>CM028131.1:1601160000-1606627500 GCA_016271365.2 Neoceratodus forsteri
GGCAGGGGGAGGTCATAATATAGCAAGACTCCATTAGAAGAAACAACATTACTAAGGTGAGTAATTTTTTCTTCAAACAACAAGAAGTCTTGCTATATTATGACATATGCAGACTACACAGCAGTACCTCCATGGAGGAGGGCCAGAACCTACTTAGGAAATAGGCTCTGAAGCACAGCTGTGCCAAACCGAGCATCACTCCTAGCCTGGATGTCCAGGGAGTAATGCTTGGTGAAAGTGTGAACTGTTTTCCAGGTAGCTGCTTGACATATCTCTATGATAGGGATGTCCCTGGCTGCAGCCAGGGACGCAGCTGTACCTCTGGTAGAGTGAGCCCTCAGGCCTGAAGGGGGAACCTTACCCAGTTTTTGGTAACAAAATTGGATACAAGAGACGATCCACCTGGCAATGGATCTTTTAGTGGCAGGTTTCCCTTTGCCCACCTCACCAAAAGTGAGGAACAGCTGGAGGGAGTCAAACCTGTGACCCTTGGTACGCTCTATGTAGTAACTAAGGGCTCTTTTGACATCTAAACTGTGTAATCTCCTCTCACCAGAGGAGGAATGGTCAGTGAAGTACACAGGGAGAGATATGGATTGATTAAGGTGAAAGTCCGAGACCACTTTAGGCAAGAACTTTCTGTTAGTTCTGAGGACCACTTTATCCCTATGAAAGGAGATAAAATCAGGCTCCACCGACAATGCTTGTAGTTCACTTATGCACCTGGCAGAAGTGATGGCTACCAAAAACACAGTTTTCCAAGTCAAGTACTTAAGCTCTGCTGAAGACAATGGTTCAAAAGGGGGTTGCATCAGCTGGGCAATGCAAACATTAAGATCCCAGGCAGGGGCAGGGTCCCTGAATGGAGGGTTGGTGTGAAGCAACCCCTTGAAAAACTTGGAGAATACCAGATGAGCTGAAAGGGAAGAGGGTTTACCTGCTGATAAGAAAGCAGATACGGCTGCCAGGTGCACTTTTAGGGTAGCTGGTCTCAGCCCCAAGGAATTCAAATGTACCATATAATCCAGAACTGTGGGCAAACCAGCAGACTCTGGGGAAATATTCTTGCCAGAGCACCATATGGAAAATCTCTTCCATTTGGAATTATAAGTAACCCTGGTGGAAGGCTTCTAGAAGCCTTCAAGATATCGAGTACACCCTTGAAAGATGTAGGTCAGCAAACTCTAACTCTTCAAGAGCCAGGCCTTGAGATTGAGAGATTTGAGATTGGTACCAAACCTCCCTAGGCACAGGTTAACAGATTGTGATTCCTGGGGAGACACAGGGAAGGTGGACTGCTAAGGACAAAAGGAGTGGATACCAGGGCTGTCTGGCCCAATCTGGAGCAATCAGAATCATCTTGCAAGGTTGAGATCTGATTTTGACTAGCACCTTGAACAGGAGAGGAAGGGGGAAAAGCATAGAGAAACTTCCCTTCCCAGTTGAGAAGGAAGGCATCCAGAGGGACTGAGCCCAACACTGGGGGCCTGCAGCAAAAAAGAGGAAGTTGGTGATTGTCTGGGGCTGCAAAAAGATCTATCTGAGGAGTGCCCCACCTGGCAAATACTACCTCCAGAATTAGGGGATCCAGTGACCATTCGTGATGGCCCTGGGAAATCCTGCTGAGAGCATCTGCCAGGACATTGTCCTTGCCTGGGAGGTGAACTGCAATAAGGGAGGTGTTCAGGGAATAAGCCAGAGACCACAACGTCATTGCTTCGGTGCACAAGGCCGTAGACCGAGTGCCCCCTTGTTTGTTGATGTACCACATTGTGGTGGTGTTGTCCGTCCTGACCTGTACCACTCTGTTCTGAACAGATGTGGGAAAAACTTGAAGTGCTAGAAAAACTGCTCTGAGTTCCAACAGATTGATGTGGAGCAGAGATTCCTGAGGGGACCACAATCCCTGGGTGGTGAGGTCGCCCATGTGAGCTCCCCACCCTAAGAGGGATGCATCTGTAGTAAGGGTCAAGGAGTGAGACTGAGGGATGAAGGGAACCCCTTGTCTCAGATTGCTCTGATCCTGCACCACTGCAGGGCCTGGATCAGGGTTCGAGTTACTGGGGTCAATTTGGTTAGAGGATCTCTCTTTTGAGACCAGAAGGCTCGCAATGGAACTGAATGTCCCTCATCTGAAATCTTGCTCCTGCACTACTGCTGTGGAAGCAGCCATGTGCCCTAGGAGCTGCAGAAAATGCCTTGCTGGTCGAGAGACCTGCAGAGTGAAGGAGGAGGCCAGAGAAACCAGGGTCCTTGCTCTTTCTAGAGGAAGGAAGGCTCTGGCTGTTGAGTGTTCAGTTCTGCACCTATGAAGGTGAGTAGCTGAACAGGCTCTAGAACTGACTTTGGGAGATTGAGAAGGAAACCTAGAGATGTAAGCAGCTGCTGAGTAACCTGAAGGTGTAATTTGACTTGTGCTGGAGACTGGCCCACTATGAGCCAGTCGTCCAAGTAAGGAAAGATGGCACTCTTTTGCCTTCTTAAATGAGCAACTGCTACTGTCAGGCATTTTGTGAATACCCTTGGGGCAGAGGTGAGGCCGAAGGGCACTGCTCTGAACTGGTAATGGCCTGAGGGCAGTTCGAATCTGAGGTACTTTCGGTGGGAGCTTCTTATGAGAACATGGAAGTAGGCATCCTTGAGGTCCAGGGACACTAGCCAGTCCCCTGGCCTTAGAGAGGGTAAAATAATTCCCAGAGTCACCATTTTGAATCTTGGTTTTAAAAGGTGCTTGTTTAGGTATCTGAGATCCAGGATGGGCCGCCATTCTCCTGTCTTTTTTGGGGTAAGGAAGTACCTGGAGTACAGTCCTTTGCCCTGGTGTAGGGGAGGAACCCTTTCTACAGCTCTGAGAGCCAGGAGGGTTGAAACTTCTGTTTCTAGGGCGAGAGCCTCTGATGGATTTGCAGGTGGAAAGGATCTGGTTCTCATCTTTGGAAATTTTTTGAAGCTGAGAACCAGTCCCTGGCTTACTACCTCCAGGACCCACTTGTCTGATGTTAAAGACTTCCAGTCCTGGACGAAGTAAGCCAGCCTGCCCCCTACAGGCAATGGAGAATCGGCCTGGTCATCCCATCAGGAGCTTGTTTGGCAGGCTTTAGGCTGGGGTGGGAGCAGGCCTGCTCGTACCCCGTCTGCCTCTCCCTCTGAAGAACCCCCTCTGGGCATAGGCTGAAGAGGAGGCCTGGGCTTGGTAAAAAGACCTGTGAAGAGGCCTGCCCCTGCCCCTGGAAGGCTGCCTTTGAGGAGTGGTCTGCCTTTCCTTGGCCTGTGCACTCCTATAGGTAGTTCTATACTCATCCATTTTCTTCATGTAATTCTCTGTCTGCTCCCCAAACAGAGAGTTACCCACAACAGGAAAATCCATGGCCTTAGCCTGGGTATCCTGTGACAGACTAGTACACCTGAGCCAAGCCATTCTGCGAAAAGCCACAGATGTAGCCATGACTCTTGAAGATACAACATTAGAGTCCACTGCAGCATGGAATTGCACCTTGGATGCCTCAATACCATCAGCAGTCACCTGCTCCAGCTCCTTGGCAAGCTGGCCAGGGACCTGTTTCGCTAGAGCCATAACAGTATCCCATCTGGATTTCTGGTATCTTGCAACATAGGCCATATAATTTCCCTGTCTGAGTCCCAAGGATGCTGCCATGTACTGTTTCTTTGCCATGGCATCAATCCTCCTGGAGTCCTTGTCAGGGAGGTGTGAAACCAAGGGAATATTTGCCTTATCACAGGCTGCAGCCTGCACTACTCCCAACATGGCTGCATTGTTGTGAAAGGAACTCCGTGATCAGAGCCTGACAATGTGTACCTCTTGTCCATTTTTTTATCCACAGGAGGTATAGTGTGAGGAGCTTTTAAAATCTTTATTGTCCGTTTCCTAAAAGATTTATGTAAGGGAATAGACAGTCTCCTGGACTCTGGGATATCCATCATTTCCACATAGGCTCCTCCTGTTCGTCCACAGCTTCTTCCAAAGGAAGCTGGAGGGTTTTAGCCACCTTTTTATAAAATATAAAATGAGAAGGAGACTCAGAAAGCCTAGGGGGAGACACTCCTAAAGGTCTGTCTGGGGAGATGTCCGGTTCAATGGGCACATCCAGACTTTCAAAATCACATTCACTCTCCTCATACTCCTCTTCCCCCTCCTCCGGTTCATAAAATTCCTCTATATCATATTCTTGAACCGGTGGCACCAACCGAACCGACTGCTTACTTGATGGTGCCGGTTCGGTCAGAACCAGGGAAAGCGACTGGACAATTTTGATTGCTTTGGCTATCTCTGCAGTGGTTGGAGAAGGAAATTTTGGCTCCACACCTGCTGATTTTCTAGTCCTTTTTGCTGGGACTGACTCCTCTGAGTCAGCTCTCCGTTTGCCCGAGGAAGTCCCGCCCTGGTCAGAGGGCACTCCCTCCAGTTCGGTTGGCACCGAACCGGGCTGGCCATCCGGGTCAGCGGACTTCTTGGCCTCTCGTTCCCTGAGCCTACCAACTCTCTTATCCAGGGTAGCTGCAGGGAAATTCTTGCAAATCTGGCAGTCTGCATTGAGGTGGTCAAACCTCAGACAATAAACACATGTGGTGTGTGGGTCAGCCTTGGCAAAGGCTTCCCCACAGACACTACAGTGCTGAAACCCAGTGGGCCCGGTTTTTCTTTTGGGTTTCTCAGACATAGTGCTAGCCTAACCAAAAACTTGCCCGTTCACGGCAATCCGCCAAGCAAGACACCCTTATTGGTTCCCAACCGTGTCATGGGTCGTGGAAAAAAACGTAATGAAATCCGTTTTTTTTTTAGAACTGATAAGAACCGGGAACCGCACTCTAAATGCAATTTAATAAAGTTTAACAACAACCTGATCGGTTCAAACCGAACCAATAATATCGTTTGCAAGTTCCACACAAAAATAATGTAAAACCTATCTATTACTTACGATACCACAGACAGAGCTTGACCCGACTGGTTGCGGTTTAAATATAGACAAAATGCGGTTTAAAAACCGAGAAATTACACTTTTTAACCGACAAAATGAACCGAGCAGCAGGAGAAATCTCCGGAGCGACTGTTCAGTGAGGCGGAGTAAAGAATCTGACAGTTTGAGTTGGAAGAACAACAGACAGAGTTTTCAACCGAGCTCGTGCTCAAGATTCCAAGCCTGGCATGAAAGTTAACTCTTTCACCTCCGGAGCAGTTCTAAGGTTGGGACTCACTGCATATGTCATAATATAGCAAGACTTCATGTTGTTTGAAGAAAAATTCACTCATCTTAGTAATTATGTTTCTTCTAGTGGAGTCTTGCTGTATTCTGACTATTGCAGTTAGATCCTGCCTTTCAACTTCCCCGGAGAACAAAGGGTTAACTTTTCAATGCCTTGCATAGAATGTTCATCATGAGCTCGGTTGAAGCCTCTGTCTATTGTTGCTCAAACTGCAACTGTCAGATCTTTACGAGCAAAAACTCACTAGGTGTTCTGTGTGGAAACTGTAAAATTTTTACTAGTCAACTGGCAAATATATAATGTTTTTGGTCCTCGAAGGAAGACTCAAGTCAGGAAACCCAAAAACACACCCAAAAAACAACATTCCACCCAAACAAAAAAGAGGGTGTAAAATGGACACCCCTAGGGTGCCAACACTGGTCCTGCCCACCCACATCCCAAAAACTAGGTTCTGAAAGGGAAGGCGGGGGTCAGAATACAGCAAGACTCCACTAGAAGAAACATAATTACTAAGGTATTTTTTTCTTCAAACAACATGAAGTCTTGCTGTATTCTGACTATTGCAGACTACCAAGCAGTACCTCCATGGAGGAGAGACACAACCTACTTTGGAAATAGGCTCTGAAGTACTGCTGTACCAAACTGAGCATCACTCTTAGCCTGGATATCCAGAGAGTAATGCTTGGTGAAAGTATGGACTGCTTTCCAGGTGGCTGCTTGACAAATTTCTAAGAGAGGAATATCCCTGGCAGTAGCCAGGGAAGCAGCTGTACCTCTTGTGGAATGAGTCCTCAGGCCTGAGGGTGGAGTTCTACCCAGTTTTTCATAGCAGAATTGTATACAAGAAACAATCCACCTGGCAACAGATCTCTTAGTCGCAGGTTTGCCCTTACCAACTTCTCCATATGTGAGGAACAACTGGAAGGATTCAAACCTGTGACCCTTGGTACGCTCTATGTAGTAGCTAAGGGCTCTTTTAACATCCAAACTGTGTAGCCTCCTCTCTCCTGAGGAGGAATGATCAGTGAAGAAAACAGGGAGAGATACAGACTGGTTGAGGTAGAAATCTGAAACCACTTTAGGCAAGAACTTTCTGTTAGTTCTAAGGATCACTTTATCTCTGTGAAAAGAGATGAAATCAGATGCCACCGACAGGGCTTGCAATTCACTGATACGTCTGGCAGAAGTAATGGCTACCAAAAACACAGTTTTCCAAGTCAAGTACTTAAGCTGTGCTGAGGACAAAGGCTCAAAAGGGGGTTGCATAAGCTGAGCAATGCAAACATTAAGATCCCAAGCAGGAGCAGGATCCCTAAAGGGGATTGGTGTGAAGCAATCCTGGAAAACAACAGAATACAGGATGGGATGACAGAGAGGAAGACTTGTCTACAGACAGGAAAGCAGAAACAGCTGCCAAGTGTACCTTGAGGTAGCTGGTCTGAGACCTAGGCCATTAAGATGGACTATATAATCCAGAACTGTAGGCAGTTCAGCAGAGTCTGGAGAAATATACTTAGAACACCAAATGCTGAATCTTTACCATTTGGGTTGTAAGTCTTTCTGGTGGAAGGCTTTTGAGAAGCCTTAGGATATCCAGAACCCTTGGGAAAGATGCAGATCTGAAAATTCTAACTTTTCAAGAGCTAAACCTTGAGATTGAGAGACTGAAGATTCGGGTACCAAATCCTCCCCGAGAGGATGTTAACAGGTTGTAATTCCTGGGAAGAGACAGGGGAAGATGGACTGTTAGGGACAGCAACAAGGGATACCATGGCTGTCTGGCCCAATCTGGAGCAATCAGAATCACTTTGCATGGTTGTGACCTTATCTTGACTAACACGCCGAACAGGAGAGGGAAGGGGAAAGCATAAAGAAATTTCCCTTCCAGTTCAGCATCAGAGCATCCAGGGGACTGAGCACAAGACTGGGGTCTGCAACAAAAGAGAGAGGTGTTGGTGATTGTCTGAGGCTGCAAAAGATCTATCTCTGGAGTGCCACATCTTGAGAAAATCACTTTCAACACCAGAGGATCTGACCATTCGTGATGGCCCTGGGATATTCTGTTCAGTGCATCTGCTAGGACATTGTCCTTCCTGGGAAGTGAACTGCTATCGAGATGCTTGCAGGAATAGGCCAGGGACCACAACTTCATGGCTTCTGTGCACAAGGCCATAGACCAAGTGCCTCCTTGCTTGTTGATGTACCACATGGTGGTGGTGGTGTCTGTTCTGACCTGAACTACCGTGTTCTGTACAGATTTGGAAAAAGCTTGCAGTGCCAGAAACACTGCTCTGAGTTCCAAGAGACTGATATGAAGCAGAGATTCCTGAGGTGACCACAGTCCCTGGGTGGTTAGGTCCCCCAAATGGGCTCCCCAGCCCAGCAAGGAAGCATCTGTGGTGATGATCACTGAATGAGACTGAGTGACAAATGGAACCCTTTGTCTCAGATTGTCCTGATCTTGCCACCATTGCAAGGCTTGGATCAGGGTTCGAGTCACTGGAATTAGTTTGGTAAGGGAATCCTTTCTTTGGGACCAAAAAGCTCTTAAGTAGAACTGAATGTCCCTCATTTGGAATCTTGCCCCCGGACCACTGCTGTGGAAGCTGCCATGTGGCCCAGTAGCTGAAGGAAATGCCTTGCTGGTCGAGACACCTGAAGGCTGAATGAAGAGGCCAGTTCCATAAGGGTCCTTGCCCTTTCCAGGGGAAGGAAGGCTCTTGCCTTTACCGTATCCAGTTCTGCACCTATGAAGGTGAGGAGGTGCACTGGTTCGAGAAAGTAGTTATGCAAGAACTTACCGTAACAGTAGATCTTCGAGAGAGGCTCTTGCAGTAGGTAATTACATACAGGACTGATGCCGGCAGGTGGCAGGACCCCACGGAAAAATTTCTAGCTAGCAGTCCCTGGCGAAGGACTGCCCCCACGTCAGGTGACCGGCATCAGGAGACGTCAGTATAAAGGGGCAGTCCCTGACGCCTGCCTTCCAGTTCTTTCCCACCATGGGCCAGAAAGGCTGGACAAGAGAGTAGCAGATATTTCCCTCACTAGAAAAGGAGCTGAAAAAGCCTAGGGGGATGGAGGGCGGGAAGGTATTACCTACTGCAAGAGCCTCTCTCGAAGATCTACTGTTACTGTAAGTTCATACGTAACTGTACTATCTTACTTTGAGAGGGCTCTTGCAGTAGGTAATTACACATAGGACTGAATCCCAAGCAGTCTGGAACAAAGAAAGGCACCGGGAGGAGGAGGAAAACTACTCCAAAAAGCAGTTCTGGTTGTGCAAGCCTCAAGATAGGAGGCCTTGCAAAACAGCCAGCCCGAAGCCTGCTCTACGGCAAGAGGCAACATCCAAACTGTAGTGTTTAGTAAAAGTATGGACGGAAGTCCAGGAGGCGGCAGCGCAGATGTCTGCCGCAGACACATTCTTGAAATAAGCCGCTGAGGCAGCTACTCCTCGTGTGGAGTGGCCTCTGACTTGACCCGGGAGGGTCTTGTTGTATTTGTCATAGCAGAAAGTGATGCAATGAGCCAATCACTTAGATAGGCATTGCTTGGAAACAGCATTGCCTTCTTTTTTATGAGCAAAAGAGACGAACAATTGATCAGTCTTTCTGAGATCCTTCGTCCTGTTGGTGTAGTATCTCAGAATCCGGTGAACATCCATAGTATGGAGTAACTACTCCCCTTGATTAGAGTACTGGGTAAAAAAGGCAGGTAACTATACAGACTGATTTAGAGTAGACTCAGCTACTACTTTAGGGAGAAACTTAGGATTCGTGTGAAGAGCAACACGTTCCTTGTGAAAAATCAAGTATGGGATTTTACACATCAGGGCCTGGAGCTCGGAAATTCTCCAGCAGAAGTGATGGCCACCGGGAAGAGAGTCTTCCATGAAAGGAACTTCAAATCCACAGAAGCTACAGGTTCGAAGGGAGGGAGAGTAAGTTTCTCAAGAACAACGTTCAAGTCCCAAGGGGGAGCAGGATTACGGATGGGGGGCCTCAGATGGAGGACCCCCACTGAGAAAGGTCTTAGAGACCTCCAATTGAGTGAAAGCTTTGTCTGTGAAGGGAACATGATAGGCCAAGATGGCTGCCATGTGTACCTTCAGAGAAGAATGGCTGAGACCCAGGTCAAACAGATAACATAGGTACTCCAGCAGAAGCCCCGCTGAACAGGAGAAGGGTTCCACATTCTTGGAAGTGGCCCAGATAGTGAATCTTTTCCACTTCATGGCATAAGTGGATCTGTTGGAGGGTTTTCTGGCCTCCATCAAAATCTCCGCCACTTTGGGAGACACTCCAAAACGGGACTGGGCTAAGTCTGCAGGAGCCATGCATGCAGTTGAAGGGATTTGAGGCCTGGATGGACCAGGGTCCTCTGATCCTGGGTCAGTAAACCTCGAGATAGAGGAAGAGGAGGATCCCCTGAGTATTGTTGTAGAAGAGAGAACCAAACTTGCCTGAGCCAGAAAGGAGCGATCAGAATCATTCGCACTCCTTCTGAAGCTAGTTTCTGCAAGACTCGTGGGATAAGCGGAATTGGGGGAAAGGCATAGACAAATCTGTCCTTCCAGTCTAGAGACAGAGCGTCACTCCAAAAAGTGCCTCGCTCTGGAACGAGCGAGCAGAAGACGGGAAGTTCTGCGTTTAGAGGGGATGCGAACAGGTCGACCTGTGGTGTTCCCCAACATCAGAAGATACTGTCTAGGACCCCATGGTCCAGTTCCCACTCATGAGCCAGAGCAGAAGAGCGACTTACCTTGTCTGCCAGGGTGTTGACTCCCGGAATGTGAATTGCCATGAGGTGAAGGTCGTGTTGTGTTGCCCAATCCCAAACCCTCATTGCCTCCCTGCAAAGAGGGTAGGACCGAGTCCCTCCCTGTTTGTTGATGTACCACACCACGCACATGTTGTCCATCTGGATGGCTAGGTGGCCGGGAAGGATGTATTGGTGAAGGGATTGGAGAGCGTACAACACTGCCCGAAGCACAAGCACATTGATGTGGAGAGCTTGTTCTAGCTTGGATCAGGAGCCCTGGGTCAGATGAGGGCCTAGATGGGCTCCCCAACCTTCGCCTGAGGTGTCTGTGGCTAGAGTCTGGGAGGGGGGAGAATAAAAGAAAGGAACTCCCTGAAACAGGTTCTCTGGAAACATCCACCATTGTAAGTCTCAAAGCATCGGCGATGAGATCAGAACTGGGTGATCTAGGTCGTCCACTAGCTGATCCCATTGAGATCGTAGAGTCCACTGAGAAATCCTCATGTGGAGTCGAACGCGAGGAACTGTTGGGATAGCAGCCGCCATGAGCCCGAGAAGGTGAAGGACTGACCTCGCAGAGACCATCCTGCAGTCGGACAACAGGCTTATTTGGGTCTGGAGGGTGGACACCCTGTCCGGAGGCAGGAAGGCCTTGCCCGTGGTCATATCGAGAATCGCCCCAATAAACTGTAGCCTCTGGGATGGGTCCAGATGAGACTTGGAATGGTTGATGGTAATACCCAGGCAGGCAAAATCCTGCTGGGTAAGGAAGAGGGAACGCAGGAGTTCCTCCCTGGACGAGGCCGCCAGGAGCCAATCATCCAGGTACGGGAAAACCTGCACTCCCCTGGTATGCAGGTGGGCCGCCACCACTGCCAGGCATTTGGTAAACACTCGGGGAGCCGAGGATAGACCAAATGGGAGTGCCTTGAACTAGTAGTGGTCCACCTGGAACACAAAATGAAGGTATTTGCGATGAGATGGGCAAATGGGAATGTGCAGATAAGCATCCTGCATATCCAGAGCACAAAGCCATTGACCCGGCAGGAGACGGGGCAGAAGGCTCTGCAAAGAGAGCATCCTGAACCTTTTGTATTCTACGAAAAGATTCCGGGAACTGAGGTCCAAAATTGGTCTGAGATCTCCTGTCTTCTTTGGGACCAGGAAGAAAAGGGAATAATAACCCGCCCCTCACAGATGAAGGGGGACGGGCTCTATTGCTCATTTCAGCAGGAGGGCCGAAACTTCCTCCTGGACCAAGAGAAGATGTTCCCGTGAATACGTCGACTTCAGAGGGGGGGTGAAGGGGTGGTTGTTTGAAGAAACTCTATGGAGTGTCCTTCTGCTATGAGCTGGAGCACCCAAGAATTTATGGTTATCCTCTCCCATCCCGGAAGGTGGAGGGAAAACCTCCTCCTACTGTTCCTCCGGGAGTCCGGAGGCAGTGGGAGAGGAAAGGAGTCAGGAGGTGGGGGCAGTGCCGCAGCTGAAGCACCCGCTGCTTTTTGGTGGGGGGCTTAGCAGCTGTGGGGACCCGGCGCTTGTGGCCTGCCTTCCTGGGTTTCGCTTTTGGCCAATTCCGTCTGTGAAAGGGATGGCACTGCTGCTGATGGGGACGGTACATGGAATCAACTGACTTCAGTGCCGTCCCCTTCTCTTGCAAATCGGTGATGATGTCCTTGACATCACCACCTAAAAAGCACCGACCCCTGGAAGGGTGCTTCCTGGATAGCAGATTGCACCTCCGAGACCAACCCTGACACACAGAGCCAAGCATGACGCTGTAGGCCTACAGCGAAAGCTGAGCTACGCCCAGCAGTGTCCACTGCATCGTATGTCGCATGTGGCATGTGTCGACTGGCCGAACGAGCAGAGCGGACAAGATCAGCCAACTCCTGCTTGACTTGGGAGTCAGGCAAGGAGTCTAGTTTGGCTTCTGCCTGATTCAGAATGGTCTTCTGGTAGTCCCCCATATGGCCGACATAGTTCAGGGCCCTGATGCCCAGCGTGGAGGAAGCATAAATCTTTCTCCCATACTGGCCCAGAAGGCGTGATTCCTTATCAGGTGGTGACGAGCTAAGATGTTTGGGGTTCGCTGACCGGCTGTGCGCGGTGCTAATCACGACCGAGTTGGCACGAGGGTGAGAATCCAGAAAATCAACACCGTCTGGAGCCTGATATAGCCTGTTCGACTTCCTAGGAAGTGGGGCTAAGGCCGACGGCTGTTTCCATATTGTGATAACAAGGTCGGCGTGAGGCTCTATCCAGGGTGGCACCAAGGTAGGAGCTGTCACGGGCAGATCCAGATGTTCAGCGAGTTTCAGACACTGAGGATCTGGTTCCAGGGAGTGCCACTGATGAACCTCCTGGATTTTTCTAAGTAACTCCATAAAAGAAAGATCCTCCGAAGGAGACTTCGGAGGAGTCCTTGGCCTGGGCTTCGACAGAGAGTGTGGCTCGTCGTCTCTCTCGGAGCAACCGTCGGAGGAGTCCAAGGGTGAAGAGGAGGATGAAGAGGCAAAAGACTTCCTGTCCCGACCCAGGGGAGAAACGGACCCCTTGGGAAGTCCGTGGGGAAGTGTGTCCTGCCCTTCTCTGGATCCAGACGGAAGAACCCTGGAATCTGGAGGTGGTGAGGGAGTGTGCCGCCTCGGACATACAGGAACTTGGGACAGCACTGTCGTCAGAAGGCAGCTCTCGACCTCTTGGGTGAGCTGAGCCTTGGCCTCAGCCCACCAGGAGGCCAGAGTCTCCTGCAGGTCCACCGCCGGCTGCGAGGGTGGTGGAGGAAGAGGAGGCGGGGAATAAGGATACGGGTTGTAACTGTATGGAGCATATCCAAAACCGGGCTGCGGGTAGCCTGGCATCAGGTACTGTGGCGTTCAGTACTGCGGCATCGGGAAGCCCGGTGTCTGGTACTGTGGCGCCGGATACTGCGGTCCCGGGTACGCCGGCGTCAGATAAGACGGAGGGTACCCGGGAGCCAGGGGAGCTGCCGGAGCAGACGGCCCGGCCGGTGGCCTCACAGGCGGGTCCATAGTGGTGGGCCTGGAGGGCCCGATGGGAGCGGGATTTCTCCCGGAGTCGGTAAGGCCAGCGTCAGGGCCGACGTTGGAGGCCCTGGCGTCGGAGGTACCAACGTCGGAGGGGCCGGTGTCGGGGCGACGTCAGGTCCGGCACACCAGGTGGCGGAAGGACTGACAGAGGCGGAAGATCCCCAGCTTCGCCCAGGGATGGAGTGGAAAAACCCCGGGGTCGAGTTGGGGGGACTCTGGTACCCCAGACGGCAGCGAAGGCTGCGGGTAACCAGGTATGACGGACGTGGGGGGTCCATCGTCGGTTCCTTTGCCAGCCAGATGTTGGACAAGCCGTGTGGCTTAGGGGCGAGCTCCCGGAGGGCGCTGGAGGAGCCGGCGTCCGACTTATGAGAGCCATCACCGGAGGTGGGCTGAGTAGAGTGATCTGCCTGGTCTGGTGCAGTGGAGGCTGCGCGCCGTCCCGAAGGGTCGGAAGTTGGAGGAGCCGACGCCCGGCTTACAGGAGTCGCCCACAGTGGTAGGCCGCAAGCGTGCAGCCGAACCAGGGGCGGAGACCTCCAACTGCCCGGAGGCGCCCGCAAGGCCCGAGCGCGAGCCAGATGGGCGGGACGATGCCCCCTCTGAAACCTCTGAGGCGGCCGTTGAGGAGCGATCCCCTGGAGGAGATGTTACCTGCGTCTCAGCGACTTCCGAGGCAGATGCGGTGGAGGAGCCCTTGTCCCAGTGCCTCTCCTTCTCCTTCTTCTTCCGATGGCCTTCGGGGGAAGTGGATGCCTGCCTCAGTTTTTTGAGCTCCTTCTCCATTGAAATCATTTTCTTCTACAGAATATGGGCTTCCAGGGATTGCTGCCGCCTTTTCCGAGTAGCTGCGTTGAAACTGAGGCAGTGCTGGCACTTCTCGACTGGGTGATTGGGGCCTAGGCAGAACAGGCACAGGGAGTGGCCGTCCTTGTGCGGTAGTTGGGCGCTGCACGAATCGCACTTATTCTTGTGCTCGGAGGGAGTAGAGGACGACAAACACCGACGATTGTACTGATGTCAGTCGAAAAAGCATTTATTTTCGGTAAAAAACCGACGAAGGTAGGGCTGACAAAGCACAAACTTTTCTGCGAGGCACTGCACAAGATAACAGCGGGAAAGAACTGGAAGGCGGGCGTCAGGGACAGCCCCTTTATACCGACGTCTCCTGACACCGGTCACCTGACGTGGGGGTGGTCCCTTGCCAGGGACTGCTAGCTAGAAATTTTTCCGTGGGGTCCTGCCACCTGCTGGCATCAGTCCTATATGTAATTACCTACTGCAAGAGCCCTCTTGAAGTAAGATCTGACTTTGGTAGGTTGAGAAGGAATCCTAAAGAAGTGAGCACTTGCTGGATCACTTGCAGATGTGACTTGACTTGGTCTGGAGTCTGACCTACTATGAGCCAGTCGTCCAAGTATGGTAAAATGGAAATCTTTTGTCTTCTTAGGAAGGCAACAACTACTGCCTGGCACTTTGTGAAGACCCTTGGGGCTGATGTTAGACCAAAGGGCATTGCTCTGAACTGATAGTGGCCTGAGGGCAACTCAAACCTGAGGTACTTTCTGTGGGGGCACCTGATGGGAATGTGAAAGTAGGCATCTTTGAGGTCCAGGGAGGCTAGCCAGTTCCCTGGCCTTATGGAAAGATAATTCCCAGAGTTACCATTTTGAACTTTGGCTTTAAAAGATGTTTGTTCAGATATCTTAGGTCCAGGATGGGACGCCTCTCTTCTGTCTTTTTGGGGGTTAGGAAGTACCTGGAGTACAATCCTTTGTCCCTGTGTAGGGTGGGAACTCTCTCTATAGCACTGAGAGCTAGGAGAGAAGAAACCTCTGCCTCTAGGGCAAGGGTCTTTGAGGAGATTTGCATGTGGAAAAGATCTGGCTCTCATCTTGGGAAATTTTTTGAAGCTGAGAACCAGTCCCTGGCTTACTACTTCCAGGACCCACTTGTCTGATGTAAGAGACATCCAGTCCTGGACAAAGTAAGCCAGCCTGCCCCCTACTGGTATAGGAGAATTGACCCGGGCAGACCCATCAGGGTGTCTGCTTAGCAGGGGCTTTAAGCTGAGGGGTGGATGCAGGCCTGCACATCCCCCTTCTGCCTCTCCCTCTAAAGAACCCCCTCTGCGAAAATGAAGAAGAGGAGGCCTGGGCTTGATAAAAAGGCCTTTGGAAAGACCTGCCCCTGGACTGCTGCCTTTGAGGAGTTGCTTGCCTTTCTTTGGCCTGAGCACTCCTGTAAGTGGTCCTGTATCGTCCATTTTCTTCTTGTAATTCTCTGTCTGCTCTCCAAACAGAGAATTACCAACTACAGGAAAATCCATGGCCTTAGCCTGGGTATCCTGTGAGAGGCTAGTACATCTGAGCCAAGCCATTCTCCGAAGAGCCACAGATATAGCCATGACTCTTGATGACACATCATTGGAGTCCACAGCAGCATGAAATTGTACTTTCGATGCCTCAATCCCATCTGCAGCCACCTGCTCCAGCTCCTTGGTAAGCTGGGCGGGAGCCTATTTAGCCAGTGCCAGTACAGCGTCCCACCTGGACTTCTGGTACCTGGCTGCGTAGGCCATATAATTAGCCTGCCTGAGTCCCAAAGATGCGGCCATGTATTGTTTCTTTGCCATGACATCAATCTTCCTGGAGTCCTTGTCTGGGGGGGGGTTTGACGATAAGGGAATGTTTACCTTATCACAGGCAGCAACCTGTACAACCCCAACATGGCTGCATTGCTGAAAAAGGAACTCCGTGTCTGAGCCTGAGAGAGTGTACCTCTTGTCCATTCTTCTGTCCACAGGAGATATAGAATTAGGAGACTTAAGAATTGTTTGTGTCTGTTTCCCAAAAGATTTGTGGAGGGGAACAAACAGTCTCCTGGACTCTGGGATGTCCATCATCTCAACATAATCATGCTCTTCCTGATCCTCAACTGCCTCCTCCACAGGAAGCTGGAGGGTATCAGCCACCTTTCTATAGAACGTGTAGTGTGAAGGGGACTCAGAAAGCCTAGGAGGAGAAACACCTGAAGGTCTGTCTGGGGAGATGTCCAGGTAAATAGGCACATCCAGACTTTCACCATCGCCATAATCATCCTCATACTCTCCCTCCTCCTCAAACTCCGGTTCATAAAATTCTTCCAAGGTATAATTCGGTACCGGGGGAACCGACCGAACCGAGCCCCTGCCAGATGGTGCCAGTTCAGTCAGAACCGATCTAAGTGATTTCATAATCCTAATCGCTTTGGCTATCTCATTGGCGGTTGGAGTATGAGATTCTGGGTCCGAACCGGTCGATTTGTCTTTTCTTTTTCTTTTTGTCGGAACCGATTCCTCGGAATCGGCTCCCCTTTTGCCCGGAGAAGTATCGCCCTGGTCAGAGGGCACTCCTTCTGGTTCGGTCGGAAGTGAACCGGGCTGGCCATCCGGGTCAGCGGACTTCTCGGCCTCCCTTTCCCTCAGTCTACCTAATCTCTTTTCCAGGGTAGATTTGGGAAAATTCTTGCAAATTTGGCAGTCTGAATTGAGGTGGTCAAACCCCAGACAATAAACACAGGTGGTGTGGGGATCAGCATTAGCAAAGACCTCCCCACACACACTGTAGTGTTGAAACCCAGTGGGCCCAGTTTTTCTCTTGGGTTTCTCAGACATGGCCAACCTAACCAAAACTTACCCTTTTTTCGGCAATCCGCCAGGCAAGACTCCTCTATCGGTTCCTGACCGTGCCATGGGTCTTGGAAAAAAATGTACTTAAAACCCGTTTTTTTTAGAACCGATACAGACTGGTAACCACACACTGAAGTAAAGCACAAGTTTTACCTCAAAATGATTGGCTCAGCCAAACCAATCCACAGTTTACAAATTCCACACAGAAAACAGAAAACCTATCTAGTAGTCACGGTACCACAGACAGAGACTTGAACCGACTATGCGGAAACAACAATTCGGTAGAAAGCGACCGAAAACCGACACTTCAACCGACTTGTGAACCGAGCAGCAGGAGAAATCTCCAGAGCGACTGTTCAGTGAGGCGGAGTAAAGAATCTGACGGTTGCAGTTTGAACAACAACAGACAGAGGCTTCAACCGAGCTTGTGATGAACATTCTATGCAAGGCATAGAAAAGTTAACCCTTTGTTCTCTGGGGCAGTTGAAAGGCAGGACCTAACTGCAATAGTCAGAATACAGCAAGACTTCATGTTGTTTGAAGACTTTTCTTCCTCTTTTGTCCCCCCCCCCCCCGCAGAGCCCGGCCTGCAAGGCAATGTAATGCCGTGGCTCCGCCCCTCAAGCATTGCACCGCTACCTGCCGAACCTCTAGCCACCACAGAGTGGCTCCAAGGCGGCGCACCCATACCCACCCCTGGGAAGAGAGACCAGTCAGCAGACGCTCGATCTCTTCCCCCCTGCCGACCCCGGCTGGTTCTCGAACCCAGGTCGCTGGCGAGGCATGAGGTGTGGCGTCCAGCGCCTCAACCCTCAGTGCCACCAGGCCGGCGTGTGTGTGCATACTTGATATGCACGTTTTAACATTTTTATGAAATCTTTATATTTTCTGCTATTATGCTTTTCTAGTATGTTTTTGACTGAAACTACAAATGTAATTCATATTTTTGACTGCAAACATATGTACAATCAATAAATCAGACTTCTTCAACAAAGTGAAATGCAGTAGCAGCAAGAGAGTACTTTAAAATGGGGGGGTTGTTACAGCCGAACCCTTCACCACTTCATAGAGCCACCACTTGTTTGTAGCAAAGTTCTTCTGTAGTCCAATGCCAGAGTTTGTACTTTCTTGGAAATCAAAAATATGCTGTCTTATCTTCTCATTCCATGGGAAATAATAAGAATAATAATCAGTATTTATATAGTGCTTTTCATACACACTGTATCCCAAAGTGCTTTACAGGCAATGCTAGACTGGTAGTGAAGTGACTGAATGTGTAGTGGCAGCCAGTGCACACATTAATACCCATACACAGCCTTGGTTAATTGCATGGACTGGTTTTATGGGAAGGGGAATACTGGCCAGGACAGTGGGTCATGTAGTGATCATGGTGTTGGCAGCCCCACATCTTATTTCTCACAGTGATCTGCTCATATTTCTCCCCTTCTGTCTTCCCCCTTCCCTGAATATAGCAGTACCTTGCAGGAGTGGCCTTCTCAGTCCCCCTCTGGTATTCATTCTCACTACTACTCCTCATACCAAAAAAGTACAGTTACGTAAGAACTTACCGTAACAGTAGATCTTCGAGAGAGGCTCTTGCAGTAGGTAATTACATATAGGACTGACGCCGGCAGGCGGCAGGACCCCACGGAAAAATTTCTAGCTAGCAGTCCCTGGCGAGGGACCGCCCCCTCGTCAGGTGACCGGCGTCAGTAGATGTCGGTATAAAGGGGTGGTCCTGGACGCCCACCTTCCAGTTCTTTCCCGCCACAGGCCGAAAGAGGCCGGACGAGAGAGGAGCAAATATTTCCTTCAATGGAAAAGGAGCTGAAAAGGCCTAGGGGGATGGAGGGCAGGAAAGTATTACCTACTGCAAGAGCCTCTCTCGAAGATCTACTGTTACAGTAAGTTCTTACATAACTGTACTATCTTACTTCGAGAGGGCTCTTGCAGTAGGTAATTACATACAGGACTGAATCCCAAGCAGTCTGGAACAAAGAAAGGCACCGGGAGGAGGAAAACCACTCCAAGAAGCAGTTCTTGCTGTGCAAGTCTCAAGATAGGAGACCTTGCAAAACAGCTAGCCCAAAGCCTGCTCTACGGCGACAGGCAACATCCAAACTGTAGTGTTTCATAAAGGTATGGACGGAAGTCCAGGTGGCGGCAGCTCAGATGTCTGCCGTAGACATGTTCTTGAAATAAGCCGCAGAGGCAGCTACTCCTCTTGTGGAGTGGCCTCTGACTTGACCCGGGATGGTCTTGTGGTATTTGTCATAACAAAAAGTGATGCAATGAGCCAACCACTTAGACAGGCATTGCTTGGAAACAGCATTGCCTTCCCTTTTGTGAGCAAAAGAGACGAACAACTGATCAGTCTTTCTGAGATCCTTCGTCCTGTTGGTGTAGTATCTCAGAATCCGGTGAACATCCATAGTATGGAGTAAATATTCCCCTTGATTAGAGTACTGCGTAAAAAAGGCAGGTAGCTCTATGGACTGATTTAAGGTAGACTATGCTACTACTTTAGGTAGAAACTTAGGATTCGTGCGAAGAGCAACTCGCTCATTGTGAAAAATCAAGTAGGGGATTTTACACATCAGGGCCTGGAGCTCGGAGATTCTTCGAGCTGAAGTAATGGCCACCAAGAAGAGCGTCTTCCACGAAAGAAACTTCAAATCTGCAGAAGCTGCAGGTTCGAAGGGAGGAAGGGTAAGTTTCTCGAGAACAAAATTCAAGTCCCAAGGGGGGGCAGGAGTATGGATGGGGGGCCTCAGATGGAGAACCCCTCTGAGAAAGGTCTTGGAGACCTCCAGTTGAGCAAAGGTCTTGTTTGCGAAGGGAACATGATAGGCCGAAATGGCCGCCATGTGTACCTTCAGAGAGGAATGGCTGAGGCCCAGGACAAACAGATGACGTAGATACTCCAGCAGAAGCCCCGCTGAACAGGAGAAAGGTTCCACGTTCTTGGAAGCGGCCCAAATAGTGAAACTTTTCCACTTCATGGCATAAGTTGATCTGGTGGAGGGTTTTCTGGTCTCCACTAAAATCTCCGCCATTTTGGGAGACACTCCAAAACGGGATTGGGCTAGGTCTGCAAGAGCCATGCATGCAGTTGAAGGGATCTGAGGCCTGGATGGACCAGGATCCCCTGATCCTGGGTCAACAAACCTCGAGATAGAGGAAGAGGAAGAGGAAGATCCTCTGAATATTGTTGTAGAAGAGAGAACCAGATTTGCCTGGGCCAGAAAGGAGCGATCAGAATCATTCTCGCTCCTTCTGAAGCTAGTTTCTGCAAGACTCGTGGGATAAGAAGAATTGGGAGAAAGGCATAGACGAATCTGTCCTTCCAGTCTAGAGACAGAGCGTCACTCTGGAACGAGCGAGCAGAAGATGGGAAGTTTTGCGTTTGGGGGGATGCGAACAGGTCAACCTGTGGTGTTCCCCAAAGTTGGAAGATACTGTCTAGGACCCCTTGGTCCAGTTCCCACTCGTGACTCAGAGCAGAAGAGCAGCTTAGCTTGTCTGCCAGGGTGTTGTCGACTCCGGGAACGTGAATCGCCGTGAGGTGAAGGTCGTGTTGTGTTGCCCAATCCCAAACCCTCATTGCCTCCCTTCATAGAGGGTAGGACTGAGTCCCTCCCTGCTTGTTGATGTACCACACCACACACATGTTGTCCATCTGGATGGCTAGGGGGCCGGGAAGGATGTATTGGTGAAGGGCTTGGAGAGCGTACAACACTGCCCGAAGCTCGAGCACATTGATGTGGTGAGCTTGTTCTAGCCTGGACCAGAAGCCCTGGGTCCGATGAGGGCCTAGATGGGCTCCCCAACCTTCGCCTGAGGCATCTGTGGTTAGAGTCTGGGAGGAGGGAGGATGAAAGAAAGGAACCCCCCGAAACAGGTTCTCTCGAACCATCCACCATTGCAAGTCTCGCACCATTGGCGAGGAGATCAGAACTGAGTGATCTAGGTCATCCACTAGCTGATCCCACTGAGAGTGTAAAGTCCACTAAGAGATCCTCATGTGGAGTCGAGCACGAGGTACGGTCGGAATAGCAGCCGCCATGAGCCCGAGAAGGTGAAGGACCAACCTCGCAGAGACCATCCTGCGGTCGGACAACAGATTTATCTGGGTCTGAAGGGAGGCCGCCTTGTCCGGAGGCAGGAAGGTCTTGTCCATGGTCGTATCGAGGACCACCCCAATAAACTGTAGCCTCTGGGATGGGTCCAGATGAGACTTGGAATGGTTGATGGTAATACCCAGGCAGGCAAAAACCTGCTCGGTAAGGGAGAGGAAACGCAGGAGTTCCTCCCTGGATGAGGCCGCCAGGAGCCAGTCATCCAGGTAAGGGAAAACCTGTACTCCTTGGTACAGGTGGCTGCCACCACTGCCAGGCATTTGGTAATACTGGGGCCGAGATAGACCAAACGGAGCGCCTTTGAACTGGTAGTGGTCCTCCTGGAATGCAAAACGAAGGTATTTGTGATGAGATGGGCAAATGGGAATGTGCAGATAAGCATCCTGCATATCCAGAGCACAAAGCCATTGACCCGGCCGGGGGAAGGGCAGAAGGCTCTGCAAAGAGAGCATCCTGAACCTTTTGTACTCTACATAAAGATTCAGGGAACTGAGATCTAAAATTGGTCCGGGATCTCCCATCTTCTTTGGGACCAGGAAGAAATAGGAATAGTAACCCGTCCCCTGAAGATGAAGGGGGACGGGCTCTATTGCTTGCATTAGCAGAAGAGCCGAGATTTCCTCCTGGACCAAAGGAAGATGTTCTCGTGAATACGACGACTTCAGAGGGGGGTGGTGGGGTGGTTTCTGAAGGAACTCTATGGAGTGTCCTTCTGCTATGAGCTGGACCACCCAAGAATCCGTGGTTATCCTCTCCCATCCCGGAAGGTGGAGGGAAAACCTCCCTCCTACGGTTCCTCCGGGGAGTCCGGAGGCAGTGGGAGAGGAAAGGAGTCAGGTGGTGTGGGGCAGGCGCTGCAGCTGAAGCACCCGCTGCTTTTGGGCGGGGGCTTAGCAGCTGTGGGGGCCCAGTGTTTTGTGGCCCGCCTTCCCTGGGGTTTCGCCTTTGGCTGATTCCGCTCATGAAAAGGACTGCGCTGCTGCTGATGGGGATGGTACATGGAATCAACTGACTTCAGAGCCGTCCCCTTCTTCTGCAAATCGGTAATGATGTCCTTGACATCACCCCGGAAAAGCACTGACCCCCGGAAGGGTGCTTCTTGGATAGCCGATTGCACCTCCGGGACCAAACCTGACACGTGGAGCCAAGCATGACGCCGTAGGCCTACAGCAAAAGCTGAGCTCTGCCCAGCAGTGTCCATTGCATCGTATGTCACACGTAGCATGTGTCGACTGGCCGAACGAGCAGAGTGGACAAGATCAGCCAACTCCTGCTTGACTTGGGAGTCAGGCAAGGAGTCTAGCTTGGCTTCCGCCTGAGTAAGGATGGTCTTCTGGTAGTCCCCCATGTGGTCGACATAGTTCAGGGCCCTAATCCCCAGTGCAGAGGAAGCGTAAATCTTTTTCCCATACTGGTCGAGAAGGCAAGATTCCTTATCAGGAGGTGACGAGCTAAGTTGTTTGGGGTTCGCTGACCGGCCGTGAACGGCGCTAATCACGACCAAGTCGGCATGAGGGTGAGAATCCAGGAAATCAACACCCTCTGGAGCCTGATATAGCCTATTCAACTTCCTAGGAAGTGGAGCCAAGGCCGATGGCTGTTTCCATATCGTGGTAACAACATCGGCGTGAGGCTCTATCCAGGAGCTGTCACAGGCAGATCCAGATGTTCGGTGAGTTTTAGACGCTGAGGATCTGGTTCCAGGGAGTGCCACTGATGAACCTCCTGAATTTTCCTAAGCAACTCCGTAACAGAAGGATCCTCTGGAGGAGACTTCGGAGGAGTCCTTGGCCGGGGCTTCGACGGAGAGCGAGGCTCGTCGTCTCTCTTGGAGCAGCCATCAGAAGAGTCCGAGAGTGAAGAGGAGGATGAAGAAGAGAAAGACTCCCTTGCCCGACCTGGGGGAGGAACGGACCCCTTGGGGAGTCCCCGGGGAAGCGTGTCCTGCCCCTCTCTGGATCCAGATGGAAGAACCCTGGAGTCCGGAGGTGGTGAGGGAGTGTGCCGCCTGGGGCGTACGGGAACCTGGGACGGCACCGTCGCCGGAAGGCGTCTCTCGACCTCTTTGGTGAGCTGAGCTTTGGCCTCAGCCCACCAGGAGGCCAGAGTCTCCTGCAGGTCCACCGGCGGCTGCGAGGGCAGTGGAGGAGGAGGAGGTGGGGGATAAGGATAGGGGTTATACTCATATGGCGCGTATCCAAAACCCGGCTGTGGGTAGCCTGGCGTCGGGTATTGGGGCGTCGAGTACTGCGGCATCGGGAAGCCCGGTGTCGGGTACTGTGGTGCTGGATACTGCGTTCCCGGGTACACTGGCGTTGAATAAGATGGAGGATACCCGGGAGCCGGGGGGGCTGCCGGAGCAGATGGCCCAGCCGGGAACCTCACGGGTGGGTCCGTAGTGGAGAGCCCGGAGGGCCCGATGGGAGAATATCTCCCGGAGTCGGTAAGGCCGACGGCGGAGGCCCTGGTGCCAGAGGTACTGACGTCGGAGCCGGCGTCCGGCGAGCCAACGTCAGGTCTGGTGCTCCAGATGGAGGAAGGACTGATGGAGGCAAAAGAGCCCCAGCTTCGCCCGGGGATGGAGGGGAAAGTCCCCGGGTTCAGGTTGGGAGGACTCTGGTTCCCCAGATGGCAGCGAAGGCTGCGGGGAACCGGGAACGGTGGACGTTGGGGGGGGTCCATCGTCGGTTCCTTCTCCGGCCGGACGTTGGATGAGCCGACGCGAGGCTTAGAGACGAGCTCTCGGTGGGCGCCAGAGGAGCCGACGTCCGACTTACGAAAGCCTTCACCGGAGACAGGCCGAGAGGAGAGATCGTCCTGGTCCGGTGGAGAGGAGGCCACGCGTCGCCCCAGAGGGTTGGACATCTTACCAGCCCTCTCCGGGCGGACATCAGAGGAGTTGACGCCCGGCTTACCGGAGTCGCCCACAGTGGTAGGCCGCGAGCCTGCAGCCGAACCAGAGGCGGAGGCCTACAACTGCCCGGAGGTGCCCACAAGGCCCAAGCGCGAGCCAGACAGGCGGGCCGACGCTGCCTCAGAAACCTCTGAGGCAGCCATCGAGGAGTGATCCCCCGGAGGGGATGTTACCTGCATCCCAGCAACTCCCGAGGGAGATGTGGTGAAGGAGCCTTTGTCCCGGTGCCTCTCCTTGTCCTTCTTCTTCCGATGGCCTTCGGGGGAAGTGGACGCCTGCCTCAGTTTTTTAAGCTCCTTCTCCATAGAGCTCATTTTCTGCTTTAGAATGTGGGCTTCCAGGGATTGCTGCCGCCTTTTTTGGGTAGCTGCGTTAAAGTTGAAGCAATGTTGGCACTTCTCCACCGGGTGATCGGGGCCTAGGCAGAACAGGTACAGGGAGTGGCCGTCCTTGTGCGGTAGTTGGGCGCCGCACGAATCACACTTATTCTTGTGCTTGGAGGGCGTAGGGGACGACATACACTGATGCTAGTACTGACGTTAGCTGAAAAATTAAGGAGATTTTTCGGTAAAAAACCGATGAAGGAAGGGCTGATGAAGCACAAACTTTTCCGAGGCGCTGCACAAGCGAATGGTGGAAAGAACTGGAAGGGCGCCCAGGACCGCCCTTTATACCGACATCTACTGACGCCGTCACCTGACGGGAAGGTCCCCGCCAGGACCGCTAGCTAGAAATTTTTCGTGGGGTCCTGCTGCCTGCTAGCGTCAGTCCTATATGTAATTACCTACTGCAAGAGCCCTCTCGAAGTAAGATCTGGTGAGCCCATCACTCTTGTGCACCATGAACGTAGGTAGTACAGTCCCCAGGTTTTTTGACATATCAAAAATAAACAAATCTTTCCAGTAAGTCAAGCTGATAGCAGCAGGGAACAAGGGGAATTAAAGGCTTTCCTAGCCTTAAAAGATCTAGGCTATCTTTGATTAGGCACTATTAAATGATGGGTGTGCACATCATTATGCATGTCATTTAATAGTGCCTAATCATAGGTGGATTAGATTTCATATGGGTAGGAATGCCTATGTTTCCCCTTGTGCCCTGCTGCTATCAGTCTTGCTTATCAGAAGATTATGTTTATTATTACGTAAAAATGACACGGGCAACTGTACTAACCGCCTTCATGATGCAGAGGGCAGTGAGCTCACCAGTTTTTGATGTGGGGAGCAGAAAAGAATGAATGCCAGAGAGGGACTGAAGAGGCCATTCCAGCAGGGTACAGCTATATTCAGGTTAGGGGAAGACAGGAAGGGGGATGTTTAACAGATCATTGTTAGATCTGAAATGTGGGGCTGCCAGCACCATGATCACTACCTGACTGTGAATGAGAGCAGCCAGCGATGACAAATACTCAGAGTGGCAGGGCTGCACTTAAAGTGTTACTTGAATTCAGTGTAGGGAGACTGACCTCATGTGGGGGAGGGGTTGATGTTTGTTAGGACAGTATTGAGGGAGCTGTGTATAGATCATTCAAGATTTAGAAGGGTGGTAGCCAACCAACTCGCATTGTGGAGTAGGACATTAAAAAGTACTGGAGAAGATTTGCAGGGAACTGTCCTGTGGGATTCTGCAGATCACAGGTAAAGGAGTAGACTGACACTGGAAGTCTGGTGGATTCGCTCAAAGCATTAGTATGCTTCTCCTGCTAATAATATTGTTATACATAGTTAGTGCAGCCCTTATGAGGAATGAACAGCAGTTTTCTGGTGAGTCCTGAGGCTTATTGCTTGGCCTCCACGAACACCCAATTGGTTAATGAGGCGGGACAAAAACACACCAGGGGAACTGCACATACTGCCTTCACTGTGCAGAAAGGTGGTGATCCACTCAATGTTTACTGTGGGAGCAGAAGTCAATTATTGAAAACGTGGACTTGAGTGTAATTTGGGAGGTATTTTTTAACAGTGCCAATGGATGATCTGTATCAGTGTAGGTATGCACAACTCTCCGAGGTATACGATTACAGTCTGAGGTGTGATCATTCTCTTCATGAGACCACAAGCTCATATACAGCCCCAGGTAGTACTAAGGACACGGTATGGATGGTGGGGTGTTCAACACAAGGCAGGCTAGGTGCAGGGGGTTCACTTAGAAAAAGAATACAAGAGAAGCTTTTTTTTGTGGATTAACAAGAATGCATGAGCTGTGGAAATGGACCAGATCAGTACTTCACTGTGTGATCCTGAGCAAGTCACTTAACTTCCTTGTGCTGCCAGGTCACATCTGTGAACAAGGTTTCAGCACAGTGTGTCTCTCCTGGGTAACAAAAACAATTCAGGGCATCAGATAACCACTAGAACATCAGGTATCTGAAGTGTTGTACTGTTCTGCAGTTTGCCAAAGAGAAAGTTAGCTAGATTGCAACACATTTTAAGCAAGTTAAAGTAAATACAATGAACAAAATCATAGCCTAATATGTGTACTGATCAAAATAATCCACGTTAACACATGGTGCTGATCATTCTGGTAAAACAATTCAAAACAAAGAGGGAAAAAAGAACTAGTTAGCCTATAAGAATCTATATGGTCTCTGGCTCCGTTGATGTCATCATGACTCATCACTTAACACAGTTGGCAACATCTTAGGGAGAAAGCAAGGTTGTAATAGGTAAGTGAAAGGCTGATGTTTACATTTTCAAAGCTATGAAACTGCATTTGTGTTATTTACAGAAATGCAGTTTTAGCATAAATATAAACAGTAGCCTTTACTTTACCTTGAAATGAAGTCAGATTTTGGAGTTTGCAGTTTTAAAACACTGCTTGTTTAGGTACCCTTTTGCAACAGTTCTATTTCTTAGCCTAATCTATCCTGCACAATTTTTACTCCATAATATTGGCTACCTATGGGCATCCCTCCCTTTCTTGACTATGCTATAGTGTCCTTTTTTGCATTATATATTTATTAATTTTGCAAGCAGAAACTTACAAACATGAATCCAAGAGAGATCCTGCCACTCTTGAAGACTTTTCTTAAATCTGTTGCAACAGTTCCTCTATTTCCTTGCCTAATCTATCCTTTACAATTTCTACTCCATAAGGTTGGCCACCCTCCCTTTCTTGACTATGCTATAGTGCCATCTTTAATTTTCCTTTTCCCTCTCAGGTCCTCATACCGGAAGGTTATTGTGGTGACCTCTGGGCTGATGTAAAACAACAGGCTGTGTTCCTCGTTATTGGATTTAGTATGCAATAGCACTATGTCATAAAATACCTTGATGTATATATGCCATATGTATGAAACCTGTAAATGTCGAAAATACCATGGCACTAGGTGTTTTTGATAAAGGTGAAAAGTTACTAGGGACTGTATTATAAAATTAGGTTACTGGGGTAGAGATATCAGAAAACCCCGTTGTGTTATTTAAAATGCATGTAAATTACAGATTGTTTGAGAGGCCCTTTGGGACCATGCATTCCTGCTTTAAGCTGAACCAGCTTAAAATTTCATGTTGATTTGCATATAATGCACATCCCATGATGCTTTGCATTATGGAGGTATGTGTGATGATGTGTTCCTTTGAAACTTGGCTTTATTGCCAATGCCCTTTGGGGTAACCCTTGCTTCAGTGCTCCTGCACTGAGGTTCCTTGTCTCCAGGTTGTTTTTGAGTTTTTCTTTTTTGAGCTCCCATCACCCAAACACACAAGACTAACACAGGGAATGAATTAATTTTCACTAAAGAGATAGATCACTGAGTCAGTAGGTGCTGATTAAGTGCAGAGCAAAGAACGTGCATAGTCTGTTGCTGCAAACTGATGTAGTGTAAAAGGGATATGCTATTGCTTAAAGTTATCCCATGTTTTAAATAACCATCACACAGAGATTGTGTGCTGAACCTGAAGTTCTGTGTCTGGTCCATCTGCTATCCTACAACCCGTCCACAGACAGCAAGAACGAAGCCTGTCCTATGACGAGAGGCAATGTCCAAACTGCAGTGCCGAATAAAGGTGTGGACAGAACTCCAAGTAGCAGCTGCACAAATGTCAGCCGCTGAAACATTTTTCATGGAAGCAAAGGATGCAGCCATACCCCTGGTAGAATGGCCTTTGACTGGTCCCGGCAAAGGCTTGTCGTACTTACGGTAGCAATAAACAATGCAGTTAACTAATCATTTAGACAGTTTGCTTAGAAACAGGAGCTCCTTCAGTTCTCGGGGTGAAAGAAACAAACAACTGGACAGACTTTCCAGACAGCTGGTGCGATCTAAGTAGTAATGAAGCACCGGTGAATGTCCAGAGTATGAAGAAAGCGTCCTCTATTAGAATACTCTGGGTAGTAAACTGGTAGGTGGATGTCCTGATTCAGTATAAACTGAGACACTACTTTAGGCAAAAACTTAGGACTGGTCCACAGGATATCCTGCCCTTGTGGAAAACTAAATAAGGCCCTTTGCACATCAGAGCCTGAAGCTCAGAAATCCTTGAGCAGAAGTAATAACAATTAAAAGAAAAATTACTCACCATAGTAATATTGTTTCTTCCAGGGATTCTTCAGCATTACTGACAGGTGCAGTATGCCAGCTGGGTTCAGCTGCCCCAGAGAGGAGGAGTCAATGTAAATGAGCAGGAACACTGGCCAATCAGAAGACAGAGAGGAGTGCTGCCTGCAGTCAGCCTGAAGGACTTCAGAACTATTTCGACGCTGAAAAAAGGGCAAAAACTGTGCCCAGAAGAAAAAAACACTGTTAATGTAACAACTGCAAATTCCAAACCACTATTATGAAACAAGTCAATGAAAAAAAAAAACTAGACAAATTTGGCTAAGACACAACAGCAGGGCCATCCTCAGACAGGTTTCGAAGGGGAGGATGGGTGGGAGTGTCAATAATGCTGAAGAATACCTTGGAAGAAACAACATTACTACGGTAAGTAATTTTTTCTTCTCACGCCAGTAATTCTTCACTCCTAGAGTGTAAACTGTTTGCACGTTTTTATGCCCCAGATGCATCACAGCACACTTTTTGGCACAGAATTTCAGTTGCCAAGTGTTCGACCACCCCTCCAGAGTCCTCAAGTCATGCTTCACAGTCTCAACCCCCCCCCCCAGTGTCCACCCTATTGCAGATTTTCATATCATTCACGAACAGGCACACCCTTCCCTCCAGACCTTCTACTATATCACTGATGTATATATTAAAAAGGAGGGGTCCCAGTACTGATCCCTGGGGCACTCCACTCATTAAACCTCTCACCTTGGAATGCAACTAATTTACCACCACTCTCTGACTTCTGCCGACCAACCAGTTTTCCACTCACCTAGTTATTTTCTGTCTCACCCTAAGCTTTCCAGCTTATTTACTAGCCTTCTGTGAGGGATGGTGTTGAAGGCCTTACTTAAGTCCAGACAGGCTACGTCCACCACCCCCCAACTGAAGAACTCTATCAGGTTCATCTGGCATGACCTCCCATTTGTGAAGCCATGCTGTGTTTTGTCCTGCAGTCTGCTGTCCACCAGGTAGTCTACCACCGTTTCTTTTATCAGTGCCTCCATCACCTTGCCTACCACCGAGGTGAGGCTGACCACATGATAATTTTCTGCTGCCTCCTTACTGCCCCCTTGTGCAGTGGCACCACATCCACCCTCTCCACCCTTGGCACACCCTGTATCCATGAACAAGCTGAAGTCTCGTCAGTGAGCTGCCAGCTCCTCCTCAGTTCCCAGAGTACCCTCGTGTGTTATCCAGTCCCATTGCCTTGTCCACCTTTAACCTGCTAGTTCCTCCTTTCCCTGTCTATGCTGAACATACTAGGATCCACCTTTTTTGCCTTCTCAACCCCCCAGTTCGGGTCCTGTATCCCCACCACGTGAAGACCGATCAAAAGTATTTATTCAACACCTAAGCTTTCTCAAAGTCCCTTTCCAGTTGTATTCCTCCCTCCCCCGCAACCTTACTACCCCTGCCTTGCCTTCCTTCTTTCCCCCACATACCTAAAAAATATTTTATCTCCCCTTTTGGCCCCCTTAACTATTTTCTCCTCAGTATCCGATTTAGCCCTCCTTATTTTCTGCCCTGCCGCTCTCCTCTTCTGTCTATAAGCCTCCTTGTCCTCCCCCTTTGTGTCTTCTTATATTCCCTGAATGCTCTTTTTCCTTTCCCTGACCGCCTCTGCCACCTCCCTTGTAAACCGGAATGGTCTCCTCCTTTTTTGTTCTTCCTCACCTTTATGGAAATTTCAGTGGCTTTCAATACCCCTCCTTTGATAGTTCACCATAGCTCCTCCACATCCCCTATATTCCCCTTCCCTGCTATTTCTTCCCCAAATATCCTCCTCAGTTTGTTAAAGTCCATCTTTCTGAAGTCTATCACCCTCATTTTAGTCTTGTCTCCCTCCCCATTTTTACCCTGAACCTCACAGTCCTGTGATCACTAGTACCCAGTCTGTCACCCACCACCACCTCCTCCACACTCTCCCCATTTGTTTTTTTTTTTAATTTTATTTATTTCAGTACTATACATCATAGGTACTAAGATCCATATCTGTGACAAGTGCAGGAACAGTTTATGGGGGGGGGGGGACAAGCCCCCTTAATCAGAGGATTAGTGTTTCATAGATATGCTGATACCACACATGGGGGTAAACAATATATACTCTTTTAGGATAACCCAACAAATGCTGTAACATAAGCCCAAGAGCAGTGTGACTTTAAACAAATAACTAAAGTCCTGAAAACAAAAGTCCTGCTTTTGCATGCCTATACTTAGGCTAATGGCATCACACTATCTCCTAAGGAGAATAAAAGAACATTTTATCAAACATTTTTTAAAGGTAGCTAAGTATCAGTTTAGATCTACTATTATATTCCAGAGCTCTATCCCCTTAAACATATCAAAATAAATTTAATGATTTAATAACCATTATGAAAATATGTAATTATAGAAGAAAGCTATGTCATTCAGGTAGCACAAGCACTTAAGTCCTTTGTTGCAATCAACCTGCATAGGGTACCAAAACCCTTCACCTTTTAGAGAGCTTAATGTACAGCCTCGAACGCAAAGTAGGAAAAAGAAAGGAAAAAGTACTTATGTGCTTCCCTGTGTTGTAAGTATTCGTTTTGCTGGCTCCATTTAAGTCCAACCCTGTAGATTCCCCGATAACTCAGGATGGTTCAAGAACTCAAGACTAGGCCATATTCACCCTTACTGATCAATCGCACTCTTCACCTGTTGATCCTGTTTCTGTATTTGAAATCGAGTGGCCCATTTCCCTGCTTCAGTCAGGACCGAGAATATCCAGACCTTGCCCTTGTAGATGATTCTCAATCTGGCCGGGTAGATTATTGCATGGGAAACTGAGGCCTCTCTCAGTTTATGCCGCACCCTTCAAACTTTATGCTGCATTGGCTCTAGACAATTAGATCCAGGAAGATGTAAACTACCCGTCATCCTGTGTTAATGGAGCCATTCGTCTTGCCAGTCTCAAAATCTTGTCTCTGGTCCCCACACCATCTGTCACAACAAGCAAGGTCCTTGGCTTCTCTGAATCCACCCTGTTTGGCAGGGGCTTTAGGCTGAGGGGTGGAAGCAGGCCTGCTTGTACCCCGTCTGCCTCTCCCTCTGAAGAACCCCCTATGAGCATAAGCAGAAGAGGAGGTCTGGGCTTGGTAGAAAGGCCTATGAAAAGGCCTGCCCCTGGAATGCTGCCTCTGGGGAGTGGCTTGCCTTTCCTTGGCCTGAGCACTCCTATAGGTGGTCCTGTATTCATCCATTTTCTTCATGTAGTTCTCTGTTTGCTCCCCAAACAGAGAATTACCCACAACAGGAAACTCCACGGCCTTAGTCTGGGTATCCTGACAGGCTAGTACATCTGAGCCAAGCCATCCTACAAAGGGCCACAGATGTAGCCATGACTCTAGATGAAACATCATTGGAGTCCACTGCAGCATGGAATTGCACCATGGATGCCTCAATACCATCAGCAGCCACCTGCTCCAGCTCCTTGGCAAGCTGGCCAGGGACCTGTTTAGCCAGAGCCATTACAGTGTCCCATCTAGATTTCTGATATCTAGCTGTATAGGCCATATAATTAGCCTGCCTGAGTCCCAAGGATGCTGCCATGTACTGTTTCTTTGCCATGGCATCAATCCTCCTGGAGTCCTTATCTGGGGTGTGAAGCCAAGGGTATATTTGCCTTATCACAGGCAGCAGCCTGCACTACCCCAACATGGCTGCATTGCTGGATAAGGAACTCCGTATCCGAGCCTGAGAGAGTATACCTCTTGTCCATTCTGTTGTCCACAGGAGGTATAGAATTAGGAGTCTTTAAAATTTTTGTCTGTTTCCCAAAGGACTTATGAAGGGGAATAGACAGCCTCCTGGACTCTGGGATATCCATCATCTCAACATAGTCAGGCTCCTCCTGATCATCTACAGCTTCTTCCATAGGAAGCTGAAGAGTTTCAGCCACTTTTTTGTAGAACATAAAATGGGAAGGGGACTCAGAAAGCCTAGGAGGAGAAACCCCTGAAGGTCTGTCTGGGGAGATGTCTGGGTCAATGGGCACATCCAGACTTTCGTAATCACCATCACTATCCTCATACTCAAATCCTCCTCCTCCTCCGGTTCATAAAAATCTTCTAAATTGTAACCTGGAACTGGGGGAACCAACCAAACTGAGCCCCTACCCGATGGTGCCGGTTTGGTTGGAACCGGGGTTAGCGACTGAACAATCCTTATCGCTTTGGCTATTTCATCAGCGGTCGGAGAAAGAAGTTGTGGATCCGCACCGGCTGATCTATCCCTTCTTTTTCTTTTAACCGGAACCGACTCCTCAGAGTCGGTTCTCCTTTTGCCTGAAGAAGTTTCACCCTGGTCAGAGGGCACTCCTTCTGGTTCGTTTGGAACCGAACCGGCTGGCCATCCGGGTCAGTGGACTTTGGTCTCCCTTTCCCTGAGCCTACCAACTCTCTTTTCCAGGGTAGCTGCAGGAAAATTCTTGCAAATCTGGCAGTCTGAATCGAGGTGGTCAAACCCAGACAATAGACACCGCGTGGTGTGAAGTCAGCCTTAGCAGACTTCCACACACACACTACAGTGGTGAAACCCAGTGGGCCGGTTTTTCTTTGGGTTTCTCAGACAAGGCCAGTCTAACCAAACTTACCCTTTTTGACAATCCGCCAGGCAAGACACTTATCGGTTCCTGATCGTTATTGGTCGAAAAACCGTAATGAAATCCGCTTTTTTTAGAACCGATAAGGACCGGTTACCACACTCTAAAAGTAGAATAAACTTTTTTGAACAAACCTGATCGGTTCAAACCGAACCAATCCCACGTTTACAAGTTCCACACAGAAGAAACAAAAAATAAACCTATCTAGTACTCATGATACCACAGACAGAGACTGAACCGACAGGTTAACGGATTAAATTCGGTCGAAAACCGAGGAAAACTGCACTTTAACCGACTAAATTGAACCGAGCAAAGGAAAAATCTTCGGAGCGACTGTTCAAGTGAGGTGGAGTAAAGAATCTGATGGTTTAAGTTCAAACAGCAACAGACAGAGTCTCAAACGAGCTTGAGCTCAGTGTTCCATGCCTGGCATGGATCAAAGGTTGGACATCACTGCATATGTCAGACTACAGCAAGACTTCATGTTGTTTGAAGAGTCCATTTTTGCATTTAGATCTGATACAACCGTAATCAAACATTGTAGCTTTACTCCGATGGAAGACATGGTCTCCTCAGCTTCTCCTGCCACCTCGGCCTGCACATTCAAGTCAGTCTTCCCAGGCTGTGAGGATCCCGCTGATTTTCCTCCCGTTCCTCCTCCCCTATCTTTACGAGTGTTACCCATATTGTGTGATCAGTAGTGCTCTTCAAAATTCTACAGGAATTAGCACCAAAGCTGAAGTTCAAATAGTGGTAAATAATGGTTATTTAGAACTATAACGCAGAGCTGTTGTATTTTGCTGCCACCGAGCTCGGGCTCCACAGCGCCCCCCCACACTCTCCCCATTTGTGAGGACCATGTCCAGCAGGTTATCACCCCTAGTGGGCTCTCTGACCAGCTGTTGCACAAATACCTCTTGTAACACCTCTAGGATCCCCCTGCTCCTAGCCAATACCACAACCGTGATCTCCCAGTCCACACTGGGGAGGTTTAGGTCCCCACTAGCAGAAGCTCCCTACAGAGACATCTTTGTAACTGCCTGTATCAGCTGTCTATCCTTCCTCCCTGCAGAGGTCTGTAAACCAGTCCTATCCTCAGTGATTCACCAGTCCGTTTGTCTAGCATTACCCACATGAGCTCTGTCTCCCGTCCTCCTCCTGCTCTTCCATTGCCCTAATGTAGCCTTTGATGTATAATGTCAACCACGCTTTCCATCCCTGTCCTTCCTTAACAGTGTGTAGCCTGGGATAACTGTCTCCCAGGCATGATGTTCTGTCCACCATGTCTCACTTACAGCTACTATGTCCAGTCCCTCGTCCACCATGATGGCCACCAAGTCCACCATTTTGCTCCCCAAACTCTTGGAGTTGGCTGATAATCCCGTCCACCAGGACCCCCCCCCCACTGCTCTCCCAGACTAACCTTTAATTGTTCTTGCTTTTTCCCAGTGTTTTATCTCCATCCTGGGGGGGGAGGCTGATAGCCTCCCATCTCGCCTGCCTCCTTTGAGTGGCCTCTTCCTTAATCCCCCCTGAAATGAGTTTAAATGATACTTTCTTTCGATAAAGTCCCCTAACTTTCTCTTTTGTACTACTTGTTTCTCCCTGCTCAGATGTAGCCTGTTAGGGGCAAATAGGTTCTCGTTCTCCCACGCTGATCCCCAGTCCCCCCTAACCAAACCCCATCTGCCTGCACCAACCCTCCAACTATTGATTACATTTTTCAATGCTCTGCTTCCGTAATGTATTTGTTCTTGGCACAGGCAGTACTTCCGAGAAAGCAAAAGAATGAAACCCTGTACTACTGCAGAACCTAGCAAGCTCCCTGAACCTTGTCTGCACCTCCTTTAGACTATTCCCCTCCAGATCACTGGTGCCTAGGTGGAACACCAAGTGTGACCTCTCATCTTGCTGCTTGCCCCATGAGGATATATTGTGCCTCACCTCTAGTGCAGTTATTCCTGGCATACACTCAACCCAAATGGCACTTCTTCTGCCTCCCTTTCTCCCCATCCAATTCCCTTTAGCAGTGAGTTCCTTATGAGCACAACCCTGCTATTTCCTTCCTTCTGCTTGTACTTTTGATTTTCCAGCTTCACCCCTTCCTTGGCATCCCATTTCCCCTTGTCCATCTCCTTCTCCTGATTTTTGCTCTCTCCTGGACTACATCTCTCACCCCCACCCAGTGTCCACACAGTCCCCTCATCCTTGCCTCCTTTTCATGGGTCCTGACCCCTCCCTTTGCTCTTTCCTTCCTCTCTACTGCCCAAATCCTCTGTGTACAGGTACCCTCTCCCTCCTTCGATCCTCTCCCTTCCTGAGCTCAATGTAGGCTCCCTCCCTGTCTCTTCTGTGTGTTGTGTCCCCTTTGAGATTGTTTCCACCCCCTACTCTTGCTCTTTTTGGCTACTTCCCTCCAGGTTCCCTCACAAAGATGCATCCCCAGTTCCCGAACCTTCTATCACCTTAGCCTCTCCTCCATCTTCTATGAATTCCTCGCAGCTGCATTCCTTGCTGTCATTCTCAAGTGCCCCAAGGGGTGCAAATCTGTTTTCCTGCTCTGCACCCTTGCTTCACAGCCTGCTGTCTGATGCACCCCTTTCCACTTCCTGCCTCTTCCCTGTTAGTGCTTGCTGTGCTTTATTTGTTCCTACCTCCTGCCAATTCCCCTGACCCTCTCATCCTCTACTCTCCTGTACCTAAGTCTCCTGTCACCCCTCATGCTCCCCTTTCTCCTCTCCCTCTGGTGCATCCTCTGGACCTCTCCAGTCCTCTCCCCTTCTTCTCGAGTCTACCTCTACACCTGTTTCAAATAAACCTGCAGACCCACCTATGTTCTTTCACTCCCTGCCCTACTGGTATTCTCTCTGGTCCTCCTAACATCCTCTCCCCTACTCTGCTTAGTGCTCATCTCAACCACCCCACCTTCTCTCTTAGCTGTGTAAGCTGTCTGCACACCATGCAGCCCCTCCCAGCCTTCATGCTATATCCAACAATCCAACCTGGTGACCTAGGGTTTGAATCCCACAGCCCCCACTTGCATACTGTGTGACCCTGAGCAAGTCACTTAACTTCCTTGTGCTCCCAGGTCACACCTGTAAACAAGCTTCAGCTTAGTCTCTTTCTCCTGGTAAAACAAAAAAAAAAAACACTGGCTGTCCCACATCCACTGCACCTAGTACCCTCCCAAAGATTCCCTGTGCCCTAGAGACCATACTCAAGACCTGCCTGATCCAGTTTCAAGCTACCTTCCAACTTCGCTGCCCATTCATTTGATCACCTTAGTCTTAAAATAATGAAAGAATACCCTTAAAAATAAAGGACACAGAATTGGCTAGTACTGTACCCTTCAGTTTTCCTTACTAAGCCCCTTGAAATCATTACCCTTTGAGTATGTACCAAGGTCTTATCCTTCAGATCACGTAATACATTCCACCTTGTAATTGTAAATGTCCTTATAAAGACCCAGAATCAGCATTTGCTGTACCTTAAGGTCCCCTTACTACAGCCCTCCTGCAATCACTAGCATTTACTGTATATTTCAATAATAAAGCTAATAATTGGCCTTTACTGCATCCCTCAGTTCTACTTACTACAGTCCTCCTGCAATCAACTGTTACTACCACTTACTGTATATCAAGTCATGCTATAAGATAAAAAGATATATCAATTCACATTACAAGACATTCTATAAAACAGTCACAATACAAAAATCCCCTGTAAGATAAAACAATAGTGAAGTCTCTTTTCCACTGTCTCACCCCTTATCTATAGAAAACCCCCTCCTCCTCCAATGTTGGTAGCTACCTCTGGGAGGAGCACAGGAAGCCTATTTAATTAATGGAGGAGGTGGGGTGGGTGGGAATATTACTTCCCATTAGAGACAGCAGAAACAGAAGTGGCTCTGCTTTATGCAGAGCCTCCCTTTCAAAGTTGGCACCTGTGCCTGATTGGCGCCCTAGAGTAGGGGCCCAGTTTGCTGAAGGCCAGCAGGTTTTCCTATTGCGGCTACAGCTGCAGACTCCCCTCCTAGTGGGTACAGCTTCCAAAACTCCTGACCTGTGGCTATGGCGGCCGAGACTGCTTCCCTGTGGCTATGGTCGCCGAACTCCCAGTCCAGCAGCAACGACCGCTGAAATCTCCCTGCACAGCTATGGCTGCTGACTTCCCTAGCAGAGACAGAAGAAACAGATGTGGCTCCACTTTTATAGCGGGGCCTCCCTTTTCAAAGTTGGCACCCTGATTGGCTCCTCTAGAGTAGGGAGCCCAGTCCACTTGCAGCAACAGCCACCCCGCTTTCCTCTTGCAGCTATGGCTGCCAACTCCCCTCCTAGTGGCTACGGCTGCCGAAAAGTACAGTTACGTAACAACTTACCGTAACAGCAGATCTTCAAGAGAGGCTCTTGCAGTAGGTAATTACAGATAGGACTGAAGCCAGCAGGCATCAGGACCCCACGGAAAAATTTCTAGCTAGCAGTCTCTGGCAGGGGACCACCCTCACATCAGGTGACCGATGTCATGTGATGTCAGTATAAAGGGGCGGTCCCCCACGCCCGCTTTCCAGTTCTTTCCCGTCAAAGGCCAAAAAGGCAAGACGAGAAAGAAGCGGATGTTTCCTCTCCTGGAAAAGGAGCTGAAAAAGCTTAGGGGGATGGAGGGCAGGAAGGTATTACCTACTGCAAAAGCCTCTCTCAAAGATTTACTGTTACAGTAAGTTCTTACATTACTGTACTGTCTTACTTCGAGAGGGCTCTTGCAGTAGGTAATTACAAACAGGACTGAGTCCCAAGCAGTCTGGAACAAGGAGAAGCATACGGGAGGAGGAAAAATTACGTACCTACCGTAATTATGATCTTTTGTGTATCTTCACCATTCATCACAGATGGGTACTGGCCGGAGATCAGGACCCAGGGGAGGCTTTTTTTTTTTAAAAGGATAGGTGGAGTCGGCCAGCATCAGGCGCCTTTTCGAGGCCAGCGATACTAAATCGGCGGCCGAGATTAGCCGTTAGGCTGTGTCGACTCGCCTACCTACCAGTTCTGAGTCGCCGGAGAGGTAAGAGGAAGGGATGGAGGGTGGGACAAGAGAGTCCAAGGGACAGAAAAAGGAAGAGAAAACTGAACTAAAGGAGAAATAACGACTGAGAGGACAGCATAGAGGAAGTAAGACTAAGGGGATTGGGGGGCCCCAATCTCTGGAAAAGGAAGAAGGGGGAGAGAGAATTAAGAGAGAGTGAGAGGAAACAAGGATCCAGGACCTTGTCCGTCACCAGACTGTATAGGAACTGCAAGGAGTAGCAGCTCATTTGCCAGAATTCAAGGCACAGAATAACTGGCAATACCCCAAAAGCAGAGTCGGCTATTCTGGAGAGGACAGGTACAGGGACTCAGTACTCTCTGCAAAGATATTTGGTGAAAAAAGGAAAGTTTTTTTTTTTTTTTAAAGTTAGATGGATAACAGAAGGAGGGCAACCACCAGCTCTCACCCCGTAAGAGTGAAGTTATGTAGTAGAGAAGGAGTGCCACTCGAACGCACTTTAGGAAGAAACTACCCCTTGTGTGTCCCAACTTTACCCCGCCCAAAAAGAGGGTAGGCACAGAGGGAGGAGGATCCAGAGACTGAAGCCCCAGGGGGATGGCGGGCGGGATTGTGATGAATGGTGAAGATACACAGAAAGATCATAATTACGGTAGGTACGTAATTTTTATATCTTATCTGTGTCAATCTTCACCATTCATCACAGATGGGTGAGTACCAAGCCCCGAAGGGGGTTGATTCATTGCACCCTAAGGGACAGAGTCCCTTAGCCCTCAGTGGGTGACACACTAAGGGGGACCTTCTGGGTCTGAAGAGGCCCGAGAGTGGGGAGAGCGAGACGGGTCCCCAGAGGGGGAAGGAAGTTGACCCAACAAACGTCGTCTCGCCCTACGGGAAAAGAGATAGGTTCCCTGGTGAGCGGAGCAAATCACCCTACGCCGGGCCAAGGGTGACAACCGGGAAAGGCGAAGCCACGCCGATCTCCTGGTGCAGATCGCTGTCCCTACGACCCTGGTAGCTACCTCACTGGCATCGTAAGATGCCCTTGCTTGGTGCCTTGCTAGCTCCAGGCCACGTGCAGAGAGTGCGATGGCTTGCCTGGTTTGCTCCGAGTCAGGTAAAGCAGCTAGGGTCTGACCTAGCGCTGACCACAAGAACCTGTTGTAGGCTGCACAGTGGGCCTGATGAGCAGAGATGGAGAGAAGCAACCGTGCTGAGTAGAAAGTCCTCCCCAGAAATCAAAATCCAAAGAGTCCTGATCTGGGGGCGGTCACGGTGGAGGGCCACGAGCCCGTCAGGGTGTCCAGGTGCATCAATCCGGACTGCGGATGAGGCATAGAACCTGGAGACTCTGGGGGAGCGCAATACCTCTGGCTGAGGTCCCTAGGGGCAGGAACTCTGGAGAAGGGCCTCTGCCAGAAACGCATGGACGCCTCCCGAAAGGGAGCAGGCCAGGGCAGCACCACAAGGGTGGCCGCACCGAAATTGCCTAGAAAGGCATGCGCCACATGCTCAGGATTGCTGACCGACAGGGGAGAAAGGTGAAGGTCCTCCATCATCCTCACGAGGAAGCGCTGATACTCGGAGAGATCAGTGGCAGGAGAGATATGGACAGATGGTTCCTCTCCCCCAGGAGAGGGGGATGAGGAGCTGAAGGTCACCATGCGTTCCAAGGGTGGCTGCTCGGGGGGAGGTTGAAAAACCTGGCTGTCCATGGCCCTAACGTAGGCAGGGAACTGAGCAGCCACCGCTCTGAACTGCTCCCAGGTGAGAGGGCCACTAGGACCAAGAATGCCTGGGAGCGCTGGAGAATGCGGCAGAGGAATAGGGGCAGAGCCGAGAGAAGAAGTCGGCTGACCTCTGCCAGGGCTAGGGAGCGGACCATGGACACTCAAGGAGGGTGTCCCGGGAAGACTCCGCAGCCCACAGCTGTACAACCACGTTGGTACTGCCTAGGCTGCGCCCAGAAGAATCCCCCCAGTGAGGCGACCGGGGCCGTATAGATCCAGAAGGATGGTCCCCTGCCTCCAAAGAATGGGACCCCCTCAAGGAACCGGAAGGAGAAGGGCGGAAGTCTGCACTTCGGCTTCGTCCAGGGCCGGGGTGGACCCCAGAGAAAGGCTGACGTGCCGACCCCACACCCCTCGACCCCTCAGAGTCCGAGAGGGTCCTGGTCCTCGAGAAGGCCAGCCTAGGTAGCTGGCAGCTCTGGGCTGCCCCCGAAGGGGAGACCCAGGGAGCAGCACCCTCCCCTCCTGTAGACTTCCCGATGGGCCTCAAAGTTGGGCGATCGAGACACACCACGGGAGGGTACCACCGCCGAGGGTCAGAACCTTCCAAGGCCAGGTTGCATGGCAATGGTGGCACCACCATAGCCTGCTGGTCAGTACCACTGACCCCAACCTCGGGGAGAACCTGACGCTCCTCAGAAGGGGGCTGGCTGTGACTCGTTGTCGAGATCACTGGCTTGCCCTCCTCTGCAGACAACCCCGAAGGGTGTGACTGCCCGTCCGACTCCGACGAGGTAGAGTCTGAGGCCCTAAGCCAAACGGTAGGAGGGCGAGGGAAGGCGACCTTACCAAGAAGCCGAGTAGTCAAAGCAGTGGCCGAGGCAGCACCTGTGCCCTCCACAGCCCCGCAAGCGGGGCTGACAGAAGGCGGCAGGGCAGCTCGGGCCAAAGGTCCTGAGCCAGGGCCAGCCGCGGCGCCGTCAAGTCCACTGGCACCAGGGGCGGAACCAGGAACAGAACGGCGCCGACGGCAGCCCCAGCAACAGCCTTGCGCCGAGACACCGCCAGGCCCCTGCGCGCCGAACGCACCGAGGATCGAGTGGCGCCGACGGCTCGAGCGGCTCGGCGCCAACACGGCACCGCTTAGGCTCCTTGGCACCGCGAAGTGGCACCGAGAGCACCAACGGCACCGAGGGCAGCACCGGAGACCTGAAGGCCCCATGGTGCCTGACTCAACCTCAGCGCCACAGACATGGCGAAGGCGACGCCGAATCCAGGGTCACGGCGCCTGAATGGCGCCGACAAAGCCCACGGCGCAGAGATGAGTCGGCGCCGACAGGGCCCACGCACCGCGAAGTGCCGGCGGCCTCGACGGCGCCGACCGACGGCGCCGAGGACAGCATCGACCCGGCCTTCCGGACTCGCGGGAGCGACACCGGGGAGCCTTCACCCGACGGGCATATTGCATAGGGCGCTTCCGCCCGCTCCCAGAAGGAAGCGGGACGGGCCTCCTGCGCCGCGAGGAGCCTCGCCAAGGCTAGGCTAAGAAGCCGAGGTCCCTCCTCCTCGGTCCGTATAGAACCGGGAGGGGACCCGGAGGAAAGGCCAAGAGAGCGCGGCTTGGCCCGACGACTGCGAACCCTACCCCCGAAAGTCGTGGAGCTCGCCCTACTTTAAACGCGCTCTGTTCTAGGACGCGCGGTCCATGGAGAAGAAGGCGCTGTACCTAATCCATGTCGTGAAGCGGCCAAGACACGCGAGACACCGGTCATGCTGGTCGGTAATGGAGTACTTGCGGCCACACGGGCACCGACGCATAGGGGGCCGCCCCGCCTTAGAAGGTTTCTTGCCCTCCGACCGCGACATGACCTATGGAAAAAAACACCAAAATTAGACTCGATGTCGCTATACTTTAAAATAAATGGAAAGATCTTACCAGCGACGTCGAGTGGAGGCAGAACCCAGAACTAGCAGGAGACCGACGGACTGTCGAACGCACAAATGCGAAAGGCTAAGGCCTAAAACTGTCAAATTTCTTCAGATGGCTTCCCACGAGGCGACCTCGACGGCGGGAGATGAAGAACTGGTAGGCAGGCGGAGTCGACGCAGCCTAACGGCTAATCCTCGAGCGCCACGTAGTACGTCGGCCTCGAGGGCGGCGCCGATGCTGCATCGACTCCGCCTATCCTTTTAAAAAAAAGGCTCCCGCGGGGTCCTGATCTCCGGCCAGTACCCATCTGTGATGAATGGTGAAGATTGACACAGATAAGATCTACCCAAACGTAGAACCTCTGGCTGTGAATGTCTCAGGAAAGGAGACCTTGCAAAACAGCCAACCCGAAGCCAGCTCTACGGCGAGAGGCAATGTCCAAACTACAGTGTTCGTAAAGGTATGGACAGAAGTCCAAGTTGCGGCTGCGCAAATGTCAGCTGCAGACACATTCTTAAAACAAGCCGCAGAGGCAACGACACTCCTGGTGGAGTGGCCCCTGATTTGACTCGGCAGAGTCTTGTGATACTTGTCATAACAGAGAGAGATACAATGAGCCAACCATTTAGATAGGCATTGCTTGAAAACAGCACTGACTTCTCTTTTGCTCGCAGTTGATCAGTCTTTCTGAGATCCTTCGTCCTGGAGGTGTAGTATCTCAGGATTCAGTGAACATCCAAAGTATGCAAGATGTGCTTCCCTTGATTGGAATGTTGCATAAAGAAAGCAGGCAGTTCAATGGATTGATTCAGCATAGATTCTGCTACCACCTTAGGGAGAAACTACACGTTTCTTGTGAAAAATAAAATATGGGATTTTGCACATCAAGGCCTGAGCTTGGAAATCGTCGAGCGAGTAATGGCCACTAGGAAGAGTCTTCCAGAACAGGAACTTCAGGTCCACTGAGGCTGCCGTCTCGAAAGGAGGCAAGGTAAGCTTCTCAAGAATTAAATTCAAATCCTAAGGAGGGGCCGGAACGCGAATAGGAGGTCTCATGTGGAGAACCCCTCTAAGAAAAGTCTCAGAGACTTCCAACTGCGCGAAAGTTCTGTCCCCAAAGGGAACATGATAAGTGATAATGACTGCCATGTGAACTTTCAGAGAGAAATGACTGAGACCCAGATCAAAGAGATGGCGCATATAGTCCAGAATTCTCCAGACAGAGCACAAGAATGGCTCGAAATCCTTGGAAGAGGCCCAAACAGAGAACCGTTTCCATTTCATGGCATAGGTAGATCTAGTGGAGGGCTTTCTGGCCTCTACCAGACTCTCAGCCACAAGCGGGGAAACCCCTGAATCGGGCTTGAGCTACGTCTGCAGAAGCCACACATACAACTGATGGGATCTGAGACCTGGATGAACCAGGGTTCCCTGATCCTGGGTCAGCAAAAGTTGTGACAGAGGAAGTGGAAGAGGAGGTTCCTCTGAATACTGCTGCAGAAGAGAGAACCAAACTTGCCTGGGCCAGAAAGGAGCGATTAGGATCATGCAAGCTCTTTCTGAGCCGAGTTTGTTTAAGACCCTCGGAAGTAAGGGAATCTGGGGAGGCATAGGCGAATCTGCCCTTCCAATCTAGAGACAGAGCGTCTCTCCAAAAAGTGCCTCGCCCTGGAGCGAGTGAGCAGAAGGCGGGAAGTTTTGCGTTAGGAGGAGACGCAAACAGGTCCACCTGAGGTGTTCCCCAGCATAGGAAAATATCATCTGCTACCCCTGATCCAGTTCCCACTCGTGAGCCTGGGCAGATGACCGACTGAGGTGGTCTGCCAACGTGTTTTCGACCCACGGAACATGAACTGCCATGAGGTGAAGGTTGTGTTGCACTGCCCAGTCCCAAACCCGCATTGCCTCCGTGCAAAGAGGGTAGGAACAAGTTCGTCCCTGTTTGTTGATGTACCAGACTATGCACATGTTGTCTGTCTGGACAGCCAGATGACCAGGAAACAGATACAGAGCTTGTAGAGCATACAGCATGGCCCTGAGCTTGAGCACGTTTACGTGAAGCGTCTGTTCGAGCCTGGATCAGGAGCCTTGAGTCCTGTGAGAACCCAGGTGGGCTCCCCAACCCTCTCCTGAGGTGTCTGTTGTCAATGTTTGGGAGTGGAGAATAAGGCAGAAGGGAACTCCCCGGCAAAGGTTCTCCTGAACCATCCACCATTGCAAGTCCCAAACCAGAGGGTTGGAGACCAGGACTTCTTGATCTAGGTCGTCCACCAATTGATCCCACCGAGATTGAAGTGTCCATTGAGAGATCCTTATGTGGAGCCGAGCGTGAGTGACTGTTGGAATAGTAGCCACCATGAGCCTGAGGAGGCAAAGGACTAACCTGGCGCTGACTCGCCTGCGACTAGACAACAGGCTTGCATGAGCCTGGAGGGTGGCCACCCTGTCCAGCAGCAGGAATGCCATGCTGGAGGTTGTGTCCAGGATCGCCCCGATGAGCCTCTGGGACTGGATCAAATGGGACTGAACTGGTTGATGGTAATACCCAAGCTGGTAAAAACCTGCAGGGTAAGGGGAAAGGGAGTGCAGGAGTTCCTCCCCGGACAGGGCCACCAGGAGCCAGTCGTCCAGGTACGGAAAAACCTACATTCCCTGGGTATGCAGGTGAGCTGCTACCACGGAAAGGCACTTGGTGAACACTCGGGGTGCCAAGGAAAGATCAAATGGAAGGGCCTTGAACTGGTAGTGGTCCCCCTGAAATGAAAAACAAAGGTATTTGTGGTGGGAAGGGCGAACAGGGATATGCAGGTAGGCATCCTGCATGACCAGCGTGCACAGCCACTGTCCCGGTCGAAGGGCAGAAGGCTTTGCAAGGAGAACATTCTGAACCGTTTGTACTCACGAACAGGTTCAGGGAGCGAGGTCTAGGATAGGCCTCACGTCTCCCGATTTCTTTGGAACCAGGAAGAAATGGGAGTAGTAACCTGTCCCCAGGCGAGTTGAGACAGGCTCCATCGCTGCCTTCAGCAGAAGGAGGATACTTCTTCCCGAACCAGAAGATGATGATGTTCTGGGGAGTAAGACGACCTGGGGGGGATGGGGGGGTCTGGGCAGTTTCTGTAGAAACTCGACTAAGCTGGAGCACCCAAGTATCTGAAGTGATCCTCTCCCAACACAGTAGATAAAAGGAGAACCTCCCTCCTACTGGTTCCTCTGGAAGGTCCAGAGGCTGTGGGAGAGGAATCAGGAGGTGTGGGGCAGCACCGCGGCTGAAGCTCCTGCCACTTTTTTGGGCGGGGGGGGCTTGGCAGCCGGAGGGGCCCGACGTTTGTTGGCCCGCTTGCCCTGAGGTTTCGCTTTGGGCCAAGAACGTCTGCGAAAAAGGCGACGCTGAGCATGAGGGGGCTTGTACATAGAGTCAGTCGACTTTAGAGCAGTCCACTTCTCTTGCAGATCGGTGATAATGTCCTTGACATCCCCACCAAACCCCTGAAGGGCGTGTCCTGGATACCAGACTGCATCTCCGGGACCAAACCTGACACTCTGAGCCAGGCATGATGCCGCAAACCTACGGCGAAAGTCGAGCTCCGACCAACAGCGTCCACTGCATCGTACATGGCATGGAGCATGTGCTGACTAGCCGAACAAGCAGAATGGATCAGATCTGCCGCTTCCTGCTTAGTCTGAGACTCAGGAAGGGAGTCCAACTTTGCTTCCACCTCACTCAGGATCGCTTTCTGGTAATCCCCCATATGTGTGACATAATTTAGGGCCCTTATTCCCAGAGTGGAAGAAGCATATACCTTCTTCCCATACAAGTCCAGAAGGCGAGATTCCTTGTCAGGTGGAAATGAGCTAAGATGCTTAGGGTTAGCCGTACATCCGTGAGCGGCGCTAATCACGACCAAGTTGGCTTTGGGGTGTGTATTCAGGGAAGCCACACCCTCTGGAGTCTGGTATAGTCTATCCACCTTCCTCGGAAGGGGGGCTAATGCCGACGGTTGCTTCCAAATAGTGGAAACAAGGTCCGCATGAGGCTCGATCCAGGGTGGAATCAGTGTTGGAGCGGTTTCAAATCCATATGAGCAGCGAGTTTCTTCTGCTGTGGATCCGGCTCCAAAGATCGCCACTGGTGAACTGCCTGGATCTTTCATAGCAGCTCCAGAAAAGAGGGATCTTCCGAAGGGGACTTTGGAGGAGGCCTAGGCCTGGGCTGGTCTGGAGTACGTGGCTTGTCGTCTGGATCGGAGCACCCATCGGAATCATCCGTGGTCTCTGAAGAGGAGGAAGAAGAAAGACTCCTCCCGGCGTGGTGAAGGAGCGGACCCTTGGGCAACCCTTGAGAGCGTGTCCTCCCTGCCCTGGCACTGGAGGGCTCGCCTCTACTGTCAGGAAGGGGAGGAGTCTCTCACCTCTGACCAGGTGAGTCCAAACTGGATCTGGCGTCGGCAAATGGCTCTTCACCTCCCTGGTGAGCTGAGCCTTAGCCTTAGCCCACCAAAGCCAGGAGTCTCCTTCAGGTCCACCGGCGGCTGGGAGGGCGGTGGAGGAGGAGGAGGAGGATATGGATATTGAGGATATCCATACAGCGAATATCCATAGCCTGACAGCGGAAGCCCGGCATCGGGTACTGGGGCACCGGGTAGGCTGGCGTTGGGTACTGCAAGCGCAGGATACTGTGGTCCTAGCTAGGATGGTGTCAGATACCCAGGCACAATGGGCTCTGATGTGGAGCAGATGGCCCATTGGGTGTGAGTCCGTGTCCGGCAAGGAATGTCACCCGCGTTGGATAGGCGGTGTTAGGAGTCCGACGTCAGGTTGTCCGGCACAGTGGGGAGACCTGACAGGAGCGTACCTGCATCCTGGTGTCGCCTGGGAAGGAGGACTAAAATCCTGGGGTCCAACAGAGGCCGCTGCAAACCTCGGAATGCAGCAGCGAGCGTTGCGGCGAGCCGCATATGACAGACTGATCAGTAGGTCTGGCATCGGTTCTAACGCCGTGTGTCCATTGGAGGGCCAATGTCAGCCTTACGGTGAGGGACTGGTGGGTGTCGTCAAGTGATCGTCGACTTATCGGAACCAATGGCCAACAAGGGCCGTGAGGGAGGAGCAGCCTTGGCAGGAGTTTTGGGGGCCGTGCGCTGCCCTGAAGGGTTGGGTGTCTTAGCGGCCTTGTCCATGCGGGCATCGGAAGGATGAACATCCGGCTTACTGGAGCCACTCGACCCAGAAGGCCACACAGTGGCAGTCTTCCCGGGAGTGGCTGCCTCCTTTGACCCAGAGGCTCCCGATGGGCCACAGCACGAGCCTCACGGGAGGGATGCCACCGCCTTGGAAGCCTCCAAGACGGCTGTCAAAGAATGGTCCCCCAGAGGGGACGTTACCTTCAGCACGGTGACTCTGGCTGGAGTCACGGTGACCGTGGAAGAGGAGTCCCGGTCCTTCTCCTTCTTTTTGCGGTGACCCTCAGGGGAAGTAGAGGCCTGCCAAAGCTTCTTCAGCTCCTTCTCCATGGAGGACATCTTCTTTTTCAAAATGTGGGCCTCTGTTTGCGGGTGGCGGCGTTAAACTGCTGGCACTGCTGGCACTTCTCCATGGGGTGATCCGGGCCTAGACAGAAGAGGCACTGGAAGTATCCGTCCTTGTGCGGGATCTGAGCGCCGCAAGAATCACACTTATTCTTATGCTCGGATGGAGTAGGGAACGACAAACACAGCAGATGCTGAAGATATTCTGACAAGAAATTCAAATAAAATCGAAAAAGAGAATGGTAATAATACTGACGATTGACTGACGAAGCAGTGAATTTAACCGCAAGGCGCTTTCACAAGCTAACGGCAGGAAAGACCTGGAAGGTGGGCATGGGGGATCATCCCTTTATACTGACGTCGGTCACCTGAAGTGGGGGCGGTCCCCCGCTAGAGACTGCTAGCTAGAAATTCTTCTGTGGGATCCTGACGCCTGCTGGCTTCAATCCTATTTGTAACTACCTACTGCAAGAGCCCTCTCAAAGTAAGAACTCCTGATCTGCTGCTATGGCTGCTGAAACTCCTGACCAGCGGCTATGGCCACTGAACCCCCAGTCCTGCGGCAATGGCCGCCAATATCTCCCTGCGTGGCTACGGCCACTGACTTCCCCAGCATTCATGCACCTTGAACCGAGACTGGCTTAAACTATCAGTCAAGGTGTTTTGTATGCCTAGGACATGTACAGCAGTGAGTTCCAGATGATTCTTAATGGCCCAATACCAAACTATCATGGCCTCCCTGCAGAGGGGTAAGAGTAAGTCCCCCCCCTTGCTTGTTTTGTAGAAGACCACTGACAGGTTGCCCATCTGAATTAGAAGAGGGCCTGGCAGTAGATGCGTCTGGAATGCCTGTAGGGCATATTGTATTGCCCACATCTCCAAAACACTGATATGGAGATGCTGCTCTTGGGAAGACCAGGTTCCATTGGTCTGGTGGTCCTAAATGGGCACTCCAGCCCTGGCCGGATACATCCATAGTCAGAATCTGGCGAGAAGACTCCTGCCAAAAGTGGACCCTGTGGAAAGACTGGAGGAGTTCAGCCACCATGTCAAAGTTTGGTGCAACAGGGTGGAGACTGTCACCAGCTGCTCCAATTTGTCTGTGTGTTGGTTCCATTGGACTCGAAGGGTCCACTGGGGAACCCTCACGTGCAGGCGTGCAAGAGGGAGATTTGCAGTGGCAACTGCCATGTGCCCCACCAGTCTCAGGAAAACTTTGGCTGGAATTTGGCGTGATGAGGAAACCAGGCGAGCTTGTTCTTGATGTCATTCCACCCTGTCCAGAGGCAGAAAGGCTTTCCTTCGGCAGTGTCCAGGACTGCCCCTATGTATTGCAGCTGTTGGATGGGCCACGGTGAGGACTTTGGGAGTGATCCCTAGGTCTCAAAACGAAGTAATGGTGTCTGCCATGGTGCTGAGCAGCTGGTCCCTGGACGGAGCTGCCAGGAGTCGATCGTCTAGGTAAGGAAAGACATAGTGGCCTTTCCTCCTGAGGGCTGCAGCCACTACTGCTAGGCACTCTGTAAAGATCCAAGGAGCTGAGGACAGGCCGAAAGGCAGGGCATGGAACTGGTAATGACTGCCTTGAAAGCGGAAGCAAAGGAACCGCCTGTGGGGCTGAAACACCCTGAATGTGAAGGCACGTGTCCTGCATATCCAGAGAGCACAGCCAATCCCCCGATGAAGGAGGCTGAGCAGGCCTGGTAGTGTGACCATTCTGAATCGTTTGTATTCTATATACTTGTTCTGGTGGCTGAGATCCAGGATGGGCCTTAGGTCCCCTGTTTTCATTGGGGCCAGAAAAAAGGGAATAAAATCCCTTCCTCTTCAATCTGGTGGAACTGGCTCTATGGCCTGCTTTTACAAGGCGCTTGGATCTCCTCCTGAATAAGGGAGAGGTGTGACGGCAGGTAATAGGAGTTTATGGGAGGGTTGTCTGGGGCATCTCCGTGAACTCCAGGGTATGTCCTTTCTCTATCAGATGAAGAGCCCACTAGTCCATCATTATTTTGTGCTATCCCTCTAGATAGAGAGAAAAGCGACCTCCCCACTGCCTCCCCCAGACATTCTGCTGAGGGAGGGGGATCAGGCAGGGAGTCAGGCCAAGAAACCGGGGACAAAGGGGCCTGGGAGGATTTGGGGGCTTTGGGTTCCTAGCCTCCTGAGGCCTGGCAAGGGGCCTTATGTTTAAAGGCTCCTCTGGTTTGTTGACATTGGGGCTGTTGCCCGGAGGATCGAAGAAATGGCTGGCGACGGTTCTGTTTCTGACTAGATCTGTACATGGTATGTACAGATCTGATCGCCTTGCCAGATTCCTGGAGGCAAGTTATGACCTTTTCAGCCTCCTTGCTGAAAAGGACTGAGCCCTTGAAAGGGGCGTTCATAATTCTTGCTTGGATGTCCAGAGTAAATCCAGAGACGTGGAGCCAAAAGTAATGGTGAAGGCAGACGCCGGAGGCTGCTGCCCTGGCCACAGAATCTGTCATAGGAGGAACATAAGACATGGGTGTCTACGTCCAAACCGATTTTAAAATATGAGCAGCTCAGCTTTCTGAGGACCATCCTGCTGAGTCTGGACTAAATCCATGGCCTTATTCCACAGGGCATTCTGATACTGGATGTTGTGGGCCAAAAGTTCAGAGAGGGGATGGCACAGGTGGCCAAGGCATAGACTTTCCTGCCAAGCTGGTCCACCTGCTTGGAGTCTCTGTCCTAAGGCTGAGTGCTAAGATGCTGGGTCCTCTTGAACTGATCATGAGCCGCCGTAATGACCATGAAGCCTGCAATGGGCTGCTCTCCAAAGACAGATTCATCTTGAGGAGCGCTATAGAGGCAATCTGCCTTCTTGGAAACAGCAGGGGTGGAAGATGGGCGTTTCCAAGCGGATTTGGTGATGTCCTCAAACAGATCCAACAGAGGAGGAATGACCACAGGCTTTGGATCCTTTTGCCAGAGGAAAATAGCCAGATGGCATCTTTCCAGGTCCAAATCTTCGGTGTCCCAGCCCATACTGGACTGGATGTGCCACATGACCTCCATGAATGTTGGGTCATCGGGAGGTGACCTGGGGGTGTCCTTAGCGTTCGATGGAGGAGAAAGACAACTCCAACTTGGAAAAACACAGAGGAGGAGGAGAGCTCTGGCCTGACTCCTCGAGGAGAAAGATCTAGAGGTCACACGTCGGTGCCTACGGCCGTGCGACCTAAGTCGGTGCCTGTCCAAGGATCTGGAGGAAAAGTGACGGTGCTTTCACCGATGGTGCTTGGAGCGATCCCTGCCAGCGTCATCTGGTTTTGGGGTAGGCTCTTTTGGCGTTGGTGTAGGCTGCAGAGGAGGAGTCTGAGGCTGCTCCCCTGAGGGAAGAGGTTCCTTGATATGGGATGCAGGAGGTCCCTTCGGTAACAAGTTTCCCTTGACCACATTCCACCAGGAAATGGAAAGAGCTGTAAGGCCTGGCAGAGGATTCTGCGGTGTAGAGGATTAGACAGAGTTGGTGGGGGACATCAGATGGCCCCGGTCCCTTGTTGAAGCGGCAACTGTGGCATCGGGATGGGTTGACTGGTGGTGGCCCAGTGGGCATCTGGTTATCTGGTGTCGGTTTGGTGGGTGTCCTCGCCAGACACGAGGCCCTCTGGCGTCGGCTGAACTGTAATGTTAGGGAAAGCAGGTGACTGGGGCGGTCAGGCGGCGAAGGGAATAGAGTGTCGCCGAGGTTGGCGCCTGGTGATGTCGGGCGTCAACCCGGACAGACATATAGACTAATGGCGCAGTCAGGAACAGCAGCTGGCGTTGTCTTGGAAGGACCCTGTTGATTGGGGCAGAGCATCACCCTCCTGGGGGCTAGCGCATGTTCCTGGTGTCGTTGGGTGGCGTCAGCCCCTGAGCCGACTTAGCAGCGCTGAGGCTGGGCAGACAACAGGCAGAGGCGTGCTGCCGAAGAGACCCGGCCAGGCCACCTGGCTGAGGCCCATAGATTGGTGGAAGGGCCTGAGTGTCAGAGGCTGGGAAGCTGAGGAGGGAGTCCCTGACCCCGAAGAACCACTGCCCGATGTCTGGATGAGGGCACATGGTTTGACTATGGGAAGCCTGGCGGAAGACAGGGCTGCCATGGAAGCTAGTCCAACCTCCCGCAGAAGGACGATCCTGAGCCAGTCGCCTTCGAATGATGGGACCAGGAACGGGAGGTTGACCGGGGTTTGTCCTTGTGTTTCTCCTGGTGTTTATGCTTTCCATTAGACTTTTTCTCCCGGTGAGAAGATGAAGAAGTGGAGGCCCCTGAAACTGGGGAGAAGGAGGAACTTTTTCCCTGGATTTGTTTCTACATCGCTGCCACTTTCTTTTTTAGCAAGAAGCTTTTCGGGCCTTCTGGTGGCAGATCCTGGTCCCCTGGTTGAAATTCTGATAGTGCTAGCAGTCCTCTGTATCGTGGTGTGGGCCTAGGGAGAAGAAGCAAAGAGTGTAGCTGTCCTTCAATGGGATCTGTTTGTCACAAGGACACTTAGACTGCTGCAGTTCCACTGACGTGGTCAGAGAAGACATACAGAGAAAATATGGAAAATCCGATTTTTGAAAGAAAATAAGAAAGTGCAGGTTAGCAAGAAAAAATGGCAGTCGACTAGAGCAGAAGGCATCCGTGGAACCAATGTGCGTGAATTGATGGCGGGAAAAGAACTGAGGTTGGGCTGCGGGACTGCCCCTTTTATACCACTGGCCGACATCAGGGGCGGTCCCCGCTATAGACTGCTAGCAAGAAGTTTTTGTGGGTCCTTATGGTGTAGCCTGCTACAAGAGCTCTCCTTGAAGCGAGAACTGATTTTTCTATTGTAATGTTGCTGACCATAATTCCATCTAATGTCGGGTTGCACCTTGAAAAGAAATGTATGTTTTGGTGAGCTAACCTGTTAAACAAATCAAATCAGTTGTTATTTCTATACCTTTAAGGACAGTGGGGATATTAGCATCCATACTTTTGGGGAAATTTTCTCAAGACTTCAGGAACAAGTAAAATGTGAAACGATAAGCCTCAATAACTTAAATAAAACTGAACCAAATGTTACCACATTTAGCAATTTCCAAGATATTTCCACGAATATAATACATGCAAAGGTTCAGGAATCTAGCTCCCAAGGTGGATGAGTTAAAAGCACCAAGTCATATTGACAAAATTTCAAGAAATTTCACAAATAAACTGCCACATTTTGAGCACATAAAGTTCATAACTCTTTATCCAACTGTCATTACATTTTCCAGGTGCTTAGATCCTTTCTTCATGTATGAGCATACCAATTTCTGGGTCTCTAGATTAAGGATGGCAGAACTATAACCAGCTGAAAATATTAGCAAAAGTTTTCAGAAGCACACAAACTTGCAAACATTTCATAGAAGCAGATTCTGCTTATTTCACCCAGCTTTTCTTTCAATGAAAGTTAGCTAAGACAAAACAATTCTACATTTTGGCCGCCAGGCGAACCATGAATGAAGACTATTGGCACTTCTGTATCTGATTTGGTATAAGTGACCTGAAGACACAGTTACTTAGGATGGATTTGACATGGTTAAAGTGTACTTTAACATGGGTACCTGATGGCCCAACAGAAAAATGTTGCATCTGAAAGTGGTGACCTGGTTCACAAGCAAAACTGGAAGTCAGCGCTCGGGTGACAAGGCTGGGGGAAATCCCATTTCTCCCAGCCTGAGGGTGGCTGGTGGCATGTTCTAGTGTTACACTGGCTCCTTCAGATGGGTCGGGGAGCTTGCATTCCCAGCAGGAGCACTCTGCATCTGTCTAAAGCACCCCCCTTGCTGTGCCTGCCACCTGGGGATTGTGACAGAAAATCCCAACCGGCAGAGAATCTATGTCTGCCTCTACTGGCCCTGCACCACTAACCATGGCACCTGCCTTCACTGGATTTGTATAGCTAGAAGGGATCACCAGAGATGTAAAACAGCCAAGGCCCTGCCATGGCGAAAAGGGCAGATTAATACCTGGAGAATGTGGGTGAAAGGGCAGGGGTGGAGTCAGACCAAATGGGGCAGGTTGGTGAAGGAGCATAAACAAATAAATAAATAAAGATGTACTTTAATAAATAATGATATACCAATACAGTAGTCAGTGTTAAACTTCTAACTATACTACTTATCTTACACTTGATTGTGATGTAAAGGGTTAACCCACCAGTATGGTTAGAGCAATTAGCATGAAAGACAGTAACCAGTTATAACTATCACCAGGTTTAGACTGAAGCCAGGTCCCGAATTTCCTATGCTGTCCGAGACAGGAGAAGGAGCCCAAAACTCTATATCCAGCTAACTTCGGGAGACAAATGAGAATGTTCATACGAGTTAATTTCAACCCTCTGTCTTACGAGAAGTTCCACGTATCAGTTTGTTTGGGGAAACCGAAGTAAATGAAAATGATGTACCTACCGTAATTCTTGATCTTCCTGGGTCTGCACCATTCATCACTACTGGGTACAAGCCGGAGGTGCTAGGACCTCGTGAGAAGCTTATAGCTAAAAGCCTTCTCTCTGGAGGAGGGTCTGACATCGGGATCAGTGCCGTCCTTGAGGCCGACATACTATGTGGCACTCGCAGGTTGTTCAGTAATGGATTCCAGCCCCTCCAATACCTCGGTTTTGCTCACCGGACAGGAAAACAGAGACAGAGACAGGTTGGTGCAACGGAGCCCAAGGATAAAAAAAAAAGAAAGGATATAAACTAAAAAAGGAATAAGCTGGCCACAGAAGAAGGGACAGGGCTCTAAGAGGTCTGGAAGGGAGACCCCAACCACTGGGCAGGCTGAGGAGGGGAAAGGGTGGAGGAGGAGAAAGGAAAGAAAAGAATAGAGAAAAGGAAAGAGAGAGAAAGAGAGAGATGTGGCCGTCAGCAAGAAGGATCCCTAGAAAGGGTGTTTGTCTTTGTGGACCACGAGAGGCAACTCCTTTTTTTTTTTTTTTTTTTTAACACAAGGATGGAACCCTGGGAGGCAAGTACAGGAGGATGCAATAAAGGACAAGAGACCTCACATGCTGCAAGAGACTTGAGAAGCATCACAAGATGTCAGGCAAGATATAAGTGATCCTTGCTATTCAAGGGCACAGCCCTCCTGGCCTACTTGGGAAAAAAGAGGGGTGGGGCCACCGGAATCTCTCACTGTTTCATAGCATAGGGGTGGGGAAAGGACCCACCCCGGGGCAAGATCCCTCCAGATAGGGGGCCACCTAACTAGGAGAGCCCCTGGTCCCTGAGTGGAATGCTGAACCTCTTGTGTCTACTGCCACCGGGAAAGTGGTGGAAGGAGGAGGACTCAAGCCTCTGAGAAGAGAAATAAAAATTACATACCTACTGTAAATGTGATCTTTCTGTGTATCTTCACCATTCATCACAATTGGGTTACTGGCCGGGGTCATGACCCCAAGGGAGATTATTCTTTTTTTTTTTTTGGAATGGGCGGAGTCAACTCAGCATCGGCGCCACCCTCGAGGCCAACGCACTGCGTGGCACTCATGGGTTGGCTCTTATGTGCAGTTGACTCCGCCCTCCCGCCAGTTCTGAGTCGCCGGAGAGGTGAGGAAAAGGGATGGGAGGGTGGCACAAGGAAGTCCAAGGGACAGACAAAGGAAAAGATATATAAACCGAAAGGAGAAATAAACGACTAAGAGGACAGAAGAAGAAGAAGGAAACTAAGGGGACTGGGTAGGGGCCCCAATCTCTGGAAATAGGCAAAGGAGAGAGGAGGAATTTAGGGTAAGTTAGTGGGGAGAAGGTATAACAATATCCCTGGACCTTGACTTGTCTCCAGATTGTATAGGAACTGCAAGGAGTAGCCAAAAGGCTTAATAACAGAATTCAAGGCATTACTGGTAATAACTCCAAAAGGCAGAAAATGGTTATTCTGGAAGAAAGTTAGGACACAGGGATTCTGCACCCCCCCCCCCCGAGAAAGGATTTTTGGTGTAAGAAAAATTAATGTTTTTTTTTTTTGAAATAAGGAAGGATATGTCCAACGGACAAAGAAAATTAAAGACTGACGGGAACAAAGGAAGATTAGAGAATGGAAGGCAACTTCCAACTCCCACCCCACAGGGGTGGAGCCAAAGCACTGGGGAAGGAATGCCCTCCCCCCACGCTAACCACTCTCCCCTTAGAAATATAATCCCCCTATGTGCCCCTGATTACCCCACTCCTGACAAAGAAAGGAGGGGGCAAGGGAGAGCACATAGAGGGAGGGGACCCAGAGACTGAGGCCCCAGGGGGATGGCGGGCGGGATTGTGATGAATGGTGAAGATACACAGAAAGATCATAATTACGGTAGGTACGTAATTTTCATATCTTATATGTGTCTTTCTTCACCATTCATCACATCTGGGTGAGTGCCGGGCCCCCCAAAGGGGGTTTTAACCCTAAAGGACACAGTCCCTTAGCTCTCAGTGGGTGACACACTAAGAGGGAGAACCTTCAGGGCCTGGGGAGGCCCGAGTGTGGGAAGAGTGAGACGGGGACTCCGGAGGGGAAGGAAGTGCCCGACAAATGCCGCTCCTGCCTATGGGAGAAACAGCTAGGTTCTCTGGTGAGCGGAGCTAATCACCCTATGCCAGGCCAAGGGTGACAACCAGGAAAGACGTAGCCATGCCACCCGACTAGCGCAGATCGCTGTCCCTGCGACCCTGGTCGCTACCTCATTGGCATTGTATGATGCCCTCGCTTGGTGCCTTGCTAGCTCCAGGCCACGTGCAGAGAGTGTGATGGCTTGTCTGGTTTGTTCCGTGTCAGGCAAAGAGGCTAGGAGCTGACCCAGCCTGGACCACAAGAACCTATCATAGGATGCATAGTGGGCCTGATGTGCTGCGATGGAAAGCAGCAACCATGCCGAGTAGAACGCCCCCCGCCCAAGTCAAAATCCAAGGAATCTTGATCTGGGGCCGGTCACGGTGGAGGGCGCGAAGCCCATCAGGAGTGTCCAGCTGCGTCAATCCTGACTGAGGATGAGGCATGGAACCTGGAGACTTCGGGGGGGGCGCGGCGCAATACCGCTGGCAGAGATCCCTAGGGGCGGGACTCCGAAGAAGGGTCTCTGCCAGGAACGCAACGATGCCTCCCGAAAGGGAGCAGTCCAGGGGGGCACCACAAGGGTGTCCTCGCTGAAGTCACCTAGAAAGGCGTGCGCCAAGTGCTCTGCATTGCTTTGAGTGGGAGGGGTGATGTGCAGGTCCTCCAACATCCTCACGAGGAATCGCTGATACTCAGTGAGATCAGCAGCTGGGGAGATGTGGACAGAAGGCTCCTCTCCCCCAGAAGAGGGGGATGAGGAGTTAGAGGACCCCAGCTGCTCAGAGGGTGGCTGCTCAGGGGGAGGTTGAAAAACATGTCTGTCCATCGCCTGACATAAGCGGGGAATCAAGCAGCCATGGTCCTGAACTGCTCCCAGGAGAGGGGGCCCACTAGGACCAAGGATGCCAGGGAGCGCCGGAGAATGTGGCAGAGGAATAGGGGCAGAGTCGATAAGAGAAATCAACTGATCTCCACCTGGGCTAGGGAGCGCACCAGGAGCACCAGCAGAAGAAGGTGCTCCAGAAAACCCCACAGCCGACAGCTGAGCAACCATTTCGGAACTGCCTTGGCTGCGCCCGGAAGAATCCCCTGTGAGGTGACCAGGGCCATGTGGGTCCAGAAGGATGGTCCCCTACACTCCAAGAGCAGGAGCCCTCACAAAAATTGAAGAGGAAGGCGAGATCCGCTCGGCTTCACCAGAGCCCAGGTGGCCAGAAAAGGTTGCCGCACAGAGCCATGCCCTCGACCCTCGGAATCCGGCGCCCTCCTCAAGAGAGCCAGCCTAGGCAACTAACAGTCCTGGTTGACCCCGGCGAGCCATCCAGGGCGTTAGCACCTCCCTCCTGTGGGTGCTCTGATCAGCCCCAAAGTTGGGCGATCTAGGCACACCACCTGAGGGGGTACCACCGCTGAGGGGTCAGAGAACCCTCTGAGGCTGGGCTGCAGTGCAATGGTGGCCTGCACCGCTGCCTGCTGGTCAGAACCCCTGACCCCAGCCCCCGGCAGTCCCTGCCCGCTCCTCAGAGAGGGGTTGACTCCAGCCTGTTGAGGACACTACGAGGATGCCCACACCAGCAGCTAACTCCAAGGAGTCAGACTGCCTATCTGACTCAGAGTCTAACTCCTCCTCTGAAGAGGTGGAGATCGAAGCCCTGTGCCAAACAGCTGGCGGGCGCCTGCTGCCATCTCGACCAGTTTGGGCACCAGAAACAGAGACCGTAACCGAGCCAGTACCAGTGTCCTCCGCAGCACCGTGACCGGTAGCAGAAGAAGACACGGCTCCAACCAGGGCAGCAGTCTCTGAGCCAGAAGCTGACACAATGCTGTCCCGTCCCATGGCACTGTGAATGGCGCAGAGGACAGAGACGGCACTTGATAGCTCCGACAGCGCTCTTGGTGCCGAGACCAGGAACCCCCACGGCACCATCCTGTCCCACGACGCCGAGGACGGAGACGGGCGCTGATGATGGCTCCAACAGCACTCTCGGCGCCAAGATCCGAAACCCCCACGGCGCTGTGCCCAAGCCCAGAACCGCGAATGGCCCCGGAACTGGACACGGTGCTGTGCTCAACCTCAGTACCGAGGTGAGGAACAGTCAGAGATGGTGCTGTAGAACCTCCCACGGCGCCGCTAGCACTATCAGCTCCACGAACGGCACAGACAGCAGCCATGGCGCTGAGTGATGGACTGGTGCTGCCGCCGACTCCGTCAGGGCCCATGGCGCCGCCGACCCGGGCCTTCCAAGCCGCGGGTCCGACACCGGGGGAGCCTTCGACCCCGAAGGGGCGACTGCCACTGCGGTGCCTCCAGTCAGTCTCCTGGAGGAAACAGACTGGGCCTCCTGCACCGCGGGAGAAGCCTTCGCCATGGCTAGGCTACGAGAGGCCGAGGCTCCCTCGTCCTCGGCCCATAGAGAACTGAGAGGGGACCCAGAGGAAAGGCCGAGAGAATATGGCTTGGCCCGACGAGTGTGTGCCCGATCCCAGAAAGTCGGCAGAGCTCGCCCCACTTTCCACACGCTGCTGTTCGATGACCCGCGGCCCATGGTGGAGAAACAGGCATCGCGATGTAATCCAGCGTCATGAAGCGGCCAAGACATGTAAGGCAACGGCGTCGCTGGTCAGTAACGGAGTATTTTCGGCCGGATGGGCACCGTCACATGGGGGGACATCCTGTCTTTGAAGTTTTCTTGCCCTCCGACTGAGACATGACCGACGGAGAAAAAAACACCAAAGAAGACTCGACGTCACAGTATAACAAAAGTAATGGAAAGATCCTACCGGGCAATGTTGAGTGTGGTGAACAGAACTGGCAGGAGGGAGCCAAGAGACTACGGCACCAAGAAAATGACACGAAGTCGATGGAAAAATTTGTTGAGGAGCAGGTAAGCCTCAGTTTCTTCTCTCAAAGCTCTCATGAGGTGACCTCGATGGAAGGGGACAAAGAATTGGTGGTGGGCGGGGTCGACTGCACATAATGGCCAACCCACAAGCACCATTAGGCGCTGGCCTTGAGGGTGGCGCCGATGCTGCTGCCGACTACCCCATCCAAAAAAGAAGTTCTCATGGGGTCATGACCCTCCGCCAGTAAACCCAAAATGTGATGAATGGTGAAGACTGACACAGATAAGATCAAGGGGTTTGGAGGACAGGGTCTGGGGAGACCTTACCCCATGGGCAACCCAGGAGTGGGTTTGTCAGGGAAGAGAAAAGTAAAAGAGGGTCCGCAGAGCCCCTGTGACCAAGGCAGGGACTCAAGTGAGATAGGGCAATGCCCAGGTGACAAGAAGCCTGGGGGACAAGGAGCCCTAGAAAATACAAGGGGACTTCTGACCCTTGCTGCCATCCCAAGGAGTCCCAGCCAATGTCAGGTGGGGCCCTGAGGAGCCCTTGGCAAAAGGGGGCAAGAGCCTCTGCTTGCCTTCTTCCCAGATGTGGCTCCCTGGTGCTTCCAGAGGAAGATTCAGGGAACCTAGAGGTGCCACCAAGAATGTACCTGCAATTGGCCTCAGTTAGGGAGAAGGCAAGCAGGGAGGAGGCAATGCCCAGGAGACTGGGGCCCAAGAGGGGATGGTAGGCGGAAAGCAGTGATGAATGGTGAAGATATCCAGGAAGATCAAGAATTATGGTAGGTACGTAATTTTCATATCTTACCTGGATGAATTCTCACCATCCATCACTGGTGGGTGAGTGCCAAGCACCACAAAGTGGCGCTGGCACCTCCCTGAGGGAGAAATCTCCCTCAGCCTCCTGTTGGGGACACACAGCTCAGAGAGATGGGTCACCAATCGAGATCATCCCGGTCATCCTCCAATTCCAAGGAGAAGGAGACCACGGTGACCCCCAGAGAGGTAACCCTGGACACTCTGACTGTCCTGGCACCGAGGACGGTGTCGGGAGGGGATCCAGCGGCACCACCTCACTCACCGATGCGGGGGTGGTGTCAGGAGCCAAAGTTGCACCGACTGCAGCCACAGAGGAAGCCTCTGATGTAGGTGCCACATATAGCCAAGGTCTCGACACTGGGTCAGCTTGGTTTCCCAAAGGGGAACTAGGCAACGAAGGCTGCTCAACTGGTCCTCTTGAGAAGGCCAACTGTCCACCCAACCCCTCGCTCAAGTGTCCGGTTTTGGCGAGACCCAAGACAGCGGGGCCTGTTCTCCCCCAGTGCATATAGCAGCAGGGGGAGGTCTGGGGGAAGGGCCCAGAGACCTTACCTTGGTGGCCCTTGTACGATGCCAACCACCAAAAGTTGGGGGATCTCTCCCCAACCTCACTGCGCAGTTCACTAGGGTGCAGAAGTCCACTGAAAAACAGGTGTCACACGAATCCATGTCATATGGCGTGCCCCAGGCAAGTAAAATACCGGTCATGCGAGTCCATTACGGTCATAAAGACTACCACAGGGACACCGGCGCATGGGGTGAGTCCCACCTTGGAGGAATGTTTCTGCCCCGAACCGGACAAGATCAGCCACACAAAATAATAAAAACGAAGGGAAAGACTTGACACTGCAATGTTTTGAAAAATTAAAAATATGGGAAGGTGCCGAAAACGGTGATGGATAAATGGCATTAAGTACTGAATCAGACAAACAGAACTTCAGAACTTTCTGGAAGTCTTGGCCTGCTGCGCTGCTCCCACGGAGTCGTCCTGCTGCCTCAACAGTGGAAAAACAGAACTGAAGTGGTGGAGGGGCTGGCGCTCTGTTACTGGTCAACTAAACGAGCGCCATGTGTAAAATGCGGCCTTGAGTGTGTGCGCCATTCCCCATGTCAGCCCCTCCTCCAGAGAGAAAGCTTTTAGCTATAAGCTTCCAGCGGGGGTCCTGGTACCTCCGGCTTGTACCCACCAGTGATGAATGGTGAAGATTAATCCAGGTAACATCACTAGATCCAGAACGAGCCATTGTATATCTCCCACTATAAGCAGTTAGGCAAATTTTACTTTTAAATATTTAGCAGATGTAGTGCAGTGCTCATTCAAGACTCATCTGGTATCATGCTATGTAAGACACTAGTTGTGGGTGTGCCTCAGAGACCTCCCAGAGGTTCCTCAAGTTTGGGAGGCTGGTGGGTAGTCAGGCTCGGCAAGGACTTAGAGCACCAATGTCATTCTGCTGTGCTCTGTGGGTTTTCCATCTTTCATCGCTCCCCTCCCACCAGATGTGGGTGGCCAGGACTCCAAGGAGTGCATCGCATGCAGCACATGACCCAGAGCTCTGCAGCCAGCTCACGTTACCCTCCAGTGAGCCTCTCCAGCTGCCTTACCACCTATCATCAGCCAGGAGACTGCAGCCTTCCCTCCTGGGAGGGGTCTCCTCTGCGATGCTAAATCATTCTCCCTTCGGGCAGCCCAAGAAGCTCCAGGCTTGTTCCCAAACCAGGTTTGCCAGGGTCCTGAGTGGTAGCTTACCACTGTGCTGACAGTCTATATTTAATGACTTAATAGTAGGAAAACATATTTATCCATATCCTGATTAATGGTTATATTTAGAATCCCCTCTAACACCTGCTACTCAAATTCCGTGCTAGATCACTTGGTTGTGCATATAAAAGGAAAATCACATGACAGTGTGTCCTGCTGTATTGAAAAAACTTACAGCTACATTAGCTGCCTTTTGTGTCATGAAGAAAAACTGAGTATCTTCATACACAAGAGGCATCCATGCATCTAGCACAATGGGACGCAATATACTTATAAAATAGCTTGAAAAAAATCAACGTTTCATAAAAAAAAAAAATCAGCCAAATGATCTGAATTGTCTGGTTGTTCTGTGATTACCAGACAGCATGTAACTGTTCTCAGTCAATCAGACTTTTGGATTTTGTAAATGTACTACTGTATTCAATAGACAGGGATCCTAGATGCATCCCATCCAAGTGTTTTTTTCACGGAAATACATATTTATAACAGCTGCTCTACATGGCAAAAAGAGAATGACCCTTAGGATCTCAAGGAAGCTCAGAAATATACAAAACAAAGCATCTAGAGAACGTTCATCTTCAGTTCTTCAAGTATGTAACTAAGCCACTGAGATAATGGCATTTTTTAGGTGTTAAATATTTCCCAACACATGTTCCCTTCTCAAAGACCTGACAAAGTAAATGTGAAAACCCTGCATTGAGAAATGCTTCAGTCAATTAGTGATCCCCACTTTTCAATGTGGTACACTCACTTCCTCCTCATGTGTCTTTAGGTTCTGCAATGAGACAAAGCTTACACTCATATAATAAATATGCATGTATAGTTAGTTAATCATTTTGTTTAGTCTGATTCTGTAAGAGTTGGTGTAGGCTCCTGGGGACCGTGCATTCTTCTAGCATTTAGTAAATGCTTGCATTTTCCAAGTTTAAAATGTAGACAGATAAAACGTTTGCCAGTCTTATGTACTCTAAATTTCCCTTTGTAAAAGGAATAAAGTTGAAACAGGTCCTTCACTATTTTGTTCAAAAGTTCTTGATCTGGTTCTGTGTGAACTCTCAACAGTATTAAGAGCCAAACACTGAAAAATGGCATTCTTTAACTCAACAAATGGATCCAAAAGCAGCATAATGGTATCCATTTTGGCTATAAGTCTCATAAGAATGAAAATGGACAGAAACATTAAAAAAAATCTTCCTTGCTCTTGCATTCCATCCCAAGGGCATTTGTGTATCCTTAAGCACCTGTAAGCAGACTTTGCAGAAATCACAAATGGCTACCAATCGGGTCTGTTGAAGTCACTTAGAGTTCTTAATTATTTCAGAACATGTAACAGCTATCAGCATTACTGATAGTTGGAATTAATAAATGAAAAACAAAAATCTAGTACAGAGGTGATCCGATTTTAACAATCTTTTTCTCTATAGCCATGACAGTCCTAAAGCCAACTTGAAGTACAGGTAGATAGTCTGGAGTATGTTATCTGCCAGTATTAAATGGGTGAGAAGCTGGTTAGCTGCAGATATATTTCCAGGCTATAACTTGGTAATCTTTGTTATACTGTAACTCCTGGAGAGCAACACACTCAGTAATATAAGACCAAAGGCGGGGTAAACATGGTGACTGTCTTTGCAGCTTCCCTATTAAAATAGCAGCCAAATGGTATTTCAGAAAACTGACAATTCATGGAGTAGCTGGATCAGATGAAGAGGTACTGGATTAAGACCAGTTCAAGCTAAAGCCCTTGGACAGCATGACAGCCTCCAAGTCTTTATCCTCTTCCTTTTCTCAGAACCGCTGTTCTTCTAGAAGTGCCACCAAGGCATCACGCTTGTTCCACTCACCCCAGCATCTCGCTCAAGATTCGCTTCTCCTCTGCCAGCTCCTCTTCGGTTTTTAGATGATCTGTGTAGAAGAAAAGAAAAAGGTGTACATCATAAATAATTATTTCACACGAGTGCTTGCAATAAAGTTAAGGTCAACAAAGCAAACTAAAAAAAGGTTTTAAGTCTGAGGTGAAGGTCACTCCAAAGGATTGCGACTACCACACTAAGGTTTACGAGTTGGTAGGAATAATGTAATTGACAAGCAGATTAACATTAAGATGAACAAGCAATGACGAATGATAAGAATCTTTCTTCACTTGAAAATTTATGTGCAATGAAGAGGGGAAGTGAAAAGTGAGTGGTCACTGGGCATTAAGATAAAGTTAATTGCAAGATGCACTGTACAGTTTGTGCGCATGTGCTACTAGGATGTTACACTGACAAACCTCACAAATCTCCTAGATGTAACATTATCAGTGCGCATAGTACATCAAGTCTAATGATCATTTCCTGAGTAAAAACTTTAAGATATAGCCTTAGGCCAAACTTTACACTGTAACAGCAAACCATAGTAGATGCCAGAACTCTCAAACAAGGTCACAATTTTTAAAGCATCAGTGCAATGGAAATATTTTTCCAAAACAGCTAGTTTCAGGTAGTTAATAAAAATATCATCATTCCTGGCAAATCTGCTTGTCTAAGTACCTCCTATGCTGTGCATTATGAGCCTTTTTGTATTTTCTATCCTAACCCTTGCTAGGTCTACAGTACTATTTCTATGTAAAATGTGAGGCTATCTTTTGTTCTTGAAAACAACACCCAGCCTGCCCCTATCAGCCTCCTCTCACCCAGCCCTGTCACCCCCCCATCCCCGGACTTACCTTGCTGATCCTTATGGTACCCCACAGTTTACCGTGGTGGACCCTCGCGGGTTCTACAAACCGAAGAGCTTAGCTCGGTTGTGAATCAGTGAGCCCAGTGGGCAGGTGTGGAGCCTGCAGGAGAGGAAGCTTCATCCTGTAAGGTGCTTTATTCTCTGGTTTTCTGATCCCCAGACCCTTGGATGCTTTGTGGGAGTGGCGGCTTGATATACGCACATCAATGGGCATGATAACATCTTCCGCCAGGAGGATCCCCACCCAGAAATGCTGTTCCTAATCTGTGCCACCACCTGTGGTCACCCAGGTGGCAGTATTGCAGTGGAGCAGGCTACCCTCCCTCCCCACAGGAGGAGAGAATCTGTTGGGACATTCAATCCTCCTCCCCCTGGCCAGCCACCAAGTGGCCCAGTCTTGTTCCAGAACCCAGGTCGCTGGCGTAGCGGTAGGTAAGGCATGGGTGCCTCAGCCCTCCGTGCCAGTCAGTGAGAAAAAAACAAACTAAAACATTTACAAAATGCTCAAATGTCAGTGGAATTGGAAAACTGTGCCACCAAATAATACTGGAAGATGCCTGGAATCTTTCATAGTGGAAAAAAGGTACAGTCAGATTTTTTTGTCCAGTTTCATTGCACTGCTACTTTAGGTCTGGAACTCTCCAAGAAAAAGTACTAAGAACAGAGGCACATATTGTAGGATTGGTGTGATGAATTAAGACTGTGCAGCCAATCCTCTGTATATCACTTTCCTGTTTTCATACCAGAAGTAATCTGAAATCCCTTTCCCATTTAGGTAGCTATCGAGACTGGTCATTAAACTCCGGACTCTCATGCACTTATCACCTCTTCTGATAATCTGTACCACAACCCTATCACTCGCTGCGTCAAAAAGTGTTTCTGTACATCCCCTCTGTCTCTGCGCCTAGCTTGAATATGGTGCCCCCAGGTTCTGCTGAGCAGGCGGCTCTTATATAGAAACACAGAATTTGTCAGCAGAGAAGGACCAATAGGCCCACCCAGTCTGCCAGATTTTCCCAGCCTACTCCATCTTTGCAGACCCTAACTGGTCTCCTGTGACCTTCCCTTATCCTTGTCTATACGTAAGCAATAAGACATGACAGGTGTCGCTAGACACTTCTAGCACACGGCTAGGGCATAGTGAGGCATGAGGCCGAGTGCCTTCAGCCGCTGGCCATGTGCTAGAGGTGTCTAGTGCACAAGCCCGAAGTGTCTTATCGTGCTTATGAAATGGTCAACTGTATTGTAGATGCCTGTCAGAATTAAAATGATTAGGATTGAGTAATCAATAGGGCTGGCAGTAGAGCCTAGAGGTTAGAGGAACGAGGTGTGAAGGAGCTTAGTACATCCAGCAGACCAGACCTGAGTTTGATTCTCACAACCTCCACTTGCATACTGTGTGACTCTGAGTAAGTCACTTAACTGCCCAGTGCTCCCAGGTCGCCCCTAAAAACAGGCACTTGTGTCTAGTGGGCCTTACCCGGTTACCAAAGACTAAAATAAAATAAAAATAAATAAAACGTCAATTTTTTGTCTAGATTTAAAAAAATGTACCTCCGCCTGTGTATATTCTGTGTGTGTGTGTGTGTGTGTGTTTTGACTTGAGGACTTTTGTCCTATTGTGGCCTTCAAGCTATATTTTTCCTTTGATCCACAGTTGTCATGCCTCCCGTGCCACCCACACATACGAAATTTGTTTTATTTTGAGTTATTTCTAAAAGCAACATTTGTTTTATCCCTTTTCTATGCTGTTTTATCTGTTGTGTGTTAGACTGGCACAGCAAAGTGAGCAAGTGTGGGGACCAGCGCAGCAGTAACTGCCTGGGGAGTCGGCGTATGTCGATATGCTTTGGGAGCAGCAGCCATAAACTGCAGACTGAACTCTGCAGTTATTAAGATGATCGTACTTTTTAAATTTTTTTTAATATATTTAAGAGTGAAGTGGAGGGGGTAGATTTACGTTGAGTGCGTGGTTTTCTCGGCGGTGCTGGCATCAGTGGTTTCAGTCCCCAGTTCCATTTATGCTGATGCAGCTTGTAGGTATTTTTCATGTATGGCAGGGTTTCTTCAATCTGAATTACAGAACTAAGCTTCACTTCACTGAGGGACATTGAACACTTCACTGAGGGACATTGAAGGTTATGTTCTGACATGGAAAATGTAATTTTTTTTTATATACAGTTTCTGCTCATGTAGCGCTTGGCAATAATCGTGGCGGTTGGCAGTATGAGGCGTTCCACATAGGCACCGATATTGGGTGCCAGTCTAGGATGAGAGCTTACCTGGACTTGTTGCTAGCCATGCACTAGACACTTTAAGAAAACGGGCAAGACAAAACCTGCATTCACACTGACTGAAACACCCTTACACCCAGGCTGCTATTTCTTAACAACGCTCTGTTGAAAACAAAGTGCCTATTCGGGTGCCCTATTACTGAGAAAACTTTGGGCACCCCGAATTTTGACCCCGCCGCCATTTTTCCCCCATTCACTTTGTGAGATTCACTTCCATACAAAGTATGACAGACCCAGACAGCAACACTAAGCAGCCATTGTTTTGTTAAAAATATAACCCCATCCCCAAAATCTGCCTGGTATCTTGTTTCCACTGTATTAAAAATACACCACCAAGATACCATATAGGTTTCCTTGCACCGCTAACCTTGTGTCACTAAGCGCTATTCTCCGTTTGGCTGCATTGCTTCCCCATAATGGAGACCCCCAAGTAAACCTTTTATTTGTTTATTAATAATGTAACTTTCTGTAACACAACGTGGTCATGCTCCATACCACAGCGGACTTTAAAACTGAGCTGCAGAGTTACGCTACATTTGAAAGACCTTCTGAAATGAGGAAATGGGTATCTGTCTTCAAATGCAGACCACCAGGCAACATTCCCCCATTCTGATGGCGCGCTGATGAAACAAGTAAAATAGAGGGTTCCCTCTCCTCTGTTGTGTGTGTGTGTGTGTATTGGGAGGGGGGAGAGAGACACTGGACATAGAAACAAAGAGGACAAGCTAATAGAAAACAGCATTTACAAACAAGGAGGAAAAAAAATAATAAGCGCCCTCCAGTGGTGATTCCAGCAGTACAGGGACTACTTTATTGGCAAAAATACTTTTATTTTATTTTTTTAATTATCTTTTATATATAAATTTTCATTCTGATTTTTTTTTTCAAACAAGGGCACCTATAGTCCATTTTCAAAGCTCAATAATACCCTCCAGGGTGGGCGTTATGGTATATAGCAGAGCTTCTAGGTGGGTCGTCAAGGCACAGGTTAGGAAGCACACAGAAAACTCAGGAGCAGTTGTAAAATTCACCAAAACTTTATTTATAGTAGGAGTAACATAAAAAATATATAAACTTGCTCATAATAACTATGTACACAGGCAAAATAAAATCTTTCTTGTAATAAAACTCTTGCAGCTGCAGCTTAGCCTTTTATAAGTCATTTTCAACCACTCACCCGTATGAAACATCCTGTTTTGCCAAAATGATATTTTCGTAAATATCAGGCAGGATGTTTCTGAGGCCCCTAGTAAAAAAGGCCTCAAGCATTTGCACTCAAGTAACCTTTAGTTTTCTACAATTAATATAAATTTCAACAGTAACGTTAAATATTTTCTAAACAAAAGAGATCCCAACATCAGCTACTTTTCCATACATTGATTCTCATATATTTTTATATTAGTTGAGGGTCCACTGAAGGTGCGTATGTGGAGCCTGACCAGTGGAACGGTGGGAATGGCTGCAGCCATTAGACCCAGGAGTCTCAGGTATAGCCTGGCAGGAATGTAGTGACTTTGAACCACTTTCTGAGCCTGAGCCATAAGGCATTCCGCCCTGTCTTGGGGTAAGAAGGCCTTTCATTGCATGGAATCCAGAATCACCCCAATGTTTTGTACTCTTTGGGATGGTACTAAAAACAGACTTGGACAGGTTGATCGTTATGCCCAGATACTGGAAAAGCTGTAGAGTTCACCCCAGAATCAAAAAAGTACAGTTACGTAAGAACTTACCGTAACAGTAGATCTTCGAGAACAGCTCTCGCAGCAGGTTACACCATTAGGACTGAAGCCAGCAGGCGCCAGGACCCCACGGAAAATTTCTAGCTAGCTATCTTCAGCGGGGACCACCCCTGACGTCAGTCCCGCCTCCGACGTCAGGCGTGGTACATAAGGGGGCGGTCCCGCCAGAATCCCCAGTTCTCCCGCCGGAGACTCCCGGCCACAGGATGACATCAGAAGGGGAGACCAAGGATCCGCCGTCAGAAGGCAATAAAGGAGAAAATCTCAACCAAAGCGTTTCTTTCTTTTCCTCCGTTTCAATCATCCATGACATATTGCTTCTGCTTTAACCTTTCATTTTTTTTTTTTTTAAAGCAGAGCCGTACCTCCTCTAAGGGGGAAGGAGGGCGGGAAGGTACCTGCTGCAAGAGCTGTTCTCGAAGATCTACTATTACGGTAAGTTCTTACGTAACTGTACTATCTTACTTCGAGATACAGCTCTTGCAGCAGGTTACACCATTAGGACTGATTCCCAAGCAGTAACGCTGCCAGAAGATCCGGGAGGAGGCATAGAGACAAGAGAAAAAACCAATCCAAGTCCTGACTCAGGACAAGAGACCTTGCAACACCGCTAGGCCGAAACCGGCTCTACGCCTAGCGGCTATGTACAGACTGTAATGCCTGACAAAGGTATGTACAGAGCTCCAAGTAGCAGCAGCGCAAATAGCTGAAATAGAGACATTTCTGAGCGCTGCAAAAGAAGTGGCCACACCTCTGGTAGAATGACCCCGGATAGAACCCGGGAGGGGTTTTTGTTTAATCTGGTAGCAGTGCGAGATACACTGGACAAGCCAGCGTGACAAGGTCTGCTTGGACACCGGTTGGCCTTCCATTCTCTGAGAAAAAGAGACGAAAAGCTGGTCAGAAGCCCGCAAGGGTTTAGTTCTGTTAAGGTAATACCTCAGGCTGCGGTGAACATCCAGGGTATGAAGCAAAGCCTCTCCTCTGTTGGAGTAACTCGGGAAGTAGACCGGAAGGTCAATATCCTGATTTAAAGTAAGTGTCGAAACCACCTTAGGCAAAAACTTTGGGTTCGTCCGTAGAGATACTCTGTCCCGGTGGAAAACCAAATAAGGCTCTTTACACATGAGAGCATGAAGCTCAGAAATCCTTCTGGCTGAAATGTGAGCAACTAAAAATAACGTCTTCCACGACAGAAAGCGTAGCTACGCAATCTGCGGCAGGCTCAAAGGGAGGGCGTAAGTTGTTCCAGGACAAAGAGTAGATCCACGGAGCACAGGGTCCCTAATGGGAGGCCTAAGGTGCAACACTCCTCTAAGAAACTCCCGAGAAGCGTCAAGCTGAGCAATAGTACAGTGCCCCACCGGAAGATGGTAGGCCGAAATAGCACAAAGGTGCACCTTAATAGAGGAGTAGGCTAGCCCAGAATTGAAAAGAGAAAGGAGGTAGTCTAGAACCACTCCAACGGGACACCCTAAAGGGGAAAGGTCACAGCCCGTGACCATAGACAAAAACGACACCACTTCATGGCGTAAGTAGCATGCGTTGCCGGCTTTCTGGCTGCGGAGAGAATCTCAGCAACCTCTTGCGAGACCCCGGGCAGAAATGGCTATGTCTCTAGGAGCCATGCATGCAGGTTCAAAGAGCGGAGATCCGGATGAAGCAATGAACCTCTCTCCTGAGACAGTAAGTGGGAGTTGAGCGGCAACGGGAGCGGGGTTCGAGATAGCTGTGCCAGCAAGGGGAACCAAATCTGTCTGGGCCAAAACGGGGCCACCAGAATCATTCTTGCGTGCTCCCTCGCAGCTTGAGAAGAACTCTCTGGATCAACGGAAGGGAGGGAAGGCATAAGGAATCTGTTCACCTAGAGGAGGGACAACGCTGCCTCGCCAGAAAACACCAGGCCCTGGATCTAGCGAGCAAAATTGGGCAGTTTTAGCGTTGGATGGGGATGCGAACAAGTCCAGTTCTGGAGTTCCCCATCGAAGGAACAGATCTTCTGCCACCTCCTGAAGAAGTTCCCACTCGTGGACTCTGGCCTGGGAGCGACTCACGCCGTCTGCGATTGTGTTGTCCACTCCGGGAACATGTACAGCGATCAGGTTTGCGCCGTGTCCGATTACCCAATCCCACACCCTCATGGCCTCCCTGCAAAGGGGGTAAGAGTGTGCGCCTCCTTGTTTGTTGAGGTAATACATCACCGCCGTGTTGTCCGTCTGAAGCAGGATCGTGCACGGCGGGATCATGGACTGAAAGGCCTGGAGTGCATAGAGGACCGCCCTCATCTCTAGGACGTTGATATGGAGATGAGCCTCCAACGGGGTCCATACACCCTGAGACCTCACCCCGTCTAGGTGCGCTCCCCACCCGAGACCCGAAGCATCCGTGGTGAGGGTTATCTCTGGGGACGGCGCTGCAAACGGGACGCCCTTGGAGAGCGACCCGGGGGCTAACCACCATTGCCAGTCTCGAACCACGGATTTCGTGATCCTGACTGGATGCTGCAAATGGTCTTGCCTCTGATCCCATTGCGCTTTGAGCATCCACTGCATTATTCGCATGTGGAGTCGCGCGAGAGGGACAGTAGGAATGGCCGCAGCCATGTGTCCGAGCAGACGAAGGACCGACCTGGCTGGTACGATCTGGTTCGTCGATAAGTCCCCTATGAGGGACCTTATGCGTTCCGCCCTGTCGGCTGGAAGAAAAGCTCTTCCCTGGATTGTGTCCAGCACTGCTCCTATGAACTGCAGGTTTTGCGACGGTACCAAGATGGACTTCTCTCGATGTATAAGAATGCCCAGCGATCCAAATAGGTCTTGGGTGTCCTGGATCGTGAGCAGAAGCGCCTCGCTGGAGACGGCCATGAGAAGCCAATCGTCGAGGTACGGGAACACATAGTGGCCCTTTCTCCTTAGAGACGCTGCCACGACTGCCATGCATTTGGTAAAGACCCTTGGTGCGGATGACAGTCCGAAAGGGAGAGCCCGGAACTGGAAGTGGTGGCCTAGAAACTCGAAGCGCAGGAACCTCTGATGCGCTTGAGCTATGGGGATATGCAGGTAGGCGTCCTGCATGTCTAAGGACGCTAAATAGGCGCCCTGCTTTAGCATGGGGATCAGGCCCGGGAGGGTCACCATGCGGAATCTTTTGTATGCGACCGACATGTTGAGGTCGCTCAGGTCCAGAACTGGACGGAGGTCCCCTGTTTTCTTGGGAACCAGGAAGAAGTGAGAATAATACCCTAGTCCTCTCTGGTTTCCCGGGACGTACTCTACTGCCCCCTTGTTCAGGAGCGTGAGTATTTCTTGCCAGATTAAGGCGCCGTGCTGACCGAATACCGGGAGAGCAGAGGAGGCCTCGAGGGTGGCTTTTCCGCGAACTCTAAAAAGTGGCCAATGCTGACCAACTGAAGAACCCACCTGTCGGTGGTGATTGCCTGCAATCCCGGCAGGAAGCTCGCAATGCGACCCCCGACCATAACATCCCGTTGATCCGGAGGGGCGGGGGCCGGAAAGGAGTCATGCTGTGGCGGCAGACGGGCCCGCTGGCTGGGTCGCTCTAGGGGTACGTTGACCTCTGCTAGCGGGCTGCTTCCCCTGGGTTCTGCGAAAACCAGAGCCCCTCTGTTGTGTGGCGGAGCGAGGTTGTTGCCTCTGTGTCCGCCCACGAAAACGGCCTTGGTGCCTACGAAAGGACCCAGGCCTAGGCCGGTACATTGCCTGGACCGACCTCACTGCCTTTCCAGCCTCTTGCAGTTTGGTAATAATTTTTCCCGAGGATTACCAAACAACACATCTCCCTCAAAAGGGGCGTCCATAATGTTCTTCTGGACGTCCGGGTGAAGCCGGAGACACGGAGCCAGGAGTGTCTCCGGAGACAAACGCCTGAAGCTGCTGCTCTGGCCGATGAGTCCGCGGAATCATACGCGGCTCTAAGCACTTGGGTCCCCACGTCTGAACCCGTGCGGAGGAGCTGGAGCATCTCCTCCTTCTGACCACCTTCAGGAAGCTTCTCAGCTGCCTCCAGACCCTGTTCCCACAGTGCGTTCTGGAATTGAATCATGTGGGTCACATAATTCAGGGATCTGATGGCGCAGGTCGCCGAAGCGTACATGCGCCTGCCCAGAGAGTCCAACTGCTTGGATTCTGGATCCGGTGGTAGGGTGCTCAAATGCTGCGGCCTTTGGGACCGGTCATGTGAGGCTGTTATGACCAGAGAATCGGCCAGAGGTTGGTGCGTCAAATACTGGTCCTCCCTAGGGGCCTTGTATAGACGGTCAGCTTTCTTCGGCACCGCCGGTAACGAATGTGGACGCTTCCACGCGGCCTTGGTGATGTCCACAAAAGTGTCCACCAAGGGTGGCACCACCACAGGCTTGGGGTCCTTCTGCCGAAGATACTTAGCCAGGCGCAATCTTTCGGGGTCTAACTCTTCAGATTCCCACCCCATGTTCTCCTGGATATGGCGCATGATATCCATGAACGAGGGGTCATCCGGAGGAGACTGTGGAGTCTCACGTGGGTCCGGAGAAGGGACTGAGATTGGAGATGGAGATCTGGAAGTGGAATACACAGATCTCTCGTCCTCCGTCGACAGCGAACGTCGGCGTCTCCTGGATCTCTTTGGGCTGGGTGATCCGGAAGACGAGGATCTAGACGGAGGTCTCCTCTTTGCACTTCGAGCCCTGGGAGGGGATCTGGACTCCCTGGGGACAGTAGTGGCCAGCCGACCCGCCAGGCGAAGGGGGGGCCGGAGCCGAAGGAGGAAGAGGAGGAGGAGGAGGAGGAGGAGGAGGAGGAAGAGCAGTGGGTGCCACGTCCTTCTTGATGGTGTCCCACCAGTATGTAAAGAGATCCTTTACATCCGCAATAGATAATCCCGACCCCGGCTCAGACGTCGAGGGTCGGACGTCGGGTCCCGGCGACGGCTCCACAGGGACCTCGGGCGGCAGCGAGGGAGCCCTGGGAGACTGCGAGAGGCCGGGATCGCCCGTCTGGTCTTCGGGCTGCGTCGAGTCTTCCTCCGTAAGGGACTCCTGCCCGACGACGGTCGGAGACGCAGGAGCCCTCTTCTCAGGCGCCGCGGACGTCGGTCCCCCTGCCGACGTCCGATGGGTAGATTTGACCGACGACGGTCTGACAGCCGACGACGGCTCCGAGGAGCGGTGATGAACGGCCGACGGAGGTCGAGCCGGCGTCGGGTCTGCCGGCCTCTTCAGAGGGGTAAGCTCCAGGGTCTTCCTCGGCGGCACTGAAGAGGACCGGACGTCGGGTACCGACGAGCGGGAGCCCGACTTGTGGCGATGGTGATGACGCTCCCCGGACTTTGCCCCGGCCTTAGGGGTGGAGGACGACGACGCCTGGCGGTAAGGCCTGAGAAGATCGAAAACGGCCACCGCAGCCGGGGGGAGGAAAGAGGCCCTGGACGGGGACCGGTCTGACTTCGATCCGGAGCTGCGGGACTCGGAGGCCCGAGTCGGAGACCTGGAAGGGTCCTTCTCCCTTCTCTTCTTTTTGGCGTGCTTGTGAGAAGATTCCCCTTTAGAGGACATGGCTCTAAGTTTTTCTTCTAGGAGGAACGCCTGCAGAGCCTTCTGTCGCCGGATCCTGGTGCGGCTGTTAAATCCCTGGCAGAGGGAACAGGCCTGGGTGTTGTGCTCTGGGCCCAGGCACTGAACGCAAGCCGTGTGAGGGTCCTTAAAGGGGATCTGTTTTCCACAAGCACACTTAGACGTATGCCCGGAGGTCGGTGAGGACATCAGAGAAGAAAAATCTTCGAAATGAAGCAATTTCCCGTAGGAAGTTCAGCAACCACGCATCGCGCGCTAGACTGAGACCGAAGGGTCGAGGCATGCAAGTTTGACGCGGAAAGAACTGGGATTCTGGCGGACCGCCTTTATGTACCACGCCTGATCGTTGGAGGCGGGACTGCTGGGCGGTCCCCGCTGGAAGATAGCTAGCCAGAAATTCTCTCCGTGGGGTCCTGGCGCCTGCCAGCTTCAGTCCTAATGGTGTAACCTGCTGCAAGAGCTGTATCTCGAAGTAAGATCAGCTGTTCTCTCCATGGGGCCTTGAGAAGCCAATCGTACAGGTAAGGGAATATGTACAGTCCCTCCCTTCTGAGGGCTGCTGCGACTGCTGCTAAGCACTTGGTAAAGACATGTGATGCAGAAGATAATCCAAAGGGCAATACCTTGAACATGTAATGCTCCCCCTGAAAGGCGAAGCGGAGGAACCTCCTGGGATGGGGAAAGACCACTATGTACAGGCAAGCGTCCTGCATGTCCAGTAAGCATAGCCAATCCCCTGGTTTGAGGAGAGGCAAGAGGCTCGGTAAAGTTACCATACGGAACTTTCTGTACTGGACATAAGAGAGTGAGGTCTTTCAAATCGAGAATGGGCCTCAGATCTCCGATCTTTTTGGGAACCAGGAAAAACCTGTAATAGAAGCCCTGGTTTCTCTGCCACTTTGGCACCAGTTCTGTAGCCTGCTTGTGCAGGAGAGACTGTACTTCCTCCTGGAGAACAGGTATATGAGCCGGGGTGGGGGAATGAGAGGGTGGCGGGGTGGGGGGTCTGGAGGCTGTTGGATGAGCACCAGAGTGTGACCCATGCTATGATCTGCAGGATCCAAGCATCTGAAGTTATGGTTCTCCATTGTTTTAAGTGGAGGGAGAACCAACCTCTGACCACCACATCCTGGGTTTGCACCTGAGGAAGGGGGTCTGGCAAGGAGTCAAGCAGAAGCGGGGCCAGCTGAGGAAGCTGGTCCCTCACTTCTGGGACGCTTGGCTGCCACCCTTGAATGGGAGGGGGCAGGCAAGGAAGACTGGGCCCTGTGTTTACCCTGGGTATGGGGACCTGAGCCCAGTCTATTGGCCTGTCTATGAAAAGTAGAGCATCCCGTACCACGCTGCTGGGTGTGGTAGAGGGAGTGGATGGATTTAACTGCCGTGCCCGAGGCCTGCAGATCATTAACGATATCTTGGACATCCGGACCGAAAAGCTTGCTGCCACTGAAAAGGGCATTAAGCACTCTGTTTTGCACGTCAGCTGTGAACCCAGAAACATGGAGCCATGAATGCCTATGAAGGCATATGCCACTGGCAGCCGCCCTGGCAACAGTATCAGACAGATCATAAATGGCCTGAAGAAGGTGCTTGCCAAAGTCCTCAGCTGTTTGGAAGCACTGAAGTAACTCCTGCTTCTGGGCACCCTCAGGAAAGGCTTGGGGCATCAGCCTTGCCCTTTCACCAACTGATGTTTGGTATTTCACCATGTGAGACTACCTAGTTGGCAATCCTCAGGCCTAGGGTTAAGAAGGCATATGTCCTTTTCCCTCAGAGGTCAATCCTATGGGACTCCTTTTCTGGGGGAAGTGGCACCATAGACCTGTCGTGTGTTGCCTTAATAACTACTGAGTCAGTTTCCTCCTAGGCAGTAAGGTGAGGAAGGCCCTGAGGGGCATTGTAAAGCTTTGTTAGTCTACGGGGATAGCTGGAACCATGTCTGGTCTGTGCCAGGCTGCCATGGTAGCATTTTTAAATGACAGAAGCATAGGAGGAATGATTTTAGGGGGAGATTCTGGGATCTCCAAGTAGTCCACCAGATCCTTTCTGGTGGCATCCTCCTCTGTCTGAAACCCCATGGTGGAAGACAGCTGCTTCATGATATTGAAGAAGGTGGATCCTCAGCTGGAGACCTGGGGGTGTACCTCAGAGAGTCTTCACTGACTGAAGAGGCAGTGGACTTGTCTGAGGTAAGATACTGGTCTTCCTCCACCATCTCCTCTGGGAGGATGAGAACTGGATCTGACGACATATGCCCCTTCGACGGATCTTGGGTAGAATCCCTGGGCCAACGAACAGGTGTCGATGATGACGCCAGCATGGTAAAAGCCACAAATTGCTGGATCAGGACGCTGGAAAAGTGGACAAGAATGTCGTTCAGCTCTGATGCCGACAGAGGAGGAGCAGTCGATGGCACATTGGCCGACGACCCAGCTGACTGACCCAACGAGCCTGGAGCAGAAGGAGGAGGAGGAGCAGACAGCGAAGGGGTAGTTGTTGACAATGAACCCATCACTGACGAAGGAGGGGCCGACGATCTGGAAGTCGGCGACCGAACGCCCAGAGAGTTGGGCGGAGGAGCTGTCGGTATGGGCCTGGAGCTAACCAAGGCCTGAACAGCTGATCTCTTCGTTGTGGTGGCAGCCGATGATGAGGAGCCCTCCAAAGAAGGTGAAGGTAATAACAGGGAGCAGGATGGCCACTGGAGCAGTGGTCGTGATTGTTGTCAAGGCACAGGGAAAACAACAGCAGTTGTAGAATTCACCAAAACTTTATTTACAGTAGCAATAACATAGGAAAAAAAATAAACTTGTTCATAATAACTATGTACAGAGGCAAAATAAAATCTTTCTTGTAATCTCTGTGTACCTTGTTCTTCCAAACACCTTAAACTGCAGCTCAGCTCTCTTTTATAGGTCATTTCAACCCCCATTCTTAGAAAACACCTTGTTTCTTCCACAGTATTCTGTTCTCTTATATTTCAGGCAAGTGCAAGGCAGGAACACAATGTGCTTGCTGAGGCCCCCCTGAACAGCTCTTGCAAAAAGGCCTAAAATGTAACCTCTAAAGTTTATAATCATCTCAGATTATAAAAATATATATTCAACAGTAATACCATGTATTTTCTAAACAAAAGGGGATCCCAATATCAGCTACACTTCCATACATTGATTCTCATATATTCTTATATTAGCAGATCTAGATGCGCAAGGGAGGAAAAAGACTGCAAGAGAAAACAGAGAGACAGTGAGAGGCAAAGGATTGTGAGACTGTTCGGGCTGATTAAGTCTGAAGTCTCACAGGAAAATTTGGTTGCGCAACCAGACAGAGAAGAGACAGAAAAGGAAAGAATACAGATCCTTGTATTTACACACTTTCTCCAACAAAAGGGACAGGGTTCTGTTCTACCCTGTCATATATACCCCCCTTTTTAAGAGGGAACCTGTTTTATTAAACAGGTTTCCAAAGTTTCTATTCTTTACTAACATTTTCTACTTTCAGAAATTAAGCACATTTGCATCCTTTTTTTTTACCAGAACAGCAAAAATTACAGTTCAAACCCATATATATTTTTTTAACAATCAGAACCCTCAATTCCTGATCCATATCTTGACAGAAAGTCAGCATTACTGTTCCTTTATCAGATTTGTGAATCACAGAGAATTTAAAAGGCGGCAGTGCCAGGTACCACCGTGTGATTCTGGAATTTTTATCTTTCATCTGGTTAAGCCAACAGAGAGGATTGTGATCAGTTACAAGAACAAAATCAGTTCCTAGCAAATAAAATTTGAGGGACTCCATGGACTACTTTGTTGCTAAACACTCCTTTTCAATCGTGGAGTACCTTTTCTCTCTGTCATGCAATTTCCTACTTGTATACAGAATAGGATGTTCTTTCCCATCTATATTTTGGTTTAGGACTGCACCTAGGCCTACCTCAGATGCATCTGTGTGCAGCAGAAATGGTTTCTCAAAGTCTGAGCTTCTTAAAAAAGGTGCTGAACATAATGCAGCCTTTATAGCTTGAAAAGCTTCATCACCTCTGAGGGTCCATTTCACATTATTTGGGTACGTTTTTCATGAGTTCAGTGAGAGGAGTAGCTAATTCAGCAAAGTTGGGAACAAATCTCCAATAATTCAGCCAGCCCTAAAATGACCTGTCATGTTTCTTTGTTTCGGTATAGGGCTGTAAGTTACAGCTTCTATTTTAGAAATCTCTGGTTTGACTTCTTCATTTCCCAATACATAGCCCAAATATCAGGTTTCCTGCATGTCCAATGCACATTTAGTAGGATTAATAGTCAGATCTGCATTTTTGATAGCTTGGATAACTGCTTGTAGGTGTTCTAGGTGGCTTTCCCAGTCGGGACTGTACACCACGACATCATCCAGGTACACAGCACAATAACCAGTGTGAGGGGATAAAATTACATCCATGTACAGCTGGAATGTAGCTGGCGCTCCATATAAACCAAAGGGCATGGTGGCGAACTGATGGAATCCTATAGGGTGGCAAATGCAGTTTTATCTCTGGATTCTTTAGCTAAAGGGCTTTGCCAGTAACCCTTGGTGAGATCGAGGGTACTGATGTACTTTGTACTCCCCAGTCTGTCCACCAAATCATCAATTCTGGGCATAGAACAACTGTCAAATTCTGACACTTGATTGTTTCCTAAAATCAAGGCAGATTCTAACACCTCCTTCTTCTTCTTTGTTGACACTTACCATGGGAGATGACCAAGCACTCCTCGACTCCTTTATGATACCCAATTCTTTCATTTTTTTGTATTTCCTTAACCACATCAGCTCTTAACCGCTCTGGTAACCTGCATGACTTCTGCCTAATAGGACAAGCATTCTTTGTCACTATTACGTGCTCAACCCCTTTTGCTCGGCCTGGTACCATGGTAAAAGTTGTGTTAAATGTCTTTAGCACATTACGAATGTCTGCAGTTTGTTCTGAGGTTAAGGAAACATTCACCTTCACAGCATCAGCATTTACAGTTTGTTCCAGTCTATCATAAGCTACATCAATTATCTTCCTTATCAGTTTCTGGTGAAAAAAGCAAAGCAGCTTTTGGCATTTTTTCAACCCATTTCTTGAGGAGGTTAGCATGGTATATCTTGAAAGATTTTTCCTGTCAGGGGTCTCAATCTCATAGTTAACAGTGCCAGTATGTCTAAGAACTTTATAAGGCCCTTGCCACTTCATCATCAGCTTATTTTCTGTTGTGGGCAACAGCAGCAAAACCTTTTCACTTGGCTTGAAAAGCGTTTTCTTTTACCCCATGGTCATAATATACCGCCTGCTGGTTTTGGGCCTCTTCCTGATTACTATGGGCAATTTCAACATATTTTGCCAGCTTCTTTCTTAGGGCACACATATAGGAAGATATAGATTGTTTCTGAGTGGGTCATCTTCCACATTTCCTTTATCACGTCCAGTGGTCCTCTTGGCTGCCAACCGTACAGCATTTCAAATAGCGAAAACTCTGTTGATGGTTGTGGCACTTCTCTGTACAGTAAGGCAAGTAATGGTCCCAGTCTTTCCCATCCCTTTTACAAACCTTTTAACATGCATTTTAGGGTTTGGTTAAACGCTCAATAAGACCATCTGTCTGAGGGTGATGGGGGTTCTTATGGCAGTGATACCTAGCACTCTGTACAGCTCCTTAAACAGTGCAGCTCCAAAATTACTACCCTGATCAGTAATAATTTCTTTAGGTATGCCCCTCTGCTGAAAATGTTGGCAAGCTCTACTGCCACTTCTGGGGCTGTTACAGTACGCATTGGAACTGCTTCTGGTATCGACTGGCATATAGTCATACTACCAGAATAAATCTATTACCCTTTTTACTTTTGTCTAAAGGACCAACCACATCCACTGCAATTCTCTCAAAGGCACATCTATAAAGGGTAGGGGCACCAGGGGCACCTTGTCTTTCTAGTGACTAGGGGCTACCTTCAGTCACACAGCACAGGAATTACAATAGGTAGCAACATCTTCATGAATTCCAGGCCAGTAAAATCTATACAGCAGTCTGGGAAGGGTGATCCCTCCTGCATGACCAGCCATAGGACTATCATGTGCTATCTGTAATAACTCTGTTCTATACCTCTGTGGTATAACTAATTGTCCTGTTTGTTCCAGTGTCTGAGGTTTAACCCAAACTCTGTACAGTAACCCATTACATTTTTAAACATTGGTCCACCTGTTTGGTTTCAACCCCAGCTGCTTAAAATAACCCTGAGAGAAACACTGTTAGCTTGTTCTGAAACAAAATCACAATCAGTTATTAATTTAGTTTCAGCATGTTCACATTTTAACCCTTTATGTCCATCAGTCATTTGTTGCCATAGTTTCTTCAGGCTTTGTCTTTCTTTCCTGGCTTTCCGGATCTTGGAGCTGTGCTCAAACAAGCCCGAATCAAAATCACGGAAAGGAAACATTTCCCCACTGTTTTAAATTTTTTTTGCCTGAGCTCTTGTCACCACAGCTGCTGAAACATCAGGATTTACTCCCTCTTTTATCAGTTCAGTAAATCCTGGAAAGTCATTTCCAATAATCACAGGTACAGGTAACTTAGGTACTACCCCCACTTTCATTTGGTGCGACACACCCTTAACGGTCAGAGTCACTTGGGTGGTGGGATAGTATCGAGTGTCCCCGTGGATGCAGATGATACCAATACCTGGTCCCTTTGCACAGTGTTTTCCCAGCACTTTAACATGCACTAGGCTCTGTCTGCTTCCCGAATCAATGAGTCCCTTTACAGTCTTATCCCCCACCTTCACGTCTGTTAAGTACTTGCCCCAATTTGCCAAGGACATATCTGCTTCAGTGCCACTCTGCTTACTACAACAGTTTCTTGCAAAATGGCCTGGCTTATTACAGTTATAGCAGATAACATTTTTGGGTACAGATTTGTTACACACACCAGAGTTCTTATCAGGCTTGGAATCTAAATGGGAAAAAGTGTGTCATACTGGTACTTGGCTGTTACCTCGGTGCTGTGGCGTCTGTCTGACCATTTGGTAATCCTCAGCCAAAGAAACAGCCTTTTCCCCATTCTCTAGTCAGTGTTCCTTTACCCACAGCTGCACATCTGTAGACAAGATGGTGATGAATTGCTTCATAGCAAATGTGTTGATGATCTGTGGGACTGTTTTTCTCTCTGGTTGGATCCATTTTATCAGGAGTTCTTTGAGTCTGGTGAAGGCTTCTCGAGGATTGTCGACTGAGTTATACCTCAGAGATTGAAATCTCTGCCTGTAGGTCTCTCTGGAGATGTCGTACCTTTTCAGGATTTCGCTTTTCACCAGGTCATAGTTTTCTGACTGTGCAGTGTCCATACTGCTGTACACAAGCTGGGCTTTCCCTGTCAGGTAGGGTACCAGTTTGATTGTCCATTACTGCTTTGGCCACTGTCAGGCTGTGGCAGCTCTTTCAAAGTTTGTCAGGTATGCCTCCATATTATCCGAGGGACACAACTTTGTAAGCGTAATGGCCTTTAAGTTGCAAGCATTTTGTTGCTTGTCTGGAGCTGTGCCGGATCCTCTGCCTTTAATAGCTTGCAAGGCATCCAGCCATCATTGCTCCTGTAGCTGCATCTCTTCTCTCCTCTGTGCTTCTAAATGCTGAATCTCTTTTTCTCTCTGCTTCTCAGTCTCTTTTTGTTGTATAGCCCACGATTTGAAAAAGTCCATCAGGCTTTCAGGTTCTGTCACTGTCTGTTCTTTTTCCATAACTTGTGCTGGCTGTACAATCTCAGACTGGACTTCTGTCGCTGCCATTCTCCTGGTAACCACTCCTGGACTTGCTGCTGCAGAATCCATACCTTTCTCTGTGCTTCCCTGGCACTAGGTCCAGTACCCACGCACAAAGCTCCTGGTTTAGGGTATGCACGGCGTAAATCCCACTGCTAACATCATCTGTTGTTGAGGCACAGGTCAGGAAGCACAGGGAAAACCAGGAGCAGCTGCAGAATTCCCCAAAACTTTATTTATTTATTAAGTCTAGAATTACAAGTACCTTTGAGCCAAGGCTCTTTTACAAAGGTTCCACGTCAGAGACTGGACAATACAGTAGTACACAGTGGTGCAAATGCAATACACAATAAAGCAAGTTCAAGTTTAGAGAAGATAAAACAGATTTAACATACAATTGCATAATTATACAAGGGAGAGCTTGCGCGAGGCAGTTGTCAACTAGAACAGAAGTGCAGGGAGTGGAGCGGGGTGGAATGGTAGGGGGAAGGAGATAAGATAGAGGGAGGGAGTGGAAAGAGGGGCGAGGTGACAGAAAGGGCACAGGGCTAGGACTGTGGGAATGAGCTGAGGCTGGCTAGGTATGACAGTTGCAGGTGCTGGAGGCAGAGAGGTGGAGATGGAGCCTTGATTTGAATTGTCCTAACTTGGGAACGGAGTATAGTAGCAGTAACATAGGAAAACAAATAAACTTGTTCATAATAACTATGTACAGGGGCAAAATAAAATCTTTCTTGTAATGTCTGTGTCTCTTGTTCTTCAAACCTCTTAAACTGCAGCTCAGCTCTCTTTTAAAGTCATTTCAACCCCATTTTTAGCAAACATCCTGTTTCTTCCACAGTGTTCTGTTCTGTATATTTCAGACAGGTGAGAGGCAGGAACACAATGTGAAGTACTGCAACAGAAAGGTGGCTACTAGGACCGCACACTGGAGCCGCCGCAAATTCATGCAATCAAAAAAACACAAGCGTGTACATCGAGTTGGTGAAAACAGCCATTGAACTTGGCTAATTTAAAACAAATCAATGTATTACAACTGACACAGTAAAAAAGTAGCAGCAGCACTCCAAATACAAAATGCCGAACGTTTTCACGTCACACTGATGCTTTCTCAAGGCGTACACCTGTGAACACATACCTAGTTTATAAAGACACAGCTTAAAGTGACAGTGTAATATATCAATACAAATAATTATCTTTATTTAGATTGTTCCTATAAGTTTTGGTTTTTGCAATTATTTGTATTGATATGTTGCACTGTCACCTTAGGCTGTGTCTTTATAAACTAGGTTTGTGTTCATAGGTGTATGCCTTGAGGAACACAATGTGCTTGCTGAGCCCCCCCCCCCGAACCGCTCTTGCAGAAAGGCCTAAAAATGTAACCTCTAAAGTTTATAATCATCTCAAATTATAAATATATGCATTTCAACCATAATACCATGTATTTTCTAAACAAAGGGGATCCCAATATCAGCTACATTTCCATACATTGATTCTCATATATTCTTATATTAGTAGATCCAGATATGTAAGGGAGGAAAAAGACAGCAAGAGAAAACAGAGACAATGAGAGGCAAAGGATTGTGAGACTGTTCAGGTTGATCAAGTCCGAAGTCTCACAGGAAAATGTGGTTGTGCAACCAGACAGAGAAGAGACAGAAAAGGAAAGAATACAGATCCTTGCATTTACACACTTTCTCCAACAAAGGGACAGGGTTCTATTCTACCCTGTCACAGTGATCCTGGTCTTTTCTGTGACCCCCCATGGACTTATCCGTAACCTGCAAGGCCTTGGAGCTCTTGGAACCAGAAGGCGGCCAGGCGGCCGAGCCGGAGGACCCTGACCTGGAAATGGCTACCTGTTCCATGAAGGTTTTAGAGCCTTCCTGCATCGCCTGAGGGTAGTTTGACTAAATTGCTGGCAGAACTCACAATCAGAGGCGTTGTGGTCAGGTCCAAGACAGCAGACACAGACAGAGTGCTCATCGTTGGAGGCAGTCTTCTTTCCATAGCAGCAGCCAATGGAAGAGAGCGGCAGAGGGTTTAACTCTTGACATAAATGAAAAAGAGAAAATAAATCTCTAAAAAAGAGATTTGTTAAGGGTAGTAGGAAATCTAGGCCATAGGCCGAAAAAAGGCGCAAACGCCAGCGACAGCTTCTTCATGGAGACTGTGCTGTAAGCGCCGACGCGCCAGAAAGAACTGAGGAGAGTGGGGTCCGCCTACACCTATATAGGGTTGGTGATGTCAGCTGACTCGATGGTGTGGGCATCCCAGCTGTACTGCTGAAAATCTTCCGTGTGTATTCCCATTCACCGATGGTGAAGTTCCTATGGTGGTACTTGATGACTGAGATAACCCCGAAGATCATCATAGATTTTGTTGGCAGAAAGGGACCTTTAGGCCCATCCAGTCTGCCCCTTGTCTCTGCCTATTCCATCACCACTGACCCGAGCTGGTCACAGGTGTCACTCCCTCCCACGTTCCTCTACCTAATATACCCTGTGCCTATCCCCATGCACACCTGAAGCTCCCACAGTCTTTTCCACCACTACATCCTCTGGCAGGGTGTTCCAGTCATCCACCACCCTTTCCATGAAGAAGTATTTCTGCACATCTCAAACTTTCCACCTCTTAGCTTCATTGCATGCATCCCTTGTTCTAGTGCCTTTCTTTCTCTGAAACAGACCCTCCACTTGCACCTTGTTCACTCCTGTGAGGTACCTGTAGGTTTCAAACTTGTCCCTTCTCGCTCTCCTCTCTTCCATGGAATACATGTTGAGTTCCTGCAGCCTCTCCTCGTATGGCTTCGCATGCAACCCCCTCAACACTTTGGTTGCCCTTCTCTGTACATCTTCCATTATTTCAATGTCTTTGCAGAGATGCGGCCTCCAGAACAGGACACAGTACTCCAGGTGGGGCCTCACCAGAAGCGATACAACAGTAGCACTACCTCCCTACTCCTGCTAGAAATCCCTCTCCCAGTGCACCCCAGCATCCTGCTAGCCTTTCCCAGTGCTCTGTCATACTGCCCAGCCACCCTGAGGTCATCAGGTATGCTAACCCCTAGGTCTCTTTCTTACTTGGTGACTGTAAGATCTACTCCCCATCTTATACACAGCCCATGGGTTCTGCAGTCCCAAGCAATAATCTTGCACTTTTGGCACTGAAACCCAGCTGCCACCCATTAGACCATTCCTCTAGTTTCCTCAGATCCCTCTGCAGTCTCTCCACCTCTTCCGGTGTCAACCCTGTTGCAGATTTTGTCATCAGCAAGGTGACACACCTTGCCCCCAAGCTTCTCTGCAATATTGCTTATGAAGACACTTAAGAGGACCAGTCCCAGCACGGAACCCTGTGGCAGTCCACTGGTCACTCTCCTATCACCTGAGTAGCTACTATTTACTACCACCCTTTGCCTCCTGTCTCTTAACCAGTCTGGTACCCAGCTTGCCAGTTTCTCCCCCACTCCCAGGCTGCTTAGTTTCTTAACTAGCCTCCTGTGCGGCACACTGTTGAAAGCCTTACTGAATTCCAGATGGGCCACGTCCACTGCTCTCCCTTAATCCACCTACCTGGTAACTCAGTCAAACAAATCTATGAGATTAGTTTGAGATGACCTCCCTCCTGTGAAACCATGCTGCCAGTGGTCCTGCAGCTCTTGTGCCTCAAGGTGCTCCACGAGCCTCTCCTTCAGTAATGTCTCCATTAACTTCCCCACCACTGATGTGAGACTTGACTGGCCTGTAGTTGCTAGCACCCTCCCTACTGCTGCTTTTGTGCAGAGGGACTACATCGACCTTCCTCCAGTCCTCTGGAACTTGCCCCATCTCTAGTGAGGTGCTAAAAGTGGTATCAGAGGGGTGGCCAGCACCGTGCTCAGTTCCTTTAGGACCCTTGGATGAATCCCATCTGGCCTCATCGCCTTATTCTCCTTTAGGGTTTCCAATCCCTTCCAGACACTCTCCACTGAGAATGAACTTGTGTCCACTCCCCCATTGCAGCAGCGCTGGTTCCCCCACCACTGTGAAGATCGAGCAGAAGAAATCATTGAGTATTTCTGCTTTCTTGATCTTACTTTCATACTCTTCCCCTTCCTGATTCTCACTATCCTTCCTTTGTCTTCCTCTTTCCACATACCTGAAGAAGGTCCTTCTTAGCTATCCTCTCCTCTGTTAGTGCTTCAGTTGCCCCCACCCTCCTTCCTGCCTCCCTTTGCTTTGTCAGAGATATACCTTCCTGTCTTCATCCTTCTGGGTCTCCTTGTACTTTCTAAATGCTGTTGTCTTCTCCTTCTTTGCCTTTGGCCTCCTTAGGGAACCATTGCAGCCTCTTCCTTTTCTTTCCTCTGCTCACTTCTTTCAAACAGCATGCCATTGCCTGGGCTATACCCTCCTTAATTTTTCTCCATTAAGTCTCCATTCCCTCTCCGCCTTCCCCTACTTTGAGGCATTCTCTGAGGCAGTTTCCCATTTTTTTTTTAAATCAGCCCTCCTGAAGTCTAGGACCCTCATCTTAGGGTGTTCCCCCCCCGTTCTGTCTGTATACCAAACCACACTGTATGGTGATCACTTGTACTCAGGGGACTCTGTCTGACGGTACCAGGTCCAGCAATGCCCCGTTCCTAGTGGGTTCCACAACCAGCTGCCTAAGAAATGCCCTTTGCATGGAGTTGAGGATGGCCCTGCCTCTTCATGTAGCTGCGACATGGATGCCCCAGTCTACATTCAGCAGATTAAAGTCACCCATTATCAAAACTTCCTCCTTGCTGGCCATTTTGCTAATGGCTTCCCCCAGGGCTCTGTCTACATCCTCCCCCTGTGCTGGAGGCCTGTATACCACCCTGTATGAATAAAGTGCAGTTACGTAAGAACTTACCGTAACAGTAGATCTTCGAGAACAACTGTTGCAGCAGGTTACACCATTAGGACTGAAGCTGGCAGGCGTCAGGACCTCACGGAAAAATTGTAGCTAGCTATCTTCAGCGGGGACCGCCTCCGACGTCGGTCCCGCCTCCGACGTCAGGCGTAGTACATAAGGGGGCGGACCCGCCAGATTCCCCAGTTCTCCCGCCGGAGACTTCCAGCCGCAGGATGACATCGAAATGGGAGACCAAGGATCCACCGTCAGAAGACAAACGGGAAAAAACCCTGTTAACAAAGGCTTAAGCCATGCCTCCTCCAAGGGGGAAGGTGGGCGGGAAGGTACCTGCTGCAAGAGCTGTTCTCGAAGATCTACTGTTACGGTAAGTTCTTACGTAAAGTACAGTTACGTAAGAACTTACCGTAACAGTAGATCTTCGAGAACAGCTCTTGCATCAGGTTACACCATTAGGACTGAAGCTGGCAGGCATCAGGACCCCACGGAAAAATTCTAGCTAGCTGTCTACAGCGGGGACCGCCCGGCGTCGGTCCCGCCTCCGGTCAGGCGTGTGAGCATAAGGCGGGCCTGCCGATTCCCCAGTTCTCCGCGGAGACTTCTGGCCGCAGGCTGACATCGAAATGGGAGACCGAGATCCACCGTCAGAAGCCAAAGGAAAATCCCTGTTAGTAAAGGCTAAGCCATGCCTCCTCCAAGGGAAAGGTGGTCGGAAGGTACCTGCTGCAAGAGCTGTTCTCGAAGATCTACTGTTACGTAAGTTCTTACGAACTTGTACTATCTTACTTGAAGACACAGCTCTTGCAGCAAATTCAACCTTAGGACTGATTCCCAAGCAGTAGCAGCCTGCAAACATTCTGGAAGGAGGAAACTAGGAATTACATTCCAGGTCCTGAATCTAGGACAGGAGACCCTGTAGCACAGCCAGGCCAAAGCCAGCTCTTCGCCGTGAAGCGATGTCCAGGCTATAATGCCTGATAAATGTATGTACAGAGCTTCAAGTGGCTGCAGCACATATGGCAGAGGTGGAGACGTTTCGGAGTGCTGCAAAAGAGGTGGCCACACCCCTAGTGGAATGACCCCGGACTGATCCCGGAAGGGGCTTTTGTTTGATATCATAACAGTATGAGATGCACTGGACAAGCCAGCGAGACAGGGGCTGTTTGGATACTGGTTGGCCCATCATCCTTTCAGAAAAGGAAACGAAAAGTTGCTCCGAACTGTGAAGCTGTTTAGTTCTGTTGAGGTAATACCTCAAGCTGCGGTGAACATCCAGGGTGTGGAGCAGTGCCTCTCCTCTATTAGAGTAATTTGGGAAGTAGACAGGCAGGTCAATATCCTGATTGAGAGTGAGTGTAGAAACCACCGTAGGCAAAAATTTAGGATTCATCCTCAGGGATACTCTCTCTCGGTGGAAAATTAAATAAGGCTCTTTGCACATAAGAGCGTGAAGCTCAGAAACTCTTCTCGCTGACGTAACAGCAACCAAAAACAGCGTTTTCCACAACAGAAAGCGCCCAGCTCGCATCCACGGCAGGTTGAGAAGAAGCGTGAGTTGTACAGGATAAAAGCAAATCCATGGAGGCACTGGGTCCTTAATGGGAGGCCTAAGATGTAACACCCTCTCAAAAATTCCGAGGCATCTAATTGTGCCACTGTGCACTGTCCCACCGGAAGGTGGTAGGCTGAAATGGCACAGAGGTGCACCTTGATAGAGGAGTAGGCGAGGCCCGAACGGAAAAGGGAGAGCAGGTAGTCTAACACCGCTCTCACTGGGCAACCTAAAGGGGAAAGGCCGTGTGCTTGCGACCATAAACAAAAACGGCGCCATTTCATGGCGTACGTCGCATGCGTTGCTGGCTTTCTGGCTGCAGGAAGAACTTCTGCAACCTCTTGCGAGACCCCGTGACGCAAGATGGCTATGTCTCTAGGAGTCATGCATGCAGGTTCAATGAGCGTAAGTCTGGGTGGACCAGTGAACCTTCTTCCTGAGACAAGAGATGGGAGCTGAACGGCAACGGGAGCGGAGGTTCCCGGGATAGTTGAATCAATAAAGGGAACCAGATCTGTCTGGGCCAGAAGGGGGCCACAAGGATCATGGTTGCTTGCTCCCTGCGCAGTTTGAGAAGAACTCTCTGGAACAACGGGAAGGGAGGGAAAGCGTAGAGGAATCTGTCCGCCCAGGAGAGGGACAACGCGTCTCGCCAGAAAACACCAGGTCCTGGATCTAGCGAGCAAAAATTGGGCAGTTTTGCATTGGATGGGGAAGTGAACAAGTCCAACTCTGGAGTTCCCCATCGAAGAAACAGATCCTCTGCTACCTCTTGAAGAAGTTCCCATTCATGGACTCTGGCCTGGGAGCGACTCAGGCCATCTGCAATTGTGTTGTCCACCCCGGGAACATGTACTGTGATCAGATTCGCGCCGTGTCAGATTACCCAATCCCACACCCTCATGGCCTCCCTGCAAAGGGGTTAAGAGTGTGCACCTCCTTGTTTGTTGAGGTAATACATCACCGCCGTGTTGTCTGTCTGAAGCAGGAGAGTACTCGGTGGGATTTCTGACTGAAAGGCCTGCAGGGCATAAAGGACCGCGCCCTCATCTCTAGGACGTTGATATGGAGGTGGGCCTCCAGAGGGGTCCACGTACCCTGGGACTTCACCCCGTCCAGGTGTGCTCCCCACCCTAGACCTGAGGCGTCTGTGGTGAGGATTACCTCCGGGGACGGCGCTATAAATGGGACGCCCGTGGAGAGTGTCCCTGGGTCTAGCCGCCAGTGCCAGTCTCGAATCATGGTGTTCGTGATTCTGACCGGATGCTGCATGTGGTCTTGCCTTTGATCCCATTGCACCTTGAGCATCCACTGAGTTACCCGCATGTGGAGCCTTGCGAAAGGGACGGTAGGAATGGCCGCAGCCATGTGTCCGAGCAAGCGAAGGACCGACCTGGCTGGGACGGTCTTGTTCGACGAAAGCTCCCTGATGAGGGATCTGATGCGCTCCGCTCTGTCGTCTGGAAGAAATGCTCTTCCCTGAACGGTGTCCAGTACTGCGCCTATAAATTGCAGCTTCTGCGACGGTACCAGGAGAGACTTCTCGTGGTTGATTAGGATGCCCAGAGATCGAAACAGGTCCTGGGTGCTCTGGATCGCTCGTAACAACGCTCTCTGGAGGCGCTATGAAAGCCAATCATCCAGGTACGGAACACATAATGGCCTGTCTCCTTAGGGCGGCTGCCACGACTGCCATGCATTTGGTAAAGACCCTGGGTGCGGATGACAGTCCGAATGGGAGGGCTCGGAACTGAAGGTGGTGGTCGAGAAACTCGAAGCGCAGGAACCTCTTGTGCGCCTGAGCTATAGGGATGTGCAGGTATGCGTCCTGCATGTCTAGAGACGCTAAGAAGGCATCTTGCTTCAGCATGGGAATGAGACCCGGAAGAGTCACCATGCGGAATCTCTTGTAGGTGACTGACACGTTGAGGTCGCTGAGGTCCCCCGTTTTCTTTGGAACCAGGAAGAAGTGGGAATAGTATCCTTGTCCTCTCTGGTTCTCCGGGACGTACTCTATCGCTCCCTTTTGCAAGAGCGCGAGTATTTCTTGCCAGATCAGTGACTTGTGCTGACCCGGGTACCGGGAGAGCAAAGGAGGCCTCGAGGGTGGCTTTTCTGCGAATTCTATAAAGTGGCCTCTTCCGACCAACTGAAGAACCCACCTGTCGGTGGTTATAGCCTGCCATCCCGGCAGGAAGTTCGCAATGCGACCCCCGACCATGATTTCCCGTTGATCCTGAGGGGCGGGGGCCGGAAAGGAGTCAGGCTGTGGCGGCTGAGGGTCCCGCTGGCTGGACCGGCTTAGGAGTATGCTGGCTTCGGCCTGCGGGTTGTTTTCCCTGGGCTCTGCGAAAGCCGGAGCCCCTTTGTTGTGGAGTGGGGCGGGACTGTTGTCTCTCGTCCCTCCACGGCAGCTTTGGTCTCCTGAAGGAACTAAGCTTGGGTCGGTACATGGCCTGGACCGACCTCACCGCCTTCCCGGCCTCTTGGGAGTCTGGTAATTATCTTCTCTGAGGGTTTACCAAACAAAACTTCTCCCTCGAATGGGGCGTCCATGATATTCTTCTGGACATCCGTGGTGAAACCGGAGACACGTAACCAAGAGTGCCTCTGGATGCATACGCCTGAAGCTGCTGCTCGGGCCGAGGAGTCCACGGAGTCGTACGCGGCTCATAGCACTTGGGTTCCCACGTCCGAACCCGTACGAAGGAGCTGAAGCATCTCCTCCTTCTGCTCACCTTCCGGCAGTTTCTCAGCCGCATCCAGACCCTGTTCCCACAAGGCATTCTGGAACTGCACCATGTGGGTCAAATAATTCAGGGATCTGATGGCGCAGGTAGCGGAAGCATACATGCGCCTACCCATGGCGTCCAGCTGTTTGGACTCTGGGTCCAGTGGCAGGGTGCTCAGATGTTGCGGTCTCTGAGACTGGTCATGCGAGGCTGTTATGACCAGAGAGTCGGCCTGAGGATGCTGAGTCAAGTACTGGTCTTCCCTGGGAGCCTTGTACAAGCAATCAGCTTTCTTCGGCATCGCCGGGAGCGAATGTAGACGCTTCCACGCTGCCTTGGTGACGTCCACGAAAGTGTTTACCAAGGGTAGCACCACCACAGGCTTGGGGTCCTTCTGCCGAAGATAATTTGCAAGGCGTAGCCTTCCGGGGTCTAGCTCTTCCGCATCCCATCCCATGTTCTCTTGGATGTGTCTCATAATATCCGAGAACGAAGGGTCATCCGGAGGAGACTTTGGCATCTTGCGTGGATCCGGAGAACTGTGCTCCCGGGGAGGAGGTAGCCGGCCTGCCGACCCCGATGGAGAGGGGGTCGCAGGAACCGGAGGAGTAACCGGTGTAGGAGGAGGAGGAGGAAGAGGAGGTGGAGTGGGAACCATGTCCTTCTTTATGGTGTCCCACCAGTAAGTAAACAGCTCCTTCACTTCTAACATGGAAAGGCCCGACGACGGTCCGGGCGCCGGTGGACGGCTCCACAGGGGGCTCGGGTAGTGGCGAGGGTTCCCTGGGCGTCTCGACAGGACCGGGGTGGCCCATCTGGTCCTTGGGCTGAGTCAACTCCTCCTTAGTGATGGTCTCCTGACCGACATCGGTCGGAGGCGTCGGGGTCCTCTTCTCAATAAGAGTGGGCGCCGGTCCCCCTACCGGCGTCCGGTGATGCGTTGGCCTGGCGGCGGCGGTCGTCTGGCCGGCGGGCTCGAGGACCTGTGGCGAGGAGTCGGCAGCGGATGCACGGCGTCGGGTCCCTGCAGCCTCTTCAGAAGGTGAGCTCCTTAGTCGCGAGGAGGCAAGGAAGCAGACCTGACGCCGGGTTCAGAAAGGCGGAACCCGACTTATGGTGATGGTGGCGATCCCCCGACTTGGCCAGGGCCTTGGAGGACGAGGAAGGCCTGGGAGTCTTGGCCTGGGAAAAGGATGAAGACTTTCTAACCGCAGCAGGGGGAGGCTGAGAGCTGGCCCGGGAAGGGGAGCGGTCAGACCTGGAACCAGAGCTGCGCGAGTCTGAGGCCCTAGACGGGGACCTGGAAGGGGCCTTCTCCCTATGCTTCTCAGCGTGCTTGTGGGCCTTCTGCGAAGAGTCCCCCTTGGAAGACATGGTCTTGAGTTTTCTTCTAGCAGGAATGCCTGAAGGCCCTTCTGGCGACAGATCCAGGTTCTGCTATTAAACCCTGGCAAAGGAGCAGGACGGGTGTGCGTGGTCTGGGCCTAGGCACCGGACGAGGCCGAAAAGGGTCCTGAAGAGGATCTGCTTCCCACAAGCACACTTCGAGGAGTGACCGGAGGTCGGAGAGGACATCAGCGAAGAACTTGATTGTAGAAATCAATTTCCGTAGGAAAAACTTTACCACGCGTCGGCTAGAGACTGAACCGAAGGGTCGAGACATGCAACCGACGGTGGGAAAGAACAGGAGATGGGCGGGACCGCCCTTATGTACTATGTCTGGCGTCGGGCCGGGACCGACGTCTGGGGCGGTCTCCGCTGAAGATAGCTAGCTAGAATTTTTACGTGGGGTCCTGATGCCTGCGGCTTCAGTCTAATGGTGTAACCTGCTGCAAGAGCTGTGTCTCAGTAAGATCTGTACTATCTTACTTGAGACACAGCTCTACAGCAGGTTCCCATTAGAGACTAATTCTAAGCAATAGCGCTTGCAAACATTCTGGGAGGAGGAAATTAAAAAAGCGTTCCAGGTCCTGAATCTAGGACAGGAGACCCTGTAGCACCGCCAGGCCGAAGCCTGCTCTTCGCCGTGAAGCGATGTCCAGGCTATAATGCCTGATAAAGGTATGAACAGAGCTCCAAGTGGCTGCAGCACAAATGGCAGAGGTGGAGACATTTGAAGTGCTGCAAGGGAGGTGCCACACCCTAGTGGAATGGCCCGGACTGCTCCTGGGAGGAGCTTTTGTTTGATATCATAACAGTATGAGATGCACTGGACAAGCCAGCGAGACAGGGACTGTTTGGATACTGGTTGGCCATCATCCTTTCAGCAAAGGAAGCGAAAAGTTGCTCCGAAGTACGAAGCTGCTTAGTTCTGCTCAGGTAGTACCTTAAGCTGCGGTGAACATCCAGGGTATGAAGCAGCGCCTCTCCTCTGTTAGAATAATTAGGGAAGTAGACAGGCAGGTCAATATCCTGATTGACAGTGAGTGTGGAAACCACCTTAGGCAAGAATTTAGGATTCGTCCTCAGGGATACTCTGTCCCGGTGGAAAATTAAATAAGGCTCTTTGCACATGAGAGCCTGAAGCTCAGAAACTCTTCTCGCTGACGTAGAGCAACCAAAAACAACATTTTCCACGACAGAAAACGCAGCTCGCAATCCGCGGCAGGTTCAAAGGTGGGGGCGTGAGTTGCTCCAGGACAAAAGCAAGTCCCATGGAGGCACTGGGTCCTTAATGGGCGGCCTAAGGTGTAACACCCTCTCAAGAATTCTCGACAGGCATCTAATTGTGCCACTGTCGCTGTCCCACCCGGAGATGATAAGCTGAAATGGCACAGAGGTGCACTTTAGTAGAGAGTAGGCGAGACCCGAGCGGAAAAGGAAGCAGGTACTCTAACACCGCTTTCACCAGACAACCTAAAGGGAAAGGCCGCGTGCTTGAGCCATAGAAAAACGGCGCCATTTCATGGCGTACATCGCATGCGTTGCCGGCTTTCTGGCTGCAGAAAGAACTTCCGCAACCTCTTGCGAGACCCCGTGACGCAAGATGGCTATGTCTCTAGGAGCCATGCATGCAGGTTCAGTGAGCGTAAGTCCGGGTGGACCAGTGAACCCCTTCTCCTGAGACAAGAGGTGGGAGCTGAATGGCAATGGGGGCGGAGGTTCACGGGATAGCTGAATTAGCAAAGGGAACCAGATCTGCCTGGGCCAGAAAGGGGCCACCAGGATCATTGTTGCTTGCTCCCTGCGCAGTTTGAGAAGAACTCTCTGGATCAACGGGAAGGGAGGGAAAGCGTAGAGGAATCTGTCCGCCCAGGAGAGGGACAACGCGTCTCGCCAGAAAACACCAGGCCCTGGATCTAGCGAGCAAAAATTGGGCAGTTTTGCGTTGGATGGGGAAGCGAATAGGTCCAGTTCTGGAGTGCCCAATCGAAGAAACAGATCCTCTGCTACCTCCTGAAGAAGTTCCCACTCGTGGACTCTGGCCTGGGAGCGACTCAGGCCGTCTGCAACTGTGTTGTCCACCTCGGGAACATGTACTGTGATCAGGTTCGCGCCGTGTCGGATTACCCAATCCCACACCCTCATGGCCTCCCTGCAAAGGGGGTAAGAGTGTGCGCCTCCTTGTTTGTTGAGGTAATACATCACCGCCGTGTTGTCTGTCTGAAGCAGGAGAGTACTCGGCGGGATCTCTGACTGAAATGCCTGCAGGGCATAAAGGACCGCCCTCATCTCTAGGACGTTGATATGGAGGTGGGCCTCAGAGGTCCACGTGCAGGGACTTCACCCGTCCAGGTGTGCTCCCCACCCTAGACCTGAGGCGTCTGTGGTGAGGATTACCTCCGGGACGGCGCTATAAATGGGACGCCCATAGAGAGGTTCCCTGGGTCTAGCCACCACTGCCAGTCTCGAATCGCGGTGTTCGTGATTCTGACCGGATGCTGCATGTGGTCTTGCCTTTGGCCCATTGCACCTTGAGCATCCACTGAGTTACCCGCATGTGGAGCCTTGCGAAAAGGACAGTAGGAATGGCCGCAGACATGTGTCTGAGCAAGCGAAGGACCGACCTGGCTGGGGCGGTCTTGTTCGACGAAAGCTCCCTGATGAGGGATCTGATGCGCTCCGTTCTGTCGTTTGGAAGAAATGCTCTTCCCTGAAAGGTGTCCAGTACTGCGCCTATGAACTGCAGTTTCTGCAACGGTACCAGGAGAGACTTCTCGTGGTTGATTAGGATACCCAGAGATCGAAACAGGTCCTGGGTGCTCTGGATCGCCCGTAACAACGCCTCTCTGGAGGCGGCCATGAGAAGCCAATCGTCCAGGTACGGGAACACATAATGGCCCTGTCTCCTTAGAGGCGCTGCCACGCACTGCCATGCATTTGGTAAAGACCCTGGTGCCGATGACAGCCCGAATAGAAGGGCTCGAGAACTGAAGATGATGGCCAAGCTTCGAGCGCAGGAACCTCTTGTGCGCTTGAGCTATAGGGATGTGCAGGTAGCGTCCTGCATATCTAGAAGGCTAAAAGGTGTCCTGCTTCAGCATGGGAATAAGACCGGAAGAGTTACCATACGGATCTTTTGTAAGCGACCAACAAATTGAGGTCGCTGAGGTCCAGAATCGGACGGAGGTCCCCTGTCTTCTTTGGAACCAGGAAGAAGTGGGAATAGTATCCGTGTCCTCTCTGGTTCTCTGGGACGTACTCTATCGCTCCCTTTTGCAGGAGCGCGAGTACTTCTTGTCTGATCAATGACTTGTGCTGACCCGGGTACCGGGAGAGCAACGGAGGCCTCGAGGGTGGCTTTTCCGCGAATTCTATAAAGTGGCCTCTTCCGACCAACTGTAGAACCCACCTGTCGGTGGTTATAGTCTGTCATCCTGGCAGGAAATTAGCAATCGACCCCGACCATGGCGTCCGTTGATCCTGAGGGTGGGGGCGGGAAGGAGTCAGGCTGTGGCGGCTGAGGGTCCCAGTGGCTGGACCGGCTTAGGAGTGCGCTGGCCGACCTGCGGGTTGTTTTCCTGGGCTCTCGAAGCAGAGCCCCTCTGTTGTGGAGCAGGCGGGACTGTTGTCTCTCGTCCATCCACGCGAAATCGGCTTTGGTTCCCTCTGAAAGGAACTAAGCTTGGGTGGTACATGGCCTGAACAGCCTCACCGCCTTCCGGCCTCTTGGAGTTTGGTAATTATCTTCTCTGATGGTTTACAAACAAAACTTCTCCCCTCGAATGGGCGTCATGATGTTTTTCTGGGCGTCCGGGGAGTCGCTCGAGGAACACGGAGGGGTGCCTCGGGGGAGTACGCCTGAAGCTGCTGCCGGGCTGAGAGTCAGCGGAGTCGTGTGCGGCTCGTGGCACCTGGGTTCCCACGTCTGAACCCGTACGGAGGAGCTGCAACATCTCCTCCTTCTGCTCACCTTCCGGCAATTTCTCAGCCGCATCCAGACCCTGCTCCCACAGGGCATTCTGGAACTGCACCATGTGGGTCAAATAATTCAGGGATCTGATGGCGCAGGTAGTGGAAGCATACGTGCGCCTACCCATGGCATCCAGCTGCTTGGACTCTGGGTCCGGTGGCAGGGTGCTCAGATGTTGCGGTCTCTGGGACTGGTTATGAGAGGCTGTTATGACCAGAGAGTCGGCCTGAGGATGCTGAGTCAAGTACTGGTCTACTCTTGGAGCCTTGTACAAGCGGTCAGCTTTCTTCAGCATCGCCGGGAGTGAATGTGGATGCTTCCACGCTGCCTTGGTGAAGTCCACGAAAGTGTCTACCAAGGGTGGCACCACCACAGGCTTGGGGTCCTTCTGCCGAAGATACTTCACAAGTCATAGCCTTCCGGGGTCTAACTCTTCCGCATCCCATCCCATGTTCTCTTGGATGTGTCTCATGATATCCGAGCGAAGGGTCATCGGAGGAGACTTTGGCAGCTCACGTGGGTCTGGAGAAGGGATGGCGAGGGGATCTGGATGTTGAAAACTCTGATCCTGTGTCCTCCGTCGAAGGCGAACGACGGCGTCTTCTGGGTCTCTTGGGACTGGGTGACCTAGAAGAGGATCTGGACGGAGGTCTCCTTTTATCTAGTCTCCCCCTTGGAGGGGTCCTGGGCTCCCGGGGAGGAGGTAACCGGCCTGCAGACCCAGACGGAGAAGGGGGCGCAGGAACCGGAGGAGCAACCGGTGTAGGAGGAGGAGGAAGTGGAGGTGGAGTGGGGATCATGTCCTTTTTGATGGTATCCCACCAGTAAGTGAAAAGCTCCTTCACCTCTGAAAAAGAAAGGCCCGACGACGGCCCGGGCGCCGGTGGATGGTCGTCGGGTCACGGCGTCGGCTCCACAGGGGGCTCGGGTTGTGGCGAGGGTTCCCTGGGAGTCTCAACAGGACCGGGGCCGCCCGTCTGGTCCTCGGGCTGAGTTAACTCCTCCTCAGTGATGGTCTCCTGACCGACATCGGTCGGAGGCGTCGGGGTCCTCTTCTCAATTGGAGCGGGTGCCGGTCCCCCTACCGGCGTCCGGTGATGAGTTGGCCTGGCCGGTGACGGTCTTCTGATGGACGACGGCTCTGGGGACCTGTGGCGAAGGCCGACATCGGACCGAACCGGCGTCGGGTCCAGCAGCGACCTCTTAAGTGAGGTGAGCTCCTTGGTTTTCCGGTGGAGAGGAGGAGGCAAGGAAGCAGACCTGACGTCGGGTTCAGAATGGCGGGAACCCGACTTGTGGTGATGGTGGTGATCCCCCGACTTAGCCAGGGCCTTGGAGGATGAGGAAGGCCTGGGAGTCTTGGCCTGAGAAGAGGATGAAGATTTTCTCACTGCAGCGGGGGGAGGCTGAGAGCTGGCCCGGGAAGGAGAGCGGTCGGACCTGGAGCCAGAGCTGCGCGAATCGGAGGCCCTAGACGGGGACCTGGAAGGGGCCTTCTCCCTATGCTTCTCAGCATGCTTGCGGGCCTTCTGCGAAGAATCCCCCTTGGAAGCCATGGTCTTGAGTTGCTCCTCTAGCAGGAATGCCTGTAGGGCCTTCTGGCGACGGATCCGGGTTCTGCTGTTGAGACCCTGGCAAAAGGTGCAGGACCGGGTGTCGTGGTCTGGGCCTAGGCACCGGACACAGGCCGAGTGCGGATCCTTGAATGGGATCTGCTTCCCACAGGCGCACTTCGAGGAGTGACCGGAGGTCGGAGAGGACATCAGAGAAAAAACTGAACTCAGAGAAAGAATTTCCCGTAGGAAAACACTTTACACGCATCACGCCTCTCTACAGGGCCAGAAGGGTCCGAGACATGCAAGTCAACGGTGGAAAAGAACTGGGGAATCGGCGGGTCCGCCCTTATGTACTACGCCTGACGTTGGGGCGGGACGATTGTCAGGGCGGTCCCGCTGAAGATAGCTAGCTAGAATTTTTCCGTGGAGTCCTGACGCTTGCGGCTTCAGTCCTAATGGTGTAACCTGCTGCAAGAGCTGTGTCTCAGTAAGATCAGTCCTGACTCCATCTCTAGACTGACCCATAGTATATCCAGCCCTTCTTTGTCCCCATGTTGCCCCTATCTCAGCTCTTATACACTCCTGCACATGTAAAACAACCCCTCCACCTTTCCTCCCGACCTACCCTTCCGAACATGGTGTAGTCTGGGATGGCCACTTCCAGCTGTGAACATCTATACACCATGATTCTGTTACGGCAACCAGATCCAGGTCTGCCTCTGTGGTGATTGCCTCAGGGTCCAAGAATTTTGTTTCCCAGACTCCTGACATTGGCGCATGGCTCTCCATTCTCTTTCTCTCTCTCTCTCTCTCTCTCTCTCTCTAACCTGCCTCCCTTCCTGCTTCACCCCCTTGCCCCTCTGTTAGTCGGTCCTGCCCTCCCATGTTACACTGTCTTCCTGCCTTGCCTCCTTTCCCTCTCTTCTGATTGAAATTTCGTTGCTTCCTTCAATCTCCAGGGAATTGTTTATCCTTGAGTTAACCTTCCTGCTGCAGTAGTCTCTGGAGGGGGGCAATTTCTGCTTCCCTCAGTCTTTCTGCCTGCCCCCCACTTGGGTAATTTAAATGCTCATCAAAGTAGCATTTAAACTTCCACCCAGGACTGCTGTTCCCCTCCTGGATAGATGAAGTCCATCTCCCTTGTACAGGCCTCCATCCCCCCAGGTGTGACCCCAGTCCCCAATGTGGCCAAGGCCCCCCTCCTCCCTGTACCATACCTTCAAACATTCGTTGAAAGAGCTCATGCGGAGTTCCCTAGCCTTCCCCTGACCTTGCACAGGTAGCATTAAGTAGAGGCCACGTGTGAGCCACCTGCTTCAGGCCCCTACCCAGCTCCCTAAACCTATCCTGCACTATGCCTACAGCTTCTCTTCCCTGGTGATCTCCAAAATCCACCTTCCAGTCCTCCCACCAAAGTGAATGGAATGCACTGTACTACCCTGTCCCCCTTCCCCTGCCCTGCCCCCAAATCATTCCCCCGACTATGAATTCTTCCACCAGCAAGTGCCTCGTTTTGGGCTGGGGGACTCTCCCACCTTCCTTAGGGTCTGTTCCTTGAGAACCCCACCTCCTCTCTACTCCTGCCTCACAGGCCTTTTCTTGGCTTCACTGTCCTGCCAGAATGGTGAAAGAATTGCACAGTGGTAAGGTCTGAGGGTGCTTTCCACCTTCCTGCTGCCACTCTGCCTCCTTAATAGCATCCTTTGTGAGAGTGACAGCAAGGGAGATGGTGCCCTGTACTCATGCCAGTTTGGCCGAGAGTTCAGCGACCGCTGCTCTCAGCTCAGAGAGGTGCCTGCATATGGGACAACACCTCAGTCTCTAGAACATGTCTCTGAAGATTGCAGCCCCGCACCCATTACACACTGCACCACTTCCATGCCTGATGATTTGTTTATCCTCCTGACTTTTTGCTTCCCTGCCTTTCCCTTGCCTGCAGGCTCCCCTTATCACTAACCTCCCTCTTGGTTTCCCTTTCCTCTTCCAAGTTTGTGTTTGACCCCTTACTCTAGACAGGGTTTTCCTTCAATTCCGTTTTTCTGGTCCTTTGGAATTTAGGATAGTTGTCTTCCTCTACTCCCGGTGAGTGTTGCTTCTATTCTCACCCTACTGTATGTTTCAGTTGCCCTTAGCTTGACCTTTGTAGGGCTTGCCCTCCCTATCCTACACCGTTGTTTATCCCTGTCCCACTGACAGTACACCCTTTTAAACAGGCAGCAACCAGTACACAGGTAGTCTACCTTACTGTATTTTACTGGACTGGCAGAGTTCCCTGCATTCCTATTGTCACCTGTTGATGCCTATGACACCAGTCTTACTCCTGTTCCACTCCTTAGCTGTTCACCCATTTGCTGAACATCAATGTTTGTGAAATTGAAAAGAAAGGATTAATGCTCGCATAGAAGAAAATGAACAGACAGATTCTTGTGGGAACCTCTTATCAGGTTCTAGAAGGGAGGCAGGGTCAGAGTTTGTGGCTTATTGTTGGATCATAAAGAAAAATGGACATTATGAACTGGGCATTTTAAATGCGGCAGATGATTGGCGAGAGGTTTTGAAGCGATGATATCGGGTTACATCATCCGACGGCCTGAAAACTCTATAGCAACCTCCACTTACCGCGCAGTGTTCTCATCTCCAACTAGTCCGATGGATATCCAGTTTGCCACTATTTTTAAAAAACGAACTTCTTCACAAATCTGTCCATGACAGAATGCAGCACAACACAAGCAGCTGGGAGCCGGAAAAACAATGGCCAAGCTGCCAAATACATCCTCCATCCTACAGTTCCATTCCCCACAGAAGCGTAACATAAAAATTGGCAATCCTCTACACGTCGTATCTGTGTATAGGGCAGAAATAGACGAGTATTTTTTGAAAAACAGTAAAGGGTCCAAAACCGGCCCACGACTTGTTTTCTTAACAGTACTAACAGCCGTCCAAGTGACAGTTTCACATTTCCAGATGACTTACTGGAAGATGTCCATTCTTCTCATTTACATTGCTGCTTCCTGCTTGCCACAGATAATGTTTTGAGAGACACATACAGTACACCCCTTCTCCATGAACTTGACTTACAACAGTGCCACCTGCTGTTCAGAGCTGTCCAGGAACTATTTTATTAAAGGTACTTCTCCAACACCCCACAAAACACATTTTCAGAACAATTTAAACTTTTTTTTTTTTTTACTGCTAAAACTTGTATTCCTGTTCATAACAGCACTAATGCACACCAGGGTGTGGTATATAGTGGATATTACCTTCTTGGGCAGTGGGACTCGGCTCATGCCTCAGTGCTAACCACCGAGGCGTGATGATATCCCGTGATATACCACACCTGTCGGCATTACTGTAATTATACAATGGCAAGAAAGAATCTTGGACTGTGATTGGTCAGTTTGGGACTGGACCGGCGGTATCCAGCATGGCATACAGGTCTAGTCTCAGTACTGTGAACCCATGTAGATGAGCATTTGATTGAGCTTTTTATTGATTGGTTCATCTTCTCTTAAAAACAAAAAATATTTTTCCGCACAAAAACATCTTTACAATTATTTTTTTTATTCTGTACAACAAGCCATTGTATAACAGAAATAATGCACTCCAGGGTGTGTGTCGTTTGGGATAACGCCGCACCTGGGGCATTGGACGCACTCGGCCTGCAGCCTCGTGTCCAACCCCCCCCCCCCCGGCATGGCGTTATCCCAGCATGACACACACCCTGTCGTGCATTATTCCTTTATTAGCAAAGTGAGTAATTTTTTCATCTAACAACACTTCCTGTACAAAAATGCAGGCTCACTAGCAGTACCTTGGGATGATGGGTCTACAACCTATTTATGAACAAGGTTCTTCAAAACAGAAGCCCAAACCTCACAGCCTTCCTGGACTGTATTTCCACATAATAGTGCCTTATGGAGGTGTGGACTGTTTTTAAGTTAGCGGTTTTGCAAATCTCCTGAAGGGGTATGCCCCTTGTGCCTACCACACAGGCAGAGGTTCCCGTAGTTGAGTGTGCCCTTGGGCCACTCGGAGGTTGCTTACCAGCTTTCTCATAGCAAAACTGTATACAGGAGACTGTCCAAAAGATGGCCTCTCTGGCAGCTGGTTTAATCTTGTCAACCTTTCCATAAGTGATACACACTTGTTTATTGTCAGACCTCACATCCTTTGTCCTGTCCAAGTAGTAACTCTGTGCCCTTTTCACATCAATCCAATGGAGCTTTTGCTCACCTGTACTAGAGTGCCCTAAGAAAAGCACAGGTGACTATTTCAGATACCACCTAAGGCAAGAATTTCCTGTCTGTCCTAAGGACTACTTTCTTCTCATGGAATATTATATTGTTTGGATCGGTACACAGAGCTTGCAGTCCACTCACTCTTCTGGCTGATCATAAATTGTAGGAGAAAGAAATAATGTGACCTACTGGAACTGAACCCAGGCCCTGTAATACTACTAAGGCACATATGGCTGGAAAGTACAGTTAGGTAAGAACTTACCATAACAGTAGATCTTGAGAGGAGCTCTTGCAAGCGGTAACACCTTTAGGACTGAAGCCGGCAGACAGCAGGACTCCATGGAAAACTTCTAGCTGTGAGTATACAGTGAGGACCGCCCCTCCGGCGGTGTCCGCCCGTCGCATTATGGTATAAAGGGTGGTCCCCAGCCCTCCTAGTTCTCAGACCAGAGACTCCGGCAAGTGAGTAAAAATGGAGAACAGAGATGTTCCTCTAAAGCAGGAAACAAAGGTATCCACGATGGAGAAGTAACTACCAGGGGAAGGTGGGAGGAAAGTACATTACGTAGAACTTACAATAACAGTAGATCTTCGTTAGAAGCTATTGCAACAGGTAACACATATAGAACTGTAGCCAGCTGGCGACGGACCCCACAACAAACTTCTATCCAGCAGTACCAAGTGGCGACTGCCCCCGATGTCGACCCGCCCCTGATGTCCCACGTGGTATAAGAAGTGGCGATCCAGCATGCCCCAGTTCTTGCACTGCGGAGACACTGGCAGTCGAATCAGCTGAGAACTGTCCATGAAAATGAGGGCAATTTGCATCCAGCAGACAGGGCTACCCAAAGACCGTGGAGCAAAGGATACAAACAACTGGTCAGATTTTCTGATCCCTGGTTCTGGATAAATAATATCGCAATGTCGATGAACATCAAGGTATGGAAGCGCCTCTCCCGACTGGAGTGGTTAGGGAAGTACACGGGTAGTTGGACATCCTGGTTTAACGTCATTTCTGAAACAACATTTGGAAGAAACTTAGGATTGGCACGGAAAGCTACCCTGTCTTTGAGGAACACTAAATAAGGCTCCTTATACATCAGAGCCTGTAGCTCAGAAATCCTTTAAGCAGAAGTAACAGCAACTGAAAACGTTTTCCAGGAAAGGAAACGTAGCTCGCAATCCGTAGCGGCTTCCAACGGGGGAAGGGTCAGCTTCTCCAAAACAAACAGAAGATCCCAAGGGGAAACAGGATCCCGAATAGGGGGTTTTATGTGGAGTATACCTCTGAGAAAGGTGCGGGCCACCTCCAATTGAGCCACCATTCTGCCCTGAACAGGGGTGTGATAGGGAGAAAGGGCGGCCAGGTGTACCTTTATGGAGGAGCAACTCAACCCTGTCTCTGACAGGGATAACAGGTATTACAGCATGATGTTAACCGGACAGACCAGGGGATCTAGATGGCCCCTTGACCCGAGACAGAACCTCTTCCACTTCATGGCATCGTAGCTCTCGTGGAGGGTTTTCTAGCCTCCACCAGGACTTTGGTGACTTTGTCCGAAACTCGGAAGCGAAGTTTGACTATGTCTTCAGGAGCCATGTGTGAAGATGCAGGGATCGCAAATTTGAATGAACCTAGGTCCTGTTGTCCTGAGAGTGAGTGAGTGCTCAGTGGAAGTGGGACTGGTAGTTCCACTGCCAACTGTTGCAATAGTGGAAACCAAATCTGATGGGGCCACAGAGGGGCTATCAGGATCATTGCTGTCCCCTGCGTCTGTGCCTTGAGGAGAACTCTATGAAGGAGCGGAAAAGGAAAAAAGGCATACAGGAACCTCCCCTTCCAGGAGAGGGAAAATGCATCTTGCCAGAAAGCACCAGGCTCAGGATCTAGCGAGCAAAAACTGGGCAGTTTGCACTGGTGGTAGAAGCGAATATGTCCAGTTCTGGTGTCCCCACGTGGCAGAGAGGTCGTCAACCACTGACTGGAGAATCGACCATTCATGCACCCTTGACCTTATTCTGCTGAGGCGTCTGCCAGTGTGTTTTGAACACCAGGGACATGGACGCTGAGATGGTAATCTGGTGGGCTATGGCCCAATCCTACCCTCACAGCTTCCCTGCACAGGAGATACGAGAGTGTGCCTCCTTGCTTGTTGAGGTAAAAAAAAAACACCGACATGTTGTCCATCTGAGCGAGGAGGTGTCACCAAGCTGAACACCGTGTTCAAGGCTTAGAGAAACGTGAAGAATAGCTCTCATCTCTAGGACACTGATATGAAGGGACTCCTCGGTCGAGACCAGGATTCCTGGGTCTTGTGAACACCTAAGTACGCACCCCATTCTGAGTTTGAAGCATCTGTGGTAAGGACCTGGTGGAACTTCCCCTGAAAGGAGTCCTTCCACAGGGCGGGTGACATCATCCACCAGAGTAGTTCGAGTGAACTGGCCTGTGGCGGAGACTGGCAGGTCCAGGTTGTCCCATCTCTGGTCCCACTGGACCTGAAGGGTCCACTAGATTGTCCTCATCCGAGTCTCGTGAGAAAGGGACTGTGATGATGGATGCTGCCATGTGACCCAACAACCAGAGCAAAGCCTGGCTAGCAGGTGGAGGCTGAACAAATCTGCCTGGTTAGAGCCGAATGTGATCTGCCCTGTCCCACGGCAGAAAAGCCCTTCCCTTGACCATGTCTAGGAGGGCCTCTATGAATGGCAGGAGCTGTGAGGGGATCAGAGACGACTCTGCAGAGTTGATGGTGATCCCCAGGCTCCGAAAGAGAGTGCAAGTATCCTGAATGGCACTCTGAAGGCATTCCCTGGACTGGGACATGAGGTGCCAATCATCCAAGTATGGAAACACAGTGTCCCCTCCTCTGAAGTGCTGTGGCCACCACTGCCAGGCACTTTGTGAACACCCTCGGAGCCAAAGAGAGACCGAAGGGCAACATCCTGAACTGGAAATGTCTGCCCTGGAAAGCAAACTGGAGGCATTTCCTGTGACGTTTGGCTATCAGGATGTGGAAGTAGGTGTCCTGCATATCCAGAGATGCTCGCCAGTCTCCCTGATGGACCATGGGGAGTAGGCTCTGAAGAGTAACCATCCTGAACCTTTTGTACTCAACTGACCAAATGAGGTCACCGAGGTCGAGGATGGGCCTCAAGACTCCTGACTTCTTTGAGACCAGGAAGAAGTGAGACTAGAACTCTTTTCCCCTCTCGCTTGTGGGAATGGGTTATATGGCCTTCTTGGAAAGCAAGGCCTGTATCTCCTGCTGAATCAGGCCTACACATTCCACAGAGTGATGGGATGGGGGTAGGGCCTGTCCGGTTGACTGTCTCTGAACTCTATAGAGTGCCTGTGCTCTATGAGTTCGAGGACCCAATAGCAGAGGTCACCTTTCTCTAGGCCTCTGCATAAAGAAAAAGCAACCTTCTACCTCCTCTCCTGACAAGGCGTCACAGAGAGGTGGAGTCGCCTTCTTGAATCATGCTGTTGGAGGGAGGGAAGGTGGCGTGGGCGGGTTTATTCTGGCGAGGGTGGAGCCGCCAATCCTCTGGGAGCCACCTCTCTGACTGAAGCCTCCCAGTTGAGTTTGAGGCTGCTGGAAGCAGGGCTGCTGAGGCTGTTGACCCTCGGCTGCAGAGAGACCTTCAAAATGTGTCTGTTTTGGGCAGTACACGGACTGCATGGTGCAGACTGCCTTACTGGAGTCCTGTAACTTGTTGATAACCTTCTCCTTATCCTCACCGAAGAGGACAGGAGCCTTTGAAGGTGCATCCAGGATGTTAGACTGGACATCCTGAGCGAACCCCAACACATGGAACCAAGAATGGTGCTGTAAACAAACACCCGTGCCGTTGTGTCCGCAGAGTCATAGGCAGATCGTAGCACATGCATGCCGACATCTAACCTGTCTGTAAAAGTTTAGCGAGTTCTGCCTTTTTGGGGCAGTCGGGCACACCCGCAAAATGCCCATTCCTTGTTTCCAAAGGGCATTCTGGAATTGGACCATGTAAGTCAGGAAATTGAGGCTTCTGATGCTGCAGGTGGCAGACAAGTACACCTTTCTGCCCATAGAATCCAGCTGTTTAGACTCTCTGTCCAGAGGCTGGGTGCTCAGATGTTTGGGCCTCTACAAGCGGTCGTGAGCTGCTGCTGAGATGACCACGAATCCGCGGTGGGGTGCGCAGCTAAAAAAGGTTTCTCCTTGGGTGCCCTGTATAAACGGTCTGCCTTCTTAGGGACGGCCATGGAAGAGTGAGGGCATCTCCAGGTGGCCTGAGTGACATCCTCAAAGGTGTCGACCCTGGGGGGAATAACTACTGGCTTAGGATCCTTCTGAGATATCTGGCAAGCCTCATATGCTCAGGTTCCAGATTCTCAGTGTCCCAGCCCATGTTTGCCTGAATGTACCACATGACCTCCATGAAAGATGGGTCATCTGGAGGTGACTTCGGCATATCCTCAGGCTTCCCAGAAGGTGGGTCCTCGAAGGCCGAGATGGAGAGTCTGATGGATGATATGAATTGGAGAAGGAGACTGTTGGAGACCTGTGCCTCCTGCCTTTGTGGCGTCGTGCCTGAGGAACTTCGAAGAACTGGGGCTCCTCAACCTGGATCTGTGGTCCTTTCTTTTGGCTACCCTCCTGCGTGGCCTCTTGAGGCTGTTTTCCCGATTCTCATCCAAGTGGGGTGGGGGAACCACATTTTCTGAGGGTGGGAGTGGATACCCTGTCCGGGTTTGGAGCCAGATCGGTTCCACCGCCATACCGGTAGAGGCTTCAGTGGGAGGATGTCAGGATTAACAGTCTCCCACCAGTGGCAGAAAAGGTCTTTCACCTGGCCCAGGTTCAGTTTCAGGAACCAGTAGCTGGTTCTGATGCGAGACCGGGGCAAACTCCCGCACTGGTGCCGGTACCGACATCGGCTTTCACCGGCATCAGAGGAGGCGATGATGGGGTAGCGAGGACTGTCACTGGGTTCAGAAGCAACTCCGTGGGCGGCGTCAGGTCCTCCTGCACCGCTGTGTCATCCGCCCAGATGTCTGATGGGGAAGAGAAGCCGGGGCAACGGAGATCTAGCTGGTGGAAGTAGCGTTTGGGGTCCGACATCGACTTGTAATGTTTTTCAGAGTGGCGCTGTCCGGCGGCGGAATAAGGCGTTTTCCACGATTTTGAGGCCTGTTTAGGTGGGAGATAAGAGGACCTCCCTGCCGTCTGGCCTGAGAACATAGCCTTCTTCTGGGAGTCAGCACCAGATACAGAGGACGACCGGGGGTTGGGAAGGAGGACCTTATCTGGGTCTGGCGACCGGCCTGAAGATTAGAGTTGAGGCTGAATCTTAATTGGCTGGAGCACTGCACCAGAGGACCCGGCATCTTTTCTTTGAGCTCGAACCACCTGAAGTGACCGGTGCTTTAACTACTGTCAGCCGGGAGTCATGGCCTGATGACTTGGACCTAGAGGCGTAAAAGATCCAGAGGATTGAGACCTGGAGTGGGATCTCTCCCTTTCTTTTTCCTTCTCCCTGCGCTTCTCCTTGGACTTTGAGGAGCAATGCTTCTCGGAGCTCTGATGAGGATGGTGGGAAGATTCCCTTTCAGAGGAGGAGCCCCTCTGCATGGCTACCAACTGCTGCTGTGCGAGAAAGGCCTGGAGGGACTTCTGGCAACGGATCCGAGTCCGGCTATTGAAGGCCTGGCAGTGGGAAGCAGGACGGAGTGTCGTGGTCTGGGCCTAGGCACAACAAGCAGGCTACATGGCCGTCCTTGGTGGGGGGGGATCCGTTTCCTACAGGCACACTTATTTGTGTGCCTTGATGAGGGAGAAGACATGCTGGAACAGTAGATATAGAAAGCAACTGAGTATTACAAAAAAGCGGTCAAACTGGCATGAGTCGGGCCGTGGAGCCGATGAGTGTGCGTCGACAGCGGGAAAGAACTGGGGCACGCTGGGGACCGCCACCTCTTATACCACATGGGATGTTAGGGACAGGCCAATGTTGGGGACGGGCCAACGTCGGGGGGCGGTCCCCGCTTGGTACTGCTGAATAGAAGATTTCCATGGGGTCTTGTCACCGGCTGGCTACAGTTCTGTATGTGTTACCTGCTGCAAGAGCTATCTCTTGACGTAAGATAAATAGTACCTGCTGCAAGAGCTCCTCTTGAAGATCTACTATTCACGGTAAGTTTTACGTAACTATACTAACTACTTCAAGGGGGCTCTTGCAGCAGGTAATACCTTTAGAACTGAGTCCTAAGCAGTAAGGAGATACCCTGGTCAGAAGGGTGGGGGTAGAAGTCTCCCAAAAGGAATTATGATAGGAAACCCTGAAGGAATGCTAGTCCAAAGCCTGCTCTGCGGCAAACTGCAATGTCCAAACTGTAGTGTTTGACGAAGGTGTAGTGGCAGATGCACAAATGTCGGCAGCTGACACGTTCCTCAAGAAGGCAAAGGAAGCAGCCAGGCCCCAGTAGAGTGGCCCTTTACCGAGCCCAGTAAGGGTTTGTCATACTTGTTGTAGCAGAAAACAATGCAACTAACCAACCATTTGGATAAACACTGTTCAGAAATAGCAGCCCCTTCCATTCTGGGGGCAAAAGACACAAACAACTGGTCTGACTTTCGAATGGGGCGCTCCAAGTAATAACGAAGCACCCTATGAACATCCAGAGTATTAGTAATGCCTCCTCTAGGTTTGAATACTCTGGGTAGTAGACAGGAAGGTGGATGTCCTGATTCAAAGGAAACTCGGATACCACTTTGAGAAGAAACTTAGGATTAGTCTGCAAGGACACCCTGTCCTTGTGGAAAATCAAATAAGGCTCCTCAGGGCCTGAAGCTCAGAAAATCCTTCAAACAGAAGTAATGGCAAATAAAAGTAACACTTTCCACGACAGAAAGCACAGCTTGCAACTTGCTGCAGGTTCAAAGGGAGGTAAAGTGAGCTTTTCTAAAACAAACAAAAGATCCCATGGCGGGACAGGATGAGAGGCTTCAAATGCAGAATGCCCCATAAGAATGTACGAGGAAGATCGATTTGGGCAAGAGTTTTGCCCTCAATAGGTGCATGGTAGGCTGAAATGGCAGACTGGTGCACCTTGAGTGAAGAGTAGCTGAGTCCTGCATCAGATAAAGAGAGGAGGTACTCCAGAACCGAATTCACTGGGCAGGTGAAGGGGTCTAAATGTGGAGCAGTGGCCCAGATTAAGAACTGCTTCCATTTTGTAGCGTAGACTGCCCTAGTGGAAGGTTTTCTAGTGGCCATTAGAACATCCACTACTCTGGGTGATACCGAATCTGGATATAGCTAGGTTTGCAGGAGCCATGCATGGAGGTGCAGAGATTTGAGATTTGGTTGGACCAGGGTTCCCTGCTCCTGGGAGAGCAAGTCCGAGCATAGGGGCAGAGAAATTGGAAGTTCCACTGCAAGCTGCTGAAAAAGTAGACACCAAATCTGGCGCGGCCAGAAAGGTGCCACCAGAATCATCTCTTCTCCCTCCAACTGCAGCTTGAGAAGAACGCGCTGCAGTAGACGAAAAGGAGGAAACGTGTAAAGAATCCTCCACGTCCAGGAGAAGGACAACGCGTCTCGCCAGAAAATACCATGCCCTGGATCTAGCGGGCAAAAACTGGGTAGTTTTGTGTTGTATGAGGAGGCAAACAGATACAGTTCTGGACAACCCCATCTGTCGAAGAGTTCTTCAGCCACTGAGGGATGAAGTTCCCACTCATGGGCCCTGGACCGGGACAGGCTTAGACTGTCGGTCAAGGTGTTTTGCACACCTGGAACATGGACTGCTGTTAAGTCCAGGTGAAGGTCCACTGTCCATGCCCACACTCGCATGGCCTCCCTGCAGACGGGATAGGAATGAGTCCTCCCCCGCTTGTTTATGTAAAAGACCACCAACATACTGTCAGTCTGGATTAACAGGGGGCCAGATACCAAGACTGTCTGGAAGGCCTGAAAAGCATACAGAATCACCCTCATCTTCACAACACTGATGTGGAGATGAAGCTCATGCTGGGCCTAGGACCCTAGTGTCTAGTGGCCTCCCAAGTGGGCTCCTCAGCCTTGACCCGATGCGTTTGTCATCAGGATCTGACTGGAGGATATCTTCCGAAGGCAAACCCCTCTGAAATGGTTGGAGGGATTCAGCCACCACGTTAATACCTGTTTTACAGGGTTCGACACCAAGACCAGCTGCTCTAGGTCATCTGAATGCTGATCCCATTGAACTCCCAGGTTCCACTGAATCACCCTCATGTACAGCCTGGCCGGGGGACCATGTGTGCTAAGAGTCTTAGGACAGACCTGGCTGGGACCTGGCAAGCGGCGGAGAACTGCTGAATGTGCCACTGAAGGGGCTCCGCCCTGTCCTAAGGGAAGAAGGCTTTGCCTTGCACCATGTCCAGAATTGCCCCTATGTATTGCAGCCTTTGGCTTGGCCAAGATAAGGATTTAGGGAGGTTTATGGTAACCCCATGGTCCTGAAACAGGGAGAAGGTGGCTTGCATAGTGTGGAGTAGCTGGTCCCTGGTGGGAGAGGTCAGCAGCCAGTTGTCCAGCTAGGGGAAAACATAATGACCCTGCTTCCTTAGAGCTGCAGCCACTACTGTGAGGCATTTGGTGAAAACTCTGGGGCCAAGGACAGGCTGAAAGGCAGAGACCAAAACTGGTAGTGGCTTCCTGGAGCGGAAAATAAGGAACCTCCAGTGTGGCTGTAAAATCAGAATGTGGAGGTATCGTCCTTTATGTTCAGAGAGCATAACCAATCCCCAATGAAGAAGAGGAGTAGGCCTAGTAGAGTGACCATTTGGAAGAAAAATTACCATAGTAATCTTCTTTCTTCCAAGGGGTCCTTAGCATCAGTAACTATAGAAGTTAGCTGGCTAGGTGCAACTGCCCCAGAGGTATGCCTTTAAGAGAATTATAAGGGCTAGGCATCAGCCAATCAAAACACAGGAAGGGAGAGTGCTGAGTCAGAGCAGCCTGAAGGGCATGAGAATTTTTTCGAAGAAAATGGGCACATGCCCGGAAAAGTACATCAACAGGATTCAGAAAACATGCAAATAGCCGAAAACTGGAAACAGATAACAACAATCTGAGCATGAAAACTCTTTAATAAAAACCCAAATTTGATAAGAAAACTGAAAACAGAGACCTTCTCCTGACAGGTGAACTGGGGAGGAAGGGTGGGAGTTTACTGATGTTAAAGGACCCCTTGGAAGAAAGAAGATCACTACAGTGAGTAATGTTTTCTTCTTACCCCAGGAGTCCTTTAGCATCAGTAACTATAGCAGACTACCGAGCAGTACCAAGTGGAAAGTAGGCAGAGAACCAGGAAAGAGGCTCTGCAGAACCGCCCTGCCAAATCTGGCGTCAGATATGGACTGCACATCTAAACTGTAGTGCTTCATGAAAGTGTGCACAGATTTCCAGGTAGCTGCTTTGCAGACATCCAGAAGGAGCATGTCCTTTGCTGCTGCCACAGAGGCTGCAGTGCCCCTGATTGAGTGGGCCCTGAGCCTCACTGGAGGTTGATGACCAGCCTTTTCATAGCAGAATCTAATACAAGAGACCAACCAGCGGGAAACAGTTCTCTTGGTAGTTGGTCTTCCTCTGCCTACATCCCCATAGGTGTGGAACAGCTGAGTGGAAGAGCCTCTGGACTGCCTAATGCGCTCTAGGTAGTAAAAGAGCTCTTTTGACATCAAGCTGTAAGCTTTTACTCTCCAGGAGTGGATTTCTCAGTAAAGATGACAGGTAGAGTAATGGACTGGTTTAGCTGGAACTCTGAAACTACCTTAGGAAGAAACATACTATTTGTCCAGAGCTCAATTTTTATCATTGTGAGGAATGATGTAATTAGGCTCTGCACAGGGCCTGTAACTGAAATTCTCCTGGCAGAGGTAATGGCCACCAGAAAGACCTACTTACAGGTCACAACTTGATATGTGCAGTGGCCATAGGCCAAAGGTGGTTCCATGAGCCTGGCAATGCAGAAACTCAAGCTCCAAGGAGGAACCGTCTCCTGACTGGAGGTTGGAGGTGCAAGAGGCCTCTGAAAAACTGTTTGAATATGGTGTGGGGAAAAAAAAAGACTTTTTCTTTCCCACTGAAAACAGGCGAAACTGCAGCCTGAGTGAAGAGGGTTTCAAGTCTGACACCTGCATATGTACTAGGTAATATAGCAGCTGAGAGTCTGAAGCTGTAAGAGGACTGACCTTTTGCTCTTGCACCAGAGGAGAACCGTTTCCATTTGGCTGCAGAAGTCTTTTTGTGTTAGGTTTTTTGCCATTCTCATGATCTTAAAGACCTGTTCCAGTACTGAGAGGATGGAAGCTCTAACTCCTCAAGAACCAGGCCTTGAGGTGAAGAGAGTGTATGTCTGGATAATGCACTCCTGTCTGAGGAAGGGTCAGCAGAGAGTGAGTTGGCGGCAGGTGAATGGGCCTGCTGCAGGATAGTAGAAAAGGAGAGGGTACCAGGCTTGCCTGGGCCAATCCAAGAGCCACCAGAATTATTGATGCAAGCTGCTGTCTGAGTTTCAGCAATACCCAGAGTATCAGGGAAAAGGGAGGAATGCATATAGGAACCTCCTGACCAGTTCAGGATCAAGGCATCCAGGGAAGCAATCCCAGGACTGGGGCCTGCGACAGTACTGAGGAAACTGGAAGTTGAGGGGAGAGGCAAACAGATCCACGTCTGGTGTGCCCCACCGCCTGAACACTGTGGCTAGTACTTGCTTGTTCAGAGTCCATTCGCTCTGGCCTTCACTGATGCAACTTAGAGCATCTGCCAGGGTATTGTGCTTGCCTGGGAGGTGAACAGCTGAAGAGCCGACTCCCATGGAGAAGGCAAGACACCAGATCTTCAGGGCCTCCGAACACAGTATTCCTGATCTGGTACCACCCTGCTTGTTTATGTAAAACACTGCAGTGGCGTCTGTTCAAATTTGTTCAGTCTGTCCTTTTATGACAGGAGCAAATGCTTTGAGAGCTAGACAGATTACTCTTAGTTCCAAAAGGTTTATGTGTAACTATGACTCTTGGAGAGTCCGGGTGCCACTTACCGAGGCACTGTCCAGAAGTGCTCCCCACCCCAGGAGGGAGTGGTGATCACCTCTGTGGGAAGTGGAGCCTGGAAGGGTATCCCTGCTGCCAGATTTGCAGGGCTCTTCCACCAAAGCACAGTCCGAAGGAACTGCTCCGTCACAGGTATCAGCTTAGAAAAATAGTTGCTTCTTTGAGACCAGCGAGCTCTGAGGTAGGCTTGCAGGCATCGCATCCTGTACCTGAACTCTGGGACCACTGCAGGCATTGAAGCCACGTGTCCCAATAGCCTGAGGAAATGTCTGGCTAGTCTCACCTGTGGAAGGAAGGCATATCCTTTCTGGATGTCCATCTGCGCTCATATGAAGGTGAGTAGCTGGGTGGGTTCCAGGTGAGACTTTATTTACATTTACTAGGGAATCCAGAGACTCCAGAGTGAGCCCTTTAAGGGAAAAAAGACTCCTTAACTTGACAAGGAGACTTTGGCACAGTGAGCCAATTGGCAAAACAGGTATAGATAGAGACGCTCAGCTTCCTGAGGTGCGCTGCTAACACTGCCAGGCACTCTGTAAAGGTTCTTGGGGCCGAGGAGAGCCAAAGGACTGCAGCAAGCCCGCAGGGAGTTTAAACCTGAGAAACTGCCTGTGAGACCTTCATATGGTATATGGAAAAAAAGGAGTCTTTTAGGTCCAGGGAGGCTAGCCAGTCTCCCAACAGCAAGGACTGTATGACTAGTGACAAAGTGACCATCTTGAATTTGGGTTTTAACAGCAAGACATGTCACCACTCACCAGTTTTCTTTTGTGTTAGAAAGTACCTGCAGTAGAGGCCCTTGCCCCTTTTCATGGGCTGGGACCCTTTCCACCACTCACAGAGCTAGAAGGTTTGTACCTCCAACTCCAACAGTAACACCTGCGGGGATAGAGGCTTAGACACTCCGGTACACTAGAGGTCTGCTCATGTCAGGGTTAGACTGCAAAGATGCTGGCTGGGTAGAGGTGTCCTTTCTTTGGCCCCTTCTGCCCTTCCCTCTGAAAGCACCTCTGTACTAAGAGAAGTCAGTGGGTAGGGAATTAAGGCCTGGGAAAATACATCTGCCCTATGTGGAGGGTTGTGGGATAACAGTTGGACCAAACACCAAACTTCAGGTTCAACACACAATCTCTGTGTGATATTTATTTAGAACATAGTAAATAAGCTTCAGCGATAGCATATTCCTTCTTCAGTACATCAGTTTGCACCAACAGACTATGAATGTCCTTTCTCTGCACTTAGCCAGCACCTACTGACACTGATCTCTGATCTAACCACTTTTCGGTGAAAACCCTTCATCCCTATTTGGGCCCCGTTTGCTTGGGTAGTGGGGGATCAAAAGGAAAAAAAACAACAAAACAAGCTAAAAACAAAGAACCTCCATGCAGAAACACTGAAAAAAGGGTTACCCCAAAGGGCATTGGCAAAAAATGAAGTTTAAAAAAATACATCATCATACATACTTCCATAATGCAAAGCATCATGCGATATATGCAAATCACCATTACATTTCAGACTTGTTCAGTTTACAGTAATTTACATGCATTTTAAATAGCACAACTAACCTAATTTCTATAATAGTCACCTAGTACTTTTTACCCTTATCATAAACACCAAGAGCCATGGTATTTTCAACATTTACAGGCTTCATAAACATAAGGTATATACATCAAGGCATTTTATGACATAGTGAAATTACATTTTAAATCCAACAAAAATAAACACAACCTGTTTTACATAAGTTTGGAGGTCACAATAATAACTTCCCTGCACAAGGACCTGAGAGGGAAAATGAACATTGAAGAGGACACCATAGCATAGTCAAGAAGGGGAAGGGGGTGCCCATAGGTGGCCAACCTTACAGACTAGAAATTGTAAAGGATAGGATAGAATACACTAAGAAACAGAACTGTTGCAACAGATTTAAGAAAAGGTCAGTCCTGAAGAGTGGCAGGAACTCCCAGTCACATATCCCCCACCTTAAGAAGGAAGCAGCTATTGCAGACTGCTTACCACCTTCCTGTCCCAGGAAGGGATGGAGCTTCCACCCATCCATTTTCAGAAGGTACGTCTCAGGGTCCCTAATAACAATAAACATTCTATCATAAACATAGTGGATATCATCATTCTTTACTCTGAGGCATTAATACATTTCTCAACAGAGACTTATGGTACCTTCCATCTCCTTTTAGGAAAGTCTGTCATATTTCTTAATCAACAATCTGGATGTTTGTAAATTCCAGTACCACAGAGAGACTTTCTCTGGGTGAGTAATTACCTGCTCCAACCCCACTAGACGTGTCAGTTTTAAGCAGGGCCCAGACCTAGGTTCAACCCCTCTACATAAACCCACTATGTCTCTTGATTCATTTCACTTGCTACAGATGAGGACACCTGAGGATAGACACTCTTTTGGTGTAACCCCAACACAGGTTCTAATCCATTTTCTACCCATCTCCTCCTTTGTAGGTTTTTAATCAGCAAAATAAAACACATATACTACTTCCCTAATCTTAACTTAATGTAACATTTTGGCAATATTAGCATCTTTAGCCTGCAGTATTCCATAGTCAATAATGTTAAACAGATTTAGCTGCATCAATACAAGAAAAGTCCCTTCAGCCTCATAGGCTTCTTCTTGCTTGCTTGAGTCTCAACCCCAGCACAATATCACTAGGCACAGTCTTACCTGGGGTCTCACATTCAAGTTCCATACCTGCATCTCCGACCTCCAATATGTAACATCCAGGGAACACAGGAAACAAAGGAATATCTTGCTCAGTCAGGGGGTCCTCCTCAAACAGAGACCATGAAAAATACTCCGACGACTCTTTATCCAAACTTTTGAGCACCTGGCACCAGTGTTCCGCCTCTCTGCGTAGTCGGTCTACCTCCAGCAACTGCCTACTCATCCAGTGGATCATCCTCACCAGGGTCTCCACCTCCGGGGTGTTGCCTCTCGCACCTCCAGTCTGCCTTGACCTGCATCTCTTCATTGTCTTCAGGCTGGGCTTTCCTCCAAGCTCCCAGGTCCAGTCCAAGCAGCAGCAGCTCCTCTTCATATGTCAGCCATGGTTCTGGTCAGAACTCCATGGACTCTCTTCTCCAGGTTCTCCTCTGGCAACTCCTGCTGCATCGGTCCACCTGGGATATCTGGGCGATATCTACCAGAAAACACCTGTCTTTGGCCAGTCCAGACACTTCCAGCAACACTTCTAACACCAACTCTGTGGAGGGGTTGTGGGATAACAGATGGACTAGACATCAAACTTCAGGTTCAACACACAATCTCTGTGTGATGTTTATTCAGGATATAGAAAATAAGCTTCAACAATAGCTTATTCCTTCTTCAGTTTGCAGCAAGAGACTATGAATGTCCTTTTCTGCACTTAGCCAGCACCTACTGACACTGATCTCTGATCTAACCACTTTTCAGTGAAAACCCTTCACCCCATGTGGGCCCGTTTGCTTGGGTAGTGGGGGCTCAAAAAGAAAGGAAAAAAAAAACAAGCTAAAAACAAAGAACCCCAGTGCAGAAACACTGAAAAAAAGGGTCACCCCAAAGGGCATTGGCAACAAATCAAGTTTCAAAGAAATACATCATCATTCTTACTTCCATAATGCAAAGCATCATGGGATATATGCAAATCACCATAACATTTCAGACTTGTTCAGTTTACAGCAATTTACATGCATTTTAAATAGCACAACTAACTTAATTTCTATAATAGTCACATAGTACTTTTTACCTTTATCAAAAACACCTAGAGCCATGGTATTTTCAATATTTACAGGCTTCATAAACATAAGGTATATACATCAAGGTATTTTATGACATAGTGCTATTATATACTAAATCCAACAACGATAAACACAACCTAGTTTACATATGTTTGGAGGTCACAACAATATCCTGCCGAGGGACCTGAGAGGGAAAAGGAAATTTAAAGAGGACACCATAGCATAGTCAAGAAGGGGAAGGGGGTGCCCATAGGTGGCCAGCCTTATGGGCTAGAAATAGTAAAGGATAGAATAAACTAAGAAATAGAAGAACTGTTGCAACATATTTAAGAAAAGGTAGGTCCTCGAGAGTGGCAGGAGCTCCCGGTTATGTCCTACTGCCCTCGGGTGGAATTTCCGCGGGGTAGTAGGCTTAGGTTTAGCCAAGAGGTCTTGCTGCAGTCAGTTGTTCTGAAAACGAACAAAATGATTTGATCACAGGGAAAGTCCATGGCCTTAGACTGGGTGACTGGGGTAAGACTGTTAGTTCTAAGCCAGGCAAAGCGCCTCAGCAAGATGGCATAGGCCATGGCTCTGGAGGCGGCATCTTTGCTGTCATCTGCCATGTGGAATTGGTACTACATAGCTTCCAGGGCAGTTCTTGCCGTATCCACCAGCTCCTGTACCACTGTATCCAATCCCTTGCGGGTAATGGCCAGGACAGAATTCCACATTGCTTGCTTATATGTGGCTGTGCTGTGGTTTGCTATGAAATCTAATTTTCTGGGGTCCTTGTCCGGGGGTAGGCAAGGGGAACCCCAACTTTCTCTCAAGCTGCCTGCTGCACTATACTCTCATGGCTGGGATGTACAGACAGGTACTCAGCATTGTTTTGAGACAACCGGTATATTTATTTATTTCAGCCTGCTTGTCAACCCCTGTCATGGAAGTGGGGGTTTGAAGCAGTTATATAGTATTTTTAATTACATTTCTTCATTATAGATTGACACAACCAGTCTTTTTTGGGGGACCTTTCATCTCCTATAATCTTTATCCTCATCCTCATCCTGGATGGACTCCTGAGTAGGGAGGTCCAGGGTGTCTAGTATGTTTTGGATAAACTTAAGCATAGATGGGGAATCCTCCTGGTTAGCAGAGGACGCTCCAAAAAGAGAGTAGTGGACACTTAAGGTTCTAGGCCCTCCAAATTCATGTCAGTGGCATCATAAAATTATTCATTATCATCTGTATCACCCTCACAGTCTCTGGAAGACAGAACCATGGAAGAGTGCATACTAGCCCCTGTAAGCATAGACCCCATCTTTTGCAGGGTCTGAAAGACGTGCCATGCTTTCGCCATGTCCTGCACAGTTGGGAGACCCTGCGCAGGTTTGTGGCTGTATATGTTTTGTTTTTTTCTTTATGTTTTGATCCCCTTGTTGTCCTACTAATAGGTTTCCCAGGAGCAACAGGAGTGTTTCTGTCTTTGCATACTATCTTTTTGGCCACTTCATCAGCAGCTTGATCATGCTTTCTATTTTTGTACATGTAACCCCTAGATGGCTATCCCAGGGCTACTACCCCTGCCTGATTTGCCACTAACAGGTTGAGGGCCTGGATCCAATGGCGGGTGCCTCCACCCAGAGGTCAGGGTTTGCAATAGTTAAACTAACTTGGTCACAGCCCTCTGGGACACTGCAACCCCCCTTTCTTCCCACTAGTGGCCCACACAATATATCAGAATTACCTTCACAGTATACACTTACCCCCAGGACTGGTTCCGGCACTGGGACCTCCTGTGAAATAAGATACAGTGCAACAATCACAGTACAGTACTTTAACATAGACAAATACCTCAGGCAGTATAACTTTGCTGAAACAAGCAGCTCTGATTTATTTAGGGGGATATATCAAGGACAGGGGGAAATCAGGTTAATTAGCTTATCACTCTACTCATCTACCTATGGCTCTGTGCACAGGCCTATCCCTATCAGTTACTGTCCCTGGGTACCCAAGCCCTAGTGGCTAGTCCAAACCGTGGCAGCTGGTAGGGGCCCTTTCACACAGAGAAAAGAAAAATTAGTTTAAACAGTCAGCAGTACAGTGATTCCATTTGGATTTAATGTGGCAATTCAACAGGGAGCGACCCTGAATTAGTACTCACGACCTCCAAACAAGATAGGGTCCTTCAACGTCAGCAGGGCTACTCGAGCTCCACGAGACTCCTCACACATTTATATGGTAAACAGTCACAGGCAAAAGTCCTTTAATGGCAGCAGGATTCACTTGAGCTGCACAAGCCTCCTCACACATTTATATGGTAAAAAGAAAGTACTATACCAGGCAGACTGCTTCTCTATCCCGATCATAATTACTGCACAATACCGGAGAACACACAGCAGATTCAGTTCCTGACAGACCGAGTGCAACTCAGAAATTTCTCCAGTCTTCTACAGGGTGAGCCTGGTTTCTACTCTTCAGATATCCTTTGATTCTCTTCACAGGGCCAGTTCAGTCCTAACAAGCAGTTACACAAGCTGCAGACCGAACTCTGGACCTACACATGTTTTTGACTAAAACTGTGCACTGAAGGAGAACAGGGTTCCTTTCCTTCACTGCCAGAGCTAAACTGAAACTCCAACAGACAAAACCGGGCACTTCCTTTGAGTTCCTCCCAGTTCTTGACTGGATTGGCTGTCCTCACAATAGACTGCTGCTGTTGGTCCAAAAGGCACGAAGTCTAAACTACATCTCCCAGAGTCACTGCCCATACAATCCTCTTGTGGCTGGCTCAGATTATGAGTCCAAGTTCTGATTCGTCAAGGCACCATTTAGAGCTAGCTTACCCCACACTGATTGGTCCAGTTCAGCAGTTCAAAACCAGAATGGGAACTAGGCAGACACAGTTCTGACCGCAAAGAAAGCAGGTTAGACAAACTGTAATTTCATTATTACTCTAAATGATTTCTGGTAAACAGTTACATCTTTCAGATAGGTTCCCTTTGCACTCCTAGTGACTGCAAAAATGGAGTGAATTGGCAGCAGCTCGAGTGGTACTCAATCAAAGAAACACACAGTCCCCATACAAACTAATTATGTCTGCAAGCAGACAGCTCTTAAAGACAGTACCAGAGGTTCTAAAACACTCACTGATAAATAAGCTAGCACAAACACCATTCAGGCTTGGAGCATTCAAGCAAGCTCCTGGAAGTCTTTTGGGAACCCCCATTTGCAGGGGTTACATACAGACAATTCATTACTTATTATTTTTAAATTTGGGAGGAACTTCATCAGCTCCTTTGGAAGCTTTCTTTTAGTCATAAATATTTTCTAGGTCTCTTTTGCTCTTTTATTACCAATTTTGTGCAAAGAGACCAATAGATACAGACCACAAACAACTGAGACACAGGTTTCTGCAGATGCTGTCAAGCTAGTCCTGTGGCCATTGATACAATTTCAAACAATTGAGACAAAGGTTTCTATAAATGCTGTTAAAGTGAATTTCAGCGTACTTGCTATAAGGTATTGGGCTTCACAGCCCAAGACCTTATAACAGCATAACTCAATCCTGCAAAATTTTAATTTAAAAGTTAGTAATTTTAGCAGGGAAGGATTGTAACTGGTGCCAAACCTTTGGAAGCCAATCCCTTCCAGCTTCCTAATGCCCCAACTCTGCCCCGCACTCTAGAAATTATGACGTGTAGCCAGGAAAGGCGCTAGGGTAGAGCCCCATACAAGTCTATAGAGGTATATTTAAAGCCGTTTTTAGTAATTTGTAGCAGTCCTAGAGTAAAATTAAACAGGCGGCGTGCTGGTAAGACCTACTGGTTAGCGACTGCTATATTACTCTGGGACTGGTGCAAATACTAAAACTTTAAAAATACCCATAAACTGGGGCTGTCCACGCTGCTCCAGCTACATGTCTCATTCTGAGGCGAGAGGAGTTGGGGCAGAGCGAGGGCACCAGGAAGCTAGAAGGGATCAACTGGATGGGGTTCGGCGCCAGTTCGATCCTTCCTGCTTTAAATGAACATTTTTGCAGGGGTGCGCTCAGGACGACATAAGGTATTGGGCTATGAAGCCCAATACCTTATATTGGAAACTTCCTTTAAGGCAGTCCTGTGGCCGTTGATACAATTTCCAAGCAACTGAGACACAGGTTTCTGTAAATGCTGTGAAACCAGTCCTGTGACAGCTGAACACACTCTGTCTGTTTTTTTTCAATATTCTGAAGTACTGGGAATCTCTGCCAAGCCAATCTACAGAGAACCCGGCAGTAACAGTCAAGAAGTGAGCACAGGTTTCTGTAAATACTTTAAGCCAGTCTTGTGACAGTTGACACTTTTAGGTCCAGTTTTCCGTAGTTCTGGGAATCTCTGACTTTGCCACTCCTCAGAGAACCCAGCAGCAACTGTCGAAATTTGAAAGACAACTGGTTGCCTCGAGGTAGGGACCCGCGAGGCCTGCGGTGAAAAATAAGGCAAAATGCAAAAATGTAACGGTTCCTTCATGAATTGCGTTAAAAAAGCGAAGAATTGTCAAAAATAAGCATCCGCGGTAAAAAACTAGAATAAAATAAGCAGATGCGGCAAAATTATCATATAAATAATGCAGTTGCGTAAATAACGCAGATGCACAAAAAGAACAACTGCTAAAAAATCATTAAATTACACTCAGTACACTAAAAATTTAAGTTAGTGAGGAAAACTTTACCAAGATAAGCGAATAGGAGGCTGTCAACAAAGAAAGTTGAGAGGCACCTCTGGGGCAATGTTGCTTAGTCAGCGGAGAAAACATTCTCAAGCCCTTCAGGCTGCTCTCATTCAGCACACTCCCCTCCTGTGTTTTGATTGGCTGATGACCTAGCTCATTATAATTCTCTTAAAGGCATACCTCCGGGGCAGTTGTACCTAGCCAGCTAAATGCTATAGCTACTGATGCTAAAGGATTCCTGGAGTAAGAATAATCTGTACCTGATGTACTGATTCAGGTGGCTGAGATAGAGGCTAGAACACAGGTCCCCTGTTTTCTTTGACACCAGGAAGAAGTGGGAATAAAACCCTTTCCCTGTTGTGCCAGAGAGACAGGTTCTATGGCCTGTTTTGCAGGAGGGCCTGGATCTCCTCTGCGATGAGAGTGCTGTGAGCCTGAGAGTAATGAGATGGGATTGGTGGGTTGTCTGGGAGGAATCTCAGTGAACTCCAGAGTGTGCCCCCTTTTGATGAGCTGAAGAACCCACTGATTTGTGGTTATCTGATGCCACCCTTCTATGTGCAAGGAAAATTGACCCCCCACTACGGCTCCCAAGGCTTCAGCCGGGGAGGGGAGTTGGGCAGGGGCAACGTGGGCTGGGAGGTTCTAGGGGCCCGAGGGGCAGAAACTCTGGAAGCAGGAGTGGAAGCCTTGTGTTTAAATCTGGCCCTCTGTGCTGCTGTCCTCTAGGTTGTTGTCTAGCATTCCTCTGAAAGGACTGCTTACGGTGCAGTTTGGGCTGAGATTTGTACATAGTGTTTTCATCTCTAATGGCCTTCCCTGATTCATGCAAGTGAGTAATGATGTTGTGTGCGTCATTGCCGAGCAGCACAAGCCCCTAGAAGGGGGCATCCATAATTTTTGACTACATGTTTGGAGCAAAACCAGACACTCTTAGCCTGGAATAACAGTGGATACAGACAGCAGAAGCTGCCTGCCGAGTCCACCGTATCATAAGATGCCTGAAGGATGTGATGACCAACATCCAAGCCTGACTTCAAGATGGCCATCAGCTCTGCCCTTTCTGGGCAATCTGATATGGCTTGAGCTACCTCCACCGCCTTGTCCCACAGGGTGTTCTGGTACAGAACCATATGGGCAAGGAAATTTTGAATTAGCACAGGGCCGAGGAGTACACCTTCTTGGCCAAGTAGTCAAACTGCTTGGAATCCTTGTCTGGAGGTTGCGTACTCAGGTGTCTAGGGCGCCTGGAGCGGTCAAAGGCAGCACTCATCATGACTGAATCTGCCTCTGGGTGCTCCCGGTAAAAGGGATCTTCTCTGGGGGCACTTCCAGGCTGCCCTATTCACATCCTTATAGGACTCCACAAGTGGGGAACCACCATAGACAGGGTGTCCTTTTTCCTAAGGAAAGTAGCCAACCAATGCCGCTCTAGATCCAGCTCTTCCGTATGCCAGTCATTCAGCTGTTGGATATGCTGCATTACATCCATGAAGCATGGGTCATCAGGCGGGGAACGTGGGGTGTCTTTACCACTATTGGGCTCCAAAGGAAGGTCGGGTCCTCGCACCCAGAAGAAGAGGAATACCTACCCAAATCCAGAGTCTGGGGAGGGCAAACGTGGCAGCTTGTGCAGCCACTCTTTAGAAAGGGGATTATCACCTTCCATCTGGCATCGGAGTGGACCCCTGGGTGGAGGAGTAGGTGGGCGAACTGAAGGCTTGTCCAGAGGTGGCCCCTCTAGGGTAGGCTTAGAAGGTTCCCTAGGTCCCTCTTTGTCTTTGAAATAGGCCCAACAGGCTGCAAAAAGCTCATTCAGGGCCTGTGGAGGATTCTGCGGTATGGTAGGTGTGTCTGGTGTCAGGGGAGTAGGCTTAGATGGCCCCGGCGTCTGGTCATCTGCTTAGGGTAACTCGGGTGTTGGGGTAGACCGATCCGGGTTACTGAGCGTCGGATGGACTAGACCCAGCAACCAGCCATAGGGCATCGGCTGAGGGTGGGTGTCAGGCACCGCTGGCTACTCAGGAGTGTTAGGTGGTGACGGGGTCGCCCAAGGAGACATCGGGGAAGCTGGTGTTGAAAGAACCAGTGTAGGCTGGGGCTGGGCAGGTGATTCAGCGGGCGGCTGCCTAGGTGGAGTCGCCAGAATCAGGGAGCTGGCTCCTGAGCGGGACAGATGCCCCTCTTTCCCAGAGGAGGGCGTCGGTCCTGGGTGTCACCTGTTGGAGTCGGCCGCTGATGTCAGGGAGGACTCAGCAGACACCCTGGCTGGAAGAGTGACAGGTAAAGGCCTGCCGCCCGAAGATCCACTGGCCAAACCACTTGGCTTAGAGCCCACGAGGACAATGGGCTTAAGCTTGACAGGTGGGGGATGTTTTGTGCCCTGAAGAACCTTCTCCCGTAACAGTGATAAGGAAGGGAGGGAGGGAGGTTTGGTCACCGGGAGAACAGAGGGTGAGAGGGCAGCCAATGTGGAAGATCCAGAGGTGGTCCCAATTTGGTCGGGGACTGGCGGGCTTCTGACAGGGTTTCTCCTTATGCTTTCCGGTGCTTGTGTTTGCCATTCGACTTTCTCTCCTTGTGAGAAGAAGAGGAGGTAGTGGCCCTGGAGGCTGGGGAAGAGTATGAACTCTTTCAGTAAAGCTTCTTCTCCATCTCAGATAGCTTTTGGTGAGCAAGAAGGCTTGAGGGTCTTCTGGCGGTGAAGCCGAGTGCACCTGATTGAAATCTTGGCAATGCTGGCAGGCCTCTATACTGTGGTCTGGGCCTAGGCAGACGAGACAGGCTGAACTGCTGTCCTTATAACTCGATTGCCACCTCTCAATTGAGGAAGATGGAGAAGAAAATATGCAAGAAGAATTTTTGAAGAATAATCGCTTTGAGGCAAAAATTACAAAATGCTATATAAAATGGCGGTTGACTAGCTGAAGGCGTCATGAAGAGGTCCGACCTGGGCAGTCGATGGTAGGAAAAGAACTGGGCATGGACTGTGGGACTGCCCCTTTTATACCATACGTGACGTCTGGGGCAAGCCAATGTGTGTGTGTGGGGGGGAGCACGGTGCTCCACTGTATACTGCTAGCTAGAAGTTTTCCATGGGGTCCTGGCGCCTGCCAGCTTCAATCCTAAAGGTGTTACCTGCTGAAAGAGCCCTCTCGAAGTAAGATTGGACTCTTCCTGGACACTCTTCCTTTCTCTGGTATTACAAATCCCGCAGCTAGGAACAATCAAGATGACAAATGTTTTTGGTACATGTTATAGCCACTAGGAAAATTGTTTTCCAAGTGACATATTTCATGTCTGCTGTAGCCATAATGTATGTTCAAAAAGAGACTCCACCAGCTGGGAAAGGCATATTTTGAATGTCAAGGAGGACTGGTTCCTCACAGGAGGGACAGAATGATAAAGTTTTCCATTTAGAGAACGCCTTTCTTGTTGCTGGTTTCAGAAACCCTAAGGATCTTTAATACTTCTTGTGTCAGATTCCAACCAAAAACTGTAACTCCTCAAGAACCAGGACCTCAGGTGTAATATTCAGAGGTCCAGGAAGGTTATCCTGCCCAGAGACAATGTCAGTAGGTTGTGTCTCAGTGGCAGAGTGATGGGAGCCTTATAGGACAGGGTCAGCAGCACTGAATACCATGTCTGCCTGGCCCAGTCTGGGTCTCTCATGATCACTGTTGCTGGCTCCTCTTGAGCTTCATGAATACCCGCTGTATGAGGGAAATGGAGGAAGGCATACAGGAACCTGCATATAAACAGAAAATCAGCATGCAAAGGGGATTGCTGTGTAGTGTTAAACTTTATTTTAATACAAATTATGTGTAGACCAACATGGCACATCAAGCATCTGCTTCAGCTCTTCAGGGCAGGAACCTTCCTGTCCATGTTAGGGAAGGGGCATTGTCTGGCACTATTTCCTTGACTGCAACAAAAATTTGGGAGCTGGCTGCTTTCCCGTGAGGTGAACAAATCTATTTCTCGAGTGCCCATCTTCTGAAAATGGATGCTAGAACTTGATGGTTAAGAAACCATTTGTGATTGCCCTGACTAATCCTGCTCAGTGAGTGCTAGCATATTGTCCTTTCCTGGCAGATGGACTGCAGAAATTCTGGCATCCAAAGAGTATGCTGGGTCCAAGATCCTCAGTGCCTCTGTGGACAGGTCTGAGGATCATGTCTCTCCTTGTTTGTTTCTTTGCAGTGTTGTCTGTCCAAATCTGGACTGTTTGACCCTGTAACTTGGAAGAACAGGTCTGCACTGACAGGAGCACTGCTCTGAGTGCTACAAAATTCATGTGCTCCATTCTCTCCCCTGTGGGCTACTGGGCCATTTACTGTGCGATACCCTTGGTGGCCCACCTCAGGAGTGAGGCATCTGTTGTGAGCACCTGGGTAGGAGATAGCTGGAAGAAGGAATGCCCCATCTAAGGTTGTCTTTTCCTTCCACAGTTCCAGTGTTTGTACCAAGGTTGTTGCGCCTGGCACTGGGAAGGATAAGGCTACCTTTGGCACCAGTACCTTCTTAAGTGGTACTGTTTCATCCCTCATCTGCAGAAAAGCCTCACGGCAGCTAGCTGCTGCTGCTGCCATGTTGCCAGGCCTTAAATGCTCTGGGATGGATGAACTTGCAGACAAAATTACGTTGGTTGCTCTGTCCAGATGGAGAAATGCCCTTCTCTGCAGTGTATTCAGTTTTTACATTAACTCCAGAACCTGAACTGGTTCTGTCTGAAACTTTGTAGATTTATTAAGAATCCTACTTTTCTAATCTGCTCTTTACCAGTATGATGATGCACATTGCTTCTTCTTTGTTTTTCTTGAAACTAGACAGTCATCCAGGTAAAGAAAGACACTTACACCTTGTCTTCTCAAACAAGTTGCCACCACAGCTATACTTTATTTATTTAAAAGTTTTACCAGGTGGGTGTACTGGTGGACTACCACTCGATTCCAGAGGTGACCTGGGGGATGGGTAGCAAGGGATTAAACATAGAGTATAAATACATCGACACTTTGTGAATGCCTTTGGTGCTGCGGCAAGGCCAAAGGGAAGGGCTGTAAACTGGTACTAACAGTTTCACAGGCTGAACTTTAGATATTTCCTATGACTGGGACTGACTGTTAATCTTATGACTGCAGAGATAAGATTACTGTGCCCAGTGTGACCATCCAGAATCTGTCTTTTGATGTGTCTGTTTAAATATCTTAAATCTAGAACAGATTGCCATTCTCCATTCTTTTGTGGGTTAGAAAGTACCTTGAGGAAAGTCCCTTTCCTCATTGTGAATCAGTTTAGTGCTTCAAGTGTCTTGGTTTCTGCAACTAATCGAGGGTTGTACCACTGGACTGGAGAACGGCACATATGATGCCGCTCCATAAAAGTGGACCCAGGGATGACCTGGGCAACTACAGAGCAGTCAGCCGGACCTCAATCGTGTGTATGCTCATGGAGACAATACTTAAAGAAATGACAAGTAGCTTACCTGGAAGAAAACAGCTTCCAGGATGATCGACAGCACAGGTTTATGACTGGAAGATCCTGCCAAACATACCTGATCGATTTCTTTGACTGGGACTCTAAAACAGTAGACAGTGGTCAAGCAGTTGATATCCTGTACTTGGACTTCAGTAAAGCCTTTGACTTTGTGTCCCATAAAAGAGAAATCTGGAAAATCTGGAGGTAAGAGAAACTCACAGGATGGGTAGCTATCTCACTGACACATAGCATCCAAGGGGTGGTGGTAGTGGAGGGGAGCTCCCAGGTTCTGGGAATGTCAGCAGCAGAGTCCCACAGGGTTCGGTGTTTGGGCCAGTGCTGTCATGTAACACATTGTTGTGGTATTGTCTTCATCAGTGACACTGGAGAAGGCATACAGGGTAAGATTTGTTTGTTTGTGGATGACACCAGGCTCTGTGGGAGGGTGGATACAACTAAAGAGATACAGGACCTAAAGGAAGATCTGGCCAAGCGAAGAGGTGGTCCGAATATGGCAACTTGGCTTTAATGGGAAGAAGTGCAAGGTCATACACACTGAGCTAAGAACCGAAGATGGGTATAACATGAGAGGTCCTGGTAACAAAGTCTGAAGAAGAGAAAAACCTGGGGATGTTGATCACTAGTGACCTGAAGCACTCCTCACAATACAGGAAGGCAACGGCAAATGCCAACAGAATGCTGGACTGCACTGCTAGGGGGATCGGAGGCAGGCGAGAGAAAGTCCTACTGCCATTATACAGGTCACTGGTGCATCTGCACCTCGAGTATAGTGTGCAGTACTGGCGTCCCTAACTGAAAACGGACATTAGCCTGCTAGAAGTGGTCCAGGGGAGGGCAACAAGGACACTGTCAACCCCCTTAGGCCTCAAACTGTCCCTAGTTTAAAAAACACATTTTATGATTGTTTACATTCTGTATAATGTGCTGATGCAGCCAGTAGTTTGATTTAGATTCCTTTTTCCTTTTTGAAAGTGAAAAACAGACTGCCCACCATTCTGGTGTTACCACACCAAAATGTGTTTGTTTACATTCCTTAATCAACTTCCACTACATCTTTCATGGATTTAGGAACACCACCAAAACAGTCTAGCCACTCCAGGTGCAGTGGGAGCAGAAGAGACTATTGCATCATAAGTGGTTGCTCTGTTTGGGGGTGCTCCTGATGTTCTTTAAGTATGCAATAGAAGTAGAACAAGAATTTGAAACAAAACAAGGTTGGGTATAAATACAAAATTAGCATGTATTTCAGTTCTAAGAAAAGAGGCAGATTAAACAACCAGCAACACAATGATCTTTAAAGAAGGTAAACAATTATAAAATATAGGTTTTCAACTAGAAATAGTATGATGAAAAAAGGTTGACAGTGTCCTATAATGGGCACAATTTTAATTTAGGGTGCTCCTAAAACCAGGCAGCCCCAACCTGCAGTGTAGAATTGCAGCCCCAACAGAAATACAAAATCTTGAAAGAAGATAAAAGTAGCTGCTACCCTTCTAATGGCACAGCAGAACTGGGGAGTTGCTGCTGCTTGGAATCCTCATGTGCCCAACATTACAAAGCTAGTGTTGTGCCATTTCCCCTGGTAGGAGTGCACTATACCCAGTTGTTATGACTTGCCACTGACAATGTGGAGCGCTACAGAAATCAAGGTAGCGATCCAGCCAGACACTGAGGTAGCTGAAGGAGGAGACATCTTCAAAAGCTGCACTGTCAAGGATATAAAAGAAGGGGGGGGGGACTCTAGCAAGCCTGTGCCTGGTACCAAAAGTCACAGAGATTGTTTTCTTAGCACTGAGGGGATAACTGATTTTCTCTGAACCAGAGATGGATGTTGTTAAAGGCCAGCTGGAGCTGGTTTGTGTGATCAGGGGCAGAGGAGCTAGAGGAAAAGAGTACCATATCATTTGCATACATATGAATGGACACTGAAAAGCAGGCATTGAGGAGGTAATTTAGAAAATTGGAGAGTAGAACTGGGCCAAGGACAGACCCTTGTGGGACAACTGAGCTGACAGGGAGTTGGGGGGGAGGGAGTCTTTAATATAGAAAGCTTGTGACCTGCCCTCATGGTAGCAGCAGAACCACTTAACTGAAGAAGAATATTAAGATAAGGACACCAGTACACACGGACATATGAAACTGTTGGCAGAAAAAGGCCCACAGGTCTATCAAGTCTGCCCGATTGTGCAGCTCTTAGTTTCATATCACTACAGCTGCCCCACCCAAACCCCTCCCTTCCTCCTCTTTCCCGGTCCTTCCTACTTTTGTGTTTTTGTCTGTACTAACCCTGCCCTTGACTCTATCCCAACCCCGCTTAATGCTGTCCACTGTTCTTTGAGCGATTAACTCCTCTGGCAGTGCATTCCAACCCGCTACCACTCTCTCTGTGAAGTAGTGCCTCTTCATCTCCTTCCTAAACCTTCCCCCTTCCAACTTCAGACTGTGCCCTCTAGTGACTCTTCCCCCATTTAAGTGGAACAATCCTCCCTCCCTGACTTTGTTTATGCTTTTCAAGTACTTAAAGGTCTCTATCATGTCCCCTCTTACCCTTCTGTCTTCTAGCGAGTACATGTTGCGCTCCTTCAATCTTTCCTCGTATGGCAACTCCCCTAGTCCCAATGCACTATCCTAGGTGTAGCCATACCAGTGACCTGAACAATGTCAGTACTGCTTCTTACTTCCTACTACTGATCCCACTAGCAATGCAGCCCAATATTCTATTTGCCTTTGTTGATGCCCTCCCACTATGTGTGGTATGCTTCAGGTCACTAGTGATCAACACCCCCAGGTCCTTTTCCTCTTCGAACTTAGTTACCAGGACCCCTCCCAGACTGTACTCCATCTTTGGGTTCTTTGCTCCAATGTGCATAACCTTAAATTTTTTTTGTTCATTAAGGCCAAGTTGCCAAACCCTGGACCACCTCTTGAACCTTGCCAGCTCTTCCTTTAGGTCCCGTATCCCCTTGACTGTGCCCACCCTCCCATAGAGCTTGGTGTTGTCTGCGAATAAGCAAATCTTGCCCTTTATGCTCTCCCCAGTGTCACAGAAACATAGACAATGACGGCAGAAAAAGATCAAAAGTCCATCCAGTGCTCCAGAGTTACCTATTTAGTCCTGGGGCCTCTTGTTCCTTCAGGGTCCTAGCCTGATGAAGACATTAAAAAACACCAGACCAAGCACCAACACCTGTGGGATGCTGCTGGTGACATCCCTAGCACGTGAGAGTCCCCTCCCCAGCCGAGACCCCTTGGGTCCTGCCTTTCAGTCAGCTAGTTACCCACCCAGTCAGTTTCTTGATTACCCCCAGATCCACCAGCTTCTTGATCAATGTTTCGTGAGGCACATAACCAAAGATTTTGCTAAAGTCCAAGTAGAGGATAGCTGCCACTTGTCCTTTGTCCACTATTTTAGTGACCCGGTCAAAGAAGTCAATCAAGTTTGTTTGGCTCAATCTCCCAGCCATAAAATTATGTTGCTGCTCATCCTGGAGGCCACTCTCTTCCAAGTATCCTACTAGCCTTTCCTTAAGTATGACCTCTACGAGCCTGCACACAACTGAGGTCAGGCTGACCAGTCTCCAATTTCCCCAGTCATCCTTGGAACCCTTCTTATGAAGTGGCACCAAATGTGCCACTCTCCAGCCCTGAGGTACCACCCCAACTCCAGTGAACTACTGAACAGGCCAACCAGAGTGCCCGAATGTTCCTCTGCCAGCTCCCTTAGCACCACTGGATGGATGCTGTCAGAGCCCGGGGATTTGTCCACCCTCAGGGGCAAAAAACGTTTCCTTACCCTATCCACCTCAATTAGTTCACCCCTGCTCCTTCCCCCCCCCTTTGCGGCAGTTGGCCGTCCCTCTCCTTACTGAAGGACGAACAGAAGTACTCGTTCAGTACCTCTGCTTCGTCCCCCTTCGCTTCCACTCACACCTCCCTCTTTCTGAGTCGCACTATTCCATCCTTTTTATCCCTCTTCTCACCAATGTACCTAAAAAAGGCTTTTTCTCATTTTTAATCCCTTCAAGCTAGCTGTAGTTCTTTCTGAGCTTTAGCCCACTGGACTACCTTTCCTGCCTCACTAGCCTTCCTCAGATAGTCCTCCCTGTCCTCCTCCCTAAGGGTCCTTCTGAACTTCCTACAGGCAGTCCTCTTAACCCTGACTGCCTGCTACAACCTGTTTACTAAACTAGATGGGTGATTTGGCCTTTGAGTTTTCCCTTGAGCCCAACACACTTTGTGGCTGCCACTATTCCTCCTAATGATGGACCACACTTTGGTCCACCCCGTTTCTACACTGATGTCCACCAGGTGCCCTTAACTGCTCCGCATCCTTCTGAAGGACCTAAGCACTGCAGGTGCAACTGTAGTCCATAACTGTAGGCAGCCCTGCTGGGATGGGATTATCTTCCTGGGGGCACACTGGTATAAGAATCTTTTCCACTCTGAAGAGTAAGCTTTCTTTGTTATCCTGGAAACCTTAAGGTGCTTAGCACCTCCCCTGATAGATTTAAACTAGAAAATGCCAGCTCTTCAAGAACCATGCCCTCAGACATAGTGTTATGAGGTCTGGGACTGTTACTCCACCTTGAGATAGGGACAGGCGGTTATATCTCAGTGGCAGGCTGACTGGGATCCTGTTGGACAGCGTCAGGAGCACTGAGTACCAAGCTCATCTGATGCACTCTGGGACTATCAGTATCACTGTTGCAGTCTATCTCCTAATCTTTGTGAGCACTCTGTGTGAGTGGGAATGGCAGGGTGGCATATAAGAATCTCCCTGCTCAATCCAGAGCTAAGACATCCTTTGGAACTATGCCCCTTGCTTGCGGTGTGCAACAAAACTGTGGCAGCTGACTGCTCTCCCAAGAGGCAAACAGATCTTTTTCAGGAGTGACCCACCTTCTGAAGACTGAGACCAGCACTTGCTGATTCAAGGTCCACTCCTGATTCCCTTGGCTGATTCTACTTATGGAGTCTGCCAGCACATTGTCCTTGCCTGGCAAATGTACTGCAGAAATCTCTGCATCCAGGTAATAAGCCAAATCTTGAATCTACATAACTTTTGTGCACAGTTTAGAGGATCGTGTTCGTCCCTGCTTGTTTATGTAATACATTGTTGTGGTATTGCCTGTGTAAATTTAAACCATCTGACCATGTAGATGGGAGGAAAAAGACTGAATGCAGCAATCCTTCCCTGAGCTTGAGGAGATTTATATGCTACTGAGTCTCCTGCTGGCTTCAGATGCCTCTTACCGTGAGATCATCTAGGTGGGTGCCCCACTCTAGCAGTGAAGCATCTGTTGTGAGAATACTTGCTGGGGATTGCTGGAGGATGGCAATGCCATCTCCGAGGTTGCTTTCCTCTTTCCACCACTCTAGTGCTTGCACAAAGGCCTCTGTGACTGGCACTAACATGGGCAATAAATCCAACCACTGGGACCAGTGACCACTTAGGTGGTACTAAAGGTCCCTTTTCTGAAATCTGGCCCATGCCACCACAGCTGTAGATGAGACCATGTGTCCCAGTAACAGCAGAAAATCCTTTGCAAGCTTTGAGTCACCCACTGTGAAGGATTCTACAGTGGCAATCAGATCTGACACCCCTTCCTGTGTACGAAAGCCTTTCCCTGCAGAGTATCCAGCTCTGCACCTATGAAGTCTAGTACCTGAACTGGTTTCATCTGAAACTTCTGTAGATTTATTAGGAATCCCAGGCTCTCTAAGGTGTTACTTACCTGTTGTATGGAGCACCTTGCCTCCTGCTCTGTTTTCCCCAAGACAAGCCAGTCGTCTGGGTAGGAAAAAACACTACATATGAAAATTACGTACCTACCGCAGTTGTTGATCTTTCTGTGTATCTTCACTATTCATCACTACTGGGTACTGCGCGGAGCTAGGACCCCTGGAGAGACTTTTTGGTCATAACAAAGCCGACGCGAGGGCCGGGCGCCGCCTCGAGGCCGACGCTCCACATGGCTCGTAGGGCTGGCAGTTAGCCATCGCCGACTCCGCCCAGCTCCAGTTCTGACATGCTGGAGAGTGTACGGAAGGGAGGGTGGGTTGAGGCAAGAAAGCCTAAGGGATAGATAAAAGGAAAAGAAGAATCAACCAAAAGGAGACAAACGACTAAGGCGACAGAAGAAGGAGACTTAAAAAGGAAATTGGTGAGAGGGGGCTCCAACCTCTGGAAAGAGAGGAAGGAGAAGGAAAAGGGAGGAAAGATGAGAGGGGGGAAGAGTAGCACACCTTCAGAAGCGGAGCTGCACATAAGCCTTTTTAGGGAATAAAGTCCAGACCTAGACTATAGAGTTCAGCTGCAGGACATGATTTGAAGCAGCCTAGGTCTGAAGACCAACCACTAGGAAGTACAGGCTGAGGGTGTGTCTCAACTCTCCCCCTCCATCCCAAAATAAGGGGGAGAAGGACATTTTTAACAAAAAAAGATGTGGGGTCAAATCTTGAGCCCACAAATAATAAAATTATTGAAAGGGGTGGAAGAGAAAAGAGGACACCAATTTTCATGTACTCCCAGAAAAGGGAGAAGAGAAGAGAAGGGAGGCCCTCCAACCTCTATAAGCCCATGTGAAAATCACCCCATGTGTTCTACAGTCCCTCCTTACTTGCACGCAAGGAAGAGGAGAGCGAGGAAAGGAAAGACACACAGGGGAGGTGGAGTCCAGAGACTAAGGCCCCAGGGGAAAGGAGGGTGGATTTAGTGATGAATGGTGAAGATACAGTACACAGAAAGATCAACAATTATGGTAGGTACATAATTTTCATCTTATCTGTGTCAATCTTCACATTCATCACTATTGGTGAGTACCGAGCCTCCCGAGAGGGGGCCCTGAAGTACCCATAGGGACTAAGTCCCTTAGCCTCCAGTGGGGAGACACTACAGGAGAGAACCCTTACAGGCCTGGAGAGGCCTGAGACTGGTCTGGGTGAGATGGAGCTCCCCCAGTAGGAGAAGGAAGGTACCCTGAGAGCCGCCGCTTCACCTGTCAGGAGAAGAGATGGGTTCTCCGGTAGGCGAAGTAAATCACCCTACGCCGGGCCAGGGTTGACAACCGGGATAGGAGAAGCCATGCCGTCCGCCGAAGGCAGATCGCTGTCCCTACCACTCTGGATGCTACCTCATTGGCATCGTAAGATGCCCTTGCTTGGTGCCTTGGTAGCTCCAGGCCCTGCGCAGAGAGGGCAATGACTTGCCTGGTTTCCTTTGAATCAGGCATCGAGGCTAGGAGCTGTCCTAGCCTGGACCACAAGAACCTGTCATAGACTGTAAAGTGGGTCTGATGTGCTGCGATTGACAGAGAGATCCGTGCCAAGCAGAACACTCGTCTCCCCCAGAAATCGAAATCCACAGAGTCTGAATCCAGGGGCAGTCACGGTAAGGGGCGCAAGGCCCTGAGGGGGTGTCCAGGGAGGTCAATCCCGAAGGGGGATGAGGCAGAGAAGCTGAGACTCAGGGGAGCTTAACATCACACATGCGAGGTCCCTTGGGTTGGTACTGTGGAAAAGGGACGAGCCAGAGCCGATGTGATGCTTCCTGAAAGGAGTAGGCCAGGCGGGAGCCACCAGGTGGGCCGCTCTGTACTTGCCTTAGAAAGCGTGTTTCACATGCTCGGGATTGCTGACTGGGACCGGGGTAAGGTGAAGCTTGTCCAACATCCTGGAAAGGAAGCGCTGATAGGAAGACAGATCAGACGCTGGGGAGATGTGGACTGAAGGTTCCTCTCCGTCCGTAGAGGGAGAAGAGGAGGAAGACGAGCTCCCAGGTTCAGGGTCAGGCTGCATGGAAGTGTGGTGAAACACCTGCTGGTCCAGGGCATGGAGATAGGTGGGAAAATGTGCAGCCGAACCTCTGAACTGTTCCTAGGTAAGAGGTCCGCAAGGACCAGGAATACCTGGGACCACCGGGATGGAGACAGTGGCTCGGGGGACAGGCTCCTGGCAACAGGAGAATGGTCTCTGTCAGGACAAGGGAGCCAACAGGAAACCCTTCGCAAGGAAGGGGGACCCAAAGGCTGCTGCAGCTAACAGCCATTCAACCGGGTCAGAACGGTCAGAGCTGTGCCCAAAGGAAGAAATTGGTGAGGTAACCAGAACCGTGTGAATCCAGAAGGATGGCCCCTGACCTCAGAAGTAAAAGTCCCCCTTGGGGACTCCTCCAGGGAAAGGCAAGGGCCTGCGCTTCGGCTCCTACCAGAACCTGGCTGGGCTCTAGGAAGGGCTGCTGCGCCACACCTCTACCTCTCAACCCTTCAGAGTCAGAGAGGGATCTCGTTCTCTTAGCCACCAGCCTAGGTAGCTGGCACCTCCGAGCAGCCTCCGAGGAGTCCACTCAGGGAACTGTACCCTCCTGATGTGCCCCGGACTGCCCTAAACTTGGGCTGTCCAAACAGACCAAGGAGGGGGGTGCCCCAACTGGAGGAACAGTCACGCTAGTGACCCCAGCCTGTGCAGCAGTAGTCACAGGGACCACCGCTGGCTGGTCAGACCCCCTGACCCTGGGGTCCACCGGCAAGAGCTGATTCCCAAAGGAAGGCTGAGTGGGGGCCAAGGTGCTGGAAACAGAGCGGTCCGAAGATTCCGAGGAACCTAGGATCCATTCTGGATCAGACCCAGAGTCCGCCTCTGAAGAGGCAGACTCCGAGGTCCGATGCCAGACAACCCTGAGGCTGGGCACCCTGGGATTTGACGCCTCCAACACCACCAGAAGGAAGCACAGTTCCACGCCCAGCGCCGACACCCACCCCGGCGCCGCAAACGGCCCCACAGTCAGGCGCGACCCCGGAGGACAGGGATGGCACCTGCCCCAGCGCCGCGCATGGTGCCAAGAACAGATCCAGGCCCAGAAACATCCAGACTACCACCCCCGACACCACGAATAGCATCAGAGATGATGGCGGCATTAAGAGAAGGCCCGATACCGACCATGGCACTGCACTCAAAGCCCATAGCACCGCGAATGGCGCTGGGATCATGAGCAGTGCCATGAGACAGCGCCGAGGATGGTGCCGGCCTGGCCCAGAACACGACACCGAGGGAGCCTTCACCACCAAAGCAGCGACTGCCGATGCGGAGCCTCCCAACTGACCCCCAAGGGGGCCAGCCTGGGCCTTCTGCACCACGGAAGAAACCCCAGCAGCGGCAAGGCTTGAAGAGGCAGGGGTTCCCTTCTCCATGGGCTGTATAGGACCGGGAGGGGACCTGGAGGAAGGGCTGAGAATCCTGGCCTTGGCCAGGTGACAGCAATCGACTCTGAAAGTTGGTGGCGTATGTCTGATCTTCAACACACAGTTCTCAATTTCACGGTGGTCCATGGAGAAACAAATGTCGCAGTTATCCATATCGTGATCGGTGCCAAGGCAGGAAAGGCAGCTGTCATGCTGGTCCATTACAGAATAAAGGTGGCCACAGAGGCACCGATGCATAGGGGGCTGCCCTGTTTTCGACGTCTTCTTGTCCCCCAGACGAGACATGACCGAACGGAAAAATAAACTAAAAACAGTACTCGACGCTGCTTAATAAAAAGGAAAGATCTTACCGGTACTTGAAGCGACGTCAAGTAGGCAAGCAGAACCAAGGCAACTGTAAATGCACTAAAGCACGACGGACTAGGCTGCAAAGTTTCAGTCTCACACACGAGGATCCACACTCGATGGCGGGAGAGAAAGATCTGGGGCTGGGGTGGAGTCGACGACAGCTAACTGCCAACCCTCGAGTGCCATGTGGAACGTCGGCCTCGAGCGCGGCGCCGGCCCTCCATCGACTCTGCCATGACCAAAAAAAAAAAAAAAAAAGTCTCCGCGGGGTCCTAGCTCCAGCGCAGTACCCGATAGTGATGAATGGTGAAGACTGACACAGATAAGATCTTGTCTTCTCAAGTGCACTGCCACATAGCTAGGCACTTTGTGAACACCCTTGGTGCGGAGGTGAGGCCAAAGGGAAGGGCTACAAACTGGTATTGGCACTTTCCCAGCCTGAACCCAAGATATTTTTGGTGGTTGTGTCTGACTGGAATGTGGAAGTTGGCGTCTTTCAGATCCAGTGACCACAACCAGTCTCTTGACTGTAGAGATGGTATCACTGTGCCCAATATGACCATCTTGAACTTTTCTTTTTTTATATGTTTGCTCAAATATCTTAGATCTAAAATGGGTTACCACTCCCGGTTTTTCTCGGTCAGGAAGTATCTTGAAAAATGAAAATTACGTACCTACTGTAATTGTTAGATCTTTCTGTGCATCTTCACCATTCATCACTGGTGGGTTACAGCCAGAGGCACAGGATCCCCCGGGAGCAATTTTTCTAAAGAGGGAGGACCGGTGCGAACGGCATTGCCCTCGAGGCAGACGCACGTGTGGCGGCTGGGTTGGCCAGTAACCGATGCAGACTCTTCCCCATCTCAGTTCTGCAATAGCCAGACAGTGAGTTGGCAACAGAGACAGAGAAGAGAGGCATCCGGGGCAAGGGAGCCTGAGAGACAGAAAAAGGAAAGGATATAAACATAAAAAGGGAAAAAGCCGTCCAAGAGGACAGAGGTCAGGTAGTACCTCAGGGTCTGAAACAGGGCCCCAACCTCTGAACAGGCAAGGGAAGGAGAGAAAGGAGGGGAAAGAGAGATAAGCAAAAGAGGATACAGAAAGATAGGGGAGGAGATGGGTGACCCCATGACATCACAGCAGAGGTCCCAGGACACTCTGGGAGCCTGGAGGAGGGGAGGCACTGCTGCCCCAAGCCAACAGAAGGTCTCTCTATTTGTTAGTTATCATTATTATTATTTTTTTAAAACCCCACTCCACAGAGTGGAGAGAAAAAGAGAGAGAGAGAGAGAGACAAGCTGAGCACAGGAAGGTACTGGACTATGGTCCAGCGAGGCAGAAGCAGTCAGAGCACTGAGCTGAAGGCTCTCCCTTCCCCCTCCCACTTGAGATTGAGGGGTTTCAGAGGTCTCCCACTCCTACCCACAATAAATCAGGGTGGGACAGAATCCACCCCCATGCAGGGCCCCCCAGAGTAATACTCTCTTCCGGAGCGGGAACTAGGAAACTGCCCACCTCTCAGGAAAAGACTGTAGGGATGGGATGAAGGATCTCCACTGGAGTCTCCTCCTCACCCTCTTTTTTTTTTTTTTATTAGAGGAAAGGGGGACCCTGCCCAGGGAAAGGAGCAACAGCTCTGGAAAGAGGAGAAAAGGTCCCCAAATCCTCTCCATTCCCCTCCATCCCAATAAGGACCCCAGCACTAATCAATGCTAGGAATCCGTGTCCTTCAGAGAAGGGCCCGGATCCTCTAAGGGGAAAAAGGGGGTCCCCATCAGGAATTTGGGGAGAAGGTCGTGGGGAATCCCTACCTAACAGGGCAAACGCTCCTGCTTGCCCTCCCCCAAGATGGGCCCCTGCCTTTTCATAGAAGAATCAGAGTACCTGGAGGTACCAGCTGGACTCAGCCCACAAATGGCCTCAATTGGGGGAAGGCAAGCAGAGAGGAGGCACCACCCAGAGAATGAGTCCCAAGAGAGGATGGTGGGTGGGAAGCAGTGATGAATGGTGAAGATACACAGAAAGATCAAAATATTATGGTAGGTATGTAATTTACATATCTTATCTGTGTCAATCTTCACCATTCATCACTGGTGGTGATTACCAAGCCCCTGAAGGGGACCCGCACCTTCCTGAGGCAAAATCTTCCCTCAGCCCCCTGTGGGGGAGAACACAGATAGAGGAGACCCTCACAGGCCAAGTTAGGCCTGTGACTGGTCAGGATGAGGCAGGGTCTCCCCTTTGTTTGGGAGAGGGAAACCACTCCTGGAGTTCTCGTCTCACCCTGCAGGAGAAAAGATGGGTCCCCTGGAAGGAGCAGGCAAGCCACCCTATGTTGGGCCATGGGTGTTAACCAGGAAAGGCAAAGCCACTCCGTCCTCCTAACGCAGATCGCTGTCCCTGTTAGCCTGGATGCCACCTCGCTGGCATTATATGATGCCCTTGCCTAGTGCCTTGCAAACTCCAGGCCATGTGAGCAGAGGGGCGATGGCTTGCCTGGTTGTCTCTGTATCAGGCATTGATGCTAGTACTTGGCCTAGCATCGACCACATGTGCCTGTTGTAGGCAGTGTGATGGGCCTGATGCGATGCAATGGAAAGCAGAAAGCTTGCCGAGGGGAAGCCTCTCCTCCTCCATCGGTCAAACTCCACAGAGTCAGCCTCTGGGGGCTGGTCATGCCTTGGGCTTCTATGCCCGGTAGGGGTATCCAAGAGACTCACTCCCAAAGTGGGGTGAGGCAAGACTCCTGGAGACCCCTTGGGTGCACAATACCTGCGCTGAAGTCCACCAGGGCTAGGGAAGGGACTGACAGATGCTGCCAAGTACGGAACAACGCTTCCCAGAATGGAGCAGACCAGGTGGTATGCACTGAATTCACTCAAGAAAGTGCATGTCACCTACTCAGGATTACGCCTTACCACCCTGTAGATGTGGAGCTCGTGACCAGCCTCAAGAGGTAATGCTGATAAGAGGTCTGATCAGTGTCCGAGGACAGGTGAACAGAAGGATCTTCTTCATTGGGGGAGGAAGACGAGGAGGCGGACTAGTCCGAAGACTCACAGCTGCTGCTGGGAGACAGATGAAAGGTCTGCTTGTCCATGACCCTGATGTAATGGGGGAAGGCAGCAGCAGAGGGCCTGAACTGTTCCAAGGTCAGAGGCCCCGCAGGACCCGAGTGGCCCCGGGAAGTGGGGAGAAGGCAGATGTAAGGGGGGAAAAGCACCTCCACGAGTGAGTGACCCTCTGCAAGGGCTAGGAGACCATGCAGGCGATCCAGCGCTCCAGAAGGATCTGCCAGTCTGTCCAGTAACTGGCCGCACAACCAGCCTGAAGCGGTTAGGACTGAGCCCCAAAGGGGAATCCCCCTGTGAGGCAACCAGGGCCGCATAGGTCCAGAAGGGCAGCCCCCACACAACAAGGTCCCACTCAGAGACGACGAGGGAGAAAAGGAAGGTTCAGTGCTGCGACTCCTTCTTGAGCCCCAGAGGGCTCCCAGGGAAGACCACTGCCCCTTGCCTCGCCCTCTCACCCCCACCGATTCTCGAGAAGGACCTCTTCCTCGTTCCCAACTGAAAGGGTTTTTCCACACCTGCCAAACCCATGGAGGAAGCGGCTGGTGTAGAAACCCCCTTCTAGGCCCTGGGAGACTGAGTGGCCCTGGAAACGGTGCTGGCCTGGTCTCCAGGGCCCAGAGACTCAATTCCTACAGGCTGAGAGTCCACCAACACTAACAACCCTCCGCACTACTGTCAGCACCGGAGAGACTCCTGGTCGCCAGTTAAAACAACTGGCCCCAAAGGAAGAGGGGATTGGGAGGGCATGGTGGTACTGGGTGGAGGATAGCCCTGGTACTTCGAGAATTCAGGCTGCCAGTCTGGATCCGCCTCCCTATCATCCTCCTCCGAAGAAAATCAGATCCAGAAGACCTCCAGAGGGACCACCCCAAGGCCCTCCTACCCTCGGTGCCATGAATGGCACCACGGGTCGGCCCAGTACCACCCGCGATGATGCCCCAATTACCAGAGCCACGGACGACTCCAAAGCTGTGCCGAGGAGACCACAGGACCAGGCCCAGCAAGCATAGGCCACAACATTGGGGGAGCCTGCACCCCAGAGGAGGTGACTGAAAAGACAGTGCCCCCAGATCGGCCCCTGAGGAAGCCAGACCGTGCCTCCGGCACCGTAGAAGGAACCTCGGCCCTGGCGAGGTTTGAAGAGGTGGAGGCCACCTCCTCCATTGTCCATATAGAACCAGGAGGGGACCTGGAGGAAGGTTTGAGGGACCTATGTCTGGTGTCTCGCGTATGAAGCTGCCCTCTGAAGGTCAGTGGCATTTGGCCGATCCTTAGCGTGCTGTTCTCGAGTACTCTGCGGTCCATGGAGAAGCAGTCATCACAATGGTCCATGTCATGATCTGGATCCAGGCAGGTCAAACAGTGGTCATGCTGATCCGTCACGGAATACTGCTTGCCATGTGACACTGACACACAGGGCGCCAGCCCGCTTTGGAAGATTTCTTCTTGTCCTTTGAACCGGGCATGACCGAACGAAGAACAAAAACTTTAAACTACAGAAACAGATGCGGTGCCGAAAATAATAAAAATGAAAGGCCTTACCGGCTGCAGTAGGTCCAGTGCCGAGTAACGTAATGGCAATGCAGAACTAAGGCACTGACGGGAGAAACGGACTAGGCTGCCAGAACTAGGCCGCAATGTCACAGTGGAATTTGCTTGCCCAAGAGGTCGCTGTTCACTCGATGGTGGGAGAAGCAGAATTGAGGTGAGGGAGGAGTCGGCGCTGGTTACTGGCCAACCCTCGAGTACCATGCAGTGGGTCTGTCGTGAGGGTTGTGCTGTTCTGGCACCGGCTCCTCCCTCCCTTAGAAAAATTGCTCCTGCAGGTTCCTGCACCTTCAGCTGTAACCCACCAGTGATGAATGGTGAAGATGAACACAGATAAGATCAGGCTGTTTCAACACCGTGAGATAGGCACCTTTTCTACTGCCTTTGCCAGAAGCAGTTACCTTACGTCCAATTCAGCAGAATTCTTTCTGTTGGTAAATGCTCACCATGCTCAACATTGATGGAACACGTAAGACAGACCTAGGTACCATCTCCAATACGTTCAACAATGCGTTCTCCAACCTTGGCCGTGTCTTTCCACCTGATTTTTTCAGTGCCCCCACCACCAATTCCCCTTTTGACACTGCGTCCCAAGTACACCTAGCTCCACAGTTCTTTTTCAAAGAGATCCCAATGCACTTAGCTAGAACCTATATATGCAAGGCCATCCGCAAAACTGGCTACAGTGGTGACTCACTCAACCTGAAGTTGTCTGTACTAGTCCTAGATGAAATCCTTGAACCCCTGACAAAGATCTTCAACCTTTCCCTAAGAATGGGTCAATTCCCATCAGTCTGGAAACAGCGACTATCACACCTATACACAAAAGTGGAAACAAGTCACTGCACACCAACTACAGGCCCATCTTCCCCATCTAAAGCTCTGGAATGAATAGTCTTGGACCAGCTTGTCGAGTTCCTGGACAAATATGAATCCAGTGCCCAGAACAGCATGGCTTCCAAAGGGCATAGCACCACCACGGCACTGTTGGAATTTCACGGATTCATCCATGACACCCTCAACCAAGGAATCTTGGGGGGCAGTATTCATTGACCTGACAAAGGCCTTTGATACTGTTAACCACCCACTCCTACTCAGGCAACTGACCACTCTCAGGCTCTCCAAGGATGCACTGCCCTGGTTTGCTAGCTACCTCGGGGAAGGGTCCAACGTGTTAGGATTGCTGGTGTCACCTCTGATGAAAAACCAGTCCTCTCAGGTGTCCCGCAGGGGTCTATACTGGGGCCATTACTCTTTTCTCTCTTCCTGAACAGTCTCCCTAGCATCTGTCAACAGAGAATATTACTCTATGTGGACAGTGCAGTACTGTTTACTAGCAACCAAGACTCTAAACAACTTGACAGTCAGTTGCAGTGTGATTTCAGGCATGCTGAAGAGTGGTTTAGCTAACAAACTCGTCCTGAACTACAGCAAAACTAAGGTCATGACATTCTGCAACGCCTGAAGCAAGTATAAACCTCTGTCCTCACCATCAAGAACCACGTGGAACTTCTTGAAGATATTCCTGAGTTTAAATATTTCAGCATCACCTTGGACAGTTCCCTTTCTTACCGCAGCACATTAGCGCAATGTAGCTAAGGCTGCCAACATACGGATTGGCCTGATCCACAAGCACAAACACTGCATGACCACTGATGCCCTTAGAATGGCCCTCTACAGCTCCGTCACCTCCATCGTTGACTACGGTCTAGTCATCTATGGCTCTGTTTCCCCTACTGCCCTCCGGAGGATATCGGTGACACTCAACAAGGCCTGTAGGCTTCTAACAGGTGCCGCCCACCTAACACACTCCTGTGACCTGTACGCCCAGGCCGGATGGCTACCACTCCTTAGTAGAATGCAATACCAGATCTGCATGTTAACCAAAAAAGTTCTCCTCGGGCTCATGCCATCAGGAGCAGCAAAGCTCCTTACTGCCAACAGCAGTACCCAGCTTACACACAGTGCTTAATAACAAACCTTCCAGGTCCCCAGATGCTGGACCACAGCGGGTCAGAGGTCGTTCATGCACAGGGCTCCTCAGTGGTACAATACCCTTAACAAGGAAACACTTACAACTGCGACGCTTGGTCCCTTTAAAAAGCAACTCCGACTATTCCTCGCCTCTAGCACTCAATGTGACTGCCTCTCCTAAGTAACTGCCTCCTCATTTTACCCTAGTCGAAGGTGACCTGTAACCTCCCTTAGAGCTCCACTTTTTTGGCACCAGTTTTCCCCACTCTCACCCCTTACCAGCCCCCACTGCCTCACCCACCCCTCCCCCTCTAATGGTACTTTCAGATATGGAGCCCTCAGCCCATCCACCTCGCACTTCTGCCGCCCACCTCTACCGCCAACAATGGCCCTTTAGCCTGCCTACTTTTCCTGACTCCCTCTACCCTATACTAACTATATACTGTTCACCCTGAAACTTGTGTGAAGCTGGCATATGTTGTCTCTCTCCATTTCTAGCTGTGTAATAAATGCTTAGACATCTTTGTGTTTTAAGACTGCAACCATTGTTTACCTTTGTATGTATGTTACCCTACATCCTTTAGCGTGGAACCTTTGTAAATGAGCAGTTCCCGCTCAAAGGTATTTTAATCCTAGAGTTTAATAAAATAAAAAAAAATTAAAATGTGCTGAAACATTTTTGGGTCTCTGCAGTTTTGTGAATTTTCTGAATTGCAGGGACAGTACCTGATCCATTACTTCCAGAAACCACTTGTCTGTGATAATTTTTATGCATTCCTGAAAGTAGTGCATCAGCCTTCCCCCACTGGCAATAGCTGACTGGAGAACTGGGCAGAACTGTCAGGGGATTTGTTTTGGCTGTGGCTTGGGAGCTGGTGCTACAGCACGTCTATAGCCCCTCCTGCCTCTGCCGCTGTAGTAACCTCTTTGGGTTGGTACTCATAGGGGCGTTGGGTCTTGGATAATAACCGCTACCCCTACTTCCATTTACTTAAGGCCTGTAAGAAGTGGAGGCCTTCCCCCCCCCTCAATGTTATTCTTTAAAGTGGAGTTGTATTCATCCACCTTTTTTCATTTACAGTATGCCTCTGTTTTGTCACCAAATGGTGGAATTTCCCTCAAAGGGAGAATCAATGGCTTTAGCCCGAGTGTCCTGGGTAAGGATGGTAGCTCTTAGCCATGCAAACCTCCTCTCTGCCACTGCATAGAAACATAGACTTTGACGGCAGATAAGGACCGCTTGGCCCACCTAGTCTGCCCATTTCCCTACCTACAGGATAGGCCGCAGATCCCAGTTAACCAACAGCCTATTTCTTGTTACCCCCCACAAGAACTGCCTTATGTCTGTCCCATGCATTCTTGAATTCTCCCACAGTTTTAGACCCCACAACCTCCTCAGGAAGGCTGTTCCATGCATCCACTACCCTCTCTGTGAAAAATACTTCCTCACATTGCCCCGGAACTACCCCCCTCTATCTTTAAATTGTGTCCCCTTGTTCTTGCACATCGCTTTTTCTGAAAGATGCTACCCTCTTGGACTTTGTTGATTCCACTGAGGTACTTAAAAGTTTCTATCATGTCCCCCCTCTCCCTTCTTTCCTTAAGGGTATACATATTATGCTCTTTTAGTCTCTCCTCGTACAGCTTCTCTTGCAGACCCTGCACCATTTTAGTTACCCTCCTCTGGACTGCCTCTGTCCTGTCTATGTCCTTGTGGAGATGGGGTCTCCAGAAATGGATGCAGTACTCCAGATGGGGTCTCACCAACTGTCTATATAGAGGGATAACAACTTCCTGTTTTCTGCTGGTGATGCCTCTTCCTATGCATCCCAGTATACCCCAGCCCTCCCTACTGCCTTCTCACATTGCTTGCTAACCTTAAGGTCATCTGATATGATTACCCCCAGGTCCCTTTCCTTTTCTGTTGTTGTCACTACCTCCCCCCAATTGTGTAATCTTCCCCTGGGTTCTTGTTTCCCAGATGCATTATTTTGCACTTCTTTGCATTGAATCCTAGCTGCCATACTTCTGACCATTCTTCCAACCTTGCAAAGTCCCTTCTCATCCTTTCCACGCCTCCTTGTTTATCAACCCTGTTGCAGATCTTTGTGTCATCTGCAAAGAGGCATACTTTTCCTTCCAGTCCATCTGCAATGCCACTTATAAAGACATTAAAAAGGACTGGACCCAGTACTGAACCCTGCGGTACCCCACTAGTAACCCCTCTTTCTTCAGAGTGGACTCCATTTACAATTACCTTCTGTGTCCTGTTGTCCAGCCAATGTTTTAGCAGGCTACCACCCTGGGACCCACTCCCAGGCTAGTTAATTTGACTGTTAATCTTTGTGTGGGACTGTGTCAAATGCCTTGCTAAAGTCTAGGTAGGCCATGTCCACAGCCCCTCCCTGGTCTACTACTTTGGTCACCCAGTCAAAGAAATCTATTAGATTCGTCTGACATGACCTTCCCACTGTGAACCCATGCTGCCTTGGGTCCTGTGCCCCACTGGCCTCTAGGTACTCAACAATTCCTTCCTTCAGAAGTGACTCCAGCACTTTCCCTACCACAGAGGTCAAACTGACAGGTCTGTAGTTTCCTGCCTCTGTCTTGGTCCCACTTTTGTGAAGGGGAATCACATCCGCCTTCCTCCAGTCCTCAGTACCACACCATCCTCCCATGATTTATTAAAAAGAGTAGTCAGTGGTTTCACTAGTTCCTCCTTAATTCTTTTAGAATTCTGGGGTTAATTCCATCAGGCCCCACTGCTTTGTCCACCTTCAGTTTTGGAGTTCTTGCAGAACCCTTTCTTCTGTGAAAGGACTGGGATCGACCCCCATCAAGAGTGCTTCTGTTAATTGGATTTGGCACTTCCTCCTCTTTGTGAATACTGAGCAGAAATATTCATTCGGTATCCCTGCTTTTCACTGTCCCCTCTGCCCACCCACCATTCATTCTATTCAGCCGCACTATCCCTCCCTTTGTCTTTCTACGCTTTCTGATGTACCTATAAAAGGTTTTATCCCCCTTCTTAACCGAGTTGGCTATCTTTTCCTCAGTTTGGGCCTTTGCTATTCTGACTTCACTCCCTGCTTCCTTCTGCCTTAACCGGTACAGCTGTCTGTCCTGCTCCTTCTGTGTTTCCTTATACTTCCTGAATGCTATCTTTTTCTCCCGGACTTTCCCAGCCACCTCTTTTGAGAACCATAGTGGCTTTTTCTTTCGTTTTGATTTATTTGCTTCACACAAAGGCTTGTTGCCTCTGTGATGGCAGTTTTGATGATTCCCCATTGTTGCTCCACCCCTCCTTCTAGCTGGTTTGCTAGTGCTTTTCTGAGGCACTCTCCCATCTTGCCAAAGTCAGCCCTCCTGAAGTCAGTACCCTCACTTTTGTATGGCTTGACTCTGTAGCTGAGTTCAACGTGAACCACACTGTTTGATGGTCACTTGTTCCCAGATGGCAACCCACTTCTAGATCTGAGATCCTCTCACTGCCCCCCTTTGAGAGTACGAGGTCTAAGATTGCTCCCTCACGAGTGGGTTCTGAAACTAGCTGTCTGAGGCCTGCCACCTGTAGGGCATCGAGAATGGCCCTGCTCTTGAATGTGGCTGCAGCAAATGTGCTCCAGTTAACATCTGGCATATTCAGGTCTCCCAGCAACAGTATCTCCCCTTTCTCTGCCATCCTAAGAATGCCTTCTATCATATTCTTGTCCATTCCTTCCCCCCGACATGCAGGTCTGTACACAACCCCTGTGTGGATTGTGGTGCCCTTTCCAGTCTCCAAGGTGACCCAGGCCTCCAAAGTGCCTCCTCTCCTCCCTGTTTATTCTTTTGTTCAGTTGCTTTTATCCCTTCCTTTACATAGAGAGCTACTCCTCCCTGTCTGTCTCTCCTGTAGGTTATGTAACCTGGTGTTAACATCCCAGTCATGGTTCTCTGTGTACCATGTTTCTGTGACTGCTACGATATCCAGGCATCCCTCTTCCATCAAGGCCACCAGCTCAGGAGCTTGTTGCCCAGACTCTGAGCACTGGTACTCATTACCCTCCATTTCCTGATGGCCTTACTTTTTGCCCCATCCCTGTCCTTCTTGCCTTTGTCACATTCCCCATTTACCCCTGCCCTCTCCCAATCGCCACCTCTATGTTGGTGTTTACCGTACTTACTACCGCGGATTTTTTTGGGGCCAGATTTCCCTGCTCCTTTCCAGTGCCTCCCTTGGCTAGTTTAAATGCTTGCCAATGAAGCATTTAGACCTATCACCTAGGATCCTGGTTCCCTCCTGGACAGATGCAGCCCATCATGCCAGTATGAAGCACATCACTCCAGGTGGACCCCAGTCCCCAGTGAAGCCAAATCCCTGAGCTCTGCACCAGTTTTCAACCACTGATTGAATCCCATGGTGCGGAACACCCAGCCTCTCCTACGCCATAGATGGGCAGCACCTCCGAGAAGGTTACGTGCGTGCTACTTGTCTAAGGCCCCTCCCCAATTCCACAAACTCTTCCTGCACTACTCTAATCCCTTTCTTAGCCAGGTCATTTGTCCCTAGGTGGACAATGACATCCAGCTCCCTCCCCCGTGCAGCTGCTCCGGCAATCCTGAGGATTCGCTCCCTGACCCTCCAAGCCATGGCACCAGGCAGGCACCTTACCTCCCTCTCCCCTTCCTCCCCCAGTTCCATCTTCCTAACAATGGAGTCCCCCACCAGGAGTTGTTTCCTTCCCTGTGGGGTCCCATGCCACCCTCCTGTGGGTCTCCTTAACTGTTGTTTGGAATCCTTACTCGTTCCTCTGTTTTATTTTCTTCTCTCTCTACTTACTTTCTGCCTCTGTCTATCAAGGCCCCTGTACCCCACCTTTATCCCTCTATAACTGTCCCTGTACTCCCACTTTTAACCCTTATTTAGTGCCCTGTACCCCACCTTTATCCCACTATAACTGCCCCTGTACTCCCCACCTTTATCTCTCTAAGGCCCTTGTACCCCCCACCTTTATCTCTCTATAACCGTCCCTTGTACTCCCACTGTTATCCCTCTCTTAAAGCCCCTGTATCCCCAAATTTATCCTCTATCACCACCCCTGTGCCCCTGCATCGTGATCCCTTTATTAAGCCTCTGTACCCCACATTTATCTTTTTATAACCTCCCCTTTCCACCTTTATCTCTCTCTCTGTTAATGCCCTGTACCCCACCCTTTATCCCACTATAACCACCCCCAATCCTCATTTTTATCCTCTTTTAAGGCTGTTGTTGCACCCCCACCTTTATCACTCTAATAAGGCCCCTGTACCCACCTTTATCCCTCTATTAAGGCCACTGTAACCCCATCTTATCCCTCTATAACTGCCCTGTACCCTCCACCTTTATCCCTCTATTAAGGTCCCTCTACCCCACCTTTTTTCTTCTATAACCACCTCTGTACCCCCCTGTTTATCCTCCTATTTAGGCACCTGCACACCCCACTTTTATTCCTCAATAACCACCCCTTAACATCTTATCTTTATCCCTCTATTAACTCCCCTGTACTCCCTACCTTTATCCCTCTATTAAGGCCTGTACCTACACCTTTATCCGTCTATATCCACCCTTGTCCCCCCCACCATTAACCCTCATATAGGCCCCCTGTACCACCACCCTTGCCCTTCTATAACCGGATCCTTACCTCCACATTTATCCCTCTATAACCGCCATATAACCCACCTTTATCCCTCTATAACTGCACCTGTATTCCCACCTTTATCCCTCTAGTAATTCCCCTGTACCCCCACCTTTATCCCTCTATAACCACCCCTGTACCCCCTTTATCCTTCTATTAAGGCCCCTGTACCCCACCTTTATCCTCATTAACTGCCCCTGTACCCCAATTTTATCCCTCTGTAACTGCCCTGTACCCTCCACCTTAATCTCTGTCTCTGTTAAGGCCCCAGTACCCCCACATTTATTCCTCTATAATGACCACTGTACCCCTCATTGTTTTCACTTTATTAAGGCCCCTACCCCACCTTTATCCTACTATAACTGCCCCAGGCACCCCACCTTTATCACTCTATTAAGGCCCTTTATCCCCACTTATCTTTCTATTGACATGTTCCGGTACCCCACCTTTATTCCTCACAATCGCCTGCATCCTCCCACCTTTACTCCTCTGTAACCACCCGCACCCACCACCATTATCCCTCTATAATCACCCTGTACCCCATCTTTATCCCTTATAACCACCCTGTACCCCACCTTTATCAATCTATTAAGGCTCCTGTACTCCTACCTTGATCCCTCTTTTAGGCCCCTCACCCCACCTTTACTCTTCTATTAAGGCCCTGTATCCCCACCTTTTATCCTTCTATAACCACCCATGTACCCACCACACCTTTATCCCTCTTAGTCCCTGTCTCCTCCCATCTTTTTCCTCTATAACTGCCCCTGTACCATCCTTATCCCTCTATAAATCACTTCTGTACTCCCCCACCTTATCTCTCTATAACCGCCTGCACTTCTACCTTTATCCCTCTAGCAAGGCCCCAGTACCCCACATTTATCCTTCTAAAACTGCCCCTGTTCTCCCACCTTTATCCTCTATAACCACCTCTGCACTCACTCACCTTTATCCCTATATTAAGGTCCCTGTCCCCACCTTTATGCCTCTTCTAAAGCCACTGTACCCCACCTTTATCCTTCTATTAAGGCCCTGTACTTCCACCTATATTCCTCAATTACTGCCGCGGTACCCCACCTTTATCCTTCTATACCTGCCCTGTAAGCCCCATTTATCCTCTATTAAGGCCTCCTGTACCCCTCATCTTTTATCTCTATAACCGGGCCCAATACTCCCACCTTTCGCCTATTAAGGCCCCTGTACCCCCAAACTTTATCCCTCTATAACGCCTCATACCCCCAACCTTTATCCCTCTATTAAGGTCCCTGTACCGCCCACCTTCATCTCTCTTTCTTTCTCTGTTAAGGCCCCTGTACCCCCCACCTTTATCCCTCTATAAGCACCCCTGTACTCCCCACCTTTATCCCACTAGTAAGGCCCCTGTACCCCCCACCTTTATCCTCTCTATAACCGTCCCTTGTACCTCCACTTTTATCGCTCTCTTAATGCCCCTGTATCCCCACCTTTATCCCTCTATCACCACCCCTGTGCCCTGCATCTTGATCCCCTATTAAGGCCTCTGTCTTCCATATTATCTTTTTATAACCTCCTGTACCCCCCTCCTTTATCCCTCTACTAAGGCCCTGTACCCCCACCTTTATCTCTCTCTCTCTCTGTAGCCTGTACCCCCACCTTTTATCACACCACCCTGTAATCCTCTATTTTATCCCTCTTTTAAGGCTATTGCACCTCTGCCTTTATCACTCTATTAAGGCCCCTGTACCCCACCTTTATCCACTCTATTAAGGCCACTGTAACCCCATCTTATCCTCTATAACTGCCCTTACCTCCACCTTTATCCCTCTATTAAGGCCCCTCTACCCCCAACTTTTTTCTTCTATAACCACCTCTGTATCCCCCTGTTTATCCTCCTATTAAGGCACCTGCACCCCCACCTTTATTCCTCAATAACCACCCCTTAACATCTTACCTTTATCCCTCTATTAACTCCCCTGTAGTCCCTACCTTTATCCCTTTATTAAGGCCCTGTACCCCACACCTTTATCTGTCTATATCCACCCCTGTTCCCACCATTAACCTCTATAAAGGCCCTGTTACTTTCACCCTTGCCCTCTATAACCGCCTTTACTTCCTCACTCATCCTGCTATAACTGCAGAGACCACCTTTATCCCTCTTTAACTGAACCTGTACCCCACCTTTATCCCTTTATTAATTCCTCTGTACCCCATCTTTATCCCTCTGTAACCGCCCCGTACACCCACCTTTATTCCTCTATTAATGCCCCTGTACCCCTATTCTTTATTCCTTTATAACCATCCCTGTACCCCCACCTTTATCGTTCTATTAAGGCTCCTGTACCCCCAATCGTTATCCCTCTATTAAGACTTCTGCACAAACCACCTTTACCCCTCTATTAAGGCCCCTATACCACCCATATTTATCCTCTATAACCGCCCCTGAACCCCCCACCTGTATAGCTCTAGTAAGGCCCCTGTACCCCCTACCTTTGTCCCTCTATAACTGCCCCTCTACCCATCACCGTTATCCCTCTATAACCACCCCTGTATGCCCCATTTTATCCCTCTATTATGGACCGTGTACCACCCACCTTTATCCCTCTATAACCACCCTTGTACCCCATACCTTTATTCCTCTAAGGCCATTGCACCCCTCACTTTTATCCCTCCATTGAGGTTCCTGTACCCCCATTTCTATTCCTCTATTAAGGTCCCTGTATCGCCCACCTTTATCTCTCTCTGTTAAGGCCACCTGTACCCCCCTCCTTTATCCCTCTATAACCACCCCTGTACTCCCCACCTTTATCCTACTAAGGCCACTGCACCCCCCCCACCTTTTTCCCCTCTAGTGGGCCCTATGCCCCCACATTTATCCCTCTATTAGGCCCCTGTATCCCACCTTTATTCTTCTATTAAGGTCCCACCCCCACCTTTATTCCTCAACAAGTGCCCTGTACTCCCACCTTTATTCTGCTATAAGTGCCCCTCTACCCTTCACCTTTATTCCTCTATAACCTTCCCTACCCCCACCTTTATCCTCTATTAGGCCCCTGGACCCACCTTATCCTATATCACCGCCCCGTGACCCCACATCTTGATCCCTCCTATTAAGGCCCTTAAATTCTCACATTTATCTCTATAACCTCCCTGTACCCTCCACTTTTTATCCACTACTAGGAGGTCCCGTACCCCACACCTTTTATCTCTGTTGAGGCCCCCACTCTCCTTTTTCATTATATGACAACTCTGCACCCCCATCTTTATATCTCTATTAAAGCTTCCATACTCTAACCTTATCACCCATTAATGCCCCTGTACCACAATGATTATCCATCTATTACACGGCTGTTGCCTCCATCATATCCTTCTATAACTGCCCCATACCTTACCTTTATCCCCTCTATTAAGGCCCTCAACCCCCCCACCTATTTTCTTCTAACCGCCCTGTACCTCCATGTTTATCCTCTATTAAGGCCCCTGCACCCCCCCACAGTTATTCCTCAATGACTGCCCCTTAACCCCTTACCTTAATCCCTCTATTAAGGCCCTTGTACCCCCACCTTTATATCTCTCTCTCTCTCTGTTAAGGCCCCATACCCTCACCTATATCCCTCTATAACCATCCCTGTAATCCTCATCTTTATCCCTCTTTTAAGGGTTCTGTACCCCCTCACCTTTATCACTATATTAAGGCCTCTGTACCCCACCTTTATCCCTTTATTAAGGCTGCTGTACCCCCATATTATCCCTCTATAGCTGCACCTGTACCCCCACCTTTATCCCTCTAGTAATTCCCCTGTACCCCCACCTTTATCCCTCTATAACCACCCCTGTACTCCCTATCTTTATCCCTCTATTAAGGACCCTGTACCCCCATCTGTTTCCCTTTATAACCACCCCTGTACCCCCATCTTTGTTGATCTATTAAGGCTCCTGTACCCTTACCTTTATCCTTCTGTTAAGGCCCCTGTACACCCCACCTTTACCCTCTATTAAGGCCCCTGTACGGCTGTACCCCCCCACTGTTATCCCTCTATAACAGCCCCGTATCCCCCACCTGTATCACTCTAGTAAGGCCTGTATCCCCACCTTTATCCTCTATAACCACTACTGTACCCACCACCTTTATCTCTTTTTAATGCCCCTGTACCCCACCTTTTTCTCTATAATTGCCCTGCACCTCCACCTTTTATCCTCTATAACCGCCCATGTACCCATCACCTTTATCGCTCCATAAACGCCCTGTACCCCCATCTTTATCCCTTTATTAAGGCCCCTGTACCCCACCTTTATCCTCTATAACTGCCCTCTCCCCACCTTCATTCCTCAATAACTGCCCCTGTACCCCCTACCTTTATCCCTCTACAACCGCCCCTGTAACCCACACTTTAATTCCTCTATTAAGGCCCCATACTCCCCACCTTTATCCCTCTATTGAGGCCCCTGTACCTCCACCTTTATGCCTTTATTAATGCTCCTGTACCCCCACCTTTATCCCTCTATAACCGCACCTTTGCCCCCAAGCTTTATCCCTCTATAACCACCCTTGTACACCCCACCTTTACTCCTGTTAAGGCCCTGTAGCCTAATGCAAAGTAAAGTAAAGTAAAATTTATTTTTTAAGCGCTTTTCAATGCCAAAGCGCTGTACAAATAAAACAATTAAAATACATACATATAACACAAACAACAACAATAACAATATAATCACAATAAAATACAATAAATCACTCTCCATATGCCATGTGAAATAAATAATTTTTAAATTCTAACTTAAAGCTCTCAACGGTCAGGCAGCTTCGTATCCGACGAGGTAGACAATTCCACAGGGTAGGGGCAGCATAAGAAAATGCCCGTGCTCCAGATGTTTTTAAACGAACCCTGGGAACCTCTAGCAATCCCTCGTCAGTGGAGCGGAGTGAGCGAGAGGGACAGTAGGGAACAAGGAGATCTTGAAGATACCGTGGTCCCTGTTCATGTAGGGCTTTATAGGTCACTAACCCGACCTTAAAGGTGATCCGCCACTGAACCAGCAGCCAGTGCAGTTCGCGCAGCACAGGCGTACTATGACTTCTCATAGATGTCCCAGTCAAAAGCCTGGCTGCTGTGTTCTGCACTAGCTGCAAGCGGTGGATATCAACCCCCGGTAGCCCTAGGTACAGGGCATTGCAGTAATCAAGGCGATAAGTAACAAAGGCATGGACCAATGTCGGAAGGTCAGCCGGAGGAACAAGGTGTTTCACCCGAGCGATATTCCTAAGATGGTAGAAGGAAGATTTGACAGCAGATGACACCTGAAATTTCAGGGTCAAACTGCCGTCAATAATAACGCCCAGGTTACGCACCCAGTCTGAGGTTGAGAGCTGGGCACCATTGATCCATACGCCCGAAGGAAGTCCAGCCCTACAATCCACCTCAAGGTGACCTGGGTCCACCACCAACACCTCAGTCTTATCCGGGTTTAACCTTAGCCAGCTGGCACTCATCCAATCCTTGATCTCGGATAGACAGTTGTTAAGTATAGAGACTGTATCTTCCTGTCCGGGACTAAAGGACAAATACAGCTGGGTATCATCTGCATAGCAGTGAAAACCAAGCTGTATTGCTAATAGTCTCCCAATGGCAGCATATAGACAGCGAACAACATGGGTGCCAAAATGAAACCCTCACGGAACCCCACAGGGCAAAGAGACAGCGTCAGAGGAATAAATTCCAGTGATAACCCTCTGTCTCACCCTGTGAGAAAGATTGAAACCATTGCAGAACCGTATGCAGACAGTCCGCAATAAAACTGCAGGCATTCAAAAGCACACCATGGTCCACAGTGTCAAATGCTACAGAGAGAGATCAAGAAGGACTAGAATAGTACGAGCCTTTCAATCTCTTGCTATCAGGAGAGCATTTAGAACCCGGACAAGAGCAGTCTCAGTACTATGTCTTTTCCTAAATCCTGATTGAAGAGTATCGTAGACATTGTGATTTGTAAGGTGGTCATCCAGTTGCAGTGCAACCACCTTTTCAATAACCTTGCCCAAAAAGGGCAGGTTAGAGACAGGTCTGTAGTTAACTGGGCAGTCCAGATTTAATGAAGGTTTTTTTAGGAGTGGTCGAACGACCACCTCCTTTAAGGGTTCAGGAAAGATCCCCTGCTCCAAAGATTTCCAGACAATTTCAGCAATGGTCGGACAGATAATATCTACGCAACCCAATAATAGAGGCGTAGGGCCCGGATCCAAACTACAGCTGGTTGGACGTACAGTCTGGACAATCCTCACAATGTCCATGAATTCCTGCCTACCAAAGTCAAACCAGGTGACACAGATGTTTGTTTCCCCCCGCCGATCACTGTAAACCCTTGAAGAGTGAGCCTGGCCGATATCCGACCTAATGCCGGCAAACTTATCAGCGAAAAATCAAGCAAGCTCATCACACTTTATTTGTGAAAAATCTCTTCCAGACTGTAGACAGAGTGGATTGAACAATCTGTCAACAGTCCGAAAGAGTTGAGCTGGTCGGTTTCACGCAGCAGCAATCTCCCTGGACAGGAATTCTGCCTTCTTACGGGTTATTGCCGATTGATAGATAACATAATGATCCATCAATCTAAGTTTGTCAGCATCCAGGCAAGATTTCCGCCAGGCCCTCTCTAGCCTTCGGCCCACTCTCCTCAGCTCCTTCAAAGACTCATCAAACCATGGAGTCTTTGGGTGCTGAGTGAGTGGGCGAACATGAATAGGAGCAATTTGGTCCAAGACCCTGCTCACTGCCTTGTTATAGGCAATAACAAGGTCCCCTGGACCCATGCTCTCACCCGAAACACCCGATATGTCCAGTACCGCTAATAGGCCCTCTGGGTTTACTCCCCTTAAAGGGTGATACTGGACCATCTCCGAGGGGCAGGCCTTTAGGGGTGCCCCAAAACTGAATCTTATGGTGTGATGGTCTGTCCACACATTTGTTCCACCCCAGATGTGAAACGTCAAATCGAGTAGGAACACAGGTCCAGAGGTGTCCCCTATGGGTAGGCAGAGGTAACTACCTGTGACAGGCCCAACATAGACATAAGTTGGAGGAAGTTCTTTCCAAAGTGCAAGAGTTCATCGTCGAGCCCAGGCATTGAAGTCACCCAGTATTAACCATCTGGGCGACTCCAATGCCATGTCAACGATGAAGTCCGCGAACTCCTTCAGGAATTCACCACCATCGCTTGGTGGATGGTAGATGAGGAGAATCCTAAACTCTGCACCTGCTGCCAGGATACACTCAAAGGATCTGGTGTTACCCACTGGCACCTCCACGAGACTCAGATCTGATCTAAAAAAGATGGCTACTCCCCCGCCCCTACGATCCAATCTCGGACGGTGCATCACTGAGAACCCAGCCGGAGCAGCAGAGTCTAAAATAGGACCTGCATTCTCATCCAGCCAGGTCTCGGTGATACATGCCAGGTCAGATGTTGCAACAAGATTTGCAATAATAGCAGTCTTGTTCCTAATAGACCTGGCATTACATAACACCACCCGAGTTGGATGGGTTTTCGGAGGGGATCGCAGTACCTGGCCACAATCTGCCTAGCCCTTGAGTATGGGAATCAGGCAAGGAGGACCCCTCTCCTGATCCCATTTCGCCCCAGGGCGTCTCCTTGACCCAACTATCCCTATCTGCCTACCCCTCTCCAATCTCCCACTCTGTCCAGCCCACTCATCCCCTAAATGCCTTCTCACTATCCCTGCTTTACGACAGTTGTTAAAAACTTCATCAGACAACCGAGGACAGTGGAAGGGATGGAGGTCCCGGAGCAGAGTGGGAGAATAGTGCCTGACCATTTTAAGCCCCATCAAACGCATCATTAACAACAGATATCTAATAACTCTCAACTTAACAACCTATCTTAATTAACAAATAATATTATTAACCAAGGAAAACCTATAAAAAAATAAATAAATAAATAAAAAAGTCATATAATATCATAAAATCAAAAAGCATAGAAAGGTGAAGAAAATTTAAAATAATACAAAAGTCTGCTGGTCATCCAATACTAAAATTCCAGGCTCTCAAGAACTTGAACAATCAGAGTCAGGCTGTCTTTTGAAATGAGCAAAATAAATTTTCAATTGTAATCCAAAGGCAGAAGGCAGAAAATATCACAGACTACCATGTGATGGAAATAGCCCCCCCCCCCACCAGAGTGGAATTCCGATCCAGGCTGGAACCTTAGCAATAACCCCCAGAACGATGTCCACCCACAGGTAGACCACTCCAGTAGGTTTAGGAGACTTCAGCAATTCCCACCCGCCCACCAGCAGGTCGAAGCCAGAGTCACCCGCCTCGGTCCCAACCAGCACCAGCCACCTCAGGCAGCTATCCCGTAACACATATACAGGCCAAGACCACCATAGATCACAAAGTCCAAAGGCAAATCTTATTCAAAGTCTCCAAAAATTCCTCATAATAAAACAGCAGAGACCGAGGATCAATCACACTCTCCTCCCGGGGGGTCAGTCACACTCTCCTCCCAGAGCTTCAGCAATCTCAGACACCCCAATATAATGTGATTCAGTGCCAGGATATTCCAAAAAGTCTTCCCCCTTGGATTCAAAATATATCAGGGGCTTAAGTTTAGATAAGTTTTTAAATAACTCCTGTAGTTGTCCCAGCCCAACTCCCAAAATCCCTGTATAACTCACAGTTCATGAGTAGTGTTCCAATGTTCCCAGAATCATAGAGCAAGTTTCCCAAATGTCTTCACTCATAAAGTGCAGCACAGCTCACAATAAAGAACAGAACATGAACAAAACGAGTATTCTTCAGCAGCCGTGCCTGCCTCGTATAAGGGTATCCAAACAACTATTCAACTGTTGTCAGTTCCTGAAGCATATAGAACGCAACACTGCCATTGCCGCCTTACCTCCCCTTACACAGAGATTCCTGCATATTTCAACAAACAGTACACCTCATCGGATGTCCGGAATCGAATGTCCAGAATCGCACAAAGGATAAAAAGGAAAGCAACCCCAGCGAACTTCAGGAAGCTCCAACAGACAAGTAAAACAGCTCCAAAATCTTTATCCTTCTATAACTGCCCCTGTACCCCCTCCTTTATCTCTCCACGAAGAACCATGTACCCCCACCTTTATCCCTCTATTAAGGCCCCTGTAGCCCTCACCTTTATCCCCCACCTTTATCCCTCTATAACCACCTCTGTGCCCATTCTCACATTTATCCCTCTATTAAGTGCCCTGTACCCCCACCTTTATCCCTCTATAACCACCCCTGTACCCCCCCACCTTTATCCTTCTATTAAGGCCCCTTTCCCCCACCCTTTACCCCTCTATTAAGGCCCCTGTACCCCTCACACCTTTATCCCTCTGTAACCGCTTCTGTACCCACACCTTTATCCCTCTATAACCGCTCTGTACCCCTCTCACATTTATCCTCTATTAAGGTCCCTGTACCCCCACCTTGTCCCTCTATTCAGGTCCTTGTACCCCATCTTTATCTCTCTGTTAAGACCCTGTACCCCACCTTTATCCCTCTATAACCACCCCTGTACCCCCACCTTTATCCCTTTATTATGGCACCTGTACTCCACATTTATCCTTCTATAGCCACCCCTGTACCCCTATCCTCTATCAAGCCCCTCACCCCACTTTTATCCTTATAACCACCCCATACCCCACCTTTATCCTCTATAACTGCCCCTGCACCTCACCTTAGCCCTCATTTAATGCCCTGTGTCCCCTACCTTTATCCTACTATAACTGCCCCTGTACCCCAACTTTATCACCCTATTAAGGCCCCTAACCCCCAACTTTATCTTTCTATTAAGGTCCCTGTACCCCACCTTTATTCCTCAATAATCACCCTGTACCTCCACCTTTATCCCTCTGCAACTGCCCTGTATCCCCACCTTTGTCCCTCTATAACCATCCTTGTACCCCACCTTTAGCCCTGTATTAAGGTCCCTGTACCCCACATTTATCTCTATAACCACCCCTGCCCCTTATCCCTCTATTAAGGCCCCTGTACTCCCCACCTTTATGCCTCTATAACCACCCCTGTACCCCTCTATTAAGGCCCCTGTACCCCCACCTTTATCCATCTATTTTTTTAATTGTATTTTTGTTTTAAAATATGTAAGAGATAAATGGGATACAGTATATTGTGGAGATCACGTAGTACAATCAAGCGTATCTCAAGCAACATACAGTGCATTACAGTTATGAGCACAAGACCAAACATCATAAACAGCTATAAATAAATCCACCTTGATGGAGATCCTTGTATACTGGCACTAAAATAATAAGTCTTCCCCTTGAGTCTCTCACTCTCCCTCGGCCTTCCCACCATCACATAAAATCTCTTGTTACCCATTATGGAACAAAATGAGGATCTTGTACAGACATATAAAGGACCCATTTCCTCCTCTGAAGGTCAAATTTATCTTTTCTATTTAAATGACTGGCTGCCAGTCTTTCCAGGTTATTTACTTTTTTCATAGCCGTAAACCAGTCATTTCTGTTCAGAGGCGAGGTCTGGCCCCATAATCTGGTAATTGCTTTCTTAGCTATCAGTATATAAGTAATCAAGAGAGATCCCCTTGGAATACCCCTGCAGGAGGTATTGAAAGTAAGACCAGTTCAAGAGTAAGGACAGCCTCTTCTCCCACCTACTCCCCCAAGGTTTCTGCCACCTCTCCCCAAAATGGTCAGAGCACCGGGCTTGACCAGAAAATGTGCACATGTCCAGCCATTTTTCCCAAGATCTTCAGCAGCTTCCCACTGGTCCAGTTGCTAATTTTGCCAGTTTAGCTGGGGTATTGAAAAAATCTAAGCCTGACTTTCCAGGCAAATTCCCACCAGTATGGTGCTAGAGATATCCCTTGAGATATCATATTTAAACCAAAGATCTCATCGACACTGGCACCAGTAATTCCCGGTTCCAGACAGACAGAACCCCAAAGTTGAATCCTTAGTAACCTCCTGTAGTCCTTATACAGTGGTTCAAACCAAGTAAGTGAGGTTATTCTTTCATAGAAGATATAATCAGTATCAATATTTGTGGAGATGGGGAAGGAGGCAGTTCCATTGTGGAGCCCTATTCACCAAGTAAGCTTGTATCTGCTGATGCTATATTAGTCTCTGGTGGCAGCCCATAGGTGTCTCTCAATGTGGAAAAGGGTAATGTACCCTGGTTGTCTAATATCTAAAATGAAAGTTAGGCATCTATTATCCCAGCCATAAGGGTCCCAATTAGGGAACCTGAAATTCTAGCCTCTGACCTAAGTTGTCGTAAAAATAAAAGACCGTGGCAAGTTCCTGAGAGGCTCTGAGTTTGTCCCAGACTGTTAGACTACTCTGCATTCCCCTGTGATAGCCATTCTGCACTGGGAGGTGCTCCCCTAGATCAAATAAAACATTTTTAATATCTTGAATATGGTTAAGTGTAATCTCTAGCTTTTTCCAAGGTTTTCTTATAATTTGGGTCAATCCACCCCAGTATCCTAGCCAGTGCAGCTGCTTGTGCGTATTTACCTAAATCAGGTAATCCCAACCCTCCTTTGTCCCTTGGGAGCTGTAGAATGGACCAACAGATGCAAGGTTTCATGCCAGCCCAGACAAATCGAGCTAAGGCCCTATTCCAGGAAATAAAATATAGAAGGGGGGGCAGGACAAGAATAGTTTGAAACAAAAGTAGTCTGGGCAATATATTCATTCGAATTAGGCCACTCCAAGAATAAAAGGAGAGATGTAATTGAGACCAAGTATAAAGGTCATTCTCTATTGTCTGAGTGAGGGGTTTATAATTTATCAGGCCAGTATAATCAATATTTTGGAGTAGCTGTAAACCCAGATAGTTCATGTTTGTCCCCTGCCACTTATATGGTAATTATAAAATGGTATGTGAAAATCCTGTAACCTCATTGGTCAAAAGATGTCACATGACCATGGGTAAATCCTGCATTACCCACTGCTTAGGAAATGCATTTATAAAACAACATAGTTAAACACATTTTACACATAGGTCCATTGTATAATCAATAAGGCACTCCAGGGTGGTTATTGGGGTTTACCCACTTCTTGTGTGGTTAAGTCACACACCACACAAGATGTGGGTAAACCTCAATAACTCACACCCTGTTGTGCCTTATTGCTTAAATAAACTTGAAGGGGTGGAGAAGGGAAAACAAAGTCAAGACCTCTGTTCTTGTAGAGTTTATCTTATACTCTGAGAGTAGTGAAAATTGAGCAATAATATTCCAGAGGGCTCCAAGAGATTGTTCTGGATCTGACAGAGACAGTAGGAAGTCATCTGCATGTTGGCTATTGTGAAGATATCCTTTCCCACTTTAACTCCTCCATCATCTGATTGCTGGACCGCCAGGGCTAAAGGCTCAATATAAACTGCAAATAGTAATGGCAAGAGAGGGCATCCCTGTTGGGTGCCTCGCTCTAGGGGAATCAGGGTTGAAATTGCCCCATTTATTTTTGAAAAGACTTTGGGGGCAAAGTATATATGACTAAGCCATGTAACAAATTGCTCTGGAAATCCAAAGACCTCCAAGACCCTCCAAAAATTCCCAACAAACCCTATCAAAAGCCTTAAAGGCATCTAAACTCACTAATACTGAAGGAAGAGAGCTACGGGTCATATGGTCCATCAGATAGAATGTCCTGAGGGTATTATCTGCAGTTTGCCTCTGTCGTAAGAAGCCTGCCTGATCCATATGGATTACTTCTGGTGATCAAGGTAATACATGATCAAGGCGTTGGGTCCATATGGACATATATATCTCGTAATCACAACTGAGTACAGATACCGATGGGTCTATATGATTCTGGGGAATGGGGACCTCTTCCCAGTTTTGGTATGGCTAAAAGCACAGCATAGTACCAAGAGTCTGGAGGTGGTTCACCATTCTGAACATCTTGAAAAACCTGTAGCAGCAGGGGCTTAGCAAGGAGGAGAAAGCCTTGTACCAAAACACATTTTCTGGAGCGGAAGGACACTACTTTCTTCAACTCTAGAGCTGTGTGAGAAATTTCTGTATTGCACTTGATATCTGCAACAAACATGCACTTTGCTTAATTCTGTGGAAGTGAAACTAACCACCCTTGGTAATTGCTTTTTATTCACATTTATTTAGTGTTTAACCAAGAAGGGGCTTGTAAACTCTGTTTATCTTGTTAGTAACTCTTAGAAGGATTTCATACTGCATTTGGGTAGGTCCTTGTAGGTAGCTAGATTGTCTACTAGGATTTGCTGACAGTTAAACTATTTTAAATGAATTACAGTTGGCTGAGGAGTTGAAAAAGAAACTTGCAAACTCTGCTTATCTTGGAAGTAATCTCATAAGTGTTTGAATACTGTATTCTGTTGTCCCTTGGGGTAGCTGGATTGACTACTAGGATTTTGGGACAGAAACTATTTTTAAACTATTTACTAGTGCGTAGGAGTTTGTGATAGTTAAACTCTTTTAACAGAGTTACTGGGGTTAAGGAGTGGTTACAGAAAACCTGCAGTGTGAATTGAAACACAGACCGCCTTTAGGGGGAGGACATTGTTTTCAGACCAAACAGGTTGTATTGAACAGGAAGGGTTATATATAACCATTGGCAAAAATTGCCCTGGGTGGAGATATCAGACTAGATCAGATTACTATAAGTACTGCTGGCTGCAATTTTCAAAACACAAAACACATTTTCTGGAGCTGGAAGGACACTACTTTCTTCAACTGTGAGCTGTGTGAGAAATTCTGTATTGCACTTGATATCTGCAACAAACGTGCACTTTTGCTAATTCTGTGGAAGTGAAACTAACCACCCTTTGGTAATTGCTTTTTATTCACATTTATTTAGTGTTTAACCAAGAAGGGGCTTGTAAACCTGTTTATCTTGTTAGTAACTTCAGAATGATTTACATACTGCATTTGGGTAGGTCCTTGGAGGTAGCTAGATTGTCTACTAGGATTTGCTGACAGTTAAACTATTTTTAAAGGAATTACAGTTGACTGAGGAGTTGAAAAAGAAACTTGCAAACTCTGCTTATCTTGGAAGTAACCTCATAAGTGTTTGAATACTGCATTCTGGTTGTCCCTTGGGGGTAGCTGGATTGACTACTAGGATTTTGGGACAGAAACTATTTTTAAATAATTTACTGGTGTGTAGGAGTTTGTGATAGTTAAACTCTTTTTAACAGAGTTACTGGGGTTAAGGAGTGGTCACAGAAAAACCTGCAGTGTGAAACAGGAAAAGACAGTCTTTCAAGCAACAGAGGGTGGTGGATCTAGGTTTACGTTTGTTTGTTACAATTCTTAAGATTTTCAGTACAGGAAGAGTTTAAAGCACAGCTGACTTATTTTGGGGCTGACAGCTCTCGGAGCACAAACCACCAGGCCTGTTTTGGGGCTGGGAAGGTTTACCTGTGTCTGACTTGGATGTGTGGATTTTTCTCTGTTTGATTAACAGGGTATTTCTCTGTCAAATTGTTGTATAGGGCATCTTGCTGAGAGGAAGACACTCATTGCAGCAGTGGGTCAGAGCTTTTAGCTGATTGTTTCGTGAGGGCACAGTTTAGGCCCAACCCTCTCCCACACCTCACCCCACCCACCCCTGGAAATAGTTCCTTTATACCTGGGGTTCTGACATCATTTCCTCAAGAGTGCAAGGTGCATGTCACTGTCATATCCTCTCTGGCACACTGCACTGACAATATAAGCATACGCATTGTATATTATAAATATATATTTCTATATTACAAACTAATTACACACACACAAAAAAAAAACAAATGTGGGGAGTAGTGCAATGCAATGGCTGTGGGGCAGCAGTCTTCCTGGAGTCTTTCTGGAGGCTGAGATGCTGCCCTATTTGTAGACAACTCTCTGCCCTGAGGAGGAAGTTGCCCGCCTTCAGGCCACACTGACAATAGTACGGGACCTTCCCTAGGGCCACACTGACAGTAGGAAGGAACCTCCCCATCCAGGGGCACCACAGCCACCACCACTACCTCAGAGATTGCAAAGAAGACACAGCGTGTTGGACCACAGTGGGCTCAGGAAGGGTGAGGATGGTGGAACGGAGGCACACCCAGTCAGTTGTTCCACTCCACAATCCATACACCATTCTGGGAGCATAGCTCCCCCATGGATGCACCCACAGAGGAGACTAAGGAGGCTGAGGACAGCTGTCACAAGGGAGGCCCACAGGAAGGAGGCAGAGGACACCACAAGGAAAGGAAGCAGCCCTGGTGGGGGACCCAGTTATTAGGGATAGAACTGGAGGAGCTGGGAAAACTGAAGCAAGGTGCCTGCCTGGTGCCATGGCTTGGAGGGACAGGAAGCACATCCTCAGATCACGACAACAGCTGCAAGGATTCTGAGCTGGACGTAATTGTCCACCTAGGGACAAATGACTTGGCTCATCATGAGGTTAGAGCAGTGCAGGAGGACATTGCAGAGTTGGGAGGGCCCAAGACAAGTAGCACACACAGTATCCTTCTCAGAGGGCTGCCTGTCAAAGGCATGGGTGAGGCGTAGCCATTGGCACCATACAGTTTAATGAATAGTTGAAAAATGGTGCGGAACACAGGGTTTGGCTTCATTGGGGACTGGGGTTCCACCTGAGGACAATAGCCTATACTGGCAGGATGGTCTGCATCTGTCCAGGAAGGGAGCAAGTCTTTTGAGCAATCTGTTTAAATGCTTCATTGGCAAGCTTTAAACTAGTCAAAGGGGAGGCACTGACAAGCAGCAGAAAATCCCAGCCTGTCCCTACAAAACAGGGTACTAAATGAGAAAAAGACCAAGGTAGAACGGTCAGTGGGGATGCTGCAACAGAAGGTAAAGCTATCAAAAAATGGAGACTAATGAGTACCAATGCTCGATAGTCTAGGTAACAAGCTTCCTGAATTAGTGGCCTTGATGGAGGAGGAACATCTGGATATCGTGGGTCACAGAAACATGGTACACACAAAACCATGACTGGGACATAAACATACCAGGATACACTATCTACAGGAGGGACAGGGAGGGTAAAAGAGGAGGAGGAGGAGGAGTGTCTTACATAAAGGAAGGAATAAAAGCAACAGAACAAAAGGGTAAACAGGAGGAGAAGAAGCACTGTGGGTAAATTTGGAGACAGGCAATGGCACCACAATCCACACAGGGTTAGATACAGACCCTCTCAGGGGGGAAATGGACAAGGAAATGATAGAAAGTATACTTAGAATGGCAGAAAAGGGGAGATACTGTTGATGGGTGATCTGAATATGCCAGATGTTTACTGAGTGCAGTTGCAGCTGCCACTTCAAAGAGTGCAGTTATTCTAGATGCTCCTACAGGGGCATGCCTTAGACAACTAGTACTGAGCCCACCAGAGGGAGCAATATTAGACTTGATACTCCAAATGGAGATGGAGAGAGGATCACAGATGTAGAAGTGGGTAGCCATCTGGGAACCAGCGACCACCCAACAGTATGGTTCACAATAAACACAGTAATAGAGTCGTCACAAAGACAAAAGTACTGGACTTTAGGAGGGCTGACTTTGCCATAATGGGTGAGTGCCTAAGGAATGCACTAGCAAATGGGCAGGAAGGAGGGGTGGAAGAACAATGGGAATAATAAAACTGCCATCACAGAGGTAACAAGTCTCTTGTGTGAAGCAAATAAACAAAACAAGATCCATGTAAGAAACCACTATGGTTCTCCAAAGGAAGTGGCAGTGAAGGTTCAAGAGAAAAGAAAGCATTCAGGAAGTACAAGGAATCACAGAAGGAGCAGGACAGAGAACTGTATCAGTTAAAGCAAAAGGAGGCTGGGAAAGCAGTCAGAACAGCAAAGGCCCAAACTGAGGAAAAGATAGCCAACCCAGTTAAGAAGGGGATAAAACCTTTATAGATACATCAGGGAACTAAGGAAGACCAAGGAGGGATAGTGAGGCTTAATAAAGGAGGGAGGGTGGCAGAGGGAGACTGTGAAAGGCAGAGATACTAAACAAATATTTTTGCCTCAGTATTTCACGGCGAAGAGGGGAGATACATAAACAAACAGTAGTAACACTCTGGATACAGAAGCTGATACCGCCCATTTACAGAAGAAAGGGTTCTGAAAGAACTCAGAAACTGAAGGTGGACAAAGCAGGGGGCCTGATGGATTCATCCCAGAATTTAAAGAACCTAGGGTAGAACTAGTGACACCACTGACTACCCTTTTAACAAATCATGGGAGGATGGGTGGTACCCGAGGACTGGAGGAGGGCAGATGTGATTCCCTTCACAAAAGTGGGAGCAAGGCAGAAGCAGGAAACCTATAGACCTGTTAGTTTAACCTCAGTGGTAGGGAAAATGATGGAATCACTTCTAAAGGAAAGAATTGTCGAGCATCTAGAGGCCAGAGGGGCACAGGACCCTAGGCAGCATGGATTCACAGCGGGAAGGTCATGCCAGACTAATCGATAGATTTCTTTGACTGGGTGACCAAAGTAGTAGATCAGGAGGGCTGTGGACATGGCCTACCTAACTTTAGCAAGGCATTTGACACAGTCCCAAACAAAAAGATTAATATACAAGTTAGCCAGCCTGGGAGTGGGTCCCAAGATGACAGCCTGGGTAAAGAATTGGCTGGAGAATAGGACACAGAGTTATAGTAAATGGAGTCCACTCAGAAGAAAGAAGGGTTACTAGTGGGTACCGTGCAGGGTTCAGTATTAGGATCGATTCCTCTTCAATGTCTTTATGTTTACATTGCAGAAGGACTGAAGGAAAAGTATGTCTCTTTGCAGATGACACTAAGATCTGCAACAGAGTTGATGCACAGGGTGGGGTGGAAAGGATGAGAAGGGACTTGGCAAGGTTAGAGGAATGGTCAAATGTATGGCAGCTTAGATTCAATGCTAAGAAGTGCAAGGTAATGCACCTGGGAAACAAAAACCCAGGGGAAGAGTACACAATGGGGGGTGAGATACTAACAACAACAAGAATGGAAAGGGACCTGGGGGTAGTCATATCAGATGACCTAAAGATGGGCAAGCAATGTGAGAGGGCAACAAGGAGGGTTGGGGAATACTGGGATGCATAGGGAGGCATCACCAGTAGAAAACAGGAAGTTATTATCCCTCTGTACAGACAGCTGGTGAGACCCCATCTGAGTACTGTGTGTGGTTCTGGAGACCCAATCTCCACAAAGACATAGACAGGATGGAAGCTGTCCAGAGGAGGGCAACTAAAATGGTGCAGGGTCTGCACCGGAAGTCATATGAAGAGAGACTTAAGGAGCTTAATATGTATAGCCTCGAGGAAAGGAGGGAGAGGGGGACATGATAGAAACTTTCAAGTACCTCAAGGGAATCAACAAAGTCCAAGAGGGTAGCATCTTTCAAAAAAAGAGGTGTGCAAGAACAAGAGGGCACAATTTGAAGATAGAGGGGGGGCTCAGAGGTAATTTAAGGAAGTATTTTTTCACAGAGAGGGTTGTGGATGCATGGAACGGCCTTCGGAGGAGGTGGTGGAGTCAAAATCAGTGGGGAAATTAAGCATGCATGGAGTCATAAGGCAATTCTGGGGGTGGGCTTAGAAGAAGTAGGCTGCTGGTTAACTAGGATCTGCAGCTTATCCGAGGTAGGAATGGCAGACTGGGTGGGCCATGGTCCTTATCTGCCACAAATTCTATGTTTCTATGTTTCTACCACTCTGCAGAATTGCCATCAGGGCCTAGAGATTTCATAGTTTTGCATTTTTTGTAGCCAGTTGGATTTCCTGTCTGGTAATTGGACACAGCAGTGAAGCTTGTTGTGCTGCAGAGAGCTTGGGAATATGTAACTTGCTCAAAAAGTTTGAATCTCTGGGGGTGCTTTTCAGTATAATTCTGCATAGAATTTTTTGAAAAGCTTGTTCTATCTCAGGTCTTGATGGAGAAGGACACCAGATCGAGGATCCTTGATTCTGGTGATTGTAGCTTTCTGTTTGAACATTCTTTTTCGTCTGGCTAAATGCCTTGCTCCCTAGGTCCTCCCTCATAAAAAGTGCTTTTAGAACATAAAAGTGCAGCCTGAACTCTCAGGTCCAGAATTTGTTAGAGCTCAGCCTGCACTTTCTGCAGTTCTGTAGTCTGAGTTATGTGCCCCTCCTCTCTGGCTGTCAGGCTGTATATGAGATTATCTCTCCTCTAAGGACAGCCTTCACCGTACTCCATAACACTACTGGGGTAATCTTTGGGGATTGATTTTCTTGGATTATCTGGGGGAGCCGGTCTTCCATCAATGTCTTAAACTTAGGGTCTTTCAGAACAGAGGTGTTCAGCCTCCAGAAGGTAGTCTTTCTAGGTGCTGCAATTTCTATTTTTAAAATAATCAGGGCGTGGTCAGATGGGAGACGGGCTCCTAACCTAATATCGCTAGTTTTTTCCATTTGCTCTGTAGAGAGGAAAAAAGTAGTCAAGGCAAGAGGAGTGTATGATGTCTGGGAGAAAATAAGTAAAACCTCCTTTGTAGGGAAAATTGCCACCATATACCGCTGGACCCGGTACAGGTAGTTGAGCTTTGAGGTATTTCTGAGAGGGCTGGTTCTGTGCTTATGGGGTGAGAAGCATCTAGATGGGGGTATAGGGTGATATTGAAATCACCCCTATTATAATTATACCCTGCTGAATATCTACGAGCTGATTAAAAACATTTTCATATGAACCGGAGGGCCCCTGGGGGGAAATAGACACTCTGCCAATGTAACAGCAAAGTCATAGAGGCATCCTTGAGCAATAGTAAAATAACCATTAGAATCAATCCTCTCAGCTTCTTTTTAAAAAGGTGTTCAGCAGGGATCAGTCTGGTGGTGGCTCTACGCTTACCAGTCTTACTGGAAGAAGCATTACAGAGTACTGGTGACCAGCAGAAAGTTTCTGGTGTCCTGAATAGGAAATGCCTCTTGTAAGAAAATAAGGTCCACTCTCTTCTGGCGTAAGTACTGCTGCTAAATGGGATTAATACCACTAATGTTCAATGATAAACACTCTACTGAAGGATCCATCATAACTGATTAAATAAAGAAAAAAGCTCCCTCTGGTGGACAGAACACATTTGGCATCTCCTACCCAGGCTGCACAGAGGTAGCCATCTTCTATACTGCCTTGTAATCAAAATGCTCTAACTGAAATCTGGGCATTAATAGGTGCTCTCTGTGGCAAGGTCAGATTGCTCTACCTAGCTAAATCTGTATTTCTAACAATCTCCTGTAAATCATATTTGTTATTCGTCCATTTGCAATAAATAGCATGTCCATGCATTTCCCAGGTATCCCATATATCTTGTAGCCTAAATCTTACATGTAACAGTAAGTCAGTAAACAGCCTGACTTTTAATACAACAAAACTATTTACACTATGAATGACTTCAATTAGAAGAACCTTGTCATTACTAAGAACAGTGACTTCCTTAAGTGGGGAGGTATATAATTTCCTCCCTGTACCTTCATGAAGAACCCCATGTAGTTGTTGAGCTCTTCCTGAAGATAGAGGTAGTCCCAGATCGTAGCTGACTGGGATACCCAAGATGTATATCCAAAAGATTAAGGACATAGCAAAAGAAAAAGAAACATTTAGGAAGGATAGCACTCCTGAGTAGGCTCCACATCCTGCCCTCATTCCGCCAAAATACCATTACTTCAGAGTTGCCATGCGAGCTAAGAAAGAAAAAGCCATGTTAGAATGGGGAACAGATGGCAGGGAGGCCTCAAGAAATAGTCCTGCTCAACTGCCAGAATAGTCCCGAGTATACAGCCTAAAATAGAAAAAGAAAATGTAGTAAGTCTCTGGCATTATTAGTTCCTTTAAAACGCAAGGACAAATAAAATAATTTTTTTCCTGAGGTCTGGCACATTTTTTTGTCTCTTAAACAACAATGCTGTAGGCTTTATAGGCCCCATTTAAAGGCTAAGTGGGAGGGGAAGGTGTCCCTGGTCTCCTTGCCATACAGCAGACAAGTGGCTTAGTTCAGGCCCAGAATTAGAGGGACTGCTGTTAGCCTTGAGCCTGAGCCACCGAGGAAGGGATCCAGGGAAAAAGGAAAACTCTCAATCGAGAGTACCCCACCCCTAAGCACCCACCTGAATACGACATGAAATGTCCAAAAGGTTACAAACATCTCTTCCCTCAGGTCATTGCAGTAAGGTCATTTATTTATTTATTGAGCGTTGGAAATTACCTTTGAGTCAGAGACTCCTTTACAAAGGTTCCACGTCACATAGTTTACATACATAGACATACAGGATATATAGCAGTACATCAGTACATAGTCAGGTTGTTACAGTATTTGTTACAGTAGCAGATTGTGAGGCTAACAGTGAGAAAACTAGGTTAGATCAAACTGCACTTCTCCAATGTTGTTCTGTTGCCTTTTCTGTTTGTTTTGGTTGGATTGCCAATGTGAAGGCCTCGTGGAGGGATCCCGCTGCTCCAGCAATTTGTCTGGAAATTTAAGTCCCATTTTAGTAAGTCCCACTTTGGCTTCCAGTGCTGTGGCAAACTCCTCTTTCCTCAGGAGATGTACTACGAGCCGGGCAAGGTACAGGGTAGAAAATTTATGGCCAGCTGCTTTTAACACAGGCAGTAATGAAAGGTATGCTTTTCTGAGGAGCATTGTTTTAGGGCATAGTCACGATCAATGTAGAAACGTGTCTGCCCATAGAATATTTTTCACTTATGTCATGCTGTAAGGAGAACATTTTCTTTCATGGCGTAGTTATTAAATCTTGCAATAATAGACCTCAGGGGGGCATTTGGTTAGCTGATTTAGGCGATAACACTCTATGGACCCTTTCAAGTTGTAGGTCTAAGTTCTTAGGTAGCTCCAGTGCAGTACGCAGCAAAGCGTCCACAAATTCCTTAATATTGCTCCCCTCTGATCCTTCCAAAATGCTGTAAATCCATATATTTTATCTCCTCGCACGGTTCCCTGAGTCCTCCTGCCATGCTTCCATTTGCTCACATTGCTCTCTCAACATTTGTACCTCCGACTCTAGATCATCTACCCGATTTTCTGTTGCTGCATTGCCTTTCTAAATCATCGGCTCGCTTCAAGTTAAGGCCACATCCTTACGTAGTTCACCGTATAAGTCCTTCATTTCAGCCCATAAGATCAGTTCTTGATATATGGTATCTAGTTAAATTTTTTAGCCTTTGCCATGCTGCCCTTCGATAAGGATTTGTTAAAGCTTCGTGGTGTTTCAGCCATTAGGCCTTTTGCCAACACTGCAGTCAGAGGCCTCCAGTCGCAGCCATCCCCATCTAGATCATCTGTTTCACCCACTGCAAAATGCTGCCCTTCTGTACTGTATTTATCTCCCTGCTACCATTTAACACTCCGATTTCAGCAGAAAAATTATTTTTATCAGGCCAGATGGGGTATTCTTTGCTTGGCATGAGTAAATGCAAGTGAATTAATGCAGCCATCACTGGAGGAGGCGGAACCAGAAGTCGCCATTTTTCCTTTTCAGAGATGTACACTCGCTGTAATGCCGATTGCTATGACATGGAACTGGGTGCTCCAATTTACCCTTGGCAAACTGACCCCCCCTAATATCACAGTATTACCCTTACCATGAAACCTTCTTATTTCCTCCCTCAACTCCCTGTTAATTTCCTCATTTTGAGAAGGTGGCCTGTACACTACTCCCAATCTAACTTTTCTGCCTTTTGAGTTCTGGAGCTGTACCCATAAGGCTTCAGCCTTGCCCTCCTCCCCTTCCTCCATGTTGCACAATATTCCTTCCCTTACATAAATAGCCACCCCTTCCGCTTCCGTTTTTCTCTGTCCCTATGGTACAGTCTGTACTCAGAGATCACTAGGTTCCAGTCCTGGTAGTGGGTGGCCCATGTCTCAGTGATGACTGCTATGTCCACCCCTCCTTCCGCCATCAATGTCTGCAACTCTACTGCCTTGTTTCCCAGACTCCTTGCATTCAAGAAAATCACCCTCCATCATGGCCCCTGCCCCTCCTCGCCCTTCCCCTCTCCTCTATCACTTCCTTATTTTGAATTCCACTCCTGACTAGTAGGGGGAGGCCTAACGGGCTCCCTTGCCTGGGGGCACACTCTGTCACCCAACCCTTCACCCCCCCCTTAGTTTTAATTAATTCTGAATGCTGTGTACTCTCCCAGCTTTTGCTTCAGGACCGCTGTGCCTTATAAACAAACGTAGAAACATAGAATTTGACAACACACAAGGACCCCCCGAGTCTCGTATTCCTGCGCAGAGTGTGACATGCCGGTAGCTCCCCAAGCACCGGCAGACCTCCTCGGCTTGAAAAAGTTTTACTGCCCTTGCCGTTGCAGGCGACTGCCCAATTCAGAGACTGAACTTTAATCGAGAGGGTGAAACCACAGACTGCAGGCACCCTTACCTGCAATCGGAGAGCCAGGATTCCTTTGTTCCTACCGGCCGACGGACCCTGTCACACTACCACACTCGCTCCAGACTTTTTGAACTTGGCGCCGTAGCGCTCCTGTGACCATTGGACCCCTTAATAGTGATGTTGACTGCTCTCCCCTTTTAAGGGTGAGCGGTTCCCTGTTTTCTCTGCTAAACCAAAGTACTGTCTTGTTGGTTGGAGGAGGGGAGGCCAGGGCAACCTGTACCTGGAAGGTCCCTCCCCATGCCTCGTGTTCCTGTGCAGAGTGTAAGGTGCCGGTAGCTCACCAAGCACTGGCGGGCCTCCTTGGTGTGAAAAGTTTTACTGCCCCCGCCGTTGCAGGGACTGCCCATTACTGTGTATTTTTCAGCCATCCCACCCACCCCGCTCCTCCTCCCATTAATACGCACTAGCTCCGCCTCCAGAGCCTGACTCGACCTACCAGGGTCTGGGGAGGTCCTGATAAAGAGCAACAGGCGCCTTCCATCTCATTACTAAAGAGGAATCAACCAAAACTATTAACCAGGGGAATCCCTGCCCTGCTGTTCTGAGGCTCACCCTACCTCTCTAACACCAGCAGAGGGCTGATCTTAGTCCCTGTCCCGAACCTCTGTCAGGTGCCCATAGCTCACCACAACTCACTGTCATCATTTCTAATCTGATTTATACTTCCTTATTGACAAATGATGTTATCTTGTGACTAGTGTACCTTTATTATTCCTCCTCCTCCCCACCGAACCTCTATTAGTATCTGTGTTGACCTGCTTATTTCTGCTTGCAACTGCTCTCATCCCCCGCTGGGTGCACCCTGAGACCTGCCACAAGGTTTGCCCCACTAGAGCTGCCCAGACCAAGGGTCAGAGGAGGCTCAGGAACCTGCTGTACCCCACCTTGAAAATGGAGCCTCCCAGGGTGCTCCCCACCGCATTATGGGAGTCCCCCAAGGTGCGAAAGGGTGGCGGGTTACCCCCCTTTCAGAGTACCACCATCCTCGTCAGGCTTATAACGGGGCTTGTACTCCTCCAAGTGGCCTCCAGTCCCCCGATGACAATCTGTGACTGCTGGATTCAGCCTCCATCGGAAGAGGTGCCAGACTACTCCTCTAACCTACTGGCTTACTCCAAGACACCGTGCTGTCTTACTTGCTGCCTTGACCTCAGGGGTCTACTGTACTCCACCCGTGTCAAGCGTCTCCTAGCACGCAAGCCTTTGACAGGAGTGACTGCCAACAGGCGGTACTCCCTATGGATCTTCCCCATAATATTAGCTCTGGCTGGTGACATTGAACCTAATCCAGGCCCTAACTTCCTGGCCCCCACTACCCCCTGAGGAGGCTGGGTAAGGGACTTAAAAGTCGCACACCTCAATATTCTCGGAGTCTACTACCTAACCTTAATGAGTTAGTCTCCTGGGTCTCACTCTACAAGCCTGATACACTTAGAGTGACCGAGACCTGGCTGGAATCCTTCATTCCTGACTCAGCATGTGCACCCTGGTTATTGAATTCATAAGACAGGCTCGACCTGGGAACAATGGGGAGGTGGCATCTTGATCTATTATAAGAGCCACCTGGGAGTAACTGAGGTGGCTCACCAGCCACCCACCTCATCCCCTTCGAGCTTCTTCATGTCCTGCTCTTACCGGGAACACCAAGAAACCACATGTGGCTTGCACCTAACCCCCTAAGGGTTCCAGTCCTGACCCACCTCCTGGACACAGTAGGTCCCAGCATTGGAGACAACGAACTAGTTATCTTGGGCAGTCAACCTAAACTGGGCCGGAGGTAATGAAGCAGTATGAGTCCCTACTTGCCAATCACTCCCCTCACCAACTTGTCCAGGAGCCAACCAGATGGTCAGCTAATGGATCTTCCAGCTCCATCCTGGACTGGATCCGTCTAACCGACCTGAAAGGATCTCCTCCGTAGGAACCCCTACCAGACTCCATCTCTGACCATTCCCCAGTCTACTGTGTGTGGAGAATACCTTCCCCAAAAGTCCCTCAAAAAGTCATCCACTTAAGGAACTATGCCAGGTTTGTACCTGAAGCGTTCAGGGAGGAGCTAAGGCTAACTGACTGGTCAGGGGTGCTGGGAGCATCTGATCCCTCTACAGCTGCCACCCACTTTCTCTCTACCTTCGGGGCCCTGCAGGACAAGCATGCTCCCATGTTTACAAGGAGGGTCTGGGGGTCCATCACACCATGGTTGCATGGGAGTCTCCTAGCCCTCATGCGGGCCAGAGACAAGTGTTGGGCCCAGTACAAAAGCTCCCTCAATCAGACAATTTTCCAACGATACAGAAATCTTAGAAATAAGTGCAAAAAGACCATCAGGGCCGCCAAAAGTGACTTCTGTAAGTCTGTCCTACTCAGCTCAGCCAATGATCCCAGACGGTTCTGGAGAAACATCAAAACACTTGTCAGTGGCCCCACCAGTGCAGGGGTATCTGACACGGTTATTGGTGGGCTCTTCTACAGTAATTCCCACACAATTGCTAATGCCCTAAATTCTCACTTCACTGACCTGTCGGCTTATGCTTCACTCTTCCCACCTGAAGCAAACCCTACTGGTCCCCCTCCTGCACCAGGGCCGGAGGCTTCCTCCTCCCCCGACCACTCTAATGTCTCAGGGCTGTTTCCAGTCATTGATTTGCTTAACCTTCTCTCTGGTCTGTCCCAGTACTCAAGCCCTGGGCCTGACAATCTGGAGCCCAAGCTTCTAAAGCTAGGCACCCACCACATTGCCTCCCTTTAGCCCACATCTTTAGCGTATCACTCTGCGATGGGGGTTATTCCTGACTATTTGAAAGGTGGCCAGGATAGTACCTGTGCTGAAGCAGGGCAATCCCAAGGTCCCGGACAATTATCGTCCCGATCGCCATTCTATCTTCCCTCAGTAAGCTCCTGGAAAAGTTGTGCTAGAGCAACTCTCTGATTACATAGTGGCTCAAGAACTGCTATCCCTGGCCCAGCATGGTGTTTGGAAGGGGCATAGTACGCACCACAGCCTTGGTCTCAGTCTCTTCCAGTATCAAGAGGAGCCATGGACCAGGTAAACCTCTGGAGCCATATTTATCGACTTGTCCAAAGCCTTGACCTTTGTCGATCATGAGTTACTCTGCACTCAGCTGTGGTCCCTGGGTCTGTCCTCCTCTGCTATGAACTGCTTCACTGGCTAACTACATGGTAGAAAGCAGAGGACAAGATTCAATAAAGTCCTCTCTGATCCCCTACCGGTGACCTCAGGCATCCCCCAAGGGTCGGTCCTGGGGCCCCTCCTCTTCTCCCTCTTTGTCAACCATTTACCAGCAGCAGTTACCAACTGCAGTGCCACTCTTTATGCAGATGGCCTGGACATCCTGACCCACTCCCGGGACATCGAGACTCTAAATCAGCATCTATCTGAGGACTTCAACAGTATCCAAGCTTGGGTAACCAAAAATAAACTGGTTCTCAACCTGAAAAACACAGGCTATGCTATTTGGCTCAGCACCCAAAATCAAAGCCGTACAGCGCCACTGGGCATCACATGCCAGGACGGTACCCTCCTCCCAACTGTAAATTCCATCAGATACCTTGGGTAATGCTTGACCTCAACTTGACATGTGGAATCAGATACTAAATGTCTGTAGAGCAGTGAACTGCAAATTGGGCCTGGTCTATACAGCCAAATACAACCTCACACCTGCGGCTTATCTGACTCTCGCGAGAGGTGTTCTGCTCCCTTCCCTTTCCTACGGCCTGCACCTATTTGCTAGTTCCACCAAATCCCATCTTACCCAGTGGTTCACTATTTATAATAACATCTGCTGTTTTGCCCTGGCAGCGCCCTAGCTTACCCACCATTGTAAGCTCTATGATAATCTCTGCTGGCTCTCTCCATCGAGCTACCTGGACTTTGGGCAGATGTCTCGGATGCAAAGTGATTAGAACTGGCACCCAACTGGGGCTGGCACAGCTACTACTGCCTGCGGACTACTCCTCCTACTCACTCAGATCACAGGTCCCCGGGTTGCTTAGAGTTCCTCCAACTCGAACCCTCATGGGGGACAGGGACTTTGCTGCAAGCGTGCCTAGACTCTGGAACTCCTTTCCAGAGCAGGTTCGATCGGCCCCTCCCACCAGAGTTTCCGTAGACACCTGTAGGGTTTCCTGAAGCTGACCTCTGTGTGTGTCTGTCCAAAACCCCCATAGAGCAATGTCCTCTCTCAACATGGCCTTTGTGCTTCACAACAGGCACACGGCCACCCCTAATGAATCAATCCTCTCTTGGCACTTGACTGAGTTATTATTTGTCCACTCTTGGCACTTGACTGAGTTATAATTTGTCTATTTCACACAACAACCAGTGACTCTGTTGTACCTTACCACTGTTTGAAACTGGATGTAATTAATTGCTCTACCACTGTGGTACCTTGTTAATGTCACCTTGTTAATTGTTGTTTTCTAGTTGACATTCTGCTCTGTTGTTTCCTGTATTACCCTGTACTACCCTGTATTCACCATGTTGTACTCTCCCAGGTAATTCCTGAAAATAGGCATATTACTTGTCTAGTGTACTTACCTGGTAACCAAAGCTAAATAAATAAGCTGCCGATCCTGGTTAACCAACAGCCCACTTCTTCCTAACCCCCACCAGAATTACCTTATGTCTGTCCCATGCATCCTTGAATTCTCCCACTGTTTTGACCCCATGACCTCCTCAGGAAGGTTGTTCCATGTGTGTCCACCACCCTCTCCATGAAACAATACTTCCTTACGTTGTACCTGAGTCATCCCACTTGTATCTTCAAATTGCACCCCATTGTTCTTGCACACCTTTTTTTCTGAAAGATGCTACCCTCTTGGACTTTGTTTATTCCCTTAAGGTACTTGAAAGTTTCTATCATGTCCATCCTCTCCCTCTTTTCGAGGCTATATATTAAGCTCCTTTAGCCTCTCTTCATATGGCTTCTGGTACAAACCCTGCACCCTTTTAGTTGCCCTGCTCTGGACTGCCTCCATCCCATGTCCTTGCAGAGATGGGGTCTCCAGAACTGCATGCAGTACTCCAGATAGGAGTCTCACCAACTGTCTGTACAGAGGGATGACAACTTCCTGTTTTCTACTGGTGATGCCTCTCCCTATGCATCCCAGTATCCCCCCCCAGCCCTCCTTCTCCCATTGCTTGCCTACCTTTAGGTCATCTAACATGACTTCCCCCAGGTCCGTTTCCATTTTTGTTGTTGTTAGTACCTTCCCCCCTCCCCCCATTGTGTACTCTTGTCCTGGGCTTTTGTTTCCCAGGTGCATTATTTTGCACTTCTTTGCATTGCATCTAAGCTGCCATACTTTTGACCATTCCTCCAACCTTGCCAAGTCCCTTCTCATCCTTTCCACCCCTCCTTGTGTATCAATCCTGTTCAGATCTTTGTGTTGTCTACAAAGAGGCATTGTTTTCCTTTCAGTCCCTCCACAATGTCATTTATAAAGACATTAAAAAGGAATGGTCCCAGTACTGAACCCTGCGGTACCCCGCTAGTAACCCCCTTTTCTTCCTTACCCAAATCTTACTTACCTTACTCACATATTTTCTGCCTTCCTAGGTATGGCAGGTATCATGTTGGGCCTATGCCAGGCAGCAAGGATAGCATCCTCCAAGGCAGGTAGAAGAGCAGGAATGATGATGATGATGGGGGGGTCAGGCAATTCCAAGAACTCCCCAGGTTCTTCTTGGTGAAATCCTGTTCCTCCAAATCAAATCCCTTGGCAGTCTGTGATCACTGCACCACAGTGATAAAAGATGGATCTTCAGTGGGGAACCTTGGTGTGTATACTACTGAGTCCTCACTCTCTGTGGATACAATGGAACTTGTCCTCTCATAGGAGCTTTCCACAAAATCTTCCTCCGCCTGGTCAGAATTGTCCTACTGGTCCCATCGACGTGTTCAATGGGATGCAGGAGAAAGCAGGAGAAGACGTCAACGCTGAGATGGGAGCTGGCACATCAACTTGGCAGGCGTCGATGCTCGGGCGTGTCTTGAAGGCCTTGCTGATGCTTCTCCTATTACAGGAGGAGGTAGCAGGTGTTTGAGTCCATAATGGATGAGGTACCATCTTGAATGTCTCCACCCATGTGGTCAACAGAATGCCAAAGGCGTCGATGGGGAGGCGCAGTTCCAGACATCGACAGCAATACACCAGTCATGCTAGGCCTGGTGGCGCTCATAGAGTGCCCTGACCTGGAAGGGTCAATGGTCTGGGTGGCTGGTGGCATCGTTGCCAGACCGGTCGACGGCACTGAGGTGTTCGCTCTGGAGGGCAACCTTGAACAAACCGGGGAGGCCTTGTCCTTGCTGTGCTCCCTCTCCTGGTGCTTATGTTTATCCTGCCTCAAAGTCTTCTCCCAGAACTTGGAGGAATGGGAGCATGAGGAGTGGGCCGGCAACACAGTGGAGCACTTCTCCTGGAGCTCTTTCTCCATTCTGACCCCATGCTGCTTCAGAAGGTGTGTCTCAAAAACATTCTTTTGGTGTCATTGGGCAGCAGTATTGGTGTTTCTGCATATCTGGCAGGCCTTCACATTATGGGCTGAGACAAGGCAGCACACACAGACATCGTGCCAGTCGCTAGAGTATATTTTCTCACCACATTCACAGTATAGAAACAGTTTTAATGGCTCTTTAGTCAACATACACATTACTGAAAATCACATTTTAAAAAGTGATGACTAACTAAGGAGAGAAATATCAGAAAGCGTTCTACTATAACAGCAGCATTTCCGTGCAGGGTCTGTGCAAGTATGGCTGATGACAGGAAAAGAACTGAGGAGGGAAGGGGCAGCCCACATTGATATGGGAAGAGCTGACGATGTACGGCATCATGAGTGGCCCATAGTGGACTGCTTGCAAAAAGTTTTCATGTAGTGCAAATGTCTGGCGGCTCTAAGTTCCATAGGTGTGGCCTGATGAAAGAGAAATCCTTGAAGAATCTCACATTTTTCTATAATTCTCACCCTTATTCTTTATTGCAAAGGACTTTTGCATGAAAACAGGATCTCTGCACTTCCTGCTTGCCTACAACTGACATCACAATTCTGTTACTGTGAAGATGATTATGATGGCAGTAACAGGATTATAATATCAGGTTTCTAAAAAGAGGCCAGTGCAGATAAAGTGCAAGGGACAATGACCTTGTTTTCATGCACCTCTCCCCAGTAATAAAGAAAAGGGAAAACTCAACAGAAAACATGGGTGCTAGATACTGAATTGTGTCTAAATCTCACAGTTTTTAAAATGTACCTTGGGCTGTCAGGGGCTCTTTAATCCAGATTTATATATTTAGTTGTTGTTGACCACTAGGCAAATTCTGCCTATTTTCAGGCACAACCCAGGTGGAGGGGGATACAGATGAATGCCAACTGACTTTGAACCAGATTAAGCTGTCGGTGTTATTTTAGTGAATGGGGGGAAATTTGGCCAGGATACCTGGGAAATTTCCCTACCTGTCAATAGGGAGACCTACTGTCTAAGATGGCCACTCTGGAAGAACCGTGGAAAGAACAGATGCTTAGGTGGCAGGGGAAAGGCCTCCCCAATCCTTTCCACTCAGAAGGCCTTAGATTTGGCACTTGTTGTGGCTGATTTTTCTGAGGATGACCTAGAAAACTGAAATTGCTAATGCTACTCCTATCGAGCACTCTTTACACCCTGATACTAGTTCTGTGCAGCAAAAATGCAAAGCTCTGCCTCGGCCTCACATAGGTCCCGTGCTGAAAGATTACAGATTCTACAGACTGAAAAAGAAAATACCTTCAAAGGCTCAGTAACTGGATGCGGAGCTTCTTGTACTAACCTCGCAAGTGGCTGTCAGTGCCCAGGACTTATTTGTCAAACAGCCACTGGAGTCATACCATGGGTGAGTCACAGTTTACTGCTGTGGCTGTGGAGCCCTCCCTGCAACTGCCGACAGAGTTTCAAATTTGAGCGATGCAGCCCTGTGGCTGGCTGTAATAATGAAATAACTTCCATGTGCCAACATCACCTCATTCAAGTCTGTTTCCTCTGCTACCCTCCCTAAGCGGAAGACTGGGAAGCTACGTCTTGGGGCTGAGAGAAGGCCCATCCAAATGACAATACTCTAGGCCATGTCTGGCCTCTTCTGGTGCTGAGGGAGTTACTTTTTCCTTCTTGGACAGATGAAAACCAGCAGATTGGAGCTATCAGGAACTGACCCCCCCAGTTCAATGTCATGTTCCTCGAACGCAGAAACTGGATTGGGGTACTGGTCCATGATACATGCATTGGAGGACACTGGCTGGATCCAGAAGCATCTGGACAATGGACCCTGGATTCGCAGGTCCTTCCTACTGAGGATGCTAGCAACCTCTTTCGACTACAGTGGCCACCACCAATGGACTGGATAAGAGCTCCAACGCATGCCGGGGTAACTTTTCCAACTTATCTAATAATGGGGAGAATTCTAATGTTGTGTCCAGGAATAATGTTGTTGCTTTAAATAATGTTGAAGTGTCTACTGTGCTTACTCCTCCTAATATAACCCAGGACAATGAGGAGCCTACCCGCCTGGGCCCTAGTATAGCTTCATTACAAAATCAACAAGGTGCACCTTCTCTAGAGCCTATGTTTAAACTTTCTGACCTGTTTGCAAATAAGGATGAATCTGCCCCTAGATGTAACGCAGTCAGATTGTTATATAAGGGTGGGTTAGAAAAAAAACCCAGGCAGAATCCATATGGCTAGAAATTTATTAAAAAATTCAATAAAAAATGTTTCCTCAGAGATTTTTTCACTGATCAGTTTGGGAAATGGGAACTATGATGTTAGTTGTAAGAATGTCTTCAGTCTAGACCGTTTCTGGGACCAGTATCAGTCTTTACAGAATAATACTGTTGGATCCCCTTTCACGCCATTCCCTAACCAAACCACTTGTTAAACACATCGACGTGATATTCAAAAGGGTTGGGCATGGCGCAACAGTGTTGCAACATGCGCAACCCACTGATGCACCCCAGCACAATATTCAAATGGGAATTGTGCCTGGCACAAATCCAGATGCGCTGGAGCGCATCTGTAATGTATGCAGGCGTAGGTGGGGGGGGTGTGCCCGAGCATACTCTGCACAGCCCGATATTCAGCCCGGGATGTGCGGAGCCATGCATGTGCAACCCCTACCTGCGCCTGCACAAAGTTGATCGAAAAAAAAAAGGAACAACGGATAGCTACCCACAGGTGAGCTGCCGCATTGCAGGGCACAACATGGCAGCTGCCACCTGTGGATGGCCACCTGAGCTCCGGCTGCACCTCCTGGTGGCGCCCCCCATGCCCAATCATGGGCATTAGTAAAATAAAGAAAACCCTCCACATCCCTGGTGGTCCAGTGGACCGCTGCCCGCCTGATCGTGGGCTTCAGTAAATAAATCATTTATCCTAGATCCCTGGTGGTCCAGTGGACCAAAGTCTGCCCGATCACGGGCTTAAGTGTGAAAAATAGATACATTCTGAATCCCTGGTGGTCCAGTGGACCGAAGTCTGCCCGATCGCGGGCTTAAGTGTGAAAAATAGATACATTCTGAATCCCTGGTGGTCCAGTGGACCGAAGTCTGCCTGATTGTGGGCTTAAGTGTGTTAAAAAGATACATTCTGAATCCCTGGTGGTTCAGTGGACTGAAGTCTGCCCAATCGTGGGCCTAAGTGTGACAGAATATTACACCTATATCCCTGGTGGTCCAGTGGACCCCCTCCCTACCACCCACTGATCCCCACCGTCCTGCTTCCCCCAGTCACCGGCAGGCAGCAGATCGACGCTCACCAACTGACACCATCGGTGGGATTATCTCGCTGTTCCACAGCGTGAGCCAATGAGCGCAGCCCATACAGTATTATATTCCAGATATGTGAATGGATCCATTCACATATCTGGAATGGTAGTGCGGTATGAATTGCACGCCCATTGACTCACGCCAGGACCATCGGTGTATGTTCACTGACAGTGTCAGTCGGGTGGGCGATGGGTAGCAGGCGGGTGGGTGCTGCGATATTCAACAATGCTGAGCCATAGCACAGCTTCATTGAATATAGCACAGTCAACGCCCAGCGCAGCCAAGTTGCAGTGTTCGTTAGGCTTGCGCCACAGCCTGGCGAGTTTGAATATCTGTGCTATCATGGTTATGTTTAAAAATGAGGGTGTCAACATCGAAGACATCCTCTTTGGTTGAGGCAAAGTTGTGAAATCTGGGAAAATCAACACCTACACTTGATAGCGAGCAGATATGGGATGGGGGCTGGAAAATCCGAGTTAAACTCTTCTCCACCGACACTGGCCCAGTTCACCTCCCCAGTTCCTTCTACTTAGGGAACAACAGAGGTTCTATATTTTACAATGGACAGCCCAGGTCTTGTTTTAAATACAGCTCAAGAGCACACCTGAGTTCTACCTGTGACACCTCCCGCTGTAGCCATTGTTTGGAATATGGTCACTTGGCATCCTCTTGTTTAAACCTCTTCAAGTGTAACCTTTGTGAATGCTCAGGGCATGCCTATGGCCACTGCCCAGGTGCATCACATAATACAGAGGACTGCCCTTCTCATGAGGGTTTAATTAATATGGCTCAGAATCAACAGGCCAAATGAATAGCTGGTCAAGCCAAGTACTTAGGCCAGTTCTAACACTGAACAATCTGCCCCCCCAGACTCTAATCCAACCTGACCAGAGGGTAGAGGCCTCACATCAGATTCACCCAGACCCAGTACTTGAAACTATGAATAGTGAAACTGAGGCCCCAGTACAGAATGAGGATGTTGTAAGGCCTGAGACAGAAATGCCTCCCCCACTTCCAGGGGAGAAGGAACTTCCCTTTAAAACAGTGACCCAAACGAAGCAAGGAAACGCAGTTCCCCAAACAACTAAAATAGCTGGTGATAGACCTGAATCATCCACTGCCCCAGTGAAGCTAGGGAACAAGTATGCTCTTCTTATTTTGGAAGGGACTCAAGGTGAGTCAGAGGGCGGGGGAACAGATACATCGTCCATAAACTCCACAACAGATACGGAGGGTGGGAGAGGAAGATTCTATAGCAACAAGGATGAGACAACGTTGAACCTCTAAACACCTTAGCCTGGCTCATTTTAGTTGTAGTGATGGCCCTCAATTCTCTCTATTCTAAAATACACTCCTTACAATTACCACTCTTAATATAAATAGTATCAGGAGTGAAAGAAAGCATTCAGGAGCTCTGTTTTCTTTACACAATTTATGTAGTGACATTACCTGCATACAGGATACCCAATTGAAAACTCATTTAAACTCCAGCAATCCTCTAGAGCTTGTACCGGTCCATCTTTTTGTCCACAGACACGGATACCATGGGGGGTAGGTATCCTCTGTCCAATCCCTCCTTAAAGTCTCCAGATTAGTTGATACTCATCCGGTAGAGTTTTACTTCTTGATATTTCCCTTTTTTCCAAAAGATTCCAGCTTATTGTTATTTATGCCCCCAAATGAAAGCACAGAGAGTTGCATTGTTTAAAGAAGTCCGCCTTTCTTCATACATCCAGACTACTGGTATGACTGTGGAGCCTTAATTGTGGGTTATCCAATCAGACAGAGGTCTGCAGACTCAAAATTATTTTGTGATTCCTCCACTTTACAACAAAATTGTCAACATTGCAGGCCTGATTGATGCCTACAGGAAACTTCATCAGTCAGGAGGTTACACATACTTTAGAGGCCCTCTAAAGTCCTGGATACATTTCATTTTTACTTCCTCTATGCTGAATGTTCAGAATATTTCCACACATCCAAGTGGGTTTTCAGATCATGATGCCATTAGGATTCAGGTCACATGGGAGACTGCCCCCGATATACAAAAAAAAAATTAAAAGTGGAGAATGAATGAATCTCTGCTGGAAGACCCCAGAATGAAGAAAATTTGGTCACAGGATTGGGCAGCGAGGCTTTCAGTCTCCAAATTTTATGACAGCATTTTAGATTGGTGGGAGGATACTAAAAGGGCATGGCAGAGTTTGTTCCAACAGAGGGCCCATTATGTCACAAATAAGGACCACCTACATTATTTGCAGTTATGCCATCACTTATAGCATCTCGTTTCTCAAGATGAGTTAACTACATGATTACAGCATAGTTATTAATAATACTAAAAATGATTTGATGGACTGGGATCAGGGTTCTATAAGGCATTTCAAGAAGAATTAGCCTCTGTCTTAGTGATCCTTTTTAACCATATACTGAAGTCTTCCAATTATGCCCCATCCATGCAGAAAGACATACTAGTATTAATATATTAAAAAAAGGCATAGGAATGTTACTGGTAGAAGTGCCTACTTAACACAACTTAAAATTTTTGAGCAAGATATTACTAGCCCGTTTGACCAGAGTAGCTCACTATCTTGTTAGCCTCTCTCAGTCTTGTGCCATCCCAGGTAGGTGACAACAGGACAACCTTATACTGTTGAGGGGCTCTTTCACAGAGGGGCACCTGAACAGCTCCAAGGGGTTGTGCTAAGTTTAGACTAGGAGAGCCTTCAATAGACTTTCCCATAAATTTCTGTTTTCTGCCCACTGAAGCCTTTGGTATTCCTAACACTTTGTGTCATGGCTAAGTCATATGTATAAAGGTGCATTCATCTCACTGAATGTTAATAGGTGGTATGATAAAAAGCTTAAGGTCTGCAGAGGGCTAAGACAAGGTGTCCACCAAGTCCACTCCTATACACTTTTGGGATAGACTTTTTAATTTGTATGTTACTCATTAATAGTGATATAGAAGGGATAGTAGTTATTCCTGATTCTCCCCCACTGAAAGTGTTAGCTTATGCCAATGATTTGGTTTTAACTTTAGCCCCAACCTTTTCATCTAATGTATTATCAGAAGTATTATGCCGATTCTCTGATCTGTCTGGATCTAAAATTAACACAGAGAAATGCAAAGAGGTAACCCTTGGGACCACCCACCACCACCCTTAGGTCAGTTGGCTGGATTCGAGGTCTAAAGATCCAAAACAAATTTAGGGATTGAATTTGGTTCTGGTGACATTTCCACTCTTAATTGGGAAAAGGATAACTCAGGTTAATAGATTGGTTGGTAGTTGGCAGGGACAGCAGCTATCAAGAAAAAGAAGAGTTATTTTGATTAAAACACTCCTAGTTCCTATATTTTTATGTTTAAGCTATGTGTTCCTGCCTCCTCAGAGGGTTATAATAGGGCTATTTAGTATATTTCTCCAAGTCTTTTGGGGATCTAGACTGAACCCTGTGAAAAAGGAGGTCACTTATCTTCCCATAGCAAAGGGAGGGGTAGGCATGATACACCCTGTGGCCTTTTATATGATCCTATTTTGTCCTACAATATTAGTCCTGCCTTGAAACCTGGGGCTCATACTTGGAGAAGTATGGTCGTGGCATGGCTTCAACCCTGCCTTCCATCTTGGGTAGAAAGCAGGCCCAGACTCCTGAGCAGGCTCACCATGCTCCCCGCGGTGTGGGCTTGATAGCATAAAGGCCATGAAATGGGGCCTGACCCCACTCATCTTCAGACATGAGACAGAAAATCCATTTATAAGTTAAGTCTACAATTTGAATGTCAATCTGACATAGATTTTCCTTGTTGTCCAGCGATGCAGAAACAAGTGGTTATTAATCAACTATCTAATCCAAGAATCCTCCCTCCCTTTGTGTGGACTGTACATGGTTATATAATTATGGAGATTAAATGCTAATGGCAACAGCAAACACAAACAGTTAGCAGAAAGATACTGCCCAGGGACATCTGTGGACAGACATTAGAAACTCAACATCTATTTTGGATTGTAAATACATTAAACCATTTGGGAATCTCCTTGTTGAGACTTGGAAAGAACCTCTGTTTTGGAACACAGATTATCAGACATTACTATTTGGGCCAATGGATGGCTCTTTGGGTAAATACCATGCTGACACACTATATATTGCACTTCTCATTATTAGATATTTCATCTGGCAGGCCCGTTGCATGTGGGTTTTACAGCAAAGGACTGTGACACTCTGCCATCTGCTTATGATTACTGTATGATATTTGTAATATAAATAAATGGTCTGTGATTGTCTCACACAAGTCAGCAGTGAATGAGAGAATTGACCTTTGAGTCCAAAAGGTGTCAGTGGCTGAAGCTGCAGGAGGTGAGAACAGACCAGGGAAAACTAATTAACTGCCTCCCTTCCAGACGGATAGCTTATGACCTTTTATAACCTGCTCATGCTTTTGAAGTTAATTCCCATGTATGAATTTTATGGTGTAACAGGAAAAGAAGTAATTTGGCTGGTTCCTCTTAATTTTAGCACATAGCCAAGAATTAGAGACAAAGTGTGGGATTGCTAAGTTCAAAGAGAAATGTTTGGTCAAATACTGTCATATTTTGGAAATGGCTTTTTGCTGATGTTCACATTAATTAAAATATATCCTTGTGGATACTTCTACCAAGAAGAGATGGGAGGATCTAACTGTGAACTCATGAAAGGGTGGGGAGATGGAGTTTGAAATGAAACATGCATCTGGGAATATGTGGCATATTATTTTGGACTCAAGGAGAGAAAGATTTCTCTGAACTTTGAAAGCACTTAAATGGTAACAGCTAGATAAGAAAGATGTTACGATTTGTGGTAGGAGTTTGTATTCTGTAACTTCCCTTTTTATGACTAAGATTTGTGATATCATTGTTCACTATTTGATTTTTCCTGTTTTACAATTTTAGTAAACATTTTCTTTAAAATACTGCCTGTTCTTTCCTCAGTTATTTTGCATGTGATGTGCTGAACCTGTGTTTAAGGCAGACAGCTGTTAAAAGGCTTAGATGTGTTATTAAGCTTCCTTAAAATGTAAGAATATACCTAGGTCTCATATAGAGTTGTAAGGGTTCATTCTGGATACTTGGCTGGGTGCCCTTTGGGCAAAAGATTATATTGCATCCCTTGGAAGATAATATTATCTGAGCCTGTTAATGGGTATGCTAGCATAAGGTTCACAGTTTGAATCCCTCCAGAACTTGAGGCTAAAAGGTGATTCAGACCCAAAAACAGACAGGAGGGTTACCCTGTTTGTTACCTGTTCACATTATTGAACTTGGAGTTTGGCACTGTGGGAGCAGAGGGCCTGACCTGCAGAGTGTGTTTGTGACAGATTTGGTGGTAGCGATGGAATTTAAAACTATTGGTAAAACAAACTTTAACAGTTCAGAGTATCAGATTAATACTGTACAGCTCACATGCAAAATAAGGCAGTGATTTATTTAAAAAAAAATAAACAGAACTTTATCATTTTGCTTACAGTCGAAATTCCTACCTGTTTTATTTTTTTTCCAATGCAAGTTAGAGTAGCCTTAGTTATGGAAGAAGATGGCTTCCAACTACAGTGGGTACACTGCAGACTACCTGAAGCAGTTGTACCAGGAGAGAGGAGTCCAGCACAAGGGGAAAGCCAGCAAGCAGAACTTCATAGAAGCTCTGGTGGCAGCAGATGCACAGAGCCTCGAGTCACAGTCTGTGACTGAAAAGGACTGAACCTTGGGTGTGGAGGGGCCAGTGTCCAGTGCAGTGTCCAGATCCAGTAAGGAGGACAGCAGGGCCAGTGTAAGCCAAGGTCCACAGCAGCAGGGGAAGGTCACCAGCATTCTGGGAGCCAGAAGCCATAAGGCTGCAGATGGTTTTGCAGAGGATGGAGCTGGAATTTGAGCAGAAGAAGTTCCAACTGCAGATGGAAAAAGAGGAGAAGAGGGAGCAAGAACAGTGAGAAGCTGACTGTGAGAAGAGTGTAGGTCCAGAGGCAACATGAACTGGAGAAGCTGACTCCAAACCCCAGCACCCAAGCAGGTAAGTGGCCTGGGTTTAACTGGAACTACAGGACTAGGTTACAAATTAAATTCAAAATTGATAGCTGAATTTAAAGAGGGGGAAGATATGGATGCCTTTTTAAATTCCTTTAAAAAAGTATGCATTCAGGCAAATATTCCTAGAGGGTCCTGGAGCTTCCAACTACCCCCGCTACTTACTGGAAAAGCTCGGGATGCATTGGGTCAAATGGACAATGAGGACAGTAATGATTACAGTAAACTGAAAACTGCACAGTTAAAAAAATATGAGCTAACAGCAGAGGCACACAGAGTAAATTCAGAAGCTCAGGAGAAGCCCCTGACAGGAGCTACAAGAAGCTGGCCATGAAACAACATCAGTTTTAAAATGGTGGGAAGGAACTGAAGTAAACTCTGTAGATAAAATTGAGATTTCTGTACTGTTAGAGCAGTTTTTTGGGGCATGCCCAGTGGAGCTGAAAACCTGGCTGGAGGACCGAGATCCAAAAACGGTGCAAGAGGCTGCTGAACTCTTGGACCACTATGCCAGAAGCAGACCTGCTCTGAGAGTGAATGGGGCAGGCATGACAGTGCAGAAAGGGAAAAGCACACCTTCAGGGTGGCTAAAACCCTTCCTGTCTCCACCGAAACCAGGTAGCCCCAGGTTACAAAGAAAAGAGTTACCTGAGAAAATAAATGAATATTGGGTTTGCAAAGAAACTGGGCCAGACAGTGTCCCAAAAGGACAAGCAGTACACAAAGTGGTGCTAGGAAAGAAGTGGGTTGTTTGTGTGTCCCTGAAAGCATGCCAGTAAACATGAGGGAACACATGCACCCAGTCACTATGAATGGTGTACAAACACAATGATTAAGAGACATGGGGGCATCCCTGACTTTGGTAAAGGGATCTGGTAGAGCCTGGTAAGCTTATACCCAATCAATCTGTGACTATACAGAGGTTCACTGGGGAGGAGAAAACATTGCCAGTCGCTAGTGTTCAACTAGACTGGGGTGAGACAGAGGAACTATGCAACAGGTTGCTGTGGCTGAAACTTTAGCAGTTGATGTAATTCTTGGCAACAATCTCAAACAGGGATGGTGTGCACAGTTACCCATAGCAAAGTGGCAAGGGAAAATTGTAGTCCCTGGACCCTGTAGAAGCCCCTGTGGAAACCACTGAGAGGCTGGTTCCCCAGCCTGTGTCTCCAGATTTGAGAATAATGAAAGGGGTAGAATTTCCTCTGCAACAAGGTAACCAAACAGATAAGGAGGGTTACTCCAAGGAAGGAGGGGTGATCCATTGTCAGAGGGTTAGGGATGACCGTGATCCTGAGTGTCCTGACACTAGGGCTAGGGACCCTAGTTTAGACACTGAAGGAGACCTGTCCCATGCCTTGGGAATGCACATGGAGTTTGCAGCTGCTCAGAAAACTGACCCTAGTCTAGAGAAGCTGAGGGCTTGGGCAGACTCTGACAGAGCACAGGAAGGTGATGGGAAACAAGGTTTATTACGACAATGGACTGATGTATATGCAGGCTGCTAAGACAGGCAGGCAGCTTGTCATTCCCTAGGGATACCATGAGCAGTTGCTAAAAATTGCACACGATATTCCCTTGTCTGGTCATCTGGGAATCACATGCACTACGCAGCTGTTGGCCCAGAATTTTTATTGACTCAACTTCACCCACCAGGTGGAGTATTGCAGGGCTTGTCACTGGTGCCAAGAAATAGGAAAGGCAGTAAGAAAACCCAAGCAGCCCTAATTCCTTTGCCCATAGTGGAGGAGCCATTCCGAGGGTGGAATGGATATTGTGGGGCCTTTAAATGCCTCCAGCTTCTTCAGGAAGAGGTTCATCCTGACTGTGGTGGATTATGCCACCCGGTACCCAGAGGTAGTTGCCCTATCCTCACTGAGGACAGACAAAGTGGCAGGTGCCTTACTAGGAATTTTCTCCCATGTTGGGTTTCTACAGGAGGTTATCACCGATCGAGGGGGTTCCTTCATGTCGGACCTGGTGAAATGTTTGTGGGAGAAGTGTGCGGTGGTGCAGAGATGTATGACACTTTATCACCCACAAGCCAATGGGCTTGTGGAAAGATTTAATAATACCCTTAAGTCAATGCTCCAAGTGTTTGCTGAACAGCATGGGAGGGACTGGGAGAAATACCTTTCCCACCTGTTGTTTACATACAGGAGGTGCCCCAAGAGTTGACAGGGTTTCCCCCTTTGAGCTCTCATGTGGATGCTGGGTATGTGGGCCCCTAGACTTGATCCGGGAGGACTGGTATGGCAAGCACGCCACCCAGGGAACTCCCATAGTGGATAATGTCTTTAGGTTTAGGGAGAGGCTGAAGGAGCTTATGGGGACAGCCCAGAGCAACCTGGCAGCTGGCCAACAAAAACAAAAAGTGTGGTATGACCACAGAGCCAGAGCTCACTCGTACACAGTGGGTCAGGACATCATGGTCCTAGTCCCGGTCTGGAAAGACAAGCTGCAGGCTGAGTGGGCAGGACCATACAAATTAGTCAGATGGGTAAATGACATGAACTATATCATAGAGTTACCTGACAGAAGACATACACAAAGGATGTACCATGTCAACATGATGAAGCCATATGCTAATAGGGCTGACATGGTGTTTGCAGTGCATAGTCCTGGGGAGGGAATGGACGAAGGAGACCCCCTTCTGGACTTGCTGGAAGAAAGCAAGCAAGAGTCCTCTGTGGAGGCAATTAAAATGTCACCCCAGTTGACCTCGGACCAGATCCATGAAGTAAGGCAGGTTTTAGCAGACTTTGCCCCACTGTTTAGTACCAAGCCTGGCCTAACACCTTTAGCAGGGACACAGACGCCCATACAGCAGACAGCATATCGGGCATCAGAGGCTGTCCAAAAGGACATTAGGAGGGAGGCAGAGGAAATGCTGGATTTAGAAGTAATCCAGAAATCCCACAGCCCCTGGGCCTCACCCGTAGTCCTTGTTCCCAAGCCAGATGGCTCTACTCATTTTTGTGTGGACTATCATGGACTGATTGCAGTCACAAGTCATATGTCCACCCAATGCCATGGACAGATGAACTCCTGGACAAGTTGGGAGGGGCGACATACCTTACAACTATTGACCTAACAAAGGGGTATTGGCAGGTAGAGTTAACTGCCAGAGCTAGGGAGAGGTCAGCCTTCATCACTTCGATAGGGTTTTTTGAATTTAAAGTAATGACTTTTGGAATGAAGAACACCCCGGCCATGTTCCAAAGGTTGGTGAACCAGGTGTTACATGGTGCTGAGGAGTACGCTGTGGCATACCTGGATGACATTGCTATCTTTAGTGCCAACTGGGAGGAACACCTGTCCCACCTTAGGGAAGTGCTGGGCAGGATATGGAGGCCAGGCTCACTATTAAAGCTGAGAAGTGCCAGGTGGCCATGGCTGAAGTGGCATACCTCAGGCATGTTGTAGGCTGGGGACAGCTCCATCCTAACCAAGTGAAAATAGAAGCTTTTAAGGCATGGCCCAGACCAGAAACCCAGAAGCAGGTCAGGAGTTTTCTAGGGACAGCAGGGTACTATAGGAAATTCATACCAAATTACAGTGCCCTGTCCACTCCCTTATCTGGCCTGTTAAAGAAAAGGATGCCTAAGAAACTTACTGGGAACCAGCCTGTGAAAAGCCTTTACCAGACTGAAGTAGGCACTGTGCAGTGCTCCTGTATTGACAAGTCCAAACTACAGCAGACCCTTTGTAGTCCAGACTGACGCCTCAGTTGTGGGTATTGGGGCAGTGCTGAGTCAGACATCCAATCAAGGGAAAGATCACCCCATATATTACCTGAGTAAAAAGTTACTTCTCAGGGAGCAGGCTTACTCTACTGTGGAAAAAGAGTATCTTGCCATGGTGTGGGCCCTAAAGTAGTTAGAGACATACTTATACGGCAGCATTTTGAGGTACAAACTGACCACAACCCCTGGTTTCATTGACACAAATGGGTAAAACAAATGGTACACTACTAAGATGGAGTCTTACCTTGCAAGGGTATGACATGATAGTCTCACACAGGGCAGGAGCTGCCAATGAAAATGCTGATGGCTTGTCATATCAGTATGAAAAATGAACTGACTTAGTCAGCTCATCCCATGCAGGATAGAGCCCCCAAATTCAGTCTAGGTGGGGAGGATTGTGATGCTCTGCCATCTGCTTATGATTATTGTATGATATTTGTAATATAAATAAAATGGTCTGTGATTGCCTCACACAAGTCAGCAGTGAGTGAGACTTGACCTTTGACCCCAAAGGTGTCAGTGGCTGAAGCTGCAGGAGGTGAGAATAGACCAGAGAAATCTAATTAACTGCCTTCCTTCAGATGTGTAGTTTATGACCTTTTATAACCTGCTTATGCTTTTGAAGTTAATACCTGTATGAATTTTATGGACGTAGCAGGAAAAAAGTAATTTAGCTGGTTCCTCTTAATTTTAGCACATAGCTGAGAATTAGAGACAGAGTGTTGGATCGCTAAGTTCAAAGAGAAATGTTTGATCAACGACTGTCATATTTGAGAAATGGCTTTTGCTGATGTTCACATTAATTAAAATACATCCTTGTGGATACTTATGTCAAGACAAAATGGGAGGATCTAACTGTGACCTCATGAAAGGGGTGGGGAGATGGAGTTTGAAATGAAACATGCATCTGGGAATATGTGGCATGTTATCCTGGACTCAAGGAAAATATTTCTCTGAACTTTTGAAAGCACTTAAAGAGTAACATCAAGATAAGAAAGATGTTAAGTATTTGTGGTAGGAGTTTGTATTCTGTAACTTCTCATATTTTATATGACTGTAAAATTTGTGATATCATTGTTCTGTATTTGATTTTTCCTGTTTTGATTTTTAGTAAACAACATCAGCAGTGTCAGTATTGGGATATTAACATAAGTGCATAGTGTGGGGTAGAACCCACAGCCTTCTGATCTCCCAGCCTCAGAGGTGAGTGTGCTACCTGCTGAGACACTGACACTATCATTATTCCTTGTCCTCCTTATATTTCCTCTCTCAGCCTTTTGTAAAGCATGGTGATATACGTTGTGCAAAAAAGGCTTGGTACAAAGTCTAAATCTTAAATTTTGTTTTACTCCCTTGTGCACCTCACTCACTAGAGAAGCTTAGTGGTTCAAAGGATGGAGCTGACAACCTGGAGACCCAGGTTTGATTCCCACAGCTGCTACAGTCTTAGTGTGACTTTGGGCAAGTCCCTTAACCTTTTGCTGTTTAACCTCTAATGTATGTCTGTGTTATTTGAATATCCTTGTGTGCTGAAAACAGACACAGCTTTCTTTCCTCTCCCTCTCCTGGCTTCTAAAGTAGTGGTGATTGGATATCCATTCTCTGACTCAGATAACTCTGATTCTGATAATAAAGTTAGGATTTAGGATTTTTAGATTAAGGCACTGGAAATCCTAAATTACTGTATTGCTAATAGGATGTTTATGTTAGAGTTTAGGATTTAGGATCTTTGGATTCAGATTCTGAAATCCAAATCTGAAGGGATTATAGTAATTGGATCATACAAGGATAATTTGCAGTGTCACTGGCTCAGTAGGTAGCACACTCACCTCTGGGGATGGAAGATAAGATGGTTGTGGTTTCTAATCTTACACCCAGCACTTGGGGTAATATTCACAACTGTCACTGTAGTGCAACATAAGGGGTGAACCACACTGACAAGGTGCCATCCTTTGGATGAGATGTTAACCGGGTCCCTGCAGCTCATCTCTGATCACTGTCAGGTGGAAGTAAAAGATTCCATGGCAATTACCTGAAGAAGGGCAAGGACGTTTCCCAGTGTCATGGCCAACATTTCCCATCAGTAAAACAGGTCCTTGTAACTCCCCTCCAAATGCACCTGGAAACAAGCTATCCTAGATTAGTGTGCCTTTACCCGTCAAACATTACAAGTAAATAAAAATACTAAAATCCCCAAAAATGAAAAATGGATGAGAGTTAGCGATATCCAATCACCCCTATGGTAAAGTGCTTTGGGATACAGTGTGTACAAAAGGCACTAGATAAAATCACTTTCCTTTCCTTATTTCCTTTTCTTCACTCAAACACTTGACAGGTGTCACGTGAGTGACTACTAGGACTGGGTAAACAATGTGCTACCATTTAGAGCAGTGACGTTGTAATCCCACATCACAAAAGTAAGCAGAACAACACGTATTCTCTATACATTTTATTTCCATAAACCTAATACAAAGTCATCTGTACAAAGGCTAACATAGGTATTGCATAGAAGGAACACACTGGTGTGAACAAAACCTGGATGGAATGGCACATTTAACTCTATTTTAACACTGTTGACCATTTTACGAATGTTTATAAGAGGAATAATCCACTCTGGGTGTGTGTCCTGACTGCACTGACCTCACTTCCTGGCTGGTTGAAGGCCATCGACTGTACCTTGTGCCTCAACACCCACCTAGGGCATTTGGTTACTGCAATATTGCAACACACCTGACCATGGATTACTCCTTACACCACCTAACACACAGGTAAAGGTTATAAGGGTCTCCCCCATGTTCACCTCCTGCTGTCCGGGAAGGTACAGCTTTCAGTTTAGGGTTGGAACCAACTATTCTGCATTAAGAGCAACTGACAGAATGCTCAAGGTTTTTTTTTGTTAGTGAAAAATGTATTGCTCTGATATATATTTTAATTTTTGGTATATGTCCAAACTCAACTGGTCTTTTTAATTATTTATTTTTCTTATTTTGTCACTTTGGAGCTCTCTCTGTCTCTACCTAATGTTTGGAGCCGCCCATGCAGCACCCTTTCACCCCACCGTGTGAGTCTCTGCCTTCACAACTGAAACCAATGCTGTTCCATTATAGGCCAGTAAAGGGAATGCCATGCCCTTCCTCCCTGGGAGCAGAGCACCTTGCCTCCAGCCCCAACACAGCCTTATTGTGGGTTCTGGGGGCTCTAAAGTGAACCCCGTTCTCCTAGGTGGCAGCCTGATACAGTATTTCTGTGCCACTGGGCAGGGCAAAAATGGCATTTCCTGTACAAAGAAGGCAAGCATTTGAGAGCATCTGATTTAACCTTAACGTCTACCTGACACTTTTTCTTACAACTTGTAGCTGACATTTTGAGCCCCTACATAAAGAGCTAGTGTACAGCCTGAAATTGATATTAACTTTCAAAAGTAGTGAACTATTAATTCTTATATCTGAAGTAATTATCTTCTTTCTCCTTTTGCTAATTTGAAGATTTTCTACCTGACAATACTTGGTGTGATGTAAGGAACAGTACTCTACCTGGAGGCTGAGGTGTCTAATTATATTCCTTCTCATACATTGTCAGCCATATGACCTCATTGACTGTGACATCACACCTGACCAAGAAGAGCCAATCACCTGCTGCAAGATCGGCCACCTGTGATGTCACGCTTGTGAGGTATTAAGAAGAACAGAACTACATGCCAGTCTCCAGGTAAAGTAATGCTTTTTTACATCCCACTTATAAACCTTCTATTGCACACATGCAAAATGAAAAAATACTTCCAAAATAAAAAGCAACAACTGGCTACTTTTAAAAAGTAATAACATTTTTTGATGCTTTTTAGCTACTAGCTCTAATTCTGAACTCAAAATCCATGTCAGTATCTAACGCCTCCCAGTCTCAGACAAACAAAAAATACAAGCAGTAGCTCTGTGTAAAATACACAATGGCAGTTTTACCCCATTTTATTCAACCTACATTCAGGTTAGGATAACTAATAAAAGGAAAAAAATGAAATGCTTACTGAGACTGCTTAATTGCAGTTCAGCTGTTAAATCAATTAAAAAGGAGCATTGTACATTGTTCCTGAAATATGTTTTTTTTATTAAGTATCTATACCATGTATTCAAGAGAAAGGATAGAAACATGCTAAAAAATATTTAGTTAAAGAACAAAAAAAGCCACATTGTGTAGAAACAAAAACAGGGAGTTCTGATACAGCTATCCACCAGCACCACTGGGAGTAGAAAAGTGAACTACATTTGAATCGAGGATGGAAGAACCACAAAAGGTTCTGATAACCCACAAGTCCTGAGCATTATCTCTGCCCTATCAGAACTTACAGAACCATTTGGGGATTTTGTGGATTTAAAGTGCAAACTAAAACCTTTATTTTAACCCACAAACTGTTGCCATTAAAGTGAAATAATCTTAAAAACATGGTTGGGTGGTACTATAATGTTTAATGATTCTATAAATAAAATAATGGATGGCCAACCAGGTATAACAGAGCTTTGTTCCCAACGAAGAGATCCTTGTGACACCATAAACCAAGCGAGCAAAGCCTAAGTAATCTACAAAGTCTCAAGGATCCCCAAGATGGGAACAAAGCCTTGTTTTACACCACTAGGCCATTTGTTATGTTTACAGTGTAGGGTTGGTCATTTTTAAGCAACAATTAGTTGTGCCATATACATTCTTCTTTTGCTGTGATAGTTTTTGTCGCTCGGTCACTGTCAGTCGATGTTTTGTCGTGACAATGATAAAACAGCATTCTGACACCAGAACAAAGGTACAACAACATCCTGACATCATAATGCTGGTACAACAGAATCTTGATGTCAGAACAATGGTACAACAGCATCCTGATATCAGAATGATGGTACAACAGCATCCTGATATCACCTGATATCAGAATGATAGCACAACAGCATCCTGATATCAGAACAAGGGTACAACAGCATCCTGATATCAGAACGATGACACAACATCCTGTTGTCAGAAAAATGGTACAACTCCATCCTGACATTGAAATGATTGCAGAACAGCATCCTGGCATCAGAATGGTGGTACAACAGTATCCTGGCATCGGAACGATGGTACAACAGCATTCTGGCATCAGAACGATGGTACAGCAGCAACCTAATATCCGAATGTTAGTACAAGGCTGTGATGTCACTGTTCCCCTAAAGGTAATGTTATTAACAATGGAGCATAGTTACTTAGTACCCTGTACACACTGTGTAATACAACTGTAATGTACCACTGTGAACATGATCATTTAATACTGACATGGCTCACCTGGTCTGTTCTTTGCCCTTCTACCTTCTTTTTGGATCTTATCACCCCAGCCTCGTCTCTGGATAAAGATTTGCTAGGGGAGCTTATTAAACTTCAAAAACAGTTTTCTTAAAGTGATCAGCATCAAAACAAAGGGTTCTGATAAAGTTCTTTTTCAGAAACTGGCACTGGTTGTGAAAGGTAGTGAACAGATCTGAACTGGTTCTCCCATCCTGAACGTGAACTTGGTATGGTTTAAAATCTCCTTCATTAAGAAGCAACACCAGGGGCTACAAAGGACTGTACCAGCCTCTCTCAGTTCTTAGAAGCAGTTCTGATTGGAACCCAAAACATTTTCCAAAAGGTTCTTGTTTTCGAATCTTTTGTCGAATGATGCAATTTGCACATATTTGAACATTAATAATATGCTTACATTTTGAACCAACTTTTTTTTGTTACAGGAGAGGTTCTGTTGAGTTCTTCAATTTAAAACCAGCAAGTTCGAGAAGTTTCGGTCCTGCCCACTACCTGGAACAACCTGAAACACATTTCCCAAAGTGCGTTTTTGTTCTCTCCCTACCCTACCCCAAACTGATTACTCCCGAGCAATGACATGGTATTCCCAATTCATCCATCCCTGCCATATCACTTTCACTGAAAGAATTGATTCCAAACTCGGAGATGACTGGAAACCACATGGCATGTGTAAGTCAACAACATGAAAACCATGTGGTAAGTGTAGGTTGGCAACACTGGGCAGGTGCTTCAAAGCAATCATCATTGTCCATCTATGCATACAAATGTTCCGAACAAGGTAACCGGCTTTTATGGGAGGAGGCGCCAACTATAATTAATTTAAAACTCTGCATATTAAAAACAGAAAATCTCTCTACAAAGAACCTGATCATGATGTGGCGACGGAGAGGCCATTCCTTCATGGAACACACAGTGTCCACCGCTGCATTCTCGAGCCTTGGAGACATTCCGTTGAGACTACTTTGTGCTTCTTTTCACAGCAATGATGATGATGTACACATACAAAATGTAACCACTGTGTGATTCTCCCTGACAAGAGACAATTTGGCTATACAACATCTCAGTTTAATATTATCATAAACTTTCAGCACATCAAATTGGGAGTGTTAAATTACAAAGAAGGGGAAGTAGAACTGGGCACTGCAATAAACATGAAATCTGGTGTTAAAACACAAAATTCACTGTGTTCTCTTCTTCTCTCCCTTACTCTTTTCAAAACTCAAGTATAGCAGCAAACACGCTCAGCATTCAAGTTCCACACTTCTCGCCATGGAAGAAGAATTGTCTATAAGTTTAGAGCTCAATCACATGTGGTCCCCAGTTCTAGAAACAAGTAAAATTTGCTCATATCCCCCACCCCCCAGTGCCTGCGAGATTTAAAGGAGGTATGAATGAAGACTTGGGATGGGATACAGTATGGACACCTGTTAGGCTAACAAGTGATCATAAAACTTATACACCAGGGCTGTATTTTAATTGGATACGGAGCTGCTGATATCTATTTTTAAATACAGCTTGCAGTTTGAAAGACTGCACTTAACAGTCCATAGTCTGACCTCCCCCCCCTTAAATGAGCATAAAGTCATGAAATTTTAAAGTTCCTTTTAAACCCGCACTTCACGTACCATTAATTTACATTTCAAAGCCATCTCTGTAGCATAGAGTGGTACAGGATATTTCTGGCATGCTTGTGACCCTGGTTAGCATTTGGCACCCAGGATTTCTGGAGAGGAGGCCAGTGAAGAGGACACTCTCCTCCTTGGGAGGGAGGGCTGCATTGCCTCACTCTGTAGAGACTCCTAGAGGTGGCACAGCAGTAGCTTTTATCCCCTCTGCCTGCTGACCCGGGAGCAGTAATAATGAAAGCTATGAAGACAGTAACTCATGTGTCCTCCCAATTTTTTTCTCCAATTATTTAACCAGGAGTAGCATATTAAGTTGTTTACAGGTGTGACCTGGGAGCACAAGGAAGTTAAGTGACTTGCTCAAGGTCACACAGTATGCAAAGTGGGGCTGTGGGATTAAAAGCCAGGTCTCCAGATTTGCAGCTCAGAGCCTTAAACCACTGCGCTATACTGCCAGAGGAAGTGGATCCAAAACATTGGGGACTGGGGGAACCAGAATAGGGGGAAAACAGAACCCAGCAGACATCACTAGTAATGTCAGACTTGGCATCACTTGGTAGGCCCCACAAGGAGAGTAGAAGAACAGTGGCAACATTTAGTCACTAACTTGGCTGTCAAAATGTAGCAAGAACTGCCTCGCCTTCCCTAGAAATAAAGTGGGATTGAGAGTTTATGGTCCGATCCTCGGAAGGTTCTAGTTGTCTACACTTCTGGAGGGCAGAAAGAGTTGTAGAATGCCTCATGCATGCAGGATATGTACCACTGGGAACCCCTCTGCCATTACATTGGACCACCCACAGAGCCTGTTCAGCAAATGAATTGCCCGTACCCAGCCCTCTGAATCACTAGAGAGGTGGAGGGTCTGTACCAATACTGGCTGGTTTACAGCTTTATACTACAGTTTTACAAACAGGGATATTGCAGTCTTAAAGGAATACCATATCCCATCGATCCCACAAATGGGCAGGTACGGGCATCCAATTGGATGCCCTTAGTCTGACGAGGTCCACCCACCCCTGCCACCCCTGTCCCCATGTGCAGCATTGCAGTGGCAGACTGCAAGGGATAAGGGTTGTGAATGCAGGGAAGAAAGCCAGCACCTGCTGCTGTGAGGTAACACACCCAAGATACAAGCAAGTCATGCGTATCTAGGGTGCCTATGAGGATCAGACCCTTACTGGCGTTATATGCACACTTAAAGGCACTTGTTTTTCAACTTGTTTTCATTCATACCATCCTTTAGGAAGCAGCAAAACAAATATGTGTAAGAAAAAAAGTCCACTGCTGAAAAATACAATAGAAAATGACACAAAGCTAAGCAGTGATCATGAAAAAAGCAGCATTCAAACTAGAGGTATGTGTTCAGATTTCATGACAGGAATGTGTTGGTACATATGTGCACCGTGATGAGCCATAAGATACCATGCATTTGTCTTGGAATTGAACCGACAGAAGGAAAAAAAAAACTTCAAAGTGCACAAAAGGGTGGCAGTCCAGTTCTACATTCTCTTCTTAGTAATTGTCCTGATGATGTTTACTGATGCCATATGGTGGCACTGATTTCGAGTGACTACAGAAGTGTAGTCCCAGGAATTGTATAGGTGTTTACTGGTGATTGCTGCATTTTCAATGATTAGGTTTTCCAAAATTGCATCTTTTTTATGTGTAAATACCGGAATACGCCTTCCAAATCAGTGCCCATGATACAGAGCACTAGGGAATAACATAAAGAGGGGCACACTGGGTAGAATTTGGCTGTGTTTCTACTCTAGTAGTATGATTATAAATACTAATCATTCAAACTCATGTTGGACTCCTGTCAGACCAAGAAAACTGCTATTAGCAGCCTTGTATCCATTCCATGTACTCTATCACTTCATTTGAGTTTTAATTGGCAATTTGGCAAAAGCTGACTGCGGAACCAGGGAGCTGGTGTGTCTGCAAACTCCACTTTTAAAAAGGATCACTGTTTTTTTTGGGTGGCAATCAGGTGTAGCTTACGTACATGACCCTCACCAATTAAAACTGCACTATTTTTTTTGTGTACTATTTTTCTTTATTTCCTTTATCACCAGTGCTGTTCTGCCTACAGTACCCAAGCAACTCCCAGTCGTGCCTCAACCCTTCTCTGGCACTTAGCTCTGCTTCCAGGTGCCACAAGGGTTATTCTGTTCAGCTACCTCTTTTTGGCCCATCAACTGCAGGCGCACAGAGTGGCCAGTTAGGTAAGCAGAGTCTTAGGGTGCCAGGCATAATGTTGCTCGCTCTTGAGTTTTCCTGCTTAGTTCCACCCCCTTTGGAAAGCTGCTGGCTGTTGGCTCTGATGTGAGCATGTGCACATTTGAGGGACCGGTGCAATGCATCCAGGCAACTTCCCCCCACCACATCACGCACCCATGGCACATCCACCTGTGGTCACCCAGGTGGCAGAGTTCTAGCAGGAGTGCAGCCCCCCTCCTCCTCCTGAGGACAGTGCCTGCAGGCATTCTCAATCCTCCTCTCCCTGGCTGGCCCTCATGACTTTGGCTTGCCAATATTGTGTGCAGTTAGCACTACCGCTGCGCTAAAGGACCAGCTAAGCACATATAATTGCACTTAAATGGCAGGAACAAGAAATCCTGTTCTGTGACTGGTAAAATCCAATCATATGACTATATTACAGCAGAACTGCACAGGTCAGGTAAAATGTCTTTTCATTTGTTTTGTTTGCACACATGTTGTAAGTGAAATGACACAGTCATGCATCCTGCTGAATTAAAACACTTCACCTGTGTACAAATGTGTACCTCTCCACCTGTCAGCATTTAAAATGTGCAGCACTGGGGCCCAATGTGCAATGGACCTGGTATGTGTAATACAACCATGTGGGGGAATCTCACACCAGTAATGCTGCTGTTTGCATCAGTTTTTGCACACATAAAGGAAGCATTTTCTTGTTTTGTGTGCAGCTACTACACCTGGTAACACCAAGTGTAGTATCTGCAAAAAATACTATGCACAAGCTGACGTAAAATGTGGAAAAAAGTGGCAGAGACAACCTGCCACTGTGCAACAGCACCTTCCCTTGTACCCCTTTTTTTGCTGCACGTGTTTAGTGTTTCTACTTTTCAGAAACCGGCCTTGGGTCTTTCTAATTTGGATGGACAGGATGCGAAGAACATCTTTTTTTTTTCTAATATGCTTTTTGCTCCTTTTGCTGGCAGGGTTTATGGCTATAGCATCTATCAGCCCTCCCCCTCCACACTGGTTGGGGTCCATCATGCTGCTGTGGCCTTGGGGGGATTTACCCCCTCAGTTTCTCCTTGCTCCCTTTCCCCTGAGGGTGCCAGCACAAGGACATGTGTCCAGGCTGGCGACATGCTAACGCACGCCTCAGCCAAGCGGCTAACAGTATCCTCTCTCTCCCCACACTGTTACCCCTGCACTTAACCCGTACATGCACAGGTGGACAATCGAAACAGTGTGATGGCCCTCCCTCCCTAGAGGAGAGAGTTGGTCCCCTGGGATGCTCAATCCTCCTCCTAGCCCCCTCCCTGGCTGGCCCTCAATGACCCAGGCTCATTCCCAAATCTGGGTCACTGGTGTTCAAGCGGTAGCACTACCACTGAACTGATGGGCCAGAGACAGGAAGCACATTTCTTATTTAAAGAATAACAAAAATAAAAATGGTGTCATATGTTTAATTTCTGCAGTTATTTAAATTTGTTAATACTGTGTTCAGAAAGAGTTTGAGCATATTATGTGGGAAATCAGGATATCTTCATGTAGCCAGAGGAGAAATTCGAGTGTAAAATGCTTAGCACTATGCATTATGCATTATGCACAGCACTTGTGAGGAACACATGATGAGGCATGTACACTTGAACTCAGGGCCACTGTTAGTCTAGGATCATACACGTTCTGTCATGCATACTTATTCTTCAGACCAGACACCTGCAGTTGTTACAGTTACATTGAGAAGCAGAGTAGGGAACCTCATGTTTCCCTCTGAATTCTTGAAAACCATTGCCGTTTGCTGCAACTTTTTAAGCAGACTCAAACATCACAATATTTTCCTGAATTGCAATAGCACTTTGACTTGTCTGTGTTCAGAATACTTCAGAAACACTTCATAGCAGCCACGTCTTAATCCATGGTTAAAAATGGCACCAGTTTGATTCCAGCTGACAACATAACTAAGTTCTTTGTTCAGGTTGATATTGCCACCTTGTGGCTTATTTTCTGACATTTCATCTTTTAGTGTGGGTCAGTGTTTTTTTTATTATTTAACAATTTATTTACCAGGATAGCGCACTTGAGATGCAGTATCTTATCTTAGGACAGCTCACCAGAGATGCAATATCTCATCTTCAATGAGGTCCTGCTTTCTTACTCATTTTTACAGCTGAATGGACAGAACACCTGATAGGCTGAGTGAATTGCTCTGTGTCTCAGTGTATAAATGGCTCTCGTGGGATTTGAACCTTGGACCCCTAAGTTCCAAAGCCTCTGCTCTATCCACTTGACTACACTGCTTCTGGTTAGAACACTGAACAAAGATCCCAGGTTCAAATCCCACCACCACCACCTCACTGTGTGACCCTGCCCAAGTCGTTGGACACCCTGCCAGTGATTTAGCTCCTCCCAACTCTTCACTTAGGTTGAAGCAGGATCCCCATCTTATCGTACATGAAATGCTGCATCTCTGGTAGGCTAGCCTAGAACCATGAATACTGTATATGTATATAAACCTTCTTCAGAGGAGGGTGCAAAGTCCAGAAGCAAAATGTACATTTACTTTATGCTGGACCCTTTGTGCTGGTCATGAAATTAAAAAACAGTTTCTCTAATAAATTGTTCTTGCCCTAAAACCCCTAGACATTATACATTTCTTCTCGCATCTTCTTTCTTATTCTCTGTTTTTTTCATTTGCATTACCCCAAGCAGTCTGACCTTTACAGAACACACACACAATGGTTTCTTACACAAAGTTCATAAAGATAAAAAAAAAAAAGTTGCTTTTTGTGTTTACAAGTTAAAAAGAATGCTACCCCAGACTACTTCAGCAATAAAAAGGTAATCCGTAATGTACAAAAAAATCTGTAGGTAAATACATGCTAACTGGCCCGCTCTTATCTCTGGCTCCTTAACTGGGTTTCTGATTTAAACAACTCGGTTTCACCTGGTTTAACGCCCAGATCAGTCTGACACCTTAAGAAGCCATTTAAAAAGAACTTTCTCTTCCACCACACACTTCTTTTGTCCCTTCTTTTTTGCAAGTTTCAAAGTGTGTTAGTACAAGCAAGCGTTTTCTTCTTTCCGCAGTTACTAGTTTTGTCAAGTCATGATACACAACAATGGTAACCGCATGGAAACAAAAAATCGACACTGCTCTCTAATAGTTTTGGATCCTTTCTCTTTGGCAAATAAAACAGTGAACACGAGACAGGTCAAGTCATTAATTGTGCCGGTAACCAGTCAAGTAATGTTTAAGTTGTGTTGGTGGAGTAGGGTCAGGGGGAGCACAGAAAAGAGCCTTCTGGAAACCTCTCCTCAAACGCAAAGGTGGTGGTGGTAGGGTAGGGGATGGTGTTTTGATGCAATTTCCATTCAGAAGGTTCAGGCATCATATTTTTTACCAGTTCTGTGGATCTGCTGGAAGAGAGTCATCGAGAAGGCCATGCCAAGAATCTAAAAAAAAAATAAAAAGAAAAAAAACTTGAAAATGGTTGTTACGTTGCTGGTTTGACCTAGCAGATAGAACACAAAGCTGTGAACCTGGAGACCTTAGTCTGAAACCCACATCTGCCAGTTACGACTGGACCCAGAGAAAGTCACGTAACCTCTCTGTGCTCTTTGAAACTCCCTGTGGGCCTGAAACGACAGTAACATATTCTCCTTTGGATTGCCAAGTACTTAGCGATACAGTTGGTACAAAAAGGCACTATATAAAACCAGATTCCATTCTTCACAATGTACAGCGTTCAACAGCAGAGTGAAAGTCACAGTCTGACAACAGCTGCTCTGATTGGTCCCAGCATGCTGTAAATTCCTCCCACACATGTAAAAGGTTATTAAAAGGAACAGTTAGCACTAACAGACCCACACCCAAGTATGGGACTGGTACCAATTTGCACTTTGTGTGCAAAAACATTTTTTCTTTACTTATTGTTTACTGCAGTATATTAGATTGTATCTGGCTGATTCTGCTGACTCCTACCCTGAAATTTCCTGTAACCAGAAATCCCAGAATCCCTTGCAGCTGACATCAGAGCAGGGCTGCAGCAGTGGGACAGACAGTATCCTGCAGTGCATGTTAGAGTTTTTATAAACTCACAGAGGACTCCATCCTGAGGGGCAGGCATCCAGCCATCACTGCATGCACATATCTTTAAGCCACCGTGTGCGGCTGCAGTGCCATGGTGGTGACTGGGTCATGAGGCACATGCTACAAAACAGCAAAATGAAAACACAGTAGTGGTTAATGACTGCCTGGTTCTCTCAGACCCACCACCTTCCACCTGATCGCCACGGTTATGGTCAATAGGGAAGAAAACGAGGCTGGGTGGACTTTATGCCAAGAGAATTTCAGAAGGACATACAATTAAAAACTGGTCTAAAGGGAACCCTTAATTACACTTTGACAGCCTTTCTCAGTTTAAAAAGCACCAACTGGCCGATAATTTGGTGGGGGGGGGTACATGCATCCCCTGAGTCTATGGTCATGACAGCCCTGGCTCGGAGATCACTGAGAGTTACAGGGTAGTGGCTGGATTTTCAAAGTTTTGGGCCTTGAGGACTTGCGTCCAGCTGTTCTGCGTAGCTGAATCACTGCAAACATGCCTACATTTTGCATGTGACACTGCTCACTTTTCTGCCAAAAAATGACACCTGGGCCATTTTGATGTGCAACTTGCAGCTCTTGCAACCCTAAGTCAGATCACATTTTACATTGTCTAACAGTCAAACCGCAAGAAAGGTAATCGTGGTATAATTGAAAATCCAGACCAAGTTCACTGGGCAAGTATAAATAACTAGATAAAAACAAAATAAAAAGCCTCCCTCTTATCTAGAGACACTTACAGTTGATTAATCTGTGGTATCCTGAGTAGCCCAAAAATGGCATGATTTGTCCCAGAGTTTTGTCTATAGTGGATAGCAAACTACGGGTCATTATTCTAAAAAATTATTCAGGGAAATTTATTTGTTAACTGGGCCTCTGTGCCCAGATATGGATACTTTGAGTTATCCACGGACAGTGATCCATAGTGGATAAAACACTCTGTCCAGTCAGCTGGCACCCTGGTGCTGGATAGCCCTTCTCCTTCTTCCTCTCTGTTAACTCACTGGGTTAGGAGTCAAGCTAGTGTTCCATGCAACTGCCATTAGGCTGACTTGTATATTACTACGTGTATAACGGGAATCATACTAGAAGTTGAACCCACTTTTGTAATTAGGACTCAGTGCAACTTTGTAATTTTGCACACTTTCCTGGAGGCCACTGAAAATAAGCCTGACTAGCCACCCTGGTAGCACAGAGAGCCGAGACACTGGGAGTATCTCACCTCTTGCCAGGTTGACGAACTGAGTTTGGGAACAAATTTGGGTTGCTAGGGGTCAGCTGAGGGGGAAGGCTGGGAGAGATCAAACAGCCACCTGGCAGCTTTCCTGTCCCGGACTGGGGTGGTAGGCCATCCCAGCTCTTAGCTGCCACCAAGTGAAGGCCTGGTTGTAGCACCGATGCTTTGGAGGCAGACACGAGTCAGGTGGGTGGGAGGGACTGATGGTTCTAGACTGCATGCGCACCTCCACATATATGCATTCTGCAAACGCCGTAGCCTTGGGAGGGAGAAAACCAAGAGGAAAGGAAGGAAGGGGGAAAGGATGGAAGGGGTACCAGGCTTCATGAAGCCCTGCTTGAGGTGCTCTAGCCTGCCCTGCCCTGCCACTCTGAAGAGGCAAGGGGGACATCTGGATGAGAGTCTCTGGGGAAGGGGGAGATAAGCTGGCCCTCTCCCACCCTGGTGGAAATCTGCAGGGGGGTACACAGGAGCAAGGCAGTCAGGCTGGCCGATGGCACCAGGGGACAAGGACGAACAGCTGCCCCATCAGCCCAGGAGAATAAATACCTTTATTTTAAACAAAAGAAGCTTGGCTCAATGGATTTTTAATGTCTTTCCTGAATAAACATAACATATGAAAGTATAAACATGCATCTCTACTATCAATCTCCAAACCATCCAGCATGGAGCAAACAGCCCAACAATGGAACATTACCATGGCAAGTGCATAATATCTCAGGGTTTAAAGAGCTAGGAGCACCAAAAATGGCAGGCAGAAAATGTTATTTTTTTTCCCACTAGCTATTTGACCCATCAACTGCCACCTGTGCCTACCACTGGACCCCATTCGAACCCCAGCCCTGACTGCCACTCCCCCCCCCACTGTCTTATCCGACAGAGATCCACATGGTGCAAAGCCTGATGACTGCTGGGACTGTCACACTTGACAGTCGTGACACATAGATTTCTTTCCCCATTTTTCTCCCCCGGTTTTTCTCCTGCCCATCACCCCATGACATTGGGCTATGCCTCTAGTGGCATCAAATATCAACAGCATTCACTGGGATGATGTCAACCCCCATAAAGCAGCAAGCTCCTGGCTCACCATGGGAGGGGGAGGCTGCTGCGCTGGGTCCTGGCCATCTTTCTCCCCGGCAGGTTCGCACTCCCCTCGTGAGCACTCCCCAGCCTGACTACTGAACTCAGGTCACCAGTATGGAGGCGCAACATGCTTCCCCTTGAGCCATCAGGCACCCACAAAGGTTATTCATTTTAAAAAGTTGCCAGTGGTCATGGTTTATTTTTGAAGTATTTTTTGTGGTCCATTTTCTCACTGGAAGGTTTGCCACCTGGTAGTATGAGGTGGGATGTAAAGAGAGTACTTTGTCTGGAGACCACATATAGTCAGTCCTTTTTCCTCTTCCTATCTCACTAGCACTGTGACCTTATTTATTGTGACATCATTTTTTTTGTTATCTCTCTTCATATCCTTCTCTAGAGCCTTGGATTCTCTCCAGTGGGGCATTCGACCCAACCGTATTCTGCCTGCCTGAAATCCCCAGCCTCATTTGCCGAAGAGAGAGGACTCACTGAGCTCATCCCAGTCTACCAACCCCCGGATCTAAGTCCCCAGGCGGGACCGCCAACTCCTCCAGCAACCTTTCTGAAATCTAGTAGGCAGACCAAGCATAGTGCAGGGAGCTCCGGAGGCAGGCTGGAGGATCCAGCATTGGGCGTGGTGGTCTTGTCACTTGACCCACCTTCGCCTACTGAGGCCCCAGGATATTTCCTTGGTCTTCCCTCCCAAGATGGCTCAGACTTGCAGTGTGTCCAGTGCGGGCGTGCTCGTTCCTGTGCACACCCACAGGATCGCTGCCACAGCCAATCCCCTGACTGATGAACCCACGGGCTGCTGTGCCCCCCAGTCACCATCGGGAGCCACCATAGCCCAGGATCAGAACCTCCTTCCCTCCCAGAACAGGAGAACCATCCTCTGGATGCTCAATCCTGCCCTCCCCCACTGACCCCTGGTGGCCCGGCTCGGTCCTGGAACCCGGGAGCTGGGCGTGTGAGGTAATGCATCCAGCGCCTCAGCCCTCAGCACCACCAAGCCAGCTTTATTGTGACTTCATAGTGACCAATTTTACAGCAGGTAATTGGCTGTCACCAGTCAGTTATACTGTCACAGGCAGTGAGCTAATAGCTGATGACATATGAGGAAGAACTCAACTAGCTATGTCCACCTCCAGGTAGAGTACTGTTCCGCACATCACATCAGGTATTTACAGGTAGAAAATCTTCCAATTGGCAGAATACAAAAATACTGCAAACATAATAAGCAACAGTTCACTACTTTTGAAAGTTAATATTAATGTCAGGAGGTATACTAGCCCTTTAATTCCTCCCTTTATCTTTGAATACTTTACAGATTATTCTTTTATACAGTCACTCAATCAATCAATCTTTATTTCACCAGGCAAAACATAATTGAGATTAACTCATTTCCAAGATGGACCTGGACAAGTAGAACATAACAGCACATAAACTTGTGAGACATATAACATGCAGTAGGACAAGGTTGCATAGTTCAGTATACATAGTACAGTATACAATAACAATAAAAATAATAATCTTTAGTTTACCAGGCAATAACATAATTAAGAGGACTCATTTGCAAGGTGGTCCTGGAATACACAGGAGTACAGACCACCAACAATGCAAAAAAGTAGAACGGCAACAGTCAGCTGGCATGTAACTCGTGCAATGGGTTACATCTCAGTACAAATATTAAAGCATTGTGGTGAACAGTCACATATGTAGGGGAGCACGATCAGTACAAGAGCACATGTCATTATAAACAATAAAAACATTAAGAATTACAGAGGCCCAGAGCATTGGTTAACACAGTTTGACAAGTATTTACCTTGTTGAAAACTTCCAAAATAAGAGGAGAAAATACTCGACTCCCAAGAGGGAGAAAGCAGGAAAATGACATAGCTTTCAATTTTTCAGACATGGAAGTCAAAATGGTGACACTTTTATTTTTTCCTGAAAGAAGTGGTATTTTGCTGGAAAGAAATGCATAATATTCACTTCCGAAAATTGGTCTCAGAATATTATGGGTGGGATATTCAAAAGGGTTGCGCCATGCACAATAGGGTTGCGCCTGCGCAAGTCCAAAAGTGCGCCATTCTGCGATATTCAGCAGGAGGCAGTTGCGCCACCGAAAACATGCTGAGCAACAGCGCAATGCAAATAATGGCATGCGCAACTGAAGGGGGTGGATCCATGCATAAAGAGCGCAATGCGATATCCAAAGACTTGAGCAATGCGCAACAGCGGACCAGACGGAAGTTGCGCCCCAGTGGAAATAAGCCAAAATAAAAAGGCTCAAGAAAGCAGCGCAAGAACACCACAAGGATGCCAAGTGGGGAAGAGAGAAAGAGAAAGACAGACAGTGACAGGCCAGGGCAGGCAAGGGAAGCAGTGTGGGCCATAGGCTGCAGAGGCCAGCGGGGGTGCCCGGTGCAGTGGAAGTAGCAGTCAGGACAGCAGGGGTAACAGAGCAACATCAGCCCGGGGGCACAAGCCAGGGAGATGGACAGTGCCATCTTCCACATGGAAGCTGTAATGAGGGGGGTGAGAATGCAAGGTGCAGGGGGACGTGGCCATGGAGGGGCCCGTCGGTGGTACATCCCCAACAGGCAGTACCGTGCCTGCATCAGCTTTGAGTTGTACACAGATGTAGAGATCGTGGGCCGGTACCACCTAAACAGGGCAATACTGAGGCAGCTCTGTGAGCTGTGCGGTGATGTGATGCAGGCACCCTCACGACGGAGCCATGCTCTGTCAGTGGAGACCAAGGTGACAGCCTGCATGTGCCTGCTCGCCACGGGCACCTTCCAGAGGCCAACAGGGGACACCACAGGCATCACACAGTCGGCCACGTCACGCATCCTCACCCAATTCCTCAGCGCACTGCTGCCACATGCTGCGGAGCACATCCATTTCCCAGCACGGCAGAAGCGTACAGCAAACATGCAGGCATTCCACAGGGTAGCACGTATGCCTGGCGTGCTAGGGAGCTGGTGACTGCACCCATGTGACCATTCAGACGCTTACCTGGCCCCGATGGGCTGCCTATATGAATTGGAAGGGCTTCCCAGTGTCAACTGCCAGGTGGTGTGTGATGCCACTGGGCGTATAATCAATGTCTGTGCCACACACCCTGCTGGAGCACATGATGCCTTCATATGGCATCAGTCCGCACTGTGCCATCAATTGAGAGTGGGACATCCTCACAGGCCATCTAGTGGTGAGTACGCATGGGGAATGCAAACTCGGGCAAGGGTGGAATGCCACAGGTGCCATGGTAGTGGCACACAGGGATATGGGCAATATGGACTGAACATGAGACTGATCACCACTATCTCCACACAGGTGACAGCGGATACCCACTCCGTCCCTGGCTGCTCATAACGTACCGGCGCCCCATGACCCCGTCGCAGCAATGCTATAATGAGACACATGCCGCCACATGCAACATCATTGAGCGGGTGTTTGGGATGCTCAAGGCACGCTTCCGATGCCTAGACACCTCCGGCGGTGCCCTACAGTACAGCCCTCAAAGGCTTGTGGGATATTCCTGGCCTGTTGTATCCTGCACAACATGGCCAATGACTGTGGGATAGTCGTACAGGTTGAAGAGGGACAGCATTGAGCACCAGCAGCACGGTGTTGATGGTGATGTGCAGCCCCTTGGATGGCAGGACCCCGACTGATCCAGCAGGCCCAGCTGCACCGGACACCATCACGGAGGAGCATTATGCACAACACAGGTAAGTCAAGGGGCCATATGCAAACAACACTGTCCTGGCGCAACCCACAGGCACACAGAGTAACACACCAGGGGTGCATGATGGCAAGGAGGGTGGAAGGGACCAGGCACACAGACACACCATCAGGGAGGGGCGAACAGTCATATGGACACACACACACACACACACACACACACACACACACACACCAGGCACAAAGCGTACATGGGCAGGTGCACAGCAGAGCAGGAACAGACATGGCAAACACACAGATCCACAGACCATACCCACCACCTGTACTGTCCAAGCACGTGTGTCAGATGCTGGGCACCCTTGCACCTTGGTGTACAGTACAATGCAGGCATCATCATGCACACGCACCTGTGGACAGCAGTTAGGAGGGTGTGCAGGTGGTCCGTATGTCAGCGTGATGGGCAGGGCACCCACCAGTGCACTGCCCACCATGACGCACAGTGCACACAGGGCAGCAGCAGACAGGGCCCACACTGGGAGACAGGTCAGTCATGTTGCACCATTCCATGGCCACCGCGGATGCGTGGGCGGCCCCGCTGTGACCCAACAGCACTGGCAGGCTGAGCAGGGGCCACATGGGGTGGCACCGATGGACCACCAGGGGTCCCACTCGCGATCGCGACCTTGTCCACACTGGGGTCTGTAGGATGCCAAACATACCTGCACCAGGGGTGCTTGGGATGCCCACAGCAGAACCCAGGCGTCGACAGGCCTGGTGTCACACGACACCTGAATGGGAGTGGAGAGCATACTGTGTGGGGTGCGCGGTACAGGAGCACCTGCGTGTGTGCCCAATGCAGCCACGGCAGCGACCAATGCCTGGGTCTGCCTGTCAATGGCAGCGGTCACATCCATCCGCACATACAGACCATCTCTGCACAGTCCAGAGCACACTCCCTGCTGTGCCACTCCACAGCCGCCACAGTGCCTCCACAGGCGTGCAACCCGCCTTTGCTGCTGTACTGATTCGCAGCAGGCGGGTGTGCTCGTCAATGGGTACTCTGCCACAACGGCATCCTGTCCCCCAGGGTGTGGAAGGTCCTGATGCACAACACCCCTTGAGGGTGGGCGCTGTTCACCAGGACCAGGAATGGGAGTATCAAAGGGCGGCGGGCATGTGCCACCGCTGGACACTGCACCCCCAGACCTGGTGGGTGACTGCTGCTGCTGCCCCTCCAACCACTGTGCCCCAGGGACCACTCATTCCACCGCTGTGGCCGCACCAGTGCCAGACACCTGCACAGCCACGGTGCTGCCCACGGTGCTGACAGGCACAGTCTGGGACTGTGCCGACATCTGGCACACTAAGTCGGAACCAGCAAGGCCCAGGGGCACGTGCTGGCCTGCTGTGTGTCCATCATGGGACATACACATGTCACTGCCCATTGCAGTCCTTGCATCATCAATGGTGCAGGTACGAGCTACAGCCACAGTCAGGCGTGCTGGCATGCTTACGCGCCAGACTGCTGAACACAGGCTGTGCACCCCCACACCGAATCACCGACACCAGAGTTGGCAGCCCAGTGTGCATGCTGGTGCAGTGCATGCTGGCTGGTGACAGAGTGGATGGACCTCCTCCATGTCCAGCAGGTCATCCTCACTGCCTGGACCCACCACCACCATCCCCTGAAGATGAACAGGATCTGTAACAGAAAGAGAGGACATGTGAGTGCATGTGAACAACCTTCCCCCTCCAACACCACCACCATGTCATACCGTGCAGTGATGGGCTTCCACCTGTCTGGAATCCACCTCCTGGTACACCCTCAATAGCACTGCGCTGCATTGATGCAGCCAGTTGGTCCTCAGCCAGGGTCAGCTCCACCACCGCTGGCTGGCCCCCGCCAGTGCCAGCACGTGCCGCCCTGAGGGCTGCCACCTTCTCCTTCACCCTCCTGCGGTCTGTCCCAATCCTCTTTTTGCATTCCTGCATGGAGCGCTGGTAGCTTCGTGCAGGTTCACTGCCCGGGCTACCCCCTCCCATGCAGCCGCCGCAGACCTGAGGGCGCCCGCCATCCACTCAGTAGTGCCTCCTTCTCCAGGTAGGCCTGGAAGAGGGCCTCAGTCTCTGCCGTGGTGAAGTTGGGCCTCCTCCTCCTCGCCCACCATCCTCACCCTCACCTTGGCTCTGCTTGGTCATGGCGTTCTGTATGGGTGGAAGTGGACACCTGTCACTGTGCAGTCTACAGCGTTATCCCATGCCCATTGTCCAGAACATCCCACAGCATGCAACTCACCTCTCACCTCTCACCTGCAGTAACTGAATCTGGCCAGCGTGAGCCCACTGTCGCACTTTTATAGCGCAATGCATGAAAATGAGAGTGGAGCAACTGTAATGAGATACCAATGCGCCCATCAGCGCTTTGAATGGCTGATCAGATGATCTGCAGTAATAGGCTGAATATCGCGCCATTAGCGCTTTTCCATATCGGTTGAGCCGGCTTGAGCCAATAGCAGATCTGTGACTGTGCGGTACACTGCATTGGCGCATGCCCAGGTAGCTTACGCAAGCGTCTGCCGCGCTGATGACGTGCTGTGCGCGATTGGCAATTCAGGCCATGGCCATCATTGTGCCAGTGGCGCTACAGCACTGGGCACTATATGGCGCTGTGGCACTACTGCGCAATAGTCCACTGTGGCACTGTCACGCAGGTGGTCAGTCACGCAGGATGCGTAGACGTCCAGATGGCGCTGTGCGTGGCCTTGCGTCATAGACCCCTGACCTGGTGTCCAACCTTTGCCCCTGGTGCTGTTCGGCTGCCATGTGTACGGCCCTAGTGCGCTGTCTGGTGACAGCGCTATGTGGACCGACGGCGCTGTACGAACAGCGCGATTGGAACCTATGGTGGTCTATTGCGCAACATTTCCACGTGGGGTTGCCACGCTGCGGGGCGCCATATTGCCTGCTGTAAACTTGGAAGCATGGCACGCAGGAGGCAGTGCAATGGAGCCCGGTGGAGGTGGCCAACCTGGTGGCCCTGGTAGAGCCCCACTATGGGGCACTGTATGGTGAGGAGCCCCTCACCATGGCTAGAACTCAGGTCTGGCTGCAAGTGGCCAATGACCTGGTGGGGGTCACTGGGCGGCGCCGGTCTGCTGAGCAGTGCCGGCACAGGTACAGTGACCTCCGCAGGAGGGAGCCTGACCTGCATGAGCGGCTACGGTCACGTGCCAGGAGGGGCATGGTGCCTAGGCCAGGTGGGTGTACCATCTATGCACCTGCATTCTCTGTAGGGGTGTGAGTGTGTTTTGGTGGTTGTGCATGGGTGATGGCTCTGACATGGTTGGCTGTGTCAGTGTGTGCAGGTGTGAGATGCATGGGTCTGGCTGTGTGGGCAGGCACTCTCACTGGGGCAGGGCAGTCTGCTGGAGTCACACTGATGTTTTTCTCAACATTTGTCTCCCACAGGCTGGGCAGAGAGGATGCAGGCACGGGTGAGGAGGGCGTGGCAGGGCCCCGGTGCCGGTCGGTGGTGCTGCGAGGGGTGGGCCACAGCAGCAGCAGCAGCAGCCACAGCTGCTTGTGGAGTGTGAGTATCATTACATCATGGATGCTACTGCATGCTGGATGGGGTGGGCATGACCACCAGCCATGCACAACACAACCATGCATGACACAGGCGACATTCATCACTGTCCAGTGTCACTGCACGTCTGTGTGTGCGTCACTGGTGGTCCATGCATGCACTGGGCACATGGCTGTGGAACTGGCATCGCACCGCATTGCCACATCACTTGACAGCCTTGTTTGTGCTGTGATGGACATGGGCAGTGTGTGTGTGCAGTGGTGCACATAGCTGGTGCCGCCTGGTTGAGCTGGCCATGTGCATGTTCACTGTGGGTGGGTGCATACCATCACAGGTGCGGGACATTGGGCTATATGGCTTGCAGGTTGGGTGGTGTTCAGGGTTGTGGTCAGTCACAGCCATTGACTGTGTTCCCATTTTCCTAGGCCTCATTGTGCTCCAGAGGATAGAGCGGGCACTGCAGCAGCTCACCCAGGTGGCCATGGACAACAGGACCATCCTCAACAACATCCAGCACCATGGCCTCCGGAGGCTTGTGGCCAGACTGCGACAGCACCAGGCGGAAGAGGACCAGCCTGCTAGGCCTTAGCCGGATTCCCTTCCCACTTCACCCATCCCTCCCACCCTGCCTTCCCTCTCCAAGTTGTTCATCCTCACCCCTGCCCACCTACCTTGTACTCCTACCCCCTCTTGTAAATAGTTATGTTGTTGTTGATTTTGTAATTTACATTTTCTAATACATTTATATTTTGATATGAATACTGTGTTGGTCTCTGATTTGCAGCTGTATGGTTGCTCAGTTGCAGTGGTGTGCATGCCATCTGGTGTGGTATGGTCCTGGGTATGTGTGTGTGTGTGTGTGTGTGTGCGCGCACGTGTGTGTGCATGGGGAGGTGTCTCCAGTGTGGCAGTGACTTTCTGTTGGTCTTGCCATCTGCTGCCACCCACTGCTGGGTGCACAGGGTGGGTCTGGCTTGTATGCTTCTCTGCTGCGGGGTTGACGTGTGCTGGGGGGGGATGCATGGTGTTTCCTGCAGTGCCAGTCACTGCACATGGAGTGGTGTCTTGGGGTCATGGTGCAGGGTGTGCTGTGCGTCTGGGGGGGGCTGATGTGCACTGTGGTTGTCGCCCCCTGTGTGTGGCAGTCTCAATGCCAGTGGTTGTGCTGGCGTCATGGCCCTGCTGTGCTTTGTTGGCTTGTCCCCATGGGCCAGTAGATCATCCGTCTCACCCCAATGATGCTGTGCTTGGGGTGTGCAGGTGTCTTGTTGGTTCTAGCAGTGTGTTCCTGTGCCCATGTGTGGCATGGCTGGTGGTGAGCCCAGCCTGCCCCTGGTTGTGCAGTTCCATTGCTCTGCTTGGGGGGGGCTCTGCTTGCGCTATGGCACCTCTGGACTGCTCAGCTGTGCTGCCCTTGTTGCGCTATGGCGCAACCTTTCTGCTCAGCTTCCCCTTCCTGGTTGTGCTATAGCGCGGTTTGTGCGATATTCAGACGTTGGCTGCTTGCGCAATTTGTTCTGCTCCATGTTTGAATATCGCGTCTGTTGCACATATGCGCAATTGAATTGTGCTTGTCCTATGAATTGAATTGTCCTATGAAGACAGGTTGAAGGTACTGAACATGTACTCCCTGGAGGAGAGAAGGGAGAGAGGGGAAATTATAGAGACATACAAGTATCTTACAGGGAGGAACAGGGTGCAGGAAAACACTATTTTAAGCGAAAAGATGTTCCAGGACTAGAGGCATGGGATGAAGTTGGAGGAGGACAATTCAGAGGAAACATAAGAAAGAATTTCTTCACAGAATGGGTGGTGGACAAGTGGAACACCCTGCCAGAGGAAGTGGTGGGGGCTGAAACAATCACAGGATTTAAGAATGCATGGGATAGACATAAATGAATTCTGGAGGTCAGGGGTAAGGGGCAACAGACTTCTAGGAAAACAAACTGAACTTACAAGCTCAAATGGGCAGACTGGGTGGGCCATAGGCCCTTATCTGCCGACACTGTCTATGTATCTATGTATGTATGTATCTATGCTCCTGCTGTTGCGCACATTTTGGGAGCAGTTTGAATATCTGGGCCTATATATACAAATGGAATCAGTGAAATGGCGATTCAGTATAAGCAATAAAGCGGCCCGTTCCCAAAACCTCAGAAAAAAACAAGTAGTGTTGCACTTGAGCAGGTAAATAAAGGTCTGAACTTCACAAAAGGTAAGTTGAACTTAATACTGTACATTTATTCAACCCTGGCTGAGAAAAAGAAAAAGAAGCTCGAAATGCCAGGGACTCCGTTTTCCTTTTTCTCCACCCTGGGTTGAATAAATGTATTCGTTTAATTAATTTGTCATGTTTGGACCATTTATTCCTTGGCAAGCGCACCGCTACTTCTTGTTCTCACCTAAACTCCTGTCTTCCAAATTTGAACTGATGCAAGTTTCTGACTTCCAACCCCAAAAAGAAATTGTCTGAAGTCTTGGGTTGTCATATCTATAGAGTTACAAAGGTTTAACTGCCTTAGTAACCACTGACCAACCACTTTGGCACTCATTAACGGGGCACAAGTGGCATGCACTGCCATGTGAAAAAGACGGATCTGGGGGAAGGGGCCTGAAATGTATACCATTCTACACCATGCGGAGTACTTGACAGGTGAGTCTCTGTCTAAAGCTTTTTTCTTTCCTTGCCTACTGAAAAACTTATTTTCCATCACACAAAAATGAGAAACACAGAATTTGTTAGCAGAAAAGGCCCACCTGGCCCACCCCATCTACCCAGATGGTCCCTGCCTAGTCTGTCTCTGCAGACTCTAACTGGGTCTCCAGCAACCCTCCCTCCACCCTGCCTAATTACTAATATTTCCCTATGTCTATCCCATGCATGCTTGAAGCCCCCTGCTGAAAGCTGCCTGCGTATTTCAACACAGAACAGGAATGTCCTGTGGTTATCATACAAAAGATAATATTTTTTTCATTAACTTTTTTATTGAGACTTTTATGTTTATAATGCAGCATAATAAATAGACCAAATTACAGTTATAGGGCCAGATATTCAAAACTTTGCGCCGGGCAAAAAACGTTTACGCCGGTTTAGCGTGGGATTAGCGTGGGTCTGCTATATTCAAAAGGCCAGATAGTGCAGGCAAACTGCATTAGAGGTGGTCAAAATCATAATGTATGCAAGGGGCAAACTGAGGGTGTGTGTACATGAATACAGGCGCAATGCTATATTCAGCGACTCGCGCCACGCAAAGTGGTTTTGCACGACTTAGCGCAACACTCGGTGTGGTGCTCATTACCACCTAGGAAAAGCTTGTCTTAACCCTGTGCAATCAGCTTTGCACGACACTTTGGCTTTGCGCGGTGTTTATGCAGCTTTGCGCAACCCTAACAAATGAATGTGACACAGACAAAGCCAAACATAGAGGAAACATGCTGCTAACTGATGGCATCACAATGATGCCATCATCTGCCACCAGTCCCAGCCATGCCAGGCATTAAGTGGTGACCCTGCCACCAGTGGCAGCATGGCAGTGTGGCCATACAGCAGACACCTGCAGACCACTCTTCTGTGGACACCAACAGATGCTAGCACACACATGCAGCACTGTGGGCATGGAGGATGTTGAGGGGAAAGTGTATGGGTGGCCCGTCTGTGCCACAGACCAGGTGTGGCTACAAGGCTGGGACACATCATGCAGTACACATAGGCCAGTATTGGGAATACTCCAACACTAGTGTGCCTTTCAGATTATATATGCCCCCCCGACCACATACCGCACAGCAGTACAACTACCACAGCACACAAGGCCGGACATGTATATGTCACCGTGAGCATCCATGCCAGAGGTGCAGTATCTGTGGAGTCACACAACAGCGTAACAGTAAATGTCCACTGTCAGTAAACACCTGCAGGTTGGACCTCTCACTGTGTATAGTGCAGTCATCATCACTGCCCTACACCATAGGCACTGCTGTGTCCATACACTACTGACCTCCTTGCTACTGTAGTAGTCTGCTGTGCACTGTAGCATGACCTACAGTGACAGATGCATGCAACACCACCACTGTCTGTGCCTATGCTGTGTTGTCCCAGTACAGCTGCAGGCAGCAGTGCATGTGAAAGTACAGTGTTCAGAACTGTATAATATTCCCCAAGCGCAGGGCTAAACCATTAGCCCAGTGCAAACTGCATGCAAATCAGGGCAAAATGAGATGCTAATCTGGATGTTTGCCCAGAGACTACCTAAGTAGGCTCATTTGCATGTCGGTTTTGAATATGGCAAAGTTTAGCACCGGACAAATGTGTTTGCACCGGGCTAACGGTTTAGCCCTTCGCTAAACCCGCGCAAATGTGTTAGCACTGCGCAAACAGTTCGGGGAATATTTTACAGTTTTGCACACTGTACTTTCACATACGCTGCTGCCTGCAGCTGTACTGGGTCCACGCATTTGCTGGCACACACATTGGCCACATAGTTCACCTCTAACTACCACTCCCAGCCCAGTTTGCCTGGCCTCATTCCCATGCTATATTCAGAAGCTGTTTGCCCTGGGCTATTCCTTTTGAATATGGCTTGCTTTGTGCTCCGGGCTAAGTTTGCCCATCAGGCAGTCCTAATTTAGTCCCGGGGCAAAGTTTTGAATATCTGGCCCATAATGTTTAAATATATGAGAACTGAAAGAATAATTTCACCTTTAAATGAACAATTTATTATAAAACTGATACCTACGTAAAAACAGATAAAAAATATAATATTTTTATGCACTTCAGCTTGTATTAACTATATTTTCTCTGTCATCCCCTTATTTCTTATTTTTTTAAAACCTAGACTGCAGTGGCTGGCATCAATTACATTTGCCCTGAGTCTACCCCCCCCCCCAGCTTCATCGCATGACCCCTTGTTCTTGTTCATCCTTTTCTCTGAAAAAGCTTCCTCTTGAACCTTATTTATACCCGTGAGGTATTTGAAAGTCTCTATCATATCCTGCCCCTTCCTCCTTTCCTCCAGTCTGTACATATTGAGGTCCTTCAGTCTCTCTGCATAGGGCTTTTGATGCATATCCGCACCATTTTAGTTGCCCTCTTCTGGACTGCCTCAACTCTGTCTATGTCCTTTCTAAGATGAGGACTCCAGAACTGGACACAGTACTCTAGGTGGGATCTCACCAGTGACTGATACAGAGGTATTACTATGTCACTCTTTCTGCTGGCGATTCCCCTCCCTATGCACCCTAGCATCCCAGTGGCTCTCCCCACTGACTTGTCACACTGTTTGGTCACCTTTAGGTCATCAGATATGATAACACCCTGGTCTCTTTCCTGTTTGGTGGCCGCCAGTACCACTCCCCACATTTTGTACTCATGGCAGTACAGCATTGGTACCACCAATCACTATGCCAATGACTCGGGTTCAGGAATGGGCTCGGGTCACTCATGGTCTGGCCAGGGAGGAAGAAAGGACTGAAAGTCCCAGGGACAGCTCTCCTCCCTCAGGGAGGAGGGGCACAGCCTTTCACTGTTTGGCTGCTGCCTGGCATAGGCCAAGATACAGCACAGCATGGGAACATCAAGGGGAGACGCAGCCATCAGATGCTGGCATGCATGTCACTGCATGCTGGCACCCTTGGCGAGAACAGCTAGGAGATGGAGGCAAAAGCCCCAGCCCACCATTATGCCAGCACCCTGCAGGCCCACGTGTGACAGATTGGGCAGGCCACCCACTGCAATCATGGCCCTGGAGAAGTGATGCATAGCCTGTAAATCCATGAGAAGGTCAGTGATGGGGCTGGGGGATTCTATTAGGTGAGATGGGGAATGAGAAAAGGCTTCCTAATAAAACAAAAAAAAGATATGGTTGCCCTTTGGTCTTCCTCTGTTCTGGTTGCATGTCTACACTTGACATCATAATCCTCTTTTGTTGTTATGGAAATAAACTGTTTAAATAATAAAAAAAATGTACACTGAACAGCATGGCTGAGATCCAGCATCTCATTTTTGGTGTGTTTGTGCACAGGGAGGTCATGTGACTTGCTCAAGGTCAACTGGTGAACCAGCAACTGATGATGGTGACGAGCTATTTTGTTCCCTGTATTTTCTCTCCATCCCTCCCCTTGGTGTACAGTATAGTCTTTCAACATTGTTTGCATCTGACTGCGCTGCAGAGGCAAGCTCCTGGCCCTCCCACAGGTGGCGCCATGGTGTAGAACACCATTAGCCCTCCCTGGGGCAGAGTGCACTGCCGACTGCTGCTTCAGCCCTTGGCACCATCCCACTGTGGCTTCCTGGGTTTATTACCTGCTGGCGTTCGACAGCAGTAAATACAACATGCTACTGAGCTACTAGGGGTCACACTTTCTATTTTTTCTTGCTTCTTTTTGTGTTGCTTGCACACATGTGCAAGAAACACTGCATCACATTTTCTTCACAAGCAGGTTGTGGAGGCACAGCAGTTGTGCCGAATGGCAGCAGCCCATTCAGGGGCTTGTCTCTGCCTCAGCCAATAGAGAAGCATGCCGTCCGACACCGCGAAAGCACACGAGCAAGCCATTAGATCAAAGCAATTGAACCCACTGCAATCAGGGAGCTTCATCAGTACACAATCAGCTGTTTGTACACGGGCCTCCCTAACTGCAGCAGCCAATTACACAGTGCCATTATGCTGCATTTTCGGAAGCCCCTGCCCGCCCTTCAGTGTGCCTTCCTGGTGAAATATTTCAGGAAATAAAAGAAAGCCGACCGGGGGTGCCCAATCCGCCTTGGCTCTTGCCACCCCCCCACACTTATATATGCCGACAGGGATGCCCAATCCCCCTGTCAGCATGCCCCTTTTCCTGATGATTTTGCCGACCAGGGAGCCCACTCCCCATCGGCATAATGCCTCCCCCCCAATTTCTTGTGTGCCGAGGGGGTGCCGACCCCTCGCTCTTGTCCCCCCCAGCACTCGAGTATTTGCTGATGGGGTGCCTAACCCCTGTAGGCTACAGCCCCTCAGATATGGGCACGCTGGGAGCCCACCCAGCGTACAACATTAAATTTCCTGAAAAGAAAGCTGTCCCATGACTTTTTTAGAAAATAAACCTGTCAAAAGAAAATGGTCCTCCCCAACCTGTTCCATCCTTCACGACCCTGCCTTCCCACACCCCCCTCACCCCATACTTACCTCCGGAGCCCAGCGCAATGATCTTCAGTGTACTGGGAACACGTCTGCACTCTTCAAAGCCGACCACAAACTGAAGAAATGCCGATAATTTGTATAATGGCATAAATGTTTTTGTTTTCAACTTTGGTGCATATCTCGGCCATTTTTGGGAATTGTTTCACCAAATTTTCAACATGGGGTTCTTGGAACCCCACCTCATGACCTCAGTCACTGTCATTTTGTTATTCGGTCCTGAAGGATGATTTTGTGGTCACTGTGCAGAACCACCTTTCAGGATGGATTAATGAAATGACAGTGTCACAGTTCATGAGGTAGGCCCCCAAAAACCCTATGTTGAAAATTTGGTGAAAAAATTCCCAAAAATGATTGTTTTATGAGTGTGCATTGCGCAGTTCCTACACACGCTCGTAGGTTCGAGCATTTTTAATATTTTCACTCCAGATTTTCAACACTGCCATTTTACCTCACCTTCTTATGAACAGTACAGCTGTCATTTTTCACATCTCATCTGAAATGTGTTTTGCTTACATGAGCAAATGGCATAGTTGATGTGTGAAATCAATGTTCAGGACAGATTAAGAATATCACAATGACACTGTTTATGAGGTAGGCCCCCCAAAACCCTATGTTGAAAATTTGGTGAAAATATTCCCCAAAATGACTATTTTACGAGCGTGCGTTGCGCAGTTCCTACGCACATGCGAAACTTCAAGCATTTTAATATTTTCACTCCAGATTTTCAGCATTGCCATTTTACCACACCTCCTTATGAACAGTACAACTGTCATTTTTCACATATCACCCAAAATGTGTTTTTTGACATGTAGCGCACAGTGGCGTGGTTGGTGTATAAAATCAATGTTCAGGACAGATTAAAAAAATCACAGTGACACTGTTCATAAGCAGAGGTCTTAAACGGCAATGTTGAAAATTTGGTGACAAAAGTCTATAAAATGACTGTGTTACGAGCATGCATTTGAGCAGTATATCCCTCAAGGTGTGGGTATACTGGTGGATTTACCACGGCTGGTGTGGTTCAGTCGCGAGGCACAGCAAGTGACTTAACCACACCAGAAGTGGTAAATCCACCAGTATACTCACTCCCTGGAGGGGTATATTGCTATTATGCACTGTCTGTTTTTTGTGTATGTGTTTAAAAAAAATGAAAAATATTTTACAGGTTTTAAATAATTTTTATTTGGTGCCCAAGAAAAAAAATAGTTCCCTGTTCATCAGTTTGCAGTACCTGATAATGTTTGGTTTCGAAGTTCCCTGGTGCCGGTGCAGATGGAACCGTTTGATGTGGTGGTGTGGCTTGTAGAAGACACTGTGGAGTGGGAATGAAAAGGTTTTTTTTTGTTGCCTGTTTCTGCATCTGAAAAATTGAGAGGCCGGCTGGAGCTCATGGCTAACTGTGACAGTTCTGAAGTGTGGAGCTTCCGTAGGGTTCTGGTGGTATGGGGCTGTGAGAGTAAGTGTTTGGGACATGGAGGATGAGGGACGGTTCTGGGGAGCTCTTTAAAAAAATAATGGGAATAGAAAATGGAAGAAGCTGGGGTAATTTTTGTGTGTGTGTGGTCTGGTTAATTGGGGCTGCTGGACTGAAAAGGGAGAGGCATTGGAGTACTTTCTTACTGTGGGTGGTTACTAAGATGGAGCCTCTCGCTGTCACTCGCAGTCTTTGCTAGGATTGCATTTGTATGTTCGGAGTGATTTTGGAGCCAGTTCATGATGCGGTTGACTGGTGGCTGGCACCTTTTCCTGTGGGTACACTGGAGTATTTACAACACTGAAAAGGTGACAGCCAGCCAATCAAAATGCAGGATTTGGGGTGTTTTTTTGTACCCATTGTATAACGCACCCTCGTAAGTTCACAAATTCGTAATCTTTTCAGTCCAGATTTTCAACATTGGCATTTTTCCACACCTCCTTATGAACAGTACAGCAGTCATTTTTCACACCCTGGCTGAAATGTGTTTTCGCACTTCCAGCGCAGAATAGCACGGTCGCTGTGGGAAATCAGTGTTCGGGATAGATTAAGAAAATCACAGTGACACTGTTCATGAGCAGAGGTCCCAAAATGCCTGTGTTGAAAATCTGCTGTAAAAAATCCCCAAACTAATAACATTATGGGTGTGCGTTGCGCAGTTTCTATGCACACTCATGACTTCACCAGTTTTTTTATATTTTCATTCCAGATTTTCAACATTGCCATTTTTTACACCTCCTCATGAACAGTACAGCTGTCATTTTTCACATCCTGTTCGAAATGTGTTTTTGCACCTGTGGCGCCAAATGTTGCAGTTGCTGTGCAAAATCACCTTTGGCTAATTAACTAATGGTGTCTCTGTTCATGTGGCGGAATCACAAAAGGCCCATATTGAAAACTTGGAGTAAAAATACCAAGAAACGCCCAGGGTATTAGGGTTTTTGACCATAACACCCTGCCCTGTAGGGACTGACAGACATCAGGGATGTGACTTGGGACTGTCGACAGTAATGCTCATGCCATTCCACCCCCATCTGCACCTTGCAGCTAGTGACAGGCATCAAGGTGCACCTTGGACTCTCTGTCCTCAGAGTTCATCCCATTCTCCTATACTGCACCCATTTCAGCATATTTCCTTATGGAATGAGATGAGATGAGTAAAGCCTGAACACCCAAGGCACACCTTGACACTTGTCAGTGTCTGCAGCGTAGGGTGAGATGAAATGTCGTGACTGTTATGGGCGATGACACAAAGGCACACCCCAATGCCTGTCCATCTCTGCAGTGTGGGGTTGGCATCAGTTCAGTACTTCACTGCCATTCCTATACTGCATGGGCCCAATTCTCATAGGGGCCTGTGTCTGGCACAAGCTGCAGCAAACAGCAGCTTGCACCAATGCCTTGTGCGCCAAGGACCCTATACCTGATTCAGGTACAGGAGGGGTCCCAGCGGCTAAGTCCCCATGCTTGTGCTGACCGGAACCCTGCAGCAAACCCCACGCGCACCATACAGGTCCACCGCAGGCCACCAGAGACTAAAACAGGACCCCTGTCCCACTAGGTAATGGGCATGTGGACCCAACCTGGTGGGACAGTATCCCCCCACCATGTTTGATGCAACTGGTGCCTGACCACGGAGGTGAGTGGTGGGATGTGCTGGGAGCAGTCATGACTGGTTATAGGGAGGGTTTGGGCACCACCTGCTTTGGCATGACTGGGCACTGGACCACCATAAGTTGGTGCTGCGGTAGCGCTGATGGGGCAGGCATCAGGGATCAGGGGAGCTGCTGCCAGTATCGGCAGTATCAGGACAGGGGTACCAACATGGTACATAGGTGGCATCAGGGAGATGTGAGGGGTGCCACTGGACCACTAGGATGGGGGCCACACATACGGGGCCACACTCGGGAGTGTATGGTGGGTGGACCATCACCCATGGTGTGCCACACACAGGCATGTCACCCAGGGGAGAATGTCTAATTCCCCTTACGCCTGCCCTGGCTGGTCTAAGGGCACTTAGAATTTCTCCTGCCAGGTGATGTCTGTGAATCGCAGGATGCAGCTTGCATTGGCCGCAGTCCCCCTACCACCATGCTGCAGTGCATTGCAGGTGCAAGCCCTGTTTGGGGCAGGTGGACTGCGATCGACGCAGGCCACCTTTGTGAATTGCACGGAGGGCAGTCATGGATGCACGGCGCACCTTGCACCACATCTGTTCGGCACAGGCACCTTGCATCCGATGCAGGGCTTTGAGAATCGGGCCCCATCTTTCCAACTCCTGCACTTCCACTGCTAATGCCAGCAAGCAATGATTCGGCATTGACAAATACTTGTTTTCTCTGGTTCTGCCCCCTTCCAGCCCCTAGCAACCAGTCAGCCCCATTATCCCTATATACTGCTCTCATCTTGGGCCCATGGTTTGTGCCTCCTGGGGTGGGGTCAGGAGGAAGTGAGGAGGGATTCCTACTGAACATTCTGTCTTTAAGAGGTGGCAGAAGGCTGCATAGTTCCCAAATGTATGGCACTACCATCCTGATGAGCTAGGGTGCTTTTCCGATTTCTGACCCATCCCTAGGATGTTGGCATGAAGGGTTCATGGAGAATGCATATGGCGGTGTGCCATCACTAAGCCCGCTGACGTCTACTCTCCCACTCTGCCCTTGCCACGTGTGTGCCCCTCTCACCTCACCAGGCCTGTTCATGCAGGGATGCACTGTGCAGTAGAGGTCTGATGACTGCTCGGTGCATCATCGGGCAAACAAGACAGAGAGACCAGAAACCTGGATAGGGAAACTAAAGAGGAAAAATCTGAATAAAAACATAAAAGAATCAGTTACCTGTATGATGAGAATACACATCCCGATTGTGCCAAGAATGTGCTTGTTACTGTCAAACCAGGTTTTAAGCTCTTCATAGCAGCCCTAAAATCAAAACAAAACAACATGAATCATTCAGGCCTCACATATGTAGAACCAAATGATCTAATTAACTCATAATCCTAAACTGATTTTTCCAGTTTCCTACAAAAAAGACCAGCTGGCATTGGCATGGCCTTCATAACATCCCAACAAAATGTTCATTTAAAGGGACATTGTCAACCCCCTTAGGCCTTAAAGTGTCTCTAGTTTTAAAAAAACACACGTGATGATTAGTCACATCCTATATAGACTGAAGATGTAGCTGGTAGTCTAATTCAAATTCCTTTTTTCTTTTTAAAAGTGAAAAAAGACTGCCCACCATACTGGTGTCACCACACAAAAACATGCTTGTTTACAGCCCTTGCATCTTTTCTGGCCTTTGGAACACCCCCAACATAATCTAGCCTCTCAGAACACAGTGAGAGGGAAGGAGACTATTGCATTATGAGTGACTGCACTGTTTGGGGGTATTCCTATTCAGGAAGTATGCAGTAAGAGCAGATCAAGGATTTGAAACAAGAGAGGGTATAATAATGCCAATAGCATGCAATTTAATTCTACTAAAAAAGGGAGTAGATAAACAACCAGCAACGTCAGTGGATTTTAGACAAGGTAAACAGTCATGAAAGATTGGTTTTCGTCAAGAAACAGTATGATGCAAAAAGGGCTGGCAGTAGGGGTGTGCAAACAAATGAATATTTATTTCCTAAATACTTTGAATAATGCGCTATTTGTTATTTTGATCCCGAATAATGAATAGTAGCACTGTTCATCTCCACTCAGGAAATGCCATCTCCCCCAAAAAAGTAAAATCCAACAGTCTCCCAACCTCCTCCCTAGCCCAGATAGTTTGAATACAGAAGCCCTCTGTTCCCCCATCCTCAGACAGCACCCCAATCCCACCCTCTTCCCCCAGCACCCACATTTAGATAATTACATGCATTTTTAAGTAAAACTCCTAAGACTGGTGACTGGCACAGCCCACCCGTCCCCACAACTGGCCGCTGATCTTCAGCACTCTGCAGCACACTGTAAGAAGAACAGATTGTTCCCCCTTCCCCACCCAGGTAGCAGCACCCTCCTCCTTGACCCACCACTGCACTGCTAGCGAACAACACAGCTCACTCTCCTCCATGGACAGATGCCTTCTTCTGAATGAAGGCTCATCAGTTGGTTTTACTAAGTGAGCAGGCATGTGAGGGCCTTCATTTGGAAGAAGGCAGATGGTTGTGGAGGAAGTTGGGCTGCTTCAGTCATTCCTCTTCCATTTGGAAATGCACGTGGGAACAGGATGGCTGAACATGGAGGAGAGTGTTGCTACCCAGGTGGGGGATGGGGAGGCAACAAATGCATTTTACAGTGCACTGTGAAGCGCTGCAAGTCAGCAGCCAGCTGTGGAGGTGGGCAGGTTGTGCTGGTTGCACATCATTGGAGTTTTACTTAGAAAATGTACATGATTATCACAATGTGGGTGTTAGGAAAGAGTGGATGGTAGAATTGGGGTACTGATGTTGTGGTGGATAGGGGCCTCCATATTTTAAAAGATCTAGGCCAGGGAGGAGGGTGTGAGGCTGTTTCTTTTCCTTTTCTTTTTAAAGAGAAAGATGGTGTAGTATCACAATGGTTGCTCACCTCCTTTGGGTTGGTGGGAGTCTAGGACTGGCCATGTGTGCATGTGCTTGTGTCCCTAGGAACCAAAGCTTCTAACAGCTAGAGATGGAGCAAGGCTCATGTCGCCTCTGTGAGTGACTGACATGAGCGTAGGTTGAAGGCACATCGAGCTGGCATTCTGAGGAGGGGCATTTGGAACAGGTCAAAGTCCCATTCGCTCCACAGGATGATGCACGACAACCACTTACCTCACATCACCACCTGGACACACCTCCATAGACCAATTCAGGCTAGGAATGGGGAAACACAAAAGGTTCTGAAAGATTCTAATAAGCCATAAAAGGTTCTGATAGTTTTCTGAGTGTTATCAGAACTTGCAGAACCCTTTATTTTAAAGTACAAAAAGTGTTTTAACCATCATTGTTCACCCTTAAGTTATTGTAAGTGACGGGGAAAGGAATTTTTAAAAACAGCCTGGACTGGTACTACACTACCTCCATTCTCCTTTTGGGTCTTTCTACCAAACTTCTTAACAGCCAGTCCTCCAGTGGAAGTGGCGCGGGGCCAAAACAGTGGTGAGCTTCAAGCATGCATGGGATGAGGCACAAGGTGGGGGGACAAAATCAGATTGGGTGTCTGGTGACCATGTAGGTAGGGACAAAATGTGCAGAGTGGGTGGGCAAAGTGGCTCTTATCTGCCAACAAATTCTATGCTTCTATGAGCCTGCTGAGGAGTATGTTAAGTGTGACGCTGCCAGCTGGTTATGATTGTTGTATGATATTTGTAATATAAAAATATAGTATGATTGTCTCGCATAAGACAGCCTGTGCTTCCATGGGTGCCCCCCCCCCAGGTTTCAGTGAAGCTACAGAATACGTAAACTGACCAGGAGATCTCTGTAATGTAATTAACTTCCTTGAGAAATTACATTTTATGGCCTTTTTATGACCTCATGCTTTTGAAGTTGGGAATTTTGCACCTAGATGATGGACTGCAGGGTTGTAAACCTCAAAGGAACCAGCTGATGAAAGACTCATAATTTGGGAAATTAGTTTTTGCTGATGTTACTTTATTTCATATACCTCCTGATAGGACATCATGTTTGTATTTTTTTTATTCTAAAAAGAGGAGCTAGATGACTCACAGAAGGGGTGTGGAGACACAATCTAAACTGATACTTGTGCCTGAAATAAATGGTCATATCATTTTGGGGCTCCAGAGAGACACAGCTCTCTGATCTACTTTAATAAGCATTTCAGAGGTAATACCTTAGCCAGCAAAGGTCTAAATGTAGTGTGGTATGAGTTTTGTTTTGTAATCCTCTTTTTCATTTATGTGACTGTGAGCTCTTTGATATATTGTTCTGTGTTTACATTTTTCATATTTTTATCATCTTTAGTAAAGCACCTTTTCTTGAAAGACTGCCTGGGTGTCTGCCAGTCCTTTTTTGCATGTGATGTATAGATGGTTAAGTCTGACAGTTGTTCAATAGCTTGATGGTGTTACTGAGCTTGAGTAAACAGGTAAGAATATACCTAAGGTCTCTTATAGAGTTAAAAGGGTTCATTTTGGATACCTGGTTAGGTACCCTTCGGCGAAAGATATATTGCATCCCCCAAAGAGAATATTATCTGAGCCTGTACATTGGGTATGCTAGCATAAGGTTCACAGTTTGAATCCCCCCAGAACTTGAGACTAAAGGTGATTCAGACCCAAAAGCAGACAGGAGGGTTACCCTGTCTGTTACCTGTTCACACTATTGCACTCTGAGATTGGCACTGTGGGAGCAGAGGGCCTGACCTGCTGAGTGCGTTTGTGACAAGTTCCAAAATCAATGTTTTAGAAGTTATCAGAACATTATTAGAACTTGAAAAAATATTACAGGAAATGGCATAGGTTCTGGGTGGTTCTTAATTTATCCAAACTGGTTCTCCCATCTCTAAATTCAGACTCCTGATGGGCTTGGTCTACCCCGAAGGCCTGGCCATAAGACCTGTACTAGAGGTAAGGTAAGCCTTAGAGAAGGTGGGAGATAGAGCTGCCTGTTAGGCTGAAAGGGACTGAGGGCTGACAAAGGAGAATAAATAGATGTAAAAAAAAGGAAATTTGGGCACATGTGCAGTCTGTTTAATATCCCCAGTGTACTGTTTTGTATGACTGTTGTAAAATAGTCAAATTGGTTTCCTTATATTGGGTCTTTCTTAATAATGCTGTCCTTTCTCACCCAATATTAATTTTTTAATTACTTATGGGTTCCAAACCTTGGTGACGACAGTTGAGCTGAAGAAAGCCTAGGATGAAGCTTTCCATATAGGGGGTTTCTGCTCAACTGATGTCACAGGGTTCTAGAACTAATTTGTTTGAAATTAATCAAACCGGGATAACCCCACGAGATGTCGCCTCTCTTTGTCATGGGGCTCCCAGAGAGGATAGCAGCAGCCAACAGGTTAACTTATTACAGCAAGAATAGTCACATACAGGCTAAGACATACACAGGAAAAAAATTGTCAATACAACTACATCCAAACAGTAATCAAAGCAAGCTAACAAAGTGGGGGCACAGCAAACACACAGCATGAACAGCATGGTTATGCAACATGGTCAGGGTCAGGAAGAGAGGGAATTTGGACGAAAAACAAACACCAGCAGTTCTAAGGTGGCTGAAAAGACTGGACCTGAACACTTACAAGCTAGAAGCCTTCCTCAGCTAGAGAGGGAGTTTGTTCTAGGTGTCTGGTGTTGCAAATGCAAAGGCCTTGCTACAAAATCAATGCTCTGTCTTGGGAACTGAAAGGATCACTTATAAGCAGGGCCTTATTTACACTAATGCAAAGTATGCCTGTGCGTGAGGGTCCTGTGTTCTGAAGGGACCCTTGTGAATGGTTACATACTTTGCACACAGGTGCAAGACAGCTCAGCTGCTCAAAATTGCTTTTTCTTGTTGTTATTGCTGACTTAATCAGATCTCAGTCACAGGAGGGGACAATAACCATTTATTTAATTACTCCCAACTCAATACCCACTGCCAGTGCCCACCAATGTTGATGTCATTTGTATGATTGTTTGAGTCTGGCACTACAGTCAGCTGATGCCTGGGATGGCTATGGTAGGCCCATTAACAAAAAGTGTCCCTACAGGCCAGCCAGCCGGTACATTGGTAGGGTGTCCCACTGTGATGCCGATGACCCAGGTTTGAGAATGAACTCGGATTGTCAGAGGGCCAGCTGGGGAGAGGAGGATTGAGCATCCTGGTTGGCTGTTCTCCTCCTCCAGGGGTGTGGGGGTCAAGGGACCAACACGAGAGCAACTCCTGGCGGAGGCTGGGAGAGTGCTATAGCTGTCAGTGCCAAGACTGTTTGGAGGCAGCTCACATGGTACTTCTGTCATTGCACATCTTGCCTCTTGCTCCCTTGATGATGTCCTGCCTCCTCGCTGCCATGCCTCTTCCATGACCCCTGAGCCGGTGATGTAGCAACAAGTGTTACATCAGATGTTGCTTGGTCCTGCAGCCCCACCCTGGGGGGTAAGCTAGAGGGGATTGCCCAGTGGAGTTCTCACCAGAAGCTGTGACTAATGTCTGTGGGGGGGGCTGCACCTTCTGGCAGCTCCATGCAGAAGGGGTAAGCCTGGGCAGATCGCTGACTACAGGTAAGTCTGGGGACAGACAGCGGTCGGGGTGGTGGGGACAGAGGACTAGGAGGTCTGGACACCCTAAAGCATAATAAATTGCAAAAAAAACAAAAAACAATACATGTCCCTGATTCCAGCATCACCCTGCATTGAAGTTGTGTGCATGCACCCGCCCGGGACTTCTGAGTTAGGCAGTTCTTCAACACTGGTGCCATTCGCCAGTAATCTTGTGGGCAAGGATGGAGAACTTGGGACTCCTGGGCCAGGAGGCATTAGCTGGCATGGGAGTGGATCTGCCAGTCACTGAGCAAGTTCTGCTCTACTCAGGAGGCACAAATAGATGAACACTGAGGTGAGGAGATGGAAGTGCCAAGTGGGAAGGACTCCATGGGACAAAGGTGACGGAAGTGGGTGCTGGATGGGTTGACACCCGATGTCTGGCAGTCATCAGTTGAGCAAGCCTGGCAGCTTGTAGTACCAGTGGAGAGGATATCAACAGCACAGCGCCATTAGAGTTTTAGTCAATCATCTGGAGAGGGAGGCTGAATAGGGAGTAGCAGCACTGTCCAGCAAAGCAGCTGGACTCGGAGCTTTGGAGAATGAAAGACGGTTGGATCACAGTCTGAACAGCCAGAACGTGATGTTTTTCTTAATGCAGGTACTGACAAACTGCATGAGACACTGTCTTATCAATGACAACTGGCGACAGAAGTAAAAATGATCATATTTTTAAAATCAGGCCAAGGTCGTTCAAGTTCCCATATAGGTCACAATAGTGCAGAGTCAAATAAGGTATGTTTGCAATGGAAAAGATAAAGGACCTTCAGAATGAGAAAAAGTTATCATAGTCTCACGTCAAAGAAGGTAAGTTTGCAATGGAAAAGTAAAGGACTTTGGCTGGCCTGGTGGCGCAGAGGACTGAGGTGCTGGATGCCTTACCTTACACCATACCGGTGACCTGCATTCAGGAACAGACTCAGGTCATCAGGGAGCCAGCATGGGGGAGGGGTTGAGCAGGATCAAGCTGCCTAATGGCAGCTCTCCTCTCCTGGGGAGGTGGGTCAACCTCCCGCTGTCCCACCACCTCATGGTGGAGGTCCAGTGGCCACACAGGTGGGTAATGGGCAACCAGTAGAGTGGGGTGCCCCGAAGTATGTGATGCACGCGTGCCTCCACATGCGCATGCTCATGCCAAGGACATGAGGATGGGCAAAAACGGGAGGGGAAATGGTTAAACAAATAAAGAAAAAGAAAAGGACTTTTAGAATGAGAAAATGTTATCACAGTCTTTCTATCGGTGTCAAATGCAAAACTATAATTCCAGGCAAGTGTATCAGTGTCAATCCTGATGTGCATACCTGGAATCACGGCTTTATATTCCAAATGTTAATTTAACTGGGTTATACTGCTTAGTTTTAAAAAAAGAAGTATCTATCTATGCTCAGCTCAATGCCTGTTATCCAAAACAATGTTTATCTACCATTGCTTAAATGTTTCTAAACACAGTCCATGCACAAATTTAGCTGAGCTCCAGTGCCATGTTGACATGTGAACACGCTAGGGCATTGGGCATCTGCACTAAAAGTGGCTCCTCCAAATTAAAGGACAGCGTAAACTAAATTATGAAATTAGGAAAATATGAAAATTGGGGACCATATTTCACTACAGTAGTCTTATAGATGGCTACAGGGACATATTTGCCACAGTGAGTCAGACTTGGGCAAAAGCTGACAGTGTCCCTTTAAGTAGCTGGTGTTGCATAAAATAACTGCATAGGTGGATGCTTATGCCTTAGAGCAGGGGTTCTCAAATGGTGAAGTGCCTTCCCAGGAGGCACATTCCTGTTTCGAGAGGCAGGGATGTTTTGAAAAAAAGTGTAGCAATGAATGTACCATGTACGCCTCCCAATTCCCTTCCTGACTGGCCACATCACTAACACACCTCTCCCACCCTGCTCCACCTCGCTGCATGTGTGCAATTACCACCCTCCTCCATGCCCCCTATCTCCTGCTGGCAAGAGGCTGTGCATCCTGCTGCGATGCCCAGCTCTGTACAGTTCTCTGCCCCAAACTGTTCAAAGCCTAGCGGGCTAGGAAGGATCCACAGCTGGCCAACAAAATGAAGGAAAGGTCTGTATCAGTCCAATAGGGAGCACGCCTGTATCAGACCAATAGGATTTGATCCACCGCCAGCTGCCGTCTCTAACCTTCGAAATTTGCTGCTGCCGCCTGGGACCCATGCTTGACTGCCGCCTAGGACCTGCATCTCCAACGCACTGTGCTGCCACCTGGGACCTGCACTCACTTTAGCTGTTGCCTGGAACCTCTCCCTCATTGTGGCTGCCACCTCCCACCTGTAGTTGCTGCCTCGGACCTCCTGAGCTCCAAACCCAGACCATCTTCTGCCTTCCAGACTTCTCCCGGACCCACCCTGTACAGGGCTGGTAAGGACTTGTTTTGTACTACATAAATGTTTTGTTTGTATGCCCGAGGGGGATTTAAAATGGCGGCGGTTGGGGGGAAGAGAAGGGTTGAAATGGCACACTGTTTTTGGTGGTGGGGGGGTCATATATATGGGTTTATTTCTCTGAAAGAGAGCTGAAATGGCACACTGATTTTGGTGGCCGGGGTTGTCATTTATGGTATCTGTTTGTCCTGGAAGAGAATTGAAACTGCACAATGTTTTGATGGCTGTTTTGAAGGTGGGAGGGGCATATATGGTGTCTCTGTTTGTCCTGAAAGAGAGATATGAAACTGCACAATGTTTTGATGGAAGTGTGTCATGTATGGCGTTCTGTTTGTCCTGAAAGAGAGATATGAAACTGCACAATGTTTTTGATGGCTGGGGGAGGGTCATATATGGTGTCTCTGTTTGTACTGAAAGAAAGTTGAAACTGCACACTGTTTTGATGGCTGAAGGGTAGGGGTCTTATGCAGATCTTTAGGAGGACCCTGTCTGTGCTGGGTTCATATGTGATGGTTTCTGTGGGGTGCATTTTGGGTGAAGGGCCTTCTGGTGTGGCTTGGGGGGTAGGTGTTTTCTGCAAGTCTTAAGCCCAGGAGCACCCCTCAACCCAAGCACTTCACTTGTGAAAGTTTACAAAGTGTCTAAGATTTGGAGTTCAAATCGGGTCCTGCCACGCTTTGTTGGGACATGGGGTGAGGAGAATTACCAAGTGCTGTGCAGCAGTACTTCTGATCTGGTCCTGTCAGAACTTTGCAACCCTCGGTCAACCCCAGAAAAGTTCAGGCAGGGCCAAAGCAGAATTACCACTGTGTGGCACTGTAACCCTCCCTCAACACCCCAACAAAGTTCTGGCAGGACCTGATCTGAACTTCAACTCTGAGGCACATTGTAACCCTCCATCAACCACCTCTGGTCCTGCCAGAGCTTTGCTGGGGGTGAGCGTTAGGAACAGGTTACTCACCTGTAACAGTAGTTCTAGGAGTGGTATATAAATGTTGTTCATCCACATTCTCTGGCATGTCCTTTTCCCCTTTAAATCTGGCCAAAAGTCTTTAAGCTAGCTCCTCCCACCCACCCGGGTGGTAAATACCTCGGCTCCACCCCATGACGCCAGATCTTAGCCCGCTGGAAGCAAGGTTGTGTGCCCAAAGCCGGGGAGGTCGGGTGGGTGCATGTGGATGAACAACATATACCACTCCTAGAACTACTGTTACAGGTGAGTAACTTGTTTTTCTAGAGCGTGGATATGTTGTTCATCCACACTCTGACAGACTCCAAGCAGTTCTCTGGGAGGAGGGAGGTAAGGCGAGGCCCCTACTTGAGAAAAAGAGATTGGAGAACCGAGCACCAAAACCAGCATCCCGCATGACTCAAGGTCGCTTGTAGTAGTAGGTAATGAAGGTGTTTGCTGACTTCCAGGTAGCAGCCCGACAGACTTCCTGGATAGGGATGTCCCTGGAAGCAGCCACTGATGCAGCAGTATGGCGGGTAGAATGAGCTCTTATCCCTCTGGGAGGCTCCTTGCCCGCCAACTCATAGCACATACCTATGCATGATGTAATCCATCTTGCAATGGTCCATTTGGCTGCAGGTCTGCCAGAAGCGGCTTCAGCGTGGGTGACAAACAGCTGGCGTGACCTTTCCTGAATTTCCCGTTCTGTCCTTGTAATAGAGGGCACATCGCGGAGTCCTAGGTATGGAGCCTGTACTCAGCGTCCGAGGTGTAATTTGGGTAGTATACTGGCAGAGTCAACACCTGGTTAAAGTGAAACTCTGACACCACCTTCGGAAGGAATTTCAGGTGGGGGCACAGGACAACTTTGTTCCTGTGAAAGACCAGATAAAGGGAGTCCACCAAGAGCACCTGGAGCTCCCCTGTCCTTCTGGCGGATGTGATAGCTACCAAGAAGGCCATCTTCCATGACAAGTGTGAGAGCTTACACTTGTGCATGGGTTCGAATGGCTTGCCCATAAGCTTTGCCAAAACCAGCAACAGATCCCATGGAGGTGGAGATTCATGCACCGGAGGGGATATGTTATCCAGACTTTTGAAGAAGCGCCCAACCACTGTCTCCTGTGCCAATGTCGGCTGACCGGCCCATGTCCGGTAAGCAGAAATGGCTGCCAGGTGCACCCTAAGGGTCGATGACTGTAGACTCCCTTTGGAGAGAGAGACCAAAGGTAGTTGAGAATTTTAGCCACAGAAAAGGATAGGGGTCCAGACTCTTACCCTGATACCAAATGGAAATCTCTTCCATTTGAAGGCATAACATTTCATGGTCGATTCTTCACGAGATGCCTCCACCACGGTGTAGACATCATCGGAAAGACCCAGAGCCTGGAACTCTAGCCACTCAGGTATCAGGCTGTGAGGTGTGGGATTGAAGGTCGGATGGAATACCTTCCCTGATTCAGAGATATCAGGTCCAGGAGTGTACAAAGCCGCTCTGGGGGCCTGCAGCTGAGGCTGAGGAGATCTGGGTACCAGAACTGGCGCCAATCTGGGGCTACCAGAATCACCTCGCCTTGTCCCTCCTCACCTTAAGTAACACCTTGCGGATCAAAGAAAACAGAGGGAAGGCGTAGAGGAGGCCTGGGGTCCATAGCCTCAAGAAGGCATCCCCCTGCAGTAAGCCCTGCTGAAGTGGGCGGGCAAGGTACAGCCTCAGCTTGATGTTTTCCCTGGAGGCAAACAGGTCCACCAGCGGTTTGCCCCAATGGGAGAACAGGCTATAAGCTACCTCTGGATGGAGAGACCACTCGTGGGATGTCTGGTCTAAGCAGCTGAGAGCATCCGCCAGCTGGTTCAAGACTCCTACAACATGGATGGCTAGGAGATCCGCCTCCAACCGGCTTACGAGGGTCCAGATGCAGAGCGTCTCCTTGCACAGCAGACGGGAGTGTGTGCCGCCCTGTTTGTTGAGGTAGTACATGGCCGTGGTATTGTCCGTCTGGACTTGAACCACTTGACCCCGGAGCTGAGGAGTGAAGCTGACAGTACCAGTCTGACTGCTCTGAGCTCCAACAGGTTGATGTGACATCGGGACTCCTCGGGGGTCCAGAACCCATGGGCTCTGTTGTCCCCCATGTGGGCTCCCCAGCCCATGAGAGAGGCATCGGTCATGAGAATGACTGTTGGCTCTGGGCGGACAAACGGGATCCCTTCCTGCAACTGGTCTGGGGCGGTCCACCATTGGAGAGCATCCCACATCTTCTTGGTCACAGTGATCAGCTGGTCGAAGTGACCGTGGTACTGAGTCTACTGAGCAGCCAGCTCCTATTGGAGGGGGTGCATGTGCCATCGGGCCCAACAGACCACTGAGGTGCACGCCGCCATGTAACCCAGAAGGCACAGGAAGTCCCGGCAGGGCGTAAGTGCCCAACCAGAAATGACTGGGCAAAGGAGGAAAAAACCTCCGCCCTGTCCACTGGGAGCTGGACTCTGGCTTGACGAGAGTCGAGCTCTGCCCCGATGAAGACCATCACCTGAGAGGGCATGAGTTATGACTTGGCCTTGTTGATCAGAAGGCCTAGTTGGGAGCAGATTTGAAGAGTCAGATCCCTGGATATCTCCACCTCCTGGAGAGAGGAACCTGCTAAGAGCCAGTCATTGAGATGAGGGGTAAATTCAAACTCTCGACGCCGGAGATGGGATGTCACCATTGTGATGCACTGGTGAAGACCCTATAGGCCGATGACAGACCGAATGGCATGGCTCAGAACTCGTACAGGGTCCCTTCGACCCTGAAGCAGAGGAACTGCTGATGGAATGGATGGATTGGGACATGGAAGAATGCGTCCTGCAGATTCAGTGAACAGAACCACATGTTTTGCTCCAGGGACAGTATGATCTGGTTCAGAGTTACCATCCGGAAGGTGCGATATCTGAGATATTGATTCAGGTCATGGAGATCTAGGATGGGGCGCCAACCCCCAGTCTGCTTGAGCACCAGGAAGTACCTGGACACGAAGCCTGGGTCTGTAGGAGGATCCGGCACTGGAGCTACCACCTCTTTGCAGAGGAGCTGAGCAATGTCGTCTTGAAGAGCCAACTGAGTGCGAACTGAGATCCTTTCCTCCCGAGGGGTGCGGGCTCGGCTGGGAGGGTACTGCTCAAATTCCAGAGGCAGTCCCTGGCCCACCACTTCTAGGACCCACCTGTCCGAGATTATATCGGACCAGGCGGAAAGAAAGTGGTGGAGCTGGCCCCCCACGGGAGGACCTAGAGATGGCATGACGGGTGTAGGGGTGGCAACCCCCAACCCATTACTAGGCAGGCTTAGAGGAGGAGGAGGGTGGACCACACCTCGGCCTCCTTTACAGGGTGTTGAGGACTCCTGCTTGGGCTTGGGTGCCAAGCTTGAGCCTGCTGTTGCTGCTGGCCTCCTTGATAGGAGGGCTGCCTAACCACAGGGAAGAGTGCTGAAAGGCTTCTTCTTGTGCTTCTGCTGGTTCTTGCCCGAAGAACCCTTCGCAGAGGTAGCATCTAAGGTGGCATTGGACTGCTCTATGTGCTGGAGGTGACCAGCCACTCCTGGACTGAAGAGGTCAGTGCCTAGGAATGGCATATCAGCTAACTTATGCTGGGTATCTGCCGGAAAGAAGGATAGTCTCAGCCAAGCCCTGTGGTAAGTGGCCACTGCGGCTGCCAAAGAGCAGGCACAGGAACCTCCAATATCCAAGGCCATATGGAGCTGCTGTTTTGCAACAGCACGGCCTTGATCACGGACCTGCTTCACTGTGGTCTGCATGTCCACCAGGAGATGAGGGAGGACTTCATCCAGTGACCCAAGGAGAGCATGAGAGAAGTGTGCCATGATGACAGTCGAGCTGGCCTGATGAAGGCCTAAGGATGAGGCCGCATAGACCTTACAGGTAGAGTGGTCTATGTTCTTGGACTCCTTGTACAGGGGTCGGTCAGTGTCGGCTGAGCTACCAGTAAGCCTGAACACAGAAGCAGTCACTAGGCTTTCGGCCAAAGGATGCTCTGTGAACCCCACCAGGGACCCCATGGGCACTGTATATTTGCGGGCCATGCGGGCAGATGGAGCTGGGCAGGAAGCAGAACACTGCCAAAGCTCAAGGACCAAGCCAACGATGGCTTCGGCCACTGGAAAGGCCTCTGTCGAGGTATCCCTTTTGAGGATATCCATAAGGGGTACTCCACCTTTTCTGGATGGGCTCCAGGGCATTCCGTGACCGGAGATCAGGCGGAGAATGTCCGAGAGGAGGAAGGCCTCTCCAGTCCGCTATGGACAACTCATCATCCAGGATGAAAGTGTAACCCTGTGTCATCGGAGTCCGAAGAGTTGGGGCTTAGTGGCTCATTGCCATACCTCTCGATCCGCTAGGGGTGTCGGGGTGACCATAATGGACAGATGTCGGGAAGCCCAGTGTCTGTATGGTCCTCTTTCAAGGAGTTCCTCCCTGATGCTGCTTAGTGGTGGCTCCACCAAAATCGGTGGAGAAACCAGAATAGCTGAGCAGTATACACGCCTGAACTCCACGGAGGCGGAACCCAGGCCTCGGTTCGAGGGGTAGGCGCCGGCTTAGGAGGTGGGAGCCAAGTAATGGCCGGGTGGCAGTAGAGCCGGGCTTTGTCCAGTCAAAATCAGCTGTTGCCACATCAAATCCTTATAGCGCCGACCGGAGTTTCCGTCAAAGCCTCCTCGTCCGAGGAGGATGAGGACCGGTGGCGGCGCCTTCTTGAATGTTTGTGGTTCTTTATGCTGAACAATCAAGGGGTCCTGTCCTCAATCAAGACCGGCGGGTTGGTTAGTTTGATCAGGGACACAGGAGTCAGTGAAACCAAGGTTCCAGTACCTTATCCTCGATGGAGACACCCAAGGGCAGTGTATCCTCGTTAGAAAGGAAAGGACAGGCGTCCTTTCTAAGGAATCATCGACCGGAGTTGGCGAGAAAGGTTCGATTGGGTCGAGAGTAATCTCAGCCGGTTCAGCCATTTCCTCAGTCTCGTGCCTTGGCCCGACAGAAGGTTGGTAAAGCCGGCGTCGAGGAAGAAATTTCAACCAAGTCGAAACCGGATGTTCTTGAGACTAGACCTCTCGGTCCCAGGAGCGCTCTCTGGAAAAGATGACTTGGGGTCCTTGTCCTCTTCCGAGGGCGGAGGAGGCGAGTCGAGGGTGCCTCACCCTGGTGGGGAGAGACTGGCACAACTCCCTAAAGGATCCCGAAAAGGTAGAGCCAAGGTTGAGAGGAATGAAAAAACTGCGACTGGCCGAAGCCTGAGCCGCCTCCTCCTCGAAAGCAGCCATCTGCTCAAGCTGCTCGGCAGATCCCGTGGCTGCGGAAACCGCCCACCTTGCCTCCTTAGATTTCACTGGCAGGTTTCTAAGCTCCAGTCTCCCCAATTTTAGGCGCACCTTGCAGTCATCCAGAACGTTGGGATGGAAGGCCAAACAGAATGTACAAGACGTGGTGTCATGTCCGACACCTAGGCAATAGACACACGAGAGGTGGGGATCGGTGCGCGACATTTTCTGGCCGCAGGGACACCTGTGAAATCCGAGGGATGATTTGTCCTCCATGTCCGATGTGCTGCAATCAGAATCATGAACTCTGATGAGTTTCAAAGTAATTTGCAGTGAAAACCGACTTTGCGAATCCAGGGCCTACGAGTTCGCTAAGAAGCATGAGGGAACCTGAATCTTCCAGTGGAAAGGAAGATCTAGCATTATGGGGTGGAGCCGAGGTATTTACCACCCAGGTGGGTGGGAGGAGCTAGCTTGAAGACTTCTAGCCAGATTTAAAGGGGAAAGAGACATGCCAGAGAGTGTGGATGAACAACATATCCACACTCCTAAAAAGAGGGTCATCAAGTGCCGCACATTGGTTTTCTGATCTGGTCCTGCCTGAACTTTGTCTGGAGGTTAATGGTGGGTTACAAAGTGCTGCTGAGTGGCTGTTCTGGGTCAAAGTGCTGTGGAGCTGCAGTCATTCACTCCTGATCCAGTTCTACTTGACCTTTGGAGTGGAGGGAGTGTTCATAACTGCCGCAGATACAGTATGCAATCCTGATCTGGTCCTGCCATTGCTCTATAGGGAGGGATTGTTACAAGGTGCTGCAAAACAAGTCACATTCTGGCCATGCCAGAGGTGTGGTGGTGTGTATGTCTGGGTGGGATAGTTGTTTGTGGGTGGGGGTAGATGTGGGTGTGTGTGTGGGGGTAGGTGTGTGGGGGCAGACACACCAATGGGCCTTTACTTAACAGTTACTTGTGTCTTAACTACAAGAAATAACCAGACAATATTTTTGTGGAGGGAGGATTTTGAGGATTACCCATATATAACTCCCACTGACAATGTTGGAGCTTACAGAAAAGGAAATTATGGTAAGTATGAAGTAAATTCTCTTATCCTCCCTCGAGATTTGCCCGGTGCTTCAGAATCTGGCTGCTGGGTGGGGGCTTGCACTGACTGAAGGATTTGCTGGAGGAGCTTGATGTGAGGGACCTGATGGGCAGTGGCTGCCAAGAGTTACCATGTTGTTGATGCCATGAACAGTGCTTGAAATTTCTGGGATGACTGTGAAACTTCATGTCTTCATGTGTGGTAGCATCAGGGCTGATGGGGTGGCGGGTGTAACAGACCAGATTGTTTTGTGTAAAGAGGGCTCTGTTTTATTACTGTTTTTGTGTGTGTGTGTGTGTGTTTGTTTGGGCCCTAGTAAGAGTCAAGGTACTTACCTAATTGCTGCTAGCAGTTGTTTGATTTCAAGTGGGCACAAATGCCCACAATCTTGATCTTGCTGTCTTCTGTTATCTGTCTTCAAAATGTGCTTCAATTGATAAGTACTCTGTGGAGTTCTTATTGTTTGTGATGGTGGGTTGTCTGTAGCAGCTGTATTGTATGTAGCACTTGTGGTGGAACACATGGGCATGCCCAGGATGGTCTGGACTCAGACCGGCTTACTTATCAACTTCTCATCAATATGAATTTACCATTGCATTGTAGACCAAGAATGGATAATTTTCTGGTGACTGGAAGGAAGTGTGTGAATGGCGAGGGGGAAGCTGCTGGACTGAGAGAACCTCAAGCAAAACGCAAGGCCAGAAGATATGATGACAGCTATCTGAAGCTAGGATTTACCTGGATTGGGACCAGTGATATGCCACGACCCCAGTGCGTTGTGTGTGCTGAGGTTCTGGCACAAGACAGTATGTGTCCCTGCAAGCTATGGCGTCATTTGGAAACAAAGCATCCCAGCTTACTTTCAAAACCAGTAGAGTTCTTCCAGAGAAAACTGAGTGAAGTGAGAGGGCAAAGAAAAGTTGTGGAGCAGCATGGGACTGTACCTTCGAAAGCTGTTGAAGTGTTGTACCTTCTGTCTGTAAGAATTGCCAAAGCTGGGAAGCCACACAATAGTGGAGAAGAGCTGCTAATTCCTGCTGCAAAGGAAATGTGTGCAGTAATGCTTGGGAAGAAAGCAGCTGCACAACTGGATGCAATCCCTCTTTCAAATGACATAGTCTACCACCGTATTGAGAAGATGTCTGCAGATGTGAAAAGGCAGATCATAGATTCCATTCATCAGAGCCCAATCTTCTCTCTGCAAATCGACGAGTCCACGGACATAGCAGATGCTGCACAGCTTCCGGTGTATGCTCAGTGTGCCACAGACACAGATCTTCAGGAGGAGTTTCTGTTCTGCAATCCACTTTCTGCAAGAGCAACTGGGGAAGAGCTGTTTCGCCTGCTGAATGCCTTCATTTAGAATGAAGGCCTTGACTGGAGTCGCTGTGTTGGTATTTGCAATGATGGAGCTCGCTCAATGACTGGAAGACACAGTGTAGTGGTGACAAGGGTACAAGCAGTGGCTCCCAATGCTATCGGAAACCACTGCATGATTCACAGGGAAGCTCTGGCAGCCAAGAAGATGCCAGCTGAGCTCCACAAAGTCTTGGCTGATGCAGTGAAATCCATAAACTTTATCAAGGCACATCCACTGAATTCCAGACTGTTTGCAGTACTGTGTGAAGAGATGGGAGCAAAACACACACAGTTGCTCTTGCACACTGAGGTCCGCTGGTTGTCCCGGGGTAAAGTGCTGACCCGCCTCTATGAACTGCATGATGAAGTTCGCACATTTCTTGCTGACTGTAACTCCACTTGTGGAAAATTTCCACAATCCACAGTGGCTTGCTTTGCTCACATACTTGGCAGATATCTTTGAGGGACTGAACTCACTTTATCTGTCACTTCAAGGATGGGGTGCCAATGTTTTCACAGTCAGGGACAAGAACAAGACATTTGGTTCCAAACTTGAACTTTGGTCCACATGAGTGCAGCAAGGATCAGTTGCCACATTTCCAACCTTGGAGGATGTTCTTCAGAAACATGAACTTTCAGTCGACTGTGCCAAAGCAGTAATTACAGAACATTTATGTGGGTTGCAAGGCAAGCTACAAGACTACTTCTCTGAACATGGCAGACAGGACAGTCACTAGTGGGTCAGGAATCCCTTCATTTTCAGGCCAAGTTCTGTAGACTCCTTATCACCAGGAGAACAGGAGAGCCTAATTGATCTGGCCACAGACCCAACTCTGAAGGTTTCTTTTGCACAAAAGCCTCTTGCAAACTTTTGGCTGTCAGTTGGACAAGAGTCTCCAGCACTGAAAAATGGAACTCTTGCTGTTCTTATGCCTTTTGCCTCAACATATCTGTGTGAATCTGGATTTTCAGCGCTGACAGCGATTAAAACAAAATATCGGGACCGTCTTCAAGTCGAAGATGACTTGCGCCTCTATCTTTCAAATGTCAGACCAAGAATACAGCAGCTAACTGCACGGAAACAGGCTCACAGACTGCCCTCTTAACAGACTGGCACTGGACTGGCACTGGACTAATTATTTAACAGGCAGCATGATTTACAATATACTTTCCATATATTTTTAATACACTGTAACAATAAACACACATTTTTTTGGTTTTTAAAAGTGGCTGTGTGTGTTTTCATTTGTTATTCATTATTACAGGTATCTGGCAAGTGCACAGTGGTAATCATGCAAAAGTTGACCAGAAATCTGATTTAGCGCATATACGTGCGGTGCGCTTATGGACAGATTTTACACAATTACCACAGTATGCAAATATGTATTCCCTTCACAAAAGAAAGGGTCCTACAAGAGCTTGCTAAGCTCAGGGTGGATAAGGCAATGGGACCTGATGGCATACATCCCAGGGTACTTAAGGAGCTAAAGGAGGAACTAGCAGAGCCATTAGCAGAATTGTTTAGTGAGTCTCTGAGCACAGGAGAGGTCCCAGAAGACTGGAGAAGGGCTCATGTGATCCCACTCCACAAGAGTGGTAGGGGAGGAGGCGGCAACTACAGACCGGTCCAGTCTTACCTCAGTAGTGGGCAAGATTATGGAGGCACTCCTTAAGGAAAGGATAGTGCAACACCTGGAATCCATAGGGCACAGGATCCAAGACAGCATGGGTTTACAAAGGAAGGTCCTGTCAAACTAATCTCATAGATTTTTTGACTGGGTAACCAGAGTGGTGGACCAAGGGGAGCAGTTGATGTCGCTACCTTGACTTCAGCAAAGCTTTTGACACTGTTCCACATAGAAGATTGATAAATAAGCTAGGTAGGCTCGGGTGGGTCAGAAGTTGGTCAACTGGGTGGCAAACTGGTTGACTGGCAGAAAAACAGAGAGTGGTGGTAAATGGTATACAGTCAGAAGAGATGCAAGTCACAAGTGGGGGTACCTCAGGGATCAGTCCTGGGGCCAGTCCTATTCAACATCTTCATTAGTGACCTCGCAGATGGACTAGAGGGTAAGGCTTGTCTGTTTGCAGATGACACCAAGATCTGCAACAGAGTAGATGATCCAGATGGGGTGGGCAGAATGAGAAGAGATCTGGATAAACTAGCAGAATGGTCAGAAGAGTGGCAACTGGGATTTAATGCAAAGAAGTGCAAAATCATGCACATAGGGAAGAGAAACCCTGAAGCCACTTATAGGCTGGGAGGGGAGTTGCTAGCAGTCACAAAGGAAGAAAGAGACTTGGGGCATCATCATCACTGATGACCTAAAATCATCCAAGCAGACCTCTAAAGCAGTAGGTAAGGCTAGGGGGGTGTTAGGGTGTATTAGTAGGGTATCACAAGTCGTAAGAGGGAAAGGTAATAATCCCTCTGTACAAGACATTGGTTAGCCTCATCTGGAGTACTGCGGCAGTATTGGAGGCCACATCTTCTTCACAGACATTAACCAAATTGAGGCAGTCCAGAGAAGGCAACCAAAATGGTGCAGGGATTGCATCAGAAGACATATAGGACAGATTAACGGAGCTCAATATGTATACCCTTGAGCAAAGGAGGAGAGAGGGGATATGATCAGACATTTAAACACCTTAAGGGCATAAACAAGGTGAAAGAGTCTAACATGTTTAAATATAAGAAAAATAGCAGGACAAGAGGACACAGCATGAGATTAGAGGAGGCCGATTAAGGGGAATGTGAGGAAATTCTTTTTCACAGAAAGGGTGGTAGATGCATGGAATGGCTTACCACAAGAAGTGGTGGCTATGAATACAGTGCAGGGCTTCAAACAGGCATGGGATAGGCATAAGGAGCAATACAAATGACTATGAATAGATAGGTCACTGACAGAGCAAAGGCCGATGGCACATTTATAAGGTAGAAAAAGAAATGGGCAGACTGGATGGGCCTTGTGGTCCTTATCTGCCGTCAACTTCTATGTTTCTATGTTTCTATGTATGTAAATGAGGTCACAACACATGGGGAGGCCTGACATTTTTTCAGGCCCAATAGGGGAGGCTTACCATGGCAAGGTCTGAGAACCCTTGCCTTAAAGATCAAATATATAGAAAAATTAGAGGGCACATCACATGACTTTGGGGTTTCCGGTCTTACAGTTCCTTAACGCTAAAGGTACTGAGTAACTTGTAAATAGCAACCAAGTGCCCCAGAAATGCCATCCGATTTCCCCTCTGGTTTTATATATACACACACACACACACACAGATATATACATTATAGTGGCGCGGTAGCAACACTATAGTTAGGGATGAGTACGCAGTTTAATGTTAAACCCCAAATTTTGCACTTTAATAACTTTGCAACCATTCAACAGATTTGCACAAACTTTGGTATGTTTGGTCCTCTGGGACAAATCTCTTGACATGCCAAGTTTCATTTTGACCGGATTTGTGAATTTTGCACAACACATAATGAAAAAAGTGTGTTTCGCTTTTTTTGCCCATTTTTGCGGATTATTCCTCATTGCGTTATGGCCACATCGTTTGGAATGTTGGCCTGAAATTTTCAGGGTAGAAAATGCTCACCCCACAGAAAAAAAGCCAACATTGGTTTGGTGAAAAAATATTAATCCGTTCCAAAGTTAATCAATTTTGAAATTTCAGGTTCTGAGCATGCTCAGTTCAGTCTTTTGGATAGCTGCACAGCCTCAAACAGGGATTTGGCCTCATGAACAGGGATTTTGACAGCTCACAAACAGGGATTCATTAAATCCCTGTTTGCATGAAAAAAATCCCTGTTCACAAGCCACCATCCTGTTTTCATCTTTTGCAAAAAAACAAAATGTTGTAACTTGCCCCTCGGATGTCTCCTATGGGGATTAAAGTATGGGTTTTGTTCAGGGTGACGCCCTCTACAATCCCATGGCTTTGGTTCCATTTACTTTTCTCAAAAAATGGCCATTTTTTATTCTGAAAATCCTTGTTAATTTCTTGCTTCCGATCCTTGTTCGTGAAGTGTCAAAATCTCTGTTTACAGGTCGATCCTTATTCATGAGCTGACAAAATTCTTATTCGTGAGACGACGACCAGATGGCCCTGTCTCACGAACAGGGATTTCTCACGAACAAGGATTTTGACACCTCACGAACAGGGATTTAGCTCATGAACAGGAATTTTAACACCTCACGAACATGGATTATTTAAAAAAATCCTCGTTCATGAGGTGCCAAAATCCCTGTTCGTGAGGTGTCAAAATCCTTGTTCATGAGAAATCCTTGTTTGTGAGGTGTCAAAATCATTATTCGTGAGATGACGACCAGATGTCCCTAAAAATTCTTGATCGTGAGCTGTCAGAATCCTTGTTCGTGAGATGACAACCAGATGTCCCTACCTCGTGAACAGGGATTGGCTCACGAACAGGGATTTTGACACCTCACAAACAGGGATTCAGCTCACAAACAAGGATTTTGACAGCTCATGAACAGGGATTTTTAAAAGTTGCAGTTTCTTTGCCACTTCACTGCAAAGAAACGGTTAGGGCATTTGCTTGAAATTTGCAGGGTAGAAAGGGCATGTCCCAGATATCTGATTTATGCTGGTTTGTTGTAAAAATCTGCATTGGTTCCAGTTATGGCATTCCAAAGTTGAGAAATTTCTCATAGGATAACACTGTGGAGAACACGGCACCTTTCAGTGCCTGTATCGAAAACAGTTTGCAATATGGATTTTTCGCTGAACGCAGCTGTACTAAGCACACGTGCAGGTTACCAGTCCATGATTACAACTGCAGTGGAAATGTTTGTAAGGTTGCTACAGTTACTGAGATATCGTGCCATTTGCAGCACAAGGGTTACTTGGAATGTGTCTAGGTCTGTGCTGCGTCTCTACAATTATAGGTAGGTGGGAGTTCAGGGCCCACATGTGGATATCATAATGCAGTAATGGGACTACTGGGCTACTCATTATGCAACACTGGGAGCGCAGGGCCCCCAGGGACATGACAGCTTATTACAATGTCTGTGCACTTATGGATAGATGGGGGTCCTGCTCTCCAAAAAACTGGCTGCATGGGAGCACAAGGCTATAGGAAGATGAGGCCCTGTGCTCCCACATATGGATACCAATATGCAGTAATGGTACTGCAGGGCGACCCTTCATGCACCCTGCACTCCCACAGAGAGATGACAGTTCATTATGAAAAATTGGTACCATGGGAGTACAGGGCCCCCCAAACCATATAGGGGTAACACTGCACTTTCTCAAAAAGTAAGGAAATTCATTGCAAAAATCTTTGTTTATGTATCAGTTAGGGCTGAAGTGAGAAAAGTAGGGAAACGAGGCATTAGGGTTGAGACCCTAACACCCCCCCACCCTACCACCCCACCCTCCACAGACCAACAGGTGATGGGGTGTGCCTTGGGGTCATCAGGCCTAACTCTCACCCCATTCTCCTACACTGTACCATGTCAGCTTTCTTACACATGGAATGGGGTGAGAGTTAGGGCTGATGACCCCACGGCACACCTCGTCATCAGTTGGTCTGTGGAGGGTGGATGGTAGGGTGGAGGGGTGTTAGAGTCTCAACCCTAATACCTAATTTCCCTTCTTTTGTTGCTTCAGCTCTAACTGATGCATTAACCAAGTTTTTATGTGTGTGTGTATATATATATATATGTATATACAGTATGTACATACATACATACACACACACACACATTTGATCTCTATGTCTTAGCACCTCCCCCAACTTCCTTTAGCCTATTAGCTGAACACCAGTTATGCCCCCCCCACAACCCCAACTCAAAGCCCTGTTTTTCAGTGCCCCATGGCACTATTCAGCTTACCACTTTATAAAACAAACTGGTCGACTATGTGCAGTAGTCCTGGAAGTGTTCCTGCAGCATCGATCTGGCACAATGTTGTCTCCCAACACAGAGAACCAATCATCGAGCTGTCCACACCACAGCACTGCATCTGTGCAAAACAAACAAAAAGGGACAGAGAAAAATAAGTGGACATGGTCATTTTAAATAGAAAGTACTTCTTTCAACAAAGATGAGAAGGCAGGCTCTGAATTTTACACAGATGATTATGATATTTCCTCCGTTCAGCTATCATGTAATGGGGAGGGTAGAGAACCATAGAATGAGTTATGTTGTTGCGCTAAGCACAGCATAGTGCAATGTTCTGTAGCAGGTGCCACCAGGGCTCTTGTAAGATTATCGTATCACTGATTCATCGCCACCAGCTATTACTTTACTTAAAGAACCCCTTCAGCTCCCCCAAATCAGTCACACACACAGTTTGTAGACAGGAAGGAAAGAGGGAGGGCTGCCAGAGGCAAGTTAGGGTCTGCAGAGACAGACTAGGAAAGGACCAACTGGACAGACTGGGAGAGCCAATTGGTCCTTTTCTGCCGACAGATTCCATGTTTCTAGACATATCCCACATTTTCCAGTTTTAGGGAACAGAAGCACTGCAGCATTCCCAATTCACATCTACTGACCTCCTATTCTTTTTCTGTGCACATCTGTTTTTTTGTTTTCTGTCTCCCTCATCTTACAAACCAACTTGGTACATAGTCAACATCTGTGTCATTATAAATGCTCCAAGCAGTGACATCATTGGTTAAAGTGAGTCAGTGGCTCCTGGCACTGATAAAGCTGCTGGTATAGGCTGCCACCTTAATGAGACTGGTGCAGCACCTCAATGCACTTAGTTAGCATCGAAGTAGGAGCTCAAGCAAGCAATACTACCACCAAAGAAGCCACAGATGGATTCTAACCAATGATGTCACTGGTTGGACCATTTATATTGGCACAACAAGGGGATATATACAGAGTTGGTTTTAAAGATGAGGGAGACCATGAACAGTAGAAGAGTGAGACATACAGAAAGGGAATATGGGTAAGTATATATGAATTGGGAAATTGTCGGAGGCACAGGTCAGGTAGCATAGGAAAACCAGAAGCAGTTATAAAATTCACAAGTAACATTATATTATTTTTAATAGCATTAATATTAAAAAAAACTTGTGCTGGATAGCGTTATACAGGCAGTTCAAACAAAACAAAACAAAATACTTCATCTGAGGGTACCTCTAATTCTAAATCTCAGTATCTTGCTCCAACTCTCCAACAAAACAGTGCCCTCATTTTATAAGACATCTTTACCTGGCAATTAATTTCTGCATCCTGAGCTCATTAAGAGACATCCTGTTTCTCACAAAATGAATCAGAACTTGTCAGTTTCTTTCCTTGCAGGTACAACAAAACAGAACACTGAGTCCCAAAACTAATCTCCTGTTGACAACTCTGCAAAAACATTTGTGGAGGTCAAACTGCATCTCAAAGTTAACCCCTGAGTTCCAAACAGCTTTTGCAACCACTTCAACAACATAACTATATATATTTGCAAACAAGAGAACCCAGTTTCACATAAAGATCCACATACATTTTTATAACCACAGATAAGTAAGGGGGACAGAAAGACAGAAATAGCAAAAAACAGCAAGTGAAGGCAGGGAAATAGCGGGGGGAGGGATTGTGAGACTGTCAGAGTAATCAATTCCTAGGTCTCACAAGAAAATTTGATTGCACAATCAGACAGGCAAGAGGCAGAAAAGGAGAAGATAGAATAGATCCTTGCTTTTAACTCTTTCTGCATAACAAATGGGACAGGGTCTTATTTATCTCTGTCACAGGAATGTCCAAGCGTTTCTGTTCCATTTTAACTATTTTCACATTGTATCTGCAGATCAGATGGTACACAGATACTTGGTGGATAGTAGGGGGGACGTGTGAATAATTTGGCGGAGCAACAACTGGGTGATCCTCAGGTCCCTAATCAGATTTTCCAAGCCCCCACCTGAAGTATGCAATCTTCCTCCCTGTCCTCCCATCTGTCAGTCTGACTGACCTTACATACTGGTTTTGGCTGCACATACGCTTCTTTTCAAATGGCTTAGCTGCATACAAGCCCGGATGCACCGACAATATGGCATACAGGGCTTGCGGTGATCTAACAGGATCTTCTATCATGGCAATTGCCACAAGTTAAACCAACATTTTCTGGTCTACCTTGGCAATCCTGGGGGCCTTTTTACGGAGCTTCTGCCAGATATTTGCAAGCTACCATAAATCATGAAAACTGCTTCAACTGTGCCTGAGATTCTAAATTCAGGCATAGCTGTGGTGACGGGGTTTGGTGCACTGCCAAAACCTAAGTGTCGCGGCATAGGGCTTGAGCACCACACTTTGAAAATCCAGCCCATAGAGTAGAGTTGTTAATGTTGCCTTCACATATTGTACAGAGAGTACAGCTGTTATAGTTGCCCTCACAAATTGTAGAGAGAAAGAGAGTAGAGCTGTTATAGTTGCAGGTGATGGGGTTACATACTCACACCTCAGGTGGTTGTTTTGTGCCAAGCAACCTGAGGAGGTATATTCCACATGAACTCAAAGTCGTACATCTTAGCTGTCACTCATTATGAAGGACATCCCTCATTTTACCCCTCACAGGTGCTCTGTCCCACATCCATCTCACACTGAAAAGGTACTGCCCACATTGAGAAGATGCTATAAACTCAGACATTAAAGCCGAAATTCCTGCCTTTCTATTTTATTTATTTCGTTTATTTAGTTTTTGTTAACTGGGCAAAGTAGGTTAGGCAATTCTGCCATTTTTCAACCTTGTTGGGAGGGTGGAGAGATACAGAAGCAGACTTATGTACTGAATCTGGTTAAGCTGTTGGTGGTATTTTTAGTGAATCCAGCTATGATTCTAAAGCAAAATTAAACCTCAAACAAATAAAAGCACTGGTTTCCACAAAGTTGTGAGCTTCATCTTCATGTCTGATGATGTGTACCTCATTCTGAGGGCCAGTGTATGTATCTCTTTTCAGTGACAAAAGGATAAGAAGTCTACACACAGCCTGAAGTGTGTTAGCCTACTTATAAAATGTTAAAATGAGTAAACGTCATGTGCTGTAGTTCAGGCTAGGTGTACCGTTGTAAGAAAATAGTGCACAGTCATGTGATGTCTTTTGATCAATGAAAATACAGGTGTTTTAAAGCCCTTCCTATAATATTTAATGACCTCCAAAAATTTAGCTGTCTGTTTATCGTGATATAAACAGACACCATATGATAGTTCTTAGCCAATCAGATATATTTTTATTTATTTAGTTGTTTAACCAGGAGTAGCACACTAAGCTGAAAGCTTTTTTACAGGTGCATCCTGGGAGCATAGGGAAGTTAAGTGACTTGCTCAGGGTCACACAGTATGTAAGTGGAAGCTGTGGATTCAAACCCAGGTCTGGTCTGCTGCATGTCACCAGATTTGCAGCTCACAGCCTTAAATCACTGTGCTATACTGCCTCCAGATATATACATACTCTCTATCTCTACCCCCCCATCCATCTATATTTTTAAGCTTTTGGGATCTGATGAAGAGACCTAAGAGATCCAAGCCTGTATAAAAATGTTTAGTTGACCTGATGAGAAGGAGCTGAAAGCTTGTGCAAAATTCTTCAGTTTTATAATAAACAGTATTACCCCCACAAAAAAAAATACTAGAGTTTCATTAGATTAGCACAGTACAATGTACATGTAGTACCTCTTATTTTTTCTCCATCTCTCTCTGTAGTGGATAAAATTCTTGCAATGTATTGAGCAGGTTATGCAGTTAAAATGCATTTTGTTAAAACAACTGATGTGTGCATATGGCAGTACATATGTTTCTTTCTCTCTCTCTCTCTCTCTATATATATAATAATAATATGCATTATAAAACAGGTGATGAAATCCTAGCAATCTGATTGATTGAGAGCATCACATGACTGTCTAGTTATCAGCGCACACAGACAGTTCTCAACTAAATGACTGCGTCAAAAATCAATTCAGAGCCTGTTTTGTAAGAAGAATGACACCCTCGGGGTGTCTGGTCATACTGATATATAGACTTCTTGGGTGGTTGACAGCATACTTGTGTCCTAACACACAGGGTCCCCATATCAGGCGTGCCCAACACCTTGATGGGTGTTATTCCTTATTTTATTCCACTGGTGAGGATAAGACCTTCACAACACACTTGTCATTGTGGTTTAGTCACTCATAGGTTATGGGTCGTATCTTCACATGTGGGAACAATAGATGGTATTTAACTTGGTTGTTTTTCCAGCAAGGGATACATTTCTCTCTTAACTGACAAGACCCTATACCACTGATTTCTACTTCCTAAAACATGTCACAGATCCCTGAACTTCTTAAACTAAACTCTCTGGCTGTGCCTTTTATTAGCTCTAACATGGCCAAGGGCCTTCTCACCCTGTGCTTCTATTTTGTAGAATGGCCTTCCCGCAATCTGTGGACTGCCGCCTCACACTCAGTTAATATTGTTAGCTGTTAACTCTTGCTTGGGTGCCCTAACTACACTTGCAAATGCTCATGTATGATTTACTCAACTACAGCTATGTACTGTGATCATAATCTTGCCAAGTGGTTGCCTTATGGCCCAGGTTGTGTCTGAAAAAGGGTCTCAGTCACACACACTTACCTGGTTAACAAAGGCAACAAACAAACACACAAATAAATAAATACATTAAATTAAATAAATGAGGAACATATAATGGGGTACTGTGGAATAAACAGAGGTGTCCAGTGCATCTCCAAAATGCTGCTCAAAAAAATCTACACATCATGTTAGAGTTATTCTGCTTTCTTAAGTGCGCTTTCGTTCTTCATTCCATGATTTTAAAAGGGTTCTAGGTCTCATCATTTTTGTGAGTTATGATAAGTCTGACCACCCACAACAAGGTGATGCCTTCATAGGACAAGTACCTACTCTTTCAATTTTAATATGCCAGTATGAGCTGTGACCCCAACTGCTTTCTCTAGCTGCCTTATGGGAAGACACCGTTTGTTTCTGATATCGTCCACACACCAGTAACACCTGTACAAGATTTTACAAAATGTAGAACAAATGTAATTAGAACTCGGTGGATGAGCCAGGGTTGGGCTTGTGATGCCCTAAATTTGCACTGGAACAACATGTTTCCCTCACCTATTGAGGGGAGTGAGTGTGAAGATCAATAACTCGTGAGTGCCGAGCCACGAGTTGAGAGCTTAGCTCAATGGTGTTTATGCTGGTTAAATAAAGCGATTGACTGATTGATTGATTGATTGATAGTTATGAAAGTGTTTCCACTCACTGGTGACTGGGAGAGGCACACTGAGCAGAGATGGGGGACCAAGGGGGAACAAAGTAACAATGAACAAGTAACAGGGTACTATAATGACAAGCACAAATAACACAACTGTACTCAAGAATGAACCATGCTGTATTTTTCAAGCCAACATTTTTAATACCATTCCATTTTTATAAAGCCAATGACACACTCCAGCATGTTGCATTCATTGGGAGATATACAGTATGAACTCCTCTTGTGTGTGCTGGAGTGAACTTGTCATGGCTCATGTAACTGAGTGGGCTGGGCCACGTGAGCAGGAGCAGAGAATGAGAGACTGTGTGTGTGTGTGTGTGTGTGTGTGTATGTGTGTGTGTGTGTGTGTGTGTGTGTGTGTGTGTGTGTGTGTGTGTGTGTGTGTGTGTGTGTGTGTGTGTGTGTGTGTGTGTGTGTGTATATGTGTGTGTGTGTGTGTGTGTATGTGTGTGTGTGTGTGTGTGTGTATGTGTGTGTGTGTGTGTTGTGTGTGTGTATGTGTGTGTGTGTGTGTGTGTGTATATGTGTGTGTGTGTGTGTGTGTGTTGGGGGTGGACAGGAACAGAGTCGGAAGGTGTTTGTCCAGCTGGAAGAACAGTGAGGGATGGGATTTGATCTATATGTTATATATAGGATAAAGTATGGAGTCGAGTTGTGTTAAAAAGTTTACACACACCGAGGGTTATCATAGCATCTAACCGTGGAGTAACTGGGCTGGACATGCAGTGGGTGGGAGCTGGAAGGATTGTCCGCTTGCCCAACTGGTCAGGCTGCCTGCACTTCAAAGGACAGACCTGCGCTGCTACTCGTCAGCTCTGTCCTTTGAAAAACTTGCCGAGACCAGTCCCTCACAAAACCAGTGTCATCAGGACACTGCCACTGGTCGCTGCCTCAGACCAGCCCCTACAGCACTGCTCTCTACTGGGCTGGCATCCCTCACCCTTCAGCTAGCAACTCTCCTTATCAACATATTCGTTTGCGCTTATATACGATGAACATAAAAACTGGTCTAGATAGTTACCAGCTTATCTGTAATTGTTTTATAACTGGTGACCAATTCTTTTATTAACATTAGTGAGCAGATATTCATGCAATAACTCACAGGTTATTACGGTGACTATGTGCTCTATCTGTACAAACTAGCGCTCCTCATTGGCTCTTCTCATCTGTGTGGGTGGGCAGAGCACATCTTCAAACATGGTGGCTCAAATGTCTGTTAGCAGTAGCTCCCATAACAACACTCCTTGCCTTCTAAAACTATTTTCTTTATCTATCTGGTTGATCTAGGGTTGCCACCTTTGGATGAGGCAAAACCCAGCTCCTAAGCTCGCCCCTATCCCCACCCTTGTCATGACTCTTTATGCACTGTTCCTCCAATAAAGACAACACTTAAAGCAGCAGTTAAATAAAATGTTAAGATACTGTACTGTGCCTGTTAAAATTACTTTTCTAGGCTATTTATTTACTTATGTATTTATTTGTTTATTGACAGTGGTTAACCAGATAAACATACAGAGATAAAAATAAATCTCATTTAAAGATATGATCTGGGAGGCGAGGGAAATACTGTAACTAGCATACAACAATATAAATACTTTATATATTTTCTGCCTATTTCCTGTTCTTGTCCACATTACTATTTCAAAGCCAAAGAAGTGACCATACATTTTTCTTGAGAAAAATAATTTAATACATTTAAAGATGCCTAAATTCTGTTAGGAGATGAAAATGTTTATCAGCAACTGGCTCTGTTATTGTTACAAAAGGTGGGAGCTGTGCTGCTATACCACTAGAAGATGTAGTGGAAAGATTAAGTTAAGTAAGTGCTAATGGGGTTAATGGCCATACTTTACACCTCCCAGGGTGACTGCATTCACAAACAAAAGGCTACACTGACAATAGAACTTGTTTGTAACCTGGACATGTCGCTGTAACAAAGAGTGATATGACAAAATTTGTTTCAAAAGTATATGAGCACTCAAAATGGCTCAAAAACCTGACCAGCACAGAGCAAAACCGGATTACCTGATAGGGACCTTGAAAACCTGATCACCAGGTAAAAAACCTGACAGGTGGCAACCCTAGGTTGATCCTGCCTATAACAAAAAACGCACTTCTGGTTGATCCTGCAGTTTCCATTGCCAGCGATGCAGACTGTGAGTGGGAATGGGTTCATGCAGTAAGCGAGCTTGCGATCCTGATATTAAATATAACTTAAAAATAAATAAACTAAAACAAAAGTGAAAATCTTAAAAGCAGGGAGGAGACAGCGCGTGTCTGTGTGTGTCATCTCTCTGAACTGCTTTCTGAGGACTTGGGCTAGAAAAAAATGGTCACCAGATATTATATAAAATAAAAGATGGGAAGTGTCTCAAACTCAAATTTAATGCACACCCTCGGTGTGGGTACTAATAAACCCCGGGGTTTATGTAGCATCCCACCTCAGGTGTGCATTAAGTTTGTATCACATACTGTCCCACCCTTTATTCTATATATAATTACTGGCTTCCTCTTTTTCTCATAGAGAAACTGTGGTGTAATTTGCTATAATAAAGGAATGTTTATTATGGCAAACGTGCACAGTTTCCCTCACTCTGCACATGCGCACGCCACAGCTCTTTACTCCTAACCACGCACCGGTGGCTGCCTTCTCGTTCTCCCGGACAAACCACCACTTGGAATCAGCAGTAAGTAACTCAAAATGCACGGAAGTCCTAATTAAAAACCAAAACACCAACAACTGGGCTGCCAACTGTGGGGGGAAAAGGCAGTAAGCCAGACCCTGCGCCAAAACCTGACTGCAGCCGGTGACTGCACCAGAACGTCTTTATTTTTATTTTATATAATTGCTGAGGTGAAAAAGGGAAACCCAGCAATAATATAAAATAAAATATGGGTCGGGGTGTGTAAACTCGAAGTTTACACACACCCTCGGGGTTAGATGCTATTCATAAACCTTCTCGGGTGTGTGTAAACTTCTTGTAACACAACCCGACGCATATGCATTAAATTTGAGTTTGAGACATTTCCCCATCTTTTATTTTATATAATATCTGGTGACCATTTTTTTTCCAGCCCAAGTCCTCAGAAAGCAGTTCAGAGAGAAACAGAGAGAGACACACACATAGACACACTCGCCGTCTCCCTCCCTGCTTTTAGGATTTCCACTTTTGTTTTAGTTTATTTATTTTAAGTTACATTTGATATCAGGATCGCGAAAAGCGCTACTGCACGAACCTGCTCCCACTCACAGTCTGTATCAATGGCAAGGAAAACTGCAGGATCAACCAGAAGTGCGTTTTTTGTTATAGGCAGGATCAACCTGATAGATAAAGAAAATTGTTTCAAAGGCAAGGAGTGTTGTTATGGGAGCTACTAAGCTAATGGACATTTGGAGCTGCCATGTTTGAAGATGTGCTCTGCCCGCCCACACAGATGAGAAGAGCGATGAGGGAGTGCTCAGTTTTGACAGACAGGCGCGTGTTCACGTAATAACCTGCGGTTATTAAGCATAAATATCAGCTCACTAATATTAATAAACAGCATTTGTCAATGCCAATGTTGTCTCACTGGCATTGGCGTTAGTAGTGCAGGAGTTAGAGATGCATAATAGGAATGGCAATGAAGTATGGAACTGATGCCAACCCCACCCTGCCAGATACTGAGAGGCGCTGGGGTGTGCCTTTGGGCGTCAGCTATAGCTCATGCCATTGTACTTCACCCTACCCTGTAGACACTGACAAGTATCATGATGTGCTTAGGGGTCTTTGGGCCTTATACTTACCCAATTCCATAAGGAAATACACTGAGAGGGGTGCAGTATAGGAGAATGGGCCTCACCCCTACCCTGTAGACACTGACAAGTTTGTGGTGTACTAGGGTCTTTGGGCCTTATACTTTATCCCATTCCATAAGGAAATACGCTTGAGATGGGTGCAGTATAGGAAAATGAGGCGAACTTTAGGGCCGAACACCCAAGGCACACCTCAATGCCTGTCACTGGCTGCAGGGTGGGGGTGAGGGTGGAATGGCGTGAGCATTACAGTCAATGATCCCAAGTCACACCCCTGATGCCTGGTAGTCTCTACAGGGTGGGGTGTTGTTGAAACCCTAACGTTGTAGGCGTTTGTTGGTATTTTCACTCCAAATTTTCAAAATAGGCTTTTTGTGATCCTACCTCATGAACAGCGGCATAATCAGTTTGTTAGCTGAAAGGTGGTTTTGCACAGCAGCTATGTCATTTGGTGACACAGGGACGAAAACACATTTTGGGCACGATATGGAAAATGACAACTGTATTGTTCATGAGGAGGTGTAAAAATATGGCAATGTTAAAAATCTGGAGTGAAAATATGAAAAATTGGTGAAGTCATGAGCATGCATAGAAACTGCGTAACACACGTCCGTAACCCAATTATTTTTGGGATTTTTTTTGCCACATTTTCAACATAGGCATTTTGGGACCTCCCCTCATGAACAGTGGCACTGTGATTTTGTTAATCTGTCCCAAAAGTTGATTTCCCACAGCGACCACGCCATTGTTCAACACAGGTGCGGAAACACATTTTGGGCAGGCTGTGAAAAATGACAGCTGTACTGTTCATAAGGAGGTGTGGAAAAATGCCAGTATTGAAAATCTGGCATGAAAATATTGCAAATTTGCGAAGTTACAAGGGTGCATGGAACCTGCACAACGCACGCTTGTAACAATCATTTTATGGACTTTCATCACCAAATTTTCAACATAGGCATTTTAGGACCACAGCTCATGAACAGTGTCACTGTCATTGTGGGGATAATCTCTGAGGCACTCCACCTTCCTTACACATGGGTTGAGTCCACCTGATAGGTTGCTTGATGCATGTGACTTCAAAAGTCCGACCCTTTCTCTGTGGCACAGATCTTCCCTCATCAGTTCTAATTGTGCATCTGTACAGTTGCAGCACACAAAAAATCAGCTCCTTAGAAAATCACCATTCACCACAACAAAGAGGTAGAGATCACGCTGATATAGCAGATTAATGGCAGCAATTTTAGCTAGATATATGGCAATCGTTAGATGAGCTTGCGTCGCAATTTAAGTAATATAGTTAGCTTCGGGAAGCATGCACTGTACTGTTTCAAGCAAGACTGGTAATTCCAGTTTTCAGTGTAGGGTTATGCCTAACAATCTATTACTGGCAACAAATTCTCAGACCCTACGCTTCCTGCACTGCGCACCAAGCAGCAATCTTTCTAACCCTCCTTAAGCCTTCCTTGGACTCTCTGCCAGCGAGTCTAAGATGTGTTCTGATCAGATGAAATCCAGGCAGGCTTCTGTGACCCCTGCTAGCAGTCCCAGTTTAGCTACTGCACCCACTACTGTTATGACTAGGTAGAGAACCCCTATGACTCCTACTAGCAGTCTTAGGGATGATTCTCAATTATGTCTCACTGTATCTGACTGCCTGCGTGAGATGGATTCATCATTTTGTTTTTAGCTCCTTATCTCCTGTTTGTGTGGGACAGAAAGCCTGCTCCTTGGGTGTGCAGTCCTCGGGAACCAGCCGTCAAAGGCGTCCACAGAACCAGGGCAAAAATGGCAACTAGCCTATTGCACACTAGTAAGCTCCCGACTCAACATGGTGCCATTTCACACCTTCCCTTCATTTGTGTATTTGAAGAAGGTGGCGCCATCCTGCAATCTCCCCAGCCACTTCCTCCCTCTTTTCAGTGTCTTCTGGTGCTCTGATGACGCCTATTCATATGACTGGTCCTGCATGCTCGTGCACATGCTCCTTACACCCCCCTAGACTTCGCGCCGTCGTGCTCTCCTCTGCGTATGCATGAGTCAAGGGAGGTGCAAAACCCTCACGCTGCACTGTAGACAGCTTTAATTTCCCAGCGGCTCACCAGTCGGCCCCAAGGCAGGGGAATACAGATTTACACACTCCCTCGCACCTCAGTCGTGATCTAGGAGGACTACAAATAAGCAAACAATAAAGGATTGCTTCTCTTAGTGGGGGAGAAAGGAGGAGCTTGCAAGCATTTTCCACTCCCTACTGCATGTACTATGGTCCCTTACTTCTTACAGCCTCAATAGGCACAATTATAAGACTCCACAGAGTATATTAGCTGGCCATACAGATACAAAATCCAGTATGTATACTAACTAATGGCCTTACAGATGGAAAGCCAATATGTATACTACTAACTCTAAGTTCAGAGGAAGAGGGTCTCACAACAGAGGTAGAGGAACATATCAACACCATAAGAGGGCACACAAACCAATGACTATCACGGCCCAGTAATAGGGGCCCGACTATCATGGTTTGCATGGGAATGGATCAACACCACACAGGACAAATGGGTCCTAGGGATAATTCAAAGGGTTACACAATAGAATTCACCCAAACCCCCAGGCAGGGAAGGCTGATAACATCGCCGTAACAAAACATAGGCCACCCAGAACACATGCAGAACATCCTGCTCAAATTAATCAGAAACAATGACATAAGAAGGGTACCCAAGGAAGAGGAAGGACAGGGGTCTATTCAATTCTGTTCACAGTGCCGAAAAGACAGGGGACCTTCGATCAGTGCTGGACCTAAAATTCTTGAACAAAAGCGTGCCTAAACCATTCAAGATGGAGACCATCAGGTCCACATTAAAGGCCATAAGACCAGATGACATACTCACTTCAATAGACCTGAAGGATGCCTACTTACACATTCCCATAAGACTGTCACATCAAAAATACCTATGCTTCCACATATTAGGCCAACATTTTCAATACTAGGTCCTCCCTTCAGACTCACATCTGCTCCTCGGGTATTTACCAAGGTGTCCATCGTACTAGCTGCAAAACTTGAGAGCAAAGGAATACAGATCATACCGATCTGGACAACTGGCTGATTCGGCCAGGTCGGTAAGCCAGTCAACAAGAGAAACAGCAACGCCAATAAAGTGTTTACAAAACCACAGATGGGTAATAAACACAGAGAAATGACAACTGGCACCATGCCAACTATTAGAGCACCCAGGCAACTTAATAGACACAGCAGAGGGAATAGTAAGGCCATCCGAAAAGAGGGCAAAGACCATAATTGCGGCAGTGCACAGGATCCTGCAGACAGGACAAAACACCATAGAGTCGATATCCCATACACTAGGCCTAATGTCATCGTGCATAGATACCAGACCCTCGGCAAGATGGCATATGGGATCACTGCTGTCATTCCTCATAAGAGAGGGCCAACGTCGACTTAGACTTCTCAAAGGTCGTATCAATTCCTCCAAAAGTAACACACTCATTACACTGGTGGCTTAACAGAGACAACCTCCTACGAGGAATGCCCCTAGACATACAGACAAACATACAACTAGACACAGACGCCAGTCTCACCGGATGGGGGGGCCACCACCGGTCACAAAACAGCCCAAGGGAAGTGGTCCATAACCGAGACCAAATTGTCCATAAACATGCTAGAACTAAGAGCAGTCCACCTCGCACTACTGCACTTCAAAGGGCTAGCAAAAGGAAAACATGCTCTGATTCGATCGGACAATCAGGTCACAGTCTCGCATATCAGCAAACAAGGGGAACTAACAGAAAACAATGCAAAAGGAGGCAGAAAGACTCATACCATGGGCTCAAAAATTCCTAGCAAGCTTAAGCGCTATACACCTAGCTGGAAAGTTAAACACCACAGTAGACTGGTTAAGCAGATGACAGATAAACCCCAGGGGGGGAATGGATGCTACACAGACACACATTCCATGCCATCAACAGACGCTGGGGCCCCATAGAATTGGATCTGATGGCCTCCAACAAAAACAATCAGTGCCCAAAATTCTTCTCCCGATTTCGGGACCACAAGGCGATGGGGGTGGATGCACTCTCCTCAACCTGGATATTTCAAGTTGCATACATGTTCCCGCCAATTCCAATAATCCCGCAGGTCCTGAAGAAAGAATATTCGCAGATCCAGATCAAGGATGATACTGATCACACCTTACTGGCCCAGGACAGCTTGGTTCTCAACGGTAGTAGCCATGGCATTAGACCACCCATGGATACTCCCATGCAGACAGGACAGTCTCACACAGGGACCCATATGCCACCTCAATCCGACCAACCTCAGACTGACAGCCTGGCTCCTGAAAGGGAGAGGCTGTTAGGTGAGGTTACCACCCATCAGTAATTGAAACCATGGTCAAGTCAGAAGGCTATCCACAGCCTCTACATATCAGAGACAGTGGAGAATTTTTCAAAGTGGTGCTTACAAAACAATATCAATCCCACTTCAGTCATGATCCCAGACATTCTACTCTTTCTGCAACATGGCCTGGACAAAGGGCTATCACCTGCTTCACTAAGGGTTCAAGTGGACGCAATAGGGGCAGCAAGGGGTCTCATAGAGGGTACAACACCGGGCACACATACAGACATTATCAGATTCCTAAAGGCATCCTCCAACTTACGCCCAACAGTTCAACAATGAACAGCTCCATGGGACCTAAACCTAGTCCTCAGGGCCATGACAGACCAGCCCTTCGAACCCCTAGAGACTGTCAGCCTCAAATGGCTAACCCTCAAAACTGTCTACCTACTAGCCAGCTGCTCAGCCAGAAGGATCAGTGAGTTACAAGCATTATCTTGCGCTCACCATACTTACACTTCCATGACGAAACAATCGAACTAAGGACAATCCTATCCTTTGTCTCCAAGGTTAATACCCAAGTTCCACTCTCAACAGGTTATAGAGATACCAGCACAACTACCTCTAGAGAGTTTGCCGTCGACCCAAACTTGGACTCCTAGCCATGAAGAGGGTCCTGACACTCTATGTCAACAGGACATCATCTATCGCAAAACTGACAGACTGTTCCTCAGCATGCAAGGACATAGAAAAGGGCAACCAGCCACCAGATCAACAATAGCTGCTAGCTAAAGACAGCCATCACAGAAGCCTATAGGGCATCACCACACTCCTCTACCGACATCAAGCACATTCTACAAGAGCAGTAACAGCGTCATGGGCAGAAGAAACTGGGCTACAGTGGAGGAGATCTGTGCAGCAGCCGCCTGGGCATCCCCTCACACATCCACTAAACATTACAGAGTAGATGTCTCACAGCAACCAAAATCACAATTCGGACAAGCAGTACTGCTGGCAGCTAAGTCCGAGTCTACTAACATGAACTAAAATTATTATCAGAACTTTGGAAATTAAGGACAATAGCTGAACTATTGACCCACCCTTTACATGGAACTGCTTTTTAGATATAACCCATGTAAGGAAGATGGAGTGCCTCAAGATTATCCCCCACAATGGTAGTTTGCTCACCTGATAAAGGTGATTGTGGGGATATACATCTCTGAGGCACTCCTACCTAGAAGAGCGGAAGTTAAAACAAACTGTTGCTAGCGTAAACTCTATCACATAACGAGGGAGGCCAAGATGATTACTAGCAGTTGAAACAATATGTTATAACGATACTTAGATACTGACCTTTTTTGTAGTTTTTAGAGTATTAGCAATAGAAATAAATAGAAATATAGAAACACAACTGGTATTGTCCAATTTATTATACAGTTGGTTACCATGCCATCATTGTCTAACAATTTAGAAACATTTAATCCTTAGTAGGCAAAGCGTTGGAAGAATTCAGACTGATGAGGGAAGGGCTGTGCCACAGGAAAAGGGTGTCGGACTTCTTTGAAGTCACATGTGCATCAAGCAACCTATCAGGTGGACACAACCCACGTGTAAGGAAGGTGGAGTGCCTCAGAGATGTATACCCTCACAATCATCTTTACCAGGTGAGTAAACTAGCATTTTCTCAAACTGTCTCAAAACTGATTTCGCTTAGCTATTCTGCGCGGAAGTGTGAAAACACATTTTGGCCAGGATATATAAAATGACAGCTGTACTGTTCATAAGGAGGTGTGGAAAATGCCAATTTTGAAAATCTGGGTGAAAATATTACAAATTCACGAAATTCTGAGCGTGCATGGAAACAAGCTAGCACACTCATAAAACAGCCATTTTGGGATTTTTCACAAATTTGCAACATAGGCTTTTGAGAGCCCCCTCATGAACAGTGGCACTGTCATTTCATTACTCCGTGCTGAAAGGTGATTCGGCGCGGTGACTGGAAATCACCTTTCAGGACGAATAACGCCATGACGAGTGACTGAATTCATGAGGAGGGGCCCCAATAACCCCATGTTGAAAATTTGGAGCAAAATTCCCAAAATGCCCAAGATATGCACCAAAGTTGAAAAAACCCTATTTATGCCATTATACAATTTACGGCATTTCTTCAGTTCGTGGTCGGCTTTGAAGAGTGCAGGCGTGTTCCCGGTCCACGAAGATTATCGCACCGGACTCGGAGGTAAGTATGGGGTGGGGGTGTGGGAGGCAGGGTGTACAGAGGTGGGTGCTAGTTGGGGCGAACAGCTGGACAGACCGCAAGGACCGTTTCTTCTTTAACAGGTTAAAAAAAAAAACACATACCATGGGACTTTTTTTTTTTTTTGACAGAAGCATTTAACGCTGGGGTGGGCTTCAGCGTGCCACCTAATGTTGGGGTAGCGGCGGAGATTGGGCACCCTCGTCGGCCAAATTCCAAGGGGGTAAGAGCTGAGGGGATTCGGCACCCCTCGGCACATAACAAACTTGGGGGTACATTATGCCCACGGAGTGGGCTCCGTCGGCACATAAACTGGGTCAGGGCATGCCGACAGGGGGATTGGGCACCCTGAAGTTGGCATTGTGGAAGGCAGTGTGCCGCCATGTTTACTCTAATGTTTCACCAGGGAAGGCACGTCGGGAGGTGCCGCTGCGTATGACGAGCTTTGCTCTCATTGCAGTGGACCTTTCTTTAGATGTGCTCACCACATTATGTATTCCTGGTGGGGCGCCTACATGCTGGCTTATTGGGGAATGAGGGACGCACCTACTGATGCATGCCCTGCATTCGCCCAACAGTGACCACGCCTCCAAATCTGCTACTAATGCAATATATTGGCTGGTGCTAAGTGCCAGTCAACATAAAAATTGGTCACCAGTTATTATAAAATAATTACAGATAAGTTAGGAATTATATAGACCAGTTTTTATGTTCATCATGCATCTAGCGCAGATGAACATGTTGATATGAGAGTTGCTAGCGGGGTGCCAGCCCAATGGAAACCGTGCTGTAGGGCTGGTCTGAGGCAGGCGAATTAGCAGGCAGTGTCCTGATGACACTAGTTTTGTGAGGGGCTGGTCTCGGCAAATTTTCAAAGGACAGAGCTGACGCGGTAACAGCGGGCTCTGTCCTTTGAAATGCTGAGCAGAACTGATCAGTGGACAGCGGACAATCCTCCCACTCCTGCCCACTGTGTGCTCTCCTCCCCACTCCAGTCCTAGCCTCTGGCAGCAAATAAAACCCTCCCCTCTCTCCCACTGTGCTGTCCATCCCACCCTCTGGTACCTGTTCACATGCCCGACATCGGAGTGCCCAATCCCCATGTCGGCATGTCTCCCCCACCACCACCACTATTGTGGCACACTGGGAGCCCACCCCAGTGTCCCGAAATTTTTTTTTTTATAATGGCTGCAGTAGCAAGAAGGTCAAGATGTCAAGATGGCTGCCAGGCTGGGTGTGCCATCAGTTGATCCGTGATAGTTTTAAAATTTTAGTTTGTTTTTAGACTCATTTCCTGTTAATTTTTGTTTCGTACTTGTATTTCTGTTTGTATTTATGGATGATTGTATGCTGTATATTGCTTGTATCCCTGTTCCATAATATTGGATTGCTGTACAGCGTCGGTTGAGCTCCATTTACTATCGATGTCCGTGTACTACTACTGCTGTTTACTGCCGTTTACTGCTACTGGGGCGCTTGCACATTACTCTATTCTTTGTCTTGTAATACCGGACTACTGTTTAACACGGTCAGCAGCTACGTTTATTGTTGGTGTACTGTGTGTTATTTCGGTCGGCCTCCGCTACCGTTTGGTATCTTCGGCGAGCTGGGCCTGCTATTTCCTGTAATTCTGGGACTGGATTGTTTACACCACTGGGAGCTTCTATATGAACTGGATGTGAGTTGGAGTGGGAATGTTGTAAAGGAGGCTGAACTGTGGATAACACTTGGTCTGAAGCAACTCAAGAAAGAACTGTGGATTACAATTCCTGGCTTTTGTTGGGGAGGAATTGACTGTCTGGACCTAGGGCAGCTGGTTGGTGGTAAGATGAATGGCTTGATGTGGTGCCGGGTGGTGTAAGCCCTGATCCTGTGGGTGGGCTGGGCGTGGGTTTGCAGTGGTGCGGGGGCCTGGGCTCTTTTCTGCTGGGGAGCCGGTGGCCTCTAGGGATTCTCTGTAGGATCTGCTAGTTGGTGGTTTCTGGTCGAGGACCCGTGGCAGCTGCTGTAGACGGGGTCAGCTGCCCATATAGATTTTCAGGGTCCACACCCAGCCCAGAGCAATCCACTTCCAGAAGGGTTTTGTTGGATCCTCGCCCCGTTTGTCTCAGCTCTGATCGATTTCTAATTTTGTTCATTTGACTGGCAGTGAGTGCAATCTTTTATTTACTAAGCGCAGTCAGTAAGAGCGCCTGAAGCTTGGAAACCATCTGGTTTATTCTTTTTGGGTGAAATTTTCAAGATATTTTCATCACTCTGCTCAGGAGGTGGGAGCTCATGAGGTATTTCAGTCTTTGTTGGTGGTGAGAGGCTCAATGAGGGCTGGAAAATTTGAATTGTCCCCAAAATACTCTGTTTTTAGTAACAGTGTTCAAGACTTATTTGTTGACTTTGACTGATTCTGTTCTACTCAAACTGTTGTTTTGGACCTTATGATTTGATGTTTTATTTTATTTTGTTTTTAGTTTAATATTGTTTTGTTTATTCCCTGAAGCTGTGGGAGGGCCAAGGGATATTTTTTCTTAAATAAGAGGTTGTGTAATTTTATTATTTTCTTTCACGGTATTTTTGTATGTTGTTCGTATACTAGTGATTTAGTTAAGGGAGTACTGTTTTGTTACATTAGTCACCAGAATGTGTTGGAGACCTGCCCCCACAGTTGTGCACTATTCATCTTCTGCTCACACGCACCCTGCCCCTTCCGCCTCTGCAATTTACAATCTATCAGCGCTGTAGGGCATTGGGTATCAGCGTACGTGGAGGAGGGGTTGGGGGTGCGAACAGTGGAGGGTGAATGGCGGAGCCATCGTGTTGGGGTCGTGAGGATCCAGAAGACACTCTGGGCGAAATGGAACCAAGATAGAGGGTCCACCTTGTCTGGTTTCCACCCCAAGGGCACTACCAGTTTTGGTGGGCAGGTGGTCTGGACAAACGGGAGGTTCATTCAACTCGGCGGTGTTATGCAATGTCAGGTCCACTAAAAACAAGACTGCAATTATTGCAGATCTTGCGAACAGTGAACCTGGCTTGCATCACCAGAACCTAGCTGGATGAGAACTCTGGCCCCATTTTGGAGGCTTTAACTCCAGCTGGGTGCTCAGTGATTCACTGCCTGAGATTGGATCAGGGGGGTTTATGGTCTGTTTTAAGACCAAACTTAACCTCACGAGTGTGCCAGTTGAGAGGCTGAGTCATTTGAGTGCACCGTGGTAGCGAGTGTAGGTGTGGATCGCTCTCATCTACTGTCCACCCGGAGATGAGAAGCTGTTCCTTCAGGAAGTTGCAGACTTCGTCATCGGCATGCATTGAGTCACCCAGGCTGATGGTCCTGGGCGACTTTAATGCCTGGGTCGATGACAGACTCTGTAATTTGGACAACACTTCCTCCAGTTGATGACACCTCTGGGCCTTACACAAATAGTTATCACTGCTACCCATAAACACGGTCCTCTCTTGGCTTAGTCTTCCTCCTTGGGATGAAGCCTCTGATCTGGGGGTGGAACCAGTCAGATGGTCCGACCATTACACTGTGGGGTTTAGTTTAGCGCCCCCTTAGTGAGGCCTAGAAAAATAGAAAGAAAAATAATCTCGTGAAAATAATCTCCCTCATCATTCTTTCCCGGTAAAACAGAAAACCGTCCATCGTTGTCCGTTGCACCATTACCCAACCTCCACCCTTCCACCACCACCCCACCTCCACATCCCATACTTACCACGGATCCGTATCATACTCTTCCTCGACTGCAGGCACGCTCGCTCTTCAAAGCCCAACCGCGAACTGAGGTAAGCGCTCAATGTATTTCAGTGGGGTTGTTATCAATGTATTTCAATTGCTTTCAAATTAGTGGCATAACTTTGTGCCATTTTTTGGCTAAAGCGAATATTTACAGTCCATCTTTAATACTAACATAAACAATCCATCAAAGTTTTGGAAAGTAGTTCACTCACTTTTCTCTCCCAAACTAAACCCCCATCTCCGCTGCTCAAAATAAATAACCAAATCATTGCTGACCATCCTACAGTAGCAGCAGAATTCAATTCCTACATTACTTCCTGTGCCTCACCCTACTAGCCTCCTCCCACCCACACCTACACCTCTTCCCTCCCTCCCAATTCCTCCCAACGCCACCAATTAGCAGAGATTTGCCTTTTCACCCATCTCTCCCAACACCTTAAAGGCACGAATCTATATCAGCCCGGCTAAGGGCAACTCCCCTGATGGTTTTACTATCGCGCTTCGACAGCGCACAGACCGGCATCCCCCACAGCGACAGACACAATGCCGAGTGTTGGCATTGTGCCGTCAGGGATGCCAGTGTGTTCCTATGGGGGTCCACCCCACACACCCAGTCTCTAGATATCTAACTCCAGTCAGAGTTGTACTTGGCCCTCTTATTCTCAATTTTTCTAAATGCCCTACCGTCAGTATGTTCCTCATCCTCCATCCATATGTATGCTGACGAACGGTCTTGTTCACCTCTGGCCAATCTCCTCTGATGTGACTTCCAGACTACAGCTTGACTTCAAAAATGTTTAATGCTGGCTAAAAACACATCAACTCTCCCTAAATGCCAGAAAACAGTCTCCATGACCTTTGGCACTAGGCAAAGACTCTTTAAGCTGTCCTCCTTCCCTCCTTCCACCCCTTGACAGGGCGACACTACAGGACACCACCTCTTTCAAATACCTGGGTGTCTGACTTGACCAACACCCTAACTCTTCTGTACATATTGACACCATCCTGAAAAAACTGTGCCCCAAGCTCGGCGCCCTTTACAGTAACCGTAGTTCCTTACCAGTACCGGTTAGGTGTGATCTTGTTCAGAAAATGATACTCTCTATTTTTGACTATTGCGACATAGTCTACAGTGCTGCTCCTAAGTCTTCCCTTACCAGGTTGGATATTCTCTTCAATGCTTTCTGTCGCTTTGCTCTTGATTCCCCCTCCCGCATACATCACTATACCTTGTATCATTCTCTAGCGTTCTCTTCCCTTGAGTGTAGGCATCTCTCTCACTGTGCCAAGTTCACTTGTAAATTCTGGTTTGGGACTCTTCCCTGCTACCTCTTCTCCTTACTCTCTGCTTCACCTCCCTCCTCCCGCCCTCTCAGATCTACTGACGCATGCACTCTAGCTATTCCTCATTCTCTACCTCCATAGGACGGAAGCTTTCTCCTACCGCCTCCCAAAGCTTTGGAACTCACTGCCACCTCCTATCAGACTTTCCTCTTCCCCATCTTCAATTTTCTTAGCCCTTCACAATTTCTAGTTCCATAACTGCACTAGTTCTTAGCAGCCTTCAACACTCCCCACCCTGGCACATTACTTTAGCCCTACTTTACTTCTGTTCTCCTAACTATACTTGTTCTTAGCCCCCTTCACAACCCTCCCAATCCCTTGCGACTATCCCTACTCCTCTATCCCTGACTTACCTCCTGTCTCCTAACTGAACCCTTCCTCTGATTACTTCCACATGCTACCTCCTAATTATACCCCTCCTCCCACCAACCTACCACAACCTACTCGCCATTTCGACACCTACTACCATCCACAAGCTACTGTGCTATTTCGACACTCTACAGCTGTCCTTCTCCCCCACAACTCCCTCTTCCCCTACTGATGCTCTCCTCTTTTCCATTCCTAGTTTCTCCCTATTTTCTCCAGCCTCCCTATTCCTTATCCCCCTTCTCGGTTACCACCACACTCCACTTCTCCTCCCTGTCCCCTTTGCCCCTCCTTTTCTGCCTGGTCCTGTCCCCTTGCAGGGTTCTCTGTCATCTTGAAGGGTATAAATCTTGGCTCGCTCTCTTCTACCCTCTTCCTTACCCCACTTTCTAATCCTGACCCCCGTAGGGTTCTCTGTATCCTGAAGGGGTATAGACTGGCTCTCTCTTCCCTCCTTTCCCCCACTTTCAAATCCATTGCCTGCCCACCTCCCTTCTTCCTCATCCCTTCCTCCCCCATGTTCCCCAGCCCCTCTTGTCTACCACCCCACTGTGTTTCTCTCCCTCCCTTTCTGCCTGGTCCTAACCCCTTGCAGAGTTCTCAGCAACCTGAATGGGTATACTACCCTTTTAATAAATCATGGGAGGATGGAGGACTGGAGGAGGGCAGATGTGATTCCCCTTCACAAAAGTGGGAGCAGGGCAGAGCGGAAACTACAGAACCTGTTAGTTTAACCTCAGTGATAGGGAAAATGATGGAATCACTTCAAGGAAAGAATTGTTGAGTATCTAGATGCCAGAGGGCACAGGACCCTAGGCAGCATGGATTCACAGCGGGAAGGTCATGCCAGGCAGAATCTGATAGATTTCTTTGACTGGGTGACCAAAGTAGTAGATCAGGGAGGGGCTGTGGACATGGCCTACCTAGACTTTAGCAAGGCATTTGACACAGTCCCACACAAAATATTAATATACAAGTTAGCCAGCCTGGGAGTGGGTCCCAAGATGGTAGCCTGCGTAAAGAATTGGCTGGAGAATAGGACACAGAGGGTAATAGTAAACAGAGTCCACTCTGAAGAAAGGGGGGTTACTAGTGGGGTACCGCAGGGTTCAGTACTAGGACCGGTCCTCTTTAATGTCTTTATAAGCGACATTGCAGAGGGACTGGAAGGAAAAGTATGTCTCTTTGCAGACGACACAAATATCTGCAACAGAGTTGATGCACAGGGTGGGGTGGAAAGGATGAGAAGGGACTTGGCAAGGTTAGAGGAATGGTCAAATGTATGGCAGCTTAGATTCAATGCTAAGAAGTGCAAGGTAATGCACCTGGGAAACAAACACCCAGGGGAAGAGTACACAATGAGGGGTGAGATACTAACAACAACAAAAATGGAAAGGGACCTGGGGGTAGTCATATCAGATGACCTGAAGGTGGGCAAGCAATGGAGGGCAGTAAGGAGGGCTGGGGGGATACTGGGATGCATAGGGAGAGGCATCACCAGTAGAAAACAGGAAGTTGTTATCCCTCTGTACAGACAGCTGGTGAGACCCCATCTGGAGTACTGTGTGCAGTTCTGGAGACCCAATCTCCAAAAGACATAGACAGGATGGAGGCAGTCCAGAGAGGCAACTAAAATGGTGCAGGGTCTGCACCAGAAGACATATCAAGAGAGACTTAAGGAGGTTAATATGTAGCCTCATGGAGAGGATGGAGAGGGGTGACATGATAGAAACTTTCAAGTACCTCAAGGGAATCAACAAAGTCCAAGAGGGTAGCATCTTTCAGAAAGAGGTGTGCAAGAACAAGGGCACAATTTGAAGCTAGAGGGGATGGCTCAGAGGTAATGTGAGGTATTTTATCATGGAATGGGTTGTGGATGCATGGAACAGCCTTCCTGAGGAGGTTGTGAAGTTAAAAACAGTGGTGGAATTCAAGAATGCATGGGACAGACATAAGGCAATTCTAGGGGTGGAGTTTGGAAGAAGTAGGCTGTTGGTTAGCTAGGATCTGCAGCTTATCTATTAGGTAGGGAAATGGGCAGACTGGGTGGGCCAAGCGGTCCTTATCTGCCATCAAATTCTATGTTTCTACAGATTTTGGCTGTCCCTCTTTCTCCCTCTTCCATCCCCCACCCTCTACCCCTTCACCCGTCCACTTCCCCACTTGTCTTATAACTGCCCTCCCTTGGGTATTCAATTGCACTTCAAATCTTGTGCTCGGCCTACCACTTCTAGCACTTCAAATGTGTTATCCATCCTCTAACCTTTACCCTACCAGATCACCTGCTCTTGGGTTGTTGCAATGTATGCTATATCCGAATATGGTTTTGTTTACCCTGTCCGGTTGGTCTGGGTTATTTCTGCTCTGTAATTGTGCTACACCGTTTGTTTTAGAAAGTGTACTTGTATTCCAATGTGTTTGCTTGTTCTCCCAACTGTTGTCCCCCACGGGACTTCTGGAAACAAGCTGTTTAGAGATCATGTTGTCTTTCCTGGTGAAACAGTTTCCAAATAAATAAATCATTTTTAAATATTTTGCCCAAAATTTTCAACGTACTGTATGTTTTCTGTGACCCCACCTCATGTACAACTTCACTGAAGCAATTTTCAAACATCCCTCCCCATGAATCTGTGCACGACGACGAACATCTGGAATTGACAAATGCTTATTTGTAATACCTTTTATTAGACTATGTTTCTATGTAAGTGGGATGATATTGTACCCAACCAAGTTAAACACAGTGGAATGATGTTTAACTTGGGATATCATCTCAGGTTTTCATGACACAGCACTTCTTGATGGCATTATGTACTCACAGGGTCAGACTAGGGTGCAGGGCCCACCTGTAAATTTGAACTGGGGGTCCACCAGTAAAATAAATAAAGGGGGCCAGAGGGTGTATTCATGTGGGCATTGCGTTTCAGTTTGGTACACATGCTCCATTTTGCACTTCAGATTTTCTGCAATGCTCAGAACAACTCTCCTTTTAAATATAAAATAGTTGATAAGTGTAAGCATTTTCAGAGTTTGGAAGGCAGTTAAGAGGCTAGGTGAGGGGGACCCACCTGGAAATTTCCAGGTATCCAGGTGGGCCAGTGCGACACTACATTCATAATCCTAGTCTCCTACTATTCTATAGTATCTATATATGAGAGACATTTTGTTTTCTGGACCACACACTTGATTTCCTGAGTAAGCTCTACTCTCAGCTCACACTGCCGCTATTACCCAATGTTTATTTGGAAAGCAGCAGTATTCGGAATTGACTGATTGATAAAAGTGGTGTGGGGGGTGGGGCAGAATGAGGAGGAGGTCGGGCTGCTCCCTTTGAAGTCGGGCGGAATGCTGCCTCCAGGAGGAAAAAAAAAAATCTGCCCGGTAACATTCAGAGCGCAGCCGCGAGTTCCGGCTCAACCATTGGCTATGCAAATAAAATAGGCGGGCCAAAGGGGTGGAGGCCGTGGGCTCCGAACCCAAGGAAGCACATGCTGCTAGCACATCTTAAAGCGGTATCTTAATCCCGCCCCCTTCCTTCTTAGGTGGTGTATTTATATCATCGGGTCTGGAAAAGTGAAAGTATGTTTCTTTCTAGCAGAAAATAACATTTAAAAAAAGGAAGTTGCAGGACCCCATTGACAAACGAGCTCTTGCAGCTCAGTTGGACCACCCTGCGTGAAAAAATAGCAACATAAATGATAATAATGAAAATATACATACGTTGTGACCTGCGTGTCCTATATCGTGCATCTCTTAAACTTAGAGCTGTTTGAAATGATTTAACCATAAATCGTATCATACAGTGATGGTAAGTAGTGCATGCAGCTACCCCATAGCCTACCAGTGATGGAACGGTATATAAAACGATACTGGTGCCCGCTGGCCCACGAAGTGCGCAGCGCTCGCTGGTGTACCGATGGGGCGCCCCTGTGCAGGGTTGTTGCCGGAGATGAGGCGGGGAGGGAATGTACGACAACACTTCGCACATAAGAATGCATCCCTCAAAACCGTCCAGAAGCATATGATGATGACATGGTCGGACTCCGGACCGTTTGTAAAGTTTAGCACACACTTCCTTTCTTCAACTCTTGAGTTTCACTATGTGCGTATGTCAATATAGGCAGGCAGAGGACTAACTTTGGTGTAATGGGGGGGGGGCACAACTATAAAGGGACTTTACAGCAAGTTATTCAAGACTGCAATAATGAAATGTTGCCCCCCCCCAAAAAAAAATTTCTCTCCCAATGCATATGTGCATCTGTATGTATTGTATATATGTTCGTACATATGTGTATTTCTGGAGAGTTGCAAGTTCTGAAAGGGACAAACATCGCCTCTCAATAGGAGGTTTGCAGCAACGCAGAAAACGCTGCGAATGGGGGAGGGAACACCCTGTTGCTAGAACGAGCGGCACATCAGCGGAGTTCCTAGAAGCTATATCTGTGTGCCTGGTGTGTGACCATACAACGCGATTAAAGATAGCTGTCTCTCTTGGTTGCGTGGCTGAAACACATTCTGCAGGAAGTGTATCAGATGGAGTAGCCCAGGCTCCAGCCTCCCTTGCTGAACGGGGGGCCTCTCCTGTAACAATTAAACAGGTAGTTATAACCAAGAACCCACAGGGAGTGCAACTTGTTCGTTTTGCACAGCGAGTAAGAATGTACTGTTCACTTCAAAGGAGAAAGTCTCTATCCCAACTCCCATACTCGTTGAAAGTCCTGTTCAGTCTGTTTTTCTAACGAAGTCGACTGCAACCCGGCAACAGCTTAAAACACATGGAATGGTTACCACTAATAAGAAAATTCCTTTTTGAGGGTGTGAACTATATGATTCAGCAAATGAAGGCTGGTGTACCTTTCATCCCTGGAATAAAGGGGCATGTAATGGTCTGACTCAAAATAGGCATTTTATAGCTTGAGGGGGCAGGACCTTATGGTGAGTCATGAAAGTCCCGCCTCCTCACAAGCGAGGATAAACTGTGTATTTTGTGTCAGACAGTTGCATATTGGATTTATACATCAGCTTACTAGTAATAGCTTTTAAACCTGCTGTTTGTTTGAAGATTGAACTGCTTATCTTTGGTTTCAGTTGCTGGCTCCAGTGATGCACTCAGCAACTGTGGTGTCGTCAGCATTGTGAAATCTGCTCTCTGGTTGGTTCAATACACCACTGTGATGAATCTAACCTTCAAGATATCACCTGTGACAAAACTAACAAGATGTCATGACAGCTTGAGGTTAGCAACAAAGATGTCACTTGTTATCTTGCCTTTATCTCCACTGATGTATGTGCATTTTGTGTGTGTATGTATATCTAGAATAAATAATGGATAAGGGTATACAGGGACGTAGACTATCCTTCCCCATTATTCTATACACACACACACATATGCATATATATAGATATATATCTATATATATATATATATATATATATCGTGTGTGCATATATATATATATATATATATCTATGTAATAAATATATATATATATATATATATGTAATAGATAAACCACTCTAAATTAGTGCGGTTGCACTCTGATATACGCACGCCTTGCTGTGCATCAACCACCCAAGGCGTATGCGATATCAGAGTGTGACTGCACACCTCAGAGTGGTTTATCTATCTTATAAAATGTCAGAATTGTTTTGGAGGGGTAAAAGTGCAGGTGTGCGGTCGCGCTCTGATATACACGTACGGTCATGTGGTGGTGGTGGTCCAATAAATCTCAAGCAATTTCCCTTGCTGGCAGTTCAATAAATGAGCAGCAATTTCTCTACCCATTTTATATATATATATATATATATGTATATGTGTGTATATATATATATATATATATATTATATGTACAGTAGTGCTACCATAGTTAGGGATGAGGAGCTATTTACATATTAAACCTAAAATTTTGCACCTTAATAACTTTGCAACTGTTCAACGGATTTGCCTACAATTTGGCATACACGATCAAGAACCCTACATCTTGGGATCTGCCAACATTTGTACTGTTCGGATATACAGCTGCAGAGTTATTAAGCGTGATCTACGACGTGTTTACGCTTTTGGAATTATTTGCTCATTTTACAGGTTGCACGGTTTGCATGACTGGTTCGAAATCTTCAGGAGCGATGCGGCTGGGGTCCCTGATGTGCCTTTTGAAGATTTCATGAAAAAATATTAAATGGTTCAAAGTTATTCAGAAAACAATTTCCCATTATAAGTCAGTGGGAAAAGTTAACAAAAGTTTGACAGTGTTGCCCCACCCCAGAAATATCATTTTCAATTTCTGGAAAAAGTACTTTCTCAAATACTTTCACACTTGCGACACTGAAGATGAATTTGCAACTTCATAAAAGTTCAACAGTACTTTTCTAGACTGTGGGAAAATAACAGCAATTCTTTGCCACCCTGCTGCAAAAGAACGGTTTGGTCTTTTGGCTGAAATTTGAAGGGAACACAGCCAACATCTCACAGATGTGCCTCTCAGTAATTTAGTGAAAAAATATTACAGGGCGGCAAAGTTACGGCATTCCAAAGTTGATGCTTTTTCCCATAGGATAACATTACGACATACGCCGCATTACAGGAATCTTTTGCCGCCCTGCTGCAAAATAACAGTTTGGTCTTTTGGGCTGACATTTGGAGGGAAGAAAGCCAACATCCCACAGATGTGCCTTTTAGTGGTTTGGTGAAAAATATTACAGGGGAGCCAAAGTTATGGCACTCAAACTTCTCTTTTTTCCCATACATAACATTACGGCGTTTCACAAGACTTTCAGGGGCCACAGATCTCGAAAACGGTGCAGATACGGGCTTTTTGTCAGAAAGATTCTTAGCCCCTGGGGCTAAGTACAAAATTCAGCCAGGAAAGTCATAAATCATATGACTTTTAAATTTTTTTCTACGTCGACAGTTCCTGAAATATAAGCAATTTAGCATTCCAACTCCTCATTTTTGCTCATAGGTCCATTATTATGCATACATTCTTTGTACTCACTGTCTTTCTCTATGCAGCTTTTGGGTCCTATACTCTGCTTCTTCACACATTTGATGAGGGTGAAGTTAGGGCAGCAACCCCAACCTTTTAATGCTAGTTGATGGTGTGGGCGGGGGGTTCAGGGGCTTTCAACCCTAACACAATTTCCTCGCTTTTGTCACTGTGGAACAACCTAACTAATGCATTAAACAGATTTTTGCCTCTAATATATATACATACACACACAAACACACACACACACACACACACGGATGGAACTTTCTCCATTGAAAAGTTTATCATTTGGTACACATATCTGTGACTAATCTATCAATTACAGCTACATCGTGCACATGAATCTATCAATTGCAGCTATATACCTGCACTAATCAGTTACAGCTATATACCTGCACTAATAAATCAATTACAGCTATATACCTGCACTAATCAATCAAGTATAGCTATATACCTGCACTAATCAATTACAGCTATATACCTGCACTAATCAGTTACAGCTATTTACCTGCACTAATCTATCAATTACAGCAATATACCTGCACTAATCAGTTACAGCTATATACCTGCACTAATCAATCAATTACAGCTATATACCTGCACTAATCAGTTACAGCTATATACCTGCACTAATCAATCAAGTACAGCTATATACCTACACTAATCAATTACAGCTACATACCTGCACTAATCAGTTACAGCTATTTACCTGCACTAATCTATCAATTACAGCAATATACCTGCACTAATCAGTTACAGCTATTTACCTGCACTAATCTATCAGTTACAACTATATACCTGCAGTAATCTATCAATTACAGCAATATACCTGTACTAATCAGTTATAGCTATATTCCTGCACTAATCAATCAATTACAGCTATATACCTGCACTAATCAGTTACAGGTATATACCTACACTAATCTATCAATTACATCTATAAACCTGCACTAATAAATCAATGCGGCTATATACCTGCACTAATCAGTTACAGCTATATACCTGCACTAATCTATCAGTTACAGCTATATACTTGCACTAATCAATCAATTACAGCTATATATCTGCACTAATCAGTTACAGCTATATACTTGCACTAATCAGTCATTTACAACTATATACCTGCACTAATCTATCAATTACAGCTGTATACTGCACTAATCAATCAGTTACAGCTATATACCTGCACTAATCAATCAGTTACAGCGATATATCTGCACTAATCAGTTACAGCTATATACCTGCACTAATAAAGCACGGCTATATACCTGCACTAATCAATCAGTTACGGCTGTATGCCTGCATTAATCTATCAATTACAGCTATATACCTGCACTAATCAGTTACAGCTATATACCTGCACTAATCAGTTACAACTATATCCTGCACTAATCAATCAGTTACAGCTAAATACCTACTAATCAATTATAGCTATATATCTGCACTAATCAATCAGTTACAGCTATATACCTGCACTAATAAATCAGTTACAGCTAAATACCTGCACTAATCAATTACTGCTATACACCTGCACTAATCAATCAGTTACAGCTATATACCTGCACTAATCAATTACAGCTATATACCTGCACTAATCTATCAATTACAGCTACATACCTGCACTAATCAATCAATTACAGCTATATTCCTGCACTAATCTATCAATTACAGCTATGTACCTACACTAATTAGAGCTATATACCTGCACTAATCAATCAGTAACAGCTGTATATACCGCTAATCAGTTACAGCTATATACCTGCACTAATCAGTTACAGCTATATACTTTCACTAATCTATCAATTACAGCTATATACCTGCACTAATCAATCAGTTACAGCCCTATACCTGCACTAATCTATCAATTACGGCTATATACCTGCACTAATCAATCAGTTACAGCTACATACCTGCACTAATCAATTACAGCTATATACCTGCACTAATCAATTACAGCTATACACCTGCACTAATCTATTAATTACAGCTATATACCTGCACTAATCAGTTACAGTGATATACCTGCACTAATCAGTTACAGTGATATACCTGCACTAATCAATCAATTACAGCTGTATACCTGCACTAATCAATTACAGCTATACACCTGCACTAATCTATTAATTACAGCTATATACCTGCACTAATCAGTTACAGTGATATACCTGCACTAATCAGTTACAGTGATATACCTGCACTAATCAATCAATTACAGCTGTATACCTGCACTAATCAGTTACAGCTATATACATGCACTAATCAATCAGTTACAGCTATACACCTGCACTAATCAATTACAGCTGTATACCTACACTAATCAGTTACAGCTATATACCTGCACTAATCAATTACAGCTATATACCTGCACTAATTTATCAATTACAGCTATATACCTGCACTAATCAATCAGTTACAGCTATATACCTGCACCAGTCAATCAGTTACAGCTATATACCTGCACTAATTACAGTTATATACAGGATATCCATCAAGGTGGCTTATTAGGGCTATAAGGCAACAAGCCCTAGGGGGCAAGTGGCTTTATTACTCTAATAAGCCCCCGAGATGGGTACACTTTCGAGTGTCCCACCCATACCCATCGTTTGTTGAATATAGTATATTAGGATGGTTAGTGTTGTGGAGTTCACACTTACGATTACATTATGGCATCTGAAGGTCTCTTGCAGCAAGGATGAAAGGGTATGTAGTGAGTGCAAGTAGGAGTTTAGGGATTTCTGGGTTTGGTAGGGTTCTGTGTAAGTGCCTTTCTTCCAGGTTCTTGTGCAGCTTGTTAATTGGTTTGGCCAGATTCCTAATAATATGTTAATTGTGTTATTAGCAGTGTCCCACAGGGTTTAATATAGTGCAGGTGTATATTTTTTATTAGTGCAGGTATATACTTTTAATCGGTTGATTAGTGTAGAAATATAGCTTTAATTAGCACAGATAAATAGCTGTAAATGATTAATGCAGGTATATAGCTGTAACTTGATTAGTGCATGTATATAGCTATAATTGATAGATTAGTGCAGGTATATAGCTGTAACCGATTAGCAGTTGTATAGCTGTAATTGACTGATTAGTGCAGGTATATAGCTGTAATTGATAGATTAGTGCAGGTATATAGCTGTAACTGATTGATTAGTGGAGGTGTATAGCTGTAACTGATTAGTGCAGGTATATAGCTGTAATTTATTAGTGCAGGTATACAGCTGTACACGATTGATTAGTGCAGGTATTTAGCTATAACTGATAGATTAGTGCAAGTATATAGCTGTAACTGATTGATTAGTGCAGGTATACAGCTGTAATTGATAGTTTAGCGTAGGTATATAGCTGTAATGATTAGTGCAGGTATATAGATGTAACTGATTCATTAGTGCAGGTATATAGCTCTAATTAGTGTAGGTATATAGCTGTAATTGATTAGTGCATGTATATAGCTGTAATTGATTAATGCAGGTATATAGCTGTAACTGATTAGTGCAGTTGTATTGCTGTAATTGACTGATTAGTACAGGTATATAGCTGTAACTGATATATTAGTGCGGGTATATAGCTGTAACTGATTGATTAGTGCAGGTATATAGCTGTAATTGATAGATTAGTGCAGGTATATAGCTGTAACTGATTAGTGCAGGTAAGTAGCTGTAATTGACTGATTAGTGCAGGTATATAGCTGTAATTGACTGATTAGTGCAGGTATATAGCTGTAATCGATAGATTAGTGTAGGTATATAGCTGTAATTGATTAGTGCAGGTATATAGCTTTAATTGATAGATTAGTGCAGGTGTATAGCTGTAACTGATTGATTAGTGGAGGTGTATAGCTGTAACTGATTAGTGCAGGTATATAGCTGTAATTTATTAGTGCAGGTATATAGGTGTAACTGATTGATTAGTGCAGGTATTTAGCTATAACTGATAGATTAGTGCAAGTATATAGCTGTAACTGATTGATTAGTGCAGGTATATAGCTGTAATTGATAGATTAGCGTAGGTATATAGCTGTAATGATTAGTGCAGGTATATACCTGTGACTGACTAGTGCAGGTATACAGCTGTAACTGATTGATTAGTGCAGGTATTTAGCTGTAACTGATAGATTAGTGCAGGTATATAGCTGTAACTGATTGATTAGTGCAGGTATATAGCTGTAATTGATAGATTAGCATATAATTGATAGATTAGCATAGGTATATAGCTGTAATGATTAGTGCAGGTATATATATGTAACTGATTGATTAGTGCAGGTATATAGCTCTAATTAGTGTAGGTATATAGCTGTAATTGATTAGTGCATGTATGTAGCTGTAATAGATTAATGCAGGTATATAGCTGTAACTGATTAGTGCAGGTATATAGCTGTAACTGATTAGTGCAGGTACATAGCTGTAACTGATTGATTAGTGCAGGTATATAGCTGTAACTAATAGATCAGTGCAGGTATATAGCTGAAACCGATTAGTGCAGGTATTTAGCTGTGACTGATTAATGCAGGTATATAGCTGTAACTGACAGACTAGTGTAGGTATATAGCTGTAACTGATTAGTGCAGGTATATAGCTGTAACTGATTAGTGCAGTTGTATAGCTGTAATTGACTAATTAGTGCAGGCATATAGCTGTAATTGACTGATTAGTGCAGATATATAGCTGTAACTGATTGATTAGTGCAGGTATATAGCTGTAATTTATAGATTAGTGCATGTATATAGCTGTAACTTGATTAGTGCATGTATATAGCTGTAATTGATAGATTAGTATAGGTATATAGCTGTAATTGATTAGTGCAGTTACATAGCTGTAATTGATTAGTGCAGGTATATAGCTGTAATTGATAGATTAGTGCAGGTGTATAGCTGTAACTGATTGATTAGTGCAGGTGTATAGCTGTTACCTGATTAGTGCAGGTATATAGCTGTAATTTATTAGTGCAGCTGTATAGCTGTAACTGACTGATTAGTGCAGGTATATAGCTGTAACTGATTAGTGCAGGTGTATAGCTGTAACTGATAAATTAGTGCAGGTATATGGCTGTAACTGATAGCTTAGTGCAGATATATAGCTGTAATTGATTATCGCAGGTATATAGCTGTAATTGATTATTGCAGGTATATAGCTGTAACAGATAGATTACTGCAGATATATAGCTGTAATTGATTATTGCAGGCATATAGCTATAATTGATTATTGCAAGTATATAGCTGTAACTGATTAGTACAAGTATATAGCTGTAATTGGTTATTGCAGGCATATAGCTGTAACTGATTATTGCAGGTATATAGCTGTAATTGATTAGTGCAGGTATATAGCTGTAATTAGTGCAGGTATATAGCTGTAATTGATAGTTTAGTGCAGGCATATAGCTGTAACTGATTAGTGCAGGTATATAGCTCTAATTGGTGCAGGTATGTAGTTGTAATCGATTAGTGCAGGTATATAGCTATAATTGATAGATTAGTGCAGGTATGTAGCTGTAATCGATTAGTGCAGGTATATAGCTGTGATTGATAGATCAGTGCAGGTATAGAGCTGTAACTGATTGGTTAGTGCAGGTATATAGCTGTAACTGATTGATTAGTGCAGATGTAGAGCTATAAATGATTGATTAGTGCAGGTATATAGCTGTAACTGATTGATTAGTGCCGGTATATAGTTGTAATTGATTAGTGCAGGTATACAGCTATAACTGATTAGTGCTGGTATAGAGCTGTAATTGATTGATTAGCGTAGGCATGTAGCTGTAATTGATTGGTGCAGATATATAGCTGTAATTGATTAGTGCAGGTATATAGCTGTAATTGATTAGTGCAGTTACATAGCTGTAATTGATTAGTGCAGGTATATAGCTGTAATTGATAGATTAGTGCAGGTGTATAGCTGTAACTGATTAGTGCAGGAATATAGCTGTAATTTATTAGTGCAGCTGTATAGCTGTAACTGACTGATTAGTGCAGGTATATAGCTGTAACTGATTAGTGCAGGTGTATAGCTGTAACTGATAGCTTAGTGCAGATATATAGCTGTAATTGATTATTGCAGGTATATAGCTGTAATTGATTATTGCAGGTATATAGCTGTAACTGATAGATTAGTGCAGGTATATAGCTGTAATTGATAGTTTAGTGGAGGTATATAGCTGTAACTGATTGATAAGTGCAGGTATATAGCTGTTATTTATTAGTGCAGGTATATAGCTGTAATTGATTGATTAGTGCAGGTATATAGCTGTAATTGATTGATTAATGCAGGTATATAGCTGTAATTTATTAGTGCAGGTATATAGCTGTAACTGATTGATTAGTGCCGGTATATAGTTGTAATTGATCAGTGCAGGTATACAGCTGTAACTGATTAGTGCTGGTATAGAGCTGTAATTGATTGATTAGCGTAGGCATATAGCTGTAATTGATTGGTGCAGATATATAGCTGTAATTGATTAGTGCAGGTATATAGCTGTAACTGATTAGTGCAGGTATAGAGCTGTAATTGATTCATTAGTGCAGTTATATAGCTGTAACTGATTGATTAGTGCAGGTATATAGCTGTAATTGATTGATTAGGCAGGTATATTACTGTAACTGATAGATTAGTGCAGGTATATAGCTGTAACTGATTAGTGCAGGTATCTAAGTGTAATTTATTAGTGCAGGTATATAGCTGTAACTGATTGATTAGTGCAGGTATATAGCTGTAACTGATTGATTAGTGCCGGTATATAGCTGTGATTGATTGATTAGTGCAGGTATATAGCTGTAACTGATATATTAGTGCAGATGTATAGCTGTAATTGATTATTGCAGGTATATAGCTGTAATTGATAGATTAGTGCAGGTGTATAGCTGGAACTGATTAATGCAGGTATATAGCTGTAACTGATTAGTGCAGGTATATAGCTGTAACTGATTGATTAGTGCAGGTATATAGCTGTAATTGATTAGTGCAAGTATATAGCTGTAACTGATAGATTATTGCAGGAATATAGCTGTAATTGATTATTGCAGGTATATAGCTGTAACTGATAAATTAGTGCAGGTATATAGCTGTAATTAATTATTGCAGGTATATGCTGTAATTGATTATTGCAAGTATATAGCTGTAATTGATTAGTACAGGTATGTAGCTGTAATTGATTAGTGCAGGTATATAGCTGTAACTGATAAATTATTGCAGGTATATAGCTGTAACTGATAGATTATTGCAGGTATATAGCTGTAATTGATTATTGCAGGTATATAGCTGTAACTGAGATTAGTGCAGGTATATAGCTGTAATTGATTAGTGCAGGTATATAGCTGTAATTAGTGCAGGTACATAGCTGTAATTGATTAGTGCAGGTATATAGCTGTAATTGATTAGTGCAGGTATATAGCTGTAACTGATTAGTGCAGGTATACAGCTGTAACTGATTAATTAGTGCAGGTATTTAGCTGTAATTTATTGATTAGTGCAGGTATATGGCTGCAACTGATAGATTAGTGCAGGTATATAGCTGTAATTGATTACTGCAGGTATATAGCTGTAATTGATTATTGCAGGTATATAGCTGTAATTGATTAGTGCAGGTATATAGCTGTAACTGATTAGTGCAGGTATACAGCTGTAACTGATTGATTAGTGCATGTATTTAGCTGTAACTGATTGATTAGTGGTGCAGGTATATACTGTAGCTGTAACTGATTGATTGGTGTAGGTGTATAGCTGTAATTGATTAGTGCACGTATATAGCTGTAACTGATTGATTAGTGCAGGTATATAGCTCTAATTGATTAGTGCAGGTATATAGCTGTAATTGATTAGTGCAAGTATATAGCTATAATTGATTAGTGCAGGTATATAGCTTCTTGGATGTATTTTCTAAAAACTTTTTCATGGAGTGTCCAAGCGGGGAAACACCTCACGCACCTACCTCCCTTACACAGTACCTGCACATCGCAAATCACAATTCACGGTTTGAAACACTCAGTTTAGCTCAGCACTGACAAGCTTTTTGCTGCCCTTTTTGAGTCTCACTACGATGCATAACTTAACAAAACTTACCCCACTCCACAGTATCACAGCAGATTTGTCACTAGCACCCCCGTTGACAGCCCACCAGCAAAATTACTATTTCGTAACAACAACAACAAAGGAAAACACTCACTGAATTTTAAACATGACATGGAAGGTAAACTGTAAAGTCCCTGCAGCAATAATTATAAAAGATAAAACATAGATGACTGTGTGTCTATGGAGTTTTTTTTAACACACCCTTGGTGTGTGATGACCTCGCTCGAGAAGTTTATGAGGTCATCACACACCAAGGTTGTGCAAAAAAAAGTCCATAACACACAGTCACCTATGCATTATTCTCTATATTATAGCCTGTGGAGATGTATTGTGGGCTGACCAACCTGCAGTCCTGATTTTACTCTGTTGGCGTTCTTCCGCAGGTATTGTGTTATGGCACCTCACTGCCCCACATAAAGGGGCACTGCAGGGGCAGGTCACCATCTCATCCTGACAGGGAAAAACACACACGGTGTGGATGCATACCACCCCGAAGGAGGAGAGCATCCATTGGGGCGCTCAATCCTCCTTCCCCCTGCTGACCCCCCGACGACCCTAGTCCGTACCCGAACCCAGGTCGCCAGCGTGGTGCGAGGTGTGGCATCCAGTGCCTCAACCCTCGGCGCCACCAGGCCGGACTGCAAAATATATTTTTATTGATTGCCAGCTTTTGAGATGCTGCGTGCAAACTCACATCATTCATAGCAGCTGAGATAATGAGAACAAAAACACCAAACCACCTCACTCCAAATACCCTGGTGCTTTGCTGAATTGGGGCTTCATCAGGGGGCTCAAGTGCCCTGGTGCTTCACTTCACTGGAGCTTCATCATGGGGCTGAAATGCCCTGGTACTTTTCTCAACTGGAGCTTCATCAGGAAGCCCCTTTTGTCAGGGAGCTCAACTGCCCTGGTGTTTCACTCAGTGGAGCTTCGTCAGGGGTCTCAAGTGCCCTGGTGCTTGCTTAGTGGAGCTGTCAGGGGGGACTAAAGTACCCTAGTGCTTTGCATAACTGGAACTTTGTCAGGGGACTCAAGTGCCCTGGTGCTGCTTAAGGTGGAGCTTCATCAGGGGGCTCAAGTGTCCTGGTGCTTCACTTAATTGGAGCTTGAGTCAGGACACTCAAGTGTCCTGGTGCTACTAACTGGAGCTTCATCAGGGGCTCAAGTGCCCTGGTGCTTTACTTAACTGGAACTTCATCAGGGGACTCAAGTGTCATTGGTGCTCCATAATTGGAGCTTCGTCAGGGGCTCAAGTGTCTTGGTGCTTCACTTAATTGGAGCTTCGTCAGGGGTATCAACTGCCCTGGTGCTTCGCTTAACTGGAACTTCATCAGGGGACTCAAGTGCCCTGATGCTTTACTTAACTGGAGATTCATCAGGGGGCTCAAGAGTCCTGGTGCTTTGCTTAATTAGAGATTTGTCAGGGGGCTCAAGTGCCCTGGCGCTTCACTTCACTGGAGCTTCATCATGGGGGCTGAAATGCCCTGGTACTTTGCTCAACTGGAGCTTCATTGGGGGGCCTTTTATCAGGGAGCTTAACTGCCCTGGTGTTTCACCCAATTGGAGCTTCGTCAGGAGTCTCAAGTGCCCTGGTGCTTTGCTTAATTGGAGATTCGTCAGGAGGCTCAAGTGTCCTGGTCCTTCGCTTAACTGGAACTTCGTTGGGGCGTTCAAGTGTCCTGGTGCTTCACTTAATTGGAGATTCGTCAGGAGTCTCAAGTGCCCTAGTGCTTCACTTAATTGGAGCTTCGTCAGGGGGCTCAAGTGCCCTGGTGCTTCACTTAATTGGAGCTGTGTCAGGAGTCTTAAGTGTCCTGGTGCTTTGCTTAACTGGAGCTTCAACAGGGGGCTCAAGTGCCCTGGTGCTTTGCTTAACTGGAACTTCATCAGGGGACTCAAGTGCCCTGGTGCTTTGCTTAACTGGAGATTCGTCAGGGGGCTCAAGTGCCCTGGTGCTTTGCTCAACTGGAGCTTCATCAGGCGGCTCAAGTGTCCTGGTGCTTCGCTTAATTGGTGGTTCATCAGGGGTCTCAAGTGCCCTGGTGCCTCGCATAATTGGAGTGAAGCTCCAATTCAGTGAGGTACCAGGGTATTTGGAATGAGGTGGTTTGGTGTTTTTTTCCTCACTATATCAGTTACTATGAATTATGTGATTTTGCATTCAGCATTTGAAACAGGTAATAAATAACAATCTCTTCTACTGCCTGCGAATCCAGCGGCGCTTCCATTCTTATGACATAGAGCGATATTTAAGCAATAAGGCATCACCAAGGGTTATGATTGATGGTCTGTTAATCACCTTCTAGGTGTACTGTGGCACAAGGTGTAGCTGAGTGCCACATGCCCCTAGAGGCTTATTAACTGACCATTAACATAATCCCTGTGAGTGCCTTATTGCTACTATAATAAAAAATGTTTTTAAACAGTGTTAAACCTTGTTCAGCATATGTCTAAGTTTCCGCATGTATGTTAATAAAAGATTAACATAAGGCTGTTAGAATGTTTGCAGCCAATCAGAGATCTCTATTTCTCAGACCCTTGTTATAATTGAGAATGGTGTGCAGCACCCACGTCTTCATGTTTTGCCATTCTTGGAGTTGACTTATCCCATGGCCCTGTACTGCTTATTGCACATGTTTCTTGTTTCCTCCTCATCCTAACAAAGAGCACTAGCCAGTGCATGAGGCTAGTACCTACCTAATACCTACCCTTTTCAGAAAGATGCCATGAAAGCATTTTTGCTAGGCACAGGAATAAGGCGCTTTCAGGTTGCCTTCAGCTTCGAAGGTTACCCTTCCCTTCTGCTGACCTGCACTCTCAATTGTAGTGTCAGCTTAGATCATACCAAACCCTGAGTATCTATGCACGCTTGTAGGGCAACCTGTGCATTAAGGTGTCGGAATGTTTTAAGAAGTGGGGTGGGGGCTGAAGTGAAAGGGCACCTAAAGCTTATATTGATGGGACTGAATTTTGAAAGGGAAGTTAATGTCTGAAAGGTTTAAAAGTAGCAGTGCAAGAAAAATGGTTTTCCAAAAGCTAGTATCAGCTACAATTAATAAAATATTAGCATACATACCAGTCAGATCTACTTTTTATACTGTACATCCTATGCTGCACAACAAAGGTTTTTTTTTAAGTGTGTGATCCTAACCTTTACCAGGTCTACAATGATAACATGCTGCATGTTGATGGGACAGTAGACATTATAGTGTAAAGACAATGTCCTGATACAGTATTACTGTATCTTTTACTCTATTACAAAGTGCACTTACAGTTCGACAAACTTTTCATCAGAATCCAGGTACTACATTTGAAGTCATTATATGTTTTAATTCCCTTATGGAACCCCAACTAGCATCTGACACAGGACAATAAAGATTTGACACTTCACGGGACAGACTGTGTTTTTTTTGTTGATATGTGCACTACCCATCTCTTCCAGCATAATTTAGAACCTGGGAATGAATGATTAAGTTTGGCCATTATTTTTTCCATACTGTAAATACGCGTCATCTGCTCTCTTCGTGTTTCAGTGTTGGGGGAGAGTGGAATTAGCCAGAGCTTAGCAATCTCGTTTTTAGCCAGAACCATTGCAATATTAAATAATTTTCTAGTGCCCGTGTCTCTGAACCCTTCTGGGGCATCTAGGAATAGATTCCCTGCCATTCTATGTTAAAGACACGAACCATGCTCTCCAGTTATTTGAAAGTTTCCGATTCAGTGACTCTCATCAGTTCATCTTCACCATGGACATCAAACCCCTTTACACAGTGATCCCCCATGATGATGGCCTGACAGCTTTGCAGCATTTCCTGAATAAGCGGGAAGACCAGCAGCCGCCCACACACACTAACTCGCCTGGCAGAACTTGTTCCTAAACTCAGTGCTTTTTCTTTTAATAACAGTTTTTTTTTCAGCAGGTCAGTGGAGTTGCTATGGGCACAAAGAGGGGACCCAGCTTTGCTAATCTGTTTGTGGGTTGGGTGGAGGAACAGTTTTTTCTCCCATTCACAGGGACTGTGCCTGAACTCTACAAATGCTACATAGATGACTGTGTGGGGCCACCTTCTGCTCAGGAGACCCTCCAAGTCTTCCTTGACAAGTTTACCACGGCCCATCCTTCCCTTCAATACACTGTTGAAGTATCCTCTCTACACTGCCTTCTGGATATCCAACTGTCAGTACAGAACACTGGTCTGAAGACATGAGTTTATTACAAACCCACTGACTGTCATAGTTTCCTCCATACAGCTCCTTCCATTCTAAACATGTCAAGAATGGCCTGCCTTATTCACAGTTTCTTAGACTCATGAGTTAAGCAGTGAAGAGGATGATTTTGCTGAGCAGGCCCAAATAATGCATGTTTTTGTTTTGTTGTTGTTTTATCAAGAAGGATACCTAAAAGCACAGTGGACAGAGCACTCTCGGGTCAATAACATGCCACATAACCTTGACCCCTGCAGGAAGGATACTGTCACACAAAAAACAATGGCAAATTCCACTAGTGCTTCATTTCCATCAGAGCACACCTTCTCTTCACAGGATCATCACCAGTAATTTTCCTATTTTGCAAACTGACTCAACATTGGTGCTTCCTTTACAGAACCACCTATTGCCTCCTACTGCCGGCCACCCAACCTGTGGAATCTCCTGGTAAAAAGCAGCCTACCTACTCCTAAGAGTTCCTCCCTACCAGGTACCAAACCTTACAACATAACTCGCTGCTATACCTGCAAATTTATTTCCCGTGTGACTGAAATTCGGGGTCCTACAGGTGTTTTTCACATCATCTAGGCGTTCTCCTGCACCTCCACTAATGTGTTATATTGTATTCTTTGCAGGAAGTGTGCAGCTCTTTACATTGGAGAGACTAGTAGATGCCTTGCTGACCATTTCAGGGAACATTACAGAGCAGTCAGGAGTGGAGACACTGATAAACCCATTGTATCTCATTTTATCTCCAGGGACCACAGTGTCAATGACCTTTCTGTCTCTGTCTGTGTCCTTCAGCAGGGCTTCTGGGATCCTGACCATAGAAAAAACATGGAAGCCAAGCTGATCATCCGCCTTGGCTCCCAGCAGCCCTCCGGTTTAAATGATAGACTTATTTTCCACAAACATCTTTCAGCCACCTCTTATTTTCCCTAACGTCTATTTGTATCTGTACTCATTTAATTTCTTTTTCATTTTCACCTGATGTCTCCATCTCTGTCTCCTTCCCCCACATTTGTCACCTTTCAGCCTTCTTACTAGGCCCTGTTAATTAGTCCCAACCTGGGGACTTCTCTAGCTCTTTCACTCCTATTATGCCTTATCTTTCCCATCATCACCTTTTTGTTTCACAGATTCTCTCTTAATCTTATCATTTATCACCTCTTCTCCCTGATCATTACCCTTTTATCTTTTCCCCAACATATATATACAGTATATATATATATATATCCCTTATTTTACCTCCCCTCTACACTAACTTTGTCTTTTTTCTCTTTTACATATTTCCTGAAGAAGACCTAAGGTCAAAACATAGATATTTAACTCTATTTTCTATTTTCAGCGTGCATTTAATTAAACCTTTATGTTAGGAATAGGAATGACTGTCCAGTAAGTTGTAGACCTCCCTCAAATGCTCCTGTACCTCACATTGCAGGGTGCCATAAAATGGTTCAAGAACTGGGCAAGACCATAATATATGTCCAACGTGAGGCCTCCTCTCCCCACACTGCCCCCAGCAATGTGTCCCCTTATTGGACTGATGTAGCCATCTTTTGTCCTGAGAAAAAAAATGAAATTAAAATATTTAATAAATTACTTACATTTTGGTGGAACAAGAACATTTTACTACCGATGTCAGGAATGTTTTATAGTGAATAAGGTCGAGTCAAAGTTTTTGCGAAATTTCAGTGCATTGCTGCTTTAAAGAACACAAGCGTAAAATAGTTGGGGGGGGAACATGCCACTTAGCCATATGGTTCTTGCATTCAGTAAGCGCGTGTGTGAGCCCACAGCAAGGGACTAACTATGCACACCTTCTGTATGCACTTGCATACAAATATTATCTTTTTTGTCTATTTTTGGGGTTGCATTGTTTATTGTGCCCCGGTGGAGCAGTGGAGAGAGGAAGAAACCAGAGAAGCTGTAGCACAGTATTCACTCACACAGATGAGAGCTAGCACGGTGCCACTGCCTGCTAGTCAGCTGCTGCCCATCCAATCAGTGAGCAAGAACCAGTGCAACAGCCACTAAGAAAACCATTCAGTCTCCCTCTTCTTCCTATTTATGCACTAACCAGGCTCCCCCTCACATTGATGTACATGTGAGACTGAAAGTGGCTGGCTGGCATGGATGACTCATGTTGCGGCTATAACTTCAAGCATTCTTCTTTCACTGCATCTTTGCCAGTTCAACAATTTGTGACTGCCTCTCCAACGTAGCACAGTTTTTATAAAAACAAATGTTTGCACCCACCCAGGTTAGATGGACTGGGCCAGGTCTTCATTGACAGGCCGGGTTTGCAGTGATTAATTTGGTGTTTGGATCTGTGACATTGCCACCTATGTGCCGTGTCCAAGTCTGGGTGGGGTGTGTTGCTCTGCAACCGTGTGTGTGCAGTTCTGTAACCCGGTCAGCCCCCGTCATCATGTTTATTGAAGCTGTGAGTCAGTCCATTCTCAACCTTGTTACATACAAAAATGTCAGCAGATACAGGCCATCCAGTCTATCAAGGCTGCTCGAGTGTGCAGCTAGCAGTCCATTATACTGCAGCTGCCCCCCCTTGCCCCCTGCCAGTACATCTGATTTAGTGCCCTTGTCCGTTAACCCCTCCTCCATATCCCTCTGTTGTGACCTTCCCCACCCCTTAAAACAGCCCACCGACTTTGATGATACCTCCTCTGGCAATGCGGTCCCTCTGTCACCACCCTTTCTATGAAATAGTGCCTTCTCATTTCCCTCCTGAGCGAACCACCCTCAATTTCAGACTATGTTCCTAGTATCCTCCCTCTTTAATTTACAAATTCCTCCATACTAACCTTATTTATGCCCTTTATATATTTGAAGATTTCAGTCATATCCCCTCTTTCTTTCCTATTCTCCAGGGAGTACATATTTAGCTCCCTCAGCCTCACCTCATAGGGCTTGTCCTCCATCCCGAAGATCGTCCTGGAAGCTCTGTGCTGGACCCCTCCAGTAGTTTAACATCTTTCTTTAAATAGGGGCACCAGTACGGCACACAGTACTCCAGGTGTGGTCTCACCTGTAACCTGTACAGTGGCAGGATGACCTCCCTCATCCTAGAGCTGATTCCTCTGACAATACACCTCAGCATCTTATTAGCTTTAGCTGCTGCCTTCCTGCACTGTGCTGAATGGTTCATTTGACCTGTGATTAGCGCCCCAAGATCCTTCTCCTCCTCAGGAGTAGATAACTGCACCCCTCCCAGCTGGTAACAATTCTTAGGATTCCTGGCCCCAAGTGCATGACCTTGCACTTTTTCATGTTGAACTCCAGCTGCCATGTGTCCAACCAGCACTCCAGCTTTGCCAGATCCTTTTGTAGTCCTTGCCACCCCTTTTCGTCATCTACCACTGCACCGATCTTTGTGTCGTCCGCAAAAAGGCTAATCTTATTCTTAATCCCATCTGAGATGTTGACCTTAGGTAGGCTGCCTAAATCAGCGTTTCTGAGGCAGGTAGTCGCTGCTTTGCTGCTCTTCTGAAGTGAGCTAATGATGCTGTGGACACTGTAGTGATACTGAGAAGTGAGTGGCATGGGGGGTTAAGAGCAGCTTCCTGGGGAGGGGAGGGATGGGACTGAGTAGCAACAAGCTGAGACGGGGAGTAGGGAGCTGCACTCTTCATGGCATAGGCTGATTTTTCATCTGAACCCTATCTGAAGTACAGCAAGTTGCTTGGGGGAGCTATTGGCAGCCTGTTGTGCTGGGGAGTGGGTTTGGGTGCAACTTGCTGGGCTTTCAGAGGGGGCCTTGGGGCAACTTACTGAGCTGGGGAAAGGGGCAAAATGCTGGTCTGGGGGAGGGCCAGTGACTTATAGAAAGGAGGGCTGGGTGCATCTTGCTAAGCTGGGAGAATGTGGTAACAGGGCAGTAAATCCTGTTACCAAACACCCACAAAATGCACCACAAAACACCACAATATCAAAATTTTATGGGGCTTGGGTAGCCCCCAAACTAGAGATGTGCAGAGTTAGCAAACTTCACTTTGCAAATTAATTTGCTGAAGTTTGCCAAATTCTCAAAATGCCAGCTTTTTCAAGACTTGCAACTTCGCCGTGACTCCACCTAACTTTGTCTGAAAAATACTGCTTCCCAGGAAAGCTCATTTGCAATGTTAATATGAAATGGTGAAGTGGGCAATTTGTGAGATTTTTCTAAAGGCAGATTCTGCAACCGCTGGAACTTCCGACAAAGTATAACAGCCCCTGGGCCTATAATTTACATTTGGGAGACTTCTGCACACTTTTTAAAGGCTCGCTACTCTTCTGGCCACGTTGCATCTCTGTGTTTGAATATGCCCTCAGTAAAAAAAAAAATACACAAATACTAAAACCAGTCTTAACTGGTACGTGTTTGTACAGCAAGCTTATTCATACCTGCTTATGAAGTGGTGGGGCATTGATGAACTAGCCCCTCCTACCTTAAAGAGGACCTTTTTCCCATATAACAAAGAAGGAAGTCCTTTACCCATCGGAGTTTCTCAGTGACCAGTTTAACATTTTACAAATGTTCTTTGGAAGTGAAGGGATTGTATTTTGCCCCTGAAGGGCTGGGCCATGATCCCTTCCACTTCCCTGTTAACCAGTTCTTCCCCAACTGTTGTCTCAAAAACACCTTATGAAAAATTGTGAAGAAAATGACTTGCACTTACAAAAATGAGTTTAATTTTCTTATTAATATAAAAACTACAAAGTTCACAGTAAAGCCAGTTATCAAAGAATCACTCGTAGGCTGAAGTAACTAAAATGAAAATGTCAGGTTTGAACTCACAGTCATTGTTGTGTTATCAGGAGAAAAAATGTCTAAAATGATTTTTTAAAATAGATTTTAACCTTCTAGAATGTTTGCACCATAAAACTGACTGCTACCAAATTTTCAGGCTATATAGATCCTGGCACCACACATATGGGCCAAATTCAGGTTATTCCATGCAGGGACAATGCAAAATAGTGGTTTAACCTAGAAAGGAATTTTGTATGTATTCTCAACTTTCTAGAACTTTTAAGCCACTAAACTAATTGTTACCAACTTTTCTGAATACAGAGATCCTAGCACCACAAACAGCATGCTAAATTTCAAGTTATTCTGTCCCGGGATGTCAGGGATATTGAGGTGCAAATATAGGGGAAACATTTTCATGTGACTTCAGACTTCCAGAGCTTCTTTTTTGTATTATTTCTATTTTCTTCTCCTTCCCACTGTACAGCCCCATCTGATGGCTCCCCAGCTCTGTCCCCGGAATTACCAGGGCTTACCTTCACCGGTCCGGAGGCGGGTGCTGCAGTCGGTCACCATCCTGCCGTCGTTTTTTCGAATTTTATCCCATTTTATCCAAGGACCCCAGGAGAAGGGAGCATGTGTGTGGAGGCACGCATGCGCCTTACAGCCCTGGTAACGCCCTCCTCTGCCCGCCCCATTGGCCCGCCAGCACCCTTGTTTGCACAACCCTCAGCCTCCACCAAGGGTAGGCGTGAGTGAGGATGCCACCCCACCTCCCGGAGAGAGAGCTGCCTGGCCGCTCCATCCAGCTCTGCCCACTCCCCCAGTGCTGACCTCCAACGACCCAGGCTCGCTCCCGAGACCCGTGTCGCCGGCGTGCCGCAAAGTGAGACATCCAGTGCCTCAGCCCTCTGCGTCACCGGACCGGCGACTTCCAGAGCTTTTAAACCACCAAACCAATCATTACCAAAGTTTCAGGATTTAGAAATCCTGGGACCTAGAATGGGCATGCCAGATTTCAACTTATTTGTCATGAAACAGCTGCATTATTAGAATGCAAACATAGGTGTTTAACACACAACAGGATCTTCTCATTCGGAGGCAGTGTCACGAAAACAGAAGTTGTATCTCATGAAAACAGAATTTCTAGTCATGAGAATGGAAAATGCTGTTATGAAAAACACCTTATGAGTAGAATGTTGACAAAATTAACTTTGCGTGTGAAAACTCATTTTATTATTTTCTTGATAATTTAAGAACTACACATTTTATGCTACCATACAACAAATAGAAACACTCCCTTACAGGATTTGCCATGAAGCGTCAAGGAGACCGAGTTCAGGTCACCATTTTAAAGTCCTCCACATGTAAAAACACTTGTGCAAACACAGCAAAACAATAGCAGTAGGCAGATTATAACCAGTCAGTACCAGTGCCGCAGCGCTTCACCTGGGAGGAGCCTCTCCAGGGGGCACCCGACCTCATCATTGCCACCATGGCTCTGTTATTTGGTGAATACATTTTTCAGTAAAACCACTGATAAAAGGTACTTTCTTGGGTCAAACTGTAATAATCCTTAAAGTTTCAGGTTTCAACTGTAGGCCGTTTTTGAGTTATAGGTGAGCAAAAAAGTCTTAAAATATACAGTATTTTTAAGTATTTTCAACTTTCTAGAACTTTTAAACTGCTGAATCGATCCTTACCAAATTTTCAGGATATATATAGATCCTGGCATCACACACGTACATGCCCAATTTCAGGTTATTCTGTCCTGGGAAAGTCGGGTTATTAAAGTAATTTTCTGATCCTAAGGTACCACTTTCAGGATATGGTGCCTTAGGTCGGCGACAGTCCTTCTGTAACAATTTTTATATTTTATTCTCAGCCTTTATTTAGTTTGAAGGGATCGTAGTTTGCCCCGACAAGGTGACCAGCCAAGTACGCCCTTTGACTGACCCTCCACTGCAAGCTGTATTCCAGCGCAGATTAGCTAGCCCCTCTCCTCTTGGTGACTCCATACCCTATGCGGTGTCATTTACAATACCATCAGGTCATCCGAACCAAACAGCCTAGCTGTGATGCTTACACCCTCAGAACAAGTCTATGTCCTACGCTCAAATGATCTGTCTCTCCTGGCCATTCAAAGTGCTCCGCTAAAATGGGTGAGCAGGCATTTGTCTCATTGCTCCAAGGGCATGGAACTCCTTCCTCCCCACCTTCAGATTTGTCTATCCCCTCATATTCAAAGAGAACTTTGCAGCTTTCTAAGTTCAACAGATCGTGCTCTTATACCTGCCTCTGTACTGGTGCTAACTGCCTTGTAAAGTCCAGGTTTATTATTGCTGTTTTGATTTCTTGACCCTTTGTAACATTGATTGTTGCCTGTATTGCGATTTTGTACTAGCTCTTATTGTTTCGATTTTGTTTCGACTTGCTGTGCATTGCCTGCTCTTTGTGTTCTTTGTTATCTGACGTGGAATGTTTTTATTGTCTTCCTATTCATATGTAACGTTGTGACCTACCACATTTGTATTTTCCAATTGTCTTTGTGATCCCCCGGGTCATGCCTGAAAATAGGCATGTTATTGTCTAGCGCAGTTCCATGTCATTACGGCGATGGGGATAACGACGACCGTCAATACGACTACTCCATAACAGCGCATACAATAATGGTGACAGCAATATACAGTGATCGTCAAATATGGTGCAATTCTAGCATTACAGCCACATTTAGCTAGTTCCTGCGGGTACCTTAATTAAGCGTGCTCCAGGTCCCACTGTAATACTCTGATTTGCCTTCTTCAACTTTGTCGACCATGCTCTGTGGCCTGACTCTTGTCTTACTGCAATTTACAGTGGCTTCACTGTTTAGTTTCTAGTTCACCGCCAGTTTACCAGCCTTGCAAGGCGCTCTGCTCAGTCCCGGCTGTCTCTTTGTTTCTGTGCTGAGACACCGAGACGCTTATAAATTAACCTTCCTCCTTTGTTTGTTCCATAGCAGCATTACAGGGCTTGATCCACCTGGCCCTCCCCTCCCAGGAGTGACTCCCACTCCACCGGACCCAGACAGCTCCACAGCAGGTATTGCACAAGTGCAGTACAGTCAACTAGCAGATTCAGGCTGCTGTTTATTAATGTGGGGGCTCTGCCCCCCCGGGGGGGCTGTGCCCCCAAACCTCCCTTATTTATTAATAACCAACTCCGAGTCACTCATTGATGGTAACGGTCATCATTCCTGTATTTTCCCCATACTTGCATGGTTGCCGTTATTCATAGGTCGCCGTTAGTGTGACCGCTGTTTTGCCTTCGCCTTAATAACTTTGCTGTTTTGCCTTTGCCTTAATTACATGCTACCGTCTAGCGCACCTACCCAGTCAGCAAAACCTATATAAATCCTCAACACTTTGGCCCCTGCATACCACTGTTTAATCTGGTGGCCCTACCCTCCTAACTGGTTTATTTACTTCGTTTTTGTTGACTGGTAAAGGAGGCTTAGCACTTCTGTCTCCGGGGATACAGATGGAAACCAAGTGAAATTGAACCAGATTAAGCTGTTGGTGGTATTTTTCAGTGAATGGGAAATTACCAGGACACTCTTTCAAAAGTGCCATGGGAATCTTTAAAGTCTACCTGAACAACCACCAGAACAGGCAAACGGTACCTCTGTTTAATGTCTCATCCAAAAGATGAGTATAGCAACCCCCTCATGCTGCACTACAGTATCAGGTTTTACCTCCAAGTTCCTGATGTGGGACTAGCATGCATAAAGAATTAAAGATGGATAATTTCCAGTTGGGTTGTTCTTGGTAAACCTCCAAAGTATAGCTGCATTCTAAAGCATAAAACCTTATGCAAAGCATCGTAGGTATACCAGTCCATCAGTATTGTATGTGTGGAGTAAGCTACATAGGAAATCTCAACTGGCACTACATTCTGCAGGGCATGTCACTACTCAGACCGCAGCCCAGCTGACTCGCTTACACACACGGTAACACTAATCTTTAGAATCTGGTAGTTTTGTATAAATTACATATTACATTTCTTCAGCCTTCTCTGAGACCTCTCCTGGGTTCCTCACTGCTTTGCAGTGGTGGCATGTTATAAAAAGTACCGTGGTATGTGGTAAGTTGGTAAGTTCGGGGTAAGTTGATAAGTTCGGGTAAGTTGGTCTCCATAACAGGAGAGTGAAGACGAGCTGCTGGGTTGTTTGTCTAATTGTGTGTACATATGTGTACTGCAGACTGTAAAACACCCTTTCTTCTGCCATACACAATTACAGGTACGGTGAATTCCTGGTATATGCTCAAGGTCAGGGCAGCCTGACTTTGTGCATATAACCAAAATGGCAAAAAACAGGAATTGCTATACTGGTGTTCAGAAACTGAGTAACTGATTAGTTACAGCACTTCAAGCATATAACATAATGAAACAAAATATGCAGTGTTCATTTTTGTATTCAGACTTTTAACTTTATTTTATTTTTATTTTATTTTGGCTAGACTGAATATTTAAAAACAAACTTTGTTGACGAGGGATAGAGTTTTTCGTTTACAAGTGGTTGGCGAGTAAGTGAATTGGGCAGAGCTCGACTGCTAGCACATACCCGTTAGCTCAGATTAGCCTAGCTGCCACCTAAGTGAGCAGCTAAAAGGTGATGAAGAATAGCAAAATCCAGCTGTCAGCACAGGAGCCATCAGTCTGATAGGAGAAATGCCTGCAAAATACCTGGTAAAAAGGCATAGAAGCGAAGACGACAGGCGATAAATAAACAGAAACAAAATGCAATAGGAGTGTATTAGGGTGGATTGGGACACGGTGATTTCAGGCATACAACCGAAATGTACATATAAGCAAAGGGCACAGAAGTGAACTTGCCTGTACGTATGCAGATGGCGTACTGTTCTGTCTCCTAACACCCCCCTCCCGACCCGGCACTCGTGAAAACGAGCTGCTTGCACCTCAGCATGTTTCTTCAGAACAGAAACTGCAACTAAATAAGAATACCCATACACATCTTATAATGGAGCCCACGGCTCACCTATTCTTCATAATAACAGGCAAGCAAGCAGAGAGAGAGAGGTTGGAATTATAGTAAGGGCATAGGTGCCAAAACATTGGGGGGGGGGCAGCATGGCCCCACCACTTTCATAAGTGATAAGGCCTGGCCCTCTCCGTTGTTGCAGTCATGTTATTGTATTACAAAGGAGAACCGTACTTTTAAACTGCAGCACGTGTACTAAACAGTGTTACCTACCAGTCACTCCCTTTGTGGCTTGCAGGTAATGAGCAGAATTTTAGAACGTGCGGGCCGGAGTAGCATAGATGGGTGTGGGCTGGGTTCATGGCTTGCTAAGTTATGGCACAGTGCCAGGTCAAATGTTAACAATAAAAAGGAAGGCCAGGCGTTCTGGTGTGGGGGAAGGGGGCTTTAAGGTACTAGGCACAGGGAGTTGCTGCCAGTTGGGAAGGGTGGGGAGTTACTTCACAGACTGCAGATTTTATCAAGAAACAACTGAGGGTATGGGTACACTCACTCAAAGGGGGAAGTTACCCTTTACATCCTTGGCCGTTTCACTTTTCAGACCCTTCCGCCTCCTATAGCTGGGGGGTGGGGTCACCAGAGCTTGCCTCCATAGATCTGAAGTAAGTTTCTGCAGCTCACACATCACAGTCATCTACATATAGTGGGAAGAGGACTCTGTTTAACGACAGGGCCCCCTGCCTATAAACTTCAGTTATATCCTGTGGAGACAGGCAGCTCCAATCAAATGTAGGTAAGCGACTCCTGCCTTCCTCTCCCCTATAATAATTAACAGGAGAGAATGAGAGCAAACTGTTTAAGTATGAAATAGGACACACCAGGGTGTTTATGGATCAATAATCACACACCTCGCGTGGATTCATAGTTTCATAGTTTGTTTACAAGTTCAGTAGGTTTTCATCTTTTAGGAACTTGTCATCTTTCAAACCTCAAAGGTGGGTGTCGTATTTTTTGGCGTCCATGCACATATCCAATCTATTTTTAAAGGTAGTAATACTGGGATTATCGATTATTTGCTGTGGTAAGGCATTCCAGGTTTTTACAATTCTTTGTGTATACCGTTTACCTCTTTTACTTGTTCTGTAGTTATCTCCCATTAGTTTACTACTGTGTGATCTAGTTTTTTTTAACCTGTATAATTTACTAAACCAACTGTTTCTCTCAGAATCTGATTCTTATTAGCCTGGTATGCTGAACATAAGTCCCCTCTGACCGTTCTGTACTCCATTGGGTAGAGACCTAGCTTTTGTAGTCTTGTTTGGTAATTAAGATTGTGCATACTTTTGAATTTTTTTGATTTTCTTTCTTTGTACTCCCGTGATAATTTTCTTACCCCTTTCTGTTTGAGGGGAGCAAAACTGTACACAATGCTCTAAATGCAACCGAACCAAACTGGAGAACAAGGGTATATAATAACCTCCGGTTCCCTACTTTTTATATCACCCAAAATACATCCTAATATTTTGTGACTTTTTTTAACCTTAAATATTGAGTTTGTTTCAAATGATAAATCGTTAGTTACTTGCACTCCCAGATCTTTTTCATTGGTAGTGCTCTGTAGTGAGGATACCGTTTAGGGTATAAGTATACTGTATGTTACCATGTCCCAAGTGCATAATCTTGCATTTGTCTAAGTTAAATGTCATTCTATTTTGTTTTGCTCAGTTGTCTAGTAAGTCTGTATTCTCTTGAAACGTCCCTAGTTTTCTGATCATATACAGTTGCTCCCATTTTACTATCATCGGTGTATTTTGTTATCCACACGTTATTAGCGGTTTTCATGGCTGATACTAGGATGTTAAACAGAGTGGGTCAAAGGAGTGATCCCTGTGGGTCCTCATTAGTCACTCCACCCTCTGATGAAAAATATCCCTTTATGGCCACCCTTTGTGATCTATTTTCTAACCAAGAACTTATCCAGTTCACTACGTTAGGATGCAGATTAATTTCAATCAGGCGTTCAGTTTGTATCCTCGTGATACTTTGCCGAATGCCTTGGAATAGTTTAAGCAGAGAACATTAACAGGCATTCCTACATCTAGAGCTGCACTGACAGGCTCAAAGAAATGTAGGAGGTTAGTGAGACATGATCTTCCCTTTGTAAAACCATGTTGTACTGTGTCAGTCTGTACTTTTTCTGTAATATGTGTATTTATACGTTGTGGAATCACCTTTCTAGTGGTTTTCCAATAACAGAGGTGAGGCTAATAGACCTGTAATTATTGACCTCTGGGTCTTCTTTCATTTTTATGTAGCAGAATAATTACAGCTTCTCTCCATTGTTTCGGGGTTTTACCCTTTTTAAGGGATACATTAAATAAGTGTGTGTGTGGACCTGCCAGGACTGTTGATAATTCTTTAAATAGCTTTGGTGGAATTTCATCAGGTCCTGCTGAACTGCTTCTTTTAGCTATTTAGCTTGGATAGTTAGACATGAGGCACTTACGCCATGCGGAGTGCCTTTAAACACGTAAGAGTAAAGTGTGACTATTGACTATAATTAATTTTCTCTGAAATGTCTTGTTGCACTTATAAGTTCTGCTTGAAAATGTTTTAAGAATTTTTATTAAGAAATGTTGTTTTATGTATGAAATATGAGCAGAAGACACAAATATTGCTCAAACTGAGGCATACTGTTACTGTAACCAAACAAGTACAGGAGTGTAATTATGACCAAACCATTTTGGAAATGGAAAAACTTCACTGGGAGAAGCCATCACCTTTAATATAGGATTGAACATACAGTACCTGAAAGTGGACTGAGGACACCTTTTCTCATAATATGTTGCACTTTTACACTTATTTTAGTTTTATGCTTTTTTCCCCAAGTTTTTTTCTTTTGTTTTTGATACTGGGAAAGGACAGCTAGGCACTTCTGCCTGTTTTCAGCCTTGTCCTGGGGAGAGATACAGATGAAACTCAACTGAATTTGAACCAAATTAAGCTGTAGGCGGTATTTTTAGTGAATGGGGTACATTTAACATTGGGGCAGTTGTTTCCCATTTTGCTCCTGAACTGAGTGAGACTTTGGATGTGGTTAAAAACTGGACTGCCAGACCCAGACTGGTAAAATCCATACTAGTCAGTCTGAGTAGACCACCTTAACTGGGCACAAGTTGTGTCAATATGGGCAGTTCAGCTTTTTTCTGTTTGTTCCAGTGGTCCTGTTTCACCCTTGACCACCAAATGGGCCGCCACAACCAGGTTCAATGGTCTAGTTTTCACCACATCCCTCAGACTTTACTGCTGGAACTGAGGCCCCAACCCCATTTCCTCTTGTGGCCAGACAGTCACATGCTTGCACTTTCAGCCAATCAGATGGCAGTATAGCACAGCTGTTTAGGGCTGTGAGCTGCAAACTGGGAGACATGGGTTTGAATCCCACAGTCCCCCAAGTGCATACAGTGTGACCCTGAGCAAGTCACTTAACTTCCTGTGCTCCCGGTTGCACCTGGAAACAAGTTTCAGCTTAGTGCGCCTTTCCTGGTTAAACAAGTTCTCCTTTCCTACCCATGTTATAAATCTATTTAGGTCAACTCAACTATTTATAACAGAAAATAAAGAAGTAGATCGCCAATGCAGTATTTTTTTTTTGCGCAATTATTCCAACTGAGATAACCGGTGAGATCCAGTATCTCGTTTTCATAGAGTCCCAGGGAGAAGCAGCAGTCAATAACAGGTTACACAATCCTATGGCTCAGCTGCTCGCCATATTACGAGAGCGCGAACGATCAGCCCATATACAGTAATATCTCTGCGAGTTACCTCTTTACCTGCTTACCATAATAACAGGGGAGTGAAAGAGAGAGAGAGACGGCATTACAGTTGCTCAGCCCATGTGCAGCTTTTTCTCAAGCTCAGCCCCGTCCGCTGCGTCACTCTGGGTTGCAAATCAGGACCGGAGAGTGCAAAGGAAAGGGAGAAAAGTTAACAAGGAGGCAGGAGTGAGCAGCCAGAGCCCTGCAGTCCCCTCAAGCAGAAGCAAACCCCCAACCAACAGCAGCAACCAAATTTCCTGCTCCTCCTCCTCGTTGCATTTTGTGTTATTGTGCTGCTGTTGTTGGGGGTTCGAGCCGGAGCCCTGCTTGTCTGGAGAGCTGGCCGGGCGGCGGCAGGCGGACCAGGAGGCGCATGGAGTTGCTGTGCTGCGAGCAAGAACCGAGCAGCGGCCCCCGGCGAATCCCTGCCGGATCCCAGCCTGCTCTTCGACGACCGGGTGCTGCTCAACCTGCTGAGGGTGGAGGAGCTACCTTCCTGCTCCTACTTCAAGCGCGTGCAGAAGGAGATCAGAGCCCTTTATGAGGAGGATGGTGGCCACCTGGATGCTGGAGGTTGGTATACAGGAGACAAGGGACCTCACCGGTCACCCTCCGCCACCCCAGTTCACCCCTACCTCCGACTTCCTTCTCATTCGTCCTTGTCGACCTGTCTTTGCCCTCTGCCACTTCGGACACCTGCGCTCGTTCACTCTGCCACCCGCCCTCACCCCAAGTCACCCCTTAAACAAACCTCTCCCAACACCCTCAGTCACCCCTTAGGCTGCCACCTGCTTCTCCTATTCGCCCTCGGACACTTCTCGTCGCCCCCAGCCATACTACACATCACCCTCATTCACCCCTGCCACCCACCCTTATCCGCAGACATCCGTTTCTCATTCTCGGACCCCTTAACCCCACTCGCCCTCCCTACCGCCACCCCTTCCCAGCAGCCGCATTCTCTGCAGTCGAGATGCACCGTGTCGTTCCGGGCACAAGGAAACCGAGCAATCGGACATTTCTCTCTCTATTTCTTAGCCTTTTTTTAATTTATAAACTTTTTTAAGCAGAATTATTGCTTGTTGTGTGTTGTTGGGGAAGGGGAGCTGCTCTTCCGGACACTGAACTACTGTACAAAAAAGTTTGCATAAGTTTTGCAAAAGTGAAACTGGACCTAGGGGGTTAAGTGTATACCCCCCATTCTCCAGCTCTGCTATGCACCATATTCTGGATTACTGCAGGGAATCCCTGGGTGCCCACATATGCACCTCGTTGCCTGCTGCCATCCCAAATCGCCATGTTGGTTCTCAGCCTGCGGCACCGGGTCACACCGTCACCCCATTCATGTACCCCAATAGATTACACCACCGGCCGCGAGGGGCCGATCAAAGCCCTTCTTGAACTGGGGTGCGGGCGGCCCCGTGATCTCCGATAGCGTTTGCCCTCCCCCCTTAGTATTCGGCCTCAATAAAGGGTGCTCCCCACTGAATGGCACCCCAGATCCGACCGATCGAAAACTAGACCCCCCTACACTTCCTTTGCGTGCCCCCGTGCCCAGTTTGTGCACCTCAGCGATTTTTCAGCAATATTTGCAATGATTTATCTGGCTGCACGTGTTTAAGCCCCGATGGCTTTCCACCAGAACGCCTCCCAACTTTTTTTGAGCCCAACTTTTGGCCCGGCATGGGGCTGTGCCCTCTCCCCAATGGTCGGGAATGATGTGGGGGTCGCCCGGCCAGACGATCCCGCTGAGATCGGGGGTCCTACTAAATTTTTAATATTTTTAAATATTTTTGGAAAAAATGACGAAGTCAGAAATTGATGGTGGCAGGTCTCTCTGGTTGTGTTTTTTTCCTTGCTCTGTGTGTGAGTGTCTAGGGTGGCTGGGACTGAATTGGTTGTTTTCCTGTGACGGGACCCGAGGAATGTGAGAACCAGGACCAGTGCCCCTTCCCCTGAGATGTTGACAATATTTTGATCAGAATTATTCTTTTCTTCCCCAAAATATTACAGCAGTCTGTTACTTTAAATAATGACTTTCTGTTACACTAAAAGGATGTTAACAATATTTTGTCTTGCATTAATTTTTTTTTTAATTTCTTACCTCCCCCCGTTATGCAGGTCTGTGAAGAACAGAAATGTGAAGAGGAGGTTTTCTACCTGGCCATGAATTACTTGGATCGGTTTTTAGCGGTGGTCCCCATCAAGAAGTGCTACCTGCAGCTCCTGGGGACAGTCTGCATGTTCTAGCATCCAAACTGAAGAGACAAGTCCTCTCACCGCAGACAAACTTTGCATTTATACTGACAATTCCATCAAACCCCAAGAGCTGCTGGTAAGCAGTCCATTATTAATAAAATATTATTACTGTTATTAATAATCATTTTCTTGGTATTTTATGTTTTAATTTATAATTTATGTTAATCATTACCACCAATACAAATGACTATCATATTTAATATATGGAAGAATGGATTATATGACTGTTATATTATTTAACTACATTTGATAACTTTTGTTAATGTTTTAAGCTTTCATAGCTAAATGAAATCCCTGTTGTACAGGAACATTATATGTGGTTAATACTAATATGAGTAGTTCATATAAGGTCTTCTTGAACTCTCCAGATTGTTTTCCTGTTTTTAATATCTCTTTATTTGTATATAGCTTGTTGCACTTCATTGAAAAGCAGTCATCTACAATACGTGATTAGTACATATTTTGTAAGTGGCTGCTGCATCAGAACCAGGTTTAAATTTATGATCATAAAGTAGGTGAAAGGAAAGAAACTCTGCATCAGTCAGATCTTAAAAAAAAATCACCCCCCTCCCCAGTGCCTTTTAAGGTCTTACAAAGTCTCTCATGCCATCTAGTGGTAGATATGCTGACCTGGAGAAATTACTTCACCACGACATGGGAGCGGGCATGGTTCCAGCTATACAGTGAGAATGGGGGTGGGGCTTTTCGACAAATCCTTTAGTACTACTTAAAGGAGAACATTTATGAATCGTGCCTATCATAGTTTGAAAGTCAGTGCAGAGATCTTCTAAATGAGGTATTGGGCTCCTCTGTAGCTGGCAGCAGTCTGGAGATATCAATGACTGTATCTGCTCCATATTGATACTACATTACCACCATTTTTAGAACCTGGTGATGTCACTGATGACCAGGTTGTCGCTAACCACATTGTAGTGAAGCACAGCTTGACTGTCAGTGACATCACAAGGCTATAAAAATGGTGGCACTGTAATATTAGTATGGGCCAGGCTTAATCATCAATATCTCTGGACTGCTGTCAGCAAACGGTAAGCCCAATACCTAATTTAAAAGATCTTTTCATATTAATTCAGATTATGATGGCGCAGTTCATAAATGTTCCCCTTTAATAAGCCCAATAAAACTCTCTAAGGGGTTCGGTCATACAGAAATATATAGACTTCTTGGGTGGTTGAAGGCTTTGAAACACCCAAGACGTCCATATATTTGAGCACAACCAGATACCTTCCTGAGTATTACTACTTAGTTATAAAATATTAATAACGATCGATTTATTAAAAAAAAACAAAAAAAACTAAATAACATGAAAATGTCCCCCCTGCACAAATCGGACTGCCACCCCAATCCCTAATTCCTCAATTAGTGTTTTTAAGCAAAAATAAAATTGTTAGTACTTCTACATCCTTTTCTGTTGTTTTAAATGCGCTTACTGACTTCCCAGGGAAAAAGGCTGCCAGCTGACATCTCGCTGCAGCCATGTGCTTCTCTCCCTCGTTCTGCGCTAATGTGCCTTGCTGACAAATGGCTGAGTTGGGAGGGCACATTAGCATAGAATGAGCAAAAGGAGATCTGCCCCAGTCGGCAAGCACATTTTAAAGTAAAAAGCTGATGTAGAGAACTAATTAAAATTAAATGTTTGCAAAAAACGCTGGTGAAATATGAATTACAAGGGAGGGCTCTTAGATATGTGCAGTTTTCCTTAAACAAGTTGGAGCAATCTATTTCTTTTTTAAGCGTGCGAGAAAGTAAACCCTGGTGCTTATTGGTTTGAATCTTTACCGATAATTTATAAGCCTGTCTATCAATGCCACCCAAATCACCTTCATCTAACAGAATGTGCATTTGACAGCAAGGCTTTCTTCAGAGAACCTTTCTTTTTTGTGAAGCTGTGGGGAATAATTTTTCTAGAGGCATTTATAATATTAATGGATGTAATATTAGGGAAGAGTTTATGATGAGTGCAGTATCAGCACTAAACAGCAAGGCTTCTGTTAACTCTATTTTGAAAGTATTTGACTTAAAATACTAAGGTAGAAGCTTTCAAAATAAGGGGGGGAGGAAATGTTTTGACTTCTAAAAAGGAAGAAAGAGAATTGGGTGACATCATTCCTGTTTTGTAGGCATGGTGGTCAAAAATGGTTTAGTCCCCGGAAGATTATATTCTATGGGTCATTTTAGAACTTTGGCATCCATAATGAGAGGCTGGGAGGCGAACGTCAAAAAGTGGACCAGACTCTCATTCATGGAAGTTTTAGACTTTGCCAAAGAAAAATGAACTAGCCCTTAGTTACGGAGTTTATGGGTGCAATGTTCTTCAAGCCATATATTGTAGGTGTAATATCAGCATTTATAAACTGGCAGGAAAATCCACATACATGATTGATAGCAACGTGTCACTTGAGGCTGGTATATAAAGAGTATATTCAGTTATGTTAGATGTTACACGTTTTTCATTTGTTGAGATCCTTCCCCACCCCAACACTTTATTCTTCAAACCAATCTAGAGTCTCATCCCTCTGCTACTAGTGCTTGCTGCAAGACTAGAGGTCCTTCACATCATGTTGGTCCAAGCCTGTCCCTATCTATGGGGCTCTGGATCCCTCACCACCACAAGGGGGAGGGGGGGAGTGAGTGAGGGAATAATGTGATGGAGATGGCTGAGACGATGACTAATATGCTCGCAAGAGGGTGGGTTGGTGTGGAGGACGTGGCGGCTGTCATTCAGAAGATGCACAATGGGCCTTACATTTCTTTGCTTTCTGTCCTGCCCATCACCTGTGACATTGTACACAGGGAAGACCAGGGTGGGTGCCTGGCAGCTCATGGTCACCTGCACTGCCTCCAGCAAGGGCCGCTAATAGAGCAGGGCTACATCTCCTTTGTCCTGGAAGGAGAGTACAGAGGACACTCTGAAATCCACCTAATGGCCAGTACTCCTGACATCCCAGGCTTGGGGCATGAACCCAGATCACCAGTGTGCCAAAGTGGTTCCTCGCTGCTCAATGCGTCAAGCCAGAAACAGGTGCTACTATTATACATTTTATCCCTCTTGTCACCGAAGCTACCCCCCTCAGCCCTGGCAGCCCCCAGCCCTGTGTCTCAGCCCTCGTCTGGCAGTTACCTGCAGCCCTGCAGTGCCACAGTGTAGCTCCTACACTGGTGGATTCTTCAGGAGTTTGCACAGCTATCCCCTCCAGCCCATTAGTGCAAGAGGTGGAGGTGCCAGCCAGGAGGGCAACGTCTGGGAGCACTGGGTGTCATCCTGCTTTGCTTTGGGGTTTTTCCTTTGGTTTCTCCCCACCCAGAGGCCCAAGAGACAAGGGTGCTAGGTGCTTATGCTGTTGCATGGCTACACACAGTACAGCCATCTTCCACCAAGGGCTCCAACTGCACTGCCAGCTGTGGTCCCTCAGGTGGTAGTTTTGCAACAAAGCCTTATGTCCCCTGGAGGAGGGGAGCATCCTTTGGGACACTCAGTCCTCCTCTCCACAGCTGGCCCCTGCTGTTCCTGTCTTGTTCCCAAACCTTGGTCACTGGCATTGCAAGTGGCAGAAATGCTACTGTGAAAGCAGGCCGGTGGTACTACCATTTTTAAAAATGTTTTCATCCAGCCCTTAACCTTTGTATAAAGAACTTAAAATACTTAAGATATTTTGCACAGCGTTCATGACTTACTCAGCCACTTAGGGCTGCATGACAACCATAGTCAAAATAAAAAAAAAAAAAAGCCTTGTATTAGAGAGAGAGAGAACACGAGATGAGTATTTAAAATTGAGGGCGAGGCTCCAGTTCAGATTTGTTTCTTGCTTTTCCAGGAGTGGGGGCTGGTGGTTTGGGAAAGTTGAAGTGGAACCTTGCTGCAGTGACACCTCATGATTTCATAGAGCACATCTTAAAGAAGCTGCCTTGCATAAGACAAGATGACTTTGGTCATAAGCACGACAGACATTTATTGCCCTTTGTGCCACAGGTATGAGAAGACCGCCAGTGCTCACGGGTGCTGCTTGTTGAAGGTGGTGGGCAAATGGGTACAGTTATGCTTTGAAACCAAAACAGCTGGATTAATTCACGGAAATCTCCCTTTTGTTTTGCTGTGTACATCCTTTGGAAAGGCGGGGAGCGTCAAATATTGGTTTGTGATGTCGCCAGTGGCACTGAAAATGACGCGGTACATACAGTGGCATAGAATGACCTTTGGGACACGTTCAAACAGTGTTTCATGAAGCAGAACCTCTTGTTTTCTGGATCATAAGGTTTAGGTTCCTGAAAACCTGCATATATATTAAGAGAAAAAAAAATTATGCCAGTCGGATTATACGGCTCCGTACAGGGATGCCACAGCACAAAATGTTTGTGATGAGAGGTGTGAAAAGTAATGGGGCTGTTATCATCTGTGGTAGGGTATTAGGACATCCACTGCGTGAGACACCACAGTGGATAACGGAGAGACAGTAAACTTCGAAGGACTCGTTGACAGTCCTAGAGCAAAGGTGTTTTTCTTGGGGGGTGGATCAGGTTGGCGGGCAGAGAAAACAGCAGCATATCATGCTGCGCCAATTACCAGTGGGGGAGTTTTTGTAATAACATGGCCTCTAATACCTAAGTGAGAACACATTATGGCATCGGTTATGTTGTTAAAATAACAACACTCCTTGGTAGGTGCATATTGTACCGTCCAGCCACCTGGGCAGTTTATTCATTAGCATAGCTACACAAGCTGGAGTGTGCTGTCTTGCTTATAAAATGTAAAATGGTGAAAAAAAGCCAAGAAGCGTAAAGAGTTATTTAAATTGACCCATGCAGTTCTACTGTAATAACCTCACCTGTGTTCCGTTCTGGAGCCCTCACCTGAAGAAGACATTGACATACTAGAGTCAGTGCAGCGAAGCGTCACCATGAGGGTCCAGGATCAGCAGGCAGGTCCTGTGAGGATTGGCTGGAGGCCCTAAATATGTACCCGTTGGAGGTCAGGCAGGAGCGGGGAATGAGACTGACGTGTAAAAATTTATCAGGGGTATAAACAAGGTGAATTGTAAGGACCTATTTGTGAAAAATAAGGATGCAGTCACTAGGGGGCATGACTGGATGTTGGTTGGGGGGGCAAATTCAAGGGAAATGTAAGGAAGCTCTACTTCACTGAGAGGGTGGTGGAGCTGTGGAACAGACTGCCAGTGGAAGTGGTGGGGGCAGCTACCATTAATGGGTTTAAACATGATTGGGTCAAGGCAAGACTACGCATAGCGACTCAAAACTTTACATTACGGTGTTTCTATTTTTCAACTGTATGGATTTCCTTTGTGTTCCTGCCACTTTGCTTATCCTGTCTGCACTGATCGAAGCAGCTACAAGTGTGGGAATCCCTGTGTTTTCTCTTTAAGCTGTGCAATAGACTACTGGCAGAAGTGGTGAGGGCAGCTATTGTTAACAGGTTTAAATAAAGTTGGGAGAAGGCAAGGGGACTCGTAATCCCCGGGGGAAGGGGGCAACATGGGATTGAGGAGTTGTGGAGCGGGGAGGAGGGTAACAGCCTATCCGTACAGTAGGTCAGTAGAGTGAGGTGAAATAGTGAGATCAGACCCTAATCTAGGTCTCCATGTTTCTTTGTTTCATAAGGGCACGGTCATTTGACTGATTCTACCAATCACAATACAGGATAAATGGCTTGACATATTGTGAAGCTGCAGTACCAAGACCGCTCCATTAATTCTGTGTTGTACTGTCAATATCCTTTTTGGACTTTGAAATAAGACTGACTTGAACAAATCCAGATGTTTGATCTGGTGTTGTAGAACTGGACACAGAGGGACACGCTCTGAATTTCAAAGGTGCTAAATTCAGAGGTGACATTAGGAAGCTTTTCTTCTCCCAGAGGGTGGTAAACACAAGGGTGGCTTTCCAGAGGACAGTGGACATGAAGACAGTACAGGTCTTCAAGGTAAGCTTGGACAAATGTCTGCTTAGTATTGGAATCACTGGTTCACTGGTCCAGCAGGCAGCTCGCTCTTTATGGAGTTGGTAGTGCAGTAGGTTGCTGGAGTGCTGTGGTTGTGCAATGTATGGATTGTAGTATATGTTTGCACAGTATACTTATTTTATACCTGCTCATAAAGTGGGGGATGGGCATGGTGGACCTAGAGTCCTTTCTAATCTTCAGTTATGTGAGGAATAAGGCAAGATGGGATGGAATTATGCTATGTTAATTTTCAGGCTTGGAACTCCGACCACTCCGATGTACATTAACAGGCATAATCCCTTTGGAACTACCTTATTCCACGTACAAAATGGGTTGTAAAGTCAATGCTTTCCCCTTCCTGCTGTCTCTCTTTCTCTCTGTCTCCCCCTGCCCACCAGGTTGTAAACACTGCTGTGCCCCACCTGCTGTCTCTCTTTCTCTTTCATTTGTTTCCCCCGCCCACCGACTGTCTTCCCTGCCTGCTGTCTCTCCGCTCTTTCTCAGCTCTCACAGAACCCTTCCCCCTTCCGGTCGCCATCTCTCTTTCCCTCCCATGCTCACTCCCAGCTCCTCGGGGGGCATTTCTTGATGTGCTGCCACGGGGGTTAACTTCCAGTAGGGCGTGCAGTCTGATAAGTCTGCTGATTGGCTGGAAGCCTAGTAAGTCACAGGGCAGTAGTGTTGTAGGGTTTAGGTGTCATCCTAGATCTGCACTAGTCACGTGTTGTTGCAGGTGTAGTAACCAGCGGGTGGAAGCTTGAGGCGCAAGTTCTAGCGGGAGTTTTAACGGTGACCTTTTGACCGTGACAGGTTATGTTCTCAGTTAATGCACCCCATGGCCTTCTCCAGCAGCGGTATGTACTGTTTTCATGTAGTACCATTTAATGGGGTTCTAAGTAGTGGGGAGCAAGAATTTAACAATACCCATTTTATCATACTGTGTATATTACTGGACTTCAGGCTATACTATTCCACATGCAAGAAAGGTAGGTTTTACAAGAATCACCATATAGATGATGGGAGAGGGGGACTAATACTAGTGATATGTTTTTACTCGTCATGTTGAAACGTGTCTTAAGAAGCCAGGTAAATACTGGTTTAGAGGTGGTGATATTTTAACTGCTGTAGTCTACAGTATAAAAATGGCCATGCTAGGGTCACAGAATTTGCACAGTTCAAGTTTTTCTGTTTCCCTGGGATAGTCTAACTTTTATCAGGAAAGACATACGGAACTGGTTAACAGCTCGTTTCTGATGGGTCAAGGAACTTATGGTCGTTGAGTTTCTGTTTTCAAAAACGTCCAGGTCTGTTTTGTCGAATCCTAAAACCCGTTTTATGTCGGCTCCTATAGGCAGGCAGTCAGTTGGCATGGGCCAGTCTCCCCTGCTAGCTGGGACAGATTGTAACAGTCTGAGAGAAGACTTAGGACGCGCCCCTTCCTAGCTTCCCTCAGTTTGTTACAGTCTGCCTGGCTGGTAGACAGGTTCCCCCCCCCCCCGGTGGTGGCACTTTCACTGATGAGTGGTACACCTCCTTATCTGTCAAATCAAGGAAAAGGGTATGTTTAACATTAGCAACAATAAAAACAAGGAATGGGGTACTTATTTTCAAAACGTGCAGACGAGCATGGGTACCACTTTATATTTTGAGTGCACCAGCAGGCCTTTTCCTCAGCATGTGGATTTCTTCTTCTCTTCAGCAAGATTGGATTTATAATTTGGCTGCCCTCGCGACTTAGCATCAGCAGGAGCTCACCTACAGAGCGCTGCAAGCGAGGGGATCAGTAAAACAGATTCCTGCAGCCTGTCCCCCACCCAGACATATCTGCAAAACAAGCCATATCAAAGCAGATGTGCCTTTCCTGGTCATAAATAACTACATTTTGTTGCACATGGAACTCGGTCTGCATAGCTTCATGGGCTGCTGTAACCCACACTCTCGGTGATCTGTTTTCCCCCAAACTGTGTGCAAATATTGCTTGTTTGGCACAGATTTTAATTTTATTTTGTGGAAAAAACTGGCAGTAAGTCCGAGACTTTCCATGACAGTTTGACACAATGGAACCCTAGAACTGCAGCAGGCACAAAGTGGGCGGTTTATTGCCCCAAATAGGTGCTAAATACTAAATTTAGAGGCAAAATACAAAATGGCCAGTTTGTTTTGTTCTCTTCAATTTATACATCTGGTTTTCTTTGCAGAAAATAAGTGGCCCTACTAACTGAGAATAAACATCTTGTTTTTTTTTGGGGGGCACAATGTGCATATCACTTTTCCAGCTGGGCGGGACTGAAGCACATAGGGATCATGGGAATACAAGGCTGCATGGTCTAGTGGCTAGAACTGTGCTGCGGGAATGAAAGATCCTGGTTTGTATCCGCAGCCACTTTCCAGTTCTGACCCTGAGCAAGTCGTTTAAACTCGCTGTGCTTCTGTCCACCGAGCTGTAAACTAGGCAAAAGTAGGACCCCACTAGCGCAGAGCATGCATATCAGCTGACCTATCCTGAGTTAATTGTAAACAGAAAAAAGGCAAAGGAACTTGAGGTTGCATAGAGAGTCATGGATTGTGGCTACTGGGCGCAATGTCCCTGGACCCCACAGGTAATGCTTCCCCTTCTAGACCCCTACTGTTCCCCCTCAAAAAGTTTTAGAAGATCAAATCCATTGTATACCCAAGGTCACCATCTGCTCCCTTCATGTTGCAAGGGTGTTGGATATGCCTTTACCAGCACTCTGAATTATTTCTTGCTCACGTGTATTAATCCTTTGAAGGAACTTGGTTTAAAACATGACTTCAGGCAGTTCTGTGTGGTTTTTGTGAACAGTGAATACCTGAACTGGAATCTAATATAGCACTTCAAAGGCTATCTGGTTTTAATAAATAAATTTAGGGCTACATTTCAAAGATCAATTCGCAGCAGCAAAAAAAACAACAATCTGCTTTAAGCTAGGTGGAGCAACTCTTCAAGGTTAAAAAGACATTTAAGAGTAGTTAATAGTCCCTTGCCCTTCTATGCTTGGGAACAGTAGCGTGATGGGTCTTCTCTTTCAAAAAAAAGTGTTAGGGTAATCAGCTTACACCTAATGCCCTAATATGGCAATAGCGTTCACCATCCCAGGAGTCACAGTTCCTAGTTATAAGCCCCCGGTGAGGCAGCTTTCTCAGTTTTCTAGACCATGGAATGCCAGTAATATTTCCGATTGGCTAACTGGAGCAAGGGCCTCCGTTTTAGAACCACCCTAACACCTAGTGGCATAAGATTGCACCACTTGCCATTTTGTCCTTCTAATTCTTCACATTGTCAACTGTATTTCACTTCGGTGACATTACAGTGATATTCTGGTAAATGTAGCTTATATATGGGATATGCCAATAGCCCTATCGGAAATGTGTGTGATATTTTTCTCGAGTGTAGTTTGACAATGACATCTGCCACGCGTGATGTTATAGCGTCAAATTGCACAAGAGAAAAATGTCTCACTTTTCTGATAGGGCCATGGTATATTCCATGTATGCCATACCTGCCCTGATTAAGCTACTTTCTTGTTTTGTAATGAACCTTTCCTTCTGTTTGTGCCATTTTTGGATGACTGAGCAGTGTTTTATGATGGCTAAGCTGTTTTATTCAGTTGACACACATGCCGATTCGCATGTGTCAGTGTATCCTGGCGCTGCTGCATTCGTTCATGCAGTGGATGTTTCTGTGCATTTGAGGCGGCGGTGTGGTGCCAGAGAAACGCTACTCGTTCAGGCTGAAAGTGTACTATGCATTGGGAAAAGTGAATGTAAGTCCCGATCCTAAAGGATCGAGTGTGCCAATCGGGAAATGGACACATTACAAAGGAAGGGTTGTGTGTTGGAGTAGGAGGAAGAATCAGATGTTGGTAATGTAAGTGCTTATGGCAGCAATTTTTTCCATTTAAAATAATAAAATACGATAATGCAGTGATGGTTGAAAAATGAAAGTGTTGCTTGAGAACCCGATGCAGCAGTGAGGTGGAATTCTAAAAACAGAACGCTACTCGCTACAGCTATAGCCAGTCAGGATCTACTATAGGTATATTTTGGACCTAGAGTGAGAATATGTAAGCAATAAGACATGAGAGTGTGCATTAGACATTTCTAATGCGGTCAGAGAGCATAATAAGGCACAAGGCTACAGGCAGAGTGCCTTTAGCCCCTGGCCGTGCATTAGAAATGTCTAATACACCCCCCCAGAGTGTCTTATTGTGCTTATAAAATGGGAACCTGTATTTGTCATAACTGTGACAGTCAAAATTCTGAGGTTTAATACAAAATAAAGTTACATGTTGTGTGCATTTTTAGATAAAATAGTCCCTCCGCCTGTAATCCTGCATTTGCATAGCTGTAGTTTCTATCCTGTGCTGTAGTTCATTGCCCCCTCCCACCCCAACACAGACACGCACATACACTGTCCTCACCAATAAGTCCACTGATATAAGGACACTAAGTGAAATTGTGGGTCTACATTTTAAACGTACTTTGTTTAAATCATGTTACTTTCGAATGGTGATCATGGAGTACAAACTAAAATGCCAGCTCCACATCCGCGGATTTGAAGGCAGCAGCCGCAATCGTTCACATAGAACATAGTATGCTTTTTCAGTTGTTTAATTATGCCACCTTATTTTGCTTTTAAGGTGGATACACTAAACGAGTGTGGTGAGTAATATGCGAGCAAGTGGCGAGCGTAGGGCAGTTATGAGTGCTGAGTAAGCAGTTCCGTGGGCGGCATTTTCAGCAGCGCCGTCGGGGGGAGTTGCGTAAGCAGTGAAGTGAATGAGTGACCGAGAGGAAAGACACTGGCCAGTGGAGATATGTTTGCAGCAGAGATGCGCTGAAGTGAGGAAGCCGGCTGTCCAGGGCTTTAGGGACAGTACTACAGGTCACCAAAGTGTATTTAAAACAGATTTAAAAGCAACCAAACAAGGAAATGCTGGGAGTGGGCAGTGCAGAGAAAGAAAGTAGCTCAGAATAGCATGAGTGGGGAAGTGAACAAGCAGTCAGGACAGAAATGCCACGGCGGAGAAAAGGTGAACAAGCAGAAGCTGAGACTGGGAGGGCACAAACGACAATTGCTTTGTAAAAAAGCAAGAACGCGACTGTGTGTTTGAAAATGTAATGCAGGATGCAGCCCGATACTGTATTTACAGAAGTAGCGGTGCAAGCAGAGATTAGCGGGCAGGCATTTGAGTGATATAGGCAGGACGGTGGGAGTTATGCGTGAAGCATGGCATTCAGACGGCTGGATATAATTTTTAAAACTGAAAGAGTTCCCTATCTGAGCCTGACTCCCTCTTTATTTTTTCAATCATCGTCTGAAATGTGAAGTCATCTGTGAAACTGAAGTGAAGTGTGTTAGCGGTTACGGGGAGGGGTGGTCACGGAGATCGTGAGTGAAATGACTTACAGTCTCAAAGAGTGGAAGGGACAGAGATCGTGAGTATTTTAAACTGATTTTATAGTACAGAAGTGTTGGATTGCAGTACATAGGCTAGTTGTGTGTCTCAGGCTGTTCCTGAATCCAAGTCTGTTCAGATAAAATACAATGGCTGCCATCGCACCTAGGCCAAAAATGAAAGTTCTGTCTCCGGGTTCTATCTGCTGCTTGATTTTTTTTGTGTGTGTGTGTGTATGCATCCAGGTTGTCAGCACTTGTTTCTACCTGTGCATTAGACGGATCTAATGCACAGTTAACAACCAATCAGCTTGTGGATTTTCCTTCCCATTTTATAATTCAATATTTTCCTCTAGGTCTCCAGGAAGCAAAACTATCTAAAATAGGTGCCCTAAATATACTCAGATATGGCATATATATGTATATGTGTGTGTGTGTGTGTGTGCATATGTGTGTGTGTGTCTGTGTATGTATATATATATATATTATATAATCTATATATGTGCGTGTACATAGATACGTATATGACATGGCTTAGGCTGAATGAAAATAAATTATTGACTTTGAATGCCTGGTTGTGACATCTATTGACCTCTTGAGTGGCGGAGCCCTGAGTGAGGTCTACAGAGGTCATACCAAGCTTCTCAATATCATTTATTTTCGCACAGCTCATGGCATGTGCCGTTTATACAGTGCCAGCTAGACTGATTGGTGTGGGGTTCTGATGTAGTGCTGGTAGGCCTGGACAGAATGTTGGATACAGTGAATGATCATGCTTGGAACATTAGGTAGCTGTATACAGTGCCCTAGACTGATCGGTGTGGGGTTCTGATGTAGTGCTGGTAGGCCTGGACAGAATGTTGGATACAGTGAATGATCATGCTTGGAACATTAGGTAGCTGGAATGAAAATATCCGTTGTTGTCTTGAGCTGGAGTGGGAATAAGTGATTTATAATGCATGGTGGGGCGTTGTGTGTGGAAATCCATACAACTGAAAAAGTTGATCTGCTGGAGTAGTGATGTAGCTACCACAACGAACAATTTTTCCTTCTGCTGTAGTAGCTACATCCTGAATACATGCGTCCCTGTCAGTCGGTTCATAAGACAGAGGGCGGGTGAAGTGGCATGTGCATGAGCTGGCCGGCAGGCGGAGGGTGGTGAAGTGCAGGTGGTGGAGGGCAGAGACTGACTGCTGTAACCATAAAATTAAGCGATTGTAGTTCTTTTCACCATATACTATATAAAATGGCGTGTGAGCCCAAATATATAACGCTATTTCTTAAACCTCATGATGACAGATGAATCTCTTGTGCTTCGCTCGTGAGGTCCTCGGTCATCATGGTAACCACTTGGTGTAAGAACAGCTTTGCTGTGTATGGACTGTCATACAGTATTAAATATATTTTCACCCAGCTAACGTGGCCATGAATATACATCATTTATTTGTGATTTTTTTTTTATATATATAAGGATTGCCATTGTGTAAATATATATTTATAAAAGTGAAGAAAAAATCCTGGTCTGTGGTTAGTCCAGAGCTGGTCACGCAACACTGGAGGGTTTTGAACTTCTGACCAGTTTCAGACAGAAACTGGTTAATAATAGTTCACAGGACAAGAAGCTAGTCTTTTGAACTACTGCCCAGTCAACCAGTCAGTCACCTCTCCCACGCCCCCACTCAGCCATTAACAAAAACAAAAAGCATCCGTGGCAGCCGTGGGTTGTATAGTGAACAGTTCCATTGCGGTCTTGCATTTATTAAACAAAAAGGCAGTCTGCATCATGTTAATAGCTCCTGAATATTTCAGCTGCCTCAAGCAAGTGTAGTATTTAAAAGAAAAAGAATAAAAATTAAGTGGCTAATTTCACCTCTTTCTGTTTTTAATCTTTTAGCGAGAGGTGTTTCCTGGAGACCCTGCCGCCTGGTTTCAAAATTCGCTTCATTTGCTCTGGACACAGCTCATGCTCCCACCCCGCCTTGAGATTTCTCCTTTCCCACACCTGTGGGGGAAATCCCCCACAAATGATGATGTGAACACCTACAATGGATTTCTTTTTCACTCTAGCCCTCTGTTACAAGCATCCCAAACCCTCCAACACATCACCATTTTACACAGACCCATGGAGTTGTCTGTACGCGGACTGCACCCCAAAACAAACTCCTGATAGTTCACCACAGGTGGAGGGTGTTGAAACTGCTCCTTCCTCTTAAATGCTACCTACTCGCATACAAGCCGGTTTCATGAAAAAATTGATCCTTCGCAATCTACAGGGCTGTAAAAGTAAACGCACGAATGCGACCTCAGCAAACAAACAAACAAAAGAAAAATGCGGAGTCCCTGAATGAGAGTTTGCCATTCTCTTACTATAAAGCAGCTGCAGCCTCAACAAGGTACTGTAAATGTAAAGCATATTCAGAACTCAAAAATGATAAAGTAAACATTATTGAACAAACATGTCAACCCACATGCTGCTTTGTAGACAGCCTAATGTAGCACTGCCACTTTTTAGCTTTTACACAGCACCATCTAGTGACAAGTACTTGAAATAACATATAAATCCCCAAATTACTTAACTCATTAAGTGAAAACATCTCTTAAAAATATTTTTCTGTTTTGTATTTTTTTATATCCTGTTTGTACTCATTTTTTTGTACATATGCAAGGTTTTATAAAGCAAATATTGACCAGAATTGAGGGCTATAGTGTGAAAACCTTGACCCATTGGGTTGAACTGTTGCCTTCCAGTAGTCCTATTGCCCTCAGCCTTCGGCTTCTGGCAGTATAACTAGTGTCAGGCAGTAGTTCACCCATTGGATCAATGTTTTCACATTGTAGTTCTCAACTCTGGTCAACAGAGTAAATGATGGGCAGGTGTGGTATACAAGAAAATAAACCTATCAAAGGGGGCTAACCAGATAATAAATTCACCTGCCCTTTTGGCTTGTAGTTTTATCTGGTTATCACCCCTCGATGGGTTCATGTATATGTGTAGCAGACTTACCCATTTTTTGTTTTATATAATACATTTTGATGCTTACTGTTAGTTGTGAGAGCAATTGTGTATACAAGGAAATAATTATTTTTCCATAAAGGTTGTATCTCCTTCGCCCCCTAGCTGCCCCCTCTGACCACACCCCAAGCCCCATCACCGGGCTTACTTGCCAGAGATCTGCCCAGTCGCTGGGTGTGGAGCCTCACGGAGGTCAGTCGCCATCCGCGCAGCCAGGAGTTTTCCACCATTTTTCTCCTTCCCCATTACTGGGGTGCCACACGCCAGGCGGGTATACGTGGAGGCATACGACACACGCAGAAGTCCCGAGCACCCTTCCTCCTTCCTTGGCGCCCAGCAGACCCACACTACCCTCGGGCTTCCACCTGGGGGCAGTCATTCAGCGAGAGTGCCAGTCCTCCCTCCCTGGGAGAGGAGAGCTGTCCTTCGGACGTTCGATCCTCTCCCTCCTCAACCGACCCCCGGTGGCCCGCTCACATGGGTCACCGGCATGGCAGGAGGTAAGGCACAGATGCCTCAGCCCTCCATGCCACTGGGCCGGCCCAAGGAAATAATTTCTAACCTCTTTTATGGGAAAAAAAATCCCATCCATGTAACGTGTAATACAAATATATATTTCCATGTATATAGATCTACATGTATATATATACATATATATATATGTATATGAATATACATACATATGTATGTATGTATGTATAATGTAAATATATCATATGTGAGATATGCCATGGCCACAACCAGAAATATCTTTGATATTTCTCCTGAATGGCAGTTTGACCTTACATCATAATGAATGCAAAGCCACGAGTGCTGTCAGAGTGAACCAGGGAGAAATATTAGTGATATTTCTGGTGGGGCCATGGCATTATTGTGGTAAGGTTGTGGGTTCTAGCCCCACACCAGGCAGTGAGGGGAAATCCCAATACTGACACTGTAGTGCATCATGTTGGGGATGCTCTACTCCTGAGGTGCTGTGTCTTTCAGATGAGACATTAAACTGTGGCCCTGTCTGCCAATTCTGGGGGTTGTTCAGGTGGATGCTTAAAGAACCTGTGGCACTTCTCGAAAAGAGTAGGGGAATTTTTTATTGAAGAATAAAAAAACAAATCAAAATTTATATAAACATCAGACACTGGTGACATCATGTTTTTCCAGAATATCATAGCAGTACATAAGAAAAAAGAATGAACATCAGTGTAGATATTATCACCCCATTATTGTACGTTATTCTGAAACCATACACAATATTTCCACCAACTTCTTGCTTTCACAATATTCTTTTTATATTCCTCAATAAATACTTTTGTTAGGTTCTGTTTAATCTGTATTAAAACCTGCTGTGGCTTAAACTGTTGCTGTTGAAGTCAAAGGCACGCTGCCTGCCACAGATAATATTTAAGGCGAAGAATATTCTGAGTGTACTCAGATGGCATTTGCTCAGCGAAGCAGGATTTATTCTGAGTACTAGGATTTCATGAGTTATACACAAAGTTTAGAGGAATTTCCCCGGTGTTCTGGTCAAATTTCCCCCATTCACTAAAACTACCACCAACAGCTTTATCTGGTTCAGTTTCAGTTGGTTACCATCTGTATCCCTTCCCCCCCAGTCACCCCTGAAAAAGGGACATCACCCGGTCAACAAAATTCAATAACTAAATAAATATTTAATTTATGCAACACCCTTACTGTGCTAGCATACTTTTTGTTTGCTGTTCTTTTGTTTTAAAATAGCAATTTTCGTTGTTTTCAGATGACCAAGCATGGTTTCAAAATGACCGACAGTGTTGTGTTTTTTTGTTGTTTTTTTAGCTACGTAACACTGTTGTGTGCGTCAGTGTGTAGTGCTGTCGTGTGAGGAAGTGGGCAGTTCCAGCGAGTGCAGCGATCAGGTGCATCCTGGGGGAGGAGACCGGGTTATCAGTGTTGGTTGTCAGCATACGGTTTACCAGCGTGCTGGCCGGAGATGGATCGACGGACAGATGGAGTTATTCTCGGGATAGGGAGGGAGGTAAGATCACTGAAACGTTGGGTGGTCTTGGCAGGCAGGGGAAATGAGAATAGTGGCAGAAACATTTAGGATTTGCAGAATTTATTTATTTTAAGGACATGATTGCTGAGAAGAGCAGTCGGGCTGAAAATAAAAGTACTTTGTGTAAGGCAGTGCGGTTATGGAACTGGGGAGCAGGAGCCGGCGCGCAGCTCAGCAGGTGAGTTCTGATTGTGCTGCTCTGAATTCTGGCTCCAACCAGTAAACACCTACAGTGAAAATATTTTTGCCCGGAGACCTAGAGTGAGAATATTGCAATGCAGTATGCTAACTGTTGGTCAGGAGGGAGCAAAAATACCACTAATAAGTGCCAGAAAATTTACTCGCAGGTGCTGCATAAATAAAATATATTTGTATACAACAGGAGGGTGGTAAAAATGACAAGATGAAAAAGAAATCTTGGCTAGTGACATCGGTAACAGCTACCTTTCAAAACCATTGTTACTGTCGTCACAATGAATAGATATTTTTAAGGTTACCGTCATCACAGTTGAACACTGACCCAATCGGAGAGCAGCTTTCACAATGCTGATGACATCACAATACCAAGTTCAGCACTGCGGCCAGCTGTTAAAATATGTGTTTATGCGTCCCGCAAGACCCTTTCGTTGCTGAAACGAGAGCCTAATATACTCTTTTCTTAGCTGAGCTTGGTGAACAGCCAAAATCCGGAACTGTTCAGCTCAAGCAGATGGCAAGTGAAACCACTGCTTTCAGCAATGAGTGGCAACGGGGATGTAGTAATATATTATTGATAGAGAACGATCAATAATATATTTAAAATAAAAAACTTCCCAGAATGTGCCCGTTTCCAAGGCATCTGCGCATGAGACGCTCAGAGAATAAGAGTGCCTCAATGCCGTAAGGGAAAGGAGGTTCGATTGGCCGGAACCTTTCTAATCTATAATAAAGAAAACAGCAAAATCTTCAAACTGCAGATTTAAAAGCTGTAACGTGTAAACCACTGTATATATTAAATTAAAATTATATTATATTTACAGTGTCAGTGGCTCAGTAGGTAGCACACTCGCCTCTGAGGCCGGGAGATCAGAGGGCTGTGGGTTCAGTTCCCACATCTGGCACATCCCAGTACTGACACTGTAGTGCAGCATGAGAGGGGTGCTGCACTTCTGAGGTGCCGTCTTTCGGATGAGACGTTAACCCAAGGTCCCATCTGCCTGGATTGGTGGTAGTTCAGGTGGATGTTAAAGATCCCATGGCACTAATCGAAAAGAGTAGGGGAATTTTTTATTAAAGTTGGAAAGTAAAATACAGTCAAATAATACACAAAAGCAAAAGCAAATTACTTGAAACAAAATACATATGCCATCATACATAAAATACAAAACTAACATTGCAATAGACTCAAAACTTACTAGACATACTGAAAAATAACCCCCCACCCTAATAAAGTAGAGGAATTTCCCCAGTGTCCTGGCCAAATTTCCCTCATTCACTAAAAATACCACCAACAGCTTAATCTGGTTCAAGGTCAGTTGGCATTCATCTGTATCCCTCTCCCGGTCGTGCCTGAAAATAGGCAGGATTTGTCTAGTGCACTTACCGGTCAGACAAAACTAACTAAATAAATAAATACAATAACGTGTCTCCAAATAGGCAATTTATCATAACTTGTTGAGTGGGCAGGACTTTCATAATTCAGTCATGGCTCTGACATGCGAGTTTATGGTCCTGCCCTCACACTTGAAGGCAAATTGCATATTTTTAGTCAGCCAGTACATGTCCCATATTTAGAAAATGGATTACAAAACCCTGCTCTCTGATTGGCCGAGAGCACCCACTACCCGGCAGGTATCAGGCAACAGAGAACAGTAAATAATTAGTCCTGTGCCTGCCTGTTTACCAGAAAAATCCGTAAGCAATGTTCACATTTGAATGGAGCTGCCATTATTTTTGCTCTCTTAGTGAGCGACCTTTCGAGTTAGGCCTGCACTCCCATGTGACATTTTCATTTTCTGTGTGCACTGCAAAAAAAAAGTAACTGCCTTCAGGGCTGTATCGCAGTCCGTCTCAGTCTGATAATGCTGAAACTGGTGCTGATCTACTGACTACATTACATGTCTGAACACTTGCACAGGAGATACAGGGAGCAGATTAAAAACGAAGTGGACTGCAACTCAGGGTGGTGGAGTGACCATGAAAACAAACCAGGGAGAGGAGACAGTGCGTCTTCTGTTGCTCACCTCGGAAAATGAAAGTGAGCACAGCGCTAGCACATACCACACATTACAGTGCTGTTAGTGTCTACTCATGTGCTGTTTTGTCCCGCGCACACTGTCCTAGCAGAAGACAACTGCCGTATCTTCCGACTGCGTTACTGACGGTTATCACAAGAAAAAAAAGTGGCAAGCAGGCAATAATGAAAACTCCAACAACAAAAGTAAGAAAAAACCAAAAAAACATTCTCAGCAAAACAGTGCTACACTACTGGCAACAGCACCACCAGTGCCCGAAACACTGCAGTGCCCTCTACTGGCATGTATACCAGTAGAGGGACTGCCTAAAACAACTTTAAATTTATTTGTACTAATTTTTTATATTTTTTTTAAATAGTACATAAAAAATCACGTAACTCATTTTCTAGCTCAGTAATAGCCTCTAGGCTGGGCAGTATTGGACTGTGCGGTCCTTCCAGGGCTTTAAGGCACTCGCCTGTGGTGCTGGGCTGCCCCCCTGAGTGGTTCGGTATAACCCAACAGCACCCACCCTGTGAGTTTTACTGCTTACATCCCAGTTCATCCATGGCCCATCCAGATTTGTCCTTACTCCCTCTCCTCAGTGACCCATCCAGATGTCCTCTCACTCCCTCTTCTCAATGGCCTATAGAGAGTCCGTCCATCTTACTCCATTTGCTCAATGACCCATCCAGATGTCGCCTTACTCCCTTTTCTCAGTGGCCCATCCAGGTTCCATCTTAAGCCTTCTCTTCACTGGTCCATCCAGATGCCATCTTACTTTCTTTCCGCAGTGGCCCTTCCAGCTGCCACTTTACTACCTATTTATTTATTTTATTTAGTTTTGTTAACCGGGTTAGGTGCGCTAGCCAAAGTTGACTATTTTCAGGCACGACCCGGGAGAATAAATACATAAAATGAGATGAGATTATAGAATACATGGTATATAGTACAGGTAGGTTAGAATACAGATCAAGTCAGATAGTACTTGAGATAATTCATATTGCTATGCAGAGATGACAAAAGTGACATTAGTACATGCAAATAGCAACTGAAACTGGGCTAAGTGGCAGCTATAAAGACATTTTATGGCAAAGTTTGTTTAGAAGTGCAGCAGTGTCTTGGGCGAAATAGGGTGGTTAGCTGTGAGGCATGGGGCCTATCCTCCTGACACCCAACAGATGACATCTTTTTCCCTCTCTTCAAAGGCCTGTCCAGATGCATCGTATTCCCTCTCTTCAATGCCCCATCCCATCCATATGTATCTTACTTCCTCTCCACAATGGCCTATCCGGATGCCATCTTACTCACTCTCCACAGTGCCTCATCCAGATGCACTCTTCTTCCATCTCCACAGTGCTCACCAGATGCAACCTTCTCCCTCTATGCCCCATCCAGATGCCATATTACTCCCTTCTCAATTGTCCATCCATATGCCATCTTACTTCCCTCTTCAAGTGCCATCTTACTTCTTCTTCACTTGCCAGCCCAGATTCCATCATACTCCCACTCCTCAATAGCCCATCCTAATGCAACATGCTAATCTCAATGGCTCATCCTGATGTATCCTATTTCCTCCTCATTGGCCCATCCAAATGTCATCTTACTCCCTCTTCAGTTGTCCTTCCAGATGTCATTTTACTGTCTCTCCTCAATGGTCAGTCCAGGTGCGTCTTGCTTCCTCTTCCCAATAATCCATCCAGATGTCTCTTACTCCCTCCCCTCAATGTCCCATTCAGATTTGTCATACTCCCTTTCCTCAGTGGTCCATCCAGGTGCATCTTACGGGCAGGGAAAACGGGCAGACTAGATATGCCTGGTGATCCTTTTCTGCCGACAATTCTGTGTTTCTATGTACTCTCTTCAGTGGCCCATCCAGATATATCTTACCCCTTCCCCTTGTTGGCACATCCAGATCCCATCTCATCACCTCTTATCATTGGTCCATCGAGAAGCATCTTACTTCTTCTCCTCATACACAGATCTGTAGCCCATCTTACTCCCTCTCCTCATTTCCTCACCCTGATGCATCATACTCCCCTTTTCAATGGCCCATCCAGATGCCATCTTACTCTCTTACTCATTGGCACATCCAGAGCCATCTTACTCCCTCATCTCATTGACACATTCAGATCCCATCTTGCACCCTATCCTTATTGGCCCATCCTGACGCATCTTACTCCCTCCAGTTGTCCATCCCGATCCCATTTCAGTCTTTCCCCTCAGTGGCACACCATATTCCATCTTGCTCCCTCTCTCCCCTCAATGGCATATCCAGATGCATCTTATTCTTAAACCCTCATTTGCATATTCAGAGTCCTTATTCTCTTTGTTCATTGGCACATTCTGATCCCATCTTATCCCTATCCTCATTAGCACATTAAAATCCCATCTAACTCCCTGTCCTCATTGGCACATGCAGATCCCATCTAACTCCCTGTCCTCATTGGCACTTTATGATACAGTCTTTCTCCAAGTCCTCAGTGTCACAACCAGATGCAGCCTACATCCTATTCTCATTGGCACATCCAGATCCCATCTTACTGTCTCTCCACAATGGCCCATCCAAAACCCGTATTACTCCTTTCAGTTGTGGCCGATCCAGATGTATTTAACTACCTGTTCTCCACAGTGGCCCATCTAAATGTATCTTACTCCCTCTTCTCAATTACCAATCCAGAACTCATCTTCATCTGTCTCCCTAATGACTCATCCTGATGCATCTTGCATCTTCCTCACCCTCCGCGGTGGCCCATCCAGATACCATCTTACTCTCTTCTGGCTTCTCTGTGTCTGACCAAGTTAGCATCACAGAAATCCATATTTCTTGGGAACTTATTCCCCTTCCGAATCCAGGAAGAGTTGAGCCAGTTCCAAAGCCATTGGTGACAGAACCACAGAGCTAGGTGTGCAAGAGTCATCCACTATTGTGCACTTGTGTTCTTTACACCCTTCAAATGTTATGTGACCTTTAAATATTTAGACTTGTCCCCACTATGAGCTCTAAAGACCCCAAAATATTTCCAGTGGTATGACACCTTTGTTTATAGCAATCCATTTGTATTGTTGACTGGCACCCCCTCCCTGTCCTGAAGGGCGCTAGGAAGACTCCAGTCCATGTCTGTCAGAGCCTTACTCCCCCACCCTGCCCTGAATTTAGCTGGGGAATTCCACAGAAATTCCCATTTGTCGGGGACTTCCTCCCCCACCCAGTCCTGAAGGCAGCCAGGCAAACTTCTCAGCAGTTCATGCCTGCCAGGAGACCTACCTCCCCTTCCCGGTCCCAAAAGGAGCCGAGTGAATTCTTTGCCAACAGACTCCCAGACCAGTGTGGTGAGCTCCTCTAAACCAGGTGGTTGACCTCTAGGGCAAAGTGGCCATATGCTGCATGGTAGGGAGTGGTCAAGGAGCTAGGCGAGTTCCTGCCCAACAGAATCCCAGACCAGTGGCGTGAGCTCCTCTAAACCAGGAGGTTGTGCTGGGGGTCAGAATGGCCCAGTGTGTCATGGTTGCGGGTGGGGGTGGTAGCCATGTCCCCTTGGCTCTGCCTATTTTTTTTACCTGCTTCTCGACACACAGGGTGTACTCTGATGCCTACCCAGTGCCACACTCTGTATTCTTTGTGACACAAGGCAGTGCCTTCCCAAAACACTCCCATGGCTCCTGTGAGGGAGGCAGAGTGATGCCGTGCTCCACAGTGAAGTATGTCGCCATGGGTGCTCAGTTGACAGAGTTGGTTCTTAAACTACGTGATGGTTAGCTGCTAAAGTTAGCACACGTAAAGGCATCACTGTAAAATGCATTCCAGCCTGTCTTCCACTGAACAGAATGTCTTAGGCAAGGACTTCATTATTTAACAATGCTAGTTTCTGAGAGTCAGACACTTGTGCAAGTGGTGAGTTGCTAAATCAATTTAAAAAAGAATAAGTCTTGTAAAATCCAACAGTGTTACAAATCACATGTGCAACATGTTCAGATACTAGTAGTTGGGGTAAGGTTTGTGTGTGCTGGGGAGGGGACTGGCTGGAGGCTAATCTACTGTAAGTTTAGTATTTGAGTAACCAAACAGTGCTGCATTTGACATTGGAAATGTGAAAGTAACTTGTCTCGTATTGATGTTAAGTAGTTAAAGAGTTGACATGGGAGAAACAAGTGTATGTGTGAAAGAGGTAAAAAGAGAGATTTTAACATGTTCGCACTGTATTTACATGAGGGAACATTTGATGTCTGTGTTGCATATTCGTTAAGGTGGTGGGGTGTTGCAAGAATTAAACAGTTTTTCTGCTTCATTGTTCTCTTTGGACCTCTGACATAGCACTTCATGTCAGACACAAACTTACTCCCCCACCCAGCCCTGAAACAAGCTGAGAGAACTGCACAACGATCCACGTCTCTTGAGGATGTCTTGTGCTTCCCCACCCAGCTCTGAAGGGAGCCAGGCAAACTGCACAGCAGTCATTCCATGTGTGTCGAACACTTACTACCTACCCAGCCCTGAAGGGAGCCAGTCAAACACCACAGCAATCCACATCTGTCTGGCACTCTTCCCCCCCCAACCCAGTCCTGAATGGAGCTGGGAAACTAAAGCAATCCACGTCTGTCAGACATACTCCCCAAACCAGCCTGAAGGGAGTCTGGCAAACTCCACAGCAAACCATGCCTGGAAGATACTCCCCCATCCTGCTCTGAAGGGAGTCAGGCAAACTGCACAGCAGTCCACTTCTTTCTGGGACTTATTCCTCCATCCAACACCGAAAGAGCTGGGAACTGCACAGCAGTCTCTCTCTATCTGCCCCCCAACCCCACCCCCATGAGTCCTGAAGGTAGCCAGGCGAACTTCACAGAAATCTATCTTAGTTGGGAACTTACTTACATACTCAAACCTGAAGGGAGCGAGGTGAGCTCCACAGCAGTCCTCGTCAAGGAATCACTCTCCCACCCACACCTGAAGACAGCCAGGCAAACGCCACAGCAATCCACATGTGTCAGGGACTCACTCCCCCGCCCAAACCTGAAGTCAGCCAAGCAAACTCCACAGCAATCCACATGTGTCAGGGACTCACTCCCCCACCCAAACCTGAAGGCAGCCAGGCAAACTTCACAGCAGTCCACATCTGTCAGGGACTTTACCCTCCACCCAAACCTGAAGATGGCCAGGCAAACTCCACAGCAGTCCACATGTGTCAGGACTCATTCCTCCACCCAAAACCTGAGGCAGCCAGGCAAGCTCTACAGTAATCACGTCTGTCGGGACTTACTCCATCATGCAAACCTGAAGGCAACCAAGCAAACTCCACTGGCAGTCCACATGTGTCAGGGACTCAGTCCCCACCCAAACCTGAAGGCAGCCAGATAAACTTCACAGCAGTCCATATCTGTCAGGTGATTCATTTCCCACCCAAACCTGAAGGCAGCCAGGCAAACTCCATGGCAGTCCACATCTGTCAGGGACTTACTCGCCTACCCAAACCTGAAGGCATCCAAGCAAACTCTCGGCAGTCCACATCTGTCAGGGCCTTACTCCCCACCCAAACCTGAGGCAGCCAGGCAAACTCACAGCAATCCACGTCAGTCAGGCACTCACTCCCCACCCAAACCTGAAGGCAGTCAGGCAAACGCCTACAGCAGTCCACATCTGTCAGGGAGTTACTCCCCACCCAAACCTGAAGGCAGCCAGGCAAACTCCACAGCAATCCATGTCAGTCAGGAGTTACTCCCCACCCAAACCTGAAGGCAGCCAAGCAAACTCCATGGCAGTGCACGTTTGTCAGGGACTTACTCCACCACCCAAACTTGAAGGCAGCCAGGCAAACTCCACAGCAATGCATGTCAGTCAGGAACTCACTCCTCCACCCAAACCTGAGGCAGTCAGGCAAGCGCTACAGCAGTCCACATCTGTCAGGGACTTACTCCCTCACCTAAATCTGGCAGCAGCCAGCAAACTCCACAGCACTCTGTATCTGTTGGGGATTTATTTATTTATTTGAAAATTAGTGACTGGGAAAGACACAGTGAGTAGAGGCTTGTTTCCAGGAGGTGTGACCGGGCAGGAGCAAAGGATTAAATTGATATATAGCATATACACAACAGCGTCACAAAAAGTGCAAAATCATAGTGCACACAGACCAGAGAAAGTGCATAATGTGCAAACAGATCATGAGTGAGCGGTTGTATATTACAGCACCTGTATGGAGGACTGTTAAGGGGAAGCAGCAGCAAGGGAGGGAGGGAAGGAGTCTTAGCTGAGGGAGGGATGGAAGGTGGTGAAGCTTATTCCACATCCTAGTCTGGAAGGCAGCCAGGCAACCTCTACAGCAATTCATCTATCAGGGGGCTTATTCCTCCACCCAGTCCTGGAGTTAGCTAGGTAAATTCTGCAGCATCCACGTTTGTCGGGGACTTACTACACCAGCCAGTCCAGAAGGGAGCCAGTCGACATCTGCAGCAATCCATGTCTGTTGGGGGACTTATTCCCCCCCCACCCATTCTAGAAGGGAGTCAAACTAACTCCACAGCAGTCCACGTCTGTCAGGACTTGCTTTCCCACTCTGTTCTGAAGGCAGCCAGGCAAACTCCACATTAAATGACATCTGTTGAGGACTTACTTCACCAGCCATCCTGAAAGGAGTCGGGTGAACTCCACAGCAGCGCATGCCTGTGGGAGACATACTCCCCCACCCAACCCTGATGGGAGCTGGTCGAACTCCACAGCAGTCCGCGTTTGTCAGGAACCTACTGCCCCACCAAGTTCAGAAGGGAGTCTGACAACTTCCACAACAGTCCATATTTGCTGGGAGCTGACTCCTACATGTTCTAGAAGGGAGCTGAATAAACTCCACAACAATACACCACTGTCGCGCCTACTTCCCCATCCAGTCCTTAAGGCACCCAGGCAACCTCCACAGCAAATCATGCCTGTTGAGATTTAATCCCACACCCTGTCCTGAAGAGGGCAGCAAACCCCAGAGCAATCCACATCCATCAGGGACTTACTCCCCATCCAGTCCTGAAGGGTGATGGGCGAGCTCCGCAGCAATCCACATCTGTTGGGGGCTTACTTCTCCACCGAGTCCTGGAGGCAGTCAGGCGAACTCTACAGCAGTTCATGTCCATTGGGGACCTAATCCCTGACCCAGTACTGAAGGAAGCTGGACAAACACCACAGCAAGTCACGTCTGTTGGGGACTTATTCTGCCACCCAGTCTCAGTGGGAGCTGGGCAAACTCCACAGTCCATGTCTCTCAGGGACTCCCCCAGTCTGGAGGGCCAGACAAATTTCACAGCAGTCCACATCTGTTGGGGACTTACTCCCCACCCAGTCCTGAAGGAAACTGGACAAACTCCACAGCCAGCCACATCTGTTGGGTACTTACTCCGCCTCACCCAATCCCAAAGGGACAGCCGCCCACGCCTGTTAGGGTACTTACCCCCCCCCAGTCTGGAAGGGAGTCAGACAAATTCCACAGCAACCCGTGTCTGTTGGGGAGTTACTCCCTAACCCCAGTCTAGAAAGCAGCAAGGCTAACGCCACAGCCATCCATGTCTGCTGAGCATTTACTTCCCCACTCAGTCCTGAAGGGAGCCAGGTGAACTCCACAACAATCCAGCACTGTCGAGGACTTACTGCATCACCCAGCATGGGGGGTGTCAGATGAACCCCACAGCAGTCCACGTCTGTCCTCCACTTTGGTGACCGGGGTTGTCATGAGTGCTCTCTTCTGGTCAGGAGGGCAGGCAAGTGATGGTATGCCACCCTTACGGTGACACCAATACAGTGAAATACACACCTGTCTGCAAAATCGACTTTACCGACAGGTCGCTGTGTTGGTGTGCCGAGACAGGCGCATGCTGTCTCCCAGTCCTGTATCCCTGCCTGAATCAACTCTGACTGAAGTTGAGAATCCTAAAGGCCGGGGAGGCGGGGGCAGAGTACGACAGAAAAAACTGGGACCGGGGAGACACAGGAATCATGTCGGCCGCGGCTGGCGGTCGACATGATTCCTGTCGGCAGATGCTGGTCGACATAAAGGATGTCTAACTAGCATGGTAGAGCCACAAGCGACTGCCTTCAGAGCCAGTGCCAGTACTACTCCTGGGCGAGCCAGCAGTGGGAGAATGATAGGGAACATATGCTCTCTTATCCAGGGGACTGAGCATGTCATCTCCTTAACACACCTAGGTCTCATCCAGCATCATTGTGGGATTCCAGTGCTAATGCATGAATCTTAGTCTCCAAGATGGAAGCGCAGTGTCACAGGGCTTTACTTTTTATTATTACGGTATTTATGCTTCAGCCTTCCGGCTGGCCTCCATCATCCCTAGCCTACTAGCCATATCACCCATCTTCGCTGGGTCTTACCTGGTCCTTGCCAAATCCCCATGAACTTCCTCCTGTGGAGGGGCCCCTCCCAACCACAGTCCATATCTGAGCCCTGCCCAGTCATTGGTGTGGAGCTGCAGTGGGTCAGGGAGTCACCAGGCTGACTGGGTTTTTTTCTCTGGTGTTTTCTCCTCGGGGCTACAGCATACAGTGATGCTCCATGCACGCGTGCCTCTGCACGCACATGCATATCAGCATCAGTGGCGGCCCTCCCACTGCTAGGGCAATCCGTCTGTGGTATCACCTGGGCTTATATCAGCATCAGTGGCGGCCCTCCCACTGCTAGGGCGATCCGTCTGTGGCACCACCTGGCCTTATATCAGCATCAGTGGCAGCCCTTCCACTGCTAGGGCGATCCGTCTGTGGCACCACCTGGCCTTATATCAGCATCAGTGGCGGCCCTCCCACTGCTAGGGCGATCCGTCTGTGGCACCACCTGGCCTTATATCAGCATCAGTGGCGGCCTTCCCACTGCTAGGGTGATCCGTCTGTGGCACCACCTGGCCTTATATCATCATCAGTGGCGACCCTCCTACTGCTAGGGCGATCCGTCTGTGGCACCACCTGGCCTTATATCAGCATCAGTGGCGACCCTCCCACTGCTAGGGTGATCAGTCTGTGGCACCACCTGGCTTTATATCAGCATCAGTGGGGGCCCTCCCACTGCTAGGGTGATCCGTCTGTGGCACCACCTGGCCTTATATCAGCATCAGTGGCGACCCTCCCACTGCTAGGGCGATCCGTCTGTGGCACCACCTGGCTTTATATCAGCATCAGTGGGGCCCTCCACTGCTAGGGTGATCCGTCTGTGCACCACCTGGCCTTATATCAGCATCAGTGGGGCCCTCCCACTGCTAGGGTGATCTTTCTGTGGCACCACCTGGCCTTATATCAGCATCAGTGGCGGCCCTCCACTGCTAGGGCGATCCGTCTGTGGCACCACCTGGCCTTATATCAGCATCAGTGGCGGCCCTCCCACTGCTAGGCGATCCATCTGTGGCACCACCTGACCTTATATCAAGCGTACTCACCTGACCTTATATCAGCATCAGTGGCAGCCCTCCCACTGCTAGGGCGATCCATCTGTGGTATCACCTGGCTTTATATTCCGCATCAGTGGTGGCCTCCCACTGCTAGGGGCGTCCATCCTGTGGTATCACCTGGCATATCCGCATCAGTGGCGGCCTTCCCACTGCTAAGGGTGATCCAGCTGTGGCACCACCTGGCCTTATATCAGCATCAGTGGCGACCCTCACTGCTAGGCGATCCATCGCCGCACCACCTGGCCTTATATCAGCATCAGTGGTGGCCCTCCCACTGCTAGGGCGATCCATCTGTGGCACCACCTGACCTTATATCAGCGTACCACCTGACCTTATATCAGCATCAGTGGCAGCCCTCCCACTGCTAGGGCGATCCATCTGTGGTATCACCTGGCTTTATATTCGCATCAGTGGTGGCCCTCCCACTGCTAGGGCGATCCATCTGTGGTATCACCTGGCTTTATGTCCGCATCAGTGGCGGCCTTCCCACTGCTAGGGTGATCCAGCTGTGGCACCACCTGGCCTTATATCAGCATCAGTGGCGGCCCTCCCACTGCTAGGGCGATCCAGCTGTGGTATCACCTGGCTTTATATCAGCATCAGTGGCGGCCCTCCCACTGCTAGGGTGATCCGTCTGTGGCACCACCTGGCCTTATATCAGAATCAGTGCGGCCCTCCCGCTGCTAGGGCGATCCAACTGTGGTATCACCTGGCCTTATATCAGCATCAGTGGCGGCCCTCCCACTGCTAGGGCGATCCGGCTGTGGTATCACCTGGCCTTGTATCAGCATCAGTGGCGGCCCTCCCACTGCTAGAGCGATCCGGCTGTGGTATCACCTGGCCTTATATCAGAATCAGTGGCGACCCTCCCACTGCTAGGGCGATTCAGCTGTGGCACCACCTGGCCTTCACCATGTGGCAGCCCAAGAGCAGGACACCAGAACCTCCCCCTGCACAGAGAAAAGAGGAAAGCTGTCCCTTGGATGCTTAGTCCCCCCCGCAGCCGAACCCCTAATGACCCGTGTCTGCTTCTGAACTCCAGTGGTCAGTGTGGGAGGTCAGAGCACCACTGCTAACCTCCTGGCCTGGCCAGCCACCTGAATTTTGCTGTTTTATGTAAAAAGCAACAGGGTTGCTGGCTTGGGAGATAATGTGGAATTATTTTAAATCCATGTGACCTACAGTTGCAGTAACTGTAATAATAGACATATTACGGTAGAACATTTGCACAACTATCCCAGTACACAAAACATGATTGATATAGTGACATCCGTAAACTGCATTAAAGAGATGCTCTATTTTGCCTATTCTGCACAATGAGGAGATGCTCAACAAGTCTCTGAGCTTGTTAAATCTCACTGAATGGGACAGAGAGCAGCATTAGCTAAATCACCTGAAAGGAGCCTGCTGCCCCATTAATTTTAGCTGATCCTTGGGGTAAGCCAGTGGGTTGAGAGAGGTTGTGTGCATTACTGAAGAAGCTCTGAAATATGTTGTGCAAATGGATGGGGGTGGGGAAGTTCTGTTGTCTCCAAAAAAAAAAAAAAACAGATAAATATGTCTTCCAATGCTTGATTCATTGGAGGAGGCATGGTTGTGAAACCTAGAACTAACCGAGATGTGGAAGCAGTGAAATACAACTGGGAAGAGCGGCACTTCTCTTGGTTGGCAGTCTCTTTGGCTTTGCGCTGATAACATGGCTTGCACAATGATGGCTTTCTTAGAGCAAAGTAAAAGGCGAGGCAGAGCTGGGTTCCAGCTCAACCAGACTGGAGCAGAAGACAGGCGTGGTCACTGCAGTGCGGATCTGGTTCTTTGCTGACCATGTGTCTAATGGTTCTGTGGTTCAGCTGCAAGCCTTTAGCAGCTAGGATCCTTCTAACTACATTCCAAGAAGCCCTGTCACTCAGATATATAACTAAAACTGCCAAAGGGACCAAAAGAATTCCAACAATGTATCCTTTGGTCGGTTGTGCATACAGTAGCTCTGTTAGAGACCTCAGTTAAAGAAATCCTGGGCACATGGGAAGTGAGTCATGCCATTTGGACTGCATGTAAATTATCTCTTCATTACATAGTTATAGGAGCATTAAAGTGTCTCTTCATGTGTCTCTGCAGTTCTGGCATTCTTAAATATTAAATCATCTGATTCGTAATATATTTATTTAAAAAATTAATCATATTTGTTAAATAAACTCTCCTTCCCCTTCCTGCAAGTAGTACATGCCACCTTTTCAGATCCTGGGCAAGGGACCCTCTTATTATAAAGGGAGCCTGGTACGCAAAGGAATCATTAATGCAGATTGGTGGACTCAGTGTTTGCGATTTGTTTTTTGTTTGTTTGTATTCTTTGTTCTTTGATATCCAGGTCAGGTCGACTAGGCACGAGGCCTGTTTTCAGGAGTGACGGGGGAGGTTAAGTGACTTGCTCAGGGTCACATAGTATGTAAGTGGAGGCTGTGGGAATCCAGCCCAGGTCTGATGTACCTAGTAGTTTATGGTAATGTAACTAGTAGCTGTAGGCCTGTAACGTGTACGTGCATTTCTAGATATATTAGGGAGTTGGATATCTGGGGTAGGATTTTCAAAAGGATCTGCCCAAGATGCATCTGCTGCTGTTTTAAAGCAGAAATTTGTCCAGTCCTGTCAGAACAACTATTAGATGTGTTTGCATTCAAATTCAGGCGCAGTTGTTTAAATACGGATGCAACTCATAATTGTGTCTGTTTCTGCTGCAGATATTGACTTTTTATCGTAAACAGATACGGCTTCGAAAATAGCAGCAGGGCTGCCTGGACACAAGAGGATGGATGCAGATGCAGGTACAGCATGCATTTGTGTCTGTCCAACCCTTTGAACCCCACCAGTCTCTACGCAAACTGAGCTGAAACACCATTGCCGTTTGCACAGTTCGAGATGCTGTATCTGACTAATGGCAAAAAAGGATAAAGAGCCCTCTGTGCAAACTACGATTGCATGAAGAGAATGCGGGGTTTATAGCTAATTTTCCTGGTTGTTGCACTTCATAAGAGCTCTAGGCAGTGATGGTCTTTTGTTTGATTGGGGGGGTAAGTAGCAGCAGGGTCTGTCCGTTAAGGAGGCCACTAACCATTCGGCTCCTCTGATTGGTTGAGCCGGACCGTTTAGACCTTTACACACCTGCAGTGGATTGGGATGCAAGCAGCTTCCACAAGTTGCACCCCATGGAAATGCTGTCTGGTGACTGCCCGCACTGGAGCAGGACGCGTCATCGGATGCCAGACTAACTCTGTGGGACTTCTGGGAATTTCCACTGGGACACTTGATTTTTTTTATTTCTGAGGTCTGGTACCCCTGGAGGTCCCATTCTACAGAGAACTCTGCAGGGGTGGCTTTGTGATGTTATTCTGGAAGTTTCTGCTCAGCCTAGTGATTCCCCTTGTGTGCTGTTTCAGTAAGGCACCATGGGTTGCTGGCCTGTCGGCACAGTGGTAGCACTACCGCTCGCAACGCCGGCAGCCCAAGTTTGGAAAGTATAAGTCATCAGGGGGCCAGCCTGGGAAGGAAGACAGAGCGTCCCAGTGGACATTCCTCCTGCTTCAAGGAAGGAGGGATGTGATCCCTGCTGCACTACTGCCACCTGGGTTACCATAGGTGGTTGGGCAGCAGGGGACACAGAGAGGGAGGGAGCACGCTGGCCAGGCTCTGCGTGACACGCTTGGAGCTCCTAGCTGCCAGTGTCCTGTGTATGTGAGATGTGAACAAAGATAGACCCTACAGAGAGCGCAGTGATCTCAGATGTGCTCGGTCCATCCCCCACCACCACAACTAGCCACCTCTCCACCCAAGGTTACATACTACTAACATACTAACATACTAAAATGTCAGCAGAATAGGCCTAACGGTCTTCGTGTCTCTCTTGCTTGGTCAGCCCTCACCCTGGTGCTGACCTTGCTGTCCCCCTCGCCTTCTCTGGCTTCTCCCTTCCCAGTTCGGATATTCTTTGCTGCATTGGATTTTGCTCCTGAACCCTTCCCTGTACCTGTCCCACCCCTCTTGAACCCCTCCACTGTCTCTGCCTCCACCAGCCCCCTAGGTAGTGCATTCCATGGCTCCACCACCCTCTCAGTGAAGTAGCACCTCCTCCTTTCTCCCCTGAATCTTCCCCCCTCCAGCTTCCACCCATGCCCTCTAGTGGCCCCTTCCTCCTTCCTTCGAAGCACCCTGACTGTTCCTCCCCTATTTACCCTCTTCATGTACCTGAAGACCTCTATCATGTCCTCCCGGTCCCTTCTCTCTTCCAATGTGTACATATTTAGCTCTTGAGCTCTCCTCATAGGTCCTGTCCCCAAGCCCCAAATCATTTGGTTGCCCTCCTCTGGACCCTCTCCAGGAGGTTAATGTCCCTCTTTAAGTGTGGCCTCCAAAACTGCACGCAGTACTCAGGTGCGGCCTCACCAAGCAGTTATACAGAGGGAGTATCACTTCCCTCCTTCTGGAGGTGATCCCCCAGTGATGCATCCCAGCATCCTGTTGGCCTTGGCTGCTGCCCTCCTACAAGTCTCAGAGTTGTTCATCTTGACATCCACCACCACCCCCAGGTCCCTCTCAGCCATTGAGACTTGTAGTATTCCCCCCCCAGGGTGTACACTTGGCCTGGGTTTCTGGCCCCCAGGTGGAGTACCTTGCATTTCCCTGCATTGAACCCTCAGCTTCCACTTTCTAGACCATCTCTTCCAGAGCCTCCAGGTCCCCTGCAGGGCCACCCTCCCTCCTCCCCATCCACCACTGCCCCAGTTTCGAGTCATCTGCAAAGAGACTCATCTCACTCCTGATTCCTGTCCTTATGTCAGATACGTAGGCGTTGAACAGAAGGGGCCCAAGGACTGATCCCTGTGGGACCCCACTAATGACCCTCCTTGGGGATGAGACTATCCCACCAACTCCGACCCTCTGGGTCGGTCCTGGAGCCAATTGCCTATCCATCTGATCATCTGGTTTCCCACCCCATTTCTCCTAGCTTATCCAACAGGCCCACGTGAGGAACAGAGTCAAATGCCTTGCTGAAGTCTAGAAAGAGGACATCCACTGGTCTACCCAGGTCCAAGGCACTTGTCACCCAGTCATAGAACTCCACCAGGTTTGTCCTGCCTCTGCTCCCCCACACCCCAGAGTAGAAATTAAGTATAGTAGAGTCAGACCCGCCACAAAGTTAAGTTCATGGGGTTGAAAAGCAGAAGGGTAGGTGCAAGGGATGTGGAGGTATGGGATGGGGGAGGGTACTTCAGTGAAGAGCATAAACAGTAAGGTAGAAAAATCGCAGTCTGAGGACATTAACTCCATAAAAATAGAACTTGTGATGCTGGCCCGGTGGCACAGAGGGTTGAGGCACTGGCACCTTACCTCGCACCATGCGGGTGACCCGCGTTCAGGAATGACCTCGGGGTGCTGGGGTGCCAGCTCGTGGGGGGGGGGTCGGAACGGGATTGAGCCTTGGCTCTCGATTCCATGGGGTGGACGCGCTCCACTGTAGTCCCACTCCCACCGGGTGGAGGCCTGGTGGGTAGTGTAGGTGGTTAGGTGTGGTGCCGAAAGTCCGGGAAGGGGCGGAGGGGGCCACTGGATCCTGGTGTGTGCGTGCACCTCCACGCACGCATACCACATGTAAAATGCCTGTGCCTGGGAAGTAAGGCAAAGAAAATATAGAAACTATATATGGAAAAAAAAATAGAACTTGCGCTGGGGTCAGAATTAAGTTTTGCAACCACTAGCCAGCAGGGCTAGTGACTGGGAAAATCCACAAGCCCCACAGACTTTTCCACTGGCCCAGCTGGGGTACTTATTGGAATGCTACCTTATCCAGTACAACCCCGTAGGACTAGTTAAACAAAAATCTTACTAGCCCAATACAAAATCTACCAGCATTTGGCTAGTGGACCGGTGCCAGTTTCGACCCATGTGTACAGTTTGAAGACTTGTGACTTGCACTAGCTCTGGCTGGGCCCCAAGCATCAGCAAAGACTTTGGGTGGCTAAGTCATGCTGTTTCCAGGTGCCTGTTAACTGTGTTTAGAAGGGTCATCAAGCTGTCAGTGCTGATGTTATATCTTGGTCACAGACATGCTTTGAGGAGATTCCTAAGCAGTGTCTGTCTCAGTAGGTTGCACACTGGACTCAGGCTGGAAGATCAAGAGGAGGTCGTGGGTTCTAGTCCCACACTAGGAGCATGGGCTAATACCCAGTTCTGACACTGTAGTGCAGCATCGGGGGGCAGAACTACTGAGGTGCTGTCTTTCAGTTTAAAAATTTCTGTCCATCTCAGTGGCTGTCTAAAGAGAATAAAGATCCCATGGGCGACGGTTCCGTGTCTGGCAACTCTGGTGCGCATTCGAGCCCAGGACATTAGGAGCCGAGGCCAGCAGAGGATGCTCTCCACCCAGGGAAGGAGGGTTGTGATCAGGTGTGGGACAAATCAGGTAGCCAAGTGGCCAATGGCCACTAAACAAATGGTTTGGCTACCAGATATTTAAATAACTGGCTATCAGCCCACAAAGTGATTTTTTTTTTTTTTTTTTGGGGGGCATAAAATTATGGCCACTAAAATATTGATTTAACTACAGAGATTTTTAAAACTAGGGCTAAACTGACCACCAGCTCACAGACTGCTTTGTCTCACCCAGGTTGTGATGCCCTGTTAACATAGTGGCTCATTGTGCAGGCTGTGTGGTGGCATCCTTGGCAGCATGCTGACCATGTGCTGCTGGATGCCCCCCAGGGCTGCCAATGAGGGTGTGTACTTGTTGGTAGGTTGGTGGGGCCAGGAACAATGAAAATGGCCCCTAGCCCACTAAATGATGACTTCCAAAGCCTTTTCCTCCCAGGCCCTGCATCATGCTGGCTCCAGCCCTCTGAGCCACTACTCACCTACAGTAAACACTCCTTGGCTGCCACAGGGAGCCTACCAGCTGTGTTACACCACAACATGGCAGGGAGTGGCAGTGCGCCTAGGAATGAGCACTGTTTGGTGGCAGGAGACCCATGGAAGAAGGCCTGAAGGAGAAGTGTGTCTGTGGATAAGTACTAGGATAAAGAGATTGTCAAAAACGAGATCCCTGGCACTTACTGTAAGAGATGGGAATTTCCCGTAGCCAACGCTCTCCTGTCAATAACTCAAGTCCATGTAACCCAGCCCACACGATGCCCTGAAGTGAGCTGTCACATTTCAGTTTTCTTTTCCTGGTTAAATAGTTAAAGTAAACAAAAAATTTATATTTGGGACCAGGGACCACATACATGGTAGTTGAGTGGAACAGGTTGTATGGAGGTTGACGCTGAGGGTTACGTTGCCTGAGCAGTGTCAGCTAATGAGGTTGGAAGTATGCCATTACAGATGTAGGGTACAGTCACCGCCATGTGGCAGGAGAGGCGCAGATGTATGCAGTATCCCTTTGTCATCACAGTCCTATTATTTATTGTTTAATGAAATATATATTTTTTCTCTCTTTATTCTGTTAATCCGTGGTCACTGGTGCTGCCCATCTATGCCTGACAATCAACCAGTCCCACCCTGCTCTGTCTCTAGCAGTTACCTGTCCTCATGAGGTCCACAGGGCATTCTTCCCCATGGTGGATTCCACCAGGGCCTGGTAGGGGAAGTGCCCCTCTAGTTTGCAGGTGTGGAGGACAGTGGCCAGTTTGAGTGGCGAGGCCCTTGTGTGCCGGTGCAGTGCTGCCGCATGCCAGTGGTTTTTCCATGTTATTTTTCTCCCAGCCCCCAAGGATGCAGCTGTTGAGGACTCCATGGTGCACATTCGCACAGTTGCATGGCTGCACTGTGGCACCAGGCTACATCCCCCTTCCCTGAGCTCCTCAGGCCTGCGCTGCTACCTGTGGTCACCCTGTTGTCGGTATTGCAGTGAAGAAAGCTGCCCTCCCTCTCTGGCGGAGGAGGCGTCCTGTGGAATGCTTGGTCCCCCAACATCCCTGGCTTGTTCCAGAAATAAGTTGGCAGTAGTCCTACTGCTGTGTTACATGAAATGTTAATAACCATATCTCTTAACCCTGATACATAAATTGGGAATAAAGGACCAAAACCAGGGACACAACCTTAAAAATTATTGGGATCAGTTTAGCCAGCTATTACGAGTAAGGGACTTATGCAAAAACATTTTCTGAAACTGAACTAGACTGTAACTTCAGTGTCTAACTATGCCATTGTGTGCTTCAGATCTTTCCAGTGACAGAAACAAAGATTTTGAGGAGAGAAGAAGGAGGAGAAAAAGGAACTTTTAAGTCAAAGGACGTCCCTGAACATTAGGTTCAGTTGAGACATGTGATTAAGTGTGCCTTGTGTGGCTCAGGAGGCATTCTAATACTGCCACCTCACTTTTACAAATAATTTCACACAGCTCATTATTGCTGTGGCTGCATATTGGAAAATGTTAATTGGAACTTGTGTAACGTTCTAAGGCCTGTGATTTATCCACAGTCCCTTTCTTTTCTTTTTTATTTAAATGTTTTATTTGAGAATATTATGCAGTCCTCTCCCCTCCCAGGTGTGGCCCAGCGGCTGCTGCTTTTCTTTTGACACTAGTAGGGTCTTAGGGTAACTTAGGGAACCTTGCACACAAGGCTGTGGTTCCGCTTCAGCTCCTTTGTGGTGCTGGCAGGTTGAATTCATATCAGCAGGAAGGTCGGTGCCATGATTTTCTGCAGCGCAAGATGAGGTGATTGCTTTAAACAATGGTGCCACACTCTCTAGCTGGAGACACTTGCCTCCCTGATTGCAGTAGTTAATTAATATGCTAAAAATCGGAGCCACTGATACAAATCGGGGCCTGTTGCACAACAAAGGCCAGGCATGTGCAGCTCTTCATAGCCAACTTTATGGTGCTTGTTATGGAAGGAAGTTCATGTAAGCGCTGGAGGCGCGAAGACCCTCTGGAAGCAGGCTGCAGTTAACTCTGGGCCCTGGCCATTTGCGAGCTGTCTCATTTGCATCTTGAATGCCATTAAAACACTAACAAGGTTATTGGGCATTGAAACGTTCTCATGTGACCACACATGGAAACAGACCTACAGCAGTGCTGGCTGGCAGGGGTACTGTGGTTCTTTATTCAGCTTCTTAGGATCAGAGAGCTTGGGACCTCATAACGAAGCAGGAAAAACAATGGAGCCATATAGTTCCACCATCCTCAATCCAGCCCTCTGTAAAAGGGAGACTTAATGTGTATAGTCTAACCAGAACTTGACTAGCTCATTCTACATAGAGAGGGGGCTGCTTTTAAATACAGAAGGCTTAATATAGGTCATAAAAGGGATATTGTTTGTTGTTGTATGATTGTGTGTTGGAGTGGGGGTTATTTTGATGCTTGCAAAGTTTATATTTCGTTAATAACTAGTGTGTCTGTCCCTCCACTGTAGACTTCACCTTTGCAATGTACCCGCCTTCAATGATCGCGACTGGAGCGGAGGAGCGGCTATTTGTGGTCTACAGCTCGATGATGGAGATAGTTCACTGTCTGGTGACAACTTGACGGAACTCCTGGCCAAGATTACAAACACAGATGTGGTAAGTGTCCTGTTGTTCATTCTCAGTCCTGTTTTTTTTTTTTTTTTGTAGGAGCAGATAGATAGCAGACCAGAGTTCTTTTCATGGGAAATCAGTGGAAACTGTGACATGTATAAGCACCCCTGTAATGCCTTGGACATGTGCCCGACTAGAAAACCTGTGTTTTGTGTTTACAGCTGCTGGAGAAGTATACTTGTTCTTCTCTGTTAACTTAAAAGAAAAGTTATTTGTTTTCCAGGCTCACAGGAAAGATCAATCTTTTCTTAATTGCATGCAGCCCCGGCAGTATGATACTAATGACTTTCAGAGTAGAAGCTTACCACTTAAACTCTTCTGCCTGGGATGCCTCTTGGAAAATGACATCATTTCATTGTGTTTCCTGTTTTTGCTTCCCCTTATTGTCTGTTTTTAAAGGTGACTGGCAGTGGTTTATTGAAGCTGACTAGAAGCCACTGAAGTGGACTAGGAGCCGCCTGGTGGCGCAGTGCGTCATGCAGCCCAGTTCCACGCTGACAACCTGGATTTAGGAGTGGACTCGGGAGCCGGCCGGGGTGGTGCTAAGGAGGCATTCCCACATGGCAGCACTCCCCACCAATGAGGGACAGGCGCTAGGTTCTGCTGCACTAGCAACTCCTGCGGTGGGCCAGGGAACTTGCCTTCTCCACAGGGGTGCGCTAGATGCATGCATGGTCTGTCGTGACAGTCTGACATCGGGGAGGTGGGTGGCAAAAGGGCAGGAAACCAAGCAAAACGTCCTACAAGCCTTGGCCGCCATTAGTGATGGTGGGTTGGTACACTTGGACCCTTCCCATGTGGGTACCTGCTGGTGATACAGCAGAGGGAGTTGCAGTTAAATCTGGGGGAACTGGAATTGCCCGAAGTAGGTGTGAGGTGGCAGCTGGGAGACCAAAAGGCCACATTGGGGGGGAGGAGAAGTTGACTGCCATTGTAACATACCATAGTTTTAGTTTTTATTTACCAGGTCAGTCCATAAGACAAAAAACAGTTGCCTATTTTCAGGCACAACCTGAGAGGTTACAAAGGTCAGAGCAACAAGATAGCAGTTAAGCATAAACACAGTCCACAAATTATTATTGCAGGCATGTGCATGGCCTCTAGTTCTACACTGCACTTTGGTACTAATCATCTGCAGGGCTCCAAGGCATCTGTGACAGCATCTGCTCATTCCTGCGGCATCAGTTATTCATTTATGTGGTGGAATGCAGTTCTGCCATTGGCTAAAATATGATGTGATGTCACTGATGACATTCATGCTGAGCATAGAGGTGGGGCTTCAAGAGAAACAAGGAATGGAAAGGAGCCAGGCACTATCGAAAAAATTGCATATCTAAATGACAGATTACCAAGCGTAATGAATTCCATGGCGTTTACACATATTCTGCAACATGATTCAAGTTTTGTAAAAATTTCCATGTTTCTGGAATCACAGAATTCCAGGGGCCTTGTTTAAGATACACCAGACTCCAGTAAGGCATTATCCATCATTTTTGGTTATCTGCTGCACTTAATATTTAAGTGTGATTTAAATTGCCGAACTGTGCGGGTCCCAGTTAAATGGCTGTAAAGCTTCATGGGAAATGAAGCTAAAACTGGCATAAGCTGGCTCGCTGACCCAGTGCTACTGCTTCTGGGGCTGATGCCCTTGGTTTGGCACCAAACCTAAGCCATCGTTGAGCCGATGGGGAGATGAGGATGGAGTGTCCTACAGAACACACTGCTCCTCTGAGGAGGGGGGTGGATATGCCTCCAGCTGTAGTGCCACTACCTGGGTGACCATAGGTGGTGGTACGGACAGGAGAACTGCAAACCTGGGGTGGGGGAACATGCACGGATGTGGGCACATTATTCTTGACATCACCTGAAGATGTAGCTTTTAGGCTCAGGGGGAGGGTAGACATGGATGAAACTACACCAGGTCTCCCACATCCGTCATGGGTCTTCACTTTGCCCCTGCTTCAAGGTCCGGTTCCGAGGGTCTGCACAATAGCTGGTCAGGTAGTAGGAGGAGGTTGCCTGCAGTGGAGCTGTAAGACTGGGCCCTACACCAGGAGGGTAAGGTAGAAGGTTTCCAGGGGTGTAGACATGGGAGGCCATCGGGGTCTGGGGGCTGCATAGGGACTCGGGTGGTGTGGTAAAGGGCAACTGTGGAAGGCATATTAAAAAAACTGTGGTGTACGTCTGGCTCCTCCTGTAATTGAAACAGCAGTGACAGAGTTTCATTATAATTATTGCTTTCACAAGGGGTTTCCTGTTTAAAAACCACACTTACAGCTACATTTAGATCTAATGTTGCTGTAGGTATGATTTTAAACAAGAAACAACGCCCCCATAGAAACAGAAACAGGTATTATAAAACATAGCCCCTGATGTTTTGTTAACAGCAGTGGTGGGATCTGTGTCACTATATGGCTTCAGGTCCCTTAAAGCTGTGGGACTGCTTGATCAGGACCCACACAGCACTCTCCCGGCTGCTGCTGCTGGTGACAGCATAGTAATGTCCATGATGATTGAGTGGGAATTTATAAGTACACAACTGTGACATCACATATAGACAGGCAACAGGAGCAGATCCAGTCTGAGGATCGTGGTGGATGGTTGTCCTTAGTAATAAAGAATGATTTCAGTTTTAGGCATAGTACTGCTGCTTTTCACACACTGTTGTATTTGCCTTCTTTTATTATAACCATGCATGGTGATATGGAAATCAGGATCTCGGCAGCTTAGTCTCCATCTGCTTTGGCTGCATGTCTGTATCTTGTAGCACAGTAGTCCCTCTTCTTGTGATATCATACTCTGCTGCTGTTGGTGATTATGATGTCACCAAGAGGACTATAGTATATGATCAGTGTTGTTGTTCTTGTAGTGATGTCAGAACACTGTTGTGCCGCAGCAGTGATCTCAGAACCTTGTTGTACCATAGTAGTGATGACAGAACACTGCTCTACCACAGTAGTGATGTCAGAACCCAGTTGTACCACAGTAGCTATGTCAAAACCTTGTTTACCACGGTGGTGATGTCAGAACCCTGTACTTGTGTCAGGATGCTGATGTACCACAGTAGTCGTGTCAGAATGCTGTTGTACCACAGTATGTATCAGAACCCTGTTGTACCACAGTAGTGATGTCAGAACCCTGTTTTACCACAGTAGTGATGTCAGAACCCTGCTGTGCCGCAGTAGTGATGTCGGAACCCTGCTGTGCCGCAGTAGTGATGTTGGAACCCTGCTGTGCCGCAGTAGTGATGTCAGAACCCTGCTGTGCCGCAGTAGTGATGTCGGAACCCTGCTGTGCCGCAGTAGTGATGTCGGAACCCTGCTGTGCCACAGTAGTGATGTCGGAACCCTGCTGTGCCGCAGTAACTATGTTGGAACCCTGCTGTGCCGCAGTAACTATGTCAGAACCCTGCTGTGCTACAGTAACTATGTCGGAACCCTGCTGTGCTGCAGTAACTATGTCAGAACCCTGCTGTGCTGCAGTAACTATGTCAGAACCCTGCTGTGCTGCAGTAGTCATGTCAGAATATTGTTGTACCACAGCAGTAATGGGTCTGTACCACAGTAGTGATGTCAGAATGCTGGTGTACCACAGTAGTGATGTTGGAATGCTGTTGTATCGCAATAGCCATGTCAAAATGCGGTTGTACCACAGTAGTCACGTCAGAATGGTGTTGTACCACAGTAGTCTTGTTAGAACCCTGTTGTATCACAGTAGCGATGCCTGAATGCTGTTGTACCACAGTAGCTGTATCAGAATGTTGTTATACCACAGTAGCGATGTCAGAACCCTGTTGTGCCACAGTAGCGATGTCAGAACCCTGTTGTGCTGTACCACAGTATTGATGTCAGAATGGGTGACACATCAATTCACTTCCGTAAATATGCTCTGCGGCAACTCGCACTGGGCTAGTAGCTCCAGCGTCAACTGGCTCCCTGCACAGTTCATTCCCGATTTGCTCCCCCTGGAGTTTATTTTATTAAATTTATTCAGGCGGCTAAATGTCAGGGAGCGATTTGTACAGGGTGCTCATTGACGCCGGAGCCAATAGTAGGGCGCGAGTAGTCGCAGAGCACGTTAACCGGAGCGAATTGTCAGGTGGCCTTCAGAATGCTGTTGTACCACAGCAGTGATGTCATAGCCCTGCTGTACAGCAGTAGCCATGTCAGAATGCCGCCGTAGCAAATAGCGATGTCAGAATACTGCTGTACCACAGTAGTGATGTCAGAACGCTGCTGTACCACAGTAGTGAGGTCAGGCAAAGCAGATTTTGTTTTGTTTTGTTTTCAGCCACCCAGTCCCAGAGGCTCTGGGCTCCATACAATCAAAATACATCAATAAACCAGTTAAAATACAATAATTAAAACACAAAACATATCAAATGAGCATATTTAAAAGCAGACCACCCAAACGGAGGCCTGACCTAGCATCAAATTCCTGAAGGAGCTATTCTTCAGAATATCTAAGAGACGTATCTAAAAAGACAGTGTCTGGGAATGCCTGGCTGAATAAAAGGTCTTGAGGCAGGCTTTGAATGCCTGAACTGAAGAGGCATCCTTTACTGATGTAGAAAACAAATTCCACAGGATGGGGATGGTGACGCTAAAAGCTCTGTTGCCGGCAGTTTTTAATCTCGTCCTGGGAATCACAATGAGGCCCCTAGAGGAGGACGGGAGGGAATGGACCAAGGCAGCAGGTGTTAGAAGGTCCAACAGGTAGCCAGGGCCCAGTCCATGTAGTACCTTAAAGGTGAGCAAGCCCGCCTTAAAGAGAACCCTCCACCGAACTGGCAGCCAGTGCAGTTCATACAGCACCGGGGTGATGTGGCAGTATTTTGGCTGCCCTGTCAACAACCTGGCAGCTGTGTTCTGCAGTCAGCGGAAGGTATCTCCAGAGCCCCGTGGTAGAGCGCATTACAATAGTCAAGCCTTGATGTCAATGGCGGCCATGGGTAGAACTAGGTGTTTCATCCAGCGATATTCCTCAGATGGTAATAGCTTGATCAGGACAGCGACAACACCTGAGATGCAGGTGTCAATCTGCTGTCGAGGATAACACCAAGAACACACACACTAGAGGAGGCGTTTAATGGCACAGACCCCAGAAACGATCCAGTCTCTGTGCCAGAGGCCATCCTATCACGCCTCATGTTCGACTCCACCACCAGTACCTCTGTCTTATTGGGGTTCAGTCGCATCCAGCTGGAGGCCATCCAGTCATTGATCTCAGCCAGGCATGCAGAATGCTGTTGTACCACTGTATTGAGGTCAGAATGCTGTTGTACCATGATAGTCATGTCGTCCTGCTGTATCACAGCAGTGATGTCTCAATGGTGCTGAACCACTGCAGTGATGTCACAATGGTGCTGAACCACAGCAGTGATGTCAGAATGCTCCTGAACCACAGCGGTGATGTCAGAATGCTCCTGAACCACAGTGGCGATGTCGGAACCCTGCTGTACCACAGTAATAATGTCAGAATACTGCCGTACCACAGTAGTCACATCAGAGTGCTGTTGTACCACAGTAGTGATGGCAGAACGCTGCTGTACCACACCAGTGATGTCAGAATGCTGCTGTACCACACCAGTGATGTCAGAATGCTCCTGTACCACACCAGTAATGTCAGAATGCTCCTGTACCACACCAGTGATGTCAGAATACTGCTTTGCCACAGTGGCGATGTCACAATGCTGCTGCACCACTGCAGGATGTCACAACAGGGTTTAAATAATTGATTAGCAGTTTTTTTCTTGGGACAATGCTAACTGTACAGAAAGTATTTATATAGGTTTTCTTGAAGTGTTATGTTCGTTAAACACAGTGAGGCAAGTGCTATGCATTTTCACAATGTTTTAGCACTTTTATGAGCAAAACTCTAATCAGTTGTTGGGGCTAAATAAATCCCTGCACAATGCTGCTGTGCCATAGCAGTGATGCCACAATGCTGCTGTGCTGCAGCAGTGATGCCACAATGCTACTGTGCTGCAGCAGTGATGCCACAATGCTGCTGTGCCGCAGCAGTGATGCCACAATGCTGCTGTGCCACAGCAGTGATGTCAGAATGGTGCTGTACCATGGCAGTGATGCCAGTAGTGATGTCAGAATGGTGCTGTGCCACAGCAGTGATGTCAGAATGGTGCTGTGCCACAGCAGTGATGCCACAATGCCGCTGTGCCGCAGTAGTGATGTCAGAATGGTGCTGTGCCACAGCAGTGATGTCAGAATGGTGCTGTGCCACAGCAGTGATGCCACAATGCTGCTGTGCCGCGGCAGTGATGCCACAATGCTGCTGTGCCACAGCGGTGATGTCAGAATGGTGCTGTACCATGCAGCGGTGATGCCACAATGCTGCTGTGCCGCGGCAGTGATGCCACAATGCTGCTGTGCCGCAGCAGTGATGCCACAATGCTGCTGTGCCGCAGCAGTGATGCCACAATGCTGCTGCTGTGCCACAGCAGTGATGCCACAATGCTGCTGCTGTGCCGCAGCAGTGATGCCACAATGCTGCTGTGCCGCAGTAGTGATGTCAGAATGGTGCTGTGCCACAGTAGTGATGTCAGAATGGTGCTGTACCATAGCAGTGATGCCACAATGCTACTGTGCCACAGCAGTGATGTCGGACTGCTGCTGTACCACAGCAGTGATGTCGGACTGCTGCTGTACTATAGCAGTGATGTCGGACTGCTGCTGTACTATAGCAGTGATGTCGGACTGCTGCTGTACTACAGCAGTGATGTCGGAATGCTTCTGTACTGTAGTAGTCATGTCACAATGGCGCTGTACCACAGTAGTTATGTCAGAACTGTTATACCACAGTTGTCATGCTCAGCATGCTGTTGTGCCACAGTAGCTATTTCACTACTGTGGTGAAGCATCGTAGACTCCCATGTTCCTCGTGACTAGCTATATTGTAGATTCCCCATAATGAAGATCAAGTAGAATCAAGGCTGACGCACAGCTTGTGAACTGTTTTTTAAAAGATAAACTATGATCAGGATGACAGTTCAAATCTGCAGCACTTAAACGGTTTGGATTATGCGGATTCCTTTGCACTAGCTAAGCAGGAGTATGGTTTTTGGCCACGGGCCAGGCAAAATGTAAGTACATATGCTATCATCATTTTCTGGCAAGATGCTTTGCTCCTTTGCGGAACTGCAGCACATCTTCTCTCCCGGCAACATGATTTTTATCGCCTTCTTCAAGTCTGGCATTTTATTACATTGGTGCCCTGGCCAGTTCGAGATACAAGTTAGCTTCCACCACTGATTCTGGCATTTCACTTGTATTTCCAATCCCAGACTCCATCCCACTTAATCTTCCTATTACATAATGCAGTAGAGCCCTCAAGACAGGTAGACACCCTAGCAATAGCACAGAAGTGGAGCAGAGAGGCACATGTGTCTTAAGAAGCAGAAAAGTGGCTCAGATGTCAAGTGGAGAGAAAAAACAGTTTGCATATTAGTAGGGAGTATATGTAAAAAGATGTCATCTGTTTCTTGAGAATTCCAATAGTGATAACTCACTTTGCTGAGAGAGGGAATTCTGCCTGTTGGAGTCGGTGTGGTATGTTGAGGGCTACCCATACCCACATTTTGCAGCAATGTCCTCAAATCCAGGTCTTTCTGGGAGATGTGGAAAGCACGTGGCGAGGCACTACTTCAGCCAGTCGTGCTTATAGTGGCACTGTACTTGTTCTTGCAGTTCCTGATTGGCTGCAGGGACTGCCACGTTAAGTACTTTAGTGTGTGGTAGAACATTGTTCACGCGGCGGAATCCATGCCCAGAATATGTTGTGCCACAGTAGTGACATAAAATATTGTGCTGCACTGTGTATGTCACGCTGTGGTACAACACTCTAGTCCAGTCACGTGGCTGTCCAGCTTCAGTCCACGGGTCTGAATGCTGATGCTTGCTGTTTTGTCAGTCAAAAAACAAACACAGTGGCTGCAGTTGAGGAAACTTCTTTCCTTCTGTCTTCCACATGTCAGCCCTCAGGTGGAGACAGGCACACATTTATAAACCGAGCTGCTTAAGTTTAACTGTTTAAAATGGTAAGAGACTGGAGGCTCTAACACAAGAGGAGTTTGGGGCGGAGAGTGGACTGGCGGTCATCCAGTGCAGCTCGTTAATCAGCGGTTAGTGGTTGCACTGAGCACGTTGATTTTAAAAAAGATCATTGAAAGAGCAGGTGCCAATACATTATAAAAGATTATGTATGGGCGCTACAGACAAGCTAGTGTTGGTATCTTGAGGTGGCCATAGCAAACCAAAACGTCTTGAGCTTCACTCTGAGGTTAAGTGGTTGCCCTGGCACCTCTCACTGCCACACAAGCTTGTTGTGTATGGCTGCCCATATGTTATCCTCTATATTAGGTATTCTGTTAGCTTGCTGTGGCAGGGACATAATATTGCATACAAATGTATGAAATGGGGGGGGGATCAACATTTTAATTGAATGACGTGGTCATACTATTTCATAACAGATGGAATTAATGGATTTTGTTCCCTATGATCTGACAAATGACAGTGGTGGTGGTGATTATGGCTCTGTCCCCCAGCAAGTGCCTATCTTCCGTCCATGCCTCCTTCCTGCTCCCTCGTGCCTTCTGCCCTGCAGTGCCTCCCCATGGGCGTAACTGTAACTGCAGGTGCCAGATACATACCCATACTCCAATAATAATAGCTAATTGGGTTGTTTCCATTTCAAATAAAATACAGAGGAAAGGAGGAGAGAGAAGACACTGAGAATAAGAATAACTGATTCGGAGCTTGGGGCTTGACTATTGCGCTGTAAGGTGATATTTTGCTCTCCTATGGGGATTGTTGAATATTGCGCATTAATCTGTTTATTGGAGGGCTGGCTGGGGGGAGGATTGAATGTCCCATGGACTTCCTTTCTGGGGGCGGGGGACTGGTGATTGATCGACCCCTGGTGGAGACCAGGGGGAGCAGCAGCTGAGCTGATGGTGAGGCGTGGTGGACATCTGCGCCATTACACCTTGCGCTATTGCACGCCACACATCCCGGGGATAAAGCATGTAAAATGCCAGCCCCATGGATGATGCCTAGCTTCTAGTCCTCTATGCCCACCATGACATTCTGGTTGATGACAGAGTTCAGTCCTCTGTCGGTATGGCCTGGGGTAAGCCAGGAGGAACACCAGCAGTTAGGGGTTCTGCAGGAACTGATGCCAGTCTCCATTGGGGGCGTAGCACGCCTGCTGGGGAGCAAACCGGTGGGAAGATTGCTACAGAGGTAGGTCGCGGGGAAGGGGGGGAGTGGGGATCAGGTGAGCAGGTGCTGAAATACTGGGGCTTAGGCACCAAAAAGTAAAGTACAGCATTCCAGGCCATTCACATGACTAGCATGGAACAGTGTTACTGATGTCATAGAATATCATAGAAATATGAAATGAAAGAGCAGCAGCTGGTGAGAGCAGTGTAGCTCTGAGGACACACCAAAGCTTGATTATTTATTGATCAAAAATTGATCAAAGCATATTGGAATACATACCTGCCATGGAAAGGAAGATGAAAGGGCAGATAACTACGTAAAACTAATTTTCTATCTCCTTTAAGGGCATATCTAGTAACAATATTGCCTCCTACCATCAGGAAAGGAGTTGTTGCATATATGTATATTTCAAATAACAAAAAAAAATGAGGGGTGGGGAGTTCCAGTAAGAAATGGCTTGCATATATGTTTGGGGTATATTTACTCTTTGGCACTGTTATGCATATCATAATTTGGTGCCCCCTCTCCACCTGCCACAAGGCTGTAGATCTCTGCTCAGTCCTAGCAAGGAACCAAGGAGTTTGAAGGTTGGGGGGGGGGTGTCTCTTGAGAAATAAAATGCTTAGGACCATAATATTTATATCGACTAAACTGAGCACTAATGTTCTCTGTATTTTTTTGGCTTCATATTATTATAGGCTTCTTAAATATTCCATGTTAGCAAGCACTTATTCTACTGTGTCAAGAACATCTGACTGCCTCAACTGACCTCACAGTCGTCATGATTGTGACATCATAGACTGTTGTCATGACGAGCACTAGCATGTCATAACAAGTACTGTATGAAGTCAGAAACTCCCAATGGACACTTTCTGTACTGACTTCAGGGAGAAGCTGGCTAAAAGCACTGAAGAACCTCAGAAAAGGAAGTGAAATTAAAAAATGTTTCTGTGTCTGCTCCTGTAGGCTGGCAATAACTGAGTAAAACATGTTTATGAAATAAAAACCTGAGATAGACTGGTGTCTGGGAGTGGGCTGTTTGGTGAATGGTAAATGGCCAACTACTGAATAAAAATATTGTAAACCTGAAAGCCTCTACTGAGTCAGGATCCTGGAAGCATAATAGGCAGCTAGTATAGTGCATCTCCAAGCACTAGGAAGCATTGCAGACAGCTAGTGTAGCATGTCTCCAAGCACTAGGAAGGATTGCAGGCAGCTAGTATAGCGCATCTCCAAGCACTAGGAAGCATTGCAGACAGCTAGTGTAGCATGTCTCCAAGCACTAGGAAGCATTGCAGGCAGCTAGTATAGCGCATCTCCAAGCACTAGGAAGCATTGCAGGCTGCTAGTATAGCGCATCTCCAAGCACTAGGAAGCATTGCAGACAGCTAGTGTAGCATGTCTCCAAGCACTAGTAAGCATTGCAGACAGCTAGTATAGCGCGTCTCCAAGCACTAGGAAGTGTTGCAGGCAGCTAGTGTAGTGTGTCTCCAAGCACTAGGAAGCATTGCAGGCAGCTAGTATAGCGCATCTCCAAGCACTAGGAAGCATTGCAGGCAGCTACTGTAGCGTGTCTCCAAGCACTAGGAAGCGTTGCAGGCAGCTAGTGTAGCGTGTCTCCAAGCACTAGGAAGCATTGCAGACAGCTAGTATAGTGCGTCTCCAAGCACTAGGAAGTATTGCAGACAGCTAGTATAGCGCGTCTCCAAGCACTAGGAAGCGTTGTAGACAGCTAGTATAGCGCATCTCCAAGCACTAGGAAGCGTTGCAGGCAGCTACTGTAGCGTGTCTCCAAGCACTAGGAAGCGTTGCAGGCAGCTAGAGTAGCGTGTCTCCAAGCACTAGGAAGCATTGCAGACAGCTAGTATAGCGTGTCTCCAAGCACTAGGAAGCACTGCAGACAGCTAGTATAGCGTGTCTCCATGCACTAGGAAGCGTTGTAGACAGCTAGTATAGCGCGTCTCCAAGCACTAGGAAGCGTCGCAGGCAGCTAGTGTAGCATGTCTCCAAGCACTAGGAAGCACTGCAGACAGCTAGTGTAGTGCATCTCCAAGCACTAGGAAGCGTTGTAGACAGCTAGTATAGCGCGTCTCCAAGCACTAGGAAGCGTTGCAGGCAGCTAGTGTAGCGTGTCTCCAAGCACTAGGAAGCGTTGCAGACAGCTAGTATAGCGCGTCTCCAAGCACTAGGAAGCGTTGTAGACAGCTAGTATAAGCGTCTCAAGCACTAGGAAGTGTTGCAGGCAGCTAGTATAGCGTGTCTCCAAGCACTAGGAAGCATTGCAGACTGCTTAATAGTATGGCGTCTCAAGCACTAGGAGCGTTGCAGACAGCTAGTGTATGCGATCTCCAAGCACTAGGAAGCATTGCAGGCAGCTAGTGTAGCGTGTCTCCAAGCACTAGGAAGCTTGCAGACAGCTAGTGTGGCGTGTCTCCAAGCACTAGGGGCGTTGCAGACAGCTGGTGTGGCGTGTCTCAAGCACTAGGAAGCATTGCAGGCAGCTGAGTGGCTGTCTCAAGCACTAGGAAGCATTGCAGGCAGCTAGTATAGTGTGTCTCCAAGCACTAGGAAGCACTGTAGACAGCTAGTGTGTGTCTCCAAGCACTAGGAGGCGTTGCAGACAGCTAGTGTAGTGCATCTCCAGCACTAGGACGTTGCAGACAGCTAGTATAGCGCATCTCCAAGCACTAGGAAGTTGCAGACAGCTAGTATAGTGCGTCTCCAAGCACTAGGAAGCGCAGACAGCTAGTATAGTGCATCTCCAAGCACTAGGAAGCATTGCAGACAGCTAGTATAGCGCTTCTCCAAGCACTAGGAAGCATTGCAGACAGCTAGTATAAGCGTCTCAAGCACTAGGAAGCATTGCAGACAGCAAGTATTGTGTGTCTCTGTGTTGCAGACAGCTAGACAGCATGGCGTCTCCAAGCACTGGGAAGCATTGCAGACAGCTAGTATAAGCGCATATCCAGGCACTAGGAAACATAGCAGACAGCTAGTAAAGCAGCGTCTCCAAGCACAGGAAGCATTGCAGACAGCTAGTATAGCGCATATCCAGGCACTAGGAAACATTGCAGACAGCTAATATAGTGCATCAACAGCTAGTATAGTGCGTCTCCAAGCACTAGGAAGTATTACCAGACAGCTAGTATAGCATGTCTCCAAGCACTAGGAAGCATTGCAGACAGCTAGTGTAGCGCGTCTCCAAGCACTAGGAAGCATTGCAGACAGCTAGTATAGCGCATCTCCAAGCACTAGGAAGCATTGCAGACAGCTAGTGTAACATGTCTCCAAGCACTAGGAAGCATTGCAGACAGCTAGTATAGTGCATATCCACTGTGCTTTAAGTAGTGTCTGACTGGGGGCACAGCCTGAGTCACCTGCTACCCCACTGAACCCAGCCATAACCTTAGACCTAATAAGACTAAATTCAGGTTGCGTGATGAAGAAATGTTGTGGGCTAACTGCACGCGGAATTACTAGTGCGATATCAAGCCAACTCACTAGGCTGAGCAACTGGCACTCACTTTCATTCTCAGACTGCTTATCCTGCAGCATGGTGCATATTACTGCGAGACCACGCTTACAGTTGCAGGCAGGTCTCACATTCCGTCCTAAGTATGAGAACTGCAAGGGGAAGGTGAGCGGTTCTGATACTCTTAAGAATGTAAGTGAGACCACTCTTCAACTGTGAGAGTGCTCGGTGGCGCGAATTTAAAAAACTTTAATGGGACGTGCCCATTTCCAGGTCAGCGGCATGTGAGAAACTTTTCACAGAATTAGAGTACCCACATGCAGAAGAAAGGAGCACTCTGATTGGTCAAGAGTGCTCCCTCGATATTAAAGTGTTTTGTTGGATAGAAGTCATAGGATAGGTACTGTTTCAGCAAGTAATAGTCACTGGAAATTGAAACCATGGTATCCAGTTGGGACTGGTCTAGTGATGTGGTGCAGCGGAACATCCTACTGTCACCTTAGGAGACACAGCCATCCATTTACAAAACCCTTGACCAAATCTGTAACCATTATGTTCCAGAATGAGAATGTCCCGTTAAGCGATATTTATCATTGGCTGCAACAAAATGACAAGTTCTAAGCCCCTCAGTCGCCCATCCTGGACGATGAACACTTCTGGACTGGGGGACGGAAGTTCCAAGTAAAGCTGCACCAAACTGACGAGTATTACCCACATTCAAACTGCTTTTTCCTAGGTTGTGACAGAGGTCTGCTGTTACCAGGCAACCCCAAGCCTGCTATCGATATGGCTCTTGCACCCACCTCTCGTGTGTGTGCGATAAATCACGTTGCAGCCTCTGTAATGAGGTTGGGCATGTTAATTCAACCTGTATGAATTATTTACATTGTAATTTATGTGAAGAAAAAGTTCACCTCTACAAAAACTGCCCCTGGGCGTCTGTCAATAAATCTCAATCTCTGGACCCGGAAGATCTGATAAACAAAGCACAGGCTGAGGAGAATGAGGACCGTTCTCCCCCTTCACCGCCGTCCTTTAAAACCAAAGATTCGGCGCCTCCGCCTGAGCCACACAGGCATGAGACGGCTGAGGAGATGTCAACAGCTGGAGCGGCTACAGTTCCAGAGGATATGGAGGTCCCAGAAACTGCCCCCCTAATGCAGCCGGTTTGCTATGCAGATTCTGTGGACCATGGTATTGTTAGGAAGAACAGATCCTCGTACTAGCAGTGATGAAGTCCCTTTCCGAAGACAGTCATCTCGGAGACGGATCAAGGTCGAACCTCGGACGCCTGTTGAAACAACAAACCAGTTTGAACTTTTAGACACCACCAAATGGAGGGAGTCTGATCAGGAAGAGGACCTCAAGGATGTGATGGACATGGTTGATCCGAGTCCCAACCAACAGATAAATTATACACAGGGAAAAGAAGAGGCATACGAACTTTCATGCTAGGAATTGACTCCATCACAGTGGCTTTTTTTTTTTATTCTCCACCATGACCTGGAACTCTCGGGCTACCTCTGCTCACTGGCCGCTCTACCGGTGACCTGATCCCTGCCTCCTCAGAGGGTATGCTGCCCTCCTCCAACCTACGACTTGGAACCCCCCCAGCACTGAGCCCCCTGGGGCAGGGCTGCCACTCCATCCGGCGCTCTATCTACAATCTAGTGCTGGCCAAGGAGGAGGAGGGGAGGGGGGCGGAGGCAAGATCCGGTGTTGGCATGTGGCGGTGGCCCAGAGAGGAGCCGTCGCCTATGCAGACGCAAGGGTTTTTTTCCTTCTTGTGTGCTTGTCCCTCGCACGTGGCTGTGCAATGATGTCAGCACGGAAAGATTCGAGACGCCAGCCGCACGTCCCCGTTTTGATCCCGGCATCGGTAGTATCTCAGGTCTCCACTGGAGGCCACTATTGTGCCAGGATGTCCCTGGATCCCACCCAGGGACAGGAGAGCTGTCCTCCGGACGCTCGGTCCTACTCCTTCCCTGCCGACCTCCAGCACCTAGGCTCATTCCCGAACCCAGGTCACTGGCGTGGCGCGAGGTGTGGTATCCAGTGGCTCAGCACCACCGGGCCGGCCCACTGTGGCTACTTTGAATTGCCACAGCCTTCTTAACAATAAACGGAGGATACCCATATTTCAGTTGATCCATGACCTGGGTTTTGACATAATATTCCTTCAGGAAACCTGGATGGCCTCGATCTTTCAGTTACAAGCTTTTAAATCAGAATGGCCATGGGGACGTCATATTAGTCATTTGGGAGAGATACAGCAGATGGAGTTGGCATCCTTTCATTGGCGCCACTTCACTTTTTTGTCTCCTGGATCTTATTGGAGGGAGAGTCCTCATTCTGATGGGTATCTGGATGGAGAACCCTGTTGTTTAATGTGTATGCCCCCCAAATTAAAGGCGGACAGAACAAGCCTTTTTTCTCAAATCAAATCATATCTTCATACATCGAGGATTGTACTCCTTGGAGGTGATTTTAATTGTAGTTTGACCTCTCCGAAGGATAAACCACTCCATTAGCATTTAAAGGTGTATTACCTCCGCTGACCTCAGAATTGTAACACACATATTTTATAGCGTAGATATTTTACATATAAAAGGCTCAATTTACCACTATCATTGATTATCTTTTGTGTCAAACCACTTAAAAATCACTGCCACCAGACTGAGCCCCATTGAATATTCAGACCATCAAATGGTCATTACCACTCTGTGCCTGATTTGTCCCACCCTACATCCAGGACAAGATGGAAACTTAACGCCCACATTTTGAAAGATTCTGCAGTACAGGTGCCAGTTAAACAAATCCTTGCTACCTGAGCATCGGTCATCGATCTTTACGCCGATCTCGGAGATTGGTGGCTACAGACGAAGACTGATCTTCTGCATTTTTTTCAACGTTCTAGGAAAGGCTGTGCACAATCTGAATATTTTAAATATCTCACCCTAAGAAAGAAATTCCAGTACTTATTGTCCTCCCTTCCTTGGCAGGTCAGGACTTTTTGCCCCAAATCAGTGCCCTCAGGACCCAGAAATGAAATCTGCAATATGATAGGGCAACTTCCCTACAGGCAGAGTTAACTCATCGGCTCTGAGGCGCCATTTTGAATTAAGGTTAAGCAATGGAATCCTTGGACTTCAAAAAGCTATTGGAGCCAGTGTCTATGGGACTCACTAAACCCCATTTCTAGACTTGTGACGCAAAACATGCAGACGCTCGGCTTCCATCTCTAGTCCAATGGACAACAGGGTGTTGAGAAGATGTCAGTATCTGAGATTTTTATTTATTTATTTATTTATTTTTGGATTCTTATAAAATCATGTCGGATGGAACTTCTGATTGTACTGCCTATCTTTCCGAGTTACAACAATATGCAGTTTCCTCAGAAACTGACTTTCTTTCCATGGCAATTACCCCAGGAAATTTTGGATGTCATTAAATCTAGGAAATTGGGGACTGCTCCAGGCCTAGACGGCATATCCTATGAATTTAATAAAACCTTTGCCCTGGAAATGGCACTTTATTTAACAAAGGTGTTCAATTTCTTTTTTCTACACAATATGGTGCCTACTCAGTTTTCAAAAAGTCTTATTATTTATTTGTTTAAATCTGGTGATCGGTCCCTATTCCAGAACTGCAGACCAGTCGGTCTCTTGAATGGGAGATTTCAAAATTCTAGTGCAGCTCTTGCATTTAAGATTACGAAAATTAGCGGTATATATTATCCATCCATTTCAATATTGTAATATACCGAAGATCGATTCATCACCCTCTGATTGTTTTAAGGGAACTGTGGGAATACAATCTCAAGAACCATCTTCCAGGGTGGGTAATATCCCTGGACCAACGGAAAGCATTGGATGCTGTAGACCACAAATTTATTTTTTTGTGTTAAAATGTATGGTATTCCTCTTTCCTTTATTGCTAAAATTCCTATGCTATATGCATCTGCCTCTTGGAGCCCCTATATTGGAGGGACATTGGGCGGAAAGAACCGTTCAAGAAGGTGCGAAAGGGTGCCCCTGAGCCCCTTATTATACATTTTTTCATTTAACCCCCATTACACAAACTTACTACTAACACAAGTGTACACTGTTTGCAAAGAGATGTCCCCAGAGATGAAGTTAAATGTTTGGCGTATGCTGATGATACCTGCCTTCTGCTTAAAGACAGTAACAGTGTCAGTGCAGCATGCCAAGAAATACGATTATACTCAAAGGCATCTGGAGCTCAGCTGGATCTCCTTAAATGTAAGGCTATTGCCCTTTACCTGATTCCCCCAGTGTGGTGGTCAACTTCCCAGTGGTTTCGGACCAAATCACAATTTTTGGTCTTTTATTCTCCTCACAAAATATGGCATGTATAAATTGGATGTTGGGCCTAAAGAACTGTGAAGCTAAAGTGAACATGTGGAAAGGGTGTAAACTGTCAAAACTAAAAAGAATTTTCATGATAAAAAATTTCTCCTTCCAAGTTTATCCTATATTGGTACAATCTTTCCACTCCCATTGTCATTAGAAACTAGATTATATAGCTTATTTTTTTAACGTGCTGTGGGGGAGTCATCTTAACCCGGTGAAAAGAGGTTATACATACCTTTCACGTGGGCAGGGTGGATTGGGAGTGGTGGACCCAGTAGTGTTTTTTCACTCTTTATTCTGGACACATTCGATTAAACGCCCGTGGACCATGCATCATACACATTGGTTCATAAATGGTTTGTAAATAATTGGCAACATTTTTTGGCCAAATGGGTCAACCTACCTCTAAACTGTTCAGTATCGCTCTTAATTCCCGATTCATGTAAATCTACGATACAGAAATTGTATAAATGGCGGATGTCGAAGGCTTTGTTTTTAGCCCTAGGGTTCAGCTGTATCACCATATTTTGGATACTGTGGGACCCCTTCTTCTGAAGGTGATGGCACTGCTGAATGAAAAAAAGATCCCTGACCTTTTATGGGAAATTGTATGGCTTAGTGCATATGGGAAATTATAGGTCAGGGGTAATCATAAGCATAGGCCAGTGGAAGAAAGATCTTGCCCATTTTTGGGGTGTGGGGCCCTAGAGGAGTCAGTGGAGCATTTCTCCCTCCATTGTGGTTTTTCCAGTAACCATTGGGTGTTTCTGGCCACGGCCTGGAAGTTACCATGGCTTCAGAATATTACGTATGAGGCATTGGTCCTGGGAGATTATACCAATAGGCTCTTGAAATATAATCCTGGGACAGCGTTGGTCTTTTTTACAGTCCTGAAATACTATTTGTGGAATGCCAGAGTCCAGTGGCTACTGCGTCAGCAGCTTATGCCTTATTTTGTTTTTAGAGTAATTTGTGAAAAGGCATTTCAAGATATTTTTGGATAAAGAAGTAGAATCATATGGAGCCCATGTCACGCAACAACAGTGGAAGGGTTTCCCTTTTTTTATCAAATTTAAATGACATGGGGTGGGGATTTAACTTCCTCAGCGGTTAAGTGAAGATTTTTTGCTTGGCTACGTTTATAAGAATTAATGACCACAGGTAATTCTGCTCTGAAAAACAATTTTTTTTCTCTTTTTTCTTTGGTTGTTGGCATAGTTTTAACTACTCTCCTTAGTTTTTCTCCCCTCCCTTTCACATGTTATGGTTTTTCCTCCCCTACTTGAAATCTCTGAATCTTCGTTATGATGTAATACGGTCTTCTTTACCTTATTTGATTTTTTTTTTTTTTTTTGTACTCTGTATATGGTATTGTATTGCTCAATAAAAACACCCTACTCTTTTGAGAAGTGCCATGGGATCTTTAACGTCCATGTGAACAACCACCAGAACAGGCAGATGGGACCTCAGTTTAACGTCTCATCCAAAAGATGGCGCCTCAGGGTGCAGCACCCTCCTCATGCTGCACTGCAGTGTCAGTATTGGATTTAACCCAAGTGGCTGGTGGGGATAGAACCCACAGCCTTCTGATCTTCTGACCTCAGAGGCAGTGTGCAACCTGCTGAGTAACTGACATTACTAATTAAAACATTCTTTCTATGCTGCAATCCCTGCACTACCAGCATCTAATGCATTGCTTTATAAAACACTTTGGGACACAGTGTATGGAAGGTACTGTATAAATCAAACTTCTGTTCTATTCTACAATCCCTGCACTACCAGTATCTTAACTCGTTGCTTTGTATGGCACTTTAGGATACACTGTGTATGAAAGGTACATTATATAGCCAATCTGTTCCTTGCACTGCCACTGTCCACTGTAAACTAGTAATTTTCACTCAAAGCAATTTTTGCACAAACACAAATGCAGACATTCAATTTAATTTAGCGCTGTTATTTAAAAAGTGCTAATAACGCAGATTTATTTTTACGAGATTACTGCTGTAGCAAAATAGTGAAAAATGATTCGACAGTGAAAATTTCGTTTGTAGCTCACTGCTTTTTAAATCTCTTTGTGATACAGTGTGTATTGAAGGAAGGCACTGTTTTACATCAAACCATGCTATTCTACAGCCCTGCACAACCAGCATTAAACTTGTTGCTTTGTAAAACACTTTGAGATACAGTGTGTATGTAAGGGAGTATATAAAACCAAATTGTGCTATTGCACTGCTCTGTACAAATGGTATCAAGTTCATTGCTTTGTAACACGTGAGATGCAGTGTGTATGAAAGACACTAGGTAAACCAGATTCTCTTCCATTTTAGTATGGAGGAAACATTTGGTGGTGGGAAGACGGAATGTTCTAGAAAGTGTCTTCTCTTCATCTGACGTTTAAAAGTAGCGTGTGTGTGTGGGGGGTTGCAGTTCATGTTTTGATCTGTTTAGTTTACGCCAGCGTAAGACAACTCTAGCAGATTGCAGTAGCCCACAGTTGCCTTTAGTAGCCAGTTTGACTAGATTTTAAGGAATATCAGCAAGCATTGAGCCTTTGTTGTAGCCTGTCCTGCATCAGAATCTGCTTCAGTCTTGTCAGCCCGTTACATAAATAGATTGCTTAAATGGTTGAGTATTAAGAGAAGTTGAAAATTGCACGGGGTGTTCAGCAGTGTGAAGTGTCTCTTTTTTATTTTTTTCCCAGCACATAAGCTATTTATCCCAGATTTTGTGGTGTTGGATGTTTGTGGTTTTGGAAGCCTGTGATAGGACTTCCTCCCCCTCCCCTTCCATCCTGCCTTATTTGTGGCAGGCCGCATGTGACGTACAGGGGGATAAGGCAGACAAGATGGCCCCAAAGGAAGAATGAAGAAGATTTCTCCCCAAGATGGATTTGCCTTGATTTGGCAGGTCCCGGAGATCATTTAGGTTTTTCTTCTCCAGTGAATTCTGTGCGTGTGGTATAGTAAGACAGTTCTGTGGTGATGGAAGGTACTTAGCATCCATCTTTTCTGCCCCTCCTGTAGCATGGCCATGAGTGCCTAATATGAGTATGGACAAACACCTAGGCTTGTTATCCGTGGTAATGTCACCCTACTCATGCCTTATAACCCTCAAGCCTTTCTTCCTCAGGAATATTGTCTTGTTACCCTGACTTACTCTGTGTAACCCTTAATGCTATTCTCCCTAAGAAATCTGTCTAGTCCAATATTACCCCTACTCATGCTGTGTAACCCTCAGTGCCACTCTCTCTCAGGAATCTGTCCAGTCCTGTGTTACCCCTACTCATGCTGCATAACCTTCAAGTCATGCTCCCTCAGGAATATTGTCATGTCTTGCGTTACCCTGACTTATTCTGTGAAAGCCTCAATGCCATTCTCCCTAAGGCATCTGTCTAGTCCAGTGTTATCCTAAGCTGCTCTGTAACCATCAGTATTGTTCTCCCGTCCCGCAGGACTCGGTAGTCCTGTGTTGCCACTACTCGTGCTGTGTAACCCTCTGTGCCATTCTCCCTCAGGAATCTGTCTAGTCCCAACTCATGCTGTGGTACCCACTATGCCATTCTCAAGCCTCTTTCACTCCTTTTGTCGGTGTGTGTATGCGCGCATGCGCGTGTGTGTGTGTGTGTGTGTACGTGTGAGCATGCTCACATAGGCATTCCAGCTATATGTGGACATCTATTTTAATTTTCTACAGATGTCTCCATCCCCCCCCCATTCGTTAGCTTTCAGACGTCTTACTAGGACCTGTTGATTGGTCTCCATCTTCACCCTTTGTTTCCCAGTTTCTATGTTACCTCGCCTATTATGACTTTTTTATCTTAGATCAGGGTTTCTCAAATGGTGAAGCTGGCCTGCCTCCCTGGGGAAGCTCAAGCAAATCTGATAAGTACTGTATTTAAAATTCTGAGTTTTAGATATTTTGTGTGAAGGATGAGTCGAACTCAAACTGGTAGGGGGAACTTTCAAAGCCTAGAGCAGTCATCAGCAGGGTCCACAGGGCTCCATCCTGGGGCCTGCACTCTTCAACATTTTCATAGTGGATACAACAGGAGGGTAGACAGCAAATCAGCTTATTTGTAGACAACACCAAAATTGATGCAGTAGTAGATGGTGGGGAAGGGAGAGGGTTCTCCAAAAGATCTTGATACTCTTCAGAATTGGTCTAAGACTTGGCAGCTGGGCTTCAGTGCCAAGAAGTGCAAGATCATGCACTTGTCCAGAAACCCAGAAACCCCAAGTACAGCTACCATTTGGGAGGGGAAAAGTTAAGGGTAACTGAAGAAGAAAAGGATCTGGGGGTGATAGTAATAGGGAGATTAAACCAGTTAGAGCAATGCAGGAGGGCGGCAGCAAAGGCCAACAAGATGCTGGGGTGTATCTCCAGAGGGATAACCTCCAGAAGCGAAGAGGTTATCCTGCGATTGTACAGGTCATGGTGAGGCTGCATGTGGAGTACTACATGCAGTTCTGGCGCACCTACTTAAAGAGAGACATCAACCTTCTAGGAGAGGGTACAGAGAAGGGCGACCAAAATGATAAGGGGAATGGGAGGAAGGCCCTGTGAGGAGAGGTCGGGAGAGCTCAACTTGTACTCCCTGGAGAACAAAAGGGATGGGGGGATATGATAGAGACCTTTAAATATCTAAAGGGCATAAATAAGGGGGATACTCACCACATGTTCAGGCTGAAAGGAGAGGGGATTACAAGGGGCACAGCATGAAGCTGGAGGGGTTCAGGAGGGAGCTAAGGAGAAACTACTTCATGGAGTGGGTGGGGAGGAGGAATAGACTCTAGACGAGCTGGACTCACAGAAGACAGTGGATGGATTTAAGTGGGATGGATACATTCAAGGACAAAATAATTACCAATGGAGACTTAACACAAGGGGCAACCTCTTGATAGGGAAAGGGTAAGGGAGGGGTGAGGGAGATGTGTGTGAAACCACAACCGCACAGTTGAGCAGACGAGATGGACCTTCAGGGCCTGTATCTGCTGGCTTCTTTCATAAGTTTGGATAATAGTTGAATTTAAGTTTTATTTACAAATCAGTGACCAGGAAAGGCACACTGAGCCAAGGCTAATTTCAGGTGTACCCGGGAAGGGTAGGGAGTGGATACAGTTCAAAAGGTAACTGCAGAACTGTCACGCAATACAAAGGTAACAATAGAGCACGCAAATGAACAAATAATGAACGGTAACAATTGACCAATAGACTGGTGGCAGAACAGCCCAAATCAGGGTTTTAAATGAGCTGAGAACACTGATTAGCAGTTTAACCCGTGAAAGTGCTAATCAGTTGTGAAAATGCATAGCATTTAGCACAGATCAATTAGCAAAATTTAAAAAAATTATATAGTTGTATTAATGTTGTGTACTGTGTCATGGACTCACTCAAAAAATGGTTAGCAGTCTACTGCTAAGCATTTCTGAAAATGGTTAGCATTACCCCGTTTTGCTTAGCGTTTTGCTGTGCTGTCCAGCGATTTAAAATCCTGCAGCTACAAGGCTTAAGCAGAGACAGACTAGGATCAACAGTAGGAGGGAGCAAAAGGATCCCGGAGAAGTTGCTTAAGAGCAGGGTAAGTGGGAGGGGCAGAGGTGGGTAGGAAGGTTATTCCAGATAGAGGGAAAGAGAGAGAGAGAGAGAAAGCAGTCTGACCATGAAGGTATTGCAACAAAGGGTAACAGTGGTTCGAGGCACTCGGAGTGGAGGGGTCAGTAAGCTGAATAAAATGACAGCCAACTGCTCAAATGGAGTTTCCTTTATTCCTGATGTGCGAAGTATGCAGTTTTGTTATGGGGAGGTCCAAAATTATTTCAGTGTTTGGGGGAGGCTCAAGGTCTATTCCATGGCTTTGGGGAAGCTCACTATGACAAGGTCTGAGAACCAATGTCCTAGATCCTCCCCGTTTTCTTTCCTCACATCCCTTATTTCTTCTTACTGTACCTCTTCACAAATGTTGCTTTTTTCCCCTTATATAATTCCTGCAGAAGACCTGTGGTCAAAATGTCAATCCTTACTCCATTTTCTATTTTTGGTGTGCATTTAATATTATCATTTTGTTTCATTACCTACTCATGCTGTGTAACCCCAGTGCCATTCTACCTCAAGAATCTATCCAGTCCTGTGTTACCCCTACTCATGCTTTGTAACCCTCACTGCCATTCTTCCTCAGGAATCTGCCTAGTCCTGTATTACCCCTACCCATGCTGTGTAACCCCCAATGCTTTTCTCCCTCAGGAATCTGTCTGGTCCTATGTTACCCCTACTCAGGCCGTGTAACCCTGAATGCCACTCTCCCTCAGAAATCTGTCTAGTCCTATGGGCTGGCAGTATAGCCTAGAGGTTACAGTAACGAGCTGTGAATGAGCTTGGTACATCCAGCAGACCAGACCTTGGTTTGATTCTCACAACCTCCACTTGCATACTGTGCGACTCTGAGCATGTCACTTAACCGCCTAGTGCTCCCAGGGCGCCCTTGAAAACAGGCACTTGTGCCTAGTGGCCTTACCCGTTACCAAAGACTGAAATAAAATAAAATGAAATGTTACCCTCACTTGCGTATAACCCCAATGCCACTGTCCTCAGGAATCTCTCTAGTCCTGTGTTAGCCTACTCATGCTGTGTAACCTCACTGGCATTCTCCCTCAGGAATCTCTCTAGTCCTGTGTTATCCCAACTTATGCTGTGCAAACCTCAATGCCACTCTCCCTAGGAATCTGTCTAGTGCTGTGTCACCCCTACTCATGCTATGTAATCCTCAATGCCATTCTCCCTCAGGAATCTATCCAGTCCTGTGTTACCCTGCTTATGCTGTATAACCTGCAATCCCATTCTCCCTCAGGATCTGTGTCGTCTTGTGTTACCCTGTTCGTGCTGTGCAACCCTCAGTGCAGTTCACCTTTGGGAATCAGCATATGCCTGCTTTGAAAACCTAAACAGTGCTAGTTTCCACAACCGTACTTGGAGTGCTGTTCCACTTGTTAACCACCCTCTGTGAGTAGTAATGCTTTCTAACGTGTCCTCATATCTGCCCCTCAGTTTCAGTGCATGCCCTCTAGCTCTGCTTGCACTGGTTCCATGTCAAGACCGCGCAAACAAAGACAGCACAGTCAATAACAGAACTGTCAATAATGTGAAAGAAAGAAGCGCATCCGTGTAGAATAGAGAGGAATAAAAGCTGTGTCCAGGAAGAAATTTCTCAACTATGACAAAGTAGGCGCTCATACAAAATGGTTCTTCATGATTAAATGTAGTCACTATTTTTTATATTTCGCTTTTGCTTGTTGCGTGGTCATGACAGAGCCGTTTTGACCACGCTTTTTTGGATGGTGCGGTTTTGACAGGAGACGCTTGCACTCACCAACTCGAAACATCTGTGTAGTCTCTTACCGATCTTAGTATTTGAAAAAAACGTGGAACATGTCCCTCTCTGCAATCTCTGTCTCCTAGGATAATACTTTAAGTATGTCCAATCTCTACTTGTTTGCCCCTAATTTCTGTCGGGGGTTGGGAGGAATTTGAGGTAGAGGAGTTGCATATAAAGCTGTCCTCTATCCTATACATATCTTGAGTACTGCAGGCTTTTCTGGTAATTGCTGTTTTATGTGCCTGTACATGTCCCGTGAGGCCCCACCCGGAATCTGGCTGAGCACTAAGGTTTACAAAATCTTAGCCATTGTGGCTGAAATGTACCAATTTTTTTTTGTCTCACATGAACTGCATTTGCCAGTATATCAGGCTAACTGAACTGTGTTTAAAAAAAAAAAAAATCATAATTCTCAAACGCCTTAGCCAAAATGACAAATGGCAACAAACAGTGTTAGCCAGATTCAGTTTACTGTAGCCATTGGTGATGGTGGTGATCCTTACTGCACACCAGGAATATAGTGCTCAGTTCTAGAGAGTCTGAAGGATAGAACATTTTAGAGACATTTACAGGGCAGGGTCACCAAATGATCCAGGGTCCATAGGGCAGATCCTGCCAGGAATGACTGGCAGACCTGGAGCATGCATGTGCTGGAGATGGAGGAGAGAGGAAAAGGATCGAGACTCTAAGATCCTGCGGGTATAAACAAAGTCAACAGCGGACCTGTGCAGCAGGAACAGACATACTGTGACGAGAGGCATAGGAGGAGACTAGTCAGGGACATTTGAGAGATGTTAAAAGTTCTTCACTGAAAGGGTGGTGAACAGTCAGATTGTGGAAGGAGATGCTGGAGGTGGGGTCTTTAAAGGGGTTCAAGGTCGCATGAAACGGGTACAGAGGGCTTATAGTACCGATGGGGGGGGGAGTGAGGGAGTAGAAAGCAGAGGGGGTGTCGGCTGGGGGCATGGATGGTTTGAACTCATGGTAACGCGGGATAAATGCTAGATGGAAAATAGGAGAGAACTTGGGTTGAATTTTCATAGCTGTTTGATTGTTGCAAGTCCCAGGTGTGTCAAATATATGACGCACAGGACTTGCGGCAAAGAATCTGGCTTTTTAATCCCTTCCTCGAAGTTCTGCCCACAGCATTGGCCATAAGCAGTACATCTGCCTTGTAAAATTCGGCCCGTCTTTTTCTCGCCTTTATGGCGGGGCTATCATTTTTGAGCATATATTTTCTGTAGAACTCTAATTTTTCTCCATAATTTCCTAGAATAAGTGTACCTTAGCACTGGATTGCCTTTGTAACAGAGCTTTCATAGAGCACTCGTGCTGTTGTGGACTGACCCTGAGGATTCAGATATGCCTGAACTCGTCCCATCTGTTCTGCTTCTCATTAAGTAACTGCTTATCATGTTGTGTAGTTGACGCACATTGCCTCCAAAGTCATTAAGGCTCTTCCAGATCAGAAAGGTTTCCTTGGGCTGGAAAGAAGCCAGCTTTTAGATCTGATGTTAAAAGGAAGAGCCAAAGAAGCTTGAAATCGTTGTCACTCAGACACTGTCTTCTTACAAGTCCTATGTCATTGCAGATTTTCACCTGTAATGACAGATGTGGTATCACTGAGCAAGGTCTGGTCTTTTTTGATTTCATCAAACTTTTTCTGACCCCCCCCCCGGCTCACTGTGACAGTACCCCCCAGATCTTTCACCGACCTGCTCATGGACTTGCTGGTTATCCACCGCTTGCCAAGGACCATGATAGTGGCGGGTGGCATGCCGTGTCGGTGGTGTGTTGGCCTGCAGGGGAGGCCAACGTGATTGCAGACCAGGGTTTTTTTCTCCAGCTCCAGGTATCCTCTCTAAGGGTAACCGCATGCAGTGACATGTACACATCCATGCCAAGGCATGCAAGCAGAGGCACACATGCAGTGACACACATATATGCACACAGAGGCACTCATGCATGCAGTGATTCACATGCATGCAGAGGCACACGTGACAGGCATGCATGCAGTGACGTACATGCATGCCATGACACGCACACATGCAGTAATGTGCATGCATGCAGTGATGCACATAAATGCAATGACACGCACACATGTAATGGTATGTACACATGCAGTGACGGACACACATGCAGTAATACGTCTTTCAGATGAGACGTTAAACCGAGGTCCCATCTGCCTGTTCAGGTGGATGTTAAAGATCCCATGGCACTTCTTGAAAAGAGCAGGGGAATTTCCCCGGTGCAATTGCCAAATTTCCTCCATTCACGAAAAATACCACCAACAGCTTAATCTGGTTCAAGGTCAGTTGGCATTCATCTGTATCCCTCCCAAGGGTCGTGCCTGAAAATAGGCGGATTTGTCTAGTGCACTTACCCGTCAACAAAAACTAAATAAAAAAGAAATAAAATAGAGCCTGCCAGTGGAGGTAGGTGGGGCAGAAACTGTAGGGATCTTCAAGCATCTGCGGATAGGCACAGAGGCATATTAGGTAGCAGAACGGGAAGGGAGGGACACCTGTGACCAACTAGGTCAGTGTGGTGATAGAATAGGCAGGGACCAGGGGCAGACTGAATGGGCCTGAAGGTCCTTTTCTGCCAATCTGTGTTTCTATGATACACGCACATGCAGTGATACGCATCTAATGCAGTGACACGACGCATTCAGTGACAAGGATGAATGCAGTGACACGCACACGCAGTAACACACATGAATGAACAACACGATACATGCAATGACGCCGTATACGGATATCGCGGTGCATGCATTGATATGCACAAATGCAGCAACACACAAGCAGTGATATGCATGAATTCAGTGACATGTTCAAGTGCAGTGATGCATATACAATCAGTGACATGCATGAATGCAATGAGACGCATGCAATGACACATTCAAGTAGTGGGATGCAACATCCCTGTCTCCAGAGGAGAAGAGCTGTCTTGGGACACTCAGTCCTCCTCTCCGACTGGCCCTCGAGCAACCCAGGTCTATTCCGGAAACCTGAGCTGCTGGCAAAGTGAGTGGCAGTGCTATTTCTGTGCTATCAGGCCGGCCCCAAGGTTGGAGGTTATAACAAACATACAAATTTAGGATAGAAGGATCACTGGCCCATTGAGTTCTTTCCCTACACCAGCTTCGTGGGAATACCTTGCCAGCACTCCAGTCTTTCAGGTTTTACAGTGACTGAAAATAAAACAAAATCCAAGATGCTGGGATTTATCGTCTATGTTTTGTGCATTTCCTTGACCCTGGGCTGAGTGTAGTTCCGTGATTCAGAAAACGTGGACCAATCTCGGTTCCACAGTTCTATCCATTTTACAGGCAAAAAAAGTAACCTGTTGACCCTGATGATGATGACGACAACAACGACGATAGGATTTGTGTTTGCACTCTTCAGTTGTTTTTAATTGCCCTTCCACTTCACTTTTCACCCCCCTGAGCCCCACTTTGGCCCTGCAGACCTGGTGTACTGTGGATAGTGGCAAAGCTGTGTCAGGTCTCCAAGATTTACCACAGCTGTGCCCTTCTCTTCACCAGAGCTGGCGGTATGATTTGGGAGCCCCCAGCAATAGTCATGTGGGGGCCACACCACCCTCCCGGCCATGTGTCTTTTATGCCGTTATTTATTTATTTATTTATTTACTGCATTTTGCTAACCAGGTGAGCCCACTGGGACCAAGGTCCCTTATTCGGGGGGTAACCAGAATTAATAACAAGTATACAATTATAATAACATTTCATATCAGACAATTAAACCATCAGACAGTTACAGTAAACGCAGTTTTATTTTTAATACTACTAGTGTAGCTTCATACCTTCCTTACTAACTTACTAACATACTAAAATGCCAGCAGAATAGGCCTAACTGTTTTCAAGGCTGCTCGCTTTGGTCAGCCCCACCCTGGGAGCTGACCTTATGCCCCCTCGCCTTTCTCTGGCTTCCTTCCCAGTTCTGGATATTCTCGCTGCATTGGATTTTGCTTCCACAACCCTTCCCGCACCTGTCGACCCCTCTTGAACCCCTCCACCGCCTCTGCCTCCACCAGCCCCCCTAGGCAGCACATCTCCATGGCTCCACCACCATCTCAGTGAAGTAGCACCTCCTCCTTTCTCCCTGAATCTTCCCCTCCAGCTTCCACCCATGTCCTCTAGTGGCCCTCCTCCTTCCTTCGAAGCACCCTGACTGTTCCTCCCCTATTTACCCCTTTCATGTACCTTTGGCAAGGTTTTACGGAGAGAGTGGTCAAACTGTGAAACAGCATATGCTGGCTAGGTAGGGTGCCAAGACCATTACACCTTCAGAGCATATGCTTTGGGCGGAGTTATGAGCTTAATAGTCATGGGGGGTAGCAGAAAGACAGAAAACATGGGGGCAGGTAGCATGGGCATTAATCTAGTGTAGACACTAAATCTCGGGGGTAGGATAGAGTGCACTATGTATGAACAGACTGGATTGACCACTGGTCTTTTTCTGCCGTCAACTTCTATGTTTCTGTTAATTTCCGGCAGGAGGGCTCGGTACAGCTTGTCGGTTCTCTTTTAATCATGTTTTAACATAACAATAAATGAACAAAATTAAAGATAACATTTCAAAATTACTGAGTTATGCTGGCTGTGTCTGGTGGGGGGGGGGACATGGGTGCTGCTGTGGATTCCCAGCAGCGAACATCAGCTGTGCCACAACCACCACTTGTGCTGGCATCAAAATCCATTGACATTTTTTGCTGGTCTTGCGCTACTGTAATTCAAGCTGTTAAAATATTTAAACAATTTCGTTGAATTTCTCATTTTGCTTTGAGAACAAAAACATTTTTTTTTTCTGTCTGATGTGTCATCACCCCCCAAAACTCACCTCCCAAGTTTCAGAATAGCATTAACTTCCTTAAGTGCTTGTCTGGTAGGGTACATTTGGGACCCAGGTTCTACTGTTACTTGTGAGAATGGCCTTTTCTTAACAACTAGCTTCCAGTTTCCTATCCCTCCTTTTGATCTCTGTAACTTTAGACTAAGGGAAAGGCTCAGGTACTTCCCACAGGCTGTCGTCCTTCTGTTAAATTCTTTCATGTATGGAAAAAGCCAAGAGAAGTATATCTGATATATAGCTTTAGATCTTTAGATCGTCGCAGAGGCCCAGGCCATCTGAGGAGCCTTTGCTAACAATGTTACTTAAAAGAAATTTGAAATGCCTTCTAAATCACCTTAGTCTTTTACTGGATGCTAAAAGTCATCCTTCAAATTGCTATATAAGAAGTTTTGTTACGTGAACTCGTTGTGTCCTTGTGCCTGAAGTTTAGGATAGGTAGAAAAGGGCAGACTGGATGGACCAATGTTTTTTTTCTGCTGTCATTTTCTGTGTTTCTGTATCATAATGTTGAATTCCAGTTGAATTCTGTTTGTTCTGGCCCCCCTTGAAAATTGGCATCCATGTCCTTAGGTTCTTACCTGGTTAACAAAATAAAAAAAAAATAAATAAATAACATTTCTGGGAGTCCCTTACAACCAGAGTGGTGTAAATGATTTGTTTTCAGAATCCTCCAAAGAAATGCACCAAACTACCTTTATCTCCCCTTCTACACTCCTCTGACACTTGTCTGCTTGAACGTTCTTCAGCTGTAGCACCCTCACTCTTGTATAGCCTTCCAACATCTCCCAGTCTACTTGATTTACTTCCCCTCTTTAAATCTCATCTTAAAACCTGTTTGCCTGACTTGTCATCCAACTTTGTTGTCATTTTGCAAGAGTGGACGGATATATTTGCTCGGGTGGTGGAGGAGCTTAGCTTAAAGACGCCTGGCCAGTTATCTCCTTCCAGTGGAACTGACGGAGTGTGGATGTACCATGTAGCAGTACTATAACTACAGTTACAGGTGAGTAACCCATTCTTATCAGGCAGCTTGGGTGCCAGTCATTACCCCTGCTTTGTTATAAGCTCAAATAAGATTGAGGGGCGTGCGCCGATAAATCCTGTTGGGAGGTTTCATATCCAAAACCGAGTTTAACTAGGGCCAGCTATTTTCCGTTTTCAAAAGTGGCCAACTCCGTTTGACAGAATTTTAAAATCCGTTTTCAACCACAACTGAGGGCAGATCAGCATATTTTGTACAAAATTTTGGCTCAAAGTTTTGTTTTGTTTTTGGGGTTTTTTTGCACAAAAAGGTGGTGCAAAAAGGGGTTGTTTAAATGGCAAAGTGCTGCAAATAGAGTTTTTTCATGAAAAACAAACTCCCAAGTGCTGGTTTAAAATGACAGATTCCATATTTTACCAGTGTTTCCTGCTGAAAACTTGAAAAATCATTGGCCCTATTTTGTTGTGCGTTGCCTCCACCCAGAGAAAGGTGTATTGGGCCTGGATGCAAATGTAGTACCACCCCGAGATGCAGTACCTCCCCACTGTGATCTCCCCACCTCGTGACCAACACAATGCAAGAACAGCTTCCAACAAGCATTTGTCAATGCCAAGTGTTACTTGCTGTCATTAGCAGTGGAAGTGCAGGAGTTAGACAGATGCAGCATAGGAATGGCAGTAAAGTATTGAACTGACGCCAACTCCACCCCCACCCTGCAGAGATGGACAGGCATTGGGGTGTGCCTTTGGGTCGTCGCCCATAACCGTCACGACATTTCACCTCACCCTACGCTGCAGACACTTACAAGTGTCGAGGTGTGCTTTGAAGTGTTCGGGCTTTACGCTCACCTCATTCCATAAGGAAATACACTGAAATGGGTGCAGTATTGGAGAATGGGGTGAACTCTGGGGACAAAGGGTCCAAGGCGCATCTCGATGCCTGCCACTGGCTACAGGGTGGGGGCAGAATGGCATGAGCATTACTGTCGACAATCCCAAGTCACACCCCTGACGCCTGTCAGTCCCTATAGGCTAGGGTGTTATGGTCGAAAACCCTAACACCCTGGGCATTTCTTGGTATTTTTACTCCCAAGTTTTCAATATGGGCTTTTTGTGATCCCACCGCATGAACAGTGACACTATCAGGACGTTAACCGAAAGGTGATTTTTGCACAGCAACTGCGCCATTTGGCACCACAGGTGCGAAAACACATTTTGAACAGGGTGTGAAAAATGACAGCTGTACTGTTCATGAGGAGGTGTAAAAATGGCAGTATTGAAAATCTGGGTGAAAATATAAAAACTGGTGGTCCGAGTGTGCATAGAAACTGCAAGCACACCCATAATGTAATTAGTTTGGGGATTTTTACAGCAGATTTTCAACATAGGCATTTTGGGACCTCCGCTCATGAACAGTGCCACAGTGATTTTCTTAATCTATCCCAAACACTGAGTTCCCACAGTGACCGTGCTATTCTGTGCCGGAAGTGCAAAAACACATTTTGGGCAGGGTGTGAAAAATGACAGCAGTACTGTTCATAAGGAGGTGTGGAAAAATGCCAATGTTGAAAATCTAGACTGAAAAGATTACGAATTTGTGAACTTACTAGGGTGCGTGGAAATTGCACAATGCACGCGCGTAACACAGTCATCTTATGGACTTTTGTCACCAGATTTTCAACATAGCCAGTTTAAGACCTCTGCTCATGAACAGTGTCACTGTGATTTTCTTAATCTGTCCCGAACATTGATTTTGCACACTGACCATGCCACTGTGCGCTACATGTGCGAAAACACATTTCGAGTGAGATGTGAAAAATGACAGTTGTACTGGTCATAAGGAGGTTTGGTAAAATGGCAATGCTGAAAATCTGGAGTGAAAATATTAAAAATGCTCAAAGTTACGAGCATGCATAGGAACTGCGCAACGCACTCTCTTAAAACAGTCATTTTGGGGAATGTTTTCACCAAATTTTCAACATAAGGTTTTTGGGGGCCTGCCTCATGAACTGTGACACTGTTGTTTCGTTAATCTGTCCCGAAAGGTGGTTCTTCGCAGTGACCGTGAAATCACCTTCCGGGACTGAAATATAAAATGACAGTGACTGAGTTCATGAGGTGGGGTCCCAAGAACCCCATGTTGAAAATTTGGTGAAAAAATTCCCAAAAATCGCCGAGATATGCACCAATGTTGAAAATAAAACATTTATGCCATTATACAGCTTACCGGCATTTCTTCAGTTCATGGTCGGCTTTGAAGAGTGCAGACGTGTTCCCAGTCCACCGAAGATCATTGTGCCGAGCTCCGGAGGTAAATATGGGTTGAGGGTGTGGGGGAGGTAGGGTACGCGAGAGGGCGCGGGTTGGGGAGGGACCACCGAATCAACGAGGACTGTTTTCTAGTTTATAGGTTTAAATAAAAAAACTCTCGGAAGGTTTTCTTTTGCAGGGACATTTAATTTGGCATGCTGGGGGCGCCCCCAGCATGCCACCTGAGTGTTTTTTGGGGGCTGTGCGCGACGGGATTGGGCGCCCGGTCGGCACACATACCAAGTGCTGGGGGGAGAGAAACAAGAGGATTGGGTACCCCATTCGGCACACAGGAAATTGGGGGAGCATTATGCAGATGGGGAATGGGTTCCCCGTTGGCAAAATACAAGGAAGGGGGCATGCCGATGGGATTAGGCACCTGTCGCACATATAGTGAGGGGTGGCAAGAGCCGAGGGGTTTAGGCACACAACAAATTTGGGAGGGGATATTATACCGATGGGGTGGGCTCCCCATCGGCAAATGAAGGGCGTGCTGACAGGGGATTGGGCACCCGTTGTCTTTTTATTGAAATGTTTCACTAAGGAAGGCACACTGAATGGCGGGTGGCGGCTTTCCATCGGCTTCCTGGGGACTGTGAGAGGCCGATGGAGAAGTCGTCGCCATGGGGACACCAATCAGCTGTTTTGGTAGCTTTTAATGCACCAAAACAGCTGATTGCGTGGTGATGTGGTCCGAATTTCCTGACGCATTTAGGCATTCTCTCTAACTGCTGAAAGCAATGTATTTCCTGCACATGTGTGCAAGCAACACAGAAAGGCCAGTTATTAACACTCTACTAACATAAGCTCACTGACCGTAAGATATTAACAAATAACGAGGGCTTTAGTAAGCATAGCAGGAACAAGGTTCTGGGAAAAGAACAACCAAGGTTAAATGCATGTACAAAGGCTATCCGTGAGCACAAAGCGCATTACTATAAGGACATCCTTGCCAAGACCTGGGCTGATGGGGGAAAACATTCTGGGAAAACCTCTCAGAAATCACTGGGAAAGCATCCAAACAGGCTTCAACTATGTTAAATGTTGTTGGGTCTATCACGCATGACCCCGTGTTAATTGCCAACACATTTAATTCATCCTTCACAGTCCTCAGCCAAACTCTGCCCCCAAATTTCTTTGAACCACCCAGCACAGTTCCTATGTCCACCAAATCAGAAGAGGCCTCTACCCACCCATGTTTCTACTTCAAAGCTATCTCGGAAAGAGAGACCAAGACCTACCTACGTAAAGTTCTAGGAGGTACTAAGACAAGCAGTGATTCCCTTGACCTAAAACTTCTTACCCTAACTCTAGGTGAAGTCCTATCCCCCCTCACCAAGCTTCTCAGTCGCTCCCTCATACTTTCACAATTCCCCCAGATCTGGAAATCTGAACTGGTTACACCAGTTTTTAAGAGTGGGGACAGATTACTACCTGGGAATTATAGGCCAATATGTATTCTTACCCCATTGTCCAAAGCACTTGAAAGGATTGTTGCTGATCAGTTTGTGGAGCACCTGGAAAAATACAACCTACAATGTGTCCAACAACATGGTTTTCGTAAAGGGCACAGCACATCTACAGCCCTACTGGAATTCACAGGTTTCATTCACTATACTGTTGATCAGGGTCAACTTGTTGATGCAACCTTTATTGACCTGTCTAAAGCATTTGACATGGTTAGTCACCATCTGCTGATACATCAGCTTGCTGGGCTTGGTATATCTTCAGAAGCCCTAAAGTGGTTCACCAGCTATCTAGCAAACCGCACACACCAGGTGAGAATGGGGTCTGCCCTTTCTGCTCAACTGCCTGTCTGCCCTGGGGTTCCTCAAGGATCGATACTGGGACCCCTTCTATTTAACACCTTCCTCAAAAATCTTCCAGCATCCTGTTCCGAACCAGTACTCCTCTACGCGGATGATGCAGTCATTTTCTCAAAGACTGCTGACCCTACCCTCCTTCAGGTCCAACTTCAGAAAAGTTTTACTGAAGTTGAGTCCTGGTTCACCTCTCATAAGTTGGTGCTTAACTACAAAAATACTAAGGTCATGCTCTTCCATGGTACCCACAGCAAGCACAAAGCCAAACAATTGGTGATTAAAAACAGTGCAGGTGTTAGCCTTGATCAGACTTAATCTTTTAAATACCTAGGCGTTACTCTGGATAGTATGTCTCCTACTCCAACCATGTTGAGAATGTTGCCAAGGTAGTTAACGTTCGCCTAGGCTTCTACACAGGCATAAACAGTGCCTTTACCATTGAAGCCCTCAGATTGGCTAAAAGTTCAATTGTGTCTATTATTGACTATGGTTTGGTCACTTAGGTTCCACCACAGACCCAACCCTACGTCGCTCACCACAGCTCTGAATAAGGCATGCCGCCTGTCCAACTGGTGCAGCGTATCGTACTCACGATTGTGACCTTTACGAACAAGCAAACTGGCTTCAACTACAGGCTTGCATTGAATATCAAGCCTGCCTTCTGGCTAAGAAGGCAGATCTTGGTCTCCTACCACCAGGTTCCTTCAGCTTTTCAGTCCCTTCTGGGGCAATTCTGACACACGAAATACTGTGGAGCTAAACCCTTACTGTCCTCGCTGCTCTAACCTCACTCTGACAGTGATCCGCTGTAAGTTAGAACTGCTAATTTATTTAATTCCTTCCTCCTGAGATTGCTTAATGACTGCAACCTTGTGACCATTTAAGCAGAAACTGCATCAATTCCTAGTTTCCAGAGCATCTTGTGACTGCTATACCTAATCTCTGCTGACAGCTAAATGCACTGGGACCTCCCTCTTTACCATTTGCCCTTATATACTCTATGCTGTTGCTGCAGCTACTCCACTCACAGCACTTCCTCCCTTATCCCTTTCCCATTCCTGTCTCTTTCATCCTACCTCATACCTCCTTCCCTTACCCCTCCACTTCCATGTCCCCACCTCTCTCCTCTGTTTCCTCACCTTGTTCTCTCCCTCTACCCCCCACCCCGTGGGTCCTTCCTGCTCAAGCTTCAAATTTGTGGAATCTCCCTCCTTGCTCTTATTTCGCTCCTTCCACCTCCCAATTCACCCCCTGTACTTTCTCTCCTTGTAAGCCCTTTCACCCCTCTTCAGACAAGGCCACTGGCTGCACTTCACACAATATTTATCTTGCCGTATTGTTCTTTTGTTTATGTAATTACTGTCCTCATGTTGTACTACTTACTGAAACCATTGTAATTTGTTATTCTTGTGACTTGACACGGAACCTCTATAAAAGAGCCCGTGGCTCAAAGGTCTTTCAGATTTGTTAGATAAAAAAATAAATGAATGCAGAACAGAAGTTCAAACTAAATTGCAGGCCCCTTGATGTATTTCTGGTAGGCTGGACTGTACTGTCCAGACACCACTACCCACACTGGTATCAACTGTATGCAAACCCCTTGTCACTAGGGAGCTCCCTTAATACTGAAGTTATTGGGTACCCAGCTGTAGAATACGTGCAGGCCTGGAGCCTCTCGCTGCTTGGAATCTTGAGGTGGCACAATCCAACTAAAAGAATTAAACAAAGGAGCAGCAAACCCAACATTAACCCCCTGATTGGGTATGTATTAACCCCATCCAGGTGGCCTAGTTCAGTAATTAGTTCCCAAAGTTATATTATAAACAGATGTGCTGCAGGAAAAAGCCTTGACTTGCTCAGGGATCTTCTGTGAAGATATCTCTCTCATCAGGCCACCTCTTTGGAACTATAACCGTGTCAGTGCTAGGACCACATGGAAACTTTAGCAAACAGTCAGCTAAGGACTGCCCACAATGACCGCGTTTACATAAACCTGGGCGGCCTGTCCTCTCCTGACTTCTTTCCTGCTGTCAGAAATGTCACTTCAACCATTATATTTTCAGTTTGTTAATTTCTACATATTAGCATTTTTTCTGTGACTCTGTATGCCGCCAGTAGCACTGTCGTTGCTTTTGACTTGAATGCGTCTGGAGGCTTTCTCAAGTACTCAGTTCTGCGAGGATCTCTCGCATCGGGATCGCTCTGTGAGGCCGCTAGCCTTGCTTCTACGCCACCAGACAATGTTGCAATGAACTACGATCAACAAAATCAAACCTAACAACATTATCATGACCTACTGTGAAGATCCTGGTCGACACTATACCTTTTTCAGGTCGCTGTCCACCCTGATGGTGGTGCCCACAGCCAACCCGTCCGTCCAGCAGACACCAAGATTGGGATTTGGTTTAGGCACTACTGGGCCTCTATGGACAGTATGTTACTGTCGGTGACAGGTGACATCCCATCACTTGCAGCCCCCCCCACCCCCGGACCGTCAATCAGACACCAAGTTCGTGATTGATTCGCACTACTGTGCCTATGTAGCCATTAAGCTGCCATCATAGCTGGGTTGACCCTGTTCTTGACTACCAGCCCCTAACTGTCGACCCGATTTTCAAGGCAGGGCTTGCATTTTGCTTAGCATCATCAGGATGTTGCCTGTCATCACCTGTGGGGACATGTTACCGTCGTCGACTAGGGCATCAGTGACACGGCTGTATGTTCTCCCATGATGTGAAAGGGGATGCTGCCTATAAGGAAGATTACACTGTACAGTGAATGTTCTCCGACTGCACAAAGATGCCCATTTTTCAGCACCCAAAGGAAGCTCTATGCATTCTGCCATGGGTTTATGTGGTGGTGAAGGATGTTCTTACATAAAACCAGTTCATGGTATTTTGGAAGGAGGGTGCCCAGCACTCTCACAATCTCCTTTTCTGTGCCAGTTCTTTTTATAAAAGGCAAATAGGAACTGGTTTTATGTTCCATCACCCCTCGTGCTGTTAGGGCTGTCCACAGTACAGCAGGGCACCTATCACCACAATCCTTTTATCTTCTGTTACAGAATCCAGGAGTGGAAATGCTATGGACTATGTTGCATACACCCATGCATTACATGGGCTGCATTTTATAAATTGCCAGGCTCTGTGGTAGGCCTCTCTGGACAAAGAGGCAATACCTTCCTTTGTTCCCACTGAGCTGGATCAGCATTCATCCACACCGTTTATTTGTTTGTTTGTATTTAAAGTTTGGTGACTGGGAAAGGCACACTGAGCCAAGCCTCGTTTCCAGGTGTGACCCGGCTACATAGCCCTTTGGAATTCTCTACCCCATCAGCTACGGGAGTGCGTGACTGTGGGGATTTCAAGCAGGCATTAAAAACATATTTGTGGTGCCAAGCATATGCTGCCTAATTGTGCTGGATTTTATTAGTTGTTTGTTTTATATTGCATTTTATTTTTATCTTGTTCTATTTATTCTTTTATGTAAAGCACCTTGATGCTCCTGAAAGGCGCTCAACAAATAAAGCTTATTATTATTATTAGCTTATTATAGAATGCATAGGAAAATAAACAATTTCTTACAAAATGGTAGTTACAGAAAATATTCAGAACTTGGTGTGGTTCAGGCACAAAGTATACTAGGTGAGAACAAACGAAAATGGTGAGATTACATATGTGTGGAATTAAACAGTAGTTATTGGAACACTTAGGGGCCCCTCATATGGGGAAACTGGTACAAGCAGTGGTTTAGTAGCAGTCAGAGGGAAGGCCAGAAGGGTTAAACAGAGAGATTAGAACATGGAGCTGGAAGCTTGAAACTTGAGGGAACACATGGTAGAGGTACAGGCTCTGAGGGGAGGGAGAAACCCCTACCAGAATTGGAGAAGAAGAAAGATGGGGGTTTGGATGCAGTTTGGGCACTGAGGCAGGGGGAGGATTCTTAGGAGTCTTTTTATAGACAAGAATGTTGTGGCAAGGCAAAGATCAGAGGGTAGGTTATTCCAGAGGAGAGGGAGACGGTAAGAGAAAGCAGACTGACCTGCAGTAGCGTGAGGGCGAGGGATGGAGAAGGTACATGAGTCTCTGAGGCTGTTGATTTGGCGGGTGTAAGGCGGGATGAAAGATAGGAGGGGAGGGAACCAAACCAAAATTTAGCAATGAGTGAGGCACAATGGACCCATCTCCCATGAGACAGAGGGAGAGGGAAAGAGGTGTAGAGGAGACAGTGGTGGGTAAGAGGGAAGAGGCTGTGGCAAAGCCACAGAAGGAGTTGAGGGTGTCTGATATGGAGAGGGAAGAGGCTGGAGCTATGCCATAGACTGCGTCAGTTTATGCAGTTTTCATTTACCCTGCCAGGCCATGATGGAGAAGGAGCTGCAGGCCAGGAGCTTCAGCCTCCCCAGCTCAGTCCTCCAGGGCTTCCTCTTCTCCTTCCCAGAAGAAGACATCGGACGGGAAGCACAAGCACCAGGATCGTCCTCAGTCAGCCTCTCACTCGCAGTAAATGCACAGACTGGCGGCTGCCTCTGGGTCTTCCTCCTGCGGGGGTTCAGCCCCTCCAGCCCCGTCTGGCCTCACCTCCTCAGGGCTCCCGGTGGCTCCATCACCTGCCCTCTCCATATTGGGCGGTGGCTCTTCTGGGAAGTGGACATCATCCTCTGCCCCTCAGCCCCTGACGCTGAGGCCCTTAGCACTCACGGCTGCTCAGCCAGATGGCTCGGCTAGTATTGGGTCCTCTGACCATTGCCGCCCCAGCAAAGGTGTTGCCTTCATCGGTATCCAATTCTGGGACTGACACCAGTCCTGTCAGGAATTGCCCGCAGCAGGCGCTCGTCTCCTCATCCACCCAGATATCACCTCTGCCCTTGCCTCCAGTGTCTCCTCCTCCACAGGCACTACCCTCACCCATGGGGCCATGTCAGTTTCCTCTCTGGACTGTCACCAGCCTTTGCCAGTCAGGCTGGTGCCGGACCTGACAACGCCTCAGCAGATGGCTACACAACCATCGTCACCTCAGCTTCCTCTCTGGACTGTCACCAGCCTTTGCCAGTCAGGCTGGTGCCGGACCTGACAACGCCTCAACCGATGACTCCACAACCATCGTCTCTCCCTCCTGGCCCACAGCCTGACAAAGTCCTCTGGACAGCTCCCCCCACCTTCTTTTTTTCCCACCCCTGTCTTTCCCCCCAACTTTTCTTCTTAGGTATCCCTCCCTGGTCCATCCAGGGTTGTACCTTCTATTATTGTATTATTTTTATACAATTGTACTTACTGTATGCAACTTTATCTGTAAATCACTGATGCATATGTGTGCTTATTGTTATATGTTTTGCACCTGTATGTTACCACTGTTGTACCTCACATTGTAACCAAGTCTACCCTCCCTGCGACGAGGTGTCTTTGTAAATGAGTCCACGACTCAAAGGTTGTAAATCCGACTTTCAAATAAATAAATAAAATAAATAAAGCTGTTACCACACCCAGCGCCTGCTGGCTTCTCCACCAATGTACCTTTACCCACAGCTGTAGTACCCTTATCCTTCGGTCTACAACCTACCACCACTGGCAGATTACAATGCTCTTTTCTCTGCCTGGTGGTCCTTTACCCAGACCAAGGACAGGTCACTCCGGGTGCCATCTCCCCCGGACCCTCTGTCTCAGGACCCAGCGGCCCCCGTACCATGGGGCCCTTCCGAAGGGCACCCCGACGTCTGCTCTGGCCCACATATGGAGGACTGTCGCCCCTTGACTCCGGTCCCCGACAGCAAGCCTTCTGGGGATGACTCTTCCTCTTCGGAGTCCTCCGAGGGCTCCAGGGATTCCTCCGAGGAGCAGGATCAGCCTAACAAGGCCCCAAGTTCCCTCCAGATGACCCAACGTTCCTAGATGTTGGTCATACACAGTCCCTCATGGGATGGGAGATGGAGGAACTGGACCCGGAGCATCACCGTTTGGCTGTTTATTTATGGAAGAAGGATATCCTTCCCTTGGTGGTACCTCCCCTAATTGACTCTTACATGGATGTCACCTAGGCAGCGTGGAACCACCCCTCTACTTCTCTGCCTTTACCTAAGAAGGCAGACCACCTCTACCATGCGCCAGTTGGCAAGTCCTTCTTTGGGGACCACCCCAAGGTAGACTCGGTGGTCATTAATGCAGTCCATGATCACACTAAGAGGCCCAAACACCTTAGTGCCCACCCCCCCGACTAGGAGTCCAGGCAGCTCGACCAGTGGGGTAAATGCATGTATGCATTTACCACCCATGCTATTGGGGCCATAAACTATTTGGCCCATGTGATTCAGTACCAGAACACCTTCTGGGATCAGGTGAGGGATCTGGTACAGACTCTTCCTGAGAACTCTACTAAAACTCAACTGGACCGGCTATTGAAGTCAGGCTCAGATGTTGGCACTCATGTACTGTGGGCGGCTTATGATGCTGTTGACACCTTTGGGTGTGGTGCAGCAACGGGAATCTGCCTTCGTCGCCTTCCATGGCTTTAGTGTCTGGCTTTGCCCCAATGTTCAAGCCAGCATCTTAGATGCCCCCTTTAGGAGCTTGGTTCTGTTTGGGAGTGATGCCCAGGACATCATCTCCCGACTCCAGGAGTCCAGTAAAGCCCTCAGGTTGGTCCACTCGCTCTACTTCTCTTAGCCTCGGATGAACCAACGTCAGTCTTTTCATCAGGACTTGCATCAGCCCACCAGAGGCCAGCAGTCAAAGGCCTCCCTCAAGCACAAGGCTCATACTCCCCTAGCAGCGGCTGCCCTTAGGGCCCCCTGAGCACCCACAGCCGCTCTACCAACCCCTGGGTCCACCACCTGACTCCTTGCCCTTCCCCCCCCCCAGCCAGGGCCCTGGGGAGGCAGTCAGGGGTCGGTTCTCCCTCTACCTCGATGGGTGCTGAGCAGTGACCACAGACCAGTGGTTGGTCTTGCTCATAGAGCATGGGCACACCTTAGAATTTCTGGAGCCTCTTACGGATCACCCTCCCTTGCCCTTCCAGTATCCTTCAGCCCACCCTCCCTCATTCAGGAAGAGATTATAGCTGTCCTGCACAAGAGGGCTGTAGAGCCCATCCCTCCGGCTCAAAGAGGAAGGGGGGTTTTACTCCCATTTTTTTCCTCATCCCCAAGAAGACAGGGGACCTGAGGCTGATCCTGGACCTCAGACACCTAACCAGTATATAGAGTACAAATGCGTCAAGATGGTTACCCTCCAAGGATTACTGTCCCTCCTTCACTGGGGGGACTGGCTGTGCTCCCTGAACATGTAGGATGCCTGTCTCCATATCCAGGTTTTCCTGGCCCACCACTGTTTCCTCTGCTTCTGCTTCCAGGAGGATCAGTTTTGGGCCCTCCCTTTTGGCCTTTCTTCAGCACCCCAGGTTTTTACCAAGTGCCTAGCAGTTGTGGCTGCAGCTCTGAGGAGACAGGGATTCTACGTGTTCCCCTACCTGAATGACTGGCTGCAAGCAGTCCCCTCCAGGGATCTCCTGATTCAGACCATGGAATGCACCTTCCGGCTCTTCTGTGCTTTGGGGATCACAGTCAGTTTGCCAAAGTCTTCTTTCCCTATGCCAGTGTCTTCTGTATATTGGGGTGATGAGTCCAGTGGGACCAATGCACAAATGACTTGGATCAGCCAGTCATGGTCTCCGATCCAGTGAGGAGGACCTTGGAGTGGTGGCAGAACCCTGCTAATCTCCTGCGAGGGACCTCTTTCAGACTGTGTCCCCTCAACAGATCCTCACAACAGATGCCTCGAGTCTAAGCTGGGGTGCCCACTTGGCCATCCACCTGACCCAGGGGACCTGGTCAGAGGTGGAGCAGAGTCTCCACATCAACGTGTTGGAGATGCGTATGGTTCTTTACGCCTTGCTGGCCTTCCAGACCCACTTACAGTACTTCCCGGTCCACTGCTGGTACAAATGGACAACGTGTGTGGTTTACTGCATCAACAAACGGGGGCACTTACGCATACCCCCTTTGTCGGGAGGCGATGAGGATCCGGCACTGTGCCATTGAGCACGGGCCTGGAACTTTCAGCCATTCATGTTTCAAGAGTCCAAATGTCCTGGCCGACAGACTCAGCCTGTCCAGGTCGAGGCTCACGAGTTGGAACTTCTATCCTCAGTGGTCAAGATCTCTTCAACAGGTGGGATCATCCAGAGTTGGACCTTTTGTGTCCCCTGCTCAGTGCAAAACTACCACTTTTCTGCTTGCTTGATCCAGAACCTGAGTTTTCTGGCACGACGATTGTCCCTCTCTGGAAGGGAGGTTCGTGGCACGCTTTCTCTCCCTTTCCACTCCTACAGAGTGTTCTGCTTAAGCTTCAGTCGGAGGGGCAGATGATCCTCATAGCCTCCTTTTGGCCACATCAGATTTGGTTCCCTGCTGCAGCAGCTGGCTGTGGAACCTCCAGTGCCCTTCCCCTGTGCACCAGCTTGCTCTCCCAGGAACAGGGCACCCTAGTCCATCCAGACCTCAAGTCCCTGCACCTACATGTGTGGCTCCTGCAGCCATAGCTATCACTGCTTTAGGGACTCCTCTAGGGTTGCTGATGTACTAGTGGCTGCTAGAAAGCCTTCCACTAGAGCCACCTATGCTTTAAAGTGGAAGTGGTTCTCTCTGTGGACTGCTGCTCATCACCTGGATCCCTTCACCTGCCTGGGGAATCTGATTCTGGAGTACTTGCTCTTTCTTTTGGACTCAGGTTTGGGGTACTCCTCCCTTAAGGTGCACCTTTCCGCCATCTCTGCGTACCATGCACCTATTGAGGGCAAATCTGTTGCCCAGCTGGAGGTATCACGCACGTTCTTGCGGGTCATCCTGCATTTGAAGCCTCCTGTTTGGGATCCTGTCCCTCCATGGGACCTTTTTTTCATGTTGGAAAAACTCACTTTGCCTCCCTTTAAACTGGCCGCGAGTTGTGAGCTGCGCTTTCTGTTGTGGAAAGCACTCTTTTTAGTTGCTGTTTCTTCTGCTTGAAGGATTTCTGAGCTCCAGGCTTTGACGTGTAAAGAGCCTTTTTGGTTTTTTCACAAAAACAGGGTGTCTTTGCATACTAATCCTAAGTTTTTGCCTAAGGTGGTATCCAAGTTCACGCTAAATCAATCCATCCACCTTCCAGTTCATTTCCCTGAGTATTCTAATCAGGGAGAGGCTTGCTCCCTGCTTTAGATGTTCATAGGTGCTGAGGTATTACACCCACTGCACCAAGTCTGTTAGGAAATCTGGCCAGTTGCTTGTTTCATTTGCCCCAAGAGAGAGGGAGCACCTGTATTGAAACAGTGTTTGTCTAAGTGGTTGGCTAATTGGATTGTTTATTGCTACTGCAAGTACAACAAGCCCTTGCCCAGAGTGGTTAAAGGTCATTCCACCAGAGGCATGACTGCCTCCACAGCCTGCTTCAAAAATGTGTCTGTTGCGGACATCTGCACAGCTGCCACCTGGAGCTCTGTCCAGACTTTCATTAGGCACTACGGTCTGGACATTGCTTCTAGGCGCAGGGCCAGTTTCGGCCTTGCACTCCTTCAGGGCCTTCTCTCTTGAGCTTTGTGCTGTTACCTAATAACTCCTCCCGGTTACCCTTCAGGTCAGTTCCGGTACTTCTTGGGACTAAGTCCTACTGGTGTTGGCCTGCTGCAAGAGCCCCCTCGAAGTAAGATAGTACAGTTATGTAAGAACTTACCATAACAGCAGATCCTGCTTTCCCTCCCTCCTTCCCCGTTCTCTTCCTTTCTGTTGCACTTCTGCCTATATTTTATTTCTTCTTGGCTCTAAGGAACTGCCTCTGTTCTTCTTTTCACCACCGCCTTTTTTGGGGTCTCCAGCGGGAGAACTGAGGTAGGTATGGGGGACCGCCCCCTTTATAGGATAGGCGGATGTCAGCGGGGGCGGTCCCCCGTGATAGACTGCTGGCTAGAAGTTTTCAGGTGGTCCTTGCGCCTGGCGGCTTCAGTCCTACTGGTGTTGGCCTGCTGCAAGAGCTACTCTCGAAGATCTACTGTTACGGTAAGTTCCTTCATAGCTGTACTTCTCTTCCAAAGGTAGTGTCTGAGTTTACTTTGAATCAAACCATCCACCTACCAGTGTATTATACAGAGCATGTCAATCCAGTGGAAGTATTGCTCCATACATTAGATGTGCATAGAATACTTGGTACTGTACACACTGTACAAGTGCCTGCAGAAAGTCCTTGCAGCTTTTGTTTCATTCGCCTCGGAAAGAAGGACCTCCAGTTTCTAAACAGTGCTTGTCCAGATGGCTAGCATATTGTATTCCATTCTGTTACAGAAGTGTGCTCCTGGTGTGGTTCATGGTCATTTCACCAGAAGCATGGCCACTTCTGTAGCTTGTTTTCGGAATGCTCCCACTACAGTAATCTGTGCAGCTGCCACATGGAGTACTGTCCACACCTTCAGTAAGCACTAGTTTGGCCATCGTCTCTCGTAGATGAGCTGGTTTAGGCCTAGCTGTGCTACAAGGCCTACTGTCATAAGTCTGTAGGCTCCAGACATCCAGACTGTTAGCTTTTGGTACTGCTTGGGACTCATTCCAAAGGTGTGGCCTGATGAAAGAGATATCCTTGAAGAAGATAGAACAGTTATGTGCTTACCGTAACAGTAGATCTGCGCAAGAATCTCTTTCATCAGGCCATTTTGTCCCATGCTCCTTCCCTAAGGGGTTGCAACAAAGGATTTTTTGTACTGCTGTCTCCATTGCTACCTGGTCCAGCACTTTGTCTTGCCTGGTATGTGGAGTGCTGGGGTCTCTCCTGGTTCCCTAGTGGGAGGGCCCCCCAAGCATGCTCTCCAGTGGGGAACTGAGGAGAGATGGGGCCCTCCCACATTTATGTGCACGCTGATGTCTGACGTCGTGGGCAGCTCTCTGACTGACTGCATGCAAAAGTTTCCATGCTGTCCTAGCACTGATGTGGTTGTAGTTCCAAAGGTATGGCCTGATGAGCGAGATTCTCTTGAAGATCTACTGTTAACAGTAAGTATGTAGCTGTTCTTTCTCCCATCCAGTGGAGCTGCTCTTTGTTACAGAATTAATGTTGTGAGGCAGTGTGTGCCTGGAGAGTGATTGCAGGGTCGCTTACCCTTGCAAACGCTGCTTCTTGTGTCAAGTCTCTCGAGTAAGCATGCAGTTACTTCTGCTTTGTCTGTTCAGGAATTCTGCTTTCTTTGGTAGACACATAGTCTTGTCTCCTTCAGCTGTATGCAACAGCTCAGTCCAGTTTGGCTTCTTTTTTGTATCCAGTTGTACAAGTCTGGAGTCAGCCTCCTGCTCCCTGGCTGTGGAAACCAAGGCAGGCCTTAGACACTGTGGCTCCAAGCAGCAACACTGCCTCTGAGCTGTTCTAGTGGCCAGAGCCAGACACAGATTAAGAATGTTCTGGAACAGCGCTGCTATTCACTGGGAACAAGGCTCCAGATTGGTGGAGACCTCTGTCAGTCACAGGGTAGGATATGTCTGGCTGATTGGTAACCGACTCATGTATGAATTAAAGAAGTCCTCCACAGTCCCTTGGGCCTACTGTGGCTTCCGGCAGGATTTGGATCCTGATTCGCTGTAACACTGGCCTCTGACCCTATTGCCATGGTGATGGGGTAAGAGGACAAGCAAGACATCCTGCCTTGTAGTCCTTGACGCTCTGGAACAAAATGTCCTTATTTAAGGACTCCGCCCTTCAACAAGTATTTGCGTCCTCTGTTATATTTGTGTGGGTTTGCTCAGCTGTCCATTTCGGTTGGGGCTATGATTGGGAAATCGGACAGCTTTCAGGAATCCCTCATTCCAAGCATGTGATCCCACTCTCTGTTGGCAGGAGGCAGCTTCTTTTGATGTGCAGCATGAGACATGACCAAATGATGTTGGAGGTGCTGAAGAATGCACACTCCTTTCCTCTCTCTCCACCTCTGTTCTCAGTGTTAGTCCTGGGGACTGAAAGGTGCTATGCGGATTGCTGGCTCGAGTAGCCCAAGTAAACCATCATTCAGTTGGGGTTATAGTTCAAGCATTATAGATATTATGAAAACAATACATTTGCATCTGTATCCAAAGTTTGTACTGGGTCTGTAAAATGTTCCTTTAACTAGCCCTGCTGGCTTGTACTGGAGGCAACATTTCAATAAAACAAACTAGTTTGAGCTAGCAGACTGTCTGTGGGGGCCAGTGAATTTTTCCTAGCTACTTACCTTGTTGGCTGATGTTTACAAAACTACATTTCAAATGCTGAACTAAGGTACATCAGGCAGCAGAAAACTCCCAACACAGCTGAGGGTAGGGGATGGAGGAAGCCAGCTCTCCAAATGTATAAGCAGCCTAAATCACAGCTGTTCAAGAGCCAGGAAGGCATTAGTTGTGTTAGCCAAGAGCAGCATGATCCTAAGAGAGCTGGTTGCTTCTGGTCACGAAGTCACTACTTGTTAAATACCACACATTTTTTCCAGGGTGTTTAGCGATACAGAGCCAGTTAAGATTCCTGCCCCTGACAAACCTACTGTTCCAGCTGGGAGGAATTCCAGAGATTGATTAGTGTGTGTGTAGGGGTGGTGATGCAGGGACTATATAAGCATACTGGGTAAAAAAAAAATCACCCCATCATATCTGTCACTGGTAGTGCTTGCTGTACAGTTGTCTCAAGTACAGCAATGAGCGCAGTCAAAGCTACAGTGATTCTTCCACTTTGTTTATTGAGTTTTTAAACATTTTATATCCAGGCTGTGCTAGTGACGTGGTATGGAAGATTGGGGTTCTCATGCAAACCACAGAATCCCACAGTGGGACAGGCTAGGGGCCAGCTCTTTAAAATATAATAGACACAATTCAGTTTGTTTGCTTAGTTTATGTCCCTTCAGTCCTTGTTACTGGGGACATTTGTATGGAAACAGGATCTTTGTGTCTACAATTTCATCTTATCCTCCTGCTTTGCCACCACTGAAGTTGTAATCCTCTGTCTGCAAGATAATTATCATTTATTAATATAATATTAATCGTCAGGCCAGTGAGTCTGACCTCCATAGTGTGTAAAATGTGTACATCACCTTGAATGTAAAGAGCAGATAGTCGAGTTCCTGAAGGAGTATGGCCTGCACATGATTCAAGGCAGGTCAGAGGAATGAGGGAGAAGTCAATGTAAGTAAAGACAGCCACTCAAGTCAGTCACTGGATGGACAAATTTATTTTTACAAAACCTTACAGGCGGCACACAGCATACAACCCTGTTAAGTGCCAAGTCCAGAAACAGCAATGCAGATTTCCAAAACACCATGCAGTTATTGCAAAAGATACCAAACTCGAGCTGGCTGAGATGGTCGGAACAGGAGGCCCAGTACTCTGGTACTTCACTCAAAACTGAGGTTCGTCAGGGAGCGGGGCCTTAAAGGCAGGCTAGCATTGAAATACTCACCCACTCATGATGTCATAATTGGGCTGTTTAAATTTATAGTCCTCTGTGTAACTGAAAATTTAAAGTGAATACAAACTACATACATTCCTGTATCAAATACTGTACCAACAAAAAGGTCAGTACATCTAGGTTTAATTTAGGATCAGAATTTGATCTGATATAATTTCACAGAAAGATATATTGCTGTTTCACACTGATCTGATAGTACTGTAGGCAGCCAGATAATAAAAAGAGAGAAACTAACTACATGTACGTAGCCTTTGCATGTTCACTCATTTGCACAGTGACAGGGAGCTCCCTGAGGATCCACTAGAGAAGGGGTGTATTGGAGCCGGGTTTAGTAGAACAGATAAAATCGGCAACAACGCTGTGACAGCTGTAAACACAAACAATTATTGGCAAAGAAAAAAGATCAGTAATTACAAATAAATAGCGCAATTACAAATAAATAGAGCAAATGGTTACGCCAAGAGATTTAACAAAGGAGAGGGTATTAGAAAATACTGATCATCTTTGCACTTCGGCTGTAGTATTATATAGAAACATGTTTGATAGATTTCAAGAATGGTTTCAAATCCTAGTATTCATTTAGCCCCCCCCCCCCCGACTGATTGTATTCAGTCTGAAGAGCCAAAAGTTTTCCTTCTCGAGAGACGATTCAGTCTCTCTCCTCCTCTTTCGGGGGATTTTACAGGCAAGAGTTTGGTTGTTAACGTCCCTATACCTGGATTTTTAGAGCAAAGCCTTTGACTTGGTATCACAGGAGACTGGTGAAGAAGTTGGGGACCTAGGGCTTGGTGGAAGGGCATTAGCAGGTGGATTGAGAACCAGCTTAGGGGGAGGAGCCATGGTGATTAATGAGGAACACTTAGTGGAAAGGGAAGTCACTAGTGGGGTATCCCAAGAGTTAGTCTGAAGTCACAACCCTGCCCCCGCCCCAGGCCACATCCGCCATGCTGGAATATACCCTAGTCCCAGGGGTGAACCCTTTTCAGGCCTGTGTCCCCAAACTCCTCTGGCCCGACAACCTGTCGGTCACCCCCATGGTGCTTCGCTCCATGGCAGGGGCTCCGGGGGGGGGGTCCTCCTCCCTGAAGCAGTCCACCATTTGGAGTATGATTTAGTGCCAGCAGGCTCTATGAATTAGGGGAGTCAGGAGCCCAGACAGTCATTTAGATGGCTGTGGGGGCTTTTCTCTTCTCTTTGGTCCCTCCCACCTCCTTAACAAGCGCGCATCCTATGTCAGTGCATGCACAGCACATCCCTTGAAGCAGGAGCAAGCTTTCTGGCTCAGCCGCGGGGATTGTTTAACTAGGAAAGGCACAGTAAGTCAGAGTTGTTTCCAGGTGTGACTTGGGAACACACTTGGGAACACAAGGAAGTTAAGTGACTTGCTCAGGGTCACACAGTATGCAAGTGAGAGCTGATGGGATTCAAACCCAGGTCTTCAGATTTGCAGCTCACTTCCCCTAACCACTATGCTATACTGCCTGTGGCTGCAGTGCCGGCGCTTGCCATTGACCCTCTGAGGCAGAGGCACGCTGCCATGTGGCAACTACCTCAGCTCGGCCTGCCTCAGGATGCAGGGACTTGGGTTCACCCCCACGCTGGGTCGTCTGAACGGCAGCCTGATGTTCTGTCACTGGGCCTTCAGGATGGCCAGGTCCAGTCCTTCTCAGCTTGTTTATCAGCAACATAGGTGAAGGAACACAGGCTAAAATCAGTCTGTTCGCAGATGACACTAAGCTGGGGGAGGGTCAGCAATGAGAAGGGTGTCAGGGACATGGAGAGAGACCTGGATAGGCTGGAGTAGTGATTGGGCAGCTCAAATTCAATGCCAAAAATGCAAAGTCATGCAGATAGGTAGGAACAGTTCTAAAACCGAATATTGACTGGGGGGTCAGACTAGCCCAGATGACAGCAGAAAGAGACTTGATAGTGACCATGGCAGACAGCTTGAAAGTCACGAGCTCAGTGTAATAAGCCATCACTGAGGAGAGCGAGCGGAAAGGATCTCCATTAGGAATGAGAAGGTGATTCTACCTCTGCACAGGTCTGTGGTATGGCCGCACCTGGAGTACTGCATACAGTTCTGAAACCCTCACCTGGAAAAAAAAAAAAAAAAAGAGCACAGGCTCGAGACTGTGGGCGAAGGGCAACGACAATTTATTTTATTTATTTATTTAGTTTTTGTTGACCGGGTAAGTGCACTAGACAAATCCTGCCTATTTTCAGGCACGACCCAGGGGAAGGGGATACAGATGAATGCCAACTGACCTTGAACCAGATTAAGTTGTTGGTGGTATTTTTAGTGAATGAGGGAAATTTGGCCAGGACACCAGGAAATTCTACTCTTTTCAATAAGTGCCATGGGATCTTTAACATCCACCTGAACTACCACCAATCCAGGCAGATGGGACCTCGGTTTAATGTCTCATCCGAAAGATGGCACCTCAGAAATGCAGCACCCCTCTCATGCTGCACTACAGTGTCAGTATTGGGATATTAACCCAAGTGCCAGATGTGGGAACTGAACCCACAGCCCTCTGATCTCTCAGCCTGAGAGGCGAGTGTGCTACCTACTGAGCCACTGACACTGAAAATGATACAGGGGCAGAAGGGAAATCTTATGAGGAACACCTCAGCAGCCTAAACATGTACTCAGTGCGGTCCTGGAGGGAGTGGGACAATACAGTGGAAACTCTAGGGTTTTAGTGGGGTAAACAAGATGAACAGCCAGTAACTTTTCAAATGTTGTGAGGGTTCTGCCGCAAGGGGGCATGGGTTCAAGCTGTTGGTGGGGGGGATAAAAAAGTGATGAGAAAGTATTTCTTCACAGAGAGTAGTGTAAAGGTGGAACAGATTACCTAGAGATGTAACAGAAAGGAAAACAGTTGAGAACTTCAAGGCTGGCTGGGACTGATTTAAGGGGCTGATGAGAACTGAGGAGACCCATGTGAGGGGAGGGGAGCTGCACTACCAAAAGGGGAGACCATAGTCCTTGGTTTCTTTATTAATGTAGTTTTGAATATCTGGCAAGATACACTAAGCATACAGATGCCTGTTTTCTGGCACAAGCTGTGAGAGTCACAGAAGCATTGAGAAACGTTTCAGAATCAACACATAAACATAACAAGACGTCAACAGCAGCAGCAAGAACATAAATTGAAGGAAAAAAAACACTGGTAAAAGTGAAAGTTAAAACCAGGAAAGACGATAAATAATTATAAAACAAAATGTAATATTATTTACAGTAAGTAGTATCCAGGAGTACTAAATAACAGTAAGGTAAGCAATTGCTTTTTCAGCCTTACAGAGACGGGAGAGTCCACATACTGCAAATAGCGGCAGCGCTGTAGAAAGCTTGTAAGTGTACAGCGAGAAACGGTAATTCCAGCAGACCTGCAGCAAACAAGTGGGCATGATGTCACAAAAGGGAATTATGAGGGTAAAGGCAGGAGGATGAGATGAAGCCTGAGGACAGAGATAATGTTTTCATGCAGCTGTCCCCAGTAATAAAAGAAGACGGGGATATAAATACAGAAAGTTTATAAAATGGACATTGCTGTGTCTGAATAGTCCTCTTCCCGGATACTGGAAAAGTCTACGAAACCAACAGTGATGCAGACTGTATAGAAACTTAGGCCTCGGAGATCTTACCTTGCAGCATTTTCTGAATGAAAGGTCAGTATATTCAATGCTGTAGTATTCTAAAGGGTTAATAGCCTTGGGACTGGGCCCTTTAGAGAAGGGCTTCTCTGCCTCACTCTCCGTGTAGCCAAACACTGCCCTGAAGTTCTAGACATCCTTTAGCACATTTGCTGCAAACTAAATAGTAGGAGTGGTGGGCGAGGCTGGTAACGGGACTGTTGCTATAATTGGCCAGCCTGCTCATACATTCATACTGATTGCTTGGCAGAATTGCATCAACACATTCACTGTAAAGTCGTACAGTACAGTACTTTTTGTTAGATTACTTACTTTGTTCTTCCAAGTCTACCCTGGGGGTTGGGGGGCAACTTTAGTTCTGGCGAAGTCTTTTGGAGTCTGACCTACATGAGGATTTGCATAGTGCTACCCATAATGCTTTGTTTGGGGCTTTGGCATGTATGCCTATGGTAGGGAGAAAAGAAACCAATCAGTTTATCTAATTACATGTTGGTTCTAGTCAGGATTTAAGCAGTAAAGTGTTAACTGGGGTGTGTATCATTGTGGAACGTACCCACACCTGGAGTGTTGTTTGTGCCTTAAAGAGCCCCTGATTCCATTAAGAGAACTTTGAAGAATGTCATATTTAGGCACAATCCTTTTTATATTTCATGTATTTTCTGTAATTCCCTTCCCCCCGCTCTTTATTTATTACCAAAGACAGCTGGCGAAACATGAGATCACTGTCATCTAGACTTTATCTACTCTAGCTGCTTGTCCATGCTTGACATCTTAACCCCCTACCCCTATGTCCGGTGCTAGACTGGCATTTGACTGAGGTGGGTACATGACAGACTCGTTAAACCTGGGTCTTTGCAATCCTTAAAAATTCTATGTTTCCATCTATGACATCATAGTTGTCATGGCAGCAGATTGTGATGTCCAGTGTAGACAAACGAGCAGAACAGAAAGGGCAGATATCTGTTTTTCATGCTAATATCCTTGGTAATAAAGAAATGAGGGTGAGAATTCCAGGAAAAAAATGAGATATCAGCTAAATTGACTCTAAATATTGTATTGTCTCAAAGCTGTCACCACCATGTCAGGGGAACTTTAAAGAGGGTGAGGAAAGCACTGCAGCATTTAAATCCATATTTGCTTACCCTCTGTGCCTTTTTTTTGTTACTATTTTTTTTTTTTTTTGCAGTTATTTTACTGGAGTTTATTGTACAGACCAGCCATACAATACCTCCATGTTCCATGCTTAGCCAAGGCGACCCTAGGTGCTGGTTGCATAAAACCTCTTAAGAGTCCCACAGTGTCACCTCCCTCTGTGGACAGAAAGGGTCCCACAGTCTCGCTTTCTGCTGTGGACAGGACCCATAGATGCTCACTCTGAAACCCAGAAATGATCTCCAACAGTGGAGTAGCGTAAAACGAAAACTACACAACGAGATAAAGTAGTGTAGGTGCCCTATACGCCTCAGAGTTGTTGGGGACCACCATCTGATGTCACCTGTATGGGATCAAATGCTGTTCTTGATATGGGTCGTCCCTGTCATCCCCCTCCCCATTCCATGTCCTGCATTTTCCATATTTGAGGAATAGACCACAAGTTTCCTGGAATAAACCTTACTGCCGAACAGTTTATCACATGCCCTCACTCCTGTGCTCTTTCTATTTATGTCTCTCCCGTTTTGTTTCCTGTCCCCTTGGTCTTTAAAAATCAGCTCTGTATGTAGCCCCCAACCCCCACTACATCATTATAGATCTTCCAACTATGGAAGCAGTGGTATCAGTGTCCAGAGCCACTGACTGATTGTAACCAATGATGTCTCTGGTTGGAGTGCCAACAATAGTGCAGGGGGGGCTACAAGCAGAGAAGGGGGGGTATACAAACGGTTTGGGTTCAGAAAGCATATTTGATTGGACACCCAAAGCCTTCCGACATCTACCAGTTTGGGATAACCCTTGATTCTCCATCAATTGAAAACCAATTCAGTGGAGAGATTAGCAAGGAAGAGGTACATTGCATCCTAGGGGACCTGCTCAGCCCAAGTACAGGTGCCTTACTGTCCTTTTCGGAACTACAGTCTTCCCCTTTCCCTCCACACACCTGTGGTGCTTCTTCCAGCTCTGCTATTCCCTGACATCCCCACTGGGGAAATTTCTGACAGAGTCAGCCAGGGTAGAACTGGAGACACCGATAATTAGGTCAGCCAAAATTAAGGGTGTGGCAGTGTACCTTATGCCCTATGGGGAACCGATCTTTTAGCCAGTTGACATCTCACTGTGGACTAAGGCTCAATAAGAAAGTGTGCTATGACTTCAAATAACAGAGGAGGAATGGTACAATTTCTGATGCAGTGTCAGCGGGGCAGTGGTGGACACTAGAACTAAACTGACACAATTTAAGATCCTCAGTTGGTGGCACCACACCATGCAGCAGCTGTGTCTGTAGGGTCTCCTTCCGACAGACCAGTGCTGAAACTGCAGTGGTCTTGTTGTTGAGGCACAGGTCAGAAGCATAGGAAGACCAGGATCAGTTGTAAAATTCAGGTAACCTTTTATTCTAGAATCGTGGATATGTTGTTCTATCCACACTGTTTGGCATGCCCTTTCCCTTTAAGAATCTTGATTGAAGGTCTAAAACTGGCTCCTCCCACCCACCCAGGTGGTATATACATGCTCCACCCCTTGATGCCAGATCTTCCTTTTCGCTGGGAGATTCAGGTTCCTCCTTACCTTTCGCCGTTACTTTAGGCTGGCGAATAAATCTCTGGATTTGGCCCCGACTACTTGAAAGAGCTTGATTCTTACACCCTGTCGACGAGTTCTGCTCGGCTGACATGGGGTTGTTGGAGATTCAGGGTTACTTTGAAATCTTCTGGGGCCCGTGCTTTTATGCTTGCGGCCCCCACCCTCTGGAATTCTCTGCCCCATCAGCTCCGGGAATGCGAGACCATGGGGAGCTTTAAACAGGCACTCAAGACTTTTTTGTGGAGTCAGGCTTTTTTATGAATTGTTATGATTTTCTCATTGCTGTTTTATTTATTAATTGTCATATTTTTATGGAACTGGTTTCACGATCTCGACTGTGATGGAGGACAAGTCCTCGCCTGGTTTCCACCGCTGCCCATGCGGGCAAAAGATGTCTCGCACCGACTCGCATGCCTCATGCATTTATTGCCTGGGCATCGGCCACCGCACACCCCAGGCATAGAAATGTGTGGCGGCTTTTCATCAAAGCGTATTGGACGATCGTCTCACGCCCAGTTGCAACTAGGCAGACCAGAAAAATGGAATCTGCCATCAATCCAAGGAAGCCCATTAGGCGGTCTCGTGGCTGGCGGGGTCCGCCGAGCAGCTCGAACAGATGAAGATCTTCAAGAGGAGACTGCTCGGGCTGTGGATTGTCCTCTTCTGTGTCCATCTTCGCCCCGCCCAATTTGGGCTCCACTTTCTCAGGCTCCTTTCGGAGATGTCAGTCCTTCCCACCAAGGGAGAGGTTCCTCTGGCACTCATGTCTCTGGGTCCCATAAAAGGACAAGGAGCCTAGGGAATCTTCATGTCACTGACGATGTTCCTGGATCGTGAGAGATCTCAGTCCCAGGAATCACCTGTCTCGACTTCGGTCAAGATTGTGGACTCAATCGCTGGCTTCACGGTACCCCCGCCAGGCCAGCCGCTCAGACACAGGACGGCGATCCGTTGAGATTATTCTCGACCTCGCTGACCTGTCATCGTCAGATGAGATTGACACCCTTATTCAGGACCCCGGTCCTGCCTGCCACTGAGGAGGAGACCCAGCTCCCTTGGGAGCCCCTTATGGTCCCGGTCCCCAACCAGGAAGAGCCGCGGTTCTCCCCAGCTCCTTCCGAACAACCCCGTTGGTCCCCCTGATGGACCAAGTCGAGGTCTCTGACCCCTTCGACTGACAGGCCGAAGAAGGCACATAAGCACTCTAAGAAGTGATGCTGCCACCACTCTTCCTTGTCCTCCTCGGATAAGGAGAGGCTTTGACGGGAACTCTGTCGACGCTATGAGGATTTAATGTGGCAACAGCTACTTATGTCCGGCTAGAAGTCGGTCCTGGCTTCTACCCTGGCCATTACTTGGCTGTCGCCTCCTAGGTCAACGCCTCCTCCTCAGGAGCCAGTCCGCAACGGTCCTCCGCCAGCGGAGTCGGTCAAGACCATTCTGGCTCGGCCAAAACCGGTCTCTCCACCGATCGTGGTGGAGCCACCACCGACCAGCCTCCTTCAAGGGCTCATTCTAAGGAGTCTCGGCCTGTTCTGGGCCTACCTCATAGGCTGTCCATCACCCTCACGCCTGATAGTCCCAGGTGGGTTTGGGGGTGACTCTGGTGGCTGGCCAATTTATCCAGATTCTTCGGAGTCCGAGGACTCCGGCCTACATTCTTGGCCCTTGGACGAGGAATCTGTTGGTAGTCTTTCTACGGAGGAAGGCCCTTCTTCCTTTATGGGCATCCTTCGCCTCATCTCCGAATCCATGGGGACGCCTTTGAAACCCATTCAGAAACGGGCCAAATATCCCCTCACTGATCCTCAAATGAGGGGATTCTCCTACGGAGGCCTTCCCAGTGGCCGAGGTCATTGTCGACCCAGCTTTGGAGCTGTGGCAGCACCCTGCCTCCTGTCCCATGCCTTCAGCCCGCATGGCCCGCAAGTGTGCGGTGTCCATTGGGTCCCTTTCAGGATTCACAGAACATCCCTTGGCGGAGGGACTGGTGACTGGGTCTGTGTTTAGGCGCTCGGGTAATACGGGAGATATCCCTAGACTTCCGGACAAAGAATCCAAAAAATTGGATCACTCGGCCCAGAAAGTCTGCATGGTCTCTTCGCTGGGCCTCCGCCAGGCAAGCTCGGCCGTCACCATGGTGCATTTTTCTCATGCCCTTCTGGGCTCTCTTTTTTTTTTTTTTTTTGCTACCCTCCTCGCTGCACCAGGGTCCTCTCTTCAGGGATCCCTAGATTGTATATACCCATAGTCCCTCCCCAGGTACCTCCCTCCGGATGCTGGCCGGCCTGTCCCCATCCTGTCTCGGTTTGGCCCCGGGTGGGGGTGGGAAGGGGGGACCCATTCCCCCTCCCATGGTCCGTAAGTCTGTGTCGGAAGGCCTGCCAGCTCCTTCTATGGAGCCTGGTTATGGGTGTTCACGGGTCGACCAGATCCCGTCTATGGGAACCTGGTGCAGGGTATTTAACGTTTTTCCCTGCCCTCAGGGCGTCCTGCATGCTAGGGAAGCCTAGGGGCGGAGCACACGCGCGTTTGACGCTCGGTTCCCAGCAGACGCCCCACCCTATTACATGCAGTCTTGCTGCACCTCCACCTGTGGTCACCTAGGTGGCGGTATTGCAGCGGACTTGCATCCTATCCCACCCGAGGAGGAGAGCAGCCGCTGGGTGCTGAATCTCTCCCCCAGCCGGCCCTCCAGCTGCGGAGTCCGCCTCAACCCGGGCACTGGCGGCGCAAGCGGTAGCTCTACCGCTGCGCCAAGCGGGCACCGGCCCTTCTGGGCTCTCTTGATGAGGTTCCCACTCACCTCCCTCGCAGACCTCCAGACCACGGTCAGCAGGTCCGTGACCAGGGTCAGGCGGTTGCTAAATAGCAACTCAGATGGCCTTGTACCCAGCAGGAGGCTCAACCTTGGCACCCTTTACCCAAGTCTGGGCCCCGTGGCCCATAAATCTGGAGGGACGGGGTTCAGGCGGTCCCAATCTGGACCCTCCTCCTCCTCCAAGCCTGCCCAGTGACGGGATGGGGTGGCCACCCCATACCTCTCCACCAGCTCTGGGTCCTCCCATGGGGCAGCTCTGCCACTTCTTTTCCACCTGGTCTGCTGTTAGAATGGACAGGTGGGTTTTAGAAGTGGTAGGCCAGGGACTGCCTCTGGAATTCGAGCAGTACCCACCAAGCCGAGCCTGTGCCCCATGGGAGGAAAAGGTGTCCGTACACACTCAGTCGGCTCTCCGAGATGACGTCTCCCAACTCCTCCTCAAGGAGGTGGTGGCCAGAGTCGAGACTCCCCTGTCAACCAGGGTTCATTTCCAGGTACTTCCTGGTCCCGAAATGGACGGGGCTGGCACCCCATTGCATGACCTGAACCAATTTCTCAGGTCCCGCACTTTCAGGATGGTAACTCAGTCTCAGATCATATCATCTCGAGTAGAACATGTGGTTCTGCTCTCTGGATCTTCAGGACGCGTTCTTTCATGTTCCGATCCATCCTTCTTACCAGAGGTTCCTTCGCTTCAGAACAGAGGGAGCCCTCTTCGAGTTCTGAGCCATGCTGTTCAGCCTGTCATTGGCCCCCCCGGGTCTTCACCAAATGCATTGCAGTGGTGGCAGCCCACCTTTGGCGTCAAAGGGTCAGAGTATACCCTTATCGTGATGACTGGCTCATAGTGGGTTTTTCCAGACAGGAGGTGGAGAGGTCCAGGAATTTGGCCCTCCAGACCTGCATCGAACTTGGTCTCCTGGTCAACGAGATCAAGTCAGAACTCGTACCTCCACAGGTGATCTGCTTCATCAGGGCAGAGCTCGACTCTTGCTGAGTCAGAGCCAGGCTCCCGTGGACAGGGTGGAGTCTCTCCTCCTTTGCCCAGTCAATTCTGGTTGGACACTTGCACCCTGCCCAGGACTTCTCGACTTCTGGAGTACATGGCGGACTGCACCGCCATGGTCCGATGGGCCTCGTGGCATGGCGCCTTCAGTGGGAGCTGGCCAGCCAGTGGACTCGGCATCATGGTCATTTCGATCAGCTAGTCACGGTGACCCAGAAAATGTGGGATGCTCTCAATGGTGGACCGTCAGTAACACATCTGCAGGAAGGGATCCCATTTGTCCGTCCCTGAGCTGACAGTCATCCTTCGACCAGTGCCTCTCTCACAGGCTGGGGTGCCCACATAGGGAATCAGGAGTCACAGGCTCTGGACCTCCAAGGAATCCTGATGTCATATCAATCTGCTGGAGCTCAGAGCAGTCAGACTGGCACAGTCAGCATTCGCTCAACTCCTTTGGGGTCAAGTGGTTCAAGTCCAGACAGACAATACCACAACCATGTACTATCTCAACAAGCAGGGCAGCACACACTCCCGGCCTTTGTGCAGGGAAGTGCTCCACATCTGGACCCTCATGAGTTGACTAGAGGCAGATCTCCTAGTCATCCATGTGGCAGAAGCCTTGAACCAACTGACGGATGCTCTCAGCCATGTGGGCGAGACATCCCACAAGTGGCTTCTCCATCCAGAGGTAGTACACAACCTGTTCTTTCACTGGGGCATACCTCAGGTGGATCTGTTCACCTCCATGGAGAACACGAAGCTGAGGCTGTTTCATGCCCGCCTCCCTCAGCAGGGCTCGCTGTAGGGGGATGCCTTCTCAAGGCCGTGGACCCCAGGCCTCTTCTATGCCTTCCTTCCACTTTCCTTGGTTCACAAGGTGCTCCTCAAGGTCAGGAGGGACAAGGCAAGGATGATCTTGGTAGCCCCAGACTGGTCCCACCAGTTCTGGTATCCAGATCTCCTCAGCCTCAGCTCCAGGCCCCAAGGCATCTTCCAGTATGCCTGGACCTGATATCAGTCAGTCAGGGGAAGGTATTCCATCCAGACCTTCAGCCCCTGCACCTGACAGCCTGGTTCCTGAGCGGGTAGAGTTCCAGGCTTTGGGTCTCTTTGAGGAAGTACTCACAGTCATGGAAGCATCCAGAAAGGAGTCGACCAGGAGGTGGTATGCCTTCAAGTGGAAAAGGTTTTCCATTTGGTGTCAGGGCAAGGGTGTGGACCCTTTGTCCTGTCCGGTGGCTAGTATCCTCGACTACCTTTGGTCTCTGTCCAAAGGGAGTCTTTAATCCACAACCCTTAAGGTGCACCTGGCAGTCATCTCTGCTTACCGGGCGGGGGCCGGTCAGCAGACGGTGGCACACAGGTAGTTGCAGTTCATCTTTAAAGGCCCCGATCATATTTCCTGCGGCATGAACCACCACCACCATGGGATCTACTGTTGGTACTGGCAAAGCTTATGTGCAAGCTATTCTAACTGATGCATTATGGTGTGTGAGTTGTTACTGCCTGTCATGGAAGACTGACTTTTGGTGGATAGCACGTCAGCCAGAAGGACTGGGGAGTTACAGGCACTCTGTTGAGTCTCCTTACCTGGTCTTCCACAGGGACAAGGTTGTCCTGCACCCCACCCAAATTCCTTCCTAAGGTGGTGTCGAGTTTCACCTTAACCAGGTGTTGACTCTGCCAGTGTACTACCCAGTTATATCTCAGAGGCCTAGTACAGGCTCCATGCATTGGACCTGAGATGAGCGCTTCTTACTATAAAGAGCAAGCGGTGGAAGTTCGGGAGAGGTTTGCCAGCTGTTTGGCACCTATGCTGAAGCCGCACCTGGCAGACCTGCAGCCAGGCAGATGACTGGCAGATGGATTACATCATGCATTGATCTCTGCTATAGGTTGGCAGGCAAGGAGCCTCCCATAGGGATAAGAGCTTACTCTACCCGCCATACTGTGCATCGGTGGCTGCTTCCAGGGACGTCCCTATCCAGGAAATCTGCAGGGCTGCTACCTGGAAGTCAGCAAACACCTTCATTACCCACTACATTGACCTAGAGTCACGCCGATGCTGGTTTTGGGGTCTCAGTTCTCAGTCTCTGTTCCCCAAGTAAGTATTGGGTGGTGCGCCTCACCTCCCTCCTCCCGGAGAACTGCTAGGAGTCTGCCAAACAGTGTGGATAGAACAACATATCCACGATCCTAGAACAGGTTACTCCCCTGTAACAGTAGTTCTAGGAGTGGTATATGTTGTTCATCCACACGAACCCACCCGACCTCCCCGGTTTCAGCGCACAACCTAAGCTTCCAGTAGGCAAGATCTGGTGTCAAGGGGCGGAGCCGAGGTATGTACCACCCGGGTGGGAGGGAGGAGGCAGCTTTTAGACCTTCTGGCAAGATCCTTAAAGAGAAGGGACATGCCAAACAGTGTGGATGAACAACATATACCACTCCTAGAACTACTGTTACAGGTGAGTAACCTGTTCTTATTACCAATAACAGTAAAATAAAAATTAAAAATTTAGTACAACTATTTACAAACACAGTACAAACAGAGAAAACAAAGTTCTACATCTGAGGGTATCTCTAATTTTAAGTTTCAGTCTCAGTCTCTCACTCTCTCACTCTCTCCTAGCAAAAGCATTGCTGCTCTTTTTATAAGTCTTTGCCTGGGAACTCCTTAAGAGACATCCTGTTTCTCACAAAATGTTCTTGCCAGTTTCTTTGCAGGTGCAAGCTTGCAAACAGAACAGTGTCCCAAGCCAGCCTGCTGCTTACAGCTCTGCCAAAGTTTGCAAGCAGGCCCGGCCCGGTGGCGCTGGATGCCACCTCGCGTCACGCTGGTGAACCGGGTTCAGGAGCGGACCTGGGCCATCGGGGGTTGCAGGAGGGAGAGGATTGAGCATCTGGAGGACTGCTCTCCTCTCCGGGTGGGTTGCAGGGAGTTCCCAGCTCTGTAGTGGCCTCCAGTGGAGACTGGAGGAAGCACAAGAACAAGGGACATCATGGGGCGGGTTGATGGCAGACGAGTGGTGGAAGCTGTGCAGGAATCATTGCATGCTGCGTCCCGAGGGGAAAGACTATGCTAAAAAACCCAAAGGACCAGGAAGGCGACGGAGACCCCAGCAACCGATGCCTACATCCCATCGCCGGACCAACCCTCCACCAGCTCTCCTGAGCTCCTCGACCCGGCCCAGGGGCCATTCCTCTAATCACAGAAAAAGGCCACCAGGTAGGTGGGGCGGGCCATCTCCCGGAGGGGGGGTGATCCAGAGGCCCTCTCCCAGGGGGGGTGATCCAGGGGCTGAACGAGTCCATGGGTCCAGGGCGGAGGCACTCAGTAATGTGTCTCCCGGGGAGGGTAGTTTCATGCCGGGAGTAGAGGCCAGGGGTTGAATGGGTACTCCCGAGAGATGCCCCAGCCCGCTGGAGAAGAAATAGAAGATACAAAACAAAAAAAGTTTGCAAACAAGCCTGAGAGGAGCGCAAACTGCATCTCAGGTTAGCCTCCTAAATTCCAAATAGCTTTTTGCAATCATTTCAACAGTATTTAACTATATACATTTCAAACAAAGGGATCCCAGTATCACTTACAGTTTCATACAAAGATTCACACATATTTTATAACCACAGACATGCAAGGGGGAAGTAAAGACAAAAACAGCAAGTGAAGGCAGAGTGATAGCGAGAGGCAGAGAATCGTGAGACCGTCAGAGTGATCAGTTCCTAGGTCTCACGAGAACATTTGATTGTGCAACCAGACAGACAAGAGACAGAAAAGGAGAGGACAGAACAGATCCTTGCTTTACACTCCTGCATAACAAACGGGCCAGGGCCTTATTCAGCCCTGTCACAAGTCTCAGTGAGCACGTTACCCAAATTCAGTCTTTGTCAGATATTCCTGCAGCAGTGTTCCAAGGTGTATGACTAGGTCCTTCAATTCAATCCTCAGCACATTTTGCCTGGGCCATAATTACATGAAGCCTCTTCACCAATAACTAGCAGTATCAGTCATCACGGTCAGAAGAAACTTGTTATGCCACCGGAGAGACCCAGTTCTTCCACAAGTATCCAAATTGGTAATGGAGACAGGTACGCAGGTATCTTATGAAAGAGTGTTTTTGAAACAGAGGGCAAGAGGTCACGTTCCAAGCCAAATAGGTACCCTCTTTTTTTATTTTTATTTTTAACCACATAGTAGACTGTGATGCCCCCCCCCCTTCAGCTACATGTGAAATAAAAAATAAATTTCTTCCTCACTATACCAGGCTTGGCACCCTGGTCGGTGCTGGGCAGGAGTGGGAAGGTGAGAGCTTCCCACCGTGGCGGTCTGGTCCTCCTTCTGTCATTGTTTTGCTCGACCTTTTTAATATCCCCACAAAATATAAATGTAAGAATTTGCTAAATTAGTACAGCAGATAGTAACCGTTGTGTTATGTGTTGAAGAGAATGTATGTTCTAGTATTGTGTGATGTTATAAACCAGAGTGTCAGTGGACTGTTTCTGATCTGTGCCCACAGTATGTCCTCCCACTGTAGGTCAAGGCTCAACTATGGAAAATAATAAAATCAGAATTTCAAGAGAGAATGGGGGTAAGAAGATAAGGATTGGTAATGCTTTAGAGCTGCTGAACATTTCACATTTCCTTCTGCCAGAATTCTGCAGGGTTTCAGAAATTCCACCTAATTTCATGGAATTCTGTCAGAAGTGAAAGACTCATGGGGTTTGAATTAAAAATCACCGTAGTAATATTGTTTCTTCCAAGGGATCCCTCACTGTGTTTAACAATCACTAATCCCTGCCTCACCTTACATAATCCTGGAAAAGGTTCAGACAAGAATCGGTTCTTTTTTCATTCGATTATGCAGCATTATTACTTGTTACAGCACCTTTGCAGTTGTTGCTTAGTGGTCTGAATTACTTTATTTTTCATGGCATAGAAGTTGTTCTGCCTTGTTTCAGCCATTTTTTTTCAACATTTCTTTTAACGTTTTTAGAATATTTGTTAAGATTTAACTAGTGTTAGTGGTCACAGCTCACCCTAGCTTTAGAAATAAATCTGACATTAGAGTGCAGGGGTAAGCATGGTCACACAGCAGAGTTAGAATTTAATTCCAAATGCCAAGTACCATAATTTGCATAAAATTCTAAAGATCCAGGGCTGCCTTTTTTTTTTAACTGCTGTTAGTAATCCATGGACTGGTATTCCTCAATTTACATAAACAGATTAATTTTTCGCATTTTGGATTGCGTAATATTCCACGGTTTGTATTTTCATGATTCCACAGAACTGGAAAAAAGAAATTCTGAAAAACATTTCAGAAGCAGAATTGCCATTCCACGCTGCTCTGATAACACTGCAGTGTTTCTGTTCCCCTTTAAATCACCTGAGAAATAATAAACCTCCTGGACCACTTTAATGCTATTGTAAAGTGGAATCCAATTTGAGAAATGTAAACTAAATATGTAAGGGAAAGGGGAAATTGTTTAACCAGGAAAGGCACACTAAGCCAGAGCTTGTTTCCAGGTGCAACCTGGGAGCACAAGGAAGTTAAGTGACTTGCTCAGGGTCACACAGTATGCAACTGGGGGCAGGTGAGATTGAAACCCAGGTCTCCAGGTTTTCATACTAATATACTAAAATGCCAGCAGAATAGACCTAACGGTCTTTCGTGTCTGCTCGTTTGGTCAGCCCCCACCCTGGGAGCTGACCTTGCTGCCCCCCTGGCCTTCTCTGGCTTCTCCCCTCCCAGTTCTGGATAGTCTCGCTGCACTGGATTTTGCTTCCAGAACCCTTCCCCTGTACCTGTCCCACCCCATCTTGAACCCCTCCAACCGCCTCTGCCCACTCAGCCCCTGGGCAGCGATTCCATGGCTCCACCACCCTCTCAGCTTAGTGTCATTAACCACTATGCTATACTGCCTTCATATAAAGGAAGAAGGGTATACTTTGGGGAAAAAAAGGCATCACCTGAATGCAAGAGCAGTGCTAGTTTCCAAGCGTGATTTTGTGCTGAGATTTACCTCTGGGTTCTGATCATTGGCCGGTCAGGTTCCAGTATGCAAGGGAGCTATTTTATCATTTTCCTTCCGGGGGGGGGGGTTAGTGGGAAAGGTGGCAATGTATTGGGAAAGAGTTTGCTTTACTGACAGCTTGTTTTACCATTTCACTTCGCAGGATTGCCTGACAGCATGCCAGGAGCAGATCGACTCCTTGCTGATCAGTAGCCTTCAGCAGCTCCGGTGAGGCAGCAGCAGCGGAGGCGACCCCTCCAAGGCGGTGGATGAACTGGACCAGGCCAGCACCCCTACAGATATGGCGAGACATCAACCTGTGAGGACGTGAGCTGAAGAGGGGCGCATGTACGCTGTTTGCTCAACTTTCTTCTCCTGTTAATCTGCTCCCCAGATACAACATATCTGAAGCTGTTCGAGATACAGAAAAAAAAAAAATGGATTTAAAAAAAGCTCTTTCGTGCCTATGATGTTCGTCAGAAGGGAATTCCACCTTTGTTTTGTGTTGATGATTACCGTTTGATTATATATCAAGTGATATTAAGATGCTTATCGGAAGCATAAAATTAGCTAGTTCAATGCAAGCCTGCATTTGTGGGATCAAACTAGATATGTATGTCTTTTGTATTGTGTTATTTACTGCATACACCCCTTTTAGATTTTTAAGAAAGGAACTGTGTGTGTCATTAATAGCTTGATTTAGATTGCAAAGCAATAGACTAAAGGGGTTTAGGGAAGAGAAACATGGGATGGGATGGGATGGGTTGTGGGAGTAATGTACCTGACATGACTGAACCATATCGGATGCAGAAAAAATTTGCGCTAGGGCTGTGTATAACCAGCGACTACTCTTCTGGATTGGCTGTTTCTGGGGTTCAGACATATACAAATGCTTTTTATTATATCCATGGTTGGCCCCTATGGCAATCCCCCTTCAATGCCACAACCAGTGACCGACAACTAGGGCACATTGCAGGGCCCAAGAGTTCTAGTCTCCATTATTCTGATGGTTGTGGGTTGTTTTATCCCTCATTTCCCAGTTTTATTCTTCCTCCTCCTCCCACATGTACTGCAGTGTACAGTCTGCCTGTGGGTCCACAGAGGTCCCTGTGGGGTCTTGGTGGGGGTGCCATGTGCCCCAAAACCTTGATCCACCACAGGGGGTCGCTGTGCAGCAGAGGTACAACATCCCCTCCCTCCCTGGACAGGAAGCACCGCCATCGGCAGCATGCTTTGACAACGGGCCTGCTAGCGGTGGGGATCCTGCGCTTATCATACTCTGGTCCCCTGCATGGCCACCAGGGTGGCTACAGATATAAATTGTTAAGGTTGCTTGGTGTCGACAGCAGACTTCTTGTGGGCACTCTGGAGGAGGTCTTCTGGAAGGAAGCTGGAAAATTACCTGGTGAATTGTAGACTGCTTTTGAGTATGCCTCTTCCTAACCTTGCCTGCCCAAGGATATCCCCATAGAGATTGCATCCACAGACTTAAGTAGTACACCAAATTCCACAATGATGCACAGAACCATGGGAAGTACATGTAAATCAGCCTGCATTACTTCCCATGATGCTTTGCATTAGTGAGATATGTTGCATTTGGTATTTCTTTGAATATTGACTTTGCTACCGATGCCCTTCTAGAGTAACTTCTTCAGAGCTTTTGCACTGAAGTTGTCTTTAAATTGTGTTTCTGTGCCGAGCGCAGAGGGCTGAGACATTGTCTGCCTTACCTCGCGCTTATGCTGGCGACCGGTTCAGGAACAACCTCGGATCATTGGGAGCTGGCACGGGGTGGGGTCAGAGCAGGATTGAGCTGCCTTGTGGCGGCTCTCCTCTCCTGGGGAGGGTCATCCTCCCACAGTCACGCCGTCACCGGTGGCGGTCCGTGATGGCGCAGGTGGGCATGGGCAACTGGTAGGGTGGGGCGTCCGCAGTGCGCGCATGTGCATGCTCTCCACGTGCTCACGCCTAGGACACGGGTGAAAACTGGGAGAAAAGATAAATAATTGAAACGGCCGGCCGGTGGCGCTGAGGGTTGAGGCGCTGGACACCACACCTCGCTGCGCGGTGACCCGCGTTTGGGAGGAGGACTCAGGCCAGTGGGGGTCGGTAGGGAGGGAGGATTGAGCGTCCAGCGACAGCTCTTCTCTCCTGGGGACGGGTGTGCATGTCGTCCCGCTCCATGGCTGCCTCCTGCCTGGTAGAGGATGGGGGGGGCAGCGCCAGACTCCGGGAGACTCAATAGCGTAGCTATGTGATGCACACGCAATCATGGCTGCAAGGGGGAGGGACCAGAAAAGAGAGGAAACATGGCTCTGTGATGTCCCTCCAGCATGCTGGCGCCGTCACCTCTGGACTGCCTGTAATTGCCCGCTCTGGATATGGTCACGGGAGGGGGAGGAGGATGGCCCCTTCCCCTCTCACCCTGCCACGAGGCGGGTAATCCGTGGGGGAGCTAGGGCATGGGGGTACCTGCAAGGGGGGCGCGACCAGAGACACGAAAGGGGACGGATTACCGCCTGCAGGCCAAGGAGGATAAAGATAATGTGGAGAAAGAAAAAATGAATAAAAAATTGTGTTTCTATTTGGGCTCACCATGACCCAAATAAGCGAGATGATGAGGCAGGTTTATTCCTCCAGAGGGTTGAAGGAATGGAAGATTTATACCCAGAGGTAGTAGTGTTTGTCATTATTCTGGTGCATGTAGCTATCCACTTATTACTTCTGCTGCAAGTGTGGCAGCAAATGCAATATTTTAACTGCTGGAAGTATGTTCTGTAACATTTATGCTACCTACTGCTACTCACTGAAGTACTGGGAGGGAGGCACAAAAAGTGTCTGGAAAGGCACCTTTGTATGTCTGGCTACTCTTTGTACAGCTATTGCAACAGCTTCTGTAATGGTGCTACTGGTAGCTAAGGTTACTGGAATATGAAGGCAGTAATCTTTGGTGAATATGTACCAGCCCAAAATCCAGGAGGGGCCTGCACGCACCGATGCAGAACCCTAGGTGCAACATCTGGGGTAGCAGCCCCAGATACACACAATCCGGGACAGAAAAGCATACTCCTCCAATGACAAGACGTACAGTCCAGCATAAGATTGTAGATGTTTTTATTATATCCAAGATAGAAGACTGCACATCAGACAGCACCAAGAGAATGTGGTTAGGTGCCCCTGTGCTTCGACCAGCTGGGTCTTCTTCAGGGGATCTCGTGAAGAAGATCCAGTTGGTCAAAGCATAGGGCACCTAATGATATTCTCTTGGTGCTGTCTGATGTGCAGGTATATCTTGAATATAATAACAACAGTTGCCAGCTAATGCTGGACTGCGTGCTTTGAATATGCACCAGCCCCTGCAGGACTACTTGGCAGTTCCGTTTCCCATCGGAAAACTAAGCCACACTGGTACTTGTCTCTAGATTACCTGCCACCTGAGATGGAAATCAATTTATCAGATCGAGTATTTTACTCCTGGCTTCATCTAATGTGGTTCATTCCAGAACCAGACATCATCTTTGGCTTTATGTGACTGTGGGCCAGTGTGGAATGTTGTTCGTTTTCATGGCAGGGGAAGAGGAGAAAAAGGCAGTGGAGGCCACGAATTTAAAGGGGGACATTCAGCACTAAGAGTCCCACACCCAGGATTGGGGTGGTCCCAATTTGCTCTTCTGTGTAAAAACATTTTTTTAAACTTACTGTTTATTGCAGTATAATAGATTGCATCAGACTGATTCTGCTGAATTGCAAGCTGACATTTTTTGTAACTACAAATCCTAGCTAGCATCCTTTGTAGCGGACATCAGAGGAGGGCTGCAGTAGTGGGAGATTCAACAGCCTGTAGCGCATGTTATGAGTTTTTATAACCTTTTTTTTTTTGCTGCTGCTGCTGTCCTCCCTGGGTTAAGTAAGTCACAGAGAATGGTGGGACTGGCAAACATCTGATCAGAGCTTATAAAAGTTCTAACATGAACTGCAGGCTGTTGAACCTCTCACGGCTGCAGTCCTTCTCTAATCTCAGCTACAAGGAATTCTGGAATTTGTAGTTACAGAAAATGTAAGCTTGCAAGTCAACAGAGTTAGTCTGATATACTGCAGGGGATGATGGTAATTGTAGTTGCAGAAAATTTCAGCTTCCAAGTCAACAGAATTAGTCTGGTACAGTCTACTATACTGCAGTAAACAGTAAGTAAAAAAGTTTCTGCACACAAAATGCAAATTGAGACCAGCCCCACACTTTGGTGTGGGGCTCTTAGTCCTGACTGTTCTCCCCTTTAATGGTTACTCAGCTATCCAGACTGCCCTGAAATCTCACTGCATGCTCCAGAACCTCTGCATTGACAGAAAATATTAACTTGTTACAACGCTAATACATGCACCACACATAGACCCACCACCCCTATGCAGTTTTGAGCCTGGTATGACACTTTATTGGGCGCCTTTTATACCAGCATGTAACTGTGGCGATCAGTGGCAAAACCAAAAGAAACGCACTCAGAACATGTTTTCTGGGCTTGACAGGGCAGAGTATGCCATGGGCAAGCATTTACATCCTGGACCACAGCTCTAATGCTAAATTACCCCCCCCACCACACACACTTCATTATCTGGAGAAATGCCCCATGCCAGTTTCAGCCTCCTGACAGCTCCCTTGCTCTGTGCAGTAGTTGTACAAAACTGTTCAACCTCCACCTTCCCTTTGTTAAAGATGTACTCTTGGCTTAAAAAAAAAAAACTGATTCTCAAATCGAACCTCCGAATACTTTGTCAAGGTTTTGTACCATTATTAGTTCACAGTTTAGCATTATTATTGTAAACCATTTCATTAGATATAAGCACTTTGAATTCTGTTCCCAAGGGATGCGATGGAATGGTTTATGAGAACAGTGTAGGGGCAAGAAACATATACATGCACACATATATCTATATCTATATATATATATATAGATATAGATATGTGTGTGCGTACTTTATTTCCTTTATTCTTAATTATCCCAGAATGTAGTGCAATTTGATATAAGCAGCGGTGTTGCTGGAAGTTTCAGCACCGGCTTCGGACGACATTCCCATCACAGCATTCCAGAAGCATAGTCTAAACATCTTTTTGTTGTTTGTTAATCCTATGATTTGTTTTTGGGGTTGGGGGGGAGACATCATAACAGAACTGTTTTAACTCCCTGCCCAGTGTGCTAACCATTGGACATAGAAAGAGAAACCGTGCGGAAAAACAGCAAAAGTGGTTAACATCAAGGTTTGCACTTTTTATATTATTATTATTATTATTATTACAAAAAAAATGTATTCAGTCTACTTGAATTTTTTGTTTTGCTCCATCGTGTAAGGCATTTTGGATGGCAAAAAAGAGTTGGGGCAATGTTTGAACTTTTTTTTTTTTTGCACATGTGAGTTGAAAAAAACAACGAAGCTGTTTAAATTTTTTTTTAATTATGAATAAACAAAACGGGAAAGAACCTGATTGATGTCAGGTGACGTTTGCGGAGCAGAACACTGCCTGGTTTTGGATAGTCGAGGCTAGAATAAGTAAATAAGTGGAGTAAGAGATTTTTTATTTTGATTTTTTTTTGCGCTGCTAAAAAGCTATGATTTATTTCATTCCTATTCACATTAACAGTACGTAGCTGTATTGTTTCACTGAGTGTGCTGCTATTTTATAAACATTTTTATAATATATTATTTTACTGCTTAAAAGTTTCAAAAAATCCTGAAGTAGATGGTTAAGTGGAGTCGAGACGAGTACTTTGATTTTACTGGAAATGCCTGTGTAAAGTTTTCGGTTTTTTATTTTATTTTATTTTTTCTTTAATAGTGTACTTCATACACATGATTTTTAAATTTTTTTTTCTCATCACACCTGCAAAACATGGTATAACGTACCTCAGGTTTACTGGAAAAAAAACACAAACACAAAAAAGGTTTCCCATTTTCACAATACCTCACAACTTTACAGTTTCTGCTGGGAGCCTTTAAGAATGGTTGCATCGAAAGAGGGTGAGGCTCTGTATGCTGCTAGCAGGATGACACACATTGCGGCCTCAACTGCGGAATGCAAGAGATTGCAAGGGCATCAGGGCTCCCGTTACTTTGGGCTAAGGATCCTTAACCATGGTGGAAAAAATAACTGGAAGGAGACGAGCAAAAATAACTAAAAAATCTTGGCAAACAAAATATTTGATTAACCCCCTCCACCCCAAATTAAATGATACAAACTCTAGCTTTGGAGGGGGAGGCAGATGCTGAAACACGTTAGCGAATTTCGTGGAGCTGCCATGTTTATGACTGTTCAAGCTAGTTTATTATGTAGTAATTTTTGTGTAGTTTGGTGGGGGGGTACCTGCAAAATGAAAAAAAGGCACAGATGGTTTTAAAACGTAGCAAATGCCTGCCATCTGAATAGTGTTGCAAATGATTTTAAGATCAGCACATTCTGGAGTAAAGCGTAGCAGCTGTGGTTTGTTTGTTCGTTATGGTGTAAAGCATATTAGCTCTGTTTTGTTTGTTTTTGTGCCACTGTCACGCTTTACCTTAGGAAAAGGACAATTAAAATCTTTTCTTCTGGGGATTACAGGCTTTGCTGATTCTCCAGACTGAGCAGTTTAGAAAAGAGCACCATAGCCTGGGGGCAGACATGTTTGCATAGTGAACCCAATAAAAATTGGTGCGTGGCACACTGACGACTCAGGATTGCACCTCGATCCCAGATGCCTGGAGCAGAGGCCGGCAGGGAGGGAGTTCAGAGTGTCCTTTGTATGCTTCCCTCCTGGGGTGGGTAACTTACACAGTATCCATTTCTGTGGTGTCTGGTGGTGGCATTGCAGAGGTGTTCTTGTCGTGGGTAACAACACACCGAACACCCATGCCCCCAGGACGCTGCTGTGGTGCATAGCAGGAGGAGGTGGTAGGGCCCCAGAAAACAGGAAAATGGCTTCCACAGCCCCGGATGACGGTGTCAAGTAGGCTTCCCTATGCTGCTTAAGGCTGTGCGGCATGGCTTTTTCCCTGCCCCTTCTGACCAGCGTCCCTGGATCAGTCGGACCCATCAGGTGTGCCTGACGGGTCAGACCTCACCGGGGTCTGATGGGCGATATGCAGCAGAGCTGAAGCTGCCTGGATGGACAGATGGAGGGAGGGTTCAGTGTGAGAGCATGAAGGAGTGGGGACATGGCAGGCAAGGGAAGGCAGAAAAAAACAATTGGTGCATGAATGTACTCTGCAGGCCATCCTACTTTAAAAGGAAACATCCATGTATAAGTGCCCCACACCTTAGCATGGGGCAGCCTGCGCTTAGCATTTTCACAAGGAGATATAATTTTTAAATTTTTTTTATACTTACAGGCTGTCAGTGTATTATATTTTATCTGGTTGATCCTGCCGTCCTTCCAACTGGCATTTTGAGTTAAGTGTCTGTGGTGGTGCATCCCACAAGCTCCAATGGCTGACATCAGAGCCAGGGAGCAGCAGTGGAGTGTGTATTGTAAGTAGTTATAGACAAAGCTATTAAGAGGTCCGGTTTGCTATTTACCAGTCCTGGTGCAGTACCGAGACCAGACCTGCAACTGCTTCTAGCCCCGGCTTCATACATTTCCATGCTTATCATTCTACCCTACTCAAATTGTTTGCCCTTTACTTCCCTACCTGCTTGTACTGTACCCTTTCATAATTTATTGCACCTCAGATTTGCTTGCATCCCAATATGTACCTGAGCAACATATTTTAGATTCTGTGCACCAGTTGTAACTGTTTCACGATGTACCTTGCCCGACCTTGAAATTGTGAGCTCTCTAAATTTGTCTCTGTATTTGTTTGAAGAATTTTGTTCTGTACCTTCCCAGGTCGTACCTGAAAATAGACATTAAGTTGTCTAGTGTGCCTACCTGTTAACCAAAAAAATAATATTTGGTCTCGGTATAGAACTGGGACTGGTAAATTGCAAACTGTAGCTATTAATAGCTCCGTCTATAACAACATACAATATGTGCTCCATGGCTGCTCCCCTCTCTGACGTCAGATGCAGGGGAGCTTGTGGGATGCGCCACTAGAGATGCTTTATTCAAGATGATGGCAGGATCAACCAGATATAACACACTGACCGTCTGTAAATAAAAACAAAATACAATTGTATCTTCTAGTGAAAATGCTAATCTGGGGCTGCCCCACACTGAGGTGTGGGGCATTTATGCATGGATGTGCCCTTTAAGTGCCAATTCCACTTCGAGTCTCTGATGCTCGCCCAGCCCTGGCATTTTTTCTACCATGATCATCACCATGTACCTCAGACACTCTCAGTTGCACAATCTCTGTTCTCAAACTTAATTTTTTTTCTCTTTTTAAAAGAGTGATGCCATATCAAGGCCATGTTATTCTCTCACGTTGTTTTCTGTAAGTGGTGTGTATGATCTATGGTCGGGATGAGAGAGAGAGCGAGATGGCGAGATGTAGTCACGTTATAAGGTGTTGTAGAGAGTGTGCGACACCGCTCACTAAGAAGGGGCGACAGTGATACAGTGTACTTTTGATTAAAAAAGAAAAAGGTCTTGTCAGTTCAGTATTGAAAAGTCTCTGGATTTTTTTTTAACCTTCTGTTCTTGACCAGTTTCAAGATGGCTGTTTGAAATGTGTTTGAAGGAATTCGATGTGCTGTGTGACAATAAACTCACCTTGACCTACACCATCTCTGCTTTTCATTGAGCTGAAGAATAGAAGGTAGGGCAGTGCACTGGTTAGAGCACCAGTTAGACTGTCAAACGGGTCAAAAAGAGCATATTAGACAGACACACTTGCACCAGGTATGGTGGCACACCAGACAAGGCAACACCAGGATATACTGCAAATAGTCTCTGCTATATGCCCACCAAGTCACAAAATGTAGCATAAAACAAAATTACTTGAGGTATCCAAAATGTATTGGTGCTAGTCGTCTTGATAATGCACGAAACATTGGCGTGGATCACCACTGCTGTCTGTAAGTCTTGCCACTACACTTTGTGCTGTTCACCTAATCCAAAACTTATTCGTGATAATTAGCTTGCTTTGCAGCAGACCCTGTTCTGCTTAAAGGTACAGCATGCTAGAAAAGACTGAGCAGATTCCATCCTTTTTAATTAGAAAAACATTGTACACCGAGATTAACGGACTCCATCTGCAGTTAACTGACTCCCAGGGATTCAGTGCATACTTCAGGGTGAAATGGTACTTAGCTGTGCCTCATGCCTTATGCCTTCTTACTGGGCATTAAACTAGCATGCATTATCTCCTTGTGATGTACAGCTTGTTGTGTTAAACCCTTATCTAAATTATTTATACTATTCGACCAATATCTGGTGGTATATGAATTTTTTATTTGCAGAATACATGCAACAGGCTAATGCACTATCTGAGCTACATGAGATGAGAGCGCCCAGGATGTGTGGTGAGATCAGTCTTACCATGCAAACTGCCGTAGGTTACTACTTACATCATATATGCACGGGCAGTGTAATTAACAGAAAACATGCATCACAAGAAAGTTATGATTCACTGTTTTCTGGCATCGGAACTGTAAAAAATGAATTTCCGACATCAAGAAATAGAATTTCTAGAACTCTGCCACAGTGGGAACACGTAACTGAACAGATGATTTTGAAAAGGTTTATGGCCATGGAAATTAATTTTTTTTGTCAAATTGACATATGAATCCTAATCAACTGAGTGATAAGAATCGGCCCAGTGTGGGATGTTGGGTGTTCCTCTTACTGTCTAGTTCTTTGGATCAATGTGACTGACAGGCTTGTTCAACAACTTGCTGGAAATAGGTGTGATTCTGGAGGACTGGAGAAGGGGCAGATGTGGTCCGCTCTACATAACAGCAGCAACAGGGAGGGTGCTAGGAACTATAAGCCAGTTAGTCTTCACTTCAGTGGTGGGAATTAATGGAAATCCTACTGCAAGAAAGACTGGTAGAGTGTCTTGAATCCAGTAGACTGCCAACACTACAGGCAGCATGAATTCACAAGGGAAGATCATGAAAATTAATCTGATAGATTTCGTTAGTGACCAGGGAAATGGATCAGGGATGGCAGTGGGTGGGCTGTCTGGACTTTAGCAAGGCCTTCGACATTGTGCCTCACAGACGGTTGATCAGAAAGTCGACCACGCTAGGAGTGTGATCCAAAGTGATGAATTGGGTTAGAAACTAAGTAGCGAATAGGCGACGGAAGATGGTTAATGGCACTGATTCTAAGGATGGGAAGGCGACCATTGATGTACCGCAGGACTTGGTACTGGGAACAGTCCTTTTCATTGTATTCGTAGGGGACATCGCAGAGGAGCTGGAAGAGCAGATATGCCTTTTTGCAGGTGACACAAAAATGTACAATAGGATGGACACTCGGATGGGGTGGGTAACGCAGAGGGATCTTAGAAACTTGAGTGGTCAAACATGGCAGTTAGCATTTAATGCCAACAAATACAAAATCATACATCTAGGGCACAGGAACCCCAGTGCTGAGTATAGGATGGGAGGGGGTATTGACAGTTACTAGACAGGAAAAGGACCCTGGGAATATATCTGAGGACCTCAGGGTGGCAGGGCAGTGGGTAGCACTTGTGGGATGCTGGCATGCATAGAGAGGGGTATCTCCAGCAGGAGAGGGAGGTGGGGTTGCCATTGCATGACTCGGTGTGACCCCACCTGGAGTACATGGTCCAGTTTTGGAGAGCGCACCTCAGAGAGGACATTGACAAAGTGAAGGTGGTCCAGAGGAGGGCAACTAAAATGGTGCATGGTTTGTATGAGAAGCCCTACAAAGAGAAATTGAGGTATCTCAACATGTACATCCTGGAAGAAAGGAGAGAAGTGATATAATAGAAATCCACAGGTACTTCAAAAGGGTGAACAGGGTGCTGGGTCAAGTGAAAATGCCCACCAGGACCAGGGGCATGCGATGAAGCTTGGGGGGGGGGTTCAAGAGTGATGTGAGGATATATTTCTTCACTGAAAGGGTGGTAGATGATTGGAATAGACTGCCAGCTGAAGTGGTGGAGGCTGGAACAGTGAGGGGCAGTAGGCTTCAAGTACACATGGGATAGACAGGATATACTACGAAGCAAGATGGTCGTTGGAGACCAGATAGGGACTGTGGAGACAGAATAAGCAGAGAACATCTGGGCAGATTGGATGGGCCTAGTGGTCCTTTTCAGTTGACAAATTCTATGTGTCTGTATGTATCTATTAATAATATTGGAGCTAACAGAAATCATAGCAAGTTTGATTGAATTTTTTCTTCCTCTCCTCCAAGAATGGATGCTTTGCTCTCCTGACAGTGGCTCCTTCTCTGTCCTACGAGGACGGCTGCTTTGCTGTCCTGATGGCTCCTTTTCTTCCCTCCGAGGATAGTTCTTTTTTGCGCCTCTAATGATGACATCTTAGTAATAGTAGTAACAGTAAGTAGTAAAAGAGTTTATTCTGTAATTTCAGAAAAGCATAGCCCAGTTGAGCCAAGGCTCATTTACAGTGGGGTCCCAACATGCAGAAAGCAGTTTCACATCTTAAAATACTGTTTAGAAAACATACACATAGTACAAAATTAATACAATAGCACAATAAGTTAAAATAACTTAATCACAACAAGCTTTTGGTAGCTCAGCAGCATTTACAATCCATATTTTTATGGAACTCCAGGATATAGTTCCTCTTTGCGGTCACAAATGGCCTGGTAACTTATTCTGTAATTTGGGGCCCATACAAAGGAAATTAGAATTATGCTTTACAGTTTTCATGGCTGGTACCGTAAATTCAATAGCCCCTGCAAGTACGTAAGCCTTTTTTCCACATTTCTTACCCTTACCAGCTCTAATAAATAGGCATTTTTGAGAAAACATTTGTAAATCTAATGGGCACTAGGCAGAGACTCTCTAGGATCCACTCCTTACTCTCTTTCCACACCCTAGATAGGACCATCCTTGAGGACACCCTCTCTTTCAGATACCTTGGGTTTTGGCTGGACCAACACCTCAACTTCTCTGGCCACTTGATGCCATTTTGAAAAAACTGCACCCCAAGCTTGGAGCCCTTCACAGGAACCATAGTTGCATCCCTCCTACGGCCTGGTGAGAACTTTTCCAGAAGATAATCCTCCCATTTTGATCACTGTGATGTAGTCTATGGTGCTGCTCCCATATCTTCCCTTACCAGATTGGACTCTCTTTTCAACTCCCATCGATCCGTTCTTCACGCCCATCTCGAACCCATCATTGTGACTTTTACTGCGTCTTGTCCTTCCCCATGTGTTAACAGACACCTGGCTCACTGTGCTAAACTAACTTACAAACTTTGGCTTGGTACTTCTTACCTCTCATGCTCCCTCCCCCCAGCCTTCCTCCCACTCCCTCAGAGCCTCCGACACTCGCTCCCTGCTAGCCCCCCGTCGTACCACCCTCATCGGCCAATCAGGCTTCTCCCATCGCTTCCCCAAAATCTGGAACTCCCTCCCACCTCAAATACGACTCTCCTCCTCCACCTCCTCCTCCCACTCCCTTGCCTCTGCCTTGCATAACTTTCTCTCTGCTAGCTGCTCCTGCTACAGTCCTCCTTAACTTGTTCTCCTATGAGCCTGCTTCAGCTTCACACCCACCTCTTTCCTGAAAAACCCTCCCCCTGCATCCTCCCCCCAGCACCCCTTCCTTTCCACCTTACTCCCACCCCCCGTTCCCTCCTCTGTACACCTGCTTACCCTCACTACCCACTTGCCGTTGCTTGGCCTAGGCCCTTGGCAGGGTTCTCTGTATCCTGAGGTCCAGAACCTAGGCAAACACCCTTCCCTCGCCTCCTTCTTCTACTCCCATTCTCTCCTGAAAGGGCTGGGTCTCGGCCCCTCTTCTCTCCCACCTTCCTCTCTCCCTTAGTCCATCTGAAGCCTGCTTCCCATCACTGCCTACTTCCCTCCTGTCGTGCTCTACCTCTACTGCTTACAATCTGCTTCTCTCCTGTTGTGCTCCACCTCTGCCTTGTGCAGGCAGGGTCCACAACATACTGGAGGGGCCAGGCCCCGGCAGACCCTTCTCTTTTCCTCCCTTCCTGATGTGTTTTAACTCCCATTGCCTACAACCTGCTTCCCTCCTGTTCATGCTTGACTTCCGCCTGGTGCAGGCAGGGTCCCCAGCATTCTGGAGGGGTTGGGCCCTGGCAGACCTTTCTCCACTCCTTGCCTTCCCCTCCTCCAAATCCCCCCCTTTCCACCCCCTGCTCTCTGCCTACATGCCCCCACCTCCCCCCTTCCTAGCAATAGTTATTGGCTAACCCCTAATCTCTAATGCACTTAGTCAACCTTGCTTGTGTGTTACATCTTGCAAATTTTGTTCCATCTCCTCGCAACCTTGCCGTAGTTCAACCTCCTTGTATTCTATCCAGCCATTTTCTAACTACAAAGCTATGTCCCACCAAGTGTTTGCCAAAGATATTTGTGCTATTGTATCTATCTAGGTCAAGACTGTTAGCATTGTATCCATCTAGTCATACCTGTTAGCATTCCTCCTTTCCAGTACTTCTGTATAGTCTGATTACTTTATTGAATGTAATCAAATTGTATATCTATATTGTGTACCAAATCTCTGTATACTATCCTCATGTTTCACACCCCCCCGGTCACACTGGGAGATGAGCAACTTGTTGCTCAGTATGCCTTCCCGTGAAACATTTCAATAAAAATAAATGAGATTTCACGCCTATTAGATCAATCCAGTTTAAAGAGCTGCTGATGCACAAAACTTTGAAAAACATAATGTTTAGTTACAATTCAGCTTGCATGTCATATATATTATTTTGATTTCTCATCATTTACTACTAAGGAAATATGCATGAATACATGATATTTACCCCTACAGTTAACCTGCCTCTATAGCTGACTCCCTACTCAATGTTCTAATCCTCTGTTGTGACATCACAATCTGTTACCATGGGAGTAACTGTGATGTCACAAGCAGTGCATTATAACCTCAGATAGGGAGAAGGCGACAGGACTAGATGTGCTTTCCAGCAGCAAAGACCCTGTTTTCATGCAAATGACCTCATTAATAAATAATGGAGAGGGAATATACAGAACTAATAGGAAATGCAAGTGGAACAGTCTCTAAATGTTGTTTTGTTAAAGTACTCCTGATGGCATCAGATGCTCTTTAAGGCTTTGTAGAGGGCACAGTGGTGCGTGCCCCGTGGGGAATCCAGGGTGTACGTGAAACCTGTTATAAACTCACGTCCCAGTCGTGCGCAGTACAGGATGTACCGTACAAACCTGTTATAAACTACGTCCAGTCTGCGCAGCACAGGATGTACCGTACAAACCTGTTATAAACTACGTCCAGTCTGCGCAGCACACCCCCAGATGCCCCCACATACACCATGTCCCCATAATCCAAAAGTGGAATTATCATAGAATTCACTATTTGTAGCCTTGTGTCTAGTGGAATACAGTTTTTATGTATGTACAAAATTCCCAGTTTCTTATTTAACTGCCTAATTAAGGAATCTATTTGTGTATCCCATTTACATTGGGAATCAACCCAGATTCCCAAGTATTTGTAGGTGTCGACATGGTTTAAGCTGCAATTCTCTTGTATTTGTATATTCAAAATTTGTTTATATGTGCCCAGTTTATTACAGAACAACTTAACTTGCGACTTCATAGGGTTTAATACCAGCCCATGCTCCTGAAAATAATTCTGCAACCTATTGAAGTCATCTTGCAGTTTTTCCTGAATCTGGCTAACAGACCTACCCTCAATATTTATTTATTTATTTAGCGTTTGTTGACCAGGTAGGTACACTAGACAGTCTGTATGCCTATTTTCAGGTACGACCCGGGAGAGTACAATGAAAATACAGGTTCAAACAAGGTACATAACAACAAGAGGAGCAATGTACAGAGTTACAAGAGAGCAAGATAAACATAGGTAGTATACAGTGAGCAGCAATAGGTAAAATATACATACTGTATATATATATAGAATAAATAGACTAACACGTTCAATGGTAATTACATTACATGAGTGACCCTATTTACCAGGGCCACTTAATACATAAGCAGATGGCGATCAATCGCATGCTACACAGAGATTAAAGGAAGTAGGCAGTGGATCAGAAAGGACAAATTTGAGACCTGGTTAGGTGGCTTGGAACACCACACACCGAGGACAGTTTCAAGTGCTCCCACAGGGAATTCCGGAGACACAGTTGGGAGGGGGAGGAACGTACATGGTCAGGAAGGGAGTTCCATAGCCTCGGAGCACATGTAGCAAAGTCCCTATCCCCCATTAGGGTTTCAGTATATGGAACTTTGAGCACTGCCAGACCCTGAGACCTGAGGGAGTAGGAGGAGGATACAGCAGGCAGGAGAAGCTGCACAAGCCCCGGTGGGGTGCCAGTTCTGAGCACCTTTTCTATGAAGCAGCCCAACCCGTATTTCAAGTGATTGGCTGGGGAAAGCCAGCTCAGTTTGTCGTATAATTAACAATATACAACACATTATCGTCAGCATACAAATGATCCATAGATGCATAGAAATAGCCAGCAAATAAGGACTGCTTGGCCCACCTAGTCTGCCCATGAAAACCCCCAAGCAGAGTCCATCTACTGGGGGATCCTCAGACCTGTCCCTCCCATTGCCAGTATACCCATATACTTATCCCATGCATGCTTGAACTGCTTTGTTGTCATTCACCACCCTCTCTGTGAAGAAGAACTTCCTCACATTTCCCTGGACTCTGCCCCCTAACAGTTTCATATTGTGCCCTCTAGTGTTAGAAGCTCCCGTCAACTGAAACGGACTCTCCACCTGTGCCTTATTGATCCCCTTCAAGTATTTAAATGTCTCAGTCATATACCCCCTTCTTCTCCTGTCCTCCAAGGAGTACAGGTTCAATTCCCCAAGCCTCTCCTAATAGTATATCCCCTGCATACCCAGCATCATCCTGGTAACCCTCCTCTGCACTGCCACCAACCTGTCATTGTCCATGAGGAGACGGGGCTGCCAGAACTGCACACCGTAGTCAAGGTGTGGTTGTACCAGTGCTACATATAAGAGAAGAAGCACCTCCCTCCTCCTGGTGATCCCCCTACCTATACATCCGAGCATTTGATTGGCTTTCCCCACTACTTTCCCACATTGCTTTGTTATCTTAAGTTCATCAGTAATAATTATTCTCGGATCCCTCTCTTCCCCTGTGACATCCAGCACCCCCCCCCCCAAGTTTGTATTCCGCCCCTGGTTTTCTTTCTCCAGGTGCATGATTCTACATTTCTTAGTATTGAACCCCAGTTGCCACCTCCTGGACCACTCCTTCAACTTCCCTAAATCAGCCCTTATCTTGTCCAAGCCCCCCAACCAAATGTCCACCCTGTTACTGAGTTTTACATCATCTGCAAACAGGCATATTTTTTACCTCCCAGCCTTCCATAACATCACTGGCATAGACATCAAAAGCACTGGTCCCAACACTGCTCCTGTGGCTCCCCACTGGTCACCCTTCCCCTCCTTCAAGCATACCCTATTTACCACCACCCTCTGACTCCTATCCCTTAGCCAATTTTCTTCCCATTTCTCTGTCTTTGTACCAACCCCTATGCTCCTCAGCTTCATTACCTGCCCCCATGTGGGGTATCAAGGCCTTTCTGAGGTCCAGGTAGGCCACATCCACCCACCCAATCCTGATCTACCACCTTAGTTACTTCATCAAGGAATTCAATGAGGTTGGTCTGACAGGACCTACCCCTGATGAACCCATGTTGTCTCTGGTTTTGCAGCCCACTGGCTTCTAGGTAATTCCCAATCCTTACCTGATAAGTGTCTCCATTACTTCAGTGCTATAAGTAAGGTTCACCAGTCTGTAGTTTCCTGGATCTTCTGTATTTCCCTTTGTGTAGTGGGACGTCTGCCATTCTTCAGTCCCTAGGTACCTCACTGTATTCAGAGATCTATTGTACAGTGCAGCTAGAACCTCACTGAGCTCCAGCAGCAGCCTAGGCTGCACTGCATGAGGCCCCATGGCCCTGTCCAGCCAGAGTCTGGCCAGTTCTCTGTGAACTCTGTCCACAATGAAGGGACTAGTGTCCACCCCTGGGCTCAATGATCCTCCCCCATGTATTTTGGCCCATCCCCCTCAACTGTAAAAACTGAGCTAAAGTCATCAGCCTTCATCTGTCCTCTTCCACTGGAACTCCTCCCTCCCCCACTGGTCTGACAATCCCCCAACCTTCCTTCTTTCACTAGTATATCCGAAGAATAACATGTCTCCCGCACTGTATTGGCTAACCTCTCATCAGTTCTTGCTTTGGCTGTCCTAACAGCCTTCCTCACCTCTCTCTGCTGTCTCTGATAAGTTTCCCTAGCCACCTCTGTCTGCTTTGCTTTGTACTGTCTGAAGGCCCTTGTCTGAGCCCTGACCTTTTTTCCCCCACCTTCTTTGTATACCACAGTGGTCTCCGTCTTCTCCTCCCTTTACTAACTAGACTTGATACAGTTTTGATTCCCTCCTTGATTTCCCCATCTTCTCCATCTCTTGTAGTTCCTGCACTCCTTCCAAGGCCTCCCTTGGGTATATGGCCATTTCCCCAAAGTTAGCCCTCCTAAAGTCAAAGACCTTAGTCCTTGTGTGGCTACGCTCCACCTCAGTACTTATCTCAAATGCTATAACCTATGGTCACTGCTTCCCAGATGGTCCTGCACTGAGAGGTTGGATATATTATCCCCATTTGTAAGGACAAGACCCAATAATGCCTCTCCCTGGGTAGGTCCCATGACCATGTGTCTGAGCTCCACCCTCTGCAGAGCATCTATGAAGTTTCTACTCCTGACTGTTTTTGCTGCTGTAAGTCACCAGTCTATGTCCAAGAGATTGTCTATGTCTAAATCCTCATTAGTTAAGAGTCTCTAAGTCGACAATCTTATTGCATAGGCTATGGGCATTTACACAAATAGCTTTCCACCTACTCTTCTGTCTCCCTCTGATATCCCTTTCCAACCCTTTTTTTCATTTTCAGAGGTGTTATCCAGGGACCTGCACACCCATTTAACTACCCTCTCTTTCCTAGCCTTGTACCCCATTTCAGTTTAAATGGGACCCTCTATGCCTCATATTAGCCTCCTTCCAAGCACCTCTGACCTTTTTCATTTAGGTGCAGCCTGTCATTTCCATACAGACTTCCCCTCCCCACCACCACATGTCACCCCTGTCCCCAATAAGGTTGAAGCCCTCCTGCTTACACCATCCATTAAACTCCACTATCCTCCCTTTCCTTACTGTACTGGCTTTGTGTACATCCTCAATAAATGTCCCACATCATTTGTATATAAAACAACACAGGCCCTAGATGGACCCTTGTGGCACCCGCGTTTTGATGGTCAAAACTTGGATCTGAAGTTATTAGTGTCACTCACTGTTGTCTTCCAGTAGACAGCCATGGAAGATTTTAAAGCCTCCTGACTGAGGCCAACAGATCTTAATTTATTGATTAACATTATCATGATTCAAAGTGTCAGATGCTTTAGATAAATCTATAAATACTGCCCTAACCATGAGGTCTTTGTCCATGACCATCTAAATGTCTGACACCACTTTAACCAGTGCTGTGGAGGTGTTATGCTGCGCCTTGGAACCTGACTGATGTGTTGTACAGTTACTGGGCTTCTAAATTACATTACAACTGATGCATTTCAATTTTTTCAAAGATCTTACAAATTACAGGAAGCAAAGCTATGGGCCTATAATTTCCCATATCATTTTTTGGTCCATTCCTGTAAATTGGGACATTTGCCTGTTTCCAGGCTTGAGGGTAGGAATTGGATTTTACAGGAAGGTTAAAGATGTCTGCCAGTAAAGGAGCTACCACAAGTGCAGCTAGTTTAACTAAGTAGGAAGAGATACTGTCCATACCTTGGGCTTTTTAATATCTAATTTCAACAATTCCTTAAGCACCTGGTTTGAAGTTATGCATTTAAAGGAACAACTAGGCATCACTATATCTTTTTTCTCCTGGTCAGTTGACTGTTTCCATAAAAAAGAAGAAGCTAAGCTACCATCTATAGAGGATCCCATGTTCACATACTTTTCATTAAATATGTCAGCCACCTTCTCAGAAATTGGGTGGGAAACATCATCAACCAAAAAGGCATCAGGTAATTCAAAAGATTATTACCTTGTAATTTTTTTAAACGTTCCAAAATTCTTTAGGGTTTTTTGTATTTTCTGATCTGAAATTTAATAAGAAGTAATCTCCCTTGGCCTTCCTTAATTTTTTAGTATAAATATTCATGCATGATAATATCTATCCCAATATGATCTCTCATTGTTATTTTCTTTAGCTTGCTTCCATGCCATGTCTGTCTTCTTAATATTTTCTCAATTCTTGTGTACCAAGGAATTATTAAACTTTCTTTGTGTCAAATGGGGCATGATCATTGCATATGGATAAAAATTCATTTTGAAAATAGTACCTATAGACTTCTTGTCTCTCACCAGATGATGGTTCATTTTTCTTCTCTGATGATGATTCCTCTCTCTCTCTCTCTGAATATGACTCCTTGTCTCTCATCTGATGATGGTTGATTTTATGTCCTTTGATTATGGTTTATTTTCTCTCCTCTGAGGTTGGCCCCTTTTCTTTCTTCTGAGGATGGCTCCTTGTATATCCTCCAATGATGGTTCCTCTTCTTTTCTCTGATGATGGTTCCTCTTCTTCTTTCCTCTGATGATGGTTCTTTTTCTGTCCTCTGATAGTGTCTCTTTTTCTGTCCTCTGAGGATGGCCCCTCTTCTCTCCTCTGATCATGCTTCTTTTCTCTCCTGAGGATGGCGCCTTTTGTCTCCTCTGATGATGGTTACTTTTCTCATATCTGAATATAACTTCTTTTCTCTCCTCTAATGGTGGTTCATTTTCTCTCCTCTGAGGATAGTTCTTTTCCTCCCTCAAAAGATGGCTCCTTTTCTCTCCTCTGATCGTGACTTTGTTTCTCTCATCAGAGGATGGTTCCTTTTATCTCCTGTGATAGCTCTGCTGAGGATGGCTCTTTTTCTCCACTCTGAGGAAGGCTCATTTTCTCCCCTCTGAGGAAGGCTCTTTTTCTCTCTCCACTGAGAATGGCTCCCTCTGTCTCCTGTGGTGGTGGTTCCTGTTTTTCTCCTCTGAAGATGGTGCTTTTCTCCCCTCCAAGAATGACTCTTTTTTTTGTCATCTGGGGAAAGCTCCTTTTCTCTCCTGTAAGGAAAGCTCATTTTCTGTCCTCTAAGGAAGGCTCCTTTTTCTCCTCCTCTGAGGAGGTTTCTTTTCTCACTTCTGAAGATAGTTAATTTCTCTCCCTGAGGAAGGTTCCTTTCTTTCCTCTGAGGATAGCTTCCTTTCTTCCCTCCCTCTCAAGATGGCTTATTTTCCCTTCTGAGGATAGCTCCTTTTAGTCTTTTGATGATGATTATTCCCCAACCCCTCCAGCTTCATTGCATGCTTTCTTAGCCTGGTACACTACCGTATTTAAAATTAACTCCCCTCCAGTACCCTGTTAACCCCCTTGTTGTACTTGTAGGGGAATATGATAGAGGCCTACAAATACCTCACGGGGGTGAACAGGGTACAGGAGGTGAGTTTATTTCAAATGAGGAGGTGCACCAGGATGAGACACCATGGGATGAATCTGGAAGGGGTAGTTTAAGAGGCATGCGAGGAAGTACTACTTCAGTGAAAGAGTGGTGGACGCCTTGAACAGTCTGCCAGCAGAAGTGGTGGGAGCAAAACAGTGGGGAGGGAGCTTCAAACATGCTTGGGATAGGCATAAGAAAATATCAGTAGTAGACCCGGGGACCGGGCAAGTGGAGACCAGGTAGGGTCTGTGGAGACAGAATAGGCAGGAAAGTCTGGGCCGACTCGGTGGGTCAAGCAGTCCTTTTCTGCCATTAATTTCTATGTTTGTTCTCTGTAGAAGGCTTTTCTTCCTTCTGAGGATGGCTCATTTTTCTTCTCTGAGGATAGCTCTTTTTTCCCCCTGAGGGTGGCTTCTTTTCTGTCATTTTTTCTCCCCTAAGGATGGCTCCTTTTGTATCTTGTGAGGACAGCTCCTTTTCTCTCCTCTGTGTAAGGCTCCTTTTCTCTTCTCTGATGATGGCTCTTTTTCCCTCCTCTGTGTAAGGCTCCTTTTCTCTTCTCTGATGATGGCTCTTTTTCCCTCCTCTGTGTAAGGCTCCTTTGCTCCCCTCTGAGGATGGCTCTTTTTCCCTCCTCTGTGTAAGACTCCTTTGCTCCCTTCTGAGGATGGCTCTTTTTCCCTCCTCTGTGTAAGGCTCCTTTGCTCCCCTTTGAGGATGGCTTTTTCCCTCCTCTGTGTAAGGCTCCTTTGCTGCCCTCTGTGTAAGGCTCCTTTTCTCCCCTCTGAGGATGGCTCTCTTTCCCTCCTCTGTGTAAGGCTCCTTTCTCCCCTCTGATGATGGCTTTTTTTTTTTTTGAAATTTCTTTTATCCTTTCCTAGTCGCCTCGCCATTCCTCTCCTTGGGCTTGCTCAATGCCCCTTCCAATCCCTCACTGAGTCTGCCCCTAGAATGCCTCCGGTGACTCCTATCTGCCTCTTCCCTCCACGGAGCACCTTGCACAGCGGGGTCTGCCCGTGATTGCAGACTGGGTGGCTGGAGCAGCCATCATCCAGGAATGCCGAGGGTTTTTTCCGTTTTTCTGTTCCTCCCCTCCATCCCGCTGAGGACGCCGGCTCAGGCAGAACATGCTTATGCACACCTGCCAAATGCCAGATGGCGTCCTCCCCTCCCCCCAATGGAAACCACCATTGCCCCGAGATCGGTGCTTCCACCGGCTCTCCCGGGCATCGGGTGTATTAAACACCCCTGGTATCCCTCCCTGAAGGAGGAGAGCATCCGTGGGGACACTCAATCCTCCTTCCCCCTGCCAACCCCCGGCAACCCGAGTCTGTTCCCGAACCCGGGTCACCGGCATGGTGTGAGGTGTGGCATTCAATGCCTCAACCCTCAGCACCACCGGGCTGGCTATGATGGCTCTTTTCCCTCCTCTGTGTAAGGCTTCTTTTTCTCTCTGAGGAGGGCACTTCTCCCTCCTCTCGTCAGGCTCCTTTGCTCCCCTCTAGGATGGCTCTTTTCCTCCTCTGTAAGGCTCCTTTTGCTCCCTTCTGAGGATGGCTCTTTTTCCCTCCTCTATGTAAGGCTCCTTTTCTCCCCTCTGAGGATGACTCTTTTTCCCTCTTCTGTTAAGGCTCCTTTTCATTCCTCTGAGGGTGGCTCTTTTTCCCTCCTTTGTGTAAGGCTCCTTTTCTCCCCTCTTGGGAGGGCTCTTTTTTTCCCTCCTCTGTGTAAGGCTCCTTTTTTCCCCTCTGAGGATGGCTCTTTTTCCCTCCTCTATGTAAGGCTCGTTTTCTCCCCTCTGAGGATGGCTCTTTTTCCGTCCTCTGTGTAAGGCTACTTTTCTCCCCTGTGAGGATGACTCTTTTTCCCTCCTCTGTGTAAGGCTCCTTTTCTCCCCTCTTGGGAGGGCTCTTTTTTTCCCTCCTCTGTGTAAGGCTCCTTTTTTCCCCCTCTGAGGATGGCTCTTTTTCCCTCCTCTATGTAAGGCTTCTTTTCTCCCTCTGAGGATGGCTCTTTTCCGTCCCTCTGTGGAAGGCTACTTTTCTCCCTCTGAGGATGACTCTTTTCCTCCTCTGTAGGCTACTTTTCTCCCCTCTGAGGATGGCTCTTTTCCGTCCTCTGTGTAAGGCTACTTTTCTCCCTCTGAGGATGACTCTTTTCCTCCTCTGTAAGGCTCCTTTTCTTTCCTCTGAGGATGGCTCTTTTTCTCTGTCTCTCTCTCCCCGCCCCCCAAGGATGGCTTGTTTCTCTCTTTGATGGCTCATTTCTCTCTTTTAGCTAATTTTCTGTCCTCTGATGATGCGATTCCTTGTCTCATCTGATGATAGTTCGTTTTCTCTTCTTGTCCTTGACATTAGCAATGTTTGATACAGTCCACCGCCTCATCCCCTGCTGCCTCACGCAGTGTGGCGGCTCTGAGGTCTCTGGGCGCCTCCACTCCCTAGTTTTCTTCTCCAATCATATATTCTTTTTGTCTGGTTTTAGGTATGTTTGTTTTGTTTTATTTTTAACCAGGAAGTGGACTGGGCAAGCTCTTTTTCAGTCACACTGACATACAACATCACAATACAATATTACAATTACACAAAATACAAAATGAATCACAATTGCAAACAGTATCACAATACAATTTCTTTAACAATAAATACTTAAAATGAGATTCTGAATGTGCTTTTGAATCAGTTCTCCAAATTAATTTAAAATGAAGGCACATACCAGGAAAATGATTTCCTACTCATTTGTAATCAGGAATAACATACTGATTTAAACAATTTTGTCTTGTACTCCTACCATGAACCTTTGCTACAATTAATTTAGATAAAGACAAAGGATCTCCTAGACATTTTACCCGAAAACAAAATTTGCTATCATACATTTCAAACGATGACTTGGGGAATGTACCAAGATCCAAGTAAAGTTGAGAGTGATGAGTTCTGAATGAGGCATGCAAGGCAAATCTACAAATATCATTATACAAAACTTTAAATTTTGTCTCAAACATCTGATTACAATGTGCAAAAGTAATACTTCCATACTCTAATGTTGGAAAAAGAACCTGAATAGCTATAGTATAACGAGCCTCTTCAGTCAGAAATTTAATATTTCTGTAAAGAAAACCAAGTTTCTGATAGACTTTTACACCCAACTTCTCTAAATGTGGAACCATACTAAGGTTTGAGTCCAGGTATAAACCTAGATATTTAACCATAGTGACCAAAGGGAGAGAATCACCACCAAATCCTACTATATGAATAGGGTCAAATTTCTAAAGTCTTTTTGAAGAACCAAACATCATAACATTTGTTTTAATTTCATTAATAACTAATTTATTTAACCGAATCCAATTAGCAAAAACATATTGCTTTTGAAGGGAATCCTGAATTTCACAACTGTTTGCCCCCGATACCCAGAACACAGTATCATCGGCATACAATAAACTGTTATTACTAGCAAAAGAAAAAGGTAAATCATTAATAAAAGTTGAAAATAAAAAAGGACCTAGTACTGATCCTTGAGGAACACTTGCCATTATCTCTCTAGATTGAGACATATGGTTATTAACTTTAGTTCTTTGGCTACGCTTTAACAAATAACTTGTACTTGTTTTTCTTCCTCCCCCTCCCCAGTCTCTATTCTACAGTGCCCCCCATGGCTCTGTTGTTGGTCCTCTGTTCTTCCCTATTTACATCCTCCATGTGGGCTACATCATCTCCGACTTCAGGTATCACCACTACACTGATACCAAATTGTATGAGTAATTGCTCTACATCAACTTGTTTGTACTGTAAATTACTTCCATTTTTCTGTCCTTTTAGAACCAGCCCTTGTGTATCCTATTGTCCTGCATTATAAATGAAGCACTTTGTGTACGCTGCAGTCACAGAGGGACCCATGAAAATGAAATATTATATCATGGAATCTTCTTGCCCCTGTTTGATGCACATTTTAAATACATAAATGAATGTAATTCCGTCATGTCCTCTTATCCTGCTCGATCCTCCCATCTTGACAATATCAACCCCTTGTGCCAACTCCATTTCTTTCGACTTAATATTCCCCAAGTCTGAGATATGTCTCTTTGGCAAAAAAAAGTATCTTTTCCCATAATTCATTTTTTTTCCATCATCCTGACTTCTCCTTCCCCTTTGCCCTCTGTGAGATATCCGGGAGTCCTCCTTGACTCCAAACTCGTTCTTGCTCATCATATATCTACAGTCTGCGTGTTTGTGTTCTGTCATGTCTGCAGTATCGGCCTGCATCTAACCCTTCAGATTCTGCTGTACTGAAACATTTATGCCTTCATGTCCTCTTGCCTTGATGATATAATTCTCATTTGTGGACTTCCTAAGTCCTTCTCTAGACTTCAAACTAATTTAAATGCAGATGCTACACTCCTCACCTGCTCTAACGGAAGCACATCACTCTCAGAAGTGCCCAACTAATTTTTAAAGTTCTTCATGGCCTTGCCCTCTATTCTCTGTTCCTTCAGTTGCAGACCTCTTTCTGTCCCTCATCTCTCCCTCTCAACCAATGCGAAATTACCACATGCCCCCGGAGGGTAGTTAGGCACGAGTCACATCTGAGTCTGAGTACCTTCAACCACCTGGAAGGTTTGGTCATTTATGGCATCATCGCACATTCTGGAGTGAGCTATTGTGCTTAGAAAATGGTTTTAAGAATTAAAAATAAAATAAGAAAAAGTAGGCAAAATGTGAACTGTACCATACTGTGAAAATGCACGGTCATGTGACCAGTTTTGACCAATGAGATTGCTTGTTTGATCCAAGCCATTTGATAATCTTTGTTCTTCCAACTACAAACATCTTTCTGCCCCTCATTTCTCCCTCTCAACCACTGGTGGGTGGTCCTTCAGCATCTCGGCTCCTATGATGTCACACAGCCTCCCTCCCTTACAGATTCTTCTCTTTCCAAACCCTGCCTCTTTTCTGTTGCATAAAATTCCTGTGCTTCCTATCCATTTTCTACCATTTTCTTTAATGGATCCTTTAGTGTTGCTGGATTAATGGATAAGCTGTGTAGGGGCACAAATCAGGGAAGTTTGGCAGTAGTGGCGGGTCTTGGGATGTTGTAGTTGCTCTATGCTCTAACTTCTTAGTCAGCTCTATGATTTTTTCACTCTAAGTTCTTAATTTATTATTTATTTAAACTACTATAACCAGGATAACCCATTGAGATGCAGCACCTTGTTTTCATGTGTGTCCCAGGGAGGACAGTAGCAGTCAACAGGTTAACATACAGTAGCCCAGCAGGAATTGTTACATACATGCTGAAATACTGAATGTGAGGCCAAAACAAATTGTAAAGTGGTACAAGACACCTGCCTTCTAGTGGTGCTGGACCTCATATATGACAGCGATGTGCCGAGGGAACAGAAGAAGCAGTGACAGCCTATAATAGGGCCACTGGTGCAGCCTTTGACCTTGTAACACCAGTCCGTGCTTGTCCATTGATTTCACACCTTGTCTTGCCGTGGTTTGACAGCGAGCTGAGGGCAATGAAAGCAATGGGGTGGAGGTTGAGCTGCGTTGGAGGAGATCTGGGGCCGGAGAATAAACTGGTTTTAAATACTCATTATGGTGAGTGTCACAGGGCAATCTCTCGTAAGAAGGCAGAATTTCTGTCCAGGGAGATTGCTGCTGGGAAGAACCAACCAGCTCAGCTTTCAGGCTTTTGCATCTGGCTTGTTTGGAGCCAGTGAAAGCTGCTTCATCCACTAAATGTGAGAAGTTTGCTCAGTTCTTCTAGGACAGTGTGTCCTCTATCAGGGCTGGGATCTCTTCAACTGGGCAGTTAACCCCCAGCATGTTGAGTCTGGGAGTCACACCTGCAGTCAAAGATCTTGGGGAGAGTTTCGGGCAGTAACAATTGACGAGGTTATAGAGGTGATCTTAGGGCTGTGACCAACGTATTGTGAGCTGGACCCAGGCCCATCACAGCTCTTGGTGAGCTGTATTGGGCAACTGGATCCTGTGTTCACTGTGATTATTTGGTGTTCCTTGCTGGAGGGGTCTTCCTTCAGCACCTAAATGTGCACTGATAAAACCCCTTCTGAAAAACTAGCATTGGACCTGTATATCCTGGCAAACTACCAGCTTGGCTCTAGCCTGCTTTTCTTAGGAAAGGTTGTTGAGAAGGTTGTTGCGTTCAACTCAAGACACACCTGGAGACTCTTGACATCTATGAGCCTCTGCAGTCAGGATTTAGGTCAAAGTTCAGCACTGAGACTGCTCTGGTAAGGATGTATAATGACCTGCTCAGGACAAAGGATAGAGGAGAGTGGTCAGTTCTTGTTCTCCTGGATCTCTCCTCAGCGTTTGACACCATCGACCATGGACTTCTATTGGATTGACACAGGGAGTACATGAGACTCACTGGCAAATCGATTAGCTGGCTTCAATCCTACCTCGGGGCATGTCGCAGAGGGTTGTGATGGGTAGTTTTTCATCATGCCCAATGGACTTTTACTGTGGTGTACCCCGTAGGTCATTCCTTTCGCCCATGTTGTTTTCAGTGTATATGCTACCCCTAGGTAAGGTAAGATCATCAGGTAGCATGGAGCTGGGTTTCATTGCTATGCAGATGATACTCAGCCCTATCTGTCTTGCATCTCAGGATCATGGAGCGGTGGATGTGCTGAACCGGTCTTTGGCCGAGATCCAGGACTGGATGTCATCAAGCTAGCTGAGACTCAACCCAGACAAAACTGAAGTACTAGTGATTGAGCCAGGTGGGGGGAAGGGCAGTGCCTGGGAGGGGAAACAGGGCTATGCCTTGGTAGCTCCAGGCTTGGTGCTGCAGAAAAGGTGAGGGATCTGGATGTCATTCTGGATGAAGGGCTGACATTCAAGGCTCAGGCATCAGCAGTTGTCTGGAATAGCTTCTACTGTCTGAGGAATATGAGCTAGATTCATTCCCTTATCCCCTCTGAGGACTTGCCCTCTCTAGTACACACTTTCGTGACCTCACGGCTCAATTACTGTAATGCCCTCTAGAAACACAGACAACGATGGCAGAAAAAGACTAGAGGTCCATCCAGTCTGCCCAAATTCCCTATAATCCCTGGAACCTACTGTTCCTCCAGAGAACTAACCTTCCCCATCCTCTACCTATTCTGCTCCTTGGTCCTGTCACCCTGGGCAACCCCTGGTCCCTTATTCTATCCCAGCCCTGCTTGAATCCCTTGAATTCAGTACTGGACACCTCAGGTATGACAGTGGCATGTGCTGAGGAAATAGAGGAAGCAATGGAGGCCTATAATAGGGCTGTTGCTGTGGCCTTCACTTGTAGCACCAGTCCTGCTCGTCAATTGGTTTCATGCCTTGGGGTCAGTGGAGGTATGCTGCAGTGCCTGCAGCTGTTGCAGAACGTGGCTGCAAGGTTGTTGACCAGCCTTTTGAGGACAGTCACATTACTCCAGCACTGCAGGAACTGCACTGACTGCTGGTTAAGTGGCATATTTCCTATAAGTTTGGCTTGCTAACCCACAAGGCCCTACACGGTCTTGGTCTGGGCTACTCAAGAGCACCATCATCCTTACCTGCCTGCATGCCTTCTCTGTTCCACTGAGGAGGGTCTCCAGGTTGTTCCTAGGGCCAGACTCAAATTGTCGGGGATAGATCATTTGAAGTAGCTGGGCCGGTATTATGGAACTCACTCCCAAGGGCCCTAAGGGAGGCCCCCCTCTGTGGAAGTCTTTAGAAAAGGGTTAAAAACATATCTCTTTGCTCAGGCTTTAAGTGTATGAAGTATCTTATTTAGGAGAAAGTTATTTGTTGTGTGATCCTGCTGTTGATTTATTTATTTACTTTGGGCATTTGATTGTAATTAATATTTTTATTGTTTGTTTTATAATTATGTATCCAATTGTTTTAATGTTTTGTATTTCCTCCTTTGTACTGGTGTCCTGGGCTTCTGGGGAAGGGTGTACAATAAATAAAGCTACTACTACTGCTAGTACTACTACTACTACCAAAGATAAGTACATCCAGTCTACTACTAGCAATAAGTACAAACAGTCTACTACAACAATAAGTACATCCAAACAGTAATCAAAAAGCTAACAAGTGGGGTCGCAGCAAATAAAGAACATAAGCATTGGTATGTAACATGATCATGGTCGGGGAGGGTAATAAACCAAAACAAACTCCAGGAGTTCTAAGGTGGCTAGAAAGACTTGACTTGAAGGAAAGCTGTCCTAATTGCAAATTCCCCGCCCCAAAGCTTACCCCCGATTAAGCTTTTGTACAGAAAATCCCCTTTTCGAGCTGCAACTTACTTTATTTTTACTTTGTAAAGTCCACGGGCAGGAATGTGGCAGGCGGTGTGGCTCCATTTGCTGTAAAATGCGGCACACCGCTCGCTTTCAATACGAATGTATTGAAGCAAGCGGTACGGCACCGCACCTTTACAGCAAATGGAGCTGCACACTGTCTGCCATATTCCCAGTTTGCGGACTTTACAAAACAAAAATAAAGTAAGTTGCAGCTCATGAAAAAGGGACCTTTTTTGTGCAAAAAGCATAATCGGGGGGGAGGGATTTGCAATTAGGACAGCTTTCCTTTAAACACCTACAAGCTAGACACATTCCTCAGCTGGATGTAGAAATTGTTCTAGGTGTCTGGTGCTGAAAATGCAAAGGCCTTTCCACCAAATTCACCCTCCGTACTGGGAATCATAGAAACATAGACAGTGTCAGCAGAAAAAGGCCATCAGTCCATTCAGTCTACACTTCTATACTCTATCCTACCCCGAGACCATCTAGATGAGAACCTGTCTCTGTTATCAAGAAGGTAGATACTGCTGTGCAGCTGACAGTGTTTTCCTCGGGGCAGGCAACTCTTGCCAAGAAGCTTCTTGACTGAGGAGCTAAACTGGCCATTATTAGAATTTTTTTCTCCAAGGATTATTTCAGTTTTAAACTTACTGTTATTATGATCCTACTTGCTAGTGCCAGCCGAGTGATCAAGCACTGCCTCAAAAATCCTCTTTTTAATGATGCAAAGTAGGGAATGGGCCTGCAGTGCTAATAATAGACTGTCAATGCAATTGGGCATAATGCCTGTCTTTTACAACCAATTTTTAACCTTGCAGGCATTTCTACATGTTAATGGGGTAACTTTGCAGGCATTTATGAGCTGGACCCAGTGCCAATACGCTTTTAATGAGATGTGTTGACTTGTTGGCCCGGGTGTTTGCCGTGATTGTACGGTGTTCCTTATCTGAGGGAGTCTTTCCGATGCCTTGAAGGAGACTCTGGTGAGACCCCTTTAAAGAAACCATCTTTGGACCCGGAGATCATGGCAAATTACCATCCTATCTCCAACCTCCCATTTTTGGGGAAAGTGGTGGAGAAGGTGGTAGCGCTTCAATTGGAGGAGCACCTCGTGACTCACGAGTTGTATGATCCCTTCCAGTCAGCTTCTCGGGCCAGACATAGCACAGAAACCGCTTGTTCGGGTGCAGAATGATCTCCTCAGGGCTAGAGATTGGGGGGACAGGACAATTCTTGTTCTCCTCGATCTCCTCAGCATTTGACACTGTGGACCATTGTGTGTTGCTTGTCCATCTCAGGGAGCTGTGTGGACTCACTGGTACTGTCATCAACTGGTTTGAGTCCTTTCTTACCAATAGGAGGCAACGGGTTACGATGGGTAATTTCTCATCTATACCCTGTCTCCTCCCCTGTGGAGTCCCTCAGGGCTTGGTACTGGCCCCAATGTTGTTCGCAGTGTATATGCTGCCCTTGGGGGGATCATTAGGAAATATGGCGTGAGTTTTCATTGCTATGCCGATGATACTCAGCTATATTTGTCCTTACCCCAGGAACATCCAATGCAGTAGATGTGCTAAACATCTGTCTGACTGAGATAAATGACTGGATGGCCTCCAGCTGGCTGCGACTGAACCCTAACAAGACGGAGGTATTGGTAGTGGAGTCGAACAGAGTGCGTGATAGGATGGCCTCTGACTCAGCAAGTGGATTTGTTCTGGGGGCTGTGTCACTGAAGGCCTCCTCTTGGGTGCGCAATCTTGGAGTGATTCTGGACAGGAACCTGACCATAGAGGCCCAAATATCTTGAGTGGTTCGTACCTGTTTTTTCCATCTCAGAAACATTGCCAGGATTAAGCCCCTTGTTCCGCCTCTGGACCTCCCTACCCTGATACATGCCTTAGTCACATCTAGGCTGGACTACTGTACTGCGCTCTATCTCGGGGTCACAGGGGGACTTCTCCGCAGACTGCAGCTGGTGCAAAATGCAGCTGCCCGGTTATTGACTGGGGAGAAGAAGTTCTGTCATATTACACCGGTTTTGTGCGAATTGCACTGGCTGTCAGTCAGGTGGAGAATCCTCTTCAAGGTGGGTCTTCTCACCTATAAGGCCCTACACGGACAGGGCCCTGGTTACCTATCAGTCCTTCTGACACCTACTCCCTCTATCCGCCCTCTTCAATCCTCCAGTGGTGGCCTCCTGACCATTCCTAGAACGAGGCTCAAATCAGCCGGTGACAGAGCCTTTAGTGTTATGGCTCCCGTTCTATGGAACTCTTTACCAGCTATGGTCAGGAGGCTTCTCACGACAGATTCTTCAAGGTTCGCTTGAAAACACTATTATTCTCACAAGCATTTGATGTTTAGTGTATGATTTAGTATATAATCTGTGATTTATTATCCTTATTTATTCGATTGTTTGTGTATAATATTTTAAAATTTGTATGGCTTCCAGAGCCTCCGGATTGGCGCCTTTTAAATAAATTTGCCTTGCCTTGCCATTTGTTTGTGTTAAGGGTAGCTTTGCAGGTACTTTAACATGTTCAAGTGGGTAACGTTGCAAAGCACTTCTTAAGTGTGTAACTTTGCAACACTCGTACATGTTAAGGGGTAACTTTGCATGCACTTGTATGTGTTAAGGGTAACTTTGTACGCACTTGTATATGTTTTTTTTTCACTCTTTTTCCCTCCTGTTCACGGTCCGAGGAGCCTCTCTCGGGCATCCAGCTGGATCCTGCTCTGCCTGAAGTCCGCCTGTCTGAGCCTCCTTTCTCCTCCCCCTCACCTCGCAGCTGGCACCTCCGGGCCACCCCTCCTCTTTGGGCGCACTTGCATACATAGACTCCAGCTGCGAGTGAGGGCCCGGTAGTGAACCTGAAAGGCCAGACAGGGCGACCCTGCCAGGGCATGGGGGCTGGAGCCGTCGCCTACCCCCAAGGACCGGGTTTTTCACCCTGATGCATGGCAACTCTGCCTGCATCGGCCATGCTGATCACGTGGTGCCCGGCATGCTGCAGTGTCCGTGGTCTCCACTGGGGCCGCTGGCACACCGGGCCAACCATCCCTCCTGGGGAGAAGAACACCACATAGGTAATCGATCTTCAACCTCCCTATGCTGACCCCTAGCACCCGAGCTCGCCTCCCCAAACCCGGTCACCGGGCGAAGTGCGAGGGTGGGATCCAGCACTCAATCCCTCAGTGCCACCGGGTCGACTGCACTTGTATATGTTGAGGTAACTTTACAATCACTTGTACTTGTTAAGGATAACACTGCAGGCACTTGTACATATTAAGAGGTAATACTGCAGGCACTGGTACATATTAAGGAGTAACTGTTTAGGCACTTCTACATGTTAAGGGTAACTTTGCAATCACTAGTACTTGTTAAGAAGTAACTTTGCAGGCACTTCTATATGTTAAGGGGTAACTTTGCAGGAACTTGTACATGTTAAGGTAACTGTGTAGACTTGTACATGTTAAGGGGTAACTTGCAGGCACTTCTATATGTTAAGGGTAACTTTGTAGGAACTTGTACATGTTAAGGGGTAACTTTGTAGGCACTTGTACATGTTAAGGGTAACTCTGCAATCACTAGTACTTGTTAAGGGTAACTTTGCAGGCACTTCTATATGTTAAGGGGTAACTGTGTAGGCACTTGTACATGTTAAGGGTAACTCTGCAACTAATTTGTATGTGTTAAGGAGTAACTTTGCAGGACTTGTATTTGTTAGAGGGGAGAACTGCAAGCAAGTGTACTTGCTAAGGATAACTTTGCAGGCACTTGTACATGTTAAGGAGGTAACTTTGCAGAGACTTGTACAGTACTTGCAGGGTTACTAAGGGGGTAGCTTTGCAGGCACTTGTACATGTTAAGGAGTAACTCTGAAGGCACTTTTACATGTTAAAGGGTAACTTTGCAGAGACTTGTACAGTACTTGCACAGGGATACTAAGGGGGTAGCTTTGCAGGCACTTTTACATGTTAAGGGGTAACTACAGGGAGCAGTGTACCTCGTGCTGAACAGATGCTCCTGCCTAAGTTTCTGAATAAACAAGATCTGTTTATTATTTTATGTGTCTAACTCAGTTCATTCGCTACCAGAAAGGCGACTATTGCAGCAGAATCAGATGGGCCTGGCAGAACACAAGGCAGGTAAGGGTCCCGTGGCAGAACACCCAAATACCACACATGGTGGAGGATGTGGCCCTTCTTCTGCCCAGACTCCCCCCATCTCTCTGGTCTGCATTGTTGGGTACCCCAGGGTTTTGCATGCTGAATAACATACAATCCTGGCAGCAGAGCAGAAAAGACAAACTGAACTATACCCTGCCCAATATAACCCTCCTGCAAATCTGCCTCAGGAATATGTATGTAAATGAATGTGGGACATTACTGCTTCAGTCTTTTCCCAGCTGCAGTACAGAAGTAAAATTTTTTTAAAATCTCCATAACTCATTGGAGCTGCAAACTGCAATCCCGCCAGCTCCTACCTCATGGCAGGGCTTGTGCAAAACCAACCCCTGTGCAGCCTCTCCATGGAACTCAATCAACTGAAAAGGGTGCCCAGAATTTTAAATTGGCACCTGTTGCTGCCTTTGACTGTGGCCCAGCAATCTAGCGCCTCAAGCCCCAACCACAATCTCAGTGCCAGAGCGTCCCACTCCATCCTGTGGCCTGGACAAGCCGCTGTAAGGTGACTGCTCCCACTTCAGCTTCCCCCAGCCACAGGGTACCACTGAGTGCCCCTCAGAGACCAGCCCATGGCTCCTACTTTGCCAAAAGCCGCACTAGAACCTTGCACAGCCACACCTCTCCAGCAATGGGCCCACTTGCTTTCTACCACAGCTCTCCAGCCTCCAGCCACCTCACAGCTCTGCTCCTCCCAGAATTAGCCATATCTGCAGCCCCTGCTCACTGCAATGGTCCACTCCTGACACATGGAACCAATACAATGGCCTCGCCCAGCTGGCTCCCCAAGATACTGGCCACCCAGGCAACCACCACAGCCAGAGTGCTTCCTCACAGCCACCTCCTAGTGCTATCGAGAGCTACCCATGCATCAAGGCAATGCATGGAGCTCTGCTACCTCCCAAACCGTCCAACCTCTGCTCCTCCACATCACGCCACTACTGCTACAATAGAGAGCTCCTCTCCTGCTTGGCCACGCTGCCAATGGCCAAACACTCCAGACTGCAACAGAGCGCCCCATTTCCTGACTTCAAGGGTGCAACATAAAGCTGACACACTACAGGGGCCCATACAACCACAAAAACAAACTAAAAAGATAAAAATAAAGGTGCAGAGCAAGGAAACAATAAAACAGAACACAGCAGTAAACAGGACACTAACAGTACATGTGGAAGCACAGCAATTGAAGGGGCCATTCAAATACATAAATAGGGGCAGAACAGAAAATACATGGAGCCACAGCCTTTCAACCTGGGGGCACAGTAAACAACACCTGGGGCAACTGCAAAGAAAGAAAAGCTTAGTCTACAGAACGAGGGGAAGGCAAAATAAAATACAGGAAAGCACAATAAACAAAAACAAAACACTGCAACTAAATACAGATATTTCCCCAGCATTTTGCCACTTACCAAGGGAAAGCCTGCCCCACCATTTTCTGTGGGGAAGAAGGCCTGTCACCAGATTGCTTTGCACAGCAGCCTCACGGCTAGAAGCCTCCATCTATGTCAAACAATAACAAAAGCAGGAGACAACAACGAGTTTTTGTGCCTGATGCTGACCACTCATCTTATGTATTCTCACTGTTCGGTAATGTGATTACCACTCACCTTCTATATTCTTACTGTACGGTAATATGACTACTACTCACCCTATGTATTCTCACTGCACGTTAGTATGATTATTATACACCTTATGTATTCTCACTGTACGGTAATGTGATTACTACTCACCTTATGTATTCTCACTGTACGGTAATGTGATTACTACTCACCTTGTGTATTCTCACTGTACAGTAATATGATTACTACTCACCTTGTGTATTCTCACTGTACAGCAATGTGATTACTACTCACCTCGTGTATTCTCACTGTACAGTAATATGATTACTACTCACCTTATGTATTCTCACTGTATGGTAGTGTGTTTACCACTCACCTTATGTATTCTCACTGTATGTTAGTATGATTATTATACACCTTATGTATTCTCACTGTACGGTAATGTGATTACTACTCACCTTATGTATTCTCACTGTACGGTAATGTGATTACTATTCATCTTATGTATTCTCACTGTACAGTAATGTGATTACTACTCACCTTATGTATTCTCACTGTATGGTAATGTGATTACTACTCACCTTATGTATTCTCACTGTACGGTAATGTGATTACTACTCACCTTATGTATTCTCACTGTATGTTAGTATGATTATTATACACCTTATGTATTCTCACTGTACGGTAATGTGATTACTACTCACCTTATGTATTCTCACTGTACGGTAATGTGATTACTACTCATCTTATGTATTCTCACTGTACGGGAATGTGATTACCACTCACCTTATGTATTCTCACTGTATGTTAGTATGATTATTATACACCTTATGTATTCTCACTGTACAGTAATGTGATTACTACTCACCTTATGTATTCTCACTGTATGGCAGTGTGTTTACCACTCACCTTATGTATTCTCACTGTATGTTAGTATGATTATTATACACCTTATGTATTCTTACTGTACGGTAATGTGATTACTACTCACCTTATGTATTCTCACTGTACAGTAATATGATTACTACTCACCTTGTGTATTCTCACTGTACAGTAATGTGATTACTATTCATCTTATGTATTCTCACTGTACGGTAATGTGATTACTACTCACCTTATGTATTCTCACTGTACGGTAATGTGATTACTATTCATCTTATGTATTCTCACTGTACGGTAATGTGATTACTACTCACCTTATGTATTCTCACTGTATGTTAGTATGATTATTATACACCTTATGTATTCTCACTGTACGGTAATGTGATTACTACTCACCTTATGTATTCTCACTGTACGGTAATGTGATTACTATTCATCTTATGTATTCTTACTGTATATTAGTATGATTATTATACACCTTATGTATTCTCACTGTACAGTGATGTGATTATTACTCACCTTATGTATTCTCACTGTACGGTAATGTGAGTACTACTCACCTTATGTATTCTGACTGTACGGGAATGTGATTACTACTCATCTTATGTATTACCACTGTATGTTAGTGTGATTATTATACACCTTATGTATTCTCACTGTATGGTAATGTGATTACTACTCACCTTATGTATCCTCACTGTACAGTAATATGATTACTACTCACCTTATGTATTCTCACTGTATGGTAATGTGATTACTACTCACCTTATGTATTCTCACTGTACGGTAATGTGATTACTACTCACCTTAGGTATTCTCACTGTATGGGAATGTGATTACCACTCACCTTATGTATTCTCACTGTATGTTAGTATGATTATTATACACCGTATGTATTCTCACTGTATAGTAATGTGATTACTACTCATCTTATGTATTCTCACTGTACGGTAATGTGATTACTACTCACCTTAGGTATTCTCACTGTACGGGAATGTGATTACCTCTCACCTTATGTATTCTCACTGTATATTAGTATGATTATTATACACCTTATGTATTCTCACTGTACAGTAATGTGATTACTACTCACTTTATGTATTCTCACTGTACGGTAGTGTGATTACCACTCACCTTATGTATTCTCACTGTATGTTAGTATGATTATTATACACCTTATGTATTCTTACTGTACGGTAATGTGATTACTACTCACCTTATGTATTCTCACTGTACAGTAATGTGATTACTATTCATCTTAGGTATTCTCACTGTACGGTAATGTGATTACTACTCACCTTAGGTATTCTCACTGTACGGTAATGTGATTACTACTCACCTTATGTATTCTCACTGCACGGTAATGTGATTATTATACACCTTATGTGTTCTCACTGTACAGTAATGTGATTACTACTCACCATATGTATTCTCACTGTACGTTAGTGTGATGATTATACACCTTATTGCTATCTACATTTTTGAAAACCTGTTTTTTGATAATAGGTTCATATATGTATTTATTGTCTTAAGTGTATTTATTCTCCCTTATGTGTAAAATTTGTGTCTTTTTAATCTTGTGAAGATGTATGTTTTTGTAATTGTGAAGACATTTTAGTCATACAATAACATTTTCTCCTACTACTACTTTACTCACCTTATGTATTCTCTCTTACAGTAATGTGATTACTACTCACCTTATGTATTCTCACTGTACGGTAATGTGATTACTACTCATCTTATGTATTCTCACTGTACGGTAATGTGATTACTACTCACCTTAGGTATTCTCACTGTACGGGAATGTGATTACTACTTACCTTATGTATTCTCACTGTACGGTAGTGTGATTACCACTCACCTTATGTATTCTCACTGTATGTTAGTATGATTATTATACACCTTATGTATTCTCACTGTACGGTAATGTGATTACTACTCACCTTATGTATTCTCACTGTACGGTAATGTGATTACTACTCATCTTATGTATTCTCACTGTACGGTAATGTGATTACTACTCAACTCATCTTATGTATTCTCACTGTACGGTAATGTGATTACTACTCACCTTAGGTATTCTCACTGTACGGGAATGTGATTACTACTTACCTTATGTATTCTTACTGTATATTAGTATGATTATTATACACCTTACACTACTGGACAAAAGTTTTAGAACACCCCCATTTTTCCAGTTTTTATTGAAATTTAAGCAATTCAAGTCCAGTGAATAACCTGAAATGGTACAAAGGTAAGTGGTAAACTGCTAGAGGTTAAAAAAAAAAGTTTAGGTTAGCAAAAACTGAAAAATAATGTAAATTTCAGAGTTATAAAAAAAGGCCTTCTTCAGGGAACAAGTAATGGGTTAATAACTTACAGCTGTTCTGCAGCAATGGAAGTAAATTAAGCCTTGAAAGTTGATGCAAACAATTCCTACAGGTGTCCCAACTTTGTTGATTACTTGATTACAAACTCCTGTATGTATAAAAGCAGTGTTGAACAGACTGTTATTACACCCTCTGAAGCATTATTTGGACAATATTGCACTGCAGGAAGTAGTATATTGCTATCATAATGGCGAAAAAGGCAATTAACAAAGGAAGACAGACAGACCATTATAACCCTTAAAAGTGTAGGTCTTTCCTTTAGAGAAATTGCAAAGAAAGCCAAGGTGTCAGTGAGTACAGTTTCCTACACCATCAAAGGCACTTGGAAACTGGAGGAAACTCTGACAGGAAGAGGTCTAGCAGACCAAAGCCACAACAGAATCAGAAGACAAGTTTCTGAGAGTCAACAGCTTATGTGATAGGCAGCTCACAGGACAACAGCTTCAAGCACAGCTTAACACTGGTCGGTAAGCAAGTCTCAGTTTCAACTGTGAAGAGAAGACTTCGAGCTGCAGGTTTGACAGGTCGAGTGGCAGTAAGAAAGCCATTGCTAAGATGGCAAAATAAGAAAAAGAGGCTTGCCTGGGCCATGAAGCACCGCCAGTGGGCTACTGAAGACTGGACCGATGAATCAAAATTTGAAATCTTCGGTTCATCACGCAGGGTTTTTGTATGCGGTCGAGTAGGCGAAAGAATGGTTCCTCAGTGTGTGACACCAACTGTCAAACATGGAGGAGGAAGCATGATGGTCTGGGGCTCTTTTGCTGGATCCAGAGTCGGCGACTTGCACAGAGTGACTGGCACCCTGAACCAAAAGGGCTACCACAACATTTTGCAGCACCATGCAATACCCTCTGGTCTACACCTAGTTGGTCAGGGGTTCATCCTACAGCAAGATAATGACCCAAAACATACCTCCAGGCTATGTCAGAACTACCTTCGAGGAAAAGAACAAGATGGTTGGCTTCAAATCATGGAATGGCCAGCACAGTCTCCAGACTTAAACCCCATCGAGCTGGTTTGGGATGAACTGGACAGAAGGGTGAAAGCAAAGCAACCTACAAGTGCAACACATTTGTGGAACTTCTGCAACAGTGTTGGGAAGAACTTCCTAACAATATTTGATGTCCATTGTAGGAAGAATGCCACTGAGCGTGTTCAGCGTGTTATATCTGCAAAGGTGGCTACTTTGATGAGTCAAAATTTAGATTAAATTTTGTTAAACAAAATGATTCTATGATTTCTTTTTATCTCGAATTGTTTATTTTTTCTATGCTTTAATTTCAGAGTACATTGAGACATTAAACTGCGTAATTTCAATAAAAACTGGAAAACGGGGTGTTCTAAAACTTTTGTCCGGTAGTGTATGTATTCTCACTGTACGGTGATGTGATTATTACTCACCTTATGTATTCTCACTATATGGTAATGTGAGTACTACTCACCTTGTGTATTCTGACTGTACGGGAATGTGATTACTACTCATCTTATGTATTACCACTGTATGTTAGTGTGATTATTATACACCTTATGTATTCTTACTGTACGGTAATGTGATTACTACTCACCTTATGTATTCTCACTGTACAGTAATATGATTACTACTCACCTTATGTATTCTCACTGTCCGGTAGTGTGATTACCACTCACCTTATGTATTCTCACTGTATGTTAGTATGATTATTATACACCTTATGTATTCTTACTGTACGGTAATGTGAGTACTATTCACCTTATGTATTCTCACTGTACGGTAATGTGATTACTACTCACCTTGTGTATTCTCACTGTACAGCAATGTGATTACTACTCACCTTATGTATTCTCACTGTACGGTAATGTGATTATTACTCACTTTATGCATTCTCACTGTATGGTAGTGTGATTACCACTCACCTATGTATTCTCACTGTATGTTAGTATGATTATTATACACCTTATGTATTCTTACTGTACGGTAATGTGATTACTACTCACCTTATGTATTCTCACTGCACGGTAATGTGCTTACTATTCATCTTATGTATTCTCACTGTACAGTAATGTGATTACTACTCACCTTATGTATTCTCACTGTATGTTAGTATGATTATTATACACCTTATGTATTCTCACTGTACGGTAATGTGATTACTACTCATCTTATGTATTCTCACTGTACGGTAATGTGATTATTACTCACCTTATGTATTCTCACTGTACGGTAATGTGATTACTACTCACCTTATGTATTCTGACTGTACGGGAATGTGATTACTACTCACCTTGTGTATTCTCACTGTACGGTAATGTGATTACTACTCACCTTGTGTATTCTCACTGTACAGCAATGTGATTACTACTCACCTTATGTATTCTCACTGTACGGTAATGTGATTACTACTCACCTTATGTATTCTCACTGTACGGTAGTGTGATTACCACTCACCTTATGTATTCTCACTGTATGTTAGTATGATTATATACACCTTATGTATTCTCACTGTACTGGTAATGTGATTACTACTCACCTTATGTATTCTCACTGTACAGTAATGTGATTACTATTCACCTTATGTATTCTCACTGTACGTTAATGTGATTACTACTCACCTTGTGATTCTCACTGTACGGTAATGTGATTACTACTCATCTTATGTATTCTCACTATACGGTAATGTGATTACTACTCACCTTTATGTATTCTCACTGTATGGTAATGTGATTACTACTCACCTTATGTATTCTCACTGTATGTTAGTATGATTACTATCACCTTATGTATTCTCACTGTACGGTAATGTGATTACTACTCACCTTATGTATTCTCACTGTATGTTAGTGTGATTACTATTCATCTTATGTATTCTCACTGTAACGGTAATGTGATTACTACTCACCTTATGTATTCTCACTGTACGGTAATGTGATTACACTACCTTATGTATTCTCACTGTATGGTAATGTGATTACTACTCACCTTATGTATTCTCACTGTATGTTAATGTGATTACTACACCTTATGTATTCTCACTGTACAGTAATGTGATTACTACTCACCTTGTGTATTCTCACTGTACAGTAATGTGATTACTACTCACCTTGTGTATTCTCACTGTACGGTAATGTGATTACTACTCACCTTATGTATTCTCACTGTATGGTAATGTGATTACTACTCACCTTATGTATTCTCACTGTATGGTAATGTGATTACTACTCACCTTATGTATTCTCACTATGTTAGTAATGATTATTATCACCTTATGTATTCTCACTGTATCGTGTAATGATTACTACCACCTTATGTATTCTCACTGTACGGTAATGTGATTACATTCACCTTATGTATTCTCACTGTACGGTAATGTGATTACTACTCACCTTATGTATTCTCACTGTATTCACTGTATGTAATGTGATTACTACTCATCTTATGTATTCTCACTGTACGGTAATGTGATTACTACTCACCTTATGTATTCTCACTGTATGTAATGTGATTACTACTCACCTTATGTATTCTCACTGTACGGTAATGTGATTATTACTCACCTTATGTATTCTCACTGTACGTGTAATGGATTACTACTCACCTTGTGTATTCTCACTGTACAGCAATGTGATTACTACTCACCTTATGTATTCTCACTGTACAGTAATATGATTACTACTCACCTTATGTATTCTCACTGTCAGTGGAGTGTGATTACTACTCACCTTATGTATTCTCACTGTATGGTAATGTGATTACTACTCACCTTATGTATTCTTACTGTACTGTAATGTGATTACTATTCACCTTATGTATTCTCACTGTATGGTAATGTGATTACTACTCATCTTATGTATTCTCACTGTACGGTAATGTGATTACTACTCACCTTATGTATTCTCACTGTACGGTAATGTGATTACTACTCACCTTTGTGTATTCTCACTGCACTGTAATGTGATTACTATTCACCTTATGTATTCTCACTGTATGGGCAATGTGATTACTACTCACCTTGTTATTCTCACTGTACGGTAATGTGATTACTACTCACCTTGTGTATTCTCACTGTACTGGTAATGTGATTACTACTCACTTTATGTATTCTCACTGTATGGTAGTGTGATTACCACTCACCTTATGTATTCTCACTGTATGTTAGTATGATTATTATACACTTTTATGTATTCTCACTGTACGGTGATGTGATTACTACTCAATTATGTATTCTCACTGCACTGTAATGTGTTACTATTCATCTTATGTATTCTCACTGTATGTTAGTATGATTATTATACACCTTATGTATTTCACTGTATCGGGTAATGGTGATTACTACTATCTTATGTATTCTTACTGTACGGGTAATGTGATTTATTACTCATCTTATGTATTCTCACTGTACGGGTAATGTGATTATTACTCACCTTATGTATTCTCACTGTACGGTAATGTGATTACTACTCACCTTATGTATTCTGACTGTACGGGAATGTGATTACTACTCACCATATGTATTCTCACTGTACGTTAGTGTGATGATTATACACCTTATTGCTATCTACATTTTTGAAAACCTGTTTTTTGATAATAGGTTCATATATGTATTTATTGTCTTGTTAAGTGTATTTATTCTCCCTTATGTGTAAAATTTGTGTTTTTTTAATCTTGTGAAGATGTATGTTTTGTACTTGTGAAGACATTTTAGTCATGTTAACAACATTTTTCTCCTACTACTACTTTACTCACCTTATGTATTCCCTATTAGGGTAATGTGATTACTACTCACCTTATGTATTCTCACAGTACGGTATTAATGATTACCACTCACCTTATGTATTCTCACTGTGTATGGGATGTGATTACTATTCATCTTTATGTATTCCACTGTTATCGCTAGTGTGATTATATATTCACCTTATGATTCTCACTGTACAGCAATGTGATTACTACTCACCTTATGTATTCTTACTGTATGGGAATGTGATTACTACTCACCTTATGTATTCTCACTGTACGGTAATGTGATTACTACTCACCTCATGTATTCTCACTGTACGGTAATGTGATTACTACTCACCTTATGTATTGTCACTGTACGGTAATGTGATTACTACTCACCTTATGTATTCTTACTGTATTTTAGTATTATTATACACCTTATGTATTCTCACTGTATGGGAATGTGATTACTACTCACCTTATATTATTCTGACTGTACTGTTGATGTGATTACTTCTCACCTTATGTATTCTCACTGTATGGGAATGTGATTAATACTCATCTTATGTATTCCCACTGTTGTTAGTGTGATTATTATACACCTTATGTATTCTCAGTGTACAAGAGTGTGATTACTACTCACCTTATGTATTCTCACCATACTGTAATGTGATTACTACTCACCTTTATGTATTTCCTCACCATACTCATAATGTGATTACTACTCACCTTATGTATTCTCACTGTATGTTAGTATGATTATTATACACCTTATGCATTCTCACTGTATGGGAATGTGATTATTACTCTCATCTTATGTATTCCCCACTGCACGTTAGTGTGATTATTATACACCTTATATATTCTCACCGGATTGTAAATGTGATTACTTACTCACCTTATGTATTCTCATTGTATGGTAATGCATTGCCATTCACCTTATGTATTCTCACTGTATGTTAGTATGATTATTATACACCTATATATTCTTCACTGTAATGAATGTGATTACTACTCACCTTATGTATTCTTTCTGTATGGTAATGTGATTACTACTCACCTTATGTATTCTCGGTCACGGTAATGTGATTACTACTCACCTTATGTATTCTCAGTGTCTCGGTAATGTGATTACTACTCTGCCTTATGTATTGCTGTACGGTAATGTGATTACTACTCACCTTGTATTCTCACTGTATGTTAATTGATTATTATACACCTTCTCTATTCTCACTGTCTGGTAATGTGATTACTACTCATGTATGTATTCCCGCGGTACGTTAATGTGATTATATTATACATCTTATGTATTCTTACTGTGCGTTAATGTGATTACAACTCACCTTGTATTCTGACTGTATTGGTAATGTGATTACTACTCACCTTGTGTATTCTCGGTGTACTGACAATGATTACTACTCATCTTATGTATTCTGACTGTGCGAATATGATTACCTCTGTGTATTCTCACTGTATGGAGAATGTGATTATACTCACCTTGTGCATTTCTCACTTAGGTTAATATGATTATTATACACCTTATGTATTCTTACTGTGCGTTAATGTGATTACAACTCACCTTATGTATTCTCACTGTATACGGTAATGTGATTATTACTCACTTATATTCTCCATATGCGGTAATGTGATTTTCTGCCTTATGTATTCTCACTGTGCGGGAATGTGATTACTACTCACCTTATGTATTGTCACTATGCTGGGACTGTAGATTACTAGTAATGTTAATTAAATTTTTTAGGTGCCTTTCAAAAACCAAGTACGTCGACACAATAAAATCAACACTTCAAATATATAAACAGTCATTCATAAATAAAATCATACACATGTCATAATACATGCTTACACTCTCAATTAATAAAAGCCTGAGACCTAGTAGTATTTAAAGCCTGTTTGAATTGACTCCACCATTGTGCATTCCAAATCCAATGGGGTAGAGAATTCCAGAGGGTAAGGTAGTGAACTCAAATGGTCTTGCACCAGAAGATTTTAAACATACCCTTGAACCTCTAGCAACCCCTCACCAGATGAGCAGGTAATCGGCGGGCTGGTAAGAATCAGGAGCTCTTTCAGGTAGTCTGGGCCGAGTCCGATGGGGCTTTAAAAGTCAACAGCCATTTATGGTGATCCACCACTGAACTGGCAGTCCCAGTGCATCGCACCCAACTCCAGCGAAAATATATTAAACAAGATCGTAAGACCCCATTTAAAGTCAGGCTGCTTTGTTTGCACCAGCTGCGGGCGTTGGATTTCTACCCCAGGAAGCCCTAGGTAAAGGTTGCAATAATCCAGCGAGAGAAACAAAAGGCTGTATCAGTCGTCGGAAGGTCATCAGGCGGAACAAGGTGCTAATCCTGGTGATACTCTTAAAATGGTAAAAGGAAGTTTTTGAGCGACTTGTGACACCTGTGAATGCAAGGTCAGTCTTTCATCGTACCACCCCTAGGTTACGTGACTCTGTTCAGAGGTCGGGAGTGAGGCGCCACTCAGAAAATTTCCCAAAGGGCGCACCTTCCCAACCCCCCATCCAACGACCCGATCCACAACCAACACTCAGTTTTGTCTGGGTTCAACCTTAACCAGCTGGAATCCATCAGTCTTGGATTTCATTCAGACAGTTGTTAAATGCTGATGCAGCTCCATTCTGGTTGGGTACAGATAGGTAGAGCTGGTATCATCAGCATAGCAATGAAACCTCAGCCCATATCTTCTTACAGTGTCTCTAGGGGCAGCATATACACCGTCTGAACAACATGGGTGGGAGGGACCTGAACCCTGAGGAACTCCACATGACAGAGAGTAGGGTCCGAGGAATAAACTCCGATTATCTCTGTCTGAGATCTACCCATGAGGAAAGACGAAAACCACTTGAGGACTGTTGCAGACAGCCCACAGATGAACCTCAGATGACCCAACAACACCTCATGGTCCATGGTGTCAGCCAGAGAGACTGCGGAACTAAGACGGAACGGTTCTTCCTATCTCAGCCATCAGGAGATCATTCAGCACCCAACCAGCGCTGTTTTGGTACTGTGTCTCTTCTGTGAAAACCAGACTGGAGTGGTTCATAGATGTCTGTGGATGGTCAAATGGTCCTCCAGTTGTCGCAGCAATCCTTTCTCAATAACCTTCCTATAAAAGGAAAGTTAGAGATAGGTCTGTAGTTAACATGGCAGTCTGGGTCCAGGCTTTCTTTCAAGAGAGGTGTCACCACTGCCTCTTTTAGAAGAGCTAGGAACCTCCAGACCTCCAAGGAGCACCAGACAATCCATGCTAGGACCTCGGACCAATAACCTCAATACCTCCCAGAATTAGGGAAGTAGGTCCAGATCCACTTACAGCAAGTGGGGTGCACACCCTGGATAAATCCGCATGACATCCACGAACCCAGATGGCTAAAGTTGCCCAAGACACCTGAGGTGCAGTAACCTCACACTGATCGTTGCAATGCCATAGAGTGTCGGCTGGAGGCCCGCCCGATGTCCAGCCACCTTGTTGCAAAGAATCAAGCCGTTTCCTTCACTCTAATTGCAAAAAGCTCTGCGCGCGAAAGGCAGGCTGGTTGCACAGTCTGTCCACAGCGAAAAAGCTGAGCTGTGGATTCTGGTAACTGCAATCTCCTGTACAGGAACTCTGCCTTCTTACTGAGACTGCAGATTGGTAACTTGATAATGTTCCAATCTAGGTGGTTGCGTCAAGGGTGGACTTCCGCCAGCATGCCTAACCCGACCTCATCTCCACAGCCCTCAAGACCCATCAAACCAGGAGATCGGGGCGGCGAGAGGTCGAATGCAAACAGGGCAATAGAATCCAAAACTGTCAGATGCCTAATTATAGACCATCAAGGTCTCCAGAGCACTGCTGGCAAGCGAGGAAGATGAGCGGTCAAGCACCGCCATTGGCCTGAGAACTTACATCTCGTGATGGTGGTATACACACACACACACACACACACACACACACAGGCTTGGTAACACATGCTAACAGATGCGCATATGCAGGCAAGAAAACTACACACACACACACACACACACACACACAGGCTCAGTAACACATGCTAACAGAGGCGCCTATGCAGACAAACAAATTACACACCACACACACACACACACACACACATATACAGGCTCAGTAACACATGCTAACAAATGTGCATATGCAGGCAACCAAACTACACACACACACACACACACACACACAGAGGCTCAGTAACACATGCTAACAGATGTGCATATGCAGACAAGCAAACTACACACACACACACAGACACACACGCACACAGGCTCAGTAACACATGCTAGCAGATGCGCATATGCAGACAACAAAACTACACACACACACACACACACACACACACACACAGGATCAGTAACACATGCTAATAGATGCACATACGCAGACAAACAAACTACACACACACACACACACACACACACAGGCTCAGTAACACATGCTAACAAATGTACATGTGCAGACAAGCAAACTACATACACACATGTTCAGTAACACATGCTAACAGATTAGCATATGCAGACAAGCAAACTACACACACACACACAGACACACACACACAGTCTCAGTAACACATGCTAGCAGATGCGCATATGCAGACAACAAAACTACACACACACACACACACACACACAGGATCAGTAACACATGCTAATAGATGCACATTCGCAGACAAACAAACTACACACACACACACACACAGGCTCAGTAACACATGCTAACAAATGTACATGTGCAGACAAGCAAACTACATACACACATGTTCAGTAACACATGCTAACAGATGTGCATATGCAGACAAGCAAACTACACACACACAGGCTCGGTAACACATGCTAACAAATGTGCATATGCAGACAAGCAAACCACACACACACACACACACACACACACACACAGGCTCAGTAACACATGCTAACAGATAAGCATATGCAGACAAGCAAGCTACACACACACACACAGGCTCAGTAACACATGCTAACAGATAAGCATATGCAGACAGACAAACTACACACACACACACACACACACACAGGCTCAGTAACACTTGCTAACAGATGCGCATACGCAGACAAGAAAACTACACACACACACACACACTCACACATATAGGCTCAGTAGCACATGCTAACAGATATGCATATGGAGACAAGAAAACTACACGCAAACACACACACACAGGCTCACTAACACATGCTAACAGATAAGCATATGCAGACAAGCAAACTACACACAAACAAGTGCTCAGTAACACATGCTAAGAGATGCGCATATGCAGACAAGCAAACTACACACACACAGGCTTAGTAACACATGCTGACAGATGCGCACACTCAGACAAGCAAACTCTACACACACACACACACACACAGGCTCAGTAACATATGCTAACAGATGTGCAAACGCAGACAAGAAAACTACACACACACAGGCTCAGTAACACATGCTAACAGATGCGCATACGCAGACAAGCAGACTACACACACACACGCACACACAGGCTCAGTAACACATACTAACAGATGCACATATGCAGACAAGCAAACTACACACATACACACAGTAACACATGCTAAGAGATGCGCATTTGCAGACAAGCAAACTGCACGCACACACATACACACAGGCTCAGTAACACATGCTAACAGATGCGCATACGCAGACAAGCAAACTACACACAGGCTCACTAACACATGCTAACAGATGCGCATAAGCAAACAAGCAAACTACACACACACAGGCTCAGTAACACATGCTAACAGATGTGCACACAAAGACATGCAAACTACACACACACACATATGCTCAGTAACTCATGCCAACAGATGGGCATACGCAGACAAGCAAACTACATACACATACACACACACACACACAAGCTCAGTAACACATGCTAACAGATGCGAATATGCAGACAAGCAAACTACACACACACACACACACAGGCTCAGTAACACATGCTAACAGATGTGCATACGCAGACAAGCAAACTACACACACACAGAAACACACATGCTCAATAACATGCTAACAGATGTGCATATGCAGACAAGCAAACTACACACACACGCACACACAGGCTCAGTAACACATGCTAACAGATGTGCAAATGCAGACAAGAAAACTACACACACACACAGGCTCAGTAACACATGCTAACAGATGCATATGCAGACAAGCAGACTACACACACACACACACAGGCTCAGTAACACATACTAACAGATGCACATATGCAGACAAACAAACTACACACACACACACAGGCTCAGTAACACATGCTAACAGATGTATACACAGACAAAGCAAACTACACACACTACCAACACATGCTAACAGATGCTACAACAGACAAGCAAACTACACACAAGCTCACTAACACATGCTAACAGATGCGCATAAGCAAACAAGCAAACTACACACACACAGGCTCAGTAAAACATGCTAACAGATGTGCACACAAAGCCATGCAAACTGCACACACACACATGCTCAGTAACTCATGCCAAAAGATGGGCATACGCAGACAAGCAAACTACATACACATACACACACACCCACACAAGCTCAGTAACACATGCTAACAGATGCGAATATGCAGACAAGCAAACTACACACACACACAGGCTCAGTAACACATGCTAACAGATAAGCATACACAGACAAGCAAACTCAACACACACACACACACACACAGCTCAGTAACACATGCTAACAGAATACGCATATGAACAAAACTACACACACACAGGCTCACTAACACATGCTAACAGATACCATAAGCAAAACAAGCAAACCACACACACACACACAGGCTCAGTAACACATACTAACAGATGTGCACACGAAAACATGCAAACTACACACACACACACACACACACATGCTCAGTAACGCATGCCAACAGATGCACATACTCAGGCAAGCAAACCACACACACACACGCTCAGTAATACATGCTAACAGATGTACATAGGCAGACAAGCAAACTGGACGCACACAGATACACACAGGCTCAGTAACACATGCTAACAGATGCGCATACGCAGACAAACAAACTACACACAGGCTCACTAACACATGCTAACAGATGCGTAAAAGCAAACAAGCAAACTACACACACACAGGCTCAGTAACACATGCTAACAGATATGCACACGAAGACATGCAAACTGCACACACATACATGCTCAGTAACTCATGCCAAAAGATGGGCATACGCAGACAAGCAAACTACATACACATACACACACACACACAAGCTCAGTAACACATGCTAACAGATGCGCATACACAGACAAGCAAACTACACACACACATTCAGTAACACGTGCTGAAAGATGCGCATATGGAGACAAGCAAACTACACGCACACAGGCTCAATAACACATGCTAACAGATGCGCATATGCAGACAAGCAAACTACACACACACACACAGGCTCAGTAACACATGCTAACAGATGCATATGCAGACAAGCAAACTACACACACAGGCTCAGTAACACATGCTAACAGATGCGCATACGCAGACAAGCAAACTACACACACACACACACATGCACACACAGAGGCTCAATAACACATGCTAACAGATGTGCATATTCAGACAAGCAAACTACACACACACACACATATACAGACTCAGTAACACATGCTAACAGATGCGCATACGCAGACAAGCAAACTACACACACACACTCAATAACATGTGTTATGAGATGCGCATACACAGACATGCAAACTACACACACATGCTCAGTAACACATGCCAACAGATGCGCATACGCAGACAAGCAAACTACACACACACACACACACAGCTCAGTAACACATGCTAACAGATGCGCATATGCAGACAAGCAAACTACACACACACAACACGCTCAGTAACACATGCTAACAGATGCGCACACACAGACAAGCAAACTACACACACACACACAAACTCAGTAACACATGCTAACATATGCACATACACAGACAAGCAAACTACACACACACGCACACAGGCTCAGTAACTCATGCTAACAGATGCGCATATGCAGACAAGCAAACTACATGCACACACACGCTCAGTAACGCATGCTGAAAGATGCGTATACGCAGACAAGCAAACCACACACACACACACACACACACACACACAGGCTCAGTAACTCATGCTAACAGATGCGCATATGCAGACAAGCAAACTACACACACACGCGCTCAGTAACGCATGCTGAAAGGTGCGCATACACAGACAAGCAAACTGCACACACACACACACAGAGCTCAGTAACTCATGCTAACAGATGTGCATACAGACAAACAAACTACTCTCACATGCTCAATAGTGCATGCTGAAAGATCGCATATGCAGACAAGCAAACTACACACACACTCAGGCTCAGTAACCGTGCTAAACAGATGCATGCATGAGACAAAGCAAACTATACACACAAACACACACAGGCTCAGTAACACATGCTAGCAGATGCTATTGCGGATATGCAGACAAGGAAACTGCACACACACACTCAGTTACGCATGCTGAAAGATGCACATATGCAGACAAGCAAACTACACACACACATGCATGCATATGCAGACAAGCAAATCACAGACACACACACAGGCTCAGTAACACATGCAGACAGATGCAAAGACAAGCAAACTGCACACACACAAACACATGCTCAGTAACACATGCTAACAGATGCACATATGCAAATAAGCAAACTACATACGCACACACACAGACTCAGGTACACTTGCTAACAGAAGCGCATATGCAGACTAGGAAAACTACACACACATGCACACAGTAACACATGCTAACAGATGCACATATGCAGGCAAGCAAACTAAACACACACATACACACACGCTGAGTAACACATGCTGACAGATGCACATATGCAGACAAGCAAACTGCATACACACATGCTCAGTAACGCATTCTGACAGATGCGCATATGCAGACAGGTAAACTACACACACACACACACACACACACACACACACTCAGTAACACATGCTAACAGATTTGTATATGCAGATAAGCAAACTACACATGCACACAGACAGGCTCAGTAACACATGCTAACAGAAGTGCATACTCACTAGCATACTACACACACACACTAACACATGCTAACAGATATTCAAGCAAGCAAACTACACACACACACAAACACACAGGCTCAGCAACACATGCTAACAGATGTGCATATGCAGACAAGCAAACTACACACACAGGCTCAGTAACACATGCTAACAGATGTGCATATGCAGACAAGCAAACTAACACACACACACACACACACAGGCTCAGTAACACATGCTAACAGATGCGCATATGCAGACAAGCAAACTACACACACACACACATATACAGGCTCACTAACACATGCTAACAGAAGTGCATATGCAGAATAGCAAACTACACACGCAGTAACACATGGTTACAGATGCGCATATGCAGGCAAACAAACTACACACACACTCAGTAACACATGCTAACAGATGCGCATACGCAGACAAGCAAACTACACATACACGCATACGCTCAGTAACCCATCCTAACAGATGTGCATACGCAAGCAAGTAAACTACACACACACATGCACACAAGCTGACATATACACACAGACTCACTAACACATGCTAAGCCATGTGCATGCACAGACTAACATACACACAGAGTAACGTGTGCACACACACACAAACACACACTAACATGCTAACAGATGAGCATACACGGACATACTAACATACACAGGGTAACATGTGTACAGACTAGCATACACACTCACTAACACATGTCAATGGATACACATACACACAGGCTGGCATGCTGCAGACTAACACACACACGCTGCGTGTGTGCGTGCGCACGCACAAACAGACTAAAAGACACAAACAGACAAAAATAGTGACAGATTCAGAGACTAAATAATAGAAAGCAGTTTATTTTTGTACAGCATCTTTAGCAAATTGTAGTTTAAAATAGTTCTTGGAAAACTACAAATATGCAAAGTAGAACGAAAAGAAATATAGGAACTACAATTATACACAGATGTTAAATATAGATAGTACATAGTACATGGGAATTATTACATTGTGTTTACAAGGCCATTTCAACATCATGAGATAAGTAGTTAAACAGATACAAGAAATATTAAGGGCTAGTACACTGGCTAAAATTAATACTATATTTTAAAAGTAGTCAACTTTTTTGTTTTTCTGCTTAGTCTCATCACCAAAACTAGACCCCAGAGAACCCCCATTTACCTGCCTTATGAGGAGAAACCCTCCCATGGGAAGAGCAGTGTCAGTGACTCACAGCAGGTTGCACACTCGCCTCTGAGGCCAGAAGATCAGAAGGCTGTGGTTCTATCCCCACTCCAGGCACTTGGGTTAAATCCTAATACTGACTGTAGTGCAGCATTGGGGGGGAGGGGGTGCACTCCTGAGGTGCCGTCTTTTGGATGAGATGTTAAACCGAGGTCCCATCTGCCTGTTCTGGTGGTAGTTCAGGTGGATGTTAAAGATCCCATGGCACTTGTCGAAAAAAGTAGGGGAACTTCCCCGGTGTCCTGGCCAGATTTCCCATATTCATTAAAAATACCACCAACAGCTTAAAATCTGGTTCAATTTCAGTTGTCATCCATCTGTATCCCCCCCCCCAAAAAAAAAAAAATGAGGCTGAAAATAGGCAAAAAATTGTTTAGTCCTTCTTCCCGGTCAACAAAAACTAACTAAATAAAGATCATAGGGCGTGGGGCAACTGCCCCAGCTATATGGATCTGAATCCAGTGGCAGCTGGAATTCCTTGTGCTGGGTGGGTGGGTGGTGAGATTAGAGCTTGCTGACCTCACTCTGCAGTGTGCTGGAGTTTTCTCCCTTTTTTCCCTCCCCAGAGCTGCTGAGCCATAAACATGCAGCACCACACACATTGGAAATGTGCGCCACTGAGGCCTTGTGTCTCCCTTCCCTCTGCTGTCCATGTCTGGCCTATGCCACCTAGGCTCCACTAGGTGGCACTCATGCTGCAAAGACTGGATGAACCCCAACATGTAGGAGGAGAGCGTCCTATGGGACACCAGTCCAACTCCCCCTCCCACCCCCGATAACCCAGTGTCATTCCCAAACATAGGTCACCGTCATCACAAGAAGATGACCTACTGCTGCACTGATGGGTTGACTGTGCAGAGTGTCTTCTGGACAGTCTGTCACTCCATTTTTCTTGAGGGTTTGTACAACACAACTGTTGGGGACCAGTGATACCTGTATACACCCCTTCAAGGAGTGAGTCTTTCTCACTTCCCCCATATTTCCATCCGTCTCCTGCAGCAATGACAGCAGCCACCATGTTGGACGTCTTTACTCCACCTAGGGAGGGTGGGTAGGCAGCTCCTTCACAGCTAACGTTAATTTTGCTGTGTGACAGACCAGCACGGGTGAAAAATGCTGGGAGGGCCATGTCCTCCCTCTTGAACAGCCGAGCATCTCACCTCCATGACATGTGCAGTCTCCAGCGTTGGTTCCAGAGAATCGTTTGCAAACCATGACCTGTCTGTTACTTCAGTGCAGAATGCTTTGGATGCTGACCAGGTTGATGGCTGTGTACCTGACCATGCAAAGAACAAGGCAGAGTAACAAGCCCAGGTCATTTTTTTTAAACTTCTTTTATTCTCCTTCTCTGGCCCCAGAGGTATACCCTCATCTGACCCTCACAGAAGCAGCCCTAGCCCTGTCACCCTGCTACACCTGGGACTTACTTCCACTCTTCTTTGAACTATGTGGCTTGCCTGCCACGGCAGGGCCCCTGTGACTGGCCCTGGATCCTGTGGGGACATGAGATGAAGCTGGAGAGGACTGTCCAGGCTTGTTGGGTGTGGGGCCTGTGGGTGCCCCTGTATGTTATCCTCCTCGGATGAGAGGTTTTCCCCTTTGTTACAGCCCAACCCCTGAGGATGCCATCACTGGTGACTGTCTGGGCAGCCATGCGTGCAGTGTGTGTGCATTTTTACAATGGTTAGCATCCTTAAATGTCTTCCCCTCCTTGACGTGGCCCCTTCAATTACACGACACCCTGGTCATCTAGTTGGTGGTAGCACAGCAGAGTGTTGCTGACCCCACTCAAGAGAAGGAGACTGTCCCCTGGGATGCTCAGTCCTCCTTCACCCCCCCCATGGCTAGCCCCCAATAACCTGGGACTTGTTCCAGAACCCCGATCGCTGGTGTTGTGTGTTGTAGCCCTACGGCTGCACTGATGAGCTGGCTACAAGCTCTGCTCTTAAAGGATAAAATAGTCAAGTGATTGGCAGCTGGCTCATTTCTCAGTAGTGACTATGAAACTGAGTCCGATGGTGAGAAATGGAATCCTGTGAAGGGAAGTAGCATACTAGGGCTCATTGCAGGCTTATGTGGGATTGGCCAGATCTGTGGGCAGGCTGCCCAGTTTGTCTACACAGTCTTATGCACTACAGCAGATTGACCGGGAGTGTCCTGAGCTGGGATTTGGGAAATGGTTGTACCTGGGCTGAAGCCTGAAATTAGTGGATGCAAAGTGTGTTGGATGCACAGGTTAGTTTCCTTGTTAAATAGGAACCTCAGTGCAAAAGCCTTGAAGGACGGGTTATACAAAAAAGCCCTGGCAATTAGATCAAGTATTAATCACCTCTGAGGCAGCCATTTTGCATCAAGGTTATTTACTTTTTTATGTATTTAAGACATGGAATGTTCTCACTTCTAAAATCTCTGTGGAGGGATTTTTTGTAACTTTGTTGTTGTTGTTGTTGTTGTTTTTGCAAGTAAAAACAATACAAACAAAACAACCATGCAAATAATTACAAGTCTAATTAAATATTCATGAGCATAGCAAGGCTTCTGATTGGCTACTGGATTGGTCATTAACGTCTTAGAAATGACTGAACGGGATTCATATATACTAACTGGGCTGTATGGTATAATAACACACATTATACTGTCTAGTCGGGCTTATTAACATTACATAGGCAAGTGGTGTATATATATATACACACACATACACACACACACACACACACAACACAAGAGCTCATCAAATACTACATTGTATATTATTCCTGCTCAATGTACTATATTGTATTGTATTTTCAATGCCTGTTCAATGTACTGTGTTGTATTGTATTTCGTCTGTCCTACCAGGACCTCCTTGTGAATGAGCTTGCTCAATGGCGCCTTTTCCTGGTAAAATAAATCATTGAATTGAATTGACCCAGTTGCCAGCTGATGCTGTGTGGCTCACACGGCTTGCGCCACTCCACTCAAACATACAGTGAGTTAAAAATGTACAGTAGAAACAAAAGTTGATATTGCAATTAGACTTATAATGTATGTTAGAACGCTGTTAACCTTAGGAAATCATCATTTCCTAAGGTTGTTAACCTATCGATGTGACGTAGATATGTTGTTAACCTATCGATCCTACGTCACATCGATGGAATTAACTAACCAGGAAGTGGTTCGGCGCATGCGCTTTTTTTCACACACGGAAACCGACTGAAGGGAAACCGACGGGAAGGACTGAAGGCGCGGCGGTGACTTTTAAAAACGTAAGCCCTTTTTTTGATAGTGGGACCATACACTATAAAATAATTATGGTCCCTCTAACGGCAACGGTCAGTAATTTAACCGTCTCGAGGTTGCCATGGCGACGTAAACCTCTCGAGCGGCTTCCGAGGTTTACATGGTCACCCTGGCAACCTCTCGACTGTTAACTGACCGGTTAACGATAGAGGACCATACATTATCCTCTATATAATCACCATAACAACCTCAAAGCTGGTCATTTCCTGAACTAACGACCAGCTGGAGGGAGGTGACTTGAGGTTGCACCTTAGGCCACTCATCCCCCCAACTGGTCATTAATCCTTCGGAAATGACTGGCTTAATGGTTGTTATTGCTTAAATATACGGAGTGCAGTTGCCAGAAGTTGATAAAATACACTTAGTAGAGCACGTTCTGTGTACCATCAACTAATAAAAATAATATGTTTAAACATCCACTTGGGATCCCCTTATTGATTTGAGAGTCCTTTTCTTCGATAATTTCATCAGCCTTTGAATGTTGAAATTAGAATTCATTCACCTGTAGGTTTCAGCCAGCTTTTAGTGTTTTCATGCATCTAACATCCCTGAGTCTAGCTGGTCAGTGTGGGAGGCAGTGGGCGGTTAAACCACTTACTAGTGATAGCTTTGAGGGCCACAGCTGTGAACACTCTATAGATACAGGCCTCTGTTTTTCTAATATCTTTGTGATATTGGGTACCCAAGAAATGGGCTTGAAATGTTTTCAGAATGGTTGTAGGGAGAATTTTGTTCAGGGAAGTTTGTGCCTCTGTCCAGAAAGGCGCAAGGTGTGGTATGTGGTAGTTTTTAAAGTAAACAAAATTAAATATACACAGCAGTAGCAGTTTGGAATGGACTACCTCCAGAAGTGGCATACAGTAGGGGTGTAGAATATTTTAAGAATAGACTTGCTAATCATATGGGGAATTTCACCTCAGCATGATATAAACAGCGAAAAGTAACAAGCAATTTACAGTATGTGGGCATTTTGTCTTCTGGTGCCTGAAATGTTACTATGTACCCCCCGCAAGGTATCATGGTTAATATCTGAAGCTTGTTGAGGCCTTTTGGGAACTTAAAATCCTACTGAAACCCTGACCAGCCCATATTCCTTCTTGTTGAGTTGAATATACTACCCATGATGCCTTGCATTTGGGAAGTCTGGAACTTCCTCCCTCTCTCACCTCTCCCTCTCTTGCTCCTAGCCTCTCTTGGGTACTCCTTTTTCACAACCAGTCCTTGATTCACTACCCATTTTTGTACCTTGAAGAAAGTCCGATACTAAATGCATTGTAGCTCTTGGCCTTTCCAGTCTTCAGCCTTTTTGCACAGTTCCCAAATGTGTTCAGTCTTTGAACCTGGTGTTTGTAATTCTCTTGACTGCTGCCTCCACAGTATAATTGCCTTTTGAATTTATATTTAATTATTTGCACAGTTGACTTCCTTCAGTCTCTCATTACCATGTATTTTTATTGCACAATCACTGTCACTGTTTTTATTGTTTTATTTACTATTCTTGTATTTCCGCACTGCTTGTTCTTGTTTCTCCCCTTCCTAATCCCCCCCTCCCAGAAAACGCCTCTCTGGGAATGGCAGATGAGATTTTCTCCAGAGGATTCTAAACTGGTAAGAAATAACAGGGTAAAGAATCGGACTTTGCCCCCTGCTAGCTGCTCACAGATTGGGGGAGGTGCCCTCCCCAACATTCGTGGTCAGCAATACTATTATCAACCCTAAAAAAAAATAGTTTAGAATCCTTTGAGAGGAAATCTTGTCTGCCATTGCTGGAGCTGGGGACATTGAGTGCAGCACAAATCTCGGAGAGGTGGGTTCTGCGCTGAGCCCATGTCATTTGTATTTTTCTCCATTGATCACCCTTTCCCACACCCATATGTTTCAGGTGCCATGGCTACCCCTTTGTCCTCCATGGAGGATGAAAGAGCAGCTGCCTTCCCAGTCTGCACCAGTAGTGATTCGTGATTGTTTGGCAGGGGTGGTGTACAAACACTATGCAGTCTGCACCCTGTTCTGCAGTCATTGCAAAAAGGTGAGGGTGGGGATTAAACAGACACTTACATTAAAGAGTTCAAAGGGCATTTTCTATGTTGGCATAAATGTGTGTGTTAGAGTGAGTATGCCTTCCAGCCTAACAGTTCCTGAACCTGTATGCATATCATTCTGCATCATCCATCATCTCATGGTAAGAGACGTGAACTCGCTTCTGAACACTTTGTCTTCCTCCGTGGCAGCCCTGTGCTGTACCCACCATTTTCCAGCACAGCAAGCGAGAGACTTGAACTCACTCTTGTACCCTGAGTGTCCCTGCATGGCAGTGGATTGGCACATAACCCTCCCACGGCACAGTGACCCCGAGTGTCCCTGTGTGGCAGTGGATTGGCACTTAACCCTCCCGCGGCACAGTGACCCCGAGTGTCCCTGCGTGGCAGTGGATTGGCACTTAACCCTCCTGTGGCACAGTGACCCCTGAGTGTCCCTGCATGGCAGTGGATTGGCACTTAACCCTCCTGTGGCACAGGACCCCTGAGTGTCCCTGCATGGCAGTGGATTGGCACATAACCCTCCCACAGCACAGTGACCCCGAGTGTCCCTGCATGGCAGTGAATTGGCACTTAACCCTCCCGTGGCACAGTGACCCCTGAGTGTCCCTGTGTGGCAGTGAATTAGCACTGAACCCTCCTGCAGCAGTGGACCTCGAGTGTCCCTTGCATGGCAGTGGATTTGCACATAACCCTCCCATGGCACAGTGACCCCGAGTGTCCCTGCATGGCAGTGAATTAGCATAACCCTCCTGCAGCACAGTGACCCTGGAGTGTCCCTGCGTGGCAGTGGATTAGCACATAACCTCCCACGGCACAGTGACCCCTGAAGTGTCCCTGCATGGCAGTGGATTGGCACTTAACCCTCCCACAGCACAGTGACCCCTGAGTGTCCATGCGTGGCAATGAATTGGCATGTAACCCTCCCAAGCACAGTGACTGAAAGAGTGGAGTTTGCTCCTGATCACAGGGTCTTCTCAGGTGGCAGCATAGTGCCACAACTACCCTGCTGTGACACAGTGAGTGAAACCCAAATTTGCTTCCAGACCCTGAGTCGACCACGTGGCAGTAGTGCTATACCCACCCTTCTTTGGCACAGTAAGTGAGTGACCCAAACTGGCTCCCTGAACCCTAAATCTCCCGACATGGCAGCACAGTGCCACATCCACCTTGCCATGGCAGAGTGATCCATACTCGCTCTTGAATCCTGAGTCTCCTTGCGTGGCATTACAGTGCTGTGCCCACTCTTCTGTGGTATAGTGATTGAGAGACCCAACCTTGTACCTGAACCCCAAATCTCCCCACATGGCAGCACAGTGCCACACCCATCCTGTGATGGTACCGTGACTGAGAGACCCAGCCTCATGCCTGAGCCCTAAGTTTCCCCACATGGCAGCACAGTTTCTCACCCACCTCCCATGGTACAGTGAGTGAGAGACTCCAAACTTGTTCTAAACCCCACGGTGTCAATACGCAAGATGCCCTCTGATGGTACAGTGAGTGAGAGACCCAGCCTCATTCCTGAAGCCTAAGTTTCCCACACACGGCAGCACAGTTTCATGCCCACCTCCCATGGTACAGTGAGTGAGAGACCTGAACTTGCTCTTAAACCCTCATGGTGTCACGATGCCCTCTGATGGTACAGTGAGTGAGAGACTTAGCTTCATTCCTGAAGCCTAAGCTTCTCACATGGCAAGCACAGTTTCATGCCCACCTTTCTATGGACAGGAGTGTGAGATCCAAACTTGCTTGTGAGAGAGACCAAACTTGCTCATGTACCCCTACAGTGCCACACCCACCCTCTCATGGCACATTGAGAGACTCAAACTAATTTGTGAATCTGGGGTTTCCACCCATGGTAGCACAGTGCCACATGCACCTTCTCATGGCACAGTGAGAGACGTAAACTCACTCGTGAATCCGGGGTTTCCACCCATAGTAATACAGTGCCACACCCACTCTCTCATGGCACAGTGAGTGACTCAAACTCATTTGTGAATCCTGGGTTTCCACCCATGGCAGCACAGTGCCACACTCACCCTCTCTTGGCACAGTGAGTGACTCAGACTTATTCATGAATCCTGGATTTCCACACGAGGCAGCACACAGTACCACACCCACCCTCCCATGGCACAATGAGTGACTCAAACTCATTCATGAATCCTGGGTTTCCATTCCACCCGTGGCAGCACAGTGCCACACCCACTCTGTCATGGCACAGTGAGTGACTCAAACTCATTTGTGGATCCTGGGATTTCCACCCGAGGCAGTACAGTGCCACACCCACTCTGTCATGGTACAGTGAGTGACTCAGACTCATTTGAGAATCCTGGGTGTCCACCCATGGCAGCACAGTGCCACACACACCCTCTTATGGCACAGTGAGTGACTCAGACTCATTTGTGAATCCTGGGTTTCCACCTGTGGCAACATAGTGCCACACCCACCCTCTCATGGCACAGTGAGTGACTCAAACTCATTCATGAATCCTGGGTGTCCACCTGTGGCAGCACAGTGCCACACCCACTCTCTCATAACATAGTGAGTGACTCAAACTCATTCATAAATCCTGGGTTTCCATTCCACCCATGGCAGCACAGTGCCACACCCACTCTCATGGCACAGTGTGTGACTCAAACTCATTTGTGAATCCTGGGTGTCCACCTGTGGCAGCACAGTGCCACACCCACTTTCTCATGGCATAGTGTGTGACTTAAACTCATTCATGAATCCTGGGTTTCCACATGGTAGCACAGTGCCATGCCCACCTTCCTATGGCACAGTGAGTGACAGACCCCCACTCTCTCCTGAACCCCAAGTTTCCCCACATGGCAGCACAGTGCCACGTCAACCCTCCCATGGCACAGTGAAAGACTCAGACTAATTCCTAAACCCCGAGTTTCCACTCATGGCAGCACAATTTCACAGCCACCCTCTCATGGCACAATGAGTGACAGACCCACCCTCATTATCCAATCCCTGAGTCTTCATGTGTGGCAGTGCAGTGCCATAACCCACCCTCCCATTGCACAGTGAGTGAGATGCAAACTCGCGCCTTAACCCTGAGTCCCTTTGTGGCAGCGCAGTGCTACAACTGCCATTCCATGATGCAGTGAGGGAGAGACCCGAGTTCACTCCTGAACTCTGAGCCTCTCTGCTTGGTAGTGCAGTGCCACATCCACCCTTCTGTGGCACAGTGAGTGAGTGACCTGACCTCACTCCTGAACCCTGAGTCTGCCCACATGGCTGCACACAGTGCCACACTTACCTTCCCATGGGTGAGTGAGAGACCTGCTCTTGCTTCAGAACCCTAAGTCTTCCCACGTGGCAGTGCAGTGACATGTCCACCCTTCTGTGGCACAGTGAGTGAGTGACCAACATTGCTTCTGTACCCTGATTCTCCTTACATGGCAGCACAGTGCCATGTTCAGCCTCCCATGACACTTAGTGAGAGACCTGACCTTATTCCTGAATCCTGAGTCTCCCTGTATGGCAGTGCAGTGCCACATCCACTCTTCTGGGGCACAGTGAGCGAGAGACCAGAACTCAGTCCTCCACCATGAGCTCTTATGACAGTGCAGTGACACACATAGACACACTGAATTTGCTAAGCAAGATGGTTCACTCTGGCTCACCCAGTCTGCCATTTTTCCCCTGCTCTATACTATCTCCATAAATCCTACCTGCGCACTGGCTTCTCCCCTAACTCCGCTTTCTTACCAAGATTCTTTTGCGCCTATCCCATGCATGCTTAAAGCCCACTGCTGTTTTCACCCCCACCACCTCTGCTGGAAGTCTGTTCCAGATGTCCACCACTCTTTCAGTGAAGAAGTACTTTCTTACATCCCTCCTAAATTTTCCCCTTCCAGCTTCATTGCATATACCCTTGTCCTTGTGCACCCTCTCTTCAGGAAAGTACTCCCTTCCTGCACCTTATTCATCCCCATAAGGTACTTGTAGGTCTTTGTCATTCCCCCCTCTGCCCCCCCTCTCTTCCAGGGTATACATGCCCTCTGGCGCTCCCCCTCCCATGCCTGTTTCCAAAGGGAGCTCTACCATCATCTAATGGTCTCTGACTCTTGTACCTGCTTCTTGCCTCCCTGTGTAATATATCTAAGTCGAATTAACGTTATCCGTGCAAAAAAGTGGTTGGCAAATTTGTTTAATTAACTTGATGCATCCTATTACTGCTGCACTTTATGCTCCAGTTGTTTTTGTTGCAATATACTGTCTCCTTGCTACCTCGATCATGTATTGTACTGTAATGCTTCTGCTCACACACTGTACTGTGAAACTATAACATTTTTTTTTAACTCAACTTTATTAACCAGCCATGCAGCATTAGATGATCATGAAAGCATTTTTCAAGTATGCAGTAATGTCCAGAGATCTTTTTAGTAACCTGTATAGCTGAAGAGTTCTGGCGAGGGCTCACAGAATGTCCTTCAATAAAGTCTGTCAGTTAAAAGTGCAGAAAGCAGCTTGCTCTATCCAGCTGTCCAAGATATCTCTGGATAAAAAAAAATAATAATAAATTAATACAGTTACAAGTACATTACTCAAATTAACTGCATACAAATACTGCAGTCTGTCATCATTAATGCCTGCATGCATTAAACTATAACATTTCTAACGCAATTATTTCTTCACTGTATTTGTACTGTATTGTGCTCGCAACTGTACTCTCCCGGCTCATGACTGAAAATAGGCATATTTTTGTCCATTGCACTTACCCAGTAATCAAAAACTAAATAAATACTGTAAATAATATTGAGATCCCTCACTTTCTTCGTAGGGTTTATGATGCAGCCCCAGAACTGGACACAGTACTCCAGGTGGGGTCTCACCCTTGATCAATACAATGGTAACACCACCTCTCTCCTTCTGCTGGTGAGTCGTCCCCCCCCTTTGCACCTCAGTATCCCACTGGCCCTTCCTGCTGCCATGTTGTGCTGTCTCACCACCTTGAGATCATCAGATATGATAAATCCAAGGTCCCTTTCCTGTTTAGTGACAGTCAGTACCTCTCCTCCAGTTTTATACACTGCCTCTGGGTTTCTGTGCCCTAGGTGCATGATCTTGCACTTTTTTTAACATTGAAACCCAGCTGCCATATCCTCGACCACTCCCCAAGTTTCCTCAGGTCTCTATTCATTCTCTCCACTCCCTATGGAGTATCTAACCTATTGTCATCTGCAAAGAGACATACCTTCCCTTCATGCTGTCCTGCAATGTCGCCTGTTAAGACAGTGAAGGTGACTAGTCCCAGCACTGAGCCCTGAAGTACCCCACTGGTCACTCTCTCCACATTAGAATGAGTGCTGTTTATCACCACTCTCTGTCACCTATCCATCAACCAGTTGTGTACCCAGTTTACCACTGTGGGTCCCTCCCTAAACTGCCCAGTTTCTTATGAGCTCCAGTGTGCTAGTGTTGAAGCCCTGCTGCCCAAGTGAGGCCGACACCCACTGCCCCACCTCTGACCTATTTCCTTGGTCACCCAGTCAGGGAAATTGGTCAGATTCATCCAACATGACCTCTCTCCATGAATGTGTGCTGTCTTGGGTCTTGTAAGCCATGGGATTCAATATATTCCGCTAACCTTGCTCTTAAAAATGTCTCCATTAACTTCCCCACTACTGATGTTAGACTGGCTGGCCTGCAGTTTCCAGATTCCTCCCTGCTGCCACTTTTGTGAAGCAGGACTACATCTGCCCTCCTCCAGTCCTCTGGAGCCTCATCTGTCTCCAGTAAGTTGTTGAACAGGGCTGTCAGAGGTGCAGCCAGTATTTCCCTAAGCTCCCTCAGCACCCCTGGGGGTACTCCATCCGACCACATAGCTTTATCCACTTTCAGATTCTCAAGTTCTTTCAGGACTTGTTCCTCTGTGAATGGACTTGTATCTACCTTCCTCCCCCAGTGCTCCTGCTGCTTCCATATGGTCTGTCCTCCTCTCCTCTACTGTGAAGACTGAGCAGAAGTATCTGTTCAGTATATCTGCTTTTCCTGATCCTCCTCTACACAGTCTCCTTCTGCCCTTCTAACTTCACTATTCCTCCCCATGTCTCCTTGTTCTATCCTCCCCATGTCTCCTTGTTTTATCCCTCCCCATGTCTCCTTGTTTTCGCTATGTATCTGAAAAAGTTCTTGTCCCCTTTAGGTACCCTTTCCTCTGTTTGTGCCTTTCGCCCCTCACTGCACTAGCCTGCTTCCCTCTACTATTCCTAGTATACCTCCTATACTTTTCCTCTCGACTCCTTATATCTCCATGAATGCCTCCTTTTAGCCTTTTACCTTCTCAGTGACTTCCCCTGAGAATGACGAGGTTTTTTCTAATTTCTTGCTCACTTCTTTCATCCAGAGCTTTGTGTCTTCACTATACCATCCCTTAATTTGACTCCACAGTTCCTCCACCCCATCCAGGCAGTCACCCACCTGCTAGGTCTTCTCTGAAGCATTCATCCTTTTATTTTTAATTAAATCTGCTCTCCTGAAGTCCATAACCCCCATCCTTGTGTGGTTTGTCTCTGCTGCCGTCCTTATGTTAAACCACACTGTACGGTGGTCGCAGGTCCCCAGGTGGCCTCCCACCTTGACATCTGTAATACTGTCCCTGTTTGTCAGCACCAGGTCCAGTACTGTCCCATCCTGAGTGGGCTTTCTGACTAGTTGCCTGACAAATATCCAGTGTTGGAGTGTAGGATGATCCTGCTTCTAGCCAAGGCCACATCAGGAGGCCCCAGTCTACATTCAGTAGACTGAGGTCCCCACCAGCAGTACCTCCACCTTCGTCCCATCATACTGATGGCTTCCCCATTGCCTTGTCCATTTCTTCCCCTGTGTTGGAGGTCTATACAGCACCCCAATGTGAACAGTGGCCCTGGCTCCTGTCTTCAGGGTGACTCACAGCACCTCCATCCCTTCCTTAACCCCTAGGTTCCTCTGCATTTCCATTGCTGTGCTACCCTCTCTCATATATACTTAGCCCTCACCTTCCTCTCCTCTCCCCTATCCTTCCATAACTGAGTCTTGTCTGGTATGGCCATGTCCCAGTCACGGCTCCCTGTACACCATGACTCAGTAATGGGCACAAGATCCAGGTCTGCTGCACCATGATGGCCTCAAGTCTGGAATGTTGTTCCAAAACTCCTTGCATTGCTTTATGCCTCTCCACACCTTGCTTCCACTCTGCCTGTTACCTTCCTGCCTTTGTTGCCCTTGACTTCCTCTCTCCCTTCCCCTCACTATCCTTTTCATTTATTGCCTCTTCCACATCTCCTTTCCACCTTTTCTGTTCCAGTCACCCTTGTCCCCTACTACATTTCTGCTTCCTTCATTTTGTGCCCTGGGGGGACTTCCTCCCCTTAGAGCCCCTAGTTGTTGCTTCAGTCTGTTGGGGGGGGATGAGGACAGCTTGTGCCTCCCTTTGTATTTCCGCCTTCCCGCTCGACTAGTTTAAATGTTTATCAAGGTTATATCTTAACCTTCCACTGAGGACTGTGGTGCTCCTCCCAGATGGATGCAAGCCATCACCTCTGTATAGAGCCATATCCTTCCATGTCAGCCCCAGTCCCCAGTGAAACTTAACCCTTCCTTCCTGCACCAATCCTTCATCCAAGTGTTGAAGCTCCTGGTGTGCAGTACCCTATCCTCTCATTGGCCATAGATGGGTAGCACCTCGACGAATGCCACCATTCATGCTACTTGCCTTAGGCCCCTCACCAGTTCCCTGAACTCTCCCTGTACTAACTTAATGCCATTCCCCCCTAGGTCATTTATATTCGGGTGGATAATGACACCCAGCTCCCCTCCCTGTCCTTCCACCCTAGTAATCCTTAGGATTCACTCTCCATCCCTCCGAGCCAAGGTGCCATGTAGGCACCTAACTTCCCTCTATCCACCACATCCTGCTCCCAAATCTATCCCTCTGACAACTGAGTCCCCCACTAGAATGTGCTTTCTCCTCTGTTAGGGTCCTCTACTTCCCGCCTTGGGGCCTTCCCTTCGGAGAATACCTACATCTTTCCTTGCCACCTCTACGAGTGCCTCATCATGGCAGTCCTGTCCCACCAGAGCGGTAAAGAAATTCTGTACTGGCACATGCTAAGGAATGTGCCCCTGACCCACCTCCCCCACTCTCCTGGAGCCCACCAAGGTTCAGCTGCCCCTACTTTCTCTAGGCAACCTTTGGGGCATTGGCAGCAGACACGGTGGCCCCTGAGTGGGGCAAAAGGTCCTCTGGATTCTAGCCAGCTTGGCACAGAGACCAGCAACCTCCGCTCTCAACCTAGAGAGGTGTGTGCAGATGGGGCAGCGCCTCAGTCACCAAAACATCTCCTGGAAATCTACAGCTCTACAACCATTGCACTGCACCACAGCCAACGTTCTGTGGCACAGTAAGTGAATGCCCTGAAGTCTTCAGTCTCCCTGCATGGCTGCACTGCACCACAACCAACCTTCTGTGGCACAGTAAGTGAATGCCATGAACTCTTCAGTCTCCCTGCATGGCTGCATTGCACCACAGCCAACGTTCTGTGGCACAGTAAGTGAATGTCCTGAACTCTTCAGTCTCCCTGCATGGCTGCACTGCACCACAGCCAACGTTCTGTGGCACAGTAAGTAAATGCCCTGAACTCTTCAGTCTCCCTGCATGACTGCACTGCACCACAGCCAGCCTTATGTGGCACAGTAAGTGAATGCCATGAACTTGCTCCTGAACTCTTGAGTCTCCCTGCATGGTTGCACAGTACCACACACACTCTTCTGTGGCATAGAGAGTGAGTGACCTAAACTTACTCCTAAATCTTGAGTCTCCCTGCATGGCAGTGCAGTGCCACTGAGCCACAACACCCTGACATGAAGAACAGTCACCTGATGTATTGATCTGAACCAGTTGTAATAATACAGTCCATATGCAAAGGTGAACATGGTCCATGCTTTCAACTGGATGCTGCTCCCTAGTTGGGGGGGGGGGATTGGATTTTGTTATCTCTCCTGATGGTGGCCACCTTTCCCTCTGCTGTGGTTCTATTGCCATCAGCATTTGCCATGACAGAGTTTTACCTGTGTCTCCCCCTGCTGGTTGGGGTGGAATTATTCCATGTTGCTGAAGCTTTGTATGGACCACAAAGGCTCTCGGGAAGTGTAGGGTCCCATGTCCTTTACACAGAGGCAGCTAATTAGGATGCAACATGCATCAATACTTTGCATCTCTGGGACTGGCTGCTTGCCCTTCAGAATGTACAAGTCCCTGTCTTGACACTCACCCTTTGTATTGCAGGATGTGCCAGAAGATGTCGGCTGGACTTTAAAGTTTTTTTTAATTTTGGTAACCACTGGGCAAGGCCCACTAGACCCAAGGCCTGTTTACAGGGGCAACCCAAGAGCACTGGGGAGGTTAGGTGACTTGCTCAGAGTCACACAGTATGCAAATGGGAGATTGTGGGGAATCAGGCCCAGGTCCGCTGGATGTACCAAGCTCCTTCACAGCTTGTTCTCTAACCCCTAGGCTATACTGCCAGCCCCAGGAAGTCTGAGACCCAGGATTTGGGGGAATCTTGGACCATGGGTGAGGGGATGACAATAACTACAGAGAGCCCTGGTTCATGTGTATCTTTTCTTTTCTCATTGTCTTTCTTACCCTGGCTGCAGTGTGTGTGTGTGTTTATGATTGAAGCAGCAGAAATATCTAGTGTCAGCATTTCAGAGAGTGAGTGAGTTAGTGTGTGTGTTGTGTCTGCGTGCGCATGTGTGTGTGTATGTGTGAGAGAGTTCTAATTTCTGCAAGCTTTTTCTGCAGTGCAGTGTACATTAATGTAAAATGCCAAAAAAAACAAAGAAAGCTCATTACCAGAACCATAGTAAATCGCATGATGAGGGCTTAGAAAGAAAACTGAAAATGCTGAAGATGACAAGAACAGTCTGGGCATGATTTAAGTAGCGATGAAGCCTGTTCATCATTTTGGACCGTACGAATAGGAGCTGGTTGCAGTAGGTGCTGCCATACAGAAAGTGCACCAAAAAAAGGCACTGCCCAACCTGAGCTTGGAGTACTCCTAGATCAAAGCACTATAGGAAACCTTTCTATAAAAGGGACCCCCCAGTTTCTCATTATAAATAACACAGCAACATAATAATTTTAGGTCAGAACATACTCTAGGTCCATCAGGTTCCCCCCCCCCAGCCTGCTTCATAAGCAGTGCAGTTGACAGTGTTGTATGAGTTACTGAGGCTCACATCATATCTTTGGGGGGGGAGCTGTCTATAAACTGAGGCTCACTCCATATTATAAGTAAAAGACTGAGCTGTATGTGTTACTGGGGGTGATTTCAGAGCTATGGGGGCTCTGTCTGTAAACTTAGGCCCACTCCCTGTTATAAGTAAATGACAGTGTTGTATGAGTTACTGGGGTTCACATCAGATATTTTGGGGCCCTGCCTATAAACTGAAGTCCACTTCCTATTTTTCAGAGCTATGGGAGTTCTGTCTATAAACTGAGGCCTACTCCCATTATAAGTAAATGACAGTGTTGTATGTGGTACTGGGGTTTATATTAGATCGATCAATCAATCAATCAATCAATCAATCAAAATCTTTATTTATCCAGGCGGGCACCATTGAGCATAGCTCATTTGCAAGATGGACTTGGTCATACAAAAATCATAGTACAGTAACATGGTAAAACACAATGCAATATTATACAAAGAAGAAAAATATAATATGTAGATCAACATTTGAGTGAGAGGGCCTTTACAACAGATAGGCTCATAACTGGGTTCAGCCAGAATGTTCACTTAAAAGAAGAGAGAAAGGCAAGAAGAGGGATACCAGCTTAGGAAGAAATGACGGGGTTGGAATAGTTAACTGGCATACTTCAGGGAAGGGGGTGGAACTTGGCCATGGCTGAAGAGAGGCAGAGAAGCTGGTATTTTGGTAGGGAGAGAGAGAGAGAGAGAGAGGCAGAGGCAGAGGCAGGATGGGCAGGAGGGAAACTGGAAAATAGGTGAGCTAGTGATGTGGGAAACATTTGCAGGATTCCTTCACTTCACTTCACTTCACTTCACTTCAGATCCTTGGAGACCCTGTCTATAACCTGAGGCCCATTCCCCATTATAAGAATATGTCAGTGTTGTATATGTTACTGGGGCTCACTGCAGAGCTATGGGGGCCCCAGTCTATAAAATGAGCACCACCCCATTATAAGTAAATGTCAGTGTTGTATATGTTACTGGGGCTCACTGCACAGCTATGGGGCCCCAGTCTATAAAATGAGCACCACCCCATTATAAGTAAATGTCAGTGTTGTCTGTGTTACTGAGACTAACATCAGAGCTGTGGGGCCCCTGTCTGTAAACTGACAACCCCCCCCCATTATAATTAAATGTCAGTGTTGTATGTGTCATTGGTGCTCACACCATAACTATGGGCACCCTATCTGCAAACTGACCCCCCATTATAAGTAGATGTTAGAGTTGTATGTGTCACTCACACTCTCATCAGCATTATGGCAACCCCTGCCTGTAAACTTACCCCCTCCCCCATTATAAGTAAATGTCAGTATTTTATGTGTTACTGGGGCTCACATCAGAACTATGGGGACCCTGCCTGTAAACTTACCCCTCCCCCATTATAAGTAAATGTCAGTATTTTATGTGTTACTGAGGCTCACATCAGAGCTATGGGGACCCGTCTGTAAACTTACCCCTCCCCATTATAAGTAAATGTCAGTGTTATATGTGTTACTGGGGCTTACATCAGAACTATGGGACCCCGCCTGTAAACTTATCCCTCCCCATTATAAGTAAATGTCAGTATTTTATGTGTTACTGGGGCTCACTTCAGAACTATGGGACCCGTCTGTAAACTTACCCTCCCCATTATAAGTAAATGTCAGTGTTATATGTGTTACTGGGGCTTACATCAGAACTATGGGAACCCTGTCGGTACACTGATCCCCCCATAGTAAAAGTCAGTGTTGCACATGTTACTTGGGCTCACTGTAGAGCTATGGGGCCCTGTCTATAAACTGAGGCCTCCCCATTATAAGTAAATGTCAGTGTTGTATAAGTTACTGGGGCTCACATAAGAGCTATGGGAGACCCTATTTATAAACTAGCCCCCCATTCTAAGTAAATGTCAGTGCTGTATGTGTTACTGGGGCTCACATTAGAGCTATAGGGAACCTTTATAGACATGCCACCCCACCATAATAAGTAAATGTGAGTGTTATATAAGATACTGGGGCTCATATAAGAGCTATGGGAGACCCTCTCTGTAAACTGATCCCCCTTCTAAGTAAATGTCAGTGTTGCATGTGTTATTGGGGCTCACATTAGAGCTATGGGGACCCTGTTTATAGACTGACCCCCACCCATAATAAGTAAATGAAGTTATGTATATGTTACTGGGGCTCACAGCAGAGCTATGGAGCCCTGTCTGTAAATCCCCCCGCCCTGTTATAAGTAAATCTCAGTTCCATCCCAGGGTCTTTTTCATTATTATGTTCCTGCCATCTCCAGGTGTGTGTGTGTGCGCACGCATGCACGCCCGGCTTCCAAGGGAGACTTGAAACTAAAGATTTCGACTGAGTATTCTGGCACTATTCCTTGACAGTTCCAAGCCTTCACTCTTTGCCCAAGGCCGCTGGGACCTCAGCATAAACTCTTCCAGCAGTTTCCACATTTCGCTGGCATACTGTAATACATGAGGTTAAGGAAGTTGTTCCACATGGCTGTTAATCAGCCTGAACGAAACAAACATAAAAACATTTGTTCCGGGGGGCCTAGTCTAGTATGGAAGTCTGTTGAGAGCGGTGGAGTAGGGGGGCTGTATTCTATTCAGTTCTGAAATGACAGCAGCAGGTGAATAAACTGCTCTGACTTTAGGGGGCACTTAACGGGCTTTTGGGTTATAAAAATCAAACAAAAAGAATTTCAGTGTAACCATGTTATAACAACTGCTCCACTGGGTTCACAAAGTCCTATCAGTGTTTCCCAGGTTTGTTCTTCCTTGCGTTCTGTATTAAAAGTCATTGTGAGTTCTGTGCGTGAAATGTCCGAAGAACAGTGCATCAATGAGCATCCCACACAATACGTAAAAAAAAAAATATTCACTGAAATACAACTCAGTGTGTGAACTCTGCTTACGTAACAGTAAGAGAGCACTAATGAAATGAGTGGGTTTGTAACTTTTGGAAAATTTCAAAAAACGTAATATTTAGACATATCACCTCATGTATTCTGTATACTGTCTTCATTTCATTTCCCCTAATTCGTCATTATTTATTTATTGTTATTGTGCACATTTTGTTTTTCGGCTGGGAGAGGCATACTGAGATGAAGCTCCTTTCCAGGTGCATCCCAGAAGCACTAGGAGGTTAAGTGGTTTGGTCAGTGCCACACAATATGCAAGTGGAGGTTGAGGGAATCAGACCAAGGTCTCTGCTTGATTTACCAAGCTCATTGACAGCTCGTTGCTCTTATCTCTAGGCTATGCTGCCATTACTAGGATAATTTGCATGGGAGCAGGATCCTTTTTTTCTCCCCTTCATCAGGCTGGCCCCCTTCGGCCCTGCGGTACCCTCAACCCCATCACCCACCGTCTCTGAGACTTACCTAGTGTGACCCACTTATTTCTCCACGGCTTGCCCACTGTGGCTGGGCCATGGGGGGGGGTCCTCAACCCCCCCCCAATCAGATGGCCTCCCTTGGTTGGGTAAGTCTATTGTACCCAGTAGGCAGTGTGGGGTCTGTGGGGAACTGCGGGCATCATTCTGCCACCTGGTAATGTTTCCTGCCTTTTCACCCTACCCAGGGACGCTCCATGGAGTTGACGGCTTGACATGCATGCCAGGCGTGCAGACATCTACCATCAGGAAACGCAACCTTCATGAATCCACTGCTCTGCTCTCATCTCCACCTGTGGCCACCTAGGAGGTGATGTTACATAGAAACATAGACTTTGACGGCAGATAAGGACCACTTGGCCCACCCAGTCTGCCCATTTCCCTACCTACTGGATAAGCTGCAGATTCTAGTTAACCAACAGCCTACTTCCTGCAACCCCCCACTACAATTGCCTTATGTCTGTCCCATGCATGTTTGAATTCCCCCACTGTTTTAGACTCAACGACCTCCTCAGGAAGGCGGTTCCATGTATCCACCACTCTCTCCGTGAAAAAATTTTTCCTCACATTACCCCTGAGCCATCCCCCCTCTATCTTTAAATTGTGCCCTTTTGTTCTTACACATCTCTTTTTCTGAAAGATGCTACCCTCCTGGACTTTGTTGATTCCCTTGAGGTACTTGAAAGTTTCTATCATGTCCCCCCTGTCCCTCCTTTCATCAAGAGTATACATATTAAGCTCTCTCAGTCTCTCTTCATATGGTTTCTGCTGCAGACCCTACACCATTTTAGTTGCCGTCCTCTGGACTGCTTCCATCCTGTCTATGTCATTGCATAGATGAGGTCTCCAAAATTGCACACAGTACTCCAGATGGGGTCTCACCAGCTGTCTGTATAGAGGGATAACCACTTCCCTTTTTCTACTTGTGATGCCCCTTCCTATGCATCCCAGTATCCCCCTGGCTCTCCTTACCGACTTTTCACATTGCTTACCCACCTTAGGTCATCTGATATGACTACCCCCAGGTCCCTTTCCATTTTTGTTGTTGTTAGTACCTCCCCTGCTATTGTCTACTCTTCTCCTGCGTTTTTGTTTCCCAGATGCATTGCATTGCACTTCTTTGCATTGAATCTAAGTTGCCATATGTCTGACCATTCCTCCAACCTTGCCAAGTCCCTTCTCATCTTTTCTACCCCCTCTTGTGCATCAACTCTGTTACAGATCTTGGTGTCATCTGCAAAGAGGCATACCTTTCCCTGTTGCGGTGCAGCATCCTGTCCTCCCTCCCGGTGAGGAGAGTGTCCTCTAGGGTGTCCTCTGGAATGCTCAGTCCTCCTCCTCCGTGCCATTGTGCACTCAGGCTCGCTTCTAAACCGGGTCATTGGTGTGAGTGGTGAGTGCTAGAAATGAGATCCTTGTCCCCAGAGTTAATTTGCTTCCTTTTTTTCTTTTAATTTCTATTCGCTTTCCTCCTGATTACCTGTCCAGCCCCTTCAGTCCCCTACCTTGCCCAGTCCCATCACTCGCCATTCCCATGACTTACCTCGCCTCCATGTCCCCAGAGTTAATCTGCTTCTGCTGTTTCATACTTTGCTGAAGTCATAATTCTGTTTGTGACATCTACAACATGCTGCCATGGAAATTATTTTTTAATTTAGTAACTTTTCTTCACCAGACCTACCTACTTCAGCCTCTTCTCTCTCCCAGCCCCATAACCTGCTGTCTCTGGCAGTGACCTCTGACCTGTACAGTGCCCCATGATACCCCCATGGTGGAGCCTCATGGTTCCTCAGGCCCCAGGAGGGTTTAGTCCAGTTCTTGTTGGCACTCCAGTAAGTGGTGCAGGGCCTGCAAAGAGAGAGAGAGAGGGTGATCATTCTGCCATGGTCAGGAAGGTTTTTCTTCTCCAGTATTCCCATTCTGAGTGCCTCGTGGGTGAGGACTAAGCGGGTGTCGGCACACTAGCTTGCAGATGTCCTAGTCAGGAGGCCTTTGCCCACCATCACAGCTCAGCTTGCACTGCCACCTGTGGTGACTCAAGGCGCAGCGCTGTGACTGACGGTCTTCCCTCCAGAGAAGGAGAGCATCTGCTGAGATGCTCGATCCTCCTCCTCCTCCTTTCCACCCCTTCCAGCTCAGGGTCACTTCCAAGCCCATGTTGCCAGCATCACGAGCGGTAGCACTACCACTGTGCCAATGGGCCAGCTCTGTGGAATGATTCTGATGTCACAAACAGAGGATTGTGACTTTAGTAAAGAATTAAAGTGATTTTGCAGATTTTGAGGAACTTTTGATGCAATCCTATCTTTTCTTTTTACATTTATTTCTATTCAGTTTCCTGTTGAGTGAAGGTGCCATCAGTTTTGGAATTCCAGGATCTGTTTCCTGTTCCGTTGCAGGGTCAGTGATCCATGTGCACATATAGTATACCTTACAGCTGGGAGGCCTCGTGGCAGTGACCATCCTGAGAATAGCAACTCCCTGCCAACAGCAAGGCCTGCTACCTGATTAATAACAGCTAATTAATTTAAATTTGTGGAACATTGAACCCCACATCAGTATCTTCCATACTTACAGAGCTCCCTACTGACACCATCCAGTATTTAAAGCACAGTACCTTAGTACAGCAATAACTGCCTTAAGCCACCAACAGATATAAACACTATAAATATTTATTTTACGACTGTGATACAACAAAATCCACCAGAAAGTCAGTCTTTCCTTTCCAGTTCTCGGGGGTTGCTAAGTTTGAGCAAAGTCCTGTGTACTTAGGTCTGTGTCTTACCTACCTTGGCAGGGTCTGGGTATAGGTATTGTTTTGCTGCTTGCTGAATTCTCAGCTTCACAGGAAACAAGAGAGTATGGGAGACTCCCAAGTGTTCATAGTCTAGCCCTAACTACTTGAAAGCTTCTGTGGCATTGCCGTGTAGCAAAGCTCAAATTCATAAAATGAAAAATGTTATGCCATCCTCTAAATATAATTGCCAAGTCCATTTTGAAGCTTGGAGAACACAGTATTTAACATTCGGACCCCTGTAGTGATCCAGCAGGGTCTGTGGCTGATCAGTGTCAGCTGGTTGTTCTCAGGTTTACCTCAGAACCTTAAATATTTGCCCTGTAATGTCCACATTTCAAGTTTTTAGAGTTGTGTAACAAAGGTATGTGGATCTGCATTTCTAGTTCTTCTGGGATTATAGAGTACTGTAAAGTTGGAAAGCCAGGCCCCATTTTGAGGTACTCAAGCCTCATGCTTGACAATTTGTTCTCTGCTATGACGCCAAAGAAGGCTACAGCTGATTTATTAGCTGGCTTCAAAGCAGATTTCACTTCAGCCGAGGCTGCCTTTACTTTGGTGTCAAAGAGAGTAACTAGGGTATTCAGGGATTCAGCTTTTTTATCTAAATCCCAAATTGCCTGGAGTAGAGCATTGTTCGAGGGCTCTAGTCCACCTCCTGCCTCATAGCTACAGCGCCCGGCCCATTTGCTCATCGGTTTGGATGGGTTGTTCCTGCCAGGATTTTGTGCAGTTGTCTGTTCCAGCTTCCTGTCTCCTCCAAGGCATGGGAGGAGAGCGGGGTTAATGAGAATGTCAGTACGATGGGGCTTTCCGCTGTGCCCTGGGTCACCCCATTGCTGGCAACTGTCTGATCAAAAGCAGTTCTTAAGGGAGTTCTGCCTTGTGAGCTGGAAAGTCCATTCTGTTAGGGAAGCAGAGCACAAAGGAATGTGACGAGAGAGTAGATACACTGAACAACAGGAACGTGGAACACTATTGGAGAAGTTTTTTGGCCAATGGACCACCTGGGCAGACAGGTTGAGTGACGTGACAAATGAGAAACTACTCCTCCACAAGCAGGTCTTAAGGAATGGGGTGAGCAGAGGATGGCATTGATGGTCGCACCCTTTGCCCAGGACATGGAAGTGATGTCGGCGTCACTGTCAGCCTGGTGCCATACAAAGGGCTGACCCTGAGGCTACTGCACTTCAGCACATTAGTGGTTGCACAACCTGTGTACAACACTAACATCTGAAATTGCAGTTTGCATAATTGTAGGCAGCGCTGCTGTCATGGGACATCCCCGCAGACTGTGGCACCTGTTTGTATATGGCAGTTTCTGTAGGTGGTCAGACAAAGTCCAGAAAGTCAGCCAAACTCCTAAATAGGTATTTAATCAAAGTTCTTTATTATCTCAATCTTAATTTCAGGCTTCTGACCATGACTTTTGTATCCTAATATTTCACAAATACATAGGCTTGTTCAGGAGATCATGGTCATGTTGAGCAGTTCCTTTATGTTGTTTCAGGATATTGCTACTTTAAATTCCATAGTTTGTGCTAGTATACATATTAGTTAAACAATTTTAAACCTGTTCCTTTGGCCAGTCACTCTTCAGTAGGTGCTTCAGCATTTTCTGCTGACATTCCTGGCATTTAACATGCCCCTGGGTTCTAATCCGCAAACCAACACTTACTGTATGTGACCCTCGGAGAAAGAGCAAGGAGGTAACATTTTTCTAAACTGTTTTGCCTCTCACGTCTACTTGTACCTTTCCTTCTAAACATATTGCCAACTATTTCATACCCCTTATTCCCTCTTATATCACCATGAAACAATCTGTTTCTTCTTTTTTTAATCCAGATTTTATTGACACAGTTTCATACACCTTACAGTACAAAATCCAGAATAAGAACAGATAACAGAATAATAACAGCAGCAGGGTAAACAAAACATAGTAACAGTTATTGCATCACTTGTACAACTGTCAGATACATAAAGATAGGTTTTGAGTGTGTCGCAGGGTAACCTAAAACAACTCCACATAGTACCATGGGTGAGTTTAATATGTCCTTAATGCACTGCTCCCCCAAAGATAGCATAACATATTAATTAGTATTCATAACCCTGTCCCATGTCATGGTCTAAAGTCTGGATTAGTATTAATCTGGTAAAGCACCCAGCGCCTCCAAAATTCTTCAACTTTAGCTAATTTATCATGGATTGAAACTGTAGATTTCAATTCTATAGATGTTATTAACTAAGCCTACCCAGTCTGACCGCTGCGGGGAGGGGGGGTTCTCCATAACCACAGATTAGTAATACATTTTTTTGCTACCAGTAGCAAAATTAACAGCAGTCTTAAACTTTGCCCCTTAATGGTCCATGGCAGACCAGAAAGAAGGACCGATCATGGAGTAAGCAAGTTCTGCTCTACAAATAGACATTAAGGGTCTCATTAACCTTGCCAAAACATAGTCACAGAGGGGCATGTCCCAAAAATATGGGTATGTGGCAGGTGCCTCCCCATCATCTCTCAACATTTCTTTGTGTGTAAGCCCATACTTTGCTTGTATTGCAGGGGTTCGAAAATAGCACATCTGGCATTTCCACAAATAATCTCGCCACTGTAGGGAAAAGGTTAGCCTGCAGTTTATTGGAGCATATTTTATCCATTCCTCCATTGTTAAACAATCTGTTTCTTCATGGTTTATTGTACTACCATTTGCAAAGCAGCCTGCTGACTCTAGCAAACTCTTTTTATAATACAGTGCCTACAATGGTAGCCATATTCCTAGTGTGACCAATACATTGGCACATTCACCTCCTTTGAAATACTGACAAAACGGTGACTTGTGCACCCTAGTATTTAAGTTCCTGTTTGTGCTACTGGTCCACATTGTGCCCCATGTTATGCCTGATCTTCCTGGACATAAAGTCTCCACCACTCATTCACAGTAATGGCAGTTTGGCGGAAGCACTAGAACCCAGTGGTAGCAAACTTTTTTTCAAGAGGGCCGGCGCCTGAGATACAGCCATGAGGAGTGGCACCACAAGCCTCCGCTCGTGTGATAATGACTATCTCAGCGTCAACCCTCCAACCACCTCAGTTCCTTTTTTCCCACTGTAGAGTGCACTTAAGTGATGTCACTCCGCCTGCCAGGAGTTAAACTTCACTAGCAGCAATAATTCAGTTTATTGTTTTGTAGAATTATTTCAAATCAGTACCAATTATATATTTCAAATTGTACAACAGAAGTCTTCAGCCCTCCATTGATGGAGTGGACCATGAGCGGGTCAGGTGGCGGTAGGGAGACTTTGTATGAAAGCTGTTTAGTCAGCCGGGCCGGGTCCAGTCCGCCACTCTCCCCAGAGGGAGGGTCGACAACAGATGGTCCAGTGCTCAGGGGGATGGGCGGTCCCCCCGAAAGCATAAAAGGAAATGGTCCCATTCTCAGCGCCGTTCGGCCTCAAGTTCCTCTTTGACACACAGGTTGAAGAAGAAAAGGCATTACTTGAGGTCACCCTCTGGTATGTCTGTGCATAAATGGTCAGTTATTAGGGCCAGGCACCGGTCTTCACCTCTGTCGGAGTCACCAGTTTTTGTCTCTGGTAGCTGACCTCCTTGACACCGGAGCTCCTCCCCACCTATTGGAGGGGCTTCCGATGAGCAGTTTCACTAGTGGGCTGCTCTTATGGAGCAGTGGGCTCAGAGGTTGGTCCAGCTGCCCAAGCCAGTCACTCTGACACTAGGGCCTTCAGGCCATTCATCTCCTGAGGGACGAGTGATCAGGCCTTCCTAGTTGCGCGGCGCCTCCTTCGGTGCCGTTGACTCTGCGCTCTGGTGTTTTTCCCCCTCACATGGCTGCGGTACAGGGGTCCACACCAATGTCTCTATCTCCTGCCATTTTTCCCTCTTTTACCTCAAATCGCAGTTTTCTGACCTCTGGGATACTCTCTGCACCATCTGCGGAGCTGTGGGCTCTGTTGGTGCCGTCCATGGTGCCTCAGGCTCTGTCAGCACCGTCCACAGAACCAGGGGCTCTGTCAGTGCCATCTCTGCGGTGCTGGGGGCTCTGTCGGCACCGTGTGCTCTGTCAGTGCCATGTGTGGCACCAGGGGTGCTGTCAGTGCCGCTTCGGCTGGTGCCTCCCTCCTTGTTCTCAGTGCCATTTCCTCTATGGGGCTGGGAGCTGGTGCAGCGCTAACCTGTCTTCAGGGGTTCTCAACTCCAATTCTTTCTTCTTCTGTTCTTCCTCCTGATTTTCACTCCTTTCCTGTCTATACAGTCCCCCCTGGACTATCAGGAGATAATTTTGAGCCTGGCCCAGATCTTTGCCTGGGTGATGATGTTGATGACACTGCCCTGGGAGCAGGGATCAATCCTTCTGCAGAGCCTGTGGTTGAAGACCTCTCCTTTAAGTCTCTGCTCAAAATTTAAACTCGGCTCTTTCTCTCCAGACTACAGAAATCAATCCTGGGAGGCTTTGGACTCCAGTATCTTTATGTCCCAGAGATCCCTATGGATTTAACCCCTCCGGTACAGCCTTTTTGAGATCCTCTCACAGATGGTGTGGAAGAATCGGCTCTCATTCCTTCGTGGCCAAGTCCATAGATAGGAAGTGTGCCCTCCCAAGGGTCATCCATTTGGCCTCATAAGGCTTTGCTGATGCCATTGTGGCCTTGGCAGAGAAACAGCGATAAGGCTGTCCTTCCTCAAGGATCTACAGCCAGACCAATGAACAAAGAATCTTGTGAGATAGACACCATAGATAAGAGAGTCTTTGCTGCTTCAACCCTGGGTATGCGCATTCCAAGCTACCAGGGCTATTTTTCTCAATATGAGTATGTACTTTGGCATTCCCTCAAAGAAATGGTATAAGCTATGCACCAATCAGAAGCTAACTCAGAGCTACTTCAAACCATAACTAGGGGTACCGAATCCAATAACCAACAGGTTAAAGCTGCAATGGATGCCTACAATACTGCCTCCCAGGGGGTGGTGGCTGGCATCTGCACCCGCCGCCACTCTTGGCTGCGTACTTCGGGCTTCATGAATGATGCCCAGCAGCAGGTCATGGCCTTACCCTTTGATAGTATGTATCTGTTCGGGTCTCAGGTGGAGCAAGCTCTGGAGGCCACGCAGAAGACTAGGTCTGCCATTAAGATGGCTAGACCTGCGCCCGCCCCTCTCGAGGGTGCAAACAAGCATCAGTTTCACAACCGTCAGTCCTTTAGGGGCAAAGGCAGAGGAGTTTTAACAAAAACACAACCCTCAGCCACAAAAGAAAGTGCACCAGAAGGCACAAGAGGCCCAAGCCCAGTGCCATATTCTAATTTCTGGCCCAGGTCCCACTTGAGCTGTCCAGGGGACTCCTTCTTAGCGGTGGGAGGACATCTGACTCAGTTCTATAATCAATGAAATCTATAACATCAGACAAATGGGTCCTCTGGATAATCCACGAAGGGTATGCTCTCAATCTTTCAGAAACCCCTTTGGATCGTCCTCCCAAACGACAGCCCAGGTTGTCGGTAGTACAGTCAGACCTTCTTGCTTCCGAGGTACAAGGCCTTCTGAAAAACAGGGCAGTAGAAATAGTTCCACTGGATGATCAAAACACAGGTTTCTACTCCCATTACTTTCTGGTCCCAAAGAAAACCGGTGGCATGCGTCCCATTCTGGATCTCAGAAAGTTAAACAAGTTTCTTCACAAGGAGAAGTTCAAGATGATATCACTAGGTACCCTGCTACCTTTGCTTCATTGATCGATTGGGTAGCCTCCCTGGACATGTAGGATGCCTACCAACATATTCTCATACACCCAAAGCACCACCAGTACCTAAGGTTCGTGGCATTGGGTCAACACTATCAGTTCAGAGTCCTGCCCCTTGGGCTATCCTCGCTCCTCAAGTTTTATTAAGTGTTGTGCAATTCTCACGGCACACCTCAGAAATACTGGAATACAAGTGTTCCCATATCTGGATGACTGGCTCCCTAGCAAGAGACTCTGGAGGCCGTGACCACGGCCTCAGACTTCTTCACATCCATGGGAGTCCTGCTGAATCTCAACAAATCACAGTTACAGCCATCCCAGAAGCTCCTCTTCATAGGAACTCTTCTGGACACCTCCTGTGTGAGATTTTTCTTCCAGAGGACAGAAGGAGTTATATCTTACAGATGGCCAGGATACATCAGAGAACACAGCTCCGTTCGAGCTATCTCAATGCAGCGGATGCTGGGCCTCATGGCATCCTCAGTGTTCACTGTACCCTTAGCTCATCTCCACATGAGAACCTCTCAGTGGATGCTCAGTACTCAGTGGTCCCGACCACCACCCTCAGTCCTTTCTCATCAGGTGATGGAACCTCTGAAGAGGTCGCTCGCTTGGTGGTCACAGGAGGACAATCTTCTGGAAGGATATCCCTTTGCCTCTCTGGATCATCAGATCTCAATTACTATGGACGTGTCCTTGATGGGTTGGGGAGCCCCCTACCAGGATCTCCACACCTAGGGTACGTGGACTCAGGACGAGTCACAACTCCACGTAAATGTCCTGGAAGTGAGAGCTGTCCTCTGTGCAGTCTGAGCCTTGAAGGACATATTCTGTCACAAGAATATTCTCCTTCAAATGGACAACAAAGCAGTGATGTACTATATCAACAAACAGGGTGGCGCACACTCTTACCCATTATGTAGGGAAGCAATGAGAGTGTGGGAGTGGTGCCTGGAACACAAGGCTCTAATTCAGGCGGTTTACCTGCCAGGACTACAAAACGAGCTGGCAGACCATCTCAGCAGAATGGAGACAGATCCTCATGAGTGGTCTTTCGACTTAACCATTGTTCAGTCACTCTTCAAAGAGTGGGGAACTCCACACCTGGAACTTTTTGTGTCCTCACTCAATGCAAAACTGCCTCTCTTCTGCTCCAGAAATCTAGGACCTGGCATTTTTTGTCAAGATGCATTCAGGCTGTGGTGGACAAGATGTTTTTTATATGCCTTTCCTCCTCTTCTCCTAATTCAGTGGGTACTTCTCAAATTGGAGTCTCGGGGGGCAGAATGATTCTCATTGCCCCTTCTGGCCTTGGCAGATATGGTTTTCGCTGCTCAACAGTCTATCGGAAGTCGCCCCGAAGACACTTCCCCTTCAGATGAACCTTCTGACCCAGGATCCCGCGGTCCATCCCAACCTGAGGTTGCTTCACCTTTATGTTTGGCTGCTGAAGAGATAGAGGTGAATAGGTTCAATGTTTCTCATACAGTTTCGGATATTCTTTTGGCTGCGCATAAGCCAGCCACTAGAAAAACCTACACAGCCAAATGGAAGCGTTTCTCTATCTGGTGTGCAAAATCCTCTTGGAACCCTTTTTCCTGCCCACCAAATAAAGTCTTAGAGTATCTTTTAGACCTCTCTAATACAGGTCTACAGTACTCCACAATCAAAGTTCATCTTTGTGTCATTTCAGCATATCATGAGCCAGTACTTTTCATGTCACTGGGTAAGTTGCCTCTAGTTAAGAGGTTTATTAGGGATATTCTGCATACTAGACCTCCTATCAGACATCCAGTCGCAGCCTGGGACATTAACCTTGTGCTAGACATGCTTACTTGTAAACCTTTTGAGCCTCTAGCTACTTGCGACTTGAAGTTCCTCACTTGGAAAATGGCCTTCCTGGTGGCCATCACTTTGGCCCGTAGAGTTTCTGAAATACATGTACTGGTCACAGCCTCAGACACTGTATTTCACAAGGACAAAGTAGTTCTTAGGACTCATCCTAAGTTTCTCCCTAAGGTTGCCTCAGAATTCCATCTAAACCAACCTTTAGTCCTTCCTACCTATTTTGCAAACTTCTAGAATGAAGGGAGCATATTTTTCATTCACTGGATGTTAAAAGAGTGCTGTAGTTCTATCTAGATAGAACAAAAAGAAAGGCTTAACAACTGTTTCCTGCAGCGACACCCGGCTGGGTCAACCTGTCGCTATCAGATGTATCTCAGTGTGGCTGGTGGCATGCCTTTGCCACTGCTATGCTATGGCATGAGTCAAGCTGGAAGGCAGAGTATAAACTCATTCTACCAGAGCAGTCGTGGCATCTCTGGCAGAAATCCGCAACATGCCCATTGCAGATATTTGCAATGCGGCTACTTGGAGCTTCGTGCATACTTTTGTTAAGCACTATGCCTTGGATGTCATATCCGGACGACATCTGTTGTTTAGTAGGACCATTCTTAATCAACTTCTGTCCAAAGTATGTGAGCTCTTTATCTCCTGCCGCCCATCTCAGGGATTATTTAGCTTAGTACTCTCCCATTAGTGTGAATGAGTGGTGGAGACTTTATGTTCAGGAAGATATAAAATTATGTACCTACTATAATTCTTGATCTTCTTGGACAAAGTCTCCACCGGTCATTCACATGCCGACCCACCATCCCCCAAGCTCACTTCTCTGTTTTTGGTCTTCACTCCCTCAGTGGCTGAGCTGTGAAGACTTTACTGTTGATCCTTCTTACATGAGTCATTTGGACTATCTTATGTCCGATTCTTAGGTTAGTCCTTCTAGTTAGTTACGCTGCACCTCCTTGGAAAAAAGGTACTGAGGCAGTTGGAGGGTCGACGCCGAGATAGTCATTACCACACGAGCTGAGACTCGTGGTGCCACTCCTCGCGGCTCCATCTCAGGCGCCGGCCCTCTTGAAAAAAGTTTGCTCCCACTGGGTCCTAGTGCCTCCAGCGAACTCCAGTTAGTGTGAATGAATGTTGGAGACTTCATCCAAGAAGATCAAGAATTATGGTAGGTGTGTAATTTCCATTTTCCTCTAGTTGTGCAGAAGCTCCTTCAGCCCTCACTGGCAATCAAACCTGGGACCCAGGCCTGGTGGCACTGAGGGTTGAGGCGCTGGATGCCACACCTCGTGTCGCCGACGACCCAGGTTCAGGAACTGACTCGGATCGGTGGGGTCGGTGGGGAGAGGGAGGATTGAGCATCCCAATGGATGCTGTCTTCCCTCTGGGAGGGGTACTAGGGTGCCGTGAGCACCTGACATCCCAAGAGAGCTGGTGGAGCATGAGCTCTCAAGAGCTTTGATGGCTCGCTCGGTGGAGTCGGGAGAGGGATGCTGTTAGGCACTTGGGCAGAGGCGTGCATCAGTACATCACCTTTCTGGACGTATGTCCTTGTGCTGGCATCTCAGGGGCTGAAGCGGGACCACAAGAAAATGGAAACAACCCTCAGTGGTCCTAGATGACGGCCACTCCACGCCATCCAATCCAGGATCCACAGGGCAGATCCCGCTGTGCAGGTGCTCCATGGAGGTGAGAGGGAGGGTAGGAGTTACCGGGGCACTCTAGGGGCAGACTCTGTGTGTCAGGGACATGGAGGGCATGAACAATGCCTGAAGAGTGGAACACAGAGGTGATCAGTAGGGATAAAAGAAAGTAAAACAAACAAACATGGGACCGGATTCCTGACAGGCAGCAGCTATAACCATTCAGCTAAGGAAGTTCTCCAAAGCTCCGAGCCAAGAGTGCTCCATTCACTTTCACACTTGCCAGCCCATGGATCACCACTGGAGTTTCCTTTTGCTGTTACAAGTACTCAGCATAGCCTTGAATTTGTTATTCACAGCTTTCACCACTGGATTTCAGTACTTTACACAGGCAGCCTTTTCTCATATGCATCACTACATCATATTTTTTTCTTTCATATATACTTTATTCTGCTGTGGCCAGGACAAACTGGGCCCCCCTTAGGCCTGCCCCGCCGACCCCCACTGTCCCCTACCTCTCAGGACTTACCAGGCAGCCAGATACCCTCAGGTATTTCCCACCATAGAACACTTATGTCTGTTTGGTAAAATAAACACGCTAATTTTGTAGTGCTTCGGATTCAGCCTGCTTTTTGCCAATAAGGCACTGTGTGAGTGCAGACCATCCTTTTGTTTGTGTACGTTCGGTTGGAAGGGGGGCATCGTCTCACCTGGTCTGTACCTGTTTGCACAGAAGAGTGCTGACCTTTGTCAGGCTACAGTGGAGGAAGGGCACTAGAGGAAAATGAACAAAAACAGACATCCTTAACAGTTATTTCTGCTCTGTCTGAAGAGGAGTCTGGTCAAAAGTACTATATTGCAGAATTAGAATCAGCCTACCCTCTAATAAATCTCATACCAAAATTAGGTTTCTGTGTTACCGTTTTTAAAGTTATGGGCTATTTTGTAACACTGATTTCACTCCCTGTTCAGAAAAGCCAGTTTCAGTGAAGAGCTGCTGATGATGTCACAACCAGAACTGACAGACTAGTCCTCCCTATCAGCAACCTTATAGGACCTATTTTTCATAGTTATCGAAACTGTAGCTGTAGTATTTATTTAAAAAAACCAAAACTGACACAAGGTTGCCTGCAGTGCTTGCTTTTCCAGAATGTTCAGATGCATGGTACTGTACTTTAGAACACATCAGCAGGTTATTTTGGAATGCAGCGCTGAATCAAAGTATAGACTGTCAAAGTGGTGCACAATTTTAGAATGTTGGGAGGGCGTGGGGAGGGACATGTAATCTCGGCATGTGGCAGGGATGTGCAATCTCATAGTGTGGTTGGACACTTAGGGCCAGATATTCAAACTGCGCCCGAAAAGTGCACAACAGCAAGGCAAGCGCAAGTCACTTGCACACACACAATTCCCATATTCAAACATGGAGCAAGGCCACTGCGCAGCAGCCAACGCCTGAATATCGCATAAACCGCGCCATAGCGCAACCAGGGGGAAGCTGAGCAGATATGATGCGCCATAGCGCAACCAGGAAGGGAAGCTGAGCAGATATGATGTGCCATAGTGCAACAAGGCCAGCCCAGCCGAGCAGTCCAGAGGCCCATAGGGCAAGCAATGACACCCCCAGCAGCATAGCAATGGAACAGCACAACCAGGAGGGTAGGCAGAGGCCCACCACCCATGCCACAGATGGGCACAGGGACACACTGCAGAACTAACAATGCACCCCACACCCCAAGAACAGCATAACTGAGGGAGGGACGAATATCAACCGCCCATGGGGACAAGCAAAGAAAGCACATCCCAGCCGTGTTACTGCAGCACACCCACTGGCAAGCTAAGACTGCCACACAAAGGGGCGGACCACCCCAGTGTCCAGCAGCCCCCCAGTGTGTGCACAGCACACCCTGCACTGTGACCCCAAGACACCACTCCATGAGCAGTGACTGTGACCGTCACTGCAGGACTCCCCAGGCCCCCCCTGGCACAATGCAACCATGTGTACCACCGAACCATACAAGCCAGACCCACCAGGAGCACCCAGCGGTGTGTGGCAGCACACGGCCAGTCTGGCTGAAAGCCACCACCACACCAGGACACCCCCATGCACACACACACACACACACAATCCCAGGACAATACCACACCAGATGCCATGCACACCACTGCAACCGAGCACCCATAGCCAGCTGCAAATCAGAGACCACTACAGTATTCATACAAAATAGATTTATAAAAGAATATCAACACGAACACACAACAATAAACTATGTACAGAGAGATATATACAAGAAAGGGGTGGGGTATGGGTACAAGGTAGGGGTGGGTAAGGGCAGGGTGAAGAACTTGGTGAGGGAAGGCAGGGTGTGAAGGAAGGGAAAAGGGTAGGTGTGAGACAGCTACTGTCCTCCAGGCTGCACAGCAGCAGGTTGCCCCTGGTCTCGTGGCCTCCTCGCTGCCTGACACCCTCCGTGCATCTCCTGCAGAATGGATAGGGACGCCGTGACACCTCCAGCAGGCGGTGGACAGCCCGCTCAATCCTGTGCAGGACCTGGACACCTAGGGCAAGGGAACAGAATCAATGGCTGTGACTGTCCACAACCCTGAAGCCCACCCAACATGCATGGCATACAGCCAAGTGCCCCACCCCTGTGATGGACTGCACCCACTCACAGTGACCGTGCACAAGACAAGCCCAACCAGGCAGCAACAGCCATGTGTGCCACTGCACACACACCCCACCCATGCCCAGCACAGCACAACCAAGGCTGTCCAGTGACGTGGCTATGTCGTGGGAAGGTAGTGCCACAGCCATGTGCCCAGTGCATGCATGGACCACCAGTGACGCACTCACAGACATGCAGTGCCACTGGACAGTGCTAACTGTCACACGTCACGTGCATGGCAGTGTTGTCCATGGATGGTGGTCGTGCCACTCCCCACAGCATGCAATAGCATCCATGTTGTAATGACACTCACCCTCATCAAGCCACTGCATCAGGTGCTGCAGCTGCGGCTGCTGCTGTTGCTGCTGCTGTGGCTGTTGCACCCCTCCTCCGCCAGCCACCCTGGCACCGCCATCCCATGCCTCAGCCTGTGCTCGCTCTGCTCCTCCACGCCTGTGGGAGACAAAGGAAGAGAAAACATCAGTGAGATCCCAAAGCAGACAGCCCTTGCCCCATTGAGTGTGCCTGCCCACATCCAGACCCAAACAGCACACACCTGCAAACACCCTCACAGCAAACCACAGCCCAACCCACCCCCATGCGCAGATTACATTACACAGTCACCCATGCAGATGATACCGGTGCATACACAGCACACCCACCTGGCCTGGGCACAAAGCCCCTCCTGGCACGCGACCTGAGGCGCACAAGCAGAGCACGCTCCCTCCTCTGCAGGTCACCATAGCGGTGCCTGCACTGTTCATTGGTCCTCCTCTGCCCAGTGGTCTGCTCCAGGGCAGCGACGACCTGCTGCCACACATGGGTGCGTGGCACCTGCAGGGGCACACCCTCAAACAGTGAGCCATAGTGGGGCTCCACCACAGCCACCAGGTTGGCTAACTCCAAAGCCCCCCATTGTGGTGCTCTCCTGCATGCCATTGTCAAACTGTACAGTGGCAATATGGCGCTCAGCAGCGGCGCAACTCCATGGAAATGTTGCGCAATACAACTCCATCAATGCCTATCACGCTGTTCGGACAGCGCCATCCACTAGCCAGCTGTCACCGAACAGCGCGATAGAACCGCATACACATGGCAGGCGACAGCGCCAGGGGGCAAGGTCATGCACAAGGTCATGGGTCAGTGGCGCAAGGCCACACACAGCGCCATCGGATGTCCACACATCCTGCACGATTGGACACCTGCGTGCCAGTGCCACAGTGGACTATTGCGCAGTACTGCCATTGTGCCATGTGGTGACCAGCGCTGTAGCGCCATTGGCACAATGGAGGCCATGGCCTGAATTGCCGATCGCGCACAGCACGTCATCAGCGTGGCAGATGCCTGCGTAAGCTACCTGGACATGCGCAATGCAGTGTACCACACAGTCACAGATATGCGCCCATTGGCTCAGCCGTGCTCAACCAGACAGCAAAGCGCAACGGCGCGGTATTCAGCCGACACATGCAAATCATCTGATCAGCCATTCAAAGGCACAGTGGCTGATTGCATCTCATTACAGTTGCTCCACTCCTAATTTGCATGCATTGTGCTATAAATGTGCGACATTGGGCTGCACTGGCCAGATTCGGTTACTACAGGTGAGAGGTGGGTTGCATGCTGTGTGATGTTCTGGACAATGGTCATGGGATAACGCTGTAGACTGCACAGTGACAGGTGTCCACTTCCACCCATACAGATCGACATGACCGAGCAGAGCCAAGGTGAGGGTGAGGATGGTGGGCGGAGGAGGAGGCCCAACTTCACCACGCGGAGACAGAGGCCCTCTTCCAGGCCTACCTGGAGGAGGCCACTACTGAGTGGACGGCGCGGCACCCCTCAGGCCCGTGTGGCTGCATGGGAGGGGGTAGCTCAGGCAGTGAACCTGCACGGAAGCCACCAGCGCTCCGTGCAGGAATGCAAAAAGAAGATGGGGACAGACCGCAGGAGGGTGAAGGAGAAGGTGGCAGCCCTCAGGGTGGCATGTGCTGGCACAGGCGGGGGTCAGCCAGCGGTGGAGGAGCTGACCCTGGCTGAGGACCGACTGGCTGCATCAATGCAGCGGAGTGCTATTGAGCGTGCCAGGAGATGGATTCCAGACAGGTGGAAACCCATCACTGCACGGTATGACATGGTGGTGGTGTTGGGGGGAGGAAGGTTGTTCACATGCACTCACATGTCCTCACTTTCTGTTACAGATCCTGTTCGTCTTCAGGGGATGGTGGTGGTGGATCCAGGCAGTGAGGAAGACATGCTGGACATGGAGGAGGGTCCATCCACCTCTGTCACCAGCCAGCATGCACTGCACCAGCATGCACGCCGGGCTGCCAACTCTGGTGTTGGTGAGTCAGGTGTGGGGGGTGCACAGCCTGTGTCTCAGCAGTCTGGCATGCAAGCATGCCAGCACGCTGTGACTGTGTCTGTAGCATGTACCTGCACCATTGATGATGCAAGGACTGCAATGGGCAGTGACATGTGTGTGTCCCATGACGGACACACAGCAGGCCAGCACGTGTCCCTGGGCCTAGCTGGTTTCAACGTGTGTGCCAGCATGTCGGCACAGTCCCAGGCTGTGCCTGTCAGCACCGGTGGGGCAGCACCAGTGGCTGTGCAGGTGTCTGGCACTGTTGCGGCCACAGCAGTGGAACGAGTGGTCCCTGGGGCACAGCGGTTGGAGGGCAGCAGCAGCAGTCACCCACCAGGTCTGGGGGTACAGTGTCCAGCGGTGGCACATGCCCACCGCCCTTTGATATGCCCATTCCTGGTCCTGGTGAACAGCGCCCACCCTCAAGGGTGTTGAGCATCAGGACCTTCCATACCCTGGGGACAGGATGCCGTTGTGGCAGAGTACCCATTTGAAGAACACACCTGCCTGCTGCAGGAATCAGTACAGCAGCAAAGGTGGGTTGCAACGTCGTGGAGGCACTGTGCATGGTTGTGGAGTGGCACAGCAGGGACTGTGCTCTGATTCTGCAGAGAGGTCCATATGCGGATGGATGTGACGCCGCCATTGACAGGCAGACCCAGGCATTGGTCGCTGTCATTGGCTGCACTGGACTTAGCAGGTGCCCTCTACGCACCCCACACATCACCCTCCTCCTCATTCCCCGTGTCATGCAACACCCAGCCTGTCGATGCTGGGTTCTGCTGTGGCATCCCGAGCACCCCTGGTGCAGGTATGTTTGGCATACTACAGACCCCAGTGCGGACAAGGTCGCGATCACACAGTGGGACCCTGGTGGTCTACGGTACCACCCCATGTGGCCCCTGCTCAGCCTGCCAGTGCTGTTGGGTCACGGCGGGGCCACCCACGCATCCGCGAGTGGCCGTGGAACAGTGCAACATGACTGACCTGTCTCCCAGTGCGGGCCCTGTCTGGTGCTGCCCTGTGTGCATTATGCGTCATGGTGGGCAGTGCACTGGTGGGTGCCCAGCACATCACGCCAACATACGGACCACCTGCACACCATCCCAACAACTGTCCACAGGTGCGTGTGCATGATGATGCCTGCATTGTACTGTACACCAAGGTGTAAGGGTGCCCAGCATCTGACACACGTACTTGGACAGTACAGGTGGTGGGTGTGGTCTGTGGATCTGTGTGTTTGCCATGTCTGTTCGTGCTCTGCTGTGCACCTGCCCATGTACGCTTTGTGCCTGGTGTGTGTGTGTGTGTCCATATGACTGTTCACCCCTCCCTGATGGTGTGTTTGTGTGCCTGTCCTTCCTCCCCTTGCCGTCATGCACCCCTGGTGTGTTACTCTGTGTGCGTGCCAGGACAGTGTTGGTTGCACATGGCCCCTTGACTTACCTGTGTCGTGCATAATGCTCCTCCGTGATGGTGTCCCGTGCAGCTGGGCCTGCCGGATCAGTCGGGGTCCTGCCGTCAAGGGGCTGCTCATCACCATCATCACGGCGCGCTGGCGTCCCCATCACTGTCCCCCTCCTCGACCTGAATGGCTATCCCACAGTCTTTGGCCATGTTGTTCAGGACACAACACACCAGGAATATCCCACAGGCCTTTGAGGTGCTGTACTGTAGGGCACTGCCGGAGGTGTCTAGGCATCGGAAGCATGCCTTGAGCATCCCAAACACCCACTCGATGATGTTGCGTGTGGTGGCATGCGCCTCATTATAGCATTGCTGCGATGGGGTCATGGGGCACTGGTATGGTGTGAGCAGCCAGGGACGGAGTGGGTATCCGCTGTCACCTGTGTGGAGATGGTGGAGATGAGTATCATGTTCAGGTCCATATTGCCAATATCCCTGTGTGCCACTACCATAGCACCTGTGGCATTCCCACCCTTGCCCCACATTTGCAATTCCTACATGCGTACTCACCCACTAGATGGCCTGTGGGATGTCCCACTCTCGAATCAATGGCACAGTGCGGACTGATACCATATAAAGGCATCATGTGCTCCACCAGGGTGTGTGGCACAGACATTGATTATGCGCCCAGTGGCATCACACACCACCTGGCAGTTGACACTGGAATAGCCCTTCCTGTTCCTATATGCAGCCCCATTGGGGCCAGGTGGCATGCGAATGGCCACATGGGTGCAGTCTATGGCCCCTAGCACGCCAGGCATATGTGCTACCCTGTGGAACTCCTGCATGTTTGCTGTACGCTCTGCCACGGTGCTGGGGAACTGGATGTGCTCCGCAGCATGTGGCAGCAGTGCGCTGAGGAATTGGGTGAGGATGCGTGACGTGGCCAACTGTGTGATGCCTGTGGTGTCCCCTGTCAGCCTCTGGAAGGTGTCTGTGGTGAGCAGGCACATGCAGCCTGTCACCTTGGTCTCCACCGACAGAGCGTGACTCCGTCGTGAGGGTGCCTGCATCACATCACTGCACAGCTCACAGAGCTGTCTCAGTATTGCCCTGTTCAGGCGGTACCGGCCCACGATCTCTACATCTGTGTACAGCTCAAAGCTGATGCGGCACGGTACTGCCTGTTGGGGGTGTACCGCCGACGGGCCCTTCCACGGCCACGTCCCCCTGCAGCATGCATTCTCACCCCCCTCATTACAGCTTCCATGTGGAAGCTGGCACTGTCCATCTCCCTGGCTTGTGACCCCCCCTGGCTGATGTTGCTCTGTTACCCCCGCTGTCCTGACTGCTACCTCCACTGCACCGGGTACCCCCGCTGGCCTCTGCAGCCTATGGCCCACACAACTTCCCTTGCCTGCCCTGTTCTGGACTGTCACTGTCTGTCTCTCTCTGTCTGTCTCGCTTGGCATCTCTGTAGCGTTCTTGCGCCTCTTCCTTGAGCCTTTTTATTTTGGCTCATTTCCGCTGTGGCGCAACTTCTGGCTGTTCCGCTGTTGCGCATTGCGTAACCCTTGAATATCGCATTGAGCTCTTTATGCAGGGATCCACCCCCTTCGGTTGCGCATGCCGTCATTTGCATTGCGCTGTTGCTCAGCCTGTTTTCCGTGGTGCAACTGCCTCCTGCTGAATATCGCAGAATGGCACACTTTCGGACTTGCGCATGGCGCAACCCTTTTGAATATCCGGCCCTTAGTCTCAGAATGTGACAGGGACACACATCAAAGAATCTAGTGGGTACTGGCAGTTCTGGAATATATGTAAGGATGTACACTGTTGGAATATGGCAGGACACACCATTATTTTTTTGAAACTGCTTGTCCTTGCCACATTCCAGAATTGTATATTTCCTCCACATTTAAAATTGTGCATCACGTCCCCACCATTATCCAACATTGTGTGTCCCAGCCATATTCCAAAATAAGCGTATCCTCACCACATTCCAAAATTGCACATCACCGTGTTCAAAGTTGTGCTTCAATGCCACATTCTGAAACTGTCACCGTCACATTCCAAAATTGTGTCATTGCCACATTCTGATATAAACTGACCAGGGCTTCACAGGATACTAACATCAATAAACAAGGGAATAAGCTAATTGATATTTTGGAATCATATAATTTAGTCCCGCTTAACACCGAGGGTAACTATACACATTATAATTCTTTCGGTCCCTTGGTGGTTGATTACCTATTCTGGAATAATGCCATGGATATATGGGAATTGTGTAAAGTAATACCAAGAAGCAACAGTGATCATCTCCCACTGACTCTGATGTACAGATACTTGGATAGAAAACAGATTGTACATCGACATTATGACCTTGAGATACGAAATAATGTAAAGGTTAAATGGAAGCATGAACATAGTAATAATATTATTCTTTTAATCAAAAAGCTGTTCCCAAACTCTGATTGTGCTATGAGAAATGGGCCTTTTCTAGCAAAACAGCTAGATGCTTGTTTTGAAGCTACTAGAGAAATTCTTAAGACACTACTAGGTCACCTAGGAACCTAAACACCTGGTTTGATAATGAATGCTCTCGTGCTAAAATAGAACTAAACCAATTAATTAGATATATCTGCGAAAACAAACAAAAAATGCAACATAGGGTTTTGAACCAAGCAAGGGAATTGTGTAAACAATTGCTCAAGTATAAACAAACAAAATTTCAACATGCACAATGGGAAAGAAAAATGACAGCTATTAGAAATAAAGATCATCAGGCTTATTGGCAAATGGTAACCAAGGGTACCTATAATCAAAGAAACAATAGAGATTATTGTATATCAATGGAAACTTGGGTAACGTACTACTCTGAAATATTCTTTGAGCCAGATGAACAGACCGACTTACCTGTGGTAGGTCTTGACCTGTCACACTTCATGTGTTGTTATACACAGAAGTGTTTTTGGCAGGAACGCCTATGAAAAAGATTGAATACCTGTGGAAGTTTTTTTGGCTTCTCTTTCTCTCTGAGCAACAATTCTCATGCCTGTTTTCAATTATTATGTAACAAAACGGGACTTTCCAAAGTCGTGGAAAGGAGCTATCTTAATATCAATTCATAAAAAATGTGACAAGTCAAACCCTCGTATGTATAGACCAATTTCACTTCTGGACAATTGAGGCAAAATATTTTTGAGAATCGTACTAAAGCTACAGGAACAGTTAAAAGCATTGGGCAATTTATCAGAATATTAAGCAGGTTTTCACTCCTGTTACTGTACCACGGATAATTGTTTGTGTTGATCCATCTTTATGAAAAGTATGTTAAACTCCGGAAACTAAAACTATATACAGCCTTTATAGATTTTAGTTCCGCTTTTGATCTGGTCTCACGTAATTTGCTATGGTCACTGATGGGAGACTGGGGTATTAGCTCAAATATTATTGCTATCATTAAAGAGCTATACTCGGACACATGGGCCCAGATTAGGTTGGGTACCCAAAGTTAGTTCTCATTTTCATTTACAATGAATAGAGGTGTCAGGCAGGGGTGTATTCTAGCACCCACATTGTTTTTATTTACATTAATAACCTTCTTCTGGCCCTTGAAAGCTCAGTGACAGATTCTCCTAAAATATTTGAGAAGACCCTGCCCGCATTAGTTTATGCGACGATCTTGTATTGTTTTCATTAACACAGACAGGTCTGCAGGAGAAACTAAACATCTTGTATGAATATGCTAATGAACACAAGCTCATAATCAGTGAAGCCAAAAGCCAGATCATGATTTTGGGTCAAACAAAACAAACATATCCTGGAAAGTTGGATCCACAAAAACTTAAAATGGTTAACTCTTATATTTATCTGGGTTTACACCTATCCTGCAATGGTAGCTGGTCTAAGCATCTTAATACCTTATTATCTAGCTGAAACAAACTGCTAATTCATTAAATAAAAAGCAGCACAGCATTACTGACTCTTGCCCTCTAGTTTGCTCAAAGCATTCGTGACGTACAGAACAGAAAGTGGCAATCACAGGTAAGATGCAACTGCAAAATAAAGCTAAATAAAAAATTGCTAACCAGCAATTATAAATAATAATGGGGAAGTGTTCTTAATGAGGATTTAATGATCGCCCGAGGTGGGATACAACATAAATGCCCCAGGGGTTTATTACAGCATCCCACACTGAGGGCAATCATTAAATCTAAGTTAAGAAGACTTCCCCATCCTTTATTATTTATAATTGCTGGTTAGTAATTTTTTTTTTAGCTTTATTTCGTGGTTGCAGTTCTTACCCAGTGTTGCCACTTCCTGTTCCTAAGCGGCCGCTGAATGAGCAAGCGAACTAGAGGGCAAGAGTCAGAAATGTTGTGCGATGGAGTTTCTGAATGGTAGGATCAACCAGATACATTGCTTTTAATCCTAGTATACGTTTTTTTTTGTTTTTTTTTTTTAAATGACAAAGTAAGGAGAACTCTGTCGGGCAGCTCCTGCCCCGAGGGTGTGAGCAGCCAATGAGGGAGCAGCTGAGTCTGAGTGACTTGGCTCGTGTTTGCCGTTTTAACGGTAAATTATAACTCGGTCAGGCAATGGGGAAAATTGCTGACCAGTTATTATAAATATTTAACTTTAAGTTTGGTGGAAATTCCATTAAACCTTTAATAAAAGCAGCCAAGGCTAAGTACTATGCTCAACTGTTACACCAAGCAGAGATATGGGAGTATGATCATTTTAACACACTTGAAATTCCTCTAAATAAACTATTTAGAGCCAGTTTGTGCTTAAATAATTCTATCCCTGCTGTGCTTGTGCATGCAGAGCTGGGCTTGATCAGCCCTTTAGCATTTGTAAACTCAAGGAAAGTAAATTATTGGGTTAAACTATTGTTTTTGGATCACAATAGATTACCTGCCCTTGCAATCAAAGAAAAATATGTTTGGGAAAGTTTAGGTTGAGAGATCCAAATGGTTGATTAAAATTTACAGTATTCTAGAAAACACAGGTTTAGTGTTCCCAGGAAATACTTTGACAAGAAAATAACTATTCAAATATAAATCATACATTACAAACAAAATTGTAAATTATTATAAGCCAACTGACTTGAGATCTATTTCAGAATTTAAATATTATCCTGGCTATGCAATAATGACCTAGTATTTCTTTCTAGAGACTATGTAGCTGTATTAACAGATCTAAAACAAAGGCAACTGTATACAAAATTCAGACTAGAATTGTTTCCAAGTAACATACTTTTAACTAGATATAAGAAAGTTTTAAATAGAGCATCTTCCTACTGTTCATGTACAAATAAGTAGTTAGAAGATCTGTTTCATGTGATGATAATTTGTCCCTGGTATGAAATTCCCAGAAAATTCTGGTTGGTTCCAATTTGGGGCAAAACTGAGACAGCTAATAATATGAAATTATTAAATATCCTATTCACAACCAGTGGCCAATTAATAATAGAAAACATAGTAGGATATCTTGTTGCAATAGCAAAATTAAAGTAAGACATGAATGATTGCAGTGTTAAGTTTTAAACTTTTCAATATTGAATTAATTGATATGTGTGTTAAATACTACATTGAAGTGAAGCGTATATCTAATACAGGGTTCTCAAATGGTGAGGCCAGCCTCCTGGGAGGCCCCAACCTGTTCAGGGAGGCTCAAGCAAGTCTTGAAAAGTGTTATAGTTCAATTTTGAACTTTATAGATTTTATGTGAAGGGTTAAGGCAAACTGAAGAGGATACTAGTAGGTGAAGTTATGTATTTAGTCACAAGTCTGTGACCAGGAAGGTACTGTACACTGAGCAATGGATTATTTCAGTTGTGCCCAGGAAGGGTAGTGAGAGAATACAATTCAAAATGTAACTGCAAAACACTCAATCAATACAAAATGAATAAAAGTGCAAACAAATTAAGAACAATAAACCAACAATGTGAGGAACAATTGATCAATTAGACTGGCAGCAGAACTGTCCAAATACAAGAGTCAACCATACAGGTACTAGGAATAAGAGCAGGAGGGAGCAACAAGATCCCTGAGAAGTTGTAGAGCAGGGGAGAGGCAGAGGTTGGCAGGATTGTTATTCCTGTTAGAAACAAAAACCCAGTCTAACCCATGAAAGTATGGCAGTAAGGGGTAACAATGGTTTGAGAGTCAAAAATATTGGAGCAAGTAGGTTGTCCTGTTTTGGGGGGGGTACAATAAGCTTAATAACATGAGTGCCAGCTATGCAAAGAGGTTTCATTTTATTCCTGATGTACTGTGAAAAGTAGGCTATTTTTCTATGGGGAGGCCCAAAAATATTTCATTATTTTGGGGGAGGCTCAAGATCTTTTCCATGGCTTAGGGGAGGCTCACTATGACAAAGTTTGAGAACTGTTGATCTAATAAAATCTTTAAAGCTTCTGTGTAGTATCCTGTATTGTGTAGAATGCTGTATTGTGCACCATGGACAAACAATTGGTAATCAAGACCTAGAGATTAATTAAGTTCCTGATTACATTTCTGAACTTTCTATTTAAAACATTTTTATGCTAGGATGAATTAATATGTGCAATACTGAGTGTCTTAGTAAATATTAAACACCCTAATAGGGTATGATGGTTGATCTTTTGTTTTAAGAAAACCTTATTTATAATTTATACTTTATAATTTATTAGATTTGTATTGTCTAGTTCATACTTTAAATTGTAAAGGTCAGTGACCGATCAATAAACTCAGTTTACTTATATTCTGAAACTGTGCATCACCACCACATTCTGAAACTGCACATCACTGCCACATTCCAAATTTGGCATCACTGCCACATTCTGAAACTGAGTGTCACTGCCAAATTCTGAAACTAAGCATCACCATGCATTCAAAACTGTCGTCATCACTGCATTCTGAAACTGTGCATCACTGCCACATTCTGAAATTGTCGTCACCACCACATTCCAAAGTTGTGTATCACGGTCACATTCCAAAGTTGTGTCACTGCCACATTCCGAAATTGCATGTCACCACCACATTCCAAAACTGTAGAACACTAGCATCACCACCTCATTCGAAACTGCTGGTCACTGTCACATTCTGAAACTGCGCGTCACCACCACATTCTGAAACTACGTGTCAGCATCACCACCACGTTCTGAAATTGCGAGTCATCGCCACATTCTGAAATTGCAAGTCACCACAACATTCTTAAATTATGCATCATTCTTGAAGTCGCACGGCACCATCACATTCTGAAGTCACATGGCACTGCCACATTCTGAAGTCACATGGCACCACCACATTCTGAAGTCACGTGGCACTGCCACATTCCAAAGTCACATGGCACCGCTACATTCTGAAGTTGTGCATCACCACCACATTTTGAAGTCACGTGGCACAGCCACATTCTCGGAAGTCGTGCAGCACCACTACATTCTCGAAGTCGTATGTCACCATCACATTCTCTAAGTCACACAGCACCGCCACATTCTGAAGTTGCACGGCACCACCATATTCTCAAAGTCGCACATCACCATCACATTCTCGAAGTCACGTAGCACCACCACATTCCGAAGTCATGCGGCACCACCTCATTACGGTTGCATGGCACCACCACATTCTGAAGTCATAAGAACATAGGAAGAAGCCAGCAGAAGAAGGCCATTTGGTCTACCAAATCTGCTCGTATTGCCGGGTCCACAGCTTGAGCTAATGTTTCTGCCCTCCATCCCCACCCTCCCATCCTCCCTACTCATGATCCTTACCTTCCCTCTGCCTATCCCATCCTCTCTTAAAGCTACCCACTGTCTTCAATGAGATGACCTCTTCCAGCAGTGCATTCAAGTTTCCACCACCCTCTCTGTGAAGACGTGCTTCCTGACCTCCCTCCTAAACCTCCCACCCTCCAGCTTAAGACTGTGCCCCCTTCATGTTATGGTTACCACTCAACTTAAGAGACTCTCCTTATCAACCTTATTTATCCCTTTCAAGTACTTGAAGGTCCCAATCATGTCCTCTCTCTCTCTCTCTCTCTCTCTCTCCTGTCTTCCAGGAAGTACATGTTCAGTGCCCTCAACCTCTCCTTATCTGCCTTACTCTGCTGACCATCTATCATCTGTGTAGCCCTCCTCTGGACCTTCTCAAGTAGGTAAATGTCCTTTTCAAGGTGTGGGCATCAGAACTGAACTCCATACTCTAGATGTGGCATTACCAGTGACCTGTTCAAAGGCAGTGTAACCTCCTCTCTCTGCTACTGATCCCCTACATATGCATCCCAGCATCTTGTTTGCCTTTGCTGTTGCTTTCTTGCACTGTGTGGAGTGCTTCAGGTCACTAGCGATCATCACCCTCAGGTCCTTCTCCTCCTCTGATGCAGATACTTGGACTCCACCCAGGTAGTTCTTTGTCCTGGATTCCTGGCTCCAATATGCATAACTTTGCATTTCTTGGCATTGAAGCCAAGCTGCCAGATCCTGGACCACCTCCCTAGCTTTTCCAGATCTTCCTGTAGGTCCTGTATCCCTTCAGCTGTGTCCACTCTCCCACAGAACTTGGTGTCATCCACAGATAGGCACAATCTGCCCTTAATGCCATCTCCAATGTCATTGATGAAGACATTGAACAACACTGGTCCCAGCACTGAGCCCTGCGGGACCCCACTGGTTACCTCTCTGGTGCAGATAACTCTCCCCCCACAACCACCCTCTTTCTGGGTTCTGTCCCTCAGCCAGTTTTCCACCCATCTTGCCATCTTTTCGCCAGCCCCAAGATCCACCAACTTCCTGATCAACCTTTTGTGGGGCACAGAGTCAAAGGCCTTGCTGAAATCAAGATAGAGAATGTCTACTGTCTTAGTGACACAGTCATCGAAATCAATCAGATTTGTTTGACACAGTTGCCCCCCCCATATGAATTCATGCTGCCTGTCATCCTGGAGACCATGCTCTCTAGGTATTCCACCAAACTTTCCTTTAGTATGGTCTCCATGAGCTTGCACACAATGGAAGTCAGGCTGACTGGTCTTTAATTCCTGGGTCATCCTTCGGACCATTTTTGTGGAGGGCACTACATGTGCTGTTCTCCAGTCCTGTGGTACCACACCTGACTCTAATGAACTATTAAATAAGTCTGCCAGTGGCCCTGCCAGCTCCTCAGCCAGTTCCTTTAGTACCCTTGGATGCACTCTGTCCAGGTCTGGTGATTTGTCCACCTTCAATGCCAGCAGACCCTCCCTCACTATATCCTCCTCTATCACTACATCTGTGTTCCCCTCACCCCCTGCTCCTCTTTTCCCTCCTGAAGGCACTGGTATGTCCTTCTCCCTGGTGAAGACGGAACAGAAGTATTCATTTAGTATCTCTGCTTTTCCCCCATTATCCTCCACCCCTTTCTTAAGGTTGACAATCCCTCCCTTCTTGTCCCTTTTCACACTTATATAGCAAAAGAAAGCCTTCTCCCCCTTCTTAATTCCTTCAGCTATCTGCAGCTCCTTCTGTGCCTTTGCTCACCAGACTTCCTTACTTGTCTCACTAGCCAACCTTCAGTAATTTACCCTATCCACCCCTCGGTCTTCCTGAATTTTCTATTGGCCAACCTCTTTTCCCTTATTGCATGGGCAACCCCAGAACTGAACCAGCTGGATGCTTTGGCCTTTGTGTACTACCCCCTTAGCCTAATGCACTCATCTGTGGCAACCAGTATTCCTTCCTTAATGATGGACCACCTTTGGTCCACCCATATCTGCTCCGATGCCCGCCAGATGGATCCTTAGCACTTCACCCATTTTCCTGAAGTCTGCCCTCCTGAAATTCAAGATTTTGATCTTAGTCAGAATGCTTTCCCTGCCCATATACAACTGGAACCACACTGTGCAATGGTCAATGCCACCCAGTGGCTCATTGACCATTATTTCTTGTACATGCTCCCCATTTGTGAGCACCAGATCAAGAACCGCCTCAGCACTTGTTGTTTCAGTGACACCCTGAGTCAGGAACCCACTCTGTAGTCCTTCTAGGATCACCTGACTCCTTGCACATGTTGTGGATGGTGTGCTCCAGTCCACTTTGAGCAAGGTTGAAGTCCCCCACAATTACTGCCTCTCCTTTCCCCGCAGCTTCCAATATCTGTGAACTCAGTTCCCTGTCCCTCTCCTCATCCTGACTGGGTGGTCTGAAAACCACCCCCAACCACACCTTTCTCCCTCTATTGGACCATAACTGAACCCATAATGCCTCCACCTCCCCTTCCTCTGACTTCTCCCTCGTGCAAGCTATTCCCTCCCTAATATAAACTGCCACCTCTTCCCAACTACACTGTCCCTTCTGTATAGTTTATATCCAGGGATCGCAAAGGTCCCAGTCATGGTGTGATGTTGCCCAAGTCTCGCTTACTGCAGCTGTGTCCACCCTCCTGTCTGCTAATAGTGCCTACAGGTCGTCCATCTTGTTTCCAAGACTCAGCACATTCAGAGACACCATCCTCCACCTAGAATCTGACCTTTCTTCTCTTCCCTCTATTGTTCTATTCTCATTTATCCCCTCTGTGTGCACACCTCCACATACCCTTGTTATATGATCCTCACCTCCTCCACCCTTTGGTAACTGTGATCTTGCCCCTCCCACCTCCTCCCTCCAGACCGCTTCCATCACTGTGGGAGGAGGGTCACTGGCCTCCTTCTCTCAGAGTCTGTGGGCCTCCACACCCGCTGCCCCCCAGTAGTTTAAATTAAGTGTAGTGGTTATGTATTCCCCAGTTTTCCTAGTCCCTCAAACCCTCCCTGCTGAGGTGTAGCCTGTCTGGTGAAAAAGTGCTTTGTTTGACCAGGCTTCTCCTAGTCCCAACACAGATAAACATCTCCTCCTGCACCATTTCCTCAGCCAGTCATTAAAATCCTCTATTCTTTTTTCCTGGCTGTCCTGGCCGTGGTACTGGTATCACCTCTGAGAAGGCCAGCGAACTTCCTTCTCAGCAGATCTTCCCTAACTCTCTAAGCCTACTTTGCACTGCCTCAACCTTCTCCCCAGCAAGGTCGTTGGATCCCAAATGTATAACTAAATTAGTTTTCCTCCAACCTCCCTTATTACTTCCCTTATTTTTAGGCCCACCTCCCCACTGCCATCCCTGGCATACAAACCACCCTCCTGCTTGCATTTGGGTCCCCTTTCCTTCCACAGTGAATACTCCTAGTTATGGAGTCTCCTATGATTGCCACCTTTCCATCCCTGCATCCGTGCTTCCTGTCCTTCCTTTCTTACCTTTGGTACTAGCTGCTTCCTCATCTAACATCTCCCTCTGCACCCTGTCACACCACATTCCAGTATGCGTCACTGCCACATTCTGGAAGTTGTGCATAACCGCCATATTCCAAAGTTGTGCATAACCGCCACATTCCAAAGTGTTGCGTCACCGCCACATTCCGAAGTTGCACGCCACTGCCACATTCTGAAGTTGCATGGCACTGCCACATTCCAAAGTCACACGGCACCACCACATTCCGAAGTTGCTCGGCACTGCCACATTCCAAAATCGTGCATCACCACCACATTCCAAAATTGCGCTACTGTGCATCACCACCTCATTCCAAAACTGCGCGTCACCTCCACATTCTGAAACTGCACATCAGCATTATCATCACGTTCTGAAACTGCGCGTCAGCATCACCACCACGTTCTGAAACTGTATGTCACTGCCACATTCTGAAATTGCGCATCACTGCCACATTCTGAAATTGCACATCACTGCCACATTCTGAAATTGCACATCACCGCCACATTCTGAAATAGCGCATCACCGCCATATTCCGAAATTTCGTGTCACCGCCACATTCTGAAACTGCACATCAATGCCACTTTCTGAAATTGTGCATCACTGTTGCATTCCAAAACTACACGTCTCTTCTACATTTTAAAATTGTACCTGCCTGCCACATTCTGAAATTGTGTGTAAACTTCCATGCTCCAATATTGCCTGTCATTGTCACATTCTGAAAATGTGCATTCCCACCATATTCTGAAACTGCACATCTCCACCACATTCTGAAGACGAGTGCCACTGCCACATTCAAAAATTGCATGCTCAAGTTACATTCTAAAATTATGCATCCCTGCCTCATTTTGAAATTCCACGTGGCTACCAGATTCTGAAACTGCATCACTGCCACTTTCTTAGCTTTTGTGTCCACGCTGCATTCTGAAATTGAATGTTGCCACCACAATCTGAAATCAAGCATACCAACCATATTTTGAAATTTTGCATCACTACACCACATGCCAAATTAATCCATCCAAGACCATTACAAAATTACATATCCCTACCACCTTCCACAACTATGTGTCTCCGCATTTCAAAATTGTATCTCTGCCACATTCTAAAATGATATGACACTGCCACATTAAGGATTTTAACATCCCTGCCACTTTCCAAAATTGCGTGTCCCACCTACTTTCTAAGATTGTATCATTGCTGCTTTCCCCCGTTGCAGTCTGGTGACATTTCAAAATCTCATCCCTGCACTATTATAAAAATTGCACATATTTTTGTCATTCTAAAGCCATGTTTGGTGCTGTATTCCACCCCTCCCCCCAACCATCACATTCTTAAGTACTGTACCTTGCATCTGCACATTATGGAAATGTATGCCCTGACTCACCCACTGTCAGCTTTCCTTTTCCAGATGTTTAATAAAACTGCAGTTTTATGCAATGTGAGAGAAATAAGTATTGTAAGGTAGTTTACAAGAAGGACTAGGCTGTGAGTTCTGGTTGTTGCAACATCAGTAGCTCTTTACTGAAACTGGCTTTTTGAACGGCAGTAAATTTAGGTTACAAAATAAAATTGTAACTTTTAAACAAAGTAACTTTGAGATCTCATTTTTGGCATGAGGCTGATTGGGAATATGCTGATCCAAATTCTGAATTTACTGGTGCTAGAAATTTTGGCCGCACTCCCTGTTTAATGAGGGAAAACAGTGGGCCCCCACCTGAAAGTGATATCAGGGTGGCTATCAAGGTTGTTCTTGAAATGAGGCAGTCAGTAATTACTAGAGAAAGGGTGCTGAAAGGGCTTGAAAACCTAAAGGTAGATAAAGCCCCAGGGCTGGATGGGATGCACCCAAGGGTGCTCAAGGAATGTGTAACCCCGGACCCCTGCTTTTTGCAAATGACAGGTGGCATGCTGTTGAAGCTGACAGCAGTACCTGGTGGGGACTGGGTTCGGGAGGATAAGGTTACTCAGCACAGGGGGACCTAGGTTTGGTTACTCTGCACAGGGGGACCCAAGTAAATCCGAACACCAGAAGCAATAACTGTAATGTCCAGAACCAGGAATGGGATTCTACAGTGTGGCTTTTATTCACATCCAAACTGAACAAGCAAAGCATAGACGGACCCCCACGGGACTACATTCCTGGTAATGCAGATTAGAGACAACAAAACACTTCTTCACATTTCCAGCCCTCAGGCTCTGAACCCACCAGGCACACAGCCCGGACTTGCACGCAGCTTTGGGTACACAGCCCGACTTGTACACTACTTGGGTTTTCCCACTGGCCTGGCTCTGCTGCCGGCCACTTGATCCACGGTCCATTTTGGGAAATGAACCAGATTTCCAATTGGTGGCTCCCCAAACCACCTTAGAGCCTTTGACTCCTAGAGGGAATTTTCCTTCCAATCCCACGTCTGGGTACTTCCCTCATCACTGGCGAAGTGCATGAGGCAAAGTAGAACTCCACAGAGCAAATCCGTAGAGGTGGACCTGGTCACTAAAGATGGGGGGTCTCCCACCTCCAGCTCCCACAATCCATGCCCAGCTATTTCTCTGGAAACTAAACAACTCTTTTCTGAAAGCTTGGCAATGTAGATAACTGGGTAGACATATGTCACATCTCCTGTACATGTTCTTGACTTCCACTATGTGCTGGACTTGAACATACTTTTACTTTTGGCTAAGCCTATTACTCTAGGCCTCCCACTACTTCAGTAGTCCAATCCCACTATCACACAAGTCCCAGGGTGAAAACATGGGCCCTTTAGAAAGAGCAAACTCACCCTCCGGTTGCAGGTGCCCCACAGGCGAATCACGAAATCTTCTTGTTTCCCAAAACTCTTGGACCAAATAAGGCAGCTTCTCTACTAGCAGAAAACCAGGGGTTGCCCTGGAATATGCAGAGCTAAACTTTCCTGCCCCATCCCCTCAGGGATGGGGCACTAATGTCCAATTCAGCAGTCTCCACCACTTTAAAACTAGCTTTGTGTCTCTCTTTAGGTGGAAACACACCTTTTTCCTAAATGTAGCCCTATGTCAGGGCTGAGGCTAAAAGCCTAACACAGAGCTGCTGTGCTCCTCTCAGCAAGCTCCAAACTCCAACTGACCCACAGACTACTGTTCAAACCTTCCCTCATTCTACTCCAACTCCTGCTGCAGATTCCTTTGTGGCTCATGCAGCTGTGATAATTCTATGGTGATGTCATCCCTCAGTCTCAGCTGAGACTGAGAACAGAGTGAGATAGTGTGAAATCCATTTAACTGGAGTTTCACAAGCTGCCTTCCCTGCTTACCACTAGGTCTTACTGGGATTCTAGTAACCCTGGGTAACAAGGGGGTTACAAATGGACTGCAGAACTGGCTGAACCCCTCGTAGGGCTGTTCAATATCTCAATTCAGACTAGGGTAGTCCCAAAAGACTGGAAGGTAGCAGAGACAGTCCCACTACACAAGGTGGGGGAGACAAGGAGCAACCAGGAAATTACAGACCTGTCAGCCTTACCTCTGTAGTGCATTAACTGATGGAGTCACTGATCGGCGAGAACCTTGTCGCCTACCTAGACAGCAACTGCTACAGGATAGTAAACAGCATGGGTTTGTGGTATGGAGGTCTTGTCAGATCAACCTGACAGTTTTCTTTGACTGGGTAACAAGGTAGTAGATAAGGGCCACACTGTGGATTTACTCCACTTGATTTCAGCATAGCTTTCAGCTTGGTGCCACACAGAAGACTGCTGAAGAAGCTGGCAGACCTGAGCACAGCCAGAGACATAGTTAGATGGGTAGGATCCTGGTTGAAGGGGATATAGCAGTGGGTGGTGGTAAATTGGTCAAATTGAAAGATAGGAAGGTCACGAGCAGGGTGCCACAGGGATCTGTCCTGGATCCTGTTCTCTTCAATATGTTTATCAGTGACACTGGAGATGGCATCCAGGGCAAGTTGTGTCTCTTCACAGATGACACGAAGCTCTTTGGTAGGGTGTATAGCAATGAAGGGATCAGGGAGATGCAGAGAGATCTGGAAAGGCTCGAGAGGCAGTCTAGGTTTGGCAGTTGTAATTCAGTGCCAAAATGCAAGGTTATGTAACTAGGGGAAAAAAAATCCAAGGCAGAAGACTTGCTGGGAGGGTTAAAGTGACCACTGCGGCACAGGAACGGGATGTGGGAGTCATCATTAGTGACTCCCTTAAACAATCTAGCCAGTTAATAAGGTCTACAGGAAGGCTAGTAGGATGCTGGGATGTATCGAAAGGTGCATTGACAGCAGGAAAAAGGAGGTACTGCTTCCTCTATATGGGCCACTGCTGAGGCTGAATTTGAAACACTGTGCTTCGGTTTTGGAGTTCTCAGCTGAGAAAGTACAGGGACAGGCTGGAGATGGTGCAATACAGGATGACCAGAATGATTCAGAGCAGCAGGGCAGATCTTACGAAGATCATCTCAAGGCACTGAACATGTATTCACTGGAGACCAGACAAGAGAGGAGGACATGATAGAGACCTACAAGTTCTTGAAGGGAATAAAAGTAAACTGCGGGGAACTGTTTAGCAGGAGTTCAGAGTCAAGAACCTCAGGTCATGAACGGAACTGGCAGGTGGAAGGTTTAAGAGTGATGTGAGGAAGTTCTGTTTTATGGAAAGGGTGGTGGAGCCGTGGAACAGTCTGGCAGCAGAAGTGGTGGGCGCCAAGACCATCAACGGTTTCAAGCATGGCTGGGACTGAGTGAATGGTGGTGGTTGTTCAGATTGGTAGCAGTAGGGAAGAGAGCAGGGGGTGTACAAGGAGGGGTAAAACCCTGTATGGACAATAGGTCCCAAGGCATATAGGGAACTCCAGGCAGAACAGACGGATGTTTGGTCTTTTTCTACTGACATTGTCTAGGTTTCTATGGATGCTAAACTCTCAGGGGTCAGGAAAGTTGGAAGTGGGGTCCCACTGGAGTCGGTGCTGAGACCATTTCTGTTCAGTATGTTCATCTTCAATATTGGGAAGTCAGCTGTTAACAGTTCATATAAAGTATTGTTTTAGAAGCTTCCCAGAAGAGAAACTAGAATTGGTTTAACCTCATCATATGTTTTTTTTTAAATCCAATCTTGTCTGGCCCATAGGCTCTCCTGCCTACCAGATTGCTGCTTATACAACACGCTCCTCATGAAGGTCAAATATAGATAGAGAGAGAGAGAGAGAAAGAGAGAAGGGAGAGAAAATTGGGGTCACCAGGGTCATGTTACCTTGATGACATCACCTTCAGTGGGCAGTGTGGTGACAGTCGGGCTTCACACACGTTAGTATTAGGAACCTCTAGGTCTCATGTTATGGGGTATAACAGTAATGATTCAGTGGGATTTTATATAAACTCAATCATGACAGGATAGTAACTCTGTTGTTTTGAGCCACTTTCATTACCATATCAGCAGAAGTGTATTGATCGCCAACTTTGAGCCATTACAATGTAAAAGATAGCACATATCACTTACATATCTTCAAGTACAAATACTTACAGATAGAAAATGTTTACTTATTATTATCTACCATTAAAGGAAAGGGCATGTCAGCCTTTTATTCTGTTTACCTATGTAGTTTGTAGGTATGAACAGTGACCTTCAAATTTCATCAAGATTTAAATGTAAATGAAGTTACTTGAAGGAGAACTATGGACAAAAGTAATGCAGCGATGAAGTTGCATAGATCGGGCTCAGGACTCCAACCCTCCTGCAGTCACAATATATATATATTAGTCTGTTTAAATACCTTTTAACACATAAATTCTGATAATGCTCCTGCTGTAGCTGGCATTTTCTAATCCTGCTGCTTACCCCCCAAGATCTTGGTATTAATCATGCAAGATGATGATGCACCTTTACCCCTTCCTGTATTGTGCCTTGTGTACGGAGATTTAGTAATCTCTGTATCCCGTGCCCTGCTATTTTACAGAATTTGGAAAACTCTGTAAAAATAGCAATGGTATAGAGATATGGAGATTATGAAATCTCTGTACATATGGGCACAATACAGGAAGGGCAAAAGAGCCATCATCTCACGTGGGTTACCAGCGGGGGTGAGCACTGCGGGTTAGAAAATGCCGCTGCAGCAGAAGGATTATTGGAATTTATGAGTTAAAAGGTATTTAAACAGGCTAATGTATATTGTGACTGCAGGGAGACTGAGTCCTGAGTAATCAATTTATGCAGTGATTGCTGCATTACGCTTGCCCATAGTCTCTCTTTTAAATCTGGGTGAAACCTGCTTGACTCCATTGCAGAGGTCGAGCCCAACTCATGTAAGGCATCCTAGAATTTTATGATATTGCAGTAGTTATACTGTATCAGTCAGTGCTGTTACTGTCCTCTGCAGTCCCTGTGTTCTTGTCCCGCACAAAAGATTAATAATCAAGTTAGCCAGCCTGAGAGTGAGTCCCAGGGTGGTAGCCTGGGTAGCAAACTGGCTGCACAACAGGACACAGAAGGTAATAGTGAATGGAATACATTCTGAAGAAAGGGGGGTTACTAGTGGAGTACCTCAGGGCTCAGTACTGGGTCCAGTCCTTTTTAACATCTTTATAGGTGACATTGCAGAGGGCCTGGAAGGAAAGGTATGCCTCTTTGAAGATGACACAAAGATCTGTAACAGAATTGATACACAAGGGAGGGTAGAAAGGGTCAGAAGGGACTTGGCAAGGTTGGAGGAATGGTCAGACATATGGCAACTTAGATTCAATGCAAAGAAGTGCAAAGTAATGCACCTGGGAAATAAAAATCCAGGAGAAGAGTACACAATAGCAGGGGAGGTACTAACAACAACAATAATGGAAAGGGATCTGGGTGTAGTCATATCAGATGACCTAAAGGTGGGTAAGCAATGTGAGAAGTCAGTAAGGAAGCCAGGGGATACTGGGATGCATAGGGAGGGGCATCACAAGTAGAAAAAGGGAAGTGGTTATCCCTCTATACAGACAGTTGGTGAGACCCCATCTGGAGTACTGCATGCAGTTTTGGAGACCTCATCTACGCAAGGACATAGACAGGATGGAAACAGTCCAGAGGAGGGCAACTAAAATGGTGCAGGGTCTACATCAGAAACCATATGAAGAGAGACTGAGAGAGCTTAATATGTATACCCTTGATGAAAGGAGGGACAGGGGACATGATAGAAACTTTTAAGTACCTCAAGGGAATCAACAAAGTCCAGGAGGGTAGCATCTTTCAGAAAAAGAGATGTGTAAGAACAAGGGGGAACAATTTAAAGTTAGAGGGGGGACGGCTCAGGGGTAATGTGAGGAAATTCTTTTTCACGAGAGAGAGTGGTGGACACATGGAACCACCTTCCTGGAGAGGTTGTGGGGTCTAAAACAGTGGGGAATTCAAACATGCATGGGACAGACATAAGGCAATTATAGTGGGGGTTGCAGGAAGTAGGCTGTTGGTTAACTAGAATCTGCAGCTTATCCAGTAGGTAGAAATAGGCAGACTGGGTGGGCCAAGTGGTCCTTATCTGCCGTCAAAGTCTATGTTCTATGTCTTATGCTGATCATGAAACCTTCCGAGGCATAGTAAGTGCCCTGCTGTTTTCTGTAGTTTAAAGTGTATCCGAGTTAGAAAAAGTGATTTTTAGAGAATGCAGTGACTTCACAAGACATGTAACAGAACTGACTGAGATTATATCCCAATTCACATGACCTGATCTGCACTGTTGTGAGTGATGCAGATGAGTAGCACTAGTGCACATCAGGTCGTGTAAATGACTAGGGAGTATTGTATATCACTCCGCTGCAGCGAACTGTGACCCCTGTTTTGGTGGGATCGTGTACCCAGTGCAGTTTTTTTTAAGTGCATAAACACGCTACCCGCCCGCACCGTGCGCCTCTGCAGCACTTCATGCTAAACCTCCTATCAGCTGGACCCACCCAGTCTTCCCGGTTCCCCTGCTGCTATAATTTTTTAAACTTGTATTTCTTGATTTTGAAAGTCCGTTAATACAAGTAATTCCAGTAGGAAAGAACATAGCAATAGTGGCAACTACATTTTAACAGTAAGATATTACTGCAGTCCTACACATGGTACAGCATAGCGGGGTTATCCACTGACACTGGATAAACATAAAAAGCATATTCATAGGCTATCGCTGCCATGAGCAGGGATGATCAAACAATGGTAATGAACTCCCCATACATCGTGCACTCATTTAATAGGTTAAACATCCCTAAATACCCACAAAAGGAAATACCTAAGTTAAAGATCACAAAGCATATGACACAGCCATGCAAATCCCTTTTAGTGTTTGGTGAAAACCAACCACCAAAAATCCCCACACTGAACACCAACGTACATTCTGGTAAGCTGTAGGAAGGAAAACATATTGTTTTATACTTGTCCTTAAACTGCAACAGATGGCTGTTTTAACCTAAGTCAAAAACATTCTTCCCCAAGGTTCTGGTTCCAGTTCTGTTTCTGCTCCACCATTACTAACCATTTAGTTAACTCACTGTTTTATTCCTTCTGGTTTACACACTGAGGAGGCAGTGTGGTCTAGTTGTTAGAGTACTGGCTTTGGAATCAAGAGGTCATTGGTTCAAATCCTGCCAGAGCCAAAAACTGAGCAAGTCACTTAACCTCTCAGCACTCCATTCCACCCCGTTGTGGAAATGGGTAGAAGCAGGACTCCACTGAAGATGAGATGCTGCATCTCAGCTGGGCTGTCCTGAGTAAATAAATTGGAAAAAAAAAAAAAAAAAAAGGCTGGCTCGTCGGTGCAGGGATAAAGCTATGGCTCACGATGCTGGTGGCCGGGGTTGAGAAGTGAGCTCAGGCTGTTGGAGGGCCGGAGGGGGCAGGTGGATTGAATGTCTCAGAGGATGCACATACCCTCTGCAGAGGTCGGGTTACAGCCCCCGCTACAGTGCTTCCACCTCTGTTTCCACAGGTGGTAGCACAGTGGTGGGGAGAGTAAGTAAAGTAAGTAAGAAAAAATGTATTTGTACAAGGCGCCCTTCCTGAGCTCAGGGTGCCTTTACTATACACCATGCAATAACAATATTTAAAATCAATAAAACTGATGACAAAGACAATGACAATCGATCACTAAGTCCCTGAAAATGCCTGGTTAAATAAATATGTTTTTAAGGATTTTTTAAATCCTTCTCGTCAGGTTATCTTGTATCTGGCAAGGTAGAGAGTTCCACAGGGTAGGTGCCATAAAGGCAAAATATCTTCCTCCAGATGTTTTCAGGGATACCTGGGAGTCTCTAGCAATCCCTCGCCAGAGGATCGGCGTGAGCAGGAGGGGCAGTAAGAAAACAAGAGCTCTTTGAGGTTGTGAATGGGAAGGAGACTCTTGGTGGGGGTTGCGATTGCGCCACCATGCACTCTTCCTCCTGAGCCCTGTGCCCCAATGTCCTGAGGGGCAGGGAACAAAACCCAGGAAGCTGGGCAACAGCATGGTAGACAGTGGACCTCAGTACATCCGGTTCCCCACACCACCAGTGGTGTCGCCTGATGACACTCAGGAAATCAGGGCAAATTCCTCCTACTCCCACTCCCATCAGGGAGATACACTGAGGCTCCATGGATGACAAATGCAGGCTGGTATGGGGTGCTGGGGCTCAGAACTATGCCTTGGGACTTCTTGGGGGGGGCATAAACTGTAGATGAGTAACATAAACACTGGTGAAAGGTACCATTTTACATCTGTATGATATTGTTTATATAAGTGATCGTACACGGCCCCAGGAGGACATAGAAACATAGACTTTCACGGCAGATAAGGACCGCTTGGCCCACCTAGTCTGCCCATTTCCCTACCTGTTGGATAAGCTGCAGATCCTAGTTAACCAACAGCCTACTTCCTCCCTACCCCGTCTAGAATTGCCTTATGTCTGTCACATCGTTCTTGAATTCCCCACTGTTTTGACCCCATGACCCCTCAGAAAGGTCATGCCATATGTTGACCACCCTCTCCATGAAAAAATACTTCCTCACGCTGCCCCTGAGCTGTCCCCCTCTATCTTCAAATTGTGTCCCCTTGTTCTTGCACAACTCTTTTTCTGAAAGATGCTACCCTCTTGAACTCTGTTGATTCTCTTGAGGTACTTGAATGTTTCTATCATGTCCCCCCTCTCCCTCCTTTCCTTGAGGGTATACATATTAAGCTCCTTTAGTCTCTCTTTGTATGGCTTCTGTTGCAGACCCTGCACCATTTTAGTTGCCTTCCTCTGGACTGCCTCCATTCTGTCTATGTCCTTGTGGAGATGGGGTCTCCAGAACTGCATGCAGTGCTCCAGATGGGGTCTCACCAACTGTCTGTACAGAGGGATAGCAACTTCTTGTTTTCTACTGGTGATGCCTCTCCCTGTGCATCCCAGTATCTCCCCAGCCCTCCTTAGTGCCTTCCCACATTGCTTGCCTACCTTTAGGTCATCTGATATGACTACCCATCAGGTCCCTTTCCATTTTTGTTGTTGTTAGTATCTTAACCCCCATTGTGTACTCTTCCCCTGGGTTTTGTTTCCTAGGTGCATTACTTTGCACTGCGTTGCATTGAATCTAAGTTGCCATATTTTTGACCATTCCTCCAACCTTGCCAAGTCCCTTCTTATCCTTTCCACTCCCCCAGGTTACCACCCTTGGACCGATTCCCAGGCTGGTTAACTTGTTTATTAATCTTTTGTGTGGGACTGTGTCGAATGCCTTGCTCAAGTCTAAGGTAGGCCACGTCCACAGCCCTCCCTGGTCTACTACTTTGGTCACCCAGTCAAAGAAATCTATTAGATCATCTGACATGACCTTCCTGCTGTGAATCCTTGCTGCCTTTTGGTCCTGTGCCCTGATGGCCTCTAGGTACACTAACAGTTCTTTCTTTCAGAAGTGATTCTATCATTTTCCTACCACTGAGATCAAACTAACAGGTCTGTAGTTTCCTGCCTGTGCCTTGCTCCCACTTTTGTGAAGGGGAATCACATCCGCAGTCCACAGGTACCACACCATCCTCCCATGATTTGTTAAAAAAGGTGGTCAGTGGTGTCACTAGTTCTCCCCTTAGTTCTTTTCGAATTCTGGGGTGAATCCTGTCAGGCCCCATTGCTTTGTCCACCTTCAGTTTTAGGAGTTCTTTCAGGACCCTTTCTTCTGTGAATGGACTGGTATCAACCCCCCATACAGAGAGCTTTTATTGTTTGGTTTAGGTACCTCCACCTTCTCTTCTTTGTTGAATACTGAACAGAAGTATTCATTCAGCATCCCTGCTTTTTCACTGTCACCCTCTGCCCACCCCCTCCCTTTTATTAAGCCTCACTAGCCCCTCCCTTGGTCTTCCTTCACTCCCTAATGTACCTATAAAAGGTTTATCCCCCTTCTTAACTGAGTTGGCTATCTTTTCCTCGGTTTGGGCCTTTGCTAGTCTGACTGCCTTCCCCACTTCCTTCTGCTTTAACTGGTACAGTTCTCTGTCCTGCTCCTTCTGTGTTTCCTTATACTTCCTGAATGCTATCTTTTTCTCCCTAACCTTCCGTGCCACCTCTTTTGAGAACCATAGTGTTTTTTTTTCCTTTGTTTAGTTTAGTTTATTTGCTTCACACAAAGGCTTGTTGCCTGTGTGATGGCAGTTTTGATTCCCCATAGTTCCTCCACCCTCCTTTCCCATTTGCTAGTGCTTTTCTGAGGTACTTCCCATTTTGCCAAAGTCAGCCCTCCTAAGGTCCAAGCCTGTACCCTCCAGAAACAATCAGCTACAACTCTGACCCACCACCCTGTGAGTGCTTTTCTTCCTTTCAGCAAGGCAACCTGCACAACCATTTAACAGAAAATATGCCCTGCAAAAACATTTTTTTTTTGAAATCGTACTTTTTCCCCCTCCTACTGCCTGTCAGCCCCGACCCTTCAGAGCATCCAAGGGGTCATCCTCCTACCACCTGCTTCACCGATACTTACCTCCCAGTCCCCCTGTAGCTTTGGCTTGCCTCCCGAGCAGAGACTAAGAGGGGAAAATCCCCGTAATTCTTACTTTTGTCGGGTCTGGAGGTAGTCGGTGTGAGCAGAGGTAAATCGGAGGCATGCCCTGGGAAGCCCATCATCCCGGAGCCGACAGATGTTTTTCTGCTTTTCCTCCCCCATGCAGTGTTAGACCCTGATGTCAAGGCACTAGACGCCGACATCAACTGCATGTCAAGGCCGCCCATCTCCCTTCTAATGGGAGCTTGCAATCTCCCGAGCCTCCGCCCGGGGTCGTACAAGTGCGATGGGCATCAACCCTCCCCTGGAGATGGCGAGCTGTCATGGGATGCTCAAGCTGTACTCCCCCTGGCCAACCCACCAGCGACCCAAGTCCCCTCCCGAACCTGGGTTGCCAGCGTGGAGCGAGGTGTGGCGTCCAGCACCTTAACCCTCAGCGCCACCGGGCCAGCAAAAAAACAATTTTTAGCTGCTGCTATCTTGGTCTCCCTTGCTTCTCTGCTGTCTTCCTAGTTTTCTGGGTTTGTCAGAATTTAAAGGGTATGTGGGTGGGCAAGTCTGGGCAAGTCCTGTTTTCAGCTGCTGCCCTCTAGTTTCCCATGCTCTAATAAACCATGAGCAGGGTTGAAACGAGGGTATGTGGGGGCATGGCATACCTGAAGTTTTAAAAATAATTATTGTTTAAATCCCTACATGGCAATATAAAGTTTCAGATTTGATTGTAGTTTTTCCAACCACTTCAACCCCGGACTGTGAGACAGATGTTGGACCTACAAGGCAAAGCCGAGTGGCTTCAGTAGGCTGTCTGGTGGTTTGAGGACAACGCAAAAACTCAGGAGTATGTTACTGCGCTTATAAAATATAGAATAATACATGGGGTGGTGTGTTTAACAAGATTTTACTCACACCCAAGGTGTTGGGTGCTAGATAAACCATGAAAGCAAAGCTTGAGGGGATTATTTAAACATCCAACACCAAGGATGTGTGTAAAATCTTGAATTAAACACAAAACTCAATGTTTTATTTTATATAATTACTGGGGAGTATTTTTTGCCACAGCAATTGTATAAAATAAACATTCATTCCTGTGTAGCTATGGTCTGGTCGGCTTTCAGTGCGTTCCACGGTCAAGGTAAAGCCACTGCCAAAGCCAATTCCTTTTTTTTTTCTGAAGGAGCTAATTATCATGGCAAAAGGAGCAAAGTTAATTTGTTTCCTTTTCAAATAAGTCACCACCAGACAGGCCACCGGTGTTCGAGTTGTGGCAAGTGTCCGACGCTGATGAGGGGAACAGCGGCGGCTGGCGCATGCATGGAGCTATTATTACCAGCGGGTTATAATGGCAAATTATAACAGGGCTTCCCTATGGAAGAAAACACTCCCCAGTTATTATATGGGAATTATAGCTGTTTACAAGTAACTTGCAAGAAACAAAATGACAAAAGGGGAAAAAAGCTAGAGACAACTGTTTGAAACTTGAAACTGTTTTTCCTGTTGCTGGGGTTTGGGGGCTTTGAAACACACTTGAACTGTGGCACAGTAAGTGCTATAAATCATACTTTAGTTGGAGCCCTGGGTGGCCTTGGAACAGTACCAAACAGTGGCACAGGTGAAGAGCTTTAAATTGTACTTTGGTTAGGGCCTTGAAACAGTACCAAACAGCAGCACAGGTGAAGTGTTTTAACTGTGCACTTTGGTTGGGGATCCTTGCAACAGTACTGAATCATGGCACAGGAGAAGTGCTTTAACCTGTGTGTTTTGGTGGGGGGCTTGAAACAGTACTGAACTGTGGCACAGGAGAAGTGTTGTAATTGTGTACTTTGGTTGAGGGTGCCTTGAAACAATATTGAACTGTGGCACAGGTGAAGTGTTAGAATTGTGTACTTTGGTTGGGGTGCCTTGAAACAGTATTGAACTGTGGCACAGGTGAAGTGTTATAATTGTGTACTTTGGTTGGGGGCCTTGAAACAGTATTGAACTGTGACACAGGTGAAGTGTTATAATTGTGTATCCTTGGTATGGGGGGCCTTGAACAGTATTGCACTTTGGCACAGGTGAAATGTTATAATTGTGTACTTTGGTTGAGGGCTTTGAAACACACTTGAACTGTGGCACAGGTAAAGTGCTATAAATCGTACTTTGGTTGGAGCCCTGGGTGGCCTTGGAACAGTACCAAACAGTGGCACAGGTGAAGAGCTTTAAATTGTACTTTGGTTAGGGGGCCTTGAAACAGTACCAAACAGCAGCACAGGTGAAGTGTTTTAACTGTGCACTTTGGTTGGGGATCCTTGCAACAGTACTGAATCATGGCACAGGAGAAGTGCTTTAATCTGTGTACTTTGGTGGGGGGGGCTTGAAACAGTACTGAACTGTGGCACAGGAGAAGTGTTGTAATTGTGTACTTTGGTTGAGGGTGCCTTGAAACAATATTGAACTGTGGCACAGGTGAAGTGTTATAATTGTGTACTTTGGTTGGGGGGGCCTTGAAACAGTATTGAACTGTGACACAGGTGAAGTGTTATAATTGTGTACCTTGGTATGGGGGGCCTTGAAACAGTATTGCACTTTGGCACAGGTGAAGTGTTATAATTGTGTACTTTGGTTGAGGGGCCTTGAAACAGTATTTAACTATGGCACAGGTAAAGTGTTATAATTGTGTACTTTGGATGGGGGGCCTTGAAACAGTATTGAGCTGTGGCACAGGAGAAGTGCTTCAGTTGTGTACTTTTTGTTTGCTTACGTGCATGTGCAAGAAACATTATCGGCACCTTAGGAGAAAGCGGGTTGTGGAGGTGCGGCACTGTGGCAGCCAACAGAGGCACTCAATTGGGGCTTGCACTAAGGACCAATGCAGGTCCAGTGTCCTGATGACACTGGTTCTGCAAGCGGCACCAAGTTGAAACGTTTCGCTGCTACAGTCAGGGTCTGCCTCACCATTGCAGCGTCAGCCTCACCACTGCAGCGTCAGGCATTTTGCTGCAATGTGGAAGCGACCCATCATTGCAGGCGGTCACCTTGCTGTCCATATTGACCCAGTACATTTTGCTTATGGGGAGCCCACTCACCCGTCAGCATGACTGCCAACCCTTGTCCCATTTGTTGTGTGCCAAGGGTGCCCAGTCACCCTCAGCATCATGTGCCCCCAACAGTCTTTCTTTGCCGATGAGGACCCCAATCCCGTCGGTTCAGTCCCCACCCTTCCCAGTAAGTTTGCAGATGGGAGCCCACTCCCATTGGCATAATATCCCACCCCAAATTTGTTTGTGTGCCGACGGGTGCCCAGTCCCCCATCTGCTACAGCCCCCAAAAAAACACTCAGGTGGCATTGGGAGCCCACCCTGCGTGCCAAATGTCCCTGTTGAAAAAAAAAAAAAAAGTCCATGATGTTTTCCCTTTTTGTATTTTCCTTAAACCTGTAAAACAGAAAAGCGGTCCCTCGTTATGAGTCGGTGGCCTCCCCAACGCGCCCACCCTCTGCGCACCCCTGACTCATACCCCGCCCACCCCCATGCTTTGGCCTCCGGAGCCCAGCGACAATCTTCGTAGGACCGGGAACACATCTGCACTCTTTAAAGCTGACCGCGAACTGAAGAAATGCCGGTAAGCTGTATAATGGCATAAATAGTTTTTTTTCAACTTTGGTGCATATCGCGAGCATTTTTGGGAATTTTGGCACCAAATTTTCAACATGGGGTTATTGGGACCCCTCCTCATGAATTCAGCCACTGTCATGGCGTTATTCCGTCCCAAAAGGTGATTTCACAGTCACTGCGCGGAATCACCTTTCGGGACCAATTAATGAAATGACAGTGCTACTGTTCATGAGGTGGGCTCTCAGAAATCCTATGTTGCAAATGTGGTGAAAAAAATCCAAAAAATTGCTGTTTTACGAGCGGGCATTGCGCAGTTTCCACGCACGCTTGTAACTTCACAAATTTGTAATATTTTCCACTCCAGATTTTCAACACTGCCATTTTTCCACAGCTCCTTATGAACAGTACAGCTGTCATTTTACACATCCTGGCCAAAATGTGTTTTCGCACTTCCAGCGCAGAATAGAGCGGTCGCTGTGAGAAACCAGTTTGCTGTGGATTTCTTTGTAGGCAGAAAAAGGTGCCAATGCAGGCAGGAGCCCAGTACAAAAGGGCAGCCTGCAGCACCGAGAGAAACAGAAGGAGTGAGTGAGAGAGGGGGAGTGAGCGAGCTCAACAGAGCTCTGTCGGTACAGCTGTGAACTTCTTTGTAGGCAGAAAAAGGCACCAACACAGACAGGAGCCCAGTACAAAAGGGCAGTCTGCAGTGCTGGGAAAAACGGAATGAGCGAGTGAGAGAGTGGGAGTGAGCAAGCTCAACAGAGCTCTGTCAGGACTGCTGCGGATTTCTTTGTGGGCAGAAAAAGGTGCCAATGCAGGCAGGAGCCCAGTACAAAAGAGCAGCCTGCAGCACTGGGAGAAACAGAATGAGCGAGTGAGAGAGGGGTGAGCAAGCTCACGGAGCTCTGCCGGGACTTTACAGTTGCCCACCCTCCCGCGGATCCTCTGTGGTCCTATATTACAGCAGGGTCTCTGGAGTGGAGACAAAGCAATGACTGGATACTTTGAGGAGTGCTGTAATAATACAGATTTAGTTGTTCTGTTTATTTCTCTAACTGAGCTGAGTACTGAGCTATACTGTTATGATTGCTGTAATAATACATATTTATTTGTTCTGTTTATTTCTCTAATTGAGCTGAGTAACACTTGGAGTGCAATAGGATTTCTAACTGGGCTAAGTGAAACTGTATGAGAGCTGAGAAAAAAAAGTATGGTAGCTGAGAGGTGAAAAATGGACAAGGAGGCTTTAGGATTGCTACAGTAATACAGTATCTAATGGATGAGATTTGAGACTGAATTATCCCGGTCAGCAAGGGGCCAGTAGGGGGACTAGTGTGTGTGTGTGTGTGTGTGTGTGTGTGTGTGTAGGGGAAACAGGAATCTGAGTAAATAGGGGCCTAACAGTTTTAGTAGGATACAGAACCTGAGAGTAAAAGCCCGTAACATAAGATGGGGGCCAAAATAGAGCAGGTGCCACATGTCAATAGGGCGGGCATCTTTGGAAGGGTGGTGGGGTGTACAGGGTGTGTGTCCGCCATAATCCTGGACTGGGCTTGGAGGATAGGGGGTGTATGGTCCGTAGATGACTGTCTAGTTTGAGGGAGGAACTGTGGAGGTTAGGGAGGAGTCTAAGTGGCAGGGCAGATGAGTATGGTAAACATCCTGGCTGGGGGGAATAGGGGATGGCAAGGGGGGATGGAGGAAGAACAGCTAGGGACTGAAACTGACCCCAGTATCAGAAGCTCTAGTAGAAAAGGGAGGGTGCCCAAGGTGAGGGGCCTTCTGTTAGGGAAGAAGAGACCATGAGGAGTACCAGGGAGAGAGCAGATGGCTGCGGGTAGAGATGGACCAGGGTGGCACGGAGGGAACAAGTGGAGGGGGAACTGATAAGCAGAAGAGATGTAGGAGGGTATCAACTAGAATAGATTCGAGCCTCTGCTATGAGAGAGATGGGAGCAGGAACATACTGAAGGGGAGGACAAGCGGGGCATGAGAGGGATGGCAACAGCTAGGGAAGAGATAGCGAGGATGAAAGGGTGGAAGGGAGCTAGTAAGGAAGGAGGGGGTGACTGAAGGAGAGAAGGCTATGGGAAGGGGGAAGGATGGGAGGGGCATCACTATTGGGGTAGAAGGGAAGGGGGCCCTAAATCGACAACAGTGGGGATAGGAGAGGGGTTGGAAATCAGCAGGGGAGGAGGGGAGGTCAACATGGGAAGCCCAGTAGGAAGTAGTCAGGCTGGGAAGGGGTTCAAGGGGGATGGGAGGAATAAGGCAGAGAGAAGGGGTGAGGTAGAAGTAGGGGATACAGAAGTCACAGAGGTGCAGTTGGTGGGGGTAGAGGCAGGGAAGAGCGAATACTGGGGTGGTGGAAGAGGCATTAGAAGGGAAGAGGCTAGCGATGGAAAGGTACTCATCCTAGGGGATTCTATACTGAAAGGTGAGATACGAAGGGGGAAAGGCACAATGACCGAATTGGTTGAAGCTATCCCCAGGTTGACTGCAGGAGGGGCAGGACAGGCACTGCTCAAGCATGCAGCTAGGGGGAGGAAGAAACCTCATTTACTGTTGCATGTGGGTACAAATGACTTGGTGGGGGAGACTGTGGAGGTTCGAGTAGTTGAGCAGGCAGTGTGAGGAGGGTGGGGGAGTTGGTGACATTCTCGGAGGTACTCCCGGTACCATGTGCAAGCATGGGGAGAAAGGGTAGGATTGAGGAGTTCAATGAGGGGCTGAGGGATTGGTGCACACCAAAAATGATGGATTAGTGATTAACTGGGGTAGAGTCTGTGGAAATAGTGACCTGCAAGCAGGGGACATGGTACACTTGAGCAGGAAGGGAGGGGAGTATTAAAGGCAGAATTAGAGGGGTACATCTCTACTAAGGTGGATTTAAAACTAGGGGGGGCAAAAGACTGAGATTAGTAGAAAGGTCCGGACAGGGGGCCTAAATGAGCTCACCCCTAGATATAGGTAAAGGTGGAGGCATAATAACCCTGGGAGGGGGCAGGCAGAGTGGTCTGAGTGTAATACAGAAGGCACCACCACCTGGTAAGAATAAGGAGGAGAAAGGGTGCGAACTACCGGGAGGAGGGACACAGGCCAAGGAGGAGAAGAGTAAGGAGAAGGAGAGGTACGGGTGGAAGGTGGTCTCTCTCAATGCAAGAAGCCTGGGGAACAAAATTGCAGAGCTTCAGGTGCTCCTTTCGGAGGGGAAGGTGGACATTGCTGCAGTGACAGAGACTTGGGCCATAGAGTACCATGATTGGGGCTTGGCAATCCCAGAATACAGATTATACAGCAGGGACCGGCAGGTTGCACTGTATGTGAGGGAAGGGATTAAATGCATAATGGATGAGGGAGAAGAGGAGGGACAGAGGTGCTTTGGGTGCAGCTCCTGGACTCCAAGGGCAAAGCTGAGGCTGGGAGTGGTGTATAGACCACCAGCCCAATCCAGGGAACTGGATGGGGAGTTGGCAGAGCAGATAAGGAGGGTGTGTAGAAGGGGGAGTGTGGTGATAGTGGGGGATTTTAACCTACCACGGGTTGACTGGAGCACCCCGGCCACTAGCAGTACCAGGGAGCAGGTGCTCCTTGATGCATTCCAGGATGGCCTTCTGATGCAATTGGTAAGTGGGCCTACAAGGTTTGGTAGCACTCTACACCTAGTACTGGCAAATGGGGAGGCGGTGAGGGAGGGAGGTAAGGGTGGGGACCTACTAGCAGGTAGTGACCACCAAACAGTGTGACTTGTTGTCGTGCTGGGCAGGGAGACAGGAGGCATGGGCACTAAGGTGGAGGACTTCAGTTGGGTGGACTTTGGGATGAAGCAACACTGCAGGGAGACTCCAGGATAGAAGGCCAGGGATGGATGCAGAACAAAAGTGGGGAGTCATAAAGACTGGGCTAACAGAGGCCACAGTAGCCTGCACCAGGGCCAGGAGTAAGAAGAGCAAAAGTCAAGAAACCATGCTGACTGAACAAGGAAGTGCTGCAAGGGGTGAGGGCATAGAGGGCTGCACACTGGAAGTACAGGAGAACAGGGAAGGGAGAGGATAAGGAGGCTTACAGGAGTTGATCAAGGGAGATGGCCAGGAGGGTGAAAAAAGCTAAGGCCGCCAGGAAATTAAGATTAGCACAGGGCATAAAGGGAGGGGGAAAGGACTTTTTTAGGTACAGTATGTTAGGGAAAAGAGGAAGTGCAAGGAACATATCGTGAGGATAAAGCGGGGGGTTGGGTGAAAAGGCGGAGGAGCAAGTGGAAATTCTAAATAAGTACTTCCTTTCACAAAGAAGAGAGATGGCCCACTACCAGAATGGGCTGGGGGTGGGGAAAGGAGGGGAGGGTGACGGACAAAGTGATCACAGGAAGTAGGGTGCTAGAAGGACTGAGGGCAGTAAGGGTGGACAAGGCACCCAGTCCCGATGCCATCCACCCCAGGGTGTTGAGGGAGATGGCAGAGCTGTTGGCTGAGTTGCTGGCAGATCTGTTCAACACCTCCCTGGAAACGGGGTATGTGCCCCAGGACTGGAGGGTGGTCCATGTGGTGGTACCCATACACAAGAGTGGGCCTAGGGAGGAGCCAGGTAATTATCAGCTGGTAAGTCTCATGTCCATAGTGGGTAAGCTTATGGAGCCAATAATGAAGGAGAGGCTGGTGGCATTCCTAGACAGTAATGGCCTCCAAGATGGGCGGCAACCCGGGTTCGTCTCAGGGAGGTCTTGTCAAACCAACCTAATAGAGTATTGTGACTGGGTGACAAGGGAGTTGGACAGGGGCCAAGCGGTACATGTCCTGTACTTGGACTTCAGTAAGGCCTTTGATGCAGTGCTTCATGGGAGACTGGAGGGAAGCTGATGGCAGTGGGGGTGGGGAAAAACGCTGACTAAATGGATAGAGAACTGGTTACAGGGGAGGGTGCAGAGGGTGGTGGTGGCGGCGGGGGAGCTCTCAGCACCCAGAGCAGTGACAAGCAGGGTGCCGCAGGGGTCAGTGCTGGGCCCAGTGCTATTTGGGCTCTTTATCTCCGATATAGCACACAGAGTGGGGAGCAGAGTTAGACTGTTCGCACATTATACCAAATTGGGGGTGGTGGTGGATGAAGAGGACGGTTGGGAAAAACTGCAGGGGGACCTAACCAAACTAGAGACATGGTCAGTGCAGTGGCAGCTAGGATTCAGTGCAAAGAAGTGTGAGGTGATGCACTTCAAGGCTAAGAACCAGAAGAGGGACTATTGGTTGGGGATCAAAGAGGAGGAGAAGGACCTAGGGGTGTTGGTAACTGGGAGCATGAACAACTCAGCCCACTGCACGAGAGCAGCAGCTAAGGCAAACAGGATGCTGGGGTGCATCGCAAGTGGGTTCTCATCCAGACACAGGGATGTGATCCTACCTCTCTACAGATCATTGGTCAGGCCGCACCTAGAGTACTATGTGCAATACTGGAGGCCATACCTGAGGAGAGATATAAAGTTACTGGACAGGGTGCAAAGGAGGGCAAAAAAAATGTTAAAGGGGATGGAAGGAAAGGAATATGAAGTTAGGCTAAAGGAGCTGAACATGTATACACACGGAGAGAGGAGGGATAGGGGGATATGATTGAGGCGTTTAAATATCTGAGGGTAAATAAACCTAGCACTGAGGGGTGTTTAAACTGAGGAGTGGAAGAGACAGGGGGCACGGACTAAGGTTGAAAGGGGCGTTTTGAGAGGAAATGAGGAGGCACTACTTCTCTGAGAGGGTGGTGTCTAGTTGGAATCACGCTGCCAGAGGGGTGGTAACATGTAGGATAGTCAATAGCATTAAGGAGGAGGTGGAATAAAGCAAGAGGAAGAGTTGGGGCAGGGGCTGGAACAAGCGGGGAGGAACTGAGGGCGAGGAGGCTGGGGCAGCTGCAATCTAGGTGCTAGCTGCACACTCGGGCAGAACTTACATAGACCGATTGGTGTGTTCTGCTGGCAATTCATATGTTCATATGTTTGTATGTATGTTTGTATGTAAAAATAACAGTGACTCTGTTCATGAGCAGAGGTCCTAAAATGTCTATGTTGAAAATTTGGTGACAAATGTCCATAAAATGACTGTTACAAGTGTGCATGATGCAGTTTCCACGCACCCTCGTAACTTCGCAAATTTGTAGTATTTTCACTCCAGATTTTCAACATTGGCATTTTTTCAGACCTGCTTATGAACAGTACAGCTGTCATTTTTCACATCCTGCCCAAATTATGCATTTACACATCTGGCGCAGAATACCGCAGTTGCTGTGGGAAATCAATGTTCAGGACAGATTAAGAAAATCATAGTGATAGTGTTCATGATCAGAGGTCACAAAATGCCTATGTTGAAAATTTGGTGAAATAATTCCACTAAATGACTGTGTTACGTGCATGCGGTGTGCAGTTTCCACGTACGCTTGGAAGTTTGAGCATTTTTAATACTTTCACTACAGATTTTCAACATTGCCATCTCTTCACACCTCCCTATGAATGGTACAGCTGTCATTCTTCATCCTGCCCGATCTGCTGTTTTGTACATCTGGCGCATACTTAGGGTAACTGTGAAACTCAAATTTGTGGGACACATTGACAAAATCACAGTGCCACTGTTCATGAGAAGAGGTCCCAAATGCTTTCATGAGGTGGGGGCCACAAAATGGCCATGTTGAAAATTTGTACTGCAAATACCAACACATGCCTGGGCGTTACGGTTTTTAACCATAACGTCCCACCCTGTACTGAACTGACAGACATCAGGGGTGTGCCTTTGGAGAGCCGACTATAATGCTCATGCCATTCCAACCCCACCCCCACCTGCACCCACTGACAGGCATCAAACTGTGCCTTGGACTCTTTGGCCCCACAGTTCACCCCATTCTATATTGCACCCATTTCAGCGTATCTCCCTTATGAAGTGGGTGTGACAGTAAGCGAACACTCCAGGCACACTCAGCACTTGTCAGTGTCTGCAGGATAGGGTGAGGGAAATGGTATGGCATGAAGCGTTAACAACCCAAACGCATGCCCCAATGCTCGTCCCTCTCTGCAGGGTGGAGGTGGGGTTGACGTGAAGTTCAATACTTCACCGCCATTCTTACTCTGCATCTGTCTAACTCCTGCATTTCTAATGCTAATACCAAGCAAGCAAACATTCGGCATTGACAAATGCTTGTTCATACTGTTTCAAGGAACCTCAACAAAGTGTGAGGTTGTGCTGAGATGAACATATATAGTTTTTACAAACTGATAGTCAATCAGATTGCATTTTATAAGTACCTTCATAACATGAGTAAGAACATTCTAGCCACCTGATTGGCTAGAAAACAAGTACAAATTATTTGGACATAATTATGTGACCCCCCCCCCCCCAGGACACCATGTCCAACTTCCACCCCTGCTTGGTGACTGTACTGGGCCCACCTGGTTGAGGGGGTTGGGTTCACTCTTTCTCCTGCAATAGGGGGGTTCATCCCAGAACAAAGAAATTGCATGGTGCCTTGACCCAGAGAGAATAAGTGGGCCACATGTGTGCAATACCACCCCCTGGGATGCAGTACCTACCCATCTCCCTACACTACATTGGACTACACCCTGGGGGACCACTAAGACAGCTGTTACCTTCACCAAAGAACACTTCAGTCAGGTTATACAAACTGGGCACACACACAGAAGTAAAATTTAGCCAATCAACAGCATTTCTATTCAAGAACACATTCCTGGCAGATGGGAGAGGAAGGGGTTGAGCAGTTCGCAAGTCCCTTGAGCACACCCACTCTATAGCAGTGCACCTGAGAGCCATTGTAACTTGTGTACTACACTTGCTTGGAAGCACCTGTCCAATCAAGGGCACAAAAGAAGAATTATACCACACAGGTGTGGTAAACTCTTCAACTGGTACTGGTAGTAAAACAAAATTTCAAGTATGTCATAATAACCAGTGACTCCGGAGTCCCAGTGCAGGCCTGGTAGCTGCATTGCCCGGGTTCTTTCAGTGGTGCACTTGATGAAAATTAGCAAGCTTGCAGTTTAAACCACCTGTAACAGACCATAGTGTGCTAGCACAATTTGAAGCATGTGAGATTCAAATGGAAACTGCTTGAAACCCAACTGGTAATCCAAATGCAGTAATTGTAATCCAAAATTGGAAAGGTATAAAGACTCCAGCCAGCAGTGCCAGTACTCACGTGACCCACGGATGCAACAGTTCATTTGAAGCAGGAAACAGCAGACAGCAACAGGGTGAGCAGCAGTTAGGAACAGGGCCTAGCGGCCTGGGGGTGAAGCACTTCAGATTCCTTCAGACGTCCTGCAGCAGCACAGCCCTTCTGGCTCCCACCCCTCAGGACACAGCCCTTCTGGCTCCCACCCCTCAGGACACAGCCCTTCTGGCTCACACCTCTCAGGACACAGCCCTTCTGGCTCCCACCCCTCAGGACACAGTACTTCTGGCTCACACCCCTCAGGACACAGTCCTTCTGGCTCACACCCCTCAGGACACAGCCCTTCTGGCTCCCACCCCTCAGGACACAGTACTTCTGGCTCACACCCCTCAGGACACAGTCCTTCTGGCTCACACCTCTCAGAACACAGCCCTTCTGGCTCCCACCCCTCAGGACACAGCCCTTCTGGCTCCCACCCCTCAGGACACAGTACTTCTGGCTCACACCCCTCAGGACACAGCCCTTCTGGCTCACACCTCTCAGGACACAGCCCTTCTGGCTCCCACCCCTCAGGACACAGTACTTCTGGCTCACACCCCTCAGGACACAGTCCTTCTGGCTCACACCTCTCAGGACACAGCCCTTCTGGCTCCCACCCCTCAGGACACAGTACTTCTGGCTCACACCCCTCAGGACACAGTCCTTCTGGCTCACACCTCTCAGGACACAGCCCTTCTGGCTCACACCCCTCAGGACACAGTACTACTGGCTCACACCCCTCAGGACACAGTCCTTCTGGCTCACACCTCTCAGGACACAGCCCTTCTGGCTCCCACCCCTCAGGACACAGTACTTCTGGCTCACACCTCTCAGGACACAGCCCTTCTGGCTCCCACCCCTCAGGACACAGCCCTTCTGGCTCAGCTGTCAGGATACAGCCCTTCTGGCTCACACCTCTCAGGACACAGCCCTTCTGGCTCACACCCCTCAGGACACAACCCTTCTGGCTCACACCTCTCCAGTACACAGCCCTTCTGGCTCACACCTCTCAGGACACAGCCCTTCTGGCTCCACCCTCAGGACACAGCCCTTCTGGCTCCCACCCTCAGGACACAGCCCTTCTGGCTCCCACCCCTCAGGACACAGCCCTTCTGGCTCACACCTCTCAGGACACAGCCCTTCTGGCTCCACCTCTCAGGACACAGTCCTTCTGGCTCCCACCCTCAGGACACAGCCCTTCTGGCTCCACCCCTCAGGACACAGCCCTTCTGGCTCCCACCCCTCAGGACACAGCCCTTCTGGCTCACACCTCTCAGGACACAGCCCTTCTGGCTCCCACCCCTCAGGACACAACCCTTCTGGCTCACACCTCTCAGGACACAGCCCTTCTGGCTCCCACCCCTCAGGACACAGTCCTTCTAGCTCACACCCCTCAGGACACAGTCCTTCTGGCTCACACCTCTCAGGACACAGCCCTTCTGGCTCACACCTCTCAGGACACAGCCCTTCTAGCTCCCACCCCTCAGGACACAGCCCTTCTGGCTCCCACCTCTCAGGACACAGCCCTTCTGGCTCACACCTCTCAGGACACAGCCCTTCTGGCTCCCACCTCTCAGGACACAGCCCTTCTGGCTCCCACCCCTCAGGACACAACCCTTCTGGCTCCCACCCCTCAGGACACAGCCTTCTGGCTCCCACCCCTCAGGACACAGCCCTTCTGGCTCCACCCCTCAGGACACAGCCCTTCTGGCTCCACCTCTCAGGACACAACCCTTCTGGCTCCCACCCCTCAGGACACAGTCCTTCTGGCTCCCACCCCTCAGGACACAGCCCTTCTGGCTCCCACCCCTCAGGACACAGCCCTTCTGGCTCCCACCCCTCAGGACACAGCCCTTCTGGCTCACACCTCTCAGGACACAACCCTTCTGGCTCAGCTGTCAGGATACAGGAGCACTGCGCAGCAGCGTCGCGATTCCCAAAAAGCCCAGACCCCAGGAATGACCCCCACAGTCTGACTCCCCTTCAGATTGAGATTACCCACATACTCAGGGCATGTGCCGCGTGTCACCCTATTCCCGATCACCCCACTAGATGGGTATGCCTGCTGTACCCATGGGATTTAGGCAAATTCTGTAAAAATAGTGCTGGGCATCAGAGATACAGACATTATAAAATCTCTGTACATAAGGACATTATTAAGGAAGCGGCAGTGCCACATCATTTTCTCACGATGTTACCAGCGCTATTACGGGGGGCTGAGGAGCACCATACTTAAATATGCCGGGTCCACGGGAGGTTTGGGCAATTTTTACATGTATTCAGGTAATAAAACTCTTAATTTATTATAGTGCCTGAAGGGGGGATCTGAGAGGTGAAGCCCCGATCTGTGAAGTGGTCAGGGCTTCACCTGTGCCTGTAGAACTCCTTGCTTAATTGCTGATTAAGTATAATCCGAGTTACGATTCACGTTCTTTATCTGATAACGTGCTGTCATTACCATGTAGTACGTACTGTAGCTGGGCAACAGCAGCACCTGGATAGTCTTTCAGTGGAGGTGGTGGGGAAAAACATAGTGGTGATGTTTAAATGCATGGGATAGGCATAAAGATTTTTTTCTTTGGCTCCCCCCCCTGTGAGAGCTCAGCCCCCACCTGCTCACCACCTCACATGCCCAGACTTACCCCTAGGCGCCACGGGCAGGCACCCCTCCCACAATCCATGATAATGTGCCTGGCTTACCCCCCCAGGGTGGGGCTACGGGAGCGGGACCCTACCCGGAGGACACTATTGGCAGCGGGGGTGGCGGCAGAGCGGGGTTTCATGCTTGGGGCCAGGATTTTTGTGTGCAGCTGTACCTGGGGGCGGGGATGTGCAATGATGGCCCGCGTCCACCCTGCCCCCCCTGCAGATTATGGTGCCGGCACAATGGATCCCACCCAGTCTCTGCCAGGGGTCTGTGACATGTCAGACACACTACCCCCCCTCCCCGGAGAAAGGGAGAGCAGTCCCAAGGACACTCAATCCTTCTGCCCCGGCTGTCCCTCCGATGTCCCAAGTCCAATTTCTGAACCTGGGTCGTCTGTATGCAGGACAGATGCACTGTCTTTGTGCCAGCGAGCTGGCTAAGGCATAAGGGACTTTTAGTGTGGGGGTGGCGGAGATCAAGTAGGATCTTTTGGTGATACTATAGGCAAGGAAAAATGGGCAGACTTGGTGGGCCAAGTGGTCCTTATCTGCCGGCAAATTCAATGTTTCTGTATTTTCCTTATTGTGCTTCCTTAATTTGGAACACATAACCTCTTCAACTACAGTGTTTGCTTACATATAACTCGCCTGTGTCTATATTTGTCAACAAGGTTGCTCCTCAAAATTTTTTTGTATTCCATATGTAAATATGCTGACCTCAGGTCATACCTGAAAAAGGAATGTATTTTTGAGGGTGCCTTCCTTATACCAAAATAAAATGAAACGGGTGGGGCAGAATGTTAGGCAGTTTTCTGCATTCTTTAAAGGACATTTGGATGCTTTCCTGAACTATGGTGAGAGAGACGTACGTCATGGCCTGTACTTGCACTTCTGTCTTGGCTAGAGTCGAAACTTTCCCTTTGGTTATGTTAAAATAATCTCCAACAGACTGTTCTTGACTTGAGTCAGAAAATAAAAATAAAACTCAATCATGGACGTTGTAGCAAGTGAATGCCATTTACTATATGTAACTTATCCTGGCTTGCTCCCTTAAAAGGGAGATAAGTCTCAGCAAGCCTACCCAGTTATCAAAATCCAATAACAAAAGAAAAATGTAAAAATGGATGTAAGAATGTACATGCCATGGCCTGCAAGTGGATTTTTTTCTGGGGGTGCCATGTGTGGGACACTAGAGGATTGCTGGAAGGAGGAGGTTGGTGGAAAGTCGCAAGGAATGCTGTCCTCTTTGGTATGGGTAACCAACCACTCCCACTGTACGAGCGTGACCTGTGATGCCCAGGTAGTGTGAACTAGTTGGGGACAGCATTGGGGTGGGGGGATGGGGGGAGATGCCATGGCCTAGCTGTATGTGCTCCCATTGCATTAATATAAAAAAGAAATTGGCCTGGCAGAATGACTCTGTCATATGCTCAGGCCCTTGCCACTTGCCCAGCACAAAATGCCCCCCTGTCACCGCACTGAGAGAAAACCAGAGTGGGGGACTGAACCCCTCCCCGAAGGCCCTGCTGTGGGCAGTTTCCCCACAGGGCAGGAATGGGGGTCATTGGGTTCCAGGTGGGTGACAAGGGCTGGATGGTGGCCTGGCAGATGGGGTTGAAGTTGGGCAGTAGGAGGGGCAACAGTAAATACAAAATTATTTATTTATTTGCTTTTGTTAACCGGGTAAGCACACTAGACACTGTATAACATGGGGTGGGGTGGGGGGGCTCTGTGTACAAAATATTTTCTTTGCTACAGCCTGTATCACCAGCAGAAGGAAGGGGGGTGGTGTTAACTCTGTACAGATCACTGGTAAGACCTCACCTGGAATACTGTGTCCACTTCGGGAGGCCACAACTCTGGAAGGACATAGACAGAGTGGAAGTGGTCCAATGGAGGGCAACTAAAACGGTGAGGGGTCTGCATCAAAAGCCCTACAAGAAGAGACTAAAGGACCTCAATATGTACACCCTGGAAGAGAGGAGGGAGAGGGGGGGATATGATAGAGAGAGAGAGAGAGAGAGACCTTTAAATACCTCACAGTGGTAAATAAAGTACAGGAGGGAAGTATGTTTCAGAAGAAAAGGTGCTCAAGAATAAGGGGACATGCTATGGAGCTGGAGAGTGCAGATTCAGGAGAGATGTGAGGAAGTACTTCTTGACAGAAAGAGTGGTGGATTCCTGGAACAGCCTACCTGCTGAGGTGGTGGGGGAAAAAACAGTGACTGAGTTCAAGAATGCTTGGGATAGGCATAAGGGAATTTTAGTAGTAAGGAATGACGGGAGGGAGAAAGAGCCAGAGATCAAGTAGGGTCTGCAGCGATACTGTAGGTAGGGAAAAATGGGCAGACTGAATGGACTACGTGGTTCTGTGTAACCTAGAATCCACAAGCCCACTCCCAGCACATCTGGGGCATGATTAGATAATTTATTTATTTATATTATGCTTTTTTCCTAGCACCCCCTGGAGTGACCTGGGAACCTCCTTCTGTCTCCCTCAGTGTCTTATTTTTTCCCTTCCATGGAATCAGTGAGGTTCAACACTCCATTCCTGCCATCTCTAACTCATAACTCTAGCCCCCGGGCAGGTAACCTGTGACTTCAGCTCCGCATTTGGGACCTTGGAGGAGACCAGGCCTTGAGGAGGTACTTCATTGACAACCCCAGGATGCTAGAGGGAGGAGCCAATGGGGGAGGCAGCCCATTTAGGTGTGGTGGGATGAGGGACTTCATCTGGCTCAAATCTACCCCTTCTTTTTGCCCCATAGTCCCAACCCTTATACCACCCACAGAGCATGCTGCCGTGGAGTGAGCTGGCTTTGTATCTCTCATAGCTGTTGGTAAGATGGTTGAGCCCTTCCCTTCGTTGGAACTCCCCTATCAGCCCGCTCTGGGCATGTTTCCTCCATGTCACATGCCAGTGAATGGGTGCATGCCAGAATATGTCAGCACTGTAAGGGAATGCGTTCCTTCCCACATGACAACTCCTTCTCTTGGGCCACTTGAGTGCGGTCGTGGAAAGGGAAGGAGTTGCCCTCCCTTGGGCAGGAGGCATCAAGGCGGATGCCAAAACATCACCTCATTGGTCAGCACCAGATGTCCCAGGCTCAAGTTGCAAACTTGTGCCATATGGATGGCAAGCGAAAGCACTACCACTGCATTAGCCAGCGGCTGGCTCCAGCAGTTATTTTAAGTTGCTCAAAGATTTTGTTATTAGCTTTATAGCCTGTTACCTATGGGTGCAGTACCACTTTCCAGAATAGAATTCAATTTTTACTTTAGTCCCATTGGGAGGGAAGGGATCATAACTCCCACTGAACTGATGGCCACTCGATCCCTTCCACTTTTCTGTCTGCCAGCCCCATCCCTGTGCTCAGATGTTTTATGATGTCTAAGCAGGGAGAGTACAGGGACACTCCCCATTCTAGTCCATGGGAGGCATTTTCAGAACATGTCTTGTATGATAAAACAATGTTTTACATAAAGGAATAGCAGCGCTCAACTAATAGAACCCCTCTTAGTTGAGCAGTGACTTTCCTTTTACGAACATTCTTTAACTTATAAGAAAGTGTTTTGAAAATGCCCTCCCCAATAGATTAGAGCGGGCGTGTCCCCATGCTCTTCCTGGTTAGACATCATATAGAGTTGAGCATGGGGTAGGGCCATCGGACAGGGAAGTGGAAGAGTTCGGGTGGCTGTCTGTTTGACAAGCTACCAGTCCTTCCCTCCGTAAATGGACTAAACAAAAATTAAATTTTATGATGGAAAAGGACTACCGCAACCATAAGGTAACAGGCTATACAGCCCATACCCAAAACAGATAATGCAGGAAATTTCCTTTAAATTGTGTATTTAAATTACACATGTGTTACGGCGGCAAAAACTGATTTCATAAAAAGTCTCATTTTCAACTGAACCCTTAAGTTCTTCGAGGGGAGACTAGGCCCTGTTTTGTAAAATGAGTTGCTGCACCCCCTCCCAGGATCAGCTCAGATGTTATAGGCTAGATTCTCAGAGATCCAGGCCAAAGTATGGCCAGGACCACTGAGGAGTTACCTCTACACAAACCTTTGTTTTAATTTACATTTATTCTCCCCAGCCACACACCCCGGACCCTGGACAGAACTGCTGGCTTGTTCAGGTCGCTTCTGCCCCACTTTGCCCATCCAGTCTTCTCAATACTTGGCATCTACTTACCCAGAATCCTGGATCGGTGAAAGCCTTGGAGCTTTCCCTGTCTGGCGGGGTCTAGGCCAGCAGTGGTGACCAGGACCAGCATCTACAATGCCGAGACCGAGGAGAGGCATGGGCACATCCAGTACTCAAGATCTGGGGTGAGGGGCCAGCAATTATTAGTGGCTCACACTAAGTTATTTGTTCATAGTGTAGGAAATCCCTTCATCTTCCCCATGATGTCATGTGTCACAGCTGCACTTGTGCGGCTGGGAGGTTGGGGAGCCAGTGACAGGTGATCTTCCATCATGTCAAGGCTCCTGCAGTCCATAGGAAACATTACAGAATGGGAGCGTTAACCCTTCCTCCCTGGTCTTGGGCATTTGTCTCCACCAATGTACCCTAAGGACTACCATCCAGGAATGTGGCAGGGTCTCTCTCCATGTGGTAATGCAGCATACTACTTATTTCATCCTTGCTTGTGGGGGGTCAGACACAATGTACTATGTTATGACCAGCCGGTCAGATCTACATAGCTCATCTGGGACTGAGATCTGGATGACCCCCAACCCACATACACACACTTCGAAGCAGACAATCTTGAATTACCTTCTATCAGCCTGGTCTAATCCTCAGAGATCTGGGGTGGAATTTAAACCAGGTGCATCCCCCCCTCCCCCAAAATGTCATAATAAGCATATGTTGCATAGGCTATTGTGCTTGAAGTTGCTGCACTTATCTCCACTGTCCCTCATAACGTAACAGCACATTATTTATCACAAATTCGATTCACAGGCGACTAAGCGGTAGTTGACATTTGAAAAGTCACTCTGCAGCCGCTGTTGCACTTGTATAGTCAGAGAACACCGATAAGCCCATTAAAGATATTATGTCATGGGGATGGGCCTGGAGTTAGGGAGGAGGGTTGTTTTTGCTCTGATTGGCTGCCTGTACTGCTCTGGGGAGGGGCTATGCATATAGAGGCCTCTATTACTTGACAGTTGGGTCAGGGATTTCGGTGGGAATGCCCAGTGGTTGCAGCTACTGATGATTTCACATCAACAGCAGTGTGTAACACAAGGCGATTGAGATCTAACAGCTGATTACTGGATGAGAGGCTGCAGAGGGGGGAAGAAGCATGTAAGAGAAGGGGAGCGATTACAACAGAGAGAGACAGAGATTGCAAGAGACAAGTCACTCTGGCCATGTATGTCCCTGCTGTCCCAAGTGTGTAGAGGAAACATTTTGGGATTGATGCATTTTCTGGTGGCAGATCTCAGCTCAGGGGACAGTTGGAGAGACAGGACAGGAGAATTTTGCAGATTATTGCAGAAGAAGCTGAGCTGTGCTTTAAGTGATCCCCTGAGACCCCCTTGGTAATGAGTTGCATGGGATGCCAGCATTTAAATCAAAACTGCACATGGAAGGATAACATTTCCATTCGTATTCACAGAGGAGTGGTGATGCATTAAGCAGCTCCAGTAGGCACTCAGACGTAGAGGCTTGAAGTGGGCTGTCTGCTCCTTTTGTTCAGGTAATGAAAAGGCACCCATATACCAGTTGGCACTTGTGAGGTTTACTGCACCCAAATGCAAAGACATGTTAGACATTAAGCCCGATCACTGTGAAAAGAGAGACCATGGAAAAGTCGAGTAGTGAGGAATCCTCGATTCACCAGAGCCCCTCCTTGGACAGCAGGGACTCCGACTTTGCTAGACCTTCTGGTTCGGGCAAGCAGTTTGGCCGAGGTTTTACTGCCGGGGCCTTTTATGGCACCGCTGGGTCGCGTGCACCCAGCCACAGTGGGGCTGGCGCTGGCATAAAAAGTGACAAGTACAGTGCACCCAAGGGCAGCAAGTATGTGGTCTTTTACCTGGATCTATCCTTTGTTTTCCTCCTAGAATTCAAGAGGTGCAACATGGCGAGAGGGTGCCTGTGCTGTTTGAAATACTTGATGTTCCTTTTCAACTTGATCTTTTGGGTAAGTCCTGCTGTCTTGTTTCTGTCCTTTCTTGCTGGTTTATTACTGCTTTGTAATGCTTGATCAATTTCAGTGCCCCTAGAGCTTAGTTTGTGCCCCTCCTAAAGGGCGCACATGGAGTCCTTAGTGTTCTCCAGTAAGTTGTTTGAACCCATTCCACTGGAATTTGAAAGTTTTTTGACAAGAAGACAAAAACATTTTAGATATTTCTCAAAGGATTACCCTTGATGTAGAAATGTTTAATGTGAAGTTAAAACTGGGTTACAAAGTACACAGGATTTGAGGTGAGTCTGTGCGGTGGAATTACTTATCTTTTGAAACTTCATTTTATCTGATTAGTTGAGTATGCATGTACTGTACAAAGCGATGATCCTTGAGTTAGGTCAAGACCCTTGACCTGACCTGTATTTGGGAACAGATTTTCTTTTCCCTACAGAGCTGAAGGGCAGTGACCTCTGAGCTTCTCAAACCTTCCCAAGGGCTCAGAGTCAGGGAAATGGAGGTTAGAGGTTGGGACAACAAGGACCATACATTTGAATCCAAACTCACTGCAGCTAGCATGCATGTGCCTTTGTGTGCGTGGAGAACTGTTTTGGGGAGGGTCACCTACCTGCTGAATGCCCGTTCAATGAATGCAGCCATGTGCTTTTGTTTCTGCAACAAAGGAAAATAATTCTAACACCTGGCACCAGCTTTCACTGGTATTATATAGCCTGTAGTGGTGGTGGACCAGTCGATTAGCAGTAAGAGGCATTAAACTCAGGGTAGTCCATTGTAATTAAAGATACTAAAATAAACGTGACCCTCCCCATGCATTTATTAAATTGGTGAATGGAGATTGCTATGAATTTTGAGTTTACTGGATCTTGGAGTCAACAGCTTCTTATTAATGCATGATTGGCTGAAATGTGAGACTGGAGGTTGGTGACATTAGCCCATTTCATAATGTACGGCTCAGTGTTGGGGGAATTTTCCCAGGGCTGCCTGAGGCATGTTCCCTCTCTGTTTATGTCAATAGGAATCTATTCTTTGGCTTGCTGATTTTCTTCTAAATGACATGAATTCATGAATCTTGTGTCGAGTAACTATTTACGTATTGGTATAGAAATCTAGTAAAAGTATCATTTGATCATATTTTGGGAGTTGGGGGCAAGGAGCACAGGTGCCTGCAGGTGCAGTTGACCCTCTGCACAGGTCTGTTCTGCAGAGCTGTACATTTCATGCATTTTTGCAAGAAGAGCTGTGTAGGGGCTTACATGGGACATGTGTACAGCAAGAGCAAAGGTATAGATTAGTACTGGAGAGCACTGATGCGGCCGGCGCCTGATTAACTGGAGCTTTGTCATTGGTAGGGTTGCCGGTGTAGCCTGAGATACTTCAAGCTCAGCAGAAAGCTTCTCTTGCTGGCGTCTCTCTGCCTGCACTTTCAACGTTAAAGCTGCAGCGTCCATGTGTGAAAGTGGAACACTGGAAGCCATCCGCTTTGAGCACCTGGCGCTCTGCTTTTTTGTCATTATTTATGGTGACAGGGGGCTGTAGCAGTGCTAACCCAGCAACCCTGAATTCTGGGACACCAAACAAAATGACTGTTTATTCGAGATCTTTGATGAAAGATCTCCAGACCTTAAAAAGGAGAAACAAAACCCCCCAACTAAGCAGTCTGTTAGAAGAATATGCATGTGCCAGAAGTTCCAGCTACTGGGCTTTTCTTGAGATATTGGTACCTTTAGGTTTTTTGTAGTGCTCAAAGTGACTACAGTTCTGTCCAGCGGAGGTCATAACCCCAGTCAGCACTGCCATTCTTCCTGCTTGAGAGAACTAATTGCTGGGGAATCTACTGCTGTTTGCTTTTGGCAGATTAGTTGATCTTCTGGTATCAATTATTCATTAATGTCACTATAGTGTTTTCTTTGCCTCACTGAACTCCTGGTTTGAATGTAATATACAATTCTGAGGGAAAAAAATCTCCACTAGAAATGTTATGAAACAGCAACAAAAAACAAAATATAGACCTTCTCTTTATGAAAAGAGTGTTCTGAATGTAGGGCCCCATATTCAAAGGCAGCTGATAGCGCTGTGCAAAATTAAGTACAGCTTGCTACAGTTCATGAATAACATGCATACATGTATAGTATCCGTGTCTGACATGCGCTTCATGTACGAATATTAGGCTCTGGTAGCACCATGCAAAGTGCAGAAGCACAGTGCACTATCGCCCCCTTCTGGCAACAGACATCCAGTAGCCAAGAGCACTAGTGCATCCCAAATGGGTAAGCGCTTTTGCTCCTGGCTGCTGTGTTAAAACGCTAACATGCAAATGATCACGTAAGGCAGGCAAGGTGCTAAGAACCATTTGCATGTCATTAGTGGCCATTAGAAATGCTGTGCAGTAGCTGACCCGGTGGCACCGAGGGTTGAGACACTGGATGCCACACCTCGCACCAAGCCGGCGACTGGGTTCGGGAATGGACTCAGGTTGCTCGGGGGTCGGCAGGGTGAGGAAGGTTTGAGCGTCAGTAGACAGCTCTCCTTCCTCAGGGAGGGGGGACAGTGCTGTGTGCTGTAGACTGACACCCAGTAGTGGCTGGGTGTCAGCATAGGCATGCCACCAGGATAGGGTGGGACCCACATCCAGGGCATGAGGCTGCCTCCACTGAGGCAGAGCCCAGTCATTCGCCCATTGCATGTTCATGGGCCCTGGGGAGAAACACGGAAAACGGAGCTGGCAGGCTCCAGGACAGCCTAGCTGCACCTACAATGACCCCCTGGAATCTGGCTTTCCTGGGGAGAGGGGAAAAGTCAAAGCTCCTCTCCACCAGCCCTGTCTCGGGGGAAGGGGGCGCAACCTGTGGGGGATCTACTGGGAGGAACTGGTGCAGGATGCTGGGGCCGGAGAGGTGAGCCCCTCTGACAGAGGTGCCAGAGCCACCTGCCAGCTCCACAGGAGAAGGATAAACTGCAAATAAAAAAAAAATGCTGCGCAGTGTCTCCATTCCTTCATATGCATGGAGGCATTGAGTAGAGAGCTGTTCGTGTCACCTCCTGCTCCTAATCCTAAAGCCAGCCACAGTGAAAGGCAAGGATAATCCCTTGTATTCTGGTGACCCTTCTCTCACTCAGTCCCCATTTGTATTCCATGGTAGTCCAGTGGTACCCCCCTCTCAGTCGATCTCAGTTTGTATGCCATGGTAGACAAGTGGTAGCCCCCTCCCTGAGTGAATCCCAGTTTGTGTGCCATGGTAGACCAGTGTACCCCCTCCCTCAGTTGATCCCACATTGTATGCCATGGTGGTCCAGTGTTACCCCATCCTTTTTTCGATCCCAATATGTATGCCATGGTAGGCCGGTGACACCCTCTCCTTTAGTTGATCCCAGTTTGTGTGCCATGGTAGCTCAGTGGTACCCTACTCCCTCATTCGATCCCAGTTTGTATGCCATGGTAGACCAGTGGTACCCCCTTCCCTTAGTCAATCCCAGTTTTTATGCCATATTAGACCAGTGGTACCCCATCCCTCATTTGAGATCCCAGTCCTTATGCCATGGTAGCTTAGTGGTACCCCCTCCCTGATTTGATCCCAGTTCGTATGCCATGGTAGACTAGTGGTACCTGCCTCCCTTAGTCAGTCCCAGTTTGTATGCCATATAGACCAGTGGCACCCCCCTCTCTTAGTTGATTCCAACTTATATGCCATGTAGACCAGAGGTATCCCAGTCCTTTAGTCGATCTCAGCTTATATGCCATGGTAGACCAGTGATACCCCCCTCCCTCATTCGATCACAGTTCCTATGCCATGGTAGACCAGTGGTACCCACCTTCCTTAGTCGATCCCAGTTTGTATGCCATGAGAAAGGACCTAAATATGCTTTAGGAGTGGTCGCGATTGAGGCTACAAAGATTTAATGCAAAGAAGTGCAAAATCATGCACATGAGGCACAGACATTCAAAGGAGGAGTACAAGATGGGGGGGTACTGATGGCCACCAGTCAAGAAAGGGACCTGGGGGCAATCATATCTGATGACCTGAAGGTAGCCAAACAATGTGAGAAGACTGTGGAGAGAGCCAATGGGATACTAGGGTGCATAGTAAGAGATGTCACCAACAGAAAAAAGGAGGTGGTTATGGCACTGTACAGATCACTAGTGAGACCTCATCTGGAGCACTGTGTCCAGTTCTGGAGGCCACATCTCCAAAAGAACATATATTAGACAAAATAGAGGCAGTCCAGAGAAGGGCAACAAAAATGGTGCAAGGACTGCACCAAAAATCATATAAGGAAAGACTAGAGGACCTCAATATGTATTCCCTGGAGGAGAGGAGCGAGGGGGGGGATATGATAGAGACATTCATGTACATCGGGGGATAAACAAGGTACAGGAGGGTAGCATCTTTCAGTAAAGAAGGTGTACAAGAACAAGGGGGCATGATATGAGGCTAGAGGGGGGTAGGCTCTGGGACAACATGAGAAAGTACTTTCTCACAGAAAGAGTAGTGGATGCTTGGAACAGCCTCTCTGCGGAAGTGGTGGGGGCAAAAACAGTAGAGGAATTCAAGAATGCATGGGACAGACATAAGAGTACTCTCACAGTAGGGAAGAGAGTGTAAGCTGAAGATCAACTAGGGTCTGCAGTAATGCATTAGGTAGGGAAAAGGGGCAGATTAGGCGGGCCACACGGTCCTTATCTGCTGTCACCTTCTGTGTATCTGTGTATGCCATGGTAGATCAGTGGTACCTCCCTCCATCATTTGATCTCAGTTCCTATGCCCTCATAAAGTTCAGGACCTTCGTCCTCATGTGGTTTTCCTCTGTTCTCATCTTTGTGCTAAACCACACTGTATGGTGATCACTGGTACCTAGGGGGACTGCCCACTGTGACATCTGCAATGCTGTTCCTGTTTGTAAGCACTGGGTCCAGCACTGCCCCTTCCACAGTAGGTTCATTGACTAGCTGCCTGAGAAAAGTCCCTTATAGGGAGTCACGGATGTCCCTGCTCCTTGCAGAAGCTGCAGTTGGGAGGCTCCAATCAACAACTGGTAGAGTCACGTCACCAACTATCAGCACCTCCCCCTTACTTGCTATCCTAATGATGTCTTCCTAAGGTGCCCTTATCCAACTCTTCTCCCTGGGCTGGAGGTCTGTGTACCACCTTTGTACAAACAGCGGCCCAGCACCTATCTCTAGGATGACCCACACTACTTGCAGACCTTTCTTTTCCTCTGGGTGCCCTGTACTTCCATGGTCTTGATTTCCTCCCTCATATGTAGTACACCTCCTCCTCCTCCCTTCCCTGTCTGTCCTAAACAGAGAGTAGCCCAGTATGGCAGTGTCCCAGTCACAGCTGTCAGTGCACCACAACTCCATTATGGCCACCAAATCCAGGCTAGCCCCCACGATGATGGCCTTCAGGTCCAGAATTTTATTTCCCAGACTTACATTGGCGCACATGGTTCCCCATACCTAACTCCCTTCCTGCCTTCCTCCCTGCTTCCTCCCCTCTTGCTTGTGCTTCTCCCTGATGCTCACCCGACCCATCTCTTCTCTTGTTGCCTTCTCCATTACCTGTCTCCCTTTACTCCCTTCTTCTTGCTTTCCTGACTTATACCTCCTTGTCCTCTGCCTTTTCCCCACTCCTGTCTTCTGGTGCCCCTTCCCTGGGGAAAAGCTTACTCCCCTTGGGTCCTCCTTCCCTGCTGCTACATTATCTGAGGGCAGGGGGCAGTTGCTGCCTTCCTTGGTTTTACTGCCTCCCCCCTCGCTAGTTTAAATGCTCATCCAAGCAGCATTTAAACCTCACACTAAGGACTGTGGTTCCCTTCCTGGCAGGATACAAGCCATCTTCCCTTTAAAGGCCCGTAACCTCCCAGGTTGTCCTCCAGTCTCCAATGTAGCTTAAGCCCACGTTCATGCACCATGTGCTCAACCAGTTGTTAAAAGCCTTGGTGTGGAGTGTCCTTTCCTCTCCTCAGTCATACACAGGTAACACCCTGACAATAGCCACTGTGCATGCCACTGCCTGAAGCCTCTCCCCAGTTTCCTGAAATTACTCTGCACTACACCTAACCTGTCTTTTGCCCAGGTCATTTAGTCCAGGTGGACAATGACATCTAGCTCCCTTCCATCTCCTGGTGTCCTAGTGATCCTCTGTGTCCTGTCTCCATCCCTCCAAGCCGAAGCACCTCTCAGACACTTCACCTCCCTCTTCCTTTATCCCCCTGCTCCTAAGTCTGTCCCCAACAATAGAGTCCCCCACCAGCAGCTGGTACCTCCTTGGTTGAGGGCCTCTTCCTCTCTCCTTGGGGCCTCCACTTCTGAGGACTCTCCCTGCCTGCCTTCTCACTGCTATGGGTGCCTCTTCCTGGCTTCCTCATCCCACCAGTACGGCGAAGGATTTCTTCAGTGGTACAGGCTGAGGAGTGTGTACCTTTCCCGACACCCTCACACTCTCAGAGCCCACCAAGGTCCACCTGCTCTGCCTCAGCATAGATAACCAATGAGGAAGCAGTGGCAGACTTGTTGGCCTCTGGCTGGGGCAGAAGGTCCTCTATACCCCTGCCTATTTGACCCAGAGTCCAGCAGCCTCTACCCTCAACCCAGAGAGGTAAGTTCAAACACCATCCCTTTAACCTCTGACCCACCCCATGATGCCCCCGACCCCTGCCATACGGAAGCCAGCGCTTACCCTTCACTCACATCCCTGGCTGGCTGCTGTCTGTCCTATAGAAGTCTTGTATTGATATACACAGCTGTACATCAATACAGGACTTGCAGTCTGAAAATAAACTAAGCTGGTGAAAGTGCTGCCTTGCATGGAAGCAGTCATTTTAACTAATTGGCTAAAATAACAGCTTTTCTCAGCAAACTTCGGTGAAGGCTTGCAGACCCACCCCCACCCTCACCCCCATGACCAGTCTATTGATGATATGTAACTCTCACCCAAAATGGGCATTTGGCACCTTGCCCACCAACCACCCATTTTGGCCACACTAGCCACTTAGTGATGCATTAACTTACCTTTGAATATAGCCCCGGCCCCACTAACAGGTTGTCGGCCACACTGTATCCACTTTGCACAATGCTAGTCCTGTTTGTCTAGTGCTAAGCATTTCAATATGGGGGCCCCAGTCTCTCTACCTTTACCTTCTGTCTTCAGATGAGACAAGACTTCCAGGGTGGGAGTAAGTGTTGAATCTGTATTTCTGCATAGATGTTGGAGCCGATTATTAGTGTCACCTCCATGTATTGGTGTTATCTTTTACAGTTATTTTATTGTTAAAGGTTTTGGAGATCGCATCTCAGAAAGGACATACACATGGTGGAGGTAGTCCAGAGGAGGGCAACTAAAATGGTGCAGAGGTTATATCAAAAGCCCTACGAGGAGAGACTGAGGGATCTCTACGTACCTGGAAGTGAAGACGGGGGGCCGGGAGCATGATAGAGACCCATAAGTACCTCATGGGGGTGAACAGGGTACAGGAAGGGAGTCTGTTTCAAATGAGGAAGTGCACAGGACAAGAGGGAATACAATGAAGCTGGACCAGGAGGGGGAGGAGGAGGGATGTGAGGAAGTACTTCACTGAAATAGTGGCGGACATCTGGAACAGTCTACGAGCAGAGGTGATGAAGACAAAAACAGTGGAGGACTTCAAGCATGCATGGACTAGACATAAGGGAATATTGGTAAATAGGCTGGGGGGGTCAACAGAGCCCAGGTAGGGTCTGTGGAGAGAGAGAGAATAACCTGGGAAAATCTGGGTAGACTGGATGGGCCAAGCTGTCCTTTTCTGCTGACAATTTCTATGTTTCTGTACGTCTTTCACACTTATCAAAGTACTGAACAGCAATGGTCAAAAATGCATAAGATGTGAATGATATTGTACTTGAATTGCAAATCAAGTCAGTGCTTCTGCTGTTTTGACTTGAATTTAGAGAATAAACCTGTGTTTGGTGGTCAAAGTGAACGAACAGGGACATACAGCACATCACAGAACTGTTAGTCTTGTTCTTTCTCTCTCTCTTGCACACACACACACACACACACACACACACACACACACACACACACGAACGATGTGTTGGAATGACAGTGCTGACAAACGCAGTTGTCTTGAGGCCAGATGCTGGAAACATAAAATGCTCTTTGACTTTTGACTGCATCTGTGTCGAGTGTAGGGATAACGAAGGGTTAAAAAAGCATAAACCATAAAATTGCAAACTTGGGGTAGAACAGCCGGTAGGCACATTTGGGCAGTACTTCAGTGCGCTTGTGCAGGTGAGGGTGTTTTATTTCACCCTCCAGATGGTTGCCCCAACAGCCCCAGTTAGTTAAAGCTATGCTTGGTTTATTCAGAAACCCACAACAGCAGGGGAGCCAGTTACCTGGTAGTATCACAGAAAGACATGGAAATAGAGATGTGTGAAGCTGGCAGACTTCGCCTTACAAATTAATTTGTTACGTTTCCCAAATTCGCCATGTGCCGACTTTGCAAAGTTTTCTGAGGGAGAAGTGGCAGTTATTCAGACTAAGTCTTGCGAATTTGCAATTTTGCCATGTCTTTGTCTGCAAAAATGGCACTTCCCCAAGAAAACACATTGCAAAGGTATGAAGTGTGCAGTTCGAGAAGTTTATTTACTAAAGCGAAGTAAAGCTTTGTAGCATCTCTGCATGTAAAAGGGGGGCTGGAATTGTTTGATCTTATTTTAGTTATGGGTGGAATGCAGCTAGAAGATTCTGACTGATAATCTTTTACACTCACTCTCCACTTAAATGTTTTTTTTCATTTGTTATTTTTGTTTTTAGGGATGGGATAATTTATTTTATTTAGTTTTTATTGACCAGGTCGGCACACTAGACAAATGCATGCCCATTTTCAGGTACAACCCGGGAGGTTACAAGGTGTGTTAGACAAACAATGTTAACAGTGCAAAGACAATAACTGATGCAAAGTGGCATGGTTTAGTGGCCAGAGTGCTGGCTTGGAAATCAGGAGACCCAGGTTCAAATCCCAGAGCCACTTATTCACAGTGTAAACCTGAAAAATTCACGTAACTGCTCAGTGCTTCTGTCCACCCGCTTTAAAAATAGGTAAAACCAGCTCCCTGCTGGAAGTTAGTTATTGTGTCTCAGCCTGGCTGCCCTGGATAAGTGGGTTGTAAAATTAAACACAAAAAACAGCATTGAATTAAATGTGTGCAAAGGTTACTGTGTTTCCGAAGGAAGCAAATGAGAGCTGTTCGGAGCCGTTTACGTGTGCTGCATCTCGCTTCTTCTTCTGCTGGCATTTTGCCAGTATTGCATGGTAGCTGACTTGGCCAGCACTTAGACTGGCTAAGGCTAAGTTGTAATTACTGTGGTGTCATAGGCAGAAGGCTCACAACCCCTGCCAACTCGGGCCAGATGACGGCAAGCCCAAGAAAGTGTTTTGCCATGGTAGTTACTATCCTGTAGTGTTCTTCCAGAGGATACTTTAACAGCCATATGCCGGGGGGGGGAGGTAATCAATGGGGAGGGAGAGTAGCCTTGCTGCTTCTGCCAATTTCTGCCCCCTCTGTGTCTAAATCATTTTTTTCTCCCCCATAGAGTTGTTTCTTGCTCCGGGGTGTAGGCTGGGCTCTCTGCCCCAGCTCACCTCCCCAACCGTCCACCATCCCTGCCCAGGACTTGCATGCCTTGAAAGTCCCCCATAGCTTGCCCCCTATGGTGGGGCTAAGAGAGGGACTGCTCCCCCCCGAGTCTATATTCAGTTTTGGCAGCAGGGTCTCGGGGTGATGGCAGAAGTCGGAGCAGGCAAGCAGGGCTTCCTATTGCACAGTCCCCTGATGTTCTCTGTTTTTCTCCCCTGTTCCTGAGGTCAGCACTTGTGAAGCAAAAATGGGCGTATGACATGAATATGCAGCACCTACGTGTATGCTTGTCCCCAACCCTCCAAGAAGCAGATGCATGTTGTGCCACCCAGCCTTTTCAGGGGCAAGCCAAGCAATGACATGTGCTGTTCCCCTCCCCGAAAGAGAACCATCTGTGGACACTCAATTCTCCTTCGCCCCTCTGGCCCTTGAGCGACCTGTGTCTGTTCCCAAATCTGGGTCACGGGCATGGCAGGTGGGTAAGGTCCAGCGCCTCAGCCCTCCACACCACTGGGGTGTCCTCTAACTTGTTATTTTACCATAACTTTATGACACCATGGTGTCAAGTCCTGTGTTAACCTAGTTTTGCCCCAGTACAGTGTTGCAGCAGGTAACAGTAACAGCAATAAAAAAAATTCACTAAATTGAAAAAAATAACATTAAAAGTTGATGCCGTGCATTTGGATCCAATTTTGGCTGCAGGCACAGCTCGTACCTAAGGGACTGGAGGAAGAGGGGTGTGTTGGTCTCATTCACTGTGTGCTTAATTTGACTCATTTGCCCTTGGTGGCCATTTTGAGTTGGATCCAGCAATGGATGGTTCTGATGCCATATGGCATCTATGGGAACAAAGGGTTACCTCTGCAATTAATTTGTATTTATTTTATAATTTTTAGCCATGAAAGGCACACTAAGCTGAAGCTTGTTTCCGGGTGCATTCTAGGAGCACAGGGGAATTAAGTGACTTACTCATGGTCACACAGTATGCAAATGGTGGCTGTGGGATTCAAACCCGGTTCTCCAGGTTTGCAGCTCAGTGTTTTGAACCACTACACTATACTGCCGCCCTTGTTTCCTGTTTGTTTAATTAATGCTATTCCTGGGTTTGGGGCAAGGGAAAGTTTCTGACTGTCCAGCTGACAAACTCAGGGACACAGTTTGCCTACTATGGCTGACATTTCCATTAAGCATTTAGCGTGTCAAATCTGCAGTGTAACTATTGTTTAATCCCTCTGCTGCTATGTCAGAGTCCCCTGGGACCCTCCTAAAAAGTAGGTGTGACATCAGAATGAGGCTATCCTGTGTGCACAATTTCAGAATAAAAAATACAGTGGAAACTGTAAAAGAATAAAATAGAAATTGGATTTACGTGCCCATTTTCCTATGCACTGTATCCTAAAGTGTTCTATAAAGCAAATACTGTGCTGGTACTGCAAGGTCTGTAGAACAGAATAGAACAGAATTTGGATTTCTATAATGTCTTTCATACACACTGTATCCCCCCAGTGCTTTATAAAGCAAAGTGTTAGATACTGGTAGTGCAGGGTCTGTAGAACAGAATGGACTCTGGTTTTATATAGTGCCTCTTACACACTGTACCCCAGAATGGTTTACAAAGAAATTAATTTAGATACTGGTAATGCAGGGTCTGTAGAATGGAATATAATTTGGTTTTATATAGTGCCTTTTTACACACTGTGTCTCAAAGTGCTTGACAAATCATTGTGTTAGACACTGGTAGTACAGGGGTTATAGAACAGAATGTTGATTTATACAGAGCCTTTCATATGCACTGCCTCCCAGAGAGATTTACAAAGTAGAGAGTTAGACACTGGTAGTGCAGGGACTGTAGAGTAGAATAGAATTTGGATTGATATAGTGCCTTTTATACACACTGTATCCCAACGAGATTTACAAGGCAATGAGTTACTTACTGGTAGTGCAGGGATTGTACAATATGTAACCCCTAGGTGGCGCTATCCCAAGGGCTACTACCCCTGCATGCTTGGCTAGTAGCAGGTTAAGGGGCCCGAGTTTTGGTCAAGATCCAAAAGATTTGGTTGCCTGTGAAGCAGAAACCACAGCTATACCATTCCTCTAGCCAGCAGGGTAAGTGAGCTCTGCCTTCACTGTCAATGCCAATGCTGCTTCTTGGCTGGCAGGGGGTGTACAAATTCTAGCTGGTCCATGCTCCACCCAACCAGTGCCTCTCCACTGCATTGCGCTGGGCCTCTAGCTAGCTTCCACGTGGATTTCCAAAGAAAAACACTTTTTTTTTGTTTTTTGTTTTGTTATTTTAGTCTTTGGTAACCAGGTAAGGCCCACTAAGCACAAGTATCTGTTTTCAGGGACAACCTGGGAGCACTGGGAGGTAAGGTGACTCGCTCATAGTCACACAGTATGCAAGTGGAGGTTGTGAGAATCAAACCCAGGTCTGCTGGATGTATCAAGCTCATTCACAGTTCATTATTCTAACCTCCAGGCTATACTGCCAGCCCTTGCAGCTCAAGTTACACATTTTTCGTATTTTTTTTTTTTTTGCTTTGATGTGGGGGGGCTGGGTTTTCTCACCATCATGCTCTTTGCTATATTCTGTTGAGGTGATTTAGGCAGAAGCAGTGTGATCTGGTGGTTGGCACACTGAACTGTGAGACTGAAGTCTCCCGGTGTGTATACCTACCAAAGCCATGTATCAGTGTTAACGTGACCTCTCTGGGCATTAGTTCTTCCCAGCTGGAAGTATAGATAGAAGGAAATGGCCTCCTCCCCTTCCTCAGAAAACAAGATGTTGCATCTCCACTGGGCTGGGCCAGACAAAGAACTTGTAAAATGGAAATGATTCCATTACTACAGAGTGGCTCCTGGGGCTGGCTAGAGTGTTTGCCCACCACTACCAGTTACTCACTTGTAACCCCTAGGTGGTGCTATCCCATGGGCTACTACCCCTGCCTGCTTGGCTAGTAGCAGGTTAAGGGGCCTGAGTTCTGAAACGGGTGCCTCCACCCGGAGGTCAGGGTTGGTAGTGGTCAAGCTAACCTGGGCACAGCCCTCCGGGACACTGTAACCCCCCCTCTTTCCCCTCTAGTGGCCTGAACACTGTACACTAATCACTTTCACAATACCTCTGGTACACCACACAAGTACCCACGCTGTTTGCAATTACCACCAGGGCTGGCTCCTCTGGCTTGACCCTGGGGACCCCCTGTAAAACAAGGTTATGCATAGCAAATAGCAACAGTACAGTACTTTGAGCACGAACTGGAACCACAGTCAGATTACATGCAGAAAAAGTTAGATCCGATTTATTCAGGGGACGTGAACAAGGGAGGGGCAAAGTCAAGTTAATTAGCTTAAAGGTTATATCAATCAAGCAGTTATGCATGCGCTTTGAGTCCCCCCACGCAGTCCACCTCTGGGTACCCAGGTGGAGAAGAGATGGGCTAGCCAGGACCGTTGCCCAGGGTTGCAGCTAGTTGGGGCCCTGTAATGGAAAATACAACATGCACAGTACACAATATTTGTAATCCGGAGCCAGATGGCTCAATTCGTAAAGGAAACTAAACAACAAGACAATCAGATGACACACTCAGATTAAGTTGTGCTGTTGCAGGGAGCTACCCCGGTATTTACTCATGATACCCAAGACTGGACACAGGCTGGATGAAAATCGAGACTGCAGGTGGTTGATCTGGAATGCCAGGAGAAGAAGGGCCCACACAAGTCGCAGAGGCGTCGTTCCTGTTCAAGCGTGGAGCGGGGGGGGGGGTGATCCCCAGGCAGATCTCTCATTGATGGCTTCTCTGTGCCGTGGGTAGTGTGGCTTGGTCAGTCTGGCAAGGCCCAGACCACATGGAGACAGATTCGGATGCAGTCCGTTTTGGGCTGGATACAGTTTCCAGCAAGCAGAACACAGTTCACACAGTGGGGAACCAACTCACAACCCACTAGCAGCTCATAGCACATTTACATGTATGGGAATTCTACTGTACCAGGCAAAGCGCTCCCCAGTCACAGTCGCAAACTCTCTGCACACACCGGGAGTTTAGGGGTAGCTGGAACTCCTGACAGGCCGATCACATTCAGCAAAATCTTTGGTCTTCTTCAGGTTGAGCCTGGCCCACTTCAGTAGCTTACTTTAGTCACACAAACTTGGATTTAGTCCAAAATAATTCTCTTCTCTCCCTCTCAGGAGCAGCAGGCAGACATGGAGGCCAAACTCTCAGCCTTTTCATAGTTCTTCCATGCGAATCCACTCAGGATTGCTCTCAGAATCACTTCAGCTCCTCTCCTTTTTCTTCTCAGATCAGAAAGTAAGTGAAAAACTGCAAGCAGCCCGGGACTTCTCCAAGATCCAAAAGATTTGGTTGGCTGAATTTGGCTGTCAGTCAAAGCAAGAGCTCCCCCTTCAGTTGCAAAAAAGGGGCAAAAACTCAAACCACAGTTTCTATAGATTTTGAATTCAGACAGCTCCTGTAGTCCGGCTACATTTTAGGTCCCACCAGAACCGATTGGTCCAATTTGCAGTCCAGGACCAAGATAGCGGAGACAAACAAAACAGTCCTTGCTACAAAGAAAGCAGGTTAGACAAACTACATTGTCATTATCATTCTAAATGGGTTTCAATAAATAGTTACATCTTTCAACAGAGCTCCATCTCAGATTACTTATGCTGCAATCGAGCAGCTCTTAAAGAGGCAGTACACAGAAGCTAGACAGACTCTGGTAATCACATTTAAACTGCTAAAATGCAGAACACCAGCCTGGCAGTGAGCATTTAGGCAAGCTCAAGGGAGACCTTTTGGGAACCCCCATTTGTAGAGGGGGGTTACAAATAGAATAGAAACTGGATTTACAGTATATAGTTCCTTCCATGCACACTGTATCTCTAAGTGCTTTATAAAGTTATAAAGTAGATACTGGTAGTGCTGGGACTGCATGCAGTATAACAGCGCACACAGTACTATGTGTAGGTGAAAGATGCAGAAAGCACTTTCACCTGGGCAGCTTCATGAGATGGGCAGATGGAACCCTGGTTTAATGTCTCATCTGAAGGACGGCACCTGAGTGCAACATCCCCCCACCATGCAGCTCTGTTGTATTAGTGATGGGTATTAGCCCAAGTATCTGGTGCAGTATTTAAACCCATGACCATGTGATCTTCCTGGCCCAGAGGTGAGAGCATCACTAACTGAGCCTCTGGCACTGATGCAAGATATGTTTTCTTTTCCTTTTAACCAGGAGAGACACACTAAGCTAAAGTTTGTTTACAGGTGCGACCTGGGAGCACAAGGAAGTTAAGTGACTTGCTCAGGGTCACACAGTATGTAAGTTGCGGCTGTGGGATTCAAACCCAGGTCTCCAGGTTTGCAGTTTAGAGCCTTAAACCACTGCGCTATATTGCCTCCTGAATTAGTGTGCTGAATTAACCTTTACACGATGGCTGTAACATCATGGTCAAGAAACAATGTCAGGGTTTTCTGTCAGGCTTACAGCAGTAGCAAGAAACAACAATATCTGGGAAGTGGTGATAATGCTTTGACGCCTGTAGTGGTGCTCCCAAACCTTGTGCAACAAATAATAACCGGAGTCATCTTTTTCTGATGACTTCTTTTTATTTTCATTAGCTTCACCCCTACGTTTCACTCCTATGAGCTTGATCACGGGGTTTCATTACCATCTATTTCAAAAATAAATACATAATTTATTATATTATAATTTCCATATTTCTAATAAATTAAACACTATTCATTTGAAGTATCTACCTGAAAAACACATTTCTATGTGCTGGTTCAAAAACTTCAGTGTTTAGATTTCTTCCAGCCTCTTTCTAAAATAAATACATGAAATGTAATGTTATAACTTAATTAGAATTTGCAACGCTTTATAACAGCAGTCTAAGTCCAAATGTAACCAAAGTTAATACTTAAGCTTCCCCATAACAGGCATACCTCGAGAAATGATCATAACGTATGGCTTTGCACTTTCTATGTCTTTGAAAATTCTAAACAAGAAACAAGTTTTATGTGAGCCATTAAACTTTAAATGCCAAGTCATATTTGTAATGTAATTAAAAGGTTTTAAACTACCACAATGAGTAGCATGGCTCACCTTCTTAATGTGATGTTTTCAGACATTCAATAGCCCTTACATATTCAGCAAAAACAAGTAGAAAATTTGAATACTAATAGCGGGGGCATATTCAAAGGAAAACACTTTATATAGAAGAAAGCGGACACTCAGATAACGCAACGAGGGTGTCTCAATATTCAAGCAATCTTAAAATAATAATATTTATATATTGTTAATTGACATTTTGTTCCAAGATGCAGAAAACTTATTAAACAAAACAGATAATGAGATGGAGTCCAAGTTACATTTGATCCATTTTAAAATCATATAAATGAACTTTAAATGTGCACAAATATACATTGACTACTATGTCATTCATTTAGAAGTAACAAGCTCCTTCATTAAATCAGACTCATTTTATAAGTCTTATAGTTCACTCCAGTGTTATGTCCCAACAATCAACCCAATACTCAGTCCCTATAAACTTTAATCTGTTATAATGAACTGACTATATGATGCATAATAATTACAAGTACACCAATTATGGACATTAAAAAAGCAAGTCCCTATGTTAAAGTTCTCTATTAACCTAATTCAAGTATTTTTTACAAACATGCCTGCCAATTACAATCCACATTCATTCCTATGCTTAGATCTATTAGTAGCAGTTGTGTCCGTTCAAGAGCAGCCTGACTTTACCGCACGCATCCTCAATATTAAGAGGATGTGTTTGATTAACAACGGCGCTCTACTTTATCCTGAGAGTTTCGGAAGTGACACGTCACTCCTGCTGGGAATTCAGGCTGCTCAAGAGGCATAGCGAGAGAGATCATAACGCCACGTATGCCTTAGCGAGCAGGGCGCCATTGGCCGGGCTTTGTTTTAAAGTAATTCTCTACTTGTTTTTGTTGAATATGTAAAGGCTTTGGAATGTCTGAAAACATCACATTAAGAAGGTGAGCCATGCTACTCATTGTGGTAGTTTAAAACCTTTTAATTACATTACAAATATGACTTGGCATTTAAAGTTTAATGGCTCACATAAAACTTGCTTCTTGTTTAGAATTTTCAAAGACATAGAAAGTGCAAAGCCATACGTTTTGATCATTTCTCGAGGTATGCCTGTTATGGGGAAGCTTAAGTATTAACTTTGGTTACATTTGGACTTAGACTGCTGCTATAAAGCGTTGCAAATTCTAATTAAGTTATAACATTGCATTTCATGTATTTATTTTAGAAAGAGGCTGGAAGAAATCTAAACACTGAAGTTTTTGAAGCAGAACATAGAAATGTGTTTTTCAGGTAGATACTTCAAATGAATAGTGTTTAATTTATTAGAAATATGGAAATTATAATATAATAAATTATGTATTTATTTTTGAAATAGATGGTAATGAAGCCCCGTGATCAAGCTCATAGGAGCGAAACGTAGGGGTGAAGCTAATGAAAATAAAAAGAAGTCATCAGAAAAAGACGACTCCGGTTATTATTTGTTGCACAAAGTTACAGCAGTAGCAAACCAACCATGTGTGACACAGATACAGTGTCTATAGATGTGCTTATGCTTACCTTTCTGCAATGCATGGCTGAACTGTTGATCTGCAGCCAGTGGATCAATGTGTACTGATCTGGGAGTGCTGCAGAGGTGCTGCGATGCAGGTGTTTTGGGTTGCTATGATGATCAGGAGCAGAAACGCTGCAGGAGTTTTCCATCATTACCTGAAGGCTCCTCTCCCCCTGCAGCAATGCTCTTGCCCAGGTGAGGTCACGGGTTAGGTCAGGGAGTGAGGGAGGAAGCATGCAGAAGGAGAGTATGGGATAGGGTTTTTTAAAAATAAAAAGATGACGCTGGGAGTGTGGGTCAGGGTTGGAGGGAGGGAGCGCATAGAAAGAAAACAGTATAGGGATTATTGGGTGTGGGGGGGAAGAGTTTTTTAATTTTTATTTGAAGTGTTGTTATCAGAACTAGGCTTGTTGGAGGAAAGGTGTCAGCAAAATAAGGGAGTAAGTTTGTTTTAAAACTCAAGTCTCTTTTAAGACATAACAGTAGAGGGGACCAGGCCACTCACAGTGCTTCTCTACTGCTGTTTTGTGTGAGTGTGTGTGTGTGTGTGTGTGTGTATATACATGCTTCTAGCGATTGCATTGCAGTTCTTTATGCATGGGAGCTACACAACTGCAACAACAGAGTGGTCATATAAACTCACCTCATGTGTACCAGGGTAGGGACAGGGGGCACCAAGCAAGATCCGGGGACTGCTCAGCCAACCAGTCATGTAACCAAATACTGTTAGTTGTCCCCAGTGGTTACTACTTTAAACACTTGGCTAAGGGTGAGAAATATTCAGAAAACATTGCGCTAAATGCCTACTTATTCTTTGGCAAACAGGGTATACCACTTTCTCTGAATCACAGTCCTGTCAACCTGAGGGGTAATCAGTATGGCTGTATTCTTTTTGTGACTGAACCCCTGCTTCCTGCAATACACCAGGGATAACGCAAACTGCCTTCTAGTTTGGAATGGGATAACAAGGGCAAAAATGAATAAAAGTGAGCCGCTGATCTGACCATTTTCTACCTTCTGGCCAAGAACATTTCAGCCCTTTATGCACCGGCAGCCTTTCTGGACCATTTTATCAGTATGTTCCATCCACAAGGTGTACTGCCGGCTCTTCAGGGCTCGCAAACTTCTGCCTGGCCTCTATAGTGGAACATCCCAGAAGAACTCCATTGGACTCTATGGACATTGACCCAGAACTCCCAATATTTTTTAATTTTCGGATTTGGGGAATCCTTAACCATTGTGGAGGGAGGAGAGAGGCAAAAGTTACAGAGAGCTCTTCACCTTCTTTCCACAAATGATTAGGTATATTCCCCACAACATTATTCAGATTTGTAATGCTTGAAGTCTGCAAGAAAGATGCAGACCTTGAAGAATGACTTGGTTGGTCTGAAAGCTAGAGCACTTTGTTCTTTTGTTGTATCACCTCTGTTGGTCCAATAAAAGGTATCAAACCATTTCCTTCTAGAGACATTCTCAGGCAGTTCACAGAGCTGGGTCTGCACCCCCCCCTTCCCGAGACAACCAAAGGAAACGTGTGATTTGGCAACTGTGTGCAGGTCGTCGCACTGCTTAACACAAACTGGGACAAACTCAAACTGCCCTGTGATTGCTACATTTATCTACCTTGCTTAAACCTGTCCTGGAGGGCTGGCCTCATAGTTTACGGCACCCAGACTTCAGTTAAGATGCTCCGAGAGTTTCAGTTTATCTATTTCATTGGCCCCTTGTAGCAGGGCATAAATGCTGTGGGTCACCTGGTGCCAGTCTCCTGAGTCGCTTAACCTTTGGAGCCTGGTGTCAGCCCATGCTGTGTAGTTGTGCTCTTCCCCTAAAGAGTGGTCCACCTGTGTTACTTCCGAATCATTTTTAGGTGGCCTTATTGAACAGAGACATTGCTTATCTGGTTGGCTATTTTAATCCCCCAAGAGGAGTTAAGTTGCTGCTATGTCACTTCAGTTGCACACAACCTTGACATGGGAAAGTGGGTTTGCTTAATATAATGCCAGGTGTCTGTATGCAGTATGCAACCTTAGGGTAGAACAAGCCTCCAGATACGATGATTTAAAGCCACAGGCATTTCCAGTGTACTGCAAGGAACTTCAAGTATTTTCTCTGCATTCATCTTTAGTTCAGAAACAGTTGTTCCTGGCCATCTGGTGCGGCTTTCGTTCAGAGATTAGAGGAGTCTGAGCTGAAGGGTTAGGGGAAGCTTATGGTATTTAATTGTGTGGCCAGGCTGGGTTTATTATGCGCTATTCATCTTAAATGCTTAATATGGTTGACATAAAGTCTATGCAGTGTTTCTCACCCCAGCTGCAATACAACTTATTTCGAAAGACAAGATCATGTTCTCAGAGACCAAACAACTGCAGTGTTAGTGACACCCCGCTCTCCTAGGAGAGAGGGAAACTGAAGAATTATTGATTATGGGGGAAGGGGTTAGAATTTATAGGGATGCACTGGTGCTGTAGAAACAAGCATGGATGTTGATGAAAGGGCCAAGCAGTTGGACTGATTTACTGCCCTCTTGTTTTACATTTCTGTGATCCAGTGCATTTTTGCTTTTAAAAGACACATCACCAATAAGGCTGAAGCTGTTGGTACAGGCTTCCCCAATTCCCTTTGTCTGTCTGTCTGTCAACAGTATCTATCTATCTATCTATCTACCTATCTACCTATCTACCTATCTACCTATCTGTCTATCTGTCTATCTGTCTGTCTGTCTGTCTGTCTGTCTGTCTATCTATCTATCTATCTATCTATCTATCTATCTATCTATCTATCTATATGTCTGTCTGTCTGTCTATCTATCTGTCTGTCTGTCTATCTATCTATCTATCTATCTATCTATCTATCTATCTATCTATCTTTTATCTCCACTTGTCAGTGGTAAGACTCATAACTCACGTGTGGTGAAGCCACAAGTTAGTTGTGAAGGTCTTACCACTTGTGTGTGGAGAATAGATACATGTTTTATTCCACTGTAACCCGTTATGTATGCCCATCCATAGCTGGTGATTCTCACAGGTTCTACAGCCACATAAAGGGCTTCACAGGTGGATGTTTAAACCATTCTGTTAATGATGTTATACTAGATGCTATAAACTGCATGGGCCTAGACACTGTTGCCAGTGCCTTTAATGTTCACTCTTTAGATATGTTGGAGCACTCCTGTTTGTTATCCAGGCAGCTTGGTCACTCAGTGTCTCTCAACCCCATTGTCTACATTAGAACTGTGTGACCCAGGGAAGTACTTAAATTGGTAAGAGCATGTTCACTGCAACAGTGTGGACCACAATGGTTTTAGATCCTAGACTTCTTAAAGTAGCTGCCCTGTGGCCAGGGAAGGGAAGACTTAGTGTCCCTAGGACAGCTCTCTTCCCTCAGGGAGGAGATGAGTGTGTCCCCTTGTTTGTCTGCCACCTGGAGGTGTCTGGGTGGCAGTGTAGCAAGACCATGCAGAGGAAGGGACCCCACATTCAGGGCATAGGGGACATTTCCGCAGAGGTAGAGCTCACACATTGCACCCATTGCATGTGAGGTAGGCCTGGGATGAAAACAAGGTGAAAGAAATCCCTCAGGATGAATGCCCAATCCCTTACATGCCCCCACACTGGCCAACAGGTGCCCCCCACAGTCCTGTGGCAGAGGACAACAGAGGGAAGGTAAGCCCTGGAGAAGGTAGGTGACTGGGATAGAGCGACCAGTCAGAAGGGGGCAATCAGGGCAGACAAGGTGGCAAAAACTGTAATTAAAAAAAAAAGTAGCTGCCCTTTACCTGGCTTCTCCCTTGGCGTGCATATATAACCTATATCTTATGTCTGGCATAGTGCCTGATGTATGGGAAGTGGTCAAGAATGTTTCAGTATATAATAAAGGTGACCCAAAGATTGTTGATAACTATCATTCCACCCTCTCAGTGCTCAGCTGACTTCTTGAAAAATGTGTTGCCACCCAGCTTACCGAATACCATAGCTTACTGTCTTCTAATCAGCATGGTTTTTGACAGGGACACAGTACCACCACAGCTTTTATAACATTTGCCAGTGATTTCAAAAGTGCTAGGGATAAGAATCTACTAACAGAGGTAGTGTTTGCTGATCTCAGAAAAACTTTCAACCTTGTTGACCATAACTTAGTATGTATGGACTAAACTCCTAGCCCTAGGTATCTCAAGTAGTGCTGTAACTTAGTGTAACAGCTACCTAGGTTCAAGAAGCCAGTTGGTCAGGGTGAACCATTCCATTTCTGACATCACAACTACTCACATGGGTGTTTCTCGGGGATCTATCCTAGGTTCCTTGCCTTTTTTGTGTTTTGTTTTTTCAGTTTTTATTAATAGTCTTCTGCTAGCACCTTCCTCGTGTTCTGTACTACTGTATGCCGATGATTTAGTACTCTATTACAGCTCCACAAACCTAGATGGCATCGATTAGCATGTTTTCTTTTGTAATCAAAGTTTTTATTAATTTTACAACTTACAAAGACCATCCTTGAGTACTAACAGGTAGCCTAATCCCGCTGCAGCTGGAGACCCCACCAGGTGTTATAACATTATGCAACTAAGGAGCAGCCTGGCTGGTGGAGTCCTTTATGAAAGTACATCTCTAAATATGCATATTGAAGCTGAATCGCTACCCTATAGTACAATATCAGGCCTGCTCACAAAGCTGAAAACTACCATGACTGAGCAGTCTGGCATTTGCACTATTTGTCACTCACCAGCATAGCTGGTAAGGGATATAAGCATTCCCCTCCCACTGCTATTACCCATGGTAGAAACTATATGGGCAAGCCACTGCTTGCAATGCCATTGGACCTTCTCTCCATGAGATATGAAGTGGTGGCATCTTCTCACCAGTTTGAACATAGGTACTGCGGAATGCAGTATCCCACAAGTATCTTACAGAACTGTGGGTGGAGATTCTTGCCCCAGGTGTTCATGAAGTTCTGCTCCTTACCCCTGGTAACTGCCTGCACCCACTCAAAGCTGGCTGTTTTCCCCAGTTCTGTCAATTGCTCCTGTAGTCCCAGGGATTCCTGCTGTTTCCAGTGTCTAAGGATTACTGTTTTCACTGTGATTAAGGCACTTGCTCTCCATCTTGTACTCACTGAAGCAGCCCCTTGAGCTTCCTGGTCCCTGAGCCCAGAAATGATTCCCAACATAACCCTCACAGGATCCAGTATAATTTTTTCCGAGGTGACTTCAAGACAGACCTGTTGGACCCCACCCCCAAAATGGTCTAATCTCCAGCAAGAATATAGCAGGCGTGTGATGCTCCCTGCTTGCTGCTGACACCTCCAGCAGGCTGCCCCACTTACCCGGGACTTCGGGCATCTTGTGCCGACAGAGCAAAATTTTCTGTTGTGTGAATCTATTTTTAGCGTCTTTGACACTTGCAGCTAGGGGTCTGCAATACTCTTCCCAGGTTGTCTGTGGGAGTTCAACTTGGAGTTCTCACTCCCACTCTTGCCTTGTGGCATCCATTGGGTCCACGCCCTGGTTAATAAGCAAGTGATAGAGACTTGCCACCCTCCATGTTGTGGGTGTCTGGGGGTTAAACATTACATCCAGCAGTTGGGCCTCTGGGCCTGTAAGTGAGGGGCGCAGCAAGGACTCAAGGGCATGCCTCAGTTGGAGGTATCTCCAGTGGTGCTGCTTAGGAAGCTGATATTTACTGCTCAGCTGTTGGAAGGACTGTAACTCCACTGTGGTCTTATCTATCAAATGACGTAGGCATGTGATACCTTTGCTGGCCTAGTCTGACCATTCTACAGGCTTTCCCCTGATCTGGAGGATGCTGTTTCTCCAAAGTAGATAGGCCCATGACTTCTTGGGGCGCCATCCCATCAATTTAGTCACCTGGCACCAACTATTTACTGTATGTCGAACAACTGAATGCACCTTCTCCAAAGCAGGCACTTTGTTAAAAGCAGATAGTTGTTTCCAGGGGTCCCTCAAGAACACATTCTTCGAAGAGTATCCATTTGCATGTTGAGGATTAGTGGATTCTACCCCTGCCCTGGCCAGTTAATGGGTCACCTGTGTCATCCGCGTGAGACAGAAATCAATTACCATCTTAACTTAGATTTCCACAATGTACAGACTTCGCTGCAGCACAACAAACTGCTCCTGGCCACTAAGACACAACCTATGCTGTTTGGGTCCAACCCTATACTCAGGAGTTGTACAGATCAGTTGTCTGTTTCCTGTCACGATGATAACTCTGCTTGTCACAGTTGGGTCTTTTAAGTACCTTGGACTCGCACTAGATGCCTCACATCTCCACTACCTGTGAATCTGTCAATACTTTTATTAGGCCTTGCCTATAGGGTAAGACATGACCGCACCTCTAAAGCCTGTCTTGCTATTGAGCAAGTTATTCTTCTGCCCAGGCTAACCGGTGGCTTTCTAGCATGTTTTACCTCTTCGAAATGCAACGTGAAGAAATGGAATTATATAGTATACAGTATAAAAAATACTAGCTGGGCAACCACATGTCCAGCCAGCCTGTGCTGCCACCTCAAGCTTCCAATTACATTGGACCTCTCTAACGTCGCTCTTGAGGTCTGATGTAATCAGAACCCCTCTGTGGCAGAACAGATTGGTTGTGCATGGTTGCCCAACCAGTATTCTCTATATATGTCATTTTACTCTGGCTACAACTCATCTTATCCATCACTGTTTGCTCTGTTCAGGCTTAGCCTGGCTATCTCAGCCAGCTAGATGTTCCTGTGCCCTGTGTTGTTTCATTGATAAGCTCTTTGTGACCTTTATCCCAACTTGCCTGTTGACTCTCTTGAAGCACCCACCCCCCCGACTTACCTTCTTAGATCTGGTAACCAGTTTCTGCTATATGTCACCAAGTGTTTCACTAATATGGGAGAACAATGCTTCTCTTTTTTTACGCCTAAATTCTAGAACTCCCTTCCGGTGTCCCACTGTAACGCCCCTTGTCACCTGCATTTGAGATGCAAGTTATATGGACTCTTGCCTGCATCTGATACTTGTACCGGTACATAATGCTTAGCTGTGATGTCACTATTGGACTAGGTATTGATATTTATGGCTGCAGTATGTTTAGATTATCTCAAATGATACTGTACTCATGTATTCCTTACTGTTGTATTACTTTGTTCATGAGCTACTGTATTCCTTGTTCTTTACTAATGTGTTACTCTGTAACTACTTTATACACTGTTACTGTGTAAAGATGTGCTTTTGTTACTGTTCATGTGTGCTTCTGCTAGTAACATCTCAGGTCAAGCCTAAAAATAGCCATTTTATGTCTGGTGCATTTACCTGATAATCAAAATCTAAATAAATAGTTCCATCAAGAGGTTGTGGTCACATCATAACCGTGAGAGTGAAGCTGGGTTAATGTATAGAATAATAGATAGGGTGAAGCTGGGTTAATTTATAGACTAGATAGGGCATCACATATTACAGGGAAGGTTATCATTCCATTGAGAGGTTCTGGTGGCCGGCCCAGTGGCACTGAGGGTGGAGGCACAGGGACGCCACACCTCTCACCACCCCGGTGACCGGGGTTCAGGAATGGACTTGGGATGCCGGGGGTCAGCAGGGGAGGGAGAGGGATTGACCATCCGGAGGACTACTCTCCTCTCCTCTTCCAGGGTGGGTTGTGGGACTTGCTTTGCTCCATAGTGGCCCCCAATGAAGATCGGGGACACTGTTGGGAGCAGCGCTGTTTGGGGCAGAGCGGCTGCGGAAATCAGCACCACTTGCATAGACATCATTGCACATCTGCACTCCAAGGGAAATTTAAAGAGGAAAAACCCCAGCTTCTGGGAAGGCGATGACGGGGCCAGGGTGCTCATGCCCACATGCCAAACGCCAGCCTTGGCCCGACTTGACTCTCCCTGGTCTCTGCTCCCCCAAGGGGTCTGGTGGGGGGGAGGGACCTAGCACCCAGTTCCTCCATCGAGGTCAGGGTTCAGGTGGGTGGCAGAGGTGAGAGCGAGTGGGTTTACGTCTGAGAGATGCCCTGGTGGCTGGTGACCGGAAGGCAAAAAGAAAGGGGAGGTTTTGGTGATATGAGAACCTCAAGCGTGAAGCATGAGTAATGAAAAGAATATTAAATAGGGAACCATGTATTGTGAGGCTATAATTCCATCAAGAGGTTCTGGTGACATCATCAGTATGAGAGCTAAGCTTAAATGATGTATACAGAACAATAGCCAGGGAACCATGTATATATTTTTTCAGTTTACAGTACTTTCTACCCCTTTTAGCCTGACTGGCCCCCATCAGTCCTGCCACTCCGCCCAGCCTTGTCACCAACTATCTGTGGGATTTTCCTCCACTCCTTGATCCCCCATGGGTGTTCCCTACCCATAGGAAGGGCTGCTGGGGGGTCAGACCCTTGGTCTCCCAGACAGCGTTGCAGTATCAGTCTTGGTGCAAAGAGCCCAGTCCTGGTGTGGGACCTGCGGTGGACAGCATCTTGCTTGGTTGGGAGATTTTTCTGGTTTTTGTTTTTGGCCCCTGCCCATGGACTTCAGGAAGACGTAGCAACATAGTGTGTCATGCTACCTACATACTTCCTTCCTTACTCCTTTGGCTGCAGCTTGCACCACCACCTATGGCCACCCAAGTGGCGGTAGTGCAGCAAAGTCCAGACTCCCTCCCACCTCCGAGGAGGCGAGAGCATCCATGGGGCACTCAGTCATCCTCCCCCAGCTGGCCCTCCAGTGACCCAGACTTGTTCTCAAACCCAGGTTGCAGCTGTCACAAGCAGCAGCACTACTGCTGTGCTGGCAGACCGGCAAGGTGCAATGTGTTACAGGGAATCATTCCATCGAGAGGTTCTGGTGACATCATGAGAATGAAACTTGAGTAATGTACAGAATAATAGATAGGGAACTTTGTAGGAACTATGTATTATGAGTCTGTAATTCCATCTAGAGGTTCTAGAGATGAGAACCTCAAAAGTGAAACTCAAGTAATGTACAGAGCAACAGACAGGGAACTATTGAGGAACCATGTATTGCAGGCTATAATTCCATCAAGAGGTTCTGGTGCCATCATAACCATGAGAGCAAAACATGAATAGTGCATAGAATAATAGATAGGGGACTATGTATTACGAGGCTGTTATACCATCGAGAGGTTCTGGTGACACAAGAACCATGAGAGCAAAGCTTGAGAAATGTATAGAATAATATGAAGAATAAAAGATAGAGAACTATGTATTATGAGTCTATAGTTCCATCGAGAGGTTCTGGTGGCATGAGAACCTCGCGAGCAAAGGTCAATTACTGTATAGAATAATAAATAGGGAACCATGTATTACAGACTGTAACTCCTTTGAGAGGTTTTGATGGCATAATAACCATAAGAGTTAAATCTGAGTAATGTATTGAATAATGGCTACGTAACTATGTAGTACAGTCTATAATTCCATCAAGAAGTTTTGGTGGCATAACAACCTTGAGAGAAAAACTCAAGTAATTTATAGAATATTAGATAGGGAATAATTTATTACGAGGCTGTAATTCCATCGAGAAGTTTTTGTGGCATAATAACCTCAAGAGTGAAGCTTGAGCAATGTATAGAATATCAGATAGGGAACCATGTATTACAATGCTATAATTCCATCAAGAGGGTATGATGACATGAGAACTTCGAGAGTAAAGCACAAGTAATATATAGAATAATAGGGAACTATGTATTACAAATGTGACGGGGTTGAATAGGACCCTGTCCCAGTTGTTATGGAGAGTTTGAATGCAGGGATCTGTTCTGTTCTTTCCTTTCCTGTCTCTTGTCTGTCTGGTTGTGCAACCAAATGTTCTTGTGAGACCTAGGACTTGATCACCCTGACAGTCTTGCAGTTCTTTGCCTCTCACTGTCTCTCAATCTTCCCTGGCTGTTTCTGTCTTTTCCTCCCTTGCATATCTGCTAGTATAAAAATATATGCAAATCATTATGTGGAAATGTAACCGATATTGGGATCCCTTTGTTTAGAAATAATATAGTGTTACTGTTGAAATGTATATAATTATAGTTTGAGATGATTGCAGAAAGCTATTGGGAACTCAAGGGGTTAACCTTAGAGCAGTTTTTAAGCCCCTTTTTCAGAAGCTGTGGAGAAGGGGCCTCAGTTCAGGGAGATTGTGTTCTTGCTGCACCTGCCTGAAACATACAAGAATATTTTATAAAAAAACATTATGGTTGTTAAGGAGGGGGGTTGCAAGGACTTATAAGAGAGAGAGCTGCAATGTTTTGGGAGACACGGCTATTGAAGGAAAACTCAGATTATTCTGTCTTTGTAAGTAGTTATTCTGAACAATTTTTTTTAATGTTACTGCTAGTACTGATGAACACTTTTTGTGAATTCTACAACTGTTCCTGGTTTTTCCTATGCTTCCTGACCTGTGCCTTGATGACAGATGGTTTCAGAAGTGGGATTACACCATGCATACTCTAAGCCAGGAGTTTTGTGCATGGGTACTGGACCTAGTACCAGGGAATCATAGAGAAAGGTATGGATTCTGCAGCATCAAGTCCAGGAGTGGTTACCAGGAGAATGGCAGCCAAACTAGCAGCAACAGAAGTCCAGTCTGAGATTGTACAGCCAGCACAAGTTATGGAAAAAGAGCAGGCAGTGACAGAACCTGAAAGCCTGATGGACTTTTTCAAATGTGGGTTATACAACAAAAAGAGACAGAGAAGCAGAGAAGAGATGCAGCGACAGGAGCAACAAAGAAGAGAAGAGATGCAGCAACAGGAGCAGCGATGGCTGGATGCCTTGTAAGCTATCAAAGGCAAAGGATCTGGCACAGGTCCAGCAGAGCAACAAGGTGCAAACAACTTAAAAGCCATTAAACTTACAAAGTTGTGTCCCTCGGAAGATATCGAGATACACCTGGCAACTTTTGAAAGGGTTGCCACAGCCTGCCAATGGCCAGTGCAGCAATGGACAATCAGACTGGTACCCTACCTGACAGGGAAAGCCCAACTTGCCTATAGCAGTATGGACACTGCACAGTCAGAAAACTATGACCTGGTGAAAAGTGAAATCCTGAAAAGGTATGACATATCTGGAGAGACCTACAGGCAGAGATTTCGATCTCCGAAGTACAACTCGGTCGACAATCCTCGAGAAGCTTTCACCCAACTCGGAGAACTCCTGATAAAATGGCTCCAACCAGAGGGCAAAACAGGCCCACAGATCATTGACATGTTTGCCATGGAGCAATTCATCAACATCCTGCCTACAGATGTGCAGCTTGGGGTAAAGGAACACCAACCAGAAAGTGGGGAAAAGGCTGTTTTTTTGGCCGAGGACTACCAAATGGCCAGACAGATGCCACAACAGCGAGGTAACAGCCAAGAACCGGTAAGACCCTCTTTTTCCCATTTAAACTCCAAGTCTCATAAGAACTCTGGTGGGGGTAACACATCTGTACCCAAAGATGTTATTTGCTATAACTGTAATAAGCCAGGTCATATTGCAAGAAATCGCTGTAAGAAGAGTGACACTGGAGCAGATTTGTCCTTGGAAAATTGGGGCAAGTACATAACAGATGTGAAGGTGGGGGATAAGAATGTAAAGGGATTCATTGATTCGGGAAGCAGGCAGACCCTAGTGCATACTGAGGTGCTGGGAAAACTCTGTGCAAAAGGACCAGATACTGGTGTCATCTGCATCCATGGGGACACTTGATACTATCCCACCACCCAAGTAACTCTGACCATTACGTGTGTGTCACACCAAATGAAAGTGAGGGTAGTACCTAAGTTACCTGTACCCGTGATTATTGGAAATGACTGTCCAGGATTTACTGAGTTAATCTCAGAGGAACTGAACCCTGCAGTTTCAGCAGCAGTGGTAACAAGAGCTCAGGCCAAGAAAATCTCAAATAATGGGGACTCTTTTCCTTTTGTTGATTTTGATTTGGACTTGTTTGAGAACAGCTCCAAGATCCAGAAGTCCAGAAAGAAAGAAGACGTCTGAAACAACAATGGCAACAAAAGACTGATGGACATAAAGGGTTAAAATATGAAAATGCTGAAGCTAAACTGATAACTGTGATTTTGTTTCAGAGCGCGCTAACAATGTTTCTCTCCAGGGTTATTTTAAGCAGTTGGGGTGAAAACAAAAGGGCTGAACCAATGTTTAAAAAATGTAATGGGTTACTGTACAGAATGTGGGTTAAAACTCAGGCACAGGAACAGACAGAACAATTGGTTATACCACAGAAGTATAGAACAGAGTTGTTACAGATAGCACATGATAGTTCTATGGCAGGTCACTCAGGGAGGGATCGCACCCTTGCCAGATTGCTCTATAGATTTTACTGGCATGGAATTCATGAAGATGTTGCTACCTATTTTAATTCCTGTGCTGAGTGTCAGAAAGTAGCCCCAGTCACTAAAAAAGACAAGGTGCCCCTGGTGCCCCTACCCTTGATAGATGTGCCTTTTGAGAAAATTGCAATGCATGTGGTTGATCCTTTAGACAAAAGTAAAAAGGGTAATATATTTATCCTGGTAGTATGTGACTATGCTACTTGATACCCAGAAGCAGTTCCAGTGCCTACTGTCACAGCTTCAAAAGTGGCAGCAGAGTGGGCATACCTAAAGAAATTATTACTGACTAGGATAGTAATTTTGGTGCTGCATTACTTAAGGAGCTGTACAGACTACTAGGTATCACTGCCATAAGAACCTCCCCCTTTCATCCTCAGACAGACGGTCTTGTTGAGCATTTTAACTGAACCCTAAAACGCATGTTAAAAAGATTTGTAAAAGGGGAAGGGAAAGATTGGGACCAATACTTGCCTTACCTAATTTTTGCTTACAGAGAAGTACCACAGGCATCAACAGGGTTTTCACCATTTGAACTGCTGTATGGTAGGCAGCCAAGAGGGCCACTGGATGTAATAAAAGAAATGTGGGAAGATAACCCCACTCAGAAATAATCTATAACGTCCTATATGTGTGCCCTAAGCAAGAAGAGGGCAAAATATGTTGAAATTGCCCATAGTAATCAGGAAGAGGCCCAAAACCAGCAGAAGGTACATTATGACCATGGGGTAAAAGAAAAAGTTTTTGAGTCAGGTGAAAAGGTTTTGCTACTATTACCCACAACAGAAGATAAACTATTAATGAAGTGGCAAGGCCAGGGCCTTACAGAGTGCTTAGACATACTGGCTCCGTTAACTACAAGATTGAGACCCCTGACAGGAAAAATCCTACTAAGATATACCATGCTAACCTCCTCAAGAAATGGGTTGAAAAAACACCAAAAGCTGCTTTGCTAGTTTTACCAGAAACTGATAAAGAAGATATTGATGTAGCTTATGAGAGACTGGAACAAACTGTAACTGCTGAAGCTGTAAAGGTGAATGTTTCCTTAACCCCTGAACAAACCGCAGAAATTCGTAACTTACTAAAGACATTTAACAGTACTTTTACCACAGTGCCAGGCCAAGCAAAAGAGGTCAAGCACATAATAGTGCCAAGAAATTCTCACCCTACTAGGCAAAAGACAGACAGGTTACCAGAGCGGTTAAGAGCTAACGTGGTTAAGGAAATACAAAAAATGAAAGAACTGGGTATCATAGAAGAGTTGAGGAGTGCTTGGTCATCTCCAATAGTGATGGTAAACAAAAAAAGAAGGGGATGTAAGAATCTGCCTTGATTTTAGGAAACTTAATCAAGTGTCAGAATTTGACAGCTATCCTATGCCCTGAATAGATGATTTAGCGGACAGACTGGGGAGTGCAAAGTATATCAGTACCCTTGATCTCACCAAGGGTTGCTGGCAAATCCCTTTAGCTAAAGAATCCAGAGACAAAACTGCATTTGCCAGTTCTATTGGATTCTATCAGTTCACCACCATGCCATTTGGTTTACATGGCACACCCACTACATTCCAGTGGTACATGGATGTAATTTTATCCCCTCACACTGGTTATTGTGCTGCGTACCTGGATGATGTCGTGGTGTACAGTCTACACTGGAAAAGCCACCTGGAACACCTACGAGCAGTTATCCAAGCTATCAAAAAAGCAGGTCTGACAATCCTACCAAGTGTGCATTGGGCAAGCAGGAAACCAGATATTTGGGCTATGTTTTGGGAAATGGAGAAGTCAAGCCTGAGGTTTCTAAGATAGAAGCTGTAGCTAACAGCCCTGTCTCTAAAACCAAGAAACATTGTCAGATCATTTTTAGGGCTGGCTGGTGATTATCAGAGATTTGTTCCCAACTTTGCAGAGTTCACTTCTCCCCTCACAGAACTCATGAAAAAACAGTACCCGAATAATATGAAATGGACCCCAGAGTGTGATGAAGCTTTTCAAGCCATTAAGGCTGCATTATATTCAGCCCCTGTTTTTAAAAAGCCCAGGCTTTGAGAAACCATTTTTGTTACAAACAGATGCATCAGAGGTAGACCTAGGTGCAGTCCTGAGTCAAAATACAGATGGGACGGAACGTCCTATTTTAGACATAAGTAGGAAATTGCACGACAGAGAGAAAATGTACTCCACTATTGAAAAGGAATGTTTAGTGACAAAGTGGGCCATGGAGTCCATTAAGTTTTATTTGCTAGGAACTGACTTTGTACTCATAACAGATCACAATCCTCTCTGTTGGCTTAACCAAATGAAAGATAACAATTCCAGAATCACAAAGTGGTACCTGACGCTACAGCCATTTAAATTCAAGGTGATACACAAATCTGGTAAAGAGAATAGCAATGCTGATTTTCTGTCAAGCTATGGATCAGGAATTGAGGGTTCTGAAGGTTGAAAAACAAATGTATGAGTTTAAACATTACTGTTTTGCTGTACTGTTATAGAAAAAAGGATACTGCCCAGCTGCTTAATTTCTGAATGTCAGAAGCTAATGTTAGAGAATTAATAGAACGTTTTGGAAATCTGTTTGATAAAACAGGTTCCCTCTTATGGAGGAGGTGTATGTGACAGGGTTGAATAGGACCCTGTCCCAGTTGTTATGGGGAGTTTGAGTGCATGGATCTGTTCTGTTCTTTCATTTCCTGTCTCTTGTCTGTCTGGTTGCACAACCAAATTTTCTCGTGAGCCCTAGGACTTGATCACCCCGACGGTCTTGCAATTCTTTGCCTCTCACTGTCTCTCAGTCTTCCCTGGCTGTTTCTGTCTTTTCCTCCCTTGCATATCTGCTGGTACAAAAATATATGCAAATCATTATATGTAAATGTAACTGATATTGGTATCCCTTTGTTTAGAAATTATATAATGTTACTGTTGAAATGTATATAATTATAGTTTGAGATGATTGCAAAAAGCTATTGGGAACCTCAAGGGGTTAACCTGAGAGCAGTTTTTATGCCCTTTTTCAGAAACTGTGGAGAAGGGGCCTCAGTTCGGGGAGATTGTGTTCTTGCGCACCTGCCTGAAATGTACAAGAACATTTTAGAAAAAAACATGATGCTTGTTAAGGAGGGGGATTGCAAGGACTTATAAGAGAGAGCTGCAGTGTTTTGGGAGGCACAGAGATTGAAGAAAAACTCAGATGGCTCTTCTCTGTTTATTCTGCCTTTGTAAATAGTTACTCTGAACAATTTTTTTTAATGTTACTGTTAGTACTAACAAACACTTTTTGCGAATTCTACAACTGCTTCTGGTTTTTCCTATGCTTCCTGAACTAACATAGAAACATAGCAGTTGATGGTAGATGAGGACTGCAAGGCCCATCCAGTCTGAACATTTCTTTTTCTACCTTATGAATGTGCCATCGGCCTTTGCTCTGTCAATGACCAATCTATTCATACTCATCTGTATTGCTCCTTTATGCCTATCCCATGCCTGTTTGAAGCCCTGCACTGTATTCATATCCACCACTTCCTGAGGTAGGCTATTCCATGCATCCACCACCCTTTCTGTGAAAAAGAACTTCCTCATATTACCCCTTAATCGGCCTCCCTCTAATCTCATGCTGTGTTCTCTTGTCCTGCTATTTTTCTTATATCGAAACATGTTAGACTCTTTCACCTTGTTAATGCCCTTAAGGTGTTTGAATGTTTCGATCATATCACCTCTCTCCCTCCTTTGCTCTAGAGTATACATATTGAGCTCTGTTAATCTGTCCTCATATATTTTATGATGCAGTCCCTGCACCATTTTGGTTGCCTTTCTCTGGACTGCCTCAATTTGGTTAATGTCCTTGTGAAGGTGTGGCCTCCAGTACTGCATGCTGTACTCCAGATGGGGCCTAACCAGTGTCTTGTAAAGACTGATTATTACCTCCCTCTTCCGACTTGAGATACCCCTACTAATACACCCCAGCATCCCCAAGCCTTACCTACTGCTTTAGTGGTCTGCTTGGATTATTTCAGGTCATCGGTGATGATGATGATGCCCAAGTCTCTTTCTTCCCTTGTAACTGCCAGCAACTCCCTCCCAGCCTATAGGTGGCTTCAGGTTTCTCTTCCCTATGTACATGATCTTGCACTTCTTTGCGTTAAACCCCAGTTGCCACTCTTCTGACCATTGTGCTAGTTTATCCAGATCTTTTCTCATTCTGCCCACCCCATCTGGATCATCTACTCTGTTGCAGATCTTGGTGTCATTTGCAAACGAGACAAACCTTACCCTCAGTCCATCAGCAATGTCACTGATGAAAATATTGAAGGAATGGCCCAGGACTGATCCTAGGCACCCACTTGTGACTTGCATCTCTTCTGACTGTATACCATTTACCACCACTCTCTCTTCTGCCCGTCAACCAGTTTGCCACCCAGTTGACCAACCTCACCCACCCCAAGCCTACCCAGCTTATTAACAGTCTTCTATGAGAACGAGTATCAAAGCTTTGCTGAAGTCAAGGTAGCAACATCAACTGCTCCCCTTGGTCCATCACTCTGGTTACCCAGTCAAAGAAATCTATGAGATTAGTTTGACAGGACCTTCCTTTGTAAACCCATGCTGTCTTGGATCCTGTGAGCCTATTGATTCCAGGTGTTGCACTATCCTTTCCTGCGAAGGTGCCTCCATAATCTTGCCACTACTGAGGTAGGACTGACTGGTCTGTAGTTCCCTGCCTCCTCCTGCTACCACTCTTGTGGAGGCGGGATCACATAAACCCTTCTCCAGTCTTCTGGGACTCTCCTGTAGCTCAGAGACTCACTAAACAGTTCGATAGTAGGCTCTTCTAGTTCCACCCTTAGCTCCTTTAGTACCCTGGGATGTATGCCATCAGGTCCCATTGCCTTGTTCACCCTGAGCTTATTGAGCTCTTGTATGACCTTTCTTTGTGAAGGGACTAGTGCACCCCCCCGTGTCCATTGTGCTGAGCTGTAGGCCCTGCCCTACCTTCTCTTCAGTAAATACTGAACAGAGGTATCTATTTAGGATTGATGCTTTTACATGGTCCTCCTCCTCACATGCCCCCTTATCCCCTTTGATCTTAGCAATACCCCCTCTGGACTTTCTCCTTTCACTAATGTATCTATAGAAAGTTTTGTCACCTTCTTTTACTGTTTGTGCTAGTGTTTCCTCGGTTTGGGCCTTTGCCTGCCTTACTGTCTTCCGTGCTTCCCTTAGGGAAGTTTGGTATGACTCCCTATCTTCATCCTGCTGCATTCCCTTATATTTCCTGAAGGCCAGCCTTTTGGCTCTGACCTTTTCTGCTACTGTTTTTGGGAACCAAAGTGGTTTCCTTCTTCTTTTGCACTTCCTTTTCTCTCTAACACAATGTGATGTTGCTTCAAGTATTGCATCCTTAATGCTTGCCCACTTTTCCTGTGCCCCCTCACCTGTATTTCTTTTTACCAAGGCTAGCTTAACTCTGTTGGTCATCTTATCAAAGTCAGCTCCTCTAAAGTCCCATATTTTTGCCTTGGAATGAGATGATTTAGTTCTAGTGGCCAAATTGAACCATACCATGTGATGGTCACTGGCCCCCAGGTGACCTTCTACCTGGAGATCTGAGATCCTTTCCCTGTTGGTCAGTATTAGATCTAGGATAGCCCTGTCTGTTGTGGGTTGTTGTACCAGTTGTTTGAGTCCCCCCCTGCAGGGAATCCACCATGTGTCTAGTTCTGGCAGATGTTCCTGCTGTGCCTCAATGACAACAAGGCTATAATACCATTGAGAGGTTCCGGTGACATGTGAGCCTCGAGAGCGAAGCTCGAATAATGTATAGAATAATAGATGGTGACTATGTAGAACGAGGCTATAATGCCATCATGAGGTTCTGAGGATGTGTCAACCTCAAGAGCGAAGCACGAGTAATGAATAGAAATAATAGATGACAGTGTGTTACGGGGCTATAATGCCATCTAGAGGTTCTGGTGACATGAGAACCTCGAGAGCAAAGCTTGAGTAATGAATAGAATATTAGATGGGGAACCATGCATTACAGGCTATAATTCCGTCCAGAGGTTCTGAAGACATGAGAACAAGGTTCTCATGAAGTAATTAGTGTTGGTAGGAATCTTTTCAACTGAATCAGATATATCGGATTCTGAGTATTTTTTCAGAATTCTGAATTTCAGTATTCAGGGCCAAAAATCTGAATTCTGAAAAAACTTTTGGATGCAGAATTGGAATCCGATTGCAGCTCCCCTTCTGAGTGTAAGTGAAAGCCCATTTCTCTCTCTCTCTCCTCTTACCTGCTGCTGCTGCTGGGTTCTGACTGTGGAAGAGACCTGGTTTATGTGTCTGTACTGGAGGTGGCAGTCCTGGCAACCAGATACGAACATACGAATAAGCCAGCAGAGGAAGGCCATTTGGTCTATCAAGTCTGCTCATATTGCAGGGTCTACAGCTTGAGATAATGTCCCGCCCTCCTCCCTCCTCCTCCCTCCCCTCCCCCCATTCTCCTACCCGTATCCTTACTTTCCTCCTGGCTTCAGCCTCTCTTAGCTTCACCACTGTCTGCAATGAGATGACCTCTTCCGGCAGTGCATTCAAATGTCCACCACCCTCTCTGTGAAGAAATGCTTCCTGACTGCCTTCCTAAACCTCCCAACCTCCCTCCAACTTAAGACTGTGCCCCCTCATGTTATGGTTGCCACTTAGCTTAAAGAGACTCTCCTTATCAACCTTATTCATCCCTTTCAAGTACTTGAAGTCCCAATCATGTCCCCTCTCTCTCTCCTGTCTTTCAGGGAGTACATGTTCAGTGTTCTCAACCTCTCCTGGTATGCCTTACCCTGCTGACCAGTTATCATTTTTGTAGCCCTCCTCAGAACCTTCTCCAGCAGATTAATGTCCTTTTTGAGGTGTGGCCACCAGTACTGAACTCCATACTCTAGATGTGTCCTTACCAGTGACCTGTACACGGGCAGTATAACCTCCTTTCTCGTACTAGTGGTCCCTGTAGATATGCATCCCAGCATCTTGTTTGCCTTTTCTGCTACTTTCTTGCACTGTGTGGAGTGCTTCAGGTCAATAGTGATCATCACTCCCAGGTCCTTCTCCTCCTCTGATGCAGATACTAGGACTCCACCCAGGTAGTACTCTGTCCTGGGGTTCTTGGCTCCAATATGCATAACTTTGCATTTCTTGGCATTGAAGCCAAGCTGCCAGAGCTTGGACCACCTCCCCAGCTTTTCCAGTTCATCCTGTAGGTCCTGTATCCCTTCAGCTGTGTCCACTCTCCCACAGAGCTTGGTGTCATCTGAGAATAAGCACATTTTGCCCTTAATGCCATCTCCAATGTCATTGATGAAGACATTGAACAACACCGACCCCAGCACCAAGCCCTGTGGGACCCCACTGGTTATCTCTCTGCTGCCAGATAACTCTCCCCCCACAACCACCCTCTAGGTTCTGTCCCTCAGTGAGTTTTCCACCCATCTGGCCATCTTTTCCTCAACCCCAAGATCCACCAACTTCCTGATGACTTCCACTTCATTTGTCTTCCTGTTCCTGGCCAACTAGTCCAAAAACATTTCTTTTATTCTGCACATCACAGCCCCCCACCATCTCCAACACTGCCCCCACTCCCTAGTCCAACTCCAAAGAGTCATCACCCACCTTTGACACCAGTCTCTTCTAGACCCCCACCCCAACAATCAGTGTTTTCCCAGAGTCACCCTAGGCGTGGCCAACCTAAGCAAAGCCCTAAGAGCAGGTTCTGTCAGATGCATAATAAAAGGCAGCAAAACTGGAGTAATGTTCAGAATAATATTACAAGATTATAGTATATAGTTAAGTTTGTTGTGTATGATTTCTATACAGTCACAGTCCTTATGCATGGGTAAAGCTGCTGTGCACAATTCAAAGATCATAAAAAGTTGTGCACAGTTCAAAGGTCACAAAAATTTGCTGTTTATGGTTCTCTCTTTTAAGTCCCCCCTCCATTGACATAATAATTTATTTCTAATATAGGTGCTGACTGTGAGTGGTAAATGGTAGGTGGGAGGGGAGCAGATGGGTCTTGCTTACTGCTGTATATAAACCAGAATTTTCACTTTTGACATACAGTATAACCATATAAAACCAAATAAAACATGATCACCCATACCCATTTCTGCTCGTGTTTCCATCTCGGTTCAGATGACATCATGGACCTCGAGCTTCACTCTTGAGATCCATATAAGGTCATCTCAATCCCTCAAATGGAAACACAGCCTCGTAGTGTATAGTTACCCATGCTTTATTCTGTATATAATTCCATTGAGAGGTTCTGGTGACATGATAACCACGAGAGCGAAACTCAAGAGGTTCAACAAGTGACCAAAACCTCAAGATGGTACTTTAGTCGAGGTGAACTGCATTCCCGATTTGTTCCTTTTTTTGTAATATGTGGATCCAGGCTTTTGTTTTCCCTGGAAACTCCCACTCACATCAAGTCCCAGTGGTCCAAGAACCCCCTCAAAACTGTTGCTTGAATATAGTCCCAAGGCACTAGTAGTCCGTTGAAATAACTTTTTCTTAAAAAGCATAGTTCCTACTTTAAGCAAAGTCCTCCTCTGTATTCCTTACAGACGAGCCTACAATGAGTTACTTTTTTTTTTAATAACTGAATTCAAAGCCAACTTGGGCTGGCCACGAGGTTTTCCCGAATGTTCGCTCTCCAAATACTATCACTGTGACATCAGAACAGTAGGATTATGTGAAAGATGGCATCACAATGGTGTTACAGGATTTTGATTCCACTATTTGTCAAAAACAGAGCATCCATGTCTTCAAACAGTCTCACTGCCTCAGGAAACCTCTTGGCTCCCCAGAAAGTCTGCTGCCCTGTTTCATTTGTTTCTTTCACACTTGGGCCCAGATATTCAAAAGGGTTGCACCCCGGCGTGATATTCAAATGGGAGCTGAAATCCTGATGTGCTGGAGCGCATCAGTAATGTATGCAGCACAGGTGTGGGGGGGTGCCCATGCATACTCTGCACATCCCGATATTCAGCCCGGGATGTGCTTAGTCCATGCATGTGCAACCCCTACTTGTGCTGCACACAGGTGAGCCAAAAAAAAAAAAAGGAACAACGGCTGGCCACCCACAGGTGAGCTGCCATATTGCAGGGCGTAACACAGCAGCTGCACCTGGTGGTGCCCCTCCCATGCCCGATCGCAGGCATACGTACAAAAATGACCCTCCAAAATCCCTGGTGGTAAAGTGGACCACTGTCAGCCCGATCGCGGGCATGTGTTAAATAAAATAGATTCCTATATCCCTGGTGGTCCAGTGGACCGCTGTCAGCCCGAACGTGGGCATGTGTTAAATAAAATAGATTCCTGTATCCCCGGTGGTCCAGTGGACCGCTGTCAGCCCGAACGTGGGCATGTGTTAAATAAAATAGATTCCTATATCCCTGGTGGTCCAGTGGACCGCTGTCAGCCCGATCGTGGGCTTAAGTATAAATAAAAGTAATTCCTATATCCCTGGTGGTCCAGTGGACTGCTGTCAGCCGGATCGTGGGCTTAAGTATAAATAAAAGTAATTCCTATATCGCTGGTGGTCACTGCCCACTGCAGGGTTGCTGTAACAGGGGGTCATGATGCCACCCTTAGCTGGCTGGTGCATGGTCCTCCAGCATAAGCTGCAATTGTCACAGGCATGCTCTCAGAACTGTCTCACCATCAGGGAAGTGCGAGGCACTATCATTGGCCCTTTGGTTGGTGCACACTGTTTTTCTTGAAATGAATTTGTCTGTTACATGGCACATGCCTGACATGTTTTTTCCCCTCTCTTCCCAGCTTCGGGAGATTGAGGGGATTATCTAGCCTAGCTACTAAACCTTGTGATTTCATGCAGCATATGGTCCTGAATTGTAACGGAGCTGAACAAACAATACAGCAATTATATGATAGTTAATCAATTAGAACACCCGCTACCCCTCCCCCCAACAAGACCTTTCAAACTAGCAATCATTTCATTTCTGATTGCATTTAATGCTAGGAGAGATGGCGCCTCCTTGCTCTTTCAGAACCCAAGCATGATAATTCCTCAGAAGGACATAACAGCTTCGGTACATGACCTTCCATTGCACTGGTTCACTGAGAAAGCCAGTTCCCAATGTTTTTTTGTTTGTTTTTTTTTTTACAGTTAACTACAGAGAGCTCAGCTGAAATATAACATCTCATTTTTGGTGGGGTCCTGCTATTGCCCAGTCTTACTACTGGGAGTGACAGATGCCAGATGCTCAGGGAGGAGGTCACACCGTAAGCCAGTGGCTGTGGTGGGAGTCAGAACTAGTTTGTTTAGTTTATTTGCATCTGTTTTGTATGGTGCTGCATGAGTGCATGATCAGAAGTAAAAATGAAACACATGAAGTCCCAGCAGCACCATACAGTGTGCAGCATGAAATAGTAAGCCGATCACACAGAATCCCATGAAAACCACTCTAGTTTTGAGTCAGCCCAATAGCATAGAGGCAGCATGACCACTCGCTATACTGGCGACCCAGAGTCAGGAACAAACCTGGGTTGTTGAGGGGGGCTGTACAGGGAGAAGGACTGAGCATTCCGTAGGAAACCCTTCTCCAGGGAAGGGAAACAATGAGTTCCACAGCCCAGTCACCACCTGGGGATCCACAGGTGGCGTCAAAGTCGGAGCAGCTCACAGAGGATAGGGAGACATCATTTTGCAAGGTGCAGTCATGCTTTAAGGGGCACTGTCAGCTTTGCCCCTTTGTTTTTTTGAAAATCTAATCAGTGTGCCTGTGGGCATACATCGATCATATCTGCACTTTAGAATGCACCCACGGGTGCCACTCTTGTGCATGCACGTGATTTTGGCGCCCGATTACAGATGTACACTGTGGTCCCCTCAGTGCTCGTTTTAATTACCAGGCACCACGAAAGGCTCAAGTTTACTGCTTTTACCGAGAGAACATCTTTTTACAGTTGGCATGGGGAAAAATTATACCTCGGGACTTCAATCCTGCCTGAGGCACGTTCTTAAGATGGAGACGCTTCCGGTGGCGGATTATTTAAGCTTGGCCTGAGCAAATAAGGGATCTAACTACAAAACATCAAAAGCAGTACAAATACTGCTTTTTTATACCTATGGAGGCATTCTAAAGTGCAGATATGATCGGTGTGTGCCAACAGGCACACTGATTAGATTTTCAAAAAAACAAAGGGGCAAAGCTGACAGTGCCCCTTTGAGCGTGCACATGTGCATCTCACCTGTTTCTTCACATCTTGAGGGGGACCAGAGAGAAAATGGGGTGGTAAAACACCAACCACAGCATGAAGAAGCCAGACTCCCTCGCAGACCATATAGCATCGACTGGGCACCCTTCAGCTCGACCCTACTCTGACAGAGCATGAGAAACTCCATTGGCCACACCATGAGGGGTAAGTTGTGAGATCTCTGGAGGGGTACGTCCCAAGCATGATGGGGGACGAGACTGGAGGGAAGCCTAGCCAAGTGGGACAGGTGGGCATTAAGAGGTAAAACCTATATGGGGCAAAAAAAACCTTATGGTGTAGGGCCACTTGAAGGCCCAAGAAGCTGCTGTACTGGAGGCCCATGTTTGGACGCAGATGCAAGGAGCTGGGGTTTGACGACCCGGGCTAGGATAGCAATTAGCTGATCACATCTCCCAGCTCGGCTAGGGCTGGAGTCAAGTTCTGCCATCACAACCACCCATGCGGTGGACTGGGGAGATCACTTCTCTGCAGGGTTTTACTGTATGCACAGCAGGCGTCATTCTTCACAGCACAGGAGAAGGGAGGGTCAAAGGGGAACCAGCGAGGAAGGAGAAAACTGGAAGAGGATGGTGTCTGCCAAGATTACAGTGACAGTGCTCTCAAGCTGATGCCCCCACAGGATTCTCATGTCACTGTGTTAGGTAAGTAGTAACGGATGGGGGAGGGGGAGTATGTTGGCTGCAGATTGAAAATTAGTACAAAAAAAAAACTTCTAATTTAAGGGAACTGGAATCCAGGATTTTCAGTTTCACGGCTCTGTGCTCTCAGCATGGAGTACCTCTGTGACCTTGAGCAAATCCCACTCCGACCTTCCAGGCTTTTAGTCTCTACAATGTGTAAGACACAGGAAGAACTAGGACCCCCACAGTAAACAAGATGTTTAATCTCTGTGGGGCTGCTTTGGGTTTAGAAGTTGCCAGTTGTACAATTATTATATACTTTGCACAGTGCTTCTTGTATTCTTGGGATTACACGTAATGAATGGAATATTCTCTTTTGATTTTTAAATTATATATAGTGAATGTTTTCTTAAATTTCTGATAAGGAGAAAAATCCTTTGTTTACATTCAGCATACTAGAATGGATTGCCCTATTTTTGGTACCATTCAATTCATTAAAAAATCATGAAAATACAAATGAAGTACTGACAGGAACATTAAGGAGGCAGAAAACAAAATGTATTTATTTATTTATTGTTTGATTGACTGATTGATTTGAAAATTGGTTCCTGTGCGTGGCACACTGAGCAAAGGCTTGTTTCCACGTGTGATGGGAGGGTACACGCACAAGCAAAATAACAGTGAGTGGTACAATCAGATAGTAACCATGGTAATATTACGGTCACTTTAAGAAATAGAAAAATGTGAAGCTAAACACAGAAACTAAATAAAAGATCCTCTAAAATATTTGTCAAATTTTTTTTTTACATTTAGCTTTTTTCCTGGTGGGTTGCCGCAGGCAGGCTCTCAGCCCTGTCCCCGCCCCCTGTCACCTGGCATGCATCTCCCGGTCCACCAAGCTCTGTATTCCCCATAGCCCCATAGATTACCCCCTCCCTGTAGTGGGGCCAGAAGGGGAGGGCCATCCTCTGCCCACCCAGTGACACACATCCAGATTGGACTGGGTGAACCAGCGATGGTGCTGGGCAGAGGTGGGCAGGCAGGGCTTCATATAGCCTGCACTAACCCATTTTCCGCCTTTCTCCCTTAGCCCCCCTTGCTGCGGCAGCCTGTAAGCATGTGCACATGGAGGCATACACATGCTACAGAACCACGGCCCCTTCCTTAGTGTCACTCAAGCTGCCTGCGCTACCCACAGACCTCCACTTGGGGGCTGCCAAGTGCCGAGTTAGCAAGCCCCCCCACCCTGGGAGAGGAGATCTGTCCATTGGATGCTCATTCCTGTCCCTTCCTAGCCGACCCCCGGAGACCTGAGCTTGTTCCCGAACACAGAACACTGGCATGGTAAGAGGTAAAGGTGCATGGTGCATCAGCCCTCTAGGCCACTGGGCTGACTGTTGCATTTTTCTTTTCTTTTTAGCCTCAGTTTGTTTTGCACCCCCCTTACCCCGACTCCTGACTTTCCTCCGGAGCCCCAGTGCACACCTGACCCCTGTGTCTCACTCTCCAGTACTAAGCTGGCCTCCATGTGGTCTTAGAATACCCCACCAAACAGGGTCGGGGTGAGGGGGATTTAACCCCCAGAGCTTCCAGTCATCAGGTGGTGCTGTGGCAGAGGCATGAAATTGGATATACCGGGGTCCATTGTCCTCAAGTATCGGGGCCATTTTTCCTGGTTTTCTAGGTCCTTTTCTCTGAGTTGCTGGTGGCTGTGATGCCATGCACATGGGGTGCACGCAGAGCATGCATCAGCATGGCACCTGCCAGTGTCTCCCCTTCCCCTAAGGCACACTGACCAGTACTACTGCCCATGGTCACTCAGGTGGTGCTGCTGAAGTAGTCACACACCCTCACTCTTCCCCAGCCAGCCCCTAGGGACCCCTTTTCATTCTTAAATACATATTACCAGCGTCATGAGCATTAGCCCTACTGCTGTACATAAAGAATCATATTTTGTTTTCATAGTTTCCCCATGGAATCAGGGCTCTTTAACGTAGATTTTTTTCCCCTTTCTTCTCTGCTAACAGGGTAAGGCCCACTAGGCACAATGCCTGTTTTCTGGGGCAACCCAGGAGTACTGGGGAGGTTAAGTGACTTGCTCAGGGCCACACAGTATGCAAGTGGAGGTTGCGGGAATCAAACCCAGGTCTGCTGGATATACCCAGCTGATTCATAGCTCTTTACTGTAATGTGTAGGCTATACTGCCTTCCAGTTTAAACCAATAGACTAGTTAAAGTGTCTCGTTTGTGCATATTCTACCCTGACTCTACACTGTTCTCTTTTGAGCATCATGTTGGGCCCTGTGACTGACGATGCTCTGGCTGCTGCAGGAACTTGGAAATCAATGGTGGACAAACTTCCCAGCAAGCTGTCTCTTTCCCTCTTTGTCTCTCTCTGCTGTGATGCTGTTAGAAAAAAGCAGTGTGGTGGTTGGAGGGGGCTATTTTGATCTGTGGGTTTCCAAACACCATAGGTCAAAGTAAGAGCAAATCATTGCATTCCCATTAGGAGCCCTGAAGAAAGTTTTCCCTCGGGGGCTCCCAATAGTCTGCCAATTGGTTCATGATAAAGACTACACTTGTCTGTGTAAGAGCTTATCTAATTATCTTTGCTTTGACATTCCAGTAGTGTATGAATCTGATTTTGGACGTGTGCTCTTTTTTTTTTTTTCCAAGCGAGAAAAGCCTTTGTTTTTTCTAAATTCAGTGAAATCCTATGAACTTGCCTTTTTGTACATCGCAGTGCTCTTTGTGAAGTTAATCTTCCGCGGCTAACAGCACATGGAGCCTCTTAGAGGGGAGAAGGTCAAAGCGCCTAACTGAGCTGTGACTGTCATGGATCTTGGATCTGCTGCTATCTTTCTTTATCCTTTCACCTGGCACCTCTCTGACTTTTCCTGTCTGCCTTAATAGAGATTGCATGAAGCTGAGCCAGGTCCGACACCTCGCAACGCGAGTGGCACAAAGACGCTTGAGGGGTGGAGATGTTGACTAGCTGGAATACTTGGCTCATAGCAGGATTCTGGCATCTTACTTGGTCTTACAGTAACACTGTTGGCAGGGGCGGATCTAGTGGCCCTTGAAGATAAGATTGCAGCTGCTGAGTGACAGAACGAACATGAGGTCAAAATACATTGTCGCTACTGTGCAGCAAAAAAGTTACCGTATGCAGAGTGTAACGTGCGCAGAAAAGAACTGCTGCATCTTGAGGGTCCTCGGCAATGGGAAGGCGGATGGATTCCGGTAGCAGAAACACTTTCGCCAAAGTGCAGAATTTGAATTCTCATTCTCTAAGAAAACTGACATTTGTCTGCAACCACCCCCGCAAAAATCAGGCACAGAGTATGCTGGCAGTCAAAGAAGCAATCATGTGGAGGCAGTAAAGGAGCTTGGAAAAGTCAGAGTTAAATTTAAGCTTTTCCTCCACGTACTGATCTTTGTAAAGTCACGGTTAGGGAGAACAAGCATGGAGAGAGTGACCTCCCCTTTCATATAACGCCCCCGTGCCTTTTCCAGGGTGTGACATTACTACACTTTAATTGGAACATAATCCTTGCTTTATCAATTTTTTGAATTAGAAGATTGTGCTTGTGGGTAACCTCTTTCATCTCCTTGCTGTATTTTTCCATTTGTTCACTGAAATAATCACGTTTTTCCCCTTTTTTGTGTCCCTTTTTGATGCTGTTTTATTTTTCACTACCCGACATAGATTTTTATCATTATTGATCTGTTACAGAAACCCATGACATTATATGCGCAACGGCCCAGCAGTGAGACTTGTACTGTGAGCATCAACATGCCTGAGGTCACTGGGTTCTGGGGCTGATGATTTAAGCAATAGTGCTTGACAGGGTGTGGGTTATGGTGGGATTTACCCAGCCCCTCGTATGGTGTGTCACAGGCCGCACAACTAGAGATGCCAGTTGACCAACCAGGTCACAGGATTTTAGGTACCCATGATATAATAATTATAAATAAAAAAGGGGCTATACACAGCCACCTGATTGGTTCCTCACATTCCAAGAGCCTTACATTAATCTATATGTCGAGAAATCTATGGATACCACTGTTGTGTTTGTAACAGTGGTCTCATGAGCAGTCTTAGGGTGTAAGAATTATGAACAGAAGAACATAAGCTTGAAAATCAAGGAAACTATTGCAGAACTTGGAAAATAAGGCAGTCAGGTTTTTGGCATGATCAGGAGGACACTGACAGGGCCACAAATGGGCCCATTCTTTGGCATTCTCCTGTCTGAAAATCTGGCCAAGTATTTACATAATGAGAGAGTGAGAGATGGGTGGAATTTGGTTTTGTACACATCATTATCTCAAGGTGCTTTACAGGACAGATACTGGCAGTGCAGGAATTGTCTTTAAGGCAAACTTGAGCAGCCATTTTGTGCTTAACAGTGCCCTCACACAGCTGTGGACAGCTGCATCAGGGCAACTGGCTTTTCAGACACACTTCCCCCCTTTGCCTGCCCCACCAAGTGCTTTACAGCCTAGATGGGGTGTGCATGACCCAGGGTAACTCTCGTGTCTCGGGTAAAGTAGCGATATGGCTCACGGGGAGTCTCCTTGCACCAATGACAGACACTCTCCATACTTCTCAATTCAAGAACAGTTTACGATGGGGAGGGGCGTGGCTTGATGCTGACAATGCGGATGTAGCCTAGCTGAGCTCCTTACTGCACTCAGACTTTTTCTATTAAAATTGGTAGCATCAGTGTTGGATTGAAGTTTGTTGGTGGTGGCACTAGTTCGGGAGATTGATGGCGACTTGCAGGAGCAAAAACAGACAATCAAAGCTCTTATTTGGCGCATCAGATCACACCAGATCACAACCCCGAGGCCTACCAGCAACAGACGGCCCTGTGAACTCACTAATGGTGCAGGAGGGATTGTCTGAACTGGAAAGATCGTTATCAGCAGTACATGCTACATTGGCGCTTATGCAACATGACATGAAGGAAGGTTTCGACAATATCACCTCCCAGATCTTGCACTTACAATCAGTGGTTACAGGTCTATCTGAAACTTCAGCTAATCATACTAACCGCCTGGAAGAACTGGAAACGCGAGTCGGTAGCCTGGAGGACTCACTAACAGTAGCTATGGGGGACAAACAGAATCTCAGCAAACTCATGGAAGAACTCACCGATAGAATTGAAGATCAGGAAAATCGTTCCCGTAGGTCGAATCTCCGGATTATTGGACTTCCTGAGGGGCGGAGGGGAATGATCCCGAAAGGATGCTGCATGCTTGGCTATTCGAGCATTTGGAACTCCCAACTACACCACAGAATTGTGAAGTGGAACGAGCACATCGTGTAGGCCCTAAGCTTTCAGATACATGGCTGAGACATTGCTTAATAAAATATCTACGCTACACAGACAAGGAGGCCATTCTGCAGAAAGCTAAAGAAAAGGGGCCGATTATACTGGGTAATCATAAAGTTCACATTTTTCAGGACTTTAGTAAGCAATTACAGCTGAGAAGGCAAAAGTTTAATGAGATCAAGGGTCGTTTCTACAAAATGGGCTGGTCATTTGTGCTTATCTATCCGGCGAAGTTGAAGATTGATCGACCAGGAGGTACACCGCAGTTCTTCTCTTGCCCTAGGGCGGTGATGAGGTGGCTTGATTCCATACTTAAGAAAGGAGAGAGCGGCCTCTCACCACAAAGGCAGGAGGTCGAGGATCGCTGAAAAAGCTGTGGCCGTGTGGTATGGCTAGAGATTTTGTTTTTGGGTATGGCTGGTTCATTTGGAGTGCTGGGAGCACAGGTCCTATTGGTTTCTTAATTTTGTGCATTCCTGTGTCTGCGTGAACTTTCAAGCATTCGTAAGGGCCCTGGCACCTACGCAGCAAGAAGGAGAGGAGACCGCCATCTTGTTTATTAAGTCTGACTGCAACAAGTCTTTTCTGTTTGTATTAGTTAATTTGTTTTAACAGATTAGTGGAGCTAAAAACGTTGCAGAGGAGACTTAGTAGTTGCTACATTCTGATAAAGAGTCAGACTTTTTTTAAGTTTTTTTTTAGTTTGTTTACTTTACAAAATGACTCATGGAATGTATTATGGACTTTAAAATCCTATACTTTGCTATTTTTATGCAATGTTACGTTTGGATATCCATTTATGCAGTTTCTTAATAGTTCTGATGCCTGTTTGCTTATGGCATTGTTTAATGAGTGCAGGTTAAATCCTAAACTTGAACATCAATGTTCGTCAAATGTTTGCAGGGGTTACTACTGTGGGCTGTTTTGTGCCCACGAGGGTGGGGGTTAACTTTTATAACTTTTATACTTTTGGGATTGTTTCTTGGATTAAGCGGAAGTACTTAGGTGTTGTATGAAGGGGGTTTCACCTGGCAACTGGCTACTTTTGCTGAACAGGTTGGTTGCTTTCTGGGATTCTTTTGGTGTCACCCTGAGCGAGTAGAATTGGGTTGGAGGGTACTTAATTTTGAAGAGAGACGGGGGAAAATATATGTCAATGGTGTTTTATGTGTACAAGAGGTGGGTAGAAATGCTTTTACATTAGAGGATTGTGGCTGATCATGTTTCTATAGCATCCTGGAACATTAATAGACTGAAGTCGCTTCCCAAGAGGAGGAGGATCATGACCGAGGCCAGACGTGCTAAATGGCAGGCTGTGTTACTACAAGAGATGCATATGTCCAGACTGGAGGCGTCTAAAACTGAGGCCTTTATGGGGGGATTATGGATCTTGGCTAATTTTTCTTCAAAGGCCCGAGGCGCATCCATATGGCTACCTAAGGGCCCTCACTTTAAGATATTGGACACTAAACTAGATCCGCATGGTAGATACGCCCTTGCTAGAGTTTTGTTACCAGGGGTGGGTATGTATAATTTGGGATCAGTTTATGCCCCCAATATAGAAGACCCTGAATTTTTTCAGAGACTTTCCTTGGATCTGGTTAGCTGGCAGGGCCCTTGGGTTTTGGGAGGTGACTTCAACTGCGAGTTAGATACTGTGTTGGACAGGTCCAATCCTGCACCTATATCTTTGTCAAAAAATGCTCAGGCATTAGCAGCCTTGATGAGGGAGGTTGGCCTAACTGATGCCAGGAGGCATTTTTTCCCTTCCGGCAGAGACTATAGCTTCTGTTCTAATGCCCACCAGTCCTGTGCCTGTCTAGACAAGATGTTGGTCAGCTCTGACCTCTTGTCAGTAGTGATGGGAGCTGATTACTCCCCGATACGGATATCAGATCATGTGATGGTATCCGTGGTATTTAGGCTGGGGATCCTAATTTCGGGGTGCAAAGCCTGGAGGCTGGATCCACTTTTATTGAAGGAGAAGGTTTACATAGAATATATTAAGGCACATATTGCCGAGTTCCTCTCCTTTAACAGGAAGGGGGATACCTCCAACTCAACTAGATGGGAAGCCTTGAAGGCCTTTGTTAGAGGGCATACTATCTCCTATGCAAAGTATGAGGCCCAAGCTAGATCTAAGGCCCTTGAAGAACTGTGATCCCAGATTGAACAGGTGGAGCGAGCCCATAGATTAAAACCTGATCAAATTACTCTTAAGTATTTACAGAAGTTGAAATGGCGATACAACTCAATGTGTGAGTCTAGAATAGAGAGGGCTATTCTTCTATCCCGGGCTGGCCAATATTTTGATGGGGATCGAGCGGGGAAACTGCTCTCCTGGCAGCTGCATAGGAAAGAGGGGGAGAGGGCAGTGACTCAAATACATTCCTTCAGGGGTGACTTGGTGGATAGTCCATGGGAGGTAACTCAAGTCTTTGAAGATTTTTATAAACAATTGTACACATCTGAGATTTCACCATCTCCTGCACAGATAGACACCTTTCTGAACAAAGGGGCCCTTGGAACCATTTCGGAGACCCAGTCTGAGTCACTTGAGGTCCCAATTTCGGGGGAGGAGTTCAGGGTAGCTATTAGAAAGCTCAAAGGTAGTAAGGCTCCAGAGCCTGGTGGCCTTCCTATCGACTTCTATAAGTGCTGCCAAGATATACTTTTGGAACCTCTGGTGGATATGCTGGAGGAAAGTTTTGCAGTGGGGATGTTGCCCCCCTCCACTCAGCCGGCGGTCATTACGGTGCTCCCAAAGCCCGGGAAGGACCTCGACTGGTGTTCTTCCTATAGGCCTATCTCGCTCCTAAATGCTGATTATAAAATTCTGGTGAAGGTTCTGGCCTCCAGGTTGGAGCCTGTATTACCGGGTTTAGTGCACCCTGACCAAGCTGGTTTTGTGAGGGGCAGGTATGGGAAATATAGTGTTAGGAAATCTTTGAACATTGCCCACCAGTGGGAGAAAACTAAACTTAAACACGGGGTGACCATTTTGGCATTGGATGCAGAGAAGGCCTTTGACCGAGTGGAGTGGGGGTATCTATTTGCCACTTTAACTAAACTGGGGTTCGGGCAATATTTCATGTCCTGGCTTAAGACTCTGTATAAGGACCCAATGGCCCAAGTATTAGTGAATGGGAGCCTGACTGCAAGTTTTCTTCTGGGCAGAGGAGCCAGACAGGGGTGCCTCCTCTCCCCTTTATTGTATGTTTTAACTCTGGAACCTTTAGCGGGGTGCATTCGATCTGATCAGAAGATTCTGGAATTTAGACATAAGGACACTGAATATAAACCGGCCATGTATGCTGACGATCTCCTTTTGTACTTACAGTCCCCTCATGAAGATCTCAATAGGGTACACCAGGTCCTAATAGAATACGACCTAATATCTGGTCATAAAATTAATTGGACCAAGAGTGAGGTCCTCCCCATTGGTAAATTGCATAGGAACACTTTATTTCAACACCTGAATGGACTGCGGATGGTTCCCCACCTTAAGTACCTAGGGATTCTAAGTTCTGGAAAGGCACGTACTTTATATTGGTTAAATTACAGGCCCTTTATGAAAACACTCACTTCGGATTGTGAGAGATGGACGGCACTTCCAGTCTCCCTTATGGGTAGAGTCGGAGTGATCACCATGATGATCCTGCCCAGGTTGCTATACTTATATCAGTCTCTTGCTATCAGACCTCTGAAATGCCACTTTCAGAGATTGGATGCAGTTATACATAGGTTTCTTTGGAGGGGCAAAACATCCAGAGTAAAGAGATCAATTCTTCACCTGCCTCCACGTTTGGTGGGACTTGGCCTGCCTAATTTTAGAATTTACCATCAGGCCGCTCAGCTTGCTGCTATCCCGGTAGGATGGGAGGACTCGAATAATAGCTGGCTAGAGCTTGAGAGGCTGGGCTCAGAGACACACCTCAGAGGGGGGTTCTTGGCGGAGGTGTTGTGGTCCGGAGTGATACCTAAACACCCCAATCCTTTTACGTCAGCAACCATTGAGACTTGGGCAGGGGCCCACCACCAGATAGGTAGAGCAATAGCTCCCACTAAAATGACTCTTATTGCAGAAGTGGTCTGACTCAAATTTGCATCCACTGAGGCAATGACTGATAGATTGACTGATTGGGCGGTTAGGGGATTAAGATGGGTCTATCAGCTGTATGTGGGGTACAGTATGGTTCCATTCACCTATTTGAGGGACCAGTGGAATATACAGGGAGGGGATTTCTTTATCTATTTCGACTCTGGCATATCTTGGGTACTGAATTGATCCCAGGTGCTGGTTGGGGCCCCTCTTTCCCCTTTGGAGGAGGAATTGTACTGTCCTCAGCCAGGGGCTGGTTTATTAGCCACCTACTATCATTGTATTAATGGAGGTGACCTCAAGGAGGTAGACAGTATAATCAGGAAGTGGGAGGCTGACCTGGGGATCCCGTTCAGTGATCAGTTATGGAAAAGGGCGTCCAGACACATGGTAACCTGTTCAAGGAGTAGTAAACTTCGGCAGGTGCAATATTACTTTCTCCATCAGGCCTGCTGTTCTCCTGTGAAATGTAAGCTCTTTGACCCAAATAAATGGGATGTATGTCCCAAATGTCAGTCAGCTGCAGCAGATTTCCTGCATATGGCTTTAGTCTGCCCAAAAAGCATGCCCTTTTGGGTGGGTATGCATGATATCATGGCTAAGGTGTTAGGTTTTTCCCCACCGAACACCCCTGTTGAGTTTATGTTGGGTGTTGAACCCGAGTGCTTGGGTATGTCTGGTCATGATGCCTTATGGTCACTGGCCCTAGTGAATGCTTGTAAGACAACTGCACAGAATTGGCTGGCCCCTAACCCTCCTACTGTTCAGCATTGGGCTAATAACTTGAAGCAGCGTATGTCCATAGAAAGGGCTCAATTAACTGCACTGGGTCAAGTGGAAGTGTTTCGTCAGCTTTGGGGTCCTCTGCTTGTGGCAGCTGAGGCTGATGTTGTTCCTATATGAGATGTAAAGCACTTTATAGCACTTTATATATCAGGGGTAGTTCTAAGAAGTAATTCTGCTTGGCAGCTGTATGAGTGATACAATCAGTATGTACACCTCTTGTGCTGTATATGTAGACAATATTGACGATGTAACTTTCCCTACTGTCTCAATAAAAAATATGTTGACAAAAAAAAGAACAGTTTATGATGACTCACAGGAAACACCGGATCTGGCTGGCCACTAGCACAGTGGCAGCAGTACTGCTTGCGACACCAATGACCTGGGTTTGGGAATGAGCCAGGGATGTTGGAGGCCAGCCAAGGGAGGAGGCTTGAGCATTCCAGTGGAGGCTGTTCTCCAACATAGAGGTATTGCATCCCACTGCTATACAGCTACCTGGATGACCACAGATGGAGGCACATGGGAGTGTCATAGAGTAGGGACTTTGGAGTGTGGCTGCTGTTGGGTGCATCTGGCGTGCTGGCACCTGATGACATCATCTTGCCCCTGGAGGGTAGACAGTGCTTCAAGTGGAAAATGGGCCAGATCTAGGAGGATGAAACCTCCACCTGTCCTCCAGTCCAGCCCGGGCACTAGCCACTGCCACCTGGGGGGGTCCTCTGGGTCTTCACCTCCACATTATGAGTAGCCAAATAGAGTGGGGAAGAAATTCACTGGAGCTGAATGGGGACCTCAGCTCTGTGGGCATAGTCAGGGAGGCAGCACAGCAGTGTCCTGTGGGTGGGTCGCAGGGTCTTGGAGGACAGATATAGGGACTTGGTGGCTTGCTAAAAGAGTTCCTAGTCAGGGACTTGGGGGACAGAACAAAAAAAAAGTAAACACCGAACCCGAAAGATAGTTTTAACTGTTTTCATACCCCTGCACTTTACTTAGTGCAAGGGTATGAAGGGAAATGCATTCGATGCTTCATCTAGAGAATGCTACAGTCCACTACTGAGAGTCGGCACCCCTGAACTATAATTCATGCTGTGGCCTTATTCATCATCCGGCAGTCCAGTATGTTGGCGTATATCCTAACAGGCACTTGTGACAGTTTATGTGGACCCCCCCCCATCACCACTAGACACTCCTCTCTACCCTGGACCCTATTTCTAAAAAAATCTACTGCAGTAGTACTTGTCTTCTCTATAGGTCTCCCTTGACCTTTTTCACCTTTCTACCACAATGGGGTGGCCTCCTATTGTGGTATTCTTCTCTTTTCTAACCTGCTAATTTTCTACTTTTTGTCTAGGTGGTGGTACTGTAGAGGCTAACCTAGCTGCCTGTTTTGGCTAAATGAATACTGGGAAGTAAGCAAAGTAAGCCACATCCTTTTCAGTTTTTTAAAAGGGAAGATCGGAAAACAATTCATACTGTTTAAGTAAGATGCAGTAAAGCAAAGCCTGGTTGGAACATCGAAAAGGGGTGGTTGCTTTGCACCACTTAATATATGTTGTTTTCAAGTTAATTTAAACAAGAAATCAAAGAGGTACCTGTATGTTCTTGAGGCCTGCTCAGATGTGCCCTTGATGCCTGCTCAGATGAAAATGAGTTTCCTTAGGGGCTGCAGGCTCCCTAGTGGACTCTATTTATTATACATTTCTGGTGATGTCATGATTAGGGGGCAGATCACATGATTGATGATGTCACGGTTTTCAGTATATAAAAAAACTGGGACTCAGTATGTGGGCAGATAGGTTGTGGAGCACAGATGATGGTGGTCATGCTGAGAGGGAGCAAGTACCACTCTGTGACATTTTGTTTTCCAGAGAAGAATATCTGAAGCTATTTCTTTTGGTATGAAGTTTATTTTCTTGTTTTCCTGAAGTTTTCTTTATTTTGTTTGCTTTAATAAAAGTCACTACATCAATTGGTGTAGTTTTAAGAGAAAAACTTGTGTCAAGTGTTGTCACTACCCACACCCGCTCACAGTTTGGTGTCAAAAGTGGGATCTGGCCGTCCAAGGGATAGAGTGGGAGACCAGAACGGTACCAGACCTGGTACAAGTGACAACCATGGCCTCAGGAACAGATGAGAAGAAAATGGGCACTGTGACACGCTCTCAGACAGAGAGGACAGGTGAACCTCTGTATACCCGGTCTGGACACACATGTCAGGACGGAGGTGCCAAAGGACCAAACACGCTAGTGGAGAAGAGGAGGAGGGAATGACCGGAGAGATGCCAGGAGCCATATGAACGGCCCCTGAAGGCCTTTCTGAACTTCTACACTGGCTGGCGGTACGACAGATGGAAATTGAACGGCAGAGAGACCCTAGGATGCCCAAGAACGGATCGAGACAGAAGGCGACAAGATTTAAGGTGGGCTGGAACTATGCAGCTGTTTAAATCTTTGGGAGCAGGAAATGGAACTGGGGGAGGACAGAGTAACAACAACCCTAAAGATATAAAACTCACAAGAATGACTGCTAATGATGGCATTGAGGCCTATTTGACCACTTTTGAAAGGGTGGCCAAGGCCTGTGATTGGCCAAAGATACAGTGCGTAGTACGCCTGGCACCATATCCATCAGGGAAAGCACAACTGGCCTATAGTAATATGGACCCACATTTGGCAGAGGACTATGACCTAGTAAAGCAGGAAATATTGAAACGTTATGACATTAACGAGAGACATATAGGCAAAGGTTCCGTGCTTTAAAACACCAGACACATGATTCCCAAGAGAAACTTATATTAGACTCAGAGAACTTTGTTTAAAGTGGATCCAGCCAGAGGGAAAATCCAGAACTGACATTATAGAGACATTTGTTATAGAACAGTTTTTACAAATATTACCTACTGATGTGCAAATCTGGATAAAAGAGCATAATCCAGAATCTGCAGAAATGGCTGTGACACTAGCAGAGGATTTTTTATCTGCACATCAACCTTTTCGGAGAGGTGGTAATAAGTCCACAGATTATGCACCAAAACCTCAGGCCACAGCAGTAAGACCACCTCAGACTGCATCTAAGACTTATGAGGGAAGGAACAATCAAGGAAGGGACATTCCCAGCAGACATAATATGTCGGAACTGTAAGGGTGGGCATATTGCCAGATTTTGTTCATCAAAAAAATGTGATATAACCCATCTAGCCTTATTAAATGCTGGGTATGTGACAACTACAGTGGGAATAAAAGGACAGGAGGTGGTGGGATTGGTGGATTCGGGCAGTAAAAATACCCTGGTCAGAGCTGATATAGTTCAAGGGGTAAAGAGAACAGCTCCTATACAGGTCATATGTGTACATGGTGACACACATCAGTACCCCACCATTAAAATACCCTTAAAGGTAAAAGGCAATACTTTTATAATAACCATGGTGTAGATACAATTGCCAGTACCTGTAGTAATAGGGCATGATTTCCAGGTTTTATCACCCTTTGAGGGAACCAGGAAACATAGCCGCTATGACTACCAGGGCACAGAGCAAAAGAGAACCATTACTGGGGGAAGTATTTCCTTTTGAAGAAGAAGTATTGGAAAGTCCTGGTAAATGCAGATCATCTAAGATGGCCAGAAGAAAAAGACAAAAGGAGTGGGTTAAAAAAAAATATGGTCTAACACAGGATAAACAAATGCTATATGTGACAGCTGATATGTGTATCCAACAGAAGAATGATAAAACCTTAATTCCTTTTTTTCAACAGGTGGGACAGGAGGTTAGACAAGGGGCCCCCCGAGTTTCAAGTGATCAAGAATTTATTGTGTAGGATTTGTACAAATCCAGGTACCCAAGAACAAGTGGAACAACTTATAGTACCCCTTTGCTATCGCCAAGACATATTAGCTCTAGGCCATGATACACCATGGGCAGGACACACAGGGAGGGACAAGACTGCTAGTAGAATCTTACGAAGATTTTTTTGGCCAGGGATCCATAGTGATATTACCAAATATTGTCAAGAGTGCCCAGAGTGTCAGTTAACTGCCCAAAGGACCAAGAAGGACACAGTTCCATTAATACCCTTACCCTTGGTAACAACCCCCTTTGAGAGGGTCGGTATGGATATAGTGGGTCCCTTAAATAAAAGTAGTAAAGGGAATAGATTTATATTGGTGGTGTGTGATTATGCCACCAAATACCCTAAAGCTATTCCCATGAGATCTGTGACCACTCCCCGGATAGCTGAAGAACTAGTGAAGTTATTCAGCAGGGTAGGGATTCCCAAAGAGATTTTAACTGACCGGGGTACGAATTTTAATGCAGAGCTTCTAAAGGAACTGTACCGTTTGTTGGGAATAGTAGCTGTATGTACATCACCCTATCATCCTCAGACCGATGGCCTGGTGGAAAGATTCAATCAAACCCTGAAACGTATGCTGAAGAAATTCGTACACGATGAAGGGTGAGATTGGGATATGTACCTACCCTTTCTTCTGTTCGCATACCGTGAGGTACCACAGGCCTCCACTGGTTACTCCCCTTTTTCCCTATTGTTTGGTAGGACCCCTAGAGGTTTGTTAGATGTGGTCAAGGAGTGCTAGGAAGAAGGGAAGGATTTAAAATCTCCAGGGATTGCTCAGTACATGAGGCAGTTAAGGAGGAGATTAGTCACTTATACTGCAAAAGCTCATGAAGCAGGGAAAGAAACACAAGAACATCAGAAGAATAGGTATGATAAAGGGACATCCAGTACAAAATCATTTCAACCAGGTGATCAGGTATTACTACTATTACCCACCTCCACTTACAAATTATTGATGAAGTGGCAGGGCCCCTACAAAGTGATACGCCAAACTGGCCCAGTGACATATGAAGTAGAAACACCTGATAAAAGGGCAGGTAAAAAGATCTACCATGCCAATCTATTAAAAGCGGTGGCATGAGAGATCCCTGCCAGGATACAATTGATGGTAATGCCTGAACTTCATGATCAGAGTTGGAACCAGATGGACGGTTAGAAGGAGAGACTGGTATTGAAGCCATACAAGTAAATCCTGAGTTAGACTGAGTCACAACAAATGGAATTACAGTCTTTGATACAGGAATTTAGCACTTCCTTTACCAGTAGACCAGGCCTAGCTAAAGGTGGAACACCAAATCTATACTGAATCTAGACCAATCAGGAAGAAACGTACCGTCTCCTGAAAGAGCAGGGCAGATGTACAGAGGAAATACAAAATTGAGAGAAATGGACATAATTGAACCTTCACAAAGTCCATGGGGATCCCTGTAGTAATTGTACCTAAGAAGGAGGGTGGCATAAGATTGTGCCTGGACTTTAGAGGTCTAAACCAAGTGGCACAATTTGATGCCTATCCCATGCCAAGGGTGGATGATATATTGGACGGCATTGGCAATGCTAAGTGTATCTCCACCCTTGACTTAACAAAGGGTCATTGGCAGATCCCTTTGGCTGAGTCTGCTAAAGAAAAGACAGCTTTCAGCACTTCAATGGGTTTTTTCCAGTTTAAAACCATGCCATTTGGACTACATGGCACCCCAGCTACATTTCAACGTTTCATGGATCAGGTACTGGCACCACATCATAATTTTTGTGCGGCTTACCTGGATGACATTGTTGTTTTTAGCCAGGATTGGGAAACCCATTTACAACATCTAAAAGCTATCTTAACCTCTATACAGCAAGCAGGGATGACAATTAATCCTCTAAATGTACACTTGCCATGCTGGAGACCCGATATTTAGGATTTATTTGGGTAACGGATACATTAAACCTGAGGTCTCAAGGTTGAGGCAGTAGCCCAATGCCCAATACCTGAGACAAAGAAGGCACGTTCTTTCCTAGGGTTAGCAGGTTATTACAGGAGATTTATTCCACAGTTCGCTACTTTGGCAACCTTTGACAGAATTAACTAAAAGAAATTCAGTAATCAGGTTAAGTGGACACCGAATGTGAGAAGGCATTGATTCAGATTAGGGCAGCATTATGCTCCTCACGGTGTGATGAAGTCCCGATTTTAATCACCCTTTGAGGTCCACTCCATGCCTCTGGAACTGGTATTGGAGCAGTTTTGAGCCCGACCATCAATGGGAGGAACACCCATTGTATATATTTCTAGGAAACTGCATGAAAGGGAGCAAAATACTCCACCATTGAACAAGAGTGTTTGGCTGCCAAATGGGCAATTGAAACCTTGAGATTTTATTTATGGGGTGCCTTTTACGCTGGTAACAGACCACAACCTCTGTTTTATTTCTCAAATGAAGGAAAAAAATAATCGAATAATGAGATGGTATTTATCTCTCCAACCTTACAAATTTACAGTAAAGCACAGGGCTGGGTCTGCCCATGTAAATGCAGATTTCCTCTCTCGCCTAGGAGCCAATAATAAAGCATAAACATTTGGCGGTTTTAGAAAATGTATGAATGTATGACTGTTACTGTTCAAGTAACTGTACAGACACCCCAGGGCAAAATATTTAGTTGTTATAATAAACTAATGAAGGAAGATACAATGGTCCTCTTTGGAAAGACTTGGACCATGTTCATGTTTTGTTTTTTTAGGGTGCCCTGGGGTGGAGCTTTCAAGAGAGGGTGGGTGAAAGCTCCATCCTACCCACTTTAAGAGGGTAGGTTGTCTTAAAAACCAGTCATGTCTCTTCTGCTACTGGTTTTCGCTTAACCTTGGGGGTATGTGACAGTGTATGTGGACCCCCCATCACCACTAGACACTCCTCTCTACCCTGGACCCTATTTCTAAAAAAATCTACTGCAGTAGTACTTGTCTTCTCTATAGGTCTCCCTTAACCTTTTTCACCTTTCTACCACAATGGGGTGGTCTCCTATTGTGGTATTCTTCTCTTTTCTAACCCGCTAATTTTCTACTTTTTGTCTAGGTGGTGGTACTGTAGAGGCTAACCTAGCTGCCTGTTTTGGCTAAATGAATACTGGGAAGTAAGCAAAGTAAGCCACATCCTTTTCAGTTTTTTAAAAGGGAAGATTGGAAAACAATTCATACTGTTTAAGTAAGATGCAGTAAAGCAAAGCCTGGTTGGAACATCGAAAAGGGGTGGTTGCTTTGCACCACTTAATATATGTTGTTTTCAAGTTAATTTAAACAAGAAATCAAAGAGGTACCTGTATGTTCTTGAGGCCTGCTCAGATGTGCCCTTGATGCCTGCTCAGATGAAAATGAGTTTCCTTAAGGGCTGCAGGCCCCCTAGTGGACTCTATTTATTATACATGTCTGGTGATGTCATGATTAGGGGGCAGATCACATGATTGATGATGTCATGGTTTTCAGTATATAAAAAGACTGGGACTCAGTATGTGGGCAGATAGGTTGTGGAGCACAGATGATGGTGGTCATGCTGAGAGGGAGCGAGTACCACTCTGTGACATTTTGTTTTCCAGAGAAGAATATCTGAAGCTGTTTCTTTTGGTATGAAGTTTATTTTCTTGTTTTCCTGAAGTTTTCTTTATTTTGTTTGCTTTAATAAAAGTCACTACATCAATTGGTGCAGTTTTAAGAGAAAAACTTGTGTCAAGTGTTGTCACTACCCACACCCGCTCACAGCACTCTTATTTCTTCTTAACGTGGTTTAGAACGGTATTTCAAGACTGTCCTGATTTTTACCACTGGGCACCTTGGTGCTCACACTGACCCCTGATTAACACATCGCTACTGCAGTTACTGCTGTGGAGTACCCCAGGCTAAAATAGATGTGTGGCATGCTCCAGCCTAGGGTCAAATAACTGGTAGACATATTCATACTGTCCCAGACTGGTGAGATTCAGCTCATTCCAGGATTAAATTGACTATATGCATGTTACTTGGTCGTGGCAGGATCAGAGAATTAGGAGATGGTCTCAATTACCTCTGTACCTCTCTGCACCTTTGGGTTCAGTCTTCACCCCCTCATACTCGTGGTATGGTTCAATGATTCTCTTGCTTCTCCACTCTGTATAGGCCCTCTCCCAGCTCCAAAGCCATCGATGAGCGTCCCTTGAGGAGGTGCCCACCCGTGGACTCAGTGCCGTGTCCTTAAGTGGCCCCACCACTGTCCATACAGCTTGTACTCACTACTCAGTCGTGCATCCTTCCTGGTAACTGTTCTAAACAGGGGAGGACCTATAGAGCCAGGGCCCCAACGATCCCGTGGTGGCATATGATACCTTCCAGGCCACATCCCCTTGTTGCTGACACATAGAGACCTGTACAGCACCACTGACCTCCCCACACAGGGTCCAGATGTGGGTGACTTCTTCCAACCTGGCCAAACTCTTACCACTACCTTCCTGCCCCCCCCCAACAGAACCAACCTGCTTCCTGCCAAATCTCCTGTGTATCCCTAATGCTAACTTCACCCCCCCCCCATTCTATCAGGGCAACACTACAGGCATGCTGGTGCCCGGAGCATTGACAGACAGACTAAATAACAACCTCTCCCCATTTGGGGAAAGGGTCATTACGTGAGCAGAAAAAGGGAGGGCATGTTGGTCAGCACGAATGGTGCATAGGGGTTTTGAACATGTAGAAAATCTATTGTTTTAGCATCCTATCCAAAACACAGCACAACCCCTCCCCCCCCCCGAAGTGCCACACTGCAGTATTATCACTGGGTAGGAGCTTGGTGTGGGACCTGAACCCACAACCTTCCAACCCTGAGCCCAGAGTGGTACCTACTGAGTATTTGAGATTTGTCTATCTGTGACTCTGTCTGTACATTTTATTTTTAATATAGGTAGGGTAGATAGCTCTGCTTTCTCAATATTGAAAGACCATTATATAAGGTCTTATCCTTTGAAAGTGTTAAACTCTGTATGTATATGTTAAAATTGAATAAAGTATATTTAATTAAAAAAAATATATATTGAAAGACCACTGTCATTGGTACTGGGTCATTTATCTATGACTACAACAGACATGAAAGTCGCAGGCAGTCAGGGATTGATCACTTAAATATCTCCAGCCTTTTAAAAACAGTGAGTTTCAAAAAGGAACCCAGACTTTGATTTCATTAATCTCTGCCGTCTCAAACAGTATATAATCTGTTCATGTATTTAAAAAGGAAAATCACTTTTCATGGTGACAGGGCCTTGGGTCCTAAAGGGTGACTAATGGAAATATGGGATTAGTATGTGAGTGTCATTTATGAATTTAACGTCGTTTGGTTATTTAGGTTGCATGCGATGGCTGTTCTGCTTGAATCAAGCAAATGTTGCCTGCATGAGTCCCTGAGATACTGTACGGGATGCCGCGTGGTTAATCATTTTAATATATAGCACTGGGATACTCAGAGGCATTCCACGCCAAGCAATTTCACAGTTCTGTGAAACAAATTACCTTTAAATCAATGTAGATGAACCATCTCTAATTGACACGCTGCCCCCCCATAGGTTCCTCCTGGCACAAAGTCAGCACAGTTCACATAGGGTAGCCTGTCTTTTGTTACGCTTCCACTACTAAATGGATAAGAGCTGGGCTTCTGAGTGGGCCAGTGAAATGTGTACTCGACTAGGTGGCATCTGGTTGCCCTGTAATGCTGAAAACCCCATGTTTGGGAGTTACCTCAGGGTCTTGGGAGTTACCTCAGTGTCTCTTGCTCCCCTGGGATAATGGGGAGTGCATGTGTTGCAGAGATGATGTGTCCCAGGCTCTGGTGGGGAGGCCACAATGCAGTTTAACCGTCACAGAATGCCTGTTCCACAAGAAACAAATAGTACCTCATACTTGTGCATCACCTGGCTGGAATCCTGGCAGAGACTCAGGTGGGATCTTACCATATAGGAGGTCAAACACTAAAAATAAATAGAAACAGTCCCATAAGCATATTATTTGTACCATATGGGGTAATCTAAGGGACGTGCCAATTGCCTACACCCCACACACACATACACTGTATATGGCTGCAAATGAGGATAAGGGAGCCTGATACCAGCAATTAGTTTATAGCCATATGTAAAGCCTGATGGCCATGGACTAATGTTTGGTTGCCCTGGCTAGCATCTGCAATGGTGACCTAGTGGCATGCCTTGGACCAGACTGGTATTGTAAGGGAGCCTTGTGCCATTGTTAAATACAGCTGAATACTTTAATCATTAAACTACAGCAGACATCGTGATTATTTATTAAAGGAGCATCTGCTCTTACTAGTTATTTGCAGACTGCAGCTGCGCGGCACTAGGTGCCTGAGTGAGAGAGAGAGAGAGAGAGAGACAAGCTGCTCTAGTGAGCGAAGCGCTATTGCGTTTTGTGGAAGAGTGGATCTGGAGTGTGGACACCACCTGGTTAAGCTCATAATGCTCCCATGGTCACTAGTGTAGGCTGAGGCCTTCGAGGGAGCATAGAGAGAGAGGGAGAAAGCAGTACTCTCAGCGTCAGACCACTCATTTTTCCTGCACAGAAAAGCACACTTAGATGGCAGGTAACAAGCACCAGGACAAACATATAGGGACTGGCTGCCATTTAAAATATTAACTCTGAGGGGTTAGGAACAAAAAGAGACACTGCCTCAGAATGGGGGTGGGCTCTCAAGAAAAGCCGGCACCATCTTAAGCAGCTGCAGCAGGCTGTCAAGGAAGGGACAGTGTACACTGACAAACATTTGAAGAAAACAACATAAAATGAAATAAATTACCTAAAGGACACTGTCAGCTTTTGGGACTAATTTGAAAGTCTGAAACTGAAGGTGTCTTGGGCAAGCTTCACTGATTTAAAATACATATATAACAACATGTGTGCACAAAAGTGCTAGACATTTATTATTGTTGTAGAAATTCCATTCAGTCAGTCCACCTGAAATCTTGGCTTTGCATGCCCATGAGCTAGAATGGCGTGGACCAAGGGGAAACCCATTCACAAAAGAGTTACTTACTTTTGGTGCTATATGCGGAAAAGGTGTTATCTGTAACTGTTTACAACGCAAAGTTGTACACAGTTTGTCCCATTCGCAAACAAGTGCTGTAACCTTTTTATTTTGAATGCAAAAATTGAAGCCATGATTCCTGGCATGCGCATTACCAGAACCAGTAAAACGTATGCCCAGAATTACGGCTTCAAGTTTTTGCATTCAAAATAAAAAGGTTACAGCGCTCGTTTGTGAATGGGACAAACGTTGTACTACTCTGTGTTGTAAACAGTTACAGATAATACCTTTTCTGCATATAGCACCAAAAATAAGTAAATTGTTCGAAAACGAGTTTCCCCTCGGCTCCATGCCATTCTAGCTCATGGACTTGTGAAGCCAAGATTTCAGGTGGACTGACCAAAATAGAATTTTTACAAAAATAATAAATGTCTAGCACTTTTGTGCACACATGTTGTCATATGTGTATTTTACACCAGTGAAGCTTTCCCCAGACACCTTCAGTTTTAGACTTTCAAATTAGTCCCAAAAGCTAAGTGCCCCTTTAAATCAATTGCACAGCAATAAAGCACTCAGACTGGTAATCCACCCCATATCCTTGATTTACTGTAAAAATGTGTATTTACAAAAATGGAGCTAGTTAAAGCTCCAGTGCCTGAGAAAGTGGGACAGCCAGATTTTACACAGCAAAATGTGCACATATTTTTACTAAACCCTATAACTTTGCATTTGAAGTCAGAATCTTACCAAACGTGGTATGTATATAGATTAAAGATTGAGCTTTCTCATAAAGAGTCCGATCTGTCTAAGGGGTCAGGAAAGTGGAGTCACTGACATGAGAAGGTGGTGTGGTCACAAAATACTCTTTGCAGTCCTGAAGCCATGCTGGCAGGCAGGGGAGGATAAAGGAGGAGCCAGGAGAGGGTGTATGCTCATGGGCAGGAGTTAGTTTCTGAAGCCCTTGGGACAGCCCCTGGGAGGAGCTCAGACCACAGACATTGGGCCCTATGCATGATGCCAACACGCCGCGTAAACCGGGCACGTTGGCATCGCTACAACTGAATGTCACAGAGCGGGCTCCTGTGGACCCCGCACGGCATTCACAGATGGGACGGGCAGCAGTTACACACCTGATTCCCCGGCCGTGCAGACAGCAAAACGCCGGGGCCAGGCGGGGGGCATGCTGGGGGTGTGCCAGCACTAAGCAACATTCACCATGGTGAGTAGTGCTGCGCACCGAGGGGCATAGGAGGGCACCTGTTATGCCAGGTGGAACCCTGCCGTAATTGCCTATGCGCCCACTCGCATGCATGGGGCTGCCCCAGTGCAATTCCGCTGCAATGAGGGAGCGACCCATCATTGCAGGGTGGTACCTTGCCTGGTGTAACATTTCCCCAGGGCATTTCCCTAAACATGGTGGTGGCTTCCTCAGAGCCCCATGAAAGCCGACTGACGGGGGTGCCCACTGCCCAATTCCCCTGTCGGCATGAGCCCGACCCAGTTCCTTTGCCGACAGGGAGCCCACTCCGCCAGCATATATGCTCCTCCCCATTTGTTGTGTGCCGAGGGGTGCCCAATCCCCATCAGCATCATCCCCTCAAAGACTTTATTTGCAGATGAAGGGCAAAATCCTTGGCATAAGTCCCCCTTTCCCCGAAACACGGCGGCACACTGAACCCACTCCAGTGTGCACAAATAAACCGAAAAAAAAAAAAAAAAACTTCCCATGACCTCCTTTTTATTATTTTGCCCCTGAAATAAAGAAAATGGTCCTCATGGTCTTTTGTGCCCCCCACAATCCGCACTCCACCCACTGTGCACCCACCCCCCACACACCCCTCACCCCATACTTACCTCTGCACTCTCGGAACTTAGCGAATTTGTAATATTTTCACTCCAGATTTTCAACATTAGCATTTTTTCAGACCTCCTTATGAACAGTACAGCTGTCATTTTTCACATCCTGCCCGATATATGCATTTACACATCTGTCGCAGAACAGCACGGTTGCTGTGGGAAATCAATGTTCGTGACAGATTAAGAAAATCATTGTGAACAGTACAGCTGTCAGTTTACACATCCTGGCCGAAATGTGTTTTCGCACTTCTGGCGCAGAATAGCGTGGTCACTGTGGGAAATCAATGTTCAGGACAGATTACAAAAATCACAGTGATACTGTTCATGAGCAGAGGTCCTAAAATACCTAGGTTTAAGATTTGGTGACAAACGGTCGTCCATAAAATGACTGTTTTACGAGTGTGCATTGTGCAGTTTCCACGCACCTTCGAAACTTCACAAACTTGTAGTATTTTCACTCCAGTTTGTCAACATTGGCATTTTTTTTCATACCTCCTTATGAACAGTACAGCTGTCATTTTTCACATCCTGCCCGAAATATGCATTTACACATCTGTCGCAGAACAGCACGGTTGCTGTGGGAAATCAATGTTCGTGACAGATTAAGAAAATCATTGTGACAGTGTTCATGAGCAGAGGTCACAAAATGCTTATGTTGAAAATTTGGTGAAATAATTCCACTAAATGACTGTGTTACACATATGCGTTGCGCAGTTTCCACGTACGCTCAGAAGTCTCAGTATTTTTAATATTTTACTACAGATTTTCAACATTGCCATCTCTTCACACCTCCCTATGAATGTTGCAGCTGTCTTTCTTCACATCCTGCCTGATCTGTGTTTTCATACATCTGGCACACAATGGCATGGTCGCTGTGGGAACTCAAAGTTCAGGACACATTGACAACATCACAGCGCCACTGTTCATGAGAAGAGGTCCCAAATGCTTTCATGAGGTGGGGGGTCACAAAAAGGCCATGTTGAAAATTTGTAGTGCAAATACCAACAAACGCCCGGGGTGTTAGGCTTTCTAACCATAATGTCCCCACTGTGTACAGACTGACAGGCATCAGGTGTGTGCCTTTGGTTTGCTGACTGAAATGCTCATGCCGTTCCACCCCCACCCTGCAGCCAGTGACAGGCATCGAGGTGTGCCTTGGACTCTTCAGCCCCACAGTTCACCCCATTCTCCTATATTGCACCTATTTCAGCGTATGTCCTTATAGAGTGGGGTGATAGTAAAGCCGAACACCCCAGGGCACACCTCAACACTTGTCAGTGTCTGTAGGACAGGGTGAGGTGAAATGGCATGAACGTTATTGGCGACAGCCCAAATGCGTACCCTAGTGCCTGTCCGTCTCTGCAGGTTGGAGGTGGGGTTGGCATGAAGTTCAGTACTTCACTGCCATTCTTCATCTGCATCCCTCTAACTCCTGCATTTCCAATTCTAGTATCAGCAAGCAAACATTTGGCATTGACAAATGCTTGTCTTATTTGTATTTTGCCAACTACTACTAAATAAACAAGAATCCAGTTAAATCCTGAATTGAATAAAGTCAGAAACTCTTTACTTGCAAGGCTGGGAGTGTATTTCAGTAGGAAACTGCAAATCTGTTTTCAGATGTTTATAGAGGAATAATGATTTCTACCACCACAGCAATAAATATTAGAAATATGTAATTTTTCATAACCTGTGATCTTTTTTTATGATTCAGCAGGTAGCATTTTCTTCCTAACCAGATTTTACTTGGGAAGAAGAAAAGAGAACCAATTACTGTTTTAAAATCATAGAGATGGACCTTAATAATACAAACATACAAAACGAAAAGTTTGTTGCTGAAATAATACATTGGGTTTTGGGCGTCTACGCTGATCCACTGGCGCAGCAGTAGAGCTTGTGGCGTCGAGGATCTGAGTTCAAGAGCAAGTTCGGGGAGTCGAAGGGTCGACATGAGGGAGGAGGACTGAACATCTGCTGGACTGCTGTCCTCCTCTGGGGGTGAGGGCGGTGAGGAGCTTGGTGCTTGACTGGCCCCTGGCAGCTGGGGGCTAGCATGCTGGGACCACAGATATGAGAGCAGCAGGAGGGGCAAACATGCGGCATGCGGGAGCGTGTGTCGCTCTTCCATTGTTATCATTGTATGCCACCCCCTCTGCGATGGGGAGGGAGAACAGGGAAAAAGATGTGTGCCGGTGGCAGGATGACTCTGGCCACTCACAGGCCCTGCCCCGATGACCCAGACCATGCTGCCTTTGTGCGACCATAAGCCCTGGGAGAAGTCAGGGTGATGGGCTGGAGTGGCCGGCAAAAAGAAATACACTGGACTTCTAAGTAGTTAGCAGTTTCTGACATCATAATACCGGAATTATATTGAATTCTGTTTACTAGCAGTGTAACAGGCAAAGGTGAAAGCCCACTTATTTCACTGCGCAAACAAATATTTTATTGTAAAAGTAGAAAGTAATTGCTAACACATCAAAACACAATAAATAAAATAGTTATCTATTTATTAGGAATTAATCCCCCACTGTTTAAGAAGGCCTAGCCTGCATAAAGGGAACAAAAGCCCTGGGGACAAGTTTTCAAAGGGCCTGACATGGCCCAGAGACTAAGTCCCTGTGCCCAACTCCCTGGTGCAAGAAAAAATCCCATCACCTGTGAAAATGCTGTTTTGAGCATTTTATGCACACCGGCAGCATTTTTTGTTTTTCTGCAGCTGCGCATAAAAACATGTGCAAACTGTTATCAGTTGTGAAAAATGCTACAGAAAGGGAACCTTTTTGAAAATTGAGTGTATGCAGTAATTGCGGTTGTGCAAAGAAACACGCCCTCGTGTAACCTTGTGTAATTTTTTCCACGTGTGCACAGTTTTTCCACTTTTCGAAATCTGTCTCCTGTTGTTTATTTTTTTTATACACCGGTAACTGTTAATTTGGGCATGTGTGACCCTTTTAATAATGCCAGTGTACCATATAGTTTTGTGTGCCTGTTTTGAAATAGGAAGGGGAAAGGGGAAATTGCTTAACCAGGAAAGGCATACCTGTTACGGTTAGCCAATAGGCCGCTCCTAGATGTCCCTAAATCAGTGACTAAGATGGGCGAGCACGCTTTCTCAGCGTTCGCCCCCAAACTATGGAACACTATCCCTGTAGCAGTTTGTCTTGCTCCGTCTCACCGGGTCTTTAAGAGTGACCTTCGCAAACACCTCATGAGTACTGATATACAGTATGTGTGTGTGTAACCCCTAGGTGGCGCTATCCCAAGGGCTACTACCCCTTCCTGCTTGGCTAGTAGCAGGTTAAGGGGCCTGAGTTCTGAAACGGGTGCCTCCATCTGGAGGTCAGGGTTGGTAGTGGTCAAGCTAACCTGGGCACAGCCCTCCAGGACACAGTAACCCCCCTCTTTCCTTACTAGTGTCCGGAACAATACACAATAATCACTTTCACCATACCCCTCATACACCACACAAGTATCCATACTGTTTGCACTTACTACCAGGGCTTTCCTCTGGCCTGGCCCTGGGGACCCCCTGTAAAACAAGGTTATACACAGCAAATAACAGCAGTACAGTACTCTTGCACATACTGGAACCACAGTCAGGGTAAATGCAAAAAAGAGTTAGATCTGATTTATTTAAGGGACTTGAACAAAGGAGGGGCATAATCAGGTTAATTTGCTTAAAGGCTGTATCAATCAAACAGTTATGCATGCACTTCAGGGTCCATAAATAGTCACACACTCTGGGTACCCAGATGGAGAACGGTGGGCTAGCCAGGAACATTGCAGCTGGCTGGGGCCCTGTGATGGAAGAAAACAACATGCACAACACACACTATTTGTAAATCCGGAGCCGGAGGGTTCAGTTCGTGAAAAGAAAACAACAAGACAGTTGGATGACACACTTTTAGATTGGGCTGTTGTTGCAGGGAGTTACCCTGATGATTACTCACGATACCCAAGACTAGACACAGGCTGGGCGAAAATCGAGACAGCAGGTGGTTCATCTGGACTGCCAGGAGAAGCAGGGCCCACATGAATCACCGAGGCATCGTTCCTGTTCAAGCGTGGAGCAGGGGGCTGATCCCCCGGCAGGTCTCTCGTTAATGGCTTTCTCTGTGCAGCGGGTAGTTTGGCTGGGCCAGTGTGGCAAGGCCCCGGCCAAATGGAGACAAATTTGAATACAGTCCATTTTGGGCTGGATACAGCTTCCAGCAAGCAGAACACAGTTCTCGCAGTGGGGAACCAAATGATAAATCACGATCCACTAACAACTCACAGCACATTTACATGCAAGGAAATTCTACTGTACCAGGCAAACCGCTCCCCGGTCATGATTGTAAAGTCTGTGCACAAACCGGGGATTCAAAAGCAGCTGGAAATCCTGACAGGCTGATCGCATTCAGCAAAATCTTTGGTCTTCTTCAGTATGAGCCTGGTAAAAAATCAGTGGCTTACTTCATTCTCACAAACTTGTATTTGGTCTGAAATAATTCTCTTCTCTTCTCGCCCTCTCAGGGGCAGCAGGCAGACATGCAGGCCACAACTCAGGCCTTTCCACAGTTCTCCCACGTGAAACTACTCAGATGGCTGCTTGACTGTCTCAAGCTGTTGCTTCTTCAGCTCCCAACTTAGATCTGACTCAATTGCCAGCAAGCCTGGGACTTCCCCCAGAATCCAAAAGGTTCGGTTGGCTGATCTGTCTGTCAGTCACAACAAAGGCTCCCCCTTCAGGTGCAAAAAGGCACCAAAAGCCCAAAGCTACAATTCCTATAGATTTTGACTCCAGACAGCTCCTGTAGTCTGGCTCCATTTTAGGTCCCACCAGTGCTGATTGGTCCAATTCGGCAGTCCAGGACCAAGATAGTGGAGATAAACAAAACAGTCCTTGCCGCAAAGAAGGCAGGTTAGACAAACTACATTATCATTATCACTCTAAATGATTTTCAGCAAGTAGTTACATCTTTCGACAGAGCTCCCTCTCAGATTACTTATGACTGCAATCCAGGCAGCTCTTAAAGAGACAGTACACAGAAGCTATACAGGCACACTCTGGCAATCACATTTAAACTGCTAAAATGCAGGACACCAGCCTGGCAGTGAGCATTTAGGCAAGCTCGAGGAAGACTTTTCGGGAACCCCCATTTGTAGGGGGGTTACATGTGTGCAGCACAATCCCGTGCAATTCTACCTAGCCGGGCCTTACTTATTGCCAACAAGTTTTAAGTGCACTTAACCAACTTTTGTATCTGACCTACAGTTACGTTACCGTGTACAAGGTAGATATCCTGACCTGTTCTACATTTAATTGCCTCATTGTGTTGCATCCTCCAACCTCTGATGTGTTGTATGTACATGTTATCTATTGCTTACATTGTCTGTTACTTCAAACTGTTGTTGCACCACCGGCCATGTTGTGTGGAGCCGTGTTTTACATGTAACTGTCTCCAGGGCTTCAGTTAACAGTATTTTGGGCATATTTTACGTCAGAAAATTAGCCAAAAATGTCCAAAAATAGACTAGTTGGAGTCCTTTACATCCAAAGTATAATTAATGAAAAAAGCTTGATGTCCATTTTTTTTTTTTGCTCTGGACATCTTTTGATGTGCAGTTTGGCCTCTGGGGCAGCAGGAGCACTCACTTTTCATTTTGGTTTTGTTTGTCCACAAGCACAGACCCCCTTCCAGCCCTCCCATCCCATCGCAGTAGTGCTGATTCACTGGCAGGAGCATGTATGTGTCTTGCAATGCTTGGTCTCCCAGCTCCCACTCACCTTACGTTGCACTGAGGCAGCCTTTGCCGATTAATACAATTCTCACGCATGCGCATATATGCAACCAAGTGGCAGTTTGGCGCCATTCTGAGTGCGTGATTAAGCGCTGTGGGGAGTTCTGTAGTGTGGACCGAGGAGAATTAACTTGCGGAGGATGATTGTACCAGGGGGACAGCTGCCGGCTGTGTAGAAAACCCCACCGGTAGATGGTGATTTTTTTCCAAAACCTTTATCTAGTCCGGGTTCCTTTTATCATGTTTGTAATTGTACCTTTGCTGCTATTCCTAAATTGCACTCCATCATGTTCCCATGTCTGTGTGGTGATATGCCTGTGTGCCAGGATGTGAGAGGTTCCTGTGCGATGGTGAGTGGATGTGGCTGCCTGCAACTCAGGTAACACAATGAACGCTATTTGAGAGTGCATAGACAGGGGTTGAAGTAACAGCCACCATGCGGCTTTAGATCTTCAAGGGGCTGTGGGCCTGGGGTGATTGGGAGTTGCAGGCACTGTGGTGCAGCGGTGCCGCTTTAGATCTGAATGGGCAGTGAAGGTTGTGAACTGGGGCAGGTAGCGACTAATGGCTAGTGTGTGATTTTAGATGGAATGTGAATGGGATGTGCTGGTGTGAGAGTAGGTGGGCGGGGGTTGCTTAACTTGTTTGCAAAACTTGGAATTAAAAGGCACCCTGCAGCTTTGGATCATTCACAATGGATTTTGGCCTGTGAATGAGGTTGGCAGTAACTGCAGTGGTGCAGGTGCATTAGGTCTGAAGCGTGGTGAAGGTTCTGAACAGGGACAGGTTGCAAGTACTGTCACCATGTTGTGTGGCTTTAGATGGCCTCCAACACTACCTCTTCTGTGTCAAGGGAGCGTGCACCCTTATCCAAGACATTTATAATGTCCAACTCAACTAGTCAAAATTTACAATCCCAAACCACACCAGAATACTTTAGAAGCCATCCCAGAGTGATGTGGTGATCAGTGGATTACTTTATAAAATTCCCAGTGTTATTATCAAGCAGCAACAACAAGACTAGAAGTCTGCAGGATATGTTGGAAAACATATCCTGATGACTGTATGATGATCCCAGGATGAGTTAAATAATGCACAATGTCCATGCAAATAAGTTCAGCCTGGAATCATATGTCCAAATGATTTCTTATGATAAAAATTTAAATGCTTCCTCTTTAACTGGCAAAACAAATCTTTTACAAATCTATTGGAGCAGAGATGGCTGGAAAGAGAAGCAGCAAGAAAGATCCAGGTGGTACTGTAAAGCTGATATACACTAAGAAGGTAATTTTTTGTGACATTTTAATTTGCACATAATACACATTATAATTGGTGCCTGGGCCATAACCTGAGCATTTGATATTTCTAAAAGCTGTTTAAATTGTTTCCCGGAGTCCTTAGCAATTCAGTGCTGCCTCCTGTGTGCATGTCTGTGAAATCTGCATAAATGAAAATGTTATTGTCACTGTACTATGTTTGAAAATGTCTGCTTTGGATTGGTCTGAGCAGACAGAACTGCAGAAGGGAACAAAATATAAAGACCTATCAGCTCAGACAGCTCCGCTGCTGTATCCATGACAATGAGAGAGGGGAAGGAGGGTCGAACAACTCGAACTCAGTGCTTGGGTGAAGGAGGGGGATTGTTTGTGGTAGACTGGGACTCTATTTTGACTTCCAAAAATTGTGGACTGCCTGGAACTATTTTGACTTCCAAATGTTGACAACTGGACGTATTTTGACTTCAGCAAAACTGGAATGACTTCCAGATTTCAACTCATGGAAGTATTTGACTTCCACCCCAAAACAGTTATCTGAACCCCTGACTGTCTCCATATATTGTATCACCTCTACTGTCTGTAACCCTCCCGGGTCGTGCCTGAAAATAATTTTCAGGCGCCTAAACCCCCCACCAGTGGACAATTGAGGAGGACTGATGGCTATGGTTATTGATGATTGACATTGCTGGGCAACCAATTAGGAGGCTGAAATCTCGAGTGGAAACCCAGACTTTCTGGGTTTGAGTCAGTCTTTCCCGGGCTCTGATCAGGTCAGGAGGAACTGTGTGAACTGGCTGATAATTGTCTAGAGTTTTTCACAGGCCTTGCACTGGATTTTGCTGTGGAAACAATGATTCTGCCAGAGGAAGAGAAAGAGAGAGAGTGAGTTATCTCTGGGACCTCTTCAGGTATTTCTGACAGTGCTGTTTTGTGTTGAGAGAATAGCTGCTGCAGAAATTCTGCACTAAAATCTGGAAGTTTGGAGGGCTGCTTTGAGAGGCCAAACATCTCAGGGAAGGGGTACTAGCCAGGATCTGGAAGTCTGCTTTGTGAACTGAACCAGTTGGCTGAGAGCTGTGTCCCAGCTGAAGTTGCACTTGGAAGTTGCTTGGACATTCAAAGACTGTGAGGAATGGTGTGCAGGTACTTGCACGTTCCCTAATTCCTGTGGCTGTTGTACCTCACCGTGTAAATTGGAGCTGTTTTAAGAAACTGCAAATCAGTGGCCAGCTGGCCCTGGCATTGTGAAACTGAGAAGTTGCTTGGCTGCTCCTGGAATTGCTGAGCTAGTGCAGGAACAGAATGAACCTGGCGTTTGGAGGCACTCAGTGCACGGCTTCGAACAGGCATGGTATGATAATAATAATAATAATCTTTATTTTTAATGCGCCTTTCAAATTTCAAGGCGCAGTACAAATTAAACAATTAAAACCAATATTTCGCCACAATAATAAATATGCAGTACTAGGCAAATTAAAACCTATTTTCCACACTACCATAAGCCCTACTCCATAGATATGTTTTTAAAGCCTGTTTAAATCCCCCCAGGGTCATGCACTCCCTTATCCAACAGGGTAGAGAATTCCAGAGAGTTGGAGCCACGAACATAAATGCCCGTGCCCCAGAAGATTTTAAAGAAAACCTCGGAATCTCCAGCAACCCCTTGTCGGCCGAGCGGAGTGGACGCGCGGGGTGGTAAGGAACCAAAAGCTCTTTCAGGTAGTCAGGGCCCAGTCCGTGTAGGGCTTTATATGTCAGTAATCCAACTTTGAAGGTGATCCACCACTGAACTGGCAGCCAGTGCAGATCCCGCAGCACTGGTGTGATATGAGAGGACCGAGAAGTCCCCGTCAACAACCGGGCTGCAGAATTCTGCACCAGCTGCAAGTGGCAGATATCAACCCCCGAAAGCCCAAAGTACAAGGAGTTACAATAATCCAGACTCGAAGTCACAAAGACGTGGATCAATGTCGGAAGGTCACTGGACGGAACAAGGTGCTTGATCCTAGCGATGTTCCTCAGATGGTAGGCATAAGGGAGTAATACAGATGAGTATGAATAGATAGGCCATTGACAGAGCAAAGGCCGATGGCAGATTCATAAAGTAGAAAAAGAAATGGGCAGACTGGATGGGACTTGCGGTCCTTATCTACCGTCAACTTCTATGTTTCTCTGCAGAGCCAGGGAAGGAACTTGCTAACCCCTTCTGAGTGGGGCCTACTGGTCTTGGGAGGTTACCGGCACTTGCTGGGGTGCTAGGGCACTTACAACCCTTGTGGGCAGCCGAGATGTGGAGCAACTCCCAGGTCTGAGCCTTCTGAATTTGGTTAGGATCTGCAGTTGAGCTCTGCAATGGGCCAGAGGAGGCTGAAGTTGACAAGTGGCCAGATCTTCAAATAAGGGGACAAACTACAAGACCTTCAGTCAAGATCCAGCCTTTTAGGAGAGACCACCACCATCTGACTGCCCATTGCTGGTGTTTCCTGGATGGAGCCTAAAACTCCCAGAATGGTGAAAAATCTTCTCTTAAGGAACTTCTGCAGAGCTGCAAACCATGAGTACCCAGGGCTTGGTTCTGGGATCAAGTAAGGGAGTGTTCAGTTTAATTTTAACTTTGATTCTTCAACATCCTAGGGCCCCAACATCCGGCCAACCTGTGGCAACGTCTAGGCCTGCAACCAGTGGGTACTCTGGGGACACTTAGGGTATAACACTGGTACCAGTGGGGGTGGGCAACCGGGGGTGGACTGACCTGAGGGCCTGTGCTGTTTTGGATTGCTACTTCACTAATAACCTTTTTCCTCCCACAGTTATTCCCTCATCCAGGTACCTCTATCCTAGCCCTTACTCTCAATAAAGCTGTGAGTTTACTGTTTGAAATTACTGCGTTCAGGGTATTTGTGTATCTGCTAAGTTATTGCTGGTTTGTGGTTCAGGGTGGTAACAAACTGTTGGGTATCCAGTCTGTGGGGTGGTTGGTACTGGAGGTGGGTAGGTGCAGCATCCCAGGGGGCAGTGTCAGCCAGTCACCTGATCCACTTCTAGCTCACTCTGGGTAGAGGCACCTCGCTGTTTATTATAACTTTGGGATACAACCCCCAATCACCATTGTAGCATGGCCCGGGCCACTTAACCTGTTAGCGGGCCAACAGGCAGGGGTAGTAGCTCATTGGCACACGGTGCGTGGGCTACACATGTATGGGAGCATAAGGAATAAATTAAAAAGTAAGTTAAACTTTCTTTAACTATTAAGGAAGAAGTCTTGCATATTTCTGCGTCCTTATTTTCTTAGTCTCTGCTGGTGATGTATTCCTCACTACCTCCAGTTGTCATAAGCACAGTTTCCAATGAAACTGTGTTTCCATGCACTTTTTTATTAATAAAAAATCAAAGCTGTGCCTCCCTCCTCCATTTTGCCTTCAGAGTGGCTTCAGGAAGGGTCCGGCCTGGTGGCGCTGAGGGTTGAGGTGCTGGACGTCACATCTTATGCAATGCCGGCGACCTGGGTTCGGGAATGAGCTTGGGCCACTGGGGGTCTACCGGGGGGGGGAAGGCATGGACTTGGATTAAACTGCCATCAGCTCGCCTTTCCTGGGAGAGGGTTGTATGCACTGCATAGCTTTGGTGGCCCCTAGTGGAGATTGGGGGCTCGGTTGACGCAATGCACATCACAGAGGGGTATGGTGGCAGTGGCGGATGTCCTGCAGGTGAGTGTGGGAGCGTGCCTGTGCTGTGCTGGATGTCATTGCATGTCCGTGCTACCGGAAGTAAAAAAGAAGAAAGACCCCCTTCCATTGGTAGGCGAGAGCGGGTCTAGAAGTTGTTCCCCCCCCCCACGTCCTACGCCAGGCATTAGGACACCCGCTCTAGTCCCACCTCCAGTCAGTGGCTCTTCCAGTACTATAGATAGAGCACCAGCAAGGAGTGTGGTGGTCCTTCCTCGGAGGACTCAGATCGGAGGGGTCAGGGTGGCTGCACATGAGAAGGGGTGCCCCCGCCGGAGAGAGAGGTTGTCTGGACTTCAGGTTGGATGGGTAGAACCAGCACACCACACAGCCATGCTGGAGAGAGGCCAATGATAAGGGTGAATAAAAATAGTTAAAAAAAAAAAAGAGACTTCAGGAATTCATCATCAGTGCAACACCTGAGATTGATGTTGCACTAAACGTGGTCCATCGCGCAACACTGACTTTGAATTGTGGTTCTGCCTGTATAATCAGCTATAACCAGTCCCTGGTGTCCAGTGGTGCCCCTTCCCTCCGATCCTACTCTCATATAGAAATGAACAGGTCCCTGGTGTCCAGTGGTCCCCCCCCCACCGATCACTGGCCCAAAGTTAACAATATACTTTCTCTGGTGCCAGTGCACCCACACCAGTCACCTGTTTTCCCTGGTGCTAGTGCCTCACTCCCCACCTGAAGTTAAAAATATACTTCTCTGGTGCTATGGTCCCACTCTTGAAAGCAATCGCCCGCCCCAGTGTTAACAATATACTTTACCTGGTGTCCATTGCTCCCTCCCCCCACCTGCATCCATGTCCGATGTATAGATAATAATTCCCTGGTGTCCAGTGGTCCCTCTCCCCACCTGCATCCATGCCCAATGTATAGATAATAATTCCCTGGTGTCCAGTGGTCCCTCCCCCCACCTGCATCCGTGCCCAATGTATAGATTATAATTCCCTGGTGTCCAGTGGTCCTGCCCCCATCCTGATCCCCTGTACAATACAAGAACACCATTCCCAGGTGTCTAGTGCACTCCCATCCCCGAGCCCCTGTATAATTAAGTACAGTCATTCCCTGGTGTCTAGTGGACCCCCCACCCTGGCAGATAGTGCCCCACCACCCTGCTGCCCCCCATCCCAACCCCAAGCTGGTGACCGGCACAGCTTTCCACTCTCCACCATGGCCAGCTCCCAGCAGGCGCTGTCAGTGAGTGCATAAAATAGATGCCGCTCATTGACACCTCAGTTGGTGGCCCGACATGGTGAGCGAGGCTGTGCTGGTTTCTAACTCAGGGTCAGGATGGGGGGAGTGGGATGGTGGGGCACTAACTGCTGTGGTGGGGGGAGTGGGGTGTCTGCCAGACGCCAGGGAATGGCTGTACCTAATTATACAGGGGATCAGAGCTTGGGAGGGGGCTCTGGTAGACACTAGAGAATGGTGTTCTTGTGTTGTAAAGGGGATCAGGATGGGGAGAGACCACTGGACTCCAGGAAATTATTATCTATACATCAGGCATGGGTGCGGGTTGGGGAAGGGACCACTGTACACCTGGGAAAGTATATTGTTAACAATGGGCCAGCGATCAGTGGGGGAGTGGGACCACTAGCACCAGGGAAAGTATATTTTTAACTAGGGGCTGCTAATTGGTGGTGGTGGGGCACTAGCACCAGGGAAAGTGTATTTTTAACTTCAGGTCAGCGATCTGCGAGAGGGCACCACTGGACACCAGGGACCTGTTCATTTCTATATGGGAGTGGGATCGGAGGGAGGGGGGCACCACTGAACACCAGGGACCTGTTCATTTCTGTACGGAAGTAGGATTGGAGGGAGGGGGACACCAATGGATGCCAGGGACCTGTTCATTTCTATACGGGAGTGGGAACGGAGGGAGGGGGGCACCACTGGACACCAGAGACCTGTTCATTTCTATATGGGAGTGGGATTGGAGGGAGAGGGGGCACTACTGGACACCAGGGACTTGTTCATTTCTATATGGGAGTGGGATCAGAGGGAGGGGGGCACCACTGGACACCAGGAACTGGTTATATTTGATTATACAGGGGATTACGATGACCCACTATACACACACAACAATAGCGCTCAGCTCAGACATTGCTCTCACTGTTGCGATGATGACATGTAGCAAGTGCTCAAAGCTGCCTCATTGCACATGCATTCATTCAACATGGCATGGGCTTCAAAATGAGCTGTCAGCACAAACTTTTTTTATGTAGAAAAATACGCTATTCTGCATGGAGTGAGATTGAGGGACATGCAATACTTCAAGAAAACACACCACAAAGTATACAAAATTGGTTTTATTGAAATAACTGTTTGTATTGCCTTTTTAAAAGACTTCTCCTTTAAAATAAAAATCTCACAATTTGTTTGGAGGGGTTAGAGGACTAGAAGGGGATACAGGCAACATCCGCTGGAATCTTCACTTCCTTGCTGAAACCCTTACTGAAGAAGTGAACAGGAGCACATACGGTACATGCAGTCTTCCAAAAGCTACCACTGTGGCACACAGGCTTTTAACAGTGTAGACTGTAGCTGTTTAACCCTAGACCCCAGAACAGGAGAGAGACTGCACTGTCCAAAACGTCCCCTTCAGTTGTCTCAGGGACTTCACTGCGGGTCTATAGCCATTATGTTGTGGCCCGACCTGATTTTTGTTGACAGCCTGTGGGGCTGATGAATGAAGACACAGGGAGAATAGCTCTGCTCTGCCTGCTTGATTTCACTTTGACTAGCGTAATTCATTCGGTGTAATGAAACAAACAGTTCAGTGGAGCATTCAGCTCCATGTGTTGGAATGCTTTGAAATCATAAGAGATTGACTGGAAAGGTTTGGTAAAACTGGAGTGATTATGGGAATCAATGGTTGTAAGGTACAGGTAGGTACTGAGATAGTCTGGAAGATAAGTAGGTAGTATGTAACATGCTTATGCAACATAGGTTGTAACTTTGGGCATGTGCACTTTGTCCACGCAACAGGGACTGCTACCCTTTCAGGGTGCGATGAAAACAAGAGACCCTAGAGGGTTCCACCCTTACAGTTGCCATAGTGAGAAGGTCACATTAGACCAAATGTAGCTTAGGGAAGAAGGCCCAACCCTAAGGAAAGAGAGGTGTCACCGGAGGAGGGGTGGATGGTGGGGTAAAGAAACCAGCGTTAAAGGATGCTTGGGTATGTGCAGTTTAAGAACCACTTTAAGGGGATGTCACATGTGTTGCCCACTACCCTACTGAACCACAGGCTAAAGCCCTTTCATTCACTGGCCCATTAGGCTCCTTGTTTTGAAATGCTTAGGTAACGTGGGGGGGAATGATTGATAAGGTTTGGTAGGCCTGGAATGATGGTGGGAAGCAGTGATTGGTAAGGGAAGGTAGGTAGGTACTGAGGCAGCCTGAATGTTTGTACAGTAGTAGTAGGCAATATGTAGAATCCTTATGCAACATAGATTATATCTTTGGTGTATGCTGTCTCTGTCCCAACTATGGGGGCTACCACTTTTTCCAGGTGTCATGAAGTCAGGAAATCCCTGGAGGAGAATGTCACCCCTAGAAGGCTCTGCATTGACAAGGCCCCTTAGACCAAAGGTACCTCAGTGAAGAAGGCTCAAAAGCACTCATGAATAAAGCAAACACATACTTACTTTTGGTAAGGTGAGAAAAGACACAACTGGGGAAGAAGATGCCATTTTTGAGAATGTAGGACCATTTGGCTCCAGCTCTTGGTTGAATAAATAACTATAGATATTATGACCATTGGCTCAGAGCAGAGAACCACCCTTCCACCATGGAGAAAACTTCTGAGGAACCAAGGTCTAGGTCATTATCTGTCTAGGCTAAGTATTGCTTATAATGATGACTCCAACTGCTGCTGGAAGTTAAAATCCAGTTAGGCAGAATGAATTTGGATTGGGAATGTGTCCTTCTTTCTGTTCGTCTGACAGGATAAACAAGGTGCCTTCGAGTTGATTTGCATGGTTAAAAGGTGCCCCCATGCAGTGAGGGCCCCACCCTTAAAGCCTGGAGTTAGACAGCCAAAAGGTAAGGAAGAGCCGGGAAGGATGGGTTGGCAAACCAGCAGTTGCCACCACTGGTAAAGAAATAAACATCCAAAGGACACTTGGGCATGCATTGTTTAAGGATTTCTCAGCTGGAGGGGCAGCGTGGTGCACTGCCACCGCAAACCACTGGCTAAAGTCCTGTAATTTAATGACTCTCAGCTACTACACAACTTGCTTCAAGCAGTGGTGTGCCATCGGAACATTAAGGGCTTCAAATGATTATGGACCCATGGAGATGTGCTACGGTAATAAAACTGAATTGGTATGAAGAAAAGCTAAAAACACACTCGGGATTTTTTTAAGAGCTAGCAATAAAATGATGGCTCATTATATGTTTCAGGAAAATTGATGTTACTACCTGCTGTCTCGTGCCTGCTCCACTTCCCATCGGTGCTAAGAAACAGCAAATAACTATCCAGTTCAAAGTCACTGTGCTGCGTTTATAGTGCAGATGCATTTGCCATTACAGGACAATTATGTCTTCATTAGCCCTTTGCTATAAAGTTCCTTTTTATGAAGCGTGCTGTGATTACAGATGGATGATATGTTGTGAACGTACAATTGTTTACTACCCTACAGATGAGGTTGGCAGTTCACTTGAGGCGAGAAGCGAGGCACGTTGTCTTCACTTCTTACACAAGGTTTAATGCTGGTAGTTTATTTGCTAAGGTATGTGGGCTGTGAGGTGGGGACTCCAAAGTTGAATTCAGCTCCACTGTCCCATTCCTCATTGTATCTCCAAGTGAGGGGGGGGTTGCATCTTAAATGATGTACTGGAAAACCCTCCTCCCAGCTGTCTGAAGCCTGTATGGACTGGGGGGGGCGCTGTAGGGGGCTGATATCACAGTCATCCATTTCAGGACCCTCACCAATCAGAGGCAGTATAGCCTCGAGGGTTAGGATGCCAAGCGGTGAACTTACAGACCCAGCAGACCTGGGCTTGAGAGGCACAACCACCACATGCATGCCATGTAACCCTGAGAGTTCATTTCACCTTCCTGTGATCCTGGGACACACCTGGAAACGAGCATCAGTTCAGCATGTATTCCCTGCCCCAAAAAATTATATGTTTATAGTTATTATGCAAAATACATGCAAATGACTAAGTCTGAAAAAATTTAAAAAACAGAAGTTTTTGAGCTCTTCTTAGGTAGTGAAACGTATAGTCCTGGCCCCTAGCATGTACCATTCTGCTGTTTGGTGGTAAGGCCCTATTCGTCACTGCAGCCACATCAGACCATAACCCCAAAACAGCATCCAGCCAATATTTAACATGTGGATAATGGTTTGGTAATTGTGCTGCACCCTGGTGCTACGGGTGTTGCTAGTCCCTGCATCTTCAAAAGTTGACTAGTGTGCTCCTTTCTACCTAGCAGTTATGAATGGGGTTCAGCTAAGGCTTTTTTGGGGGGAAGTCAAACAGTTCTTTGACGCCAAATTTTGAAGGAGTTCTAACTTTTTTGCAATTCAGAATATTTCCCAGTTCCCAAATTTGGAAAATCAGTGTGCTAAGAGAAAAGTTCGAATAAATATAATTTTCACCTGAAAAATACACTTTAATTCACAAAAAGTGACTATTTTTGGCTTCCATGTTGTCAAAATCAAACCAAAGGTCACCTGATTTTCTTTCTTCCATTTGGTGATCGAATCATTCCACCCCCTTTAGTTTGGTAGTTTTTTTTTCCCTTAAAGAAGCCAGGAAATTATTTTTAATTTGCAGATCTTTATAATGTTCAGAGTATAAGAAACAGTATTCATAATATTTATTTATTTCAAATGTTTCACCAGGAAAGACATACTGAATTTGTAACAGCTCGTTTCCAGATGTGTCCAGTGGGAAAGGATGCAGGAAGTAACGATGTATAAAGCAATACAGCAGTATGGGGCAACATGTAATTAAAACATAAATGTCTTTGGAGTAGAGATAATGAGTAGTAACTGCATGAAAAACAAGCAACAATACTGCAGGAGTAATAACACATTTAAATGGACAGGGAGGTACTAGGTACAGAGTAGTTCCAGAATCTGCACTGGGACAATAACCAGGGCTTTGCTGAGCTCTACAATATCCCCAAATGATCCGCATTGTACTGTATCTGAATAAAATTTTTGTCAAAAACTACATTAGATTGTTTTCTTTTTATGGGCATTAATCTGAAGCATTCTTGTTATGGAAGGGGTAATTTGGATTTGTTTTTTTATATTCTGTTTCTGTGCCCCCTCTGCTCTGGCGTGGTGGATGTACCTGTACCTGTTAGCCTAGATATACCATACTTCACAGAGCTACAGGCAGAGGGGGAGGTTTTTCCTTTGTTAGTTTCCCCCACGTTCAGTTTTTAGCTTTGTAACCCCAGACCCTGCGAGGACGCCAACGTTTGGGATGCAGTCCCCAATATGAGCATGGGTTGAGACGCTCACACGATATGCAGCACGGTGTCCCTCCTTCCCTGTGTCCTCAGCACTCTGCCACCCATACATCAACAAGTGGCAGTAGTTCTGCAGGACGTGACTCCCTCCCCAACCCCCAGAGGAGGAGACCATTAACTGGGATGCTCGAATCCCTCTTCCACCCCTGCTGGCCAGCTCCAGACAACCCAAGGTCATTCCTGAAGCCGGGTCACCGGCGTTGCCAGTGGTAGCCATACTGCTGTGCTGATGGCTAGCTATAATTTGGAGTTTTGACTACCATATATGCTTGCCTATAAGTTGATCTCATGTATAAGTTGACCTCCCATCTTATCAGATTTAGCAAAATTACAGATTTTTTTTGCTGCCCAAACTGGATTGAAAATCTGCTTTTTAACCAAAAGCTGGCACAGCAACTGATCCAGTGGCCAGAACTAGTCACAAAATAAGGTTCCACAGTTGACCAAAGAAAGGAAAAAGGTTCACCATTGTAAATATTGTAAATCTCACAGATAGGTCAGCATCGCAGATAAGTCAAATCCCCCCTTCATGGGGGGCCTATTTTAAGTATCAGAAACTAGACTGATACCAACCAGCCTGCCGGCGCAGCGGTAATGCTACTGATTGTAACACCGATGACCCAGATTCAGGAACAAATCAGGGCTGTTGAAGGGCCGGCCAGGGGGAGGAAGATCAAGCATTTCTCCTCCTCCTCCTCCTCCAGGTGGGGGACTTGCAGGTCTGTTGTTCTACCACCCCCTGGGTGACCACAGGTGGCAGGATGGGGGAAAGCATTCAGCGGAAGTTGGAGTGAGCGCCGGTGTCAGTCGGGTGCATTGGCACCCCATGACATGGCGCACTCCTGGGAGGAGGGTGGCACTTAAGGTGAAAATCAGGACAGGATTAGGCAGATAAAACCTCTTCCTGCCCTCCACACTTACCATCGGACCACTACCACCACCATCATCCAGGGATCACCTTAAGTCTTCACCTCCACTGTGGGTGGCCAGATAGGTAGCATGGAAGAAGTGCCGAAGTGGCTAAAGGCGTACCCTGCCCTGAGGGGGCAAGCTAGGGGGACAGCATAGCAGCATGTCGGTGGGCCTCTGCGTCCTGGGCTGGTTGGTGAGTGGTATCTCGATGAGTGGGATTACGAGCTTCACACTTTCGGAAGGAGGTTTCAGCCTGCACCTTGGGGGAGAAATATGTTTAAAAAAAAAAACTAGACTTATTTGTAAGTATATACAGTGTATGGTGGTTTGTCAAGCACTGTTTTGATTGGTCAACAGCTCATGCTTAGACGGTTAGTCGAGCATTGTTTTTTTTGTTTGTATTTTACGTAGACTTCATTTATGCACTGGCTGTCCAGGGAACTCTCTCAGACATACCCCACACACCACTGCCACTCTACCTCCTGTCTGAAGCTCTTCCACCAGGAAATCAGGGACAGATACCCTCGTCCTAGCCCATCCCAACAGACCCCTGGCTCTGAGCCTCCCGAGGTAGGGCCACCATCCACCCTGGCATTTTATCTATAATCTAGTGCACCAGGCCAGGGTTGGGCGAGGGATCGGGAGAGCCGGCGGAATGAGCTCGACATTGGGAGTGTGGTTGCAGAGCACTTGAGGCTGCCATCACTTATCCCTGGAGCCGGAAATTTTCCTTTGTGCTGGTTTCCCCTTGGGCACAGACGTGCAGTGACATTTGCGATGCGTCGACATTCACTGCTGCTCTGACCCCCTTAGCTGTATCGCCCATGTAGTGCCGCCCCTTGATCTCCATCAGGGGCCACTAAGAGTGATGAGATGCCCACAACCCACCCCGGGAATGGAAAGCAGTCCTCCGGACACTCAATCCACTCCCTCCTCATGTGACCCCCGGCGGCCCGTGTCCGTTCCCAAACCCAGGTTGCCAGTGTGGCGCGAGGTGTGGCATCCAGCACCTCAACCCTCAGCGCCACGGGGCCAGCTGTCGAGTATTGTTTTGATTGGTCAGCAGCTCATGCTTAGAGTTCTGTGCAACACTGTTTTGATTGGTCGACAGCTCATGCTTAGACGGTTTGTTGAGCATTGTTTTCAATGGTCAACAGCTCATGTTTAGAGTTCTGTACACAAACCATGACATAAGGCCCGTTTGCACTGCCTGATCCACACAATTGCGAGAGGTGCAGATGACTTGCATTGGTGCAGGTCAGACAGTGTAAACTGCATGGGGAGCACTGGAGACTGCTTTGCTGCAGCGCAGGGCAATCAGTAGCGGATCTGGGGGGTTTTAGTGGGTGTAGGTGCACCCCCCATTGCAACTTACTTGCTTGCTGCTGCTACATTTCACTTTGCTGGAGAAGTCTAATATATTGATTGTAAGAAAATCTACATTCAAAACAATAGATTACATTATTATTTTTAGTCAAAAATGTAATGGAAAAGATAATATAAAGGATTAAAAAAATGTCAAAAAGTTGCATATCAAGTCTACACACCACCACAGCACCCCCCATTGTAAAATCTTGAATCTGCTACTGAGGGCAATCCCTGTTTTTGTGGGTTCATGTACCATTGCAGCTGGGTTTTGGTGGCATGTAAACACACCGCTCTACCTGCAGTGGTGCAGCCCCATGACACACCATTGTAGCCATGCCATAGTGGCCCCCCTCCACCTACAGGTGACACTGACAGCACATAAAAAGCCAAAACAATGACAGATAGAAGTCATCCCCTGAACTTTTCGCTGCTCCCCTATCACTGGAATAACCTGCACAATCATTTTGTTTTGCAAAATGTTGGCACCCTACCGTGTTCTCAGGGTGTGTTCAAATCTGCTTATCCTCCGATCACATAACCCCTAACTGTGCTTTGCACATCCTCAGTGCCCAAACTGAACTCTGACAAAAGGTTGGAAAACTGTGTTTTTAGGGTACTAAGACAACTCTGACCCAGGCGGAAATGTGATCGTAGTGCAGAAAGTTCAGTCTGGCTTCAGAACTGACCCTGCAGTGATCCACATGCTACTGCATGTAAATGCCGGGTGACAGTGTTTTAGGAAGAGGCCCCAAGTGAGGCAGAGGAAAGCGCAGTGAACAAGGTATGTGTAAACACACCTATGGAGTAATTTCCAAATTACTGGTTTCATGAAGAGAACCCTACAGAATAATGCCTATAAAATGAAAAGAATTGCTAATTCAGGTACAGATGCACGTGAATCTTTTGTTGGCATAACCATCACTTCTGTAAGCAGGAACGGTGTGGACAATTGCCAAGAACATACGTTTCCTGTCCTGTTTAATTGGAGTCAGATGCTTCCAAAATGGAGTTAACTGAAGGCCTGGGAACCTGCTCACCCTTTGAATGGTCGCTGATGTCTCTCTGTCTCTACCCCCCACCTTCCACAAAATAAATTTTTCCATCCTGGTCAGCTATAGTCATCCCCAGTGATATGCCCTGTGTTTAGTGATATATCCTGTATGGGCCTCGCTGTCATTCAGACAGCAGCTAGGATTTTTTTACCATTTTTATGTCCCTTGTCTTCCTCTACCTGTGATATGGGTCAGCCATCTGTTGGTCTGAGTCCACCTGGTGTACTCTAGGTATGTACACCACCCATTGCACAGGAACAGGCTCCTCGGCCCACTGCAATGGGTCGCTGTGTTGCCAGGAACCTGCTGTGTCCCACCCTGAGCTGATTCACGTTGCCTTCGGCAGCACCCCCAAACCCTCACTGCCATGATTCTGGTTCTTCAAGTCCACTCCCGAACCTGGGTCACTATCCTGGAGGCACTTGGGCCATTGGGTGGCCTTTCTCTCTCCCCCTCCCTTCCTAACCTTGCAACTGTCTAAGTCACCCTTGTCCCTTGGGCAGCTACTTCTCTCTTTTAGTTGCCTCATATACAGCCATCAGAAGCACCCCCCACAAACTTACCCTGGCCAAATCTTTCATGCAAGACATGCACTGTGTAAAGAATGTTTGCAAACATGCTCAAGAATCACCACCTTCCGAAACCTTTCCTTTTAAGCTCACTGCAATGTGCTGGGCTGGAGTGACGTCCGAACTTGTGATCTGGAAGCCAGAGGAGTCTCTAAAAGGTAGAGGATGAGATGATTACTCGCAGGTCTGCTAATTGTGTACTAATTACATTTTATGATGCGGGGCTCCCAAAATAACCTGCCAAACAGCTGAGCACAGGTTCTGTGGGAAGGCTCTGGAAACGGGAGAAGCTGATGAAAAGGTGAAGGTAGTGTGAAGTGCACTATGCCCCTTCCCCACCTCCATACTCCTGTAGCTGGACGTTTTTGCCTCGCAGTTATCCAGGGATGAGGATGGCAAGGGAGGGGAGTTTTCTTTTCCCAAAGCTTGCTTTGGGTCCCTACGGCACGCTGCTACTCACTAGGCCTACCAGGTCCAGTGCAAAGTAATGACTGACATATGTGTCATCTGAAGAAAAAGAAATATATATATATATATATCATCACTGTACAACAGCAAACAGTCTGATGTGGTTTCCATAAATTTTACCCAAGTACCATATCACGGAAGGTCAACATGTTGTGCTTGACCCCAACATTACAAAAGAAAAATACAAGTTATAACTTATCAAATTAGAGCCTGTGAAAAGAAACAAAACTCAAAAGAATTGTGTGCACCACTTCAAGATAGTGTCAAGAACAGTCAGAGGGTCAGCATATTTCATTACTTCCTGACCAAAGTGATGAAGCAGCATAATTACTTAATATCCTTTGATTATGAAATTACACTAACTCTTATAAAAATAAATTATCCCCTTCTCCTCATAAGAACCTACTCCATCGCAGTTTGAAACGTGCAGCTTTTCTCTGGGGCTTCTCATTCTTTTTGGGAGCTTGCCAGCTCCAGTCTGACTCTGCCTGTCACTTGCAATTTGACGAGCATCGAAAATGCACCCTCTTGAACCATAATCGTTATTCAAAAGTCTCTTAATGCGCCGTCATCTCACAGCAGTCTCACTCAAAGTGGAGGAATTAACCTGCAGAAGACAAAGGAATATTTCCATAGTAATACCTGCTTATTAACATGACAAAAAAAACTCTGAAAATTGCTCCATTAACCTCATTATTACTTGGGTATATATTTATAAATTACCGCTCAGTAATGCTTGAAGTACAAAGAGCACCTTTCCTCATGATGGGGGAAGGGGACAGTAGCAAATTTTCTTTGGTATCTGCCTATCTATATGAACAGGAATACTTATCAGCTATTGCGTTCACATCCTTTCATGTAGTTAATCTTTTTATTATACATTTTCCGATTAAAAATTATCCGTAATGCAGCAAACAGCAGACATATCACAGTATAATAGGCATTCTCAAGCATGTAAAGGTAAACTGTACATGAGTAACCATAACTTCCATAAGACACATTATTTCTCTTGGACACATAATAATTGGGTAATAAACAGAAATGCGGCTTAGCCGTATACGAGGGATGTAGCGATTATGAAGCTACACCTCAGATAGGTAGATGTAGTAGAAAATGTTATTTTTATACAGGTAAACATTGGTACAAACACCATTAGGGCACAAAAAGGGCATAATTTAGAAGGGAAATGATTCGATTTGTTACAGTACAGTAGTTTCTTGTTGTTTTTACATTGTTTCTTGTGGATTTTACTTGGTAGAAGGTTATTTCTTTTCTTTCTTACTACTTCTAAGGGGCTAGCAGGGTATTGTTTTGGGGCTGTTGGAATTTTGAAAACTGTTTTGGTGGCTATAAGTGGGCTAATTTGTTTGATGTTTCACTGTGTAGCAGGCTGTATTTGTAGAGGCCTATTTCTTCTGATTTAAAACCTATTTGGTGTGATTTAACTGGGGCTATTTCTTTGAATCAGAGACCTATATCTTCTAATCTCAGGCCTATTTTGAAGTGTTGTTGGTGAAGCTGTTTGAATTGGAGACCTGTTTCTTTTGGTAGCAAACCTATTTTGGGGGCTTTGAGTAGAATTGTGATTCATTTTTGCTGGCTTCACTAGCTGCAAAGGTTAGTGCATAGTGAGGAAGGGTACTAATGGTCTGACCAGGGGCCTCAGCTATCTGATTGTTTCTGGAAGACTTGGGTTGGTCCCACCCCCCAACCCCTCACCCCACCCACCCTTGGTCCATGATTTCCTTTATACCAGGGGTTCTGACATCACTTCCTCAAATGGGAAAAGGATATGCACCTGTCATAGCAGAAGCAGACATCCAGGAAAGGAACAGCAGCGAGTGAAGAGGTGACTGTTATATCAGTGGAAGGGAAGTAACTGCAAATCTAGGAGCTTTCATTGTTACTTCTTTGCATTGCTATTGCATTGTGGAAAGGAGGAGTAGGAGTTTGAAGAAGGTTGTGCAATAGCTACTTAAAGTCTCTTTTTGAGTTTGGATAGGAAGGTTAGGAATATAAAAAGCAGTTGCTCAATCTATCTAAATGTGTACAACAAAGGGGGTAAGGGAAATTAAGAAAAGAATGTTGTGCACTGATAGAGGAGGGAGAGGGGAGACTTGGGGGAGTGTTTGGTATCCTGCATCTGGAAGGGTGGGGGGTCGCTGGTGGGCAACGACAGCAATGGGTAGGATGGTAGGCTACAACAACTGCGGTGTACCAATCTTTCTAAAAATTGCCTGGAGTGTGGGAGGATGTTTAGTGTGCAACCACATAGAGAAACTCAGAAAGGAGATTGAGGGTCTGCAGGAGGAACTAAGAAAGGCAAGGCAGACTGGGGGTGGGTTTAGCCCAATACTGGAGGGAGGAAGAATGGGAGATGAGGGAGGGTGATTTAAACCAACAGTGGTGAGGAGAGGGTCAGAAGAAGGGAAGCAGGGACAAGGGGGCCCAGGCCAGGAAGAACGATTGCCGGGGAAACCAGGTCAGGAGACAAAAGACAAATGGAAGGAGGAGATAGGGACTTGTGAGGGGAGGCGAAGAAGTGGCAAAAGTCATGGAGTGGAAAGGAGAGAACAGGTTGCTATGAAGAGAGAGGGAGCGGGCATTTGTGAAGGGTCTTCAGAAAATAGTTTTGCACTGCTAGAGAGGAAGAAGGTGGAGAATGGAAATTATGAAATTAGAGGAGTAATTGATAAATGCCTGGACCAAACCGGAGCGGGGGGAAGTTCTGCTGGGAGAATTACAACAGGGGCAAAAGGGGGAAATAATGTGCAGAATGTGCAGGAGGAAGAAGAGGAGCCAGAAATGAGAGAGGGAGATGAATGGAAGCAAGCAGGGAGTAAGAGTGATGGAATGTTAGTATTGGGGGACTCAATACTAAGAGGAGTCAGGTGGGGTAGCAAGGGGAGAGTATATGATTTGGGTGGAGGGCCATGCCAGGAATGACAGCGGAAAGGGTGGGACAATCTGTTCTGAAATATGCTAGAAGGGGTAGGGACAAGCCTCATTTAATTATACATCTTGGGACGAATGACCTGGCTGACAAGACAGTAGATATAGTCCAGAGGAGGTCTGAGGAACTAGGACAATTATGTGAGGAGGCAGGAAGGTCAGTAAGTTTTTCAGAGATACTTCCAGTGCCCAAGGCAAGCACAACAAGAAAGCTGAGAATAGAGGAATTTAACAGATGGTTAAGAACCTGGTGTTGTGCTAAAGGTTATGGGCTGTTGGGAGGGACCTGGGAGGACAGTAGTCTCTATGCCAAGAACAGACTACACTTGAGTGAGGAGGGAAAGAAAGTGTTGAAACAGAGGATGGAGGAGTACATAGAGGAAGTAGGGAATTTAAACTAGGAGCGGGGGGTGGCAATTGGGCAAGAGACATGCGGAGACCACAGGTTGGGAAACCATATAAGCTGCTCACTCTAATAACAGTGACAAAGGACAAATGGCAAGTACTATTGGTGATGCTAGTAAAGGAGGGCAGGATGGGGGGGGGTGGAAGGTGGTTACCCTTAATGCTAGGAGCCTTGGGAGGAAAACTGCAGAGTTACAAGTGCTCATGGCAGAGGGAGAAGTGGACATTGCAGCCATCACAGAAACATGGGCCACCCAATACAATGACTGGGACCTGTCTGTACCAGGGTACAGGTTATTTCGTAGGGACAGGGTGATTGGGAAAGGAGGGGGTGTGGCATTATATGTGAAGGAAGGACTGAAGTGTGTAAGGGAGGAAGGGGAGGAGGGTAGTACAGAGTCACTTTGGATGCAAATCCAGTATTCCAAGAATAGGATTCTTAGAATGGGAGTGGTATACAGGCCACCATCTCAGACGGAGGAGTTATACAGGGAACTAGTGGGACAGATCAGGAGGACCTATGAAGGTAGTGGTGATTGTGGGGACTCAACATGCCAGGAGTGGACTGAGTACCCCAACAACCAGGAACAGAAGGGAACAGGTACTGCTGGATGCCTTCCAGGACAGCTTCCTGCTGCAATGGTCAGTGAACCAACCAGGTTAGGGAATACCCTTGACCTTGTTGGCAAATGGGGACTTTGGTGACAGAACTTACAGTGGAGGAACCGCTGTCAGGGAGTGACCACCACTCAGTATGGCTCACATTGGATATGGGCAAGGAAGGAGTGGAATCTGGCATAAGAGTGCTGGACTTCAGGAGGGCTGACTTTGGGAGGATGGGGAAGTGGTAAAGGTACCTGGCCAGAATTCAATCTAGTATGGACACTAACCAGAAGTGGAGCTCATAAAGCTGGGGATAGTGGAGGTAACCAAAACTCCTGCTGCAAGGCCCAGAGCAAGAAGGCTAGGGCTAAGAAACCGAGCAGGTTGAGCAAGGAGGTCATGGAAAAGGTAAGGAGGAAAAGAGCTGCATTTAGGAAGTACAAGAAAACAGGGAGCGGGGAGGACAGGGAGGAGTACTTGACAGAATCGAAGGAGGTGACAAGGGCAGTAAGGGGAGCCATGGCATCTACAGAACTCAGGCTGGCACAAGGCATTAAGAAGGGTAAGAAGGACTTCTTTAGGTACATCAGGGAGAAAAGGAGCTGTAAGGACCACATAGTAAGGATTAGGAAGGAGTGGGGTTGGGTGAAGTAGGGAGAGTAAGGCAGAAACACTAAATGAGTACTTCTGCTCAGTATTTACTAAAGAGAAGAGGGGGTGACACCCAAGGGGGAGAAATGGAAAACGGGAGGGGAAGGGGTGACAGATGGGAAATCATGGAGGGCAGAGTTCTGGAGGGTTTGAAGGCACTGAGGGTGGATAAGGCACCAGGCCCAGATGGCACCCACCCCAGGGTACTGAAGGAGCTGGCAGAGGTCCTTGCAGGACCTTTGGCAGATATATTTAATGCTCACTACCATTCTGGGTGTGTACCTCAGGACTGGAGGATGGCTCATGTGGTACCCTCCACAAGAGTGGCCCCAAGGATGAACCGGGAAACTACAGACCAGTGAGCCTCACATCCATCGTGGGTAAGCTAATGGAGACTATCCTGAAGGAAAGGCTGGTGGCCCTCCTAGAGGCCAAAGGACTACAGGACAGCATGGCTTCATACAGGGCAGATCCTGCCAAACCAACCTGGTGGAGTTCTATGACTGGTTAACTAGGCAACTGGACAGGGGCCATGCAGTGGATGTCCTGTATCTGGACTTCAGTAATGCATTTGACTCGGTGCCGCATGGAAGGCTGGGAAGTAAGTTAGTAGGCACAGGGGCAGGTGCAAAGCTGGTGAGATGGGTAGGGAACTGGCTTGTGGGAAGGCAAGCAGGTGGTGGTGGGTGGGGAGCTCTCACCCAAGGGTAGTGATGAGTGGTGTTCCACAGAGGTCTGTGTTGGGACCAGTGTTGTTTGGGACATTAATTCAGACATATCATTGGACATCAAGAGCAAGATCAGTCTGTTTGCTGATGATACCAAGGTAGAAGCAGTGGCGGATGACCTAGGGGGATGGCAGGGGTTGCAGGATGATCCGGCAAAGCTTGAAACCTGGTCAGACACCTGGCAACTGGGGTTTAATGCCAAAAAGTGCAAGGTGCTGCATTTTGGGATGAAGAACCCAAGGAGCAGTTTCCAGCTGGGGGGAGTACAGCTAGCCAGACAGAGGAGGAGAAGGATCTGGGGGTGCTCATTACAGGGTCAATGAACAACTCAGCACAATGTAGGAAGGCAGCTGCAAAGGCCAACAAAATGCTGGGTTTTATTGCAAGGGGTATATCCTCGAGGAGGAGGAGGTGATTCTGCCACTGTATAGGTCATTAGTTAGACTCACACCTGGAGTACTGCGGCAGTACTGGCGCCCGATCTGAAGAGGGACATTGTTACTGGAGGGTGGCACAGGGCTTGCAAAGATGATCAAGGGGCTGGGGACTATATGTGAGGAAGCTGAGGGAGTTGAACATGTACTCACTGGAGGAGAGGAGGGACAGGGGGACTTGATTGAAACCTTAAGTACATGAAAGGAATAAACAAGATAGGTACAGAGGGCTGTTAAAAAGCAGAGGGAGGGAGGGACACTAGGGCCATGTCATGAGACTGGTGGAGGAAGGTCCAGGAGGGAGATGAGGAGACTCTTTTAGTGGCAGGCTGGGTACATGCTACCTGCAGAAGTGGTATCCAGTAGAACAGTGACTGCCTAATAGGATAGGACAGACAAGGGAAAATAATGAAGGAAGGTGGAAGGAGGCGCTGCAGAATAAGGGGTGCTAGATGCTCATTCGAGCAGACTTGATAGACCTTTAGGCCTTTATCTGCTGGCAAATTTTGTATAGAAACATAGAAACATAGAATTTGACGGCAGATAAGGACCGCTTGGCCCACCCAGTCTGCCCATTTCCCTACCTACTGGATAAGCTGTAGATCCTAGTTAACCAGCAGCCTACTTCTTCTTACCCCCACACCCTAGAATTGCCTTATGACTGTCCCATGCATGCTTGAATTCCACCACTGATTTTGGACTCTACAACTCCTCCGAAGGCCGCTCCATGCATCCACAACCTTCTGTGAAAAATACTTCTTAAATTACCTCTGAGCCGCCCTGCCTTCAAATTGTGCCCTCTGTTCTTGCACACCTCTTTTTGAAAGATCCTACCCTCTGGACTTTGTTGATTCCCTTGAGGTACTTGAAAGTTTCTATCGTGTCCTCCTCTCCCTCCTTTCCTCGAGGCTATACATATTAAGCTCCTAAGTCTCTCTTCATATGTCTTCCGTGCAGACCCTGCACCATTTTAGCTGCTCCTCTTGACAGTTTCCATCCTGTCTATGTCTTCATGGAGATTGGGTCTCCAGAACTGCACACAGTACTCCAGATGGGGTTTCACCAGCTGTCTGTACAGAGGGATAATAACTTCTGTTTTCTACTGGTGATGCCTCCTTATGCATCCCAGTATCCCCCAGCCATCCTTGCTGCCCTCTCACATTGCTTGCCCACCTTTAGGTCATCTGATATGACTACCCCAGGTCCCTTTCCATTTTTGTTGTTGTTAGTATCTCACCCCATTGTGTACTCTTCCCTGAGTTTTTGTTTCCCAGGTGCATTACCTTGCACTTAGCATTGAATCTAAGCTGCCATACATTTGACCATTCCTCTAACCTGCTAGTCCCTTCTCATCCTTTCCACCCCACCCTGTGCATCAACTCTGTTGCAGATCTTAGTGTCATCTGCAAAGAGACATACTTTTCCTTCCAGTCCTTCCAGAATGTCGCTATAAAGACATTGAAGAGGACCGTCCTAATACTGAACTCCTGCGACCCCACTAGTAACCCTCCTTTCTTCTGAGTGGACCCATTTACTATTACCTCTGTGTCCTATTCTCCAGCCAATTTTACCCAGGCTGTCATCTTGGGACCCACTCCCAGGCTGGCTAACTTGTATATTAATCTTTGTGTGGGACTGTGTCAAATGCCTTGCTAAAGTCTAGGTAGGCCATGTTCACAGCCCTCCCTGATCTACTACTTTGGTCACCCAGTCAAAGAAATCTATCAGATTTGTCTGGCATGACCTTCCGCTGTGAATCCATGCTGCCTAGGGTCCTGTGCCCTCGCCTCTAGATACTTGACAATTCTTTCCTTCAGAAGTGATTCCATCATTTTCCCTATCACTGAGGTTAAACTAATAGGTCTGTAGTTTCCTGCTTCTGCCTTGCTCCCACTTTTGTGAAGAGGAATCACATCTGCCCTCCTCCAGTCCTCGGGTACCACCCCATCCTCCCATGATTTGTTAAAAGGGTAGTCAGTGGTGTCACTAGTTCCACCTTAGTTCTTGTAGAATTCTGGGATGAATCATCAGGCCCCATTGCTTTGTCCACCTTCAGTTTTAAGAGTTCTTTCAGAACCCTTTCTTCTGTAAATGGGCTGGTATCAACTTCTGTATCCAGAGTGTTACTACTGTTTGTTTTATGTACCCCCTCTTCATTTGTAAATACTGAGCAAAATATTTGTTTAGTATCTCTGCCTTTCACAGTCTCCTCTGCCCACCCTCCTCCCTTTATTAAGCCTCACTATCCCTCCCTTGGTCTTCCTTTGCTCCCTGATGTACCTATAAAAGGTTTTATCCCCCTTCTTAACTGAGTTGGCTATCTTTTCCTCGGTTTGGGCCTTTGCTGTTCTGACTGCCTTCCCAGCTTCCTTTGCTTTAACTGATACAGTTCTCTGTCCTGCTCCTTCTGTGATTCCTTGTACTTCTTGAATGCTTTCTTTTTCTCTTGAACCTTCACTGCCACTTCCTTTGAGAACCATAGTGGTTTCTTACATCATTTTGTTTTGTTTATTTGCTTCACACAAAGGCTCGCTACTTCTGTGATGGCAGTTTTATTATTCCCCATTGTTCTTCCACCCTCCTTCCTGCCCATTTGCTAGTGCATTCCTTAGGCACTCACCTATTTTAGCAAAGTCAGCCCTCCTAAAGTCCAATACTTTTGTCTTTGTATGGTTTGACTCTATTGCTGTGTTTATTGTGAACTCATACTGTTCGATGGTCGCTAGTTCCAGATGGCTACCCACTTCTACATCTGTAATCCTCTCTCCATCTCCATTTGAGAGAATCAAGTCATATTGCTCCCTCTCGAGTGGGCTCCAGTACTAGTTGTCTAGCATGCCCCTGTAGGGCATCTAGAATAACTGCACTCTTCAAAGTGGCAGCTGCAACTGCACTCCAGTTAACATCTGGCATATTCAGATCACCCATCAACAATATCTCCCCTTTTTCTGCCATTCTAAGTATACTTTCTATCATTTCCTGTCCATTTCTCCCTGAGAAGGGGGGTTCAGAGCAACACCCTGTGCTGATTGTGGTGCCATTGCCTGTCTCCAAATCTCTACCCACAGTGCTTCTTCTCCTCCCTGTTTACCCTTTTGTTCTGTTGCTTTTATTCCTTCCCTTATGTAAAGAACTACTCCTCCTCCTCTTTTACCCTCCCTGTCCCTCCTGTGGACAGTGTATCCTGGTATGTTTATGTCCCAGTCATGGTTTTGTGTGTACCTTGTTTCTGTGACTGCCGCGATATCCAGATGTTCCTCCTCCATCAAGGCCACTAATTCAGGAAGCTTGTTACCCAGACTACGGGCATTAGTACTCATTGCTCTCCATTTTTTGATGGCTTTACCTTCTGTTGCAGCATCCCCCACTGACCTCAGTCTTTTCTCATTTAGTACCCTGTTTTGTAGGAGAGGCTGGGATTTTCCTGCTGCTTGTCAGTGCTTCCCCTTTGACTAGTTTAAAAGCTGCCAATGAAGCATTTAAACCGATTGCTCAAAAGACTTGTTCCCTTCCTGGACAGATGCAGACCATCCTGCCAGTATAGGCTGGTGTCCCTCCAGGTGGAACCCCAGTCCCCAATGAAGCCAAACCCCTGTGCTGTACACCATTTTTTCAACCATTCATTAAACTGCATGGTGCAAATTACCCTCGCCTCCCCCATGCTTTTGACAGGCAGCACCTCTGAGAAGGATACTGTGTGTGCTACTCATCTTAGGTCCCTCCCCAACTCTGCAATGTCCTCCTGCACTGCTCTAGTCTCATGATGAGCCAAGTCATTTGTCCCTAGGTGGACAATTACATCCAACTCGGAATCCCTTGCAGCTGTTCTCGTGATCCTGAGGATGCGCTTCCTGTCCCTCCAAGCCATGGCACCAGGCAGGCACCTTACTTCATTTTTCCCAGCTCCCCCCAGTTTTATACCCCTAATAATTGAGTCCCCCACCAGGAGCTGCTTCCTTTCCCTTTGGTGTCCTCTGCCCTTTCTGTGGGCCTCCTTGTGACAGTTATCATCAGTCTCTCTATGGTGCATCCATAGGGAGCCATGCTCCCCAGAATGGTGTATGGATTGTGGAGTGGAACAATTGACTGGGTGTGCCTCTGTTCCACCCTCCTCACCCTCCCTGAGCCCACTGTGGTCCAACTGCTGTGCTTTCTTCACAACCTCAGAGGTAGTGGTGTGGCGCTTAGTGCTCCCTGGATGGGGAGGTTCCTTTCTACTGTCCAGTGTGGCCTGGGGGAAGGTTTTCTTACTACTGTCCAGTGTGGCCTGAAGACGGGCAACTTCATCCCTCAGGGCAGATAGTTGTCTGCAAATAGGGCAGCATTTCAGCCTCCAGAAAGACTCCCGGAAGACTGCTGCCCCACAGCCATTACATTGCACTACTCCCCACATGTTTATCTAGTTTTTTTTTATTGTATTTGTGTGTGTGTGCACGCGCGTGCGTGTGTGATTTGTTATATAGAAATATATATATATATTATACAACGTGTATGCTTATATTATCAGTGCAGTGTGCTAGAGAGATATGACAGTGAAATGCACCTTGCACTTGAGGAAATGATGTCAGAACCTCAGGTATAAAGGAACTATTTCCAGGGGTGGGTGGGGTGAGGGGTGGGAAGGGGTTGGGCCTAAACTGTGTCCTCACAAAACAATCGACTAAAAGCTCTCACCCACTGGCTAGTGATGAGTGCCTTCCTGTCAGCAAGATACCCTACACAACAATTTGACAGAGAAAGTACCCTGCTAATCAAACAGAGAAAATCCAGACATCCAAGTCAGACACAGGTAAACCTCTCCAGCCCCAAAACAGCCTGGTGGTTTGTTAGCCACAAAGGAAAATCAAATATGCAGTTATTTCAGCCCTTCTGAGGAGGCTGACAAGATAAGCAGTTTTAAAAACTAAAACAAATACCAAGCAATGCCACTTTAAAAGTGAGGAAAACTTCTCTCAGATGAAAGCAAGAGAGAGAGAGTTTAGTTACAGATAATTCGTCCAAAATAGTATATCCCACGCAGCTTCTCAGTTGTTTCCAAGCACTCCTGTACACAACTTGGAAGATGGTATGTTCGAAAAACCCTATTACAAGGTGGTCCTGTTTTAAGCATACATTTGCAGTTATCCATTTTATTGGAAGACACGCTTCCTCTGGTCATAGTAGCTGAGATTTGTAACATTGATGAGGGGAAATCTGGCGTCCATATTTCATAACAGGCATCCAAAGTGTAGGCAGCTAGGTGACACATCCGCTCAAATGCAGCCAGCTAGCCAGATGCCTGCTTCATTCTGTGATCACTGCAACCTCTGTGGTTCTCCGTCTGCATAGTAACAAGTGTTTGTCTACTATAGTGACCACCACTATCCACTGGAAACGGGGCAATCTTTTATGGATGTTGGGTGGAGTGTAACCCAGGAACAGGAGGAGGAAAAGGGGTCTCTACTTGTAGGTCTGCTCATTCACATCCTTTCTGAAAAGCAAAAATGAAACAAAATGTGTCTTCGGCCTTCTGCTGCTTGTCTTTCCTACTCTCCTTTCAGGACACTGCATATGTCTCTGTCCATGTTCACTTTTTTTTTTTTTTTAAATATAGCTTTTTATAGACTTTTTTGTAGGTTTCTTCCACATCTACCCCCACCCCCGGGGCCCTGGCACACAGCCGTATATGTGCATGGAGGCACGCACACACACCAATAGCCAGGTCAGCCTCTTCTGCCCACCCATACTGCCACCCTGCCTGCCTACGTTACCCCACCGGACCTCCACCCGGTGGGGACAGGACTACGGAAGGGGCAACAACCCCCCCCCGGGAGAGAAGAGCAGTCCAAAGACTTGCTCAATAGTGCTCCTACCTCACCCCCCCAGCCGGTACCCTGATGACCCGAGGTCGTTCCTGAACCCAGGTCACCGGGGTAGCGCGAGGTAAGGCATCCAGTGCCTCAACCCTCAGTGCCACCAGGCCAACTCCATTTTCACTTTCTAAAGCATTCTTTATACCCTTGTTGTTTCCTCTCTGCTTTGTCCTCCCCCCCCCAATGGTTGAGTCCACCATAGCTGCACCCTTCCTCTGACTGGGGTGGGGGGACATTTACTTTCACTAACATCACTGTTCTTGCTTTCTAATCTGCCAGCAGTCACAGTCTCATACTGGCAGGAGGAATGTTTAGAAAGGATGTGAAGAAGGTGAATATCTTAGATCGGAACTGGTAAATTACAGATAGAATAATGTATGGACATCAGTATATTGCAAGATTTTTTTTTTTAGACCCCAAGGCATGTGATACTGCATTAACCACGAGAGCGAAACTTGAGTGGTTTATAAAAGTGTCAGACACCAAACCCAGGTTATCAGCTTCATAGGCAGCATCAGGTTGGCCCCGTGTGCTTCTCAGTTCTAAAACAGTCCAGGTTTAGAACCAGTTTTGCCTGTCCTGACTTTAGAATTTGGGCAGGTTGTATGTATGGGGTTTCAGGAAGGGGTTAATGAAAGCTGTGCTAATTCATGGACAGAAGAAAACTGCTTGTTGCTGTCGGCACTCTCCAGTGGGGTGGCCTGTGACGAGACCCCAGCAGTTGAGGTGCCACGTGGACTGTGCCTGAGAGTAATTACACCAGCACTAGACCTAGTGACTTTCAGATGTAAGTCATTCTTGTAATACAAGCTACTGTATACTGGAAGATCTCTGTCTCCTTCTCGCCTTTTCCTCAACGTGAGGTCTAGCTATTTTAGGAGTATAGATCAACCTATGAAGTTCACTGCCTTTAGTAGTGCTGTTAGCACTTCTTCACTGTCGCTGTAGGCTGTCAGTGGCACAGTTTAAAGCAGAAAGGTTAAAAGGGACCACACATGGCAGTCCAATGGCCTTGATGGCAAGAGATATTGCTTGCCTTGCTATGGACCTGGGTTCATTCTCTGGCCCAAATTGTCAACTCATCGGGCTCAGGGATGGTGCTGAGTGTCCATCTCAGATGCCTGCTGCCTTGGGGAGGGCGGAGTGGTACTTATTGTTGCATGACTGCCCCCCCAATGGCCGGGGGGGGGAGTCGAGGGGGCAGAAAGGTGTGGCTTCAAACAGACGGGGGTAACATCATGCTGCAGGTGTGATTCAGGGTACTGATGTAGGATGCAACATCATGAAATGGGCAGTCATTTAAGGTGAGTGTCAATCAAAGTGTAGTGGGCAAAGTTGCATCCAGTGGCACAGAGGGCTGAGATGCTGGTGAGCACCTTACCTCACGCCATGCTGGTGACCCAAGTTTGGGAATGAGCTTAGGTTGCTGGGGGTTGGCAGAATGAGGAGGGCCACGAGTGGATGAACAACCTGCTAGGCAGCTCTTCTCTCTCTCGGATAGGGTGACTTACTGACTCGACACTTGGTTGCCACCAGGCAAAGGCCTGGTGGCAGTAACGATGTACAAGTGGCAAACAAATTCATCATGGGGTGGGGGGAGTTGCAGGTTCGGGGTGGATGTGCAATCCACGCTGCCTTGGTTCACAAAGGGAGAAAAGTGACCCACGGGTTAGGTGGTACACTGTGCACCTCTCCAGACATGCACCACCGCCTGGACTCCTCGGCAACTTCTGGATGTGGACTTTAGGGAGGATGATGGCCTCCTTCCTCTGGCCCTGCCATGGGGTGGGGGGCAGTCCATGGGGAAATTGCATGGAGGTAGGTCCAGGAGAGATGGTAGCTGGTCTAGGGGAGATGGGAATGGAATCGACAGCTACCCGAGGGTAATATATATAAAAAAAACATAGTGGGTGGGTTTGGTTCAAACTCCCCTGACTAGCTAGAAAGATCTCCTATCTCAGGCTGCATCCCAGTTGTGGGGGGGGGCATGAGGGATGAAAAAACAGATGGAAACAGCGGTGGTGCTCTGGCTGCTACAACCTGCCACCTACCCAGTTGCAGTCCCTAGACTTCTGGTTTCATGCCCTCCCAGTCTGGAAATTTCACACAATATTCCTCTTGCCTGGCCAGCTCCACCCTGGTGGGGGGAGAGGTAAATCTGGGACAGTATGCAAAGCAACAGCCAGGGGGAATTTGAGGACCAGTGGTGACCACGCCAGTGGGTGTGGGATCAGGGCACCTGGACGAGCTGGAGAGCTCTACCCAACAGAGAAGGAGGAAAAAATAGAACTCAAGGGCTGGTCTGTCAGTGCAACAGTAGCACTGCCGCCCATCATACCGGCCACACAGGTTCGTGAACAAGCTCAAGTTGTCAGGGGCTGGCTAGGAGAAGGAGGACTGAGCAGCTCAGGAGATGCTTTCCTCCTTCAGAGTAGGAGGGATGTTATCCCCCACTGCTATACTGCCTCTTCAGCGACCACAGGTGGCAGTGCTGCAGGGGCCACATACTGTAGTGGAAGGAGGATGTTGGCCGGGCTCTGCATGGCACATTTGCGTGTCAGTGTCCTGAGGGAGAGAGAAGGAACAGAAAAACAGATATGCCCTGGAATGAGCGGGATGATCCTGGGAATGCTGCAGCCCTCCCCCCCCCACTACCTCTAGCCACCCTCTCTCTACCTGAGGTTCTCCTGCCTCTAGCCACCTCCAAAAGCAGGGTAGGTGTGTCCGATATGACCAGACTACGGCACGAAATGCAAGCTCATAAGGATGTAAAGCCAGAAGTGTAAGTGCAAGGGACACAGAGGGACAGGGCTGGGCCCAACATAGGGGGATGGGCGCCACCCCAGTGAGGAGCATAAACTGTAAGTTAGTACAAAAAAAAAAGTAGAAATCAAACAAAGAACAGCTTTGCTGAAACATTAATTGCAGCTAATTTTGCATTCTTCGGTGGACTCTAGCTTGCCTTTAAAGAAATGAATATTTCTGTTCCTTCTTCACCAGGGAGAAGGATGGACCAGTGCCTTCAGGAGGAAGAGGAGGAGCTGGGGGAGGGGAACACAGATGTTGTGATAGAGGAAGATAGAGTGAGGGAGGTGCTGCTAGCATTGAAGGTGGACAAATCACAAGGCCCAGATAGATTATGTCTAAGGGTACTAAGGGAACTGGCTGAGGAGCTGGGAGGCATATTTAATAGTTCACTGGAGTTGTGTGTGGTACCGCAGGACTGGAGAACAGCACATGTGGTGTCCCTCCACAAAAGCAGTCCCAAGGATGACCTAGGGAATTGCAGACCAGTCAGTCTGACCTCAATCGTGTGCAAGCTCGTGGAGACCGTACTTAAGGAAAGATTGGTAGAATGTCTAGAGGAACATGGTCTCCAGGATGTGAGGCAGCACGGGTTCATGGGGAAGGGAGCATGTCAAATGAATATGATTGACTTCTTTGACTGTGTCACTAAGACAGTAGACAGAGGCCAAGCGGTAGACATCCTCTGTTTGGATTTCAGCAAGGCCTTTGACTCTGTGCCCCACAAAAGGTTGATCAGGAAGTTGGCAGATCTCTGGGTTGGGGATAAGATGGCCAGATGGGTGGAAAACTGGCTGAGAGACAGAACCCAGAGGGTGGTTGTGGGGGGAGAGTTATCTGGCACCAGAGAGGTCACCAGTGGGGTCCCACAGGGCTCAGTGCTGGGGCCGGTGTTGTTCACTGTCTTCGTCAGTGATGTTGAGGATGGCATTAAGGGCAAAATGTGCCTATTCGCAGATGACATCAAGCTCTGTGGGAGAGTGAACACAGCTGAAGGGATACAGGACCTACAGGATGATCTGAAAAAGCTAGGGAGGTGGTCCAGGATCTTGCAGCTTGGCTTCAATGCCAAGAAATGCAACATTGTGCACATTGGAGCCAAGAGTCCCAGGACAGAGCACTACCTGGGTAGAGTCCAGGTATCTGCATCAGAGGAGGAGAAGGACCTGGGAGTGATGATCACTAGTAATCTGAAGCACTCCATGCAGTGCAAGAAAGCAGCAGCCAGGGCAAACAAGATGCTGGGATGCATAGCTGGGAGGGGATCAATAGTAGGAGAGAGGAGGTTATACTATCCTTGTGCAGGTCAGTGGTGAGGACACATCTAGAGAATGGAGTTCAGTACTAGTACTCACACCTCAGAAAGGACATTACCTGCTGGAGAAGGTCCAGAGGAGGGCTACAAAGGTGATTGTGGGTCAGCAGGGTAAGGCATATGAGGAGAGGCCGAACATGTACTCCCTGGAAGAAAGGAGAGAGAGAAAGAGAGCGAGAGAGAGAGGAAGCGGAGAGGAGAGAGGGAGAGAGAGAGAGAGAGAGAGGGAAGGAGGGAGAGGGAGAGGGAGGGAGGAGGGAGGGAGGGGGAAAGAGAGAGAGAGAGAGAGAGAGAGAGAGAAAGAGATTAGGACCTTGAAGTACTTGGAAGGCATAAATAAGGTGGAAATGGAGGGTCTCTTTAAGCTGAGTGAGAACCATAACATGAGGCAGGTGTTACAAGCAGTATTACAACAGTGTTGCGCATAATAGGTAGAAAGAGTGGACAATAATAAGTGCTGGGTTAATAAGTAAACAAGTGCTTACGTGAAAGGAGAGGGGGGAAGAGTTGTGTTCAAGTTACATTCAAGTTACAAGATCAACATTAACATATAGTTGTAAGGCAGGTGTTACAAACAGTATTAAAACAGTGTTGTGCATAACATGTAGAAAGAGTGGACAATAATAAGTGCCTAGTTAATAAGTAAACAAGTGCTTACATGAAAGAAAAGAGAGGGAAGGAGAAGAGTTGTGTTCAAGTTACATTTAAGTTACAAGATCAACATTAACATACAGTTGTAAGGCAGGTGTTACAAACAGCATTACAACAGTGTTGCGCATAATATGTAGAAAGAGTGGACAATAATAAGAAACATAGAAACATAGAATTTGACAGCAGATAAGGACTGCTTGGCCCACCTAGTCTGCCCATTTCCCTACCTGATGAATAAGCTGCAGATTCTAGTTAATCAACAGCTTACTTCCTCCTACCCCCCACTAGACTTGCCTTATGCCTCTCCCATGCATTCTTGAATTCTCCCACTGTTCCTGACTCCACAACCTCCTCAGGAAGGTTGTTATATGCACCCACAACCCTCTCTGTGAAAAAATACTTTGTAACATTACCTCTGTGCTGTCCCCCCTCTATCTTCAAATTGTGCCCCCTTCTTCTTGCACATCTCTTCTTCTGAAAGACGCTACCCTCTTGTACTTTAATTCTCTTGAGATACTTGAACGTTTTTATCATGTCCTCCCTCTCCCTCCTTTCCTCAAGGGTATACATATTAAGCTGCTTTAGTCTCTCCACATATGTCTTCTGGTGCAGACCCTGCACCATTTTGGTTGCCCTCCTCTGAACAGCCTCCACTCTGTCTATGTCTTTGCGGAGATGGGGTCTCCAGAATTGCAAGCAGTACTCCAGATGGGGTCTCACCAACTGTCTGTACAGAGGGCCAACAACTTCCTGTTTTCTACTGCTGATGCCCTTCCCTATGCATCCTAGTATCCCCCAGCCCTCCTTACTGCCTTCTCACATTGCTTGCCCACCTTTAGGTCATCTGATATAATTACTCCTAGGTCTCTTTCGATTTTTGTTGTTGTTATTAACTCACCCCCCATTGTGTACTCTCCCCCTGGGTTTTTGTTTCCCAGATGCATTACCTTGCACTTCTTTACATTGACTGTGAGCTGCCACATATTTGACCATTCCTCCAACCTTGTCAAGTCCCTTTTCATCCTTTCCACCTGACCTTGTGTATCAACCCGATTGCAGATCTTTGTGTCATCTGCAAAGAGACATACCTTTCCTTCCAGGTTCTCTCCAATGTCACTTATAAAGACATTAAAGAGGACCGGCCCCAGTACTGAGCCCTGTGGTACCCTGCTAGTTACCCTCCTTTCTTCACTGTGGACTCCATTTACTATTACCCTTTGTGTCCTGTTGTCCAGCCAGATTTTTATCCAGGCTACCACCTTGAGACCCACTCCAAGGCTGGCTAACTTGTATATTAATTTTTTGTGTGAGACTGTGTCAAATGCCTTGCTAAAATCTAGGTAGGCCATACCCACAGCCCCTCCCTGGTCTACTACTTTGATCACCCAGTCAAAAAAATCTATTAGGTTCATCTGACATGATCTTCCTTCTGTGAAACCATGCTGCCTTGGGACCTGTGCCCCATTGGCCTCTAGGTACTCAACAATTCTTTCCTTCAGAAGTGGTTCCATCATTTTCCCTACCACTGAGGTCAAACTAACTGGTCTGTAGTTTTCTGCCTCTGCCCTGCTCCCACTTTTGTGAAGTGGAATCACATTTGCCCTCCTCAAGTCCTCAGGTACCACCCCATCCTCCCATGATTTGTTAGAGTAGTCATTGGTGTTACTAGTTCTACCCTTAGTTCTTTTAGAATTCTTGGGTGAATCCCACCAGGCCCCATTGCCTTGTCCACCCTCAGTTTCAAGAGTTCTTTCAAAACCCTTTCTTCTGTGAATGGACTGGTATCAACCCCCCTATTCAGAGTTTTTCTCTTGTTTGGTTTAGGTACCTCTCCCTCCTCTTCCGTTGTTTATACTGAGCAGAAATATTCGTTAAGTATCCCTGCTTTTTCACTGTCACCCTCTGCCCACATTCCCTCCCCATTATTAAGTCTCTGTATCTCTCCCTTGGTCTTTCTTCACTCCCTAATGTACCTAGGAAAGGTTTTATCCCCCTTCTTAACAGAGCTGGCTATCTTTTCCTCAGTTTGTGCCTTTGCTATTCTGACTGCCTTCTCTGCCTCATTCTGCTTTGACTGATAAAGTTCTCTGTCCTGCTCCTTCTGTGTTTCCTTATTTTTCCTGAATGCTATCCTTTTCTGCATAACCTTTCCTTCCACCTCTTTTGAGAACCATAGTGTTTTTTTCCTTCATTTTGTTTTGTTGATTTGCTTCATACAAAGGCTTGTTGCCTCTGCAATGGCTGTTTTGATTATTCCTCATTGTTCCTCAACCCCTCCTTCTTGCCCATTTGCTAGTGCTTTTCTGAGGCACTCTTTCATTTTCCCAAAGTACCAGTGACAGAGTTGGGTGGAAGGCAAAGAACAAGACCAGTACCCAGTGTCAGGAGTAGCTGCTGGAGTGAGCAGTGAAATCACGGAGTAGAGATTTGAGAGCTTGAAGGGAAAGAACAGAGTGAATAGAAGGGGGAAGGGAAGAGCCTTAGAGTTTGGGGAAGTGGAAGGAGAAGGCAGATAGACCAGCAGAGGATTTCATTCGGGGAGAGGGAGAGAATGAGAGCCAGAGCTGGAAAAGGAGTAACAGATTGGTGGTGGGGGGGGGTATGGTAAGAGGGGAAGGAACCAAACCAAAATTTGGAAATAAAGAAGACACAGTAGGCAAGTCACCTAACATCAACAGAGGGGAGGAAGAGAGAGTTGTACAAAGAACAGTGGTGAGCAAGCAGGGGTCTGTCGCGGGCAAATTGGCAGAAGGAATGAAAAAGGATCTCCAGCCTTGCTAAGGTGATCTTAGGAGCAGCAGTATAGACAATGTCGCCATAGTCGAAAATGGGGAGTATTATCTTTGAGAGGATCTCTCTGCAGGCAGGAAGTGGGATGCCCCTCTTATTTATGTAAAGCGCACCAAGTTTGGGGCGGAGCTTCCTGTGGATATCAGATAAATTGAAAGGATTAGACCAATTTCCTGCATTTGACTTAAATTATAATTGCCATTTTTGCACCTTAAAAATCCAGCAAAATTAGTATGTTAGCAGGATTTCTTTCCCACAAAACTGCAATTTCTGTGCAATTTTGATGTTTTCAAGGAGAAATTTCTATGAAGATACAGATGTCAGTTTCACCCTACGTTAGTATTTAGCATCCCTCTTTTTGCGATTTCTGCACATTAACATAGAAACAGGATCCCTGTCCCCAAGACTGCATCTGCTTGGGCTGCTTATCTACACCTGACATCAGAATCCCCTGCTTGTGACATCATGATCTGTTATTTTGGGGCATACAGACGCGGCAGCATCCATGTTTGCCTATCTTATATAATGACAGCTGAAAATTAAGAATTATGATTGACTGTCAGCATTCTAACAGGAGGACATTAACAGCTGAAGACCTTCATGTATAATAGAACAGTTAAAATGTTAACTTTTTGAAACAATCACATAAAAAGGAGTTTTCAATTTAATAATAGCTTGGTTCTAACCCTAGCTGTCCAGTCAGTTTACAGCATTGATATGTGCTGTTGTGTACTAGGCATTCCCAAACGTCAGAGACTTTTGTTTTCTTTCTGTTGATTGTGGCAGCATTTACCTCTGTGAGGTTGATGCTACTCTTAAATAGGAGGGAGGGTTCTCTGCCTATGTCCCAGAGGCTCTTTCTCTTTTAAGGGTTAGAGCAAATGAAAACGTGATGCCAAATGTCCCTGCCGCCTTTCTGAACTCTGGTGACCTCCTCTTCCTAAATGCTTCCTTCCCACCCAGTTTCTCTTTTGTCAGCAAATGCTCACCTATTAGCCTCTCCCACGCATGGATACGCAGGGGTGAAGAGATCATTCTGTCTGTTGAGTGACTGGTGGGCTGCTGCAGGAGCAGTTAATTGGGATGGGGGTCTTAGAAAACAGTGCTGTCCTTACAGCAACTGGAGAGAAGGCTTTGTGGCCACTAGTCATTACTCCTTGAAACAAATTGCCTTAAAGAGCAGTGAAAATATAAAACATACTTTATTTCACTGTTGAGGTGTATATATCAGTTGGTCTTACTATACACCATACTCTTACTCTTTCAAGAAGAACATATCTCCACACTGGTTAAGTCAGTACATGCTTGCCCTGGTAAGCTTTTTAGGGGTACAACATTGTTCACTCACTCTAAGATAGTCTTGGCTCTGTCCCTCCTCTTGTCATTAGCGAATTAAGGACTTCCAGTCTATGCCACTGCCAGTGTCACTTGTAGAGTTAAAATTTTGTACAATTCCATATGCAGATTTGCTGCCTTCAGCCACAGCTTTTCTCATCACTGCACTCTACAAACACCTTAGCTGGTCTTCTTTTGACTCACGCAGTACTCATTTAACCCTCATCAGATTTCGACATTTCCTGAAAGGCCCAAATTGATTTTGGTTTTGGATGATGGTAACCCCAATGCTGGCGTCCCTAAGTACTAGATCCACTCATACTCATTTCATAAGACCCCCACTCTTCCATTACTCCCTGGGCAGCCATTCTTTTATTTATAAACCCATTACATTCTGGAACAATGCACCTGCTTTGTTACACTCTGCTGATTTGCAGAATACATGAGGCCAGCCCAGTGGCATGGATTGCTGAGGCATTATGCCTTACCTCCTGCCACGCTGGCGACCCATGTTCACGGTGCGAGCGGGTCACCGGGGTGGGAGGGATGGGACTGGCGATCGGTGCATGCCTGGCCCCGAGTGGCAGCTGGAGGCTAGCAGACTGATCCCACAGGACAGGGGGCAGAGACAAAACCAACACCCGGCGTGCCGTGAGCGGAAGCGCATGCAACTCGGCCATTGGCGTCATTGCACACCAAGTTCCGCACTCTGGGAGAACGGGAGAAACTGGAGGCAGAAAACATCGTGGACTGGCAGGATGATCATGGCCCTCCACAGGCGCCGCACATGGCCAGCTGGCACCTCAAGCTAGAGGTGAATACCAGTGAACACCGGGGGGGCCGGCAGGATGATCACGGCCCTCCGCAGGTGCCGCATCCAGCCAGCTGGCACCTCAGGCTAGAGGTGAGTACCAGTGGACGCCGGGGTGATGGGGCTGGGGGAGGCAGAGGAAGGGGGCCAGTCCGTGAGGAGCAGAAAGAAATAAAGTAAAAAAAAAAAAAAAAAAAATACATTTAAAGTGGTGTTAAAAAAATTGCTGTTTGGACTTGTCTCTGTTCAAGTGTATTGTCACCCGATCACTGTGTACATGGGTGGATTGCATATTTATTCCGTATTGTTGCTCTAGTTTGCATCTCCAGTCCCCTTGAAAATGGGCATCTAATGCTCTTGGGTCTTACCTGGTTAACAAATTACTAATCAATAAATAAATAAAATATGTAACAAAATACTCTATTAAAAAAAATTATGTATACATATTTTTTTATAGAGTTTTTTGCTCCCCTACCACCACCTTGCTCATTCCTTCAGACCTTGATATCAGCCACCCCCAGCCCCAACTGTTCGGGGCAGCAGAGAGACATGGGTTATACCATCCCCCCCCCCCGCATCCTCGAGAAGCTTGTGCAACCCCATGTATGAGCCCTCACACACACATAGTAATGCCCTGCGGGGAAGACTAGCACCTTCGGCCCACCACAGAGGTCAGTACAGTGGTGGATCCTGGACACTGCACTCCCCTGGATGGGAATGCTGCCGTGCGGCATCACCATCCCAGCACCTTGGCTGCCCAATCTGACTCCTGAGTTCGCCTCTGAACCTGGGTCACTGGCACGGGAGCACATAGTGCTTCTGCTGGGCCAATGGGCATCCCCAAAAAGTTATATTATTAAACCTTAGGAAAAAAATCCTGGTCTGTTGACCAGAGCCAGTCACATGACATAGAAGGTATTTGAACTACTGCCCAGTTCAAAACCAAGAACCGGGCAATAGTTCATTAGAAGTGGGACATCATTTTTTCAGCTATTGCCCATTCCAATCCTTGTAACTTGGGCACGGTTTAATAAAACAGTATTGATGACTGGAGTTTTGTCAAGATATAATATGAAAATATAGACCCCCTCGGGATGAGTTATAAAGTGATAAATCAGCCATGCTGTAGTAACTATATGAATAAATGTAAGATTTTACATTTGTACATATAGTTGCTCTGATAAACCGATTTATCACATGGGTTTATTATCTATGCCTATTGCATAAATATATATGTTACATGGATGTGGCTTTTTCCCCAAAGAAAATCCCATAATCCCATTCCAACTACCGCCCCATCTCTCTTCTCCCCACTCTCAGCAAGCTCCTTGAGAAATTGGTCCATTGACAGCTCTCGGAGCACCTTACCAAGTTCAAACTCCAAACCCCTTGTCAACATGGCTTTAGGGCGGGACACAGTACCACCACTGCTCTGAGCCAACTAACCAGTGATGTCAAAGGTTATATGGACAAGGGCTTAATCACTGGTGCGGTTTTCATTGACATGTCCAAAGCATTTGATATGGTCCACCACCCACTTCTGCTGATGAAGCTATGACCCATAGGAGCCACTGTTTCTACCTTATCCTGGTTCAACAGTTACCTGGATAACTGCACCCAGGCTGTTGCCTTTCATAAAGCTCTCTCCTCCCCCATACCTATCACCCGTGGTGTTCCACAGGGGTCCATACTTGGTCCTCTCCTCTTTTCTATATTCATTAATGATATTCCCAGTCATTCTCATAACAGTAGCATGCTCATGTATGCCGATGACCTGGTTCTTTATTCCTCATCTAAATCAATTGACGAAATCAACCACAAACTATCACATGACTTTCAGTCCCTGCAATTATGGCTCTCGGACAACCATCAAATCCTAAACATAGGCAAAACTCAGGCTATGCTTTTTGGGTCCTCAAAAAAATTTCCCTCTGAGGCTTCTAAGCTCCTGGTTCGCTGCAGTGATGGAACCTTGGTCACCAACACCTTTTCTTTCAAATATCTTGGGGTTACACTCGACCCTGCTCTTGATTTTACAGCCCATGTCAACGAGGTCTGTCGGGCTGTTAATGCAAAAATTGGTGTTGCTTACCGTGTTCGCCACTCCCTCACTCCATCAGCCAGACTATTAGTAGCTAGAGGAATACTTCTTCCACAACTCCTATATGCACTCCCAGTTCTTTTCCTTGCCTCTGCCAGTGTGCTCAGCAAATGGGACTCTTCCTACAACAATATCTGTAGGTTCGCCTTATCTGCCCCTCGCCTAACTCATCATTGCCTCCTATACTCCTGCCTAAACTGGCTATCACCTCAGGGACTCCAGGCTTACTCCCTAGGGTGTCTTATTGACTCACTTACTAGACCACCACGTCTGGACTCTCTGGCTGACCTGCTTATCCCGGTCTCCCACTCCCGCACCCTTAGGTCCTCTTCCATCCCAATGCTCTCTCTTAGACCCTGTCCTACAAAAATGGGTGAACAGGCATTCTCCAGTTTTGCTCCTAAGTTCTGGAACTCGCTACCCCTGCAGGTTAAAAATTCCACCTCCCACCGTGTTTTTAAGAGTTCACTGTTCTCTCACCTCTACACCCTTGGAAACTGCAAATGCACCTAGACTTGATCACCACTAGGTCTCCTGTCCAGGAATTGACCAATTGGTAAAAATGTACTCTAATCTGTATTATATTGTATGCACTATGTTATTGTTTTTATTTATGAATTTGTACAATTGTGCTTATTTGTATTCTGTCTTGTACTCTCCCGGGTCATGCCTGAAAATAGGCAGGATTGTTGCTTAGTGCACTTATCCGGTTACCAAAAGCTAATAAATAAATAATATATTTCCCTATATACCATGCAAATTGAAGTCATATACCCACAGTGCTTAAAACCCTCTGCTGTCACACTAGTTACAGCTAATTATCAAACCAATTAATACCACAGTAAGATCGTCATAGGGCTGATTCCTCCTTCCCCTGGACTGAGATACAGATGAGACACATGATGAGTTCTGAGACGAATGAAACACCTGTCTGTAGCATCTGTTTTCATACTTTACACATTGTATGTGAGAGGCCATTTGGCACCACACACTCCTGCTCAAAGCAGAACCAGTCCAAAGTCTTTCATGGTGGTTTGCATATACTTCCCATGGTGCTTTGTATTATTGGGGTATGTGCGATTTTTCATTTCTTTGAAACTTAACTTTGTTGCCAGTGTGCTTCCTGGGGAACCCTTGGTGTTTTGGTGCTGATTTTATTTGTTTGTTTCACCTTTTTATTAAATTTCAGATAAAAGACCACACACACTTAAAAATATAAAGCAACCAAATCATATGTCACATACAAACATAAACATAACAGGGGAATTAAATCTGGTAACTATCAATTAAGGTGCTGATTTTTAGTCACAGTTTACACTCTGTTATTTATGAGTGTGACATCACAACCATAAATAATTTGGAGAACTGTGATGCAGCATAATACTCTCCTTGTTTTATGCTAGTTCTTACATGACGAACGGGAGTTCTGCTTCCAAATTTAAACTCACAACCTTCCAGTTTCTAGGAAACAGCTTTCACCGTTGAACTACAGGGCAGCCCTCTGATGGGGGGGCTTAGATAGAAATGCAGAAAGTAAGAAGAGAAGAGTCAAGGCTGCCATGAGATCGAATGGATCAAGGGTCTCAATCTGATATATCCTGCATGACTAGAAACTTCAGAAGTGAAACACAAACCATAATTAATAATCATTATAGTAATGGTACTAGAAATGGAGGACTTTGATTGGCTTAAAGATTTCACCTACCTTTTGTTAATCTTGAATTAACATACTTGTACAGTCTCATCACAAGAGTAGTGATATGACTGAAAAGGTCTAATTTTTTTGAGATTCTGTTCTCAGAAGGTCTAGCTGTCATTAGTACCACCATTAATGTTGAAATTACTGTTAGATTTGAAATGCACTACAGCGGCCTGGGCAAGTTGAGCTGCCTCTGTTTCTTTCATTTTTCCTTGTGCCACTTAAGCAGTATGGATTAAGAGGGTGAGCTGGTCCACGCAGAGCCATTGATGTGGCCCTCTGAGCTCAGGTCCCTCTTTGTCAGTACTCTGCATGCTTGCATCTTACAAATTTAAAATTTCCTACCAAAAATTGAGTCTAATTAATTATTCATGAGCCTAGCAAGGCTCATGTTTGGCTCCTGGATTAGTTATTGAGGCTTAGAAATGACCAATCCAGCTATCAACTGTCACTGTGTGGCATGCACGGCTCGTGCCACACAGCTAAAACTTGAATGTAAGTAAAAAAAAAAGGCAAACACAAAAGTTGTTATTGCGATTAGATTTATAATCACAGTAACAACCTCAAAGCAGGTCATTTCCTTGGACTAATGACCACTGGAGTGAGGTGGACCTCTGCACCCAACCGGTCGTTAATCCCTAGGAAATGATCGCCTTCATTATTGCTTAAATAACTGACACTAAGTACAACAGTACCCTAGTAGTCAGATAAATGAAATTGTGGGGTCTAGAGTGTGAGAGATGAGGCCTTTGGACTTGCATGTTTGGGGGAGGGGGGGCGACATACATGCGGCACCTGATAAACAGGCACTGACAGTGTGGCCGAGAGGCAGGTTTACTACATTCATTAGAAGATGGTGCTTGGAGGTTGAGTGCCCGTGCACGATGCTGTGGCATCAGTAGTGGTACTTCGCCCACTGTGACATGGCAGCCAAACGAGAAAACTACAGCAAACGGGGGGAGGTACTGACAGTAAAGGACTTTCATTTCTCTTACCTGAAGACCCCAGGTGAGCCGGTTTATGCCTGTCAGGCAGAAACCACTAGACTGGTCCCTCTCTTGATTTTCTGCTGGAGCAGGAAATAGTTTCTTTTTCTTTTTTATTTACCGCCAGTTGCCTCCTTCAGTTTCATGCCAGAAAAAAAAAGAGCATCGACTGTGGTCTTTCTCCCGATCCTCACAGCAGTTAGCATGGTAAAGACCATAATGGTATGTGTTAAAAAACACTGGTTTGCCTCATGAACCCTTGCTAAGGCAGCAGTATAGTATTTGTAAATCTGATTGTCTGTGTGGTATGGTTTCCCTCCCAATCCCTCCCTGAAGTAAGTTTGATTTTAAGAATAGTGTAGACCTAGCTAGCAAGTTTAGAGAACAGCCATGGCTAACCCTCCTTTTTTTTCGTTGGGTGGATGGGGGTTGATTTGAAAAATACATATTTGCTTGTTGATGAATTACAACAGTGATTGTTTATTTCCTGCGATCAGAATTTTTTTTTAAATGCCTAATAAAACTTAATACTAATCAACTTATAATCCTCCACCACTACTACTGATGCCACGGAGATTGATTGAGCTCTGTGGAGGGACTGTTTTTTATTAAATTGGAACAAACAAGAAAAATTCATTGACAAAATTATTATATCAACGCCTGTCGCTTACTAAAGAAGCTTGGCCATATTCAGGCCTGGGTTCTTCATGCTCTACCTGACTTCCTTATGATAACTGAATCCTGGCTCACGCCTTCAAACCTGGACAAATCTATCTACATACCAGGATATAATACCTACCGATGTGATAGACCCTCTAGAGGAGGAGGGGTCGTAATTTACGTGAAGTGCAAATACACAACAAAAATCCTCGACTGTACCTCAAAGGCTAAAGAATTCGAATGCTTAGCTCTAAAACTCTCCTTTTCCAAAGATAAGTCACTTCTTATAGCAGCATGCTCCCGTCCACCTTCTGGAGGCATGGCATTGCTGTCACATCTCCAAAACCTACTTGACTCTGCTAACTCCGAATGTATATTACTGGGAGATTTCAACCAAAATTGGAATGATGATAGCTCAAAGAAGCTAAAGGAACTTTGTGATGCAAATGGACTGGTACAAATGACAACTACTGTCATCAGACCAAATAGAAAAAATCCTGAGTGTAGCTCCGTTCTAGACCTCATACTGGTAAACAAACCATATAACATCTCGCACACTGGAGTATTTTTCAGTGACATAAGTGACCACTGTGCTACGGCTTTTATCAGACATTCTCCCCACATGAAACCAGCTGCTAAATTCAAATTCAAACGATACCTGAAAAAGTTCTGCCAGAACACCTTCCTAAAAGACTTAAGCAACATCAGTTGACAAGACTTCTATCTGGCACCCACCCTTAATGAAGCCTATAACATCTTTCATAGCCTACTCATAGGACTAATCGACAAACACGCCCCTCTAAGAATGATCAGATCTAAAAAAAGACCTCCTGGCTGGTTTTCTCCCATCCTGAAGAAAGCACTTAAAGATAGGGATTTTTGATGGAAAAAAGCAAGGAAATCTCACCTAGAAACAGACTGGCTGGCATTTCACACCTCTAGAAATGCCTGCACTAGACTAATTAGGTCTGAAAAAGCCAGTTATTACCAAACTGAACTAGAAAACAACAAAAACAACTCTTCCAAATTTTGGAACATTCTTAAAGAGGTCGAAGGTCAAACTACCGATTCAGCCCTCCCAACCAAAATTGTGTCTGCAGGAAATAACTACACGGACAGAGATGCTATATTAGAGCAGCTCAACGAACACTTTGCCACTGCAGGGCTTGCCTTTGACACCTCACCCATCAACAATCTCAGCCCACCTGGGGATACTACTGCTAACCATACTACTAACCTCAACCCCAACCTACCACATCCTGCCAACTTCAGCTTTCTAACAGTCGTGTTTAAACAAGTTGAGGCCCTCCTCCTGTCCCTGGATATCAAAAAGAGTGCCGGTGCAGACAATATCGAACCTTACTTTCTAAAACTCGGCCACTTCTATTTAACTGCCCCCATCACCCATTTATTCAACACCTCCCTCAAACAGGGCGAGCTACCTGCGTTATGGAAAACTGCACGCATCCTACCTTTATTCAAATCTGGGGATCCATGTGATCTGAAGAATTATCCGCCTATCTCTATTCTATCCATCTTCTCAAAACTACTCGAGAAAATTGTCAACGCCCAGATCAGAGAACACTTAAACTCAAATAGCTTGCTAAATCCGGCTCAGTCTGGCTTCAGAGCCAAACATAGCACCATTTCGGCCCTGGCAAAAGTATCCACCAATTGGCAAATTGCCCCGGATTCCAAGAAGCAAGTAGTTGCCCTATTCCTGGATCTTAGCAAGGCCTTCGATACTGTGGGTCGTAACATCTTACTTAATGCTCTGGGTAATATCGGTCTTGATAGATCTGCCATCAAATGGTTCACCAGCTACCTAACCAACAGGCTACAGCAAGTCAAAGCTATAGGTGATCTGTCCCCACAAAATCCTCTTACGAGGTGTCCCACAAGGCTCCATACTGGGTCCAGTCCTCTCTGCAATCTGTATCAACAACCTGGACTCTCACCTGCGCACAGCCAATGTGCACTTATTTGCAGATGACACTGTACTCTACACCACTAACATCCTTGGACTTGGCCCACGTGAACCATCAGCAAGATTTCACCACTCTCCAATATAACCTCATCAAACAAAAGCTTCTCTTCAACCCCAAAAAGACTAAAACCATGATTCTCTCACTAAAAATATGCCTCTGGATCTACACATATCTCCCAGATTCTAACACTTCTAGACGAACCCCTAGAGATAGTTGATACCTTTAAATACCTAGGATTCTGGCTGGATAATAAGCTCAACTTCCTGTGCCACCTACATGAAATCTCGAAGAAACTGAGGCAGTGATTGGGCCTTTTTTATTGCCTTAAACATCTGCTTACCCTAGAAGCCAGGAAGAGGCTAGTGCAATCCACATTTCTACCTGTACTGGACTATGCAGACTTCCTCTACAGTCATTGCCCTACAACGACGCTCAACAAACTTGACACCCTTTACCACCGGGCCTTAAGATTTATCCTTAACCTACCTCGACGCACTCACCACTGTCTGTTATACCAGGAGCTGGGAAGGCCCTCACTCTCAACCAGGAGGAAAAGAAGCGCTCTCCTTTGGATGTTTAGAGCGCTATCCAATAATCTCCCTACATACATCTTGCGTGTCTTTGAATGTGCCAAGGGATCTTATGGATTGAGATGCTTCTCCATGATTTGTTTCCACCCCTAGAGTGAAAACAACCTTTGGCTTGGCAGCAATCAATTTTTCTCTGCCAACACTTTGGAATACTATGCAAAAATCTGTAAAGCTTTCCGAGCTCCCTAGCATCTTCACATTCAAAACACTGATATGGGGCCTGTTGAAGGATACATACAGTTGCTTTAGATGACTCTTTACCTCAACCACTGGTCCCTCCCGCAAACCTTACACTCCGTCTCCTAGCAAGGTATCCCCAGCACTTACTGGTTCTTGGTACTGGTTCTGCACTTACTGGTTCTGGTACTGGTTCAACCCAGGGGAAGAGTACACAATGGGCGGTGAGATACTAACAACAACAAAAATGGAAAGGGACCTGGGGGTAGTCATATCAGATGACCTAAAGGTGGGCAAGCAATGTGAGAGGGCAGCAAGGAGGGCTGGGGGGATACTGGGATGCATAGGGAGAGGCATCACCAGTAGAAAACAGGAAGTTATTATCCCTCTGTACAGACAGCTGGTGAGACCCCATCTGGAGTACTGTGTGCAGTTCTGGAGACCCAATCTCTGCAAAGACATAGACAGGATGGAAGCTGTCCAGAGGAGGGCAACTAAAATGGTGCAGGGTCTGCACCAGAAGACATATGAAGAGAGACTTAAGGAGCTTAATATGTATAGCCTAGAGGAAAGGAGGGAGAGGGGGACATGATAGAAACTTTCAAGTACCTCAAGGGAATCAACAAAGTCCAAGAGGGTAGCATCTTTCAAAAAAAGAGGTGTGCAAGAACAAGGGGGCACAATTTGAAGATGGGGGGCGGCTCAGAGGTAATTTAAAGAAGTATTTTTTCACAGAGAGGGCTGTGGATGCATGGAACGGCCTTCCGGAGGAGGTTGTGGAGTCAAAATCAGTGGTGGAATTCAAGCATGCATGGGACAGTCATAAGGCAATTCTAGGGGGTGGGGGTAAGAAGAAGTAGGCTGCTGGTTAACTAGGATCTGCAGCTTATCCAGTAGGTAGGGAAATGGGCAGACTGGGTGGGCCAAGCGGTCCTTATCTGCGTCACATTCTATGTTTCTATGTTTTCTCCCTAAATTCAGCTTAGTCTTTTCCTTCCTAGCGCCCTCTCCCCTCCTCTCCTTATCCGCTTTTGCCCCTCCCCCGCTTTAGTACAATGATACTAGCCTCTAATTAGCTGCACAGCTAGGATGGTAATCTTACACCGTGTAAATCATGATAAGAAAATGTTGTATGTAACTATGTAGACCTATGTATATGCCTCCTTGGTCTACACCTGCTCACTGTTGCCATAGTGATGGCTACCATATCTGTGCTATGTTATGTTTTTGTTTTCCCTTTCACTTACTGTATTTCTGTATTGTATCGTATTAATGTCCAGGACCACCTTGAAAATGAGCTTGCTCAATGGTGTTACATGCCTGGTTAAATAAAGTTGATTGATTGATTGATTGAAAATTAAAATGTATCAAATTTCTTTGTTAAAACTAATATTATAATAGTAATAAGGAATGCCAGGGGTTATGTTAATGTTCAGTTAGTCTCCCCCAGTGGCATTTGGCATTCAGCTATGTCTCTTGCCAGATTACACCCCTTGGGGTGATTAACAGAACATTAACATGACCACTGGTCATGTCTTACTGCTTAAAACAGACTCAGAGTTAGCACACAAACCTCCAAGCTGAATTTAACCTTCTACAATACCAGCTCATAAACAAAAAGCGTTTGCTCAATGCGAAAAAGACAAAAGCCATGCTCTTCTCCCCCTCCTTGCATGCGGCAGTTCCTGCTGGAGGGGTGAGCTACCCCACAAATTACCACTGTTCTTGGAGAAACACTAGAGTATGTAGCTAAATTCGAATATCTAGGAGTTTGGCTCGATCATAAACTTTCCTTCGCCGACCATCTTGAAGAACTACAGAAGAAACTAAGGCAAAGATTAGGACTATTCTACAGAATTAACCACCTGCTCACAAAGGAGGCAAAGATTCAACTGGTTCAAGCTACCTTCCTATCTTTAATAGATTACGCGGACCTGGTCTACAGCCACTGCACTGCCTCTTTACTGGCTAAGCTGGACACCCTCTACCACAGAGCTATCAGGTTCATTACTGGCCTTCCACTTTCCACACACCACTGCTGCCTGTACTCATCGTTAGGCTGGACTTCCCTTCACTATAGAAGGAATAGAAATGCCGCCCTATGGGCCTTCTGAGTGGTGACCAGCAAGCTCCCCTCATATGTCTCAGATTGTATTCCCCGGAGTGTGTTAGGCACCTACGCTCTAAGGAGCTATTCCCTAATTGCCCTCCAAGTTCCAAGGGTCAAAACTCATTTCAGCAAAGCTGCTCTAAGCTTCTCTTTATCCACATTATGGAACCGTTTACAAAGGAACTTGAAGCTAAGCTGCCTTGTTAGCCTGAATATCTTTAAGGTGCTCTACGATCGCTACATGAAAGCACCTTGGAAATGTTTTCCTCACCACTAGCCCACTAATTCCGCAACTCCCCCTTTCCATCCTGACGCTCTCCATGTTTCTACCCCTGGCTCTCACTCTTTCCCCATTAACTCTCCCTGCTGCACCCACCCTTCCCTGTCCACTCCAGCCTGGCTAAAGCCCCACCTTATCCATAGTAGTGTCCCAATTATCTACCCCTCCTCCGTCATTATCATAATAAACAAGTACATGACAGCCATCGTCACTTTCTGTGGTTTTAGCTCAATTTTTCCCCCAGTCGTCGGTAATATATCCCTTCTCTTCTTTCCTCTCTAACCTGCCACCCCATACACTGCCTCTTTCCCCTATATGTGTAGTTGCCAGCTGCCTCACTCAAAAGATCTCTGCTTATAACCCCTGTATGCCTATGGTTGATTGTACATCTGCTGACTTCTTCAATTGTAAAATAATGCTTTTTTTTTTTATTTATTTCAACCTTTTACTGTACTGTATACACTTTTTCTTCCTTGTATATTATTGCTTTTTGTATACCTGCTTCTGTACTGTACTTTGATGTATTCATGGCCAGGTCCATCTTGCAAATGAGCCTTGCTCAATGGTGCCCGCCTGGATAAATAAAGATTTTGATTGATTGATTGATTGATTTTAATGATGTTGTGTTAACACTGCTATGATGCAGTCAGCCTGTTGGCACAACAGTGGGCTACCGCTGGCGATGCTGTGACCCAACCCGTATCATTGAAGGTTTGCTGGGAGGCGGCGGATCAAGAGTCCCAGAGGATGCAGTCCTCCTCCATGGAGGGATGCCATCCTCGCTGCAATACTGCCAACTGGGCAACCACAGATGGCAGCGCAGCAAGGGTGCTGAGAAGGAGGTTGAGGACGTTCGCTGGGGGTCCACAGTGTGCGAGCATTGCATGTGTATGGCCATTGCCCCCCACCCTGTGCATCAGCGCCTTCCAGGGGAATCAGGGAGAAAACAAGGAACATAGCCCGGTGCTGACTTCCTGGCAATCCTGGTATATCCATGCTGCCCCCACCTCCTTGCTATGCCTACTGATGATGCACACGTTCAGGGGTATACCCCTCCACACCATACCCCACACAGTGAGTAAGACAAGGCTGTATGGAGGATGGTGAGTGAAGGTAAGTGGGACTTGGGGCTGGGGGTGGGGGTGTCGTCACAGGGTCCTGGGGGAGCCGGCACCAGTGACAGAAGGAACATAAAATATAAATTGGAAAAAAAAAATTTACAGCAATATTTGCCTTTGTTGTTACAATAACTCTGAAAGCACATATCTGCATAATCATATATAATTAGGCTGCAGACATTAACGCATAGCAATTTCCAGTAAAAAAAACTTGCACCAGCCACCCCCTAAGGTGCTGCCAGACAATATCAGGAAAGTATGGTGGCAGTATAGCGCAGTGGTTTAAGGCTCTGAGCTGCAAACCTGGAGACCTGGTTTTGAATCCCACACCTCCCACTTGCATACTGTGTGACCCTGAGCAAGTCACTTAACTTTCTTGTGCTCCCAGGTCACACTTGTAAACAAGCTTTCAGCTTAGTGTGTCTCTCCTGGTTAACAAAAAAAAAAGTAGGGAAAGCAGGCCATTTGGCACAGTGGTAGCGCTACTGCTCACAATACCGGCAGCCCGGCTTCAGGAACAAGCCTAGGACATCAGGGGCTGGCCGGGGGGTGGGGGGGGGAGAATTAAGCATACCTGTGGATGCTGTCCATGGGAGGAAGGTCGCTGTCCTCGCTGTTATACTGCCACTCAGGTGACCACAGATTGGAATGTGGCTGAGGGCGCCAGAGAGACAGAGAGAAAGATGCAGCCTGGGATCCAGAGCTATAGCATGCACACACTTTTTGACTCTCCTAATGCGCCTGTGTCTCACGGATGGGAGAAACCAAGAAAAAAATACCTTAGCCGAGCAAGATGACTCTCCAGCTCCACCCGCAGGCCTTGTACCACCGACTGTGGCACCACTCCAACATACACTGGCTTGAGTTGCTTTGAGGGGTCCAAGCACTCCTAAAAGCTCCCACCATGGGGGATAAGACATGGATGAAAATTGGACCCAAGTAAGTGCCAGAGAAGGTAGTTGATGGGCTGGGGTGGGAGGGGAGATGTGAGGCAGGCTGGTGGAACGGGTCATGATAAATACAGAATATAAAAAAAAAAAGCGAAAGCAGGAAAAGATTGGCACACACAAAGGACTGCAGAAAATAGGGATTTTATTGCACCCACAGAGTGCCATGTAGTGCAGTGCCGGCTAACACTGCATTGCACTGTATGGTGCTCTGAGTGTGCAATAAAATCTCCAGCTTTTGCAGTCCTTTGGCGAGTGAACTGCTCTTTTCCTGCTTTCCATACATAAATGCACCTTTGCATTTTCAAATGAATGAAATTTATGTTTAAGAAAGGGACCTAGGTGTGGAAGTGAGTCTGGATCTCTGACAGTCTGCTGACCCAGCTCTGGATGGGCTTTTCAGAGATGGGAGCACAACCATTCTGCTACTCCTTCAGTGTCCTCCGATGGCAAGCCAAGCAGTGCTTTAAACACATGCATCCCTGCCTTGTTCACAAGGACTACATATACTTTGCATGGCCCGCAGAGCTAATGAGGAAGGAGTGGGGAGAGGACTATGGAGTAAAATACGGCTGGCCATAGGATGCCGGCTTTGGTTCTCTTGGGACCCGAGTCACACTGGATCCTGACTTGGAAGGGGGTATCACCTTAAAAGCTTCACCATCAGGGGGGACATGGGGGACCAAGATTTGGCTTGAGTGGTTGTTGATAATGGGCGATCATGAAATAGGACTGGGTTGGGAAGGCAGGAGTGAAGGGGTAAGTGCCGAAAATGAACAGAACCCTTAGCGCCATGTGCTGCCGCCAAGCAACAGAATAGGTTTAAGCTGAAAATTTTCAGAAATAATGTCTGTTTTCATTTTTAAATCTTTTTAACATTCTTTTTCTCCTCCTGTTACTAGCACTTACCCCTATGTGGTCCCATGGGCAAATACCCAGCCGCGACACCCCTACTTGTGGCTATTCTCACACGTAGTCTTGCCTATCCCCCGGTCAACTAGGTAGCAGTATCGCAGTGGGGCACACAGCCCTCCCTCAGTGGAGGAGGAGGAGAAGAATGTCTGCTGGAATGCTCATTCGTCTTCCTCCCGGCTGACCTATGACATCCTGAGTTTGTTGCTGAACCCAGGGTGCCGGCACCATGTTCAGTACCCTAATAATGATGTTTTTTTTTTTCTTTTTTTACTGTGTTTCCCTTTTTCAATTCTATTTGTGTCTGCTTTTCTAAAGCATTGGTGCAAAAAGTCATCCTGCAGCAAAATGTTCATCTTGTTACTTGGTCGAGATACCCAGACTTGCCCCCCCCCCCACACACCCCCCTCTGGAGGAGGCATTCCTTATTGAACACCTCCCTCTCTAGTGTCATCTCTGAGAGCTGCGGTCTTTCCCTCTCTCTCTCTCTCTCACACTGAAATGGAGGCCACTCAGTTATACGGTGCTGGTTATTACTTACAAATTTAAGCCACTGTCATGTTACAGTTTTTGATTCTTCTCGACAGCGAGTGATGGTAAAGGCTGTTTCCTGGTGGGTTTAATTAAAGATTATTCCAAGAATGTCTTTCTGTATCAGGGATCGCTTTGTATTTTGCTAGGGAAACATTGGATCCCATTTCATCTTTTTTAGCTTGCTTCCCAAGACATCAATAAAATATTTCTGAAGAGACTAGCTGACATTTACTAATTGATTGTGAATGCTTACATACAGTGTTTGGCATTTGAATGACGATATACTGTGGATCAAGGCAGAGCAGGGAGATAACATTTTAGAACTATCCAACAGGCAGTCCTCACTTAGCCGGACTGCCACGCTCATCACATTAGAAAGGATAGGCATTGGCATGCATCTCTCTCTTCCAAAAATACAGCACTACCAGTAGGCACATTTACACTGCCACATTTACACCACAACAGTAGGATCTGGCTTGTTGCTGTGGTGCAGACGTAGCAGTGTGAGCACTTATCTGAACGTGGTAAGTTGCTCCCTGAGCCACTCCCGACTCTGCAGCAGTGATGGGGATGCATAGCGATGTGAAAGGTGTAAGCTGCCACGTGTGTACAGGCAGCAACGCCTGCATCACTGCAGCAGGCTCCTGACCAGTGGTTCCTGTGTTATAAACAGGAGGCATAGCATTATGGCATATGGTACTTCTGGTGGCGTGGTAGACTAGCTGGCAGTGGAAGGGCTCTAAATATATTTAAGTTAATTTGAAAACAGCATCCCTTTATTTAATAAATGGGTGTCTGTATTCCTATTACATTGAGCAGTGCATAGTTTTCTTCCCGCTTCTTGGACATGCATCTCAGGGACCAGAACACAACATTATTTGACGTCATGAATCACCTGCCCGCCCCCCTCAAATATGGCCCCTCTTGAGCACGGCTTGCATCGGTACAGAGAGGGACCATATAGACGCGACTCTGACAGTGGTGCAGGAGCAAAGAGGAGCAAGCGGTGAAGATGGCTGTGGCTGAGGTAGGCAGTGTAAATGTGGCTAGTGACTACCCAACAGGTCCCATGGAATAAGGGCTCGTTGTTACCACAGATGTGGTCAGCAAACGTACATCCTGTTGTAGAACTTCAGAGTTGCTGAACAGTTCATTATTACTGGTGGTGTTTAGTATTTCACAAGTTATATTATTTTTGATAATTTAGTTTTAACCCTCCTCTCGATATGGCTTCCTCATCCATCTGGTTGGGCCCAGCCAAATCCCACCATGCTTCCAGCACTCACCTCTGCACTCTGACCCCATGGCTCCCCCCCATGATGGGGCCTGACCATAGCCAGGCATCATCCCCCTTCACTCCAGCTAACATGGTGGGGGACACTTTCTGTGGGATTAGAGTGGCTGGCAGCAGAGAGTGGGGCCCAGACACTCCGGCTGTTCTGAGGATTTTTCCTAATCAGGCCCTCCCACCTCCTCAGCATTCTGCCAATGAACGCATGAAGATGGGGAGCTGACGATGCTGCCAAGACTCTCTCACATTCCACCTGCAGGTGGTGCTGAGAGAGTAGGTCCACAGTACCTCCCCGGTGCCAGCATACAATGCATCCGTATCACACTCCAGACCCCACTGGCCCAGGTAGGGGAGCTGGACTGAGGATCAGTCCTGAGTTTCCTACGTAGCAAAACAATGTTCCACCAGTCTATGCCACCAGGCTGGCATCATAAATGTTTTTTATGTATCATAAATCATTCTTTCTTTTGCTGTTGTAATGTAAGCAGTAACATAAAAAGGTTATGCGTACCTTAGGATATAGACACTTCTTTGGTGTGTGCGCTGAGGAATAGGCGGTAGGCCCGTGTCCTCCTCCCTGCTGGCTCATTCTTCTGGTTTCATGTTAAGTGAAGTATGTCCTTAGAGGCCTGGTCCTTGCTGTGTGGGATAAGCCCCAGGTTACTAGGTTGGGGGCCAGCGTTAGGGGATGAGTGAAGGCAAGAAAGAAGTGTCGGTTCCCAGGAGGTTTCTAGGGCAGGAAAGAAGCCGTGAGTGGGATGGAAGGAGGATTCCAGGTCAGGTCTGGGCTGATAGAAACCAAAAGTATTAAAAAATCTTAGGAGCCCTGCTGCAGACCTTATGGCTGGAGTGCTGTAGAGAACCAGGGATTCTGTTCAGCAGCTGTGCCAGCTCTGGGCAAGTAGCATGAGTGTTGGCTCGGCAGGGCATTCAGTAGATTATTGCGGCAACCTAAGCTGTCCTCCTCTCAGTTATGCAGTTACTCTCTTAACACCAGTAGCATCAGTTTGTTTTTGGCACCCACACTCCCCTGCCATCCCACACCTGGGTTGCTGTGGTCTCACTTTTACCGGAAGGGTGGGCAAGTGGTAGCTTTAGAAGCCAGTGCTAGCACTGTGCCATATTTGGCTAATAAGCTGGGTGTGGATGTTGACCAGTCTGCTCGCTGCTTCCTTTCCAGTAGCCTCATCTCTGCGACATGCCTGGCCCCCTGTGCATCCCCGAGGTGGGACCTTCACCCTTTCCACTCCCACCGGCAGCTGCCTGTGTAACTTGAAAACCATTATGTTAGCTTTGCATAGAGGATTGACTTCATTCTTTGTAGGGGGTTAGGGGAGCAAACAGAGATTTTATTCGGTAAAGGAAAGCATGGAAAGACGCTTGATGAGGTTTGGCAGGAGACTGAAAGGAAAAGAGAGGCTTCTGTTGATACCCTGTAGATTTCCTCCCACCTACCCCCTTTGTTATTTGCAAAGTGCTCCACAAAAAGATTGTAAATTACACCATTTGTGTCATCTCTGTGGCCAAAATCTGTCACCAGGAACTGACTGCTCATTGTCTTTTCCTTGGTTACCTCAAGAGCACTAAAGAAAATGACAGACACACTCTCTCTGCCTCCTCTCTGCCTACAGTGCATTGTGAAGAGGAGGGGAAGCTACTTTGGATTTTGGCTTTACATTTGCCTTTCCATTATTTTTGAGCAGTTTAGGTTTTCTTCTGCTACCCTCATGATGATATAAAAACCCCAACATAGCCAGCTCCATGGTGCTGAACGATGGGGCATCACTGTGGCATGCTGCTGATCGGGTCTTTTACCCTGAGACCAGGATGTCAGGAACAGAGGCTGGAAGAAAGAGTTTCAGAGCGTCCATCAGACATTTCCCTCCTGGAAGGTGAGTAGCGATGCTCAGGTCAGTAGCGGATCCTGGTGGTGGCTCTGTGGAGATGTTTCTGGCTGCGTGGGTGACCACATGCAGTCGACCATCTCTGCCCACAGGATGCTGGGGTGGTAGTGTGCATGCATGTGCTGGGTTGGGACCTGTAAGTAGAATATGGGTTGGGCTGGGCACCCTAGATGACAGCCTCTCCTGCAATCCCCTTCCACACCACCAAAACCCAGAAGCAGACAGGCCCTTCCACATCTTACCATGGCAGACTGAACAAAGGCAGTTACTTCCTGGTTATAGCAGGAGGGCCTTCCACTGGGATAAGTTGACTTTACCTGATGACGGAGGTAGCAAAGGCCTAGGTAAGGGGACCAGCAGAGTAGGGTGAGTTAAGCGGGCACATGGGGTGGCTCATATGGAGTGCCTGAAGGAGTGGATGGTCAGATCATAATGGAGCAAATAATAAAAAAACAATTGGGCCACATGCCAGTGACCCAGGTTCTGGTGTGGACTTAAATTTAAAGGAGATCCCCAACAACACAAACTGGACCCTTGATGCTTGGTCAGTGGAGATCAGGTTGGTGCCAGGCGATAGCAGGGAATTGCACGGTTGGATTGGAGGGGCAGCCGTGGGGACCTGACGTGGGATGCCAGTGGGAAAGTGAGGCAGCAAAAAAAAAAAAGTAAATAGAATAAGAACTTAAAACAAAATAGAGTTGCATGTCTTCCTTAGAAAATGTGGCAACGGTACTGTAGGAACAGCAAATTAAATGTGGCCCAACTTTACTGCACAGTGTCTCATTCATACGTTCTGTGTGTGTGTGTGTGTGTGTGTGTGTGTGTGTGTGTTCTGCTGTAATTAAAGATGTTGCCCTTTTTCTTGAGCCAGAATAGGACTCATAAATCAAACAGATAGCATCATGTATTTAAAGGTCATTTTGTAGGGAGCCAAAAAAATCGAATACATTATTTTTCCAAATGTGTAGTCGTCATCCATCAGTGTTGGTGCAAAAAATATAGCCTGGAATAGGATCTAGTTATTCTAGTATTTGGATATGAAATTGTGACACCTGCAAGAGTATTTTGTTTTTAATTTTTATTAACCGCACACCTCAACCTTTCAGCACCTAAGCATAGGGGGCACTGGCTCTCAAACTGTGGGTTTGACAGACATCCTCATATCACAGTGCAAGAAGCTCAGAACACTAGAAGTGAAAGCGTTGATGTTCTTTAAGTTGGCGATGAAACAGTTAATGCAGCAATATTAGCGAAACATTTTGTTATATAGTTTTGTATCATTAATATATTTCTGACAATTAGATTCATCATTCTATTTTTATTTCTGTAAAGTGTTTTTAAAACGGGTTTAATTACAAATTTTATAATTAATAACTCAAACCATTAAAGATGGCCGCCATGTGCAAATTTTAAAACTCCTTCCCTCAAGGTTACTTTTTAACTTTACATACTGGTTTCATAGTGTGGATGTATTAGGAGGTTAGCACACATTCCTGATAGTAACCAGCAGGGCACTACACCAAAATGTTTAATTTATTCATGGTGGGTGTGACCACAGAACAGTGATTGTTAAAAACTTTAAAACCCCATATCTCTGTGCAGGGGTGAAATACAAGGAAAAGAAAAAATGGATACAATTTGACGGCAGATAAGGTCTGCTTGGCCCACCAAGTCTGCCCATTTTTTTCCTACCTACATTATCACCGCAGACCCTACTTGATCTCCGGCCCCCCCCACACTTCCTTTACAATACTGCTGCTTTGAACTGGGAGGGTAGGCCCAGTGGGATGATCACGCTTGTCCTGCTAGCCTGTTGTTTTTCTGCAGTGCCTGGAATCAGAAACAAGCTGGATGAGAGGGCAGCACTCAGCTCAGGAAGGTTGTGTGCAGGTTCCTGCCATTCACGTTCCCCCTGTGGAGGTTATATGCGAGCTGCATGCCATTCACATGTGGAGGTTGTCTGTGGTTTGCATGCCATTCACATGCCTCCTGCAGAGGTTGTGTATGAGCTGCATGCCATTCACATGCCCCCTGCAGAGGTTGTGTGTGAGCTGCATGACATTTATGTGCCCTCTGTAGAGGTTGTGTGCAGGCTGCATGCCATTCACGTGCCCCCTGTGGAAGTTGTGTGCAAGCTGCATGCCATTCACATGCACCCTGCAGAGGTTGTGTGTTGGCTCCATGCCATTTTCCTGCCCTCTGTGGAAGTTGTGTGAGGGCTGCATGCCATTCACATGCCCCCTGCAGAGGTTGTGTCTGGGCTGCATGCCATTCACATGCCTCCTGCGGAGGTTGGCTGCGGGCTGCATGTCATTCACGTGCCTTCTGTGGAGGTTGTATGCAGGCTGCATGCCATTCACATGCCCCCACTGGAGGTTGTATGCAGCCTGCATGCCATTCGTGTGCCCCCTGCGGAGGTTGTTTGTGGGCTGCATGCCATTCACACGGCCTCTGTGGAGGTCGTATGTGGACTGCATGCTATTCACGTTCCCTCTGCGGAGGTTGTGTGCAGGCTGCATGCCATTTGCATGCCCCCATGGAGGTTGTGTGGGGGCTGCATGCTGTTCACGTGCCTTCTGCAAAGGTTTTGTGTGGGTTGCGTGCCATTCATGTGCCCCCTGTAGAAGTTGTGAGTGGGCTGCGTGCCATTCACATGCACCCAGCAGAGGTGTGCGGGCTGCATGTCATTCATGTGCCCCCTGCAGAAGTTGTATGTGGGCTGCATCCTATTCACAACCCTGCTGAGGTTGTGTGCGGGCTGCATGCCATTCATGTGCCCCCTGTGGAGGGTGTGTGAAGGCTGCCTGCCATTCATGCATCCCCTACAGGCCAACTGCAGAGCAGAACTTTTTTTTTAAGTATTTTCTTTACCTCCCCTCACTGCTGCTACCCACGTCTGCTCAGACACCTCTCAGAGCCATCCTTACCTCCTCTGCTGCTTACCCACCTTTCAGGGGGTCCATGAAACATGTCTCTCTTTATGGTAGATTCCATTAGGGATAGCAGCAACCCTGCTGGTCTGTCACGTGTGGGAAGTCAGTGGGTGGTCAAGTCAGCATGGAACCGAGAGTGCCAGCTTCATACTGCACATGCTGTTGTTTTCCTTTTAGTTTCTCCTGTCCATCTAAGATACCAGCAGTGAGGATTCCAATGTGCATGTGTCAGGTGGTGTCCTGCCTCCCATCGCTGTGACTCAAACTGCTCTACTATAACCTGCAGTCATCTTGCAGTATTGCAGCGGCACGCCCTACCCTCCCTCTCCCGAGAAAGAGAGTGGGAATGCTCAATCCCTCTCTCCCAGCCAGCCCCTGATGCAGCAGCTTGTTCCTGTACCCTGTTTGCCAGCACTGCCAGTGCCAGCCCTGCCACTGCATAAATGGGCCAGTCTTGCACAAAAGGATTTATGTTGACTGTGCACTCCTAGGCTCTCTTGGCATTGAGGAAGGGGTACAGCCATGGTGATGCCAGTCATGGGGGGACAGGGGGGCAAGTGGGAGTTGGGGGGCAAACAGAACTGTATTTTTGCAGCAAAATCACTCCTGTCATGAAAGTAACATTTTATAAAGCCTGCTCTCTGGAATAAAGTGAGTCTCAGATTGTGAACGTCTTGTATTTAAATGTCGCCTGTGATGCTGCCTCTACCCGATTCTACAGCAAATGTTTAAAGATGTTTTAATGAGACCCCATGAGAACTCCTTTATGCCTTCAAAAGGCCACTGTCAATCTGACAGATATCTGAACTTTTGTCAAAATGTAAAATGTCTCTTTCCTGTGCCTCATTGCATTTTGGAAATGTTCAACACATGGTAGAAAATAATTGTTTTAATTCACTGTTTATCTCCTTGCCTGGTAACCTTCCACCTCTACATGATCTGCCACCTGTACAGGATCTCCGCTATTGGTGCCAGTGCCCCCCTATACAGTGACAGGACCCTCCAGTCCAAAGTTGCCAGGCTCCCCGGCTTCACACCTTCACCCCCCAACGAGACAGGCTCCTTTTTCCACATCCCCCCATTGTGTACTGGGGAGTATAGTGGCCCGTTTGTGGCACAATTTAGGGGGAGGAGATAGCATGTTCGCATGTCTGTCAAATGTGTGGGCCATCCTCATTAATGCACTCTCATCCAGCAAGTGGGAGGGATTCTTCCCTTCTTTTTTTTGTAATTAGAAGTTTATTGAGTTTCTCATATTTACATCCAATTTCACAGTCAATTGGTATCTTTACATGCATTGTTGATATATTTACATTACATGCATTGCTGGTATCTTTACATCATGTGCATTTCTGGTATCTGGGCGTCACATACATTGCTGGTATCCTTACATTAAGTGCATTGCTGGTATCTGGATGTTACATGCATTGCCGGTATCTTTACGTTACATGCATTGCTGGTATCTGAATATTACATACATTGCAGGTATCTTTGCATTATGTGCATTGCAGGTATCAGTACATTATGTGCATTGCTTATCTTTACATTGCATGCATTGCTGGTATCTTTACATTACATGCATTGCTGGTTTACATTACATGCGTTGCTAGTATCTTTAGATTGCATGCATTGCTGGTATCTTTACGTTACGTGAATTGCTGGTATCTGTACGTTACATGCATTGCTGATATCTTTACATTACATACATTGCTGTTATCTTTACATTACATGCATTGCTGATATCTACATTACGACATTGCTGGTATCATTACGTCATGTGCATTGCTGGTATCTATACATTACTTGCATTGCTGGTGTCTTTACATTACATGCATTGCTAGTTTGTATTACATGCATTTCTGGCTGTAGTGTGTGACAGAGTCATCCTGGGCGTCTCCCGTCATATCTCTGTGAGGCGTGTGACTCTTTTTATACTTCCCACAGTTTCCCCTGCCTCCCCCCCCTTTTCAAATGAGGTCTCTCACCTTTTTTTTTTCCTTAATTTGTTCTACTTTTTGCTCTTCAAGGGACTGGCCCCTCATCGGCCCTGCCCCATCATCCACCTCACGGGATTTACCTAATCCAGCGGTATGCTTTGGATTGCCTCCCAGAGAGGGGCCTTCAGGATGGAGCCCGTCCTCCTGTTGGACAATGGGATACAGCCCCAGGACGTTTCTGACCCAGAGTTATGCCCTGGATAACCCCCCAGGGTGGGGCTTTTGGGAAGGGCTCACCCTCCTGTCGGAGGACGGGATATAGCTCCGTCGGTGCCATGGGTCAGTGGTGCAAGACCTGCAGCGTGAGGCGGGTGGCATCCTGCATGGTCCAAGTTTCTGTTTTTCCACCCGAGGAGGTGAGACATGCAGTGACATCAGAGGCACGTATGCTGATGTCTCTCCTGCCTCCAGCAGCTATGAGCACCGGCTGTTGGATCCCTGGCCTCCACCAGGAGTTGAACAAGCACCAGGACCTCCCACCCTCCCCCAGAAGAGGAGGGCAGTCCATGGGACATTCAGTCCTCCACCCCGGCCAGCCCTCTGACACCCAGACTCACTTCCGAACCCAGGTTGTCGGCGTCACAAGCAGTAGCCCTACTGCTGCACCAGCGGGCCTACTGTGAGGTTTCTTATCCTGTTTATGCTCCATAACCATCTAATTAGCGACTGTTCCACCCCTCCCCCTACTCTTCTGTCTCCCTTTTTATTCCTATATCCTCTCTTTCTGGTACTCTGTCAAAAAACAATCCCAAAATTATCCCACTAGTAAGCTATAATACTGAAAATTGCACCCGCGGGCAGAGGCCTGTGTTTACTAACCAACTCACAGTTATGTGTCAAGTTGTTACTACTGTACTTAGACCTTTGTCCCCTCAGTAGGAAAATCATTAAGTGAAATGATACAGTAACTGAGCCTCTCTGAACCTAGGAAACCATAAAACAGTATCATTTTTATACAGATTTTTTTTTAAATAATTAACATAAACATCACCCCTCTTGGGTTCGTCCTTTCTTTTTGTCCCAACCAACCACCCAGATTTGTGATGTGCTTGCTCGTGATTGTCTTGGGTGGAGCTAATGCTACATTGCCACCGGTAGCATCAGTGACACTATGCTGAACCTAGGTGTCCCTGCAAGAATGGCTCTTGAGACCCCAGAGGAGAGCATTGGCTTGAGACCCATCCCCCCAGTCCTCCGCTCCTGATGTCCCCAGCTCAGGGCACGAACCCGGGTCATCAGCATCCCAGAATGGTCTTCCACCACTCAGCACCACAACGCCAGCTTTTTTTTTTTTTTGTAATAATCTGGTCAGCAGTGTTGTCAGGTAGGCTATTTATAACTTACCCTCTTACAGAAATATGCCCAAGAGTTAAGCATTTCATTTTTCTTCCTAGGTATAAGCAATGAGTTTAAAGGAAGGGAAATAAAACAACCTAAAAAATGAAAAATAACTAGAGAATAATACTTGTGCAGGTGTGTGTGTTATGAGGATTTTTCACACACCCAAGGTACATGAAAAATCATCAGAAGACAAACCTTGCACAGGCATTGTGTTTTATAATAACTGGTGCAAGGTTAGACAGAAACAAAAACTGTAAGCTGTATTTGTGTGAGCGAGTGTGTCTCTGAGTAGCCGCTGTAGTCACCCAAATACACTGTGCTTTCTTTGCGCTTCAGTAAAGTGAGCGCATGAGGAAGTAAATGCCATAATAACCTGTTATCGAGTTATTATGGAATTCAGTGGTTTGTTACTGTGTTTTATCAGGACTGGATAGTCAGTCATCATAGGGGTCACCAATGATTATATAACTAGATTGCATGCCACAGGCAACTGATTTTATTTTTATTTATTTATTTTAAATTTGTTAACCGGGTAAGGACACTGGGCAATGCCCTTTTTCAGGTCCGACCCGAAAATAATCAACAATAAAGACAATACAATCACTTAACAAACAATATACTAACAATTACAAATATCGACAAATAACAAATAATGTCTAAATTTAACTTTAAATCCTGTTACTGAATTAGTAAATCTAAGAGAAAAAGATAAATCATTCCACAAATGAGCAGCAGATGATACAAATCATCGAAACCAGAATTACACTTATTAACAACTGTTTTCAAAACCACTCCTTGATTCGAATGCAGATTAGCCTGAGAATTCCAAAATTCCACCAAATCAGATAAAGGAGATATATTCCCAGCATAAATGGGTCAAATTACCAAGCGCATAGGCAAACTTTAATTTGGGAGCTAGTCAACTCAAAGAAGAATACAAAACACAATAATGTGTCAACAAAGGAATGCCAAGAACAAATCGACAAATGTTATTATGAGTTACACTCAAAACCCTACCCTCCCTCACCCCCAAATTATAATATAATGGGGAAACAATCAAGGTGCGGCAATGAAGTACCCATAGGAATTGTTTTATGGAATTCAATTGATAGATAAGCCTTAAATTTATATAACAAACCCAATTTAGAATTGATTGTTACATAGATACATAGACAGTGTCGGCAGATAAGGGCCTGTGGCCCACCCAGTCTACCCATTTGAGCTTGTAAGTTCAGTTTATGTTTTCCTAGAAGTCTGTTGCCCCTTACCCCAGACCTCCAGAATTCCTTTATGTCTATCCCATGCATTTTTAAATCCCTTGATTGTTTCAGCCCCACCACTTCCTCTGGCAGGGTGTTCCACTTGTCCACCACTCGTTCTGTGAAGAAATTCCTTCCTCACGTTTCCTCTGAATCGTCCTCCCTCCAACTTCATCCCATGCCCTCTAGTCCTGGAACATCTTTTTCACTTAAAAATAGTGTATTCCTGCACCCTGTTCCTCCCTGTAAGATACTTGTATGTCTCTATCATATCCCCCCTCTCCCTCCTCTCCTCCAGGGAGTACATATTCAGTTCCTTCAACCTGTCCTCATAGGACTTGTGATGCAATCCATGTACCATCTTTGTTGCCCTCCTCTGAACCTTCTCTACCCTGTCTATGTCCTTACGTAGGTAAGGTCTCCAGAACTGTACACTGTACTCCAGGTGGGGCCTCACTAGTGTCTTGTATAGTGGAATTATGACCTCCCTTTTCCTGCTGGTGATGCCCTGCCTATGCATCCCAGCATCCTATTTGCTTTACCTGCTGCCTTGTCACACTGTTTCTACCTTGAGGTCATCAGAGATGATAACCCCAAGATCCCTTTCCTGCTTGGTGCATGCTATATCCTCACCCCAACTGATATATTGTGCCAGGGTTTTGTGCCCCATATGCATTATCTTGCACTTCTTTGCATTGAATTTCAACTGCCAAACCCTGACCATTCTTCAAGTTTCTGCAGGTCCTTCTCATTCTGTCGACACCCTCTGGTGTGTCTACTCTGTTACAGAGCTTTGTCTCATCAGCGAACAGTGAAATTCTGCCTTCTAGGTCCCAGAATGTCACTGATGAAGATGTTGAATAGGACTGGTCCCAGCACTGATCCTGTGGTACCCCACTGGTCACTTCTCTCTGTGGAGTGACAGCCATTTACCACCACCCTCTGTGTCCTGCCGCCCAGCCAGTTACCTACCCACCATACTACTGTCCTGCCCACACCCATATTCCCAGTTTGTGTAATGGTCTTCTATGTGGCACAGTGTCAAAGGTCTTGCTGAAGTCCAGATGAGCCATGTCCACTGCCCTCCCTGAGCCACCTCCTAGTCACCCAGTCAAAAATTCAACGAGGTTGGTCTGACATGACCGCCCCTGGTGAAACCATGCTGCCTTGGGTCCTGTAGTCCATTGACAACCAGATGTTCCACCAATCTCTCCTTCAGTAGTGCTTCCATGATCTTCCCCACTACCAAGGTGAGGCTGACTGGTCTGTAGTTTCCGCTTCCTCTTTGTTCCCACTTTTGTATAAGGGGACTACATCTGCTGTCCTCAATCTTTGGGTACCTCCTGTTTCCAGTGATCAGCTAAACAGGATAGCCAGAGGTTCAGCCACCACCTCTCTTAGTTCTTTAAGGACCCTGGGGTGCACCCATCTGGCCCCATTGCTTTATCAACTCTTATTACTTCCAGTTCCTTCAGGACCCTTTCTCGAGTAAAGGGACTTGTGTCCATTTCTGCACCATTCTCACCCTTGTACTCCTTCAGACCCATTACCTCCTCTTCCTCAGTAAAGACTGAGCAGAAATACCTGTTCAATATGTCAGCTTTACTGTTTTCATCCTCCACGCCCCCATCCTCCCCTTCAGTCTCACTACCCCTCCCTTTGCCTTCTTTTTTCACTTATGTACCTGTAAAAGGTATTGTCCCTCTACCCACTGATTTTACAATGTCTTCTTCTGTCTGAGCTTTGGCTTCCCTTACTGACCTCCCTGCCTCCCTTTGCTTCTCTTGGTACTTCTCCCTATCCCCTTCTGCCTGTGTCTTTTTGTATTGCCTGAATGCAATCTTTTTGGCTTTCACTTACTTTGCTACCTCTTTGGAAAACCATAATGGTATCCTCTTCCTTTTCCTCTTGCTAACCTGCTTAATGCATAATTCTGTTGCTCTTGTAATCCCCATTTTAAATACTGCACACTATTGCTCAACCCCTGATTCCTGCACCATTCCCCTTAATGCCTCTTTTAAGTATCTCCCCATTTTCCCAAAAGTCTGCCCCCCTAAAATCCAGGATACGTGTTTTTGTGTGGTTTGGTTCTGCTCTTTCTGTGATTTCAAACCACAATGACTGGTGTCACTGTTCCCAGGTGCTCCCCCACTGTTACCCCCATCACACTGTCCCTGTTTGTGAGCACAAGGTCCAGTATTGCCTTCTGCCGAGTTGGTTCTATGACCAGTTGCTTGAGGAAGGCACCCTGAAGGGAGTCCAGGATAAATCTGCTCCTAGTTGATGCTGCTGCTGGGATGCTCCAGTCCACGTCTGGAATATTGAAGTCTCCAACCAGTACTACCTCACCCTTGTCTGCCATCCTTTGGATGGCTATCATCCGCTCCATATCTGTTTCTTCCTCCTGGGCTGGTGGTCTATAGACCACACCTGTGCGGATCGCTAGCCCTATTTTCCTTTCCAGCTTAACCCACAGTATCTCTCCCCCATTTTGTTTCTCCTGGATCTCTGTGGCCCTAATGTCATTTTTCACATACAGTGCCACTCCTCCTCCCTTTCTACCTGCCCTGTCTCTTCTGAATATGTTGTAGCCAGGTATGGCCATCTCCCAGTCGTGGTTATCATTACACCAGGTTTCAGTGATGGCCACAAATGTCTAGGTCTGACTGCACCATGGCAGCCTCCAGATCTTCCATCTTGTTGCTAAGGCTCCTGGCATTGGCACACATGGCTTTCCAAGATTTGACCTCCCTAGACTGTTTCGCTGTTCTACTCCAGCCCCTTCCTTGGTTGTCCTTTATCCCTGGTTCTCCTTGCTGTGTGCCCTTCTGCTGAATTTTGCCCCTTTTCTGCCGATCCACCTCTTGGGCGCTAATCTCCATCTTTTGCACACTGCTTTGTAGAGATAGCCACTCCTCCGGTTCACTGGTTCCACTGCTAGCTGTGGGGGGTGAGCAAGTAGGTACCCCCTTGCTGGCCTGCCACCCCCCTTTGCTAGTTTAAATGCTTGTCAATGTAGCATTTAAACTTATCATTGAGTGCTTGGATTCCCCTCCAGGATGGATGCAGGCCGTCAGGCTTGAACAAACCTCCGTCCCTCCAGGTGGGTCCCCAGTCACCAATGAATCCAAACCCTTCCTCATAGCACCAGTTCTTCAACCATGAGTTAAAGTTCCTGGTGCATGCACCCCTATGCTCTCCCTTGCCTCTTGTGAGGTAGTACTCTGAGAAAGTGACAGAAGTAGCTACTTGCTTGAGACCCTCCCCAATTTCCTAAACTCTTCCTGAACTTCCTTTGGCTCCCATTTGCCAGGTCATTAGTACCTAGGTGGATAATGACATCCAGCTCACCCTCCTGTCTTGTCTTCCCAGTGATCCCCAGGATCTTCCTTCCATCCCTCCATGCCGTGGCACCTGGTAGGCACCTCACCTCCCTGTCCTCCCCCTCCTGTGTTCCTAGCTGGAACCCTCTTATGATGGAGTCCCCCACCAGGATTCGCTTTCTCCTCCTCTGGGGTCCACTGCTCTCCCCGCTGAGGTCACCTCCTTGGCTAACCTCCACATCCTTTCCTTCCACTTCTCTGGGTACCTCTATTTGGTTGTCCCCATTTGCCAGTGTGGCATATGAGTTCTTTGATTGTTCTGTTTACAGCTTTAACTTGGGGGGGAAACCCTAAACTAGGGTCTAAAAGAACACCTAAGTACCTAAATTCATTTACTTGTGCTAGTGAATCACCAGATCTATCAAGTATATGTAAACATGGATTCGACTTTAGTCAAGGAGCACTCCCAACAACCATGCACTCTGTCTTTTTTGCATTTAAGACCATTTGATTGTTCAATAACCAAGTGTACCAAAGTCTCTCTGTAACCCTACATTAACTTGCCCAATTTTCAGACCCTGATTATATAAAATTAAATCGTCTGCATAAAGAAGATAGTGACTATTTGAAAAAATGGAAGGGATTTGATTTATAAATATTGAAAATAACAGGGGGCCAAGAATGGACCCCTGTGGAACACCCTACAGTTAGGCTGTAAATCAGATAGAGAAGGCTCAATAAACACTTGTTGGGATCTCCCTTCTGAAAAACTCCTCAAAAAGGATACTGCCAGACTGGATATACCCATACCATTTAACTTCTGACAAAGCAAAGTATGATTTATTAAATCAAAGGCCCGGGTCCGGTCCACGAACACCGCCCCCATAAGAAAACCTCTGTCACAACCAAGGAGAATGGTGTTCATGAACCTGACCAAACCTGTTCCTGTACCCCTGCCCATCCTAAATTCATGTTGTTCTGTGCAAAGCAAAAAAATCAGTAAGCTGTTTTATCACTACCTTTTCTAAAAGTTTACTTAAGGGATTCAATATTGAATTTGGATGAAAATCATCCACTGTATTTGCCCTTGTCTTTTTTGGATGGGTACCACTCTTGCAACTTTCCATACAGATGGAAAACTCCCAGTAGACAAACACAAATTAAATAAAGAACAAAGCGGAGCAGCGATAAAGGGGGCAACCAATTTCACAAACCTTACATCCAACCCATTTCTGCAGTCACCAAACTTATTAGGTAATTGTCATAACAGTTTCAACACCTCAGATGGATTGATATGACTAAAATGAAAGCTTGACAAACCTTCAAATAGACTGGGTGCTGATAAGACATTAGAATTAGAATCACAATTACTAATATTGCTGTCACAGCCCAGGACAGCAGGAATAAGATCAGAAGTATTCGTATATTCGTACATTTTTTATTTAGCAAGTTTGCCATCAAAAAAGGGTCTGTTACCATGCCATCCAAAGAATTTAAATGGGAAATTGTTGACCTTTCTTTAGGAGATAACAAAGAGTTAAGGGCTCCCCAGAAACTCTTAGAGTCAGAGGAAGCTGCCTCAATCTTGTGACTATAATAATCAATTTTAGCCTGCTTGATTTTACTACAGGCCGAGTTCCTAGCAGCTCAATAAGCCTGCAGCAAGGCTGCAGTAGAGGATAGTTTAAAAGCTCTCCAAGCCAATTTTTTTGTTTAACAAGCAGTTTGAGATCAGGTGTAAATCATCAATTTTTGGCCCCTCTCACCCTTAATTTGCTCAGGGGACATGACTTTTCCTGTAAATCCAACAACGGTTGGCAGAAAAAATCAACAACACAGTCTGGATCTGGGATAGAGTCGATAAATGACCAGTCCAGAGTGTAACATTCTTGATACACTTACTGATATCGAATCTTCTTAAAGTTCCGAGAATAGATTATTCGAGGAGGAAACCTTTGCGCTTTAAAATTTAATACTCCAAAAATTGCCTGGTGATCACTTATCGAGTCCCCCAAAATCTCAGAGCATGTTGCCATGTGTTCTTTTTTAGTAATAATCCAATCTAATATTGAATGGTTATCAGATAAAGAATTTAGCCTAGTAGGTTGAGTAATTAACTGAGACATATTGTAGGAATGCAAAAGATTATCGTACCCTAGAACATCGGTTTTTGCCCAATTTAAATTAATATCCCCTGCCAAAACAAAATCCCTGTTTGATAGACTAGGGGCAAGGGTGTCAAAAAATTCTAAAAGGCCCACTTTTCCACATTGAGGTAGATTATATAAACATCCCACAACCACTTGTTTAACACCGCCTAAGAGCAGGTTCAACAACAACCATTCATTTTGTGACGTACAATTCTGACTAGAAAGCAACAAAGAAACATCCAAATAGTCTAAACAATAAACAGCTATACCCCCCTGTAGATTTTTTACTCCTACGATCTGAACAAAATAATTTATAACCAGGAATCTCACATGCACTATCGGGTATAGACGGCTTTAACCAGGATTCGGATATCATAACCATATGAAGTTTATACAAGGTTGTGAAAGCCTCAATATGGGCCAATTTAGGAAACAAGATCCTTGCACTGATGTAGAGAAACTTTACTCCATGGTTTAAATGCCACGAAGAATTGTCACAAGCGTCATTGAAAGACTCAATAAATGGTGGGCCAGGATTTGCTTCTACATCTCCAGCCAAGGTTAACAGTAACAATGAAATGAACAACATTTTCTGGCCAAACCAAAGGCACATCAATGCACTAAGGCAAATTGGATAAGAACACCATGCTAAGATTAACCCTAAAACACGCAGGGTAAATTTTTCAGTGCATAATAAACAAATAACATTTGGAATTGATTCTCGACAAATAAGTAAATTAGACATAGAAAAAATCATATAACAACCCTGATGTTGTAAATGACACCTCATTATTAATTACTGCAACACTATCACTTACACATATGCAACAATATAAGGCATCAATCCATAAATACACTCGTCATAACCTTAAAGGGTCAGTAGTTTGAGTCATGATGCTTCGAAATACACTTAACAATTTAAAACCTATACCGGCCTCCCTAGACCTCCCGGTCCACCATTGAAATCCCTCAAACTCCCAGCACTTTACCGCACTTCACCACTAGAGACGGTGGTGCTGCCACTTCAAACACGGCCACGTTTGGGAGCAAGGACTTTTAAACCACTCAACCCCTCCCACTGTGTGTATACAAAACTGTAAATGAGTGTTAAAAAAAATTGGGAAATAAGGTTTTGAATCTCTACACATTTATCATGCAGACTTATGCTTTTCTGATAAAAATTACAATTAGTGATGTGATAAATCTGTGTATGCCCTTTGTAGGCTAGTTTGTAAGCTGTGAAATATGACACTGTACCTTTAGTATTTCCTGTAATTCTTCCTTTGTAATTTTGAAGATTCATCATAAATAAAACATTTCAACAAAACATCTTGGCAAGGGCCGACCCAGCCGAGCAGTGGTAGAACTGCATCTTGTGGTGCTAGCGACCTGGGTTCGGGAACGAGCCCAGGATGCTGAGGGTTGGCCCGGAGAGGAGGAGAATTGAGTGCCCCAGCAGATGCTCTCTTCCAAAAGGAGGGGGGCAGGGAACTCTGTAATGCTACCACCACCTGGATGTCCTCAGATGGTGGTGCAGCAGGACTCGCTCAGAAGCGGAGGGTGAAGCCACCTGCTGCAAGTGCATATAGCATGCACAAGTGTGCCCCAACAGCCTCACTGGTGATGTCCCAGGGGAAGGGAGAAAAGAGGAAAACTAACTTAGACCATACAGGATGTCAATCAGCCTCTTGCATTCTCCACATCACCGACCAGCACCCTCTTCCACTGGATCCATAATTCCATACATTTAAGGGCAAACCCAAAGGTTCTGCCATTAGGGGCAAACCATGTGAGATTGGAGGATAGGTGGTAAGTACCTAGAGAAGGTGGGTGATGAAGTCAGAGGGGCTGGCTGGAAGGAGGCAGTTCGGTGGCAGGAGGATAAAGACAGAATGGGGGAAAAAATCAAGGTGGTCTTGTTAAAAGTGTCATTATATCTGTGGAGAACAGACTATAGGCCCAGTTCTCAAAAGGTTCCCAGCCTGTCTGCATGTGTGTAGGGCCAGGAAAAACCACAGAGGGCCACCTTCACCCAGGATGCACACCATCAAGGCAGTCTGTGGCTTCCACAAATGTAGATGAGCCCCCTCCTGCACCCGACCTGAGCTGCATGCCTAGTTTTGGAGGCAGACAAGGGGCTGGCATGCATCCCTTCAGCAAAGGTATATCCGCAGTGCAGATGGTCAATGGAAGGTGTGCATCCTATGCTACCCTAGGGTCTGTAGTAGCACTTCCATTTCCTCACTGTTCTCCCACCAGACAGCATAAGGAGCCTATTCAGCAGTGAACTGCCTGCAGCCGGCTGTCTTAGGCACTAGAGAGGTCTGTGGGCCATACAAGCACTGTCTGGTTACAGTCTTTGTATTTCAGTTTCCAGGCTTCGCAGGCAGGGATCCACTGGCAGACTTACTTGGGCATTCAGTTAGATACCCGTGGTCCAGATCAGCTCCTCTCACCTTGCTGTCACCTGCCATAATGCACAGCTTTACACCACCACCAGACTGAAGTCTCATGTATCTGGAGTGTATGAGGATCAGACCCTTAGTAATAAACGAAACAGGCGATGACATATTGGAAAAAAAACAATAAACAACATAACATTTACTCACACTTCTACTTCTACTTCACATATTTATTATATTTATCGTTCCCACTTTTCCTTTATTACTTAATCAGGACAGCTACTTGAAAATGTATCCTTGTCCCTCAGATTGCATAATCTGCTCCTGCTGCCTCTGCACGTGATGTCTTTTTTTTTCTATTCAAATTTTATTAAAGTTTCCAATACAGAGAACGAATCAAAACAGTGTATAACATGACCCCATACATTGGATACAAGATGCAGAATGATTAGCTTCCCCCTACCCCCACCCAACCCAGCCCCCACCTCAACAACCCAGCACCTCTTTACACCTTTAACACTATACCTGTGAATATAGCCCAATAGTGCTTAAACTTGAAGTGCATGGAGAGTTTGCAATGGACCCCAAATCCTATCAAACTTCTTAAGTTTGTTATATAGACTGGCGATAGTCCTTTCAGTTCTGAGGTTTGCAAGTAACTCCTGAAGCCATTCAACATATGTTGGTACCTCCGTATCCTTCCAGTGTCTTAACACCACCTTTTTGACAGACATCGACATCAAAGCTATGTGATACCTCCTGTTCACCACTGAAATGGAGGAGAAATCCCCAAGAAGGCATATTTCAGGGGTGAACAAGTCTGAGAGCCCCAAGAGGATCAACATGCTGTTTAATTGCAGTCCAGAGTGGGACGACTTTAGAACAGCTCCAGAAAATATGAGAAGATCTCCTTCTTGAGACTGACATCTTGTGCAAAGGGAAGAGACACAAGACCAAGCCTAGCAAGTTTCTGCGGAGAATAATAAATATTGTGCAAGATTTTGAATTGCATTAATCTGAGTCTATCCTGCTTGAGAAACTTATGGCAACTTTGCCACAGGAGAGACCAATCCAGATCTCTGCCCTGAAAGAGAGAGGCCCATAAGGAGACGGGAGCATAATTGTCAGGGTAGGCCCAGGTAAAGAGAGCACTGTATATTTTGGATACGGCATGAGGCAGACTCACCAGCTCCATTAAGGTAACCTGAAAACTGATGTAAGGAGCTGGGGTGAGGGGGTCGAATCCATTACCTTAACCAGGAGATGACGAAACTGGAAAATCTTGAAGATACTTGAACGAGGTATCGTAAACTTACACATAATATTGGCTGAAGAATACCATTGACTATTGGGTGACATGAACGCCTCTAAATGGCAGTTTTCTATCTGAGGAAGCCAGGTGGCTGGGAGAGGCTTACCTTCTAATAAAAAATTGGGACTACCTATTACAGGTTGAAATAAGTCCTTGAGATTCTTATATGTCAGAAATGCACACAACTGAGTGTGAACCCTGATTGAAACAGCTACAGGGGAACTACGTAGAGACTCTGGTAGAGAACTAACCTTGGTATATAACAGCGCAGCAGGGGAAAACCGTGTTTTTTAATGGAGGCAGACTCGACAGCTAACCAAGTCGGGATGTAGGTATCAGCCACGGACAGTTGATCCACGGTCAGCCATCTGAGATATTTATTGGCCTGACTGGCCCAGTAATATAGCCCGATATGGGGAAGTCTTAAACATCCTTTGGCCTTTGGGGCTGCTAATTTATGGAATGCCATCCTGGCCTTCTTATCGCCCCATATAAAAGTGGAGATCATACCGTGCACTTTTTTAACCCAGGACAGGGGAAGCCATATATTTAACATGTTGAGGGGGTAGAACAGACGGGGGAATACATTCATTTTGATTGAATTTATTCTGCCCCATAGAGAGAGGGGAAGTAGGGTCCACCTACGAAGGTCAAGATCTACTTTGTGTACCAATGCATCGATATTTAATTGTCTGAGCCGTGTTGTATTCCTTGTTAAAAGAAGCCCCAGGTATTTAATATAGTCGGACTTCCAGGTGAGTCCAAACGCAATAATATCCTGTTTACAAACCCTATGGTTAAGAGGAAAAACCACAGTCTTTCCTAAATTAAGTTTATAGTTTGAGACCTTACTAAAATCCTCTATTAGCTTTAGGATAGCGGGAATAGATGCGAGTGGGTGTGTTACCTGCAGCAGAAGATGATCTGCATAGGCCGCCACTTTAACCGTCTGCTCCCCTTGAGAGATACCCGATATGCCCTGGGCACCTGATAACCTCCTGATAAGCGGCTCTAAATAAATGTTGAAGAGAAGGGGAGATAAGGGACACCCCATCTGGTACCTACATGCAATTTGAAGGAGCTAGAAATAACCCCGTTACATGAAATTCTGGCAGAGGGAAACTTGTATAAAGAACTAACCCAATTCCGAAATTCCGTGGGAAAACCGAAAACTTCCATCGTAACAAATAGATAGTCCCAATGGACTCTGTCAAACGCCTTCTCAGCATCCAGCGAGATCAAGACCATTGGATGAGGAGCATCCTTGGATGCCAGGAAGACGTGAGACAGAGCCCTCAGGTGGTCAACCGATGATCTCCCTTTCATAAAACCAACCTGATCTGCCCCGATTAGAAAGTGAAGTACTGCCTCCACACGGTCGGCTAGTAATCTTGCCAGAATTTTAATGTCATGGTTAAGTAGGGAGATCGGCCTATAACTTGAAACCTGATCCGACTGTCTGTCTGGATTGGGCAACAAGCCTATCAGCGCCTCAAAAAGGGAGGGATCAGACACCTGACCAGAGAGAATAGCCTGGAAAAGCGGCAGCAAAATGGGAATCAGTTGTTTAGAGAAAGCCTTATAAAAACTAGAAGTAAACCCATCAGGGCCTGGAGATTTATCGGATGGGAGAGATTTGATTACTCTTTCAATCTCGCCCTCAGAAATGGGAGACTCCAGAATTTTTTGCTGGGATTGTGTAAGAGTTGGCAACTGTAAATCACTCAGATATTCATAAAGTCTTTCCTTAGATGGGAAATTGGCCATAGGGCCATATAAATCCTGGAAATACTTTGTAAACTCCTCCGCTATCTCGGAGGGCGAGACCTTAAGGGAATTGTCGTTAAGAGAATGGATAGCTGGAATGAGTCTGGCGGATTCCTGTTGCTTAGTACGCAGCGCTAGCATTCTGCCCTCCTTCTCACCCTGATCGGTATATACCGCTTTTGTTTTCAAAATTGCAAATTCGGCTTGTTCCATTAGCATTACTAGGTAGGCTTCTCTCAATTTCGTTGTCTTGTTTAAATGTCTCGGAAGAAGATGGAGAAAGAGCAGTCTCCATACTCCTAATCTGAGAGAGAAGGTCAGAAATCCGAGACGCCCTCTCCCTTTTCCTTTTTGATGTTAGTCCAGTTATAATCCCCTTTAAATATGCTTTACAGGCACCCCATATCATATCAGGCTTCCCCATGGAGTTAGAATTAGAAGCAATAAACTGCTCTATTTGGGATGTTATATACTGAACCATCTTTGGCTCCTTCAGAATTTGGTTATTCAACTTCCACCTGCCCCCTTTATTTGGCAATGAGGCTAAGGCTATTAGACAGGTGACCACAGAGTGATCCGACGGGGGCCCTGAGACAATACTAGAACTTATAACCCCTGGTAAAAGGGTTTGAGAAATGAGGATATAATCAATCCTCGAGGAAGTTGCATGCACCAGGGAAACAAAAGTGTACTCCCTTGCATTGGGATGTAATACATGCCATATATCACAAAGACCTATGGAGTCCATCAGGTCCCTGAAGGCTCTTTGTGCCGGAGAGAGACCTTGATGGGATGTCTGCATGTGATGTCTACAGGAGTGCAGACTGCGGCATTCTGCTGACAGAATTCATGTGAAATGGCAATTCTAATTCTGAAATGCTTTTCGGAATTTCTTTTTGGTGAATTCCATGGAATTCCAAAAAGGATTTCAGTGGAAACCACTGAACAGGTGCCTGGCATTACATGAACCATGGAATAATTTTCCACAGATTGTGGAAAAGGAATCCACAGTTTATGTAACCGTGGATTCTCAATCCATCGAAAACATTCCAGTTTCAAAAATTCAGACTTGCACTATCGATGGAATTAGGTGTAATTTTCAGAAATTACTCGGAATTCCATTCTGCTAGGATCTGAAAATTCTGCACATTGCTAGTGATGCAGTAATCCTGTGTTCATGAATTGGTTGCCGTGGAAATAACTATAGTGTCACAAGCAGGAAATGATGACATCACGAGTACACAAACAGCAGGAGCAAATGAAGCCCAAAGGAGAAGGATCCTGCTTCCATGCAAATTTCCTTTGTGATGGAAAATAAGAGGAAGCTAAAAACAGCAAATATAGGAAATAACATTGCAGTAGAGTATCATTTCTAGTGTCCCCTAAAGGTGGTACAGGCTCTTTTAGTTGTTAAGGAAACTGGACAGGAAGTGAGGTTAACTGGACACATTAAGGCTCTTTGGACGGGACTCTGCTCCTGCATAGTCTTCACTATGGAAAGGTCAGCCCTGCATCACACAAGCATTGCCCATATGTAGTGCTGGAAGGCAACGATGACTGGGCACTTCTACTGCAAAGGGCAGTGTGAGTATGCAACTACAGGATTTAGTAACTGCAAACTGCAGGGAGCTGACATGTAGTGTTTTTGTACATCTGTATTCATCAGATGGAGGAACAAATACTTCATACTTTGTTTTCTAAAATGTTACAGTTTAAATAAGTATCTTAGAGAATACACCTCCCTCAGTCCTCTTCACTTGGTAGCTTCCTGCCTGGAAGTTTCCGCCATGGAATGTCATGGGTATTGCGAAGCAGATATTTGGCTTCCATGTCGAGCTGTAAGGTATGATAGGATAGTGCAGATGTTCTGAAGTGATTTATATCAGCAGTGGCATGAGCCAGAATGGGTCTTATGTCTCCCAGAGGGGTTAGCTTAAGGTGAGTTGATGGTGGCCGGTTGGATTTTCTTGAAATGCTTGTTTGTATCAAATAATGCACTCTGTCCTAGCTAGGTAGCTATATAGTTAGTCAGTCAGTTAGTTACTGCAACCAGATTGGCTGATGTTTACAAGACCGTGTGTAACTTTTAAATATATAGTCATGAAAAATGATACTAGTATCAAATGTTTACTGCAGTCTTATTTTATTTATTTATTCATAACCGGATAAGGTAGACTGAGAGTCAGGCCCCTTTGTCAGCCACCACCTGGGGATCAGTGAAATAGTACAGTATGTAAGTACTAAGCCATGACAGGGTGTGCATTATAGAATTTTAATGCATGCCCCCAGGAGTTAAGTAAGGCACAAGGCTGAGGGCTGAGTGTCCTTAAGCCCCTGGGAAGTGCATTAAAATGCTAAGATGAACATCCTGGAGGGGCTTATTACTCTTATAAAATGGCTCTAAATAGTTTTTGTGGGAAGGAAAATGAGATTCAACACCTGATTGTGCGCTTATACAAATTTAATGCATGGTCAGGTGACGTCCCTCAGCCAGGGAAATTTCTGGATTTTTTTCTTGCCATTTTAAAAAATCAATTTGAACAATTACGAGGTATATACTGGGCCTCAATCCAGATGGAAAAAAGGCAATAGGGTAATCACATGGTCAGGCCAGCATTCAGATTTGTACTTTAAAACACGTGTTGCCCATTGGCGCAGCAGTAGCGCTACCGATCGCGTTGCTGGCAACCCAGGTTCGGAAACTAGCCTGGGTTATTGGGGCCAGTCGGGGGGAGGACTGAGCACCCCAGAGAATGCTTTCCTGGGTCACTGCTGCACTGCTACCTAGGTGACCATGGGTGGCAGTGCAGTGGAGGTAAGCAGGTTAGGATGTGGATGTTGGCCAGCTCCCATACCACATACCTTTGTGCGTGTGTGTGTGAGTATATCTGGGCCCTTGTGTGCCGGCACCCACTGGGGATAACCTAGGAAAAAGGACTGGACTTGGCACCTGAGGTGACTGCACCCCTTGTGAGGTTCATCATGAGGTTTATCACGCCAGCCGCATAGCTAAACTTGAGAGAATTTGGGGTACATCTCCATTGCCGCTGACCCCACTGAGAGAGGAAAACTGTGGCTCTGTGGAAGGACTGATGGAGGAGACATTGTAGGGTGAGTTCACCTGTATCATGGGGTTCCCTGAGAGAAGCGGGAGACAGACACCTGCAGGGCATAAATTGTAAGTAACACCAAAAAAAAAAAGTTACGTGTTGAGACAGTCATAAGATGGTTTACAAGACAGGTGTTAAATAGAGCATAGTTTGACTCATTTTGTGCTCCGAGTTGTTGCTTGTTCAGTAACCATAGCTCCTGGTATGAGAAAGTACATTCTCACATTTTTCTCTTAGTCTGGGGATAATAAAAACATTGGTAGCAGCAGAGCAGAGGTTTTAGTGTTCGTTTTGTACTTGAAGGAGGCATCACGATACTTTGGGTTCTGTATTGTTTACTATATAGAATAGCTGATTATACTACAGGCTTGTCCACCTTTCTGAGGGGGGTAGGATGCCCATTTGGGAGTACAGGTAGCAGTGGTGGGCGAACCTGAGCACACTTAGCCTGAAACTATAGACATTATTGTACACAGTGGCCCAGATATTCAAAAGGGTTGCGCATGGCGCAACAGTGTTGTGCCATGCGCAACCCACTGATGTGCCCCGGCCCGATATTCAAAAGAGAAAAGTGTGCTGCACAAATCCCGATGTGCCGGAGCGCATCAGTAATGTATGCAGGCACAGGTGGGGGGGCGTTCCCATGCATAACCTGCACAGCCCGATATTCAGCCCGGGATGTGCAGAGCCATGCATGCGCAACCCCTACCTGCGCCAGCACAAAGTTAAGCCAAAAAAAAAAGGAACAACTGATGGCCACCCACAGGTGAGCTGCCGCATTGCAGGGCACAACACGGCAGCTGCCACATGTGGGTGGCCACCCGAGTTCCTGTCGCACCTGGCGGCACCCCCCATGCCCCATTGCGGGCATCTGTTTAAATAACCCCCCCGGCCAATATCCCTGGTGGTCCAGTGGACCGAGTGCTGCCCAATCGCGGGCATCTGTTAGAATAAACCCCGGCCAATATCCCAGCTGGTCCAGTGGACGAGTGCTGCCAATCACGGGCATCTGTTAGAATAAACCCCCGTCCAATATCCATCATGGTCCAGTGGACCAATGCTGCCGATCGCAGGCATCCGTTTAACAGAAAACATCCTATTACCTTGGTGGTCTAGGGTACCCTCTCCCACCCACCCACCACGAGCCCCACCGCCCTGCCCCTGGTCAGCTGGCGGCAGCACCACCCGCCTGCCGGCCCGCCTCGCAACTGACAGCTCGGTGGCTGCACGCCCATTGGTTCACAGCATGAGCCAGTAGGCAGCTCATATTACCACATTCCAGATATGTACATATCTGGAATGTGTAGTACGATAGGTGACCCATTGGCTTCACGCCAGAGCCATCGGGCGACAGCCTACCAAGCTGTCGGTCGGCAGGTGGCGGGCGGCAGGCGGGTGGTGCTGCCGCCCGCTGGCTAAGCAGGGTGGTGGGGCTCAGTGGGTGGTGGGGAGGGGTACCCTAGACCACCAGGGTAATAGGACATTTTCTGTTAAACAGGTGCCCACAATCGGGCAGCATTCGGTCCACTGGACCACCAGGGATATTGGATGGGGGGGGGTTATTCTAACAGATGCCGGTGATCGGGCGGCACTCGGTCCACTGGACTACCAGGGATATAGAATTATTCTATCTTTGGACAGATGCCTGCGATTGGGGCTGCAGGGGGCGTCGGTCCCGATGGCTGCTGCCTGGCAGGGCGCCAGGCGCAAGTCGTCGGGGATCGGCGCACCCTGCATGCAAATGGGATGCAAATTGGGCCATAATGACATGCAAATGGCCCCATGTGCGCCTTGCATAAATGATGGCCCCATTTGCATGTCACCTTTTGAATATCGCGGGTGCTGTGAATGGCGCAATGGCACTTGCGCTAGCGCATCTCCATGCTCCACTCTGGCCACTTGCGCAGGTGCAGTGCCACTGCGCCATGCACAGTGGGGGTGGCCAGGGTGCAATATTCAAAGCTGCTGAGCCATGGTGCAGCTCCGTTGAATATCGCTCAGGCCACACCCCTGCGCAGCCAAGTTGAGCTGCGCCCAAGCTTGCGCCACAGCCTGGCGCAGTTTGAATATCCGGGCCTGTGTGTTTAATTGTTTCTGCTCCTTTTTTTTAGTGTTCAGAAGGTAAATGCATGGTTAGAATCCAAGCAATTTCAACGTGTATTTATGTTCTAAATAGAATTTAGTTATATATAGACTTTGTGACTAAACTGACTTTGAATCAACATATTGTAGTCCTGGAGCTTGTTTATATCTGGCGTCCTTTTCTGGAGACTCTGGGCACCATTACAATAAAAGCAGCAGGGCATTTCAAAACAAGCATATATTAAATAAATACAGTAACCCCACTAATAAAACATTTCTACTAAAAACAGCCTACTATGTAGAATTAATAAATAATAATAAATAAATGAAATAAATAATATAAATAACACAGCTGGGATAGTAAAATTAACAGGCAGTCAAATTATTCCCCAAAAGTTTGAAGACTGAAGAAAGAGGAATGTCTTATGGTCCCTTTCAAAGGCCTGCACTGAGTATGCCTCCCTCAGAGCTCTTGGCAACAAGTTCTAGAGGACTGGGCCTGCTACCTCAAAGGCCCGGTCTCCTGAGATTTTTAATCTGACCCTGGGAACAACTAGGAGGTCCTCCTCAGTGGGGCAGAAAGGGAGCGAGGACACAAGAATGCAAGAGCTCACTCAAGTGACTCAGGCCCAACTCGTGAAGGACCTTATAAGTTATCAAGCTGACTTTAAAGGAGATACGCCACTTAACCAGCCCCCAGTGCAGGTCCTGCAGCACTTGAAAGACATAACATGAACTCAAAAAGCCAGTCAACAGCCTAACAGCTGTGTTCTACACCAGCTGCAGGTGCTGTAGCATATCCCTATTGACCTCAAGTTGCAGAGCATTGCAGTAATCAAGTCTGGAAGTCACAATTGTGTGCACTAATGTTGCACATTCTACAGAGGGGAGAAGGGATTTTATCTGACTGATGTTCCTAAACTGGTAGAAACCACTCTGGAGTGCTTCTGACACCTGAGCTGCAAATGTCAGCACATCATCTAGAGCGACATCGCGATTTTTCACCTTAGCGGCAGCTGCCAGATCAGTGGAACCAAGCCGAAACCCAGTCACCTGCCTGTCTGCCCCCACTCTCCCTTTGCGAACCAATTTGACAATCAGTACTTCAGTCTTGTCTGGGTTAAGTCTCAACCAGCTCAGTGACATTTACTCCTGGATCTTGGACAAGCACCTGTCCAGCACACCAGCTGCACCCGTCATGCCAGGTGCAAAAGACAGAGTTGGGTATCATCTCCATAACACTGTGCAAGGGCAGCATATATACCACGAATAGTGTGGGTGAAAGGATGAGCCCTAGTGTGTGCCACAGGGCAGTGACACTGGAAATGAAGAGAAACCTCTCAACATCACCCTCTGTGTCCTGCCATTGAGACATGACTCAAACCAGCTGGTGACTTTGCTGGTGAGCCTCAAGTACTTGCTGAGCCTATTTAATAACAGCCCATGGTCCACGGTGTCAAAAGCTGAAGAGAGATTGAGGAAGACAAGAATTTGCTCCATCTCATCTCATCTATCTATCTATCTATCTGTCTATCTATCTATCCATCCATCCATCCATCCATCCATCCATCCATCCATCCATCCTTCCACAGTACCTGTCTAGCCACAGTATCTATCTATCCGCAGTATCGGTCCGTCTGTCTATCTGTCTGTCTGCCTATCTGCAGTATGTATATCTATCTATCTATCTATCTACAGACAGTACCTGTCTGCAGTGAAGCTCGCCAGGAAGAAGTGCAGTGTCACAGTTTCCTAGGTGACAAAAAGGGATTAACTCCTATTGAAAATGCATTGTTTCCTGCAGTAACTGCTGCAGAATTGGGTTTCATCCTGGCAAGCTTCACTCTGTCTGTCTGTCTGTCTGTCTATCTATCTATCTATCTATCTATCTATCTATCATGTATCTATCTATCACGTATCTATCTGCAGTATCTGTCTGTCGTTCTATCTGTATCTATCCATCTATCTATGATCTATCTATCTGTCTACAGAGGGTATCTATCTAGCTATCTGTTTGTCTATCTACAGCATGTATGTATCTGTCTGTCTGTCTGCAGACAGCATCTGTCTTACCTATCAATCTACATACAGAATCTATTTGTCTGTCTCTATCTACAGACAGTATCTATTTGTCTATCTGTCTATCTATCTCTCTATCTATCTATCACTCAATCTATCCACAAACAGTATCTATCTTATCTATAATCTACAGACAGTATCTGTCTATTGTATCTATCTATAGACAGTTACCTATCTGTCTATCTATCTAGTTATCTATTTATCTATGTGTCTATCTCTATTTCTCTTTATAGGCAGTATCTATTTATCGATCTTATCGATCAATCTACAGACAGTATCTATCCCTCTATCCATCTACATACAGTATTTGTCTATCTATCTAGTAATCTGTCTACAAACAGTATATGCCTTTTTCTATCATCTACAGTATCTGTCTGTCTGTCTGTCTATCTATCTATCTATCTATCTAGCTATCTAATTATATTCAGTGTCAGTGGCTCAGTAGGTAGCACACTCACCTCTGAGGCCGGGAGATCAGAGGGCTGTGGGTTCAGTTCCCACATCTGGCACTTGGGTTAATATCCCAGTACTGACACTGTAGTGCAGCATGAGAGGGGTGTTGCACTTCTGAGGTGCTGTCTTTCGGATGAGACGTTAAACCGAGGTTCCATCTGCCTGGATTGGTGGTAGTTTAGGTGGATGTTAAAGATCCCATGGCACTTATCGAAAAGAGCTGGGGAATTTCCCTGGTGTCCTGGCCAAATTTCCCCTCATTCACTAAAAATACCACCAACAGCTTAATCTGGTGCAAGGTCAGTTGGCATTCATCTGTATCCCCCTTCCCGGGTCATGCCTGAAGATAGGCAGGATTTGTCTAGTGCACTTACTTGGTCAACAAAAACTAAATAAATAAATAGTATAATAGCTGGGCTCTATTTTTCCCATAGAGAAACCTGGTTATAATTTTCTGTTATAACCAGCTGGTTATAATGGCATTCACGCACCGGGCTTCTCTAAAAGCCCATGCTCACACTATGCGGTTAGAAAGTGAAAGTGCTGGATAGCACATTCTACTCCTAATCCATATGGAGCTCCCACCATGCAGGTGGGAAAGAGGGCTTGAGACAGAAAAACAGAGGCTAACAGTTATATAAAATAAAGCCCAGGGGACTGTGTAAAACAAATATTTTATACACACCCTCAGTGTGGGATGCTATTATAAACCCCTCGAGATTCGCTTTCAGTGTTTGTGTAGCATCCCATGCTGAGGGTGTGTATAAAATTCTCATTATACACAGTCCCTCATGTGTTATTCTGTATATATTACATTTTAAAACATTTCTCTGGGCATTGGAAAATCATCTCTACCCTAGAGCATGTCTGGCAAGGCATATTAGGTTTCAGCTTTCATATTTCTCTCTCTCTTTTTCTCTCTCTATGTTTCTGACGCGCTTGGCACATTGTAGGAACAACAACCCCCCTGCTGGTGCAGTTCATGCCATGCCCACGCTTGTCAAGCAGCGTCTTGTGCTGAGATTTGCGGGCTGTTCTGCGCCAGCTCAGCATGCACAGGTGTCAAGGCACAGCATGCCGGGGTGGATGACATCACAGGCTACGTTTCTTGGCCTCTGCCTTTTGCTCTGAGGGCCAAATATCCAACATTGCCTGACATTTCAGTATTGCTGCAGCAACGGGGTGGGGGGGGTGAAACTGTTTCTGGGAAGTGGGTGATGGGAAAGATTTGCACATGGAGAACTGCTGAGGCAGATATTAAGTTGGTTAATCCTTTGCGATCTGGAGAGGTCACCTTCATAACTCATGTCTGTGCTTCTGCTCATAACGAGGATTTCAAAGCTGTTGAATGATTGTTTTTTTATCTACAATTTCTTCTTCCTGCCCCTTGCTTCCTGGGAAGAACTCTCTGTGCCACACACAGCCTCCTGCCCACTCCACTGTGTTTGGCCCTCCCTCCAGAGCAGCCAGAGTTGTTTCGGGATATATTGAGAAAATACAGACGCCTCTGGATAAATGATTGCCTTCCAGTAGTCACACTGCTCTCAGTCTTCGGTTTCAGGAACTATAACAATTGTCAGGCAAGAGTTTATCCCTTGGGGTCGATATTTTCCCACTATTTCCATCACTTCTGGTCAGTATTTGTATTCTGTAAGAAACTCACATTTGGATATTGTTCCGAAAAATAGCACTTAAGTTCTTGCTGTCCTGTATTACAAACTATTTCTTTTTTTATTTACTGAAAGTGTTTTTGCAGGAAATACCTTCTACACTATAAACAGCTCATTTCCAGACATGTCCAAGGAGATGGGTACCTAGGGAAGCATGATGGCAGTTTTTAACAGCAGACAGAAAATTCATAAACATACAGCAGCACACAAGGCCAGTTTAACAGCAACAGAAATTCTAGCAGAATGAGCAGCAGCAAATTATAACAAACTCTGGCCATAGTCGATTCGACTGCAGCCGAGCTTGCAGAGCTCATGGTGGAACACGGCACAGTCTTCCATGTCCAAGATGGCCACCAGAGCTCAGTATGCATGTGCGGGCAGTTGTGCATGCGCAACTTCACTTCTGCAGTTGCGGAAAAGTCACGCATGTGCACTGAGCTCTGGTGGCCATCTTGGACATGGCAGAATGTTCCGCTGTGAGCTCAGTACACATGTGCGAGTTCACCGCAAGTGCGGTAGTGAAGTCACACATGTGCACTGAACTTCGGTGGCCATATTGAGCACGACAGACCATGACAGGAAAAGGAGTTCACCCGCTGGGGGTGGGTGGGATGAGAGGAGTGTTTGGAGTTACGGAATCATCATACTGCAACTTCAAATTTGTGTTTTGGTATTCTGGTTTTACAGCTACAGGAAGACAGCTGCAGGCTCCACCCACTGCAGCCGTATAAACAGGCACGTGGGAACAGTGCAAACCATAAAAAGATTACTAGTAGAGGAGAGGATATGGCAGAGTTATATGCAGGAGCTAACATGAGAAGTACATGTATGAAGTAGAGCTTTGGGTAAAGTATGAAAGTGTGAACTTTTTTTTTTCTCTCCCGGTTTTGTAGCTAGAATTATTAGCATGTAAATAATATGCAAATATATGCACATTACTAGGGTTTGAAATAAGAACCTTTTGGAACCTTTTGGTGTTTTCTTCATTAATCTGTTTAACTCCTGTCCAGCTGGGCCCATCAGGTCCACCCCTCCCAGCTCTATCACTTTGGCATCTCACTGACTTACTGTCTGGCTTCTTCCTTCTCCAAGGCTTTCTCCTTGCAGCGGAGGTTACCACATCATCAGGAGTGGTGTCTGTGGAGAGTCTGAACCTTTACCCTGCCTAACTGGAATGTTTTCTTCTCCTGGTTACTTACCAGGAAGAGCTGACCTGCAATGTGGTCCAAGACAGCCACTGCTCCTCCTCCTCCTCCTCCTCTATGTTGCAGTCCCTGGCTGCTGTGCCCCTAACCACTACTAGGGGCCAGACTTGTACTGTGTACCTCCTTCCCTTGAGGAAGAGAGTAGTCCATCAGACGCTCAGTCCTCCTCGCCCCAGCTGACCCTCTGACATCCTGGGTTCCACACCCAACCCCAGCTTGTTGGCACTGCACGCAGTAGGGCTACCACTGTGCCTGTGGGCCAGCATCTTTTGGAGTTTTAATTAGAGCTGAATCTAAACAGAACCAGAAGCTGTACATTTGCAGTGTATGCCTACTGATGGCCCAGGAGGAGGGAGTAGGATAATCAGTCCGAGAAAAAACTGTGTGTGTGTGTGTTTGGAGGGGGGGGGGTAGTAAGTAAACATGTAGTCTAATGGTTAGAGGAAAGGCCTGGGAGATTAAATGTTCTAGATTTGGAGCCCACCACTGCAGCTGACTCACAGTGTGACCTTGAGCAGGTCACGTGACCTCCTTCATAGTTCTGTCTCTTCAGATGTAAAAATTGTGCAGAACAGGACCCCACTGTAAATGAGATATGCATCTGATTTGTGCTTCCCTGGGTAAAAAAAAAATTGTTAAAAAAATCTTCAGTGATTTAAATATACCAGGGCTATAGCTGAGTTCGCATTTTAACTTCGTTTAAGCACACCTATGAAGGGATTGTCATTGGAAGAGGCTGGGATGTTAGCCAAGCTCAAGACCATGAGGAAATCTGAAACCTTTTCATTAGTCAGCTGCTGGCTGAGGTAAGGGGAACTTCGGGAGCAATGGGAGACAGTCCTGCACTTTTCAGTCCAGTTCTAAAGCACTCAGAGAAAAGAGCTGGACTGTGGAATGCTGACAGGGCAGAGAGGTGTGTGAGTGTGTGTGTGGAGGGGCAGACTACAGAGAGGATCAGTGCATATAAGATGAAATAATTTGGTTTTGTACATTTATACATGGTGCGTCATTGAAGTGCATGGATTGCAATGCATGTTATGAAAGGAAATGAATTAGGCTTTACATAGAACCTTTCATACGGTATTACAAAGTACTTTACAGTCCAGAGGAGGGAGAGGAAAGGATGTTGCTGCCATTAGATGCCCAGGGAGATTGAAACAACACAGGTAGAGAGTAGAGAAAAATTACAAAGCAGTTACGCATAGGGGGTATATTGACTTGCTCAAGGTCACGCAGTGAATAAGTGGTGGTGATGGAATTAAACCTGGGTCTCTCAGTTCACAACTCTGTGCTATAACCACTGTGTCAGACTGCCTTGAGTGTGAGATAGGTATGTTGTATGAATTCGATTTTATGTAATAAGCAAATCTTGTCTGTGTTAATGTTATGTAAGGAATAATCTACGGTCGGGTGTGCGGCAATATTTTAATAACCGAACAACCGGGGTGGGTTATAAGACCTGAGACACAGCTGAGGGCCTTCAGCCACCCAGGAAGTGAGGTTAGTATAATATTGACACTCACTTGGAGTGGATTATTGGACTATAACATTCATAAAATGGTCATAGTCATGCCAGTAAAGCAACACTGAATTGAACTGGCGAGAAAGAGAGAGAGAGACAAAAGAGAGAGGGAGGAGGAGGGAGGGAGGGAAAGGTAAGGAAGAATGGCAATGTTAGGCACAAGTGCAGCAAGCAGATGATAGGTGCTGCCGGCGGAGCAACAGTGTATAGTAGACAGCAGAACCAGTGCTTGACTTGAAATGCAAAAAAGAGTTAATACAAAAAATGAATTATTGATGCCTCTCTTGTTGAGAGTATTCCTTCAATGTTTTGAATGCGGATTGGGGTGGGAGCAGAGGGGGAAGAGAGGCAGGCAGGGGTGGGGTGGCACTGGAAGTATGTCCACTTGGGGCACCATTACATCTAAAACCAACTATGAGAGAAAGACAAAAAGAGCGAGAGAGAGAGAGAAAGAGAAGAGGGGAGAGAGAGATGAACCTTGCTGCTAGCGTTGGCCTAATATCTGACCTTCAGCAAGGGTTAGCACTCATCTGCAGTAACAGAGAACTGTTACTCTACCATAGCCCTTGAGGGTTTGGCACTTCAGAATATTAATATCGTTGAATGCTTTGTTTCAGTAACAAACAAAAAGAAAAGTGGGGAGGGAAGAAAGCAACTTCAAAAAAAGAATCAAATAAATATCTAATTTGAATGTTAATTTTTGCAGAATGGCATCTTGGCGGTAATATTTTAGTGTATAGATAATGGCACATAAAATCAATTTGCTACGTAACTGTTAATGGTAAGTGCTTTTCTGAAGATGCAGTCTTCCACAGCGACTCCTGGTTCATGATGGAGAGTGCTTAATTTTTCAGAGACCACTGCCAGCTCTTATATGCTATATATAGGACATAGCAAGTGTTCGCAGAAATACAGTAAGACCTGCAGCCAGCACTGAGTGTATTTTATTTTAACCAGCCTGGCAGCTACCCCACAGTGTGACGTGACAGCTACAAGGGGAAGTGCAGCATTGTTGAAAAGCTGTGAAGTGCATACCTTTGTGCTGTCTCACTTTTACTGGTAGGCTTGTGGCTCAGTCGTCTCTCTCCTGGTTGCTCATTTGACACGCAGAGGCCTGGTGGAGGTTTGGGAAGTGAGGTCTGAGTTCTCATTCGGAACTCAGTTAGCATTTTGTGGCAAAGTGGTGGTCCCGTTTTAAGATTAACTTTCACTAGTCGGCCCAGTGGCACTGAGGGCTAAAGTGCTGGATGCCGCCGACGACCCGTGTTTGGGAACTACATGGGCCGCTGGGGTTGGTAGGGCAGAAAAGGACTGAATGTCTGATGGACCAGTCTCTCTCTCCAGGGAGGTGGGCTCTCAAAGGTCGGTGCCTGTCTGCTCCCTAGTGGATGCTGGGGAACAGGGCGCTGCGCTGAAGAATGGGGAGGAGTCATGGCAGATGCTTGGAGGGAGTACGTGCAGACACGTGCATGCTCCCCTCCGCAGGCGTCACTGCACACCTCGACTCCTGGGGAGAAAATCCAGAAAAAACAAGATGCCGCAGCAGAATGGTGGAGGGCGCCTTGCAGACTCTGCTCCCAGCCAGCCACGGTGCTGGTCCGCTGAATCCAGTCTCCAGTGGGGGTTGAGGAACCCCACTGGCCCCACCAGGGGGGTAAGCCTTGGGAGCCAGGCTAGTGCCAGATGGTGGATGCCGGGGGGGGTGGAGCTGGGGGTTCCCTCCAGAGACAAGCCGGCAAGCAGAAAGAGATAACTAAAAAAAAAAGAGATAAACTCTCAGCAAAATGAATTTAATGATGCAGTGAATGGTTGATGAAAGTCCCCTTTAAAGTATTTCAGTGTATTCTCTGTGTTTCATTTTTTTGTTGACTTATCCTTAGGGAGTGCTATAGAACAATATCCCTGATTTATTTTCTCCCCCCTGTTCCCCGTGTGGACAATGGGGTAGCCTGGCTGCACCCGTTCTCCAGCTGTGGGGGTGGGGCCCTTCTCAGCTGATGCACGTGCCATTTCTTGGCCAACCACCAGTGGGTTCCTGAATACCAGAGTGCCCATACCCTCCTCAGGAGCCAATAGCCTCACCACCATGAAGCACCACACACCCGCTGTGCCATCACACCACTGGGTCAGCTAAAAGAGAACACTGTAAGTTGAACATGGGCTTACATGTTGCCTTCCTGGAGACAGGAAATGGCACCACAGCTTGTACGGGGGTTGTATACAGACCCCCATCTCAGGGGAGGAAATGGACATGGAAATGATAGAAGGCATCCTTAGAATGGCAGAAAAGGGGGAGATATTGTTGATGGGGGACCTGAGTATGCCAGATGTTAACTGGAGCACCTTTGCTGCAGCCACATCCAATAATAGGGTCATTCTGGATGCCTTACAGGGGGCATGTCTTAGACAGCTAGTGTTGGAACCCACTCAGGAGGGAGCAATCTTAGACCTGGTACTCTCAAACAGGGACAGAGAGAGAGAGAGAGAGAATCTTGGATTTAAAAGTGGGTAGCCATCTGGGAACAAGCAACCACCAAACAGTGAGGTTCACGATGAACACAGCCATAGGTCAAGTCACACAAAGGTGATGGTGTTGGACTTTAGAAGGGCTGGCTCTGGCAAAATGGGTGAGTGCCTCAGAAAGCACTGGCAAATGGGCAAGAAGGTGGGGCAGAGGAACAAAGGGGAAAAACCAAAGCTGCCATCACAGATGCAGCAAGCCTTTGTGTGAAGCAAATAAGCAAAACAAAATTAAGCAAAAAACCACTGTGGTTCTCAAAAGAGATGATGGGGAAGGTTAGGGAGAAAAAGACAACATTCAGGAAATATAAGGAAACACAGAAGGAGCAGGACAGAGAACTGTACCAGTTAAAGTAGAAGGAAGCGGGGAAGGCAGTCAGAATAGCAAAGGCTCAAACTGTAGAAAAGGTAGCCAACTCAGTTAAGAAGGGGAATAAAACCTTTTATAGGTACATTAGGGAGTGAAGAAAGATCAGGGGAGGGATAGTGAGGCTTAATAAAGGGGAGAGGGTGGGCAGAGGGTGACAGTGACAAAGCAGAGATACTGAAAGAATACTTCTGCTCAGTATTCACAAAAGAAGTTGAGGGGGAATAAACCAAATAATAGGAGCCCATTGGATAGGGGGGTCGATACCAGTCCACTCACAGAAGAAAGGATTCTGAAAGAACTCCTAAAGCTGAAAGTGGACAAAGCAATGGGGCCTGACAGGATTCACCCCAGAATTCTAAAAGAACTAAGGGTAGAACTAGTGGCACCACTGACTACCCTTTTTTAACAAATCATGGGAGGATGGTATGGTATCGGAGGACTGGAGGAGGGAAGATGTGATTCCCCTTCACAAAAGTGGGAGCAAGGAAGAGGCAGGAAACTACAGGCCTGTTAGTTTGACCTCAGTGGTAGGGAAAATGATGGAAGGTCATATCAGATGAATCTAATAGATTTCTTTGACAGGGTGACCAAAGTAGTAGACCAGGGAGGGGCTGTGGACGTGGCCTACCTAGACTTTAGCAAGGCATTTGACACAGTGCCACACAAAAGATCAATAAACAAGTTAACCAGCATGGGAGTGGCTCCCAGGGTGGTAACCTGGGTAAAAATTGGCTGGACAACAGGACACAGTGGGTAATAGTAAACGGAGTCCACTCCGAAGAAAGGAGGTTAGCAGTGGGGTACTGCAGGGTTCAGTACTGGGACCGGTCCTCTTTAATGTCTTTATGGGTGACATTGCGGAGGGACTGGAAGGAAAAGTATGCCTCTTTGCAGAAGACACAAAGATCTACAGCAGGGTTGATACACGGGAGGGGGGGTGGAAAGGATGAGAAGGGACTTGGCAAGGTTGGAGGAATGGTCAAAAGAATGGCAGCTTAGATTCAATGCAAAGAAGTGCAAAGTAATGCACCTGGGAAACAAAAACCCAAGGAAGAGTACACAATGTGGGGGGGAGGTATTAACGACAACAAAAATGGAAAGGGACCTGGGGTTAGTCATATCAGATGACCTAAAGGTAGGCAAGCAATGTGAGAAGGCAGTAAGGAGGGCTGGGGGGATACTGGGATGCATAGGGAGAGGCATCACCAGTAGAAAACAGGAAGTTGTTATCCTTCTGTACAGACAGTTGGTGAGACCCCATTTGGAGTACTTTGTGCAGTTCTGGAGACCCCATTTCCACAAGGACATAGACAGGATGGAGGCAGTCCAGAGGAGGGCAACCAAAATGGTGCAGGGTCTGCACCAAAAGCCATACGAAGACAGACTAAAGGAGTTTAATACATATACCGTCGAGGAAAGGAGGGCGGTGGGGGGGCATGATAGAAACTTTCAGTTACCTCAAGGGAATCAACAAAGTCCAAGAGGGTAGCATTTTTCAGAAAAAGAGATGCGCAATAACAAGGGGACACAATTTGAAGATAGAGGGGGGACAGCTCAGAGACAATTTGAGGAAGCATTTTTTCATGGCGAGGGTGGTGGACACATGGAACAGCCTTCCTGAGGAGGCTGTGGGGTCAAAAACAGTGGGGGAATTTAAGAATGCATGGGACAGACATAAGGCAATTCTAGTGGGAGGTAGGAGGAAATAGGCTGTTGGTTAACCAGGATCTGCAGCTTATCCGATAGGTAGGGAAATGGGCAGACTGGGTGGGCCAAGCGGTCCTTATCTGATGTCAAAGTCTGTGTTTCTATATTTCTTCCATGTGGACCAGCTATTTGTCTGGCAAACCTGGCCATTTGCAATCTATTCATAATTTGACAAAGGGGGCATGTAAATGAGGAGGGGGAGGCAATCACCCTTTCCAATGTTGAGGTTTCCTCTAACCATGACCTGATAATTGTTCAGGGTGGCAACAATATTATACGCAGGCACACATCTTGAAAATAATTTGTTGAAACAAAGGTCTTTCTTCCCTAAACTCTTATTATCATATGTGACACCAAAGAGGTGAAATAACCACACTGGTGTTGGGAGGTAAATTTGGACCCTGGCCTGATATCCCTGAGGGATCAGGTCAGCCACAGCTTGGGACATGTCTTTGAATCAGTTGAATGTTTTAATTCTGGAGAGTCCCATTCTCCAACACTGGTGCAAGAGGAGACGCCTTCCACTCTACAGGGTGCAGTGGAGGGGTGTCAATTCCATGGTAGCATATGGCCTGTGGGGCACAAGCAGGACCAGCTTGAGGTAGAGAAATTACTTTTTGGTATAAGAGATTGCTCTGGGTGGGGTCAACATTCACCACTCGGCAAATGGATGGCCTTCTTTCTGCTGTTGTGACTTGATCTGTTTCCAGTGGGAATAAGGGACTTTCTATGGAATGAAGGACTTCAGCAGGTTTGCAGCTCATAATCGCTATATTCATATTAACCCTTTGAGTGCTGAATATGTTTGAAATGCATGTAGACTGTGGACATATAGAAGATAGATAGATAGATAGATAGATAGATAGATAGATAGATAGATAGATAGATAGATAGATAGATAGAGAGATTGTAGGAGTATGCAAATACCTTAATTCGAATATTCGTATTCGGGACTCCAGATATTCGTTATTTGGCCCCAAATAAGTGTTTTTTTTTTTTTAAATAAGACATTGTAACAATGTCAAAATCCACCACTTCTTTCCCTTTTGAAGTACAACAGTTAATTCTGCCATGAACACCCCTTAACAGCCTTGCAACAGCCCAAAAAGGCAACAAAGTACTGCACTGGTCAGTGGTCAGGCGGCAGATACTCATCACAGATTGACCAAAGGCTGTAGATGAGGTGATGTCTTGTGTCTTGTCTAGGGCAGCTACAATGGCACTGGAGTAAGTGCATTGTATGTGCACCCTAGAACAGAGGAGAGCGAGATGTGCTATGATAGTGACCTATACAAGTACCTCACAGGGGTAAAGAGGGCACATAAGGGGAGTCTCTTTCAAATGAGAAAGAGCACAGGTACTGGGGCAATGGGGGCATGTGATGAAGCTCAAGGGGGAGTCCAAGACAGATGTGAAAAAATTTTTATTCACAGAAGGCATGGTAGATGCCTGACACAGACTGCCAGCACAAGTGATGGTGGCGAAACAGTGTGGGGCTTCAAGAATGCATGAGATAGGCATAGGGGTGTATTTCAAACCAGGCAGGGAGGCAGCAGGGTTGTCTTAGGGTCTGCAGAAGTGACCAAAAAGGCAGGGATGGACAATCTGGGCAGACTGTAGGCCAAATGGTCCTTTTCTACCAATAGATAATTAGTAACCTAAGGTGCACTATAGTAAGTGCACTGAAACATGATACAGTATTTAAGTGTTTCTAGTTTAAGAGGGGCCTCATGGTGATCCTGCAGTTATATGCCAGGGAATGGAGAGTTACCCTTTAAATTAAATATTTAATGTGATAGAAAAAAGAAAGGGTGATCCCCCCAAAACGTAACATTACACTGTCATAACATTAGGCAGATCGAGAGCAGCACTCTGCCACCAGTTTTATGTAGGCAGATCATACTTGTAGCCAACTACTGGTAAGTTTAGCTTAATGAACACTAGCTGTTCAACGTGTTAAGGGTCCAGCTTGGAACGTCAGTAATGTCACCAGCAGTGCTAAACATCCTCTTGAACGGCACACTTGTAGGAGGGCAGCTTAGGTATTTTAAAGCAAGTTGTGCCATGTGAGGAAAGGAGTTCATTTTCTGAATCCAGTAGCCCAGTGGATCAACTTCAAATGGCTCAATTGATTCTGCAAAGTAGCCATTAAGTAAAGTTTCAGCAGAGAGAGGTTGAGATTGTGAGCATTTGTGTTGCTGTTCATGCAATGATGTACTGAGTAATGCCCAGTCACTCTCCTCTGCACTGCCACTATGCCGTCTTTCCCCATCTCTGCCAGTACCATCTGATTCCAAGCCACCACATGCATGTTTCTCTTCCTCAGGAACCTGAACTGGAGCATCTTCTTCCCCTTCCAAGTGTTGCACTGCCTGCATGGCACTATTTAACTCTTCACTCAGCTGTTGCCTAAAATGAGTCACCCTGTGGCTATCCATGGCTATATGAAGGATCTCGCATTTGATCCCAGGGTCAGACGTGGTAGCAAATCTGGTGCCTTCAAATCTGGGCTCAGATCCCTCCTTAACACTACAAAGACCTGTACCTGCCTGCACTAATGAGACAGGACCTTAGCCTTCCAATTTACCTATTACATATCCCCTCCCACTTCCAAGCTCTTGTTATTACCCTTATATTGTAATAACCGCCAATGTTTCCCCTCCCTTATCACCTTTTATTTCTCCTCAATCCCCTCCTGCACCCCCTCTCACCAAACGATGCCCACTTATGGCTGACTACACTACTCACCCCTGACGATACCATTCCTGGCTGACCACCCTACCCCTTTTCCATTCTAAGTTGACCCACCATCTAGTGAACTCCAGTGCGGAATCTTACCAACCTTGTCTTATTAATCCTCTTACAAGATGTTTATAATTTTTTTTTTCAATTCAATTTTATTTATATAGCGCCTTTCAAGACCAAGGTGCTGTACAAACATTAAAATTAATAAAATCCAAACAATTAAAAGTCAGCCACAACTAGCACAAATATGCTAAATCAAAAAGATATGTTTTTAAAGCAACTTTAACGTTATCAATGGTTGGACATTCTCTCAACCAATGAGGTAGAGAATTCCACAGGGTTGGTGCTGAAAAAGCAAAGGCACGGGATCCTGATGACTTTAATCGAACCCTGGGAATCTCCAGCAATCCCTCGTTGGCGGAACAGAGAGGACGGATGGGACAGTAGCGAATCAGGAGATCTTTCAGGTAACCAGGTCCCTGATCATGTAGAGCTTTAAAGGTTAGTAAACCAACCTTAAAGGTGATCCGCCACCAAACAGGCAGCCAGTGCAGTTCGAGGAGCACAGGCGTAATATGACTGGTTCTAGAAGTCCCAGTCAAAAGCCTGGCTGCTGCGTTCTGCACCAGCTGAAGGCAGCAGATATCAACCCCTGGTAGCCCTAGGTAGAGGGAGTTGCAGTAATCCAGATGAGTAGTGACAAAGGCGTGGACCAATGTTGGAAGGTCCTCCGGGGGAATCAGATGTTTCACCCGGGCAATATTTCTCAGATGGTAAAAAGAGGATTTGACAACAGCTGACATTAGGCAGATCAAGAGCAGCACTCTGCCACCAGTTTTATGTAGGCAGATCATACTTGTAGCCAACTACTGGTAAGTTTAGCTTAATGAACACTAGCTGTTCAATGTGTTGAGGGCCCAGCTTGGAACGTCATTATATTTGGTTGCCTGTGTAATTGTTTTTCTGTATACCTTGTATTATTTGTAATGTTTGATCAACACAGACTTGGAACCTTTGAAAATGAGTCTTTGACTCAAAGGTATTAATCCCAAACCGAAATAGATAAATAAATACGTGGTGGCAGTTATCCATGACTTGGTGAACCTTGCATCAAGTTCTGCATCAAGATGAATAACAAGCTCAGTGACCTCTTGTGTACTCATTGTATTGTCAGCCAAAAAACGTTGTAACGATCTTTTGAGAATATGCACAGCTGGGATAACCTGACTAGATAAAGCTGTGGCAGCCCTTAGATCGTGTACTCCTCTCAAATGGTGCAAGAACCTTCACCATGCCCTCAAGAACTAACCAGTCATGATGTTCTAGAACATCTCCAATGTCTGCCTTCATAGAAATTTTGTATAGTGCCTGCTTTTGCTCCAGCAGTCGTGAAAGCATCAGGATGAAAAGAATTCCACCGAGTGCTAACATTTTGTATTGCACGATGTTGGGACAGACCAAGGCGTTCCTGAACTTCTCGTAATTTGTTAGTGGCTTTTACAGAGTGATGGAAATGGCTGCAGATGGAATGGGCTGTGAATAATATGTTGTTGGTCCTAGTACTGTTATGCAGTGCATGAGTTACCACTAAATTCAGTGTGCGTGTAAAGCAACGAATACTCACAAAATGGCCATCATTGATGGCTTTCACCATGTTTGTGCCATTGTCAGTAACACAAAAAGAACAGCTTTTAAACTGGTGTTAACACCAGTCCAAGACCGCAACATGTCTTGCAGGAATGTGAGAATACTATGTGCTCTGTGGTCTTCCTCCATCAGTCCAATGTTCAGTAAAGCTGACCTAATGTGACTACCAGATTGTGGAGGGGGGGGCATGGATGAGCCACAAGGTGATGCATCGGAAACGGCAGCAGCAGGTTGTTGCACACACCAGTGTGCAGTTAAAGAGAGATAGGCATGCAGGGAGTTATCGCTGGTCCAGATATCTGACGTGCAGTGAAAAACACCACCAGCAGCCTCTGCAAGCAGAGCAGCAACAGCAGATCACACGCCATTATACTGTCGTGGCAATACACTCTGTGAAAATGTAGTATGAGATGGTATCTGATAACGTGGGTGCAAATAGTTGAGAAGCTGTCAGAAGCCAGTATCTTCCACAACTGAGTTAGGCTGGAGATCCAACCCCATCATCTCGGCAATCAGCTGTGTGATTTGCTGTGCTGTTGTATGTGAGGCATGATACTGTGTTCATGCATGCAGAGCATCCACTATTGGAATTGCCACGGTAGACATCGATGTGGACCGCTTCAACAACAGTGGTGTGCGAAGTGCTGTTCACCGTCTCTTCCTTGTAGTATCACTGGAGTCAGAAGTGACCAGAGTAGAAGGACTCTGTGATGGTGAGGGGGAAGGAGTGCTGTGACCACTGGGTTGCTCAAAATCAGATCTCTCAGTACCACCACCACTGCCAACAGTACATGCCTGTCTATCAGAAGGGTTTGGTTTTGGTGAAACCAAGGGTTCAGATCCAGACCCGGATGAGCTTCGATACAGTTGAAGGTGTTTAAGCTTCAAGTGGTTCTGTAATGATGTTGTGGTTAAGTTAGAGAGTGATTTCCCTCAGCTTATAGTGCTGTTGCAAAAAGAACAGACTGCCTTACTTGTGTCCTCCTTTAACACAGTGAAGTGCAGCCACATAGCACTCTTAACACTGTGGTTACCAGTGATTCTGGTAGTACCACATCCCCCAGTTCATTTTTCAACAGATGTGTCTGTCTTGTCCGCATGTTCTTTGCCCTATGATCACTGGCCCTGATGGCACTGCCATCACTTGGCTGTCCTTCAGGCTGTGACGGAGCCTGCTGAAGAAATGTCAGTGTTGCTTGTTTGGTTTTCTTAGGGGGACCCTTATGATAACTGCTACTTCTACGACCCTGGGTACTAGTGCTATTTCTAGACGCTCTTTTGCCAGCCACCTTTTTTTCTGCCCTCAAGGTACATAGCATACTTGCCTCTTCCTCAAAGTAACTCACATTTGCCTCTGATGAAGAAGATGACATGTCACCAGGCAATTGATGTGGAAGGGAACACTGAGAATCAGATGACTGGTCCTCTTCTACAACTTTTTCAGGAGTACTGAGAAGCAGGAGGCATTACTGAATCAACCGTAGTGGTCATACTGGTAATATTTGCCATGGCACGGATGACAGACTGTGGTGATAGTGTCACATTAGTGGCAGTAGTGGCAGGGTTCGTAATGTCAGTAGTGGCTGGAGTGACAGTCACAGCTGCAGGACGGGCTGTAGTAGTCATGCTGCCAGTTTTTGTGGAAGAGGAAGACAGGGTCTCTGTGGTGATGGTGGTGGGAATGACAGATGTGATGGTACTGATGAGAGATGGGGACACATTGGTGGTTGTGGGTGTCGAGAACAGTGTCCTTCTGTCTGTGCTTCTTGTATCACTTTGTCTTGTGCCAGCCACAGTACTACTGTTGCTGGAAGAAATAGGCTTAGAAGGAGTAAAAAATAATTTTGGGCATCAAATACGGCCTGACCGTCACTCACATTCAGGTTCACCATCACCAACCTGTTCCTCCATTGTAGATTTCCATGGGCTGGACCAAGTACATTTTTTTCCACCTCTACCTGCCATTGTCTATGCCAACAATTTCTAAACACTCTTGTGTACTGTAATACTTTGTAAATGTGCAGAAGTTGTGATTTATTTTAGCACAAAAAAAATTCTTGCATCCCCATTGGTAGCTTTTCTGAGACCGGGCCGAAGAAACTAAAAAACATGGCGGCGGTTTCCTCTCGCTTAGTGAGAGAAATGTGAACTCGTTTTTTTTTTATTTTGAAACAAACAGTTTCATGGACTATCTATTGATCCTACATTCACAGAATGATGGAAAAGTAAAGGTAGGACTGCCTAATAAATAGAAGCAAACATGTTTTGGAAACAAGTGAGACAGAGTCTTTAGTGCTACCTGCGGCTGAGAAACAGCTTGTCTTTAAAGTGCGGCGGGCGGCCATCCCGTTTCATGCAATGCACATAAAAAAAGTCATGTTTTTTACAATTCCATCCATATATTACAAAAAATAATAGATAAATGACTACATATTACAAGGCAGTTAGACCATCTTGAGGGTTGGGGGACTTTGGGAACCTCTCGAGCCGCTGCTCGGTTCCAAGTCCCCTCGATGGTCTAACTATATAATACTATAGTCAACTATCTATTATTCTATTTATCAGAACTACAATGAACACTCCATTAAACACTGACATAAACATCTTTTTAACATAGCTATAAAATACATTACTGGCATCTTATAACATTGCGAAACTTAATATTCCTATTTCATTTTAGACTTAAATAGATTAACAACCAGTGAAATGGCCAAAGAGTGAAATAAAATAAAATTGTTATAAGAAATATAAATTGGATAAAAATAACCAATAAAATATGAAGTATGGAAGAGAGAAGGGAAGATCAATTAGCAATGTATTACCTACCATCTAATGGCTGATGGGGGAGGGGTGAGGTCATTTTACAGACTCTTTATATAATTCCCATTTAGTCCAACTGTTCATATACATTTCATTTTTGTGATTCACTGCAAAAGTAATGTATTCCATATTTTGAATTCATAAGATACTGTTGACCGAAGCTGTAATATTTTGAGGAGTTTTTTGAAGCCATTTTATGGTTATTGTTTTTAGTGCTGCAACAGTTAGAATTATCCACAAATACATAGTCTTCCATCCCTTAACCTCCAAGGGGTATATCCCCATTAATAAGTTTTCTGGTCCTGTCACTGATGTTATCTCAAACAGTTTTGTCAGATGATATTTTATTTGACCCAGAAACTCTTAATATGTGGACAAAGCCAGAATATATGAGCCTGAGCTGCATGTAGGTTCCCACACCTTCTCCAACAGGCCAGGCTTGGTACAGAGCCCATTCTCACTAACCTGCAGGTGGTTAAGAAGTATCTAATGTGAATTTTCCAAATGTATTCCCGCCAGCAAGGAGAAGAGATGGTCTTCCAACAACTGGCAAAAACCATTTTCCATTTAGAGGAACTCCAAGAGAATCCCAGTTCCTGCTCCCATCTCTGCTGTATAGATTGCATATTGTGGGCCCTGTCTGCTATTAAGTTCCAGTACAGCATCGTGCCTGCTCCCATCTCTGTTGTATAGATTGTATATTGTGGGCCCTGTCTGCTATTAAGTTCCAGTACAGCATCGTGCCTGCTTCCATCTCTGTTGTATAGATTGTATATTGTGGGCCCAGTCTGTTTTTAAGTTCCAATACAGCATTGTGATGGCTCCTTTGCCATGTGTGGAATCCCATATTATCTCAAATGCTGCAGGGTAGGGTATGAGGTCCTCTACTGCTGTGTTCTGTCGCAGTATACTATTTATGTAGTCCCTAAGTTGATAACTACTAATATTTTTAACAACAGATTTCTACAGCAGAACTACCGTAATACTTTTTATTTTTTAAATGTACAGAAGTACTGATTTATTTTAGCATAAAAATATTTTTCAAGCAGCACGTAGGGCAGGCAAGGGTATGCATGCAGTGCAACTGTGTGGCGTCACTACCTGGCCCTAAACTCTGGGCTGTTGCTTTAGTGCTGCTGCTATAACTAGCTCTTCTGCATTAACAACTGTTGCTGTTTTAACTAGCATTTCTGCTTTAACTAATGTTGCTGCTTTAACTAGTATTGCTGCTTTAACTAGTGCTGCTGCTTTAATTGTTAAAAAGTCAAACCAGTACAGAGCATCATCAGTAGAACTATTGCAGATCATCATGTGGGGCATGCTTGTTGTCCTGTGGTGCCCCATCCCATAATCATCCAGTGAGTAAGTTTTGAAGATGCAGTGCAGAGGACATGGCACACAACCACTCTGGCAGGCATGTGTGGGCTCTGGATGCTATTGTCATATTTGACTGTGCTGTATAGTGGTCCTCTCCAGTCATCCCCCAACCATGGAAGCAAAAATCTACCTCTCTCTGGAATACCGGCTGCTCAGAATGGGGCACAGGGTGGTACTGGTCTGCTACAGGGAAGTCACTGGGTTTGGGACAGGGTGAAGGCCACCCAGAATGGGGCACAGGGTGATGCTGGTCAGCTACAAGGTAGGTGAGTGGGTTCGGGACAGGGTGAAAGCCCCCCAAGAATGGGGTACAGGGTGGTGCCAGTTAGCTACAGGTAGGTCAGTGGGTCTGCAGAGGATGAAGGCCAAACGGAATGTGGGAGCAAGCAGGGGGTGGTGCAGAGGTACAAATGTAGTAGACATTAGAGGAAAACAAGGAAGAATCGTAGGAAGAGTGATATAGTACTACATTTAAAAAAAGAAATGCTGTCTCAGAGGGCTGAGGGGCCAGTGCCTCACCTGCTGCCACGCAGTGGCCCGGGTTCGGGAGTGGACATGGGTCACCGGGTGTCGGCCAGGGGTGGACAGGATCGAGTGTCCCAGGGACTACTCTTCTCTCCCAGGGAGGGGAGGCAAGCTGTCTCAGCCTCTTACTGCCACTGGGTGGGGGTCTGGTAGTAGATCAGGTGCGAGGGGCTTAGTGGGAGGGTCCGCGAATCTGTAGTGCATGCCTCCACATGCACGCACTTACACCATCATGGCCAGGGGACTGGGGAGAAAACAGAAATGGGGACCCATGGACTTCATGATGCCCTGCACATCACCCCCGACCCGCACCACCACCTGGACCTCTGGGACCTCTGGATATGTATACTGGGAGGGGAGGGGAAGGGAGGGAATGGCCCTTCTTCCTCTGGCCCTGCCACGGGGGGGCATTGGGGGAACCAGCTTCAGGTAAGTCCAGAGGAAGTGGGTGCTGGCCAAGGGGAGGTGGGGACAGAGCTGCCCAAAACAGATAGAAAGCTATATATATATATATATATATATATATATTAAATGCAGTCATCCCAATAGCCCAGTGGCAGTGCTACCCACTGTCATGCAGGTGACCAGAGTTTGGGTGCCAATATGGGCCACCACATTGGAAGGCAGATAGGCTAAGGCAGGTGCCACATGGCGGCATACCTTGGCTGGAGAGGGTTGGCGGCAAGCTCGGCATCCCAGCAACCCTGTGGCTGGGCCAGGGATCTTGCTCCTGCCGCAGGGTTAGCTGTGAGCATGTGAGGCCATTGGTTATGCTCACATCGGGGAAGGAGGGAGAGAGGAACCAGAGGGACATAAATTCCACTACCATCGAAATGATGGTCTGAGCCTAGGTTGCTCCCCTGAGTCCTAGTGCCTGTCTCAATGGATACTGATCTGCACAAGTATGTGGACTGCCTCAGTTGGGGGGGGAGGACAGCCCTCCCCCTGGAGCCCCTGCTATGGAAGGCAAGCCATGGGGTTAACCAGTGGGTTAATGGGGTCCTGAGGGCCAAAGAGGTTCTGGACCGAATGGTGTACATCCCTGGGACCAGGGTATATCCCTAGAAGACGTCAGTGTTGGGAAGAAAAAAATGTTATAGGAAAAACAAAATAAAAAAAAGGAAAAACATGAGATGAGAAAGTGACAGCAGTGCCTCACCTTATTGGGCGCCTGTTATTGTCCTGGGGACTGCACTGGTGCCTAATTACATATTTTTGTTTTCAAAGAATTCCATTCACGTTACATTTTTCAAACTGCTGGCAACTCTGTGTCAGCACTTTCTCTAGCCCTTCCATTCCAGTTTACATGGCCTTTTTTGTTACCCAAGATTGCAGCTGGCCATTTGATGAGTGACACATTTTGTTGTTATCAAAAACTGCTGTTATAGACCACCCTGCTCTCCCCCCTGTATCTCTCACTGTCTCGCTCTCTTTCTAGCACCTCTTCCCCTTTTTCTCCCCTCTGTCTACAGTATCTTTCTCCCTCTTTCCCACCCGCCTCTCTCTCTCTCTCTCTCTATATATATATATATATATACATATATATACATACATATATATATATATAGATATATAGATATAGTCTACATTATGTTTATCTCTCTGTCTAGAGAGACATATTTTCATTGCAAAAAAAACTGATAATGCAGGCATTAGGGTTGAAGAATGCAAAGCACACAAAGGAGGAAAATGAAAAAAACCCTAGGGTTTTGGGTCTCTGGAGTCTTGGCAAATCAGTGGTGGGGTCTTCCTTGGGGTTTTCATCCCTAATGTGTCCCCCTGCCCACCAATAGCCTCCTGTCTGAAGCACAAGGTACAGCTCCAAGCCAGTGCCTTGTTGTGATGCAGTCTTTGGAGGTAGAAAAATATGGCTCACCACAAGTTGTCAGCAAAAATCAGTTGCAGCTTTCTTCATGCGGGACCTGAGGGTGCTGTGTGAAGAAAAGAGATCACATCTAACCTTGTTTGCTCAGGGGAAGGGATGCGCATTAGGTTGACAACCCCAAGGAACACTCCACCACTGATTCACCAAGACTCCGGAGACCCAAAAACCCTAATGTCTTTTCATTTCCCTATTTGGGGTGCTTTGCATTCTTCAACCCTAATGTCTGCATTAACGTAGTTTTTTGGGGTTTTTTTGCAATAAATTTCCTTTCTTTTTGTGATAGTGGAATCATATCTGAAATGAAGTAAAATAGTGGAGTTATTTTTAGCCCTGCTTCACCAACCAACTAACAAGTGAAAGTGTCCTAATACTTGCAATTGCATCTGTACACTGTACCATCCTAGGTTAGATACAGTACTACTAATAAAGATTTCTTAACTGGCTCCTGGGGATTGTGGGATGGGTTTTGGGCAGCTTGAGGGAGCATCCAGTCGTACCTGTAAAATAAGAATAACGGGGTCACAAAGGATCTGCAGCTGTTTAGTAACGAACTGGTACAAACAAGGTACTCTAAACATAAAATGATACTTATCTGATGCACATGGTCTGTGCCCTCCAGTGCCAGGTCTGGTGTCTTGTTGCGCTGCCTTCTTTATTTCACTGGACCTGTAGACATTAAGTGGAAAATGGGTTAGTATGATTAATAACAATACTGATCAGCTGTGTAAGGTGGAAATGGATTGTATTTTGGGGGGGGGTTAAAGTGGGGTCATTGGGAGGGTAGATACTGGTGCTAAGTGTGACACTCTGCCAGCTGGTTATGATTATTGTATGATATTGGTAGTGTAAATAAATGGTCAGTGTATGAAATGTCAGTCTGTGAGATGTGGCCCTTTTAAATTACAAGGTGTCAGCAGCTGAAATCACAGGCTGTATTACACTGACCAGGAGATCTCTGTAATGTAATTAACTTCCTCGAGAAATTGCATTTTATGGCCTTTTTATGAGCTCATGTTTTTGAAGTGAAAATCAAATGTGATTTTATGTCTTCAGAAACAATACATCATACTCAGCAGCATGGATTTAGGAAAGGGCACAGCACATCGACTGCTCTACTTGAATTCACAGGAGCAATCCACAATGCCATGGACAAAGGAAACCTAACTGGAGCAGTCTACATTGATTTAACCAAGGCATTTGATATGGCACCCCATGGCCTACTCATCAAACAACTACTGTCTCTAGGGCTCTCACAGGGTCCTGGTGACTGGGTAGAAAATTACCTTGCTCAGCGCTCTCAATCTGTAAAAATAGCTGGAGTTCTCTCAGACTCAAAACCGGTTCGCTCAGGAGACCCCAGGGATCCATCCTGGGCCCTCTCCTTTTCAGCCTTTTCCTAAACTCCCTCCCCAAATCCTGCCCTGAACAAATAATCCTCTATGCCAACGATGCCGTGATTCTTGCCACCATAAAGATCCGAACCTCTTACGCCTAACCTTCAGCATGCTTTCCAGGTTGAGATGTGGTTCCTTGAACATAAGCTGGTTCTAAACCACAAAAACTAAACCATGCTCTTCTCTAATCTGCAAAACAAGAAACAGCAAGTACCACTCACCATTAATACGTACCTGGGAAATACCCTTGAAAAAGTGCCAATTTTCAAATATCTTGGAATCATCTTTGATCAAGGCCTAACCTTTGCAACTCATATTGATAGTACAGCAAAAACTATTAATCAGCGAATTGGGATCCTGTATCGGAACCAACAGCTCCTTACCCATTCTGCACTGAGGATTGCCATTCAGTTCTCTATCATCTCAATCGTTGACTATGGTTTAGTTATATACAGATCTGCCACTACTACAGCACTTAGTCGCATTACAACATCCCTAAATAAGGCCTGTCGTCTGCTCACTGGTGCACATCGACGTACCCACACATGTGAACTCTATGCTGATTCAGGTTGGTTGCAACTGTCAAACCGGATAAAGTACCTTACCTGCCTGATGGCAAAAAAATCCACCTTGGGCCTCACTCCACCTTGTATCCAAGACCTGTTATGCCCAAGTGCTAGCATCCGTCTTACCAGAAGATCAGAACATCAGCCTCTCCAAGTTCCCCGATGCCGGACTTCTCAGGGACAAAGATCATTTGCCTATCATGCCCCCAGCTGGCTAAATGCCCTCAGCACTCCTATTACTGCCTCCACCTCTCTAGGTACTTTCAAATCAAGGCTGTACTCTTACCTTGCCACATCCTGCTCCTGTGACTGCCCTGATTAAACCTCCTATTTCTCACTACCCACCCTGGTCCTATATTTGACAAAGACATGTATGGGAAACCTTTTCTCCTGCTATTGTCCGCTCCCCACACCTTTCACTTACCCTCTCTGTCTGGACTTTTCCCCTATTTGATTTTCCTAATCTGGCATGACCTCTTTTTTGTAATAATAATGTGATTATTGGTATCTCATGTCCTTTGCACAAATGATTTGATATGTATTTGTATATGTTTTCTTGCTCTTGACACAGCACAAATTGTTGTGTTATCTATGTAACCTTTTTTGTACTGTACCTAATTGACGTGGAACCTTTGTAAAAGAGCCTCTGGCTCAAAGGTAGTAATTCCTAGAAAAATAAACAATAAACAAACATCATTAGGCTGATTCCTGTTGGGTTTTTTTAACGCATTGGTGCCAGCGTGGTATTGCTAAGTTCTAAGGAAACACTTTGACCAATGAGCCTGTAGCTTAATGGATAGAGCACTGGAATGGATACCAGAGATCTGAGGTTCAAATCCCAGTAGGTCACACTTTTCCTTTCTCATTTCCATCCTTGATTTAAAAATATGTATACCTTGCAGGGGTTAAACTGCACTGAGATAAGTGGTATTTCTAACATTGGTTCCTAGTTGCATAATTGCGCAACACTAGAGAAAGAAGTGTGTGCGGCTGTAAGGAAATTCCTCAGACACTTTGACCAGTGAGCCTGTAGCTTAATGGTTAGAGCACTGGAATGGCATACCAGACATCTGGGGTTCAAATCCCAGTAGGCCACACTTTTCCTTTCTCATTTCCAACCTTGATTTAAAAATATGTATACCTTGCAGGGGTTAAACTGCACTGAGAGAAGTAGTATGGAAACATGTGTAATTAAGGTGTTATATATAGGAAATGTCTTTTCTGTTTCGATGGCACCTTATTTAAAATACCTCCTGATAGGAAATAATTTTTTGTAATTTTATTTTCTAAAAGGAAGAACTAGATGACTCACAGAAGGGGTGTGGAGACACAGAGTTTAAACTGATACTTGTGTCTGAAATGTTGTCATATCATTTTGGGACTCCAGAGAGACACAGCTCTCTGATCTAACTTTAAAATGCACTTCCAGAGGTAATACCTTAGATAGCAAACATCTAAATGTATTGTGGTAGGAGTTTTGCTTTGTAGTTTTCCCTTGTTCTTTTATGTGATTGTGAGCTCTTTGATATATTGTTCTGTGTTTACATTTTTCATATTTTTAGCATCTTTTAGTAAAGTACATTTTCTTAAGATTCTGCCTGGGTCTCCTCCATCATTTTTGCACGTGGAATGCCTGTATTTTTAAGTCTGTCAACTGTTCAAGGGCTTGATGGTGTTACTAAGCTTGGTAAAAGGTAAGAACATACCTAAGGTCTCTTATAGAGTTTTAAGGGTTCATTTTGGATACCTGGTTAGTTGCCCTTAGGTGAAGGATATATTGCATCCTACGAAGAGAATATTATATGAACCTGTACATTTGGGTACGCTAGAACAAGATTCACAGTTTGAATCCCCCCAGAACTTGAGACTAAAGGTGATTCAGACCCAAAAGCAGACAGGAGGGTTACCCTGTCTGTTACCTGTTCACACTATTGTGCTCTGAGGTTTGCACTGTGGGAGCAGAGGGCCTGACCCGCGGAGTACATTTGTGACACTAAGCAGTGACGCGGGTTTGGGAATGGACTTGGGTCACTCATGGAGGCCAGCATGGGGAATGTGGACAAGATTCAGCATTTCTGGGCATATTATCCTCTTTGGTGGGGGCAAGTTACTCCACTCATCGACTGCCACCAGGGCAGGATGAAGGCACCACCTATCGCAACCTCTGCAACACTGACTGGGTGATGGCTGCCAAAGTGGTGGACAGTCAAGGGGCAGTCCGTATCCCTCCTTTCCCCATAGTGGGGTGAATCTGTGGGGGTACCAGATGGTATAATGTAAGTTTCTGAGACACGGGGTGACAGAGCTGGGTGGCTGACAGCAGTAGGGGGAGTGTCGGTGGTGCAGAGCCTGAAGCAACCTAACCTTTATCCTGCCAGGTACATTTTTATCCATTTTTCTTGCCATCCCTCTTGTCCCGATGTAGTGCATGGGCCCAGCAGGCCTTGAAATGCACGTAAACCCTTGTGAGGGAAGGTTCCCCAGTCCACCACCAGGTGTCACCTATGCACCAAAACACTGCTGTTTCCCTCCCCCCCCAAGCACCCAGTGCCACACGCCACAGCACCTTCCCCCAGCTTCAGCCCATTCAGCTGGCTCACTGAGCTCGCATTCGAACTCAGGTCACCAGCACAGGAAGGCACTGTGGTCCCCTGTGGGCCAATGGCCATCTCTGCAAACAGTGTTACTTAGTAACATTTTTTCGTGACACTTTCACCCCAAATTTTCAACATAGCCTTTTTACGACCCCTCTCCCCTTCTGAACATCTTGAGTGTCATTTTTAAAATACTGGCTGAAATGTCATTTTGCACCACAAGTGTGAAAACACATTCTGGCCAGGATTTGAAAATTGACACCTGTCACATTCATGAGGTGGTGTGAAAAAAATGCTTTCATTGAAAATTACCAAAGTTACAGACGAGCATTGAAAAATTTCAACATACCTTCATAACTTTGTTATTTTTTGTATTTTTACCCCAAAAGTTTCAACATAGTCTTCTTATGGCCCCACCTCATGAATCTTGTAAGTGAACATTTTCAAATCCCATTTGAAAGGTGATTTTGTGGCACAACTGCAAAATCATCTTTCAGGCTGGATTTGAAAATAGTCACCTACCTTGTTCATGAGGTGAGGTTCCAAAAAGGGCATGTGGAAAAGTTTTGGGAAAAAATATTAAAAAATGACCAAGTTCTTACACATTGAAATACATTAACCATACTTACCTGATTTCCTCAGTTCCCGGTCCAGTACTGAAGAGTGAAGATGCATCTCCAGTCCACACAGGATTGCAGCATTGGTCCCTGGTAGGTAGGGAAGGGATGGGGGGTTGTGGGGTGGTGGGTGCTGGGGACGTCAGATAGGGGACGGTAATGGCAGCAACAAGCATCGATGGTCTGTTTTTTTTATTACAGAAAATAAAAAAATAAAATAAAAAAGACATTGAGGGACTGTTTTTTTCATTACAGATAGCATGCTGGGGATTGGGCACCCCAGTGATGGTTTGATGTTTGGTAGTACCGGTGGTGGGCTCCCCAGTGTCGCACACTTATGGCGGATGGGGTGGAGGTTAATATAGCTGGTACCGGATATTGGGCACCCTGGTGTTGGCATCTGAATTGGGTGGGGGGGCACTTAACTGACACCAGGATTGGGCACCCTGATGTAAGGTAATGGAAAAAACTAAGGGAAGGAAGTAACTGGTACCGGCGGGGCAACTGGGCACCACAGTGTCAGAATCTTTCATTCTTTAGCTGGCACCAGGTATTGGGCAGCCCAGTGTCCAGTTTAGTGACGAGGCCATGGATGTGGCTAAGAGCAGCCTAAAGGCCTGGAAAAACCAGAACCCATGCTCAGCTCTGTTCAGTGGGGGCGGAGCTATGCACCGACGCATATACCCACTGTTTCTGAATGAACACATCTGAAAGGAGATACAGATGCTGTTTGCAGCATCAGGATAGCCTGACCCCCTTATAGATGCACACATTTTAGAATGACCACATTTCTTAATGTGGTCGTAAAAATTTGGTTATCCTTAGAATGCTTATTTTTTTAACTGCGCATGTTCAGAAACGGAACTGTTTTTCTAAATGTTTCAAAAACTACTAAAGTTTGGGAGATAAAAACCACAAAATCACACATTTTGGTGCAAGTTTAAGATTTGAAATCCTCCTAGTTTCTCAGTTATAGGTAAGCAATAAGTGTTTAAATGAAACCTGACAAAGAGACCGTGGTCATTTTCCATGTGTAGTTGCAAAACTGCTTCTTAAATCTTTGATCTAGATCGCTTGCCTTTTTTAATTCAATTTTTAGTTTTTGTGCATTATGTAATGTTTTGTAATTGTTTGTGATTTCTGTTGTTGTACCTAACCCCCAGGGGTGACTGAAAACCGATCTATTTTGATCCAGTTCACCTTCCTGGTATATGGAAATAATTTGATAAAATAGAAAAGTCTTAATTCTAGTTTGTTTTTTGTTTTTGCACCTCTGTAACTTTGCCCCCATGAACTGATTGCCACAACACTTTCAGGATCAAGTGATCCTGGCACCAACTATGTGCCTTCCAAATTTCAAATGAATCTGTTGAACAGGGGCAGAGTTATTAAGGTGCAAAAAATCAGTGTTTAACATTAAAGTGCTTACTCAACCCTAATATATATATATATATATATATATATATATATATATATATATATATTCTTTGCAAAAATGTTGATAGCGCAGTTTGAAGTAAACTTAACACTCAAAAGTAGGGAAATGGTGTTACATTTTCCAGCCTAACTCCACCCCACACCCCAAGCAGCAAAGGAAAAAAAATTAGAGTTTTTGAGTCTCTGGCATCTTGTCGAATCATCAGTGGGGTCTTCCTTGGGATTGTCAACCATAATGCTCACCCTTCCCCTTGAACAGCGGACAGACCCCATTTAGCTTGGTTCAGGTGTTTTGTTTTTTTTAAAAAGAGACAAGTTTTATGTATTTTCAGTGTTTGTGAGTTTAAAAGAAGAAAAAAATGGCGACCATCACAATTGTTTTTTTTTTTTAGCACGACAGTTAAATCATGAAAATAAGCTTTTGTGAAGTTTTTTTTTTTTGGTCGAACTTGAATGGTAACACAAAAATCATTATAATTCTAAAACAGTGTAATATTTTTTCACCAAACTTTTGAAAGGCACAACCCTGGCACAGGCCACTTCAAACCTGAAAATTTCAAATAAAAATTTCACACCATCTAGGCTATGTGGGTGACAGCAAAAAATACAGAATGTTACATATAGAGTTTTTTTGTTTTGTTTTTTGTCGCTCTGTATCTCGAAAACCATACAAGATGCTGTCATGAAACCTTTCACGTCTTGAGACTCTGACAGCCTGACCGTGCATGTCAAATGTTTTGCTTTTTTGTCAAATGATGGCAAAGTTATTAAGGTACAAAAATTGGGGTTTATAGTATCTCTCTCTTCCCACCTTCTGTGTCTCCAGTATCTCTCTCTCTTTCTCTCTCTCCCCCTCTCTCTCCACCTTTTGTGTCTCCAGTATCTCTCTCTCCCCCTCCAGTATCTCTCGTGCTCTGTTTTTCTGCCTCGCTCACTCTATCTACAGTATCTCTCCCCCGTTTCTCTATCTAAAGTACTTGTCTTGCCTACTTTCTCTCAAATTCAAATAATTTTATTGGCATGGCAGGATATAAAGGTGTTGGCAAAGTTTATACATCAGACTTATTTGTAAAACATAAATATACTGCAATGCACTTTAATACGTCTATGTTGTATTTCGAAGCTGGTGGCAGAATGTTATATAGTTTGTAGCTCTTTCTGCTACATTGTTCCTTTCCCCAGCAGTATACACAGTCTAGCGTCATCATTCATGAGCTGAAAATCTTCTACCCTTTGTGGTCGCTCTAGGAAAACATTGTTCTTATGTACAGTTGTAATTTGCACAGTGGAGAATACAGTGCATTTCTGCTTTAGTTTAGAGCCAAGCTTCTTTAGGTTTCCAGGTTTATATGTGCCTGCCTGTTTCTATTTCTAAATCATGGTCACTAATTCTGTATTTGGTTAGAGTTTGTCTATGTATAGCATTTTGAATAGTGTGCAGATAAGCAGCTATGGTGAAGTTTTGTGGAGGGATCTGTAGCACTCCAGTTTTGTTTCAGGTTTGATTTGCTGTTCCCAGTATAGGATACATAGGATATTTGTTTTTCAGGGCTGACTCTAGTACTCTGGATTGGATACTGTTATGTTTAGGTTTACTTGTGTCCTAGTCTTTGATGTCACTATTACTGTGAACTTAAGATTGTGAACACACAGTTGAACATTGTGTTTGACTCACTGATCTATGCTTTAACTGGTTTAGTGCTTGAAAATGGTAGGAATTTTCTTCATTTTTCTGAAGATGAGACCAGAATTTTACTGTTTATTTCTGTATGTTTGGCAACAGAGGGAATCATCATAATTAAGCTCTTCTCTCTCGCTCTCTCTCTCTCTCTCTCTCCTCTAAGAGATAAAGCTGGATTTTAAGAGGCACAATTTGCTACAGTGTAGGTAGGTTTGCAGTTAGCAAAGGACCCCCCCACAAATGTAATTTGCTCAGACTGGGCATCTGGTTTGAAAGGTTTATGAACTGTCCACCTCACCAATAATTTTTCTCCCTTTCTTTCTTTCTTTCTTTCTTTCTTTCTTTCTTTCTTTCTTTCTTTCTTTCTTTCTCTCTTTCTTTCTTTCTTTCCATTGATGACACAAAACTGTTCCCTTCCCTTCTGTGCTGCTGTTGTCAGATGACATTCGGACTTGCCATAGGACACTACGCTGCATGTTACAGATGGGGTAGCAGCTGAGTACTGGAATTTGAGTACTATATGGTTTCTGGGGGGGAGTTGTCAGGAGGGGGATCTACTTGTGGCAAAAGGCCTTTTTTGACCAGGTGGTTGGGCTACAGAGGAGAAAAAGGATTAAGAAAGAGTATTTGGTCCTGATATAGTGCCAGTAACCTCAACTTTATTTTAATGAGGGAGTGCAAATGGGACTACCCAGGTCACTGGTAAAGGACTCAAGGTTTTTCTTTGAACTGTTTTACACTTTAGTTTTAGTTTCCGTGTCTGAATACCATAGATAATTAAAACTATATATTTGGTCACAATTAGCTTGTTTTTTGTGACATAATATTTGTTACTTTGAAAGCCCCAAGTAAGGTATCTGTTCTCATGTGACTTTTTTGATACAGACTGCATCCCAGAGTGCTGGGAGAGGGAGGGCTGAGAAAGTACTTGCTGCCATGTACAAGGCTCTCAGTAGCTTTTGCCATTTGGGGGTCCAGGGCTTCCAGTCCCAAAATAAAAAAACTGGGCATCCTGGACAAAATTCCAAAAGTCCAGCAGTGTTTCTTTGGAATTGCTTCTGTGTGTCTGGCTACAATGTCCTGAAAAGCCACCAGAGTGTCCTGCATGTACCTCTTAACTGTCCCTGATTTTGCCTCAAAATTTTCCTCTGTCCCTCATATAATTTGTGTTCTTGTGACTGAGCATTGGGGATTTGAAGCACAAAATTATGTCATATATTTAAGTTACAGCCTTGTTCTTAATTAGAAAATGTACCTTACATTAATCTTCTTATTCTGTCACCTTTCTGAGTAACTACTACTAAGTTTTAAGCTGTGTCCCTGATTTTGGGTCTTTGTCCCTGATTTTTTAAGACTTGTCCCTGATTTATGAGGCAAGAGGTTGAGAGGTAGTGTGCTGCAGACCCCCCACACTGGTGGAACACATGTCCCGACAGGCTGTTGGAGTGAGCGTCATGGAAGCAGAGCTGAGTATCAGGCATATAGAGATGTTCAAATAACAGAATAGATCAGAGGGAGATTAAGCAGCGGCCAAGCACAGGGAGGCATTATGTAACTTGCTCAAGCTCACACAGTGAGAGAGTAGCAGTGGTGGCTCCCAAGTTCACAGCTCTGTGTTCTAATCATTAGGCCAGACTACCCCCCCCAAAGAATTTCTCTTACTTTATTAATGACACCCAGTGAGTGCCAGCTCAGTCCATTCAATGTATTCAGGTATGTCTGCTGAGCTAACATACAGCAGATGTGAACTGGGCCAAGATGTCACAGCAGCTTAGCAACTGGGGGAGAGGAATCCCAGGGGAATCACAGCTGCTATGTTTTATGGCCCACACAGATAATAAACAAAACTATTATAAAGGCTCCGTTTTGAAGAGTTTTACAGCCTTCGGCAAGTAGAGGAGGTAGATATTGAAATACCAGTTTAAGAAATGTGATGTGGGTGAGGCATGACTGCTGGTTTAAATTAATCTGACGGTGCTAATAGCTGAAGGCAGAGGACTGACACTGGAGTATTTTTACATTAATGTAGCTTTCAGCTGCTGTCAGTCATGTTCATTACTTGATACCTTCAGTGAGATAGCCAATCAGCTGGCGAAGTGATGTGAAGAAATGTAAAGGTGCGACTAGAACCGTCTTGTTGTTTTTTAAAAACTGTATTTTATCAACATGTCAGATACCATGGGGGAAGAGAGATAATTTCACGGTCTCCACTTAAATGTGTTTTTTTTTTAGAAGAGGGGTGACAAAAAAGCTGCATGGCCTAGTAGGGGAGGCCCAGGTTCTAGTCCCACCAAAGCCACTTGCTTATTAAGTGACCCTGAGTACAGGGAACAGTCATCAATAAGTGCCCCACACCCAACTGTGGAGCTGATCACAGTTTGCACTTTGTGTGCAAAGGCATTTTTTTTTAATCACTATTTACTGAAGTATAGTAGTGGATTGTATCAGACTGATTCTTATGACATACAAGCTGACATTTTCTGTAACTACAAATCCCAGCATCCCAGCAGCAGATGTCACAGGTGGGCTGCAGCAGTGGGAGATTCAGTAGCCTGCAGTGCATGTTAGAGCTTTTGTTAGTGTAGCTCAGATGTTTGCCGGTCATGCTGTTCTCCTTGGGCTAAGTACAGTACTCTAATGTCAGCTGCAGGGGATTCTGGGATATCTGGTTACAGCAGATACCAGCTTGGAAGTCAGCAGAATCAGTCTGACACTATCAACTATACTGCAATAAACAGTAAGTAAAAATAAAATGTTTTTGCACACAACGTGCAAATGGGGATTGCCCACACTTAGGTATAGGGTTCTTAGTGCTGACTGTTCCCTTTAAGTTACTGTGCTTCAGACCACCAAGCTGCAAAAAAGGGAAAAGCAGATTCCCCCGAAAAAATGAGCTGCTGCATTTCTTCTGGGCTGTCCTTGGAAAATAAATGATAAAAAACAAAACAAAAAAAACTCCAGGTCGCCCAGGTGGCAACATATGATCGTGATACTGAACCCACCAAAGAGGTGAGTGATTGCCTTGTTCCAGTAAAGAAGCCAATGACTCACCCTTCCACTGTTAACAGTTAGCTCTGGTTTGGGGGACATGATAAAGGAATTGAGGGAAGGTCTTGAAAGGTACAGCATTTGAAAATGAATTAGAAATATGCCTCAGAATGTGTGAAGCTGGTACTTGGTTAGATTAGACAGATATCACCGTAACCAGGATAAAGTGTCATTTGCCACAAAACATTGGCTCATTGTTTGTGTTGGTGGAAAAGATTAATGCAATCAACATTTGAAAAATAAAGAGGGGTTGTTCCCCCAACTTGTATTGTAGACAGCAGGATTGTGGTCTGAGCCATCTCGCCCATGTGGGCCCTCCCAGAACGATGTCTCACTGCTACCTAACAGCCTGGCTGCAGGATTTAGGTTTACTAGGGAGGAGGCATGGGACGGGTGAGAGCTGTACGTTGGTGAACAGAGCACAGGATTCTATTAGTAACTGGGGTGGCATGCTGCAGATCATCCTGTTGGGTGCTTGTCTTTAAGTTCTGTTTATCTCCTTGTGGCCTGCCAGTCAGGACCTCCTTAAGCTACTGGCATTGCCACCTACCTTTCCTCAGAGCTGCTCCTAACTGGATCTCCCCAGGGACCTCAGGGCATCCTCTGCACCCCCCCTCACCCGTTTACTCCCTGAGGTGGGGTTCTGCCTTCATCTTCATGGTCGCTTCCCCTACGAGATGCAGCCACCCATGGCAGAAGTCATCCCGAAGCTATCCCAGGGGGATTTGAAGGTAGAAGCCTGAGCAGACTTGTGGGGGAGGCAGTGGAGTGTCATCTGCCTAATTGGCATCCATTTGTCCCCTTTTTGTCACATCTACTATAAGCAAGCGATGCATCATCAGGTGGCAACATGCCTCACTCACCGACACTCGAATTCTCCTCTCCCAGTGTTCAACTCGGACTCCCGAGACCGCATCACCACCTGAGGTCACCCAGATTGTGGTAGTGCAGCATGGTGCACATCCTTCCTCAGAAGAGGAGGAGGCGGAGAACGTCTTATAGGACACTCTGTTCTCCTCCCCCTCACTGGCCCCCTGAACAGGCTCACTGTACAAACCCAGGTCGCCAGTATTGTGAGCAGTGTCCTGTTGCTGCACAGTCCACAGGTGAACCACGAATCACAAGAAAACAATAAAGTAGTGTATTTTGGGATTTATTTTGCTGTCTGTGGGTGTTGTTTTTGAGCGCGGTCAGTTGGATCTTTGTTCCTGTTGCTGTGCCAGTGGGCTGGCTGCTCTATCAGGTGCTTGAACTAGATAAGTGAGAAACCTTCAAAAGGATTGGTGCACCCAGTGGGAACTAACACCCCACTGAGAAATGAGTCTACTCTGGTAGACCATGGCCATAAGTTGCAAATGAGGTTGCTCAGTTTGTAAATTAGCAAAACAAGTGATAGGCCATTAGGAGAATTCTAGCGCAGCATTACTTCTCATAAGTGGCTAATTAGGGCTGGCATCTCTTCCCCAAATATTTGCCTTAACAGATGGACAGGGAATCTCTGCCACAGTTTACTTACACATTCTCACCCCATCATGGGGGGGGGGGGGTGCCATTTGACACATTAGTGCCCAAGAAGTTATTACAATATTTTTTGAAAATAATTTTTATTAGCTGGCCTAGTGGCATGACAGTAGTGCTACTGCCCACCACGACAGTGACCTAGGATCGGGAGCGATCTTGGGTTGCTGGAGGCTGACTGGGGAGGGTGAGGATGAGTGTCTGACAGACTGCTCTCCTCTCCTGGGTGGGCTGAGTGCTACTCCCACCGAATGACTGTCACCAGGTTGAGACCAGGTGGCAGTGCGTTTCTGCAGAGCAGCACAGGAAGGGAGGCAACTACGTGACTGCAGCAGCAAGTGTACCAATAGAGTCCTGGGCTTTGTGAAGCACTGCCAGTGTCTTGGTGGTCCACCTGGCTGCTCTGGTCCCAGAGTGTATCTGGATGTGTCTTGGGGAGGGGAGGGTGGCTGTACCCCCTTACTGTGGGAGGCAAATCTGCTGGGGGTCGAGCTCTCAGACCATAGGAGGTAAGGAACATCTCCGAGCATGGGGACAGGGCTGATAGCTGCCCAGATTGCTACAGAAGGATAAGAACCTTTGTGGCATAAAAAAAGCAATCATTATTTTTATTTTGCAATTTCATAACAAGAAAAAAAAACAATAACTGCACACAATTTGCAGCAGGACAAAACAGAGTACAAGAACTCATGTTTGACAGTCAGGAAGGTCCAGAGTGGTCAGGGTAGATCTCAGAAGGAAAGCAGGGACCTTGGATGATGTATAATACTAACAGGAGCCTCCAATCCTGAAACAAGTCCTACCTATCCTGTATTCTATTAACCAGCTTCTGGTTAACCAAAACATATCAGGTCTCTATAGTCGGTATCAAAGTTTGGAGTCATATGTTTCATAATCGCCATTTTTGCTGCAGTCAGAAGAATCACCGCCAAATATTGGATGTGATAGGCAGGCAAGGAGGAAGGTAAAATGAAAAACAAAAATCTAGTTGGCATCAGCTGGTCATCCGTTAGGTGTCAGCGTGGCTCAGGTGGTAGCACAGCCTGCTCTGTGCCAGAAGGTCACAGGTTCTTGTCCAACACTGGGATTGGACTCATACCATAAACTCTAACACCCAAGTGTAGTAGTAGGGGGATGCTGTATGTCAGGCTGTGCCATGCTTCAAATGAGACTTTAAACTGAGGTCTTGTTCAGGTGGATGTTAAAGATCCCATGGCACTTCTCGAAAAAAGTAGGGGAATTTTTTTAATTAAGAGAAATATATACATAGTACATCATAATAAAAATGCATACAGGAAATCCAAAACTGTGGTATAAAGATACCAATAAGGTCACAAAAACACCCCCAAAGCAGACTTTGTGAAATTCAAAGAAAAACAAGTCCCTCCACCCCTCAAAATCAGTGATTTTCTTCTATAACTAAAGGACGAGGAAATGTAGACCATCACCTCTGACAGTGCTATTTATATCGTAAAACTGGAACATTTTTACAATATTCTGAAAAAACAGAAACTGACCAAACTCTGGATTCATAGTCTCTGACCTCCTGAATTTCAGTTTCTATCATGACAATTAACTTATCCACAGTAATACTTTTATTCCGAAATGTATACTGACATCGGGATTGCCAGATGCCCCATTTAAGACAGGCATACACAATGTTCATAGTGCAATTATGAAAAAAATATTCCACAGGTTTGATCTGTCTCCTAATATAAAAACTTAATGGGGCATGTTTTCAGATTCTGGAATCTGCCATCTGGATGCCAACATTTTCCAGAATGTGAGGATATAGCTGCGCTAAATAAAACAGGTGTACCATGCTGTCTTCCTGGAGTGTACAGTCCTGCCAGATACAGTATCTCTCTTCTTTCTGCTTGTGCTTCACATTCCCTTTAACATTGAGTTTGCCATGTGCACTAAGCCATGTAATATTTCCACGGTGTCTTGGCCAAATTTTCCTATTCACTAAAATACCACCAGTGACTTAATCTGGTTCAATTTCTGTTGGTTTGAATCTGTAGAATGGCACTTGCTCAAACATCTGTATATGTACCACCCTGTTTATCAAAGCTACTTGCTCACTGTCACGAGACTGAACCAGCCACTGAGGTGGGATTCGAACATTTGGATCCTCCAGTTTACATTTGTGCGCTCTAACTCCTGCAAAACCCTTCTGTCCCTTCAGTCACAATTATTAGTCTTCTCATCTGTCCGCAGCTTCTGAAGTGGGGTCCAGCTTGTCTCAGTGTAGATTTCGCTGCAGTTGAAAAAAGAAGACCCTTGTTGACCTCAATTTGTCGCTGCTGATTAGCCGACCTTCAACCCTTGGTGACCTCATTTCGCAGCAGATTAGCTGATTTTTGAGATTAAGACACCGCTCTGACACTCCAAGACAAAAAGCCAGCTCCTTACTGCTACTAATGCAGATGGAGGTCACTGGGGAATTTGAACACGGATCTTCGTGACAAGAAGATAACTCCATTAAATTCATGCAAGCTGTTTAGTGCTCTTACTGTGGCTCCAAACCTGGGCATATTGGAGGCAGAACTTCATAGTGACAAATTTATTTTGATTTGTTTTGCAGTTCATCTACTCAGGACAGCCAAACTGAGGTGCAGTATCTCATGTTCAGTGGGTTCCTGATTTTACCCAATTTTACACTTTACCTCAGATAATGCTGCCCATTTTACCAGGAGAATCACAGGCTGCCCTGAAAAGTAGAGCAGGTAGGGGAATCCCTACGAATTATTGTTATGTGTTAGTACAGTATACTTACTGATCCCAGCTTATGAAGGGGGTAGGGGGTGGGGTGTACAATGGACCCAGAGTCACTTCCATCCTTAAAGGAGAACTGTCTTGAATCTACAAGCCTGTGTATTCTATAATACCTGTGTTTCCAGTATTTGTCCTTATTCTGATATTGCTGCAGCTGTACTGGTCTTTTAACAAATTTCGTGGGTGTTTTCTGATTTACGCACTGGTGATAAGGAGCATTTTAGAACTGTATGATGTGGTTTATGTCCTTCTAAAGAACCTGTAGAGTTCTCACAGTGCATTCAGGTTCTACTACAGAACTCTGTGGCTCAAGGGGACACTGTCTTTGTTGTTCAATGGGGGCCAGTTTTTTACCTTTTTGTGCATGTGGGCAGACTTGAGCAAGTCACTCAATGTTCCCAGTGCTCCCAGGGCGACCCTGAAAACGGGTTTTGTCTGGTGGGCCTTACCGGGTTTCCAAGAATAAAATGAATGAATGAATCAATAAACAACCAGATCACAGAGTTCTAAAATGGTACTTTTCATCAGCGCATAGATAAGAAGCATGCACTGACTTTACAAAAGGCCAGTAAAGAAAACAATAACAGAATGGGACCCACAATATAAAAACAGTTTTTGTAGGATAAATTAACATAATATGATCAGCGCAATTCTCCTTTAAATGACTCTTTTACCATTTACTGTGAGATCCACTGTCCCTGTTTTCATTGGGGGTCAGTTTTTTACCCATTTGTACACATAAACGGAGTGAAACACTGAGAAGGTACGTGACTTGTTCAGGGTTACACAGCATGTAAGTGGCTCTGGTGAGATCTAAACATGAGTCTCCTTTGTCTTTCATTCAGAAGGTGTTCCTGGGGTACTGATGGGCTTTTGAGGGGTGCCATATTGATGGATGTCTATAGTCCAAACTTGGTGTAGTTACTACAGTACCATGCAGCAAAAGGGACAGACAAGATGGACCATCACCAGAATACTGTTACTGTGTCACACTCTATGCATGTTAATACAGCCGCTGGGTCCCCTCTTATGGCTGTAAGAGTAATGTCCTGCACATTCATAAGGTATGAGAACCATGAACTGAAGATGAGCTGTTCTGATACCCTAAGGATGTTAGCATGGTCTCGGTGGCTGTATTAATACATTATTGATTGAGACTGATAAGTATATTAATAATAAAAAATTAAAAAACAAAACGGCCCCAATCGTGCCTGTTTCCAGGGCAGCTGCTTGTGAGACATTGTTCACAGAATAAGTGTGTCTCATGTCCACAGGAAAGGAGATCTCTGTTTGGCTGTGAGTGCTCCCTTGATCTTTTGATAAAAACAAACCATTGCCATTTGATAAGAAATTCTCCATGCATCACCCCACTGCATACCGTGCAACCATGTGTAAGATGTGAACCCTGTGGACCTAAGTCCCGTACCTAGGCAAGGAGGATTCTCATTAATTCTGCTCAGACTCCCTGGATGGGGAGTGGTAGTGACTATTCTGCTGCATTGCTGATTTTTGCAACAGGTTCAGAGTCGACTGGAACACGGTGGATGACGCTGCAACACTCCAGTACTTCCCTGCTGTAGGCTGAGCTTTGTTGGGCCGACGCCAGACTTGGGTGGGACACAGAAACATGAGAGAAAATAAGTTACTAGCAGTCCCTGGATGCGCACTCAAGATCAAGGGGAGAGGATTGGCTGTGTGGAGGAGGCCTCGGAGGTTCAAGAAGGGGCAGTAATACCTGTATGGCCATTGAGGCGGGCTGTTCATTGTTGGCGTAGGTAGTAAGTCAGTTCACTGCAGGAAGCCTGGCAACAGGACCCCCCCCCAAAGTAATGCTAAAAAAGGATCTGCATGATAGCTGTTAAAATGTTTCATACAGTAACTTGCAGGATTTTATTTTGCAAAATATTCAAACGCCAACCAGAGCTGAGGTCTGCAGGGGAAAGTCTGTACTTGAAACTGCTGAAGGTTAGAGACATCTCTGACACATCACATGGCTTTTTCACCATTTTCAGCAGTGCATATTATTTTTACTTATTTATTTTAATTTTCGGATACAGCCTTTGAGCTCAGAGCTCATTTACAAAGGTTCCACGTCAAGGAGAACAATACAATGGCCTGTGCCAACACCCATAGGGTGGTACCTACAAACGGGCCAGGACTCAGTGGACCTTGGCAGTAAATAAATTTCAGCCATGAGAGAGCAGCGGTACTTACCTGAAGTCAGACAGATCAGTTCTGGGAAAATCTCCAATGGGAATAACATCTACATAGGAGGAGGAGGAGGAAACTCTGCCTCTTGCCTTAGTTTTCATCCCCTCTCCCCCCCAGTAAGGGATTCTGAAATTGAAAAATCCTATGCGGAGTGGATATAGTTTGTCTGAGTGCATTCTGATCAAGTAAGTCAAGCACTAGCTCAAGAACTAGCTTTGAAACATAGACGTTGTTGGCAGATAAGGACCTCTTGGCCCACATAGTCTCCCCTAAATTTCCTACCTACTGTGCTACCGCAGACCCTACACAATCTCCAGCCTTACCCCAGCCCTGTTACTATGGACCTCTTGTATCTATCCCATGCGTGCTTGAATCCCGCTACCATTTTAGTACCCACCACCTCCGCTGGGAGGCTGTTCTAGGTGTCCACCACCCTTTCCGTGAAGAAGTATTTCTTCACATCTCCTCTGAGTCCCCCCAACTCCAGCTTCATGTCATAACCCCATGTCTTCAAGCATCTCTTCCTATGTAAAATACTACCCTCCTGTGTCTTATTAATGCCTTTCAGGTATTTGAACGTTTCTGTCATGTCCCCCCCTTTTCCTCCTTTCCTCTAGAGAGTACTTATTTAATTCCTTGAGTCTTTCCTCGTAGGGCTGTTGATGCAGGCCACACAATATTTTGTTTGCCCCCTTTTGTACCACCTCCACCAGATCTAGGTCTTTCCAGAGATGGGAAACAAAGGTAAAATGAGTGTTAACTAAATGAGGTGGGTTTTTCTAGCCCAGTTCTGCCTGTTTCAATTTCCAGGGGCGGCGCTTCATTTATTGCTGCTGGCAGGTCACATGTCACATCACGTGACCTACCCTTCTTTTTACTAAATGTCCACTTTCCCATTTGCAGCTTATACACCCCAACCACTAGGGGTTGCTGCACTTTCCACTCTAGCACTGCTGTCCACTCCCTACTCCTTCCTAGCAACTATTGCAATCCCTGTCCACTAGAGGTCTCTGCAAGTTCCCTCCTAATCCATTCTGCTATCTTCTTTCCTCACTCCTTCCCATCAGCCCACCACTAGGCCCCCTGCAAGTCTCAAACCTTGCACCACTTACACCAAAGTCTGCAGCCTAACCACCAAGCCAACGAACCAGGCCGATATCTTCCTCTACTTTCAAGCTCTTAACCCTTCCTTCTTCTTTCTTAGAAACAAAATTTCTGTCCTCTGTCCCAAAGCTGTTCTCAAATCTTGTATCTTTGCTATAGAGTCAGTGGCTCTACCTCTTAACCATTGTATCTTACTAGCTTATTCTTACTTTCTAAGACTTTCATAGTCTCTTACCCCCCCCCCCACAGTCTGCCAAAATATTTTACCACTTCTCTCTTGCTGCTACTGCAGGCATTGAACCCTGCACCCTCACTGTTTCAGTCAGCAGCCCCACCACTCAACCATCACATCAGTCCATTGTTTGTGATAGGTTCTAAGACTCTTAAACCCTCATAGTCTGCAAAAACATTCTATGAGTGTTACTGCAGGCTTTGAGCCCTGCTCCCTGCTGCTTCAGCTACTGTCTTGGGTCCTTTTCTATTACCCTGGGAAAGCCTTGAACCTGGTGCCTTGTGCACTGGAGGCAGGGGCTCTGCCACTGTACCAAGGTGGCAACTACACGTCAGTGAACCTTTCACCACCATCTTCCCTCTATCATCCAAGTTCCCCATCTCTTCACTTCAGCTCTCTCACCCTTACCACTCATGCATGCACACCTCCTGCCTACCTGCCTCTCTCTCCTCTTCCTCCTCCTTTTGCCTTCCGCTAACCCTAATGTCCCTGTTAACCCTCAGCCTCACTACTCTATTGCTCCTACCTACCCTGCCCTTCCCTCCTCTTATGCCACTGCCCTTCCCCCTCCCTCCTCCTTTACTCACCCCATATGCTCCTCTCCACCCCACCCCCCATCTAGACACAACCTTTCCTCCCCATTCGCTCCCTCGGTCATCTTATCACTCAGCCTTCTCAGCCTGTGCTGCTCTACCCACCCCTGTGCTATGATACCCCTTTCTCTTCCTATCGCTCCCGGCGAAAACTCTCCTCTGCCACCTCTGTCCAGAGCAGCTCTCCTCCTTCTGCTCCTGACTGGTAACATACATCCCAATCCCGGTCCAGCTTGCAAAGGCTCCTCAAAGGAATCCACCGGGCTTCTTATTGCTTCCATGAACATATGTAGCCTCCTTAAAAAATTCAACTCTCTCTCAGTTGCTGGGTTGCAGTTCATAAACCTGACATTATCTCAATAGTTGAAACTTGGCTCTCAGACTCTACCCCTGACTCCCTGGTCTCACTCCCCGGCTACTCCCTCTATCGGGAGGACCCGTGTTATAGGCGAGGTGGGGCTGTGCCATTATGTCAAAGACCCTCTCGTTGGACTAGCCTCCCAGCCCTGGTCCTTGACTTCAGGGCTCAGGCCCTAACCCTAAAATTATCTCCTGATCCCTCTAGGGGTCCCATCTACCTGACTACAGCGTACATACCTCCAAAGAATCAAGCACAAGCACTAGGCCCACTAATCGATTATCTTACCTCCCTACCCCACTCCTCCGACCAAATCCTTGTGGGGGACTTGAACATCAATTGGCTTAGCCCTTCATCCACTTCCTCCCGTGATGCCTTTACAGCCATCGACCTAACCCAACTAGTCTCCCAACCCACTAGAGTGAATCTAGAATGGGCTCTAGCACACTCCTGGATGTGGTCCTCACAAACCGCCCTAACTGCATCCGCAATATCCAAATCCTCCCGGACTGCCTTAGCGACCACTCCCTAGTTCTCTTCTATTGGTCAACCTCCCTGCCCAAACCCACAGCACAAACTACCCTTCGGCGACGTCTTAGACCTGGTGGGCTGAAAGGCCTTAAGCAACTCCTAGCCCTCATAGACTGGTCCCCTATACTAAACGCCCCGGATATTGACACGGCCCTTACCTTCTTTATTCACACCTTCAACTCTGCTTGCGACATTTTTGCACCCATTACTGCACGCCGGTCCAAAATAAGGCATGCCCCGTGGATTACCCCCACCCTGGGCCAACTTCTTAAGCACAGGGACAATCTATGGCATATTGCCATGGAAACGGGCTGCCCAGCTGACAGGCTGGCCTATGCTGCTGCCCGGAACAAATGTACATGGGCCACTCGCAAAGCGAAGGCTGAGCACTATCAAGCCTCCCTCACTTCCTCATGGGGGAATGCTAGGACTTTCTGGGACAACATAAGCAGCTGAATGGTGGCCACGTTTCTCCCCACCTTACGCTATCAACATTAATGGTTCGGTCTCCTCAGACCCTGTCCTTATTGCCAACCACCTCAACAATTCTTTCACAGACCTTAGCCGGTGCTCCTGATAATTTCTTCGCTCCCCTCCTCCAGGTCTGTCCCTATTCTCCCACGCCCTTGTTCTACTTGCGCAGTCACTGCCCAGGAAGTCAGACCTTACTTACTCAAAGCCTTAAAGAATAACATAATTGTAGCATGACTCCCTTGATCCCAGTCTTCTCCGTCAGGTTCTGGATCTGGTTCTCTCACCAATCACCAGCCTCTTTAACAAATCCCTCTGCCTAGGCAATTCCCTTGCCTGGAAGATAGCTACTGTCACCCCAATACACAAGGGTGGTGATAGGACCCTCCCTAGCAATTATCACCTCTCAATCCTCTCTCCTCTCTCTAAGGCCTTAGAAAAAATTGTGCCACCCAAATCTCTGAATACCTCAATAAATATAGCATCCTCTGCCCAGAACAACATGGTTTCAGAGCAGGCCACAGCATCAATACTGCCTTCCTGGAGTTCTCTAACTTTCTTCACACCTCACTGGACTCTGGCTCCCTAGCAGGTGCAGTGTTCATTGACTTATCAAAAGCCTTTGATACTGTCTCCCACCCCCTACTGCTAGCTACCCTTAGTCACTTAGGCTTTGACACTGGGCTTGTTTCCTGGTGCTCCAGCTACTTGTCGGCCCACTTACAATGTGTGAAAATCAACAGGAAACTTTCCAGCACCTGCCCTATCCGCTCCGGAGTCCCTCAGGGCTCTATTCTTGGGCCCTTGCTCTTTTCCCTTTTTCTCAACTGCCTGCCCAGTGTATGCACTGGAAAAATCCTTCTTTATGCAGATGATGCTGTACTCTTTGCCTCCGACCGTAATCCCATCTCACTTCAGGATTCTCTGCAGGAATCCTGCAATGGCCTGAAGCCTGTTTGCCAGGCACAGGCTCGTAATCTAAAAAAACCAAAACCATGCTCTTTGCCCACCCCCAAAATAAATCCAGTAACTATCCTCTAGCAGTCCACTCCACCTCTAAACTCCCTATTGAGCTAGTTCACTCTTATAAATACCTAGGTATAACCTTTGACCCTGCCCTCTCTTTTCATGCCCACATCTCTGCCCTTGCCACAGCCTCTAACTCTCGGCTGGGTATCCTCTATCGTCACAAAAACTGCCTCCCCACGGATGCCCTCCGACTTGCAGTCACATCCTCTGTTCTATCTCTGGTAGACTATGGCTCACCTGTGTATGGTGCAGCAGACCAGACTGCTCCTGAACAAGATCCGCCTCACCTTAAACAAGGCCTGCAGGCTCATAACTGGGGCTCCTAGTCTAACCCACACTTGCCATCTTTACACCATGGCTAATCTACTCAACCTCGATGAGCTCCTCAAATACCAAACCTGCCTCCTAACAAAAAAAATCTCTCCTGGGTCTGTCAACCACTATCCACCGTGCTAACCCTACAATGCATACCCGCATATCCCGCAAAACTGCACTGGTTATACCGAGGGCGAGAACCTCGCAAGGTCAAAGGGCTTACCCCTACAAAGACCCCTGTTGGTATAACGCCCTCCCTGCCGGAGTCACTGATGCCGCCTTGTTATCGTACTTCAAAACTAGTCTTAGAAATTGCCTGCTCTCAACACTCAGCTGTACCTGCCTCTAAGCCTCCTCCTATCCTCCCAGACAAGGCTCACTGAGCCGCTCTCTGACCTTCTGTCCAGCTCTACCTTTTCTTGCTACTATCTTCCTCACACTCCTCTTCTGATACCTCCCACCCAGCCTTACCTTTATTCTGCCCACTGAATCAATCTCCATGTAACTACTGTATATTGTCTACTCTGTAAAGTGCACATGTAAGCCTGTTTGTATACTGTGTTTGACAAATGCCTGCATTTTCTGGCTGCTTCCTAATTGTTCTCAGATGTTTTGTCTGCTTGGTTGTTTGTTTTCCTGCACTGTTTTGTCCTCACTGTGACGAGGTACCTTTGTAAATGAGCCTCTGGCTCAAAGGTTGTTAAACTGATGTTCCAATAAATAAATAAATAAAATAAATAATGGCTGGTGGCCACTTTCAGTTCCACGAATGGTCACAAGGACACTTCACATTACATTTTCCACCTGTCCAGATGTGTATGCTAGTTGTCTGCCATCACCAACAGGTGGAATCCTGAATGACTTTGGTGTTTAAGGGATATACAGCCCAACAATGAACTGAGAAAATGTTTTCACAGCAGCTATATGGTGTATGGTGTGTGTGTGAGTAGGGGGAAGGGCCAGGGTACTTAAATTTCTGGCCACAGTGTAGAAAGATGAAAGCAGCACATTAAAAACTGCAGAAAGAGTCATTATTGCACTGAATGTGTCTACATTCATTTGTTCTGAATGTGAAACAGGCAGAAGCCATCCAGCTGTTCTGAGTTCAAACAGGCAGCTGTTGCTGGGGTTCTGGAGGCTGTTACAGCTTCCATCTGGGGATCTAATTTCTCATCGCTGAATTTTTCAAACAGGCTTGCTAATACACTTATGGAATCATGAGGGCCTTCATTCCAGGCTGGAATTTCAAGGTTGTGATGGGAGGTTTGGGTTAACCTTGTTGTAAAAACAAAACCAAAAAAAAAAAAACACCTGTTTTCTTAGGCTGACTTTAAGATGATAGAAAATTAATTGAAATCTTTGTACATTAGTCCTTGCCTCTTTCTTTTATATTTTTTATTTTATTTATTTCTAGGATTACAAGTACCTTTGAGCTAAGGCTCTTTCACAAAGGTTCCACATCAGAAATAACAAACAACAAGGAAGCAACAGTGAAATAACAGTAAACAATTCATGTACAATGGTGCGATTGAAAGGGGTCAATTATAGGAAGAGTAAGGTGCAGAGGAGGAGGAGGAGGAGGAGAGGTGCAGGTAGTTAACAGAGGCAGCTATAGTAAAATGGTGAACACAGCTAGGATGCATGTGCCCACAAGGAATGGGTAGGGTCAGGTGCCAGCGGGCGGCAGAGAAACAGGGATGAGAGGAGAGGGGGAGGATGAAGATGCAGATGCAGCCGGAGGCATTTGTCAAAAAATAAATGGGAAGGAGTGATAGAAGATAAAAAGGGGGTGGGGTGGGGGGATAAGTGTATAATGGGGCAAGGAGAGACTAATGAGGTGGTATAAAGACTTGAGATTTGAAGTGGCACCTCAAGAGCTGGGGGAGGAGGACTGGGGTGGGCCTGGGGTAAGCAGTATTTAAGTTAGGATTAAAGCTGTGTAGGTCATCAGCTAGGAGAGGCAGTCACAGGAGCTTGAGGCAATGAGATGGGCCCAGAGCCTGGTTTTGAACAGACCTAGTGTTGAGGCAGAGGATATGGTGTGACTGAGATCATTCATCCATAGAGGAGCCCTATAGGTGAAGGAACATTGGCCCTGCATAGTTCGACAGCAAGGAACTTGTAGAATCTGGGTTGTCAAGCTCCTAGTGTTCTGTTGGTTATTGTTTTGATGTAACAAGGCGGCAACACCGTGGGGTGTGAGGCCATAGTTGATTTTTCCCACCATAGCACATGTGAAATACTTTATCCAGTTGGAGAGTTGAAGCCATCCGGATTGTTCATAAAGGGCACAGGTGTGGGTGAGGCGGTGGGCACCAGTTGTGAGTCGGCATGCTTTAAGTGCAGTTGTTATACGTCGGAGGGCAGACGTCATGGCGGAGCCATAGATAATGAGACCGTAATCAATAATTGACACCACAGAGCTCTGGACAGCAATCTTCAGGGCCTCTGGGGTGAGGTGCTGCCTGTGCTTGTAGAGTAAACCAAGGCGTGTGTTGGCAGCTTTAGCCACGCTGTCAATGTGAGCTGTATAGCAGAGATTGAGGTCAAGCAGAATCCCTAGGTATTTGAATGAGTAAACTTGTTCAAGGACAGTCCCCTGCTTGGTGGAGATGGCAAGGAGGTGTTGCTTGTAATCAGTCGGTCCTGTTCAGATTTTCTCTGTGCTTTGGCTATTTTACATTTTTATGTTTCCTTCATCTCTTTAGAGCACGTTGCATTTTGCCTCTTCGGCGTTTACACACTATCCATCTCTAGGTTTCCTGGACTTTGGACAGTGCCAGTTTTTCATTTTTGTTTTGCCTTCTCTGTTTACCCTCTTAATTTGCCTTCCACCATTCCAGTCCTTCAGTTCCCCCAATGATGTCCCTGCTGTTCTTCAGGCTCACCGTCTGCTTTCCAGGTTCCACAGCCAGGCTCTATTGGGTCCTCTGCCATCCCTTAATGCCCAGCATAACCCTACCAGGGGGAGCCCCCTGCTACCACCAAGGAGAAGTGGCATCTGCAGTTGTGGGAATGACAGCTGATGGGGTGGGGCCAAGGAACTACAAGATTGGGGTGTGTGGGAGGTACTCCTGGGCTCCATCACTAAGATTGCTGGTTAGCATTTTCCCTTTTTTTTTCTGTTTTCCTGTTTGCCTCCATAGTCCCATGCAGCAGCATCCTGGTGTGGGAATGCCTGACTGTGTATGGCAACCCCTGTTACCAAGGGTGCCTCCACCACGCCACTACCAGAAGCCAGTATGCGCCACCCCCCAGGAAAGCATCCATAGTTGTCCCAGGCTCAGAGTGCCAGTGCTGGTTACCAGCATGCTGAATGGTCCCCTACTGCTTAGCACCATTGAACTGACCCACAATGCCCCTTTCTAGAATTCCACAGTGTCAACGAATCAGTGTGGAACAGTAGGGAACTGCTGTCACAGAATATCCTGGAAACACTGGAACAGAACCAGTAAAATGTGTGACTCTAAGGCACACTCATGGTAATGACACTATGATAACACTCCATCCATAATATGACAGAACAATGGATGGAAGAAGATACATACCTGAAGGCAATTATAATCATTTCCGATTACCTTTAGTACAGTCAGGCAGGCTGTGGTATATAAAAAGTCATGTCCTCTGCTTTCCCTGCTAAATAGTCAAGCTGCCAATCAACGTTTGAACTGGTATGGGTGAGACAGAAACAGTGCACACTGGGAAGACGTAACCTAGATAAGTATTTGATTACACCGCTCCTTGACTAGGTGCTCCTGATTGGCCATGCCTTAGCTTTCCCTTTTTCCAGGCACTCACGCAGCAACCCTGTTTCAACAAGGATGGTGCTATGCCGTGGGACAGAGGGTCCTACTAGGTATTACCTAGAGATCTTCATTCAAGGGTGAACATATTAGTTTTGGTCGGACCGTTATTCCACTGCACCTCCCCACTATAACTTATTTTTTGGGGCCTTTGTGTTGGACAGACATGGACTTGAACAGTCAGTCTACTGCTGTGCAACATTTTATTCCTCTTGCATGTTGCTTCTGTCTCAAATTGTACACATTTCTAGGTTTACTTCCTTTGGATGTCCACGCCTCTTTACTTACCTCAAGCTGATTCAAGTTATATATGTAAACAGATCTGGGTAGTTTCTCCACCTGGACGTCTGCCTACCCTTATCGGCCCCGGTCCTCCCAGCCCTGTCACCCACCATCTATGAGACTTACCTCTCTCTCCGGTGGGTCCCCCATGGACTGCCCTCTCCCCCATGGTGAGACTGTCAGGGCTGGACACTCCCCTCTGGAGCACAACCCAGAATCCAGAGGAGCCCAGTTGGTGGTGCGGTGCCTGCAGAGGACCAGAGCACCATCCTACCTGCTTGTGTGTTAATCCAACTATTTTCTCTGCGGGGCAGCTGTTCATGCAATTCATTAAGAGTCACGCAAACATGTATCAGCATCCAATGAAAGCCCTGCCTGAGTTGACCCTCTCACTGTGCTCCACCCAACTGCCGCCAGTTGGTAGACTAGTAATATATCGATCCATCCATTCTCCACCCAGAGTGGAGGGCAGTCCGTGGGACACTCTGCCGTCTTTGCCCTGGCTGACGCCTGGGCGATCTGAGTCCACTCCTGGACCTTGGTCACTGGCAAAAGCAGGCAGTAACACTACCGCTGTACTACTGGGCTGGCTTGACTGTCTCAATATTCCATTAAATGACTGCTGCCTTGAACCAGTATAGCACAGACCTAACAAAGTGTATCTCCAGACGATCACCACTGATAGGTAAGCCCAACACCTTGTTGAAATTAGCTTTTTGGGCACTGCCCCGTGGCTCAGCAGAAGTGCATCCAGCGTCAGTGCTGCAGACCTAGGGAGCCAGGATCAGTGTGGCCATGTCTGGGGAGTGCTGCCAAGTGCAGTGTGAGCCAGCCCTGGGGAGGGAGACACCCAGTTTCCAGTGTAGCTGCAGCTCGTCACAGTGAGCTAGGGTTCCTGCTCTCTTGTGAAGAGGGGCATCAGACTATAGCGCACTGCTACAGCCCAGGCCATCGGAGGCATAAGTTCACTGACAGGGGAGGTGGGAGGGATCCGAAGGACAGGGTGGAAAACATGCACACAAAACAAAAGAATGTGCCTTGAGCTGTCTACATGATGGTCGCTGCTCCTTGGCTGTGCTCCATATGATTGGATCCCCACAGGCTCTACAGGGGGGTGATTGGGCGGGCAGGGGCCCGAAGTAAGGAGTAAGTGATAGCTTGAAGGGCCAAAAAGCTATGTTTAAAAAAATAAATAAATGAGATTTTTGTCTTCTTCCGCATTGTCAGGAACACTGTTTATGAACCTTTCCTTTTAAGTTGGAAAAGGCAGCCTTTCAAACTGACGACAAAGACTGTGGTTATAACACAGCCTGTAAAACTGAGTGCACCCCCTAATGGCTTATTTGCGGTCAGCCCTTCCTCTGCTAGAAATTTACTTTTGTTATGAGTTGGATCATTTGGAAGCTGGCTAGACCAATCATGCTCAAGGATTAGTTTGCAGAAGCAGAGACCCCCATCTCTGCCCAAATAGTTTTAGATGATGGATGAGCCTCTGGCCTGGAACAGTGTCTCAGTTTGGCTTTGCCGAAATAGCAGAAAAGTGATGCTTGCTGGTGACAGACAGCCTCATGGAGGTGGAAGAAGAGCTGTACTGCTCTGGGCAAAAACTGAGGGCCTGGCAGTCGGCTGCTGTTCAATGCTGAAGGCAGTTAACCCCTAACAGTTCATGGTATTCAAATCTACTGCAGCCCATAATCTTTTTTAAGAACATATTAGTCAAGTCAGATTGGAACTGCCATGAACCAGGCTTAGTTGCTTTGTTGGAATTTGCATGGGTTCCCTATCATGCATGCTGGAGGCAGCTTGGTCTGTTGGTTAGAGCACATAGTTGTGAACTTGGTGATCCAAGTTTGAATCCCACAGCCATCACTCACAGTGTGACCTTGACCAGGTCACTTAACTTCCCTGTGCTTAATCTCTTATTGCCTGGCATCTGATTGGCTAGTACCTCTGTCGGGGGGGTACATTAACTTTCAGTAGATGCCCAGGAAATAAAAAGTACCAGCCCCAGTACCCCTTCACTCATTCAGATATCCCTGTGCCAACCCTGCTTCCTCACTGGCTAAAAATACCCAGTTCAATCTTAAATAACCATCATTTTTTTCTCTCACTTAGCGAGAGATACTGGCCTCCAGTACCATCGAGGCAGTAGTCCTCTCCCCTCCCGGTCTGCCTTACATTTTGAAGAATAAAAGATCTTACTAAGTTTGACTTAGCCCTAAACACAAAACAGAAGACAAGCCATTAAAGCAATCGGCTTTGCAGAACAGTCTACTATCAATGTCATTTTTAAACGTGAGCGCTGGACTTCTCACAGTAGTTAACAGTAGACTTGCTGATAAGTCCCCTGTTTGGCTGCACTGTTTTCCCCCAAAAGAAACAAACAATAAAAACAACAAACAAAAAAAAACAACAAACAACAGAAAATGTTTTATAACATAAAAAATTAAGTTCATTTTCATGAACACATTGCACCCGCCTGCTCCGCCCCTCCAGCCTGACGTTGACTCAGCTCGCCCTCACACAAAGCATTTCTCCCTCAGCTCTCCATTCTTCTTCCTGGCTCTGCCTTCTCCCATGAAACTCACCATCAGTTCAAAATCCAAGATCAGTTTGCCACAGTAGTGGTACCACTCTGCTACCATCCTAACTTCTTCCTCGCGATGGCTCTCCTGCTGAGGAGTTATTAAGGACATCCACTCTCTCACGTTACAAAGGCTCTCACGTTAGTCTCTTGCAGCTTCTCTGGTTCGGCAGCTGCATGCACCACTCTGGCTGACTTGCTCTTCCATAGGCACTCTCTTCACTGTCCCGGTCCTCAGGGCAGGCAGCGAGGACCGGGAACTGTAAAATATAAACAGTAAAAATTAATAACAGCCTCAGATCAGGAAAATGAAGAAAAAAAAGGTGACTTCAAATCCGCACAGCAGGAACCGGGGACCGGAAAAAAAAACAGGAAACAGTCTGATTCGATCCCGTGCAAGCAGCGAGGACCGGGAGAATGTAAACAAACAAGGAAGAAAAGGAAATAAGCAAACAAAAAAAATGAAGCAGGGCAGGCAGTGAGCAAGAAGTCATCACTGCACTCGTATATAATAGCTCCTCCGTAACCACTAGCAGAGGAACTGTTGCCAGCTGTATAGGGAATACTTTACCAAAAAAGATAGAAAATTTCATTTTGTAGAGAATTACTTTAAATGTTTTTTTTTTTTAATCCTATAGAAAAATGACGAGTGGCCCATTTTCTAAGCAAAATAATACCCTCCAGGGTGGGTGGTATTGGGAAATACTGGATCTTCCAGGGGCTATAAGGCCCTCCACCTGTGGCATCAGGCCTCATTATGCCCCTGGGTGGTCCGGTATTCCTCAGTACCACCCACCCTGTCAGGTATTATTGCTTACGTAATCTGTCACTGTGTTGTTTGGCTCTTCCTGGATACCTAAATTGTGGCAATGTTTTCTCCTCTCCCTTTCCTGGATTGTAAAGCACTTTGGGCTTCAACTTGTTTAAGGGACACTGTATAAAACCAAATTCCTTTCTTCCCTTATGATTATGTGCATGAGTCTGCATCTGTTTGTTAAGCTGAAGTAGCCCAACTGGATATGAATCCTTCAATACAAAACACAGCATTTTTGAAACTAAATGTCAATAGACTAAGGTATGTGGCTTGCTTTTTGTTAAGTTAGTATTCTGTAAAGCTGACCTATCTGCGTAAAGGTAGGGCTGCTGCTTGTGATGCCGGGGACCCAAGTATGGGAATGAACTTGGGACATCAGGTGCCGGCAAGGGAGAAAGGACTGAGCAGCTCCTAGTGGACACTATTCTCCGGGAGGGAGGGAGGGAGGGTGATGGCACCATGGCAGTGCCACTTGGGTGACCACAGCTGGAGCTATGGGTGGTATGCCTTCAGGGAGAGGAGACTAGCTGATGCCACATGGTGGCAAGCTCTGCATATACATTTGCACTTGCATGCCAGAACTGCCAGCTTTTCAAAGGAGGGGAAACAAAGGGAGGACAGCGGTCTGGCACCCGTGGATAATGGACCATAGTAAATCTGGGCCCCCTCTGCTGCCACACTAGATGTTGAACAACTTTCATGGGTTAAAACATCTACTCAACACCTCCCGGGATGGGTGGGAGTGGTGGGGTAGTAAACCAAGGCTCCGTGGAGGGCTGTTGGCATCAGGTACACAGGTACAGGACTCTGGGGTACCTTGTGAGATCCCAGTGAAGTCAGGTACCTGGGCAGAAGGGGTACAAAGTGAAAATTTAAAAACAAATTTGACTCCAGTATGATAACCCTCATAAAAAAGGTAAAGATGTCCTTTTTGGACAGGCCTAGTGATTCCCTGGAAGCATGTGTTACTGTTATTTGGGAGATGGGGAGGGGTGCATGAGAGCACCAGAATCCCACACTGACACCTGTTGGAGATATCAAAGACATGAAGGAAGGATACCCAGGTCATTCAGTGTTTATTCCCTCCCTGCTGGTCAAACTAAGAGTTGCACTGACTTCAAGAGTAAAGATGTAAAGAGATCTGTTCTCCTGTCCTTCACAGATAGAGGGTGGGTGCAGCTGTGCTGACTTACTGAGCTGAGGTGAGCAGCAAAGGGATAAACCAAACATGTAAGTCACAAAATGAGCTTTTTTTTCTGTTGTCCGCACCCCCCCCCAATTTGTGCCATGGGATCTGCCTTCTGCAGTGCAGCGCTCCTAGAGTGCATCACAGCATCAACCAGACCAAGACTGCAAGTGGCATAGCCGACAGAGTTTTCAGAGACACTGTCAAGTCCCACTGGTAAAAAGGCCCCAGTGAGCAAGAGACGCCCACTGTGCCACTGGCCCAGCAGAGGCGCTTCTTTGTTCTCATCATCTTGAGTCAGTGTGGCCTAGTGGCTGGAACACAGGCTTGTTAAGTAGGAGGCCTGGGTTTCAATCCTTCCCAAGGTACTGTGTGACCCTGAGCATCCTTGCAGTCCTTCTAGCTGTAAAAAATGGTAAAAGCAGGCCAGCCCACTGATACAGCAGTTGGATTTCAATTTGTGATGCCGACAACCTGGGTTCAGGAATGGACCCTGGAGTCGGAAGGCTAGCTGGGGGGAGAAGGATTGAGCATCCATGAGATTGTTCTCCTCCTGGGGAGAGGATTGTCTGGTGCTTCATTGTCCCCTGGCAGAGGCTGGAGTTGCCGTGTGGCCGGCGCCAGCATGTTAGGGGGTGGGGCAAACTCTGGTCGTCAGTGCACATCTCCACCCCCAGGGCAGCAGCAGCAAAGAAAAAATTGCTGTCCCCTGGTGTGACGCCCCTGCCCTACCACCATCCTCAACTTTTTACATGTCCGCCGGGGGGGGGGCAGTCTCCCATGGCCTGACCTGGGGAAACCAGGGCTTGCCTGCAGTTACTGTTGGGGAGAGAAGCCCCCTGGTGGCCCCGCCCGGGGGGGGTAAGCCTGGGCAAGGGGCGGATGGGGCACAGGCAGACCTCTGGAGGGAGGATAAGGGGCCAAGGCTCAAAATAAAAATGGTAAAAGCGGAGCAGGCCCATCAGTAGAGCAGTAGCACTACTGCTCGTGATGCCGATGACTCGTTTTCAGGAATAGATGCAGATTGTCGAGGGCTGGCCGTGGGGAGGAGGATCAGGTGTTCCAGAGGATGCTGTCCCTCCTCCAGGGAGTGAGGGTTGCCAGCTCCACTGCTGTACTGCCATTTGGGTGACCACAGGTGGTAATGCAGTCGGAGAGGCATAGTGGGGGTGCTGCAGACTGGTGCCATGTGACAACGCATGGTTGCATGAGGCTGCACGTGCACCTCTCAGTGTGCATCCCGAGGGGAACCAGAATGTGTGGTGAGAGGCTCAGCCCCCCACGAGGGGTTAGGCAAGTGGAGGACAAAGTCAGAAGGTAAGTCTGTGAGAAGCCGGGTGACAGGGCTGGGGGAGCTGGTGCAAAGGAGGGCCTGACTGGAAGAGGAGAAAAGAAAAGGAAAAAAAAATGGTAAAAGCAGGAGTCCCACCACTAGTGAAAATTAGATACCTAATCCAGCTGACCCTTTATGCATTAATAAATTGAGGGGTGGGGGGAATACTAACTTCTTGTTGGGCTTCTTTTGAGCAGTTTTTACTGACACTGTTGACTTGCATGGGGTGGGGGTATCTTACCTCCCAGTGTGCATGGAGCCTTCTCCTGTCAAAATAAATTTTTTCTCAGATGTGTCCTCATTATGCTATCATTTCTGCCCGTAGTTTTAAAATGTTAAAGAGTCTCAGGTTTGGTTCATAACGTTAAGTACTGCAGGTGATTGTAATGCAGTAAGTTTTGTGCGCTGGAGGGGGAGGTGTAAAATGAAGACATTTGTATAAGTAAGTAATGAGCTATGACAGGGTGTGCATTAAATAGAGAATAATGCTTGTGCAGGTGTGTGTTATGAGGATTTTTCACACACCAAGATGTGTGTGAAAAATCCTCATAAAACAAATCCTGCACAGGCATTATTATTTTTTTTTATTTAGTTGTTTATCCTCTTGAGCCCTGGCAGGGGCTTTGGCCCTCTGAAGGAGGGACTCGCTCTCAGGTCCTGCTGCCCCACACTTGTCGACCCCAGAGATTCCCTCATGGCTTGCCCCCCCCCCCATGGCAGGGCCTGGGAGGTGGCGTCCCCTCCCTGCAGACCAAATCCAGAAGCTGGGGCCAGTCCTTGGTGCGGCGGACTATCATGGAGCCCTGCCAGGCTCCTTTTCCTCATGTTTTCTCTGTCCCCCCCACTCCCTACCAATATAATTATGTTGGAGCATGCCTCCCAACCCGTACTGCCCTCCAGTCACCACCAGATGGCAATTAGTGAGTGGGACCCTCACCCTGAGAGAAGAGAGGACAGCAGTCCTCTGGATGCTCGATCCTCTTTCCTCCTGTCAACCCCCAGTGACTCGGGCTCATTCCCGAACCTGGTTTGCTGGCTTGGTGCAAGGTCTAGTGACCAATTCCCTAAACCTCCAGTGGCATTGGGTTGGACGTATTATTTTTTTTTAATAACTGATACAAGGTTTCAATACAGATAACAATGGCAAGCTGTATTTCTGCCAGCGAGTGTGTCCCTGAGCAGCCACCATAGTGAGCAGTTTTTGCTTCCGTTTTTGACACTGTGATGTAAAACAATTAACTGCATATTATTAGTGCTGAATATTGAAATATGTTAAACTAACAGTAAACAGACCATGTGTGGTCCGACAGTTGGAACTGCGGCATCAGTAAATGCGCAATGATTGCAGAAAAGCCTCAGATCTTGAGATGACAAGTGAGAGCATGGGGAGGAAAATGCTGTAATACCCTGTTCTCCCATTATTATGGAATTCAGAGGGTTATTATGGTGTTTCATCAGTAGCGCATATCCAATCATTATAGTGGGTCACCAGTTATTATAATCCTATAATGCTTGCCTCAGGGGAAGTTAGGCACATGGCCAAAGGCTGAATGGCCTTATGCCCCTGGAAAGTGCATTCAGATCCTTTAATACACACCCTGGAATAGCTTATTGCGCTTATAAAATGGCTCACTACTTCTGTATTATATAGAAAGTGAAACATTTTTAATATGATTTTATTTTTTTATATAACTCATTTACATTTTTAGTAACAAAATATATACATTAAATAGTCCCAAATTTTGTAGGTAATGAGGCTTTTGTAATAAGATTTGGTACCTGACCGGGTGGTGCTAGGAATTTAATGCATGGTCAGATAACGTCTCTCGGCCAATGAAGTTTGTAGATTTTGGTTCCTGACCCTTTACAAACTAGTTCCAGAAGGACACCAGGAGGTACCTCTTCTCAGAGCAAGTTGTGGAGGGGTAGAGCAGGCTGCCAGAAGAGGTGGTAAGCTGGAAGACTGTTGACGGCTTCAAGAGGAGGTGGGATGAAGTTCAGAGGAGGGTAAGAGCGTCCATGGATGGGGGATGGAGCAATATGAAATTAAAGATGTCTGGCCTCCACATTGGACACATAGATAGACCAAAAAGCCTTCTTCTGCTGGCTGAATTCTTACATTCTTGGTTTACTGTATTGGAAGGGGCAGCATAAACTTTGCTTTTAAGCTGTATTGTTTTAATGAATGAATATTGTACAGTTACCTTCAGGTTGGCTAAGTGTAATGTTAAAAAACTGGACTGCTGAGAATGCTGAACTATCCCTGTGTGATGTATCCTTGGTCAGACTGGATGAACCCGTAGGTCTCTTTCTGCCGTTATAAATTACTGTTGTGATTTCAGCCAATTAGAATGTAGAGCCAGTGTACCTCTTATTCTGCATACAGTGCGCTGTCGTGCAGGAGCGTTTGGAGGGAGTGCTCCACTTCAGCGACAGGGGGAGGATGGCATAAATTAATTTAAAAAAGCTGTAAACTTATTATAAATCATTCGCGTTAAACGTGAGTGATTTTATAATAAGTTAAAGTGAATTTCTGATCAAATGGCATAAGGTATTCGGCTTCATAGCCGAACACCTTATGCCAGCATGAGCTGATTTTTGATAAAAGTACATTTTTTTACTCACACTGTTAAGTTAGTGAAGGGATCAAAGCTGGCTCCATAGCCACCACCAGTTGACCAGTTCCAGCTTCCTAGGTCATCAACTCTGCCCCTGCGCTCAGTGTTTTTGTGACGTGTGAGCAGGGACAGCACGGGGGTGAGCCCTATGCAAGTCTATTAGGCATTTTTAAAAGCTGTTTATGAAGCTGCAAGCCATCTGAAAGGGAAATGAAAGCCACCACTCCACTAATAGGGTCCCTATTAGTAGAGATTGCATACAGCTTTATAAAACGGCTTTTTAAAAACACCCCATAGACTTGCATAGGGCTCACCCCCGTGCTCTCCCTGTTCACATGTCACAAAAACACAGAGTGCGGGGGCAGAGCTGATGACCCAGGAAGCTGGAAGGGATCGGCTGGCAGTGGCTACGGAGCCAGCTATGATCCCTTCAGTAACTTAACAGCATGAGTAAAAAAAATTACTTTTATCAAAAATCAGCTCATTCTGGCACAAAGTATTGGGCTATGAAGCCCAATACCGTATGCCAGAAACTTCCTTCAATAGGGTATCCAAGGGGTGTCTCTTATGGTATAACAGACACCTCTCCTGAGGTTTGGGCAGACAGAACTGTTCCACTTTGCTTTGCGGTCCTCTCACCCAAACCTCATGCTTGTAGTCTCTTATACCCTAAAAGACACCCTTTGGAGGCCCTACTGACTTACAGCATGTTTTCTTTCTGCGTATCTTTAGGTTGTGGAGCTAAGCTTACTTGTATGCTACAATGTATCAAGTGTACCATTTCTCCCATTGTCTCTTGAGGTTGTAATGTTTGCTGGCATAGTTTTATTGCAAACCCAATAAATATAAATGAAAACAAATTGTAAAAAAAACAACCTAAATAAAATAAACTGTGCAGTACATTAGAAAAATACGCTATTTCAGTTAATCTGGAACTGACTGCCCCAGGAATGGAGTTGTCAGATATATTGAGAATTCATATGTGGTTGTGTACCAGAAACAATAACAAAGGTCACCGAAGAGTTGCGCGGAGCACAATGGTTTCAGGGTCTTTAGCTTCCCATTCTGTGTATCTCGTAAGTACTGTCTTTGTCAAACCTACTGACACAGTTGATAAGGAAATTACAGCGATACATGTGCTGTATCTGGAAAAACCTCACTGAACAAGACAGTAAAAATATGAGTTGACAGTTTTTAGGTTTGCCTCCACAAAATCCACAGGTCTGCTGCAGTGTGTCAAAATCAAAACTCTCCGAGATGGTTTTTGATGGCCACTGTGTAGAAAAATTATCTTCAAGTTTTTTTATCTATGCATCCGTCCAATCAGTTTGTCCATCTATCAGTCTGTCCCATCCATCCATTTATCCACCCACCAGCAAAACATCTCACAGATAAAGAAAGTCTGTTTCTTAAGAGACTCCTAACTAATATAGCAGAAATACACAGGAGCAGATCCAGAATGTTGTCAATGGGATACCACTTAAACCCAGAGAAATGTAAACTGCTCCCTTTTAAAACTCAAATTAGACAACAAGAGCGACTGTTTGCATGCCTGAGAGGGAAGCAAGCCATACATTACTACTTAGTTGGATCCACACGTGGCTAGTTTTAGATATTAGTAGCGCAATTCCACACAAGTCATACAAAAAGCGCATTTATATAACAGGTGTACAACGGGGGCATGCTATAAAGCTTGGGGAGGGGAGAAGTTTAAGAGGGATGTGAGTAAGTACTTCTTGTCAGAAAGGGTGGTGGATGCCTGGAACAGCCTGCCAGAGGAAGTGGCAGGGGCGAAGACAGTGGAGAGCTTCAAACATGTGTGGGATAGGCATGTGGGTATAATAAACAGAGGTGAGGGAGGGACGCCACTGACAAAATAATCAGGGTGTAGTGTTAGGCAGGAAAGATAGGGCAGACAATATGGGTCTGCTGGTCCCTTTCTGTCGACACATTCTGTGTTTCGATATGTAAAAATAAATTATGCAAGATAAATGTGCAATCTTGGCACCCCACTTACAAGATACCATGTTATCTTTTTTGCTAAGTGGGTCGCAATCACTGAAGTGAAGCTTCGTTGCATCACTTGGAATATTGAGCCAGTCGGAGAGCTTCTTTCGCCATCAGCCAATGATTATGGTTACAATCATTTGTTCTTGTAGTATGTAGTCCACATTAAAATATGTTATGTATTATATTATAAAGGTGATTTTGGTTGCTCTTCCTCCCTACCCCAGAGAATGCTGGGAGAAGTGCTCTTAGCCTCCTGCCGGAGTGCTTTAAGGAAAATGACTGCTTATGAGTATCTTTTTCAGGCTTATGAGACTTGACAGTTGCGCTTACCAGTAGCCTAGTAGCTACTAGTGGCATCTGGAGTATTTCTTTAGGCATATGATAAGGGAGGCCAACATTAACCCTTTTATGTACCACATGCTCACACGATTAGAAGACCTAGCCACTGGGAAATACCTTAAGGCACTGTGGCCCTACACTTCTCATGGGCATTTAAACATCAGTTTAAATACTAAGACATTAATTCTGTTGGATTTTCTGAAGAGGATCTAGTGCAGCTGAAACATCAGAATGCATCTCCTAACTGTCCCTCATTATGTCACTTTATTATTTTATTTATTTATTTAGTTTTTGTTGACCGGGTAAGTGCAATAGACAAATCCTGCCTATTTTCAGGCACGACCCAGGGGAGGGGGGATACAGATGAATGCCAACTGACCTTGAACCAGATTAAGCTTGTTGGTGGTATTTTTAGTGAATACTAGTGAATACTTTAGTGACTTTGTCCCCTACCCTGTCTATACCTGTCAACCGTCCCAAATGAGGACAGATGTCCCTCATGTAATCACTCTAGACTCCTTTATCATACTTCTCAACTGTCCATATTACAAGGGGTGTCCCTCATTTTACCACACATAACACTTCTGTGAATACCTCTCAACTAAATCAGATTAGAAGAAGAATCAGCGTTTATGTAGCACTTTCCATACATATTGTATCCCTAAGCACTTACGAGCAATGCTAGACTGATAGTGAAGTGACTGAACGTGTAGTGGCAGCCATATCACACATCAGTACCCACACGCAGCTTTGGATAATTGCCTGAGCCAGTTTTATGTGAAGGGGAATATTAGCCAAGACACCAGGGAAGGTCCCAACTCTTTGCAAAAAGTACCTTGGATTCTTTTACTGTCATCTGGATACAAACGGGACAGCACCAGGTTTGGTAGAAGGGATCTTGGTTTAGCATCTCATCTGAAGGACGGCATACCCCGACAGTACAGCACCCCCCTAAGACTGCACTCAGGTGCCAGCATTTTAGGTATGAGCCCAATCCCCATGTGGGACTAGAACCCATAAACTTCTGGCCCAGAGCCAGATGTGCTGCCAACTGAGCCACGCTGACATCCCTCATTTTACATCTCCAAACCCCTCTATCCATGCTACTCAACTGTCCCACATTAGGAGGGACAGTCTCATTTAAACACTTAGAGCATCTCCGTTCATAACTCTCAAGTGTGCCACATTAGTAGGGACATCTGTCATTTTATGACTGTGACCCCAACCATCCATGCTTCTCAACTGTCTGAGGGAATGTTCCTCATTTTATAACTCAGAACCCCTCTGTCCATACCTCTCAGCTGTTCTACATTAGGAGGAAGGTTCTGTCATTTTACAACTCAAAACCTCTCTGTCCATACCTCCATGTTGTCCTACATTAGGAGGAACATCCCTCATTGTCCCATTCTGAGAAATAAAAAGAGGGACATCCCTCCTAACATGGGACCGTTGAGAGGTATAGCAGTGGAGATCTGAGAGGTAAAATGAGGAATAGCCCTTCTAATGTGGGACAGTTAACAGGTAAGAACATAGGAGCTCTGAGAGGTAAAACAAGGGATGTCCCTCCTAATGTGTGACAGTTGAGAAGTATAGACAGGTGTTCTGAGTGGCAAAGTCAGAGACTGACCTTTCTAATATGGGGCAGTTGAGAGGTATGGACAGAGGGGTTCTGGGAGGCAAAATGAGGAACGTCATCCTAATGAGGGACAATTGAGAGGGGTTCTGAGAGGTTAAATGAGGGAGATCCATCATGTGTGATAGCTGAGAGGTATGGACAGAGGGGGTTTTGAGAGGTAAAATGAAGGTTGTCACCCTAATGATGGACAGTTGAGAGGTTTGGACAGAGGGGTTCTGAGTGGTAAAATAAGGGACATCCCTCCTAATGTAGGACAGTTGAAAGGTATGGGCAGAGCTGTTCTGAGAGGTTAAATTAGGGATGTCACTCCAAATCTGGGACAGTTGAGAGGTATGGTGGCCCTCATACTTTGAAAGCCCCTGAAAAGCTCTTTAAATATGTCATTACGTTTACCTGTGGCTAGTAGCAGCCCAGAGATATCCTGATAATGAGTAGGTATGTCCTGTATTGATACTGCACCACTGCCATTTGTTTGATGTTTGTGTTGTGACATGGGGAACATGTGCCCGCTTTCCTTTGTGTGACATCACACATTTCCATGGTGGCAGCTTCGCATTGGTGTGTTGCAGCTGTAATCATGGATATCTCTGGATACAGGGAGTTAACAAATGGCAATAAGTTTTTGTTTATTTTACCTACCTGATCGCCAGCTGCTACAACTGGCATTGCCTGCATTTTCTGCCACCTTGGCCTACAAAGTGCCTGATACTGTACCTAATCCATCTCCTGCCATATTTATACTGTGATATATTGCCCTGCTGTAAAATTATGTATTCCCTTTATTATTCTGTATGCTGTTTTTTTCTCTGTTTTGGCATTTAACCCCCATGTTTTGAGGTACATTTTGTATGAAAGATGCAATACAAATAAAATATGTATCGAATTTACTGTACTGTACTGTGTTGTAATGTACTTTTCTGTTTTGTTTATTGTATTGTGATGTGATGTAATGTACTGGGTTGCGTTTTGTTGTACTGTACTGTGTTGCTTTGTACTCTACAGTGTTATGTTGTATTGTGCTGATATCTTGTGGTCACGGACCACTCATAAAATATGAGCCATTTTTCTTCAGCCCATGCCATTGTCCTTATATATTGGAGAATGCCTTCCTTACCGAAACTGTAGGGCTTGTTTAGCCCAAATCTGTTTACAGTGTCAAGGGCCTGTATCACCACGTTTTCCTCAGCAACTGTGTCATGTGAGGAATACCAAGACAGGTGGTGAGGGATGCTGGCCTCTGAGGGGACCTTGCTGCTGTTGCTTATGCTTCAGTCTCCCTCCTGCCTCCGCAAGTTGAATTATTCACCACTAAACAACAGACAGCTTGGAAACCAAAGACAAAGGTGGGTTCATCTCAGGTACTTGTACTTGCTATGTCCTTGGAGTATGGAAAACTTCAGAGAGACTAGACTTAATCTGTAAAAGACGATCGACAAGTAAACATCTGACATGTTGAAAATTCCATTTCTGTATTTTCTTTAGTATTTATTTACCCAGGATATCCCAGCTGAGATGCAGTATCTCATTTCCCCTGGGATCCTGCATTACAATTTATTTACCTAGGATATTCCAGCTGAGATGCAGTATCTCATTTCCCCTGGGGTCCTGCATTACAATTTCTTTACCCAGGATATCCCAGCTGAGATGCAGCATCTCGTTTAAGTGGAGTTCTACTTTTTAACCATTCATACAGTTTACCCAGGTAGCCCAGCAGAGATACAGTATCTTCTTTTCAATGGGGTCCTTATTTCTGCAGCTGTATGAACCAAAGCAGTGACAGGTTAAGTGATTTGCTCAGGGTCACATAGGAATAAAGTGGCTGTGGGGGGAATTCATCCTGGGTGTCTATGTTCCCAAATCTGTGCAATAGTCACCAAACCGCACAGAAAATATATTTTATATTGAACTGCTTACCTTGGGCCCTTTTATGTAAACCATTTGGACATGCTGTTTGACTGTACATGTGGATTTTGAAACCAAGGAGGGCTGATACAGGATTACAGCTGCTGATGGCGTAAAGTTTCGGTGCCAAAAAGCACCACGTTGTGCTGCCACCAAAAACTGCCATGTACTAAGGCCTGCCACAGTCACAGTTGAAAGTCACACTGGTCGCTAAGGCATATACTGGGTCAGTCTTCACATATTAATGTGCTGGATTGCACCACCCACTGAGCTCTGTTTGGCATCGTGCCAGTTGCATGACTGCTAAAACTAGTTCATGCACTTGTCCAAGGCTGTGTGAATGTTGATGTGTGAAATGGCTGCCACTACACGTTTGCAGGCACTTCACTACCAGCCTGTCTGTGCTTGTAATGTGATATGGGATACATTGTGTATGAAGGCACTACATAAATGTTAATTTTTCTTCCTGCAATTGCAGGGGTCATCGGGTGTGGGCTGTTCTCCTCCCACGTGACATAGTCAGGATTCAGGATAGGTGATGGGCTTCATGGGGTGAGGTCTGAATGTACCTGCTGCAGCCATCATTTGCATAGACCCCTGGGTGCCTGGTAGTGGGCACAGACAGCATCCTCTCAGGGAACTAGCTGTCTGGAGCTCCATGGGTGTCACAGCGGCACCCCCTTCTGGTGTCACTGCCATACAGCAGCAGTTGCTCTCAGCCTCCCCTGGGTGACCTGTCCAGTTCCCAAGTCTGCTCTTGAACTGGGCCACCAGCACAGTAGTGTGTCTGGAAGTCAAGCCACAGTTTCTTTAAAAATACCTTTGAGATCATGGATACTGGCAAGGTTGGCAAACACAATTATGACTTCATATTATTAGTATATGTACGATGATTGAGAGAACAATGAAACAAGACCGTACTTGGATTCCTGGAATGCAGGGGTGAGTGCACATGATGTATGCAGATATATACATCTTACTGTATATCTGCCTGCCTTGCTGTCTTAAGGTATATACATACAGAGAAAAACAGTGCAGTAAAACTGGATGTTTTGACTGTGCTCAATCTTTGTCAGCCACTGCAGATGCTTCTGTGAGAGGTGATATTATGTAAAGGTAGCAAGTGACACCGCAAATTCTGTAGGTGGAATTGTCAGATTGCTGTGGTTTTGTAATGTACTACTGTGTGTTTCAGGAAATCAACTGTGTTTTTTTCAAGCGTGGGTGGAAAAGGTGGCATATGTGATGTATGTTGCCATAGCTGAAGTCTGAAGACTGACTAACATTGTGACAGGAAGAAGAAGTAAATAAACCAGAGGCTCCCCCCTCCCCCCCCATAGCAGTGATAGAGCACCACAGAATGTTGAGGAGTCCCTTCTGTATGCTCCAACTTAAGTGTCCATTGTTCTGTCTACTAAATAAATAATATTTATTCAATGACAACGTCATTGTCAGCCTATTATTCCAGTGATTGTGTTGCCCTTGTGTCTTTTCTGAGGCATGCCCCTAAGCCTGGGTCAACCTGAATTTATGGTGGGCACCAAGCTTAAAGTGCATCAGTAGCCCATGGACAACTAGTGACCCTGCTCTTCCGGCATATTTAATAGTTGTAATTTTTATTTTACTGGACTGCCGAGACTCCCTTTGCTATCAATCAAGATGACAGGTTTCATGACCTGGAAACTTTCAGGGTTAAAGAGCAGCTCCTCACCCTAAAGTTGGAGCACATGGGGCCAGCGGGGTGACAGTTTATTTACTAATCTGTGATGGAAACAAACTGATTCCAAATCACTGAGATGTCAGTCCATGTCTGCCAGCTAACCACAACATTTTGTTGAATCCTTTCGTTGTTTTCACAATGTATTTACCCAAAATAGCCCAATTGAGAGGTAACACGCTTATTTTAAGTAGGTCCTGCTTTTACCCAGGTATACAACTCTGAGGCACTGAAGTACAGTACTGAGATCTTTTTTTATCTTGTGTTTATTCCTCCTGTCCCTCCTGACCTGCCTTCTTGCAATGGAGACCCCCAGTCTCGTCACCCCCCCTTCCTGTCTAAGGACTTACCCCAACCCCTTACTTGACCACCGTGGGTGGGTGGGTAGGTGCCACAGGCAGTGCAGTAGAGCCTGTGGATTTGCTGTGCTCATCCTGCGTGGTCAAGGTGCTTTTCCTTCAGTTACACTTTGTTCCCTGAGGTTGGCATGCACACGGACGTGTGATGTGAAACACTGCACGTACTCACTTCCCCACGCCACCGCGAGAGCGCCCGTTGCTCGCCACATAGCCTCCACTAGGTGACAATTGATTGGTGGCATGCACTGTCCCACCACCCCAAAAGAGGAGGAGAGCCATTGATGGCCACTCAGTCCTCCTTCCCTGGGCCAGCATCTGTGCGACCGTGGTCCATTCCCAAACCTGGGTCACCAGTTTGGAGTGCTTCAGTCCACCGTGCCACCAAGCCAGATTAAGCACTGAGATCTTAAAGAAGAAATGTGTTGAGCCTGCCAGTTTTTCCTACATAAGCTGTATTATAAATGCTGGTCCCCAGTCTGTTTTTATTCCATCTTTCTTGACCTTTTATGTAACGGAGTGGGTGAGTCTGATGCACACACAGATGTCAGGTACCATTTTAGAACTGTATGATGTAGTTTATGGCCCTTTCAGCCACACAATTCTGTAGTGCACCATGGATACATTGTGCCAACAATGGAAGAGCTAAACAAGGACCTAAACTACAGTGCACAGTTCTAAAATGGCCCTTACCACCAGAGTGTAAATCAGAGACACCCACTGAATTTAGTGAGATGCCAATAAAGATGCAACAATACCAGAATGTGTACCAGTATTTGAAAATCAGCTTTTACAGGAAACAGAGCCTTACACATTAAATGCATTTGTTTTTAATGGACTTTTTTAAGGTCACACAGCAAATAAGTGACTGTTGAGGATTTGAACCTGGGACCCCAAGTTCTCAAGTGCATGCTCTAAACACAACACTGCTTTATACTGCCTCCAAACCTCATATCATTTAAATTTTATTTGTTTCCATGTCAACAGACAACTCCTTTCCTGTAGCTGTTAGGGCTATATGTGTTAGCCTTTAGTTTGTTTTCACTACTCATGATAGCCCCTGTGACTGCCCTGGGGGTCTCCAGTTCATGGTTATTGAAGTCTCATTGTCCATGAGAACTGCATTAGCATATGAGAACATAATGTCAGATCACCCATTTATACCATGTATCTATATGCTGAAAGAAGAAATGCTCTGCAAAAACTCTATGGAAACTCATAAACTGAATGAAATTTAAAGGGGAAAAAACCTGCATTATAACTCAGATAGTTCACAAAGCTCACTGAAGGTAAATGTGATATTTCACACCTTTTTGCAGCTTGTTTCTTTTAAGACTAATTAATCAGACAGGCATACTGGGGAGTTTAAAGGGTGATTACGCATCATGTTCTCATATGCTAATACAGCTCTCAGGGACAATGAGACTTCAACAACCACAAAATGGAGCCTCCCAGAAAGGTAACAGGGCCTAGTATGAACTGTGAAAACAGACTAAAGCATTTGCACATATCCTTAACAGCTACATGAAAAGAGTTGCTGTTGGCATGAAAACAAATAACATTTAGAAGATATGAGGGTGTAATTTTCCTTTAAAGGCCTCCACTGAGAAGGCCACCCTCAAGTCTCTGCGTAGAGAATTCCAAAGGGCTAGGCCCGCTACCTGTAAAGCCCTGTCCCCAGAGGTCTTCAGTCTAGTCCTTGGAACCACCAGAAGGCCCTCCCCCATGGAAACAGACCAAGAAAGATTTTAAAAGTCTTATTTAAAGGCATAGGCCAAAATGGATACATTATAATGCTGGCTCCAGGTCTCACTCAGTGGAAGGCACTAATGCATTCCTTTCATTTTAATTCAGTTTCACTTTATGTCATGTATTTTATACTCTACAGCAAGAAGGCTTAAGGAGCAGCTGACATGATCTAAAATCTCAGACAGCAACTCATACCAAGAAGCTGCCTGCATGAGGAGCTAATTTAGGCATAATTAGAATTTTGTGAGAAAAAAATTGAAAGCTTTACCTCCATATGCTCGGCTCGTAACTTCGGTTTATGAGCCGAGTGGCCAGACAGCACTATAGCCTTGCCCCGAACATAAGTGTTTTGGTGATGTGAAGCAGGGAACAGAGTTGCAGGCAGTCTATATGCATAGTAATAGGATCGGGGGAGGGGCTATCTGAAGGTACATATAAGATCTTGCTGGTAATTCTGCTTGTATGGGGCAAATGTATTTTATAGCCCCATGCATGTAGAACTGCTTGCAAAGATACTATGTTCCTTCAGACAGCCCCCTTTCCCCAGTCCTATTACTATGTAAACAGAGTGCCTGTAACCCTGTTTCCTACCTCACAGCATCAAAAAGCTTATTTTAGGAGCGGGCTGCAGCACTGTTTGTCCGCTCAGCTCATACACGGAAGAGCAGCAGTGCATGACAGCGGTGAAAATTTTGACCTATAATTTTTTATTCTGATTTGGATTGCCCTGTATCTCTTGACTTGTCTGATACCCTTCTTTCCTCATTTTGAATCTGCTTTAGTACTTCTTTTCACATTTGAAATAATAAAAGGAGCACTCCTTTTACTACAGCTTGGACCAGGTGTTTATCAGTATTCCCAGCTGTTTTCCAACACCTATTGTCCCATAAGGTCAGGGAGCACTGCCTGCTGCATGAGAGTTAATTTTGTGTCCCAACAGAAGTGATTTTAAACAACTGACTCACCTTATGGGATAACAGGTGTACAAAAAGCAGCTGAGAATACCAATGAAAACCTGATCCAAGCCATGTTAAAAGGAGCACTCCTTTTATTATTTTAGATGTGAAAAGAAATACTGAAGCAGACTCAAAATGAGGAAAGAAGTCAGGAGATAAGGGGCAATACAAAACAGAATAAATAAGTATAGGTCAGCATTTTCACTGCTATAACACACTGCTGCTTTAAAGTAAAGTGTTTTTTTTTTCTAGTGGACCCAAAAATTCTGATTATGGCTAAATTAGCTCCTCGGGCAGGCAACTCCTTGGTATGAGATGTCTGCCCAGAAGATGTTAGCTGCTCTTTAAACAATTATGCAGCTTAATTGGTAAAAAAGTGTTTGAAAATTTAAATAAGATGTAAGACTGGACGAGGTGGGTTTTATATCCCATTAACAGCCCAAGCGGTGGGTTCGGCCTTGGGATGTCATCCTCTATGGCATACGTTGATGGGGTATGACACTCACTGTGGAGTGGGTTATTCCACTCTAATAAATGTTTTTTTAGTGATAAATGAATTAGTGTCCCTTTTTTAAAGCTATTTACTGTCAGGTCCATAAGATGGGAATGCAAGCAGAGATTTGCATATGTATGATTTAAGAGCTGTTGTACTGTACATGCATACATTGTTCGATCTGATGACATCATAAATGACCTTACCCGCCTCCATTTCAAAAAGTTTTGATCTAGATAGTAGGTTGACTGTGTAATGTTTTTGTGTCATTCTTCATTTTGTATTGCTTTGCACCATTGGGAAGTGAGGGTTCTGTGTTCTTTACTTTGAAGTTACGTTTTTGTGTTAAGTCTTCTATTACTTTTTATTTCTGAAGTGTTTTTCTTTTTCTGTGTACTCATTAGATGCTTTTCTACTTAATAGTATTCAGTGAGCTTGAAAAGAAATGTTTTCCTGGAAGCAGACATATACTGTATTTAATTGAATTGAAGCTGCAATTAGAATTTTTTTATTTTGACCTGTGGCTTGTATTCAAGGGCAGCTTGTATTGCAAAATCCTATTTTAAGTGTGAAAAAGAAAATATTACACATCCTGAATATGATCAATTATATTGTTACTGATCTATTTCACAGCAAAATAAGCACCACAAACATGAACTAAGATAAAAAATCTAGAAGGAAATCCAATAATGATATAATTATTTTTACAGAGATAAAAATCACAGAGAATCCCACCTACAGAGCTTTATCTGAGATTACTTCAGTCCTGATTAGAAGCTGTGGTTTCTGTTTGAGGGTGACTTTTATAATACTTATTCCTCATGACCTGCAACTTGTACTTGAGGGCAGCTTCTATTCGAGGGTGGCTTCTATTTGGTGAACTATGGTAGTTCTGTTCCTCCCACTATATCATCAGCATGTGACCCTGCTGCCTGATTGGTAACATGGGTTGAAGTTACCAGTCAAACAGTAGGAGATTGGCTCTTCTTCTTTGTCACTTGTGATGTCATACCCAGTGCACTGCTTGCATAGCGTGAGCGTGAGTGGTGTCACTCGGCAAAGAAAAATACTTATTGGCATAAAGGACTTTAATATAAGAAATATCTCCATTAGAACTACCTATGCCTGACACCCTGGTGAGTAAGGAACTTTTAACATAGTCTTGACTATTTTGAATAGTGTAAATTGAAATTTGCATTGAAACCTCCAGAGTGCCACGCATTTGGGCCAAATTACAACAGAGAGCACATCTTTTTAAAGATATTTTATCTAATATTTACAGAGGAGATTTTAGTATCTTATTAGAAATGGAAATTTTAAAGAAATTGGTGAGTTTGTTATTCTTTATAATTGTTCTGTTTCCCTCATTCACCTCAACAAAACTAAAAGTCTCACCAGTTGTAAGTGCAATCAGCCTTAGGACAATACATAGATATGGAAATTATAACACAGGATACTACCCTGGTAAGTTTGTGAAAAGAAGAAACCCTTTTGCACACGTTAGGGAACAGGGGACTCCTAGATATAAAATGCCTACAAACTCGAATCTAAATTTGGGGAACAAGGAGAGTTTTTTCATGCTAGCTTTATTACTGGGGGGGAAGGGGCATTGAGGTAAATCTGGGCCCAGTAACTACTAATAAACTTAAACTAATATATCACAATGCAAGAAGCCTAACAAATAAGATTGACTTGATGAGAACATGGGTTGCAATTGAATGTCCAGAAATAGTACCACTAACGGAGACTTGGTTGACTCAAAACATTCATTCAAATGAAATAGAATTACACATTTTTTACTTACATAGAGAGGACAGAAAGGGTAAACGAGGAGGAGGAGGGGTTGTCCTGTACACAAGCTGGAATCTGGGACTGATGAATATTCCTTTTTTCTGGAGCAGTTGGACTCACTGAATGTATAGTGGTTTACTTCTGAAAACTTCGTCTAACTATTGAATTAGTTTATTCCCCTCCCAAGGCAAAAACTAGCAATTTTGGAAATCTTTCTCAAATTCTACAAAAACTTTCCATGGGTGCCGATTTAATACTATTAGGAGATTTTAACTCAGCCTGGTACAAACCCAGAAGGAATGTATTAAAAAACAGCTTGGGCCCCCTAGCATTAAATCAGGTGATAGCTACACCCACAAGGAAAACAAATATAACCAGTACAGGAAATATCCTGGATCTTACCTTTGTTTTGGGGAAAATAAAAGTACTATCATTTGGGGAATATAAAAGTACTATCTATTCAGGTAAACCATCCTATATTGGAAGACCATAGTTCAATAACCTGTACCTGTGAAATTAAGACAAATAAAATATAAACATAATTAAGAAAGTAACACCTAAAATAAGATGAAGGTCCTTCAAAAGCTATAGTAGGGAGAAATTCCTACACAAGTTGGCAGGAATTAAATGAAATGGACTGTTTCTGATCCCAGATCTGGATCTCACAGTACATTAATTTACTTAAATATTTCTGAAGATATGTGACTAAGTAGCACCTTTCAGACACATCTCTCCAAGAAAGATCCATTCCCCATGGATTACAGAAAAATTAAAACGCGATATTAGGATAAAGAGCAGACTATTATTTATTTATTTAGTTAGTTAGTTTTTGTTTACCGGGTAGGTGCACAAGCCATAACCATTACTATTTTCAGGCATGACCTGGGAGGATACAGTACAATACAACAACAAAACATGACAATTTACATAAATATCTTTGGGGATAACAAGAGCAACAGTAAAGCAAAGTAGGTCTGGAGAGAAAGGTAATTGCATCGAAACATTGCAACAGTAAATCATAACAATAGGCCTACATTGATTGATAACAATAGAGATGCAGGAAGGAAAGAAGAAATGCTGAAAGGTGGTTAAACAGTATAGAACATGGAGAGATTGAGAAAAGAGAGAAAGGGATTAAAAAGAGATAGAAACGGAAACTGAGTGTAAGTGCAGGACAGTGCTGGTGTTGAGGGAGGGGGCTAAGGAAGTTTGAAACAGGAGCATTTGTTTGTTGAGATAAGGTACTTGTAAAGCTCAAACTTAAAGGCATTATGAGAGGGAGCAAGGCGCACAGATAGAGGAATGGAGTTCCAGTATTGGGGAGATAGAACAGCAAAGGCACTTGCCCCCTTGGAAGAACTGTGCCTAGGGATATAGACAAGGGACTTGTCCACAGAGCACAACCCATAGTGAGAGGGCTGTCTGAGAAAGCACTCTACAAGGGACATAGGAGTTTGTGAACTAATGATCCTATTGGTGATAGAGCCAAGAGAGTAGAGCATTGTCTCTTTTGGTGGTAGATGTCACAAACCCACTCAGCAGGTCAGGCCCTCTACTCCCAAAGTGACAACCTCTGAGCGCAGTCTTGTGAACAGTGTAACAGACAAGGTAACCCTCTTGTCTGTTTTTTGTGAGTTTGGATCAACCGTTAGTCTCAAGTTCTGGAGGGATTCAAACTGTGAACCTCTTGCTAGTGTACCCAATGCACAGGCTCAGATATTTCTGTCTTCAGGGGGCCAGATATCTTTGCCTATAGGCACCTAACCCGGTATACAGAGACGAACCCTTAAACACTTTAATAAAGACCTTAGATTTAAAACACTTCTCTTTCCAGTTTGGTACCACCATTCAAGCTTATGTTTAGTGTCTGCAATAACCATATACTTTCCTTACAACTAAAAAGAAGTCAAAGACAGACCAAGTAAGTTCTAAAAAGAATTTTACTAAAATAGTTAAAAATATGTAAAAGCACAAAATACAGAACTCATATCCCCAGAATACAACTCTTTTAAAAGAAACAAGGTTTAAACAGTGCAAATTCCTACTTACAGTACTTAGATTTGAAATCTTTCTAAATATCTGTTTACAAGTGCTCCAAAGATCTTTCCTCAGTCAGAGTCTAGGTAAAAGTGTATAAGTAAAACAGAGTATTCCTTAAACAACTGTATGGGACAACCCATTTTTGTGTGAGGTCAGCTAGCTCCTCCTCTGTCAGATATGTATAAAAAAATATATATCTTATACAAAAGTATTACATTCTGCAACTTCAGCATAATTCATGTCCTTCAAATAACACTTCTTTTGATCTCATAATAAGCTTCCTCCTTCCAAGACATGAACGCATCTTTATGATTTTGCACTTCTATGTAATAACCTGGGTTTCCCTCCAACGTCATAAAATGGATATGGTATAGCAACTACGGTTGTAATTAACTCAGACAGACAGGATCCTTAATTAAGGCCTTACATGTAACACATGGTCTCTAAAAACTGAGTGTGTGTGAACTCACATGCTGTCAACATTTTTCTTATGGCTTTCATCTTTGAGCTGAAATCTGGGGGGGGGCTAAGTGAGGTCATTCTAAGAGCATCAGATTTTTTTTTAGCAGAGACAGTCAGTCATACATTTTATATAAAAAAAATGATACAGCACTCAGAGCTGGCTGTCTACGTCACAGTAGCCAACTCAGGTCCGAGTAGAGGAGACAGTGGTGTTTAAGTTGGTGGGCAGAGGAAGCCTAGTGACAGATGCTGTTGTAGGTGATGTCCCACTTGTGTAGACTAGACTTTGGTGCAGCAGTATAGGTGACAACGCCATAGGTAAGTGAGAGGAGGAGAATACCATGAGCTATTGCTAGCCTGGCAGAAGGGGTTCGCACATAGCTAGTGCGATAGGCAATACCCAGCTTTGAGTCCACAGACTTGCATGCACTTTGTATATTGTGATCAAAGCTTAGTGATTGGTTGAGGGTAACACCAAGGTATTTAAAAGAGGTAACAGATCCAATAGTGGAGACATCCAATGCCGAGACTTTGAGATTGCTTAAGGGGTGTTTGATTTTCGAGTTTGTACCAAAAAACATAACCTTGGTCTTGGACTCATTTAAGACCAGCTTGTGGTTAGCTAACCATGATTGTGTACGTTGAAAGTCAGCTGAGAGACGCTGATTTATGCCCTTTATGCATTTGGCACTGATGTAAAGAGCGATATCATCAGCATATAGAAGGGAGGAAATCTCTGATAGGGTTGCCGTGATGTCATTTATAAAAATGGAGAAGAGGAGTGGGCAGAGGATGGACCCTTGGGGCACTCCAATATTCAGTCCAGTTTTACCTGAGAAGGCAGAGTTGTATTTGACGATATGAGTCCTGTTTGATAGGTAGCTATCAAACCACTTTACAACATTAGGTGCAAAGCTCAGTGAATGCAGGGTAGCAAGGAGGATAGGGTGGTCAATCAGGTCGAAGGCCTTTGCCATGTTGATGAAAATTGCCCCTGTGAGAAGATCAGCATCCACAGCAGATAAGGTATCAGATGTAAATTTGAGGAGAGCAGTAGTTGTTCTGTGTCCTTTACAGAATCCATGCTGTGTGCAGCAGTTTGAAGGTCATATTTCTGTAGGAATTCAATAGTTTGGGTTGCTACAAGCTTTTCAAGGATCTTACTGAGGACAGACAGGATGGCAGTGGGTCTGTATTTGGCAGGGTCTTTGGGATCACCTTTTTTAAAAACAGGGGTAACCCTTGCTGACTTCCAGATATCAGGTACTTGGCTTTGGCTAAGAGAGAGAGAGAGAGTGAAGATCTTAGCTAGGGGAGCAGCTATAAAAGGGGCAGCTAGTTTTAGCAGCTTGGGTTCCAGGGTATCAGAACCAGTAGCTGTTGTCTCCAAGACTTTCTTGAGGAGGACAAGGACTTCTTCACTTTAATTGATCTGAAGTAGAAAAGAGGGACTGACTGAGCAGGAGTATTAGGAATTTGCAGTACCGGGAAGGAGGAAGTAAATGCTGTAAGGTCAGAGAATTTGCGATTTAAAAAGTTTGCAAGTGACTATGGAAAAGAGCCTACAAAACATTAAATATAGAGGACTGGGAAATCTATAAGAAAGCCAGAAATGAGCTAAAAATCCAGATAAGAAACTCAAAAAAGAAGTATTACAAAAATAAGGTACAAGAGAATATGGGTCCTCAAAACTACTGGGCATTAATCACATCTTTAGAAAATCCAGTAGACAATAAATTGCCTATACAAATTCAAAATAATGGGGTTTTTATATCACCAATAGAATCAGCAAACACCTTAAATGAATATTTTACTACTCTGCTGGACATAGAAATGCCTAAAGGGGGAAGCAGAGAAAACCAAGATGATACCAGACCCTGACCCAAAGAAATTCCAAAATTTAAGTTTAGAGTATTAACTTGCAAAGACGTAAAGTTGGAATTAAGGAAACTGAAGTATAAAAAAGCACATGGACTGGATGGTATTGAAAACTGATTTCTTTGAGATGCAACCGATATAATAGCTCTAATACTAGTTAAAATTTATAACTGCAGTCTGGTAGAAAGACGCTTTCCCATGTTATGGAAAAGAGCTTGAATAATTCCTGTTTACAATGGGGGGCCTACAACTGACTCTACAAAATCATAGGCTGATAACATTGTTGTCCACGGTGTCCAAGGTAATGGAGAGGCTGATTCACAGACAGTTGAGTGAATACTTAGAAAGCCACTCATTACTCTCCTGTTACCAGTCTGGCTTTTGTAAGAAGCACTCCACGGACACCGCACTCACTGACCTTGTGGATATAATATCTTCCCAATTTGAATGAGAGCAGGGCAGTGGGCACGGTGTTTGTGGACCTCTTCAAAGCCTTCAACACCGTCAACCACAAAATACTGCTACAACGAATGGGTAACCTGGGGATAGACAAAGAAACTTCTTCCTTGTTCCAGCCCTACCTCATAAATAGGACTCAACAAGTCCAGGTGGTAAAGATAATGTCAAGAACTGCAGAAGTACAGAGAGGAGTTCCCCAGGGCTCCATTTTGGAGCCCACCCTATTTCTAATGTACATTAATGAAATGATCGGCATTGCAGCTCACACACAGGTGCAGCTGTACACTGACGATACAGTTTTACTAGCAAATGGGAACACGCTACAAGAGATGGAACAGAGATTACAAACAGACTTTGCAAACTTAGAAAAATGGCTTGATCATTCTAGGTTAGTTTTATATAGCAAAGAAACAGAAACTATAGTATTAATGCAACAAGAAGTAAAAACTGACACAAACATCAGGATATTAATATAAAAACAGTTAAAAATGAAATTCTGGGACAGGAGCCCCAGTATAAATACTTAGGGGTCTGGGTAGATGAAGAACTAAAATTTGATTATCACGTTAATTATTTAATTGGTAAAACAAAGAAAAAACTGGGAGCATTCCACAGATCACAGTTCTGTACAGATGTCACAATGAGAACTGATATTGTAACTCAATTATTAATACCTTGTCTTGATTATGGGAGTCATATCTATGGAATGGCTTGTAAAACTAATTTAAAAAAGGTTGATGTGACCTACAGCAGTTTAGCTAGGTTCATCTTGTGATGTGACTTTCAAAAGCATCATTGTGAAATGTATGAAGCCTTAGGATGGATGGTACTTGAAAACAAAAGAAATTTGGCTTGGGCGCATCAAATACATAGGGTCCACCATAACGAAATGCTCAAATACTTATTTGAAAAATTGGGAAAAAATGAAAACAAGCATAAATATAAATTAAGAGATTCTCAAAACAGATGATTCCATATCAAAATCAAAAATAGATTTGGTAACATAACATTCATTGCTAAATTTCTTATAATTTGGAATCTAATAGATAATTTGAAATTCCAGAATATTCGCACTAAACACTTCATAAATCTACTGAAACATGGGCTGAATACAAAATGCATGTGCAGTAACTAAAGTCCTGGCTTTTATGTTTGTTGCCCCATCCCAGTGGAACTATCTGCCTTGTCAGATTAGAGAGTGCCGGACCGTGGAGAGCTTTAAAACAGGCTTGAAAACACATTTGTTTAAGCAGGCATTTAGCACTTAGTATTTTATGTGGATTCTGGGATATTTTAATTGAAGTATTTTAATTATTTTGTAAAAGTTTTAATTGAACTGTCTGTTTTATGATGTTTTAAGTATATACAGCGCTTTGATTTTTACACTTGCGCTAAATAAAGTATTATTATTATTATCATTATAAAGTGAGTCAGATTCCCATCTGGCCCGGTGGCATTGAGGGTTGAGGCGCTGGATGCCACACCTCATGCTACGCCAGCGACCCGGGTTTGGGAACGGACTCAGGGTTGTCGGGGAATGGCGGGGGGGTGGAGGATCGAGCGTCCCAACGGATGCTCTCCTCCACCTGGGGTGGGATACCGGGAGTGTCCTGTGCACCCAATGTTCCTAGGGGCCGGTGGAAGCACCAGTTTACAGGGGCAATGGCAGCTCTCCAAGAGCCGGAGAGGGAGGACTCTCCGGGTGCTTGGCAATGGCTGCATCAGCACGTCATCTGCCTGGACTTCTGTCCTTCATGCCGGTGTCCTCGGGGGTTTAAGGGGGACTGGGAGAAAAACCAAAGGCAAAAAATCTCCTGGCTCCGAGCAGAATGATGCCTGGTTCATGCTATATAAGTGGCTCAGCCAAAAAGACCAGTGGATAAGAAATCCACTGGGCAGGGACCTGGAGAAAGTAAAAAAAAAAAAATAAAGTGAGTCAGATCCCAAAAATGTCCCCCAAAATAAATTAAATCTCTATATTGTGTTGGAAACAGTTTGTTCCTGATCCTATGCAAAAATTTTTTGTAAATGTTGTAATGTTAGTATTGTGTTATATGTAAAATTTTAATTTTCTTTACAGGACCATCTTGAAAATAGGTCTATGACCTAATGATGTTTTATGAGATATATTCCTGTATAAAAACAAAACATTTTGACTGGCCTGGTGGTGCTGAGGGTTGAGGCGCTGGATGTCACACCTTGTGCCATGCTGGCGACCCATGTTCGGGAACGAGCACGGGCCGCTGTGGATTGGCAGACAGGAGATTGATCGAGTGTCCAACGACTGCTCTCCATCTCCGGGGGGGGGGAGGAGACCAGCAGCCAGTGCACACCTGACCCCTAGAGGAGGCTGGGCTCGACGGCACAGAGCCGCAAGAATGTGGGGCAGAAGTGCAGCAGACGCTTGACGTGGGCATGCACGGAAGCGTGCACAACCCCCTGTTGCAGGCGTCATTGCGTGCCGTGCTCCTGCAAGGGGAAAAAACAGAAATAGTGCCAGCCAGGTCATGCAGCTTGATGGCCATCCGTCAGCACGCACCACCTCCACGGGCACCACCTGATCCGGATCCGTGCCTGGTGGGGGAGTTGGGGGCTCCCTCGTCTACCCACCATGGGGGTAAGTGGTGGGGGGGGGAGTACAAGGTGGTGGCCCGAGAGGAGTTTGGAGCAGGTGGATGGCAGCCAGAGTAGGAAGTAGGAGTAGGAGCCGACCGGGACCACAAGGAGAAAAAATAAGGGGGGAAAACCGAAAAAACATTTCTACTACTATTTTTGCTACAGTGAGGTCACAGTGCTGATATAGGCAAGTCCCATGGAATTCTACGGTTCCGTGGCCGCAGAATATTCTGCAGCACTTGCATCATGTTGCAGAATATATATAGTGCCACGGACTTCTGTGCTGTCGATTATATTTTTCATTCAAATGTACCGTTTTTCCCATAGTGCATGGGTTCTTCCCATCCCCTCCTCTTTTACCCTGAACCCAGCCTCTATGCTCAACTTGTGATGTCATCAATGCCATCGCATAATTTTTAAGCCAATGGCAGTACCACATTCTGCCCTAGTAATGGATAATTCATGCCGCTGGAATGAACAAATGCTGTTGCAAAAGCCTAGTGGTTCTGCCACAGACACCAGGATTGACGTGCCATGGAGAACAAGGGGCACTGTGTGTAGGGAGCAACTCAGCTGACTAGTCAGGTAGAACATCTTCTGATTAGCAACACGCACACACACACACACCCCTTAAGATATATGACGTGAAAGCTTACTACTTCTGAAAGTTACTTTTAATTCCAGGCAGTACACTGAAACTGTATTTTTCTGTAAAATCAGCCATGCTATACAATGCAGTGCAATGAAAAATTTAAGTTGGCATTCGTTCCTCTGTGCGTGGTTGGGGGGAGTGTTATTTGTTATGTGTATATTGTTGTGTAAGATTCACGCAATTAACTTTTGACCTGAAGTGTTATACTCTATGGCTTGTATGTCCCCTAGCCATGCTTCGTGCCTTACCAGCATAGGCCCTTGTAATCAGGTTTCGACCAGTTGTGAGGTAGAATTGGTCATACCCGATTCTATAATAAGAAGTAAAATAACAAGGAATGAAGCATGAATGAGTAGTGCCCACTGTGCTACCCAACCTGTTTACCAGGGATTTATCGGAAAAAGATTAAGGTTAGTTGGGAAGCTAGGCTTAGCAAAGATTTGCTTCCCCCTCCCCCAATTCTTAATTCCTCAAGTAGCCCACATGCAGATCTTGGCTCAGAGCCAGGCTGAATCTCACTCTCTCTCTCTCTCTCTCGTTTCTTTCTCTCTGGCCTCCCTTTAGCAAATGATGTTGCTCGTTGATTGTAGCCTCTTGACATTGGCCTTCCTGATGATGAGATGTGTCAATTCTGTAAGAAGTTACTCACTGTGGGGGCCATTTGCTTTCAGTACAGCTGAATCACACACACACACACACACAGATACACACACACACACAGATACACACACACACACATATGCACTTGTTCCAAGTCCTGTACTGTGATGACTGTCTTGCCTTTTCCATTGGGCACCATGATGCTGTCTTGCAGCATTCAAGCATGCACCACTAATACATTGCGGACAGGCAGGGCTTCTTTATGGGATGGGACCCATAAGCCTGCCTGTTACCTTTCTAACACTGCCCAGCCCTGGAGGTTAGGCTTTCTCTAATTATGACATCCTAAGCCATGGAGCACTGCACTGTTTGATGAGCCAAGCATAGCATCTTGAGGTTTCCAGGTAACTTCCCTTGTGAGACTGAACTGCCACTATATACAGTTTCCCCTCCTGGCTTGGGGCTTACATACTTTATTTATTTTATGTATTTATTGAAATGTTTCACCAGGAGGGCACACTGAACAATAAGTTACTCATCTCACGGTGCGACCTGGGGGGAAGGGTTACATGGGGTTGTGAAGGATGATCAGTTGCAATAGTATGTGGGTAGTACAAACAATACAACACTGTAAGATTGCAACAGTTGGAACACAAGGTATTGTACAGCAAACAGTAGTGGAACATTGGATAAATTACAATACATGTCCAAAATCATACAAAAGAACATATGAACGTACAAAACAGTAATAATGCAATAGAACTATTTACAGTGCATAAGTGTACCAGGAGCAGGCTTGGGGTAGTACGCAAGTGCTGTTGGAGTAAAAAGGATGGGGTTAGGTTGTGCACACTGGTGACCCAGAATGGCAGGTGGAGAAGAGAGGGGGGAGAGGCAAGAACTGAATATGAGGAGAAGGGGTAGCCATTTGCTGATTTCCCCCTTCAGTATGTTGAGAACCCCGCTGGGGGGGTCGTGGTAGGAAGGCAGAAACTGTGGAAAGGTATTAAGGTGGGTTAAAGCAGGAACAGCTGAGGGAAAGGTAATTGTGTAGGGCAGAGGTAAGGGAGTAGTTGGAGGAGGAGTGTTGTATTTCGGGGGGAGGGAATTCCAGATTTTAGGGAAACGAGGGGCCAAACCAGTCTGATCGATGAGGGTGTACCGGCAAGGGACCATCAAGATGCAGGCGTCATTTGATCTGAGAAAGTGGGTGGGGGGAGGTGGAGTGGAAAGAGAGGATGAGAGATAGGAGGGGAGCCCCCAAACCAGAATTTGGAGGTTAGTTTGGCACAGTGAGAGATGTGTCTGTGAGATAGTACAAGGAAGGTTAGAGAGCAATAGAGTTCACAGTGGTGGGAGCAAGAAGGGGAGTCAATAGCAAAGTGGTAGAAGGAGTTAAAGAGAGTGTCTAACTTGGTCAGGGAAGATTTGGGAGCAGCAGCATAGACTACGTCACAGTAGTCAAAGATGGGGAGTATCATCTTCTGGACAATTTCGTGCCTCGCAGTCAGCAGAATGCAACTATGATTCCTGTACAGAGCACCAAGTTTGGGATGCAATTTCTTCAGGATAGCATCAATATGCACAGAGCAGTTGAGGTGCTGGTCCAGCCAAACTCCCAGATATCTAAATTAGGAGGTGTCCTCCAAGATGGTCCCATCAAGGGTATGGAAGGTGGGTAGGCAGAGTCTCGGCCTGGTGCCAAAGGTCATTGAGACTGTCTTCTTGGCGTTTAGAAAAAGCTGGTGAGAGCAAACTAGAGCTGAACTTGGTTGAAGTCATGCTGTAAGCTGGTTTGCATAGCAGCAGGGTTTTTGGCGGAACTGTACAAAACAGTATCGTCAGTGTACATGTGGACAGAAGAGGATGAGCAGGCTGTGGGAAGGGCATTAAGGAAAATGGAGAGGAGTAGGGGATCAAGCACTGAGGTCTGAGGGACACCAGTGTTAATGGGAAGTGGAGGGGAGATGGAATCAAGGATTCTCACTGACTGGGTCCTGCAATGAGGTAGGATTTAAGCCAGTTGGTGGCTGATGGAGCAAGGGCAGCTGAGGAGAGGGAATCAAGAAGCAGGGGATGGGAAACAGTGTCGAAAACTTTGGCTAGGTCGACAAAGATGGCCGAGGTGATCAGGCCATCGTCCATCACTGAAAGGATGGAGTCAGTAAGCCTGAGGAGGGAGGGGGTTGTTGAGTGGTTCTTCCGAAAACCAGATTGAAAGGGGGTGAAGAAGGAGAAATCAGAGAGGAAGGGTGATAGTTGAGAGAGAACTAAATGTTCTTGAAGTTTGGCAAGGGTAGGAAGGAGAAAAATGGGGCGATAGTTGCCAGGAGTGGATGTGTCACCACCCTTGGTTAGAGGAAGGAATACAGTGTGTTTCCACGATGAGGGTACTTGGTCAGAAATAAAGGACAGGTTAAGGATTAGGGAGATAGGTAAGCAGTTGCAGGAGCAGAAAAGTAGAGAAGTTTAGAATCGAGCTCATCTGGTGAGGAGCCTTTAGAGGGGTTGAGGGATAGGAGAGCATTAAGAGCTTTGTCAGAGGAGATAGTAGAAAAGAAAAATGGGGGAGGGGTAGGCACTGGCTGAAGCGAAGGGCTGAAGTTAGCAGGTGGCAATGGGGAGAGGGAATTTAGAAGAGACGTGGCGCATGAGGTGTAGTAGGCATTAAATTCATTGGCCACGGAACCAGGGTCAGAAACTAGGGAGTTATTTATTTTGAGAATTGGAGGGGGGTGGGGAATAGGGCATGAACTACCATCCAGAATTTAGATGGAGAGTTAGTGTTAGTCAGGAATGAGGAGTTGAATTAATCAGACTTAGCCAGTCTAGTAGCTTTAGTACATGAATTGCGTAGCGTTCTGTACTTGGCGTAGTCGTTTGGATGTTTAGTAGATTTGTGTTTTCTCCAGGCCTGATCATGCTCCCTGAAGCAGGCCAGTAGTTCTGGGGTGATCCAGGGAGGTGAAGCCCACGGACTCTGGTCCATCTGAAAGGAGCAAAGGCATTCCAGGTGGCAATGAATTTATCCTTAAAATAGTCAAGTGTTTGGTCAACAGAAATGGCAGTGGAGAGTGTGGCCCAGTCGGTGGAAGTGAGTGTAGAGCTGATTGGGGTAAGGTCTAAGGATTTAAAGGACCAGAGCTGTATGATTTTAGGGGGAGGTTTGGGGCGATGAACCTTACATACAATGAAAATGGGGTTGTGGTCACTAAGGGCATCGGGGAGGAGACCAGATTTATTTTTTTATTTATTTAGTTTTTGTTGACTGGGTAAGTGCACTAGACAAATCCTGCCAATTTTCAGGCATGACCCGGGGGGAGCGGGATACAGATGAATGCCAACTGACCTTGAACCAGATTAAGCTGTTGGTGGTATTTTTAGTGAATGAGAGAAATTTGGCCAGGACACTGGGGAAATTCCCCTACTCTTTCAGAGGGGACTTCTTGTCCAAGATGGAGGACGCTTTTCTGCCAGCAGCAGCTGGAGCTGTGGAGACAGGAGACTTGGTCTCGACTCCTGTCTCTGTATCTGGGGAGACCACGAATGTAAACTGCCTAGTTGTACCTGTATCTTCACCGGAGGAAAATGATTTACAGAAAACAACATTGGTTTCTCCAAAGATTGCTTCAAATGAGGTCCAGAGCATTGCGAAGAACCAGCACTACGATGGATGTACAGGGGGACCGCAAGAGATGCACACTTCCTGTAATACGGAACCTGTAAGTCAGGAAACGCCTGTACCGCATGACTGCCTAATGGAGACGGACCGCTATCGACTGACAGTCGAGATGGATACTCTGCAGAGTCCATGGACACCAAATCAATCCGGCTCATCTACGGAGGAAAAAGAAACCGTAGTTCCAGTCCTAGCAGACCAGCTCCATGTCTCTGAGCAGGTACAGTGTAAAACGATAACGGAGGTAGTTTCTGCCTCTCATATACAGACGGGGCATTCTGAAAATATTTTCTTGGAGGGGAATTTGCCCTCTGCATCTCAGACCCAGCCTCCTCATGCTAATGAAAACCCCACAGCCGCCCCAGAATGGTCTGTAGATGCCGCGTTAAGGGCGGCAGGATGGGTGAAAGACCCTAAAGGGGGTGCATGGGTACCAGGTCCATCATCTACTAAATCCCCTAGAACTGCACAAGACTTATCCCTTGAGGAGGGTAAACTAATTCCTCAAACGGTACCTGACCCTATGGAACTGTCTGATGAGCTATGTTTGACCCAGAATCCTATCCTGGATATTCACAGGGTCCAAGATAAACAGACATTTTCAGGTTCTGATCTCATGGCTGAAGAGTCCCTAGCCACTACTCGACCTCTCCTGTTTCTCATAAAGGACCCTGCAGGTCTTTTTTCATCTCTGTTTAAATTCCCAGTTCTGGCTGCTAAGCGACATAATGCTGTCAGGCTTTCATATAAAGGTGGACTTGAGGATCCCTTATCGTGTATATGTGGCTAGAACATTGTTGAAAGACTCTATGAAGTTTTTTGCCCATGAAATATATGCCCTGATACATGTCTCAGGAGAATTAACTTTTGATATTAGTTTTCAGACATCTCGGGGACTTGATCGATTTTGGGCAAAATATCATACTTTGTGTAATACTGCTCTTTGGACCCCATTTCAGGCCATTCCCCTCACTAAACCGGCCTTTAAAATAATCACAGTCATGTTTCGTAATGAAGGTGTAGATGTTTCAAATATTGTTTACTGGTTAAAGCAACGATGTACGTTACAGGGCAGCCTGAGGCTATCTTGGATTCAGAAAACATATGGACAGGGGTTGGAAATTTAAAGTCATGCTGAATGTCTCTGAATCTGGACCTGTGCATTTACCAAATTCCTTTTTTAGGCCGAGATAGAGGGTTTTGTTTTACAGGTCAGCCTAAAGCATGTTATAGATGTGGAGACCCTCACACCTGAGTAGTGCGTGTGATAAAATCAAATGTCTCTTTGTGGAGAAATGTCATGTAGGTATGCACTGTCTGAATGAAAGCAGGTGTAATCTCTGTGATGAAATGGGTCACACATTTCAGAATGTCCTGAGGCTGCTCATACTAAAATAACTCATGATGGAGTGTAGACCAGCGTTTTGTAATCTCTCAAGCACAGAAAGCTCGTTTCCGCAATACCACGGAAGCTTCTATTACAGAAGAGTCTCCCCCCCCAAAACTAAAGCTGTGAAAACCTCTCGTAGCACTGCACCTTTGTTAGTTAACAAAGATTTATCCCCAGGGAAGGTACTAACACCTGCTAGCCATGCGGAGACCGAGGCTATGGAGCAGGCCCCAAGCTCTAGTACCATGCCTCCCCCCTGTGAACCTACAATAGTAATAAATCGCAGATCATTGCGATCTGGTTCCTGTATTGTAACATCTACTCCACAGGCTTACATTGCACCCCTATTACACTATCAAATACCTTCGAGGTGCTTGGCCGGATGGCAGATGGGGAATCTGACTCATCCCCACTCTTTCTTCCATCCCAGAAGGCCTTGATGACTCTACACCACCATTAGGCACTGGCCTTCACAAAACGAAGGCTAAGGTGAAATTGAAAGGGACTAAGGTAGCAGGAAAGAAAAATCTTGATTGTATAGGTTACCTCCTTATGATCTATTATGTCACTATTTACATGCCATACTATTAATGTAAATAGTTTGAAACGTAGACAGAGGCATGCGATTGGTGTTTTCCTTTTGAGCTTTTTACCAATAGGGATATTTTTTTACAAGACACAAGACTCGGCTTACGGTGCAAGAGATCCGATTGGCTCAAAGAGACTGGCTTATGGGTCCCTCGTTTTGGTGAATAGGCCAAGACCCCTGTTCTGGTCTAGGCATTTTGATTAACATCCCAGATTTTAGGCTCTTAAAGCTGTTTGATCTGGTCCTGGCAGAGTTTTAATTTTAGATTTTCTGCTCGGCAATGCCCATACCGGTGATAAATGTCTATGCCCCCCAAATTAAAACTGAGCGAATAGCCATTTTTGATTTAAGTGGTCCCTTTACACTCTTCTTTTGAATCATATTGTCTGGTGACTTTAATTGTGGACTTAGTCTACAAGATAAGAGTTCCTTTGCTACTAACAAGAAAATGTACTGTGACTCTCTTGTATTAGGGCTGCTTGATTATGCCTGCTCGTTTACTGATTCATATTTATCTTTCACGAAACAGCATACTCCCACTTTTCAAAAGGGTAAACTGGCTACCCGTATTGATTTTGTTTTTACCTCCAATACTTTGGTAGTCGCCTCGGCTGTAATACAGGCAATAGCCTTCTCTGACCATAAGCTACTCTCTGTCAGTCTTGGATCTCCTGCTATTTGTGATAGAGGGCCTGGTTTCTGGAAATTCAGTGTTTCTTTATTACAAGTACCATCACTTCAGCAAACCCTTTTGTCATTTGTTCATGCTCATAAGTCTATATACCCTATGTATGATGATCCAATGAGATGGTGGATGGATACTAAACACACTTTAACTGGGATGTTAAAATCATATAGTCGTTTAAAAAGTAGGTCTGATTATCTGGTATATCTACAAAGAGGGCTCATTTCCAGTCTCTAATGTCACTTGCATACTTGACAGGACAAGATTTGCTACAACAAATTCATTTATTGAAGAAGGACATGTTAGACTTTCAGTCTAAAAGTCACAACAACTGTATCATCAACATAGTTATGCAATGAAAGGTACTAGGAAGTAGTTTGTCCATTTGAATCAATTATCATCAGAATGCTCAGAAAACAATGTCATGTCTTATCAATGCAAATGGAGATATTAGTACCTCCACTTGGATATATGTCAAATTGTTACTGACCATACGACTGCATTGTTTTCCCCGATACCCAAACGTCAGAAGACTTACCGCGATTATATGGTACCATTGAAATTCAATTCCTTCTGTGCAGAATGAGACTCTGCATGTCAACCTTTCACAGAACAAGAAATTCGGATAGCTATGATTTCACTACCCACGGCAAGACCCTGGCCCGATGGTCTCCCCACAGCTTTATATAAATTCTTGGGGAACACCTCCTTTCGAACTGACCTCAGTGTTTACTTTCCTCCTTGCAACTGAACACATTCCTTAGAGTTTACTAAGGGCATATTAATCTATGCTTATAAACGGAAAGGTGACATTAAGTCCCTAGACAACTGGCGTCCTATATGTATGTTAAATACAGATTTTAAGATATTAACAAAACTTATTGCTAGCGTTTGCTATGTCTGGCAGAAATAGTTATTCATCCAGCCCAATCCTGCTTCTCACCGAATAGAGAATTTCTGATCATTTAATTCTTCTCCGTGAACTATTTTCTCATGGTTTTCGGACTCGTTTCCAGGCTTATTGTTTCAGTTGATCAAAAAGTGCTTTTGACTCTATTAGCCATGATTTTCTATGGACTGGTATTACATTTTTACATATTCCTGATAAGATTATTAGCTGGATTAAAACATTATATAAGACGGCGACAATTGTTCCTTTAATTAATGGTTGGGCAGGCCCAATGATCCCGATGAAGCGAAATTGCCAAGGTTGTCCATTAAGCCCTCTCTTATATGTTTCTTTTCTAGATATATTGTACATGCGTCTTAATGATCACCCCCAAATTAGTGCCATATCATGTTCAGTACTAAGATCTCCGTTTACTGCGATTGCATATGCAGATGATGATGTTTCTTAAGTAGCTGAAGCTTCAGCACTTGTATCTCTCCAAGAATGCTCCTCTTTTGGTGCAATATCTGGAGCAAATATAAATTTAAGAGATATGGGAACTTGTTGGGTTCCTCCTCCCACTCTTCGGACACTATTGGCCCTTTAAAAGTAACTGAAGGTCAAATCCATTATACTGGAGTATTTACTTGGGTTAAGAGATTCTGATTTATTTAACTGGGAAGAGAAGCTAAAACTTGGTATAAAAGCATGGTGACCTCTTGGAATAAAGGTCAAATTGGGAAGAAGAAATGTGTTTTCTGATTAAAACTTATCTTTCCCTCTGTTTTTGTATATGAGTTATGTTTTCCTATCCCAAAACAATTGAAACTAAGGTGTTTAGTATATTTTTCAGGCCCTTTGGGGCAGTTGGTTAAACGATTAAGAGGAATACTACTTACTTGCCTATATCGTAGAAGGAGGTATTCTGATGGATTAACCCGTTGCTTTTCTTCACTAGTATTTTTCTTTCAACTAATCTGCAGCCTTTACTGGTGAACACCCAAGAGGGTGAGGCGTGGTTCTCGACTCTTATGAGTATTGGTTTCATAAGTGGGAACATAATTCTTTAGGAGTATTAAGACAACAAGGAAATGTTCCGACATATATAAAACATATGTTTCTTCGTTTAAAACAATGGAAAGTGTAGCCTCAGACTCTTATTTTGAATAACGATAAGACTTTATATAAAACACTATTGTCTTCAGTTTGTAAAAGTACTAGCCCTTTTCCAAAACTGTCGGATAGTTGTTCACCTAAGCTTCTAACTTTGTTTACGTTGTTCTAGAATCCCTGAACACATGTGGGACTTCCACTGGTTATCATGTCAGAACGAGCAATGTAAAAGCAAATCATAAACATAAACAGTCTCAGGACAGGTTTTGCTCCAGACCTCTTTGTATAGCTACCCCGAGACAATATCTCATTTGTTTTTGATTGCTCTACATCACTAATTGGTGGTCATATTTAGCAGATTCGTGGGATGTTCCTGTATTTTCCACAGTTACATATCAGAATATCATGTATGGTGTTTTTTCTTCTCACTGGTCTGCTTGGCATAGAGATACTCTGAATCTTGTCTTTCTTGTTATTAAATGGAATGTTTGGATGTCAAGATGTATGTTTACACTTCAACAAAAAATGTGTTCTTATTCAGAACTTGAAGAAAAGATACTAGCAGATTTACGGAAAATATATGAACATGAAAGGACTTTGTATTTGGCACAATCTCTGTTGGCCTTATGGACGGCCCTCCCATGGATCACGAACACTGATTCAGCCATTACTTAAAGGACTCATACTGCATTTTTATTATTTCTCCATCCTTTTTTTTCTTGCTTGATTTCTCTGTATAATTTTAATTACTGTATTTTGTGTTGTCTTCTTTGTACAATTTTTGTTTCAATAAAAATGTCCCCTACTCTTTTCGATAAGTGCCATGGAATCTTTAACATCCACCTGAACTACCACAAATCCAGGCAGATGGGACCTCAGTTTAATGTCTCATCCGAAAGACGGCACCTCAGAAGTGCAGCACCCCTCTCATGCTGCACTACAGTGTCAGTAGTGGGATATTAACCCAAGTGCCAGATGTGGGAACTGAACCCACAGCCCTCTGATCTCCCGGCCTCAGTGGTGAGTGTGCTACCTATTGAGCCACTGACTCTAAATTAATGACCCGGTGCGGGTGGGTTGTGGGTGCCCAGTCAAGTAGGGTGTGGTTTTTTGTTTTGGGATTTGGACATATGGGCTCAAGTATAAGTTGAGTGAGGTTTAGAGCAGCAACATCATTGCATAGCTTGTTTAACTTGGGAGACAACCAATTTAGATTCACGTCACCCATTATGAAAAGTTTACCAGATTGCGAGAGGGAGGTGATATTGACTAAGAGTTCAGTCGTGACCGAGGGTTGAATGCTTGGGCGGCAATAGATGCCAGGTAGCTAGGATGGAGGTAGCTAGAGTGGTAGTAAACTGCAGTGAGTACAGGATATATCTGGCCACTCCCCCTCCATGACCCGATCGATCTTGTCTGCAGATGGAATACCCAGGGATAGCAATGGCACTGTCAGGGGTGCTTTTTTTGAGCCATGTCTCGGTAATAATTAGGATGTCTGGGGTGTGTGAAATCATAAGAGTTTGTAGGAGGTTGATTTAAGGTAGCAGGCTGCAGATGTTCAGGTGGAGGTGCTTCAACCCGTTAGGGAGGGTTGTAGTGGAAGTGTGGTTTGGAGACATGTTATTTGGATAAGGAGCCAGGGTAGGAGAAGAAATAGAGCCTGGGTTGGGGTGGATGTTCCCTGATAAAAGAAGGAGGAGGACAAGGATGAAATAGTGAAGTTTAGAACTTTTGTAATTGGAGTAGGACATACGTGATGGAGGGGAAGGGGGGGTGGAGAGAAGGAGATAAGGAAACAAAGAAAGACAAAGTGACAAGGAAGGGAAAACAGATGCTGGAGGGTAGTAGGGAAAGTGGGGTCTGCTTACAAGGGGAGCTGTGGGGGTGATTGACAGAATGAAGGAAGTATCTGGAAGAGAAGGGGAGAGAGAAATGGCAATAGGTGTAGAGGGGGAGATGGGATAAGGGTAAAAACCAGGAAGGGTGTGAATAGGAGAGAGATGGAAACCATTCTGTGTAGGGTAGTAGAGGCTTTGTACAGGCTTACAGATTCAGATCACACTACTGAATGTTAGGACATTAATAATTTGCTTTAGGTATGAATGACCCAGGACTAGAAGTGTTAGGGGAGAGCAGTGGGTAGAGGATTGCAACCTACACATGCTGTTGCCCTCTAGCGGCTTTACAGTATAATTTGCAAATGAAAAAGTACTCACTTAAAGCAGTGAATCACTGACAGGCCAGTGCAGGTTACACAAATGCTGCTCTGCACTGAACTGCTCACAGAAGTGTGCAACTGAGTGAATTGGCAAGCAAAAAGATCAGGACTTAAGCTTAAAGTTCAAATGAAAGGGGCCAGGGCTGGCCTGATAGCATAGCAGTAGTACTGCCACTCACTGTGCTGGTGACCCGGGGTCAGGGTGGAGCCTGCATTGTTGGGGGCCAGCTGAGGGGGAGAAGGATTAAGTGTCCCAGAGGGCACTCCCCTCCAGGGAGGGGAGACAGTGAGCTCTGCTGCACAGTCGCCACCTGGGGATCCACAGGTGACATTGCAGTTGGAGCTGCTCACTGAGGGTGGAAACACATCCAATTCACAACTTCTCAAGGGGGAGCACCAAGAAGAGACAATGTGGTGGACCCCCACAACACCCAGCTGCAGCAAGGTGAAGCTGGCCCCCCCTTTTAGGCCCTGCATCATCGACCGGGCACCCTCCAACTGGATCCTATTCCTTCTCTGGGGGGGGTTGTGGGGCACCTCAGCCCCACCTTGGGGGTAGTTGGGAGACCCAGAGGGGGTAAGTCCTAATGATAATGGGTTATGGATGTGGGGGGCAGGCTGGCCGTAGGAGGTAAAACCTATATGAGGAAAAAAAATGAAAAAAGACTTCCTGATGACCCAGTGGTAGTGCATCTTGTTACCATGCAGGGGTCATGAGCTCAGGCTCGAGTCTTGTGCTCCAGCATAGCTGCTTCTCCCAGCGCAGCAACCCTCTTCAGTAGGTCAAGAAGCTGGGCCTGCACTTTCTCAACAGGGGTTGCTGCAGGTGTGATGTTGTCACAGGATGCCACAGGAGAGCTGGGGGGAAGGAGGGAGGAAGGGTGCTAAAGGAGGGTAAAGTCAGTGGTCAGGGCTCTAATGTTACCAGCCAGAACCTGCAGGGCAAGTCAACAGTGGCCTGAGAGGTAAAAAGAAAGATTTCTTGCAAGTCTCTGAATAGAGGTGGGGGAGGGGGTGCTACTTTGGTGAGGTCAGAGACACTTTGCCTTGGAAGATGGTATGTGAATGATTTATGACAATGCTACTGTATGAAATAGCTTTTCTTTTTTTTTGCTGATACTGAAAAATGCTAGAAACAAACAAAAAAACATACGGCTGTCCTTCCTCCTAATGGAGTCGCCCAAGAGAAATGTCTCATGCAGGATCCTACTATTAATTAAAAAATATTAGCAGTCATCTGAAATCTGTTACATCTGTACATTTCTGAGTCAAATTCATACCCTAAACAATAGTGCTTAATTGATTTATGTGAGGACTTTCAAACACTACACAAGGCACCTCCAAGCACTTTACGAAGCAGTGTGTGTTAGACACTGTTAGTGCAAGGACTGTGAGCCTTGTTCATAAAACAATTTTACCAAAGGCACAGGATGGGAAAGATTCTTGTGACTTGAGTCCTATATGGTGGCAGATGCGGCAGTGATTATATGGTAACAACAACTCACACAGCCATAGAAAATCAATCGGCAAACCTGTTTTACTGAAGAGGGGCTGTTAGCCAGGACTCCCTTCGTAATCTTCAATCCTGGTCAAAAAATTGCATGAGATCTTGAAACACAAATTTCTGTTAAAGTCAATGTAGATTAATACATGAAGGAGAGGGACCTTGGATGTTACAGCTACTGTGCTGGAAGGGGTGTTATCGAGTAGCTTACTGGCCAGTATCCATCTTAAATTTCTATAATGTTATCTTTAACTTCCATCTGGATGAATGGTCTGCTGGAGAAGCAGTAGCACTGTCGTTTACAGCATCAGCAATCCAAGTTTGAGAAGGAGCCTGGGCTGCTGGAGGGCCAACCAGAGGAGGGTGGTTGGGTATCCCATGGACACTTACCTCCTCAGGCGAGGGAGGGAAGGATCCTGGTTTCTGCCACAATACTGCCACCTATGTGATCAGAGGTGGCAGTGCCACGGAGCCAGTGCACAGGAAGGGGAGCGTTGGCACTCTGATGGCTCAGTCTCAGACAGAGCACCTCATGACGTTTGGAGGAGGGGAAGAAAAAATGATGGAAAATCCCTGACCACGCAGGATGCTACCCGCCACTCTGCCAAAGGTCTTGCACCGCTGACTGTGGCTTTCTGTCCTCAACAGAAACTACAACTCTGCTAAGGGGTTAGGGATGGCCCCTGGGCAGCCCTTCCCATGGAGGGCCATCAGGGGGGCATAGGAGAGAGGTAAGTCCCAGGGAAGGTGGGTGGTGGGTGGTGGGTGGTGGATGGTGGGGCTGGGCAGGGTGGAGGAGCTAAAGGGGGTCAGTCGGCATCAGGGGTAAAAGTACAGTAAATCAGTAAATTATTTAAAAAAAAACTTTCATCTGGATAGCCAGACAAGATAGATGAAAGGGACATTTGACATTTCGTCTGAAGGCCAGCACCTCTAGATGGGCAGTACCCCTGTAGTGGCTAGTCATGGCTAGTGCAGAGATTCCAAAAGCAAGCGGTGTCAGGTGGGTCCCCCTTTGATTTTCCCATTAAATAACTTTTCTATTTGTGTACTGTCTGATATATTAATCAACAATATCTCAGATTTAGTTTCATTAATTTTGTAGCCAGAAAAGTATTAGAAAGTAGTTATTTCGTCTTTAAGAATTGGTAAGCTGTATTATTGGATAAAATTAATATGAGGTCATCTGCATATCCATTCCATTTAACTATTACCTTTCCTTTCGGTATCCCTGTAATGAGATGATTGTCTCTTAATTTATTAAAGAGCTACTGACACCTCAAAAAAAACTTTAAAAAACATAATAATTAGGTACAATTCTGCCTGCATTCAATTCATATTATATACATTTCTCCCCCATAATTTATTACTAAAGAAATGAGTATGAATATATGATTGTTGTCCCTTATAGTTCATTTTGAGTTTGTCTGCCTCTATAGCTTACTTCCTATTTCAATTCATAATCCTCTGTTGTGACATCACAGTCTGTTGCCATGGGAGTAACTGTGATATCACAAGCAGTGCTCTGTGACTTCAGGTAGGGAGAAAGCAGCAGCAATAGATGAAGTCTTCAGGACCAAAGATCCTGTTTTCATGCAAATGACCTCACTACTAAATAATGGGGAGGAGGAATAATACAGAACTAATGGGAAATACAAGCTGGACAGTGCCTAAATATTATGTTTTGTTAAAGTTCTCCTGAATGTGTCTCCAGCTCTTTAATAAACATTTCAATACCTATCAGAAAGAGTGAAGGGGAGAGGGGACATCCTTGTCTGAACCCCTCTATATGTTTGAAATTCTTGGGAAAATGTATTATTGATTTTAATTTTAGCCTTTGGTATAATGTAAATTGTTTGTATTAGTTTAACAGAATCTTTTGGAAATCCTCTCCTCTCATTACCACAAAAAGAAATGTCCATTTTATCATATCAAACACTTTAATGGCATCGATCAAGATGGCAATGGCCTCTATGTTGTTTTTTTTTTTTTTTTTAATTTTGTGTATACCAGTAAATATGTCTGTGCCAGGCCCAACTGGTGTACTTAATGACAGATTTTCTTCTCCAGTATCTGCCAGCAGGCCTAGTGAAAACATAATGTTATTAGCACAGTGCAGCCAGTCTCTGGGCTCCAACTCCTACAAAAAACTTGGAGCATTCTACAGAGTAACTGACTGTCTCTCCCAAGGAATGAGGAAATGCTCTGTTTAACGTATGATCTTACCTGTAATTGACTATGGTGATATCAATGCCACTGCTTCAGAATGTTGCCTGTCACTCCGCCTCAGGTGGTCATTTTGAATAAGGTTACGCATAGAACCTTTTGACTCATATTTACACTGTGGGGCTCAGTGAACTGGATGACCTGTTCAACTCCCTCTGCCACTTCATTCTTCGCTGCTCACACTGTCGCACACACACAAAAAACAGACATGCACAAAGGAACTGTAGATAAAGGCTCTGGTGCTTTGAGGTGCACTGCCTCTCCCTCAGGGAGCGTCTTGAGGCTTTGGTGAACTCAACTTTTATAAATGGTGAAAACACTGACCATGTGATCAGCAGGTGTTGTCATTAAAATTCATGCATTCAGGTTAAGGCAATCCTTAGTAATACACTGATGTTTAGTTTGTGCTGTGTCTCCTTTGTTGTTTTTATGGCTACATAGTTAGAGGTAAACAACGTGGTGCTAACAAGAGGAGAGGAATCAGGGCAGAGGAAGTATGCAATAGTAATTGATGTATGATACCTTCTACATTGACAGTGGTATCCCATCACCTCATTGGAATGCTTAAGATTCCTGCTCTTCTCCTGTGTTTGCTTGTGCCTTCCCATCTCCCTTCCTCTCCCCTTCCAACTACCAGATCTACTTTATGCATGAATCAAAGGTTTTGGTACTTTTTTTTGTTTGTTTTTTTACTGTTTTCTGTGCCACCTCTGCAGCTGGAAGAATGCTGCTGACTACACAAAATACTTAACATAGCAGGACAAGAGTCACTGACTAAGGAACAATTCTTTTCTAACAGTGTGGCAACAGTTCACTATCCACACTCTGGCAATTGTGCTGGAGGCAGCTGAGTCATCAGAAGTCTTCTAGCTAAGCTCCTCCCACTACCTGGGTGGTATATCTTCCTGCTCTGCTACGTGACATCAAATCTTTCTTTCAGCTGGAAGGGACAGGTCTCTTCCTTCGCAGCTCTGCATCGTTGAAGGATTTTGAGTGTTTCTGCGCTTTTTAGGTGAATCTTCTACTTTTCAATGCACATTCAACATTAAAGTGGTTCCTGCATCTTCCAGCTCTATTTAATGATCGATGATGGAAGGCAAGACATAGGGGTTCAAAGTCAGCACTTGGTGTCAGCAGAAAATGTCGGCCACTAATTCACACGATACATGCATCTACTGCCTGGGCAATCAGCATGATGTGAGATGCACTAAGTGCCAGGCCAGCCTGCCAGTGTCCATCGAAGATGGAAAAGCCACGGTGACCCTTGGACAGCAAAAATACCAACTCTAGTTTGGACTATTCACTGCTGCTTCTAACCAGCAGCATCTAAATCTGTGCTGTCTGTGGCCACTGACCTGGTGAAGGGAGTTTAAGTCTTAAAAGCTAGTCTAGAAAACAGCTTTGTTACCCCAGTAAAAGGTATCACCTGCAACATTTTTTTTTGTCTACATAATAGACTGGACTAACATGGTTGCCACATTTCTCCATCAGAATAGACCAAACTGCTTTGCTGTGCTCGCATTAAGACATTAATGCTAAAAGTCACACCATCACTTGGATCCATTGTTACGTACAAACATCTTCTGCAGAAATCAGTGGTAGTGTGGTCTCCATACAACAAATATGAAATTTCAACATTGGAAAGAGTACAAAGAGCATATACCAAACAAATCTCAGGTTTATACAATGTACCATACCAAATTAGAATGGACCATGTAAAACTCATGTTTCTAAAAACTAGACGTCTCAGGGGAGACCTCCTCTTCGTGTATGAAGTAATTCAAGATCCATAGTTGTTCGCTGAATTGAGTTTTGAGCTTAAAAATTACTCTCATAATACTAGAGATCACCTACTTCAGATCTCTGGAAAAAGGTTTCGTCATGCTAATCGCAAATATTTCTTTAAACAATGAATCATCAGTCCCTGGAATAAACTTCCAACTGAAGTCATAATTAGCAAAACTAAAACTCAGTTTAAACAGTGATTAGATAAGATCATTCTTGATGGGTTTAAGATTAATTATCAGTCAGATTAATGTCACTCTTCAGATATGTGGACCAAAAAGAGGACCCATAATCGAGATGAGGACTTACATAAGTTCTATACAATGGGAAAATACACTGATCACTCCTAGATATAAAGGATTTCTTTATGGTTCTTAACAGCACATTTGCCATGAGTCTAATCTTCCTGCAATGATTAGAAGAGAATAAATTACCAATAATTATGATCCCCAGATCACAGTCATTATTTACTAATTTTAATTGGATATTATTTAAGGTATAAGTGTACAATGGGTTACTTCTTCCGAAATTAAGTACAGTACATTTGTCATAGTTAAACTTCATCCTATTTTTATTTGCCCACATTTCACTATATTTTAAGTCATCCACTAAGGATTGATATTTAATGCATGTATCACCCACGCTTCCTAATTTACTATTATCAGCAAATTTTGATATATTGTTATATTGTTGTGCATATCCTCAGTGAACAGACCAAAGAATGTAGGGCCCAGAACTAAACCTTGAGGGTCACCACTACTCGCCAGGCCCTTCTCAGAATAATGACCATTGATTCTAACCTGCTGGGTTCTATCAGTCAACCAGTTTTCAACCCCTTTAACCAAACATAGGCCAAAGCCCATATTATTTAACTTGTTCACAAGTTCAAGGCAGGACTATATCAGAGGCCTTGCCAAAGTCCAAAAGCACAATATTCACAGAATTCCCATCGTTATTACTCCTGTCGACCCTGTTATGAAGGAGACTACATTTGTAGTGCAAGACCGCCCTCTTGTGAAGCCATGCTGTGATTCATCATACAACCCATTAGTAATTAATGAACTCACTGTCAAAACATTGCTTCAAAAAAACTTTCCACTGTTTTACTGATGAGGGATGTTAGACGAATGGGTCGATAGTTTTCCCACATTAGTTCTGCTACTTTTTTTATGAAGTGGGACAAAACTCTCCCTCCTCCGGTCACGGGGGAACATCACCAGTATCCAAGGATCTGTTAAAATAAATAGTCAAAGGGTAACATAAAACTGCTGGCAGTTCTTTAATAAACCTTGGATGAATGTCATCAGGACCTGGGGAAGTGTTGCCTTTGACTAAGCTCAAAGCTGAGAACACTTCTTCAACTGTGAAATGTTGAGTGGCACATCAGGGAGTCTCATGAAAATACATTATTCTTGCCCTTTTCACTGTAAGTTGAAAAGAAGTGCCTATTCAATAGACTGTCTATTTCAGTGGAATCTTGAATAGTGTTACCTTTGTCCAATAGGGTCCTATAGTCCTAGAACTGTTCTTGTTATTATTAATGTAAGCATAGAAGGATTTTTGATTGCCCTTCATATGGGCTAGCTTGAACTCAGCCCTTTTCCTTTCACTTGTTATCAGATTTGACAAACTGCAGTTCAGATTTATATCCTTGTCTTGTTTCATCAGATGGAGCCTTTTAAAATTTAGCATATGCTCTTTCTTTTTTTTTAAGTGATTTTCTTACATTATTTTATTCAGCACTGATTTAACCCATTTGCCACATAATGCTGGTGAAACTCCATCTGTCCCAGTTTTAATCTTTAGTGCAGTGTCTGTATTTAGATATAAGGGATCATAATTTGGCTCTGACAATACTGGGCAGCCGATTCCTTTACTTCCTGAGTCATGAGCACGCCCCGCGCTATGATGTCCAGCAAGGGAAAGCATGGAGTCACGCCCCATTGAAATGAATGGGGCTCGATTTTGCATCCTATTTAATACCTTATGATGCCCAGTTGGAGAGTAATGAAGGCCACCGCTTGACTAACAACGCCCTCCTATCCGTAAAAGCTGGAAGTCGCTACGGCACCAAAGAGGTAAATCTTTCCATGGCTTGTACATTAGTGACCACATCTTTCCAGTCTTGCAGAATTGGAGGGTCTAACAGCAGACTTTTGTGAGTAATAGTTTTTGGCGGCTGTTATGATCAAAATATTCCACAGGTACACTGCCTGTTTCCCTTACAGGGGGTGTGGTCTTAGACCTAAAATCAAGTCTGTCAAATCTTATGGGGAGGAGATATTGAACACCTGTTTTAAAGTAGCTGTCACCCCATCCCAGAAATTCTGCAGTTTCAGACACAGACAGAATATGTGGCTATGTCTAGCTTTCACTTCTCCACAACCTCTGCAGCAGGCTGTAGAGACCCTTTTGTCCCACTTGTATTGAGTTGCCAGAGTAAGGAATATGGTTGCTCAGATAATCCAGTATAAAATTGGGCATCTCATAGTTCAACAAAAATTTAGGATTTGAGATTTTTGGATAAAGCTGCTAAAATTCCTAAATCTTAAATACAAGGATACCTTATAAGTGATAAAGAAATCTGATCCAATTTGGCATTAGTTGGCATGTGTTGTGAGTCCCCCCACCCTGCACCTGTAAAACCTCTCACCAAAACCACCCCATGAGCCCCAACCTGCCTCCTCCCCCCTGAGAACACATACTTTACTAAACCACATTGTACTATATTAATTTTTCCTCCTTCCTGAGCCTGACTGTTTTCCTCAGTAGTAGGTTATTTTGTTAGTGTTACCCATCCTTCAGTCCTTTTAATAAAAACCTGCCCTCCACCCGCGTTAAATCAGGAGGCCTCCTCCCACCCTGGCACTAGCTACTCTTCCAAACCATCAGGTTTAGTTGAACACCCCCCACATCCTCCCATAGCCCCCCCAAAAATGAATACCTTCTGGGCAGGTGAAGATGAAGAGCTGCCTCAGTCACAATTTGCAGTCCAGCGGTGGAGCAGCATGCTGTTAGGGTTAGGGTTAGGGTTAGGGTATGTGAATGAATGGTGATGTTCTCTTGTAGTAAAACCTGACTGGCTGCTTATGGCTAATCTTAAGGTGCATAGAATTCCAAGTTTGAAAATACCCAATTCAAACCCCAGGAAATCTTACTGTATTCTGCCAATATGCAGTATGGTCTCACCATAGGACTGCCCCAGAGCTGAAACAGTTAATAGAACCTATGCAAATAGTGGAATGTTAGGCTCGAGCGCGGTTTTCAAACCACTGTCTCTGGTTGCACTTCCTGCAACCATCAGATTCTTTACTCCACTTGCCTCAGTAGGATGTCTCCAGAGAGCTCTCCTTCACTTACTTGAAGAGTTTTATTTTCATCGGTTTTCGAAAGTACTATTTATTTCATTTGATTTTTGAAGCACTGTCCTTGGTACGCAGGTAGACAGTCTAGATTTAGTGTTTATCAGATAAGTTCTCGGTTCCTTTTGGTTCCTTGCAACTGGGAGGGAACCGATATCTGTTACTTTTTTTCTGAAGTGAACTTCAGTAGATTTAAAAGACAAAGAACCTCTCTGTGCAAACACTGAAGCAAGGGTTACTCCAAAGGGCATTTGGCTGGGAAGTCGTGTGAATTTGGATATTGGTGAACCAGGGTAACTCTCAGTTTTTACAAAGCTAACCGGAAAAAAAAAAAGAAAACAAGAGAAAGTTTTTTCTTGGCTGGTTTAGATGTCACAGAAAACCAAGAAAAGAATGGGCCCTGCAGGTTTTCAGCATTGTACCGAGTGTGGGGAATCATTCGCTAAGGCTGATCCTCATTTAATCTGTGTTTTCTGCCTAGGGTTTGACCACCTGAAGGCAGATTGTGAAATCTGTAAAAACTATCAACAGTCCATGCTTGAGAGATGACTTAAAAGGCTGCATGAAAAAATGTCCGAAAAGGCTGCTGACTCAGCGTCAGATAAACCGACTCCTCCTTGAAAGGAACTGGAGGAACAGCCCTCTGTTAGGGGTGATAGTTCCTCGGGAAAGAAATGCACAGTGGATACAGCTACTGAACAGGCTACCACGGGTAAAAGAAAAAGAAAGGAAAACATACAGTGTCGGAACCACAACCGAGAAAGACCTCGGTTCCAACCGCTGAGGAGATTGCGAATGCAGTCAGTACCATCCAGTCACTGCAACCTGGAACTCCGGTTTTGGTTGAAAGGCGGCTGAAGACACAAACCCTGGTTCAAACTTCCGGTTCAACCTCAGTTCCTGGTTCCCTGGAACAGAGGGGTGAATTCTGTGATGAAGATGAAGAGGAGGAAGAAGAGGAGGATGAGGATTATGGAGGGCCCATTGAGCCTGACATTTCTCCTGATCCTCACTGTCCTGATTCCTCTGACAAGGCATCTGAGGATTATACATCTCACTTTGCTTTCATGAAGCAGGTTGCTCAAACCCTGGACCTCCCCACTCAGGAGTCAGCTGAGGAGGAAGATGAACAAGACTATATGGAGATGATGATGTCCTAGGGTCAAAGAGACTACTGTTGCCCATCCATAAGTTCCTAGAGAAACAGGTCAACAAAATATTGCAGACACCCATTTCTGTGCCACCAGTGAACAAAAAGCTGGATAAAAAGTGTTGGGTAGCCAAGGGAGGAGCAGAATTCCTTTTTGGGCACCCTAACCATGAGGGGGTGTTATCAGGCTACAGCTTGTGACAAAGCTGTCATCCCACTGGCATCACATCCTTCTGATAAGGACTCCAGAAAAATAGACTCCATGGCTAAGAAAACTTACCTGGGGTCCTCTCTGGCTATTAGACAGGCCTCTTATATGTCCTACATCTCCAGGTATCAGAAAACACTCTGGAATACTGTCTTGGAAATAGCAAAGGTTGCCCTAGCTCACATAGCAGCTAACCTGGAAGAGGCTGCAAAAAAGGGCATAGAAGCTTCTAAGGCCCAGTTTCGGATGGTAGTTTATGCCAACGACACTGCAGAAAGGCAGATGGCAACGTCAGTGTCTCTCAGAAGGTTTTCTTGGCTCAGGACTACTAACCTGACCCAAGATACCCTAAAGAAGGCTTTGGATTTTCCATGTAAGCCCACATCTCTGTTTGGAGAGCAAACAAAGGTTTACATAGAGAAAATAGATGATTACAAGACTGCTTACAAAAGATCTGGAAAGGGCATCCACACCCCAAAAGTACCACGCCAGAGGTGGCAGGGGCAGGGCCCATTATAGGCCATTCTTTCGGTCTCAGACTTCCCCCAGTATCAGCAGCAGATGGGATATTTTAGAGGCAGGGGCAGAAGAGGCGGTGGCCGCACTAGCTCCGGCTCACAGCCAGCAGCTCAAGACAAGCAGGCACACTGAGGTGTCTGCTCTTGTCACCTCCCCAACCCTGGTAGGGGGCAGGCTGACACATTAACTCCAGGAGTGGCAGATCATCACCACAGACAGGTGGGTCCTGGAGGTAGTGGACCAGGGTGTTACAGGCAGTAGGTATGACATACAGTGCTTAATATTGAAACATTTGTCTTACAATATGGTATAAACAGATGCAGGAGTAGTACAGTCAGGATGTAGAAATTAGTAATAGCTTGAGAAATCATAGGCTAATATGTGACCAACTGAGGCTACATGGTACAGGAGTTAGTTCCATGTGGGGGTGGGTCCCAAGGTGCATCTTTGGCAAGGTGGGGTTGGGAGGAGTTTGAGGAGGTGCCTAATTGCTGGGAGGGAGGAGGCCTGGCTAAAGATGGGCGGGAGGTTGTTCCATAGGAAAGGAAGACGGTATGAAAAGGTGGCTTGACCAGAGGCAGTGTGAGGGCGAGGGAGGTTGAAAGTGCAGGCATCCCTGTGGCGAAGGGAGTAGCCTAGGGAGTTAGCTGGTGCAAGGCGGGAGGTGAGGTATACACAGACTATTGCCAAAAGTGCAGTGAATTTTATTCATGTGTAATGTACAGGTATATTTAAGGTAAGCCAGAGATGCCTCGGTGCACCGAGGTGTGCACTGGCTTAGTTTGCATGTACTTATACATTACATGTGAATAAAATTTGCTGCACTTTTCATAAGTCTGTGTGCATGCTGATCGTTTGCTTTGCCCATTTACACTTGCTGTTTTTTTGTGCAGCACACCTCCTACTGTGCCCTTTGCTGTTGTGCAGACTAGTGCTTGTCTGCCCTGAGCAAAGCCTGTTTGATCCATACCCACAAGGCATGGGACCAGTCCCTTCATTTGCCTAGTCATTATGGTTGTCGGGTATTTATAATCAGCGTTCAAGATGGAAATCGAGTGATACGATGCTCAAAAAGAGGGTCCATATGAGGCTTGGATGTGACAAAAACAATGGCATAATTCCACGATGGAACCATATTGCCTTTTTCATAAATGCAAAATTAGAATCCTACACAAGGGGAGGGGGGGTTCTTGAAACTGCTTATGAAATTTAACACTGGACCCATTTGATCCCGACCGTTGATTTGTTTTACTTCTGGAAATTTCAGACAATATTGTCTGCACCAGAATTGGAGAGGTCAGGGCAGCATTCTGCTCCTGCATAAAGTTTCTGGCATGCTGGTCGGGTCATATAGTTCGGGACCTCCTCTACCAGCACAGCAGGCTGCATAGTATAGAAATGCTTGGAGAGTTTTATATTTTATCTGGTTGAGCCTGCCATCCCTCCTGACAGCATTTTAAGTCATGTGCGTTTAGCAATGTATCCTACAAGCTCCCATGGCTGACGTCAGAGCTGGAGAGCAGTCACAGAAGTGTGTATTGTAGGTTGTTATAGACATAGCTATTAATAGCTCCAGTTTGTGATTTACTGGTCCCAGTGCTATATCGAGACAAAGTATAGACTAATAGTCGACTGCAAGTCTATGCCTCGTCTTGGTATAGCATCAGGATCAGTAAATCACATAACCTTGTCTATAAGAACTTACAGTACATGCCTGTGGTGGTGCATCCCTGACATCAGCCACTGGAGCTTGTGGGATGCACCACTAGATGCACTAGACTTAAAGACCAGTAGGAGGAATGGCAGGATTAACTAGATCAAATATAAAAAAACTCCTAAGCCAGTAAGTGGAAGAATTGACTCTTTTGGTGAAAATGCTAAAGGGGCAAGTGTGGGGTATTTGGAAACAGATGTTCCCCTTTAATAGAAGCAGAACAAAACCCAGTTTAATTTGTTGCAGAATGTCATAGTTTGTGATACTGTGTCTCATGAACCTTGCTCTTAACTGAGAGCTACGCAGCTTTCTCGGAGTAACGGTAAGTGGTACTGGTGGGATTTAAACCTGAAAATGCTGGTTCCCAAGCCTGAGATCTAACCACTAGAACCCAATACTATCTTTCTGTCACATTTTTAAGGCTGCTTTATGATGCACAAAGCAGACAGAAGTGAAAATGAGAGGGAACTCCAGGGGAACTTGGTTCCGGAAGTAAAGTTAAAAGTCTAACTTGGTTTCAGGAGTAAGCTGAGGAAGGAAGGCCTCTGTGTAAAATGTACACCCCACAAGACATAAAACTGACTGAACAAAGTGTGAAAATGCAACATATAGTATAATGAAGGAAGATTTCCCCAGACACCTGCCAGATATGTTCGATACTACATCAAAATCATATCCTCTTGTCCACCCCCTCCCTCACTCCTAAGTGACTTTCCATTATACTTCCATTCCCCCTTCTTCCTCTCCCGCTTCCTCTCTCCATGTTACACTACCATTACCACATGATCTACCCCTAGTCTGTATCCCACACTATCATCACTTAACAGTCCCTGCCTTTATCTACAGGTATCCTTTCTTTACCTTCTATCTCTACCGCCTCTCCCCGCCACATCCATAGTGCCCTTGCACCCAGTCAACATAGCCACCCTGTTATATTCATTTTTCCCCACCCCTCCACCTTGTTGTCTGCCCCCTCCTACCTCCGTCCCACCATCCTCTGTCCCCCCTTCCCTCTGACCTTATCCCACCCTGCCTGTGCCACTATCTTTGCTTTCCTTGCTGGTCTTGTAGTTTCTACTTCCCTCACGAGGTACTATCTTGTTACCCAGAGCTAACCATTTATTTAACTCCTAGCTTTAGTGCGCCTATGTATATATGATGTAAATATTATTGTCCTGTTTTCTTCTCATGGATTATTCATGTGTTTAATGCATATTACTTTGTATATGCTTATGTAATGTCCCTGTTGTTAATCAAGACCTCCTTGTAAATGAGCCTGCTCAACGGAGTTTTTTTTCCTGCCAATAAACTTGAACTTGAAAAGTGATGGGTTCCCTCTGTGAATTTTTTCCATTTACAAATCTGAAAGCAGAATTGTTGTTAGCAGACTGCCAGCCAGGGCCAAAACCGGAAATGGTGAATTGTGCTGTTTTAACCCCTCTAAGGGAAAAAAGTCAGTGGGGTACCGACCACAGCACAACTGTAATTCAGTGCCATAGACTGCATAGGAATCTGTAGCATTTCATATCAGCTGCTTAACCCCCACCCATTTCAAATAGTCCCTGGAGACATACCTCTCAACCTTTTATCACTGAAATGTGTGACAAGATGTGTGACACTAGACAAAAGGTGTGACACATCATCAAACATGACATTGCAAGCTCAGAATACTGTGGAAATAAGCACACTGATGTTTCTAATGTTTGCTGATAACCTAGCATCTTATATCATTATACATTTCTGCTTAATAGTCTCAGTGGTCAGTATGGAATGTCATCCTCTCAATGTGGGAAAGAGGGTTTCTGAGAGATAAAATGAGGGATGTACCTCATAATGTGTGATAGTTGAGAGGCATGCCTGCAGAGTAGCTGAATCAGTGCCCCTGCCCCATAAACGTCTTCCCTGTTGTCCAGTAAATGTGAAATGTTTTACATCACAATAATACAAGTAAACTACGACTAAGCCACACGTTCTATATCCTTTATCAGACTAGTGCACTAGCAATAGTATTGGCTGCTCTGAGCAGAGTTTGTTTCGTATGCTTTTGGCAGTTTTCATAGCAGCAACCTGAGGGCTTGGCAGTGTACCTTTGTTCATTTCACCTCATTGGACACACCATTGCACTCTGTATGAGTGACTGAAGTGGCCCTCCCTTAACTACAAATGCTCGCAGCATCTTGTCCTCTTGGGGTTCAAATACTGGCTCAAGAACCTCGCCAACTATCTTTGGAGTCTGCTTACCTCTGCTCCTTACTCTGTACACAACCTTCGTTGCCATGCCAGAACCTGATTCCTCAGTCCCAGGTTTGAAATGAAGTCAGATCAGCTGGTCTTCTACTATATACCATCCCAGCTATGTAACAACCAAGCTCTGGGTGGCTGTCCTTCTACCAGTGTGTTCTCTGCTAACAGTATCTTATGATTATGCTGGCATCCTGCTGTTAATGCAGCTGTTTTATTTGTGAATATCCATTAATTTATACTGTTTTCCATTTTTGTATGCCACTCACCCTGCTGCTGGTTTTCTACCTCTTTTTATAAATATTGTATCATTTCCATATAGCATGTATAGTATCTTGCTGTACTGGCTGTACATGGCCTGCTGGAGGATGCCACGCGGGGAAGGGGAATGAGGGGATAAAAATGCAGACACACACTAAACACTATATCACCTAGTAGGAAGAAGTGTACAGCTACAGTAACAATTACTGATCATACTAAGGATGAAAACAGGAGCAAAAAGGCAGTTTGCCCATAGATGCTCCCAGGTTACCTCATTCAGCAAACTAGCATTTGTCAATGCTGAATGTTTGCTTGTTGGTATTGGCATTGGTAGTGTAGGAGCTAGAGAGATGCATAGTAGGAATGGCAGTGAAGTACTGAAGTAGCGCCAACCCCCACCCCCTCCCTGCAGAGGCTGACAGGCGTTGGGGGTGTACCTTTGGGTCATCGGCCATAACACTCATGCCATTCCACCTCACCCCACCCTGCAGACACTGACAGGTGTCGCAGCATGCCTTGAGGTCTTTAGCCCTTACGCTCACCCCATTCCATAAGGAAATAAGCTGAGATGGGTGCAGTATAGGAGAATGGGGTGAACATAGGGCCGAAGACCCCAAGGCACACCTCGATGCCTGTCAGTGGCTGTAGGGTGGTAGCGGGGATGGAATGGGGTGAGCATTACGGCTGATGACCCCAAGTCACACCCTCAATGCCTGTCAGTCTGTACAGAGTGGGTGTTACGGTTGCAAACCCTAACGCCCCGGGCGTTTGCTGGGATTTTTGCTCCAGATTTTCAGCACAGGCTTTTTGGGACCCCCTCATGAACAGTGGCAGTATCATTTCATTACTCAATCCCAAAAGGTGATTTTGCACAGCGAGTGTGCCATTCGGTGCCACAGGTGCAAAAACACATTTTGGGCAGGATGTGAAAAATGACAGGTGTGAAGCAATGGTAATAGTGAAAATATGAAAAAGTGGCGAAGTTACAAATGTGCATAGAATCTATACAACGCACGCTTGTAACACAGTCATTTTTGGAATGTTTTCACAAAACTTTCAACATAGCCTTTGTGGGACCTCCCATCATGAACAGTGGCATTGGGATTTTGTTAATCTGTCCCGAAAGTTGATTTCGCACAGCAACTGTGCCATTCTGTGCCACAGTAGCAAAAACGCATTTCGGGAAGGATGCAAAAAATGACAGCTGTACTGTTCATAAGGGTGTGTGAAAAAATGGCAATGTTGGAAATTTGGAGTGAAATTATTAAAAATTGATGAAATTATGAGCGTGCATAGAAACTGCACAACAGACACTCGTAACGCAGTCATTTTTGGGAGTTTTTTCACCAAATTTGCAACAAGGGCTTTTTGGGACCCCACCTCATGAACAGTGACACTGTCATTTCATTAATTGGTCCTAAAAGGTGATTCTGCACAGCAACCACGAATCACCTCTTGGCACCGAGAAACAAAGTTGGGAGCAAAACTCCAAAAATTGGCTGAGATATCAACCTAAATTGAACCCCCATTGATTGCCATTATAGGGCTTACAGTCATTTCTTCAGTTCCCAGTTGGTCTTTAAAAAGTGTAGGCGTGTTCCTGGTCCAGTAGACGCTGCTTCCGACCTCAGAGGTAAGTATGGGTGAGGGGTGTGGGGAGGTGGGGTGCACAGAGGGAGGGTGCGGGTTGGGGGAGGGGGCTGGTGGGAACAATGAGGGACTATTTTCTTTTTTTTCCCCAGGTAAAAAAAAACAAACCTCGTGGAACTGTTTTCTTTTTTACTGGTGAAATATTACAAAATGTATTTCTGCACACTGGGGTGGGCTCCCAGTGTGCCAGAGTACTGGGGGGGATCAATGCCAACCCAGGGATTGGGCACCCTGAGGTCGACTGAGAACATAGGGGCATGGGGGGCATGCATCTGACACCAGGAGTGGGCATCCCGGTGTTGGAAACATTAAAGAACTATTTTATGGCAGCCGGCCCAGTGGCGCTGAGGGTTGAGGTGCTGGATGCCACACCTCACGCCATGCCAGTGACCCATGCTCAGGAATGGGCACGGGCTGCTGGGGGTCGGCAGGGGAGGAGAAGGAGCAAGTGTCCGGAAGACTGTTCTCCTTCTCCGGGGAGTGGGGGTTTCCTAGTGCCAGCGTCGGTTGCCCCATGGCGGAGGCTGGGGGACAGGGTGTTGTGCCATAATGTAGGGTGGTGCTGGGATGAAATCCGATGGTGTCTTTGCATGTTCTCAGCTCCAGGAGGACAGTACAGAAAAAGTCACCAGCCCCCGTATATGAGCCGCCTTGGTGCCTGACCCTTCAACCTCCACAGTTCCGCTTCGGTGGCCCCACTTGGGGGGGGCTTCCCCGGGTGAGGGTCACTGAGGATAGGTGAGCCTCGTTCATGGGGCTAGGTGCGCAGTGGCACAAAATGGAAAAAAAGTATTTTTATGGCACACTGGGGTGGGCTCCCAATGTGCCACATTAATGGGGAGGGGATACATACTGACACGGGGATTGAGCACCCTGATGTCAGCACGGGATGAGAATGGAGGGTGCGGAGCGGGCAGTAGCAGTGGGAGGGAGCTAATTTGTTGTCCTGCTGTGTGACTGGTTGGGAGGGAGGGGGGACTGCCGCTGGAATGACGAAACTGCCCCTGATTGCAGCATCAGAGTTCTTTCAAGTGCAGCGCTCACTCTGAAACTGCCATCATTGGCAGCTTCAGCATTAATTGGTGGCCATCGCACCTGCCAATTAAAGCATCCACTGGATTGGCCACAACACTTCCACGCCTCTGCAATGCTCTACTACCTCAGTATGTTTCTTGTGTGCTGCGCATGCAAGCAAACATAAAAATAGAGTTTACCATCAGATAAAATATATTTATTCAGTCATTTTTTTAATTCTTGTTTTGTTTTGCTGATTATGATATCTATTGGCACTTTATTCCATAAATTAATAATCCGTATGTATAGAAATATTATTTTTTGTTCTGAAACTAAATCCCTTAATTTGTGAGAAGTGTCCTCTGGTTTCTCTAGGAGAGCTTTTAAATTCTATGCCCATTTCAACCATTAGGTAGAGATCACTAATGACATCAAGCATGAGAGTAGGTCACCCCTCATTCTTCTAGTTTCTAATGAGATCAAGTTGAAATATTCAAGTCTCTCCTCATACATGCTGTCCCCTAATGTTGGTTGCACTCTTAGTACTCTCTCAAGGACTTTCCTTTCACTCATTTTAAATGGGCACCACAACTGTGAGGCACACTCCAGGTGTGGTCGGACTCAAGCCTAAACAGTGGCATTAAAACCTGTTCATCTCTTTATGTTAAATTGTTTTAATTGCCCCTATAATTTTTCTTGTTTTATTGATGATTTGATTAATATGTTGTTTATTTTCAAAGTCATTGGATGCACTAATCCCTAGATCCAGATAATAGCTGGATGTCATCAGTTCTCTCCCACTCATCCTATATACGTTCTGTGGATTTCTGTGCCCAAGATGCATGACTCGACACTTGTCCATGTTCAGTCTCATGCCCCATTAATCAACCCATTCATTAATTTTGTCTGGATCCCTTTGGATATCATCTGTTTTGGCCTGAGTGTCACATGGGCCCCCCTAATTTTGAATCATCAACAAACTTCACATCCAATTTCATATCAGAGATGAATATTTGGAATAAAGGTGGGCCCAAAACGGAGCCCTGAGGGACTCTGCTTGTCACCCCCACCAACTCCAGACATTTCCCCATTAATGACAACTCTCTGTCCTGTCTGTTAACCATTTATCAATCCATGTTATTATAGAACTGTGGAATCTTAATGTTATTAGTTTTTTTGATGAGAGCCCCGTGAGGCATCAAATCAAAGGCCTTACTGAAGTCTGAAAAGATTATATCGCATGGTACTGATTTGTCTAATAAGGCACTTATTTTGTCATAGAAGCAAATCAGATTAGTAGCTGAGCTTCTGCCTTTTTGAAAAACCGTGTTGTTCTAAATCTATATTAGAGACCGTTTCAAGTAGGTTGTCTTTTATTAATGTTTCGAATATTTTACATGTTGTTGGGGTAAGGCTAATAGGTTGATACTTTGTATTTTCGAGCCTTTTTGTACGTATTGGGATAACACATGCAGTTTTCCATTCTTTCAGTGCATCTACACTGTTTACTGACTTTTCAAAAAAGGATTTTTAATAAGTAGCATATATTCTCTGCCATTATATATAGCACATGTCCTGATATTAATGGGGTCAGGAGTAGTGACAAGGCACAAATAATTGGAGGGAGTGGGAGATACAGAAAGAGAAAAAAATTACTCTCTGAGGATGTTCAGATCAGACAGATTCTGAAGTGACTCAGAACAGAACTCTGTGTTGGAAAAGTGTTACAGTACAGCAGGGTTTGGTCACAGCTAACTGCAGTGCACTGCCCTCTAATTTAATTTAAATTGTCCAGGTGGAAGAAGTAAAGGTACTCTGTATAACCACCCGCTCACCATAGTCTTCATAAATCAACTTGAAGTAGGAAAGAAAGCAAATAAAAACAGACAAGCTGTAGGTATCATAATTCTACTTTGTTAGTTAGTGTTGTATGGTCCCTAGATAAAAGACCAGGGTTAATGCTTAAGACTAGGTTTGATGCTTGTTTAGAGCACGTGCGCATGTTCACACACACACACACACACACACACACACACACACACACGCTTATTAGATCAAGATCAGGTTTACTGTGCATGGAAGTCGGCCTCCTGATCCTGCGTGAGAGGGAGATAGTTGGTCACTGTCGAGAGCCCCTGGGTATGCTTTATGGCACCTACCTAATATAGAATGGAATTCTGCCAACCTGAATGGGGGGGGGGCTTCATGGAAGGGGACTTCAGGAGGGTGAGACCGCTGGTGTCAGAACCCTTGATAAATGGGCAGGCAAGGTACTCAGTCACACAGCCTTCACTTTACTGATGCTCAATTTCTCTTAATAGATCTTGCCAGCCCCCAAAGGTCAGCCACCTCTAGTCCCCTACAGGGCGTGATGATGTTTGAAGTTCTCTGCTAGAAGAAGATCAAGGAGTTGGTGTTGCGAACAGTATGCAGGGGATCATGGCTTCTGCACATAGTGTTACCTTTTTCACTGGTGGTTTTAGTTAGGAAAGGGGCTGGATACCTCTCTCTTTATTTAGCAATGGCAGTAATCCTGCCAAGTGCCATGGCAGCTCCCCTGAAGTTAAAGAAGCACTACATTCTCACATTTTGGAAATGTTATCTATTTCCTCATCACCAGTAAACACCATTTCCATTGCTGCTGGGGATATTAACTTTTATTTTAGTTTGTTTTTCTTGTTTATAGTAATCCCTTCCCTGTTTGGGGGGCCTCAAAGATAACTATATTGTGTGTGTGTGTATATATTTATAAAATGGGTAGGGAAAATGCTGATATTTTATAGCATGGAAAGCATCACGTGACCGTGCGTATATCAGAGCTCAACTGCACACCTCAGAGTGGTTTATCTATTACATATATTTATTTACATAATTGTGTGTGTGTGTGTGTGTATGTATATATATATATATATATATATATATATATGTGTGTGTGTGTATGTAAAGTGGGTAAGAAAAATCAGTGAAAATCCAGTCTCCTGAACAGATGAAACACACCATATGATGGTGCATTATTCCACAATGACCGCACACCTGCCCTTCTTTTCATCCCTCAGAACCTTCTGGACATTTTATAAGACAGATAATCATCTACAAGGCATGCGGTGATGCTCTGATATATGCACACCTTGGGTGGGTGAACACACTCGGCCTGCGGCCTCATGCCTCACAATGCACCCAAGGCGTGTGTATATTACAGCACGACTGTACACCCTATAGTGGATTATCTATTACATGTATATGTGTGTGTAATGTGTATTTATATATATATACTGTATATATATATATATATATATCCATGGCCCTAACGGAAATATAATTGATACTTTGCCTGAGTGCATTTTGACCTTATGACATCACGAGTGGCTAAGCCACAAATGATGTCAAAAGGTCAAACTGCACAAGGGAGAATATTAGTTACGTTTTCATTGGGGCCATGGCATATCTAATTTTTGCCATGACTTTTAATTTACAATGACAAGATAAAATCCTGCATCTGGACTGATCAGTGGCCACCTTGAGCAGTGGTGTTGTACCAGCACAATCTCACTGTGAAGATAACGCATTCATCAGTCACTGTACCTATATTGGCACTACAGACCTAGAGTGAAAATATTGGACCTAGAGTGAGAGTATCACGGTATTCATATTCTAGGTCCACAGTGGCAAAAAAAAAAAAATATCACTGTTAAATACAGGCGCAGTAGTGCCTCTATATTAGGGTTGTGTTGGTGTTTCATTAAAAATGGCAATTTTCAGAGGCTTTTGTCTCAGTCATTTTAGACTCCCAGGACTGCAACATTTGATGTACACCATCTCAGTCCTAGGGTCTCTTAAGCCCCCTAATTTCATGATGATCTATTTTGTAGTTTTTGAGATTTTTTTTTTGTGTTATCTTTTTTACCTTCCTCCTACACACTCCAGCGTCCGCCTCTCCTTCGGGCCACCTAGTGCTCCATGCCCCCAGCAATCCTCTTCAGGATGTCTCCCTCACACACACATTGCAACCGATTACCCAAGTTGCCCTGACTTATCCCATCTCCGGGCAGGTCCCTCTCCTCTGAGGGAGAAGGTACTGGGTGGCGAGGAAGCCCAGCACACTAATTTTCTTGGTCTGGGGATGCTGCTGCATTGGAGGAGGCTCCCAGAGGTTTCAGGGAGCATGGAGAATGGTGGCCCAAAGCTGTTTTTCCGGCTTTCTGTAGTCCCTCCTGTGCCACTATGTGCAATACCCCTGGTCTCCACCAGGGGCCACTACAGGGCGGAGCTACCCCCCCACCCCTCCCCAGGAGCGGAGAGCAGTCCTTTGGATGCTCGATCCTCTCCTTTCCCCTGCCAGCCCCTGGCGCCAGAGTCTGTTCCCGAACCCAGGTCACTGGCGTGGTTCGAGATGTGGTGTTCAGTGCCTCAAGCCTCTACACCACCAGGCCGGTTAGTTGTTGAGATATTAAGGGCTGTAATGATGAATTGTTGCCCGATTTGCTGCTTAAAGTTTTGCCATCAGATAGCTTAAAAACAGCTAAGAGCTGAGGTGTGAAACTTACAGGATTTGTCGGTATCATATAGTAATAGAGCTTGGGGGGGGTGTTGTTTACAAAAATAAATTGGTTTTTAGTTTATTGGGAATAATTGGTTGCTTATGCATATTCAAAAAAACCTTGTTGAGAAAAATAGCTAGAACTACATGCTGATTTTTTTCATGTTAAACTTTCTACATGAACAAAAACTTTAAAGGTGTGCTACAGACAAAATTTGCAAAACCATATGTGGTGCAGAGTGTTTTGATTTGTATGTGTAGTCCTGGTGTGTCCTTCCATTTGTTTGCTATCAAGAGTTTTTTCTAAATTAACCTGCTAGTTATATGGTAGTTTTATGGCCCTTGGGGATCTCCATCTTAGCATGGTTTGTTACTTTTTCCCCTACAGTAACTCCTGTCTCATGTGACAGTGATGCATCCGGGACCACTGATTCAGCAAGTACTGGAGATAGGAGCCTGATGTTCTGGTCTCCACTAAATAGCTATAATTCAGTATTTTTTGTTTTCTATGTGTGAATCATGTCTAGCCAGCAGGAGTAAATGTTTAGCTTTTTTTAAAACTTTCCATTTCGTCAAACTACACACAGACAAAAAGCACACAAATCACCCCAGATCATCAATGCTGTAATTAGTGAAGACGCTAGCTGTTTTCTTACTTAAGAACATACAAACCTGCCAGCAGAAAAAGGCTACAAAGGTCTATCTAGTCTGCTTGGGTGCACAGCCCAGTTAATTACTTGGAGCTTCCCCCTCCCCTACTCCCCTGGAGTCTTCCCCTGTCCTAATCTTCTTCACCTTGTCCTGCCCCCCCCTGAAACTAGCCACTGTCTTTGCCACCACCACCTGCTCCAGCAACTCATTCCACCCCTTCACCACCCTTTCAGTGAAAAGTGCTTCCTCATTTCTTTCCTGAATCTACCCCCATCAATTTCAGGCTGTTCACCCTTGTTGTACCCTCTTTCCCTAACATAAAGATGCCTTCAGTACCAACCCTGTTTATGCCCGTTAAGTACTTGAATGTCTCAATCATATCCCCTCTCTCCCTTCTGTCCTCCAGGGAGTACAAGTTCAGCTCCCTCAGCCTCTCTTCATACGTTCTGTCCCCCATGCCCTGAATCATTTTGGTTGCCCTCCGCTTAACCCCCTCCAGTAGCCTGATATCCTTCTTCAGGTAAGGGCTCCAGAACTGAAGACAGTACTCCAGGTGTAGTCTCACTAATGATCTGTACAGTGGCAGTATAACTGCTTCCCTCCCTCCTAGAGGTGATTGCCCTGGAAATGCAGCCCAGCATTTTATTTGCTTTGGCTGCTGCCTTTTGGCACTGTGCTGTGTGTTTCATATCACCCCTGACCATTACCCCCGGTCCTTTTCCTCTTCAGATTCTGTCAGCTGTACTCTTCTCCCCCCCAACCAGTATCTGGCCTGTGGGTTTCTAGTTCCCACGTGCATTACCTTACACTTCTTCGCATTAAAACCCAACTGCCAGATGCCTGACCACTTCTCCAGCCTAGCCAGATCCTCCCTTAAGTCCTGTCTCCCCTCCTCTGTTTACACCTTCCCACAGAGCTTAGTATCGTCAGCAAAAAGGCAATTTTACTTTTGACTCCCTCTGCAATATCACCAATAAATATGTTGAATGGCACAGGTCTGAGTACTAAGCCCTGTGGAACCGTGCTGGTTACAGGTCTAGGCTTGGACAATTCTCCCCACAAACACCACTGTCTGGATCCTGTCCCTTAGCCAGCTCCTGACCCACCCTAGCATTTTGTCTCCCACTCCCAGGTCTTCCAGTTTGCTGATTAGCCTTCCATGTGGTACTGAGTCAAAAACGCCTTGCTGAAATCCAGGTGCAGTACGTCCACTGCTTGGATCATGTCCAGGGATCTGGTAACCCAATCAAAGAACTCTATCAAGTTGGTTTGACAAGACTTCCCATGGACAAACCCATGCTGCCTATCATCCTGGAGACCATTCTCTTCAAGAAAGGGCACCAGCCTTTCCTTTAGTATGGTCTCTCATCAACTTACCTACTATGGAAGTTAGGCTAACTAGCCTGTAATTGCCTGGTTTATCTCTGGGTCCACTTTTGTGGAGGGGTACCACATGGGCTGTCCTCCAGTCATGTGGCACACTCCCCTTCTCCAGCGAGGTGTTAAATAGGTCTGTCAAAGGGGCTGCCAATACCCCTGCCAGTTCTCAGGACCCTAGGTGCATCCCATCTGGGCCTGGTGCCTTGTCTGCCCTCTGTTCCCTTAGATCCCTTCAGACCCAGTCTACCTCAAGCTCCCCTTTGTCCTCCTTTCTCCCCACAGAGTTCCCCCAATTTTTTGCCCTGTGGCATAGAACTGTCCTCTTCCTTGGTGAAGACTGAGCAAAAGTACTTATTTAAAGTCTCTGCTTGCTCCACCCCACCTCCCTCCTTCTTAATTCTAACTATCCCATCCCTTCTGCTTCTTCTCTCCCTGATGTACCAGAAGAAGTCATTTCCCCTTCCTTAATCCCCTGTGCCAGCCCAAGATCCTTCTCAGCCTTGGGCTGCCCTGACCTCTCCACCAACCTCCCGGGTTTCTCACAATATGCCTCCCTGTCCTCCTCCCTCAAGGTACACTTGTACTTCAGGAAGGCTGCCGTCTTTCCTTTAACCTTCTCTGCCACTCTCCTGCTATACCGCCTGATTCTGGGATTCTTTTTCCAAGCCCTAGTGCATACATTGGTGGCCTCTAATATCCCCATCTTGATGATGGTCCATTTCTGGTCCACATCCATCTCTGGACAGATCTTAGCCAGGTGCTCCTGCACTATGCTCCCCATCTTATTGAAATCCACCATCCTAAAGTCTAATACCTTCGTTTTCTATATGGGTGCTTACGTCCCCATGCAGATGGAAAATCACACAGTACAGTGATCACTGCCTGCAAGGGGTTCCCTCACTTATATATCCCTGACCTGCTCCACATTTGAAAGCAGTAGATCTAGTATGGCTCCCTCCCTTGTTGGTTCTGTAACTGCTTGTGTCAGGAAACCGTCCTGGATAGCATCCAGGAGGATCTGTTCTCTACCACAGGAGGTAGCTGGAATGCTCCAATCTACTCCAGATAGGTTGAAGTCCCCTAGTATTGTAGTGTCTCCTTTCTCCCTACCCTCCTGATCTGCTCACCCAGCTCCCTATCCAACTCAATTCGCTGCAAAAGTGGCCTGTACACCACCCCCATACGGATCCTTTTTCCAGTGGTATTCTGGAGTATCACCTATAGTGCTTCTGCATTGCCCTCCACCCCCTCCTCCCTGTTACACATTATCCTGTCTCTTATGTACAGTACCACTTCGCCCTCTTCCCCTTTTCTCTATCCTTCTTATGCAGCTGGTAACCGGGTATCTTGCAGTCCCAGTCATGCTGCTGAGTTGCCCATGTCTCCGTGATGGTAGCTCTGTCTGCCTCCCCCTCTGCCATTAGAGCCTGTAGGTCTGCTGACTTGTTTGCCAGGCTCCTTGCGTTCAGGGACACTACCTGCCACTTCAACCCCTGACCTTCTTTGCTCTTGTTAATTTTGTGCCTCACCTTCCCCCTGGTCCCTACCCCCCCCCCGGCCCCTTGTACAGCCCTTTCCTCTTTGTTTCCCTCTAGAGGGGAAGGCCTGGGAGACCCCCTCATGTGGTGCTGAGGGCCTTGACCTCTGCTGCCCCCTCCTTCTTCAGTTTAAATTAAGCTTGTCCTCCATGAATCTTTCCAGCTTGCCTTTCAGGACTCTTGTACCTTCCTTGCTTAGATGTAACCTTTTCAGTGTATATGGGTCCTTTTCTTCCCACATCTTTCCCCACTCTCCCACCAGTCCATAACCATTGGACTTGCACCACTTCCCCAGCCATAAGTTGAACTCTTCAATTCTCATCTTTCTCACAGAGCTGGCCCTTGGGACTGGTAGTACCTCTGAGAATGCCACGGATTTACTCACCTCACTGCAGAGCTTCCCTGGCTCTGTGAACCTTTCTTGCACCACCCTTACTTCATGGCCTGCCAAATCATTTGTACCCAGATGAACCACTGTATGGGGCCTCACCTGCCCCACACATTTTGGTATAATTGCCCCCACCTTCCCTGCTGTCATGCCTGGCATGCATTCCACCCTCCTGATGCTGTTCCCCATTTGCTTGCTACCCCATTTTACTCCCTTCAGGATAGAGTCACCTATTATTACCACTGTCTCCTCCCTTCCTTGTCTCATGCTGTTGTAGTTCCTTCCCTTCCAGCCCTCCCTCATATGCTTCCCACTGCTTTGGCCATCTTACAGAATAACCCACTCTGTTTGTTCATTTATTAAAGGAATAATGCCTGACAGGGTGGGTGTTATGCTGGGATAACATCCCACCTCGGGTGGTGGGGCCCGAGGCCATTGTTGGAGGGCGTCCAACACCTGAGAAGGGATGTTATCCCAGCATAACACCCACCCTGGAGGTCATTATTCGTATTATACAATGGCTTGTTGTTTTATAATAAAAAAATAATTTTAAAGAATGTTTTTGTTAGTGTGTAAAAATATTTTTGTTTCTTAAGAGGAGGATATCCTCCTCCAAATCACCCAAATCCAACAAACATTCAGCAGGGGATTATGCCATGATAATATCCCTGTTGTGACAGCCAACTGACCAATCAGAAGCCAGGACTCTTTCTTGCCATTATATAATCAATTTTGTTAACTGCGTAGGCCCACTGGGCCCCAAAGGTCCCTTTTTCAGGAGTGACATATAAATAGTTACATAAATTAAAAACATTTTTCTAGGTACAGTACATAAGACAACATGTCACTTTTGTTTACAATCAAGACATTGCACATCAAGGAATCTTACGGTCATCAGTAGGCAATTCATTTCCCTGTCATTTGCTGAACTGTAAATGCAGCCATTAGTGCTCACTGGATAAGAAAGTCACTTAATAACACAGCTCTGCTGTTATAAAACTCACTCTAAACCAGTACTTGCTGAATCCATGGTCCCGGATGTTTCACTGTCACATGGGACAGGAGGCATTGTAGGAACAAGAAGCACAATAAATCATGCTAAGATGGAGATCCCCTGTGGGTCATAAAACTAGCAGGCTAATTTAGAAAAAAAACTCCTCTAAGAGCAGACAAAGGGAAGGACACACTAGGACTACACTCACAAAAAAACTCTCGGCACAACATGTTTTTGCACATTCTGACTGTAGTACTCCCGTAGGTAAGATAACTTTTTTAATTTGGTAAAAGTTAAGGGTGACAGTTTACCGTGTGTGAGGGAAGGTTAGCAAAAGTAGCACAATATACAAACATACAAAAATTACCAGCAGAAAAAGGCCTTAGTGGTCTATCAAGTCTGCTCGAGTGTGCAGCTCTAATTTACTGGAGCTGCCCCATCCTCCACTTGCCCCCAGAGCGATCCTCCCTCCACTTCCCTCTTCCCCCATCCCCTTTGTCCCTCCCTCCCATTACCACTCTCCTTTTTACCCTGTCCCACCCCCCTTTAAAACTTCCCACTGTTTTCAATGATATCACCTCCTCAGACAGTTCATTCCACTTTGATACCACCCTTTCTGTGAAAAAGTGCCTCCTCCTTTCCTTTTTAAATCCACCTGCCCACAAGTTTCAGACTGTGACCCCTAGTGGTCCCCTCTCTTTTTAAATTGAAAATGCCCTCCACACCAACCCTGTTTATACCCTTTAAGTATTTGATGTTTTTTATCGTATCCCCCCCTTTTCCTTCTGTCTTCCAAGGAATATATATTGAGCTCCTTTAATCTCTCATCATAAAGTTTGTCCCCCATGCCCTGGGCTATCTTGGTCACCCTATGCTGGACCCCCTCCAGTAGTTTAATGTCCTTCTTTCAAATAAGGGCTGCAGAACTGCACACAAAACTCCAAATGTGGTCTAACCAATGACCTGCACAGAGGCAGAATGACTTCCTTCCTTCTAGAGGTGATTCCTCTGGCAATACATCCCAGCATTTTATTTGCTTTGACTGCCACTTTACAATACTGCACAGTATTTCATGTTGCTGTAAATCCTTTTCCTCATTTGAGCTGGACACCTGTACACCACCCAGCCAGTAGCTGGCCCCTGGGTTCCTAGCTCCCAGGTGCATGACCTTGCACTTCTTGGCACTGAACCCCAACTGCCAGATCATTTCTCTAGTCTGGCCAGATCCTCCCTGAGTTCCCATCTCCCCTCCTGTATGTCCACCCTCCCACAAAGCTCAGTATCATCTGCGAAAGGCAGACTTTACTTTTGACCCCAACCGCTATGTCTCCAATAAAGATGTCGAATAGCACTGGACCAAGTACTGATCCCTGCGGTACCTCACTGGTTATAGGTCTAAGCTTGGATAGTTCACCCTCTGCCATCACTCTCTGTTTCCTTTCATGCAGCCAGCTCCTGACCCATCCCAATAGCTTAATCTCAACTCCCAGGTTATTCATTTTGCTAATCAACCTTCCATACGGCATAGAATCAAAGGCCTTACTGAAGTCCAGGTATATCACATCCACTGCCTGGCCTTTGACTAATGACTTTGTGACCCAGTCAAGAAATTTCTATCATGTTTGTCTGGAAGGATCTCCCCACGACAAACCCGTGCTGCCTATCATCCTGGAGACCGTTAACCTCCAGAAAACTTACCTGTCTTTCTTTTGGAATGGTCTCCATTAATTTGCCTATAAGTAAGCAATAACCCATGACAGGGTGTGCGGTTATTGGGGATTAATCAACACCCCGGGGTGCGTTGTGACGCACGAGGCCGCAGGCCGAGTGTCCTCACAGCACACAGGGTGATGATTAATCCCCAATAACCACACACCCTGGAGTGGGTTATTGCACTTATAACACAGGCCAAAAGTGGACACAAATGGGCAAAAAATATTACAATATGAGGGAAAACTTGGGAACTACTTAGTGTTCTTCCACCATTTATGGCCACAGTACCACAGTTTTCTGTGTTCTGCCACTGAAAAAATAATGCCAAACAGATAATTTTGTGGTGAACAAGCCACACAGAACAGGATCAAGGAGCACCTGGAAATTCATATTGTGCTGATATCAGGGTGCTGCATCGTTCTTTATGCTCACGTTGCACTGTGTGTATAGTTCCTCCCCCCCATCCGTTCCCTGCTTACACTGAACTGTTCCCCCACATCCCAAATGAATCAACTACTGCCGTACATAGCATGGACACAAGCCTATCTATTACCTTTGTGCCATCATGCTCTGATTACTGAAAGACAAAGAGAGAAGCAGAAGCGGTAATTGGCACCGCTGCTTACCGCTATCACGCTGATTCACTGTTCACTGTGTCGGCTGCCACTCTGTCTCGCTCTCTCAGGGGTCTGCTACTGACATTGCCACCAATGATTGTTTAATGCTGCGGATCTTGGAGGTAAGCATGGCAGGTGTCTTGCACACTCACACCTTTACTTACAGTAAAAGAGAGAGAGAGAGAGAGACAGAGACAAAACTGTACCAGTTTCTCTTCCTGATCATTATACCAGGCACGATGACCATTTATCTGTGGCAACGGACTCTCTTTCTCTTTGTAAGCATTGATCCATATTTCCGAATGCTGACAGAAAACTGCAGAGGGCATAATTGGGTTTATCTCTGTGCGTATGCTTTGATATGTGACTATTCCTTTGCTACTGCTCTATCGGGACAATGGTTAGGGGCAGTATTTACACATGCTGTGATCTCACCATGTCCATCGGGTCGGTGGGTGAGAACTGAGCTCAGATAGGAGGTCTACTGTCCATGAAAACTGATCAGCTGAGATTACAGTGTCCACCAGGTGGGTGGCTGGGAACTTTTAAAAATGTTCCAGTCTCCGTGAAAAGCGAGAGCAACATGGCAACTGTTCCTTTATTTTTGAGCTGCAATTAATAAGATCTGGTATTGTGTAGGCTTCTCAACTAAAGGACTGATCACCACATCCAAAGGAGGCGACTGATTAACAGAGATTAATCAACAGTCACCTGATTAATCTCTGCCAGTCACATCACAGAAACATGCTTGCCCATGTTATAATGGATGTTAAACTGACCAGTCTATAGTTACCAGGCTCATCTCTGGAACCACTCTTGCGCAGTGGCACCACATCAGCTATTCTTCAGTCCTGAGGCACACATCTTGTCTCTAGCGAGGTGCTAAACAGATCCACTACATCTGAACAGATATATTTTCCAGAAAAGAATTAACAGTAATTACTTACATTTGTTAAAAATGAAAATCTTTGCAAAGGAATCCTTCACTAATTTTTTTTCAGTAAAATCTATGTGAAGCATGAATAATTTAAAGAGGCTTTGAAAATATTTATGCTTTCACAATGGTTTTCATCCTCTGCAAGGATTCTCAAAGCCTTCGTGAAGTTAGAATTATTTCTTAAAATATTTGTTTAAATGGTTTAAACTACACATCAGAAACGTTAAGGTCAGATGACTTTTTAATCCGATAAAAGTTAAAGGTGACTGTTTAATGTGTGAGGGAGGGTTAGTACAACTAACACAATATTGTGTATTTTTCTTTAAAAAATAATAGTAATTAGGTTTGATTAAAAATGAAAATCTTCACAAAGGAATCCTTTCTGATTTTTTTTCTGTAAAATCTGCGTGAAGCACAAAGTCTTCCTGAGGGTATGAATTATTTCTTAAAAGATTTGTGTTTTACGATAGTTTTCTTGCTTTGTGATGGTTTAAAATTTTTAAAATATTTTTGTTTTACTACAATTTTCATACTTTGCGTCGGTTTTCAATTATTAAAATATTTTTGTTTCGCAATGGTTCAGAGGGCCACATGATCTCATGGCCCAGGGGCTCAGGGGATTAGGGTGCACAACACTCTGTGAAAGAACTGTCTCCCCTCAGCATAAGTCCTTCTGGCTTTTCACAGGCCACAAAGGGTCCTCCAAATTGTATGTTACAAGTTAGATCCCCTGCTTTGCATAGGGTTTCATAGGAGTCAAAGAACTTGCTACACAAATTTCTTAAACTGTCAGTAAACAATAAGAGATGATGGGGTGTGCATTAGACAGTTCTAATGCACAGCCGGGGTGTAGTAAAAGGCACAAGGCAACAGGCTGAGCATTAAAAATTGTCTGATGTACATCCCCAGAGTGTCTTCTTGCGCCTATAAAATGGGTTTATATTTTTATGTGTTATTAGGAATATAAAAAAAATGTTTAAACATGTGTACTTGCAAAAGTTTATCTTAATTCTTGATAAAATAGTCCTTCTGCCTTTTTTATTTGTTTGCTTTAAGACAGTTGTCCTACAGTGGCATCCATCATTATAATTTATGGCAGTGATTTTTCTTTGTTTGCAAATATATTTTTGTTAACCAGTCTTCATATACAGTTGTGGTAAATAAACTTTGCATTGGCCTACATTTACAGTGTTGGGTCTTCATTTCTACAGTATTTGTCATGTAACTGCAGTCTCTCCGGGGTCCTCCCTCACTGTTCAGCACGTTGAGAGGAAGTCCTGGCTAGAATATCATTGTTAATGCTTTAAAGACAAATTTGTTTGTGTAGCTATACCCATCTTTAGTGACCCTGAGTCGGTGGGTGGGGGTGGGTCGGGGCAGTGGGGAGAGGTGAACCAACAGTCCAAGGCCTCCTCTCAAGTATAGCAGGGCCATCAGATAGCATGCCTTACTTCTAATGGTATCCTAGGCAACCCCACTGTTATGTTTCAAGTCATCACACTGACAATCCCTAACAGGTGCCTTGTGATAGGGGCTCGCAAGCCCCTGGGATACTGCGGGAGGAGACACATCTCTGTAGTTAGGGTAACTGGAGTATAAAACGACTCAGTTCCAGTTCTAGTCTCTGAAACCATGGGGATAGTACTGAACAGGACCAAACCACGTGGGAAAGATGCACCACAGATTTCCCACATTGTCTCTAGCACAAGGTGTCTTATGTTGCTGGGTAGTGTGCCATTACTACTGGTGTTCTACAGAACCTTAAGAGGTGCTTCCAAACATATTCCCTCCAGTGACCGGAGCTTGAGAGTTGTGCAGTGAGTTGGTAGGCTCAGTGCCAGTCAGTGCTTATCCTGCAGTACAGAGCACATCCACCCCCCCCCCAACAGACACATAAACTGAGAAAGCATAAAGTGAACAGTACACTAACATTGGCATGTTTATTGCTACTTTTTTTTTTTAAATCACAGCAGTAACTGGATCATGTACAGGGCAGATTACGAGGTTGGTTCTTAAGAAGGGAAGTGTGGTAGGAGAGATGATCATGAACAAGTCAAAAAAATGTCCATGCTAGCTAGTTCCAGCAGCTGGTGGTCCTGGCTTCCTCCTCACACACACACTGATAGTGATATATTCAGCAGGTACTGTATATTGTGCTCGTAAGTGTTTTCCACGCATCTTAATTTTAAATTTTTTTTAATTTGGCTGAGAGGTGTGAGCTAAAACAACTGACTGAGTGGGTGGCCAAAGGAGTGCTGCGAGCACTGCAGTGTGTTGCAACTGTGTACTGGTAAGTGATTACCAGAAAAAAAAAAAAGCGGAAGATCACATCAGAGGAGCAAGGGGATGGGGGAACCGGCACTGCGAGTGAAGCTGTATATTATTAGATGGTGATTGTAGAATTCAAGCAGCTCGCAGTTAGACTGTGCCAGCAGTATTGTGCTCAAATGAGCAGTTTGAAATGTGAAGCTGTGACTCTGGCCATGCGCACTAACGATGTGCTTGTGTACATGCCCACAGTTACAGCTGTGGATGTCAAATTGCTCGTTTGAGGGTAATACTGCTCGTTTTAAGGCTACATTAACATGGATCCCTTTATAGGAAGAGATCTTTCTATAAATCAAAAAATATTGTGGATTATAGAAATCACAACACATGCATGCAAAAGTAAGTGGTCAGGTCTGGGGCGCCATATTAACATGAGTGCATTATTAACGCACAAAGACATGTGGATTATCAGTAGAGCTAGTAGTAAAAAGTATGGACTGCGCAGTATACATATTTTATAAGTATCTTCAAATAAAAGTAGAAATGCAGCAGGTTGGGGCTGATTCCTTGGTTAGAGTATGTAACAATTGTAGATACAACACTGGTATCACATGACCATAAAATGACTGCAAAAGCTGATAGTATCCCTTTAAACTGCTCCTATTGACTCATCTCTCTCCCCCCCCCCCGACCCTATATTTAGCCACTCACACCAGTTTTGGCTAGCGCATTACCTGCTGCTGGCCCCTGCACCCCCACACTGTTTCACTACTTAACTGATTACTATTTTGTTGGTAACCATTTACTTAAAGTGGAACAGTTAGCACTAAGAACCCACACCCAAGTGTGGAGCTGGTTCCAATTTGCACTTTGTGTGCAAAAAACCCCCCAAAAAGTTACTTACTGTTTACTGCAGTACAGGAGATTATATCTGGCTGATTCTGCTGACTCCCAAGATGTCATTTGTTGCAACAAGAAATCCCAGAATCCCCTACAGCTAATGCTAGAGCTGGGTCGCAGCAGTGGGAGATTCACTAGCCTGTAGTTCATGTTAGAGTTTTTATACGCTCTGTGCCTTTGTTTGCTCAACCTGCTGTCCTCCTGGGGCTAAGTACAGTCATAGAGGATCAAACTTATTTTTGTTACTAATTTATGTTCCTGCCCTGCAGACCTCTCTGTTGTCCTGTAGCCAGCAAAAAGGCCATACACTTGGCTTACCTGCAGCTGTATCTTGCCCCCCCAACCCCACTACTACTACTACTACTACTACTACCATCCTGGAGCCCTTGGGGTCGAAACTTATCTATGGCAGCAAATGCAGTGCTCAAGGGGGTTATGTCCAGTGCACCTACCCACTAATCAAAAACAAATAAATAAGGTCGGTGAAACCCTCACTAGAGGACAAAAAGGACTGACCTTCAACTGGGTGCGGGCTACATTGTTTTGTTTTACGTCTTACATAGAAGCTGTGCCCACCCAGTTGGCATTAGCCCCCTGCAGAACTGAAACAGCACATGTACACCCATCGAGGAATGCTGTGCTGTTGCCTTCTTTACCCCCAGGTGAATCCAACATCATCCTCTCTTAGACGGCTGCTCAGGAGGGATCCGTATATTTGCCCAACTCCCAAATGCCCGACAATCAATTGCCCATCTCCAGAATCCCAACGCACTTGTAATCCCGCAACACATTTGACCGACTACCATTATCCCGACAGCAGTGGCAGTATCCCAGCTGAAGGGCTAGCTTAACGGTTAGAGCTCCAAACCATCTGGGTCTAAAAATACCTCCCTTTTTAAAATACAGCTGAAAGCTTACCACACTTGAATGTAGACACTTCACCAACTTCACCAAAGGCTTCCTAAAAGCCATCCTGGAGCTACCTGCCAACAATGGGATCAATACAGAACAGGTCATTGTTCTATACTCCTGAAACCGATGGACCCAAATAGTAGACCCCACTCAATCATATCTGATCGCTGAGGGACAGAACTTTCAACTGCACTGATTTTCACTACAGCGAATTAATCCAGAGCTTTGTTCCTGGTCTCAGCTGTTTGTAAGTACCGTGTACCCCTTGCTGAGATGTGGGCCATCTAGCTTTACTTCCCTACAGTAATCAGGCGCTACCAACTATGAAAAAGCCTGAGTTTCATTCTAGCTTTGTTGTTTAAGTTAACAAGTTTGGTAACTACATTTCCTTACCCCAAGCTCCTTTTTAACAGATGAAAAAGCTCTTAAGTGTCCCATGTTGCATTTTGAGTACAGAAAAGATCCTGCCAAGAGTGGGGCTGATCGTAATTTGCACTGTATGTGCAAAAACCTTCACATTTTACTTACATTTCTTTTTACTGCAGCATTGTAGCAGTTTTAGAACAATCGGGAGTTTGTGTCGGCCAGTTGAGTTGCGGTATTTCGATAGTCGGGCAGATGTATCAGTCGAGAAATTGGAGTCGGGCAGCTGAGCGTCGGTTTTTTGATTGTCGGCCAAATGTACCAGACCCACTCAAGAGGAGGAGGAGAGCTTCTGTGGATACGCTTCCTAGCCTCCAGCCTGCCTGAAGCAGCAGGCTCAGGGTCTGGACTCCCCGGCTTGACTGGGAGCAGCACTGCCACAACACTGTTGAGCCAACCTTCTTGCCCAATGTATTGAATTATTTGGGGGCAGGATTGTGTTTTTAGGGGAAGGAGGGATGGGAGGAGGAGAAGCATAGAATTTTTTATAGTTGCCCTTTGGTCCAGCATCACTTGGACAGCACAGACTGTGATGCTGGTGTCTTGCTGCAGCCGTTCTGCTCTAAACAGTTGCGCCCTGCAGCCCTTTGAGAAATCTTCCCAATGCTATTGCTGAATTATTTTATCCGCAGCAGCACATTCCCCTCATCATCTGTGCTTTTGATTTCTGAGATGCTTGCCCTGGCATTAATTTAATGCATTTGAGTTATGTGGCCAAGGGCTCGCTGGAATGTGAACTCGAGCCTGCCCTGCCTGTACCATTTGGCCTGTTGCTGACATTAGCAGGAGAGGATTCTGCTTGGAACATTTGTGCTCCCATTAAAGGCAAAGAATGGTAGAAATCAGCTTTCTGAATGTAGGAGATTTAGCTTTGACATAGGCTACAGAAGTCTGTTTTCAACCCCAGTTTCCTCTTGTATGGAATGCCTGTGAAGCAGTAACCACAGCTACCATTCCTCTAGCCAGCAGGGTAAGCGAGCTCTGCCTTCACTGTCAATGCCAATGCTCCTTCTTGGTTGGGAGGGGGTGTACAAATTCTAGTTGGTCCATGCTCCACCCAACCAGTGCCTCTCCACTGCTTTGTGCTGGGCCTCTAGCCTCCATGTGGATTTCCAAAGAAAAACACTTTTTTTTTTTTGTTATTTTAGTCTTTGGTAAGTGGGTAAGGCCCACTAAGCACAAGTACCTGTTTTCAGGGACAACCTGGGAGCACTGAGAGGTAAGGTGACTTGCTCATAGTCACACAGTATGCAAGTGGAGGTTGTGAGAATCAAACCCAGGTCTGCTGGATGTACCAAGCTCATTCACAGCTTGTTATGCTAACCTCTAGGCTATACTGCCAGCCCTTGCAGTTCAAGCTACAAATTTTTTGTATTTTTTTTTTGCTTTGATGTGGAGGGGGGCTGGGTTTTCTCATAATCATGCTCTTTGCTATATTCCGTTGAGGCGAACACTGATTTAGGCAGAAGCAGTGTGATCTGGTGGTTGGCACACTGAACTGTGAGACTGAAGTCTCCCGGTGTGTATACCTACCAAAGCCATGTATCAGTGCTAACGTGACCTCTCTGGGCATCAGTTCTTCCCAGCTGGAAGTATAGATAGAAGGAAATGGCCTCCTCCCCTTCCTCAGAAAACAAGATGTTGCATCTCCACTGGGGCGGGCCAGACAAAGAACTTGTAAAATGGAAATGATTCCATTACTACAGAGTGGCTCCTGGGGCTGGCTAGAGTGTTTGCCCACTACTACCAGTTACTCACTTGCAACCCCTAGGTGGCGCTATCTCATGGGCTACTACCCTTGCCTGCTTGGCTAGTAGCAGGTTAAGGGACCTGAGTTCTGAAACTGGTGCCTCCACCCAGAGGTCAGGGTTGGTAATGGTCAAGCTAACCTGGGCACAGCCCTCCGGGACACTGTAACCCCCCTCTTTCCCCTCTAGTGGCCTGAAAACTGTACAGTAATCACTTTTACAATACCCCTGGTACACCACACAAGTACCCCCAGTAACAACTTAGCAAATTTCTCCTCAAAAGTCTCAGATAGTGGGGAAGGGCTCATTCTCCCCGGGGTCTTTACTGTCTTTAGTTATCACTCTCCAGGCAGTGAGGGCTTCTTCGGGGGTGATAGCCTATGGCACTTTGGAACTGTCTGCTGGGTCCTTACACTCTACTAATGCCATGAAACTTTGGGCAAGTAGATTAGCCTGTCGACCCACCGCCACAGGATTTTGTAAACATTCAACCTTGGAAGTACTCCCTCTACAGTGTCCTTACTGGTACCCAGGGGAACAGCCAGGATAAGTATAGCATTTTGGGGATCGATCTCCTGCCCAGTACACCACCCCCCCAACTGGTGTACAGCCGCTTCTGTTGGGGTAGCCATTTATTTTTAATAGCAATTCGCAAATTTGGCCACTAGAAGACACAAAATCCCAGCAGTGAGCCTCCAAAATGTAACCCCTAGGTGGCACTATCCCATGGGCTACTACCCCTGCCTGCTTGGCTAGTAGCAGGTTAAGGGGCCTGAGTTCTGAAACGGGTGCCTCCACCTGGAGGTCAAGGTTGGTAGTGGTCAAGCTAACCTGGGCACAGCCCTCCAGGACACTGTGACCCACCCCCCCCCTTTCCCCTCTAGTGGCCTGAACAATGTACAATAATCACTTTCACAATACCCCTGGTACACCACGCAAGTACCCACACTGTTTGCACTTCCCACCAGGGCTGGTTCCTCTGGCTCAACCCTGGGGACCCCCTGTAAAACAAGGTTAAGCACAGCAAATAGCAGCAGTACAGGAAGTGTCCACTCAAATTCTGGCCCTGTCTCCTACAGTACAACAAAGCCTGCCAAAATGGAGGGGGGGCTCAAAATTGCTACCTTAAACATCTGCAGTCTCCTTCCAAAACTGGCCTCCCTTCAAATCTTTGCCAGCCAACACAACCCGGATATCTTTGCCATCGTCGAAACTTGGCTGACACCTAATACTCCGGATCATGCCATCTCTATACAAGGCTACAAGATATTCAGGCTGGATAGGACCTCAAAAAGGGGTGGTGGGTGTGCAATCTACATAAAGGACTACCTCACCTGTCTCCCTGGTTCTTACCCCACCACAGAAACCTCAGTGCAACTCCTCCCTATCAAAATACTACTTGGTGCCGAAAACAAAGTCCTCACAATTGCTGCTGTCTATATCCCACCAAAAGATCCTGATTCCGGCCTACAGGCTGTCCTCGAGTTCATAAGTACACAACCTTCTGACATCGAACTCCTTCTCCTTGGGGACTTTAATATAAATTGGCTTGCTCCTGATGCAGGGTCAAACAAAGATGCCATCCTAGCAGCAAATTTAACACAAGTGGTAAACTCCCCTACCAGGAAAAACTACAAATCAGGGACCAGCAACCTCATTGACTGGATCCTTACCAGCCACCCTACCCGTATAACCAATGTAAGTGTTCTCCCTGACTCGCTCAGTGATCACTCTCCAATAATATGTACCTGGACAAATAAGTTTAGTAACCGCCTCAAAACCATCTATAGCAGAGTCCTACCTTATGGCAACCTTACTCATCTCAAGACCTGTCTTAGGCAGATAGACTGGTCCTTGATTTACAAAACTCAAGATGTTGACCTAGCCCTTGATTACTTTATTACTACTTTCAACACTGCCTGTGACACCTATGCACCAGGAAAAAAGCGCAAAATCAAAGCACTCACAAATCCCTGGCTCACGGCAAAGCTATTGGCACAACTCAAAAGTAGGGATCACCTCTGGGCCCCTGCAAGAGCTACTGGCACTCTGTCGGACATTCAAAAGTATAAACAGGCTCGCAACCAATGTACTAAACAGATCCGCTTGATGAAGAGCTCCTACTTCAAGAATGCCCTCTCCAACTCCTGGGGTGAAGGGAAATCCTTCTGGGACAACATAAAGAATATCATGGGTCAGCAGTCCAAATCCTCTCCTACAATAATGAATGTGGATGGAACCACTACATTAGACCCAGAGATCATTGCAAACACCTTAAATGATACCTTCACGGACCTTAGTGGTGTCCTCTCATCTGATTTCTTCACTGATGCTGACCCTCCAATTTCTACTTCTACTACTGCCTCTCCAACCAAACCACCCTTCCATTTCAAACTAGTAAAGGCACATGAAGTCTATAAGTATGTAAAGAAGGCCATTTCTAAGTCCCGAGCAAGCAGCACACTATTGACCTTAAACTTCTGTCCTCACTCTGAGGAAGTACTGCTCCCCTCACAAAAATTTCAATCCTTCCTCTGCTACAGCCAATTCCTAGGAAATGGAAGGCTGCAGTTGTCACTCAGTGCACAAAGTGGTGATAAGTCACTGCCTGGTAACTATCGCCCGATATCAATACTACCACCTCTCTCCTAAGGCCCTTGAGCAGCTTGGTGGCAGACCAACTTTCAGACTACCTGGAAAAGCACAACATCCATGCACTCAGCAGCATGGATTTAGGAAAGAGCACAGCACATCGACTGCCCTACTTGAATTCTCAGGAGCAATCCACAATGCCATGGACAAAGGAAACCTAACTGGAGCAGTCTACATTGACTTAACCAGAGCATTTGATACAGTTCACCATGGCCTACTTATCAAAACAACTTCTATCCTAGGGCTCTGAGGCCTTGGTGGCTGGGTAAAAATTACCTTGCTCAGCACTCTCAATCTGAAAAAGTAGCTGGAGTTCTCTCAGACTCAAAACCGGTTCGCTCAGGAGTTCCCCAGGGATCCATCCTGGGCCCCCTCCTTTTCAGCCTTTTCCTAAACTCCCTCCCCAAATCCTGCCCTGAACAAATAATCCTCTATGCCGACGATGCCGTGATTCTTGCCACTCATAAAGATCCGAACCTCTTACGTCTCAACCTTCAGCATGCTTTTTCCAAGGTTGAGATGTGGTTCCTTGAACATAAGCTGGTTCTAAACCACAAAAAAACTAAATCCATGCTCTTCTCTAACCCGCAAAACAAGAAACGGCAAGTCCCACTCACCATTAATACATACCTGGGAAATACCCTTCAACAAGTGCCAATTTTCAAATATCTTGGAATCAACTTTGATCAAGGCCTAACCTTTGCAACTCACATTGATAGTACAGCAAAAACTATTAATCAGCAAATTGGGATTCTGTATCGGAACCGACAGCTTCTTACCGTTCTGCACTGAGGATTGCCATCCAATCTTCTATCATCTCAGTCGTTGACTATGAGCAGATTATGTCTGGATCTGCCACTACTACAGCACTTAGTCGCATTACAACATCCCTAAATAAGGCCTGTAAAACTTGCTCACTGGTGCACATCGGCGTACCCACACATGTGAACTCTATGCTGACTCAGGTTGGTTGCAACTCTCAAACCGGATAAAGTACCTTACCTGCCTGATGGCGAAAAAATCCACTCTGGGCCTCACTCCACCCTGTATCCAAGACCTGTTATGCCCGAGCGCTAGCACCCGTTTTACCAGAAGATCAGAACACCAGCCTCTCCAAGTCCCCCGATGCCGGACTTCTCAGGGACAAAGATCATTTGCCTATCGTGCCCCCAGCTGGCTAAATGCCCTCAGCACTCATATTACTGCCTCCACCTCTCTAGGTATTTTCAAATCAAGGCTTTTCTCTCACCTTGCCACCTCCAGCTCCTGTGACTGCCCTGATTAAACCTCCTATTTTCTCACTACCCACCCTGTTCCGTTATTTGACAAAGACATGTTTGGGAAACCTTTTCTCCTGCTATTGTCTGCTCCCCACACCATTCACTTACCCTCTCTGTTCTGGACTTTTTCCCTAATTGTTTCTCCTAATCTGGAATGACCTCTTTCTTGTAATAATAATGTGATTATTGATATCTCATGACCTTTTGCACAAGTGATTTGATATGTATTTGTATATGTTTTCTTGCTCTTGACACAACACAAATTGTTGTGTTATCTATGTAACCTTTTGTACTGTACCTAATTGACGTGGAACCTTTGTAAAAGAGCCTCTGGCTCAAAAGGTAGTAATTCCTAGAACAATAAACTAAACTAAACTAAACTTTGAGCACAAACTGGAACCACAGTCAGATTACATGCAGAAAAAGTTAGATCTGATTTATTCAGGGGACTTGAACAAGGGAGGGGCAAAATCAGGTTAATTAGCTTAAAGGTTATATCAATCAAGCAATTATGCATGCGCTTTGAGTCCCCCCACGCAGTCCACCTCTGGGTACCCAGATAGAGAAGAGATGGGCTAGCCAGGACAGTTGCCTGGGGTTGCAGCTGGTTGGGGCCCTGTGATGGAAAACACAACATGCACAGTACATTACATTTGTAATCCGGAGCCAGAGGACTCAGTTCGTAAAGGAAATGAAACAAGACAATCAGATGACACACTCAGATTAAGTTGTTGTTTTAGGGAGCTATCCTGGTATTTACTCATGATACCCAAGACTGGACACAGGCTGGATGAAAATCGAGACTGCAGGTGGTTGATCTGGGATACCAGGAGAAGCAGGGCCCACACAAGTCGCAGAGGCGTCGTTCTTGTTCAAGCGTGGAGCAGAGGGCTGATCCCCAGGCAGGTCTCTCTTCGATGGCTTCTCTGTGCAGTGGGTAGTCTGGCTGGGCCAGTCTGGCAAAGCCCAGATCGCATGGAGACAAGTTCGGAAGCAGTCCGTTTTGGGCTGGATACAGCTTCCAGCAAGCTGAACACAGTTCACACAGTGGGGAAACTAACTCACAACCTACTAGCAGCTCATAGCACATTTACATGCACGGGAATTCTACTGTACCAGGCAAAGCTCTCCCCAGGCACAATCGCAAAGTCTCTGCACACACCAGGAGCTTAGGGGTAGCTGGAACTCCTGACATGCCGATCGCATTCAGCAAAAATATTCGGTCTTCTTCAGGTTGAGCCTGGTCCAATTCAGTAGCTTACTTTAGTCACACAAACTTGGATTTAGTCCAAAATAATTCTCTTCTCTCCCTCTCAGGAGCAGCAGGCAGACATGGAGGCCAAACTCTCAGCCTTTTCATAGTTCTCCCATGCGAATCCACTCAGGATTGCTCTCAGAATCACTTCAGCTCCTTCTTGCTCAGCTTCCAGCTTAGTTATAACTGAAAACTGCAAGCAGCCCGGGACTTCCCCAAGGTCCAAAAGCTTTGGTTGGCTGATTTGGCTGTCAGTCAAAGCAAGAGCTCCCCCTTCAGTTGCAAAAAAGGCGCAAAAACTCAAACCACAGTTCCTATAGATTTTGAATTCAGACAGCTCCTGTAGTCTGACTACATTTTAGGTCCCACCAGAACTGATTGGTCCAATTTGCAGTCCAGGACAAAGATAGTGGAGACAAACAAAACAGTCCTTGCTACAAAGAAAGCAGGTTAGACAAACTATATTATCATTATCATTCTAAATGGTTTTCAGCAAATAGTTACATCTTTTAACAGAGCTCCATCTCAGATTACTTATGCTGCAATCAAGCAGCTCTTAAAGAGACAGTGCACAGAGGCTACACAGGCTCTGGCAGTCACATTTAAACTGCTAAAATGCAGGACATCAGCCTGGCAGTGAGCATTTAGGCAAGCTCAAGGAAGACTTTTTGGGAACCCCCATTTGTAGAGGGGGTTACACACTAATTGGTGGTATCTCATGAACTCCACACAAATCTGTTTATATTCTTTAATTTTAGTAATAATCGGGAGACATGAATTGAGACTACCAGTCACATTTATGTCCATGCCAGTTTACAGGCAGCTACAATCACAGCAGAACAATTACAATACCAGTTATTATTACAATATTCCATTGGTTATTTATGATTACATACTGTAGTATGTGCTTAAACCAAATTTCAGTGCTTCAAAATGAGTTGCACAGTGGAGTAGTGGGAACCTAAACCCTGTTCACTTCACTCAGTTCCTTTGATCAAAAACAGTGTCAGAAACCGGCCCAGTACTGCTACAGCGTGTTACGCCAGCGACCCAGGTTTGGGAATGGACTCAGGTTGCATGGGGGCTGACTGGGGGAGTGAAGACTGAGTGTCCCAAGGACAGCTTTCCTCCCTTGGAGATGGGGTATGCTACATCTTGCTGCTTGCCTGCCACCTAGTCAAAATAACTGTTACAACTGTTCAAAAATTCCAATTAAAAAAATAAACACATAAATCTTTTGGGTGGGAGGTGTAATAAAGACTCATGTAAAACTGATCACTTGACCAAAACAATGGCATTGTTGAGAATTCGGGTAGTGACCCCACGATTGATTACCCCAACTCTCCACATTCTGCAGCAGTGGGTACATTATTTCAGAAATACATGTTGACTCTTGGCTCTTCTGTAGTCTCTCCTCGCTAACAGCAGCATGTGGTCTGACCTCAGGTGGCCTTTGCAAATGGAGTAGGAAGAGGGATGAAGGGGGCCATGGTGCCTAAAGTTATGACACAGTAGGTAACACAACATTCCTTGCACAGACTACTTCGGGAGAAGAGATGCTGAAAGGGCCTTATGGCTGTAGATTGGTAAGCTAATGTCTTTGCAGTGAGTGTCAGCTGTTCCTTGGACTGTATCTCCTGCCAAGTGTCAGGGAGAAGAGGGGCTAAGAACTATTTCATGCATCTGCTAATGATGGACTACTCTCTCAGCCCTAGCTGGCCAGAAATTACTTCCTGACACAAAAAAGGTAGCAGTAGTGTTTCTCTCCCTGCTTGAAATGGAAGCATGTGGACCATCTTACTTAGCAGACTCCTAATACAGTAACGTGATTTCAGTACTGGAGTTCATGGGATTTTTTACATTTAAGGAGTGCTTGTCATACATATGTATCCCAGAGTGCTTGGCAAGCCGGGGGGGGGGTAGTGGCAGCTATTTCATTTATCAACACCCACACGCAGCCATGAACATATTGCCTGAACCAATTTTGTTGGGGAGCAGAAAGCTGGCCAGGACACAGGGGGATCTATTTTATGAAAAGTGCCTTGTGTTCTATGACTTCCACCTGGACAGCAACCAGGACAGCACTAGAGATGGGTGAAAGGGACTCGGTTTAATGTTTCATTCAAAAGCTGCCATTTTTTTTTCAATTAGTAATTTTTGCATTTTTCCCCATTTTCTCCCTGAAGATTCCGGGACCCTGGCAGACATGGCAGTCGTGCATGGGCGCCTACGCACCCTGGGCCCGGCTTGGTCCTTCAACCCCACCTGGCTATCGCCAGGCTCCCTGTGCCGAACTGCCAGCCGCCTCAGCCAGGTGGTAGCCAAGGGCTGGGGAAACCCTAATCCCTCCTCCCAGGGAGGAGCTGCCTCAGTCCCTGTTCCCCTCTCCCCTGCCGACCGCCCGACATCCCAGGCTCATTCCCAACCTGGGTCGCTGCATGGTGAGGTGGCATACAGTGCCTCCACCCTCAGCCCAGCCAGGCTAGCTAAAGCTGGCATATTTGACAGAACAGCACCCCCAAAACACACACTCACACACACACACACACACACACACCGCTTTGAAGTACAGCATTTGGGTTGTGAGTTCAAGTTCTGGTGACAGACTAGAACCCATAACCTTCTGGTCCCCGAGGCAGATGTGCTAACAAGTGAGCCCCAATGACACCATAGTAACATAGTAATTCAGGGTCAGAAGGGTCTTGCTGCCCAGCATGTGCATCCCTCTGCTTCACAAGCAAGAATGAATAAGTTTGCTGTGCAGATACGTACTAATTCCCTCTATGAAAGTTGCTTCTGATACACTTCTTATTCAGTCCATCTCTAGTGATTCCCTTGAATCCATTCAGTCATTCAAATACCTTGGTATCCTGTTGGACCCCTGTCTCTCCTTTGTGGAACATGTAACATTGATCACAAAAATACTAAACCAAAAACTCAGGTTGCTGTACCGCATTTGCCACCTCCTCGCTCACGACTCCTGTCAAAAGATTGCCCCCTCCTCCCTATACTTTTCTATGGCATCCCTCTATTTCTCTCAGCCAAAACTTCCATTCTCTCCCAACTTAGAATGCTTTACCACAGGGTAGGTCAATTTGCTCTTGGAACCAACTCTCAGCGCCACCACCACGAAGTTTTAGCGGCATTAGGCTGGCCTAACTACGACCAAAGGTTGTAGTTTTTCTCCCTCTGCTTTACCTACAGACTAACCTTCCTCTTCTCTCCCCCCTGTCTGAATGACCTACTGATGCATAAACCTTCCCCATGGCTACTCAGATCCTCACTTTCACCTTTGCTGTCCACCCCTTCTCCTCATCTGGCGGTAGGCAGGCGATCATTTGCCTACTCTGCCCCTACCTTTTGGAGCTCACTCCCTTTTTCGTCTCTCTTCCTCAACTCTCTTGCTACTTTCAGGTGCTCTCTTTCCAAATATATACTTCATAGATACATAGATACATAGACAGTGTCGGCAGATAAGGGCCTATGGCCCACCCAGTCTGCCCATTTGAGCTTATAAGTTCAGTTTGTTTTCCTAGAAGTCTGTTTCCCCTTACCCCTGACCTCTAGAATTCCTTTATGTCTATCCCATGCATTCTTAAATCCCGTGATTGTTTCAGCCCCCACCATTTCCTCTGGCAGGGTGTTCCACTTGTCCACACCCTAAGGCCACTGTTCATCCTAAGGCCTTCACTTGCTTTGTCTAGTTGCTGCACCTTAGGACCATATTCATGGCCTCTAACTGTATATATATTGTAGATTTCTGCACCAGTGTATTTATGCTGTCCATATTTTTGTTTTATACCACTGTGTAAATACACAGTTACATTCTTTTTTCTCTTTTGACGTACATTGTATGACTACTGTCTGATGTGTTAAATGTTGTATCCTTAACCTGGGTCACCCCTAAAAAGGGACTGCACTGTCTCAGTGGGCTCACCCAGTTGCCAAATTTCAAATAAATAAATAAAATAATTTAAACAGGTTCCCTACTCTGTCTACTACCCAGGGTATCCCATGATTCCCTCAGAAGGCAGAAATGTGTTCAGTCTTCTCATAAAGGCACATACTGTCTTCTTGTCTACAGTCTCTGCTTTTCGGTTGTTCCATAGGTTCACCACCATCTGGGAGAAGAAATGCTTCCTAATGGTTACCCGTGATTTTTTTCCCCCTCTGAGCTTAAGGGCATGCCTGTGTCCTGCTGTTGGACACCAGGTCAAACTTCTCTGCCTCTTTGATCTTGTCAGTACCCTTGAGCATGCAGAACACTAAGATTATGTCTCCTCTTGACCTCCAAGATGGGTGGCCCTGTATTACACCATCCTGACTGCCTCAATGTTCTGTTTATATTAAGGAGCAGAGAACTAGCCCCGATGATCCAGTGGCAGAACAATGCCCTGTGGTGCAGGTATAGAAATGCAGCAGCAAGCTCTTGATGCCGCATTGGGAAGCAGGCCACATCATAGCCTCCGCTATTTGGCAGCGTGCTGGGATTGGGCAAGAGCTGGCATTGGACTCTGGTGCCACAGCGACCCCTGAGGTAGGCCACAGGAGCTTGCTTCCAGTCCAGGAGGTCACTGTACGCAGCTGAGGCCACCAGGAAGGCTCCACCCATACCAGCAAACAAGGGATAAAAAACACTTGGGAGAAAAATGCATGGCCGTCCGAATGACAGCCTGAGCTCCAAGACCTCCCCCGGTCCTAGTGCCAGCAGACAACGGATCTGAGTCTACATAATGGACTGCCTTGGGGGGTGGGCACAACCCGCCACCTGGAGCCCCAGCCATGGTGGGGAGAACGGCGGGGGGGGCAGAACTGACAGGAAATGGGGGGGCAGGGTTCAGCGTGCCCAGACTGGATATATCCTTGACGAACATGACTGGGAAGAAACTTTATTTAAAATATATTATTTTTGTTTTATTTATGTATCAATCTACTTACTTCTCTATAGAAAAATGAAAGGAGCCCAGAACTGTATTTAGTACTCCAGGTACAGCCTGCCCATACACTTTTCTGTAGATCTGAATCATGCTGGGGATGTGTGTATACAGAAAAAGCACTCTTATGGTTGGAGGAAAAGAAAAATAAAGCACTTGTCGTAGGGCAGATCTTTGTTTATTTTTTCCCTTGGGCCAGAGGTGCCAGTTTATCTGGGGGAGGTGCCTGAATACTAGGTGCCTGTGCATTCCCTTTTTCCCCATTAGCAGAGGTTCTCACCTCCGCACTGCACATCCCATGCTCCCATGCTTTCTTCCACATGGTATTCTGGGTCTTGCACATGAACGCCAGCCTCCCAACTGGCAGCACAGTGGGCTCCAGCCACGCCACTGACCTGGTATGACTTCATACAATTTGTCTGTCAGCCTAAAACATTGCAACAGTTGGATCATGTTAGAAACAACAGAACCCCCCACCCTACCCCATTTCTTCTTTACAAGTGCTTACCCACTGCTGCGAGCAGTGCCCGTCCGCTCTAGCCTCAGATGTGTTCCTCCTTCACCACTAAGCTACTGTCACCTTAGCATGGAAACAGCGCCACACTTCCTGCTCGAAATTCTGAGTGAGAAAGAAAAGAGAAAAGGTTGTTTCCAATAAATATTTTAAAAGGCACAGACTACAAGCAGGCCCCATGCATTGTTTTTGAGACTTCAGTCAGCAGTTGACTATACGACTAACAACAGTAGAGTTTGAAGGTTGGACACCTACGGCTTGAAAACGGCTCCTTCAGCTTTGCTTTCCATTTCATTTAATTTGATTTTACTTTACCCCGAGGTTGGAAGTACCTCTTCAACAAGAATGCCCTGGAGTGGCAGCAAGAGTTCCTCATTACTTGTCAGCTGCAGGGCAATATGTACAATGCATACAGTGCATTAACATTTCATGTAGCAGGAGCCGACATGGTGACATGTATTCACTAAGTTGTCAGATACAGTGTTTTTAATTTTCTGCAAGATGGTGATTCTGTTAGAAGGCTTTTTACAGTTATGAGCAAAGCTTTGGTTAGTGCTAGTTGGGAGTTCTTAGTCAAGGTGGGAGGTTCTGGTCCTGGTGTTGGATTCAAGCCCATAGTCCTGTCCAGTGTTTTATGCAACATATACACAACAAACCAGAACATTAATTTTGGATTTTTGTTTTGCTCCTCCTTATGGCACCCCCCCCCCCAGCACACCACTCCTTCAGGTTCCCCTGGTATCCTCTGCTGCTGTTCATTGCCTCCAAATTCCCTAGGTCCCTTGACAGTCCTCGGTGATGTGGCATAAACTGTGTTGGAAGGGGCCTTCTCACTATAGGGGGGAGGAGACACTACTCACTGCTGAGATTATTGACCGGGGGGAGGGGGACAGCAGTAGGCAAGAGGATCAGGTGGATCATCCTCTGTCATTTTATGTTGGGCAGAATTTGCACTATACATTTCCTCCTTTGTGCCGGGGAAACACGCATGTCGCAACGTCCTGGGTGTGTATTAATGGCAATGCATGGTACCCACACTGCTAGGCACAGCTTGTTCAGGCCACCACCAGAAGTTGCTGCAGCGATGGTGCATGCTACGCCCATCCTCCTGGAAGGAGAGCCTCTGTGTGCATGCTCCTTCAGCCTCCCGCAGGTCTCTGCGCTGGTTGTCCCAGGCTCAGGGTGAGAACCCAGTCATCTGGTGTCAAACAGGCGCCTCAATGCTTTGCGCTACAGACATGGCTTTTTAGAATTTTTCTAGTCAACTGCTTGTGCTCCTGAAATAAAGAACAGCTAAGAAATTCTTCTCCAACTATGGATGTTCCATTTGGATTTCCCTACATTTAGAAGTCAGACAATTGTAAAGTAATTTTGTTTTTTAAGCATGCTGTATTGCATTATTTTATATTAAAATCTATTTATAAACATTTTAAAGTTGTATTGGGGTGAACATGTGTTAAATGTATGTGGCATATTGCCCCAGGACTCTTCTGGAAAAGAGCTATGCTCAGCTCACACGGATTATCCTGGTTAAATTTTTTAATGAACTAACACAGAGGATATAATTATTTTGTGAAAAAAAATGAGAAATGATAAGGGGAACAAAAGCATCACATCACATAGAGGTTGATCAGCAGGTGGATTAGCCTACCTGGTGAGGTTGTGGAGTCTAGTGCTGTTTAGGTTTTCAAAGCAAAATTATGCATGTTCCTGATGGAAAATGGCATTATGGGTTATATAGCATGAGTAGGGATAACACAGGCTAGACAGATTCCTGATGGAGAATAGCACTGTGGATTACACAGCATGAATAGGGGTAACACAAGACTAGACAGATTTCTACAGGAGAATGGCACAGAGGGTTACACAGCATGAGAAGGAGTAACACAGGACTAGACCGATTACTGAGGGAGAATGGCTGTGAGGGTAACACAGCATGAGTAGGTGGTAAAACAGGACTAGACAGATTCCTGATGGAGAATGGCATTGAGGGTAACACAGCATGAATCGGGGTAATACATGGCTAGATAGATTCCTGAGTGAGAATAGCATTGAGGGTAACACAGCATGAGTAGGGATAATACAGGACTAGACAGATTCCTGAGGGAGAATGGCATTGAGGGTAACACAGCATGAGTTGGGGTAATACAGGACTAGACAGATTCCTGAGGGAGAATGGCATTGAGGGTAACACAGCATGAGTTGGGGTAATACAGGACTAGACAGCTCCTGAGGGAGAATGGCATTGAGGGTAACACAGCATGAGTTGGGGTAATACAGGATTAGACAGATTCCTGAGGGAGTATGGCATTGAGGGTAACACAGGACTAGACAGATTTCTGAGGGAGAATGGCATTGGGGGTGACACAGCATGAGTAGGGATAACACAGGACTAGACAGATTCCTGAGGGATAATGGCATTGGGGGTGACACAGCATGAGTAGGCTAACACAGGACTAGACAGATTTGTGAGAGAGAATGGCATTGAGGGTTACACAGCATGAGTTGGGGTAACACAGGACTAGACAGATTGTGATGGAGAAAGGCATTCAGGTGTTACATAGCGAGAGTAGAGGTAGCCAGTAATAACCGCATCTTCATTCTTCAGAGCTGCTTCATCGACTTTGCCCATTTGGCTGTCCACATGATCCTTGCAGTGGCTCTTTGTCAGTGCAGGGAAATGGGGATAGCAAGAAGGAAGAGTCAGCGACGTAGGTTTACTCCTGGAATTGGAGGCGGGGAGGGCAGGATCGGGAGTAAGATTAGGAGCCGCCTCGGATCAAAATGGAATCTGGACGGGAGTGCTTCTGGCGTGGTTCCTATTTTGAGGGTTCCTGAAATGTGGTAGCTGAGCCCACTGGCAGTGCCCTTCCCCTTAGGGCAATTCTGTGCAATGCCAAGTCCTTCAGGAATAAGACCAGGATAATAGAAGATTTTGCTGTAGCTTCCTCAGCAAATCTGATGTGCTTCACCAAGACCTGGCTTGGGGATGACTATGGTCCTGTGCTGGAGGTAGCCATTTCCTGGGGTTATAAGGTTTTGCACTGCCCTAGGCAGGAGTGTGGGGGGGAGTGGCCATCTGTCTTAGATCTGGCCTGAGACCTCCAGCCTAGCCAGTGGGTCAAACCAGGATGCCTGAATGTGTGGGTGTTAATGGTGATGCAAGTGTGGGAGCAGGATACTCCTCCCGTTTATTGCCCTCCTGGTTGTGAGAGCAGATTCCTGCAGGAATTTGGGGAGTTTGTTGCTAGCCTGATGTTGGAGTACCTACCCTAGGTAGTTGGTGTTGGGTGACTTCGATATCTGGGCTAGTGATGAATCCTTTTTGCCCAGTTAGCAATTTCTCTGACATATGGAACTGTTGGGTTTCACACAGGTTGTTACCTCTGCTACTCACCAATTTGGTCACACCGTGGACCAGGTTTTCCCACTGGGGCTTGAAATTTTTAAGGTCAAAGTTGATGCGATCAGCTGGTTGGATCATCACACTTTGAGTTTTCAGATCAGGCTCCCCAAAAAAAACATAGCATTCTGTCTGGTTTGTTTAGGGTGTGTCCATACTCAAATTGGGTTTACTCACTGCTGTTGGGGAGGAGGGGTGAAAAAGAGGGACCCTAAATACTTGCCACATTCACAACATTATGTTGCTGTAAATTAAAACGATAAACTATGAAAGGTTTTTTTTTCTTTATGGAATAACCACTAGCATCTTTCATCCACGAATCTCATGTATTGATGAGTGGTTGTTTTTTTTTGCTTCATTACTCTAAGGCATGAGTCTTTGGGTGGGTCTGCCACTAGCGAGTTTTTGATTTCAGTTCATGAGTCCCTGACTGGTGGGATTCTGACATTGGGGAAGTGGCACCCTACACACAGATGCCATTTGCAGTTCCCTGCTGTGCAATGTCTTTTAGGTTTCTGCACCCTTACCACAGCTTATAGCGTGTGAGAAAAATCAAGTGCTGTGGTTGGCTAAACCAGCAGTACAGTCTTGTGATTATGTGCTCATAATTACACACCTGCACTTCTTTCAAGATACCAGCCCCTGCACCTTAGAAAACCATTAAAATATCACTGTACTGCTTAACCCAGTGTGTACCACCTCGGGTATGGAGTAGGGAGCTACATAATCAGCTATTTACTGTACCCACAATGCCTCTCTATATAAATCAGCAAACACTCCTTATTATATTTCTGTACTCACTACAGAAATAAGAGACTACATCACTCAATAAGGAAATATTGTCTGACCACAATGCCTCATTTTGTAAATCAGCTGTTGAACAATTGTCTTTTAAGTTGCTTATGTCAGGTTTACATCTAGGGTTAAGAATACAAGTGCACCTAATAGTTTGAGCAACCTACTGATAGGTTATAGCTCAAATTATGGTACTTGACCCTCTAAGGATCATACGCTTCTGCAAGTGCCCCAATGCACACATCATGTGAGCAGTGTACCTTTGCTTTTTATAGCACCAACAATTTGGAACGACTTACCATTGCAGATACGATGTTCATCAAGTTATAGTACTTTTTCTAATAATCTGTTATTAGATTTTACAGAAATGCTCAAATGAGATTGTAACTAATATTATGTACCAACAATTGTGTTGGTTTTTTTCAGACGTGGAATTATATTCCTATTTTAGATGTACACACACTGTGTGTACTGTATTTTAAAATATTTTCTAGACCTCAGGTTATACCTATGAAAGGAATTGTATTCCAGAGTATTTACCCAATAACAAATAAGCAAACATTGAGCTATTGAAGTGTTGTAACCACTACCAGAAGAGGAGACTGCAACTGTAAGGAAAAGTAAGTCATCTTTACACTTTATCTGCAATTGGTACGTAGGTTTGGCCCACCCAGTCACGTAACACTACTGAAATAAGAGTTAGCTGATTCACATTTACAAACAGGGACTACTTTATGTCCACGCACAATTACAACAATCAATTTAACTGTTTCTGCAGATAATATCACAACTGTTTCCTTATTTTACCAAGTTAACAATTTTTTAAACATATGTTATTAAAAGCCATAAGGCACTTCAGGCTGTGTGATTTATGGTCAGTAACCACGCTTCTCCCTCGGGTGTTTAACATTCTCGAGAGGCGTGTGATTATTGACCCATTACCACACATCCTGTCCTGCCTTATTGCTTACTCATATGAAAAAGAAAGACGGTTTGTAAAGGACATTGTGACTTTAGCGCCTGAATAAGCCTGAACTGTAGGTGAACAGTAATTATAAAACGGAGAGAGAAAATCCTACGATTTGATTGACTGTTACCTGTGCATCACATCCATTCAATGCACAGGTAAAAACAAGTACTAAAGAAGGACTACATTAAAAAAAAAAGAATCAGTTTGCTGTTAGAACACTCGCTTTTCAAATTCTGCCATTTTTTTCCCTCGGTAAGGTCAATCCACTATCCTAGTGAGGAAAATATTAAGTATAAATGCACTTAATAAGCATATTTCTAAATTTTGTACATGGAATATTAGTCCTATACACTTAATAAACATATTTCTAAACTTTGTACATGGAATATTAGCACTACACTTGTATCTCGTTTACATCTTTAGTGAAAATGTATTTTCTTCTGGCCGCCATGCTGTGTGTGTGTTACTGATCCTACTAGCACAGTGTTCTCCCACTTTCTGTGCTGACAGTCGCACCCGCTATCTATGCTGACAGTCACTCTGCTCCCCTATGTGCCACTCTTTTCAAAACTAAAAGTAGATTATTTAAATGTTTGGTTAAACTATAAACAAGTGCATAACATATTTGGCACTAATCGACTCTTACTGGTACTTCCTCAAAGAGACGCATGCTCTGCTCACTGTCTCTCCCATGGTGCCGTACCAGATTTAATTCCCTTACCCGATCTGTCCATTGTATATGTGTGTATGCGTGCGTGTGTGTGTGTGTGTGTGTGTGTGTGTATGTGTGTGTGAGTGTTCGCTATAGCTATCATGCTGCCGATCCTGTGGTGTGGGGAAAAAAAAGGGTAGCTCAATCTTCTTTTAAAAGTATTCTTTCCCCCAGTCTCCTTTGTTAAACTCCTGATAGCACACACACAGTTTTACATTACTTTCTCAGTCTCTCTCTCCTGTGCCACGATAGGCATCACCAATACACAGGGGAATGGGAGTAGCACTGGCAACAAAAAGAAACCAGTACTAATGATGCCTGTAAAAGACCAACTTTGTCAGGCAAATGAACAATGATGTCATTTTATAGCAGATGGAAGGACTATTTTATCATAAATTCTAAAAAGCAAATCTGTTTTTTCCAATGCAAACATGATTTTTATAACTGTAAAACTGAAAACAAAAGTTGCCCATTTTATAAGTGCACTGAGACACTCTGGGGCGTGCACTGAACAGATATTAATGCACTTCCAGGGGCTGAAGATACTTGGCCTGCGGCTTTGGGCCTCACTATGCCCCTGGGCATGTGGTTATATCTGTTCAATGCACACCCCATTGTGTTTTATTGATTACTTGTCTAAACTTCTACAACGTTCCATGTCAGTAATGGAGAACGGAATGCATTGTGTGGAACGTGGCACTGCTGGAGTTCTAATAATGCCAATTATGATTTTTTTTGTTGGTGGCCAGATCCCCCTCTATAAAATAATTCCATGGGGCTGCAGTAGTGTATCACACTGCCACCTGAGAGACTGACATTTTCCTCATGCCCCCAAGATTCCCACACCAGGGGGAGATGTGGGATGAGCAAGTTGCAGCAGTGAGACTCTTGTCTTCACAAGGCTAAGGACATGGGCTGCCTGCCATTCATGCACTGACCTGCCCTCTGACCATGAAGTACATTGGCCATGGAGGCAGATGCCCATGTACCCCCCCCCCCCGATTGTTGAGGCAGGGGACAGGAGACATGAATGGGAAGAAAAATGTTAAAATCAAAACAAGAAAAAATAAATAAAAATGTTTTAGTTCACACCCATTGCAAACTAATGTCCCAGACAGTGAATGGTGAAATGTGCTTTATTTAAGCATCCTACAAGTTATCTTTGTGGACCCCAGTGTCACCTATCCTGGGTTGCCAGACTTTGCATCAACCTTCAATGTAAAATAACTTTTTTTTTCATATTGCTTTTTCTGCCCCACTCCCCATGCTGTTGCCTCAATGATATATACCCTGTTTATCAGGTATATATCCTGTTCAGGCATTTCTGGTGTCATTCAGACACAGTTTTTTTTAACTTCCCAGTTTTCTCACTTAAGTTCTCTCTCTCTTCCCAATGGCTTGGACAGTGCCTCTGTTGGCCTCGCATGTACACAGCACCCCTGCAGCAAGAGTAAGTTCCCTGGCCCAATCAGAGGGGGTCGCTGTGGTGCTAGATCTCGCGCCAAACCTTGCCAGCCGAGGCAGCTACCGCTGTTGGTGGGACATTGGGCTGTCAAGGCAACATGCGCTCGCTTTTCATACTTTCATTTCCTAGTCTCTTCATTGCCATAGGAAGCACAGAACAAAGTGTGCTAAAATACACAATTCTCTGTCCTCTGCTGCACAAATGCTAGGTTGTTAGCAATGAGTGTTAATTTTTTTTTTTTTGAAATCTAGGACTACAAATACCTTTGAGCAGGAACTGCTTGTTTACAAAGGTTCCACGTCGAAGGAATAGGGGTATACATACATACAAAAGTCAACATAATAATACATAGTTACACAATAAAAAGAAGTAAGAGACTGAGGCTTAGGAAATTCCAGTAATTCAAAATGTGCCAAATATTAGGTAGCATGACATACCAGCCAAGGGCAATCTTAGAAATAAGCACTGCAGGTGAGAGGGAAGGGGGTATGCAGGCAGGAAGGCCATTGTCAGAGGGTAGAGGGTGAGGGTAAGAGCTCTAAAGGGGAGGGAGGGAGGGATAAAGTCAGGAAATGCCAGGGGAGGAAAGGAGAGGGGGCAGAGGGTAGGTAGGTAGAAGGGGGTATGTAATACAGTTATACAGTAATTAATACACTGTCACTCTTAGCACAATATAGCAGACTTGGCAATGCTGGCAGCACTGTACCTGACAGCAACCCCCACTGGTGCCCTCCACACTCCTTAAGTTGTACCTAAGGTCTTCCATATGTGACTAATTAGGAGAAGCTAGCATTTTTTTTTCTGTAAAGTTGAGGAGGAGAGGAAGAAAAAAACAGTGTGTGATAACACTTTCTGAGTTGAATAACCTAGCGATAACAAAACAATCTTAGTGGTTATAGTCCTAAATAAGGCCCTGTTTGATGTTGCAGGTTAGTTTTCATGCTGCTTGCTACTGTCAGTCTTTTCTAGATATAGATTTGGATGTATCTTCAATGTAGGAAGCCATGTTACAGGGAACCTTGGAGTAGTCTTTGGGCTCATCTCCCAAAGCCCGCTAATTGATTGTCGTTGATAGAGCTTTTATTAGCGACCAGTGCCAGGGACTGACTGTATCACCTTCATACATGACAAGGTCTCGGTAATACGTAAACAACATATCCAGTCATCTTGCTTGAGCTTTCTCCTGGAAGCTGATTTGCAGAGCCGTGTTGCACATTCCATTATGTACACTTTTTTTTTGTAGTTAATCTTATTATTGAAATTTTACAAAGTTCTACTAGTACAGTAGCCTGGAACGAGGTGAGCAGCCCTCTGGGCACTCCGTCCTCTCTATCCTGGCCAGTCCCCGATGAGCCTTCAATGCAGAGAAGTGCAAAATAATGCACCTGAGAAACGAAAACCAAGGGGAAGATTACACAATAGGGGAGAGGTAGTAACAACAACAAAAATGGAAAGGGACCTGCGGGTAATCATATCAGATGACCTTAAGGTTAGCAAGCAATGTGAGAAGGCAGTAGGGAGGGCTGGGGAGATACTGGGATATATAGGGAGAGGCATCACCAGCAGAAAGCAGGAAGTTGTTATCCCTCTGTACAGACAGTTGGTGAGATGCCATCTGGGGTACTGCATCCAGTTCTGGAGACCCCATCTGCGCAAGGACATAGACAGGATAGAGGCAGTCCAGAGGAGGGCAACTAAAATGGTGCAGGGTCTGCAAGAGAAGCCATATGAGGAGTGACTAAAGGAGCTTAATATGTATACGCTTGAGGAAAGGAGGGAGAGGGGGGACATGATAGAAACTTTTAAGTACCTCAGTAGAATCAACAAAGTCCAAGAGGGTAGTATCTTTCAGAAAAAGAGATGTGCAAGAACAAGGGGACACAATTTGAAGATAGAGGTAGGGCAGTTCAGGGGCAATGTGAGGAAGTATTTATTCACAGAGAGGGTGGTGGATGCATGGAACAGCCTTCCTGAGGAGGTTGTGGGGTCTAAAACTGTGGGAGAATTCAAGAATACATGGGACAGACATAAGGCAATTTTTTGTAGGGGGTAGGAAGAAATAGGCTGTTGGTTAAATAGGATCTGCAGCTTATCCTGTAGGTAGGGAACTGGGCAGACTAGGTGGGCCAAGCGATCCTTATCTGCCATCAAAGTCTATGTTTCTGTATTTCTTATCCCCCAGTTCAAAGTCCTTGTTAGTTCAGTGGTGGCCTTCCTTTCACAAATTTGCATTTAAAAGTATAAAAAACAGCATGTGAAAATAGCCCCCATTAAAGTCTATGGAGCGTGCCCCCTGCAACATTCTGGTACTGACGTCACAAAATGTGCAAGTGTGGGGGCACAGCTCCAAGTAGGGAAATAGGAACATTTTGAATAACAGCCCCACGGAGCTAATTTACGAGTGTTTTGGGGAGAAATACAGAAAAAAAAAAATGTCATTTTTGGATTAATGTGTAAACCGGAGGGTAAGCTACCTTATGTGTTGGGGGGGGGTGGAGTTTGTAAAATCGAAACCTGCTCTTTAAGTAAACAGTAACCTACAACAGGGCATGTGTTTCTAGACAATTAATACATGCCCTATGTGAATTCGAAGGCACAAGGTCAATGGCCTTATGCCTTTTAATGCATCTGGGAAATGCATTATTAATTCTCAAGAAATGCATGTCCAGTTGTAGGTTACTGCACTTATAAAAGGGGAAGAGTTGTTTCTTTTTATGGAAAAAGGTTTTATTTTCTTGTGGTTAGGCTGTTCATTACCAGGCAGACTACTGTGTGTGAGTTTGCTAATGAAGGTGCCTTTAAATGCACTCTGGAAGTGCATTCATTTTTGAAGAAACCTTTGATCTGTTATGGGTTTTTGTGTGTTAATAATTGAAAACGTTTTTTTTTTTTTTTTTATGAAAAGGGTTTTATTTTCATTTAGTCAGACCAGTACAAGATAGACTGTGGCAGGTTAGTGACAAACCGTGAGTTTACTGAGAATTATACCGTGGACCTCCAGCAACAACCAATCAGAGCAGCAGGCTGGTGCTTTACCACCATTGTAAATCCTACGATATACCCAGGTGCCAGTCAGCCGCATCCACACCAAAAACGCTCTGACTCCTGAACATAAAACTGAAATCCGCCATGTTGGATTGCTGTTAAACACCGCTGTCTGTGGTCCTCAATGTAACCCAAAAGAAAGTGTTGGAAAACCATATCCCAACGTAAAGCACTCAGTATTAATTTTAAAACTCTTCTCCACTAAACTATTGTGTACTGCTGCACTCACCTCATTTGTTGCTCTCTCTCTCTCTCTCTCTCTCTCTCGTCAGATGGCTCCCGCTTACTCTCCATCTCTGCTCCGTCCCAGTCTAAGTCTTCTTTGCTGCTACCTCACTCACTCCCTCTCTCTCCGTAGTCCATAAGTTACAATTAAAAAAAAAAAAGGAAAAAAAAGGCAGTTCAAAAGAAATTGTCCTGAACACCACAGTGACTGCATTATACCCACAAACTCATACCCGGAAGTACCTCTCGCCCCAATGCAAAACCCAGAAATGCAACCAAGAACTATTTTGTACCACGCAGCAATAAAATAAAGGGGAACTATTTAAAATGGGGGAAAACAAATGTTTTTCTCTATTTAAAAACAAAAACAAGAATAAAGCCATGGTATAATCGCAATAAGCCACTCGGAGTATGTGGGTTATCAGGGGATTTACCACGGCTGGAGAGGATTTTCCCACTCGGCTGCACCTCATGGGCAAACCACGCCAGCCATGGTAAATCTCCCGATTACCCACTCCCCCTCGTGGCTTATTGCTGACATAAAAATCCTGTAACCTATTTGGTCAGCTAAAGTCTTTACCCCTGGCATGACTGAGGAAGTTCATTTAAAAAAGAACATAAATTTATTTTATACATGGCTTTGTTGTATAATCACAGTAAGACACTCCATGATGTATGTAATTGGGGGATTACCCACTTCTCGTGTGATTAAGTCACTCAGCTGCGTCTCTTGACACACCATACAAGGCATAGGTAAATCCCGCCCCCCCCAATAATCCACGCTCTGTCATGCCTTATTGCTTATGTAATGGATGATCAGTGGATGTGTGTAGACCAGTGATATTGCTAGAATTCCCAAGGATTCTGAAGCCTGTTTTATAATGTCAGTCAATGTACATATGGGCATGATGACTGGAAAGCTGTTGTGTAGTGTGCTAGGTCAGAATGGCTGCAGCGTTCCACCCCAGCAGTGTCTACACCACTGTTACCATTTTGGCCTCCAGCTGCATGTAGAGTGCTTGGAGATGCCCTGCATGAAATGTGCTAAATACATGCAAATGGTGCGCCAGCCCGTCGGTGCAGTGGTCAGGCTACCACTCATGATCCCCTGCGATCAGGGTTCAGGAACGAGCCCGGGGTGTCGAGAGTGGGAAGGGGAGAACTGAGTATCTCAGCAGATGTTGTCCCCTGGGGAGGGAGGGACATCACCTTTGCTGCAATAGTGCCACCTGGGTGACTACAGGTGGCAGTGCAACAAGATGCTATGAGAGAGGGGAGGACACAGACCAGCGGTCCTTGCTGTGCACGCATTGCATGCAGAGGTGCGCTGGTACCCCCTTGAGTGCCAGCATCCTTCAGGGGCTCAGGGAGAAAAACAGGGAAAAGCAGCCTCCTTGTGGCACCTCCTGACAGCTGGTGCATTTAGGGTTATATCACCGCCACCCTATGACCTCAGGGAGTAAGCCAAGGTTCCTTGGAGGATAGTGCCCAAGTTAGGTGGGGGCTGGTAGGATGGTGCCCTGAGGGTTATAGGGTAGCTGAGCACCAGAGACAGGAAAGAGGCACACAAATAAATTAGAAAAAGTGTGAATGCGGTGGGGTGGTATTTAGTACAGTCAAAGGGAAACTTATGGACTAGGGCACCGCATTCCACTGACTCAATTTTTTTAACCCTGTACAGTTATAGTGATGTGGATACAAGCAATCTGTTAGCACAAGAAGGAATACTGCAACCCACTCAACCAGCTTGGCAACAGCAAGAGTCACTGCGGCCGGCATAGTGTCCCATAGATTCCAACGTAGTCCCTGGTAACACTGAACAGTGACTTGCACTGCTGCTCTTACGTTGAACTTTATTCCTGAAATTCCCTTTAATCAGTGGCAGGATTATTTTAATCTGTTTATTTTTAGCCACGGTGCTAAAAGGATAGACATTTTGCCCTTTTAGTGTGGTCATCTGTAATTCCCTATAAGACTTGGTGGGGATAGGGGCTTCCTTCCCTACTGGGCTGTTTTGCATGCAAACCTACTGGTCTTAACAGCTTGCTAAGAAGTCATTCTGTGATGTGGGGGGGTGGGGTGTTGCAGTATACAGGGTTATTATCTGGATAAGCGTACTTATGCTCTCTTGACCAAGAATAACTTTTTGTTTAGAATAGCAACGGAGCAACGTGTCCTATCCGTGGTGCCATGACTGTTTATTTTTATTTTTAATTTCATTAACCAGGAAGGCTCAGGAGAAGACTGGTAGCTTAGTGGTTAGCGCCTAAAGTTGCAAGTCCAGAGACCGTGGTTTGAATCCTACCCCACCCCCAAGCTAACTACACAACCAGGAGCAAGTCACTTCACATCCCTGTGCTGAAGTTCCTGTCTCTCTTTCTCCTTCTTCGGAGCTTTCCATCACCACACTGGGCTTGCCAGAGGGACTCTGCTGCTTTGCATGGTTTGTAAAGTGCTGGAGTGTGTACAGTGTGCTATGAACGCAAATGTTGATCTAAGGTTTGGCAGTTGAAATTCAGTGCCAAAAAATGCAAGCTGATGCAACATGGGGTAAAAAATAACCTGGACAGAATACTGGATGGGAGGGGTTAAATGAAAACACTGGAAAAGACACAGCTTTTCCCAGACACCACAAAAACTTTTGATTAGTGTTTTCAGACAGTAACACCTTTTTTTGGTAACATTTAAACAGCTACCCACAACTTCCACTTTCTGTTGCTGGCAGCCACCATTTCATGAGCAGCAGTGAGTTTCCCTAGCTCACTTTATGCTTATATGTGTGGCTAACCTCTGCTATTGGTTGGCAGGACATATTAGCATAAGGGGAGCTAGGGAGGCTCACTGTTGTTCATGAGTAGGGATGTAAGTTTGTCATGGATGAGGTTTTAATGACTCATTGTTTGTTCATGAAATCATACATGATGGTCTATGAAATATGTATTCAGTGATTCTAATCTATGTTTCTATGTTTCTATGTTTCTATGTTTAATGTCTATCTATGTCCTGTAACAATTTGTACTATGTGTGGCAGTATCTCTGCCCTTATACAAGCATTGTTATAGCTGTTTTTTACTGTATCATGCTGTTTCTCCAATGTTGCCATGTATGTATACTGTATGTTTGTGCTCTCCTGGGTCGTTCCTGAAAATAGGCATATTACTTGTCTAGTGTACTTACCCGGTAAACAAAAGCTAAATAAATAAATAAATAAATTAGTAAACAGCAGTAAATGTTGTGGCACTGTCATCATTGCAACATTCTGATGACGCTAGTGAAAGTCATGGGAGTTCTGAATAAAGATCAAACGTCATGGAATCAATGACGTGTATGACTGCCATGACAAACTTACATCCCTACTCATGAGATGTTGGGTGCCAGCAACAGAAAATGGAAGTTGAGGGTCACTGTTTAAATCATTAAAAAAAACATTTAGAGGTCATTAAAAAATTTTTACTGTCAGGAAGCACTAATCCAGCATTTTTGTAGCGAACGGGGAAAGCTGTGCCTTTCCTGGTATTTTCCTTTATACTGAGCAATACGGCAGAGGAAAGGGACCTGGAAGTCATCTTTAGTGACTCCTTCAAACAATCAAGGCCGTGTAATAAGGCTAATGGGTTGCTGGAGTGTATCAGGAGTATTGACAGCAGGAAAAAGGAGTTGCTACTACTTCTATACGAGTCACTGGCGAGGCTGCATCTGGAATACTACACTCAGTTCTGGAGTCTTTACCTAAGGGACAGGCTGGAAACAATGCACTGCAGGATGACCACGATGATTTCGGGCCAACAGAGCAGATGTTGCAATTATGATTGTCTCAAGGCACTGAATGTGTACCCATTGGAGACCAGGTGAGAGAAGAGGAATATGATAGAGACATTCAGGTTCCTGAAGGGAATAAACAAGGTGAACTACAGAGAACTATTTAGCGGGAGTACAAAGTCAAGAACCTGAGATCACAAGTGAAAACTTGGGGGGGGGGATTAAGAGGGATGTAAGAAAGTTCTATTTTACAGAAAGGGTGGTGGAATCATGGAACAGTCTACCAACAGAGGTGGTGGGCACCAAGACTGCAAATGGTTTCAAGTATGGGTGGGACATAGTGAAGGGTTTAGTGGTTGCTCGGGTCGGTAGCATTTTGGAGGGGGGGGACTGGGAGGTATAAAACCCCATATGCACAATAGGTCCTAGGGCAGATAGGAAACTCCAGGCAGACTAAATGGAACTTTGGTCTTCTTTTGCTGTCATTATCTACATTTCTAAATTCCTCTCCATTCCTGAGATGTAACATCTCATTTTCAGAAGGGCCCTGTTTCTATTAACGTGTTAGCACAGCATTCACAAAGCTAGCCCGGAAAACGCACAGTGTGTGCATATCCCAGGTGCAGAGCCCCGTACCTGTGGATGCCAGCACACTTACCAGCAACCGCAACCCCCAGTCTACTCAGTCTGTGTGTGGAGCTGAGCACGGAGGGGCCATCACAGTGCAGAGCCAGAAAATGGGCATCCCATCAGATGCTCAAGCCAGCCCACTAGTAGATACCCTGCTCTACATGAAACAGAGGATTATGGGATATGACACAAAAAAAGGGCCTCTTCGAGAATCAGCGGTGCTCATGGTAGAAAAATACAAAGCAAATGAAGAAACTGGGCACCCACAACTCCCTACCACGCCAAATAATTAACAGATTCCATGTTTAAAAGGATATTTTATTAATTGCTCCAAATGTGAAAAATGGGCACTTACTCTACAGAGTCCCAAAGGTCTGCTGGTGACGTGAACTTTGACTAGTGATCACTGGACTGCCCATGTAAGCATGTGGGTGGAGTGGGATTAGATGTGGAATGCAGTGTAACCCTCACTGGGGGTGTTATGGCATGCCCTGCATGTGCAGAGGGGGCCCTCCATGGGTTTTGCCAGCCTCCTGCACGTGTGGACGAGCTAAAACATTTTATGGATCAGGCCCTTATAGATAGGAGTGAGTGAAATAATGGGGGGGGGGGGTTAAGTGACTTCCTCAAGCTCACACAATATTGGCCATTGCAGCTGCTTCCCTGCCATGCAGGCATCCAGCGTTCGGAAGTGAACCTGAGTCATAGTGTCGGGAGGCAGATAGAGCTGAAGTAGCTGCGGCATGGCAGCCTCAGCCGGGGAAGGTTGATAGTCAGTTCCCGCACCACAGCGATCACTGTGGCTGGGCCAAGAACCTTGTTCCTGCCACAAGGGATGTGTTGCTTTTGTGCATGGCATAGGTTGCGCTTGCATCGGGGTGGTGGGAGAGACAAGAAAACTGGGTAAAACCCATTCCCGTGTAAATGATGGTCTGGACCCTGTGTTCCCTGAGGTCTTATTGCCTTCTGACAAGGGATCCTAACCCACATTGTGGACTGCCGGGGGGGCAGCCCCCCCCAGAAGTCCCTACCATGGAGGGCAAAGCCCTGGGGGTAGCTGGTGGGTGCCAGGGGCCCTAGGGGACTCAAGGATGCAGGTTTGAACAGGGTATAATCTTGGGACCAGGGCATACCCCTGACAAGACATACATGCATGGAAGAAAAAGCTCTGTAGAAAAAACAGGTCACACAGTGAGCCCATGGCTGTGGTAGGGTATGAACCTGCAAACCCCCCCCCCCAATTCCTGGTTTGGTGCTTTAACTAGTAGACTGCACTGTCCTCAGTGGCTGAGATTGCCTTGGCTGGGCAGTGGGCTTAATTATATCAGCAGATGTTGAAGAGCACCACATAACACAAAGTTGGACCTCCAGGTAAGACAGCCAGATGGAGTTAGAATGTTTTATTCTATAAAAGTTGATACTCTATATAACATCAAATTCTGAAAAGCCAGTTGGCCCTGTGGTATGGAGCCTTGAGGCATCCATGCCTCACCTGTTGCCACGCCAGCGACCCAGGTTCAATAATGAGCCTGGGCCACTTGGACGTCAACCTGGGGGAGGAGGATCAAGCATCTCAGTGGACACTTTCCCCTCTGGGGAGAGAGGGCAGCCTGATCTGCTGCAACCCCACCACCTAGGTTACCATGGGTGGCAGTGCAGCTAGGAGTAGCAGTTTGGGGCAGGGGCATGCTACCATCACCTAGGTTACCATGGGAGGTGATGCAGCTAGGAGTAGCAGTTTGGGGCAGGGGCATGCTACCACCACCTAGGTTACCATGGGTGGTGATGCAGCTAGGAGTAGCAGTTCAGGGAGGGGTATGCTGCCACCACCTAGGTTACCATGGGTGGTGATGTAGCTAGGAGTAGCAGTTCAGAGAGGGGTATGTTGCCACCACCTAGGTTACCATGGGTGGTGATGCAGTTTGGAGTAGCAGTTCGGGGAGGGGCATGTTGCCACCACCTAGGTTAACATGGGTGGTGATGCAGCTAGGAGTAGCAGTTCGGGGTGGGGCATGTTGTCACCACCTAGGTTACCATGAGTGGCAGTGCAGCTTGGAGTAGCAGTTCAGGGAGGGGCATGCTACCACCACCTAGGTTACCATGGGTGGCAGTGCAGCTAGGAGTAGCAGTTTGGGGAGGGGCATGTTGCCACCACCTAGGTTACCATGAGTGGCAGTGCAGCTAGGAGTAGCAGTTCAGGGAGGGGCATGTTGGCACCACCTAGGTTACCATGGGTGGTGATGCAGCTAGGAGTAGCACTTCAGGGAGGGGCATGTTGGCACCACCTAGGTTACCATGGGTGGTGATGCAGCTAGGAGTAGCAGTTCGGGGAAGGGCATGTTGCCACCACCTAGAGTACCATGGGTGGTGATGCAGCTAGGAGTAGCAGTTTGGGGTGGGCATGCTGCCACCACCTAGGTTACCATGGGTGGCAGTGCAGCTAGGAGTAGCAGTTCGGGGAAGGGCATGTTGCCACCACCTAGGTTACCATGGATGGTGATGCAGCTAGGAGTAGCAGTTCATGGAGGGCATGTTGCCACCACCTAGGTTGCCATGGGTGGCAGTGCAGCTATGAGTAGCAGTTCAGAGAGGGGCATGCTTCCACCTCCTAGGCTACCATGGGTGGCAGTGCAGATAGGAGTAGCAGTTCAGGGAGGGGCATGTTGCCACCACCTAGCTTACCATGAGTGGCAATGCAGCTAGGAGTAGCAGTTCGGAGAGGGGCATGTTGCCACCACCTAGGTTAACATGGGTGGCGATGCAGCTGGAGTAGCAGTTCAGGGAGGGGCATACTACCACCACTTAGGTTACCATGGGTGGCGCTGCAGCTTGGAGTAGCAGTTCAGGGAAGGGCATGTTGCCACCACCTAGGTTAACATGGGTGGCAGTGCAGCTAGGAGTAGCAGTTTGGGGAGGGGCATGCTACTACCACCTAGGTTACCATGGGTGGCAGTGCAGCTCGGAGTAGCAGTTCGGGGAGGGGCATGTTGCCACCACCTAGGTTACCATGAGTGGCAGTACAGCTAGGAGTAGCAGTTCAGAGAGGGACATGTTGCTACCACCTAGGTTAACATGGGTGGTGATGCAGCTAGGAGTAGCAGTTCGGGAGGGCATGCTACCACCACCTAGGTTACCATTGGTGGTGATGCAGCTTGGAGTAGCAGTTTGGGGAGGGGCATGTTGGCACCACCTAGGTTACCATGGGTGGTGATGCAGCTAGGAGTAGCACTTCAGGGAGGGCATGTTGCCACCACCTAGGTTACCATGGTGGTGATGCAACTAGGAGTTGCAGTTTGGGAGGGCATGTTGCCACCACTTAGGTTAACATGGGTGGCAGCAGCTAGGAGTAGCAGTTTGGGAGGGGCATGCTACCACCACCTAGGGTTACCATGGGTGGCAGTGCAGCTCAGAGTAGCAGTTCGGGGAGGGGCATGTTGCCACCACCTAGGTTACCATGAGTGGCAGTGCAGCTACGAGTAGCAGTTTGGGGAGGGGCATTTTGCCACCACCTAGGCTACCATGAGTGGTGATGCAGCTTGGAGTAGCAGTTCAGGGAGGGGCATGCTGCCACCACCTAGGTTACCATGGGTGGCAGTGCAGCTAAGTGTAGCAGTTTGGGGAGGGGCATGCCACCACCACCTAGGTTACCATGGGTGGCAGTGCAGCTAGGAGTAGCAGTTCAGGGAGGGGCATGTTGGCACCACCTAGGTTACCATGGTTGGTGATGCAGCTAGGAGTAGCACTTCGGGGAGGGGCATGTTGCCACCACCTAGGTTACCATGGATGGTGATGCAGCTAGGAGTAGCAGTTCATGGAGGGCATGTTGCCACCACCTAGGTTACCAAGGGTGGCAGTGCAGCTATGAGTAGCAGTTCAGAGAGGGGCATGCTTCCACCTCCTAGGCTACCATGGGTGGCAGTGCAGATAGGAGTAGCAGTTCAGGGAGGGGCATGTTGCCACCACCTAGCTTACCATGAGTGGCAATGCAGCTAGGAGTAGCAGTTCGGAGAGGGGCATGTTGCCACCACCTAGGTTAACATGGGTGGCGATGCAGCTGGAGTAGCAGTTCAGGGAGGGGCATACTACCACCACTTAGGTTACCATGGGTGGTGATGCAGCTTGGAGTAGCAGTTCAGGGAGGGGCATGTTGCCACCACCTAGGTTAACATGGGTGGCAGTGCAGCTAGGAGTAGCAGTTTGGGGAGGGGCATGCTACTACCACCTAGGTTACCATGGGTGGTAGTGCAGCTCGGAGTAGCAGTTCGGGGAGGGGCATGTTGGCACCACCTAGGTTACCATGAGTGGCAGTACAGCTAGGAGTAGCAGTTCAGAGAGGGACATGTTGCTACCACCTAGGTTAACATGGGTGGTGATGCAGCTAGGAGTAGCAGTTCGGGGAGGGGCATGCTACCACCACCTAGGTTACCATTGGTGGTGATGCAGCTTGGAGTAGCAGTTTGGGGAGGGGCATGTTGGCACCACCTAGGTTACCATGGGTGGTGATGCAGCTAGGAGTAGCACTTCAGGGAGGGGCATGTTGCCACCACCTAGGTTACCATGGGTGGTGATGCAACTAGGAGTTGCAGTTTGGGAGGGGCATGTTGCCACCACTTAGGTTAACATGGGTGGCAGTGCAGCTAGGAGTAGCAGTTTGGGGAGGGGCATGCTACCACCACCTAGGTTACCATGGGTGGCAGTGCAGCTCAGAGTAGCAGTTCGGGGAGGGGCATGTTGCCACCACCTAGGTTACCATGAGTGGCAGTGCAGCTACGAGTAGCAGTTTGGGGAGGGGCATTTTGCCACCACCTAGGCTACCATGAGTGGTGATGCAGCTTGGAGTAGCAGTTCAGGGAGGGGCATGCTGCCACCACCTAGGTTACCATGGGTGGCAGTGCAGCTAAGTGTAGCAGTTTGGGGAGGGGCATGCCACCACCACCTAGGTTACCATGGGTGGCAGTGCAGCTAGGAGTAGCAGTTCAGGGAGGGGCATGTTGGCACCACCTAGGTTACCATGGGTGGTGATGCAGCTAGGAGTAGCACTTCGGGGAGAGGCATGTTGCTACCACCTAGGTTACCATGGGTGGCAGTGCAGCTAGGAGTAGCAGTTTGGAGAGAGGCATGCTACCACCACCTAGGTTACCATGGGTGGTGATGCAGCTAGGAGTAACAGTTCGGGAAGGGGCATGTTGCCACCATCTACGTTACTATGGGTGGCATTGCAGCTAGGAGTAGCAGTTCGAGGAGGGGCATGTTGCCACTACCTAGGTTACCATGGGTGGCATTGCAGCTAGGAGTAGCAGTTCGGGGAAGGGCATGCTGCCACCACCTAGGTTACCATGGGTGGCAGTGCAGCCAGGAGTAGCAGTTCAGGGAGGGGCATGTTGCCACCACCTAGGTTACCATGTGTGGTGATGCAGCTAGGAGTAGCAGTTCAGGAAGGGGCATGTTGCCATCACCTAGATTACCATGGGTGGTGATGCAGCTTGGAGTAGCAGTTCTGGGAGGGGCATGTTGCCACCACCTAGGTTACCATGGGTGGCAGTGCAGCTAAGTGTAGCAGTTTGGGGAGGGGCATGCCACCACCACCTAGGTTACCATGGGTGGCAGTGCAGCCAGGAGTAGCAGTTCAGGGAGGGGCATGTTGCCACCACCTAGGTTACCATGTGTGGTGATGCAGCTAGGAGTAGCAGTTCAGGAAGGGGCATGTTGCCATCACCTAGATTACCATGGGTGGTGATGCAGCTTAGAGTAGCAGTTCGGGAGGGCATGTTGCCGCTACCTAGGTTACCATGGGTGGCAGTGCAGCTAGGAGTAGCAGTTCAGGGAGGGGCATGTTGCCACCACCTAGGTTACCATGTGTGGTGATGCAGCTAGGAGTAGCAGTTCAGGAAGGGGCATGTTGCCATCACCTAGATTACCATGGGTGGTGATGCAGCTTGGAGTAGCAGTTCTGGGAGGGGCATGTTGCCACCACCTAGGTTATCATGGGTGGTGATGCAGCTAGGAGTAGCAGTTTGGGAGGGGTGTGCTGCCAGCAGAAGATGTCAGTATGGCCAACGAAATGCACATGTCAAGCCATTAACTCCTTTGAACGTCCGTGGGTCAGGGAAAGAAAACAGGAAACACCAACATGCTGCAAAGCAGGCTGAAATCTGCAGCTCTTCACAGACTCCACACCGCCTATTGGGCATGGGACCACTGCACTCAGCATGCCATTGAGAGGGGGCTTGGGGAACTCCTAATGGCCCCACCACAGGGGGAAAGCTGTGGAGGAACAGGTGAATCCCTAGGATAAGTCCTAGACTTGACCGGTGATTGGGTTGGGAGCTACAGGGGTAAAATGGGGCCAACGTGATGGGGGGGTTGGGGATTTTGAAAAGCCGACCCAGTGGCACAGAGGGCTGAGGCACTGGACACCTTACCTCCTGCCACACTGGTGACCTGGATTCGGGAATGGAATAGGGTCATTTGAGGGCTGGTTGGGGGAGAGACAGGATTGAGTATCCAAGGGACTGCTCTCCCATCCCAGGGAGAGGAGGCTTATTACTGGCCTGGCCTATTACTGCTATCAGATGAAGGCCTGGTGGTGGTGCAGATGCGGGTAGCATGAAGGGAGGGGCCATAATTACATAGTGCGGGTTCCTCCACATGCACATGCTTATGTTGTGCAACAGGGCAAGGGAGAAAATGGAAAATGGTGGCTGGTACTTTGTTAAGCCCTGCTCATCTATTACAAGATCCACGCTGCTGCCTGGGACCCTTGTCAGTTCTGGATCACATCTCTTGGAGCGGTGTGCCCCCCTTCCCACCCTGCCATGGGGATATACCATGGGTAGAAAAACCTTGTTGGAAAAAATATCAAATTCTGTTCTATTCTACACTCTCTGCACTACTAGTATCTAATGCATTGTTTTGTGAAGCACTGTGGGATACAGAGTGTATGAAAAGTGCTATATTAATCCAAATTCTATTCTACAGTCCCTGCACTGTCAGTATCTAACTCATTGCTTTGTAAAGTACTTTGGGATACAGTGTGTATAAAATTCATTGTATAAATCCAAATTCTGTTCTATTTTATAGTATCTTCACTACTGGTATATTTTTGTTTGTAAAGCACTTTGGGATACAGTGTGCATGAACGGTGCAATATCAATCCAAATTCTGTTCTGTTCTACAGTTCATGCACTATGGCTATCTAACTAATTTCTTTGTAAAGTACTTTGGGATACAGTGTGGAAGGAAAGGCACTATATAAATTTAAATGCTAATCTGTTCTACAGCCCTTGCACTACCAGTATGTAACTCATTGCTTTGTAAAGTGATGTGGGATACAGTGTGTATGAAAGGTGCTGCATAAATCCAAAATCTATTCAGTGTTTCTGTTCTGTATTCTATATTTTTTATGTATTACACTTTTCCCCTTCCTTTGCATTCCTGATGCTTGAAGTCCACAAATGGATTATTCGTACCTCCTGTTTGACTGTATGGATTATATCAACTGAGAGGGGACATGAGGTCAGTCATTCACCTACTCAGGGGTATCAACAAGGTCAAACAGTCAGAAATGTTTGATCTAGTGTCCTGCCGCAGTGTGCAGGACCCGCCCTGAGGCTAAAAGATGGTAAATTCAAGGGTAAAATCTGGAGGCACTGTTTCTCCCAGAGGGTGGTGAACCTTTGCAACAGGCTGCCAATAGAAACAGTGGATATGAAGACAGTACTAACCTTTAAGTTAATCCTGGATAAATTTCTGCTTGCCAAGATAATCACCATACTTGTTTCATTCCTGCTTAAGGTGCAAAGGTGGGGGACGTGATGCACCTGGAGTCACTTCTGACCTTAAAGTACTGTGTTACTATGTTAGCATTTAAGGAACTCCTGTTAAAAAGTCTACCAGTTTTAATTCTAGTCTGTCTCAGATGCCTTTCCTGATTAATACCCTCTTTTTGTTTCTTATACTGCAGTTCCTTGAAAAGTCAATATTTGGAAGTTCCACAAGAGGCAGTTCTGCCCTCTGCGTATAGTGATTAGCACCAGATTAATCACAGCAGTGAAGTGCAGTGTGACTTGGTCTGGGTAACGAGTCCATTCTGTGAAACAATAACCAACTAAGCTTAATGAGTGTAACTACATGCATGCAGGCGCGTGCACACAGCAGACACCCACTGTGTAATGAGCCCATTCTGTGAAAAAACAGCACAGTAAGCTTACTGAGCTTAACCACACATACACATGCATTCACACACATACACACACCATACACGTGTGCACATACACTTACACACATGCATACACCCACACTCACACACACACACACACACACACTCTCACACTCATACACGTACGCATACACTCACAAACACACATGCACAGAGAGAGAGAGAGAGAGACACACACACACACACACACACACACACACACACACACACACACAAACACTTACTTAAAGCAGCAGTTGTCACAAAACATGTCCTAACATTTTCATGTTATGGTGACAGTTTTGTACCTAAACCTCATTATATTTTTTAGTGCTGTTTTCCCCATTTTGGGTCTGCAGCAGTATATTTATTTTTTAGAGTTGAAATAATTAACCCTTGCTGTGCTGATATATCAGTCCAAAATTCCTATACATTCTAATTCTGTTGGCAGCCTAAGGGTTTAGGATGAGTGTGTTAAGTAAGATCATATGAACATAAGAATTTGCTGGCAGAAGGAGACCTTGTGGTCCCATCTAGTCTGCCCGGGTTTTCTATCCCCCCACTATCAATTTGTCTTTCTAAGGTGACTATACTGTCTCTCTCATGCCTGTTTGAATTCACTGACCATCTTGGCTGCCACTACCTCCGGTGAGTCCAAAGAAGTGTTAAGAGTGGTGCACAGTTAGTGAGGGGGTGCTCCTACTGGAGGTAGCTACCCTCGGTTACATACAAAAAGAACCAAAAGAAGCACTCCAGATGAAAAATAAACACTAAATAGCTTTTTATTACATGCCAGTGATAAACTGAACCAAGAACAGGCTGTTCCCAAGGGTCCACCACCCTCTCCGTGAAAAAGTATTTCCTAACATTTGTTTTGAATTTACCTCCCACCAGGCACATGTTGTGTCATCTAGTACGTGCAGCCCTGTTTACCCGGAAGAGGTTCCTGGTTTGTACTGCGTTGATCCCTTTAACAAATTTAAATGTCTCAATCATGTCTCCTCTGTTCCTCCTCTGCTCGAGGGAGAATAAATTTAGCTGACTGAGCCTAGTTTCGTATGTTTCGTGGTGCAGACCCTGCACCATTTTGGTGGCACGTCTCGGCACAGTTTCCAGACGATCTATGTTCTTGTTTAGGTGAGGTCTCCAGAACTGCACACGATATCCAAGTGAGGTTTCACCAGGGACCTGTACAGTGGTGGGATTACATCATGCTTCCTACTGGTAATACCCCTACCAAGATCCCGTTCCAGCTTTGTTTCCTCTAGTAGCTGCTCCTGCAGGACATACTTCATGCATGGGTTCCTTCTACCCAAGTGCATGACTTTTCATTTTTTGGCATTGAATCTCAATTGCCAGTTCCTGGACCATTCCTCTAGCATCCTGAGATCTGCCTCTGTTTCTGCGATCCCTTCCTGTGTGTCCACACTGTTGCAGAGCTTCATATCATCTGTAAAGAGGTAGACTTTCCCTTTCAGTTCTTCAGCAAAGTCGCTGATGAATATGTTGAAGAGGAAGGGGCCTAGTACTGACCCCTGTGGCATGCCACTTGACACCTTCCCCTCTTGGGACAAGGTGCCATTTACCATAACCCTCTCTGTCCTGCCTTACAGCCAGCTTGTGATCCATTTAACTACTTTGTGACCAATGCCAGCTTGCTCCAGTTTGTTGGCTAGCCTTCTGTGTGGGGCTGTATCAAAGGCTTTACTAAAGTCCAGATATACCACGTCCACTGCATCCCCCGGTCTACTTCTCTTGTAACCCAGTCGAAGAATTCTATTAAATTTGTTTGGCAGGAGCATCCTGATGTGAAGCCATGCCTCTTTGGGTCAAGTTGCCCACTTGCTTTCAGGTAAGTTCAATACCCTTTCCTTAAGCAATGTCTCCATTATTTTACCCACCACTGAGGTCAGACTTACTGGGCGGTAGTTTCCTGCTACCTCCCTGCTACCACTCCTGTGTAATATCATAACCGTAGCCCTTTTCCAGTCCTGTGGTACAATCCCCTGTTCCAGTGAACTGTTAAACAGTTCAGCAAGTGGGGGCAGTAAGTTCATCCCCAAGTTCTTTTAGAACTCTTGGGTGTATTCCATCAGGGCCCATTGCCTTGTCCACCCTTATTTTAGACAACTCCTCAAGGACTCTTTCTTCTGTAAGCTTCTTGTAGTTCTGAAAAGCTTTTCTCTTTTTCCTAACTATAGTAGCGACCTCTTTGGAGAAGCAGAGGGGGTTCCTTGCTCTTTTGGACTTGCTGATTTGTTTAGTGCATGGTGCAGTGACTGACGCTATAGCATCTTTCTGCTTTGTCCACTTGTCCTCCACATTCCATGTGGTATCTTGTCTCTTTTTTTCCCATAATAATTTTTATTAAGATTTAATCAAGCAAACCAATACAGAATACATTCAGGTAAATGTATATACCTATTAAATAATATGGAGATTACAAACATTTCCTAACCAGTATCAATAATAACTAAGCAATGGTTAAGAATAACACAGTCAGTTTAGACAACATGCATTAGTCTAGCATTAAACTAGATTAAGATAATTCACTTATCAGTCCAACAAAGAAACAAATAATAAAACAGGGATTACAATCATATCTAACTGATTAGGATATAAAGGCAAATAAACTTATTCAAAAGCATTTTACTTCCTACATGCAACCTAGAAATCAATAAAATATTACTGCAGATCTGGAATGCTCACATTAAAAAGTGTTTAATTGGAGGAACTGTCCCCAAATATCTAAAAACCTGTCCAACTTGTTTGCAAGTAGATAAGAGATTCTTTCATTATTAGCAGTAAAACTCATCATATTTAACCACTCAACTAGGGAAGGCACCTGTGGTGTTTTCCAGTTTTTAAGAATTAACCTTTTGGCACAAACCGAAGCTACTGAAGTCCATAGTTTCTGACTGTAATTTAAGGTTGTATTTAGTGGAAAGATGCCCAATATAAAAATAAGTGGAGAATATGGCAATTTCACTGATAGGGAAGTTTCACATTTATTTTTTACATCCAGCCAAAATTTTTGTAACGTGTGACATTCCCATAGCATGTGGGGCATATTAGCATCATCTGCGTTACATTTCCAACACCAAGCATTTGAAACTAGCCCCATTTCAATAGGCTTGCTATGCCTATAAAATCGATGCAAGATTTTATATTGATGAGCTTACCTTGCAGGTCTTTACATCCACGATAGGCATAGTCCCAGGTGGAGCTCCAGTCTTGATCATCAATTTCAGTTCCTAACTCCATTTCCCACTTCTGTTTGGCTAAGGAAGTGAGAGATGGTGAAGTGAGAGAGAATGTGAGAGATTTATAAATTAAACTGGCTCCTTTTTTAAGTGGACCTATCTTCACTAGTTGATCCCAAATCTTATTATTGGGCAAAGAAAAATCTACCTCAGAGAGATAGTCCACTAGGGTGTGTCTTAACTGTAAACAGTAATGAAAGTGAAACCATGGAAGGCCAAATTTCTCCTCAAGGTCAGAAAAGGACATAAGTGCAGCCAAATCTTTATATAAAAGATCACCTAAACAATTAATGCCCACTTGCGACCATACATTATTAGATAATGGCACATTATCTCACATTAGAAAAGGATTAGACCAAAGAGGCACTGAAAGTAAAGGCGTAGAGAGAGGGTTGACTGCTTTGTTAACTTTTTTAATAACTCAAAAAGTATTACTGAGACAGGGGTTGCTCTTTAGACTTATGGGCACTGGAAGGTATATGAAGTCAATGAGCTTATTAGGTTTAAGAAATGTCGATTCTAATGAATCCATAAAGGAAGGTGAGTGGCATCTTTAACTTCAGGGTGCAAAAGGGCAGCACATTGTTTAAACATAAAAGCCCACTGATACCATTCCCAATGAGGAAGACCTAAACCTCCTAACTCATATGGAGCTCTAAGTTTACTTAGGCTCAGTCTGGGGGGTTTAGTACCCCATAAAAAATTTCTGATCATAGAGTTTAGTTTACTCATCAGTCTTTTAGGTAGTAAAGCAGGAATATTCTGGAAAAGATAGAATATCTTAGGGGCAATGATCATTTTGACTAAGTTCACTTTACCCCAAATGGAAAGGCTGAAGCAATCCCATCTATTCAAATCCTGTTCTATGGTGTGAAATAATGGAAGATAATTTATGTTCATTAATGAGTCCAAATTAGTAGAAATTTGTAGTCCTAAATAAGTTATCTGATTTCTCACCCATTTACTGTCAAAAATTTCTTTTAGGTTTTTTAGAATATAAGGCATAGGGTTCGACCATAGAGCCTGATATTTGTCCCAGTTAACTTGGAGACCTGAAATGGAACCAAAATCCCTAAGAAGTGTTTTAAGAGCTCTATAAGACTGTACAGGCTTAGAGAGAGTTAAAAGTAAATCATCCACAAATGCAAATGTCTTATGGACATAATTATTTGTTTTGATGCCTGATATTTCTGGATGATCGGCAATAGCTCTAATCAGGGGCTCAATAGCCAGGATAAAAAGGTACGAGGATAAAGGACAGCCTTGTCTGGTTCCACAGGCCAAAGGGATTGAGTCAGAGATTATTCCATTTGAGAGGATTTGGGCCGATGAGTTATTATATAATAGTGATACCCAGGAATTGTAAATATTACCACAGCCAAAATGTTTTAGGGTTAGAAACATATATTCCCATGCAAGGGAATCAAATGCTTTAAATACATCCAGAGAAAAAACTAAGTAGGGTTCTTTGGTCTTATTGGCCATCCACATCACATTAATCAGTCTTCTGACATAGTCAGCACCATATCTACCGTGTATAAAACCCACCTGTTCCTCCCAATAAGGTCACATATTATAGCCTGAATTCTAGCCATTAGTACTTTAGCTAGTATTTTATAGTCAGAGTTCATCAGTGCAATAGGACGGTAACTATCACAAAGCAGTGGATCTTTATGCTTTTTGTGAATAAGAGTAACAAGGGCCTGGGTGTTTTGGGAAGGAATTTTTAATCAAAAGCCTCAAGGCACATATTAAACAAATGAGTGGATAGATTTGAATTCAATTCTTTATAGAATTCTCCTGGGAGCCCATCAATACCTGGGGTCTTATTACTAGGAACTGAGTCAATAGCCTGAGAAATTTCCTTTAGGGAGAATGCTTTATCAAGTTGCCTTTGACTTTCTATAGCAAGCTTAGGGTTATGGGCGCCTGCAAGAAAACACAATACTTTATCTGTATCAATCTGTTTCTGATCATATACTCGAACATAAAAGTTTCTAAATACTCTGTTGATTTCATTACTGTTGTTTACTACTTGACCAGTAGGATGTCGAATGCCCGGGACAATATTTTGATCCTGTAGTTTTTTTAAACGGTGAGCAAGTAATTTTCCAGCCTTTTCACCTGATTCCCAATACCCTTGTTTAGTATGAAAAAGGGCATATTCAGCTTGAGCAGAAAGTAATTTGTTTGTATCATATTTAATTAGTGCAATTTCATAAAGGAGAGTTTTATCTAGGAATCCTGAAGATTTTGCATGACATTCCAGATTTCTAAGTTTGGCCTGCTTTTCTTCCAACATTTTAGCCTTCTCTTTTTTCCGAGAGGCCAAGTAACTTATTATTCTGCCACGGATATATGCCTTATAGGCTTCCCAAAGGCAAGCAAAGCTAACTTCTCCTTTATCATTTGTCGAGAAGTACTCATTTGTTTCTTTAGTAAGCCAATCGGAAAATGTCTTATCTTGCAATAGGGAAGTATTCATCCTCCATCTAAACTCTTTTGGCTGTCCAGAACTTAAGACTACATCTAGTGAGATCAGGGCATTATCTGAGATGACTATATTATCAATCTCAGCACCCAATACTGAAGTAACTAGGTCAGCTGAAACACAAAAAAAGTCCAAACAACTATAAGTGGAGTGATGGTTAGGAAAAAAGGTAAAATCTTTTTCTTGAAGGTGGATTAGCCTCCAGATATCAGATAGGGATAGACCACTTAACAAATTATTCAGAGCCTTACAATCTTTAGGGACTGTCAAAGATGGTTTTGGGGGGGTTCTATCTAATAGAGGATCAATAACTTCATTGAAATCTCCTCCTAAAATTAAATTGTGAGTAGAAAAATTAGAAAGTGATTTGTAAATTTAGTCAAAAAATTCAGCTTGACATGAATTAGGAGCATAAATATTGCAAATCACTACCTGTAGTCCATCAAGTAAACCCGTCAGAATCTGGAATCTGCCAGTAGGATCAGCAATGTGCAGTGTTTTAATGAAATGAATCCCTTTTCTAATAAGAATTGCAATACCTCTTTTTGCAATTATATGAACTAAATTCCACTCGTGATACCCAGGACCTAGCACGTTTAATGGATTCAGTGGCATCTAGATGTGCTTCCTATAGCAAAGCAATATCTACATGTTTTTTGTTGAGATATGACAACATTTTTTTCCTTTTAATGGGAGACCCTAAACCATTAACATTCCAGGAAATTATTCTAAACGGCTTCATGTTTAGATATCTAGACACTGACAGCAGGAAGTAAAAATGCAAGGTAACTAGATCTGAGTGTAAACTATTATTCTTCGACTATGTGAGGTAAACAGGAAAAGTAATGCTATATATATTTATATATAAAAAGGGGTAGTAAAAAAACAAACAAAACCTAAAACTCTATAACTAAAGTATACTATCTCTGGTGATCAAATAACACTTTCAAACAATACAGACCAATCAGTTGTACAGTTTGAGTCTGCTTGAATTAAGATTTAAAAAAGCAGTAAGTAATTATGAGAACAGAGAAGTTATATTTTAGAATTCTAGTATAATCTATAACTAGAATTAATTTATTCAAACTAACAACACTATAAAAAGAACAGTAGGGTGTAGTCTACTGTATAACCAGGTATGTCCACCGGATAACTATCCCAGGCAACACTGGTTCAGGTAGATCAAACTTATTTGATCTTGTTTGTAGAGTGAGGTGATACTTCCCAAGTGCTTGTAGTAGGTGAAATTGCCTTTCATTAACCTATTAGGAATAGATTTTTTTCATCATAGCAGTAGATTGCAATAAGAGGGACTAACACCAATGTAACCTGAGGTATGTTAGTGTCACCAAGCAATCTCAATAAGATGACCAGATGATGCACAAACATGACAAGTACAGCAAGAATAACGGCAGAACTCACTACTAGAGGCTGATTGTTAAGACAAACACAAAGTAAGCGGGAACCTGGTATATCACATGACTAAGCCTATTAAAAGGATACTGTAGATCTAAGCTCATAATGGCACCCTGAAGTCCAGTTTATTCATCAAAACCGTAATCAAATGGTCATAAGAACTGCCTAAAATGAGAATGTTTTACTGCACAGCCATGATGTGTTCAAACCATTCATGGTTATCTGATAATTAGCTGGTAGTCTGGACAGCAGTGGCAACCGTACACTTATGATTACGTACAGCAGCCTCTCTTTTTTCCTTCTTCACAGCAAATGCAATTTTTTGATCAGGCTACCTTATGATAATCAGGAATAGAGGAGAGAAAGAGATCAACAGTTATCAGACATTGTTAGATCCAAAAATCCAGACCACAAAAATGGGGGGGGGGGGGCAACATAAAACCACATAACAACTAGGAAATCGGCATGACCATATGATGCTTATGGACACTAAGTAGCCTAGTAAATCACTATAATCATCAGTATAGCCATATCTCACTGCAACTAGTGGATACAAAGGATAAAAAAAAATGCTGATATTATCAGCAAATTAATTTGCATATGCATCCTCACCTGAGTACAAGCATTATGAAGCATGTCTTAGAAGTAAGATAGGAAAAGTAATAACAACCCCTTTTTGGATACTTTCCCCTGGTAGAATTTAGGCTTAGTAGACAAATCTACCACAGTGACAGCAATACTTTACAGTCCCACACTAAGTCAAGTCCTCACGAATCCATAAGTACACAGGAAGAGTAAATGAAGCTGGAGCACCTTGTGGATCAGTGCCGCCCATAATACCTGAATTATTAGTTCGTGTGAGGGAGTAGGAGAGTTTGTGCCCATAATGCCTGAATTATTGGTTTGTGTGAGGGAGTAGGAGAGTTTGTGATGCTGCAAGCTTATATGTCCATTTCCTGCCTAATGAACACCTCCGGGGAATTCCTGGTTGAGGAATGATTACTCTTCTTACTGCGGGAGCATTTTTTTGGGTTATTTTACAAATTAACAGGTTGGGGAATGCTAGAAAGGTGAGCTGAAGGTTTGGTTTTCCGTTGTATCTCTCTTCCCCAGAATGATCTTTTGGGTTTATGAACAACCTCTGAAAACAGGTAAGGGGTTGTAGATTCAAGGATTTTGGAACATGGAGGATGCCTTGGACCTTCATCCCGAGGGGAGTTCAGTGGCATGGAATGTTTGGAACCTGCTCGAGTACTGGTTCCTTGACATTCTGACCTGTGAAGCTCTCGCGGTTCATTTGAATGTAGGTGGTTGTACGATTTAACTGCAGGATTAAAAAAATGCAAGTCTTTAAAGGCTTGAATGAAACCCCAAGCATCACTTCCAGTAGAGCATTTAATTAAGTTCCCATCTGGATCCTGAATAATAAGCACGGCTGGGTATTTAAAGTAATATTTCAGTCCAAAATCCCTTAGTTTCTATTTAGCTTCAAAGAATTATTTTCTTTTGGTCACAATCTCCATAGAAAAGTCCTGAAATGATAGAATACATTCTGCTGTCCGTTTCAGCAGTCTCCTTTCACTAGCAAGTCTCATAGCATCCTCCTTGTTAGTGTATCTTAAAAAATAGGCAATAATAGGTCTGGGGCACTGATTTGGTGGTTTAGGACCTAATGATCAATTAGCCCATTGTATATATCAAGGGGTTGGGGCCACTAGAAGCCTAATAAATCCGGGAGAAAACTTTGTAGAAAGGAAATTATGTTTTTGCCTTCAGCTCCCTCCGGTACACCTAAAATTCTGACATTGTTTCTGCATCCTCTGTTTTCTAGGTCATCAACTTTTTAGGATAAGAATGACAAATGTTCAGACTGACGTTGTGTCAGTTGATCAAGATAACATACCGTCGAGGTTAATTCGGATATTTTTTTATTGTTTAATCCAATATGTGCCCCCATCTCCACATTTTGTTTTGAGAGAGTTGCCGTAGATTGCATGACCTCTGACATTCCAATTTTTATTTCTGACAATATTTATTTTATTTGTTTTATATCTCCTTTTGTGGCAAAGTTTTCCTGGAGCCCATCTGAATTAATACAGTTGCGATTTAGTGTCCTGGGGGAGCGGGGCGAATGAGGACTTCCGTTTGACATGTCAGGTAGAGGTTTGACCATACGAATAAAATTTAAATTTAAAATAGAAAAGCGATTAAAGTTATGTAGTAGCGACTTCTTTGAAATACCCTATAATTTTCCATTACAACCAAATATTGTGCAAGAATAGGCATAAATCACTTAAAATAGGGACGATCACTTCGGAACTCACAGACCTGCGACCATCTTTCATAAGCGCCGGCACGCGCTCCGTGGTATCTTGTCTCCAGCAGAGCTTTATCCTTTCCCTCATTTTCCGGAAATCTGCTTTCCTAAAATCAATCACCCTGATTCTGGAATGGCAGGGGTCCTCAGTCGTGCTAATGGAGAACCAGATTGACCTGTGGTCACTGGTACCCAGATTGATCCCCACTTGTACGTCTGATGCCCTGGCACTGTTAGTGAGTACCAGGTCCAGGATAGTTGATTCCCTGATGGGAGAAACCACCATTTGATTCAGTCCTGCCCCCCTCACAGCTATGAGAAAGTCTCTATTCCTCTCTGAGGAGGCTGTGAAGGTGGACCAGTCTACATCTGGTAGATTGAAGTCCCCGACTAGCAATAGCTTGCCTTTATCAGCCATCCTCATTATGTCTTCCAGAAGAACCTTCTCCTTTTCAATCTCCTGGTTTGGGGGTCTGTAGATAACTCCAACCCTGATAGTGTTCCTGTTTCCAGCTCCCAGAGTGATCCTTAGGGCCTCTGTCTTGCCTTGTGATCCCTGGGTCTCAGTAGCAAGCAAGCAAATCGTTATTTATATAGCGCCTTTCCAAAGCCGAGGCACTTGACATTTGCAATACAATATATTAACAGTAATCTAAAATTCTGAGAAGGCTAAGTTAAAAAGATAGGTTTTCAGCTCCACTTTAAACCTATTGACAGTAAGGCATTCTCTTAACTGATGAGGTAGAGAATTCCACAGGGTAGGTGTAGTAAAAGAAAATGCACGAGCACCAGATGTTTTCAGATGAACCCTGGGAATCTCTAGCAATCCCTCATCAGTGGATTGGAGGGGATGGAGGGGGCAGTAGGGAATCTGGTATCTTGCAGGAGCTGGGTCCCTGTTCGTGTAGGGCTTTAAAGGTTAGTAAGACAACCTTAAAGGTGATCCGCCACTGAATAGGCAGCCAGTGCAGTCTGCACAGCACAGGTGTAATATGACTAGCCCTTGATGTGCCAGTCAGAAGCCTGGCTGCAGCATTCCGCACTAGCTGCAGGCGGTGGATATCAACCCCAGGAAGCCCTAGGTAGAGGGCATTGCAGTAGTCAAGGTGGGTGGTGATGAAGGTGTGAACCAAAGATGGAAGATCATTTGGAGGAACCAGGTGTTTCACTTGGGTGATATTCCTCAGATGGTAAAATGAGGATTTAACCATGGCTGACACCTGAGATTTCAGGGTCAAATCATCATCAGAAATAACACCCCGGGTTATGCACCCAGTCAGAGGTGGTAAGCTGAACATCACCAAGCCAAAGGCCCGATGGCTATCCTGCCCCCACATCCACCCCCAGATGACCTGGGTCCACAACCAGCACTTTGGTCTTGTCTGAATTCAGTCTCAGCCAGCTGGTGCTCATCTGGTCCTTGATCTCGGCGAGACAATTATTTAGCACCAAGAGTACATCAACCCGTCTGGTTAGAAAGGACATATACAGCTGATAGTCATCTGCACAGCAGTGAAAACTCAAACCGTATCACCTGATGATATCTCCTAATGGCAGCATATATACTGAGAACAACATGGGTGCCAATATGGAGCCCTGCAGGACAGGGGGAGGGTGTCAGAGGAATAAATTCTGGCGACCACCCTCTGAGACCTGTCCGCAAGCAGAGATTGAAACCATTTGAGGACTGTACCTGACAGTCCACAAAGAAGCTGCAGGCACTGCTGAAGCACACCATGGTCCACAGTGTCAAATGCTGCAGAGAGATCAAGAAGGACCAATATGGTACGAGTCCTTCGATCTCTCACTATTAGGAGGTCCGTTCAATACTCAGACAAGTGCAGTCTCAGTGCTATGTCTCTTTCTAAATCCAGACTGGAGAGCTTCATAGACATTGTGGGTCACAAGGTGATCATCCAGTTGCAGCGCAACCACCTTCTCAATAACCTTACACACAAAAGGCAAGTTAGAGACAGGCCAGTAGTTAGCTGGACAGCCTGGATCCAAGGAAGGTTTTTTTAAGGAGTGGTCATACGACCACCTCCTTGAGGTGATCAGGAAAGATCCCCCCTCTCCAAGAAACTCCAAACAATTTCAGCTAGGATCGGGCAGATAACATCTGCACAACCCACTAATAGGAGTGTAGGGCCCAGATCCAGGCTACAACTGGTTGGGCACAAAGTCTGGACGATCTTCACGATGTCCATGAATTCTGGCCAACTAAAGTCTGTCCAGACAGACCGAGTGCTCACCACCTCCTGCTGACCTCCACAGTCCCTCATGGGGCAGCCGGGCCGATGCCAGACCTGATGCTGGCAACGTTATCTGCAAAGAATCGAGCCAACTCCTCACAGTTAACCTGAGAAAAGGCTCACCTGGACTGAAGACAGACTGGATTGCACAATCTGTCTACAGTCCGAAAGAGCTGATCCAGTTGATTCTGTGCAGCAGAAATCCCCATGCATGCTCCCTCAGTGAACCGAGTCCATTCCCAAGTCACCAGTGTAGCACAAGTTGTGGCCTCCAGTGCCTCAACCCTCAGTGCCACTGGGCCAGTGCATGTGTGCTCAATTTCACATGTATTTCAGTATTATCTTCATTATTGGCAGCACAATTAAAAAAATAGGGTTCAAGTTCTAAAAAGTTCTAAAAAAGATTAGAACCCTAGAACCTTTTAAAATGTTCTGGACTAGAACTAGAACCAAGAACTTCAGAGGGTTCTGAAAACTCTACTGGACAGGAACTCTGCCTTCTTATGGGCGATTTTTGATTTATGGCTCTTATAACATTCCATCAATCTAAGCCTGTCAGCCTCCACCATGCTCTCTCCATCCTTCGACCAACTCACCTCAACTCATTCAAGGAGCCATTAAACCACGGGGTCCTTGGGTGAAGAGTGATTGGTCGAACACGGACAGGAGTAATCTTGATCAGGGCATCTCCTACTGCCTTATTATAGGCCAATACAAGATCCCCCGGACTCATGCATTCACCCGACAATACCAATAGGTCCAGTACCGCTGCTGGGCCATCTGGGGTAACCCCCCTTAATGGGCAGTATTGGACCATTTCCGTAGGGGCAGGCCCATTGAGAGGAGCCCTGAAACCGAACCTTATAGTGTGGTGGTCAGACAAACTGTCTGGTTTCACCCCCAAATCCGTGATCTCCATCCCCAGGAGGAACACCAGATCCAGCGAGTGACCTCCTATATGGGCAGCAGAGGTAACCACCTGTGTAAGTCCCAGCATAGTCATTAGCTGGAGGAGATTTAGACCAAATGGCAAAAGTTCATCATCGACACAGGCATTGAAGCCCCCCAGAACTATCCCTCTGGTGAAATTCAGCACCATGTCGACATTGAAGTCTGCTGTCTCCTGCAGGAATTCTTCACCATCACCTGGTGGATGGTAGATAAGGAGAATCCCGCAACTTACACCCTCCCAGGACACACTCAAAAGATCTGGTGGGCCCTACTGGCACACCCACAAGGCTCAGCTCCATCTTAAATGTAATGGCTACACCCCTGCCCCTACTGTCTGACCTCTAGCGGTGTATCACCAAGAACCCAGATGGAACAGCAAAAGCCAATGCAGGACCTGCATTTTCGTGCAACCAGGTCTCGGTAATGCATGCCAGATCCACCATTCCAACAAGATCAGCTATTGTAGCCATCTTGTTCCTAATGAATCTGGCATTACATAACACTGCCTGAGTAGGATGGGTTGTTGAGGAAGACCTCAGCACCTGACCACTTCTTGTGTCGCCCTTGGGTATGGGGACAAAACAGGGAATACCTCTGTTCTGCCTCCATTTCGCCCCAGGGCATTGCCTGGTCTCCACTACCTCTATCCATACTCCCCTTTCCCTTCCCCCACCAGGCACAGTTCTTCTCTTTCTCCTTTGCCTCCTAGCTATCACTGAGGCTTGACACCTTATATAGGTCTCTGATGGTAGATGGGGACACTCGAAGGGACGCAATTCCCTGAGCCTAGTGGGGGAATATTGCCAGGCCATCTTTAAACCTACCTCGCACATTCTTTAACATTACATAAGCAGCACAGCCAAACCACTAATTACACACACTCACATTAAAATTCCAACCCATTTAACAAATCAGCACACAAAACACAGAATACCAAATAATAATAGTAATAAATTAAATAAGTACTTTAGAGAGTCCAATGCCAGGTTGATAGCCAGGAAAAGAAGCACACCTAAAATGTCTAAAGATTTGTTTTTAAACCCAGTGAGATTTTCACCCCCACTCAGTTATATAGTTACTGACCAGAGTTACTCTCCTCTTCTCTCCCCATTAGCAACAACACCAAGTTAAAACAGTAAAAATAGTCTTTGGTGGTACTCTCACTAACCCCAAAAACAAGAACATCAGGCCAGAGTTCTATCCTGAACTGATGCCGACGGTGGATTGCCCAACAACAGAGCAGATTGTTAAAACAGTCACCAAATCTTTCCTCCAACATACACCTCCGAAGCCTTGGTACCATCAGATGACACCCCCTGGGTGCCAAAAACCAGTCAGACCTTAATTAGTAAATCTAGGCCCTTCAGAGGAACACACCCACCGGTTCACGTCCCTCTGATGCCTCTCTGGACTTAGGTCCATTCAGGTATCAACACACCAGATGAGCTATGGTCTCAGGACCCAAATGGTATTGCCACTCTCCCCACCCACAGATTGATGGCTGGCTAAAGTCAGGGCACACAGACCACCCAGGTCACGGGGCATTAGGGTCCCTTGTCACCCACTGATGGCCAAAATCCTTCTGCCCAACACTGCTACCAAGACTCAACCCTCTGTTTAGACCTCCGTCACTGTCCCCCCCCCCCCCAGGAAGTCTGAAACAGCCCAAACCCACCAGCCGTCCCTCCAGGAAAAGGAGAGGCAAATACCTGAATTAAAGGGCTGCAGAGAACTGCAGGAAAATATAGACGATCCAGTGACAATAATTGCTCCGGTCGTGCTCTCACCATGCTGATGAGCTGTTTCGTTAGTTTGCTCTGAACAGTAAGGTGACTAGTCCTGGCACCATACAGCTCCCTCAAGTCCACCTCCACTCTAGACCCCCACTCCAGCAGGGCCGAAGATGAAAAATCAGGCAACGAACAGAGGGACTGTGGTCGGATGTAACCCACAAATTAATGAAACTCCGTTCGTGCTCTCACCATGCCATCATTTAATTAATTTAGCCAAAAATGATCGAATAAGCATCTAATCAGGCACCACAAAACTCAGTCAATTCCACCTCACTCCAGGCTGGAAGCACCAAGTTATTTCGTCGGTGAGAATTCTGACCTCCCCCACAGCGACGGCACAATACCGATGCAGGTATTGTGCCGCCTCTTCTGTCGTTGTTTTCTGTGGGGGGATGTGCCCCCCAAACCCACCCATGTGGGGGGCACTGCCCCCTGCACCTCCCAGACTCTAGGATTCCAACTCCAGGTCGGAGTTGATCCAGGGAGGGGGTGGAACACTGGGGGAAGGCAAAACATAGAAAAAGGACCATTACAGCGAATGTTGCCATAATGGTCTTTTTCTGTGTTTTGCTGTCGAGGTGTCGACCACAAGGGGTGCTATGCTCCAGGCCCCACTCCAGAAAGGCTCCAGTTGAAGAATCTGGAGAAAACAGGCAAGTAGTCTAGCAGTTCCTGGTAGAATTCTGTAACAATCAGCAGTCCCGACCTTCCTAAGAACGGCCGATCGTGATGAAAAAATGGAGGGTAAATTACAAACCCCTGTTTCTGAATAGGGGAATGACAGAGTTAATACTTAAAAAGTTTAAAGAAAATTTCTAACGATCCATGATACTGCCAGTACAAAGGTGTTTGATGTTAACCAGCAAGCTTCTCAAGTAATACCCCAAAAAAACACTATGCCTAGCTCTTTTGGTCACTGAAAGCCCTAACTAAATCTAACAATAAAACTAACTAAAGGACTAAAAATAAAAAATAAAAATGGAAAAAATGATCAGGAATGACTGAAAACACTGTCTTCTCTAAGCTCTCACAGACAACTCACATAGGGAGCTCACACACTGCCGCCATTTTCATTGGCTGGAGGGTACTGCATTTATCCCTTCCCTGATATAAATAGCGACCCCCCCCCGCAATCTCTCCTGAAGAGAGTGTAAGGGATGGCAATGTCCCAGGTATGGTTCTCTGTGAACCAAGTCTCCATGACAGCAACCCAGTCAAGGCTGGTCTTGGCCATCATTGCTGTGAGATCTGTGATTTTGTTTGGAAGGCTACGGGCATTGACACACATTGCCTTCCAGTCTTGGTTTGCCCTGCTTGCTGTAAGATTTCTGCTCTTGTGGTTTGTGTCTCTAATGTTTTGAATGTCCCTCTCATGTTTGGGATGCCTGTGTGGAGTTGTGACGCATGTGGTGCTTGTGATGCCCTATTTTGGTTCCAGTTGATGCTCCTTAGATGGAGGAGGGAAATTCGGAAGCTCATATGATGCAACTGTTTCTGATGCACCTTCCCCTCCCTCTAGTTTAAATGGTTGAAGAAGACATCAAATTTTTGGATGAAAGCACCTGTTCCCTCTTTTGTAAGGTGTAGACCATCGAATCTAAAGAACTTCCTCTTCCAGAAATCCTGCCAGTTTCCTACATAGCCATAACCTTTTTACTGGCACCAGTTTTTGAGCCAGGTATTAAGTTCGACGATGTCCCTTTCTCAGATCTTCTGCCTGTTAGCCCTCTTGTCCCACACAGGCAAAATTTCTGAGGAGGAGACTTTGGATGAAAGGGAAGTGAGTTTTCCTCCTAGAGTAATTAGATGCTGCTTAGTCTCACCAACTGACCATCTGGCCAGGTTGGTTGTACTTATATGGATGAGAATGTGCGTGTCTCGCGCGGTGTTACACACATCCCAGTTTCCTTCAAAATCAATAATTGTTGGCTACAGCAGGGTTTAAATCCCATACCATTACCCCCAACATGGCAATTTCAGGCTATCAATCTTTATTACCAAAACATATGCATGGGAATAGGATCTTTCCCACTTAGACATCACCTATTCCCACTGGTTATCCTGCCCTGAAGTCTTAATCCTGTGCTTGTGACATCATAATAATTTCCATGGCAACAGGATATGATGTCACAAGCTGGGGATCATGATGTAACCCCTAGGTGGTGCTATCCCAAGGGCTACTACCCCGCCTGCTTAGCTAGAAGCAGGTTAAGGGGCCTGAGTTCTGAAACGGGTGCCTCCACCCAGAGGTCAGGGTTGGTAGTGGTCAAGCTAACCTGGGCACAGCCCTCCGGCACACTGTAACTCCCATCTTTCCTTACTAGTGGCCGGAACAATACACAATAATCACTTTCACAATACCCCGATACACCACACAAGTACCCACACTGTTTGCACTTACCACTAGAGCTTTCCTCTGGCCTGGCCCTGGGGACCCACTGTAAAACAAGGTTATACACAGCAAATAACAACAGTACAGTACTCTTGCACAAACTGGAACCACAGTCAGGGTAAATGCAAAAAAGAGTTAGATCTGATTTATTTAAGGGACTTGAACACGGGAGGGGCATAATCAGGTTAATTTGCTTAAAGGCTGTATCAATCAAACAGTTATGCATGCACTACAGGATCCATAAACAGTCACACATGTAACCCCTTGGTGGCGCTATCCCAAGGGCTACTACCCCTGCCTACTTGGCTAGTAGCAGGTTAAGGGGCCTGAGTTCTGAAACGGGTGCCTCCACCCAGAGGTCAGTGGTAGTGGTCAAGCTAACCTGGGCACAGCCCTCCTGGACACTGTAACCCCCCTCTTTCTCCTCTAGTGGCCTGAACACTGTACAATAATCACTTTCACAATACCCCTGGTACACCACACAAGTACCCACACAGTTTGCACTTACCACCAGGGCTGTTTCCTCTGGCTCAACCCTGGGGACCCCCTGTAAAACAAGGTTAAGCACAGCAAATAGCAACAGTACAGTACTTTGAGCACAAACTGGAACCACAGTCAGATTACATGCAGAAAAAGTTAGATCTGATTTATTCAGGGGACTTGAACAAGAGAGGGCAAAAACAGGTTAATTAGCTTAAAGGTTATATCAATCAAGCAGTTATGCATGTGCTTTGAGTCCCCCCACACAGTCCACCTCTGGGTACCCAGGTAGAGAAGAGATGGGCTAGCCAGAACAGTTGCCCAGGGTTGCAGTTGGTTGGGACCCTGTGATAGAAAACACAACATGCACAGTACACAATATTTGTAATCTGGATCCAGAGGGCTCAGTTCGAAAAGGAAACGAAACAACAAGACAATCAGATGGCACACTCAGATTAAGCTGTTGTTGTAGGCAGCTACCCTGGTATTTACTTATGATACCCAAGACTGGACACAGGCTGGATGAAAATCGAGACTGCAGGTGGTTGATCTGGAATGCCAGGAGATGCAGGGCCCACACAAGTCACAGAGGCGTTGTTCCTGTTCAAGCATGGAGCAGAGTGCTGATCCCCAGGCAGGTCTCTCTCTCCCATTAAAACATAGGCACCACATATTATTTTGGGATAACACCCTGTACTTTACCTAACCTATGTTATAAGTGCAATAACCCACTCCAGGGTGTAGGGTTATAGGCATTTACTCCACACCCAGGGCACTGCGAGGACACTCAGCCTACGGCCTCATGCCTCACAACGCACCCCAGGCATGGATTAAATGCCTATAACCCCACACCCTGTCATAGGTTATTGCTTATGTGATAGTCCCTCTAGCTGGTTTGATAATGATTGTTTAAAGTTTTAAAAAAGGTTAACTCTGCAATCAGAAGCAGTGTTAGATCACTGGATCCATCTCATGTTGATAAACCTGATGTGAAAAATTTGAAATCTGGTTACAAAATAAAAATCATAAAAAGCAATTCCTTAAATTAGTGGAGGCAGGAAAAACCAAGGATCAGAAGACTTTCTGGTCTGGCTCCTTGTGTCAAAAGGTACCAATAACTTCAAACATTCAGTAGATGCTAATACCCATGTTCAAAAAAAGATTTTTAAATCAAAATATTAATCTGTCTAACTCTCTGGTAGTAGCAGAGAATTTTCAAATTGTTCTGAAGTTAGCCTATATTAGTAAGAAGCAAATTAAGTCGTATATTTTCTCACAATCTAAGAATAAATCTCTGGTTGAAGATGGTATTCCCTCAGAAATGTGTACTCCGAGCCATGAATGGTGGCTTCCTACTATTAAGAAGCTATTTAATTTAATATTGAACAGCATGGATGAACATCCATAATTGCAAATGCAGAATGTCATATTTAAAAAGTGTTTTAACATGAACCGCTGTTTTAATGTCACTGCAGTTAATTTCACTCAGTAGGAGCTATGCTGAATTCTAGGTAGGGTTCAGATTTGTTTTTACTGGGCAGGGCAAGGGGAGTCAAATACTTCCTTGGGTCCCAACTTGGAAGCTGGTATTTTATGGTAAACCAAGTTTGTTTAGACGTTCATTTTAAAAAATACTGGTAAAATCCCCATTCCTTAGCACAGCCGTGGTGCTACCGATCCTTACACCAGTGACCCAGTTTGGGAATGGACTGGGGTCGCTCTGGGCCTGGGTGGGTGGAGGGAGGATTGAGTGTCTCAAGGATAGCTCTCCTCCCTTGGAGAGGGCACTGCGTCATGCTGTCTGCCTGGAAAACAGGGTGTGGCAGCACAAGCAGCAAAGCTTACACTTGGGGAGGAGTCGCTGTTGGATGCCATTAGTGTGCAAGTACACATGTCATTGCATGCCGTCTGCTTCTGGGGAGAAAAGAGACAAGACACCCCCCCCCCCGGCTCCGGCAGGATGGTGTCAACACATAGTATCAGCCCATCGGCGGAGCAGCAGCACTATTGCTCGTGACATCAGTGACTCGGGTTCAGAAATGAGACAAAGTAGTCAGGGGCCGACCGGGGGCAGGGGAGGAGGACCAAGCACCCCGGAGGAAGCTTTTCTCTGGGGAGGGAGGTCGGCACGTTCCGCTGCAGTACTGCCGCCTAGATGACCACAGGTGGCAGTGCAAGCAGAGCCACAATGGGTGGATGGGTGCCTCCTGACTGGGATGTTGGCACGCTAGCATGTAGACATCTGCTCCAGTCCTAGTCCACTAGGCGCCCGGGGGAGGGGGACAGAAACATAGGAAAATCCCTCAGTCTTCAGAATGAAGCCTTCACTCCTTACAGATCCCGCACCTGCTCGCTGGGCTGCCGACTCTCACCCAAGCTGAACTCCTCCTGGGCTTGGGGAACCCGGGGGTTCTGCCACAGGGGCAAACTGTGGGGCACTGTAGGGTTGGAAGTTAAATCCCAGGGACAGTGGGTGATGGGGGTGAGGGAGAGACAGGCTGATTGCACAGGTTGGGTGTTAAGGGGCATAAAATAATAGTAAATTAAAAAAAGGATAATGCTGACACCTCTGTATTATTCCCTACACTGCTGACCATGCCATTCCCTGTTATTTTTTTGTGCATTGTAATTTATTTTATCTTTTATTGCTGTCATGCGGTTGTTCCATAGTTTGAGTCACCTGTAATTCACTGTAATTGCTTTTATGTGTTGCACCAACCATTGTTCTCTATATGTATATGTCCCTGTTTTTATGTAATCAGGACCTCCTTGTGAATGAGCCTGCTCAATGTAGCTTTTCCTGCAATAAAGTTTAGAAGGCAGTATAGCACAGTGGTTTAAGGCTGTGAGCTGCAAACCTAGAGACCTGAGTTTGAATCCCATAGCCCCACTTGCATACTGTGTGACCCTGAGCAAGTCACTTAACTTCCTTGTGCTCCCAGGTCGCACCTGTAAACAAGCTTTCAGAGTAGTGTGTGTCTCTCCTGGTAAAAAAAAAAAAAAAACGAAAAAAGCTTGACTTGAATTCCCCCAGCAGAACTGGGTCCTGAGTAAGTGGTGAGTTAAGTCACAGAAGAGGCAGGACATGGGTCTGGAGAGTGCCAGCGGCTGTGGACAGGCAGGATCACTTGGAGGACAGACACCTGTATGGAAAAATTCACAGTTCTTTTAAGAAACGCTATTTTTGTCTTTCATGCCTGCAAAGTTGGATGTCATCTAATCCCTCCATCCCTCCCTTCCTTCTTTCTTTCTTTCCAAATATGCACAACACCAGTTTCCAAGTGGGTACCATGGAGCAATTTCAGCCGCAGTCCACCATGTTACATTAATTAAGTTACAATAGGTTATCATTTATGAGTCGGAGACATCCTCCTCCTTTATGTTGCAGGTCTTCTAGCTGGTCCCTGCTCTTCTACTATCATGTTCCAAGTAGTTCTGAGAATCTTCTTTCAGAAACGTGGTGGTGCCTCAGAACCTGCCATGAAATGACAGTCTGCTGGTGTTCCTCCATGGGTGAAGGGTTCCCATTTGCTTCCCATTCCCAGATTCTCATCACAGAATCCAGCACCTCTAGTGTCCCATCACATCCCTCTGCTTTGGGGGGGGGGTGCAGGAAAGAGTCCCTGGCTGGGATGCGCAGACTAAGAGTGACTGGCTGCCTGGAGAGTCTTTCATGCAAGGTCAATGAAACATGATTTTACTTTTTTTTTCCATCTATATTTTCCTGCACCATCCCAGTCCCCTTCCCATCTGCTGCGACCCCCCCCCCAGCCCTGCCACCCCACCTCCAGAACTTACCCTATCTTACCGCTTTCTCTATGGGGTAGGATAAATGTGGTGAAGATGAACATATTTCCTAGGCTTTTCTACCCTTTGTGCAATCTTAATGTCTGGTTACCTTTATCGTGGTTTAGGAAGTTCCATGGAATGTTAGCGGACTTCATTTGGAATTATAAGAGGGCCTGAATGGCCTATGTTAGGTTGGCGGCGCCTAAAACACAGGGTGGTTTGAGACTCCCCCACTTTGCCCTATACTTCTGGGCTGCCCATATGAATAAATATGGAAGGTGGGTACTTTCATTCATCCCCAAATCTGAGAGGGAGTATATCCCGCTATGGGTTGAATTGGAAGCTAGCCTTATTAATAGGTTAGGCTATAACCCCTAAGCTTTACTGTATAATACCCCTAAGATGGTCCCCCAGCTCAAGAATACACCAATTGGTGTGTCCCTTAGGGTTCACAATCAAGTCTGTAACTTTTTGAGGTACAAATATACCCTGGATGGCTCCCAACCCATCATGGGTAATCCACAGTGGCGTATTGCTAACCGGGTGATCTCGATAAGTGGCTGCCCTGAGCTGGGAAAATGTAAATGGGCAGACCTTTCTCAATGAGGAGGGAGATCCTCACTCTGTAATAAAAATAATGCAAGATTTCCAATTGTCCGGGGTGGCATTTAAAGTTTATCAACTAAGGCACCTCCTCGTCCAAAAGTTGGGGTAAATAGGCCCATCTCTCCTGTATAGACCTATGGACGGAGCTTAAACCCTTAATAGGATCTCCTCATGTGTATCGAAGATTTACCAAGTACTATGTCAGCAGGCTCTATGGATAATGCAGTCCCTGCATCATATTGGCCATGGCCTTCCCCAATGCTAGATTGGATTGGTCTCGATTTGGGGAATTGTTATAAATATATGAGACAGGATTGTCTCAGACTAACACAATTTAAAATTTTGCATAATATTTATTATACGTGAGAAATTAGCTGATCTGAAAGTGCTGCAGGAGCCCAAATGTTATAGGTGTGGATCGAGAGGCCGATGTGTTACATACATTTTGGAATTGTTCGAAAGTGGCCCCATTGTGGAGTGAAATTAAACTTAGAGCTGACCCTTTGTTGGGAATAGGGGAGATGTTCATACCAGAGGTCTGTATACTGGGAGATTTGTCCGGCTTTCTGGTCAAATCGAGGAAATATCATATGACTATGATTTCTATTACTGTGAAAAGATTAGTTCTTAAACATTGGAAAGATTCATCTATAATTACTTATTCAGAATGGTTAAGGGATTTGCTAATGAATCTCAGGATAGAGAGAACAATAGCAATATTGCACAATCAAATGCCTCTTTTTGATAGAGTCTGGTCTCAGTTAGTACGCCTACCTTAATATGGTGGTGTTGGTTTTCATGTCATCCAATTCTGCATATAATGCCTTGAGGGGTTGGGTTTCTTAGGTGGGGGTAGGAGGGGTCAGGGGCCTGACTTTGTTAGGATTGTTTTATAGGATCTATAAACATTTTAGTTGGGCCTGATAGCATGATATCTGATAATGTCAACCCCTGTACCATAGACTGGTGTAATATTTACGGTAGGTTGTATCTTTTGAGGGGGAAGGGTATGGGGGGTTGGGTTTTTTTTTTTTTTTGGGGGGGTCAGGGGCTTACGACATGTTTATGGATATTTTCCTGTTGTATGGTCATTACTGTTTGGTTTCATTGTATGGAGATTAGCAATGTAGGTCTCTGTACCACCAATATGTTAAAAATTTAATAAAAAGTTAATGGAAAAAAAAAAAAAAAAAAGAACTTACCCTATCTACTTTTTACCTCAAAGGGTGAGTGGGCGCCACGATGGTGGGTGCATCACCTGGGGAACTGAAATTGTATCCTGCTGATAGGGGTTCCTTCCCCGAGTTTCTCCCCTTGGATTGGAGCAAGTGGCATGCAGTGGCGTGCACAGACAGCATTACAATGCTGCACACCCTCAACAGCCACCTGCAGCTCAAGCAGCAGTACACACACACACCCACACACACCCTGAAGGAGGAGAGCCGTGAATTGGCACTCAGTCCTTCTTCCTCTGGCAGGACACTGAGCTACCCTGATTCATTCCCAGGCCCAGGTCACCAGTGTGGCAGGGGTAAGGCATCCAGCCCCTCGGCCCTCTGCACCACTGAGCCGGCCTCAGTTTTGTTTTAGTTTTTAATCATTTTTTGCTCCTAACGTAAGGCCCTTTAGCCCACCCACTTCCTGATGGATCTCCTCCATTCCATCAGTACAACTTCCAGGATTCCTGTATGGGCACTACAGTGCCTCAGGCCCCATGTGACAGTGCTGTCCAGTCCATTTGGCAGCTACAGCTAACGAGTAGGCAGAATTTGTAAGGAGGAATTTAACTTGGAACATAAACAAATACATGAGAGCGGTCAGTCTCAAGTGCTATAATTGTTGAGATGATTGAGATGATCATACTGACCTGCCCCTCCAGCTCTGATTTTTATGTTCTTAGAATTGGTGGAGAGTTTTCTGGAGTGAAAGTGATAGGCACTGTGGCCGTGCTGTCAACGGGGGGGAGAAGCCTGCAGTTCCTTGGGAAGCAACTCAGAATTTCTGGTGGCTGCAAGGGGATGAAAGGGACATACATAGTCAGGTCAGCAGGGGCATGCAGGGTGGAGAGGTGTTAGCCAGCAGCAGCAGCATGACGGGCAGCTGGGAAAGAGAGCAAGCAGCCTGCAGAGCAGAGAGAGAGACATGCCACATCAAAGAAAACACAGTCGGGTGCACACACTGGGCTCAACACATCTGTGAAAACATACACATTCACATACACATACATGAGAAGTGCAGTCCCAGATGAACAGTCATATCAGTACCTAGATACACATGTACATTACAGTACACAGTGACATTCATAAAAATGCAGGCATGTCTTTAACACACACACATATCCATGCAAAACACAGACTCACATCCCTACAGTTGGAGACGCATTCATCTGTGCAGTGCATCCATGCACAGATACATCCATGCAAACGCAGGCACAACTTTAACACAGACACACACACACACACACACACACACACACACACACACACACTCTTAGGACTAACTATTAGTGGCACAAGCCCACTCTCTTGTACATTATGTCTAAAAATATACTGCTTTTAAAACGGAGTTAGCTGAAGCCCTGATTCCACGATTCTCGTCAATTTCAACATACTGTGTTTTAGGGGAATCTGCAGTTTTTTCCTGTTTTTCCACCCTTATCATCAGATTATCATCAGATCCACCATGGTTGCCCCTTATTGTCCAGCCAAGGGAGGGGTGGGGATTATCTTTGCTACTGACACCAACTCCTTTCCATATTTGGCTGGAGGGGGGATAAATTGCTTCAGGATGTTTCATAATTATTGCCTCTCTATGTCTCTTATTTTTTGCCTGTACCAACATAAAAAATTTCAGCTGTTGCATTTTTGTCAGAATGACCTCCTGACCTGCGGTGTCCAGCCTGCAGCCGTCTCAGTTGTTGGAGAAGAGACTGCTTGACTGGCGGTGAGCACATTCATAATGAAATCAATGCTGCTCCATGTTGTTTTTGGGAAACCACAGGGCACAGGACCCCACTGCTGTGTAAACAGACAGCAGACTCTTGCATCGTGCCTGCAAGATGGATAGACGTCAGGGGTCATCTCCCTTAGTGGTTACAGGACATCAGAAATGATCCTTTTAGGACCACCTGCCAGGTTGCCCAACAGAACAGAGATGTTCAATCCCTGAAATAGAGTTTATGGCTTCATACCAAGACAAGAGAGGGCATACCTTCATGGTCACCTGTTTGCAGCTCTACTTACAGCCTTCCGTCCGTCTCTGGGCTTTGAGAAATCGATGGTTTGGACATCTGTTTGGGAAGGTATCATGCAGAGTTCACTGTGGATAGAAACTGGGAATGTAGCCAGCCCATCGACACAGCAGTAGTGCTACCACTCACGATGCTGGCAGCCTGGGATTGCAGCAATCTCCGGTCATCCGGGTCAGATGGGTGAGGAGGATTGAGCATCCCAGAGGATGTGCTCCTCAACCTGAGGGTGGGGCATGCACTCTACTGCAGTACCATCACATGGGTGACTGTGGGTGGCAGTGCAAGTGGAACCAGCAAGGGAAAGCATGTGTGAAGTGAGCCCACTTGTGTGCTCATGTCACTGGCAGTCCCTGTCCGCCAGGCACCTGGTGAAGGGAGAAAATGGGAAATACTGCTGGCTAAGGCAGTGTGGTGTTGCATACTCCTGCAGCCCCTGCACCACCTACTGGGCTTCCTTGCCTACCACCACTGGGCTAAACTCTCCCTGTGGCTTGGGGAGCTCTGCCATGGGGGGGTGTAAACTGTGGGGCACTGTAAAGTGGGTAAGTAAATCACACAGATGGCAGGTGTCGGGGCTGGGGAGGATGCAGCGGATGGGAACCTGCCGAGCAAAGATGGTTACAAAAAAACAAACGCTGGGACTATTTGTTGTTGATTCACCAGTTTAGTCCCCAGCTGGTCTTCTTGCCTCTTGCTTACTGAAACGGCAGTGTGACTTCTACACACACACACATTAAAATGGCCACAGCCCAGTGACGTAGAGGGTTGAAGCAGTTCAGCGCCATTCCTCTCCTGTACTGGCAACCCGAGTTCGGGAACAAGCTTGAGTTTCCAAGGGTTGGCTGAGGGTGGGGGGAGGGTCTGGGAGAGGATCGAGTGACTGTGTGGCAGCTCTCCTCTCCCGGATTGGGGAGGTAACTTCCCCCTGCTTTTGACTGCCATGGGGTGGAGGGCAGGACAGCGGGACCAGCAAACAAAAAATCAGAGGTTGCATAAAATCTAACATGCACTGCAGGCTACTGAATCTCTGAGTGCTGCCTACTGCTCTGATGTCAGCTGCAGGGGATTCTGGGATTTGCAGTAACAGAAGATGTCAGCGTGGAACTAAGCAAAATTAGTCTAATACAATCTACTGTACTACAGTAAATAGTAAGTACACCAAAATGTTTTTGCACACAAAGTGCACATTGGGACCAGCCCCACACTTGAGTGTGTGGCTCTTGATGCTGACTGTTCCTCTTTAAACAAGCATTTGTCAATGCCGAATGTTTGCTTGCTGGCATTGACATTGGTAGTGTAGGAGTTACAGAGCTGCATAACAGGAATGGCAGTGAAGTATTGTACTGAAGCCAACCCCATCACCACCCTACAGATAGTGACAGGCATTGGGGTGTGCCTTTGGGTCGTCAGGCATAACGGCCACACCATTTCACCACACCCTACCTTGCAGACACTGACAAGTGCCACGGTGTGCCTTGGGGTCTTTGGCCCTTATGTTCACCCCATTCCATCAGGAAACACGATGAGATGGGCGCGGTATAGGAGAATGGGGTGAACTTTGCGGCCAAAGAGTCCAAATCCTTGATGCCTCTCAGTGGCTGCAGGGTGTGGAATGGTATAAGCATTGCAGGCGACAATCCCAAGTCACAGCCCTGATGACTGTCATTCTCTGCAGGGTGGGGCATTATGGACGGAAACCCTAACACCTCAGGCATTCGATGGTATTTTCACTCCAAATTTTCAACATGTTTTTTTTGAGACCACCACCTCATGAACAGTGGCAATATCAGTTTGTTAGCCAAAAGTTGCTTTTGCACAGCGACTATGGCATTTGTCACCACAGGTGCAAAAACACATTCCGAACAGGATTTGAAAAATGACAGCTGTATTGTTCATGGGGAGATGTAAAAAATGGCAATGTTGAAAATCTGCAGTGAAAATATTAAAAAAACTGGTGAAGTCATGAGCATGTGCAGAAACTGTGCAACGCGCACCCATAATGTAATTAGTTTGGGGATTTTTTACAGCAGATTGTCAACACATGCATTTTGGGACCTCCGGTCATAAACAGTGTCACTGTGATTTTTTTTATTTATCCCAAACAATGATTTCCCACAGCAACCATGCATTTCTGTGCTGAAAGTGTGAAAACACATTTTGGCCATGTTGTGAAAAATGACAGCTGTACTGATCATAAGGAAGTGTGGAAAAATGCCACTGGTGAAAAAAAATCTGGATTGAAAATATTACAAATTCATGAACTTACGAAGGTGCGTGGAAACTGCACAATGCTCACTTGTAACACAGTAATTTCATGGACTTTTGTCACCAAATTTTCAACATAGCCATTTTAAGACGTCTACTCATGACCAGTGTCACTGTGATTTTCTTAATCTGTCCCAAACATTGCTTGTGCACACCGACTGAACCATTGTCCGCTACATGTGCTGAAACACATTTTGGGCGAGATGTGAAAAATGGCAGCTGTATTGCTCATAAGGAAGTGTGGTAAAATGGCAATGTTGAAAATCTGGAGTACAAATATTAAAAATTTGCGAACTTACGAGCGTGCGAAGGAACTGCGCAATGCACGCCCATAAAACAGTCATTTTTAGGAATTTTTTCACCAAATTTTTAACATAGCCATTTTAAGACCTCTGCTCATGAACAGTATTACTGTGATTTTCTTAATGTGTCCCAAACATTGATTTCGCACACCGACTGCACCAGTGTGTACTACATGCGCGGAAACACATTTTGGGCGAGATGTGAAAAATGACAGCTGTACTGCTCATAAGTAGGTGTGGTAAATGGCAATGTTGAAAATCTGGACTGCAAATATTAAAATTTGCGAACTTACGAGCGTAGTAGGAACTGTGCAATGCAATATCAGAAACAAATATTTTAGAATTTTTCACCAAACCTGCAAATATGGACTTTTGAGAGCCCACCTTATGGACACTGGCACTGTCGCTTTCTTTAATCGGTCCAGAAAGGTGATTTCACGCAGTGACTGCGGAATCACCCTTCGGGCCCTATTAACATCATGACAGTTCAAAAATTCTTGAGGAGGGGTCCCAAAAACCCCATGTTGAAAATTTGGTGCTAAAATTCAAAAAATGCCTGAGATATGCATCAAAGTTGAAAAAACCCTATTTATTACATTATACAACTTACCAGCATTTCCTCAGTTCGCGGTCGGCTTTGAAGAGTGCAGACGCAGCCCCAGTCCACCAAGATCGCTGGCATGGACTCGGAGGTAAGGCATGGGGGTAAGGGGGGATGTGGAGAGGCAGGTGTGCAGTGGTGGGTGCAGGTAGGGGCAGGGAGACTACGAAGGACCGCTTTCTTGTTTACAGGTTTTTTCCAAGATGACGCGGAACGCTTGCCACGCTTGGATTGGGCACCCCTTGCCGGCAATAAAACTTTTGCCACGCTTGAGGTGGGCTCTCAGCCGTGGCAGCTGGAAGGCTGTTTTGGGTGGCCTGGAGCCGACGGGGGATTGGGCAATTTGTAGGCAGTAATAATTTTGCCACACTGGGGTGGGCTCCCAGCGTAGCAACTAGAAAGTTGTTTTTTGGGGCGAAGCCAGTAAGTGATTGGGCACCCTGTCAGCCATACAGTGCATGCGTAGGTAGAGCACGCATATGCGCGGGTGTGTGTGGGGGTGTGTGTGTGTGAGGGGGGAGCGCTGCTCACTCAAGCAGTGCTCTCCCTTTCAACTGTACAGCACTGCATTTTGGATCGTCGCACTATGTTTCTTGCACATGCATGCAAGCAAACATAATAATGCTGGTACCACTGCACTCCAATATCTCCTGTAAACTCCTGCTGTTTGCAGTGATGAAAGTGAGCGGGAACGCACAGGAATTCAGTTCCTGTACCTTTTTTGCAGCAGGAACAGAGTTCCTTTACTTCTCCCTACTGATATTTGAAATGAAATTCTTACAACAATAATATAATGACAATTTTGTGGCCTCTGACATGACATCAGTGGATTCCATCACACAATTTGACTTGCAGAATAATTTAATTTGTTTTAGAAATACTCTGACATCTCTGATTGGGTGCACCAGTATCTATACAGATGTGTCTGGACTGAATGAAATATGGAAACATAGATGCTGACAGCAGAAAAAGGTCCAAAGGCCCCTCGAGTCCCAAGAGTTATCCTTCAGTGCAAGGATCTTAATTCTGCTTTTCATTTGTGCCAATGTTTGAGTTCCTGTACTTCTTCTTGTTCACCACTTACACCACTGGCTGTTTGGCTTTGGACAAGAGATGGAAGCATTTTTTGTCCTCAGGGCTTTGTTTTTGTGTTCTTATAGCTTTTGTTTCCCTCTCACCATGGCATTTACCTTAAGGCATGCATAATACACAGCGGTGCACAGACTCTCTGCACTGAATTGTTTAAGGTTGCACTGGTGGCACATGAAAAGAATGCAAACCTGCGCTGCGCCGCCTCATGCAGGATGCTGCTGTATTAGTTGAAGCATTCGTCTTCATTACTGTCAGCATTTTTGGCATCCAGCCCAGCCTTGCTGGTCCATGATGTATGCTTTTCTCTACCTCACAGGTATTAAAGAGAAGCTATGGAACTTTATTTATTTGTTATTTCTCTCATTGTATCCATGTCTGAGGATCTGTTGGTAGCACTCTTCACTCGGCCAGGAAGATCAGATAGTCGGGGGGGGGGGGCAAGTCCCATATCAGGCTCATTTAGCTGATCCCCCGTACTGACATTGCCATGCTGAAGTAGGGGGCGCTGAACTGATGAAGTGTTGAACTCTAGAATCTTTTTGGTGAGTTGTTGAACCGAGGTCCCTTCTGCCCCCTCTCTTGTGGCTGCTCAGGTGGTAGTTAAAGATCCCTTGGCACTTCTCAAAAGAATAGGGGAATTATTTCTGGTGGCCTTGCCTAAGTACCCTCTCTCAAGTAACCCAGATGCTAATAAGGGGTGATGTGATATCTGTTTTTGGATCCAGAGACCTCGGATTCTGATTCTAAATTAAGGATTCAGGATATTCGGATTTAGTTGCCGAAAACCTTGAATTCTAATTGTTAGGATTCCGGTTGGATTCTGAAACCCAAATTTTGAATAACTAAATACTTAATCAGAGTGGACTGAGATTTCAGATTAGGCTAGTCCAAAAACTGAAATCAGTCTGATGGTCAGATTTTGCTATAGTCAGTCCCCCTAGTACTAATGCAAAAGGAGCCCCATAGGGGATGATAATGTGACTTGCTCAGGGTCACACAATGAGTGGCAGTGGTGAGATTCGATTGGCTGTTAGGGATATAGCAAGCTCAACCCTGGCTCAGGCACTAAGTTTTAAAGCAGCAGTGCATGCTATGGTGAAACTTTCAAACTATATTTTTTAATTCCATTTTAGATTGCCCCTTGCCTTCTGACTTGTATGATAACCTTCTTTCCGAATTTTGAATCTGCTTTAATATTTCTTTTTACGTTTGAAAGAATAGAAGGAGTGATCCTGTTAATGTGACTCAGACTGCTTTTCATCTGTATTCTTAGCCATTTTATTTGCACTTATTATCCCATAAAGTCAGGGAGCAGTGTCTGTTGCATGCTGGTTCATTATAGTCACTAGAAAATGATGTTAAACAACAGGCGTTCAAAAACAGCAGAGAATACTGATGAAAACTTGGACCCGAAGAGGACACCCGATGGTCCAGTGGGTAGCTCTGCGTGCTCCCTCGTTGGTGACTCAGGTTCGGAAGCGAACCCAGTCACAGCAGCACTCCCAGCCAGAGATGTATGGTATCGGGTTCCACCCCACAGTCCCTGCAGTGGGCCAGGGAGCTTGTCTGTCCCACTGCATGCGTGAGGTCTGAAGGTGCAGGCCTGATGTCGGGGAGGTGGGCAGGGCTAGAAAACAAGAAAACCTCAGACCCCGCCAACAGGATGAAACTCCGGCCCATCACATGCCCCACACCACCGACTGGGCCCCTGGCTTCCCCTCTCTATATAATCACTGGGGGCAGAGATGATGGACCTCCCTCCCCTTGCCCCGTCATGAGGGGTAATCCAGGGAAGGATTGTTGGAGGCCAGATAAGCACCGGAGATGGCGAGTTATGGTGCTGGGTGGGCAGCAAGTTGAAAGGGGTCAGAGGTGAAAGGGAGCATAAACACAGGATGAAAAGAAATAAGCCTGACGCAAGCCTTATTAAAAGTTAGGGATTCTTTAATTATTTCAAATTCAAAAAAATAAAAAGGTGAAAGCAGACTCAAAATAGGGAAAAAAGGTATCATATAAGACAGGAAATAAAGGGCAATCTCAAATAGAATAAAAAAGTACAGGCCAGCATTTTCACCATACCATACACTGCTGCCTTTTTAGCTCATGCACAACTTTACTAGTGTGTGTGTGTGGCCAATATCAGGTGTTACAATATTTTACTCACATTCTTTCTTCATTCAGTGATTTCGGAAAGGGGTTCTTAGATTCATAAAATGAGCTGAGGTGTCCATCAGCCTGACACAAACAACAAGGTGACTCCTTCGTAGGTCAGGTACCTACTCTTATTGTTTTAATATCTAAACCACTAATAGAAACACAAGCCCTGTTTTCACTTGCGAACCAGTTCCAAACCAGTGTAAGTTTGCACCTGACTGTTTATGCAGACACTGGCGTACACGTCTTCTGAGAGGCGGCTTCCACACCTGTATGACAGTGGTGTCCAGTGCATGCATACACCTCTGTCCTCCAGCTGCGCCAGCAAGTTTAAGCCTGCCCTCCACACAATGTTGCCACTCGTAACTCTGTGTTCTCAGTTGAGGAAGTAAATAGTGTGATGCGGGGAACATTACAGTGTAGCACGTCTGCCTGTTTGGGCCACTGAGCGGACTAAGGGAGAGAGCATGTATATGTCTGCATGTACTTCTTTGGACCACAGAGCTTCTGCTGGCAGAATAAGACCTGAGGTCCATCCAGTCTGCCTGTCTGTCTGTGAAGGCCATTCTCTAGCTTCCTAGTATCCTTTTTTATAGAGTGCTGGATTAACTCCACAGGTAACCCACACTGTGGAGTGGGTTAATGCACTTATAACATGGGGATGAAAAATGCATTACAGGTGCCCCACTTCTGATGTGCGCGGTTATCGTAGCATCTGCTGTGGCTCCTCATCAGTTCACATAACGCTTGGTGCTACTGCCTGCATGCTCACAAGCTCGCTCACTCACTCATGATGCCTGCTCACTCCCAGCATGTAAAATACAGCATATAGTGCTTTGTTCTATTCCAGCTTGGTATTCGTTGCTGGCGGCCTCATAGCATGCTCTGAGTAATGCATGCTGGCATGGACTGAGAGAGCATTGCTTATAGAATCAGGTGAAACTTGGCAAGTGTTTCAAAAAGTATTGTACTGAACAGTGTGGCACATCCCCCATCTTATGGAGTAGAGGAGCTAAACATGATGAGCCAGATATTCAAACTGCGCTCTTCTTAGGCGCAAGCCCTTGCGCTGTGCAAAATAGTTGCACAGGGGTGTGGCCCGGGCGATATTCAAAGGATTTGTGCTATTGAGCAACTCCTTTGAATATCACCCCCCGGCCACAGCCACTGTGTATGGCGCAGTGGAACTTGCGCCACCACAAGTTGTCAGAGTGGAGCATTCAACTTGAGGTGGCGCAAGTACCATTGCACCACGCGCAAAATCATGGATATTCAAAAGGTGACATGCAAATGGGGCCATAATTCATGCAAGGCGCACATGGGGCCATTTGCATCTGATTATGGCCCCATTTGCATGCCATTAGCATGCAGGTGCGCCGATCCCCGAGGACTTGCGCCTGGCGCCCTGCCAGGCACCAGCCGTCGGGGACCGACGCCTCTGCAGCCCAATCGCGGCAAAAGAGTGAAAATCCTCACCACTGACTCCCCACTGGCTTCGACGCCAGCAACAGCAGTAACATGCCTCGCACAGCCCTACCGCAGGCTGCATTAGTTTATACACTTCAGAGCTGGTCATTAGAGTTTCATATGGCCGGCAATGTCTCTCCTCTTGGTTATTCTGTACCAGTGGCTGTCGCTGGATGTATCATTATGACTCTCGAACAGGCCTGGTGGTCCAGTGACGATATTGTCGCGCGGGATGTAATTACAGGTCTCGGTGTTTGTGCTTAACACTACCTGCTCATTCTTGGCCGGGTAGTCGCCATTTTGCCGCCACTCGCCGACGACGCCCGGGCTGCGCCTATTGGCAGCAAGAGCCACTGGGCAGTCGATACCAGAGAAGATGAAGTCCAGTTTTGTGAATGAATGTACTCATTCACAAAACTGGCCTGTATGGGCAGGGGCTGCATGCTCATTGGCTGCTCTGCACCAGGGTGGGCTTGCAGCCCTACCGCAGTCAGTCGGCGGGTGGCGGGCGGCAGGCGGTGGATGCTGCCGCCCACCAGCCGCCGGGGAGCGGGTGGTGGGGCTTCATGGTGGGTGGGGTGAGGGATACTAGGCACCAGGGATGCATTGGGGGTGTTTAATGATTACATCCCGCGATCGGATCTACGGTCCACTGGACCACCAGGGCTATGTTTGGGGTGTGTGTGTAATGATTACATCCCGCGATCGATCTACGGTCCACTGACCACCAGGGATGTGTTCGGGGAGACACATTGCTGCCCGCGATCAGGCTGGTGGGGTTAGAATTATGCTCATGACAGTCATGGGGGCATACCTCTCAACCTCTCGCCCCATAAATCAGGGACAAGACATTAAAATATCAGGACACAGACCCCATATCAGGGACACATCTTAAGATTTGGCAGTATACACTCAGAAAGCTGATAGAATTAGGGGGGATTTATGTAAGATGCATTTTCTGAATAGGAAGGAATCTGTAACTTTAATATTTAACATTATTTTATGCTTACAATCCCCAGTGTTCTGTCACAAAAATACAATTGTTATGAGGGACAGAGACAAATTCTGAGGCATAATCAGGGATGTCCCTGAAAATCAGGGACAGTTGAGAGGTATGAGGGGGCACAGGGAGTGGGTTGGGGGCCAGCCACAGGTGGCAGCTGCTGTGTTGCACCCTGCAATGCAGCAGCTCACCTGTGGGTGGCCCTCAACTTAAGCCTTTTTTGGCTCAAAGTTGTGCAGGCGCAGGTTGGGGTGTGCAGGTGCAGGTTGGGGTTGCGCCAGAAAGTTACCTGCACAGCCCGCTGAATATCGGGCTGTGCAGTTTATGCATGGTTCCTCCCCCACCAGTTCAGCATGCATTCATTTGCATTGCGCTGTTGCTCAGCCTGTTTTCAATGGCGCAACTGCCTCCTGCTGAATATCGCAGAATGGAGCAAGTTTGGACTTGCGCAGGTGCAACCCTATTGCGCATGGCTCAACCCTTTTGAATATCTGGCCCGATATGTAAGTGTACAGCACACATGATGTAAACATCTGAGGACAGCGAAGCAGGGCATGACCGGGTGTCTCCAATCCATTGCTTTATCAGTGCTGTCTAGCAGGTGTACTGGGGGGGCCAAAAAAAAACAAGAAGGGATGGGATAGATACATGGGTAGGGTACAGGTAGGGAGGGTAGAGTCCAGAGGAACTCGGATTGAAAATCAGGCGAATGATGGAAGGGAGAGGGGAGGGATGCAGCAGCAGTTATCAAGCTGTGAGCTGCATCCCGAGCAGACGCTATAGACCTCAAGGCCTAATCTGCTGGCATTTTTGTATATTCAGTAGATAACTGTATAATAGATGTACAATAGCTGTACAATAACTGTATAATAGATGTGCTGTAGCTGTGCAATAGATGTACAGTAATTACCGGCTTTCCCTTTTTCCTGTAGGGAAACTGCGGTGTAATTTGCTATAATAAAGAAGTGTTTATTACGGCAAATGAACACACTGTTTCCCTTGGTCCGCGCATGTGCCACCCACGCCTCTCCTCTGTTCCAACTGCTGGCCACTTCTCATTCCCGGGAGACTGACTCAACTGGCAGTCTGAGTTGGTAGTAAGTTAAAACACAATTCTGTTACTATGAAATTAAAAAAAAAATGACAACTGCCAAGGAAATAAATAAAAAAAGTTTCCACAAATAATCACACAGTTACAACTGCAGACTTCACACCCCAAACAACCAGACTGCAGCCACACAGGAACTTCTGTTTATTTTATATAATTGCTGTGCTGAAAAAGGAAAACCCAGCAATTATATAACATAAAATAAGGGGTGGTGTGTGTTAACTCAAAGTTTACACACCTCCTTGGTGTTAGATGCTTTAATAAACCCCTTGAGCTTTGCTGTTGGGGTTTATGTAGCATCTGACACTGGGAAGGGGGGGTGTAAACATCTCGTTACACACACCACCCTATACTTTATTCTGTATGTTATAGCTATACAATAGATGTACAGTAGAGAACTATAATAGATGTGCAATAGCTGTACAATAACAGTATAATAGATGTGCTATAGCTGTACAGTAGATGTACAGTAGATAACTGTATAGTAGATGTACAATAGCTGTACAATAACCGTATAATAGATGTGCTATAGCTGTACAATAGATGCACAGCAGATAACTGTATAATAGATATGCTATAGCTGTGCAATAGATGTACAGTAGATGACTGCATAATAGATGTACAATAGCTGTACAATAACCGTATAATAGATGTTCTATAGCTGTATAATAGATGCACAGTAGATAACTGTATAATAGATGTGCTATAACTGTACAATAGATGTACAGTAGATAACTATATAATTAATGGGCTTCCCTTTTTCCCATTGGGAAACCTTGGCGTAATTTGCCTTTATAAAGGAGCGTTTATAACGACAAACATGCGCACAGTTTTCCCCACACTGCGCATGCTCAAACTCCTCGCTCATTGTGTCCTTCCCAAACAGTAAACCCTACCGTAAACACACCATGGAGAGAGTCTGCCATGGACACTCGGCAGTAAGTAATTTTTTTAAATTACTTCAGATGTTCCACATGACTACTGGATGGACCCCCATAACAATATTTAAAATAAAGTGAAAGCGGACCTTGCGCTCTGATGTAATCTGACTGCGCTAACACAGTAGTCTTTTTTTATTTTATATAATTGCTGAGGCAAAAAAGAGAAGCCCAACAATTATATAAAATAAAATATGGGTCTCGTAACTTGAATTTATTATTATCCCTTGGGTTCGATGCTATGCATAAACCCCTCGGGTGTGTGTAAATTCTCATTACACACCAAGACCCATACTTTATTCTACATATAATTGATGTGTAATAGTTGTACAATAGATGTACAGTAGATAACTGTATAATAGATGTGCTATAACTATACAATGGATGTACAATAGATAACTGTGTAATAGATGTGCTATAGCTGTACAATAGATGTACAGTAGCTAACTGTATAATAGATGTGCAATAGCTATGCAATAGATGTACAGTATATAACTGTATAATAGATGTGCTATAGCTGTGCAATAGATGTACAGTAGCTAACTGTATAATATATGTGCTGTAGCTGTATAATAGATGTACAGTAGATAACTGTATAATAGATGTGCAGTAGCTAACTGTATAATAGATGTGCTATAGCTGTACAATAGATGCACAGTAGATGACTGTATAATAGATGTGCTATAGCTGTGCAATAGATGCACGGTAGCTGACTGTATAATAGATGTGCTATAGCTGTGCAATAGATGCACGGTAGCTGACTGTATAATAGATGTGCTATAGCTGTACAATAGATGCACAGTAGCTGACTGTATAATAGATGTGCTATAGCTGTACAATAGATGCACAGTAGATAACTGTATAATAGATGTGCTATAGCTGTACAATAGATGCACAGTAGCTAACTGTATAATAGATGTGCAATAGCTGTACAATAGATGCACAGTAGCTAACTGTATAATAGATGTGCAATAGATGTACAGTTAACTGTGTAATAGATGTGCAATAGCTGTACAATAGATGTACAGTAGCTAACTGTATAATAGATGTGCTATAGCTGTACAATAGCTGTACAGTAGATGACTGTATAATAAATGTGTTATAGCTGTACAATAGATGTACACTAGCTAACTGTATAATAGATGTGCTATAGCTGTACAATAGATGTACAGTAGCTGACTGTATAATAGATGTGCTATAGCTGTATAATAGATGTACAGTAGCTGACTGTATAATAGATGTGCTATAGCTGTGCAATAGATGTACAGTAGATAACTGCATAATAGATGTGTAATAGCTGTACAGTAGATGTACAGTAGATGACTGTATAACAGATGTGCAGTAGCTGTACAATAGATGTACAGTAGCTAACTGTATAATAGATGTGCTATAGCTGTGCAATAGATGTACAGTAGATAACTGTATAATAGATGTGCTATAACTCTCAATAGATGTACAGTAGATAACTGTGTAATAGATGTGCTACAGCTGTGCAATAGATGTACAGTAGCTAACTGTATAATATATGTGCTATAGCTGTACAATAGATGTATGTGTGATAGATGCACAGTAGATAACTGTATAATAGATGTGCTGTAGCTGTACAATAGATGTACAGTAGATAACTGTATAATAGATGTGCAGTAGCTAACTGTATAATAGATGTGCTATAGCTGTACAATAGATGTACAGTAGATGACTGTATAATAGATGCGCTATAGCTGTACAACAGATGTACAGTAGCTGACTGTATAATAGATGCGCTATAGCTGTGCAACAGATGTACAGTAGCTAACTGTATAATAGATGCGCTATAGCTGTACTACAGATGTACAGTAGCTGACTGTATAATAGATGCGCTATAGCTGTACAACAGATGTACAGTAGCTGACTGTATAATAGATGCGCTATAGCTGTACAACAGATGTACAGTAGATGACTGCATAATAGATGTGCAATAGCTGTACAGTAGATGTACCATAGATGACTGCATAACAGATGTGCAATAGCTGTACAATAGATGTACAGTAGCTGACTGTATAACAGATGCGCTATAGCTGTACAATAGATGTACAGTAGCTGACTGTATAACAGATGCGCTATAGCTGTGCAATAGATGTACAGTAGCTGACTGTATAACAGATGCGCTATAGCTGTACAATAGATGTACAGTAGCTGACTGTATAACAGATGCGCCATAGCTGTACAATAGATGCACAGTAGCTGACTGTATAACAGATGCGCCATAGCTGTACAATAGATGCACAGTAGCTGACTGTATAATAGGTGCGCCATAGCTGTACAATAGATGCACAGTAGCTGACTGTATAATAGATGCGCCATAGCTGTACAATAGATGCACAGTAGATGACTGTATAATAGATGCGCCATAGCTGTACAATAGATGTACAGTAGATGACTGTATAATAAATGCGCTATAGCTGTACAATAGATGTACAGTAGCTGACTGTATAATAGATGTGCTATAGCTGTGCAATAGATGTACAGTAGATAACTGTATAATAGATGTGCTATAACTCTCAATAGATGTACAGTAGATAACTGTGTAATAGATGTGCTATAGCTGTGCAATAGATGTACAGTAGCTAACTGTATAATATATGTGCTATAGCTGTACAATAGATGTATGTGCGATAGATGCACAGTAGATAACTGTATAATAGATGTGCTGTAGCTGTACAATAGATGTACAGTAGATAACTGTATAATAGATGTGCAGTAGCTAACTGTATAATAGATGTGCTATAGCTGTACAATAGATGTACAGTAGATGACTGTATAATAGGTGCGCTATAGCTGTACAATAGATGCACAGTAGATGACTGTATAATAGATGCGCTATAGCTGTACAATAGATGCACAGTAGCTGACTGTATAATAGATGCGCTATAGCTGTACAATAGATGCACAGTAGCTGACTGTATAATAGATGCACTATAGCTGTACAATAGATGCACAGTAGCTGACTGTATAATAGATGCGCTATAGCTGTACAATAGGTGCACAGTAGCTGACTGTATAATAGATGCGCTATAGCTGTACAATAGAAGAACAGTAGCTGACTGTATAATAGATGCGCTATAGCTGTACAATAGATGTACAGTAGATGACTGTATAAAAAATGTGTTATAGCTGTACAATAGATGTACAGTAGCTGACTGTATAATAGATGTGCTATAGCTGTGCAATAGATGTACAGTAGATAACTGTATAATAGATGTGCTATAACTCTCAATAGATGTACAGTAGATAACTGTGTAATAGATGTGCTATAGCTGTGCAATAGATGTACAATAGCTAACTTTATAATATATGTGCTATAGCTGTACAATAGATGTATGTGCGATAGATGCACAGTAGATAACTGTATAATAGATGTGTTGTAGCTGTACAATAGATGTACAGTAGATAGCTGTATAATAGATGTGCAGTAGCTAACTGTATAATAGATGTGCTATAGCTGTACAATAGATGTATAGTAGATGACTATATAATAGATGTGCTATAGCTGTACAATAGATGCACAGTAGATAACTGTATAATAGATGCTCTATAGCTGTACAATAGATGCACAGTAGATAACTGTATAATAGATGCGCTATAGCTGTACAATAGATGCACAGTAGTTGACTGTATAATAGATGCGCTATAGCTGTACAATAGATGCACAGTAGCTGACTGTATAATAGATGCGCTATAGCTGTACAATAGATGCACAGTAGCTGACTGTATAATAGATGCGCTATAAGCTGTACAATAGATGCACAGTAGCTGACTGTATAATAGATCTTGTCTATAGCTGTACAATAGATGCACAGTAGCTGACTGTATAATAGATGCGCTATAGCTGTACAATAGATGCACAGTAGCTGACTGTATAATAGATGCGCTATAGCTGTACAATAGATGCACAGTAGCTGACTGTATAATAGATGCGCTATAGCTGTACAATAGATGCACAGTGCTGACTGTATAATGGATGCCTATAGCTGTACAATAGATGCACAGTAGCTGACTGTATAATAGATGCGCTATATTGTACAATAGATGCCAGTAGCTGACTGTATAATAGATGCGCTATAGCTGTACAATAGATGCACAGTAGCTGACTGTATAATAGATGCGCTATAGCTGTACAATAGATGCACAGTAGCTGACTGTATAATAGATGCGCTATAGCTGTACAATAGATGCACAGTAGCTGACTGTATAATAGATGCGCTATAGCTGTACAATAGATGCACAGTAGCTGACTGTATAATAGATGCATATAGCTGTACAATAGATGCACAGTAGCTGACTGTATAATAGATGCGTATAGCTGTACAATAGATGCACAGTAGCTGACTGTATAATAGATGCTAATAGCTGTACAATAGATGCACAGTAGCTGACTGTATAATAGATGCGCTATAGCTGTACAATAGATGCACAGTAGCTGACTGTATAATAGATGCGCTATAGCTGTACAATAGATGCACAGTAGCTGACTGTATAATAGATGCGCTATAGCTGTACAATAGATGCACAGTAGCTGACTGTATAATAGATGCGCTATAGCTGTGCAATAGATATACAGTAGCTGACTGTATAATAGATGCGCTATAGCTGTGCAATAGATGTACAGTAGCTGACTGTATAATAGATGCGCAATAGCTGTACAATAGATGTACAGCAGATGACTGTATAATAGATGCGCTATAGCTGTACAATAGATGTACAGCAGATGATTGTATAATAGATGTGCTATAGCTGTGCAATATATGTACAGTAGATAACTGTATAATAGATGTGCTATAACTGTACAGTAGATGTACAGTAGCTGACTGCATAATAAATGTGTTATAGCTGTACAATAGATGTACAGTAGCTGACTGTATAATAGATGTGCAATAGCTGTACAATAGATGTACAGTAGATAACTGTATAATAGATGTGCTATAACTCTCAATAGATGTACAGTAGATAACTGTGTAATAGATGTGCTATAACTGTACAATAGATGTACAGTAGATAACTGTATAATAGATGTGCTATAACTCTCAATAGATGTACAGTAGATAACTGTGTAATAGATGTGCTATAGCTGTACAATAGATGTACAGTAGATAGCTGTATAATAGATGTGCTATAACTCTCAATAGATGTACAGTAGATAACTGTATAATAGATGTGCTATAACTGTGCTATAGATGTACAGTAGATAACTGTGTAATAGATGTGCTATAGCTGTACAATAGATGTACAGTAAATGTACAGTGTAAGGAATAATGAATGGGTGACCATACACAGCGATCCTTTGTTTCCATCAAGGGGTTGAGATAACATACTAACATACTAAAATGCCAGCAGAATAGGCCTAACGGTCTTTCGCGTCTGCTCATTTGGTCAGCCCCCACCCTGGGAGCTGACCTTGCTGCCCCCTTGCCTTATCTGGCTTCTCCTTCCCCAGTTCTGGATATTCTCACTGCATAACAGCATATGGACCTTGATTGTGAAACTCAACAGGTCAGTGTTGTTATCTCGGTCCCAAGATGGAAACACAAGACGAGTTGTTTATGTTTACCCTTATTTTATTTTTTATAGTATATGGTTCTGCAGAGAGAACTAGCAAGAGCACCAAGCACCAGTACAGAGAGTAAGAGAGAGAGAGAGTGTGAGCCAAGGAACAGCTCACCTGAGAAACGCTTTCTATATATCAAAAAATGTACAGCGAGAGTGTGAGTGAGCAAAGGTACAGAGAGAGTGAGCAAGTCCACTTTGCCTAGTAAGTGCTACCAGACTCTGAGGGGAATCCCTTCTCACACCATGAGGGCAGGCTGCTGCCTGCACATGTCTCGTTAAGTGAAAACAAAAGTGGGTGCCAAGTGGGAGTCAGCGCGAGCAGCTTCACAGGTGCACTGATGATAGAACATGCACAGCAACTCTTGAGTAGCCACTGATTTCCATACACAATAAGCCCTAACCATATACAGTACTTTAGCTGTATAATAGAGGTACAATAGCTGAATACCTACGAGCATATGACCAAGCCAGCAGAATTAGGCCATTCAGTCTTCCGAGTCTGCTCATACTGCAGGGTCCTCAGTATCAGCTACTGACCCCCCCCACCAGCCTTTCCCTTCTGTCCACCCCCTCTTTTTTTCCTTTATAGGTTTTTGTCCTCCCAATGGGGCTGGCAGGAAGCTCTGGCCCCTTGTTCTCTGGACTGCGACTCTCCCGCATCCAACCTTCCCGGTGGATCCCCCACAGGTTGCTCCCCGTGGCAGGGTGAAAGGTGTTGACTTTCCCTCCCCTCTGGAGACCAACATCTAGACTCGGGGGGGGGGCGGTGCAGTTGCTGCGGGGCCATCATGGAGCCTGCCAGCTCCAGTTTTCCACCTTTTCTCCCCTCGCCATGGTTGCTCGGGCGTGTGTGGAGGCATGTATTAATCCGTGGCACCTCCCTACTCTAGCTGTTCCTGTCTGCACTACCATCAGGCCTCCACTCTGGGGCAGCCTTGCAGCAGTTGCAACTGGGTCCCTACCGGGAAAGGAGACCTGCCTGACAGCTGCTCAGTCCATATCCCTGCCCCTCCCCCCGCTGACCCCCGACGAACCAGGCTCATTCCTGAACCCAGGTCGCTGGCATGGCGTGAGGTGTGGCATCCAGCGCCTCAACCCTCAGCACCACCGGGCCAGCACTCAGCCCCTCCTTGACCCTTATTTGCCCTTTAACTCTATCTCAACCTCTCTTGAAGCTGCCCACCATTTTCAATGAAGCCACCTCCTCAGGAAGGCCATTCCAGCCACCCATCACCCTTTCCGCAAAGAAGTGCCTCCTAGACTCTCTACTAAACCTCCCCCCCAATTTGAGACTGTGGCTCTTCATGTTTCGATTCCCATGGAGCTTGAAGAGACCCTCTGTGTTTACCCTATTTATTCCTTTCAAATACTTGAATGCCTCAATCATGTGCCCGCTCTCTCTTCTCTGCTCCAGGGAGTACATGTTCAGGGCCCCCAGTCTCTCCTTGTATATCCTACCCTGTTGGACCCTGATCATTTTGGTAGCCCTCCTCTGAACTGTCACAAGTTTATGTCCTTTTTAAGATCTGGGTACCAGTACTGCACACTGTACTCCAGGTGTGGCCTCTCCAATGACCTGTATGAGGGCAGTACCAGCTCCTCCCACCTACTGCTGATCCCCCTGGCATTGCAGCCCAGCATTTTATTTGCCTTAGCTGCCGCTTTCCTACACTGCATGGAATGCTTCAGGTATACATATACAATTGATATATAGTAGAGGTATAATAGATGTACATTCTTCTTTGCCATCGGCGTGGCACTCAACATGGTGAAACTTGTGGTAACAGTTGACATATCTAGCCTCTTGCACAGTTTTTCCTCCCCAACCCTCACTTTAACCCCCCCAGATCCCCAGTAAAGACTCCCATGGGGAGCATATCACAGCCCACTCCGGCTGCTAAAGAGTACACAATAGCAGGGGACGTACTAACGACAACAATAATGGAAAGGGATCTGGGTGTAGTCATATCAGATGACCTAAAGGTGGGTAAGCAATGTGAGAAGTCAGTAAGGAGAGCCAGGGGGAACTGGGATGCATAGGGAGGGGCATCACAAGTAGAAAAAGGGAAGTAATTAACCCTCTATACAGGCAGTTGGTGAGACCCCATCTGGAGTACTGCGTGCAGTTTTGGAGACCTCATCTACGCAAGGACATAGACAGGATGGAAGCAGTCCAGAGGAGGGCAACTAAAATGGTGCAGGGTATACATCAGAAACCATATGAAGAGAGACTGAGAGAGCTTAATATGTATACCCTTGATGAAAGGAGGGATGGGGGGGACATGATAGAAACTTTTAAGTACCTCAAGAAATCAACAAAGTCCAGGAGGTAGCATCTTTCAAAAAGAGATGTGTAAGAACAAGGGGCACAGTTTAAAGTTAGAGGGGCGGCTCAGGGATAATGTGAGGAAATTCTTTTTCATGGAAGAGTGGTGGGCCGTATGGAACCGCCTTCCTGGAGAGGTTGTGGGGTGTAAAACAGTGGGGGAATTTAAACATGCGTGGGACAGACATAAGGCAATTATAGTGGGGAGTTGCAGGAAGTAGGCTGCTGGTTAACTAGAATCTGCAGCTTATCCAATAGGTAGGGAAATGGGCAGACTGGGTGGGCCAAGTGGTCCTTATCTGCCGTCAAAGTCTGTGTTTCTATGTTTCTAGTTCGTGCTCGGTTAGTGCTTTTGTTGATCGACTACCCTCCATCAGATAGTATTGGTATGCGACCAAGGATTCAATCAAAGTCAGATTCCGGATCCGTAGTCAGACAGTTGTGGATCTGAGGTCGGATCTCAAAATAGATTTTCTTTTAAATTGCCTCTTTTCACAAAGACATCTGGACTAAGGTCCTTTTATATAGAGCTCCTCTTTTTTAGTATGGTTCCATCTGAAATCACAGATTGTAAAACTGGTGTTTTAAAACTCATCTTAAATTATGGCTTACAAACAAAAATGAGTATACACGTGCATTGTAGCAATCGATGTAATTTGTTTATCTGTAATCCTGTTTATATTGTTATATTTATTCTATATGTGTCTTGTTGACTTGTCGCTTGTGAAAACTGGCAGTTTTTGCTCATCAGGCAGGCTCACAAGTATAAAAAATAAAAATGAAATGAAACCGATCCATCAGATCCAGCCTCAGATAGCTGGAGCCAGTGGTCAGATCCGTCGGATGCAAGTCAGATCCACAGATACCATGGGTACTTAACTGTGGATCCTAGGAGGTTGGCTTCTTGGTTGGCTGTCTATGCCCCCCCCCCCAAAATGATGGTACCAGATGGTATCCGACCTGGTAGGATACTATCCAAGCAATACTACCGCTAAGGTTATCTTGATGTAACTAATCTTGGTATTGCAAAATGGGATAATCCTGTATTACCTGAAATAGAAAACTGGCCATGCTGAAAAAAAAAGCAGCTCTATTCTGCCAGCTTAGGGGCTCTTATGACATCATAGCATCCTTAAGCTTCTCTCTTGTGGCAGTTTGATGTCACCAGATCCTTGGTGGCAGAACAGAGCCATTCTTCACAGTCACCAGTTAATTACTGTGGGTGTGTGCGTCTCCGCATGTGCATGCAAGTGTGTGTGCACATGTGTGCATTTTCAAGTGTGTTGGCGTGCATGTGTGTGTTCTGTGGGCATAGAAATATACTTTAGTTTTATAATTGGAAACATTATTGTAAAATTTTCTTGCCAGTGTGCCCTTTATTTATTTAATTTTTTTGAAGTTCTGTTTTGTGCAGATCTGTTCACAGCAGCGGAGATGGGGGGGGGGGGGGGGGATCAAATAGCTGTGATGGAGAAGATAAATTATTCACTTGCCTGCAGCTTAATTACAGCCTGTGACAGAATTAATATGGCTTTGCACCATGTAAATTTTGCTGAAGTCAGCTCAGCAACGGTATGTAACATCTTCTAAAGCCTAGTTGTTAACACTTTTAAATTCAACTTTACTTGACAATTAGCCTGTCATTTTTGTTTTCTAATGGCCGCTGTACGGCAGTGGGCAGGAATCCTGTGCACGGTGCACGGGTAACCGGCGAAGGACTGATATTGCATGCACTTTCACTACCGTAACTGCTACATGGAGGATCTGTAATAGAGTATTAAAGTAAAGCCATAACGACCCTTAAGGTGGCTTTTACTCCAATCCCCATTGGGTAATCTCCTGCACTGCGATTACAGCTTCTGTACTGTGGGCTGCTGCATGACCCATGTATTTTGACCCTACCATATAGCCTTTGTATTGCTAACTCTCTTTGCCTATGTAAACTGTTACAACAATGTGCACTGTGCTGCCTGCTCTCCCCACTCGTCAGTTCCTATATATTGTCCCTTCTGCATAACCTCAATGTATTTTTTATTTATTTTTTAATTCTCTTTATCCACCAGTATTCCTGGCCACTCACCAGGACCGCCTTCAGCCATTGGGCCAGCGCCTTCTTCCCAGCCAACAGAACCACACCCTCTGCTACCCCCTTTTAGGTCCAGACAACATGCAGCACCCTAGGGTGGGCCTTCCTAAGCTTGCCTGCCAGAGTAGAGTCCGCTTACTGTGCCATAAAAATTCCTCCTCTTCCCACAGTAATCTGGTCACCCTTGGTGGAGATCATGCCAGAGCCTATCAGGGATCATCTAGAAGTTTGTTCTGCTGTGGTTGTGGCAGTCAGGCAGGGCATCTCATCTGCCCAGTGCAGCCCTTTTTTCCTCCTGAATCCCTAAAGAGTTGCCATGTAGTGATGCTTCCGCACATAACGTGCCAGCATCCGCCACTTGTCCTGGCTGCGCCTGCCAGATCCCCAGGCATACACACATCCAGCTTCCACTGGGTGTCACTGATGCACCAGGATCCATCTGCTTCCCCCCCAGCTGACCCCTCGATGACCCAGGCTTGTTCTCGAACACGGATCATCAGAGTCTCAAATAATAGCGGTAGTGCTGCGTGGATGGGCCAGTTCCTCGTGTCTTTCTTGATATTGGTTTGTATATATCTGACTGTGTACATCTTGTATACTATATATTATTTGTAAATTGTTCTTCCTGTGTCTCCCATGTATCCCCCCCCCACGCCATTTGCAACTGGAAATGAGACCTACCTGGACTCTGTTTGCTCATCTAGTAAAATAAATATGTTTTAAATCAATCAGGCGATCAATAGTGGCACAAACCAGACCTCCCATGTGGCAGTGATGACTGAGCAGGATAAGGAAAGCAAAAGTAGCACGGCATGCTTGTTTGTTTTTAAAGGAGAATGCCTGTCCTCCCACTAACCCCCCCCCGACAAATTAGGCTTTAAAGCCCTCAAAATAATGTTTTCATTACCTCAGTGTCATAATATTTGCTGGGATGTGTTCTATTCTCGACTTTACCATGCACTGTATACCAATTGAATAAAAACGAGGACACCACGTTGGAGTTTCTAACTGCTTTACTCCATTGCTTCTCGTGCACTGTTACACCCACGTCCTCAGGCGTGGTGACGTCATTACGCATATACGACATCCCCCCTTTACTTAGATTTAAACTTGTTATACATCTTTTATTCCCTTAATCTTGCGTATATTTGTTTACTGGTTTTTTTTGTATATATCTATAGGTGGTTACTCTATGGTATAACTACTTAATAATGAAGTCCTTAAGTCTCTGAGGTAATTTAATTTGCCTATGAGGCCTGTCTGTTCTTGGTGTTATAGGCCTTTGTGGCGATTCCTGGGTGGATTCACCCGATCTCTGTAACATAGGATTCTGCCCTCCAGTTTCCTTGGGTTGGTTATTCTCATTCTTCTGTAGAGTAGTCTCCTCAGGCATGTATCTTTTCACGAACGTTGTGTTCCTGCAATATCTTGCTCCCGTTGGCGAATGAACAACCACTTGGTTCCCTCACTTGCTGATCACCGTGTCACGGTATCTTATTAAAGGTGTTCTGAACTTATCTACTTGGTCTTGTTTCACAGGACTTGATCCCAATGTCCACCTCCAGATATTTGGCTTCTGCGTTGGTTGTCAGCATAGGCTTTGTACTTCCCCTTTTTCTCAGCATCTCTGTCTCGTACCTCTAGGTCACTCTCCAGTGTGGATATATCTGGAAGTTTCCCCCTTAGTTTTCTCTTGAAAAGAAGCTCAGCCAGGCTCCAACCCGTAGTAGAGTGATCAATGGATCTGTATACAGTCACATATTTGCGTAGCTCTCGTTTCCAGTCCAGCCCTTCAGCCTGTGCAATCCAAATCCTCTTCATGAGGGAGGCATTCTGTCTCTCTACCTCACCGTTCGCCTGTGCCCATTTTGGTGTCGTCCTCACGTGCTGTATTCCATTCTCCCGACAGAATCTCTGGAATTGAATCTACATAAACTGCGGACCACAGTCCGACCTGATTGTTATGGGAAGGCCATGGCGACTGAAGATGGTCTCCAAACTATCAATCACCTTTTCAGTCATTGTGGATTGCATCACGTCATATTCATAGTACCTGCTGTAATAATCGACAACTACCAATATTGACTGTCCTGTGGGTAGTGGACCTAGTAAATCAGTGGCAAGATCCTGCCACGGTCCTTCAGGTAACATCGTTGGTCTCAACGGTTCTGGTATGTCTGGTCGCGCTACAATCTGGCAACCATGGCATGATTTGACATATTTCTCTGCGGCCTTGTCCATTTCTGGCCACCATACTTTGCTCCTGAGGTGCTGTTTGGTGCCCACAATACCAAGTGTCCCTCATGGGCTAAAGTTATAGCTCTCTGGTGAAGTCCATGGGGTAACACAATGCGCGTCCCCAAGAACTAACTGTCCAATTGTGCTCAGCTCACTTGCCACGGGGGCATATGCCTTGCACCTCTCATAGCACCCTGTCTCAATGGCACTTCTCACCTCTCTCAGTTCCTCATCAATTCGCTGATGCTTCTCGACCTCTCTTGTGGTCAATGCACCCGGAGTTGCATTATGACTATGAACCGTATGTACTCTTCTGCTCCATGTGTGTGTGATTTCCTTCATTGCCGTCTCTCCCAATAGCGAGACAAAGGGTCTGCTATGTTATATCTCCTGCATGTGCAATAACCGGAAGTCATATGTTGTAGTCTCAATACTCAACGCCAATACGAGCACACGGTTTTGAGTGTGGACTGTAGATAGCCTCTAGCGCCTTATGGTCAGTCATTAAATCAAATCTCTTGCCGTACACATATGGGTGAAGCTTCTCACAGGCCCAAACCAATGCAAGAGCCTCACGCTCCATTTGTGAGTACCTGCGTTCGCACTCCGATAGACTCCTGCTCACATAACAGACTGGAACCATCTCTCCGTGTTGCTCCTGCACCAGTACAGCTCCTATGCCTACCGGTCCTGCGTCTGCTATCACTTTAGTGGGCGCATCCTTATCGCAGTAAGCTAACGTTGCCGCTTCAGCTAACTTGCTCTTCAGTGCTTGGAACACCATCTTTTGCTCTGGTCCAAAATTGAATATTGTGTCCTTCTTTGTCAACTTCATAGAGCTCCGTAAGTGTGGAGAACTGAGGGATAAACCTACTACTATCCCACTAATCCAAGGAAGCTGCAGACCTCTGACACTGTCTCAGGCTCCATGGCCTCGACCACTGCTCTTACTCTTTCAGTCGTGGGGCCTATGCCCTTTTGCGAGAGTAACATACCCATGAAGACCAGTTTGTCCATATTGAACTGGCATTTGTCTGGATTAGCGTCAGGCCAGAATTCGCCAATCTGTTCAGCACCTTGTGCAGCCGCCGGTCATGGCTCTCCTTGTCTGGGCCATGGACAATGATATCATCTGAAATGTTCTCCACTCCCTCAATGCCAGCCAGTGCTGTTGCAATTTCGTGCTGATACTGCTCACTGGCCATGAAACTCCAAAATGAGTCTTTAGTATCTGTCGTCCCATTATGCACTGCAAATGTTGTTATACCTCTTGATTCTGGTGTCAGTTCCAGTTGATGGTAGCCCCATTTAAGATCCAACTTACTGAATGTGGTAACCCGTTCATGCCTTGCAACAGTTCATCCACCGTGGGGATTGGGTACCTGCCTAACTATATCGCTATGTTAGCTTGTCTCATGTCCAGGCACATCCTGATTTCTTTGTTTGGTTTCGATACGATCACTACCAGATTCACCATGGTGTGGCCTCAACCACCCTCGATTATGTCCATGTCCAGTAGTTTCCTTAATTTTGGTTTCCACCGCTCCTCTCAGGTGAAAGGGTATTCGCCTAATGGGCTGTGCCACAGGTACCACCTTCTCATCTATGTGCAGACTTATTTGCTTTGTGTTAAGCTTTCCCACATCTTGAAACAATCCAGGGTATTGTTGCCTTATCTGGCCTCCCACATCATACGCTGCTGCTACATTGACATCTAGCCTGAGTACCCCCAGTTTTACAGTGGTCTCTCTTCCCAGCAGCAGTTTTCCATGTCCACATATCACTGTGAATTTGGCCTGTGTACTACGATTGCCTATGGCTACTGTACATGTGAAGATCCCTTTTACGGCCAGTGGTTCAGTTGCTGAATATGTGTACAGTTTCTTGTCGGTCTTTGACGATCGACACTTGATTCTTTTACTCTTCAGCATTTCCCAGGTCTCCTGGTCCACAATATTGCTGGAAGCCCCTGAGTCTATTAGCATCAACAGGTCGACTCCCCCCACCGAGAACATTGTTCTGTCCGTGCTGCCTTTTTCCTTTATCACAAATGCATAGTCTCTGTCTGGCTTCTCTGAATCAACACATTTAACTGTATGCTTCACATTTCCTTTTGTTTTACACATTCTAGCAAAATGATTTCTACCTTTACATTTCTTGCACGCCTGTCCTCGCGCTGGGCAGGTAGGGTCTTTTGCCAAATGATCTGCGTGGCCACATCGGTAACACACTTTCTCCGTTTTATCTTTTCCCTCTTCTCCTTTTGGCTTTCTTCTGTGATGCTTTTCCTCATTTTTGAATACACGATTAACTGTTTCAGGTTTTGGGGCCTGTGAGCTCAGATGCATCGTGGCCATTTGCACCTCTATTCTCTCACACTGTGCGGACAGCTCAAGTAATCTCGCTAATGTCAGCCCAGATCCCTCCTCTAACAATCTGCGGCGTACGTATTCAGAGTTACAGTTACTTAGTATTGCATCCCTTATCTGATTGTCCTTATCGCCTGCAAAGTCACAATCTTTGGCTGATTGTCTCAGACGGGTGACAAATTGTGTACGGTCTCCCCTGTCTTCTGTCTTAGCTGATAGAAGGCCTGCCGCGCAAACAGCAGTGTTCCTTGTGTACAGTAGGCATTTAGATGCTGTTACCACCAAAGCATAGTCCGTTGGCCCGCGGTGTCCCAAGCATCGAGAAAATATCTTGTACATCTGTCCCTGCATGATGTAGTAATAAAGCTCTCCTCCGTTGCTTTGTAGCTGCACTCACATCGTCAGCCAATATCAATCTTTCCCATCAGCAAACAGTTCAAAGATGTGAGCCATCGTGTCCATCTCGCCCAAGCGTGGCTGGTTCACTGTAACAATCAAACTTTTGGAATAGCACTTTCCATTTCTCTGTTTTATTTATTCTTTTTTTGTTTGGGGTTTTTTTTCAGTTCCAGATTTAACCAACACTTCACTGATCCCACCTCGTCACCATTGTTCTATTCTCGACTTTACCATGCACTGTATACCAATTGAATAAAAACACGGACACCACGTTGGAGTTTCTAACTGCTTTACTCCATTGCTTCTCGTGCACTGTTACACCCACGTCCTCAGGCGTGGTGATGTCATTACGCATATACGACAGGATGCACCAGCACTAATGTAAACAACACCGGAAAAGTGCAGCACCATTTCACATGCTCTGCACGGCTCCACTCTACTGTATAGGTGATATAGTAGAGTGGCACGGAACTGTGCTGTTCCAGGGATGTTTACATTAGCGCTGGTACATTGGGGCAAATATTAAGACATTGAGGTAAAGAAAAACGTATCTAGGGGGCTTAAAAGCCTAGTCATGGGGTGGGATTTGGTTTGGGGGTAGGGGTGGTGGAAGGACAGGTGTTCTCCTTTAAACATAGGACACTCCTTATTAGGAAAGCACTGCTGCATGCTGGCTGTAAAACACAAACCACGGCCACTGGTGTCAGTTGCACTGAGCACACTACCAGTGCACTCGTATGTGTACTGACACATAAACAGTTTTGAATCTCTGCAGTCTTTTGTTTTATAGTGAAATAAAAAACAATATGGCACTTAGTTCTGTGTGGCAGAACAGTTTTTTAAGGAAGAAAGAAAGTGTTATATACCACCTTTCCTACACTGTATCTCAAATTGCTTTGCAATCCATGCAACGTTGGCAGCAGTTGATAGGCTTTTTAAAGCTTCCTTGGCTAAGATAAACTCATGGCAGCCCGAGTTCAGGAAAGGATGTGGATCACTCAGGGGCGGCCAGAGGAGGGAGGATTGAGCATCCCATGGACAGCTCTCCTCCCTTGGGGGGCAGACTCCACATCCCGCTCAGTGGTTGGGGTGCAAGATGGGCCTCTGTACACTTGCCCATGACAGCTCTTTTCCTGAACTTAGGTCGCTGGCATCGTAAGTGTAATCACTACTGCTACATCGATGGACTGACATACTTGAAATACTTTTTTTAAACTTTTCCTAATTTTTTTGGTTCATTTTCAGCCCAAATACGTAGCGTTCCATTTATTTCCATGATCATTAGCTACTTACAAAGTACTAACGTCGCATCACGTAAATTGCAAAAAATCTTCAGTTTAGCTGTCACAAAATCCTCCCTGCTTTCTCAAGCAGAGTTTCAGAAGATGAAAAAGGAAATAAAAGGCAGACTTCGGAGTTTGGGTTACTGCTCCATGGTCTGAGAACTCGCTCCTTCATGATGAACTCTTTGTCCACTGTCCTCTGTTATTCTGTGCACGTTGTTCGATTTTAAACTAATGGTTTTCAAATCTTATTTTTGTGGAACGAAAGTGGATCGTGAAACATTAATCACATTTTTTTTTCCTTTGCATAATTAATATTTTTATTACATAAAAATCCAAGACTTAATTTGCTGTCATTTTTCAATACTAATGAAGAATTTAAGTACTTCCTCTTACTTATGAAATATTTACTGCAAGCTGCAACTCTAAGTCTGTTGCATGTTAAATAGGCATTGAAACAAACTAACCAAGTTGGACGTAGACAACTTGTGACAGTTTTGAAACTCACTGATGTTGTTGCCTCTACCAGAGTCCAACAGTTTGACAGTAACAGGTTGAATGTAATACAAGGAATGTCTATTTTTACAGTATATTCCATACAAACAGTATGCCAAAAACACTTTTACAAGATTTACATATCAGAAAAGCAATCCAAGATTGATGGAATAAAAAGGTACATTAGTGCAAAGTTTATAATGTAATGCATCCAGTACTGTATGTAACAAGCCTTTTACAGAAAGAGATGGTAGTGGTTCACCAAAGTGAGCAGTGGGGACTGATGCTCTGGCATCCTCTCCAAGGGTATAGATGGGGAGTTTCGGGGAGAGGTAAATGCAATATATAAACAGGGTTCTCTTGTTGTGCCAGGGGTTGAGTTGACATGCAAAGGGGCTGGGTTAGCATGGAAAGGGACTGGGTTCACATGAAAAGGGGCTGGGTTGGCATGTAAAGGGACTGCGTCAATATGGAAAGGGACTGAGTTAACATGGAAAGTGGCTGCGGTAACCTGCAGAGTGAATGGGTTGGCATCCAAAGTGACTGAGCTGGCATGCAGAAGGACTGGGTTGCCATGCAAAGGGGCTGTGTTGGCATGGAAAGATGCTGAGTTGGCATGCTAAGGGGCTGAGATGGCATGCAGAGGGTCTGAGCTGGCATGCAAAGGGGACTGAGTTAACATGCAAAGTTGGCATGAAAAGGGGCTGATTTGGCATGCAGAGGGGCAAAGGTGGCATGCAAAAGTGGAATGTAAGTTGGCAGAGAGTTGGGGCTACAGCTCGAGGGCTGTGGACAGGAAGCAAAAAATGGAGAAAGAGGGCACTAGGCACCCTTGAGGACTCTGAGGGTGGCCAAAGTCTGAGACATCTTGACAAATCTAGTGTGTTGATGTTGGTATGGAGAGGGACCCTCATATGGACGGACCTCTGGCACTGGGGACATATGCCAGGGAACATGGATCTGGGGGCTACTTCTGGAGTGTTGCCTAGAGCTAGGGAGTATGTACAGTAGGGGACCCCCAGGAGGATATGGAAACCCTAAAGGGAAACAACCTGATGGGTGGCTGGTCTGAGAAGCGTTCCCTAAAGACATTAAGGGAAATTCAGGTGGGGTTGACCCTGGAGACTGGTCTGTACAGCATTGATGCCCCTGAAGAGAAGACAGCAGGCGAGGCTGCAGCAGAACCAAAGACAGCTTTACAAGGTAAGAGATTTGTCTCCAGGGCATAATGACAGATGGAGGAAGCCAAGTCCCTTGGCAGTGGCACCTCCAGCCTGATCCACAGGAGAAGAAATCCATGTGGGCAGGGCAGTGGTCACTAGATCTGTTCACACGGCTGTGTGTGAATCTGATTAAGCAGAGCCTTGCTTAGATTAGGACAGGTGGTGCATCAGAGGGTGCTGTGCAGAAGAAGGCACTGACCTCCAGTGGTGTCCCCTGGCAGATACTGAACTTGACAGTCCAATTGTAGAAATGAAAGGAAAAGTGTGACTCCTACTGGGACTCAAACCCAGGGACCTTGCCATTCCATGGCATGCTCTTAACCACATGAGCTGTAGGAGCTTCAAGTCATTAAGCTTCCTGAGTTTTCCCTTGAAACACACACATTCCTTTCATGGTGTTGCGAAATCAGCAACTTAGCCAATCTCAAAGACTCAGATGACTTCCTATTTTGTTTCTTTCCATGCAATTGGCCACTGCAAGGCAATTTTGAAAATCCAATTGTAGAAATGAAAGGAAAAGTGTGACTCCTACTGGGACTCGAACCCAGGGACCTTGCCATTTCGTGGTATGCTCTTAACCACATGAGCTGTAGGAGTCTCAAGTCATTAAGCTTCCTGAGTTATTCTTGACAGTAGATCAGAGACCGTTATTGCATGGTAGCTTCTAAAGAAATCTAAGGCATAGCAAGGAAAAGCTGCACACAAAATAGAAATGTAAATTGTGACAGTGTCAGAAACAGAAGGATTCTGAAACTTAGTGTGATCAAGTATTGCCTATTGCAAAGAGCAGGGAGGATAGCGGGGAGCAGGGATCCCCAACAGAGCTACACTGTCTGGCAGACATGTATAGGCCTGTCTGTTTGGCACAAGGATGCGTATGGAGAAAGAGAAAGGACAGAGATGTTAAACTTAATGTATGAGGATTCAGATGAAATGGGGAGTGCTGGGAATGAGACAGGCTTAACATGCATCTGAACAAGAATCTGTAAAGCCGTGATCAGCCTGGTAGCAGGGTCAGGGGCTCCAGGAGAACAAACAATAAACAGCTCTGGTACGAGTGTGGAAAGTGAACAGGAATTCAGATAAAGGATGCAAAGCCAGAACCTATGCTCAGATAAATTGTCATCCTTGGATCAGTGGAATGTGTACAAATTAACCTTCAGTTTAATCTCCAGTAAAGATTGAGTGCAAGGAAACTTTGAGTGCCTGTGATTTATTGCTGAAGCACCGGAGAGAGGCTTGGAGTGTCTCGGAGAACTTCAGGTGTGGGTGTATGCATAGATAGAATCACAGAAACATAGAAGTTGTTGGCAGATAAGGACCTCTTGGCCCACCTAGTCTGCCCAATTTTCCCTGCCTACTGTGCCACCGCAGACTCTACTTGATCTCCAGTTGTCTCCTGCCCTTGTCTTGCTATCAAGGTCCCCTTGTATCTGTTCTATGCATGCTTGAATCTTGTCACCATCTTGGCACCCACCACCTGTTCCAGGCATCCACCACACTCTCTGCAAAGGAAGTATTTCCTCACATTTCCTCTGAGGCACCCCCCAACTTCATAGCATGACCCCTTTTTCTCAAGCTTCTTTTTCTATGGAAAATGCTACCATCCTGTACCTTATTAATACCTGTTAGGTATTTGAATGTTTCTGTCATAGCTTCCCTTTCCCTCCTCTCCTGCAGAGAGTACATATTCAGTTCCTTGAGTCTCTCCTCATAGGGCTTTTGATGCAGGCTCTGCACCATTTTGGTAGCCCTCTTTTATATCATCTCCACCTCATCAATGTCCTTCCGGGGGTGGAGCCTTCAGAACTGCACACAGTACTCATTGTGGGGTCTTACCAGTGATCTGTACAGGGGTAATATTACCTCCTTCTTCCCACTGGTGATACCTTTCCCTACGCACCTGAGCATCCTACTAGCCTTCCCCACTGCCTTATCACACTGCTTGGCTACCTCCAAGTCATCAGAAATGATTACACCCAGGTCTGTCACTGGGGATATTTCTTGCAGGGGTGGCCCCCTTTTGCCCAACACCCTGACGGCAAAACATGGAAAAAGACCACTACAGCAACAGTCACTGCAATGGTCCGTTTCCATGTTACGCTTTCCCGCAGTGTTCTGCCCCCTTCCCAGACCAACTCCGACCTGGAGTAGAGAATCCTAAAGTCTGGGTTGTGTGAGGGGCAGAGCCCCCAGCCTGGGGTGTGTGGGGGGCACAGCCCCCCACAGAAAACACTGGGGGATTGGGCAGCACATTACCTGCATTGGTATTGTGCCGTTGCTGTGCAGGAGGTTGGCAGTTTCACTGTCGACCTCACTTGGTGCTTCCCTCTTGCAGCAGGCCACACCTATGGAGCTACCACCATCAGACACAAGGACCACCCAGAAACATTTCTAGCTAGCAGTCTATCTGGTGGCAGCCCACTCCGATGACACCCTCTGACATTGGCCAACCCTGTAAGAGTTGGCGGCCCCTGCTCCCTCCTTGGTTCTTTTCCCACCGTTAACCAACGCATGTTGGACCTCCAGAAACCGCTACAAGTTTCAGTCAACCGCCATTTCTTCCAAATTTTCTTTATTTTTCTCACCCTAGTTTTTTGAGTTTTCTTTTATTCTTTTTGTATGTCAGCCCTGTCTTTTGACCGGACCTTCAAGACAAAATGTGCTTGTGGGAAGCACCTCCCAGAGAAGGACAGCCACTCTGCTTGCATCCGCTTCCTCTGGCCTACTTACAGTACTCAGACCTGCGACATCTGCAGAAGCTTCAACCAGGCCACTCGACGCTGTCACCAGCATCCACTAGAAGAACTCCTCCTGCAGCAGAAGGTTGCCAACATGGAATGGGAGCTGCAGACCAGAAGCTCTTCCTCTTCTCCGGCCCTGTCTTCAGTGTTGCAACACTCCTCCTCTGAGGGGAAATCCAGTGGCAAGCACAAACACCGGGATAAAGACTACGTAAAATCACAGTCCCTCTCCAGCTTGTGGTCGCCACATTAGCCTAAGGCCACAACGGGGTCATCTGCCTCCTCGAGGTTGGCCTCTTCTGCCTCACATGCCCTCTCCTCAGAAGGGCTACCCTTAGCAGCACCACCCGCCAACCTCTCCTTATCAGGCAGTGGCTCTTTGGGGGTGCGATCCTCTCAGTCCCCCCAGACCCTGCTGTTCAGGCTCCTTCTGGTGGCAGGGCTGCAATCAGCAGGCTTTGCACAGAAGGGAATGCCAAAAAAAGCAGACACCCTAAACAGGTACATCTGTTCAGTCTTCACTGGGGGGGACTACAAGGGAGTGGCAGGAATGGGTGGGTGGATGAGATGGACACAAGTTCATTTTTAGAGGAAAGAGTCCTGAAGGGACTTGCAGCTTTGAAGGTGGACAGAACTATGGGTCCAGATAGGATACACCCAAGGGTACTTAAGGAACTTGGGGAGGTGCTAGATGCCCCACTGACAGCCTTATTCAACAGTTAACTAGAAGCAGGCAAGGGTTCAGGAGGACTGGAGGAGGGCTGTAGTGGTCCCTCTACTTAAGAGAGGCAACAGGGAGAAGGCTAGCAACTATAGGCCAGTCAGTCTCACTTCAGTGGCGGGAAAATTAATGGAAACCCTGGTATGTTTCTTGAATCCTGTGAGCTACAAGACCACAGGCAGGGTGGATACATGGTGGGCGGGGTGGGGCTGGATGAATCTGTTGATTTCTTTGACTGGGTGACTGAGGAGGGCAATGGACATGGCCTATCTGGACTTTAGTAAGGCCTTCAGCACTGTACTGCACAGGAGACTGACTAAGAAATTGAGCAGCCTAGGGGTGGGATCCAAACTGGTGAATTGGGTTACAAACTGGTTAATGGGTAGGCAACAGAGGGTGGTGGTCAGTGGCACTTACTCTAATGCTGGGAGAGTGACCAGTGGGGTGCTGAGAGGCTCAATACTGGCACCTGTATTCTTCAGTATCTTCATAAGTTACATTGCAGAAGAAATGGAAAGGAAGGTAATCTGCAGTAGGGTGGACACTCATGAGGGGGTGAAGAGAATGTGCAGGGATCTTGGGAAACCTGAGGACTGATCAAGAGCATGACAGTTGGGATTCAGTGCTAAAAAGTGCAAAATTATGCATTTATGACATAGAAATGCAGGAGCTGAATATATGATGGAGGTGGGGGAGGTACTGACAGTCACTAAGCAGGAAAGGGACCTTGGAGTCACCATAACTGATGAACTCAAAGTGGAAGGCCAGCGTGACAAAGCAGTGGGTAGGGGTAGTGGGATGCTGGAGTGCATAGGGAAGGGTATCTTCTGCAGGAGGAGGGAGGTGGTCTTGCCGCTGTATCATTTGCTGGTGAGACCCCAGCTGGAGTACTGTGTTCAGTTCTGGAGGCCACACCTCAGAAAGGACATGGACAAGGTGGAGGCAGTCCAGAGGAAGGCAACTAAAATGTTGCAGGAGAAGCCCTACAAGGAGAGACTGTGGGATCTCAATATATACGCCCTGGAAGAGAGGAGAGTGTTGCAGACATGATAGTGACCTTTAAATATCTCACAGGGCTGAATAAGTTATAGAAGGGGAGTAGTTTTCAGAGGAGGAAGTGCATGAGAAGTAGTGGGCATGCAATGAAACTGGAAGGGGGAAATTTAGGAGGGATGTGATGAAGTACTATCTGTGAAAGGGTGGTAGACGCATGGAACAGGCTGTCAGTGGAAGTGGTGGAGGCGAAAAAAGTGGTGGGCTTTAAGCATGCATGGAGTAGACTTTAGGTATATTAGTAAATAGGCAGGGAGGGAGGGGGGAGGGTTGCCAGAGACCAGTTAGGGTCTGCAGAGACAGGCTAGGCAAGGAACATCTGGGCAGACTGGGCAGGCCAAGCGGTCCTTTTCTGCTGACAAATTCTGTTTCTGTGTGTCCATACGTCATGTAGGAATAAATAAATTTATTTGACTGACAGAACACAAACTTGTCTGTTCTGATTAAAATAAACCTGTAGGCATACTCTGTGATGCCTAGCAATTGGGGACCACTCTGTATACTGATAATGAGGGTTAGCACCATGTGCCCAGGATGGCAGGACAGGTGGCTGGAAGTGGGGGCTAAGTATGCCATTCATAATGCTCTCCTCCCAGGGTGGGTGGCTGCAGTTGCATCACTGTCCGTGATGCCTTGGGGGGGTGCTGATAGTGATGTGGGTGACCATACATTAGGGAGGCAGTATAGTGTAGTGGTTAGGAGCACTGAGCTGCAAACGTAGAGAACTGGGTTTGAATCCCACAGTCACCATTTGCATGCTGTGTGACCATAAGCAGTCACTTAAGGATTGTCTTGTGAACTGGACCGATAAAGTCCAAAATGGCATATTTCCTGTATAAAAATAAAGTTTTTACCTACCTACCTTAACTCCCTTGTGCACCCAGGACACACCTGCAAACAAGCCTCAACTTAGTGTGTCTTTCCTGGCCATAAATTGTCAATAAACCACCCAAGGACAGTTGTGAGCATGCACGCAACTGAGAGGGTAGTGGTTGGGAATTAATGGGGAAGAAAAGACCCTCATTGGTTGCAGGGTGACACAGTGATCAATTACTAAACATATCCCATGGGTATGATGAACGTTTGGCTGTCCTCTGGCTATGATCAATCTGTGATCCCTCCCCCCAGATTAAGCTGAGGTTGGACCTGAAGCATGTCAGCAGGTAAATGAATGGCGGTGCTTGGCCTACTAGATATTTTCCCAGTATGGTAACTGGTGGTGGATGCATCTGACAGCCAGTTCAGTGCAGGGAGTAGACAATATCTCAAAAAACTATAGTACTCGTCTGTCAGTCTGCATCTGAGTTCTGTTAACTGCAGAAGTTTTATTTGTGTTATATTCTACCTACCTTGCTGCTTTCATTTTGATAAAAAGTGCTTGAAGAGGGCCTTTATCATTAGTGCTTGTGTACTACTAGGTTTCATCCCAATTGGACATTAGGCCTGTGGGTAGCGGTCCGATCGAGTGTCTGGTACTGGAAGATAGAGTTTAGGTGTCATAAGCAAGGGAAAGGGATGTGTATTTAGCTGAAATTTGAAGAGAGGGAGGGAGTCAGTTAAGTCGGGTGATTCAGGAAGCAAGATCCAGACTGTCGGAGCTGCAGCATAGAAGGCTCTTCTTGGTTACAGGGCCAATGGAATATTTGCTTTTCCTGGTATCCTTTTTATCAGCACAACAAAATGCTCCCTTAAGGGACATTATTGTCTTTTTTTAAGGGAGAGAGTTCAGCTATAATTTACTCTGCTCCCCAATTAATATAGAACAGTGGAGAGTGCAAGAAGCAGCCTATCTTAATGTAATCAATTTGGAGATTTTTTTTTTGTAATTTTTAGAATTTTTTTTGACCAGGAGAGACACACTGAGCGGAAACTTGTTTCCAGGTGCAAAGCGGGAGGCAAGCACAGGGAGGTTAAATGACTTGCTCATTATGCAAGTTGCAGTTGTGGGAGTCAAACTCAGGTCTGCTGGATCACCAGGTTCACAGCTTTGTGCTCTTACCTGTATGCACTACTGCTTCCCATCTGTACAGTACCAGTGTTGCCCGAAATGTTTTACAAAGCAGTAAGTTAATACTGGTCATGCAGGAACTGTAGGCAGTCATTTGCAAGTTGCTGCCATTAAGTACCTGAAATCTGCCCACAGATCTGCAACATTGCATTATCATTTGCATTATGGCCAGGGAGAATGTTAGCCAAAACACGGTGTGTGTATGTGTGTGTGTGTGTGTGTGTGAATGCCCTACTCCTATGAAAAGCGCTGTGGAGTTACAGTGCAGTGTTTGAATTGGATATGAATTTAGTTCCCTGGTGTAGGACTGTAACACACAAGCTTCTGAATCAGAGATGGAATTGTTACCCAGCCCGGTGGCACTGAGGGTTGAGGTGCTGGATGCCACACCTCGCACTACGCCAGCGACCTGGGTTTGGGAACGGACTCGGGTCATCGGGGGTCGGCAGGGAATGATGGAGTGTCCCACGACAGCTCTCCTCTCTGTGAGGTGGGTAAAAGGGGGTCGCGTTGCTCTGCAGTGTTACCTGTCAGAAGTCAGGGGCATTACAGGTGCGGCACACAGAAGAGAGCTGGGGCACAGCGGACATCAGCACGTAGTGCACTGACGTCATTGCACTTCTGGCTCCAGGGTGAAAACCAGTCAGAAAATCGAGGGGAGATTGTGGCGACTGGATGGCCATGCACTGTGCCCCTGGGATCTAGAGAGGTGCTTCCTCCAGATATTGGATCCGGGTTCCCATGGGGGGATGACACTGTGCATGCCAGCCTGCATGCAGGAGAGTGAGTCGCTGACCAGGGTTTGGGGATGCAGATGCCAGTGGCCAAATGACCTGCCAGCCCGCTCCACAGAGAAGGTAAAAATAATAAGAAAAAATTATAAAGAAAAGAGATAGAATTGTTACGAGCAGAGTAAAACTGATACATATATATATATATATATATATATATATATATATACATACTTTTTATCCTCCTTCTCTCTCCGCCGTGGCCCCTTTCCAACTGACCCATCACCTGGCTTCTCTGGGACTTACCATGTCTGTTGTCCTCTGCCACAGAACTTTTGACATGTGCCCAATTACCAGTGCGGAGCCTGCAGGGGAGTTGGTCCTTATCCAACCTTCTGGGGGGCATTTTCTGCCAATTTTCTCCCTTACTTTCCCTGGGGTCCTCGGCCAACACTGTCGCGCATACATCCCGGCACCGAGCATGCCCCCGATCCGCCCACCTGTCTAGCACCAGCCCCTCCCCGCAGTGCCCAACACTACCATCAAATCTCCACTTGGTGGCAGCCAAGAGCAGGGGAGGCCTACCTCCCCAATCCTGGAGAGGAGAGCTGCCTGCCGGCTGCTCCATTCACTCCCAGTCCACCCCCGGCAATCTGTGCTCATTCCCGAACATGGGTCGCCAGCGTGGTGAGAGGTAAGGCATTCAGCGTCTTAGTCCTCTGCACCACTGGGCCAGCTTCAAACTGATACTTTTGGTATTTAATCCAGTTCCCACTAGAAGCCCCATGCAAGATAAGGTCATTCACACTACTGGCAATGGAGTTCTTCTGAAGTCTGCATCATGTGGAGGTGTGTGACTGGCAGCCAATGACAAGTAACTTCTGCTTACATATTTCAGTGTTACATGATCTGTGAAAGACATTAGGTAATGCTGAGTTTTTTTATTTACATTTTTAGTGCTTTTCCCTTCTGTTTTTCTGCCCTGACCCTTCTCAAGCGCACACGTGCACATGTGGAGGCATGCGCACACTGCATTCCGAGATGCCTTCCTGACTTGCCGCCCCCTCCCACCTACGCTATCACCAGACCTCCACCCAGTGGCAGCAGAGTTACGGAGGGGGTGACAACCACCCCGGAGAGGAAAGCAGCCGTTAGGTGGCTCAGTCCCGCTCCATCTCCCCCCCCCCCGTGCTGGCACCCCAACGACCCAAGGTCGTTCCTGAACCCAGGTTGCTGGCGTAGCACGAGGTAAGGCATAGCACCTCAGCCCTCCATGCCACTGGGCTGGCAGAACTGCAAACATTTAAGGAACCCTGATGTCTGTGGTGACTGGACATTGTGTAACCACTTGGGAGACCAAGATTCATGTGTGGGTCCTGGAACCCCACACCAGGGCCAACTGGGTTCCCTGAGTGAGTTACAGAGGGGAGGTATAGGACTCCTAGGTAGGGAGGACAGAGTGTGGGCTGCCCGGCCATCACTCCCTCCATAATGGCTGACCAGGGAGCTGCCATTGGTGTCAGCTGTTAAGGCAGATGCTTACCCACCCTTTTGACTGAGGGAAGGGTAGAGGCCTGACTACTGTGATCACTGGGGTAGGTAAGGGGAGGGAGGGGCAAAATGGGGGAAGTAAAATAAAACAACCCTTAACCCCCCCCCCATGATGTTACTTAAGTAATAATATCTGACTATTCATGCATTCTCACCTGATGGTCTCTTCTCACCTGATCAACCTCTGATTAGGGGCACTCTGGGACAGCATGTGCACCACACAAAACTCTAGTTAGAAAGAAAAGGAACAAGCCAGCTTTAAAAACATAAGAATCTCAAGCATATCATGGGCTCCACAATCCTGGAAAATTTCGCTGTAGTAATGTCGTGAATTATGAGATAAACTTTGATTTTAGTCTCTACGACTGCTGATTCTTGGAATGGTTTGACAAATGATGGATAACCAAGATACAGTACTTTGTGTAGACAAGCCAGAGATAGGTTTGAGAAAAGGACCCTCCAGTTACATCTGGCTTTTGAGACCCAGCCAGATTCCTGTCCTGTGAACAGTCTCTTGCTGATGGCCCTGGTTTATTGCACCTGCAGGAAAGGAAGCTAAGTGGTGGCCTGCATCATTGTGATAATGTGACAGCAAAATCAATATCAAAATTGTTTACAAGCCCTGGCTTCTAAGGGCCTGCCTTTAGCACCACTTTCATTTTGGAGTCATTCTTTTTTTCCCATTTCTTTGAATGACAGACCCCACTCACTAATGCTAACTTCTAACATACACCCTTACGTTGCTGACACACTAGTACTCTGTATATAGAAAACTGGGTCTTCTGACATCAGTAGCCTACAGACTGATTTTAACCACTTCCAATATAAAGTGAGCTGCCTTCTCCTTAATGCTAACGAGACCAGTAGATTTGTTTCCACTTATTCCTTATACTTCCTTAGCACTGCAGCAACCCTTATCAATTTGAGTGACCTGTGCCTTTTCTTCCACTTACCCCACCTCCATTCTTCCCCGAACTTCCCTCTCTGGGAGTGGTCAGCAGAGAGCTGGCACTGACTCCCCACTGAGACAACTCAGTTTCCAAGAGGTGGAGGACAGTTGGCACATTGGTTCCTATGAGTGACCTACCTCATTCTGTGCTCCTAAGGTGTTTTGTTTGTGTTCTTTGCTTGTCTTTAAGGACGACGCCGACTTCTGGGGCTTGGTGACACATGCTGACATGTGGCTGTGCACGTCAGAGCTAGTCAATATCCCCCCATACTTTTTTACAGTTCTGGCTGCACTCCCACCTCTGGTCACTGAAATGTTGGTCAAGCAGAAGAGTCTGCAACCCACCCATCCTGAGGAGGTGAGTGTTCTTTAGGATGCTTGACCTCGATCCTCCTCCCTCAGCTGACCCTCTGAAGAGTCAGGCTCATTCCCAAACCCAGGTTGCTGGTATTCTGAGTGGTACTGATTGGTCAGCTCCCAGTAGTTTTTTCATTTTTTTAGAAATTATCTGGGAAATGACACAACTAGTGGACAGTAACACATGACAGGGTGTGTGATTTTTGGGAGCAATAGGCATTTCTCTGGGTGTGTGCAGAGGCACAGGGCTGCAGGTTACACTTATAAAATAGCCTGGTATCAGCAGTGCTTAGGTAGTGCCTTTTGGGGTCTATGCCCTGGTGGGATCGGAGGGTCAGATTTTGGATCTGACTCAGATAGTTGGGATCTGCTGATTAGATGTCTTGGACCCAGTTGGTTTCTGTGGTTCTGATTGGACCCATACATGTACTCCATGGTGGTCAGATGCCATTAATATCTGATGGAATCCAAACCCCAGAAAAAGGGGTGGTGTCCAGTGGTATTCAGTTTTGGTGGCTACTATCAGAGCACAACTAACTGGTCTTGTTGTGCTGCAGATTGATAAATCAGTGCATAATTCCAATACCTTCTAATTGTGTCAGCAGCACAAGGGTTAAAAATTATGGCTGAGAAAATACAACACTGTTCATTTGTGAGTAAATACACACCTTTGTGAACACAGCTATGTAATACCTGGCTGATTGGGTCCTTCCTCCATCCGCTAAGTCTTCTTTCTGTGTCATTTCACCACCCCATGCCATTCTGGGCAAAAACCTGATGGCATGCTGCCAGCTTCGACCTCTCAGCCTTAAAATGGGTGGCTGTGGTCTTTAAATGTATAACAAGTGGCCCAAATATGTAGCACATTTCTTCATTTGAGGAGTATGAAACAGTGGGCACCAAATGTTTAGTGTTAATGTCTGTATGAAGTTAGTTTAATTTTTTTTCCATAGAGTGTTTTTCTCCCATGGACTGGTGACCAGCAGGCTATTCAGTCCTGTCCCTACCTCCCATGCCCGGCACCTACTGTCCCGACTCACCTTGCCCCATAGATCCCCCCCCCAGATTGCCCCCTGTGGCGGGGCCAGGCAGGGGAGGGCCGCCCTTTCCCCACCTGGTGACTCTCATCCAGAACCGGGGGCCAGTGCTCAGGTGGTGGTGCAGTAACAGGGGCAGACAGGCAGGGCTTTATGAAGCTGATGCCGACCTTCTTTCATTTTCTCTCTTGTCCCCAGCCATGACAGTACTTTAGCACGTGTACATGGAGGTACACACATGCTGTGAAACTGTGGCCTCTGTCTCTTCCATTTGCTTGTACTTTGGCACTGCTGCCCAGACTCCCCCAGGTGGCAGGAAAGGAGCAAGATGATGTACCTCCCCACCCCAGGAGGGGACGGCTGTCCATCAGATGCTCAGTCCCCCCCCCCCAGCTGACCCCTGGCAACCCGAGCTCATTTCTGAACTCGGATCGTCAGCATGGGAAAAAGTAAGGTACGCCAGGTGCCTCAACCTGTTCACCACGGGCTGGCTGTTAGTTTAATTTTTAATGGTTTAGCTGTCCAGAATTAGCTCCAACATTATGTGGAACAGCAGCAAATCTCTTTGTCAAGCCAAGGGTAAACTTTGGTGTAACATGCATAGTGCTGTGCGTAATTCATAACATGTGAAGGGTATGCCAGACGGGAGTACATTAAGTTCCAAAACAAAGGTTTCAGAACATGTAAAAAAGTTGTGATAAGGTTCTTTTCCAGAATCTGGCAACAGTTTTGGAAGATACTGGACTGATCCAAACCTATCCTCGTTTCTCGCATTTCCAGTTGTTATAAATTCTGGTGCTGTCCTTCAAAATGATCCTTACAGTTATTGTGAGTCCGGCTGGCTCATTACAAACTCATTAGTATGCATGCATGTGTTCAAGTTTCGCCTCCTGTTGGGTCCTTCCCAGAGGGTGTGGCAAGGCTGATTATTACACCAGTGATTGAGCAAGTCCGAGACCATGTGCTTTGGACAAACTTTAAAGGGTAGTTTCAGGATACATGTTTTATTTTAAATTTAATTTCAGTTGTCCTTAAATGCAGAGCCAGGTGCTGGTACAGTCTAGTAAACTTCCCCCAACCTCCCTTGTCTCCTGTGTCTCCACAGTCTCCTCTCTTGCCTTCTCGGGTGAACTCATCCTCCTTGGAGATTTTAATTTAGACTGGCCTTCATCCTCTTCACTCAACTTCTGCCATCAGATAGAAGCCCTAAATCCGTCCCGGCTTATAAAAGAACCCACTCACCCAAACCCTAGAACCCAGTCCCATTCTCTGCTCGACTGGGTGCTTTTAACTCATCCACACCACATCTGCTCCACTGGCATAATACCCGATGCTCTCAGTGACCACTGCCCCACCTTCTGCAGCAGAAAGATCCATGTCCCCCCAACCCTCCAAAATATATCCAGTATCGAGCCCTCAGATCCCTAGACTTGAGCAAACTGCTCCATGATCTGGCAACAGCCGACTGGTCACCTGTTTTCTCCTCCCTATCGGTTGATGCGGCACTTACACAGTTCACTTCCATTTTTCTAAATGTATGGGATATCCCTGCCCCCCTACAAACTATCAGAGTAAAGCGCACTCATCACCCTTGAATCACCTCTGAAATCCTGACTGTGTAAATCCCGTGACCTCTTGTGGTCTCATTTTAAATCCTCACATGACAATGCAGTATTTCAGACCTACCGTACCCTCTGCAACAGCTGTACCAAGTGCATTCACCAGGCCAAGGCTGAATTCTTCAAATTTTACCTACAAGCCACCAGCAGCACCCCGACCTCCTTCTGGCATGATATTTGATCACTCTTCCACCCTCCCCGGGCATCCCCTCCTCCCACCCTCTGCGAGGCGGGTCACTTATCTCGGACCCCACCCTTGTCACAGAGCTTCTAAATAAGTTCTTCACTACCTATGCTGTTCCGCAAGATCCCCCTTCTTCCACACCTTGCACCTCTACCTCTCCCACTGTGCTCCCCTGCCTTCAAACTGCCACCTATATCCCCCTCTGAAGTCCTCAAAGCTCTTGCCTCCCTTAATCCTGCTAAATCCAACCCTGATGGCCTGCACCCTAAGCTCCTTACATGCTCTGTGCCCTCCATAGTTGCATCTCTCACATTTATTCTAAACCTGTCCATCTCCTCTGCTACCATTCCCACTGCCTGGAACTTTGCCATGGTCTTCCCCCTATTCAGAGGGGGCGATGCCACTGTCCCTGGCAATTACCGCCCCATCTCACTTCTCCCCTCACTTGCCAAGTTACAAGAGTCCCTAGTCCTCTCTAGGCTAAACGATTTCCTCCTGGCCTCTAACTCTCTATCACCTGTTCAATCTGGGTTCAGGAAGGACCACTCTACCTCTACCTCCCTTCTACACCTGATAGAGGCCATCCACTCCACAATGGATCAAGGCCAGAGTACCTTAGCCATTTTTATAGACCTCTCTAAGACTTTCGACTCCATTTCCCACCCCCTCCTCCTAAACAAACTTGGCACCCTGGGTCTCTCTCTCCATCTTCTGTGTCCTGGTTCAGATCTTACCTGACTGGCCATTCACAATCCGTCAAAATCTGCAATGCTCTCTCTTCCGCCCTCCCTATTCTGGCTCAGGTACCCTAAGGCTCCAATCTCGGGCCAGTACTCTCCCCTCAGCATGCTCCCAGGCCAAGATCCACACGTACGCGGATGATATCGTCCTCTTTCTTTCTGGCCCTTCCATCTCGGCCATCCCAACTCCTCTGCAAAATGACTTGTCAGCTGTTGCCTCCTGGTTTAATACAAACTGCCTAACATTAAATGTTAAGAAAACTTTAGGGATGACTTTCGGCACCAAGCAAAAATTGGCCAGGCTCCTCACCTTACCCTCCTTCCTCTCCGAAGCCTCCACTCCCCTCGAAAATGTCCTCGCTTATAAGTACCTTGGAGTCTGGCTCTATCCCTCACTTGACTTCTCCTCCTACTTCAATGGTCTTCACTCGAAGGTGTAACCTAAACTGGGATTACTCTACCGACATAAGGCTAGCCTTCCCCTCTCCGTTAGACGCGACCTACTGGTTAAATGGATACTCCCTGCCTTTGATTATGCTGATGTTGTCTTCAGCGCTGCCCCTGCAACCTCCCTCTCAAAACTCGATGTGCTCTACCATGCCTTCTGCAGGTTCGCCTTGAACTCCCCACATCTGACCCACCACTGTGACCTTTACTCCTCTGTATGCGTCCAATCTCTCTTCCAGAGACACTTTTCTCACTGCACCAGCTTCATATCTAAATGTTGGTTTGGGATTCTTCCTCCATACCTTGCCTCCCTCCTCAAACCTGCTGCCCCCTTCCCATATAACTTGTGTTCAGTCAGTGACCATTCCTTCTCCCTCCCATGTGTCCACACCTCGACTGGCAAATTGGCCTTCTCCTACAGGCTTCCCTCCTCTGGAACAGCATTTCCCCCCAAAACCACCTTACCCCCTCCTTTCTCGCTCTTAAGCACCTACTCAGACCCTCCTCTTCCTCTTCCTTCACCTGTTCTCCCACCTCCTAATGTTTCTCCTCTCTGCCCCAGTGCTCACTTCTCTTTAGCACCTTCCCTGCTTTAGCAGGCTCTGCTCAGTCTAGGTGCCAGCAGGCCCCTTCTGTTAACACCCTGTATATGCGAATATATACACTCTGCATTATACTGTACATATTTTGTAAATATCTGTGTCGGTTTGTTTACATGTATTTTATCATTTGATTCTGTTTGATGTACACGGCACTACCATGTAACTTACGTTTGTCTACCCTCTGTTTTTAACTCTCTCCCCGTGGGGGTCGCACTTGGAATTGGGCTTCTGCTTGTGGAGCCTTACCCGGTTATCAACTTTTAAATAAATAAATTAAAAAAAACTAGAGACTCATCTCTAGCAGTTTCTGATCACTAATAGGCATCAAACTCCTTAGCATATGCAGAGGTAACAAACAGGAGATGCAGTTTACAAGAACAGCAACACCCAGGATCGATAAAAAGGATACACTGACAGTGCCCCCAGATTTTGTATTTTCCCTGAAACTCCATGGCAGTTTTCCCATAAATTACATTATTTCCTATGGAACCCAAATTGCTCTATTTTCCCATATAACCAGTGCAAGTCTGTGGGAACAACGCTCTTGTAAATGGCTCCTTTTCCATGTAAAACACAGCAATCCCTGTAGATCCTGGAGCCCTGCATCGAGAGAACAAAATGTCAAAATTGTTTTGTTTCTGTATCTCTCTTTGCAAAACGAACACATTTAAGCCTCAAAAGCAGTGCAAAGCATCTTTGGTATCAGTATTGAAAATCTCATGTAGGGCATCAACCTGCCCATGATGCTTCACTTTAGGGTTGAGGCTGTTACTGTGCACAAGTGTGGTTCGGACAGAGTCACAGAAACAGACAGCAAAGATTAGAGTAGGAAATTGACAAAGCAAGCCAGAAGGCATCATTTGGCACCCCCCCCCCCAAGTCTATAAACATTTCTACATTGTTTCTTTTTTTTGGTCTGTCCATGATGCTGATACAACACGGAGCATGGTTGGTCACTACACTTGTCTGTATCAGCATCCACAGGTTTCAGTTGGAAAAAATATTTTCAGGATCTAGCAGCAGTTCAGCGGGTGATGCATCACTGTGCCAACTGGGAGTGTGGGTTCCTACCCTCAAGCCTGCTTGAGGTTCGGCATGTCATAGAGGTGAGACCACTGACTTCTGGACAGGAAAGGCACAGGCCAGCCAGTGCTTAGGCACCCCCTGACAGTGGCGCAGCACTGATGTCGGTTAGGAAGGTTACTGCTTGCTTGCCACCCTCCAGGCTATAGCCATGGTGACCTCAAACTCTGGGGTGCGGGATAGACGGGAGATGAATAGGTCAAAAATAATTTCTTAAAAGTCAGTTTGTACATTAATTTCTGTGTCAAGGATGAATTCAGGATTACCCCTTTGTTCTATCTTCAACTGATGATATGATATGTGTAGCCGAGGTGTAAAAAATCAAGTTTGGCGGTCTGGAGGACGAGGCTAGACCAACATTTATAGTGGTCAAAACTCCTGTGATGGTGACCATTTCATGTATTATTGATACAAAATCACCCCCTGCCCCCTCAACTAGTTAGGGGTGGCTTACTCTATTAGTCGTGGCTGTGCCACACTACCCTTTTCTAGTCATTAATGTGTTAAAATGTGCAGCTCTATGTTAAGGTAGTTCATTTGTGCAACCTGTTTTCTGCTAGGTTCAGCAGTGGACCTGCAGTTGCACCCAGGATGGGAGTGGGCATGGCCCAGGGAACGCCTGTGTCTAGGAGTATCTGATGGTACTGTATGCTCACCAGTAGCCCCTTGCACTCCACTGTTCAGGTTGTACATGTTAAATAATGGTAACGATGACAAAGTACACATATACTGGTAATTTTACACATACTTCAAAAGGCTCCATAGGGATGGAATACTGGGGACTACTGGACTCGCTAAGATGACATCATCACGCTGCATGTTCCCGGCAGCCATAGTCTCTGACCTGTGTGATCTTCTAAAAATGTTTCCTGGTTTCAGCAGTTTGAAAAATGTCACCAAAAATGTGTTAAATGGCAGAATTTAAGGTAATGAATAATGTTATTCAAAACCTCTCCCTGTCTGCTCTAATTCCACGGGAGGGTTTCCGGAATAGTGTGCCCCATAATAATTGTGTTTAGGTAGCATTTAACTGTGGCTGTTGGAGTGATGGCTGTTAGATCTGGCAGGACTTTGGGCTCCTTAGGTAGGTGAATAATAACACAGACGATAGCGTTCCAGCACTGGACTCTTTACTCAGGGTTCATGCCGTCATTTGCACAGAACAGGTTCTGGTCTAAAAACTTCCACTTATTTGTTCACAAGCAGTTCATTTCTGTACACAGGTTTTCACGGTAACCATCTCTATCCCAAATGCCTCACATGTTCTCCTGGGGTCCCATCTTTACCTCATTGGTTCCTGCTAACTGGCATGCCAGCCGCATACAGCCTTCTCCTGCTACACTTAATAACCCTGCTCCGCTTGCAGCATTTTCCCTTCTTCCAAAGCATCTAACACTCCCGGTCCTTTTCCTTTCAGTCTGCAAGGTGCATACAAATGGCCTGTCCAAGCTTGTCACGCCTCAGTGTCTGGGGGTTTCATATCCCTCTCTGTGCTAGTTCCTGGCCTCCCAGGCTCCTAGCTGGCCTCCACTTTGAAGGCTTTAGTTTGTTAAAGGGGAACAGTCATCCCTAAGTACCCCCACACCCAAGTTTGGGGCCGGTCCCAGTTTGCAGTTTGTGTGTACATTTTTTTTACTTCATGTTTACTGCAGTGTAGGAGATTGTATCTGGCTGATCCTGCTCACTCCCACCCTGACATGTGCTGTAACTAGAAATCCCATAATCCCCTGCAGTGGCAAAACAGAGCTGCAGCAGTGGGAGATTCAGTAGTCTGCAGTGCTTGTGTAAAGTACTAAATGCCAGTTTTTTGAATTTAAGAGTTAAAAATGGGAGTCAGACTATGAGTCGCACCAGTCATCCTGTTGCCAGATATGCCCAACCGTTGCTGCCAAGGGCCCCACTGCCGTAACCCTCCACAGTGTCAGTTCCCCACTCCCCATCTCTTGTGTTTCAATCCACCCCATGTAGTTGTCTCTGAGTGCTAGTGTTTCCTGGAGCACTCACTGACTTTCCCCCCGATGGAGGTGCTGTGATATTATTTTATTTTACTCATTCCGCACCAACCAAAAGAACCCAGGCCAGCCACCATGTTGTAAAGGGACATGTCCCCTGAGGACCCCAGTACGGTACCACAGACCATCCCATACTCCACCGACAGGCACCTGGAGTTACAACAGGTACCCTAAATCTACTAACTAGATGGCCACTTAAGCATCATTCTTAGTATAAAGTGATTCTTTTAAAGTGGCTATTATACTGTATACCTGGATGCAGAATTTTGTTGCAGCTTGTGTCTAGGGTGGGCCCCCGTATTTTTGTTCATTTGACAGAGGCTAACCTTGACACTAACCTTGACAAGCGTGGCTAGTGAAACCATAAGAACATGACTGAGGACAGGGATGAAAGAGGAAGCTAGATCTGGGGAATTTAGATTACGTCTGTTGTTAGTCCTGCCCAGGGACCAATATTAATTGCTTCTGTCACCCAGACCACAACCAAGCAAGTGTGAGCACCTCATCACAGATCGGATTAGTATGGCTATTCTTTTTTAATTGCCTGTCATGTGTTACAGTTGATAAACAGCATTACCACATGCAGGGAAGACCCTCGAGAGCTGTGTTTGCCCCAGAATACCTCATTTGATAGAATTTTTTTAAAATACATCTTGAACTCAAGACTTGAAAAGTATTTAGTAACCACGATTAAAACAGCTTAAGAAGCTGAGGAGGCTTTCAGGCAGATCAGCTTAGTGCGGTTGATAACGCATGACCAGAGGAGTGCTGCAGGTCCTGGTGAAGCTGCCTGCAGATTTCTTCCACATATGTGGCAATGGGCAATAACAGTAAGCTCCTGTAAATCAGGTTTTAAATGCCTGGGCAGATCGAGCAGCTGGGTCTCCTTCCATAAAACTGCAGGCTAGGTCTTCAATGACCAGGTAGCTTACCTCACAGTGTAGGCCCACAAGCCCATCTGAAGAATCCCTGACATTTTGGGGTGCAGGAAGCGTTTGAAAAAAACATTTTTAGACATATAAATTTACTGTTCATATAATTTCTGTATCTAAACTTCTCTTTTTCTGTGTAACTCTGCAGATTAACATAAAAACATGATCCCTGCCCCGCAACCAGACTTCCATCTGCTCTGACTGCTTGTGCACGTCAGAACCATGTTTGTCTCAGGCTGGGTTGGGTGCATAGTGTATTGCATAGCTACATGACACTGGGACACATTTTTTTGATTTTGCTCCCACAGCCTCCCACCTTCCCAGTACCTCATTACTTTGGGTCCTTGCTCCCACAGCCTTCCCTCTCCCCAGGTACCTCACTACTTTGGGTTTTTCTTTGCCTACTGTCCACCAGACTCACTCTACTGTCCTCCAGTGTATAGCACCAGTTATTCCAGGGCACCCTTGACCAGAGAATCAATTTGTCCCGTCATTATGGGGGACTTCCTATATTGTCACTAGAAGAGGAAGTGCCTTTGTATCTCTGACGGTGTCTGGGAGGTGGGTGACTCACTGGGTTGGAGGGTCATGTGGTGTGGAGTCAGTCATTTGATGTACCAGGTCAGGTGATTTCTTTTTCTCCTCAGTCCCAGCCTGTGTCCCTGTATGAGGGGCCTTGGGTGTCAATGCATGGTCAACAATGTAGCTGGAGCCAGTCCAAGTGATGAAGGAGGTGCTTTTGTAGCAGAGCCAGGGATCCTACCTCTTCTGGAGTTCGAGCAAGCTACCTCAGCATCATATCCATGACTCCACTGGCCCACTGGAGGGAGTAAGTCTCCACCCACAAATCGTGTCTCCCACATGCCTGTGCCACCGAATGATGCTGGCTACTGCTTTGTGTTTTTTGTGGATACAGTCCAGTTCAGCTCATTCAGGTGCCTGCACACTGAGGAGGCTTCCCTCTCATTGCAGGTGTAATACCAAGTTTTGCATGTGTAGTACCAGATAAATTTACAAGTTTGCATCTGAACTAGTCTTTGGCTTTGCTTAAAGGCAGCAGATGGGCCGGTTGATATTAGGCCTTAAATGTATCTAGTGGTGAGGAGGAGGGGGGTGCTGGCGATTGAAACTTCACAGAAGGACTGCAACTTCTTCAACATTGTTTGAGTTTCTTTGTGTTCCGGTCCAGTATGAGGAACAAACACACTGAAAAGTCCACTGAAGGGGACTAGAATAATATGGGCCTGATATTTAAAAAATGGGGCAAGTGCAGTGCAGCCATCTGTGCTGTGCTTGTCCCTGCATTCCTCCAGGCTCCTGCGATATTCAAACGGATAGCGCTTGCTGATGGAGCAGTGCTGTCTGCCTGAATATCGATTCATGTCAGAACAGCGCTAAGTGAATCTGTGTCCCAACATGGACCAGGGCTGCATATGACTCACAGGGGATAGTGCTGCTGGAAACGGGATAGAGTTAAGTCCCTTATGGGCCATATTCAGCCCGAACATGAAAATGAGCCTGTTGGACATGCAAGCCACTAAGAGGCCATTTGCATGCCTATTATGGGCTCATTTGCATGGGACACAACAGGCCCTTATTGCCCCAGTCAATAGAAACAGCAGTCCCTCATGGTTCAGTGGTCCCCCAATCCCCCAATATATTTATTTTAGAGACCTCCCTGGTGCCCAGTGGTTCATAAGCACCACCTGTTGTCCAGTGCCCCCCAAATTGTACTCACACCCTCCACCCAACCCAACGATCACATCCCACCTCCATGCACCCCCCCATTCGGTTGTCCAGCATTCATCACAGCTAAGTACAGCACAGCCCCCCTCTCACCACTGCAGCCAGCTGTCATATGAACTTTCAGTGAGGACATGTGCAGTATGCATGCTCACTGACAGCTCATACGGCGGCCGGCTGCAGAGGTGAAAGGAGGGCTGTACCAGTCGCCATACTTAGCTGTGATGAGTGACAGATACTGGGGTGAGGGGGGATGCAGGGAGGTGGGATGTGATCGGGTGGGTCAGGTGGGAGTGTGAGTCCATTCGGGGGGGCAATGGACACCAGGTATGTTTATGAACTGTATGCTGGGCAATTGGAGGTGGCAGAACCACTGGACACTGGGGAGGTCTCTAATATTATTATATTGGGGTATCGGGGGAGCTACTAGGTGCAGGGATGGGTGGCTGCAGTACAGCCGCCCTGCCTTTGAGGGGTGGGAGCACGGACTTAACACCCAGTCAAGAGGTAGCTTTCAGTGGCAGTAAACAGCACTGCTTGGGGGACTGTTTGCCACTGCTGCAAATCTTTGAAAATGTGACTGCGATACACAGGAAAGACAGAACTTCTCACATTCCATTGCACCCCCACTCTGCAACTATGCAAACACTTCCCATGGCAATGGGACCAGACCTCTGTGAGATACCTGAGGATGCAGATTTCTACAGATCTCACCACCATACTGTTACCATAGGCTGTATCGCCAAACCTTGGATGACTTGGCATGCTGGAATCATACACCACTCCCCTAATATAAAGAGTGGATTTGGTACGGATGAACCTCCTACCACGTTACTTATATAATTTGCAGAACCTACCGTTGGAACCCCCAGCAACAGATTTCAATATTTGGTGCAAAGCTAACTTCAGATACTTGTGGGAGGGTCCTAAACCCAGAATTGCATACACAGTATTACAACTTCCCAAGATGCAGGGCAGGGAGGCCTGGCACTACCTAAGTAAAAAAAAGCTATTGTATGGCAGCCCAATTACTACACAAGATGACCTGGTTAGATAATGGTGTCCAGTTACATTGGGTAGAGATTGAACAGCATGAGAATGAATATCCACTACAGACGCTATTATTCACCCCACAAGGCTGTGGTACTTCATGAATACTGAAATCCCCCTTAGCACATGCTAGTAATTTACAGAAAACTAATGACTGCCCCACATTAAATCAGATGTACGTTACCTAGAATGGATAATAACTGATGAACAGTTTACCCCCATCCTTCTAGATGTAACTTTTCAGAGATGGAACAGGGAAGGCCTGAAATATCTCTATCAGTGTTTTCAGAGCATATGTACAATTGCAACAAGAATCTCACTTCAGACACATTGATCATTTCACATATCTGCATGTTAGGCGTTATCTGGGGAATAGATTTGGGCTGGGCTGGTCCAGGGACAAAGCAGTACCATTAATTCTGTTTACCATACAAATCCTTGAAATGGGTCCACCTGGCCGCTTTATATCTCAGGCACATAAAGCATTGCAATGTAACCGAGATGTTGGAATCAGAAAACATAAAGAGAAAATGAGAACAAGAAATGGGGGTGGAGATCACAGACCAGATGTGGTTACAAACGTGCACCTATCAGCATAAAATTACACTCAGATTTCTCTGGAAGGAATTTGAATGGAAAGCAATAATACTATACTTCCGGATCCCCAAAATCACTGGGAAACATGACCAGTAGCACAGAGCATCTTGCTGGAGGGGGTGTGGGGACCTGTGTGCCACCTACACCTGAAAGTAGTCATTTTATGGCAAGTGCACCTACCCGGTTAACAAAAACTAAATAAATAAATATTCTGGACGTGCGATAAGATATGACCCTTCTGGGAGACAGTAGAAAAAGCATTGAAGGAGTTACTGCCTCAAATGGGACCCTTAAGAATAGAAAAACTCTATTCCTGTGATTCCCACCTGCCTTCAACGCAAAACTATACCAGAAACAACTTGGCATATGGGTGACAGCAGCAAAAATGCAAGAACACACCAGGCTTACTCCTGACATCCCCACGCAACAAGAATGGGAAGATACAGTGATAGAAATATAACGAATTGAACGACTAACAGCAGGATTGTACTGCCACCCACAAGCCCTGACCCAGTTCATAAACCAGTGGAACAGCTGGATAGTATGGATAATGGCACATTGTACAGATGTGCTCCCCTGAAAGTTAAACGTAATACCTTAACTTAAATTCCAAATATTGGAAGTAAACCAAAACAAAGCAGCAATAGGATCCTGCATGGAAATCTAAGATGCTGCTTTGGTAATAGTTCACATTCTGAGAAACTAATGTTTTCAGAAATTGTATGACAAATACAAACCCAGAAATATACCATTGAACAGAACTACAGATACCACTACCATACTGATATGTAAAAGTTTATTACTATAATAGGAAAGTCATTACTGTAATGAAAGCACTTTAACTACAATTACAGAAGTGTACAGCAAGCACAATGAAACTGTATAAGTGCAGTGTGTCATATTTTGATATATTACTTGTGTTGTCATAGGAGAATAATGTACTTGTACTGAGAATAAAAGAAAAAGCTAAGGGGTCCACTCATGCATACTGGCGCAGTCACATTTTATTTATATATATATATATATATATATATATATATATATATATATATATATATATATATATATATATATATATATATATATATATATATATATATATATATATATATATATATATATATATATATATATATAGCAGCATAGCCTAGAGGTTAAAGTAACGAGCTGTGAACGAGCTTGGTACATCCAGAAGACTAGACCTGAGTTTGATTCTCACAACCTCCACTTGCATACTGTGTGACTCTGAGCAAGTCACTTAACTGCCCTGAGCTCCCAGGTTACCCCTGAAAACAGGCACTTGTGCCTAGTAGGTCTTACCTGGTTACCAAAGGCTAAAAAAAAAATATATATATACCTGTATATATATATGTATATATATTCCTGTGATTGTATTTCTGTCATATGTTTGTTATACAATGTGAACTAGAGCTGATTGGCATTTTAGCGCCTGGGCGCTACTGGGTTTGGGAGCCCTTGGAGGGGCTCTGAATATGGACCCAGCACTAGTGCAAACTCGCGTTAGCACTGACATATACCATTTTCATGCTCGTGATAACTTTTGAATATCGGGGCCGATATGTCAACCTTCAGGCAGAGTATGATTCCACACAACCCTCTTAGTACTGTCTGGTAGAAAATTTTCTTTTAAAAGTTACTAATAATTTCAGGCAGTGTAGTAGCTCTTTAGTTCTACCTTGGCCCTCAAGCAAAATCTGCAACTGACAGGATGACATTTTGGTCTTGCTAATCAATTTCTGTGGACGTATTTGTGTTAGTTAACTTAAGCTGATGCACAGCCGGCCACCTAGAGCTAGAAGGTCATCTTAGGATGAACCTGTGGCTGTGCTGCCACAAGTTATTGCCTAACAATGGATGAACCTGTGGCTGTGCTGCCACAAGTTAATGCCTACCAACGGATGAACCTGTGGCTGTGCTGCCACAAGTTATTGCCTAACAATGGATGAACCTGTGGCTGTGCTGCCACAAGTTATTGCCTACCAATGGCTGAACCTGTGGCTGTGGCTGTGCTGCCACAAGTTAATGCCTACCAACGGCTGAACCTGTGGCTGTGCTGCCACAAGTTATAGCCTACCAACGGATGAACCTGTGGCTGTGCTGCCACAAGTTATTACCTACCCTCGGATGAACCTGTGGCTGTGCTGCCACAAGTTAATGCCCACCAACGGCTGAACCTGTGGCTGTGCTGCCACAAGTTATTGCCTACCAATGGCTGACCTGTGGCTGTGCTGCCACAAGCTATTGCCTACCAACAGCTAAACCTGTGGCTGTGCTGCCACAACTTATTGCCTACCAACGGATGAACCTGTGGCTGTGCTGCCACAAGTTATAGCCTAGCAAGGGATGAACCTGTGGTTGTGCTGCCACAAGTTATAGCCTACCAACCAGAGCAGGAGGTGGGCAGAAATAATATTGCATATCTGAAATTATAAAATGGGTAAGAGAGATACTGTACTATGATTGATGGAATCCAGTCACATGACTGTGCTGACATCCAGCACAACAGCACAGGTCAGAAATGCTGGACTTCCTGAACCTCATTACTTGGTCCTAAAATAAAAAAAAAATGAGGAAAGCCATTTTATTATTGTAGTAAGGCATTACAGGGTGTGCGTAATTGAGGGATAATGGCTTTTCTTGGGTGCGTAAAGCCCTTGGCTTCACTTCAGGCTTCATTTCCTAAGTCATGCTTTAGTCCCACAATAATTTTATTTATTTATTTATTTTAGCTTTTGTTAACCGGGTAGGTACACTAGACAAGTAGTATGCCTATTTTCAGGAACGACCCGGGAGAGTACAGAACATACAAGATACATACAGGGCAACTTAGGAAATACAGCTTATTACAGGAGGTACTAACAATTGTAGTAAAACATATACACAGGCAGTATTTACATCATATAACAGTAATTGCGTAGATTGACATTGGTGACAACTGAGATTCATCAGAAAAGAAGCATTACCCTACGGAGGCTTGAAACAGTTACACACTGATGATAATTTTAAGTGTGACCACAGGGTGGAGCGAAAAGTCCCATGGGAGGGGCCAAGGCGGACATGATCAGGTAGGAGTTCCAGAGTCTAGGCACGAGGCAGCAAGTCTCACCCCCATGAGAGTCCGAGTGAGGAATTTTGAGCAGTCCAGCAGACTGTGATCTAAGCTTGTAGGACAGAGCGTCCATATTTGGGAGGAGATCCGCCAGTCCCTGAGGGGAGCCAGCGGTGATCACCTTCTTAGAGAAGCATCCAACCCCAAAGTCCAGGTATTCAGCAGGGGCAACCAGTGACGCTTATCATAGAGATCGCGATCGATGGGTGAGTTTGGGGACAGTGCAAACCGACATATATTGTTATATGCCGTGTTCCTCCGGGCAAGGTGGATTTGAGGGGACCGGCAAATAGGGTGGAGTCCAGAGCTGAGGGAGGGAAGAAGCACACCTCTGGAAAGCGAGTCTCACCCCTGGGGTCAGGTTATATTTGGCCCTATAGGCCATACCCAACTTACAGTGTGTACTTCTACAGATATTGAGGATATGGCTCCCCATGTCAAGTTGGGGGTCGAGAGTAACTCCAAGATATTTGATGGAGTTCACCGATGGCAGCAGGGATCCCCCATCACAGGTTATGTGGAGCGAGGAAGATGAGGCTTTTATCTTGGCTGCGGAGCCAAAAAGCATGGCCTGCGTTTTATTGGTGTTCAACACCAGCCTGTGGTGAGTAACCCAGGCCAGGACTCTTCTGAAATCATCAGTCAGGCTCTGGTTTAGCGCAACGACATTAGGGGAATGGGCTACTAGTACCAGATCATCTGCGTATAAAGTGGCTTGGCAGTGAGAGGTCACCAGTGGCAGTTTATTGATAAAGAGCGAGAAGAGGAGGGGACCCAGTACTGATCCCTGGGGGACTCCCAAAGTCATCACCCTGGGCCCCGAGAGGACCTTGTTGAAGCAGGTACGCTGCTGCCTATCCTTCAGATAGTCCATGAACCAGTTCTGGGCATGGGAGGAGAGACCAACGGCCCTTAGTTGTTCTCCAAGAAGGTCATGATTAACAAGGTCAAACGCTTTCGATAGGTCTATAAATATTGCACCAGACAGTTTATCTTGATCCATGGCAGATCGTATGCTTGAGGTAACTGTGATCAGTGCAGAAGTGGTGCTGTGACCCTTTTGAAAGCCATGCTGTGCTCTGGAAAGCAGTTCATGGGAGTACAGATACTCCGAGAGTTGCTCAGCCACCACCTTTTCCAGAAGTTTGCTAAGGGATGGAAGGATTGCAATAGGGTGGTAGTTGTCAGGAAGCTTAGGATTGCCCTGCTTCAGAACTGGAACTATCCTTGCTTCCTTCCATATGACGGGAATAGTCCCTGAGCTAAGGGATAGATTAAAGATGTGGGCAACCGGAGAGGCAATGATGGGCGCCCTAGTTTGAGAAGTTATGTTCCAAGAAATCGAGACCAGGGCTGGAATACTGGGCCAGGGCAGCAAGAAGTTTCTGGACTTGAGAACTGACACAGCCCTGAGATTAAACACACCTCGTGTTGATCCGCTGACTCGATGGGGATGGATCGGGCAAGCCCCCGCGTTCGCTGAGAGTCGGGAGGTAAGGGGCCGAGAGGTCCGAGAAGGACGGTTAAGGAGCAGCTATGGTCTGGGGATTATTGCAAGAGACGCCATTTAGGACCATATCCGTGACACCCATACTGGAGGATCCACTAACTAAGGATTTAATGTTACTCCAGAACCTCCTGGGGTCTGTGGAGCTGAGTAGAGCAGACTTGCAGAAGTCACTTTTGCTACCCTAATAGCCTTCTTACACTGATTCCTGAGGTGCCGATATCTCTGGAATTTAGAGAGATCACTGGATCCCCTGGCCTGAGCCCAGCATTGGTCTCTTTCACGCAACTTGGTTAGCAGATTTCCATTCAGCCAGTAGGTGGCCGTTCCCCTCACCCTCTGGGTGATCATGGGTGCGTGCCTGTTCTGGATGTCACCAAAGGTATCAATGAAGTAGGAGGCTGCTACTGTGGTGTCAGTGGCCTCCAATACTCTGGTCCAGTCAGTAGATCTTAACTCGTCCATGAACCTCTCTGGGTCAAACCTGGAATAGTTTCTAACTCGAATAATTTTGTGAGGGATTTTAGAGGAGGGAATTTTCCAAACACAAAATACTGGGGAGTGATCAGAGATGGAGTCCGATAGGGTACCTGAGGTAGATATTCTCTCCGGGTGGTTGGTAAGAATCCAATCCAACAGGGTATTCGAGGAACCACTAGCGGACTGCCTGGTCGGGTCCTTAATAAGTTGGGTGAGGGATAGGGTGGCAAGAAGAGATTCACATTTCTTAATATTGCCACTCTCCCAATTAAGGTTGGTGTCACCCATTATAATAAGTTCATTATCTCCTATACTGGACCTGACCGTGTCTAGAGATAGGTAAGCTCTTCTAGGCCTCCTCTGGGAGGGATATAGGCACATACTAAATGCAGCTTCTTTGTATCCCCTAGCAACAGAAGCCCATGCAGGATCTCACAGGGAGGGTGAACGGCGGTACCATGCGTCACCAGGGAGATTTTCAGGTGGACTCTAAAGTAGATCAGGATGCCCCCCCCCTCCTGCCCCTGGCCTGTCAAGGCGGATAAACCTCGCACTCTGTTAAGGAACAGGCGGAGTCAGGGATAGGGGATTTAAGCCAGGTCTCAGTAATCCCTAGAACATCGGGTTTGGTAGGTCAACCCACGCCTCAGTTCGTCATTTACTGAGTAGCAAGCCCTGATATTCAGGTGAGCTATTCTAAGCCCCTTACTCACACCCAGGTGGTGGAGGGTTGTTGGCCGTTATAGAAGGTCCAGGATTAAGCTCTATGTCCCGGCCCTGAGCAAGACAAGGAGGAGAGCCAGGGAGGTACCACCTGTGGGGTGGATGCCCTCCTCGGCCCCTTACAGGTCTGATTCTCTTGACCCTAGCCACATACATAATGCATTTGATGTCAAGACTGAGTGTGGTACTGTAGTGCATGACAAAGGAGGAGAGCAGGTTAGAAAGAAGAAGTCAGTGTCGTCCAAGGGGGAGGACAGCTTCCAGGTCACCTCCAGGGATAGGGGAGGAGAGGTAGCCCAGAGTAGGAGGACCAACCCTAGTGCCACCACTACAAGTGAGGTGGCCATACTGACAGCGGACAGCAAGTCTCTGGGCACTAGAAGTAGACCGGTTGACCTCCACTGCACCCAGCTGAGGTCAAGAGGGCCAGGCAAGGCACAACAGGCCAGGGTAGCCCACTCCACCAGTGGGACGGGAGACGGTCACTTAGTCACTGGCAGGCAGCCCCAGGCACTGTAGACAGCACGGTCAGGGCACCCAAGGTTAAAGAAATAGCCCAAAACCAGTACTCCTCACAGGTGGCATGGGCAGAGGATACCAACAGAAAATAGGCTATCACAATACCTCTAGAATTGAATCTGTACGGAGTCTATGAAGATCAACAATTCAGCAGTACTGTAAAATGCAAATCATCCCCTAGAAAGTACTAAGCAGCACACACAATGGTTTGTGATTAATAGCATGAAGATGTAGCAGCAGCAGCAGTCTAAGGGGCACAACAAAGAGATAATGCACACCATGTCATGTCATGCATCATTGCTTAATTTTGCATGGGACAGGAAAAACTGAAAGCTGATTGATTGGCAGCATTCTATGCCCAAGCCTATATTTCTTCATAAAGGAATAGGTAAAAAGCAGAGCCTGTTTACATACAGCAACATTCTTATGCCCTGTCAAAACCCTTCACTTCAGAAACCACTCAACTTGTGACGTATCAGCTTCCTGAGGTGACTTTCCCCTTTCCTGAGGGAAAATCTTTTGATGACTGTCCAATTTAACATTTACAAAGCCTAGCTTGCCATTAGTGACTTGCTGCATTATGAAATGCTCATTTAACATTAACAAAATAAAAAAAGCCTAGTTACTAATATTTATTGATGTTACATTAAACTGCTTGTGATGCGTTCATTATTTATGAAATATTTATTGTAACCAGTTAAAACGTACCACAGTTACCCTGATTAATGACTCCAGCATTGGACTAGTTTATGCACTAATGTACTTTTACAGTTTAAAAACTATAAAAAAAATTGTTAGACCTGTGTTTGTGCCTTTTTTGTCTTTACTGTGGGGGTCCAGTGCATAATTGCAATAATACACTCCAGGGTGTGCTTTATTATAGGATAGCAGCACTGCTTGGGTGTGTAAGGCACGTTGATATCCTATGATAAAGCATGCCCTGCCATGTATTATTGCTTAATTATAAACTGGATAGACACAATCCTGAAAGCTCATTCAGCATTCTTTACCCGTGCTGATATTGAACCTTAAAAGCAGGGGTAAATAAAAGCTTTTACCAACAGGTGTTTTTTACTTGCTTCATAGTACTCTGCCCTGAGTACCTTTACCAGCTCCTATAACAGCATCACCTACTGGCCACAGCTCGAAATTACAGAATATTTTTTAAGATGTATCCTTGAACCTTAAAAAAAAATATTAAATATTTTTTAAAACTGTTTTTTCAATTTTTTATTAATACACAAATATATCTAGGTCATAACTGCAATAATACACTCCCGGGTTTGTTTCATCATAGGATATGGTCACTTCTCGGGTGCGTAAGGAACTTGGTTTCACCTCGTGCCTCACCTTGTGCAACAGACTCGAGGCATGCCTGTATCATATGATAAAACATGCCTTGTCATGCATTGTTGCTTAATTATAAAATGGGCAAGTGCAACCAAGATCTGTGACTGATCAGATGTGATCATGAGAGGTGTGCCATTATCCCACAGTAACTCACACTCTGTCATGCCTAATTGCTTTAAGAAGTACTTGAGTAGCACCGTTTAGAGGTAGGAAGTTGTATTAATAGCATCCTGTAGTGTTAAGGAATTTGTATCAGCAGCGACCTCTAGTGGGGAGAAGCTAATAGTAGTATAACACTAAAAACAAAGGCTAACCTTCACAGGTACTGTATGTAGATCTTTGTTTAGTGAATTGGGCAGAGCTTCTAAGTTCTGCCTGAAGGACTTGGGGAGGTGGGCAGGTTCGAATCTCTAGAAGTAGGAAGTCCTAAAAAGTCAGAGGATATGGAAGTATAGGAAGCTCCACCTTTAGGACCCCATATTCAGAGATTAGTGTGGGTGCTAACCAGGGTTTGTGCCTGCCCTCTGAGCAGGGTCATATTCAGAGGCCCCCAAAGCTCTACCCCAAAGCCAACAGTGCGATTGCACTGCCAATACTGTTGCACCTATGCAAATGAAGGAGTCCCTCATACATAGTGGCAGAGTAATGTATTCAAAGGTTTAGAGTGGAACTAAACAGCCCCCAGAGTGGCGCTGTCTACCACTGATGAAAACCCTGTCTATTGCGATGCTAAGATCACACTCCCATGACCTCGAAGGCAGGGCAGCTGTACTGCTGCTGCGTATCCCAGGTAGTGTGCCCTCTCCCACTTGATCACCTCTCTAATAATCATAGAACCCTACCCTGCTGGTATAGTGTTCCTCGTCCTCCCAATCACCCCTGTATTAATTATAGAAACCCTTCCCTGGTGTTACAGCGTGTGTGAGGGGGACACTATACCACCAGGGTAGGTTTCTATGATTATTACAAGGGGCAGTGGTGGGGGGGCACTATACCACCAGGGACACATTAAATGTTGCTAGACATGAGAGTGCTATGGGGCTGCTGCATGCATGCATATGAGCCCATGATGAGCACATAATCAAATGGACATGCTGATGGACCCTTAGTGCCTTGCATGTCCAATGAGCTTATTTGCATGGTCAGGCTGAATGTGGCCCACAGGAGCCCTGGTGTGATCCCATTTTGGGCAGTACTGTCTCCTGTGAGCTATATACAGCCTTAGTCTGTGACAGCGCCGCGCATGTCCACTTAGTACTGTGTCAGCATGGCCTGATATTAATTCACTTAGCGCACTCTATCAGTGTGCCAACTGGCTAATATTGCTGTGAGCCAGCTGTGCGTTATCACAAGGGCAGCACAACAGGCTGCACTTGCAGCCTTCTCTGAATATGGAGCCCTTAGTCTTCACCTGTGGTTCTGTCTCAGTCAGAAGAGGGCACAAACCAGGACAGCATATCCTTTTGAGGTGGTATGGCAGTGAGGAAAAAAAAAAGAAAGAAGATAAGCTAATATTGGAAGAACAAAACTAATGGAAATGAAAGAGAATACATGAGATGCAAACTCAAGAAACAAAGTGGATTTGATGGGCAGTAATGTAAATAACTCCCTCACAAAGTGCTACCAGTATATTACCATTATTAGACATTTACATAATTCTGAGATTTCTGCGGTTTCCAGCAAAAAAATTCACCGTCGGCTTCAGCAGTCCTCAAATTCCCAAATATGTGAATTTCAAGACCATCCTTTTTTTAAGTGGAAGACATTTTAATAAAAATGGGATTTTCCTCCCTTTGACTTCATCTGTTCTTATTGCTTATTCCTGACATGACGCCTTAATCCTCTGCTTGTGACAGGGCATCCAGTTTCCACAGAGATAATTCTGATATTGCAATCAGAGAATAATGACTTGGTGGCAGAAAGAAGCAATGTGAACAGGTGAAGTCTGGGGGGGAAAAGATCCTGTTGTAATAAAAATATCAGTAAGAAAAAATTGGAAGTCCTAAAATTCACATTTTGGGGAATGTTATGAGATTTTAGTCACAATGATACCAGCAGTCAGCGTTTTGCAGGAAATGGGAAAATCATTTTTGCAATGCCAATCTGTGTATGAACACATTTCTGTGATGAATTTGTTCAGTAAAGAGATATCTATTTTTCTAAGCACTTGACTCTCTCTTTTTTTCTGTGGTGAGGGGGCCATAAGTAGTGGTAGGGCACTCCTGAGCTAGGAAAGTAGGGTGAACTCAAGCAGGTAGCAACCCCCCCTGGAGGGGAGCCAAAGGGTGCAGGACCCACCAGGGCAACAGGGGGTTGTCGGCTGGGAGGGTCTGACCCTGCGGAGAAGCTGGACTGTACCCACCCATTTCAAAGAGGTAAAGGCAGCCCAGATCAGCTGAACACATTCTGGTGGTACCCAGGGTGGGCCCTCATGTTGGCCTGGATTGGCCGGAAGGGGTGAGTGGGACCCAAATGTGCCTGGCACTTAGCTGCCAGAAAAGAGGGCTGCAGCCTTTGTGGGAACTGAGATTGGCATTGTAGCCCCATAGCCAGTGGGGGATGGCCACTGGTGAGGTATTATCCCGTACAGTGTAGGATAGTGTTTTTGTTTGGAGGGGGGGTATTTTTGTCCTGGGAAGGAGCACTGCTACAGGTGCTCACGCTGAATGATGGGTGAAGGGTGGAGTAGCTAACTTCCTTGTGTGGCATGCTGGGCACTATCATTTGCCCACACCTGCAATTTCTAGGGATGAAAATGAATTTTCTGGGGGAAGATTGTAATGACCCCCTCCTTACAGTAGGGGGACGTGGTTTTTACTGTATGTGGCCATTTATTAACACACTTGCTCCCATTCACCTTTCTGCAGGTTACTGCATTGAACAGCAATCTGATCTAATATTTAGAGCATGGAGTGTGTGAGCCAAAAAACACCAGAGTTCAAATCCCACCACAGCCACTGACTGCTTGGCCCTTAGGAAGTCACTTGACCTCCTTGTGTTTCAGTGCTTTCTACTGTTAATGGGAATAGAAGTAGGCCACCCCCCCAAAAAAAAAATTGAAAACAGCATCTCATCTGGGTGGTCTGAGGAAAAAAAATAATGAAGTATTCTAATTGCCAGGAGTGGGTATGGAGGCACTTGTCTCCAGGATGAAAATTACATTCCCTCTAGCAGTACTGCAGCAATCAAAAATACCAGAAGGTGTACACCTGCCAGCATGTAGCACAGTGTCACAGATTACTGCATGTCAAAAGGGATTAACTGCCAGTTGCCTTGTTTCTTGCAGTAACTGCAGAATTCTGCAGTATTCTGCATTGCTTCCTGGTGGGGTCCACTGTATGCAACATAACTGCTTTATTTAGTGTCTGAGCTGCTGTAGTTGAGTTCCAACAACTTCAGACAGGCAGCTGCATTAACAATGTGAATGCTGTATTTTTAATAATGTTTGATTTGATATTTAGAACTAAAAACTCACTGACATTTTTTATGCTCCCTCCCTAATACTGTATCTGTTCCTATAATAACTGATGTGGTACCTTAGTGATTTCCTTTGCCATTTATAATAACTCTGGCTGTACTTTCTCTTTCAGCTCTGTGGCTGTGGACTGCTGGGAGTGGGAATATGGTTGTCGGTGTCCCAAGGCAACTTTGCTACCTTTTCCCCCAGTTTTCCATCCCTCTCTGCGGCAAACCTGGTGATCGTTGTGGGGACTGTCGTGATGGTGACAGGCTTCCTGGGCTGTCTGGGTGCTATCAAGGAAAACAAGTGCCTCCTCTTAAGTGTAAGTTGCCAAGAGTATGGAATGTCTGTGAGTCTCTAATTATGTAGGCATGCACATTATCAGTTTTGTGAACATTATTTATGAAGGATGTGTTTACTGGGATGGGGCCAGTGGTGTGGTAGTAGAGCTAAGTGCCACCCGGGTTCCAGATCCACGTTCATAGATTCATGACCAGAGGTGCAGCAGCGTGCCTCACAAAGTGTCATTTCTTGAAGGCCACAATGCTCTTCATGGTCAGAATAGACAGTTCACCATCCTGAAGATACTCACAGAGGGCATCACAGCAACATGCCACCACTTGTGGGTTCTAAGGTGTACTAGAGACAGAGTGCCCCACTTGAGTTGAAAGGGTTAAAAATCCTTCCCATTTACTGTTACTGATTTCATTTATATATTAATACAGCCCTGAAGACCACTCTTATGGGTTGCAAGAGTGGTCTCACATGCATTCTTAGGGTGTGAGAACTGTGAACCAGTGAGGGGTTTTGACACCCTAAGAACACAAGAGCCCTCTAACATCTGTAAAAGCAAAGGCACCATTTAGGGGTAGCCAGGGGCTGCAGCTGAAACCCCTGTGATGTTTCTTGCAGCCCCTATGAACCCTTAAAATAAGGTTTTCCTAGGATTTGATCATATAAAATTTGATGAGTGAGGGAACGTTGCAACCTCTATGATTCTTGTGAAATGATGCCACTGCATAAAAGTCATCTCCAAGGCTGTATTACTATATTATCAATAGAGGTTGAATCGGTCAATTAGTAACATATTCAAAATCTCAAAAAATCTCCCCCCAGATGTACCATTCCAGGGCACCTGCATATGAGACACCCTATGTATTTAACTTGATGTTTGTTGTGTATATATGGGATATGCAGTTTATCTTCAAGTGTAAGAGGGCAGGATCATAACTCATGAGTGGCGGAGCTACAGTAAGTTATAAAAGTCCTGCCCCCTCACAAGTGATGATAAACTGCATATTTTGAGTCAGATCATTGCCTACTTGATTTATACAACATCTGTTTACTAGTTTAGCTTTTATATCTGTTGTTAGTTTGAAGATTTAACTGTTTCTGTTTGATTTCAACTACTGGCGTCACTGCTTCACTGGACAACTGTGATGGCATTAGTATTGTAAAAGCTGCTCTTTGATTGGTCCAGTATTCTATTGTGAAGATTCTAACCTTCAAGATAATCCATTTTAACAACAGTAACAGCAACATGTTGTTGCTGTCGTCATCATGCAAGATATCACTTGTATCTTGTCATTTTTAACCCCACTCATGTTGGATAAATATATGTTCTCATTGAATTTGTAAGTCTATGGAACTTACAGGATATCCTTGTAAAAGAGGGTCAGCTCAGTGGTACTTTCCTAGTAAAATCCATCTGTAAATCTCTGCAGAGTAAGAGTCTCTCAGGTATGGGAGAAAGGAGTGATCTGATTGGTTGGGAGTTCTCCCTCAGTCATGTCAATAATGAGTAGTTTATCACTCCAAATGGAAAAAAATTCATAGCACTCAAGCAGCACTCCTTTAAGTGGTAGTAGAGTGGGAGCTGAAATTTTACTGGTAACGCTTAGCTGGCTGGAGTGCTCAGTTGTTCAGAATTATCCTAGACTAAGCTCTCAGCTCAAGCCCTGCATTTGCAGCATCAGTGACTCAGCAGGTTGCATTCTCACCTCTGGGGCCAGAAGATATAGAGAATACTGGATGGACAACTATGCACAACTGGTATGTTCTGTCACAGTGAGGTTCTGATTTCTTCTGACCTCGAGAGTGAAGCTGGAGAGGTCTTTGGGAATCAGAACCCCGGGGTGGCAGAACACACTGGCTGGGCATAAAGTTGGTCATACAGTATTTTTTAGAGTGTATGGTGCCAGATTGTACTGCCGCTCATCAATGGGCTTGGAGAAAACTTCCATAACCATCTCTGAAGTCAGGCTTTGATGTGCGTGTGGTGGTTCTCTCAGCTGTGTTTTAATCAGTGTATCTCGTACACTTTCCAGATCAGTCGGAACACTGTTGTAGCACAGAAGGGTACAGTTGCGTTCCATGACCTTTACACTGTGTTATAACAGAATTTCAGCTGATATGAAAATCAATTTAGAACAAGCACTTGCCATACACTATTAGACGGTATTGGGTTCTAGACCCACACCAGGAACTTAGGCTAATACTCAACCATTACACTGTAGTACTGCACTAGAGAGGTGCTGCTTGATAAGGCACCCGGCTTTAGATGGGACATTAAATCAATGTCCCTCCTGCCCATCTCTGGTCACTGTCCAGGTGGAAATTAAAGATCCCATGGCACCTATTGCTAGAGATGGGGATTTTCCATGATATCCTGGCATAAAACAGTTAAAAGTAACCTGCCACCCAAAACGCACCTGGAAAGGAGCTGTCATAGCTCAGCGTGCCTTTACTAGTCAAAAATGACAAATGAAATAAATCAGAGTCTAGAAATGGAGCTCTCAGCTGCACAGCATCCATTTCAGAAACATATTTTCAGACAGTTGTTCACATTATACAGTACGTAATACTGTGCTGTCCATTACCGTTGCTGTGTGGGGAGAACCTTTGACCTGAACACTTGGGGTGGGATTTTTAAAATGCTAGACTAAGTGCTTGCGTCCATATTTCTGTCATGTGCTGCATCCAGTGCAGATGCATCTGGATGTCTGCATCCTATTCACAGACATATGGATGCATTTGTGACAATTCCTGCAGTGTACAGCAATTTCTGCCGCAACTGCGTGACTCACATCCATTTTTTCAATGCAGTGGTGAAATTCCACCCTGGGAGTTAGACCAACTTTTTGTGGTCCAACTTCTTAGGCAGAATTCTACACTTATATCAGAAAGTGGACGCAAGTGTCTGAAAATCCTGCCCATGTAGCTTCAGTTATACAGCTCTTACACTTTTGACTTCCCAGTTGTCGGATCACTTGGAGTCTTCACTCAGTTTCCACTGGCAAGAAAGGTCAGAGTTTCTACTTGTATCTCCAAAAGGATGAACACTTTGTGGTTATAGGGAGTCACTGCTCCTGGATTAAGTTTTGTTTGAATGCTGTTGCTTCCCCTGTTTAAATTATAAAATCATTTGTTGGTTCCCCTCCAACCTATCCATCCAATCACTCCACAGCTGGCCAGTCTGCCTTCTCCTTCCGCCTACCTTTCCTCTAGAACCAACTTTTTTCTACCCTCCGGCAAGCCTCATTGCTCCCAGTGTTCAAGCACCTACTCCGAAGTGCTCCTACTGCTCCTTGCACCTGCCCCTAACTACCTCTCCTAACTTAACTCTCATTTCACCAGCACCAAGGTTTTCTTTTAAGGCACTTAACATGAAATTATCATAGTGTGTTGTATAACTGCACTGTTAGAAATGAAACTGACTGTATTTAAATGTATTTTTATTATTATTTTTAATCTCTATATCACCCTCCTATTGCATATGTTCCTTTGTACCCTGTCCACCTGTTGCATATGTTCCTTTGTACCCTGTCCACCTGTTAGATATGTCAACTAAATCATTATTTCAATTCAGAATAGCACTAAAAGGGAAGAATACAGTGACAGTAAAATATGCAGATTAGTTTTCTGGGCCCAGTTCACAAACAAGTACTCAACTAACAAAAAAAAAAAACAAAAACAAAACTTGATCTGAAGTGTTTGATCTTTTAGGAATCAATCTTAGAAATTGATTCCCACTTATGGATCTGGGTTTGGAGGCACTAGGACTCTGCGGGACCAAATTGTTTTGCAGGAGGGAGCCAATGTCTGGTACTGATGGTGCCTGTGGACCTCATGTGGTGCCGCGCACACTAGCCGGTAACCATCGCCGACTCCCTTATGTACCTCAGTTCTTTTCTTCCTGCCATTGAGTCAGAGCACACCATGGGAGCCACAGCACCTCGGGATTCTTCCTGCTGTTTTTTGAACTGCACCACACAGTCACTGCCCGAGTTATTTTGTGGTGCCTGTTTCTTGTTATATTTTCAGTTTCCATGATACAGAAGACAGAAAAGAAAGGGTCTGAGAAGACAAAGTTCAAGAGCCTCCCATCATGTGTTATTGCCCCTGTAAGAAATAGATGGTTATGACAGACTGGCATCCATACTGAATGGCCTGCCTTGGCCCTCAGTGCAATATGGATGAGTATGATGCCTGCTTCTCCATGGACTGCAACCCCTATCTTTGGAGGCAGGTGTCACACTTGTGAGGCCAAGGTAAGGTCACTGGGTCTTTCCCCTGGGCCCCTTCCAGCGATCTCTGTTTCCGTGGAAGTACAGGATCCCCCTCGACCTCATCCTGCTGAGGTGTTGGATGCCCTAGTGGGTGGGTCTGGTGGATAGCTGGCTCCTTCTGGGCAGACAGCTACAAAACCCTCATCATCTATCTACCCTGATCAGCACAAGTCTCCAGTGGTGAGGCTGAAGCCATACGCTCAGTCTCCCTCAGTGGGCACCTCAGTTTCATGGCCTGGTGCCACCCTGGCTCCTGGTACCATTTACAGTGTTGGTGAATGGGGCGGCACTAGCCATGACATCAGGTTCTCCTCCAACACCTTTTGCAGTGTTGGAGAAGGGACTGACACTGGGGCCATGCTGCATCCTGTTGTGGAGATGGAGGTGGTTCTTTCCTCCTGTGTTGCTAGTAACACCGAGGAAGAGGACAGTGCTGCTTCAGGCAATGGATGTGGTACCTGCCATGGTGTCAGTCCTCGGCCTGACACCGAGCACGCTGTCAGTGATGGTGTCATCCCTGGGGTTGTTCCTGGTCCTAGTACTGCTCATGGCACCAGGGTCTGGGATAGCTTTGGGGTTGGCAGGCCAAATGTCGAGCCCAGCACTGAGGATGGCGCTGGATGTGATATGGGGTGGGGGGATGAACTTGTCTCACAACCAGTCATTGACCCTAAGCTCGATTTGGAGTCTGATGGTGGCTCAGAGGTGGTGATCTTCCCTGTGTCTGTCTTCACCATTCATCACTATTGGGTGTATGCAGGAGCCCAGCACTCCGCGGGAGCTTTTTTTTTTTTTTTTGCTAGGGGGAGGAGCGAGCACCAGCAGCACCGCCCACAAGGCTAACTAAGAACTATACTAAGAACTGAATGAAGCAGAAGGCTGTGAAGCCCATTGTGCTTCAGAACTTACATATAAAAGGTTCAATGTTTTCCAGATCGTAAGTATTTGTCCAGCCTATTTTTAAAAGTATTCTTGTTATTACTAACAATAACTGTCAAAAGCAACATATTCCAAGGTTTAATAACCCTCTGTGAAAAATAGCAAGCTCTCTTTTTTGTGTTGTATTTACTTCTAGTGAGTTGTAATGAATGGCCTCTAGTGCTGACATTAATTTGTTTGAAATCTAGGGCCACATTATGCTGCTAAATAGGAGTCCTGAATGATAGCCCATGTGAAGAGGAGATCACCTCTAAGTCTCCATTCCTCTAGGGACATCAGATTACATTTTATTAAGCTATCCTTATATGTGTGATCTTTATTTGAGACAACATATTTGGTGATCCTTCTTTGAACTTTTTCAATTCTTATTATATCCTTTTGTTTGTAAGGATTCCACAATTGTGAGGCATAATCAAAATATGGCCTTACAGAGGCTCGATATAAGGGCAACAAAATGTCAGGGTTTTTAGATGTTAAATTATGGTGAATAGCCCACCATGTTCTATTTGCCTTACTAATGGTATTTGTGATGTGAATATCAAAATTTAGACTAGAATCAACTGTAATCCCCAAATCTCTTTCATTGTCTTTATTAATTAGTACAGTATTATATAAATAATACTGTTTTTTTGTATTATGTTTTCCAAAATGCAAAACAGCATTTTGATAAATTGAAACTCAAATTCCATTTCACAGACCATGCCTCCAACTTACTTAGATATTTTTGGATGGTCTTATCATCTTCTGTAGTTTGGCACATATTGGTGATCTTACAATCATCAGCATATTTCACAATCTTGTTCTGTATATTGTTAGACAAATCAGTTATAAATATCTGAAAGATTACAGGCGCCAAGACTCGCCCTTGTGGAACTCCACTTCCTACTTCTTTCCAACTTGATTTATGCCTATCTGTAACTACTCTCTGCAGGGCCGGCATCAGAGGGGGTGCAAGGGATGTGACTGCACCAGGCCCAGAGCGTCGGTGGGCCCATGGCCCCTTAAGTCAAAATAATATATTTTTATTTTATTTTTTACTTTTGAACTGCTTGCACAGAGCCCTAGTCGGCAAACGTAATGCACACTACCTGCCCTATGCTCTGCCCCACCCTGCATGCCACACTAAGTGAAAATGAAGCCCTGCCCCTGCCAGAACGTGGGCATTTAAATCCCCTACTGCACGCTCGTCCTCCTCGTACTTGCAGTAGCGCTATCAGAGTGTGTGAGCTGCTCTGCCTCCTCGACTGACTCCATCCGTCATCTGAGTCCTCGCTCCTTCTACTGGTGTCTGTTCAGCAATTCAGCTGCTCCATACTGTCAGCTCCTCCTCCTCCTCTATGCTGTCAGCTCCTCCTCCATGCTGTCAGCTCCTCCTCCATGCTGTCAGCTTGTCCTCCTCCATGCTGTCAGCTCCTCCTCCATGCTGGCATGCCCCATCCTCTCCTGCACTGGCCACTGGAGGCTCACTGATCTGTTTGCACCCATCCCCTCCCGATGCTCCGCTCACTCACGCAGCTCCTCCCTTGCTCCCTCCCTCCCTTGCTGATGCCGAGGGGGCAGCTTCTCTGATTTGCTGGAGGCGCTCAGCTCCAAAAGGCTCCTGGCATCATTCTAAAATTAATGTTAAAATATTCCATTGTTGTGGGTGGGGGCAAGCAGCAGCTGAACAACAATGCTTGTGCAGTCAGGGAGCATCTTATGAGAAATCCTCTCACTGGCAGACTAAACAAGTGGCAGAGTGGACAGCGGAATTAAATTGCAGCTTGCTTCATTGAACTTGAAAGTTCTAACCTGTAAGCTAGACACACAGTTTAAAAAAATATGCACACACAAAATTTGGGGATGAAACTAGAAACTCTAGAAAGCACAGAAAAAAAGGAAAATATTTAAAAGCTAGGCTAGGCAGCAAGCGAGGTCAAGGAAGGAATGGAGGACTCAGAGCTGCCTAGGCCCCAGCGGATGGCACAGGCGGGGAAGAAGTCAAAATCCAAGTTGGGCCGGTACTGAGGGGTGGCCTGAATCATCCTGCCTCCTTGTGTGACAGATCTCATCTGTGTGCAGGAGGACTGCAGCAGTGGTGGTGGTGTGGTGGTCTGTGTGGTCAGAGGAGAGCTGGCGTGGCTGCTGGAGGGACTGACTGTTTTTTTTTTTAATTGAGTGTGGGTCTGTCTGGACTCATTGGTTACTACTGTGTCTGGGAAGAAAAAATTAGAAGAACTTTAGACAGGCAAGGGGAAATAAAAAATGCACATCAGCAGCAACATTTTTTGGTGGCATGAATCATGGGAGAACAGAGGTGGGGGTACTTTGGGGGGCCCGTGGATGGGGGAGGCCCACAGCAAAGTCTTGCACCAGGGCCCAGTACATCCTAGAACTGGCCCTGACTCTCTGCCTCCTATCAAGTAGTCAATTTGAAATCCATTTTATGTATTGACTATTAATATTTAAAGTTTTTAATTTTTGAAATGGAGCCCAGTGAGCAGCGGAGTCAAAGGCTTTTTTGAAATCCAGCAGGATAACATCACATGCATTTCCCTCATCCAAATTTTCATTAATGAAATTGTAGAAACTGACCAGCTTTGTTGTACATGACTGTTCCTTGATGAAGCTGTGCTGGCTTTGGTCTGAATCTGCAGCAGCTGAAATCAGTTCATCTTTAATTATACATGCTAACATTTTACAAAAGATGGGAGTTAAACTACTTGGACAGTAATAATCTGGTATACTCTTATCTCCCTTTTTGAATAAGGGAATCACGTTTGCTTGTCTCTGTTCCATCAGTACGGTACTGGTATTAATGCTTTTATCAAAAAGAATCTTAAGTGGTACACTAATATAATCTTTCATAACCAAGATAATATCTCCAGAAATACTATCTGGGCCTGTAGAAGATCCTTTTTTTATTTCTTTTAATTTGTTTTTAATGGTATCAAGAGATATGTCAATGTTATGGATGTTCTTACTATCTAAAACTGTGTGATTTACTATAGTAGAATTTGTACTGAAAGCTTTACAAAAATAAGAGTTAAGAAATTCAGCCATTTCCTGTGGATCTAAAACAACTGATTCATTTAGAGTTAATGGACCTACCCTACACACCTGTTTTTTCTTTGAGTTAATATCACTATATAATAATTTGCTATTTCCTCTCATCGCTTGTAAAGCCAAAGCTCTTTCCATGTTTACTTTGGCTTTTTTTAATTTCCTTCTTACAATTCTTTTTTTTTTTTAACTCTTCCAATGTGCAAATGCATTTATTTTTACTATATTTCTTGTAACATTTATTTTTCTTTTTAATTAGTTTATGTAGCTTAGAATTAAACCATTTTGGATATGAACGGAATTTCTTTTTCTGTATTTTGGGAATACATTTATTTGCCATATTCATAATAAAACTAAAGGTCTTCCAAAGGTCTTCAACACTATCTTGATTCAAAGCACTAAGCCAGTCTATACTGGCTAAGTGATTGTTCAAAGCAGATAGGTTTATTTTGTGAAATGCAAATACTTCAGTGATATTCTTTGATCAAAAAATAGAACTGCATAATTTAAAGCTGATAGCACAATGATCGCTATTTCCTGATGGGACTGCAAAAGCACATTCTGTGACATTAATTGATTCACTGCATAATATAATATCGAGTGTATTAGAACCACGAGTGGGAAAGTTTACGTGTTGCCTTAAATACAATTCTTCACATGTGTTCATAAAATCTTGTGACACCCTCGACTTGGTAGATTTATTGACCAAGCCTATGTCTGCAAGATTTAGATCACCCATAAATATTACATTTACTAAGTCTGCTGCCTTTGCCATTTCTGAGGCAATATCATTTAATAGTGCTTTCTTGGAATCTGGGGCCCTGTAGCAGAGGCCAAGTACAAAGTTTTTGATATACTGGTGTCTAAAAATGTTCAGCCATATGGTATCTGTTGTGCTCACTTCAGTTCTGATTTTGTTAGAAATATCTTCTACTGATAGGGATGAGATGGTAAAAAGAGCAACACCACCCCCTTTCCGATTTACTCTACTTAGATAGAACAGTGTGTATCGTGGTATACATTTGTTCCATATTTGATCATTAGCCCACCAGGTCTCACTAATTTCTATAATATCTGGTTTTTCAATGGATGCTCTTAATACTAGCTCGTCCAACTTATTGCCCAAACTCCAGGCATTTATTAGCAAAATCTTTAACACTCTACTCTTTACTTGATAGTTATCATCATAGGATGCCTGTGAAGATCCATGTACTAGTGTTTCCCCCGATGTTATCAGTTTAAACAAATTAAGGGTACTTTATTTTGAAAAATCTCAGAGACTAATAGCCCCCTGTCTGTTCAACTGATGACCGTCTCTTGCAAATTTCATGGGGTTGCTGTTAGATATAAACCAATGATCAATAAAACCAAGGTCACTGGTACAACACCAGTTTTGCAATCTGGCATTAATCCTCTCGATTGTATGATTTTTTTTCCAATTTAGCTCTGGGTACTGGAAGAATACCGGAGATGAAAACAGTATAGTTTTTTTGCCCCAATCCATTTACCTAGCTCTACTAGATCATAACAGATGTCCTTCTCATGTGTCGAACCCATGTTATTAGTTCCAGCATGAATAATTACATTGGATGGGCAGGTAATTAATGAATCCACTCTAAGTGCACTGTCTTCTATTTTAGCTCCAGGGAAACAATAAACTGAAACTGAACTACTGTCTTTGTTTGTGATATAAGAATTTAAGTATTTAAGAATGGAGTTATCTAAAATAATGGTAGGGAAATTGACTATAGGATCCACATTACCAGAATCTTGTTCAATTTGTTCGTGTGGCAAACTAGCAAAATGATTAGGAGACAGATAATCTGATTCATCAGAAACAGTCATTAATGGGGAATTTGAGGGGGCTGATCCTGAGCGAATATAATCTGCTCTTCTTCCCTTTTTAAATTTCCGTTTGATAATTACTTCCCAATTTTCTTCAGTGATTAAATCTGACGAGATGTCTCTACATCTTTTATTAGTGATGGGTGTTGTTTGAATATATGTGGACTGTAATGCAGTAGGAATTTCATTATCCTCATTTACTAATTCTTTATAGCCATTGGATGTGTGTAAGTCTGTACTATTGACAACATTTTGTTAATTGGGATTTGTTGTGGTAGCGGAAACCTGTAAAGAGTTAGTTTGAAAAGAAGTGTCTGAAGTATCTTGAATTGTAGGAAGATTACGGACCATATTATCTAAGAAATTTTCTAGTTCCTTAATTTCCCTGGTGCTTGTAGTTCCTTATTTAATACCCTAATTTCATTTTTAAGGATTTAATTTCAGAACATTATGCACAGTTAGGATCTTCTGGTAAATCAGAAACAGATAACAAGCATGTGATTATATATGGTGCAAACTAGTAGGGAATGCCCTGAACTGAGGGTAAACAAACACATCATACTTACAGTTGCATTCATTATTGACACTCAAGAGTCAACAAAGTTTGAATTTAAAATTGTAAGGGCCAGATATTCAAAACTTTGCCCCGGGGCTAAATTAGCACTGCCCAGAGGGCAAACTTAGCCCGGAGCATAAAGCAAGTCGTATTCAAAAGGAATAGCCCGGGGCAAACAGCTTCTGAATATAGCATGGGAATGAGGCCGGGCAAACTGGGCTGGGAGTGCAGGGAAACTTAGCCCTGGAATAAGACAGCTCTGAATATGCAGCCAGTGAGTACAAACCACAACATCAAAACAGTGCACGCGATGTAGAGAGTAGGTAGGGTGAAACTATGTGGCTATGTGTGTGCCAGCAATCGTGGACCCAGTTTGTCAGGCAGCAGCATATGTGAAAGCACAGTGTCCAAAGCTAAATATTCCTGAACTGTTTGTGCAGCGCTTAACATGTTTGCGCTGGTTTAGCACAGGGCTAAACCGTTAGCCTGGTGCAAACATGTTTGCCCGGCGCTAAACTTTGCCATATTTAAAAGTGACATGCAAATGAGCCTGCTTACCTAGTCTCTGGGCAAACATCCAGATTAGCATCTCATTATGCCCAGATTTGCATGCTGTTTGTGCCAGGCTCACAGTTTAGCCCTGCGCTAAACCCGCGCAAACAGCTTGGGGAATATTATACAGTTTTGAACACTACTTCCACATGTGCTGCTGCCTGCAGCTGTATTTTGGGACAACACAGCATAGGCACAGATGGTGGTGGTGGTGCTGCATGCAACTGTCACACTGTAGGTCATGCTACAGTGCACAGCAGACACTACAGTAGTAGGGAGGCCAGTAGTGTGTGGACACAGCAGTGCCTATGGTGTGTAGGGCAGTGATGATGACTGCACTATAGACAGTGAGAGGCCCAACCTGCAGGTGTTTACTGACAGTGGACATTACTGTTACACTGTTGTGTGACCCACAGATGCTGCATCTCTGGCATGGGATGCTCACAGTGACATACATGTCCGACTTTGTGTGCTGTGGCAGTTGTACAGCTGTGCAGTATGTGGCCGGGGGGGGGCATATATTATCAGAAAGGCACACAAGTGTTGGAGTATGCCCAATACTGACCCATGTGCACTGCATGATGTGTCCCAGCCTTGTGGCCACACCTGGTCTGTGGCACAGCCTGGCCACCCATACACTCTCCCCTCAACATCCTCCATGCCTACAGTGCTGCATGTGTGTTCTGGCATCTGTTAGTGTCCACAGAAGAGTGGTCCGCAGGTGTGTGCTGTAGAGCCACACTGCCATGATGTCCACTGGTGGCAGGGTCACCACTTACTGCCTGGCATGGCTGGGACTGGTGGCAGATGATGGCATCATTGTGATGCCATCAATTAGCAGCATGCTTCCTCTATGTTTGGCTTTGTCTATGTGTCATATTTATTTGTTAGGGTCACGCAAAACCCGCGCAAACACTGCGCAAAGCCATAGTGTCACACAAAGCTGATTGCCCAGGGTTGAGACAAGCTTTTCCTGGGCAGTAATGTGCACCACACTAAGTGTCACGCTAAGTTATGCAAAACCACTTTGCATGGTGCTAATCGCTGAATATGGCATTGCACCTGTATTCATGTCAGTTTGTCCCTTGCATACATTATGGTTTTGCCCTGCGCTAATGCAGTTTGCCCACGATATTTGGCCTTTTGAATATAGCAGACGTGCTAATCCCGCGCTAAACCTGCGTAAACGGTTTTTGCCCGGTGCAAAGTTTTGAATATCTGGCCCTTAGTGTATACACTATTACTTCCTATGTCTTTACCTGCTTCTGTACTAGTGTAGCACCTTCTCCTTTCCTGCTTTTCCCTGCTTGACACGGGCGCAGAGATGTTCATGTCTCTGCACGCATCTCTGCAGGCCTGCCCGCGACACGAGCATTTTGTAGTCAGGATCCGGAAGCCACAGGTGGTCACGTCGCCAATACTAGTCATCCCTGACTACAAACTACAAGCTGGCGGTGCCACAAATTAGATTTTAACAAAATGAGCTTTGGGGCTAAGTACAGAGACCCTACAATGCAACAGATTTTTTTTTAAAACACACTCCTGTTCTTCTCATAAATGCCCTTAAAAGGACTACACCTCTAGGCTACAGTTCTTCCACTATTGGTTAGTAGAATATTTATTAACTACTCCTTACTAGCTACCAGTCAGAAAACTGTTGCCTGTCTCATGGCTTTCAGCCGTCGCACAGGTCAATCACTGGTGCAGACTGTGTCAGTCTTCACCATTCATCACTATTGGGTGTATGCTGGAGCCCAGCACCCCACGGGAGCTTTTTTTTTTTTTTTTTTGCTAGGGGGAAGAGCTAGCACCAGCAGTGCCACCCATGAGGCTGACGTACTGTGTGGTGCTCGTGGGTTGGCCAGTAATGGCCGACGGCTTCTCCTCCGCCTCAGTTCTGCTTATTCCACTGTCAAGACAGCACCTCGCCTGCAGCAGAAGAAAAGATACTGTGTCAGTGGTCTAGTTTCAGTGAGGCACCACACCTTCAGTTTCTCCAGAGCCGCATTCTATGCCATTGACGCCATCTCAGTAAAACTTTGATGCCTCGGTTCTGCCATTCGGCACTCAGTGCCATTTATTGAAGATCTGGTAAGATTTTTCCTTTTTTATATTTTAAACAGCACTGAGTCTTGACTGTTTATTGTTTTAGTTTTTTGTTCACATCATGCCAGGTCCGGGGCACAAGAAACGTTCTTTGAAAGCAGGCCAGCCCCCTCTGCACCGATGTCCCTGCGGCCGGCAATTTTTTGTGATGGACCGGCATGATGTCTGCCTAACCTGCCTTGGACCTCAGCATGATATGGACAACTGTGATGCCTGCTTCTCAATGGACCACCATGTTCTTCAGTACCGCATGTTTAAAGTTGGCAGGGCTCTGCCGCCTTTCAGGGGACGTTGTTGCTCACGAGGATCCAAGCATAGGTCACTCCACCCTTCCTCCGGGTCCCCTCATGGGCCTATATGGTCTAGTGAGGAGGAAACCTCCTTTCCTTCTAGCCTTGCCATGGAGGAGGCCTCTTCTGTGGTGCCAGAGGGCTGGTCTGGTTCCACCTGGAGCCAGGCTGGGAGCACTGCCCTGGCAGTCACCTCCTCAGAGGTGCCGGCTACCCCAGTGTCGGGGCCCATGGTTGCTGGGTCTGGCACAGGATGTTCCTCAGCACTACCCACTGACACCATCTCAGATCCTGATGCCGTTCACACTTCTGGTGATCAAGACAGTGCTGCAAGGGGCACTGGGCCTGCCTGCAGCACCGTTTGCAGTGCTGAGGTTGGGAGAGCCCTTGGGGTCACCATTTTGGAGGTCTTTTGGATCTCCTCCTCTCCAGAGCTGAACGATCAAGAGGCCAACCCAGACTGATGAGCTGACTCCTCGGAGTCAGTGGGCTCTCTGGGCCCAGGACCATTGCACCTTCCCAGGTGCCCCTTCCCATGGCTCTGGTGACTGCAGATGGTGCTGGCTCCCGCACTGAGGTGGCGCTGGGAGCGGGACACTGGATAGCTATCCAAGGTCTGAAGGAGCAGTGGTTCAGGTGTTAATGGTGGGGTCAGTGGCCATCCCCTCTCCTGATACTAGAACTAGGATCCCCTCCTCTTGGGCTCTCCTTGGAGAGCCTATGGAATTGGGCAGGTCCAAGACACAGGGTGTGAGGAAGAGGTCTTCTCATAGTTGACAGGGTTGAGTGGCTGGAGTTAGGTGCTACGGCGCTCCTTTGCAGCCCTTTGGGGCTTGGGGAGGAGCCACAGCACCAAGTCCAAGTTCTCTCCCTCGTCCCCTTTGAAGTGAATCCTTGCTGAGTGGGGATGGGATCTGTCCTTCTGGACACATGCTGCCCCGGTCCTCCTCATCGGAGTGCTTCCCCTACAGAGCTCAGTCCGGACCACATCAGACTGTTGAGTGGCCATTAACTGAACAGATCTAAGGATCCCCTAGTCATCCAGGATTGCCGGCTAGGTCCCCTAGCCCTGGAAGAGGTGCTTCACTGGCCATAAAGAGTTTCTCCCCCTTGCCTCTGTGTCCAGCTCCACTTCTCTCAGGACATTTGGGTCCTTTGGGGCTCTTGACCTGGGAACAGTTCAGATCTCAGGCTGCAGAGTTCCCACTGTAGATTAGGGCCATGAATGAACAGGTCTTTCACCTGTCTCCCCCCCTGCAGCCGGAGTCTGAATCTTTGGGTTTTTCGGCCTTCTCATCTTCCTCCATTGAGGGAGAAGAGGCTTCTGTTCACCTGTCCTCCAACGCTGATCAGACAGAGTATCAGTGCTTCCTCATGAGGCTGGTCGAGGACCTGCATATTTCAGACATTGCTAGATGCAACACTGAGCATATGATGCGAGCCTTCTTAGGCGAATACAGTGCGGACCACTTGGTGGTCCCTTCCTGGCCTATACTCTTCCAGGAGGTGTCATACAGTGCCTGGCAGCTTCAATCCACCCCAGCTCCAGACCCTTCAGACTGCCAGCATCGGTATTGCGTGCCCCAGGGGTTTCCAGGTACATTTCCTCATTCCTCTGCAGGGCTGATGCGGTTGGACACCCCTACTGGGTGTGGGCACCCAGTCCGCAACTGGCCTCCTGGATCCAGACTCTGCAGAATTCAACCACCTGGGGTGGACATTTTTCTCCTCAGTGTGGGTAATCCTTTGCATTGCATCTCATCAGGCACACCATGCTACCTATAACAGGCACCTGTGGGCAATGCTGGTTCAGGTGCTGGCATCGTTGCCTGATTTGGAGGCAACAAGGCAGGCCACAGTTCTCTCTGCGATAGGCTTGGAGCTAGCAAGGCACCAAGCAAGGGCATCTTATGATGCCAGTGAGGTCGCTTCACAGCTACCAGGGACTGCAATCTGCATCAGGTGGATGGCGTGGCTGCGCCTATCAAGGTTATTACCCCTGGTCTGGTGTAGGGTGATTGCCTCTGCATTCTGGGGGACCCACCTTTTCTCCCTCAGGGTGAGGTGGGATCTGCCGGAACGCCTTCCTTCACCTAGGAAACAGGGGACTCCAGCTCACCCTAACCAGTCACAGGCCTAGCTGGCCTGGAATGGGTCTCATCCTTCCATGTTTCCCCCCACGAGAGGCTGAGGGATGTCTATTCCTCAGGGAAGTGCTGAATCCCCTTCAAGGGGGGGAAGGGGGCTCGGTATTCACCCAACAGTGATGAATGGTGAAGACTTACACAGGGAAGATATGAAAATTACATACCTACTGTAATTTTTGATCTTCTTGTGTATCTTCACCATTCATTACTGAATCCTGCCCACCTTCCCCTCAGAAGGCCTCAGTCCCTGAGCAATACTTCCTCCCTGCTTGCCCTTCTCCTCAGGGAACCAGTCAGGATTATCCCACTACAGCCTTAGGGACCCTTCTCACTCCTAGGAGGTGGCAGAGGGGACCCAGTTGGATGGAGGTCCAGTAGGGCCTCTTAGTTGAGAAATCTAGTGGAGGGACTCCATGGTGGGCCCCTCTTCCTCTGTCCTTGGCAGAACCTCTGGGGCTGGTCCATCCCTTTTTGAGATGTGCCGGCACCTTTAGGAGGGTCCCTGGGATGGGGTGAGGGAATGGGGCCAGCAGGGACTCTGCCTTCCACTTTTTCCTCTCTATCTCCTTACTTTTCTACTCCTTCAATCTCCCTTCTCACTTCTGGGAGGGAGGGAGGCATTTTGAATGGGTAGGGTCCTCACTCCCCCCCGAACCATGTGGGTTCTCATTTTGGAAGTGATAGCTGGAAAGGGGGGGAATGTGGACTCACAATCAGGGGTGGGTTTCCGCCAAGTTTGGGGGTGGAGGAAGAGGAGAGGGACCTTCTCCACTCCACGATTGCTCACTCTGACCCTGGAAGGGGAAATTATAAGCCCAGGTTGCAAACCCTACGGCAACTATCTTCTGGCTAGCTGCCTGTCTACCTCTGGAGGCACTCCTTGGTCACTCAAGTGCTCTGAGCCGATCAAGGGATGAGAGTAGACAGGTCCCTCCTTCCTCTCTCTCTCTCTCTCTCTCTCTCATATATTCCTTCCTTCTTTCCTGTCTTCTTGTCTTTTGGCTGTCCAGGGGCTGGGGCCTTATAGCCTATATCCTTCCAGATCCTCCTCCTCTGTCCTCTGGCCAGCCTATTCCTTTTTCAGTTTATATCTTTTCCTTTTACTGTCCCTCAGGCTCCCTTGCCCCACCCTTGTTTTTCTCTCTCCTTTTTTCCCCTCTGTCTCTCCAGCATGCAGAACTGAGGCGGAGGAGGAGCCAATGGCTGTTACTGGCCAACCCATGAGTGCTACGCAGTACATTGGCCTCGTGGGCGGTGCCGCCAGTGCAGGCTCCTCCACGTAGCAAAAAAAAATAGCTCCCGTGGGGTGCCGCACTCCAGCATACACCCAACAGTATGAATGGTGAAGATACACAGGAAGATCAAGAATTACGGTAGGTATGTAATTTTCATTTTTCCCCAGAGCCATTGGCTGACACCGTCATGGAGGTGGGGACCGGGGCCACCCTACAGGGACTGCATGGCTCTGTTGTCCTCACCTGGGGGTAGCCCCGATGAGTACCAACAGGGCCTTTCCTTTAATGTAGAGTGACCCTGTTCAGGCCATTCTGTCAGGCCTTCCCCCTTTGTTGAAGTCATCTGTGCTGCCCCACAGCCCAAGCAGAGGCCCTAGAGACCCTGTGTCTCATCTCCCTTCTGGGCCTCTCCGCCTCTTCTAGTCATTGCCCAGGTTGGTAGTCCCTTAGTGGTCAATTACTCGGGTACACCACTCAGAATTTGTTGATGCCCTTGAACAATTGCACAGGAACTGCAACAGGGCCCAGTTTCGGTCCTTCTCCTTGGCACCATCAACCTCTGGGGTCAGCACCTCCTCTTCATCAACATCCTCCTCAGAGGACAATGAAATCATCATCCACTTGTCCTCGACTGCTGAGTACACTCTGTACCAGTGATTCCTGGTGTACATACAAGAGGCACTGGACACTGGATCCTTTACAGGCCATGTTCCAGTAACCCTGCCATTGGGACTTGATGGAGTTCCCAATTATGGCTCTTCTATCATCCCTTCCTGGCCCTGAGTCTTTGAGAAGGCATCAAGGGTAGCATGGAGATGTCTCTTCTCTTGTCCTCCGGCCCCAAGGGAATTTGTGCTCAGGTATCATGCACCTATGGGATCTGCAGGTGCAGTACCTCACCCCTGTTCAGGGCTGGAGGTGTTGCAAACCCTGTTGGGGCTGAGATGCCCAATGAATGACTAACTCTGTGTCTACAGATGCCTTGGGCAGAAAGTTTTTTCCCTCAGCACACGTCATCATGTGCATTGCAGTACACCAGGCACATCAGGCAGCCTTCAGTCAGCATCTGTGATTGCAGCTAGTTCAGCTCCTAGCTCAAATTCTTCAGTGCATATTAGTTGGGCAGGATATTTGCCTTTTTGCTCGAGGCCTGGAGGTAGCAAGGCATCCAAGGGCATCATGCAATGCCAGTGAGGTGACCTCCAGGCTTGCAGGAACTGCAGTCTGGCTCAGATGAATAGTGTGGCTTCAACTCCGTAGACTGGCATCTTTGGCCTGGCATAAGGTGCTAAACTGGCATTTCCAGGATCTCATTTCTCCTACATGGTCAGACGAGAGTAGTCAGGGTGCCCTCCAGCTCCTGTGCCACAGGAGTCTCTGTCTGGCCCTGACCATTCTCAGGTTCTGCCAGACCTGTAAGGAGTCCCTGCCCTCAGGTGTTCTCCCCTACGTAGAGGGCTGAGAGAACTTATTCTTCTCAGGGTGAGCCAGTTCCTCCCTCAGCAAAAGGGAAGCTTGGGACTCTGACCCATAAGTGGGACTCAGTGGTGAAGAATGACTCATGGAAGATATGAAAATTAAGTAACTATCATAATTGTTGATCTTCAGGAATATCTGCATCACTGATTACCAAGCTCCACCCACCATCCCCTGCTCAGACAGAGCTAGGGCCTGTGGGCATGCTTACCCTGCTGGTACTGGCAGCACCATAAGCTTTCTGTAGGCATTTCCCCAGAGACATCCCTCTTAGGTGGTCTCTCTCTTTTTTGTTTCAAACAAAAACACAGAAGAGGGCTAGGAACCCTTCCAAGGTTCACTTTCACCAAAAAAAAAAGAAGGCTGAGGGTCCTTTGGGACTCTCTCATCACCCCACCCCACCCCTAAATATATATATATATATATATATATATATATATATATATATATTATAGGTGCTGGTTGTGTCCTATAGTTAGGTTGAAGGTCACTTCTATGTTAAACTCACAATTTTGAGCTTTAATAACTTTGCAGCTGTTCAACCAGTTAGCATGAAATTTTGCAAGCGTCAACAGTGACTGAAGATCTCTTGATGTGCAAAGTTTCATTCTGGTGGGATGTGTGGGCACGGAGATACAGAGTGGGGGTAACTTTTGAAAATTACCCTTTTATTTTTCATTGTCACGCCGCAGCACAAAAACAGCTTGGGATTTTGGTCTGAAGTTTTTAGGGTAGAAATTGCTTGTGTCCTTTTGAAGGTCTGGTGAAAAAATATTAATCTGTTACAAAGCTATTAAATTTTAAAGTTTCCCATTATTTTCAATGGGAATTTCACTCTCTAGTTAGATGTGAGCCTCGAAAAAGGATCCTTTGTCACAAATGGGTAATCCTTTTTCTCAAACAGGTCATTCTGTGTCACAAATGGGAATTTTTTTTTTCATGTGGCCATCATTTTGTTTTACAGTTAGCGAGGGAAACAAAATCAAATAACTGAAAACAATTATGTGTTGAGTAGAACTCAACATATGTAGCTTACTTATCCATACTCCATCAGCTGGATTCTGCACTTGTCTGTTGAAGAAATGCCCTTGATTTTTTTTTCAGATTATAAATCTTTATCCCTGACTCATGATATGAAAAAACATTCTTCTTCATATCATGAGTTATGAAAAAGGATCCTTTTTCAAGTTGTGAAATCCTTTCCCTGGTGTCTAGAGGTACACACCCCCAACCTCTGATCACCATTCTTGTAGTTTGCCTGGTGTCTAGTGGCACCCTCCCACCCTCTGATCACTGGCCCTGTTGTTTCCCTGGTGTCTAGTGGCACCCTCCAACCCTCTGATCATTGGCCCTGTTGTTTCCCTGGTGTCTAGTGGCACCCTCCCACCCTCTGATCACTGGCCCTGTTGTTGCCCTGGTGTCTAGTGGCACCCTCCCACCCTCTGATCACTGGCCCTGTTGTTGCCCTGGTGTCTAGTGGCACCCTCCCACCCTCTGATCACTGGCCCTGTTGTTGCCCTGGTGTCTAGTGGCACCCTCCCACCCTCTGATCACTGGCCCTTGTTGCCCTGGTGTCTAGTGGCACCCTCCCACCCTCTGATCACTGGCCCTGTTGTTTCCTGGTGTCTAGTGGCACCCTCCAACCCTCTGATCATTGGCCCTGTTGTTTCCCTGGTGTCTAGTGGCACCCTCCCACCCTCTGATCACTGGCCCTGTTGCTGCCCTGGTGTCTAGTGGCACCCTCCCACCCTCTGATCACTGGCTCAGTTGTTGCCCTGGTGTCTAGTGGCACCCCCTGCCCTCCAAATGCCATCCCCATTATCTTTTTATTGTCCCTGGTGGCTAGTGGTACCCTCCCACCCTCTGATCACTGGCCCTGTTGTTTTCCTGGGGTCTAGTGGCACCCTCCCACCCTCTGATCACTGGCCCTGTTGTTTCCCTGGTGTCTAGTGGCACCCTCCCACCCTCTGATCACTGGCCCTGTTGTTGCCCTGGTGTCTAGTGGCACCCTCCCACCCTCTGATCACTGGCCCTGTTGTTGCCCTGGTGTCTAGTGGCACCCCCTGCCCTCCAATTGCCATCCCCATTATCTTTTTATTGTCCCTGGTGGCTAGTGGTACCCTCCCACCCTCTGATCACTGGCCCTGTTGTTTCCCTGGTGTCTAGTGGCACCCTCCAACCCTCTCATCACTGCCCTGTTGTTTCCCTGGTGTCTAGTGGCACCCTCCCACCCTCTGATCACTGGCCCTGTTGTTGCCCTGGTGTCTAGTGGCACCCTCCCACCCTCTGATCACTGGCCCTGTTGTTGCCCTGGTGTCTAGTGGCACCTCCAACCCTCTGATCATTGGCCCTGTTGTTTCCTGGTGTCTAGTGGCACCTCCCACCTCTGATCACTGGCCCTGTTGTTGCCTCTGGTGTCTAGTGGCACCTCCCACCCTCTGATCACTGGCCCTGTTGTTGCCCTGGTGTCTAGTGGCACCTCCCACCTCTGATCACTGGCTCAGTTGTTGCCCTGGTGTCTAGTGGCACCCCTGCCCTCCAAATGCCATCCCATTATCTTTTTATTGTCTCTGGTGGCTAGTGGTACGCTCACCCTCTGATCACTGGCCCTGTTGTTGCTCCTGGTGTCTAGTGGCACCTCCCACCCTCTGATCACTGGCCCTGTTGTTTCTGGTGTCTAGTGGCACCCTCCCACCCTCTGATCACTGGCTCTGTTGTTGCCTGGTGTCTAGTGGCACCTCCCACCCTCTGATCACTGGCCCTGTTGTTGCCCTGGTGTCTAGTGGCACCCTCCCACCCTCTGATCACTGGTCCAGTTGTTGCCCTGGTGGCTAGTGGCACCTCCCACCCTCTGATCACTGGCCCTGTTGTTTCCTGGTGGCTAGTGGTACCCTCCCACCCTCTGATCACTGGCCCTGTTGTTTCCCGGTGTCTAGTGGCACCCTCCAACCTCTGATCACTGGCCCTGTTGTTTCTGGTGTCTAGTGGCACCCTCCCACCCTCTGATCACTGGCCCGTTGTTGCCCTGGTGTCTAGTGGCACCCTCCCACCCTCTGATCACTGGCCCTGTTGTTGCCCTGGTGTCTAGTGGCACCCTCCCACCCTCTGATCACTGGCCTGTTGTTGCCCTGGTGTCTAGTGGCACCTCCCACCCTCTGATCACTGGCTGTTGTTGCCCTGGTGTCTAGTGGCACCCTCCCACCTCTGATCACTGGCCCAGTTGTTGCCCTGGTGGCTAGTGGCACCTCCCACCCTCTGATCACTGGCCCTGTTGTTTCCTGGTGGCTAGTGGTACCTCCCACCCTCTGATCACTGGCCCTGTTGTTTCCTGGTGTCTAGTGGCACCCTCCAACCCTCAGATCACTGGCCCTGTTGTTTCCCTGGTGTCTAGTGGCACCCTCCCACCCTCTGATCACTGGCCCTGTTGTTGCCCTGGTGTCTAGTGGCACACTCCCATCCTCTGATCACTGGCCCTGTTGTTGCCCTGGTGTCTAGTGGCACCCTCCAACCCTCTGATCATTGGCCCTGTTGTTTCCCTGGTGTCTAGTGGCACCCTCCCACCCTCTGATCACTGGCCCAGTTGTTGCCCTGGTGGCTAGTGGCACCCTCCCACCCTCTGATCACTGGCCCTGTTGTTTCCCTGGTGGCTAGTGGTACCCTCCCACCCTCTGATCACTGGCCCTGTTGTTTCCCTGGTGTCTAGTGGCACCCTCCCACCCTCTGATCACTGGCCCTGTTATTGCCCTGGTGTCTAGTGGCACCCTCCCACCCTCTGATCACTGGCCCTGTTGTTGCCCTGGTGTCTAGTGGCACCCTCCCACCCTCTGATCACTGGCTCAGTTGTTGCCCTGGTGTCTAGTGGCACCCCCTGCCCTCCAAATGCCATCCCCATTATCTTTTTCTTGTCTCTGGTGGCTAGTGGTACGCTCCCACCCTCTGATCACTGGCCCTGTTGTTGCCCTGGTGTCTAGTGGCACCCTCCCACCCTCTGATCACTGGCCCTGTTGTTTCCCTAGTGTCTAGTGGCACCCTCCCACCCTCTGATCACTGGCTCAGTTGTTGCCCTGGTGTCTAGTGGCACCTTCCCACCCTCTGATCACTGGCTCAGTTGTTGCCCTGGTGTCTAGTGGCACCCTCCCACCCTCTGATCACTGGCCCAGTTGTTGCCCTGGTGGCTAGTGGCACCCTCCCACCCTCTGATCACTGGCCCTGTTGTTTCCTGGTGGCTAGTGGCACCCTCCCACCCTCTGATCACTGGCCCTGTTGTTTCCTGGTGTCTAGTGGCACCTCCCACCCTCTGATCACTGGCCCTGTTGTTGCCCTGGTGTCTAGTGGCACCTCCCACCCTCTGATCACTGGCCCTGTTGTTGCCCTGGTGTCTAGTGGCACCCTCCAACCCTCTGATCATTGGCCCTGTTGTTTCCCTGGTGTCTAGTGGCACCCTCCCACCCTCTGATCACTGGCCCTGTTGTTGCCCTGGTGTCTAGTGGCACCCTCCAACCCTCTGATTACTGGCTCAGTTGTTGCCCTGGTGTCTAGTGGCACCCTCCCACCCTCTGATCACTGGCCCAGTTGTTGCCCTGGTGGCTAGTGGCACCCTCCCACCCTCTGATCACTGGCTCAGTTGTTGCCCTGGTGTCTAGTGGCACCCTCCCACCCTCTGATCACTGGCTCAGTTGTTACCCTGGTGTCTAGTGGCACCCTCCCACCCTCTGATCACTGGCTCAGTTGTTGCTCTGGTGTCTAGTGGCACCCTCCCACCCTCTGATCACTGGCCCAGTTGTTGCCCTGGTGGCTAGTGGCACCCTCGCACCCTCTGATCACTGGCCCTGTTGTTTCCCTGGTGGCTAGTGGTACCCTCCCACCCTCTGATCACTGGCCCTGTTGTTTCCCTGGTGTCTAGTGGCACCCTCCAACCATCTGATCACTGGCCCTGTTGTTTCCCTGGTGTCTAGTGGCACCCTCCCACCCTCTGATCACTGGCCCTATTGTTGCCCTGGTGTCTAGTGGCACCCTCCCACCCTCTGATCACTGGCCCTGTTGTTGCCCTGGTGTCTAGTGGCACCCTCCAACCCTCTGATCATTGGCCCTGTTGTTTCCCTGGTGTCTAGTGGCACCCTCCCACCCTCTGATCACTGGCCCTGTTGTTTCCCTGGTGTCTAGTGCACCCTCCCAGCCTCTGATCACTGGCCCTGTTGTTGCCCTGGTGTCTAGTGGCACCCTCCCACCCTCTGATCACTGGCTCAGTTGTTGCCCTGGTGTCTAGTGGCACCCCCTGCCCTCCAAATGCCATCCCCATTATCTTTTTATTGTCTCTGGTGGCTAGTGGTACCTCCCACCCTCTGATCACTGGCCCTGTTGTTGCCCTGGTGTCTAGTGGCACCCTCCCACCCTCTGATCACTGGCCCTGTTGTTTCCCTGGTGTCTAGTGGCACCCTCCCACCCTCTGATCACTGGCTCAGTTGTTGCCCTGGTGTCTAGTGGCACCCTCCCACCCTCTGATCACTGGCTCAGTTGTTGCCCTGGTGTCTAGTGGCACCCTCCCACCCTCTGATCACTGGCCCAGTTGTTGCCCTGGTGGCTAGTGGCACCCTCCCACCCTCTGATCACTGGCCCTGTTGTTTCCCTGGTGGCTAGTGATACCCTCCCACCCTCTGATCACTGGCCCTGTTGTTGCCCTGGTGGCTAGTGGTACCCTCCTACCCTCTGATCACTGGCCCTGTTGTTGCCCTGGTGTCTAGTGACACCCTCCCACCCTCTGATCACTGGCCCTGTTGTTGCCCTGGTGGCTAGTGGCACCCTCCCACCCTCTGATCACTGGCCCTGTTGTTGCCCTGGTGGCTAGTGGTACCCCCTCACCCTGCGATCATAGTCCCCATTATTTTTTTTGTACCCCTGGTGTCTTGTGGCACCCCACCCTCCGATCACCATCCCCAGTATTGTTTTATTATGCCTGGTGCCTAGTGATACCCCCCACCCTCCAATCGCTGTCTCCAATATTTTTTATTATCCTTGGTGTCTCGTGGCATCCCCCACCTGCCGAATGCTGTCCCAGCCTGAAATAAAGAAAATGGTTCTCATTGTTTTTTTCCTTTTACCCGCAAAAATAGAAAATGGTCCCTCACCAATCAGTCTCCCCCACCAACCCCACTTCCCACACTCAGTACCCACACCCCCCAGTACACCCTCACACATTCTCACTCACTTGAACAGGTCACAAGGTGAATATCCACTCTCCAATCGAAGACATGTCTTGCTGCTGGAACTGGCAACTGCAGTGTGAGAAACTGAGGTAAATGTGGTTCAATGTATTTCAATGGGCTTTTCAGCTTTGGTGCATAACTTTGTCATTCTTGAAGATTTTGACACCAAATTTTCAACAAACCCTTTTTGAAACCCTCTCCTCATGAACAATGTTGGTGTCATTTTGCAAATCCTGCCCGAAAGGTGATTTTGCGGTCAGTTCATGAAATTATCTTTTGGGCCAGATTTCAAAATTTTCACCATACGTGTTCATGAGATGGGGTCATAAGAAGGGTATGTTTAAATTTAAGGATCAAAATATGTTAAAAATGGCAAAGTTGTGCACATTTGTTGACATTTCACTATGCTCACTCATAACTTTCATAATTTTCAATATTTTCATCCCAAATTTTCAGCATAGCCATTTCTTTACATCACCTCATGAACGTGACAGCTGTCAGTTTTCAAATCCTGGCTAAAATTTGTTTTCTCATCTGTGGCATGGAATGACGTTGCAGTGGCGGGACATGATGTTTCAGCATGGATTTGAAAATTCTCAGCCCAGCGTTCATGTTGTGAGGTAATAACAAGGCTGTGCTGACAATTTGGTTGCTGTTTTGGCTGAAATGCTTCCACGGTAATATACATGTACACATCTATGGAGGGATGGGAGTGCAGGGTCCACTGTCTCAAAAAGTAAGGAATTCTTGCAAAAAATATTAGCACGATTAGTTAGGGTTGGCTACAGCATAATAGGGAATGTGGTATTAGGGTTTCTAACCCTCACTTCCTACCTCCACCCTGCAGGCAGCAACAGGGGTGGAGTGTGCCTTGGGGTTCTCAACCCTAGCACTCACCCCATTCTCATATACTGCACCCATCTCAGCTTATTTACTTGTGGAATGGGGTGAACGTTAGAGATGAGAACCTCAAGGCACACCCCATGCCTGTTGCTGCCTGAAGAGTGGGAGTGGGGTGTTAGGGTTAGAAACCCTAATGCCACATTTCCTTACTTTTGTCACTGTAACCAACCCTAACTAGTGTATTAATTACATTTTTTGCAAAGAATATAAATAAATATATATTTAAAAAAAGTAGGGCTTGGTTGTGGATGGTAGCTCCTTCTCACATGCCCCTTGGCACTATTCAGTCTAGCTCCACTGGGCAGCTGCCCTGCATATGTGGAGGTGCTATGCGCCTTTTTGTGTCAGTTCACTAGCTTTCACACAGGGTACATCCCTGTGGTTGCAAGAGAAGCAGGTCATGTTGATATGAGCCTTTCTCCGACTGTCACACTTTTTGGTTGGTATGCCATTTTCTTCCTTTGTATCTGGGCTTTTGGCCCATTACACTTAGGGGTACTTGGGGTGAGGAACACATCTTGTCTCCTTTGGACTGTCCAGTCCTGCAATTCAAGGGGTACTTAGGTTTCCCCTTTCTTCTTTTCTTATGTGAAAAAGAGGGACAAGGTTAGCTCACAAATTTAATCAGTTCTCTGCCTGGTAGCATGGAGTTGCCTCTTTTTTCCTGGAGTTTGCATGTTTTTTCTCTGTTTTTGGCACATGGTGCCATTTCATTTGCAAAGGGGTCCCATTCTTGGGCATCCCCCTGTTGTGCTTCTGCCAGAGTCATGTGCTCAGGGCTGCTGCCCCATTTTTTTATGCCAGTATCCACTTTCTATCTGGCTAGTGGTGTGAGGCTCTAGCTGTATACACATTACTACCCCTTGCGCCATCGGGTTTGCCCTGTTCCTATTTCTAAGTTGGCAGTTGGATGTAGTTTTGTTGTTTATTTGGTTTCCTATGTCTGTTCCTTACCCCTTTGCTCTAGAAAGTGCCTAGTCCTCTCTCTCTCTCTCTCTCTCTCTCTCTCTCCACATAGTTTCTTCCCTTGTGAACAGAACTGAGGTGTGTGAGGGAGCCAATGGTTATTGACTTGCATGGGCAACACAACATGAGGTGTGCAGTCACTGTCAGTATCCAACATTAGCTCCCTCCTTCAAAAACAGTTGTTCCCATGGAGTCCGAGTGCTTCCAACCCCAGATCCATAAGCGGTAATCAATCATGAAGATATTCTGGAAGATCAACAGTTATGGTAAGTATGTGATTTTCATTGTTCAGTCTAGAATTGGGTATAAAAATCCAGAAACCTGACTGTCCGAAGAGCTCGGTATCCAGTACTAATATCCCAACACAACAACACAGGAAAAGGTCCATAGCCCCACTGACTTGTTTACATTAGGCACAGCTGTATCAGTACACCTCAGTTCTGTGCTTCAAAAAAGTGCAGCATCTCTCTTGTAATGGCCAAACAGCAAAATTACAATGACTCAACCCGACTATGTTTTTCTTTTTCCTTAGTGTTATTTTTTTCATCATTTTTACTTAATTAAATTTTAAAATAATAAAAAAAAGTATTTACTAATCTTAACGGACCCATTTCATAATTTGGATAAGGCACTCCATGGTGTGTTTTGGGCTGGGATAGTGGCATTTCTCAGGCAATGGAAGTATTTGGCCTTCAGCCCTGTGCTTCAGCCCACCTGTGGTGTACTGTTATCCCAGCACAACGCACATCCTGTCATGCTTTATTGCTTAAATGATTTAAAAACTTTCAACTAGTGCGTAATTTTCAAAATATTTAAAGAGCATGTGCTTAGTAAGGATGCGTATTTTAAAGAATGAAGGTTTGGGGCCTTGAAATGCCTCAGTAATCATTTTGCTTTTATTTATTTCTTTACTTACCTTTTCATCATTTTGTTTTTTATTTTGCCAACTACTAGTGAAAAAGAATCCAATAGGCATCATTGTATTATGAAGTCCGGAACTCTTTATTGGCAAGGCTAATAGTGTACTTCAGTGTGAAATTGCAAGCCTGTTTTCAAATAATTTTTTTATAGAAAAGTAAAACTTTCTTCCAGTAAAATATTATAGATTGACTAGAAATATGTGATTTTTTATAACTTGTTATCTTTCATTGTGATTTAACAGGTAATATTTTTTCAACCATACAGATGGACCACAATAGCGCAAACATATAAAAGACAAAGCTTGTTGAAATAAGTGCTTGTTGTTGAAATAAGTATATATTTCTTTTGAAAAAGATAGAAAAATATCTTTCGTTTCTCAATGAAGTACATCAAACTCCTAATTAATTGGCAGTTTCTGACATCACAATACCAGAATTCTGCTGAATTCTTTTTTACAAGCAGTGCAAAAGTAAGGACAAAAACCCACTTTGTTTTCACTGCACAAACATTTTATTACAAAAGTAGAATGTCATTACTAACACATCAGAACACGATAAATAAAATGGTGAGTTGTTAATTTATTTGAAATGAACACATGCTCTTTAAAGAGTACCTTTCCTGACCTTTTCTGAAATGCCCTAAAAACATAATTACCTCTCCCCGGCGTTCCTTGATAGATAAATTCGAATTTTTAGATGCAAGGTATCTGGGAGGAAAGGGTTCATATTTTGGCTTTGTGGAACAAAGCTGCTGATCCTGCACTTCCTGCCCCAGGCACTGCCCCCACACTAGCATTTTGTAATGTGTTATTATGGACAGTGTGGGGGGTACGCATCCATAGTCTACTATAGGGAGTGTATTTAAAATGCTTTTAATACTTCAGGTTCTGATTCAGATGAATCAAAGGCCGCCTCAGCTAACAATTGCAGTGGCCATGAGCTATCCAAATCGGAACCCTGAAATATTAGAAAAGTACTTTAAATCCAGTCCCTATAGTAGTCTATGGAGCGCACCCCCTCCCCTCCATATAATTACATCACAAAATGTGGTAGCACAGGGGTGGCGCTCAGGACATGGAAGTGGAAGGGATTGGCAACTCGGCTTCACAAAGGAAAATACAGTCTCTTCCCTCTCAAAAACCTTGCATCTAAAAAATCTAATTTATATATCAAGGAACTCTGGGAGAGCTAAGGGTTCATGCTAATTTGTCATAAACCAGCCAGGAAAGGTGCTCTTTAAATTACCTACATGCTTAGCTTTCTAAATGCTCAGCTGGCAGTGCACAACAACATATGCTCTTCTAGTTGACTGTTGGTTCTAATTGATCACCAGCTGTACAGTTTCCTCATCTCAGAGCTTACGTTGGCACCACCATAGCTGGCATGTCAAGGGTATCCACTATTTATTCATCTTTGCACATCTGTGCATTTGGTTCTTTGAAAGACTGCTCCTGTGTTGGAGTGGGATGGAACAAACAGCTCCTAAGCATGTTGGTTATAGAATAAATACCAGTGCAACAGATAAGAAATCTGGAGAGGAATGGTGTAAATGTTTTTTTTGTCAGTGTGCTCTACACCTCCAAACCTGGTCTTATGTGTTTTTTGTTCAGATTTGGATGTGTCACTGACTCCCGGTATGCAGGACACTCAGATATACTGGTGTGACTAGCTAAAAATCCTAGTGTAAAACAACCAACATGCAGCTGTCTGGGCATTAATTGTGGCTATTATTCTGCAGAAGGGGACAGGATACGGCTACTGTCACGGCCCTTGACATATTCGGCTTATACTCTCAAAGCTTTTTTTTCTCCCCTGCATCAGTTTCTTCATTTTTCCTTTTTTTTTTTTTTTTTTAATTTACTGTTTGTACTGCCCCTCTCTGACTGCCCCTTCCCTCATGTCAGGTCCAGCTCTCTGAGTCTCCGACAATAGCCTCTCTCCAGCTTACAGTCCCGTGGGCTACTCCCCCCATGGTGGGGTTTGGCTGCAGACTCAAACCTCCCATCTCCTCCTTAGTGGGGAGGCAGGAGTACCCTGGGTGTGGAAAGGGCATCCAGTGGCAGGGACTGATGTCTAAGCATGCCCAAGATCATCCCATGTGTGCCAGGGATCTTCCTTATTCTGGAGTGCCCCACCTCTTGGAACATCAGTGCTAGGGGCTGCCTGAGATCATCCCATACATGCCAGGGCTCTTCCTTACTCTGGAGTGTCCCACCCCTTGGAACATCAGTGCTAGGGGCTGCCCGAGATCATCCCATGCATGCCAGGGCTCTTTCTTACTCTGGAGTACCCCACCCCTTGGAACATCAGTGCTAGGGGCTGCCTGAGATCATCCCATGCATGCCAGGGCTGTTCCTTACTCTGGAGTGCCCCACCCCTTGGAACATCAGTGCTAGGGGCTGCCTGAGATCATCCCATGCATGCCAGGGCTGTTCCTTACTCTGGAGTGCCCCACCCCTTGGAACATCAGTGCTAGGGGCTCCATGCTCACACATGGAATGTGTGCCCGAGTGAAGCCCTTCTGATATCCTCCCTCCCCTCTGTACCTGCACTGCACTGCCACTCATGGTCATCCTGGTGGCAGCATTGTAGTGCAGACATCTACCTTTACTTCTCAGAAGAACAGAGTGTCCGCTGGGGCGCTGGATCTATCCTGGTTCCTGGCAACCAAAGCTCACTTGCAAACCCAGGTTGCTGCTGTCACTGTTTTTTATTCTTTATATAAGTAGGCTGGCAGTATAGCCTAGAGGTTAGAGTAATGAAATATGTATGAGCTTGGTACATCCAGCAGACCTGGGTCTGATTCCCACAATCTCCACTTACATACTGTGTGACTCAGAGCAAGTCACTTAACTTCCTCATTGCTCTCAGGTCACCCCGAAAACTTGTGCCTAGTGGGCCTTACCTGACTACCAAAGAATTGCAAAAAAAAACCAAAAACCAACAACAAAAACAAAACACATTTGAGCCAAAAAGGCACACTGAGCAGAAACGTGGGGAGTTACACAAAACACAATTGAAAATTGAAATAATTTGCAGATGAAATGGCACAGTGGATAGGTGCCTGCCTTCCAGTGATAGGAGGGACATGCTGGCATAGAGGGAGCAGTGGTGAGTATGGGAGGACACTTTAAAACATATTATGAAATGGGTAGAAAGAATGCTGGCTTCTGATTGGCCAAGAAGCACTTTCAGCTGGGCCATTATCCCAGCACAACAGCCCAGCTGAAAGTAGCTCAACAAAATATGTTTAAAAAATCCATTCAATTTTCTAAAAAAGGCCCATTTCATAATTGCAAGAAGGCACTCCAGGGAATGCGTTATGGTGGGCTAACGGCCCTTCTCAGATGGTGAAAACACTTGGCTTCACCTTGTGCTTCAGCCCACCCGAGGAAAGCCATTACCCCACCATAATGCACCCCTATCATGCCTTATTGCTTAAGTGGCAAGAGTGGAAGGGGGGGGGTTAGTCTAGCTAGGCTCTACTTGGGGGCAGCACTGTAAGCTATATCTGTGATGTCACACATTACCTTGTGACAGACTGGGAGGGAGCTGCAGGATTTTTTGTGATACAGTGGGCAAGGCATGGGGAGGAGCGTATTGAGGCTGGAGTTGATGTGGCTTGGAAAGTTAAGATGCTGCTCCAATCACACCAAAGTATTTAAAGGCAGGGAGTTGGTTGCGAAGGGAGCAAGTCAGTTCCTTACCAGTCTGATGGTGTAGCAGTAGCATTACTTCTCACTATGCTGGTAACCCAGGTCCACAAACAGACTCGAGGAGCCCACCAGGGGAAGGGGATCTTGCACCCTGCTGCTAGTCTACTAACAGTGGAGGCTAGACTGCAGCACAGATGTGAGACATCCCTATGACAGTGCCCATCCTTGTTGCTCATATGTGCCTGTACTGTCGCACTCTAGTGGGCCATGAGGGTAAAATGAAGCCACAGTGGAAAATCCTTAACTGCAACTGGATGACACCTTTGGTCCCTCACAGGCCCCACACTAACAACTAGTCCTCTCCATGACAGGATTATGCTTTGTGGAGGGAGGGTAGCCACCCCCATCCAGCCCCACCTTGAGAACTGTGTAATTCAAGGGGACCTTGTGGAGAGCGGTGTCCTAGAAAAGTTGAGTGATGGGGCTGCATGGACCCTGGGTGGAAGGGGGCTAGTCAGTAACCAGAGGGATAAGCAACATGAAATGGGAAAAGATCAGTTCCCTTTGGGTTGCTGAATGATTGGCCCAGACACTGGCCACATAGTATGCCTCCTCATGCTATTTGTACAGCTACTACTTTGACAGATTAACTGGTTATCCTGTTTTCTTGTCTTCCTTTTTCTTCAGTTTTTCATTGTACTGCTGATTATTCTTCTGGCGGAGCTGATATTACTCATTCTCTTCTTCGTCTTCATGGACAAGGTAAGCCTCACTCTCATGCTAGTTCCTTGTATTTCAACAGCTTTTTTTTTCTGTGTTGGCACACATCATTGTTTTTACAATGTATTCACCCAGGTTAGCCTGCTAAGATGCAGCATCTTGATTCCAGTGGAGTCTTACTTCTGCTTATTTCCACAGCTGGGTGAACCAAAGCACTGGGAGATTAAGGGATTTGCCCAAGGTCATGCAGTGGGTTATTTAGCTCTGGTGGGGTTGGTTATGTATTAAATTTGGCTCACCCCCCATCCTGTTGATCACTAACCTGCTTGGTCCTCCAGGGCTTCATTCCCTGCCAGGGATTCAAGAGAGGTCTGTTCTCCCACCAAAGAACAGGATCTGGTGAGGTGGCAGAATCTGTGACTTGGAGCCCAGGTGTACGGGGACTGTCATGCAGATAGCAGTCATGATTTTTTTCCACCTGATTTAAATTCTTCCCTCCCATCACCTTCCTCCCATGTGGTGGCACCACAAAGCCTTCTGGTGGCTGCTCACATCTGCAGCTTCCATTGAAGGGAACAAACTCCCTGAACCATCATCACACAGGTTGCTACAGTGGTGGATCATGATGCCACCCCCTTCCCCACTAGAAAGTGCTGCTATTTGCAGCACCTTCCCACCCTGGCTGCCCACACCCTGTGTCGGGGGCAGATGACCTCATACCCATTTGATACAGTACTGCTTCTTGCCCTTTAAATTGAGTCCAGCTGTGCCTTTTTATTACAAACATTATGGAAACCTGGTCAGCCCAGTGGCTTAACAGTAGCATTTCATGCTACCATACAGGTAACTGCAGATCTTCCATGGAATGGTCTCTTGCAGTAAGTCATTACTTCTGGGAGTTCCCGATAAGTGGGGCTTCAGCACAGAAGTCTCTTCCAGCAGTCTCTATACCAGGGGCCACCCACACTACCTCACTTCCTGGGCTGTACCTATAAAAGTGGGTGGTCCCTGGTAAGCTCCGTTCATTTTCCTGCTGGCTTCTGCTCTGGCAGCAACTCTCCTAGTAGCAGTCTACGACATGGATTGAACCCATAGCCTGGGTGCCTGGGCTTCATACAGACACCATATACCTACAATGGATGATTCCCTGTCACACACACAGGGTGCTCAACCAAAGGGCTCAAAAAACTTAGAGTCCTCTTCAAGAGATAATACTGGAAAGGAAATCCCTTCACCTAAAGTCCTGCCTGACCACCTTTCAACCATCGTGCCTCCAAAATCTGGATCATCAAGAAGATATTCATCATCAATGGGCACTTTACCCCCATCAATGGCAGGCTCTACTCCATCAAAAGAGGAACGTTCATCATCGACAGGGCATCATTCCTCAGCTTCTCCATTGACCAGGACTCCTGCACCATTGACAACAGAGGTCTTGCTGCCTTCCCTATCAATGGGGCATAACCCCCCATCAACAGGAGGGCTTTACAAGACAGCATCATCGAAGAAAAATGCCTCCTCCATCGACGGAGCACATGCTACATGCTTTCGTGCTGGCGGGGCTGCTGCCCCCGTTGACGGGACATGCTCCCTATGCTCCCCCATCGAGGAGAGGCCTGCTACCATTGGCGGGCCATACATCCATTCTCCCATCATTGACAACAGCATTTCCATCATCAAAAGAGCATGTCTTCACTCCCCCATCATTGACAATGGCACTCCCATCATCAACAGAGCATGCATTCACTATACAATCATTGACGGAGCATATCCCACCATCGACAACACATGCCCTGCCTTCCTCATCATCAATGGAGTATATCCCCCCGTTGACGGAGCATGCTGTTACTGATCCTCCACTTGTAAGACACACTACATCATCGATGAGGCATGCTTCTCTGTCTCTCCCATTGACGGGACTGATGCCTCCATCGTCAAAACTATCACTGCTGCGTAGAACAGTACCCCTGCCTGCATATAGTACAGCTACAGATGATCCTTATGGAAGGTCGACTATAAAAGCCAAGAATATTCTCAAAAACATGTATCGAAAGATGCATATGGAGCTGCATTTCTACAAAATAAAGAACTATATGCTTCAGAATGCAGAGGCCCTCCAGCCTTGTTGTTATTCCCACGAGGGACTCACAACCCCATTAGAAATGAACAAAGATGCCAAAGAAACACTGGATTGCTCTACCGGGAGGTGCAAATTGATTCACGTACGCTGGATTCAGAACCTGCTTACATGACAAATCCATCATCACAAGTTCCAAATATTGAAGAAAAAGTAAATAGAGTACTGGATTCTATAGGTTTTGACCATAGCCTCACTCCAGAACATAACCCTCAAACACAAATGATATAGCCACCTCCATCAAAACAGGCATGCACAGAGCTAGAACGCTCCCCGGTCCTGCTTCCTCCCAAATATTCAGATGAATATTTCTCAGATTATCACATGAATCCAAACCTTTATAGGGCCTATGATGGTTCCCCTGACAAAAGAGGATATGAATCCCCTTCGGAGGTGCCATTCTACTGGAAAGAAGGTCTATTACAACCACGAAAGGTAATTTTTCCACCGGATGACACCTCATTCCTCAAAATGATGTTAAAAATACAAAACACAATGGGGTTTACCACAATGGAACAGGACAGATAAAGTAAAGACATGACTAAATATCTGGGCCTACCGGAAGACCCTGTCCAGGCTATCCCTCCTTTTATACCTACATTCAGAAATGCGATTACTGAAGCTTGGAGTCAACCCATAGCAGCACAGGAGTTACCTAGAAAGGCCCATGGGCTGTATCAGGCTCCATCTGATTATCAATATCTAATGAATAAGCCAGCAGCAGATTCTGTGGTTACTGCGGCTGCCCACAACCACACCGGCAAGCCTAAACATGCAAGCACGATACCTCCAGAGAGAGACTGTAAACATTTTGATCATATGGAGAAGAGAGTGTTTGCTCTAAACACACTAAACATCAGAATACATAACCATATGGGGCACATGCTGCAATACCTACATACAGTGAGCACTTCTGCTGGAAAAGTTATAAACAGAATACCTGCATCCCCTGAAAGAAAGCAACTTACATCTATAAACAATACAGTTATTTCACTGTCTCAACATCTATTAAGATCAGTATATGATCTTGCCAATGCTTCCGCTTGAGCCTCTGCAGTTTGTATTCTTATATGCCGCCAGGCATGGCTCCAACTTTCAGGGCTAGCATCTGATATTCAACACAAAGTGGCTAATGCCCCCTTTTCAGGCGACCATCTTTTTGGGCCAGGAGCTCAGACGATACTGGAGAACCTACAAGCCTCAGACAGACAACTGAAAACAGTACAATACATGTACCAAAAGCCACGCCCTCAGTATAATTATTCATACAAAACTGGACCTAATTATACCCCACATGACACCTTTAAGGACAGAGAACAAGTAACAAGGACCCCAGTGAAGCTGGCCTGTGGCCGCCCCTCCGGCCATCCCCGGGCTTCTGCCTCTCATTAAAGACTTTAGACTCTGCCCCAGTCCTCTTTTCTTGGCCTCAGGGGACCTTTTGGGGCCACAAAAAAGAATGAGGCCTTTTTTCACATTGTCTCAATACGTCTAGCCAATTTCTCAGGTATCACTGTTTATAGACCATCACGACCATTCCATCGAGATGCCTTTTTGACCTGTGGTGCACTGGACGTCCTGTCCCTCCCTCGACCAGGTCCATCCACTATTAACTCACATGTTGAGACACAATCAATCCCACTACGGACTATATTCTACTCTCCTCCACTGCTATTCACAGCTTTCCCTTGATATTGAACAAAGATCTTATCTAAAAGGGTGAGTACATATACAGAGATTATATGTTTTTAACCACTGCTTTGTTTTGTTTGGTCACAGATACATTGTTTTCATTTGCTACATTATCTGTTACTTCAGTATCCTACTTTTTGTCAAATGGATACATTCATTACTGGCTAGACAGTCTTGGGGAAAAAAGGGGGGGGTCTTCACTTGCTACTTTGTATCGCCTCTAAAGAATAACATTGTATTACTCGAGCTACTGTTACAATTCGTAACAAAGTTGCCTTTGCCTCAGATTGTGCCTTCACTGCTGAGCACTGAAGCTCCATAATTGCTCAGTGCTCTTAACATATTCCTTCTAGTTTTTTAAAACAATGCTTTACAGTGAATCATGTATCCCTTTATTCCACTGCTATGCTATTTTAGCATTCATTGATCCCATAACCACATTTTTTCCTGCGGCAGAATGCCATCTGTGGCCACCCACTGCCATATAACTGCTTGGGAATCTCCCAGAAGTGACTTACTGCAAGAGACCATTCCGTGGAAGATAGTGCAGTTACACAAAGGCTTTTGCTGTAACAGTAGATCTTCTAGAAATGTCTCTTGCAGTAAGTATGTTCTCTCCCTCCATCCCCTGCCGCATGTAATAGGAAAACGATGTAGGGTGGGAAGCTTGGTACTCTGTTCCCCAGTCCCTCCTTCCGAGCTGGAAACTGGGGAGAGCTACTCAGGGACCACCCACTTTTATAGGTACAGCCCAGGAAGTGGGGTAGTGTGGGTGGTCCCTGGTATAGAGACTGCTGGAAGAGACTTCCGTACTGGAGTGCCACCTATTGGGAGCTCCCAGAAGTAATGACTTACTGCAAGAGACATTCCTAGAAGATCTACTGTTACAGTAAAAGTCTTTGTGTAACTGCACTTTCTGGAGGAATCAGCAGTGTTTTCTGGCTAGTGGAGGGAAGCACCCCAGTTCTGATTTTGCAGTGACCCCTGTGCTGGAAAAAGGAGATAGTTTCCCAACCTCCCCCAGATGGGGGCAATATAGAGCATCACTGTGGGGGTGCCACAAATTGGAGGGTGAAAAAAAGGGTAAATAATTCCCAGAATGCTTGCTTTTGTGTATGGAAAAGAGCCGTGATCTATTCTCACTAAACATGATTATTTTATGATAACTGGAGAGTGTTTTCTCCCATAGGCAAACTCAGTTGCAATCCACTGTTACTTATAACCAGCTGGTTACATTAGCGAAAATGCGTTGGGTTTTCCATGCTCCACGCATGCACACACTGCCTTCCTCATGCACACACTTCAATCAGCACCTCATTTGAACTCACAGTAAACAGGGTAGGTTTCACAAGCTCTGATTTACACCTTATTTACCTGCCAACAGAGTTGTTACACATTGCAGGTTTCTATTGAACCAGCACTACTGGAGCCACTGGCCATAGTGTTTTCTATAATTGCTGCTGGGCAGTGTTTTTCAGGTGAGAAACATTACCTAGCAATCATATAAAACAAAACATGGGAAGTGTGTAAAACCTGAATTTTACACACACCCTGGGTGTGGGATGCTTTTGGTATATGTAGCATCCAACTCCTCGAGTGTGTGGAAAATTCTCATTATACACATCTCCCCATGTATCATTCTACATATAATATAGTCATTCTAAGTTTACAGAACTATTTACAGAGAAGTGCATCTTGTAGCATGACTTCTCATATCAATCTAACACAATAAAGCTATTTCATAGCTGCATAGTCAGACAAGCAAAGACAGCTGGACAGGGTCCAGGATGTTAAATCTACCCAAGTTCCAAAACTTATTTAGCTAAAGGAAACATTTGGACAAATAAAGCAGCCCCATTTGTTAGTCACCATTGAGTTTTTATTATCAGTTATGTTAACCGTCTTTGTTTGTTTTTTCATTCCTGAACAAAGATATGGGATTTTGAAGTTGTAAGTGCCTATGCCAAGCCCACTATGACAAAGTCAATGATTTCAAAATTAGCTATAAAATCTGTTTTTAGAAATATCTGAGAAAATTTAAAATGCACTGATAATGAATCTAAGGATGTCAAAAATACATTTTTGTGAAAAAACTATATAATGAATTTTTTTGTGACTAAACATACTGCTGCTTAATATCTTCTTTTTATAACCTCTAGAATCTCATAAAGCCACAACAAGTCCACTGGTCCACTCAGGCTACACATACCAGAAAGTGTTGCTGAGCTGTCGTTGTCCAGGAGCTGGGAGGGTGCCAGTACTAGCATGACTGGAGGAGATGGTCATTGGGGGGAGGATATATATATATATATCTAACGTTAACCTAGAGGGAGGGAAGAGAGATCATGTTGGCCTGATCCAGAGATGGCCTCCATTTTGGAACAAGTGACACAGTGTCAGATTGATCTAGCATCCTAGTGGGTGCCGGCTACCTAATAAGGAATACACATCTACCTAGTTGCAGCAGGTGGGGCTTTTTCCCCTTGATGACTTTTTTCTTTCCAGAATTACAATTAAAACAGTAGCCTCTGGAACCAGTGCAGTAATGTGGAGGTCTGAGCCACTAGCTGCTCACTTGCCTGCATGCCAGCAACCCAGCTTCGGGAATGCACCACAGTCACTAGGGAGCTGGATGGGGGGAGGTATTTAGCATCCCATGGACAGCTCTCTTACTTTGGGGTGGGAGGGCAACTGTTTCAAGGGTCCTGCACAGGAACCTCGGGGCTTCCTTGAGCTGTTTGAAACTGTTTTATTACTAATTTAGAAGCTGTACCCTGTTTTATTTTATTAGAATTTTCCCCCTTTTCTCTTTTCTCTTAACCCCTCTCTCTTCTCCACCTCTATGTTTTCATGCCTCTTTTTCCCTTCTAAGCTCCTTCAGAGTATTTCCTGCCCTTCCCTCTTGTATTTGTACATTTTGTTTAGGCTTGCTGTTAATAATGTAGTTTCTGTATGTGATCCCTAGGTGGGGCTATCCCAAGGGCTACTACCCCTGCCTGTTTGACTACGGACAGGTTGAGGAGCCTAGGTCCTATGGTGGGTGCCTCCACCCAGAGGTCAGGGTTTGTAGTGGTTAGACTAGCTTGGTCACAGCTCTCTGGGACACTGAGACTCCCTTTTATTCCCTCTAGTGGCTCACACAGTGCACCGGAGTTATAGCCCCAATACCCCACATATACACACTGTTCACTCATATAGATACCACTTACCCTCGAGATTGATTCTGCAGCACGTCTCTGAGGACCCCCTGTAAAATAAGGTTAAACAACATACACAGCAAAACACAATACTGTTTCCATAAGTACCAACACCACAGACAGTATATAGTATAACAACAACAAATCTGATTTATTTAGGGGGCAGTAACATGGGAGGGGGAAATCAGGTTAATTGGTGGCATTAAATCACAGTACTGTGCACACATACATGAGCTGAAAAGTCACACTATGTGTACCCAGGTTGGGGGGGGGGGCTAGCTAGGTCCGTTGCCTGGGGTTGGCTGGCAGGTGCAGAAGGATAGGGCCCTGTAGAAGAAAATATATGCACAATACCCAATTGTAATCCGGAGCCGGATGGCTCAGTCCATGAAGCAGTGAAACAACAAGAATTAGATGACACACTTGTGATTGAAAACAGGCTGCAGGTAAATACCCTGATTTGTACTCGCAATACCCAAGCTGAGGACCGGATGGTGGATGTTCTCCTGGATTGCCAGAACAACAGGGCATGGAGACAAGGTCCTTGTGACTGGACCCCACTGCAGTTGATAGCAACTGGATTTAGTCTGAGACAAGCTGGGGTTTGCTTCCCACTTCAACACACAGCACACAGCACGGGGGATTGGAAATAATGATTCCCCACAAGCACTACACACATTCATATGTAAAAGGAAAGTACTATACCAGGCAGGCTGCTCCTCGATCCTGATCGCAATTACTGCAAAATACCTGGGAGCACACACAGCAGCTTCAGTTCCTGACAGACTGAGCACGATTCATCAATTTCTCCAGTCTTGTACAGGGTGAGCCTGGTTTCCACACTTCTAGTGCTTCTTTCTCCTCACAACTCAGAGTCAGTCCAAACTGGCACTCACAAAGGCTGCAAACCGAAACTCAGGGCCTCACACGTGCTTCACCGCAGAAGCACACAGCTCCTTCTCTCTTCACTGCCACAACTGATCTGATCTTTCCAGTCACAGAGCAGGGCATTTCCTTTAGCTCCACACTATTCTATTGGCTGATTCAGCTGTCACTCACAATAAGACTACCTCTGTTGGTAGAAAAAGGCGCCAAGGTCAAAACTACATTTCCCAGAGTCACTGCCCATTCAATCCCCTTGTGGCTGGCTCAAAATTGAGAGTCCAAGTTCCGATTCATCCACAGGCTCCATTTTAGGGTCTCCCTATCATCCTGATTGGTCCAAGTCAGCTATTCAGGACCAAAATGAAAAATGCTACACTGAAACAGTTTGTGCTGAACTGAAGACAGGTTAAACAAACTACATTTTCTTAGTCACTCTAAATGATTTCTGACAAACAGTTATATCTTTCAACAAGGCTCCCTCTGCACTTGTAGCGATGGCAGAGATTTGAGCATTAAATACACAGTCCCCCCATACAAACTAATTAAGACAGCTCTTAAAGAGACAGTATGTGGAGGCTCAAATAGCTCTCACTTGGAACCACATTTAAACAGCTCAGATGCCGAATACCGCCCAGACTTGAAGCATTCAGGCAAGCTCCTGGAAGACTTTTGGGAACCCCCATTTGCAGGGGGTTACATGTACATAAGCTGTTTTGTATGTAACTGAAATTCCTGTATACGTTTTTGTCTTTATATTTTTTGAACCATGTGTCTGTATAAAGTGTATCCACCACTGTAAAAACCCTAAAACTGGACACTTGTGAAAATGGGCATTTTGGCCCACATGCCTTTCCAGTATAAAATAAAAGTGAAATGAAATGAGATAATTCTCTTACTGGTGACAAATGCAGACCTCATACCAATGTTAGATTATTTATTTTATTTTATTTATTTATTTAAAAAGAATAAAAAGTGTTACATACAGAATCAGTTTGGTCTGGTATGGACCCACTGACAGTAATAATAAAATCAAGGTCAGTGAAAAATATATGCTCTCAGACAACATAAGGTAGCAACGGGCACATTTAAGGTACAGATGACTCATCTGTGGCCATGGTATACATGACCCAATTCTGCCAGATAGTCCAAAATTGAAGCAATCAACCATTTAAAGAAGCTGTGATACATTTCCTTGGCATAAATATCATTTATAATACTGTGCCTGGTCTGTATACCAGGGGGTTTCATCGTGTAATGGCTTTTTTTCTTTAAGATACATTTATTTGAAAGGTGCTATATAAAACCAAATTCCTTTCCTCCCTTAAAAGTTTTCATTTATGACCTTCTGCTTAGCCCTGTTGCTACACACACACACACACACACACACGCACACACACACACATATCACTTAACATGACAAACCAAAGTAGTAGCACGGAAAATGTAGTCAGCCTCCAGTCACCTGTGGGACCTGCGGCACATACAACGTTTAGAAGCTAAGACTGATTGTTGCCTCCAGGCACTGACAGATAAAAGTTATGGGCAAAAGGATTTATGTACTGGCTGGTTATTGGATACTCTCCATTTGATAATTTTTCACACTGAAACTGACTCCAAACTGTTTGATTTAAACAGTGCCACAGGCATGTAACCTACATACTGTACGTGGAAATAAAATGCACTTCTTAACGATTCTGTGGGACTTCTGTCTCATCCCAGTCCAGGTCTAATACTGCATCTTTTACATCACACTTCACCCCTTATGGCTGGCCCGGTGGCGCTGAGGGTTGAGGTGCTGGACGCCACACCTCACTCCACGCCGGCAACCTGGGTTTGGGAACAAACTCAGATCATCAGGGGTCGGCAGGGGAGGACTGGGATCGAGCACCTGATGACTGCTGTCCCAGTTCTGGAGGAAAAGGGTGGGATCCACACCATGCTCTGGCTGTTCCTGGGGATGCCCGGTGGTACCATGGATGCGCAGGTGTCTGGAGGGGGGGAGCACGTCGGATGTCTGCATGTTGGTTAATGGACATTGTTGCACATCTGAGCTCCCATTGGGGAGAAAATGGAAAAAAGGCTGGGTGTGACCGAGCAACTTGATGGCCATGCCCTGCCATGTGGGGAGGACTGTCGTGAAATCGCACTGGGAGGATAAGGTTCAGATCCTAGTTAACCAACTGCCTACTTCTTCCTACCCCCACAAGAATTGCCTTATGTCTGTCCCATGCATTCTTGAATTCCCCCACTGTTTTTGACCCTACAACCTCCTCAGGAAGGCTGTTCCATGCGTCCACCACCCTCTCTGTGAAAAAATACTTCCTCACGTTGCCCCTGAGCAGTCCCCCCTCTATCCTCAAACTGCGCCCACTTGTTCTTAAACATCTCTTTTTCTGAAAGATGCTACCCTCTTGGACTTTGTTGATTCCCTTGAGGTACTTGAAAGTTTCTATCATGTCTCCCCTCTTCCTCCTTTCCGCGAGGGTATATGTATTAAGCTCCTTTAGTCTCTCTTCATGATTTCTGGTGCAGACCCTGCACCATTTTAGTTGCCCTCCTCTGGAATGCCTCCATCCTGTCTATGTCTACTGTTACGGTAAGTTCCTACGTAACTGTAGTTTCTACTGCCGGGTCACTGTACTGGCTTCACTCACTGCTATTTTCAGACGTGAAATCCATCCAAACTGTTAGACCAGTTATTAGATGGCTGAAAAGTGCCCAAATTGTGTAGCAATCAAAACGATGAAATTACAAATAAAAAAAAAACTCACACAAACTTCATTTGCATAATTACTTTTGCTGCAGATCGTGTCTTTTGTCACAAACTGACCCATCATTTGAAAATAGTAGCATGGCTGCTCAGACAAATTTTGTGTCAGCATCCAAACCTTTAGGAAATGTCATCCTTTTATTTATAATATGTAACAGCGTGTGCACCTGATGCATTTCAAACCGTATCTGTCACCATCATTAGGCCTTCCCTGTAAATGAGATGTTCTGTTGCAGTGCCGATTCTATACGTGAAAGCTGGCTGGTGGGGGGCAAGGGAGGAACTGCAGACTTCCTGACTGAACAGGATGGCACTTGTTTTTGCAGTCTGCCCTCCAGAGCTATCTGGATTGCAATCTGAGGGCTCTCGGCCAGCTTGGATAGCCCCATCACAAGGAGTAATTTGTTGGGGATTAAAGGAGGATGGTAAGTCCTCAAGACTGTGGGTGTCAGGGCTGGGCTGTCTAGGGGTGATGATGGCAGGTTAGTGATGGGGCGGGGGGGTATAAAAAGTCTGATTCAAAAAACCTTGGTCAAAGTGTTCATAGCTGTGTGCTCTAGACAGTAGGCTACACTGCCTTTGTGGTGAGAAAGCAGTGACAATTCTGTTTCCATGGCACTATCCTTGGAAGTAAACAAGTGCAGGAGGAGAGATACTGGAGAGGTGTACAACTAAAGCTGACTTGTGCCTTTTGTCATTTTTTTTTTTTTGCCAAGTGTTCCCTGAGGCATTAGTAAGCTCTGTAAATGAAGGATGTGTGACACATTCAAGCCAGTCGATGCTCATTTTCTCGTTTACAAACTGTGAGGGGTACTTGCGTGCTTCTGCAGCTGCATCTGCTATGCAGGCCTGGACCTGCAGATTGAAACATTAAATAACCTGCACAAAATAGTCCCGCAGGCTGCTGTCGCAGGGGCAGGGAAAGGACCACAGAGGGTGCCTCTCAGATGGCAGAACATATGGCAGGGATTTCAGAGGATCTGAGACTGTGGGTAAGGCTGCGTGACCTTCTCATTTGTAATTACAAAGGGAAAAGCACATTAGCATGGTGTTAGCTAATGAGATTTCTAATGTTTAAAACAAACCAGTCTTTCCACTGAGTATATTCTATTGGAGCCGGTCTGTGATGGGAATTGCACTGGAGCACATCAGTATACAAGTGTGTAAATGACCAAAGTCTGGAATACCTCCATTAGCTCCTGACTAAGTCATTTTTGTTTACCGTTGAGATCACAAGTAAAAGAAAGGCTCAACATCCTCTGTGTGCTATAGACTGTAGCAAAGGAGGCTTTCTGGTGTGCTGCTTTGGTCGCCCGAACCTCTTTGCTCAAGGGAACAGTGATCCTTCTTCCCTTGTTTCAAAATTATGCTGAATAGTATATGTAATGACTAAAAACCGCTGAGGAGTCTGAGCATGCTCTGATATATGGATGCCTCGAGTGCATTGTGAAGCATGAGGCATATGCAGAGTGCCTTCAACCACCTGAGAAGTGCGTATATCAGCATGCCTGGACACCTCAAAGGGTGTTATCCCACCTACAAAACAGGTCCTACTTTATTTTTTTCATATAGGTTTTTCTTGTTCCATGGCAGGCTGGGCAGCCTGTATCAGCCTGTCCCATAGTCCGCGACCATCCTGAGTCTCCATCTGTTTCCTGAGAACGGGCTGGCTGTTGGAGCTAGTGGGGAGGGCTTCAGTAAGCCCAACCTCCATTTTTTTCCTCCAGATTTTCTCCCCAGGGTTTGGCGGACATGTAGTGAGCATGCAAGCATGCTCTACCTCAGAGGAGGCACTTCAGCACTCTGAACACCGACCTTGCCCCGTAGCTATGGGACTCGCACATGCCACCATCTGGCTTCTGCCAGGTGGTAGTCAAGTGGTGAGTCATGGGATTCCCCCTTCCCTTCAAGGGAAGAGAACAGTCCTGTAGACACTCAATCTTCCCTCCCTGGTCGGGCCTCCAAGCAACCCAAGTCCATTCTTGAACCCGGGTCACCAGCATGGCAGCAGGGAGGCATGGCTGCCTCAATCTACCATGCCACTGGGTCAGCTAAACAGGTCCTAAATTGATTTGTGAACTGTAAACTGTCATTTAGTTCTCAACCATATAGGTGTGCTCTGATAACTGGACAGTAAGGTGATGCTGTCAGCCAATCAGATCACTATGATTTCATCACCTATTTTATATATATATATATATAAAATATATATATATATATATATATTTTTTTATAGTGGCATGGTAGTGCCACTATAGTTAGGGTTGAGGAGCCATTTACATGTTAAACCCAAAATTTTGCACCTTAATAACTTTGCAACCATTCAATGGATTTGCCTGAAATACACAATCAAGACCCATATGCCTTGGGATCTGCCAAGTTTCGTACTGGTCACATATATGGCTGCGGAGTTATTAAGCGTGATCTGCACGCTCGTTTACGCTTTTCTGGAATTTTGCTGTCGTCTCTACAGGTCGCACGGTTTGTGCGACTGGTCCAAAATCTTCAGGGAACATGCAGCCGGGGTCCTTGATGTGCCTTTTTGAAGATTTCGTGAAAAATATTAAACGGTTCAAAAGTTATTCAAAATAAGTTCCCATTATAAGTCAATGGAAAAGTTAAATGTTTGACAGTGTCGCAATGCAGTTTTTACTTTCACAAATGGCCCTTTTACTGTCGTGAATCCACCATTTTGTTTTCAGTTAGCAATCAGAAAATGCTTGGCATTTAAAATTGGGACCCTCTAGCAACCTAATTCTTTTTGTATTCACCTAGTCGGACCCTGAGAATGCTAGCCATGTCTTTATTTTGGGGTAAAACATCCCAGAAATATGTTTTTCAAATTTCTGGAAAAAGTACTTTCACAAAGTACTGTCACACTTGTGACACTGGTGAATGAATTTGCGAAAGCTTTCGCAAACTTCGACAGTACTTTTCTAGGCTGTGGGAAAATGACAACAATTCTTTGGCACCCTGCTGCAAAAGAATGGTTTGGTGTTTTGCCAGAAATTTGAGGAACGCAGTGACATCTCTCAGATGTGCCTTTCAGTGTTTTGTTGAAAAAATATTACATGGCAGCAAAGTTACAGCACTCCAAAGTTGATGCTTTTTCCCATAGGATAACATTACGGCGTCCGACGCATTACAGGAATCCTTTGGTGCCCTGCTGCAAAATAACGGTTTGGTCTTTTGGGCTAAAATGTGAAGGAATATAGCCAACATCCCACAGATGTGCCTTTTTGTGGTTTGGTGAAAAAATATTACAGGTAGCCAAAGTTATGGCACTCCGAACTTCTCTTTTTTTCCCATAGGATAACATTACGGCGTTCGCCGCGCCTTTCAGGGCCCGTATCTCGGAAACGGTGTGAGATACAGACTTTTCATCAGACAAATGCTTAGCCCCTTACTGCGGCTAAGTATAAAAGTTGCCAGGAAAGTCATGCATCATATGACTTTTAAATTTTTTTTCTACGTTGTATGGTTCCTGAGATGTAAGCAATTTAGTATTCCAACTCCTCATTTTCTGCTCTGAGAACCATTATTATGCATACATTCTTTGTACTCACTGTCTTTCTTTATGCAGCTTTTGGAGAAAACCAGCCTGTGTGCTTACTTTACTGTTACCATTACCGTTTTCTCTTGCGGTTCCATTCCTGTTTCACTTACCGTTCATGTCTACGCCACCATGTGCGTTACCCTTTGCATTTTCATTTGCACTGGCATTTGCATTTTTAACATTTCTGTCTACACTACTGTTTCTCTTTCTGTTTCGCTTTGTGTCACCATGCGCATTATTATTTGCGTCTGCGGGCACAATGTTACTATGTGACAAGACATCATGTGGCGGGAGCGGCCGCCGCATTACATTCACTATTTCTCGTTATCATTCTCAAAAAGAAGGGAAATTAGAGGCAAAAATCCATTTAATGCAATAGTTACGTTGTTCCACACTCACAAAAGCGAGGATCCTGCAAGGAAAGCCCCCTGGCTCCTGCCACATTTCAACCAGCATCAGGAGTTCAGCAGTTGTCGGTCCCAACTCTCACCCTTTCTCCTACACCCCTGCTTTTACATATGTGATGGGGTGAGAGTTATGGCCGACAACCCTAATGCGCACCCCGATGCCGGTTGGGGGTGTGGGCAGGGGGGCCAAGGGGGGGGTCTTTCAACCCTAACACTGAATTTCCTCACTTTTGTCGGTGAGGAACAACCCTAACTAATGCATTAAACAGAGTTTTTTGCCATATATATATATATATACGTTGTCAGTTGCTCAGCAGGTTGCACACTCACCTCTGAGGTTGAAAGATGAAAGATGAGAGGGCTGTGGGTTCTATTCCCACACCAGAAACTTGGGTTAAATTCCTGTGCTGACACTGCAGTGCAGCATGGGGGGGGGGTGCTACACCTCTGAGATGCCATCTTTAGAGAGGGCGGTAGACAAATGGAACAGCCTGCCAGTGGAGGTGGTGGGAGCAGAAACGATTACAGGTTGTAACCATGACATGCTTGGGACAGGCATAGAGGATTGCTGGTAGTTTGGGGGGGTACAACCTAATGCCAGCAGTGCATGATAGAGTGCAATTGTTAGTGGTAATAGTGCAGACTAGGCCTTGTCTGCCAACAATTTCTATGTGTGTGTGTGTATATATATATATATATATATATATAACACACATATATATATGTATATATATATAATGCAAAAAACTATTTTAATGCACTTGTTAGGGTTGATATCATGCCTCTCAAAGTATGGAAATGTGGTGTTAGGGTTCCCGACCATAACACCCCACCCTTCCCCACTCAACCGTATAGCCCCATCCACCCCTCCACCCTCCACACACCAACAGGCATCGGGGTGTGCCTTGGGGTCATCAGCCCTAACACTCGCCCCATTCCATAACTACATAATCTGAGATGGACCCTCACCCCATTCTTCTATATTGTGTCCATGTCAGTTTATGGAATGGGGTGAGCGTTACACCAGTCGTCAGGTTGCCTAATGTCAAACAGCTCTTGTGAAAATAAATCATGTATTCCACAGATCCCTGTTACTTATCCCTTATCTGTATCTCTATCTATCTATCTATCTATCTATCTATCTATCTATCTATCTATCTATTTGTTGCAAAAAATGTTGTTAATGCTTCAGTTAGGGTGACAGTGACAAAAGTTGGGAAACGTGGCATTAGGGTTTCCAACCCTAACACCCCCCCCCCCAAAGCAAGTGGAGCATTAACAAAGTTTTTTGCAACTTATTTCTTACTTTTTGAGATAGTATAATTGTATCCTTATTTTACTGTGGGAGTGCAGGGTCCAAATGCATTTTGTTGTGGGAGCATCTCAGGCATACATATTTAAAAGCCCCATTGGTGGTTAGTGGCACCCCCAACCTTCCCATATCCCTATATTGTATAGCCCTGGTGTCTAGTGGCATCCCCAACCCTCTGATCCCCAAATTTATAATATAATAATTTTATTCCCTCATTGGTGGTTAGTGCCACACCCCACACTCTCCCATATCCATAGATTTTATAAGCCTGGTGTCTAGTGGCACCCTCCAACCCTCCGATCCCCATATTTAAAAAATGCATTATCACATTGGTGTCTAGTGGCACCCTCCCACCCTCTGATCCCCATATTAAAAAAATGTATTATCAGATTGATGGTTAGTGGCACCCCTTCTCCCACCCTCCCATGTCACACTCAAGTTGCAAATAAGAAAACCATCCCTTGATGTCTTTTTGTTACAACCTGTTAAAAAAAAAACTGTCCACTGCCGCTCACACCCACACCACCCACCCGACCTCCCAATGTGCACCCACCTCCCTCCCTTGACCCTGCCACATGCCCTTACTCACCTGAACTGCCAACACAGTGAAGATCCACTCTACGATCGAAGACACATCTTGCTGTTGGAACCGGCGACTGCTTTCTAACAAGTAAGGTAACCGCAGTCTTAAAATACATTCAACCACAGTTACCTTACTTGTTAGACAGCAGTCAGTAAAAAAGCTAAATCTGAAATCACTCTCCCATGGTTAATCGTTGTTTCACTGCTGTGTCCTGCCTTTGTGATGTCTGACATCAGCCCCTCATGGCTGTTCACCCGCCCTTTAAACCGGGCTGTATTTCAGCTTTGTTTTTTACTTTGAAAATTGTGGTGGTTTCGGTGGTGGTCATGGAACCACTTGGTGACTGTACTGTAGGACACTGAAGTGCACATGCGTTAAGATGATTTTGGCGCCGAGGAGGAGATGTAAAAGTTGTTTGTTTTTATTGAAACTTTCATCAGGAGGAACATGGCGGGGTGGAGGATCTGTGTCAGGGGTTAATTTGAGGATAGAAGATAGATTTAATTTTCATGTCTCTTATTCCTGTAACTGAGCAGCTTCCATGAGCTGTATGATCGACAGTTACAGTCTGCATAGTTCACGGTAGCCGCTTGGTTCGGGGAAAAAACCTGGTATTAAAATAAAATTTATTTTGTAGGCTGAAATATGGTATTTGGTGTGAGTCCTGTGACTGGTGAAGTGAAAGATAGACTTGCTGTTGGGGTGGGGAGGGTAAGCCATGATGACTTCAGGGCATTGTTGACTTTACAGTGGCTTGCATGGGGAGGGAGGGATTGAGGGATTTCTTTCAGTGTTCTGCAGTCACCTGTGTGCCTGGACTTCATACAGTGATGTTGTTGTTCAATAACATCACAGTCCCAGGCATACACTGACCAATAAGGATACAAGAAATTTTCTTGCCATTGTATAATAACAATTTTATGTTGCTGTAAAATCTTTGACAGCTTCATAATATATTAATATGTCTACTTGAGTGTGTTTCTTACTGCATTAAGAATGTTATCTCGTGCTGTTTGGGTTGACAGAACTGCTCAGCTTCGCTTCATGGCCCTCATGCCCAAAAAGCATGAGATAACATTCTTATGCAGTAACAAACACACACAAGTAGACATATGTAAGCAATAAAACATGACAGGGTGTGGTTTATTCTCGATAAAGACACGCCTGGGGCATAGTGTACTGCCCCTAGGCGTGTGTTTATCCAGAATAAACCACACCCCAGAGTGTGTTATTGCACTTATAAGATGGGTATCTGTTGAAGAAAATGAAGACACTGGCTAAATATAATTAATTTTTTTTTTTTATCATATCACATTTTTCTCGCCTGCTGTGGCACACTCCGGCTTGGGGCATCCAGCTGCCGGCTCCGCCTGCCCGGAGAGCTGGGTAGCTCAAACTGCACTTAGCAGGATCCAGGATGGCTGTCATGCCATCCTGCTGCAGGGCTCCCCCTTTGCCTCTGCCAGCCAGGACAGCCCTGGACCCTCCCCGACAGGACTCCGCCAAAGTCCTCAGGGTGGCTTGGAGCATGGCCATCAAGCTGCACGGTTGCGCCCAGCCATTTTCCTCCAATTGGCCCCTGGAGCGCAGATGTGCAGTGATGTCCAGACATGGTGCTGACATCTGTAATGCTCCCCCTCTAATGTCACCAACGCTAGTACTGCCCCCAGCCATCCCCAGGGACTGCTACAGCGCGATGAAAGTCCCCAGCCCACCCCAGGACTGGGAGAGCAGTCTACAGACACTTGATCCCAGTCCTCCCCTGCTGACCCCCGATGTCCTGGGCTTGTTCCCAAACCCAGGTCACCAGTATGGTGCGAGGTGCAGCGTCTAGTGCCTCAACCCTCAGCGCCACCGGGCAGGCTAATATAATTAATTTTGATGGAAAAAAGAGGAATTTATTGGAGATGTCCCTGCACAAGAAAAAATTGTTCCTAATTTGAGTTTCTTTTGGGTTGGGTAAAATAAAAAAACACATTTAAATCGAGCATTACACTGTGTTTTACAGATTGACTTCTGGCCGGTTTCCTTCTTTTTGGCTTTTGGAGGTCTGAAATTGATGAAGCCGAGTGGTGGCACCCAACATAGCTCTTCTGTGTGTTTTCCTCAGCCTGAGGGAAATGGTGGCTGTGTTGCTATCCTCATGCCAGGGTGAAACACACTCCTGTGTGTCATCTAGTGCTGTACAATACCAGATTTGTCTGACATTTCTTTGCGGGCTGCAATTCTTGTTTTGTGAGATTTTATGTTGAAAGACTGCTTTTTTATTATTTTATGTTCTGCAGTATTGTTTATCACTGGGAAGTACTGTGGCTTTTGTAACTGGCACAAAACTTCAAATGTGCTGACAGCTGTCTTCGGAGCGTACCTTGGGATTGGGGAGTACCCTGAGGATGGGGCTGGGGTAGATGCTGTTTTTATTTTTTGGTAAGCAATAAAATAAATTCATGAAGTATGGCTTTCTTTTTCTGCAGCAGGATGTACAAAGGTTTAGCAGGAAGCAGAATGGCGTTTTAATAGTGTTTATGCATCCTGGTGAATACAGAGCTGTTTAGGGGCCGCGAGGTTTTACTGTGGAGGCCGTCACTGGAAATGTTTATATTTTTTTTAAACGGGAGGAAAAAAAGAACAGAACAAAGGAAATCATGCTTTCTTGAGGACTGCCATAGGGTTTTAGGAGCTACACAACCTTATCTGTTACAGCAGCATTTTTTCTTTGCTCTGGTCGAGGATGTGTTGTGATCCAGTTGGCAAATTTTGAACTGGGTGGTATGTGGCACAAGGATATGTATGTGTTAGCAGTCACTCGTAATGGGTCTTTTCATTTGCCATAGTATATCTAAAATAAAAGACATACCTGGCAAAGCCTCTCAGCCAATCACACTTCTCCATTTTTACTACTCATCTTATAATAATATATAGAAGGGAGTAAGCAACATTAATTCTCATAGCTTCATACTGGGCCAGGAAGAGCTGCTATTTTATGCTTTGCTCCCTTTCCAATAGGCCTCATATTAACCTGCCTCTGAGATACAGTCTGCTGACACTGTCTCAAGGTAGGATAACCTTTCCACATCTGAGAACTCTGCACCCCAGAACATGGTTCTTGAAGAGCTCTCTGAAAAATTAATGCAAGTGCTAAAGGTTTTTAGGAAACCAGCAACAAGGAAAACTTATGCTTCAGAATAGAAAATATTTTCCTTCTGGTATATTCCTAGACAGATAAACCCCATCTGATCATTTCTATTTACAATCCTGGGCTACCTAGTCCACCTAGTGTCTTGGCCTGGGACCCTCAACCCTGGAGGTGCATTTAGCAGCAGTGTCAACTTACACATCAGCTGGCAAAGACAGATCAGTGGCCTCACAACCCATTTTCAAAAATGTTTTCAAAGGCTTAAATCACATGCAACCTCCAGTGAGAGACCCTGTGCACCCTGGGACCTAGAGGTGTGCATTGCCAGCTGATGGAGGCCCCCTTTGAGCCGATGACCACTGCTGCACCAAAGTATGTCACCTGGAAAACAGTTTTCCTGGTGACAGTGACACCTGCCAGAAGGGTGAGTATGTTGCAAGACCTCTGGACAGATCCTAACTACGTGATCTTACACGTAGGAAATTCCTCCCAGAAGTGTTGTCTGAGTTTCACATGAATTGGTCAACTGCCCTTGCAGTCTTCTTTATAGAACAATCCAACTTGGGGGGGGGGGAGCTGCACAGTCTGAATGTGAAAAGGGCACTGAGTTACTACTTGTACCACACAAAAATGTCAGGTCCACTCACACTCAGCTGTCTGTCACTTATGGTGAAGTAGGAAAGGCAAACCAGCTTCCGGAGAACCATTTCTCATTGGATAGTCTCTTGCATGCAGTTCTGTTATTATAACATGGCTGGTAAATTGCCATCTGGAGACCTCAGGGCACACTCCACAAGAGGAACGACTGCCTCTGTGGCAGCATCAAGGGGTATACCCGTGCAAGAACATGCAACACGGCTACCTGGAAAGCAGCACACACACTTTCACAAAACACAATTGTCTGGACATACAGTCCAGAAGGGATGCCAGCTTTGGCACTGCTGTCTTGCAGAACCATTTCCCTAAATAGGTCCTGTACCCAGCCTCTCAAGGTACTGCTATGGAGTCTGCACTTGTTAAACAACCGTGAGGGATTCCTGGGGTTTGAAGAAAAAATTGCTCATCTGTAGTAATGTTGTTTCTTCCAGAGGGATCCCTCGCTAAGTTTAACAATCCCTAATCCCTGTCTCCCCTTCCAGAACCTGGTAAAAGGTTCAGACAAGAATGAGTCCTTTTCTCCCTGCTTGAGCATTACTTGTTACAGTGCCTTTACAATTGTTGCTCGAAGGTCTGAATTACATTATTTTTTCATAACAAATACGTTTGTTCTGCCTTGTTACAACTATTTAAAGACTTTCTGTAAAAAATTTAGAATATTTTTTAGCCATTTAGCTAATTTTAGTGGTTACAGCTAACCCAACTGTAGAGATAAATCTGATCTTAGAAGGCAGAGGTGCACGTGACCATATAGCAGAGTTTGGATTTCATTCCAGTTTCCATGTTTGCATAAAATTCTAAAACTCTGGGGCTGCTCCTTCCAGGCGAATGATTGCACTTGTTAAACAAACTGAAGGAGCCCTTTTGAAGAAGCAATGTTACTACATCAAGTAATTATTTTTGTTACACATGGTTGCCCATCCATTATTCACTATATAGTATATGGCAGGACTTCTGTCCCACCTTCTCCCATGAATGGGCAGTAAAGACAGGACCACTCGGGTTGTGGCATGCCTCCATATTTATTGCTTTGGCAGGGGAGGTAGAAACTGGCAGTGGCAGGGGGATATTTTTATTATGGAACACTGCCAGTCGATGATGTGGAAAGTCCCCTGCAACCACTATGGTGACTCCAGCACGTCAGTACAGCAGAGAGATGATCTGGCCAGTTGAGGAGATACTAGACTATAATAGAATGGTTGTAATCACAGTATTTTCCATGTCTGTGTACTTGTGTCCTGTTCCACATTTTTATGAGCCTTCCTTCTACAGCTGAAGCTACGTTTCCAACAGCTCTCTAAATAAGTTTATTTCACTTGTTAAAATATACCTTTTTTGGGGGGGGGCATCTGATGGCCGTTGCGCTTCCGTGCCAACAACCCAGTGTCAGGAGCAGACATGGAGTGCCAGCAGTTGGGCAGCCAGCTGGGAGTGCAGTCTGCCACTGGCAGCTCAACCCAACCTGGGGTAGGAGGCGTCATGCTCCATGGGTGCAACAATACCTGCAGGTGGGCCAAGGAGCTTGGTCTCTCAACAGGTACATGTTGCATGAGCAAGAGGCTAAAAGTAGCTGTGTGTGTGTGTGTGTGTGTCTCGCTGTGGCTGATCAGTGATAAGGGAGAAAAAGGTGGAAATATGGCATCTGCCTGTGCGACGGCGGCACACTCTGGCCCTGTGCTGCTCACTCCTCTGAAATGCCTATTTTGTTCTGTGGTGCAGGCAATGCGGGTCCCATCCTCTCCTCTGGCCCTACCATACTTAGGGAGAGAGGAGTGGAGTGAGCAGTGGGGGTCCCTTCCTCTCCTCTGGCCCTACCATGCTGGGGGAGAGAGAAGAAGAATGAGTGGTGAGGATCCCTCCCTCTCTTCCGGCCCTACCATGCTGGGGGAGGGAGAAAGGAGTGGAATGAGCGGTGGGGATCCCTTCCTCTCCTCCAGCCCTACCATGCTGGTGGGGAGAGAGGAGTGGAATGAGCCGTGGGGATCCCTTCCTCTCCTCTGGCCCTACCATGCTGGGGGAGAGAGGATTGAAGTGATGACAGGGCTGTGTGGTGGCCTGAATGGGGGCACCCTGTTGATGGAGCATAAATAAATAGTGACAAAACTTATTTTAGGGTCTGACAATAACCCCTGGGGAAATCTGTGAGCTGCATGTTGTCCTCAGCCAGAAAGGAAATGCAGCCACAGCTACCCCAAATAGGGATGGGGTGTGGTATAAAAGGAGAAAAAGTGCCAAATAAAATAAAAGGTTGATGTCCATATAGAAAGTGCAGTCTAGGATTACACAAGTGAAATGCACTGTGGTTAAAAAAAAATCATTTATTTCTACTAATTATAGTTAACATGAGCGTAAGGGACTTACTCTGTGCTGTCTTGGCACAGGGAGCAGCTGTTGTGTTTAAAAACTTTCAGTAATATATGAAGCAGAATTATTCCTTTTTCTCTGTCCAGTTTTCTCTCAGAGCCACACATCCCCTTTGTTTCTTCATTTGTGCTCTGTCGTCCCACTCCCTCACCCCTTCACTCAGCGCTGAGGGAGCCCATCACAGTACCTACACCAGACATCAGCTGCTGCCTTTTCCTAAGAGTCCACCTCCAAGTCCCGGGAATTGCTCAGCTGCAGGGGGTGTTGTAGAGTGACTTTCACACACTCTTTTCTCTCTTCATGCCTTTCTACCCCGCCCCCCAAGAAAGCGAGTGCTGCGTGACCCCCACAGTGTTGTTGTTACTGGTCCAGTCAACAACAGTCCCCGGATTTGCACTGTACCTGCAGCTAATTTTGTTAATAATATAGCAGGTGCTTCTGGGTAATTGTTTTATTTATTTGCCCAGGATAGCCTAGCTGAGATGCAACATCTTGTTATCAGTGGGGTCCTGCTTCTCTACACATTTCCCCAGCTGAGTAGACTGGAATACTGGGAGGTTAAATGACTTGCCCAAGGTCATACAGTGAGTATTTGACCCTAGCAGCATTTGAACTTGTGACCTCCTGGTTGCTAAGCCAGTGCTCTAACAACTAGACCACACTGCTTCCCAAGCTGTGTTATGTTCATTATAAATCACTAGTCTGATTTCAGCCAGTCAGTGTGCAGAGCCACTGTATCTCTTATCCTGTGTACAGTACGCTCTCCTGGGGGACCATTTGAAGAGAGTGCTCCATTTAAGCACCTGAGGAAGATGGCACAGGGAATGTAAAAAAAACAAAAACAAACAAACAAAAAAGGCTCTAAACCTGTTATACATCACTTGAGCTAAACTTGAGGAATTTATAATAAGTTAATACAGCCTCCAAGGGGTGTCTCTTAAGGTATACAAGACTCCTCTTGTGAGGTTTGGGCAGACATAACTGCTCAGCTTTTTCCTGGTCCTGTCACCCAGGCCTCCTGCTCCGAGTCTGTTATACCATAAGAGACCCCTGTTGGAGGCCCTATTGACTTATAGGATTGTGATGGTAAGTGGGAGGTCAGCAAGATAAACCAGATTAAAGCAAGTTGACTAATCAACTAAAATACAGATGCATTTTTATATTATACACCAAAAGAAGGGCATCACAGTCGCGCTGAAAAAAATCTACTCACAATTTATTTAAATATTAAAAAATCAGCTTGATACAGCAGCATATGTTCCCCAAAGCTCACCAGTGTTCCACATGCTACTCCACGTTTTTTCAAGGTATTTTTATGTCTGGCAGTATGGTAGGTCAGGGCCACTCAATCCCCGGATTTTAAGTACATGCACATGTAATGCCCCCCACCTTGGGGTAGGCATTACAAAGGGTGTGGTGTCACAGCCTTGCACTGCTGTGCAAACAGGTTGCCAGCTGACAGCTAAATCTTTACCCCAGAGCTGAGCATGGTGTCACTGCCAGCAGGTAGGTCTTACCGCAGTAGCATAAGGCACACTTGTCCCTGGCTGTTGGGAGTTGGAGACTTAGGAGAGAAGTCAAGTTTGTGATGGGGGGGGGATCCTCTAGGGCTGGTATTTTAGCAGTGGTTGGAGGGGTACCAGGAGCTGCTGCCCTATGATAGGAACCTTGATGAAAAAGAGGAGTGCTCTATTTTACAGAGTTGGAACCAGAGGGTACCTGCTGTTGCCAGTTGTTGCTCACCAGATAAGTTAGGAAAGGAAGAAGAGCACTCTTGACACCTAAAGTTGCTGCTATCCACACATAAAGTTGAAGGAAAAAAAAAAACAGCACACACAATGTCCACTTGACTTGTTAAGAATTTTTTTGGTCTAAAAGATGCATGACAACTGCTGGTTAAGTGCCCCTACATATTGTCACCACTATGTGACTTCCTCCCCTGAGGACTATTAATAAATAAAACCAGTGGTGATACTTGGGGGCTGTTGATGAGCAATTCTCCTGTATCTTTTGCACTAATAAAAATTCAAAGCATGTCAAGTGGATGTTGTGTGCACTGTTTTTTTTGGTTTTATCAAGCTCACCAAATAAGAAAGAAGGTAATGGAGCTCATTTAATACTGGGAGAGATCCTCAGGCTGGTGCCCCCTGTCCTTGGTGCTACTTTTAGCTGCCAGGTAGGGCTGTGAATAATCAACCTTGGGGAAATGGGTGCCTGTGCCTTGTCCCTTCCTGCCTCTGGGCTTGGATCTTATGCCAGTGGCTGGCACCCAGGTCCGTTTTTTTCAGAAAAGCCAGTCATTTTCTTCATGTGTCTGTGCAGTTTTAAGGGGATCTGATGCCCCTCCCCCCACCACCACCACCAGTGACATGTCAACATGCTGTGTAAATTCAACATTTAATTTCAATGCCAAAAAGTGCAGAGTGGTACACATAGGGAAAAGAACATCAGGACAGAATGCTGAATGGGAGGGGTTGAGCTGGGCACCACTGCTGAGGAAAGGGACCTGGACATCATCATGAGTGACTTCCTAAAAGAATTTAGCCAATGTAACAATGCCTACAGTAAGGCAACCAGGATGTTGGGGTGTGTATTGGAAATGGTTTTGATAGCTGGAGAAAAGAGGTATTACTACTTCTCTATAGATCACTGGTGATGCCACACATGGAGTACAATACTGTGCCCAGTTCTGGAGTCATCACTTAAGGAAAGATGGGGACAGACTGGAAATGATGCAGCATAAAGCAACCAAAACGATTCATAGTCTGCAGGACAGTTCATATGAGGACCGACTTAACGCACTGAATGTATATTTGCTGGAGGCCAGAGTGGAGAGAGGAGATCTGATAGAAACCTTCAAGTTCCTGAAAGGACCTCACTGGCAAAAATGGAGCCATTTCCTTAACCTACGGCTACGCTTCCACTCCGGCACACACAGCCCCATTTTGTGATGTCAGTAAACTAAGGCTGCATGTGTGCACCCCATTGACTTGAATGGGGGTGATTTTTCTATAGGTTTTATACCTATTCAACGTCAGGATTTTAATAAATCAAAGCAATCACGATCGCTTTGATTTATTAAGATCCCAATGCTGAATAGGTATAAAACCTATACAAAAATCACCCCCAATCAAGCCAATGGGGCACGCACATGCAGCCTTTGTTTACTGTCAACACAAAACAGGACTGCGTGTGCCGGCATGGTGGCATGGCATTTTTGCCAGTGAGGTCTGGGAACAAATTTACGAGGAACATAACCTTTTTAACTGCAAGTATCCAGAAAAAAGATTTGTAGATATCGACTCCTGGCCAGGTCAGTTATAGTATATGTTTAAGTGAGGGGCTAGTCGGGAGCTGCTCTTTAACAACAAAGTTTGGGCTCGGGGTTGCAACCAATTCCTGTGGTTACCATGCATTACAGTAGTTCCAAATAATGACCAGAAACAAGCAGCAAAGTATGAAGACTTACTATCTTCTTTGAGGATATCGCCTCCATTAGTCCACACTTTGAAACTATAGCTGCCAGGCAGTAGGACCACAAGGAAAGGTTTGCTAGCCAGGGGCCGTCCTCGATGATGTCATGTGTCAGCATCTATAAAAACATGGGCGGCCCTGTCACTCCTCTGTTCTTTTCTCAGCATTGATCAGCCTCCTAGGACCTGTTGAAGGAAACGTCAACTAGCTGTTTCCATTTATTCTTTTTACTTTTCTTATAAATGTATTTCATTGTCTCTCCATGCCACCGACAGGCCCTTTATTTTGGTTTTGCCTAACTACACCCCTGAGGCATGCATTACAATCCTGATGCTAATGCACCTTCTCAGTGTGTGAACTGTTGTATAATATACTGTATAAATGCTTCCCACCCCTGCACTTGACATTGACTTGCCATTGACTACACTTTGATTGCAGGGTCATATTCAGCTTAATTGAGCCCAGGCTATCTGTATGAGAGTCTGCAGTTACCCTACAGGCTTTAGCCCACCACCATTCTTTTCATTCCCGTGAGGAGCAAGCAGGACCAGCTAATAGATTTGTGTTAAAGATTGTGGGTGAAAGCACGATCTTCTACAACTTCACCTAGCTGGACTTACTCTGATGCAACTCTGGTCTCTCATTAATACTGGACAATTTTAGTTCAGTCCATTTCTTTTATTGTAGTGATCCTGTACAATGTTTGTTTGAGGGTCTGTGACCTCTATATAGATGTTTATGTAATTTACTATTTATTGCATGAGCTATGAAAAAAAAAAAAGAAGTACCACCCTCAGTATCCATTCATTGTCAAAAGCCTCCTTCTGCAGTCTTGCAATATATTTTTAGGATCTCCATGTGTCACTCACTGTGCCTCGCCACTCCTCCCTGGTTGGTGGGAATTTTATTAGCCCCTGTCATTTGGTACATATCTTTGCTGCAGCGACTGGATAGAATGGAAGTTTAAAGGGGAAGGGAGGCACTTCAGTATCCCCCAGTCCATATTTACTAACCCCTGTTCTCTTTCTGTATATGTCATCTGTTCTCTTTTTCCTTCTGTTTTCATTTTCTGTCAAAAGAAGATGATTTAGGGTTTGCATAGTACTTTTCATACACATTGAATCCCAAAGTGCTTTACAAACAATGAGAGACTGGTAGTGAAGTGACAATAAATGTGTACTGGCAGCCATTTCATGCATCCCACACACAGCTTTGGACAGTTGCAGAAACCAATTCAGTGTGTAGTCCCTCCTCTCCTATTGCGCCAGTATAGCTGCTGTGACCAGTGAGATCATCAGTTAGAATCAGTAGCTCTGGACACTGACAGCACTACTTGCAAGGAATGCTACATTAGTGTGCCCACCACAGTGTAAATAACTTGAAGGATTATCATACAAATATGCGTTAATTAATGTAGAAATATTTAAAATGTGCTTTTGTCAGCTGGGTTTTACTGCACAGAATTTGCCTGTATAACACTGATACTGTATGTATATGTACATTGTGATGACTGTAATCTGTACTTGCACATGAAAAATATAAACTATAAGTTAATAAATGGTGCAGTTTTTCAATGTGCTCAGTTTGCATTTAAGCATAAATTTATGCGAATTGGCATCAAAAGCTACTAATTGGTTGCAGCTAGTATTTTCACTGGCTGTAGCAGCGATAGCACAGTGGGGGAGGGAGGTGACTACATACAGAGCTAGTTTTAAAGATGGAGAGAGAAAACAAAAAAAGACACATATACAGAAAGTCAAGTACCCCTTGGATGTCAAGATGAACAACTCGGAGACTTGTAGGAGGGCAGCAGCCAAGTCCAACAGGATGCTGGGATGCATCACTAGGGGGATCACCTCCAGAAGGAGGGAAGTGATACTCTCTCTGTATAACTACTTGGTGAGGCCACACCTCGAGTACTGCATGCAGTTTTGGAGGCCACACTTAAAGAGGGACATTAAACTCCTGGAGAGGGTCCAGAGGAGGGCAACCAAAATGATTTGGGGCTTGGGGGACAGGACCTATGGGGAGAGGCTCGAAGAGCTAAATATTTACACACTGGAAGAGAGAAGGGACCGGGGTGACATGATAGAAGTCTTCAGGTACATGAAGGGGGTAAATAGGGGAGGAGCAGTCAGGGTTCTTCAAAGGAAGGAGGAGGGGGCAACTAGAGGGCATGGGTGGAAGCTGGAGGGGAGAAGATTCAGGGGAGAAAGAAGGAGGTGCTACTTCACTGAGAGGGTGGTGGAGCCATGGAATGCACTGCCTAGGGGACTGGTGGAGGCAGAGACGGTGGAGGGGTTCAAGAGGGGATGGGACAGGTACAGGGGAAGGGTTCTTGAAGCAAAATCCAGTGCAGCGAGAATATCTGGAACTGGGAAGGGAGAAGCCAGAGAAGGCGAGGGGGGCAGCAAGGTCAACTCCCAGGGTGGGGGCTGACCAAACGAGCAGACACGAAAGACCATTAGGCCTATTCTGCTGGCATTTTAGTATGTTAGTATGTTAGAAAGGGAACAGGGTTTTTAAGTATTCATAAAGAATACTGTAGTACAGTCTGACCTGGTGGCACAGAGAGCTGAGGTACTGGACGCCTACCTCCTGCCACATTGGTGATCCAAGTTTAGAAATAGACCAGGGTCGTTCGGGGACCAGCCGGGTGAGGGAGGATTGAGTGTCCAGTAACAGCTCTCTTCCCTTGGGGGGGGACTCTGAGTCCTGCCACTTGTCTTCCACCCAGCAGAGGCTGAGTGGCAGCACGGTGGGACCAGCAGATGTGGGTGAGTCTGCTGATGCAGTACACAAGTGCATCAGTGTTCACATGCATGCTTGCATCACGCAGTCACCAAAAAAATTGGGGAAAGCCTGGATTGGCTCAGCATCCCCTGCAGGAACCATACGAACCTGTGTGGCAGACCACCTGCCAATATGGCCCTGTGTAAGTGGCAGTTAACCTGTTAGTCCACAAGATGGGTTGGCATCAGGGCTGGGGGCATGCCGCAGGGTACTGGCACCGTAGAAGGGGAAAAACTAAGTAAGAAAAAAAAGGAATGCTATAGTACTCACCATCTTATATTCAGATGGCCTACCTCTTGGTGTCTCTAATAAAGCACTGTTACACAGCTGAAGAAAATGCATACATACTAAATCTGACAAATTACTTCAACCGTAAACATATGGGCTACATTTATACCCTCCTCTGTGAATAAAACTGTGTGCTTCCCAGCCCGGAGGAGCCCATGGTGTAATTACATTTTGAATGATGCCATTCTAGTTTCAGTTTTATGATCTGCAGTGAGGAAAGGTGTTATTCGTGAACCCCATAGCTGTCATTCTGACTCATCAAACATTTATTGGGCATATGGCTTCCCAGAGACATGTCTTTCCCTGCTTGGAGGACCATGGGGGCATCGCTGTAATGGTTCTACACAATGGAGTGAGACACGGCCCACCAACAGAGAAGGTCACTCAGAAGTGACAAGTTAAAAGAAGTGGGGGAAGGGCGCTGCTGAGCAGCTACGAAGGAGGACGCACATCTGAGAAGCTCCGATTATTAATTTATGTTACTTATATTACTGAGCCCCATTCTATGTGCTAGTCTGACTCTTTCAGCTTTGGTATGCCCCTCAGACCTACCTGTGAGTAAAATGGGGAAAAATAGAGGATCGGCATCTGCCTCCACAAACTTTTTCCAACCACAAGGCAGACGGGATGGTGGGCCTATTAGAGATGGAGCGACTGGGACCTCTGGTGATGGGTAATCTGCAGAAGTGCCCCTGGCCATGGTCAACTCTACTCTGCAGCAGCTAGTGCACACAGTCCAGGACCTGGACCACAAATTCAATACTTTAACAACAAGAGTTGCAGCTCTGGAGACACAAATGGACCTAAGTAACCAATCATTGGCCAAGATGGAAGAGAACGTAACCAAATCCATGGATGCCATCACAAAACTAATTGGTGATAACACCTGGCTGCGTCAATGGATGGAGGTCCTGGAGAATCAGGCCCGTGAACGGAATATCAAAATATGGGGTTTACCGGAATTGGCTGAAGGGGATGATCCTCTAAACTTTGCTCACTCTCTCTTACCTGGCATAGTTGGCGTGACAGAGGAGGAACCACTGTTATTGGTGGAAAAGGCATACAGGCTTCAATCTCGAAGGACACAGAAAGGATCCAGTGACCCCCACACATTTGTGGTGGTCTGTTCGGGCATCGGAGACAGGGATCATTTGCTGGTCATTGCAAGAAGACGAAGGAAGTTTAAATATGGCAGTGCTGAATTGCAACTCTTCCCTGATCTGTCTTTTGAAACCAGGCAGCGCTGCAAAGTGTTTGACATGATCCAAGCCCGGCTCCGGCACTTCAAGATTCACCACCAGCTTCTGTACCCAGCTAAACTTCGTGTAGTGTGGAAGGAGAAAATCTACTTATTCAATGACCTGAAAGATACTGAAAGAATAATGGATACCGTGGAGCAGGAGGGGGTCTAAGGAGGATGAAGATACTGATTCAGAAGGAGAGTGACTATTTTTTTATTTTCTGTCTGTTCCTCAGGCTCAGTGGAAAACAGTAAAGCATAACTAACCTCTTTAATTTCATTTTGTGGGGGTCTGATTAAAGCATTGGCTAAGTATAGGTGGTCTATAATGTTAGGCTTTTTGTTTCTAAATACAGGGGAGATATGTTATTGAACAATCTAAGTTTTTGTACGAGGACTTGCCCTGGACTGCTACACATGGTTATGAGTGGTCTTCCACAGAAGTAAGGAACATCGTGGACTCAACATAGTGTTCGCAGGCATTGTTGCTTTTTTACTGCATTGCAATTTGGGGGTTTAAACGAATGTTTGCCAGGTTATCTAAATGCTTTAAAATTAAAAGGTGGGCTGGGGCATTGGCCTGAGTTTTGGAGATGTAACTAATGTTCTATATCAAAAGAAGGGCATTTAGGTTTATTTGTCTTTTTTTTTTTGGTTTTGTTCAAATTGTTAAGGGGACTCTGTATAAATTGGAGCTTATGCTTTGTGGGTATATTTGAAATCCTGTACAGAGAGTTGTGGGCCTGAAGGCTCACACTCTTGGCTGGTTCTTAAAGGGACTGGCTAGAGTTGTATTTTTCCTTCTATGGGATCCTCCATGTATTGTAGGCTTTTGAAATACGAGTTTTTTTTTCTGGCAAATGGGTAATTCCTCCCTTGGGTTTATAAGAGGGGTGACTCAATTATAAGACGTAGATGTATTGTTACCTCTTACTGTTGTACCTTGTGATGTGGACTCGCTTGTGTATATGTGCTTTTTGTAAAGCATATAGTTTTACTTGAAAAGCTTAATAAAAATATAATACAAAAAAAAAAGAAGTGGGAGCCACTCTTTCATGAAATGTGGCCAGCAGTGCTCTTACTCCTTTAAGGATGCCGTGTAATTTATTTTAAAAAGAACAACAAAGACAACACAGAGGAAAGAACAAAGGAATGGGGTGTACATTTTTTTCTTTTATGCCTTTCCAAGTGCACCCTGTCCTACAACTGTCAGTCTTGTTTTGTATAACCAGATGAAGTCATGAGCCGACAGGGGATGTGAGTAATATTTGCTGATTGGGCATTATTGTGTTTTGTTTTTTTTTAATTTTCTTTTATTCATTTTTCAATGAGCATGTTGAAAGCATTACAGTCAGCGGAGCAAGGTTACATTGGCTCCCATATCTGGTACACTACATACATGTTTGCATCAGGATTTTTAGTTTGCTGGACCGTTTTCCAAGGTGGTGCTTCCATCCCTCCACTCGAGCCTGTGGCTTGCTGCAGCCCTCCATGTGTGTTCTGAGAGGATTGAGGTGCTGTTTTTTGACTCAAACCTGCAGCTGATCCTTTAGGTCTTCCCATCACGAATTCAGTATTGCCCGAATCCTTGACTCATAAGTAGTCTGAAGATGTAAACTGATTTCTATTAATTGTATTATAAATTATGATTTTTGCAAAAAGTTGGCAGCACGAGATGCAGAGCTTCCTGTCATGAACGTGGCTCTCTAGTGCCCCTCCGACTGAGCATTTTTGTAACATGGGGTACTGAAGTACAGTCACCTAACTGGTAGATAAGCATCAGGTGACTTGATTAATCCCCAATATAAGCTCAGCTAGTTGTGAAGGGTCACTGAAGACAAATTCCCCAGGCAGACCTGCACTCATTTTGTGTGGGGAAAAATCATTTCCAAACGGCAGCCATTGTAGTGGTTAGGAAAGCGAGTGATAACTATAGAAGGCAAGAGCATACTCTGACAGAATGTGCTGATACCCCCCCACAGCAATCTTACCACACAGAAAGAGCGAGAAAGACAGGTGGTGCTGAATAGAAACTTGCTGTGGTGTCCCCTATGTGATGGTCTCTTTCCTTATTTAGATCCCCTGTGAGTGCCCCCCAACCCCCACAATCATCCTGCTTTCTGCACAGGGGAGAAAGAGACTCCTTCTCTGTGGATCACTGTTTAAGTAATTATGGCTCCCCTGGTACATTGTCTTTTCTCCCTCCTCGTAGGGATGTCACTTGACCCCCATCCTCCCAAGTGTTTGGCAGCCCCCCCCCACACACACACACAATGTGCCTCGCTGACTTCTGAGTGTAGGTAGCAAGGAAGGCAAGTACCAAGCTGGTGACAGCGGGTTGGAGATATGCATGGAAGTGTAAAACATGTATCAGAAAGGTCCAACCCGCTGTCAGTTTTTGCCGCTAACAAAATAGGGAGCAGTCATCAGAGAGACAGTGCAGCTGTGCAGCACTTTGCCAGCATAGACATAGAGTGGCAAGAACAGAGACACAGTGAGATTCTGCAGCACTTCACTGGCAGAGACATAGAGTGGCAAGAACAGAAACAGCTTGGTTCTGCAGCACTTTGCCGGCAGAGACATAGAGTGGCAAGAAGACACAGTGTCCTGTGTCACTCTGTCCTGTGATTGCCAAGAGCAGGACATGTAGGTGTGTCCCTGTTAACATCGGAGAGAAAAGGAGAGAAGGAGCTGCTGTGCTGATTGGCAGATATTGGGAACAGTCATGGGAGAGACAGCGTGGTTCTGCAGCACTTCACTGGCAGAGACATACAGTGGCAAGAAGACACAGTGTCCTGTGTCTCTGTTGTCCTTCCTTATGCAGCCTGCGGTCCAGTTTCTGTGTTCTGCAGCAAAGTGGAAGTGTATTCTGAGGAACCTGTTGAGGGGAGGGGCATTACAGAACACCATGCTTGTTTTCTACGCCACTTACTTTGCCTCCCCCAGGCAAAGTAAGTGGCATAGGAAGTGTGGAACAGAATATTATGCACACAGAATGTCAGACATCATCTGCATAATGTATGTCTGATATTTCTATGTGCATAACAGCAGTGACATCTGCATTTTTTGTTTGGGACTATTTTGCAAGGTGGCAGGATACAGTACCTTTTCTTGTATTTAAACTGGGGGAAAAACCCTTTCTGTAGGTTTTCCCTTGTTTTCCACATTTCCCATGTTATAAGTGCAATAACTCATTCCAGGGTATGATGTTATTGGAGATTAATCATCAACATCCCCGGTGCTATGAGGGCACTTGGCCTGTGGCCTTGTGCCTCACAATGCACCCGGGGTGTTGATTAACCCCCAGTAACACCATACCCTGTCGTGGGTTATTGCTTACATACTGCATGCCCCCCCCACCCATTCACTGCTGTAGTGGCAGCAAAGCCTGGGTCAAGTATACAGCTATAACCAGTATGCTGCTGTGGGAGACCCTCTACCCCAACTATTCCACTGTATTTAGTTTTTTTATTATTCTTTTGAACCTTCCCTACACCCCTTGGTACCCTACTCTTTAAGGCCTGTACATCTGCCCACAAGACTTACTCTCTGCTATCGATCGCACCTCCAGACTCCACAAGGTCTTCAACCCTGCTGGTGCCCCCCACCCTGTCAGCAGCCAAGGAATGGGAGGATTCACCCTAGGTTGGCAAGTGATCACTGGCTGAAGGAATGGAGTCTTCACACTAAGGTGCCAGGTGGCATGGGGGATGAGGCGGTCATCATCCTTGGTGCTGAGCTGGGCTCAATTTTCTATTTTCTAGGCACCTCCTCAATGATGTCCAACATGTTGGTACCCTGGGGGCAGTGCTAGCTGTTCATGCTCACCCTCACCAGCCAAGGCTTCATTCTCCACCAGGTGTTCCTCTCAGTGCAGTGCTCTGCAGCACCCTTCCCAGGAGAAGAGTTTTTATGGAGACACTCTTTCACCCTTCACACCAGCCTCTACTCCTGTTATCCTGGGCTCAGACTGCGAACTTTAGTCACTCATGTGTAGAGTGGGTGCTCCACCTCTTGGTGCCACATAGCATGCCTGAACTTATATTTTATTGCTTTTGTATACATTGCAGACACAAGTACCGGGAAGCAAACAAAACATATACTGACAAGGAACAGGTACAGAAGGATTTGAAAATCTACCCTCTTTGTTACACTTGGAGGGATGCAAGAAGTAAGGCTTAGCAAGTGGGTAGATGAAATACGCAGATCTGGCTAATACTCTTCTCCAGCCATACAGCTATTTTTCAGTAGAGACCACAAAAAAGACTCAGTACCACAGGGACCCATAAACAAAACTATCCATGAGCTGGTCGTGGAAAGTTAAGTTTTAAACCGGACACCGTTTTTCCCCCTCGCTCCATTCAGGTTGTACGCTCACACCAGACTGTTGCCACCTGACTTGCTGCTTTGTAGCACAAAGTGTGTCATTTTTCTTTAATTCTGGCTCCCCCATACACATACACCAGTTTTGCTTTGTTGAATTGTTTATTCTCGACTGCCACCGCCAGCACTCGTGCACCTATCTTGACAGCGTTGGAGGCCATAGGAGACACTTGTGCTTGATTTGCCATGCGTGCTGTCATGTGCATGCTGTCTGGATCACACATCAGCCCCACTTCCATTCCTCACATTCCCATAAAACAAGCAACCTCTTCTGCGCAAACACGAGCCACAGAGAGGGGTGAGGAGAACAATTTACGTTTTTAAAAATGTTGTAAACATTTTATTTAATACATGAAACAAATACCTATTTTCTTAGCAGATGTATACAAATCAGATAACCTCTGTGTAAGCACAAGATTGTTGGAGTCCTGCAAAAGCTGTCAAGGCAGATCTTGCTTATAGTCCCAAAAGCATGTTTCCTGAATGTTACGGAAACCTAGATAAAGTTTGAGATATTATGACATCCAAACAGAAGGTAGTAAAGAGCCATTTCTAGTGAACTTATAAATACAAGGTTAATTTTTTAATTTTGTTTCAACACTGTTGGCTGTGAAAGACACAGTGAGCTGAAGCTCCTATCTAGGTGAGTGCCGGAAGCACAGGGAGGTTAAGCAACTTGCTGAAGGTCACACAGCCTGCATGTGGAGGATGTTGGAATTGAACCCTGGTCTGCTGTATGTACCAAGCGTGTTCACAGTTCATTGCTTACCCTAACCTCTAGACTGTACTTCTAGCTGTAAAACTGTAAAAGCAGGCTTCCTGTGCATTGGGGCAATAACATCTACAGTTTTTTTTTGTCCTATGTGATTCCACAAGGAGTCCCTCAGTTTAACGCTCTGTTCTACGCTGGAGTAAGAAAATGTCTGAGACCTGAGATAGGAGGTGCAGTGATAGGGTAGAAACTTTTATTTTATCTCCCGAAGCCTACAAGGTTGAAAATGTGGTGTGGTCTAATGTTTAGAGCATATGACTGGGAACTGGGAGGCTCAGGTTCAAATCCCACCACAACCACTTGCACATGGTGTGACCCTGAGCAAGTCACTACAGTGTTTCTGCGCTCCCAGTTATAACAATAAGTAGTAGCAGGGGCATCGTTGCTGACTATGGAGGCTGCAGGGCTCAAGCACCCCCCATAGTTCCCCAAGTTTCCTCTGTAAACTGGTAATGAGTGCCCCCAGACTCCCTGACCTATAGTTAACCCCCAACCTCACCTGGCAAGTCAACACCTTTGCTCGGGAGTTAAAATTGTCACCGGCCCACTAGCCAAATGCTGGTGCATTTTGAAATTTCCCTCTTTAATTAGTCAGCTGGCTTGCACTGGAGAAGCTAACATGTCAATATGTACACCGGTTGGACCAGTAGTAATGTTTGTGGGGCCAATGTGTATTTTCAAACTCACTAGCCGCTGCATTCTGGTAGCTACAAAACCTAGTTTCAACCCTTGAGGACTCCACCGAAAACAAGATGCTGCGTCTCGGCTGGGCTATGCTGGGTAAATAAATTATTTAAAAAAGAAAAACACATTTTGAGTGGCAAATCCCTCCTCCCTCCAAGTCAAGGCTGTGCAATTAAAATTTCTGCTGAATGTTTTAAAGTGTGAAGCATCAAACCTACAGTGGTTGTTCCACGCTCAGATAATCAGATCAGACGTGCAAATAATGGATTCTAAGGAACAGTCATGTGGCACAATTTGGTCTGTTTTGTAGACCAAGCAATATTTTAGGAAGCCCTACTGTGCCAGTCTTGGACTTTAGTTCAGCATATCCTCCCCCACCATGTCGAATATGGTAATATTAAAAAATGCCCTCACTGAAAGCTTTTCATCAGAGAGAATGAAATATTAAATTCTGGATAAGACCTAGGAGTTTCACCTTGAGGAATCAAGCAGGCCCTCCGTAGGGGGAGTGGTTGCTGTCTTTGATAGGAGAATATTAATCTGCATTCATCTTATCTTTTTCTGCACGCTGCTGGCTCTGCTGGAAATTGATGAATTAGGCACTAATTAATTCTGTTTGCTTACTGGTAGAGTTCCTACGTGTGTGTTTGTGTTTTTTAGCTTTGTTTATGTGGGTTCAGATAGTGCATGGAGGGGGGCATGTAAGTTGCAGACTGTGTCTGAGTCACTGTGATTCTTTTCATGGCAGCTTTTGAGTGTGTTTGTTCTAATTAATAATTCCATTGCACTTCTGGAACTTAAAGCAACTGTATTTGTTCATCATCATGTCATCCTTATGAGAAATAACGTATTTCTGGGAAAAACATCGACATTCCAGTTTTTCTATTCATTTTCATTTATTCCTGAACTGAGATACTTGAGTTTTGAAGGTTCCTGCTCCTTTGCCATGCCCACAAAGTCCAAATTAAACATATTGGTGTGTGTGTGTGTGGCACTATGCTGTTCACCCTCAGAAACACGCGCTAGTGCCATAATAATGAAGGGGTCAAAGTTAGCACCAGCCTACTAGCCAAATGCTGGTAGATTTTGTGTTGGGCTAGTAAGGTTTTCCTCTAACTAGCCCTGTTGCTTTGTACTGGAGAAGGTAACAAGTCAATAAGTAATCCAGCTTGGCTGGTGGGAACATCTGTGGTTCTAGCAGATTCTCCCAGTCACTAGCCCTGTGCTGGCTAGTGGTTACAAAACTTAATTTTCACCCCTGTAATACATCCAAAGCATAAATCCAGCATGTACAGGCCAAAGGTGCCATCATCAGGAGAGATTTTTAAAAAAAGTGTGAGTAGCAGCCATCTTTAATGACTTAAGTCATGAATTACAAAAACAGTTACTAAAGCTGTTGTTTAAATGTCAGAAGAAACTAAAACAACACAGATTATGAATCTAAGTATATCAGAAATATATTTTTGCTAGAAAACAAAATGACAACTTTTTTTCCTCTAACATATACGGTGTCAGAACATAATTTTTCATGGGGTGGGGTGGGGGAAACGCTGAACTTTTTCCATTTGAGAAACAGAGTAATGTTATTTTTTTATTTAATATGTGATGACTGAGGTAGGCATGCAGAGCTATGCCTGTTTTCCCGATGCAGCTGGTGGGGGGGGGCAGGTAAGCAATTAGTCATAAATTAATACAGGTCCCCCAAAATGCAGAGTAGTGTGGTGTATATATAGAGCCAAATTTGCCTGGGTGGTGTTATGAGGCAGAACATGGGAACAGTCTAGAGAGACTTTATCGCCAAAACAGTGTTTCTGGTCTTTGACTGTGCAGATGTGGTCTATGGTACAGCCTCCTCCACTTCTCTGGCCTGACTGGGCACCCTCTGCAATCCCTTTTATTGCTTTGCAACAAACTCCCCTCCACATATGCAGCATTTCTCCCTCTGTTCCTCCCTTTCCATCCTCCCCCACCTTCATGTTGCCAGCCACACTAGTTTAGTTCCCTTCTTTCCCACCTCTCTTCACTCCTCTCCCCCCAACCCCGCTCCATTCACCCTCCACTCCAGGGACCAGAGAACCTTCTCTACTCCTCACTCCTGTGTCCTTTGTTGGGCAGTCTGCCTTCTCCTAGTGCCTGTCAACACTCTGGAACCAGCTCCTCATATTGCTCTGCTGTTCCACTTCCTTGGTCTCCTTCAAATACTAGCTGAAACTCCTCCTCCCATCCACCTGCACCTGTTTCCTGTAAGAAAGTCCCCCCCAATGATCTTGGTAGCTCAGGTTTTTGATTCCCTGTGACCTAACTGTTCCCTAGTGCACTGCATTGCCTGCCTTTGTACCGCTTTGATGCAGATTTTCAGTTTTCCACTTACACTTGTGTTGTACAATGTACTTGCACTTTAACCTGTTCACAACTTGTACCAGTGAAGTATTACTTACTGTACTACAGCTGCATTTTTTTGTCTGTACCATGTAATGTACTGCATTATATTGCACTGTCCTCCTGTAACCCTTCCCTTGGGTTTCACCTGGAAATGAGCTTTGTTTTGGTGTGCCTCTCCCAGTTACCAGTTTTCAAATAAATATTTATTTAGTTTTTGTTGAGCAAGTAGGTAGGTACATTATAGATCAGACAAACATAGGAGCGTGGCCTGGCAGCTGCCAAGATGTCTGCTTGATTCACTAATTCTGAATACCCCCCATTCAACACCTTACTTGGTCCTGCTAAACCGCTTTTCCGATCTCAACAATTTGCATAACAATTAACAGGTGAAATTATGTGGATCTCTCTTCTACCAAACTGAACCCACTAAATCAAGACTTTCTCAAATTCTTATTGACTGAAATCTTGCCTCAGAACAATCCGTTGGAAACAGGCCTAACTGTCAGTGATGGTGCTTCAGTCCGGCAGCTACTGGAGCCCTGAAAGAAATAAAAAAACATGTTCCAACAACTTATGATGCAAATAAGTTGGAGATATCATCACAACAGTAAAATGCTGACATCCTCCAGATCGCCAATAGGATGAGCACAGCTGAAAAGAGGGTGGCTGATACAGAGGACCACACAGAACAACTCACAGTTCACATCAGAGAATAGGATCAAGCCATCGGTATATTCTGGAGCAAGTTGGACGATCTTGAGAATAGCTGTTGATGAAACAGACTCCATTTCTTCAGCTTCCCTGAGGGGTGGGACAGCAGAACTGTAAACGCCTTCCTCCCACAAGCATTGCCTGGACTGTTGGGGAACATATGTCTGAACAACCTTGAAACAAACCACTAGCCCCTCTCCCAAACCGGGGGCGTGCCCCAGCCTGGTCATCACCTGCTTCCTCAGGTACACTGGCAAAGACAGGATTATGGAGTGGGCAAGGCAAAGTGGCTCATTAAAATGGAGGGGCCACATTGTGAGGATCTTCCTCAGCTTCTCCCAGGACCTTACTGTGGGCAAGAAAGCAGTCACACCAACCCACAAAGCCCTAATAGACCTAGGGGTGGCATATAGCCCCTGCTATCCAGTTACGCTGAGAATCACCAATGAAAGTATTGCTAAGCACTTCAAGTGTCCTGACATGGCTAAAGGCTACATTGGAAAAGAATGGCCCAACTCAGACTGGGTAAAATACAGGCCCCGGTGCACTCAGGGGAGTATGGAAAAAACCCAGGCCGAACGAATGGACACAGCACCTGATCCATACTACCTGTACTATTCAAAATATTTTTATTTATTTATGGAATGCTCCTGAGAACACCCCTTCAGCCTGATGCCTGGCAACACCCCCCCAAAAAAAAATGAAGAAACAACAAGGCCAAAGCAGACAAAGTCAAGCAATCTAACCATCTCTCCCACTCGTGTAGCAGAAGCCACAGAGGCGGGAGAGCCACAACAGCTTACTCCAATACCCCCTCACCTCTTCTGGGTGGCAACAGATTTGCTTTTCTTTTACAGCTCCCCTCAGAAGATGGAACTCAGGTACCTCCACAGCAGCAACGTCCACAGGCAGTAGCTCTCGAGTCAGCGACGTACCCAAAAGCCTGGGCAGAAGCAGTGAACCTCGTAGCAGCCACTACAGGTCTCACACCTTATGACTCCTCCTCCTGCATGGTGGAACTCAGACCTGGTATAGCAGGAGCAGCTCTGAATCCAAAAGACCATCTCCTACATGAGGCACCTGGCAATGGTTTTGGCAACATGAGGTCCCAGTTAAGTACTGGGGAGGAGGTGATGACAAGGCTCACATGTCAAGACTGCTCGGCAGCAAGTCTTTCTTAAAAGGGTATTCCCGTTTGTTTCCTTTGTATTGTGTTGTTTTAACCTCTTTCCTCCCCTGTTCTAGGTATGGACAGTTTAAGATGGAGCCACAGCCTGTGACCATATGGACAGTTTAAGATAGAGCCACAGCTCATGACTGTACTGTTACTTTCTCAGTTGGCTCTCTCAGACTCATTGTTTCCCCATCCTATGCTGAATATCAGCAGTAAAGGACTTCTGTTGTCTTCCACAGCTGAACATTCCTTGATGAATCTGTTGCTCTGCACCATTTATCACTGCTGCATCATGTCAACCCCTGATGAAGCCGATCTCCCATAAGTGCCCCGAAAATCTCTCTGCTCTTTGCTGGGCTGTATAGGACTTAAACAACATCATGGTACTGTTTGTATTTCTTTGCCCTGTCCCCTTTTTCTGTGTCAGCAGGGCCTTAAGTGTGCCTTTAGTTATGTTATCAGGCCTCATTTCACTAGGGGTTTGGCTTATGGACCAGAGTTGAGTACTGGCAGGAATGCTGGTGATTGTATTACTGTGAGGCCATCCACCACTACTCCATCTATAAGGGACAATGCTGATATATATATATATATATATATATATATATATATATATATATATATATATTCATTGCAAAAAAACCCCGTTACTGCATCAGTTAGGGTTAATAGTACAGTGATAAAGTTTGGAAATCTGCTGTTAAGGTTCAAAACCCTAACTCCGCATCCCCCCCCCCACACATACACACGCAGGGGAAGGGCCAAGGCAACACAACCAATCAGAGCCAGCCAGCATCAGGTAACAGAAGTAACGTACAATTCTCTAAATGTATTGCAAGACACATCCATCATCATGGATCACCAACTGTATGAGTTCTGCGGCCATAACAGTGCCTTGGGGGTAGACACACATGCAGGGCAACCATGGGTGATGTCCCACAGTAAGCATTTTTGTGTTACAAACAGCAATAACAAGATTTAAGCAGATGCCTATATTTCAATAGTGAAAAAGTGATGTAACACACAGTATGTTATCCACAGATCGTTTCTTGGAAATGAGAGTTAGTATAAGCCTACCAACAGTCATTGCATGTTTGCATTTATTTTTCTGATAGTCAGTCCTAATAACAAACAGTAATAATAATAAAAGTAATTATTTGCAGTATAGTTTACAAATAACGTGAAAGCAACAATTGTAACATCCAAAGCTAACAATAACATGCTGTTAATGAGTATTTCCAGGTAATGCAGCCATATAATAACATGTGGTGGTGCTAGTTTCATACTTGAGCAGTATCTTAAAAGTAGTATGTGTCATCTCTATCTGTCCTTCTACCACATGCCCATGTGGTAGCCTGCAGCAACCCAATTGTTGAATAGTGACACATAGAAGTCAGTATTTTAAAAATATGTACAGACTAAGTCTCATTGTATGAAGAAGATATGCCAGCAGTAATGTGTCATCATGCTGTGCTGGCAGTATTAGTTGATGATACTATATTTGGTTTTTCATTACATAGTGTTATGTGAAATAAGTACAGTGTTGTGATTATTGTGATTACAGATGTAATGGAGTGGTATAGTATGTTGCAATCTTGCATGTGTCTCACATGTGTGTGTGGGAGGGTGGGGGAGAATTTGCAATGAATTTCCCTTCTTTTTGAGAAAGCGTAATGCAAGTGGTGTCTGTTAGTGGGAGCACGAGCCCTCCAGGCCCTGAGCTCCCTTCACATTGTCCATTTTTTGGCATAATGGTACGTGCACGGGGGAGCGTGTGCCCTCTGGGCCCTGTGCTCCCATTTATACATAGCTACGGAGCCATACAGCAGCCTTGTAGGGCAAGGAACCCTTGTAAGACTAATTTGCTAATATCTTAGCAACTTTAGCAGCTAGGAAAACAATTAAAGTGCTGATGTAATCGTGACAGCGAGTACTTCATGCAATATAAATTGACAGAATCCGTATCTTGCATTGTTTCTGAGATATGGGCACTGAAATGCACTGCACAGGTACCCTTGGAACATGTTTTTGCCAATATCTCTGTAACCTTAGGAAGTAGGAAAAAAATTCCACTGCAGGTGTCATCTGTGATTTCCAAACTTGTTTCTGCAGACTAGTTAGGCTGCCAGAAGCAAAAACTCCGCATCATGCTTCGTTTTCGAGATACGGGCACTGAAAGGCATCACGGGTACCACAATGTTATCCTATGAGAAATTTCTCAACTTTACAACACTGTAACTTTTTGGCCCTTGAATGTTTTGCCACCAAAAGGCACATCTGTGTGGCCAGGGCTTGCCACCCTGCTAATTTCAGCCCAAAAGACCCAAACATTTTGTTGCAGGAGGATGGCAAAGATTTGCATTTAAAAAAAAAATACTTTCACAAATCACGAAAGTTTTACAAAAAGTAGCACAAGCGTTTGCATTCTTGAAAGCATTTAGCCATTTCTTTCGTGATTTGCGAAAGTATTTTTTCCCCGATGTTTAAAAAGGCATTTCTGTGGGGTTTTACCCCCCAAAAAAGATAGGGCTGGCATCCTCAGGACCCAACTAAGTAAACCAACAGTCAGTGTTTACCTAGAGGGTCCCAAATTTAAATGCCAGGCATTTTTCTCTCTTGCTAACTGAAAACAAGAGGGCCGAATCACGAAAGTAAAAGGGCCATTTGCAAAAGTAAAATTGCATTTGTGAAACTTTTGTGATGCGCATATATTTTTTCCCCATTCTTATTTACTGTTGCTTGTGAACTAATTTCAGACGGAATGGGGTGACATTTAGGCCTCACAACCCCAATGACACACCCTGTCAGCTGTCAATCTTGGGATGACAGGTGGGTCCGGGGGGGAGGGGCAACCCTAAAGATTTTTCATTTCCTGACTTTTCATGTTTTAACCCTAAATGATGCATTAACAAAGTTTTTGCATAGAATATATATAACGTATACATATACTGAGTGTATATCTATCTCTATCCATCTATCTATCTATATATATATATATATATATAGAGAGAGAGAGAGAGAGAGAGAGAGATATGTATGTATATATATATATATATATATATATATAAAATTAGAGGCAAAAACTCCGCTGTTCCACAGCGACAAAGTGAGGAAATTCAGTGTTAGGGTTGAAAACCCCTTGGACCCGAGCCCACCCCCAACTGGCATCGGGTTGCGTTGCAGTCATCAGCCCTAACTCTCACCCCATCATATGTGTAAAGAAGCAGAGGTATAGAAGAATGGGGTGAAGTTAGGACGGCATTAACCCAACACGCACTTCGATGCTGGTTGGGGTGGGCTGGGGTCCACGGGGGTTTTCAACCCCAACAATCAATTTCCCTCACTTTGTCGCTGTGGAACAACCCTAACTGATGCATTAAATGGAGTTTTTTGCCTCTAATATGTGTATATGTATATATATATATATATATATATATGGATACGCAACCTCTACTTCAAATATTGTCAATATTTTTTGTTCGACTGCCAGTTGACCCAATAACATCACGAGTGGCAAAGCCACGAGTGATATCATCGGATCAACTGGTACGAGAATAAAAAATATCGACAATATTTCAAATAGGGGGGATTGCATATTCCAATTATGCCACACCTCAAAAAAGGGGAAAAAAGTAAATTCTTGCCATTTTTTGCCGATTATAAAAAATCTAAAAGAAATCTATAAATGAAACACCACTCATTTTGTAAGTATTTTTGTCCTTATCAACTTTTTTTCTCAAAGGACCATGCTATTATTTTTTATTTTAAAGTTATATACATTTGTTTGTTGCAAAAAGTGAAAAAAAATTTGAATTTTCTGCAATTTTTTTTGCTAATTATGAAAAAACTAAAAGGTATCTATAAATGAAACATCACTCATTTTGTAGATATTTTTGTGCTGAACAAGTTTCATGCTTGTAGTACCATGCTATCATTTTTTGTTTTAAAGTTATTCGCATTTGTTTGTCGAAAAAGTAAAAAGAAGCATTTTCTGCTGTTTTTTTGCTTATTATATAAAAATAAAAGTTAGTCATAAATGAAACACCACTCATTTTGTAGATATTTTTGTGCTGAACAACTTTCGTGATCACAGTACCATGCTATCATTTTCCGTTTTAAAGTTATTCACATTTGTTTGTTGAAAAAAGTGAAACAAATGCAATTTTTGCTGTTTTTCATCGAATTTTATATATTTATATATATTAGAGGCAAAAAAATCCATTTAATGCATTAGTTAAGGTTGTTTCACAGCGACAAAAGTGAGCAAATCTGATGTTAGGGTTGAAAACACCCTTGGACCCCGCCCCACTCCAATTGTTGTGTGCATTGGGTCATCAGCCCTAACTCTCACCCCATCACATGTGTAAAACAGCAGAAGGAGAATGGGGTGAGAGTTAGGAACCCGACGACTCCAATGCACACCCCAATGCCAGTTGGGGTGGGTTAGGGTCCAAGGGGTGTTTTCAACCCTAACACCAATCCTCACTTTTGTTGCTGTGAGCAACCCTAACTAATGCATTAAACAGAGTTTTTGCCTCTAATTTCCCTTCTTTTTGAGAATGATAACAAGAAATAGTGAGTGTAATGCGGTGGCAGGAGCGCGGGGCTCTTCGGGCCCCGCGCTTCCGCCACGTGATGTCTTGTGGCATAGTAACAGGAACAGCAACGTAAACAGAAGCGCGAACAGTGGCACACATGGTAACGCAAGCACAAATGAGAACAGAAAGGGTAACGCACACGGTGGCGTAGACGGGAATGGTCTGCCACGTGATGTGTTGTCACATAGTAACATGGTGCCTGCAAACAGAAATGTCAATGGGCATGGTGACACAAAGTGAAACAGAAAGAGAAACAGTACTGTAGACACAAATGGCAAAATAACAGAAACACAAGCGCAAATGAAAACGCAAAGGATAACGCACATGGTGGCATAGCGCCAACGGTAAGTGAAGCAGGTACCGAACCGCAGCGTAAAGGCAACGGTAACAGTAATGTAAGCGCACAGGCTGGTTTTCCCCAAAAGCTGCATAGAGAAAGACAGTGAGTACAAAGAATGTATGCATAATAATAGGTATCGGAGCAGAAAATGAGGACTTGGAATACTAAATAGGTTATATCTCAGGAACCGTACGACGTAGAAAAAAAAATTCAAAGTCATATGATTTATGACTGTAACGAGGGCTAGCAATTTTCTGGCGAAAAGTCCGTATCTTGCACCGTTTCCGAGATACGGGCCCTGAAAGGCGCGGCAAACGCCATAATGTTATCCTATGGGGAAAAAAGAGAAGTTCAGAGCACCATAACTTTGCCTCCCTGTAACATTTTTTCACCAAACCACTAAAAGTCACATCTGTGGTCTGTTGGCTGTCTTCCCTCCAAATTTCAGGAAAAAAGACCAAACCGTTATTTTGCAGCAGGGTGCCAAAGGATTCCTGTAATGCATCGGGCGCCGTAATATTATCCTATGGGAAAAACTGTCAACTTTGGAGTGCTGTAACTTTGCCACCATGTAATATTTTTTCAACACAACACTGAAAGGCACATCTGTGAGATGTCAGCTGCGTTCTCTCCAAATTTCAGCCCAAAACTCCCAACCGTTCTTTTGCAGCGCAGTGCCAAAGAATTGCTGTCATTTTCCCACAGACAAGAAAACTACTTGTCATATTTTGTAAAGCTTACAAAAATTTGTGACACTTTTCGACTATGAAAGTACTTTGCGAAAGTACTTTTTCCAGAAATTTGAAAAACATATTTCTGGGGTGTTTTACCCCAAAATAAAGACATGGTTAGCATCCTCAGGGTCCAACTAGGTGAATACAAAAATAATTAGGTTGCTAGAGGGTCCCAAATTTAAATGCCAAGCATTTTTCTGATCTCTAACTGATAACAAAATGGCGGATTTGCGAAAGTAACAGGGTCATTTGCGAAATAAAAATGCATTTGCGAAAGTGTTGAACTTTTTGTTAACTTTTCCCATTGACTTATAATGGGAAATTGTTTTTTGAATAACTTTTGAACCGTTTAATATTTTTTCACCAAATCTTCAAAAGGTACATTGGGGACCCTGGCTGCATGTTCCCTGAAGATTTTGGGCTGGTTGTGTAAACCGTGCGACCTGTAGGCACGACCGTAGAATTCCAGAAAAAGCGTAAACGCGCACGCAGATCACGCTTAATAACTCCACAGCCGTATATCTGACCGGTACAAAAACCTGGCAGATCCCAAGGCCTATAGTTCTTGATCATGTATTCCAAATTTCAGGCAAATCTGTCAAACAGTTGCAAAGTTATTAGTGCAAAATTTTGGGTTTAATATAGAAATGGCTCTCACCTTAATTATGGTAGTACTACTGCATACTATATATATATATATATATATATATATATATATATATATATATATATATATATATATATAAAAAGTTAGCCATAAATGAAACACCACTCGCTTTATAGATATATTTGTGCTGAACAACTTTTGTGCTCACAGTACCATGGTATCATTTTTCGTTTTAAAGTTATTCACATTTCAATACAGTCACTACTGCTACTGCAGCCAAATATGCAAATGAGTTCCAAGTCAGCCAATCTCTACCTACTGTGTGGATAAATTTACCTACAGTGAGGATAAATGCAATATTCTCACTGTAGGTCTGACCACCCTGAGAATATTGAAAATATTTGCCTTTTTATGCTCACAGGTATGGTATATATATATATATATATATATATATATATATATATATATATATATATATATATATATATTTATTTATATATACATATACAAACACACACACACACACACATACATACACATATAAATATATTCTATGCAAAAAAAATTCCTTAATGCATCATTTAGGGTAAAAACAGTCAGAAATTAGACCTTTAAGGTTGCCCCTCCCCATGGACCCCATCCTCCAGATTGAGGATGAGTGATAGCTGTGAGGCCCAAATGTCACCCCATTCCATGTGTAATCATATTCACAAGCCACAGTAAAGAAGAACTGGGTGACATTTAGGCCTCACAACCCCAATAACACACCCCATCATCTGTCAATCTCGGGAGGATGGGGGTCCATGGGGGGGAAGGGGCAACCCTAAAGGTCTAATTTCCTGACTTTTTGTGGTTTAACCCTAAATGATGCATTAACAAAGATTTTTGCATATAATTTCCTTACTTTTTGAGAAAGAATATAAAGTAGAAAGTCACGAAACTTGGTGGGAGTGCAGGGCCCTTGGGGCCCCATGCTTCCACCAAGTTGCATATTTCTGCCTAACATAACAGTGCAAGTACTGAATATTATATGCTTGAAACAAACAAAGTTTCATTCATCAGAGTGGCATAATTCAACACCTGTTTACATGTCAGACACCTAACCACTGAAAATTACCTCCATGGCAGCAAGGCTGGGTACCCTATAAATGTGAACCCACTACCACAATGGAAAACACTATACACAAAACATAAAGTGCGTCATGCAATATCTCCGCAGCAAATACATTTTCCAACATCTAAACTCCATAATGCACATGTACAGGACATCCCCTCAACACCCTCCACATTTCAATTTAAAAGACTAAACTGTTTCCAAGATATAACATTTGAAAATTTGAGATTTTCATTCATCGGAGTGGCAGAATTCTGTACCTGTTTAGATTTTAGACACACTAACAACTGAAAAGTACATCCATGGCAGTAAGGCTAGCTACCTTATACATTTCAAGCCAGTACCACAATGGAAAATGCTGTCTGCAAAGTGTAAACTGCACCATGCAATATCTCCACATAAAGTGTATTGTCTGACACCTAAACACCATAATTCACATCTACAGGACATCCCGTCAACAACCTCCAAATTTCAAGTGAAAAGACCAAACCGTTTCCGAGATATTTAATTTAAAAAATTTTTAAAATTGGGCTATCTGGTCCCTCCATATCTGCCCATCTAGTCCCTTCCTCGCGATCAAAAAATCTCGCAATCAAAGAATTTGCTGGCTCGTGACCAAAAAATTTGCATGCTCATAGTTAGAGAATAAAAAAAGGTAAAAGTCAATTTTAAACAAAAATAAATGAAACCACTGCCATGACTCAATAGAACAAAGCCACCTGAGCAAAACCCATCCTCATTTGGCTTAATATGTCACCCCTGGGCTGAGAAATTTTATTTTTTCATCTGGTCATCTAGTCGTGCCCTCGCAATCAAAGACTGTTGTCAAAGAATCTCACGATCAAAGAATTTGCAGGCTCGCAATCAAAGAATTTGCAGGGTCATGATCAAAGAATTTAAAATTTTAAAAGTCGAGTTTTACACAAAAATACATGAAACCACAGCCATGACTCAATAAAACGAAGCCCCCTGAGCAAAACCCATCCTCATTTGGCTTAATAACTCACCCCTGAGCTGAGTAATTGGATTTTTTAATCTGGCCATCTAGTCTCACACTTGCGATCAAAGATCTCGGTCAAAGAATCTCGCGATCAAAGAATTTGCAGGCTTGCGATCAAAGATTGTTAGCGAGCCGTGATCAAAGATTTTGAAAGTTGAAAAGTGTATTTTTTTACCCAATGACAAGAAACCACAGCCATGGCTCGAAAGAGCAATGCCATGTGAGCAAAATCCATCCAGATTTTACTTCAGGAGTCACCCCTAAGCCGAGATATTTGAATTTTTCCGACCGCAAACTGAAAACAAGATGGTGGCCATCACGATCAAAGAATTCCTTGTGATCAAAGATTCTTTGATCATAAGCCTGCAAATTCTTTGATCGTGAGGGGGGCCAGATGGCCAAAACCCCATGCTTCTTTTGCAAAATAACCATATAAATTTTCCCATTGACTTATAATGGGAAATTAAAACTTTAATAACTTTTGAATGGATTAACATTTTTTCACCAAATGAAAAGTGGTATGTTCCTTGACTGAAGTTCTTTCAGACAAGCCAAGTTGCAGAGCTTCACACCACACAACGGCCGCACAGCACCACAGACAAAATCCGAAAAACTGCCCACCTGACTGGCGAAAAGTGCATTTTTCTGCTTTTTGATGCACAAACACCGTAAGTCTGACAAAAACTAAATTTAGCAAACAACAAATCTACCATGCCCCACTATGCATGCCAAATTTCATGCAAATCCATTGAACGGGTCCAAAGTTATTAACGAGCAAAATGTCAAATTTAACATAGAAGTGCCCACTCAACCCTAAATATAGGGGGACGACCGTGCTCCTATATTGTATATTAATTGCAAAAAACTTTGTTAATGCATCAGTTCAGAGTTAAAATGACAAAAGTGGGAATTGAGATGTAGGATGAGCCCATCCCCCCACACACATCCCACGCAATCCTCCACCCGACTGATAGATGTGGTAACAGGTCGTGAGGTTTGAAATTCACCCCATTCCATGTCTGAGCACATTGATATGCTACAGTAAAGGAGAATGGGGTGAGATTTAGGCCTCACGATCCCAATGACACACCCTGGCGTCTGTCAGTCTGTGGAGGATCAGGTGGGGCATGTGTGGGGGGTTAGGGGTTCAACCCTAATGTCTAATTTCCTGGCTTTTTTTGCTTTAACCCTAAATGATGCATTAATGCAGTTTTTTTGCATAGAATTTCCTTACTTTTTGAAAAAGTGTAATATAAGTAGTGAAAAACACATATTGGGAGCACAGAGCCCAGCTCTCACCAAGTTGACAATTTTTGCATAACAATATGCATCTGGGCCCACGCTCCCACTTACACAAAGCTACGGAGCCATGCAGCAGCACTATTGGGACCAAACCCTTGTAACAGTAATTTGTGCATATCTTGTGAACTGTCAGAGGTAGAAAAAAAAATTCTAGCATCATTGTAGTCGTGACAGTGAGTACTTCACGCAACATCAAATGATTGCATCTGTATCTTACATTGTTTCCAAGATATAGGCACCAAAAAGCACTGGACAGGCACTCTTTGAACCCTTGTGACAGTAATTTCACAATATCTCATGAACTGTGCAATGTACGAAAAAAATTCCACAGCAGGCCTACTCTGCAATTTCAGATCTTTTTCCAATGGCATAGATCACCTAAAGGTATATATATATATATATATATATATATATATATAAATAATTTGTTACAGGAGCCCTTCAGGGGCTTCTGGTGATGGGAGGGAGTGACAGGGGTTGAAGGACCTCAGGATTTAGGCTGGGGGGTGGTATAATGGGGGCAGGGGATTTGACTGCACAGTTAGCTCTAGAATGCAAATGAGCAGCGCCCATGTCACATCTCCCTAGGAGGAAAATGAAGTGGTGTCATAGACAGCAGAGAACCCCCCTTCCCCATGCTTGAAGTTGCAATCAAACAACTTGGTTTGCCTTTATAGGCTCTCAATGTTATGTGTCTATTATTTGCCCCCCCCCCAACTTGGGGCCCCAGACAGCTGCCCGTCTGGTATCCACTGGGCCTGCCACCATTTTGTTCACCCATCATAGCCGCCATTTTGATAACTGGGTGAATGACAGTAGTCTTGCACAATGGGCTCCCTCATGTATGTTGCAGTCTTAACTGCGGGGGATGACATTAGCCATCCCACAGTTCCCAGTGCACCACAGAATGGCCCAACTATTTCCTTGTACAGTATATGCCTCTGATGCCCCTCAGAGGTGCATATCATTTTCCAGACAAAAGATAGTGGTTTCACACACTTCATTAAAGGCTGAATGTGGAGCAAGGAGCTCAGGGGTTCACGAGCTGACTCCACTTTGGCATGTGGGAGGCCTGCATGAAAGGGGTCAGAACATGTCTCAACCCTCCCCCCATCTGAACTGCACATCAGTGGCTTCGGAGCGGACAGAGGGGTTCAGATGGTCATGCTCCACAGCTCTCTGCTAGTCACACTTTGGTCTTTAGGCCCATTCACATTTAGACAGCAAAGAGCTTATGGATAATGCAGGAGGGAGGGGAGAGTTTGAAGGGGACAGAGGGCAGGGTGAGGGAGAGAACAGTATCGAGAATGAGAGGTGTGGATCTGTGGGGACACCAGGGCGGGGGGCACATGAACAGAGGACAGTGCTGTTAATTATGGAAATATAGCTTGAATTTTGACATATACAGTGGATTCCACTTAAGTGCACATCGGATAAGTGCACATTTTGTTTTAGTGCACAACTTTCTTGTTTCCCGTTTTTTTTTCTATACCTGTAATGTTAAATAGGTCGCTTAAATGCACATTGAGCACAGTAAGAGCACATTTCGGCTAAGTACACAGTAATTTATATCATTCACACATCTCTGGTAATGTAATTAACACCTGTTAAGTGCACATTTTTTTAACGGCAGTGCACATGTTCTTTGACACAGATAAGTACACAGTTAATGACAGGGTTAATACCGTTAACAGTGTGACACTGCTGTATCAAACACATTGCCCTTCTTATGCATTCACTTGCCCCATAGTAGCAGCATGGATCAAAAAAAGTTACCCTCACACTTGGCCAGAAAATATCCATACTCCAGTGTTTGGAACTCCCAAATACCGAACAAAAGGTAACAGTATTTGAAGCACTACAGTGTATGGACAAGATAGGATCATTTGTAATGGCGAGAGAAAAGCGGGACCTTACTAGATTTTTTGAATTTGAGCGCTACTTGACTCAGCTTGCCCTAAAAAACAGAAAGCACAGCCAAATTACCTCTTTCTTTAACAAAGCAAATGTTAGCGGCGAATCAGAATTGTGATTAATTTACAATCTTTTTTTAAACTGCATTTACTTAAAGTATATTTACTTAAAGTATTTAAAACCAATGTACAATGTACAATACTCTTAATATCCTCAATATATCACTGAGTTTGTTTTAAACCTTGCTGGAAACTTACTGGGAAATAAACGTTTATATGCTAAGTATATGGAAGGGAGGGGCAGCTGCAGAACAAGGGGTGCTAGCTGCACATTCGAGCAGACTTGATAGACCTCTAGGCCTTTATCTGCTGGCAAATTTCGTATGTTCATAAGCGTGTACTGGGTCTTAAAGTGCAGCACTGACAAAAAATGCTAATTTCAGGTAAATGCACATTCTGCTTAAATGCACATTTTCTCTGTGCAAAATGGGTGTGCATCTAAGCAGATTCCACTGTTAATGTATAAAGGAGGGGTCTCCTGCAGACCGACCAGAGCTGTCCATCCAGTAGCATCAGTCCTCCTGTAGCTGATATCTGTATCATCAGTTGGTGTGTGCGAGGAGTTAACTTCTGTGTTAAATGAAAAAAAATCTTCACCTATCTAAAGAAACTACAGGTGTAGGTCACTCTTTTGCAGGAGACCTGCCTCACGTTAATGAAAGCAGCGTAGTTTAAATGGGATTGGATGGGTATGGAGGCACACAGAGCAGGCCCTGTGAAGAAAGGAGGTGTGTCTATACTTATCCATAATTCCTGTTGTTGGTCCTTATCAAGACAAAGAGGGATGGTGGATTATAGCACAAGAACTCAACCAGCAGCCCCAGAGCTCCCCTGACCATTGTTAATGTCTATGGCCCAAATTTGGATGACTCCAACTTTTTTCATACATTGAGCCATAAAATTAGTAAATTTAGGTCTACCACCACCCCCCATTATTATTGGGGGAGGGGACTTCAGTGCCAGTATGGTAGCCTGCCTAGACCACAGCTCTGATCTACTTGAATCTCATATAAAAGCTAGGGTGGCTTTCGGCCAAATGCTTGAGAGGCATAACCTGCCATATATTTGGCAACTCCACCATCCAACTGAGAGGGACTACACCTGCTTCTCAGATGCCCACTCCTATTCCAGTCAGATCAACATGTACCTCTCCTTCCCTTCCATTATATGTAGCACCCTACATGTATGTATACACCCCGTCATTACTTCTGACCACAATCCATTGGCACTTACACTCCTGTGGAGAGCTGAGACCCCCATACAAAGTGATGGAGGCTTGACTCTCTTCTCTTATGGGACCCAGCCTTCAAAGAATGGGTTTGGTGGGTGTCAGCTGCCCACACAAGTGACATGTCCAAAGGCACAATATAGGAGGCTTACAAAGCAACTTTAAGGGGCCTGATCATAAGCTATGACACTCACATATGTAAAGAACGAGAGGCACAAGCCCATCAGCTGAAGAAAGAACTTCACAAGCTGGAATAAGAGTACAAACAGCTGCATCCCACCCCCCAAACAAGACCGTGTAACTCACCTGGTTCACACCAGAATTGAGCCAAATAAGCTCCTTACGATGCAGGCAAAACTATCACTTTTTAGGATGCAGCATATCTATTTGTGTGGAGTGGGGGGGAGGGAGATAAGGTGAGCAAAGTGCTGGTGTACCATGTTAAAAAAAAAGACGACAGAAAAGCATATTCCTGGCCTCAAGGATGGGTCCAGATCAGTACACTGTGATTCTCATAGCATTAATGCCATTATGCAGTCCTTCTATCAGTCCCTGTAGGCCTCTCCGCCTCCCCCATCATCAGGAGACATATAAAGATTTCTAGAGAGTCTCCCAGTCCCCAGGATCCTTCAACAGCAGAAGGTAGTGCTAGATGCCCCCATTACTGTACAAGAGGTCAAAAAAGTAATACAGGCCTTCAGTAAGGGCAAAGCATCTGGGGGAGATTGCTATCCAGTTGATTACTGTGATGAATTAGCCCTGGTTATGATGGACATGTTCCAGGAGGCATTCAAGTCTCTGGTAGTATGCCTCTCACTCTCCTGGAGGCAATCATCACAATGCTTCCCAGGAAAGGGAAGGGCCCAGGGAGTTATAATCCTATTTCCTTTATCATCATGAACGCTAAAGTCCCCGCAAAGATCCTGGCCACCAGACTGAAACCGGTACTACAGGGGCTGATTCACCCATCACAGACTGTCTTCGTCAAGGGAGATATTGATTGATAAAATTTTATTTTTATACAGGAACAGTCGTTAGGGATGGAATCCCTGTTTTCAACAAGAATGCCCTGTACAACTTAATTAATACAATACAACATTTATGTGAAACAATGCAACACAGTTGCACATAAATATTCATTACAATAAAATCACATGTAGCAATTACATAATGGCTTGAAATGCTTTCTCAAAGCTGACTGGAATTCATGTAAGGAATTTTTAGCTCTTATTTCAATAGGTATTTCATTCCACGACTGCTGTGGTAGTTTGTAAAGTGATATAGTGTATGTTGGAATGTTGTATTCCTTTGATTTATAGCATTGTTAAAAAGCTGTACTTCCCTAGTAGAAAGTCGCTCAGAACACTGTTCAGCTCTTCTGGTTAGAACAGCATTCTGAGCAGTGAGCCGCACGAGGATGGATTTCAAAATTAGAGCTAACTGCAGCGCGACCCTCCAGCAGTTATTTTTTTTTCTTCAACCGTGTTCAATTACACTGTAGAAAATATGATTGTAGCAGGTCGAACCAGTAGCACACCACCTCAGGTTCTGGTTCAAATCAGAACCCTCGCGTAGAACACACTGGTTCTACACCTTTCCCCAGCCAGTATTCTCTATGTCTCTAACCTGTTACAAATCCTGGACCAAGTAATTTTTACTGTACGTTTCTCTTAAATACTACTTCTCTTGCCTTGTCTCTGTAGTTACTAAGTGGTGCAAAGGATTATTACTGTTAGATTTCAGCAATTTATAACACCATAAACCTAGCAGTGATGTGTACCATACTTACTGGAATTTGCAAATCTTGCCAGTTTGTAATAGGTCTGGTCAATCTTTTTCAGTGCTCTTTTGGGTGCATTTCTGTAAACCAGACCCCCATATTCAAGCACTGGAATTAAAAGTTGTACGAGTTTTGTTTTCACCTTTTTTTTCAAGGCATGAGGAAATTCTTCTTAATGCTCCTAATTTCTGAGGGATTTTCTTTGCTACTGTATTTATGTGATCTTTGTATGACAATTTATGATCTAGTAACACTCCTAAGTATTTATAATTCTATGTGTTTGCAATTTTCTCACTGTTTCTAAATAGTATGTTTAAGTCTTTTTGTGACTTTTCCTTCGTTCCTGTTGTAAAATTCATACACTGTGTTTTTTTAAGGTTTATCAGTAATCTTCACTCCACAAACCACCCTTCCCATCCTATACACATCTTCCTGTAGTTTTTGTTCAAGAGAGGTGCGGCTGACTGTGGACACCACCTAAACAGTGTCATCCACAGACAGCTGGACCTCGCTATTTTTCAGGACCTCTTGTAGCTTGTTGACATAAATGTGGAAAAGTAAGGGTCTTAAAATAGAGCCCTATGGGACTCACTTTTTTTACCTCCCTCAGTGTTTTATTTTTATTTTATTTATTTATTTTATTTATGACTTTGATAACCGGGTAAGTGCGTTGATCCCAGGGACCATTTTCAGGCATGACCCGGGCCACATACAGTGGCACAGAGTTACAAATAGCAATGCATAAGACTGTAGACAGTTTGACAATAAATACAGGATTACAAATAATGTACAGTTCACAATAAATAACAGGTAACAATGGTACACTAGAATACAGGGTCACTTGAAAGCAAAGTTCCACAATGATACAAGGTTGTATCATTCAGGTTGTTGATGGCGTTACTCCCACAGACACACATTGCTTTCTGTATGCCAAATATGATTTGAACCAGTGTAAAGTTTCAATATGAACACCTGTTTCATGTAATCTTTTCAATAATGTCCCACGTTACACTAAATCCAAAGCCTCACTGAGGTCCACGAACACAGCACCGGTGCTCATACTTGAATTCATTGATGTTACCCCAGATTATTAAATCAACAGGGTCATGTCCATGGACCTCCCTGCTCTGAATCCATATTGGCAGTCAGTTATCAAACCATATTGAGCCAAGTATTGACAAAGCTGCCTATATACAAATTTCTCCATTAGTTTAGATAGTATAGGGAGCAGTGCTATCGGTCTATAATTTGAGGCCATCAGAGGATCCTGCCCTTGAGAACTGGTACAACTTTCCCTATTTTCCATTTCTCTGGGCAAGTTGAGGTACATAAACTCCAGTTTAGTAGGTACGTTATTACAAGTGCCAAAATATTACCCCCAATTTCAAAAATCTGGCTTCTACCCCATCCACTCCACCAGATTTACTGATCTTCAATCAATTTAACTCTTTTTCAACAGCTTTAATTTTAATTTCCTTAAATCTATAGCACTGATCATCTGTGTACACTGATCAGTGTCGTCCATGAGGCCCAGAGGAACCCCACCCTGGCAGTGGCACTGGTGGTAGATTTCGAGAAAGTGTTTGATTCAGTGAAGTGGGGTTTCATACTGGGCACCATGGCCCACATGGGGATAGGCCCCGAGTTCCTAGTATGGGTGAAACTCCTATATAACTCTCCTCCGCATCAGTACTGATCAACAGCCTGTACTCTGTCCCCTTCCCTCTACAAGAAGGCACATGGCAGCAACCCCCAGCACAGTGGAATAGCTACTTGCAGCCAGTCACTTAGCTACCCTACAGTGCATCACATATGCCAATGCAGGTGCCATGGACAGGTACCAGACAATTTGTAAACCGTACCTGGATTCCCCGTACTGCTCCAGGTCACGAGAACTGCTCCCCCCAACACTCAAATAGAAACACTCCACATATAGATAAAAATGCCACAGAGCTTCCCCAACACACCAGGATCCCCCATATCAAGGATGCACTTGGCTAAGCAGTCTTGGATAGCTCCAGAATGAGTTTTTCCCTGTGCAAGACTCTCAGCACCGCAGCATACATTAGCAGTCCCACTCTGAACCCACTCACCCCACAGTGGACTGTCCCCTTTATTGCATGGCCTTCTATAAGAAATGGATCAAATGTTACTGGTTGTATTGTTGTGCTGTGTTATTACTGATGTGAATAATTAAGAGTCCGTAGGGTCCTCTCCATCTGTCATGTTACTGCAACAGGCATACTTGCCCCACTATGCATTTCCAGTGCGTGAGTTAATGTTCTAGTACCCTTACAACCTGCTTTGTATTCTGTGAGTTGAAATGTTCAATAAAAAGAATAACTGGAAAAAAAAAAGAGATTAGATAAATAGAAGTCTTTTTTAGATATGACCAGGGAGAGTATAGAGAAGCAGCATAACAAATTTACAAATATACAACGGCACACAGACATACCAGGGTAACAATGATACAGAGAAAGCCGTCAGTAATACATCAAAGTGCAATAATATAGTAGTGTCATTGAGTACCAGCTAAGGAGTTGAATTAGGTCTTATATATAACACCATTCTTACAGACTGGCAAAGTGCTTTGCAGTCTATGAATAGTCAGCAGCAACCATTAGGATCACACTGAGAGAGAGACTGAGGAAGGTTAAGGAAAGCTCGGTTGGGAGGGGTGTAGGAAAAGAAATTTAGTTTTATACAGCATCATTATACAGATTGCATCCCAAAGTGCTTTACAGTCCAGGAGAGAGAGAGGGTAGAGAATGATACTACCGTTTTTCAGTACACAGAGAGATTGAAACCGGACAGAGATAGTAGAAATATTGCAGAGAAGTTAAGTACCAGGAGAATATGTGACTTACTCAGGGTCATACAGTTAGTAAGTAATGTTAGTGGGATTTGAACCAGGGCCCCCAGGTTCACAGCTCTGCATTCAAACCTGCAGAACAAACAGTCTCTATAAAGTAGAGAATGAGTGGCAGAGAGGCAGTGAAGCATGAGGAGGTTAAGGGAACTGCTCAAGGTCATGCAGTAAGTGGCAGTGGTGAGATTCAAACTAAGGTCTGCAGGTTCACAGCTAAGAGAGGCAGTTAATAGGGAGGTTATGGGACTTGTCTAGGGTGAAGCATTAAGTGGCAGTGGTGGGATTCAAACTAAGGTAACCAGGTTCACAGCTCAGAGAGGCAGTTAAGCACTGGGAGGTTAAGGGACTTGCTCAGCGTCAAGCAATAAGTAGCAGAAGTGGGATTCAAACCAGGGTCTCCAGATTCGCAGCTTATAGATGCAATTAAACATAGGGAGATTATGGGACATGCTCAGGGTCAAACAGTACATATCAGAATTGAAATTCAAACCAGGGTCTCCAGGTTCACAGTTCAGAGAGACAGTTAAAGCACAGAGAGGTTAAGGGACTTGCTCATGGTGAAGCAGTAAGTGGCAGTGGTGGGAGTCAAACCAAGGTTCCCAGGTTCACAGATCAGAGAGGCAGTTAAGCACAGGGAGTGTGAAAAAGGCAACTGGGATTTAAATTGTGTCACAAGACACATAAATAGGAGAATAGGAAGGTGATGGTCCCTTTGTACGTTTCACTTGTCAGGTCACATGTGGAGTTCTGTGCCCAGTTTTGGCCTCCAAGTACTAGGGCAAAGACAAAGGCCCTTGAAGCAGTGCAGTGCCCAGTGACAAGAATGACTGAACTAAGGAAAGGATGCAGGAATCTGGGACTGTACTCACTGGAGTACAGAAGAATATGTGGAGATCTATGCCTGCTTTTTGTCCCCCTTGCCGATGATAATTTATGGAAATGTTTGGGTTTTAAATTTAAAGAGCAGTCTTATAACACAAAATCACACTGTCTACAACTTTTTGAGCAAAGATATTCAACAAAGCGGAGATCTTCTTGATTTAATAGTCAGCTAGTAATCAATGTATGGAATGGCCTTCCAATGGAAGTGGTGGGCAGTTTGAACATGTTACAATTTAAAGACAAACTGAATGTTGAATTTTTGTAAAATCAAATTATTGGATATCCCCTAGTATAAAGGGGAGAGCTTCAAATGGGTCTTTTGGTCTTATTAGCTCATAATGAACTATGAGAACTAGGAGTTTAAGGGACTTGTTCAGGTTCATGCAATAAGTAGCAGAAGTGGAGAAGTGGAGAAGTTCTGGAGACCCAATCTCCGCAAAGACATAGACAGGATGGAAGCTGTCCAGAGGAGGGCAACTAAAATGGTGCAGGGTCTGCACCAGAAGACATATGAAGAGAGACTTAAGGAGCTTAATATGTATAGCCTCGAGGAAAGGAGGGAGAGGGGGGACATGATAGAAACTTTCAAGTACCTCAAGGGGATCAACAAAGTCCAAGAGGGTAGCATCTTTCAAAAAAAGAGGTGTGCAAGAACAAGAGGGCACAATTTGAAGATAGGGGGGGGCGGCTCAGAGGTAATTTAAGGAAGTATTTTTTCACAGAGAGGGTTATGGATGTATGGTACGGCCTTCCGGAGGAGGTTGTGGAGTCAAAATCAGTGGTGGAATTCAAGCATGCATGGGACAGTCATAAGGCAATTCTGGAGGGTGGGGGTAAGAAGAAGTAGGCTGCTGGTTAACTAGGATCTGCAGCTTATCCAGTAGGTAGGGAAATGGGCAGACTGGGTGGGCCAAGCGGTCCTTATCTGCCATCAAATTCTATGTTTCTATGTTTCTATGTTTAAGTGGGATTGGGGTCTCCAGGTTCACAGCTCAGAGAGGCAGTTAAGCACAGCGAGGTTAAGGGACTTGCTCAGGGTCACGCAGTAAGTAGCTGAAGTGGGATTCAAACCAGGGTCTCCAGGTTCACAGCTCAGAGAGGCAGTTAAGCACAGGGAGGATAAGGGACTTGTTCGTGGTCACGCAGTAAGTAGCGGAAGTGGGACTGGGGTCTCCAGGTTCACAGCTCAGAGAGGCAGTTAAGCACAGTGAGGTTAAGGGACATGCTCAGGGTCACACAGTAAGTAGCAGAAGTGGGATTGGGGTCTCCAGGTTCACAGCTCAGAGAGGCAGTTAAGCACAGGGAGGTTAAGGGACTTGCTCAGGGTCACGCAGTAAGTAGCAGAAGTGGGATTGGGGTCTCCAGGTTCACAGCTCAGAGAGGCAGTTAAACACAGGGAGGTTAAGGGACTTGCTCAGGGTCACGCAGTAAGTAGCAGAAGTAGGATTGGGGTTTCCAGGTTCACAGCTCAGAGAGGCAGTTAAGCACAGTGAGGTTAAGGGACTTGCTCAGGGTCACGCAATAAGTAGCAGAAGTAGGATTGGGGTCTCCAGGTTCACAGCTCAGAGAGGTGTTAAGCACAGGAGGTTAAGGGACTTGCTCAGGGCTCATGGTAAGTAGTAGTAGTAGTGGGGTTTCCAGGTTCACAACTCAGAGAGGCAGTTAAGCACAGTGAGGTTAAGGGACTTGCTCAGGGTCACGCAGTAAGTAGCAGAAGTGGGACTGGGGTTTCCAGGTTCACAACTCAGAGAGGCAGTTAAGCACAGGGAGGTTAAGGGACTTGTTCAGGTTCATGCAGTAGGTAGCAGAAGTGGGATTGGGGTCTCCAGGTTCACAGCTCAGAGAGGCAGTTAAGCACAGCGAGGTTAAGGGACTTGCTCAGGGTCACGCAGTAAGTAGCAGAAGTGGGATTCAAACCAGGGTCTCCAGGTTCACAGCTCAGAGAGGCAGTTAAGCACAGGGAGGATAAGGGACTTGTTCCGGGTCATGCAGTAAGTAACGGAAGTGGGACTGGGGTCTCCAGGTTCACGGCTCAGAGAGACAGTTAAGCACAGTGAGGTTAAGGGACTTGCTCGGGGTCACGCAGTAAGTAGCAGACGTGGGATAGGGGTCTCCAGGTTCACAGCTCAGAGAGGCAGTTAAGCACAGGAGGTTATGGAATTTGCCTGGGTCACGCAGTAGTAGCAGAAGTGGGATTGGGGTTTCCAGGTTCACAGCTCAGAGAGGCAGTTAAACACAGGCAGGTTAAGGGACTTGCTCAGGGTCACGCAGTAAGTAGCAGAAGTAGGATTGGGGTTTCCAGGTTCACAGCTCAGACAGGCAGTTAAGCACAGCGAGGTTAAGGGACTTGCTCAGGGTCACGCAGTAAGTAGCAGAAGTGGGATTCAAACCAGGGTCTCCAGGTTCACAGCTCAGAGAGGCAGTTAAGCACAGGGAGGATAAGGGACTTGTTCAGGGTCACGCAGTAAGTAGCAGAAGTGGAACTGGGGTCTCCAGGTTCACAGCTCAGAGAGGCAGTTAAGCACAGCGAGGTTAAGGGACTTGCTCAGGGTCAAGCAGTAAGTAGCAGAAGTGGGACTGGGGTTTCCAGGTTCACAGCTCAGAGAGGCAATTCAGCACAGCGAGGTTAAGGGACTTGCTCAGAACTGAGCAGTTAGTGGCAGTGGTGGGACTCATACCAGGGTCTGCAGGTATACAGCTCTGCACTCTTTCCACTAGGCCATGCTTCCTCCAGATGCTGGATGCTGTACGTAGGCCTAAAACAGATCTTTTTGGTTTTATACTCTCAACAGGTAGACGAGAATGCCAGGGATGATCTGAAAAAAGGACTGTTACTCTACAACACTGAGAACAACGTCGGACTCAAGAGCGCATGGAACATTATTCAAGCAGAGGCAAGTGTCTTCTGGTTTGTGCTGCAGGAGGAGCATGTAGGGCTCCAGTCTACAAGTGTTAGCATGTCATAGAAACATAGACTTTGACGGCAGATAAGGACCGCTGAGCCCATCTAATCTGCCCATTTCCCTACCTACAGGTTAAGCTGCAGATCCTAGTTAACCAACAGCCTATTTCTTCCTACCTCCACAAACATTGTCTTATGTCTGTCCAATGCATTCTTGAATTCTCCCACAGTTTTAGACCCCACAACCTCCTCAGGAAGGCTGTTCCATGCGTCCACCACCCTTTCTGTGAAAAATACTTCTTCACATTGCCCCGAGCCATCCCCCCTCTATCTTCAAATGGTGCCCCCTTGTTCTTGCACGTCTCTTTTTCTAAAAGATGCTACCCTCTTAGACTTAGTTGATTCCACTGAGGTACTTAAAAGTTTCTATCATGTCCCCCCTCTCCCTCCTTTCCTCAAGGGTATACATATTAAGCTCCTTTACTCTCTCCTCATATGGCTTCTCTTGCAGACCTTGCACAATTTTAGTTGCCCTCCTCTGGTCTGCCTCCATCCTGTCTATGTCCTTGTGGAGATGGGGGTCTCCAGAACTGGACGCAGTACTCCAGATGGGGTCTCACCAACTGTCTGTACAGAGGGATAACAACTTCCTGTTTTCTGCTGGTGATGCCTCTCTCTATACATCCCAGTACCCCCCAACCCTCCCTACTGCCTTCTCACATTGCTTGCTAACCTTAAGGTCATCTGATATGATTACGCCCAGGTCTCTTTCCTTATTGTTGTTGTTGTTACTGCCTCCCCCACCCTCCACACTGTGTAATCTTCCCCTGGGATTTTGTTTCCCAGGTGCATTATTTTGCACTTCTTTGCATTGAATCCAGGCTGCCATACTTCTGATCATTCCTCCAACCTTGCCAAGTCCCTTCTCATCCTTTCCATGCCTCCTTGTGTATCAACCCTGTTGCAGATCTTTGTGTCATCTGCAAAGAGGCATACTTTTCCTTCCAGTCCCTCTGCAATGTCACTTATACAGATATTAAAAAGGACTGGACCCAGTACTGAACCCTGTGGTACCCCACTAGTAACCCCTTTTTCTTCGGAGTGGACTCCATTTACAATTACCTTTTGTGTCCTGTTGTCCAGCCAATGTTTTACCCAGGCTACCACCCTAGGACTCACTCCCACGCTGGTTAATTTGATTATTAATCTTTTGTGTGGGACTGTGTCAATGCATTGCTAAAGTCTAGGTACGCCATGTCCACAGCCCCTCCCTTGTCTACTACTTTGGTCACCCAGTCAAAGAAATCAATCAGATTTGTTTGACATGACCTTCCCACTGTGAACCCATGCTGCCTTGGGTCCTCTGCCCCACTAGCCTCTAGGTACTCAACAATTCTTTCCTTCAGAAGTGAATCCATCACTTACCCTACCACAGAGGTCAAACTGACAGTTCTGTAGTTTCCTGCTTCTGTCTTGCTCCCACTTTTGTGAAGGGTAATCACATCCACCTTCCTCCAGTCCTCAGGTACCACACAGTCCTCCCATGATTTGTTAAAAAGGGTAGTCAGTGGTGTCACTAGTTCTCCCCTTAATTCTTTTAGAATTCTGGGGTGAATTCTGTCAGGCCCCATTGCTTTGTCCACCTTCAGTTTTAGGAGTTCTTTCAGAACCCTTTCTTCTGTGAAAGGACTGGGATCGACCCTCCTATCGAGAGTGCTTCTGTTAATTGGACTAGGCACCTCCCCCTCCTCCTTTTTGTGAATACTGAGCAGAAGTATTCATTCAGTAGCCCTGCTTTTTCACTGTCCCTCTCTGCCCACCCACCATCCTTTCTATTCAGCCTCATTATCCCTCCCTTTGTCTTTCTATGCTCCCTGATATACCTATAAAAGGTTTTATCCCCCTTCTTAACTGAGTTGGCTATCTTTTCCTCAGTTTGTGCCTTTGCTATTCGGACTACCCTCCCTGCTTCCTTCTTCCTTAACTGGTGCAGTTCTCTGTCCTGCTCCATCTGTGTTTAGTCAGTCAAATGGCTTATCCCCTGGGATTTCTTTAGATGGTATGGGCACTGGTCTCAAAATGAGCCATTCTGAGAGGGTCCCCAGCGTGGACTGAGCCAACAAGTTACTCTTTCCCCCTCGGCAATGTGTATAATCCCTACTCCCTCTCCTGAGCAGGGCTGCAGCAACATGCAAGTCTGAGCAAGCTAGGCAGGTTTTCTGTTGCCATGGCTAACGGGATCCCTGCAGCACTGGGGAAGGGATGCACAGTGGTACCCCAGTGCAGTGTGGGAGCTGCCAAATCACATTTCATACTCCTTTTTTGTTGTTGTTTTTTTAGGAAATTTATGTAATCACATTTGACCACTCACCTTTACTTGGTTTATCTTACTCAAGTAATAATGCAAGACAAGGTGTGGTATAAAAATGAGTTGCAAAACCATACTGTACAATTTTTGCAGACACTTCACGTGACCGTGCATTATTCCCCAACAGCTGCATGCCTGCACCTTTTTAATGTTTTCATTTCTACCTATATATTAATTTTGGCACCCATTTTATAAGTGCCGTAACACACTTCATGGTGTGCAGTCATTGCCTGATATACGCAGTTCTTGGGTGGTTGAAGGCCCTTGGCTTTACCTAATGTCTCACAACACATCTGAGGTGTGCTTATATATCAGAACGTCCCTGCTGTGTGTAATCGCTTATATGTATTCTCATATACTGTTTTGACTGGTATCCTCCCTGTAGATGTGCCTATCTTTAGCTGTGCATAGTTGGAAATTATATGCATTACTGTATGATTATACTTTCGTTAATATTGTTTTGCATTGTTTCGCATTGTTTCCTGTATGTTTTACTGTAGTGTGCCTGTTTTCCTCCACCGGCTGTGTTTGCAGCCTAACCATCCCCTCTCAAATATCAGCTGGAAACAAGATTTTGTCATTTATCCCTGCTTGCCTTTCTGGATTAAATACGTTTCAATACATCAGTAAATTTCACAGGATATTGCTAAGCCACGGATTTGTTGTAAGACACAAAAGCAAAGTAATGGGCCTCCAACCACCTGAGAAGTGACGATACCCTCAGTGTTTGGACACTGCTGATCTCTGTAATTAGTTCTGATTCATTATGATATGCTAAGATCTCATGAAGACTCAGACAGTGCTTTGGTCAGTCAGCTTTTATGACTTGTTCTGTCTATTGTATGATGACATTTATAACAATTTTGAGCCCCTCTCCCTTAAGGTGATAGGAAACAGTATTTTACACCTCTAGATGCTCCGTTTTCTTTTAGTGTCTGTTCGTTATTCTGATATGTTTTGACCTTTTTTTGTTAAAGCTTTTTTTTTCCTTGGTAACTACACTGAATTCCTCTCTTCTCAGAAGCAACTGCTCTCTTTTTACACTGCATGAACATTCTGTGACATCAGTGACTCTATTCCAGGTCATTCAGATGAATAGCATGGAATGGTGCAATTCATGTCATGGAATGTCTTCGAAATATGAAAAGAAGGAGCAGTAGCTGCTGAAGAGAGCGGAATTCTATCTACTGTATGTAGCTCAGAATGCATCCAAAGCTAGATTATGTATTCATCAAAAATTGCTGAGAGCATATCAGAATACATAACTGGCATGGAAAGAAAAATGGGAGGGCAGATAAGTATGTAAAAAACATTTCCTGTCTCTTTTCACTTTGCCTCTGATTTCCTCTTTTATGCTGCCCCTGTCCCAGCCATCTGGCCAGATCTTATTTTACTGACGGCCTTTTTTATTACAAACTGCTGTTTCGTACGTCTGTTTAATGGACTGATGCATATGGGCTGCTGTTTTTACGCTGATTGTACTGATGCTTTGTTTGTACTTGGTTATTTATTATTGTAACTGTCAGCTATGTATCCCTTCCCCCAGGACCTACCTGGAAATTCGCTGTTTATAGTTCTTTGTGCTTTTCCTGGCCAAAACCTAAATAATAACATACATACATAAAGAAATACATTTATGCAATAGGTGTGGACTCAAAATCTATGTGATAAATGCATTTCTAACCCCAGTAATGCTCAGAATATTCATAACTTTGTGCAGTCAGCCTGGTGGGTTGGACTGCCCGGAGAGATGGAACACATGCAAATGATGGAATTCTTTGCACGTGAGCATCTTTCAAATACTGCCTCTACCAACTGTAGTGTTCTAAGCCCTTCAGATTTTTCTCTCCGCCTGAAAGTCTGGTCGCTCTGAGTCTCTGTCGCCCTCTTTCACGTGAAGAAGAAAGAAAAAATCTAAAACCATAAGTATATTTAGTTTCTTTTACTGCCTCTATTAATTGTTAGTTTACATTTAGTTTATTATTGTTTAAATTGTTGTTTTCTCAGTTCCTCGCGGTTCGGCATAACCATGAGGGATCCGAGTTAGTTTTAACTTTATTTCGGTTCTGTAACTAAAGAACCTGTTCATTATCGCTAAATTTTGGTCCTTAAAAACTTTATTTGTAACCGCTTTTTATCGGTTACAGAACCGCTGAACCAGTTCATATTTCATCTCCTCTCTCAGTTCCATCGGTTCCGGAACCGACCACAAAAAAAAACAAAAAAAAAAAAAACCTTTTTAAGCTGTTTAAATAACTGCAGTAGCATCTGGCATTTAGCGGTTGGGGTTTTTCACTCTATCTTTCACCATGACTGAGAAACCTAAGAAGAGAACAGGGGAGCCCGGTTTTAAAAACTGTTTAAAGTGTGGAGATGTGTTTGCCAAGGCAGACAAGCACATTTTATGTGTAGCTTGTCTGGATTTTGAACATTTGGACCAGGAATGTGAGATATATAAAACATTCCCAGAAAAAACTGTTGAAAAGCGCCTTGAAAGGCTTAATAAAAAGTTTCCTAGGGGTCCCTCAGGCTCTGACCAGCTGACAACCCAGTCTGTTGTGGTTGAAGTAACAAGTGCTACTACCCCTGCCCCCAATCACGAGCGAAAAGGGCAAAAGAGGGAAAGAACAGCTGACTCTCTCCGGTTCCCTTAAAGAAAATTAAAAGCTCAAACATGCAGAACCCTCTCCTGCTAAACCAGGGACTTTCAAGAAAGCAGCCTGTAATGCTTTCTGCCAGGACATAGCCCAGGCATTTAAAATTATTCAGGCTCTGCAGAGCATCATCCCTCAGCCTCCTGCCCTTCCCAGGGCCCCAGGTTGCTGCTACTGTGTTGCCCCTGCTCGAGACAACACTACTTGAAAGGATGAGGGAGCCTTATGAGGAGGACGAACATATCCCCCCAGAGGTGTCCCCTGAGCAGTAATTTGGCTCACCTCCCACAGTGTCCGAGGATTTTTCCTCCCATTTTTCTTTCGTAAGGAAAATGGCAGATGCTCTGGATATTGCCACAACAGAACAAGTGGAAGATGAGGAGGAGATTGAGTACCTCAATATGATGGGTTTAACACCCACAAAGGCCCTCCTCCTCCTCCTCTTCCCAGTATATAAATTCTTCAAGAAGGATGCTATGAAGCTCCTGCAGACCCCAAATTCTATTCCTCCAATTGACAAGTGAATAGATTAAAAATGCCAGCTAGACAAGTAGGGAGGAAGCAGACTTCCTCTTCTCCCATCCTGATCATCAAGGGGTAATACAGCAAGCTGCCTGTGATAAAGCTAAAGTCCCTCTGTCCTCACACCCACTGGACAAGGAATCCAGAAAATTGGACAGTATGGCCAAAAAGGGTTATTTGTCAGCCTCATTGGCCATGAGACAGGCTACTTTTCAAGCTTATGCTGCCCAGTATCAGAAATCCCTGTGGCGGTCGGTACTGGCAATGTCCATGAAGGCCACCTCACCCTTGTCAGATGACCTCACGGAAACTGCCAGGTTCGGTCTAGAGGCGGCCAAGTACCAGTTCCAAATGGCTGCTGATCTAAATGACACTGCAGCCAGATGGATGGCTAATACAGTGGCTCAGAGGAGGTTTGCTTGGCTTAGGGCCACAAACCTCACTCAGGATACCCAGTCAAAGGCCTTGGATTTCCCATTAGAAGGAAATGCGCTTTTTGGGGAGTCTACAGTGGCCTATATGAAAAAGGTGGATGAATATAAGGCTATTTATAGAAGTAACTCTGCTAGACACAGAGCTTCTTCATCCACCAGGCCCTATGGAAGGGGGGCTAGGGGTCGTTCCTTCTTATCAAGACCCTTTTTCCAGCCAGTAGCCATGCCCCAATACCAGCAGTACTCCCCACAGGGCTACTCAAGGGGTAGGGGTAGAAGGAGCTCTAGGCAAGGGGCTCAGCCACAACCTCGACCCCAGCCTAAACAGAACCCCTGAGATGCAGACCGCCTCCTCCCTATCTGTTGGAGGCAGACTGTCCCATTTCCTTCCCCTCTGGTCAACCATTACCACAGACAAGTGGGTGTTGGAGGTAGTGGGCAAAGGTCTGTCTCTGCAGTTCAAATTTCTTCCTCGAAAGAACCCCAGGATTTCCACCTCCCCACCCCTAGCACAAATCTCGTTGCTAGAGGCAGAGGTTCAGAAGCTGCTTCAGCTCAAAGCAGTGGAATTAGTCCCTGCAACCCTGAGAGGAAGAGGTTTTTACTCCAGATACTTCCTAACAACAAAGAAAAATGGGGAGTGGTGGCCAATTTTGGATCTTAGAGCTTTAAACAAGCACCTGAAAAAGCCAAAGTTCAAAATGGTCACTTTGGCTCAGATTCTGCCAACAATCCAAAAAGGGGACTGGCTGGCATCTCTGGATTTACAGGATGCTTATTTCCATATCCCCATAAAAGAATCTTACAGGAAATATCTCAGATTCAGACTCCCATCAGGTCATTATCAGTTTGCAACCCTGCCCTTCGGCCTTTCCTCGGCACCAAGGGTGTTTACAAAATGCCTAGCAGCTGTGGTGGCATTTCTTCGAAGACAGGGAGTGACTGTCTTCCCATACCTGGACGACTGCCTGGTGGTGGACAAATCACCAGAACAAGTCACAACCTCTCTAAAGCTCACACAGGATCTTTTGGAGTCCTTGGGTTTCACAGTAAACCAGAAAAAATCTGTCTTCACCCCTGCACAGACTTTACAGTTCATAGGTGCAGAGATCAGTACTCTACAGGCCAGGGCCTTTTTACCACTAGACAGGGTGCAAAGCCTTCAGGCCATAGCAAACTCCTTCAAGTTGCACAGTCAAAAAACAGCCAGGCAATTCCTGCAGCTTTTGGGTCATATGGCTGCATCCACAGGCACAGCGCAGGGTTCCAGGTTTCACATGAGAGACATACAGTTTCACCTCAGGAATCATTGGAGTCAGAAAAAAGATCCCTTTTCAAAACTCATTCCACTGACAAGGCCTCTGTTACAAGCCCTCTTGTGGTGGAAAAAGGAATCCAACCTAAGGCAGGGAGTCCCCTTCCAGAAGGAGGATCCTTCACTAGTCCTCACAACAGATGCATCCCTTCTGGGCTGGGGTGCCCATCTAGGGGAGCACACAACTCAGGGTACCTGGTCAGGGGCAGAGTCCTTCCAGCATATAAATTTTCTGGAATTCAGAGCAGTGCTGCAAGCACTAAAAGTTTTCTCTACACTGGTAATGGGCAAGGTGGTACAGGTCAGAATGGACAATACCACCACTATGTATTACATAAACAAGCAGGGTGGCACCAGATCAGGTCCCCTATGCACAGAAGCCATGAGAATTTGGACTCTGGCATATTCTCTAAAGGTGTCCCTGCAAGCCATCCATCTGCCAGGAAAGGACAATATCTTGGCAGACACACTGAGTCGGATCAGTCAGTCCCATCATGAATGGACACTGAACAAACAGGTGGTGCAGGTAATTTTCAGCAGGTGGGGTGTTCCAGAGATAGACTTGTTCGCATCCCACCAGAACCACCAGTTGCCTCACTATTGTTGCAGGCCACCAGCCTAGGGCACAATCCCTCTGGACGCCCTGGTACTGAATTGGTCAGGCAAGTTTCTCTATGCCTTTCCCCCTTTTTCCTCTAGTTTTCAGGGTACTGCTGAAGCTCAGATCCCTTTCAGCTTCTCTGATATTGATAGCTCCAGATTGGCCCAGGCAGCCATGGTACTCTCTTCTGCTCTCCATGTCAGTGAGCAAGCCAATAAGCTTGCCTCTCAGGCACAATCTTCTAACTTCTAATCAGGGAACATTGCTATTCCCAAATCTCAAGTCCCCTCTACCTCAAGGCATGGCTCTTGAGGAATTAGAATATGCAGGCTTGAACCTTTCTGAAGCTGTATTAAACATTTTGAAAGGTTATAGGAAGCCTTCCACTAAGAAAACTTATTCTGCTAAGTGGAAAAGATTCTCTTTCTGGTGCTCTGGTAGAAACTTCACCCCCAAATGATTCAGGGGTCTCAGTGGTGTTGGATTATCTGACTCACTTATATTCACAAGGTCTGCAACCCAGTTCTTTAAGAGTTCACCTTGCAGCAGTATCTGTATACTTTTCTGCTAGGATAAAGGTGTCTGTAGCATCAGATCCCATTTTCAAAAGATTTTTTAAAGGCCTGATGCATTTGCACCGTCCTCACAGGGCACCAGTGCCTGCTTGGGATCTTAATGTATGTATAGCCAGATTGATGTGGGCTCCATTTGAGCCCATGGCTACAGCCCATTTAAAGTATGTTACCTGGAAAACAGTTTTCCTGGTAGCAATTACCTCAGCAAGAAGAATCAGTGAGCTTCAGGCTCTCTGTGTTGAGCAGGACTACATTTCCTTCCACAGGGATAAGGTAGTCCTCAGAACAAACAGACAATTGCTTCCTAAAGTTGTTTCAGATTTCCATCTGAACCAATCACTCTGCCTGTCTTCTTCACAGACCATACAAGCTCTGGCGAAAGAAGGCTTCACAGTCTGGATGTGAAAAGAGCTCTCAGCTACTACATGACAGCTACTAAAGGCCATAGGCAAGACAAGAAACAACTTTTCCTTACATATGGGGATGTTGGAATGGGCAAACCAGCCTCAAAAAGATCCATTTCTCGGTGGCTTGTCCAGTGTATTCAATTCTGCTACACTGAAGCAGGTAGGGAGTCCCCAGCTGGGATGAGGGCTCATTCAACAAGAGGAACAGCTGCCACTATTGCAGCTGCTAGGGAGGTGCCATTATTGGACATTTGTTAAGCAGCTACTTGGAAGTCAGTGCACACCTTTACAAAGCATTATAATTTGGATATTTTGTCCAGAAGTGATGCCAAGTTTGGCACAGCAGTCCTGCAAAGTCTTTTTCCAAAATAAGTTATGTGCCCACCACCAGGGGGTACTGCTTGGTAGTCTGCACAAAGTTATGAATATTCTGAGCATTACTGGGGTTAGAAGAAAAAAATACTTACCATAGTAATCTTCTTTCTTCCCAGTGATGCTCAGATATTCATAACTCCCTCCCATCCTCCCCTTCCAGAACTTCAGCCTCTGCATTCCGCATGCTAGTGCCACATAGCTATACCCTTCTGGGTACACTTCTCTATGCTAGACAGATTTTAACAGAGTTTTCTGTCTCTCTTAATAGTTTTTCTCACTGTATGGTGAACACCATTATTATATATATAGTCCCTCCCTTGGAGGTTTTTTGAAGTAAGTTGTTTTATTAGGCTAATCCTAAAAAATGTTTTAATTAATTAGTTGTCGGATTTTTTCATGTTGCCTGACTTCCAGGCTTGTTACAAATCTGAAGGGTTTAGAACACTACAGTTGGTAGAGGCAGTATTTGAAAGATGCTCACGTGCAAAGAATTCCATCATTTGCATGTGTTCCATCTCTCCAGGCAGTCCAACCCACCAGGCTGACTGCACAAAGTTATGAATATCTGAGCATCACTGGAAAGAAAGAAGATTACTATGGTAAGTAATCACCAAGGTCTTCAGTGCCTCCCTAAGATCGGGTATGTTCACCAACAGATGGAAGGCAGCACTCATTACCCTAATCTTTAAATCTGGAGACAGAACTAACCTGTCAAACTATAGGCCCTTCTCGATACTACCCCCCCCATCCAAAGCCCTTGAAAGGGTGGTCTCTGATCAGCTTACTGAATACCTTGAAAAATACAATCTACTCTGCAGACAACAGCACCGATTCCAGAAAAACCATTTCACGCTCACCACCTTGGTTGAATACACCTCCCAGCTCTATGGTGCCTTAGACAAAGAGATGGTAGTGGAGTCTATCTTTATAGACCTCACTAAGGCATTTGACACTATTAACCATCAACTTCTCCAACACTGTCTCCTATCCACAGGATTGTCCACTGACACTGTTGCCTGGTTCAGCAGCTACCTATCTCATAGGACACATTGTGTGAGAATCAGCAGTATTCTCTCTGAGCCTAGGAAGGTGAGCCTTGGAGTCCCCCAAGGGTCCATCCTAGGCCCACTCCTTTTCAGCCTTTTCATTAATACTCTACCTTCTGCCTGCCCAGCACACATTGTGCTCTATGCTAATGATGCCGTCATTTCAGCACCTGGCAGAGAATTGGCATCAATCACTTCTGAACTGTAAGACAACTTTCAAAGGCTGGAATCGTGGTTCTCTCAAAACAAACTATTGCTCAGCTATAAAAAGACTAAAAGCATTCTCTTCTCTACAGCCCAGAACAAGAAGAGGTGCAGCCCCTGAGGATACTGAGCCATAAAAGTGACACACTTGAACAAGTAGACACATTTAAATATTTAGGTGTCCACGTGAATGACATCCTCACCTTCTGCACTCACATTGAGCAACTTGTCAAATCTGCAAATATAAAACTGGGTGATTTCTATTGCCACCGATCATCTATGACACCGAACCTTAAAACATGTCACATGTAGCTCAGTACTATCTTCCATGGACTACAGACTAGTGATCTATGGGGCTGGCTCTGACACCACACTAAAGAGGTTCAAAACCCTTCTTAATAAGGCTTGTCATCTGGTCCTGGGGCCCACTATCTGACGCATACATGTGCCCTTTACAGTGAGACTGGTTGGCTTCCCCTCCATCTCAGGGTACAATACCAGGCTTACTTGCTGGCAAAAACATCAATGTTGGGGCTCACGCCTGCATCAGCCTCTATCCTATTTGAAACTGCTCAGCTTACTATCAGCACTAGAAGTGCAACTAAGGGAGGGCTTCTGGTACCCTTTAAGTGCACCACTCTTGCCCAGAGATCCCTTTCCTACCATGGACCCAAGTGGTTCAGTGACCTACCACTCACTCTAATTGAATATAACAAGCTCAGCCAGTTCAAATTCAGGCTCCGTACACACCTAGCCAACAAGAATGTTTGCTATTGTTCTATCTAATTGTCGTTGCTCTCTCTGTTTCTGCTCCTGCACCAGTCTAGCGCTAGCCACCTTCTTACCCCACCACTTTCTCATCCTCCATCACCCCCTCTTTTCCACCCTACCTTTCTCCTTCCCTCCTCTCTCCTTCCCTGCTGTACCCCTCCTTCCTTTCCTCTCCCTAACCGTTTCCCATACCTCTCCCGAAAGGCAAGTCTGCTGCTTCTCTTATACTCGCGCCTCAGCAGGCTGAGCAGTTTGTGAATGAGCAAGGGTGAGCAGTTAATATTGGATAAAGTTTGTAAATGGAGATGTATGACTTTCTCATTTAACTCGCTTCCCACCAGTTACCTGCACATTGGCTGGGGAACACTCCTTAATTAAGCCAATTTTAGGCTGATGCACCCTGTAGTTTCATCTTTATTGAGAATTTCAAACCTACAGAGTCGACAGTTTGATTTGGCTTATAATCAGTGCATTATATTAAGGTAAGACATTTGAGGCAGATGCAGTGTAGAGTAGGGACCCAGCTGATGGGTGGACTGCCTCAACGTTGGTAGCTGGGTGACTTCACAGCAGGGCCCAGAGGTGAATACCAAGAAACCCCCACTCCTTTTGAAATCAGATTAGTAAATTGCCAATCCAGGCTGAAAAAATATGTTTATTGTTACATTTACCTCTGTTGGGGGGGTCATCATGGTGTGCTCTGACTTGCTGCTTTTGTTGATGTATGCCATATAGAGAAGCACCCCTCATTTAGAATCTCATTTATAGTTTGTGAGTGAGAAAGGGTGAGCAGTTAATATTGGATAAAGCCCTCTGTCCTTTGACTGCATCTGCACGTACCAAAAGCATTGTACCACACTCCTGTAGTGTTGTCATTGGTGGTAATTCCCCATGGTAACCTTGTATTCCTATTTGCTGATCTTGTAACTACTGTATTCGCTGTTAATGCACTTGAAACTTTGCTGTTAATTTGTGCTTACCTGTAAGTATTGTTTTGTCTTGTGTCATGTTTTTGGTGACTTGGAACCTTTGTAAACTAGCCTTCGGCTCAAAGGTACTGATCCTAAATTGCAATAAATAAATGCATGTGATAAATTTTATAACCCACAATTTATCACATATGTATTAATAAACCCAACCTGTCAATCATCTCCCCACCCGCACACCCCCATGACGGCCCGGCACTAACTTTAAAAGCTTTTTCCAAGTTACTTCTTTTTCATGCACAGGGTCAAGGCCGCTGGCCCCCTACCTGATGCATTAAGTGACCATCATCCTGTATATATGGTGCGCAAAATACATAGGCAAAAAATACCCCACAAAATCCTCCTAACCCGGACCTACTCCTCCCTTGACACTCTACCTCTTCATCGTGATCTCACCAGCACTGACTGGTCCCCACTTGCCGCCTGCACCTCAATTGACACTGCACTCCAACTGTTCTGCGATAAGTTCCTTCACGTTTGGAACCAACACGCACCGCTGTGTAAAATCACAGTCTGGGGCAATCACTTGCCCTGGGTAACCCCTGAGCTCCTGTCCTGTCAAACAGCCTGGGACACTGCTTGGCATAAACACAAGATAACCAACTGCCCCAGGGTCCTCCAACAATACAAGAAGCTTTGAAATAAGTGTACCAAAGCTATCCAGTTGGCCAAAACTGAACACTACCAGGCTAACTTCCACGTCAACACAAACAAACCTTCCAAATTCTGGAAAGTTGTCCAATCCCTCTTTTCCCTTTCCACCAAGCCCCCCACTCCTACCCTTAGACTAAATCTCTCAGACATCTCGGATCCTATGGCTGTCACTGACTGCTTTAACTCCCATTTCACATCCTGTGCTGCAATGTTCCAAACTGCCTCCCTGATGCACATGCACTCCTCCACAGGCCTCCACTCCCTGTTTCCCCTTCCTCTACTCCTCCTCCAGCTCCCCCTCCTTCTACCCCCTTCTTCTTCAGCTATATCTCTCAAACTGCTGCCTTACAAGCCCTTCAGTCTACCAACCCTGCTAAAGGCTTCTCCCCAGATGGCCTGGACCCTAAGCTCCTCTCTCTGTCTGTGCCTGTCATCGCCTATCCTACACCCATCTTGCTAAACCTCTCCTTTGTCTCTTCCACTGTCCCTATAGCCTGGAAACAAGCTAAAATCCTACCACTCCCTAAAGGAGGTGACCCCTCCTCCCCTAGTAACTACCGCCCTATCTCTCTCCTTCCTACCCTGGCTAAGCTACAGGAGCACATAGTACTTGAACAACTCTCCTCCTACATTACTGACTCCTCCTTCTTTACTCCATTCCAAGCTGGTTTTAGAAGACACCACTCCACTGCCACCTCGCTGCTACGGCTGACTGACACTATCACCACGGGCATGGACAAAGGCCTCATAACCTCAGCTATGTTTATTAACCTGGCCAAGGCCTTTGACACAGTCTCCCACCTTTTACTCCTGTCCTGAATCAGCACCACTGGTCTCTCCCCTAATGCCATTGAATGTTCAGGTCCTATCTGTCAGGCAGAACACAATCTGTCTGCATAGCTGATGCCATCTCCTCTCCCCTTCCCATTACCATGGGAGTCCCCCAGGAATCGGTCCTTGGCCTCTCCTTTTTTTCGGTCTTCCTCAACGACCTCCTCAGTTTTGTTTATCGCTCAACATACTGTATGCAGATGACACTGTCCTGTTCACAACTGGCAATTCAGTCACTGATGTCACTGCCAGGCTCCAGCTGGATTTCGAAAATGTACAACGCTGGCAAAGTGAGCACCACCTTTTCCTAAACTTAAAGAAAACAGTCTCCATGACTTTCAGTACTAGGCAGAGGTTGGAAAGGCTCCCCTCCTTACTCACCTTTTACACCATTGATGGAACTGTATTAGAAGACACCTCTTCCTTCCGCTACCTCAGAGTTTGGCTGGATGGGAACCTAAACCACATTGATACCATTCTAAAGAAACTCCAGCCTAAGCTAGGGGCCCTCTATCGTAAAAAGTGTTGCATCCCACGTCTGGTGAGGCACAAACTGGTACATACAATGATACTGCCAACTTTGACTATTGTGATGTTGTATACGGAGCTGCCCCTCAATCCTCCTTATCCAGGCTTGAACCTCTCTTTATCTCCTTCTGCCGGTTTGCCCTGGATGCCCCTGCTCTGACACATCACTGCACTCTTTACCGCTCTCTAAATTTTCCCTCACTTATTGACAGGAGAACATTGCATGTGGCAAAGTTTACCTCTAAATTCTGGCTAGGCTTGCTCCCCTCTTACCTGTCTGCCTCCTTATCTGCCCCTCACCCCTCCAAATACACCCTCCGATCTGATGACTCTCACTCACTGAATATGCCCTACAGAAATACTACATCCAGCCAAATGGCATTCTCCCATCGCCTACCTAAGCTCTGGAACCAACTACCGTCCCAAATCTGCCACTCCTCATCAGCCTACTCTCTCTCTCTCTCTCTCTCTTCTCTCTACATCCCTAGTAAACTACCTAGTGATGAATTGCAACTATGTCTAGCCCTGCAGGGCCCTGCGTAGCTGCTGGTGTATACCTCCTCCTTCTTCCTCCAGCTGGGCCAAATATCTGTCCCCTATCCCAAACCCCTCTTGCAATCCTAGCACTTCTGGTACTTAGCACGTCTATCTCCCCTACTGTTCCACCCCCCCCCCGAGTACCTTTTTACTATACCCCCTGTCAGCCACTCACAAATGTATCCTAATCAAGAAATGTTGTTAGCTATTGCTGGTTGTTAACTGTATGGTCTGTCTATATGCTGCTCAGATGTATGCATCCTGTTGTACTACTTATTGTTCCCACTTCCCCTCCCCCAGGACATACCGTGAGACGAGCATTTTTGCTCAGTGTAACCTTCCTGGTGAAACATTTCAATAAATGAAATAAATAAATGCTCCATCCACAGCCATTACCCACCCACCCACTGACCCCCAGATGCCTGTCTGTCTGTTTGCTCCTAGTCTGCTGACTCCCACTCTCCTCCAGACCGGTGAGCTCCCTCCTGCTTTCTTCTTCATGGCTCAACAACTGCCCAAAAACAGGAAACTTTTTTTTTCTTTTTAAAATGCCATTCCTGAACCATGCTTACTAGTGGTTCCATTCGCTCACTCCCCGACTTCAACATGACACTTGCTCACTAGCCCTGGCCACATTGCTTAACCATGTTTATTTATTGTGTTTTTGTTTACTGGGTAAGTGCACTAGACAACAAGCACTGTCCATTTTCAGGCACGACCCAGAAGAGTTACAAACAAGATCAGCACATTATATCACAACATGCGAAGTTACAGTCAGTATACAACACATCAAAATCAGTGAGGTTACAGGATTATTACATAGAGTACAAAGTTGTGAAACAGACAATCATCACAGAAGAGAGAACCTATCCCAAGTAAGTACTAAAGGCATATAAGGGGCAAAAGAGGGGAGAACATCCCCAGCTGACTATTGGAGGGAAGGAGGCAAACACCCCAGCATTTTGGAACTTAGGGCAGTAAGCTGGGACAGGAGAGCCCTAAAAGTGCTGAAGGGACAAAGGGGAGACACAGGGGCCAGATTCAGAACAAAGTGTCATTTAGGGACAAAAGCACTTGTCTTTGATTTATAGATGTCTTTTGAGCCTGTTTTTAAGAATTTGGTGGGACTGAGTGCATTTCAACTCGTTTGGGAAGGAGTTCCACAGTTTTGGTCCAGATACCGCAAAGGCAGTCTTACCTTGTGCTTCCAGGTCATATCCGGAAACAAGCTTCAGCTTAGTGTGCTACTCCTTGTTGAACAATGTTCCCTTTCCCTTACTGCATTTGGGAGTATCAAGTACAGAATTGTCCGTTGATTGCAGGGAGCAGGTCTGTGAAAAAGGTTTGAACCAGCAAGCAATGCTGTAGGGAGGCACCTCTCTAACTGATTTGTCAATGAAACATCTTGCAGTGCATGGTCTGTAAGAGGAGGGTTAGAGCCAGCCAAGGTTGGCATAGAGCACACAGCGATGTGTACGCTTTGGCCTTGATAGAGCAAAATGACAGATGCTGTTGTAACAGATCTCCCATTTGCTTAGAGCAGTTTTAGCTGCATTTATGAAAGATAGGAGTCCATATGTGAGGCCAGGCCTTAGTACACCCTGAACTATGGTGAGTCTCGCAGCAGTGGTAAGGTTGTGATGTGTTTTATACACAATGCCCAGCTTAATATGGACCGACTTACATACAGTTGATATATGGAAACTAAAATTGGAGGCAGTGTAGCGCAGTGGTTTAAGGCTCTCAGCTGCAAATCTGGTGACATCCAGCAGACCAGACCTGGGTTTGAATCCCACAGGTTCCACTTACATACTGTGTGACCCTGAGCAAATCACTTAACTTCCCTGTACTCTCAGGTCACGCCTGTAAAAAAACTTTCAGCTCAGTGTGCTACTCCTGGTTAAACAACTTAAAGAGAGAAGGGTCAAAAGTGATGCCCAGGTACTTGAAGGAGTCCAGCATGTCGAGGGAGGGGCCTCCAGGCCCCTGATAGAGAGCGAGGAAGGACAGGCTCTGAATCTGGGTGCTGAGCCAAAGAGCATGGTGACTGTTTTTTTGGTGTTGAGAAGGAGCTTGTTACGCAACAACCATGAACGGATGGTGGCAAAATATGAGTTGAGCTTAGTGTTGATGTTGATGATGTCGGCTACACTGGTGTATATAGGACCATATCATCTGCATACAGGAGTGCATTGCATGAGCCACGATACTTAGGCAGATTGTTGATAAATAGAATAACAGTGGCCTGAGGATGGACCCCTGGGGACTCCGACCCCGATGGAGGATCCACCCTATCAGATGTGGAATCACTTATTTTTTTATGCTATTTATTTGTTGAATAAATTGAATTTACAACCTTTGAGTCAAAGACTCATTCACAAAGGCTCCTTGTCAGAGTACAATACAGACCAATTAGCAGGCAGTATACAATAATACCAAGAGGGAACAAGGAAACACAGGGTATGAACACTACATACAATAATACAGAGAGGGAACAAGGAAACACAGGGTATGAACACTACATACAATAATACAGAGAGGGAACAAGGAAACGCAGGGTATGAACACTACATACAATAATACAGAGAGGGAACAAGGAAACGCAGGGTATGAACACTACATACAATAATGAGGATGGAGCCTATACAATTGGGTAGCTACACATGTCCGTCTGAGGAGCTTGTAATTGTCAATGTACAGTAATAAGGATGGTGAGGCATATACAGTTAAGTAGCTATATAGGTTTGGCTAAGGAGCTTGTAATTGCCATTGCGCAAGCTATGGAGATACCGACATTGTCAGTAACAGAGTCACTCTTGTGCAGAGAATTAACAGCAGTAGGCTACAGAGCACTTTAGCCTATACATATTCCATGTGGCATAGGTGATACTGATGGATTATATGCACCTGCTGGCATCTACATCCCAGCTCCACTACTGAGACAGGATCGGGCAGGCCTAGCCAGGGCCCGGTAGCCAGGTATTGGTGATGCTACGCAACAGCCCATACCTAGCTGATGCACAGGCAGCGGTGGGTGGACAGTTTGTGGTCTTTGAGGGCTATTTTGAATGGGCCAAGTCTGGTAACAGAGGTAATGGCCGGGGGGAGTTCATTGTACCATAACGGTGCTCTGTAGGAAAAAGACCTTTGGGCTAGTGAGGTTGCGACCCTGGGAACAGCCCATATCAGTTTATTTTCTGAGTGGGTGTTTGCTGAGGCATGAGCAGTGTGGTGGGAGGCAGAAACTCCAAGGCGGGTAAGGCCTAGTTGAATTTTTTTGGTGAGGAGACTTGTTTGGTAACAAACTCTTTCATCTAGAGTGAGGATATTAGTTAGGGCATACAGGGTGCAGCTGTGGGTACGCCTGTCTACTCCGGTGAGGAGTCTACATGCTTTGTTGATGGCTAAGTGGATTTTATTTAGGGCAGTGTGGTCAGCGGCCAAGTATACGATTAGCCCATAATCTACTAGAGAGAGAGAGAACAGAGGAGGTAACAGTGAGGTTAAGGGCCTCTGGTGGTAGGCAGTCTCTGTGCCGATACAGTAGTCCTGTGCGAATATTTATGGCTGAAGAAAGATTATTGATATGTGGGTGGAATGAGAGGCTGAGATCAAATGTAAGGCCCTGGTATTTATAGGTATGGACCTGTTCCAGTGGGAGGAGGCCTTTGGAAAATATTTTTAGTTGGGCATCGCAGTCCTTGCTATGTCAGTGGGCAAAGAGCATTGACTTAGTCTTTTTTACATTGACCACCAGTCTGTGGTCAGTGAACCAGTTTTCGATGTGGTTGAAGGCAAGTTGCAGGGAGGACTGTAGGATCATGGGATCTGAGTGGGAGGCAAACAGTACTGCGTCATCTGTGTAGAGCAGAAGATTACTTGGGCAGGATTTTGGCAGGGTGTTCAGGAAGATGCTGAATAATAATGGACTGAGGATGGTAGCCCTGGGGGACCCCAGAGTGGACTGGCAGAGTAGACGAGAGAGTGCCGTTTATCTTCACACATTGGGACCTATCTGAGAGGTAACTTGTAAACCACGTGTTGGGTCCAGGGCACAGCCTAGTGAGGTGGAGAGTATTTAGGAGCAGGGTGTGTGAGACAGTATCGAATGCTTTAGATATGTCTATAAATACAGCTCCTGCTAGGTGTTTCTTATCTAGGACATTGTGCAACGAATTAGAGAACTCTGTTAGGGTGGTTGTTGTGCTATGCCCTGCTCTAAAGTCATGTTGTTCCCTACATAGTATGTTGTGTGCAAGTAGGTAGTCAGTGAGTTGGGTGGCAACGATTTTTTCCAGGGCCTTTGAAAGGGGTGGAAGAGTGGAGATGGGCCGTTAATTATTGGGTGAGGTGGGGTCCCCACTCTTCAGTATTGGTGTGATAGTGGCCATCTTCCAGTCAGTTGGAAACTGCCCTAGACATAGAGAGTGGTTAAGGAGATCAGTCAGGTGGGGAGAGCACAGTCTAGCACCAAGTTAAGGATTTTCATATCAAAGGAGTCTTTGCAGTAGTTTGAGCCCCTGAGGGCATTTGCAAGGTATGGCCGTGCTTCACTCATTGAAATAACCCTGAGGTGGAAGGGGGGGTAGGCATTGTTAGGCTCAGGGGTTATAGGGGTGGGATCAAAGAAGTTGTTTGGAAGAATTGCACTCAGATCAGAGAATGCTACATTTAGGAAGTTGGCGATGGTAAGTGGGCCTGAGGTATTTTCATTGTTGACAGTTAGCTGGGGGGGGGGTGGCATCCAGGATTTTCCGTTCAGTTCTTTTAGGTTGTCCCAGAACAACGTAGCATTCCCCCAGGAGGAGGTGAGGGTAGTTTTATAGTAGTCTGATTTGGCCATCCTTAGGGCCCAGGTGCACCTATTGTGAGCCGCCTTGTAGGCAAGCCTGTCTGCCTGCACACCAGAGGCAACTGCTTTGTGCCAGAGATCTTCACGGTTCTTTTTTTTTTTTTTTTAAATATCATCTTTATTTCATTTTCACTTACAGTCAATTGTGTCCAACAATAACAGCAAAGAAATCAAGTAGAGGCACCTACACAGTTCCACATAGTCACAGTACATAGATTGTTCATAATACTGTAAAGAGTAAATACCAAGGAGGTTAGGGTTCAAAGTCCAAATTGAACCGTGGAGCTTCAGCTTGACCCAGGCTCGGGGTACCTTTGCTTCATTGACTGCCGCTCATTAGGGTCCTGAATGCCAGACAGAAGTTTAAGATATCAATTCACAAAATGAGCAGCTAAAATAGTGCAGTATCCTAACGAATTTAATGTACTTAATCCTGGGCGGCTGCGGGGGGGGCACCCCGAGACCCACGCAGCACCACCACACAACAAATGGGGATGGGGGGGTGAGGATTTATATTTCCTCACGGTACAAAGGCTGTGTCCTTCAACATATAGTATAAAAGCCATTTATTCCATCTAGCTTTAAATCTTTCCTCCCTTCCATCTAAACTATGTGTTAGCTTCTCCAGTTGGTAGGTTTGCCTTGATATTGCCCACCAATCTCGCAATGTAGGGATACTAGGAGATAACCACTTTTTAGTAATGGCCTTCTTACCAGCTGTAAGCAGAATGGCTAGGAGGTAGCAGTATCCCGATCCCTAAGGTTTTCAGGAAGAATTAATAAAATAAATGTTTGTGGGGTTAATTGAAAGGGTCTATCAAATAGTTCTTGAAGGTTAGTCTCCAGTGAATGAATAAATGGCTCCAGCTTAGGGCAGGTGAACATTACATGTGTGAGGTGTGCCTTTCTTTCTCCACAATTACGCCAGCAGGAGGCAAACTGTCCTGGGGCGTAATGACTTGTGATCTCCGGGGTCTTGAAGTACCGGGCTAAGAATTTCCATGCGTATTCCCTCCATTGGTGTGAACTAGAAGTGTTGGCCACCTGGTGGCATGCCTGGTCCCATTGCTTGTCTTCTATGCGCACACCCAGTTCCAGCTGCCATCTCCCTAGGGAGTCTACCAAATCTGCCAAGGGGTTTAAACTTAGAGCTTGATAGAAGGCAGATATCAAATGATTTCGGATTGGGTTAGCTAGCATAGATTGCAGCTTGGCGATCAGAGGTGGCCATTGTTCTGAGTTTTGCACCTCAGATGGTAATGATTCGTAGTAGTGTCTTAATTGTAAATATCTATAATGGTGTGTGTTTGGCAGGTGAAATTTTATCTGTACTTTCTGAAATGACCAGATTTGCCCTCCTGTAACAATCTGGAACAAATATTTCAAACCATATCTGCTCCACTGTCCATAAGCATGGTCCATCTTTCTTGGTTGAAAATCTGGAAGGGCGGCTACAGGACATATTAGTGGTATAAAAGGGGAAATCAAAAACTGCCTCTTAATCTGTTTCCAAGCGGTCACTCTATGTTGCAGCTCTGGGGTTAGTTTATTATTTGTTTCAGAGGTTATATGGTCTTGGTAGAGTATGGCATAATATTCTAGGTCATCAACGATTTCCTGCTTAGTATCAACCCAGTGTGTCTCACCTACAGCCAGCTGTCTAGCGACAACATGTGTCAGCTGCGTAGCTTGGTAGTACCATCGGAGATCTGGGAGGGCAAGCCCCCCCCGAGCCTCTTGGTTTAATAAGGATCTTCAATCTAACTCTAGGCCTGCAGCCTGCCCAAATAAACCGAGATATAGCTTTTTCCCAGTCTGTAAACAGTGAGCGTGGGATACTAATAGGGATGTTATTAAAAAGGTACAAAGCCCTCGGCAAAACCACCATTCTAAGTACGTCTATTTTTCTGGTTAGACTCAAAGGGAGCGTATTCCAGCTGGCTAGGTTCTCCTTAAGGCGATTGGTAAAAGGGATATAGTTCTGTTTGAAGGCATCTTGCAGATCCTTAGTTAGGTTTATCCCTAGGTATTTTATTTTCCCTAAGTCCCATTTGCAGGGAAACTGCTCCTGAATGCTCCGATTGGGGGAATATTGAAATGTCAAGATCTCGGTTTTCGAGATGTTAATCTTATAACCTGAGACCCGTCCAAAAGCTACTAACAGCTCATTAACCTTTGGGAGTGTCATCGCTGGGTTTCGGAGGTATAGGAGTACATCATCCGCATAAAGAGTTATACGATGTTCCTCTCCAGCCATCTCAATCCCTTGGATATCCTGAGATTGCCTGATAAGCTGTGCTAAGGGTTCCATGAATAGGGCAAATAGGAGGGGAGACAAAGGGCATCCCTGCCTAGTGCTCCTATGGAGGGGAAAACAACCTGAATGATGACCCGAGACCTTCACCCATGCCTTCGGGGCAGAGTAAATGTTTCCGATCACACGGACTAATGACAGGGGAAACCCCATTCTCTCCATGACTGTATATAGGAATGGCCAGAGCACCCTGTCGAACGCCTTTTCCGCGTCTAGGCTGACTAGGGCTGCCGAGTAATCCCCAGTGTGCATCTTGTGTATTATGTGGTATGTTCTCTTTATATTATCTGTAGTTGTTCGTCCGCACACAAAACCCATTTGATCTTTGTGTATTATTTGTGGTAGTACCGTTTCTAGTCTATGAGCAATTATTCCCATAAATAATTTATAATCTGAGTTTAAGACTGATATCGGGCGGTATGACTCACATAGCTGAGGATTTTTGCCTGGTTTGGGGATGACCGAAATATTAGCAAAAGACCAAGTGGGTGGGGGAGAGTCTCCATCTAGAACTGAATTAAAGGTACGAAGGAGGGTAGGTAGAAGCTGTTCTTTAGCGACTTTATAAAATTCAATTCCGTAGCCGTCAGGTCCCGGGGCCTTCATGGTCTTAGCCCGGGCCAGAGCACTGACCAGCTCCTGCATCGTAATAGGGCTGACCAGTTGGTTTCCCTGTTCTGGAGTGATGCTCGGGAGGTTAACAGATTGTAGAAAATCCCTTACCGATTCCATTGTTACAGGATGCTCTGGGGTATAGAGGGCAGAATAGTATTCAGTGAAAGCCTCTACTATGTCATCGAGTTTGTGCAAAGGCCTGCCAGCAACTGCGTGGCGAATAGTGGTTATAGTAGAAGCTTTCTTCTGCTTTCTGAGTTGATAGGCCAATAGTCTAGCAGCCCTGGGTCCTACTTCATAGTACCGCTGTCGGAGGAAAATTAGGGCAATCTCTGTCTGCTGCAAAGCCATCCTATATAGGTCTAGCTTGACTTGTTTAAGTTGCGGGAGTACCGAACTATCACCTTGTTTATGTGCCATTTGCAGAAAGTGAAGGGTTTCTTCCAGTCTGGCTTTGCATTGTTTGCGGGAGTTCACCTGTATAGAGGTGTATTTAAGGAGGTGCCCTCTTAATACTGTTTTTATTGTGTCCCATAGCATACTTGGTGAGGTCTCTGAGCTAGAGTTATCTACAAGTATCTCGGACAGTTTATCCATTAGAAATTCTTTAAACTGTTTTGATTTTAAATGGTAAGGATTTAGTCGCCACTGTGTACATTTTCTCTGAGTTCTAAGTTTCCATGTAGTGGTTATCTGTGCATGATCTGAGAGGGAGACATCCCCAATATGTGAGTCTACCACTAAGCTCATATGTTCTATTTGGGTGTAGCAGAGATCAATTCTTGAATATGTGTGGTGAACTGCCGAGTAATGTGTATAATTCCTGGTGTTGGGATGTAAGTGGCACCAGGTATCAGACCAGCCCACCTCAGCTAGAAACCTACTTAAGAACCTCTGCTGTGGAGTTTTTCTGGGAGTGTTAAAACTGGATGAGTCCCGTTCAGGATTAGGTAGGATGTTAAAATCTCCTGCAAGCATTAAGACGCCTTTGAAAAATTGTGTGATTCTGTCCAGCAGGCCTTTAACTTTGTTCACTGGCGAGTCCAAGGGGAGATATATATTTGCCAGGGTAACCTCGATCTCTCCAATTAAACCCCAGAGTAATACTAAGCGTCCGAAAGGGTTGATCCACTTAGCTAGTGGTTGCCAAGGCGTCTGCTGCTGAATCACTATTGCTACCCCCCTCCTTCTGCCATTTTTAAAAGTAGAGCTATATAACTCACCCCTCATGAGCTGCCCCAGTCTCAGGTGCTCCTCTTTACCTAAGTGGGTCTCTTGTAAATAGATGAGGTCCACTTTCCATTTTTTAATTTGTGAAAGAACCCTGGATCTCTTGATTGGGGAAGTGAGTCCATTTACATTCCAGGACAGCTGCTTCAAAAGGGTTCCCTCCATAACCAAATTCGGAAATTAAGTGAGTTTAAGTTAAGCGTACCACATGGATCCCAGGAAGCCCCCAGCCAACCCCCCACCCCCATGCATCATAGTTAAATAGACACAATTGACATTCAATTGAATTACAGCAGTAGCAGTCGATTTTCCAGAATTAAACATTACTTTTTGCTGTTAGTGACTGGTTGCCTTTAAACTGACAACATACATAAAACAAGAAATAATTAAAGACAACAACCATTTGTTCTGACTAACAATTAGGCTAACTAACGGTGTCTGTTGTAAAGTGGACCCAACAGGTTTTTAATTAACTTCATTAACACCTAACTAACTAAAACAAGAAAGGTAAACTAGTACTTCCAATGTCTGAGAGCTCTCTTAGCGCTCTACAGTAAGGTATCCTCACCGGAAAGGGGTATGCCTCAATACAGAGATACCCCAAGGCGCGTCCAGTGCCTAGGTAGGAAGAGGGAAGGGGTATGGTTAGTCACACTCTAACCATTAGCCATCTTCTAAGGTGTGTGATGCTGCGGGGAGAGAAGCTTGAGGGGAAGAGAAAAAGAAGAAGAAAAAAAAAAAAAAGGTTTTTCCTTTCCTCCTTTGTATATACATATACTTACACACATACTCACACATATACATATGCATGCATGTATGTACGTGAGGGGGGAAAGGTGCAGAACAACTTTTTGTCCGTAGTTCCAAGAAGCCCCCCTAGAAATCCTCAGATGCTCTTATTTTGCTTGCCTAGAGGGCAATATAAAACTCATGAGAGCAGTCTAGAGTATACTCCTGCATCCTACACCGATAGTGGGCATGTGAGTAGTCCGGAGCGCAGGGGAACCCCAGTACGTCCCGATGGAACTGGTAATGAGGAGGGCGGGATCAGACTGGGCTAGTATTATTAAATATTAATTTTTCCCCTGAGCATGAGTTCAGCATGCCAGTTTCTGCTCCATTAGGGACTCAGGATCCGGCTATCACCTATGGCCCTCAGTTCCACCCTGACCCCTCTACTCTTGGGTTCGCTTGCTCATATCTGCCCAGCGACACAACATTAGGTTAATTCCAGCTCTGGAGCCCATCCTGTCACGCGACCCCATCAGCTCTGCCGAGTACTCACTGCCCATCTTAGTGCCTGAGACCATTTTATATGCAGGAGTAATTGCCCTTTCGAATACCCAAAGGGCACTATCATTAAGCTTTTATTGAGTTATCTAATGCATGCCAGCGTGAAAACCGGGAGGGCTAGTCCATATAAGCCTTACTCTTACCCTCACTGGATCTGCATTTCATTCTATTGAAGCCTAAACCAGGTTCTGCATAGAAGGAAAGATAGAGTGTTAGTGTCACTGAACAAACCAGTGGTAGTTATGTAAACAGAAATTAATACTAAAAAACGCTATATAAATTTAAAATTAGTGAACAAGAACTGAAACTTATCTGTAGTGTTTAGTTGACATAAACAGGTAGGTTCAGTAATTCAACAGCAGCAATCAGACTGTCCTAAGTGGCTAAATGGTATGTCCCAATATTCCAGGTAGCTAAGATCCAGTTAATTAGGCTGTGGCCCCTTCTCTTTCCGCTCCTCCAAACGAAGCCATTTGTCTTAAGTTCCACTCAGTTTGAGCTGTATGGTGATCAAGTGGTCGATTGGGACTGCTCTCGTAGGGAGTCAACAATTTGCCAAATCGCCTCTGCGCCCTGTCTCTTCCTGGCCTCTTGCTGACCAGATTGCCAGGCTTGCTGCGATAGCTTTGCTGCCAGAGGGTCACACATGGAGCGTCTGGCTGTTTTCTGAATTTCAATCCCCTTTTTCAGAAGTCCTTCCATCGCCTCCTCTGCCGAGCTGTAAACGAGCTGCCCATCCTGATGAAAGACAATTAGTTTTGCTGGGTATGGGGTGCGGAAACGCAAACCAGCATTTTTCAGCGCTTTTAAAATCGGAGTATATGCCTTGCGCCTGGCAATCACCTCAGGGGTAAAATCATTCTCAAAATATAATCGTTGCCCTTTATAGTGAACCTGTCCCTGTTTCCAGGCCGTATGTAATATCAATTCCTTTTCCTGGAACCGGAGAAATCGCACCAGCATAGTGCGTGGCCTAGCTTCCGGGGGGGCCTGGGCCCAAGCGTGCGGTGCACCCTCTCAGACTCCAAGGTTGCCTCCTTAGAGATATTCAGTATTTGTTGTAGCAAACTGCGGACACATTCCTGGGGATCGGTGCTCTCCTCACCTTCTGGGATCCCTGAGATCCGAACATTATTGCGCCGGCTTCGACTCTCTGCATCTTCGGCCCGCTCTTGCAAGGTTTGTATATTATGGTTTAGTTGCATTATGGCCCATTCAGACCTGTCTATTCTGGAATCTGATGCCGTCGCTTGCTGTTCCAGTTGCTCTTGTTGCTTCTCTAGTTTTCCTATATCTGTCCTGAGGGCTGCTGTAGTGATTCGGAACTCATTTCTGAATTCACGCAGTTCCGAGAGGACCAGGGCCATTTGACGCTGCAACGTTGTCAGAGGCGGCTGCTCGGTCTTGTCTGTGCTGTGCCTCGAGGCTGTTGAGGCCTGTGATACTTCGCTACCAGAATCAGAGAATCCTCCTTTATCAGCCGCTGCAGGGGTTTCTTTTTTAAGCTTTCTCCCCTCGCTTTGACATTATTTCACCTCCGGGATCGTCTCTGTCATAAACTTTAACTATGGAGTGGTGTAAACAGAGTTTTTTTTAACGGCTTCGGCGGGAGCCTCGCACTTTAGGCTGTCATCGGGAGCGTGACGTCACCGGAAGTGACCGATCTTCACGGTTCTTTAGTTGCTGAAGCAGGGCTGATGAGACCCAGGGGGCTTTACATTTTTTGCACTGAACCTTTGTGAGGAGGGCAAATCTATCACACTCATTGTTGAACATGTGGGTGAAGTAACCCAGGGCTTCATCTATGAAAGGGGCGTAGTTGATGGGGGACCAATCACACTGGTTAGATGTCTCCTTAGTTTAGCAAGGCCTCCAGGTTGAAAATGGCATTGGGTAAAACTGTTTGGCTTGGGTATTTGCCGCTGACATGATCTGGTGAAGAGCATGGGGGAGTGATCGCCTATTGAATCTGGGAGTACAGTCAGGTTTGAAATTTTGTTTGGACGATTGGTGAGTAGCAGTTTGTACAGGGTGCTAGATCCATTTCTGGGATTCACCCTGGTTGGCTGATTAACTAACTGGGCCAGGTCTAGAGCAGAAAGGGTGCCTTTTATAGGGGAGGCCGAGTTCGACAGCCAGTTCGCATTAAAATCCCCTAATATGATGTGCTCAGTTTTGGGAGGAAAGCTGGAGATATAGTTGGCCAGGGATTGAAAGGCTGTGACTTGGTTTCTTGGTGGGATGTAGGCCACAGTAATAGTTACAGGGGCTCTGGAAGGGTCTGGTGTGAGTTTTATTGTCAGGGCTTGTGCTCCGTGATCCAGGGAGGGAGCCGGTAGGTTCTGGCATAACAGGGAGTCTCGGATGTAAAATGCTCACCCTCCCTCCCCCCTTTGACAAATTGTTAGTCTATCAGTCAGGTAATTTTGAACCCGAGACAGCGAGTGGCGAGACACCAAAGGCACGCAGATTATCAAGCAACAGGGAGTGGTCAACCAGGTCGAATGCTTTGGCTAAGTCTACAAATATTGCTCCTGTAAGCTTCCCCCGTCTATGGCAATTCTAATATCGTTTGTCAGTTTTACAAATGCTGTAGTGGTGCTATGGCCAATCCTGAAACCGTGCTGTCATGGGGTAAGCTGTGTGGTTTGTTGAAGAAAGTCTGTGATCTGCGAGACTACAATTTTCTCAAGGAGTTTGTTGAGGGTGGAAAGTATTGCAATAGGCTGATAATTATCCGTACATCTGGTTTCACCTTTTTTGTGTTCAGGGACAATCCGCCCAGTCCTCCAGAGCGCAGGCACTGACTCTGTGGTGAGAGACAGGTTGAACAGTCTGGTGATGAGGGCGGCTAGTTTCAGAAACCTCGGAAGGAGCCCATCCGATCCAGCAAAACCATAGTTGGGGATGGATCTGAGAAGCCGTAATACTTCTCTCCTAGTAACCAGCTTAAAGTCGAGGTGAGAGGAGCTTGGGACTTTTAGATCCAAAGGAGAGGGCAGATCCTGATCAAATTTAGATTGTCAGGATCAAAATTCGGACGAACAAGAACTCCATTAAACTAAGCAAAGCATTTAAAAAACACTACTAAAGAGAGAAACAATACAGCAGCATTCCACTCCACTTTTCTTCCACTCCCTCACCCGCACCCTTGCCGCACTCACCCACTTGCTCCTCTGCTCTGTTTTCCCTCCTCTCTCTCTTTTTTCAAACCTCATCCCTAAGCACCACCACTCCTTGCAAAACAGAAAAAAACAGAATGGCACACACTAGCCGACCAAAAAAAAAAAAAAAACTTATAAACATCGAGACTGCAATTTACAATAAAACTGTACATACCATCTTTTCGAAACTGGTCAACCCACCCCCAAACATAGTCACAGCCAATGAAGTGCTGCAACAGGGCATGCAAAATACAAAGACATACTTGGTGAAAAAAGTTTCATTTATTTCCTTAATTTAAAAATAATAAATACAAGGAGGAAACATAATAACCAATAACACAATGTTCTCTCTATTGCATAAATGGAATATGCACGGGGGACCTGTGTGATACATGATTTATGCACATTTGAGCTGTTTGACCTTGGTAACCTCACCCATGACTTATGCCACTCATGAGGTTACTCAAGGTCAAACAGGACTTGTGTGCATAAATCATGTATCACACAGGTCCTCCCTGCATATCCCTTATTTATAAAATGGGTGAGGAAAAAAATAAGTAAAATACTGCCTCCTAATTGGACGAAGCACACCACATGAATGTGCATTATCCCACAGTGACCGCATGCCTGCACTTCTTTCTATCCCCCCCCCCGAAACAGTTTTGGTAATTTTATAAGACAGATAATCCACTACAGGGCGTGCAGTCGTTGCTCTGATATATACATGCCTTGGATAGTTAAGCACACATGATCTTCAGCCTACATACGCTTCTAGCATACACCAAAGATACATATCTCAGGGACTGCACACCCTGTAGTGAATTATTTGTTACTTTATGCACATATAATAAATAGCATAACGTACTCCAGAGTGTGTGGTGTGCTGTAACTATTCTACTTCCGAGGCACTGAAGGGCCTGACTTCAGTACACATCTGGTGTGGTCAGAGTCGCCACACACCCTGTTGGGCATTATTCCTTACTTAGTGACTGCCAGGAGATCCAATTTAAAAAGGAGATATTTTTTGGGTAAGTATAAATCTACTTAGGATTGAGACTCTTAACTGTGTCTCTGTCTAAGGAGCTTTGTTTCTGACTGAGAGATGGAACAGAAGAGTGCACACTCAAATTTCCCAGAGAAAGTGACTTTTTTGTTCCTAGTGACTGGCAACTCTCAATGAGGGTTAATACTTCTGGTCCAACTGGACTTACTGCTTCGATAACAAGAAATGCAAGAGTTTGTCACTTAGAGACTGGTCTACTTCAACTGGGGGGAATAATTATTTTGCTCCCTATTTTTGTTTGTCATAGGTCCCCCTTCCTCTGGTTGGGAGGGTAAGAAGGGTTGCTGCACCCTTTCTCCGGTTGGAAGGACAGGTGGGTAGCCGCACCTTTCCTCTGGTTTGGAGGGTAGGTGGGCATCTACACCCTTTCTGTGGTCAGAAGGGCAGGTAGGTGGCAGCGCCCTTTCTCTGGTTGGAAGGGCAGGTTTGTGGATGCACTCTTTCTCTGGTTGGAAGGGCAGGATGGTGGTAGCACCCTTTTTCTGGTCAGTAAGGCAAGTGGGTGGCAGCACCCTTTCTCTGGTCAGAAAGGCAGATGGGTGGCAGCACCCTTTCTCTGGTCAGTAAGGCAAGTGGGTGGCAGCACCCTTTCTCTGGTTGGAAGGGCAGATGGATGGATGCACCCTTTCTGTGGTTGGAAGGGCAGGCTGGTAGTAGAACCCTTTCTCTGGGCAGTAAAGCAAGTGGGTAGCAGCACCCTTTCTTTGGTTGGAAGGGCAGGTGGGTGGCTGCACCCTTTCTTGGGATGGAAGGGCAGGCAGGTGGCAGCGCCCTTTCTCTGGTTGGAAGGGCAGGTGGGTGGCTGCACCCTTTCTCTGGTCAGGAGGGCAGGTGGGCGGTTGCCTTCATAGCTGATGCCATTGCCCCTCTGTGATTCGCTGGCAGTAGGGTGCATGTATACCAGACACCCTGTGTCCTCTCTCTCTCTCTCCCCCTGGTAGTTGCCTTTAATTGTTTTCAATTGGCTTGCACAACTTTGTTAATAATCAAGTTACCAACCAGCGTGTCGGTGCAGCGGTGGGGCTGCCACTCACGATGCCGGGAACCTGAGTATAGAAGTAAGCTGGGGGACACTGGGGGCCAGTTGGGGTGGAGGATCAAGCATCCCAAGGACAGCTCTCCTCCCTCATGGTGGGGGGCACAGCATCTCACTGCTTGACTGCCACCTATCATAGGCAAGGCAGTAGCACAAATGAGCACATGCTGCCTGGAAGGGCCCGCCGATGGCTACCGTGCACGCACCAGTGCGTGTCATTGTGCAACAGTGCCCAGGGGAGAAAATCAGAGTTAAAAAAAGAGCCATGATCTGCCCTCCCCAGCAGGCCCATCTATGACTGGTACGGCAGGCCGCCCACCACCATCTGTGGTCTGGGGTAACTGGTGGATAACTGACAAGCAGGGGTGTTCAAATCAAAACTATAAGGACTTGTCCAACCATGATACTGCACCCACCAGCAACCAGATGCAAGCCCTCTGTCTGAAACCATGTATTTCTGCCCACATTAACTCCCTCCCTCCCTCAGAGCCACAAGGAGGCATCTGTACAATAGCAGCATCACCCACCCTTCCCAAGAAGGATTCGAGAAAGATGCTTGGTGCTGCCTCTGTTTCCCAATGTGTGACAACCCAAGCTCAGGACTTGAACCCAGATCGTTGGCATGGCAAGCCTTTAAAGGGAACTGCACATCTGATATTCACTTTGAAGGAACACATCCCCTTTAACTGGCTAAAACAGAAATGTGATTGACCATCTGCTCTAGTCTAGTCCTGCACTGGCAATTTTCACTGATCGATGCATACAGTTCATAGTTTTATTTTCGTTATTTATCTGTTTTTACTTCAGAACACATACTAACCAGGTAACATATCCATCTCGAATGCCATGACCTGCTTTTGTCTCAGAGCTGCCTAAGAACTATCAAAACTATCAGGACTTGTCCAACCATGATTTGAGCTGAATTTGCACTTGTTCCTCATTCTTTATGAAATCATTTTTTTGCACTTGCCCTTCAAGGAAATGTATTGGCCATGGACTGGGAACAATAGAATTTGCACACCCTTGCCAGAATGTCTATGAGAAGGTTAGTGGTGGGAGGGGGGTCGTCACAGGACCAGGGATTGGGTGCAGAAAACACAGGATTGAAAAAAGAATAATCAAATGAACAGTGGAGAAAAGCCTGAGTTGCACACCTTTATACTGTATGTTGCCTTTTACTTTCCATTTTTTTCACCCTACCTGGTGGGTCAGGTGCACCTTCAGCTCATCCACAACCCCTTGACACCATGCCCACTAGATCCATCCCCATTGGCCTCAAGATACCCACTGTCTGTCCCTTTCTATATGGTCGCAGACATGCCCCTCTGGGTGAGGCCTGCCAGCTGTAAGGAGAGCTAGGCAGAATTTTTGCTGATGGGAGGGTACCTGGGATTCAGAGGTCTGGCATTACAAAACGTTGTAAGGGATAGCTGTACCCACATGAGCACACCCCTTGTTTCCACCTGTTTGTCATTGCGCCATGTCCCAGACCCACCCCTCTCGGGTATGGCTTGAGACAGGAGACCTTCCCAGCAATTTAAAAGTAGGCTGGGACCAAGGCCCACCTTCCGCACTCCGACTCTCACTGGCAGGAGACTGAACGTATGACACCACCCCATTATAAGTCAGTCTCCTGCACCCACCAGCAGTCAGATGCCAGCCCTCTGAATGAAACCATGTATTTTTGCCCACCCTAATTCCCTCCCTCAGAACCACAAGGAGGCATCTGTACAATAGCAGGCATCACCCACCCATCCCAAGAAGGATCTGAGACAGATGCTTGGTGCTGCCTCGCTGCTTCCCAATGTGTGACAACCCAAGCTCAGGACTTGAACTCAGATCGTTGGCATGGTAAGCCTTTAAAGGGAATTGCACATCTGATATTCACTTTGAAGCTACACATCCCCTTTAACCGGCTAAAACAGAAAAGTGATTGACCATCTGCTCTAGTCTAGTCCTGCACTGACAACTTTCAATGATCGATGCATACAGTTCATAGTTTTATTTTCGTTATGTATTTATGTTTACTTCAGAGCACATACTAACCAGGTAACATATCCATCTAGAATGTCATGACCTGCTTTGCCATTTTATCCTTAGTAGTTCAGTTGCTTAGAGCAGCAGAACAGCATTCCAAGGTGACTTGGGTTCAAATCCCAGCTGGGGCACTAATTTCTTTCTCACTCATAAAGTGTATCTCAAATACATTGCATCCTTGTAAATTTAATGTAAACCAAATTTCTTAAGAGAGGCAGGGGACCAGGGGGACCTTCAGGGAACAGCACGGAGGGGTAGCAGAGATGCAGGCAGGTAGGAAGTAAGGTATAGAAAGCCTTGTGCACCAATGCAAGGAGTCTGGGAAATAAAATTCCAGACCTGGAGGCTGTCATGCAAAGGCTAGCCTGGATTTGGTGACCATAATGGAGTAGTGGTACACTGACAGTCATGACTGGGACATGACCATATTGCACTGCTCTCTGTTCAAGTGAGACAGGGAGGAGAGGAGGGGTTGTACTACAGTATATGTGAGGGAGGGAATCAAGGTCGCAGAAGTATAGAGGCACCCAAAGGAAAAAGAAGGGCTGGGTGCTGTGGTTCATCCTGGAGACAGGTACTGAGGCCACTATCCATACAGAGCTGGCATACAGACCTCCAGCACAGGGAGAGGAGTTGGGTAAGACACTTGGGAAGCATCATCATGATAACAAGTAAGAGGTGGTGCTGCTAGTTGGGGACTTCAGTCTGCCAGATGTGGATTGGAGCCTTCCAGCTGCAGTTTTGACAAGGAGCAGTGCTATCCTTGACTCTGTATAAGGGGCTTTTCTCAGGCAGCTAGTCAGTGAACCCACTAGGGAAGGAGTAGTGCTGGATCTGGTGCTTACAAACAAGGACAGCATTGCAAACATCACAGTGGGCAGTCTCCTGGGTACCAGCTATCACCATACAGTGTTGTTTAGCATTAACATGGGAAGAGAGGCAAACCACATGAGGGTGAGGGTGCCAGACATTAGGAGGGAAGATTTTAAAGAAATGGGAGAGTACCTCAGATACTACCTCATGTAGGAGAGGATTGTTAGGGAGGGGTACAGGAACAGTGAGGAAAAATAAGTGAGGACATAATTAAGAAACCCTACCTCTGCATGAAGGAAGTAAAGTATAAGGAAAAAGGGATCATTGTGGTTCTCTAGGGAAGTGGCCAAGGTGGCAAGTGAAAAAAGGGTGGTATTCAGGAAGTATAAGGAAACGCAGAGGGAAGGAAGACAGGGAGGTATACCAAGTAAACAGTGGGAAGCAGAAAAGGTAGTGAGTGGTGCAAAGGTGCAGACAGAGGAAAGAATAGCCAAAGAGGTAGCTAAAGGGGATAAGACTTTCTTTCAGTGCATAAGCAAGAAGTGAAGAGCAAGGGGAGGGATAATGAGGATAAGTCAAAATGGAGAGACTGCACAGAAGAGGATAAAAAACGCAGACATCTTGAACAAGTACTTGTGCTCAGTCTTCACAGTGGAGGGAGTTGGGCAGGGACCACCAGGGAGCAGCAGAAACAATTGGGAAGGGTGTAGACACAAGCCCATTTTCAGAGGAAAGAGTTCTTAAAGGGACTTGCAGCTTTGAATGCGGACAAGGCCATAGGTCCGGACAGGATGCATCCAAGGGTATTAAAGGAACTCAGGGAGGTGCTAGTTGTCCGATTTGTAAGCTGTAACCCACGACAGGGTATGGGGTTATTGGGGATTAATCAACATCCCAGGTGCGCTGTGAGGCATGAGGCCACATGTCGAGTGTCCTCACAGCACCCGGGGTGTTGATTAATCCCCAATAACCCCATACCCTGGAGTGGATTATTGCACTTATAACATGTGTTATGTTTAAACAACAAAAAAATATCCAGAAAGGTGTGTTTGCTGTTTACATACCAAGAAAGGTAGTGTATCCTTCCACCTTGCAAAATAGTCCATAACAAATAATGCATACTGCATTGCTCTTATGCACATACAAATGTTACACATACACTACAGATATGATCTGTGACATTTCTTGCACATAATACTGTATGCTACAGTGTCTACCACTGTTACTGTAGCTCCCCCAATGTCCACTGCACTACTGAAGCTTGTGGTCAAACTTGTCTCTCTCTCTCTCTCCCTCTCCCCCATCTCTATTTTCAGAAACATTAGCAGTAAACATCTTTTGGTAGAAGCAAAGGTATTGCCTTTCTCCGTGTTGATTCACCTGTCTCTCTGTCTCTCCCCCTCTTCACAATCGCTGTCTCTCTCTCTCTCTCTCCTTCCATTTGTCAGTTTCGGTCCGTGATCTGCCACTGGGTGTCTGAAAAGCACAATAAAGGGTTGTGGCCCCATCTGTCACTTCTGCCATAAGGTGCAGCTACACAGTGACATTGCACAGAATGTGCACTGGACACAGTTCTCAGTGGCAGTATGCCTCAATACAGAGAGAGAGAGAGATGGTGTTTTGCTGAGTTTGCCAGTGAAGATCAGCTGTGCTGTACTCGCACTCTGACGATTGCATATGGCTGCCACTCTGATTTCATTGCCTACTGTTTTCTGCAAGGCGATCCGGAGCCACATCCCCAGACTCATTCCGGGGAACCGTGGATTAATGCTAACTTAACCCATGGCCCCACCGAGCGCCTCAACCAATAGGGTTGCACGTTTCTGTCAACCCTGTTATAAATGGCCTTATTCATCAGCTCACTGGAAACAGGTGTGTTTCTGGAGGACTGGAGGAGAGCAAACATGGTCCCTCTACCTATGAGCAGCAGTAGGGAGGAGGCTAGCAACTATAGGTCAGTCAGTCTCACCTCAGTGGTAGAGAAATTAATGGAAGCCCTGTTAAAGGAAAGATTGGTAGAGTATCTTGAATCCAATGGGCAGCAAGATCAAAGGCAGCATAGGTTCACGGGGGGGGGGAGGTCATGCTAGACAAATCTGATTAACTTCTTCGACTGGGTGACCATGGAAATCGATCAGGGGAGGGCAGTGGATGTGGCCTAACTGAACCTTCAGGGAACAGTGCGGGGGGGTAGCAGGGATGCAGGCAGGTAGGAAGTAAGGTATGGAGAGGCATGTGTGCCCATGCAAGGAGGCTGGGAAATAAAATGTCATACCTGGAGGCCATCATACAAAGGCTAGCTTGGATTTGGTGACCATAATGGAGTAGTGGTGCATTGACAGTCATGACTGGGACATGACCATATTGCACTGCTCTCTGTTCAAGTGAGACATGGAGGGGTTGTACTACAGTATATGTGAGGGAGGGAATCAAGGTTGCAGAAGTATAGGGGCACCCAAAGGAAAAAGAAGGGCTGGGTGCTGTGGTTCATCCTGGAGACAGGTACTGAGGCCACTGTCCATACAGAGCTGGCATACAGACCTCCAGCACAGGGAGAGGAGTTGGGTAAGGCACTTGGGAAGCATCCTCATGATAGCAAGTAAGAGGGTGGTGCTGCTAGTTGGGGACTTCAGTCTGCCAGATGTGGATTGGAGCCTTCCAGCTGCAGCTTCAGCAAGGAGCAGTGCCAACCTTGACTCCGTATAAGGGGCTTTTCTCAGGCAGCTAGTCAGTGAACCCACTAGGGATGGGGTAGTGCTGGACCTGGTGCTTACAAACCAGTACAGCATTGCAAACATCACAGTGGGCAGTCTCCTGGGTACCAGCTATCACCATACAGTGTTGTTTAACATTAAGATGGGAACAGAGGCAAACCACATGAGGATGAGGGTAGATTTTAAAGAAATGGGAGAGTACCTCAGAAACTGCCTCATGGGATGGGGGGGGTGGAGGATTGCCAGGGACGGGTATATGCACAGTGAGGAAAAATAAGGGAGGGCATAATTAAGAAAACCTACTTCTGCGTTAAGGAAGTTAGTAAAAGTATGAGGAAAAAGGGATAATTGTGGTTCTCTAGGGAAGTGGCCAAGGTAGAGAGGGAAAAAAGGATGGTATTGAGGAGGTATAATGAAACACAGAAGGAAGACAGGAAGGTATACCAAGTAAACAGCAGGAAGCAGAAAAGGTAGTGAGTGGAGCAGAGGTGCAGACAGAGGAAAGGATAGCCAAAGAGGTAGCTAAATGTGATAAGACTTTCTTTCAATGTATAAGTGAGAAGTGAAGAGCAAGGGGAAGGATAATAAAGGAATAATGCCCAACAGGGTGGGAGTTATGCTGGGATAACATCCTGTCTCAGGTGATTGGGCCCGGGACCACCAGCCAAGGGCGTCCAACACCCAAGAAGGGATGTTATCCTATTATAACACCCGCCCTGGAAGGCATTATTCCTATTATACAATGGTTTGTTATTTTACACAGAAAAAACACATTTTTAAAGAATTGTTTTTTAGTGTTTAAAATTTTTTTTATTTCTTAAGAGAAGCTGCAAACAATCAGCAAGTGGCAAAGAATCAAGTGGTAAACAATCATCAAGTTGATCAGAAGGGATGTTATGATAGGATAACATCCCTGCTGTGATGGCCAACTGACCAATCAGAAGCCTGGATTCTTTCTTGCCATTGTATAATGATAAGTCAACAGGGGAGACTGCACAGAAGAGGATAAAAAATGCAGACATCTTGAACAAGTACTTCTGCTCAGTCTTCACAGTGGAGGGAGGTAGGCACATTGAAACATAGACTTTGATGACAGATAAGGACCGCTTGGTCCACCCAGTCTGCCCATTTCCCTACCTAACAGATAAGCTGCAGATCCTAGTTTTACCAACAGCCTACTTCCTCCTACCCCTACAAGAATTGCCTTATGTCTGTCCCATGCATTCTTAAATTCTCACACTGTTTTTGACCCCACAACCTCCTCAGGAAGGCCATTCCATGTGTCTACCACCCTGTCTGTGAAAAAATATTTCCTCATGTTGCCCCTGTGTCGTCCCCCCTCTATCTTCAAATTGTGCCTCCTTGTTCTTGCACATCTCTTTTTCTGAAAGATGCTACCCTTTTGGACTTTGTTAGACAGACCACTAAGGAGCAGCAGAAACAAATGGTAAGGGTGTAGACACAAGTTCATTTTCAGAGGAAAGAGTTCTAAAAGGGACTAACAGCTGTGAACACGGACAAGGCCATAGGTCTGGACAGGATGCATCCAAGGGTATTAAAGGAACTCAGGGAGGTGCTAGTTGTCCCATTTATGGCCTTATTCAACAGCTCACTGGAAACAGTTGTGTTTCTGGAGGACTGAAGAAGTGCAAACATGTTCCCTCTACATATGAGCGGTAGCAGTGAAGAGGTTAGAGACTATAGATCAGTCAGTCTCGCCTCAGTGGTGGGTAAATTAGTGGAAACCCTGTTAAAGGAAAGGTTGGTAGGGTATCTTGAATCCAGTGGGCCACAGGACGAAAGGCAGCATAGGTTCACGGGGGAGGTCATGCCAGACATATCTGATTAATTTCTTCGACTAGATGACCATGGAAATTGATCAGGGGAGGGCAGTGGAGTGGACGTGACCTGTCTTAACTTTAGCAAGGCTTTTGACACTGTCCCACATAGAAGATTGATTAAGAATTTGAGCAGCCGAGGGGTGGGATCCAAAGTGGTGAATTGGGTAAGGAACTGGTTAATGGAGAGGCAACAGAGTGTGGTGATTAACGGCACTCACTCTAATGAGGGGAGAGTGATCAGAGGGGTGTCACAGGGCTCAGTACTGGGACCGGGTTTCTTCAGTGTCTTCATAAGTGACATTGTGGAAGAACTGGAAGGGAACGTGTACTTTTTTGCAGATGACACCAAAATCTGTAATAGGGCAGACACCCAGGAGGGGGAAACGAGAATAGGTAGGCACCTTGGGAAACACGAGGCGTGGTCAAGTGCATAATAGCATGGAAACTCAGGAGCTGAATATAGGATGGGAGGAGATACTGCCAGTCACTCAGCAAGAAAAAGGCCTTGGGGTTATCATATTTTAATAACCTCAAAGTGACAGGGCAGTTGGACAAAGCGGTGGGTAGGGCCAGTGGGATGCTGGGATGCATAGGGAGAGGTATTTCCAGCAGGAGGAGGGAGGTGGTGTTGCCACTCTATCCCTCACTTGTGAGCCCCCCCTCTCCCTTGGGGTGTTGTGTCCATTTCTGGAGGCCACACCACAGAAAGGACATACTGATTTGTTTATTGATTTGGATTTTGTTCACCATGTAGGCTCACTGAGACTGAAAGACCCTTTTTCAGGAGCGACATGGAATTAATTACATGCAGCAGTAAGATTTCATAGCATGTATAGCAACTAAAGACAGTAGAATACACAAGTTCATATGTGATAAGTAAATTAGCAGGGTAATGCAAGACCACAACTACATTACAATACCTTACATTAGTTACACAAATACAGTGCTAGGGGATCACAAGTATGTAACAGCAAGAGGGGGTGGAGGCAGTCCATATGAGGGCAACTAAAATGGTGAAGGGGTTGCATCAAAAGCCCTATGATGAGAGACAGAGGGATCTCAATGTGTACACCCTGGAAGAGAACAGAGCTAGAGGGAATGTGATAGAGTCCTGCAAGTACCTCACAGCAGTGAACAGAGTGCAGGAAGGGAGTCTCTTTCAGATAAGAAAGAGCACCACAACCAGAGGGCATACAGTGAGGTGGGGGGGGGGGTAGTTTAAGAGGCATGTGTGGAAGTACTACTTAATTGAAAGAGTGGTTGACACCTGGTACAGACTATCAGCAGAAGTGGTGGAGGTGAAAACAGTAGGCGGGCTTCAAGCATGCATGTGATAGACTTAAGGGAATATTAGTAAATAGGCAGTGAGGAGGGAGGGTCACCAGAGACCATTTAGGGTCTGCAGAGACGGACTAGGTAGGTACCATCGGGGCAGACAGGGTGGGCAAAGCATTCCTTTTCTGTTGACAGATTCTATGTTTCTGTCTGCGGGCACCTGGATGGTGGAATGAGTGCTCCCTCTTGTGGAGTTCCCTGATATTGAGACTAGTAAGCAGTTTAAATTACTGCTCGCTGTAGTTCTTTTTAACGTGGCTCTGAGTTTTGTATTTTGGGTAGTTGTAGGTTTAAATGAGCCCTAGTAGCCTATTGTACTAGTGTTTTGGGGATGTTGGCATGAAATAAACCAATCTTCCTCCTCCTGTCAGTTCAGCTCAAAGGTTTTTTTAGGATAAAAGTACATGTCTAGCACTAGATTTACATAAGTACTGTTTGTCCCCAGCCAAGAGGGCTCAGAACGGAATCACTAGCAGTTGCACCAGCCAGGCTTTTGGAACATTGAAAAACTGTTGGTGTGTGTGTGTGAATTTTAAAAGGGCACCTAATTCTTAAAGGGATTAAAAGGCACACATGTAAAATAGTGGTGTGGAGTTAGGGTATTCCTCCCCATCCAATAAACATTCTTGTTTTGGGACCAGTATGAGTTTTGAGTGCAGACTTCTATTCCTCAATTCTATCCATCCTGTTTTGACAACGTGTCTCATTACAAAATGGATGTTTCTGTGTGAACACAGCCTTTGAAAGTTTACCATATTCCTTTTTTTTTGTTTTGTTTACGAAATATGTGACACTCGTCCCTCCCCAGTTTGTAGGTGAGAGCACAAAGATGGGTATGCGGTTCTGCCAGACTGCTGCATACCCTGGGTTGATTGAGAGACATGAGTTTGCAACCTGGAGGCACGGGTGCTTGTTTCAGCTACCCCAGAAGAGTGAAAGATGGGAGCAGATTTTGGGGGAGGCAGTAGGTAGTGTAAATAAAACATTTTTTTTGAGGGGGGGATGAGAGCAGTGTATCAGCTCATTTTACTTATTTATTTAGTTATTTATTTGAAAATTGGTAACTGGAAATGGAACACTGAGCTGAGGCTCATTTCTTGCTCTGAACTGGGGAAGAGGAGGCAGTGGTTCACAGCAACAACAGAATGGTACAGTGAGTGGAGAATTGATACAGAATTACATGCAAACAGTGAAACAAAATTCAAAATACAGAGGCAGAGATATGGGCGACACCATGGCAAGTAAGTTTAAGGCTAAACTTCACACACTGCTTACATCTACTGGTGGATGTGACTGTTGGAACTAGGCTCTCTCCTACCATCCTAGTGGTTGCAATTGCCGGTTACTAGCAGCTTCCTCCCCTCTTCACCCCCTGCTCACCACCCTTTCGTCCTCAGGCACCCCCTTGCTCAACACACCCCTCCCTCACTTTTCCTTCTGCCCTCCACCTCCCGCCTCTCTTGTCCACCCCTTAACCAACCGCCCTAAAACCTCTCTTTCCACCAGTCTCACCTCTTCCACCCTCCTTTGACACCGCGAACCTGCTGGTATGCCCCTCAATTCCCTACCCACCTCTCCTATGCTCCTTCCTCCTTCCCTCCCCTCCGCTGCCCCTCCTTTAGTTTTGGTAAAGCTTGCTTGCTTACCCTGGCTACCCTCTGCCTTATTTCTCTCTCTCTCTCCACTCCCCCCACTGTGCACTGTCACCTCCTCCCTCCGCTTTACTTCACCATTCTCTGCCAAATACCATGTTCCCCTTTCTCCAACTTTTACACTTTCTGTCCTGCTTAAGTGTAATGCAACTGCATCTCCCATCGGGTTTCTGGTTCTGAACCTTGCATAGGTCCACTGGAACTATTCTTACTTTCCATACCTCGCTGTGTCCTCCTACTGTCGTAATTTTCTCCCTACCTCTCCCCTTTTTTGTCTCCAGGAAAATGTAACTCCTAAATCTTAAATGTACTAGACATGTAGATATTCTGTTTAGTTAGAATTGTTTTCTGTACTAGTTGTTAAATGTACTATTTCTTATGTTCTACATTTTGTTTCATGACGTGGAACATTTGTAAACGAGTCTCTGGCTCAAAGGTATTTCCAAAAGCTAAAAAATAAATAAAAAATTAAATGAGCAACATTGAGATAATATGTAAAGTGCAACAATGGCATGATAACATGGATAGTGCAATGACTGAAGTGGTGCTTCAGCTGAAGCACATTCAGAGTAAATACAAATATACTGTAGGGGTGTGTGAATACCTTAATTTGAATATTCAGATGAATATTCATATTTGGGGCAACAGATATTCATTATTTGACCCCCTCCCCCCAGATAAGTGTTTTTTGTAAAAATACATTATAACAATGTTGAACTCCACCACTTCCTTGCCTTTTGAAGTACAATTGGCAATTCTGCCATGAACACTCCCCAACAGCCTTTCAGACACCCCAAAAGGCAACAAACTACTGCACTGGTCAGTGGTCAGGTGACAGATGGTCATCATAGATTGAGTAAAGGTTGCAGATGAGGTGACGCTTGTGTCTTGTCTAGGGCAGCTAAAATAGCACTGGCATAAGTGTATTGTATGTGCACCGTGGAAAACAGGAGAGCGAGATGTGCCATGATGGAGACCTATACAAGTACCTCATAGGGTGAAGACAGGGCACATAAGGGGAGTCTCTTTCAAATGAGAAAGAGCACAAGTACCAGGGGCAATGGGGACATGTGATGAAGCTGAAGGGGGAGTTCAAGACAGATGTGAAGAAATATTCACGGAAGGCATGGTAGATGCCTGACACAGACTGCCAACATAAGTGATGGCGCTGAAAACAGTGTGGGGTTTCAAGCATGCGTGACATAGGCTTAGGGCTGGGGTGTACTTGAAAACAGGCAGAGAGGCAGCAGTGTTGCTTTAGGGTCTGCAGATGAGACTGATAAGGCAGGGATGGACAATCTGGGCTGACTGTGTGGGCCAAGCGGTCCTTTTCCAACAGATAGTTAGTAACCTAAAGTGCACAATAGTAAGGTCACTAAAACATGATATATTATTTAAGTGTTTCTAGTTTAACAGGGGCCTCATGGTGGTCCTGCAGTTATATGCCAGGGAGTGGAGAGTTACCCTTTTTTTTTTTTGACTCCTCCTGCACCTGGCCAGTCACTCTTTTGGACCCCCTCGTGAACTTGCCGCACTGCGGCTTCTTCCAACCCCTACCAACCCACATTGCAGCCAGCCCCAGTGGACCCCAGTGTGTTCCTTCACCAAGCGGGTCTCTTACCTCTGTAGGAGAACAGCCTGGTGGCCAACCAACAATCCTGGGGTGCTGCTGTGCTGGCATATTGAGGTCTGGGAGCCCGGTGATGAGGGTTCTGGAGGGTTGTCACCCAATCTGTCCGGTGCCATTTTTCCACTTTACTCCCCAGAGAGTAATGTGCCACTGACGTCAAGGCATACACCATGTCCGTCACTCCCTCATCTATTGGGGCCAACATTCTACTGTGCTCCCAGCCTCCTCCAGGAGCCAGCAGGCACTGAGCCGCGAATCCACCCTCCCCCCGAGAAGGCGAGCCGTCGTCGGAAGCTCATTTCCTTCTCCCGGCAGGCCCTCCTGCAACCCGGGTCTGTTCCTGAACCCAGGTCGCTGGCATCACAGATGGAAATCCAACCACTGTGCCGGCAGGTCGGCCGAGTTACCCTTTTAATTAAATATGTAACATGATGGAAAAAAGAAAGGGTGAGCCAAAATAAGTAACATTACACTTTCGTAACATTAGGTAGATTGAGAGCTGTACTGTATCATCAGTTTTATGTGGGCAGATCATTTATGTAGCCAATCACTGGTAAGTTTAGCTTAAGGAACACTAACTGTTCAATATGTTGAGGGTCCAGCTTGGAACAGTGTTGCTCAACAACGTCACCAGCAGTGCTAAACATCCTATTGGTCAGCTTAGGTATTTTAAAGCAAGTTGTGCCAGGTGAGGAGAGGAGTTTTTCAAAGACACAAAGCACATTTGCTGGAGCTGGAAGGATACTGCTTTCTTCAACTGCGAGCTGTGTGAGAAATTCTATATTGCACTTGATATCTGCAACAAACGTGCACTTTTGCTTAATTCTGTGGGAGGTGAAACTAACTACCCTTGGTAATTTCTTTTTATTCACATATTTATTTAGGGTTTAACCAAGAAAGGGGCTTGTAAACTCTGTTTATCTTGTTAGTAACTTCAGAAGATTTAAATACTGCATTTGGGTAGGTCCTTGAGGTAGCTAGATTGTCTACTAGGATTTGCTGACAGTTAAACTATTTTTAAATTTCAGGTGGCTGAGCAGTTGAAAAGAAACTTGCAAACTCTGCTTATCTTGGAAGTAACCTCATAAGTGTTTAAATACTTCATTCTGGTTGTCCCTTGGGGTAGCTGGATTGACTACTAGGCTTTTGGGACTGAAACTATTTTAAATAATTTACTGGTGCGTAGGAGTTTGTGATAGTTAAACTCTTTTTAAACAGAGTTACTGGGGTTAAGATGGTCACAGAAAAACCTGCAGTGTGAAACAGGAAAGACAGTCTTTCAAGCAACAGAGGGTGGTGGATTAAGGTTTACGTTTTGTTACAATTCTTAAGATTTTCAGTGCAGGAAGAGTTTAAAGCACAGCTGACTTATTTTAGGGCGGACAGCTCTCAGAGCACAAACCACCAGGCCTGTTTTGGGGCTGGGAAGGTTTACCTGTGTCTGACTTGGATGTGTGAATTTTTCTCTGATTGATTAGCAGGGTATTTCTCTATCAAATTGTTGTGTAGGGCATCTTCCTGACAGGAAGACACTCATTGCAGCAGTGGGTCAGAGCTTCTAGCTGATTGTTTTCGTGAGGGCACAGTTTAGGCCCAACCCTTCCACCTCACCCCACCCCGGAAATAGTTCCTTTATACCTGGGGTTCTGACATCATTTCCTCAAGAGTGCAAGGTGCATGTCACTGTCATATCCTCTCTAGCACACTGCACTGACAATATAAGCATAAACATTGTATAATATAAATATATATTTCTACATTACAAACCAATCACACAAAAAAAAAAATGTGGGGAGTAGTGCAATGTAATGGCTGTGGGGCAGCAGTCTTCCGGGAGTCTTTCTGGAGGCTGAGATGCTGCCCTATTTGCAGACAACTGTCTGCCCTGAGGGAGGAAGTTGCCCGTCTTCAGGCCACACTGGACAGTAATGCGGGACCTTCCCCAGGCCACAATGGACAGTAGGAAGGAACCTCCCCATCCAGGGAGCACCAGAACCACCACCACTACCTCAGGGTTGCAAAAGCACAGCAGTTGGACCACAGTGGGCTCAGGAGGATGAGGATGGTGAAACAGAGGCACACCAGTCACATGTTACACACCACAATCCATCGCCATTCTGGGGAGCATAGCTCCCATAGATACACCCACAGAGGAGACTAAGGAGGCTGAGGACAACTGTCACAAGGGAGGCCCACAGGAAGGAGGCAGAGGACACCACAAGGAAAGGAAGCAACTCCTGGTGGGGACTCAATTATGGGGGATAGAACTGGGAGGAGCTGGGAAATCTGAAGTAGGTGCCTGCCTGGTGCCATGGCTTGGAGGGACAGGAGCGCATCCTCAGGATCACAACAACAGCTGCAAGGATTCTGAGCTGGACGTAATTGTCCACCTAGGGACAAATGACTTGGCTCATCATAAGGTTAGAGCAGTGCAGGAGGACATTGCAGAGTTGGGGAGGGCCTAAGACAAGTAGCAAACACAGTATCCTTCTCAGAGGTGCTGCCTGTCAAAGGCATGGGGAGCGAGGGTAGTGGCACCATGCAGTTTAATGAATGGTTGAAAAAATGGTGCGGAGCACAGGGGTTTAACTTCATTGGGACTGGGGTTCCACCTGCAGGGACACCAGCCTATACTGGCAGGATGGTCTGCATCTGTCCAGGAAGGAACAAGTCTTTTGAGCAATCGGTTTAAATGCTTCATTGGCAAGCTTTTAAACTAGTCAATGGGGAGGCACTGACAAGCAGCAGAAAATCCCAGCCTCTCCTACAAAACAGGGTACTAAATGAGGAAAAGACCAAGGTAGAGCGGTCAGTGGGGATGCTGCAACAGAAGGTAAGGCCATCAAAAAATGGAGAGCAATGAGTACCAATGCCCGTAGTCTAGGTAACAAGCTTCCTGAATTAGTGGCCTTGATGGAGGAGGAACATCTGGATATCGTGGCAGTCACAGAAACATGGTACACACACAAAACCATGACTGGGACGTAAACATACCAGGATACACTATCTACAGGAGGGACAGGGAGGGTAAAAGAGGAGGAGGAGTAGTTCTTTACATAAGGGAAGGAATAAAAGCAACAGAACAAAAGGGTAAACAGGGAGGAGAAGAAGCACTGTGGGTAAATTTGGAGACAGGCAATGGCACCACAATCTGCACAGGGGTTGTATACAGACCCCCTTCTCAGGGGGAGGAAATGGACAAGGAAATGATAGAAAGTATACTTAGAATGGCAGAAAAAGGGGAGATATTGCTGATGGGTGATCTGAATATGCCAGATATTAACTGGAGCGCAGTTGCAGCTGCCACTTTGAAGAGTGCAGTTATTCTAGATGCCCTACAGGGGGCATGCCTTAGACAACAAGTACTGCCCACTCGAGAGGAAGCAATATTAGACTTGATACTCTCAAATGGAGATGGAGAGAGGATCACAGATGTAAAGTGGGTAGCCATCTGGGAACTAGCGACCATCGAACAGTATGGTTCACAATAAACACAGCAATAGAGTCAAGCCATACAAAGACAAAGTACTGGACTTTAGGAGGGCTGACTTTGCCAAAATGGGTGAGTGCCTAAGGAATGCACTAGCAAATGGGTGGGAAGGAGGGTGGAAGAACAATGGGAATAATAAAACTGCCATCACAGAGGTAACGAGCCTTTGTGTGAAGCAAATAAACAAAACAAGACGATGTAAGAACCACTATGGTTCTCAAAGGAAGTGGCAGTGAAGGTTCAAGAGAAAAGAAAGCATTCAGGAGGTACAAGGAATACTAGCAGGAGCAGGACAGAGAACTGTATCAGTTAAAAGCAAAGGAGGCTGGAAGGCAGTCAGAACAGCAAAGGCCCAAACTGAGGAAAAGATAGCCAACTCAGTTAAGAAGGAATAAAACCTTTTATAGGTACATCAGGAGCAAAGGAAGACCAAGGGAGGATAGTGAGGCTTAATAAAGGGAGGGAGGGTGGGCGAGGGAGAATGTGAAAAGGCAGAGATACTAAACAAATATTTTTGCTCAGTATTTACAAAGGAAGAGGGAGTACATAAAACAAACAGTAGTAACACTCTGGATACAGAAGTTGATACCAGCCATTTACAGAAGAAAGGGTTCTGAAAGAACTCTTAAAATTGAAGGTGGACAAAGCAATGGGGCCTGATGGGATTCATCCCAGAATTCTAAAAGAACTAAGGGTAGAACTAGTGACACCACTGACTACCCTCTTTAACAAATCATGGGAGGATGGGGTGACCCGAGGACTGGAGGAGGGCAGATGTGATTCCCCTTCACAAAAGTGGGAGCAAGGCAGAAGCAGGAAACTATAGACCTGTTAGTTTAACCTCAGTGATAGGGAAAATGATGGAATCACTTCTAAAGGAAAGAATTGTCGGTATCTAGAGGCCAGAGGGCACAAGATCCTAGGCAGCATGGATTCTAGCAGGAAGGTCATGCCAGATGAATCTGATAGATTTCTTTGACTGGGTGACCAAAGTAGTAGATCAGGGAGGGGCTGTGGACATGGCCTACCTAGACTTTAGCAAGGCATTTGACACAGTCCCACAAAGAGATTAATATATAAGTTAGCCAGCCTGGGGTGGGTCCCAAGATGACAGCCTGGGTAAAGAATTGGCTGGAGAATAGGACACAGAGGTAATAGTAAATGGAGTCCACTCAGAAGAAAGGAGGGTTACTAGCGGGGTACCGCAGGGTTCAGTATTAGGACCAGTCCTCTTCAATGTCTTTATAAGCGACATTGCAGAAGGACTGGAAGGAAAAGTATGTCTCTTTGCAGATGACACTAAGATCTGCAACAGAGTTGATGCACAGGGTGGGGTGGAAAGGATGAGAAGGGACTTGGCAAGGTTAGAGGAATGGTCAAATGTATGGCAGCTTAGATTCAATGCTAAGAAGTGCAAGGTAATGCACCTGGGAAACAAAACCCAGGGGAAGAGTACACAATGGGGGGATACTAACAACAACAAAAATGGAAAGGGACCTGGGGGTAGTCATATCAGATGACCTAAAGGTGGGCAAGCAATGTGAGAGGGCAGCAAGGAGGGCTAGGGGGATACTGGGATACATAGGGAGAGGCATCACCAGTAGAAAACAGGAAGTTATTATCCCTCTGTACAGACAGCTGGTGAGACCCATCTGGAGTACTGTGTGCAGTTCTGAGACCCAATCTCCATGAAAGACATAGACAGGATGGAAGCTGTCCAGAGAGGCAACAAAATGGTGCAGGGTCTGCACAGGAGGACATATGAAGAGAGACTAAGGAGCTTAATATGTATAGCCTCGAGGAAAGGAGGGAGAGGGGACATGATAGAAACTTTCAAGTACCTCAAGGGAATCAACAAAGTCCAAGAGGTAGCATCTTTCAAAAAAAAGAGGTGTGCAAGAACAAGGGCACAATTTGAAGATAGAGGCTCAGAGGTAATTTAAGAAGTATTTTTCTACAGAGAGGGTTGTGGATGCATGGAATGGCCTTCCGGAGGATTTGGAGTCAAAATCAGTGGTGGAATTCAAGCATGCATGGGATAGTCATAAGGCAATTCTGGGGGTGGGGTAGAAAGAAGTAGGCTGCTGGTTAACTAGGATCTGCAGCTTATCCAGTAGGTAGGGAAATGGGCAGACTGGGTGGGCCAAGCGGTCCTTATCTGCCGTCAAATTCTATGTTTCTATGTTTCTATGAGTTCATTTTCTGAACCCAGTAGCCCAGTGGATCATCATCAAATGGCTCAATTGATTCTGCAAAGTAGCCATAAAGTAGATTTTCTGCAGAGAGAGGCTGAGACTGTGAGCATTTGTGTTGCTGTTGACGCAATGATGTACTGAGTAATGCCCAGTCACTCTCCCCTACACTGCCACTATGCTGTCTTTCCATATCTCCACCAGTATCATCCGATTCCAAACCACCACATGCCTGTCTCTCTCCCTCAGGAACCTGAACTGGAGCATCTTCTTCCTCTTCCAAGTGTCACACTGCCTGCATGGCACTATTTAACTCTTCACTCAGCTGTTGCCTAAAATGAGTCACCCTGTGGCTGTCCATGGCTATATGAAGGATCTTGATTTTGAACCTAGGGTACAACATGGTAGCAAACACATGATGGCAGGTACCCATGACTGTGGTGAACCTTGCATCAGGTTGTGCATCGAGATGAATAACAAGGTCAGTGACCTCTTGTGGACTGAGTGTATTGTCAGTCAAAAATAGTTGTAATGATCTTTCAAGAATATGCACAGCTGGGATAACCTGACTAGATAAGGCTGTGGCAGCCCTTAGATCGTGTACTCCTCTCAAATGGTGCAAGAACCTTCACCATGCCCTCAAGAACTAACCAACCATGATGTCCTAGGACCCCTCCAATATCTACCTCCATAGACATTTCATGTAGTGCTCACTTTTGCTCCAGCAGTCGTGAAAGCATCAGGAATGAAGAATTCCACCGAGTGCTAACATCTTGTATTGCACGATGTTGAGGCAGACCAAGGCATTCCTGAACTTCTCGTAATTTGTTAGTGGCTTTTACTGAGTGATGGAAATGGCTGCAGATGGAATGGGCTGTGGATAATATGTTGTTCCTAGTACTGTTACACAGTGCATGAGTCACCACCAAATTTAGTGTGTGTGTGTGTGTGTGCGCGCGCGCACGCAAAGCAACAAATACTCACAAAATGGCCATCATTGATGGCTTTCACCATGTTTGTGCCACTGTTGATAACAAAAAAACAACTTTTAAATTGATGTTAACACCAGTCCAAGATCACAACATGTCTTGCAGGAACATGGGACTATTATGTGCTCTGTGGTCTTCCTTCATCAGTCCAACGTTCAGCAAAGCTGACCTAATGAGACTACCAGATTTGGGGGGGCATGGATGAGCCACAAGGTGATGCATCGAAAACGGCAGCAGCAGGTTGTTGCATACACTAGTGTGCAGTTAAGGAGAGATAGGCATGCAGGGAGTTATCGCTAGTCCAGATATCTGACATGCAGTGAAAAACACCACCAGCAGCCTCTGCAAGAAGAGCAGCAACAGCAAATCACATGCCATTATACTGTCGTGGCAATACACTCTGTGAAAATGTAGTATGAAATGGTATCTGATAACATGGGTGCAAATAGTTGAGAAGCCATTGGAGGCCAGTATCTTCCACAACTGAGATAGGCTGGAGATCTAACGCCATCATCTCGGCAATCAGCTGAGTGATTTGCTGTGCTGTTGGATGTGAGGCATGATACTATGTTCATGTATGTAGAGCATTCATTATTGGAACTGCCACGGGAGACATCGATGTGGACCACTTCAACAACGGTGGTGTGCAAAGTGCTGTTCACTGTCTCTTCCTTGTAGTATCACTGGAGTCAGAAGTGACCACCAGAGTAGAGGCTGGACTCCGTGTTGGTGAGGGAGAAGGAGTGACATCACCACTGGGCTGCTTGAAATCAGATCTGTCGATACCACCACCACTGCCAACAGTACATGCCTGTCCACCAGGGGGGGTTTGGTCTTGGTGAAACCAAGGGTTCAGATCCAGACTCAGATGAGCTCCGATACACTTGAGGGTGCTTAAGCTTCAAGGGGTTCTGTAATGATGTTGTGGTTAAGTTACAGAGTTTATAGTGTTGTTGCAAAAAGAACAGACTGCCTTCCTTGTGTCCTCCTTTAACACAGTGAAATGCAGCCACACAGCACTTTTAACACTGCGGTTACCAGTGTTTCTGTTAGCACCACATCCCCCAGTTCATTTTTCAACAGATGTGCCTGTCTTGCCCTGGTGTTCTTGCCCTATGGCCACTGCCCCTGATGGTGTCATGCAAGTGGTGCCATCACTTGGCTGTCCTTCATGCTGTGATGGAGCCTGCTGAAGAAACATTAGTGCTGCTTATTTGGTCTTCTTAGAGGGAGGGGGGCCCTTACCCTTACTGCCACTTTTAGTACTCTTGCTACTAGTGCTACACTTAGAGGCTGTTTTGCCAGCCACCTTTTTTTTCTGCCCTCAAGGTACATAGTGTACTCTGCCTCATCTTCAAAGTCACTCACATGTGTGTCTGATGAGTAAGATGACGTGTCACTGGCCAGTTCATCATGTAGAGGGAAATACTCAGAACCAGATAACTGGTCATCCTTTACAACATTTTTAGGAGTACTGAGAAGTAGGAGGCATAACTGTATCAACTATAATGGTCATACTGATAATATACACTGTGGCAGAGATACCAGACTGTGGTGACAGTGTTACAATAGTGGCAGTAGTGGCAGGGTTCATAGTATCAGTAATGGCTGGAGTGACAGTCACAGTTGCAGGGCTGGCTGTAGTAGTCATGCTGCCAGTTGTGAAAGAGGAAGACAGGGTCTCTATGGTGGTGGTGCTGGTAATGACAGATGTGATGGTGCTGGTGCCAGATGGGGACACATTGATGGTTATGGTGGGAGTCAAGAACAGTGTCCTTCTGCTTGTGCTTCTTGTATCACTTTCTCCTGTGCCAGCCACAGTACTACTGTTAACAGAATACATAGGCTTGGAAGGGGTTAAGAATAATTTTAGGTGTTGAATTTGGGCTGACCGTCTCTCACATTCAGGTTCAGCATCACCAACCTGTTCCTCCATTGTAGATTTGCATGGGCTGGACCAAATTCATTTTTTTCCAACTCTACCTGCCATTGTCTTTGTCTATGCCAAGAAGTTCTAAACACTCTCAAGTACTTAATACACTGTAAATGTACAAACGTTCTGCTTTATTGTAGCACTGAAAAATTCTTGCAAGCAGCACCTGCTGCTGTACTGCTTTATTTTAGCACCAAACATTTTTTGCAAGCCCTCCGAGACCGCTACTGACTTTCCTGAAACCCGAGCTCAACCTCAGAATACACCACAAATATTTTTTACACAGCGATTTCTACAGCTGAACTACTGCAGTTATTTTTTTTGTAAATGCACAAAAGGTCTTCTGTATTTTAGTACAAAACAAGCATTTGTCAATGCCGAATGTTGCTTGTTTGAATGTTGCTTGAATGTGCTGTTTAGGTATTTGGAAGTCATTGGAGTGCAAATATTGAAAATTTGCGAACTTAAGAGCGTGCGTAGGAACTGCGCAATGCACGCTCGTAAAACAGTCATTTTTAGGAATTTTTTCACCAAATTTTCAACATAGCCATTTTAAGACCTCTGCTCATCAACAGTGTCACTGTGATTTTGTTAATGTGTCCCATACATTGAGTTTTCACACCGACTGTGCCATTGTGCGCTACATGGGTGGAAACACGTTTTGGGCAGGATGTGAAAAATGACAGCTGTACTGCTCATAAGGAGGTGTGGTAAAATGTCAATGTTGAAGATCTGGATTGGAAATATTGAAAATTCGCAAACCTACGAGCGTGCGTGGGAACTGTGCAATGCACACTCGTAAAACAGTCATTTTTAGGAATTCTTTCACCAAATTTTAAAAATTCCCACTTTAAGATCTCTGCTCATGAACAGTGACACTGTGATTTTCTTAATGTGTCCCATACACTGAGTTCACACACCGACTATGCCATTGTGCGCTACATGGGCGGAAACATGTTTTGGGCAGGATGTGAAAATGACAGCTGTACTGCTCATGAGGAGGTGTGATAAAATACCAATGTTGAAAATCTGGAGTGAAAATATTGAAAATTCGCAAACTTACAGTGCGTGGGAACAGTGCTTATTCATTAAACAGTCATTTTAGAATTTTTCACCAAATTTTCAACACAGGCATTTTAAGATCTCTGCTCATGATCAGTGTCACTGTGATTTTCTTAATGTGTCCCATACATTGAGTTCATACACCGACTGTGCCATTCTGCGCTACATGGGCGGAAACATGTTTTGGGCAGGATGTGAAAAATGACAGCTGTACTACTCATGAGGAGGTGTGATAAAATGCCAATGTTGAAAATCTGGAGTGAAAATATTGAAATTTCGTGAACTTACAAGCCTGTGTAGGAACTGCAAAGCACAGCTCATAAAACAGTCATTGTTTGGAATTTTGGCACAAATTTTCAACATGGGGTTTTGGACCCTTTCTCATGAATGATGTCACTGTCATGGGGTATTCAGGCCGAAGGTGATTTCATGATCACTGCGCAAAATCACCCTTCAGGGCGACTCGCCATGACAGTGACATCATTCAGGAAGTCAAAAAACCTATGTTAATTGATGCAAAATCAAAAATACCTGAGATATGCAACAAGTTGAAACCCCTCTGTGGCCATTATACAGCTTACGGCATTTCCTCGGTTCGCGATCGGCTTTGAAGAGTGCAGAGCGTGTTTCTGGTCACGAAGATCATCACACGAAATCCGGAGGTAAGTATGGGGTGGGGGGTGTGGGGAGCTGGGTGTGCAGTGGGTGGGTCAGGTTGTGGGAGGGGGTTGGGAGGCGTGCCGCAGGACCGTTTTCGGTTTTCAGGTATTTAAAAAAAAGGCGATGTGGGACCCTTTGCCACGCTGAGGTGGGCTCTAGCATGGCATGAGGGGCGTTGAAGTGTTCAGCCAGCAGGGGATTGGGCACCCCATCGGCCATAAATTTGTTGCCATGCTGGGTGGGCTCCCAGCATAGCAGGATGGGCGTTCAGCCGGCGGAGTGGGCACCCCGTCGGCCATGGAATTGTGGATGGGACGTTCAGCCAATGAGAGTTAGGCACCCCGTTGGAAAAAGGACCACTTGCCATGCTGGGGTGGGCTCCCAGCGTGGCACTACCTGGGGGAGGGTCGCAGTTCAGCCGGCCAGAGTTGGGCACCCCATCAGCTATACAATGTGTGCAGGGGCGTGCATGCCTGCGGGGAGCTGGCGTGAGCAGCCTCTTATCGGTGCTCACTGAGGCGTAGCTCCCCCTTTCAACTGTATGCCACTGCATTTTGGAGCGTGTCTTAGACAGCTCCAAAATGCATTGGCTTATAGGGGCCGCCTGCCAGCACACTGACTGAACTGGAGGAGGAGGTGGCACACCTCCGAAATCTCCGATGATGGCACTATGTTTCTTGAGCATGCATGCAAGCAACATAAAAATTCATACAAGCAGCAGTATTGCTTTATTTTAGGACAGAAAATTTCTTGCAAGCAGCACGCATGCAAGGCAGGCAAGACAGGAGGGTGGCATGGGACCTCACAGGGGAAGGAAACAACTCCTGGTGGGGGGACTCCATTGTTATGGAGGTAAAACTATGGGAGGAAGGGGAGAAGGAGGTAAGGTGCCTGCCTGGCGCCATTTCTTGGAAGGATAGGGAGCGAATCCTCAGGACTGCCAGAGCAGTTGCATGGGGCAGGGAGCTGGATGTCATTGTCCAGCTAGGGACAAATGACCTGGCTGAGAAAGGGATCAGAGCAGTGCAGCAAGAGTCTGTGGAGTTGGGGGATGGGCCTTAGACAAGTAGCACACACGGTAACCTTCTCGGAGGTGCTGCCTGTCTATGGCATGGGTGAGGCTATGGTGCTGCACACCATGGGATTCAATTAGTGGTTGAAAAACAGGTGCAGAGCTCAGGGATTTGGCTTCATTGGGGACTGGGGGTCCAGCTGGAGTAATGCAGGCCTATACTGGCGTGATGGTCTGTGTCTGACCAGGAGGGGAACCAGGATCCTAGGTGATAAGTTTAAATGCATAATTGGCAAGCATTTAAACTAGCCAAGGAGGGAGGCACTGGAAAGGAGCAGGGAAATCCTAGCCCCCAAAATAAATCAGGGTAGTAAGTGAGGTAAACACCAAGATAGAGATGTTGATAGGGAGAGGGGCAGGGGTAAATGGAGAAAATGACAAAGGCACTAAGGACACGGATGGGACAAAAAGGGGTAAGGCCATCAAGAAATGGAGGGTAATGAGTACCAATGCCTGTAGTCTCGGCAGCAAGCTCCCTGAACTGGTGGCTTTGTTGGAAGAGGGAGGCCTGGATATCGTAGCAGTCACAGAAACATGGTACCCAGAGAACCATGACTGGGATGTTAACATACCAGGGTACACAACCTACAGGAGAGACAGGGAGGGGAGAAGAGGGGGAGGAGTAGCTCTCTATGTAAGGGAAGGGATAAAAGCAACATAACTAAAGAGTAAACAGGGAAGAGAGGAGGCACTGTGGGTCACCTTAGAGACTGGAAATGGCACCACAATCCACACTGGGGTTGTATACAGACTCCCATGTCAGGGGGTGGAGGGAATGGACAAGGATATGATAGAAGGCATCCTTAGGATGGCAGAGAAAGGGAAGATCCTGTTGATGGGGGACCTGAATATGCCAGATGTTAACTGGAGCACCTTTGCTGCAGCCACATCCAAGAGCAGGGCCATTCTCGATGCCCTACAGGGGGCATGCCTCAGACAGCTAGTTTTGGAACCCACTAATGAGGGAGCAATCTTAGACCTCATACTCTCAAATGGGAACAGTGAGAGGATCTCACATCTAGAAGTGGGTAGCTATCTGGAAACAAGTGACCACCAAACAGTGTGGTTCATGATAAACTCAGCTACAGAGTCAAGTCATACAAAAGTGAAGGTACTGGACTTCAGTAGGACTGACTTTCACAAGATGGGAGAGTGCCTTAGAAAATCACTAGCAAACAGGCTAGAAGGAGGAGTGGAGCAACAATGGGGAAACATCAAAACTGCCATCACAGAGGCAACAAGCCTTTGTGTGAAGCAAATAAACAAATCAAAATGAAAGAAAAAGCCACTATGGTTCTCAAAAGAGGTGATGGAGAAGGTTAGGGAGAAAAAGATAGCATTTAGGAAGTATAAGGAAACACAGAAGGAGCGGGACAGAGAACTGTACTAGTTAAGGCAGAAGGAAGCAGGGAGGCAAGTCAGAATAGCAAAGGTCCAAACTGAGGAAAAGATAGCCAACTCGGTTAAGAAGGAGGATAAAACCTTTTATAGGTACATCAGGAAGCATGTAATAGACAAAGGGAGGGATAATGAGGATGAATAGAATGGATGGTGGGTGGGCAGAGAGGGGCAGTGAAAAAGCAGGGATACTGAATGAATACTTCTGCTCAGTATTCACAAAAGAGGAGGGGGAGGTGCCTAATCAAATTAACAGAAGCACTCTTGATAGCGGGGTCAATCCCAGTCCTTTCACAGAAGAAAGAGTTCTGAATGAACTCCTAAAACTGAAGGTGGACAAAGTAATGGGGCCTTATGGAATTCACCCCAGAATTCTTAAAGAATTAAGGGGAGAACTAGTGACACCACTGACTACCCTTTTTAACAAATCATGGGAGGATGGTGTGGTACCTGAGGACTGGAGGAAGGCGGATGTGATTCCTGTTCACAAAAGTGGGAACAAGACAGAGGCAGGAAGCTACAGACCTGTCAGTTTGACCTCTGTGGTAGGGAAAGTGATGGAATCACTTCTGAAAGAAAGAATTGTTGAGTACCTAGAGGCCAGTGGGGCATAGGACCCAAGGCAGCATGGATTCACACTGGGAAGGTCATGTGAGACGAATCTAATTGATTTCTTTGACTGGATGACCAAAGTAGTAGACCAGGGAGGGGCTGTGGACTTGGCCTGTCTAGACTTTAGCAAGGCATTTGACAGTCCCACACAAAAGATTAATAATCAGATTAACCAGCCTGGGAGTGGGTCCAAGGGTGGTAGCCTGGGTAAACCATTGGCTGGACAACAGGACACAGAAGGTAATTGTAAATGGAGTCCACTCTGAAGAAAGAGGGGTTACTAGTGGGGTAATGCAGGGTTCAGTGCTGGGTCCAGTCCTTTCTTAATGTCTTTATAAGTGACATTACAGAGGGACTAGAAGGAAAAGTATGCCTCTTTGCAGATGACACAAAGATGTACAACAGGGTTGATACACAAGGAGGCATGGAAAGGATGAGAAGGGACTTGGCAAGGATGGAGGAATGGTCAAAAGTATAGCAGCTTAGATTCAATGCAAAGAAGTGCAAAGTAACGCACCTGGGAAACAAAACACAAGGGAAGATTACGCAATGGGGGGAGGTAGTAACAATAACGAAAATGGAAAGGGACATGGGGTAGTCATGTCAGATGACCTTAAGGTTAGCAAGCAACGTGAGAAGGCAGTATGAAGGGCTGGGGGATACTGGGATGTATACTAAGAGGCATCATCAGCAGAAAACAGGAAGTTGTTATCCCTCTGTACAAACAGTTGGTGGGTCCCCATATGGAATACTGCATCCAGTTCTGGAGACCCCATCTCCGCAAGGAGATAGACAGGATGGAGGAAGACCAGAGGAGGGTAACTAAAATGGTGCAGGGTCTGCAAGAGAAGCCATACGAGGCCAGACTAAAGGAGCTTAAGATGTATACACTTGAGGAAAGGAGGGAGTGGGGGGACATGATATAAACTTTTAAGTATCTCAGTGGAAACAACAAAGTCCAAGAGAGTAGCACCTTTCAGAAAAAGAGATGTGCAAGAACAAGGGAACACAATTTGAAGATAGAGGGGATGGCTCACGGGCAATGTGAGGAAGTATTTTTTTCACAGAGAGGGTGGTGGACGCATGGAACAGCCTTCCTGAGGAGGTTGTGGGGTCTAAAACTGTGAGAGAATTCAAAAATGCATGGGACAGACATAAGGCAATTCTTGTGTAGGGCAGGAAGAAATAGCCTGTTGGTTAACTAGGATCTGCAGCTTATCTTGTAGGTAGGGAAATGGGCAGACTAGGTGGGCCAAGCGGTCCTTATCTGCCATCAAAGTTTATGTTTCTATGTTTAAGGGTGTGCACACACTGCAAGCATCACTACCTAGCTCTAAACCATGGGTGGTGGGAGGAGTGCAGTCAGCTGACTGCCGTCCGACACTGTGGGCGACTACTGACTTTCATGAAACCCGAGCCCAACCTCCCTCAGATTACATACACCACAAATATTTTTTTACACAGAGATTTCTACAGAAATACTGCAATTATTTTTTTGTAAATTCCCTAATGTTCTGTTGTATTTTAGTACAAAACAATTCTTGCAAGCAGCAGTGCTGCTTTATTTTAGCACATAAAAATTCTTGCAAGCAGCACGCAGGCAGGGCAGGCAAGGGTGTGCGCACACTGCAAATGTACTGCCTAGCCCTAAACCATGAGGGGGTGGGAGAAGTGCAGTCAGCTGACTGTCCTCTGACACTGTGAATGGCTACTGACTTTTGTGAAACCAGAGCCCAACCTCCCTCAGATTACATACTGTACACACAAATATTTTTACACAGAGATTTCTACAGCAAAATTACTGCAGTTATTTTTTTAATTTTTTGTAAATGAACAAAAGTTCTGCTGTATTTCAGTAGAAAAAAATGGTTGCAACCAGCAGTACTGTTTTATTTTCGCTCAGAAAAATTCTTGCAACCAGCACGCACACAGGGCAGGCAAGGGTGTGCACCATCTCTACCTAGCCCTGAACTGTGGGGGTGGGGTGGGAGTGCAGTCAGCTGACTGCCCTCAGAGACTGCTGGTGGCTACTGACCTTCCTGAAACCTGAGAACAACCTCTGATTACACCACAAATATTTCTTACACAGAGGTTTCTATGGTAGAACTACTGCAATTCAGTTTTTTTTTTAATTTGTAAATGCACAACAGTTCTGCTATGTTTCAGTACAAAACAAAGGTTGCAAGCAGCAGTATTGCTTTATTTTTGCACAGAAAAATTATTGCAAGCAGCATGCATGCATGGCTAGCAAGAGTGTCGCACACTGCAAGCGACACTCTAGCCCTAAACTGTGGGGTGGGGGGGCTGGAAGTGCAGTCAGCTGACTTCCCTCTGAGATTTCTGGCTAGGATACTACTGGGTTTTGTGAAAGCTGAGCCCCCCCACCCCAGAAATACTTATCATTTACACCACCAAATTACATTTTTTTTTTAAATCGGTACAGTACAGCAGTCAAAGTAGAAGTTAGAACTACTGTAGTTAAGGAGATAACCTGCAACTTAAGTCTCTCTGCAGCTTCTCTGGGCAAAATAAATCAAACAGTTTCTCTGGGGAAAAATACAAAAAGCCTCACACCACTACCAGGCAAGCACTAAGAAAAGGAGCACACTGCTCCTTCATGTCCAGAGCACAACACAGAAGCCCCTGAAATGAAGGTATATACTAGTTTCTCTCTGCAGCTCCTAGCAAAAACAATCACTACATCAGATGATTTATCCATGAAAAAAAAAAACTCCCAGTGCTCCCCCTAGTACTAGGCACTTAGACACACGGTCCAGAACAAAAAAACAAAGATTTTGTGATGAAAATATTATTTTTTGGCAACTCCTAATCTCTGCTGGCTTAGAGCTATCTCCACTACGATCTCTTCACTACGCAGCAATGTCAAAGTGTCACGTGATATGGCTTTGGCAAACTCTCAGCGATTGGTCAGCAAGTCCTGTGAGATCTTAAAATCCCACGGAAACGCCGAATAGCTGTGCTATTCAGTTCCTGAGTACCGTATTATTCATGGTATTCAGGATTTAATATTCGTTACTCGCACACCCCAATACACGTATCCTCAGAGCACTGGCTGTTGAATAACAAGTGCATTAAGAGAACTTACACATTATGGATTGCATGAAGGGTAGAAACGTATGTGCAGCCAAAACCAGTATGTAAGGTCAGTCAGACTGACAGATGGGAGGACAGGGAGGAAGATTGCATACTTCAGGTGGGGGCTTGGAAAATCTGATTAGGGACCTGAGGATCACCCAGTTGTTGCTCCGCCAAATTATTCACACGTCCCCCCTACTATCCACCAAGTATCTGTGTACCATCTGATCTGCAGATACAATGTGAAAATAGTTAAAATGGAACAGAAACGCTTGGACATTCCTGTGACAGAGATAAATAAGACCCTGTCCCATTTGTTATGCAGAAAGAGTTAAAAGCAAGGATCTATTCTATCTTCTCCTTTTCTGCCTCTTGCCTGTCTGATTGTGCAATCAAATTTTCTTGTGAGACCTAGGAATTGATTACTCTGACAGTCTCACAATCCCTCCCCCCGCTATTTCCCTGCCTTCACTTGCTGTTTTTTGCTATTTCTGTCTTTCTGTCCCCCTTACTTATCTGTGGTTATAAAAATGTATGTGGATCTTTATGTGAAACTGGGTTCTCTTGTTTGCAAATATATATAGTTATGTTGTTGAAGTGGTTGCAAAAAGCTGTTTGGAACTCAGGGGGTTAACTTTGAGATGCAGTTTGACCTCCACAAATGTTTTTTGCAGAGTTGTCAACAGGAGATTAGTTTTGGGACTCAGTGTTCTGTTTTGTTGTACCTGCAAGGAAAGAAACTGACAAGTTCTGATTCATTTTGTGAGAAACAGGATGTCTCTTAATGAGCTCAGGATGCAGAAATTAATTGCCAGGTAAAGATGTCTTATAAAATGAGGGCACTGTTTTGTTGGAGAGTTGGAGAGCAAGATACTGAGATTTAGAATTAGAGGTACCCTCAGATGAAGTATTTTGTTTTGTTTTGTTTGAACTGCCTGTATAAACGCTATCCAGCACAAGTTTTTTTTTTTTAATATTAATGCTATTAAAAATAATATAATGTTACTTGTGAATTTTATAACTGCTTCTGGTTTTCCTATGCTACCTGACCTGTGCCTCCACGACAATTTCCCAATTCATATATACTTACCCATATTCCCTTTCTGTATGTCTCACTCTTCTACTGTTCATGGTCTCCCTCATCTTTAAAACCAACTCTGTATATATCCCCTTGTTGTGCCAATATAAATGGTCCAACCAGTGACATCATTGGTTAGAATCCATCTGTGGCTTCTTTGGTGGTAGTATTGCTTGCTTGAGCTCCTACTTGATGCTAACTAAGTGCATTGAGGTGCTGCACCAGTCTCATTAAGGTGGCAGCCTATACCAGCAGCTTTATCAGTGCCAGGGCCACTGACTCACTTTAACCAATGATGTCACTGCTTGAGCATTATAATATGACCAGATATTGACTATGTACCAAGTTGGTTTGTAAGATGAGGAGACAGAAAACAAAAAAACAGATGTGCACAGAAAAGAATAGGAGGTCAGTAGATGTGAATTGGGAATGCTGCAGTGCTTCTGTTCCTAAAACTGGAAAATGTGGGATATGTCTAGAAACATGGAATTCGTCGAGCAGAAAAGGACCAATTGGCTCTCCCAGTCTGTCCAGTTGGTCCTTTCCTAGTCTGTCTCTGCAGACCCTAACTTGCCTCTGGCAGCCCTCCCTCTTTCCTTCCTGTCTACAAACTGTGTGTGTGACTGATTTGGGGGAGCTGAAGGGGTTCTTTAAGTAAAGTAATAGCTGGTGGCGATGAATCAGTGATACGATAATCTTACAAGAGCCCTGGTGGCACCTGCTACAGAACATTGCACTATGCTGTGCTTAGCGCAACAACATAACTCATTCTATGGTTCTCTACCCTCCCCCATTACATGATAGCTGAACCGGGAGGAAATATCATAATCATCTGTGTAAAAATTCAGAGCCTGCCTTCTCATCTTTGTTGAAAGAAGTACTTTCTATTTAAAATGACCATGTCCACTTATTTTTCTCTGTCCCTTTTTTGTTTGTTTTTGCACAGATGCAGTGCTGTGGTGTGGACAGCTACGATGATTGGTTCTCTGTGTTGGGAGACAACATTGTGCCAGATCGATGCTGCAGGGAACACTTCCAGGACTGCGGCCGCAATTCGACCAGTTTGTTTTATAAAGTGGTAAGCTGAATAGTGCCATGGGGCACTGAAAAACAGGGCTTTTGAGTTGGGGTTGTGGGGAGGGGCATAACTGGTGTTCAGCTAATAGGCTAAAGGAAGTTGGGGGAGGTGCTAAGACATAGAGATCAAATGTGTGTGTGTGTGTATGTATGTATGTACATACTGTATATACATATATATATATATACACACACACATTAAAACTTGGTTAATGCATCAGTTAGAGCTGAAGCAACAAAAGAAGGGAAATTAGGTATTAGGGTTGAGACTCTAACACCCCTCCACCCTACCATCCACCCCCTCCACAGACCAACTGATGGCGAGGTGTGCCGTGGGGTCATCAGCCCTAATCTCACCCCATTCCATGTAAGAAAGCTGACATGGTACAGTGTAGGAGAATGGGGTGAGAGTTAGCCTGATGACCCCAAGGCACACCCCATCACCTGTTGGTCTGTGGAGGGTGGGGTGGTAGGGTGGGGGTGTTAGGGTTCTCAACCCTAATGCCTCGTTTCCTACTTTTCTCACTTCAGCCCTAACTGATACATAAACAAAGATTTTTGCAATGAATTTCCTTACTTTTTGAGAAAGTGCAGTGTTACCCCTATATGGTTTGGGGGGCCCTGTACTCCCATGGTACCAATTTTTCATAATGAACTGTCATCTCTCTGTGGGAGTGCAGGGTGCATGAAGGGTCGCCCTGCAGTACCATTACTGCATATTGGTATCCATATGTGGGAGCACAGGGCCTCATCTTCCTATAGCCTTGTGCTCCCATGCAGCCAGTTTTTTGGAGAGCAGGACCCCCATCTATCCATAAGTGCACAGACATTGTAATAAGCTGTCATGTCCCTGGGGGCCCTGCGCTCCCAGTGTTGCATAATGAGTAGCCCAGTAGTCCCATTACTGCATTATGATATCCACATGTGGGCCCTGAACTCCCACCTACCTATAATTGTAGAGACGCAGCACAGACCTAGACACATTCCAAGTAACCCTTGTGCTGCAAATGGCACGATATCTCAGTAACTGTAGCAACCTTACAAACATTTCCACTGCAGTTGTAATCATGGACTGGTAACCTGCACGTGTGCTTAGTACAGCTGCGTTCAGCGAAAAATCCATATTGCAAACTGTTTTCGATACAGGCACTGAAAGGTGCCGTGTTCGACACAGTGTTATCCTATGAGAAATTTCTCAACTTTGGAATGCCATAACTGGAACCAATGCAGATTTTTACAACAAACCAGCATAAATCAGATATCTGGGACATGCCCTTTCTACCCTGCAAATTTCAAGCAAATGCCCTAACCGTTTCTTTGCAGTGAAGTGGCAAAGAAACTGCAACCTTTTAAAATCCCTGTTCATGAGCTGTCAAAATCCTTGTTTGTGAGCTGAATCCCTGTTTGTGAGGTGTCAAAATCCCTGTTCGTGAGCCAATCCCTGTTCACGAGGTAGGGACATCTGGTTGTCATCTCACGAACAAGGATTCTGACAGCTCACGATCAAGAATTTTTAGGGACATCTGGTCGTCATCTCACGAATAATGATTTTGACACCTCACAAGCAAGGATTTCTCATGAACAAGGATTTTGACACCTCACGAACAGGGATTTTGGCACCTCATGAACGAGGATTTTTTAAATAATCCATGTTCGTGAGGTGTTAAAATTCCTGTTCATGAGCTAAATCCCTGTTCGTGAGGTGTCAAAATCCTTGTTCGTGAGAAATCCCTGTTCGTGAGACAGGGCCATCTGGTCGTCGTCTCACGAATAAGAATTTTGTCAGCTCATGAATAAGGATCGACCTGTAAACAGAGATTTTGACACTTCACGAACAAGGATCGGAAGCAAGAAATTAACAAGGATTTTCAGAATAAAAAATGGCCATTTTTTGAGAAAAGTAAATGGAACCAAAGCCATGGGATTGTAGAGGGCGTCACCCTGAACAAAACCCATACTTTAATCCCCATAGGAGACATCCGAGGGGCAAGTTACAACATTTTGTTTTTTTGCAAAAGATGAAAACAGGATGGTGGCTTGTGAACAGGGATTTTTTTCATGCAAACAGGGATTTAATGAATCCCTGTTTGTGAGCTGTCAAAATCCCTGTTCATGAGGCCAAATCCCTGTTTGAGGCTGTGCAGCTATCCAAAAGACTGAACTGAGCATGCTCAGAACCTGAAATTTCAAAATTGATTAACTTTGGAACGGATTAATATTTTTTCACCAAACCAATGTTGGCTTTTTTTCTGTGGGGTGAGCATTTTCTACCCTGAAAATTTCAGGCCAACATTCCAAACGATGTGGCCATAGAGCAATGAGGAATAATCCGCAAAAATGGGCAAAAAAAGCGAAACACACTTTTTTCATTATGTGTTGTGCAAAATTCACAAATCCGGTCAAAATGAAACTTGGCATGTCAAGAGATTTGTCCCAGAGGACCAAACATACCAAAGTTTGTGCAAATCTGTTGAATGGTTGCAAAGTTATTAAAGTGCAAAATTTGGGGTTTAACATTAAACTGCGTACTCATCCCTAACTATAGTGTTGCTACCGCGCCACTATAATGTATATATCTGTGTGTGTGTGTGTGTGTATATATAAAACCAGAGGGGAAATCGGATGGCATTTCTGGGGCACTTGGTTGCTATTTACAAGTTACTCAGTACCTTTAGCGTTAAGGAACTGTAAGACCGGAAACCCCAAAGTCATGTGATGTGCCCTCTAATTTTTCTATATATTTGATCTTTAAGGCAAGGGTTCTCAGACCTTGCCATGGTAAGCCTCCCCTATTGGGCCTGAAAAAATGTCAGGCCTCCCCATGTGTTGTGACCTCATTTACATACATAGAAACATAGAAACATAGAAGTTGACGGCAGATAAGGACCACAAGGCCCATCCAGTCTGCCCATTTCTTTTTCTACCTTATAAATGTGCCATCGGCCTTTGCTCTGTCAGTGACCTATCTATTCATAGTCATTTGTATTGCTCCTTATGCCTATCCCATGCCTGTTTGAAGCCCTGCACTGTATTCATAGCCACCACTTCTTGTGGTAAGCCATTCCATGCATCTACCACCCTTTCTGTGAAAAAGAATTTCCTCACATTCCCCTTAATCGGCCTCCTCTAATCTCATGCTGTGTCCTCTTGTCCTGCTATTTTTCTTATATTTAAACATGTTAGACTCTTTCACCTTGTTTATGCCCTTAAGGTGTTTAAATGTCTGATCATATCCCCTCTCTCCTCCTTTGCTCAAGGGTATACATATTGAGCTCCGTTAATCTGTCCTATATGTCTTCTGATGCAATCCCTGCACCATTTTGGTTGCCTTCTCTGGACTGCCTCAATTTGGTTAATGTCTGTGAAGAAGATGTGGCCTCCAATACTGCCGCAGTACTCCAGATGAGGCTAACCAATGTCTTGTACAGAGGGATTATTACCTTTCCCTCTTACGACTTGTGATACCCTACTAATACACCCTAACAACCCCCTAGCCTTACCTACTGCTTTAGAGGTCTGCTTGGATGATTTTAGGTCATCAGTGATGATGATGCCCCAAGTCTCTTTCTTCCTTTGTGACTGCTAGCAACTCCCTCCCAGCCTATAAGTGGCTTCAGGTTTCTCTTCCCTATGTGCATGATTTTGCACTTCTTTGCATTAAATCCCAGTTGCCACTCTTCTGACCATTCTGCTAGTTTATCCAGATCTCTTCTCATTCTGCCCACCCCATCTGGATCATCTACTCTGTTGCAGATCTTGGTGTCATCTGCAAACAGACAAGCCTTACCCTCTAGTCCATCTGCGAGGTCACTAATGAAGATGTTGAATAGGACTGGCCCCAGGACTGATCCCTGAGGTACTCCCACTTGTGACTTGCATCTCTTCTGACTGTATACCATTTACCACCACTCTCTGTTTTTCTGCCAGTCAACCAGTTTGCCACCCAGTTGACCAACTTCTGACCCACCCGAGCCTACCTAGCTTATTTATCAATCTTCTATGTGGAACAGTGTCAAAAGCTTTGCTGAAGTCAAGGTAGCGACATCAACTGCTCCCCTTGGTCCACCACTCTGGTTACCCAGTCAAAAAATCTATGAGATTAGTTTGACAGGACCTTCCTTTGTAAACCCATGCTGTCTTGGATCCTGTGCCCTATGGATTCCAGGTGTTGCACTATCCTTTCCTTAAGGAGTGCCTCCATAATCTTGCCCACTACTGAGGTAAGACTGGACCGGTCTGTAGTTGCCGCCTCCTCCCCTACCACTCTTGTGGAGTGGGATCACATGAGCCCTTCTCCAGTCTTCTGGGACCTCTCCTGTGCTCAGAGACTCACTAAACAATTCTGCTAATGGCTCTGCTAGTTCCTCCTTTAGCTCCTTAAGTACCCTGGGATGTATGCCATCAGGTCCCATTGCCTTATCCACCCTGAGCTTAGCAAGCTCTTGTAGGACCCTTTCTTTTGTGAAGGGAATACATATTTGCATACTGTGGTAATTGTGTAAAATCTGTCCATAAGCGCACCGCACGTATATGCGCTAAATCAGATTTCTGGTCAACTTTTGCATGATTACCACTGTGCACTTGCCAGATACCTGTAATAATGAATAACAAATGAAAACACACACAGCCACTTTTAAAAAACCAAAAAATGTGTGTTTATTGTTACAGTGTATTAAAAATATATGGAAAGTATATTGTAAATCATGCTGCCTGTTAAATAATTAGTCCAGTGCCAGTCCAGTGCCAGTCTGTTAAGAGGGCAGTCTGTGAGCCTGTTTCCGTGCAGTTAGCTGCTGTATTCTTGGTCTGACATTTGAAAGATAGAGGCGCAAGTCATCTTCGACTTGAAGACGGTCCCGATATTTTGTTTTAATCGCTGTCAGCGCTGAAAATCCAGATTCACACAGATATGTTGAGGCAAAAGGCATAAGAACAGCAAGAGTTCCATTTTTCAGTGCTGGAGACTCTTGTCCAACTGACAGCCAAAAGTTTGCAAGAGGCTTTTGTGCAAAAGAAACCTTCAGAGTTGGGTCTGTGGCCAGATCAATTAGGCTCTCCTGTTCTCCTGGTGATAAGGAGTCTACAGAACTTGGCCTGAAAATGAAGGGATTCCTGACCCACTAGTGACTGTCCTGTCTGCCATGTTCAGAGAAGTAGTCTTGTAGCTTGCCTTGCAACCCACATAAATGTTCTGTAATTACTGCTTTGGCACAGTCGACTGAAAGTTCATGTTTCTGAAGAACATCCTCCAAGGTTGGAAATGTGGCAACTGATCCTTGCTGCACTCATGTGGACCAAAGTTCAAGTTTGGAACCAAATGTCTTGTTCTTGTCCCTGACTGTGAAAACATTGGCACCCCATCCTTGAAGTGACAGATAAAGTGAGTTCAGTCCCTCAAAGATATCTGCCAAGTATGTGAGCAAAGCAAGCCACTGTGGATTGTGGAAATTTTCCACAAGTGGAGTTACAGTCAGCAAGAAATGTGCGAACTTCATCATGCAGTTCATAGAGGCGGGTCAGCACTTTACCCCGGGACAACCAGCGGACCTCAGTGTGCAAGAGCAACTGTGTGTGTTTTGCTCCCATCTCTTCACACAGTACTGCAAACAGTCTGGAATTCAGTGGATGTGCCTTGATAAAGTTTATGGATTTCACTGCATCAGCCAAGACTTTGTGGAGCTCAGCTGGCATCTTCTTGGCTGCCAGAGCTTCCCTGTGAATCATGCAGTGGTTTCCGATAGCATTGGGAGCCACTGCTTGTACCCTTGTCACCACTACACTGTGTCTTCCAGTCATTGAGCGAGCTCCATCATTGCAAATACCAACACAGCGACTCCAGTCAAGGCCTTCATTCTAAATGAAGGCATTCAGCAGGCGAAACAGCTCTTCCCCAGTTGCTCTTGCAGAAAGTGGATTGCAGAACAGAAACTCCTCCTGAAGATCTGTGTCTGTGGCACACTGAGCATACACCGGAAGCTGTGCAGCATCTGCTATGTCCGTGGACTCGTCGATTTGCAGAGAGAAGATTGGGCTCTGATGAATGGAATCTATGATCTGCCTTTTCACATCTGCAGACATCTTCTCAATACGGTGGTAGACTATGTCATTTGAAAGAGGGATTGCATCCAGTTGTGCAGCTGCTTTCTTCCCAAGCATTACTGCACACATTTCCTTTGCAGCAGGAATTAGCAGCTCTTCTCCACTATTGTGTGGCTTCCCAGCTTTGGCAATTCTTACAGACAGAAGGTACAACACTTCAACAGCTTTCGCAAGTACAGTCCCATGCTGCTCCACAACTTTTCTTTGCCCTCTCACTTCACTCAGTTTTCTCTGGAAGAACTCTACTGGTTTTGAAAGTAAGCTGGGATGCTTTGTTTCCAAATGACGCCATAGCTTGCAGGGACACATACTGTCTTGTGCCAGAACCTCAGCACACACAACGCACTGGGGTCGTGGCATATCACTGGTCCCAATCCAGGTAAATCCTAGCTTCAGATAGCTGTCATCATATCTTCTGGCCTTGCGTTTTGCTTGAGGTTCTCTCAGTCCAGCAGCTTCCCCCTCGCCATGTACACACTTCCTTCCAGTCACCAGAAAATTATCCATTCTTGGTCTACAATGCAATGGTAAATTCATATTGATGAGAAGTTGATAAGTAAGCCGGTCTGAGTCCAGACCATCCTGGGCATGCCCATGTGTTCCACCACAAGTGCTACATACAATACAGCTGCTACAGACAACCCACCATCACAAACAATAAGAACTCCACAGAGTACTTATCAATTGAAGCACATTTTGAAGACAGATAACAGAAGACAGCAAGATCAAGATTGTGGGCATTTGTGCCCACTTGAAATCAAACAACTGCTAGCAGCAATTAGGTAAGTACCTTGACTCTTACTAGGGCCCAAACAAACACACACACACACACACAAAAACAGTAATAAAACAGAGCCCTCTTTACACAAAACAATCTGGTCTGTTACACCCGCCACCCCATCAGCCCTGATGCTACCACACATGAAGACATGAAGTTTCACAGTCATCCCAGAAATTTCAAGCACTGTTCATGGCATCAACAACATGGTAACTCTTGGCAGCCACTGCCCATCAGGTCCCTCACATCAAGCTCCTCCAGCAAATCCTTCAGTCAGTGCAAGCCCCCACCCAGCAGCCAGATTCTGAAGCACCGGGCAAATCTCGAGGGAGGATAAGAGAATTTACTTCATACTTACCATAATTTCCTTTTCTGTAAGCTCCAACATTGTCAGTGGGAGTTATATATGGGTAATCCTCAAAATCCTCCCGACACAAAAATATTGTCTGGTTATTTCTTGTAGTTAAGACACAAGTAACTGTTAAGTAAAGGCCCATTGGTGTGTCTGCCCCCACACACCTACCCCCACACACACACCCACATCTACCCCCACCCACAAACAACTATCCCACCCAGACATACACACCACCACACCTCTGGCATGGCCAGAATGTGACTTGTTTTGCAGCACCTTGTAACAATCCCTCCCTATAGAGCAATGGCAGGACCAGATCAGGATTGCATACTGTATCTGCGGCAGTTATGAACACTCCCTCCACTCCAAAGGTCAAGTAGAACTGGATCAGGAGTGAATGACTGCAGCTCCACAGCACTTTGACCCAGAACAGCCACTCAGCAGCACTTTGTAACCCACCATTAACCTCCAGACAAAGTTCAGGCAGGACCAGATCAGAAAACCAATGTGCGGCACTTGATGACCCTCTTTTTAGGAGTGTGGATATGTTGTTCATCCACACTCTCTGGCATGTCTCTTTCCCCTTTAAATCTGGCTAGAAGTCTTCAAGCTAGCTCCTCCCACCCACCTGGGTGGTAAATACCTCGGCTCCACCCCATAATGCTAGATCTTCCTTTCCACTGGAAGATTCAGGTTCCCTCATGCTTCTTAGCGAACTCGTAGGCCCTGGATTCGCAAAGTCGGTTTTCACTGCAAATTACTTTGAAACTCATCAGAGTTCATGATTCTGATTGCAGCACATCGGACATGGAGGACAAATCATCCCTCGGATTTCACAGGTGTCCCTGCGGCCAGAAAATGTCGCGCACCGATCCCCACCTCTCGTGTGTCTATTGCCTAGGTGTCGGACATGACACCACGTCTTGTACATTCTGTTTGGCCTTCCATCCCAACGTTCTGGATGACCGCAAGGTGCGCCTAAAATTGGGGAGACTGGAGCTAAGAAACCTGCCAGTGAAATCTAAGGAGGCAAGGTGGACGGTTTCCGCAGCCACGGGATCTGCCGAGCAGCTTGAGCAGATGGCTGCTTTCGAGGAGGAGGCGGCTCAGGCTTCGGCCAGTCGCAGTTTTTTCATTCCTCTCAACCTTGGCTCTACCTTTTCGGGATCCTTTAGGGAGTTGTGCCAGTCTCTCCCCACCAGGGTGAGGCACCCTCGACTCGCCTCCTCCGCCCTCGGAAGAGGACAAGGACCCCAAGTCATCTTTTCCAGAGAGACGCTCCTGGGACCGAGAGAGGTCTGAGTCTCAGGAACATGCGGTTTCGACTTCGGTTGAAATTTCTTCCTCGGCCGCCGGCTTTACCAACCTTCTGTCGGGCCAAGGCACCGAGACTGAGGAAATGGCTGAACCGGCTGAGATTACTCTCGACCCAATCGAACCTTTATCGCCAACTCCGGTCGATGATTCCTTAGAAAGGACGCCTGTCCTTTCCTTTCCTGACGAGGATACACTGCCCTTGGGTGTCTCCATCGAGGATAAGGTACTGGAACCTTGGTTTTCACTGACTCCTGTGTCCCCTGATCAAACTAACCAACCCGCCGGTCTTGATTGAGGACAGGACCCCTTGATTGTTCAGCATAAAGAACCACAAACATTCAAGAAGGCGCCGCCACCGGTCCTCATCCTCCTCGGACGAGGAGGCTTTGACGGAAACTCCGGTCGGCGCTATAAGGATTTGATGTGGCAACAGCTGATTTTGACTGGACAAAGCCCGGCTCTACTGCCACCCGGCCATTACTTGGCTCCCACCTCCTAAGCCGGCGCCTACCCCTCGAACCGAGGCCTGGGTTCCGCCTCCGTGGAGTTCAGGCGTGTATACTGCTCAGCTATTCTGGTTTCTCCACCGATTTTGGTGGAGCCACCACTAAGCAGCATCAGGGAGGAACTCCTTGAAAGAGGACCATACAGACACTGGGCTTCCCCGACATCTGTCCATTATGGTCACCCCCGACCGCCCTTGGCGGATCGAAGGGGATGTAGGCAGTAGGCCACTAAACCCCAACTCTTCGGACTCCGATGACACAGGGTTACACTTTCATCCTGGGGATGATGAGTTGTCCATAGCCGGACTGGAGGAAGGCCCTTCCTCCTCTCAGGACATTCTCCGCCTGATCTCCGAGTCCACCGGAATGCCCCTGGAGCCCATCCAGAAAAAGGTGGAGTACCCCCTTATGGATATCCTCAAAAGGGGGGATACCCCGACAGAGGCCTTTCCAGTGGCCGAAGCCATCGTTGGCTTGGTCCTTGAGCTTTGGCAGTGTTCTGCTTCCTGCCCAGCTCCATCTGCCCGCATGGCCCGCAAATATACAGTGCCCATGGGGTCCCTGGTGGGGTTCACAGAGCATCCTTTGGCCGAAAGCCTAGTGACTGCTTCTGTGTTCAGGCTTACTGGTAGCTCAGCCGACACTGACCGACCCCTGTACAAGGAGTCCAAGAACATAGACCACTCTACCTGTAAGGTCTATGCGGCCTCATCCTTAGGCCTTCATCAGGCCAGCTCGACTGTCATCATGGCACACTTCTCTCATGCTCTCCTTGGGTCACTGGATGAAGTCCTCCCTCATCTCCTGGTGGACATGCAGACCACAGTGAAGCAGGTCCGTGATCAAGGCCGTGCTGTTGCAAAACAGCAGCTCCATATGGCCTTGGATATTGGAGGTTCCTGTGCCTGCTCTTTGGCAGCGTGGCCACTTACCACAGGGCTTGGCTGAGACTATCCTTCTTTCCGGCAGATACCCAGCATAAGTTAGCTGATATGCCATTCCTAGGCACTGACCTCTTCAGTCCAGGAGTGGCTGGTCACCTCCAGCACATAGAGCAGTCCAATGCCACCTTAGATGCTACCTCTGCGAAGGGTTCTTCGGGCAAGAACCAGCAGAAGCACAAGAAGAAGCCTTTTCAGCACTCTTCCCCTGTGGTTAGGCAGCCCTCCTATCAAGGAGGCCAGCAGCAACAGCAGGCTCAAGCTTGGCACCCCAAGCCCAAGCAGGGTCCTCAACAGCCCTGTAAAGGAGGCCGAGGTGCTGGTCCACCCTCCTCCTCCTCTAAGCCTGCCTAGTAATGGGTTGGGGGTTGCCACCCCTACACCCGTCATGCCATCTCTAGGTCCTCCCGTGGGGGGCCAGCTCCACCACTTTCTTTCCGCCTGGTCCGATATAATCTCGGACAGGTGGGTCCTAGAAGTGGTGGGCCAGGGACTGCCTCTGGAATTTGAGCAGTACCCTCCCAGCCGAGCCCGCACCCCTCGGGAGGAAAGGATCTCAGTTCGCACTCAGTTGGCTCTTCAAGACGACATTGCTCAGCTCCTCTGCAAAGAGGTGGTAGCTCCAGTGCCGGATCCTCCTACAGACCCAGGCTTCGTGTCCAGGTACTTCCTGGTGCTCAAGCAGACTGGGGTTGGCGCCCATCCTAGATCTCCATGACCTGAATCAATATCTCAGATATCGCACCTTCCGGATGGTAACTCTGACCAGATCATACTGTCCCTGGAGCAAAACATGTGGTTCTGTTCACTGAATCTGCAGGACGCATTCTTCCATGTCCCAATCCATCCATTCCATCAGCAGTTCCTCTGCTTCAGGGTCGAAGGGACCCTGTACGAGTTCTGAGCCATGCCATTCGGTCTGTCATCGGCCTTAAGGGTCTTCACCAAGTGCATCACAATGGTGACATCCCATCTCCGGCGTCGAGGAGTTTGAATTTACCCTTATCTCAATGACTGGCTCTTAGCAGGTTCCTCTCTCCAGGAGGTGGAGATATCCAGGGATCTGACTCTTCAAATCTGCTCCCAACTAGGCCTTCTGATCAACAAGGCCAAGTCATAACTCATGCCCTCTCAGGTGATGGTCTTCATCGGGGCAGAGCTGGAGCTCTCGTCAAGCAGAGTCCAGCTCCCAGTGGACAGGGCGGAGGTTTTCCTCCTTGCCCAGTCATTTCTGGTTGGGCACTTAAGCCCTGCCGGGACTTCCTGTGCCTTCTGGGTTACATGGCGGCGTGCACCTCAGTGGTCTGTTGGGCCCGATGGCACATGCCCCCTCCAATAGGAGCTGGCTGCTCAGTAGACTCAGTACCACGGTCACTCGACCAGCTGATCACTGTGACCAAGAAGATGTGGGATGCTCTCAATGGTGGACCGCCCCAGACCAGTTGCAGGAAGGGATCCCGTTTGTCCTGCCAGAGCCAACAGTCATTCTCATGACCGATGCCTCTCTCATGGGCTGGGAGCCCACATGGGGACAACAGAGCCCATGGGTTCTGGACCCCGAGTCCCGATGTCACATCAACCTGTTGGAGCTCAGAGCAGTCAGACTGGTACTGTCAGCTTCACTCCTCAGCTCCGGGGTCAAGTGGTTCAAGTCCAGGCGGACAATACCCGCGACCATGTACTACCTCAACAAACAGAGGCACACCTCCCGTCTGCTGTGCAAGGAGACGCTCTGCATCTGGACCCTCGTAAGCGGTTGGAGGCGGATCTCCTAGCCATCCATGTTGTAGGAGTCTTGAACCAGCTGGCGGATGCTCTCAGCTGCTTAGACCAGACATCCCACGAGTGGTCTCTCCATCCAGAGGTAGCTTATAGCCTGTTCTCCCATTGGGGCAAACCGCTGGTGGACCTGTTTGCCTCCAGGGAAAACATCAAGCTGAGGCTGTACCTTGCCCGCCCACTTCAGCAGGGCTTACTGCAGGGGGATGCCTTCTTGAGGCTATGGACCCCAGGCCTCCTCTACGCCTTCCCTCTGTTTTCTTTGATCCGCAAGGTGTTACTTAAGGTGAGGAGGGACAAGACGAAGGTGATTCTGGTAGCCCCAGATTGGCCGCGCCAGTTCTGGTACCCAGATCTCCTCAGCCTCAGCTGCAGGCCCCCAGAGCGGCTTTGTACACTCCTGGACCTGATATCTCTGAATCAGGGGAAGGTATTCCATCCGGACCTTCAATCCCCACACCTCACAGCCTGATACCTGAGTGGCTAGAGTTCCAGGCTCTGGGTCTTTCCGATGATGTCTACACCGTGGTGGAGGCATCTCGTAAGGAATCGACCATGAAATGTTATGCCTTCAAATGGAAGAGATTTCCATTTGGTATCAGGGGTAAGAGTCTGGACCCCTTATCCTTTTCTGTGGCTAAAATTCTCAACTACCTTTGGTCTCTCTCTCCAAAGGGAGTCTACAGTCATCGACCCTTAGGGTGCACCTGGCAGCCATTTCTGCTTACCGGACATGGGCCGGTCAGCCGACATTGGCACAGGAGACAGTGGTTGGGCGCTTCTTCAAAAGTCTGGATAACATATCCCCTCCGGTGCATGAATCTCCACCTCCATGGGATCTGTTGCTGGTTTTGGCAAAGCTTATGGGCAAGCCATTCGAACCCATGCACAAGTGTAAGCTCTCACACTTGTCATGGAAGATGGCCTTCTTGGTAGCTATCACATCCGCCAGAAGGACAGGGGAGCTCCAGGTGCTCTTGGTGGACTCCCTTTATCTGGTCTTTCACAGGAACAAAGTTGTCCTGTGCCCCCCACCTGAAATTCCTTCCGAAGGTGGTGTCAGAGTTTCACTTTAACCAGGTGTTGACTCTGCCAGTATACTACCCAAATTACACCTCGGACGCTGAGTACAGGCTCCATACCTAGGACCTGCGATGTGCCCTCTCCTATTACAAGGACAGAACGGTGGAAATTCAGGGAAAGGTACGCCAGCTGTTTGTCACCTACGCTGAAGCCGCTTCTGGCAGACCTGCAGCCAAATGGACCATTGCAAGGTGGATTACATCATGCATAGGTATGTGCTATGAGTTGGCTGGCAAGGAGCCTCCCAGAGGGATAAGATCTCATTCTACCCGCCATACTGCTGCATCAGTGGCTGCTTCCAGGGACATCCCTATCCAGGAAGTCTGTCGGGCTGCTACCTGGAAGTCAGCAAACACCTTCATTACCTACTACTACAACGACCTTGAGTCATGCCGGGATGCTGGTTTTGGTGCTTCGGTTCTCCAATCTCTTTTTCTCAAGTAGGGGGCCTCGCCTTACCTCCCTCCTCCCAGAGAACTGCTTGGAGTCTGTCAGAGAGTGTGGATGAACAACATATCCACGCTCCTAGAAAAACAAGTTACTCACCTGTAACAGTAGTTCTAGGAGTGGTATATGTTGTTCATCCACATGCACCCACCCGACCTCCCCGGCTTTGGGCACACAACCTTGCTTCCAGCGGGCTAAGATCTGGCGTCATGGGGTGGAGCCGGTATTTACCACCCGGGTGGGAGGAGCTAAGCAAAGACTTTTGGCCAGATTTAAAGGGAAAGGACATGCCAGAGAATGTGGATGAACAACATTTATATACCACTCCTAGAACTACTGTTACAGGTGAGTAACCTGTTCCTAACGCTCACCCCCAGCAAAGCTCTGGCAGGACCAGAGGTGGTTGATGGAGGGTTACAATGTGCCTCAGAGTTGAAGTTCAGATCAGGTCCTGCCAGAACTTTGTTGGGGGGGGTGTTGAGGGAGGGTTACAAAGTGCCACACAGTGGTAATTCTGCTTTGGCCCTGCCTGAACTTTTTCTGGGGGTTGACCGAGGGTTGCAAAGTTCTGACAGGACCAGATCAGAAGTACTGCTGCACAGCACTTGGTAATTCTCCCTCACCCCATGTCCCAACAAAGCGCTGGCAGGACCCGATTTGAACTCCAAATCTTAGACACTTTGTAAACTTTCACAAGTGAAGTGCTTGGGTTGAGGGGTGCTCCTGGGCTTAAGACTTGCAGAAAACACCTACCCCCCCAAGCCACACCAGAAGGCCCTTCACCCAAAATGCACCCCACAGAAACCATCACATATGAACCCAGCACAGACAGGGTCCTCCTAAAGATCTGCATAAGACCCCTACCCTTCAGCCATCAAAAACAGTGTGCAGTTTCAACTTTCTCTTTCAGTACAAACAGAGACACCATATATGACCCCCTCCCCCCAGCCATCAAAAACATTGTGCAGTTTCATATCTCTCTTTCAGGACAAACGAAGCGCCATACATGACACCCCGCCATCAAAACATTGTGCAGTTTCATATCTCTCTTTCAGGACAAACAGAGACACCATATGCCCCCTCCACCTTCAAAACAGCCATCAAAACATTGTGCAGTTTCAATTCTCTCTTCCAGGACAAACAGATACCATAAATGACAACCCCGGCCACCAAAATCAGTGTGCCATTTCAGCTCTCTTTCAGAGAAATAAACCCATATATGACCCCCCCACCACCAAAAACAGTGTGCCATTTCAACCCTTCTCTTCCCCAACCGCCATTTTAAATCCTCAGGCATACAAACAAAACATTTATGTAGTACAAAACAAGTCCTTACCAGCCCTGTACAGGGTGGGTCGGGAGAAGTCTGGAAGGCAGAAGATGGTCTGGGTTTGGAGCTCAGGAGGTCCGAGGCAGCAACTACAGGTGGGAGGTGGCAGCCACAATGAGGGAGAGGTTCCAGGCAACAGCTAAAGTGAGTGCAGGTCCCAGGTGGCAGCACAGTGCGTTGGAGATGCAGGTCCTTGGCGGCAGTCAAGCATGGGTCCCAGGCGGCAGCAGCAAATTTCGAAGGTTAGAGACGGCAGCTGGCGGTGGATCAAATCCTATTGGTCTGATACAGACGTGCTCCCTATTGGACTGATACAGACCTTTCCTTCATTTTGTTTGGCCAGCTGTGGATCCCTTCCTAGCCCCGCTAGGTTTGAACAGTTTGGGGCAGAGAACTGTACAGAGCTGGGCATCGCAGCAGGATGCACAGCCTCTTGCCAGCAGGAGATAGGGGGCATGGAGGAGGGTGGTAATTGCACACATGCAGCGAGTGGAGCAGGGTGGGAGAGGTGTGTTAGTGATGTGGCCAGTCAGGAAAGGGAATTGGGAGGCGTACATAGTGCAACTCGCTGCTACACACTTTTTTTTTTCAAAACATCCCATGCCTCCCCTGAAACAGGAATGTGCCTCCCTGGGAAGGCGCACTTCACCATTTGAGAACCCCTGCTCTAAGGCATAAGCATCCACCTATGCAGTTATTTTATGCAACACCAGCTACTTAAAGGGACACTGTCAGCTTTTGCCCAAGTCTGACTCACTGTGGCAAATATGTCCCTGTAGCCATCTATAAGACTACTGTAGTGAAATATGGTCCCCAATTTTCATATTTTCCTAATTTCATAATTTAGTTTACGCTGTCCTTTAATTTGGAGGAGCCACTTTTAGTGCAGATGCCCAATGCCCTAGCGTGTTCACATGTCAACATGGCACTGGAGCTCAGCTAAATTTGTGCATGGACTGTGTTTAGAAACATTTAAGCAATGGTAGATAAACATTGTTTTGGATAACAGGCATTGAGCTGAGCATAGATAGATACTTCTTTTTTTAAAACTAAGCAGTATAACCCAGTTAAATTAACATTTGGAATATAAAGCCGTGATTCCAGGTATGCACATCAGGATTGACACTGATACACTTGCCTGGAATTATAGTTTTGCATTTGACACCGATAGAAAGACTGTGATAACATTTTCTCATTCTAAAAGTCCTTTTCTTTTTCTTTATTTGTTTAACCATTTCCCCTCCGTTTTGCCCATCCTCATGTCCTTGGCATGAGCATCGCTGTGTGGAAGCGTGCATCACATACTTGGGGCACCCACTCTACTGGTTGCCCATTACCCACCTGTGTGGCCATGGACCTCCACCATGAGGTGGTGGGACAGCGGGAGGTTGACCCACCTCCCAGGAGAGAGAGCTGCCATTAGGCAGCATGTCCTGCTCAACCCCTCCCCATGCTGGCTCCTGATGACCTGAGTCTGTTCCTGAATGCAGGTCACGGTATGGTGTGAGGTAAGGCATCCAGCACCTCAGTCCTCCTCGCCACCAGGCCAGCCAAAGTCCTTACTTTTCCATTGCAAACTTACCTTCTTTGGCGTGAGACTATGATAACTTTTTCTCATTCTGAAGGTCCTTTATCTTTTCCATTGCAAACATACCTTATTTGACTCTGCACTATTGTGACCTATATGGGAACTTGAACGACCTTGGCCTGATTTTAAAAATATGATCATTTTTACTTCTGTCGCCAGTTGTCATTGATAAGACAGTGTCTCATGCAGTTTGTCAGTACCTGCATTAAGAAAAACATCACGTTCTGGCTGTTCAGACTGTGATCCAACCGTCTTTCATTCTCCAAAGCTCCGAGTCCAGCTGCTTTGCTGGACAGTGCTGCTACTCCTATTCAGCCTCCTCTCCAGATGATTGACTAAAACTCTAATGGGCTGTGCTGTTGATATCCTCTCCACTGGTACTACAAGCTGCCAGGCTTGCTCAACTGATGACTGCCAGACATCGGGTGTCAACCCATCCAGCACCCACTTCCGTCACCTTTGTCCCATGGAGTCCTTCCCACTTGGCACTTCCATCTCCTCACCTCAGTGTTCATCTATTTGTGCCTCCTGAGTAGAGCAGAACTTGCTCAGTGACTGGCAGATCCACTCCCATGCCAGCTAATGCCTCCTGGCCCAGGAGTCCCAAGTTCTCCATCCTTGCCCACAAGATTACTGGCGAATGGCACCAGTGTTGAAGAACTGCCTAACTCAGAAGTCCGAGGCGGGTGCATGCACACAACTTCAATGCAGGGTGATGCTGGAATCAGGGACATGTATTGTTTTGTTTTTTGCAATTTATTATGCTTTAGGGTGTCCAGACCTCCTAGTCCTCTGTCCCCACCACCCCGACCGCTGTCTGTCCCCAGACTTACCTGTAGTCAGCGATCTGCCCAGGCTTACCCCTTCTGCATGGAGCTGCCAGAAGGTGCAGCCCCCCCCACAGACATTAGTCACAGCTTCTGGTGAGAACTCCACTGGGCAATCCCCTCTAGCTTACCCCCCAGGGTGGGGCTGCAGGACCAAGCAACATCTGATGTAACACTTGTTGCTACATCACCGGCTCAGGGGTCATGGAAGAGGCATGGCAGCGAGGAGGCAGGACATCATCAAGGGAGCAAGAGGCAAGATGTGCAATGACAGAGTACCATGTGAGCTGCCTCCAAACAGTCTTGGCACTGACAGCTATAGCACTCTCCCAGCCTCCGCAGGAGTTGCTCGTGTTGGTCCCTTGACCCCACACCCCTGGAGGAGGAGAACAGCCAACCAGGATGCTCAATCCTCCTCTCCCCAGCTGGCCCTCTGACAATCCGAGTTCATTCTCAAACCTGGGTCATCGGCATCACAGTGGGACACCCTACCAATGTACCGGCTGGCTGGCCTGTAGGGACACTTTTTGTTAATGGGCCTACCATAGCCATCCCAGGCATCAGCTGACTGTAGTGCCAGACTCAAACAATCATACAAATGACATCAACATTGGTGGGCACTGGCAGTGGGTATTGAGTTGGGAGTAATTAAATAAATGGTTATTGTCCCCTCCTGTGACTGAGATCTGATTAAGTCAGCAATAACAACAAGAAAAAGCAATTTTGAGCAGCTGAGCTGTGTCTTGCACCTGTGTGCAAAGTATGTAACCATTCACAAGGGTCCCTTCAGAACACAGGACCCTACGCACAGGCATACTTTGCATTAGTGTAAATAAGGCCCTGCTTATAAGTGATCCTTTCAGTTCCCAAGACAGAGCATTGATTTTGTAGCAAGGCCTTTGCATTTGCAACACCAGACACCTAGAACAAACTCCCTCTCTAGCTGAGGAAGGCTTCTAGCTTGTAAGTGTTCAGGTCCAGTCTTTTCAGCCACCTTAGAACTGCTGGTGTTTGTTTTTCGTCCAAATTCCCTCTCTTCCTGACCCTGACCATGTTGCATAACCATGCTGTTCATGCTGTGTGTTTGCTGTGCCCCCACTTTGTTAGCTTGCTTTGATTACTGTTTGGATGTAGTTGTATTGACAATTTTTTTCCTGTGTATGTCTTAGCCTGTATGTGACTATTCTTGCTGTAATAAGTTAACCTGTTGGCTGCTGCTATCCTCTCTGGGAGCCCCATGACAAAAGGCGACATCTGGTGGGGTTATCCGGTTTGATTAATTTCAAACAAATTAGTTCTAGAACCCTGTGACATCAGTTGAGCAGAAACCCCCTATATGGAAAGCTTCATCCTAGGCTTTCTTCAGCTCAACTGTCGTCACCAAGGTTTGGAACCCATAAGTAATTAAAAAATTAATATTGGGCTAGAAAGGACAGCATTATTAAGAAAGACCCAATATAAGGAAACCAATTTGACTATTTTACAACAGTCATACAAAACAGTACACTGGGGATATTAAACAGACTGCACATGTGCCCAAATTTCCTTTTTTTTACATCTATTTATTCTCCTTTGTCAGCCCTCAGTCCCTTTCAGCCTAACAGGCAGCTCTATCTCCCACCTTCTCTAAGGCTTACCTTACCTCTAGTACAGGTCTTATGGCCAGGCCTTCAGGGTAGACCAAGCCCATCAGGAGTCTGAATTTAGAGATGGGAGAACCAGTTTGGATAAATTAAGAACCACCCAGAACCTATGCCATTTCCTGTAATATTTTTTCAAGTTCTAATAATGTTCTGATAACTTCTAAAACATTGATTTTGGAACTTGTCACAAAGCACTCAGCAGGTCAGGCCCTCTGCTCCCACAGTGCCAATCTCAGAGTGCAATAGTGTGAACAGGTAACAGACAGGGTAACCCTCCTGTCTGCTTTGGGTCTGAATCACCTTTAGTCTCAAGTTCTGGGGGATTCAAACTGTGAACCTTATGCTAGCATACCCAATGTACAGGCTCAGATAATATTCTCTTTGGGGGATGCAATATATCTTTCGACGAAGGGTACCTAACCAGGTATCCAAAATGAACCCTTTTAACTCTATAAGAGACCTTAGGTATATTCTTACCTGTTTACTCAAGCTCAGTAACACCATCAAGCTATTGAACAACTGTCAGACTTAACCATCTATACATCACATGCAAAAAAGGACTGGCAGACACCCAGGCAGTCTTTCCAAGAAAAGGTGCTTTACTAAAAGATGATAAAAAATATGAAAAATGTAAACACAGAACAATATATCAAAGAGCTCACAGTCACATAAATGAAAAAGAGAGGATTACAAAACAAAACTCATACCACACTACATTTAGACCTTTGCTGGCTAAGGTATTACCTCTGAAATGCTTATTAAAGTAGATCAGAGAGCTGTGTCTCTCTGGAGCCCCAAAATGATATGACCATTTATTTCAGGCACAAGTATCAGTTTAGATTGTGTCTCCACACCCCTTCTGTGAGTCATATAGCTCCTCTTTTTAGAATAAAAAAAATACAAACATGATGTCCTATCAGGAGGTATATGAAATAAAGTAACATCAGCAAAAACTAATTTCCCAAATTATGAGTCTTTCATCAGCTGGTTCCTTTGAGGTTTACAACCCTGCAGTCCATCATCTAGGTGCAAAATTCCCAACTTCAAAAGCATGAGGTCATAAAAAGGCCATAAAATGTAATTTCTCAAGGAAGTTAATTACATTACAGAGATCTCCTGGTCAGTTTACGTATTCTGTAGCTTCACTGAAACCTGGGGGGGGGGCACCCATGGAAGCACAGGCTGTCTTATGCGAGACAATCATACTATATTTTTATATTACAAATATCATACAACAATCATAACCAGCTGGCCAAGCGTCACACTTAACATACTCCTCAGCAGGTCTAGAGAAGCATAGAATTTGTTGGCAGATAAGAGCCACTTTGCCCACCCACTCTGCACATTTTGTCCCTACCTACATGGTCACCAGACACCCAATCTGATTTTTGTCCCCCCCCACCTTGTGCCCATCCCATGCATGCTTGAAGCTCACCACTGTTTTTGGCCCGCGCCACTTCCACTGGAGGACTGGCTGTTAAGAAGTTTGGTAGAAAGACCCAAAAGGAGAATGGAGGTAGTGTAGTACCAGTCCAGGCTGTTTTTAAAAATTCCTTTCCCCGTCACTTACAATAACTTAAGGGTGAACAATGATGGTTAAAACACTTTTTGTACTTTAAAATAAAGGGTTCTGCAAGTTCTGATAACACTCAGAAAACTATCAGAACCTTTTATGGCTTATTAGAATCTTTCAGAACCTTTTGTGTTTCCCCATTCCTAGCCTGAATTGGTCTATGGAGGTGTGTCCAGGTGGTGATGTGAGGTAAGTGGTTGTCGTGCATCATCCTGTGGGCGAATGGGACTTTGACCTGTTCCAAATGCCCTCCTCAGAATGCCAGCTCGATGTGCCTTCAACCTACGCTCATGTCAGTCACTCACAGAGGCGACATGAGCCTTGCTCCATCTCTAGCTGTTAGAAGCTTTGGTTCCTAGGGACACAAGCACATGCACACATGGCCAGTCCTAGACTCCCACCAACCCAAAGGAGGTGAGCAACCATTGTGATACTACACCATCTTTCTCTTTAAAAAGAAAAGGAAAAGAAACAGCCTCACACCCTCCTCCCTGGCCTAGATCTTTTAAAATATGGAGGCCCCCATCCACCACAACATCAGTACCCCAATTCTACCATCCACTCTTCCTAACACCCACATTGTGATAATCATGTACATTTTCTAAGTAAAACTCCAATGATGTGCAACCAGCACAACCTGCCCACCTCCACAGCTGGCTGCTGACTTGCAGCGCTTCACAGTGCACTGTAAAATGCATTTGTTGCCTCCCCATCCCCCACCTGGGTAGCAACACTCTCCTCCATGTTCAGCCATCCTGTTCCCACGTGCATTTCCAAATGGAAGAGGAATGACTGAAGCAGCCCAACTTCCTCCACAACCATCTGCCTTCTTCCAAATGAAGGCCCTCACATGCCTGCTCACTTAGTAAAACCAACTGATGAGCCTTCATTCAGAAGAAGGCATCTGTCCATGGAGGAGAGTGAGCTGTGTTGTTCGCTAGCAGGTGCAGTGGTGGGTCAAGGAGGAGGGTGCTGCTACCTGGGTGGGGGAAGGGGAACAATCTGTTCTTCTTACAGTGTGCTGCAGAGTGCTGAAGATCAGCGGCCAGTTGTGGGGACGGGTGGGCTGTGCCAGTCACCAGTCTTAGGAGTTTTACTCAAAAATGCATGTAATTATCTAAATGTGGGTGCTGAAGAGGGTGGGATTGGGGTGCTGTCTGAGGATGGGGAACAGAGGGCTTCTGTATTCAAACTATCTGGGCTAGGGAGGAGGTGGAGACTGTTGGATTTTACTTTTGGGGAGATGGCATTTCCTGAGTGGAGATGAACAGTGCTACTATTCATTATTCGGGATCAAAATAACAAATAGCGCATTATTCAAAGTATTTAGGAAATAAATATTCATTTGTTTGCACACCCCTACTGCCAGCCCTTTTTGCATCATACTGTTTCTTGACGAAAACCAATCTTTCATGACTGTTTACCTTGTCTAAAATCCACTGACGTTGCTGGTTGTTTATCTACTCCCTTTTTTAGTAGAATTAAATTGCATGCTATTGGCATTATTATACCCTCTCTTGTTTCAAATCCTTGATCTGCTCTTACTGCATACTTCCTGAACATTAGGAATACCCCCAAACAGTGCAGTCACTCATAATGCAATAGTCTCCTTCCCTCTCACTGTGTTCTGAGAGGCTAGATTATGTTGGGGGTGTTCCAAAGGCCAGAAAAGATGCAAGGGCTGTAAACAAGCATGTTTTTGTGTGGTGACACCAGTATGGTGGGCAGTCTTTTTCACTTTTAAAAGAAAAAGGAATTTGAATTAACTACCAGCTACATCTTCAGTCTATATAGGATGTGACTAATCATCACGTGTGTTTTTAAAACTAGAGACACTTTAAGGCCTAAGGGGTTGACAATGTCCCTTTAAATGAACATTTTGTTGGGATGTTATGAAGGCCATGCCAATGCCAGCTGGTCTTTTTTGTAGGAAACTGGAAAAATCAGTTTAGGATTATGAGTTAATTAGATCATTTGGTTCTACATATGTGAGGCCTGAATGATTCATGTTGTTTTGTTTTGATTTTAGGGCTGCTATGAAGAGCTTAAAACCTGGTTTGACAGTAACAAGCACATTCTTGGCACAATCGGGATGTGTATTCTCATCATACAGGTAACTGATTCTTTTATGTTTTTATTCAGATTTTTCCTCTTTAGTTTCCCTATCCAGGTTTCTGGTCTCTCTGTCTTGTTTGCCCGATGATGCACCGAGCAGTCATCAGACCTCTACTGCACAGTGCATCCCTGCATGAACAGGCCTGGTGAGGTGAGAGGGGCACACACGTGGCAAGGGCAGAGTGGGAGAGTAGACGTCAGCCGGGCTTAGTGATGGCACACCGCCATATGCATTCTCCATGAACCCTTCATGTGCCAACATCCTAGGGATGGGTCAGAAATCGGAAAAGCACCCTAGCTCATCAGGATGGTAGTGCCATACATTTGGGAACTATGCAGCCTTCTGCCACCTCTTAAAGACAGAATGTTCAGTAGGAATCCCTCCTCACTTCCTCCTGACCCCACCCCAGGAGGCACAAACCATGGGCCCAAGATGAGAGCAGTATATAGGGATAATGGGGCTGACTGGTTGCTAGGGGCTGGAAGGGGGCAGAACCAGAGAAAACAAGTATTTGTCAATGCCGAATCATTGCTTGCTGGCATTAGCAGTGGAAGTGCAGGAGTTGGAAAGATGGGGCCCGATTCTCAAAGCCCTGCATCGGATGCAAAGGTGCCTGTGCCGAACAGATGTGGTGCAAGGTGCGCCGTGCATCCATGACTACCCTCCGTGCAATTCACAAAGGTGGCCTGCGTCGATGCTGAGTCCACCTGCCCCAAACAGGGCTTGCACCCAACAATGCACTGCAGCATGGTGGTAGGGGGACTGGGGCCAATGCAAGCTGCATCCTGCGATTCACAGACATCACCTGGCAGGAGAAATTCTAAGTGCCCTTAGACCAGCCAGGGCAGGCGTAAGGGGAATTAGACATTCTCCCCTGGGTGACATGCCTGTGTGTGGCACACCATGGGTGATGGTCCACCCACCATACACTCCCGAGTGTGGCCCCGTATGTGTGGCCCCCATCCTAGTGGTCCAGTGGCACCCCTCACATCTCCCTGATGCCACCTATGTACCATGTTGGTACCCCTGTCCTGATACTGCCGATACTGGCAGCAGCTCCCCTGATCCCTGATGCCTGCCCCATCAGCGCTACCGCAGCACCAACTTATGGTGGTCCAGTGCCCAGTCATGCCAAAGCAGGTGGTGCCCAAACCCTCCCTATAACCAGTCATGACTGCTCCCAGCACATCCCACCACTCACCTCCGTGGTCAGGCACCAGTTGCATCAAACATGGTGGGGGGATACTGTCCCACCAGGTTGGGTCCACATGCCCATTACCTAGTGGGACAGGGGTCCTGTTTAGTCTCTGGTGGCCTGCGGTGGACCTGTATGGTGCGCGTGGGGTTTGCTGCAGGGTTCCGGTCAGCACAAGCATGGGGACTTAGCGCTGGGACCCCTCCTGTACCTGAATCAGGTATAGGGTCCTTGGGCACAAGGCATTGAGTGCAAGCTGCTGTTTGCTGCAGCTTGTGCCAGACACAGCCCCTATGAGAATTGGGCCCATGCAGTATAGGAATGGCAGTGAAGTACTGAACTGATGCCAACCCCACACTGCAGAGATGGACAGGCATTGGGGTGTGCCTTTGTGTCATCGCCCATAACAGTCACGACATTTCATCTCACCCTACGCTGCAGACACTGACAAGTGTCAAGGTGTGCCTTAGGTGTTCAGGCTTCACTCATCTCATCTCATTCCACAAGAAATATGCTGAAATGGGTGCAGTATAGGAGAATGGGATGAACTCTGAGGACAGAGGTCAAGGTGCACCTTGATGCCTGTCACTAGCTGCAAGGTGCAGATGGGGTGGAATGGCATGAGCATTACTGTCGACAGTCCCAAGTCACATCCCTGATGTCTGTCAGTCCCTACAGGGGTGTGTTATGGTCAAAACCCTAATACCCTGGGCGTTTCTTGGTATTTTACTCCAAGTTTTCAATATGGGCCTTTTGTGATTCCGCCACATGAACAGAGACACCATTAGTTAATTAGCCAAGGTGATTTTGCACAGCAACTGCAACATTTGGCGCCACAGGTTGCAAAAACACATTTCGAACAGGATGTGAAAAATGACAGCTGTACTGTTCATGAGGAGGTGTAAAAATGGCAATGTTGAAAATCTGGAATGAAAATATAAAAAAACTGGTGAAGTCATGAGTGTGCATAGAAACTGCAACGCACACCCATAATGTTATTAGTTTGGGGATTTTTTACAGCAGATTTTCAACACAGGCATTTTGGGACCTCTGCTCATGAACAGTGTCACTGTGATTTTCTTAATCTATCCCGAACACTGATTTCCCACAGCGACCGTGCTATTCTGCGCTGGAAGTGCGAAAACACATTTCAGCCAGGGTGTGAAAAATGACTGCTGTACTGTTCATAAGGAGGTGTGGAAAAATGCCAATGTTGAAAATCTGGACTGAAAAGATACAATTTGTGAACTTACGAGTGCGTTATACAATGGGTACAAAAACACCCAAATCCTGCATTTTGATTGGCTGGCTGTCACCTTTTCAGTGTTGTAAATACTCCAGTGTACCCACAGGAAAAGGTGCCAGCCACCAGTCAACCGCATCATGAACTGGCTCCAAAATCACTCCGAACATACAAATGCAATCCTAGCAAAGACTGCGAGTGACAGCGAGAGGCTCCATCTTAGTAACCACCCACAGTAAGAAAGTACTCCAATGCCTCTCCCTTTTCAGTCCAGCAGCCCCAATTAACCAGACCACACACACACAAAAATTACCCCAGCTTCTTCCATTTTCTATTCCCATTATTTTTTTTTTAAAAGAGCTCCCCAGAACCGTCCCTCATCCTCCATGTCCCAAACACTTACTCTCACAGCCCCATACCACCAGAACCCTACGGAAGCTCCACACTTCAGAACTGTCACAGTTAGCCATGAGCTCCAGCCGGCCTCTCAATTTTTCAGATGCAGAAACAGGCAACAAAAAAAAACCTTTTCATTCCACTCCACAGTGTCTTCTACAAGCCACACCACCACATCAACGGTTCCATCTGCACGGCACCAGGGAACTTGAAACCAAACATTATCAGGTACTGCAAACTGATGAACAGGGAACTATTTTTTTTCTTGGGCACCAAATAAAAATTATTTAAAACCTGTAAAATATTTTTCATTTTTTTTAAACACATACACAAAAAACAGACAGTGCATAATAGCAATATACCCCTCCAGGGAGTGAGTATACTGGTGGATTTACCACTTCTGGTGTGGTTAAGTCACTCGGCTGTGCCTCATGACTGAACCACACCAGCCGTGGTAAATCCACCAGTATACCCACACCTTGAGGGATATACTGCTCAAATGCATGCTCGTAACACAGTCATTTTATAGACTTTTGTCACCAAATTTTCAACATTGCCGTTTAAGACCTCTGCTTATGAACAGTGTCACTGTGTTTTTTAATCTGTCCTGAACATTGATTTTATACACCAACCACGCCACATGCGCTACATGTCAAAAACACATTTTGGGTGATATGTGAAAAATGACAGTTGTACTGTTCATAAGGAGGTGTGGTAAAATGGCAATGCTGAAAATCTGGAGTGAAAATATTAAAATGCTTGAAGTTTCGCATGTGCGTAGGAACTGCGCAACGCACGCTCGTAAAATAGTCATTTTGGGGAATATTTTCACCAAATTTTCAACATAGGGTTTTGGGGGGCCTACCTCATAAACAGTGTCATTGTGATATTCTTAATCTGTCCTGAACATTGATTTCACATACCAACTATGCCATTGTGCGCTACATGTGCGAAAACACATTTCAGATGAGATGTGAAAAATGACAGCTGTACTGTTCATAAGAAGGTGAGGTAAAATGGCAGTGTTGAAAATCTGGAGTGAAAATATTAAAAATGCTCGAACCTACGAGCGTGTGTAGGAACTGCGCAATGCACACTCATAAAACAATCATTTTTGGGAATTTTTTCACCAAATTTTCAACATAGGGTTTTTGGGGGCCTACCTCATGAACTGTGACACTGTCATTTCATTAATCCATCCTGAAAGGTGGTTCTGCACAGTGACCACAAAATCATCCTTCAGGACCGAATAACAAAATGACAGTGACTGAGGTCATGAGGTGGGGTTCCAAGAACCCCATGTTGAAAATTTGGTGAAACAATTCCCAAAAATGGCCGAGATATGCACCAAAGTTGAAAACAAAAACATTTATGCCATTATACAAATTATCGGCATTTCTTCAGTTTGTGGTCGGCTTTGAAGAGTGCAGACGTGTTCCCAGTACACTGAAGATCATTGCGCTGGGCTCCGGAGGTAAGTAGAGGGTGAGGGGGTGTGGGAAGGCAGGTCTGAGAGGATGGAACAGGTTGGGGAGGGACCATTTTCTTTTGACAGGTTTATTTTCTAAAAAAGTCATGGGACAGCTTTCTTTTCAGGAAATTTAATGTTGTACGCTAGGGTGGGCTCCCAGCGTGCCATCTATTTAGGGGCTGTAGCCTACAGGGATTAGGCACCCCATCAGCAAATACTCGAGTGCTGGGGGGGACAAGAGCGGGGGTCGGCACCGCTCGGCCACAAGAAATTGGGGGAGGCATTATGCCGATGGGGAGTGGGCTCCCTGGTGGCAAAATCATCAGGAAAAGGGCATGCTGACAGGGGATTAGGCATCCCTGTCGGCATATATAAGTGGTGGGGTGGCAAGAGCCAAGGCGGATTGGGCACCCCCGGTCGGCTTTCTTTTATTTCCTGAAATATTTCACCAGGAAGGCACACTGAAGGGCGGGCAGGGGCTTCCGAAAATGCAGCATAATGGCACTGTGTAATTGGCTGCTGCAGTTAGGGAGGCCCGTGTACAAACAGCTGATTGTGTACTGATGAGGCGCTCCCTGATTGCAGTGGTTCAATTGCTTTGATCTAATGGCTTGCTCATTAACTGCGGTGATCGACGGCATGCTTCTCTATTGGCTGAGGCAGAGACAAGCCCCTGAATGGGCTGCTGCCATTCGGCACAACACTGCTGTGCCTCCACAACCTGCTTGTGAAGAAAATGTGATGCAGTGTTTCTTGCACATGTGTGCAAGCAACACAAAAAGGAAGCAAGAAAAAAATAGAAAGTGTGACCCCTAGTAGCTCAGTAGCATGTTGTATTTACTGCTGTGCGGGCAACCAGCTTAGGTAATAAACCCAGGAAGCCACAGTGGGATGGTGCCAAGGGCTGAAGCAGCAGTCGCGGCAGTGCACTCTGCCCCAGGGAGGGCTAATGGTGGGTTACGACACCATGGCGCCACCTGTAGGAGGGCCAGGGAGCTTGCTCCCCCTGCAGCGAGCCGTATGCAAACAATGTTGGAAAGACTATACTGTACACCAAGGGGGAGGGATGGAGAGAAAATACAGGGAACAAAATAGCTCGTCACCATCATCAGTTGCTGGTTCACCAGTTGACCTTGAGCAAGTCACATGACCTCCCTGTGCACAAACACACCAAAAATGAGATGCTGGATCTCAGCCATGCTGTTCAGTGTACATTTTTTTTATTATTTAAACAGTTTATTTCCATAACAACAAAAGAGGATTATGATGTCAAGTGTAGACATGCAACCAGAACAGAGGAAGACCAAAGGGCAACCATATCTTTTTTTTGTTTTATTAGGAAGCCTTTTCTCATTCCCCATCTCACCTAATAGAATCCCCCAGCCCCATCACTGACCTTCTCATGGATTTACAGGCTATGCATCACTTCTCCAGGGCCATGATTGCAGTGGGTGGCCTGCCCAATCTGTCACACGTGGGCCTGCAGGGTGCTGGCATAATGGTGGGCTGGGGCTTTTGCCTCCATCTCCTAGCTGTTCTCGCCAAGGGTGCCAGCATGCAGTGACATGCATGCCAGCATCTGATAGCTCGTCTCCCCTTGATGTTCCATGCTGTGCTGTATCTTGGCCTATGCCAGGCAGCAGCCAAACAGTGAAAGGCTGTGCCCCTCCTCCCTGAGGGAGGAGAGCTGTCCCTGGGACTTTCAGTCCTTTCTTCCTCCTGGCCAGACCATGAGTGACCCAGGCCATTCCTGAACCCGAGTCATTGGCATAGTGATTGGTGGTACCAATGCTGTACTGCCATGAGTACAAAATGTGGGGAGTGGTACTGGCGGCCACCAAACAGGAAAGAGACCAGGGTGTTATCATATCTGATGACCTAAAGGTGACCAAACAGTGTGACAAGTCAGTGGGGAGAGCCACTGGGATGCTAGGGTGCATAGGGAGGGGAATCGCCAGCAGAAAGAGTGACATAGTAATACCTCTGTATCAGTCACTGGTGAGATCCCACCTAGAGTACTGTGTCCAGTTCTGGAGTCCTCATCTTAGAAAGGACATAGACAGAGTTGAGGCAGTCCAGAAGAGGGCAACTAAAATGGTGCGGGATATGCATCAAAAGCCCTATGCAGAGAGACTGAAGGACCTCAATATGTACAGACTGGAGGAAAGGAGGAAGGGGGCAGGATATGATAGAGACTTTCAAATACCTCACGGGTATAAATAAGGTTCAAGAGGGAAGCCTTTTTCAGAGAAAAGGATGAACAAGAACAAGGGGTCATGCGATGAAGCTGGGGGGTAGACTCAGGGCAAATGTAATTGATGCCAGCCACTGCAGTCTAGGTTTTAAAAAAATAAGAAATAAGGGGATGACAGAGAAAATATAGTTAATACAAGCTGAAGTGCATAAAAATATTATATTTTTTATCTGTTTTTACGTAGGTATCAGTTTTATAATAAATTGTTCATTTAAAGGTGAAATTATTCTTTCAGTTCTCATATATTTAAACATTATGGGCCAGATATTCAAAACTTTGCCCCGGGACTAAATTAGGACTGCCTGATGGGCAAACTTAGCCCGGAGCACAAAGCAAGCCATATTCAAAAGGAATAGCCCAGGGCGAGCAGCTTCTGAATATAGCATGAGGAATGAGGCCAGGCAAACTGGGCTGGGAGTGGTAGTGAGGTGAACTATGTGGCCAATGTGTGTGCCAGCAAATCGTGGACCCAGTACAGCTGCAGGCAGCAGCGTATTATGTGGCTACAGTGTGCAAAACTGAAAATATTCCCGAACTGTTTGCGCAGTGCTAACACATTTGCGCTGGTTTAGCGCAAGGTAAACCGCTAGCCGTGCAAACACATTTGTCCGCTAAACTTTGCCATATTCAAAACCGACATGCAAATGAGCCTACTTAGGTAGTCTCTGGGCAAACATCCAGATTAGCATCTCATTTTGCCCTGATTTGCATGCAGTTTGCACTGGGCTAATGGTTTAGCCCTGCGCTTGGGGAATATTATACAGTTCTGAACACTGTACTTTCACATGCACTGCTGCCTGCAGCTGTACTGGGACAACACAGCATAGGCACAGACAGTGGTGGTGTTGCATGCATCTGTCACACTGTAGGTCATGCTACAGTGCACAGCAGACACTACAGTAGCAAGGAGGTCAGTAGTGTATGGACACAGCAGTGCCTATGGTGTGTAGGGCAGTGATGATGACCGCACTATACACAGTGAGAGGTCCAACCTGCAGGTGTTTACTGACAGTGGACATTACTGTTACGCTGTTGTGTGACTCCACAGATACTGCACCTCTGGCATGGGATGCTCACGGTGACATATACATGTCCGGCTTTGTGTGCTGTGGCAGTTGTACAGCTGTGTGGTATGTGGCTGGGGGGGGCATATATTATCAGAAAGGCACACTGGTGTTGGTGTATTCCCAATACTGGCCCATGTGTACTGCATGATGTGTCCCAGCCTTGTAGCCACACCTGGTCTGTGGCACAGACGGGCCACCCATACACTTTCCCCTCAACATCCTCCATGCCCACAGTGCTGCATGTGTGTGCTAGCATCTGTTGGTGTCCACAGAAGAGTGGTCTGCAGGTGTGTGCTGTATGGCCACACTGCCATGCTGCCACTGGTGGCAGGGTCACCACTTAATGCCTGGCATGGCTGGGACTGGTGGCAGATGATGGCATCATTGTGATGCCATCAGTTAGCAGCATGTTTCTCTATGTTTGGCTTTGTCTGTGTCACATTCATTTGTTAGGGTTGCGCAAAGCTGCATAAACACCGCGCCAAAGCCAAAGTGTCGTGCAAAGCTGATTGCACAGGGGTTAAACAAGCTTTTCCTAGGTGGTAATGAGCACCACACCGAGTGTTGCGCTAAGTCGTGCAAAACCACTTTGCGTGGCGCGAGTCGCTGAATATAGCATTGCGCCTGTATTCATGTACACACACCCTCAGTTTGCCCCTTGCATACATTATGATTTTGACCACCTCTAATGCAGTTTGCCTGCACTATCTGGCCTTTTGAATATAGCAGACCCACGCTAATCCCACGCTAAACCGGCGTAAACGTTTTTTGCCCGGCGCAAAGTTTTGAATATCTGGCCCTATAACTGTAATTTGTCTATTTATTATGCTGCATTATAAACATAAAAGTCTCAATAAAAGTTAATGAAAAAAATATTATCTTTTGTATGATAACCACAGGACATTCCTGTTCTGTGTTGAATACATGAGGCAGCTTTCAGCAGGGGCTTCAAGCATGCATGGGATAGACATAGGGAAATATTAGTAATTAGGCAGGGTGGAGGAGGGTTGCTGGAGACCCAGTTAGAGTCTGCAGAGACAGACTAGGCAGGGACCATCTGGGTAGATGGGGTGGGCCAGGTGGGCCTTTTCTGCTAACAAATTCTGTGTTTCTCATTTTTGTGTGATGGAAAATAAGTTTTTCAGTAGGCAAGGAAAGAAAAAAGCTTTAGACAGAGACTCACCTGTCAAGTACTCCGCATGGTGTAGAATGGTATACATTTCAGGCCCCCTTCCCCAGATCCGTCTTTTTCACATGGCAGTGCATGCCACTTGTGCCCGTCTAATGAGTGCCAAAGTGGTTGGTCAGTGGTTACTAAGGCAGTTAAACCTTTGTAACTCTATAGATATGACAACCCAAGACTTCAGACAATTTCTTTTGGGGTTGAAGTCAGAAACTTGCATCAGTTCAAATTTGGAAGACAGGAGTTTAGGTGAGAACAAGAAGTAGCGTTAACGCTTGCCAAGGAATAAATGGTCCAAACATGACAAATTAATTAAACGAATACATTTATTCAACCCAGGGTGGAGAAAGGAAACGGAGTCCCTGGCATTTCGAGCTTCTTTTCTTTTTCTCAGCCAGGGTTGAATAAATGTACAGTATTAAGTTCAACTTACCTTTGTGAAGTTCAGACCTTTATTTACCTGCTCAAGTGCAACACTACTTGTTTTTTTCTGAGGTTTTGGGAACGGGCCGCTTTATGTGCTTATACTGAATCGCCATTTCACTGATTCCATTTGTATATATAGGCCCAGATATTCAAACTGCTCCCAAAATGCGCAACAGCAGGAGCATAGATACATACATACATAGATACATAGACAGTGTCGGCAGATAAGGGCCTATGGCCCACCCAGTCTGCCCATTTGAGCTTGTAAGTTCAGTTTGTTTTCCTAGAAGTCTGTTGCCCCTTACCCCTGACCTCCAGAATTCATTTATGTCTATCCCATGCATTCTTAAATCCTGTGATTGTTTCAGCCCCCACCACTTCCTCTGGCAGGGTGTTCCACTTGTCCACCACCCATTCTGTGAAGAAATTCTTTCTTATGTTTCCTCTGAATTGTCCTCCCTCCAACTTCATCCCATGCCCTCTAGTCCTGGAACATCTTTTTCGCTTAAAAATAGTGTTTTCCTGCACCCTGTTCCTCCCTGTAAGATACTTGTATGTCTCTATAATTTCCCCTCTCTCCCTTCTCTCCTCCAGGGAGTACATGTTCAGTACCTTCAACCTGTCTTCATAGGACAATTCAATTCATAGGACAAGCACAATTCAATTGCGCATATGTGCAACAGACGATATTCAAACATGGAGCAGAACAAGTGCGCAAGCAACCAGCGTCTGAATATCTCACAAACCGCTATAGCACAACCAGGAAGGGAAGCTGAGCAGAAAGAAGGCGCCATAGAACAAGGGCAGCACAGCTGAGCAGTCCAGAGGTGCCATAGCGCAAGCAGAGCCCCCCCCAAGCAGAGCAATGGAACTGCACAACCAGGGGAGGCTGGGCTCACCACCAGCCATGCCACACATGGGCACAGGAAACACACTGCAGAACCAACAAGACACCTGCACACCCCAAGCACAGCATCATTGGGGTGAGACGGATGATCTACTGGCCCATGGGGACAAGCCAACAAAGCACAGCAGGGCCATGGACGCCCAGCACAACCACTGGCAGGCTGAGACTGCCACACACAGGGGGTTGACAACCACAGTGCACATCAGCCCCCCCCATACGCACAGCACACCCTGCACCATGACCCCAAGACACCACCCATGTGCAGTGACTGGCACTGCAGGAAACACCATGCATCCCCCCCCAGCACACGTCAACCCCGTGCAGCAGAGAAGCATACAAGCCAGACCCACCCTGTGCACCCAGCAGTGGGTGGCAGCAGATGGCAAGACCAACAGAAAGTCACTGCCACACTGGAGACACCTCCCCATGCACACACACGCGCCACACACACACACACACACACACACATACCCAAGACCATACCACCCCAGATGGCATGCACACCACTGCAACTGAGCAACCATAGCCAGCTGCAAATCAGAGACCAACACAGTATTCATATCAAAATATAAATGTATTAGAAAATGTAAATTACAAAATCAACAACAACATAACTATTTACAAGAGGGGGTAGGAGTACAAGGTAGGGTGGGCAAGGGGTAGGATGAACAACTTGGAGAGGGAAGGTGGGAGGGATGGGTGAAGTGGGAAGGGAATCCGGCCTAAGGCCCAGCAGGCTGGTCCTCCTCCCGCCTGGTGCTGTCGCAGACTGGCCACAGCCTCCGGAGGCCATGGTGCTGGATGTTGTTGAGGATGGTCCTGTTGTCCATGGACACCTGGGTGAGCTGCTGCAGTGCCCGCTCTATCCTCTGGAGCACAATGAGGCCTAGGAAAATGGGAACACAGTCAATGGCTGTGACTGACCACAACCCTGAACACCACCCAACCTGCAAGCCATATAGCCCAATGTCCCGCACCTGTGATGGTATGCACCCACCCACAGTGAACATGCACATGGCCAGCCCAACCAGGCGGCACCAGCTATGTGCACCACTGCACACACACACTGCCCATGTCCATCAGCACAAACAAGGCTGTCAAGTGATGTGGCAATGCGGTGCCGATGCCAGTTCCACAGCCATGTGCCCAGTGCATGCATGGACCACCAGTGACGCCACACAGACGTGCAGTGACACTGGACAGTGATGAATGTCGCCTGTGTCATGCATGGTTGTGTTGTGCATGGCTGGTGGTCATGCCCTGCCTCCAGCATGCAGTAGCATCCATGATGTAATGATACTCACCTCCACAAGCAGCTGTGGCTGCTGCTGCTGCTGCTGTGACCCTCGCAGCACCACCGACCCGGCACCGGGGCCCTGCCACGCCCTCCTCACCCGTGCCTGCATCCTCTCTGCCCAGCCTGTGGGAGACAAATGTTGAGAAAAACATCAGTGTGACTCAAAGCAGACTGCCCCTGCCCCAGTGAGAGTGCCTGCCCACACAGCCAGACCCATGCATCTCACACCTGCACACACTGACACAGCCAACCATGTCAGAGCCATCACCCATGCACAACCACCAAAACACACTCACACCCCTACAGAGAATGCAGGTGCATAGATGGTACACCCACCTGGCCTAGGCACCATGCCCCTCCTGGCACGTGACCGTAGCCGCTCATGCAGGTCAGGCTCCCTCCTGCGGAGGTCACTGTACCTGTGCCGGCACTGCTCAGCAGACCGGCGCCGCCCAGTGACCCCCACCAGGTCATTGGCCACTTGCAGCCAGACCTGGGTTCTAGCCATGGTGAGGGGCTCCTCACCATACAGTGCCCCATAGTGGGGCTCTACCAGGGCCACCAGGTTGGCCACCTCCACCGGGCTCCATTGCACTGCCCTCCTGCGTGCCATGCTTCCAAGTTTACAGCAGGCAATATGGCGCCCCGCAGCGTGGCAACCCCATGTGGAAATGTTGCGCAATAGACCACCATAGGTTCCAATCGCGCTGTTCGTACAGCGCCGTCGGTCCACATAGAGCTGTCACCAGACAGCGCAATAGGGCCGTACACATGGCAGCCGAACAGCACCAGGGGGCAAAGGTTGGACACCAGGTCAGGGGTCTATGACGCAAGGCCACGCACAGCGCCATCTGACGTCTACGCATCCTGCGTCGACTGACCACCTGCGTGACAGTGCCACAGTGGACTATTGCGCAGTAGTGCCACAGCGCCATATAGTGCCCAGTGCTGTAGCGCCACTGGCACAATGATGGCCATGGCCTGAATGCTGTCCGCGCACAGCACGTCATCAGCAGCGGCAGCGCCTCGCGTAAGCTACCTGGGCATGCGCCAATGCAGTGTACCGCACAGTCACAGATCCTCGCTATTGGCTCAACCCGGCTCAACCGTATTGGAAAGCGCTAATGGCGCGATATTCAGCCGAACACGCAGATCATCTGATCAGCCATTCAAAGGCGCAATGGCGCGATTTGCATCTCATTACAGTTGCTCCACTCCTCATTTTCATGCATTGCGCTATAAAAGTGCGACAGTGGGCTACGCTGGCCAGATTCAGTTACTGCAGGTGAGAGGTGAGAGGTGAGTTGCATGCTGTGGGATGTTCTGGACAATGGGCATGGGATAACGCTGTAGACTGCACAGTGACAGGTGTCCACTTCCACCCATACAGAACGCCATGACCAAGCAGAGCCAAGGTGAGGGTGAGGATGGTGGGCGAAGGAGGAGGAGGCCCAACTTCACCACGGCAGAGACTGAGGCCCTCTTCCAGGCCTACCTGGAGAAGGAGGCACTACTGAGTGGATGGCGGGGCGCCCCTCAGGCCCGTGCGGCTGCATGGGAGGGGGTAGCCCGGGCAGTGAACCTGCACGGAAGCTACCAGCGCTCCATGCAGGAATGCAAAAAGAGGATTGGGACAGACCGCAGGAGGGTGAAGGAGAAGGTGGCAGCCCTCAGGGCGGCACGTGCTGGCACTGGCGGGGGCCAGCCAGCGGTGGTGGAGCTGACCCTGGCTGAGGACCAACTGGCTGCATCAATGCAGCGCAGTGCTATTGAGGGCGTACCAGGAGGTGGATTCCAGACAGGTGGAAGCCCATCACTGCACGGTATGACATGGTGGTGGTGTTGGTGGGGGGAAGGTTGTTCACATGCACTCACATGTCCTCTCTTTCTGTTACAGATCCTGTTCATCTTCAGGGGATGGTGGTGGTGGGTCCAGGCAGTGAGGATGACCTGCTGGACATGGAGGAGGGTCCATCCACCTCTGTCACCAGCCAGCATGCACTGCACCAGCATGCACACTGGGCTGCCAACTCTGGTGTCGGTGATTCGGGTGTGGGGGTGCACAGCCTGTGTCTCAGCAGTCTGGCATGCAAGCATGCCAGCACGCTCTGACTGTGGCTGTAGCTCGTACCTGCACCATTGATGATGCAAGGACTGCAATGGGCAGTGACATGTGTATGTCCCATGATGGACACACAGCAGGCCAGCACGTGCCCCTGGGCCTTGCTGGTTCCGACTTGTGTGCCAGCATGTCGGCACAGTCCCAGACTGTGCCTGTCAGCACCGGTTGGGCAGCACCGGTGGCTGTGCAGGTGTCTGGCACTGGTGCGGCCACAGCGGTGGAATGAGTGGTCCCTGGGGCACAGTGGTTGGAGGGGCAGCAGCAGCAGTCACCCACCAGGTCTGGGGGTGCAGTGTCCAGCGGTGGCACATGCCCGCCTTTGATACTCCCATTCCTGGTCCTGGTGAACAGCGCCCACCCTCAAGGGGTGTTGTGCATCAGGACCTTCCACACCCTGGGGGACAGGATGCCGTTGTGGCAGAGTACCCATTGGACGAGCACACCCGCCTGCTGCGGGAATCAGTACAGCAGCAAAGGCGGGTTGCAACGTCTGTGGAGGCACTGTGTGCGGCTGTGGAGTGGCACAGCAGGGAGTGTGCTCTGGACTGTGCAGAGATGGTCTGTATGCGGATGGATGTGACCGCTGCCATTGACAGGCAGACCCAGGCATTGGTCGCTGCCGTGGCTGCATTGGGCACACACGCAGGTGCTCCTGTACTGCGCACCCCACACAGTATGCTCTCCACTCCCCATTCAAGGTGTCGTGTGACACCAGGCCTGTCGACGCCGGGTTCTGCTGTGGGCATCCCAAGCACCCCTGGTGCAGGTATGTTTGGCATCCTACAGACCCCAGTGTGGACAAGGTCGCGATCGCGGTGGGACCCCTGGTGGTCCATCGGTGCCACCCCATGGGCCCTGCTCAGCCTGCCAGTGCTGTTGGGTCTGCACAGCGGGCAGCCCTCCCGCGGTGGCCATGGAATGGTGCAACATGACTGACCTGTCTCCCAGTGTGGGCCCTGTCTGCTGCTGCCCTGTGTGCACTGTGCGTCATGGTGGGCAGTGCACTGGTGGGTGCCCTGCCCATCACGCTGACATTCGGACCACCTGCACCCTCCCTAACTGCTGTCCACAGGTGCGTGTGCATGATGATGCCTGCATTGTACTGTACACCAAGGTGCAAGGGTGCCCAGCATCTGACACACGTGCTTGGACAGTACAGGTGGTGGGTATGGTCTGTGGATCTGTGTGTTTGCCATGTCTGTTCCTGCTCTGCTGTGCACCTGCCCATGTACGCTTTGTGCCTGGTGTGTTTGTGTGTGTGTGTGTGTGTGTGTGTGTGTGTGTCCATATGACTGTTCGCCCCTCCCTGATGGTGTGTTTGTGTGCCTGGTCCCTTCCACCCTCCTTGCCATCATGCACCCCTGGTGTGTTACTCTGTGTGCCTGTGGGTTGCGCCAGGACAGTGTTGTTTGCACATGGCCCCTTGACTTACCTGTGTTGTGCATAATGCTCCTCCGTGATGGTGTCCCGGTGCAGCTGGGCCTGCTGGATCAGTCGGGGGTCCTGCCATCCAAGGAGGGGCTGCACATCACCATCAACACCGGTGCTGCTGGTGTTCCCATCGCTGTCCCCCTCTTCAACCTGTACGACTATCCCACAGTCATTGGCCATGTTGTGCAGGATACAACAGGCCAGGAATATCCCACAAGCCTTTGAGGGCTGTACTGTAGGGCACCGCCGGAGGTGTCTAGGCATCGGAAGCGTGCCTTGAGCATCCCAAACACCCGCTCAATGATGTTGCATGTGGCGGCATGTGTCTCATTATAGCATTGCTGCGACGGGGTCATGGGGCGCCGGTACGTTGTGAGCAGCCAGGGACGGAGTGGGTATCCGCTGTCACCTGTGTGGAGATAGTGGTGATCAGTCTCATGTTCAGGTCCATATTGCCCATATCCTGTGTGCCACTACCATGGCACCTGTGGCATTCCACCCTTGCCCGAGTTTGCATTCCCCATGCGTACTCACCACTAGATGGCCTGTGAGGATGTCCACTCTCAAATTGATGGCACAGTGCGGACTGATGCCATATGAAGGCATCATGTGCTCCGCAGGGTATGTGGCACAGACATTGATTATCGCCCAGTGGCATCACACACCACCTGGCAGTTGACACTGGGAAGCCCTTCCAATTCATATAGGCAGCCCCATCGGGGCCAGGTGGCGTGTGAATGGTCACATGGGTGCAGTCTATGGCTCCTAGCACGCCAGGCATACGTGCTACCCTGTGGAATGCCTGCATGTTTGCTGTACGCTCTGCCGCGGTGCTGGGGAAATGGATGTGCTCCGCAGCATGTGGCAGCAGTGCGCTGAGGAATTGGGTGAGGATGCGTGACGTGGCCGACTGTGTGATGCCTGTGGTGTCCCCTGTTGGCCTCTGGAAGGTGCCCGTGGCGAGCAGGCACATGCAGGCTGTCACCTTGGTCTCCACTGACAGAGCATGGCTCCGTCGTGAGGGTGCCTGCATCACATCACCGCACAGCTCACAGAGCTGCCTCAGTATTGCCCTGTTTAGGTGGTACCGGCCCACGATCTCTACATCTGTGTACAACTCAAAGCTGATGCAGGCACGGTACTGCCTGTTGGGGGTGTACCACCGACGGGCCCTCCATGGCCACGTCCCCCTGCACCTTGCATTCTCACCCCCCTCATTACAGCTTCCATGTGGAAGCTGGCACTGTCCATCTCCCTGGCTTGTGCCCCCCGGCTGATGTTGCTCTGTTACCCCCGCTGTCCTGACTGCTACTTCCACTGCACCGGGCACCCCCCGCTGGCCTCTGCAGCCTATGGCCCACACTGCTTCCCTTGCCTGCCCTGGCCTGTCACTGTCTGTCTTTCTCTCTCTCTCTTCCCCACTTGGCATCCCTGTGGGTGTTCTTGCGCTGCTTTCTTGAGCCCTTTTATTTTGGCTTATTTCCACTGGGCGCAACTTCCCGTCTGGTCCGCTGTTGCGCATTGCTCAAGTCTTTGGATATAGCATTAAGCTCTTTATGCATGGATCCACCCCTTCAGTTGCGCATGCCGATATTTGCATTGCGCTCGTTGCTCAACATGTTTGTGGCGCAACTGCCTCCTGCTGAATATCGCAGAATGGCGCACTTTTGGACTTGCGAGGCCAACCCTATTGTGCATGGCAACCCTTTTGAATATCCCACCCATAATATTCTGAGACCAATTTTCGAAGTGAATATTATGCATTTCTTTCCAGCAAAATACCACTTCTTTCAGGAAAAAATTAAAGTGTCACCATTTTGACTTCCATGTCTGAAAAATTGAAAGCTATGTCATTTTCCTGCTTTCTCCCTCTTGGGAGTCGAGTATTTTCTCCTCTTATTTTGGAAGTTTTCAACAAGGTAAATACTTGTCAAACTGTGTTAACCAATGCTCTGGGCCTCTGTAATTCTTAATGTTTTTATTGTTTATAATGACATGTGCTCTTGTACTGATACGTGCTCCCCTACATATGTGACTGTTCACCACAATGCTTTAATATTTGTACTGAGATGTAACCCATTGCACCAGTTACATGCCAGCTGACTGTTGCCGTTCTACTTTTTTGCATTGTTGGTGGTCTGTACTCCTGTGTATTCCAGGACCACCTTGCAAATGAGTCCTCTTAATTATGTTATTGCCTGGTAAACTAAAGATTATTATTTTTATTGTTATTGTATACTGTACTATGTATACTGAACTATGCAACCTTGTCCTACTGCATGTTATATGTCTCACAAGTTTATGTGCTGTTATGTTCTACTTGTCCAGGTCCATCTTGAAATGAGTTAATCTCAATTATGTTTTGCCTGGTGAAATAAAGATTGATTGATTGAGTGACTGTATAAAAGAATAATCTGTAAAGTATTCAAAGATAAAGGGAGGAATTAAAGGGCTAGTATACCGCCTGACATTAATATTAACTTTCAAAAGTAGTGAACTGTTGCTTATTATGTTTGCAGTATTTTTGTATTCTGCCAATTGGAAGATTTTCTACCTGTAAATACCTGATGTGATGTGCGGAACAGTACTCTACCTGGAGGTGGACATAGCTAGTTGAGTTCTTCCTCATATGTCATCAGCGCTATTAGCTCACTGCCTGTGACAGTATAACTGACTGGTGACAGCCAATTACCTGCTGTAAAATTGGTCACTTATGAAGTCACAATAAAGCTGGCTTGGTGGTGCTGAGGGCTGAGGCGCTGGATGCATTACCTCACGCTACGCCAGCTCCCCGGGTTCAGGACCGAGCTCGGGCCACCAGGGGTCAGTGGGGGAGGGCAGGATTGAGCATCCAGAGGATGGTTCTCCTGTTCTGGGAGGGAAGGAGGTTCTGATCCTGGGCTATGGTGGCTCCCGATGGTGACTGGGGGGCACAGCAGCCCGTGGGTTCATCAGTCAGGGATTGGCTGTGGCGATCCTGTGGGTGCAGGCAGGAACGAGCACGCCCGCACTGGACACACTGCAAGTCTGAGCCATCTTGGGAGGGAAGACCAAGGAAATATCCTGGGGCCTCAGTAGGCGAAGGTGGGTCAAGTGACAAGACCACCACGCCCAATGCTGGATCCTCCAGCCTGCCTCCGGAGCTCCCTGCACTATGCTTGGTCTGCCTACTAGATTTCAGAAAGGTTGCTGGAGGAGTTGGCGGTCCCGCCCTGGGGGACTTAGATCCGGGGGGTTGGTAGACTGGGATGAGCTCAGTGGAGTCCTCTCTCTTCGGCAGGTAAGGCTGGGGATTTCAGGCAGGCAGAATACGGTTGGGTCGAATGCCCCACTGGAGAGAATCCAAGGCTCTAGAGAAGGAGCATGAAGAGAGATAACAAAAAAAAATGATGTCACAATAAATAAGGTCACAGTGCTAGTGAGATAGGAAGAGGAAAAGGACTGACTATGTCGGTCTCCAGACAAAGTACCGCTCTTTACATCCCACCTCATACTACCAGGTGGCAAACCTTCCAGTGAGAAAATGGACCACAAAAAATACTTCAAAAATAAACCATGACCACTGGCAACTTCTTAAAATGAATAACCTTTGTGGGTGCCTGATGGCTCAAGGGGAAGCATGTTGCGCCTCCATACTGGTGACCTGAGTTCAGTAGTCAGGCTGGGGAGTGCTCACGAGGAGTGCGAACCTGCCGGGAGAAAGATGGCAGGACCCAGCGCAGCAGCCCCCTCCCATGGTGAGCCAGGAGCTTGCTGCTTTATGGGGGTTGACATCATCCCAGTGAATGCTGTTGATATTTGATGCCACTAGAGGCATAGCCCAATGTCATGGGGTGATGGGCAGGAGAAAACGGGGAGAAAAATGGGAAAGAAATCTATGTGTCACGACTGTCAAGTGTGACAGTCCCAGCAGTCATCAGGCTTTGCACCATGTGGATCTCTGTCGGATAAGACAGTGGGGAGTGGCAGTCAGGGCTGGGGTTGAATAGGGTCAGTGGTAGGCTGAGTGGCAGTTGATGGGTCAAATAGCTAGTGGAAAAAAATAACATTTTCTGCCTGCCATTTTGGTGCTCCTAGCTCTTTAAACCCTGAGATATTATGCACTTGCCATGGTAATGTTCCATTGTTGGGCTGTTTGCTCCATGCTGGATGGTTTGGAGATTGATAGTAGAGATGCATGTTTATACTTTCATATGTTATGTTTATTCAGGAAAGACATTAAAATCCATTGAGCCAAGCTTCTTTTGTTTTAAAATAAAGTATTTATTCTCCTGGGCTGATGGGGCAGCTGTTACGTCCTTGTCCCTGGTGCCAGCCAGCCTGACTGCCTTGCTCCTGTGCACCCTCAGATTTCCACCAGGGTGGGAGAGGGCCAGCTTATCTCCCCTCCCAGAGACTCTCATCCAGATGTCCCCCTTGCCTCTTCAGAGTGGCAGGGCAGGGCAGGCTAGAGCACCTCAAGCAGGGCTTCATGAAGCCTGGTACCCCTTCCATCCTTTCCCCCTTCCTTCCTTTCCTCTTGGTTTTCTCCCTCCCAAGGCTACGGCGTATGCAGAATGCATATATGTGGAGGTGCGCATGCAGTCTAGAACCATCAGTCCCTCCCACCCACCTGACTCGTGTCTGCCTCCAAAGCATCGGTGCTACAACCAGGCCTTCACTTGGTGGCAGCTAAGAGCTGGGATGGCCTACCACCCCAGTCCGGGACAGGAAAGCTGCCAGGTGGCTGTTTGATCTCTCCCAGCCTTCCCCCTCAGCTGACCCCTAGCAACCCAAATTTGTTCCCAAACTCAGTTCGTCAACCTGGCAAGAGGTGAGATACTCCCAGTGTCTCGGCTCTCTGTGCTACCAGGGTGGCTAGTCAGGCTTATTTTCAGTGGCCTCCAGGAAAGTGTGCAAAATTACAAAGTTGCACTGAGTCCTAATTACAAAAGTCGGTTCAACTTCTAGTATGATTCCCGTTATACACGTAGTAATATACAAGTCAGCCTAATGGCAGTTGCATGGAACACTAGCTTGACTCCTAACCCAGTGAGTTAACAGAGAGGAAGAAGGAGAAGGGCTATCCAGCACCAGGGTGCCAGCTGACTGGACAGAGTGTTTTATCCACTATGGATCACTGTCCGTGGATAACTCAAAGTATCCATATCTGGGCACAGAGGCCCAGTTAACAAATAAATTTCCCTGAATAATTTTTTTTAGAATAATGACCCCAGTAGTTTGCTATCCACTATAGACAAAACTCTGGGACAAATCATGCCATTTTTTGGGCTACTCGAAGGATACCACAGATTAATCAACTGTAAGTGTCTCTAGATAAGAGGGAGGCTTTTTTTATTTTGTTTTTATCTAGTTATTTATACTTGCCCAGTGAACTTGGTCTGGATTTTCAATTATACCACGATTACCTTTCTTGCGGTTTGACTGTTAGACAATGTAAAATGTGATCTGACTTAGGGTTGCAAGAGCTGCAAGTTGCACATCAAAAATGGCCCAGGTGTCATTTTTTTGGCAGAAAAGTGAACGAAGTGTCACATGCAAAAATGTAGGCATGTTTGCAGTGATTCAGCTACGTCAGAACAGCTGACGCAAGTCCTGCGTCCAAAACTTTGAAAATCCAGCCACTACCCTGTAACTCTCAGTGATCTCCGAGCCAGGGCTGTCATGACCATAGACTCAGGGGATGCATGTAACCCCCCCCACCAAATTATCGGCCAGTTGGTGCTTTTTAAACTGAGAAAGGCTGTCAAAGTGTAATTAAGGGTTCCCTTTAGACCAGTTTTAATTGTATGTCCTTCTGAAATTCTCTTGGCATAAAGTCCACCCAGCCTCGTTTTCTTCCTATTGACCATAACCGTGGCGATCAGGTGGAAGGTGGTGGTCTGAGAGAACCAGGCAGTCATTAACCACTACTGTGTTTTCATTTTGCTGTTTTGTAGCATGTGCCTCATGACCCAGTCACCACCATGGCACTGCAGCCGCACACGGTGGCTTAAAGATATGTGCATGCAGTGATGGCTGGATGCCTGCCCCTCAGGATGGAGTCCTCTGTGAGTTTATAAAAACTCTAACATGCACTGCAGGATACTGTCTGTCCCACTGCTGCAGCCCTGCTCTGATGTCAGCTGCAAGGGATTCTGGGATTTCTGGTTACAGGAAATTTCAGGGTAGGAGTCAGCAGAATCAGCCAGATACAATCTAATATACTGCAGTAAACAATAAGTAAAGAAAAAATGTTTTTGCACACAAAGTGCAAATTGGTACCAGTCCCATACTTGGGTGTGGGTCTGTTAGTGCTAACTGTTCCTTTTAATAACCTTTTACATGTGTGGGAGGAATTTACAGCATGCTGGGACCAATCAGAGCAGCTGTTGTCAGACTGTGACTTTCACTCTGCTGTTGAACGCTGTACATTGTGAAGAATGGAATCTGGTTTTATATAGTGCCTTTTTGTACCAACTGTATCGCTAAGTACTTGGCAATCCAAAGGAGAATATGTTACTGTCGTTTCAGGCCCACAGGGAGTTTCAAAGAGCACAGAGAGGTTACGTGACTTTCTCTGGGTCCAGTGCGTAACTGGCAGATGTGGGTTTCAGACTAAGGTCTCCAGGTTCACAGCTTTGTGTTCTATCTGCTAGGTCAAACCAGCAACGTGTAACAACCATTTTCAAGTTTTCTTTTTCTTTTATTTTTATTTTTTTAGATTCTTGGCATGGCCTTCTCGATGACTCTCTTCCAGCAGATCCACAGAACTGGTAAAAAATATGATGCCTGAACCTTCTGAATGGAAATTGCATCAAAACACCATCCCCTACCCTACCACCACCACCTTTGCGTTTGAGGAGAGGTTTCCAGAAGGCTCTTTTCTGTGCTCCCCCTGACCCTACTCCACCAACACAACTTAAACATTACTTGACTGGTTACCGGCACAATTAATGACTTGACCTGTCTCGTGTTCACTGTTTTATTTGCCAAAGAGAAAGGATCCAAAACTATTAGAGAGCAGTGTCGATTTTTGTTTCCATGCGGTTACCATTGTTGTGTATCATGACTTGACAAAACTAGTAACTGCGGAAAGAAGAAAACGCTTGCTTGTACTAACACACTTTGAAACTTGCAAAAAAGAAGGGACAAAAGAAGTGTGTGGTGGAAGAAAGTTCTTTTAAATGGCTTCTTAAGGTGTCAGACTGATTCATGTTAAACCAGGTGAAACCGAGTTGTTTAAATCAGAAACCCAGTTAAGGAGCCAGAGATAAGAGCGGCCAGTTAGCATGTATTTACCTACAGATTTTTTGTACATTATCGGATTACCTTTTTATTGCTGAAGTAGTCTGGGGTAGCATTCTTTTAACTTGTAAACACAAAAAGCAACTTTTTTTTTTTTATCTTTATGAACTTTGTGTAAGAAACCATTGTGTGTGTGTTCTGTAAAGGTCAGACTGCTTGGGGTAATGCAAATGAAAAAAACAGAGAATAAGAAAGAAGATGCGAGAAGAAATGTATAATGTCTAGGGGTTTTAGGGCAAGAACAATTTATTAGAGAAACTGTTTTTTAATTTCGCACCAGCACAAAGGGTCCAGCATAAAGTAAAATGTACATTTTGCTCTGGACTTTTGCACCCTCCTCTGAAGAAGGTTTATATACATATACAGTATTCATGGTTCTAGGCTAGCCTACCAGAGATGCAGCATTTCATGTACGATAAGATGGGGATCCTGCTTCAACCTAAGTGAAGAGTTGGGAGGAGCTAAATCACTGGCAGGGTGTCCAACGACTTGGGCAGGGTCACACAGTGAGGTGGTGGTGGTGGGATTTGAACCTGGGATCTTTGTTCAGTGTTCTAACCAGAAGCAGTGTAGTCAAGTGGATAGAGCAGAGGCTTTGGAACTTAGGGGTCCAAGGTTCAAATCCCACGAGAGCCATTTATACACTGAGACACAGAGCAATTCACTCAGCCTATCAGGTGTTCTGTCCATTCAGCTGTAAAAATGAGTAAGAAAGCAGGACCTCATTGAAGATGAGATATTGCATCTCTGGTGAGCTGTCCTAAGATAAGATACTGCATCTCAAGTGCGCTATCCTGGTAAATAAATTGTTAAATAATAAAAAAAACACTGACCCACACTAAAAGATGAAATGTCAGAAAATAAGCCACAAGGTGGCAATATCAACCTGAACAAAGAACTTAGTTATGTTGTCAGCTGGAATCAAACTGGTGCCATTTTTAACCATGGATTAAGACGTGGCTGCTATGAAGTGTTTCTGAAGTATTCTGAACACAGACAAGTCAAAGTGCTATTGCAATTCAGGAAAATATTGTGATGTTTGAGTCTGCTTAAAAAGTTGCAGCAAACGGCAATGGTTTTCAAGAATTCAGAGGGAAACATGAGGTTCCCTACTCTGCTTCTCAATGTAACTGTAACAACTGCAGGTGTCTGGTCTGAAGAATAAGTATGCATGACAGAACGTGTATGATCCTAGACTAACAGTGGCCCTGAGTTCAAGTGTACATGCCTCATCATGTGTTCCTCACAAGTGCTGTGCATAATGCATAATGCATAGTGCTAAGCATTTTACACTCGAATTTCTCCTCTGGCTACATGAAGATATCCTGATTTCCCACATAATATGCTCAAACTCTTTCTGAACACAGTATTAACAAATTTAAATAACTGCAGAAATTAAACATATGACACCATTTTTATTTTTGTTATTCTTTTAAATAAGAAATGTGCTTCCTGTCTCTGGCCCATCAGTTCAGTGGTAGTGCTACCGCTTGCAACACCAGTGACCCAGATTTGGGAATGAGCCTGGGTCATTGAGGGCCAGCCAGGGGAAGGGGGCTAGGAGGAGGATTGAGCATCCCAGGGGACCAACTCTCTTCCTCTAGGGAGGGAGGGCCATCACACTGTTTCGATTGTGCCACCTGTGCATGTACGGGTTAGAGTGCAGGGGTAACAGTGTAGGGAGGGGGAGGATACTGTTAGCCGCTTGGCTGAGGCGTGCGTTAGCATGTCGCCAGCCTGGACACATGTCCTTGTGCTGGCACCCTCAGGGGAAAGGGAGCAAGGAGAAACTGAGGGGGTAAATCCCCCCAAGGCCACAGCAGCATGATGGACCCCAACCAGTGTGGAGGGGGAGGGCTGATAGATGCTATAGCCATAAACCCTGCCAGCAAAAGGAGCAAAAAGCATATTAGAAAAAAAAAAAAGATGTTCTTCGCATCCTGTCCATCCAAATTAGAAAGACCCAAGGCCGGTTTCTGAAAAGTAGAAACACTAAACACGTGCAGCAAAAAAAGGGGTACAAGGGAAGGTGCTGTTGCACAGTGGCAGGTTGTCTCTGCCACTTTTTTTCCACATTTTACGTCAGCTTGTGCATAGTATTTTTTGCAGATACTACACTTGGTGTTACCAGGTGTAGTAGCTGCACACAAAACAAGAAAATGCTTCCTTTATGTGTGCAAAAACTGATGCAAACAGCAGCATTACTGGTGTGAGATTCCCCCACATGGTTGTATTACACATACCAGGTCCATTGCACATTGGGCCCCAGTGCTGCACATTTTAAATGCTGACAGGTGGAGAGGTACACATTTGTACACAGGTGAAGTGTTTTAATTCAGCAGGATGCATGACTGTGTCATTTCACTTACAACATGTGTGCAAACAAAACAAATGAAAAGACATTTTACCTGACCTGTGCAGTTCTGCTGTAATATAGTCATATGATTGGATTTTACCAGTCACAGAACAGGATTTCTTGTTCCTGCCATTTAAGTGCAATTATATGTGCTTAGCTGGTCCTTTAGCGCAGCGGTAGTGCTACTGCACACAATATTGGCAAGCCAAAGTCATCGAGGGCTAGCCAGGGGAGAGGAGGATTGAGAATGCCTGCAGGCACTGTCCTCAGGAGGAGGAGGGGGGCTGCACTCCTGCTAGAACTCTGCCACCTGGGTGACCACAGGTGGATGTGCCATGGGTGCGTGATGTGGTGGGGGGAAGTTGCCTGGATGCATTGCACCGGTCCCTCAAATGTGCACATGCTCACATCAGAGCCAACAGCCAGCAGCTTTCCAAAGGGGGTGGAACTAAGCAGGAAAACTCAAGAGCGAGCAACATTATGCCTGGCACCCTAAGACTCTGCTTACCTAACTGGCCACTCTGTGCGCCTGCAGTTGATGGGCCAAAAAGAGGTAGCTGAACAGAATAACCCTTGTGGCACCTGGAAGCAGAGCTAAGTGCCAGAGAAGGGTTGAGGCACGACTGGGAGTTGCTTGGGTACTGTAGGCAGAACAGCACTGGTGATAAAGGAAATAAAGAAAAATAGTACACAAAAAAAATAGTGCAGTTTTAATTGGTGAGGGTCATGTACGTAAGCTACACCTGATTGCCACCCAAAAAAAACAGTGATCCTTTTTAAAAGTGGAGTTTGCAGACACACCAGCTCCCTGGTTCCGCAGTCAGCTTTTGCCAAATTGCCAATTAAAACTCAAATGAAGTGATAGAGTACATGGAATGGATACAAGGCTGCTAATAGCAGTTTTCTTGGTCTGACAGGAGTCCAACATGAGTTTGAATGATTAGTATTTATAATCATACTACTAGAGTAGAAACACAGCCAAATTCTACCCAGTGTGCCCCTCTTTATGTTATTCCCTAGTGCTCTGTATCATGGGCACTGATTTGGAAGGCGTATTCCGGTATTTACACATAAAAAAGATGCAATTTTGGAAAACCTAATCATTGAAAATGCAGCAATCACCAGTAAACACCTATACAATTCCTGGGACTACACTTCTGTAGTCACTCGAAATCAGTGCCACCATATGGCATCAGTAAACATCATCAGGACAATTACTAAGAAGAGAATGTAGAACTGGACTGCCACCCTTTTGTGCACTTTGAAGTTTTTTCCTTCTGTCGGTTCAATTCCAAGACAAATGCATGGTATCTTATGGCTCATCACGGTGCACATATGTACCAACACATTCCTGTCATGAAATCTGAACACATACCTCTAGTTTGAATGCTGCTTTTTTCATGATCACTGCTTAGCTTTGTGTCATTTTCTATTGTATTTTTCAGCAGTGGACTTTTTTTCTTACATATTTGTTTTGCTGCTTCCTAAAGGATGGTATGAATGAAAACAAGTTGAAAAACAAGTGCCTTTAAGTGTGCATATAACGCCAGTAAGGGTCTGATCCTCATAGGCACCCTAGATACGCATGACTTGCTTGTATCTTGGGTGTGTTACCTCACAGCAGCAGGTGCTGGCTTTCTTCCCTGCATTCACAACCCTTATCCCTTGCAGTCTGCCACTGCAATGCTGCACATGGGGACAGGGGGTGGCAGGGGTGGGTGGACCTCGTCCAGACCAAGGGCATCCAATTGGATGCCCGTACCTGCCCATTTGGTGGGGATCGATGGGATATGGTATTCCTTTAAGACTGCAATATCCCTGTTTGTAAAACTGTAGTATAAAGCTGTAAACCAGCCAGTATTGGTACAGACCCCTCCACCCTCTCTAGTGATTCAGAGGGCTGGGTACGGGCAATTCATTTGCTGAACAGGCTCTGTGGGTGGTCCAATGTAATGGCAGAGGGGTTCCCAGTGGTACATATCCTGCATGCATGAGGCATTCTACAACTTTTTCTGCCCCTCCAGAAGTGTAGACAACTAGAACCTTCCGAGGATCGGACCATAAACTCTCAATCCCACTTTATTTCTAGGGAAGGCGAGGCAGTTCTTGCTACATTTTGACAGCCAAGTTAGTGACTAAATGTTGCCACTGTTCTTCTACTCTCCTTGTGGGGCCTACCAAGTGATGCCAAGTCTGACATTACTAGTGATGTCTGCTGGGTTCTGTTTTCCCCCTATTCTGGTTCCCCCAGTCCCCAATGTTTTGGATCCACTTCCTCTGGCAGTATAGCGCAGTGGTTTAAGGCTCTGAGCTGCAAATCTGGAGACCTGGCTTTTAATCCCACAGCCCCCACTTGCATACTGTGTGACCTTGAGCAAGTCACTTAACTTCCTTGTGCTCCCAGGTCACACCTGTAAACAACTTAATATGCTACTCCTGGTTAAATAATTGGAGAAAAAAATTGGGAGGACACATGAGTTACTGTCTTCATAGCTTTCATTATTACTGCTCCCGGGTCAGCAGGCAGAGGGGATAAAAGCTACTGCTGTGCCACCTCTAGGAGTCTCTACAGAGTGAGGCAATGCAGCCCTCCCTCCCAAGGAGGAGAGTGTCCTCTTCACTGGCCTCCTCTCCAGAAATCCTGGGTGCCAAATGCTAACCAGGGTCACAAGCATGCCAGAAATATCCTGTACCACTCTATGCTACAGAGATGGCTTTGAAATGTAAATTAATGGTACGTGAAGTGCGGGTTTAAAAGGAACTTTAAAATTTCATGACTTTATGCTCATTTAAGGGGGGGGAGGTCAGACTATGGACTGTTAAGTGCAGTCTTTCAAACTGCAAGCTGTATTTAAAAATAGATATCAGCAGCTCCGTATCCAATTAAAATACAGCCCTGGTGTATAAGTTTTATGATCACTTGTTAGCCTAACAGGTGTCCATACTGTATCCCATCCCAAGTCTTCATTCATACCTCCTTTAAATCTCGCAGGCACTGGGGGGTTGGGGATATGAGCAAATTTTACTTGTTTCTAGAACTGGGGACCACATGTGATTGAGCTCTAAACTTATAGACAATTCTTCTTCCATGGCGAGAAGTGTGGAACTTGAATGCGAAGCGTGTTTGCTGCTATACTTGAGTTTTTGAAAAAGAGTAAGGGAGAGAAGAAGAGAACACAGTGAATTTTGTGTTTTAACACCAGATTTCATGTTTATTGCAGTGCCCAGTTCTACTTCCCCTTCTTTGTAATTTAACACTCCCAATTTGATGTGCTGAAAGTTTATGATATAATATTAAACTGAGATGTTGTATAGCCAAATTGTCTCTTGTCAGGGAGAATCACACAGTGGTTACATTTTGTATGTGTACATCATCATCATTGCTGTGAAAAGAAGCACAAAGTAGTCTCAACGGAATGTCTCCAAGGCTCGAGAATGCAGCGGTGGACACTGTGTGTTCCATGAAGGAATGGCCTCTCCGTCGCCACATCATGATCAGGTTCTTTGTAGAGAGATTTTCTGTTTTTTTAATATGCAGAGTTTTAAATTAATTATAGTTGGCGTCTCCCTCCCATAAAAGCCGGTTACCTTGTTCGGAACATTTGTATGCATAGATGGACAATGATGATTGCTTTGAAGCACCTGCCCAGTGTTGCCAACCTACACTTACCACATGGTTTTCATGTTGCTGACTTACACATGCCATGTGGTTTCCAGTCATCTCCGGAGTTTGGAATCAATTCTTTCAGTGAAAGTGATATGGCAGGGATGGATGAATTGGGAATACCATGTCATTGCTCGGGAGTAATCAGTTTGGGGTGGGTAGGGGGAGAGAACAAAAACGCACTTTGGGAAATGTGTTTCAGGTTGTTCCAGGTAGTGGGCAGGACCGAAACTTCTCGAACTTGCTGGTTTTAAATTGAAGAACTCAACAGAACCTCTCCTGTAACAAAAAAAAGTTGGTTCAAAATGTAAGCATATTATTAATGTTCAAATATGTGCAAATTGCATCATTCGACAAAAGATTCGAAAACAAGAACCTTTTGGAAAATGTTTTGGGTTCCAATCAGAACTGCTTCTAAGAACTGAGAGAGGCTGGTACAGTCCTTTGTAGCCCTGTTGCTTCTTAATGAAGGAGATTTTAAACCATACCAAGTTCACGTTCAGGATGGGAGAACCAGTTCAGATCTGTTCACTACCTTTCACAACCAGTGCCAGTTTCTGAAAAAGAACTTTATCAGAACCCTTTGTTTTGATGCTGATCACTTTAAGAAAACTGTTTTTGAAGTTTAATAAGCTCCCCTAGCAAATCTTTATCCAGAGACGAGGCTGGGGTGATAAGATCCAAAAAGAAGGTAGAAGGGCAAAGAACAGACCAGGTGAGCCATGTCAGTATTAAATGATCATGTTCACAGTGGTACATTACAGTTGTATTACACAGTGTGTGTACAGGGTACTAAGTAACTATGCTCCATTGTTAATAACATTACCTTTAGGGGAACAGTGACATCACAGCCTTGTACTAACATTCGGATATTAGGTTGCTGCTGTACCATCGTTCTGATGCCAGAATGCTGTTGTACCATCGTTCCGATGCCAGGATACTGTTGTACCACCATTCTGATGCCAGGATGCTGTTCTGCAATCATTTCAATGTCAGGATGGAGTTGTACCATTTTTCTGACAACAGGATGTTGTGTCATCGTTCTGATATCAGGATGCTGTTGTACCCTTGTTCTGATATCAGGATGCTGTTGTGCTATCATTCTGATATCAGGTGATATCAGGATGCTGTTGTACCATCATTCTGATATCAGGATGCTGTTGTACCATTGTTCTGACATCAAGATTCTGTTGTACCAGCATTATGATGTCAGGATGTTGTTGTAACCTTTGTTCTGGTGTCAGAATGCTGTTTTATCATTGTCACGACAAAACATCGACTGACAGTGACCGAGCGACAAAAACTATCACAGCAAAAGAAGAATGTATATGGCACAACTAATTGTTGCTTAAAAATGACCAACCCTACACTGTAAACATAACAAATGGCCTAGTGGTGTAAAACAAGGCTTTGTTCCCATCTTGGGGATCCTTGAGACTTTGTAGATTACTTAGGCTTTGCTCGCTTGGTTTATGGTGTCACAAGGATCTCTTCGTTGGGAACAAAGCTCTGTTATACCTGGTTGGCCATCCATTATTTTATTTATAGAATCATTAAACATTATAGTACCACCCAACCATGTTTTTAAGATTATTTCACTTTAATGGCAACAGTTTGTGGGTTAAAATAAAGGTTTTAGTTTGCACTTTAAATCCACAAAATCCCCAAATGGTTCTGTAAGTTCTGATAGGGCAGAGATAATGCTCAGGACTTGTGGGTTATCAGAACCTTTTGTGGTTCTTCCATCCTCGATTCAAATGTAGTTCACTTTTCTACTCCCAGTGGTGCTGGTGGATAGCTGTATCAGAACTCCCTGTTTTTGTTTCTACACAATGTGGCTTTTTTTGTTCTTTAACTAAATATTTTTTAGCATGTTTCTATCCTTTCTCTTGAATACATGGTATAGATACTTAATAAAAAAAACATATTTCAGGAACAATGTACAATGCTCCTTTTTAATTGATTTAACAGCTGAACTGCAATTAAGCAGTCTCAGTAAGCATTTCATTTTTTTCCTTTTATTAGTTATCCTAACCTGAATGTAGGTTGAATAAAATGGGGTAAAACTGCCATTGTGTATTTTACACAGAGCTACTGCTTGTATTTTTTGTTTGTCTGAGACTGGGAGGCGTTAGATACTGACATGGGATTTGGAGTTCAGAATTAGAGCTAGTAGCGCCCAAAAAAGCATCAAAAAATGTTATTACTTTTTAAAAGTAGCCAGTTGTTGCTTTTTATTTTGGAAGTATTTTTCATTTTGCATGTGTGCAATAGAAGGTTTATAAGTGGGATGTAAAAAAGCATTACTTTACCTGGAGACTGGCATGTAGTTCTGTTCTTCTTAATACCTCACAAGCGTGACATCACAGGTGGCCGATCTTGCAGCAGGTGATTGGCTCTTCTTGGTCAGGTGTGATGTCACAGTCAATGAGGTCATATGGCTGACAATGTATGAGAAGGAATATAATTAGACACCTCAGCCTCCAGGTAGAGTACTGTTCCTTACATCACACCAAGTATTGTCAGGTAGAAAATCTTCAAATTAGCAAAAGGAGAAAGAAGATAATTACTTCAGATATAAGAATTAATAGTTCACTACTTTTGAAAGTTAATATCAATTTCAGGCTGTACACTAGCTCTTTATGTAGGGGCTCAAAATGTCAGCTACAAGTTGTAAGAAAAAAGTGTCAGGTAGACGGTTAAGGTTAAATCAGATGCTCTCAAATGCTTGCCTTCTTTGTACAGGAAATGCCATTTTTGCCCTGCCCAGTGGCACAGAAATACTGTATCAGGCTGCCACCTAGGAGAACGGGGTTCACTTTAGAGCCCCCAGAACCCACAATAAGGCTGTGTTGGGGCTGGAGGCAAGGTGCTCTGCTCCCAGGGAGGAAGGGCATGGCATTCCCTTTACTGGCCTATAATGGAACAGCATTGGTTTCAGTTGTGAAGGCAGAGACTCACACGGTGGGGTGAAAGGGTGCTGCATAGGCGGCTCCAAACATTAGGTAGAGACAGAGAGAGCTCCAAAGTGACAAAATAAGAAAAATAAATAATTAAAAAGACCAGTTGAGTTTGGACATATACCAAAAATTAAAATATATATCAGAGCAATACATTTTTCACTAACAAAAAAAAACCTTGAGCATTCTGTCAGTTGCTCTTAATGCAGAATAGTTGGTTCCAACCCTAAACTGAAAGCTGTACCTTCCCGGACAGCAGGAGGTGAACATGGGGGAGACCCTTATAACCTTTACCTGTGTGTTAGGTGGTGTAAGGAGTAATCCATGGTCAGGTGTGTTGCAATATTGCAGTAACCAAATGCCCTAGGTGGGTGTTGAGGCACAAGGTACAGTCGATGGCCTTCAACCAGCCAGGAAGTGAGGTCAGTGCAGTCAGGACACACACCCAGAGTGGATTATTCCTCTTATAAACATTCGTAAAATGGTCAACAGTGTTAAAATAGAGTTAAATGTGCCATTCCATCCAGGTTTTGTTCACACCAGTGTGTTCCTTCTATGCAATACCTATGTTAGCCTTTGTACAGATGACTTTGTATTAGGTTTATGGAAATAAAATGTATAGAGAATACGTGTTGTTCTGCTTACTTTTGTGATGTGGGGATTACAACGTCACTGCTCTAAATGGTAGCACATTGTTTACCCAGTCCTAGTAGTCACCTACGTGACACCTGTCAAGTGTTTGAGTGAAGAAAAGGAAATAAGGAAAGGAAAGTGATTTTATCTAGTGCCTTTTGTACACACTGTATCCCAAAGCACTTTACCATAGGGGTGATTGGATATCGCTAACTCTCATCCATTTTTCATTTTTGGGGATTTTAGTATTTTTATTTACTTGTAATGTTTGACGGGTAAAGGCACACTAATCTAGGATAGCTTGTTTCCAGGTGCATTTGGGGGGGAGTTACAAGGACCTGTTTTACTGATGGGAAATGTTGGCCATGACACTGGGAAACGTCCTTGCCCTTCTTCAGGTAATTGCCATGGAATCTTTTACTTCCACCTGGACAGTGATCAGAGATGAGCTGCAGGGACCTCGGGTTAACATCTCATCCAAAGGATGGCACCTTGTCAGTGTGGTTCACCCCTTATGTTGCACTACAGTGACAGTTGTGAATATTACCCCAAGTGCTGGGTGTAAGATTAGAAACCACAACCATCTTATCTTCCATCCCCAGAGGTGAGTGTGCTACCTACTGAGCCAGTGACACTGCAAATTATCCTTGTATGATCCAATTACTATAATCCCTTCAGATTTGGATTTCAGAATCTGAATCCAAAGATCCTAAATCCTAAACTCTAACATAAACATCCTATTAGCAATACAGTAATTTAGGATTTCCAGTGCCTTAATCTAAAAATCCTAAATCCTAACTTTATTATCAGAATCAGAGTTATCTGAGTCAGAGAATGGATATCCAATCACCACTACTTTAGAAGCCAGGAGAGGGAGAGGAAAGAAAGCTGTGTCTGTTTTCAGCACACAAGGATATTCAAATAACACAGACATACATTAGAGGTTAAACAGCAAAGGTTAAGGACTTGCCCAAAGTCACACTAAGACTGTAGCAGCTGTGGGAATCAAACCTGGGTCTCCAGGTTGTCAGCTCCATCCTTTGAACCACTAAGCTTCTCTAGTGAGTGAGGTGCACAAGGGAGTAAAACAAAATTTAAGATTTAGACTTTGTACCAAGCCTTTTTTGCACAACGTATATCACCATGCTTTACAAAAGGCTGAGAGAGGAAATATAAGGAGGACAAGGAATAATGATAGTGTCAGTGTCTCAGCAGGTAGCACACTCACCTCTGAGGCTGGGAGATCAGAAGGCTGTGGGTTCTACCCCCACACTATGCACTTATGTTAATATCCCAATACTGACACTGCTGATGTTGTTTACTAAAAATCGTAAAACAGGAAAAATCAAATACAGAACAATGATATCACAAATTTTACAGTCATATAAAAATATGAGAAGTTACAGAATACAAACTCCTACCACAAATACTTAACATCTTTCTTATCTTGATGTTACTCTTTAAGTGCTTTCAAAAGTTCAGAGAAATATTTCTCTCCTTGAGTCCAGGATAACATGCCACATATTCCCAGATGCATGTTTCATTTCAAACTCCATCTCCCCACCCCCTTTCATGAGGTCACAGTTAGATCCTCCCATTTTGTCTTGACATAAGTATCCACAAGGATGTATTTTAATTAATGTGAACATCAGCAAAAAGCCATTTCTCAAATATGACAGTCGTTGATCAAACATTTCTCTTTGAACTTAGCGATCCAACACTCTGTCTCTAATTCTCAGCTATGTGCTAAAATTAAGAGGAACCAGCTAAATTACTTCTTTTCCTGCTACGTCATAAAATTCATATACAGGTATTAACTTCAAAAGCATAAGCAGGTTATAAAAGGTCATAAACTACACATCTGGAAGGAAGGCAGTTAATTAGATTTCTCTGGTCTATTCTCACCTCCTGCAGCTTCAGCCACTGACACCTTTTGGGGTCAAAGGTCAAGTCTCTCACTCACTGCTGACTTGTGTGAGGCAATCACAGACCATTTATTTATATTACAAATATCATACAATAATCATAAGCAGATGGCAGAGCATCACAATCCTCCCCACCTAGACTGAATTTGGGGGCTCTATCCCGTGCATGGGATGAGCTGACTAAGTCAGTTCATTTTTCATACTGATATGACAAGCCATCAGCATTTTCATTGGCAGCTCCTGCCCTGTGTGAGACTATCATGTCATACCCTTGCAAGGTAAGACTCCATCTTAGTAGTGTACCATTTGTTTTACCCATTTGTGTCAGCCAAACCAGGGGGTTGTGGTCAGTTTGTACCTCAAAATGCTGCCGTATAAGTATGTCTCTAACTTCTTTAGGGCCCACACCATGGCAAGATACTCTTTTTCCACAGTAGAGTAAGCCTGCTCCCTGAGAAGTAACTTTTTACTCAGGTAATATATGGGGTGATCTTTCCCTTGATTGGATGTCTGACTCAGCACTGCCCCAATACCCACAACTGAGGCGTCAGTCTGGACTACAAAGGGTCTGCTGTAGTTTGGACTTGTCAATACAGGAGCACTGCACAGTGCCTACTTCAGTCTGGTAAAGGCTTTTTCACAGGCTGGTTCCCAGGTAAGTTTCTTAGGCATCCTTTTCTTTAACAGGCCAGATAAGGGAGTGGACAGGGCACTGTAATTTGGTATGAATTTCCTATAGTACCCTGCTGTCCCTAGAAAACTCCTGACCTGCTTCTGGGTTTCTGGTCTGGGCCATGCCTTAAAAGCTTCTATTTTCACTTGGTTAGGATGGAGCTGTCCCCAGCCTACAACATGCCTGAGGTATGCCACTTCAGCCATGGCCACCTGGCACTTCTCAGCTTTAATAGTGAGCCTGGCCTCCATATCCTGCCCAGCACTTCCCTAAGGTGGGACAGGTGTTCCTCCCAGTTGGCACTAAAGATAGCAATGTCATCCAGGTATGCCACAGCGTACTCCTCAGCACCATGTAACACCTGGTTCACCAACCTTTGGAACATGGCCGGGGTGTTCTTCATTCCAAAAGTCATTACTTTAAATTCAAAAAACCCTATCGGAGTGATGAAGGCTGACCTCTCCCTAGCTCTGGCAGTTAACTCTACCTGCCAATACCCCTTTGTTAGGTCAATAGTTGTAAGGTATGTCGCCCCTCCCAACTTGTCCAGGAGTTCATCTGTCCATGGCATTGGGTGGACATATGACTTTGTGACTGCAATCAGTCCATGATAGTCCACACAAAAATGAGTAGAGCCATCTGGCTTGGGAACAAGGACTACGGGTGAGGCCCAGGGGCTGTGGGATTTCTGGATTACTTCTAAATCCAGCATTTCCTCTGCCTCCCTCCTAATGTCCTTTTGGACAGCCTCTGATGCCCGATATGCTGTCTGCTGTATGGGCGTCTGTGTCCCTGCTAAAGGTGTTAGGCCAGGCTTGGTACTAAACAGTGGGGCAAAGTCTGCTAAAACCTGCCTTACTTCATGGATCTGGTCCGAGGTCAACTGGGGTGACATTTTAATTGCCTCCACAGAGGACTCTTGCCTTTTCTTCCAGCAAGTCCAGAAGGGGTCTCCTTCGTCCATTCCCTCCCAGGACTATGCACTGCAAACACCATGTCAGCCCTATTAGCATATGGCTTCATCATGTTGACATGGTACATCCTTTGTGTATGTCTTCTGTCAGGTAACTCTATGATATAGTTCATGTCATTTACCCATCTGACTAATTTGTATGGTCCTGCCCACTCAGCCTGCAGCTTGTCTTTCCAGACCGGGACTAGGACCATGATGTCCTGACCCACTGTGTGCAGAGTGAGCTCTGGCTCTGTGGTCATACCACACTTTTTGTTTTTGTTGGCCAGCTGCCAGGTTGCTCTGGGCTGTCCCCATAAGCTCCTTCAGCCTCTCCCTAAACCTAAAGACATTATCCACTATGGGAGTTCCCTGGGTGGCGTGCTTGCCATACCAGTCCTCCCGGATCAAGTCTAGGGGCCCACATACCCAGCATCCACATGAGAGCTCAAAGGGGGAAACCCTGTCAACTCTTGGGGCACCTCCCTGTATGTAAACAACAGGTGGGAAAGGTATTTCTCCCAGTCCCTCCCATGCTGTTCAGCAAACACTTGGAGCATTGACTTAAGGGTATTATTAAATCTTTCCACAAGCCCATTGGCTTGTGGGTGATAAAGTGTCATACATCTCTGCACCACCGCACACTTCTCCCACAAACATTTCACCAGGTCCGACATGAAGGAACCCCCTCGATCGGTGATAACCTCCTGTAGAAACCCAACATGGGAGAAAATTCCTAGTAAGGCACCTGCCACTTTGTCTGTCCTCAGTGAGGATAGGGCAACTACCTCTGGGTACCGGGTGGCATAATCCACCACAGTCAGGATGAACCTCTTCCTGAAGAAGCTGGAGGCATTTAAAGGCCCCACAATATCCATTCCCACCCTCTGGAATGGCTCCTCCACTATGGGCAAAGGAATTAGGGCTGCTTGGGTTTTCTTACTGCCTTTCCTATTTCTTGGCACCAGTGACAAGCCCTGCAATACTCCACCTGGTGGGTGAAGTTGAGTCAATAAAAATTCTGGGCCAACAGCTGCGTAGTGCATGTGATTCCCAGATGACCAGACAAGGGAATATCGTGTGCAATTTTTAGCAACTGCTCATGGTATCCCTAGGGAATGACAAGCTGCCTGCCTGTCTTAGCAGCCTGCATATACATCAGTCCATTGTCGTAATAAACCTTGTTTCCCATCACCTTCCTGTGCTCTGTCAGAGTCTGCCCAAGCCCTCAGCTTCTCTGACTAGGTCAGTTTTCTGAGCAGCTGCAACTCCATGTGCATTCCCAAGGCATGGGACAGGTCTCCTTCAGTGTCTAAACTAGGGTCCCTAGCCCTAGTGTCAGGACACTCAGGATCACGGTCATCCCTAACCCTCTGACAATGGATCACCCCTCCTTCCTTGGAGTAACCCTCCTTATCTGTTTGGTTACTTGCTACCAGAGGAAATTCTACCCCCCCTTTCATTATTCTCCAAATCTGGAGACACAGGCTGGGGAACCAGCCTCTCAGTGGTTTCCACAGGGGCTTCTACAGGGTCCAGGGGACTACAATTTTCCCTTGCCACTTTGCTATGGGTAACTGTGCACACCATCCCCTGTTTGAGATTGTTGCCAAGAATTACATCAACTGCTAAAGTTTCAGCCACAGCAACCTGTTGCATAGTTCCCTCTGTCTCACCCCAGTCTAGTTGAACACTAGCGACTGGCAATGTTTTCTCCTCCCCAGTGAACCTCTGTATAGTCACAGATTGATTGGGTATAAGCTTACCAGGCTCTACCAGATCCCCTTTTACCAAAGTCAGGGATGCCCCCATGTCTCTTAATCATTGTGTTTGTACACCATTCATAGTGACTGGGTGCATGTGTTCCCTCATGTTTACTGGCATGCTTTCAGGGACACACAAACAACCCACTTCTTTCCTAGCACCACTTTGTGTACTGCTTGTCCTTTTGGGACACTGTCTGGCCCAGTTTCTTTGCAAACCCAATATTCATTTATTTTCTCAGGTAACTCTTTTCTTTGTAACCTGGGCTACCTGGTTTCGGTGGAGACAGGAAGGGTTTTAGCCACCCTGAAGGTGTGCTTTTCCCTTTCTGCACTGTCATGCCTGCCCCATTCACTCTCAGAGCAGGTCTGCTTCTGGCATAGTGGTCCAAGAGTTCAGCAGCCTCTTGCACCGGTTTTGGATCTCGGTCCTCCAGCCAGGTTTTCAGCTCCACTGGGCATGCCCCAAAAAACTGCTCTAACAGTACAGAAATCTCAATTTTATCTACAGAGTTTACTTCAGTTCCTTCCCACCATTTTAAAAACTGATGTTGTTTCATGGCCAGCTTCTTGTAGCTCCTGTCAGGGCTTCTCCTGAGCTTACGGAATTTAACTCTGTGTGCCTCTGCTGTTAGCTCATATTTTTTTAACTGTGCAGTTTTCAGTTTACTGTAATCATTACTGTCCTCATTGTCCATTTGACCCAATGCATCCCGAGCTTTTCCAGTAAGTAGCGGGGTAGTTGGAAGCTCCAGGACCCTCTAGGAATATTTGCCTGAATGCATACTTTTTTAAAGGAATTTAAAAAGGCATCCATATCTTCCCCCTCTTTAAATTCAGCTATCAATTTTGAATTTAATTTGTAACCTAGTCCTGTAGTTCCAGTTAAACCCAGGCCACTTACCTGCTTGGGTGCTGGGGTTTGGAGTCGTAGCTTCTCCAGTTCATGTTGCCTCTGGCACTCACACTCTTCACAGTCAGCTTCTCACTGTTCTTGCTCCCTCTTCTCCTCTTTTTCCATCTGCAGTTGGAACTTCTTCTGCTCAAATTCCAGCTCCATCCTCTGCAAAACCATCTGCAGCCTTATGGCTTCTGGCTCCCAGAATGCTGGTGACCTTCCCCTGCTGCTGTGGACCTTGGCTTACACTGGCCCTGCTGTCCTCCTTACTGGATCTGGACACTGCACTGGACACTGGCCCCTCCACACCCAAGGTTCAGTCCTTTTCAGTCACAGACTGTGACTCGAGGCTCTGTGCATCTGCTGCCACCAGAGCTTCTATGAAGTTCTGCTTGCTGGCTTTCCCCTTGTGCTGGACTCCTCTCTCCTGGTACAACTGCTTCAGGTAGTCTGCAGTGTACCCACTGTAGTTGGAAGCCATCTTCTTCCATAACTAAGGCTACTCTAACTTGCATTCGAAAAAAAATAAAACAGGTAGGAATTTCGACTGTAAGCAAAATGATAAAGTTCTGTTTATTTTTTTTTAAATAAATCACTGCCTTATTTTGCATGTGAGCTGTACAGTATTAATCTGATACTCTGAACTGTTAAAGTTTGTTTTACCAATAGTTTTAAATTCCATCGCTACCACCAAATCTGTCACAAACACACTCTGCAGGTCAGGCCCTCTGCTCCCACAGTGCCAAACTCCAAGTTCAATAATGTGAACAGGTAACAAACAGGGTAACCCTCCTGTCTGTTTTTGGGTCTGAATCACCTTTTAGCCTCAAGTTCTGGAGGGATTCAAACTGTGAACCTTATGCTAGCATACCCATTAACAGGCTCAGATAATATTATCTTCCAAGGGATGCAATATAATCTTTTGCCCAAAGGGCACCCAGCCAAGTATCCAGAATGAACCCTTACAACTCTATATGAGACCTAGGTATATTCTTACATTTTAAGGAAGCTTAATAACACATTCAAGCCTTTTAACAGCTGTCTGCCTTAAACACAGGTTCAGCACATCACATGCAAAATAACTGAGGAAAGAACAGGCAGTATTTTAAAGAAAATGTTTACTAAAAATTGTAAAACAGGAAAAATCAAATAGTGAACAATGATATCACAAATCTTAGTCATAAAAAAGGGAAGTTACAGAATACAAACTCCTACCACAAATACGTAACATCTTTCTTATCTAGCTGTTACCATTTAAGTGCTTTCAAAAGTTCAGAGAAATCTTTCTCTCCTTGAGTCCAAAATAATATGCCACATATTCCCAGATGCATGTTTCATTTCAAACTCCATCTCCCCACCCCCTTTCATGAGTTCACAGTTAGATCCTCCCATCTCTTCTTGGTAGAAGTATCCACAAGGATATATTTTAATTAATGTGAACATCAGCAAAAAGCCATTTCCAAAATATGACAGTATTTGACCAAACATTTCTCTTTGAACTTAGCAATCCCACACTTTGTCTCTAATTCTTGGCTATGTGCTAAAATTAAGAGGAACCAATAAATTACTTCTTTTCCTGTTACACCATAAAATTATTTACATGGGAATTAACTTCAAAAGCATGAGCAGGTTATAAAAGGTCATAAGCTATCCGTCTGGAAGGGAGGCAGTTAATTAGTTTTCCTGGTCTGTTCTCACCTCCTGCAGCTTCAGCCACTGACACCTTTTGGACTCAAAGGTCAATTCTCTCATTCACTGCTGACTTGTGTGAGACAATCACAGACCATTTATTTATATTACAAATATCATACAGTAATCATAAGCAGATGGCAGAGTGTCACAGTCCTTTGCTGTAAAACCCACATGCAACGGGCCTGCCAGATGAAATATCTAATAATGAGAAGTGCAATATATAGTGTGTCAGCATGGTATTTACCCAAAGAGCCATCCATTGGCCCAAATAGTAATGTCTGATAATCTGTGTTCCAAAACAGAGGTTCTTTCCAAGTCTCAGCAAGGAGATTCCCAAATGGTTTAATGTATTTACAATCCAAAAATAGATGTTGAGTTTCTAATGTCTGTCCACAGATGTCCCTGGGGCAGTATCTTTCTGCTAACTGTTTGTGTTTGCTGTTGCCATTAGCATTTAATCTCCCATAATTATATAACCATGTACAGTCCCACACAAAGGGAGGGGGGAGGGGATTCTTGGATTAGATAGTTGATTAATAACCACTTGTTTCTGCATCGCTGGACAACAAGGAAAATCTATGTCAGATTGACATTCAAATTGTAGACTTAACTTATAAATGGATTTTCTGTCTCATGTCTGAAGATGAGTGGGGGTCAGGCCCCATTTCATGGCCCTTTTTATGCTATCAAGCCCACACCGTGGGAGCATGGTGAGCCTGCTCAGGAGTCTGGGCCTGCTTTCTACCCAAGATGGAAGGCAGGGTTGAAGCCATGCCACGACCATACTTCTCCAAGTATGAGCCCCAGGTTTCAAGGCAGGACTAATATTGTAGGACAAAATAGGATCATATAAAAGGCCACAGGGTGTATCATGCCTACCCCCCTTGCTATGGGAAGATAAGTGACCTCCTTTTCACAGGGTTCAGTCTAGATCCCCAAAGACTTGGAGAAATATACTAAATAGCCCTATTATAACCCTCTGAGGAGGCAGGAACACATAGCTTAAACATAAAAATATAGGAACTAGGAGTGTTTTAATCAAAATAACTCTTCTTTTTCTTGATAGCTGCTGTCCCTGCCAACTACCAACCAATCTATTAACCTGAGTTATCCCTTTTCCCCAATTAAGAGTGGAAATGTCACCAGAACCAAATTCAATCCCTAAATTTGTTATTGGATCTTTAGACACTCGAATCCCAGCCAGCTGACCTAAGGGTGGTGGTGGGGGGTGGTCCCAAGGGTTACCTCTTTGCATTTCTCTGTGTTAATTTTAGATCCAGACAGATCAGAGAATCGGCATAATACTTCTGATAATACATTAGATGAAAAGGTTGGGGCTAAAGTTAAAACCAAATCATTGGCATAAGCTAACACTTTCAGTGGGGGAGAATCAGGAATAACTACTATCCCTTCTATATCACTATTAATGAGTAACATACAAATTAAAAAGTCTATCCCAAAAGTGTATAGGAGTGGACTTGGTGGACACCCTTGTCTTAGCCCTCTGCAGACCTTAAGCTTTTTATCATACCACCTATTAACATTCAGTGAGATGAATGCACCTTTATACATATGACTTAGCCATGACACGAAAGTGTTAGGAATACCAAAGGCTTGCGGGGCAGAAAACAGAAATTTATGGGAAAGTCTATTGAAGGCTTTCTCCTAGTCTAAACTTAGCACAACCCCTTGGAGCTGTTCAGGTGCCCCTCTGTGAAAGAGCCCCTCAACAGTATAAGGTTGTCCTGTTGTCGACTACCTGGGATGGCACAAGACTGAGAGAGGCTAACAAGATAGTGAGCTACTCTGGTCAAACGGGCTAGTAATATCTTGCTCAAAAATTTTAAGTTGTGTTAAGTAGGCACTTCTACCAGTAACATTCCTATGCCTTTTTTAATATATTAATACTAGTATGTCTTTCTGCATGGATGGGGCATAATTGGAAGACTTCAGTATATGGTTAAAAGGATCACTAAGACAGAGGCTAATTCTTCTTGAAATGCCTTATAGAACCCTGATCCCAGTCCATCAAATCATTTTAGTATTATTAATAACTATGCTGTAATCATGTAGTTAACTCATCTTGAGAACGAGATGCTATAAGTGATGCATAACTGCAAATAATGTAGGTGGTCCTTATTTGTGACATAATGGGCCCTCTGTTGGAACAAACTCTGCCATGCCCTTTTAGTATCCTCCCACCAATCTAAAATGCTGTCATAAAATTTGGAGACTGAAAGCCTGCTGCCCAATCCTGTGACCAAATTTTCTTCATTCTGGGGTCTTCCAGCAGAGATTCATTCATTCTCCACTTTTTATTTTTTTTTTTTGTATATCGGGGGCAGTCTCCCATGTGACCTGAATCCTAATGGCATCATGATCTGAAAACCCACTTGGATGTGTGGAAATATTCTGAACATTCAGCATAGAGGAAGTAAAAATGAAATGTATCCAGGACTTTAGAGGGCCTCTAAAGTATGTGTAACCTCCTGACTGATGAAGTTTCCTGTAGGCATCAATCAGGCCTGCAATGTTGACAATTTTGTTGTAAAGTGGAGGAATCACAAAATAATTTTGAGGTCTGCAGACCTCTGTCTGATTTGGATAACCCACAATTAAGGCTCCACAGTCATACCAGTAGTCTGGATGTATGAAGAAAAGGCCGGACTTCTTTAAACAATGCAACTCTCTGTGCTTTCATTTGGGGGGGGGGGGGCATAAATAACAATAAGCTGGAATCTTTTGGAAAAAAAGGGAAATATCAAGAAGTAAAACTCTACCCGGATGAGTATCAACTAATCTGGAGACTTTAAGGAGGGGATTGGACAAGAGGATACCTACCCCATCGCAGGTATCCGTGTCTGTGGACCAAAAAGATGGACCCGAGAGGTACAAGCTCTAGAGGATTGCTGGAGTTTAAAATGAGTTTTCAATTGGGTATCCTGTATGCAGGTAATGTCACTACATAAATTGTGTAAAGAAAACAGAGCTCCTGAATGCTTTCTTTCACTCCTGATACTATTTATATTAAGAGTGGTAATTGTAAGGGAGTGTATTTTAGAATAGAGAGAATTGAGGGGCCATCACTACAACTAAAATGAGCCAGGCTAAGGTGTTTTAGAGGTTCAACGTTGTCTCATCCTTGTTGCTATAGAATCTTCCTCTCCCACCCTCCGTATCTGTTGTGGAGTTTATGGACGATGTATCTGTTCCCCCGCCCTCTGACTCACCTTGAGTCCCCTCCAAAATAAGAAGAGCATACTTGTTCCCTAGCTTCACTGGGGCAGTGGATGATTCAGGTCTATCACCAGCTATTTTAGTTGTTTGGGGAACTGCGTTTCCTTGCTTCGTTTGGGTCACTGTTTTAAAGGAAGTTCCTTCTCCCTGGAAGTGGGGAGGCATTTCTGTCTCAGGCCTTACAACATCCTCATTCTGTACTGGGGCCTCAGTTTCACTATTCATAGTTTCAAGTACTGGGTCTGGGTGAATCTGATGTGAGGCCTCTACCCTCTGGTCAGGTTGGATTAGAGTCTGGGGGGGCAGATTGTTCAGTGTTAGAACTGGCCTAAGTACTTGGCTTGACCAGCTATTCATTTGGCCTGTTGATTCTGAGCCATATTAATTAAACCCTCATGAGAAGGGCAGTCCTCTGTATTATGTGATGCACCTGGGCAGTGGCCATAGGCATGCCCTGAGCATTCACAAAGGTTACACTGAAGAGGTTTAAACAAGAGGATGCCAAGTGACCATATTCAAACAATGGCTACAGCGGGAGGTGTCACAGGTAGAACTCAGGTGTGCTCTTGAGCTGTATTTAAAACAAGACCTGGGCTGTCCATTGTAAAATATAGAACCTCTGTTGTTCCCTAAGTAGAAGGAACTGGGGAGGTGAACTGGGCCAGTGTCGGTGGAGAAGAGTTTAACTCGGATTTTCCAGCCCCCATCCCATATCTGCTCGCTATCAAGTGTAGGTGTTGATTTTCCCAGGATTTCACAACTTTGCCTCAACCAAAAGAGGATGTCTTCGATGTTGACACCCTCATTTTTAAACATAACCATGATGGCCCAGATATTCAAACTGCGCCAGGCTGTGGCGCAAGCCTAGCAGCACTGCAACTTGGCTGCGCTGGGGCGTTGACTGTGCTATATTCAATGAAGCTGTGCTATGGCTCAGCATTGTTGAATATCGCAGCACCCCACCCGCCTGCCACCCCGCCGCCCACCGACTGACACTGTCAGTGAACATACACCGATGGTCCTGGCGTGAGTCAATGGGCGTGCAACTATACCGCACTACACATTCCAGATATGTGAATGGATCCATTCACATATCTGGAATATATAGTACTGTATGGTGCTGCGCTCATGGCTCACGCTGTGAGCAACGAAATAATCCTACCGATGGTGTCAGTTGGTGGGCGTGGTGCTGCTGCCTGCCGCTGACTGGGGAAGCAGGCGGTGGGGATCAGTGGGTGGGTAGGGAGGGGGTCCACTGGACCACCAGGGATATAGGTGTAATATTCTGTCACACTTAAGCCCACGATTGGGCAGACTTCAGTCCACTGAACCACCAGGGATTCAGAATGTATCTTTTTAACACACTTAAGCCCACAATCAGGCAGACTTCGGTCCACTGGACCACCAGGGATTCAGAATGTATCTATTTTTCACACTTAAGCCCGCGATCGGGCAGACTTCGGTCCACTGGACCACCAGGGATTCAGAATGTATCTATTTTTCACACTTAAGCCCGTGATCGGGCAGACTTTGGTCCACTGGACCACCAGGGATCTAGGATAAATGATTTATTTACTGAAGCCCACGATCAGGCGGGCAGCGGTCCACTGGACCACCAGGGATGTGGAGGGTTTTCTTTATTTTACTAATGCCCATGATTGGGCATAGGGCGCCACCAGGAGGTGCAGCCGAAGCTCAGGTGGCCATCCACAGGTGGCAGCTGCCATGTTGTGCCCTGCAATCGGCAGCTCACCTGTGGGTAGCTATCCGTTGTTCCTTTTTTCGATCAACTTTGTGCAGGCGCAGGTAGGGTTGCACATGCGCCCAGCTCCGCACATCCCGGGCTGAATATCGGGCTGTGCAGAGTATGCTCGGGCACACCCCCCCCACCTACCCCTGCATACATTACTAATGCGCTCCAGCGCATCTGGATTTGTGCCAGGCACAATTCCCATTTGAATATTGTGCTGGGGTGCATCAGTGGGTTGCGCATGTTGCAACACTGTTGCGCCATGCCCAACCCTTTTGAATATCACGGCCGATGTGTTTAACAAGTGGTTTGGTTAGGGGAATGGCGTGAAAGGGGATCCAACAGTATTATTCTGTAAAGACTGATACTGGTCCCAGAAACGGTCTAGACTGAAGACATTCTTACAACTAACATCATAGTTCCCATTTCCCAAACTGATCAGTGAAAAAATCTCTGAGGAAACATTTTTTATTGAATTTTTTAATAAATTTCTAGCCATATGGATTCTGCCTGGGTTTTTCTAACACCCTTATATAACAATCTGACTGCGTTACATCTGGGGCAGATTCATCCTTATTTGCAAACAGGTCAGAAAGTTTAAACATAGGCTCTAGAGAAGGTGCACCTTGTTGATTTTGTAATGAAGCTATACTAGGGCCCAGGCGGGTAGGCTCCTCATTGTCCTGGGTTATATTAGGAGGAGTAAGCACAGTAGACACTTCAACATTATTTAAAGCAACAACATTATTCCTGGACACAACATTAGAATTCTCCCCATTATTAGATAAGTTGGAAAAGTTACCCCGGCATGCGTTGGAGCTCTTATCCAGTCCATTGGTGGTGGCCACTGTAGTCGAAGAGGTTGCTAGCATCCTGCGGTAGGAAGGACCTGCCGAATCCAGGGTCCATTGTCCAGATTGCTTCTGGATCCAGCCAGTGTCCTCCAATGCATGTATCATGGACCAGTACCCCAATCCAGTTTCTGCGTTCCGAGGAACATGACATTGAACTGGGGGGGGGTCAGTTCCTGATAGCTCCAATCTGCTGGTTTTCATCTGTCCAAGAAGGAAAAAGTAACTCCCTCAGCACCAGAAGAGGCCAGACATGGCCTAGAATTGTTGTCATTTGGATGGGCCTCTCTCTCAGCCCCAAGACGTAGCTTCCCAGTCTTCCGCTTAGGGAGGGTAGCAGAGGAAACAGACTCTGAATGAGGTGGCTGTTGGCACATGGAAGTTATTTCATTATTACAGCCAGCCACAGGGCTGCATCGCTCAAATTTGAAACTCTGTCGGCAGTTGCAGGGAGGGGCTCCACAGCCACAGCAGTAAACTGTGACTCACCCATGGTATGACTCAGTGGCTGTTTGACAAATAAGTCCTGGGCACTGACAGCCACTTGCGAGGTTAGTACAAGAAGCTCCGCATCCAGTTACTGAGCCTTTGAAAGGTATTTTTCTTTTTCAGTCTGTAGAATCTGTAATCTTTCAGCACGGGACCTATGTGAGGCCGAGGCAGAGCTTTGCATTTTTTGCTGCACAGAACTAGTATCAGGGTGTAAAGAGTGCTCGATAGGAGTAGCATTAGCAATTTCAGTTTTCTAGGTCATCCTCAGAAAAATCAGCCACAACAAGTGCCAAATCTAAGGCCTTCTGAGTGGAAAGGATTGGGGGGAGGCCTTTTCCCCCTGCCACCTAAGCATCTGTTCTTTCCACCGGTTCTTCCAGAGTGGCCATCTTAGACAGTAGGTCTCCCTATTGACAGGTAGGGAAATTTCCCAGGTATCCTGGCCAAATTTCCCCCCATTCACTAAAATAACACCGACAGCTTAATCTGGTTCAAAGTCAGTTGGCATTCATCTGTATCCCCCTCCACCTGGGTTGTGCCTGAAAATAGGCAGAATTTGCCTAGTGGTCAACAACAACTAAATATATAAATCTGGATTAAAGAGCCCCTGACAGCCCAAGTACATTTTAAAAACTGTGAGATTTAGACACAATTCAGTATCTAGCACCCATGTTTTCTGTTGAGTTTTCCTTTTCTTTATTACTGGGAGAGGTGCATGAAAACAAGGTCATTGTCCTGCACTTTATCTGCACTGGCCTCTTTTTCGAAACCTGATATTATAATCCTGTTACTGCCATCATAATCATCTTCACAGTAACAGAATTGTGATGTCAGTTGTAGGCAAGCAGGAAGTGCAGAGATCCTGTTTTCATGCAAAAGTCCTTTGCAATAAAGAATAAGGGTGAGAATTATAGAAAAATGTGAGATTCTTCAAGGATTTCTCTTTCATCAGGCCACACCTATGGAACTTAGAGCCGCCAGACATTGCACTACATGAAAACTTTTTGCAAGCAGTCACTATGGGCCACTCATGATGCCGTACATCGTCAGCTCTTCCCATATCAATGTGGGCTGCCCTTCCCTCTCAGTTCTTTTCCTGTCATCAGCCATACTTGCACAGACCCTGCACGAAATGCTGCTGTTATAGTAGAACGCTTCTGATATTTCTCTCCTTAGTTAGTCATCACTTTTAAAATGTGATTTTCAGTAATGTGTATGTTGACTAAAGAGCCATTAAAACTGTTTCTATACTGTGAATGTGGTGAGAAAATATACTCTAGCGACTGGCACGATGTCTGTGTGTGCTGCCTTGTCTCAGCCCATAATGTGAAGGCCTGCCAGATATGCAGAAACACCAATACTGCTGCCAATGACACCAAAAAGAATGTTTTTGAGACACACCTTCTGAAGCAGCATGGGGTCAGGAATGGAGAAAGAGCTCCAGGAGAAGTGCTCCACTGTGTTGCCGCCCACTCCTCATGCTCCCATTCCTCCAAGTTCTGGGAGAAGACTTTGAGGCAGGATAAATCAAGCACCAGGAGAGGGAGCACAGCAAGGACAAGGCCTCCCCGGTTTGTTCAAGGTTGCCCTCCAGAGCGAACACCTCAGTGCCGTCGACCGGTCTGGCAACGATGCCACCAGCCACCCAGACCATTGACCCTTCCAGGTCAGGGCACTCTATGAGCGCCACCAGGCCTAGCATGACTGGTGTATTGCTGTCGATGTCTGGAACTGCGCCTCCCCCATCGACGCTCTTTGGCATTCTGTTGACCACATGGGTGGAGACATTCAAGATGGTACTCTCATCCATTATGGACTCAAACACCTGCTACCTCCTCCTGTAATAGGAGAAGCATCAGCAAGGCCTTCAAGACACGCCCGAGCATCGACGCCTGCCAAGTTGATGTGCCAGCTCCCATCTCAGCGTTGACGTCTTCTCCTGCTTTCTCCTGCATCCCATTGAACACGTCGATGGGACCAGTAGGACAATTCTGACCAGGCGGAGGAAGATTTTGTGGAAAGCTCCTATGAGAGGACAAGTTCCATTGTATCCACAGAGAGTGAGGACTCCGTAGTATACACACAAGGTTCCCACTGAAGATCCATCTTTATCACTGTGGTGCAGTGATCACAGACTGCACAAGGGATTTGATTTGGAGGAACAGGATTTCACCAAGAAGAACCTGGGGAGTTCTTGGAATTGCCTGACCCCCCCATCATCATCATCATTCCTGCTCTTCTACCTGCCTTGGAGGATGCTATCCTTGCTGCCTGGCATAGGCCCAACATGATACCTGCCATACCTAGGAAGGCAGAAAATATGTAAGTAAGGTAAGTAAGATTTGGGTAAGGAAGAAAAGGGGGTTACTAGCGGGGTACCGCAGGGTTCAGTACTGGGACCATTCCTTTTTAATGTCTTTATAAATGACATTGTGGAGGGACTGAAAGGAAAACAATGCCTCTTGTAGACAACACAAAGATCTGAACAGGATTGATACACAAGGAGGGTGGAAAGGATGAGAAGGGACTTGGCAAGGTTGGAGGAATGGTCAAAAAGTATGGCAGCTTAGATGCAATGCAAAGAAGTGCAAAATAATGCACCTGGGAAACAAAAGCCCAGGACAAGAGTACACAATGGGGAGGGAAGGTACTAACAACAACAAAAATGGAAACGGACCTGGGGAAGTCATGTTAGATGACCTAAAGGTAGGCAAGCAATGGGAGAAGGAGGGCTGGGGGATACTGGGATGCATAGGGAGAGGCATCACCAGTAGAAAACAGGAAGTTGTCATCCTCTGTACAGACAGTTGGTGAGACTCCTATCTGGAGTACTGCATGCAGTTCTGGAGACCCCATCTCTGCAAGGACATGGGATGGAGGCAGTCCAGAGCAGGGCAACTAAAAGGGTGCAGGGTTTGTACCAGAAGCCATATGAAGAGAGGCTAAAGGAGCTTAATATATAGCCTCGAAAAGAGGGAGAGGATGGACATGATAGAAACTTTCAAGTACCTTAAGGGAATAAACAAAGTCCAAGAGGGTAGCATCTTTCAGAAAAAAAGGTGTGCAAGAACAATGGGGTGCAATTTGAAGATACAAGTGGGATGACTCAGGTACAACGTAAGGAAGTATTGTTTCATGGAGAGGGTGGTGGACACATGGAACAACCTTCCTGAGGAGGTCATGGGGTCAAAACAGTGGGAGAATTCAAGGATGCATGGGACAGACATAAGGTAATTCTGGTGGGGGTTAGGAAGAAGTGGGCTGTTGGTTAACCAGGATCGGCAGCTTATTTATTTAGCTTTGGTTACCAGGTAAGTACACTAGACAAGTAATATGCCTATTTTCAGGAATTACCTGGGAGAGTACAACATGGTGAATACAGGGTAGTACAGGGTAATACAGGAAACAACAGAGCAGAATGTCAACTAGAAAACAACAATTAAAAGGTGGACATTAACAAGGTACCACAGTGGTAGAGCAATTAATTACATCCAGTTTCAAACAGTGGTAAGGTACAACAGAGTCACTGGTTGTTAGTGAAATAGACAAATTATAACTCAGTCAGAGTGCCAAGAGTGGACAAATAATAACTCAGTCAAGTGCCAAGAGGATTGATTCATTAGGGTGGCCGTGTGCCTGTTGTGAAGCACAAAGGCCATGTTGAGAGAGGACATTGCTCTATGGGGTTTTGGACAGACACACACAGAGGTCAGCTTCAGGAAACCCTACAGGTGTCTACGGAAACTCTGGTGGGAGGGGCCGATGAACCTGCTCTGGAAAGGAGTTCCAGAGTCTAGACACGCTTGCAGCAAAGTCCCTGTCCCCCATGAGGGTTCGAGTTGGAGGAACTCTAAGCAACCGGGGACCTGTGATCTGAGTGAGTAGGAGGAGTAGTCCAGCGAGCAGTAGTAGCTGTGCCAGCCCCAGTTGGGTGCCAGTTCTAATCACTTTGCATCCAGACATCTGCCCAAAGTCCAGGTAGCTCGATGGAGAGAGCCAGCAGAGATTATCATAGAGCTTACAATGGTGGGTAGCTAGAGGCTGCCAGAGGCAAAACAGCAGATGTTATTATAAATAGTGAACCACTGGGTAAGATGGGATTTGGTGGAACTAGCAAATAGGTGCAGGCCGTAGGAAAGGGAAGGGAGCAGAACACCTCTCGTGAGAGTCAGATAAGCCGCAGGTGTGAGGTTGTATTTGGCTGTATAGACCAGGCCCAATTTGCAGTTCACTGCTCTACAGACATTTAGTATCTGATTCCACATGTCAAGTTGAGGGTCAAGCATTACCCCAAGGTATCTGATGGAATTTACAGTTGGGAGGAGGGTACCGTCCTGGCATGTGATGCCCAGTGGCGCTGGCACGGCTTTGATTTTGGGTGCTGAGCCAAATAGCATAGCCTGTGTTTTTTTCAGGTTGAGAACCAGTTTATTTTTGGTTACCCAAGCTTGGATACTGTTGAAGTCCTCAGATAGATGCTGATTTAGAGTCTCGATGTCCCGGGAGTGGGTCAGGATGTCCAGGCCATCTGCATAAAGAGTGGCACTGCAGTTGGTAACTGCTGCTGGTAAATGGTTGACAAAGAGGGAGAAGAGGAGGGGCCCCAGGACCGACCCCTTGGGGATGCCTGAGGTCACCGGTAGGGGATCAGAGAGGACTTTATTGAATCTTGTCCTCTGCTTTCTACCATGTAGTTAGCCAGTGAAGCAGTTCATAGCAGAGGAGGACAGACCCAGGGACCACAGCTGAGTGCAGAGTAACTCATGATCGACAAGGTCGAAGGCTTTGGACAAGTCGATAAATATGGCTCCAGAGAGTTTACCCTGGTCCATGGCTCCTCTGATACTGGAAGAGACTGAGACCAAGGCTGTGGTCGTACTATGCCCCTTCCAAACACCATGCTGGGCCAGGGATAGCAGTTCTTGAGCCACTATGTAATCAGAGAGTTGCTCTAGCACAACTTTTTCCAGGAGCTTACTGAGGGAAGATAGAATGGCGATCGGACGATAATTGTCCGGGACCTTGGGATTGCCCTGCTTCAGCACAGGTACTATCCTGGCCACCTTTCAAATGTCAGGAATAACCCCCATCGCAAGTGATACGTTAAAGATGTGGGCTAAAGGGGAGGCAATGTGGTGGGTGCCTAGCTTTAGAAGCTTGGGCTCCAGATTGTCAGGCCCAGGGCTTGAGTACTGGGACAGACCAGAGAGAAGGTTAAGCAAATCAATGACTGAAACAGCCCTGAGACATTAGAGTGGTCGGGGGAGGAGGAAGCCTCCGGCCCTGGTGCAGGAGGGGGACCAGTAGGGTTTGCTTCAGGTGGGAAGAGTGAAGCATAAGCCGACAGGTCAGTGAAGTGAGAATTTAGGGCATTAGCAATTGTGTGGGAATTACTGTAGAAGAGCCCACCAATAACCGTGTCAGATACCCCTGCACTGGTGGGGCCACTGACAAGTGTTTTGATGTTTCTCCAGAACCGCCTGGGATCATTGGCTGAGCTGAGTAGGACAGACTTACAGAAGTCACTTTGGCGGCCCTGATGGTCTTTTGCACTTATTTCTAAGATTTCTGTATCGTTGGAAAATTGTCTGATTGAGGGAGCTTTTGTACTGGGCCCAACACTTGTCTCTGGCCGCATGAGGGCTAGGAGACTCCCATGCAACCATGGTGTGATGGACCCCAGACCTCCTTGTAAACATGGGAGCATGCTTGTCCTGCAGGGCCCCGAAGGTAGAGAGAAAGTGGGTGGCAGCTGTAGAGGGATCAGATGCTCCCAGCACCCCTGACCAGTCAGTTAGCCTTAGCTCCTCCCTGAACGCTTCAGGTACAAACCTGGCATAGTTCCTTAAGTGGATGACTTTTTGAGGGACTTTTGGGGAAGGTATTCTCCACACACAGTAGACTGGGGAATGGTCAGAGATGGAGTCTGGTAGGGTTCCTACGGAGGAGATCCTTTCAGGTCGGTTAGACAGGATCCAGTCCAGGATGGAGCTGGAAGATCCATTAGCTGACCATCTGGTTGGCTCCTGGACAAGTTGAGTGAGGGAGTGATTAGCAAGTAGGGACTCATACTGCTTCACATTACCTCCGGCCCAGTTTAGGTTGACGTCGCCCAAGATAACTAGTTCGTTGTCTCCAATGCTGGGACCTACTGTGTCCAGGAGGTGGGTCAGGACTGGAACCCTTAGGGGGGTTGTAGGTGCAAGCCACATGTGGTTTCTTGGTGTTCCCGGGTAAGAGCAGGACATGAAGAAGCTCGTAAGGGGATGAGGTGGGTGGCTGGTGAGCCACCTCAGTTACCTTCAGGTGGCTCTTATAATAGATCAAGATGCCACCTCCCCATTTGTTCCCAGGTCGAGCCTGTCTTATGAATTCATAACCAGGGAGTGCACATGCTGAGTCAGGAATGAAGGATTCCAGCCAGGTCTCGGTCACTCTAAGTGTATCAGGCTTGTAGAGTGAGACCCAGGAGACTAACTCATTAAGGTTAGGTAGTAGACTCCGAATATTGAGGTGTGCGACTTTTAGTCCCTTACCCAGCCTCCACTCAGGGGGGGTAGTGGGGGCCAGGAAGTTAGGGCCTGGATTAGGTTCAATGTCACCAGCCAGAGCTAATATTATGGGGAAGATCCATAGGGAGTACCGCCTGTTGGCAGTCACTCCTGTCAAGGCTTGCGTGCTGGAGACGCTTGACACGGGTGGAGTACAGTAGACCCTGAGGTCAAGGCAGCAAGTAAGACAGCGATGTGTCTTGGAGTAAGCCAGTAGGTTAGAGGAGTAGTCTGGCACCTCTTCCGATGGAGGCTGAATCCAGCAGTCACAGATTGTCATCGGGGACTGGAGGCCACTTGGAGGAGTACAAGCCCGTTATAAAGCCTGACGAGGATGGTGGTACTCTGAAAGGGGGTAACCCGCCACCCTTCGCACCTTGGGGACTCCCATAATTCGGTGGGGAGCACCCTGGGAGGCTCCATTTCAAAGTGTGGGTACAGCAGGTTCTGAGCCTCCTCTGACCCTTGGTCTGGGCAGCTCTAGTGGGGGCAAACCTTGTGGCAGGTCTCAGGTGCACCAGCGGGGATGAGCAGTTGCAAGCAGAAATAAGCAGGTCAACACAGATACTAATAGAGGTTGGGTGGGGAGGAGGAGGAATAATAAAGGTACACTAGTCACAAGATAACATCATTTGTCAATAAGGAAGTATAAATCAGATTAGAAATGATGACAGTGAGTTGTGGTGAGCTATGGGCACCTGACAGAGGTTCGGGACAGGGACTAAGATCAGCCCTCTGCTGGTGTTAGAGAGGTAGGGTGAGCCTCAGAACAGCAGGGCAGGGATTCCCCTGGTTAATAGTTTTGGTTGATTCCCTCTTTAGTAATGAGATGGAAGGCGCCTGTTGCTCTTTTATCAGGACCTCCCCCAGACCCTGGTAGGTCGAGTCAGGCTCTGGAGGCGGAGCTAGTGCGTATTTAATGGGAGGAGGGAACGGGGTGGGTGGGATGGCTGAAAAATACACAGTAATGGGCAGTCCCCTGCAACGGCGGGGGCAGTAAAACTTTTTCACACCAAGGAGGCCCGCCAGTGCTTGGTGAGCTACCGGCACCTTACACTCTGCACAGGAACACGAGGCATGGGGAGGGACCTTCCAGGTACAGGTTGCCCTGGCCTCCCCTCCTCCAACCAACAAGACAGTACTTTGGTTTAGCAGAGAAAACAGGGAACCGCTCACCCTTAAAAGGGGAGAGCAGTCAACATCACTATTAAGGGGTCCAATGGTCACAGGAGCTGCGGCGCCAAGTTCAAAAGTCTGGAGCGAGTGTGGTAGTGTGACAGGGTCCGTCGGCGGTAGGAACAAAGGAATCCTGGCTCTCCGATTGCAGGTAAGGGTGCCTGCAGTCTGTGGTTTCACCCTCTCGATTAAAGTTCAGTCTCTGAATTGGGCAGTCGCCTGCAACGGCAAGGGCAGTAAAACTTTTTCAAGCCGAGGAGGTCTGCCGGTGCTTGGGGAGCTACCGGCATGTCACACTCTGAGCAGGAATACGAGACTCGGGGGGTCCTTGTGTGTTGTCAAATTCTATGTTTCTACGTTTGTTTATAAGGCACAGCGGTCCTGAAGCAAAAGCTGGGAGAGTACACAGCATTCAGAATTAATTAAAACTAAGGGGGTGAAGGGTTGGGTGACAGAGTGTGCCCCCAGGCAAGGGAGCCCGTTAGGCCTCCCCCTACTAGTCAGGAGTGGAATTCAAAATAAGGAAGTGATAGAGGAGAGGGAAGGGCGAGGGGGGCAGGGGCCATGATGGAGGGTGATTTTCTTGAATGCAAGGAGTCTGGGAAACAAGGCAGTAGAGTTGCAGACATTGATGGCGGAAGGAGGGTGGACATAGCAGTCATCACTGAGACATGGGCACCACTACCAGGACTGGAACCTAGTGATCTCTGAGTACAGACTGTACCATGGGACAGAGAAAAGCAGGCGGAGGGGTGGCTATTTATGTAAGGGAAGGAATATTGTGCAACATGGAGGAAGGGAGGAGGGCAAGGCTGAAGCCTTATGGGTACAGCTCCAGAACTCAAAAGGCAGAAAAGTTAGATTGGGAGTAGTGTACAGGCCACCTTCTCAAAATGAGAAATTAACAGGGAGTTGAGGAGGAAATAAGAAGGTTTCATGGTAAGGGTAATACTGTGAAATTAGGAGTCAGTTTGCAAGGGTAGTTGGAGCACCCAGTTCCATGTCATAGCAATCGGCATTACAGCGAGTGTACATCTCTGAAAAAGGAAAATGGCGACTTCTGGTTCCGCCTCCTCCAGTGATGGCTGCATTAATTCACTTGCATTTACTCATGCCAAGCAAAGAATACCCCATCTGGCCTGATAAAAATAATTTTTCTGCTGAAATCGGAGTGTTAAATGGTAGCAAGGAGATAAATACAGTACAGAAGGGCAGCATTTTGCAGTGGGTGAAACAGATGATCTAGATGGGGATGGCTGCGACTCGGAGGCCTCTGACTGCAGTGTTGGCAAAGGCCTAATGGCTGAAACACCACGCTAAGCTTTAACCAAATCCTTATCGAAGGGCAGCATGGCAAAGGCTAAAAAAATTTAACTAGATACCATATATCAAGAACTGATCTTATGGGCTGAAATGAAGGACTTATACGGTGAACTACGTAAGGATGTGACGCAACTTGAAAAGCGAGCCGATGATTTAGAAAGGCAGGATACAGCAACAGAAAATCGGGTGAATGATCAAATTAGGAGTACAAATGTTGAAGAGCAATGTGAGCAAATGGAAGCATGGCAGGAGGACTCAGGGAACCGTGCGAGGAGATAAAATATATGGATTTACAGCATTTTGGAAGGATCAGAGGGGAGCAATATTAAGGAATTTGTGGACGCTTTGCTGCGTACTGCACTGGAGCTACCTAAGAACTTAGACCTACAACTTGAAAGGGTCCATAGAGTGTTATCGCCTAAATCAGCTAACCAAATGCCCCCCTGAGGTCTATTATTGCAAGATTTAATAACTACGCCATGAAAGAAAATGTTCTCCTTACAGCATGACATAAGTGAAAAATATTCTATGGGCAGACACGTTTCTACATTGATCGTGACTATGCCCTAAAACAATGCTCCTCAGAAAAGCATACCTTTCATTACTGCCTGTGTTAAAAGCAGCTGGCCATAAATTTTCTACCCTGTACCTTGCCCGGCTCGTAGTACATCTCCCTGAGGGAAAGAGGGAGTTTGCCACAGCACTGGAAGCCAAAGTGGGACTTACTAAAATGGGACTTAAATTTCCAGACAAATTGCTGGAGCAGCGGGATCCCTCCACGAGGCCTTCACATTGGCAATCCAACCAAAACAAACAGAAAAGGCAACAGAACAACATTGGAGAAGTGCAGTTTGATCTAACCTAGTTTTCTCACTGTTAGCCTCACAATCTGCTACTGTAACAAATACTGTAACAACCTGACTATGTACTGATGTACTGCTATATATCCTGTATGTCTATGTATGTAAACTATGTGACGTGGAACCTTTGTAAAGGAGTCTCTGACTCAAAGGTAATTTCCGAACGCTCAATAAATAAATAAATGACCTTACTGCAATGACCTGAGGGGAAGAGATGTTTGTAACCTTTTGGACATTTCATGTCGTATTCCAGGTGGGTGCTTAGGGGGGTTGGGGTACTCTCGATTGAGAGTTTTCCTTTTTTTCCCCTGGATCCCTTCCTCGGTGGCTCGACTCAAGGCTAACAGCAGTCCCTCTAATTCTGGGCCTGAACTAAGCCACTTGTCTGCTGTATGGCAAGGAGACCAGGGACACCTTCCCCCCTCCCACTTAGCCTTTAAATAGGGCCTATAAAGCCTACAGCATTGTTGTTTAAGAGACAAAAAAATGTGCCAGACCTCAGGGAAAAAAATTATTTTATTTGTCCTTGCGTTTTAAAGGAACTAATAATGCCAGAGACTTACTACATTTTCTTTTTCTATTTTAGGCTGTATACTCCGGGACTATTCTGGCAGTTGAGCAGGACTATTTCTTCGAGGCCTCCCTGCCATCTGTTCCCCATTCTAACATGGCTTTTTCTTTCTTAGCTCGCATGGCAACTCTGAAGTAATGGTATTTTGGCGGGAGAATGAGGCAGGATGTGGAGCCTACTCCGGGGAGTGCTATCCTTCCCTAAATGTTTCTTTTTCTTTTGCTATGTCCTTAATCTTTTGGATATACATCTTGGGTATCCCAGTCAGCTACGATCTGGGACTACCTCTATCTTCAGGAAGAGCTCAACAACTACATGGGGTTCTTCATGAAGGTACAGGGAGGAAATTATATACCTCCCCACTTAAGGAAGTCACTGTTCTTAGTAATGACAAGGTTCTTCTAATTGAAGTCATTCATAGTGTAAATAGTTTTGTTGTATTAAAAGTCAGGCTGTTTACTGACTTACTGTTACATGTAAGATTTAGGCTACAAGATATATGGGATACCTGGGAAATGCATGGACATGCTATTTATTGCAAATGGACGAATAACAAATATGATTTACAGGAGATTGTTAGAAATACAGATTTAGCTAGGTAGAGCAATCTGACCTTGCCACAGAGAGCACCTATTAATGCCCAGATTTCAGTTAGAGGCATTTTGATTACAAGGCAGTATAGAAGATGGCTACCTCGTGCAGCCTGGGTAGAGGATGCCAAATTGTGTTCTGTCCACCAGAGGGAGCTTTTTTCTTTATTTAATCAGTTATGATGGATCCTTCAGTAGAGTGTTTATCATTGAACATTAGTGGTATTAATCCCATTTAGCAGCAGTACTTACGCCAGAAGAGAGTGGACCTTATTTTCTTACAAGAGACGCATTTGCCTCATTCAGGACACCAGAAACTTTCTGCTGGTCACCAGTACTCTGTAATAGCTTCTTCCAGTAAGACTGGTAAGCGTAGGGCCACCACCATACTGATCCCTGCTGGAACACCCTTTTTAAAAGAAGCTGAGAGGATTGATTCTAATGGTTATTTTACTATTGCTCAAGGATGCCTCTATGACTTTGCTGTTACATTGGCGAGTGTCTATTTCCCCCCAGGGGCCCTCCGGTTCATATGAAAATGTTTTTTAATCAGCTCGTAGATATTCAGCAGGGTATAATTATAATAGGGGGTGATTTCAATATCACCCTATACCCCCATCTAGATGCTTCTCACCCCCATAAGCACAGAACCAGCCCCTCTCAGAAATACCTCAAAGCTCAACTACCTGTACCGGGTCCAGCAGATGTATGGTGGCAATTTTCCCTACAAAAGGAGGTTTTACTTATTTTTCTCCCAGACATCATACCTCCTCTTGCCTTGACTACTTTTTTCCTCTCTACAGAGCAAATGGAAAAAACTAGCGATATTAGGTTAGGAGCCCGTCTCCTATCTGACCACGCCCTGATTATTTTAAAAATAGAAATTGCAGCACCTAGAAAGACTACCTTCTGGAGGCTGAACACCTCTGTTCTGAAAGACCCTAAGTTTAAGACATTGATGGAAGACCGGCTCCCCAGATAATCCAAGAAAATCAATCCCAAAGATTACCCCAGTAGTGTTATGAATGCGGTGAAGAGCTGTCCTGAGGAGAGATAATCTCATATACAGCCTGACAGCCAGAGAGGAGGGCACATAACTCAGACTACAGAACTGCAGAAAGTGCAGGCTGAGCTCTAACAAATTCTGGACCTGAGAGTTCAGGCTGCACTTTTATGTTCTAAAAGAACTTTTTATGAGGGAGGACCTAGGGGAGCAAGGCATTTAGCCAGACGAAAAAGAATGTTCAAACAGAAAGCTACAATCACCAGAATCAAGGATCCTCGATCTGGTGTCCTTCTCCATCGAAGACCTGAGATAGAACAAGCTTTTCAAAAATTCTATGCAGAATTATACTCTGAAAAGCACCCCCCCCAGAGATTCAAACTTTTTTGAGCAAGTTACATATTCCCAAGCTCTCTGCAGCACAACAAGCTTCACTGCTGTGTCCAATTACCAGACAGGAAATCCAACTGGCTACCAAAAAATGCAAAACTATGAAATCTCTAGGCCCTGATGGCAATTCTGCAGAGTGGTAGAAACATAGAAACATAGAATTTGATGGCAGATAAGGACCGCTTGGCCCACCCAGTCTGCCCATTTCCCTACCTACTGGATAAGCTGCAGATCCTAGTTAACCAGCAGCCTACTTCTTCCTAAGCCCACCCCCCAGAATTGCCTTATGACTATCCCATGCATGCTTGAATTTCCCCACTGATTTTGACTCCACCACCTCCTCCGGAAGGCCGTTCCATGCATCCACAACCCTCTCTGTGAAAAAATACTTCCTTAAATTACCTCTGAGCACCCCCCTCTATCTTCAAATTGTGCCCTCTTGTTCTTGCACACCTCTTTTTTTGAAAGATGCTACCCTCTTGGACTTTGTTGATTCCCTTGAGGTACTTGAAAGTTTCTATCATGTCCCCCTCTCCCTCCTTTCCTCGAGGCTATACATATTAAGCTCCTTAAGTCTCTCTTCATATGACTTCGGTGCAGACCCTGCACCATTTTAGTTGACCTCCTCTGGACAGCTTCCATCCTGTCTATGTCTTCTGGAGATTGGGTCTCCAGAACTGCACACAGTACTCCAGATGGGGTCTCACCAGCTGTCTGTACAGAGGATAATAACTTCCTGTTTTCTACTGGTGATGCCTCTCCCTATGCATCCCAGTATCCCCCAGCCCTCCTTGCTGCCCTCTCACATTGCTTGCCCATCTTTAGGTCATCTGATATGACTACCCCCAGGTCCCTTTCCATTCTTGTTGTTGTTAGTATCTCACCCCCCATTGTGTACTCTTCCCCTGGGTTTTTGTTTCCCAGGTGCATTACCTTGCACTTCTTAGCATTGAATCTAAGCTGCCATACATTTGACCATTCCTCTAACCTTGCCAAGTCCCTTCTCATCCTTTCCACCCCACCCTGTGCATCAACTCTGTTGCAGATCTTAGTGTCATCTGCAAAAGACATACTTTTCCTTCCAGTCCTTCTGCAATGTAAACATAAAGACATTGAAGAGGATCGATCCTAATACTGAACCCTGCACGGTACCCACTAGTAACCCTTCTTTCTTCTGAGTGGACTCCATTTACTATAACTCTGTGTCCTATTCTCCAGCCAATTCTTTACCCAGGCTGTCATCTTGGGACCCACTCCCAGGCTGGCTAACTTGTATATTAATCTTTTGTTTGGGACTGTGTCAAATGCCTTGCTAAAGTCTAGGTAGGCCATGTCACAGCCCTCCTGATCTACTACTTTGGTCACCCAGTCAAAGAAATCTATCAGATTCGTCTGGCATGACCTTCCCGCTGTGAATCCATGCTGCCTAGGGTCCTGTGCCCTCTGGCCTCTAGATGCCGACAATCCTTTCCTTTAGAAGTGATTCCATCATTTCCCTACCACTGAGGTTAAACTAACAGGTCTATAGTTTCCTGCTTCTGCCTTGCTCCCACTTTTGTGAGGGAATCACATCTGCCCTCCTCCAGTCCTCGGGTACCACCCATCCTCCCATGATTTGTTAAAAGGGTAGTCAGTGGTGTCACTAGTTCTACCCTAGTTCTTTGAATTCTGGGATGAATCCATCAGGCCCCCCTGCTTTGTCCACCTTCAGTTTTGAGTTCTTTCCAGAACCCTTTCTTCTGTAAATGGGCGGTATCACTTCTGTATCCAGAGTGTTACTACTGTTTGTTTTATGTATCTCCTTCCTTCGTAAATACTGAGCAAAAATATTTGTTTAGTATCTCTGCCTTTCACAGTCTCCTCTGCCCCCTCCCTCCTTATTAAGCCTCACTATCCCTCCCTTGGTCTTCCTTCGCTCCCCTGATGTATCTATAAAAGGTTTTATCCCCTTCTTAACTGTGAGTTGGCTATCTTTTCCTCAGTTTGGGCCTTTGCTGTTCTGACTGCTTTCCCAGCCTCCTTTTGCTTTAACTGATACAGTTCTCTGTCCTGCTCCTTCTGTGATTCCTTGTACTTCCTGAATGCTTTCTTTTTCTCTTGAACCTTCACTGCCACTTCCTTTGAGAACCATAGTGGTTTCTTACATCGTCTTGTTTTGTTTATTTGCTTCACACAAAGACTTGTTACCTCTGTGATGGCAGTTTTTATTATTCCCCATTGTTCTTCCACCCCTCCTTCCTGCCCATTTGCTAGTGCATTCCTTAGGCACTCACCCATTATGGCAAAGTCAGCCCTCCTAAAGTCCAGTACTTTTGTCTTTGTATGGCTTGACTCTATTACTGTGTTTATTGTGAACCATACTGTTCGATGGTCGCTAGTTCCCAGATGGCTACCCACTTCTACATCTGTGATCCTCTCTCCATCTCCATTTGAGAGTATCAAGTCTAATATTGCTCCCTCTCGGTGGGCTCCAGTACTAGTTGTCTAAGGCATGCCCCCTGTAGGGCATCTAGAATAACTGCACTCTTTGAAGTGGCAGCTGCAACTGCACTCCAGTAAACATCTGGCATATTCAGATCACCCATCAGCAGTATCTCCCCTTTTTCTGCCATTCTAAGTATACTTTCTATCATTTCCTTGTCCATTTCCCCCCTGAGAGAGGTCTGTATCTAACCCCTGTGGATTGTGGTGCCATTGCCTGTCTCCAAATTTACCCACAGTGCTTCTTCTCCTCCCTGTTTACCCTTTTGTTCTGTTGCTTTTATTCCTTCCTTTATGTAAAGAACTACTCCTCCTCCTCCTCCTCTTTTACCCTCCCTGTCCCTCCTGTAGATAGTGTATCCTGGTATGTTTATGTCCCAGTCATGGTTTTGTGTGTACCATGTTTCTGTGACTGCCACGATATCCAGATGTTCCTCCTCCATCAAGGCCACTAATTCAGGAAGCTTGTTACCTAGACTATGAGCATTGGTACTCATTGCTCTCCATTTTTGATGGCTTTACCTTCTGTTGCAGCATCCCCACTGACCGTTCTACCTTGGTCTTTTCTCATTTAGTACCCTGTTTTGTAAGGGACAGGCTGGGATTTTCTGCTGCTTGTCAGTGCCTCCCCTTTGACTAGTTTAAAAGCTTGCCAATGAAGCATTTAAACAGATTGCTCAAAAGACTTGCTCCTTCCTGGACAGATGCAGACCATCCTGCCAGTATAGGCTGTTGTCCTCCAGGTGGAAACCCCAGTCCCCAATGAAGCCAAACCCTGTGTTCCGCATTCATTTTTTCAACTATTCATTAAACTGCATGGTGCCAATGGCCCCGCCTCACCCATGCCTTTGACAGGCAGCACCTCTGAGAAGGATACTGTGTGTGCTACTTGTCTTGGGCCCTCCCTAACTCTGCAATGTCCTCCTGCACTGCTCTAACCTCATGATGGCCAAGTCATTTGTCCCTAGGTGGACAATTCGTCCAGCTCAGAATCCTTGCAGCTGTTGTCGTGATCCTGAGGATGTGCTTCCTGTCCCTCCAAGCCATGGCACCAGGCAGGCACCTTACTTCAGTTTTCCCAGCTCCTCCAGTTCTATCCCCTAATAACTGGAGTCCCCACCAGGAGCTGCTTCCTTTCCTTGTGGTGTCCTCTGCCTCCTTCCTGTGGGCCTCCCTTGTGACAGCTGTCCTCAGCCTCCTTAGTCTCCTCTGTGGGTGCATCCATAGGGGAGCTATGCTCCCCCAGAATGGTGTATGGATTGTGGAGTGGAACAACTGACTGGGTGTGCCTCCGTTCCACCATCCTCACCCTTCCTGAGCCCACTGTGGTCCAACCGCTGTGTCTTCTTTGCAATCTCTGAGGTAGTGGTGGTGGCTGTGGTGCCCCCTGGATGGGGGAGGTTCCCTTCCTACTGTCCAGTGTGGCCTAGGGGAAGGTCCCCGTACTATTGTCCAGTGTGGCCTGAAGGCGGGCAACTTCCTCCTCAGGGCAGAGAGTTGTCTACAAATAGGCAGCATCTCAGCCTCCAGAAGACTCCAGGAAGACTGCTGCCCCACAGCCATTGCATTGCCTACTCCCACATTTTTTTTTTTTTGTGTGTGTAATTAGTTTGTAATATAGAAATATATATTTATAATATACAATGCGTATGCTTATATTGTCAGTGCAGTGTGCCAGAGAGGATATGACAGTGACATGCACCTTGCACTCTTGAGGAAATGATGCAGAACCCCAGGTATAAAGGAACTATTTCCAGGGTGGGTGGGTGAGGTGTGGGAAGGGTTGGGCCTAAACTGTGCCTCACTTAAACAATCAGCTAAAAGCTCTGACCCACTGCTGCAATGAGTGTCTTCCTCTCAGCAAGATGCCCTATACAACAATTTGACAGAGAAATACCCTGTTAATCAAACAGAGAAAATCCACACATCCAAGTCAGACACAGGTAAACCTTCCCAGCCCCAAAACAGGCCTGGTGGTTTGTGCTCCGAGAGCTGTCAGCCCCAAAATAAGTCATGCAATAGCTTAAACTCTTCCTGTACTGAAAATCTTAAGAATTGTAACAAACAAACGTAAACCTAGATCCACCACCCTCTGTTGCTTGAAAGACTGTCTTTTCCTGTTTCACACTGCAGGTTTTCTGTGACCACTCCTTAACCCCAGTAACTCTGTTAAAAGAGTTTAACTATCAAAACTCCTACACACCAGTAAATTATTTAAAAATAGTTTCTGTCCCAAAATCCTAGTAGTCAATCCAGCTACCCCCAAGGGACAACCAGAATGCAGTATTCAAACACTTATGAGGTTACTTCCAAGATAAGCAGAGTTTGCAAGTTTCTTTTTCAACTCCTCAGTCAACTGTAATTCCTTTAAAAATAGTTTAACTGTCAGCAAATCCTAGTAGACAATCTAGCTACCTCCAAGGACCTACCCAAATGCAGTATGTAAATCCTTCTGAAGTTACTAACAAGATAAACAGAGTTTACAAGCCCCTTCTTGGTTAAACACTAAATAAATGTGAATAAAAAGCAATTACCAAGGGTGGTTAGTTTCACTTCCACAAGAATTAAGCAAAAGTGCACGTTTGTTGCAGATATCAAGTGCAATACAGAATTTCTCACACAGCTCACAGTTGAAGAATAGTGTCCTTCCAGCTCCAGAAAATGTGTTTTGTGTTTTGAAAATTGCAGCCAGCAGTACTTATAGTAATCTGATCTAGTCTGATATCTCCACCCAGGGCAATTTTTGCCAATGGTTATATATAACCCTTCCTGTTCCAATACAACCTGTTTGGTCTGAAAACAATGTCCTGCCCCCTAAGGCGGTCTGTGTTTCAATTCACACTGCAGGTTTTTCTGTAACCACTCCTTAACCCCAGTAACTCTGTTAAAAAGAGTTTAACTATCACAAACTCCTACGCACTAGTAAATAGTTTAAAAATAGTTTCTGTCCCAAAATCCTAGTAGTCAATCCAGCTACCCCCAAGGGACAACCAGAATACAGTATTCAAACACTTATGAGATTACTTCCAAGATAAGCAGAGTTTGCAAGTTTCTTTTTCAACTCCTCAGCCAACTGTAATTCATTTAAAAATAGTTTAACTGTCAGCAAATCCTAGTAGACAATCTAGCTACCTACAAGGACCTACCCAAATGCAGTATGTAAATCCTTCTGAAGTTACTAACAAGATAAACAGAGTTTACAAGCCCCTTCTTGGTTAAACACTAAATAAATGTGAATAAAAAGCAATTACCAAGGGTGGTTAGTTTCACTTCCCCACAGAATTAAGCAAAAGTGCATGTTTGTTGCAGATATCAAGTGCAATACAGAATTTCTCACACAGCTCGCAGTTGAAGAAAGTAGTGTCCTTCCCGCTCCAGAAAATGTGTTTTGGTACAAGGCTTTCTCCTCCTTGCTAAGCCCCCCTGCTGCTACAGGTTTTTCAAGATGTTCAGAATGGTGAACCACCTCCAGACTCTTGGTACTATGCTGTGCTTTTAGCCATACCAAAACTGGGAAGAGGTCCCCATTCCCCAGAATCATATAGACCCATACGGTATCTGTACTCAGTTGTGATTACGAGATATATATGTCCATATGGACCCAACGCCTTGATCATGTATTACCTTGATCACCAGAAGTAATCCATATGGATCAGGCAGGCTTCTTACGACAGAGGCAAACTGCAGATAATACCCTCAGGACATTCTATCTGATGGACCATATGACCCGTAGATCTCTTCCTTCAGTATTAGTGAGTTTAGATGCCTTTAAGGCTTTTGATAGGGTTTGTTGGGAATTTTTGGAGGGTCTTGGAGGTCTTTGGATTTCCAGAGCAATTTGTTACATGGCTGATCATATATACTTTGCCCCAAAGTCTTTTCAAAAATAAATGGGGCAATTTCAACCCTGATTCCCCTAGAGCGAGGCACCCAACAGGGATGCCCTCTCTTGCCATTACTATTTGCAATTTATATTGAGCCTTTAGCCCTGGCGGTCCAGCAATCAGATGATGGAGGAGTTAAAGTGGGAAAGGATATCTTCACAATAGCCAACATGCAGATGACTTCCTACTGTCTCTGTCAGATCCAGAACAATCTCTTGGAGCCCTCTGGAATATTATTGCTCAATTTTCACTACTCTCAGAGTATAAGATAAACTCTACAAGAACAGAGGTCTTGACTTTGTTTTTCCCCTTCTCCACCCCTTCAAGTTTATTTAAGCAATAAGGCACAACAGGGTGTGAGTTATTGGGGGTTTACCCACATCTTGTGTGGTGTGTGACTTAACCACACAAGAAGTGGGTAAACCCCCAATAACCCACACCCTGGAGTGCCTTATTGCGATTATACAATGGACCTATGTGTAAAATGTGTTTAACTATGTTGTTTTATAAATGCATTTCCTAAGCAGTGGGTAATGCAGGATTTACCCATGGTCATGTGACATCTTTTGACCAATGAGGTTACAGGATTTTCACATACCATTTTATAATTACCATATAAGTGGCAGGGGACAAACATGAACTATCTGGGTTTACAGCTACTCCAAAATATTGATTATACTGGCCTGATAAATTATAAACCCCTCACTCAGACAATAGAGAATGACCTTTATACTTGGTCTCAATTACATCTCTCCTTTTATTCTTGGAGTGGCCTAATTCGAATGAATATATTGCCCAGACTACTTTTGTTTCAAACTATTCTTGTCCTGCCCCCTTCTATATTTTATTTCCTGGAATAGGGCCTTAGCTCGATTTGTCTGGGCTGGCATGAAACCTTGCATCTGTTGGTCCATTCTACAGCCCCCAAGGGACAAAGGAGGGTTGGGATTACCTGATTTAGGTAATGCATAAGCAGCTGCACTGGCTAGGATACTGGGGGTGATTGACCCAAATTATAAGAAAACCTTGGAAAAAGCTAGAGATTACACTTAACCATATTCAAGATATTAAAAATGTTTTATTTGATCTAGGGGAGCACCTCCCAGTGCAGAATGGCTATCACAGGGGAATGCAGAGTAGTCTAACAGTCTGGGACAAACTCAGAGCCTCTCAGGAACTTGCCACGGTCTTTTATTTTTTACGACAACTTAGGTCAGAGGCTAAGAATTTTCAGGTTCCCCTAATTGGGACCCTTAATGGCTGGGATAATAGATGCCTAACTTTCATTTTTTAGATATTAGACAACCAGGGTACATTACCCTTTTCCACATTGAGAGACACCTATGGGCTGCCACCAGAGACTAATATAGCTTATCAGCAGATACAAGCTTACTTGGTGAATAGGGCTCCACAATGGAACTGCCTCCCTTCCCCATCTCCACAAATATTGATACTGATTATATCTTCTATGAAAGGAATAACCTCACCCCACTTGGTTAGACCACTGTATAAGGGACTACAGGAGGTTACTAAGGATTCAACTTTGGGGGTTCTGTCTGTCTGGAACCGGGAATTACTGGTGCCAGTGTCGATAGATCTTTGGTTTAAATATGATATCTCAAGGGATATCTCTAGCACCATACTGGTGGGAATTTGCCTGGAAAGTCAGGCTTAGATTTTTTCAATACCCCAGCTAAACTGGCAAAATTAGCAACTGGACCAGTGGGAAGCTGCTGAAGATCTTGGGAAAAATGGCTGGACATGTGCACATTTTCTGGTCAAGCCCGGTGCTCTGACCATTTTGGGGAGAGGTGGCAGAAACCTTGGGGGAGTAGGTGGGAGAAGAGGCTGTCCTTACTCTTGAACTGGTCTTACTTTCAATACCTCCTGCAGGGGTATTCCAAGGGGATCTCTCTTGATTACTTATATACTGATAGCTAAGAAAGCAATTACCAGATTATGGGGCCAGACCTCGCCTCTGAACAGAAATGACTGGTTTACGGCTATGAAAAAAGTAAATAACCTGGAAAGACTGGCAGCCAGTCATTTAAATAGAAAAGATAAATTTGACCTTCAGAGGAGGAAATGGGTCCTTTATATGTCTGTACAAGATCCTCATTTTGTTCCATAATGGGTAACAAGAGATTTTATGTGATGGTGGGAAGGCCGGGGAGAGTGAGAGACTCAAGGGAAGACTTATTATTTTAGTGCCAGTATACAAGGATCTCCATCAAGGTGGATTTATTTATAGCTGTTTATGATGTTTGGTCTTGTGCTCATAACTGTAATGCACTGTATGTTGCTTGAGATACGCTTGATTGTACTACGTGATCTCCACAATATACTGTATCCCATTTATCTCTTACATATTTTAAAACAAAAATACAATTAAAAAAATAGATGGATAAAGGTGGGGGGGTACAGGGGCCTTAATAGAGGGGTACAGGGGTGGTTATAGAGGCATAAAGGTGGGGAGTACAGGGGCCTTAATAGAGGGATAAGGGGTACAGGGGTGGTTATAGAGATAAATGTGGGGTACAGGGACCTTAATACAGGGCTAAAGGTGGGGGTACAAGGATGGTTATAGAGGGACAAAGGTGGGGATACAGGGCAGTTGCAGAGGGATAAAGGTGGAGGACATAGGGTGATTATTGAGGAATAAAGGTGGGGTACAGGGACCTTAATAGAAAGATAAAGGTGGGGGTTCAGGGGCCTTAATAGGGTGATAAAGGTGGGGTACAGGGGCAGTTATAGTAGGATAAAGGTAGGGGAGCTAAGGGGGGTAAGGTTATAATAAAGGGATAAAGGTGGGGGTACAGGGTGGTTATAGAGGGATAAAGGTGGGGGTACAGGGTCTTAACAGAGAGAGATAAAGATGGGGTACAAGGACCTTAATAGAGGGACAAAGGTGGGGGTACAGGGACCTTAAAGAGGGATAAATGTGAGAGGGGTACAGAGCGGTTATAGAGGGACAAAGGTGTGGGTACAGAAGCGGTTACAGAGGGATAAAGGGTGAGGGGTACAGGGGCCTTAATAGAGGGGTAAGGTGGGGGAAAGGGCCTTAATAGAAGGATAAAGTGGGGGTACAGGGGTGGTTATAGAGGATAAAAGGTGGGGGTACAGGCACTTAATAGAGGATAAATGTGAGAATGGGCACAGAGGTGGTTATAGAGGGACAAAGGTGGGGGATAAAGGTGAGGGCTACAGGGCCTTAATAGAGGGATAAAGGTGGGGTACATGGTTCTCGTGGAGAGATAAAGGAGGGGTACAGGGCAGTTATAGAAGGATAAAGATTTTGGAGCTGTTTTACTTGTCTGTTGGAGCTTGCTGAAGTTCGCTGGGGTTGCTTTCCTTTTTATCCTTTGTGCAATTCTGGACATTCGATTCCGGACATCCGATGAGGTGTACTGTTTGTTGAAATATGCAGGAATCTCTGTGTAAGGGGAGGTAAGGCGGCAATGGCAGTGTTGCGTTCTATATGCTTCAGGAACTGACAACAGTTGAATAGTTGTTTGGATACCCTTATGAGAGGCAGGCACGGCTGCTGAAGAATACTGTTTGTTCATGTTCTGTTCTTTATTGTGAGCTGTGCTGCACTTTTATGAGTGAAGACATTTGGGAAACTTGCTCTATGATTCTGGGAACATTGGAACACTACTCATGAACTGTGAGTTATACAGGGATTTTGGGAGTTGGGCTGACAACTACAGGAGTTATTTAAAACTTATCTAAACTTAAGCCCTGATATATTTGAATCCAAGGGGAAGACTTTTGGAATATCCTGGCACTGAATCACATTATATTGGGGTGTCTGAGATTGCTGAAGCTCTGGGGAGAGAGTGACTGACCCCGGGAGGAGAGTGTGATTGATCCTCGTCTCTGCTGTTTTATTATGAGGAATTTTGGAGACTTTGAATAAGATTTGCCTTGGACTTTGTGATCTATGGTGGTCTTGGCCTGTATATGTGTTACGGATAGCTGCCTGAGGTGGCTGGTGCTGGTTGGGACCGAGGCGGGTGACTCTGGCTTGACCTGCTGGTGGGCGGGTGGGATTGCTGAAGTCTCCTAAACTACTGGAGTGGTCTACCTGTGGGTGGACATCGTTCTGGGGTTATTACTAAGGTTCCAGCCTGGATCGAATTCCACTCTGGTGGGGGCTATTTCCATCACATGGTAGTCTGTGATATTTTCTGCCTTCTGCCTTTGGATTACAATTGAAAATTTATTTTGCTCATTTCAAAAGACAGCCTGACTCTGATTGTTCAAGTTCTTGAGAGCCTGAATTTTAGTATTGGATGACCAGCAGACTTTTGTATTATTTTAAATTTTCTTCACCTTTCTATGCTTTTTGATTTTATGATATTATATGACTTTTTATTTATTTATTTATTTTTATAGGTTTTCCTTGGTTAATAATATTATTTGTTAATTAAGATAGGTTGTTAAGTTGAGAGTTATTAGATATCTGTTGTTAATGATGTCTTGATGGGGCTTAAAATGGTCAGGCACTATTCTCCCACTCTGCTCGGGACCTCCATCCCTTCCACTGTCCTCGGTTGTCTGATGAAGTTTTAACAACTGTCGTAAAGCAGGGATAGTGAGAGGCATTTAGGGATGAGTGGGCTGGACAGGTGGGAGATTGGAGGGGGTAGGCAGATAGGGATAGTTAGGTCAAGGAGACGCCCTGGGGCGAAATGGGATCAGGAGAGGGGTCCTCCTTGCCTGATTCCCATACTCAAGGGCTAGGCAGATTGTGGCCAGGTACTGCGATCCCCTCCGAAAACCCATCCAACTCGGGTGGTGTTATGTAATGCCAGGTCTATTAGGAACAAGACTGCTATTATTGCAAATCTTGTTGCAACATCTGACCTGGCATGTATCACCGAGACCTGGCTGGATGAGAATGCAGGTCCTATTTTAGACTCTGCTGCTCGGCTGGGTTCTCAGTGATGCACCGTCGAGATTGGATCGTGAGGGGCGGGGGTAGCCATCTTTTTAGATCAGATCTGAGTCTCGTGGAGGTGCCAGTGGTAACACCAGATCCTTTGAGTGTATCCGGCAGCAGGTGCAGAGTTTAGATTCTCCTCATCTACCATCCAAGCGATGGTGGTGAATTCCTGAAGGAGTTGAGGACTTCATCGTTGACATGGCATTGGAGTCGCCCAGATGGTTAATACTGGGTGACTTCAATGCCTGGGCTCGACGATGAACTCTTGCACTTTGAAAGAACTTCCTCCAACTTATGCCTATGTTGGGCCTGTCACAGGTAGTTACCTCTGCTACCCATAGGGGACACCTCTGGACCTGTGTTCCTATCGATTTGACAAGTTTCAGCATCTGGGGTGGAACCAAATGTGTGGACAGACCATCACACCATAAGATTCAGTTTTGGGCACCCCTAAAGGCCTGCCCCTCGGAGATGGTCCAGTATCACCCTTTAAGGGAGTAAACCCAGAGGGCCTATTAGCGGTACTGGACATATCGGTGTTTGGTGAGAGCATGGTCCAGGGGACCTTGTTATTGCCTATAACAAGGCAGTGAGCAGGGTCTTGGACCAAATTGCTCCTATTCATGTTCGCTCACTCACTCAGCACCCAAAGACTCCATGGTTTGATGAGTCTTTGAAGGAGCTGAGAGAGTGGAGCGAACTAGAGAGGCCTGGCGAAATCTTGCCTGGATGCTGACAAACTTAGATTGATGGATCATTATGTTATCTATCAAACGGCAAACCCGTAAGAAGGCAGAATTCCTGTCCAGGGAGATTGCTGCTGCGTGAAACCGACCAGCTCAACTCTTTCGGACTGTTGACAGATTGTTCAATCCACTCTGTCTACAGTCTGGAAGAGATTTCTACAAATAAAGTGTGATGAGCTTGCTTGATTTTTGCTGATAAGTTTGCGGCATTAGGTCGGATATCGCCAGGCTCACTCTTCAAGGGTTTACAGTGATCAGTAGGGAAACAAACATCTGTGTCACCTGGTTTGACTTTGGTAGGCAGGAATTCATGGACATTGTGAGGATTGTCCAGACTGTACGCCAACCAGCTGTAGTTTGATCCGGCCCTACGCCTCTATTATTGGGTTCGTAGATATTATCTGTCCGACCATTGCTGAAAATTGTCTGGAAATCTTTGGAGCAGGGATCTTTCCTGAACCCTTAAAGGAGGTGGTCGTTCGACCACTCCTAAAAACCTTCATTAAATCTGGACTGCCCATTAACTACAGACCTGTCTCTAACCTGCCCTTTTGGGCAAGGTTATTGAAAAGATGGTTGCACTGCAACTGGAACCACCCTACAAATCACAATGTCTACCATACTCTTCAATCAGGATTTAGGAAAAGACATAGTACTGAGACTGCTCTTGTCCGGGTTCTAAATGCTCTCCTGATAGCAAGAGATTGAAAGGCTCATACTATTCTAGTCCTTCTTGATCTCTCTCTGTAGCATTTGACACTGTGGACCATGGTGTGCTTTTGGAATGCCTGCAGTTTTATTGCGGACTGTCTGGTACGGTTCTGCAATGGTTTCAATCTTTTCTCACAGGGTGGAGACAGAGGGTTATCACTGGAATTTATTCCTCTGACGCTGTCTCTTTGCCCTGTGGGGTTCCGCAGGGTTTCATTTTGGCACCCATGTTGTTCGCTGTCTATATGCTGCCATTGGGAGACATATTAGCAATACAGCTTGGTTTTCACTGCTATGCAGATGATACTCAGCTGTATTTGTCCCTTTAGTCCCGGACAGGAAGATACAGTCTCTATACTTAACAACTGTCTATCCGAGATCAAGGATTGGATGAGTGCCAGCTGGCTAAGGTTAAACCGGATAAGACTGAGGTGTTGGTGGTGGACCCAGGTCACCTTGAGGTGGATTGTAGGGCTGGACTCCTCGGGCGTATGGATCAATGGTGCCCAGCTCTCAACCTCAGACTGGGTGCGTAACCTGGGCGTTACATATGGACGGCAGTTTGACCCTGAAATTTCAGGTGTCATCTGCTGTCAAATCTTCCTTCTACCATCTTAGGAATATCGCTCGGGTGAAACACCTTGTTCCTCGGCTGACCTTCGACATTGGTCCATGCCTTGTTACTTCTCGCCTTGATTACTGCAATGCCCTGTACCTAGGGCTACCGGGGGTTGATATCCACCGCTTGCAGCTAGTGCAGAACACAGCAGCCAGGCTTTTGACTGGGACATCTATGAGAAGTCATAGTACGCCTGTGCTGCGCGAACTGCACTGGCTGCTGGTTCAGTGGCGGATCACCTTAAGGTCGGTTAGTGACCTATAAAGCCCTACATGAACAGGGACCACGGTATCTTCAAGATCTCCTTGTTCCTACTGTCCCTCTCAGCTCACTCCGCTCCACTGCGAGGGATTGCTAGAGGTTCCCAGGGTGCTTTAAAACATCTCGGAGCACGGGCATTTTTTATGCTGCCCCTACCCTGTGGAATTGTCTACCTCTGCCGGATACGAAGCTGCCTGACCGTTGAGAGCTTTAAGTTAGAATTTAAAAATTATTTATTTCACATGGCATATGGAGAGTGATTTATTGTATTTTATTGTGATTATATTGTTATTGTTGTTGTTTGTGTTATATGTATGTATTTTAATTGTTTTATTTGTACAGCGCTTTGGCATTGAAAAGCGCTTAAAAAATAAATTTTACTTTACTTTACTTTACTAGGGTACAGGGGCCTTAATACAGGAGTAAAGGTGGGGTGTACAAGGGTGGTTATAGAGGGATAAAGCTTGGGGGCAAAGGTGCGGTTATAGAGGGATAAAGGTGGGGGTACAGGAGCATTAATAAAGGCATAAAGGTGGAGGTACAGGGGCCTCAATAGAGGGATAAAGGTGGGGAGTATGGGGCCTTAATAGAGGAATTAAAGTGTGGGTTACAGGAGGGTTGTAGAGGGATAAAGGTAGGGGTACAGGGGCAGTTATTGAGGAATGAAGGTGGGGAGAGGGCAGTTATAGAGGATAAGGGTGGGGTACAGGGGCCTTAATAAAGGGATAAAGATGGGGGTACAGGGCGTTTATAGAGCGATAAAGGTGATGGGTACATGAGGGTTATAGAGGATAAAGGTTGGAGGTGCAGGGCAATTATAGAGAAAAAGGTGGGGGTACAGGGGCATTAAAAAGAGATAAAGGTGGTGGGTACAGTAGTGGTTATAGAGGATAAAGGTGGGGGATCAGGGGCCTTACTAGAGTGATACAGGTGGGGAGTGCAGTATAGAGGGATAACAGTGAGGGAAGCAAGCCGTACAGGGGCCTTAATAATAGAGGTAAAGGTGGGGTGTACAGGGGCCTTAACAGAAGGATAAAGGTAAGTGTACAGGAGCCTTAATAGATCAACAAAGATGGGAATACAGGGTGGTTATAAAAGGGAAACAGATGGGGTACAGGGTCCTTAATAGAGGGATAAAGATAGAAAGTACAGGAGTGGTTATAGAGGATAAAGGTGGGGATTACAGGGGAATTACTAGAGGGATAAGGTGGGGAGTACAGGTGCAGCTATAGAGGATAATATGGGGTACAGCAGCCTTAATAAAGGGATAAAGGTGGGTACAGAGGCCTTAATATAGTGATAAAGGTGAGGGGGTACAGAACCCTAAAAGAGGGATAAAAGATGAGGATTACAGGGATGGTTATAGAGGGATATAGGTGAGGTATGGGGCCTTAACAGAGAGAGAGAGAGATATAAAGGTGGGGGTACAAGGGCCTTAATAGAGGGATTAAGGTAAGGGGTTAAGGGGCAGTCATTGAGGAATAACTGTGGGGGGGTGCAGGGGCCTTAATAGAGGGATAAACATGGAGGGTACAGGGGCGTTAGAAGAAAATAGGTGGGGGGGTTGAGGGCCTTAATAGAGGGATAAAGGTAAGGTATGGGGCAGTTATAGAAGGATATGATGGAGGAACAGCAGCCTTAATAGATGGATAATCATTGTGGTACAGGGGCATTAATGAGTGATAAGGTTGGAGTATGGAAGCTTTAATAGAGATATAAAGATGAGGGGTACAGATGTCACAGCATGAATGATAAAGGAGGGCAATAGGGGCCTCAACAGAGAGAGACAAAGGTGTGTGTACCTCCTAGTAGTGGATAAAAAAGTGGGGGGTACAGGGAGGTTATAGAGAGATAAATGGGGGGATACAAGGGCCTTAATAGAGGGATCAAGATGTGGGCACGGGCAGTGATATAGGATAAAGGTGGGGCACAGGGGCCTTAATAGAGGATAAAGGTGGGGGTGAGGAAGGTTATAGAGAACAAAGGTGAAGGGTGAGGGGCACTATAGCAGAATAAAGGTGGGAGTACAGGGCACTTGTTGAGGAATAAAGGTGGGGGTAGGACCTTAATAGAAGAATAAAGGTGGGATACAGGGGCCTTAAGAGGGATAAATGTGGGGGTATAGGGCCCACTAGAGGGGAAAAGGTGGGGGGTGCAGTGGCCTTAGTAGGATAAAGGTGGGGAGCACAGGGGTGGTTATAGAGGATAAAGGAGGGGGTACAGGTGGCCTTAACAGAGAGAGATAAAGGTAGCGATACAGGGACCTTAATAGAGGAATAGAAATGGGGGTACAGGAACCTCAATGGAGGATAAAAGTAGAGGTGCAATGGCCTTAGAGGAATAAAGAAATTGGGGGTACAAGAGGTGGTTATAGAGGATAAAGGTGGGTGGTACAGGTCCATAATAGAGGGATAAAATGGGGCATACAGGGGTGGTTTATAGAGGGATAACGTGATGGTAGAGGGCAAGCTATAGAGGGACAAAGGTAGGGGGGGTACAGGGCCTCACTAGAGCTATCACAGGTGGGGGTTCTAGGGGCGGTTATAGAGGATAAACATGGGTGGTATAGGGCCTTAATAGAGGTAAAGGTGGTTTGTGCAGAAGTCTTAATAGAGGACATGATTGGGGTACAGGAGCCTTAATAGAGCGATAAAGGTGGGGGTACAGGGATGGTTATAAAGGAATAAAGAATAGAGGTACAGGGGCATTAATAGAGGAATAAAGGTGGGTATACGGGGCGGTTACAGAGGGATAAAGATGGGGTACAGAGGAATTAATAAAGGGATAAAGGTGGGGTACAGGTTCAGTTAAAGAGGGATAAAGGTGGTCTCTGCAGTTATAGCAGGATGAGTGAGGAAGTAAAGGCGGTTATAGGAGAAGCAAGGGTGAGGTAACAGGGGCCTTATAGAGGGTTAATGGTGAGAATCAGGGTGGATATAGACAGATAAAGGTGTGGGGTACAGGGCCTTAATAAAGGGATAAAGGTAGGGACTACAGGGGAGTTAATAGAGGGATAAAGGTAAGATGTTAAGGGGTGGTTATTGAGGAATAAAGGTGGGGGTGCAGGTGCCTTAATAGGAGGATAAACAGGGGGATACAGAGGTGGTTATAGAAGAAAAAAGGTGGGGGTAGAGGGGCCTTAATAGAGGGATAAAGGTGGAGGGTTAAGGGCAGTTATAGAGGATAAGATGGGGTTACAGTGGCCTTAATAGAGTGGATAAGGTGGGGTACAGGGGCCTTAATAGAGTGATAAAGGCAGAGGTGCAATAGCCTTAAAAGAGGGATAAAATAGAGGATTACAGGGTGGTGTGATAAAAGGTGGGGGAAGGGCGTTAACAGAGAGAGAGAGGATAAGTGGGGTACAGGGCCTTAGTAGAGGGATAAAGGAGGGGGGTACAGGGAGGTTATAAAAAGATAATATGGAAGAACAGAAGCCTAATGGAGGATCAAGATGCAGGGCACAGAATTGGTGATAGAGGATAAAGGTGGGGATACAGGGGCATTAAGGAAGCGATAAAAGTGGAGGTACAAGGGGCGGTTATAGAGGATAAAGGTGGGGTACAGGGGCTTACTAGTGGGATAAAGGTGGGAGTACAGGGGTGCTTATAGAGGGATAAAGGTGTAGAAATTACAGGGGCCTTAACAGAGAAAGAAAGAGAGATGAAGGTGGGCGGTACAGGGACCTTAATAGAGGATAGGAAGGTGGGGGTATGAGGCGTTATAGAGGGATAAAGTTTGGGGGTACAGGGGCCTTAATAGGCGAAAGGTGGGAGTATTGGGCCCGGTTATAGAGATAAAAGATGAGGGGTACAGGAGCCTTAATAGAGGATAAATGTGGGCTTACAGGGCAGGTATAGAAGGATAAAGGTGGGGTACCGCGGCAGTAATTAGGAATATAGGTGGAAGTACAGGGCCTTAATAGAAGGATAAAGGTGGGGTACAGTGGCTTTAGAAGAGGCATAAAGGTGGGGACAGGGACCTTAATATAGGGATAAAGGTGAGTGGATGCAGAGGTGGTTATAGAGGGATAAAGGTGGGAGGAACAGGGGCAGTTTTAGAAGGATAAATGTGGGGTACTGGGGCCTTGCTAGAGGGATAAAGGTAGAAGTGCAGACGGTTATAGAGAGATAAGGTGGGGGAGTACAGAGCGGTTATAGAGGGATAAGGATGGTACAGGGGCAGTTATAGAGGAAAAAGATGGGAGGAGACAGGGCCTTAAAAGAGGGATAAAGGTGGTGGGTACATGGGTGGTTATAGAAGGATAAAGGTGGGGATACAGGGGCCTTAATAGAAGAGTAAAGGTGGGGTATACAGGGGCCTTAAAAGAGGGATCAAGGTAGGGAGTACAGGAGCCTTAATAGATTGATAAAGGTGGGGGTACAGGGGTGGTTATAAAGGGATAAAGATGGGGGTACAGAGGTGATTATAGAGGGATAATGGTGGTGGGTGCGGGGGTGGTTACAGAGGAGTAAAGGTGGGAGGTGCAGGCGATTGTGAGGAATAAAGGTGGGGTACCGGAACATGTCAATAGAAAGATAAGTGGGGATAAAGGGCCTTAATAGAGTGATAAAGGTGGGGTGCCTGGGGCAGTTATAGTAGGATAAAGGTGGGGTAAGGGCCTTGTAAAGTGAAAACAATGAGGGGTACAGTGGTCATTATAGAGGAATAAATGTGGGGTACTGGGGTCTTAACAGAGACAGAGATTAAGGTGGAGGGTACAGGGCAGTTACAGAGGGATAAATTGGGGTACAGGAGTTAATGAGGATAAAGGTAGGGGTACAGGGGCCTTAATAGAAGGATAAAAGGGGTACAGGGGTGGTTATAGAGGGATAAAGGTGGGGTACAGGAATTACTAGAGGGATAAAGGTGGGAATACAGGTGCAGTTATAGAGGGATAAAGGTGGGTTATATGGCGGTTATAGAGGGATAAATGTGGAGGGTTAAGGATCGGTTATAGAAGGGCAAGGGTGGTGGTACAGGGGCCTTTATAGAGGGTTAATGGTGGGGGGTACAGGGGTGGATATAGACGGATAAAGGTGTGAGGTACAGGGCCTTAATAGAGGGATAAAGGTAGGGAGTACAGGGGAGTTAATAGAGGGATAAAGATAAGATGTTAAGGGTGGTTATTGAGGAATAAAAGTAAAGTAGGTGCCATAAATAGGAGGATAAACAGGGGGTACAGAGGTGGTTATAGAAGAAAAAAGGTGGGGTAGAGGGACCTTAATAGAGGGATAAAGGTGGAGGGTACAGGGCAGTTATAGAGGGATAAGATGGGGTTACAGTGGCCTTAATAGAGGGATAAAGGTGGGGTACAGGGGCCTTAATAGAGTGATAAAGGTGGGGGTGGTGCAACAGCCTTAAAAGAGGGATAAAAATGAGGATTACGGGGGTGGTTATAGTGGGATAAAGGGTGGGGTACAGGGCATTAACAGAGAGAGAGATAAAGGTGGAAATGGGGAGGTTATAAAAAGATAAATGTGGGGTACAGAGGCCTTAATAAAGGATCACGATGCAGGGGCACAGGGGTGGTGATAGAGGATAAATTTGGGGATACAGGGGCTTTAAGAGGGATAACAGTGGGAGTACAAGGGACGGTTATAGAGAGATAAAGGTGGGGGGTACAAGGCCTAGAGAGATAAAGGTGGGGAGTACAGGGGCAGTTATAGTGGGATAAAGGTGGGGTACAGGGGCATTAAATAAGGGTTAAAAGTGGGGTACAGGGACAGTTATAGAGGGATAAAGGTGGGGTACAGGGGCCTTGATAGAGGGATAAGGGGGTACAGGGGTGGCTATAGAGGGATAAATGTGGGGGGTACAGGTGCCATAATAGAGGGATAAAGGTGAGTGGTACAGGGGCCAAAGCAGAGGGATAATGGTGGGGGGTGCAGGGGCCTTAACAGACAAAGATAAAGATGGGGGTACAAGGACCTTAATAGAGGGATAAAGGTGGGGGTACAGGAACCTCAATGGAGGGATAAAAGTGAGAGGTACAAATGCCTTAATAGAGGAATAAAGGTATGGGGTACAAGGGCGGTTATAGAGGGATAAAGGTGGGTGGTACAGGGGCCATAAAAGAGGGATAAATGTGGGGCATACAGGGGTGGTTATAGAGGGATAACAGTGATGGTACAGGAGCAGTTATAGAAGGACAAAGGTGGGGGATACAGGTGCCTTACTAGAGCTATACAGGTGGGAGGGTTCAGGGGCGGTTATAGGGGATAAATATGGTTGGTATAGGGGCCTTAATAGAGGGGTAAAGGTGGTTTGTGCAGAAGCCTTAATAGAGGGATAACGATTGAGGGTACAGGAGCCTTAATAGAATGATAAAGGTGGGGGTACAGGGATGGTTATAAAGGAATAAAGAATAGGGATACAGGGGCATTAATAGAGGAATAAAGGTGGGTGTACAAGGTGGTTACAGAAGGATAAAGGTGGGGTACAGAGGAATTAATAGAGGGATAAAGGTGGGGGTACGGGTTCAGTTAAAGAGGGATAAAGGTGAGGTATGCGGCAGTTATAGAGGTATAAAGGTGAGGGTAAAGGGGCAGTTATAGAGGGATGAAGGTGGGGGTACAGGGGCCTTAATAGAGGGATAAAGGTAGAGGGTACAGGTGCCTTAATAGAGGAATAAATGTAAGGGGTTGCGGGGCAGTTATTGAGGAATAAAGGTGGGGGTGCAGGGGCCTTAATAGAGGGATAAATGTGGGGGCTACAGGGGTGGTTATAGAAGAAAAAAGGTGGGCAGTAGAGGGGCCTTAATAGTGGGATAAAGGTGGAGGGTAGAGGGCAGTTATAGAGGGTTAAGGTAGGGTACAGGGCCTTAATAAGAGTGAAAAATGAGGGGTACAGGGTCGTATAGAGGAATAAATGTGGGGGTACTGGGGCTTAACAGAAGACAGAGATTAAGGTGAGGTACAGGGCCGGTTATAGAAGGATAAAGGTGATGGGTAGAGGGGCTATAGCGGGATAAAGGTGGGGTACAGGCAGTTACAGAGGATAAAATTGGGGGTACAGGGCAGTTAATGAGGATAAATGTGGGAGTACAGGGGCCTTAATAGATGGATAAAGTTGGGGGTACAGGGGTGGTTATAGAGGCATAAAGGTGGGGATACAGGGTATTACTAGAGGATAAAGGTGGGAAACAGTGCAGTTATAGAGGGATAAAGGTGGGGTATACGGTTATAGAGGGTAAGGTGGGGGTACAGGGGCCTTGGCAGAGGGTTAATGGTGCAGGTACAGGGCATATATGAGACAGATAAGGTGGGGGTACAGGGACCTTAATAGAGGGATAAGGTAGGGGTGCAAGGGGATTTAATGGAGGGATAAAGGTAAGATATTAAGTGGCGGTTATTGAGGAATAAAGGTGGGGATGCAGGGCCTTAATAGGGGATAAACATGGGGGTACAGGGGTGGTTATAGAAGAAAAAGGTGGGGGGTGAGGACCTTAATGAGGGATAAAGGTGGAGGTACAGGGCAGTTACAGAGGGATATGATGGGGGTACAGTGGCCTTAATAGAAAGGAAAGGTGGGGGTATAGGGATGGTTATGGGGAGAGATAAAGTTGAGGGGTACAGGGCCTTGTAGAGATAAATGTGAGGGGGCTTACAGGGGCAGGTATAGAAGGATAAAGGTGGAGGTACCGGGGCAGTAATTGAGGAATAAAGGATTGGAAGTACAGGGCCTTAATAGAAGGATAAAGGTGGGGGGTACAGTGGCTTTAGAAGAGGCATAAAGGTGGGGACAGGGACCTTAATGGGATAAAGATGAGTGGTGCAAGGGCAGTTATAGAGGATAAGGTGGGGAACAGGGGTGGTTTAGAAGGATAAATGTAGGTACAGGGCCTTAATAGAGGATAAAGGTAGGGGGGTATACGGTTATAGAGAGATAGAGATGGGAGTACAGGGGCAGTTATAGAGGATAAAGGTGGGGATACAGGGGCCTTAATAGAAGGGTAAAAGTTAGAAGGTATACAAGGGCCTTAAAAGAGGGATCAAGGTAGGGAGTACAGGAGCCTTAATAGATTGATAAAGGTGGGGGTATCGGGGTGGTTATAAAGGGATAAAGATGGGGTACAGGGGTGATTATAGAGGGATAATGGTGGGGGGGTACAGGGGCAGTTACAGAGGAGTAAAGGTGGGAGGTACGGGTCAATTATTGAGGAATAAAGGTGGGGGTACCGGGGCCTTAATAGAAAGATAGAGGTGGGGGATAAAGGGGCCTTAATAGAGTGATAAAGGTTGGGGAACACGGGCTTTAAATAAGGGTTAAAGGTGGGGGTACAGGGACAGTTATAGAGGGATAAAGGTGGGGTACAGGGGCCTTGATAGAGGGATAAGGGGGTACAGGGGTGGCTGTAGAGGGATAAATGTGGGGGGTACAGGTGCCATAATAGAGGGATAAAGGTGAGTGGTACAGGGGCCATAGCAGAGGGATAATGGTGGGGGGTGCAGGGGCCTTAACAGACAAAGATAAAGATGGGGGTACAAGGACCTAAATAGAGGGATAAAGGTGGGGGTACAGGAACCTCAATGGAGGGATAAAAGTGAGAGGTACTAATGCCTTAATAGAGGAATAAAGGTAAGGGGTACAAGGGCAGTTATAGAGGGATAAATGTGGGTGGTACAGGGGCCATAAATGAGAGATAAATGTGGGAACATCACAGGGGTGGTTATAGAGGGATAACAGTGATGGTACAGGAGCAGTTATAGAAGGACAAAGGTACCAGGATACAGGGGCCTTACTAGGATATAGCTAGACAGGTGCATAACATTTCTAGTGGAGATTTTTTCCTCAGAATTGTATATTACATTCAAACCAGGAGTTCAGTGAGGCAAAGAAAACACTATAGTGACATTAATGAATAATTGATACCAGAAGATCAACTAATCTGCCAAAAGCAAACAGCAGTAGATTTCCCAGCAATTAGTTCTCTCAAGCAGGAAGAATGGCAGTGCTGACTGGGTTATGACCCTCGCTACTGGACAGAACTGTAGTCACTTTGAGCACTACAAAAAAACCTAAAGGTACCAATATCTCAAGAAAAGCCCAGTAGCTGGAACTTCTGGCACATGCATATTCTTCTAACAGACTGCTTAGTTGGGGGGTTTTGTTTCTCCTTTTAAGGTCTGGAGATCTTTCATCAAAGATCTCGAATAAACAGTCATTTGTTTGGTGTCCCAGAATTCAGGGTTGCTGGGTTAGCACTGCTACAGCCCCTGTCACCATAAATAATGACAAAAGAAGCAGCGCCAGGTGCTCAAAGCGGATGGCTTCCAGTGTTCCACTTTCACACATGGACGCTGCAGCTTTAACGTTGAAAGTGCAGGCAGAGAGACGCCAGCAAGAGAAGCTTTCTGCTGAGCTTGAAGTATCTCAGGCTACACCGGCAACCCCACCAATGACAAAGCTCCAGTTAATCAGGCGCCGGCCGCATCAGTGCTCTCCAGTACTAATCTATACCTTTGCTCTTGCTGTACATGTCCCATGTAAGCCCCTACACAGCTCTTCTTGCAAAATGCATGAAATGTACAGCTCTGCAGAACAGACCTGTGCAGAGGGTCAACTGCACTGCAGGCACCTCGTTCCTTGCCCCAACTCCCAAAATATGATCAAATGATACTTTTACTAGATTTCTATACCAATACGTAAATAGTTACTCGACACAAGATTCATGAATTCATGTCATTTAGAAGAAAATCAGCAAGCCAAAGAATAGATTCCTATTGACATAAACAGAGAGGGAACATGCCTCAGGCAGCCCTGGGAAAAATTCCCCAACACTGAGCCGTACATTATGAAATGGGCTAATGTCACCAACCTCCAGTCTCACATTTCAGCCAATCATGCATTAATAAGAAGCTGTTGACTCCAAGATCCAGTAAACTCAAAATTCATAGCAATCTCCATTCACCAATTTAATAAATGCATGGGGAGGGTCACGTTTATTTTAGTATCTTTAATTACAATGGACTACCCTGAGTTTAATGCCTCTTACTGCTAATCGACTGGTCCACCACCACTACAGGCTATATAATACCAGTGAAAGCTGGTGCCAGGTGTTAGAATTATTTTCCTTTGTTGCAGAAACAAAAGCACATGGCTGCATTCATTGAACGGGCATTCAGCAGGTAGGTGACCCTCCCCCCAAAACAGTTCTCCACGCACACACAAAGGCACATGCATGCTAGCTGCAGTGAGTTTGGATTCAAATGTATGGTCCTTGTTGTCCCAACCTCTAACCTCCATTTCCCTGACTCTGAGCCCTTGGGAAGGTTTGAGAAGCTCAGAGGTCACTGCCCTTCAGCTCTGTAGGGGAAAAGAAAATCTGGTTCCCAAATACAGGTCAGGTCAAGGGTCTTGACCCTAACTCAAGGATCATCGCTTTGTACAGTACATGCATACTCAACTAATCAGATAAAATGAAGTTTCAAAAGATAAGTAATTCCACCGCACAGACTCACCTCAAATCCTGTGTACTTTGTAACCCAGTTTTAACTTCACATTAAACATTTCTACATCAAGGGTAATCCTTTGAGAAATATCTAAAATGTTTTTGTCTTCTTGTCAAAAAACTTTCAAATTCCAGTGGAATGGGTTCAAACAACTTACTGGAGAACACTAAGGACTCCATGTGCCCTTTAGAGGGCACAAACTAAGCTCTAGGGCACTGAAATTGATCAAGCATTACAAAGCAGTAATAAACCAGCAAGAAAGGACAGAAACAAGACAGCAGGACTTACCCAAAAGATCAAGTTGAAAAGGAACATCAAGTATTTCAAACAGCACAGGCACCCTCTCGCCATGTTGCACCTCTTGAATTCTAGGAGGAAAACAAAGGATAGATCCAGGTAAAAGACCACATACTTGCTGCCCTTGGGTGCACTGTACTTGTCACTTTTTATGCCAGCGCCAGCCCCACTGTGGCTGGGTGCACGCGACCCAGCGGTGCCATAAAAGGCCCCGGCAGTAAAACCTCGGCCAAACTGCTTGCCCGAACCAGAAGGTCTAGCAAAGTCGGAGTCCCTGCTGTCCAAGGAGGGGCTCTGGTGAATCGAGGATTCCTCACTACCGACTTTTCCATGGTCTCTCTTTTCACAGTGATCGGGCTTAATGTCTAACATGTCTTTGCATTTGGTGCAGTAAACCTCACAAGTGCCAACTGGTATATGGGTGCCTTTTCATTACCTGAACAAAAGGAGCAGACAGCCCACTTCAAGCCTCTACGTCTGAGTGCCTACTGAGCTGCTTAATGCATCACCACTCCTCTGTGAATACGAATGGAAATGTTATCCTTCCATGTGCAGTTTTGATTTAAATGCTGGCATCCCATGCAACTCATTACCAAGGGGTCTCAGGGGATCACTTAAGCACAGCTCAGCTTCTTCTGCAATAATCTGCAAAATTCTCCTGTCCTGTCTCCAACTGTCCCCTGAGCTGAGATCTGCCACCAGAAAATGCATCAATCCCAAAATGTTTCCTCTACACACTTGGGACAGCAGGGACATACATGGCCAGAGTGACTTGTCTCTTGCAATCTCTGTCTCTCTGTTGTAATCGCCCTTCTTCTTACATGCTTCTTCCCCTCTGCAGCCTCTCATCCAGTAATCAGCTGTTAGATCTCAATCGCCTTGTGTTACACACTGCTGTTGATGTGAAATCATCAGTAGCTGCAACCACTGGGCATTCCCACCGAAATCCCTGACCCAACTGTCAAGTAATAGAGGCCTCTATATGCATAGCCCCTCCCCAGAGCAGTACAGGCAGCCAATCAGAGCAAAAACAACCCCTCCTCCCTAACCCAGGCCCATCCCCCATGACATAATATCTTTAATGGGCTTATCGGTGTTCTCTGACTATACAAGTGCAACAGCGGCTGCAGAGTGACTTTTCAAATGTCAACTACCGCTTAGTCGCCTGTGAATCGAATTTGTGATAAATAATGTGCTGTTACGTTATGAGGGACAGTGGAGATAAGTGCAGCAACTTCAAGCACAATAGCCTATGCAACATATGCTTATTATGACATTTTGGGGGAGGGGGGGATGCACCTGGTTTAAATTCCACCCCAGATCTCTGAGGATTAGACCAGGCTGATAGAAGGTAATTCAAGATTGTCTGCTTCGGAAGTGTGTGTATGTGGGTTGGGGGGGGGTCATCCAGATCTCAGTCCCAGATGAGCTATGTAGATCTGACCCGGCTGGTCATAACATAGTACATTGTGTCTGACCCCCCCCCCACAAGCAAGGATGAAATAAGTAGTATGCTGCATTACCACATGGAGAGAGACCCTGCCACATTCCTGGATGGTAGTCCTTAGGGTACATTGGTGGAGACAAAATGCCCAAGACCAGGGGAGGAAGGGTTAACGCTCCCATTCTGTAATGTTTCCTATGGACTGCAGGGAGCCTTGACATGATGGAAGATCACCTGTCACTGGCTCCCCCAACCCCACAGCCGGCACAAGTGCAGCTGTGACACATGACATCATGGGGAAGATGAAGGGATTTCCTACACTATGAACAAATAACTTAGTGTGAGCCACTAATAATTGCTGGCCCCTCACCCCAGATCTTGAGTACTGGATGTGCCCATGCCTCTCCCTCGGTCTCGGCATTGTAGATGCTGGTCCTGGGTCACCACTGCTGGCCTAGACCCCGCCAGACAGGGAAAGCTCCAAGGCTTTCACCGGCATCCAGGATTCTGGGTAAGTAGATGCCAAGTATTGAGAAGACTGGATGGGCAAAGTGGGGGCAGAAGCGACCTGAACAAGCCAGCAGTTCTGTCCAGGGTCCGGGGTGTGTGTGGCTGGGGGAGAATAAAATGTAAATTAAAACAAAGGTTTGTGTAGAGGTAACTCCTCAGTGGTCCTGGCCATACTTTGGCCTGGATCTCTGAGAATCTAGCCTATAACATCTGAGCTGATCCTGGGAGGGGGTGCAGCAACTCATTTTACAAAACAGGGCCTAGTCTCCCCTCGAAGAACTTAAGGGTTCAGTTGAAAATGAGACTTTTTATGAAATCAGTTTTTGCCGCCGTAACACATGTGTAATTTAAATACACAATTTAAAGGAAATTTCCTGCATTATCTGTTTTGGGTATGGGCTGTATAGCCTGTTACCTTATGGTTGCTGTAGTCCTTTTCCATCATAAAATTTAATTTTTGTTTAGTCCATTTACGGAGGGAAGGACTGGTAGCTTGTCAAACAGACAGCCACCCGAACTCTTCCACTTCCCTGTCCGATGGCCCCACCCCCATGCTCAAATGTTTTATGATGTCTAACCAGGAAGAGCATGGGGACACGCTCCGTTCTAATCTATTGGGGGAGGGGCATTTTCAAAACACTTTCTTATAAGTTAAAGCAATGTCTGTAAAAAGGAAAGTCACTGCTCAACTAAGAGGGGTTCTATTAGTTGAGCGTTGCCATTCCTTTATGTAAAACATTGTTTTATCATACAAGACATGTTCTGAAAATGCCTCCCATGGACTAGAATGGGGAGTGTCCCTGTACTCTCCCTGCTTAGACATCATAAAACATCTGAGCACAGGGATGGGGCTGGCAGACAGAAAAGTGGAAGGATCGAGTGGCCATCAGTTCAGTGGGAGTTATGATCCCTCCTCCCAATGGGACTAAAGTAAAAATTGAATTCTATTCTGAAAGTGGTACTGCACCCATAGGTAACAGGCTATAAAGCTAATAACAAAATCTTTGAGCAACTTAAAATAACTGCTGGAGCCAGCCGCTGGCTAATGCAGTGGTAGTGCTTTCGCTTGCCATCCATATGGCACAAGTTTGCAACTTGAGCCTGGGACATCTGGTGCTGACCAATGAGGTGATGTTTTGGCATCCGCCTTGGATGCCTCCTGCCCAAGAAGGGAGGGCAACTCCTTCCCTTTCCACGACCGCACTCAAGTGGCCCAAGAGAAGGAGTTGTCATGTGGGAAGGAACGGCATTCCCTTACAGTGCTGACATATTCTGGCATGCACCCATTCACTTGGCATGTGACATGGAGGAAACATGCCCAGAGCGGGGCTGATAGGGGAGTTCCAACGAAAGGGAAGGGCTCAACCATCTTACCAACAGCTATGAGAGATACAAAGCCAGCTCACTCCACGGCAGCATGCTCTGTGGGTGGTATAAGGGTTGGGACTATGGGGCAAAAAAGAAGGGGTAGATTTGAGCCAGATGAAGTCCCTCATCCCACCACACCTAAATGGGCTGCCTCCCCCCCATTGGCTCCTCCCTCTAGCATCCTGGGGTTGTCAAGTGAAGTACCTCCTCAAAGGCCTGGTCTCCCTCCAAGGTCCCAAATGCGGAGCTGAAGTCACAGGTTACCTGCCCGGGGGCTAGAGTTATGAGTTAGAGATGGCAGGAATGGAGTGTTGAACCTCACTGATTCCATGGAAGGGAAAAAATAAGACACTGAGGGAGACAGAAGGAGGTTCCCAGGTCACTCCAGGGGGTGCTAGGAAAAAAGCATAATATAAATAAATAAATTATCTAATCATGCCCCAGATGTGCTGGGAGTGGGCTTGTGGATTCTAGGTTACACAGAACCACGTAGTCCATTCAGTCTGCCCATTTTTCCCTACCTACAGTATCGCTGCAGACCCTACTTGATCTCTGGCTCTTTCTCCCTCCCGTCATTCCTTACTACTAAAATTCCCTTATGCCTATCCCAAGCATTCTTGAACTCAGTCACTGTTTTTTCCCCCACCACCTCAGCAGGTAGGCTGTTCCAGGAATCCACCACTCTTTCTGTCAAGAAGTACTTCCTCACATCTCTCCTGAATCTGCACTTCCAGCTCCATAGCATGTCCCTTATTCTTGAGCACCTTTTCTTCTGAAACATACTTCCCTCCTGTACTTTATTTACCACTGTGAGGTATTTAAAGGTCTCTCTCTCTCTCTCTCTCTATCATATCCCCCCCTCTCCCTCCTCTCTTCCAGGGTGTACATATTGAGGTCCTTTAGTCTCTTCTTGTAGGGCTTTTGATGCAGACCCCTCACCGTTTTAGTTGCCCTCCATTGGACCACTTCCACTCTGTCTATGTCCTTCCAGAGTTGTGGCCTCCAAGTGGACACAGTATTCCAGGTGAGGTCTTACCAGTGATCTGTACAGAGTTAACACCACCTTCCTTCTGCTGGTGATACAGGCTGTAGCAAAAGAAAATATTTTGTACACAGAGCCCCCCCACCCCACCCCATGTTATACAGTGTCTAGTGTGCTTACCCGGTTAACAAAAGCAAATAAATAAATAATTTTGTATTTACTGTTGCCCTCCTACTGCCCAACTTCAACCCCATCTGCCAGGCCACCATCCAGCCCTTGTCACCCACCTGGAACCAATGACCCCCATTCCTGCCCCTGTGGGAAACTGCCCACAGCAGGGCCTTCGAGGGGTTCAGTCCCCCACTCTGGTTTTCTCTCAGTGGTGACAGGGGCATTTTGTGCTGGGCAAGTGGCAAGGGCCTGAGATATGACAGAGTCATTCTGCCAGGCCAATTTCTTTTTTATATTAATGCAATGGGAGCACATACAGCTAGGCCATGGCATCTCCCCCCATCCCCCACCCCAATGCTGTCCCCAACTAGTTCACACTACCTGGGCATCACAGGTCACGCTCGTACAGTGGGAGTGGTTGGTTACCCATACCAAAGAGGACAGCATTCCTTGCGACTTTCCACCAACCCTCCTCCTTCCAGCAATCCTCTAGTGTCCCACACATGGCACCCCCCAGAAAAAAAAATCCACTTGCAGGCCATGGCATGTACATTCTTACATCCATTTTTACATTTTTTCTCTTTTTGTTATTGGATTTTGATAACTGGGTAGGCTCGCTGAGACTTATCTCCCTTTTTAAGGAGCAAGCCAGGATAAGTTACATATAGTAAATGGCATTCACTTGCTACAACGTCCATGATTGAGTTTTATTTTTATTTTCTGACTCAAGTCAAGAACAGTCTGTTGGAGATTATTTTAACATAACCAAAGGGAAAGTTTCGACTCTAGCCAAGACAGAAGTGCAAGTACAGGCCATGACGACGTCTCTCTCACCATAGTTCAGGAAAGCATCCAAATGTCCTTTAAAGAATGCAGAAAACTGCCTAACATTCTGCCCCACCCGTTTCATTTTATTTTGTATAAGGAAGGCACCCTCAAAATACATTCCTTTTCAGGTATGACCTGAGGTCAGCATATTTACATATGGAATACAAAAAAATTTTGAGGAGCAACCTTGTTGACAAATATAGACACAGGCGAGTTATATGTAAGCAAACACTGTAGTTGAAGAGGTTATGTGTTCCAAATTAAGGAAGCACAATAAGGAAAATACAGAAACATTGAATTTGCCGGCAGATAAGGACCACTTGGCCCACCAAGTCTGCCCATTTTTCCTTGCCTATAGTATCACCAAAGATCCTACTTGATCTCCGGCCACCCCCCCACACTAAAAGTCCCTTATGCCTTAGCCAGCTCGCTGGCACAAAGACAGTGCATCTGTCTGCGATACAGACGACCCAGGTTCAGAAATTGGACTTGGGACATCGGAGGGACAGCCGGGGGCAGAAGGATTGAGTGTCCTTGGGACTGCTCTCCTTCTCCGGGGGGAGGGGGGGTAGTGTGTCTGACATGTCACAGACCCCTGGCAGAGACTGGGTGGGATCCATTGTGCCGGCACCATAATCTGCAGGGGGGGCAGGGTGGACGCGGGCCATCATTGCACATCCCCGCCCCCAGGTACAGCTGCACACAAAAATCCTGGCCCCAAGCATGAAACCCCGCTCTGCCGCCACCCCGCTGCCAATAGTGTGTCTCCGGGTAGGGTCCCGGCCTCAGGCCCCACCCTGGGGGAAGCTTAGGCACATTATCATGGATTGTGGGAGGGGTGCCTGCCCGTGGCCCCGGGGTAAGTCTGGGCATGTGAGGTGGTGAGCAGGTGGGGGCTGAGCTCCCTACAGGGGACTGGGGAGCCAAAGAAAAAAAAATTTCTTTATGCCTATCCCATGCATTCTTAAACATCACCACTATGTTTTTCCCCACCACCTCCACTGAAAGACTATCCGAAAAGGCTGTTGCCCAGCTACAGTACGTACTAATGGTAATGACAGCACGTTATCAGATAAAGAACGTGAATCGTAACTCGGATTATACTTAATCAGCAATTAAGCAAGGAGTTCTACAGGCACAGGTGAAGCCCTGACCACTTCACAGATCGGGGCTTCACCTCTCAGATCCCCCCTTCAGGCACTATAATAAATTAAGAGTTTTATTACCTGAATACATGTAAAATTGCCCAAACCTCCCGTGGACCCGCATATTTAAGTATGGTGCTCCTCAGCCCCCGAATAGCGCTTGGTAACATCGTGGAGAAATGATGTGGCACTGCCGCCTTAATAATGTCCTATGTACAGAGATTTTATAATGTCTGTATCTCTGATGCCCAGCACTATTTTTACAGAATTTGCTCTAAATCCCATGGGTACAGCAGGCATACCCATCTAGTGGGGTGATCGGAATAGGGTGACACGCTGCACATGCCCTGAGTATGGGTAATCTCAATCTGAGGAGCAGACTGTGGGGTCATTCCTGGGGTCTGGGCTTTTTGGGAATCGCGGTGGCCAAGCTGCGCAGTGCTCCTGTATCCTGACAGCTGAGCCAGAAGGGTTGTGTCCTGAGAGGTGTGAGCCAGAAGGGCTGTGTCCTGAGGGGTGGGAGCCAGAAGGGCTGTGTCCTGAGGGGTGGGAGCCAGAAGGGCTGAGTCCTGAGGGTGGGAGCCAGAAGGACTGTGTCCTGAGGGGTGGGAGCCAGAAGGGTTGTGTCCTGAGAGGTGGAGCCAGAAGGGCTGTGTCCTGAGGGGTGGAGCCAGAAGGCTGTGTCCTGAGGGGTGGGAGCCAGAAGGCTGTGTCCTGAGGGGTGGGAGCCAGAAGGGTTGTGTCCTGAGGGGTGGGAGCCAGAAGGGCTGTGTCCTGAGAGGTGGGAGCCAGAAGGCTGTGTCCTGAGAGGTGTGAGCCAGAAGGGCTGTGTCCTGAGAGGTGGAGCCAGAAGGGCTGTGTCCTGAGGGGTGGGAGCTAGAAGGGCTGTGTCCTGAGAGGTGTGAGCCAGAAGGGCTGTGTCCTGAGAGGTGGAGCCAGAAGGACTGTGTCCTGAGGGTGTGAGCTAGAAGGACTGTGTCCTGAGGGGTGGGAGCCAGAAGGGCTGTCCTGAGAGGTGTGAGCCAGAAGGGTTGTGTCCTGAGGGGTGGGAGCCAGAAGGGCTGTGTCCTGAGAGGTGTGAGCCAGAAGGGCTGTGTCCTGAGGGGTGGGAGCCAGAAGGGCTGTGTCCTGAGGGGTGGGAGCCAGAAGGGCTGTGTCCTGAGGGGTGGGAGCCAGAAGGACTGTGTCCTGAGAGGTGTGAGCCAGAAGGGCTGTGTCCTGAGAGGTGTGAGCCAGAAGGGCTGTGTCCTGAGGGGTGGGAGCCAGAAGGGTTGTGTCCTGAGGGGTGGGAGCCAGAAGGGCTGTGTCCTGAGGGGTTGGAGCCAGAAGGGCTGTGTCCTGAGAGGTGTGAGCCAGAAGGGCTGTGTACTGAGAGGTGTGAGCCAGAAGGGTTGTGTCCTGAGGGGTGTGAGCCAGAAGGGCTGTGTCCTGAGAGGTGTGAGCCAGAAGGGCTGTATCCTGACAGCTGAGCCAGAAGGGCTGTGTCCTGAGGGGTGGGAGCCAGAAGGGCTGTGTCCTGAGAGGTGTGAGCCAGAAGTACTGTGTCCTGAGGGGTGGGAGCCAGAAGGGCTGTGTCCTGAGAGGTGTGAGCCAGAAGGACTGTGTCCTGAGGGGTGTGAGCCAGTAGTACTGTGTCCTGAGGGGTGTGAGCCAGAAGGGCTGTGTCCTGAGAGGTGGGAGCCAGAAGGACTGTGTCCTGAGGTGTGAGCAGAAGTACTGTGTCCTGAGGGGTGGGAGCCAGAAGGGCTGTGTCCTGAGAGGTGTGGAGCCAGAAGGACTGTGTCCTGAGGGGTGTGAGCCAGAAGTACTGTGTCCTGAGGGGTGGGAGCCAGAAGGGCTGTGTCCTGAGAGGTGTGAGCCAGAAGGGCTGTGTCCTGAGGGGTGAGCCAGAAGTACTGTGTCCTGAGGGGTGAGCCAGAAGGGCTGTGTCCTGAGGGTGGGAGCCAGAAGGGCTGTGTTCTGAGAGGTGTGAGCCAGAAGGACTGTGTCCTGAGGGGTGTGAGCAGAAGTACTGTGTCCTGAGGGGGGAGCCAGAAGGGCTGTGTCCTGAGGGTGTGAGCCAGAAGGACTGTGTCCTGAGGGGTGTGAGCCAGAAGTACTGTGTCCTGAGGGGTGGGAGCCAGAAGGGCTGTGTCCTGAGAGGTGTGAGCCAGAAGGGCTGTGTCCTGAGGGGTGGGAGCCAGAAGGCTGTGGTCCTGAGGGGTGGGAGCCAGAAGGGCTGTGCTGCTGCAGGAGCGCTGAAGGAATCTGAAGTGCTTCACCCCAGGCAGCTAGGCCCTGTTCCTAACTGCTGCTCACCCTGTTGCTGTCTGCTGTTTCCTGCTTCAAATGAACTGTTGCATCCGTGGGTCACGTGAGTACTGGCACTGCTGGCTGGAGTCTTTATACCTTTCCAATTTTGGATTACAATTACTGCATTTGGATTACCAGTTGGGTTTCAAGCAGTTTCCATTTGAATCTCACATGCTTCAAATTGTGCTAGCACACTATGGTCTGTTACAGGTGGTTTAAACTGCAAGCTGCTAATTTTCATCAAGTGCACCACTGAAAGAACCCGGGCAATGCAGCTACCAGGCCTGCACTGGGACTCCGGAGTCACTGGTTATTATGACATACTTGAAATTTTGTTTTACTACCAGTACCAGTTGAAGAGTTTACCACACCCTGTGTGGTATAATTCTTCTTTTTGTGCCCCTTGATTGGACAGGTGCTTCCCAAGCAAGTGTAGTACACAAGTTACAATGGCTCTCAGGGTGCACTGCTATAGAGTGGGTGTGCTCAAGGAGACTTGCAACTGCTCAACCCCTTCCTCTCTCCCATCTGCCAGGAATGTGTTCTTGAATAGAAATGCTGTTGATTGGCTAAATTTTACTTCTGTGTGTGTGCCCAGTTTGTATAACCTGACTGAAGTGTTCTTTGGTGAAGGTAACAGCTGTCTTAGTGGTCCCCCAGGGTGTAGTCCAATGTAGTGTAGGGAGATGGGTAGGTACTGCATCCCAGGGGGTGGTATTGCACACATGTGGCCCACTTATTCTCTCTGGGTCAAGGCACCATGCAATTTCTTTGTTCTGGGATGAACCCCTATTGCAGGAGAAAGAGTGAACCCAACCCCTCAACCAGGTGGGCCCAGTACAGTCACCAAGCAGGGTGAAGTTGGACATGAAGTCCTGGGGGTCACATAATTATGTCCAAATAATTGTATTTTGTTTTCAGCCAATCAGGTGGCTAGAATGTTCTTACTCATGTTATGAAGGTACTTATAAAATGCAATCTGATTGACTATCAGTTTGTAAAAACTATATATGTTCATCTCAGCACAACCTCACACTTTGTTGAGGTTCCTTGAAACAGTATGAACAAGCATTTGTCAATGCCGAATGTTTGCTTGCTGGTATTAGCATTAGAAATGCAGGAGTTAGACAGATGCAGAGTAAGAATGGCAGTGAAGTATTGAACTTCACGTCAACCCCACCTCCACCCTGCAGAGAGGGACAGGCATTGGGGCATGCGTTTGGGTTGTCGCCCATAACGTTCATACCATTTCACCTCACCCTATCCTGCAGACACTGACAAGTGCTGAGGTGTGCCTTGGGGTGTTCGGCCTTACTGTCACACCACTTCATAAGGAGATACGCTGAAATGGGTGCAATATAGAATGGGGTGAACTGTGGGGCCAAAGAGTCCAAGGCACAGTTTGATGCCTGTCAGTGGGTGCAGGTGGGGGTGGGGTTGGAATGGCATGAGCATTATAGTCGGCTCTCCAAAGGCACACCCCTGATGTCTGTCAGTCTGTACAGGGTGGGACGTTATGGTTAAAAACCGTAACGCCCCAGGCATGTGTTGGTATTTGCAGTACAAATTTTCAACATGGCCATTTTGTGGCCCCCACCTCATGAAAGCATTTGGGACCTCTTCTCATGAACAGTGGCACTGTGATTTTGTCAATGTGTCCCAAAATTTGAGTTTCCACAGCGACCGTGCAATTGTGCGCCAGATGTACAAAAACACAGATCGGGCAGGATGTGAAGAATGACAGCTGTACCATTCATAGGGAGGTGTGAAGAGATGGCAATGTTGAAAATCTGTAGTGAAAGTATTAAAAATGCTCAAACTTCCAAGCGTACGTGGAAACTGCACACCGCATGCACGTAACACAGTCATTTAGTGGAATTATTTCACCAAATTTTCAACATAGGCATTTTGTGACCTCTGATCATGAACACTATCACTATGATTTTCTTAATCTGTCCTGAACATTGATTTCCCACAGCAACTGCGGTATTCTGCGCCAGATGTGTAAATGCATAATTTGGGCAGGATGTGAAAAATGACAATGTACTGTTCATAAGCAGGTCTGAAAAAATGCCAATGTTGAAAATCTGGAGTGAAAATACTACAAATTTGCGAAGTTACGAGGGTGCGTGGAAACTGCATCATGCACACTTGTAACAGTCATTTTATGGACATTTGTCACCAAATTTTCAACATAGACATTTTAGGACCTCTGCTCATGAACAGAGTCACTGTTATTTTACATACAAACATACATACAAACATATGAACATATGAATCTGCCAGCAGAACACACCAATCGGTCTATGTAAGTCTGCCCGAGTGTGCAGCTAGCACCTAGATTGCAGCTGCCCCAGCCTCCTCGTCCTCAGTTCCTCCCCCGCTTGTTCCAGCCCCTGCCCCCAACTCTTCCTCTTGCTTTATTCCACTCCTCCTCCTTAATGCTATTGACTATCCTACATGTTACCACCCCCTCTGGCAGCGCATTCCAACTAGACACCACCCTCTCAGAGAAGTAGTGCCTCCTCATTTCCCTCTTAAAACGTCCCCCCTTCAACCTTAGTCCGTGCCCCCGGTCTCTCTTCCACTCCTCAGTTTAAACACCCCTCAGTGCTAGGTTTATTTACCCTCAGATATTTAAACGCTCAATCATATCCCCCTATCCCTCCTCTCTCCGTGTGTACATGTTCAGCTCCTTTAGCCTAACTTCATATTCCTTTCCTTCCATCCCCTTTAACATTTTTTTTGCCCTCCTTTGCACCCTGTCCAGTAACTTTATATCTCTCCTCAGGTATGGCCTCCAGTATTGCACATAGTACTCTAGGTGCGGCCTGACCAATGATCTGTAGAGAGGTAGGATCACATCCCTGTGTCTGGATGAGAACCCACTTGCGATGCACCCCAGCATCCTGTTTGCCTTAGCTGCTGCTCTCGTGCAGTGGGCTGAGTTGTTCATGCTCCCAGTTACCAACACCCCTAGGTCCTTCTCCTCCTCTTTGATCCCCAACCAATAGTCCCTCTTCTGGTTCTTAGCCTTGAAGTGCATCACCTCACACTTCTTTGCACTGAATCCTAGCTGCCACTGCACTGACCATGTCTCTAGTTTGGTTAGGTCCCCTGCAGTTTTTCCCAACCGTCCTCTTCATCCACCACCACCCCATTTGGTATAATATGCAACAGTCTAACTCTGCTCCCCACTCTGTGTGCTATATCGGATAAAGAGCCAAATAGCACTGGGCCCAGCACTGACCCCTGCGGCACCCTGCTTGTCACTGCTCTGGGTGCTGAGAGCTCCCCGCCCGCCACCACCACCCTCTGCACCTCCCCTGTAACCAGTTCTCTATCCATTTAGTCAGCGCTTCCTCACCCCCACTGCCATCAGCTTCCCTCCAGTCTCCCATGAAGCACTGCATCAAAGGCCTTACTGAAGTCCAAGTACAGGACATGTACCGCTTGGCCCCTGTCCAACTCCCTTGTCACCCAGTCACAATACTCTATTAGGTTGGTTTGACAAGACCTCCCTGAGACGAACCCGGGTTGCCGCCCATCTTGGAGGCCATTACTGTCTAGGAATGCCACCAGCCTCTCCTTCATTATTGGCTCCATAAGCTACCCACTATGGACATGAGACTTACCAGCTGATAATTACCTGGCTCCTCCCTAGGCCCACTCTTGTGTGTGGGTACCACCACATGGACCACCCTCCAGTCCTGGGGCACATACCCCGCTTCCAGGAGGTGTTGAACAGATCTGCCAGCAACTCAGCCAACAGCTCTGCCATCTCCTCAACACCCTGGGGTGGATGGCATCGGGACTGGGTGCCTTGTCCACCCTTACTGCCCTCAGTCCTTCTAGCACCCTACTTCTGTGATCACTTTGTCCGTCACCCTCCCCTCCTTTCCCCACCCCCAGCCCATTCTGGTAGTGGGCCATCTCTCTTCTTTGTGACGGAAGTACTTATTTAGAATTTCCACTTGCTCCTCCGCCTTTTCACCCAACCCCCCGCTTTATCCTCACGATATGTTCCTTGCACTTCCTCTTTCCCTAACATACTGTACCTAAAAGTCCTTCCCTCCCTTATGCCCCTGTGCTAATCTTAATTTCCCAAGGCTCTAGCTTTTTCACCCTCCTGGCCATCTCCCTTGATCAACTCCTGTAAGCCTCCTTATCCTCTCCCTTCCCTGTTCTCCTGTACTTCCAGTGTGCAGCCCTCTATGCCCTCACCCCTTGCAGCACTTCCTTGTTCAGTCAGCATGGTTTCTTGACTTTGCTCTTCTTACTCCTGGCCCTGGTGCAGGCTACTGTGGCCTCTGTTAGCCCAGTCTTTATGACTCCCCACTTTTGTTCTGCATCCATCCCTGGCCTTCTATCCTGGAGTCTCCCTTGCAGTATTGCTCCCATCCCCCCAAAGTCCACCCAACTGAAGTCCTCCACCTTAGTGCCCATGCCTCCTGTCTCCCTGCCCAGCACGACAACAAGTCACACTGTTTGGTGGTCACTACCTGCTAGTAGGTCCCCACCCTTACCTCCCTCCCTCACCGCCTCCCCATTTGCCAGTACTAGGTGGAGTTACAAACCTTGTAGGCCCACTTACCAATTGCATCAGAAGGCCATCCTGGAATGCATCAAGGAGCACCTGCTCCCTGGTACTGCTAGTGGCCGGGTGCTCCAGTCAACCCGTGGTAGGTTAAAATCCCCCACTATCACCACACTCCCCCTTCTACACACCCTCCTTATCTGCTCTGCCAACTCCCCATCCAGTTCCCTGGATTGGGCTGGTGGTCTATACACCACTCCCAGCCTCAGCTTTCTGCCCTTGGAGTCCAGGAGCTGCACCCAAAGCACCTCTGTCCTCTCCTCTTCTCCCTCATCCATTATGCATTTAATCCCTTCCCTCACATACAGTGCAACCTGCCGGTCCCTGCTGTATAATCTGTATTCTGGGATTGCCAAGCCCCAATCATGGTACTCTGTGGCCCAAGTCTCTGTCACTGCAGCAATGTCCACCTTCCCCTCCGAAAGGAGCACCTGAAGCTCTGCAATTTTGTTCCCCAGGCTTCTTGCATTGAGAGAGACCACCTTCCACCCGTACCTCTCCTTCTCCTTACTCTTCTCCTCCTTGGCCTGTGTCCCTCCTCCCGGTAGTTCGCACCCTTTCTCCTCCTTATTCTTACCAGGTGGTGGTGCCTTCTGTATTACACTCAGACCACTCTGCCTGCCCCCTCCCAGGGTTATTATGCCTCCACCTTTACCTATATCTAGGGGGTGAGCTCATTAGGCCCCCCTGTCCGGACCTTTCTACTAATCTCAGTCTTTTGCCCCCCCACTAGTTTAAATCCACCTTAGTAGAGATGTACCCCTCTAATTCTGCCTTTAATACTCCCCTCCCCTTCCTGCTCAAGTGTACCATGTCCCCTGCGTACAGGTCACTATTTCCACAGACTCTACCCCAGTTAATCACTAATCCATCATTTTTGGTGTGCACCAATCCCTCAGCCCCTCATTGAACTCCTCAATCCTACCCTTTCTCCCCATGCTTGCACATGGTACCGGGAGTACCTCCGAGAATGTCACCAACTCCCCCACCCTCCTCACACTGCCTGCTCAACTACTCGAACCTCCACAGTCTCCCACCAAGTCATTTGTACCCACATGCAACAGTAAATGAGGTTTCTTCCTCCCCCTAGCTGCATGCTTGAGCAGTGCCTGTCCTGCCCCTCCTGCAGTCAACCTGGGGATAGCTTCAACCCAAATACGGCTGTGCCTTTCCCCCCTTCCGCCCCATCTCACCCCTTTCAGTATAGAATCCCCTGGATGAGTACTTTCCATCGCTAGCCTCTTTCCCTTCTAATGCCTCTTCCACCACCCCAGTATTCGCTCTTCCTGCCTCTACCCCCACCAACTGCCCTCTGTGACTTCTGTATCCCCTACTTACCTCACCCTTCTCTCTGCCTTATTCCTCCCATCCCCTTGAACCCCTTCCCAGCCTGACTACTTCCTACTGGGCTTCCCATGTTGACCTCCCCTCCTCCCTGCTGATTTCCAACCCTCTCCCTATCCCCACTGTTGTCGATTTAGGGCCCTTCCTTCTACCCCAATAGTGATGCCCCTCCCATCCTTCCCCTTCCCATAGCCTTCTCTCCTTCAGTCACCCCCTCCTTCCTTACTAGCTCCCTTCCACCCTTTCATCCTCGCTATCTCTTCCCCTAGCTGTTGCCATCCCTCTCATGCCCCGCTTGTCCTCCCCCCCTTCAGTATGTTCCTGCTCCCCCATCTCTCTCATAGCAGAGGCTCGAATCTATTCCTAGTTGATACCCCTCCTACATCTCTTCTGCTTATCAGTTCCCCCTCCTACTTGTTCCCCTCCGTGCCACCCCTGGTCCATCTCTACCCGCAGCCATCTGCTCTCTCCCCTGGTACTCCTCATGGTCTCTTCTTCCCCTAACAGAAGGCCCCCCTCACCTTGGGCACCCCCTCCCTTTTCTACTAGAGCTTCTGATACTGGGGTCAGTTTCAGTCCCCAGCTGTTCTTCCTCCATCCCCCTGCCATCCCTATTCCCCAGCCAGGATGTTTACCATACTCATCTGCCTGCCACTTAGACTCCTCCCTAACCTCCACAGTTCCTCCCTCAAACTAGACAGTCATCTACGGACCATACACCCCTATCCTCCAAGCCCAGTCCAGGATTATGGCGACACACCCTGTACACCCCACCACCCTTCCAAAGATGCCCGCCCTATTGACATGTGGCACCTGCTCTATTTTGGCCCCCATCTTATGTTACGGGCTTTTACTCTCAGGTTCTGTATCCTACTAAAACTGTTAGGCCCCTATTTACCTGGATTCCTGTTTCCCTACACACACACACACACACACACACACACACACACTAGTCCCCTACTGGCCCCTTGTTGACCGGGATAATTCAGTCTCAAATCTCATCCATTAGATACTGTATTACTGTAGCAATCCTAAAGCCTCCTTGTCCATTTTTCACCTCTCAGCTACCATACTTTTTTTTCTCAGCTCTCATACAGTTTCACTTAGCCCAGTTAGAAATCCTATTGCACTCCAAGTGTTACTCAGCTCAATTAGAGAAATAAACAGAACAAATAAATATGTATTATTACAGCAATCATAACAGTATAGCTCAGTACTCAGCTCAGTTAGAGAAATAAACAGAACAACTAAATCTGTATTATTACAGCACTCCTCAAAGTATCCAGTCATTGCTTTGTCTCCACCCCAGAGACCCTGCTGTAATATAGGACCACAGAGGATCCTGGGCGGGAGGGTGGGCAACTGTAAAGTCCCGGCAGAGCTCCGGTGAGCTTGCTCACTCCCCCTCTCTCACTCGCTCATTCTGTTTCTCCCAGTGCTGCAGGCTGCTCTTTTGTACTGGGCTCCTGCCTGCATTGGCACCTTTTTCTGCCCACAAAGAAATCCGCAGCAGTCCTGACAGAGCTCTGTTGAGCTTGCTCACTCCCACTCTCTCACTCGGCCATTCCTTTTTCCCAGCACTGCAGACTGCCCTTTGTACTGGGCTCCTGTCTGTGTTGGTGCCTTTTCTGCCTACAAAGAAGTTCACAGCTGTACCGCAGAGCTCTGTTGAGCTCGCTCACTCCCTCTCTCACTCCACCTTCCCTGTTTCTTCCGTGCTGCAGGCTGCCCTTTGGTACTGGGCTCCTGCCTGCATTGGCACCTTTTTCGCCACAAAGAAATCCACAGCAAACTGGTTTCACAGCGACCGCTTATTCTGCGCTGAAGCGCGAAAACACATTTTGGCCAGGATGTGTAAAATGACAGCTGTACTGTTCATAAGGAGCTGTGGAAAAATGGCAGTGTTGAAAATCTGGAGTGGAAAATATTACAAATTTGTGAAGTTACAAGCGTCGCGTGGAAACTACGCAATGCCGCTAAATAAAAACAGCAATTTTTTGGATTTTTTTTCACCACATTTGCAACATAGGATTTCTGAGAGCCCACCTCATGAACAGTAGCACTGTCATTTCATTAATTGGTCCCGAAAGGTGATTCCGCAGTGACTGTGAAATCACCTTTAGGGACGAGTAATCTGCCATGACAGTGGCTGAATTCATGAGGAGGGTCCCAATAACCCCATGTTGAAAATTTGGTGCCAAAATTCCCAAAATGCTCGCGATATGCACCAAAGTTGAAAAAAACTATTTATGCCATTATACAGCTTACGGCATTTCCTTCAGTTCAGCGGTCAGCTTTAAAGAGTGCAGATGTGTTCCGGTCCCTCTGAAGATTGTCGCTGGGCTCCGGAGGGAGGAAGCATGGGGTGAGCGGGGTATGAGTCAGGGGTGCGCAGAGGGTGGGCGCGTTGGGGAGGCCACCGACTCATAACGAGGGACCGCTTTTCTGTTTTACAGGTTTAAGGAAAATACAAAAAAGGGAAAACATCATGGGACTTTTTTTTTTTTTTCAACAGGGACATTTGGCACGCAGGGGTGGGCTCCCAATGTGCCACCTGAGTGTTTTTTTTGGGGGGGCTGTAGCAGATGGGGGACTGGGCACCCTCGTCGGCACACAACAAATTTGGGGGGTGGGATATTATGCCAATGGGGAGTGGGCTCCCCATCTGCAAACTTACTGGGAAGGGTGGGGACTGAATCCGACGGGGATTGGGGTCCTCATCGGCAAAGAAAGACTGTTGGGGGGGCACATGATGCTGAGGGTGACTGGGCACCCCCTTGGCACACAACAAATGGGACAAGGGTTGGCAGCATGCTGACGGGTGAGTGGGCTCCCCCATAAGCAAATGTACTGGGTCGGGCGAATGCGGACAGCAAGGTACCGCCCTGCAATGATGGGTCGCTCCCACATTGCAGCAAAATGCCTGACGCTGCAGTGGTGAGGCTGACGCTGCAATGGTGAGGCAGACCCTGACTGTAGCAGCGAAAACGTTTCAACTTGGTGCCGCTTCTGCAGAACCAGTGTCATCAGGACACTGGACCTGCATTGGTCCGCCAGTGCCAAGCCCCCAATTGGAGTGCCTCTGTTGGCTGCCACAGTGCCGCACCTCCACAACCCGCTTCTCTCCTAAGGTGCCGCATAATGTTTCTTGCACATGCACGTAAGCAAACATAAAAAGTACACAACTGAAGCACTTCTCCTGTGCCACAGCTCAATACTGTTTCAAGGCCCCCCATCCAAAGTACACAATTATAACACTTTACCTGTGCCATAGTTAAATACTGTTTCAAGGCCCCTCAACCAAAGTACACAATTATAACACTTCACCTGTGCCAAAGTGCAATACTGTTTCAAGGCCCCCCATACCAAGGTACACAATTATAACACTTCACCTGTGTCACAGTTCAATACTGTTTCAAGGCCCCCCCAACCAAAGTACACAATTATAACACTTCACCTGTGCCACAGTTCAATATTGTTTCAAGGCACCTCAACCAAAGTACACAATTACAACACTTCTCCTGTGCCACAGTTCAGTACTGTTTCAAGCCCCCACCAAAGTACACAGATTAAAGCACTTCTCCTGTGCCATGATTCAGTACTGTTGCAAGGATCCCCAACCAAAGTGCACAGTTAAAACACTTCACCTGTGCTGCTGTTTGGTACTGTTTCAAGGCCCCCTAACCAAAGTACAATTTAAAGCTCTTCACCTGTGCCACTGTTTGGTACTGTTCCAAGGCCACCCAGGGCTCCAACCAAAGTACGATTTATAGCACTTTACCTGTGCCACAGTTCAAGTGTGTTTCAAAGCCCCTCAACCAAAGTACACAATTATAACATTTCACCTGTGCCAAAGTGCAATACTGTTTCAAGGCCCCCCATACCAAGGTACACAATTATAACACTTCACCTGTGTCACAGTTCAATACTGTTTCAAGGCCCCCCCAACCAAAGTACACAATTATAACACTTCACCTGTGCCACAGTTCAATACTGTTTCAAGGCACCCCAACCAAAGTACACAATTCTAACACTTCACCTGTGCCACAGTTCAATATTGTTTCAAGGCACCCTCAACCAAAGTACACAATTACAACACTTCTCCTGTGCCACAGTTCAGTACTGTTTCAAGCCCCCCCCCACCAAAACACACAGGTTAAAGCACTTCTCCTGTGCCATGATTCAGTACTGTTGCAAGGATCCCCAACCAAAGTGCACAGTTAAAACACTTCACCTGTGCTGCTGTTTGGTACTGTTTCAAGGCCCCCTAACCAAAGTACAATTTAAAGCTCTTCACCTGTGCCACTGTTTGGTACTGTTCCAAGGCCACCCAGGGCTCCAACCAAAGTATGATTTATAGCACTTTACCTGTGCCACAGTTCAAGTGTGTTTCAAAGCCCCCAAACCCCAGCAACAGGAAAAACAGTTTCAAGTTTCAAACAGTTGTCTCTAGCTTTTTTCCCCCTTTTGTCATTTTGTTTCTTGCAAGTTACTTGTAAACAGCTATAATTCCCATATAATAACTGGGGAGTGTTTTCTTCCATAGGGAAGCCCTGTTATAATTTGCCATTATAACCCGCTGGTAATAATAGCTCCATGCATGCGCCAGCCGCCGCTGTTCCCCTCATCAGCGTCGGACACTTGCCACAACTCGAACACCGGTGGCCTGTCTGGTGGTGACTTATTTGAAAAGGAAACAAATTAACTTTGCTCCTTTTGCCATGATAATTAGCTCCTTCAGAAAAAAAAAAGGAATTGGCTTTGGCAGTGGCTTTACCTTGACCGTGGAACGCACTGAAAGCCGACCAGACCATAGCTACACAGGAATGAATGTTTATTTTATACAATTGCTGTGGCAAAAATACTCCCAGTAATTATATAAAATAAAACATTGAGTTTTGTGTTTAATTCAAGATTTTACACACATCCTTGGTGTTGGATGTTTAAATAATCCCCTCAAGCTTTGCTTTCATGGTTTATCTAGCACCCAACACCTTGGGTGTGAGTAAAATCTTGTTAAACACACCACCCCATGTATTATTCTATATTTTATAAGCGCAGTAACATACTCCTGAGTTTTTGCGTTGTCCTCAAACCACCAGACAGCCTACTGAAGCCACTCGGCTTTGCCTTGTAGGTCCAACATCTGTCTCACAGTCCGGGGTTGAAGTGGTTGGAAAACTACAATCAAATCTGAAACTTTATATTGCCATGTAGGATTTAAACAATAATTATTTTAAAACTTCAGGTATGCCATGCTCCCCACATACCCTCGGTTCAACCCTGCTCATGGTTTATTAGAGCATGGGAAACTAGAGGCAGCAGCTGAAAACAGGACTTGCCCAGACTTGCCCACCCACATACCCTTTAAATTCTGACAAACCCAGAAAACTAGGAAGACAGCAGAGAAGCAAGGGAGACCAAGATAGCAGCAGCTAAAAATTGTTTTTTTGCTGGCCCGGTGGCGCTTGAGGGTTAAGGTGCTGGACGCCACACCTCGCTCCACGCTGGCAACCCAGGTTCGGGAGGGACGGCCGCTGGTGGGTTGGCCAGGGGAGTACAGCTTGAGCATCCCATGACAGCTCGCCATCTCCAGGGGAGGGTTGATGCCCATCGAGACTTGGTACGCACTCGGGCGGAGAGGCTCGAGATTGCAAGCTCCCATTAGAAGGGAGATGGCGCCTTGATGATGCAGTTGATGTCGGGCGCTCTAAAGTGCCTTGGACATCAGGGTCAACACTGCATGGGGGAGGAAAAGCAGAAAAACATCTGTCGGCTCGGGATGATGGGCTTCCCAGGGCATGCCTCTCGATTCACCTTCGCTCACACCGACTACCTCCAGACCCTCGACCAAAAGTAAGAATTACGGGATTTTTCCCCTTAGTCTCTGCTCGGGAGGCAAGCCAAAGCTACAGGGGACTGGGAGGTAAGTATCGGTGAAGCAGGTGGTAGGAGGATGACCCTTGGATGCTCTGAAGGGTCGGGGCTGACAGGCAGTAGGAGGGGAAAAGCACGATTTCAAAAAATGTTTTGCAGGGCATATTTTCTGTTAAATGGTTGTGCAGGTTGCCTTGCTGAAAGGAAGAAAAGCACTCACAGGGTGGTGGGTCAGAGTTGTAGCTGATTGTTTCTGGAGGGTACAGGCTTGGACCTTAGGAGGGCTGACTTTGGCAAAATGGGAGAGTACCTCAGAAAAGCACTAGCAAATGGGAAAGGAGGGGTGGAGGAACTATGGGGGGGAATCAAAACTGCCATCACACAGGCAACAAGCCTTTGTGTGAAGCAAATAAACTAAACTAAACAAAGGAAAAAAAAACACTATGGTTCTCAAAAGAGGTGGCACGGAAGGTTAGGGAGAAAAAGATAGCATTCAGGAAGTATAAGGAAACACAGAAGGAGCAGGACAGAGAACTGTACCAGTTAAAGCAGAAGGAAGTGGGGAAGGCAGTCAGACTAGCAAAGGCCCAAACCGAGGAAAAGATAGCCAACTCAGTTAAGAAGGGGATAAACCTTTATAGGTACATTAGGGAGTGAAGGAAGACCAAGGGAGGGGCTAGTGAGGCTTAATAAAAGGGAGGGGTGGCAGAGGGTGACAGTGAAAAGCAGGGATGCTGAATGAATACTTCTGTTCAGTATTCAACAAAGAAGAGAAGGTGGAGGTACCTAAACCAAACAATAAAAGCTCCTGTATGGGGTTGATACCAGTCCATTCACAGAAGAAAGGGTCCTGAAAGAACTCCTAAAACTGAAGGTGGACAAAGCAATGGGGCCTGACAGGATTCACCCCAGAATTCAAAAGAACTAAGGGAGAACTAGTGACACCACTGACCACCTTTTAACAAATCATGGAGGATGGTGTGGTACCTGTGGATCATGGATGTGATTCCCCTTCACAAAAGTGGGAGCAAGGCACAGGCAGGAAACTACAGACCTGTTAGTTTGATCTCAGTGGTAGGAAAAATGATAGAATCACTTCTGAAAGAAAGAACTGTTGAGTACCTAGAGGCCATCAGGGCACAGGACCAAAGGCAACAAGGATTCACAGCAGGAAGGTCATGTCAGACAGATCTAATAGATTTCTTTGACTGGGTGACCAAAGTAGTAGACCAGGGAGGGGCTGTGGACGTGGCCTACCTTAGACTTGAGCAAGGCATTCGACACAGTCCCACACAAAAGATTAATAAACAAGTTAACCAGCCTGGGAATCGGTCCAAGGGTGGTAACCTGGGGGAGTGGAAAGGATAAGAAGGGACTTGGCAAGGTTGGAGGAATGGTCAAAAATATGGCAACTTAGATTCAATGCAACGAGTGCAAAGTAATGCACCTAGGAAACAAAACCCAGGGAAGAGTACACAATGGGGTTAAGATACTAACAACAAAAAATGGAAAGGGACCTGATGGGTAGTCATATCAGATGACCTAAAGGTAGGCAAGCAATGTGGAAGGCACTAAGGAGGGTTGGGGAGATACTGGGATGCACAGGGAGAGGCATCACCAGTAGAAAACAAGAAGTTGCTATCCCTCTGTACAGACAGTTGGTGAGACCCCATCTGGAGCACTGCATGCAGTTCTGGAGACCCCATCTCCACAAGGACATAGACAGAATGGAGGCAGTCCAGAGGAAGGCAACTAAAATGGTGCAGGGTCTGCAACAGAAGCCATACAAAGAGAGACTAAAGGAGCTTAATATGTATACCCTCAAGGAAAGGAGGGAGAGGGGGGACATGATAGAAACATTCAAGTACCTCAAGAGAATCAACAGAGTTCAAGAGGGTAGCATCTTTCAGAAAAAGAGTTGTGCAAGAACAAGGGGACACAATTTGAAGATAGAGGGGGACAGCTCAGGGGCAGCGTGAGGAAGTATTTTTTCATGGAGAGGGTGGTCAACATATGGCATGACCTTTCTGAGGGGGTCATGGGGTCAAAAACAGTGGGGGAATTCAAGAACGCATGTGACAGACATAAGGCAATTCTAGACGGGGGTAGGAGGAAGTAGGCTGTTGGTTAACTAGGATCTGCAGCTTATCCAACAGGTAGGGAAATGGGCAGACTAGGTGGGCCAAGCGGTCCTTATCTGCCGTGAAAGTCTATGTTTCTATGTCCTCCTGGGGCCGTGTACGATCACTTATATAAACAATATCATACAGATGTAAAATGGTACCTTTCACCAGTGTTTATGTTACTCATCTACAGTTTATGCCCCCAAGAAGTCCCAAGGCATAGTTCTGAGCCCCAGCACCCCATACCAGCCTGCATTTGTCATCCATGGAGCTCAGTGTATCTCCCTGATGGGAGTGGGAGTAGGAGGAATTTGCCCTGATTTCCTGAGTGTCATCAGGCGACACCACTGGTGGTGTGGGGAACCGGATGTACTGAGGTCCACTGTCTACCATGCTGTTGCCCAGCTTCCTGGGTTTTTGTTCCCTGCCCTCAGGACATTGGGGTGCACAGGGCTCAGGAGGAAGAGTGCATGGTGGCGTGCCAATCGCAACCCCCACCAAGAGTCTCCTTCCCATTCACAACCTCAAAGAGCTCTTGTTTTCTTACTGCCCCTCCTGCTCACGCCGATCCTCTGGCGAGGGATTGCTAGAGACTCCCAGGGTATCCCTGAAAACATCTGGAGGAAGATATTTTGCCTTTATGGCACCTACCCTGTGGAACTCTCTACCTTGCCAGATACAAGATAACCTGACCGAGAAGGATTTAAAAAATCCTTAAAAACATATTTATTTAACCAGGCATTTTCAGGGACTTAGTGATCGATTGTCATTGTCTTTGTCATCAGTTTTATTGATTTTAAATATTGTTATTGCATGGTGTATTGTAAAGGCACCCTGAGCTCAGGAAGGGCGCCTTGTACAAATACATTTTTTCTTACTTACTTTACTTACTCTCCCCACCACTGTGCTACCACCTGTGGAAACAGAGGTGGAAGCACTGTAGCGGGGGCTGTAACCGACCCTCTGCAGAGGGTATGTGCATCCTCTGAGACATTCAATCCACCTGCCCCTCCGCCCTCCAACAGCCTGAGCTCACTTCTCAACCCCGCCACCAGCATCGTGAGCCATAGCTTTATCCCTGCACCGACCAGCCAGCTCTTTTTTTTTTTTATGTTCTATTTACTCAGGACAGCCCAGCTGAGATGCAGCATCTCATCTTCAGTGGAGTCCTGTTTCTACCCATTTCCACAACGGGTGGAATGGAGTGCTGAGAGGTTAAGTGACTTGCTCAGTTTTTGGCTCTGGCAGGATTTGAACCAATGACCTCTTGATTCCAAAGCCAGTACTCTAACAACTAGACCACACTGCCTCCTCAGTGTGTAAACCAGAAGGAATAAAACAGTGAGTTAACTAAATGGTTAGTAATGGTGGAGCAGAAACAGAACTGGAACCAGAACCTTGGGGAAGAATGTTTTTGACTTAGGTTAAAACAGCCATCTGTTGCAGTTTAAGGACAAGTATAAAACAATATGTTTTCCTTCCTACAGCTTACCAGAATGTACGTTGGTGTTCAGTGTGGGGATTTTTGGTGGTTGGTTTTCACCAAACACTAAAGGGATTTGCATGGCTGTGTCATATGCTTTGATCTTTAACTAGGTATTTCCTTTTGTGGGTATTTCAGGGATGTTTAACCTATTAAATGAGTGCACGATGTATGGGGAGTTCATTACCATTGTTTGATCATCCCTGCTCATGGCAGCGATAGCCTATGAATATGCTTTTTATGTTTATCCAGTGTCAGTGGATAACCCCGCTATGCTGTACCATGTGTAGGACTGCAGTAATATCTTACTGTTAAAATGTAGTTGCCACTATTGCTATGTTCTTTCCTACTGGAATTACTTGTATTAACGGACTTTCAAAATCAAGAAATACAAGTTTAAAAAATTATAGCAGCAGGGGAACCGGGAAGACTGGGTGGGTCCAGCTGATAGGAGGTTTAGCATGAAGTGCTGCAGAGGCGTACCGGTGCGGGCGGGGTAGCGTGTTTATGCACTTACAAAAAAAAACTGCACTGGGTACACGATCCCACCAAAACAGGGGTCACAGTTCGCTGCAGCGGAGTGATATACAATACTCCCCTAGTCATTTACACGACCTGATGTGCACTAGTGCTACTCATCTGCATCACTCACAACAGTGCAGATCAGGTCATGTGAATTGGGATATAATCTCAGTCAGTTCTGTTACATGTCTTGTGAAGTCACTGCATTCTCTAAAAATCACTTTTTTCTAACTCGGATACACTTTAAACTACAGAAAACAGCAGGGCACTTACTATGCCTCGGAAGGTTTCATGATCAGCATAAGACATAGAAACATAGACTTTGACGGCAGATAAGGACCACTTGGCCCACCCAGTCTGCCTATTTCCCTACCTACTGGATAAGCTGCAGATTCTAGTTAACCAACAGCCTACTTCCTGCAACCCCCCACTATAATTGCCTTATGTCTGTCCCATGCATGTTTGAATTCCCCACTGTTTTAGACCCCACAACCTCTCCAGGAAGGTGGTTCCATGTGTCCACCACTCTCCCGTGAAAAGAATTTCCTCACATTACCCTGAGCCGCCCCTCTAACTTTAAATTGTTCCCTTGTTCTTACACATCTCTTTTTCTGAAAGATGCTACCCTCCTGGACTTTGTTGATTCCCTTGAGGTACTTAAAAGTTTCTATCATGTCCCCCCTGTCCCTCCTTTCATCAAGGGTATACATATTAAGCTCTCTCAGTCTCTCTTCATATGGTTTCTGATGTAGACCCTGCACCATTTTAGTTGCCCTCCTCTGGACTGTTTCCATCCTGTCTATGTCCTTGCGTAGATGAGGTCTCCAAAACTGCATGCAGTACTCCAGATGGGGTCTCACCAACTGTCTGTATAGAGGGATAACCACTTCCCTTTGTCTACTTGTGATGCCCCTCCCTATGCATCCCAGTATCCCCCTGGCTCTCCTTACTGACTTCTCACATTGCTTACCCACCTTTAGGTCATCTGATATGACTACACCCAGATCCCTTTCCATTATTGTTGTTGTTAGTACCTCCTGCTATTGTGTACTCTTCTCCTGGATTTTTATTTCCCAGGTGCATTACTTTGCACTTCTTTTGCATTGAATCTAAGTTGCCATATGTCTGACCATTCCTCCAACCTTGCCAAGTCCCTTCTGACCCTTTCTACCCTCCCTTGTGTATCAATTCTGTTACAGATCTTTGTGTCATCTTCAAAGAGGCATACCTTTCCTTCCAGGCCCTCTGCAATGTCACCTATAAAGATGTTAAAAAGGACTGACCCAGTACTGAGCCCTGAGGTACTCCACTAGTAACCCCCTTCTTCAGAATGTATTCCATTCACTATTACCTTCTGTGTCCTGTTGTGCAGCCAGTTTGCTATCCAGGCTACCACCCTGGGACTCACTCTCAGGCTGGCTAACTTGATTATTAATCTTTTGTGCGGGACAAGAACACAGGGACTGCAGAGGACAGTAACAGCACTGACTGATACAGTATAACTACTGCAATATCATAAAATTCTAGGATGCCTTACATGAGTTGGGCTACGACCTCTGCAATGGAGTCAAGCAGGTTTTCACACCAGATTTAAAGGAGAACTATGGGCAAACGTAATGCAGCAATCACTGCATAAATTGGTGCTCCAGGACTCCAGTCTCCCCTGCAGTCACAATATACATTAGCCTGTTTAAATACCTTTTAACTCATAAATTCCAATAATCCTTCTGCTGCAGCCGGCATTTTCTAACCCCGCAGTGCTCACCCCCCGCTGGTAACCACGTGAGATGATGACGCACCTTTGCCCCTTCCTGTATTGTGCCCATATGTACAGAGATTTCATAATCTCCATATCTCTATGCCCATTGCTATTTTTACAGAGTTTTCCAAATTCTGTAAAAATAGCAGGGGCACGGGAGATACAGAGATTACTAAATCTCCGTACACAAGGGCACAATACAGGAAGGGGTAAAGGTGCATCATCATCTTGCATGATTAATACCAAGATCTTGGGGGGGGGGGTAAGCACAGCAGGATTAGAAAATGCCAGCTACAGCAGGAGCATTATCAGAATTTATGTGTTAAAAGGTATTTAAACAGACTAATATATATATATTGTGACTGCAGGGAGGGTTGGAGTCCTGGAGCCCCGATCTATGCAACGATCGCTGCATTACTTTTGTCCATAGTTCTCCTTCAAGTAACTTCATTTACATTTAAATCTTGATGAAATTTGGAAGGTCACTGTTCATACCTACAAACTACATAGGTAAACAGAATAAAAGGCTGACATGCCCTTTCCTTTAATGGTAGATAATAATAAGTAAACATTTTCTATCTGTAAGTATTTGTACTTGAAGATATGTAGGCGATATGTGCTATCTTTTACATTGTAATGGCTCAAAGTTGGCGATCAATACACTTCTGCTGATATGGTAATGAAAGTGGCTCAAAACAACAGAGTTACTATCCTGTCATGATTGAGTTTATATAAAATCCCACTGAATCATTACTGTTATACCCCATAACATGAGACCTAGAGGTTCCTAATACTAACGTGTGTGAAAGCCCGACTGTCACCACACCTTACACTGAAGGTGATGTCATCAAAGGTAACATGACCTGGTGAAGGCTGTTTCTCTCCCTTCTCTCTTTCTCTCTCTCTCTATCTATATTTGACCTTCATGAGGAGCGTGTTGTATAAGCAGCAATCTGGTAGGCAGGAGAGCCTATGGGCCAGACAAGATTGGATTTAAAAAAAAACATATGATGAGGTTAAACCAATTCTAGTTTCTCTTCTGGGAAGCTTCTAAAACAATACTTTATATGAACTGTTAACAGCTGACTTCCCAATATTGAAGATGAACATACTGAACAGAAATGGTCTCAGCACCGACTCCAGTGGGACCCCACTTCCAACTTTCCTGACCCCTGAGAGTTTAGCATCCATAGAAACCTAGACAATGTCAGTAGAAAAGACCAAACATCCGTCTGTTCTGCCTGGAGTTCCCTATATGCCTTGGGACCTATTGTCCATACAGGGTTTTACCCTCCTTGTACACCCCTGCTCTCTTCCCTACTGCTACCAATCTGAACAACCACCACCATTCACTCAGTCCCAGCCATGCTTGAAACGTTGATGGTCTTGGCGCCCACCACTTCTGCTGCCAGACTGTTCCACGGCTCCACCACCCTTTCCATAAAACAGAACTTCCTCACATCACTCTTAAACCTTCCACCTGCCAGTTCCGTTCATGACCTGAGGTTCTTGACTCTGAACTCCTGCTAAACAGTTCCCCGCAGTTTACTTTTATTCCCTTCAAGAACTTGTAGGTCTCTATCATGTCCTCCTCTCTTGTCTGGTCTCCAGTGAATACATGTTCAGTGCCTTGAGATGATCTTCGTAAGATCTGCCCTGCTGCTCTGAATCATTCTGGTCATCCTGTATTGCACCATCTCCAGCCTGTCCCTGTACTTTCTCAGCTGAGAACTCCAAACCAAGCACAGTGTTTCAAATTCAGCCTCAGCAGTGGCCCATATAGGAAGCAGTACCTCCTTTTTCCTGCTGTCAATGCACCTTCGATACATCCCAGCATCCTACTAGCCTTCCTGTAGACCTTATTAACTGGCTAGATTGTTTAAGGGAGTCACTAATGATGACTCCCACATCCCGTTCCTGTGCCGCAGTGGTCACTTTAACCCTCCCAGCAAGTCTTCTGCCTTGGATTTTTTTTCCCCTAGTTACATAACCTTGCATTTTTTGGCACTGAATTACAACTGCCAAACCTAGACTGCCTCTCGAGCCTTTCCAGATCTCTCTGCATCTCCCTGATCCCTTCATTGCTATACACCCTACCAAAGAGCTTCGTGTCATCTGTGAAGAGACACAACTTGCCCTGGATGCCATCTCCAGTGTCACTGATAAACATATTGAAGAGAACAGGATCCAGGACAGATCCCTGTGGCACCCTGCTCGTGACCTTCCTATCTTTCAATTTGACCAATTTTACCACCACCCACTGCTATATCCCCTTCAACCAGGATCCTACCCATCTAACTATGTCTCTGGCTGTGCTCAGGTCTGCCAGCTTCTTCAGCAGTCTTCTGTGTGGCACCAAGCTGAAAGCCATGCTGAAATCGAAGTGGAGTAAATCCACAGTGTGGCCCTTATCTACTACCTTTGTTACCCAGTCAAAGAAAACTGTCAGGTTGATCTGACAAGACCTCCATACCACAAACCCATGCTGTTTACTATCCTGTAGGCAGTTGCTGTCTAGGTAGGCGACAAGGTTCTCGACGATCAGTGACTCCATCAGTTAATGCACTACAGAGGTAAGGCTGACAGGTCTGTAATTTCCTGGTTGCTCCTTGTCTCCCCCACCTTGTGTAGTGGGACTGTCTCTGCTACCTTCCAGTCTTTTGGGACTACCCTAGTCTGAATTGAGATATTGAACAGCCCTACGAGGGGTTCAGCCAGTTCTGCAGTCCATTTGTAACCCCCTTGTTACCCAGGGTTACTAGAATCCCAGTAAGACCTAGTGGTAAGCAGGGAAGGCAGCTTGTGAAACTCCAGTTAAATGGATTTCACACTATCTCACTCTGTTCTCAGTCTCAGCTGAGACTGAGGGATGACATCACCATAGAATTATCACAGCTGCATGAGCCACAAAGGAATCTGCAGCAGGGAGTTGGAGTAGAATGAGGGAAGGTTTGAACAGTAGTCTGTGGGTCAGTTGGAGTTTGGAGCTTGCTGAGAGAGGAGCACAGCAGCTCTGTGTTAGGCTTTTGGAGCCTCAGCCCTGACATAGGGCTACATTTAGGAAAAAGGTGTGTGTTTCCACCTAAAGAGAGACACAAAAGCTAGTTTTAAAGTGGTGGAGACTGCTGAATCGTGTCTCAGTGCCCCATCCCTGAGGGGATGGGGCAGGAAAGTTTAGCCTGCATATTCCAGGGGCAACCCCCTGGTTTTCTGCTAGTAGAGAAGCTGCCTTATTTGGTCCAAGAGTTTTGGGAAACAAGAAGATTTCGTGATTCGCCTGTGGGGCACCTGCAACCGGAGGGTGAGTTTCTGCTCTTTCTAAAGGGCCCATGTTTTCACCCTGGGACTTGTGTGATAGTGGGGATTGGACTACTGAAGTAGTGGGAGGCCTAGAGTAATAGGCTTAGCCAAAAGTAAAAGTATGTTCAAGTCCAGCACATAGTGGAAGTCAAGAACATGTACAGGAGATGTGACATATGTCTACCCAGTTATCTACATTGCCAAGCTTTCAGAAAAGAGTTGTTTAGTTTCCAGAGAAATAGCTGGGCATGGATTGTGGGAGCTGGAGGTGGGAGACCCCATCTTTAGTGACCAGGTCCACCTCTAGGATTTGCTCTGTGGAGTTCTACTTTGCCTCATGCTTCGCCAGTGATGAGGGAAGTACCCAGACGTGGGATTGGAAGGAAAATTCCTCTAGGAGTCAAAGGCTCTAAGGTGGTTTGAGGAGCCACCAATTGGAAATCTAGTTCATTTCCCAAAATGGACCGTGGATCAAGTGGCGGCAGCAGAGCCAGGCCAGTGGGAAACCCAAGTAGTGTACAAGTCGGGCTGTGTACCCAAAGCTGCGTGCAAGTCCGGGCTGTGTGCCTTGTGGGTTCAGAGCCTGAGGGCTGGAAATGTGAAGAAGTGTTTTGTTGTCTCTAATCTGCATTACCAGGAATGTAGTCCCGTGGGGGTCCGTCTATGCTTTGCTTGTTCAGTTTGGATGTGAATAAAAGCCACACTGTAGAATCCCATTCCTGGTTCTGGACATTACAGTTATTGCTTCTGGTGTTCGGATTTACTTGGGTCCCCCTGTGCAGAGTAACCAAACCTAGGTCCCCCTGTGCTGAGTAACCTTATCCTCCCCGAACCCAGTCCCCACCAGGTACTGCTGTCAGCTTCAACAGCATGCCACCTGTCATTTGCAAAAAGGCAGGGGTCCGGGGGTTACACATTCCTTGAGCACCCTTGGGTGCATCCCATCCAGCCCTGGGGCTTTATCTACCTTTAGGTTTTCAAGCCCTTTCAGCACCCTTTCTCTAGTAATTACTGACTGCCTCATTTCAAGAACAACCTTGATAGCCACCCTGATATCACTTTCAGGTGGGGGCCCACTGTTTTCCCTCATTAAACAGGGAGTGCGGCCAAAATTTCTAGCACCAGTAAATTCAGAATTTGGATCAGCATATTCCCAATCAGCCTCATGCCAAAAATGAGATCTCAAAGTTACTTTGTTTAAAAGTTACAATTTTATTTTGTAACCCTAAATTTACTGCCCGTTCAAAAAAGCCAGTTTCAGTAAAGAGCTACTGATGTTGCAACAACCAGAACTCACAGCCTAGTCCTTCTTGTAAACTACCTTACAATACTTATTTCTCTCACATTGCATAAAACTGCAGTTTTATTAAACATCTGGAAAAGGAAAGCTGACAGTGGGTGAGTCAGGCATACATTTCCATAATGTGCAGATGCAAGGTACAGTACTTAAGAATGTGATGGTTGGGGAGGGTGGAATACAGCACCAAACATGGCTTTAGAATGACAAAAATATGTGCAATTTTATAATAGTGCAGGGATGAGATTTTGAAATGTCACCAGACTGCAACGGGGGAAAGCAGCAATGATACAATCTTAGAAAGTAGGTGGGACACGCAATTTTGGAAAGTGGCAGGGATGTTAAAATCCTTAATGTGGCAGTGTCATATCATTTTAGAATGTGGCAGAGATACACAATTTTGAAATGCGGGAGACACATAGTTGTGGAAGGTGGTAGGGATATGTAATTTTGTAATGGTCTTGGATGGATTAATTTGGCATGTGGTGTAGTGATGCAAAATTTCAAAATATGGTTGGTATGCTTGATTTCAGATTGTGGTGGCAACATTCAATTTGAATGCAGCGTGGACACAAAAGCTAAGAAAGTGGCAGTGATGCAGTTTCAGAATCTGGTAGCCACGTGGAATTTCAAAATGAGGCAGGGATGCATAATTTTAGAATGTAACTTGAGCATGCAATTTTTGAATGTGGCAGTGGCACTTCGTCTTCAGAATGTGGTGAGATGCAGTTTCAGAATATGGTGGGAATGCACATTTTCAGAATGTGACAATGACAGGCAATATTGGAGCATGGAAGTTTACACACAATTTCAGAATGTGGCAGGCAGGTACAATTTTAAAATGTAGAAGAGACGTGTAGTTTTGGAATGCAACAGTGATGCACAATTTCAGAAAGTGGCATTGATGTGCAGTTTCAGAATGTGGCGGTGACACGAAATTTCTGAATATGGCGGTGATGCGCTATTTCAGAATGTGGCGGTGATGTGCAATTTCAGAATGTGGCAGTGATGTGCAATTTCAGAATGTGGCAGTGATGCGCAATTTCAGAATGTGGCAGTGACATACAGTTTCAGAACGTGGTGGTGATGCTGACGCGCAGTTTCAGAACGTGATGATAATGCTGATGTGCAGTTTCAGAATGTGGAGGTGACGCGCAGTTTTGGAATGAGGTGGTGATGCACAGTAGCGCAATTTTGGAATGTGGTGGTGATGCACGATTTTGGAATGTGGCAGTGCCGAGCAACTTCGGAATGTGGTGGTGCCGTGTGACTTTGGAATGTGGCAGTGCCATGCAACTTCAGAATGTGGCAGTGGCGTGCAACTTCGGAATGTGGCGGTGACGCAACACTTTGGAATGTGGCGGTTATGCACAACTTTGGAATATGGCGGTTATGCACAACTTCAGAATGTGGCAGTGACGCACGACTTCGGAATGTGGTGTGACAGGGTGCAGAGGGAGATGTTAGATGAGGAAGCAGCTAGTACCAAAGGTAAGAAAGGAAGGACAGGAAGCACGGATGCAGGGGATGGAAAGGTGGCAATCATAGGAGACTCCATAACTAGGAGTATTCACTGTGGAAGGAAAGGGGACCCAAATGCAAGCAGGAGGGTGGTTTGTATGCCAGGGATGGCAGTGGGGAAGGTGGGCCTAAAAATAAGGGAAGTAATAAGGGAGGTTGGAGGAAAACCTAATTTAGTTATACATTTGGGATCCAACGACCTTGCTGGGGAGAAGGTTGAGGCAGTGCAAAGTAGGCTTAGAGAGTTAGGGAAGATCTGCTGGGAGGAAGGAAGTTCGCTGGCCTTCTCAGAGGTGATACCAGTACCACGGGCCAGGACAGCCAGGAAAAAAAGAATAGAGGATTTTAATGACTGGCTGAGGAAATGGTGCAGGGAGGAGATGTTTATCTGTGTTGGGGACTAGGAGAAGCCTGGTCAAACAAAGCACTCTTTTCACCAGACAGGCTACACCTCAGCAGGGAGGGTTTGAGGGTACTCAGGGAAAAACTGGGGGAATACATAACCACTACACTTAATTTAAACTACTGGGGGGCAGCGGGTGTGGAGGCCCACAGACTCTGAGAGAAGGAGGCCAGTGACCCTCCTCCCACAGTGATGGAAGCGGTCTGGAGGGAGGAGGTGGGAGGGGCAAGATCACAGTTACCAAAGGGTGGAGGAGGTGAGGATCATATAACAAGGGTATGTGGAGGTGTGCACACAGAGGGGATAAATGAGAATAGAACAATAGAGGGAAGAGAAGAAAGGTCAGATTCTAGGAGGATGGTGTCTCTGAATGTGCTGAGTCTTGGAAACAAGATGGGCGACCTGTAGGCACTATTAGCAGACAGGAGGGTGGACACAGCTGCAGTAAGCGAGACTTGGGCAACATCACACCATGACTGGGACCTTTGCGATCCCTGGATATAAACTATACAGAAGGGACAGTGTAGTTGGGAAGAGGTGGCAGTTTATATTAGGGAGGGAATAGCTTGCACGAGGGAGAAGTCAGAGGAAGGGGAGGTGGAGGCATTATGGGTTCAGTTATGGTCCAATAGAGGGAGAAAGGTGTGGTTGGGGTGGTTTCAGACCACCCAGTCAGGATGAGGAGAGGGACAGGGAACTGAGTTCACAGATATTGGAAGCTGCGGGAAAGGAGAGGCAGTAATTGTGGGGACTTCAACCTTGCTCAAAGTGGACTGGAGCACACCATCCACAACATGTGCAAGGAGTCAGGTGATCCTAGAAGGACTACAGAGTGGGTTCCTGACTCAGGGTGTGTCACTGAAACAACAAGTGCTGAGGCGGTTCTTGATCTGGTGCTCACAAATGGGGAGCATGTACAAGAAATAATGGTCAATGAGCCACTGGGTGGCATTGACCATTGCACAGTGTGGTTCCAGTTGTATATGGGCAGGGAAAGCATTCTGACTAAGATCAAAATCTTGAATTTCAGGAGGGCAGACTTCAGGAAAATGGGTGAAGTGCTAAGGATCCATCTGGCGGGCATCGGAGCAGATATGGGGGTGGACCAAAGGTGGTCCATCATTAAGGAAGGAATACTGGTTGCCACAGATGAGTGCATTAGGCTAAGGGGGTAGTACACAAAGGCCAAAGCATCCAGCTGGTTCAGTTCTGGGGTTGCCCATGCAATAAGGGAAAAGAGGTTGGCCAATAGAAAATTCAGGAAGACCGAGGGGTGGATAGGGTAAATTACTGAAGGTTGGCTAGTGAGACAAGTAAGGAAGTCTGGTGAGCAAAGGCACAGAAGGAGCTGCAGATAGCTGAAGGAATTAAGAAGGGGGAGAAGGCTTTCTTTTGCTATATAAGTGTGAAAAGGGACAAGAAGGGAGGGATTGTCAACCTTAAGAAAGGGGTGGAGGATAATGGGGAAAAGCGAGATACTAAATGAATACTTCTGTTCCGCTCTTCACCAGGGAGAAGGACATACCAGTGCCTTCAGGAGGGAAAAGAGGAGCAGGGGGTGAGGGGAACACAGATGTAGTGATAGAGGAGGATATAGTGAGGGAGGGGCTGCTGGCATTGAAGGTGGACAAATCACCAGACCTGGACAGAGTGCATCCAAGGGTACTAAAGGAACTGGCTGAGGAGCTGGCAGGGCCACTGGCAGACTTATTTAATAGTTCATTAGAGTCAGGTGTGGTACCACAGGACTGGAGAACAGCACATGTAGTGCCCCTCCACAAAAATGGTCCGAAGGATGACCCAGGGAATTAAAGACCAGTCAGCCTGACTTCCATTGTGTGCAAGCTCATGGAGACCATACTAAAGGAAAGTTTGGTGGAATACCTAGAGGAGCATGGTCTCCAGGATGACAGGCAGCATGAATTCATATGGGGGGGGCAACTGTGTCAAACAAATCTGATTGATTTCGATGACTGTGTCACTAAGACAGTAGACATTCTCTATCTTGATTTCAGCAAGGCCTTTGACTCTGTGCCCCACAAAAGGTTGATCAGGAAGTTGGTGGATCTTGGGGCTGGCGAAAAGATGGCAAGATGGGTGGAAAACTGGCTGAGGGACAGAACCCAGAAAGAGGGTGGTTGTGGGGGGAGAGTTATCTGCACCAGAGAGGTAACCAGTGGGGTCCCGCAGGGCTCAGTGCTGGGACCAGTGTTGTTCAATGTCTTCATCAATGACATTGGAGATGGCATTAAGGGCAGATTGTGCCTATCTGTGGATGACACCAAGTTCTGTGGGAGAGTGGACACAGCTGAAGGGATACAGGACCTACAGGAAGATCTGGAAAAGCTAGGGAGGTGGTCCAGGATCTGGCAGCTTGGCTTCAATGCCAAGAAATGCAAAGTTATGCATATTGGAGCCAGGAATCCAGGACAAAGAACTACCTGGGTGGAGTCCAAGTATCTGCATCAGAGGAGGAGAAGGACCTGAGGGTGATGATCGCTAGTGACCTGAAGCACTCCACACAGTGCAAGAAAGCAACAGCAAAGGCAAACAAGATGCTGGGATGCATATGTAGGGGGATCAGTAGCAGGAGAGAGGAGGTTACACTGCCTTTGAACAGGTCACTGGTAATGCCACATCTAGAGTATGGAGTTCAGTTCTGATGCCCACACCTTGAAAAGGACATTTACCTACTTGAGAAGGTCCAGAGGAGGGCTACACAGATGATAGATGGTCAGCAGAGTAAGGCAGATAAGGAGAGGTTGAGGGCACTGAACATGTACTTCCTGGAAGACAGGAGAGAGAGAGAGAGAGAGAGAGAGAGAGAGAGGACATGATTGGGACCTTCAAGTACTTGAAAGGGATAAATAAGGTTGATAAGGAGAGTCTCTTTAAGTTGAGTGGTAACCATAACATGAAGGGGGGCACAGTCTTAAGCTGGAGGGTGGGAGGTTTAGGAGGGAGGTCAGGAAGCACGTCTTCACAGAGAGGGTGGTGGAAACTTGGAATGCACTGCTGGAAGAGGTCATCTCATTGAAGACAGTGGGTAGCTTTAAGAGAGGATGGGATAGGCAGAGGGGGAAGGTAAGGATCATGAGTAGGGAGGATGGGAGGAGTGGGGATGGAGGGCAGAAACATTAGCTCAAGCTGTGGACCCGGCAATACGAGCAGATTTGGTAGACCAAATGGCCTTCTTCTGCTGGCTTCTTCATATGTTCATATGACTTCAGAATGTGGTGGTGCCATGCAACTTCGTAATGAGGTGGTGCCGCATGACTTCGGAATGTGGTGGTGCTACGTGACTTCGAGAATGTGATGGTGATGTGCGACTTTGAGAATATGGTGGTGCCGTGCAACTTCAGAATGTGGCGGTGCTGTGTGACTTAGAGAATGTGATGGTGACATACGACTTCGAGAATGTAGTGGTGCTGCACGACTTCCGAGAATGTGGCGGTGCCACGTGACTTCAAAATGTGGTGGTGATGCACAACTTCAGAATGTAGCGGTGCCATGTGACTTTGGAATGTGGCAGTGCCACGTGACTTCAGAATGTGGTGGTGCCATGTGACTTCAGAATGTGGCAGTGCCATGTGACTTCAGAATGTGATGGTGCCGTGCGACTTCAAGAATGATGCATAATTTAAGAATGTTGTGGTGACTTGCAATTTCAGAATGTGGCGATGACTCGCAATTTCAGAACGTGGTGGTGATGCTGACACGTAGTTTCAGAATGTGGTGGTGACGTGCAGTTTCAGAATGTGACAGTGACCAGCAGTTTCGGAATGAGGTGGTGATGCACAGTTCTACAGTTTTGGAATGTGGTGGTGACATGCAATTTCCGGAATGTGGCAGTGACACACAACTTTGGAATGTGACCGTGATACACAACTTTGGAATGTGGTGGTGACGCACAATTTCAGAATGTGGCAGTGATGCACAGTTTCAGAATGCAGTGATGACGCACAGTTTTGGAATGCAGTGGTGATGCTTAGTTTCAGAATTTGGCAGTGACACTCAGTTTCAGAATGTGGCAGTGATGCACAAATTTGGAATGTGGCAGTGATGTGCAGTTTCAGAATGTGGTGGTGATGCACAGTTTCAGAATATAAGTAAACTGAGTTTATTGATCGGTCACTGACCTTTACAATTTAAAGTATGAACTAGACAATACAAATCTAATAAATTATAAAGTATAAATTATAAATAAGGTTTTCTAAAACAAAAGATCAACCATCATACCCTATTAGGGTGTTTAATATTTACTAAGACACTCAGTATTGCACATATTAATTCATCCTAGCATAAAATGTTTTAAATAGAAAGTTCAGAAATGTAATCAGGAACTTAATTAATCTCTAGGTCTTGATTACCAATTGTTTGTCCATGGTGCACAATACAGCATTCTACACAATACAGGATACTACACAGAAGCTTTAAAGATTTTATTAGATCAACAGTTCTCAAACTTTGTCATAGTGAGCCTCCCTAAGCCATGGAAAAGATCTTGAGCCTCCCCAAAATAATGAAATATTTTGGGCCTCCCCATAGAAAAATAGCCTACTTTTCACAGTACATCAGGAATAAAATGAAACCTCTTTGCATAGCTGGCACTCATGTTATAGCTTATTGTACCCCTCCCAAAAACAGGACAACCTACTTGCTCAATATTTTTGACTCTCAAACCATTGTTACCCTCACTGCCATACTTTCATGGGTTAGACTGGGTTCTTTTGTTTCCAACAGGAATAACAATCCTGCCAACCTCTGCCTCTCCCCTGCTCTTACAACTTCTCAGGGATCTTGTTGCTCCCTCCTGCTCTTATTCCTAGTACCTGTATGGTTGACTCTTGTATTTGGACAGTTCTGCTGCCAGTCTAATTGATCAATTGTTCCTCACATTGTTGGTTTATTGTTCTTAATTTGTTTGCACTTTTATTCATTTTGTATTGATTGAGTGTTTTGCAGTTACATTTTGAATTGTATTCTCTCACTACCTTCCCTGGGCACACCTGAAATAATCCATTGCTCAGTGTACAGTACCTTCCCTGGTCACAGACTTGTGACTAAATACATAACTTCACCTACTAGTATCCTCTTTCAGTTTGCCTTAACCCTTCACATAAAATCTATAAAGTTCAAAATTGAACTATAACACTTTTTCAAGACTTGCTTGAGCCTCCCCTTGAACAGGTTGGGGCCTCCCCAAGGAGGCTGGCCTCACCATTTGAGAACCCCTGTATTAGATATACGCTTCACTTCAATGTAGTATTTAACACACATATCAATTAATTCAATATTGAAAAAGTTTAAAAACTTAACACTGCAATCATTCATGTCTTACTTTAATTTTTGCTATTGCAACAAGATATCCTACTATGTTTTCTATTATTAATTGGCCACTGGTTGTGAATAGGATATTTAATAATTTCATATTATTAGCTGTCTCAGTTTTGCCCCAAATTGGAACCAACCAGAATTTTCTGGGAATTTCATACCAGGGACAAATTATCATCACATGAAACAGATCTTCTAACTACTTATTTGTACATGAACAGTAGGAAGATGCTCTATTTAAAACTTTCTTATATCTAGTTAAAAGTATGTTACTTGGAAACAATTCTAGTCTGAATTTTGTATACAGTTGCCTTTGTTTTAGATCTGTTAATACAGCTACATAGTCTCTAGAAAGAAATACTAGGTCATTATTGCATAGCCAGGATAATATTTAAATTCTGAAATAGATCTCAAGTCAGTTGGCTTATAATAATTTACAATTTTGTTTGTAATGTATGATTTATATTTGAATAGTTATTTTCTTGTCAAAGTATTTCCTCGGGAACACTAAACCTGTGTTTTCTAGAATACTGTAAATTTTAATCAACCATTTGGATCTCTGGCAACCTAAACTTTCCCAAACATATTTTTCTTTGATTGCAAGGGCAGGTAATCTATTGTGATCCAAAAACAATAGTTTAACCCAATAATTTACTTTCCTTGAGTTTACAAATGCTAAAGGGCTGATCAAGCCCAGCTCTGCATGCACAAGCACAGCAGGGATAGAATTATTTAAGCACAAACTGGCTCTAAATAGTTTATTTAGAGGAATTTCAAGTGTGTTAAAATGATCATACTCCCATATCTCTGCTTGGTGTAACAGTTGAGCATAGTACTTAGCCTTGGCTGCTTTTATTAAAGGTTTAATGGAATTTCCACCAAACTTAAAGTTAAATATTTATAATAACTGGTCAGCAATTTTCCCCATTGCCTGACCGAGTTATAATTTACCGTTAAAACGGCAAACACGAGCCAAGTCACTCAGACTCAGCTGCTCCCTCATTGGCTGCTCACACCCTCGGGGCAGGAGCTGCCCGACAGAGTTCTCCTTACTTTGTCATTTAAAAAAAAAAAACAAAAAAAAAGTATACTAGGAGTAAAAGCAATGTATCTGGTTGATCCTACCATTCAGAAACTCCAGCGCACAACATTTCTGACTCTTGCCCTCTAGTTCGCTTGCTCATTCAGCGGCCGCACAGAACAGGAAGTGGCAACCGCAGGTAAGATGCAACCACGAAATAAAGCTAAAAAAAAAATTACTAACCAGCAATTATAAATAATAAAGGATGGGGAAGTCTTCTTAACTTAGATTTAATGATTGCCCTCAGTGTGGGATGCTGTAATAAACCCCTGGGGCATTTATGTTGTATCCCACACCTCGGGCGATCATTAAATCCTCATTAAGAACACTTCCCCATCCATTATTATTTATAATTGCTGGTTAGCAATTTTTTTATTTAGCTTTATTTTGCAGTTGCATCTTACCTGTGATTGCCACTTTCTGTTCTGTACGGCCGCCGAACAAGCGAGCAAACTAGAGGGCAAGAGTCAGTAATGCTGTGCGTTTTTTATTTAATGAATTAGCAGTTTGTTTCAGCTTAGATAATAAGGTATTAAGATGCTTAGACCAGCTACCATTGCAGGATAGGTGTAAACCCAGATAAATATAAGAGTTAACCATTTTAAGTTTTTGTGGATCCAACTTTCCAGGATATGTTTGTTTTGTTTGACCCAAAAATCATGATCTGGCTTTTGGCTTCACTGATTATGAGCTTGTGTTCATTAGCATATTCATACAAGATGTTTAGTTTCTCCTGCAGACCTGTCTGTGTTAATGAAAACAATACAAGATCGTCCGCATAAACTAATGCGGCGCAGGTCTTCTCAAATATTTTAGGAGAATCTGTCACTGAGCTTTCAAGGGCCAGAAGAAGGTTATTAATGTAAATACAAAACAATGTGGGTGCTAGAATACACCCCTGCCTGACACCTCTATTCATTGTAAATGAAAATGAGAACTAACTTTGGGTACCCAACCTAATCTGGGCCCATGTGTCCGAGTATAGCTCTTTAATGATAGCAATAATATTTGAGCTAATACCCCAGTCTCCCATCAGTGACCATAGCAAATTACGTGAGACCAGATCAAAAGCGGAACTAAAATCTATAAAGGCTGTATATAGTTTTAGTTTCCGGAGTTTAACATACTTTTCATAAAGATGGATCAACACAAACAATTATCCGTGGTACAGTAACAGGAGTGAAAACCTGCTTAATATTCTGATAAATTGCCCAATGCTTTTAACTGTTCCTGTAGCTTTAGTACGATTCTCAAAAATATTTTGCCTCAATTGTCCAGAAGTGAAATTGGTCTATACATACGAGGGTTTGACTTGTCACATTTTTATGAATTGATATTAAGATAGCTCCTTTCCACGACTTTGAAAGTCCTGTTTTGTTACATAATAATTGAAAACAGGCATGAGAATTGTTGCTCAGAGAGAAAGAGAAGCCAAAAAACTTCCACAGGTATTCAATCTTTTCATAGGCGTCTTCAAAAACACTTCTGTGTATAACAACACATGAAGTGTGAAGGTCAAGACCTACCACAGGTAAGTCGGTCTGTTCATCTGGCTCAAAGAATATTTCAGAGTAGTACGTTACCCAAGTTTCCATTGATATACAATAATCTCTATTGTTTCTTTGATTATAGGTACCCTTGGTTACCATTTGCCAATAAGCCTGATGATCTTTATTTCTAATAGCTGTCATTTTTCTTTCCCATTGTGCATGTTGAAATTTTGTTTGTTTATACTTGAGCAATTGTTTACACAATTCCCTTGCTTGGTTCAAAACCCTATGTTGCATTTTTTGTTTGTTTTCGCAGATATATCTAATTAATTGGTTTAGTTCTATTTTAGCACGAGAGCATTCATTATCAAACCAGGTGTTTAGGTTCCTAGGTGACCTAGTAGTGTCTTAAGAATTTCTCTAGTAGCTTCAAAACAAGCATCTAGCTGTTTTGCTAGAAAAGGCCCATTTCTCATAGCACAATCAGAGTTTGGGAACAGCTTTTTGATTAAAAGAATAATATTATTACTATGTTCATGCTTCCATTTAACCTTTACATTATTTCGTATCTCAAGGTCATAATGTCGATGTACAATCTGTTTTCTATCCAAGTATCTGTACATCAGAGTCAGTGGGAGATGATCACTGTTGCTTCTTGGTATTACTTTACACAATTCCCATATATCCATGGCATTATTCCAGAATAGGTAATCAACCACCAAGGGACCGAAAGAATTATAATGTGTATAGTTACCCTCGGTGTTAAGCGGGACTAAATTATATGATTCCAAAATATCAATTAGCTTATTCCCTTGTTTATTGATGTTAGTATCCTGTGAAGCCCTGGTCAGTTTATATCAGAATGTGGCAATGACACAATTTTGGAATGTGACGGTGACAGTTTCAGAATGTGGCATTGAAGCACAACTTTGGAACACGGTGCAGATGTGCAATTTTGGAATGTGGTGAGGATACGCTATTTTGGAATATGGCTGGGACACACAATGTTGGATAATGGTGGGGACGTGATGCACAATTTTAAAATGTGGAGGAAATATACAATTCTGGAATGTGGCAAGGACAAGCAGTTTCAAAAAAATAATGGTGTGTCCTGCCATATTCCAACAGTGTACATCCTTACATATATTCCAGAACTGCCAGTACCCACTAGATTCTTTGATGTGTGTCCCTGTCACATTCTGAGACTAAGGGCGGATATTCCAAAGGTTGCGCCATCGCAGATCCGAAAGTGTGCCATTCTGCGATATTCAGCAGGAGGCAGTTGCACCACCGGAAACAGGCTGAGCAACAGCGCAATGCAAATGACGGCATGCGCAACGAAGGGGGTGGATCCCTGCATAAAGAGCGCAATGCGATATTCAAAGGGTTGCGCAATGCGCAACAGCGGAACAGCCGGAAGTTGCGCCACAGCGGAAATGAGCCAAAATAAAAAGGCTCAAGGAAGAGGCGCAAGAACGCTACAGAGATGCCAAGCGAGACAGACAGAGAGAGACAGACAGTGACAGTCCAGAACAGGGCAGGCAAGGGAAGTTGTGTGGGCCATAGGCTGCAGAGGCCAGCGGGGGTACCCGGTGCAGTGGAGGTAGCAGTCAGGACAGCGAGGGTAACAGAGCAACATCAGCCAGGGGGTCACAAGCCAGGGAGATGGACAGTGCCAGCTTCCACATGGAAGCTGTAATGAGGGGGGTGAGAATGCATGCTGCAGGGGGACGTGGCCGTGGAAGGGCCCGTCGGCGGTACACCCCAACAGGCAGTACCGTGCCCGCATCAGCTTTGAGCTGTACACAGATGTAGAGATCGTGGGCCGGTACCGCCTGAACAGGGCAATACTGAGACAGCTCTGTGAGCTGTGCAGTGATGTGATGCAGGCACCCTCACGACGGAGTCACGCTCTGTCGGTGGAGACCAAGGTGACAGGCTGCATGTGCCTGCTCACCACAGACACCTTCCAGAGGCTGACAGGGGACACCACAGGCATCACACAGTTGGCCACGTCACGCATCCTCACCCAATTCCTCAGCGCACTGCTGCCACATGCTGCGGAGCACATCCAGTTCCCCAGCACCGTGGCAGAGCGTACAGCAAACATGCAGGAGTTCCACAGGGTAGCACATATGCCTGGCGTACTAGGGGCCATAGACTGCACCCATGTGGCCATTCGCATGCCACCTGGCCCCAATGGGGCTGCATATAGGAACAGGAAGGGCTATTCCAGTGTCAACTGCCAGGTGGTGTGTGATGCCACTGGGCGCATAATCAATGTCTGTGCCACACACCCTGGTGGAGCACATGATGCCTTTATATGGTATCAGTCCGCACTGTGCCATTGATTCGAGAGTGGGGACATCCCACAGGCCATCTAGTGGGTGAGTACGCATGTAGGAATTGCAAATGTGGGGCAAGGGTGGGAATGCCACAGGTGCTATGGTAGTGGCACACAGGGATATTGGCAATATGGACCTGAACATGATACTCATCTCCACCATCTCCACACAGGTGACAGCGGATACCCACTCCGTCCCTGGCTGCTCACACCATACCGGCGCCCCATGACCCCATCGCAGCAATGCTATAATGAGGCGCATGCCACCACACGCAACATCATCGAGTGGGTGTTTGGGATGCTCAAGGCATGCTTCCGATGCCTAGACACCTCCGGCAGTGCCCTACAGTACAGCACCTCAAAGGCCTGTGGGATATTCCTGGTGTGTTGTGTCCTGAACAACATGGCCAAAGACTGTGGGATAGCCATTCAGGTCGAGGAGGGGGACAGTGATGGGGACGCCAACGGCGCCGGTGATGATGGTGATGAGCAGCTCCCCCTTGGACGGCAGGACCCCCGACTGATCCGGCAGGCCCAGCTGCACCGGGACACCATCACGGAGGAGCATTATGCACGACACAGGTAAGTCAAGGGGCCATGTGCAACCAACACTGTCCTGGCACGGCACACAGAGTAACACACCAGGGGTGCATGACGGCAAGGGGAGTGGAAGGGGACAAGGCACACAAACACACCATCAGGGAGGGGTGAACAGTCATATGGACACACACACACACACCAGGCACAAAGCGTACATGGGCAGGTGCACAGCAGAGCACGAACAGACATGGCAAACACACAGATCCACAGACCACACCCACCACCTGTACTGTCCAAGTACGTGTGTCAGATGCTGGGCACCCTTACACCTTGGTGTACAGTACAATGCAGGCATCATCATGCACACGCACCTGTGGACAGTTGTTGGGATGGTGTGCAGGTGGTCCGTATGTTGGCGTGATGTGCTGGGCACCCACCAGTGCACTGCCCACCATGACGTACAATGCACACAGGGCAGCACCAGACAGGGCCCGCACTGGGAGACAGGTCAGTCATGTTGCACTGTTCCACGGCCACTGCGGATGCGTGGGTGGCTCCGCCGTGACCCAACAGCACTGGCAGGCTGAGCAGGGGCCACATGGGGTGGTACCGTAGACCACCAGGGGTCCCACTGTGTGATCGCGACCTTGTCCGCACTGGGGTCTGTAGTATGCCAAACATACCTGCACCAGGGGTGCTCGGGATGCCCACAGCAGAACCCAGCATCGACAGGCTGGGTGTTGCATGACACCGGGAATGAGGAGTGGAGAGCGTACTGTGTGGGGTGCGCGGTACAGGGGCACCTGCTTGTGTGCCCAGTGCAGCCACGACAGCGACCAATGCCTGGGTCTGCCTGTCAATGGCGGCGTCACATCCATCCGCATATGGACCATCTCTGCAGAATCAGAGCACAGTCCCTGCTGTGCCACTCCACAGCCATGCACAGTGCCTCCACGGACGTTGCAACCCACCTTTGCTGCTGTACTGATTCCTGCAGCAGGCAGGTGTGTTCTTCAAATGGGTACTCTGCCACAACGGCATCCTGTCCCCAGGGTATGGAAGGTCCTGATGCTCAACACCCTTGAGGGTGGGCGCTGTTCACCAGGACCAGGAATGGGCATATCAAAGGCGGTGGGCATGTGCCACCGCTGGACACTGTACCCCAGACCTGGTGGGTGACTGCTGCTGCTGCCCCTCCAACCGCTGTGCCCCAGGGACCACTCGTTCCACTGCTGTGGCCGCAACAGTGCCAGACACCTGCACAGCCACTGGTGCTGCCCCACCGGTGCTGACAGGCACAGCCTGGGACTGTGCCGACATGCTGGCACACACGTTGAAACCAGCTAGGCCCAGGGACACGTGCTGGCCTGCTGTGTGTCCGTCATGGGACACACACATGTCACTGCCCATTGCAGTCCTTGCATCATCAATGGTGCAGGTACATGCTATAGACACAGTCACAGCGTGCTGGCATGCTTGCATGCCAGACTGCTGAGACACAGGCTGTGCACCCCCCACACCTGACTCACCAACACCAGAGTTGGCAGCCCGGCGTGCATGCTGGTGCAGTGCATGCTGGCTGGTGACAGAGGTGGATGGACCCTCCTCCATGTCCAGCATGTCTTCCTCACTGCCTGGATCCACCACCACCATCCCCTGAAGACGAACAGGATCTGTAACAGAAAGTGAGGACATGTGAGTGCATGTGAACAACCTTCCTCCCCCCAACACCACCACCATGTCATACCGTGCAGTGATGGGTTTCCACCTGTCTGGAATCCATCTCCTGGTACGCCCTCAATAGCACTCCGCTGCATTGATGCAGCCAGTCGGTCCTCAGCCAGGGTCAGCTCCTCCACCGCTGGCTGACCCCCGCCTGTGCCAGCACATGCCACCCTGAGGGCTGCCACCTTCTCCTTCACCCTCCTGCGGTCTGTCCCCATCTTCTTTTTGCATTCCTGCACGGAGCGCTGGTGGCTTCCGTGCAGGTTCACTGCCTGAGCTACCCCCTCCCATGCAGCCACACGGGCCTGAGGGGTGCCCCGCCGTCCACTCAGTAGTGGCTCCTCCTCCAGGTAGGCCTGGAAGAGGGCCTCTGTCTCCGCCGTGGTGAAGTTGGGCCTCCTCCTCCGCCCACCATCCTCACCCTCACCTTGGCTCTGCTCGGTCATGTCGATCTGTATGGGTGGAAGTGGACACCTGTCACTGTGCAGTCTACAGCGTTATCCCATGACCATTGTCCAGAACATCACACAGCATGCAACCCACCTCTCACCTGTAGTAACTGAATCTGGCCAGTGCAGCCCAATGTCGCACATTTATAGCACAATGCATGCAAATTAGGAGTGGAGCAACTGTAATGAGATGCAAATCGCGCCACTGTGCCTTTGAATGGCTGATCAGATGATTTGCATGTGTCGGCTGAATACCGCGCCGTTGCGCTTTGCGCAATACGGTTGAGCCGGCTGAGCCAATGGCGCATATCTGTGACTGTGTGGTACACTGCATTGCGCATGTCCAGGTAGCTTACGCAGGCATCTGCCACGCTGATGACGTGCTGTGCGCGATCGGCAATTCAGGCCATGGCCTCCATTGTGCCAATGGCGCTACAGCGCTGGTCACCACATGGCACAATGGCAGTACTGCGCAATAGTCCACTGTGGCACTGGCACGCAGGTGTCCAATCGTGCAGGATGTGTGGACATCCGATGGCGCTGTGTGTGGCCTTGCGCCACTGACCCATGACCTTGTGCATGACCTTTGCCCCCTGGCGCTGTACGTCTGCCATGTGTACGGTTCTATCGCGCTGTTCGGTGACAGCGCGATGTGGACTGATTGCGCTGTCCGAACAGCGTGATAGGCATTGATGGAGTTGTATTGCGCAACATTTCCACTTGGAGTTGCCGCGCTGCTGAGCGCCATATTGCCACTGTACAGTTTGACAATGGCATGCAGGAGAGCACCACAATGGGGGGCTTTGGAGTTAGCCAACCTGGTGGCTGTGGTGGAGCCCCACTATGGCTCACTGTTTGAGGGTGTGCCCCTGCAGGTGCCACGCACCCATGTGTGGCAGCAGGTCGCCGCTGCCCTGGAGCAGACCACTGGGCAGAGGAGGACCATGAACAGTGCAGGCACCGCTGGTGACCTGCAGAGGAGGGCGTGCTCTGCTTGTGCGCCTCAGGTCGCGTGCCAGGAGGGCTTTGTGCCCAGGCCAGGTGGGTGTGCTGTATGCACGGTATCATCTGCATGGGTGACTGTGTAATGTAATCTGCGCATGGGGGTGGGTTGGGCTGTGGTTTGCTGTGAGGGTGTTTGCAGGTGTGTGCTGTTTGGGTCTGGATGTGTGGGCAGGCACACTCAATGGGGCAAGGGGCTGTCTGCTTTGGGATCTCACTGATGTTTTTCTCTTCCTTTGTCTCCCACAGGCGTGGAGGAGCAGAGGCAGGCACAGGCTGAGGCATGGGATGGCGGTGCCAGGGTGGCTGGCGGAGGAGGGGTGCAACAGCCACAGCAGCAGCAACAGCAGCAGCCGCAGCTGCAGCACCTGATGCAGTGGCTTGATGAGGGTGAGTGTCATTACAACATGGATGCTATTGCATGCTGTGGGGAGTGGCACGACCACCATCCATGGACAACACTGCCATGCACGTGACGCGGTGACAGTTAGCACTGTCCAGTGGCACTGCATGTCTGTGAGCGTCCACTGGTGGTCCATGCATGCACTGGGCACATGGCTGTGGCACTACCTTCCCACGACATAGCCACGTCACTGGACAGCCTTGGTTGTGCTGTGCTGGGCATGGGGGGTGTGTGTGCAGTGGCACACATGGCTGTTGCTGCCTGGTTGGGCTTGTCTTGTGCACGGTCACTGTGAGTGGGTGCAGTCCATCACAGGGGTGGGGCACTTGGCTGTATGCCATGCATGTTGGGTGGGCTTCAGGGTTGTGGACAGTCACAGCCATTGATTCTGTTCCCTTGCCCTAGGTGTCCAGGTCCTGCACAGGATTGAGCGGGCTGTCCACCGCCTGCTGGAGGTGTCACAGGCGTCCTATCCATTCTGCAGGAGATGCACGGAGGGGTGTCAGGCAGCAGGAGGCCACGAGACCAGGGGCAACCTGCTGCTGTGCAGCCTGGAGGACAGTAGCTGTCTCACACCTACCCTTTTACCCTTCCTTCACACCCTGCCTTCCCTCACCAAGTTCTTCACCCCTGCCCTTACCCACCCCTACCTTGTACCCATTACCCACCCCTTTCTTGTATATATCTCTGTACATAGTTTATTGTTGTGTGTTCGTGTTGATATTCTTTTATAAATCTATTTTGTATGAATACTGTAGTGGTCTCTGATTTGCAGCTGGCTATGGGTGCTCGGTTGCAGTGGTGTGCATGGCATCTGGTGTGGTATTGTCCTGGGATTGTGTGTGTGTGTGTGTGCATGGGGGGGTGTCCCTGGTGTGGTGGTGGCTTTCAGCCAGACTGGCCGTGTGCTGCCACACACCGCTGGGTGCTCCTGGTGGGTCTGGCTTGTATGGTTCGGTGGTACACATGGTTGCATTGTGCCAGGGGGGGCCTGGGGAGTCCTGCAGTGACGGTCACAGTCACTGCTCATGGGTGGTGTCTTGGGGTCACAGTGCAGGGTGTGCTGTGCACACTGCGGGGGGCTGGATGCACTGGGGTGGTCCGCCCCTTTGTGTGGCAGTCTTAGCTTGCCAGTGGGTGTGCTGCAGTAACACGGCTGGGATGTGCTTTCTTTGCTTGTCCCCATGGGCGGTTGATATTCGTCCCTCCCTCAGTTATGCTGTTCTTGGGGTGTGGGGTGCATTGTTAGTTCTGCAGTGTGTCCCTGTGCCCATCTGTGGCATGGGTGGTGGGCCTCTGCCTACCTTCCTGGTTGTGCTGTTCCATTGCTATGCTGCTGGGGGTGTCATTGCTTGCCCTATGGGCCTCTGGACTGCTCGGCTGGGCTGGCCTTGTTGCACTATGGCACATCATATCTGCTCAGCTTCCCCTTCCTGGTTGCGCTATGGCGCATCATATCTGCTCAGCTTCCCCTCCCTGGTTGCGCTATGGCGCAGTTTGTGCGATATTCAGACGTTGGCTGCTTGCGCAATTGGCCTTGCTCCATGTTTGAATATGGCGACGATTGTGTATGTGCGCAAGTGACTTGCGCTTGCTCTTGCTGTTGTGCACTTTTCGGGCGCAGTTTGAATATCTGGCCCTAAGTGTCCAACCACCACTATGAGATTGCACATCCTGCCACATGCCGAGATTACATGTCCCTCCCATCCCAACATTCTAAAATTGTGCACCACTTTGACAGTCTATACTTTGATTCAGCGCTGCATTCCAAAATAACCTGCTGATGTGTTCTAAAGTACAGTACCATGCATCTGAACATTCTGGAAAAGCAAGCACTGCAGGCAACCTTGTGTCAGTTTTTGGTTTTTTAAATAAATACTACAGCTACAGTTTCGATAACTATGAAAAAATAGGTCCTATAAGGTTGCTGATAGGGAGGACTAGTCTGTCAGTTCTGGTTGTGACATCATCAGCAGCTCTTCACTGAAACTGGCTTTTCTGAACAGGGAGTGAAATCAGTGTTACAAAATAGCCCATAACTTTAAAACGAAGTAACACAGAAACCTAATTTTTGGTATGAGATTTATTAGAGGGTAGGCTGATTCTAATTCTGCAATATAGTACTTTTGACCAGACTCCCTCTTTCAGACAGAGCAGAAATAACTGTTAAGGATGTCTGTTTTTTGTTCATTTTCCTCTAGTGCCCTTCCCTCCACTGTAGCCTGACAAAGGTCAGCACTCTTCTGTGCAAACAGGTACAGACCAGGTGAGACGATGCCCCCCTTCCAACCGAACGTACACAAACAAAAGGATGGTCTGCACTCACACAGTGCCTTATTGGCAAAAGCAGGCTGAATCAGGGCACTACAAAATTAGCGTGTTTATTTTACCAAACAGACATAAGTGTTCTATGGTGGGAAATACCTGAGGGTATCTGGCTGCCTGGTAAGTCCTGAGAGGTAGGGGACAGTGGGGGTGGTCAGGGCAGGCCTAAGGGGGCCTATAGTTTGTCCTGGCCACAGCAGAATAAAGTATATATGAAAGAAAAAATATGATGTAGTGATGCATATGAGAAAAGGCTGCCTGTGTAAAGTACTGAAATCCAGTGGTGAAAGCTGTGAATAACAAATTCAGGCTATGCTGAGTACTTGTAACAGCAAAAGGAAACTCCAGTGGTGATCCATGGCTGGCAAGTGTGAAAGTGAATGGAGCACTCTTGGCCGGAGCTTTGGAGAACTTCCTTTAGCTGAATGGTTATAGCTGCTGCCTGTCAGGAATCCGGGTCCCATGTTTGTTTGTTTTTACTTTCTTTTTTATCCCTACTGATCACCCTCTGTGTTCCACTCCTTCAGGCATTGTTCATGCCCCTCCATGTCCCTGACACACAGAGTCTGCCCCTAGAGTGCCCCGGTAACTCCTACCCTCCTCCTCTCACCTCCATGGAGCACCTGCACAGCGGGATCTGCCCTGTGGATCCTGGATTGGATGGCGTGGAGTGGCCGTCATCTAGGACCACTGAGGGTTGTTTTCCATTTTCTTGTGGTCCCGTTTCAGCCCCTGAGATGCCAGCACAAGGACATACGTCCAGAAAGGTGATGTACTGATGCACGCCTCTGCCCAAGTGCTAACAGCATCCCTCTCCCGACTCCACCGAGCGAGCCATCAAAGCTCTTGAGAGCTCATGCTCCACCAGCTCTCTTGGGATGTCAGGTGCTCACGGCACCCTAGTACCCCTCCCAGAGGAAGACAGCATCCATTGGGATGCTCAATCCTCCCTCTCCCCACCGACCCCACCGATCCGAGCAGTTCCTGAACCTGGGTCGTCGGGAGCACGAGGTGTGGCATCCAGCGCCTCAACCCTCAGTGCCACCAGGCCTGGGTCCCAGGTTTGATTGCCAGTGAGGGCTGAAGGAGCTTCTGCACAACTAGAGGAAAATGGAAATTACACACCTACCATAATTCTTGATCTTCTTGGATGAAGTCTCCAACATTCATTCACACTAACTGGAGTTAGCTGGAGGCACTGGGACCCAGTGGGAGCAAACTTTTTCAAGGGCGGCGCCTGAGATGGATCGCTGAGGGTAGCACCACGAGTCTCAGCTCGTGTGGTAATGACTATCTCGGCGTCGACCCTCAACTGCCTCAGTACCTTTTTTCCAAGGAGGTGCAGCGTACTAACTAGAAGGACTAACCTAAGAATCGGACATAAGATAGTCCAAATGACTCATGTAAGAAGGATCAACAGTAAAGTCTTCACAGCTCAGCCACTGAGGGTGAAGACCAAAAACAGAGAAGTGAGCTTGGGGATGGTGGGTCGGCATGTGAATGACCGGTGGAGACTTTGTCCAAGAAGATCAAGAATTATAGTAGGTACATAATTTTCATATCTTCCTGAACATAAAGTCTCCACCACTCATTCACACTAATGGAGAGTACTAAGCTAAATAATCCCTGAGATGGGCGGCAGGAGATAAAGAGCTCACATACTTTGGACAGAAGTTGATTAAGAATGGTCCTACTAAACAACAGATGTAGTCCGACATGGAGACATCCAAGGCATAGTGTTTAACAAAAGTATGCACAAGTTCAAGTAGCCGCATTGCAAATATCTGCAATGGGCATGTTATGGATTTCTGCCAGAGATGCCACGACTGCTCTGGTAGAATGAGTTTATACTCTGCCTTCCAGCTTGACTCATGCCATAGCATAGCAGTGGCAAAGGCATGCCACCAGCCACACTGAGATACATCTGATAGCGACAGGTTGACCCAGCCGGGTGTCGCTGCAGGAAACAGTTGTTAAGCCTTGCGATTTCTTTTGTTCTATCTAGATAGAACTACAGCACTCTTTTAACATCCAGTGAATGAAAAATATGCTCCCCTTCATTCTAGAAGTTTGCAAAATAGGTAGGAAGGACTAAAGGTTGGTTTAGATGGAATTCTGAGGCAACCTTAGGGAGAAACTTAGGATGAGTCCTAAGAACTACTTTGTCCTTGTAAATACAGTGTCTGAGGCTGTGACCAGTACATGTATTTCAAAACTCTACGGCCAAAGTGATGGCCACCAGGAAGGCCATTTTCAAGTGAGGAACTTCAAGTCATAAGTAGCTAGAGGCTCAAAAGGTTTACAAGTAAGCATGTCTAGCACAAGGTTAATGTCCCAGGCTGCACTGGATGTCTGATAGGAGGTCTAGTATGCAGAATATCCCTAATAAACCTCTTAACTAGAGGCAACTTACCCAGTGACATGAAAAGTACTGGCTCATGATATGCTGAAATGAACAAAGATGAACTTTGATTGTGGAGTACTGTAGACCTGTATTAGAGAGGTCTAAAAGATACTCTAAGACTTTATTTGGTGGGCAGGAAAAAGGGTTCCAAGAGGATTTTGCACACCAGATAGAGAAAACGCTCCATTTGGCTGTGTAGGTTTTTCTAGTGGCTGGCTTATGCGCAGCCAAAAAGAATATCCGAAACTGTAGAGAAACATTGAACCTATTCACCTCTATCTCTTCAGCAGCCAAACATAAAGGTGAAGCAACCTCAGGTTGGGATGGACGCAGGATCCTGGGTCAGAAGGTTCATCTGAAGGGGAAGTGTCTTCGGGCGACTTCCGATAGACTGTTGAGCAGCGAAAACCATATCTGCCAAGGCCAGAAGGGGCAATGAGAATCATTCTGCCCCCCGAGACTCCAATTTGAGAAGTACCCACTGAATTAGGAGAAGAGGAGGAAAGGCATATAAAAAACATCTTGTCCACCACAGCCTGAATGCATCTTGACAAAAAATGCCAGGTCCTAGATTTCTGGAGCAGAAGAGAGGCAGTTTTGCATTGAGTGAGGACACAAAAAGTTCCAGGTGTGGAGTTCCCCACTCTTTGAAGAGTGACTGAACAATGGTTAAGTCGAAAGACCACTCATGAGGATCTGTCTCCATTCTGCTGAGATGGTCTGCCAGCTCGTTTTGTAGTCCTGGCAGGTAAACCGCCTGAATTAGAGCCTGTGTTCCAGGCACCACTCCCACACTCTCATTGCTTCCTCCATAATGGGTAAGAGTGTGCGCCACCTGTTTGTTGATATAGTACATCACTGCTTTGTTGTCCATTTGAAGGAGAATATTCTTGTGACAGAATATGTCCTTCAAGGCTCAGACTGCACAGAGGACAGCTCTCACTTCCAGGACATTTACGTGGAGTTGTGACTCGTCCGAGTCCACGTACCCTAGGTGTGGAGATCCTGGTAGGGGGCTCCCCAACCCATCAAGGACACGTCCATAGTAATTGAGATCTGATGATCCAGAGAGGCAAAGGGATATCCTTCCAGAAGATTGTCCTCCTGTGACCACCAAGCGAGCGACCTCTTCAGAGGTTCCATCACCTTGATGAGAAAGGACTGAGGGTGAGTGGTCGGGGACCACTGAGTACTGAGCATCCACTGAGAGGTTCTCATGTGGAGATGAGCTAAGGGTACAGTGAACACTGAGGATGCCATGAGGCCCAGCATCCGCTGCATTGAGATAGCTCGAACGGAGCTGTGTTCTCTGATGTATCTGGCCATCTGTAAGATATAACTCCTTCTGTCCTCTGGAAGAAAAATCTTCACACAGGAGGTGTCCAGAAGAGTTCCTATGAAGAGGAGCTTCTGGGATGGCTGTAACTGTGATTTGTTGAGATTCAGCAGGACTCCCATGGATGTGAAGAAGTCTGAGGCCGTGGTCACGGCCTCCAGAGTCTCTTGCTAGGAGCCAGTCATCCAGATATGGGAACACTTGTATTCCAGTATTTCTGAGGTGTGCCGTGAGAATTGCACAACACTTAATAAAAACTTGAGGAGCCGAGGATAGCCCAAAGGGCAGGACTCTGAACTGATAGTGTTGACCCAATGCCACGAACCTTAGGTACTGGTGGTGCTTTGGGTGTATGAGAATATGTTGGTAGGCATCCTACATGTCCAGGAGGCTACCCAATCACGTCAATGAAGCAAAGGTAGCAGGGTACCTAGTGATATCATCTTGAACTTCTCCTTGTGAAGAAACTTGTTTAACTTTCTGAGATCCAGAATGGACGATGCCACCGGTTTTTTTGGGACCAGAAAGTAATGGGAGTAGAAACCTGTGTTTTGATCATCCAGTGGAACTATTTCTACTGCCCTGTTTTTCAGAAGGCCTTGTACCTCGGAAGCAAGAAGGTCTGACTGTACTACCGACAACCTGGGCTGTCGTTTGGGAGGACGATCCAAAGGGGTTTCTGAAAGATTGAGAGCATACCCTTCGTGGATTATCCAGAGGACCCATTTGTCTGATGTTATAGATTTCCATTGATTATAGAACTGAGTCAGATGTCCTCCCACCGCTAAGAAGGAGTCCCCTCGGACAGCTCAAGTGGGACCTGGGCCAGAATTCAGAATATGGCACTGGGCGCTTTGGGCCTTGTGCCTTCTGCTGCACTTTCTTTTGTGGCTGAGGGTTGTGTTTTTTGTTAAAATCTCCTCTGCCTTTGCCCCAAAAGGACTGACGGTTGTGAAACTGATGCTTGTTTGCACCCCCTCGAGAGGGGGCGGGCGCAGGTCTAGCCATCTTAATGGCAGACCTAGTCTTCTGCGTGGCCTCCAGAGCTTGCTCCACCTGAGACCCGAACAGATACATACTATCAAAGGGTAAGGCCATGACCTGCTGCTGGGCATCATTCATGAAGTTCAAGCACGAGCCAAGAGTGGCGGGCGGGTGCAGATGCCAGCCACCACCCTGGGAGGCAGTATTGTAGGCATCCATTGCAGCTTTAACCTGTTGGTTATTGGATTCGTACCCCTAGTTATGGTTTGAAGTAGCTCTGAGTTAGCTTCTGATTGGTGCATAGCTTATACCATTTCTTTGAGGAATGCCAAAGTACATACTCATATTGAGAAAAATAGCCCTGGTAGCTTGGAATGCGATACCAGGGTTGAAGCAGCAAAGACTCTCTTATCTATGGTGTCTATCTCACAAGATTCTTTGTTCATTGGTCTGGCTGTAGATCCTTGAGGAAGGACAGCCTTATCGTTGTTCTCTGCCAAGGCCACAATGGCATCAGCAAAGCCTTATGAGGCCAAATGGGATGACCTTGGGAGGGCACACTTCCTATCTATGGACTTGGCCACGGAAGGAATGAGAGCCGATTCTTCCACACCATCTGTGAGAGGATCTCAAAAAGGCTGTACCGGAGGGGTTAAATCCATAGGGATCTCTGGGACATAAAGATACTGGAGTCGAAGCCTCCCAGGATTGATTTCTGTAGTCTGAGAGAAAGAGCCGAGTTTAAATTTTTGAGCAGAGACTTAAAGGAGAGGTCTTCAACCACAGGCTCTGCAGAAGGATTGATCCCTGCTCCCAGGGCAGTGTCATCAACATCATCACCCAGGCAAAGATCTGGGCCAGGCTCAAAATTATCTCCTGATAGTCCAGGGGGGACTGTATAGACAGGAAAGGAGTGAAAATCAGGAGGAAGAACAGAAGAAGAAAGAATTGGAGTTGAGAACCCCTGAAGACAGGTTAGAGCTGCACCAGCTCCCAGCCCCATAGAGGAAATGGCACTGAGAACAAGGAGGGAGGCACCAGCCGAAGCGGCACTGACAGCACCCCTGGTGCCACACATGGCACTGACAGAGCACACGGTGCCGACAGAGCCCCCAGCACCGCAGATGGCACTGACAGAGCCCCTGGTTCTGTGGACGGTGCTGACAGAGCCTGAGGCACCATGGACGGCACCAACAGAGCCCACAGCTCCGCAGATGGTGCAGAGAGTATCCCAGAGGTCAGAAAACTGCGATTTGAGGTAAAAGAGGGAAAAATGGCAGGAGATAGAGACATTGGTGGACCCCTGTACCGCAGCCATGTGAGGGGAAAACACCAGAGCGCAGAGTCAACGGCAGCACCGGGCGAGGCGCCAACTAGGAAGGCCTGATCACTCGTCCTCAGGAGATGAATGGCCTGAAGGCCCCAGTGTCAGAGTGACTGGCTTGGGCAGCTGGACCAACCTCTGAGCCCACTGCTCCATAAGAGCAGCCCACTAGTGAAACTGCTCATCGGAAGCCCCTCCAATAGGTGGGAGGAGCTCCGTGTCAAGGAGGTCAGCTACCAGAGACAAAACTGGTGACTCCGACAGAGGTGAAGACCGTGCCTGGCCCTAATAACTGACCATTTATGCACAGACATACCAGAGGGTGACCTTGCACGCCTTTTTCTTCTTCAACCTGTGTGTCAAAGAGGAACTTGAGGTCAACGGCGCTGGAGAATGGACCATTTCCTTTTATGCTTTCGGGGACCGCGCATCCCCTGAGCACTGGACCATCTGTTGTCGCACTCTCCTCTGGGGAGAGTGGGCGACTGGACCCGCCCGCTGACTAAACAGCTTTCATACAAAGTCTCCCTACCGTCACCTGACCCGCTCATGGTCCACTCCATCAATGGAGGGCTGAAGACTTCTGTTGTACAATTTGAAATATATAATTGGTACTGATTTGAAATAATTCTACAAAACAATAAACTGAATTATTGCTGCTAGTGAAGTTTAACTCCTGGCAGGCGAGTGACATCGTCACTTAAGTGCACTCTACAGTGGGAAAAAAGGAACTGAGGTGGTTGGAGGGTTGACGCTGAGATAGTCATTATCACACGAGAGGAGGCTTGTGGTGCCACTCCTCATGGCTGTATCTCTGTATCTGCCCTCTTGAAAAAGTTTGCTACCACTGGGTTCTAGTGCTCCGCAAACTGCCATTACTGTGAATGAGTGGTGGAGACTTTATGTCCAGGAAGATCAGGCATAACATGGGGCACAATGTGGACCAGTAGCACAAACAGGAACTTAAATACTAGGGTGCACAAGTCACCGTTTGTCAGTATTTCAAAGGAGGTGAATGTGCCAATGTATTGGTCACACTAGGAATATAGCTACCATTGTAGGCACTGTATTATAAAAAGAGTTTGCAGAGTCAGCAGGCTGCTTTGCAAATGGTAGTACAATAAACCATGAAGAAACAGATTGTTTAACAATGGAGGAATGGATAAAATATGCTCCAATAAACTGCAGGCTAACCTTTTCCCTACAGTGGCGAGATTATTTGTGGAAATGCCAGATGTGCTATTTTCGAACCCCTGCAATACAAGCAAAGTATATGGGCTTACACACAAAGAAATGTTGAGAGATGATGGGGAGGCACTTGCCACATACCCATATTTTTTGGGACATGCCCTCTGTGACTATGTTTTGGCAAGGTTAATGAGACCCTTAATGCTCTATTTGTAGAGCAGAACTTGCTTACTCCATGATCGGTCCTTCTTTCTGGTCTGCCATGGACCATTAAGGGCAAAGTTTAAGACTGCTGTTAATTTTGCTACTGGTAGCAAAAAATGTATTACTAATCTGTGGTTATGGAGAACCCCTCCCCGCGAGCGGTCAGACTGGGTAGGCTTAAGTTAATATCTATAGAATTGAAATCTACAGTTTCAATCCATGATAAATTAGCTAAAGTTGAAGAATTTTGAGGCGCTTGGTGCTTTACCAGATTAATACTAATCCAGACTTTAGACCATGACATGGGACAGGGTTATGAATACTAATTAATATGTTATGCTATCTTTGGGGAGCAGTGCATTAAGGACATATTAAACTCACCCATGGTACTATGTGGAGTTGTTTTAGGTTACCCTGCGACACACTCAAAACCTATCTTTATGTATCTGACAGTTGTACAAGTGATGCAATAACTGTTACTATGTTTTGTTTACCCTGCTGCTGTTATTATTCTGTTATCTGTTCTTATTCTGGATTTGTACTGTAAGGTGTATGAAACTGTGTCAATAAAATCTGGATTAAAAAAGAAAAACAGATTGTTTCATGGTGATATAAGAGGGAATAAGGGGTATGAAATAGTTGGCAATATGTTTAGAAGGAAAGGTACAAGTAGACGTGAGAGGCAAAACAGTTTAGAAAAATGTTACCTCCTTGCTCTTTCTCCGAGGGTCACATACAGTAAGTGTTGGTTTGCGGATTAGAACCCAGGGCATGTTAAATGCCAGGAATGTCAGCAGAAAATGCTGAAGCACCTACTGAAGAGTGACTGGCCAAAGGAACAGGTTTAAAATTGTTTAACTAATATGTATACTAGCACAAACTATGGAATTTAAAGTAGCAATATCCTGAAACAACATAAAGGAACTGCTCAACATGACCATGATCTCCCTGAACAAGCCTATGTATTTGTGAAATATTGGGGTACAAAAGTCATGGTCAGAAGCCTGAAATTAAGATTGAGATAATAAAGAACTTTTGATTAAATACCTATTTAGGAGTTTGGCTGACTTTCTGGACTTTGTCTGACCACCTACAGAAACTGCCATATACAAACAGGTGCCACAGTCTGCGGGGGATGTCCCATGACAGCAGCGCTGCCTACAATTATACAAACTGCAATTTCAGATGTTGATGTTGTACACAGGTTGTGCAACCACTAATGTGCTGAAGTGCAGTAGCCTCAGGGTCAGCCCTTTGTATGGCACCAGGCTGACAGTGACGCCGACATCACTTCCATGTCCTGGGCAAAGGGTGCGACCATCAATGCCATCCTCTGCTCACCCCATTCCTTAAGACCTGCTTGTGGAGGAGTAGTTTCTCATTTGTCACGTCACTCAACCTGTCTGCCCAGGTGGTCCATTGGCCAAAAACTTCTCCAATAGTGTTCCACGTTCCTGTTGTTCAGTGTATCTACTCTCTCGTCACATTCCTTTGTGCTCTGCTTCCCCTAACAGAATGGACTTTCCAGCTCACAAGGCAGAACTCCCTTAAAGAACTGCTTTTGATCAGACAGTTGCCAGCAATGGGGTGACCCAGGGCACAGCGGAAAGCCCCCATCGTACTGACATTCTCATTAACCCCGTCTCCCTCCCATGCCTTTTGGAGGAGACAGGGAAGCTGAAACAGACAACTGCACAAAATCCTGGCAGGAACAACCCATCCAAACCGATGAGCAAATGGGCCGGGGCGGCTGTAGCTATGAGGCAGGAGGTGGACTAGAGCCCTCGAACAATGCTCTACTCCAGGCAATTTGGGATTTAGATAAAAAAGCTGAATCCCTGAATACCCTAGTTACTCTCTTTGACACCAAAGTAAAGGCAGCCTCGGCTGAAGTGAAATCTGCTTTGAAGCCAGCTAATAAATCAGCTGTAGCCTTCTTTGGCGTCATAGCAGAGAACAAATTGTCAAGCATGAGGCTTGAGTACCTCAAAAATGGGGCCTGGCTTTCCAACTTTACAGTACTCATAATCCCAGAAGAACTAGAAAATGCAGATCCACATACCTTTGTTACACAACTCTAAAAACTTGAAATGTGGACATTACAGGGCAAATATTTAAGGTTTACGAGGTAAACCTGAGAACAACCAGCGGACACTGATCAGCCACAGACCCTGCTGATCACTACAGGGGGGTCCGCATGTTAAATACTGTGTTCTCCAAGCTTCAAAATGGACTTGGCAATTATATTTAGAGGATGGCATAACATTTTTCATTTTTATGAATTTGAGCTTTGCTACGCGGCAATGCCACAGAAGCTTTCAAGTAGTTAGGGCTAGACTATGAACACTTGGGAGTCTCCCATACTCTCTTGTTTCCTGTGAAGCTGAGAATTCAGCAAGCAGCAAAACAATACCTATACCCAGACCCTGCCAAGGTAGGTAAGACACAGACCTAAGTACACAGGACTTTGCTCAAACTTAGCAACCCCCGAGAACTGGAAAGGGAAGACTGACTTTCTGGTGGATTTTTGTTGTATCACATAGTCGTAAAATAAATATTTATAGTGTTTATATCTGTTGGTGGCTTAAGGCAGTTATTGCTGTACTAAGGTACTGTGCTTTTAAATACTGATGGTGTCAGTAGGAGCTCTGTAAGTATGGAAGATACTGATGTGGGGTTCAATGTTCCACAAATTTAAATTAATTAGCTGTTATTAATCAGGTAGCAGGCCTTGCTGTTGGCAGGGAGTTGCTATTCTCAGGATGGTCACTGCCACGAGGCCTCCCAGCTGTAAGGTATACTATATGTGCACATGGATCACTGACCCTGCACGGAACAGGAAACAGATCCTGGAATTCCAAAACTGATGGCACCTTCACTCAACAGGAAACTGAATAGAAATAAATGTAAAAAAGAAAAGATAGGATTGCATCAAAAGTTCCTCAAAATCTGCAAAATCACTTTAATTCTTTACTAAAGTCACAATCCTCTGTTTGTGACATCAGAATCATTTCCACAGAGCTGGCCCATTGGCACAGTGGTAGTGCTACCGCTCGTGATGCTGGCAACATGGGCTTGGAAGTGACCCTGAGCTGGAAGGGGGTGGTAAAGGAGGAGGAGGAGGAGGATCGAGCATCTCAGCAGATGCTCTCCTTCTCTGCGGAGGGAAGACCGCGTGCTCAGTCACAGCGCTGCCGCCTGAGTGACCACAGGTGGCAGTGCAAGCGGAGCTGTGATGGGTGGGCAAAGGCCTCCTGACTAGGACATCTGCAAGCTAGTGTGCCGACACCCGCTTAGTCCTCACCCACGAGGCACTCAGAATGGGAATACTGGAGAAGAAAAACCTTCCTGACCATGGCAGAATGATACCACCTCTCTCTCTCTCTTTGCAGGCCCTGCACCACTTACTGGAGTGCCAACAAGAACTGGACTAAACCCCTCCTGGGCCTGAGGAACCATGAGGCTCCACCATGGGGGGGGGTATCATGGGGCACTGTACAGGTCAGAGGTCACTGCCAGAGACAGCAGGTTATGGGGCTGGGAGAGAGAAGAGGGCTGAAGTAGGTAGGTCTGGTGAAGAAAGCATACTAAATTAAAAAAATAATTTCCATGGCAGCATGTTGTGATGTCACAAACAGAATTATGACTTCAGCAAAGTATGAAACAGCAGAAGCAGATTAACTCTGGGGGACATGGAGCGAGGTAAGTCATGGGAATGGCGAGTGATGGGACTGGGCAAGGTAGGGGACTGAAGGGGGCTGGACAGGTAATCAGGAGGAAAACGAATAGAAATTAAAAGAAAAAAAAGGAAGCAAATTAACTCTGGGGACAAGGATCTCATTTCTAGCACTACCGCTCACGACACCAATGAGCCGGGTTTAGAAGCGAGCCTGAGTCGTTGGGGGCCGACACGGAGGAGGAGGACTGAGCATTCCAGAGGACACCCTAGAGGACACTCTCCTCTACCGGGGAGGGAGGACAGGATGCTGCACCGCAACAGGGAAAGGTATGCCTCTTTGCAGATGACACCAAGATCTGTAACAGAGTTGATGCACAAGAGGGGGTAGAAAAGATGAGAAGGGACTTGGCAAGGTTGGAGGAATGGTCAGACATATGGCAACTTAGATTCAATGCAAAGAAGTGCAATGCAATGCATCTGGGAAACAAAAACGCAGGAGAAGAGTAGACAATAGCAGGGGAGGTACTAACAACAACAAAAATGGAAAGGGACCTGGGGGTAGTCATATCAGATGACCTAAGGTGGGTAAGCAATGTGAAAAGTCGGTAAGGAGAGCCAGGGGGATACTGGGATGCATAGGAAGGGGCATCACAAGTAGAAAAAGGGAAGTGGTTATCCCTCTATACAGACAGCTGGTGAGACCCCATCTGGAGTACTGTGTGCAATTTGGAGACCTCATCTATGCAATGACATAGACAGGATGGAAGCAGTCCAGAGGAGGGCAACTAAAATGGTGTAGGGTCTGCAGCAGAAACCATATGAAGAGAGACTGAGAGAGCTTAATATGTATACTCTTGATGAAAGGAGGGACAGGGGGACATGATAGAAACTTTCAAGTACCTCAAGGGAATCAACAAAGTCCAGGAGGGTAGCATCTTTCAGAAAAAGAGATGTGTAAGAACAAAAGGGCACAATTTAAAGATAGAGGGGGGATGGCTCAGGGGTAATGTGAGGAAAAATTTTTTTCACGGAGAGAGTGGTGGATACATGGAACCGCCTTCCTGAGGAGGTCGTTGAGTCTAAAACAGTGGGGGAATTCAAACATGCATGGGACAGACATAAGGCAATTGTAGTGGGGGGTTGCAGGAAGTAGGCTGTTGGTTAACTAGAATCTGCAGCTTATCCAGTAGGTAGGGAAATGGGCAGACTGGGTGGGCCAGTGGTCCTATCTGCCGCCAAAGTCTATGTTTCATGTAACATCACCTCCTAGGTGGCCACAGGTGGAGATGAGAGCAGAGCAGTGGATTCATGTGAAGGCTGCCAAGCCTCTGATGGTAGATGTCTGCACGCCTGGCATGCATGTCAAGCCGCCAACTCCATGGAGCGCCCCTGGGTAGGTGAAAAGGCAGGGAAGCATTACCAGGTGGCAGAATGATGCCCGCAGGCTCCCCACAGACCCCACACTGCCTACTGGGTACAATAGACTTACCCAACCAAGGGAGGCCATCTGATTGGGGGTTGAGGACCCCATGGCTATCACAGTGGGCAAGCCGTGGAGAAATAAGTGGGTCACACTAGGTAAGTCTCAGAGACGGTGGGTGATGGGGTTGAGGGTACCGCAGGGCCGAAGGGGGCCAGCCTGATGAAGGGGAGAAAAAAAGGATCCTGCTCCCATGCAAATTATCCTAGTAATGGCAGCATAGCCTAGAGATAAGAGCAACGAGCTGTCAATGAGCTTGGTAAATCAAGCAGAGACCTTGGTCTGATTCCCGCAACCTCCACTTGCATATTGTGTGGCACTGACCAAACCACTTAACCTCCTAGTGCTTCTGGGATGCACCTGAAAAGGAGCTTCATCTCAGTATGCCTCTCCCAGCCGAAAAACAAAATGTGCACAATAACAATAAATAAATAATGACGAATTAGGGGAAATGAAATGAAGACAGTATACAGAATACATGAGGTGATATGTCTAAATATTACGTTTTTTGAAATTTTCCAAAAGTTACAAACCCACTCATTTCATTAGTGCTCTCTTACTGTTACGTAAGCAGAGTTCACACACTGAGTTGTATTTCAGTGAATATTTTTTTTTTTACGTATTGTGTGGGATGCTCATTGATGCACTGTTCTTCGGACATTTCACGCACAGAACTCACAATGACTTTTAATACAGAACGCAAGGAAGAACAAACCTGGGAAACACTGGATAGGACTTTGTGAACCCAGTGGAGCAGTAGTTATAACATGGTTACACTGAAATTCTTTTTGTTTGATTTTTATAACCCAAAAGCCCGTTAAGTGCCCCCTAAAGTCAGAGCAGTTTATTCACCTGCTGCTGTCATTTCAGAACTGAATAGAATACAGCCCCCCTACTCCACCGCTCTCAACAGACTTCCATACTAGACTAGGCCCCCCGGAACAAATGTTTTTATGTTTGTTTCGTTCAGGCTGATTAACAGCCATGTGGAACAACTTCCTTAACCTCATGTATTACAGTATGCCAGCGAAATGTGGAAACTGCTGGAAGAGTTTATGCTGAGGTCCCAGCGGCCTTGGGCAAAGAGTGAAGGCTTGGAACTGTCAAGGAATAGTGCCAGAATACTCAGTCGAATCTTTAGTTTCAAGTCTCCCTTGAGCTCGGAAGGCATGCGCCACACACACACCTGGAGATGGCAGGAACAATAACAATGAAAAAAGACCCCTGGGATGGAACTGAGATTTACTTATAACAGGGCGGGGGGGGGGCATTTTACAGACAGGGGCTCCATAGCTCTGCTGTGAGCCCCAGTAACATATACATAACTTACATTTACTTATTATGGGGTGGGGGTCAGTCTATAAACAGGGTCCCCATAGCTCTAATGTGAGCCCCAATAACACATGCAACACTGACATTTACTTAGAAGGGGGGATCAGTTTACAGAGAGGGTCTCCCATAGCTCTTATATGAGCCCCAGTATCTTATATAACACTCACATTTACTTATTATGGGGTGGGGTGGTCAGTCTATAAAAAGGTTCCCCATAGCTCTAATGTGAGCCCCAGTAACACATACAGCACTGACATTTACTTAGAATGGGGGGGGTCAGTTTATAAATAGGGTCTCCCATAGCTCTTATGTGAGCCCCAGTAACTTATACAACACTGACATTTACTTATAATGGGGGAGGGCCTCAGTTTATAGACAGGGGCCCCATAGCTCTGCAGTGAGCCCAAGTAACATGTGCAACACTGACTTTTACTATGGGGGGATCAGTGTACCGACAGGGTTCCCATAGTTCTGATGTAAGCCCCAGTAACACATATAACACTGACATTTACTTATAATGGGGGAGGGGGTAAGTTTACAGACGGGGTCCCCATAGTTCTGAAGTGAGCCCCAGTAACACATAAAATACTGACATTTACTTATAATGGGGGAGGGGATAAGTTTACAGACGGGGTCCCCATAGTTCTGATGTAAGCCCCAGTAACACATATAACACTGACATTTACTTATAATGGGGGAAGGGGTAAGTTTACAGACGGGGTCCCCATAGCTCTGATGTGAGCCTCAGTAACACATAAAATACTGACATTTACTTATAATGGGGGAGGGGGGTAAGTTTACAGACGGGGTCCCCATAGTTCTGATGTGAGCCCCAGTAACACATAAAATACTGACATTTACTTATAATGGGGGAGGGGGTAAGTTTACAGACGGGGTTGCCATAATGCTGATGAGAGTGTGAGTGACACATACAACTCTAACATCTACTTATAATGGGGGGTCAGTTTGCAGATAGGGTGCCCATAGTTATGGTGTGAGCACCAATGACACATACAACACTGACATTTAATTATAATGGGGGTTGTCAGTTTACAGACAGGGGCCCCACAGCTCTGATGTTAGTCTCAGTAACACAGACAACACTGACATTTACTTATAATGGGGTGGTGCTCATTTTATAGACTGGGGCCCCCATAGCTGTGCAGTGAGCCCCAGTAACATATACAACACTGACATTTACTTATAATGGGGTGGTGCTCATTTTATAGACTGGGGCCCCCATAGCTCTGCAGTGAGCCCCAGTAACATATACAACACTGACATATTCTTATAATGGGGAATGGGCCTCAGGTTATAGACAGGGTCTCCAAGGATCTGAAGTGAAGTGAAGTGAAGTGAAGTGAAGGAATCCTGCAAATGTTTCCCACATCACTAGCTCACCTATTTTCCAGTTTCCCTCCTGCCCATCCTGCCTCTGCCTCTCTCTCTCTCTCTCTCTCTCCTACCAAAATACCAGCTTCTCTGCCTCTCTTCAGCCATGGCCAAGTTCCACCCCTTCCTGAAGTATGCCAGTTAACTATTCCAACCCGTCATTTCTTCCTAAGCTGGTATCCCTCTTCTTGCCTTTCTCTCTTCTTTTAAGTGAACATTCTGGCTAGACAGTTGTAGAGCCTATCTGTTGTAAAGGCCCTCTCACTCAAATGTTGATCTACATATTATATTTTTCTTCTTTGTATAATATTGCATTGTGTTTTACCATGTTACTGTACTATGATTTTTGTATGACCAAGTCCATCTTGCAAATGAGCTATGCTCAATGGTGCCCGCCTGGATAAATAAAGATTTTGATTGATTGATTGATTGATTGATTGATCGATCTAATATAAACCCCAGTACCACATACAACACTGTCATTTACTTATAATGGGGAGTAGGCCTCAGTTTATAGACAGAACTCCCATAGCTCTGAAAAATAGGAAGTGGACTTCAGTTTATAGGCAGGGCCCCAAAATATCTGATGTGAACCCCAGTAACTCATACAACACTGTCATTTACTTATAACAGGGAGTGGGCCTAAGTTTACAGACAGAGCCCCATAGCTCTGAAATCACCCCCAGTAACACATACAGCTCAGTCTTTTACTTATAATATGGAGTGAGCCTCAGTTTATAGACAGCTCCCCAAAGATATGATGTGAGCCTCAGTAACTCATACAACACTGTCAACTGCACTGCTTATGAAGCAGGCTGGGGGGGGGGAACCTGATGGACCTAGAGTATGTTCTGACCTAAAATTATTATGTTGCTGTGTTATTTATAATGAGAAACTGGGGGGTCCCTTTTATAGAAAGGTTTCCTATAGTGCTTTGATCTAGGAGTACTCCAAGCTCAGGTTGGGCAGTGCCTTTTTTTGGTGCACTTTCTGTATGGCAGCACCTACTGCAACCAGCTCCTATTCGTACGGTCCAAAATGATGAACAGGCTTCATCGCTACTTAAATCATGCCCAGACTGTTCTTGTCATCTTCAGCATTTTCAGTTTTCTTTCTAAGCCCTCATCATGCGATTTACTATGGTTCTGGTAATGAGCTTTCTTTGTTTTTGGCATTTTACATTAATGTACACTGCACTGCAGAAAAGCTTGCAGAAATTAGAACTCTCACACACACACACACACATGCGCACGCAGACACAACACACACACTAACTCACTCACTCTCTGAAATGCTGACACTAGATATTTCTGCTGCTTCAATCATAAACACACACACACACTGCAGCCAGGTGTAAGAAAGACAATGAGAAAGAAAAGATACACATGAACCAGGGCTCTCTGTAGTTATTGTCATCCCTCACCCATGGTCCAAGATTCCCCAAATCCTGGGTCTCAGACTTCCTGGGGTGGCAGTATAGCCTAGGGGTTAGAGAACAAGCTGTGAAGGAGCTTGGTACATCCAGCGGACCTGGGCCTGATTCCCCACAATCTCCCATTTGCATACTGTGTGACTCTGAGCAAGTCACCTAACCTCCCCAGTGCTCTTGGGTTGCCCCTGTAAACAGGCCTTGGGTCTAGTGGGCCTTGCCCAGTGGTTACCAAAATTAAAAAAAACTTTAAAGTCCAGCCGACATCTTCTGGCACATCCTGCAATACAAAGGGTGAGTGTCAAGACAGGGACTTGTACATTCTGAAGGGCAAGCAGCCAGTCCCAGAGATGCAAAGTATTGATGCATGTTGCATCCTAATTAGCTGCCTCTGTGTAAAGGACATGGGACCCTACACTTCCCGAGAGCCTTTGTGGTCCATACAAAGCTTCAGCAACATGGAATAATTCCACCCCAACCAGCAGGGGGAGACACAGGTAAAACTCTGTCATGGCAAATGCTGATGGCAATAGAACCACAGCAGAGGGAAAGGTGGCCACCATCAGGAGAGATAACAAAATCCAATCCCCCCCCCCCAACTAGGGAGCAGCATCCAGTTGAAAGCATGGACCATGTTCACCTTTGCATATGGACTGTATTATTACAACTGGTTCAGATCAATACATCAGGTGACTGTTCTTCATGTCAGGGTGTTGTGGCTCAGTGGCACTGCACTGCATGCAGGAGACTCAAAGATTTAGGAGTAAGTTTAGGTCACTCACTCTCTATGCCACAGAAGAGTGTGTGTGGTACTGTGCAACCATGCAGGGAGACTCAAGAGTTCAGGAGCAAGTTCATGGCATTCACTTACTGTGCCACATAAGGCTGGCTGTGGTGCAGTGCAGTCATGCAGGGAGACTGAAGAGTTCAGGGCATTTACTTACTGTGCCACAGAACGTTGGCTGTGGTGCAGTGCAGCCATGCAGGGAGACTGAAGAGTTCAGGACATTCACTTACTGTGCCACAGAACGTTGGCTGTGGTGCAATGCAGCCATGCAGGGAGACTGAAGAGTTCATGGCATTCACTTACTGTGCCACAGAAGGTTGGTTGTGGTGCAGTGCAGCCATGCAGGGAGACTGAAGACTTCAGGGCATTCACTTACTGTGCCACAGAACGTTGGCTGTGGTGCAGTGCAATGGTTGTAGAGCTGTAGATTTCCAGGAGATGTTTTGGTGACTGAGGCGCTGCCCCATCTGCACACACCTCTCTAGGTTGAGAGCGGAGGTTGCTGGTCTCTGTGCCAAGCTGGCTAGAATCCAGAGGACCTTTTGCCCTACTCAGGGGCCACCGTGTTCGCTGCCAATGCCCCAAAGGTTGCCTAGAGAAAGTAGGGGCAGCTGAACCTGGTGGGCTCCAGGAGAGTGGGGAGGTGGGGTCAGGCACATTCCTAGCATGTGCCAGTACAGAATTTCTTTACCGCTCTGGTGGGACAGGACTGCCATGATGAGGCACTGTAGAGGTGGCAAGGAAAGATGTAGGTATTCTCCGGAAGGCCCCAACGGGCGGGAAGTAGAGGACCCTAACAGAGGAGAAAGCACATTCTAGTGGGGACCAGTTGTCAGAGGGATAGATTTGGGAGCAGGATGTGGTGGATAGAGGGAAGTTAGGTGCCTACATGGCACCTTGGCTCGGAGGGATGGAGAGTGAATCCTAAGGATTACTAGGGTGGAAGGACAGGGAGGGGAGCTGGGTGTCATTATCCACCGAATATAAATGACCTAGGGGAATGGCATTAAGTTAGTACAGGGAGAGTTCAGGGAACTGGTGAGGGGCCTAAGGCAAGTAGCATGAATGGTGGCATTGCTGAGGTGCTACCCATCTATGGCCAATGAGAGGATAGGGTACTGCACACCAGGAGCTTCAACACTTGGATGAAGGATTGGTGCAGGAAGAAGGGCTAAGTTTCACTGGGGACTGGGGCTGACATGGAAGGATATGGCTCTATACAGAGGTGATGGCTTGCATCCATCTGGGAGGAGCACCACAGTCCTCAGTGGAAGGTTAAGATATAACCTTGATAAACATTTAAACTAGTCGAGCGGGAAGGCGGAAATACAAAGGAGGCACAAGCTGTCCTCATCCCCCAACAGACTGAAGCAACAACTAGGGGCTCTAAGGGGAGGAAGTCCCCCCAGGGCACAAAATGAAGGAAGCAGAAATGTAGTAGGGGACAAGGGTGACTGGAACAGAAAAGGTGGAAAGGGAGATGTGGAAGAGGCAATACATGAAAAGGATAGTGAGGGGGGAAGGGAGAGAGGGAAGTTTCAAGTGGCAACAAAGGCAGGAAGGGGTAACAGGCAGAGTGGAAGCAAGGTGTGGAGAGGCATGTGTGCCAATGCAAGGAGTTTTGGAAATAACATTCCAGACTTGGAGGCCATCATGGTGGCAGCAGACCTGGATCTTGTGCCCATTACTGAGTCATGGTGTACAGGGAGCCGTGACTGGGACATGGCCATACCAGACAAGACTCAGTTATGGAAGGATAGGGGGGAGAGGAGAGGAAGGGTGTAGGGGTTATGTATATGAGAGAGGGTAGCACAGCAATGGAAATGCAGAGGAACCTAGGGGTTAAGGAAGGGATGGAGGTGCTGTGAGTCACCCTGAAGACAGGAGCCAGGGCCACTGTTCACACTGGGGTGCTATATAGACCTCCAACACAGGGGAAGAAATGGACAAGGCAATGGGGAAGCCATCAGTATGATGGGACGAAAGGTGGAGGTACTGCTGGTGGGGGACCTCAGTCTACTGAATGTAGACTGGGGCCTCCCTGATGTGGCCTTGGCTAGAAGCAGGATCATCCTACACTCCCAACACTGGATATTTGTCAGGCAACTAGTCAGAAAGCCCACTCAGGATGGGACAGTACTGGACCTGGTGCTGACAAACAGGGACAGTATTACAGATGTCAAGGTGGGAGGCCACCTGGGGACCTGCGACCACCGTACAGTGTGGTTTAACATAAGGACGGCAGCAGAGACAAACCACACAAGGATGGGGGTTATGGACTTCAGGAGAGCAGATTTAATTAAAAATAAAAGGATGAATGCTTCAGAGAAGACCTAGCAGGTGGGTGACTGCCTGGATGGGGTGGAGGAACTGTGAGTCAAATTAAGGGATGGTATAGTGAAGACACAAAGCTCTGGATGAAAGAAGTGAGCAGAAATTAGAGAAAATAACCCCCGTCATTCTCAGGGGAAGTCACTGAGAAGGTAAAGGCTAAAAAGGAGGCATTCATGAGATATAAGGAGTCGCAGAGGGAAAAGTATAGGGAGGTATACTAGGAATAGTAGAGGGAAGCAGGCTAGTGCAGTGAGGGGCGCAAAGGCACAAACAGAGGAAAGGATACCTAAAGGGGACAAGAACTTTTTTCAGATACATAAGCGAAAACAAGGAGACATGGGGAGGGATAAAACAAGGAGACATGGGGAGGGATAGAACAAGGAGACATGGGGAGGAATAGTGAAGTTAAGAAGGGCAGAAGGAGACTGTGTAGAGGAGGATCAGGAAAAAGCAGATATACTGAACAGATACTTCTGCTCAGTCTTCACAGTAGAGGGAGAGGAGGACAGACCATATGGAAGCAGCAGGAGCACTGGGGGGAGGAAGGTAGATACAAGTCCATTCACAGAGGAACAAGTCCTGAAAGAACTTGAGAATCTGAAAGTGGATAAAGCTATGTGGTCGGATGGAGTACCCCCAGGGGTGCTGAGGGAGCTTAGGGAAATACTGGCTGCACCTCTGACAGCCCTGTTCAACAACTTACTGGAGACAGATGAGGCTCCAGAGGACTGGAGGAGGGCAGATGTAGTCCTGCTTCACAAAAGTGGCAGCAGGAGGAATCTTGGAAACTGCAGGCCAGCCAGTCTAACATCAGTAGTGGGGAAGTTAATGGAGACATTTTTAAGAGCAAGGTTAGCGGAATATATTGAATCCCATGGCTTACAAGACCCAAGACAGCACACATTCATGGAGAGAGGTCATGTTGGATGAATCTGACCAATTTCCCTGACTGGGTGACCAAGGAAATAGGTCAGAGTGGGGCAGTGGGTGTGGCCTACTTAGACTTCAGCAGGGGCTTCAACACTAGCACACTGGAGGCTCATAAGGAAACTGGGCAGTTTAGGGGAGGGACCCACAGTGGTAAACTGGGTACACAACTGGTTGATGGATAGGTGACAGAGAGTGGTGATAAACAGCACTCATTCTAATGTGGAGAGAGTGACCAGTGGGGTACTTCAGGGCTCAGTGCTGGGACTAGTCACCTTCACTGTCTTAACAGGCGACATTGCAGGACAGCATGAAGGGAAGGTATGTCTCTTTGCAGATGACAATAGGTTAGATACTCCATAGGGAGTGGAGAGAATGAATAGAGACCTGAGGAAACTTGGGGAGTGGTCGAGGATATGGCAGCTGGGTTTCAATGTTAAAAAGTGCAAGATCATGCACCTAGGGCACAGAAACCCAGAGGCAGTGTATAAAACTGGAGGAGAGGTAACTGACTGTCACTAAACAGGAAAGGGACCTTGGATTTATCATATCTGATGATCTCAAGGTGGTGAGACAGCACTACATGGCAGCAGGAAGGGCCAGTGGGATACTGAGGTGCAAAGGGGGCGACTCACCAGCAGAAGGAGAGAGGTGGTGTTACCATTGTATTGATCATGGGTGAGACCCCACCTGGAGTACTGTGTCCAGTTCTGGGGCTGCATCATAAACCCTACGAAGAAAGTGAGGGATCTCAATATTATTTACAGTATTTATTTAGTTTTGATTACTGGGTAAGTGCAATGGACAAAATATGCCTATTTTCAGTCATGAGCTGGGAGAGTACAGTTATGAGAGCACAATACAGTACAAATACAGTGAAGAAATAATCATGCTAGAAATGTTATAGTTTAATGCATGCAGGCATTAATGATGACAGACTGCAGTATTTGTATGCAGTTAATTTGAGTAATGTACTTGTAACTGTATTAATTTATTATTATTTTTTTATCCAGAGATATCTTGGACAGCTGGATAGAGCAAGCTGCTTTCTGCACTTTTAACTGACAGACTTTATTGAAGGACATTCTGTGAGCCCTCAGAACTCTTCAGCTATACAGGTTACTAAAAGATCTCTGGACATTACTGCATACTTGAAAAATGCTTTCATGATCATCTAATGCTGCATGGCTGGTTAATAAAGTTGAGTTAAAAAAATGTTATAGTTTCACAGTACAGTGTGTGACAGAAGCATTACAGTACAATACATGATCGAGGGTAGCAAGGAGACAGTATATTGCAACAAAAACAACTGGGCATAAGTGCAGCAGTAATAGGATGCATCAAGTTAATTAAACAATTGCCAACCACTTTTATACGGATAGCGTTAATTCGACTTAGATATATTACAGGAGGCAAGAAGCAGGTACAAGAGTCAGAGACCATTAGATGATGGTAGAGCTCCCTTTGGAAACAGGCATGGGAGGGAGCGCAGGAGGCATGTATACCCTGGAAGAGAGGGGGGAGAGGGGGAATGACAAAGACCTACAAGTACCTTTATGGGGATGAATAAGGTGCAGGAAGGAGTACTTTCCTGAAGAGAGGGCACAAGGACAAGGGTATATGCAATGAAGCTGGAAAGGGAAAATTTAGGAGGATGTAAGAAAGTACTTCTTCACTGAAAGAGTGGTGGACATCTGGAACAGACTTCCAGCAGAGGTGGTGGGGTGAAAACAGCAGTGGGCTTTAAGCATGCATGGGATAGAGCAAAAGAATCTTGGTAAGAAAGCGGAGTTAGGGAGAAGCCAGTGCATGAGTAGGATTATGGAGATAGTATAGGCAGGGGAAAAATGGCAGACTGGGTGAGCCAGAGTGAACCATCTTGCTTAGCAAAATTCAGTGTGTCTATGTGTGTCACTGCACTGTCATACAGGGAGACTCATGGTGGAGGACTGAGTTCTGGTCTCTCGCTCACTGTGCCCCAGAAGAGTGGATGTGGCACTGCACTGCCATACAGGGAGACTCAGGATTCAGGAATAAGGTCAGGTCTCTCACTAAGTGTCATGGGAGGCTGAACATGGCACTGTGCTGCCATGTAAGGAGAATCAGGGTACAGAAGCAATGTTGGTCACTCACTCACTGTGCCACAGAAGGGTGGGACATGTCACTGCACTGCCAGTGGGAAGACTTAGGGTTCTGAAGCAAGAGCAGGTCTCTCACTCACCCATGGGAAGGTAAGTGTGGCACTGTGTGCAGCCATGTGGGCAGACTCAGGGTTCAGGGAGTGAGGTCAGGTCACTCACTCACTGTGCCACAGAAGGGTGGATGTGGCACTGCACTACCAAGCAGAGAGGCTCAGAGTTCAGGGAGTGAACTCGGGTCTCTCCCTCACTGCATCATGGAATGGCAGTTGTAGCACTGCGCTGCCACAAAGGGACTCAGGGTTAAGGCGCGAGTTTGCATCTCACTCACTGTGCAATGGGAGGGTGGGTTATGGCACTGCACTGCCACACATGAAGACTCAGAGTTCGATAACGAGGGTGGGTCTGTCACTCATTGTGCCATGAGAGGGTGGCTGTGAAATTGTGCTGCCATGAGTGGAAACTCGGGGTTTAGGAATTAGTCTGAGTCTTTCACTGTGCCATGGGAGGGTTGACGTGGCACTGTGCTGCCATGTGGGGAAACTTGGGGTTCAGGAGAGAGTGGGGGTCTGTCGCTCACTGTGCCATAGGAAGGTGGGCATGGCACTGTGCTACCATGTGGAGCAGGTTCATGAATGAGTTTAAGTCACACACTATGCCATGAGAAAGTGGGTGTGGCACTGTGCTGCCAGGTGGACACCAGGATTCACAAATGAGTTTGGAGTCACACACTGTGCCATGAGAGTGGTGTGGCACTGTGCTGCCATGGGTGGAATGGAAACCCAGGATTTATGAATGAGTTTGAGTCACTCACTATGTTATGAGAGAGTGGGTGTGGCACTGTGCTGCCACAGGTGGACACCAGGATTCATGAATGAGTTTGAATACTCACTGTGCCATGAGAGGGTGGGTGTGGCACTATGTTGCCACAGGTGGAAACCCAGGATTCACAAATGAGTCTGAGTCACTCACTGTGCCATAAGAGGGTGTGTGTGGCACTGTGCTGCCATGGGTGGACACCCAGGATTCATAAATGAGTCTGAGTCACTCACTGTACCATGACAGAGTGGGTGTGGCACTGTACTGCCACGGGTGGAAATCCCAGGATCCACAAATGAGTTTGAGTCACTCACTGTGCCATGACAGAGTGGGTGTGGCACTGTGCTGCCACGGGTGGAATGGAAACCCAGGATTCATGAATGAGTTTGAGTCACTCATTGTGCCATGGGAGGGTGGGTGTGGTACTGTGTGCTGGCTCGTGTGAAATCCAGGATTCATGAATAAGTCTGAGTCACTCACTGTGCCAAGAGAGGGTGAGTGTGGCACTGTGCTGCCATGGGTGGACACCCAGGATTCACAAATGAGTCTGAGTCACTCACTGTACCATGACAGAGTGGGTGTGCAGCACTGTATTACTATGGGTGGAAACCCAGTTCACGAGTGAGTTTACGTCTCTCACTGTGCCATGAGAAGGTGCATGTGGCACTGTGCTACCATGGGTGGAAACCCCAGATTCACAAATTAGTTTGAGTCTCTCAATGTGCCATGAGAGGGTGGGTGTGGCACTGTAGGGGTACATGAGCAAGTTTGGGTCTCTCACTCACAAGCAAGTTTGGATCTCACACTCACTGTACCATAGAAAGGTGGGCATGAAACTGTGCTGCCATGTGGGGAAACTTAGGCTTCAGGAATGAAGCTGAGTCTCTCACTCACTGTACCATCAGAGGGCATGCGTGACACCATGGGGGTTTAAGAGCAAGTTCGGGTCTCTCACTCACTGTACCATGGGAGGGTGGGCATGAAACTGTGCTGCCGTGTGGGGAAACTTAGGCTTCAGGAATGAGGCTGGGTCTCTCACTCACTGTACCATCAGAGGGCATGCGTGACACCGTGGGGGTTTAAGAGCAAGTTTGGGTCTCTCACTCACTGTACCATGGGAGGGTGGGTGAGAAACTGTGCTGCCATGTGGGGAAACTTAGGGCTCAGGCATGAGGCTGGGTCTCTCAGTCACGGTACCATCACAGGATGGGTGTGGCACTGTGCTGCCATGTGGGGAGATTTGGGGTTCAGGTACAAGGTTGGGTCTCTCAATCACTATACCACAGAAGAGTGGGCACAGCACTGTAATGCCACGCAAGGAGACTCAGGATTCAAGAGCGAGTATGGATCACTCTGCCATGGCAAGGTGGATGTGGCACTGTGCTGCCATGTCGGGAGATTTAGGGTTCAGGAGCCAGTTTGGGTCACTCACTTACTGTGCCAAAGAAGGGTGGGTATAGCACTACGCTGCCACGTGGGTCGACTCAGGGTTCGGAAGCAAATTTGGGTTTCTCACTCACTGTGTCACAGCAGGGTAGTTGTGGCACTATGCTGCCACCTGAGAAGACCCTGTGATCAGGAGCAAACTCCACTCTTTCAGTCACTGTGCTGCGGGAGGGTTACATGCCAATTCATTGCCACGCATGGACACTCAGGGGTCACTGTGCTGTGGGAGGGTTAAGTGCCAATCCACTGCCATGCAGGGACACTTCAGGGGTCACTGTGCCGTGGGAGGGTTATGTGCCAATCCACTGCCACGCAGGGACACTCAGGGGTCACTGTGCTGCAGGAGGGTTACATGCTAATTCACTGCCATGCAGGGACACTCGGGGGTCACTGTGCCATGGGAGGGTTATGTGCAAATCCACTGCCATGCAGGGACACTCGGGGGTCACTGTGCTGCAGGAGGGTTACGTGCTAATTCACTGCCACGCAGGGACACTCAGGGGTCACTGTGCCACGGGAGGGTTAAGTGCCAATTCACTGCCATGCAGGGACACTCGGGGTCACTGTGCTGTGGGAGGGTTATGTGCCAATCCACTGCCATGCAGGGACACTCAGGGGTCCTGTGCCACAGGAGGGTTAAGTGCCAATCCACTGCCATGCAGGGACACTCAGGGGGTCACTGTGCCACAGGAGGGTTAAGTGCAATCCACTGCCACGCAGGGACACTCGGGGTCACTGTGCCGGGAGGTTAATGCAATCCACTGCCACACAGGGACACTCGGGGTCACTGTGCCGTGGAGAGGTTATGTGCCAATCCACTGCCATGCAGGGACACTCAGGGTACAAGAGTGAGTTCAACTCTCACGCTTGCTGTGCTGGAAAATGGTGGGTACAGCACAGGGCTGCCACGTAGGAAGACAAAGTGTTCAGAAGCGAGTTCACGTCTCTTACCATGAGATGATGGACGAGTTGCAGAGATGATATGCATACAGGTTCAGGAACTGTTAGGCTGGAAGGGCATACTCACTCTAACACACACATTTTATGCCAACATAGAAAATGCCCTTTGAACTCTTTAAGCTGTAAGTGTCTGTTTAATCCCCCCACCCTCACCTTTTTGCAATGACTGCAGAACAGGGTGCAGACTGCATAGTGTTTGTACACCACCCCCTGCCAAACAATCACGAATCACTACTGGTGCAGACTGGGAAGGCAGCTGCTCTTTCATCCTCCATGGAGGACAAAGGGGTGGCCATGGCAACCTGAAACATATGGGTGTGGGAAAGGGTGATCAATGGAGAAAAATACAAAATGACATGGGCTCAGCGCAGAACCCACCTCTCCGAGATTTGTGCTGCACTCAATGTCCCCAGCTCCAGCAATGGCAGACAAGATTTCCTCTCAAGGATTCTAAACTATTTTTTTTTTAGGGTTGATAATAGTATTGCTGACCACGAATGTTGGGGAGGGCACCTCCCCCAATCTGTGAGCAGCTAGCAGGGGGCAAAGTCCGATTCTTTACCCTGTTATTTCTTACCAGTTTAGAATCCTCTGGAGAAAATCTCATCTGCCATTCCCAGAGAGAAGCGTTTCTGGAGGGGGATTAGGAGGGGAGAAACAAGAACAAGCAGTGCGGAAATACAAGAATAGTAAATAAAACAATAAAACAGTGACAGTGATTGTGCAATAAAAATACATGGTAATGAGAGACTGAAGGAAGTCAACTGTGCAAATAATTAAATATAAATTCAAAAGGCAATTATACTGTGGAGGCAGCAGTCAAGAGAATTACAAACACCAGGTTCAAAGACTGAACACATTTGGGAACTGTGCAAAAAGGCTGAAGACTGGAAAAGGCCAAGAGCTACAATGCATTTAGTATCGGACTTTCTTCAAGGTACAAAAATGGGTAGTGAATCAAGGACTGGTTGTGAAAAAAGGGAGTACCCCAAGAGAGGCTAGGAGCAAGAGAGGGGAGAGGTGAGAGAGGGAGGAAGTTCCAGACTTCCCAAATGCAAGGCATCATGGGTAGTATATTCAACTCAACAAGAAGGAATATGGGCTGGTCAGGGTTTCAGTAGGATTTTAAGTTCCCAAAAGGCCTCAACAAGCTTCAGATATTAACCATGATACCTTGCGGGGGGTACATAGTAACATTTCAGGCACCAGAAGACAAAATGCCCACATACTGTAAATTGCTTGTTACTTTTCGCTGTTTATATCATGCTGAGGTGAAATTCCCCATATGATTAGCAAGTCTATTCTTAAAATATTCTACACCCCTACTGTATGCCACTTCTGGAGGTAGTCCATTCCAAACTGCTACTGCTGTGTATATTTAATTTTGTTTACTTTAAAAACTACCACATACCACACCTTGCGCCTTTCTGGACAGAGGCACAAACTTCCCTGAACAAAATTCTCCCTACAACCATTCTGAAAACATTTCAAGCCCATTTCTTGGGTACCCAATATCACAAAGATATTAGAAAAACAGAGGCCTGTATCTATAGAGTGTTCACAGCTGTGGCCCTCAAAGCTATCACTAGTAAGTGGTTTAACCGCCACTGCCTCCCACACTGACCAGCTAGACTCAGGGATGTTAGATGCATGAAAACACTAAAAGCTGGCTGAAACCTACAGGTGAATGAATTCTAATTTCAACATTCAAAGGCTGATGAAATTATCAAGAAAAGGACTCTCAAATCAATAAGGGATCCCAAGTGGATGTTTAAACATATTATTTTTATTAGTTGATGGTACACAGAACGTGCTCTACTAAGTGTATTTTATCAACTTCTGCAACTGCACTCGTATATTTAAGCAATAACAACCATTAAGCCAGTCATTTCCGAAGGATTAATGACCAGTTAGAGGATGAGTGGCCTAAGGTGCAACCTCAAGTCACCTCCTCCAGCTGAGTCGTTAGTTCGAGGAAATGACCAGCTTTGAGTTGTTATGGCGAAATTATATAGAGGATAATGTATGGTCCTCTATGGGTTAACGGTCAGTTAACAGTCGAGAGGTTGCCAGGGTGACCATGTAAACCTCGGAAGCGAAGCCTCGAGAGGTTTACGTCGCCATGGCAACCTCGAGACGGTTAAAATTACGACCGTTGCCGTTAGAGGGACCATACATTATTTTATAGTGTATGGTCCCACTATCAAAAAAAGGGCTTACGTTTTTAAAAGTCACCGCCGCGCCTTCAGTCCTTCCCGTCGGTTTCCCTTCAGTCGTTTCCGTGTCGTGAAAAAGCGCGCATGCGCAGAACCACTCTGCTGTTAGTTAATTCCATCGATGTGACGTAGGATCGATAGGTTAACAACATATCTACGCTACATCGGTTAACAACCTTAGGAAATGATGATTTCTAAGGTTAACAGCGCTTCTAACATACATTATAAGTCTAATTGCAATATCAACTTTTGTTTCTACTGTACATTTTTAACTCACTGTATGTTTGAGTGGAGTGGCGCAAGCTGTGTGAGCCACACAGCATCAGCTGGCAACTGGGTCAATTCAATTCAATGATTTATTTTACCAGGAAAAGGCGCCATTGAGCAAGCTCATTCACAAGGAGGTCCTGGGTAGGACAGACGAAAATACAATACAACACAGTACATTGAACAGGCATTGAAAAATACAATACAATATAGTACATTGAGCAGGAATAATATACAATGTAGTACATTTGATGAGCTCTTGGTGTGTGTGTGTGTGTGTGTGTGTATGTGTGTGTGTATATATATATACACCACTTGCCTATGTAATGTTAATAAGCCCGACTAGACAGTATAATGTGTGTTATTATACCATACAGCCCAGTTAGTATATATGAATCCCGTTCAGTCATTTCTAAGACGTTAATGACCAATCCAGTAGCCAATCAGAAGCCTTGCTATGCTCATGAATATTTAATTAGACTTGTAATTATTTGCATGGTTGTTTTGTTTGTATTGTTTTTACTTGCAAAACAACAACAACAACAACAACAAAGTTACAAAAATCCTCCACAGAGATTTTAGAAGTGAGAACATTCCATGTCTTAAATACATAAAAAGTAAATAACCTTGATGCAAAATGGCTGCCTCAGAGGTGATTAATACTTGATCTAATTGCCAGGAGCTTTTGTATAACCCGTCCTTCAAGGCTTTGCACTGAGGTTCCTATTTAACAAAGGAAACTAACCTGTGCATCCAACACACTTTGCATCCACTAATTTCAGGCTTCAGCCCAGGTACAACCATTTCCAAATCCCAGCTCAGGACACTCCGGTCAATCTGCTGTAGTGCATAAGACTGTGTAGACAAACTGGGCAGCCTGCCCACAGATCTGGCCAATCCCACATAAGCCTGCAATGAGCCCTAGTATGCTACTTCCCTTCACAGGATTCCATTTCTCACCATCGGACTCAGTTTCATAGTCACTACTGAGAAATGAGCCAGCTGCCAATCACTTGACTATTTTATCCTTTAAGAGCAGAGCTTGTAGCCAGCTCATCAGTGCAGCCGTAGGGGCTACAACACACAACACCAGCGATCGGGGTTCTGGAACAAGTCCCAGGTTATTGGGGGCTAGCCATGGGGGGGGTGAAGGAGGACTGAGCATCCCAGGGGACAGTCTCCTTCTCTTGGAAGGGGGGTCAGCAACACTCTGCTGTGCTACCACCAACTAGATGACCAGGTGTCGGTGTAATTGAAGGGGCCTACGTCAAGGAGGGGAAGACATTTAAGGATGCTAACCATTGTAAAAATGCACACACACTGCACGCATGGCTGCCCAGACAGTCACCAGTGATGGCATCCTCAGGGGTTGGGCTGTAACAAAGGGGAAAACCTCTCATCCGAGGAGGATAACATACAGGGGCACCCACAGGCCCCACACCCAACAAGCCTGGACAGTCCTCTCCAGCTTCATCTCATGTCCCCACAGATCCAGGCCAGTCACAGGGGCTCCTGCCGTGGGCAGGCAAGCCACATAGTTCAAAGAAGAGTGGAAGTAAGTCCCAGGTGTAGCAGGGTGACAGGGCTAGGGCTGCTTCTGTGAGGGGTCAGATGAGGGTATACCTCTGGGGCCAGAGAAGGAGAATAAAAGAAGTTTAAAAAAAATGACCTGGGCTTGTTACTCTGCCTTGTTCTTTGCATGGTCAGGTACACAGCCATCAACCTGGTCAGCATCCAAAGCATTCTGCACTGAAGTAACAGACAGGTCATGGTTTGCAAACGATTCTCTGGAACCAACGCTGGAGACTGCACATGTCATGGAGGTGAGATGCTCGGCTGTTCAAGAGGGAGGACATGGCCCTCCCAGCATTTTCACACCCCGTGCTGGTCTGTCACACAGCAAAATTAACGTTAGCTGTGAAGGAGCTGCCTACCCACCCTCCTAGGTGGAGTAAAGACGTCAACATGGTGGCTGCTGTCATTGCTGCAGGAGACGGATGGAAATATGGGGGAAGTGAGAAAGACTCACTCCTTGAAGGGGTGTATACAGGTATCACTGGTCCCCAACAGTTGTGTTGTACAAACCCTCAAGAAAAATGGAGTGACAGACTGTCCAGAAGACACTCTGCACAGTCAACCCATCAGTGGCAGTAGGTCATCTTCTGTGATGACGGTGACCTATGTTTGGGAATGACACTGGGTTGCTCGGGGTGGGAGGGAGTTGGACTGGTGTCCCATAGGGGCTCTCCTCCTACATGTTGGGGTTCATCCAGTCTTTGCAGCATGAGTGCCACCTAGTGGAGCCTAGGTGGCATAGGCCAGACATGGACAGCAGAGGAAGGGGACAAGGCCTCAGTGGGCTTACATTTCCAATGTGTGTGGTGCTGCATGTTTATGGCTCAGCAGCTCTGGGAGGGAAAAAGGGAGAAAACTCCAGCACACTGCAGAGTGAGGTCCAGCAAGCTCTAATCTCACCACCCACCCACCCAGCACAAGGAATTCCAGCTGCCACTGGATTCAGATCCATATAGCTGGGGCAGTTGCCCCGCCCTATGATCTTTATTTAGTTAGTTTTTGTTGACGGGAAGAAGGACTAAACAATTTTTTGCCTATTTTCAGCCTCTATTTTTTTTTTTTGGGGGATACAGATGGATGACAACTGAAATTGAACCAGATTTTAAGCTGTTGGTATTTTTAATGAATATGGGAAATCTGGCCAGGACACGGGGAAGTTCCCCTACTTTTTGACAAGTGCCATGGGATCTTTAACATCCACCTGAACTACCACCAGAACAGGCAGATGGGACCTGGTTTAACATCTCATCCAAAGAGCCGGCACCTCAGGAGTGCACCCCCTCCCCCCCAATGCTGCACTACAGTCAGTATTAGGATTTAACCCAAGTGCCTGGAGTGGGGATAGAACTCACAGCCTTCTGATCTTCTGGCCTCAGAGGCGAGTGTGCAACCTGCTGAGTCACTGACACTGCTCTTCCCATGGGAGGGTTTCTCCTCATAAGGCAGGTAAATGGGGGTTCTCTGGGGTCTAGTTTTGGTGATGAGACTAAGCAGAAAAACAAAAAAGTTGACTACTTTTAAAATATAGTATTAATTTTAGCCAGTGTACTAGCCCTTAATATTTCTTGTATCTGTTTAACTACTTATCTCATGATGTTGAAATGGCCTTGTAAACACAATGTAATAATTCCCATGTACTATGTACTATCTATATTTAACATCTGTGTATAATTGTAGTTCCTATATTTCTTTTCGTTCTACTTTGCATATTTGTAGTTTTCCAAGAACTATTTTAAACTACAATTTGCTAAAGATGCTGTACAAAAATAAACTGCTTTCTATTATTTAGTCTCTGAATCTGTCACTATTTTTGTCTGTTTGTGTCTTTTAGTCTGTTTGTGCGTACGCACGCACACACGCAGCGTGTGTGTGTTAGTCTGCAGCATGCCAGCCTGTGTGTATGTGTATCCATTGACATGTGTTAGTGAGTGTGTGTGCTAGTCTGTACACATGTTACCCTGTGTATGTTAGTATGTCCGTGTATGCTCATCTGTTAGCATGTTAGTGTGTGTTTGTGTGTGTGTGCACACGTTACTCTGTGTGTATGTTAGTCTGTGCATGCACATGGCTTAGCATGTGTTAGTGAGTCTGTGTGTATATGTCAGCTTGTGTGCATGTGTGTGTGTAGTTTACTTGCCTGCGTATGCACATCTGTTAGGATGGGTTACTGAGCGTATGCGTGTATGTGTAGTTTGCTTGTCTGCGTATGAGCATCTGTTAGCATGTGTTACTGAGTGTGTGTGTAGTTTGTTTGCCTGCATATGCGCATCTGTAACCATGTGTTACTGCGTGTGTAGTTTGCTATTCTGCATATGCACTTCTGTTAGCATGTGTTAGTGAGCCTGTATATGTGTGTGTGTGTGTAGTTTGCTTGTCTGCATATGCGCATCTGTTAGCATGTGTTACTGAGCCTGTGTGTGTGTGTGTGTGTTAGTTTGCTTGTCTGCATATGCACATCTGTTAGCATGTGTTACTGAGCCTGTGTGTGTAGTTTGCTTGTCTGCATATGCACATCTGTTAGCATGTGTTGCTGAGCCTGTGTGTTTGTGTGTGTGTGTAGTTTGCTTGCTTGAATATCTGTTAGCATGTGTTAGTGTGTGTGTGTAGTATGCTAGTGAGTATGCACTTCTGTTAGCATGTGTTACTGAGCCTGTCTGTGTGCATGTGTAGTTTGCTTATCTGCATATATACAAATCTGTTAGCATGTGTTACTAGTGTGTGTGTGTGTGTGTGTGTGTGTGTGTGTGTGTGTAGTTTACCTGTCTGCATATGCATCTGTCAGAATCCGTTACTGAGCATGTGTGTATGCAGTTTGCTTGTCTGCATATGTGCATCTGTCAGCATGTGTTACTCAGCGTGTGTGTATGTGTGTGTTTAGTTTGCTTGCCTGCATATGTGCATCTGTTAGCATGTGTTACTGTGTGCATGTGTGTGTAGGTTTCCTAGTCTGCATATGCGCTTCTGTTAGCAAGTGTACCTGAGTCTGTGTGTGTGCGTATGTAGTTTGCTTATTTGCATATGTGCATCTGTTAGCATGTGTTACTGAGCATGTGTTTGTGTGTGTGCAGTTTGCTTGTCTTTGCATCTGTCTGCATGTGTTACTGAGCCTGTGTGTGTGTCTGTGATTTGCTTGTCTGCATATGCATGCATGTGTGTGTGTAGTTTGCTTGTCTGCATATGTGCATCTTTCAGCATGCGTAACTGAGTGTGTGTGTGTGCAGTTTCCTTGTCTGCATATCCGCATATGCGCATCTGCTAGCATGTGTTACTGAGCCTGTGTGTGTTTGTGTGTATAGTTTGCTTGTCTGCGTATGCGCATCTGTTAGCACGTGTTACTGAGCCTGAGTGTGAGTGTGTAGTTTGCTTGTCTGCATATGCGCATCTTTCAGCATGCATCACTGAGCATGTGTGAGAGTAGTTTGCTTGTCTGTGTATGCACATCTGTTAGCATGAGTTACTGAGCCTGTGTGTGTGTGTGTGTGCAGTTTGCTTGTCTGTGTATGCGCACCTTTCAGCATGCGTTACTGAGCGCGTGTGTGTGTAGTTTGCTTGTCTGCATATGCGCATCTGTTAGCATGAGTTACTGAGCCTGTGTGTGTGTGTGTGGTTTGCTTGTCGTGCATAATGATCTTTCAGCATGTGCATTGAGCGTGTGTGTGCATGTAGTTTGCTTGTCTGCATATGCGCATCTGTTAGCATGAGTTACTGAGCCTGTGTGCGTGTGTGTGTAGTTTGCTTGTCTGTGTATGTGCATATGTTAGCATGTGTTACTGAGTTTGTGTGTGTGTGTGTAGTTTGCTTGTCTGTGTGTGCCCATCTGTTAGCATGTGTTACAGAGCGTGTGTATGTAGTTTGCTTGTCGGCATATGCGCATCTCATAACACATGTTATTGAGTGTGTGTGTGTAGTTTGCTTGTCTGCGTATGCGCATCTGTTGGCATGTGTTACTGAGCATGTGTGTGTAGTTTGCATGTCTGTGTATGCGCATCTCATAACACATGTTATTGAGTGTGTGTGTGTAGTTTGTTTGTCTGCCTATGCGCATCTGTTAGCATGTGTTACTGAGTCTGTATATGTGTGTGTGTGTGTAGTTTGCTTGTCTGAATATGCACATCTGTTAGCATGTGTTATTGAGCCTCTGTGTGTGCATGTGTGTGTGTGTGTGTAGTTTGCTTGTCTGCGTAATCACATCTGTAGCATGTGTTACTGAGTCTGTGTGTGTGTGTGTGTGTGTGTGTGTGCGCGTAGCTTGCTTATCTATGTATGTGCATCTTTCAGCATGCGTTACTGAGCATATGTGTGTGTGTGTAGTTTGTCTGCCTATGCGCATCTGTTAGCATGTGTTATTGAGCCTGTGTGCGTGTAGTTTGCTTGTCTCCATATGCGCATCTTTCAGCACGTGTTACTGAATGTGTGTGTGTAGTTTGCTTGTCTGTGTATGCGCATCTGTTAGCATGTGTTACTGAGCTTGTGTGTGTGTGTGTATGTGTATGTAGTTTGCTTGTCTGCGTATGCCCATCTTTTGCATGAGTTACTGAGCATGTATGTGTGTGCAGTTTGCATGTCTTCGTGTGCATATCTGTTAGCATGTGTTACTGAGCCTGTGTGTGTGTAGTTTGCTTGTTTGCTTTTAGCATCTGTTAGCATGTGTTGGTGAGCCTGTGTGTAGTTTGTTTGTCTGCGTATGCGCATCTGTTAGCATGTGTTACTGAGCCTGTGTGTATCTGTGTGCGTCCAGTTTGCTTGTCTGCCTATGTACATCTGTTAGCATGTATTACTGAGCGTGTGTGTGTGTGGTTTGCTTGCCTGAGTATGTGCATCTGTTGGCATGCGTTACTGAGCATGTCTGTGTGTGTGTGTGTGTGTAGTTTGCATGTTTTCGTGTGCACATCTGTTAGTATGTGTTACTGAGCCTGTGTGTGTGTGTGTAGTTTGCTTGTTTGCTTATGCGTATCTGTTAGCATGTGTTAGTGAGCCTGTGTGCAGTTTGCTTGTCTGCATATGCGCATTTGTTAGCATGTGTTACTGAGCTTGTGTGTGTTTGTGTCTGTATGTAGTTTGCTTGTCTGTGTATGCTTATCTGTTAGCATGTGTTACTGAGCCTGTGTGTGTGTGTAGTTTGCTTGTCTGCATATTCGCATCTGTTAGCATGTGTTACTGAGCTTGTGTGGGTGTGTGTGTATGTGTATGTAGTTTGCTTGTTCGTGATGCCCATCTTTTGGCATGAGTTACTGAGCATGTGTGTGTGTGCAGTTTGCATGGCTTTGTGTGCACATCTGTTAGCATGTTTTACTGAGCCTGTGTGTGTGTAGTTTGCTTGTTTGCTTATGCGCATCTGTTAGCATGTGTTAGTGAGCTTGTGTGTAGTTTGCTTGTCTGTGTATGCGCATCTGTTAGCATGTGTTACTGAGCCTGTGTGTATGTGTGTGTGTGCAGTTTGCTTGTCTGCAAATGCGCATCTGTTAGCATGTGTTACTATGTGTATATGTGTAGTTTGCTTGTCTGCATATGTGCATCTGTTAGTATGTGTTACTGAGCCTGTGTGTGTGTGTGTGTAGTCTGCTTGTCTGCATATGCGCATCTGTTAGCATGTGTTACTGAGCCTGTGTGTGTGTGTAGTTTTCTTGTCTGCATTTGCACATCTGTTAGCATGTGTTACTGAGCCTGTGTGTGCGTGTGTGTGTAGTTTGCTTGTCTGCATATGCACATCTGTTAGCATGTTATTGAGCATGTGTGTTTCTGTGTGTGTGTAGTTTGCTTGTCTGCGTATGCACATCTGTTAGCATGTGTTACTGAGCCTGTGTGTGTGTGTGTGTGTGTAGTTTGCTTGTCTGCATATTGCATCTGTTAGCATGTGTTACTGAGCTTGTGTGTGTGTGTGTGTATGTGTATGTGTTTGCTTGTCTCGTATGCCCATCTGTTGGCATGAGTTACTGAGCATATGTGTGTGTGTGTAGTTTGCTTGTCTGCATATGTGCATCTGTTAGCATGTGTTACTGAGCCTGTGTGTGTGTGTGTGTGTGTGTTGCTTGTCTGCATATGCGCATCTGTTAGCATGTGTTAGTGAGCCTGTGTGTAGTTTGCTTGTTCGCGATGCGATCTGTTAGCATGTGTTACTGAGCCTGTGTGTATGTGTGTGCGCAGTTTGCTTGTCTGCAAATGCGCATCTCTTAGCATGTGTTACTGTGTGTATGTGTAGTTTGCTTGTCTGCATATGCATCTGTTAGTATGTGTTACTGAGCCTGTGTGTGCGTGGTGTGTGTAGTTCTGTTTGTCTCGCGTATGCGCATCTGTTAGCATGTGTTACTGAGCCTGTGTGTGTGTAGTTTTGTTCATAAGCAGTAATATCTGTTAGCATGATGTTACTGAGCCTGTGTGTGTGTGTGTGTGTGTAGAGTTTGCTTGTCTGAGTGTGCGATCTGTCAGCATGTGTTACTAAGCCTGTGTGTGTGTAGTTTGCTTGTCTGCATATGGCATCTCTTAGCATGTGTTACTGAGCACTTGTTTGTGTGTAGTTTGCTTGTCTGCATATGCTTATCTGTTAGCATGTGTTACTGAGCCTGTGTGTGTGTGTGTGTGTGTGTGTGTAGTTTGCTTGTCTGCATATGCACATTTGTTAGCATGTGTTACTGAGCATGTGTGTGTGTGTGTTTTGTCTGCTATATGCATCTGTTAGCAAGTGTTACTGAGCCTGTGTGTGTGTGTGTGTGTGTGTGTAGTTTGTCTGTCTGCATATGCTTATCTGTTAGCATGTGTTACTGAGCCTGTGTGTGTGTGTGTAGCTTGCTTGTCTGCATATGCTTATCTGTTAGCATGTGTTACTGAGCCTGTGTGTGTGTGTGTGTGTGTGTGTGTGTGTAGTTTGCTTGTCTGCATATGCACATTTGTTAGCATGTGTTACCGAGCCTGTGTGTGTGTAGTTTGCTTGTCTGCATATGCACATCTGTTAGCATGTGTTACTGAACATGTGTGTATGTAGTTTGCTTGTCTGCACATGTACATTTGTTAGCATGTGTTACTGAGCCTGTGTGTGTGTGTGTGTGTAGTTTGTTTGTCTGCGTATGTCATCTATTATAGCATGTGTTACTGATCCTGTGTGTGTGTGTGTGTGTGTAGTTTTGTTGTCTGCATATGCGCATCTGCTAGCATGTGTTACTGAGACTGTGTGTGTGTGTGTGTGTGTGTGTGTGTGTAGTTTGCTTGTCTGCATATGCTAATCTGTTAGCATGTGTTACTGAACATGTGTGTATGTAGTTTGCTTGTCTGCACATGTACATTTGTTAGCATGTGTTACTGAGCCTGTGTGTGTGTGTGTGTGTGTGTGTAGTTTGTTTGTCTGCGTATGTGCATCTATTAGCATGTGTTACTGATCCTGTGTGTGTGTGTGTGTGTGTGTGTGTGTGTGTGTGTTTGTTGTCTGCATATGCATCTGCTAGCATGTGTTACTGAGCCTGTGTGTGTGTGTCTGTGTGTGTGTGTGTTGCTTGTCTGCATATGCACATCTGTTAGCATGTGTTACTGAGCCTCTGTGTGTGTGTGTGTGTGTGTGTGTGTAGTTTGTTGCCTGCATATGCACATTTGTTGTATGTGTTACTGAGCCTGTATATATGTGTGTGTGTGTGTGTGTGTGTGTGCGTGTGTAATTTGTTTGTCTGCATAGGCGCCTCTGTTAGCATGTGTTACGGAGCCTGTGTGTGTGTGTGTGTGTGTGTGTGTGTGTGGTTTTCTTGCCTGCATATGCGCATCTGTTAGCATGTGTTACCAAGCCTGTGTGTGTGTGTGTGTGCGTGTGTGTGTGTGTGTAGTTTGCTTGTCTGCGTAGGTGCCTGTTAGGATGCTGGGAGGATGCAGCAGCGTGTGTGTGTGTGTGTGCAGTTTGCTTGTCTGCATGTGCACATCTTTTAGCATTTGTTATGGAGCCTTTGTGTGTGTGTTTGTGTGTGTAGTTTGCTTGTCTACATAGGCGTCTCTGTTAGTATGTGTAACAGAGCCTGTGTGTGTGTGTGTGTAGTTTGCTTGTCTGTGTAGGCGCATCTGTTAGCATATGTTACTGAGTCTGTATGTGTGTATTTATGTGTAGTTTGTCTGTTTATGCATCTGTTAGTGCTTGTGCTGGTATGACAGAGAGTGAGCCTATGTCATTTGTACAGTCATCATTAGTTTGTCATTGGCTTGGGACAGCTGATTTTATCTGATGCCCCAAAGGAAATTCCTGTTGCCTGGTTACACTCACTGTGTTACTAAAGATCACATTTTGCTTCTCTTCCCCTCCCTGGTTTCTCAGCCAGACACACACTGATAAGGGCTTGCTGATATTTTTATCCATGGTCCCACTCCAGTATGCTGTGATAGCCTTCTGCGAAGCACGGGGCAAGTTTTAGTATGTGTCAATGGTCCGTAAGGCGCCATAGTTATATTCCTGGTGCAGAAGTGATGAAGCTAGAATGCTGATATAACCACATAACTGAAGGGCCTGACATACATAGTCTTTGGTTTAGACTACTGTACTACTGCAACCAACCCAGCCCCCCACACTGGATATTTTGCACAAAATGAGTAAACCCCACGAGTCACTGATTTATTACACAGCAGTATTTTTGGCTCCAATCTCTGCAGAGGATCGAATTTTCAGTACTGAAGAGTTTAACGGTTGCTGTGGTGGAAGAAATGCATGTGAGCTCTCACCATCTTACTGCCTCTACTCTTTAAAAAGAACCCAGCACCACATTTGATGAAGCAAAGTCCTGTGAAGCGGTAGCAAAACTTACCGGATGGATGGCAACTGCTGGCACTCTTTTTTTTTTCCATATTTTATTTGTGCTCCTGTCCTCCGTGCCCCCTTCCAACCAACCCTCCCAGCCCCGGCATCCTGGAATTACCTTGGCTTACCTTTCTGCTCAGCCTGGGAGCAGAGCCTGCAGAGAGTCAGTTTTCATCCTGCGGCTGGAGGATTTGATTTTCTCCCCTGTTCCCATTGCTGGGGCACACATACCTGACACTGCGTGCATGAGGCGCGCACGCCTGCAGATGTCCTGCAGCACTCCACTTCTCTGTGCAATCTGAGATCTGCACTTCCCCCAGGCCTCCACCTGGGGGCAGTCATTCAGCAGAGCACAACCCCTCTCCTCTTGGAAGAGGAGAGCTGTCCTCTGGACACTCAGTCCTCCCTCTCCCCACCAACCTCCAATGGCCTGGGCTCATTCCCGAACCTGGGTTGCCGGCATGGTGCAAGGTGTGGTGTCCAGATTCTCAACCCTCAGTGTCACCGGGCTGGTCTGACTGCTGGCACTCTTATACATGCATAAACACATCTGCGAATGTGATGCCATCCCACTGCACAAAGGAGAGGGGGCTTCATTCCTATGCAGTTACAGATACTGGCAAGGCCCACTGCACTATACAGCACTGTGCCCTCCACCAGACACCAGAGATGAAGTATCGAAGTATGGGGCAGCCATAGCAGATAGGTTATGGGGGAGATCATGCGCTGGGTGCTGGGAAGGATCATCACAGTGCAATGGCCTGAGGGAGGGATAGAAGGCGCTACCCTGACTGCATGCTGGATACTAATGTGCAGTTGCCCAACCACCAGTGTGTGTGTGTGGGGGGGGGACTCTGTGTACAGACCCTGAACACTGAGTTGGGGCCTTTATATTACGCTTCCAACCCTCGATGTACTGACATGGGCCACTGGGCACCTGGCCCATTGGCATGGGCATAGAGTCACAGTGACAGACTTGCTCCTGTACCACTGTGGGGCACTACTTCCTCAAGTTAGCCTCCATGCGCATATAGATGAAGCTGCACATTTACTTTAGGCTCTTGGCACCTCAGTCACATTGTGGGGGGGATGTGGCCACTCCCACATCACGACGCAAGGTTTCAATTAAGGCCCTCTCGGACTCAGCACAAACTAACCCTCTTTGCACCTGGGCCCAAACATTTTAATATGGGGAGCCCAGTTATTAACAATGACAGTGCAGTTTGGCATACAGTAGATTGGGCAGAAACTTGTAACTTTAAACAGGCCTCTTCCACCTACTGTATGTAGTAAGGCTGTAATCTAGTTGTTGGTTGTGTGGCATGTGGAAACACTCTGAATTTTACATTCATCAGTGCTGTGTTACCCTGCAGCCCTCGCCGTGCTGTGTGCCTCAGCAGGCTCCTTGCTGGAACAAAAACTCCAGTATAAGGGAGACGTCGGCAATGGGTATTTGTTTTCTCTGCCCCACCTAGCCATTTACAGTACTACAGTTGACCCACATCATCCTACTCCCCTTTCCTGTTACCAATCTGAAACTCTTAATAAAAACCCAGATTCTGTTCTGCTGTATGACAATAAGCAGGGTCAGGTGCACTTCATGGAGTTTTGCAAAATGCCGCATAAAAAATGGGTACATTCACAAAGTTGGTTTAAAACATGTCTAAGTCGAGGACTTGCACATTTCATTTACTGCACATCTCTGAGCCATGGAACACATATCCACGAGTCCTAGCCTTCAGAGGTGGAAACTGAGTTTTGCAATCACTAGCCAGCAGGGCTAGTGACTGGAAAACTCCATTGGCCTGAGAGACTTTTCCACTGACCTAACTGGTATACCTACTGAAACATTATCTCTATCAGAACTAACCAGAGGTCCAGTTATAGAGCAATTCTGCACTTCAGCATGCTTCACCTGCCATCATGCCGGTGGCTTGGGTTCGGGAATGACCCTGGGTTGCTCGGGGGCTGACTGGAGGAAGGAAGATTGAGCATCCCAGCAGATGCTCTCTTCCTCCGGGGAGGGAGGGCAGACTGCTTTGCCACAACATTGCCATCCAGGTGAACATGGGCGGCAATGCAGTCTGGTGCAGCAGTTCTGGGTGGACGACGCTCTCCGACGGAAGACACAGGCACGTCCTCCAACATGCGCATGTCTGGATGTCGCCTCCATGGAGTCACCAGGGGTCAGGGACCAAATAACAATGGAAAATCACCACTGGTGGCAGGATGCTGCCCTGGGGAGCTTCGCAGGCTCAACACTGGCTACTGGGCACAGGGACCACCAATCTCAGCATGGCACCGGAAGAGTCTTTGGAGACACCCCCCCAATGGCCCCGCCACACGAGGTAATATGTAGTGCACTCGGTGGCCCCCACAGGTAAGTCCCAGGGATGACAGGTAATGGGTTTGGGGGAGCCACAAGAGCCAAAGGGGGCACGCTGGCAGAGTGGGGAGAAAAACAAAATATGATGTTTCAGCTATTCAATTTAGTAGAGAATACCTTCTGTTTTTTCATTTTTAATGTGCATTTCAAACGTTTACAGCACATCTTGGTAGTCTACATAAAACATCTGTATAAAAACATTTGTCCATCCCCAGTTAACCTCACAGTGCCATTGTTTATGACATCATGGCACTCACCGTGACAACAGACTGTGTTGTCACAAACAGCAGTTCTAAGGTCAGCAGGGGAGAGTTGGATGCATTTTGAACAACTCGGTGAAAGAAGTACAGCATTATCTGCAGTATGTAGTAGTCTAACAAGGAAAAGGAAATAAAATTACAAAAACTGGAAAACAATAAAGTTAAAACAATCAGTGTGAATCTAGTGGTTTTAAGTTTCTCTTTTTATTTATTTATATATTTGTCTACCAGGTAGGCGCACTGATCCAATGGACCATTTTCAGGCGTGACCAGGGCCATTCAGATGGCACACAAAATGGTATAGTCAAACATTACAATTTCATTTACAGAGGACAGGTACAAAAGGGTATAGGTTAGAGTACAGTTACAGATAATGATGAGGCACATTTACATAATGAATTGCTTCAATTAGGCAGTGACTGAGCAGCAATACAAGATGCAACAGTCATACAAATAGTCTCACCCCAGGAGCCAAGTGCATTTTGCTGCTGCCTCTAAGGAGGCTTTATAGTGAGTCTCAAAAGATGTGTGTGAGCCAAGGGAGACAGGGAGATTATTCCATAAGTTGGGTACTATGATGGAGAAAGCTCCACCTCCCTGGTTTGTTGCTATTCTGTGAACTTCCAGAGGAGGGATACTAGAGCTTCTTAGGGGGTTGGGGCATTGTCTCTTGTTGAGGAGGGAGGAGTAAAGGAATATGTCACTGTCTCTGATGGCTTTATCCACTATATATCCTAGAGAGTAGTTCCAGCATGCCTGAAAGGGAGCCATCCCAGTACCTGGTAAACGGAGCAGTGATGGGTGGTATAGGGAGCCTCTTGGGCGAATATGCAGATACTGTTGTAGGTTGTGGTCAGTGTGGTAAGTAGTTTAGAAGAGGTGTGGGAGGGCTGAACCGGTTGTGCTGCAGCATCCTGCCTTACCTCGCACTATGCCACCGACCTGGCTTCGGGAATGACCTGATCACCATGGTGCCGGCACGGGGGTGGAGGTGGGGGTGACAGCAGGATTGAGTGTTAGCTCTCCTGTTCCAGGAGGGAGGGTCATCCATCTGCAGTCCCACCATCACCAGATGGAGGTCCGGTGGCAGGTGTAGGTGGTAATGGAGTGACTGGTAGTGTGGGGCATTCCATAGTGCGTGATGTGCACATGCCTCCACACACATGTGTCACGTCGGGGACACAAGAGGACTGGGATTGGTGAGAAAATGGAAAGCAAACAAAATACCTACAGAAAAAAGGAAGAGGCGTGGGAGTAAATGGGGGCACAGTATTCAAGGAGAGGGAGGTGGTTTCCTTGAGCTAAGGCTAGTCTGGCTGCTGGAGTCAGGCGATGATGAAGGCGGTTGCTCTTTAAAGGACAATTTTGACAGACAGATACAAAATCTACCAGCATTTGGCCAGCTAAACATGGAAATAAATATCTGACAAGATACTTGGTGAGACCTTATTTGGAGTACTGTGTCCAATTCTGGAGGCCGCATCTCTGAAAGGACATAGACAGGGTAGAGGCAGTCCAAAGAAGGGCAACAAAAATAGTGCAGGGCCTGCACCAAAGGTCATACAAGGAGAGATTGGAGGAACTCAGTGTGTATTCCCTGGAGGAGAGGAGGGAGAGGGGAGACATGATAGAGACCTTCAAGTATCTAAAGGCAATTAATAAGGTACAGGAGGGCAGCATCTTTTCAAAAGAGATGATGCTCTAAAACAACAAGAGGGCATGACATGAGACTAGAAGGGGGTAGACTAAGGGGCAATGTGAGAAAATACTTCTTCAAGGAAAGGGTATTGGAGGTATGGAACAGCCTCTCAGCAGAGGTGGCAGGAGCAAAGACAATGGGGAATTCAAAACTGCATGGGATAGACATAGCGGGAACCTAGCCATTCAAAAGAGGAGGTGAAGCTGGAGATAAAGTAGGATCTGTGGCATTCTTAGTAGGTAGGGAAAAGGGCAGACTGGATGGGCCTAGTGGTCCTTATCTGCCATCAAATTCTATGTTTCTAAGTGTGGGACATACAAGTGATCAGTCTACTTAGTTTCACCAAATGATACGTGGGCCGCTCCTACCCCTGCTGTGCATGCTGCATAAGGTTGTCAGCTGACCGCGTAATCAGACTGCAGGTACTCGCATCAGGCTAGGCTGGGGTGAAGTTCTGACTAGCCAGGATTTTGGTTATTATTGCTCTGCCTGCAAGAGCGGATCAGGAGCCTGGGGGAGGGTTACTTGACATATTTGGTCCTTTGGAGGTACCTTGAGTAGGGTTAGTGAGGGTACATCTTAAAAAGATCCATTCAGGGGTGTGGCCAACTGTCGAACAGAGCAGACGTGTGAGAACGAGCTCTGAGATTACTGAGTTAAAAGAGCATTTACACAATTTAAAAGCAGTATACTCGACAGAATGGGCTATAATTCCTCAGGAGGAACAATTTGGTACCAAATTCAACATTATGGGATGCCATACAAGAGGTGGAAATGCACCTGAGGGAACCCGACCGAAGGCCAGCCAGCTTGCAGGAAGTGGAGAGCTGCAACCTACAACATCGTCAGTGGATAATGCACAACTCAGTAACGTGGCTCTCCTGAAGGCCACACAGGCCATGGACACTAAACTTGAATCCCTGGTTGGGAAAATTACTGTTTTTTTCCAAGGTATCGGGAGTCTACGAGGAGGCAAAAGAAGCTTTGGCTACAGCTAATAAAGCTTCCACCACTGTCTCGGGACTGGTTAAAGAAAGTACAGTTCTTTAGTATCGTCTGGAATACCTCGAGAACCACATCAGAGCTGCCAACATCAGAATCGTGGGGCTCCCAGAGGCAGCGGAACACGGCACAGGGGATTTAAAACTTGTTATCCAAATGTGGCTCAAGGACAAACTGCAAGTTGACTACAGTATGGTGAAGAGAACAAATCGAGTTACCCCACGCCAAAATGTGGGACCGGATCCCCATCCAGAACAGTCATGGTGGTGCTTGCCAACTTTGAAACCAGGGATGAGGTTTTGCAAGAGGCCAGGTGAATGGACACTCTGTAGCACCAAGATCAGCCAGTGAGAATCTTTCCAGACCTCAGCTACTCTACATGAATGCATAGAAAGTCCTTTGATGGCGTGCGAACACAAACTGAGGACACTGGGGATACAACATGCCCTGATGCTTCCTGCCAAACTCAAAATCTGTTATGGCAATAAAACATTTCTATACATGGAACCCCAGGCTGCAGGAAAGCAAGTTGAGTGAATCTGGAGGGAGTTTGACACACATCCCAAGGATAGTGCTTCCAAATCCGAATGTAACCCCTAGATGGCGCTATCCCAGGGGCTACTACCCCTGCCTGATTTGCCACTAACAGGTTGAGGGGCCTGGATCCAATGGCGGGTGCCTCCACCCAGAGGTCAGGGTTTGCAATAGTTAAACTAACTTGGTCACAGCCCTCTGGGACACTGCAACCCCCCTTTCTTCCCACTAGTGGCCCACACAATATATCAGAATTACCTTCACAGTATACACTTACCCCAGGTCTGGTTCCGCACTGGGACCTCCTGTGAAATGAGATACAGTGCAACAATCACAGTACAGTACTTTAACATAGACAAATACCTCAGGCAGTATAACTTTGCTGAAACAAGCAGCTCTGATTTATTTAGGGGATATAACAAGGACAGGGAAATCAGGTTAATTAGCTTATCACTCTAATAATCTACCTATGGCTCTGTGCAGGCCTATCCCTATCAGTTACTGTCCTGGGTACCCCAAGCCCTAGTGGCTAGTCCAAACCGTGGCAGCTGGTAGGGGCCCTTTCATACAGAGAAAAAGGAGAATTAAACAGTCAGCAGTACAGTAATTCCATTTGGATTTAATGTGGCAATTCAACAGGGAACGACCCTGAATTAGTACTCACGACCTCCAAATAAGATAGGGTCCTTCGATGTCAGCAGGGCTCACTTGAGGTACACAAACCTCTTCACATCCATATAAAAGAAAGCACTATACCAGGCAGGCTGCATCTGTATCCCGATCGTAATTACTGCACAATACCGGGAGAACACACAGCAGATTCAGTTCTGACAGACCGAGTGCAATTTTCAGCAATTCCTCCAGTCTTCTACAGGGTGAGCCTGGTTTCTACTCTTCAGAGATCCTTTGATTCTTTTCACAGGACGGATTCAGTCCTAACAAGCTGTTACACAAGCTGCAGACCGGAACTCTGGGCCTTACACACGTTTTTTGACTAAAACTGCACACTGAAAAAGCACAGGGCTCCTTCCTTCTTCACTGCCAAAGCTCAACTGAAACTCCAACCGACAAAACCGGGCACTTCCTTTGAGTTCCTCCCAGTTCTTGACTGGATTGGCTGTCACTCACAATAGACTGCTGCTGTTGGTCCAAAAAGGCACTGAAGTCTAAACTACATCTCCCAGAGTCACTGCCCATACAATCCTCTTGTGGCTGGCTCAGATTATGAGTCCAAGTTCTGATTCGTCCAAGACACCATTTTAGAGCTAGCTTACCCCACACTGATTGGTCCAGTTCAGCAGTTCAAAACTAGAATGGGAACTAGCAGACACAGTTCTGACTGCAAAGAAAGCAGGTTAGACAAACTGTAATTTCATTATTACTCTAAATAATTTCTGGCAAACAGTTACATCTTTCAGATAGGTTCCCTTTGCACTCCTAGTGACTGCAAAATGAAGTGAATTGGCAGCAGCCTGAGTGGTACTCAGAGAAGCACACAGTCCCCCATACAAATTAATTATGTCTGCAAGCAGACAGCTCTTAAAGAGACAGTACCAGAGGCTCTAAAAACACTCACTGATAAATGGCTTAAATGCCAAACACCATTCAGGCTTGGAGCATTCAAGCAAGCTCCTGGAAGTCTTTTGGGAACCCCCATTTGCAGGGGGGTTACACGAAGATGCTTAACTACTGGAGGTAAGGTACTCTACTGATGTTTCGACTGCTGGGTGTTAGCAGTCAATGCATCAGCGGGGAGCTGTATGGGACTGATGCTTGTGCAAAGTGCATGAAGGGACACTCTATCAACTTCCACAATCTGACTTTCTGTGTGCCCTTTGCTCTATAATTTACTGTCCCAAGCTCTTTGTTTGGAACATAAAAAGGCTCCTGGCACAACAGACTGTGCTTCAGATTCTTTCTGGGGGCTGCAGACACAGTGTTAGTAATATGGTTCTAGACTCTTAGTTGTAATGGTCTTAGCAGCCTTCCGGATTTGTTCCTGTTTGAGTATATTCAGTGGAATGCTAAATGCTAATGTCAGAGTTGTTAGCTTTGATCGTGTGATTTCATTCTCGATCTTCTTGTCCTTTGTCTTCATTTAAATATGTCTTATTATCGAGAACAGTTAACGTATATCATGGGGTCGTTATTTTGTCTCCTAAGAGGCATATATAACTGGTAATGTTCTTGTTCTTGACAGAAATGGTCATCCTGAATAATTAATCTTAGTTGGACTGTTAGTAGGCCCCCCACTGGGGTAACATGATCCAGGGTATGTCCTAATCCTGTTATAGCATATTGTATATTTTGATATTACTACGCTATCCTGGATGCGAATTTTGTATTCTAAATTACAAATGCACATAAATAAAAAGTAAAAAAAAAAATCCATTCAACAACTGTCACTGTGTCATCTTAATATTAACAACTGATTTTACATGTATGGGAGGATGGGGTGTGGCTAGGATTAAGGGGAGAGATCACTGAGGGGGGTGGTTGGGGGCCACAGGACTAGTCGTGACCACCTAGGGAGGGCAAGGGTTTTGTTTTTTAAACTTAAATTATTTTTTTAAATCCATAGTTGTGATACCACAAATAGTGCGCACTGTTTGTTACTCTGTTCTGAATAATGAACAGCCTGTTATTCTTGATGTCTGGGAAAATATTCACTTTGGTGCACACCCCTTGTGCATCAAGTGTGTCAGTTTATAAATCTGACAGTGTACAAACATTACAGCAACGGTAAAACAGCATTCTGACATTAGGAAGAACAGTTACGTACTTACTGTAACAGTAGCTCTTCGGGAGACTGTTTTATCAGGCCACAGCTTTGGAACTTATAGCTGCCAGGCACTAAGACCACATAGAAACTTTTTCAAGCAGTCAGCCAGGGGCCGCCCATGATGATGTCAGATGTCGGCATCTACATGAAGATGATGATGATGATAAAATGTTTATTTTTATACAGAATCTTCTGTTAAGGAAAACCTTATTTTCAACATACTCCTGTACGTATCACATACAGATTTACATCCACATTGTGCACATAGGCATGGGCAGCTCCTTCTCTCCTCAGGTCCCAGCTGGAGATCTGCTTGGAGGATCTCCCTATAGGGAACCAGGAGAGATCCCAGCCCACCATATACCAGGCAAGACAGAGGGCTGAAAGATGTCAAAAATGGAGACATCAACACAAGAATCCTTCATTGCAACCCCCCTAAGGGGGAAGGAGGGTGAGATGGCATGGCTGATGAGATTCTCTCAAAGATCTACTGTTACGGTAAGTACATAACTGTTCTATCTTCTTCGAGGATATCTCTTTCATCAGGCCATACCTTTGGAATGAGTACCAAGCAATACCAAAATTTAGTAGTTTGGGTGGCTGGAGTCTATAGGCTTATGAAAGAAGGCCTTGTAGTACAACTAGGCCAAAGCCAGACTATCTACAAGAGACAATGTCCAGACAGCAATGTTTATTGAAGGTGTGGACAGTACTCCAGGTAGCAGCTGCGCAGATCTCTGCAATGGAAACATTCCAGAAACAGGCAATGAATTGTGGCCATGCCTCTGGACGGAATGACCACAAACCACACCAGGAAGTTCCTTACCATACTTCCTGTAACAAAACGTAATACAGAGTGCTAGCTATTTGGACAAGCACTGTTTAGAAACTGGGGTGTCCTCTTTCCTAGGGTCGAGTGAAACAAAAAGCTGCAAGGACTTTCTGCACTCCTTTGTATAGTAACCGAGCATTCTATGCACATCTATGGTATGAAGCAGTGCTTCCCTTGGATTGGCATGCTCAGGTGTACATAATACACTGGTAGGTGGATGGTTTGATTTAAAGTAAACTCAAACACCACCTTTGGTAGAAACTTAGGATTAGTATGCAAAGACACCCTGTCTTTGTGGAAAATCAAAAAGGAGGCTCACACATTAGAGCCCGCAGCTCTGAAATCCTTTGAGCAGGAGTGATTGCAACTAAAAATAATGCTTTCCAAGAAAGAAAGTGTAAGCCACAAGTGGAGGCTGGCTCAAAAGGTGCCAAAGTCAACTTCTCCAAAATAAAATTCAAGTCCCAAGCCGGGACTGGATTACAGATAGGCTTTCAGTGTAAAATGCCTCTCAACATAAGGGCTACCTCCAGTTAAGCAACCATACGGCCATCAACAGGCACGTGGAAAGCTAATATGGCAGCCAAGTGCACTCTGAGTGAGGAGTACTGCAGGCCTGAATCCGATAAGAACAGCAGGTACTCTGAAACCTGACTGATTGGGCAGGTAAATGGATCCAGGTTATGTGAAGTGGCCCATAAAACAAACCACTTACACTTCACAGAATAAGTGGATCTGGTAAATGGTTTTCTAGTAGTCACCAGAACATCTGCCACTTTTTGGGAAACCCCAAAGCAAGCCATGGCTATGTCTTTAGCAGCCACGAGTGCAGATGAAGAGACTTCAGGTCTGTATGGATCAGGGTTCCCTGTTCCTATGACAGTAGACCCTTGCACAAGGGCAGAGGTATTGGAGGTTCCACTGCCAGTTGCTGCAGCTGAGGGAACCAGATCTGTCGAGGCCATGGGGAGCAATGAGTATCAGAGTTGCCCCTCCATTTGCAACTTGAGTAGTACTCTCTGAATTAGAGGGAAGTGATAGAAAGCATAGTGCGAGGTAAGGCAGGATGCTGCAGCGCAACCAGTTCAGCCCTCCCACACCTCTTCTAAACTACTTACCAGACTGACCACAACCTACAACAGTATCTGCATATTTGCCCAAATAGCTCCCCATACCACCCATCACTGCTCCCTTTACCAGGCACTGGGATGGCTCCCCTTTCAGGCGTGCTGGAACTACTCTCTAGGATATATAGTGGATAAAGCCATCAGAGATGGTGACATATCCCTTTACTCCTCCCTCCCTCCTCAACAAGAGACAATGCCCCCACCCCCAAGACAGGAACAAAGGTGTCTTGCCAGAAAACTCCAGGTCCTGGAGTGAGAAGCAGAAAAGTGTCTGTTTTGCAGGGACCCAAAAAGGTCCAACTGTAGACAACCCTATCTTTCAAACAGGTCATCTACCACTGAGATCAGCAATTCCCACTCTGTATGTTGGACTGTGACCTGCTTAGCTTGTCTGACAAGATGTTTTGGATGCCTGGAACATGTACACCTGATAGTTCTAGATTGTGTTCCAGAGCCCAATACCAAACCCTCATTGCTTCCCAGCACAGCGGATAGGAATGGGTCCCCCCTTGTTTGCTGATGTAATGCATCAACTGATATTGTCCATCTGTATTAACAGAGGACCTGGGGACAAGTGGTTCTGGAAGGTCTGGAGTCCATATAGGACTGCCCACATTTCCAGAACATTGATGTGCAAAGTGCATTCCACAGGGGTCCATGTGCCTTGCATCTGGTGAGGGCCAATGTGGGCTCCCCATTCCAACCCTGAAGCATCTGTGGTGAGGATTTGAAGAGGGGAGTGGATCAGGAATGGAACCCCCTTGAGCAGGTTGCTGCATTCCATCCACCACTTGAGCACTTTGCACACAAAGGACATGACTAGAACCATCTCTTCTAGATCATCCGTGAGCTGGTCCCACTGGACTTGTATAAACACTCTTGGTGTGTAGGGTAAACAATAAAAATAATAATAATACAGATTCTTGTGTCTCAGAGTCTGCAAAGAAACATTCATAAACAAGCAAGGAGTACTAATAATGTTTATTATGCTACTTACGCTAAGCATGTGACAAAGAAAAGCACAAAGGAGATGGGTTTCTCACCACTCCTGAAGAATGTACATAATCTCCAGAATTGTAGATCTTAGGTTCTCTAAGATCTTGTTCTATCTCTTCCCATGCTCCAGCTCTCTGCCCTTTTAGAATAGCTACAGTAGTGTCTCGAGAGCGCTACAATGGGTTGCAGATAGCTAAATACTGCAGATATCAGCATAGCAATAGAGATTACAACATAGTTACAGATATGAGAACCAATATGTATTGGTCCTAAGTCATTCTCCATTGGAGAATGACTCAGGAGACAGAATTACTAATGGGTATCATATGAGACAGAATATGCTTCCATTAGCATTATAGCTTAGACAAAAGAAATGCTGACAGTTCAAACTACATTTCTTGCTTATGTACAATATAAAAGATGGAGACATAACAAAGCTGTCTCTCTCTGTGTCAGCTTGCTTAGACAAAGAGAACTGCTGACAGGCCTATTACATGGCATATCTGAGTGTAAAACACATTACATATAATTATATGAGAATATAAGTATACAATAATCACTGATGATCCCTCTGTGTCATCTTATCAGTGATTAGGTAGATTATATATGGACTATATGTAAAAGACAAACATAATCTAGATAAATGTATTATAGTGAGGCACAATAAATCATGCATGACAATATTAGCATATCTTAGCAGCAAAGCACATTCCTAGCACTCATATCTATATATAAGTGCAAAATAGCAGTATCACAGTACAATAGACCAGGAATACAGTGTGAGGTGTATGTGGGACAATAGGGGGCATACATAGAAACATAGAAACATAGAACATAGAAACATAGAATTTGACGGCAGATAAGGACCGCTTGGCCCACCCAGTCTGCCCATTAGCCCTGCCTACGGGATAAGCTGCAGATCCTAGTTAACCAGCAGCCTACTTTTTCTTACCCCCAACCCCTAAAATTGCCTTATGACTGTCCCATGCATGCTTGAATTCCACCACTGTTTTTGACTCCACAACCTCCTCCGGAAGGCCGTTCCATGCATCCACAACCCTCTCTGTGAAAAAATACTTCCTTAAATTACCTCTGAGCCACCCCCATCTTCAAATTGTGCCCCTTGTTCTTGCACACCTCTTTTTTGAAAGATGCTACCCTCTTGGACTTTGTTGATTCCCTTGAGGTACTTGAAAGTTTCTATCATGTCCCCCCTCTCCTTTCTTTCCTCGAGGCTATACATAATAAGCTCCTTAAGTCTCTCTTCATATGTCTTCCAGTGCAGACCCTGCACCATTTTAGTTGCCCATCCTGTCTATGTCTTTGCGAAGACTGGGTCTCCAGAACTGCATGCAGTACTCCAGATGGGGTCTGACCAGCTGTCTGTACAGAAGGATAATAACTTCCTGTTTTCTACTGGTGATGCCTCTCCCTATGCATCCCAGTATCCCCCCAGCCCTCCTTGCTGCCCTCTCACATTGCTTGCCCACCTTTAGGTCATCTGATATGACTACCCCCAGGTCATAGAAACATAGAAACATAGACTTTGACAGCAGATAAGGACCGCTAGGCCCATCTAGTCTGCCCATTTTCCCTACCTACAGGATAGGGCCGCAGATCCTATTTAACCAACAGCCTATATCTTCCTGCCCCCACAAGAATTGCCTTATGTCTGTCCCATGCATTCTTGAATTCTCCCACAGTTTTAGACTCCACAACTTCCTCGGGAAGGCTGTTCCATGCATCCACTACCTCTCTGTGAAATAATACTTCCTCACATTGCCCTGAACCGCCTCCTTCTATCTTTAAATTGTGTCCCTTGTTCTTACAAGTCTCTTTTCTGAAAGATGCTACCCTCTTGGACTTTGTTGATTCCCTTGAGGTACTTGAAAGTTTCTATCATGTCCCCCCTCTCCCTTCTTTCCTCAAGGGTATACATATTAAACTCCTTTAGTCTCTCCTCATACGGCTTCTCTTGCAGACCCTGCACCATTTTAGTTGCCCTCCTCTGGACTGCCTCTATCCTGTCTATGTCCTTGCGGAGATGGCCTCTCCCTATACATCCCAGTATACCCCCAGCCCTCCCTACTGCCTTCTCACATTGCTTGCTAACCTTAAGGTCACCTGATATGATTACCCCCAGGTCCCTTTCCTGTTTTGTTGTTGTTACTACCTCCCCACCCATTGTGTATTCTTCCCCTGGGTTCTTGTTTCCCAGGTGCATTATTTTGCACTTTTTTGCATTGAATCCTAGCTGCCATACGTCAGACCATTCCTCCAACCTTGCCAAGTCCCTTTTCATCCTTTCCACGCCTCCTGTGTATCAACCCTGTTGCAGATCTTTGTGTCATCTGCAAAAGGCATACTTTTCCTTCCAGTCCTCTGCAATGCCACTGATGAAGACATTAAAAGGACTGGACCCAATACTGAACCCTAGGGTACCCCACTAAGTAACCGCCCTTTTCTTCAGAGTGGACTCCATTTACAATTACCTTCTGTGTCCTGTTGTCCAGCCAATGTTTTACCAGGCTACCACCCTGGGACCTACTCCCAGGCTGGTTAATTTGACTAATAATCTTTTGTGTGGGACTATGTCAAATGCCTTGCTAAGGTCTAGGTAGGCCATGTCCACAGCCCCTCCCTGGTCTACTACTTTGGTCACCCAGTCAAAGAAATCTATTAGATTTGTCTGACATGACCTTCCCGCCTAGAACCCATGCTGCCTTGGATCCTGTGCCCACTGACCTCTAGGTACTCAACTATTCTTTCCTTCAGAAGTGACTCCATCACTTTCCCTACCACAGAGGTCAGACTGACAGGTCTGTAGTTTTCTGCCTCTGTCTTGGTCCCACTTTTGTGAAGGGAAATCACATCCGCTTTCCTCCAGTCCTCGGGTACCACACCATCCTCCCATGATTTATTAAAAGAGTAGCCAGTGGTTTCACTAGTTCCTTCCTTAATTTTTTAGAATTCTGGGTGAATTCCATCAGGACCCATTGCTTTGTCCACCTTCAGTTTTAGGAGTTCTTGCAGAACCCTTTCTTCTGTGAAAGGACTGGGATCGACCCCCCTATCAAGAGTGCTTCTGTTAATTGGATTAGGCACTTCCCCCTCCTCTTTTGTGAATACTGAGCAGAAATATTCGTTCAGTATTCCTGCTTTTTCACTGTCCCCCTCTGCCCACCCACCATTTATTCTATTCAGCCTCACTATCCCTCCCTTTGTCTTTCTACGGCTGATGTACCTATAAAAGGTTTTATCCCCCTTCTTAACTGAGTTGGCTATCTTTTCCTCAGTTTGGGCCTTTGCTATTCTGACTTCCCTCCTGCTTCTTTCTGCCTCAACTGGTACAGCTCTCTGTCCTGCTCCTTCTGTGTTTCTTATACTTCTGGAATGCTATCTTTTTCTTCCTGACTTTCACAGCCACCTCTCTTGAGAACCATAGCGGCTTTTTCTTTCATTTTGATTTGTCTATTTGCTTCACACAAAGGCTTGTTGCCTCTGTGGTGGCAGTTTTGATAATTCCCCATTGTTGCTCCACACCTCCTTATAGCCTGTTTGCTAGTGCTTTTCTGAGGCACTCTCCCATCTTGCCAAAGTCAGCCCTCCAAAGTCCAGTACCTCACTTTTGTATGGCTTGACTCTGTAGCTGAGTTTAACGTGAACCACACTGTTTGATGGTCACTTGTCCCCAGATGGCAACCCACTTCTAGATCTGAGATCCTCTCACTGCCCCCATTTGAGAGTATGAGGTCTAAGATTGCTCCCTCACAAGTGGGTTCCGAAACTAGCTGTCTAATGCCTGCCACCCGTAGGGCGTCAAGAATGGCCCTGCTCTTGGATGTCACTGCAGCAAATGTGCTCCAGTTAACATCTGGCATATTCAGGTCTCCCATCAACAGTATCTCCCCTTTCTTTGCCATTCTAAGAATGCCTTCCATCATATCCTTGTCCATTCCTTCCCCCTGACATGGGGGTCTGTACACAACCCCTGTGCGGATTGTGGTGCCCTTCCAGTCTCCAAGGTGACCCACAGTGCCTCCTCTCCTCCCTGTTTACTCTTTTGTTCAGTTGCTTTTATCCCTTCCTTTACATAGAGAGCGACTCCTCCCCTCTTCTCCCCTGCCTGTCTCTCCTGTAGGTTATGTACCCTGGTATGTTAACATCCCAGTCATGGTTCTCTGTGTACCATGTTTCTGTGACTGCTAAATATCCAGGCATCCTCTTCCATTAAGGCCACCAGCTCAGGAGCTTGTTGCCCAGACTACGGGCATTGGTACTCATTACCCTCCATTTCCTGATGGCCTTACCCCCTTTTACCCCATCCCTGTCCTTCTTGCCTTTGTCACTTTCTCCATTTACCCCTGCCCTTCTCCCTAACGACACCTCCATGTTGGTGTTTGCCACACTTACTACTAGGTCCCTTTCTATTTTTGTTGTTGTTAGTATCTCACCCCCCATTGTGTACTCTTCCCCTGGGTTTTTGTTTCCCAGGTGCATTACCTTGCACTTCTTAGCATTGAATCTAAGCTGCCATACATTTGACCATTCCTCTAACCTTGCCAAGTCCCTTTTCATCCTTTCCATCCCACCCTGTGCATCAACTCTGTTGCAGATCTTAGTGTCATCTGCAAAGAGACATACTTTTCCTTCCAGTCCCTCTGCAATGTCGCTTATAAAGACATTGAAGAGGACCAGTCCAATACTGAACCCTGCGGTACCCCACTAGTAACCCCCCTTTCTTCAGACTGGACTCCATTTACTATTACTCTCTGTGTCCTATTCTCTAGCCAATTTTTTACCCAGGCTGTCATCTTGGGACCCACTCCCAGGCTAGCTAACTTGTATATTAATCTTTTGTGTGGGACTGTGTCAAATGCCTTGCTAAAGTCTAGGTAGGCATAACCCAAGCATAACAGACTCTAAGGGTCAACTGGGGAATCTGCATGGGCAGCCTGGCCAGTGGTGCTGTGATGGTAGCTGCACTGCAGCTATGAGAACCAGAAAGTGTAAAGCTGTCATTGCTGAGACATAATGGCTGTCATGCACAAATTACACTTGAGCAATCAGGCAATTGGCCCTGTCCAGAGAGAGGAAAGCCAAGGCCTGGGCCATAACCAGCACCGCCCCTGTGCAGTGCAGTTGCTGGCAGGGTGTCAGCACTGATTTTGGGATGCTGACTGTCACCCCCAAAGCATCATACAACTGTCTGGTTCTAGCCAAACTCATTAACAGCTGGTTCTTGCAGTGTGTTTTCAACAGCCGATCATCCAGGTAAGGAAAGACATATAGGCCTTCCCTGTGAAGGGCTGCTGCCACCACTGCCAAGCATTTGTTAAAGACCTGTGGTGTGGAAGTCAAGCCAAAAAGGCAACACCCTAAATTGATAATGTTCCCCTTGAAACAGGAATCTCATGTATTTCTGTTAGGTTTCTGGATCTTGATATGGTGCACTGGGTCATAATGTTGCACGCTTAATAGCGTACTACATTACGGGCGAAACCTGGACCTGTACAAGATTTCCGAGTTGGACCCCCGAGTTGGACTCTTTAGTGGGGGTCCAGGGGCACAGCCCTGTATTTGGGTGCAGAGCCCCCACATAACAATAAATAAAATAGAAATCGTAACGTGATTCTGCTGCACGGCATTCTGCCATGCAACATTATGACCCCGTGCCTTGATATGGAGGTACGCATTCTTCATATCCAGGGAGCATATCCAACCCCCCTTTTGCAGTAATGGAAGGAGACCCTGCAAAGTGACCAATCTGAATTTCTTGTATTCTATGAAGAATTCTAGATCCCTTAGCTCCAGAACAGGCCTCCGGTCTTCTGTTCACTTTGGTACAAGGAAGTACCGGTAATAAAAATCTGTGTTCCTCTGTTCTAGAAGGACTGGTTTTATGGCACGTTTTTGCAGCAGAGTCATAATTTCCTCTGTAACAGGGGTGGGTGTCCAGAAGTTCTGGAGCATGACTCTGTTCTGTGAGCTCCAGAACCCATGAATCTGTTGTTACCTCCCACCATTCGGCTAAACGGAAGAAGAGGTGACCCCCTACAACCACCCCTGGAGGTAAAGGTGGCTGAGGGGTGTACAGAAAGGCAGGCTGAGTGGGTGGGGGTGGCTCCACCGGCTCCACCACCTCTGGGTGCTTTTGAATGGGCACTTGGGGTAGTGCTGGACTGGAAAGGCCCTAGCTTTTTTGCCCCTGCCCTGCTGTCTGGTGGCTGGCCACTGTCCCCTAACACCAGCTGGGCAAAATGCACCCCTGCTCCTACCCCTGGATTGGGTATGGTAGAGGGAGTGCACAGATTTCAAAGTCCTGCCTGAGGTTTGGAGATCTTTGAGAATCTCCTGTATCTCATGACCAAACAACTTTTGCCCTTTGAATAATTTGAATTTGAATTTGCATAATTTAGGTCAAGGTTAAAGCTGGAATGTACTGCATATATAGCATAAGGACTTCTATTGTGTATACCTCTTGTATTATATATTTTTTTTCTTTGTTGTTCTACATTTTATATCTCCTGTCTATGTAATTGCGAACTGTATGTGTATGTGCCTCAGGACCTCCTTGTGAATGAGCTTGCTCAACGGAGTCTTTCCTGCAATAAACTTGAACTTGAACTTGAATAGGGCATTGAGAATTGTTTGTTGCATATCTGTGGCAGAGCTTGCTACTCTGAGCCAATAATACCTCCTGAGACAGAGGTCTCAGCCCTGGCAGAAGGAACAGAAACATCTTAGGCTGTGTGGAGTAAATGCTTACCCACATCAGTCCCAGCTGTGAGAGCTTTCAGCAGCTCTTGTTTCGAAGTGCCCTCAGGCAAGGCCTGTGGAACAGCCTTAGCCTTCCTCCAGAGGGTGTTCTGATGCTTCATCTTCAGGCCTGGTAGTTAGCAATATGAAGGCCCAGTGATGCAGAGGCATAAGTCCTCTTACCATTGACATCCAACCTCCTAGATTCCTTATCAGGAGAAAGGGAGCTCAGGTGTTTTGGTACGCTACACCTGTCATGGACAACATTAATCACCACCAAGTCAGTCTCGGGTTGTGTGGCATAAAAAAGGCTTCCCAAAAGAGGCAGAAAACATTTTGCCAAATACCAATGTAACGCCTGTGCTCTGGTTCAAGGCAGGGTGCAGACAAAGGGTGGCTACCCCAGTTACGAACTAGTCTAGCACAAAAGGAGTCCACACACCAGTGGCCACAAAACAAGGCTAAAGTCATGAATGTGATCAAAAAATGTTTTTAATTTTATGGAACATTAATACACTAATCAGTGGAACAGCGACCAAAACTGCAGTACCAGATGCCCTGGTGCTTTGCTGAATTGAAACTTCGTCATGAGGCGGGGGGTATTTGACAAGATTATAGTCCCTAAATAATGACAGAATATGTGCCGTCATCATGATGTAAAAAATAGCCGTTGTACGATGACCAATAAGTACATCTGCGCATTTTCACAATTTAACAAAGACTGTACATTAGAATGATGGTACACCATTATCCTAACATTAGAATGATGGTACAACAGCATCCTGATATCAGAACGATGGTACAGCAGCATCCTGACATCAGAATGATTTTGCAACAGCCTCCTGTTATCAAAATGATGATACAACAACATCCTGACATCAGAACAATGATACAGCAGCATTCTGATGGCAGATAGCTGGTACAGCAACATCCTGGCAGTAGAATGATGGTATAACAGCATCCTGATGTCAGAAGGATGGTACAACAGAATCCAGACATCAGAACAATGGTAAAGCAGCATCCTAACATCAGAACAATGATAAACAGAATCCTGACATTAGAACAATGGTAAAACAGCATCCTGGCATTAGAACAATGACCTGGCAGCATCCTGATATCAGTACACTGGTATAACACCATCCTAACATCTGAAGAACTGTAGAACAGCATCCTAACATCTGAAATATGGTACTGCAGCATCTTGACAGCAGAACAATGGTACAATAGCATCCTGGCATTATAACAATGGTAGAACAGCATCTGGACATTAGAGCGATGGTACAATAGCATCCTGACATTATAACAATGGTAGAACAGCATCTGGATAGCAGAACAATGGTACAATAGCATCCTGACATTATAACAATGGTAGAACAGCATCTGGACATTAGAGCGATGGTACAATAGCATCCTGACATCGGAAAGACCAGTTAGGTACTTACCGGTAGCCATGCCTCTGGTAGGACCACAAACCACACCAGGAAGTTCCTTAACCGTACTTCCTGTAACACGTGACACAGTTTGATAGCCATTTGGACAAGCACTGTTTAGAAATGGGGGCACCCTTCTTCCCAGGGGAGAAAGAAACAAGAAACTGTGAGGACTTTCTGCAGTCCTTTGTACGGTGTGTATAGTATCGGAGTATTCTGTGCACATCTATGGTATGGAGCAATGCTTCCCCTGGATTGGCATGCTCTGCATAATACAGTGATACTCGAATGGTTTGATTTAAAGTAAACTCAGACACCACCTTTGAGAGAAACTTAGGATAAGTATGCAAAGACACCAAGTCTTTGTGAAAAATCAAATAAGAAGGTTCACACATTAGAGCCTGCAACTCTGAAATTCTTCAAGGAGAAGTGATGGCAACTAAAAATCATGCTTTCCAAGAAAGAAAGCATAAGCCTCTTAGGGTCCACTGAGAAATCCACATGTGTAGTCTGGCCTGTGGCACTGTAACAAAGGCTGCAGCCATGAGCCCCAAAATGTGTAAAAACATCCCTGCTGAGACATAACGACTGTTGTGCACTAACTGTGCTTGGGCAATGAGGTAGTCGGCCCTGTCCAAAGGTAGAAAAGCTGAGTTCTGGGCCATATCCATTACTGCCCCTATGCACTACAGTTGCTAGCAGGGTGTCAGTACTGATTCTGCTATGTTGACCGTCACCCCCAGAGCATCAAACAGCTATCTGGTTTGTGCTAAGCTCCCTGGATTGGGCTTTTTAAAAGCCAATTGTCCAGGTAAGGGAAAACATACAGACCTTCCCTGGGAAAGGCTGCTGCCACCACTGCCAAGCATTTGGTAAAGACTCATGGTGCAGGAGACAAACCAAAGGGCAACACTCTGAATTGGTAATGTTCCCCCTGAAACAGCACTCTCAGATAATGTCTGTGAGGTTTCCTGATTTTTATATGGAGGTACACATCCTTCATATTCCAGGGAGCATATCTCATCCTATGTTTGTAGCAATGGAAGGAGATCCTGCTGGTTGACTATCCCGAATTTCTTGTATTCTATGAAGAAGGTCAGGTCTCTTTTATCCAGAAGGGGCCTCAGGTCTCCTGTCCACTATGGGACGAGGACATATCCGGAATAAAAACCTGTATGCCTCTGTTCTAGAGGCACAGGTTCTATTGCTTGTTTTTGGAGCAGTCTTTACTTCCTCCAGCAACAGGGACATGTGCGCTGGGGGATATGTTGTCACCACTGGGGGATGGTCCCCAGAAGTTCCAGAGCATACCCCTTCTCTATGATCTCCAGAACCCATGCATTCGTAGTCACTTCCCTTCACTGGTCCAAATGGAGGGGGAGGCGACCCCCTATTATCACCCCTGGAGGTAAAGGTGGTTGGGGGCTGTATAAGGAGTCAAGCTGAGCTGGTGAAGGCTACTCCACCACCTCCACCACGTTTGGGAGCTTTTGAATAGGTACATGGGGTAGTGTCGGGGACTGGGAAGGCCCCAGCTCATCTGCCCCTGCTATGCAGTCTATAAGTTTGATTCTGCACCCTGACACCAGCTGGGCTAAAATTACTCCTGCTCCTACCCCTGGGTTGGTATGGTACAGGGAGTGGACTGATTTCAAGGTCCTCCCAGAGGATTAAAGATCTTTCTTTTTTCTTTCTTCCATTTATCTCCTGGTTCTCACTGGTGGCCCCCTTCCAACCAACCCCCACCCAGCTCCATTATCTAGTTCCTCTGGGACCTACCTTCATCATCATCCTCTGCCACAGGACTTGTGGTTGTGCCCAGCCACCAGTGTGGGGCCTGTGGAAGGTTGGTCATTCATCCTACCACCTGGGGGGGTTTTCCTCACGGTTTTCTCCCTGGGCCCACGGACGTGCAGCGGGTGCAATGTCCGACCTCTGCTTCCGCAGAGACAGTCCTGGCATCTTGAACATGGGTTCCCTTTCCCTACATAATGACATGAATGTGCTACCACCAAGCCACCACCAGGTGGCAGACAAGCAGCGCATCACTCTAACCCCTCTTCCCCAAGGAAGGAGAGCCGTCCTAGGATGCTCGATCCTTCCCCTCTCTGCTAGCCTCCAAGCAAGCTAAGTCTGTTTCTGACCCCGGGTTGCTGGTGTGGCTAGAGGTAAGGTGCCCAGCACCTCAGCCCTCCACGCCACGGGACCGGCAGATTGAAGATCTTTTAAAACTTATTGTACCTCATGGGCAAACAACTTCTGCACTCTGCATGGGGCATAAAGAATTGTCTGGTGCACATTAGTGGCAAAGCATGCTACTCTGAGCCAAGAATATTGCCTGATAGAGATGCCAGAGGCCACAGCCCTGGCAGAAGCATCAGAAACATCATGGGCTGTGCAGAGCAAATGCTTGCCCAAATCAGCACCCGCAGTCAGAGTTTTCATTAACTCCTGTTTTGGCGAGCTCTCAGGCAAGGCCTTAGCCTTCTCCCAGAGGGTGTTCTGATACTTCATCATGTGGGCCTGGTAGTCAGCCGTACGAAGGCCCAGTGAAGTAGAGGCATACATACCTGCTGCCCCCTGACAGTCCCATTCAACCACTCACTGGAGATTGGAGTGGTCCCTGAGGACAGGAGGAGAGCAGATGTAGTCCCATTTCACAAAAGTGGTAGCAGAGAGGAGGCTGGCAATTGTAGGAGAGTCAGCCTGACTTCGGTGGTGGGGAAATTAATGAAATCACTACTGAGAGAAAGGACTATGGAATATCTTGATTCCAGTGACTTACAAGATCTGAGGCAGCATGGACTCACTAGGGGGAGGTCATGTCAAACAAATCTAATAGATTTCTTTGCCTGAGTGACCAGGGAAGTAGATTAGGGTTGAGCAGTGGATGTGGCCTATCTACATTTCAGTAAAACCTTTGACACTGTTCCACATAGGAGACTCATAGGCAAGCTGGGCAGCATAAAAGTGGGTCCAAAAGTGGTGAACTGGGTAAGAAATCGGTTGTGGGATAGGAGACAGAGGGCGAGGGTAAACGGAGTTCACTCCGAGGAAGGAGGGTGACCAGCAGAGTGCCACAAGGATCAGTATTGGGCCCGGTTCTCCTTAATGTCTTTATTAGTGGCACTGCAGAGTGGCTGGAAGGGAAGGTTATCTTTTTGCAGATGACACTAAGAGCAGCAATAGGATACACTCTCCATGGGGGTGGAAAAAATTAATAGAGATCTAAGAAAACTTGAGGAGTCATCTAGAGTGTGGCAACTAAGGTTTAATGTGAAAAAGCGCAAAACCATGCACTTGGGGAGCAGAAACCCAGGGGCGGGGTACAAAATGGGGAGAGTGGTACTGGCAATCATCAAACAGGAAAGAGATCTAGGGGTAATCATATCTGATGACCTAAAGGTGATGACCTAAAGGCGGCCAAAAAGTGTGATAATTTATTTATTTAGATTTTGGTAACTGGGTAAGCCCACTGAGACCAGAGATCCCTTTTCAGGGGCGACCCAGAATTAGTTACAGTGATTACATACATAGGTGACAGTCAGTAGTTTTAGCTGATACATATATAGTTACAGTGAATACATACATAAGAATTTATATACGGTGATATTAGGTGATACATAATAAGGAGTAGGATACATAGGTGCCACAGTAGAGTAGCTTTAGCTGAATACTTATTTAGTTACAGAGAATACATACATAGGTATTAATATACAGAAGTTTAGGGTGATACATGTTAGGGAGAAAGTGTAGAATGTTTGGCACAGAGACAGAAGGTATCACAAGGCTCACAGGTAATAAGACAGATATGCAGTACCTTTAGCATTTTTCATAAGAGATTCTTAGGGAGAGTGGGAAGAGGTTACGCTGGAGGTAGCAAGGGAGTAGGTCCGATCGGGTACTAACGGTTGCATCCACAGAGACTAAGTTCCAGGAGATACGCTTTGAGGCCTGATTTAAACCCTGGGATAGAAGGATTGTTGACTAGACTTGCTGGGAGGGCATTCCATAAGTAGGGAGCAGCGTAGTGGAAGGAGCACTCGCCTTGGTTGGTACGAACACGGGGGATGTCAAGGGGACAGCTAGCTCAGGATCGAAGGGTTCGGCGTTGGACTTTTGGGATGAGCAGGTCACATAGGTGTGGAGGAGGGCCGAAGGAGGTGAATTTGAAAGCCAGGCAGGCAGAGGAGTAGGCCAGTTTGTGTCGTAGGGTGGGCCAGTTTAGGTCTGCAAGGGCCTCACAGTGATGTCTCCTGGGGGGGGGGGGAGTTTGTTGCAAAGCGGGCCACTCTGTGGTAGAGCATAGAGATAAGGTAGTGGGAAGAGCCAATGGGATGCTAGGGTGCATGAGGGGGGAGGTATCACCAGGAGAAAGAGGGAGGTGGTGATTCCGCTGTTATAAATCACCAGTGAGACCTCACCTAAAGTACTGTGTCCAGTTCTGGAGACCACACCTCCAGAAGGACATAGAGTGGAGGTGGTCCAGAGGAGAGCAATTAAATGGTGCAGGATCTGCATCAAAAGCCCTATGAGGAGAGACTGAAGGACCTTAATATGTACACTCTGGAGGAAAGGAGGGCGAGGAGGGATATGATAGAGACTCTGAAGTACCTCACGGGTATAAATAAGGTTCAAGAGGGAAGTCTTTTTCAGAGAAAAAGATACTCGAGAACAAGGGGTCATGCTATGAAGCTGGAGGGGTAGACTCAGGGGACATGTAAGGAAACACTTCTTCACAGAAAGAGTGGTGGATTACTGGACCAGCATTCCCAGTGGAGGTGGTGGGGGCAAAACTAATGGGATTTAAGAAGGCATGGGATAGATACAAGGGAACCTTAATGGTGAGGAAAAGGGGGGTAAAGCCGGAGATCAAGTAGGTTCTGCGATGTTACAGTAGGTAGGGAAAAATGGGAAGACTAGATGGGTCAAGTGATCCTTTTCTGCCGTCAAACTCAAACTCTGTGTATGCTTGCCTAGGACATTCAACCTCCTAGATTCTTTATCAGGAGGAAGAGCGCTCAGGTGTTTAGGTGCCCTGAACCTGTCATGGGCAGCAGTGATCACCACAGAGTCAGTCTCAGGCTGAGTACCATAAAAAGGCTTCCCACAGGGGGAAGAATAAATTTATCTTCCTTTCTGGGTACAGCTGGTATATTGTTGGATCTGTACCAGGCTGCATAGGTGCCATCCTCCAAGGCTGGAAGCAGAGGGACCACAATAAAGGGAGATTCTAGCAGCCCTAGAAACTCAGGCAGGTTCTATTTAGTATATCCATACACAAAAAAGTGTGCACTAGGTATGTGGTGCTCCAAGACTGTAACTAGAAACTGCAGTTCTGAAGGAAATCAGGGCACTCACAAACCATGTATAACTACACTCAGAAGTTATAAACAAATATTACTTCATTTATTTAGAAAACTAAAAAGGTAAGAGATAAAAATCTGTATCGCTTGACGCATTTCAGATAGCCTTCTATCCTTTCTCAAAAGCTTTTGAGTGCCCAGATTTCCTTCAGAACTACAGGTTCTATTTAGTAGTATTGGTAGTGCCTATGACAAGCCCTGACCTTGGTGTCTGGTCTATGGTTGACAGGGCAGTTGGCATCAGTGCCAGAGCAGTTGTTGAAGGAGAGGTTGTACCTGTAGAGCACAGGGGCAACCATGAGCGAGCTGGGGAAGTGTTCTCCTTGAAGATCTCTCCCAGGATTTTGACGACTGTGGTTCAGTCAATGGAGCCATCGACGGCGGATGTTTCTTTGAGCTACCTCTCCATTCTGGCTATAGTCTCTTTGAGTAAAAATTTCTCCGAAGTCCCTTTTTTGTGCTGCCTGGTTATGGAATTAAATCCCCAGCAGATCTTTTTTTTTTCGGTCCCAGGCCCCCCCAAACCTCCATTTGGAGGTCAGACCTGCCCTGCCTGTCATCCCCCCATGTCCAGGCTTACCCCCTGGTTGGGGCTGCCGGGAGAGGCCCCCAGTGGACACACTGTAGGCAAACCCTGACTTATCCCCTGGGTCAGGGCCATGGGAGTGGGACCCCCCCCCGGCGGATGTTGAAGGTAAAGGAGATGGCAGCAGAGTAAGTCATCATGCTGGGGGGGGCAGCTTTTTTTCCGATGCTTGCTGGATCCCTGGGGGCAGAGATGTGCAATGACATTCAGCGTCCGCCCCTAAGATGATGACGTTGACTGCAGTGGCTCCCAGCCTCCACCAGGGGTCCAGTAAAGCACCGGACACTCTTCCCCCCTCCCCCGGAGAAGGAGAGCAGCCCCCAGGACAGTCGATCTTTCTCCCCCCCCGGGCCTCCCGGGTCTGTTCCTGAACCCGGGTCATCAGCATCACAAGCAGAAATCCAACCACTGTGCCGGAGGGCCAGCCCACCCCCAGCAGATTTTGAAGGCCTTCACATTGTGGTCTAGACCTAGTCAATAGACACAAACTTAGTTGGGAGTCTCTGGTGTAGATTTTCTCTCTGCTCTCACAGTATCGAAGAGTTTTGTTCATTCTTTTGATGACATGTAGGTCATTGAAAATCAGCATAAAAGTGATTACTTAGCTATGTAAAAGAAATGAAACAGGGGCTGTGAGTAGTGACACTTCCAATGGTGGTCTGACGAGTCTGATCGATGGTGAGAAAAGAGAAGCAGGGCCACCCATGTTTATGTCTGTGCTGACGTCTGATGTCATTGTGGGTGGCCCCTGGCTGACTGCTTGCAAAATGTTCTGTGTGATCCTAGTGCCTGGTGGCTATAAATTCCAAAGGTGTGGCCTGATGAAAGAGATATACTCGAAGAAGACCAATGGTACATCTGCATCCTAACATCTGCATCCTGACATCAGAACACTTTTACAACAGCATCCTGACAGCAGAATGATTATTCGACAGCATCCTGACATCAAAATGACAGTAAAACAGCATCCTGACATTAGAACGATGGCACACAATCTACTTACATCAGAACAATGGTTCAGCAGCATCCTGATATCAGAAAGATGGTACAACTGCATCCTTACATCAGAACAATGGCACAACAGCATCCTGACATCAGAACAATGGCACAACAGCATCCTGACATCAGAATAATTTTACAACAGCATCCTAATGACAGAACAAAGGTACAGCAGCATCTTGACATCAAAACGATGGTACAGCAGCATCCTGACATCAGAATGATGGCATAACAGCATTCTGACATCAGAAAGATGGTGCAGAAGCATCCTGACATCTGAAAATGGTACAACAGCATCCTGAGGACAGAACAATAGTACAGCAGCATCCTGACACCAAAACAATTGTACAACAGCATTCTGACATCAGGAGGCTGGTACAGCAGCATCTTGACATCAAAGCGATGGTACAGCAGCATCCTGACATCAAAAGAATTGTACAACAACATCCAGACATTACAACAATGGTACAGCAGCTTCTTGACATCTAAATGATGCTACAAAAGCAGCCCGACATTAGAATGATGGAAAAGCAGCATGCTGATATCAGTATGCTGGTATAACACTATCCTGACATTGCAACAATGGTACAACAGCATCCTGACATCAGAACGATGGTATAACAGTATCCTGACATCAGAATGGTGGTACAGCAGCAGCCTGACATCAGAATGATGGTATAACAGTATCCTGATATCAGAATGATATACAGCCCCCTGAGGAAGAGGTTAGTGCCTTGAAGCGCCTGGGCTAGTTCAGGACCGATCAAAGTTTACAACTCTACTTTTATGTTTTGACTAAATAAAACCAGTTACTGGCACACCACCTCATTTTGCCAGGCATTTGGAGTACTCATTGTTTTGTTTCTGATGATGGCACAACCGCACTCCGCACGTTAGAATGATGGTACAGCAAGGCTATGATGTCACCGTTTCCATATGGGTACAGAGGTCAGTCATACACTACAATATGCTACGGTTTGCAGGCTGACTGACATTTTATGGCATTCTTGGTTTACTGACATTTCTGACTGTCCCTCACCAAGTAGTTGTTTGCACTTCCGCTGCTCCAGAGTCAGACACTGACCAGTTTTGAATTGAATCAGATGTGCCCCCCCCCCACCTCTACATCATAGATAAAGATTACAGTATACTCTGTATGGTAAAACAGATTACACATTGCCACTAGAATTAGGGGCCGGGAGACAGCCCTTGCACAATTTACAGCACATTTCTGACACCCTGGTGCTATTTCTGCAAGCTGAGAACACATCCTTTCCGAAAGCTTGTGACTAGGGAGGTATGTCCATAATCTAAGTAAGCCTGTGGAAAATACCACTGCAATTGTCAACCTCTTTAACTAAGTAACTAAGACTCTTCTTAAAGAGATGCTGTCATGACAGTACTGTCTCCATACCCCTTTAAGGTTAAAATGCCTTTTCCATCCAACCCCCCCCCCCCAAAGTTAAGAAGCATGCCAAGTCTGCAATGAAAGAACATCATTCTAAACTACATTTAACAACAGAAAAAAAATAAACAACCTGTCCGTAGGCTTTTTTTTTTATTGAGCCTCAAATAGGTTTGTAAGATTTTTGTTGTGTTAGATAAGGGTTGATGCAGAAAAAGACTGGCATGGTCTCCCATAACCTGACAGTGTCCCTTTAGATTCCAGGAAGTGGGTGGGGTGGGATGGTTCTATTAGCATGAGAACAATTAAAGGGGAACTCCAGTTTATCCAAACTCCCCCCACCCCCAAAGTGTCACCCCCAGTTAGGCTTTTTGCAAATGGAAAAACAATTGTAATTGCTTGCACTTACTTTATATTATTTTCGCGATCTCCACCATCAGGTAACACGATGGGTGCAGCATAGCGCCACCTCAAGTTAGAGTGCAGTACCACCCACTTGTATGCTTCTCAATACAAGTGAGCGACATGGCACCGTGCTCTGCTAGCAGATGGCACCACGCTGCACCCGCCATGTCTACCTGGAGGTGGAGATCTACAAAATAATATAAAGTAAGTCAAGCACTTACGAAAGCCTAACTGGGGGTGAGGCTTTGAGGGGTGGGGGGAGTTTGGATAAACTAGAGTTCCCCTTTAAGCTCTGAAATAAACATACTTGCTTTATGAGACTTTGTCTTAGACAATGACAGAAGAGGAGGATGTCCTAAGCATGGAGAGTCTTTTTTTCCATTACGTATTTCTCTTCTGAACTTCTCTGACCAGCCCCCCTTCAGATGAAGTCCCCCAGCCCAGTCACCTACCTTCTTCAGGACTTATCCCACCTCTTACCCAGGACCACTGTGTGGTGGCTGGGTGCCACAGTCGGTAGTGTGGATCTGTAGAGGTGCCATCACCCTCTTTAAGTTTCTCACCTTCTTGAGGTCTGCATCACATATAGTTACACACATGCTTGTGCTGACAAATCACGCGCTATTAACATCTTCAACAGGCCCCCTGGATATGGTGACCACTCCTGTACCACCCAGACTTTGTTAGGTGATAACCAAGCTATGGTATGCATTAGCCACACTCCCTGAAGGAGGACAGTTGTCCATGGGATGCTCGATTGTCCTTCCTCCAACTGGCCCCCAAGCAATCTGAGTCCGTTTCCAAACCCGTCTCGCCAGTGCAATAAACAGTAGTGTTACTGCTGTGCTACTGGGCTGGCTATCTTTTTGCTAGGTGTGTTTATTCCCTATTTTTACCCCCTCTCCCCAGCCATGTCACCTTAAACCCAAGATCCGAGATCACCACAGATACACACTTGAGCCAGCCAGAGGGCAGGTGGGTGAGCGGCTGTCTTTCACAGCTGACACCACTGCTACTCCCTGTTTAGGCACTAGGGGCTGCACCAATGCTATATCACCTCTGCTCTCCCTCCCACCCTCACCTCCACAGCACACTAGGGCCCCAGTCAGCCTCTGGGAGGGGCTCAGAGGGCTAACAAGTGAACTCTTGCATCTCAGGGAGCAGCACACTGCATTACTGCCATGCCTCTGGGATGGTACAGCAAGGACAGCCTTTCAAGAATCGGTAGCAATCAGGACACTCCCTCCAGGACCTGCCTTGACTGGGGCACTGGCCTTTTATGTTTTTCAAAGTTATGGGGCCACTGTTTCCTGCTATGACCCTTTCTAATTATGTCTTTCATTAGTGTTATGTTCTGGACCCATTGATCTTGCACTTATTTAGAAATTAACTAGAGGAAGGGGTTAGCGACAGGCCGCTGAAGTTTGCTGATGGCACAAAATTGGCAAGGACAGTGAACACATCAGGGGAGGGGGATGCAGTAAAGGGGGACCGGTGCACAACAGGGGCATGAACTAAGAAATGGGAGCTGAGATTTATCATGGGGAACTGCAGGATACTACACCTAGCTGCGAGGAGTCTGGGTCACACATACACCCTGTGTGGTGCAACAGTGAACAGTACAGCTGAGGAAAAAGATCTTGGGGTAACTGGAGACCGTAAGCTGAACCCAGGCAGGCAGTGTGCTGCTGCAGTGAAGAAAACATGCAGTGCTAGCAAGCATTGTGAGAGGGAGAGGGAGAAGCAGGTCATGGGATGTGATTCCCTTCCCACATCCTGCTCATGGCCATGTTTAGACCAGACCTGGAGTATTGAAATGATCTAGCACAGGGACATCAAACTGGTTAGTGCCTTATGAGCCCCTGAGCAAATTTATCTCCTCCTACTGATCAGGAGGGTAGACCCCCACCACAGAGATAGGGTAGGGGCCTGGGGTGGATGATGTGACCTCTGAGTACCAGGTGGGGGTCTCTGTGGAGCAGCCCACCCTGATGAGGGACAGACCAGTGCAGGCCCAAACACAGGTGTTAGAGCAGCCTAGACAAGGAGAAATTTATTTTATTTATTTAGTTTTTGATGACCGGGTAAGTGCACTAGACACAAAAGTGACTATTTTCAGGCACAACCCGGGAGGTTACAACATCAACAGGAAAAAACAGTGATGATACAGTACAATATAGGAGTACAACATATTAGGGGTACAATTAAAATGGATAACAATTTGAGCAATTTGAGGTGACTGGAGAAACATTCCAATGTACTTCATATCAGAAGTGAAAGTAAGTGCATATTATACTACAGCATTTAAGGATGTAGTGAAAATGGATAACGGTTTGAGCAATTGGTGTAACCAGGAGGCAATACAGACATTTCACATATCGAAGCACAACAAAGGTAAGTGCACATATAACAGCTGATTAACAATCTAGACATGAACTCTTTTCTACAAAACTGGCTCTAACATAAAGAATATGACCCCAAAGAGGGAGCAAGTAGGTGGGAAGGATTGAGGTAGTAAGACTCGTGGGGAGAAAGTAGGGGGAGAGATGTAAGAGGTGAGTAGTAAGGGGTGGTAAGACAAGTAGAAACTATGAGGTATGAGTACTGGAGGACACCAAGACACTAATAGCACAGCGAGTCAGGAATCTAGGGAGAGTTTAGAACAATTGCATTGTGTACTCTCAATAAGCAGAAAATGAAGCCTCTTTTTAAACCAAGCATGGCTAGGTGACTGGCGTATTTCAAGGGGCAGCGAGTTCCAGTAACTGGGGCCACATAGGAAAATTTTTTTTCCCTTTGGAAGTGTTACATCTGGGAATGTGGAGTAAGGAAAAATCGGCAGAATGGAAACCATAGGAGGAGGAGGTCTGTGGGGTGAGTGCAGCGGCAAGACAGCTAGGCACACTGGATCTCTGGATTCCATCCAGAAGGGCCCCAAGAGCAGGCAGCCGGTGGACCACAGGAGAGGGCCAATTAAGGTCTGCATAGAGCAGGCAGTGATGTTTTAACTGAGGGGATGCAGAGGCATAATGACATATAGTATTATAGGTTATGTCCCATTTGTGTACGGAGGTTTTAGATGCATTGCTGTAGACTGAAGTTCTGTATGCAAGGGATGAGAGAAGAATTCCTCTGGCAATGGCCAACCTCGTGGAAGGGGTGAGAACATGACTAGTTCTGTAAGATAACCCTAGCTTAGTACTGACTGCCTTACACACAGTAGTAATATGGATCTCACAGTTAAGGGATCCATCAAGTAGTACCAATAAATCCTTGAAAGTACACACTGCAAACAAACGATCCCAGGAACAGACATGCAGCTCTCAAAAAACAGGCGGCCAACCCAAGAAAAGACAATATCCAAAAGGTGAGAGCACAACATAACCTCATTCACTGGAAAGTAGAAAACTTTTATGTGAAGACAAAGGTAGTCCACAAATTGAGTATTCTCGTGTACAAATACCCTGTGGTTTATTCAAAACAAGGTCTCCACAGTAGAAAATAGCAAGTAACCAGTGTGTAAGAACTTCTGCACCCCTAGTGCCTTAACTCTCGCGAGCTTTCAAAGGGGTACCATTCACATTAACTATTCTGAAGAGATCACGACTATTTTTTAGATTGGCAGGTGAACAAAAAAGCTTAGCCTGAGTCTTGCTAACGTTGAGAAGCAGCCTATGGCTAGTGATCCAGGAATGTACATTTAGGAACTCCCCCGATAGATTGTGGTTGAGAGTAAGCACATTACCAGAGCTGCTATAGAGAACAAGGTCATCACTGTACAGCAGCGATGAGCAGGAGGAGGCATTTCTCATTATATTATTAATGAAGATCGAGAAGAAGAGAGGTCCTAGGATGGATCCATGTGGTACCCCAACATCAATGACTGTTCTGTCAGAGGTTACAGAATTGAACTTTACAACTTGCATCCTGTTGGATAGGTAGCTATTAAACCAGTTCACAGACTGTGCTGCAAAACCCAGGGATAGGAGGTTAGCTAGCGGGAGGGGTGATCAATGAGATCAAATGCCTTTGTGAGATCTATAAAAACTGCTCATGTTAGAAGACTCTGATCCATAGCATGTAGTGTAGCATTGGTTAGCTGTAGCAGGGCAGTTTGGGTGCTGTGACCCTTTCTAAGGCCATGTTGATTTGTAGACAGGAGGTTATACTTGGTGAGGCGCTATGTTACCTATCTTGTGATGAGCTTCTCCAGGATTTTGTTTAAGACAGATAATATTGCTATTGGTCTATAGTTCGCTAAATCCTTCTTGTCACCTTTTTTAAAGACCAGTGTTACTCTGGCCATTTTCCAGATATCTGGCACTACTCCTTCACTAAGGGACATAGTGAAGATTTTAGACAGTGGCCCTGCAACGAAGGGGGCAGCCAGCTTGAGGAGCTTAGGTTCCAGGCAGTCAGACCCAATCACAGTGCTGTCCGATACGGCATTGAGTAACTTGAGTACATCTGTTTTGGGGACAGCTTTAAAGTAGAATGGTGGCCCCACTGGCGTACCTTTTGGGGAGGAGATATCAGGAGTAGAGGGTGTGGCAGGGAAGGCAGTAGTATATTGGGAGAGGTCTGAGACGTGACTGTTGAAAGTGTTTGCTATTGTGTGTGTGGCTCTGAGCAGTGGACTCCATTCAGTATCATGTCATTTGTAGTGTGGGATTGCTTGGATCCGAGGAAGGTTTTTATGTCTGACCAAAATTTCCTGAGGTCACCAGCTGCATCCACCAATAATCCCTTGCAGTATCGGCTTTTTGCAAGCCTGATTTGCTTCTTGCACTTTGTGCACTGTTCCCTATAGAAATAACAAACACATACTATACATTGCCCTAGAACTACACCAGGATTAAAATTCAAAACAACTACTTAATGTTAAAGGGGTACATTTATGACCTGTGCACATCATAGATTGAAAGTCCATGAAAAGATATTTTAAATAAGGTACAGGGCTGTTCAGTTGCGGACAGCAGTCCAGAGATATCAATGATTAATTCTGCCTCATGTTGATACTACATTGCCACCATTTTTAGAACCTTGTGATATGTCCGACAGTCCAGCTGTGCCTGACTATAGTGTGGTTAGCCACAGCTTGATTGTCAGTGACATCACAAGGTTCTAAAAATGGTGGCAGTTTAGTATCACTATGGGGCAGACTTAGCCATCGATATCTCCAGAGTGCTGCCAGCAACAGGTAAGCCCAGTAACTCATTTAAAACTGTTTTACATGGGCTTTCAAACTATGATGGTCAAGGGTCATGAATGTTCCCCCTTAACTTTTCTTTTTGCATTCTGTATTATTCAGTATAGTAATCAGTCATCCCCAGCACTGGACCAAAGGGGTGGTGGCTGTTGAAGTTTGTGTACACCCAATTTCAACAATGTAAGCTTGTAATAAGGATACTGGACTACCTTTGCTGTTAAAATGTTACTTTATTCATGTACAAACTGGATCATGTTGACTGTGTAAAATGTTTTAATAAAAATTAAATTTACAAAAAATAAATTCTATATTAAGCACTCCTTTTTAACCCCCCATGTTGATCCCTCCTATTTATTTTTATTTCCCAAATTAATTTCTATGGTTCCACATTTCAGTTAATATTCACTATATTAGAGCTTATGTTTTGTAGCTCAGAGTTAGATTTCATGTCTCCAGCATCCTATAATGTCAAGGAGCAGTGTCTGCTGCATGCTAGTTCATCTTGCTTATAAGGGACACAGATTCTAGAAGAAGACCTTTTGTTCTTGAGGTTAAACAAGGACCTGAAATCCCCCAGGTGGCTGATGAAAGTGATAGCCCTCACTAAAGCAAGGCTCAGGGAACTAAGTCCTATTTTCCTCCATTTCGTAAGTAGCCCACTAAAATAAATCCCTTAACATTCAAATCAGCTTAAGGAAGCATCTGTTGCAAAAATAGCAATTAGTTGTCAGGGCCCTGCCAAACAATACCTTGGAGTGTTTTTTTTTCTCCTCCTGTCTGAGTTTTATGCTAGCAATTCATGAGGGCTCATTAGGGTGGAGCAGCATGTCTCTGCGCATTATCTGCCTTGCGTACGCACGCTGAGCTGCCAAAGGCATTGAAATCAAATACTCAGATGTTCCTTTTTATTTAAAGAGCTGACAGTTTCCTTTGTGCAACTTGGTAGGAAATAGCAATTGTTGTGCAAAGCGCATGTCACTCTGAGGGTTGAAAAGTAGTTCAAATTTAAAGATAAAAAAAACCTTTCACAATTCAGTGGTTTAACGAGTACACATTTCCTCTTGGAGACTTTTCAGTTGTATTATTATTCTCTTCTTCACCAGTCCCTGTCCCCATCAGCTGTGAGACAACCTCCCAGCACCTCACAACCTTTTTTTTTTTCATAGCAACTCTTTCTGGCACCTCCCCCCTGAGCCACCACCTACTCCTACCAGTCAGATCATGTTGTGTACTGTCGGTGACCCCGCAGCTCCATCAGCTATTTTCCCCACCTTCCTGAGAGTGAGGATCTGCATGGAGTCGGGTCTGGGGTACCTACAACTGTCATATAGACAGCTCAGTGCACTTACTTTTTGTTCCTCATTTTCTGCCCCAAGCTCCTCCCTTCACCCTCTGGCATGAGCAGTGCCTACATTGGCCTCGGAATTCACAGCACCCCTGTAGTGAGAAGCAAGTTTCCTGGCCCAACTGCAGGAGGTCCCTGTGGTGCCGGACCCTCACTGACCAAGGCACACTGTCAAGCAGCAGTCACCTAAGCCTGGTCTGTCACCGACGCAGTGACCTACAGTAAGTCCAGTCTTGAACCTGGGCTCCCTGCATGGTAGTGCAAAGCGATGCTGCTTGGCCAATGGGGTGGCTGGCCCATAACCATGAGTGGAATCTTAACTTGTCCCCCACATACCCTTCCCCAAGGAAGGGGCCATCAGGGCTAGCCACAAAGGTGAACAACATCCAGCTAACTCTGTACGGCTGTGCTAGGCCACAAGACTATTCCAGTTTCAACCTGTAGGCTCCAGGGTTTTCGTACTTAGTTTCTCCCCTACCCCCAGTAGTGGGTGTTGATGGCTACATGGTGCAGACAGCCACAGCTATGGAACTAGATGGTGTACTTCCTCCCATGCACAGTGCCACAAGGTTGCACCTCTCCCTGCATTGCAGGAGCAGGTCCCTCCCAGCCTCCGAAGGAGGAAAACTTTCTCTGGGATGCTCCGTCCTCCTCCTGGGTGTCTCTTTGGAGGCCCTGGGCTCCAAGCATGTATGTCGGTTGTCTGAGTCATGGGTGGAAATGCTGCAACTGCACAAATGGTGGGTCCATCCCCATGGAAATGTAAGAATCTTTAGGTAATTTTTTTTTTTTTGCATTTTCTATTTATGCACCTTTTTATTTGTATTTCTTTTGTTAACCGGGTAAACATATGAGCCAAGGCCCTTTTTCATATGTGACCCGAGACTGTGAAACAGTCACAAGATGATACACAAAAAGATAACTTTTACATTTACTTGATATAGAAATACAATACATGACATATCATACAAAGTTACAAAACACTTGACACTTAGACAAAAAGTACATTATAATTATTTAAAATAGCAAACCTCCCCTTAGCTTCCCCACCAGTCACTCCTTCGGAGTGCCTAGGCCAACTGACTCCCTCTTGACCCCTACCACCATCCACCAGCCCCTATTAACAGCCTACTTGGCTAGCCTGGTGTATCCCTATGCCAGGAGGGTCCCTCTCTTCTGGGGGGAATTGCCTTATTGGCAGGTGGCGCATCCCAGGGATGCAAAGCTGGTCCAGGCTCTCTCCGGGGCTTCATGGAGGCTGGAGCTGGCACTCATTATCTGGCTGGATGGGGAGCTGTTTCTCATTTTTCTGCCCCACCCACCACAGTTCTCAGCCTTGCGTGTGAGCGCAGGTGACCTCGGGTGGGGATGTGTTGAGGCAGCATGTCCCCCCAGCACAGCACCCAATCCACTCGCAGGTGCCCAGGTGAATCCCACCCCCCTAGGAGGGAAGCATCCAATGGACGCTTGTGAATCCCCCTTCCTGCCATTCTCCACTCCTGGTACTCAGGCTCGAGATGCAAACCCAGGTCGCCAGCATGCCGAGTGAACCCCTTCACTCTGCGCCATGGAGCCGGCCTCTTTAGGTCATTTAAAGGGGACAGGACACAGGTGAGAATTTGCTGCTGCTTGTAATGTTATTTTCAGTCACTATACTCACAGCCCGCCCCCATGATCCATATTTACCCATACCTGAATAATAGTTGACAGAAAAACTGTGGTTTACATTGTTTTCTATTTACACACACCACTCTGTGCAGTCCTCCTCATGGTATCAGCAACTGGGAGTTTTGATAATATCAATTCATAGTTTCAGAACTCGGACCAAGAGGTGGTGACCTATTAGAGATGCACTCAGAGTCCTTCATCCATGCAGTGACATAATCAAAGCTCCGTATTCCTGGTTCCATGAATAGAACCACACAGAATGTTGTCTGTGGAAAGGAAGCTATGAAAACTAGTTTTTAACATATTTTTTTTTCAGGTACAGTTAAAGAGACACTGTCAACCTCCCTTAGGTCTCAAACTATCCCTAGTTTCACAAACACATTTTATGATTGCTCACCTTCTGTAGAGTGTGTTGATGTAGTTGGCAGTTTGATTCTGATTTCTTTTTTCTTTTTAGAAGTGAAAAACAGATTGGTCACCATACTGGTATCGCCACACAAAAACATGTTTGTTTACAATCCTTGATCAACTTCCCTGCATCTTTCCTGGACTTGGGACCACCCCCAACACAGTCTAGCCACTCAAGATGCAGTGGGAGTGGTTGGTCCAGTGGCACAGAGGGCTGAGGTGTGGTACACACCCTACCTACTATCATGCCGGTGACCCGAGTTACGGAACGAGCTCGGGGTGCCAGGGTAGCGCCAGCAGCTAGGGTGACATGAAGGGAGGGGATGCATTTCTGTAGTGGTGTACGACTCCACATACACACATTTACATGCCGCCATGGCAGGAGACAGAGGAAGAAAAAGGAAAATGGCTGTCGTGGGCTACATGAGGTGCCACCCACCTGCCTCTGCCCAGCACCATCACCTGGCTACCAGCCAATCTGGATGCAAGTCACTGGATGGGGGGCGGATGGCTCTCTTCTACCTGGCCCCACCACAGGGGGCAACATGTAGAAGATATGGGATGGTAGTCCTGGGGAGATGGGTGCTGGGTGGGAGAGGGTGGAGACGGGGCTGAGAGCCCACTTGTAGCAGCCAGGCAGTAAAAAGGAATATCGAGACAAAAAAAAGATGCAGTGGGAGGAGATGTGACTGTTGCATCATGAGTGGCTGCATAGCTTGGGAGTGTTCACTGTTTCTAATGTTCAGGAAGTCTGCAAGTAGAGTAGATCAAGGATTTGAGACAAAAGAAAGCCGGGTATAATTGCACCATTAGCAGCATTTCAGTTCTACTAAGAAAGGAAGTCAATAAAACAACCAGCAACATCAATGAATTTTAGAGAAGATACACAATCATAAAAAGTGGGTTTTCAACTAGAAATAACATGATGCGAAAGGGACTGACACTGTCCCTTTCAAGAGGGATTGTTTGGGGGGCCACTCTGATGGCCCAGTGTCAGCACATCATGCTGCAATGCAGATGATCTGGCTTCTGAAGTGAACTCAGATCATCACATCAGAAAGCCAGCCAGACAGCAGCAGCTGCTGCTCAGCCGTGCGCTGCAGCCTGGAGGGAAGATGCTGGGCACACAGCGCCACAGCGACTCCTGTGGTGTACTGCCTCTGGGGGGGTATATCCCTAACAGTGAGTGGCCAAGGGAAAAAAAGCTCGGTCTGGCAGATACGAACACCCTTCGGTGGACAGCTATACTATCTGTCTGCATGATCTGACCATGACTGTATGCCAGATCCTGGTGACAGGTTGGGTGGATGTCTTAATCAGGGATCAGATCCTCAGATCCAACCCTGAGACTGTTGTGATCCAATTGCCATATCCCTGATCTGATCATTGGATGCAGCCTCAGATTGTTGTGATCCCACCGCTAGGCCCCTGATCCAACCATCAGATCCAACAGATCATTTGCCCCACAAACAAATTCACTTGGGATATGAGGAGATCAGATCCATGGTCAGATGCCATCAATATCTGACTGCATTTGACATCCAGTCAAAATGGTGGTGCCTGTCGCTGTCCTATACCTGCTGATACTATCGGAGCAACAAAAACGAACATACGACACTGCCAGCAGATAAAGGCCTTATGATATTTCGAGTCTGTTAGTTTGTGCAGCTTACAGCCCCTATTCTGCAACTGCCCCTCCCTCCCTTCCCCTCCCATGACCCTCCCCTTACCCTGTTCCATCCCCTTTTGAAGCTGTCCACTGTTTTACAGTATACCACTTCTGCAGGCAATGCGGACACCACTCTCTCTGTGAAAAAGTGTCTTCTCATCTCTGTCCTAAACCTTCCCTCCGCCAATCTCAGATCATGTCCTTGAGTGTCCCCCCCTTAACTTGAAAAGCCCCTCCATGCCTGTCTTGTTTACTCCTTTCATGTATTTGAAGGTTTCAATCATATCTCCCCTGTCCCTCCTTTCCTCCAAGGAGTACATGTTCAGCTCCCTCAGCTCGCTCTTGTAGGATATGTTACCTAGTCCCTGGATCATCTTTGTTGCCCTGCGCTGCACCCCCTCCAGTAACTTAATATTCTTTTTCAGGTACAGGCACCAGTACTGCACACAGTACTCCTCGTACAGCCTAACCAGCAACCTATATAGCTGCAAGATCACCTCCTGTCTCCTGGAGGATATACCCCTGGCAATACAACCCAGCATCTTGCTGGCCTGAGCAGCTGCCTTCCTACATTGTGCTGAGTTATTCTTTGAACCTGTAATGATCACCCCAGATCCTTCTCCTCTGTTGTGGCTATCCGACCCCCCCCCCCCAAACTGGCAGTCCTCCTTGGATTTTTCACACCAAAATGCAGCACCCTGCACTTTTTGGTACTGAAACCCAGCTGCCAGGTGTCCGACCAGGTCTCCAATTTAGACAGATGATCCTGCAACCCCTGTCACCCTCCTAGGTCATCCACTACTGCTCCCATCATACTAATCATTTCTTTTTTTTTCATATGTACTTTTCTCCAGCGTCGATGACTCAGCAGGAGGCTATGATCCCTCCCTTGGAGGGGTACATCCTCCAGCCTTTCTCAGCCATCATGGGTCCTGTCAGGTCCCAGAATTTTCTGTTTTCTCCCACGCCCCACATCCATACAATGAACGGGCAGGCCATCTCCATCTCCAAGGAGGCAGACGATCACCCTGGACTTGGGCCAGCCCCTTTCATGGCTGCACATCTGTGCTGACCCCAGCCACCACCAGGTGTCAGCTGACAGCATGCAGTGCAAATCCCCCCACCCTGAGAAAGGAGAGAAATCCTCTGGATGCTCAATCCTGTCTCCCCTGGCTGACCTCTGAGCGACTCGAGTCCATTCCCGAACCCGGGTCATTGGCATGGCACAAGATAAGGCATCCAGCGCCTCAACCTTCAGCGCCACCAGGCCGGACACACTAATCATTTTTAAAAACAGGACCACTACAAAGCACAGCAAATTCCCAAAGACTTCTTGTAAATAGCAATTCAACAGAAAGACAGGTGGTATCATTCTGTTCTATTTATTCATCTGATGACTGGCTGAAGGTACTGCATGAACCACGGGTCCCATTTTCAGGAAAAACCAGGCCAAATAGGCCACTGTCCCTGACGTCTGGATGCATGCCATTGTCATACCCCTCCCCAAAGGTGGTAACTCCTCCATTCCTGATAACTACTGTCCTATATCCCTGTTCCTTACCCTTGCTAAACTCCAGGAACACTTAGTGCTTTCTCAACTCTCCCCCTTCCTTGACTCATCCTCTCTCACCCCTTTTCAGTCCGTTTTTCATAAATCCCACTCCACCTCCTCCTCCTCCTCCTCCCTTCTGAGGCTTACTAACTCCATTCTCTCAGGCATGGATTAGGGCCAGGTCACCTCTGCTATTTTCGTAAACCTGGCCAAAGCCTTCAACACTGTAGCCCACCCCCTTCTGCTTGTTAAGCTTACTGCTGCAGGACTTTCCATCCAAGTTACTAACTGGTTCCATTCCTACCTAGTGGGTAGGACTCAATTGATTAAAATTGGAGATTCCCAGTCCTCCACTCTCCCTATCAGCACTGGCATCCCCCAAGGATCTGTCCTTGACCCTATACTATTTTTGATTTTCCTAAACAACCTCCCTACTGCCTGTAGCTCTGCATCCATCCATATGTATGCAGACGATACAGTTGTATTTGCCTTTGGTGCCTCCCCCACTGATTTGATGACCAGCCTCCAGGTGGACTTTGACAACATCCAGCTCTGGTTCTGCTCAAATTAATTGCCCCTCAAGGAAAAGAAAATAGTCTCCATGAGCTTCAGAACCAGGCAAAAGCTCTCCAGACTGACAGCCCTCCCCTCCTTTAACATCCTAGATGCATCCCCCATCAAGGATGTCCCCTCCTTCAAGTACCTAGGGGTAAGACTTGACCATCACCTCGACTTTTCTGGGCATGTGGACACAATCTGCAAAAAGCTGCACCCAAAATTAAGTGCATACAGAAAATTATCCTCTCTATGTTTGATTATGGAGACATTGTTTAGAGTGCTGCTCCTAAGTCCACTCTTGCCAGATTGGATCCTCTCTACCACTCCTTCTGCCACTTTGCCCTCGACTGTCTGCCCCGTACTCACCACTACTCCCTCTACACTGCCCTCTCCCCTCCCTTCCTTGAAGACAGGTGTCTCGCACATTGCTCCTCCTTTATTGACAAGCACTGGCTTAGCTCTCTCCCCTCCTACTTGTCCTTTCTCCTCTCAACCCCCCTTCCTCCTACCCCCTTTGCAGCTCTGGCTATTGCTCACTAGCACCCCACCTAGGTCATCCTCAGGTGGCCAGGCTGCTTCTTTCTTCTGCTTCCCTAAACTATGGGATTCCCTTCCACTATCCACTCACTCTACCTCCCCCCTTTAGCTCTCCCTCCTCTCTTGACCATGACTCTATCTCTCCCTCATGCAAATGCACCTGAGCTCCACCCCACTCCTCCCCTCTACAAACACCCCACTGCTTTCCTCCTGTCCTCCCCTTTCCTCTATAACACTGCCCTAGTTACCATGTTTACCCTCCACTGCCTCCCCCTTATGGTTCCTGATTCACTTAAATAGCATCCACTGCTCTACTACAGTCTTAACTGATAATATTGTTCCTTTTGCCTTTTTTGTGGGTGCATCTTATCACTTATTGGTTCTATTGTAAATGTTGTAAATATTGTACTGTAAATGCTCTGATTTGTAAATCTCACCTCCCTTGCCCCTTCCCCCCAGGCGCATCTGGAAATGAGCTGCTGCTCAGCTCCAGCTCAGTGTGCCTTTCCTGGTGAAACTCTTGAAATAATAAAGTGACAGAAAGTACAGTTATGTAAGAACTTACCGTAACAGTAGACCTTTGAGAGGAGCTCTTGCAGCAGCCAACACCTAAGACTAAGCTGCCAGGACCACACAGAAAACTTTCAGCTAACAGCCTACAGCAGGGAACCACCCCCAACATCAGCACACCGATGTCCACCTATGGTATAAAAGGGGTGGTCCCCAGCCTAACCAGTTCTCCCACCAGAGACCCCAGCATGCTCAGAGAAAGGAGAACCAAGGCAGTTCCTCAGAGCCAAGAAAAGCAGAGGAGCCAAGAAGGAGAAACAGCAATCAGGGGCAGGAGGGAGGGAGAGGAGGAGAGCAGTGCCTGCTGCAAGAGCTCCTCTTGAAGATCTACTGTTACGGTAAGTTCTTACATAACTGTACTATCTCACTTCAAGGGGGCTCTTGCAGCAGGCAACACCAGTAGGACTGAGTCCCAAGCAGTATCGGAACTGACCCAGTCAGCAGGGAGGAGGAAGAAACAGGCAAAGGGCACTTAGGAAAGAAGGCCCTTAAGGACTGCAAGTCCAAAGCTAGCCCTATGCCTAGAGACAATGTCCAAACTGTAATGCCTAATAAAGGTATGGGCATAACTCCAAGTGGTGGATGCACTGATGTCTGCAGTGGACACATTCCTGAAAGAGGCAACAGAGGCAACCAAGACCCTTGTAGAATGGCCTTTAACTGATCCTGGTAAAGGCTTGTCATGCTTGCGATAGCAATAAAAAACACAATTTGCTAACCACTTAGATAAACACTGTTTGGAAACAGAAGCCCCTTCTCCTCTGGGGGCAAATGAAACAAACAACTTATCAGACTTTCTGACAGAGCAGGTGTGGTCCAGATTGTACCTGAGCCCTCGGTGGACATCCAGAGTATGAAGTAAGGACCCCCCTTGATTAGAATCCTCAGGAAAATAAACAGGCAGGTGGATGGATTGATTTAATGTAAATTCAGACACCACCTTGGGAAGAATCTTAGGACTGGTCCACAAAGACACCCTGTCTTTGTGAAATTTCAAATAAGACTCTTTACACATTATAGCCTGCACCTCGGAAATCCTCTAAGCAGAAGTAATGGCAACAAAAAATAATGCTTTCCATGAAAGGAAGCATGGCTCACAGCTTGAGGCTGGCTCAAAGGAAGGTAAACACAGGTTACTCGCTTGTAACAGTAGCTCTAGGAGTGGTATATGATATTCATCCACACTTACTGGCAGTGTCCTTTCCCTTTAAGATGTGCCGGAAAGTCTTCAAGCTGGCTCCTCCCACCCACCCAGGTGGTAACTCCCTCGGCCCTGCCCATGACGCCAGATCTTCTCTGCTGGAAGCAGAGTGTGTGCGCCAAAGCTGGGGAGGTCAGGTGGGTCAGTGTGGATGAACATCATATATCACTCCTAGAAAGCTCAGTTATGCAAAGACATTTGCCGTAACAGTAGATCTTCTAGGAATGTCTCTTGCAGTAAGTCATTACTTCTGGGAGTTCCCGATAGGTGGCACTCTAACATGGCAATCTCTTCTAGCAGTCTCCACACCAGAGACCACCCACACTACCTCACTTCCTGGGCTGAGCCTATAAAAGAGGGTGGTCCCTGGTAGTCTCTGTTCCCCGCCGGGTTCAGCTGGGGAAGGCAAGGGTCCGAGGGGAACCGAGATACTGAAGCCTCCCACTCTTACATTGTTTTCCCTGTTACAGAATGGCAGGGGGCAGGAGGGAGGGAAGCTACTTACTGCAAGAGACATTACAAGAAAATCTACTGTTACAGCAACAGTCTTTGCGTAACTGATCTATCATCCACAGAATGGTCTCTTCCAGTAAGTCATTACTTCTCGGAGATTCCCAAGCAGTTATATAGCAGTGGGTGGCCAAATATGGCATGCTGCTGTATGTATGATGTGGTCTCAGTGACATGCACTGGAAAAATAGCAAATGTGAATGTCTCAAAGGGTTCTGAGTTTAAACTGGAACCCAAGTAACACAATGTTGTTTTTAGTGTTACAATGTAGCAAATTAGTATAGTTTGTTGCCATGTCAGTTAAATGTATCCATTTTGGCATAAACAGGTTACAAAAGTAGCAGGCACTGTGAGATGAAACAATGTATCCAATTCATAATGGGGTTCTACAATTTTTTTTTTTCATAATATCAGTATATATTCATTCTTTCTCAGCATGTGAGTAGTAGTAGGTCCTGTTCGTGGGAGGGACACAGGGGTCTGGCTCACAGCAGGCCGAGAGGCATCCCGATGGAATGACCATAATGGCCTGTAGCAGTGATACCTCAGAAAGCGGCTAGATGTATAAAGCCTCATGGGGAAGGCCTCAGTATAATTTTGAATTGAAGCCCCAGAACAAAGGCCTCCGAGGCCTAGGAGAGGAGGCCGGGGGCTAGTCTGATGTGTTTTAATGAGAGGCAGAGGCATCCGGTTGGCCTGATGGGCAGCCATGGGCCAGAGTAGATGTATTCCTTGTCACTCTTTCTTTGCCTCTGAAGCGTCTTCTCTGGTTATAGTAATTTCCAGTTTTATATGAAGAAGTATACTGAGGACAAGGATTGTGGTACATATATTGTACTGTCTTTAGTTGTCTGCCTGAGGCTTGCAGATTGTTTAGTATTGTTTGTGCCCCTGGACCAAACAAATGGTCACCAGAAAAGGGGGCATTAGCCACTTTATGTTGAATATCAGGTGCTAGCCCTGAGAGTCAGAGCCATGCCTGATGGCATATAAGAATACCGAATGCAGGGGCTCTAGCCAAGATGTCGGCAATGTCGTATCCATATCTAAATAAATGTTGAGAGAGGGAAGAAAGTGTTTTTATCATCGATGTGAGTTGCTCTTTTTCAGGAGATTAGGGTAATTGACTTATAATGTCTCCAGCAGAGGTCCCCACTGTACGCTGGAATTTCAGCATATGTCCCATGTAGTTAAATATTCTAATATTTAATGTGTTTAGAGAAAACATTTTCTTCCCCATGTAATCAAAGTGTTTAGAGTCTTTTTCGGGAGGTACTGTACTTGTATGTTTTGATTTGCCAGTGCGGTTGTGAGCGGCTGCAATAACCTCTGAATCCACAGTGGGAGTATTTGCAAAAAAATTTTTTAGTTGTTTAAACAGGAGTAGCACACTAAGCTGAAAGCTTTTTCACAGGAGTGACCTGGGAGCACAGGGAAGTTAAATGACTTGCTCAGAGTCACACAGTATGCAAGTGGAAGCTGTGGGATTCAAACCCAGGTCTGGTCTGCTGGATATCACCAGATTTGCAGCTCAGAGTCTTAAACCACTGCGCTATACTGCCTCCTTATATTGATAATCAAGAGGAGCCTGATAAAGCCTGTGTGCTTTTTTAGGTAGCTCCGGTGCAACTATGGGTTGACTACAAGCTTCAGTAATTGCATTTCTGAATGTTGGTATAAAAGGAGGGACTGCCTGGATAGGTTCTTCTGGTATGTCCAGATATGACGCCATATCTTTACTTAATTTATCTTGTTCTATTGTGTTAAACACCATTGTTTTTTGTATTTGTAACATCATTTCTGGGAATGAGGGGTCATCCAGTGGGGAAATGACCTTAAGTGGATGTAATATTTCTTCATCCCAGTATGATGGTATAGAATATGGGGACTTGAACCCTCTTCTGGTAGGGTAACCATCATAATCTGTGCCTTCATAAGGTTCCGAATTTACATGAGAATCTGATAAATATTTCTCGGAATATTCATGAGGGGGTAGATATGGCGAGCATTCTGGGTCTCTAAGTGCCTGTTTTGATGGAGGCAGAGACACAGTCTGAGTTTTTTTTGTATATAATCAAAACCTATGGAATTGAACACTTTATTTACTATTTCTTCTATATTTGGCATTTGTGAAGATGGAAGTGCCATGTAATCAGGTTCTGAGCCCTGTATGCTTGGAGTTGGAGGGTCGATTTGTGCCTCCCGATAATGTGACCCAGTACGTCTTTGAGAATTTTGTTTATCACGTACTGGTTTCTGAGCATCCTGCATGTTTGTAAATGAGGCTGGTTTGCCTCTGCGTTCCATAGTATGTGATCTTTTATTTTGCGATGATGCAGCCCCATAAGTATCTTTTGATACATTCTTATGGAATATTTCATGATTTTTCATGGTTAAATTCTTATAAGGGTCTTCCAGAAATGCATTATATGCTGGTGAATATGTTGTTTTATGATGAAGGGGCTGCTCCATCGACGGGGGGATCAGTGTCGTCGATGGAATACGAATATGAGCAGGCCCCCTCAATGATGTAATGTATCTTATTGATGATGGATGAGTGAATGCATGCTTCGTCAATGGTGGAATACTTCTCGTCGATGATGGGGAAGCCCATGCATGCTCCGTTGACAGTAAGATGCTCTTCCTTGATGATGGAACATTATGGACATGCTCCGTCGATAATGGAAAGTGCTTCATCGATGATGAGAATGTGGATGTATGCTCCATCAATGGTGGCATACTTCTCGTCGACAATGGAGATTTAGGAGCATGTCTCGTCAATGGGGGAGGAAGCCCCATTGACAGGGAAGCAAGTAGAATGTGCTTAGATGACAGAGGAGGTGTTCTCATCAATGAGGATGTCTTATGGAGGCCTCTCGTTGATGGGGGAGTGTGCCCCATTAATGGTGAATATAGTAGGGCCTCTGTCATCGACGGTGCATTCAGTCTCGTCAACAGGGAAGCTGAAGAATGATGTCCCATAGACAAGGAATGTTCCTTTCAACGTGAAGTTGAACTTTTATGTTCTTTTGGTGAAGCAGTGCCTACCGTCGATGGGGGGATATGGCCCATTGACGAAGAATGTTTTCTTAATGATACATGTTTAGGACATATGACCGTTGAAGGGCGGTCAGGTAGGACTTTAGGTGAAGGTACTTCCTTCCCTGTTTTGCTTCTTGAAAGGGACTCTGAAATTTTGGAGCTCTTTGATTGATTATCCTGAGTCTGTAACAGAGAAACATCCATTGTAGAGCTCTAGGTCGAGCACAAGAATATGGTGTCATGTGTGAAACCCAGGCACCCCAAGCTATGGGTTCAATCCACGTCGTAGACTGCTGGCAGAAGAGTAAGCTGCTGTCAGAGCTGAAGCCGGCAGAAAATGAATGGAGATTACCAGGGACCACCCACATTTATAAGCTCAGCCCAGGAAGTGAGGTTGTGTGGGTGGTCCCTGGTGTGGAGACTGCTAGAAGAGACTGCTGTGTTAGAGCACCACCTATTGGGAACTCCCAGAAGTAATGACTTACTGCAAGAGACCACTCCGTGGAAGATCTAGTGTTACAGATGAGTAACCTGTGTTTCTAGGGATGTAGCTATGATGTTCTATCCCCACTTACTGGCAGACTCCTAGCAGTTTTCCGGCAGGAGGGAGGCAAGGCACATACCCCCTATTTAGGGAGCAGAGACTGGAGAACTGAGGCCTCCAAACAAGCATCCTGGCATGACTCTAGATCAATGTGGTAATGGGAAATGAAGGTATGAGCTGACCTCCAGATCACAGCCCTGCAGATTTCCTGGAAAGGGACGTCCCTGGAAGCAGCCACCGATACAGCAGTATGGCAGGTGGAATGAGCCCTTAGCCCTCCGAGAGGCTCCCTACCCTCCAACCTGTAGCAGAGATCAATGCAGGATGTGATCCACCTGCCAATTGTCCACTTGGCTGCAGGTCTACCAGGTGCAGCTTCAGCATAGATGACAACCAGCTGGTGAACCTCTCCCTGAACTCCAGCTGTGCGCTCTTTGTAATAAGCGAGTGCTCCTCTCAGGTCCAGAGTATGAAGTCTGTGTTCGGGCTCTGAGGTGTGATTGGTGAAGTACACTGGGAGATTAATTACCTGGTTAAAGTGAAACTTTGACACAACCTTCGGGAGGAACTTTGGGTTGGGGTGCAGGACAATCTTGTCCCTGTGGAAGACCAGGTAAGGAGACTCCATCAAAAATGCCTGGAGCTCATGGATTCTTCTGGCTGATGTGACAGCCACCAAGAAGGTGGTCTTCCATGACAGGTGAGAGAGATCACACCTGTGCATTGGTTCGAATGGCTTACCCAAAAGCTCTGCCAAAACCAGCAACAAGTCCCATGGTGGTGGTGGTTCACACATCGGAAGGGAAATGTGGTCATGGCCTTTGAAAAAGCACCTGATCACCTTCTCCTGTGTCACCGACTGCTCACTGGCCCATGCCTGGTAAGTGGAGGTGGTTGCCAGGTGCACCTTAAGGGTCGCCGACTGAAGGCTCGACTGAGAGAGGGACCAAAGGTAATCATGAATGCTAGCTACTGGACAGGACAAAGGGTCCAGCCCCTTGCCCTGACATCAAATGGAGAATCTCTTCCATTTGAAGGCATAGCACTTCCTGGTTGACTCCTTCTGAGATGCCTGCACAACAGTGAAGACATCTTTGGAAGGACCCAAGGCCTGGAACTCTAGCTGCTCAGGAACCAGGACATCAGGTGCAGGGATTGAAGGTCCAAGTGGAGTACCTTCCCCTGATTGATGGAAAGCAGGTCCAGGTGTAGGGGAAGACACCTTGGGAGCCTGCTGCTGAGGCTGAGGAGATCGGGGTACTAGAACTGGTGTGACCAGTCCGGAGCCACCAGGATCACCTGTGCCTTGTCCCTCCTAGCCTTGAGAAGCACTTTTTGGATCAAAGGAAGTGGAGGGAAGGCATAAAAAAAAGGCCCAGGGTTCAGGACCTCAAGAAGGCATCCCCCTGCATTGTTCCCTACTGAGGGGGGGCAGGCACAAAACAGTCTCAGCTTTTTGTTCTCCCTGGAGGTGAACAGGTCCACCTGAGGGGTGCCCCACTGGGAGAACAGACTATGAACTACCTCTGGGTGGAGAGACCACTCATGAGACACCTCATCCACCCGGCTGAGGGTGTCCACCAGCTGACTGGAGGCTCCTGCCACAGAGATGGCAGGAGATCTGCCTCCAGGCTGTGCATGATGGTCCAGACTCAGAGAGCTTCCTTGCACAAAGGCAAGGAGTCAGTTTCGCCCTGCTTGTTGAGGTAGTACATGGTCATGGTGTTGTCCATCTGGATTTGGACCACTTGACCCCAAATGTGTGGAGCGAATGCAGTCAGCACCAGTTGAACTGCTCAGAGCTCCAGCAGGCTGATGTAGCATCAGGACTCCTTGGGAGTCCAGAGCCCATGGACTTTGTATTCCCCCAGGTGGGCACCCCAGCCTGTGAGAGAGGAATTGGTCATCAGGATGACTGTTGGCTCTGGGAGGACAAACAGGATCCCTTCCTGCAGATGTGCTGAGATCAACCACCACTGGATGGCATCCCACATCTGCTGGGTCACCATGACTGGCTGGTCAAGGTGCCCCTTGCACTGAGACCACTGGCTGGCCAGCTCCCAGTGCAGGGAGCACATTCTTCAGTGGGCCCAATGGACCATGCTGGTACAGGCCATCATGTAGTCCAGCAGGCACAGGAAGCCCCAGGCAGGGTGCAATTGCCCAACCTGAAATGATCAGACAAAGAAGGAGAGAGCCTCATGAAGTTGATCACCTGCAAGGGTACGAGTTCTGATTTGGCCTTATTGACCAGGAGGCCAAGTCTGACACAGGCCTGGAGCGGCAGGTCCCTGGACCACTCCACCTCCTGCCTGGAGGGACCTGCTATCAGTCAGTCATCCAGGCAGGGATAAACCCAGACCCCTCGGTGCTTCAGGTAGGCTGCAACCCCTGCAATGCACTTGAAGACCCTGGGGGCCAAAGAGAAACCAAAGGGCATGGCCTAGAACTTGCAGAGGGTTCCCTTGGCTCAAAAGTGGAGGAACCTTCAGTGAGATAGATGGATCAGGACATGAAAGAATGCATCCTGAAGATCCAGGGAGCAAAACCACATGTTTTGCTCTAGAGATGGTATGATCTGAGACAGAGTTACTATCCTGAAGGTGCGTGACCTGAGGGAACTTGTTCAGGTAGTGCAGATCTAGAATGGGGCACTAGCCCCCCATCCTCTCTGACACTAGGAAGTCCCTTGGGACAAATCCTGGGTGTTCTGAAGCATCTGCAACAGGAACCATAACCTCCTTGCAGAGGAGCTGGGCTATGTCATCTCTGAGCACTGACAGCATGTCTGCAGAAGCCAAGTCCTCCCGTGGGGAGTGGGCTCTGCAAGGAGGGTACTGCTCAAACTCTAGAGGCAGACCCTGACCCACCACTTCTAGAACCCACCTGTCCGTGGTGACAGTGGACCAGGCAGAAAAGAGGTGGTGGAGTCAGCCCCCCCATGGGAGGACCCAGGGGAGGTGTGACAGGCATGAGGGAGGCACCCCTCATCCTGTCACTGGGCAGGCTTGGAAGAGGGCCTAGCTGAGGGGCAACTGGAGCCTCTCCCCTTCTGGTTTACAGACAGCTGAGGCCACTGACTTGGGCCAAGGTTGCCAAGCCTGAGTCTGCTGGCCAGACAGTTGCTGGGCTGGCCTGGCCACTGGAGTGGAGGTGGACCAAAAGGGCTTTGATTTCTGATACTGCTTAGAGCCCTTGGGGTCCTTCTGGGCAGATGACACAGAGTGCAAGGTGGCATTGGACTTCTCATTGTGTGTGAGGTGACCCTCAACCCTGGACTCAAACAGGTCAGTGCCCAGAAAAGGGACATCTGCCAGCTTGTGCTGAGTGTCCACCATGAAGGTCAAGATCCTCAGCCAAGCCCTGAGGTGCATGTCCACTGAGGCCACCACAGAGCGGGCACAGGAGTCCCCAATGTCCAAGGCAGTCTGAAGCTGTTGCTTGGCCACAGTCTGGCCATGGTCTCGTACCTGTTTGACTGTAGTCTGAAGGTCCACAGGCAGATGAGGAAGCACCCCATCTAAGGTGCCTAGCAGGGCATGGGAGGTGTGGCCATGAGGAGAGCTGAGCTCATCTGGCGGAGGCCAAGCAAGGAGGCAGCATAGACCTTTTTAGCCATGTGGTCCAACTTCTTGGACTCCTTATTAAGTGGCTTGTCAACATCCCCAGTCCCATCATCGGCTACCAACCCTCAGCTGAGGAGTGCTCTGTGAATCCCAAAAGGGATCCGGTGGGCATCACATACTTGAGCGCCATCCAGGCAGAAGGCGCGGGACAGGAAGTGGGGCACTGCCAGAGCTCCAGGGCAGGGCCAAGAAAGGCTTCTGCAACCTGGAAAGCCTCCATTGGAGAGTCTCCCTGGTCAAGGATCTTGGTCAATGGGAAACAAGCCCATTTCTGGATGGGCTCCATCTTCATATCCAGCAGCTCAGAGATCAAAAGAAGGAGGCCCATGAAAGAAGATGGACCTTCACCCGTCGAGAGATCCCCCATGAACTCCATGTCAACCGGACGGGAGTGCAGGGAGGAACCCTCAGACTCTGAAGATTGGTAAAAAATCAGTCGGCCACCGGAGTCCCCACTGACCCTCCGCAGACGGTCAGGGGTGACGGCGACCGACAGCTGATGGGGAAGCCCCTTGGCTGGCCAAGACTCCTTAGGCAGTTCCACCCCAATCGGTGGAGAAGCCAGAGTCGGCCAAGTCAGAAGCATCTTAGTCGGTTCCATCGGTGGAGTCAGCATTGGCCTTTCGGGTGACAGCCACGTGATGACCGGTGTAGAAACCAGGGTCAGTTTGGCACCAGTAAACACCAACTGTTGCCACATTAAGTCCTCGTTGCATTGATGCAACTTGCTCCAAAGCCTCTCCTCACCTGAGGGGGACAAAGAATAGTGGCGGCACTGCTTCCCATGGTGCCAAGAGTGGGCGTGCAGATGACAGCAGGACCAGCTCAACCCATGGAAAGAAGACCAAGACCTCGGCCACCAGGGGGACTGGTGATGGGGCTCGGAGGGAGTCAGTGATTGCCAAGGCTCCTCCTGGTCAGGGACCAGGGGTGGCGGGGTCAGCGGTCTGACCTGTCCCTCCAATGGTCTGCATCAGGACTGGTGTCCTAGACAAGGAAGTATCAGCCTCTTCAGGAAAAGAACTGAGGTTGGGCTGGGGGACTGCCCCTTTTATGCCATAGGCAGACATCAGCGTGCTGATGTCAGGGACAGTCCCCCGCTGTAGACTGCTAACTAGAAATTTTCATGTGGTCCTAGCACCTGGCAGCTTAGTCCTATGGTGTTGCCTGCTTCAAGAGCCCCCTCGAAGCAAGATTTACAACTACAGCTATATATTCAAAAGCCTCCCAGTGTGACTGGGGGTTATGGAACAATATATACTGACTTACACAACAAGTTCCAAAAGTCTCTGCTTTTTTTCCTTATTCTATGTCCCTCATATGTGTTTCCCATTTTTCTCCCTCTGTCTCCCACCTTGATGTTGGGGGCTGCCCAGGTCGCACTCTTCCTCTGGCAGGAAGGCCACTGAGCATCTGCCTTCAGAGCCAATGACAACGCCGGTTCATCATCAGTTAGCAGGGGCATGAGTGTGAATGACACAGGGAATTTTTTTTACTTGTCTATAAAGCAAAACACTTTACAATTCTGGTTCCAAAGCAAAAGTGTTTAATATGATCTGTAACTGCACATGTAAACATGGCTTCACTTGCATCCTTCAATGCAAAAACAGCATAGTTTCACTTCGCTGTTCTCATATCCAAAGAATGCATGCAAAGCCACTCCTATAGTGGTCAGAGTGCCCTGCATTGATGATAACATATAAAATTAGCAACCTTTTCTGTCAGCTACTTTTGGAATGTGCCAGCCCTTTAAAAAAGCCCTCCTTCATAGAGACGCTCATCACCCTGGCCTGTTAGACAAGTTCTGCCATCCTGGCTTTCAGTAGTCCCACCAAAAGTAAACCATTAGCCTCGGAGCAGCCCCTATCATCACTATCAGGAGAGGTCCTGACCTGCAAGTGAGACTCTGGTACACAGCATTCAAGGAGGAAAAGGCACAGTGTTAAGGGAGCTGCTGTGTTACCTAACATAGCACCTCTCTTCCTCCTCAACACAGATTCCTAACACATAGCTGAGAATGTCACCATGAAGATTGAAAATTTCCAGGTTGCAGTATGCATAGGAAGGTTTTCAGCCTCACGAGTCGCAGTCTCTTGATTTCTTCTACTTAGGTTTTTATCCTTACATTCATTTTATCATGCCCCCCACCCCCCCCAGCATAACTAGCAACCTCCCACCCCTGATACTGTGGCACTGCTCAATTTGCGGGGGGTTGGGGGGTATGTCACTTGCATCATACAACTAACTTTGTCAATATTAGCCCACTCGTTGGTGCAGAAGTAGCGCTACCGCTCGTAATGCTGGAGATCCAGGTTCCAGAACACATATGGATCATCGACGGTCAGCCAGGGGGAGAAGAATTGAGCATCCTACAGGATGCTCTCCTTAGAAATACAGAAATTGATGGCAGATAAGGAATGCTTGGCCCACACAGTCTGCCCATTATCCCTAGCTACTGCAAAACCCACAGGCCCAACTTAATCTCCAGCTTTGCCCTCTCTTTCCTATCGCTAGGGTTCCCCTGTGTCTGTCCCATGCATTTTTGAATTCCCCTACCAAATTTACCCCCACCACCACTGCTGAGAGGCTGTTCCATGCATCCTCCACTCTTTCCGTAAAGAAATACTTCTTCACATTATCCCTTAGCCTATCTCCTTCCAGCCTCATGTCATTACCCCTTGTTCTTGAACATCACCTTTTCTGAAAGTTACTACCCTCCTGCACCTTATTTATGCCCTTGAGATACTTGAAGGTCTCTATCATATCCCCCTCTCTCTCCTCTTCAGGTCATACATGCCTGCTGACAAGGCACAGGATGTGTTCCCTTCCTACATAGCTAGGGGATGTTGCTGTGCTTAGTGTGAATACATGTCCAATGACATCAGTGCACATCGGAGTCTCGGGTAGGGGGCAGGAAAACTGGAAAGTGACCCTGGTCCTTGTGGATAAAAGACCCCAGTATAGCCGGGGCTGCACTCCTGCTAGATGCATGCCTCCTGATGAGGTATGGTGTGTTTGGGGGTAAACCCCCACCACAACCCCACCAGAAGTGAGGCATATTCCCAGACAGTATGGAGGAGGTGGCACTCCAGAATGGTAGTACTGCCCTGTGGATGCTTGATGTGGATGTGAATTTTTCGGGATTTTCTCCTTTGACTTGTTCAGAATCCACATCTGAAACAAAAGCAACTTCTTGTCAATAATTAGTGTAAATATAATTTAATTCTTAGTGGAAGTAACAAAACTTAAAACATTCTGGGTTGTAAGGGGAATTGTATTGTATATGTGGGCTCTGTGTGAGTGTAGAACCTTAATGCATTTTCTCACTAAGCGGTGGCAATGGGTAAATAATCTGCTGTTTCCTTCACACTGCCTTGAGTTTTGCCTATAACTGTCTGGGAGTGGGGTTAAATTAACATTGCACTTTTGCACAATAGGTGAGCACTTGGGTATGATTAGAACTCATCTAAAGGACTCAATGAATATAAGATTGCCTTCAAATGGCAGATCTATAATACTAATTAGCAATGAATGAAAGCAACTGATGAAATTGAAATGAGCTTTGTTTGCGTTGGCTCACCTGAAATGCATTTTGAATGTGTTTAATTAAATGTAACAGCATTTGTATGTTTTTAATTGAAAGAAAACATATTTAAACCCAGCAGCAATGGGCAGTTCTCCATTCCCTGAGGAAGAAGCAGAGCGCCTCAAAGCACTGGGATCTATATGAAGCGAGTGTTTCCTGCTAGAACTGTTATGATGCTACCATGGGACCTGGAAGGCATCGGGGTCCAGAGATTTGAAGGAGGCATAAAGAAAGAATTAAAAAAAAAATGTTGATACAGAATTGTGCTAATTTAAAAGACAAAGAACCTCTGTGTGCAAGCACTGAGGCAATGGTTACCCCAAAGAGCTTTTGGCTGGGAAGCCAAGTTTCAAAGAAATACAAAATCACACATGACCCCACAATGCAAAGCATCATGGGCTACATATGCAAATCACCACAGAATATTATGCTGATTCAACTTTAAGCAGAAATGCATGGTGCCGAAAGACCTCTCACTCTTTGCAGACTGTGTAAGAGGCCTTTCAGCACCATGCATTTCTGTTTAAAGTTGAACCAGCATAATAATATTCTGTGGTGATTTGCATGTGTAGCCCATGATGCTTTGCATTGTGGGGGCACGTGTGATTTTGTATTTCTTTGAAACTTGGCTTCCCAGCCAAATGCCCTTTGGGGTAACCATTGCCTCACTGCTTACACACAGTGGTTCTTTGTCTTTTAAACTGGTTTTTGTTTTAATTGGGTTCACCACAACATAACCCAGATCGACCATCTTAGGGTAGCTGGTTCATTCCACTGGGGTGTTAAGCAGACGAGGCACACTGATGAGTCCTGGTAGGATGAAACATGTGTCTATGTCTTCTGTTGGCACCCTTTGCAAACCATGTGAGAGGCCTTTCAGCACCATGCATTTCTGCTTAAAGTTGAACCAGCATAATATTCTGTGGTGATTTGCATATGCAGCCCATGATGCTTTGTCTTGTGGGAACACATGTGATTTTGCATTTCTATTGTACTAATGCAGCTACAATAACTATAAAGTTACTTGTTTAATACAAGTGACTGTATTGTGTGAGATGGTGGACAGTAGCAGGGTGGTGGGAAGGCATAACTGATGATGCATCAATGATGGCAGTCAGCAGTTTTTTTGACTACTGCCTGCAGCCGGCCCAGTGGTGTGATGGGCTGTGGTGCTGATCACCTTACTGCCTGCCACACCAGTGTCCCACATTCACAAACAGACCAGGGTCTCTTGGGGGAGTCAGCCGGGTGATGGAGGATACTGCACACTAAGGACTGCTTTCCTCTTTTAGAGGGGAGATTCTGCATCTGGCCACTTGACTGCCACCTGGTGCAGGCCAAGTGGCAGTGCCAGTAGGAGCAGCCAAGCTTGGGGGACATCGGCAGATGCATTGCATCAATCCACTCTGATGTTACCAAGGAAGCACAAACAGGAGAAAAATGACCCACCCATCCGGCTTGTCCTACAGGCCCTGCACAACCCTAGGTGGCAGGCCACCCTCAGTAGTGGATAACTAGTAAGGCCACTGGACAGGTTGGTGATGGGGTTGGTGGGGAGCCACTGACCAAGGGCCAGACAATCGAGGAAAGATGAAACTGCTGATCATAAACAAAAAAAAAAAAAAAAACTTGTCCATTGCTAAAGAAAAGCCAGGCAAAATTCCTACTAAATACTGTCATGTGACTAGGTTTTCACCAATCACATAACAATAGCTGGAATCAAGGTTTAATAAAATGCACTAAAAAATTGAGGCACAAACTTAGCAGCAGCAAATCAGGCAATGAAAAATGTCTATAGAGGGCCAGCCCGCTGACACAGTGGTAGTGCTACCGCTCACAACACTGACGACCTGGGTTTGGGAATGAGCCTGAGTTGTCAGGAGGGCCAGCCAGGGAGAGGAGTCTAAGCATCCAAGGGACTACTCGCCTTCTCTGAGGAGGGAGTGGGGCTGAAGCTTGGCACCTGACTGGCTCCAGGCAGAGGCCTGGGTTACAGCAAGTGCCCAGCCATGTAGAGGAGGGGAATGTGTGACGGAAGTCGGCAGTCACACCTTGGCATTGGGGCACATGTCACATCTAGAAATGAGGAAAATGGCTCCTTCACTCTGGGGAGATAGAGCACCCAGGAGCAGATCCATGGCTCCCCTGCCTGTCCCAGACCAGTACCCCACAAAAGGAAGATGTTCCTGTGCACGGCCCACCTGGATCCCTGCATGGGGGGTAAAACAAGGCCATATGGGGGGACTACTGCGAGCTCAAGGTAAGGGGGGGGCCAGGGACAGATGCCGTAGGTGGCACCCAAGTAAGCAAACTGCAGGGGGAAGGGGAGCATAAACAGAAAGTAAAAAAAAAGAAAAATGTCTATAGTACCACACTGCAATAAAATTAGACAATATAAAAGTAATATAAATTAATTTGCCAACTGGCGGAGACAGAGCCTGAGGTATATGGCAGAACAGATAAGTAGGGAAAAAAAAGGGCCTGGTTGTGCCTGAAAATAGGCATTTGATTGTCAAGTGTACTTACCTGGTAAACAACATCAAATAAATAAAAGTTGCAAAAAGTCTGATTGGGGGTGGTGAGCAGAAGGATGATAATAGGGGGAGAAAAGGGAAAGGGAAGAGAAAGGAATGGTTAGAATTAGTCACAGGAGGGGGAAATAACCCCTCTGGATGGTTTTAATAGAGGAGAAGAGCGGATAGGGAGAAGGAGGGTTGTTCAGGAGAGGGAGGAACACATAGGGAGGAGAAGAAGTGCACTGGGAGGGGGAGGAGCATGTAAAGAGGGGGAGGGGCTGATTGGGAGAGGAGGAGAAGGGGAGGAGTGGACAGTAGAGGGAGGGGCAGGTAGTAATGGGAGGAGGAGATAGGGAGGGTAAAAAGTGGATTGGAAGGGGAGGAGTGGATAGGGAGGGGAAGCATATAGGGAGGGGGAGGAGTAGATAGGGAAGGGAGGAACAGATAGGAGAAGGAGTGGATAAATGAGGGGAGGAGTGACTATGGAGGGGGATGAGCATATACGGAAGGGAAGGAGCAATTGTGGAGGGGGAAGAAGTAGATTGGGAGGGGAAGAGAGTATATGCAGTGGGAGAAACAGATAGGGAAGGGGAGGAGCACATAAGGATGGGAGGAGTGGATAGGAAGAGAGAGAAGCAGATAGGGAGGGAGAGGACTGGATAGTAGCATAAGGATCAGAGAGTTAGTAGTGGAGCAGATAGGGAGAGGAAGAAGTGGATTGGGGGAGGAGAAAACTGGGAGGGGAGGAGCAGATAGGGAGGAGGAGCAGATAGGGTTAAGGAGCAAATAGGGAGGGGAGAAGTGGATAGGAAGTGGGAGAAGCAGATCGGGAGAGGGAGGAGTGGATAAGGAAGGAGCAGATAGGAGAAGAGTGGCTAGGGAAAGGCAGGAGTGGATTGGAAGGGGCCAAGCAGATAGGGAGGGGGGAGTAGTAACTAGAGGGGGAGCAGTGGATAGGGAGGGAAGGAGCAAATCAGTAGGAGAAGAAGTGGATTGGGAGGGGGAGGAGCAGGAGTGGATAGTAAGGAGTGGGTAGTTAGAAAAGGAGGAGAAAGGGAAGGGAAGAAGTGGACTGGGAGGTGGATAGGGAGGGGAGGAGCAAATTGGCGGGGGGAGTGGACAGGGAGGGGGTGGAGTAGGTAGGGAAGAATGGATGGGGAGGAGCGTATAAGTAAGGGGAGGAGCGAACAGTGAGAGGAAAGAGTGGATAGGGAGTGGTGGAGCAGATAGGGAAGGGGAGGAATGGATAGGAAAGGGGAGGAGTGGATAGGAAGGGGAGAAGTGGATAGGGAGGACAGAAGCAGAGACAGAGGGGAGGAATGGACTGGGATGGGAAGGAGTGGATAGGGAGGGGGCAGAGTGATAAGGGCAGAGAGGCATTGCCAGGAAGAGGAGGAACAGATATGGAAGGAAGAAGCAGACAGGTAGGGGAAGGAGCAGATAGGGATGAGAAGATAGGAAGGGATGGTGAGGAGGGTGTGTGAAGGGAAGAGTGGCTAGGGAGGGGGAGAGGGAGGAGCAGATAGGAAGGGGAAGAGCAGACAGAGAGGGGAACAGTGGGCAGGGAGGGGGATGAATGGATAGGGAGAGGAGGAGTGGATAGGGAGAGGAGGAGCCTATACTGAAGGAAGAAACAGATAGGGAGGGGGAGGGGCTAGGAGGGGAAGGAGCAGATAAGGAGGAGTGGCTAGGGAGGAGGAGGAGGAAGGGACATGGAGGGGGAGGAGTGGATAGGGAGGGGAAGAACAAATAGGGAGGGGAACAGCGGATAGGGAGGAGAGGAGTGGATAGGGAGGGAGGAGCAAATTAGGAGGTGAAGAAGTGGATTGGGGAGGGGGAGGACTTGATAGGGAAGGGAGGAGTGGATAGTAGGGGAGGAGTGAATAGTTAGAAGAGTAGGAGAGGAAGAAGTGGATTGGGGAAGGATAGGATTGGAAATGGGGTAGCAAATAGATAGGGGGAGGAGCGGATTTGGGAAGGAGGATTGGGAGGGTGGACAGGGAGGGGGAGAAGTGGATAGGGATGGGAATGACTGAATAGAGAGGGGGAGGAGAGGACAGGGAGAGAGAGAAGCAGATAGGGAGGGGCTAGGTGTTCCAGAAATGGGGAGACAGAAGGACTAAGCAGACTGCCCAACAGAGGTTTTACAATGGCTATGGGAGAAAGAGCACGTATCAGATAAGCAAAGGGAGTAAGAAGGGGAAGGAAGGAGAGAAGAGGTAAGAGAAGTAGCAGGGAAGGGCAGAGAGAACCTGTGTTTGGTGAGGAAAGAGGAGCAGTGAAAAAGGTACCGAGCCTCAAGGGAAGGGAGACAAAAATTCAGATTAAGGGTGAAGTAGCTAGGAGACCCCCCATGGCCCAGTCACAGTGCACTGCTTGCTGTGCAGGCAACCTTGGTTCAGAAATGGACTCTGGGAGTTGCGTCAGGGAAAGACCATGGAAAGGAGCAGCTGCCATGTGACTGTGCACTCCACATGGGGAAGGCTGTTAATGGGTTCCAGTACCACAGGGGCACCTGCGGGAAGGTCAGGGAGCTTGGTCCACTCTGCAGTGCGCTGTGAATGAACAGCATCGAATGCCAATTGCTAACACCATGGGGTGGAGGAAGAAATGGAAAAAAACACTGGGAGAAAACAGCCAGTCACCGTCGGCATGCTGATTGTGGCCTGATATGGGGTATATCCCTGAATCAGGGTACATGCCTGAAAGGCAGGCAGGTGGTCAGGTATGAAAATCTACATAGGAAAGGAAGGGTGCAGTGGTGGGTCTAAAGTGGGCAGCTGATGGAAAACCAACAGAAGGAGTGGAAAAGGAAGTCTATAATGTCAAGGGTGAATACTGGGCAATACTGTAGACCACATCCTCCTAGTCAAACACTCAGAAGATCATCCTGAGGCTGATCTCCTGTCAGACCAGGAGTGGCAGTCAGGACTTGTTGCTGTATACAGCACAAGCATGAAGCAGAGTTTTGTGCACAGCACTGATTTGGTGGGAGAAACTTAAGTTCTGATCCAACCTTGCACAGAGGTAAAGTGGGGGACTTCTTCATGAGGGGCACCATTAACAGGGATGACCATTAGAGTAATAAGGAGCCCAGCGAGTCTTGGTCTAGTGTCAAATGTCACACAGACATCTTGGCATTAAGAAACAGCTGATGTGAGGGGAACCAGCACTGGATGTTTTTGTAGTCATAGTGCTGAGAGGATTCCAGCTTAGGAACTGAGGCACCCGAGGCGAAAAGGACAGCATCATCCATGCACAATTGAATATGTGAGGAAGCACAGACTGAGGGGGTCATTAAGGAAGCCAGAGAAGGGAATGGGACTCAGGATGGAGTCATGAGGGACACCAGAGCAAATTGGTGGGGGTGGGGTAGGGGGCTGTTACCAACAAGAACTGACTGATGGTTATCAGTGAGGTAGGAACAGAACCAACCAACCAACTGCAGGGTTAGAAAATCCAACCCCCACTAGTTTGTCCAGGAACAGAGGGTGGGCCATAGAACTAAATGCCTTTGTAAGGTTTACAGATATGGCAGCACTGATCCGGCCCAGGTCCATTCCCTTCAGGATACAATCACTGACTCATAGTATGCAGGACATTATGAAGTGGTATTTACAAATTTAAGGTTTTATCAAAGTTATGGTAAGTCTCTCTCCCCTTCCTCTATATCTCACAGATTATAAACTGCAACTCAGCAGCATTTAGTGGCTTTTTTGAAAACTGTCCTCATTTCTCCATTGGCCTGACTTCGGACAACGCGGAAAGCTGGTACCCAGTGATCATTTTCATGACTCAGACCAGACTACAAACCAGTCAACAAACTGCTAATTCAAGTGGTCAGCTGTCATGTTGGATTCATTTGGAAACCTAGGCTGCTTGGCACTTTAAATTAGCCTCACTGGAAATGCTGCTTGCAGTATCCACTGCCCCAAGGCCAGAAGACATTTCCACGTTGTTTGACTCTGATAGGTCTTTGTCAAACCTCGGCAGGCTCACTTGCACTCTTTGTAACTGGAAGACATTTTTACTTGCATTTTATTTTTGACAACACAACAGTACTTTGAAATTTAGATATATATGTGAGTGGCAATAAAAAATGACAAAATAAATATATCTTAGTTAGTGACTTAACTGTTGTGGTTACTCAAGTTTTGATCACAGTTGTGTATACAGGGAATTAACTGCTAACCAATATTATGGGGAAAAAGTCCCATTCATGTATATATAAATATGTGCCTCCTTCATATCCAAGTACTTGTTTGGGTCACTTCCCTCGGTAGCATGTGAGGTGGGCGCCTGAATTAAGACACCGTCCTAAACAGCAAAATGATGTGGGTGAAAGCCTGAATGGTGCTGGGGAGAGGTAGGACAACGGATGTGGTGGGGTGGCGATTGCAGCGACAGGATGTCGCTATATGTACCTGCGGTGGAGGGCGAGCATGGCGAGTGTGGACTAGGAGGGTGAAGGGATGTGGAAATTGGCTGCAGTCGGCTGCTGAGCTGTGTCATGGCATTGGGGTTGGCATCCACTTGTGGTGCATGGGGTACCAGATTCAGGTCTGGATCCAGGCTACTGCATTTTCTTTGTGCCCGCCTGAAACTTGTGGGTATTTGCTTTGCTCTCCCCCGACATGCACCCCCTGGAGTTGAGAATCTTTAGTAAGGGATGGTGGGGGTGACAGCCCCTCACACAGAAAGCAAAAGAACCGAGCCCCCTGAGCTGTTCTTTCATGTGCAGAGGATGTTAGGGTGGCAAACTTGTTTTCACCGTCCTGACGTCACGATAATGTGGGTCACCGTTCGGCGCTTGCCATTATCACATAGAACCACTTCCCTCCTACCTTTAATCACTCCTCTCCCTCATCCCCTCTGCCTATTGCTCCTTCCATTCCAAGGATCCTTGCACTTTCGCCATTCCAGATCCTTGCTCCTCTGCTAGCCAAACAGCCTTTTTCTATTGTCTTCCTTCACTTTGGAACAAACTCCCCTCATCCCTCTGCTTCACTGCCTCTCCTGGCTCCCTCAGGTGTCACCTAAGATGCCTTCCCTCCCCACCCTGCTCCTGTTTTCCCCTATCCCTGACAGTTCCCCGTGCATTTGCCTCTGACCCCTGTGTAGGTGTGTCTGAAACTCTTAATTGTTGCTTGTTAACCTGATTGCTTATTCTCTTGCGTCAATCATATTTTCTGACTGCACTGTATTGTAACTGTGACTGTGCTATGTATTTTATGTCCTTTGTTCCCCTGCTCGCGGTCATGCCTGGAAATCAGCCTCAGCTCAGTGTGCCTTTCCCAGTCACCAACTGAAAAAAAAAGAAAAAAAAATATATATATATATATATATATATGTACACACACACATGCACATTATAGTGGTGCGGTAGTGCCACTGTAGTGACACTCCTAACTTTGCACCTTAATAGCTTGATCCCTGTCAAATGGTTTTGCATGAAATTTTACATGTGTGGTTTGGGGGGATGGTCTCTTGATCTGGCAAGTTTTTTTCCGGTCAAATGTGTGGATTCTGAGATCTGGACGATACAAATTTAGGGAAAATAAATAGGAGTTTTCTGCTGTTTTTTTTGCGCTCACCTACAGCCCAGAGAGTTTGGAATTTTGTTCTGAAATGTTCATGGTAGAAAGGGCTTGCCCTGGAATGGTGTCTTTCATTGCTTTTTTTATGCTCCACCTGCATGCACCAGATGATTTCTCCTTTGGTTCTCTCAAGGACTGTGCTTGTCCCGGGCTACTCCCATCCACCCACTGCCCCACATCGCAGCCACCCAGGGTAACCCGATGTATCCCATACACTGGGCGGGTCTCCTCCCTGCAGAGGGAATTAGCTTTACCAACCTGCTTTGTTGGCCCTTGGTGCTGCTGGGGCAACCATCAGTGGTCCAGGAGTTCTGATGGCGAGGGTCCAAGCAGCCATCATCCAACTGGCCAGTGTGTCATTTTTGCTCCTTGTTCCCCTGCGGGAGTGTGATGTGCCAGATGTCAAGGCATACACTGATGTCTGTCATGCCCCCTAGGCAATGGGGCTGACACACTGCTATTCTCCTAGCCTCCACCAGGAGTCAGCAGGCAATGGGCCTCAACCACTCCCTCCACCTGAGAAAAGGCGAGCAGTCAGATGCTCAAGACTTCTCTCCCCGGCCGGCCATCCTACACCCGAGTCCATTTGTGAACCTGGGCTGTCGGCATCACAGCAGTGAATCTTTCCGCTGCACCAGCGGGCCAGCCTTTTCATTGGTTTGGTGAAAAAATATTAATCCATTCCCATGTTATAAGGATTTGACATTTCAGTTCTAAGCATGCTCAGTAGGGTCTTTCAGGGAAGTTTGATACAAATAAAGATTCTCTCAGGAACATCCACCTGTCCCCCTACTCATCCCTTCTGACAAGTAGTGAGGTGTCAAGGACCCTTAGGGTATCCTTAGTTCCACCCCCCCCCCCACTGGAAGTACCATGTATCTCCACTGCCATGGGTAGTAAAGCGGTCTCTGTTTCTTCCCCTCCCTATAGAACAGACTCCCATCGTCCATCCGCTCATCCCCCTCCCACCTGTCTTTCAAAAAAACTAAAAGACTGGACTGCAGCTACTTGTCACTGCTTTCCACAACAACATTAGGGCCTACAAACTGCCCATGCTCTATAACAAGGCGGCTTCGCTGCTTGCCCCCACCTCCCTGCCCCTCCCTTTCTCACCTTCTTATGCCCTAGCCCCCCATTATTCTATTGCACCTTGCTCTTTTGCTCTCTGATCCTGTTTTGATCTCTGAGAAGTCTATGAAAGTTTGATTGTCTGAATCTGCACATCTTTTGTTGTTGGATACCTGATGTTAATATGAAAATGTGTCATGTAATCGCATGTAGCTACTGTCTGTTAATTACATTATTGCTTATGTTGTAACCACATGTACTTGTTCTATTACTATTTGTGTTTGCATAACCATTTATTTACTATACATTCTTTCCATCAACTCATGCTGAGGTGTGTTTATCCTGTGCTCCTGTTTGTACTGTTTTTTTTTTTTTGTTCCACTCATGTTATTGCCACCTTGTGGCCCAGGTCGTGACTGAAAATGGTCCTTTGGATCAGCTCACTTACCTGTTTACCAAAGACATAAATAAATAAATAAGAAGAATCTGGTCATATGAAAGGGAATTCTTGTTTGGTGAGCCTGAATTCTTCTTTCGCATGGTGGCCATCTTGATTTCATTTAGTTTAAAAAAAATGTTTTTTGAGAACCCATAAAAATGATGCCCTGGCGAGATACAAAGACATGAATGTAGCTAAATTGGATATGTTTAGTTTGATTCTGAACTCAGTTTTTCAAAAAACGACCCCAAAACATGTTTTTGAGACATCCCAAAAATTCTTAGCAAGGCTTGTTTCATTTGAGCCGATTTTCTTGTTTCCTGAGGCTCATGAAAGAGGAACAGGGCCATACAAAAAGAAGAATCTCATCCCACGAAAATGAATTTTGTACTTAGTTTTTTTTTCCAAACTCTTCTTTCATAAGAAGCCATCTTCTTTCGTGAGCTCATGAAAAGCTCACAAAAAAGGATGCCTTCTCACGAAACAAGATTTCGGACATAGTTTTTTCAGAGACTTCTTTCACCAGAAGGCATCTTCTTTTGTGAGCTCTTGAAAAGCTCATGAAAGAGGACGCCTTCTCACAAAACAAGATTTTGGATTTAGTGGGTTTATTTTCATATTCTTCTTTCGTGGGAAGGCATCTTGTTTTGTGAGCTCACGTAAATCTCAAGAAAGAATAAGCTGGGTTAATGAAACAAGATTTTGGACTTGTTTTTTTTTTAATGATCTTGTTTTATTTGCCAAATAAATCATTTTTCATGAGCCCTCACAAAATAACATGGTTGGCTCATGAAACAGAAATATAGGCTCATGAAAGAATAATTCCTTTATATTCAAAGAATCAAGACTTTTCCCCATAACTCTGCCATTTTTGTACATTTCAAATCCAAATTGTTAACATGTGCTTTTTATGACCCTGCCTTATGAACAATTGTGCAAACATACTTGACACATGATCAAATATGTGCATCTGTAGCCAAACAGAACTGCAGGGCCCCTTCTGTACCCAGACTCCTGAGCATCTACATCTGTAGAAATACAGAACTCCAAGGCTTGGAAGGCTCTGTGCTTCTGTGCCCACATGGACTCCTCACTTGCCGCATCGCCCAGAGGGGCCTGCGTATCTGCATCTGTATCAGCAAAGAACTACATGGCCCAGAGGTTCCTGCACTTCTGCAGCTTGATGGACTCCACATTTGGGCCCTACACTTCTACATCTATACATGCATAGAAGTGCGGGGCCCTTTGGGCCTCGCACTTCTGCACCCAGATGGAGGTGTTCACACAAGTCCCAATGAGGATACACGTGTACTGTTTCAAAAAGAAAGGAAATGTATTGCAAAAAACTATTAATGCACCAGTTAGGGTTCAGCTTAAAGAAACAAAAGTAGGAAGCGATGTAGTTATAGGGTTTCCAACCCTTATTCCCTACCTCCTCTCACTAAGCAGCAAAAGGAAAAAATGTTAGGGTTTTGGCTCTCCTGGCTCTTGCCAAATCAGTGCTGGGCTCTTCCTTGGGGTTCTCATCCCTAATACTCACCCCTCCCCCTGGCTTGTGCCTTCCCATCTGAAGCACAAGGTACCATTCCAAGCCAGTGCCTCATACTTATACACTCTTCAAAGGTACAGAAGTATGTTTCACCACATATTGTCAACAAACTGTGGGCCCTACCTGAATACAAAAGATCACATCCGACCTTGTTTACTTAGTGGAGGGGGTGAGCATTAGGGTTGAGAACCCTAAGGAAGAGCCCAGCACTGATTTGGCAAGACCCAGCAGAGCCACAACCCTACTTTTTTTTTTTTCCTTTTGCTGCTTGGGGGTGGGGGTGGGGGATTGGGAGTTAGGGTTGGAAACCCTAATACCACATTTCCCTACTTTTGTTATTTTAAGCTGAACCCTAACTGGTGTATTAACACTGTGTTTTTTTATTTTTCAATGAATATATACACCCACACACGCATACAATGGAAGTAAGGATAACAAGCATTTGTCAATGCCGAATGTTGCTTGCTTGTATGTGTTGTTTAGGTATGTGGAAGTCATTGGAGTGCAAATACGCCATTGTGCGCTACATGGGTGGAAGCACATTTTGGGAAAGATGTGAAAAATGACAGCTGTACTGCTCATAAGGAGGTGTGTTAAAATGGCAATGTTGGAAATCTGGAGTGAAAATATTGAAAATTCGCAAACTTACAAGCATGCGTAGGAACTGTGCAATGCACGCTCGTAAAACAGTAATTTTAGGAATTTTTCACCAAATTTTCAACATAGCCATTTTAAGACCTCTGCTCATGAACAGTGCCACTGTGATTTTCCTAATGTGTCCCATACATTGATTTTGCACACCGACTGCGCCACTGTGCGCTACATGGGCAGAAACACGTTGGGCAGGCTGTGAAAAATGACAGCTGTACTGCTCATAAGGAGGTGTGGTAAAATAGCAATGTTGAAAATCTGGATTGAAAATATTGAAAATTCACAAATTTACGAGTGTGCGTAGGAACTGAGCAACGAGCACTTGTAAAACAGTTATTTTTAGGAATTTTTTCACCAAATTTTCAACATAGGCTTTTTGAGAGCCTACCTTATGAACACTGGCAGTGTCATTTTGTTACTCGACCCTGAAAGGTGATTTCACGCAGTGATGGCGAAATCACCCTTCAGGCCCGATTAACGCCATGACAGTGCAAGAATTCATGATGAGGCATTCCAAAAACCCCATGTTGAAAATTTGGGCCCAAAATTCCCCAAAATGTCTGAGATATGCAACAAAGTTGAAAAAACCCTATTTATTCCATTATACAGCCTTACCGGCATTTTCTCAGTTCGCGGTCGACTTTGAAGAATGCAGATGTGTTCCGAGTCCACGGCGATCGTCGCGCGAGCTCGGAGGTAAGTATGGGGTGGGGGGTGTGGGAGGCAGGGTGTGCAGTGGGTGGTGTGTGTGTGGAAAGACCTTTTTATTTACAGGTTTTTTTTGCAATTAAGACGACGGATGTTTGCCACGCTGGGGTGGGCTCCCTGCTGGCACCTGGAAAGGTTTTGGGGACGGTAGCGCCAGGAGCCAATGGGGATTGGGCACCCCGCTGGCTATAACATTTTGCCACACCGGGTTGGGCCCCAGCGTGGCACCTGGACAGCTTTGTGAGGGGGCATGGAGCCGATGGGGACTGGGCACCCCATGGGCCATACAGTGTGTCCGTGGGGGGGGAGCGCATCATATGCGTGCTTGTGTGCATGTGTGTGTGGGGGGGAGAGCTCTGCTCACTGAAGTGGAGCTCTCCCTTTCAACTGTATGCCACTGCATTTTCGATGCTGTCATAGACAGCTGCATCAGTCATTGGAGAACTGCAGCCACGCCTGCAAACTCACTGACTGAAATGGAAGATGGGGTGCCACACCTCCGAAAACTCTGATGATGGCACTATGTTTCTTGCACGTGCATGCAAGCAACATAAAAATGACAAGTTAGAAAATATCTTAGCTAGCTACAGCAACACATTAAAAAAAACTACTGTTGTTACTCTTGTCACAATGGATATTTTTAAGGTTACTGTCATCATAGTAGAATGTTGAACCAATCAAAAAGCATCTTTCACAATGCTTATAACATCACAATGCCTAGTGTAGCACTGAAGCCATCTATTAAAATCAAAGAAAAAACACAAAATCATCAAATAAACTAATGATTTAAAAGCTATAATTTGTAAACTACTATGGTATGTATCAAATATACAATAGCCTGACTTAAGATAGGCCAAGTGCTGACTGACCCAATTACCTCACGAGTGGCAAAGCCACAAGTGATGTCATCAGGTCAATTGGCATGAGAACAAAAAATATCAACAGTATTTCCAGTAGGGGGTGGCATATTTCATTTATGCCAAACCTCCAAAAAAGTGAAAAAAAATTGAATTTCCAGCAATTTTTTGCTGATTAAAAATAAAAGGTAGCTATAAATGAAACACCACTCATTTTGTAGACATTTTTGTGCTGAACAACTTTTGTACTGAAAGTGCCATGCTATCATTTTTCATTTAAAAGTTAGCTGCATTTGAATACAGTCAGTACTGCTACTAAGGTCAAACATGCCAGCTCCAGCCAATCACTGCCTGCTACAGGTATATTTGGACCTATTATGGGTATATTTGGACCCAAAGTGAGAATATTTCAATATTCCCACTCTTGGTCCAAAGGAAGCAAGAATAAGTGTGATATGTGCTCCTGATATACTCACAGGTATGGCATAAAATTATATATATATATATATATATATATATATATATATGTATGTATAGTATAGTATAGTGGAACGGTAGTGTCACTATAGTTAGGGTTGAACAGCCACTTCTATGTTAAACTCAAAGTTTGCACTTTAATAACTTTGCAACTGTTTGTCCGATTTCCCCGAAATTTGGTTTGTTACAGTCGGATGTACAGTTGCAGAACCGTAGCGCACTCAAAAAGTGAAGAATCACGCTTGTTGCGAATTCTTCGGTAAGCTATTATGGACTGAAGAATACGTTTGAGTGGCTTCAAATTTGTTGGTCTACATGTGGCCTGGGCTGAACTGGTGCCTTTTGAAGATTTGGTGAAAAAAATATTGCTCAGTTCAAAAGTTATTCAATTTTTTTATGTCCCACTATAGCCTATGGAAAAATGTATATGTGCACTGTGAAAACTTTCGCAATCACATTTTTGTTGTCGAGCTCCCCAAAACTGTTGTCGTGCTGCTGTCATCTTGTTTTTCAGTTAGCGACAAAGAAAAAAAACATTGTAACTCAACAAATAATGCCCTTTGGTAAACAACAACAGTTGTGTTTACCTAATCAGGCCCTTAGGAGCACGCCCCTGGGATTACTTTTTTACTAGGTGGCCCGCAAATACGTTTTTAAATTTTTGTCGTTTTTTGATCGTGGCAAACGTTTTTTGTTACCGCGAAAACAATCGCGCTCAGGGGGGAAAAATAACCGTGGCAACATTTTTATGTGCGCGATAGCAATCCCATTGTACAGTTAGGAGTGTCGCAATAACATTAAAGTAATCGCGGTAACACTGCATGAATACATTTTGCTATGTGTTGTTTTCTTTGTCACTTCATTGTGGCAAGGTGGATTGTGCTACTGGCCTGAAATTTTCAGGGTAGCAAGCCCTAGTCCCACAGATGTGCCTTTTGGTGGTTTGGTATGAAAACATTGAACAGGCCCAAAGTTAAAGCATTCCAAAGTTCAGAAATTTACCCATAGGATAACATTGCGGCACCCGTGACATCTTTCGGTGTCTGTATCTCGAAAATGGTTCGAGATATGGATTTTTCGTAGCAAAAATTCTTAGTCTCCTTATAGGAAAACTAAGTGAAAAAGTAGGCTGGAAAGCCATGAATACCATGAAATCTGAAATTTTTTTTCCTACCTTGTACAGTTAATGAGATATTTGGGAATTAGTATTCCAATTGTTCATTGTCATGTCTGTGGGCCACTATTACGCCCAGAGTTAGCATTCACAGTGCATTTCGGTGCCCATGTCTCGTAAATGATGTGAGGTATGGAATGGTCAGTCTATGTCACATGGATTTCTCACTGTCATGATTACAATGACACTTGAATTTTTTTCCTAGCTGCTACGGTTCCTGAGATATTGGCAAATTTGTGTTACAAGGCTTCCTTGCCTTATACTGCTGCTGTATAGCACCACAGTTATGTGTAAGTGGGAGCACAGCACCCGGAGGGACCATGCTCCCATAGACACATACTGTATCATTATGCAGAAATGGGCAGCTGACCCTGCACTCCCACCAACACATACCATTTACTATTTATATTACACTTTTTCCAAAAGAAAGGGCATTCTTTGCCAAAAAACTATGTTAATGCATCAGTTAGGGTTGTTTCCACACTGCAGAAGTGTGGAAATTCCATGTTAGAGTTACCACCCCACCACCGCAACCCCATCCTCTACACACCAGCAGATGTCAGGGTGTGCCATGGAGTCGTCAGTCCTAAGTCTCACCCCATTCTCCTATACTGTAGCATGTCAGCTTGCTTACACATGGAATGGGTAGAGAGTTGGAACTGATGACTCCATGATACACTCTATTGTCTGTTGGTGTGTAGAGGAGGGGGGTGTGGGGGTGGGGTAGCGGGATGGTAACCCTAATTTTGAATTTCCACACTTTTGTCGGTGTGGAAACAACCCTAACTGATACATTAACAGAGTTTTTGCAAGGAATGTATATATATATGTGCAACAAAAGTAGGGAAATGTGGTGTTAAGGTTTCACCCTAACACCCCATCCCTACCCTGCGCAGACCAAGGGGTGTCAGGGAGGTCACATTGGGGGTCATCAGCCCTAACATTATTTCCCCATTAGCTTGTTATATGATTAGTCCACTAGGGGCACCACATCTTATCCAAGGCAATCATCTCTTGTTTTCTTTACTCCATCACCACAGCTGGGAATGACCCTACCACACTGCTAGACTGTGAATTTATCACTCCCTCCTTGAATTCACTAACCCCCCCTTACTTGAATATACCTGTCCTCTAATTCTTATTCCAACAATTACTTTTTCACTCCATCCTAGAAATCCCTACCTTCCCTCTTGCTTCCTCGGTCCTCTGTTTCTTAAAACAAGTCCCCCCCACACACCCACCTGAAATCCCATACTTACTGTACCACGAAACCAATCCTGCTGATGCTCCTCTCTGCTACACTACTGCCCCTTATTATACCATCTGGCTTCCTAAGGGATTGTCTTAACCTTTCCCCACTCCTCCTCTGTCCAATCATCTCTCACACTCCCCTACCCCTTTGCCTTGCTATCCCCAACCCTCTACTCCTCACCTCTGACCACCATGTTCTCCCTTAGTGCTCAGTCACTGTGCCCTTTCCCTTACCCTTTCACTCACATTACCCTTCTACTACATACTCATCCCACTCTCTCTCTTCACCCCTACATAGGGCAAATTCTGCCTCTATCGAGAGTGCTCCCCTACCCACTACACTAATCTAGTCATACACTGCTACCACTCTAGGTTCAGATCCCCTAAGCTCTCTATTTGTGCCTACAACAGACATAGGAGGCTCCTCCTGCTCCTCTTCCTCATATCTGGATCCATTCAGCAACAAGCCACTGGAATCCCCTCCTCTCCTCCAAGACACACCGGTCAGCTTAAAATAACGCAACTTAACATCCAGATTCTATTAGTTAAAAAACCTTACTCAAATCATGGCTCTCTGCCAATCCCATTGATATTATTGCCCTTACCAAAACATGGCTAACCCTCAAGATCACCTCTAATGAAATCAGCTTAGAGGAATACTCCCTCTTCAAAAAGGACAGACAAGGTAAAAGAGGGGGTGGTTGCCTCCTTTAGATAGCCAATTACCTCTCAGCCACTGAACTTGAAACACCACCGGCAAACCAAATCCTCGAATCCTTGTCAGTGAATCTTCTCCTTGGTAATAATAAAATAATCACCATTAATGTGACCTGTCCCCCCCCCCGGCAGCCCCCCATTGAACTTGATGTTTTTCTTAACATTAAGTACTCACTTCCCGAAAGAAGGGAATGGATAATCCTTGGTGACTTTAATCTAAACTGGCAGTCCCCACAGTCTGACCATGCAAAAAACTCCATTATCAACCACAGCATCCACCAGTTTATCACCACCACCACCACTTGCACTAGCTATAGGACTGGGTACAAATCTGTGATTGATTGGATTCTTCTCTTTAACCTTTCCCACATAACCTCCTCAGGAGTCTTATCAGATTCCATTAACAACCACTACGCAGTGTACAGCTGCTGGTCAGCGAACCCACCACCACTGAGACCACAAATACATCCACACCAGACAGCTTAAAAAACGTAACCACACTGAATTTACTAACACTGCCCTAGCTACTGACTTGTTCTTCACTAAATCCATTAATGACATTGACATTGCCCATAAAATGTTCTGCAGAATATTCCTAGCCATATATGATTCCCTCATCCCCCTGAAAAAAATTAGGGTAAAAGGCCACAGTCACGGATGGATCTCCTCCGATCTCCTCAAACTTATGAGGAAAAGGGACCAGACCTGGTCAAAATACAGGAGACTAAAGCTCCCTAACCTTCTTCAACAGTACAAAACTCTACATAACAGCTGTAAATCAGCAGTCCACTCTGCAAAAAACAGCTTCCTCATTGAAAAACAGCATAGCTCTAGGGGCAATCCTAAGCTTACCTGGAACTTCCTTAATGATCTTACCAGTAGAGGACAAAGCTGTGAACAAATCAGCCTCTCCTTGAGGGGACAGCCAGTCACCAATCACCTGGAAATTGCCTCATTTTTCAATTGCTATTTTGGTGACCTAGACAAATACAGGCCTAATCCTACTCCTGCCTCCGGTCCCTCCTGCCCCCCTCCCTTAAACCCTCACTCCAGCTTCTACTTTTGCTACTTTTCTTCCCATGAGGTGGTCAACCTTATTGAAACAAATGATCCAAGGCCTTATATTGGGATAGACAACAATGACTACCGGATCTTCAAACTAGTCTGCGAATCCGTAGCCATTCCACTAACCAACATTCTCAATCACTTCCTCTGCTCTGGGTCTTTCCCCCTTACATGGAAATGTGCTACTATCAAATCCCTTAATTTATCCAGACTCAAAGATGATGTCACCAACCACCCATCTCCCTTCTAGCTCCACTTTCCAAAATTATTGAAAAAATTGTCCACACGCAGACCATCAAATTTCTCAAGAAACACAACTTGCAGACTGAAGCACAACTTGGTTTCAGGGCTGGCTACAACACCAAGACTGCCCTATAAAATTCACCAACTTCGTTGAAAGAGCCTCTGATGAAGGCCTCTACACTGGCTCAGTGTTTGTGGACCTCACAAAAGCCTTTGACCTCGTTGACCACATGGTCCTACTCTCCACCCTCACCTGTCTACATTTCTCCTCTGACATCATTAACTGGTTTCGAAATGACCTGAGCCACAGGTGTCACCAAATGGTGATCAAAGGTGTCCTTTCTAACTCCTACCCCATTAAATACAGAGTACCCCATGGGTCCATTCTGGGTTCCCTTCTTTTCTCCCTTGTGGTAAACTCCCTTCCTGAAATTTGCAACCACACTGAGCTCATACTTTATGCCAATAATGCTTCCCTCTTCTGCAAGGACAGGGACCCTTCCACCCTACTTAACAAACTTCAGCTCAACTTACATAGGGAGAACTAGTAACACCACTGACTACCCTTTTTAATAAATCATGGGAGGATGGTGTGGTACCTGAGGACTGGAGGAGGGTGGATGTGATTCCCCTTCACAAAAGTGGAAGCAAGGCAGAGGCAGGAAACTACAGACCTGTCAGTTTGACCTCAGTGGTAGGGAAAATGATGGAATCACTTCTGAAGGAAAGAATTGTTGAGTACCTAGAGGCCAGTGGGGCTCAGGACCCAAGGCAGCATGGATTCACAGCAGGAAGGTCATGCCAGATGAACCTAATTGATTTCTTTGACTGAGTGACCAAAGTAGTAGACCCAGGAGGGGCTGTGAACATTGCCTACATTAGATTTTAGCAAAGCATTTGACACAGTCCCGCACAAAAGATTAACAAACAAATTAGCCAGCCTAGGAGTGGGTCCCAGGGTGGTAGTCTGGGTAAAACACTGGCTGGACAACAGGACACAGCAGGTAATAGTAAATGGAGTCCACAGTGAAGAAGGGGGGGTCACTAGTGGGGTACTGCAGGGTTCAGTACTGGGGCCGGTCCTTTTTAATATCTTTATAAGTGACATTGCAGAGGGATTGGAAGGGAAAGTATGTCTCTTTGTAGATGACACAAAGATCTGCAGCAGGGTTGATATGTAAGGTGGGGTGGAAAGGATGAGAAGGGACTTGACAAGGTTGGAGGAATGGTCAAATGTATGGCAGCTTAGATTCAACGCAAAGAAGTGCAAAGAAATGCACCTGAGAAACAAAAACCCAGGGGAAGAGTACACAAATGGGGGGTGAGACACTGACAACAACAAAAATGGAAAGGGACCTGGGGTAGTCATATCCGATGACCTAAAGGTGGGCCAGCAATGTAAGAAGGCAGTAAGAAGGGCTGGGAGGATACTGGGATGCATAGGGAGAGGCAACACCAGTAGAAAACAGGAAGTTGTTGGCTCTCTGTACAAACAGTTGGTAAGACCACATCTGGAGTACTGTGTACAGTTCTGGAGACCCCATCTCCACAAAGACATAGACAGGGTGAAAGGCTGTCCAGAGGAGGGCAACCAAAATGGTGCAGAGTCTGCACCAGAAGACATATGAAAAAAGACTAAAGGAACATAAGATGTGTATAATCAAGGAAAGGAGGGAGACAGGGGACATGATAGAAACTTTCAAATACCTCAAGGGAATCAACAAAGTCCAAGAGGGTAGCATTTTTCAGAAAAAGAGATGTGCCAGAACAAGGGAGCACAATCTGAAGATAGAGGAGGGCATCTCAGAGGTAATGTGAGGAAGCATTTCTTCACAGAGAGGGTTATAGATGCATGGAACGGCCTTCCTGAGGAGGTTGTAGAATCAAAAACAGTGGAGGAATTCAAGAATGATGGGACAGACATAAGGCAATTCAAGAGGGGGGTAGGAGGAAGTAGGCTGTTGGTTAACTAGGATCTGCAGCTTATCCATTAGGTAGGGGAAATGGGCAGACTAGGTGGGCCAAGCGGTCCTTATCCACCATCAAATTCTATGTCTCTATGTTTATAGCCTTCAAGCATGGTTCTTGGCTAAAGGGCTAGTACTAAATGCGAAAAAAAACCCAAGGCCATGGTCTTCTCCAGCTCCTGTAAGCCTCTATCCTTCGATTTCTCCCTGCTTGACAATGACGACGGCAACCCCACTGATAGAGTGACTGAATTCATATACCTAGGCCTGCACCTCGACTGCCACCTTAACTTTGAATCCCACACCAATCAGATGATCAAGAAAGCCCACCAATGACTCAGCCTGTTATACCAGGTAAAACTTTTCCTCAACTCTGAATCCAATTCTCTCCTAGCTTTCAGTTTCCTGTTCCCCATTTTTGACTATGGTGCTCTAATCTACTACCCCTCCCTCTCCCAAAGGAATCTCAACAGACTTCAGAGCACCTACCACAATGTTATTCATTTTGTCTCTGGCCTCTCTAGACTCACCCACCACTGCGACCTATACAGACTCACTAACTGGCCCCCCCTTGAAGACTGGCTCAACAGCAAAATCCTTACCTTTTTCCACAAAATTACCCTGGGTCTTCTTCCTAGCAGCATATCATCCCTCTTGCCTAAGTCATCCCCCTTCTGGACCACCAGAAGGTCCTTCACCCTCTCCTTCTCCCTCCACTTCTGTCACACCTCTCAAGGCCAAAGCACTCTCACCTACAAGGACACCAAACTTTTCAGCAATCTCCCCCCAGCTTTAATCCGTTGTCCCTCTTTCGCTTCTTTTAAGTACAACCTTAGGAAACACCTTTCCCATTCCTTTACTCATACAGTAACTGTCCAGATTGTCGCACTCTTGCTCTACATTCTGTTCGCATACTCCATCAGCTGCATTCTGCACTTTTCCCCTCTGTCCCCTGGTCTGAAGCGTTATGTTTGCCTCAAGCCTTATTGGCACTTTAATTCAACCTCTGCGCTTGTCCTCATTTGTTCTCATGTTTATTTTATTTTGAGTTCAGTGTTATTGAGTTTTTGTTTTTCAAATTGTAATTTCATTATTGTCCCCCCTGTATAGTATTTCCTTTGTATACTGTACCCCTGTTTTGTTTTGTCCAAAACTGGATGCTTGTGATAACGGGCAACTTTTGCTCACATGCCTTTCCAGTATAATAAATAAACTGAAACTGAAACGCTCACCCCATTCTCCTATATTGTACCCACCAAGCTTATTTTATAATGGAATGGGATGAGCGTTTGGGTTGACGACTCCCAATGTCACCCCACCAACACCTCTTGGTCTATGCAGGGTAGGGGTGGGGTGATAGGATGAAACCCTAATGCCACATTTCCCTACTTTTTTTGCAGCAACCCTAACTGATGCATTAACCAAGTTTTTGTGATTTATTTCCTTACTTTTTAAGATAGTATAATCATATCACAATTTGCTTGTGAGAGCACAGGGCCATCTGGGCCCTACGCCCCTGTTCCTCCAGAGGTGTCTATATGTACTAAACTGTGGGCCCTGCGTTTCCGTGTACAGCCCAAGAGTTATGAAACTGTCAGCATAGCCATGTTATTACCCCACCTGATGTACCCAGTGAAGAAAATATTAAAATCCCCACCAAAATGTAATTCTATGCAACCGCAATGTCATTTTCATGCCACAGGTGGGAAAACACATTTCAGCTAGGATTTGAAAAATGACAGTTGTGACATACATTTGGTGGGGTAATAACAAGTCTATGTTTCAAATTTGGGGTCAAAATATTTTTCATTTACAAAGTTATGAGCATGCTAAGCGAAATTGCAAAAAATGGTTATAACTCACCCATTTTGTGACATTTTGACCCCAAATGTTCAACATGGCGTTTTGGGGACCCCATCTCATGAACAGTATGACTGGCAATATGCAAATCCTGCCCAAAAGGCAAATTCGCCATGTGACTCCTGAAATCACATTCCAAGCAGGAGTTGACAAATGACTGTTGTATTGCTCATGAGGTGGGGGCACCCAAAAGGCCATGATGAAAATTTGGGGTCAAAATCTCAAAAAATGGCTGGGTTATGCATCAAAGTAGACTGCAAGATCCTTTTTCATGAGCTCACGAAAAATGAATCGGCTTGTGAAAAAGGATCTAAGTGAGTCATGAAAAAAGAATTAAAATGTTAAAAAAAGGTATTGCAAGGTTGTTCTTCTACCAAGTAATTACACAGTCCACCTAATGGAGTCCCGATGAACAAGATACATGTGTCGGTGTCTCTAGGTACCTTCATTTTGGGTGCTTTTCAGTTATTTTTTTTTTTTTTTTTTGAAAACAGATGGGAGCTCACGAAAAAGGACTTTCTTCTCACAAAAAAGAAAACACTCTTGCAAGACTAAATACTTTCTCGAGACCAAAATCCTTCATCATTTTTTCTTCCTCTATCCTGAAAAGTGCTCTTCCCATTGAAAACAATGGGAATTGAAACATTGTTATAACTCTGCAACATATCAATATTGTTTCACAAAAAATAGCATGCCTGTTCTGCTACCCAAGCTGGTTCTACCACAAACAAAATCACTCTAAAATTCCACACCATCTGGACACAGGACGATGAGAAAAAACTTACAAAAAAGAGATGACTTTATGACTTTTTGCACTGCCTGGATCTCAACATCTGCACATCCAACCGGAACGAAACTTGCCATATCAGGAGATCTATCTACCCCATGGGACAGTGCATACCAAGTTTTGAGCAAATCCATCCATCAGTTGCAAAGTTATTAAAGTGCAAAATTTGAGGTTTACCATTAAACATGCTACTCAACCTTATTTTATATATATATATATATACATATATAAAATACACACACACACATATTTTTGTTTAGTTTTTGTTTATTTAGCTTTTGTGTTAAGTGAAAATAAATGTGTATCCCAAAATAAAAACTGAATACACAATGGCTTGACTCAAAATACACAATTTATCTACATTTGTGAAAACTAACTCTTCACACAAACAGCCGATTTAAAAAGTTACTGTACACAATGTTAACTGATGCGTAAATCAAATACACAATGACTTGATTCAAAATATACAGTTATCTCCACTTGTGAGGACTTTCATAACTCACTTGTGGCTTCACCACACCTGATGCATGGTTTTGCCCCTCCACACACAGATAAACTGCATATTTTCAGTGAGTCATTCTATGTAACTTATTACAAAATGGGTTTAAATTGGGCCCAAAGCCACTGTAACAGTAGTCAACATGGCTCACTTTAATCCTGTATTTCTGTAAACTGTTGTAATAGTTATTCTGTTTGTATCTTCACTTAACTGTTCTTGCTGTCCATAAGTCAAGTTACCCAGCATTGTTAGCTGCATGTGTAACTCTGCTAACAGTTCTCACAGTCATTAAAACAGTCTCGGCTCAAGTGACAGTACCCTAAATATAGACAATAATGTGTGTTTCCACCAGTGGGATGAGATGACAGCATATGAATCTCGAGATTAAAGCTCAAGAGGTTCATGCTGTCATCTCCACCTTGAGATGGAAACACATGCTGAGTTGAGTATGCCTGCTCATATTTTGTTTTACACAGTAAATAGTTTTCTTTTTTGTAATCTATTTTCTCCTCTTGTACTGCTGCAGGCATCCTTTCGACCCCTCAACCCCCGTCACCCAGCATTCCAGGTACTTACCACCGATCCTGGTGATTACCCTATATCTTACCCCCCTGTCGGCAACTTTGCTCACCGTCAAACAGATCTGGTTCCAGGAGAGGGCCCTACAGCCACTGCAGAACCTGTGGATAGTTAATGTGTCATCCCACACTGTGCCCAGCCATTTTACCTCTACATTGTGCCTAACCACTTTCCCTCCACGCTGTGCCCAGCTATTTTCCCTCCACGCTGTGCCCAGCCATTTTCCCTCCACACTGCACCCAGCCATTTTTCCCTCCACTTTGCCCAGCCATTTCCCTCCACACTTTGCCCAGCCATTTCCCTCCACACTGTGCCCAGCCATTTCTCCCTCCATGCTGTGCCCAGCCATTTTCCCTCCACACTTTGCCCAGCCATTTTCCCTCCACACTGTGCCCAGCCATTTCTCCCTACATGCTGTGCCCGGCCATGTTCCCTCCACACTGTGCCCAGCCATGTTCCCTCCACACTGTGCAAACCATTTTCCCTCCACACTTTGCCCAGCCATTTTCCCTCCACACTGTGCTCAGCCATTTCTTCCTCCATGCTGTACCCAGCCATTTTCCCTCCACACTGTGCCCAGCCATTTTCCCTCCACACTGTGCCCAACCATTTTCCCTCCATACTGTGCCAAACCATTTTCCTTCCATACTGTGCCAAACCATTTTCCCTCCATGCTGTGCCCAGCCATTTTCCCTCCACACTGTGCCCAGCCATTTTTCCTCCACATTGTGCACAGCCATTTTTCCCTCCACATTACGCCCAGCCATTTTTACCCTTCACACTGTGCCCCGTCATTTTTCTCCCACTCTGTGCCTAGCCATTTTCCCTCCACACTGCACCCAGTCATTTTCCCTCCAAGCTGTGCCCAGCCATGTTCCCTTTACACTGTGCCCAGCCATTTTCCCTCCACACTGTGCCCAGCCATTATTCCCTCCATGCTGTTTTCCCCCACACTGTGCCCAGCCATTTTCCCTCCACACTGTGGCCAGCCTTGTTCCCTCCCCATTGTGCCCAACCATTTTTCCCACGCTACACAGAGCCATTTTCCCCTCCACACTGTGCCCAACTATTTTTCCCTCCATGCTGTGCACAGCCATTTGTCCTTCTGCACTGTGCCCAGCCATTTTTCCCTCCATGCTGTGCCCAGCCATTTTTCCTCCACATTGCACCCAGCCATTTTCACCCTCCACACTGTGCCCCATCATTTTTCTCCCAATCTGCGCCCAGCCATTTTCCCTCCACACTGTGCCCAGCCGTTTTTCCCTCCACACTGCACCCACCCAATTTCCCTCCATGCTGTGCCCAGCTATGTTCCCTCCATGCTGCGCCCAGCCATTTTTCCCTCCATGCTGAGCCCAGCCATTTTCCCTCCATGCTGTGCCCAGCCATTTTCCTGACATGCTGTGCCCAGCCATTTTTCCCTCCTCACTGTGCCCATCCATTTTTCCCTCCATACTGTGCCCATCCATTTTTCCCTCCACGCTGTGCCCAGCCATTTCACCCCCACACTATGCACAGCCATTTTTCCCTTCACACTGCACGCAGCCATTTTTCCCTCCAAATTGTGCCTAGCCATTTTCCTTCCACATTGTGCCCAGCTATTTTTCTCTCCATGCTGTTTTCCACCACACTGTGCCCAACCATTTTCCCTCCACACTGTGCCCAGCTATCTTCCCTCCACATTGTACCCAGTCATTTTTCCCTCCATGCTGTTTTCCCCCACACTGTTCTCAGCCATTTTTCCCTCCACACTGTTTTCCCCCACACTGTTCCTAGCCATTTTTCCTAGACATTGTACCCAGCCATTTTTCCCTCTACACTGTGCCCAGCCATTTTACCTTCCAAGCGGTGCCTAGCCACTTTTCCCTCCACACTGCACCCAACCATTCATCCCTCCACACTAAGCCCAGCAATTTTCCCTCCACGCTGTTTTCCCCCACACTGTTCCTAGCCATTTTTCCCTAGACATTGTACCCAGCCATTTTTCCCTCCACACTGTGCCCAGCCATTTTACCTTCCAAGCTGTGCCTAGCCACTTTTCCCTCCACACTGCACTCAACCATTCATCCCTCCACACTAAGCCCAGCAATTTTCCCTCCACGCTGTTTTCCCCCACACTGTGCTCAGCCATTTTTACCTCCACGCTCTTTTCCCCCACACTGTGCCCAGCAATTTTTACCTCCACACTGCACTCAGCCATTTTTCCCTCCACACTGTGCCCAACCATTTTCCCCTCCACGTTGTGCCCAGCCATTTTCCCTCCACACTGTGCCTAGCCATTTTCCCTCCACGCTGAGCCCAGCCATTTTTCCCTTCATGATGTGTCCAGCCATTTTGCCCCCACACTGTGCCCAGCCATTTTTCCCTCCACACTGTGCCCAGCCATTTTCCCCTCCACACTGTGCCCAGCCATTTTCCCCCACACTGTGCCCAGCCATTTTCCCTCCATGCTGTACCCAGCCATTTTTCCCTCCATGCTGTGCCCAGCCATTTTCCCTCCATGCTGTGCCAGCCATTTTCCCCCACGCTGTGCCCAGCCATTTTTCCCTCCATGCTGTGCCCAGCCATTTTCCCTCCATGTTGTGCCCAACAATTTTCCCACACACTGTGCCCTGCCATTTTTCCCTCCATGCTGTACCCAGCCATTTTCCCCAAACTGTGCCCAGCTATTTTCCCCTCCGTGCTGTGCCTACCCATTTTCCCCTACACGCTGTACCCAGCCATTTTTCCCTCCATGCTGTGCCCAGCCATTTTTCCCTCCATGCTGTGCTCAGCCATTTTCCCCCACACTGTGCCCAGCCATTTTACCTCCAAGCTGTGCCCAGCCATTTTTCTCTCCACACTGTGCCCAGCCATTTTCCCCTCCACACTGTGCCCAGAGATTTTCTCCCACACTGTGCCCAGCCATTTTCCCCTCCACACTGTGCCCAGCAATTTTCAATCCACTCTGTGCCCAGCCATTTTCCCCTCCATGCTGTGCCAAGCCATCTCTCCCTCCACACTGCACCCAGCCATTCATCCCTTCACATTGTGCCCAGCAATTTTTCCCTCCACACTGTGCCCAGCCATTTTTCCCTAGACACTGTACCCAGCCATTTTTCCCTCCACACTGTGCCCAGATATTTTCCCACCACACTGTGCCCAGCCATTTTCCCCTCCACGCTGTTTCCCCCCACACTCTGCCCAGCCATTTTCCCTCCACATTGTGCCCAGAGATGTTCCCTCTACACTGTCCCCAGCCATTTTTCCCTCCACAATGTTTTCCCCCACACTGTGCTTAGCCATTTTTCCCTCTACGCTGTTTTCCTCCACACTGTGCCCAGCCATTTTCCCTCCACACTGTGCCAAGCCATTTCTCCCTCCACACTGTGCCCAGCCATTTCTCCCTCCACACTGTGCCCAGCCATTTCTCCCTCCACACTGTGCCCAGCCATTCATCCCTCCACATTGTGCCCAGCCATTTTCCCTCCACACTGTGCTCAGCCATTTTTACCTCCATGCTGTTTTCCCCCACACTGTGCCCAGCAATTTTTACCTCCACACTGCACCCAGCCATTTTTCCCTCCACACTGTGCCCAGCCATTTTCCCCTCCACGCTGTGCCTAGCCATTTTCCCCTCCACGCTGTACCCAGCCATTTTTCCCTTCATGCTGTGCCCAGCCATTTTCCCCTCCACACTGTGCCCAGGGATTTTCTCCCACACTGTGCCCAGCCATTTTTCCCTCTGCACTGCAGCCAGCCATTTTTCCCTCCACACTGCACCCAGCCATTCATCCCTCCACATTGTGCCCAGCCATTTTCCCTCCTTGCTGTGCCCAGCTATGTTTCCCTCCACACTGTGCCCAGCCATTTTCCCTCCACACTGTGCCCAGCCATTTTTCCCTTCATGTTGTTTTCCCCCACACTGTGCCCAGCAATTTTTCCCTCCACTGTGCCCAGCCATTTTCCCTCCACACTGCGCCCAGCCATCCCCCCCCATGCTGTGCCCAGCCATTTTTCCTCCAAGTTTTTTCTCCCTAGAGGAATATACATGCAATGCCACCCAAACATACCTATGCATGCTTCCATGCTCAGGACACCACTGGCTGCCGTTCCTCCATTCACCCAAGTTGTGGTCCCCTGGCTGCGTATACCCCTGGCTGCAGCTAGGGGCTGGATGTGTGTCTGGCACAGTGTCCCTCCCTCCCCGGAGAAGGACAGCAGTTCATCAGATGCGCAATCCTCCTCTCTCCAGCCAACCCCAAGCGACCTGGGTCCCTTTCAAAACCTGGGATGTCGATGTGGTGGCAGGTGAGGCAAAAATGCCTCAGCCCTCCACCCCACTGGGCTGGCCCTGTCCTTACTCTATGACCAAAATTAAATTTATAGACTTTTGCAAGTCAAAGGGTACCATTTGGGCACTGGATGGTCAGTAAGCAGTTGGGTGTGGGGTGAATGAGGAATTTGGAATTGCATGACCTTTGAACTGTGCTGAACAACTGTTTGGAATGCATACAACAGCACTTTGGAATGCACACAACAGTTTAAAATGTGCATAACAAGGATTTTCAGGAGGTTGGTTTTTATACAGAACAGGGCTAACAATATACTATAAACTTATTTTACTACTAGTACAAGAGGGCTGCCGCAGATACTGCTCTCTTATTGGACGAATCAGGTCACCTACCATGCCTATACATGCTCTAAAACACATGGTTTTGCATTTTCTAAGTCATAGTATTTGCGATCAGGCCATTGTATATGTGCACATAATGGTCGATTCTCTAAGGGGCGCAATGTACATGCGAACCGCGTATAGACTGCATGGCTACCTACGTGGCTACGGACAGACACAGGGTGCATAGATTCACAACCACAAAACACATGCAGGGCACCTGTCCATGCCCCCCTCTGGTGTGCAGCTCCACCGGGGGGGTGATGGGTGTGGAACTGAGGACCCAGGCAGCATCCAATGGGGTGTCCATCCTGGGTCCAGGAGTGGATCCCTTGCACCATGGGTTGGGGAGTGAGTGCTGGCAATGTCCGGGCAAGCACCCAAGTGGCAGCACCCACCCCACGCAGGCAGCCGATTGTGCTGGGGCAGATGCTTGCCATGGCAAGGGGACCCTGTTGACGCCACACCCCACTGTTGCCCAGTAGGTGGGGGGGTGTAATCATTTATGGCAGGGTCCATCAGGTAGAACTGTGCACCCAGTGACCTGCCACTCCATGCCTTGGAGACTCACGCAGAGCACAGGCAGACCCCCTGGCACGCCCCCTGCCACCCATGGTACATAGCTTCTCAGGTGGCTGGGGGATCTCGTGTACTACTGGCCAGTGCAACAGTCCTGCATGCCACTGGGGGTCCATGGGACTCCCACTGCATGGGTGTTGACTTAGTAATGCCTGCGCGCCTCACATATGTGGTGCATAGGCAAGGAGAATCTGCCCCTATATGTGCAGTAATATACCACTCTAGGGTTCTGCATTCATTGGAAACATAGAATCTGTCAGCAGATAAGGACCATATGGCCCACCTAGTCTGCCCATTTCCCTACTCATTGCTGCAGCCCCAGATCCTATATATATATATCTATATGTGAAGATCTAGGCCTCCTTCTGATGTGTGCAGAGGAACACTTGTGCCTCAGCTCATATATTAGAGAAGTGGATATGTCCCAACAACTGCACATACCAGTGTGTGTTAATGTGCCTGTGCATGCATGCACACACACACACACATATATGTAATAAGCCATGACAGGGTGTGCAATACATGATTTAATACACACTCCAGGGGTGTAGTAAGGTATGAGAACAAAGGCCAAGTGTCCTTATGCCCCAGGAAGTGCATTTAAATCCTATTATGCACACCCTGAAGGGGCTTATTACACTATTACACTTATAAAATGACTCTAAGTAGTTTTCTTGGGGGGAAGAAAATCAGATACGGCACCTGACCGTGTGTTTATAGAGATTTAATACATAGTCAGGAGAGGTTTCTTGGCCAATCAAGATTTAACATAGAAACATACAAACATAGAAGTTGACGGGTGGCAGAAGGAGACCACTAGGTTCATCTAGTCTGCCCATTTGTTTTAGACCTATTTTGACACTCTAGTTGCCCTTTGTAGTCAGGGCTCCCTTGTGTCTATCCCATGCTTTCTTGAATCCCCCACAGTGTTGACATCCACAACCTCTTGGGGCAGGCTGTTCCAGGCATCCACCACTCTTTCTGTAAGAAAAACTTCCTGGTGTTGGTAGAGAACCTCCCTCCTTGCAGCCTGAGGTCATATCCCCTGGTTCTGGAGTCCTTCTTGAAGTGAAAAAGTTCCTGTGCCTGTACCTTGTTGATGCCTTTTATGTACTTGAATGTTTCAGTCATGTCCCCTCTCTCTCTTCTCTGCTCCAGGGAGTACATATTCTGTTCCCTAAGTCTTTCCTCATAGGACAGGTACTGCAGACCCCAAATCATTTTTGTTGCCTTTCTCTGTACTGTTTCCACCTGGTCAATGTCCTTCCTGAGGTGAGGTCTCCAGAACTGGACTCCGTATTCCAGGTGAGGCCTGATCAGCAATCTATACAGTGGTAGTATCACCTCTCTCCTCCTGCTCGTGATTCCCCTCTCAATGCAGCCCAGCATTCTGTTGGCCTTCAATGTTGCCTCCTCACACTGCTTACTAACCTTCAAGTCGTCTGCGATTATGATTCCCAGATCTCGTTCCTGGTTTGAGGCCGCCAGTCTTTCACCTCCTAGGTAATATTCCTTTCTTGGATTTTTCTTTCCTATGTGCATGACCTTGCATTTTTTGGCATTAAGTCTCAGGTGACACACTCCAGACCATTCTTCTAGTTTCTTGAGGTCAGCTTCCATCTTGCTCACTCCATCTTAGGTGTCCACCCTGTTACATATCTTGGTGTCATCTGTGAAAAGACCCACCTTCCATTCCATTTTTAGATGTTTTTCTTGCCATTATATATCGTATGTGTGTGTGTGTATATATATATATATATATATATATATACACACGTGTGTGTGTGTGTGTGTTAGGTGCTTGCGTGTGTATGTGTGCAATAACACACAACAGGGTGTGTAGTTGTGGGAGACAACCACTCCTCTGATATATGAGCTGAGGCACACCCTGTCATGGGTTATTTCTTACATAATGGATGGGCCCTTTCTCCCATAGATAAACCTGCCAGTTACTATATTATAAACCTGTCAATTAAATAAATAAACAACAGCATAGAGCTATATGCCAGCTGGCCTGTTGGCACACTGGCAGGGCTATCATTTGTGATGCCATTGACCGAGAACAGAGAAGAAGCCCAGAGCATCGGGGGCTAGCCATGGGTGGGAGAGGATGCACCATCCCAGAGAGCATGCTCCTCCTCCAGGAAGGAAGGAAGGAAGGAAGGGCTGCAGTATCTTCTGGAACACTTGTCACCTGAATGGCCACCAATGGTGGGAGAACTAGAGATGCTTGCAGAAGGGCGGACACATGCTGGCTCCAAAGCGCACAGTTACGTATTGCATTTCCATGCATGCTTAGGAGTCCTTGCCAATCACATCCTGGGGGAAGGGATCAAGTAAAGGTCGAAAACATTAGAGTGCAACAGATCGATGCCAGTACTATCGAGCCCAGCTGAACCCTACCATCAACTATCCTCCCACACTTGAGAAAACATGCGCTCAGGCCCCCCAGTGGACTCCACCACTGTGAACAAGGCTCCTTATGGATCCCTAGATGCTGGGTGTGAGACAGAGAGGGCCTGGACAGGGCTGGGAGGTAACCATGCAGAGTGGGACGTACCAGCGATAAGGGGTTGATAAATAGGCCTCAGAAAAGCAATAAACCACAGCAATTACAGCTATAGATCACAGCAATGAAAGCTGAATACCATAGTAATTAAATCTGCATACCATGACTAAAAATTGACACTTAAATTAACTAATAATTAAAGCTAAGTAACAATCAATTAATCAATTATCATTCAATTAACAAATTAAGGCCAATTATATGTAAAATATAGTTCTGCACTGCAAATGTTGTTTCGACCATCCTCATGTATTACATACAATATGAAATAATGTCATATTGTTGTGGGGGGGACTAATGAGATCATAATGCCACTCAACCTTCAGCTTTGTGGCTTATAATCCCATTGGCCCTCAGTCAGTGGCCTTATTTCATTCTACACCACACCTTCCTGGCCTTTATTACACATGCCAATACCCTACATGTGACAGCTCACTGAACCGTGCTGTTGCTCTCAAGTGAGACCGAAACATAAATGGACAGCTCTTAAAGCAGCCGTAATTAGCCAGGAAAGGGCTCTCTGATAGGTGTGCTGAAAGCACAGTGACTGGCAAACTGAGGACTTTAATTGAAAAAGCTGGGATTAGACTAGCAAGGTTGTAATGTTAGATGGGCCAGAGTGGGTGCTGGGAGGGTTAACAACGGAAACACGAATCACTGAATTGTTTCTATTTTTTGTATACATGTTCCATTTTCTCTTGGCTGTAGAACAGTGCAACCATGTGTGGAGCAGTCTCATTAATGGGAATACTCTCTCAAACGCCCAGTCCTATTTCCACACATCAGTTGCTGATTATAAGTCATTGACACGTATTTAGTCAGTCAGCATGGATATAGAGTTGCGTGTAATGACCCTGGGGAGGGGGGAGATATTTTTATTTTTCATTTATAAATTATTTTATATTTTTTCAAATATATTATTTTTTGAAGTGGGCAAGCTATAAAATATTTCGACAGGCACCAAGGCTTCTCTGTACTCATCAGGCGTTCAACCTCTAGCATTCATAAGGCATCACAACTACCCAGCTTTAGTTTGCAGTCCTCTCACCCAAAGGACACATGCGGTGAATCTCTTGATGAGTGTAGAGATGCCTGGGTATTCATATTTAGGGAGAAGGGCACTGAGGGTACACAGCAGTAGTAGTGGTAATACGGGACTAGACAGATTCCTGGGAAAGAATGGCATTGGGGGTGACACAGCATGAGGAGGGGTAACACAGGACTAGACAGATTCCTGAAGGAAAATGGCATTGAGGGTTACACAGCATGAGTAGGGGTAACACAGGACTGGACAGATTCCTGAGGGAGAATGGCATTGGGGGTGACATAGCATGAGGAGGGGTAACCCAGGACTAGACAGATTCCTGAAGGCGAATGGCATTGGCGGTTTCACAGCATGAGGAGGGGTGACACAGGACTGGACAGATTCCTGAGGGAAAATGACATTGAGAGTTACACAGTATGAGTATGGGTAACACAGGACTAGACCAATTCCTGAGGGAGAATGGCATTGAAGGTTGCACAGTATGAGGAGGGGTAACCCAGGACTAGACAGATTCCTTAGGGAGAATGGCACTGAGGGCTACACAGCATGAGTAGGGGTAACACAGGACTAGACAGATTCCTAAGGGAGAATGGCAGTGAGGGTTACACAGCATGAGTAGGGGTAACACAGGACTAGACGGATTCCTGAGGGAGAATAGCAGTGAGGGTTACACAGCATGAGTAGGGGTAACAGGACTAAAAGACAGATTCTTTAGGGAGAATGGCATTGAGGGTTACACAGCATGAATAGGGGTGACACAGGTCTAGACAGATCCCTGAGGAAGAATAGCAGTGAGGGTTACACAGCATGAGTAGGGGTAACAGAACTAGAAGACAGATTCCTTAGGGAGAATGGCACTGCAGGTTACACAGCATGAGTAGGGGTGACACAGAACTAGACAGATTCCTGAGGGAAAATGGCATTGAGGGTTACACAGCATGAGTAGGGGTGACACAGAACTAGACAGATTCCTGAGGGAGAATAGCGGTGAGGGTTACACAGCATGAGTAGGGGTAACAGGACTAAAGACAGATGCCTGAGGGAGAATGGCACTGAAGGTTACACAGCATGAGGAGGGGTAACACAGGACTAGACAGATTCCTGCAGAATGATATTCAAGGTTACACAGCATGTGCAGGGGTACAACAACTCCAGCTGACAAGCTCAACGATGATCCCATATGTAAATTAGGTACAGCGATTGCTGCGTGGCAGGAGGGATGGAGGAGACAATCCTAAGTCCCTTCCATTATCACAATATCAGCCTTTCCAGTGTAAGTGGTCATACCCCCACTCTTTTTCACCAACTTCAACCCCTGACTACATTACTACAGCATGTTACTTTGCTCAGATTCTATTAAATCTATCACTGTGAGACCCCACTTGGAGTACTGTGTCCAGTTCGGGTGACTGCACCTTAGAAGGGACATCGGGTGGAGGAAGTCCAGAGGAGGGCAACTAAAATGGTACAACATTTGTACAAAATGCCTACAAGGAGAGAATGAAGGATCTCAACATGTACACCCTGGACAAGAGAAGAGAGAGAGAGAGGTGACAGGATAGAGACCTACAAGTACCTCACAGGGGTGAACAGGGTGCAGCGGGGGGAGTCTTTTTCAAGGGAGAAAGAGCACCAGGTCCAGGGGGCATGCATGAAGCCTAAGGGTGTCACTGGAGACCAGATAGGATCTGTGGAGACAGATTAGGCAGGTACCATCTGGGCAAACTGGGTGGGCCAGGTGGTCCTTTTCTGCTGATAAATTCTACGTTTCTACAACTGGTTATGGAAAAACTAAACCTTAAGTGCGGACTATTTGCTAGAGCCAAATCAATATTGATGAAACGTGATGCCAATACTGTTCCATTATGTACTCCAACTCCGTTCATTACATTTTCCACTGCTATGATAGGCTAAGCATCACTGCAAGATAGTAAAATAAAAAGTGGAGGAAACCACTGCCGCAAAGCTAAGACTGGAGAGTTCTCAGACTGCTGTTTCAGTAAACAGTGCAACTGCTATGACCAAGACTGTGCTCTAGGATGTGATGCCTTTTCTACAGTAATGGACAAGCTGTTGCCTGCTCTAGTTTTTCTTTTCTTTGTGGTTTCACACTGCTGATGTGCCAGGGTGGGGCGAAAATGGCTCAGATCTGGTTGTCCACCAACCCTTGACCTCTTCTACAGGAAGGATGACGCTCAACTGCCCAGCTATCTATATCATCCCATGTGTCACCTCTCTGGTGGTAGCTCCATCTGGCACTGAAATGACAGAATCCCTGCCATATCTTGCGTTGATGGGAAGACTGGGATGGGCCCTTTGGATTCTGGGGCACATGACACTTAAGGGGAAGCAGAGTCATCCACCATTTCATCTCACTGCCCCATTTGACACCGAGTCCCTCCCACCCACCCACCCACCAGAATGCAGAGTCACAAGTATGCATCAGAGTGCCCAAAGTGCTTTACAAAACAATGAGTAGGATACTGGTAGTACAGGGACTGTAGAACAGAACAGAACAGAATTTGGTTTTATACAGCACCTTTCAGGTACACTGTATCCTAAAGTACTTTACAAAGCAATCCATTAGATACTGGTAGTGCCAGGACTGTATGTGGTATACCACACATATGTGATACACCTGTGGGCCAACACTGGCACAGTGTATATAATAGAGACTTACAATGCCTAAATGTTATGGGGATAGACCATGTCCCCAATCAGTCTGAATTGCGGAGATTGTCTGAAGTAGTTGCTCCGGGGGCAGAGCAACCTGCTTTACACAGTTGGAGCCTTGTCACTGACAGGACTCAATGATTAATGGGACATCATGAACTGAGGATCATAAATAGAGGAATCTGATTGGCTGAGACGTTTTTGAAGCCGTGATGATATCGGGCTACATCATCATGGCTTCAGAAAACCTCCGGCCACCAGCCTTCCAACTGCCCACAACTTCCTCCGCGTGCCTTCCATCGCATTCCCCACACAAATGCTTCGGCTTCTCATACAGACTCCCCTGGTTTCAAAGATGTAACCATCAACAAAACATCGCCAGAGCAGCAAGGATTTCAGCATCTCTGTGACACACTTAAAAACATTTTTTTTCTTGTTCCTTTGGGATAACACAACCTGTTGAGTTTCGGCACTGCTGCTTTTAAAATGCCACACAATGCCAATTCTAGCCTCACTCGATAATATTCCTGATTTTTAAAACATAAAAAAACAAAACGGATGAGAAAGAACCTTCACTCACATATAAATGAACTGCTAGCAAGTGCCATCCACATCATTGTAACGCATTGACACCTGATGACGATAAGATACTTCCCGCTACTTATCCATGTCGGTACTGCATACAACTGCTACATACAGTGCTACCAATAAAAAGGCAAATTATTCCCTCAAAATGAAAAGAAAGCCAGTACAGCACAAAGTGGCAGACTTCACAGGTCATACATCCACAAACTTTCACATCGTCAGTCAGCTCCAACTGCAACAGTGCCACCTGCTGCCTCCAGGAACTATTTTTTTAAATGTATTCCTACACTATAATAAAAAGCTATTTTTAAAAGGTTTTAAAGTTTTTTTTTAAATATTTAATTTCTAAAACCTTTACTCCAGTTCATAATAGCAATAAGGCACTCCAGGGTGTGGTATATCATGGGATATCATCACTTCTCGTGTCGTTGGACGCACTCGGCCTGCAGCCTCGTGCCCAACCACCCGAGGCGTGATGATATCCCATGATATACCACACCCTGTCGTACCTTATTGCTTAATTATCTCATCCCTGGATTAGTGCCACGTTCTATTTTGTATACTCTCCTGTTCAGCCAGCAAACATTTCTTGTTGTTTTTCTGTTGTCCTTCTGTTCATATGCCTAAATAATTATTAGGTTATATTTTTTTACTTCTGTATTGCTGTTTTGTGTTTTTGTCTAGGTCTCCATGAAAATGACAACTCAGGAAGTATCTACATTGGTTTTGCAAAAGACTTTACCTTATAATAATAAGAGATATACTTTGATTCACATGTACTTACATCATATTGTGGTTATCTATCTTCCTTGAATATTCATCTTCTTAGTTTCCCTTCCTTCTAAAAAACTCTCCCTTCCCTTTCTGTAATTCAATTTAATTTGCTTGATTTACTTAATCTAAGTTAGTAATGTGTACTGATTTGTTTCAGTGCACTTTTTATCACTTGTCACCTTTAAGGTGTGTTTGGCACTTCTATATTATTGTTAATGTATTATGTATATACAAAATCACACATGCTCACACAATGCAAAGCATCATGGGCTGCATATGCAAATCACCACAGGATGTTATGCTGGTCCAACTTTAAGCAGAATTGCATGGGTATTAAGTATGTTCACCAGTACTGTATTGTACGTGTCTGTTTGACATTACAGGGCCTGTGCCTTTAATTATGATGTGTAAAAGGATTTATTGCACAGTCAGATCCACTCCCTGAAAAATAACTTTTGGATTCGAAACACTGGGGTGTTCAGTGCCAGTCTCTCTGTTTGGTAACTCAACCAAGTATACTACCTCTATCTAACGTTACCTTATAACAGCAGTTTTTCTTTATTTGTGTGGCTTTTTTGTTTGGTCTGCTGTCTAGGAGTTGGAAGCTGCAGCCTCATTCAGAGTGTGTGCCGGAGGTTTGTTTTGTTGTTTCCACTGGCATCCATGAAGTTTGCCAATAAAAGTTTACTAATAATAATTAGTTTACTAATACTGATCACTGACCCTGCCTGCCACAACCATTAATCCCTCAACCACTCCCTGCTGGACTGGGTTCTTGCCTCCCACTGCCACCGGATTACTGATTCCGGCACCCTTCTGGATGCCCTTAGTGATCACTATCTGGTCTACTGTGTCTGCAAACTATACTGCCCCAAGACCCCTCCCAAGCTTCTTCAGAGCCAGGCCTTCCAGTCACTGGATTTATCCTCCCTTCATGTGGACTTGGCAGCTACTGACTGGTCGCCCATCTCCTCTGCCAACTCCATTGATTCTGTCCTCCATTGTTTTATGTCCAAATTCCAGTCTATCTGGGACCAGAATGCTCCTCTCAGAAAAGCCAGGGTCTGTGGTTCCCACGTCCCCTGGATCTCTGCAGAATTACTGGCCTACCACCGTGCTCAAGATCTTGCCTGGAAGGTCCACAAGTCCTCTGGCTCTACAACTGATTTACTCAAGTATTGTACCCTTCATAACACCTGTACCAAAGTCATTAGGCTTGCTCAGGTAGAGTACGTTACCTCCACTTTCTAGACCAACATTAACCAACCCTCAAAGTTCTGGAAGGTTATCCATGCCCCCCACCCAGTCCTCTGCCCCAGTCCTCAAGATATGTGATGTCACCATTTTCAACCCCTCTCTGTTGCTTCTGAGTTCAACACTTTTTTCACCACCTGTGCCTCCTCCTTTCTCTCCTCTTTTCTCACTCCTCACCTCATCTGCCTTCCTTCCCCAATTCCCCTTTTCTCCTTCTCTCCTATACCTCCTGTTGTCACTTTCAAGTCTCTCCTAGCCCTAAACCCTCTCAAGGGCAAGAGTCCTGACTACCTCAACCCCAAACTCCTCCATCTCTCTATCCCCTATTATTGCTCTACCACTCTCCTCCCTTTCTAACCCCTCCTTCTCCCTTGCCTCTGTCCCTGACGCATGGAAAAATGCTACTGTTGTACCTCTTCCTAAGGGTGGCAACTTATCCTGCCCCGGCAATTATTGCCCTATCTCCCTGCTCACCACCCATGCTAAACTTCAAGAACACCCAGTTGGCATGGAGCAGGGCCTTGCCACCTCCACCATTTTTGTAGACTTGGCCAAAGCCTTTGACACTGGAGCCCACCACCTTCTCATTGACAAACTTACCACAGTGGGGCTTTCTACATCTGCTACTAACTGCTTCCACTCCTACCTTGCTGGCAGGACTCAATCGGTCAGAATTTGTGATTCCTTATCATAGAAACATAGAAGTTGATAGCAGATAAGGACCACAAGGCCCACCCAGTCTGCCCATTTCTTTTTCTATCTTATGAACGTGCCATCAGCCTTTGCTCTGTCAATGGCCTATCTATTCCTACTCATCTGTATTGCTCCCTTATGCCTATCCCATGCCTGTTAGAAACTCTGCACTGTATTCATATCCACCACTTCCTGAGGTAGGCCGTTCCATGCATCCACCACCCTTTCTGTGAAAAAGAACTTCCTCACATTACCCCTTAATCTGCCTCCCTCTAATCTCATGCTGTGTCCTCTTGTCCTGCTATTTTTCTTATATTGAAACATGTTAGAGACTTTCACCTTGTTATTGCCCTTAAGGTGTTTGAATATTTTGATCATAACACCTCTCTCCCTCCTTTGCTCTAGGGTATACATACTGAGCCCTGCTAATCTGTCCTCATGTGTTTTCTGATGCAGTCCCTGCACCATTTTGCTTGCCCTACTCTGGACTGCCTCCATTTTGTCAATGTCCTTGTGCAGGTGCAGCCTCCAATGCTGCATGCAGTATGCCAGATGGGGCCTAACCAGTGTCTCGTAAAGAGGGATTAGTACCTCCCTCTTACGACTTGTGATACCCCTACTAATACACCCTAACATCCCCCTAGCCTTGACTACTGCGTTAGTGGTCTGCTTGGATGATTTTAGGTCATCTGTGATGATGATGATGATGGCCAAGTCTCTTTCTTCCCCTGTGACTGCCAGCAACTCCCTTCCCAACCTATAGGTGGCTTCAGGGTTTCTCTTCCCTATGTGCATGATCTTGTACTTCTTTGCGTTAAAACCCAGTTGCCACTCTTCCAACCATTTTGCCAGTTTATCCAGATCTCTTCTCATTCTGCCCACACCATCTGAATCATCTACTCTGTTGCAGATCTTGGTGTCATATGCAAACAGACAAACCTTACCCTCCAGTCCATCTGCAATGTCACTGATGAAGATATTGAAGAGGACTGGCCCCAGGACTGATCCCTGAGGTACCCTGCTTGTGACTTGCATCTCTTCTGACTGTATACCATTTACCACCACTCTCTGTTTTCTGCCCATCAACCAGTTTGCCACCCAGTTGACCAACTTCTGGCCCACCCCAAGCCTACCCAGCTTATTAATCAATCTTCTATGTGGAACAGTATCCGACTTTGCTGAAGTCAAGGTAGGCGACATCAACTGCTCCCCCTTGGTCCACCACTCTGGTTACCCAGTCAAAGAAATCTATGAGATTAGTTTGACAGGACCTTCCTGTTGTAAACCCATACTGACTTGGATCCTGTGCTCCTATGGATTCCAGGTGTTGCGCTATCCTTTCCTTAAGGAGTGCCTCCATAATCTTGCCCACTACTGAGGTAAGACTGACTGGTCTGTAGTTCCCTTCCTCCTCCCCCCTGCTACCATTCTTGTGGAGCGGGATCACATGAGCCCTTCTCCAGTCTTCTGGGACCTCTCCTGTGCTCAGAGACTCACTAAACAGTTCTGATAATGGCACTGCTAGTTCCACCCTTAGCTCCTTTAGTACCCTGGGATGTATGCCATCAGGGCCTATTGCCTTGTCCACCCTGAGCTTATCGAGCTCTTGTAGGACCCTTTCCACTCCACTCCACTCCACTCCACTCCCTATCAACAGTGGTGTCCCCCAAGGCTCTGTCCTTGGTCCAGTACTCTTTTCAGTTTTCCTGAATATCCTGAATGAACTAGGATACATAAAGCAGCATGGAGGGGACACACAATGGCACAGAAGGAATAGGAAGGAGAACAAAAAGTCAGGTGGAGCAGGCTGTAAAGGAGGCAATAAGGAAGATCACAGGACAGTCAAAGGCCAAGTGAGGTGAGGACGGAACAAAAAGGTACAGGAAGGAGGATATCTCTGGAAAGCATGTGGCAGGCAGAAGGATGGGGAGGGCTGGGGTGCAGATTGGTAGGACATAGGTGGACCAGAAAAAATAGATGGGGTGGCAAGGGGGAAGTGGGAGGATGGTAAATTGTAATGGCTGTGGAGCTGCCATCTTCCTTGGGACACTGTGGATTGCAGGCAGTTGTCAAGTCTGCAGACAACTCGGGCAACTTAAGGAGGAAATTGAGTGGATGAGATAGGCATTGAGAAGGAGAGGGGAGGACAGTGGGGCAGAGAAGAAGGTGAGAAAAGATAGCAGTCTGAGACAGGGGTCAAGGATAACAGGAGTACAAGGCAGGAAAATAGAAGGACACCTCAGAGGGAGGGAGGAAGCACCTGGGACACAGACCGCAGGAGGGGCAGAATGGGGGGGGGTCTGGATGGTAGTGGGGGGATAAAGCAATTGGGGGAAGGCCACAGGCATGGGAAGAAAGGAGGAGGAGCAGAACAGCAGTGCCGTTGGCAGCAAGGGCATAGGGATGAAGTCCTCTAACCGGGTCTCTATTCCGCAGCAAGCATTACATAGGGTACAAGATTTGGATAGGGTGTCCCTCCTAGAATATAGAGAGAAGGAAAGTGAAGAGGCAAAAGTGTGTTTAGTATATACTTATTCAGCAGTTTCAATGGATTTCAGGTCTGTAATTAAAAAACATTGGCATATTTTGGATACCAATAGAGATCCCAAATCTGTTTGTGAGCAAGGCCCCTTAATATCCTTTCATAGAAGCAAAAATCTAAAGGACCTCTTGGTCCATAGTGAGTACAGGGACCCCCCCCCACCCCCACCAAAGAAAGAAACATACTGTCACCAAAACCAAATGTTTTTTTTCCCTGCCATAACTGCAACACCTGTAAACATGCTGTGAAGGTCAATATTTTTGTCAACCCTAGCATAAAAAGGGATAGCACAGGTATTTTGTTTGTGTGTGAATTCTATTTATACATCCTGGGCCCGGGCATCCAGCCAGGGTACTCACTCGGCAAGGCCTCTGCTCCCTACCTGAATCCTGTCACCAGCTTCCTCCCCCAGAACACCAAGGCAGGTCCAGCCTCCGGAACACCCTTCGGGGGAGGGCCTGCCTGCAGCAGCCTTTCTGAAATTAGAGGGACCTACCCGGTGCTGGGTTGGCCCTGGGAGTCCCCAGGTGCACTGGGCCGGTGATGGGATGTGGGCCTGCCTCTGGAGCCCCCTTCATCTCCATGGTGCCACAGAGGGATATTTTTCTCTTGTGTACCCCTGCGGAGCGTGGACGTGCAATGGCATCCATGGTGTTAAGCACCGATGCCTACCAATGCTCCACCCTCCCCAGCATCCGCTTTCCAAAGCAAGTTCCGTGCTGCCCCCCACCACCACCAGGAATCACCCTGGAGCAGTACAACCCCAAATCCCTCCTGGAAAGGGAGAGCAGTCCTTTGGAGGCTCGATCCCTTCCCTCCCCTGCCGACCCCCGGCAGCCCAAGTCCGTTCCCGAACTCTGGTTGCCGGTATAGCACGAGGTGTGGCATCCAGCACCTCAGCGCCAGTGGGATAGCACAGGTATTAATAAAATCATTCATCACGTGCCCCTCTACACATGCAGTATATGCAATATGGTGCTCATGTGGTCAAGTGTACGTAGGCAAACAATTAGGGAATTAAAGGAACGTCTGTAGGAACATTTCAGTGCTGTTAGAAACAGGAATTTACAATACCCCACTGCCAGACACCTGTTTGAGTCTGAAGATGCCTCACTACATAAAACATCATATACGGGCGTAGACCAGGCCCTAATAATGAAATATGTGTGTGTGTGGGGGGGGGGGGACAGAGATAAAGTACTACATCAAAAAGAATCTATTTGGATTTTTTGTCTTAAGACCCTGAGACCCAATGGGCTTAATGAAACAGTGGACTGGAAACCTTTTTATAAATAATATGCAAGGGGCAGGCAATGCAGTAGGTAGGAACCATGTATGGAGCCAGAAATCTGGATGTTTGGTTGTTTGTTTAATATCATTTTTGATGACATACGGTAATGTAGGAACTAAACATATATTTTTTAAAAATAGCATGCCTTGAATTAAAATAACAAGATTTTTAATTTAGTATCCCAGTTCTTAATGTGACGTTGCTTAGGATGGGAGGCAGCACCCTGTGGTGGCAAATTGCATAACTGTTTCTTAAAAATAAAAGGTCACCATGGAGTGTTTAAGTAGAGCCTCTTATCCAGAGCAACAACCACCCTAAGTCCTTGGATAAAAGATTTTTTTTTTTTTTAAAGCTAGATTAAAAATGAAGTACATTTTCCATAATGCCTTTTTTGCGCGGATGAATGTGTAAATTGTTAAGCACTTTAGTTATCAAAGGTATATAAAAGGAAACATGACGTTAACAATGCACAATTGATTATACTGTTGGTTACCATGGCAATTAATTAACAGTGGTTATTACAAGTTGCTAACTGGGCATTTTGATTGTAAGCACTTTATTGTGAACACATGGAGGCACTATATATAAAAGTATGGTCCGTCACAGTCAAGCCTCACCCCTTACGAAGTGATCCTAGTGGTCTTGAAGCACTGGGCTGTTTTCACTTTATTGGTATGTGAACCATTGCAATATGTATTCAATATATTATGTATTTTTATTTATGATTCCATTTAATTAATATATAAAGATTTTTTTAATGCTAGCCTGGAGTGCTGTGTATTTTATTTATTGTCTCTATTCTGCAGGGTCTGGAAGAAAAAAGGGACAACGCTATGCTACGGGGCAAGGAGAGGCACAAGCATATCATTGTAGTAAAAGACAGGGGGTAGGAGGGAGACTCAGGGCATGAGGGGTAAATGGGGTAAGGGAGGATGGAGATTCAGGTAGGGAGGTTAACAACAGGGGTGAGGTTAAGGGCAGGAGAATATCCTGGAGTAGGAAGGCTGGGAACTGGGGGGGAGATAACACAGCAAGTACAAGTGACAAGAACCAGGAGGGAAGGGAGCAAAGCAAAGCAGCAGCATCTTCAGGGGTGATGCCCACAGGGGGGCAGAAGGTAAACCTGGGGAGGGGGCATCCCAGGGAGGGACCAAGGGCAGGGAAGAAGCTAGGGAAAAGGAGGCTGAAGAATGCAGGATCGAGGGTCAGCATAGAAGGCACTCTATGGGCATGAAGCTAGAAGGGGAGAAGGAAAGGGTACAGGAGAAGGTGGACAAAGCAAGGCAGCTAGATCTCCAGGGGAGAAGCCCACAGAGGGAGAGAAGGTATCCATGGGTAGGGGGATAAACCAGGGGCAGACCAAGGGCAGGGAGGTTGCGGGGGAACAGGAGGAAGGAAAACATAGAAAAGAGGGACAGAACAGAAGGCACTCTATGGGCAAGAGGCTGAAAGGGGACGAGACAGTAGTTGTAATAGGAGACTCCATCCTGAATGGAATAAGATGGGGTAATGGGAGATCTGGCAGTGGCAACAAGAGGATGGAATACATACAAGGCATGGCAGCATGGAGGGTGGGAGCAATATTATCAAACTGTATGGGGCAGGGGAGGCAACACATTGTAGTTAATTTGGGCACAAATGATCTGGCAGGCTGCGAGGTGATGGTAACACAAGAAAGGTTCTTAGAGCTGGGCAGAATCTGTAGTGGGCTGGGCAAATCTGTGACCTTCTCAGAAGTGTTACCAGTCGCAAAGACAAGCACATTACGGAAGGTGAGGATCGAGGAGTTCAACACGTAGCTGAGGGGGTGGTGTAAGAAAAATAGATTTGGACTTGTGGACTAGTGGGGGTAGCACATGGAATAATAAGAACTTTATGCATCAGACAGGTTGCACCTAAGCAAGGAGTGCACCAGGGTCCTGAAGGGTAAACTGGAACAGTACTTTAGGGACAGGGTACATTTAAACTGAATGGGGGGCTGCAGGGGGCAAGGATCTTGGCACAAGGCATGAGGGACCCAAGGGCATCCCCCCCTTAGGAATACAGACAGAAACCATGGGAGTACTGGGGGGGGGAGAGAAGCAGGGGAAGGAGTAAGGCATGGTTTAAATAGGGGCAAGGTGGGACATGGGACACACTGGAAGGTAGTAACCCTGAACGTGAGAAGCCTGGGAAATAAGATAGCTGACCTACAGGCACTCTTGGCAGAGGGTAATGTGGATATAGCTACCATTACAGAAACTCGGGCAACTCAGTTCCACGACTGGGACCTAGAGATCCCAGGTTACCAACTGCACAGGAGGGACAGGACTAAAGGTTGTGGTGGTGGTGGTGGTGGTGGTGTGGACTTGTATATAAGGGAAGGGATAGAGTGTGGTAGAGAGGAGGGGGAGGAGGGTACAACAGAAGCCCTCTGGGCAGTTCTACAGAATACTGATGGCAGGAGAATATGAGTGGGGGTGGTGTACAGACCACCTTCACAGGGAATTGATCTAGATCAGGAACTAGGGGAGCAGATCAGAAGAGCAGGGGGCAGAGGGAGTATAATAATTCTGGGTGACTTCAATCTGCCGGGTGTAGACTGCGGCATTCCAGCTACCACCTGCAGCAGAGAACAGGTCATTCTGGATGCTATCTAGGACTGTTTTCTGACTCAAGGGGTCACAGAGGATGCCATATTAGATCTTGTGCTGTCAAATGGGGGTCAGGTCCAGGAAGTGGAGGTGAGAGAACCTCTCCCAGGTAGTGATCACCGAACGGTGTGGTTTTCAATCTGCATGGGGAAGGAATCCGCCTGGGCTAAAACTAAGGTGGTGGACTTTAGGAAGGCAGATTTCAACAAGATTGGGTGTGTATTGAGGGAGCACCTGGCAAAGATCCAACCAGGGATGAACAGAGACCTAAAATGGACCGTCATCAAGATGGGGTTGATTGAGGCCACAAACACCTGTACGAAAACTAGAAAAAAGAGACGTAGAAAAAAAAGAGGCCAAGCTGGTTTAACAACAAGGTGGTGGGAAAGGTAAGGGAGAAGAGAGCAGTCTTCCTGATGTACAAGCGTACCAGCAGGGAGGTAGACAGGGAGATTTACACACAGAAAAATCTCAAGACGTAGGCAGGGCTGCACGTGCAGCCAAGGCTAAGAAAGAACTGAGACTGGCCCAGGGAATCAAGAAAGGGAAGAAGGACTTCCGATACGTTAAAGAAAAAAGATGTAGGAAGGATGGAATCATTCAAATCAAGAGGGAGGGTAGGCAGAGAAGGGAGTGGAACAAGTTGAGGCACTAAATGAGTACTTCTGCTTTGTCTTCACTAGGGAGGCTAGCAAGCCCATGCCACAGGGGAAGATTGGGAAGCCCTTAAGGGGAAGGAAGGAGTATGAAGGGGAGATTGAGGTAGACAAGGTCTTGAGAGGACTTAAGGAACTGCGGCTGGCAGTGCAGCGGAGAGCAACCAAACTGATCCAGGGCATGGGGGACAGAACATATACGAGGAGAGGCTGGGGGAGCTGAACATGTACTCACTGGAGGACAGGAGGGAGAGAGAGGGGATATCATTGAGACCTTCGAGTACCTAAAGGGCATAAATAAGACCAGCATAGAGAGCATCTTTAACCTAAAGAAGGAGGGTACAACAAGAGGTCATGGCCTGAAACTGGTGGTGGTGGTGGGGGGCAGATTCAAGAGGAAATGAGATGGCACTTTTTCACAGAAAGGGTGGTGAAAGGTGGAGCGTGTTGCCTGAAGAGGTGGTGGCAGCAAGAGAGTAGATAGTTTCAAGAGGGGTTGGGACTGAGCAAAGAAGAAGATCAGGCCAACACGTATCAGGGGGTAAATTAGTACAATGAGGGGAAGAAGAGGAGGGAGTTCAACTCCTGGAAAAGTGGGGGGGGGGCAGTTACTTGGTACAACTAGCTGCGCAATTGAGCAGACTCGAAAGACCATCATGGCCTTATCTGCTGGCAATTTTATGTGTTTGTATGGCTTTACTGCATGCATGTCTGCATCCATCCATATGTATGCAGACGATACAGTTCTTTACGCCTCTGGCTTCTCCCCATCCCAATCTGATGGTCAAGCTCCAGCAAAACTTTGACAACGTCCAGCACTGGTTCTGTTTAAATCACCTGTCCCTCAATGCCAAAAAAATGGTCTCCATGACCTTTGGCAATAGGCAGAACTCTCAAGGTTTACTATCCTCCTGTCCTTCCACACCCTGGATGGGACTGTGATCGATGGTGTTCCCACCTTTAAGTATCTCTGGGTCTAGCTCGATTGTCACCTCGACTTTTCTGGACATGTGGATGCCATCCACAAAAAACTGCACTCTAAACTAGGTGCATTATACAGGAACCGTGGCTGCATCCCCCTGCCGGCTCATAGAGCCATTATCCAGCATATGATTCTCCCCATTTTTGACTATGGAGATATTGTCTACAGCACTGCTCCTAAGTCCACTGTGTCTAGACTGGATTCCCTCTTCCACACCTTCTGTCATTTTGCTTTGGACTGACCATTTCGCACTCACCATTGCTCCCTTTATTATATACCTCCCTCTCCCTTCCCTCCCTTGAAGCAAGGCACCTCTTTCACTGTTCCTCCTTTATCGCTAAATTCTGGCTGGGCTCTCTCCCCTCTTATCTCACCTCGCTCCTCTCCCCATCCAACCCTTTCCACTATAATCTTTGTAACTCTGGTTTCTTCTCCCTTGCACTCCCTACTGGATCATCCTCAGCTGGTCAGGCTGTCTTCTACTACCACTTCACCAAACCAAGGAATTCTCTCCCCCTCTCCATTTGCTCTGCCTCTTCCCTATGCTCTCTCTCCTCTCGTCTCCTCAAGTTCTTTCACACCCCTGCAAATGCCCCTGACCCCCCTCTGTACCTCTCTTCTCTTTTCACGCCTTCCTCCTCTCCCTCACCTTGTCTTTTACCCTCTCTACTCTAACTCCTCACCCTATATCCCGCTGCTAACCCCCATTTTCCCCAGCTCCAAACAGACTCTTCTGATATCTACTGGTTAGCTTAGCTTACAGCTGTCTGCATTTCTGCTCTGTGAACTTAACTGCATCCCCACTTTATCTTCATTATGCATTCTACTATAGCTACAGTATCTATGCCAATGTAAATACTTTGTTTTTATGCCTTGATATTACTTGCTATGTATGTAATGGTTAGTGTGTTTTTACCTGCTATGTATTCAGTTCTAACTGTTTATCTGTAACTCCCCTACTCCTTCCTCCCAGGATGCCTCTGTAATCGAGTTATCAGCTCAGTATGTCTTTCCTTGTGAAACTTTTAAAATAAATAAATACCACACAGACGTAGTCATATATATCGCATTAGAACCCGTGTTATTGAGAGGGGGGATGCTGTAGGACACCATGGTAAGTACCCATCTCTTACGAGAAGTGTCAAAGGGGCATAACTTCCACCTGGACAGGCACCACAGGATGAGCACAAAGGGACCTTGGTTTAACAACTCATCTGAAGGATGGCATCTCCAGCAGTGCAGCTCCCCCTAGAGCACTACTGTGGTAGCAGTGTTGGATATTAGCCCAAGTGTCAGATGGGGTCTTTGAACCCCTAACCATTTGTTATTCTTGGCCCAGATGCAAGAGTGCTGCCCACTGAGCCACTTACACTGATTGACTAGAACTGTTACTTTGGTTTCTGTTTAATTTTTTCATAAGATAATGCTGATGAAAAAAAAAAATCTCCCAATATGGATCACAAGCCTCAACTGCTTTCCTTTGGCATGAAAATAATTCATAAGAAGCCATTTGTGTTTAATGGTAAGTCCTGCCCCCAGGGTGTCAAGGTGGTACAAGGAAGTGAGGATAGGCGAGGAGAATAGGCAAAAATGCTGGCCCAGGAAACCTTGGGTAACGGCCTCCCTGTGTCCTCCCCATGCCACTCGACCCTCACTGGGGCCACATCCACTACCCAACACTGTGTGCCCAGCAATAGTCTTAGCAGCTCACGTCTCCCTCTCCTCCTTCACCCCTGGGGAGAAGAGGTGCTCCAAGGGATGGACAGAACTGACAGGGGAAGGGATGCACTTGGATCTGACGGTGGATGTGCCGGTGAGAGTTAGTCCAGTTAGCACAGAAGTGACGCAGTGCAGGGCATGAAAGAGTGAGGCCCCTGGGGGCAAGGAGGAGGGCAAAAGAAAATATGGGTACCTATAATTAACCCTATGATGCTAGGGACTCTTTAAGAAATCTTTTTAAAACTAAATGCTTAACAGTATCCCACTTCTTATTGGCTAGCAGTGTTCTAATTAACACTCTTATTGAAGTTGGATCTATCCATTTCAATATTTAATATGACTTCTCATTAGTTTATTTTAGATTAAATATGGTTATTGTTATCTAAAAGACAGGAACTTTACACCAGGTTTAATTAAACATCACATTCGCAATGAAGCCAAGTAGGTTTAATTAAACATCACATTCGCAATGAAGATGTCTTAAAAGTGTAAACGCAAGAAAGTGTAACTATTAAGGAAACTCAAAATGACATAGACTTTCATTGCATTATGGGTAATATATGCAAACCACCATGAATATATTTAGGCTGGCTAGACTTTTAAAGAGCCAACAATTCACTTGATTTTAAAATCCATCCACAATCCTCCCACTTTAAGCCTACCTATCAAGGACTTAAACAGACCTCGTTTGAGAAATTCAATAATCAGTATTTAAGCAGAGGAATGGATCAAGAATCCTTGTATCGAGGAGCTGGCAGCCAGATCCCTTCCCCTTCTTGGTACACTACTACAAGTTCTGCCCCTGTGCCACCTCCGTGCTCAGACATTTTGTAATGTATGAGTTTGTAGAGCATGGGTATGCACTATATTCAGTTCAATAGGGTAGATTTTAATTAGTTTTTTCTATATTTTACATTGCCAACAGGTTTAACTCAATGCCGCAGATCAACTAACATGGCTTTCATTAGTTGATTGGTGGCATTGATAAATCTGGTGGCACTGTAAAATATAGAAAAAAGCTAGTTAAAATCTGCCCCCAATTAATTCAATACAGTATGCCCCGATGCTCTACAAACTCATATGTCACAAAACGTAGGAGCATGGGATTGGCATGGGGCGGAGCCTGTACAGTGTACCATGAAGGGTTTCAATCTCTTCCCCTGCTTAAATATTGAAAACTGTATATAAATTCTCAAACAAGGATCATTTAAGTCCTTAACAGGTAGGTTTACTGTGGGGGGATTGAGGACTGCACCTAAACTGGTGCTCTTTAAGCCAGACTGTAAGGTGACAGAAGGCATCCCATGATGCAAGACATCATGGTTAATATATGCAAATCACCACAAATAAATTTAGGTTGGCTAGGCTTTTAGCAGGACTGTAAGATGCCAGTGCAAGGCATCATGAATAATATATGCAAATTACCATGAATCAACTGAGGTTGGCTAGATTTTAAAGGAGAACTACACTGAGCCTGCAAGTCATTTTCTAATGTTGAACCTGATTTTTAAATACTGGTTCTAATTCTCTTCCTGGTCCATCTATACTGGCTTTTTTGTTATTCCTTTGGGTGTTTCTGCTTTACATACAGGTGGTAAATCCCATTTTAGAACTGTCACAGAAATTCTTGCTGCCATATTGGTCCCTGTAACACAAGAACCACACAAAGCAATGATCTGATACCTTTTATTGGCCCAACAGAGTTGTTTCAGCTTTCAGACTACACAGACTCCTTCATCAGAAAACAGTGACACTGATGAAGGATTCTGCGTACTCCAAAAGCTCAAAGCACCTATTTTCTTTTTTAAAAACTCTGTTGGTCCAATAACAAGGTATCAAATCATCTGTTTGTGTGGATTTTAGAACTATGTAATGTACTTTATGTCCCTTATTCTGGTCTTCCATTGTTAGTACAATGCACCCATGTTCTATTATAGAACTCTGTGGCTGCGATGGACATAAACTACATCATACAGTTCTAAAATGGTATTTAATACCCCGGTGTAAATCAAAAACAACCACTGAGGTTACTTTAGCCATTTCATATAACAGAATTTGTACAAAGATGGAATTATTCACAAGCTTTTGGGGCCACACGGGTCCCTTCTTCAGGTGAATAGTGTCAGTTTTGCTATTCACCTGAAGAAGGGACCTGTCTGGCCCCAAAAGCTTGTGTATAATTCTATCTTTGTACAAGACACTTGTTGGTCCAATAAAAGGTATCAAACCTTCCATCTTCTCCTATTTTGCAAGGACCAATATGGTTGGAATCTGTTTTTATGTAACAGAACTGGAACCAATATTTAAAAACATCTACTGGGAAAAATGGCTTGCAGGACTGTAAGATACCAAGTCACACAGTCTGCAAAAGTTACTTACTGGCACTTATTTTTGGGGACCCGTCGTTATTTGTAACAGATAGCTGCTTAAGGTACTCTGTATTTAAGTTTTTAATTTTAGAAAATAAAACTATTAAAAAAAAATAATAATTTGTAGCCCCCTCCAAGTCAGTTTGTTTCCAGATCCAGCATGGGAGAGAGAAAATAAAATGTGTATTTGGGCAGCATTTCTGGTCAACATGCAGCACCATCCTTTCTCACTGCAGGACAGGCAGATAAAAAGCGACAGAGACAACGCTTATTACTTAGTAATTAGTTTCTGATGAATGATTAGAGCTGCCAGCTGTGTTTGAGGTCACTGAACTGCAGACATTACAAACCCCGCTGATTATAGAGATGCTGGCGGCCAAATCTATACTGCTCACACTACACTACACCAACAAGCATGTCATTTGTGCCTAGATAATGGTAACGAGTCCTAAATGACTCTATGGTGCATCGATACAGCCCTGTTTTGCGCTATCCAAAAATAAGGGTGGCAGTGGGCAGGACAGCTTGGTGTACTGCTGTGTCAATATAGAGAGGCCTACTGCTGTGCATTTAAATGCAGTTACTGCAACTCAAGTAAGATTGTTACGAGTTTGTGGATTGTCAGCTCAAGCGGGACAGTGCAGTTGCTCCCTCAAAGAGTGAATGCTCCCACTTTCTGAAGGAGTGCTAAGCACCATATAGGCAGCACCTGAATTGCCAGGTTGTGGTTGGTGTTAGCAGGATATATAACTGGAAGGTGCCCCTCTACAACACTGTAGACCTACCCCACCACCACCAGGGGATGTTTCTTCAACACACGTTGGCAACAAATGCTCACTGCACAGAGAAACAAAGAGTGAAAACAATTTATCAGGCTAACTAAATGCTGTGAATCAGGAGAGCTTATTTCTTGTCAAATAAAAAAAACTCTTTATAGTAAATGGTTAAGGCTTATTGTGTATGGAATTCAGAGTCTTTCAAAATCTTGTTGTAGGACAGTTCAAAGGTCAAACATGGCGGCAAGATTTAGTGAGCACCAAGCAGTAAACCCACGTAGTTTAGACACAAAGAGCCACGCCCAGCTCTGTGTCACAAAAATGAATTTTTTTTTTTTTTTGTAATTTTAAAAATAAATTGTGCAACCATAGATGGTCGTAACCGCCACACAGGAGTTCTCAAGTCTGACACGGTCTGAGTCAGAGCAAGCAGGAGGAGCATGAGAAAACGCAGAAGGTAGCTACCAACCTAAAAAAAAAAAAAAAACCTGATGGGCAACCATATACTGGATAAAACTGGATGGGTGACCATCCGCGACTAAGGCTATGTTTCCATCTTGGGAGTTGATGATATCACAGAGACCTCCCAAGCTTCACTCTCGAGGTCTCTATGATGTCATCAACTCCCTTGATGGAAACACAGCCTTGTTGTGGCAGGTCACCCATCAACTGTTCTGTATGCTTCATTTTTTACAGTTTGCTTACCAAGGATGCCTATCTGTGTTTTTACAGAGGTCATGCTTCTACCCAGTTTTACTTTTTTTATTTATTTATTTATTGAAATTTCGGATAACACCTTTGAGAACAAACTCATTTCATAGGTTTCACGTCAGGCGAACAATATATTGGGAAAGTATGAGATGGAGAACAAACAAAACAAGGAATTTATACAAGACATTACAACAGTATATAACTACAGAAGTTCCAATACATGTGGCATTGTACAATGTATGGCATGGTGCATATTTGATTAAAACCTCGAATTCAAAGGGTCATATTAGAGGGGGTGGGGTCTTATGAAACAACCCTTTACAGGAAAATGAGAACAGACTCAGCCTAATATCTAATAATCAACAAGGCAATGGATGGCATCAGCCCAGGGGCCTCATCAGAGGTGAGAAGGTATGGGACAAAGCATTTTAAAGTGAGCAACAGAGCTCAGGAGATATAACAGGGAGAGAAAGCCATAGAGAGGTGAGGGAAACAGTGGAAGGGATCAAGAGAAAATGTGAAGGAGAATAATTAGCAACTTAGAACAGTTATTTACATGCTGAGAACAGCATGTTTAATACTAAGGCAGTGTGATTTTATGGTTAGAGTGCTGGGTTTGGAAACAGGACATCACAGGTTCAAACTCCGCTAGAGTAACAAATGGTGTGATCTTGAGTAAGTCTCTCAACCTCCCAGAGCTTTGCTCTCCTTAGCAGTGGAAATGGGTATGCATAGGGAGGTCACGTGACTCACTCAAGGTCATGTCGTGAGCCAGTGGCTGTGGTGGGATTCAAACCTGGACTAAACACCAGGACACACTTAAACCAAATAATAACATGCATAAAGGAGGAGGAGTCTGTTTTTTTTTTTTATCAAGCCTTTATATGCACTATATACCACAGGACTTCACAAGCCAGGCCCTGGCAAGACTAGGAAGCAGCAGGTAAACAAAAAGTTCCGGATCTGCGGGGGTGGGGACTGAAAAAAGGGGAGTGGTCAAGGTTCTAGCCAATAACTTTCTGAGAACTTCGTACATGCTCACCAGAGACTGTAACAGTGGGAACATACATAGAAACTAAAAATGTTGGCAGGAAACATTTCAGCAGCCCATCAAGTCTGCTGTCCTTTCTTGCTTATCTAATGGACTGAATCTCTTGTAAGTCCCTTGGCCCCCCCTTTGCCCCAGTCTACCTAACCTCCCTATAAGCATATGTCTGTCCCATCACCTCTTAACCCCGAGACACACATCTTAGCACATATGACTTCATCTAGAAGTAGTTCAGACCTTTTATTAGACTACAGGGTTTTCATGGAGGTGGGTATTTGTGTCCCTTACACATAGCCGGCAGTTCAGGACGTGGGGAATTCTCTGAAGTGCCAGAGGGTGAAGCCAAACCAGCCAGAGGAGGAACTCAGTGCAGAAGCGTCACCACTCTCTCTGTCCACTAAGGGAGATCCCGCTGGATCTGGCAAATGTTAACTTGTGGCCTTGTCCCTTCATGCACCCATGCGTTTCTGGTCTCATTTGTGGGAAATCATTTTACGGACTAGACCACCTGACCAGGATTATGAATACCCACTTGGGGTTTGGAATTTTGAGTTTGTTGCACCATGTAAATTGTTGTTTTATTCTTCAGACAAAGCAAGACAAGGCAATTTATCTGTAGGGCGTCCAATCCCAGGGGCTTTGAGCGCCTCACAGTACAACACAGCAATTCAGTAAAAAACTGTTAAAAAGAGAGTTAATAAAATATGATAACAGACATTATGAACATAACAGCAGGAGAAATTATATAGCAGCACCATATAACAGCAGGAGAAATTACACAGCAGCAGCAGGCCCAAAACTCAATGTAAAATAAGCATTTGTCAATGCCGAATGTTTGCTTGCTGATATTAGCACTGGCCGTGCAGGAGTTAGACAGATGCAGAATAGGAATGGCAGAGAAATACTGAACTCAGACCAACCCCACCTCCACCCTGCAGAGATGGACAGGTATTGGGGTGTGTCTTTGGGTTGTCGCCCATAATGCTCACGGCATTTCACCTCACCCTATCCTGTAAACACCGACAAATGTTGAGGTGTGCCTTGGGGTGTTCGGCTTCACAGTCACCCCATTTTATAAGGACATACACTGAATGGATGCAGTATAGGAGAATGGGGTGAAGTCTGGGGCCAAAGGATCCAAGGTACACCTAGATGCCTGTCACTGTCTTCAGGGTGGGGGTGGAATGGCATGAGCATTACAGCTGGCAATCCAAAGGCACACCCCTGCTACCTGTCAGTCTGCACAGAGTGGGACGTTATGGTTAGAAACCCTAATGCTCCAGGCATTTGTTGGTATTTGCACCACACATTTTCAACATGGCCTTTTTGTGACCCCCACCTCATGAAAGCATTTGGGACCTCTGCTCATGAACAGTGGCACTGTGATTTTGTTAATGTGTCCCAAACTTTGATTTCCCACAGCAATCGTGCCATTCTGCGCCACATATGCGAAAACACAGATTGGGCAGGATGTGAAGAATGACAGCTGTACCATTCATACAGAGGTGTGAAGAGATGGCAATGTTGAAAATCTGGAGTGAAAATATTAAAAATGCTCAAACTTCCAAGCGTACGTGGAAACTGCGCAATGCATGCTTGTAACACAGTCATTTAGTGGAATTGTTTCACCAAATTTTCAACACAGGCATTGTGTGACCTCTGCTCATGAACACTGTCATATGATTTTCTTCATCTGTCCTGAACATTGATTTCCCACAGTGACTGCGCCATTGTGCGCCAGATGTGCAAACACATTTCAGGCTAGATGAGAAAAATGACAGCTGTACTGTTCATGAGGAGGTGCACAAAATGGGCAATGTTGACAATTTTGAGTGGAAATATTACACATTTTTAAAGTTATGAGTGTGCGTGGAAACTGAACTATGCACACTTGTAACATAGTCATTTTATGGACTTTTGTCACCGAATTTTCAACATAGGCATTTTAGGACCTCTGCTCATGAACAGTGTCATTGTGATTTTCTTAATCTGTCCCAAACACTGATTTCCCACAGCGACCGTGCTATTCTGTGCTGGAAGTGTGACAACACATTTCGGCCAGGATGTAAAAAGTGACAGCTGTACTGTTTATAAGGAGGTGTGAAAAAATGGCAATGTTAAAAATCTGGAGTGAAAATATTACAGATTCGTGAAGTTATGAGGGTGCATGGAAACTGTGTAATACACGCTCATAACACAGTCATTTTTTGGAATTTTTTTCACCAAATTTGCAACATAGGCTTTTTGAGAGCCCAGCTCATGAACAGTGACATTATCATTTGGTTAATCGGTCTCGAAAGGTGATTCCACACAGTGACCATGAAATCACCTTTCGGGACCAAATAATGCCATGACAATGACTGAATTCATGAGGAGGGGTCCCAAGAACCCCATGTTGAAAATTTTGTGCCAAAAGTCGAAAAAAGGGTTGCGATATCCACATAAGTTGAAAAACCCATTTATGCCATTATACAGCTTACCGGCATTTCTTCAGTTCGCGGTCAGCTTTGAAGAGTGCAGATGTGTTCCTGGTCCACCGCAGATTGTCGCGCCGGGCTCTGGAGGTATGTATGGGGTGAGGGGTGTGGGGAGGTGGGGTGCAAAGAGGGTGACTGTGGGTTGGGAGGGGGGCAAGAGACTCAACCAGGGTTTGTTTCTTTTTTTACAGGAATTAAAAAAAAGACACCACTGGACTTTAGCACATTGGGGTGGGCTCCCAGTGTGCCACCTGGATATTTGTTGGGGGGAGGGAGTGGAGCCGGCGTGGATTGGGCACCCCTGTTGGCCATACAGTGTGCTGATGGGAGGAGCACATGAGCACGCTGGGGTGGGCTCCCAGCGCGCTGCCTGGGTGTTTGTTGGGGGAAGGGACTGGAGCCAGCGGGGATTGGGCACCCCTGTTGGCCATACAATGTGCTAAAGTGGGGAGTATGCATGAGCCAAGAGCGATTGGGCACCCCCTTGGCACACAACAAATGGGGGGTGCATCATGCCGATGGGGATTGGGCTACCCCATTGGCAAATGAACTGGGGAGGGGGCATGCCTACAGGGGGATTGGGCACCTCCGTCAGCTTTAAGAGGGACTGGGAGAGGTGGGCGGTGGCTGCCCGTTTGCTTCATGGGGACTGTGAGAGGCCAATGGAGCAGCTGTTGCCATGTTTATTGAAAGGGTACACCGGAGAATGCAGCTGTAATTGGCTACTGCAGTCAGGGACCACCCCACAAACACAGCTGATTGTTCAGTGATGAGGCGCTCCCTGATTGCAGCAGTCAATTTCTTTGATCATAGTGGCGTGCTCATTACCTGCCGTCATCGACAGCATGCTCCTCTAGTGGCATGGCAGAGACCTGCCCCAAATCAGACTGCTGCCATTCACCACAACACTGCCGCATCTCCACAACCAGCTACTGAAGGAAGCTGACACAATGTGTTTCTTGCACGTACGCGCAAGCAAACACAACAAATGAGTCTTTTTTTTCTAAAATACTTTCTCTATTAAGGACCATCAGACAAAGCAAAATACATGTCTACAACCACTTAGAAACATACAAAGAAGCCAGCAGAATTAGGTAACTTGGTCTATCTAGTCTGCTCATACTGGAGGGTCCTCAGCTTAAGCTACTGACCATGCCCCTCAACCCTCCCATCCAGGGCCGCAGTAATGGGGGGGTAAGTGGGGAAGTTGTCTGGGGCCCCGAGCTCAGGAGGGGCCCTCCTGAGGAGCTGGCATTACCTCTGTCATTAGCTGGTTTGGGAAACAGGGACCCATTCCAAGTGACTTGTCCGGAGCCCCAGGATTCATAGCTGCAGCCCTGCTCCCATCCTTTCCATCTGTCCCCCTCTTGACCCTTATTTTCACCTTAACTCTAGCCCAGCCTCTCTTGAAGCTGTCCACCATCTCCAATGAGACCATCTCTTCTGGCACCACGTTCCAACAGGCTACCACCTTCTCTGTGAAGAAATCCTTTCTAGCGTCTCTCCTACACCACCCCCCCAGCTTAAGACTGTGTCCCCTTGTATTTCATATGCCTCTTAGCTTAAAGACACCCTCCTTACCCACCCTGTTTATCCCTTTTAAGTACTTGATGGTCTCAGTCATATCCCCCCCTTCCTCCAGGGAGTACATGTTCAGGGCACCCAATCTCTCCTCATATGTTTTACCTTGCTCACCCATGATCATGTTTGTTGCCCTCCTCTGGAGCATCTCCAACAGGGTAATGTTCTTCTTAAGGAATGGGCACCAGTACTGTACACCATACTCTGTATGGATGCGGCCGCACTAATAACCTGTACAAGGGCAGCATAACCTCATCTCACCTGCTGCTGATCCCCCTGGCAATGCCGCCCAACATTTTATTTGCCCTTGCTGCTGCTTTCCTGCACTGCACGGGGTGCTTCAAGTCACTAATGATTATCACTCCCACATCATTTTCCTCCTGTGATGCAGATGCCCAGACCCCTCCCAGGCTGTAGTCAGTCCTGAGGTCCTTGGCTCCAATGCACATAACTTTGCATTTCTTTATACTGAAGCCAAGATGCCAAATCCTGGACCACCTCTGTAGTTTTTCTAGATCCTCCTTTAGGTTTTGTATCCCTTCTGCTGTGTCCACCCTCCCACAGAGCTTGGTGTCATCCATGCATAGGCACATTTTGCTTTAATACCATTTCCAATACCATTTATGAAGACACTGAACAACACCGGCCCTAGCACTGAGCCCTGTGGGACTCCACTGGTGACCTCCCTGGTACTAGATAACTCACCTCCCACCACCACTCTCTGCGTCCTGCTCCTCAGCCATTTTTCCAGCCATCTGTTAACTTCTCCACAATCCTAAGATCTGCCAACTTTCTGATCAACCTCTTGTGGAGTACAGAGTCAAAGGCCTCACTTAAGTCCAGGCAAAGAATGTCCACCACTTGGCCCCTGTCTACTGTTTTAGTGACCCAGTCAAAGAAGTCAATCAGCTTTGTCTTATACAACCTCCCTCCCATAAACCCATGCTGCCTCGCATCCTGGAGACCATGCTCCTCTAGATACTCTACCAACCATTCTTCAAGTATAGTCTCCATCACCTTGCACAAGACTGAGGTCAGACTGATCAGTCTTTAATTTCCTGGGTCATCCGTGGGATGGCTCTTATGCAGGGACACTATATGTGCCATTCTTCAGTCCTGCAGTACTATGTCTGACTCCAGTGAACTACTGAACAGGCCAGCCAATGGCTCTGCAAGCTCCTCTGACAGTTCCCTTAGTACCCTCGAGTGTATGCCATCCGGGCCTAGTGATCTGTCCGCCTTCAATACTAGTAGCCCTGTCCAGACCCTATCCACCTCTCTCATACTCATTCAGTATCTCCATGTTTCCCCCATTCTCCACCCACCCGTCCCCTTTCCTGAGCCTAACAAGCCCACTTATATGGTGTAAGTGCTGAAATCTCTTATAGTAGCACAATGGTACAAAGTGTTATATTTTTTAATTTTTGTTTACAATAATACAAACAGAAAACAAATCAATCAGGTGGTATATGCAGATTCACCTCTCTAGCACTGTTAAGTCTACTACTGAGGGCTCTGGCCAGCATCAGTGTTTGAGTGGTTGTTGTTGTTGTCAGTCAGTGTTGTGACTGTCCCCATCCCACCCCTGTGTTGCCATCAGTGACTATCTCATACATGGACATTTGTTCATGGACTTAGGAGCCTGCATGCTCCTTTCTACTTCTCCCCATCCTCAATGTTTCCTGTATTCTGTCTCACCCCTCATCCACTGTATCAGAACTTTCAGCCCCCCCCACCCCGTGGTGGAGTTACCATCTCATCCATCTATTCAAAGAAGCTTCCATCCTATCCAGTATCATGAACGTCATTCTCTCCAGTTCTAAAATCTCTCCTATATGCCCTATCCATTCTTGCTGTGTTTTTTTTTGGGGGGGGGGCTTCCTCTGGAACCACTTACTTGTAATAGATTTATTAACTGTACCCAAACATATGTACATATAGATGGCTTCCTTTCCTTTCAGTGTGTCTCTGAAAGTGAGAACAGCCCCTTAAGGGGCTGTGACACTGCATCCCAGTACTCCCTGAGCTCTGAACAAAACCAGAATATGTGGCTGTGTGCTCCAGGTTCTTCCACGCACCTCCTCCAGCGAGCCGCTGTCACGGAACTATCCCATTTTGATTTTATAATAGGGGTGATAAAGTATCTAGCTTTGATTTTCCATGAAAATTCACGCAATCTCAGTGAGTAAGAAGTCTGGAAGGAGCCCCTCCACACTGAGTCCCAGTCTTTCTGCGTCAGATGGATCTGAGATTCTGCCTACCACTTCTCAGTGACCGCTGAGCTAATTCTGAATTTCAGAAGGAACTGATATAATATTGAAATCACTCCCTTCTGTTGGAATGTCCCCATCAGGGTGATCAGGGACCCTGTTCATTTGTCCTCCTCTTCCCCACTTAGCTGTTCTGCTTTTAAGTGTTGGGTCACGTACTCCCTGATCTGGAAGTATTTAAACCTGTCATTGTTATCCCAGTCAAACTCGGTCTTGGAGTTCTCAAATTTTCACCACATTTTCTTGTAGTTTTTTGTTCTGGGTACTTTATCACTATTTTAGCCTGTCTCCTGTACCAGGGTCCCTGCTAACCATCTGTATCCCCACTGGTATTGGTGTACACAAGGTTTCTTATGGAGCTTGTTCCAAGCTCCAAGTGTAATTTCAAGTTCCAAGCTCCAAGTGTGATTTCAAGTTCCAAGCTCCAAGTATAATTCCAAGTTCCAAGCTCCAAGTGTAACTCCAAGTCCCAAGCTCCAAGTGTAATTCCAAGTCCCAAGCTCCAAGTGTGATTTCAAGTTCCCCATACATTGTGGATTCTCTTGCCTGTCTACCCCGGCGGGGGGTATGTCATACGTATGGCCCGCAGAAGGATGTCCTCTGAGGCTTCATTCTCTATCTCCTTCCAGTGTGCATGGTAGTCAGGGTTACCCCCACAATAATGCATGTTTAAGTTGTATCACCAACCAGTAATCTGCAGGAAGGGCAGTGCCCAGTCTCCCCATTCCTTCTTAGCTAGCAAGAGGTGACTCCTCACTCTAGGGCTAGTCTATGCCCACACAAGATGATAAATCCATCACTGTGCCATGGTAAACCAATCTTTCCTTAATTCCACCAAGGCATACTGACACAGTTGAAGGCAGCGGGGTCATATATTCATTTTAACCGCCTGAAGTCTTGTGTGGAGCGGGAGGTGTAACAGGGATTGTCGCTGAATGTCTTCTTTTTTTTTTGCTCCTCCCCAGGCTCCCTGGCTGGCCATTCCTTTGGACCACCTAGGCCTACCGCCACTCCGCCCTGTTGCCTACCTCCACCCCTTATTGCCGCAGTTCCCAGGTAACCTGACATAACAGGTAGACAACCTCCACTCCCTTTCACTGAGGCTGTGTCAGGAAACCAAATGATAATATTGACCAAATTCCAGCCCCAGTCCAGCTCAGAGTGCAAAAAACAGCTTTATTAGATCAAAAGATGTAACCCTTTGTTGGGTGGGTGTGGGTCCCCCTTTCTGAGGGAGCACCTCATAGGTGCAGATACATATCCAGGGCATGGTTGGGTTGGCTTGGACACTTCCGGGCTTCGTGGCAATGGAGACTGTCAGCTATCATCCAGTCAACCAGAGGAGGCAGTTTTCCACTTTTCTACCCCTCCCCACCTCCAGAAATGGACCTGGCTGCAATGGCAACCTGGGACAGGGACGTACAGCGGCATGTCAAGGCATCATGCCACCTAGATCACCAAAGCCATCTGTAGGTGCTGAAGGTCTGCGCACCCTTCCCCAGGAGGAAAATATTCAACAGACACTCTGGGAGCTGGTCTCTGCTCCTGGTACCGGGCTTGGGGTGCAAACCCAGGTCGCCAGCGTGCCAAGCAAACCCCTTCGCTTGGTGCCATGGAGTCAGCAAATGTCTTCTTTTAATGTGTTCATTGATGAGGTAAAATTATCCTGATACAAATACTCACTGGAAGCTCTCAGGTATATACTCAAGTACTTTAGCTTTGGAAGACCCTACTTCATATGGAGATGTTTTTGCGTGTCTTTAGGGGGCAATATAATGTATAGTGATAAGCTCTGTCTTGGTTTTGTTTAGGGTGTATCCTGAATTTTCGGAAAACTCTCTGACCACCTCCATCACCCTCTCTAAGGACTGCTGGGGGTCTGTCATACATAGAAGGACATCATCTGCATAAAATAGATGTTTATGTTCTGTCTGCCCCATAACTATGCCTTTTATTTCTTGGTTCTTCTGAATCTTTTGCATCAGGGGTTTAATGTACAGGGTAAACAGAAGTGGGGACAGGGACACCCCTGTTTCATCCTTTTCCTTAGCTGGAAACCCTGCGCTAAGTGTCCATCTGTCCTAATGTAGGCTTTGGGTGAGCTACATAAGGTTTGAATATAGTTTATAATGGTAGGGGAAAATCAAACCCAGCAAGGACCCTATAGAGAAAGTTCCAATTCACTGGTCAGATGCTTTTTAAGCATTCATACTCATAATCAATGTAGGTTGTTGGGTATGTTGAATATGATCTATAAAGTGTAATGTTCAATGAACATTGTCCGATGCCTGTCGACCTGCTATGAATCCCATCTGGTCTATGTTCACCAGTCCCAGTATCACCCACCAGCTGTTTGGTTAGAACTGCAATAAGGAATTTATAGTCTATGTTAAGAATGGTGATGGGAGCCGGCCCAGTGGCACTAAGCACTGAGGCACTGGATGCCACACCTCGGGCTACGCCGGTGACCCGAGTTCAGTGATGGACTCGGGTTGCCGGGGGTTGGCAGGGGAGGGAGAGGATGGAGCGTCCCAAGGACAGCTCTCTTCTCCCTGGGGTGGGATTCAGGGTCACTCGGTGTCCTGACAGCCCCCAATGGAGATCAGGAGCACTGCAGGAACACCAGCCATAGTAAAAAGGGGTGGAGTGTGGCAGATGCCAGCAGGCATCCGTGTGTAGGTGTCATTGCACGCTGCACTCCTAGGGGAAGAAACAAAGGAGAAATCCCCATCCGAGGGGATAGGCGAAGGCACCAGTATCCACTGAGCCACATTCCAATGCCGAGCACCTCTCCTCTCTTGGAGACCTCTGCCCAACTGGCACACTGCATTCTAGATACAGCACCCTGGGTGGATAGGGTGACCCTACCTCGGGGGGTGCAGAGCCAGGGGATCTGCCGGGTCATGTGGGGATAGAGGAGAGAGTGCTTCAGGTAGGAGGTAGAGCTTGTGGAGAGTGGTTGCTGAAGAGAGTTCCCAGAAGGCGGAGTAGAAATAAAGTCCACAACAAAAAAAAAAGATTGATAATGGGGTGATACGAAGGGCAACTGTCCTTGCTGGGCTTTGGTATCACAGATATGACCACGTAATGCCAAGAAGGTGCCAGTTTCCCATCCTCTGCCACAGCCACGGTGCAAGCATCCTGCAGCAAAGGAGCCATCACCTCCTTATGTTTTTTATAGAATTCAGGGGGATAGCCTTGCGAGCCTAGATATCTGCCTGTCCTGTCTTCCTATCTGCTATTACCTGTAATATTGCCTCCACAGTAATCAGGGGGCCAAGGCTCTCATTCTGTTCTTGTGTGAGGAGGCTCCAGCTGCTGTAAATAGACATCTGTGTCTTCCTGGTCCTTCCCTGGTCTAACACCTACATAGGGTTTCATAGTAATGTTTAAAAGCTCCTGGCACATGGTAGCGCTGTCACTCACGACACTTGCAACTCACATTTGGAAATGAGCATGGGTCATTGAGGGCCAGCCGGGGGGGAGGAGTAAGCAACCCAGAGAGCAGCTAGCTCCACTGCTATACCACCACCTGGGTGACCACAGGTGGCAGTGCAATGAGGCCAGCATAGGGGAGGGATGAAGCAGCCTGGTACCATGCTGTGCACATCTGTATACATGCACATGTCTACCAGTGCCACCTGCAACTCAAGGAATGGGGTACCATGCCTGCACCTCGAGGAATGGAACAGGTGAAAAAGTGGAAATACTCCCCCTGTGCAGCATGACAGCCTCAATGCATCAACAGGCCCTGCACTCACTGACCTGGGCCATCTCCTGATGGCTGGATATTGTGTACCCAAGGGACCTGGCTTCATCCCAAGGGCTCCGCTATGGGAAGCAAACCACGAGGGCAACACAAGAGTAAGGTATGTACTGGGAGAAGGTGAGGTGACCGGGCTGGGGTGCAGTGAGGACCTGAGTGGCGGACAAGTGCTGAAGGGAGCATGGTGAACAAAACAAAAAAAAGCTCCGGACACATCACCTAACAATGTCACTTTTAGCTCAGAACCTGGATGTACTATTTTTAGTTACGTGTGCCCATGCTCTCTGAGCCCAGAGTCTGAGGGTCATTTGAGTCCCTGGCCCTCCCCCCAATATTATCCTTGTCTTAACAATTTTAATTTTGTTCAACTTTGTAGTCCAAGAGCTGATTAAGTGTTATTTTTAACTTCTCAAGTTCCCTACCTCGTTGTCTACCAATTTTTATTTGCTGTAAGCAAGTCATGAATCCTGGCCTCTAGGGTGCTCTGTTTTTCAAGTTGTTGCTTCTTCCTATCTGCAGCCAGTGCTATTAATTTCCCCCTTTATAAGGCTTTAATTGTGTCCCACAAGATTCCCTCTGGAACCTCAGGGAACACATTATCTTGTATGGCTTATTTTATAATAGCTGGCATTTGTTACCTCATCTCTTTACCTCGTAACCCTGAAACATTGACACGTTCATTCTCCAGAAGGTGGCTTTCCTTTGCAAATCTGTCTGCAGTATTAAGGGGCATAATCTTAAATTCCCATGATCCTGCTGTACAGTTGTGTAGTCCATGGGTGGCATACTACGGGATCAGGAACAAATCTAACTGAGTACATCCGGTGTACTGCTGAATAATATGTATAGCCCCTAGTAGAACCATATAGGTGCCTCCGTGCGTCACATAGTCCGTGTTCTGTCATCAGTGCCTTAAACCTTCAAACCATCATGTGGGTGGGCAAGTCTGGGAATACTAGGCCCATGTTTTCAAAGGAGATCCATGGCACAAAGTAGAGATGCACTGCCCATCTCAAAAAATGCGCCAAAACGCGATATTCGAAAGACAGAGATGTGGCAGCACAAATAAAGGGGGGTCCCATGAATATGCCATGCATCCCTATATTCAGTCAAAATCTTCCACGCATCTCGGAAATGAGCTGCACATAGTTAGGCATACAAAAAGGTGGCCTAAATTGGCCAGCCACCCACAGGCATGCCACAGAACTGCAGGCAGACCATCCGGAGACAGCCCTCAGAGGTGCACAAGAATATGTTCCAAACACCTACACACAGCAGTCATGCCAGGATGGATGAACCCTGAGCCACAGGTGCCGTGTCACCACTGGCACTGTCCCAGGAGCAACATCCCACACCACACCCTGGACTCAGATACCCAGCAGGCAAATGCCAGTGCTGTCATGTGCCCCCCCCGGACACACCAGTGAGGCAGACAGCCACACTGCAGCATATGTACCAGGGACCATGGCCTGCACCCATGTGGCCTGCAGGGTGCCACCCGGTGGTGGAATGCACCCAGGGTGATGTCTGTGGCAACAGTGCCCAAGTTGCCTGGTGGTACTAGTGCCTACATGGCACAGACCAGGGACTGACTAGTGGCAAACACACATGGTGGTATACCATGGGTGCACACAGGTGGATCCCACCCACCTGGATACCTGGTCACTGTCTGCACACTGCCATCCCTTGCAGTGCCCACCAGGTACCTCCCATACTAGAGTGTGTGGGGCATTGCAGGTGACTGCGTGCAGTATATGGAGGTGGTGTATCACATGCACGTGGCATCCCAATTGGCCTGTGTCACCCTGTGCCTGCCCCTGTAGCATGTCCATGTGGATACTGTCCAGGTGGGTCCCTGTACCCCTGTCCAACCCTGTACATGGCTATGAGGTGTAGCACTGTACCCAGTCCAATGCATTCCACCCACCCAGACACTACTATCCCAGCACACCTGCCTGTTGGCTGCAGTACCCCCTGTTCACCTTTGTGGGGTGGTGAGGCAGCCCTGCAAAGCTGGAACTGAGCATGCCCAGGGTATGCAAATGGCCTGAATACATTCCAGTAATAAGCTCTGGCATGTGGGGTTTGGGCTCAGAATGTGCAATATCCTGGCTGAATACTGCAAAGTTGCACCATGCCCATCTTACCTGTCCCAGCGCATCTCCCCATGTACCTGCCTGTGGTGCGCAGTCCCTCCTGCCAGAGATGTGCCGCACATCTTCAGATGCACAATTGTGCATGTTCGGGATATTCAGCTGGACATGCACGAGCAAAACTTCTGAATATACCATTTTTTTGGGCCGGTGCATCTCAGATGTGTGGCACAGGTGTAATTTTGCAGGGGACTTTTTAATATGGGGACCCTAGAGGCCTATCTATATTCAGGACTAATCTCAAGTTGCAGTCTCCCCCATAGATGAGCAGGCCTTCAGAGTTAAGATTTTGAAGAAGAATGTGAAATTCGCTGCTGGAAGGGCATATATGGAGACCAACATTATTATCTGATCATTGTATTTTCCCTTAAGAAGAACATATTGACCATCCTTATGGCTTTTTTGTACCTCCAGTGTGGCTATATTCAGCACCAATATTGCCACATCTCTCCTCCACACAGCTTGATATGAGGGGGCATGGACTTGATGGAAACCAAATTTAGTCTGCTTCTGTCATTCTGCCTCACTCAGGTGAATCTCCTGTATTAGAATGAAGTTGGCCTGAGACCACCATATGCAAGTCATGACCTTTTCTTTTTTTATGGGGTGGGTCAGACCATAAACACTATACGTGAGGATCTTTGTTTTTGGGTCAGCCCTCATCCCTGAATGGCTGAAAGATGCTTCTTGGGTCACTCAAGAGATAGACCCCCCCCCCGCCATCAGAGACCACCCTTCTGGTACATACTGTATGTTTACCTCTGACATTTACAGAAACCTAAGAACATGAGCAACAGGGCCAGCAAAACAGGTACTGAACCAACGAATACATAAAGTAAACTTTGCTTCCATTGGAGGTTGTCGTAACCCTGTCCTAGCCTCCAGCCACAGACAAGTAGCAATCTCTCTACCCTCTCATTTGAGGGCTGCTAGATGAACTACTCTAGGCATATGAGAGTTCAAAAAAAGAAGAATATAACCTGCCATGACATGAGCTGCATCCTCCTTCCTCGCCTCTCTTTCCCTCCTCGGCTTCCTAAAAAAACAACGGCAAACTATGTGTCCCTTCTCAGTAGGCTTATACAGCAAGCAGGCTCTGGGGCTTTGTAAAAGATGTAACCCACATATTCTACGGGCCCCCTCTTACTTCCCTACCCTACTGGCATACTCCTTTCAGGATAATTCTCATTTATCCTCCCTATATCTTCCCCTTATATCCGAGGCTCACTTTGTGTCTGGGAAACACTACTGTGGCTATGTCCAGGTGCCAATATTTCCTGTCCCTCCTTCTAGGGTCCAGAAAACTGGGTTACGAGGCAGACATTATATGTCGGTGGTGAAGTGCTGCACACATCTAAATGGACTCTGGTATTTACTGGAAGGGAGGGTCATAGTAGTTCCTGTATGTGGCTTAGCAGCTCAAGAAAAGGAACAAAACTCCCGACTTTACCACCAGCCCTCAGGACCCTAGTGTATGCACCCTCCCCCCCCCCCGGCACACCACAAACTGGATGTACCTGGATGAGTGGCTAAAGCCCCAAGCCTGGCCCGGGGGGCGAAAAACACTCGAACCACACCAGCTTTACTGTATATGTCATATTTTCTCCCATCTGATCTGTTATGCCTCCTTAAGTCCACGAGAAGCTCCATCTGTAAAAGTATGCTGTTAGCAACTGCAGTGTATGGTGTGCCTCTTCACACCAGTACCTGCTCCTTATATTACTGCCCTAGAAAACAATATTGGGGACCCTTCTGGAATAAATATTCCACTTGTTTTCCCTCTCCTTTGGAAGATACAGGTCTCCTCAGTTGCCACAAACAGTCGGTAACTACCTATCTCTGGTTAGGGCCTACCCCCCACTTCTCCAGGGTCTCTGTATACAGATTGGTAATACACCGTACAGCTTGCTACCCGCTGTGTGTTTTAGTGGTAGGGAAGAAACTGTCAAATTAGCAGGTATTTCAGTGGGAAATACTCTACTGTGGCCATCTGAGTCTTTATTTAAACTACCCTGTTGATTTGGATAACCCCACAGCAAGCTGTATGCAATTATAACATATTTACAGTCTATTAATCTGTACAATGCTGTGGGAAATTGGTGAAGGGCATGAGATGACACCACGGTACACTCCCCTCCATACCTACCAGCTTCGATTAGTTTGTTCCACAGCGTGTGTATTTAATAAACTGTAAAAGGATATACGGCAGTTCAGTGCTCTCAGGTCGCTCTTCCATCATGTTGCTGCTCAGCCAGCTTCCTCTGCACTAGCTGGAGCAAGTCCCAGAACTCAGTCACAGAGTGATCTGCTGCTTTCTGGCCCATGGCTATGATATGCAGCCTGCATACTGTGGACCACTCACTGCCGCTGGGCCTCCACATTCTGTCCTTGTGTCTCCCCTGGAATTCCTCTCTCCATCAAAGCCATCAGTGCTTCAATCAGTCTGTGATACATGTGGATGCCAACTTCCCAAAAGACTTGTAGCCTTGGGGGTAAGGTGTCTGAAACTTGATTTGTTTGTTCTACAGGGCTCAGAGTATATCTGCATACTGAAGCCACTTGCGCTGCATGTCAGGTGAGTAGTCCAGATCGCAGAACAGTTGGGTGCCACAGTACGTTACTTCTTTTCTCTGCCAAGCCAGCTTTACTATGTACTCCTTCATGCAGAAGCTTAGGGCAGGTCTGGGATGGGTCTGTAGGTTTAGGCTGTAGCGCACAGTGAGCTTGTTCAGTGCACAGGGACATGATTGGTGGGCGGGCTAAGACATCTCACAGTAAATCTTCCAAATAGTCGCACATGTGGTCAGTCTCTGACACCTCCAGGAGGCCTGTAAGTCTTATGTTGCCCATGCAGGACCTTGCTTCCAGGTCCATGTGCTTGTCTTGCAGAGCCTCTGTGTAGTGGATCAGGGAGTCCATTGCAGCGCCCAGTTGAATGGCACCATCCTCCGCCACTTCCACCCACTGCTCTGCCTCCTCCATGCGCCGCTCTACTCCAACAAGCCAGTCATGTAATTTACAGAGTCCCTTTTATTATCCCCACTGTGGGGGGGTATTTCATTAAGTAACAGTTCAAATCCATTATTCTCTTACTCTTGCAGACTGTGTCATATTCAGGGCCTCGGGAACTGGTGGGTGAGACACTCTGACTGTGGTCAACACTATCCTCCCGGGATCTGCCGTCATCCTTAGCTATCAGGTCCTTTTGAGAATAAGAACCAGTTCTTCTGTCATCCCCTTCAGATTTGTTTGGCCGGTTTTTAAGATTTGAGTCAGTTTTTAAGTAGGAAGGAGAGTCTGTTAGCTCAGGAGAGACAAGAGCTCTTCAGCTGAGCTGTTTCCCTGGCCGTGACGTCAGCAGAAGTCCAGAGAGCTGAGCTTTCAAGTGAGATTTAAACATGGCCAGAGAAAGGTCACCTCATATGTCAAGGGGAATGGCATTCCAAATAATTGGAATAGCTACTCTGAATGCCCTATCTTCTGAGGATTTTAAATGAGATCTAGGAATGGCCAAGAGGTCTGCATCCGCTGACCGGACTTTAAAGTGTATCAGCTCTGGTCAGCCATGTGCAATGTCTATAACATTTCAACAGCTGGGTACCAGTGAAGTACAGGGAGCTTCCTAAGTGACTAGGGGGTAGTATCACTTATACCAGTAGGTGGCATCCAAGAGTGTATCAGGGCGGAGGCATTGCGGGTGGTTTGGGAGTGGGCTGCATTGTTTAATTTTGCTGTGTCTAGAAGGGCCCTGTAAGTAGCCAGAGGGGCCTTAAAAAATGCATATTCAAGTGGGGCTATGCCAGGGGTTGAAAACTGGCACCGACCCACTAGCTAAATGCTGGTAGATTTTATATTGGATTGGTAAAGTTTTCCTTCAACTAGCCATACTTGCTTGTACTGGAAAAGGTAACATTTCTGTAAGTACACCAACTCAACTAGTGGAAAAGTCTGTGGGACCAGTGGATTTTCCCAGTTACCAGCCCTGCTGGCTAATGGCTGCAAAGGTTAATTCTGACCCCTGCTACCTAACCCTTTTTGTTTCCCCTAAAACATGTTTCCCATTCCCCTAATCAAACCCTTATTCTGTTTGTGAGCATATCATTCACAGAGTCCTTAAGAAGTGCATTTTTGGGGAAATCCTGGGAAGGGTACTATACACCAGCCCAATTTAACATTTCGGGGGTTACCACGTAACTTGAATTTAAATCTTAGATATTAACCCCCTATCAGGAGTTATTCACTAGTGATGGGTGAAGTGGCCAAATTTCGCTTTACAAATTAATCTGGAACATAATCAAAATTCTAGATGTGCAAAGTGTCGATTTCATGAAGTTTTCACCAGGCAGAGTGGCCCTTTTCCAAGGCAAACCGGCCTAAGTTAGCCAGTGATGTCACCACTTCATCATAAATTCACCTGAAAAGTGCCAGTTTGCCTGGAAATCTCATTGTGAAGTGGCAGAGTGGGACAACAATTTGCAAAGGTAATTTTGGCAGCAAAGTAAAACTTTGCAACATCTGCATCTCTATTATCAACCCAGGCCCCTCGACTTTATTTGAGCCCGTAAGGAAAATGATGTAACGGACCCCCAACACGACCTGGTCACAGCCAGCATGGGACCTATTTTTTCAGTGCAGACAACTTGTGTAAGGCCATTCTGTTGTTCAGAATCAATGTCCAGTTACTACACTATGCACTGGTCAGTGAACAGCAACAGAATTTTATAAGGCACTACTTGAGAGCCAGCCAATGGTCAAAAAAGGCCTGATTCCGCCCACACTCTGCTCATGGGTAAGCCCTTCTGAAGTACGAGTTATGTACATTAAAGGGGCTCAGTGTGTTCTGAAAAGAGTTTATTGGTAAGTAACTGGATGAGATGATGTCCAAGGGCCAGTACTGTTAGAAAGCTGAGGATAGAGGAATTAACTCATGGCTGGGGGGATGGTGTGAGGCAAATGGGTACGGGCTGGTGGGAGAGTGGGACAGGACATGGGAATGCAAGGACCTAGATGCACCGGACAGGCTACATCTAAGTAAGGAGGGTACAAGGGTCCTAAAAGAAAAACTGGAGAGTTACTTGACAGGCAAGCTGAATTTAAACTGAAGACAGGCAGAGGGGGCAGCACGGGCTGGAGGGCAAGGCATTCGGCACCAGGTGAGGAGAGGCCTCCGGGCCTCACCCCCTAGTAGGAAATCAAAAGGAAGGAAGGGGGCATGGGGAAGGGATAGCAGGGTCAGGGGAGGAGGAGAAAAATAAAAGGACGACGAAGAGAAAAGAGGGAAAGGAGTCATGCTGGAAGGTGGTGTCCTTGAATGCAAGGAGTCTGGATAACAAGGCAGCAGACCTACAGCAGACCTACAGCACACCTACAGCAGACCCACAGCAGACCCACAACAGACCTAAAGCAGACCTACAGCAGACCTACAGCAGACCCACAACAGACCTACAGCAGACCTACAGCAGACCCACAGCAGACCCACAGCAGACCTACAACAGACCTGCAGCAGACCCACAGCAGACCTACAGCAGACCTACAGGCGCTAATGGCAGAAGGGGAGGTGGACATAGCTGCCATCACAGAAACATGGGCAACCCAGTACCATGACTGGGACTTCAAGATCCCAAGGTACCAACTGGACAGGAAGCACAGAGAGAAGGGGAGCAGGAGTGGAGTGGCATTGTACATAAGGGAAGGGATAATGTGCACCAGGGAGGAGGGGGAGGAGGGCATGGCAGAAGCCCTATGGGTAGTGCTCCAGAACACCACTTGGAGAAGGATTCAATTGGGGGTGGTGTACAGACCACCATCACAGAGCACAGAGTTGGACAGGGAGCTAGGGGACCAGATCTGGAGGGTAGGGGGAGAGGGAACATAGTAATAACAGCAGATTTAAATCAACCTGAAGTAGACTGGAGCACCCCAGCTACATCCTGTTGCAGGGAACAGGTCCTCCTGGATGCTATCCAGGAATGTTTCCTGACACAGGGAGTCACAGAGCCAACAAGGAAAGAGGCCATACTAGATCTAGTGTTATCAGATGGGGAACATGTCCAGGAGGTAGAAGTGAGGGATACCCTGGCAGGCAGTGACCACCACATGGTGTGGTTTTACATCAACATGGGGAAAGAAGCAGCCAAGACCAAAATGAGAATGGTGGACTTCAATAGAAAGGGTATCATACCAGAAGGGCACCTGGCAAAGCTCTGACCGGAGATGGATGCAGATCAGAAATGGTCCGTCATTAAGATGGGGTTAATAGAAGCCACAGACACTTGCATGAAGGCTCATAAAAAGACCTCCAGGGCCAAGAGACCTAGCTGGTTTAGCAGGAAGGTGGCAGAGAATGTGAAGGGAAAGCAGGTTGCCTTCCTGAGGTACAAGCATACTCTGAGGGAGGAGGGCAGAGAAATATACTCAGAGAAAACTCAAGAGGCAGGGAGAAAGGTCTGAGCAGCCAAGGCTGCGAAAGAACTAAGACTAACACAGGGGATTAAGGAAGGAGAAAAGAACTTCTTCTGGTACATTAAGAAGAGAAGAAGTAGAAGGGACAGGATCGTTAGGCTAAAGAGGAAAGAAGGATAGGCAGAAACTGGGACCTCTTTGAAAATGAGCAGTGCTCAATGGAGTAATTTCCCTTTCATGGTTTTTGAATAAAATATACTACTACTACTAAAATGGTGAAGATCAGGCTGAGACATTAAATAAGTACTTTTCCTCTGTCTTCAATAGGGAAGAGGACAGGCCTATGCCACAGGGAATGATTGGGGAGCATTGGGGGTTGGGAGGACTATGATGGGGAGATTGGGATTGACAGGGCCTTAAGGGGGCTAAGGGAACTGCGAGTGTACAAGGCACCTAGCCCAGATGGAGTACACCTGAGAGTCCTGAGGGAGCTGGTGGAGGCGTATACGGTCGTTTTGTCTCCGGACAGAATGCCGAGGTCATTACGTCATGGAGACAAATTTAAACAGTCTATCTTGTTGTTGACTAGATTGATTTCCAGACGTAATGTCACCGCATATTAGGGGGACCAGACAAATTGTCGTCACATTCAGATCTACAGATCAGATTTGCAGGTTGACATATGAGTTGTGAGCTCAGATTTAATAGCAACTGCTGAAGCCCGGAGGAGCAGGAGTGCCTGTCAATATCACCGCAACCCGAACCATTGTGGTGTGACTGAGTGTGTGCAGTACTCTTTTCTAAGGCATCCTTATCTCCATAGCGGACTGGGAGCCTGGCAGAGTTGTAAAACTTGCACACACAGAACTGTTCTTTGAATAGGAAAGGGATAATAATTACTGCGAGTCTAGGAAGCTAGGCAAAGATGTGTGACAATACCAAGTAACCTTTCAGCGGTACAAAAAAATGATGGCGTTATGTAAGAGAAGGGTCAGCATTGGCGATGGCTTTAGTAAGAGCTCAGTTGATGTCCTTGTGAGGGTACCTGCGCAGCTATGCCTCCCCAAAAGAAAAAACAACAAATCAGGAATAAACATCTATTCTTCATGGGCGCTCATTTTCCTAATTGTGATGAAGCAACTCTAGGATTTTGCTTTTGGGTCATAGGTGCTCTTGTTTTGGGTTGGATTTTCTGGTAGTATCAGCTCTCGTGGCACAGTCATGAAGGAGTTACAGATTTTGGGGTGCAGAGAGGGTTACTAACGCACTGTAACATAAAGGCTGTGCTAGTTACTTTGGTCTGTGGTCCTCCAATAATCTTGCTACTAGTAAGTTATTTTTGGGGGGGTTCTATACTTAATGGGCAAGTAAAAATAAGTGGGCATACTGTATATCTGGGACAAAAAGTCGCACTCTGCAGCAGGTCATACAGTCACCGGTATTTGGTTGAGGTAGATACATGTCATCCGCTACCGCTTTACCAGCGACCACATGTCATTTCAACTTTTTGTATTTTGACCGTGGCAATTTATACGGTGACAAAATGACCATATGAATATGAGGAACAATGGGGAGTAATCAAAACAGCCATCACAGAGACAACAAGCCTTTGTGTAAAGAAAATCAACAAAACACAACAAAGGAAAAAAACGCTATGGTTCTCAAAAGAGGTGGCACGGAAGGTTAAGGAGAAAAGGATAGCATTCAGGAAATATAAAGAAACACAGAAGGAGCAGGATAGAGAACTTTATCAGTTAAAGCAGAAAGAGGCTGGGAAGGCAGTCAGAATAGCAAAAGCCCAAATCGAGGAAAGGATAGCCAACTCTGTTAAGAAGGGGGGATAAGACCTTTTATAGGTACATTAGGGAGTGAAGAAAGACCAAAGGAGGGATACTGAGGCTTAATAAAGGGGAGGGAATGCGGGTAGAGGGTGACAATGAAAAAGCAGGGATACTGAACGAATACTTCTGCTCATTATTCACAAAGGAAGAGGAGGGGGAGGTACCTAAACCAAACAAGAGAAACACTCTGAAGACGGGGGGTCGATACCAGTCCATTTACAGAAGAAAGGGTTCTGAAACAACTAATAAAATTGAAGGTGGACAAAGCAATGGGGCCTGATGGGATTCACCCAAGAATTCTAAAAGAACTAAGGGTAGAACTAGTGACACCGCTGACTACTCTCTTTAACAAATCATGGGAGGATGGGGTGGTACCTGAGGACTGGAGGAGGGCAGATGTGATTCCTCTTCACAAAAGTGGGAGCAAGACAGAGGCAGGAAACTACAGACCAGTTAGTTTGACCTCAGTGGTAGGGAAAATGAAGCAATCACTTCTGAAGGAAAGAATTGTTGAGTATCTAGAGGCCAGTGGGGCACAGAACCCAAGGCAGCATGGATTCACGATGGGAAGGTCATGTCAGACAAATCTAATAGATTTCTTTGACTGGGTGACCAAAATAGTAGACCAGAGAGGGGCTGTGGACATGGCTTACCTAGATTTTAGCAAGGCATTTGATACAGTCCCGCACAAAAGATTAATACACAAGTTAGCCAGCCTTGGAGTGGGTCCCAAGGTGGTAGCCTGGATAAAAAATTTGCTAGACAGCAGGATGCAAAGGGTAGTAGTAAATGGAGTCCACAGTGAAGAAAGGAGGGTTACTAGTGGGGTACCGCAGGGTTCAGTACTGGGACTGGTCCTCTTTAATGTCTTTATAAGTGACCTCGCAGAGGGACTGGAAGGAAAAGTATGTCTCTTTGCAGATGACACAAAGATCTGCAACAGAGTTGATGCACAAGGTGGGGTGGAAAGGATGAGAAGGGACTTGACAAGGTTGGAGGAATGGTCAAATGTATGGCAGCTTAGATTCAATGCTTAGAAGTGCAAGGTAATGCACCTGGGAAACAAAAACCCAAGGGAAGAGTACACTATGGGGGGTGAGATACTAACAACAACAAAAATGGAAAGGGACCTGGGGGTAGTCATATCAGATGACCTAAAAGTGGGCAAGCAATGTGAGAGGGCAGCAAGGAGGGCTGGGGGAATACTGGGATGCATAGGGAGAGGCATCACCAGTAGAAAACAGGAAGTTATTATCCCACTGTACAGACAGCTGGTGAGACCCCATCTGGAGTACTGTGTGCAGTTCTGGAGACCCAATCTCCGCAAAGACATAGACAGGATGGAAGCTGTCCAGAGGAGGGCAACTAAAATGGTGCAGGGTCTGCACCGGAAGACATATGAAGAGAGACTTAAGGAGCTAAATATGTATAGCCTCGAGGAAAGGAGGGAGAGGGGGACATGATAGAAACTTTCAAGTACCTCAAGGGAATCAACAAAGTCCAAGAGGGTAGCATCTTTCAAAAAAAGAGGTGTGCAAGAACAAGGGGGCACAATTTGAAGATAGAAGGGGGCGGCTCAGAGGTAATTTAAGGAAGTATTTTTTCACAGAGAGGGTTGTGGATGCAGAAACGGCCTTCCGGAGGAGGTTGTGGAGTCAAAAACAGTGGTGGAATTCAAGAATGCATGGGACAGTCATAAGGCAATTCTAGGGGGTGGGGGTAGGAAGAAGTAGGCTGCTGGTTAACTAGGATCTGCAGCTTATCCATTAGGTAGGGAAATGGGCAGACTGGGTGGGCCAAGCGGTCCTGATCTGCCGTCAAAATCTATGTTTCTATGATTCTATTATGCCTCTGAATTCCTTTTTCATTACTTTTTTGATTTATAGTACAGTATTACACTTTAAACTATTTTTTTCCTTTTGCTGTGGCTTCCGCATTCCCCCCGGCATCTCTCTGCCTAGCTGACTCTCCCCTGCCCTTCGAAACCCGAATGCAAACATCTTGTTTCACCTCGCTTATGATTCCTAACCTCTATCCCACAATACTATCCACTCTATCAGCATGCTACCACTGTTTTAATGTCCAAATTTTGCTCTGTAATACTTCTACTTTTTGTACGATCAGCACAGAAGAAGTTGTGTACGGTCTGTTGAACGACTGAATATACTGCTGCAGGATGTTTTACACTTGCACCTTTTTGAACCCTAACCCCATCGTAACAGCGGGGTGTCCTGCCAAATGAGTGAACAGGTACCAGCAACGGGCAGGGCTGCCTCCTGGTATGACAAAGTCTGGGATTTCACTGAGAATGGTAATAGAAAGGATACAGCAGCGGTGAGCAGGCAAAGACTGAGGCAGTGGTGGTTTATATGAAGCAGGCAACTGCAGATCAAGCATGGGGCTGGGGCACAGAAGGCCTTAGCCCAATGTTAAACACAAGGGGACCCTTTCCATGCCAGTTCAGCCGAATTGAGGAGGTCCTCTGACCATGTTAAAGGAGACAGGAAATGGTTTACTGATGATTTTAACTGTTAAATCAGAAATACCACAAACAGCCTGTGTCTGTGTCTTTTTTTTACTGCTGATGTTTACAGGGCATTTTGTTACATGCTGCGTATATTGTTAAAATCACTGTGCTTTACAGTTTTTTTTTCAGTATCGGGAGTCGGTGTGTGTCATGTTTTGAAACGTTGACATCACAGACTCCCGATTCAACCTGCAGATAATGTGCACTGGACTCCTTAAACTGTTGGAACCAGCAATACTGTACAGCCCACAAATGATGATTACTCCTACAGATATCTTCAAAAGACACCAATCTTAAAAAAAAATTATCATTATTCAGCCACTAGCACCCCCCCTACACACACACACACACTCTCCCGTGGTCATCTTACCAATTCATAAAACGTGCTTACCACAAACTGTATTTTTTAGTGGTGAAACCTTAGTTCTTTTTTTCTGTGGTGTCCCATTGGTCAACACCTTCCTTATTGTTTAGTATAATGCCACACCCCCCCCAGGAACGTGGCTTACCTGTGGCCTCATCTTGGTCACACCAGTGTCCCTGCCTCCTCCCTTTCCACTAACTAGTTTTGCCCTGTGCCTGCCCCACACATGCTTGAAGCTGCCTACAGTCTTGGCCCCCACAACGTCTGCTAGTAGGCTGTTCCAGCCATCCACAACTCTCTCTGTGAAGAAGTATTTCCTCACATCCCTTTTAAATCCTCCCCCAGTTTCACTGCATGCCCCAGTGTCCTGATGCCTTCCTTCCTTCCTTTCTCTGAAAGAGACAGCCCACCTGCACCTTGTTCACCCGTGAGGTGCTTATAGGTCTCAGTCATGTCCTCTCTAACTCTTCTCTGTTCCAGGAAGTACATGTCGAGATCCTGCAGCCTTTCCTCATGTGCTTTCTCCTGCAGTGCTTGTACCATTTTGGTGACCCTCTTCTGTACCACTTCCACCCTGTCTATGTCCTTATGGAGGAGTGGCCTTTAAGAAGAAGAGTATCCCTTAGAGGATGAGTGGTGGGTGGCATGGGTTTCTGCAGTCTGCTGCTGTAACACAAGCAGGGGGAAGGATTTTTTATTCAACTTCCTTGGGATGGTGCTGGCCCAGTGGCACTGAGGACTGAACTGCTGGATGCCTTACCTCGTGCTACGCTGGCAACCCGGGTTTGGGAGCTAGCTCGGGCTTCCAGGGTCGGTGGGGGGAGGGCAGGGTTGAGCATCCAGAGGACGTCTCTCCCGTCAAGGGAGGGAGGTTCTGATCCTGGGCTATGGTAGCTCCTAGTGGTGACTGGGGGGCACAGCAGCCCGTGGGTCCATCAGCCAGGTGATTGGCTGTGGCAGCGATCCTGCGGGCATGCCCGGGAGTGATCATGCCTACGCTGGATGCATTGCACATCCAAGCCATCGGGGGGGGATTAATAAAAAAAATACCCTGGGGCATTGGTAGATGAAGGTGGGTCGAGTGACAGACCACTGCACCCAATGCCAGATCCTCCAGCCTGCCTCCGGAGCTCCCTGCACATCACCTGGTCTGCCTATTAGATTTCAGAAAGGTCCCCGGAGGAGTTGGCAGTCCCATCCCAGGGGGGCTTAGATTTGTGGGATCGGTGGACCAGGACAGGTGGAGTGGAGTTCTCTCCCTCTTGCAGGTAAGGCTGGGGATTTCAGGCAGGTGAGATACAGTCAGGTCAGGTGCCCCACTGGAGAGAGTCTGAGGCTCCAGAGAAGGAGTATAAAAAAGTTAACAAAAAAAAACTTCTTTAGGATGGGGGGGGGGCGAGGAAAGTATAGATGCTATGAAGGTGAGGGGATACTTTTAATATTCGGGTCTAGTGGGATGAGGTGGAACAATTGAGCTAAGTGAGTTTTTGAGGTTTTTTTAATCTTTTTTTGGAGCCACCCACCACTGGTGCCATCTGCTCAGTCATGGACACCTCAGCTACCACCCCCACATCAGCCACACTCCCGATACCCCCCCCAGCTTATCTCCCAGGGCAGGGTTGTGGCACCCAAACCCCTCTTAGGGTGTCACAATCAACGGGATAGGTCAGAAGTCAGCCTAGGGGCTGACTGCAGCCAGGGGGCAAGCATCATCCAGGTGGGTGGGTGGCCATTTTTTCTCCCTGTTTTTGTATGAGGATGGGGACGTGCAGTGATGACCAGTATCCACCTCACCCTCCAAACACACTGGCACCGGTGTAGACTGTACACCCAGCCTCCGCTGGGTGTCCATGTAACACTGGCACACTCCCCACCCTCCTCCCTGGAGAAGGAGAACAGTCCATGGATGCTCAATCCTTCTCCCCCAGCCGACTCTCCAATGTCCCAGGTCAGTTCCCAAACCCAGGTCACCGGTGTCACAGGTTGATGCCCTGCCGCTGCGACAACGAGCCAGCCACACTATGTGGGTTTGTTTTTTGTTGTTGTTTGTTTAACACATGCATTTTGGTGCAAAACACCACTAAATGTAGTAGTCCTTTGCTGGCAGAGTACACTGTGGGTATTCACTGCCTGGCGAAGAACTGCATGTAGTATCACCTTTGCCGGCAAAGCATCACTGCACAAAGTCTTCGCCTCACAACGTGTCTCATGCAAAGAACTATGCAAAGTACCACTTTTTTGATTAACACATGCTGTTTGGTGTAAAATGCAACTATGCTTAGTAAAGTGCCACTGTGCATAGTCTTTGTCTGGCAGATATGGGGTAGCACAATGAGTAGTGGCACCTGGCAAAGTGCCCATGTAGCACAATGGTGGTCTGTCCTTTACTTCTGTAGTGGCATGACGGCATGGCTGTGTGCAGCTATAAGCCATGGTCGGAGGGGGTCTGCAGTTGGAAGCTGGTGCTGCTGGAGTTTGCGACTGGGTGCGACATTTGTTAGTGGGACCTCTGCAGTCTGAGGTCAGGAGTGGCATGTGTTTTTGGGAGCTGGCAGAGTCTGCAGTCGAGTGTAGTGTTTGATCAGCATGGAGAGCCTGGCATCCAGTAACACTGTAGCAGCAGCATGAAGGGCCTGGAGTCCAGTAACACTGTAGCAGCAGCATGGAGAGCCTGGAGTTCAGTAACACTGTAGCAGCAGCATGGAGAGCCTGGCATCGAGTAACACTGTAGCAGCAGCATGGAGATCCTGGAGTCCAGTAACACTGTAGCAGCAGCAAGGAGAGCCTGGAGTCCAGTAACACTGTAGCAGCAGCATGGAGGGCCTGGAGTCCAGTAACAGTGTAGCAGCAGCATGGAGGGCCTGGAGTCCAGTAACACTGTAGCAGCAGCATGGAGAGCCTGGCATCCAGTAACAGTGTAGCAGCAGCATGGAGGGCCTGGAGTCCAGTAACACTGTAGCAGCAGCATGGAGAGCCTGGCATCCAGTAACACTGTAGCAGCAGTATGGAGATCCTGGAGTCCAGTAACACTGTAGCAGCAGCATGGAGAGCCTGGCATCCAGTAACACTGTAGCAGCAGCATGGAGAGCCTGGAGTCCAGTAACACTGTAGCAGCAGCATGGAGAGCCTGGCATCCAGTAACACTGTAGCAGCAGCATGGAGGGCCTGGCATCCAGTAACACTGTAGCAGCAGTATGGAGAGCCTGGCATCCAGTAACACTGTAGCAGCAGCATGGAGAGCCTGGCATCGAGTAACACTGTAGCAGCAGCATGGAGAGCCTGGCATGCAGTAACACTGTAGCAGCAGCATGGAGAGCCTGGCATCGAGTAACACTGTAGCAGCAGCATGGAGAGCCTGGCATCGAGTAACACTGTAGCAGCAGCATGGAGGGCCTGGCATCCAGTAACACTGTAGCAGCAGTATGGAGAGCCTGGAGTCCAGTAACACTGTAGCAGCAGCATGGAGAGCCTGGAGTCTGAAGAAGGAGCTGGAGCATCAGGAGAGATGACTGTTAAGTAAGGAGCAGGGAGGGGAAATTTTAGGTTAATGTTAGGCTACAGGTAGTATTTACCCCGGATATAGGACTGCTTTAGTGCCTTGTGAGTGTAGTAATTAGCATGGGAATTTGTGCAATTGGGTTGGTACATTTAATTGATGTGTTAATTGGTCAATTGATTTGTTAATTAGGTGTAATTGGCTGGTGTCCATTTATAGATACTGCTGTGTTAACTGGTGTTCAATGTGAGTGTTTCCCTCACAGTACACAGTTTTGGTGGCATAGTATCTATCTGTTGGAAAATATAATTTGTATTATGGTTGTGTACAGTCCAGTACATTACAGAATAAAAGGGGTTACAATGGTGGTACATCAGTGTGGTGTCAGGTCTTCATTTCATTCATACAGAACAGTAAGATGGTTAACAGTAAATGATGGCTATATCCTCTCCCCTTAGACACAGCACAGGGAGGGAGTGCTTACTTTAATATCTGATTAAAGTAAGTCAGTTGACTCAGTGGTATACAATCTAAAAGACAAAGAATCTGAGCACAAATGCACCGAGGCAAGGGTTACCTGGAAAGGGCATTCGTAATAAAGCCAGGTTTCAAAGAAATACAAAATTACACATACCCAAATAACACAAGGCAGCATGGGGCGTATATGCAGGTCACCACAGAAGAATTTAGACTAGTTCTGCTGTAAAGGGGAACAGTCAGCACAAAGGGCCCCCAGTTGGATGGTCTCAATGTACACTTTGTGTGGAAACATAGACTTTGACAGCAGATAAGGACTGCTTGGCCCACCCAGCCTGCCCATTTCCCTACCTATTGGATAAGCTGCAGATCCTACTTAACCAACAGCCTACTTCCTCCTACCCCCCACTAGAATTGTCTTATGTCTGTCCCATGCATTCTTGAATTCCCCCACTGTTTTTGACCCCACCACCTCCTCAGGAAGGCTGTTCCATGCACTCACCACCCTCTCTGTGAAAAAATACTTCCTCATGTTGCCCCTGAGCAAAAATGTTTTGTTTATTTACTGTTTATTGTAGTATAGTAGATTGGCTCAGACTAATTTTTCTTAGTTCTAGGCTGACATCTTCTGCTAATATAAATCCCAGAATTCCCTGCAGCTGATATCAGAGCAGTAGGCAGCAGTTGGAGACGCAATAGTCTGCAGTGCATGTTAGAGCTTTAATAATCTCCAATTAGACATTTTCCGGGTCTGCTTTTCTCCAGGGGCTATGTACAGTCCTCTGTGACTGCACTTAGCCCAGGACAGTTGGACCAGCAATCAAAATCTCAAATCTTATATAAACATTTACATGCACTGCAGGCAACTGAATCTCCCACTGCTGTCTACTGTGCTGATGTCAGCTGCAGGGGATTCTGGGATTTGTAGTAACAGAAGATGTCAGCCTAGAACTAAGAAAAATTAGTCTGATCCAATCTACCATACTACAATAAACAGTAAGTAAGCCAAAATATTTTTGCACACAAAGTGCACACTGGGACCGGCCCCACATGCCCTTGATGCTAATCGTCCCCTTTAAGGAGTGTATGGAGCCAAATGGCCTCTCACACAATCTGCAATGGCTGAGAAAAGAAGACAGAAACACGTGTTCCATCCTTCTAAGGGCTCATCAGTGTACGTTATCTATATGTCAGCATGGGGGAAGGATGAACCAATCTCATGATGGTCTTGTGCTTTTGGGCCATGGTGAGACCAAAACAGAAAAGCAATCTAAAAGACAAAGAAATTCAACACAAAAGAACAGAGGCAAGTGTTACTCAGGAAAGGCACGGGCAATAAAGCTAGGTTTTTCAGAGAAATACAAAATTATTTATTTATTTATTTTATTTAATTCATATATCAGATTTACAACCTTTGAGTCAAAGACTCATTTACAAAGGCACCTCGTTGCAGGGAGGGGAACAATCAATTTGTGAGACAAGACAGTGGGAAACAGTACAGGGAGATACATGCAGCATACATAACAGAAATTTCAAAGAGCAGTTAAACATAGGCAATTGCAGAAGAGCACTCAACAATTAGTCATTGGGGGTCCCAGTGGGTCACACAGGATACAGTGTGTGGTATACAGACTGAAAACAGGCTAATCAAGACAACTGTTGTATACGTAATTCTGTAGGAGCTGGTTGGTTTGAAAGGCACTCACGGGAAACCCTGTAATAGGCACATACATCTCCGAGTGCTAGTGAGGTGTTTGCGTAGGGCGGTTTTGAAGTGGCCAGTTTTGGAGATGTTTGCGATGTGCACGGGGAAGGAGTTATACCAGGAAGGTGCTCTGTGATGAAAGGATCTTTGGGCGAGTGAGGTCCTAGCTCTAGGCACTTGGAAGGTGGCTTTGGTAGTATTACGGGTGGTGACCGAGTGGGAGGCCCATAGAAGCAGTGTGGTGACACCTGGGGGACATAGCCCAAGTAGAGCCTTTTTAGCCAGTACACAGGTGTGATATTGCAGACGTTCTTCAAGATTGAGTATGTTAGAGGTGGAGTAGAGTTGGCACATGTGAGTTCTGCTTGGGGCACCAGTCAGGAGCCTGCAGGCTTTGTTGATAGAGGTCTGGATTTTGGTGAGGGCAGTGGGGTCAGCGACTGCATAGGTGGTGAGTCCATAGTCAACCAATGACAGGATGGAGAAAGTGATAGCCAGCTATAGGGCGAACTTGGGAAGGCAGTCTTTATGGTGATAGAGGAGTCCAATCTGGACATTCATGGCAGAGGATAAAGCACTGACATGGGCATGGAAGGAGAAAGCTGAGTCGAAGGTGATGCCCAGGTATTTGTATGTTGATACCTGCTCAAGGAGGTGGAGGGTACTGGGAAGGATGCAAAGGGGGAGCATTTTTGGAGTTACTTTGTCGGTGTGCAAAGATCATAGATTTTGTTTTCTTGAGGTTCAGAACTAGATGATGGTCGAAGAATCATTTTTCAGCTTGGCTGAAGGTGAGTTGCAGGGAGCTCTGGAGAGTGAATGGGTAAGGGTGTGAGGCGACTAGGACTGCATCATTGGCATATAGTAGCAGCTTGCCTGTGCAAGAGCTGGGAAGGGTGTTTAAGAAGAGACTGAACAATGTAGGGCCCAGAATGGAGCCTTGTGGGACTCCGGAGCATGCAGGCAGTGCAGTAGATAGGTTACCTTTTTAACTTGACACGTTGGGATCTATCACAGAGGTAGCTGGAGAACCAGGCCAAAGGGCCGGATGAGAGTCCCAGCTTACAGAGGGTGTCAAGCATTAACAGGTGACTCACAGTGTCGAAGGCCTTGGATAGGTCAATGAACATTGCCCCAGCAATCTCCCTGGCGTCTAGTGCCGAGTGTATATGGTGGGAAAACTCCAGCAGAGCTGTGGTGGTGCTGTGACCAGGGCAGAAGCCATGCTGTTCTGGGAACAGAATGTTGTAGTTGTATAGATAATCCACGAGTTGCGTGGATACTATTTTCTCCAGAGCCTGGGGGGGGGGGGAGGATGGATATAGGTCTGTAGTTGCTTGGTACAGTGCGATCTCCATTTTTATGGATAGGGGTGATTTCAGCCTGTTTCCATGCACTCGGGAATTGGCCGAGGCACAGGGAATGATTAAGAAGGTCCGTGAGGGGGGCTAGCATGACATCCATTGTTAGGTGGAGCATCCTGGAGTTGAGGGGGTCACAGTTCGGGTTGTGGGAGGAGAGAGCTTTTAGGAGGATTGGTTTTGCGTCATTTGAGGAGATAGCCCTAAAGAGAAAAGGGGGGCGAGAAATAGCTGGGTTGTTGGTTACCAGGATGGGGTCAAAGAAGTGGGCCGGAAGGACTGCACTTAGATCAGGAAAAGTTGTGTTAAGGCAGTCGGCAACACGGGATGGGTCTGTATTAATAGTGCCATTTATGACCATCTGAGAGGGAGGAGGGGAGCGGGTCATCCCGTTTAACTCCTTCATGTTATCCCAGAAGGTTGTGCGGCGCTCAAGGGAGGAGGTCAAGGTGGATTGGTAGTAGTTGGCTTTGGCTTGTCTTATGGCCCAGGTGCACTGATTCACGAGCTGTATTATAAGCTTGCCTGTCTGCTAACCTGCCAGTCTAGACAGCAATGTGCCAAAGGTTATCACACTGCTTCAGTTGTTGGATCAGGGAGGGGGAAATCCAGACAGCAGTGTGTCTCTTAGTACGAGTGTTGGTGACAGTGGCAAAGACATCGCAGGCCTTGCAGAAGGCACTGGTGAGGAAGGCTAGGGCGATGTCTATATGTGTTGCGAGGGAGATCGGGGACCAATTGAGCTGGGCAAGGTGCCGCTTATGCTTGTTTAGTCCTCCAGGGTGGAAGCGTCGACAGAGAGTGGCTGAGTGCACAGGTTTGAGCGTGGGGGAGGACCAGAAGCAGAGAATAGGTGAGTGGTCACTGAGGGAGTTGGCTAGGACATTAACATCCTTTACTTTGTGTGGGCGGTTAGAAAGCACGATGTCTAGTAGGGAGCTGGTCCCACTTGATTGGTTAAATCTGGTGGGTCGAGTAACTAATTGGGATAGGTCAAGAGCTGTGAAGTTGTCCTTAATTTGAGTTGAGGTGGAGCCAAGCCAGTTGATGTTGAGGTCTCCTAGGACGAGCTGTTCAGCCTTGTGTGGTAGGGTAGTGAGATAGTCGGTGAGGGAGAGGATAGCTTGGCTTTGTTCTCATGAGGGTACACAGGCTGTTGTGAGGTAAAGAGGGCCACAGCCTGGGTCAGGGGTAATTTTTAAGGTGATGGCTTGTGCCCCATGGTCGAGCTTGGGGGTGGGTAGGGCATGACCCAGGAGGGAGTTACTTAGGTAGACAGCGCATCCACCGCCACGCTTACCCACACGATCTTCTCTAAAGAGAGTGAAGCCAGGGAGGGAGACAGTTGAGTCTGGGGTCGAATGTTGAGAGCCAGGTCTCCACTATGGCAAGAATGTTGGGCTTATGTTGGGAGACCCAACATTGCAGTGCAGCAGTCTTCCTTGGGAGACTGCAGATATTCATGGAGGCAATGCAGAGTCCATGTCCTGTGGGGGGCGATGTAGCAGGTCCTGGTCCGGGGTTGGGGTGGACATTCCCAGAGAGCAGGAGGAGTAGGATGATGAGTCAGAGAAAGGGACTATGGCGGTAGTGGTAGGGATGCTTGGGCAGATGCGAGGATCTGCGGGGGCAGTGCAGGGGATGGATAGGGAGTTAAGGATGAGTAGAGCTAAGACAGAGGGATACCACCTACCACTGTGGGCTCTGGGGGTATGGGCACGGGGGTGATGGGGTGGTTGGGTGATCCAGTGTGTGGAGTGCTGATAGAGAACGGAGGGTAGATGGGGGTTGAGGCAGTGGGGGATGAGATGCTGGCATATGTGCATATACAGGGGTGTTAGAGAGATTTGTTAGCGATTTTTTTTGGGGGATGGGATAGTGAGGAGCAATGAGTATTCCAAGACCTAAAGGAGACATATTGCTGTATTGCTGTATGAGATAGATGAGGGGGATGGTTTTGGCAAGCAGGATCCCCTAGTGTTCAGCTATATAACCTGCAGGTGGAAAAAGTGGGCTGATTGGTTCTGCAGCCTCACGTGACACTACCTATAAAATAAAGAGCCGACCAAGGGTGGTGGTGGGGTGAGGGGGAGCCGGGCACGTGAAAAAGACAGCGGGGGGCAAAACAACTCGCCTGGGCAAATGCTCTCAATGCCTTGCTTGCTCCTGCAGCAGCGCCATGCACCTGGAAGTCCGGGGGCAGCGAGTCCCGCTGAGATCCTGGCTGTGAGGAAGGCAGGCAGCTCTCCCACCGCGACCCTCTGTATGCCTGTGATTGTTAAGCGAGAGAGGAAGAACTATAAATACAATGCAGTAGTAGGAGGTGAGGCAGGTAAGACAAAAAAACGTTTTTGTAGCAGTCGCGATAAAAAAAAAATGCTTTCCTAGTAGTTAATTACACTGGCTGGCTAAACAAGAATCTTAGCAGCAAAAGAATGGCTTTCCAAGTAGTTAATTACATTGGCTGACTAAACCAGAATCTTAGCAGCAATATGGTCCACAGAATGGGCCACAAATGAATTAACAACAGTGCTGTACAGTCAGTTTTTTTTTTTAAATGGCAGTTTGTCCATTGGCACCAAAATTAAACTGAACAATGCACCTGCAAATGCTCTCAATGCCTTGCTTGCTCCTGCAGCAGCTGCGTACCTGAAGTCCGGGGGGGGGGCGGCAGCGAGTCCCACTGAGATCCTGGCTGTGGGGAGGGCGGGCAGCTTCCTCTGATCCTCGCGACCCTCTGTATGCCTGAAGTCGGGGGGGGCGGCTGAGATCCTGGCTGTGGGGAGGGCGGGCAGCTTCCTCCGACCCTCGTGACCCTCTTTATGCCTTACACATACTCCAGTAATGCATTATTAGGATATATGTAAATTTTGGAGGTATACAGCTTTATTTGGGAGCTAGACAGGAAAATACTCAATACTGGCTCCTATGGGGAAAATTCTTATACATGTAACATATATATATATATTCATTCCTATACATGATATATATTTATATATATATTTATACAGTATTAAACAGTGCCAGTGGGTATAAAAAAATAGCAAATAAATAGGAGATATTACTTTGGCTGACTTAAGATATAATTGTTATCTTCATGAGAAAGTATTGCTCTGTTGATCGCTCATGAGTTGCAGTATAGGCAGGAAAAAAATGGACAGACTGGGTGGGCCAAGTGGTCCTTATCTGCTGTCAGATTCTATGTTTTTCTCTGTCATACCCTCAAATGAAGATAAAAATATAACTGAAGTCAGCCCATGGCATATTTTATTTATACAACAGGTGTTTAGGTGTTTTTTTAATAGAAATAATAAAAAATGTACAGAAGTGAAACAGGAAAAAATGTAAACTATATTGACTACCGTATATTCAATCAAAACATACATGGCATGGGCCAACCCGCCAGTGGAAGGCATCCACTTGCGGCACCAACATCCCGGGTTCGGTGTCGGACACGGGAGTCAGAGGGCCGGCCAAGGGGGGGAGGACTGAGCATCCCAGGAACTGCTCTTCTTCTCTGGGGGGGAAGGGGGAAGAGTGTCTGATGCAATGCGGAGCTCTGACGGAGGCACCACAAGTCAGAAAGGTGGGACAGATGCTGGTGTCACTGGATGTCCCTGACCTGTGGGGGAAAACTCTACACAAAAAAAGTGCCAGCCCACTAGTGATGGCTCCCCATCTCCGCTGACACTCCCACTGCAGACCAAAGTCCACCAGGGGGGCCCACACCCATGACCCCACCATGGGGGACAAACCAGGGCTAGTGAACAAGATCCTTGGGGAAGGAGTGCCCAGCCAGCAGCCCCACCCAGGGGGATGATAAGACTGAGGTTGGGGGGGTGGCCAGCAAGTGGGGAAGTACGGATCCTTCGGTTCCCGGAGGGAAGGAGCCGGAAGAAAAGGAAAAAAAAAAAAACATACATGGCATCTCACATTTTATTTATTGAAAAAGTTTTACCAGGAATGGCATACTGATCCATAATAGCTCATTTTCACAGGCATACTGGGGAGAAACAAAGTTGGTCACCAAGCCAGCTAGAATACATCTCTAAGCATGCTCAATGTGACTAGAGTGCTTGCAATCAATTTCTGAACATGCTCAGTGACCAGCTTCATTTATCTTGTTCATACTGTTCAAAATAATATATTTATCTTGGCAAATTTAGTTTCACACCTGTTGTATAAAAAGGGCATATTCCATGGGTTCATCAACAATAAGCTTTTTATTCACTCTGGTATGGTGCCAACAATATTGCCTGGCAACAAGTGGCGAAGCCACGAGTGCCAGGTTGCACTGCTGGCATCATGAAAGAGTGGATGAAAAGTTTATTTGTGATCAGCCCAACTGATTTCCTATGTATACCGTGGGCAGGTGGGTTATTTTGGCAGTCTTTTCACTGCTCAAGACACTAAAAAGGAAAGTTGTTATTTTGTCTCCCTCCGAACATCACAGATGCTGAACACTCTCCATATTAACCGGAATTAATGTGGTAACCTTATCCCTATTGGTGGGTTGTAGAAGGCACGTGCTTTGTCCTGCCATAGCTAAGTTATAGCACTGTACATGTTATTAGTCCTGATTAGCTGAGGAAAGCCACTGTGAAAGGACTGTAGTGGAAATAAAAACTGCAGTGGAAACTGCATATAAATGATGAACCTTTTTTCCCAGAGGGAAACCCAGTTATAATTTGCCATTATAACCAGAAACATAGAAACAGAGAATTTGACAGCAGATAAGGACCGCTTGGCCCACCTAGTCTGCCCATTTCCCTACCTGATGGATAAGCTGCAGATCCTGGTTAACCAACAGCCTATTTCTTCCTACCCCCCACCCCCTAGAATTGCCTTATGTCTGCCCCATGCATTCTTGAATTCTCCCACTGTTCCTGACTCCATAACCTACTCAGGAAGGCTGTTCCATGCATCCACAACCCTCTCTGTGAAAAAAATTCTTTCTAACATTGCCTCTGAGCCATCCCCCCTCTATCTTCACATTGTGTCCCCTTGTTCTTGCACATCTCTTTTTCTGAAAGATGCTACCCTCTTGTACTTCGTTAGTTCCCTTGAGATACTTGAAAGTTTCTATCATGCCCCCCCCCTTCCTCAAGGGTATACATATTAAGCTGCTTTAGTCTCTCCTCGTATGTCTTCTGGTGCAGACTCTGCACCATTTTGGTTGCCCTCCTCTGAACAGCCTCCACTCTGTCAATGTCTTTGCGGAGATCGGGTCTCCAGAATTGCACGCAGTACTCCAGATGGGGTCTCACCAACTGTCTATACAGAGGGATAACAACTTACTGTTTTCTACTGTTGATGCCTCTCCCTATGCATCTCAGTATCCTCCCAGCCCTCCGTACTGCCTTCTCACACTGCTTGCCCACCTTTAGGTCATTTGATATAATTACTCCTAGGTCTCTTTTGATTTTTGTTGTTGTTATTATCTCGCCCCCAACTGTGTACTCTTCCCCTGAATTTTTGTTTCCCAGATGCATTACCTCGCACTTCTTTGCACTGAATCTGAGCTGCCACATATTTGACCATTCCTCCAACCTTGCCAAGTCCCTTTTTATCCTTTCCACCCCACCTTGTTGTATTAACCCTGTTGCAGATCTTTGTGTCATCTGCAAAGAGACATACTTTTCTTTCCAGGTGCTCTCCAGTGTCACTTATAAAGACATTAAAGAAGACCGGTCCCAGTACCGAACTCTGCGGTACCCCGCTAGTTACCCTCCTTCCTTCACCGTGGACTCCATTTACTATTACCCTTTGCGTCCTGTTGTCCAGCCAGTTTTTTATCCAGGCTACCACTTTGGGCCCACTCCAAGGCTGGCTAACTTGTATATTAATCTTTTGTGTGAGACTGTGTCAAATACCTTGCTAAAATCTAGGTATGCCATTTCCACAGCCCCTCCCTGGTCTACTACTTTGGTCACCCAGTCAAAGAAATCTATTTATTGTTTATTGCGAACCACACTGTTCAGTGGTCACTTGTTCCCAGATGGCTACCCACGTCTAAATCTGAGATCCTTTCTCCTTCCCCATTTGAGAGTACCAGGTCTAAGATTGCTCCCTCCCAAGTGGGTTCCAATACTAGCTGACTGAGGCATGCCCCCTGTAGGGCATCAAGAATGACCCTGCTCTTGGATGTGCCTGCAGCAAAGGTACTCCAGTTAACATCTGGCATATTCAGGTCCCCCATCAACAATATCTCCCCTTTTTCTGCCATTCTAAGAAAGCCTTCTATCATTTCCTTGTCCATTCCCTCCCCCTGAGATGGGGGTCTGTATACAACCCCCATGCGGATTGTGGTGCCATTTCCTGTCTCCAGAGTGACCCATAGGGACTCATCAACTTCCTGTTTACTCTTTAGTTCTGTTGCTTTAATCCCGTCCCTTATATAGAGAGCTACTCCTCCTCCTCCTCCTCCTCTTTTACCCAACCCTGTCCCTACTGTAGATTGTGTATCCTGGTATGTTGACATCCCAGTCATGGTTCTTTGTGTACCATGTTTCGGTGACTGCCACAATATCCAGGCATCCCTCTTCCATCAAGGCCACTAGTTCAGGGAGCTTGTTACACAGACTGTGGGCATTGGTACTCATTACCCTCCATTTTTTGATAGCCTTACCCCTTTTAGCCCCATCCCTGTCCTTACTGCCTTTTTCTGCATTTACCCCTGTCCTGCTCCCCACCGTAGGACCCACTCCCAGGCTCCCCAATTTATTTAGCAATCTTCTGTGTGGGACGGTGTCCAAGGCCTTGCTGAAATCCAGGTAGTCCACATCCAAAGCCCCTCCCAGATCTACCACCCGGGTTACCTAGTCAAAAAAATCTATAAGATTCATCAGACAAGACCTTCCCGCTGAGAATCTATTCTGCCTTGGATCCTCTGCCTCGCTATCCTCCAGAAACTTCATAATCCTCTCCTTAAGTAAGGACTTGATTAGTTTCCCAACTACTGAGGTCAAGCTTACAGGCCTGTAATTGCCTGCCTCTTCTCTGCTTCCACTCTTATGGAGAGGGACCACATCTGCCCTCCTCTAGTCCTCGGGTACCTTCCCCGTCTCTAGTGATACATTGAAAAGGGCAGCCAGTGGTTCCGCCAGCACTTTCCTGAGTTTCTTTAGTACTCTGGGGTGGATCCCATCTGGCCCCATTGCCTTATCTGCTTTTATTTTCCCAAGTTCTTCTAGGACTCTTTCTAGCGTGAATGGGCTAGTGTCTACCTCCCTCCCCTGAATACCTCTCTTACTGAGTCTCGGTCCTTCATCCTCCCCTTCCCTGGAGAATACTGAGCAAAAGTACTTGTTCAGTATCTCAGCCTTTTCTAGAGTGCCCTCCACCCTTCTTCCTCCTTCCTTCTTCAGCCTAACGATCCCATTTCTGGTCTTTTTCCTCTCGGTAATGTACTGTATCTGAAGATAGTCTTGTTGCCTTTCTTAATAGCCTGTACTATACCTTCCTCTGTCTGTGCTTTAGCCCTTCTAATTATTTTCCCAGATTCCTTCTGCTTCTCCAAATATTGTTCCCTGTCCTCATCCTTTTGTGTTTCCTTGTATCTTCTGAAGGCTCTTTTCTTTTCCCTTACTTTCTCGGCCACTGCCTTCAAGAACCATCATGGCCTTTTCTTTCTTTCTTTTACTCTCGTCATGCATTTTGACACAGTAACCTAGTACTTCTGTTATGACTCTCTTGAGTCTAGACCACTGGTTTTCCACATCTCCCCCTGTACCTTCCACTGCTAGGGCTCTTTTGAGATTTCTACCCATCTCCTTAAAGTTAGCCTTCCTGAAATCTAGGACCTTTATCCTTGCATGGCTTGCCTCCTCCACTGTGGTTACCTTATTTATTTTTATTTACTTATTTAAGATTCGGATTTACACCTTTGAGCCGGGGAGCTCTTTTACAAAGGTTCCAAGTCAGTTTTAATGCAAGACAATACATAGGGTACAGGCAAGTTCACATGGACAGGACAGTAATAAACACAGATACAGATCAAAGTGCAAGTTGCACACAGCAGCACAATAGGTGCGGTACAAAGTTTGTTAGGGGCAGTACAAAGCTAATTTAAGAACACTTGAATTACATAAGTGCAAGATAGATAACATCAGCATGATACTGTGGTAATGTGCGTGGTACAATGCGTAATAAGGTACACGTGTTATATAGGGGCTAGATAAATAAAACAGCAGCACAGTAGAAGGAGCAGTACATCTCATACAGTATTAACTGTACATCTCACATAGCATTAACTGTACATCTCATATAGTATTAAATGTACATCTCATATAGTATTAACTGAACATCTCATATAGTATTAACTGTACATCTCACAGTATTAACTGTACATCTCATACAGTATTAACTGTACATCGCATATAGTATTAACTGTACATCTCATACAGTATTAACTGTACATCTCATATACTATAAGCTGTACATCTCATATAGTATTAACTGTACATCTCATACAGTATTAACTGTACATCTCATATAGTATTAACTGTACATCTCATACAGTATTAACTGTACATCTCGTATAGTATTAACTGTGCATCTCATACAGTATTAACTGTACATCTCATATAGTATTAACTGTACATCTCATACAGTAGTAACTGGGCATCTCATACAGTATTAACTGTACATCTCATACAGTATTAACTGTACATCTCATATAGTATTAGTAGCAATACGTTCCATATAGATGCGGACCAGGTAGTGTACACTCCATTACTAGGTCAGCTGATTTAGGAGTAGCAGAAAGAGAAATGTTCTAAGTTTCGCTGGTGACCGACTCAACAGTGGAGTGGTGGCAGCTGAAGATGCTTTGTCAGAAGTAAAGGGACACAAAGGAAGGGTAGCTAACGTGACCCGTGTGTGAGATTCATGACCAGGGTTGTGTAAGTGGGAGGTGGGGGTAAGGTGCAAGCTTGCAAGGGGGTCATCTGTGAGGTTAGGCAGGAGCTGACCGTGGCTAGGTGGGGCAATACCAGTTATTTGCTTGGGATAGGAGAATGCAGAGCTCTTTTCAAGGAGCCCAGCTTTCCATTGTTGATGAGGGAGGTCATTTAGCCACTGTGGCCCTCAGTAGGGTAGGGTAGGGACCTTACACCATACTGTCCTGTGGTCGCTGGTAGCAAGGGGACTTCCCACCTCCACATCTGTTATCCTGTCCCCATTGGTAAGGTCCAGATCCAGTATAGCCTCCTCGAGGGTTGCTTCTGCTACAAACTGTCTTAAGTTTACCCCATTCAGAACAGTCATGAAGTCTCTGCCCCTCATGTACTCACAGTCTAAGTGCTGCACTCTATCTCAGGCAGATACAAAAATGAATAAACATGACGATTTTGAAAAAAAACACCACCCTATGTATTATTCAATATGTTATTTCCACCACAGCTGGCTAGCAAGGCAAAATAACTCCTTTTGTTTACCAGTGTTATTCATCACTCCCGTAGCAGACATGAATATATTTTCATGGGCAGGGGAGTTGGAATGAAAATAAAATCATTTATTTCCACTCCAGCTCAGAGAACACTGGATATTTCCACTCCAACTCAATAATGTTCTGAGCCGAATCTTCCTTTGTACCTAACATTTTATCCAGGCCTGCCAGTACAAAATGGCACAAAAATACCCCGGGCACCATATAAGTGGCACATCTGTGGGCTGCACATAAATGCCCCAGGCACTGTATAAGTGGCACATCCATGGGCTGCACATAAATGCCCCGAGCACTGTATAAGTGGGACATCCGTGGGCTGCACATAAATGCCCCAGGCACTGTATAAGTGACACATCCATGGGCTGCACATAAAATGCCCCGGGCACTGTATAAGTGGCACATCCATAGGCTGCACATAAAATGCCCTGGGCACTGTATAAGTGGCACATCCGTGGGCTGCACATAAAGATATTTCTTTTTAATGGAATGGTGTAACCTCTATATACCTCACTCATGACTCCAGCTCTCATGAGGTTAATATGGGTCATAATCAACCCTTCAAAAAAGGCATTTATTTTTACGCAGCCCATGGTTTTCCAAAGAGGTAGCAAAGAAAGTGAAAGCCAAAAAGATTGCATTCAGGCAATGCAAAAAGACACAGGCAGAAGGGGATAGGGAGAAGTACCAGGAGAAGCAAAGGGAGTCAGGGAGACAGTAAGGGAAGCCAAAGCTCAGACAGAAGAACACATTGCAAAATCAATGGGTAGAGGGGACAAAACCCTTTACAGGTACATAAGTGAAAAATAAAAGGCAGAGGGAGGGATGGTGAGACTGAAGGGGGAGGATGGGGGCTGCGTGGAGGATGACAACAGTAAAGCTGACATATTGAACAGGTATTTCCACTCAGTCTTTACTGAGAAAGAGGAGGGTAATGGGTCTGAAGGGAGTGCAAGGGGTGAGAATGGTGCAGAAATGGACACAAGTCCCTTTACACGAGAAAGGGTCCTGAAGCAACTGGAAGTAATAAGAGTTGATAAAGCAATGGGGCCAGATGGGGTGCACCCCAGGGTCCTTAAAGAACTAAGACAGGTGGTGGCTGAACCTCTGGCTATCCTGTTTAGCCAATCACTGGAAACAGGAGAGGTACCCAAAGACTGGAGGACAGCAGATGTAGTCCCCTATACAAAAGTGGGAACAAAGAGGAAGCGGGAACTACAGACCAGTCAGCCTCCCTCAGTAGAGGGAAGATCATGGAAGCACTACTGAAGGAGAGATTGATGGAACATCTGGTTGTCAATGGACTACAGGATCCAAGGCAGCATGGTTTCACCAGGGGAAGGTCATGTCAGACCAACCTCATTGAATTTTTTGACTGGGTGACTAGGGAGGTGGATCAGGGGAGGGCAGTGGACATGGCCTATCTGGACTTCAGCAAGGCCTTTGACACTGTGCCACATAGAAGACTATTACACAAACTGGGGAATATGGGTGTGGGCAGGGCAGTAGTGTGGTGGGTAGGTAACTGGCTGGGTGGCAGGACAAAGAGGGTGGTAGTACATGGCTGTCACTCCACAGAGGGAAGAGTGACCAGTGGGGTACCACAGAGATCAGTGCTGGGACCGGTCCTATTCAACATCTTCATCAGTGACATTGCGCAGGACCTAGAAGGCAGAATTTCACTGTTCGCTAATGACACACAGCTCTGTAACAGAGTAGATGCACCAGAGGGTGTAGACAGAATGAGAAGGGACCTGCAGAAACTTGAAGAATGGTCAAGGGTTTGGCAGTTGAAATTCAATGCAAAGAAGTGCAAGATAACGCATATGGAGCACAAAAACCCTGGCACAATATATAAGTTGGGGGGTGAGGATATAGCATGCACCAAGCAGGAAAGGGATCTTGGGGTTATCATCTCTGATGACCTCAAGGTAGGGAAACAGTGTGACAAGGCAGCAGGTAAAGTAAATAGGACGCTGGAATGCATAGGCAGAGGCATCACCAGCAGGAAAAGGGAGTTCATAATTCCACTATACAAGACACTAGTGAGGCCCCACCTGGAGTACAGTGTACAGTTTGAATATGTACTCCCTGGAGGAGAGGAGGGAGAAAGGGGATATGATAGAGACATACAAGTATCTTACAGGGAGGAACAGGGTGCAGGAATACACTATTTTTAAGTGAAAAAGATGTTTCAGGACTAGAGGGCATGGGATGAAGTTGGAGGGAGGACGATTCAGAGGAAACGTGAGGAAGAATTTCTTCACCGAACGGGTGGTGGACAAGTGGAACACCCCACCAGAGGAAGTGGTGGGGGCTGAAACAATCACAGGATTTAAGAATGCATGGGATAGACATAAAGGAATTCTAGAGGTTAGGGGTAAGGGGCAACAGACTTCTAGGAAAACATAAACTGAACTTACAAGCTCAAATGGGCAGACTGGGTGGGCCATAGGCCCTTATCTGCCGACACTGTCTATGTATCTATGTATATCCCATAGGTATATGATGGGTATATGTGGTATACATGGAAATATACCCACTTAGGGGGGTTAATTAGATAATAAGGGCATGGGCCCGAAGGCAAGTGGCTTTAGTACCTAATTAACCCACTTTGGTGGGTATATGGCCTTGTATGTCACACATACCCATCATATGTTTTATACAATATATAACAGCTTTTGATGCTTTTACCTTCTGTGTGAGGCCGGGTTGTTTTCTTGGTAAACTGTGATCAGGGTCATTTCCAGGTTTGCCTTGTCATTATGTGACCCTCCATATTTCTGTAGTGTAGTGGCGTTTTGGTAGGGGCCGCTCCTTTGGCCCATTCTTGTTCCACAGTGTAGGGTTCCTTTATAAAAGGGGATCTGTCCAGGCCAGTCATTCTTTAGATCGTTGGTGGGGTCATGGATTGCAGTAGTGGTGAGTGGCGTCAATGGTCAGGAGGATGGCTTCCAGTTGGAAGCGTTGTGTGGCTTTGTTGATGACTGTGATCAAGAGCACGTTGGTCGTTGGTCTGTAGCAGTGTGGAGATGGCGACAGCTACGTAGAGAGCTGGTGTATCATGGGACAAGGCCATTGGTAAGGGCATACCCTCCACATGGCAAAACTTTTATAGCGAACACGTCGATGCCGACAACATCGACAACTCGCTGAAAAAGTCCACCTGGGCCCCCGGTACTCTTTCCCTCAGTCCTGCATCCCCTTCCTAAATCAACTCTGACTCGGAGTTGATAATCCTTAAGATTGGGGGGATGCGGTGGGCAGAACCCCTGAATGGGGTGTGCGGGGGCAAAACCCCCTGATGAAATGCAACTGTTTTCTCCAGATGGATTTATGTCAACTGCAACTTGCAGTCAACATATATCTGTCGTCGTAATGTCAGTCAATAAATAATTTGTCAAACTGGCATCATAGAGCCGTTGGTAAGTGTCAGCAGGATGGGCTCTAGTGTGTTCCCTGCAGCTAGCTTCCCAAGAAGGGTAGGGGAGTCTTCCTGGAACCATGGGCAGCATTCCCCCATCAGTAAAAACAGGTCTATGCACCCCCCTTCCCCAAGATGCACCTGGAAACAAGCTGTCACAACTTAGTGTGCCTTTCCTGGTCAAAAACTTACAAATACAAATTACAAAAAAATATATACATACATATGTGCAAAATATGCAGTTTATCTTCAAGTATGAGGTAGGACCATAACTCACACGTGGCAAAGCCATAGGTGAGCTAGAAAGGTCCTGCCCTATCACAGGTGGTGATAAACTGTGTATTCTGAGTCAGGCCATTGCTTATTTGATATATACAGCATCAGTTTATTAGTTTAACTTTTAAATATGCTGTTTGTTTGAGGATTTAACTGTTCTTTTCTTTCAACTGTTGAAATCAGTGCTGCACTGTGTACCTGGAGTACCACAGTCTTGACCCACAGACCACAAGAAGGTGCTGTGCAGGTAGAAACTTGACTGGAGGCTCAATCTTGCTGGGCTTCTCCACCGGAGGAAGCACTAGCAGCATTGGTTTCTTGGTTAGGGATTAAGCTTCGCTACTCCAACTCCAGCTCAATGGGGTCATTGACCAGGGTTGGGTTGGTCATCAATATGTAATCTGCATATCTTAATTGATCGGCGCCCCATTCCACCTTCTTTTCTCTCGAAGCTTAAGCACTGTACTTTGGCCAACCTTTTGCAAGAGAATGTGGTGGCTTCCTTTCAAACTTGGCAGGCCCGCTTTCAGTTAAGTCCCAGAGATTCTTTCAAGTATTTGCAAGTTAGGAATGCGATAGTAGCTTTTAATAATAAAGAAAACTGGACAGACCAGTCAGCTCAGGGGTTACAACAAATTGTTCAAAGCACAGAGACTACTCATGTAGTCTCAAGGATATATAAGCAACTCCAGGCCTTAGATCATAACCTTCCAACCAGAATTTGTTATTATTGGGTGCAGGAGCTCTCTCTCTACCCGGCTGAGGTAGGGTTCCGGGAAAAATATGGCTTACGAACTACAAATATATTAAACAGGACAGGTTGCATCTTACTCAATTTCAAATCATGCATAACATGTATTACACTCCACTAAAATTATATTAGATAGGACTGGCTGCCTCCCCAGACTGTTTTAGATGCAAAGCTGCCCCTGGCTCTCTTTATCATATGCTATGGGAGTGTCCCCGCATGTAGAGTTTCTTGAAATCTATTCAACAAGTGTTGGATCCCATTTTGGGCCTGGATACCCTATTTACCCCTGAATCTTGTATACTGGCGGTGTTCTCTCAGGGAACACCGGTGATGCCTCAGGCCGATATAACACTAATTGCCTCTATTGCTAAGCTAACTATGTTGAGGCATTGGAAAGAGGACTGACTTCCTACGATGTTGGAGTGGTACCATGAGGTTCTCCTCACTATTCAACTGGAAAAGCATATTGCCACCATCAGACAGAGTCCATTATTATCAAACTAACTGGGAGCCCCTTATGACCCTGCTCTCCTTATGGAGACCATAAAGGGCTTTCTCAATATTCCACTGCAAACCTGTAGTACTTGGAAGTCAAGTTGTCTCTTCCTTATATCTGTTCTTTTTTTTTATTCACTCCCCATTATTTTTCTCCTCACTATATTTCTCCCATTATTATGCAGAATGTGGCTTAAGGGGGGGGGGGTAGGGGAAATACAGAAGGGATATTAGGGTGGGGTTTTATTTCCTTTACGTGATGTTCTATCATTGTTTACTTAATAAGGTACAATACTGGAGTCCTGAGTATTTTATGTTTTGTTATCTTTATTGTAATTTTTCTTTTGTTGTTGTTCTTATTGTGTTGGCATATGACGTAAAACAATAAAGCATATTGCATAAAAAAAATACACTGGGATCAGTGTGGAAGGCCAGAGTAATCCGAGCTGCGGGTGCTGCGGGGTGCTCTGCATGTGTACAGGGGGATCTCTCTAACTTTTGCCAGTCCTCCGCACAGGCCAAAAATGAAAATCTGTTGTGGACTGCACCCCAAAGCCATGCACCACCTAGCTACTAGATTGTTTTACAACCCAACTGAACTCTTCAAATGTGGTTCCAGCAAAAAACATAACACTTGCATCACATTTGCTGAACTGGTATAAAACTGGTCAAAGTGACAACTGCATCCAGAAGCTGCAAAGTTTAATAACACACTCACCTACAAATGTGAGCTCAGCTCTGGCAAACAAATCCAAAGTTCTCTTAATTTCGACTGCAGTGTTACTTTCTTTGAACACTCTGAGATTCACCCAGCCCTGGAATAAATCAAGTAAGACATGAATTACGGCATGTTATGAGTAAAGATGAGAACTTCATTCAGTAATGATAAACCCATACTACCCCTTAATTTCTCTCACCACTGACATCAGGAATATGATCTCCCCTTATAGGAAACATGTCAGCCCCCCTCCACACACACTTTTTGTCAGTCTCATTCAATACCAAGTGGTGCTGGCCTACCCCCACCTTACCTCCTGAGTCTCACCCCAGCCCCCTCCCTTGGCTAAGGGTCCCAAAGACACGTAATATGTTAACTGTTTATGGTTAGGTGACTATATTACCTACCAAATTGGATGCGGTCTCCTCCCACATGCTGTCTCTGAGGGGAGGAACACCATCTGATACTGTGAGATACTGAAAGGTCCATTCTGATGTTCCAACAGTATTGTGTCCTGGACTGCCTCCCACCACACCACCCATGGGCTCTGGTTCTGTATAGTAATACATCAGAGGAGATGGGGCACAGCTGAGTGCAGACTCTGCATAGTTGGCATGGCTTGGGGGGCCAACATCAGGCATAGAAGACCAGCAGTTTTCCAGCTTATGTTCCTCTCATCCTCTGGCCTGAGATGCAGGCTCTTCAGCACATCAGCCATCCTCTCACACACCACCATCCTTTGTTCCAGCATCTTGTCATGCTACTTCCACCCGGTGCTAGAAAGTAGCCACATAGGTAAGCATAAATACCCATACCCCCCCAAGAAGGAGAGTTTCCAACTAGATGCTTGGCTGCCCACAGGCGAAGTAGCATCTACCACTCTGTGACACCGCCAAGCTGGTGATCGATCGTACCCGGGGAGACGGACGGCCAGCTGGTGGAGGAGGCTTGAGCATCAGAAGACCGCTCGCCTTCTCCATCTCAATCAATTCCGGTAGCATGGCAAATATTGAAACAATATGAAATACTGGTGGGTTTTAAGCTAAACACTACAAAAACAGAGATCTTAGCCTTTAATTTTATTCCTACCCAACAACTGAAAAAAGAATACCCATTTAAATGGCACACTACAAAAATAAAATATTTAGGAATTACCATCCCTCTTAATCCAGAGGTGCTGGAAATTTTAAATTATAAACCCCTCATGAACAATATCCAAAATGACCTGGAAAGATGGTTCACCTTTCTTACTCCCTTCCATCAATGGATAGAAATAGTGCATATGAATATACTCCCTAGACTACTTTATTTAATTCAGAACATCCCCTTTTTACCAGTAACATATTACTTTAAATCATGGGATAAATTAATCTCCACGTTTATTTGAGGTAAGGGACGGCCTAGGATACGATTGTCTGTTCTTAAACTATTCCTGGCTCAGGGAGGCTTTAATCTTCTGGACTTTAAATTATACTCCGAAGTGTCATTTCTTAGGATAATCTTAATATGGTTGACGGAATCCTACTCGACCCCTTGGAAGGATATCGAATTTCACCTAAATGATCTATTTGATATAAAAAAAAATCTTCTTTCTTCAGAGGAGAGGTCTTTATCACCCACTACTTTAACGGGCATTATGGCTCAAATTTATAACTTTTGGAAAAATTCAAGGCAAACTGGGCCAGTCCGTATTATATACGAATACACTAAATTAATATCAGAAGATGATACATTTACACCCATACATATGGATTCCACATTTCAGGAATGGAGAAAATTAGGCCTTACACATTTTTTCCAGTTTTGATCCCCCCAAGGGATAGTCCCTTTTGAAAAATTATAGTCCCAATATAGTCTTCGTAGATCAGATCTATTTTGCTATTTCCAGGTTAGGAACCATATACTTAGAAACCGAATTATACAACCCAAGATCCAGTATCCAACCCTGGAACTCCTCAAAACATTTATGGAAGCTATAAAGGGGGATTTGGGTAAGCATTTAATGAGAATAATATACAGGGAATTGAGAAATGAACAAAAGAAATCAACTAAATCCATATTACAGGAATGGAACAGAGATCTCCACCTAGAAATAACTATGGAGAAGTGGAGGGGATCAGCTGTAGGTGCGGTTAAGATCACTTCCTCCCCATTTTGGGGAGAATTTGTATGGAAGTGTCGTTCCCCCTTTTTTAGAGCTCTGGCAGTACTGCTTAAATTCCTCCTGGAAGAATATGGAGTTTGTTGGCGAAAATGTGAGTGCCCGAGGGCGACACTGGGACACATTCTCTGGCAGTGTCCTTGTTTGATGCCCTTATGGATATCCCTACAAACATAATTAACTAGCTTATTAGAACAAGAGGTACAATTAACAGCTGAGTAGGTACTGCTGGGGATCTTTCCAGACCATTCCCCTCCATGGGAACAAACTCTTTTACCTCCCAGTTTGTTGGCGGTCAAAAAGTCAATAACCCACAGGTGGATGACTAGCACCATTCCAAAAGTATTAGAATGGAGATCTATCATGTCGGAAATGTATGTTACAGAATCCCTTAATGCAGAAATCCAGGGTAAAGCTCCAACATACATGATGAGATGACAGAGATGGGTGCTCTACCAGGGGGTGGTAGAATCACATTTGTGACCCTAGTATTGGTAGAATTATTATGGGAGGGAACAGAAGGGAAAGATTGAATAATGATAGAAGAGCTGAGAGAAAAGAGAATTTAATTTAAGCCAAGGGGGGGGGATCTAATCAAGAGAAAGGAAATGCCTCCCCCAAATATAAAGATAATAAGGAATAAATAAAACATAAGGGGTAAATAAGGTAAAATTTAGATGAAGTGGAGCTGTAGCTTTATCTTTTGAATGATCTTTGACTAGAACATTGTATACTTATCGCACTACACATTCAACCCTTTGGGTAAAATTATATAAACTGTCAATCATATAAACTGACTGGAGATATATGGCAATATTAGAAAATGTCTGAAATGTACTCTTGACTAACTGTAGCAAAAACCTTTTAATAAAAAAATAAAAAAAGACTGCTCGCCTTCTCTGGGGAGGGAGGGGGGATGAGGCTCAGCGCCTGACTGGCCTCTGGCGGAGACCAGAGATGCAGCAGGCACCAAGCCACCAATGGGGGAGGTGTGATGGATGTCAATGTTCACACCTAGATGTCAGGGCGCACATCACGCTACACTACAAAAACAGGAAAAACAACTCCCTGAAGAGCTGGGTAGACGGAACACCTGGCACAGACCCCAACATCCCCTGCCTGTCCCGATCAGTGTGACCCAGACGAAACTAGAAGTTCAGGGTGTACGGGTCCCACCTTGTGAATAGCCACAGCTCCTTGGGGGGTACACCCAAGGACTCCAGGCAGTGAAGATGGGGCAGATGTCTAGGCGACTCCCAAAGAAACAGCGCTCGGGGAGTAGGGGAGCATAAATAGCAAATACAACTAGATGCTAGATTTTCTCCTGACAGCCTCCTCTCCTGGTTTCATAGGCTGAGGGTGAGAACGTGGAGGGCCAACTTGACAATGATTCCCTACCACTCTGCGCCATAGAAACAGCAAAATTACTAGGATATTATAGCTTAGAGATTAGAGTAATAAGCTTGGTGCATCCAGCAGACCTGGGTTTGAGTCCCACAGCCTCCACTTGTATACTGTGTGACCCTGAACAAGTCACTTAACCTCCCAGTTCTCCCAAGATGCACCTGGAATTGATCCATTGGAAACCAATGGAAATGAGTCCCCAACTCAATGGTACATGCATTTGGCATAAATAAAATAAAAAAAATTAAAAATAAGGAAAGGAGGAGGCCATTAGGTCATTTATGCCTGTGCTGCGGTTAGTCCCTTCTTGGGGCTGGGTTTTTTTTTTGCCATAGAGCTTTCTGCCCTCTGGCCATAACTTCTGCCTGGCATTCACAGCCATGTGCCAGTGACCTCCTTTACAAATTGAGCATATACTATTCATGTATTGGTCCTATATGTGTCATACATATACAATATTCTTTGCAAAAAACGTTGTTAATGCACCAGTTAGGGTAACTTAATGCCACAAAACTAGGGAAATGTGGCATTAGGGTCCTCACCCTCTGCCCCCCATGCAGCAAAAGGAAAAAATATTAGGGTTTTGGATCTCCGGAGCCTTGGCCAATCAGTGTGTGTGGGGGGGGTCTTCCTTGGGGTTGCCAGCCCTAATGCTCACCCCTCCCCCCAGTCTGAAGCCTCCTGTCAGAAGCACAAGGTACAGCTCCAAGCCAGTGCCTCAGAGTGATACACTCTTCTAAGGTAGAGAGGTACATCTCGCCACATCATATATTTTATTTTTACCCAGAATCACCCAGCTGAACTGTATCATCTCGTTTCCAGTAAGGTCCTGCTTCTAACCATTTGCATAGTTGGGTGCACTGGGGTACTGGCGATTTAACCAAGGTCACACAGTGTTTGGATCTAGGGGGCTTTGAACCTGGGATCTCCTTGTTCCCAAACTCTAATTACTAGACAACATTGCCTCCAGTACTGCAAATGCTTTACACCAAAATGAAACAAACATTGGCGTACTTCAAATGAATGTTGTTCCATATATAGAAAATATACTGTAGTTATTGTCTGTATGTGACAGGATGCCATAGAATTAACTCCAGCACGTCAACAAAAAAAAAGAGGCTGTACTACCATTTTGGAGCCCTGTGTTATCTGATTGCCCCAAGTAAATGAAAACTAAAGATTGTCTTATAACAAAACTAAACCAACAAAAAAAACAGACTTGTTTGTTTGGATCTATATCCCAAAGCACTGCACCAAGGTTAATTTACAGCTGGAGTCCCAGAAGGCAGTGGCAGCAGCAGGCACGTACGTTGTGGCTGCATGAATTCATCAAATTAAATAACTTTCAATTAAAAAGGTCACACATTCCTTTCAATTATTTAAAACAGGCCTTTGAAGCAGGCTACGAATTACAAACAGTCATGCAAACTGTCTATGTAAGTTTATATAGAAGTACTGCCTGTGCACATTACCGCATCTTCGCATCCCCAAGAATATGAAGAAGTCTGAAGGGCTGACTGATAAGCCTTGTTCATTTGTTACTGTCTGAACTGGGAAAACATTTAAAAAAAACAACAGCATAAAAAAAGAAAAATGCTTGCTTTCTGGGTAAATTGTGTTCTGGGGAGGCCTTCTCATCCTGCCCTACAGAGTGATTTGCATAATGATACCCATAATGCTCTACACGGTGTTTGAGGTTTCTGTGTGTATGTGAATGTGCGTGTGTGTTTGGCAGAACACAGAAACAAATCAAAATGGACATTCTGTTCTCTCGTAGCATCCCTTTTTCTTTCAACCAAGCATCTTTCTTCCTTGCATCTACTTGGATGTCATTCAGCCAGACTCTCCCCCAGCCAAATCATCCAAGTTCCCAGGACTTGACCCCCAGCTTGCCCTCGTGACAGGGTCCTAGGGGTCAGCCCATACCCCGGGGAAGGAGGATCCAGTAGCTGGAGTGCTTGATCAGTAGCTTCAGACCTGCAAGGGTCCGGCATCATGCAGCTTGAGTGGGGGGCATTCTGACCTCCATTTTCTCTCTCTTTTGGCATTTCAACATGCGATGACGCAGGTTTGCCTGCATGCGCAAGGCATGTCCACATCCACTGGGAGCTCTCCCCATGCTGAAGCACTGAACTGCGCTGACTCCCAATTTCTGCTGGGTGTCAGTCAAGCAGCAAAGCCCCCCCTCCCCAAAAGAGGAGAGCTGTTCTAGGGACACTCAATCCTCCCTCCCCCCAGCCGTGTCCCCCCCAGGCACCTAGGTCTGCTCCTGAACCCCAGATGCAGACGCAGCAAGTGGTAACTCCACCGGGTTCCTGGCATCCTTTTTTTTCTATATTGATTTGTCTGCCCTGGAGCCTGGTCAGCCCCTCTACCCCAGCTCACCCCAAGTCGCAGCCAGCCTCCCCCAGTACTCACCAGCCAATCATCCCCCATGGCTAGCACTCCATGGCAGAGCCAGGAGAGGGAGGGCTGTCCCCTCCAAAGCACAATCCAGATGGACTGGGAAGCAACCCAGCTCGGGAGCAAGCCAGTTGTCATCTGCCAGTTCCATTTTCCCATTTTCTGCCCCCCCTCGGCCAGCAGTATGCAATGACACAAAGGCGCATGCATGTGGAGGCACACGCATCCCATGTGTCATGCCATCAGCTGTCCCACAGTTCTGCTGCACCTGCTGTCTTCCCACCAAGCCTCTGTGTGGTGGCAGAACTGCAGTGGCCTGTCAAGTCCTCCCTCCAGTCCATTAAATGCTCGATCCCCTTCCCCGCCCGGCCAACCCCCAGCAGCCAGAGTATGCTTCCGAACCTGGGATGCCGGCGTGATTGGAGGTGAGTCATCTGGCACCTCAACCTTCTGCGCTACTGAGATAGCTCTCCTAACATCCTTTAAGGATCCTACACACTACTCTTCTTGCAGCTTGTTTCCCTCGTATGATGCCTTTGAGTGTCTGAAGTGACTGTTCTCCAGAATTCCAATATGAGCAATTACATTTCAGTTTCCTATAGAAGCATTCATCAGAGAGCTATTGATGCCTCAGGAAGAAGTCTCGAAATTGTAATACTTGAATTCAGTTTCACATTAAATGTCATACATTTACTCATTCAATTCTTCTCATACTGTATTACTAAACACATCTGCAGGAAAACAGGATCTTTTATCCTATGGCCTCTCACCTGCTCCAGCTGATTCCTTACACATGATGTCAGTCAATCATTTGTTCTTAGATTCTGATACAGTGATCGACAATATTACTATATGAGCAACTCTCCTCCAATCACAAGCCAGAGTTGCAGTTTATTCCATGGCAGACTCAGTACTGTTTTATTCTTAACAGATAGTAGTGACATCATCATCCTACCTTAGATTCTGATTGGTCTGCACTTCTAACTGTAACTGTAAACTGAACAAGTGCAGTGCCAGGAGAGGGAAGTAGCGGAGTCACCACAAACTTACCTAGGGACAGAAACAATACCCTAGCTTTTTTCAAGCACATGAAGTATTATAGCGATAATGCACTGGTTGGCTCAGTAGCCTCAGCAATAATATGGTTGTGCTGTGAAGATAATGTACTCGGCCCTTGGCCTTATTTCACTCAACAATCACATTATTGTCTCATATAGTGAGCCAACTAGCACATTACCACTGAGGGCTCCATCCTCTAAAGCATCCCAGATATGCTTGACTTGCTGATTTCAATCGCACATTGTCGTTCATTGCACCTGCAGCAGGAAGCATTTTACACAATGTCTCGTAGTACGTAATTTACACTGTCTTGTTAGCTGTTATTATCGATGACTGGATTTTTGTAACTCTCCCTGTTCCCTCTACCCCCCAGCCCGGGTCGGACCTCATAATGAGCATAGTCTCAGTGTGCCTTTCTCGGTCACCAAATTTAATTATAAAATGGCAAGAAAAACTCTAGAAATTTTATTGGCTGAAAGGCGCCACTTGACCATGCAGTAAATCTTTATAAATGCACAATCAGGTGCCAGATCTCATTTTCCTCCCCCCTCCCAAAAATCTAGTTACAGCCATTTTATAAGTTTAATAAGCCACTCCGGGGTCTGCATCACAGAATTTCAATGCGCATCCCAGGGGTGTAGGGATACTTGGCCTTCGGCCTCGTGCATTACTGCACACCCCTGGTGCATGCACTGAAATCCTATAATTTACACCCTGTTATTACTTCATACTTACATAAATAACTAAAATAAACAGGCCACATAGCGCAGGGGCAGGGCGCCCGCTCGCTACTCCAGGTTCAGAAACAGATCTGGATCACAGGGGGTGGATGTGGCAGGAGTTAATGAACATCCAACTAAGCTGCTCTCCTCTTGCAGGGTGGGGGATCTCTGCCTTCACTGTCAGACTGCCACCCAGTGGTGGTTTATGACAACACATGCAAAGGCTTTCTCAGGGATAGGGAGCTGCCATAGGTGCCAGTGCATGCGCATAACTGCCCATGCGCACACTGCACGCCAGCAGCCCCCTTGGGGAGAAAATGGTGGGGGAAAAAAACATGAAGCAGCAAGATGGTGACTGGCTGCACTCAGGCGCCCACACCACTAACAACAAACCCGCCTCCAAGGTAAATCCTGCAACTCTGGTGGGGACCGGGGACCCTCACCATGGGGACAAATCACAAAGACACACTGGAGTTCAAGTTAAGTACCTGCTGATGGTGGACGAGGGCCCTGGGGGAACCAGTCTGATGGAAGCTGCCCACCACCTGGTAAAACCAGAAAAGAAAATGCAAATTAAAAAACAACAAAAAACAAAGGGGCTACTCTGTGTGTAGAAGGTTGCTCGGGGCACGGCTCCGGAACAAGCCAGAGGTTAGGTGAGTCAGAAGTAGAACAGGATGAAACACCAAGAGAAAAAGAAAACGTTTTTCCAGGATGATTGCCCCTATTACTTTCAGACCATGCACAGCCACAGGATCCCCATGTTCCTGGGTGAATGTAGATGAAGCTGGGGCTGGGAGGTCACTGGCAGGATGAATGGGGAGGGGTGAGCTGCCAGGAGAATAACAGTCCTAGAAAAAAAGTCCTTTTCTTAAATTTGTTCTTCCATTCTTTTTTTTATTACCTGATAACAGGGTAGGACACACTGGGCACAAGACCGTTTCCAGGGACGACCCAGGAGCACAGGGAGGTTGAGTGACTTGCTCAGGTTCACACAGTATGCAAGTGGAGGTTGTGGGAATCAAACCAAGGTCTGCTGGCTATACTGTACCTTAAAGTACTGCTTTGAAGGCCCAGTGGTGTGGTGGGCTGAGGCATTGGTTGCCACACCAGTGACCTGGGTTTGAGAAGAGATGTGGGTCACTCGGGGTTGGCAAGGGGAAGGAGGATTCAGCATCCACAGACAGCTTTCCTCCTTGGGGGGGGCACACATGCTGCTGCTTCGCTAACACCTAGCAGAGGCTAGATGGTACAGCAGCAGCCATCTCTCGGGGAGCCAGGCACAAGTGCTGAGTACATGTGGCATCTTTACATCGCACACCTGCATCACTGCACGCTTTGCCAACCTCACGGAACAAGGGAGGAAATACTGGTAGAAATACCTGGGCCAGTAGGAAGACACCAGCTCTCATAGGCCCAATACCTAACAACTCAAGCCCCACCAGTGACCAGATCTGTGCTTCGGCAGAGGTTGGGAACTCCCACCAACCCCACCAGCAGGGCTAAGCCCTGAGGGAATAAGGTAGTGAAGGTAAGACCTGGAAGGAGTCAGTGTGATGAGGCTGTGGGGGCCCACTGGATGGGGGGAAGGGGCAGATGGACAAATGAAGGGGGCTAAACAAATAATGGGGAGAAAAAAATGCTTCAAAGTGAGCCAACAGTGCACAGGCAAAAAAGGTCCCCATATTTATGCAAAGAAAGCCTTACCTCATGATTAGGGCTATACTTTTGTCCCGGAAAATTTGGGGGAAAATCAGATATCGTCATGGTCAAAAAATGACAGAAATCATGGAGATCCCAATAAAAGTCTTGAAATATCAGGGATCCATTGTGTAACTCTATTTTGACACATTTTTATACAAGAAAATCAGCAAAAATACTTAAAAAATGTATTTGACTTGTTTAGCACCAGGAGGCAGCATGCTGTGTTCCTGTCCCAGAAACGGGGACTCTTGTAAAAGCCCCAGAGCCCACACAGAGGCCAACTGGGGACCAAACCCACTGTGGTGGTCAGGTACAAAATTATGGATCTGTCATTTGCAAACACCAAAAATGATGTTGGTTTCATGGAAAATTCTAGAAATCGTGGTGTTGTCATGGTAAACGCTAAAACTCATGGGCTTGTCATGGGCATAGTCAATAATTTTTATAAACATGGGAAAAATTGTAGAATCCATGATTTGAGTGATAAAGCCCTACTCATGGTAAGCAAGTGAAGACAGTTATGCAGACTGGCCCTGTGACACAATGAGTTTAAGTGCTGGACCCCACATCACCAGCCAGGTCTAAAAGTGCACTTATTAGAACATAGCTTCTCTAACTGTTCCCGTTGACAGGCCCCTTGCCAGTGACACAGTGTATAGGCTCCAATAATGTTTATTTTCTGTAGCTGTACGGGGAGACTAACCAAAGCTCCCAAAGACTGCATGTTGCTAAATGGGAAATGATCCTTATCTTTACCTGGAAAATACAGTTATTATGTCTTGTGGAATTGTATAAATTATAAATTGAATATGTATGTATGTCATCCAGCAGTGTTTCTTTGTAACTAAACCCGTCCACTGTACTGTAATTGTCCAGTCCAGTGCTTTATTGTATTCATACCTGTCTAAGCTACTGTATAGAAACATAGAAACATAGAAACATAGACTTTGACGGCAGATAAGGACTGCTAGGCCCATCTAGTCTGCCCATTTCCCTACCTACAGGATAGGCCGCAGATCCTAGTTAACCAACAACCTATTTCTTCCTACTCCCCTCAAGAATTGCCTTATGTCTGTCCCATGCATTCTTGAATTCTCCCACAGTTTTAGACCCCACAACCTCCTCAGGAAGGCTGTTCCATGCATCCACTACCCTCTCTGTGAAATAATACTTCCTCACATTGCCCTGAACCGCCTTCCTTCTATCTTTAAATTGTGTCCCTTGTTCTTAAAGTCTCTTTTTCTGAAAGATGCTACCCTCTTGGACTTTGTTGATTCCACTGAGGTACTTAAAGTTTCTATCATGTCCCCCCTCTCCCTTCTTTCCTCAAGGGTATACATATTAAGCTCCTTTAGTCTCTCCTCATCACTGCTGGTGCAGACCCTGCACCATTTTGGTGCCCTCCTCTGGACTGCCTCTATCCTGTCTAAGTCCTTGCGGAGATGGGGTCTCCAGAACTGGACACAGTACGCCAGATGGGGTCTTACCAACTGTCTGTACAGAGGGATAACAACTTCTTGTTTTCTGCTGATGATGCCTCTCCCTATACATCCCAGTATACCCCCAGCCCTCCCTACTGCCTTCTCACATTGCTTGCTAACCTTAAGGTCATCTGATATGATTACCCCCAGGTCCTTTTCATTTTTTGTTGTTGTTACTACCTCCCCACCCATTGTGTATTCTTCCCCTGGGTTCTTGTTTCCCAGGTGCATTATTTTGCACTTCTTTGCATTGAATCCTAGCTGCCATACTTCTGACCATTCCTCCAACCTTGCCAAGTCCCTCTTCATCCTTTCCACACCTCCTTGTGAATCAACCCTGTTGCAGATCTTTGTGTCATCTGCAAAAAGGCATACTTTTCCTTCCAGTCCCTCTGCAATGTCAATTATGTGGATGTTTATTTGTGATTATATGAATTATTTTCGTAAATAATCCTGGGTCACCCCTGAAAAGGGCCTCCTGCAGGCCCAGTGGGCTTACTCAGTCAACAAAATTCAAATAAATAAATAAAATAAATGCCGGGGACCCATGTTCAGGAACGGGCCAGGGTTGCTCAGGGGCTGGCCAGGAGAGGGAAGATTAAGTGTCTCATGAAAGAGCAGCTCCCTCAGGGTGTGTGGGGGAGGTTCCTGTGTTCTGCCACTTGACTGCTACCTGGCAATGGTGGTGGGAATAGTAAGAAACGGGCAGGCCATCGGCAGGCGTAGCACATACATGTGTCAATGCACGTGTGCATACATGTCACTGCGCACCAATACCCTTGAGGAAACTAAAGGAAAACCACACCAGTAGACAATGCCCTAGCTTGCTCAGCATCCACCACTGGCACCACATGACCCTGTGGGGCAGGCCACCATGGTGGTTAACCTGTAAGTCACAGAGACGGGTCAGTGACAGGGCTGGGAGGACGCCGCCGAGGCCAGGGATGTCAGGAGCCAAAACATACATTCATAAGTGACACTGCAGATGAACTTGAAGGGAAGGTATGTCTTTTTTGAAGATTACACCAAGATCTATAATAGGAGGGATAGTCAGGAGGTGGTGGAGAAAATGAAAAATGACCTTAGAAAGCTTGAGGAGTGGTCAAGGTTATGGCAGCTGGGGTTCGATGCCAAAATGTGAAAAATCACTCACCTGGACCACAGAAACCTAGGAGCTAAGTATAAAATGTGGGGTGGTGCTGTTATTGTCAGTCACTAAGTAGGAAAGGGACCTTGGGGTTATATCTGATGACCTCAAGGTTGCAGGGCAGTATGACAAGGAAGTGGTCAAGGCCAGAGGGAGGCTGGAGTACACTGGGAGAAGAATCGCCAGCAGAAGGAGAGTGGTGATATTACTGCTGTATAGATAATCTGTTGAGACCACATCTAGAATATTGTGCCTGGTTCTGAAGGTCGCATCTCAGAAAGGACATAGACAGGGTAGAGGCAGTCCAGAGGAGGGCAACTAAAATGGTGAAGGTGTTAAATGAGAAATCGTATGAGGAGAAACTGAGGGATCTCAGCATGTACACCTTGGAGGAGTGGAGGGAGAGGGGATATATGACAGAGACCTACAAGTACCTCAGGGGGTGAGAACAGGGTACAGGTGGGGAGTCTCTTTCAAATGAGGCAGTGCACCAGACCAAGAGTGTATGCAACGAAGCTAGAAGGGGAGGAAGTTAAGGAGTGATGTGAGGAAACACTATTTCTCTGAAAGAGTGGTGGACGCCTGGAACAGCCTGCCACCAGAGGTAGTGGGGGTAAAAACAGTGAAGGGTTTCAAACATGCATGGGACAGGAACAGAGGAATACTGATAAATAAACATCCGCCAGAAACCATTTATGGTCTGCAGAGACAGAACAGGCAGGCAATATCTAGGCAAACTGGATGAGTCATGAGGTCCTTTTCTGCTGACAAATACTATGTTTTTATACAAGGAAAAAAAAGAAAGTTGTAAATGAAAGAAAGAGATCATATCTTGACTCCATGGATCAGGCAACCTGATCATTTCTACTTCTTAATATGATGCCCCCCCCCCCACCACCACCACTAGCACTGAGATTTTTTTTATTTTATTTTTTATCAGTGTGGTGAACGCTCCATAGACTTCAATGAGGGAAGGTCACTCTTTATTTTAAAACTATTTTAAGAGTACATTTTGTTTCAAATCACGCCACTGTTCCGTTAACAAGTCTCTCACCACCCCATCCCACCCCACCCCTCCTCACCCTGGAATCAGCGTTGTGGGTTGGTGACTTTCAATAATGAAATCACCAGCCTTCAGGGATTATAGATTACCATGCCATGTAATATATTCAATTACCCGTTGTGTGGGGCTCTGCTGACAATGCTTGTTTGCTTTCACTGACGATACAGAAAATTAAAAAAACTGCGTTCAGAGAGTTGCGCAGTACTTTATGAAACCAGTGGTTTCAATTAATAACCATGCTACCTTTCAACTGTATATCTGCACAGTGCCACGGGACAACATACTGTTTTCATTAAACCCACTGGAACGGGCCTACTTATCCATGCTTAACTGGACTCCCCAGGCCCTGGTGTATTCAGATAAATCTCATTTTGATTCTATTCCAAACTCTCAGGTAATTCACTCATGTGCAGTGTCATTTGTGCTGAGCTAAGGACCTGAGAGTGTGTGCACCATAATATCACAGACGCAGTGAGCAATGTCCGAAGTATCGACTGATAGGCAGATACAAAAACATCACCCCCCCTCCCCAAGGACAGCCCTGAAGGTTCACCAGCGTAACATATTCTGTAGCCCCAATTAGAGCATGAAAACAGAGATACCTAAAATACATTCTCCAGGTTTACCCTGAAACATTGTTTTAATATTGTGACAGACAAATGGAGGATGCATTGTCTGAGGTTCAGAATACTGGCTTGGGAACTGGGAACATCCAAGTGTAGGTTCAAATCCCACCAGAGTCACTTACATGTTTTATGAACTTAAGTAAGACACTTGACCTCTGAGTGCTTCAGTCCCACCACCTGTACAAACGGGTAAAATCAGGAATGCCATGGAATATGAGATATTGCATCTCAGGTACGAGGTTAAAAAAAATGAAAAGCCAAATTATTTATTTTTTTGTGTTACATAAAGGCTTTTCTGCCCCGTTTGGCCTGGGTTATGCAGTAGGCTCTCAGCCCCATCCCCGCTCCTCCCAACTTGTGACCACCTTCCCAGTACTTGCCACAGTAGTCTCCCATGGCTTGCCCCACTCCCCCATGGTGGGGCCAGAAGGGGGAGGGCTATCCTCTCCCTGTGTTCATAATACAGATCCCTGGTAGCCCAGCAATGGTGAAAGCGAAAAGGCAGGGCTTCAGAAAGCCTGCATGGCCCTATTTTCTCCCTAGGTCCCCGGTTGGCACACAAGCACCATAGAAGTGTGGCCCCTCCCAACTATATCGCGTAAACCTGCATTGCCATCAGGCCTCCACATGGTGACAGTCAGAGGCTGGGTTGGCATGCCTCCCCTCCCTGGGAGAGCAGGCCTTCAGATGGTGACAGTCAGAGGCTGGGTTGGCATGCCTCCCCTCCTCGAGAGAGCAGGCCTTCAGATGGTGATGGTAAGAGGCTGAGCAGGCCTCCACATGGTGACAGTCAGAGGCTGGGTTGGCATGCTTCCCCTTCCCCCCTCTGGGGAGAGCAGGCCTCCACATGGTGACAGTCAGAGGCTGGGTTGGCATGCCTCCCCTTCCCGGGAGAGCAGGCCTTCAGATCATGACAGTCAGAGGCTGGGTTGGCATGCCTCCCTTCCCCTTCCCAGGAGAGCAGGCCTTCAGATGCTTGAGCCTCCCCCCTTGACCGACCCCCAGTAACCCGAGTCCACTCCCGAATTGGGGCTGCCAGCATGGTGGGCGGTAATGCTGCTGCTGATCCACTGGGCCGGCAAGCAAAATCTTTCTTTTGATTATAATTTTCTATTTTATTTCCATAGGTTGGACCAGCTGAGATTAAATACTTTGTTTTCAGTGTATTCCTGCTTTCTGACACAGCCCCAGAGGACATGAGATACCTCTGGGAGAGAGGGCAGCATCTGATGTGGGACTGCACTCTTGTAGTTCACAGCAGTCATATCATCTGAACGTCTCTTCCTCTACCCCTCCCGACATGTAGCAAGGTGTGTGATGTTGGACAGACAGGTAGCAATATCATGCCCCAAGATGACATCATACTCTGACATCAGGGGAGCTCAACTCTGCTGCCTGAAGGGCTCAATCCAGTCTCCTCTAAAAGATCTATCTTGGGTTGGGGTCTCATGCCTGTCAGACATCTTATGTTTCCCAGCCCTGCAACTACAACTGAAATATTAGAAAAAACAACTACCCCTCCCCACCCCTTGAACATTCACCCCCCCACCTCTGAACACTCGCACACAAAACACTACTTGCAACCTCATCACTCACCTGTTATCAGACAGCCAACTCCTTCACAAGCACACTCAGGTTATATAACACTGCCACTCCACCCATCGCTCCATCCATTAGCCTCAATTCCCCCACCCAGCACCCCTGACTGGCAACATGCAGCAGCTGCTCAGAAGTCCAAAACGACCATGGGTCCAAATTTGGAAGTAATTCCTTTTTCTTTTTTTCTTTTTTAATTACTGTACTTTTTTCTCCTTATGAGCTGACCTTCGCCCACTGGCCCTGCCTCACACCCAGTCCCATCACCCACTTCATCTGGGACTTACCACTCCTGTCTTCCTCCCTGGCTTACCCCCACCCCCGGGGTGGAGCTGCCAGGAGGTGACACAACCCTCAGCGAAGTTAGAGTACACTGCCGGGAGAGCGCCTCAGTTGGCAGTGCGGCACCTACAAGGCGAGGCGGGCATCATCCTGCTTCGATCAGGGGTGTTTCATGCTTCTTCCCCCAGACCCCATGATGTCAATGGGGCACGCAACATGCATGCTCATCAATACTGACCTCCACCCTCCCTGAGCCTTGGCTCCTGCTGCACCGCCATCTGTGGTAATGCCGGTGGCCGTACTGCGGCAGAGATCCAACCCTCCCTCCCCCAAGATGGAGTGCGTTACCTTGGGATGCTCAACCGACCTCCCCCAGCCGGCCCTGCAATGTTCCAGGCTCATTCCCAAACCCGGGTCGTTGGCGTTGCAAGTCGTACTGCTACTGCTGCACCGACAGACCAGCCCTTTGAAAGTAATTCATGTTTTTTGGAAGTTGAAATACTTCACAGGTCCCAAAATTTGGAAGACAATATTCGAAGACAGAGATTTTTTTTTTCAGAATGTATGTTATAAATAATTCTGGTAAAATGCCCTGTCAGCAAATCAGATGTATGGCTTCCTTGCCTGCAAAACTGGATGTCACCCAAGTTTCCTTTTTTTTCAATTGGGGATTCAAATCCCCCCTCAATTTGTTTCAGAAGGTTTTACGTTATATATGGAAGTTTAGTATTTCCAAAATGGAGACTCTGTTAGGCACTATGTTTTACTATCAGAGATGCTTGTTGCACCATTTGTAATACATCCACAGTACAGTCCAGTTAGTACGCTCAAACGGCAACCTCAACAGGACAGAGTTTTAAATATTGCGAACGGCAGGCATCTTTAAAGACTTGAGTCATTTATTACAAAAAGCGTTATACAAAGGTCATTTAGTTAAATATCTGAGAGCATTAACAATATACTGAGGATGAATCTAAGGATGTCACAAATACATTTTTGCTAAAACACTATATGTTGAGACTATTTGCTGACTGACTAACAAATACTACTGCTTTAACTAAAGCCCTTCCAACATGTAACATTAAATACCACTGATTTCCTACACCTCACTTACCTATTATTTAGTTAAGTAGTTTTGGTTGAATAGAAAGGAGGGCTAGATATTGGATGCCCAGAATTATATTTTATAGGGAGCACTTGATTGGGAATCTTTATACAGGTCTTCAGTAGTTACTTGGTGACACAACTCAGTTGGTCTTAGATAGTTGGACTTTAGGAGGGCTGACTCTGGCAAAATGGGGGCATGCCTCACAAAAGCACTAGCAAACAGGCAAGAAGGTGGGGTGGAGGAAAAATGGGGAAAAATCAAAGCTGCCATCACAGAGGCAACAAGCCTTTGTGTGAAGCAAATAAACAAAACAAAACGAAGGAAAAAAACACTATGGTTCTCAAAAGAGGTGGCTGGGAAGGTTAGGAGGAAAAAGACAGCATTTAGGAAGTACAAGGAAACACAGAAGGAGCAGGACAAAGAACTGTACCAGTTAAAGCAGAAGGAAGCGGAAAGGCAGTCAGAATAGCAAAGGCCCAAATTGAGGAAAAGATAGCCAACTCAGTTAAGAAGGAGGATAAAACCTTTTATAAGTACATTAGGGAGCGTAGAAAGACCAGGGGAGGGATAGTGAGGCTTAACAAAGGGGGTGGGGGTGGGAAGAGGGTGACGATGACAAAGCAGAGATACTGAACAAATACTTCTGCTCAGTATTCACAAAAGAAAAGGAGGGGGAGGTACCTAAACCAAATAATAGAAGCACACTGAATAGGGAGGTCAATACCAGTCCAATCATAGAAGAAAGGGTCCTGAAAGAACTCCTAAAACTGAAGGCGAACAAAGCAATGGGGCCTGACAGGATTCACCCCAGAATTCTAAAAGAACTAAGGGGAGAACTAGTGACACCACTGACTACTCTTTTTAACAAATCATGGGAGGATGGTGTATTACCTGAGGACTGGAGGAGGGTGGATGTGATTCCTCTTCACAAAAGTGGGAGCAAAGCAGAGGCAGGAAACTGCAAACCCGTTAGTTTGACCTCAGTGGTAGGGAAAATGATGGAGTCACTTCTGAAAGAAAGAATTGTTGAGTACCTAGAGGCTAGTGGGGCATAGGACCCAAGGTGCCATGGACTCACAGTGGAAAGGTCATGTCAGACGAATCTAATAGATTTCTTTGACTGGGTTACCAGAGTAGTAGACCAGGGAGAGGCTGTGGACGTGACCTACCTAGACTTTAACAAGGCATTTGACACAGTCCCACATAAAAGATTAATAAACAAACTAGCCAGCCTTGGAGTGGGTCCCAGGGTGGTAACTGGGGTAAAAAATTAGCTGGACAACAGGACACAGAGGGTAATAGTAAACTGAGTCCACTCTGAAGAAAGGGGGGTTACTAGTGGGTACCGCATGGTTCAATACTGGGACCGGTTCTCTTTAATGTCTTTATAGGTGACTCTGCAGAGTTACTAGAAGGAAAAGTATGCCTCTTTGCAGACAACACAAAGATCAGCAACAGTGTTGATACACAAGGAAGGGTGGAAAGAATGAGAAGGGACTTGGCAAGGTTGGAGAAATGGTCAAAAGAATGGCAGCGTAGATTCAATGCAAAAAAGTGCAAAGTAATGCACCTGGGAAACAAAAACCCATGGGAAGAGCACACAATGAGAGGGTATTAATGACAACAAAAATGGAAAGGGACCTAGGGTGGTCATATCAGATGACCTGAAGGTAGGCAAGCAATGTGAGAAGGCAGTAAGGAGAGCTGGGGGGATACTGGGATGCAAAGGGGGAGGCATCACTAGTAGAAAACAGGAAGTTGTTATCCCTCTGTACAGACAATTGGTGAGACCCCATCTGGAGTACTGTGTGCAGTTCTAGAAATCCCATCTCCACAAGGACATTGACAGGATGGAGGCAGTCCAAAGGAGGGCAACTAAAATGGTGCAGGGTCTGCACCAGAAGCCATATGAGGAGAGACTAAAGGAACTTAATATGTATACTCTCGAGGAAAGGAGGGAGAGGGGGGACATGATAGAAATGTTCAAGTACCTCAAGGGAATCAACAAAGTCCAAGAGGGTAGCATCTTTCAGGAAAAGAGATGTGCAAGAACAAGGGGGCACAATTTGAAGACAGAATGGGGACGACTCGGGGCAATGTGAGGAAGTATTTTTTCAAGGAGAAAGTGACGGACGCATGGAATGGCCTTCCTGAGGAGGTTGTGGGGTCAAAAACAGTTGGGGACTTTAAGAATACATGGGACAGACATAAGGCAATTCTAATGCGAGGTAGGAGGAAGTAGGCTGTTGGTAAAACTAGGATCTGCAGCTTATCCAATAGGTAGGGAAATGGGCAGACTGGGTGGGCCAAGTTGTCCTTATCTGCCATCAAAGTCTATGTTTCTATGTTTCTAAAGAGCTCACCATTACCATTGAATATGACAAATAGACTAGGTATGCTATTTCAGCAATTAAAATTACTGCTTCAGTCCACTGGAGGGAATTTGCTTAGAAAAACAGGTATAGATTTTTCTGCACTCCGGCGGTATTAAATATATGCTGTCATCTTATAGTAATTGCTGGAGAAATTGTTGTACTAACCCAGACAACCATGGACATATATTTTGGTCCTGTCCAATGCAGGCCACATACTTGGAACAAATTCTGCTCCAAATGGAAGAATTACTGCACTGCCCCCTCAATTTGACTCCAGAGTTACTGCAGCACTGTTAGCTGTTCCTCCTAGAAGAATACATCTCACAGTCAGATCCTCTAATAGAACTTCTCTTTTTGGCAGCTAAAAAAGCCACAACAAGGGACTGGATGAAACCAGAGCTGCCTATGGTGGGTACATGGTGTAAAATAATGACCGAAATCTACCATATGGAAAACTGACAGTCTTACTGCATGATAGGTGGGAACAGTTCCACAATAAATGGCAAATGGGTGCTACGCATTTCCAATATTGACTCAGACTTTGTTCCCTAATGGTCTACTGGGATACCTACTCTGAGCACCCAACTGCCCCCCGATTCCCTGGAAGGGGAGTGTTATAAACCTATGAATGTATAATTTGAAAATTAATGGAATGGATAAATGGTGGGGAGGGGTGAGGAGGGCTAACCCCATCAAGGGTAATTAGATAACAGATGAAACAAAATAAACTTACAGTGTAAGTTGTACAAGTGACTGTGTAAAAATGAAGCATTCTGTACAATGCACTGTTTTGTATTTCTTAACCCTGATGCAATCCAGGTAATAGTTATGCCTAACTTGAAATGCAATGACTGTATATTTAACTGTAGGCCTCAATATAAAGAAAAAATAAGAAAGAAAGAAAGAAAGAAAGAAAGAAAGAAAGAAAGAAAGAGGACTAGACAAAACTGATCATTTCTGCCTTATCCAGGGGGATGGGGGGGGGGATACAGATGCAAATCGACTTGAGCTGCTAGCGATATTCTAGTGAATGGGGGAAATTTGGCCAGGATGCCGGGACAATTTCCTTACTCTTTTCGAAAAGTGCCATGGAATCTTTAATCTCCACCTGAACACCCACCAGAAAAGGCAAATAGGACCTCAGTTTAACATGTGAAGGACAGCACAGTCTGACAGTATAGCATCTCCTTAGTACTGCACTTGGCTGGCAGCATTTATGATAGAAGCCCAATCCCGATGTGGGACTAGAACCTGCAACCTTCTGGCCCAGAGGTGCATGTGCTACCACCTGAACCATGCTGACACCAAGGTATCCAATACACCTGAACCTCCCCAAGGTTACCCAGAACCCCCTATCCGTTACCACCCAACACCTGATGTAGGCAGTGCAACTGGCAACGAGCATAATTATCCTTCCCAAATAACGGTCCGATTATTTATATATATTTAGTACTGTGACAGAAGCCTGAATACTGAGATATATGGAATTTTAAAGGAGAAAACTATTTAGTTAGTTGCCAGCTCTACTAAATAGAAAACAACTTCTGTTCTCATCTCTTCTGATTGAGAGAGAGAGAGTCTCTGCTTGTTTCCCCAAGACAAAACCCGTGATACACCACCAAGGGCATCACAAACAGCTCCGCTCGCAACAGGGCCCCAGTTTTAATCAGCATGGTGGAGAACAGAATTCCCCCACTAATCCCTAGATTAAACAGCAACAGTGTTCCCAGTGATGTCAGCGGATGGAGCCTTGAACAGACGGAAGGATGGAATCACCAGTGACACCACACTCACTTCTTACAGAAGCCCATGTCAAGCGTGCTCAGATCAAGTGAGAGACACCACCAGTATGAAAAAGAAAAAAAAATCTAAAGATAAATCGATTTAAAAAAGAGCACTTTAAAAGTCCCACTATTTTCTCAACGACAGAAAATGCAATTATCTTCACCATGAAAAAGTTCTATGATCTGTTTAAACATCGTAAACTTATACTATGCCCAAAGGGGAGCAGGATTTATGGTGTAAGCCCCACGCTGTAACAGAACACAGGCTCCTTTCTACTAGGTCTTAATCTCTTCTGTTAACCCTTAAAAATGTCTTGATGGGATGAACAGCTGGTTTTGCTCTGGGGGGGGGGGGTTATTCCTGTTACAGTCCTATGAAAATGGCCTTTACTGGACCACACACACACATACTCCAAGCGTTCACCTTACACAAAGAAACCTTTCCAGTACAAGTTAGTTTTAAAATGGTACAAAAAAAATGTTGCAAACAGAAATGCTTATTTTTCTTTTCTGTTTATTGTTTACACCTCTGTCCTCAGTCTGACTCCTCTGGAGCTCCCAGGCACTACCCAACAGATCCTTCCACCAACCTTGGATGCCGTCTCTCCATGGAGCCGTATCTTACTGCCTTCCCCTCGTAGGGACAAGGCGAGGCAGATGTACCCTGAGCTCAAAGTTGTCAGGAGGCAAGGTTGGCCCCAGATACACCAGGGTCATTTGTTGTTACTACTGGGGCCACTTTCTGTTTTCTCCCAAGCTCCCCATTGGACATCACAACCAGGACATGAAAGTCAAAGTAAAATTGTATTTATAAAAAGTGCTTTTCCCAAAAACAAAGTGCCTGTACAATACACTGTTAAAAACTCTACAGGTTAAAATCACAAATCATAAAAAATTCCAGATTCATGTTAAAATCAAATCATGTCAGGGAATGTTAATTCAAATAAATAAGTCTTCAATGCAGACTTAAAGGACTCGGTGGACAGGCACTCTCTCACCCGATGAGGTAGAGAGTTCCACAGGGTCGCGGCCACAAAAGCCAATTCTCTGGTCCCCAAGGTCTTCAAACAGACCCTGGGAACCTCCAGCAATCCCTCGTCAGTGGAACAGAGCAGGTGGAGGGGGAAGTAGGGACAAAGGAGGTCTTGCAAATAATGCGGTCCCTGTTCGTGTAGGGTCTTATAAGTCAGCAACACAACCTTGAAGGTGATTCTTCACTGCACTGGCAGCCAGTGAAGTTCACGGAGAACAGACGTAATTCGACTGCCTCTAGATGAGCCAGTCAACAACCTGGCAGCCGCATTCTGCACCAGCTGCAGGCAGCGGATATCCACCCCCAGAAGCTCAAGGTATAGACATTACAGTAGTCAAGGTGGGCGGACACAAAGGCATGGACCAGCACTGGAAGGTCCTCAGGTGGAACAAGGTGTTTTACCCGGGCGATATTCCTCAGATGGTAAAACAAGGTCTTAACAACAGCCGACACCTGAGCTTTAAGTGTCAGTTCGCAGTCAAGTACAATGCCCAGGTTACGCACCCGTTCAGAGGCCCTCAACTGGTTGTCCCCCAGTATAATGCCGGATGGTCAATCAGGAGGTAGCCCCTCTACCTGATGACCTGGATCCACCACCAACACCTCAGTCTTCTCCTGGTTCAGTCTTAATCAGCTGGAACTCATCCAATCCTGAATCTCAGTGAGGCAGTTGTTAAAGACTGAGATAGCATCATCTTGCTCGGGCACAAAGGACATGTACAGCTGAGTATCATCTGCACAGCAGTGAAAACTCAGCCCATACTTCCTTATAATGTCTCCCAATGGCAGTATATACACTGCGAACAACATGGGAGACAACACAGAGCCCTGCAGTACCCCACATGACAGAGGAAGAGGCCCAAGGAAAAAATTCTCGACACCACTCTTTGAGACCTGCGGCTGTGAGAAATGAGTGGAACCATCTGAGGACTGTTACCGACAGTCTGCAGATCAACCGCAGGCACTCCAGCAATACCCCATGATCCATGGTGTCAAATGACGCCGAGAGATCAAGGAGAACCAAGACTGAATGGCTCTTCCAATCTCTTGCCATCAGGAGATCATTAAGTACCAGTACAAGGGCCATCTCGGTACTACGCCTCTTCTGGAAGCTGAACTGGAGAGGATCATAGACCTCGTGGGTGGTAAGATGGTCTTCAAGCTGCAGCGTGACTACCTTCTCAATAACCTTGTCCAAAAAGGGCAAGTTAGAGACTGGTCTGTAGTTTGTGAGACAGTCTGGGTCGAGGGAGGATTTCTTCAAGAGGGGTGTTACCACCACCTCCTTCAAGGGGTCCAGAAACACACCCTTCTCCAACGAGCACCAGACAATCTCAGCCAGGACCAGTCCAATGACATCCAAATACTCCACAAGGAGGTGGGTTGGACCCAGATCCAAACTACAGCAAGTCAGCTGCAAGCCCCGGACGATCTTCACGATATCAGTGATTGCCAGCTGGTCAAAAATCATCCAGGCTGACTGGGTGCCTGTGCCCCCCCATCAACAGTCACAACACTCAACAGAACATGTTAGCTGGATCTCAGACCTAATGGCGGCAACCTTATCTGCAAAATATCGAGCAAACTCCTCACACTTCGACTGTAATAAAGCTCTCCAATTCTGCAGACAGGCTGGATTACACAACCTGTCCACAGTACGGAAGCTGCAGAAATCTCTCTGGACAGGAATTCTGCCTTCTTAGGAGAGATTTCTGACTGATAGTCCAAGTAATGGGCCATCAGTCTAAGTCTGTCACCCTCCAGGCTGGATTTCCGCCAACATCGTTTCAACCTTCGACCCACTCGCCTCAGCTCCTTCAGGTCATCAAACCACGGGAACCGAGGAAAAAGAGTGAGTGGGCAAACACGAACAGGAGCTATGGAATCTAGGACCCCTGACACTGCACAATTATAGTACTATATTAGTTCCCCTGGATCCATGCATTCCCTTGGCCTACTCAATAGGTCCAGTGCTGCCGTCAGATCCTCTGGTGCTTGCATCTTACCAATGTGCTTGTCAGTCTACTTTAACTCTCCACCACCCTTTCTGTAAAGAAGTACTTTCTCACATCCCTCCTAAATTAACCTCCTACTGGTTTGTACTTGTGACCTCAGGAGTTTGACCCTTCGCTATGCCTGAACAGTGTTGACAAATTCACCCTATCGATCCCACAAAACCTGGGGCTCCCCATAGGACTGGGGTACCTTGTTAACCCTAGAGGCATATAGCATTAGGCTTCACTTCATGCCTCATGACCCCTCAAGTGTTAGATAAACAAATAGTAACCCAGCCACTGGTCGTACCTTCCAGCTGCCACAGCTCCTGAAAGAACAAAGGACACGGGAGAGGAGTATATTCCAGAAGATTGCAATAAAGTTTTACTGACAGGTGGTCAAAGTCACTCACCATACAAATCTAAATTCACATTTTATTTTACTGAACAAGGTCACCAGCAACCTCCACCACTGGAGTCATAGATTAGACAGCTGGATCCAATTGTTGGATTAGATAGCACCTAAACTCTGGGAAATAGAGCACTTTCTGATGGTATCCAAGTTCAGTGGATACTATTCAAGCACTGCAACAGCCCACCAGCATTTTGTGACACTCATCACTTTCTCAGGGTAGATGGGTATGGCAGTGGTATAATTTTCTGTAGCAGAATTGAATTAATAAATATATATATATATATATTTTTTTTTTTTACACAAACTGTAATTTCTTTCAAAGGATATTTACAAGTAGTAGGATCACGCGACATGACATCCTACAAAGGAGTCATATCAAAAATGTTAAAGAAACTGAGCATCAGCATAAATTTCACTCCCCCAGAACTATAAATCTAGGTCACACAGCCCAGCACCTGCTGACTACAGCAGGAAGAAACTGGCCAGCTGCAGTGTCACCTGCTGAGCTCCCACACCCAGTCCCAGCCGAAGTGAGAGATGACTCTCTGACTGAATGAGCCACATCACCTGCCACGTCAACATGTACTCACGAATGCACAGTGCTGCATTTTCTAAGTCAATTGTTTGTAATACTTGGCCATTTTATAAGTGCAATAGCACACTCCAGGGTGCTCCCATCATTGCCAAGTATGGACACTCTACTGGTGTGGGCTGAGGAGCACTTAGCCTTCAACTTCATGCCTCTGCAGGCACCACAGCAGTGCCTATATCATCAAATGGATGCCCACCCAGCAGTGTGTGTGTGTTACTGCTATGCAATTTTTCTTATTATTATTTTACATTTTCTTTACCTAGAATAGCTCAGCTAAGATGCAAGATCTCATTTCCAGTGGGTCCTGCTTCTACCTATTTCTGCAACTGGATGGACTGGAGTATCAGGAGAAGTAACTTTCCCAAAGTCACACAGTGAGTGACTCTAGCGGGGTTTGAACCTGCGATTTGCCAGTTTCCAGGCTTGTACTCTAACCACTAGACCAAACTGCCTCCTGTACAGGAAAGGAACCCTAATACTGCCTATTTTCAGCCTCATGGGGGGGGGGGGATACAGATGCAAACCAACTGAAGCTGAACCAGATTAATTAAGCTGTTGGTGGTATTTTACTGAAAGCATACTAGTAGTCCGGTGATGAAATAATGCTGCGTGCAGTGAAAGTTTGCTTTCACCTTCACTGCTACGAAGTGCTACGCAAGCAAAAAGATATTCAGTTACGGCAGTCCATTCAATTATGGTAGAACGTTATTTAGGCAGCAAAAATAAAAATACTCTCCCCACACTGAGTCACTATACAAAAAGTTGGTTTACAATGCTAAAATGTTTTCCAAAAAGCAAACGCAGGGGTCAGACCTCACCCCTACATTATGCTCTAGTTCCACAAATTCAAATCTTTCCTTAATATTACTGTCTCCGAAATGTGTTAGTTTTTTTTAACTAAATTGGTTTGGGTGCAGGAAAATGTCTCACCAAGTTAAAGGTGCCAATTTTGGCACAAACAACACACCTCCTATGAAATTTGACCTGGAAACACTTCCAGAAAGGTCAGTCACACTTCTATGATGACCCCCCTGAAATCTGGAGCTTTGAGCACCCCCGCACCACCACAACCACCACGAGCACTGTTCTGGAAATGCAAATCCAGGTTACTCACTTCGTGCAGACCCCATACAATATCGGTTTTAACCGCTCCGGCCCCAAACTGTGAAATTCGGGTGTATCCGGACATGTCATGCAGCTCAGGCAGAAGCAAATATAATCACAAATGTTAATATTACAACATTTAAACACCCCCCATGGAAGGAGCAGTTGCTGCTGGAAGAAAATTCCTGTCCCAGGATTATGGGTATCAAAAGACTGCTGATCACCAGATAGGTACTGCATCACCCTCTGTGAGGGGCAGGACAGCAGTATCCACTGAGCGGAGACCCAGAGTGCACTGTAATCCCATGATAATGTAGACTGATGATCCAGCTGTTGGGGGTTCAAACTGCAGTTTTGCCTTAAGGGTGGGAGAGAGTGGAAGAACATTCCCTAAACCTTTATTTCCCCACTTTTTATCAGGCTGAGTCAGAAGACTGGAAGCTTGCAACTCCTGGCAAACTGACAGGCGGGAGAAGTCAGACGTGCACCCCCTTTGACTCTCAACTCCTCCAGCCTCCACAGATTGACAGGTGACTGCATACAGGGTGAGGAAGGTGCAAGGGCACAGTATTTGGCTCCATCTCTGCTCTACTCTGTCTAGGAGACACTGCAGAACAGAGTAAGGAGCCTTATTTTATCCAGATGGGTACTCTCAAGCCAACATGGTGAGGACTGGCCTTGCTGTTGGAGTTCAACCACCAGTATCACTAGGCTTGGTTTTAAGAACACTGCTTTTTTTACACTAAAATGCACTTGCTTAGCAAGAAAAGCTCATTCCTGTTTTTTGTTTGTTTTTGTACATCTCCTGCCCTCAACCCCATGGCACAATTGGAGAATTTAGTACAGGCATAACTGGTAGCAATCTAGCTTTTTGCCTCCCCACAAGCACTAACTGTCTGTTATAGGCTCCAGGCTCAGTAGCTGTGACCCCCCCACACACACACAGATCTGTATGTCTCTTCAGTGTGCTGCTACAGTTTCATGACCCCAACAAAGCAGCACCCCCAGGGTCCCTACTCACAGCCTCTGAATATAGCAGAATCAAAATGACCCTCTACCCCCACTAGGCAGCTCAGTCAACCACAGCTGCATTTAAAAGTGCTAGAATGCACATGCAGTCATCACGAGAAAAGACTTTATTCACGGCATAAATCCTCCTACAGACAGCAGAAGAGAGATGCTGCTTCCTTCAACTTGGACCTGCTTATCTCAGCAAATGTCAAGGTCCGTATGGAAGCCATAGGGCTGCAATCCTTGGCAATGGCGCGGGCATCTCTGCATCAGATCAGGTTAATGTTCTTTTTTTTTGTTTGTTTTTGTGAATGGTGATTCTGTGAGTCAGGGGTTGGTTTCTGATTCAGTGTCAACCTGCGAGAGCTTGGCAAACTTTCCCACTGGGCATACCACACTGCTGAGCCCCCTACCACCAGTGACTGACAGTTATATGCACACCTCTCCACTGCATATGTTTTCAGGCACGTCCCTGCTTTTGACTCAAAAATTCCATTGTTTCCTCCTAAATTTGACATTTCTGTCATGGATTAGTAGAGTTTTTAAGTGTAAAATGCCAGATGTCAGTTCTCTTTCAGACAATACCTTTCACACTAAACCACATACTGTAACAGCGTCCCAAGATGATGTAGTGCCATTTTTAAAGATGTGTCCCCGATTTTGTCATATTTTTAAGCCTTGTCCCTGATTTGGAAGGCAGGAGAGTGACAAGTATGGTCATGTGATCTGTCACTGAAAGTGTCAGTGAGTCCAGCATCTCTAAGGCAGACTGGCACAGGGCCCCTGCTGGTCTCTTTTAGTGTCCTGGTGACCAGACTCTTCAACCCCAAACTCTACCCCCAGCCACGTTTTCGCACAAGATGTTCATGATGAAAATGATCCTTAAATTAGATGCCCACCTCTTACATGCAGTAAGGAATTTCTTTTGTCAAAGAGGTTAAAATAACAAAATGAAAACAAATGGGACACCTGTTTTGACTGTCATCTTGGAAACAGTACTGAGTCGATAAAAGACCAACTCTAACTCGTGGCTGTAGCATTACCATGAGCAGCACTTTCCTTCTTAGTTTTTTTTTTTGTTAGTGGTTTGGGGATTAAAAGAGAGACAAGACACATATTTCTGCTCCTTACAGTATATGGCTGGTGGTGGAGACCAGCAATACCCAGCTGGACTTGAACAGCCACATAACCAGGAAAACTTTGAAAACCTAATATTTCGACTAATTTCAACTAATAAGTCAGATATTTTCTGCACTCACCTTTTCCATATTCATTTTTTTTCCTCCACAATTTATCTCCCCCTACTACCCACTGGACCCGTATCATCAGGAGTCGCCCATTAAGCCTGGTCTCTGCTGGAGCCTTACCTGATATTCATTTTTTTAATTACTATTTTGTCCTGCCAACTCCAGCTGGTGCCCTCATTAGCTTGCCTTCCCAGCCCCATCACCCTGCCATCCCCAGGGCTTACCTGTTTCATTTACCCTATGGCGTACCCACCCATTGTGAGCTCTCCGGGGGGGGGGACAATTACCCAGGTGGTGACTGAATCCCCGATCAGAACAGAGACTGGTCAGTGGGTGTGGAGTTGTGGAATGCCAGAATCAGCCCGCATCCTGGGCAGTGTTTTTCAACATGGCTTTCACCCTCACCAGAGTTAATGGTGTGAATACATGAATGTATCCCTGCACATGAGGGAGCATGTATGCAAGCCAGCTGACTCCCCCCCCACTTGCTGGCCATGCAAACCATGACCCCCTGTGCTACTGTAGGGGGGCACTCATGAAGTGGCGCAGACATTCCCCCTTCCCCCACTGTACCTTCTATGATGCAGACTCTTTCCCAATCCTGGATCACTGGTGTCATGAGTGGTAACCCTACTGCTGCACTGACAGGCCTATTACTAAAGACATTTGCATGAAAATAGGATCTCTGTCTGGTAGTCCTCATCTGTTCAGGGTGCTTGTCTACCACTTGCATCATAATCCTCTTGCATGACATTCCAACTAGTCGCTGTAGAAATGAGTATGATGTTGCAGAAGAATAATGTGATGTCACCTGTAGATAAAACACACAAAAGCAGAGTGCACTGGTTGCACAGCTGGTGCCAACCCAAAGAATGCTGAGTCACAGAAAACAAAATAGTGTGCTGAAGGTGCAGCGTTGAGATCTCCAGGGCTTTGCATCATGGGCATGGCGCTTCATCACAGGGAAGCGCCAGGGATCTCAGTGCTGCACTTTCAGCATACTATTTTGTTAAACTAAAACCTTTTAGTACTTTTTTGCATTACTCCTGCATTTGGCTAAGTTTATTTCTGTGGAATGAAGTACTACCTTCCTTGTTCCTATCACTTGTAAACAAGGAACCAGAGCAGATGAAGACCAAGTGAGAGAGAGACTCCTGTTTCCAAGTCAATTTCATAAGTGATAAAGTATGATAGGAAGGTGAAGGTATGAAATACACAGGTGTGGCCAGTCCAGTGGCATGGAGGGCTGAGGTGTTGAATGCCTTACCTCCTGCCATGCCGGTGATCTATGTTTGAAAACAAGCACAGGTTGTTGGGGGTTGGCCAAGTGGGAGATGAACAAGCGTCCCATGGACTGTTTTCATCTCACAGGGTGGGAGGGCATGTCAGCACCACCGCAAGACTGCCACCAGGCGGAGGCCTGCTAGTAGTGCGAGACAGGACCAACAAATAAGGGAAGGGAGCTGTGGGACTTTGCGACGCGTAAACGCCTTCACATGCACGTGTCGATGAGTGTGCCCCAGCTATGGGGAATAAGGAGAAAAATGGAGGAAAATGGACAACGAGCAGGCATATATGATGCCCTGTGAGCTGACCATCCACCTGCGCCACCAGGACCCATTGGCCATATCTGGATGTGTGTCTCCGGGAAGGAGGGCCAGTCTTCATTCTCTTGGCCCAGCTACGGGGTGTGTGTATGTGTGTATATGTGTGTGTGTGTGTGTGTGTGTGTGTGTGTGTGTGCTGTGCAATCCATTGGGGAATGTAGCCAACAGGTAAGTCCTAGAGAGGCAGTCGCTGGTGGGGTGTGGTGGGAACAGAGCTGAGGGGAGCCACCTTGGAGTATAAAATGCACACAGAAAAAAGAAATACAAGGGTGCAGGTCACTGCCGAACCCCCCACATGGAGTGTTGCATGCAGTTCTGCAACCCAGATCTGAAGAATGACAAGGAGAGGTTAGAGACTATCCAGTGATGGGCTACAAAAATGATTCAGCAGGGGGCAGCAAGGGAAGTCCTATCAGGAAATTTTGGACAACTTTTTACTTTAAACTTAGTATTTATGCGCTTTGCTCCCATCTGCCAAATAGTGCTTTTTTTGTGTAAACAGATGAATCTTTTGTAAATAGTAGCAGGGCTGCTCAGACACAACTGGGAAGAGGCAGATGGAGGTGCACCGTGCTTTTGTATCCATGTCAGGCCCTTTTGAAAACCCTGCCATAGATTTTTTCTGTCCTTATCCATCTCTGTATCTTTGTTAATACAGACTAAATATTGTGGACTTTACTGTATTTTTAAAAAGTTTACCCTGTGGTGTCAGGGGATCTCTAGAGGTGACAGAAAACAATTTTAAAGCAGCTGTTAGTTATTTATTTTTGTAAATAAAATTATTAGCCTTTTCCATGTCTGCATAATCCATTTCAATACAGAATAAAGGCTGATTTTGTTATGTAAGTGTGGTCTCATAACCAGTCAGGCAAATATTTTTTTATAAACAGTTAACAGTACCAACACACCCTTTGGTACTCCACGGAGGGGGAGCTCTCTACAGAGTTGGGGGGGGGGGGTGTTCCACTACAGAGTCTGTAGAGAGGTATCTTGCTGCCTAGTACAGTATGGTGTATGTATTATAATTACTGTGACCCTTTTATTGAGGCAGGAGGGGCTGAGAGGAGGAGGTCTCCCCATCCGGGGGGTGGGGGGACCGGCCAGCATCAGTGTGGCAGGGTTATATAGATACCTCGAGCATGACTGGGGTTAAGAAGCAGGCTGGTCTCTTCCATAGGGGGAAGACAAATTTTCCTGTTGGTTGTCAAGTAAGTCACCATAGGACAAAATCCCTGTCTTTAATAAAGCAGCATTATTTGTCAGCAGAAGAAAAGTTACCCATATAGTCTTTTAGTAATAATGTATTTCAAGCAAAATGCCAATTCATATCCATTCTTCTTTTCACTGTATTTCACTCCTGAACTGAGAAATGGGGTTCTGAAGTTTTCAAATGTCTCTGCTCTCTGGCCACAACCACTATGAATAAATTAAATATTCTGGTGTGGTGTTGTACTGTTTATCATCAGTTAATGAGTGCTGGTGATACTGGCGACCTGGGTTTGGGAACGAGCTTGGGTCACTGAAGGCCGGCCCGGGGAGGAGGACTGAGCGTCCAAGTGAATGGTCTCCTCCTCTGGGGAGGGTGGGTTGCTGTCCTCACTGCAATACTGCCACCTGGTGACCAGGGTGGCAGAGCACTCCAGGGCACCGTGGGGGAACAGACGCAGGATGGGGATTGCTGCAGCAGCACGCTCAGTGTGCATGTATGCCTTGGTTGCCTTAGCATGCTTGCATCTGTAGAGATCAGGAGAAAATGGAAAAAAGACAGCCCTGATGCCTGAGGACAAAGGAGCTCCGATGCACCACACCCGGACCTGCCTAGCACAGCTCTTCTCCTGACAAAATCAATGCAGTTCGGGGGTATATTCCCTCCATCCCATCCCCATCTTGGGGGGGGGAACCAGGCAGTGTGGAGGACAGTAGATGAAGCAGATAGATCAGTTGGGGGCATGCACCTTGGGGACTCTGGAGGGAGTTCAGGTGGCAGAGTAAAGGGGCATATAGGGAGGAAAAAGAAATGCGTGCTAGCACCCATCCTAATACAGCCACCATATGAATCTGGTATGTACTGTCAAAAGTAACCTCAAGGGAGTTTTAAAACTTGCAAGTGGTGGACATCTTTAGTGACTTGAGTCATTAATTACAAAATTAGTAAAATAAAAGCCATTTTAAAATCATCTGAGAGAAACAAAAATATACTGATGATGAATGTAATGATAGTGCATGGTAGAATAGTGTTCTACAGAGAAATTCACACTCGTCATTGTGCTGTTTTGTGCTGCACTAGGTATGTCACTACTGCAGTACAAGATTTATTTATTTATTGAAAACTTCAGGGAATAACCTTCGAGCACAAGTGCTGTTTTAAAAGGGTTCCACATCAAATACACAGTCACAAAAAACATTACAAGTACAATAAGCAGTTCCAGAGGAAATGCAGTCGAATCAGGCTCAAAGCACTTAAGGCAGAACAATGACATACAGTTTTGAACAAACAACAAAAACAAAAAAAAAATCTACACAGATCGTTATATAAAAAGTCATGGGTACTGTACAGAGAGAAACCAAATAAAACTGTTTAATGGTTATAATTGCATTAGACTTCAAAGGCAGACCACAAAGATCTCTGAAACTTATTAAACTTGGGGAGATTCAGCAGTGTATCATGTAATTCGTTTAACCATTTAGCGGCTCTGACAGCAAATGACCGCTTGCGCAGCTGAGTACATCTGAATGGAGGCTTAAGGGCATTCCTAACCATGTTCCTGGCGTTGCACTCACTGGAGACAGTTTGGAAGCAAATTGTTAAAGCAGGGGGTGTTGGGGACCAAGAGTGCCTTTTTAGCTAGTGAACAGGTCTGGAGCTTTATTCTGCTGTGTAAAGGTAACCAGTTAGTGAGTGCGTACTGGGTACAACTATGAGTGCGGTTATCTGCACCAAGTACAAAGTGGCATGCCTTATCACAGGTCAGCTTTACTCTGTTTAGCACAGTGCTGCAGGCAGCTGCATAGACAGGGAGCTCATAAGAATGATCTCTCTGGGCTGTGCCTGGATGGTCACCATCCTCCTGATGGATCCTGGAGATCTCCAGTTTGCCTGCTTTATCTTGAGACTGGCTTCTGAATGTACATTTCTTGATGCTCCTGATTGTAATTAATATGCTGTACCTTTTATGCCTGATGATTTTTCTTATATTTTTCTACTCTGTAAAGGCTGTGTATTTGCTTCTCACTTAATGTATGTAACTAATTCCGGGTCACCTCTGAAAAAGGGACAGTCCTGTCTCAGTGGGCCTACCTGGCCATGAAAATTCAAATAAAGAAAATATAATCATAATATAGAACGAATTCATGTGGTAAAGCCACTCGAGTCATGTCTGCAGTCGTTGACGCTGTGTAAAAGAACGTGACAGTGTGAGGGGTCACACAGCGCTAGCTTCTATTCCCCTTTTATTTTCAGTACTGCACTTACGGACTCAGACACCTGGCAAGAAGAATTTATAATGACACTTTATTTATATTGCACTTTTCTAAAACCAAGGCACATTAACAGTATACTTCTTAAAACAATAAATAAAACACAAATACATGATACTAATACATAAAATATGTTAAAATATCATCTTTAAAAAACATCAAATGGGATTTTAAGGCATGCTTAAATTTCTCCACAGACGTGCACTCCCAAAGCAGATGGGGTAGAGAATTCCAGAGGGTTGGAGCTGCGTACATAAAAGCACGTGCCCCCGAAGATTTCAAAGAGACCCTCAGAACCTCTAGCAACCCCTCATCTGCCGGGCGGAGTGATCACATAGGGCATTAGGGCACCAGAAGCTCTTTCAAGTAGACCGGGCCCAGTCCATGGAGGGCTTTATAAGTCAGAAGACCAACTTTAAAGGTGATCCGCCACTGTATTGGCAGCCAGTGCAGTTCGTGCAGCACCAGAGAAATATAACAGGTACGAGAAGTACCCATCAATAGCCAGGCTGCAGCATTCTGCACTAGCTGCAAGCAGCGGATATCAACCCCTGGTAGCCCTAGATAAAGGGAGTTGCAATAGTCGAGGCGCGAGGTTACAAAGGCATGGACCAATGTAGGCAAGTCACTGGACAGAACTAGGTGCTTAATCCTAGAGATGTTCCTCAGATGGTAAAAGGCTGATTTGACGACTGCTGACACCTGTGATCCTAACGTCAGCCCATCATCAAAAATCACCCCCAGGTTCCGCACCTGTTCAGAGGTTAGGAGCTGGGAGCCACCCAGAAATAATCCTGAGGGCAAACCAGCTCCAGACCTCTCTATCCCGAGACCTGGGTCCACAACCATTACCTCCGTTTTCTCCGAGTTCAACCTCAGCCAGCTCAAATTCATCCAGTCTTGGATTTCAGTGAGGCAGTTGTTAAATACCGAGAGAGCCCTATCCTGGTCGGGCGCAAAAGATAGGTAGAGCTGGGTATCATAAGCATAGCAGTGAAACCTCAGCCCATACCTTCTTACAATGTCTCCGAGGGGCAGCATGTACACTGAGAACAACATGGGAGACAACACTGACCCCTGAGGCACCCCACATGACAGCGAGACTGGGCCAGAGGAATTTAGCCCTGACACCACCCTCTGAGTTCTGCCAGTGAGGAATGATTTAAACCACCTGAGGACTGTACTAGATAGTCCACAGATAAACCTCAGGTGTTCGAGAAGTATCCAATGGTCCACAGTGTCAAATGCTGAAGACAGATCGAGAAGAAACAAGATAGAACGGCTCTTTCAATCTCTTGCCATCAGGAGATCATTGAGCACCCGAACCAGCACAGTCTCGGTACTATGCCTCTTACAAAAATCAGACTGGAGTGATTCATAGATGTCATGGATGGTCAAGTGGTTCTCCAGTTGTACGGCCACTACTTTCTCGATCAACTTCCCCACAAAGGGAAGAATGGAGATCGGTCTGTAGTTAGCATGGCAATCTGGGTCAAAAGAAGCTTTCTTCAGGAGAGGTGTTACCACCACCTCCTGCAGGGTGCTAGGAAACTCACCTGTCTCTAAGGAGCACCAGACTATCCGTGCTAGGACAGGGCCGATAACATCACAACAACCCTTTATCAGGGAAGTTGGTCCCGGATCCAAACTACAGCATATAGGGTGCATACCTTGGACAATCCGCATGACATCAATGAGCTCCGGCTGGTCAAAGGAACACCAGGAGGGACCAGAGGCAGTGATCCAGTGCCAATCCATCGCTTCTCCCATAGAAGATGTGGGTTGAAATGACACCCTGATGTCAGCCACCTTAGCCACAAAGAAGAGAGCAAGCTCTTCACACTCCACTTGTGAAAAGGCTCTTCACACCTGCAGGCAGGCTGGGTTGCACAGCCTGTCTACAGTTCAAAAGAGCTGAGCCGGTCAGTTCTGAGTGGCCGCAATCTCCCCAGACAGGAACTCTGCCTTCTTATGGGAGATTGCAGAATGATAGGACTGGTAATGTTCCATCTATCTAAGATGGTCGGCATAGAGGGCAGATTTCTGCCAGTAACGTTCTAATCTTCGTCCTTGTCGCCGCATCTCCCTTAAGGTCTCAACAAACCTAGGGATCCCGGGCAAAGGGGGAGAGGACGAACACAGAGAATGTCAGTTCAAAGTAGGAAATGAGCATTGTGACAATGTGTTTTGCCACTGTTCCGAGGCCTATATATCTGTGTTCTACCATTGTTCTACAGCTATTACTAAAAGTGTTTATCTGTTTTATGAGCTGCTAACACTTTAATAAAAAAAAAGAATAGGAAATGTATGTGTTACAACCATTTTATGGTGTATAGCAGAGCATTATTCTATACAGAAGTCCATCCTTTTAAAAATGCTCTTGTACCACAGTTCAAAGGTCATGGAATGTGACTGTACCCTTCTGTGGTAGAACAACATTCTAGAACCACTAGGGACTGCACAAGTCAGTTTCATTGTGAAAGAGAAAACAAATGTATACATTTCACATATTACTATACACTATAAAAATACAGGATGAGCAACTTTATGCATAACTAGTGTGTTCTGCCACCTCGGTGTTCCAATTCCCATGGACCTCTTGAGCTTCACTCTTGAGGTCAGAGGGAATTAGAACCCCTCTGTGGCAGAACACACTGGTTGTGCATAGTTGCCCATGCAGTATTCTCTATGTCTTATGTTTGTTGTCTGGTAGCCTATACACTATACAAGACAATGTATGGGCTACCATACACAACAAGCTTGAGTCAGCATCTCGAGGTTGCCATAGCAACCACATAAACCTCTCTAGCTGCGCTCTCGAGGTTTAAGAGGTTGCCATGGCAACCACTCAATGCCGACACATAGAAGATGACGTATGGTCTACTATCAGTAACAAGTGTGTATAGCCATTGAGAGGTTGCCATGGCAACTGTTTAAACCCCGAGAGCGAAACTCAAGAGGTTTTGGTCACCATGGCTACCTTGAGATGGCTACAAATGCTTTGTTGCCGATAGTGGACCATACATTATCTTTTATAGTGTATGATCCACATCAACAACAAAAACACTTGATTACATTTAAATTAAAGCTGCAGGGTCCTTACTTTCGCATTTTTTTTTATTGCCACTTTCTTCCGGGTCCAACTCTCACCACCGTGGCTGGTAGAGAAGGAGCGGCGGTTTGCATAGGGCACATGCACGAACATGTTCCATGTTGCTGTACCATCGATGTGACGTACTCAAGATGGTACAACACCATCGTGATGTCGCATCGATGGTACAACAGCGCTGTAAAATGATGAAATTCGGTTAATGATAACGTTCCATCATTCACTATAGGTTTCTTGTATATGGTAGTCCATACATCATCCTCTGTATGTCAGATATATATTAAAATCCTAAAAAACTACCTGATGGCATTTTTTGTTGACTAACAAATACATGCAGTTGGCTACTTGTTTCCTTCCTTCAATAACATTCAGCCTTCTGGTAGAAGCTGGCAGTTTTTTTCTTTAACAAAAAAAAAAGAAGAAAAGAAAAAGAAATAAGTGCTATTATGTTATTTCCTGCTACAGAATGTGCTTCTGCATTTTGCCTCTTCAGAATATTCCCAGTCAACCAGGTTTCCTGGATATTTGAATATGACAGTTCACAGGGTTTAGCAATGTTAACTAACCAGTACAGAACAGTGGAGAAACTAACCGGAAAGTTATATTCAGTATCACACATCGACAGAGTGCATCTGACCAATCGGAGTTCCCCTTTCCTCTACATGTGAAACACTCATTCTGTGAAGTGTCTCTCACATGCACCTGCCATGGAAATTAGTTTTTTTTTTTTTTTTAATATATTATTGATTGATTTTAGGTTTGTGGTTCTCAAACCCTAAGAAGGCGCATGAGACCATTCTTATAGTGATCTCAGCAGGTTTTTTTTCTGTATAGCGTTTTACTGTTGGGGCTCCAGGGCAGGCAAGCTGCAGTCCTCCCACGAAGGATCTCAATCTGCCTTTCAGGGCTTCACTGAGCCTGCCTCAGTGCCCCAATTTCTGTCCCCCTCCCCAAGTTATCCTGGAACCCCAGTACACGGTTGTGCATGCACATGGAGGTGCGCATGCACTCCGTGGCTCCAGTGACAGACCCTTCCTTCCACCTGGTCTAATGCCTGGCTCCCTTATCGGCTTGGCGCTGCCACCTAGCCTCCACCGGGTGGCAGCCAAGAGCCGGAAAAGCTCACGTCCCTCCCCGGGAGAGGAGAGCTGACATGCAGCAACTCAATCCAGCTCCTTGCCTTCCTCCCCCTGCCAACCCCCAGTGACTCAGGCTAGTTCCCAAACCCAGGTTGTCAGCATGGGAGGAGGTAAGGCATCCGGCGCCTCAGCCCTCCATGCCACTGGGCCGGCAACCACTCTTACAGTGATCTCGGGAGTATTAAAGGGAAAGCCCCTCATCCTACTTTCTGTATGCCTGTGTAGTTTGTAGGCATGAACAATGATTCCCTGTCTTGCATTCCCCTAATTCCATCCTAATTTAAATATAAATGAGGTTGCTTCACTGTGACCTGACCTGGTGTGAAAACCTGCTTGACTCCACTGCAAAGGTCATGACTGGACTCATTTAAGGCATCCTGAAATTTTATGATGTTTTAGTACTAAAGCCTGCAGTATTTATACTGTATTAGTCAGCGCTGTTGCTGTCCTTTGCAATCCCTATGTTCTTGCCTTATGCTGGCCATTAAAGGAGAACTGTGCAAATACTAAGCTCCCCGGCCCCAAAAGGTTTACCCCCCGATTAAGCTTTTTACACTGAAAACACCCTTATTTTGTAAAGTCCGTCAACCGGAAATATGGCAGACCACGCACAGCTCCATTTATTGTAACAATGCGGCACCAGACTGCTCGGCTTCAATGTAAGAGAGAGAGGTGCAGCCACACTGTTACAGTAAATGGAGCTGCGCATTTGTCCGCCAAGCTGCCCGCAGACTTTTACAAAATAAAAAGTAAGTAGCTGATGCAAAAAAAAGGTGTTTTCGGTGTAGAAAGCTTAATCAGGGGGTAAACCTTTCAGAGGCGGGGAACTTAATTTTTGCATAGTTCTCCTTTAAATCTTTCAAGACCTAATAAGTGCTGTGCTGTTTTCTGTAGTTTAAAGTGTATATGAGTTAGAAAAAATGCTTTAAGAGAATACAGAGACCTCACAAGACATTTAACAAAACTGAATGACAGGATAACTTCTGCTGGCTTGTGCAGGTATGCATCAACTCCCTTGATGCCTTGCATGTGTGGGGTCATGACCTTTGCAATGGAGGCAAACAGGTTTTCACATCAGGGCAAAACAAAGCGAAGCAACCTCATTTATATTTAAATTAGGATGAAATTAGGGGGATGCAAGAGAGGGAATCATTGTTCATGCCTACAAACTACACACGTACAGTATACAGGAAATAGGCTAAGGGAAATCTACCTTTAACATATAAATAATCGATAAAGAAGAGGAATTGTAAGGCACATTCGAGGTGTTAAGAAAGTAATAAAAATAGTTTCCAGAATCAGCAAACAGTCCAAACCTATCAGAACAGTGGCTATCACTACGGAAAGATACAAGATGGCATTTAAAGAAGCAGAGCAGCGAAGGCGGGCAAAAAATTTGCCCTAGCCTTTTTTTAATTGAAACAGATTACAGACACCTTAAAGTTTAATTTTCTGTTAAAACTGTCCAGTTCTATAAGAATTCAGGTATTTTATAAATATTTTAAATTACTTTTTTGGCAAGAAAAAACTATGGTCTCTTAATCTGTCTTAGAGGTGCAGTAGCAATGTAAAACTGACAAGGGGTTAGGAGAAAAAACATGTACAAAACTTACTGAATTGAGCACTCACAACCCCTAGTAATGAACAAAAGATGCTGATACAATACAGATTCAGTGCAAAAGCATGACGGCTGTATCTGGTGCCATAAAAATGGACATCGCACAGGAACACCTGACATGTTTCCGATAAAATCCTATATCTCTAGGTGTCTTTTCTTCTGCCATATGCTGTTTATGCTCCTTGTCCAGGACAGGCTGGGGCTTCTTTCAGTCCTGCCCCACCAACCCATGCCATCCTACACCTCCCCAGTACTCACCTACTGGCCTGAATACCCCCACGGATTCCACCCAGTGGCGAGGTTAGGAGGGACAGGGCTGTCCTCCCTCCCTTGAAGTACGAATCCAGCTTTCGACTTCCAGGACCCAGCGAAGCAGCAGGTGAGGGGTCGGCAGGCAGGGCTTTATACAAGCCTGTCCTGCCATGATTTTTCTCCCTTTCCCACGCTGAGGCACACTTGTTAATGTGCATGTGAGGAGGTATGCACATGTTGCATAGTCCCACTGCACCACCCACTTCTGCTGCTGCCCTCCAGCACCATCACCAGGCCTTCACTGCACATGTTGCATAGTCCCACTGCACCACCCACTTCTGCCGCTGCCCTCCAGCGCCATCACCAGGCCTTCACCGCACATGTTGCATAGTCCCACTGCACCACCCACTTCTGCTGCTGCCCTCCAGCGCCATCACCAGGCCTTCACCGCACATGTTGCATAGTCCCACTGCACCACCCACTTCTGCTGCTACCCTCCAGCACCATCACCAGGCCTTCACCGCACATGTTGCATAGTCCCACTGCACCACTCACTTCTGCTGCTACCCTCCAGCGCCATCACCAGGCCTTCACTGCACATGTTGCATAGTCCCACTGCACCACCCACTTCTGCTGCTACCCTTCAGCGCCATCACCAGGCCTTCACTGCACATGTTGTATAGTCCCACTGCACCACCCACTTCTGCCGCTGCTCTCCAGCACCATCACCAGGCCTTCACTGCACATGTTGCATAGTCCCACTGCACCACCCACTTCTGCTGCTATCCTCCAGCGCCATCACCAGGCCTTCACTGCACATGTTGCATAGTCCTACTGCACCACCCACTTCTGCCACTGCCCTCCAGCGCCATCACCAGGCCTTCACCGCACATGTTGCATAGTCCCACTGCACCACCCACTTCTGCCGCTGCCCTCCAGTGCCATCACCAGGCCTTCACTTGGCAGCAGTCATTCAGCTTAGCAAGCAGTCCTCTCTCCTTGGGAGATGAGAACCGTCTCTCAGACTCTCGATCCTCTCCTCCCCGGCCAACCCCCAGTAGCCCATACTTGCTTCTGAACATGGGTCACCGGCACGGAGTGAGGTGTGGTGTCCAGCATCTTATCACTCAGTGCTACCAGGTTGGTACCTTTTGTCCATGGTTAGGGCTGGTGAGTGCCCGATTCAGTCGGTTTTGTATCTACATGCATTTATCGTGAACATCCCATTCTCAGTGCGGTCTCTTCCATTTGTTAAAAAATATATAGAGTGAACAGATGAGGGATACCCTAGAAAAACAAAGTAATCGCAGGCCGCAGTGTGTAGCATTTGCGACATGCCAGAGAATAGTGGTTAATAAAGAAGTAAATGATAGTCACTCATGGACCGGTTGAGATAGCAGTAACTCTTCTGGACGATGCTTGCTGGTGTTGACACATCTTTATTCCAGTAAGCTACTCAGTGCAAAACAACAGCAGGGTTAGCAGTAGCAAGTCGATGTTTCACTGTTGCCCAGAACTCCGTTGTCAAGAGTCAGCCCTGCTGATGATTTGCATGGAGCAGCTTACCTATCACTTGTTTCCTTATATCTCCTAGAAAAGCAGATTCAGCAGCGATGTTAATATATTATAGAAAGCTGCAAACTACCTAGTTGCAAAAACATTTTTTTTTGCTTCCCTGCTGCTTTAAAACTGGTTTCCTGTCACCTTTAAGTGACCTCCTTGGGTTGAGTACACAAAGCGGGAACATCTGTACACGTACACATGGTTATGCCTGTTGGGAGCTGTCTGAATTCTAGTTGCATCTAGAAAAATCAATAATCAGTTTAAGTGCATCTTTGATGACTGGGAACGCTTGTTGTTCCTTTCTTGTAAATTTTGTTGTTTCATTTAAAATATCAATAAACAGATCAGCCCTTAAAAAACAAAAGTCATGGCTCTGATAACAGTTTAGGCCAGGAATTCCTAATAATAAACAATACATACATACAAATAAAAAGAAATAAATGGTTTTTAGCACTTGGATTAACCAAAGTTAAGGGAGGTCAAAAGGAAGGAGGGAACTGAAACACACCCTATCTAGAGCAGGGTGTTACAGGAAGCAACTGACAGGGATTAAGACAGGAAGAGGATGTAGCACACTGTACGAAAGAGGTATTAAATATGGAAGGAAGGGTTACAATAGGTAGTATGGCATGCAGGAGCAGAGGGGAAAAGGGGAGATAGTATTAGTCATCTTCAGAGATTGTAAGGCACTAATCTACCAGGCTACGCTCTACAAGGTGGGACACTGCCCCATAAGTAGGAGATTTGTGGAGCTCCAGACATAGCTGATAGCAGTATGGGAAGAGAGGTATATATGCTGCATCACCGGCTGGACTGGTACCTACAGGCACACCCCACGTCCCCCCGAAAGTCCACTGGTCCGGGGGGCTGACGTGTGATAAGGAAGCAGAGGGATGGCAGGGGCAGTCACAAGAAAGTCACCCAAACTCACAAAATCCCAACTGCACATTTTTTGCATCACTGGAGGAGGCACAGGTACCTGACCTATTTGGGGGATTTGAGCCGATTGGGAAGAGTGAACAGGATGGCATGGTGGAACCCAGAGAAGAAAACAGGAAGAAGGCAGCAAGGAGTATCCTAGTAGCAGGGAACTCTATGATAATAGGGGCGGAGAAGGTAATAAGGGGACGGGGTGATCAGATGCCTTCCAGAAGCATCAACCATTCAGGATATGGACTAGATAGGAAGGATGGTAGAGGAGGGGAAAGGGAGCTTGGGGTTCTGGTACACTTAGGTACCACTGATCTGACAAACCAGCTGACTGAGACAGTGAAGCATAACTTTCAAATGCTGGGGGACAGATTGAAGGCACACTCAGTTTTCCTAATCTTTTCTGAGGTCCTCCCTGTGTGGGGTAAGAGGCATGGGAAGGATATGGCAAGGAAGGAGGAGACTGAGGAATTTAATGGGTGGCTGAAGGGATGGTGTCAGAAGGAGGGGATACCATTTTGTGGGAGATTGGGGGGGGCTTCTGGGACAGGAGGCTCTTCAAAGCTGAGGGCCTTCACCTAACGAGAGGGAACCAGGGCACCTAGGCAGAAGTTTGATGTCTACATATTAAACTGAGAGTTGGACAGACTGAGACTTGGGAAACCATAGATGACGAAGAGCAAAGGATTTACTATGACAGACTGACAGGCAGTTGCCTGGCAGTCATAATCCCGACGCTGCAAACCCAACACAGAAAATCCTGACAATGGCAACAGATGTTTTTTCATGTTAAAGCCCCCCCTCCCCCGCACCCCTTAATTATTATAACAAACTCTGTCGCAGGCAAAATCCCACTGTCAGGATTTCTGGTGTTGAGTTTGTGACATCGGGATTTCAGGTGTTGGGCAACCAAGTTTCAATCTTACAATATACTTCCAAGCAAAAGGTGAACCTAGAGCAATGGGGATGAAAGCTGCAAGTAGGGGTCCATAATTAGGTAAATAAGCATGCTGGGGGGGCTCAGCCTGCAGGGAGCAGGAAAATCAGGACAATAAAGGAGGGATGGGAAGGACAAAGGGAAAGGAACTCACAAGAGGGGGACTGGAATAGGCAGAAGCTGGAAGACTGTCTGCCTAAATGCCAGAAACCTGGGGAAACAAAATTTATGAGCTCCAGGCGATGGTGGCAGATACAGGATTAGACCTCATAGCCATTACAGAAACATAGGACACAGGGAATGACGACTGGGATCTGGCAGTACCAGGGTGGAAGAGCAGACTCTGCTGACGGAAAGGAGGGAAAGCACCTATCTTTACTTTAAAGGAAAGCTGTCATTTGTGGGAGCTCGCCCTGCAAACCTACCCTCCGGTTTAGGTTTACTGAAAAATGGAGGCGCCCAAGCTCCCAACATATTTCTGGGTAGCGGGCGTTTGAGAATAAAAATAAACAACTTTGCGTCATGAGGAACAAGCCACTTTTTTCAGTACACCTAAACTGGAGGGTAAGGTTTGCAGGGGCAAGAGCCCCTGCAAATGACAGCTTTCCTTTAAAGGTACATTGATATTTATTTAAATTTCTATTCATGCTAAAAGTATCAGGGTAAGTGAGGAGAAAAGAAGAGATCTGTAGGCAGTGTTTGGGGCACTTTGAAACTTGGGTTTTAAATTGTAACAGGTGGTGTGGGGGAACCAAGCTCAAGAGATTAATCCTGGACTATGTAGATTCAAGAAGCCCTGTGAATCAGGTGTGTAACTGGGGAATGGAGCTGACAGAGGCTTAGTGCCTTCTTACAAGAGGACTATAAAAGCACTTTCACTGCAATGTGTCCAGCATGTTTGTGTCCATGCACATGAGTGGAACAGTGAAGGAGTGGAACAGGTGACTGGCATCTTGGGCACTGGCAGGCATCAGCAGAGGAAAGCAGGAAAGCGGAGAACTCTGCCGATCAACTAAGTTAAGGCACCTGTTCACTACTGTCTGACAGTCACAACTGGGAAGGGTGAAAGGTAAAAGGCAGACCAAAACTGGGAATAGGAGCAACACCCTATCTAGGGTAGGAGTATAAACAGATTTAAACAAGGCACGGGGGGACACAAATAGAAACAAACAAACAAAAAGGGAAAACTATAAGCACCCTATCAGGGGTAAGGGCACAAAAATACTTCCAGGTAACACAGGGAGGATAAAAGTTGGGAATGCTGGGAATGGTGCAGAGCAGTGGTTGTGGGGCAGCAGTTTCCAGAGAGACATTCTGGAGACTGTAATGCTGCCCCATCTTCATGCACCTCTCAGGGTTGAGGGAGGAGGCTGCTAGACTCTAGGCCACCTCTTCCCCCACCAAGGGGTCACCAAGTCTGCCTCCGCTACCTCAGAAGATGCCAGGGAAGAGGAACCGCTGGAATGTGGTGAGTTTGGAAAAGGTGGGGGTGGTGGGTCAAAGGTACATTCCTCAACCGCTACCTCTATGCAGTTCCTACACTGCTCTGGTGAGGTGGGACTGCCAGAAAGAGGAACCCGTGGTAAAGGCCCAGGAGGATGTGGGAATCCTCTATAGTGGAGACCCCAAAGAGGGTGAAGAGGATCCCAGAGGAGGAAGCAACTTCTGGTGGGGGACTCAGTTGTGAGGGGGGAAAGATTTAGGAATAGGAAAGGAAGGGGAGAGAAAAGTTAGGTGTTTAAGTGGCGCTACTTCTCAGAGGGATGGGAAGTGGATCCTAAGGATTGCTACAGCAGCAAGATGCGAGACAGAGCTGGATATCACTGTTCATTAGGGGGCTTATTACCTGGCTACAGACAAAACTGGGATAGTGCAGGGGGAGTTTAGGGAGCTGGAAGGAGTCTTAGGTAGCATGCTCAGTGGTTTTCTCTGAGTTGCTGCCTATCTATGACGGGGGAGGAGAGGGATCTCTGTACCAGGAGCTTCAACTCATGGCTGAAGGAATGGTTTGGCTACATTAGGGATCCACCTGGGAGGATAAGGGCCTATACAGATGTGATGGCCTGCATTCATCCAGGAGAAGAACCACAGTCTTCGGTGGAGGATTTAAATGTTACCTTGATGAATTTTTAAATTAGTGAAGGGGGTGAGGGAAAAGATTGAGGCAGCAGAAACTACCACCCCCCCTACAGGCTGACGCAAAGTGTAGGGAGAACCCGAGAGGAGTGTAATCCCCCAGGATGAAAATGAATACAGGAAGTGCGATGGAAGTAATGAAGGGGATGGGAGTGGGTGCATTAAAGCGGGGGAACAAAGGAAAAAAAAAGAGAGAGAGGGTAATAGAGTGCTAACAAAACCTGGAGGGCCATGTGTGAAAATGCTAGGAGTCTAGGAAATAAGATTCCAGACCTACAGGCCACAGCTGCAGAGGCTGGTCTGGATATTGCAGCCATTACTGAGGTATGGTGCACTGAAACCATGACTGGGACATGGTCATATCAGGCTATACTCTGTTCAGGATGGGCAGGGTGGGAAGTAAAGGATGGGATGTGGTACTCTATGTGAGGGAGGGCATTAAAGCGGTGGACATGCAGGGAAACCAGGGGGCAGGGGTAGACATACCATGGGTCACCCTAGAGACAGGGAATGGAGCCTCCATTCACACTGGTGTGATCTACAGACCTTCACCACAGAGGAAGGAGTTAGACGACAAAGGGGAAACAGACGGAATCAGTTTCAGGGGAAACAGATGGAAGCATGGAGAGCAGTAAGAAGTGCAAAGGTGCAAACTGAAGAGAAAATAGCCAAGGTAGTAACAAAAGGGGACAAGACATTTTTTTAGGTACATGAGAAAAAAAAAAAGGAAGATCAGTGGTGGGATTATAAGGTTAAGAAGGGAAGGGGGGACTGTGCAGGGGGGAACAGGAAAAGGCAGACATCCTAAACAAATACTTTTGTTCAGTGTTCACAGAGGAAAGAGATGGGAAGGGGCCACAGAAATGTAACAGGAGCACTGGAAAGAGGGAGGTGGACCCTAGTCCATTTAAGGAGGAGACAGCCCTAAAGAGATTCATAAATGTGAAAGTGGACAAAATCAGTGGGGCCAGACAAGGTCCACCCAAGGGTATTGAGGGTGCTCAGGGAGGTAACTGGCTGCACCTCTGATGGTGCTATTTAACAGCTTATTGAAAACAGGAATGGTCCCAGAGAACTGGAGGAGGACACATGTGGTCCCACTTCACAAACGTGCTAGCAGGAAGGAGGCTGGCAATTATAGGCCAGTCAGCCTCACTTCAGTGGTGGGAAAATTAATGGAATGACCGCTGAAGGAAAGGATTGTGGAATATCTTGAATCCAGTTGGTTACAAGGCCCAAGACATCATGGATTCACTAGGGGGAGGTCATGTCAAACAAATCTGATAGTTATTTGACTGGGTGACTCGGAACTAGATCAGGGGGAGCAGTACACGTAATCTACCTAGATTTCAGTTAGGCATTCAACACTGTTTCACACAGGAGGCTAGTAAGCAAGGTGGGTAATTTAGGAGTGGGCCCAAAGGTGGTAAACTGAGTAAAAATTGGTTAAGAGATAGGTAGCAAAGGGTGGTGGTAAATGGAGTTCACTCTGAGGGAGGGAGGGAATGCAATCAGCGGGATGGCTCAGGGATCGGTGCTGGAACTGGTCCTCTTTTCTTTCTTTTTTTGATATTTCAATTTAAGCCCCCTGTCACTCTCCTACACCCACACTCCTTCGGGAACTTCCAAGGCACCTGTCTGCTGTTGTCCCTACCCTATCTTACCTGTGCACCGGTGCTCAGGCCCATCCCCAACAGAGCCGTGGCTGTACCCCCAGGTAGGGATGAGGTAGAGAGGCAGACCCTCAAACAGGGGTGTGCAAATCCCATTGCCCACTGTGTGGGGCAAGTAAATACCATTGAGAGGCAAGCACCAAAACAGAGCTAATTTCATTGTAATTAACAGGGGCAGGTGAAAATTCAACTACAGTCATGGCTGAGAAAGTAAGAAAAGTTTTGATTTGAACAACCCTGCCCTCAAAGTATTGCTGCATCGGGAGGCTGGAGTGGCAGGACTGGCAGGAGGGATCCGGAGCAGTGCCGGATGCTCCACCATCCGTGGGTGTAGGGGCCATTTTCCTGGTTTTCTCCCTGAGGACATCAGCATGTAGAGGAGAACCAAGGCAGTGCGTGCATGCAGAGGCATGGTGCCACTCCTGGATCTCGGCTGACATCTGACCCTTCCACTGGTGTCCCTGACTGCACTTCCACCTATGGTCACCCAGGTAGTAGTACTGCAAGGGGATGGCAACCTTCTCTCCGCAGAGGAGGAGAGTGTCCTGTGGGATGTTTAATCCTCCTCCCAGCCAGCCACTGATGACTCTGAGCGCATTCCCAAACTTGGGTCACTGGCGTCGCGAGCAGTAGCGCTACTGCTGTGCCAGCCAATGTGCTGTCTGGGACTGGTCCTCTTTAATGTCTTTATAAGTGACACTGCAGAGGAGCTAGAAGGGAAGGTCTGCCTCTTTACAGATGACACTGAATTGCAGTAGGGTGGACATTCCAGTGGAGGGGAGGACTGAAAGATGAACAGAGACCTGAGAAAACTCAAGGAGTGGTCAAGGGTATGGCAGCCGGGTTTCAACGTGCAAAAGTGCAAAATAGTGCACTTGGGGCACAGAAACCCAGGGGTGGAGTACAAAATGGTGGGGGGACTAATGACCACCAAGCAGGAAACTGGCCTGGGGCAATCATATTGAAGACCTACATGTAGCAGGGCAGTGCGACAAGGCAATTGGGAGGGCAAGTGGGATGCTGGGGTGCATAGGGAGGAGAATCACCAGCAGAAAGCAGGAGGTGGTGTTGCCTCTGCATAGACTGTTGATAAGACCCCACCTAAAGTACTGTGTCCAGTTCTGGAGACCATGTCTAATTAAGGACATAAACAGAGTGGAAGTACTGCAGAGGAGGGCAACTGAAATGGTACAGGGTCTGCATCAGAAGCCCTAAGAGGAGAGATTAAAGAACCAAAATATGTAAACCCTGGAAAAGACGAGAGAGAGGTGGGGATATGATCAAGACCTTTAAATACCTCACGGGGTGAAAAAGGTACAAGAGGGAAGTATTTTTCAGAGAAAAAGGTGCTCAAGGACATGAGGGCATGATAAGAAGCTGGGGAGGGATTCAGGAGAGATGTGAGGAACTACTACTTCACACTAAGAGTGGTGGATTTCTGGAACAGTTTTTCAGCAGAGGAGGTGGGGCAAAAATAGTGTTGGGGTTCAAGAATGCATGGGATAGGCATAAGGGAATCTTAGGGAAAGGGAGGTGGGGTGGGTGAATGGGACAGAGATCAACTAGGATCTGCGGTGATACTATAGGTAGGGAAAAATGGGCAGACTAGGTGGGCCAAGCAGTCCTTATCTGTCAGTAAATTCTTTGTTTCCATGTTTCAATGGCTATACCATACAAGAGAGGCAGGAGTAAGGGAAGAGGAGGTGTGGTAGCTCTCACTGTCAGATAAGGAATAGAGGCAGTACAGGGTGGGCCCATCAGGGGAGGAAATGGGGAGACAAAATCACTGTGGGTACAGCTAATGATACCATCAGGAAAGAAATTGCACATGGGGTGGTCTATAGACCACTGGGGTAGGAAGACGAGGGGGATAGGGAACTAGGGATGGAAACAGAAGGGGGGCTGCAAAGGGGGAGGTAATGGTTGAATGGGATCTCAATCTACCAGGCATAGATTAGGATATTTTAGCAGCTAAGAGCACCAGAAGTCCAGCTGTGCTAGTTATGTTGCAGGCCCCCCTGCTGGTGCAGCAGGTCAGGGAACCTACAAGACAGGCTGCCATTCTCGACATGGTACTCACCAGCTCGGAAATGTTAAGTGGAGTGTGGATTGAGGAACATTTAAGGGTCCACTGACCAAAACGCCATATGGTTTGAGCTGGCTATCGGTATCAGTATACCCTTGTCAAAAGCTGTGACTCTGGATTTTAAATGAGCAGACTTTAATCAGATGATAAATTAGTCAATGGCAAGTTAGTGGGAGTGGATAAAATCAGGGGGATGGCAGAGAGGTGGAAAGAAATTAAAAGGACTGTTCTTGAAGCAACCAAACAATGCTTTTTTTTAATTACATTTTATTGCTTTTTAAATAAAAACAATAGCATATAACCATCACATGCAAGAGATCACATAAACATACAGTCAATACATTCAATGGAAAAGTAAATCATTAGTCTTTGCAATCTTGTATAAAGGTTTGAGGGTATATCAAAAGAACATGTCTAACAAAATTGTCCAAGATAAGCTGCACCCTACAGGGCTATGGGTAGTCAGGTCCAAATGGAGAATCCATTGCAAACATAATTAACTCAACAGCCTGTGTTGATGTGACTCCCTCTAAATCCATAGCATGCTTAGTATAAGGAAGGAAGAAAGACACTGTTATAATTTCAGTACTAGTCTAACAAAGGATTTAGCTAAACTGCAAGCACAGATGAATTGTTCTACTTGTAGAAATAAGGAACTGTTAAAAAGAAAAGATTTGTAAGCAGTACTTCACTTTTCTTACTGCCAGACTTAGGACTTGAGATCCCGTTATTTTTATTAGTTTGTTGTGCAACCTTCAGCTTTAAAGATTCTAGCTTCAATGCAACTAAACACTGACCAGTGAAATCTGGTACAATGTGGTGCTACCAAACTTGGAGCACCGACACTATAATATTTAAGATATTTTTTAAACAACAAAACCTGTAAGGCATTCAATGAAAAAGTCCTGATTTTAAATCAGCCTAGCTTCAAGTGGCCTCATCTGAATCTGAACAGTCACCAGCTTGAGAGCACTCAAATTCCCTCCTGATGGCCTACATCTTTTTCCTGCTTCATCTGGATCTGAAAATTGAACTGTGTGCCCTCCATACTGGATGCGAAGCCTCACGGGCATCAGCAAGGAATGCGCTACGCCAAGGCTTCGTAGTTTGGCCCACACACCATCTCATTTTTTTCTTCTCAGGAAATTGGGATCAGGAAATAGGTGGACTGTTTTCCCCTGGTAATAAGGCAATCCCAATCCTCTGACAGCTTGCAGAATTAGATCCTTGATAGATGCTCCAGAGGTGACCAGCAATACTGTGTGGGGTGAGTCATTCTAACTGGCTGCAGCCTGGGGAGAGATACGGCAAGCCTTCAAAAAGTTATCTTGGGATAAGTTGTCTTCCAAGTGGAGGTTCCAAGGTAGCCAGGATCTTAAGAAATTTAGCAAGCCCCCCCACCCCAGCTCTCTGGGAGGTCCACTATCCAGACATTAGCAGCCCGCTGAGCATTTTCTACAGCCTCTAGGCAGTACCATAACTGGACATTCTCCTGCGCCATTCTGCTCATACTTGCCAATGCTTTCGTGGCCAGAGATTCAGTCAACGATGCTATTTTGAAGGTGGGCTAGATCTTCACATCCTGTTCAGTAAACCTAGTTAGAACAGATTCAACCTTTGTGTCAATTGCCTGCATTGACTTCTGCAAGGCCTTCCAGGGGGGTTCCATCCCCGACGTAGGTTGTGGCTCAGCCGCTGGCAGCATCTCGGTTGTCTGCTGATATTTTGGGCCTCCTCCCACAGCTTTATTCATGCGATCCATCACAAAAATTATGTGTGGGTGTTCAGTGCGATCAGGAGAATCCATTGGAGCTTTTCAATTTTTAGTAGTTGGCAGAAAAATAAGTATTTTTAGCAATAAATCCACTTTCGTAACACAGCTCTTCCTTAGCACATCTGATCGGTAGGTGTGCTCTACAGCGACCTCAACCAAACAATGCTTGAGAATGGTTACCAAGGGGAACAGGTACAAAAGGCCAATTTGCTTCTCTAAGAAAGTCAGAGAGGCAGTGAGAGTCAAAAAGGGCCTTTTAGTGGTGAAAAGGAAAAACAGGGGCATGAGGAATGGAGCAAATACCCCGTAAAGATAAAGGAGGCCAAGGAGGCAGTCAGGGTTGCAAAAGCAGATACAAAGCTGTGTACTGTGGAGGGATCAAGGGAGGGAAAAAAACAGTTCACCCTCATGCCTCATAACGCACCCAGGGTGTTAATTAATCCCCAGTAACCACACACCCTGTTGTAGGTTATTGCTCACTTAACTTCGGCAACATATTTGGCTGGGTGCCACATAGACGGGTGTTGAAGAAATTAGAAAATCTGACAGCAGTAAAAGACCTAGTTAAATGGGCAGGAAGCTTGTTAGGGGGAGACAGCAGAGGGTGGTGGTAAATGGGGTTTAAATCAAGGAAAAGGGAGGTCATGAGTTGAGTACCGCAGGGGTCAGCCCTGGGACCAGTCCTTTTCAATATGTTCATCGGGGACCTAGGAGAAGGAATATATGGCAAGCAGTCTCTTCGCCGATGACACTAAGCTCTGTGGCAGGGTAGACAGTGAGGAGGGTGTGAGGAAGTTGCAGAGGGACCTGCAAAGGTTAAAGAGGTGGTCTAAGGTTTGGCTATTGAAATTCAACATCAAACAGCCCACTGGCACTAAGGCAGGTTGCCTACCGGTGACCCGGGTTCAGAAACAGATCCGGGATGTCAGAAGGGCGGCTGGGGGAGAAGGACTGAGCATCCAAGGACTGCTCTCCTTCTCCGGGGGTGAGGGGGTAGAGAGTTTGGTGCAACATGGACACCTAGCGGAGGCTGGGTGTACCGCGCACACCAGTTGTTCGGGGGGCGAGATGGATGCTGGTCATCATTGCACATCCCCGGCCCCACACACACCAAGAAAAAATGCCACCAGCCACCTCAAATGAAGCCCGCCCTCAGCTTCAATAAGTTCCCAGGCTGGCCCATTGACCTATCCCATCACGGCACTCTAGGGCTGGTGCCATGACCCTGCCCTGGGGGGTAAGCCAGGGGGTATCGACAAGGTGTAACCAATATGGGAGTAGAAGCAGGGATCTGTGACTGGGCTGAGGAACAGGGCGGCCAATGGCAGGAAAAAGTATACTAAATAAAAAAAAGGATGGAAATGAGAAAGGAAAAGTGTGGCCTACTGGGATTCAAACCTCAGATCTCTGGTATGCCATTCCAGCACTCTAACCATTAAGCTACAGGCTCACTGATCAAAGTGTCTGAGGAATTTCCTTACAGCCACACTCACTCCCTTCTCTAGTGTTGGGCAATTAAGCAACTAGGAACCAATGTTAGAAATACTACTTTCTCTCAGTGCAGTTTAACTCCTGCAAAGTATACATATTTTTAAATCAAGGATGGAAATGAGAAAGAAAAAGTGTGGCCTATTGGGATCCGAACCTCAGATCTCTGGTATGCTATTCCAGTGCTCTAACCATTAAGCTACAGGATAGAGAAAGGAGTGTGTGTGGCTGTAAGGAAATTCTTCAGACACTTTGACCAGTGAGCTTCGGTCTCGGGGTTTATGTAGCATCAAACCCCTCGGGTATGTGTGTAAATTCTCATTACACACCCAGACCCATACTTTATTCTCTATATAATTACCGGTCAGGGTCAATTAAACCAAAAAACAGTTCTTAAAATTGTATGTTACACATGCTGCATTATATACCAGTGTGTATAATGGAGACCTGCCTCATTCTCATGCACAGCACTGAGTGCAAGACAAAACAGTTGCAGGCAAAATGTACTTTCATTTTCGATACACTTTGCTGCTACTTGTATAGGGGAAGGGTATGGATACATAACAGTATGGGAGAAAGGAAGGTGACAGTATGGCAGAATAGTATGGGCAAGCAACAGCATAGGGGGTTGAATGGTAGTATGGTTAAAAGATGTCACAGTGTGGGGGAAGGGTACAGGCATATAACACTATGAGAGGTTGAAGGAGGTGATAATAAGCGGTATGGAGATGGTGACAGTATAGGGTAAGGGAGGTAACAGTCTGATGTGGAGTATGGGCACGTAACAGTATGGGGGCTGGAGGAGGCGACAGTATGGGGTAAAGATGGTGATAGTATGGGGTATACATGGTGATAGTCTGGGTAAGGGAGGTGACAGTATAAGGAGGGATATAGGCATGTAACAGCGTTGGGGGGGGAGGAGGTGCTATGTCTCTACCAATTCACACATCATCTGGCATATTTGAAATCGGATACAGTGTGTAATTTGGTGATGCGAGAGAAACAGATTTCCATTCTATCTCCTTCCCCCCATGAGGCAGAGGGACTGAGGCACACTGAACAGCTCATGTTATCCCCACAGCTGTTTACCATGATCGCTGGAGATTTTGAGCCATCTAGGGAAAAGGTCCAGTTACAATGATCACTCCTGGAATTCCCGGTCCTGACTGGGCAATTAACAGTGTGTCTTTTTCATAGGCCTGCCGAATCAATAAAGCAACCTCAATCAAGTGTTCCTCCCATCCATCAGACTGGGGAAACCATAAAGTAAAAAAATCATGCTCACACTACTGACTACAAAACATGTTAGCAATATGAAAAAAAAAAAAAACCTGAGTAAAATAAATTAAATTAATTATGCTTGTGTGTTGGTGCTTCAGATGAAACATTTTATTTATTTAGTTTTTGTTGACCGGGTAAATGCACTAGACAAATTCTGCCTATTTTCAGGCACGACCCGAGGGAGGGGGATACAGATGAATGCCAGCTGACCTTGAACCAGATTAAGCTGTTGGTGGTATTTTTTAGTGAATGGGGAGAAATTTGGCCAGGGCACTGAGGAAATTTCCCTACTCTTTTTGAGAAGTATCATGGGATTTTTAACATCCACTTGAACTACCACCAGAGCAGGCAGATGGAACCTCAGTTTATCGTCTCATCAGAAAGACGGCACCTCAGAAGTGCACCCCCTCCATGCTGCACTACAATGTCAGTATTGGGATTTAACCCAAGTGCCTTGCATGGGGATAGAACACACAGCCTTCCAATCTTCTGGCCTCTGAGGTGAGTGTGCTACCTGCTGAGTCACTGACACTGTTAAACTGATACCCTTGACACCCCTTCTGCCCACCTCTGGTTGCTGTCTAGGTGGAAGTTAAAGATCCCATGGGGTAAGGTAGCCCTGTTGGAGATGAGGCAGCACTGTTGGGGTGAAGCAGCACTTGCTGGGAGTGAGGCAGCCCTGGTGGTGGGGGGGGGTTGCAGCACTGTTGAGATGCTGTCCTTTGGATGAGATTTTAAACTGAGGTCCCTTCTGCCCACCTCTGGTGGCTGTCTCAGTGGAAGTTGAAGATCCCATGGGTAGGGAGCAGCTCTACTAAGGAGGAGCAGCACTGTTGGGGGTGGAGCTGAGCCACTGTTGAGGTGCTGTCCTTTGGATGAGATGTTAAATCGAAGTCTCTTCTGTCCATCTCTAGTGGCTGTCTAGGTGGAAACTTAAAGGTCCCACAGGGAGGGGCAGCATTATTGGGGGGGGGCACTGTTAAGGTGCTGTCCTTTATATAAGACATTGAGCTGATGTCCCTTCTGCCCATTTCTGGTGGCTGTCGAGATAGAAGTTAAAGATCCCATGGGAAGAGGCAGCACTACTGAGGGGCAGCGCACTGTTGGGGGGGTTACAGCACTGTTAAGGTGCCATCCTTTGGACGAAATGTTAAACCGAGGTTCCCATCTCTGTTGGCAGTCTAGGTGGAAGTTAAAAATCCCATGGCACTTATTGTTAGAGTCTGAGATTTAAACCCGGTGTCCTGACCCACATTCCCTCTCTCAGTATTTAATATGACTTCTAATATAATATAGCTGTCTGTGTGGTACTAGAGCACCTAATGGGCACTGCATGCATACCGCATACAGTCCCTGCACTACCAGCATTTAATGCTTTGCAAATCACTTTGGGATACAGTGTGCATGAAAGACAATATGTAACTAAGGGATATTACATGACAGGTTGCGTGGTTATAAGGGAATAATACACCTTGGGTGGTTGTTAGACATGAGGTGTAGCAGAGTGCCACAACCACCTAAGAAGTGCATTATTCCCTTATGACTGCACATCTTGGAGTGTATTATCCCATTTATAAAATGGACTTTTATTTGTTAAAAGAAGAATACAAGCTGGCCCAGTGTCACTGAGGGCTGAGGCAATGGACGCATTACCTCGTGCCATGACGGTGACCCGGGTTTGGGAAGAGACTCAGGTCGTTGGAGAGCCGGCATGGGGGAGGAGGGTTGGAGCAGGATTGAGCAGCTGGAAAGCAGCTCTCCTCTCCAAAGGGTGGTCACTGCCCACCCCGTAGTCCCGTTGCCACTGAGTGGATGCCTGGTGGTCAGCGTAGGCAGTGGGGGTGACACGTAGTGGGTGGGTACCTCAAGACGTGACGTACATACGCCTCCATGTGCATGCACATGTCTGAGGTAGGGGTCTGGGTTTTGAGGAGAAAAACTGAAAAACACCATAAACTACATATAGAAAAAAAAGAATACAGTTCAGGTGGGGTGTGCAGTTGTCAGAAAAATAATCAATGGTTATGTGACTGGTTTCAACCAAAGAGATTACATGATTTTCATAGCCCTCTAAAAATCCAAACTCTAATGTATTCTATTCTATTAAAGTAACGCAGTATTTTTAAGGTCAAAAGGAACTGTGGGTCCATCATGTCCAACCCCCTTGCTTCACAAGCAGGAATGCAAAAAGTATCTTGCACAAACATGAACCGATTTATAGGTGTATATATATTTGTTTAGTTAGTTTTTGTTAACTGGGTAAGTGCACTAGACAAAAACTTTGCCTATTTTTTCTCGTTTTTCCATATGTACTTTTTAGGTGTTGTTTGACGTTTTCTCCTCAGTCCCTGATCCCTCGCATCCCCGATGTAATGCACGCATGTGGAGACATGCACACGTCATGCCCTACAGGACGCCCCACCCTACTAGTCACTCTGTTACCGCCTAAGTCTGCCACCGGACCTCCATCTGGTGATGGCAGAACTATGGATGGGCAACCCACTCAACTGGGAGAGGAGAGCCAATGCTCAATCCTGCTCCCATCCTCCCCCCGTGCTGGCACCCCGATGACTGAAGTCCGTTCCCGACCCCAGGCTGCCGGTGTGGCACAAGATGTGGTGTCCAGCACCTCAAACCTCAGTGCCACCGGGCCAGCTAACTTTGCCTACTTTCAGGCATGACCCAGCAGAGTTACAGAGGAACAGCAATTACAGGTGACACTACAGTACAACACATCATACAAAGGTTAGCCAAAAACTTGAGTATCATTACAGTTGTTACAGCATTGCATGACATCAAAACAATGGACCTGAACCTGAGTAACATACAACAATGCAGCAGAAAGCAATTCATATGACAGTCACAGATAAGTGCTTAAACATTTGTGGAAGAGAGCCATGATAAGGATGTGTGCTATAGATCAGGTACACACACATTTGTCTGAGCCTGTGAGGAAGGTACGAAGCTCCATCTTAAAAGCCTAGTGTGGCTGGGAGTGCCTATCAGATGTTGGCAGGGACATACCTCTCAACCTCTCAGCATTAAAAATCACAGCACTGGCCTTCAAAAATCATAGCAGATGGTCAGAATGTGGAGCACTTTCTTATTGTAAAGAATATTATGTCTACAAATAGTGGGTCCTGTAGAGTTAGTGATAAGAAATATTTCTATTAACTTAGGTTAATGATGTAATAGTGTGTGTCTCCAGAAATAGCTCTAACATTATTAAGAACATCAGTAAACCTATGGGGAGCAAGGGTAAATCTGAGTGTGAAAATCATAGCGCTATGTGAAATTCATAGCAGTTGAGAGGTATGGGCAGGGAATTCAAGAGCTTGGGAGCAGATGCAGCGAAAGCAAGATCACTCATTTTCGTAACATATTTGAGTACGTCTAAAAGAGACCTTTTTGCAGAGCTCAAAGGTTAGGCATGTGTAGCTTGACTTAACATGCCGGTCAGTGTTGCCAGTATAACAGTTCTAATGACATTAGCCATAGTACAGCCAGTGACGTACTGATGACAGGAAGCTGGGGAGAGCCAGCCAAGGCTTGAGTAGAGTATGCAGTGATGTGCGAGTCTGGGTACAGAGAGGGCAAAACAGTAGATGCTGTTATAGCACGTGTTCCATTTTTGCAGGACCTCCTTTGTTGGCTTCCAGGTGTGTTATAAGCCCATAGGTTAGGTTCGGCCGAAGAACCCCCAGTGCAACAGCCAGTCTAGCGGCAGTGGTAAGAGAAGACCTGATTGTGTAGGCAAGCCCCAGCTTCATGTTTACTGCTTTACATATAGTTGACATGTGTTGATTAAAATCCAGCAAAGGGTCTAGGGTTACTCCGAGATACTTTAGAGTCAACCATTACCATGTATATATACTGTACTACTTGACCTGTATGATCACGCTGCATAACAGTGATCATGCTCACAGTTTGCAGCAACCCCTCTTTGTTAGTGTGTTCTGATTACTGTTTGAATGTACTTACCATTAAGGGGTTTTTTTTCTGTGTATATTTTACTTTGCAGGTAACTTATTCCTGCTGGATCATTTTAACCAGCTGACTGCTGCTATCATCCCTGAGATGGACCCCCATGAAACTGAGATCCTGTATCTCATGGGGTTATCCTGGTTGGAGTAATTTCACATAAATAAATGAACAAATAAATACTACCAATTTTAAGGATGTATTTAATTGGGGCTGGCAGTATAGCCAGGGGGTTAGAGTAATGAACTGTGAATGAGCTTGGTGCCTCCAGCAGACTTGGGTTTGATTCCCACAACCTCCACTTGCATATTGTGTGACTGAGCAAGTCACTTAACCTCCCCAGTGCTCTCGGGGCCTTACTCGGTTACCAAAAAAGTATTATTTTGCTGTATGTATTTTTATCCTGCAGAACAAACAGAAACGGCTGCACTCCTGAACTGGAAACATGATCTGGACACCAGCTTGACATAGCTATCTCCTTTTATTTGCCAAAACAGCTCAAAGTGAAAAGGTGCACAAGCAAATGGTGTCTAGTCACACTAAGTGGAAGGCCCCAGCACTTCACCACTGCGGGCTTCCCTCAGGGATTTTTATCCTGCACCCTTCTCCCAGGTCACACCTGGAAATAAGCCAAGGCTCGGTATACCCTTCCCATTCATCATGTTTTAATAAATCAAGCCATATCTACCTCCTGGCTTTGTAAAACCCATAGACACTAAAATGTGCTGAAATTCAATTTCTGGTGGGAAATGCTGTGAGACTTGAGTCCTACCATTTTTTTTAACAGGGAACTAACAAATCTCTTTCAATTATCTATAAACTAGTTGTGGATTCCGATGGAGAGTAAATACTGATCTACCCAGACTAGCACGACGACGACTTAATGGTTTGGTAACATTGAGCTCCATGTGCCACCTGGTGGCAAGCTGGATGAATGACACAGAGGTAATACAGCCTTGCTTCAGGGGTTAGAAGAGACAATAGGAAACAATTTTTATGTTTGCTTGCATGCATGTGCAAGAAACACAGTGCCACCATACACGTTTTGGTAGGTGTGCCACCCCCACTTCCAATGCCCTGCTCCTTTTTGAAGGCGTGGCTGCACTGCACCAATGAATGTCTGAACTGTCTATGACAGCCGTTCAGATGCAGTGGTGTACAGTTCAGAGAAAACCACCACTACAATCAGCAGTGGTAACATGTAGGCAATTTGCATACTGCCATTGGCTGGCAATCTGCATACTGCCATCGGCAGTATGCAAATTACCTACATGTCAGCACTGCATCTGAACTGTCATAGACCGTTTGTTTCCGATGGAACAGCATGATCCCCATTGGACCCAGTGCCACCCCAAACAAACACCCAGGTAGCACGCTGGGAATGCTCATGCGCTCCCCTCCACCCCCGCACACTGTATGGCCAACCAGGGTGCCCAATCCCCCGTCGGCGCCACTGCCCCCCCAAACAAACTTCCAGGTGCCACACTGGGAGCCCACCCCAGCATGGCAAAAGTCCCATGTCATCTTTTAAAAAAAACACCTATCACAAAAGAAAACAGTCCCTCATTGACTCTCTTGTCCCCTTCCCCAAACCATGCCCACCCTCTGCATACCCCACCTCCCCACACACCCCTCTCACCCCATACTTCCCCGGACACCGGCGCGACAATCTTCAGTGGACCAGGAACATGTCTGCACTCTTCAAAGCAGACCACGAACTGAAGAAATGCTGGTAAGCTGTTTAATGGCATGAGTGGGTTTTTTTTTTCAACTTTGGTGCATATTTCGACCATTTTTGGGAATTTGTTCACCAAATTTTCAACATGAGGTTCTTGAGCCCCCACCTCATGAATTCAGTCACTGACATTTTGTTATTCAGTCCTGAAATGTGATTTCATGGTTAATGTGTGGAACCACCATTCGGGTCCGATTAACAAAATGATAGTGTCACAGTTCATGAGGTAGGCCCCCAAAAACCCTATGTTGAAAATCTGGTGAAAAAATTCAAAAATATTTCGACTGGCGTGTTGCACAATTCCTACATACGTTCAGTAACCGAGAATTTTACTGTTTCACTCCAGATTTTCAACATTGCTATTTTAACACCTCCTTATGAACAAGTACAGCTGTCATTTTTTACATCTCACCCAAAATGTGTTTTCGCATATGTAGCACACAATGGCACGGTCGGTGTGTGAAATCAATGTTTGGGACAGATTAAGAAAATTATAGTGACACTGTACATGAGCAGAGATCTTAAAATGGCTATGTTGAAAATTTGGTGACAAAAGTCCATAAAATGACTGTGTTACGAGTGTGCATTGCGCAGTTTCCACGCACCCTCATAAGTTCACAAATTTGTAATATTTTCAGTCCAGATTTTCAACACTGGCATTTTTCCACACCTTCTTATGAACAGTACAGCTGTCTTTTTCCACACCCTGGCCGAAATGGGTTTTCGCACTTCCGGCGCAGAATAGCATGGTCGCTATGGGAAATCAGTGTTCGGAACAGATTAGGAAAATCACAGTGACACTGTTCATGAGCAGAGGTCCCAAAATGCCTATGTTAAAAATCTGCTGTAAAAAATCCACAAACTAATTACATTATGGGTGTGCGTTGCACAGTTTCTAAGAACACTCGTGACTTCACCAGTTTTTTAATATTTTCACTCCAGATTTTGAACATTGCCATTTTTTACACCTCCACATGAACAGTATAGCTATCACTTTTCACATTCTGTTCAAAATGTGTTTTTGCACCTGTGCTGCCAAATGGCACAGTCGCTGTGCAAAATCACCTTTCGGCTAACAAACTGACAGTGTCACTGTTCATGCAGAGTGGTAATAAAGAACCCAGGTTGAAAACTTAGAGTGAAAATACCAAGAAACGCCCAGGACATTTGTGTTTTTGACCATAATGTCCTACCCTGTAGGGACTGACAGGCATCAGGGGTGTGACTTGGGATTGTTGACAGTAATGCTCATGCCATTCCACCCCCACCCCCATCCTGCAGCCAGTAACAGGCATTGAGGTGTGCCTTGGACCCCTTGGCCCCAGACTTCACCCCATTCTCCTATACTGCACCCATTTCAGTGTATTTCCTTATGGAATGAGGTGAATGTAAAGCCCAAACACTTCAAGGCACACCTCGACACTTGTCAGTGTCTGCAGGGTAGGGTGAGGTGAAATGTTGTGACCGTCATGGGCGATGACTCAAAGGCACACCCCAATGCCTGTCCATCTCTGCAGGTGGGGGTGGAGTTGGCATCAGTTCAATACTTCACTGCCATTCCTATACTGCATCTGTCTAACTCCTGCACTTCCACTGCTAATGACAGCAAGCAACCATTTGGCATTGACAAATGCTTGTTAAATACTAGAACACACACACACTTGATCTGACAGTTTTGGTGCTACTTTTTCCTTCAAATGCGATTTCTGTTACTTCATTGCTGGGTTGTGCTTTACAATCTACCTTGTCAGTGTTCACACTGTCTGTTGCTAGGTTTCCTCGACATTTCTGTGATGTCAGTTTACACTGTTCTGTAATGTTAAATTTGTGCAGAGCAGTGGGAACTGACATTACAGAATCCCCAGATTAACAGAGGGACTGAAAGTCATGGTGAGTCATGGAAAAGAGTCTTGGTCTAAAGCAGGATCACCTGTACTATCTCCTTCCTAATCTATGAGACATTGTGGCATATAAGGGACTGATGGGCTTGGACCACTCGCTCTTGACAAAGTTTGGAAGTGAAACATTGAGTTTTCTGTGTACCTTTGTGCCAAGTGCTGAATACATGCTGCAACTGTAACTCATGTATTTGAGAGTTTTTTTGTTTCTTTTTTGCTGCTAGTTGCCCATTTTTCATTTTGTTTGCTGGCCTGTTTACCATGATGCACTACATCTGCTGAGCTGCCTTTTCTCTCATTACTGTTCTGCAATGTTTACAAATTCACACGGAGCAGTGGGAACTGACATAACAGAATCCCCAGGTAACAGTGGGGCTGAAAGTCACGGTTAGTAATGTGACAAAATCTTAGTCTAAGGTAGGCTCACTTCTATTAAAATGTAGTGAAAAGTATTTTCTGAATTAAAAAAAAAGTTCAAGAAAATGTCCAGACTTGATATCACTAAAGGAAGACAAGGAAGGTGGTTAAAAATAATTAAAATGGTTTCCTCTGTCTTTTAAAGAGCAGGAGCCCAATATTCAAAAGTCTGCACAGGCACAAATGGGTGTTTGCCCACACAAACCAGGTTTTGTGCCAGAGCACAATATTCAAAAGCGGCAGTTCCCAGCATGAACAGGATTTGCACATGTGCAAAAAATAAAGTCTGCTGGTAGGCAAAGAGAGGAACAGGGACAGGAATGCCCATGCTACTGAATATTCATGCATCTGCGCTGCACAAAAGCAGCATGGTCACTTTGCACAGTGCAAATACAGCCAAACAAAACCCTGTCTTACTCCGGGCAGCCCTAGCAGCCACCGGGGTTACTGCAGCCAACATCCAAGCTGGCACATGGGGGAGCACACCTGCCCCATGTGGGCTGTGGTCCCTTGTTCTGCATGGGACAGCCCCATTAACAGAAAGAAAATACCCTGGTGCCTAGATTTGGCAGATAAAACTCTGAAAGCAGAGGCCAAACGGATTGTAAAATGAAATGCTTTAAGGAAACCAGGTTTGAATGGTCGATTTGAACTGAAGTCATTCTTAAAGAAATAGATAGTATATGTTTCAAATTAAACTTGGATAGGGTTGTGACTATGTTCTTAATCAATATGTACTAATCTGTACTTTTTGTATTGTTTCTATAAGCTGTAATTGTCATATGCTTTGAAATGTGAAGCTCGTAAAAACATACTAAATTGCCAGCAGATTAGGCCCAGTGGTCTATCAAGTCAGCTCGAGTAATAGCCTACAGTCCACTCACTGCAGCTGCCCCCTCCCCCTTTGTGACCCCCTGTGGACCCATTACCTTCCCTGCACCCCCCCACCTGGTCAACACCCCTGTGCCTGTCCCACTCTCTCTTGGACCCACCCACTGTCTCCATCCCCACCAGCTCCAATGGCAATGAGTTCCAGGGTGCCACCACCTTTCTTAGTGAAATAGTGATGCCTCATCTCCCCCTTAAACATCCCCCCACCAATCTCAGGCTATGTCCCCCTCGTGGCTCCATCCTTCCTCAACTGGAGCAGTCCATCTGAGCTGATATGGTTAATCCTCTTCAAATATTTAAAGACTTCTATCATATCCTCCCATCCCTCCTCTGCTCCAGGGAGTATATGTCCAAATCCCTTAGTCTCTCCTCATATGACAGGTGCTTCAGGCCGTGAATCATCCTAGACACTCTCCTCTGGACCCTCTGAAGAAGGGCAACATCTCTCCTCAAGTATGGGCACCAAAACTGCACACAGTACTCCAGGTGCGGTCTAACCAAGCATCTGTACAGGGGCAGTAGGACACCTCTCTCCTCCTTGATGTTATCTCTCTGGCTATGCACCCCAGCATCCTATTCACCTTCACAGCTTCCCTCCTACACTGCTCGTAATTATTCATTTTGGCATCTGTTCCCATCCCGAGATCCTTTTCCTCCCTGGAGACTGCCAGCTTTACCCCTCCAAGACTGTAGTCGTATCCGGGGTTCCTGGCCCCCAAGTGGAGTACATTGCACTTCTTGGCATTGAAACCCAGCTGCGAAGTATGCAACCACCTTTCAAGTGTCTCCAAGTCCTCTTGCAGCATCCTACTCCCCTCTTCCATGTCTACCGCCACTCCCAGTTTGGAGTAATCTGTGAACAGACTCAGCCTGCTCCTAACTCCAACCTTGATGTCTGAGACGAACACATTAAATAGGACCGGTCCTAATACTGATCCCTGGGGGACCCCACTAATGACCCTTCTGGGAGATGAGACCTCACCCCCAACCACCACCTGCTGGTGCCTATCCATTAACCAATTCCCAATCCACCCTAGTATCTTCTCCCCCAACCCCAAGCTCCTCAGCTTTTCCAACAATCCACGGTGCAGCACTGAGTCAAAAGCCTTAGTGAAGTCCAGGTACAGGACATCTACCAACTTCCCTTGGTCCAGAGACCTTGTGACCCAGCCACAGAATTCAACTAGGTTCATCTGACATGATCTACCCCAGATGAACCCATGCTGTCATAGAAACATAGAATATGACACCAGATAAGGACCACTTAGCCCACCTAGTCTGCCCATTTCCCTACCTAATGGATAAGCTGCAGATCCTAGTTAACCAACAGCCTACTTCCTCCTACCCCCCACTAGAATTGCCTTATGTTTGTCTCATGCATTCTTTAGGGTATTTTTGACTCTACAACGTCCTCAGGAAGGCTGTTCTATGCATCCACAACCCTCTCTGTGAAAAAATACTGCCTCACATTACCTCTGAGCCATCCCCCTCTATTTTCAAACTGTGCCTCCTTGTTCTTGCACATCTCTTTTTCTGAAAGATGCTACCCTCTTGGACTTTGTTGATTCCCTTGAGGTACTTGAAAGTTTCTATCATGTCCCCCTCCCCTTTCTTCGAGCATATACATATTAAGCTCCTTTAGTCTCTCTTCGTATGTCTTCTGGTGCAGACTCTGCATCATTTTGGTTGCCCTCCTCTGGACAGCCTCCACTCTGTCTATGTTTTTGCGGAGATGGGGTCTCCAGAACTGCATGCAGCACTCCAGATGGGATCTCACCAACTGTCTGTACAGAGGGATAACAACTTCCTGTTTTCTACTGGTGATGCCTCTCCCTGTGCATCCCAGTATCCCCCAGCCCTCCTTACTGCCTTCTCACATTGCTTGCCCACCTTAGGTCACCTGATATGACTACCCCAGGTCCCCTGTCATTCATCTTGGAGACCATGGGCCTCAAGGAACTCTACCACCCGTTCCTTTAATATGGTTTCCAGCAGTTTCTCCACCACGGACGTCAGGTAACTGGTATGTAGTTTCCTGGCTCCTCCTGTGGACCGCCCTTGTGCAGCAGCATGACATGTGCCTCCCTCTAGTCATGGGGGATCCATCCAGTTTGAAGGGAGGAGTTGAATAAGTCCATCATCAACTGGAAACTACATACTGAAGTGATTCAAGCTACATGCCCTAAAAGAGAAGCAATCCAGCAAAACATTCCTTGGAATCAGCTACGCAACTGTGAATTGAACAAAGGACTATAATGAGTGGATTCTACTTTGCTTCAGTAACAAAGGACTTTAACTGACTGATCCCAATTTGCTTCAGTAACAAAAGAATATAATCTGAGGGTATTCACTTGTTAGAATTTTAAATGATGACTTAAGCTATCTATGTACAGAAAGCATGAAGTTTAGTGAAGAGCATGTTTTCAAGCACAAATATTTGATGTGTCTTCTTTGCAGTTTATTTAATTGTTGCCAGTATATAAGTAAGGATAGCCAATCAGTCAAACTGTCCCTTGAAAAAGCACTTGCTATAAGTAAGAAATGGCATCGGGAGGTTTGCCTTGCACTGTGTGGGTGTTTTTTTTTTGTTTTTTGTTTTATATTTGTAGCCAAATATACCAGTAGCTTTTTAATGATTTATAAATAAAATTGAATCATTTTAAATATACAATATGGCTCAATAGTGTCTCAGTAAATGAAGTGCCTTGCGCAGGTGCGGAGCCTTTTTTCTAGATTGTTGCCTGATTTTTTTTATTCAATGCACTGCTATTTAGGGGCAACTAGTTTTTCTTTTGCCTAGTGGACCCTCCGCCTCCCAATCACCATCCTGTTGCAAGTTTCAGAATTCCTTGGTGCCCAGTGGACCCCGCCATCTGATCGCCAGCCCGCATAGTAAAAGAGAAGTCCCTGGCATCCAGTGGCTCCCCCTGGTCCCCAGTCCCTAGCCCCATGCAAAACAGTAGAATCCCTAGCATCCAATGGTCCCCCCAGTCTCTGATCCCCAGCCCCGTACAAAAAAGCTCAGTTACGCAAAGACTTCTGCCATAACAGTAGATCATCTAGGAATGGTCTCTTGCAGTAAGTCATTACTTCTGGGAGTTCCTGATAGGTGGCACTCCAGCACAGAAATTTCTTCCAGCAGTCTCCACACCAGGGATCACCCACACTACCTCACTTCCTGGGCTGTACCTATAAAAGTGGGAGGTCCCTGGTAAGCTCTGTTCCCCATCGGTTTCAGCTCGGGAAAGTGAGGAACCGAGGGGAACCGAGGTACCAAAGCTTCCCACCCCTATATCATTTTTCCTGTCTTAGAATGGCAGGAGGTTGGAGGGAAGGAAACTACTTGCTGCAAGAGACATTCCTAGAAGATCTACTGTTACAGCAAAAGTCTTTGCATAACTGATCTATCTTCCACAGAATGGTCTCTTGCAGTAAGTCATTACTTCTGGGAAATTCCCAAGCAGTTATATGGCAGTGGGGTGGCCTAATATGGCATTCTGCCATAGGGATAACGTGGTCATAGGACCAATAAATGCTGCGAGTAGCAGATCAGCACATAGAATAATTTTTGTCTTTTATTTGTAAATGTTACATTATCTTATTCATTATAGGGTTATGGCTAAACTATAATGGCTAAACTATAATATACAAATGGGCAGACTTGGTGGGCCTTGTTTTGGTCCTTTTCTGCCTTCACACTTCTATGAATCTATGAATCTATAAGCCAGACCTGCTATTCTTAGGTGTTCATCAGATGTATTAAGAGAATGGCAGCCCGATCAGGGTAAGACATGTCAATTATATCAATAAATCAGAAGGAATTCCACCATATTATGGAGTGAATAGTTGCTGTCAGTGATCTGCAGTGAAAAAACAGTCTCAGTCAAAGGCTACTGTGTTCTAAGTTGTAACAGTAGCTGAAATAATACAGTGTTATTATTTAGAAGTCCAACAATGTATCAGGGTAAGAACCTCACCATGTCTGTCAAGACAGTAGAAAATGTATCCATTTGGCATAAATAGGATACTAAAGTAGCAGATTATGTTGCAAAATGAAACAATGTATCTGTGACATAAAGGAAGTCAGTGATTCTTAGAATCAGTAGCTATAGTCAATTTTGCATTTGATGTAAAGCAACATGTGAAGTAATATAGTAATGTTGACATATCCATCTTGTATTAGTAATCTTACTTACAAGGGGGTCCCAGGTATGTCAGGGCCTGCAACCTTGTTAGGTGTAATTCTAAAATGTTCGTATGGTGAATCCATTATATGCACTGTTTGGAAAACAGAAGCTAAAATAATGAATAATATAATTGAAATCATAAGGCAGTGGATCTCATGCGTGAGAGTCCTTAAACACATATATACCTTGTTTTTTATTTTTTTGACAAGGCAAAAAAACATGCAGAGTTTTTTGAGACTTATAATTTCTGTATATGTACTCACCCTTGTTCATGTGATCTTTGTTCATGATCAAGTGAAGGCTGCTTATAGCAGTAGAATGTTGAAAGGATAATATAATCCATATCAGGATATATTGATTGTGTCTCAGCATGTGAGTAGTAGTAGGAGGACCTGTTAGTGGGAGGGACATGGAGTCCGGCGCACAACAGGTCGAGAGGCATCCTGATGGAATGGCCATGATGGTCTGTAACAGTGAAACCTCTGAAAAGTGACTAGATGTATAGAGTCTTCTGGAAAAGGCCTCCCTATTTTTTTCACTTGTTCTTTGCCCTTAAAGGTTTCTCTCTGGATATAATTATGTCCAGTTTTATATGAATAATTATATTGAGGGCATGGTTTGTAGTACACGTATTGTACTGTGTTTAGTTGTCTGTCTGAGGTTTGTATATTATCCAGTATTGTTTGAGCCCCGGGCCAAAAAGTTGGTCACCTGAAAAAGGGGGCATTAGCCACTTTCTGTTGAATATCAGGTGCTAGTCCTGATGGCGTATAAGAATAATGATTACAGAGGCTCAAGCTGAAGCATCAGCAACGTCAGATGCTGACCTTAATAAATGCCAAGAAAGGGCAATGTAAGTTGTTCTTTTTCAGGGGATAGAGGTAGTCTATTCCCAAAGTCACTAGCAGAGGTACGTACCTGATGCTGATATTGCAGCATTATGTCCCATATAATTAGGTATTTTGATATGTAGAGTGTTTGGAGCAAACACCTCCTTCCCCATCTATTTGAAGTGTTTAGAGTCTCTCTTTGGAGGTATTGTACTTGTATGTGAAGGTGTGCCAGTGCGGCCGTGAGCAGCTGCAAGAACCACAGAATCTGCAGTGGCCATATTTGTAAAATATGAATAGTCAGTGAGGAGCTGGAGAAAGCCTGTGTGCTTCTCTAGGTGGCTCCGGTGCTATTATGGGTTAACTCCATGCTTCAGTAATCGCATTTCTGAATGTTAGTATAAAGGGAAGGGCTGTCCGGATAGGTTCTTCCAGAATGACCAGTCTGTCATCCCAGTGAGATGGTGCATCATAAGAGGACTCATATTCTCTTGTATTAGGAGAATTATCATAATTTGTGTGACATTTTGTATTTTTCTGAAAATAGTCTTCTGAATATTCATGAAAAGGCATGACTGGTGACATTCTAGCTCTGTGCATGTCCATCTTGATAGAGGCAAAGACATAGTCTATGATTGAGGGTTATGTCTCAGAGTGTGTGTATGGTCAAAAACCCATAGAATCTACACTCTATTTGTTATTTCTTCAATATTTAGAACTTGTGAGGATGGAATTGCCATGTAAGCTGGTTCTGAGTCTTGTGTACAGGGCATTGGGGATCAATTTGTGCCTCTCGGTAGAGTGATCCAGTTTTTGGAGTTTCATGTTCACCACAGACTGGTGTGTGGGTATCATGCATGAGAGCAAAGGAGTCTGGTTTGCCTCTGCATTTTGTAATATATAATTCTTTATTTTATGGTGATGCAGCACCATAAGTGGCTTTTGATTCATGTCCCTGAAAGTATTCATGGTATTTTATGGCAGACTTTCTATAAGCTTCTTCCGTAGTTGTATTATATGCAGGTAGAGGTACTGTTCTGTGATGCAGGGGCTGCTCCGGCAGTGGGATCAGTCACAGCAATGGTAGAGGAAGAGAAGCATGCCTTGTCGATGGTGAAATGTGTTGTAATGATGGCAGATAAGTAAAGGCATGCTCCGTTGACAGTGGACTACACTCCGTTGATGATGAGAAAGTCAGTACATGCTCCATCGATGGCAGTAGGTAGCCCGTCGACGATGGAGCATAGGGAGTATGTCCCGTCAATAGGGGAGGCAGTCCCATTGATGATGAAGGATGTAGAGTGTGCTCCATCGACAGTGCTATTAGCCTCGTTGATGGAAGAGGAAGGGAAGCATACTTCGCTGATGATGAACTGTGTCTTATGAATGAAGGGTAAGTAAAAGCATGCTCTGTCGATGGTGGAATACACTCCATTGATGATGGGATAGTGAGGACATGCCCTGTTGATGATGGAAATGCTGTCATCAATGATGAGGAGTTGAATGCATGCTCTGTCAATGGTGGTAGGTTTCTCATCGAAGATGGAGCATAGTGAGCATGTCCCGTCAATGGGGGGAAGGCAGCCCCGTCAATGAAGAAGCATGTAGAGTGAGCCCTGTCAATGGTGGAGGTGTTCTTATTGATGAGGATGTCTTATAGGGCCCTCTCGTCGATGGGGGAGTATGCCCCATCGATGGGGAAGGCAGCAGGACCTCTGTCGTCAATGGGGACTGTGACCTCATCAGTGGAGGAGCTGAAGAATGAAGCTCCGGTGATGAGGAATGTTCCTTTTGATGAAGAAGAGCCTGTCATCGATGGGGATGTATTGCCCATCTGTGCTCTTGTGATGAAGTAGTGCCTACCGTTGACGGGGGTGAATGCCCATTGATGATGAATGTCTTTTTGATTATCCATGTTTTAGAGGTATGACCAGTGAAAGGCAGTCAGGCAGGACTTAAGGTGAAGGTGTCTCCTTCCCTGTTTTATTTCTTGAAGAGGACTCTGAGTTTTTGAGCCCTTTGATTGAGTACCCTGCATGTATGACAGGGAAACATCCATTGTAGCACTCTTATAGAGTGCAGAAATCTGGTACCGTGTATGAAGCCCAGGCACCTCAGGCTATGAGTTCAGGAATCTGGTGCCATGTATGAAGCCCAGGCACCTCAGACTATGAGTTCAGGAATCTGGTGCCATGTATGAAGCCCAGGCACCTCAGGCTATGAGTTCAGGAATCTGGTGCCATGTATGAAGCCCAGGCACCTCAGGCTTTGAGTTCAATCCACGTTGCATACTGCTGTAGAACAGATACTATCAGAGCTGATGCCGGTGGGAAAATGAATGGAGCTTACCAAGGACCACCCACTTTTATAGGCACAGCCCAGGAAGTGAGGTCGTGTGGGTGGTCCCTGGTGTGGAGACTGCTGGAAGAAATTTCTGTGCTGGAGCGCCACCTATCGGGAACTCCCAGAAGTAATGACTTAATGCAAGAGACCATTCCATGGAAGATCAACAGTTACGTAAGAACTTACCATAACAGTGGATCTTCAAGGGGATCTCAGCCATCAGGTAACACTGCAGGAACCTTCACCATCAGTGAAGGGGAATCCACATTTTTTTATTATAACCCAGTTTATTTGGCTCATTGCTTTGTATATATGTGAATAGTCTTGTATCTGTTCATTTACAATGTCTTTGTTTTTTGTATTCAATCTGTATCTTGTATTTGTGTAAAAATTTGTACCTTTATATTGTTATGACCAATCAGGTCCATCTTGTAAATGAGCTATGCTCAATGATGCTCGCCTGAATAAATAAAGATTTTGATTGATTGATTGACATGGAAGATTTGTGACAGTACAACTGGGCTGCCCATGCTGTCGATGTCTGTCAATGTCACCAACCCTATATAGGCATGAGTGGCCCCGCTCCCTCCTCAGTTCCTTCCCTGAAGACTAAGGGAGCTAGGCTCTTGCCACTGGGGACCAAGGAGAGAGAGAGAGATAGAGGTGCCCAGACTTAAAAGAAAGGCTGGATACACCAGACAGCCAGTTCCTAGACAGAAGCCCCAAGCAGGGGGATGGTGGGTGGGAAAGCATACCTGATGACTGAGATCCCCTTGAAGATCTACTGTTATGTTAAGTTCTTACATAACTGTTCTGTCTTCCTCTGGGGTATCTCACTCATCAGGTAACACCACAGGAATGAGTCCCAAGTAGTTACAAGTGCACAACAGACAGTGTGGGAGGAGAGCTCTCCATAAACTTAAGACAAGAGTCCCTGTATACAGCCCTGCAAAATCCTGCATGGGCTCTAGAGGTAATGTTCAGACTGTAGTGCTTGGTGAAAGTATGGACTGTACTCCAGGTGGCAGCTGCAGAATGTCCATGACTGAAACCCCTCAAAATTAAGCCACCAAAGAAGCCATTCCTCAGGTGGAATGAGCTTTGACAGCACCAGGCAAATCTTTGCCATGCTTGTTGTGGCAGAACACAATGCAATTTGCCAACCATTTGGATAAACTCCCCTTAGAAACTAAAACACACTGGCCCGGTGGCACTGAGGGTTGAGGCACTGGATGCCACACCTCACTCCATGCTGGCAACCCAGGTTCGGGAGTGGACTCAGGTCACTGGTAGGTCAGCCAGGGGGAAATAGGCTTGAGTGTCCCACGACAGCTTGCCTACTCCGGGGAGGGTTGAGGCCACAGGCCGTGCACTTGTCTGACTCCGAGCGGAGGCTCGGAGTACTACAAGCCCCTAGTGGTAGAGGATGGGCGGCCACTATGCAGCATGATGTCGGTGCTCAACACCTTGATGTCAGGAGTCTCATGCTGTAGGGGTGGGAGAAAAGGAGGAAAAACACCTACCATAACTGGGAAGATGGAGCCCCGGAGACGTGCCCTCAATGTGCCTTCACCCACCTGATGGCCCCCGAACTGACGAAACATAAGTGATGGGACATAGGGGCTCTGTCCCATCCCCACTGAGGGGGGGTAAGCCAAAGCTTCATGGGGATCAGGGGGTCATTCGGGCAGGGGTGGAAGGTAGAGGGATGTCTGCCTTGGGGCTCCTGAAGGGTCATGGGTGGCAGGCTGGGAAGGCAGACAAACAGAAATTTAAAAAAAAAAGAAACTGAAACACCCTCTCTACTCAGGGTGAAGAAAACAAACAACTGCTTTGACTTTCTGGACTCCTTAGTCCTAAGCAGGTAGTCCTTCAAAGTTCTGCGCACATCTAATGTATGGAGCAGTGCTTCCCCCTGGATTGGCACATTCAGGAAAATAAACAGGAAGGTGGATAGACTGATTGAATGTAAACTCTGAAAGCACCACATGGGAGAAACTTAGGATTTGTGCGCAAAAATCAAATAAGGCTCCTCACACCAAAGAGCCTGAAGCTCTGAAATTCTTCAAGCAGAAGTAACTGCAACTAAAAATAGTGCTTTCCAAGAGAGAAAGCAAAAATCAGAAGTCATGATTTGCTCAAAAGAAGACAGGGTCAATTTTTCCAAAACAAAATTCAAGTCCCAAGCTGGGACAGGGGAACGGACTGGAGGTTTCAGATGCAGGATGCCCCTTAGAAAGGTATGGGATACATCCAGCTGAGCAACTGTGCGGTCACCCACAGGTTCATGAAATGCAGAAATAGCCGAAAGGTGCACCTTGAGGGAAGAGTACTGGAGGCCTGAGTCAGACAGTGAGATCAGGTAGTCCAGGATATGATTCATCAAGCAGGTGAAAGGGTCTATGCTATGCTTGGCAGCCCAGATAGCAAACCGCTTCCACTTCATGGCATAGGTGGCTCAAGTGAAAGGCTTCCGGGTGGCCACTAGGACGCTCACTACCCTGTTAGAGACCCTGAACCTGGCAATGGCTATGTCCTCAGGAGCTAGGCATGCAGATGGTGGGACCTGAGGCTGGGATGGATCAGGGTCCCCTGAGTCTGGGTCAGCAGATTCCTGCAAAGAGGAAGAGGAAGAGGGACCAGAGGTTCCTCCATCATCTGCTGACAGAGAGAGAACCATAACTGGTGAGGCCAGAAAGGAGCTACCAGAATCATGCTGGCCTCCTCCATCTGCAACTTGATTAGCACCTTCTGAATCAGAGGAAATGGAGGGAATGCATAAAGAAACCTCCCACTCCAAGAGAGGGACAATGTGTCTCACCAGAAAACTCCAGGCCCTGGATCTAGCGAGCAGAAATTGGGCAGCTCTGCGTTGAGTGGAGACAGAAAAAGGTCCCACTCTGGATGACCTCATCTGTCAAGCAAATCTTCTGTGATGAATGAGAAAAGCTCTGATTCGTGCATGCTGGACTGAATCATGGTGAGACTGTCCACCAGGTTGTTTAGTATGCCTGGCACATGGACCGAAGAGAGTGTCAGACTGTGATCTAACACCCAGTACCACACTCTCATGGCCTCCCTGCAATGGGGGTACAAATGAGTTCCCCCCTGCTTGCTGATGTAGTATACTATGCTTAGACTGTCCGACTGCACCAGCAGTTGACCCAGAGCCAGGTGTTCCTGAAAAGCCTGCATGGTGTAGAGCACCACTCACATCTCCAGGACACTGATATGCATTGAGACTTCCCACTGGGACCAACAGCCCTGGGTGTGGAAGGGACCCAGGTGCGCTCCCCAGCCCAGACCTGATGCATCTGTGGTTAGGATCTGATGTGGGGAAGAGATCTGAAAAGGGACACCTTGAAGCAGATTTAAGGGGTCCATCCACCACTGCAGTACCTTGTGTACTGGGGAACAGACCAGGACTGGTTGGTCTAGCTCATCCGTGCACTGGTCCCACTGTACCCAGAGAGTCCACTGGAGGGTATGCATTTGGAGCCTGGCCAGTGAAACAGTGGGTATGGCAGATGCCATCAGGCCCAGCAATCTGAGATATACCCTGGCAGGAATGTACCAGAACTGGGTAACTTCCTGAGCTTGGGCTATGAGGTACTCTGCCCTGTTTTAAGGCATGAAGACCTTCCCCTGTGTAGAGTCCAAAACCACACCTATATAGTGCAACCCTTGGGATGGTATTAAAACCAATTTGGGCAAGTTGACAGTAATGCCCAGGGAGTGGAACAGCTGGTTAGTTCACTCCAGAGTCATCAAAAGCTGTTCCCCGGATGGGGCCTTCAGGAGCCAGTCATCCAGATAGGGAAGTACATACAGTCCCTCCCTTCTGAGAGCTGCTGCTACCACTGCTAAGCACTTGGTAAAGACTCGCAGCACAAAGGACAAACCAAAGGGCAGCACTTTGAACTGATAATGCTCACCCTGAAAGGTGAAATGGAGAAAGTTTCTGTGAGGAGGAAAGACCGAAATGTGCAGGTAAGCATCTTGCATGTCCAGTGAACAGAGCCAGTCCCCTATCTTGAAGAGGGGCAGTAAACCTGGCAAAGTTACCATCCAGAATTTCTTGTACTGGACATACAGATCGAGGTCCTTTAGATCTAGAATAGGCATTGGATCTCTGGTCTTTTTGGGGACCAGAAAAAACCTGGAATAAAACCCCTTGTTTCTCTGGCACCTGGGCGCTGGCTCAATAGCCTGCTTGCACAGAAGGAGCTGCACCTCCTCCCAGAGAACAGACAGGTGAGCCGAGGAATAACAGGAGGGTGGGGGAAGGGTGTCTGCAGGCTGCTTAATGAGCTCCAAGGTGTGATCCCTTTCTATGATCTGCAGAATCCATGGGATTACTGTCAATATCGCGCAACAAATATAGCGCATGTCATAATGTCGCCTACATCATTGCGCATAGCTACATTAGCGCTACAACAATTCAGCGCCCTAACAACAATAGCGAGCCAATGTAGCACCAGCCAGTGAGCAAATATAATGCAATTTTATTTACATCAAGCAACATGTGGGAACGCAGCAGCAATAGCCAGTAGTCTACTTTGCTTATTACGGGGGATGATGTCTAGTGCATACCAATCTATGTCCTACAATAAAACTCTTCCCCCTTCCCACTTCACATTGCATTAGTTCCTTCCTGCCCTGTACTCTACTATCCCATGCAAGAATGAACACACAGTTTCTTTTTGCAGGTAATCTTTATTTATTTAGACAAAGCGATTTAAAATTCATCAGCAGACAAGTGGTGGGCAAGTGGGGGACAACAGTAGTTTGGCAAATTTATTCCTTCATGCCTGTAACTGAAAGTTGTAGGCTATGCCGCAGAGATATTCAACCCTTGAATGCAACTCATATTCGGAAACAATGACAGAAATACGCTTTGTAGTATCTTTGTACTTTTTCTTTGTTTCTGTGGCAGCAGTTTCTGCAATGAGCTGCTTGATCAACATTGTGCTCAAATGTTGCTCCTCCTTAAGGCATTGCAGAAACTTCCAAACTGATGGATGCATTGCACCGACAAAATGACTTGTGGTGCCATGCTTCAACTGAGTTAGTTGTTCTAGGTATGCCATCCTCTACTGCTTCAAAACAGTTCCATATTTTGATGTCACATTTTATGAACATCAGTCGTCTGCACCCCCCTCTTGCTAATGGTCTCCCCAACCATGTGTCTTCTAAATTTTTAGTCCATGATAGGTGTGAGTAAGTCACCATTAGTTTGGAAAAAGTCCATGGCATGTGTCTCTTCAAATGATGAAATGACACCAAGTGGGGGGACATATGCAAACATAGGCAGGAGATGCAAGTGTAAGGCAAACCCTGGGTCGGAAATACACTGAGCATAGACAGCACTGTGCTCCTGTACTTTTTGCCAGTGTGACTGGCACATGTGGAAGAAACAACCCCTGATGTTTGCAGTAGAAAATGCATTTTTAAATGCTTTAATTGCAGCTTGTTCAAAGTCCAGCAGAATGGTATTGGGTCTCAAGCCAGGGCATAGATTAAGAAGCTCTGTAAAGACATGGGTATATGAAACCATGGTATGGTTTGCCATGAGTGTGTACACCATGGGTATTACTGAGTTATTACGTATGGCGTGAATGCTCTAAAGTTGCTGAAATATGTGAGGACAGCACTTGAATGTGCTGTCTGCAAACCAATGCTCACTGTTTTCCAAGTGCAGCAAGTCCTGAGATGTTGAAAAAATTAGGATTCTGTCTTGGGAGGGACCTGAATCAAATAACAGAAATTTCTAATTTTTCTGGGTAACACACAGTTCAGGCATCAGGATAAGCAATGCTGCATCACACGGCTCAGGAGGAAGGCATGCAGCAGCCCTGTGAGTTCTCCGTACTGTGCATTTTATCAAGGACATTGCTGGGAGCTGGGATGCTACAGATGGGCACAATTCGGCAACTGCAATGGCAACAATCTGGTGCGTTGTCTCAGTGCTTGTTGTGCTCTTTCTTTCATTCCTGCCACGGCTTCCTTGACACAAACCAATGCAGGATCTGGGACATGATTATGTTCAGCTATTGTCTTTAAAACAACATCCCCATTAAGGTGAAGCCTTGCGATGCAATGGCATTTATCATATTCCAGACACTTATAGTAGGACTTTGAAGGTCTTGATCTCTCTCGCTGGTATAGAAACCCATTTAGAAGAGTGAGTTTGCCACCCTTCTGGCTTTAGACAAAGTGAGCTTTCTCTGACATTTCCAACAGATGGCCGAATCTGGAATTGCACTTTTGCAGTGTATTTTTATTAGTTTCACACTACACACACTAGATGGCAGCATTGCGCTATTTACCGCACCTTATTGTGATAGCACTTTTTTAACAAGAGCTACTATGTACATGCTATAATTACTCGCGCTATTGTGGTTGCGCGATTTTAACCGTATACCGAATCCATGCATCCGAAGTTATGGTTCTCAACTGATTCAGATGGAGGAAGAAGCGGCCTCCGACCACCACCTTCTGGTCCGGGACCAGTGGAGGGGGGTTCGGCAAGGAACAAACAGAGGTGGAGCTAGCCGCAGGGGCTTGTCCCTCACTTCTGGGGCACATGGCTGCCGCTCCAGCACTGGCGGGGGCGGGCAAGGCAGCCTGGGCTCTACATTTTCCCTAGGGATGAGGAGCTGTCCCAGGCCTATTGTTCTGTTTTTGAACAGGAGGCTGTCCTCTACCCATTGGTTGGGTACAGTAGAGGGAGTGGACAGACTTGAGGCCCTGAGGCTTGCAGATCATTTATGATGTTCTGGACATCAGGGCCAAACAGCTTGGTGCCATTGAAGGGGGCATTAAGCACTTTTTGCTGCACATTAGCTGCAAACCAAGATACACTGAGCCAGGAGTGTCCCTGGAGGAATATGCCTGTGGCAGCCACCCTGGCAACTGTGTCAGCCATGTCATACAAGGCTCTTAGAGGGTGTTTACTAACATTCTCAGAGGCTTAGCGGCACTGTGGCAGCACCTGCTTTTGAGTGCCCTCTGGCAGGGCCTGGGCGGCAGCCTTGCCCTTCTTCCAACGGGCTTTCTGGTATTTTAACATGTGCGACAGATAGTTTGCAATCTTCAAACCTAGAGTAGAGGAGGCATAAACCTGTTTACTCCAGAGGTCGATTCTACCAGCCTCTTTGTCTGGGGGAAGGGAACTAAGGTGTTTAGGCGCCTTAGAGCCATCATGCGCTGCCTCAATCACCACTGAGTCAGTCTCAGACTGGGCAGCATAGCAGAGAAGACCATGGAAGCATGATAACATTTATCCACCCTGCAGGGCATAGCTGGCACCATGTCTGGTCTGTACCAGGCTGCCGTGGCTGCATTCTTCAAGGCTGGTAGCATTGGAGGAATGATCCTTGGGGGAGATTCAGGAATCTCCATGAAATACACCAGATCTTTTCTGATGGCATCCTCTTCCTTAGTGTGGAAGCCCATGGCTGAGGACAGTTGTTTGATCACACTGAAAAATATGGGCTCCTCAGGAGGAGACCTGGGAGTATGCCTCACAGAGTCCTCACTGACAGAAGAGGCTACAGAGCTGTCAGAGAGCTGGATCTCTTCCTCTCCTTCCTCCTCTTCATCAGGGAGAATGAGGTCTGAATGATGCTACTCCTCAACATCTTCCTCTTCAATATCTGGGTGTGGTGTCAGGTCTGCCACCGCCAGCCCACGGGGATCGTCTCAGGGACAATGAACAGACATCAATGAAGCTGCTGTCAACGGCGTCTGTGAGGGGGACCTGTTTAAGGTGCCCAGCTGCTGTACAAGCATGTTAGTGAACTTGATCAGGACTTCATTCAAGTTGACAGTGGATGTTGATGGGGGGGGGGTTTGATGGCGCAGGTGTTCATGACCAGCCTGCTGTATCCTGAGGACCTGATGAGCCTGTTGCCCTGGAGGGAGAAGGGTCAGGTCTCAATGGGAGAGTCGTCGGCAACGAGCCTGTCATCGATGACGGAGGGACCAATGAACTGGACATTGATGGCTAGGGTTGCCACCTTTGAATGAGGCAAAAAACGGATCCTAAGCTCCGCCCCAGCCCCACCCCTTTCCATGACTCATCATGCACTGTTCCTCCAATGAAAGACAACACTTAAAGCAGCAGTGAAATGAAAATGTTAAGATACTGCACTGTGCCTGTTAAAGTTACTTTCCTAGATTCTTCCTAATTATTTATTTATGTATTTATTTATTGACATTGGTTTACCAGATAAACATACAGAGATACAATAAATCTCATTTACATATATGATCTGGGGGGAGACAAGGGAAATACTGTAAATAGCATACAACAGTATACATACTTCATATCTTTTCTGCCTCCATTTCCTGTTCTTGTCCACAGTACTACTTCAAAGCCAAAGAAATGACCATACTTTATTCTTGTGGGAAAAATAATTTAAAACATGTAAAAATGCCTAAATTCTGTTAGAAATGAAAATGTTTACCAGCAAATGAAAATGGAGGACAACTGGCTCTGTTACTGTTACAAAAGGTGGGGGCAGCTTTGCTGCTATGCCACTTTAAGATGCAGTGGTAAGATTAGGTTAAGTAAGTGCTAATGGTGTTAATGGCCATGCTTTACACCTCCCAGGGTGACTGCATTCACAAACAAAATGCTACACTGACAACAGAACTTGTTTGTAACCTGGACATGTAGCTGAAACAATGAGTGATATGACAAAATTTGTTTCAAAAGTATGGGAGCACTCAAAATGGCTCAAAAACCTGAGCAACATAGAGCAAAACTGGACTACCTGATAGGGACCCTGAAAACCTGATCACCAGGTATAATACCTGACAGGTGGCAACCCTATTGATGGCCCGGCTGCCCTGAGAATCGGGCAGAGCTGCTGTTGGTGTGGGCCTGGTGGGCACAGAGACCTGGACAGCAGTTCTCTTCATCAGTGCAGCTGAAGCTGATGAAGATCCCCCAGAAGAAGGAGAAGCCAACGGGGAGCGAGATCGAAGTCGGGGGGAGCGGTCATGATCTCAGTGTTTTTTATGACTCTCCCAAGGACTTGTCTCAGGCCTTGGAGGCCTGGGAGCTCGACGAACTGATGGAGGACTGAGAGGCTGGGACCCCAGAGGATCCCTGCCCAGAACTGGCTACCTGCTGATCCATTAGGAACTTTCTGAAAGCCTTTTTTGCATCATCTGAGGGTTGTTAAACTTCTGGCAGAGCTCACAGTTATAACCTTCATAGTCAGGCCCAAGACAGCAGACACAGATGGAATGTTCATCTGTGGAGGCAATCTTCTTTCTGAAGCAGCAGCGATGGAAGAGAAAAGTTGAAGGATTAACTCTTGACATAAATAAAAAGAAAGAATCTCTTTCAAAAAAGAGATTTTAAAAGGTAAGGTAAGAAAAGCCATAGGCTAAAAAAGGTGCAAATACCATGACAAAGTTTCCATGAAGACCCATGCGAGCAAGTCAACAGTGGGAAAGAACTGAGAAGAGAGCAGGGCTGCTCATGCCTATATAGGGGTGGTGACGTCGATGGCATGGGTGGCCCCAGTTGTATTGCTGAAAATCTTCCATATGAATTCCCCTTCACCGATGGTGAAGGTTCCTATGGTGTTACCTGATGACTGAGATACCCCTGATGAAGATCAGTAGAGTCCTTGGCATCTTCTGGTCCCAACGCCCCCCCAATAACAAGCCCTGTAAATAGCACAGAAGAAAAGCAACGGTAATGACTGCAGCATACAAGAAATACACAAAAACCATCTAAATAACTCAAAGTTCCTGGCAGCTAGTGGTACCCCCACCCACCCACCAATCCCAGTCCCCGTAACGTAAAACTTCCTTGGCATCTAATGGACTCCCCCCCAACCGTGGGTGCCGACCACCCACCCTGATGCGGGGAGGAGATCTGAAAAGGGACACCTTGAAGCAGATTCAAGGGGTCCATCCACCACTAAATTAAATTAAGCAGGACAGCCTTGGAAAAAGGCCTCTTCCTAATGCCTGAATAAAACCCAAGAACTTTACTTGTTACTTTAACGTATGGTGGTGTACATGGTTATTAAGAAACAGGAACGCCATCCCGTCATAGAGAAGGCAGGTGAGGGAGGACTAAGCCTCTCACAAAACACTGTTCTTCCCCAGGAGACAGAGCGGCAGTCCCCGCTCTAACACTGCCACCACCTAGGTGGCCACAGGTGGTAAGGCAGCAGGAGACGCGTCTGCAGCAGGGGTAGTTGGTGGCTGAGTGTCATTCAGCGACACACAGTAGTGTGCACACTTGATGCTGCTTAAATGCCGGCTTCCATGTGGGAGGGGAAGCCGGAACAAGTGAAGAACACACCAGGTTAGCAGGATGACAGGGGATGCTTGGACCCAGACTCCAGCAACTGGCCATCCCCGCCCAAAACATCTGAGGTCCCTACCAACTGCTCCCCAACTGTAGCCCAAGTTGGGGTGGGGGATGGCTGCTTCTGGGGCTAAAAGCGGGGTTCAAGGGGGAGGAGCTGTAAGCTCTTGAGATGCTGGTATATTAGACTAGGAAGTAGCGACTGATGTGGGCCACCTTCGAGAGAATGGTGCATAAACAATTAATAAAAAAAAAAGTTAAAAAAAACATGAAAAACACAAGAGCTCACATAAGGCCGTGGTGCACTGGCAAAAGCAACATACATGTAAAAAGAGAAAACCAGGCACTCACCACCACATACTGTGCTGACACCGCATGAAGTGTTAAAAATTTAGTTGCACATAATAGCTCGCCTAACACGTTTCTGGTCTCACCGGACCCTTTCTCAAAGGCCCACTGGTGCAGTGGTGGTGCTACTGCTCGCAACGCCGATGACCCAGATTCAGGAATGAGCCAAGGCCATCAGAGGCTAGCTGGGGAGAGGAGGATCGAGCATCCCACAGGACACTCCCTGGGGAGGGAGGGAAGGTGACACATCCCACTGCTTCACTGCTACTTGGTGGTGCAGGGGATAAGCAACTCGTAGAAGGGGATTGATGGAGTACGTCCATGGGTTGGCTGCACCTGGCTTCACTGGCAGCCAATCCTGATGCATGCTACTGGTGGGGGGAGAGTAGCGAAAATATAGTGCAGCACTGGGACAATGAAACCTCTGCTGGCCCACCAAGTTGCATACTGGACTCACACCACCATCCCCTTCCCCCAGGCCACCATCAGTCTTCACCACCACCGTAACTGGCCACACTGATGCGGGGAAGAAATGTTGTGGAACAGAATGCATACTCAGCCCTGGGGGGTAAGCCAGAGGGTAGCACAGTGGTGTGTCGCAGTTGGGCTGATGGTCCTGGGAGGATAGATGGCAGGGTCTCAGCCAGACTAGGTGGAAGGAGGTCTTGCCTGGGACTAGGAGGATAAAACAAATAAAAAAAAAAGATTTATTAAATAGTGAAAAAGGTTCTCTTTAACGTGAGGGTTGGTTCAATGGTATTGGTGCATTAAGTCTACTGTTATGTGACAACCCTTGTATGGGGACAGGGCCTGAGAACCCTCATGGGTCTGGGCAAGGGCTGGGACTACTGTTCCTCCTCATAATGTCTAACAGTTGTTACTGTTTTGTATTTTTTTCCATGGACAGTGGGTTGTTGTTCCTTACAGGCTGCTGTGCCTAACATCAAGAACCTGAGTAGCATGTGACTAAAAGAGGCTTGTAATCAGTTCAGTGGCCACTATTCAACACACAGCTTATTTCACATGCCCCAGAATCACTGAACTCATTTATGCACACGTTCAGTGCGAGTCAGCGCTATGGTAGTGTTGGGGATGCATGGGAGGCAGCGGCGGCAGATATGGTCAGGTCACAAAGTTAAATTCTTCAAAAAATACTTATTCTATGAAAAAAATACGCTGGTCAAATAAGTGCCTGCTAACAGATCTCTTTACACTATTAGTAAAGGGACACTGGAAATTAAAAAAAGCTAACAGTGTTCCTTAAAAAAACATAATAGGCAAGCTGGCTCTGGTGTGCCAAGTAGTAGGCACTGTAGCATGATGCCAATGTAGAGGGAGGTGCCAGGGTCCTAAACAAGAGAGAAATAATTTGAGGGAGGACTGCTGGCACAATGCCCACCTGTCCTCATCCCCCCCATTAGTGGAGCACTATAATGTGTCTAGTCTACGGAAGGAAGTAAGTAAGCTTTAATTTCTTAAGCGCCCAATCCCAGAGGCCCTGGGCGCTTTACAAAAGAGGTGTAAAAACATGCCATCACACATTTACAACAAGGGCCAAGCAAAATACATAATATTCAGTAAAACTAGTTAATAAATAATATAAACAATAAAACACTAAGCTGGGTAATAACTACGTTCCAAATGCTTCTTTAAAAAGGTGTGCACTCAGGCCTCTCTTGAAAGCCTCCAACAACAGGGCCTCCCTCAAAGACTTTGGGAGAGAGTTCTCAAGGCCTGGGCCAACCACCTCAAATGCATGGTCTCCCAAGGTTTTCAGCCTGGCCCTTGGAACTGCCAGGATGCCATCGGGGGAGAAATGGAGTGAGCACACTGAGCAGACAGGTATCAGGAGGTCACTCAGGCAGCCATGGCCCGATCTGTATAGGGCCTTATAGGTGAGCAAGCCCACTTCGAAGGTAACCCTCCATCTGACCAGCAGCCAGTGCAGGGCTCACAGGACCGGGGTCACATGACTGGACCTAGGAAAGCCTGCCAGCAACCTGGCCACTGCGTTCTGCACCAACATGCATTCACCAAAATATAAATGTGCTAAACAGAGTTTAGGTAGGGGGTGCCCAATGACCAAGGAAGTAGTGCTGCATTCTCCCATGATGGCAACTCAGGTTCAGAAGTGAGCTCAAGAGGCCAGTTAGGGTTTTCTGAGGACTGAAGAGGTGCAGCTTTGCAGCAGCACTTACAGTCATGGAGGGGAGAGCATCTGGTTCCAACTCTCCTCTGACCTCTGCTGTGAGCCAGGGGTCTTGCCACTTCCACAGAGGTATGCTAGCAGCAGATGAAGCCACACCAGACACAGACAGATGACAGAGAAGTGGGTGGAGCAAGAAAGTAAAAAAAGGAAGAACCTTGCTAGCAAGATGACGTCAGTCAGCCTGCCACAGACCCCGCACCACCGACTGGGCCCTGGATTTAAAGTCTGGATTGGGTCACTGAGGGTGAGGAGGATGGCTCTTCCTCCCCTGGCTCTACCACAGAAAGCAATTCGCGGGGGATCTTTGGAGCCAGGTAAAAACCCAGGGATGATGGATGATGGGGCTTGGCATGGAAGGGTGCCAAAAAGGTCCGGTGGCAACAGAGGGCATATATAAATAATACAAAAAATAAAAATAGAAGTATAGGTTGTGATCTTGGGCAGATTAGAGGAAACTTGAATCTTTATCTCTTGTCATGTTTCTGTGTTGCTAATATTTTATTTATTTGTAATTTTTGGCCAGGAACGGCACACTAAACTAATATAGCTTGTTTCCAGGTGTGTCCTGGGGAGTGGGTTGCATGGACCTGTTTTACTAACAGAAGGAATGTTGGGCACGATAGCAGGGAAACTCCCCTGCTCTTCTTTTTCGGTACATGCCATGGGATCTTTTACTTCCACCTGGGAGAGTGACCAGAAATGGGCAGAAGGGACCTTGGTTTAACATCTCATCTGAAGGACGGCACCCGGTGTGGAGCTAGAACCCAGGACCATCCAATCTTCTGGCCCCAGAGGTGAGTGTGCTACCTACTAAGCCACTGATACCGATGGTATTAGAAGTTAGCTAGGACACACTTCACAGCAATGAGCAACACGACACTGAGGCAGTTGAGAGGGTGCAATGCAGAGAAAAGTAGGTGGCAAGAGGACATGATCTCAATCTTCCGCAGACTCAAAGGTATCGACTAGATTGAGTAGGCAGAGGTGTTTGCTCTGATGTACTCCAGCAGGCTGCAGGAACATGCCCTGAAGCTCAGGGGTGGTAAATTCAGGGACGTTAGGAGGCCCTTTTCTTCCAGAGGGTGGTTAACCCAAGGAACACTTTACCACTGGAGACAATGGACAGGAATACAGACCGATCTTCAAGGAAAACCAGGACACAATTTTTCTTACAAGAGGACTCACACGGTACTCTGGACAGTAGAGTGGGTAGGAGACACCTTTAAATTAGTACACAATTGCATGGAACACTTATTTATCCCTTCGTATTAAGTGTGTGTGTGGGGAAGGGCAGACATGATGAACGTTATGTCCCTTTTGACCTCAAATTACTATTTTACTATACCCCCCACAACATTGGGCAACTGCCATAACAAGCCTCCCCTGCAGATGGCATACACGTAGGAAAGGGGAATATTTTCTCACCAAATCAACCAACGCTACACACATAACAGTAATCACAAGCATGGAGAGTGACAGGCTGCACTTGCTGGCAGAAAGGAACACTACATGAGACAAAGTTCTCTTTTAGTAGGACCTTCTGACCAAGCACAGTGACTTTATTTATTGTCCCAGCTCAATTCCCCCTTCCCCATGTCAGTCTGTTTCTGTCTGTCTGTCTCTCTCTCCCTCTCCCTGTCTCTCCCCCTTTTCTCTCTCTCTTTCTCTTCCTCTCACTGTCTCCTTTCCTCCTCATTCTCATTCCCTTTCCCTGTCTCTCTCTCTCTCTCCTCTTACTTTCTCCCTCTTACTCTCTCCTGCTCTCTCTCTCACTCAAATCCCTCTTCTCTCATGACCGAAACTTATAAGCTTCTCAGGGGTATAAAGAAGGTGAATAGCGAGGGCCTGTTTATAATACAGATGCAGTCACTAGGTGGCGTGACTGGAGGTTGGAGGGGGGTCATGCAGGAGAAATGTGAGGAGGTTCTACTTCACTGAGACTGGAGTGGATCCATGGAACAGACTGCCTGTGGAAGGTGCTGGGGGGGGCAGCAGCTACCCTTCAAGGGTTTAAACATCACTGGGACAGACCAGCCCACTGGTGCAGTGGTAGCGCTGCTGCTCGCGACACCAACAACCTGGGTTCAGGAACAAGCCCAGGAAATTGGAGGGCCAGCCAGAGGAGAAGGCTGAGCAACTCAGGACTGCTTGTTTTCTCCAGGGAGGGGGGAAGTTACCCGGTACTTGACTAACCCCAGGTGGAGGCCGGGGTACAGCAAGTGCCAATTCGGACACAGGGGGAGGACATGATGGACATCAGCAGTCATGCCTTGATGTCCAGAGCACAAGTCACATACACAGGAAAAAGGGAAAAAATCCTCTCCAAGCTCCAAGAAGACAGAGTACCAGAGTTGACCTCCAAGGCTCACACCTGTCTGGTCAACCTGGATCCCGACAAAACAAGAAGTGTTCAGGGTGTAGCTGCTCTACCTCATCCCCACTCAGGGGGAAGAACCGCAGCTCCATGGGGGAGCAGGGAAGGCCGAGGTAAGGTGGCAGAAGTGGGGGCAAGACTCCACTGGAACTCCTGATGAAGTGGGGCTTGGGGAGATGGGGGATGATAAAAAGGAAAAACACATGGTTGGGACAAAGCAAGGGGACTCACTTGGGGGGGACAAAACAGATTTGCAGATTGGGGGAGAGGGTGAGGAGGGTGTCAGCCTACCCCTACCATAGGTGAGTGGAGTGAGGCAATACAGTACAGACAGACTTGAAAGATCTTTAGTCTTCTTCAGCCAACACATTTTGTGTTTTTCTCTCTCTCTCTCTCTTCTCTTTTCCTATTGCTCTTTTCTCTCACTCTCTCCCCTTTTCTGTCACTCTGTCTCCTTTCTATCTCTCCTCCTTACTTGTGTGTGTGTGTGTGTGTGTGTGTGTCTCCCCCCCCCACACACACACACACTTTCTATATCCTCAAGATGGTTCTGAGAAGCTTAAAATTATGGGTTGTCCTTAATGTGAATCAACATACCCAGCATGCTGGCATTGGAAAACTTTTCGACTTTTCATGTTTTCAGTAAACATTCTAACAAGAAGCATTCTGCATCAAACTAATCATGTGAGGAAAACAATAGATCCTTCTGTCTGCGAGCACTTCAAAGGGGGAGAGGTCAGTACCAGAGGAGGGCTTGCGGTGACCACAGCGATGTAATTCTGCCACCCACAGCCATACACACAAGCTAAATTTAGAGTCTCCGACTTGGAGGAGCAGTGGTTCAAAGATGTGTGCCACAGCCTATTACAAAATGAGGAGTGCCGGATCATCCCTGCTGATTGGGTGAGATCTTTAGGAGTGCTTGACATGTTGCTAGGCTTTGCATATAAAATAAGAACTGGCAAACATGTTCGAACCACGGAAAGACTAAACAGAAAATATGCAATTGGGGGACACATGCAGAACAAAGATCCTAAAGAACAAACTTGACCATCACCTTTAGACAAATACAAAGGGGTGACTGGGAGGAGAAAGTTAGAAGGGCAGAGTCAAAATGTATGTTTAACACCTGGGCATGTATGGAACCTGGGATAAAAGACTCCGTGGAACTGATGCATTTTTTTGTGATATAAGTGGAGATGCTATGTCTTTGAAGTAGTTGCCTATTATTCAGTAGCTGCACATTGCTCTATATTCAGCACTATAGTACTTGGTTCTCCGTTAATGCTGTGTTGTGATGTTTTACCTAGGTCAATAACCACCTAAAATGTACAGACATGGACTCGCATGGATTTGCAGTTGTGAACCAGTAAATAGTATAACCTATAGGTCTGGAATTAATGCTTAAATAATTAATAGGAAATTATTCTATTTGGCAACTTTTTTATGATGTTCCTTTTTTAGAAATTATATTCATATCCCTAAGTTATCCTTATTTAACTACACCTGAATAAAAACGTGATGCGAAAAAAACTGCATTTTGCATTTTTTTTGTTTTTATGGGCAGCATTCTGTTACAGTTCCTTCACAGAACCAGTGATCTGGAGTTCTAGCTATGTCACGGTTTGTGTACAGAACTAGAAGCATGGTTCTGATAGGTCAACAGCTTCTGCTCAGCATTCTGTGCCTAAACACTGATGCAATAAAAACTCCAAATGACTGATGCCATGAAGAGTACTGTGCAGAGTGCTGTCCATAAAAAGAAAACAATTGAAACACAGATGTTCACATCAGTGTGTATTCAGGTACAGCTACGTGCTGCTCATGGGCAGGCGTACATTTCACATTGTTTATTCTTTTTGTACTTTCTGTTTATTGCTTTTATAAGAAAAAACAGTACAGATCGTATTCTCATGCAAGAGAGCGGAACAGTAGATAACAAAACATGCCATACAAGCAACAACTGATATACATTAAGATTCCTCCCAAAATCTTGTACAATAGGAATGGCGTGGGGGGGGGGGAGAGAAATTCAACCAGACTCCCATGAAGTCCAAGCACTGCCAACCGCTTCAGTGGCTCAGGTTATGTCCTGTAGGGAGAATTTGTGAGAAAATAAAATGCACTACAACTGAAGTGCTATTAACCAGTTCAGACATACTGTAATACCAACCAAAGGGAAAAAAAGGTTCTCCCACCTCCCACTTCACAGCTCCATTACACTGTACAAAACTTCATAATCAACAATCGTGCAAAGAACATTGTTTTACCCCCAAGCCTTCGACTAAGATAGTTCACCTAACTAAGAGACCATTAGCAAGAAATGTTAAGGATTGGTGCGGGGATTACAACTGAATTAATAAAAGAAATGCAAATTGCATCTGTGCAGACAGCCATCCACATAGGCCTGCTGTCCCAGGCTACCCCAAAGAACCTCCCACCACCCAATCCAAGCATCTCAAACAGTATGCAGTAAACTTATATGTAATGTCCAAACTCAGTCTCTTAGAGCAAAAAAAAAACACATTATAAAAGTCTCAATTTAAATTGGGGGTATGAAAATACTCATCTGTCCTCCAACTCCGATTCTTCAGCTTCTGAGCTTGAAATCGGCTGAGCTTTAAATTCTGACTTAGTCTTTTCGATCCAACTGCCCACATCCTTTGGATTGGTGAACTGCCATGTTTTCCCACTGTAAGTAATTCTAAGTCTGGCAGGCAACAGAAAAGAGTTCACTATTCTGAGAGCTCTGAATTTTTGTTTCAGGCATCGAATTGTTTCCACCGAGCTCTGGTCTGAAAAGATGAGTCAGGAAAACACTTAACGTCTTGCCTCTGCAACAATAATGGATAAACTGCTCAGGCTGCCACTAAAATAACATTGCAGGCCTCAACTCCCACAGTCCTCAGCAAGACAGTCTGTGGCTGAGTTGAAGTTGCTGGCCTAATCCCCGGTTAACCAGATATGCTTTCCGCGAGGCCGCCCAGTCAAAATCCTCCGATACCAACAAATTGTCCATCAGCCACTGTTTAAAAAAACAACAGGTGGGTGCCCTCTATTCCTTCCGACACCCCCACCAAATGAATATTGCCAGAGCGAAGCTAGTTTTTGATGGCTGGTAACCACCCATGAAGTTGCGTGTTTTCCTTAGTGAGGGTGGCTACTGTGACTTACATTGTTAGAGACCTCTTTTCCAGGTCCACAATCGTTCCCTTTTTTTTAACTTATTCTCTATGCTCCTACTGCCCCAGATCACGCTCTCAGAACTCCCCTCACAAGCCCAATAAGCAGTATCGAGATGTCTGCTCTTTGAGTGCTATGTTTCTCCCATCTTACCTTCAGGGCCTCAGATTACCCTCTGGGCAGGGTGGTGGAGGTACCCCCAAACCTCCCCTCAATCAATGGTGAGGAGCATGCACATCAGAGTCTGCTCCCAGTTCCTGCCTTGGATCCTGGTGCTGGGGTTCGTTGCCTAGATCTGGACAGTGTTTTTCCCTTTCTGTGCCCTCCCCTGCCAATGCTGCTGCTCGAGGAGGGCCAATGAGACAGGAGCATGCCAAGACGTGCCTCTGCTCAGGACCCTGGGCCGACGTCTGCCCCTCCCATTCAGTTGCTTCCCCGACCACACTGCCAATACCTAGGTTCACCCAGAAGATGGCAGTAACATGGCAGGGCTAGCGTACAACCCTTCCCAGAGAGGGAGAGCAGCTGTCGGGTGCTTAATCCCTCTCTCCCCCAGCTGACCCCCAACGACCTGAGTCAGACACCAAACCCAGGTCACCGGCATGGCACAAGGTGTGGCATCCAGTGCTTCAACCCTCAGTGCCACCAGGCCGGCCCACACTCATTCCCTTTAAAGTTGTTAGAGCCGCATCATGAGATTCTAGTTTAGCCACAGTCATTTAAATTTTGGCATCCATGGCCCTCACTGACTCCAACATTGTTTGCCAAGGTGGTTCATTAGCAGTGCCCACTGCATTAGGCCCTTGTAACTCAGTCGCATGTTCAGGCTGAAATATTTGTGTCGCAGCAGGCCGCGAAATTCCCTGTGTGTGTTGCTGTGTATTTTTCGTGCATCCCATATTAAGTGTGGTATCAATCAATAGCTGGTGACACAAGGATTGCACTAATCTAGGACAAAACAGGCAAATCGTTGATTTATGTAAACTAATTACAACTTTTAAAGAGCGGTGAAACAGAGTGAGTGGAAGGTGCATCCTGCCTGGAAGCTGGCTCTCTGGCACCACCAATTTCACATCTGTTAACAGCAACATTACTAACTGCCACCCATTAGCACAAATTTCTTGTCAGTGTGTTTTTCATGTATCACAGAACATTATTACGTGTTAAGAGTCTTTCTGAGCTGTGCTGCTGTTTTGACTGAATTATAAGGAGCTTTGTGCTGCTGTGGATATTAATGTACAAGTGGTTCTGGTGGGAGCTGAATCTGGTGATCACAGCGAAACAGGAAGTCCTCAGGCTTACTCCAATCCAATATACTGAAAGGGAGGGACAATAGTGCATAAAAGGACTAAAAGAATAGAAAGCAGTGGCTGATTTAACAGCAATCTCATGTATGAATCAGTCTTAACATAATCTCATATGCAATGCTAGGTCTTGAAATTTGTTTTGCCATTTTGATTCAGCCCACATTCAGTAATGTGTAGTTCTGGGTTTTCAAACCCCAGCCTCTGAACTAGCGTATGCAGCAGCTTTCGGAAATGTGAAATGTTATGTCTTTCATCTGTATATATCTTATAAGTATTTTTTAAACTCTTTTAATTGTACGATAACCATGTCACCTTATTGATGCATATCACCTGTGGATGTGTCGGGGAGCTGCACTATTTAAAGAGATTCACCAAGTTAAATGTATAGAGATTTGCACCACACATTTCGGTGCCTTACCTCCTCAAAATGCCACTGATGTACATATGTCATAAAAATTTGCAATAGTGTTCAACACTCGTAAAATTTCCCCCCACCAGGTCTCTGTTAGTTCACGGTCTGTAGCTCTGCCCCTGTGCTTAGCCAAGTTATGACGTGAATCCAGGGAGACTGCAGAGGTGCACTCCATTATAGTCTATGGGGGCCACTTCAGCAAGATTTTGTATGTATCACAATGGCCGTTTGGTGATTCATCAAGGGCACTGGGCAACTAAGAAGGCCCTTGTTAGCCACCTGGTGCCCTTGATTAATCACCAAATGGTCACTGTGATATATAAAAATCTTGTTAAAGTTGCCTCCATAGGAGGCATGGTCAACTGCCGAGCGAGGAGCAGCAACTTCTTCAAGCTCCGAAGTACTCGAGGCATTTACCCTAACTTAATGAGCAATACAGAACCTCTACCTTACTATAATTGTAACTAGCAGAAAGAGGAGAGTAAGTGGAATTTAAGGATACCAAATACTCCACATTTTGTTCACGGCAGAAAAACATGGGGAGAACGAACAGGCAAGCAGATACTAGCGGAGAAGGAACCCAGCCAAAAGAACCACGACCGAGAAAAAGTAAGGAGATTCAACAGCCTCTACTTGATGAAGATTCCACACAGCCTACTGATGCTGCTCTGCTAAGAGCAATACAGTCCTTGGATAAACGAATGGCCGATTTCCAGGAACAATTTAAACCTATGGACACTAAAATCGTCTCTCACTCTCTCTCCGCTGAAACACAATCAACTACACAGACAACTGACCGAGCGCTTAAAGTTACGACTGGGCTGATAAAGGAAAATATTCTCCTCAGAAGAAGATTAGAAAACTTAGAAAATTCCTTAAGGGAATCCAATGCACATCACCTAGGCTTACCAGAAGAAGTGGAGAGAGACAACCTCGAAGAATTTATAACTGCATGGCTGATCAAACACTACCAGCTCTCCATAGCTCCATCAATATTAAAATGCTATCAGATTACCCCGAGAGGAACCTGAGCCTGCAGATTGACAAATACTCCTCAGCCTCACGCCATCCTGATTAAATTGGGATCGGTAATGGAGAGAAATGATATCTTGTTGAAAGCTAAGCAAAAGGGTCCTTCAGAATGGAGGGGGGTCCTGAGTTTATCTGTTCCCAGATCTTAGTTATGAGACCAGACAGAGGTGCAAAAGCTTTGATGGCATTTGTTTCAGATTGAGACAATTGGGGATTTAGCACCTCCTACTTATGCCAGCCAGCCTTAAGATCTCATATGGGGACAAGACATAGCAATTTTCAGGCCCCAAAGATGCTACAAAGCTTTTGGAAAAAATTGAAAAGGAATTCCAGAGGTGAGATCAAGACTCCGAAGAAGAGACTGAAAATGATGGAGTGCTCTTCTGGTAATTACCTATTGTGAAGTCCGGGGATCGTCAGTGTACAGACTTACACTTAATGCTTCAAGTATTAAGGGATTTTTACTAGTGCTACTATTGTGCAGAAATGTTTTTTTCTTTGATGCATTTTATATGACAGTGCAGATTAAACTGTAAAGTGTTTTGATAGTGCATAGAACAAACAAGATGGCGCCATCACACAGCGGCAGCATCTTTCCATGGACACTATTTCCTTCCTCTCCTCGGAGGTTTTATTAATCCTCACCACATGGAGACCTAATACAGCACAGGTACAATGAGCTCTCCATTTTACCAACATGCTCAGAGGATTGAAATATCAAGGTCTAATTCCTAGTTAAACGGGACCCTGGGACCTTTTTCTAATTTTCCATTTAATATAGCCTGTGGTTTTTGCAGGTACTCTAATTAGCTCTTCAACTGTTAAACTTTGAATATGAGAGAAACTGTTTTCTAGGAGTTGCACACAATGTTTGATTAATTATGTGGGACATGGGGGAATAAGCCCTTTGGTTCATATAGGCGAAAATGTTATTTCTAAATTATATACTCGTATTATCCCCTGCTCATGGCAGACAAGGCAATTTTGGGATTTTCTAGTAGATGACTTATTTCAGATCTCCCCTCGGTGATGTAACTGGGTTTGGGGCAAAACAGTTTTTCCTTGCTGTTAAACTGTAGTATGCTCTATTGTAATATTCATGAGTCTATCAAATGTAGACTTGCCTACCTACATTTTCAGTGCTGTACTTTAATGCAATAAACTTTCAAAAATAAAGCATAAAACAAAAAAGTTGCCCCCCCATACACTATACTGGAGTGTACCCCCGTGCTCTCCTTGGGTTCACGTCATAACTTGACTGAGCACAGGGGCAGATCAGGGGCAGAGCTGCAGACCGGGAACTAACAGAGACCCTGCGGAGGAAATTTTACGAGCGATTTCACTTGAAAACTATTGCAAATTTTTATGGCAGATGTACATCAGTGCCATTTTGGGGAGGTAAGGCACCAAAATGTGTGGTGCACAGTGTTATCTTAGTGAGTCTCTTTAAATTTCTGTGAATCCACTTGCCAGCAACTCCGATGAAGCCCACTGTTACACTGGGCAAAATGTAAGCTGCAGAATCCAAGAGCTGGCTCCTAAAATTTGAGTGTACACAACCTGTTTCTCTGAATTTGTATGGATTTTTTTCCCAAAGAACCTATATGTTACTGTCTTCACCTTTTATGGATGGAATCGAATAAACTGATACTATCTGAATATCTGTGAAGTGGCAGCTCTGTGAAATAGCATATCATACTGGGAGTATAGTGGGGTGGCTGTGCCCCTGCTCTGTTTGAACATAACTTTTGTATAGTACAGCTTCCCAACAGGGTTAGCAGTGAGTATATTCCTGTTTGGCTTGCCAGTACAAGGGAGCAGGGTTCTGCTGAATTAAAGCAGTAGTATTTGTTAGTCAGCAAACAATGCCATTACAGTATATAGCTTTTAGATTAATTACTTGTCTGCTAATGCCACAGCTTTGCAAAAACACCAGTCACTGCCGACAACAGCATGTGCATATTTCTGGGATGAAAGAACCCTGTGCAACAGCTGAGGGCTTCTCTCCCATCAAAAAAAGAAGGGAGCTCAGATGGACGACATTTATAGTCAAGAGATGCACGGCCTCCTAGAAACACAAAAACCACAGAAAGTGATGCAGAAAAAGGCCCTGCAGCCCAGCCAGTCTGCCCACCCTACCTAGCTACACTGCAAAGGCCCTACTGGCCATCCTTCCCTCTTAATTCTGCCCCCCATCCTCCTAATATGGACACTTCTGGCCTATCGAAGCTGACTTCTAGTCTAACACCATCAGAAATATCAACTGCGCTCCCATCCTAGAGCTCTCTCGCACATACTGAAGACGTACAGCTCCTTTTACAGAAAAGGCCTTTGCCACAGCATCCCAAACAACCTGGAATTTTGTTACCTGATACAATAAATGAAACCAGAAAGTTAAAGATTTTTCAATGGGACCATCACAATAATCTACAAAGCCTGTTAGACTGCTAGACTTTTCTTTATTTATGTATGATCCCCCCCCCCCCCACCAAGTGGGGATGTCACTGTATGAAATTCTGACTGTGTGATAACCGTCATATGTAATACCCCAGTTACTGCTATACTGTGATTATTACAGAAGAAGACATTTTTGTACAAAAAAGAAGCTTCCTCAAACTCTTGCCATTAGGAATAGTTGGTGTAGAAGGGACATTTGCGTCTGAAAATACGAAAAAATAAAAGGTGGAAAGTTAAAAGATCTGAATACCATGGTATTCTGTGAATCATGGTTATTGCAGTATTGGAAACTACCCATGATAACAATATTGTGACTTCTGATACCACTGTATACTGCAAAACCATGATAGCATGACATCTCTATCAGACAGGCACACACACACACACACACACACACACACATACACACACACACACACACACACACACACCATGTGTCTGGAATCCTCCTGTATATAGTATTGTTATAGGATTCCAATCTTTGTAAATATATTTTAACCAGTGTTGGAAATTCTTGCTTTTCACATATGGACCTGTAAGGTATTGACTCTGCTGTCCTATCAGTTCCCCATGACACGAGGCCTGCTTAGTATGAAAACACTGCTTAGTAAAATTCATTGTAAAGAAGTAGTACTTCTTCCACAAAGACCTAAGTGAAGTGATGTTTTTTCACTTTTTTTTAATGAATGCATTTCACCCCGCCCTCTGTGACACAGACACCCAACCCCTCCCACCATGCCACTCAGTTTTGAAGTGTATACCCTATCCATCCCCCTACAATACAATGGGAGCTGAGATACTGACAACAACAAAAATGGAAAGGGACCTGGGGGTAGTTATATCAGATGACCTAAAGGTGGGCAAGCAATGTGAGAAGGCAGTAAGGAGGGCTGGGGGGATACTGGGATGCATAGGGAGAGGCATCACCACTAGAAAACAGGAAGCTGTTATCCCTCTGTACAGACAGTTGATGAGACCCCATCTGGAGTGCTGCATGCAGTTCTGGAGACCCCATCTCCACAAAGACATAAACAGGGTGGAGGCTGTCCAGAGAAGGGCAACCAAAATGGTGCAGGGTCTGCACCAGAAGACATATGAAGAGAGACTAAAGGAGCTTAATATGTATACCCTCGAATAAAGGAGGGAGAGGGGGGACATGATATAAACTTTCAAGTACCTCAAGAGAATTAACAAAGTCCAAGAGGGTAGCATCTTTCAGAAAAAGAGATGTGCAAGAACAAGGGGGGCACAATTTGAAGACAGAGGGGAGATGCCTCAGCGGTAATGTGAGGAAGTATTTTTTAGCAGAGAGGGCTGTGGATGTATGGAACAGCCTTCCTGAGGAGGTTGTGGAGTCAAAAACAGTGGGAGAATTCAAGAATGCATGGGACAGACATAAGGCAATTCTAGTGGGGGGTAGGAGGAAGTAGGCTATTGGTTAACTAGGATCTGCAGCTTATCCATTAGGTAGGGAAATGTGCAGACTAGGTAGGCCAAGCGGTCCTTACCTGCCATCAAATTGTTCATTTCTATGTTTGTTTCTTACTATAGCACCCCAACTCTCTCACAGATACATAGACACTGTCGGCAGATAAGGGCCTATGGCCCACTCAGTCTGCCCATTTGAGCTTGTAAGCTCCCTTTACATTTTTCTAGAAGTCTGTTGCCCCTTACCCCTGACCTCCAGAATTCCCTTATGTCTATCCCATACACTCTTAAATCCCATGATTGTTTCAGCCCCCACCACTTCCTCTGGCAAGGTGTTCCACTTGTACACCACCCTTTCTGTGAAGAAATTCTTCCTCACGTTTCTTCTGAATCGTCCTCCCTCCAACTTCATCCCATGCTCTTTAGTCCTGGAACATCTTTTTCACTGGAAAATAGTGTATTCCTGCACCCTGTTCCTCCCTGTAAGGTACTTGTATGTCTCTATTATATCCCCCTCTCTCCTTCCTCTCCTCCAGGGAGTACATATTCAAGTCCTTCAGCCAGTCCCCATAGGACTTGTGATGCAATCCCTGTACCATCTCTGTTGCCTTCCTCAGAAACTTCTCTACTCTGTCTATGTCCTTACGTAGGTAAGGTCTCCAGAACTGTACACTGTACTCCAGGTGGGGCCTCACTAGTGTCTTGTATAGTGGAATTATAACCTCCCTTTTCCTGCTGGTGATTCCCCTGCCTCTCCTATCCTGCTCACAAGGCAAAGTATTTCCTTCAATATAAAATTCCCTTTCTCACAAAAAAGCAAGATTCTCCCACCCCATCCAACTAAATAATGAACTGAACCCCCAGCTCTTCACCACCCTCTTGTGAACAACCCCCCCCCCACCAAAGTCCACAAACCACAGTATCACCAGTGGAATGTACTGGTTCACCGATTAAAAAGAAGAATAATAGTCAGCATTTATATAGTGCTTTTCATACACATTGTATCCCAAAGCACTTTACAAGCAATGCTAGACTGATAGTGAAGTGCTGAATGTGTAGTGGCGACCATATCGCACACCAGCACCCACACACACAGAGCCTGGACAATTGCACAAACAAGTTTCATAGGAAGGGGAATATTGTCCAAGACACCGGGAATGTCCCCTACTCTTTTCAAAGAATGCCTTGGGTTCTTTCACTTACACCTGGACACCCACCAGGACAGCACCAGGATAGGTAGAAAGGACCTCGGTTTAACGTTTCATCCAAAGGACGGCACACCCCAATAGCACAGCACCCCCCCAATACTGCACTCGGGTGTCATCAGGTTTTCAGGTATGAGTCCAATCCTGGTGTGGGATGATAACCCACGACCTTCTGGTCCAGAGATGGATGTGCTACCAACTGAGCCACGTTGACCATCCCCCAATGAAGCAAGCATCCTCACTCTTCCCTGCTGTGATTTGAGCGAATGGCGAGTGATATATATTCTAGTACTAATATCTGACTGGCTGGTCATGCAGGTCAACAGTATTTTTTTTTTTACCCTAACCGCAGTCTACCATAGGAAAACCTGCCACCTCTCTTCAGTCCACCACTGCAAGTAAGGAATAATCCACAGTTGGGTGTGTGGCAATACTGTAATAACAGAAAATCTGGGCGGGTTGTGGAGCCTGAGATGCAGCCAACGGCCTTCACCCACCTAGGAAGTGAGGTTTTTACAGCAGTGATGCACACCCAGAGTGCATTATTACATTTGTAACATCCATAAGCTAAAGGGCCACCCGACGGCTCAAGTGGAAGCGTGCTGTGCTTCCATGCTGGTGACCAAGCTTAGTTAGCAAGCCCGGGTACATCAGAATCAGGCAATCAGATTGTGGAGTGCTCCCACAGGAAGTGTGAGTCAGCTGGGGAGGGAGATGGCTGAGACCCAGCACAGCACCACCCCCTGCAACAAGCCAGAGAGCTTGCTCCCTCACAGGAGGGTGGTGTCAGCTCAGTGCATGCCGCTGCTGATGGCCGAGGCTGCCAGAGGCTACGCCCAATATCATGGGGTGGTGGCGGGGAACAGGAAGTAGGGACAAAACCAAGAGAAACTCTATGTGCCACAACTGCTATGAATGATGGTCTCTGCTGTCTTCAGGCCTCACTCTGTGTGGATCCCCGCTGGCCTTGACAGTGGGGGCGGGGGGGGGAGTGGCAGTCGGGGCTGGAGATTGACAGGAGACCTGAAAGGCAGGAGCAGGCAGCAGTCAGGGCCAAACAGCTATATGAAAAAAAAATCCATAAGATGTTCAGTAGTTTTATAAGGGCCTGTAACGGCCTTTCCCCAGCTTAAACCTTTTAGCCAAGGCATTTGACTGGCTTGTTATTGTATCTGGCAGTCTCCACGTTCTCCACCAGGTGGCACTCTGCATCAGTTACAGATTCTGTATACACTACCACCAAAACCACCTTGCCACAGGTGATAGGCACAAGGGGCACACCAGACCAGTCTGAAGGCCTGGTACCTCTGCCAACCAGTCAGTTTAGGTGGGTGTTGGGTGACAGTGCGGGTTGGGGGTGGAGAATTTATTTGTACACTTTGGATGCTATGAGAGTGGTGGGAAGGGGGCATGATTATTTTTTTTTTTGTGGGGGAGGAGGTGGTACTGGAAACAGGGCCTAGTGTTTATTGTTGGAGAAGCATGTAAGTAATCTGATTCATTATCGGATGCGGAATCAGGACTTCTAATTTCACATTCAATTACAACCTTTTTTTTTTTTTTTTTTTGCAGAATTAGGATTTTTGGCCCCAAATTCTGAAAATCCTAATTCCAAAACAAGGTACAGATCTGATGCTTCCTATTCCATGACTCAGGATCCAAGCATCTTTTGCATTTTGGAATATTACATGGTTTAGTGCCTCCTGGTATTTTGCTGTTTGGTGGGATGTAGGTTTGCTTCTGACAACTGAGCTTCACATATTAGGTGGCTGTGATCTCCTTTTGTAAAGGCAACCTTTTCGCTGGAAGCACATTTAGCTATGCTAACTGTAACTAGTCTAGAACCAAGGACGGATAATTGTGTTTGACATAACCCAGGCTCTGACATGGAAATACTGATCACCAGAGTGTGTTTTCTTTTCCGTGCTCTGCACTCATGAAAATACATCTCTATCCTTTACCCAGCAGCTATAGACCTTGATGTGCATACCACAGAATACGAGTCTCAACAGCTATGATGTTGCCATGGTAAGGAAAGTGCAGGCTTGACACACTGGAATACATCCAACAGGTCAGTCACTGCTGCTCTAGTATGTATACTTCTGTGCTGGATGACAACATACAACCACGGGCTTGAGTGGTTTTGTGATGATATCAGGACCTAACACCCCTGCATTTCAGTTATTTATAATTGATTTAACTGTTTTATTAAAATGAGAAAAAAAAACATTTTTAATCAGAAAGTGACAGAAGTATGAAAGTGGTAGTAAGCGAGGTTATTACTGCATTTGGTAGAAGCTGGTAAACTATCTGTGATTTAAAAAAAGGTATTCACTTTTCAAAGTGCTTCCACGTTCACTATGGAAACCAATCCTGTCTGTTCCAAGTCACTCTGCACATTCAAAGGGTGTTCTGCACAGTTCTAGTCAGAACTGTACAGAAAACTCTTCTTAAAAAGTACTGTGCAACACCTGAATCACTGTGAAGGGGGCAGAAAGATCACTTACTTTTGACTCTATAGACAGAAACTCAAGAGATTATTTTCTTATCAACTCTGTGCATGCTTCTTTGTTCACATTGGGGCCCTTCCTGATAATTTGGAGTGCTTGACTTGTTTGTATGTTCAGTGTTACAACAGTAATGAATGTTATAGTGAAAATGAGAGCACAGAGCTGCGAACCTGGACAGCAAGAGTCCTGCCACTGCCACTTACTCCCTGTGCAACCCCTAAGCAGGTCACATAACCTCCCTGGCCTAGATATTTAGAAATGCACCAAAACCCAGTGCAGCGCAAATCCGATGCACCATGGTACAACTGCAGCAATATTCAGAGGTTGCGCAGGCTGAACTGTGCCAGCGCAACCTGGCTGAATATGGCAGAGTTGCGCCATGGCGCAAACAGAGGTGCACCATTGGTGCACACAGAGGGGTGCCATTGGTGCACACAGAGGGGCGCCATTGGTGCACACAGAGGTGCATCATGGTGCAAACAGAGTTGTGCCATGGCGCACACAGAGAGGCGCCATTGGTGCAAACAGAGGGGCGCCATGGTGCACACAGAGGGGCGTCATGGTGCACACAGAGGGGCACCATGGTGCACACAGAGGGGCACCATTGGTGCACACAGAGGGGCACCATTGGTGCACACAGAGGGGAGCCATGGCGCAAACAGAGGGGCCCCATTGGTGCACACAGAGGGGCGCCATTGGTGCACACAGAGGGGTGCCATTGGTGCAAACAGAGATGCTCCAGTGCATCCGTGGCAGCAGAGCAGCAGAGGGGGCAGGGCACAGAGAACAGACCCAGGGACAGGGCCATGGCAGCATAGTGAAAGGCCACAGGAAGCCTCCACCAGCAAGGCACAGCAGGGCACACACAGGCACCCCGACACTGGACCCCAGAACACAACAGTGGCATGTATAGCAGGTGACAGGCGGTGCCAACAGCCAATGGAGGGCCACAAAAGAAGCACCCCCATGGCAGGCTGCTGGCCGTGCCCCCTCTGAGACCATAGCAGGCCACACCCAGGACCATGCAGCCAAGCACACACACGCCATATAGGCACACAGAGAGCCCAAATAGTGGACACTGAACAGGCCGGGTGACAGGCAGCATGGCAGACCACATGGGACAGGCTGCACAACACCAGGCAGAGGACCCCAACACAGTGTGCAGACTGTACCTGACCAATGACCATGGCTGTGTGCCACTACTATGCACACACCCACCACACACCCCTAACCGCCGCCCCATGAGCACCCCCACTGCACAGCCACCGACCCAGGGGATGGACACCACCACAGTGGGACAGACCACAGCACACAGTAGGGAACCATGGAAGCACAACACCTGCCCCCTCACATACACACAGCACGGACGGACACTGAGGCAAGGCAGCATGGCTCCTCACGCCACCAGCAAAGCAGACACAGACACAGGCGGGTATGCCAGGCAATATATATGTATGGAACAACTATGCACAGACACAGCAGGGGCTGGGGAAAGGTAGGAACAGTGAGGGAAGGGGACAGGGAACAGGAACTGTACAGTGGGAGGGGGGACTGCAGGGAATGGTACAACAGGGGAAACAGGGGCAACCCTAGTGATGGCCCCGGCTTGCCACTCTGGCATGCCATCCCTCTCACCTCTCCGCCGCCAGCATGCACCACATGGTCACCACCACCCCAAGTATGCCCGTGACCACGACAAAGGTCTGCCGCATGAGCCAGCTCAGAATCTGGTGTGGTGGTGTCCACACTGGACACTGGACACCTATAGCAAGGGCACATGCGTGATAAGGAACACATTATCATGCGCGAAGTGTGCGTTGCCAGTCCTGCGCAGCTTGTGCAGTGTGGATACATCGCACTGTTTGTGCATCTTGCGTGACTGACACCATGTTGATGCAGTGCGCATGTGCACTGCAGGCCCAAGCACTGCGCATGCATGGGCATTGCGCCACCGCTTGCTCCGGTGCAATACCATTGCGCACAGTGTAATATCTTGATATTCAGAAGTCACATACAAATGAGCTCATCAGCCAATGTGTGGCACAGTGGGGTGCATTAGCATATCATTACCATTGCGCACAACCTCATTTGCATGCGTTGCACCACAAAAGTGCCACCGAACAGCACAGGCCATGTACCGGTATTGCAACCTTGATAGGTGTGGTGGATGCTGCAGCTGCACACTGGGGGCTGACAGCAGTGCAGGGTGGGATGGACCAAGGTGCTGCTGCCAGGGCCGCAGTGGGTATGCACTGTCACCGTGTGAAGCATGCCATGGTTAGCCCTGTGCTATGCTGTGCTGCACCCCATGACTGTTCCTAGCACACACACCACCATGCACACCCTGCCCACTCCCATCCCCAGGACTGCGCTGCCCAGCGTACCCTGCCCATCCCACACACCCACAAGGTGGCCTGTGGGGTCGTCTCCACATTCACATCCATGGCACGGCACAGGGCTGTGCCAGCTGAAGGTGGCCTGTGCACTCCCAGGGCGTGTGGCGCAGACATTGGTGATGCACCCCGTGGCATAGCACACTACCTGGTGGTTGATGCTTGGGTGCCCCTTCCTGTTGATATGCACCAGTCCCACAGGGCCAGGTGTCATGTGGATGCCCACGTGGGTGCAGTCACTGGCCCCACTCGCGCCAGGTATGCATGCCTCCCTGTGGCTGTCCTGCATCAGTGCTGTATGCTCTGCCTGTGTGCTGGGGAAATGGCTGCATTCCACAGCACATGGCAGCAGAGCAGTGGGGACCTGTGTGAGGAGGCGGGCTGTGCATGCCTGGCTGATGCCATGGTGTCCCCTGTTGGTCCTTGGATGGTGCCCGTGGTGAGCAGGCACATGACAGCAGCCACAGTCATCTCCACAGGCATGGCATGGCTCCGTCCAGTGGGTGCCTGCAGCTCCTCACTGCACAGCCTGCAGGGCTGCCTCAGCATGGCCCTGTTCAGGCAGTACCAGCCCACGATCTTGGTGTCACTATAGTTCCCAATGGTTCTGCAGACACGGCACTGCCTGTATCAGGCATGCTGCCACCAGGCCCTTCATCGGCAATGTAGCTGTCTTTTCTGCCACCTCACACCCCTCATTGCCACCCCCATTGGGATGGGTACACTCTCCATGTCTTCTGCTGTCCACTGTCCCTCTGCGCAGTTGGCTGCTGGCTGTGTGCCACCCTGGTACTCAGGCTTTGTGTCTGTGTGTGTGTGTGTGTGTGTGTGTGTGTGTGTGTGTCTCTCTGTGCCCCTCTCTCCCTCTCCCACGCCACCTCTCTGTCCCTCTCCTTCTGTGTCTGGTTGTGTGTCTGTCTGTCTGTCTGTCTCTCTCCCTCTCACTCCCACTCTTGGCGCAACTGCTGTCTGTGTGTTTGCACCCTGTTTTACTAGGAACAAATCTGGTCAGAGCAACTTCGATTTGCTCCACACTTGTGCCATGGCTGCATGGTTGAATATGCCACTACGCTGGATATTCATGGGAACGCCCCCTGCACTTGCGCCTGCATACATTAGATTTTGCACTGCACAATGGCTCCCACTGAGTATGGCTCCTTGGCACAATTCTGCACTTGCACCAGCACAACTCAGTTGCACCATGTGCAACTGCTCTGAATATCTGGGCTCCTGTATTTTATTTATTTATTTATTTGGTTCTAGGAATTAATACCTTTGAGCCAAAGGCTTTTTTACAAAGGTTCCACATCAAATGAGTACAATACAAGCATAGTTACAAAGTAAGGTAAATAAATTGGATATTGTCACAGGCAAGGAGAAATAACACATTACCATAAAATATACAAACAAGTAAGACCAGGGAGAGAAAAGAAGAAAAAAAAAATTATCTTGCAAATACAAAAAGCAAACATTTGGTTGGGCTGGCAGTATAGCCTAGAGGTTACAGTAACTAGCTGAGAATGAGCTTGAAACATCCAGACAAACCTGGGTTTGATTCCCACAACCTCCACTTGCATACTGTGTGACTCTGAGCAAGTCACTTAACCTCCCCAGTGCTCCCAGGTCACCCATGAAAACAGGCACTTGTGCCTAGTGGGCCTTACCTGGCTACCAAAGAATTAAAAAAAAAAATTATAGGACTGGCCCATTAGAGCATGGTAGTGCTATCACTCTTGGCACTGACAACGCAGGTTTGGGAATGAGCCCAAATGGTCAGGGGGCCAGTTGGGGAAGGAGTACAATGTGTCCCAGAGGCCACTCTCCTCCTTGGGGAGGGATTACTTACCGACTGTAGTGGGATACACCAGCTGGGTGGCAAGTGGATTGCAGTGCAGCTGCAGGACAGGGAGGGGGGATGCTGACAGTCTTCGATGTGCACTGACATGCACTGTGTGTATGTGTGCATGCAAGCGCACTGAACCTAGAATGCTGGCATCCTTTTAACCCCGCAAGGTGTGCGGGATCTCACTCTTCGGGCCCCAACAATTTGACTGTCACCTTCCTCCTGGAAACATGACCTTCTACTGGACAGCTTGGGGTGGCTCCATGTGGACCCCACCCCAGAGAGGTAGGTTTGGGGTGAGAGGAGGTGGGTAAATGGCAGAAAACGATGGATCTGGTTAGGCTGGGATGTTGCCAAGGTGTAAGAGAGACCACTACGGTGAACCAGGAGAGAAAAAGTAAGTTTTAAAAAAAAAAAAAGCAAATATTTTTGGCTTTAGAAAATCTTATTCTGTCCTGCTTGCAATAGGGTTAGGAGTTACATTTTTTTTTCCAACAAAACTGAAGATCAGATGTTCAGGAACCTAGCTAAAGTCACTGGTGACCACACAATCTTGTGGAAAGTGTGGATTTTGTTCAGCCAAAGATTTCTGTTGCCCCTGGCTATGGCATTCTACTTCCTGTGACCTTGGAGATTATTGCTGACAGTCACAGGACTAGCAAAGCAAGCAGGTTACTGCACTGCATTCTGGGAGTCGTGGTTTCTCTGATTAAAAGTTAGAGCAGCTCACCTCAGATGGAAAACTACTTTTCCCAGTGTAGCACACGTCAAATCCTGCTACTCAGACAAGCACATATGGATCCATCTGAAACAAAGCTGTGCCTGCCCAACATGTTTTCACATTTTCAACATTCATATTTACCAAGGCCTATACCAGCTCAGCAGCTGCCACCCTTCCGTCTGTCCCTGCCTTCGATGATGCATTCTGCCCTTAAGGAATTCCGTGCTCCTCCTGCTTACACATGTTGTAATTTGCTTTATTTTTGCAACAGAAACATAGAAGCTGTTGGCAGAAAAGGACCTCCTGGCCCACCTAATATGCCCAAAGGTCTCTACCTACTGTGCTACCATAGACCCTAATTGATCTCTGGCTTTACCCTCCCCCCAGCTCCGTTACTAAGGTCCCCCTGTGTCTATCCCATGCATGTTTGAAACCTGTTACTGTTTCAGTACCCACCACCTCTGCTGGCAGTCTGTTCCAGATGTCCATCACCCTTTCCGTAAAGCAGTATTTTCTCACATCCCCTCTAAGTCTCCCCCTTCCAGCTTCACATCATACCCCCTTGTCCCGGAGCATCTCTTTCTGTGCAAAATGCCCCCTCCAGCATCAATACCCTCCCTGTTTACTTGCCTGTTCTCTCTGCTTGCCCTGCATTTTATATATGTTAGCATTTTATTTATATTAGCATTTTATATATATTAGTGTTTTATTTATATTAGCATTTTATTAACTTGTAACATTCTTTTTTTTACTTTTGTTTTTATTTACTACACTTTTCTCCCAAGGTCAGATGGTCTCCATCAGTTCTCCACCCACACCCAGCTCCCCCACCTGCCTTGTCCAGGACCTACCTGCCTCTCCTAGAAATACCCTGAGAGTGCCTCAGCCAGCAGTTGGGGCGGACATCCTCCTGCTGTGCCTGCCATTCTTTTTTTCCATTTGCATAGCCCAATCCCCAATGGGATGCAAAATGGATGTGCATGTGTTACACATCAAAGCACATCGGCATTGCCCCCCCTCCTGATTTCACAGCTCTGCTTGCATTGCCACCTGTAGTCATAGCAACCCTTCCTCCCGGAGGTGGACGCATCCTCTGGGACGCAAGCTCACCTACCCCCCGTCGGGCCATCCAGTGACTCTGGCTTATTCCCAAATCTAGTCATCGCCTTCATGAGTGGTAGCACCACCCCCCTCAATCGGAATGGGCAACAAGATCTGTATCTGTCATCTCTACAACAGTAAGCCTGACTACTGCACAGCCCTGCTGACCTGTGTTCTGTGACAGCTCCCCAGGGAACAGAGAATAGCAAACAGTGTTGCTGCTGGAGTCATTGCACTGTCTGTATTCTCTAGTCAAGTTACAATGCAGGAAAAGAAGTGTAGGTGCTCTATCCCTTTTGTATTCTAGGGAATATGGACTGGTACTCACTGGTTCAGAGTTCACTACATTTTTTGTTTGATGCCACAGCATCCCAAATATCCAGCACAGGCCATAAGAATCACATCACTAGAACAATTCTGTAAACTGCCTAGTCACTCAAATGTGAGCCTCAGAGCCCCAGACTGGGACCAACAGCATCATGAAGGTGAGGCACTCAGATCCAGGAATTGGGGGGGCAGGGAACAGGTCACCTACTGCCCCCCAGCCAATCCTACAGTAGCCATGGCATCGACTACATAGAGAACTGCCCAACTGATCTCCCAGTCAGAGGAATGGTCCAGCTATGACACCCCTAATGTATCAGCTGATGGCAAAAAGAAGACTCTCAGTGCAAATCCATCGCTGCCGCCCCCCCCCCCCCGCCATTCCCTCAGTCCCTTCAACAGTTCCTATGAAGCAGCAGACTGGTTTAAGGTCCCTCGGCTGACCTAAAAAGCACAGAGGTGCTCTCAACAAGAATTGGACTGTCATGCAAAGCTACCAGCTCCAACATTCACCTACCCTTTTCCTTCAGCTCTGCTTGCACTGGCTTGCTGGCTGCTCCTCACATCAGGTTAAAGACGCTGAATGCATACACGTTCTTGCAGTCGCTGTCTAAGCTGGGACAATCATAGTTTATAGTCTCCAGGGACATCCCCAAAAGTAAATTAAAGACCTTTCTGTTTAACCCAGGAATTCGGGTGATTACTTATGATTTTCACTAGTGATTACTTTGTCAGCTGTGCCTTGTAATATCCGCAGGAAAGACTCTGTATATAAATGAAGATGGTATGTCATAATTTTTCTTTAAATTAAGTGAGAGGGAAGGGTCCCAGGTTACTCATTACTGTGAAGGGGCTGTGTTTTGATAAGAGAAAAAAGCAGCCCCTCCAGCTGTGTGTGTGTGTGTGTGTGTGTGTGGTAAGAGCTTCCCTCTCATCGCTACTTCAGAACTGCAGTGTGGTTTACACACAAACACTATTATTTGAAACCTTCTTAGGCTACACAGTGCACTGCCGCAAAACTAAAAGCAGCACAGATCCTTTTCATATGCCGTCTTTCTGTTTTTGATTAAGCTTCTTTTTCCCCATAGAAAATGTGAGGCAAATCCCTCCAGCTTTTCAACTGTTAGGGTTCTCCCACGGAGCATCCAAGACCTTGCAGAACTGCTGCATTTCATGAAGCTGGTGGAGGGGAAGTTCCAAAATGGACTCAGGTGCCCACTTCACCCCTGTCCTAGTTCAAATCACTCCCTCACCCACCCCTGCCTGGAGTGTGAGTCGGAGGACTGCTCTCCAGGGTCATGCAATGCAACTGGGGGGGGGGACCCTCATCATTCATGTTGGCAAGAACGACATAAGGTGCACAGGTCCTGAGGACATGAGGAGCTTGCTGTCCTGGCAGAAGCATGCTGCGTTTATCGATAGCGCACCCCCTTATACTGTGCGTGCCGCCTGGGGATGGAGACTGAAAATGGCAGAAAATCCCAGACTGACGCAGGATGACAGCATACCCCCGCAGACCCTGCACCACTGACCAAGGCACCCTCCTCTGCCAAATACAAATCTCCAGAGGGGTCAAGCAAACCCTGAAGGCCCCCAGCTATGTGGGACAGAGGACAGGGTATATTCCTGGAGAAGGTGGATGATGGGGCCAAGCAGATCGTATGGGGGCATGCCCATGAAATAGGATAAAAATCTCTATGGAAAAAAAAAATTAAAATATTTCTGATTTTCAGGGGTGCCAACCATTGCTTGCCCTCCCCCCAAACATGCTTAATAATCTAGGGTGTGCAGGGAACGGTTGTGTGGCAGTAGCAGTCCCAGTCCAGCCTAAGGTAGAGCTTTAGTGCTAGGGAAGTTCAGCATGGTACCTGTCTGAGGGCACTGTTTGCAACCGGCGCTGATTCTTTTGGTGTAATCTTTATGAGAAAAGTTGCCATTCATTTTCTCTGTAATTTGTTTTTGCTCAGTTATCCCACTGGACTCTACCTCCTCCAGCTGTAGCCTGCCTTCTCCCCTTGTGAAACAGCCTCTTGGCAGCCGTGCCCTGGGCATCTCAGGATGCTACACCCCAACCGCTCTACCCCCCCCACCTGAGGTGGAACCCATATGTTCAGGTTTTTGGAGGGCAGCTCCCATGATCCAGCAGAAAGCACAGCAGTGTAGCGGCATCTGAGGTCATTCCCAGGGACAGGACAAGGAGATCCTTGATGCACGGGGGGGCCTCCGCACCTGACAACTTGCCTTTTTACAGCGGTCTTCTCCCTTCCTCCCTGATGCTCCTTCTGTGAGGATGCAGAGACACCCCTGGTGCAAGGACATCAAATGAACTGTGCATTTGCATCCACTCATACCATTTTCAATGACCCCCCCATCCCGCACTACTATCTATGGTTCCCGCAGGTGACCACATCACAGTAGGCTCCTCTAGAATGCTTAATCCTCTTCCTGATGACCTTCCAGTCTGGACAGGAACCTGTGGAGCTGGCATCGACATACCTCTCAACCTCCTGCCTCATAAATCAGGGACAAAGCTTGAAACAATGAGGGACAAAGGGTGAAAATCAGGGACAGTTGAGAGGTATGGGCATCGTGAGCAGCAACATTACCTCTGCACTGATGAGCCAGCCAGCAAAGTTGCAATTTCAAGGCCACTTAGCCAGTAGAACATATGTTGTACTTAGCTTTAACTGATACCAACCCCCAACACTCATGCTAAGCAAAACAGTCAATTTCAGCAGCTCTAGAAGCTTAGAGGTTAAGGCATTCACCTCCCACTAAGGAGACTGCAGGTTCACATCTTGTGCCCATGATCCCAGCTTGCTACAGCAGGGATCAGAGAGGCAATCCACTGGATGCATTCCTTTTCCACTATGGGAAGGGTCTTCTGGTTTCTTTGTTGAATGGCTATGCCCAGCATTCCAATGGGGAAGGAAGCCATTCCATAGGAAATCCTCCTTAGTCCTGCCTGCATCAATTAGTCAGTAATAGATGGGACCCTTTGGTGGAAGGGTGTAGACACCAGGCCTGCTTCTCTGCTCAATGGCACACAAGGTTCTCAACCTTGTGACTGTGGTTGAATCCGAATCCCTCAAGGGGTGTTTTGGCAGGTGGAGGGGGGGGGGGGGCATGAGGTTGAAGGGCATTGTGAGAATAGTACTAAGTCAATAAATACGATGATAAAAAAAAGACTACCAATTGTGTCAATTTGCATGCAGTGGGTGGTTTTGTGTTGTGGATTCCTGTACTCCAAGAACTGAGCTGAGGGTTCCAAATACACTGAATTGGGCAAAGTCAAGATTCAAACCTGAGCTGTCAGCTGCAAAAGCCCAGTTCCCTAACCTATTAGTCCACCCAGGTCCCAGACCGCTTGACTGACTATGGGCAGCCCTCTCACTGCTGAACGGGAAGGTTGCAAGCTCCACTCCAGTGCTGAGGATTCGTGCATATATCAAATGCTTATGTTGCAGTGAAGTATGGGGGTGGGGAGGTTGGTGGTGTTGCTCTATTGGTAGTGCACTCGTCCTTCAGACGTGCCATTAAACTGAGTTTGCCTGATGCCCGTTTCAGCTGGCTGGAAGTTTAAGATCCTTTTATTACTTGTCAAAGAGATTAGGGGGTTAACTATTAACCAAGGTTACCACCATAACAGCAGAAATAAATCTTCCGAGAGAAGACTTACTTTCTACTGGGAAAATCTAGGAGCACAAAGCACAACCCCCGCTTCGAATATTTTGGAATCCTGCCAGTTTTCTGCTAGCATCTCTTTCACAGATTATGTGGACAATAACACAGCTCTTATAAAGTTGACATACCTGATTTGTTTTGTCCAGTTCTGGACACGAAAACAGATGTTTTTGCATCCAATATGAGCCACAAATTTCTGTCTGTAATTTTGCTAAAACTGACCAGGTAAATGGGTGGTGGGGGAACATATGTGGGGTTGATTTAAATGCAAGTATATAAGGTAATACTGGCGACTTGGAAATCATGCCCAGTGGCACACTACTTTATGTGAGGCAGGGGGTACCTGTAAGAGGAAAGAAATTAAATTTATATACAGTAGTATTTCATACACACTGCCTGACCCTGAGAAAATCATTTAACCTTCCTAGACCTTCTTTGTAATATTTCTCTGCTCTATCTGGGTGCTGTTTAAGTCTCCCTGTGTGCCTAGTGGCAGTAACATTCTCTCCCCTCCCCTCCCTCTCCTGGACTGTAAAGCACTTTGAGATACAGTTTGTATGAAAGGCACTATATAAAACCACGTTACTTTCCTTGAGGCTTTAGAGTATGTGTGGGGTTTGCAGAGATGCACAAAACCAAACATGACAACAGCAGTTACAGCAGCCATGCACAGCACACGGGGTGGATAAACAAAGCTAAGGGAGATCAAGAGAAGTGCAGGGAGGTGAAGCGACACTGAAGGAGGCTAAGAAAAGTTCAGGCAGGTTAAAAGGAGATCGAGGAAAGTTAAAGAAAGCTCAGGAAGGTTAAAGAAAGCTCAGGGAGGTTACCTGAGATAGAGAGAGGCTAAGGAAAGATCCAGCCCTCGATCGGGCTCGCTGCAGGTGCGGCCGCGGCTCTCCAAGCTAGCCGCCCCAACCGCCACTCTCAGACCTGCAAGAGCATCCAGCCAAACCAGATCCAGCCCTTGATCGGGCTTGCTGCAGGTGCAGCCGTGGCTTTCCAAGCTAGCCACCCCAACTGCCACTCTCGGACCTGCAAGAGCATCCAGCCAAACCAGATCCAGCCCTTGATCGGGCTCGCTGCAGGTGCAACCGCAGCTCTCCAAGCTAGCTGCCCCAACTGTCACTCTCAGACCTGCAAGAGCATCCAGCCAATCTGGATCCAGCCCTTGATTGGGCTCGCTGCAGGTGTGGCTGCAGCTCTCCAAGCTAGCCACCCCAACCGCCACTCTTGGACCTGCAAGAGCATCCAGCCAAGCCATGAGCAGCTGCGATTGGCTCCTGCTCTGCGCTTTCTCCCCTGATTGGACTCCTGTTTCTCACCTGAGCTCCAGATGGGCCTTTCCCTCCTCAGTGGTTCTCTGTCAGAAGACGCTTTCATAAGCTGCACCACGCCAATGACCTGAGTTCGAGAACAAGCTTGGCTCAGCAGTGGGGAGGGCTGGGAGAGGATCGAGTGGCCACCATGAAGCTCTCCTTTCCTGGACTGGGGTGGTGTGTCTCCCGGCTCTTGACTGCCACCAGGTGGAGGCCTGGTGGTAGCGCTGATGCTCACGTGACAGACATAGGTCAGGAGGGTCGAAGGAACCACTGTTCCACTGTTTCTCTGTTGCACTGCTCCACATCCATGCATCCTCTGCACCACCATGGCTCTGGGCTGTGGGAAGAAAAGCATGGTGGAAAATTGGGGGAACAGGGCTTAGTGCAGTCTCACCCATGGTACCACAACCCACCATGGCTCTGGGCTGTGGGAAGAAAAGCATGGTGGAAAATTGGGGGAACAGGGCTTAGTGCAGCCTCACCCATGGTACCACAACCCACCGTGGCTCTGGGCTGTGGGAAGAAAAGCATGGTGGAAAATTGGGGGAACAGGGCTTAGTGCAGCCTCACCCATGGTACCACAACCCACCGTGGCTCTGGGCTATGGGAAGAAAAGCATGGTGGAAAATTGGGGGAACAGGGCTTAGTGCAGCCTCACCCATGGTACCACAACCCACCGTGCCACTCTAGTTGGGAGGGGGCCTCTTGATGAAAGGCACGGGGGTTGGGGTGGCCCTCAGCTAGCCCCACTGTGGGGGGCAATCCACAGAGGAACCTACCCCCTGACAAGGAGGAATGCAAGGGACGATCGATGATACCTGGGTATGAGGCTGAGTAGCCACCCAATCTGCCCTGGAGAGATAAAAACCTTTATGGGGGAAAAAAAAATTTTCAGTACTAAGCCACATACTGTAACCAGCTTTCCAAGTTGATTTTTTTTGGTAATAGAAGCATCTCTGTTTTTGGATGTTTGTCCCCAATTCCTTTAAATCTTGTCTAGTACTTGTGTGGCAGGAGGCTGAGAGTTTTGTTCACCATTGCTAGGAGGTGGAGCAGCTAGGCCTGCAGAAATCAAAGGCCCTGTTTACACTCACAGTTTTTTGCCCTTCAATTTATTCCTTTCAACTGTCCCTGATTACAAGGGACATATCTAATTTTAACCCTTAAAACTGCATTGTCCTTCATGGAAAAAGTGCTACAGATACAGCCTGTACTGTAAATTCAGATTTCAAAGCAGATTTGCTCTAAACCAGGAAAGGAACAAAAACAGAATCTTTTTGCTAGGTAAAGATAATCAGGGTAGCACTTTAGGCTTCGAGAGCTTGCATCTTTCACTTTTCATTAGCCTAATAAAGGTATTACACCTTTACCTAGCATAACGATTCTCTTTTTCCTTTTCTCCTGGTTTTGTGTAGGCTAACATGGCATATCCCTTCCTTGATCTGGATAATATTCTAAGACACTAAATCAAAAATGTACTTAGTACAAGTAAACACAGTGTTTTCCACAGTGTTCTGAGCTTGCATCTCCATGTCTGACAATATGTCCCCCATTATGAGGGCCGGTGTCCCTCATTTTGAGTGTCTGTCCCTCATTTCAGTGACAAACACAGACCAGCAAGGCCAAGAGGACTAGATGCCCTACAACAAAACTAGTCTGCAAAATGATTAAAGCGTACCTTCTTAGGATACTACTTATGCTACTTCTGATATCTGGAAATGTTCATCTTAACCCGGGGCCTACCGGCCTAGCACCCCATGCCACAAAAAGGCAGGAGTGGTCCCTCACATTAGCCTCAATCAATGTCTGCAGCCTCCTTAACAAACTTGACATCTTGCAAACCTGGGTCCAGCAACATAGCCCTGATGTACTCTCTGTTGTCGAAACATGGCTTAACCCCAAGATACCAGACGCTGCAGTCACCATCCCTGGATACTCTGTATTCAGGCAGGACAGGGTTTCCAAACAAGGTGGGGGCTGTGCCATCTACCTGAGGAATTCCTATCTGGGTCAAGTCTTCCCGTTCTCAAACCCTAAACCACCCTCGCAGGTTCTCGCTATTAAAGTTCTACTCGGGGCGCACAACAAGGAGCTCACCATTGCCTCTGTGTACCTACCTCCTAAAGATCAGCACAATGGATTTATGAGCATATTGGAAAGCCTACAGGGATTACACCATAACTCTGAACTCATAATACTAGGTGACTTCAACATAAATTGGCTATCGCTGGAGGCCAGAAACTACAAGGATGCTGTCACGTCACAGAACCTCACCCAGCTTGTTACCACCCCCACCAGATGCAACTATAGGACAGGGTCGTGAACACTTCTGGACTGGATCCTAACTAATCACCCTGAACGAATCTCAAAAGTCTCAGTGCTCCCTGATGGGATCAGTGACCACTCACCGGTCACATGTACCTGGACAAACAAATTCATTAAGCCGCCTCCTAAAATAATCCACACCAGAGTGTTAAAGCAGGGGTACCTTGAGCTACTAAAGACACACCTAAGCCACCTGGACTGGACACCAATCGACTCTGCCATTGATGTAAACCAAGCCTTAGACCTTTTCATCGGCCACTTCACTGCGGCCTGCAATATCTTTGCACCTCTCAAAAAGCTGAAGGTCAGGGGCAGTGCTAACCCTTGGATAACCCCCGATCTAATCACTTTACTCAAACATAGGGATCATCTCTGGCACTGTGCCCATGCAACATCCAAACCTGGGGATATTCATAAATATAAAGCTGCCAGAAATGAGTACACACGGGCAGTTAGGAGAGCCAAAAGCAAATACTTCAAGGAAGCTCTCTCCAACTCCTGGGGTGATGGAAAAAATTTGGAGTAACTTGAAAGACCTTACAGGCAAGGACCCTAAGTCACCACCCACCATGCTCAACATAAATGGAACACTAACAACTGACCTGTACACCATCACCAACACCTTTAACAATGCATTCTCCAACTTGGATAGTGTCCTCCCTTCTAATTTCTTTTATGCCCCCTCTGGTAGTAACCCTCCTGCAACTACTCCTCTCCTACACCCTACCCTACTCCACAATTCTACTTCAAGGAGATCCCAGTGCATGAAGCCAGAACCTATATTCGGAAGGCCATTCACAATGCAGGCTACAGCGGTGACTCCCTTGACCTGAAGTTGTTAGCACTTGTCCTTGAAGAAGTCCTTGAACCCTTGACAAAGGTCCTCAATCTATCACTAAGGATGTCCCAGTTCCCATCTCGCTGGAAACAGGTGACCATCACATCGGTACACAAAAGTGGAGACAAATCACTTCACACCAACTACAGACCTATCTTCATCCTCCCTCCATTGTCTAAGGCCCTGGAGCGCATCGCCTCAAACCAATTAGTCAAGTACCTGGAAAAATACAACATCCAGTGTCCTGAGCAACATGGTTTCCGGAAAGGACACAGTACCACCACTGCACTATTAGAATTCACAGGCTTCATCCATACCACACTTGATCAAGGAAACTGTGTAGGGGCAGTATTCATCGACCTTACGAAGCCTTTGATACTGTGAACCACCCACTCCTACTCAAGCAATTATCAAACATTGGGCTCTCCAATGAAGCACTGCTCTGGTTTTCAAGCTACCTTGGGGAGAGGGTCCAGTGGGTTAGGATTGCCGGTGTTACCTCGGAAGAAAAGCCAGTCCTTTCAGGGGTCCCACAGGGGTCCATCCTGGGGTCACTACTCTTCAGCCTCTTCCTCAACGACCTTCCCAGTGTCTGCCACCAGAAATTACTGCTCTACGCTGATGATGCAGTCATGTTCACCAACCACCAAAACGCAGAGCTCCTCGAGAAACAATTACAGCTTGAATTCATGTGCATCGAAGAATGGTTCAAGTCACACAAACTGGTCATGAACTACAGCAAAACAAAGGTTATGACCTTCTACAACACCAGGAGCAAGTACAAATCCCGTGACCTTACCATCCTAAACCAAACAGGGACCTTACTTGAACACGTTCCTGATTTTAAATACCTAGGTGTCACATTGGACAGCTCACTGTCCTACCATCGGCACATAGATTCTGTTGCCAAAGCCACCAACATCCGTATAGGCCTGCTCTACAGGCACAAACACTGCATGACTCCTGACACTCTCCGTTGGTTATCAACAGCTCTGTCACCTCCATCATCGTGACATGTGTATAGCAATCTATGGCTCTGCCTCCGCCTCTGCCCTCCCAGAATTACTGTTGCACTCAACAAAGCATGCAGGCTGCTAACTGGGGCTGATCGACTTACACACATTGTGACCTGTACACTCGGGCAGGATGGCTACCTCTCATCAGCGGATACAGTATCAAACCTGCCTCTTAGCCAAAAAGTCCTCCTTGAGTCATGCCCCCGGGCATTGAAAAGCTACTTATTGACCACCACAGCACCCAGAGACCTAGAAGTTCACAACAACTAACCTTCCTTGTCCCCAGATGCCGGACTACCATGGGCCAGAGGACCTTGCCCACAGAGCACCACAGTGGTACAATACTCTCAACAAAGAAACTCTTGCTGCTGCTGCTCTTGGCCTTTTAAGAGACAACTCTGACTTCATCTCATTTCAACTAGTTGTTGTGACTGCCTCGCCTAATCGGGGGCCCACCGTTCACTGTCCTCCACTTCAGTCTTGACAGCTATCTCTCCCCGCCTTGCCCCCTTCTACCTGCCTACCCTCCTTGCCTCCTCTCCCTTTCCTCCCCCGGGGCATTTCCTGACTTCTATCCCTCCTCTCCCTCCCCTTTAGAGCTCTTACCCTCACCCTCTACCCTCCAACAATGGCCTTCCTGCCTGCATACCCCCTTCCTTCTCACCTGCAGTGCTTATTTCAAAGATTGCCCTTGGCTGGTTATGTCATGCTACCTAACATTTGGCACATTTTGAATTACTGGAATTTCCTAAGCCTCAGTCTCTTACTTCCTGTTATTGTGTAACTATGTATTATTATGTTGACCTTTGTATGTATGTATACCCCCCATTCCTTCGACGTGGAACCTTTGTAAACAAGTAGTTCCTGCTCAAAGGTATTTGTAATCCTAGATTTCAATAAAATAAAATAAAAAATAAATAAAAAAAATGCTAGAGGTATTCTTCAATTCTATTCATACCCCTGGTCAGCTGGTGGTACTTCCTTCTGTTGTGGTCAGATGCCTCCTGTCCAACCACAGAGTTTCACCCCCTGCAGTCACTCCGGCACCCAACCTGGCCAGCTCTGCTGCCCCCAGCTTGCCCCCTGGGTCAGGTGCCTTTTCCCCTTCCAGCTTAGTGACAGAGAGGAGGATACATATATATATATATATATATATATATATATATATATATATATATATATATCAATTCCATAACCAGAACCAGAGGAAGCACAGAGGACAGGGAGAGGCGGGCGAACAAGGCCCGCAGTGGTTGTGAGGATGCGCCAGACCTCATCCTTCCAACCAGCGGCCCAATTTTATTTATTTATTTTAATGGTTTCAACAGAAAAGACACACTGAGCTGATAACAGCTCATTTCCAGATGCATCCTAGGGGAGGGGCATGGAAGATAGTACAAGAGGGGAACAATAAATAGTCGTCAAATAAATAGGCATCGGAGGGTGGTGGTAAACGGAGTTCACTCCGAAGAAGGGAGAGTGACCAGTGGGGTGCCACAAGCATCAGTACTGGAACTGGTCCTCTTTAATGTCTTTATTAGTGACATTGTGGAAGAGCTAGAAGGGAAGGTATGACTTTTTGCAGATGGCACTAAAATCTGCAACAGGGCAGACACTCTGGGAGTGTGTTTATTTATTTATTACAAGTCAGATTTACAACCTTTGAGTCAGAAACTCATTTACAAAGGCACCTCGTCGCAGGGAGGGCAGAAAATAAGACATAGTGCAGGTTACAACAGTGGATAACATTACAGGTGAAGTAAAAAAGAAACATAGATCCACTTAGGTTACATAATGTTGCAAATTGTATATTACAAACATGGATACAGTAGGTCCACCGAAGGGACAGCAGATTATACCCCTATAAGACCGAGTAGGGGTGGGAAGGGTGGGTCAGGGAGGGAGTGGCTGTCCAATGGACGTTGTTGAATTAGGGGAGCATGTTGTGAGCAAGTGTTTTTGCCTATATACTATTCTGTAAGCAATCATTGTACACACTGTAAATATCTTTTACATTTGTTAGTTTTATCACTGTTATTTCTATTCATCTCAAATTTGCTCTACAAGTTTTGTATTTTATTATATGTATTGTCTTGTTTTCATTGCTTGCATAAGGGACGTCATTGTAAATAAGCTTGCTCAATGGATCTATCCCTTCACAATAAACTGAACACTCTGGGAGTGGGGGGCAGGAATGGATAGGACTCTAAGGAATCTTGAGGAGTGGTCAAGAGTGTGTGTGGTAACTAAGTTTCGATGTGAAGAATTGCAAAATCATGCACTTAGGGCATAGAAACCCAGGGGCAGAGTACCAGATGGGGGGAGTGGTACTGACAGCCACCAAACAGGAAACAGACCTGGGGATAATCATATCTGATGACCTAAAGGAGGCCAAATAGTGTAACAAAGCTATAGGGAGAGCCAGTGGGATGCTAGGGTGCATAGGGAGGGGTATCACCGGCAGAAAAAAGGAGGCGGTGATACTGCTGTACAAATCACTGGTGAGACCTCATTTAGGGTACTGTGTCCAGTTCTGGAGACCACATTTCAAGAAGGACATAGATAGAGTAAAGGCGGTCCAGAGCAGGGCAATTAAAATGGTGCAGAATCTGTACCAGAGACCCTATGAGGAGAGACTAAAGGACCTCAATATGTACACACTGGAGGAAAGGAGGGAAAGGACTGGAGGAAAGGAGGGAAAGGACTGGAGGAAAGGAGGGAAAGGGGAGATATGACAGAGATTTTCAAATACCTCACAAGTATAAACAAAGTACGAGAGGGAAGTAGTTTTCACAAAACAAGATGCTCAAGAACAAGGGGGCGCGCTATGAAGCTGGGGGGGGGTAGACTCAGGGGAAACGTGAGGAAGTAGTTCTTCACAGAAAGCGTGGTGGATGCCCGGAAAAAGTCTTTCAGCGGAGGTGGTGGGGTCAAAAACTGTTGCGGGATTCAAGAACGTATGGGATAGACATAAAGGAACCTTAGTCATTAGGGAAGGGAAGGCTAAGCCGGAGATCAAGTAGGGTCTACGTTGTTACAGTATGTAGGTAGGGAAAATGGGCAGACTAGATGGGTCAAGTGGTTCTTATCTGCCGTCAAATTCTGTGCTTCTATCAATAGTAATTAACAGCATTACAAAAATAGTTGTCATACATACAGCAATACAGTACATCAGTGGAGAATAATCACAAACATTGAAAGGCAAAACAGTACAAAAGGTACTTGCAGTAAATAAAACTGAGCTTTGACAGGCAAAGGGAATTTACTTATACGGGCACAGTGGGGGGTGCAAAATGACTGTGTGTTGGGGGGGTGTCAAGAGGTAGAGGGTCATGGATAGTGGCAGGTAGGAAAGAAAAGTCAAAAAGAACAGACTTAAGGGAGAAGAGAGCAGAAGCAGTGTGGATAGACAAGGGAAGGGTGGACCAGCATTTATGAAAGCAATATGAGAAGGCAGCTTGCCCAGCAGTAGGTTTCCTAGATGGAGCAGAAATGGAGTGGGAAATAATGCTGCAGAGAGGGAAGGAGTGGGAGAGGATAGCAGAGAGATAAGGTAGGAGGGAAGGGAACCAAACCAGAATTTGGATATAAAAGAGACACAGTCAGAAAGGTGCTTGGCATTGAAAGACAGGAGGGAAAGGACAGAGTAGAGCAAGCAGTGTTGAGCACAAGGGGGACAGTCTAAACCAAAATTACAAAAAGAGTGAAAGAAGGTGGTCCAGTATGACAAAGGAGGATTTTGGAGCTCCGCTGTAAATTATGCCACCATAGTCAGAAATAGGGAGAATCATCTTTGAAACAATGTCACGAGTCAGTCTAATGGCGCTGAGGGTTGAGGCGCTGTACGCCACACCTCGTGACACGCCATTGATCCGGGTTTGGTAACGAGCCGGGGTTGTCAGGGGTCAGCCAGGGGGGGAAGGGGAGGGTAGGAACTCAATTGAGCGGGTGTGAGGCAGCTCTCCTCTCCCGGGAAGAGATGCTATCACTCCCACCGCACGGCTGCCACCAGGTGGAGGCCTGGTGGCAGTGTAGGACAGAGGGCAACTTGAAGAGAGAGTGTTGTGGTACCGCAACATGCACGCGCCTCCACATGCATTCATGTGGACGCAACAGGGGACAAGGAGAAAAATGGAAAATGGAACTGGCAGGCTCCATGAAGCTCCCAAATGCAATCCCAGTGATGGGGCCAAGTCGATGATGAAAGCCCCCAAGGGGTGAGCCCGCCTGCCAGTTCCAGGGCATAAAAAGAAATACGTAACAAAAAAAAAAAAAACAATGTCACAGCAGGCAGGACGCAGGATACTCGCTTTGTTCATATACAGTGCACCAAGCTTGGGTGGAGCTCATGGCGTATGGCATCTGTGTGCACTGAGAAATCAAGATGTCTGTCCACCCAGACCCGAGGAGGCATCCTCACTCACAGCACCATCATGGGTGCAGAATAATGGGAGTGAGGCGAGCCTGGTAGGCCTCTGTCAGATGCCAAAAGTCATGGAAACTTTGTTTTTTTTCCATTGCGGGACAGTTGTTTAGACTGGAACCAGAGCGGAATATTGTTAAAATTCAGTTGCAGCTGGGAAGTAAGGTCATGGGATGAGGAGCCAGATGCAAAGAGTACTGTAGCATCAGCGTACATATGAATGGACGCAGAGGAATAGGCAGAGGGGAGGTCATTCAATATGGAAAAGAGAAGTGGGCCCAAGACAGACTCTTGAGAGATGCCTAAGCACGTGGGGGAGGGGGAATAGGGAGCATCCGATGTGGACAGCGTGAGACCTTCCCTCACGATAGGAGTGCAACCAACTGACTGAGGAATCAGACAGGCCTGCTGCTTTAAGCTTGTCCAGAAAAAAGGGGTCCGCCACAGCGTCAAAAGTTTTATCAAGACTGACAAATATGGTGGAAGTGATCAGACCCTGGTCCACACTGAGAGAGTGGAGTCAGTCAGGTGGAGGAGGGAGAGGGTAGTGGAGTGGGATTTCCTGAATTCAGACTAGAAGGACATAGACAGGACGGAGGCAGTCCAGAGGAGGGCAACTAAAATGGTGCAGGGTCTGCATCAAAAGCTCTAAGAGGAGAGACTAAAGGACCTCCGTATGTACACCTTGTAAGAGAGAAGAGAGGTGTGATAAGATAGAGAACTTTAAATACATCATGAGGGTAAGTAAGGTACCAGAGGGAAGCATTTTTCAGAAGAAAAGGTGTTCAAGAACAAGGGGACATGCTATGAAGCTGAATGGGTGGGGTAGATTCAGGAGAGATGCAAGGAAGTACTTCTTCACAGAAGAGTGGTGGATTCCTGGAATGGCCTACTAGTACAGGTGTTGGGGGCAAAAACCATTGGTGGGGTTCAAGAATGCATGGGACAGGCACAAGGGAATCACAGTGAAAAGGAAGGTGGGAGGGAGAAAGAGCAGTTGATCAAGTACAGTCTGCGGTAATAATGTAGGTAGGGAAAAATGGGCAGACTGGGTGGGCCAGATAGACCTTATCTGCCATCAAATTCTATGTTTCTATGGAAAGGGGTAAAGAAGGAGGAAGAGTCAAAGAAGGAAGAGAACTGAGAAAGAACAAAGTGTTCCTGTAACTTAGCCAGAGTAGGAAGGAGAAAGATAGGACAGACGTTACTAGGAGAAGAAGGATCACCACCTTCAGGGACAATGATGGAGGAAAAAGAGTGGTTAAGGCAAAGCAATTTTTTTCTTGGTGACTGTCTTCCCCTTACGATTGCACAAGTAGATGTCCACTAACACTGGAAAGCTGGGCGCTCTCACGTCCACATGCTCCCCCACCCAGATGTGCCAGGCTGTGCCGGTGCACAGTCACCCATGGTCACCCAGATGGCAGTGTTGCAGTGGGCAAGCCCAGTCCTCTTTCCTTGGAGGTGAGTGTCTTGTGAGATACCCACTGATCCAATGATTAAGGCTCGTTCTCAAACATTGGTCACTGTGACTTACCATTTCTAAATGCTGTGGAAGGTTTGAGGCATCAGGACAGATCCAGAAGGGGTAGCACTTTCCCAAGAAAAAATGTAAAATGCTACCTTTAAAAACTCAGATTAGACTAAAATGCCTACTGTTTACTCACCTACTGGGGCCACCGAGTCCTACTGGCTAGTGGCCCAAATAATACTGCAGTGGTAGGTGTGAACAGTTCTGGCTGCAAATCCATTTTGCCTGAAGGACTCAGCAGTTTTAAAAGGTAATGCAAATGCACAACCTTCCCAAGGATAGTCTGTGCTGAGACAAGTCCTAGAATGTACCGCTGCATTCCTTTGTGTAGAGGGAACCATCTAAAAATGGCACACAGCTGGCTCTGTGGTGCCAGGCAGTGCAGCATCACTCTGGCACACTAGCCATCTGGCTTAGCACCTGGAGTCAAAGCTCAAGATGTCAGGAGTGAAGGCTCACAGGGAGGATTTAGAGCATCTTGTGGACGCACTCTTCCTGGAAGGGGAGGGCTTTCGCTGCACCACTCTGTAAAAGCTCCTGGTGGTGGAGTTGCTTTTGATGGTGTGGGTGTCCACATGCTATCAGGCAACCCCCCTTCCAGTGAGCTACAGAATGCATAAGGTTGTTGGAAAAGGGGCAGGAAAAGGTGAAAATGGTGCACCGCTATGCCGAATAATGCACTCATAGTCCCTCCCCCCACCAATGGTCCATCCAGAGCACCATTAGAGGGAACCCTCAGCCCCCACATGATGAGTGTTTGCTTTCCTCCAGGTTGTGGGGAAGCCACTAGATTGGGACAAGCTGGCCAACGGAACTGAAGCAGCAATGGGGCAAGGAGACAGTCCTCCATGAGGACCGGAGGGGGGCACCGGCACTGACAAGCCAGCCCCAAGACAAGTGCTTGAGGATGGGACAGGTCTCCATAGTAGAAGTGATGGGGAATCTGGCAGATAGCAGGGGCAGCATCTGAGGCCGAAGGAGTGAAGTGTCAATCAGCATGGGAAGGCTGGGAAAAGCAGAAGGCAAAAAAAAAAAAAAAGCTACATTCTGCAGCGGTGTACACTGCCCAAAACTGAAACTGGACAACCTGAAGTGTAAAGTGGGCTGAACAGAACTACTGAACACCATGAAATGCAAGGCAAGCGTGAACAAAACCAAACAATCTGGCACAGATCAACCTGGGAAACAGGTGAGTATACTATCCAACTGTCCCAAACTGTGTGTGTGTGTGTGGGGGGGGGGATCCTGAATTTCTGTTTTTTGCACTCAGATATTTCTGCCCTAGTGGCTGCACACCTGCAGGGATATGCCCTGCTCTGACCGAACCCAGCCATCACGCAGACGGCTGCTGGGTTTTTCTCCTTCCGTTTTCTTCCCTCCCTCATCTCTGGTGGGAGGAAAGGAAAATGCCTCTGGTGGTCTTGTACAACCACAGTCCACCCTGCAGCAGCAGCAAGCTCCCTGACCCACCGCAGGAACTGCTGTGGTGGCAGAACCAGCTGCCAACTCCCCCTGGCTGAGACACACTGTCGAGCAGTAGCTATCTCTGCCTTGGCCTACTTCCCGACACAGCTTCCAGGGCTCGCTTCGCAATGCGCTCCCACTGGACTTGAGAGGACTGGCATCCCTAATTTTAACCCTGAAAATTCCTCATTCCCACATATAAAAGGTACTGCCCACATAAAGATAGTAAACTCAAGACTTTAATGCAGATATTCTTAATACTCTAAAATGCTAACTCAAAATTGTACTAATAATGGCACTGGTTTCCATGGTGTGCTTTTTTAACTTTATTATTTTCTATTATGCAGAACAATACATTTACTCAAGGAAGACAGTCCACAATGCATACATGAAAAGGGGAATAAGTTCCTTGTATAACCAGGATCAATATCTGCACCAATGGAGGCATATAAATGTATGCATACAGTTAGTATTCTACTCAGCCTGACCGCCTGGCTGCAGTCACCCCAGTTTGCTCCCAAACAAGTGTTGGCTGCGTAGAAGCGTAACGGGCTTCATTTGCTCACATACATAAGCCCTCAAGCATTCAGTATTGCACATTTTCTGGCTACCCTAACCATGGAAGCAGTCATTTTAATCGCAGCAACCAACTAAACGTTACCTACAGTGAGGTCACCAGGTGTTTTCATGGATGTGCAATGTACTCCCATGTGGAGTAAGCCAGGGAGGAACAAGGAGATTGGGTAAGTTTGGGAGAAAGTGCGTGGTGGGAGTGGCAGCAGGTGAGATGGCTGATGAGGGTGCTATATGGCACTGGACTGCCCGCAACCAATCAGCGAGAAGGGCTGTACCTCTTATCCCATGATGCCCATCCGACACATTCATTCCCGGCCCCCAGGCCACTGCTACCAGAAAACTCACCAGACAAAAAGGAAAAGCAAAACCCGTGGCCAACAACCCCCAAAAAAAAAAAGTAAAACTTTTCCTATGGCTGTGCACCGCTCCAGACCAATATCCTACAACACTGTGAGTTTCCACAATGTCCAACATCACAGAGCATCTGACGTTGGCCAAACCACTACAACACCATGGGGGAGCTCAGAAACAAAAAAAACAGAAATCTCAAAATAACAGAAGTTTCAACTAAATCCATAATCATATTATTGTGCTCCCAATATGATTATGGGTATAGTAACAGTTTCTCATGCACTGGTTAGGCAGAGAGAACCGCTCAGCATCGCTTTGCAGTCCTCTCGCCCAAACAGCACAAGAGACACTTGAAAAACAGTAAGCGACAGTTACTACACCCATAGGTGCAGGGAGCATACAAAAAAATAGGTCCATTCTTTGTGATCAGACCACAGCTCTTAAAGTAAAACAAAGGTTATCCTCCAAGTGCAGCAGCTACTGCAGAAACACCCGATCAGGGTTTGTATCATCAGAATAAAATGTTTAAATACCTTTTAGAACCGCACTGACCATCATGTTAGCCAACTTGCCTGTGGCCATCTCAAGCTCACCAAGTAACTGCCAGCATGCAGGTGATGCTAATGAGGGCTACCAACTCTGACGTTTGTTGGTAAAGCTCATTAGCATAACCCACCCACCGGTAGCAGCTTGACGAGCATGAGATGGCCACGGGCAAGTCAGCTGATGGTCAGTGTGGTTCTTTTGGACTAAAATAAAACATCTGAAATGTATTTTAAAATGTTATTTTTTTGCTGAAAGCTCTAATTGGGTATTTCTGCAATAACTGCTGCACTTTGGAGGATAATCATTGTTTTCCTTTAACGCAAGGGTTGCATTTTTCAGTCAGAATAGCCCATTTGTAAGATGCAACATCTCATTATCTGTGTGTGTGGAGGGGGTGGGGTTGGGGGTCCTACTTCTCTCCCCCTTTTTTTTTATCATTTACATTGTATCTCCCCACTCTGGTTGGCTCCCATCCTCTGGTTCAGGCCCAGCCCAACTGCCCAGCATCCGTGCCTCTTCCCTTACTCTGCTTCCAACCCCATAGACTCACCCCTGTGGTGGAGCCTGGCCTAGACAGACTCACACTTCACACCTCCTCCTGTGTACAGAGCAGGGTTTTATTTAACTCCAAAAATTGATTAGTGTTTTGCTCATAAAAGTGCTAAAACATTGTGAAAATGCATAGCACTTGCCTCATTGTGTTTAACAAACATAACACTCCTAGAAAACCTATACAAATACTTTCTGTACAGTTAGCACTGTCCCAAGAAAAAAACTGCTAATCAATTATTTAAAACCCTGCAGAGGTAGAAGTTCCCTGGTTGCAGAGGGACGGGACAGTGGCAGGGGTCAGGGAATAGGTGCACGCAGCAATATCCTCTACAACCTGTTCTGTTGCCCACCCCCAGTATGTCAGCATGCTAGGAGCACCATGCTCGTGCATGCCATGCGTGCTTGAGCAGAACCCGGCCAACATCCCTCCTACCCTGCTGCACCTCCACTGCACTGCCACCTAGGCCACACAAATGGCAGTGTTAAGGGGGAGGCAGTAACCCTCCCTCCGTGGAGAAAGAGAGCATCCTCTGGGGTGCTCAATTTTCCTGCCCCTGACTGACCTCCAGCGACAAGGCTCACTACTGAACACAGGCTGCCAGTGGCACAAGCAGTAGCACTACCACTGTGCTGACAGGGCAGCTTTCCCTACCCCATTTTATAGCAGGGAGACACTAGGGAGGTCAAAAGTCTTGCTCCTGATCATACAGAGAGCCAATGACTTTGGTAAGATTCGAAGCCATGATCTTCTGCTTCCTTTAACCCCTAGGCCATGAAGCTTGACAAATCACCTCCCCACCCTATCGTCAGAATATTCTGAAATCATATTAAAAAAAGGAAACACCTCATATAGATAAGAATGTGCCTCTGGCTTGAAAGTTGAGACAGGTTAATTATTAAGATTAATGGCAACATTAAGCAAGTGGCTGCAGGTGACTGCAGTAACCGGGGCACGTATTCTGTGTAGCGCGAGTCCTGGATGCCATGTCAATAGCTCTTAAATCTGCAGTGAATGAACGACTGACTTGGATGGCAGCTGTTGAGCTAAATCACAGCTCAGCCATGAGCAACTGCTCCCCGACACGGCTCCCCGAGTTCACTCCCAAACCTGAGTCATCCGCACCACTTGGCCAATGTGGGAGCCCTGTACTTATCTGTCTCTGTATCTAAGTAACCTCCCAGTGCTCCAGTCTACCCAGTTACAGAAATGGGTAGACACAGGACCCGGTGGCAATGAGAAGTTGTACCATAGCTAAGCTAAGCTAAAAATCTTAATTTTTAAAAACTTCAAATTCTTATGTTGCAAGCCAGTATTCATTGTTTGTATTATCTCACAACCTAAAAATGATTGGCTCACCACACAAGAATCCACAAACCACACTAAGCCAGTGACCTAAGATTTTTTGGGTGCCTAGAAAACGTATTTTTGAGTACATTTTTTGTCAAACTCCAGAATCTAGCTAAACATGCCCTGTTTGTTTTTCGAAAAAGCATAATTTTTATGGGTTTCTGGAATTTTCTTTTTGCCCAAATGAAAACAAAACAAAGATGGTGGCACCACTACCTAAAATTTTCTCGCAAAATAAAAATCGGCCCGAGACCAAAAATTCTTTGTGCCAGACAGCTATCCTGAAAACCCTACTGAGCATGCTCAGAAGCCAAATTTTAAAACCTCATAACTCGAGAACCAACTGATATTGCTCCACAAAACCTTTGAAAAGCACACATTTAGGCCGAGCCACTTCTACCCTGAAAATTTCAGAACACAATTCTAAACTGCTTTTGCTCTACAGGTGATCAAAAAACAACACAAAAGTGCATTTTTAAAGGCAATTTCACCTTCTGGATCTTGGAATCTGGACACGCGAGTGTCACAAAACATGCCGAGTCATAAGAACTTGCCACCCTGACCGCGCATGCAAAATGTCATTCAAGTTTATCTAATATCAAAGTTATTAAGGTGCAAATATTTGGGCTTAACATTAAACAGCCTGCTCAACTCTAACTCTACAGGTGCTACTGTGCAGATACAGTGAAGCCCGCTAGGATGAAATGCAGTGTCACAGGTTTCCTGCATGATAAAATGGATTAACTCCCATTGAAACTGCATTGCTTGCCGCAGTATTTCTACTGCAGAATTCTTCAGAGTTGGGCTTCACCCTGGTGGGATTCACTGTATATATGAGGATTAACCACCGGAAGGGCATGGGTTTACTGAGAATTAATCCATGCTTTGGGGAGGGAGTTGTGAGCCACGCGGCTGCAGGCTGAGTGACTTCAACCACCCTGCCATGGATTAATTCTCAGTAAACCGATGCTCTGGAATGGGGGTTAATTCACTTCTAAAATGGGTAAATTTATTTTAGAGATTTACATAAATAAACATTAAAAAAAGCAATGTCTACATGCATTTGTAATAAAACAGTTCTTCTGCCTAATGGGTTTGTCTTACTGAGGATGGTGTAGTTGTAGTTCTCCACTAGGTGGATTTGTCCTAGTGAGGGTGCCGTAATTGTAGTTTTTCACATGTTTCTCTGTTAGAGTGATCTGACTAGGTCACTTTACATCGCTGTGAATCAGGATTTTGTAGTCTGGCAACCCAACTGTGGGTTTCTTGATAATTAATCCATGGTCAGGTGACCTGCTTTGATGAATCAAAATACAGGATTTTAAGAACCTATTTTATAAATATATAAATATTCTTTGTAAAAAACTGCATTAATGCACCAGTTAGGATTCAACTTACTGCCACAGAAGTATGGATACGTGGCATTAGGGTTACTCCCCCACTCCCCACCACCAAGCAGCAAAAGGACAAGATCACACAAGCAACCACAGACCGCTAACATCAGGTAAGACAAACTACATACAACTGTTCCAGATTACAAAATGCAGTAGCACTGATGTGCAAACTTTGTGGATTTATATAGATGGTACGCACATCACAAGACATACAAAGTCACGTCTGGCTGCAGGTAGAAATTCACAATACTCGAATAACATACAAAACAACAGACCCCTGCAGCCACAGACAGAAATCCATGATACCCAAATTACAAGAGTTATTTTGTCTGCAGAAGTGTAGGCCCCTATGGGGCCACTGCCTCTACAGCCACAGATACTCATGCACACTGTAAGACACATATAGTTGTGGCTGCAGAGGTGCAAGACCCTCTGCAGCTGCAGGTGTAAGACATACACACCAACCTCTGGCTGCAGAACAGCAGGCCCCATGAAATCCACTACACCAAAATTGCTACAGTACTTCTGTCTGTAGTAGCACAGGCTCCTGAGGAGCCAGCGCCTCTGCAGTTACAAGTGTAACACACACACACACACACACTGGCTTCTGGCTGCAGAAGTGCAAGCCCCTGTCGGGCCTGGACTTCCACAACTGCATACAGAAATCCATGATGCCAATACTGCAATGATACTTCAGTCTGTAGTAGCGCAGGCTCCTGAGGGGCATGCGCCTCTGCAGCCACAGGTGTAAGACTTACACATTGACTTCTGGCTGCAGAAGCACAGGCCCCAGTGGGGCCTGGATTTCCCCAGCTACATATAGAAATCATTGATACCCAAACTGCAACAGTATTTCTACCTGAAGAAGCACAGTCCCCTGTGAGACCAGTGCTTCTGCAGCCACAGGTACTCATGTGTGCTGTATATACATTTGCAACCACAGATACAAATCCATGAAGGTAGCACATCAGTGCTACTTACTGCATTTGCATCATCTGGAAACAGTTGTATGTTGTCTGTCTTACCTGATGATAGTTGTATGTGGTTGCTTATGTAGTCTTGTTCTTTTGCTGCTGAGGGGTGGGAAGTTAGGGTTGGAGACCCTAATACCATATTTCCTTCCCTTTCTGGCAGTAAGCTTAACACTAAATGTTGCATTAACATAGTTGCTTTTTTTAAATGTCCTTTCTTTTTGAGACAATGGAATCTTGTCCTCCCTGCACCAAGAGAAGAGTCCATTTACCTGTGGAAGTGCAGGGCCCTCTGTGCGGCAACAGGTGTCAAGAATTTGTGGGGCTGGGGGCCACCTGATGGCCCAATTTGTAGCACTGCATGGGCCCGTGCTGGCAACTGAAGTTCAGAAGTGAACTCATGAAGCTGGCTGGGTGGTTCCCAGGACCAGGGAGAGGAAGGATGATGGGCCTGCTGCACTGGCAACCTCTGTAGGTGGGTCAGGGAATTTTCTCCACAGGGACGTCAGGGTATGACAAGGCTTGCAGAAGCTACGCCCAACATTCAATGATGAGAGAGGGACCAGAAACCGGGAAAAAATGCCATGCAGGTTGGCAGGCTTTGTGAAGTCCTGCTTGCTGGCACTTTGTCTGCACCAGCACTGAGCCAAGCTGCCATTAAAGGATTATTCTTGGGGAAGGAGGACAGCCCTCACTCTCCTGGCCCTGCCATGGGGTGAAGATGTGGGGGTTGCTGTAAGGTAAGGCTTATACACTTGTATGCCTGCAGGGAAGCAGCGGGGACAGGGCAAAGAAACTGCCTGCTAACAGCGAGGGGGACAGCATATAAAAAAAAAAAGAGAGAATTTATGGGTCTGTCTGGCAGGCTGCTGGCCCTCTGACCTGTGCTTCCATATGGCTACTGATACAGACAAGCAGGGTAAAGTGTCAGTCTGTCAGTTGAAGTGCAGGGCTCCCTGGCAGCCACGGGTGCAGAAGTGTAGGGCCCTATGCCAAGAGAAAAGTTTTCTTCACTATCTGGTATGTGGGCCCGTATGAGCAACCCTGCACCTTCCCTTCCCAGGCTAGGTGGTGGTACCACAAGACAGCACCATCCCCCCAGCCTCGGTCCATCCAGCTGGCTCACTAAGCTCACCCCTGAACTCATTTCACTAGCGCAGGATCACAAAGTACTACCCACTAGACCAAAGGCTGGTACTGCACACATTTTTAAATATATATATATATATATATATATATTTTTTTTTTGTTCAATTTTGGCCCCAAATTTTCAACATAGTAATTTTATGACTCCTGTTTACAAATGGGACATGTGGCATTTGTAGAATAGTGCCCAAAATGTAATTTGTGCCACAAGTGCGAAAAAGTTTTAGCCAAGATTTAAAAAACTACATCTGTCACATTTGAGGTGGCATGAAAAAATAGCTATGTTGAAAATTTGGAGTGAAAATACTGAACATTACCAAAGTTATGAGCAAGCATAGAAAAATGTCACCGTACAGTCATAACTTTGTTTTTTTTTAATATTTTGACACCAAATTTTGAACACAGTCTTCTTATAACCCAATGTCATGAACCCAGTAGGTGAAAATGTTCAAATCACGGCCAAAAGGTGAAGTTGCAGTAAGATTGTGAAGTCTCCTTTCATCATGGATTTGAAAAATTTCACCTGCCTTGTACACGAGGTGGGGTCCCAAAATGGTCATGTTGAAAGTTGGTGGAAAAATACTGACAATTAGCAAAGTTATGAGTGAATGTTGAAATATTTCAATGTTCACACATAACTTGGTCATTTTACCATATTTTTCGACCAAATTTCTCAACTAAAGTCATTCTTAATTACTTCTACCCTGCTGAACCTGGCTAAGTGAAAATCTTCAAATCCCACCTGAAAGGTGATTTTGCTGAGTGACTGTGAAATCACCTTTCCGGAAGGATTTGAAAAATCTTACCTACATTTGTTCGTGAGGTGGGATTCCAAAAAGGCCATGTTGAAAATTTGGTGCAAAAAATATGTAAAAATGACAAAGTTATGAGTAAAAATTCAAAACACACTGAAATACATTAACTGGATTTAGTCCTTATTTTCTCATATCGCAGTCGCGGTTTTGGGAGAAGTATGTCTTTCTGATCGGAAAGTGGATCTACGATATGGGGCCATCTTTAGGTGAGTGAGGGTGCTCAGTGGGGGATCGGGAGGGGTGTGGGGGCCGCGATAGAAGAGGGACCGTTTTCTTCTTTTCAAGTTAAAACTTAGGGAAAATAAGAAAAGAATAAAGATCAATGAGGGGCAGTTTTCTTTTCTTATTTTTTCAATAATGGTTTATATCCTCCTGTGGCAGGTGTGGGTGGCTTATAATTTCTGTCCCTATTCCTGACAGTGTCCACTTATCTTTTCCGGATCCGAAAGCAGGTACCCCTGTGGATTTCCACCCGTGGCAGGGCAGGAGGGAGAGGAATGTCCTACCCCCGGCAGACAATCCAGTGTGGCCTCAGGACCGGACTGGTAGGGTGGACCATCAGGACACAGGCAGGGCTTCGGGCCCGGGCCTCCATGTTTCCACTTTTTTCTCCCTTGGGCCCACAGATGTGCAGTGAGCATGATGTGTGTGCTCCACCTCTGCTGAGATGCCCCCAACACTGTATGTGTGAGAGCCCTTCCCACTGTGTACCTCGCATGTGCTCCCACCAAGATACTTCCAGGTGGCAATCAACAGCTAGGAACAGCATCCCCCCTCCCCGAGGGAGAAAAGCAGTCCTACAGACACTCAACTCTCCCTCACCCAGCCAACTCCCGAGTGACCCATATCCGCTTCCGAACCCAGGGTCGCCAGCATGGCAGGTGGTGAGGTGCTTGGCACCTCCGCCCTCCACACCACTGAGCTGGTGCCCATTTTTCTTTTCCTTTTTATTTTAACAGGGGAACCATAGTCAACACTGGTGACTGGGCACCCCAGTGTTGGACTAGTCTTCAGCGGCACCAGGGGTGGGCACCCAGTGCCACCAGCTATGTATTGGGAGGGTGGGTCATCTAGGAGGAAGGGGGGACATTATAAAGAGATACCAAGGGTGGGCACCATAGTTAGCTTCAACAAAAAGCCATATTGGGAAACACAAGGGAGGGCTGACTGAGCTGAGAGGGGGAGGGAGCATTTTGATATATTTTCAACCATAAAGACCATGGAAATAACAAGGCAGGGTTGGCAGAGCTGGTGGGGGTTGGGGAGCATATAAATGTGAGGTTTTTTGGAGTGAACTGAAAAACAAATAACCTCTGTTGCACCACTTTGTGGACAGGGAAATTCCCAGCTGACAACTTGAAAAATGGGTCCTCTTGCTACACTGGGCATATAGGATTTTGAAGTGCCCAGAAAACAGATTTCTAAGCATAATTAAAAAACAAACACCAGAATCTAGCAAAACAGGCCCCGTTTAACTAGGTTCAGTTGTATGTTTTTTCACAAATTCAATGTGTTTTCCATGTTGTTAGTTTAAAAAAAAAAAAAGGCGGCCATCACATCCTGTTTTTTTTTTTTTTATGATCTGAAATGCACTAATTTTGCAAAAGGTAAATACTTGCAAAAGGTAAATTTATCTTTCATAACAGAGAGTTATCCTAAAATCCTACTGCGCATGCTCAGAAAAAAAAACTTAAAATCCTTATAACCCTGGAACCGATTAATATTTTTTCATGAAACATTTGCAAGGCACTACCTTGGCACAGGTCTTTTTTTTTTTTTGTAATTTTAGTTTTATTGAAGCTTTTCATAATATCCATTCATAGACCAAATGACATAAAAACAAAAGAAAACAATGCACAGATAGGAATAGAGATAAAATAACAAAAAATAAACAGGTGTGCACATTAAAAATAATTCTTGAAGCCTTACAAATAAATAGGGTTTATCCAGTTCAAGAAGTCCAATGAAAAAGAGCTGTAGCAAGGCTTCGTATGATTGGTCCATTTGCTTTCAAAACATCCCACATCAGAGTAGATTACAAAATTAAAAAAGTGGAAATCAGTCCGTGAATGGGATTACTATAACTGCAATATCGAACTTAGTCACATGTAAATACAGAACTTTAATTTTAACTCTAATTTATGGCACTGAGTTAGGCAGTAAAAAGTCTACAATCATTAAGAAGGTATAATGTGAAATAAGTATAATTAAAACAGGTCTTGATAAAGGGTAGTGCACAACCCAAACCCCCGTCCCAGATACAGCAAAGCTAGCATTATTCATTATGCAAAAAGAGCAGATGTCTTAACATAAAGAGAGAGGTGGATCAAGTAAATCAACGTAAAGCAGTCTCTAGTTCACTAAAGCCTCTATACAATTTAAATAAACCTATTGACGTTAATCCAACAAATTGATTATAGTGTTGGGGATATGCATGCCTCTCACAGAAACATAGACTTTGATGGCAGATAAGGACCGCTTGGCCCACCCAGTCTGCCCATTTCCCTACCTTTTGGATAAGCTGCAGATCCTAGTTAACCAACAGCCTACTTTCTCCTAACTCCCACTAGAATTGCCTTATGTTTGTCCCTTGCATTCTTGAATTCTCCCACTGCTTTTGAACCCATGACCTCCTCAGGAAGGTGGTTCCATGCATTCACCACTCACTCTGTGAAAAAATACTTCCTCACGTTGCCCCTGAGCTGTCCCTCCTCAATCTTCAAATTGTGCCCCCTTGTTCTTGTACATCTCTTTTTCTGAAAGATGATCCCCCTCTTAGACTTTGTTGATTCCCTTGAGGTACTTGAAAATTTCTATCATGTCCCCCTTCTCCCTCTTTTCCTCGAGGGTATACATATTAAGCTCCTTTAGTCTCTCTTTGTATGGCTTCTGTTGCAGACCCTGCACCATTTTAGTTGCCCTCCTCTGGACTGCCTCCATTCTGTCTATGTCCTTGTGGAGATGGGATCTCCAGAACTGCACACAGTACTCCAGAGGGGGTCTCACCAACTGTCTGTACGGAGGGATAGCAACTTCCTGTTTTCTACTGGTGATGCCTCTCCCTGTGCATCCCAGTATCCCATGAGCTCTCTTTACTGCCTTCTCACATTGCTTGCCTACCTTAAGGTCATCTGATATGATTACCCCCAGGTCCTTTTCCATTTTTGTTAGTACCCCCCCCCACACACACACACACTCTGTGTATTCTTCCCCTGGGATTTTGTTTCCCAGGTGCATTATTTTGCACTTCTTTGTATTGAATCTTAGCTGCCATACTTTTAACCATTCCTCCAACCTTGCCAAGTCCTTTCTCATCCTTTCCACCCCCCTTGTGTATCAATCCTGTTGCAGATCTTTGTGTCGTTTGCAAAGAGGCATACTTTTCTTTCCAGCACATAACAAGACCCTTAATACATGTAACAGCCACGTCATTAAATTTTGTAACAGCTACCCTAAAACCTCTACAACTCTACCTACAGAAAAATACCCTAACCTATAGTAAAAATCCACCCAGCAAATTCCTGTGGACAAAACAAGCAGTTCTCAAACTACACTACACTATGGAAAAACACTAGCACTGCACTGGCACTTCACTACCGAAAAGCTCTACACTATGGAAAAACACTAGCACTACACTGGCACTTCACTACGGAAAAGCTCTACACTATGGAAAAACACTAGCACTACACTGGCACTTCACTACGGAAAAGCTCTACACTATGGAAAAACTCTATCTATACAGCACTACACTAGAAACATAGAGACATAGACTTTGATGGCAGAGAAGGACCGTTTGGCCCACCCAGTCTGCCCATTTCCCTACCTAATGGATGAGCTGCAGATCCTAGTTAACCAACAGCCTATTTCTTCTTACCCCCCACTAGAATTGCCTTATGTCTGTCCCATGCATTCTTGAATTTCTCCACTGTTTTTGACTCCACTACCTCCTCAGGAAAGCTGTTCCAAGCATCCACAACCCATTTCCGTGAAAAAATACTTCCTCATATTACTTCTGAGCCATCCCCCCTCTACCTTCAAATTGTGTCCCCTTGTTCTTGCACATCTCTTTTTCTGAAAGATGCTACCCTCTTGGACTTTGTTAATTCCCTTGAGGTACTTGAAAGTTTCTATCATGTCCCCCCTCTCCCTCCTTTCCTCAAGGGTATACATATTAAGCTCCTTTAGTCTCTCTTCGTATGTCTTCTGGTGCAGACCCTGCACCATTTTGGTTGCCCTCCTCTGGACAGCTTCCATCCTGTCTATGTCTTTGCAGAGATGGGGTCTCCAGAACTGCATGCAGTACTCCAGATGGGGTCTCAGCAACTGTCTGTACAGAGGGATAACAACTTCCTGTTTTCTACTGTTGATGCCTCTCCCTGTTCATCCCTGTATCCCCCACAGCCCTCCTTATTGCCTTCTCACATTGCTTTCCCACCTTTAGGTCATCTCATATAATTACCCCCAGGTCCCTCTCCATTTTTGTTGTGTCAGTATCTCACCCCCCATTGTGTACTCTTCCCTTGGGTTTTTGTTTCCCAGGTATATTTGCACTTTTTTGCATTGAATCTAAGCTGCCATACATTTGACCATTCCTCCAACCTTACCAAGTCCCATCTCATCCTCTCCACCCCACCCTGTGTATCAGCACTGTTGTAGATCTTTATGTCTGTCCCATGCAAAGATGAGTATGAATAGATAAGCCTTTGACAGAGCAAAGGCCAATGGCACATTCAGAAGGTAGAAAAAGAAATGGGCAGACTGGATGAGCCTTGCGGTCCTTATCTGCCATCAACTTCTGTGTTTCTATGACTACAAGAAGACATACTTTTCCTTCCAGTCCCTCTGCAATGTCACTTATAAAGACATTAAAAAGGACCGGACCCAGTACCGAACCCTGCGGTACCCCACTAGTAGCCCCCCCTTTCTTCGGAGTGGGCTCTGTTTACTATTACCCACTGCGTCCTGTTGTCCAGCCAATGTTTTACCCAGGCTACCACTCTGGGACCCACTCCCAGGCTGGCTAATTTATTTACTAATCTTTTGTGTGAGACTGTGTCAAATGCCTTGCTAAAGTCTAGGTAGGCCATGTCCACAGCCCTTCCCTGGTTAACTACTTTGGTCACCCAGTCAAAGAAATCAATTAGATTCATCTGACATGACCTTCCTGCTGTGAATCCATTCTGCCTTGGGTCCTGTGCCCCATTGGCCTCTAGGTACTCAACAATTCTTTCCTTCAGAAGTGATTCCATAATTTTCCCTACCACTGAGGTCAAACTGACAGGTCTGTAGTTTCCTGCCTCTGTCTTGCTCCCACTTTTTTGAAGGGGAATCACATCTGCCCTGCTCCAGCCCTCAGGTACCATGTCATCCTCCCATTTATTTGTTAAAAAGGGTAGTCAGTGGTGTTACTAGTTCTCCCCTTAGTTCTTTTAGAATTCTGGGGTGAATCCCATCAGTCCCCATTGCTTTGTCCACCTTCAGTTTTAGGGGTTCTTTCAGAACCCTTTCTTCTTTGAAAGGACTGATATCGACCCCCCCTATCCAGAGTGCTTCCATTGACTAGATTAGGTACCTCCCCGTCCTCTTCTTTTGTGAATACTGAGCAGAAGTATTCATTCAGTATCTCTGCTTTTTCACTGTCCCTCTCTGTCCACCCACCCTCCTCTTTATTCAGCCTCAGTATCCCTCCCTTTGTCTTTCTTCGCTACCTAATGTACCTATAAAAGGTTTTATCCCCTTTTTAACTGAGTTGGCTATCTTTTCCTCGGTTTGGGCCTTTGCTATTCTGACTGCCTTCCCCGTTTCCTTCTGCTTTAACTGGTACACTTCTCTGTCCTGCTCCTTCTGTGTTTCCCTATACTTCCTGAATGCTGCCTTTTTTTCCCTGACCTTCCCCGTAACCTCTTTGAGAACCATAGTGTTTTTTTTCTTCTTTCATTTTGATTTGTTTATTTGCTGCACACAAAGGCATGTTGCCTCTGTGATGGCAGTTTTGATGTTTCCACATTGGTGCTCCACCCTTCCTTCTTGCCTTTTGGCTAGTGCTTTTCTGAGGTACTCTCCCATTTTGACAAAATCAGCCCTCCTGAAGTCCAGTGACTTCACTTTTGTATGGCTTGACTCTACAGCTGAGTTTATCGTGAACCACGCTATTTGGTGGTCACTTGTTCCCAGATGGCTACCCACTTCTAGATCTGAGATCCTCTCTCCATCCCCATTTGAGAGTACTAGGACTTAAGACTGCTCCCTCCTGAGTGGGTTCCAACACTAGCTGTCTGAGGCATGCCCCCTGTAGGGCATCAAGAATTTCTCTGCTGTTGGATGTGGCTGCAGCAAAGGTGCTCCAGTTAACATCTGACATATTCAGGTCCCCCATCAGCAATATCTCCCCTTTCTCTGCCTTCCTAAGGATGCCTTCTATCATTTCCTTGTCCATTTCCTCCCCTTGAGATGGGGGTCTGTATACAACCCCTGTGCTGATTGTGGTGCCATTTCCAGTCTCCAGGGTGACCCACAGTGCCTCCTGTCCTCCCTGTTTACCCTTTAGTTCCATTGCTTTGATCCCTTTCCTTACATAGAGAGCTACTCCTCCTCTTCCTCCTGTTCTACCCTCCCTGTTCCTCCTGTAGATTGTGTACCCTGGTATGTTGACATCCCAGTCATGGTTCTCTGGGCACCATGTTTCTGTGACTGCCACAATATCCAGGAATCACTCTTCCATCAAGGCCACCAGTTCAGGGAGCTTGTTACCTAGACTACGGGCATTGGTACTCATTACCCTCCATTTTGTGATGGCCTTACCCCTTTTTGCCTCATCCCTGTCCTTACCGTCTGTGTATTTTTCTCCATTTACCCCAGCCCTTCACCCTATCAACTTCTCTATCTTGGTGTTTACCTCATTAACTACCCTGATTTTGGGGGGGGGGTAGGATTTCCCTTCTCCTTTTCAGTGCCTCCCCCATTGGTTAGTTTAAATGCTTGCCAATGAAGCATTTAAACCTATCACCTAGGATTTTGGTTCCCCTCCTGGACAGATGCAGACCATTGAGCCAGTATAGGCTTGCATCCCTCCAGATGGACCCCCAGTCCCCAGTGAAGCCAAAACCATGAGCTCTGCACCAGTTTTTTAACCACTGATTGAATCCCATGGCGTGGAGCACCCTAGCCTCACCCATGCAATGACAGGCAGTACCTCTGAGAAGATTGCCATGCATGCTACTTGTCTAAGGCCCCTCCCCAACTCCACAAACTCCTCCTGCACTGCTCTGATCCCTTTCCCAGCCAGGTCATTTCTCCCTAGGTGGACAATAACATCCAGCTCCCTTCCCCGTGCAGCTGCTCCTGCAATCCTGAGGATTCACTCCCTGTCCCTCCAAGCCATGGCGCCAGGCAGGCACCTTACCTCCCTCCCCCAGTTCTACCCTCCTAACAATGGAGTCCCCCACCAGGAGTTGTTTCCTTCCCCTGTGGGGTCCCATGCCACCCTCCTGTGGGTCTCCTTTGTGGAGGTTCCCAGCATCCTTCTTGGTCTCCACTGCAGGTGCCTCCATAGAGGAACCACACTCTGCCAGAATGGCATATGAATTGTGGAGAGGTACAACTGGAGGGATGTGCCTCTGTTCCACCACCCTCACCCTCCCTGAGCCCACTGTGGTCCAACCACTGCTCTTTCTTGGCAACCTCTGGAGGTGGCAGCAGTGGCCCTGGGGGGCCCTTGGTGGGAAAGGAGGTCCCCCGAATCCTGGCCAACTCAGCCTGGAGATGAGCAACCTCCTCTCTCAGCCCAGAGAGGTGCCTGCAGATGGGACAACACTGCATCCTCCAGAATGTCTCCCAGAAGACTGCTGCTCCACAGCCACTGTACTGCACCACTCCCATCATGTTTTACTTGTGGCCCCTTAACTGTTGTTTTGTATACTTACTCTTTTGTCTCTCTGTTTATTTATTTTTTTAATATAATATTTTTTTCTCTCCCTACTTTCCTATTGCCTTCGTGCCCTTAAAGCTCCTGATTTTCCTTTTCTGGGACAGGAAGTTCCTATATTCCTCAGTAGTTTCCTTCTTACTTGCTCAGGGTCAGACCTCCAGCAGCTGGGGGGGGTGGAGAGCTACTCTTTTCCTTCTAGGATGGTAAGTCTTTTGTGCCTCTGTGATCACTCCCTTCCTGTTCCCAAACAGGAAGTTCCTGTTGTCAGTTAAATCCTGTGCCTTTAAAAGTAGAACCGGCTAAGGGTGGAGGGGAGGGGAGGGATGGGGGGCAATATAGTCCCAGTAAAGTTCTAACAGCAGCTCCTTCCTCTTGCTGTTTTCTGCAAAACACAGGACACAGCAAACCATGTCCACTCTAATCCATTATATAAAATAAATAATAGCAAAGTCTGGCATACTTGTGAAATAATACCATCTCGGGGTCAAACAAGCCCATAAAGGCCACCCGCCCTTTGAGTTTACGGTTTTCTGACTTGTTCAATCCTTCGACAGTATCATTTCCTTATATACCACACTCTGTCATAATTTATTCCCTATATATATTTATTACAAAGAAAAAACTACGTTAATACAGACATTAGGGTTGAAGAACCTTGACAGGGCAATTGACGGCTGCCTCCATAGCTGCACAGCTCTGCAGCTACCAGCTGCTGGTTGCTCCTCCACCGATCGCCTGCCAAGAAGCCCCAGGGAAGATACAGAGACCCGCTACACATTCGGCTCTCATAGCTGCCACTCTCACTGGTGGCGCCATACTCTGCTGTACTACTAACTGTCTGCTCCATGTCAAGCCTCCTTTGGATTGGCTAGTGGCTCTCTCTCTCTCTCTCTCTCTCTCTTCTATGCACTTTTTCCTAAGCTTTTCTCTCTGCTCTGACACTGGTTAGTCTGCTCTGATCACTGTGAATTTTGAATTTTATTTTTACTACTACTGTGTCTCAGTTTCTAATGATTTACTGCATTTAACTACTAGGATAGCACTTAATTTATCTGTGTTGCTACTGTTAGTGCAGGATTTCATATGATTCACTGTGTATAATTAATAGTATAGGACTTAATTTGTGTTGCTACTGTTAGCACAGGAAATCTAAGGTTTTTACTGTGTTTAACTGCTCATGTAGGGTTAGAATTTGTGTTGCTACTGTTAGCATAGGAATATTTTAAAAGTGTCTGACTCCTGTTGCTGCTAACCCCCCTTACCCCCACTGTATCCTTCTTTCTCTACCACCCTGTCTGCTCCTAGCTCTCTCAAATTTCCCTTCCCCTAACCTAGACACCCCCAGCCCCAAGGCTGCACTTTTTCTGCTGCCAACCCTATCCTGCTCTTTCAGTCTGCCCTTTTGTTTCCCCAGACCCTCCCACCGCTTAAGTCCTCAGCTGAACCTCAGCCATCCTGTACATAAAGCTAACCTTTCTACTCTTTTTTCCCCTTCAGCTCTTCTGCCCCTGACAGGGCAATCGACGACTGCCTCCACGGTTGCGTGGCTCTGCAGCTACCAGACGCCAGTTGCTCCTTCACCAATCACCCACCAAGAAGCCCCAGAGAAGGTACGGTGATCCGCTACACATTCAGCTCTCATAGCCGCCACTCTCACTGGCAGCGCCGTACTCTGCTGTACTGCCGATTGACTGCTCCATGCCAGGCCTCCTTTGGATTGGCTAGTGGCTCTCTGTTCTATGTGCTTTTTCCTAAGCTTTTTTCTCTGCTCTAACACTAGTTAGTCTGCTCTGATCACTGTGAATTTTCTCCTGCCCATCCTCTGCCACCCCCAGCACTCTTTAAATTGGCTTTCTGTCCTGTAAGTCACACCTCCTCGAGCGGAGGTATAGTAGGTTGTTGGACCTTCCTCGCTGCTCACCCAAAGACTATTCCGCTCTCTCTCTCTCTCTCTCTCTCTCTCCCCCGCACCTCATTAACCCTGCCCTGATTTACCTCCCAACTGCACTCCCACAGACTTCATTTTATTCACTCGCCTCTGTAATCCAATCTACACCACATCCCTCAGTGGTTCACCCACCTTCCTACACCCTTACCCTCCAGTTGAGAAAATGACAAGCTCCCATCCCTACTTGGGTAAGTTCACTATTTCTCTCCCCCCAGTTCTTGTCCACCCCCAACCAACACCTCTGTCTATAGTAAATAGGTATCACTTCCTCATTACCATTATAACCCAGTACCTTTTCTTCGGCCACCCCCAGTACAGTTCCTCCTAATGGCGCTGTTAGCCCTCCTCATTCTTCTATTCCTACCCACCTGCTACATTCTTCCAAACTCCCCATGGCAACTCCTCCTGACCTTTGGATTTCTTGTGCTCCGTGGCATCGACCCCTGTAGAGCCTTCCACTCCTTCCAGGATAAGCCTAACCTGCACTCCCCCACCATAACTCGGCACCCGCCTCCATCCGCATACCCCATGCTTCAGCTGCTGGTGATCTCTGGCCATCTTCGTAATCCTGCCCACCCTGACAGGCGTAAATGCCCTTTCATACAAACATCTCAGGCAATATTTAGCCAGAGTCACTTTACTCCTCCTCCTCTTGGGTAATGTCCACCCCAACCCTGGCCCAATGCATATCCTCTCACAGCACTGCCAAAAGAATAAGCCCTTAACACTTGCCTCTATCAACATCCAGAGCTTGCTACCCAAGCTAGCAGAACTCCAAGTCTGGCTGGCTCAGCATACTCCTGATGTTCTCTCCATCAGTGAGACATGGCTCACCCCTAGGGTCCCTGACAATGTAGTCACCTTGCCTGGCTATAACCTTTATAGGCAAGATAAGCTAAGCAAATGAGGCAGGGGCTGCATACTATATATTATAGATCACCTAAAAGGTATTGCCCTCCCTCATGTTACCCAGAGCAACAACTCCCAGTTACTTGCTATCAAAATCCTACTGGGGCAACACAGGAAATCCCTTGACATTCTCTCAGTCTTTATCCTTCCCCAGGCACAGACATCTGGATTAACTATGGTCACAGACTACCTTGTAACCCTTCCCTCCCAATTTGAGATGGTGATACTAGGTGACTTTGACATAAATTGGCTCGTGCCTGAAGCCGCACTGCTCAAAGATGCCATCACATCTATCGGCATCACTCAGATGGTTACCTCCCCCACATGATTTAACCACGAAACCGGTTTGGGCACCCTCCTTGACCTCATCCTCACTACACATCTGGACAGGATGACAAACACCCTGGTCCTCCCTGACTCCTTGAGTGACCACTCCCCTGTTCTTTGTTTCTGGTCAAATAAGACCATCAAACCCCCAGTGAAATCTGTTCATCGTAGGACCCTCAAAAAAGGTCATCTCACCAACTTTAAAGCCTTTCTAGATCATTGTAATTGGTCGCCTCTCAGTAACTTCAATAACGTGGATGACACGCTTTCATACTTTATCTCTGAATTCAACAAAGCCTGCGACCTTTTCGCCCCATTCTGTAAAACAAGGATCAAGTGTCCCACAAATCCCTCAATCACCACCTCCCTAATTCACCAAATGAAATAAAGAGACAATCTGTGGCACCGGGCTAGGGCCTCCGGGAAGCCCAGTGATATGCAGCTCTACAGAACAGCTAGAAACCGCTGTAACCATGCAATCCATGAAGCAAAAAAAGAATGCTTTAAGGGAGAACTCACCAACTCATGGGGTAACAGCCACAACTTTTGGGAAAAACCTGAAGACATCACAGGCAAGCCCAGCAAAAAGTCCCCTTCCCTGCTGCAGGTTAATGGTGTTAATACTCAGGAACCACACACTAATAGCGAATGCATTTACTCACCTAAGTGGTATACTCCTACCTTCGTTCTGTGACCCTCCTTGCTCCGACCAACGGCCTGCCTTTTCAACCCCAGCTCCAAATGTCCCCCCTTTTACTTCAGATGGGTCACACAGTCCAAGGCAAAAAAATACATACATAGAGTCCTTGGAAAATCCAGGTTCAGTGGAGACACCTTGGACCTCAAACTCCTCCACCTCTCCCTAGAGACTGTTATTGACCCCCTGATCAAGATCCTAAACTTATCTCTCTCCCTTAAATAGTTTCCCAGCCAATGGAAAGTTGCTATTGTCACACCGGTCCACAAAAGTGGGGACAAGACATTAACTAATAATTACTGCCCTATATCCATACTACCCCCCCTCTCCAAGGCCCTCGAACACATCGTTGCTGACCAAATTACAGAGTACCTCACCAAATATAACCTACAATGCCCACAACAGCACGGCTTTCGGAAGTCACACAGCACCACCAGTGCCCTATTGGGCTTACATCAATTACATCCATCAGGCCTTAGATGATGGCCACTTAGCCGGATCAAGTTACATTGATCTAACTAATGCATTTGATACAGTGAACCACTCCCTTCTACTCCACTCCCTCCTTTCGCTCGGGCTCTCCCTTGATGTTATATGCTGGTTCAGAAGCTACCTTAGTGAACGGAACTAGTAAGTCAAAATCTCCAACACTCTTTCAAATAGTCTTTAAAGTTCATTCTGGAGTCCCACAGGGCTCCATCCTTGGCCCACTTCTGTTCAGCTTGTTCATCAATAATCTTCCCCATGCCTGGAACACTAACATGGTATTGTATGCAGATGATGCCGTCCTCTTCTCCCATAGCCCAAATCCATGCACACTTTAGCTGACCAACAATCCAACTTTGAACTGGCAGAGATCTGGTTTGAGCAGTACAAACTGCTCATGAATTATAAAGAAACCAAGGTCATGCTCTTCGTCAGCCCCCACAACACTCACAAGTCTGCAAGTTTAGTCATCCACAACAACCAAAACCAACCCCTTGAGCAAGTCCAAGCATTTAAATACCTTGGCATAACGCTGGACACTGCCTTTCGTACAATCTCCATATTAACCTAATTGCCAAAGTCACTAACTCTAGGATTGGGATCCTATATCAGCATCAACACCACATGACCCCTGAGGCTCTGAGACTAGTGGTCACCAGCTCAGTCTTCTGACTTGTCAACTACGGACTAGTTATATATGGGGCAGCACCAGACACCTCCCTTAAGAGAATTTCAGTTGCACTTAACAAATCTTGTAGGCTGGTATCTGGAACAGACATGTGGACCCACACCTGTGATCTTTATGAGAGCACCCACTGGCTCCCACTCAAGGCAAGGGTCACCTACCATACTTGCCTACTAGCAAAAAAGATTAGTCTTGGTCTCACTTCCCACTCCACTGAGTCCTTTATTCAGCCAGCACCTAAAACAAGGTACACACAGAGTTCCAATAAGCAAACCTTCCTTGTCCCCTTCATCAGGACTTCTCTCACCCAGCGGACCTTTGCTTACACAGCATCCACCCTTCTCAATGGTCTCCGTTCATTAACCAAAACTTGGAGCTTTCAAACTAAAACTTTATCAGCACCTTCTAACTCAGAGCTGCTGTGACCGGTTTACCTAGGTCTGTCTTCTGTCCCGCCCCATCAACCCTACTTTCCCACCCCCCCCTCTCTCCCCCCTCTGCCTTCTCACTACCCATGTTTTTCCTCCCTCTGCTCTTGATCCTACAACCTCCCCCTGCCCCCTCCATCTCCTGTCCACACCTCCTAGCTTCCGCTTACAGTATCTCTCGCTACCACGTCCCCTGCCCCCTCCCATCTCCTGCCGCACCACCTAGCTTCCCTGTTTACAGCATCTCCTTCTACCCACACCAGCCCACCCCACATTTCTCCTCCCCCCATCCTCTCCTATCCCCAAGTCCCTGTCTCCCTCTCATCCCCTCTCCGGGCCCCCTACTACACTCAAATCACTGTTCCCTCTCCTCCTCTGCTTCCTCCACTTCTAGCCCCCTCCCCATCTTATTACCCCACCTCTGCTTCCTCCTTATTTTCTCCCTCTTTACCCCCGCCTCCTCCCTCCTACCCTCTTCCCTATTTTACCCCCCACCTCCTCATACTGTACTTTTAGCCCACCTTCTGCACTTAACTCTAGACAAGGTCATACCCCAACTGCTCATTGTACATGCGATCTCTCTTGTCTCTGTAATCACTGTGTTTATGACACTGCAATCCTTTGCTTTGGAATCTGTAACCTCTAATTTGCTTATTGTATATGCAATTTTTAGCTTGTCATTGTATTACCATGTTTGTTTTAACTCAACCTGCATTTTTACTCTGTAATCCACCAAGTTGTACCCCTATTTGTAGTTCCTTTATTTATTGATGCAGAACCTTTGTAAATGAACCTCTGGTTCAAAGGCCAGTGTGATCCTAGTACTCAATAAATAGACAATAAATAAACAATAAAATGCGGATGGCAGGACGTGAACATAATGGACCCTTGATCTTTTTTCATCTACCATTTCTTATTTTTCAGAGATGGCCAGAAACGGTGGCCCCACCGGGTGTAAGGCGGAGCATCATAAGTGGTAGCTCCATGTGGTACTGGATAACCTTTCAGATGCTGCAGGTTTCTGTTACTGTGAACAACGTGCTGCTCCAGAACTAGGATCATGCCTTGCTTTATCGCGACAGGATCTGAACCGTCACCGTAGTCTCAGGGTTACCTACCATTTCAAAAATACAAACCGGAATTAACTGCTTGAAAGGGGTGGGGGCCATAATCAAGAAAGGGAAGTTAATGGAACTACCAGTACTGTTTAGTCTAATCGAAGAAGCATATGCAAAATGTCTACTGGAAAATGTCAACTATGTTTCATCTGGCCAGCTTACCTATGTTTTTTTTAAGACTGAATTACTGTTTTTCTTATACAAATGGAAGCAATTACAACACTGGTAATGAGATCTTTGCAACAGCCTGAATTGGGTAAATGTGTCTGCAGGTTGCAGTTCTGTTACTGTCCCAGATTCCCTTCCATGTAGACTTGGCACCATCTGTACCAACCCCCCTGCACCTATGCGCTTCTTCTCCTCTCACCTCTCTCAAATCCCACCAAAATATCTACTTTTGCCCACTTGCACTGGCCATTAGCTTTCCTTTTGCTTATCTCTGCGAGACCAATGTTCTGCTGATCGTAATTAGTATGGTATGTCTTTTGCTGTATTTTTATTATGCATTTATGCACTATGGGGGCTATGCATGAGTGCGAGCTGGGTATGTGCAAGAAGTGCGTACCCGGCTCATGCAGCTCTACACTCACAGACATGCATGGGGCATGGGATGCACTAATGCATGCCACTGCGCAGGTCCTGTCCGTGGCCCCGGCCCTTGCCACAATGATGCGTGGGGGTGGATCGGAGGACACGTGGGCATCCAATTGGATGCTCGACCTGGTCCCATAGTGGATCCACTACTGCCTGCAAAGTGGGGGATTTTGGGATGGCACAGGACATCCATTTTGTAAAAAGATAGGCATGCACCTGAATGGCTGCCCCCAGCCCTCCCAGTCAGTGGCGGCATGGTGGGGGATTCCTTGTACCGCCACAGTCGATGGGTGTAAACTGAGGGGGCGTGCAAAACATATAGCAGGGTCCCTGCTGCCTCATCCTGCACCCCCCCTTACTTGGCACACTGCACTTCCATAAATGGCACAGTGTATGGCACAGCCCCAGACAAGCCCCTCAGAGCGGCTGCAAGCATAGCTGTGCAATGGGCCAGGGGATCCTGTGCAGAAGGGATGCATGTCCCTTCAGTGAATGCATGCAGGGGCCTGCGGAATTGGTGTTTATGGCATTCAGACGTAGGGCTGTCTACGTCCTGCAGAACTTCAGCGTGTAGGCAACCCCCCCCAATGCATGGGGGGGCCCACAACTGTGTTAGTTATACTTTAGTGTCATTGTATGTTCCAATTAAATTTACGGTACCAGTTTTGTTCTTGATCTTCTTACTGTTACCCCTCTGTCCCGGGACGTGCCTGGAAACAAGCCCTGGCTTAGTGTGCATTTTCTGATAACCAATTTCTAAATAAATAAATTAGATATAGATAAGACATAAATAGATAGATAGATAGATAGATAGACAGACAGAGAAATACAGAGATAAAGATATAGTGATATAAATATATACAGACTGAGATAGATAGATAGATAGATAGATAGATAGATAGATAGATAGATAGATAGATAGATAGATAGAAAGATAGATAGATAGATACGAACATACAAAAATGCCAGCAGATACAGACCATATGGTCTATCGAGTCTGCTCGAGTGTGCAGCTCCCAGTCTAATCTACTGCAGCTGCCCCCCCGCCTGTCCATCTGATTTATTGCGCTCTTCTGCCGATTCCCCAGCTTCCTCCACTTTTGACCTTACCTTTGACCCTGTCCCACCCCTCTTAAAACTGGCCACAGTTTTCAGTGATATCACCTCCTCTAACAGTGCATTTCACCTCGCTACCACTCTTTCTGTGAAGTAGTGCCTCCTCATTTCCCACCTAAATCCTCCACCCTCCAGTTTCAGACTGTGTCCCCTTGTGTCCTTCCCCCCTTAATCTACACATGCCCTCAGTATTAACCTATTCATGCCCTTTAAGTATTTGAAGGTCTCAATCATATCTCCTCTCTCCCTTCTATCCTCCAGAGAGTACATGTTGAGTGCCCCCAGTCTTTCCTCATATGGTTTTTCCCCCCAGCTCAAGGTTCATCTTAGTTGCCCTGTGCTGGACCCCCTCCAGTAGTAGTTTGGCATCCTACTTTAAATAGGAGCACCAGAAGTGCACGCAGTACTCCAACTGAGGTCTCAACAGTGACCTGTACAGCAGCAGAATGAATTCCTCTCTCCTAGAGGTGATTCCCCTGGCAATGTACCCCAACATCTTATTAGCTTTGGCCACCACCTTCCTACACTGCACTGAGTGATTCATGTCCCCCATGACTAGTACCCCCAGATATTTCTCCTCCAATGAAGATGATAACTGCACTCCCCCAGCCAGTAGCAATTCCCAGCGTTCCTGGCTCCCAAGTGCATGCCTCTGCACTTCTCAGCATTGCACACCAGCTGCCATGTGTCGGATCAGCACTCAAGTCTTGCCAAATCCTCTTGCAGTACCTGCCCCACTTCCACACTATCCACCTCCGCCCCAATCTTTGTGTCATCTGCAAAAATGCTGATCTTATGTCTAATCCCACCCAATATGTTGGCAATGAAGATGTTAAATAGCACTGGTCCTAGTACTGAGCCTTGTGGGTCCCCACTGGTTACAGCTCTGGGAGTCGAGAGTTCTCCCCCTACAACTACCCTCCTGCAGCCAGCTCCTAACCCATCCAACCAGTTTCTCCCCTGCTGCCAGGTTTCTCGGCTTACTAGTCAACCTTCCATGTGGCACTGAGTCGAAGGCCTTCCTGAAATTCAGATACAGGACATCCACCCACATGGCCCCTATCGAGTGTTGTCACCCAGTCAAAAAAGTCAACCAGGTTCAGGAGATAGATAAATAGATAGATAGCTATACAGACAGAGATAGAGAGAGAGATAGATAGATATAGAGATAGACAGAGATACAGAAACAGATATAGACAGCTAGATAGACATATAGTTATTTGTACAACAGCTGTGGGTCTGAACTGGCCAAGATAAAACTATCGTATGACCTACTTGCAAGACAGTACTACTAACTTGCAAAGCTGGGTATGTCACAATGGAATACTAAACCAATCAAAGAAGCAGTTTTAACAAGGCTGATGACATCACAACAGCAATGTGCAGCACAAAAACCAGCATATGGCAGATGCTTTGTAGACTTTGTTGCTTTCTGCTTCGCATCTATTTTGATTGTATTGATTTGTACTGTATTGGCTGTATTGACTTGTACTATACTGATTGTATTGATTTGTGCTGTATTGTACTGATTTGTGCTGTACTGACTATTGATTTGTACTGTATTGATTGTACTGACTTGTACTGTACTGATTGTATTGATTTGTGCTGTACTGACTATTGATTTGTGCTCTATTGATTGTATTGATTTGTATTGTATTGATTGTATTAACTTGTACTTTATTGACTGTATTGATTTGTGATGTACTGATTGTATGCCACAAACAACGCTTTTTATCCACAGCGGAAGGGGAAGGGGAAGGGAAATGAGTGAATGAGTCGGGACACGATCCAGCTGACTGGGCTATGGTGATTTGATTGTGTTTATAAGGTTATTTGGAGCATTTTTTGTGCACAGGAGACAGGTTATGGACATACTTGTTCGGTTTGTCCCTTATTTTAAGGTTCTTTTGAGAGTTTTTTGTGAGTCAAGTTAAGAAGACAATTGTTTGGTTGAACCTGTATTTTATTTTTACCTTATTTTTAAGAGCGGGGAGTCAGAATCCAGCCGCGCATTACCTGACTGAAAGGCAGTCATGCTGTGCAGTACTCACTTCTGAGGGCATTCTTTTCCCTCTGCACCTCATTTTTTCTGTAGGAGCAGGGAGCAGGGGAGAAGGCTGATTGTTTTTTGCACTCAGACGCAGCAACAGGAAACACCCACTCCCCCACCCACCCCATGCTCATCCACCATTATAGGCAGCTGATACAGGGTACTTCCTGGTGAGCACTGGTGAAAACGTAAGGTGGTAGTACAGGATCCATTGCATTGAGGTGTAGTGTTGTGAAATAGCATTTGACACATGTGGTACAGAGGCATAATTTAAAAACAAAATACATTAAAGGGAGCCTTAATACAGTAGGTGGCAAAGAGTATACGATATGTTTAAGAAAATAAAAACTTCATCTCTTCCTGGTTACAACAAATAACCAATAAATAAAAAAAAAATGAAGAACTTAGACATACCATGATTATATTTAAAGATATGGCCAAACAATAAATTATGGCAAGATAATAAAACCTTTAATTATAAAGTATTTCATAATAATAATTTTATAACATGGAAGGACATACTATGGGAGGGAAACTTTCCATCATATGAACAATTGAAGACACAATTGAAAAACCCCAATTGGAACAAAATACAGTACTATATAGAACAGAGACATTTTTGTAAAATAAGATCTATATCTAATAAGCGACCTAACAATATTACAAAAGAAATAAAAAGACAGAAAATAATGATGAAAGGGAGTAAAAAAAAAAGTTTGGTCAGATTTCAGTGATATTCTAGTAACCAGTACCAGAAGTGGAACAAAGAAAATCAATACTAGATGGAATACAGACTTAGGGTTAAAACTAACATATGAACAATGGGAACTATTAAGAATACAAGGTAACAGAGAATATGTTTCCACAAAGAATAAAACCATACAAAGGAAAATCTTAGACCGTGCCTACATGACTCCAACTGTATTATCAAACATTAACTCAGAATATCGCAAGCTATGTTGGTAAAAATGTGGGAATAGAGCTGCTCCTCCGCACTGTCTGAGGGAGTGCCCACTTATAAAAAAAAATGGCTATGTAAGAAATATTTAAAAAGATATAATTCATATAACATCACCACTAAGGGCGGATATTTTTCTGTTCAATAATATTACTAACTTTATCCAAGACAGAGTAAAAAGGAAAATATTCACCTTGGCCACCATGGCTCTGAACAGACAGGTCCTACAGCATTGGAAAACTGAAGCTTTACCCAACTTTGAACAAAAAAAAATGGCGGGCTACCTTTAGGGAGGCAGTTTTAATAGAGAAACTTATTTATGAAATAGATGAAGACACAGGTGACATTTTTGGAACCCACTGGACAGAAATAGAAGAAAACATACCACCAATATTAACTTTGGTTTAACAGAAATAGCAGTTATGTAAGAACTTACCGTAACAGTAGATTTTTGAGAGCGGTTCCTACAGTAGGTCACCACATATAGGACTATGCCCCCTGGCATCAGGTCTGCACGGCAAACTTGTAGCTAGCAATCATCAGCGGGGACCGCCCCCCATCGTCAGGTGACGTGACATCAGCTTGACTATAAAGGGGGGGGGTCCCGCACCCGCCCTCCAGTTCTTTTCCACTGGAGACCTAGAAATAGGAAGCAGAAAAAAGGAGTAACAACTCCTGGGATCCTGTGCCCTGGCAGAACCAGAGGACTAGACAGGAGAAAGGAAATGATTCCAGATGCTGGGGGATAGGTTGGTGGGAAACTAGACCTACTGCAGGAACCTCTCTCAATGATCTACTGTTACTGGAAGTTCTTATGTAACTGCTATATCTTTCTTCGAGAGGATTCCTGCAGTAGGTCTTCACATATAGGAATGAATTCCAAGCAGTCTAAAAAAGGAGTCAGAGACGAGGTTCCAGGAGGAGGCAGATGTCTGCCAACCAAGGGTCTGCCTTAAGACAGAAGATCTTGCAAAACCGCAAGGCCGAAACCAACTCGACGCCTAGCGGCAATGTCCAGACTGTGGTGTTTAGTGAAGGTGTGGACAGAAGACCAAGTGGCCGCTGCACAGATATCTGCAGTGGACACATTCCTGAAAAAGGCAGTAGAAGTGGCTACGCTTCTGCTGGAGTGGCCTTTGACTGCCCCCAGAAGGATTTTCTCATATTTCTGGTAAGTGTAATGGATACAGTTAGCCAGCCATCTGGAAAGAGTCTGTTTAGTGATAACCTTGCCCTGGTAGGCAAAGGCTACAAAGAGTTGGTTCGACTTTCAAACCTCCTTAGTCTGGGAGGTATAGTACCTCAAAATTATGTGCACATCGAGGGTGTGCAAAAGATATTCCCTCTGTTGGAATGCTGAGAAAAAAAAAACAGCAGTTCAACACTCTGATTGAGAGACATCTCCGAAACAACCTTCGGAAGAAAATCAATGTGAAAAATCAAATAAGGCTCTCTGCAAACAAAGGCCTGAAGCTCTGAAACACTTTGAGCTGAAGTAACTGCAACCAAAAATAGTGACTTCCAAGCCATGAAGTGCATTTCACAACTTGTTGCCAGTTCAAAATGGGGCAAAGTAAGTTTTTCCAACATAAAATTAAGATCCCAGGGAGGACAAGGGTTCTGGACTGGAGGTTTGAGATGACGGATCCCCTTCAAGAAAGTCTTGGAAACTTCTAGCTGTGCTATGGTCTTACCTTCCAGTGGATGGTGGTAGGCTGACACCACAGAGAGATGGACCTTAAGAGAGGAGTAACTAAGGCCCAACTCTGAAAGATGTAAGAGGTACGCTAACACCTGGGAGGTTGAGCAAGAAAAGGAGTCTAAGTACTTGGCTGTGGCCCAAATAGAAAATCTCTTCCACTTCATGGCATAAGTGGATCTGGTAGAGGGTTTTCTGACCTCCAACAAGACCTAAGCAACCTGGGAGGACACTCCATAGTGAGAAATTGCCATGTCCACAGGTGTCATGCATGGAGATGAAGAGACTTGAGACTCGGATGTACCAGGGTGCCCTGCTTCTGTGACAGAAGTTCATGAGGAAGCGGCAGAGGAACCAGTGGTTCTAGAACTTGTTGTTGCAACAGCAGGAACCAGATCTGCCGTGGCCACAGAGGAGCAATCAGGATCATGTGAGCCCCCTCTGACTGAAGCTTCAAAAGAACCTTCCGAATGAGAGGAAAGGGAGGAAACATGTACAGACACGTCCCTGTCCAGGATAGAGACAGTGTGTCTCGCCAAAAAGCACCATGCCTGGGAATGAGTGAGCAAAAGCTGGATAGTTTTGTGCTGGATTGGGAGGTGAACAGATCTAGGTCTGGTCAGCCCCATAGAAGGAACAAGTCTTCTACTACACCTGCTTTAGTTCCCACTTGTGAGCCCTGGCTACTGATCAGCTGAGACTGTCCGCCAGGGTATTGTGAACTCCCAGCATGTGGACTGCTGTCAAGGTCAGGCTGTGCTGAATCACCCAATACCATACCTTCATTGCTTCTCTCTGCAAAGAGGGTACAATCGGGTACCTCCCTGTTTGTTCAGATACCAGTCAGTGGCCATGTTGTCTGTCTGGATGAGAAGTGCTCCTGGACAAAGCAATGACTGGAAGGCCTGGAGAGTATACAGCACTGCTCTGGTCTCCAGGATCTTGATGTGAAGAGTCTCCTCTACTGGAGACCAAGAACCATGCATTTTGTGATCCCCCAGATGAGCTCCCCAACCTGTATTGGAAGCATCTGGAGTAAGGGTTTGGGAGGGAGCCTGGAAGTGGAAGGGGGCCCCCACCAACAAGTTGGTGAGATCCTGCCACCAGAGGAGATCTTTTTGTAGGCTGTTGGAGATCATGACCAACTGGTCCATGCTGTCCAATCGTTGATCCCACTGGACCCGAAGAGACCACTGGGTGACCCTCATGTGCAGTCTGGCCAGGGGGACAGTTGGAATGACAGCAGCCATAAGACCCAAGAGACAAAGCACGGAGTGAGCTGTGGTCCACTGAGACTTGGCCACTAAGGAGGCCTGTGAGACCAGGGTCTCCGCTCAGTCTAGTGGTAGGAAGGCTTTGCTCTGGACTGTATCCAGCACCGCTTCAATAAATTGGAGGTGCTGGGAGGGTACTAACTGGGATTTCGGGTAGGTTGACTGAAATTCCCAGGTGGGAAAACAGATCCAGAGTGAAGGAGAGAGAAACTCCTTTAGGCTGTCCGGGGATGAGGCTGAAAAGGTATGGGAACACATATATGCCCCTGTGGTGAGGAATGCCGCTACCACCACTAGGCACTTGGTGAAAACTCAGGAGCTGAGGAGAGGCCAAATGGGAGTGTCTTGAATTGGAAATGGTTCTCCAGAAAGGAGAACTGGAGAAAGCGGCGGTGGGCCAGAAGGATAGCGATATGAAGGTAGGCATCCTGCATATCCAGGGAACACAGCCAGGTGTTTGATAGGAGTAGGGTAGAAGTCCCTGGACAGTTAGCATGAGAAACCGCTTGTACTCCACAAAATGGTTTAGCATGCTGAGGTCTAAGATCGGTCTTAGGTCCCCTGTCTTTTTTGGAACTAGGAAGAAGTGGGAGTAAAATCCCCTTCCTATTTGATGTGAAGGAATGGTTCTATGGCAGCTTTTAGGAGCAGAGCCCAAATCTCTTAATGGATGATGGGGATCTGACCCGATGGGTAGTAAGACCTTCCCAGAGAATTTGCTGGAGGAATCTCCAGGAACTCAATGGAGTGACCTCTTTTTTTTTTTTTAACTTTCTTTTTATCCCTCCTACCTACCCTCGGTGTCCACTACTTTGGGCTGTTCATACCCATTTTTTCAGCCCCCCCAACCCAGGATCTGTCCCTAGAGTGCCTCTCCTCCTTCTCCACCTTCACAGTAGGGTCCGTCCCAGAATTGGTGGTCTGGATGGCCTGGAACGGTCGTCATCTAGGACCGCTGAGGTGGTTTTTCCATTTTTCCTGTGGCCCCCTTTGTCCCAGCCCCATGAGACGCTAGGGTGAAGACATATGTTCAGAGAGGCAATGTGCTGTCTCTCCCAAGTGCCCAACAGCATCCCTCCTACCCAATTCTGTTAGACAGAGCCGCCAACCTCTCGAGAGCCTGTGTTCCTACAGGCTCTCTCAGGATGTTGGGTGCATATAGCAGCCCTGGTATCCCACCCCAGAGGGAGGAGAGCATCCATTGGGATGCTCAATCCTCCCTTCCCCAGCCGACCCCCACCGACCCGAGTCTGTTCCCGAACCTGGGTCTCCAGTGAAGCACAAGGTGTGGTGCCCAGTGCCTTAACCCTCAGCACCACTGGGCCGGAGGAGTGACCTCTTTGTATGAGCTGTAACATCCATATGTCTGCGGTGACAGCCTTCCACCCTGCCAGGTGTAGACTGAACTTCCCTCCTACTGGTTCCTCCCTTGGGGACAGAGGGAGTGGGAGGAGGGGGAAGCGAGTCAGGATGCAGAGAGGAGGGGAGACTTAGGTCCTAAGGCCACCTTGGCAAATTTGGCCTAAGGAGGTTGTGCTCCTGAGCCAGCGGCACAACGTTTTGCTTGACGTTTGCCCTGGTTCTGATTTTTGTTCCAGTTTCTTTTGCAATGAAAAGGCTGCTTCTTCTGACCTGACTGGTACATGAAGCGTAAGTCTCTTAAAGACCTACCACTCTCCTGCAGCCCAGTAATGATATCTTTCACATCGCCACCAAAGAGAACAGGACCCCTGCCAGGCGCGTCCAAAAGAGTGGCTTGTACGTCCTGTGCCAGATCTGCCGGCTAGATGCCTAAGACAGATCCCCGAGGCCACAGCCCGAGCCACAGAGTCCACTGAATTATATGTGGCTCAAAGTGCATGGCGGCAGGATGACTTATTCGTCTCACTTTCTCCAGTAACTTGGCCCTGAGCTGCTTGTCATGGACGTCCTGAAGATCCTTCTCTAACTCCAAAACAGAGGACTTCTGAAATGCCACCATGTGCGAGATGTATTTACGTGACCGAATAGCACAGGTGGTCGAGGCATAAATCTTTCTGCCATATTGGTCCAGCTGTTTTGAGTCCTTGTTCGGAGGAGAGGAGCTGAGATGTTTTGGTTGGACTGAGTGGTCATGGGCAGCTGTGATGACCATGGAGTCAGCTTTTGCATGCGAAATGAGGTGGGAGTTCCCTTCCTGGGGAAAGTAGGTTCGATCCACTTTTCTTGATATTGCAGGGATAGAAGATGGATGCTGCCACATAGTGGATGCAAGACCCTCACGTGGACCCATCCATGGGAGAATAGGGAGAGGGTCTACGTTGGCAAGGTCTCAATGCTCAGCTAGGCTTTTACGTTGAGGATCTAGTTCCTTAGACAGCCATCCCGAAGCCTTTTGAATAGTCCATAAGAGCTCCATGAAAGAAGGGTCCTCTGGGGAGGATTTAGGGGACACTTTAGGTTGAGGCTCAGCGGGAGAATGGGGTTCTGACTGATTACTGTCTAAGTCTTCATCTGACTTGGAGGATTCCAGTCTGCTGGGTAGAGAGGGATCTACTCCAATATCACCCACTGGGAGTCAGCTGGAGGGCACTGGACTTGGGGGCGGGTCCCCTGGAAGGGGGGGTGCCCCCTTGAGGCTGGGACTGTTTTAGCTCAGTCAGGAGTTGCATCCTAGCATCCTGTCACCACACCAGGATGGCATCATGGTCAGTCGGCGGAGGTGGAGGAGGTGGCAGAGGAGGCTGGAACCCGGGATACCCCGAGTACGATGGGTAGCTGGGGGGGATGCAAGTATGGGTGCTGGTACTGGTAACCCATGAACCCTGGAGAAGGGTATCCAGGTGTCGGGTATCTGGATGGCAGATAGCCTGGTGTTGGGTAGCCTGGCATCGGGTAGCCTGGCATTGGGTAGATCAGCGTTGGTGGGTAACCAGGAGGATGCGGGTAACCCAGCATCGGCGGCACAAGATCTGACATTGGAAGAGATGGGTCTGACAGCAGAAAGTGGGGTTCAGGCCCTGGTAAACCTCTAGAGGGGCCAGCAGGAGGAGCTGAAGGCCCAGCCAGGGAGGCACCAAAGGGCTTCTGGGCAGCGGCAAAGGATCAGGCAAAGGGCCCAAAGGAGGAGCGTCCATTCCTGTAAGTCCTAGGTCCAGTGATGGGTCCCTGGGAAGGAGGGGATCCAGCAGCGGGATAGAGCCTGGTGAAGGGGGGAGTTCCGGGAGGGACCCCAACGACAGGTCTAGAAGTGTTCCCAAGGGAAGAGAAAGGTCGGGAATGGGTGGTGAATCCCTGTGGGTGGAAACCGACAGGGATGAAGGTTCCTCTATGAGCACACTCGTCCTGGAGTCGAGGTCCACAAGGGAGCATGACGGGAGAGTAGTAGTGGCTGTGCAGTCAATGGGGGTACCATCGGTTAACTTATCAGTCGAGACCAGGCTGGCGGTGGTAGGAAGACTGCAGTCAGGCTGATCAGTCAGGGCCAGGCGTCCAGCGACAGAGTTGGGGGTGGCTTATCCACGGTGCTGCTAGTGGGAGAATGCACAAGGACCTCTAAAGAGGCGACCCCCAGCTGCCTGCTCACCTCAGCAGGAGGGGGAAGAGGGCATCCAACCCGATGGAGTGGATGAAGGCCCAGGAAGAGTGGCACTCATGGTTTTAGAGGAGGAGGAGGACGCACTCTGGTCGTCGACCGAAGGAAGGTTGGTTTCACCCCGAGGAGACGGGTTTCTCTCCCAGCACTTCTCCTTGTCCTTCTTTTTCTTCTTTTCTGGGGTCAGCAACGATGACCTTTCCCATAGCTCCTGAAGCTCCTATTCCATCAAAGCTAGCTGCTGAGTAAGAAGGTGGGACTCGAGGGTCCACTTGTGACGGGTCCGGGTGGCCTGGTTAAAGCCCTGACAAATAGCACACTCGGCCGAGTTGTGCTTGGGCCCCAGGCAGAGGAGGCAGCAGGAGTGGTCGTCCCCATGCAGGATTTGGGCACCACATTAGGTGCACTTTCTCTTTAAATGGGACAACATACACCGCGGATGATGGAGAAAAAATTAACAGTAGAAAAAGACGATGCAAAATGTCGAATTAAGGCAGGCGACTGATCGCTGTTCTACCACAGCTGTTGGGCGAACTGGCTTCACCTGACGATGGGGGGGCGGTCCCCACTGATGATTGCTTGCTACAAGTTTGGCATGCGGACCTGACGCCAGGGGGCACAGTCCTATATGTGAAGAGCTACTGCAGAAACCCTCTCGAAGTAAGATCAACTAATAAAACAACAAAAGAATAGGAGAGAACAGATAAGTAAGGAAGGAGAAAGGAAAATGAAGGTCATCTTCAGTTCAGAACACAAAATAGAAAGACAAGTATACCCACAGAGAAGACAATGACTGCTTGGGAAAGAAAATTAATTAAATGAATTAATGGGTCAATGGTCAAAGGTATGGGGGCGGGTTGGGGCACATGACTGTCTAATGAAATCAAATATCTTAAATGAAAACACAATAAAGATGAATGTTAAAAAAAAAGTAGGTGGCAAAGAGTGCAGGGGGCATTAGTAGGACAGCCAGGGCAGATGCAGGGAGTGTTGCAGTGTAGTGGGTGTGGGGCTATAGTGTTCAGGAGAACATTCTGGATTATGCGGTGCTGCCCCATATGCAGGCACCTCTCTGGGTTGAGGGAGGAGGTCGCCTGTCTCCAAGCTGAGTTGGCCAGGATACAGAGGACCTTCACCCCCACCCAGAGGCCACTGTGTCTACAGCCTGAACCTCAAAGAATGCCTGGAGGAGTGGTTGGACCACAGTGGGCTCAGGAAGAGTGCAGGAGGGTGGTCTGAAGCACATCTCACAACTGGTCCAGCTAAGTAACTCTGACGCTGTCTTGGAGGAGTGTGAAAGCCCCACAAGGGCGCCCACAGCTGAGACCAAGGAAGATGGGTTGGTCCTCCGTGATGAAGCCCCAAGGAAGAGGGGTAGAGGACCCCAGAGGAAGAGGTAGCTACTCCTAGTGGGGGATTTAACTATCTGGGGAGTGAAGTTAGGGGCACCTAGCAGGGGAGAGAGGGAGGTCAAGTGCCTTCCAGGAAGCACTGCATGGAGGGATGGGAAGTGGATCCATAGGATTGCAAGGGCGATAGTAAGAAGGGAGGAACTGGATGTTATTGTCCACCTGGGGACAAATGACCTGCCAGGGGACAAGGTGGAGATAGCCAGAATCTGGGAGGATTTCAGGGAATTGGGGGGGAGCCTACAGCAGATAGCACACTCCGCCTACTTCTCGGCAATACTACCTGTCCAAGGCTTGGGGGAGGCCAGGTCACGCCGCGTGCAGAAATTCAACTCCTGGTTGAAGAAATGGTGTGGAAAGGAGGGTTTTGGCTCATGGGGGACTGGGGGTCCACCTGGAAGGGTGTAAGCCTGTATAAAGAGGATGGCCTACATCCATCCCGGAAGGGGACCTTAGTCCTAAGTGAGAAGTTTGAATGCTTCTGCAGCAAGCATTTAAACTGGCTGGGGGGGAAGATCCAGGAAGGTCAGGAGTCTTAGTATCACCCCCCGTCCCCCTGAGCACATACGCTACACAAGTACCCAGGGAGTAGGTAGACAGACAGAGGGCAGAATTCAACATAAAGGCAGAAGACGCGGAGGACTGGGAAAAAGAATGCCCAAAAAGGAGGGAGGCTTATGGCAACAAAACAGGGGAGGGAAGTCAGATCCCGGAGAGCCATGTGTGTCAATGCCATAGTCTTAGTAACAAGATCGAGGACCTTGAGGTAGCCATGGCAGAGTCAGACCTGGACATTGTGGCCATCACAGAGACCTGGTGTAATGATAACCATGACTGGGAGATGGCCATACCCCGCTACAATCTGTTCAGGATTTTTGTCGACCTCGATAAAGCTTTTGACATGGTCTCCCACCCCTTCCTTCTAAACAACCTCACTTCCACAGGCCTATCTGACTCTGCCACAAACTGGTTCAGAGCCTACCTTGTAGAAAGGACACAATCAGTTAAAACTGCTGACTCTGTATGCCCTCCTCTCCCAGTTAACACTGGTGTGCCGCATGGATCAGTGTTAGGACCCATACTATTCCCTATCTTTCTAAATGACCTTCCCTCAGTATGCACCTCATCCTCTATCCATATGTATGCTGATCATACTGTCCTGTTTACCTCTGGACAGTCTCCCACTGATGTAGCAAGCAGACTCCAGTTTGATTCGATAAGGTTCAATGCTGGTTTTGCTCACATCAGCTGTTTCCAAACGCCAAGAAGACTGCCTCCATGCCCTTTGGCACTAGGCAGAGACTCACTAGGCTCTCCTCCTTGCCCTCCTTTCACACTCTTGACAGGACTACACTAGAGGACACCGCTCTTTTAGATACCTTGGGGTTTTATGCGACCAACACCTCAGCTTTTCTGGACACCTGGATGCCATCCTGAAAAAAATTGCATCACAATTTAGGCACCATGTGCAGAAATCGTAGTTGTTTAGCTCTCCCGGCTAGGCGTGAACTTGTACAAAAATTATTCTCCCCAATTTTGACTACCGTGATGTAGTTTACAGTGCTGCTCCCAAGACCTCCTTAACCAGACTGGATACCCTATTCAACTCCTTCTGTTGCTTTGTTCTGGACTCCCCCGCAACCACCACCACCACCACACACCCACACATATCACTGTGACCAATATCATTCTCTTGCTTTTCCCTCACTTGATAACAGGCATCTCTCTCCAACAGCACCAAATTTATTTCCAAATTTTGGTTTGGGTCTCTACCAACCTACCTCTCTTCCTCTCTTAACATCCTCCCCCCCAGAGCCCATGATACTCGCACTCTGGCAGTCCCTCGCTGATCAACCTCAGCTGGGCAGTCAGCATTCTCGCACCACTTCCCTAAACTCTGAAACCAGCTGTCTCCTTAAATTAGACATGCCTCTTCCCCTTTCTCTCACTTCATTCCTGCACAACTTCCTCTCTCCCAACTGCTCCTGCTTCTAGTACTTTCAGTTCTCCAACCTCCCACTCATTACCATCCCACTACGGAGACATACTGGCCCTCCCCCTCCCAATTTCAACTTCCAACTTCCCCGATTTGAACTGTAATTGATTCCACTCTTAGTACTTCTTTTATGACTGCACTTAGTTTTACATATGTAATAATTATTTACTTCTAGTCTTCTAGATTGCTGCTTCTCTATTCCCCCCCCCACCTGACTGTTATTGGTATCCACTTGCTGTTTAATAACTGTTTACACTTCATCTGTATTCTCTAAATTGTTGTACTGAATTATACTGTATTTGATGTAAGCTTGCCCTTGGCTTGTTTTGAAGTGTATGATGTCCCTCTTGTCCCCCTCCCCCAGGGCACACCGGGAGATGAACAAATGTATTTGTTCAGTGTGCCTTTCCTGGTGAAACTTTTCAATAAATAAATAAATAGGAGGGACCGGCAGGCAGGAAGGGGGGGAGGAGTGGCACTTTATGTGAAGGATAACATAAAGGCCACAGAGATTCAAGGGGAACAAGGAGGGGCAGAGATACTGTGGCTTATGCCTGAAAGAAGAACAGGGTCAGCCATCCGCAGAGGGGTAATTTACAGACCACCAGCCCAGGGGGAGGAGAGGGACAGGGAGATGATGCTGGCAATCCAAAGGATGGTGCATAAGGGGGAGGTAGTGCTGGTTGGTGACTTCAATATCCCAGGTGTAGACTGGAGCGTCCTAGCAGCAGCATCAACCAAGTACAGGTCTATCCTGGACTCCCGACAGGAAGCCTTCCTTAAACAACTGGTCGTGGAACCCACAAGGCAGATGGCAATACTGGACATGGTGCTCACAAATGGGGACAGTGCGATGGGGATCACAGTAGGGGAGCACCTGGGGAACAGTGTGACGGGGATCACAGTAGGGGAGCACCTGGGGAACAGTGACCACCGGTCATTGTGGTTTAACATAACTGAAGGGGCAGAACCCAGCCACACAAAAACACGAATCCTTGACTTCAGGAGGGCAGATTTTGGAAAGATGAGGAAATGCTTGAAAGAGGCACTAGCAGGACTGGGGAGGAAAGTAGGAGTGAATTAACAGTGGGCAGTATTCAAAACAGGGATAACAAGGGCAACACAATTATGTGTAAAACAGGTTAGCAAGGGGACAAGGAAAAGGAGGTCATTATGATATTCCAAGGAGGTGGCGGAGAAAGTAAAAGCCAAACAAATCACAAACGGTACAAAAAGACACAGGCAGAAGAGGACAGGGAGAGGTAGCAGGAGAAACAAAAGGGAGGCAGGGAGGGCAGTAAGGGAAGCCAAAGCACAAATGGAGGAATGCGTTGCGAAATCAGTGGTTAAAGGGGACAAAACCTTTTACAGGTATATCAGTGAAAAGAGGAAAGCAAAGGGAGGAATAGTGAGGCTGAAAGTGGAGGACAGGAGTAGAGTGGAGGATGACAACAGGAAAGCAGACATACTAAACAGATACTTCTACTCAGTCTTTACAGAGGAGGGGGCCGGTAATTGGCCAGAAGAGAGCAGAAAGGGTAGGAAAGACACCTAAATGGATACAAGTCCTTTTCCACAGAAAAGGGTCCTAAACGAACTGGAAGGAATTAGAGTCAATAAAGCTATGGGGCCAGATGGGGTACACCCTAGGGTGCTGAGGGAGCTAAAAGAGGTGGTGCCTGAACCTCTGGCAACTCTGTTCAGCTGGTTACTGGAAACAGGAGAGGTACCCAAAGACTGGAGGACAGCTAATGTAGTGACCCTATACAAAAGCGGGAACAGACAGAAAGCAGAAAACTACAGACCAGTCAGCCTGACCTCAGTAGTGGGAAAGATCATGGAAACACTACTGAAGGAAAGAATAGTGGAGCATCTGGTTGTCAACCATCTACAGGACCCAAGGCAACATAGTTTTACTGGGTGGAGGTTGTGCCAGACTAACCTCATTGAATTCTTCAACTGGATGACAAAGGAAGTGGATTGGGGGAGGGGAGCAGTGGATGTGGCCTACCTGGACTTCAGCAAGGCCTTTTACACTGTGCCACATAGAAGGCAGTTAAACAAGCTGGGGAACATGGGAGTGGGTGGGACAGTGGTGTGGTGGGTGGGGAATTGGTTGGATAACAGGACACAGAAGGTAGTGGTAAATGGCTCTCACTCCGCAGAGGGAAAGGTGACCAGTGGGGTGCCACAGAAATCAGTGCTGGGTCCAGTCCTCTTCAACATCTTTGTCAGTGACATTACAGAAGACCCAGAAGGGAGAATTTGCCTGTTTGTTGATGGCACAAATCTCTGCAACAGGGTGGACATACCAGAGGGTGTGGATAGAATGAGGAGAGATCTGCAGAAGCTTGAGGACTGGTCAAGGGAGTGGCAGTTGAGATTTAATGCAAAGAAATGCAAAATAATGCATATGGGGCACACAAACCCAGGAATAGCATATCAGCTGGGTGAGGGTGGAGGATATAGAATGCTCCAAGCAGGAAAAGGACCTAGGGGTTATCACCTCTGATGACCTCAAGGTAGGGAGTCAGTGCAACAAGGAGGCAGGAAAAGCAAGCAGGATGCTGGGGTGCATTGGCAGGGGTATCACCAGTAGGAAAAGGGAGGTCATAATTCCACTATACAAAACATTAGTGAGGCCACAACTCTAGTACAGTGTCCAGTTCTAGAGACCTTACCTTCATAAGGACATAGAGAGGTGGAGGCAGTTGAGAGGAGGGCAACCAAGATGGTGCAAGGATTACATCACAAAGCCTACAAGGACAGGCTGAAAGACTTAAATATGTACTCCCTGGCAGAGAGGAGGGAGAGGGTGGATATGACTGAGACATATAAATGCCTCACGGGGAGGACAAGGTGCAGGATAACACAATTTTTCATAGAAAAAGATGCTCCAGGACTAGGGGACATGGGATGAAACTGGAGGAAGGGAGGTTCAGGGGAAACGTAAGAAAGTACTTATTCACGGAGAAGATGGTGGACAAATGGAATGCCATGCCAGAAGAGGCGGTGGGGGCAGAAATGATTACAGGATTTAAGAATGCATAGGATAGGCATCAGGGGATCCTGGTAGTAAGGGGAAGGGGACATCCTAGCTCTAGTGAAACTTGAAGAAGCATAGTTATTTGCACAAATGGGCAGACTAGGTGGGCCGTAGTCCCTTATCTGCTGTCAACATCTATGTATCTATGTACTGATTTGTACTGTACTGATTGTACTGATTTGTACTGTACTGAGTTAACTGATTTGTACTGTACTGATTTAACTGATTTGTAATGTACTGATTGTACTGATTTGTAATGTACTGATTTGCTTCTCTTGTGCTGAGCCATTGATGAGAAAAGCACAGTGCACATTCTGTACTTCTTTCTTTTTGTAACTTTTGATCCTTGCCATCACAAAACTACCTGAACACCTGCTGTACAAATCAAATATGACATGGGTAAGAGTGTGATAGTAAAAAAATCCTTACTCACTATACTTGACCTCTTCTGACCTCTCTCGTGGCTTTCCCACTCACAACATACTTGACCTTTTCTGACCTCACTCATGTCTTTGCCACTCATGAGGTCAGGAGGTCTATAGCTCATGAAAATATTTCTACTGTCTCACTCTCACACGTCATATCACACACACACATAAAAATATATAATAACACACAACATGGTATGCCGTTGCACTCTAATATACGCACACCTTGGGTTCCAGCTGTGTCATGAGGCAAGGCGCACAGTAGAGTGCCTTCAACCACCCAAGAAGTGCATATATGAGACAGTGACCACACACCCTGAAGTGTGTTATCACACTTATATTATGGTGCAAAATAATGTGCAGTATTAGGGAAAAACACACAAAGAAGGTGCTGGCATGTGGCCACTGGAAGAATAATGCACAATCATGTGATGTGTTTGCACCAATGGTAGAGCAGGATGTTTCTAACCCATATTATCAATATAGAACAAATGATATCTAAGTGTAAGGTCTGGTGAAATATACCATCAAGGGGGCCAAATGAGGTGATAATGCAGGTTTGTGGCATTATAACCTCATTAGCTCCCTTTGACTGTATATTTCCCTGTATATCACACTTGCCTGTCCTTTATTTTATATAATGTGTGAGGTTGTTGTAGATTTGTGCCCCTGTAGTTGCAGTAGTTTTCAGTTGATGCACACTGTTGCACAGGCATAGATGTGCATGAACATGTGCTGTCAGGCGAAAGTGCGCAATACCGTTCATGTGCATGCATGGAGGACAAATACATACACATGGTGGACGTCAGTGGCATTCTTGCATATAAAAGGTGCTGAAGTATGTGCGAGATTTACTCTACTGTTTTTTTTTTTTTGTATGGCGTTTGGGTGGTGGGGTGAGTTATGAAATGAAGGGGCTGGTTGTACAGTACGGTAGCAGTAGAGGTCAATGTTTGTGGGAGCTAGAACTGAAGCTCCGAGGGAGCATTTGGTGAGTGTGACAGGGAAAAGCATGCAGGACAGCTGTTTGTGAAATGGCTGGTTGTTTGTGGCTGTGGCTGCAATCTGTTTTGTAGGGGCTATAGACATTTGAAGAAAGTTTGTAAAGTGGCTGCAAGGTTTTAAAGAATTTTTGAAATTGTGTCTTTTGTTGTTCAATATGTAGGTTTTTAGTTTGTGTAGGGCTTAATTGGTTAAAGACTTTTTTTTATTTTATTAAGAGAATTAGGCATCTTTTATTAAAACACATTGTTCCCATAGACGCCATATGGTGTCGGAAGCATCCATTGCTAGATCCGACCCAAAATGGCCACTGGGAGCAAATGAGTTAATAAAGTGTTTTGTCATGTGTTATTAATGTTGGTATACAGTGGTAGCTACATGTGTTACAGTTGTAATAAGGTCCTTAGCAGTGTGTCTGTCAGTCATTAATGTCTTATTACAATGTTTGTAGGCTGTTATTTAAGAGGTAGCGGTTAACTCAGCAGGTATAAGGCACTTAATTGCCACCATATGATGACTTTTTCAAAGAGGGTCCCTGTATGTGCAAAAAGCTACATTCGTGCATCTGAAAAGTCAAGGTTAAAATGTCCCTGGAGCCTTAGTGAAACTGTGTTGTGCAGTTCCTCGGAGTTTGAACCATCATACAATACAGTGTTGATTTCAGTTTCAGCACTGACTTGTCAGTCAAAGAAAAATACTGACACAGTAATGCTTATATAAAGGGTACTAAGGTCACTACTGCAATGGTAACCCTGCTATGTATGAGCATTCATACCCTGAAGAACTGCACCCCATTTGTGAATGGACTCGGGTCAATGGGGAGAAGGAGGATTGAGCTTTCCAACGGATGCTCTCCTCCCTCTGGGGAGGGATACCAGGGATGCTATAAGCACCTGATGTCCCAAGAGAGCCGGTGGAAGCACGGGTTCTCGAGGGCTTGGTGGCTCCACTCGGTGGAGTCGGGGGCGCTGTTAGGTGCTTGGGAGGAGATGTGCATCAGCATGTCACCTGTCTGGACATATGCCCTTGTGCTGGCATTCCAGGGGGTTGGGACAGGGAAGGGTCCACAGAAAAGAGGAAAAAAACCTTGGCGGTCCTAGATGATGACTGCTCTGGGCCATCCAGCCACCAACTCAAAGGTACAGACCCCGCTGAGCAAGGCACAAGTGGGGGAGCACTCTATGGGAAGATTCTGTGACCGGGGGCAGGACTGGTATGAGCAGCCTGAAGGAGTGGATTGATGAGGTCAGATAGGAGGGATAAAAAAGAAAGAGCAGCACCCCACATATTCACCAAGGCTCCAAGAGGAACAGTACTCCACAGATTCACCAAGGCTCCATGAGGAACAGCACTCCACAGATTCACCAAGGCTCTGTGAAGAACAGTACCACACAGATTCACCAAGGCTCTGTGAGGAACAGTACTCCACAGATTCACCAAGGCTCCATGAGGAATGGCACTTCACAGGTTCACCAAGGCTCTGTGAGGAACAGCACCCTACAGATTCACCAGGGCTCCATGAGGAACAGCACCCCACAGATTCACCAAGGCTCCATGAGGAACAGCACCCCACAGATTCACCAAGGCTCCATAAGGAACAGCACACCACAGATTTACCAAGCTCCAAGAGGAACAGCACTGCACAGATTCACCAAGGCTCTGTGAAGAACAGTACCACACAGATTCACCAAGGCTCCATGAGGAATGGCACTTCACAGGTTCACCAAGGCTCCGTGAGGAACAGCATCCCACAGATTCACCAGGGCTCCATGAGGAACAGCACCCCACAGTTTCGCCAAGGCTCCATGAGGAACAGCACACCACAGATTTACCAGGCTCCAAGAGGAACAGCACTGCACAGATTCACCAAGGCTCTGTGAAGAACAGTACCACACAGATTCACCCAGGCTCTGTGAGGAATAGTACTCCACAGATTCACCAAGGCTCCGTGAGGAATGGCACTTCACAGGTTCACCAAGGCTCCGTGAGGAACAGCATCCCACAGATTCACCAGGGCTCCATGAGGCACAGCAACCCACATATTCACCAAGGCTCCATAAGGAACAGCACCCCACAGATTTACCAGGTTCCAAGAGGAACAGCACTGCACAGATTCACCAAGGCTCTGTGAAGAACAGTACCACACAGATTCACCAAGGCTCTGTGAGGAACAGTACTCCACAGATTCACCAAGGCTCTGTGAAGAACAGTACCACACAGATTCACCAAGGTTCTGTGAGGAACAGTACTCCACAGATTCACCAAGGCTCCATGAGGAATGGCACTTCACAGGTTCACCAAGGCTCTGTGAGGAACAGCGCCCTACAGATTTACCAGGGCTCCATGAGGAACAGCACCCCACAGATTTACCAGGCTGCAAGAGGAACAGCACCCCACAGATTCACCAAGGCTCTGTGAGAAACAGTACTCCACAGATTCACCAAGGCTCCATGAGGAACAACACTCCACAAATTCACCAAGGCTCTGAGAGGAACAGTACCACACAGATTCACCAAGGCTCTGTGGGGAACAGTACTCCACAGATTCACCAAGGCTCCATGAGGAATGGCACTTCACAGGTTCACCAAGGCTCTGTGAGGAACAGCACCACACACATTCACCAGGGCTCCATGAGGCACAGCACTCAACAGATTTACCAGGCTCCAAGAGGAACAGCATCCCACAGATTCACCAAAGCTCCATGAGGAACAGCACCCTACAGATTCACCAAGGCTCCATAAGGAACAGCACCCCACAGATTTACCAGGCTCCAAGAGGAACAACATCCCACATATTCACCAAGGCTCTGTCAGGAACAGTACTCCACAGATTCACCAAGGCTCTGTGAGGAACAGCACCCTACAGATTCACCAGGGCTCCATGAGGAGCAGCACCCCACAGATTCACCAAGGCTCCATGAGGAACAGCATCCCACAGATTTATCAAGGCTCCGTGAGGAACAGCACCCTACAGATTCACCAAGGCTCTGTGAGGAACAGCACCCCACAGATTTATCAAGGCTCTGTGAGGAACAGCAGCCCACAGATTCACCAAGGCTCCATGAGGAACAGCACTCCACAGATTCACCAAGGCTCTGTGAGGAACAGTACCACACAGATTCACCAAGGCTCCATGAGGAATGGCACTACACAGGTTTACCAAGGCTCTGTGAGGAACACCAAGGCTCCATGAGGAACAGCATCCCACAGATTTATCAAGGCACCGTGAGGAACAGCACCCCACAGATTCACAAAGGCTACATGAGGAACAGCACCCCACAGATTTATCAAGGCTCCATGAGGAACAGCACTGCACAGATTCAGCAAGGCTCCAGGCACTTTTCCCTTAACTTTGTGTTTTGCTACTTTTTATGTTTTCTGCTTTTAAGCTCAACTCTAACAGATGCATGAACTTTTGCAATGCATTTCCATAGATTTTGAAAAAGATATATAACAACTGACACCTTTAGCTAACTCTGACCCTGCTCAAAGCAACAGACCTAGCGGGGACAGCACCAGACCTACGGCGTACTTCACCCAGGACCCAAAACAATGTACCATTTGACAGCTTTTAATACTCGTGAATGAATTTGCAAATGCTTTATTTAATAATTAAAATATTAACAATACTTTCTAAAGACTAGGTATCTACTTTAGCATGTACTTTCATAAACATAACATTTCAGCAATTGAGATTTACTAGAGAATGTCTAGTTTGAGTTTTCAGTCTTCCTTCCCAGGGTTTATAACACAGCTTGGAAGCCTATCCAAGAAATCTGTACAAACAGCATCTGACTGTTCCCAATTGACCTCATAATGTCTTAATTTATGACATTGTGCTGTCAAGACAACAGACTGTGATGTCACAAGCACAGCAACTGTGAGGTAATTTGCAGACAGTTGGACTCTGAAGGCAATGTGACGTGAGAGCTACGTTAGGGGAAATTAAAAAAACCTAGGATGACATTAAAATCAGTGACATTAATATTAAACATAACTGTCAACAATAACAATTTAAAGCTCTTTATTAAAAAAATGACAAAAGGCCACTCCACTGACCCACTTTATGCAGTATATGGTAAACTGTAACAAACCACGCGCTCACAAGATGCCAGGCAGAAAGCAGTAACTTACCTTGTGACTAATCTGCTGAGCAAAAATATGAAATTTATTCGCAGAAGTTAAAAAATGCAAAACACACACACACACACGCACACACACACACAGCCAGTGCAGGACAAAAGTCGCTGTAAGGGTGTGGGTGTCAGCATGGCTCAGCTGGTAGCATATCCATCTCTGGCCAGAAGGTCATGGGTTCTAGTCCCACACCGGGACTGGGCCCATACCATAAACACTGGCACCCAAGTGCAGTGCTAGGAAGATGTTGTACCACTTGAATGTGCCGTCTCTCACTGAGATGTTAAACTTAGTCCTTTCTTCCCCTCTCTGGTGCTGTTCAGGTTGAAGTAAAAGAACATAAGACATTTCGCAAGAGACGGAGATTTCCTCCAGTGTCCTGGCCAACATTCCCCTTCCTCAACTGGTGCATGCAATTATCCAAGGCTGTGTGTGGGTGTTGATGTGCGAAATTGCTGTTCACTGCATGTTTACAGTCATTTCATCTCCAGTCTCTCATTGCTTGTAAAGTGCTTTAGGATACAACATGTACACAGCACTAATTATTATTCTCCTTGCTGGATTTTTTTACTTTTGCAAACAAATGTGCAGCTTATTAAAGTTGGTTACCTTTTTATTTTAGTATCTACTGTCTTTTTATGGGGGAATAGAGGCAACCAGGATGTGACGTGTGACTCGGTGTGGATCAGACACTAACAAGGTTCTGGAATCTGGCCCTGTCTTGAAAATGTACATGTTTCCTGGCAAATCCGACTAATCAGAACCTTTTGGAAAAATAAAAGAACCTACAGTTGACCTAACCATACCTAGTTCCAAGTTGGTGTCAGGGTTTCAAGTCTCCTTACTTTGTCCGCTCGAGTGTCTGGTCTGCTGCAGTTAATGTTGCTCCCTGCTCCTCTCCCTAAAACAAAAGACAAAATGCAGACATGAACAAGAAGCTCCGTTACAAGGATGAGAATGGCTTTCAGGCTGCTGGTGGAACTCTGCTGCTATTGGCTAGTAATGACAGTAATGGTGCAGCCAACGCCCAGGAATGTGGTTCTTGGATAAGTTGAACTAAGCCTGTGGTATGCCTGATGTGAACGCCTAACCTCTTGTCAACAATGTTCCAAAATTAAAATCCGTCACAAGAAAATCGTAGGTTCATGTCAGATTAACAATGTTAGAGAAGAGGATGAAGATACTGAGCAGCTGTGGCTGCATGGTTAGCCAGGGATTGAAAATGCTGAGACAGAGAGAGAGAGAGAGAGAGAGAGAGAGAGAGATGTGGTTGTGGACCAGAGGTGGTGCAACCAAAATAGCTCTGACACGAAAAGAATAAAACAGCTGTGCACTTGCACTGAGGGGACTGACAGAAAACCGACAATGATCCAGATGCCAGAATGTAGAAATGTCGGTTTATTGGTAGTCGAGAGTGTATTGAAGAAACTCCAGTGCTGTCTTTCTTAACAATCAGGCTTCATCAGTGAGCCCGCCGCCAAAGCCTCGTTGTTAAGAGGAGAATCACTGGGGTTTCTGCGCTACACTCTCAGATGCCAGTGTACCAGCCTTTCTATATTCTGGCATCTGGATCTTTGTTTTTTTCTCTATCCGTCCTTGTGAGAGAGCACTGCTGTTTTTATGTTTAGATTTTTTTTTTTAAGATACAATCATTGAGCTCATTTACAGCAGAGTCCTACAGAGACAAATGTGAAAAGACTGCAGTTATAGTACCTTAAAGGTGCCATAAATATTACAAAGCACCATGTGCTTTCAATAATGAGAATTTCATTCAAGCGATGCTTTCAGCTCTGATGCAACATGATAGAACCACAGGAAATGAATTTACAGGCTAAGACCAAACCACTTTAATACAGGGTGATTGAATATTAAAGCAGCACTGTTTGTTAGACACTACATAGGTTTTTTGCAGCAATACTGTTTTTCTGAAAAAAACATCAATATGCCCATGTTTCTTTTTGTTTTATTCCTGAGCTAAGGCACGGAATATTAAAGATTTTAAAAGATCCTGCTCCCATGCCATACTCATCATGAGAAAATAAATATCTCGGTACAGTGCTGTTTACCATCAGAAACATGTGGTAGGGCCAGCCCATCGGCACAGCAGTAGGGTTACCACTCACAATGCTGGCAGCCAGAGTTTTGGAACAAGCTCAGGGACACCGGGAGCCGGCCGGGGGGGGGGAGAGACTAAAGTGTCACAGGGGATGATCTTATTCAGAGAGAGAGGGCAGCCAACTCTGCTGCTATACTGCCACCTGGGTGACCAGAGGTGCCAGTGCAGCTGGAGTGACTCGTGGGATAGACGGCAGCCAGCTCTGCTGCTATACTGCCACCTGGGTGACCAGAGGTGCCAGTGCAGCTGGAGTGACTCGTGGGACAGAGGGCAGCCAGCTCTGCTGCTATACTGCCACCTGGGTGACCAGAGGTGCCAGTGCAGCTGGAGTGACTCATGGGACAGAAGGCAGCCAGCTCTGCTGCTATACTGCCACCTGGGTGACCAGAGGTGCCAGTGCAGCTGGAGTGACTCATGGGACAGAGGGCAGCCAGCTCTGCTGCTATACTGCCACCTGGGTGACCAGAGGTGCCAGTGCAGCTGGAGTGACTCGTGGGACAGAAGGCAGCCAGCTCTGCTGCTATACTGCCACCTGGGTGATCAGAGGTGCCAGTGCAGCTGGAGTGACTCGTGGGACAGAGGGCAGCCAGCTCTGCTGCTATACTGCCACCTGGGTGACCAGAGGTGCCAGTGCAGCTGGAGTGACTCGTGGGACAGAGGGCAGCCAGCTCTGCTGCTATACTGCCACCTGGGTGACCAGAGGTGGCAGTGCGGCTGAAACAACTTGTGGGCAGAAGGATGCTGACAGACGCAAAACTACGCACTCCTGCATGTGAGCATGCTTGGCGCGCACTTGACGTCGGCATCCTGGGGAACTCGAGAGAAACATGGAAAAACATTAAGCAGCTCAGTGAAGCCAACCTGGTCGTAGGCCCTGCACCTGGTTACCTAGGTGTGGCTTCCCACACTGGATCTTTTTGCAGCAGGGAATAGGAGGAGCCTGCTGCCCCCTGCCACATGGGGAAAGCTCTGGGGGAAGTGGGGAGGCTCCAGATAAGTCCTTGCTGTTCAGTTGCTGTTCCTGGTACACAGGGAGAGAGGGCTAGAAGTCAGGGAGGCAGAACGTGACCCAGATAGTTTGGTCCTGCTGTCCATATTTATTAAAGCTGCATAACTGCAGTTTCGGAGCATTTGAAAAATATAAACAAAGCCTCTCTTGATTCAAAACCTACTCTGAGCCGGCCTGGTGGTGCTGAGGGTTGAGGCGCTAGACGCCACACCTCACACCACGCTGGTGACCTGGGTTCGGGAATGAGCCTGCACCACCAGGGGTCAGCAGGGGGAGAGAGGATTGAGTGTACAGAGGACTGCTCTCCTCTCTCGGGGGGAAGGGGACTAGTCATTCCGCTTGCTGACTGCCCTCTGGCGGTAGCCGGAGGGCAGTACGGGTTGGGAGGCTCAAAGCCAACATCCTTGCATCGGCAGGGGGTGGGGCAGCATCCAAAACAGGTAAGCGAGCCTGGCAGGCTCAACGATGGTCCCGCTCCCAGGAGCAGACTCTGATTTTGGCTTAGATCTTGGGGGAGGGGAGCGTCAACCTCCTTGGCCCCGCCGTGGGGCACCATGGGGAACTACCGAGGCCACCTAGCATGGAAGTGGCAGGACTGGGGAGAGAGTCCTCCAATTGAAGGCCGTGGCCACCTGCCAGAGCTCAGGAGGAAAAAGTCCAAATAAAAAAAACCTACTCTGTAAAAACCCTAAAATGGCTGCCAATGTGCGATGTGGTGATGTCATTAAAGCAAGAGACTCCCAGCTCAACCATAGTATTCACACATATAACTTGAATATACACCATATGCCCTTTTTAATTCAAAACCATAGAAATCATCACTTAACTTGAGTATTATTTACACAAATACACAAGTTATGCAATGATTTGGATCTTGTCATGTAACCAAATGTAAAACTCAGCCACACATATCCGGACTGCTCTCTGCAGCAACCAGCAACCCACAGTTCATTCAAATTACCCTCCCCAAAGTGTCACAAAACTAAAAAAAACAGATACCTGGTGGTCCAGTGGGTGGTCCATCCCTCTAAGAACATGGCTGGCCCCTTGCTCCAGATCAAGGCTAAGTAGCCCCTTCACCAAATGCAGACTGCTCTACCGCTGAGGGGAACAATATGAAGCTGGAGGGGGGAAGTTCAGGAGGGATGTGAGGAAGTACTTCTTCAATGAGAGGGTGGTAGATACAAGGAACAATCTTCCAGTGAGTGTGGTGGGGCAAAAAGAGTGGTGGACTTGAAGCATGCATGGAACAGATATAAAGGAAAACTGGTATCCAAGCGGGGGACAGAGACCAGGTGGAGTGTGCGGTGGCAGAACAGGCAGGGAATTAGCTGGCCTGGTGGCATGGAAGGCAGAGGCACCCATTTTGCCTCACTTCCCAGCGACTTGGGTGCACTGATGGACTCGGTTCACCGGGGGCTGGCCAGGGAGATGGGGATTGAACGTCTGGAGGACGGCCCTCCTCTTCCTCCTCTGGGGTGGGAGCATTGCAGGTCCCGCCACCTGTCTGGCCTTTAGCAGAGGCTTGGGCATCAGCAACCGGTGCCAGCATAATAGGGTTTGGAGGGTTGGAGGTCATCGACGTCCCACAATGGTAGCATGCATGGGGTGTCTGGACAACCCTGCATGTCCATCCCTACATGACTAATTAGATAAAATATGCCAGTTGCAGCATGGATAAAGCTGATCCTCTGCAGGCTCCGCGCCAGACTGCAGGACCCCTCTCCCACACCAGATCTGTACTGTGGGTGGGTGGCCCCTGCCATCAGACCCCACCACACGGGGTAAGCCACAGAGGAAACATTCCAGAACTGGTCCTTCATCATTGGGGAGACCCCCATTGACACCCCACCACAGGGAGTAGGCTGTGGGAGAAGACTGGGTGAGATGAGTACCTGGACCCCGGTGATGGAGCAGGGGGGTCACTGGAGACCTAGGCTTTGCTGGAGGGCTTAAACAGATTAACAGCGAAAAAAGAACAGGCAGGGAAAAGAAGGAAGACTAGGTGGGCCAAGTGATCCTTATCTGCCGACAAATTCTGTTTCTATGTTTCTCTCAGACAGCATGAACCTATGAAATAGCATACCAGTGGAGACAGTGGATATAAATTTTATTTTACCCAAGACAATACAGGCCTTCAAGGTAAGCCTAGGCACATTTATATTGGCAAATCCCTGCTTTAGACCTCTGGGTGCCTCGTTCTTGCTGTAAACCAGATAGCAGTAGCCTCTCGTAATTTTGAACATTGCGCTGAATCAGCTATTTCGCCCCGTGGTCAATACTGCATCCTCATTAGTACTGTGATAATGGGTTGTGGTCTAGCCTAGAACCTGGAAGCAAGGCTGAAACAAGATAAATCACCACTGGTAAAGCCCCAGGAACCAGCAGTTAATGATGTTTTTTTTCCTCTGTTCATACCACAGGAAGTAGAAAATGAACTATGATTTAACTATAATAAATTTAAAAAATACTTCTAGTCCTTTATCTAAAAGAAATGTTGAAATGTCTCACCATATTATGTTTTTGTTTCTGCTACCCCATTACTGAGCTCCCAGAGTCACACCATTCTGCTGAAAACAGTATGATCTCACTGCAGTCCCAGCACATTTTCCTACTACTGAAAACAGGCTACTTGAACACTTCGTTAACAAAAAAAATCACTAGAAGGAGAGAGAGAGAGAGAGAGAAAGCAGAAAGAAAAACCCTTGACCAACTATATGGTGTACTGAACTCCAAGGCCTCTCATAGATCCTAATGCCCACCCACAGTGGCTCCTAGTCCATATAGTGGACTTCCGGGGTGGGGTCCTGCCCCTCAAGCTCCTGCCATGAGGAGAGAACCACAAAAGATCTCGGGGCACAGACCCTGGGGTTATGGAGGTTAATGGGCCAGAAATATAAATTACTCACCTGTAACCGTAATTCAGGTGATATTTAGTTCACATCTGTATGTTGGCAGTTCTGCTGGAGACAGTGGAATCATCAGAAGTCTTCAAGATAAGCTCCTCTCACCACCGGGGGTGGTGGTAATATCCTCCAAGTCTGCCCGTGATGTTAGATCTTTTGCATGCTGGCAGTGGGGATCTGGGTGCCACTTGCCAGGAGAGGCTAGGTGGGGTTGTGTGGATGTGAACTGTATACCACTAATAGAACTATGGTTACACGTCAGTAATCTATATTTCTAATAATGTGGATTCAGTTCACTATCCACACTTTGGCAGACTCCTAGCAGTCCTCCAGAAGGTGAGGGCAAGGCGTACACTGCTATTTGGTGAACAGAGACTGGAGGACCGAGGACTCAAAAGCAGCATCCCAACGACTCGTGATGTCAATGCTGTAATGGGAGATGAAGGTGTGTGCTTTACTCCAGGTTGCAACCCTGTATATCTGCACAATGGGGACATTTCTGGAAGCAGCCATAGAGGCAGCAGTATGCCTTGTGGACTGAGCCTTAAGTCCCTTGTGTGACTCCCTACCAGGCAGCCTACAGCAGAGGTTGAAGCAGGAAGTAATCCACCTGGCAATCATCTGCTTTGCTGCCAGTCTGCCAAACAATGCTACAATGTAAGTCACAAGCAGCTGGCATACCTCACCCCAGACTCCAGCCATGCACTTCTTATAATCAGATAGCGCCCTCCACAGGTCCAGAGTACAGAGCCTACGATCAGCCTGCAAGGATGGGCTGGTAAAGTATTTTGGAAAGCTAATCACCTGGTTAAGGTGAAGCTCCTATATTATCTTCAGGAGAAGTTTCAGGTGCAGACAAAAGACGACTTTATCTTTGTGGAAGACCAGGTAAGAAGTCTCTACTGAAAGTACCTGGAGCTCACTGATCCTTCTGGCCGATGTGATGGCCACCAGGAAGGCAGTCTTTCACGACAGATGTGACATCTTATACTTGTGCACTGGCTCAAACGGCTTGCACACGAGCACTGCCAGCACCAGCAGTAGCTATCATGGTGGTGGAGGTTCAAGCACTGGAGGGCACAAGTTGTCCAAGCCTTTGAAAAAGCACCCGACCACCTTCTCCTGGGCCACCATCGGCATACCAGGCTGCACCTGGTATGCAGATATAGCTGCCAGGTGCACCAAAGGGTCACTGTTTATACTAGTCGAGAATCCATGCCATGGAGCAGGTAAGGGAATTAAGCTCCTTACCCTAGCACCAGATCAAGAACCTCTTCAAATTAAATGCATAGCATTTACAAGTCACCTCCTTGCAGGATGCCTCTACAATGTGGAGGACATCTTCGAAAGACCCAGAGCATGGAACTCTAGCTGCTCAGGAACCAGACCAGGAGGTGCAGGGATTGAAAGTCCAGGTGCAGGATCTTCCCTTGTTGCCTGGGAAGGGAGGGAATGCGTACAAGAGATCTGGGGTCCGAGGTCTCATGAAGGCATCCCCCAACAGCATCCCAGAGAGTGGGGGGAAGGCACAAAACAGCCTCAGTTTGATGTTCTCCCACGAGGTGAACAGGTCCACCAGAAGGGTGCCCCACTGGGAGAACAGGTGGTCTACCACCTTGTGATTCGGGGACCATTTGTGCAATGTCTCCCTGGCCTGGCTGAGAGCGTCCATCAGCTGACTGTTTTCTCCCGTGACATGTATCGCCAGGAGATCTGCACCCAGGCTGCACATGACTGTTCAGTACGAAGGGCCTCCTAATACAAAGTAAGAGAGTGCGTCCCACCCTGCCTGTTCAGGTAGAACATGGTGGTCATGTTGTCCATCTGGACCTGTATGACCTGATCCCAGATCAATGGAGGAAATTCCATCACAGCCAGGTGCAGTGTACAGAACTCAAGTAGATCGATGTGGTGACAGGATTCCCGGGGTGACCAAAAGCCTCTGGTTTCCCAGGTGTTCTCCCCACCCCACCAGAGACACATCCATAATGAGCATGTTGGACAGTTTTGAGTAGACAAACAGGATTTCCTCCTCCAAATGTTGTGGGTCCAGCCACTACTGGATGGAATTCCACATCAGCTGGGTCACCACACCCCGCTGGTCCAAGTGACCTAGGCACTGGGAACACTGGCAGCCCAAATCCTGCTGCAAGTGACACATTGGCCAATGAGCCCAATGGATCATGCTAGAGGAGAATGCCAAGTACCCCAGCAGCCGAAGGAAGTCCTGGGCAAAGCACAAGTAGCCAACCTGAAATGATCTGGCAAAGGAGGTAAGATCTGAAGCCTGGTCTGCAGGGAGTGGGCCTTAGCCGGCAGGGAGTCTAGTTCTGCCCTGATGAACTTGATCACCTACAAGGGGACCAAATCAGACTTGGCCTGGTTAACCAGAAGACCCAAATACTGACAGGTCTAGAGGGCCAGATCCCTTGACCTCTTCATAGCCTCTTTAGATGACCTGGCTATCATCCAGTCATCCAGGTAGGGATAAATCCTGACACCCTGGCACCACAGGAAGGCCTCCATTGCTGTCATGCACTTGTTGAAGACCCTGGGCATGGACAAGAGGCCAAAGGGCATGACATGGAACTGGTACAGGATCCCCTCTGCATGGAACTGAAGGTACCAGCAAAGAAACAGATGGACTACGATGTGGAAGGATTTGTCCTGGATGTCCAGGGAGCAGAACCACATGCCCTGCTCCAGAGCCAGAATGATTTGATTCAGAGTGACCATATGGCACCTGCGCTCCCACAAGAACTGGTTCAGACTGTGCAGATCAAGTATGAGGCACCAGCCCCCTGTCCGTTTTGGAACCAGGAAGTACCTGAGCACATTTCCCCTGAATGGCCAGGGCATTTGGAACATGGGCTAGCACCCCACACTCTAAGAGCCGAGTGATGTTGGCTCAATGCCAGACAATGTATCCTTTGACACTTTGGTCTCCTGAGGAGCTCAGAATCGGTATGGCAGGAGAACATCAAAATTCAGTAGCAACCTTCTGCCCACTATTTCTAGAACTCACTTGTATGAGATAATGGCGGACCACTGTGGAAAGAAGTGGCACAACTGACCCCCGACCAGCAGCTGGTACAGGGACTGGATGGGAGGGAGGGAGGATGACACCCCATAACCCATCACTACACTGGCTCTGAGGCAGTTCCCACTGTTGGGGTCACTGAGACACCATCATCTCTGCCCCACCTCCCACATTTTTGCCCCTGGCAGCTGAACTTGGGTTTTGGATGCCAGCGCTGATGCTGCCCCTGCTAGGGCTGCTGCTGAGGCTGAAAGGACCGAAAAAGAAAGGCCTTCTTCTTAGACTTTTGACTCTTTTGGTCTTTCTTGGACAAAGCCATGAAATCTAGGGTGGCACTGGACTTTGCAATGTGCATGAGATCTTCCACACCAGGGCCAAAGAGGTCAGTGCCCAAGAAGAGGACACTGGTCAGCTGATGCGGAGTGTCTGCCAAGAAGGTGGACAGCCTCAGCCAGGCCCTCATATGAATGGCAATGGCTAAAGGTATGGCATGGGCACAGGAGTCACCCATGTCCAAGGTTGTCTGAAGTTGGTATATAGCCAGCAAGTGACTTCTGTCTTTGACAGCCTGAACAGGAAGCAGCTTGTCAGCTGGAAGGTGGGAGAGGAGATACCTTAACACTACAAACAGGGAATGGACATAATTCCCTAACATGACGGCATAGCTGGCCTGGAGAGACCCTATGATGCAGCAGCATACTCCTTTTTAGCTACATGGCCCATCTTCTTTGACCTTTTATTTGGGGGCTTGTCCATGTCCCGTTGGCCTCTTGATTCAACTTGCAGGTAAATATGAAGAAAACTGTCTGAATGACTTTTGGGTCTAGACAGAAACTCTTAACTATCCAGTCCCCACCCCCTCTCCCTTCTGCACCCTTGCTTCCCCTTCATAAGTGTATCTGCATACAGAATCTTGGTGTATAGCTAGACAACAAACTTGACTACTCAGTCCATATTGAAGGAATGCACGCCAAGCTTCGCTCAAAACTAGGTGTTATGTACCGCAATAAGGGTTGCCTTTCCCTTCCCATGCATCACAAACTGGTCATTAAAACCATCCTTCCCATGCTAAATTATGCAGACATTGTCTACAGCTCCGCCCCAGCCTCTTCCCTTGCCAAACTCGACACCCTCCTAAACTCTTTTTGCCATTTTGCCACCAACTCCCCACTCCACACTCACCACTGCTCTCTCTACTCGTCACTTTCTATTCTCCCCTTCCCCACTGCCATCTGATGCACTCCTTAGCTTGCACTGCCAAATACTGGTTTGCTTGCTACTTTCCTGTCTCTCCTCACTTCTGTCCCCAGCCAGCTACTCTCCTTACCCACTCCACTCCACAGCGTACCATTCTTTTTCTCTTTTTTGGCCCCACTCTTCGGCAGGTCAGTCTGCCTTCTCCTACCGACTACCCTCTCTTGAAACCAACTTCCTCCTACTCTCCAGCTAGCCTCCTCGCTCCCAGCATTCAAGCACCTGCTCCGAAGTGAACCAACAGCCTCTTGCCACTGCCCATAGCCCCTCGCCGCTTTAGCTCTAACTAATCAGGTGCTTTGTCCTTCTTCTTTTATGCCCTTGCCTTATACCAAGTTCATTTAGCTCTGTTTTATCTATGAACTGCATTTCTGAATTTTGTACTAAGTTGTATTTTAGCTTTTTGCTATTATGTAAAATTCCTGTTTTTGCACTTTTGTTCTTATGAACTGCACTCTGTATTTTGTACTGTGACTGTAGTGTTATGTTCATTTATTATGTAAAACTCATTTTGAATACTGTTTCCTACTGTTTTCCCCTTCCCCAGGTCACACCTGTAAATGAGTCCTAGCTCACTGTGCCTTTTCCGGTTACCAAACGTGTAAATAAATAAATAAAAATACATTTATGGAAGGCCAAATCCGTAACTAAGCCCTCCGGATGGGTAGTCAGAGGATCCAGAGAATGGCAGCCACAAATCTGCGAACCATGCAGGGAGACGGCACTGAGCATGATACTCGATAGAAACATAGAATTTGATGGCAGATAAGGACTGCTTGGCTCACCTAGTCTGCCCATTTCCCTATCTATTGGATAAGCTGCAGATTCTAGTTACCCAACAGCCTACTTCCTCCTACCCCTCACTATAATTGCCTTATGTCTGTCCCATGCATTCTTGAATTCCCCAACTGTTTCTGACCCCACAACCTCCTCAGGAAGGTGGTTCCATGCATCCACCACCCTCTCCATGAAAAAATACTTCCTCACATTGCCCCTGAGCCATCCCCACTCTATCTTCAAATTGTGCCCCCTTGTTCTTGTACATCATTTTTTCTGAAAGATGCTCCCATCCTGGACTTTGTTGATTCCCTTGAGGTACTTGAAAGTTTCTATCATGCCCCCCCCTCAAGGATATATATATTAAGCACTTTTAGTCTCTCTTCGTATGGCTTCTGTTGTAGACCCTGCACCATTTTAGTTGCCCTCCTCTGGACTGCTTCCATTCTGTCTATGTCCTTGTGGAGATGGGGTCTCCAGAACTGCATGCAGTACTCCACATGGGGTCTCACCAACTGTCTATACAGATGGATAACAGCTTCCTGTTTTCTACTGGTGATACCTCTCCCTATACATCCTAGTATCTCCCCAGACCTCCTTACTGCCTTTTCACATTGTTTACCTACCTTAAGGTCATCTAATATGACTACCCACAGGTCTCTTTCCATTTGTGTTGTTGTTAGTACCTCCCCCCATTGTGTACTCTACCCCTCGTTTTTTGTTTCCCAGGTGCATTATTTTGCACTTTTTTGCATTGAATCTAAGCTGCCATATTTTTGATCATTCCTCCAATCTTGCCAAGTCCCTTCTCATCCTTTGCACCCCCACTTGTGTATCAACCCTGTTGTAGATCTTTGTGTCGTCTGCAAAGAGGCATACTTTTCCTTCCAGCCCTTCTGCAATGTCTCCTACAAAGACATTAAAGAGGACTGGTCCCAGTACTGAACCCTGTGGTACCCCACTAGTAACCCCTCTTTCTTCAGAGTGTACTCCATTTACTATTACCCTCTGGGTCCTGTTGTCCAGCCAGCTTGTCACCCAGGCTACCACCCTTGGACCCACTCCCAAGCTGGTTAACTTGTTTATTAATCTTTTGTGTGAGACTGTGTCAAACGCTTTGATAAAGTCTAGGTAGCCCATATCCACAGCCCCTCCCTGGTCTACTACTTTAGTTACCCAGTCAAAGAAATCTATTAGATTCATCTGACATGACCTTCCTACTGTGAATCCATGCTGCCTTGGGTCCTATGCTCCGCTGGCTTCTAGGTACTCAGCAATTCTTTCTTTCAGAAGTTGCTACCAAAGCTCCAGGGCCAATCCAAAGATGGCCTCAGCAATAAGAAAGGCAATCCCTGGAGAATCATCCCTGTCCAGTATATCAATAAACTGGTATCTGGCCCATTTCTGAACCAGTTCTACGGGAACTTACATGGCTTCCAACATAAGCTGGACCAGAGCCCCCAAATGATACTGGCCCTTGGCCAGTGGTCAGTTCCTCAACAGGTTTCAGGTCAAACTTATGAATCCTGGTTGAGGCTAATGACGACTCACCTTTGGAGTCATCAGACAATTTTTCAAAGACTCCCTCAACCATCTGCCATCATGGACCACCCTGGTATCTTCATCCTGGGTGATCTCCACCAAGAGATGGCCTGGCAAGCCAGACATGGGGACAAGACTGCTCAGTCGGGACCCTAAACAGAGGCTGCAGTGGAGGTGGCTTCTTCTGAAGAGGCAGCGATGCAGACACTGGGGAATGCTGAGAAGCAAGAACCAGGGAAGGAATGACCGGCAAAGGCCGAGGGACCAAAGGTACAGGAGGCAGAGCCCTACCCCTCCCAGCAATAGTCTACAGTTGCCAGTGGAGCTCCTCATAGCATCGACGCATCTTTTGTTGATGCCTCTCTTTGCCAGAGGATGTCAAGGAGAAATGCTTCCTGGTCCAGTGGGATCAAGAGTGCGAGCAGCACCCAGACCTCGACCGTCAACCCAAAGGTCGACATCCATGACTATCCTCCAGAGGGTTTGTGTAAACCACATGCTCAGAAGGTTAAGCGCAACAGGCTTTGGAGGCATAATCACTGACAGAGACCGATCCTGTGGCAACTCAACCAGGGGTACTGACTGGGCCTCATCCTCCTGGATGAGGACAGGAAGCACCATGGACTGGGAGATAAACTCCTCATCGATCTCAGCCAACAGCCAGTCAACAGTCTCAAGAAGTGTCAAGCAGGCTGAGTTGAGGTTGACAGATCCAAAAGGGCTACTGTGGAGCCCTCAACCATCCCCTTGACCAAAGGGAGCTCAACAAAGGTCGAGCAGTCAGCGGAGTTAAAGAAGCAGGAAGATCATAAATGATCATTCCTGATCTCACATACAATACAGCATCTGGAGTAGAGATGTATCAAGTACCATAACTAATACAATATGACAGGAAGAGTTAATGCCACTAACTAGAACTAAGATCTGATATGTCAGTCATTCACTCCTATCTGTCTGCTCCTTCAGCTCATGTAAAAAAGATACAATAATTGGATAACAAAACAATCAGATATTATATGTGTAGGTCTGGGCCCGCCTTAGGTGAAATGAGCACAGTCCATCCTTTGTGCTGAAGTTTTTGATGTCAGTCTGACGACCTGTGGGATGATGGCTGGAAGTCAGAGAAAAAGTCTGCCAAGATTAATTCCTGATGGCGGAGTCATTGATGTTTGGTTTACTTGATTATCAGGAGCTGTCTGAGAGAAAACATATGGGTAGAATGGATGGGCCTAGCAGTCCTTATCTGCTGACAATTTCTATGTTTCTATGTGTCTAAGTAAGTGAGGAAAGAAAGAACTATGGGTAGATGAAGGAAGAATGGGAGAAAGAAGACAGGAGGAGTGCTGACCTCATGGTACAAATGTTGGATATGTGCCTAGTTGGTGTAGCACCCATCTACAACACCTGGTGTCGAATAAACTAATTTTATCCATGAGAGTGTAGGTTAATCTTTCTAAGGAATAGATTCTGAGCAACATTTTTTTTAACCAGCCTTCCAATGTGGGGATCTCTGGGGTATGCCACAGTCTGGTAATAGATGTTTTCACCTCGAAGATCATAATTAATAGGAGTTTTAAAGTTGGACCCCGAAGAAAACTCCCAGCTGGTGGGATAGTCAAAAAAATTACGGAAGGAGGTATAATCCCAGGGCTGTTAACGGTATCTTCTAGTGCCCATGTAACTGCCTGCCACAAAGGTTGTAACTGGGGGCAATCCCAGAAAATGTGCATCTCAGTAACCAAAATCTCTCCAATTTCTCCAACATACTCCCTTAAGTGGTCCTGCATATTTTGCCACTATGTAGGAGTGACCAGCAAAGGCCAAGGGGACTAGCAGTATAGCTTAGAGGTTAGAGTAACAAGTTGTGAAGGAGTTTGGTACATCCAGCAAACCTGGGTTTGATTCCCACAACCTCCACTTGCATACTGTGTGACTCTGAGTAAATCACAGAACTCTCCCCCCCCAGTGCTCCTGGGGTGCCTTTGAAACCAGGCACTTGTACCTAGTGGGCCCTACCCAGTTGCCAACGAACCAAAAAAAAAAAAGAGCTAAAAAAAAGTCAGGGGAGCAGAAGAAGCGATACCTGCACTTTCAGGTGAATTCCTGCCAATTGGCAGGAGTCAGTCTATAAGCAGGTATTGTATGTTTATGCCATGTCTCGAGGTTATGGTCTGTCTCTAACTCTCAATTCCATTTCTGTAAAACTGTGTCCATAGAATCTCATGCAGATTCCTGCAATTCTCTACACTAGTGGTCAATAAGATGGGTCCAGGCCTCCCCTCGGAGGTGTGACATGAATATTTTAGGGAGCTATGTCAGCTTGTCTGGCAGAGTGTAATATATCTCATCTCAGTCTGCCAGATATGACTTGAGCTGCAGGTACTGGAAATGAGTGGCCTTTAGGAGCTGGTAGCCAGTTTGGGGTTTTTTTCTATATATATTTTATCCCATTTTCCCCCCCACCATTTTCTCCCGGCCCTTGTCTCGGTGGTATGCGCACACCACAGTACTGGGACACCCTCCTGCTATTTGCTGCCCACCTACACTACCCTCACCCTCCATCTGGGGGCAGAGGAACTACAGAGGGTGACAGGGTGCCTCCCTTGGAGAGGAGAACTGCCTTTTGGCTGCTCAATCTTGCCCCCTCTCCTCCATGCTAGCTCTCTCTGATGACCCGAGCTTGTTTCTGAACCCAGGTCACTGGCATGACATGATGTAAGGCATCCAGTACCTCAACCCTCTGTGGCACCAGGCTGGCGGTGCTGGTAGCCAGTTTCTGCGGCAAAACTTTTTGCGTTTCCTGCTGTAGTGTAAATGGCTCTCCCTGAAGGGCTAGAGGACCAGACACATTTCTTAGAACTCTTCAGAGAAGGACCCTCCAATGCTGGCCCCAGCCAGGAATGGCAGTAAGACTGACTAGGAACTCACCACATCCACCTTTCCCTCTTCATCCATAACTACAAGCTCAGCAGGCAACCTGGTCATCACCGAGGCCTTCTTATGCTCTTTGGCTTACCAAGGGTCAATCAAACCTTCTGGTCTTCGATGGATGAGGGCAGCATGACCTGGCACAAACTGCATCCGTCTACATCATAAAGACTGCCTAAGCAGTAGAGGCACATGTTGTACTGATCCGTGGCTGACCCTTTTTGTCTGCACTGTGTGCAGAACTTAAAACCCTTGCTGTGCCCCAGACTGATATATCAGTCCAGAATTCCTATACGTTCTAATTCTGTCAGCAGCCTAAGGGTTAAACCCTGGTTTCTTGCTCTCCATTGTTGATCGTGACCACGAAATGGAGCCAGAAGACAGTGGAGCAACTATAAAGTTGAATATGGACTGAAACAGTCGAAGAATCACCTAAAAAGTACTTGAAGAACTTAAATTCCTTCAGTGCTGCTGAGCTGCAAAGGAGACCTGTCCCTTCCAGCAGAAAGAAAGATCTGATGTCACGTGGCAGAGCCAGAGGATATACCACCCGGGTGGTGGGAGGAGCTCAGCTTGAAGAGTTTAGATGACTCAGCTGTCTCCAGCAAAACTGACAAAGTGTGGCTAATGAAATGAATCCACATTACTAGAACAGGATATATCCCTGACAGACACAGCCAGGGAGAACAAATTCTGGTCAGATCCACCACGGCTGCAAAAATGAAGTTAGTGAAGTTGTGTGGAAATGTTAAGGAGGTATGGAGAAACAACACAATGATTTGTAAGTAGTAAGATTTGTTTTAGTTTCTGTTCTAAGGAAGGCATACACATTATTAGGAAAATATATGAAGGTGTACATTTTAATGGAAGGAATAGGAAGCAGTATAGGTTTACAAAAGAACCCCAAAGCAAATGCCACTGATGTATATGTAATCCAGGATGATATTTGCCGGACAGTCAAATTTTAAAGAAAACACAATTGCACATACCCCAATAATGCAAAGCATCATGGGACACATATGCAAATCCCCATGTGGTACAGAAGGTGGCAGTACATGAAAAAGTAATGGCTGACATATGTTCAGCCTTGGGATTATTTACACAGTTTTTTTTTTTTTTTTTAGAGAAACGTTTTTTGTCCATGAGGTGATGTAAGTTATACAGTATTTAAGCAATGAGTTGATGTCAGGAAGTCAGGTGCAATGATGGACTCTTAGGAGAGAAAATGTGACAGTAACTTTCAGAGGGGGTCGCTTTTGATAAGGGCAAGGTAGTTATGCTTGTGATAATGGGAATATTAGGAAAGTATGAGGTCTATGCAGACACTGTCTATGTATCTATGTATCTATGTAAATATGCACAGTTTCATAAGTATGTGCTCAGAGTGCAGGCAAATGTGATATGCAGGGTTGTTTTGGAAATAGGTAAAAATAGTGATACATGCAATTGTTAGAAAGGTAGATAATTACACAGACATATAGATAGAGAAAGAGACAGGCAGAATAGAAATGGCAGTGAAGTACTGAAGTGACACCAACCTCACCCCCACCCCGCAGACATGGACAGGCACTGGGGTGTGCCTTCGGGTCACTGCCCATAACGCTCACACCATTTCATCTCACTCTACCCTGCAGAAACAGACAAGAGTTGAGGTGTGCCTTGGGGTGTTCAAACTTTACACTTACCCCATTCCATAAGGAAATACGCGGAAATGGGTACAGTATATGAGAATGGAGTGAACTTTGGAGCTGAAGAGTCAAAGGCACACCTCGATACCTGTCACTGGCTGCAGGGTGGGGATGGGGGTGGAATGGTGTGAGCATTACTGTTGACAATCTCAAGTCACACCCTTGATGCTTGTCAGTCCCTACAGGGCAGGGTGTTATGGTCAGAAACCCTAATGCCCTGGGTGTTTCTTGGTATTTTCACTCCCAAGTTTTCAGCATGGGCTTTTTGTGATCCCACCACATGAACAGTGACACTATCAGTACATTAACTGAAAGATGATTTTGCACAGTGACTGTGCCATTTGGCGCCACAGGTGCAAAAACACATTTTGAACATAATGTAAAAAATGACAGCTGCACTGTTTATGAGGAGGTGTAAAAAATGGTAATGTTGAAAATCTACAGTGAAACTATAAAAAAAATTGGTGAAGTCATGACACTGCTCCTGCTAATATATGATTTTTTCCAAATTCCTATGCATCCCATTGTTTTCATCTCTTATTGCTGTTATGTGACTTCTTAACCTAGCAACAGCATTTAATGCATTACATTATAAGGACAAGTAAATGTTTTTAATACATTTACAGACAGTTACATAAACTTAATTTCCTTCATAGAATAATTTACATTTAGTAACAGTGGTAGTACAAAGCAATTACTCAGTAAAAATTATTGTATGGGAAGTGTCTTCCTAACACAAATTCTCAAGACATAGAAACCTACCTAGAGTCCCTAAACCTTCCAACGTTGGATGATTCCAGTCAAGCCCTCTTAGCTTCACCGATATCCACTACCAAAATAGAAAGAGCCATTAGCAGCCTTACCCTGGACAAAGCACCTGGCCTGGATGGATTCCCATCAAATTTCTACAAAACATTTGCCAAAGAACTAGCCCCCCTTTTGCTTAAATTATACAATTACATGTTCAAATTAGACAAGTTGGATCCAGCCCTCATGGATGCCATGATTATTCTTTTACTCAAACCAGACAAGATCCACTTAAATCCAGCTAGCTATAGGCCAATCTCTCTGCTAAATTATGATATTAAAATCCTGGCAGGGGTCCTCTTGCTCCGAATAAAAGCACACTGGACCTGACTTTTAAGTCAGGAACAGGTGGGGTTTGTAGTGGGCCGCTCTCTTGCTGACCACCTTAGGACACTCACACACATTTTCCAAGCGGCCCAGTCTTCCCAGTCCCCTATGGCGTTAATTTCCCTAGATGCCGAAAAGGCTTTTGATAGGGTGCAATGGGAATTTTTATGGTTGACTTTGCTGAAAATGGGCTTTCCCCCTAAGTTTGTTGTAATGATACAGTCCCTTTATGCCTCCCCATCGGCCAAGATCTATTGCAATGGGATTTTTTTCTGCCAGGTTTCCTTTATATACGGGCACCAGACAGGGTTGCCCCCTCTCACCATTTTTGTTTAACCTTTATTTAGAACCCTTACTCCGGCATATTAAACAGGCCCCCCTAATTAGGTGCATCCCTTTCCATACTCAGGCCCTTAAAATCTGGGTTGTCAACCAGTATGGTAAGCTATCCAATTATAAGCTAAATATTTCTAAAACCGAAATCTTCCCTCTGAACAGTTTCACCTTGAAATCCGATTTTGCACACTTAGGTATTAAATGGTCCTCCCAATCTCTCAAGTATTTAGGTATTTACTTATCTAGAGACCCTATTCTAGTTCAGAAGCTCAATCTAGAGGACTTGGTTGGTGTTAGCCAACAGGATCTCTTGAGATGGCATTATTTACCCCTCTCTTTATGGGCCCAAATAAATATAATTAAGATGAACATTCTTCCCCGGCTTTTTTAACCCCTAAATTTATTAAACCTATGGCTTCCGATCTCTTTTTTCAAACATTTATAATCCATGATATCAAAATTTATCTGGCTAGGCAAACATCCCCACTGAGCCTTTTATAAACTCAGTGTCCCCAAAGCCCAGAGTGGACTTTGTCTCCCCAATTTTCTTTTATATTATTGGGTGAGTCATTTAACTAAATTGGGGAAATGGTTAGCGCAGGAAGAAATGGAATACACCCCCATCTGGCTTCAAATTGAGAATGATCTCTTACGATCTAATAACATTAATCTTGCTACGTTTTTTTTACTTAACAAAATCATCGCTGTCAGAATGGCTACAGGACTCGGTAATTAGCACCTCCTTAAGAGTACTGTCACAATGCTGCTCATACCTTAAGATACCCCTTAAAGTCGATATGGGTCAGCCAATCATGCTAAACCCCAACATCAAAATTGGGGGGTCATGTATTCTGCCTCAATGGCTCCCACAGTTACAAGAGGCATGTGTGGAAGACCTATTTTCCCAGGACGACCTCCTTTCTTCATCTGAAATCCTCAGTAAGTTTGACATCCCGAGATGGCTGATTTTTAAGGTGTACCAAATAAGGCACACTATAAGTACCTTGTTTGGGGTAAAATCTTGACTATCCTTAATCAGACCCTTAATGGCTCAAGTCAGTGAAAGTTCTTTAAGGCCACATTCAGTTTCTTCAGTATACATTCTCCTCATGTCGTCTATATGCTCTGGTCCTCTTCCTGGTTCCCCAATCTAGTCAGCCTTACTTCCAGATGTGACCCTTAACTGGGCCCGGATCTGGAAGGATCTTTATACCTACCACTCTCAAGATGGACTTAGACTCACTCAATACCACATACTGAATAACATGTATTATATCCCTATGAGACTGGCTAAATTGGGCAGGACACCAGACACCACTTGTACCAGGTGTGGCAGGGAAGAAGGGAACATGGTGCACATATTTTGGCACTGTGAGAAGGTTTCCTCACTCTGGCGGGAAATCAGATCTAAACTCGATCCCTGGCTGGGGTTAGAAGACCTTTTCACAATCGAGGTTTGTATCCTAGGATGATATGAGGGTGTTACTGCTAAGGAATGTAGATATCATATGGCCTTAATCACCATCATTGTTAAAAAATTGGTCCTGAAGCACTGGATGGATCAGCTAACAATATCTTATAGTGAATGGTTAAAGGATATATCTAACTTTTTTACATCTGAACAACCGATAGCAGGTTTTAGGAATAACATGGCAAGCTTTGACAAGAAATGGGGGAAGCTACATGCACTATATTTGTAATGAGTGTCAATTTAACTGGATGATCATTTGCCTTAATATAAGGGATGTCTCCTCTCCTCCTGACATAGACAGGCACACTCCAGAGGGGTGGGAACATGGGAGGGGGTGGGAGGATGAGGGAGGTTAGGGATGAGGGGTGGGTTGGGGGACTTAGCTAGCTGTTTTACGTACAGTTAGGAGGTTTAGATTATTGCTGTACTTGACACACACATTATACCTTACTTATGTGTATCTGCCTTTTTGGTAAAATGAATAAACTTTGAATTTAAAAAAACAAAACAAAGCAATTACTCAGACAACTTGAAAATTATAACTACTTTATATTGTACATTGATACCTCATAAGGAGCAGTGTCAGTGGCTCAGCAGGTAGCACACTCGCCTCTGAAGCCAGGAGATCAGAATGCTGTGGGTTCTATCCCCACATCAGGCATGTGGTTTAAAAATCCCAATACTGGCACTGTAGTGCAGCATGAGTGGGGGTTGCTGTATTCCTCAGGTGCTGTCTTTCAGATGAGACATTAAACCGTGGTCCCATCTGCCTGTTCTGGTGGTAGTTGAGGTGGATGTTAAAGATCCCATGATACTTCTCGAAAAGAGTACAGGAATTCCCCCGGTGCCCTGGACAAATTCCCTCCATTCACTAAAAAATACCACCAACAGCTTAATCTGATTCAAGGTCAGTTGGCATTCATCTGTATCCCCCTCCCCCGGGTCCTGCCTGAAAATAGGCAGAATTTGTCTAGTGCACTTACCTGGTCAACAAAAACTAAATAAATAAATAAAGGACCTCCTTCAAATTGAGATGTAAATGTCACACATTTATCAGGAATATTTTACTATCCTAAATACATTTCTTGCTTCAGTAACTGCTCAGCACATCTGTTGCATGACCTACTTATTGACATTCTACAACAGCTATGCAATGTATTGCTGCTTACTACACCAACATCATGAACCATAAAACAGATGACTGCCATAACTAGGAAGGCAGCATAGCACAGTGGATTAAGGTTCTGAGCTGCAAATCTGGAGACCTGGGTTTGAATCCCACAGCCCCCACTTGCATACTGGGTGACCCTGAGCAAGTCACTTAACTTCCATGTGCTCCCAGGTTGCCCCTGAAAACAAGCTTTCAGCTTAGTGTGCCACTTCTGATTAAACAATTGAAAGAAAAAAAACACAATATATTATTTTTCTTGCTTTATTTTGCTACTACAAGCTTTGACTAATACAGCCATCCTTAAATGTACTTTGTATAGCTTATGTGTCTGTGACCTAGGCAGAACTACACTTAACATCGGAACTATACCTGTTATTTGTTTTATCTGCCAATTTTGTATTGCAACCTCCCGGGTCGTGTCTGAAAATAGTCATATTTTGTGGCTATGACACCTTACCCGTTAAACAAAAACTAAATAAATAAATTAAGAATCTCATACATAAATAAATAAATAATCAGAATAGCATTTATTTTAGTAGTATCTCCTTCCTTTTCAGGTGCCCATGACACTATGTATATATATTTATTTATTTTAACTTCAAAGCACTAAACCTATTCAAATGCACAAACCACAAGATTTTATTCTCTTCACACATTACTGTTAAACTTCAGGTCCCAGAATGGCCAAGAAACAATTTAGACTTCACTCTTGCATGCCACTGTCACACCCACTTCTCATGCAAACAACAATCAATTGCAGAAACCCTTTTCGTTTCTGTGCTATGCACTATTACATCAGAGAGACATAAATCTTACAGAACTGCTAAAAAAACACATTTATCAAGGCTGGATTTCTGAATTAAAAGCTGTCGTTAACAGTACCTATGTAAATAATAGTTTACTGGCTACAAATGATGCTACAGACATGACATTAACAAAATTTCTGTTTTACATGGAAAGCATCCATATAATGAACTTGTCATACAGGATTTGTGACCTTCTGTCTGCAAGTATCTGACAAAGGAAAAGGCACCTGCTTGATCCTTCTTTTATTTTATTTTTATGCCCAACTTGCACATACTGTTAGAGCCAAATATTGACATGCTTAGAGTTAAAAAAAAATCATGATGTCTATGTGTGTGTTTGGGGTGGGGGGTATGCCTAGATGCAGTTTCAGGCATTCCTTAATTACTTCCCTGGGCAGCTCTGATAGTTGTTCCAACATGATAGATCCACCTCATGCCCCTCCCACATGAGCCAAAATAAAAAGTAGGGGTGGATCTTTAGGAGCTTCTTGGGTGGAGGCGAGGGTGGATCTTACTTCCCCCCAAAAAACTAGTGCTGCCTCTCACTACTCAGGTACCAGTTCTTGTACCTCCCATTTAAGAAAGAAAGTCAGTTCCATGGACAGAAAACATGACATCACTCATTTTGTACATGCAAAATGTCTGCAGACTCCACCCACTGCAGCCGTAAAAAACTGTATGGGGGGAATACCCATCTTATTTGCTTTTATGGGCTTGAGTTGAGCCCCAATGTTTCACAGCCAAGCACTACCAAGTGAAAGAAACTGGTTGACTACACTCACAAATGTAGTTTCAAAGATTAATTCCTATGTAAAGAAAGAGACTCGTCCTCCTGAAAAGAACTGGAGTTTTCTCAACTGGAAAAGCAGTTAGACTGAATTACCATTGTCAGGGCTGTCTGATATCTTCCACATCAGAGACAACATCTCAAGAGCACGGGTCCATATAAGAAGGCAAGTAAGTCATTCCATCACGCAGGGTGTCCACTTTATAAATGGCATGGAAAAAAACAGGCGTACTGATGTCAAATGATGACAAATCAGTAATCCTCAAACCTTAAAGAAGTTACAGAACACTGACATGTTTTCATATTTAATCATTTATCAGACTGTCGGATGACCACTTCATACTTTCTTGGTCAAACAGGACAGGCAGTGGGTGAAGTGGTTAGGGCACAGGCTTGTGAACCTGGAGAGTCCAGTTTCAAATCCCACTACTGCCACTGGTGCTCAGTGTGACTGTGAGCAAGTCAGCTGATCTTCTTGTGCCTAAGTTCCTCCAGTCTTACCACTGAATAGAAGACACACAACACACACACACACATAAATGTATCTAATATGGCCTATCCACGTAAATTAATTTGATAAAAGATAAATAAATATACAATTATCAAGTCAAAATACTAGGGCAACATCATTGGAACAGAATTTGATTTTATATAGTGCCTTTGATGTAAACTGTATCCCAACGAGCTTTACAAGCCACACACACTTGCATCTACTATTAAACAAGATAGGACAGACTGAGCGTTAGTGGGAGATCAGGGAAAGCTCAGGAAGGGCAGAGAGACAGAGAGACGGGGAGAAAGAAAGCAAGAGGGAGAGGGAAAGAGGGAGAGAAAAGGGGGCAGAGAGAGGGAGAAGGGGGAGACAGAAACAGAATTTGTCTGACCTAGTCTGTCCAGTTTGTCCTTGCTATACTAGCACTGCAGAACATTCCTGATCTCTGGCTAATCCCCCCCCCCACCACCGCTTGTCTACTAAGATTTCTTTGTACCCATCCCATGCATGCTTGAAGCCCACCACTGTTTTCACTCCTACCACCTCCGCTGGTAGTTTTCCAGGCATCCACCACTCTTTCAGTGAAGACGTACTTCCTCACATCTCTCCCAAAATTCCCTCTTCCAGCTTCATTGTGTGCCCTGTCTTGGTGCACCTTCTACTCTGAAAAATACTCCCCTCCTGTACCTTGTTCACCCCATGAGGTACATACAGGTCCCATCATGTCCCCCATCTCCCTTTTCTCTTCCAGGGTGTACATACTGAGATACCTCAGTCTCTCCTCATAGGGCTTATGATGCAGCTCCTGCACCATTTTAGTTGCCCTCCTCTGGACAGCCTCTACCCTGTCTATGTCCTTCCCAATATGTGGTCTCCAGAATTGGATACAGTACTCCATGTGGGGTCTCACCATCAATCAACACGGTGGCAACACCAGCTCTCTCCTTCTGCTTGGGATTCCCCTTCCTATTTACCCCAGCATCCCACGGGGGGTGGGGGATTAAGTAAAAAGAAGTTTAAGTGACTTGTTTATGGTCACACAGACGGTAAGCAGCTGTGGTGCTGGGATTCAAAGCTGGGGTCCCAGGTTCACAGCTCTGCTCTCTAACCACTAGGCTTCACTGCCTACACTTGACAGAATGTAACACCTTTGTTTCAGTGGGTGTTTTGGACCCTTGAGGCGCAGCCTAAATAAAAAGGTTGATCCTTCACCGATGCAGTTAGACTATCTTTCTGATCACATTTAGCTATATATGTAATAATACACTGCCAGTAGTGCATATTTCTTTTTACGTATCTGTGACTTGTGATGACACTTAACCACTTTCATGGTTTAATATGGATCACACACTGAGGGTGTGTGAAAACATGAAGTTACCATACTGTGTGTGTGTGTGTGTGTGTGTGTGTGTGTGTGTGTGTGTGTGTTTTGTTTGCTTTTTGTTATAATTACTGGATTTAAAAGTGGACAGAAGTGAAGTTGAACCACACTGCTCTTCTGCTGGACTGGGTGAAGCCGAAACAACTGTGCAGTCTAGGAAAAAACAGAAAGCAGTTGGTTGGTTGATAGTCTGCAACTGTTTGTTGCTGTGTGTAGAACAGAGAAGTACAGCCTGGTTTTCACATTGTAAAGCCAGTTAATCAGTAATTCTATTAGTTTCATGATCAAAAAGCTAGAAAATGAAACTGCAACTTTTTTAATACTTAAATTGTGCAAAGGAAGGATGATTGCTGACCTCTAACCCCATGACGTTCAGTTCATCTCCTGCCCACTCTCACTGGTTGCTAGGGACGCTGGCACTAGATGATGTGAATAGTGCAGGACTAAAGGTTAGCCCCAATTTTTGCATGATTTAGGTTTTAAATAGGGATACATGGAATCAGTCAATTTTGTTCCATCTAGCATCTGATGGAATTTCAGAATTTCTGAGTCCGATTTGCCCCTGATTCAATTAGCCCTCAGCAACTGAAATCAGACCTGAAATCAGAAATTCCAGTTCCGATCCCAGCCCTGGAACTTTAAGTCTCTCCCCCTTCCTTCAGAATACTTAAAATTTTAAATCAATATTATCCCCCTTGCCCTCAAGAGTTGCAGGTACTTTGCAATATAAACTCTAGTCACCACCTCCACCCCCATCACATTCAGCTGGAAATAAAAATACTGGACACTAGCCTGGCCCAGTAGCCACCACCTCCAAGCAGCCAGTTCCAAGTCATTCCTACCTCCTCCAGCACTGTGGAGTAAAAGCCATGAGACGCTCAGTCATGGTCCTTCCATCCCAAACATTTTCAGATTCCTCATGGTTGGTTGTCATCATCACCATCATCATCAACAGCAGCAGCAGAGGCCGGTCCACTGGTGCAGTGGTTGGATTTCCGCTTGCGACGCCGTCGACCTGGGTTCAGAAATGGACTCGGGGAACTGGAGGGCCGGCCAGGGGAGAAGGATTAAGTGTCCCATGGACTGCTCTCCTTCTCTGGGGGGGGGGATGAGTGCCCGGTGCTCGAGGGACTCCTGGTGGAGGCCGGGAGAACCTCAGGTGATCGGCGTCTGGAGCTAGGAAGGGCAGGGCAGATGCAGGACATCATTGCACGTCCCTGTCCCTGGGGGTAAAACTAGAAAAATAACGCTTACTGCCACCATGAATGAAGCCTGCCCTTGGCTTCAATTAGCTTCCAGGCTGGCTCCCCAATACAGTCCCAGGATTGAGGCACTATGCCCCGGTGCCACAACCCCACCCTGGCGGGTAAGCCAGGTGTGTCGGGGGAATGGAGGCCAATATGGAAGTGGGAGTGCAAGGGTCTTTGACTGGGCAGATGCACCAGTGGCTGTAAGTGGAAAAAAAATGCAAATTAAAAAAAAAATCAGCAGCACTCAGACTATCGACCAACTCCCCCTACCACCAATAAATCTTCCTTCCATGGGTAGTAACAGGCTAACTGCCAAGAGGGGTGGGTGATGGGCACAAACCTTCGCTTTTCCTTGCCCGTTGCCATAGTCTAAATGAATGTAAATGCGTTCTTTCAGACTACAGTGGACAGCCAGGGGAGAAGGGAGGGAGGGTTTGTGGCAGTCACGTGCCCTCTTGGCAGTTGGTCTAATCCTACCCATGATGGCAATGGGAAGTAGGAGCCATGTCAGTAGGGAGTCCAAATCGAGTTGTGAGAATGATGAGTACCAGACTAACTATGCCCGAGAGTCCCGTGGTTACCTATTGTGCTACAACTCCAGAGGATGTAGGACTGAGGCAGAGCTGACTGCTCAGAAGTGACATGGCCACTGGGTCAGGCTGGAGTGCCCTGCATATACACATCACTGAGTGTGACAGCGGGGGGGAGGGGGAGACCACCAGTGATCGGGTGGTGATGGAATGGTGGGATAATTGATTTAATTGTGCTGGGGCAGATGGGGAGCCATCTGAGTGAGGGGCGGTGGGGTTACACTAAAGTGTCAGATGTGGAATCGAAATCAGAATACAAACTTTTTTTTTCTGTAAGGCATTAGGATTTTTAGCCTTCAATTCTGAAAACTCTAATTCCTACAAAAAGGTCTAAACCCGAAGAATCCAATTCCGAAATTCTAAGCATCCCTAGTTTGAAACATTAGTTTCCTACAATGTTTTATAATTTGTCATGTGATCTGAGTGAAGCAGGTCTTTCACCACGTGTCTAATTCTGACAGATCCGCCTAGCTCTTGTGACAGGTTCAGATTCCTTTTGCTAAAATTGATAAACAGGAGGGAGGTTCATGAGGGACCTGAAGAAGTATTATTTTACAGGAAGGGTGGTGGGGCCATGGAACAGTCTGCCAGCCAAGGTGGTGGGCGCTAAAACAGTTGTTGACATCAAGCATGGTTGGGACAGAGTGAAGAGCACAGACGTCACTCAGGCAACTGAATCGGGAAAGAGAATGGGAGCAGGGAATTGGACCCTGGATGGACAATAGTTCCCTTGGTTAGACAGGGATCTCGGGCAAAGTGGATGGACCCCTGGTCTTCTTCTGCCCTCACTTTCTATGTTTCTAGAAAAATACACTGCAAATAGTTAAATAAAATGGGCACTGATGGTTAAACAATCTACCATCTGGGAGGTGCTGCAAAAACTTTAACACAAAAACTAAACAGGACTCTGAAAGTGAAGTGCAAGTTCATAATGAAGAAAAGGGGCAGAAATAATATAGTGCCTTTGTACAAACTGTATCCCAAAGCACTCAGCAATGCAGGAGACAGAGGAGAGAGAATGTTGCTGCCATTTCAGGGGTACCTGAATATTTAAATTGTAAAAACAGAGATAAGAGCAAAATTACAGAGAAGATAAAGCAACAGTATTTGTTATTGGAAACAATTTAATCAAAGAAAACACAGAAAAGGTCAAAAGAAAAAGATCATACGTCCATCCAGTCTGCCCTATTTTACCCTATCCTACCCCAGGACCTAATGACTAGTCGGGGTTATTGCCCTTGTCACCCCTCTTGTTCCCTGCCCTACTGCTTTCCCCTGTGTAACTATTAAGCTTTTTACTCGATCCCAGCCACGTTTGAAACCATTACTGGTTCTTCCACCCACCACCTCTACTGGTAGGCTGTTCCTCAGCTGAACCACTTTCTGTGTAAAATAAAACTTTCTCAAATCCCTCCTAAACCCCCCTTCCCCCGCCAACTTCCAGTCATGTTCCCATGTTCTTGATTTTCAGTCTGGCTGAACATTTCTTCACAATTTACCTTGTTCATTCATTTCAGGACCTTGAAGGTCTCTATCATCATATATATATATTTTTTATTAATCAAAATTATAATGGGCCGGCCTGCTGGCACAGCGATAGTGCTACCGCTTGTGGCGCTGACAACCCGAGTTCGGGAATGAGCTAGAGTCATCACAGGGCCAGCTGGTCAGAGAAGGATCAAGCATGGAATGGACTGCTCTCCTCCAGGGAGGGAGTGGCATGGCGCCCAAAGTTTGACTGCCCCCTAGTGGAGGTTGTGGGATAGTACAAAAAGCAGTGCAGAAGCACAACATGTGTGGCACCAATATTAATGCCATTGCATGCACAGCTCCTCCGTGCCACAGGGAAGGAGAGGGCAAGAAACAAGGAAGCATCATGAATGGCATGATGATTGCTGTCCCTCGCAGGCCCTGCAATCAGCGACTCTGGCATGGCCACTGGATCCTTGACCTGGCAGGCTGAGTGCACTCCCTGCCACCTTGCCTTGGTGGGTAAGCTGTGGGAACTTGGCCCAGGAAGTCCCAGGGGAAGCCAGGGTGACAGGGCTGGGGGCGGGGGATTGGCAGGATGGGGCTATACCAGGAGGGAAGAAAAATGATTAACTGAAACAAGATATATATATATATATATATATACGTACTTACATATACACATAATGTATTTCCAGGAAAAAATAAATATATCCATTTTGGGGTTTCTGAAGATTTTTAAAAGTCTTTGCTCTCTGGCCATGCCTCCATGAATACATTTAGCATTCTGGAGTAGTGTTGTGCTGGCTACCATCAGAAGTGTGTGCTAGCACCCTCCTAATACATTCATGGTATGAATCAAGTACTGTACGTAAAGTCAAAAAAGTAACCCTGAGGGGCGGGATTTTCTAAATTGCTAGTGGAGGCCATCTTTAATGACTGGAGTCATTAATTACAAAAATTAATAAAAGCATTTTTTAGAAACACCTCAGAGAAATAAAAAAATACACTGATTATGAATCTAATTATATCAGAAATATATGAATGCTAAAAAAAATGTGATTACTTTTTTATGCCAAATTACAAATACTGCTGCTTTAAGCACAGGGGCCTTAAATTACTTTTTCAGGGTCACTCAAGGAGCAAGCGACGGCTATGGGATTGACTGATTTTTTTTTTTTTTTAATTTATTTTTGTTGACAAGGAAAAGAAGGCATGTAAAACAGTTCCCATTTTTTCTGATTTTCTTCCTGTTTAACCCTGAGTGTTCATGCTCACAGCTGTGAAGTATGACTGCTGGGCAAAACTGCCACCCAATCAGAAATGCATCCATTCTTTTGCAATGACTAAACAAGCTCAACTCAAAACAGTTCCTTGAAGTATAAGAGAAATCAAAGAAGAAACACAGAGCTGGAAGATACTGGAACACAGAGTTTTACTGGTCCGGGTGAGGACAGCTTTGTCCCTAAAATAGGTGTGTAGGAAATGGAAATGGAGTTAACATATCATTTATCCCTGAAAATACTGTATGTGATGAATGCCAATAAACACTGAGGATGAAAAGTCTGTCTGTCTGGAGAGGCTGTATAAATCTGGCAGCTGGGATGGGACAAGTCAAAACAAAGAAGAAAAAAACATGAATCTCTGCTTAAACTCGAAGGATATCCTGAGAGCATAAAAAACGGGATCTACAAAACTGACTCAAATAGCTGTAAGCTACAGCTCACTGCCAGCATTTCCTGTCCCCCTGCTCCATCACTGAACCCCCTTCCCCAGGCACAGATGGAAATTCTCCCTTTTAAAGTCTATAAAGAGCCCATCACACAGTTCTGGAAGGACCCCTGACCTGGTTTACATTTAAAAAATTCTTATCTAAACTTCTCTGCAGAGGAAGCATTTAAAGGTCCTCTGCCTCTGGCAATTCTTAGCAATCAAATGGCTGTGCTACAGAGACGGCCATACCTCTCAACTGTCACTCATCAGGAGGAACATCCCTCATTTCCTGACCCCCTCCTCCGGTCCATACAGTTCAACAATCCCACATTAGGAGGCATGTCCCTCATTACAGACATATAACGTAGCTATACAAGATGTAATCCATTCAGGAAAGACTATGGGAAAGCAGAAATGGAACTGATGCATACTACTTTTGGCATCCATGATTCCACTTAAGCGGAATCGCATCTCAAAATTAGTATGCAGCAGATCGCTGCACTTCCCTTCTTCCCCCATCCCACCCCCCAAGCTAGGACTAGTTTTTAAATGCCAACACCAGGAGTCCTTTCTCGGTGTCTGCTATCACTTTCTTGTTTGCAGCTACTGCTCTTTATGCCCCCTTGTCTCCAGTTGGCCCCTATTCTGCTTGGCCATCCCAGCCCCATCACCCAGTACCCCCAGAACTTACCATCACCTCTGTGAGTTCCCCAAGACAGAGCTTGACCCTCTCAGGTGGGGGTGGTGGAGGATTCCCCAATCTCTGCCACTGAACAGATCTGGTGCATAGAGGTGGCGCCCGAGTAGCTAGGTGTGGCACCTGTGGGCAGTCAGTGTCATCCTGCCACCAGTCGAGGTATTTTCCACTTTCTACTTCCTTCCTTCCCCAGGGCAGCAGTGGTGAGGGTGCACAAGCACGCATACATAGATACATAGATACATAGATACATAGATACATAGATACATAGACAGTGTCGGCAGATAAGGGCCTATGGCCCACCTAGTCTGCCCATTTGAGCTTGTAAGTTCAGTTTGTTTTCCTAGAAGTCTATTTCCCCTTACCCCTGACCTCTAGAATTCCTTTATGTCTATCCCATGCATTCTTAAATCCCGTGATTGTTTCAGCTCCCACCACTTCCTCTGGCAGGGTGTTCCACTTGTCCACCACCCGTTCTGTGAAGAAATTCTTTCTCATGTTTCCTCTGAATCGTCCTCCTCCAACTTCATCCCATGCCCTCTAGTCCTGAAACATCTTTTTGCTTAAAATAGTGTTTTCCTGCACCCTGTTCCTCCCTGTAAGATACTTGTATGTCTATCATATCCCCTCTCTCCCTCCTCTCCTCCAGGGAGTACATGTTCAGTTCCTTCAACCTGTCTTCATAGGACTTGTGATGCAACCCATGCACAATCTTTGTTGCCCTCCTCTGAACCTTCTCTACCCTGTCTATGTCCTTACGTAGGTATGGTCTCCAGAACTGTACACTGTACTCCAGGTGGGGCCTCACAAACATGCACAGTGCCGGAACCAGTCAACATCCTCCCTGCCAAAAGCTGCTCCTGATGGCACTGCCATCTGAGGTCACCGAGGTGGCAGATTAGCAGCAGAGCTGGCTGCCCTCCCTCCCCAGAGGATCCCCCTGTTCCCCAACAACCTGAGCTCATTCCTAAAATCGGGTTGCCGGCTACCGCTGTGCCAATAGGCCAGCGCCCTGCTTTCACTCTCTAAATGTGAGGAATCGCTCCAAACATTTTTGGGTGTGCTGTGTTGTTCTGGCAGTCCTAGCTGACAGTGCTGGAGAGAGAGTGAGCCTGGAATGAGAAAGAGAAAGGGGGAGAGAAAGTGAAAGACAGAATGAAAGAGAGAAACAGAAAACAGGGAAAAGATCCAAGGAAATACAATCCTTCCTAACTAGAGGCAAAGAAAAATTCTAGTTTATGCAAAATTAAACATAGACACAGGTAAGGGTCCTTATGTGTTTCTGGGGTGAGCACCAGAAAAGGTGTTCTTTCAGCTTCTGGCAAATTATATGTAGAGACTATATCTTTTAGTTAGTTAGTTAGCTAGCTGGCTAGTTATTTCAAACATTTCACCAGGAAAGACATACTGAGCTGGTAACATCTAAGTTCCAGATGCATCTTGGGGGGATGGGGGAAGGGGAGTATGCAGTACATGATGTGCAAGTGAAAATTCGTGCTGTGATGTGCAGCAGTAATGCATACAGTAAAATAAAAAAATAAATAGGTAACAGTGTGCAGTCGCAATTCACAGGCAGAATATTCAGGAGTACAAAAATAAAGCTGAGATATGATGCAAATTAAGATATGAGTGCTGTGGCCCGGTGACACTGAGGGTTGAGGCGCTGGACACTACATCTCACACCACACCAGCGACCCGGGTTCAGTAACAGACTTGGGTAGCCAGGGGTCGGTAGGGGAGGGAGAGGATGGAGCATCCGGAGGACAGCTCTCCTTTCCCTGGGGGAGGGATCCAGGGATGCTCAGTGTCCTGATGACCCCTGATGGAGATCGGGGGTTATGCAGGTACACCAGCTGACATAAGGGGTGGAGTGCGGCAGACGCTGGCAGGGCAGCCATGTGCAGGCATCACTGCACGCTGCACTATGAGGGGGAACCAAAACAAGAAAAAAAAAACCTGGCAGCCGGGTGAGGTGACGGTGGGTCTCCTGGAGTGGAAACCCCACACACTCAGTGCTGGCCATGATCCCAACACTACCCCTGGGGATCCTCAGCCTCCTCCTGTGTGGGTCCAGCGGGAGAGGAGGGGATCCTGATACCAAAGCTTCGGTCAGAGGAATGGTTCAGGCGGGTGGATAGAGGTGGAAGCCGGGCGAGCCTGCCTGAGAGATGCCCCAGACTGACAGGTGAGAAAAAGAGTTTAAAAAAACAAACAGATACTGTATGAGTGCTGCACAGCACTGGGAGCAATACCAGGCAGTAGCAGGATCAGCACCAGCCAGCCTGCTAAGGTGCAAGCTGAGGCAGTGCAGGAAGTAGGCTCCGGAGCACAATACTGCCAGATGGATTAACTGGTTAAGCCACAGTTAGCCTTAGGTGGTGGAAGTTCCTCATTACCAAGGAGGCAAGGGGGATGCTAACCACACAGGAGGAGGGAATGATCCATAACGGCTGCAGGAGGGAGTGGCAAGGTTACGAAGAAGGGATCTGAGGGAAGAGAAAGGCAATGCTCAGAGGATAGATGGGGTGGGACAAAGCATGTGCTGAATGCTTTCCCTTCCCAACCTAGCAATAAACTGACAAGAAGAAAACTAAAGTCTGTGCTTATGGTGCCAAGACCCGGTGCATAGCAGGGCATCCAGCCCTCAAAAATAATTCAGCAAAGTGTACTGCACTTGCAAGCACTAGCAGCCTCAAATATAGGTCACAATACTTCCTTCCACTGCTGTTCAAGCAAACTGCTCCGGCGCTTTGCTTGGCAGAGCTTCATCCGGGGCAAAAGTGCTTTTGCCACAGACTCTGTGACTGAACTCATCGGCTCGGGAGCAGCCCAGAGGTAAATGAGACTGAACTCGAGAGTCAAAGGACTTGTGAAAAGTTCAGTGGGAAGTACAGGTAGTAGACATCTGCCACTGGCAAGCGGCTGTTACGAGTTGGGTTTGGAAATAGTGGGCACTGTTGGGCTGCAGCAGCTGAGGTCCAGCGAATGAAGCAAGGTGAGCTGGTGAGCACACAAGTGGGTCTGTGCAACTTTGACAACAGCAAAACACAGCAATGTGCACACATCGACTGAGACACCAGCAAGCAGCTAGGTAACTGGTAGCAGTGCTGGAGGGGGGAGGGGCTGTTACAAGTTACTGAAAATTGCACCTTCCATTAAATCTTTATGTACAGGAGACCTCTGTTTATATTTTGCATAGTATCTCATAAATGCTATATATTAGCACATTTTCTTTCATAGTCATATTACAGAATACATAGAAAAAATGATCCACCCTTATGACTTTGCAATGTTAGCTTTGAAGACAACTTTTCCCAATAACATTATTAAAAATAAGGTTGGGGTGCACAACAGAGTTCTATGTTACATATGACCATATGAAGAAGCCAGCAGAAGAAGCCATGTGATCTATCAAGTCTGCTCATATTGCAGGATCCACAGCTTGAGCTAATGTCCCTGCCCTCCCTCCCCACTCCTCCCATCTTCCCTACCCATGATACTTACCTTCCCCCATGCCTATCCCAGCCTTTCAATCAATCAATCAAGTCTTTATTTAACCAGGTGTTCATCGTTGAGCAGAAGCTCATTTGCAAGATGGACCTGGGTGGAGCATGAACAATTGTATATACAGGTCAACACAGGTATTTACAAGGCAATACAGATAATACTCTTTACAGAGAGGGAAGAAAAAGAAGTTCATATGTACATAGAATTATGCAGATATTGTACAGATTACAGGTATTTGCATACATAGAAGTGTCTATGGAAGATAAAGCAGGTTATCTAAGGTTGCAGGAGGAAGTAACGGAAGAAAAAAAAAAATAAAAATATACACCAGGTAGAGGTGAAGGTAGGGGGAAGAGGGAGAAGTAGGGAGAAAGGCTAGGAGGCATGGTGCACAGAAAGGAGTTGGTAAAGCTGGATGTAGAGAAGGTGGATGGAGAAAAGGTATGTGAGCGAGTTGAATCACTATAGAAGTAGGGGCATGGTAGGATGTCACAACCCAGGGTAGTGAGCTCCTATCCGAGATTGGGAAAGGAAGAATAAAGGGATGGATGGGCCTAGTGTTGATAAGACAGGGGATAAGAGAGAGAACAATTGGGCTGGTGAGGAGCAAGCTGGGGGTCAGTACTTAAAATTGGGTCTAAATTGGCTATATACCAGTGCAGACACGGTACTGAGTCTGAGTGGGTGAAGCAGTTACATACTTCTCTGATTATCTGAAATAAAGCATCTTGAAAGCATTTATACTGATTAGAGTGCGTAATTTGAGGGTTTTGTAGATCGCTCCATAGGTAGGTAGCACAGCTTATGGCTGCCCTGCCGAGGCGGGATTTTGCTTTGGTACTTTAAGTGTAATAGCTGAGTAACTTCAACCAGATTCCCAATTATACTCAGGGAAGACAGCAGGAGATATAGTAAGGCAGCTTATTAGAGATGGCTCTATAGGTCCAGAGAGCGTGCTGCTTGTGGCGCCTGAACTTAGTGATGTCCATCCCACTGCATATAGGGTGCAGTGATGTGTGTCAAGGGGAGTCCCGTTATAAACCCTCAGTGCCTGATGGTAGAGTGTGTCCAGTTTAGCCATGTAAGAGTTGGGGCATTGGCTGTTAAGGAAGTCAGCGTAATCAACCAATGATAGGAAAATGGATTGGACCAGTTGTTTCTGGCATCTCTGGTGAGAAATTGGCTGATTCTAAAAACAGTCCAAGCCTTTGCCGAAATCGTTTAGCAAGTCCTGATATGTTCAATGAAGGAGAGTCTTTGGTCTATCCAAACTTCCAGATACTTGAATTTTGTAACAAATTCTAGTTTTCACCTAGAACTGTGGTAATTTGGGGAACTGTCCCACTGGACACAGGGTTAGCTATACGGATAAAAGAGAGGACCATCGCTTTAGTTTTTGGCATTAGGAGTAGCTTTTTGGAGGGTTGGCTTTGCAAAGGTTGAATTCTGACTGTAGGTCATTGCAGGCAGCTTCAGGTGTTGGGTGACTCACGAGAACTGTATCATCTGCAAACAGATGGATGTTGGCTTTTTTATACAGTAGTCGATGTTATTAATGTAGATTGCAAAAAGTAAGGGCCCTAATATAGAACCTTGAGGTACCCCTCTTGCAGAGTTTTTAAGGGGACAGACCTCCTTCGCTTTAACTTGTTGAAGGCGCCTGTAAGATAGTCGTCAGTGAACCAACGCAGAGAGGAGGGGTCCACACCTATGGTTTGAAGGGTGGGAGGAGCAGACTATGGTCACGTGTCGGAAGCCTTGCTTAGATCAAGGAAACAGCACAAATAAAGTTTTTGCTCTCAAGATTATGCTGCCAGTCATTAGTAACTTTGGCGAGGGCTGAGATAGTGCTATGTTTAGCTCTGAATCCAGACTGCATAGGATTTAGCAGTTCCCTAGACTCAAGGTGAGTCCTCAGCTGTGCATTTACAATTTTCTCTAGGAGCTTGGACAGTACCGGAAGGAGGGAAATTGGCCTGTAGTTATTGAGATCGCCACGGTCACCTGATTTGAACAGCGGTATGACATGTGCTGTCTTCCATATAGGTGGTAAGGTGCCCTGAGACAGGGATAAGTTAAAAAGGTGGGTGACGGGTATTGCTAGTACGTGGTAGGCAATTTTTAGGAAGTAAGGGTCATGAGTTGCCCAGCACTTTTTCTAGTATCCAACTGAAGCAAGAGGTCCTCTACCTCTTTCAGTGTGGCAGGTTGAAGTGAGAAAGGCGATAAAGCTATTGGAGTTTCGGCAGTTGGCTGGCAGTCTGGGAGCAAGTATGTTTGCAGGGAGTTATCAAATGCCATGCCTGCAGTAGCAAAGTGGTTATTGAATGCATCAAGTATATCCATCTTTTCGGTTATAGTCAAGTTGCCAGAGGTAATCTTGGTAGGAGTGAATTTCCTGGGAGTGGCCTAGCAGATCACTGATTGTGTTCCAGAGCTTGATTGGGCTCTTTGTGGCAGAGTCGAGTTCGGATTTGAAGAAGGTGGGCTTCGATTCTCTGATTGTTTTGGTACATAAATTCGTGAGTCTCCTGAACTGGTTCCAATCCTCTGCAGTGTTCAGTCTGAGTGCTTTTTTCCAGAGCTTATCTCTTTCTAGAAGCAAGGGCTTGATCTGAGGGGTGAACCATTTACAGGTTTTGGTCCTAGTTCGAACTTTAATAAGGGGAGCATACTTATTAAGGGCCCTTGATAGAATGTTGTGGTTCAACACACTGCCCCCCTCCATCTCCGAAGCTCCAACTATATCGTGCTTCAAAACTTCCTTACGTAACCACCTTATTAACACCCGATGCTGTAACTGCCACTAGTCAAAGCCTTACTCAATACTTATGACAAAGCTTATTACTAAGCTGCTAAGGACGACATAACTCTGGTGTTGTTTGCATCCATCCTACCTGTACCAGCTTGTTTGTATCTATGTCTTAATTTACTGTTATACTTATGTGTTGTACTGCTATACTGTGTATTTTGGTTTGTCTTACTGTGACAAGGTACCTTTGTAAATGAGCCTATGGCTCAAAGGTTTTCCAAACTGCTGTTTAAATAAAATAAATAAATAAAATAAATAAAATAAATATTGTAAGCTGAGGTAATCGTTTTGGCCAGGTAGAAATCTTGCCACTCAGGGGAGTACTTAAGCTCGTTCAGGTAGGCATGTTCATTGAAGTTGCGCCTGGATCTCTTGATAGAGAACTTGCTGATGGGTGCTGGGTTGTTGGTGGATCTTACTCCCGCAATAAAACAATGGTCGCTGGCGTCTGAGAAGAAGACATCAGCGTGGGAGAAGAGATGAGGTTTGCTCACCATTAGCACATCCAAAAGTGTACTTTTACTTTCTTAAAGCTGAACACTGTCTTAAAAAGTGTACTTTTACTTTCTTAAAGCTGAACACTGTCTTAAATGAGATGACCTCTTTTGGCAGCACATTCAAAGTGTCCACCACCCTCTCTGTGAAGAAGTGCTTCCTGACCTCCCTCCTAAACCTCCCACCCTCCAGCTTAAGACTGTGCCTCCTCATGTTATGGTTGCCACTCAGCTTAAAGAGACTCTCCTTATCAACCTTATTTATCCCTTTTAAGTACTTGAAGGTCCCAATCATGTCCCCTCTCTCTCTCCCCCCCGTCTTCCAGGGAGTACATGTTCAGTGCCCTCAACCTCTCCTTGTATGCCTTGCCCTACTGACTGACTATCATCTTTGTAGCCTAGCCCTTCTCTGGACCTCCTCCAGCTGGTTAATGTCCTTTTTGAGGTGTGGGCACCAGTACTGAACTCCATACTCTAGATGCGGCCTTACCAGTGACCTGTACAAGCATAGTATAACCTTCTCTCTCCTACTACTGATCCCCCTAGATATGCACTGCACTGCGTGGAGTGCTTCAGGTTACTAGTGATCATCACTCCTAAGGTCTTTCTCCTCCTGTGATGCAGATACTCAGACTCCACCCAGGTAGTACTCTGTCCTGGGATTCTTGGGATTGTTGGTAGAATTGATCTTCTCATCCATATTTTATTTTGCGAGTAGACTGGTTCTGTATAACAATTCACTTGGGTGGATCCCTCCTTTTCATAGGGAAACATAAAAAAGTTCTGTCTCAACTGACAAAATACAGAACAGTAGTTTTACTCTACAGCTGTGGAGGGGGGGGGTTAACTATTTGAAAGTGTTTCCTTTTTTAAATGCCCCCTTCTGAGAAGCCCCCTTGCCCTGCAATGCAATGTGGACTACACAATTTGTAATGTGGACACATTAGGAGAAGCAGATTATTAAAGTGCTGACGACTGGGCACTGTACCAACAGAAGGCTTCACTTAAGCTCCCCTGCCCTTCAAGTCACTGAATCATTTCCTCTGTTGTTCAGGTTTATGTAACTGCTGCAATTTCAGGCGCCCGACCAGCAGTTTGCAGTTTATGCCAATAGACATTTGTTTTGTGGGGTTTCCAATGATCGAGGTAAATCTAGGACTGCTTTGTATAACCATTTCTTCCCCACTTCATTTCCTCATCCCTGAACATTCTTGCACACATCAAAAGTCTGCAAAAGTAACAGCTTGATTATTAAAAAATTAATAAACTTACAACAAACTTACGCTGCATCCACTGTTTGCCTACGATTTGTCTCCCATTTCAGAATTTTTGTTAAAGGGAAAGCAGTCCCCTTCCCATATTTTATGCTTGTTTATCCTTCTCTGTCATATTTCACAAATTACTTGACAATGGCTGTCTGCTAAAAGCGACAACAACTCCAGACTTCATCTTGCCTAACACTATCTAAACCTATGAAAAAGACACAGGCACTATGTAAAGGCATCCGCAGTGGGACTGCACTCTCGTTACTTCCTTTACTCGTGCACCATTATTCATTTCACAAGCATGCGGAATAGTAAAATTTGGAGTGGGATCTGTACCATTATTTTCAAAGTGAATCAGCAAAGTGTGACAGTATGGCTTTTCTCTCCTTTCATTTTTTTTTTTTTTAGCAATAAAGGAAATCATTTCAAAACGTATATGATTTTTACAGCAGCAAGATATGCATTCAGGAGAGAAACAGGGAGAGCGAAAGAGGACCTGATGCATAGTACTTGTGAAATTGCATCACCAAAATTAGTATGCAGCAGATAACTGAGCTTCCCTCACTCTCCTCCCTCCTCTCCCCAGTGGGGACTCAGTCTTGCTCCTGGCATCAGGCTATTAGGCTATTGCTACTACCAAGAGAGCAAAAGACAGACACAGACAGACACATGACTGCTTTCTCACCCGCTGCCATTACTCTGGCTTTCTGCCTGCTGGGGCTGTCATGGTGTATGCTGCTGCACTTTCATGGAATTGGAATGGCTCAACCACAAGAAGGTAAGCAAATAGTGCACATGCATGTGTCAAGGATATGAGAAAGTCAGTGTTCTTCAGTTGAAGACCTCTTTGGTTTCCCACAAACAAGTAAGGCAAGACTCTGGAAGGTTTATTTACAATCCAGACATACACAAGAACATAAACTCTATAGCTCTCCTAGGTGGATAACCACCTACATCTTCTACAGTGCCACAGTCTCACACTTTGTCCTTAAATGCTAAGAAAGTACAGGTAAGGCCGGCCTGTCAGTGCAGCAGTAGTGCTACCGCTCACGACCCCAGTGACCCAGGTTCGGGAAGGAGCTTGGGTCGACAGGGACCGGGGCGGGGGGAACAGAATCAAGCATCCCAGGGGAAGGAGGACAGAGTGTCTGGGGGGGGGAGGTTGCTCTGCCCCATTGCAGCACTGCCATCTGCAGACATCTGGTGTTAGGAACCATGGGACACAGGGAGAAAGGCACATGCAATGTTGCAGCACTGCCACCTGCAGACATGTGGGTTTTAGGGTGCATGGAACACAGGGAGGGACAAGCCACGCTGCAGCACTGCCACCTGCAGACATGCGGGTGGTAAGGCGCAAGGGACACAGGGAGAGAGGGACACGCCATGCTGCAGTACTACAGCCTGCAGACATGCAGGTGGTAGGGTGCACAGGACACAGGGAGGGAGGGACATGCTATGCTGCAGCACTGCCACCTGCAAATGTGGGTAGTAGGTGCATGGGACACTGGGAGGGAGGGACATGCCATGCTGCCACCTGCAGACATGCAGGTGGTAGGGCGCATGGGACACAGGGAGGGACATACCATGCTGCAGCACTGCCACCTGCAGACAAGTGGGTGGTAGGGTGCATAGGACAGAGAGAGGGAAGGAGGGACACACTATGCTGCAGCACTGCCACCTGCAGACATGCAGGTGGTATGGAGAACGGGACACAGGGACGGGCATGCCATGATGCAGCACTGCCACCTGCAGACATGCGGGTTGTATGGTGCATGGGACACGGAGGGACATGCCATGCTGCAGCGCTACAACCAGCGGACATGTGGGTGGTAGGGCACATGGGACACAGGGAGGAAGGGGCATGCTATGCTGCAGCACTGCCACCTGCAGACATGCGGGTTGTAGGCACATGGGACACAATGAGGGAGGGACATGCCACTCTGCAGCACTGCCACCTACAGACATGTGGGTGGTAGGGCACATGGAACACAGGAAGGGAGGGACATGCCATGCTGCAGCACTACCACCTGCCGATATGCTGGTAGTAGGGCGCATGGGACACAGGGAGAGAGGGACATGCCATGCTGCAGCACTGCCACCTGTAGCCATATGGGTGGTAGGGCGCATGGCACACAGGCAGGGAGGGACATGCCATGCTGCAGCACTGCCACCCACAGACATGCAGGTAGTAGGGTGCACTGGACACAGGGAGGGAGGGATATGCCACACTGCTGCACTGCCACCCGCAGGAACACAGGAAGTGGGGTGCATGGGACACAGGGAGGTAGGGAGGGACATGCCACTCTGCAGCACTGCCATCTGCAGACAAGAGGGTGGGAGGGCGCTTGGGACACAAGAAGGGAGGGACACACCATGCTGCAACACTTCTACCTGTAGACATGCAGGCAGTCAGCTGCACATGACACAGTGAGGGAGAGACATGCCATGCTGCAACACTGCCATCTACAGACACACAGGCAGTAGGGTGCATAGGACACAGGGAGGAATACACCATGCTGCAGCTCTGCCACCTGCAGACAGGTGGGTGGTAGGGCACACAGGACATAAGGAGGGAGGGACATGCCATGCTGCAGCATTGCCACATACAGACAAGTGGGTGGTAGGGCACATGAGACACAGGGAGGGAGGGAGGGAGGGACACACCATGCTGCAGCACTGCTACCTGCAGACATGCAGGTGGTATGAGAATGGGACACAGGGAGGGACATGCCATGCTGCAGCATTGCCACCTGAAGACATGAGGGTTGTAGGGTGCATGGGACACAAGGAGGGACATGCCATGCTGCAGCACTACAACCTGCAGACATGCGAGTGGTAGGGCACATGGGACACAGGGAGGGAGGGACATGCTATGCTGCAGCACTGCCACCTGCAGACATGCGGGTAGTAGGCGCATGGGACACAAGGAGGGAGGGACATGCCACTCTGCTGCACTGCCACCTGAAGACATGTGGGTGGTAGGGCGCATGGGACACAAGGAGGGAGGGACACATCACTCTGCAGCACTACCACCTGCAGACATGCTGGTAGTAGTGCATGGAACACAGGGAGGGAGGGAGGGAGGGAGGACATGCCATGCTGCAGTACTGCCACCCACAGACATGTAGGTGGTAGGGTGCCCAGGGCATAGGGAGGAAGCACATAGTAGGGTGCCCAGGATACAGGGAGGGAGGGAGGGAGGAGGGACACGCCATGTTGCAGCACTGTCACCTGCAGACATGTGGGTGATAGGGAGCACAGGATACAGCGAGGGAGGGACATGCCATACTGCAGCACTGCAACCTGCAGATATGTGGGTGGTAGGGTGCATGGGACTCAGGGAGGGAGGTATACGTCATGTTGCATGTTGCATGAGCGTACCAATGTACGCTCACCCTGGCATCCCTATGGGGAGGGCTTCATGGCACAGCAAAGAGGGAAAGAAGTTGGGAAACACCCTGTCTGGCAGTATGATCACTGACCCTCCTCAGGCGCTGCACTGATGACCCAGGTGTCTCCCAGAATCTGGATCCATTGACTGGCAGGTTGAGGGATTCCCTACCACCCTGTTATGAAGAGCAAGCCATGAGGGACTCAGGAGGGTGAGTCCAGGGAGAAGTTGGGTGACAGGGCTGAGAGGGTTGGTGGGAAGGAGGGCCAGCCATGGGTGAAGGAGGAAAAAAGTGTAAATAATAATTTTGTTAACCAGGTAAGCCCACTGGGTCCCGAAGATCCCTTTTTCAGGGACGACCCGGATTTAGTTACATACAGCAGAGCAAATACAAGCAAGTAATAGAGTAGGACATAGCATGCAGGACTACAATGACAGTGTGCAATTTTCATAAAAGAATGCGGTGATATACAGTACATTTGCACAGTTCAACAGTGGCAGCTGATAGACTTAGGGCATTAGTCTTTTTAGAATACATGCAAGTATAACAGCGTGGGACAAATGGTACAGGTTACAATGACAATGAACAGTTTTCATAGAAGAGAGCAGTTATGTACCGTGCAGTACATAATTCAACCGTGGCAGCTGACTGACTTAGGGCATTTGACTTTTTGTAGCCAAACTGCAGGGGGCATGATTGGCTAGCCTTCAGGACAGGAGCAGGGGCTACAGTTTAGGAGGTGAATGCACAGTTCCTTCTGAAATGTCACTAGGGAAGGGGTTCCTGAAAGTGACAGGGGAGCTTATTCCATAGCGTAGGGGCTATATGGGCAAAGGACTTACAGCCAGCTGCAGATCTGGTCCTTGGCAGTTCTAGGAGTTTTTTGCCAGAAGTGCAGAGAGGTATACTGGACCACTTTGGGGCAAGTAGCCTTATTAGCCCTGTGGGGCAGTTCGTCATTGAGGAGCTTATAAGTCCAGCTTAATAGGAGGTACTGCAGCCTATGTTTCAGGGTGGGCCAGTTGAGTGAGGCAAGGGCTTCACAGTGGTGGGTCCTTGGATGTGCTTTCGTGGCGAATCACGCTATTTTGTGGTACAAAGTTTGTAGTCTACCATGGTCAAGTTTTGCAATGCTGAGTAGGGTTGGGGCAGCATAGGTCAGAGTTGGCAGGAGGATACTCTGTGCGATTGCCAGTCATGTCTCCGGTGTCGTGTTAGCGATTAGACGGTAGAGCAGGCCAAGTCTTTGGTGGATGTTTTTTATCACCCTATCCACGTGTGGCTTTAGACTGAGTCCCTGATCTAGTGTAAGACCCAGGTATCTGAAGGACTGGACCACCTCGATTGTCAAGCCAGATACAGTGACCAGTGGGAAAAAGTGTGCCCAGGAAGGACCCAGGGAATTTGGACCCAACAGGAGCGCTTTGGTCTTATTGGGGTTAAGGACCAGATGATTCTCGACCAGCCAAGCTTCGGCCTTAGTGAAGTATGACTGAAGCAGGGGCCATAGGTCATCCAAGTGCAGCGCAGTTCTACAGAGTATGGTGTCATCAGCGTACTGTACCATGGAGCTACTCCCACAGTGGCAGCGGAGGTCACTGACGAACAGGGAGAACAAGAGTGGGCCCAAGATGGAACCTTATGGTACCCCCTCATTTAAAGGTAGTGATTCAGAGGTCGCACCTCTCTACTTGACCTGTTGGGAGTAGCCAGACAAGTAGCTGTGGAACCAGTTCAGAGAGTATTGGTCAAGTCCAAATGTACTCAGCTTTGTTAACAGGGTTGTGTAACTTTAATAAAAATATCAGAAAAACCGCTTGCCATGCCAGTGATCCAAGTTCAGGAGAGAGAGAGAGTTCGGGTCACATGGGGGTCAACCAGGGCAGAAAGGATGAGCGTCCCACGGAATGCTCCTCTTTCTAGGGTAGGGGGAATACATCACTCTACTGCTTGCCTGCCACCTAGTGGCAGCCAGGTAGCAGCCCAGTTGGAGCATCTAGAGTCGAATGCCGGTGGATGTCTGTGCAGGTGTGCTCACCCACAGTGCAAGTAATTAAGTAAAACTTTATTTTTATAGCGCCTTTCCAAAACCAAGGCACTGTACATTTTAAATACACAAACATATTAAAAACTGAATTCAAACAAGAAATACAAAGATAATTAAAAACAATCTGGGATGGCTAATGTAAACAAATATGTTTTCAGCATGGATTTAAAGCTGTTGACGGTCAGGCAGTCTCTTAATTGACTAGGTAGAGAATTCCACAGGGTTGGTGCTGCAAAAGGAAAAGCATGAGCACCAGAAGTTTTTAAACAAACCCTGGGAATCTTTAGCAATCCCTCATCAGTGGATTGGAAAGGACAAAGGGGGAGTAGGGAGTCACGAGATCTTTCAGGTAGTCAGGACCCTGTTCATGTAGGGCTTTGAAGGCAAGCAAGACAACATTATAGGTGATCCATCACTGAACCGGCAGCCAGTGCAGTCCCTGCAGCACAGGTGTAATATGACTTGTCCTTGATGTACCAGTCAGTAAGCTGGCTGCAGCATTCTGCACTAGCTGCAAGTGGCAGATATCATCCCCAGAAGACGGGGGTAATGAAAGCATGGACCAATGTTGGAAGATCATCCGGAGAAACCAGGTGTTTCACCCGGACAATATTCCTCAGATGGTAGAATGAGGATTTAACCATGGCTGACCCCTGAGGTTTCAGGGTCAGGCCATTGTCAAAGATAACGCCCAAGTTATGCACCCGGTCTGAGGTAGTGAGCTGAACACCATCAAGCCATAGGCCTGATGCATGCCCAGCCCCCAAACCTGCCCCTGGGCGACCCGGGTCCACTACCAACACTTCAGTCTTGTCCGGATTCAGTCTCAGCCAGCTAGTGCTCATCCAGTCTTTGATCTCAGAGAGGCAGTTGTTAAGCATGGAGACTGCATCAACCTGTCCTGGTATAAAGGGCATATACAGCAGAGTATCATCTGCATAGTAGTGAAAACTCAAGCTGTATCACCTAATGATATCTTCCAATGGCATCATATACGCTGCAAACAACATGGGTGCCAATATGGAGCCCTGCGGCACCCTGCAGGACAGGGAGAGGGAGTCAGAGAAATAAATTCCGGTGACCACCCTCTAAGACCTGCCCACGAGGAAAGATCGAAACCATTTGAGGACTGTACCTGACAGCCCACAAAGGATCCGCAAAGATTCCAAAAGCACACCATGGTCCACAGTGTCAAAACCTGCTGAGAGATCAAGAAGGACCAGGATGGTATGAGTCTTTTGATCTCTAACCATTAGGAGATCATTTAATACCTGGACAAGGGCAGTCTCTGTGCTATGTGTCTTCCTAAATCCAGACTGGAGAGCTTCATAGACATTGTGGGCCACGAGGTGATCATCCAATTGCAACACAACCACCTTCTCTATAACCTTACTCACAAAAGGCAGGTTAGAGACAGGCCGGTAGTTAGCTGGACAGTCGGGATCCAAGGAGGGCTTTTTAAGGAGTTGTCATATGACTGCCTCCTTGAGGGGACCAGGAAAGATCCCTCTCTCCAACAATCTCCAGACAATTTCAGCTAGGATCGGGCAGATAACATCTACACACCCCACTAAAAGGGAGGTAGGGCCCGGATTCAAACTACAACTGGTTGGGCACAAAGCCTGGATGATCTTCACAATTGCCATGAATTCCGACTGGCTGAAATCCGTCCAGACAAACCAGGTGCTCACTACCTCCCATCGACCTCTTCAACCCCTCATAGGAAGATACCAGACCTGATGCTGGCAACCTTATCTGCAAAGAATTGAGCTAGCTCCTCACGCTTAGCCTGAGAGAAAGCTCTTCCAGACTGGAAATAGATTGGATTGCACAATCTGTCAACAGTTCGGAAAAGCTGAGCCAGTCGATTATGCACTGCAGAAATCTCCCTGGACAGGAACTCTGCCTTCTTATGGGTGATTTCTGATTGATAGCCCTTATAATGTTCCATCAATCTAAGCCTGTCAGCATCCAGGCCAGACTTCCACCATGCTCTCTCCATCCTTCAACCGACTTGCCTCAACTCCTTCAATGAACTATCGAACCAAGGGGACCTTGGCCGAAGAGTGAGTGGCCGAACACAAACAGAAGCAATCAAGTCCAAGGCATCTCTCACCGCCTTGTCATAGGCCATTATTAGATCCCCTGGACTCGGGCATTCACCCAGCAATCCTGATAGGTCCAGGACCACCGACAGACCATCTGGGGTAACTCTCCTTAAAGGGCGGTACTGAAACATCTCCATAGAGGCAGGTCCATTGGGGGAGCCCCAAAACTGGATCCTATGGTGTGATGGTCAGACCAACTGACTGGTTCCACCCCCAAGTCCAAGATCTCCTTCCCCAGGAGGAACAACAGATCTAGTGAGTGACCCCCTATATGAGCAGCAGAGGTAACCACCTCTGCAAGGCCCAGCATCATCATTAGCTGGAGGAGATTTTGACCAAATTGTGAGAGTTCATTGTCGACCCAAGCATTGAAGTACCCCAGAATTAGCCATCTGGGAGACTCCAATACCATGTCAACGATGAAGTCTGCTATCTCCTTCAGGAATTCTCCACCATCACCTGGTGGACAGTAGATGAGGAGTATCATGTAACCTACAACCTCTTCCATGATACACTCAAAGGATCTGGTGGACCCCACTGGAACATCCACAAAGCCCAGTTTGGTCTTAAAAAAGATGGCTACACCCCCGCCCCTACGATTCAACCTTAGGCGGTGTATCACCGAGAAACCAGCCAGACCTGCAAAAGCCAATACAGGGCCTGCATTTTCATCCAGCCAGGTCTCGGTGATACATGCAAGATCCACCGTTTCAACAAGATCAGGTGATAATAGCCGTCTTGTTCCTAATGGATCTGGCATTGCATAACACCACCCAAGTTGGATGGGACACTGAGGAAGACCTTGACTCCTGCCCAGCAACTGCTGAGCCCTTGTGTATGGGGACAAGACAGGGAGTACTCCTGTCCTGACACTATTTTGCCCCAGGGCATCTCCTGGTCCCCACCACCTTGATTTGCCCTCCCCTTTCCATTCCCCCATCAGACCCAGTTCTCCCCCTTTTCCTACACCTCCTAGCAATCCCTAAAGCTTGACACCATTTGTATGTCTCAGTTGGTAAGTAGGGGCAATCAAAAGGATGCAATTCCCTAAGTCTGGTGGGGGAATACTGCCTGACCATCTTTAAACCCTGCCAGCACATTTTCTAATACTAGCAATGAAACAACCATAAAATGACATATACTTTATTTATACACCCCACAGTCCCCAAACCCCACAACAACGTCTACTCTCTCCTAAACAACAACCCCAAACTCTTCAAAATCAATAACCTAAATAAAGACAGAAAGCAATTAAATGTAAACTAAAATAAAGTCTTATGGCAGTATATCAGTCTTTTTGCGGAACAATGAGAATCATTGATTCTCTTAAGCAGTTTTTAATAAAGGTCCATCAGAGCTCTTACCTCTTCAGGCAAATGAAACCAAAAGCCCAGAGTCAAAATTCAACTCTCACTTTGAACTTTAAAAATGAGCAAGCAGAAATTATTTGGGAGTAGAGGTATTTGCAGGCACTCTCACTGCCTAAAAATACATACTATAAACAAGCCCAAGAAAAGATCTGACCGGCAGTAGATCAAATTATAGAGCCCTTCCAGTGTACCCTGCTGTGGACTGTAAGTGTCTTCTCCACAATTCTCCTTTCTGGCATCTTTCACTCTGAAGTCACTGCAATGCTAGCCCCATATTATGTGGATCTTCCAGCGATAACCGCCTCCGCTGCCACCACGAACCGACAGCAGGCCAGAAAGCTGTTTAAGGAAACGTCCCTCAAACACTCACCCCGGGAAACAGCCACCCTGTCCAATTGAACCCACAACTACAAGCCCGGCCTGGTGTCTGCTCTCCAGCAGACCCTCTGAAGGAACCTAGAGGCCACCAGTAGCAAACATCCACTCTCCAGCAGACCTAAACCAGCACCTCCCGTTATGGACCTGGCACAGAACAATTCCTCGTCTTCCCAAGATCTCTCTTCCTGCAGGGACAAATCCACAGTGAAAATCCATGAAATCTCCAGACCCTCGATACTCCAGCCTAAGAGACACCACCACCAGCAGGTAGGACAGGTTAAAGGAGCATACAAACAAACACTAGTGTTTTTGATTAGCAACACTAGTCTACAGCAGAACTATACTAGATGGAATTAGCGACTCTAGCTATTTATCCCGAAGACGCTAATCCTACACCACTATCTCACTTCAGGAGCCTGACTAACTGCTGCTAAAATAGCTAACAAAACTAAAATAATGAAATAAAGCAAATAAAATAAAAAGTAAAAACTCTAAAATACTCTGAGGTGCTGCTGCTGCTACTGACTGCTGCTGACAGCTAGCCCAGCATGGCCGCCACCGCATGGCCAGCCACTTCTGGGAGAAAACAGTGGTGATAAATCCTTGACTGGCAGGATGAAGCGCCAGGTCCCTGCAATCTCCACAATACCAACTGGGTCCTACTGCAGAGAATCTGGATTGTGCTCTGGGGGGCTTGGCCAGCCCTGACAATCCCACCATAGGGGAGGGGGTGATCTGTGGGGGACGAATAGAGGAGGTAAGTCCCAGAGTAGGTGGGTGATGGGCTGGAGGGAGCAGAACACATGGGGGTTGGGTGGACACCATGAGCATAAACAGATGATGAAGAAAAAAAATCCGAAAACAGTTGGGATTCTCCTTGGTGGAATACCACTAGTATGGTCTGCATCTGTGATACTAGCTAGTTAGGGAAGAGTCAATTTTCCACTGTATTTACATAATTTCTTTTTCATTTTTTGTTTCTGCAACTCCAAAAACCCAGACCCCATGCCCCCTTCCCCCAGGCTCAACTTACCAGTTATCCACCATTTACGCTGGGCCACACGTGGAGGTGGCTGGCCTGCCATGTGGGCCTGTGGTGGATGTTGGATCTGACTGGGACATTTTCCTTCAGTTTTTCTGCCCAGGATGCTGGCTTGCAATGACACGTGTACAAAGGGTCTGATGGCTGTCCCTTCCCAGCGTCGTGCACTCACGCTACCACCTGGTTTCCACCAGATGGCAGTCAAGCAGCGAACTGCACTGTCCACCCTGCCAGAGTCGGGAAAGCTGTCCCTGGAATGCTAAATGCTGAATGCTCCATCCCCAGCTGCCCCCCCCAATGACCCTCACTTGTTCTCGAACCCAGGGTGCAGGCATTTTGAGCAACAGCACTACTGCTGCACCAACGGACCAATAGTTATATAATTTTAAAATATCAATACATGCAAACTATATCGCTAGAACATATCCATGTCAGCCTGACTTCAAGCTTTCATTTAAAAAAAAATTAAGGTTTCTAGCCCTAGAGGTTCCAAGGGCCTTTTCTTTTTTTTCAATAGAGATTTTTCTCCCTAGGGTACAGACACAGCTTTTCAGTCCCTGTTGACTCCCTGACCAACTACAATCTCCCCTGGGACTTACCTGCCACTTAGTCATCCCCCCAGTTTGGTGTCCATGATGGAGCCAAGGGAGGAGGGTTACCCACCCACCCCAGAGTCCAGTTCCAGTTCCTCTGTGGCAGGACTCCAAGGGAAATGAAATGGATTGGTGGGACTTCATATGCCTTTCCCTGATTTTCCTGTTTTCCTCCTCTTCAGCTGGTGGCATGGTGATGCAACCGTGCATGAGCGTGGTGGTGCATACGCACTATGTGCCAACTGCCAGCCAATCCTCAAGTGTGCAGCTGTCCTACTGGCCTACCACCAATGCCTCCATGTGGTGACAGTGTTTCAACGGTGTGGCGAGTCTCCCCTCCCCAGGACAGGACAGCAGTCTGTGGATGCTCAAACCTCTCTCATCCCGGCCAATCCCCAGCAGCCTGAGTCCATCACCGAACCCGGTCTGTGGGCATGACAGTAGGTGAGGCACTGGTGTTTCAGCCCTCCACTGGGCTGGCTCCAGAGTTAGCATTTTCTAAAGTTAATTCCTTTCTAAAAGGTTAAATTTTGAACCATTAAGACTACAAACTGAGTTTTTTAATTGAAAGCTTGGAGTCAAGTTGATGCAGACAAAGGTTTGATCAATACAGTTTGCATGTATTAATATATTAAAATAATACAGTTTTAAAGTTTATTGATATAGTTTAAATATATACTGATACAGCTAAAAAAACCAAAACAAATATTTACCCCCAAAAACCTTTAACTTTTTTCTGATTTTCTGGTTTTACATACAGAGATCCAAAATATAAGTCAGCCCACTTTCATATTCTAAAGCCATTTAAATAGTACTATAATTGTGTCGTAAACACTGCACATTTCTTCATTTAATATTTAGTAAGCAGGCGCATTATGTCATATGCTAGTCATAAAGAAAATTACAGACTGAGGAGCGGAATAATTTGAAAGAAGAAATTAAAATCAATCAAAGAAACCCAGTATGTACAGTCTTTTTCCGATTCACAACTATTCTCAGAAATAGTTGGTTTAAAGTATGCTGCGAATATACTATATAATCGCAAAGCTGAATTTGCACTCTTTCAATTGAAACAAAAATACTGGGAATCTGGGGAAGCCCAGGGGAAATTATTAGTTCATAGAATTCGTAGAAGTGCAGAATCTACAAAGGTGGCCTCAATCAATGTTAATAGGCACACAGTGGTTCATTCAGCAACTCAGACTGCCAAAAGTTTTACTCAAAGTTATATAAATCTGAGGTGACTCATAAGGAGGAATTGCTCAGTTCATGCCTAAGTAACATACGGATGCCCTCTATCGCAGGGAAAGATAAGCTAGCACTAAATAAACCCTGTATTAAAGAGGAGTTAGTTAAAGCAGCCATGGCAACACCTAATGGTAAGGCGCCAGGCTTAGATGGGTTCTCAGGTGAGTTTTATAAGGCAGCAATACAGCAGATTGCTCCTCTGTTAAATAGAGTTTTCTCTGAATCTTTTAAAACAGGGTGGCTGGTCCATTCCACTGGGGTGTCAGACAGACGAGGCATGCTGATGAGTCCTGGTGGGACGAGACACGTGTCTGTGTCTTCTGTTAGCACCCTTTGCAGACTGTGTGAGAGGCCTTTCGGCACCATGCAATTCTGCTTGGAGTTGAACCAGCATAACATTCTGTGGTGGTTTGCATATGCAGCCCATGATGCTTTGCATTGTGGGGGCATGTGTGATTCTGTATTTTCTTGAAACTTGGCTTCCCAGCCAAATGCCCTTTGAGGTAACCCTTGCCTCAGTGTTTGCGCACAGAGGTTCTTTGTCTTTTAAATAGTTTTTTATTTTAATGGGTTCACCACAATATATCCAAGGCACACTGCCTTAAGGGTGGCTGGTCCATTCCACTGGGGTGTCAGACAGACGAGGCATGCTGATGAGTCCTGGTGGGATGAGACACGTGTCTGTGTCTTCTGTTAGCATCCTTTGCAGACTGTGCGAGAGGCTTTTCGGCACCATGCAATTCTGCTTGGAGTTGAACCAGCATAACATTCTGTGGTGGTTTGCATATGCAGCCCATGATGCTTTGCATTGTGGGGGCATGTGTGATTCTGTATTTTCTTTTAAAACAGGTACATTACCACCCTCCATGTGCGAAGCAGCCATAACTGTAATACCAAAAAAGAATAGAGACCCCGCTAAATGTGACAATTATACACCTATTTCTCTGATCAATATAGACTGTAAAATTCTTGTTAAAATGTTAGCTAAAAGACTTAACAATTTCATCCCACAATTAATTCATTCAGATCAAGTAGGTTTTGTAAAAGGCCGTAATAGTGCCGACTTGATTAAGAAAGTTTTACACACTATATATGATGCAAAATCTCAACCACTAAACTCTTTTTATCACTGGATGCTAACAAAGCTTTTGATGGACTGGAGTGGGGATACTTGCAGAGCATTCTGACTAAATATAATCTAGGGGAACAGTTTTGTGGTTGGGTGGGAATTTTATATAATCAAATAATAGCCAAAGTTAAAGTAAATGATGCGCTCTCAGATAAAATTGACATACACAAAGGGACTAGACAAGGATGCCCTCTTTCACCTTTGTTGTGTATTCTAGCTTTAGAATTGTTACTCATTAAAATTAGGTCAACCACTGAGATTAAAGGCACAGGGTTGAGTAAATTCAATAAACTCATGGCCTATGCTGATGACTTACTTACTCTCTCAGATCCAGGTAAATCCATAGGTCCCTTGCTGAATCTTATCAGACAATTCTCCTTCTTTTCAGGTTTTAAGATAAACTTTGAAAAATCTGAGGTTCTACCACTATCAAAGCAAACTATTAGCAACAACTTTACTAAATCTAAATTTAAGATATCTACCAATACTGTCACTTTCCTTGGCTTAGATTTGTGCTGATATTAAGAAAATTATTTCTCTTAATTTTACAAAGTTAATAGACTCTTTAAAGCTAGATTTACAGAGATGGACCCCAATGCTTCTGTCTTTCTGGGGCAAAATACAAGCAATAAACACTTACCACTTCAACTCCCAGAGAAAAATTATCAATTACTTGACTCAGTGCTACTAAAATACCTATGGGAGGACAGATCTGCACATATTTTTAAGCTTGAACTACAACAACCCAGGATCAGGGGGGTGGATTCAATTATCCAGATTTCAGAAAAAGACATGACACCTTTTTAGTGGCTCAGAATATTCAATCTTTATGGCTGAAGGACATTAATCTAATTTCTGGATGGGTGGACATCGAGACACGCTTACTGAATGGAACAAATCTTAGAGTCATCTTATTTGAGGAACTACCCAAAGAAGTCAAGTCTCACCCTATTCTAAAGGCTTCGTCGTCTGCCTGGTTCAACATTGCTAAGGCATTAGAGTGGAACCCAGCACACTCACCGAATTGTCCTATTTAGAACAACAAACTTTTATAAATGGAGGGAAATACACTGGTTTGGAAGGATTGGGTAGACAGAGGCATTTGCTACATAAGTGACCTAATAGATTATAACACATATAGCCTGCTGCCGTTTGTTGATATAGCCAAGAAAGATAAATTACAGAGGACTGAATTTTTTAGATATTTAGAACTTGGGCAAATTTTGAGAGAGAACGTTAATAATACAGTCTCTCTACCCCCCCGACAAAATATTTTCTATTTACAAGGGCTACAAAATTATATACAATATGATTATAGACTCTAAAGAGAATCTGGTTGAATTATTAATCCATAAATGGGAAGTTGAGTTAAAATCTACTATTTTAGTGACCAAATGGGATCAGAGTTGGATGAATAGTCTTAAGGACTGTAAAGAGGCAAAAGACAGGTTAGTGCATTATAAAATTATCCATAGATGGCACCACACCCCTGAGAAAATGTTTAAACTGGGTATATCTGGCACCAATATTTGTTGGAGATGCTTAAAAGACATTAGCACTATTACACACATTATCTGGTCATGCCCACTAATTCAGAAATTCTGGGATGAAGTTTTTGGGACATGTGAAAAAATTCTGAACAGAAAGATTATACCTACTGACAAACTAGTGATGTTGGGTATCACTTCGAATCTAGAACGTTGGTCTACACATAATATCCTATGACTATTGACTGCATTGATCTCAGCCAAAATATTATTCTTAGACGAAGGAAACAACCCCCCACCCACCCTGTCTGAATGGCTAGAAGATATTATTACCAGATCAAACTATGAAAGACTAGCCTTTGTCTGTAGTGATTGAATAGAGAAGTTTCTAGATATATGGAACCCTTTTCTACATTCTATGTTTTGCAAAAGTGTTACATAGGTTATACAATTGTATAGTTCAAGAAGCCTGGATAAATATTAGCTATCGAAAAATTATAAATGAATTTAATGTTTTAAATTCTCTATAAGGTCTGTATGACTTATTTTTTCTTTTCTACAATATATTAAAATGAATGTACTGTTGTTTATTTATATGTTTAAATTTACAATAAAAGTTTTAATTATAAAAATATATATATATATTTAGTAAACCTATAACTTACTTGTTTCTGCAGGGCCTGCAGAGATGAAAAGACTAACAGAGACCTCCAGGGATTTTTCCAGGGTCAGGACACATCAAGGATTATAAAGCCCCAGACAGATGAATAGAAAGGCTGAAGGTCTGGACCCGTAGATTCATTCCCTTGTGCCTATCTCATGCATGCTTGAAGTCCACCAGTGGAGGAATTGGGGATATTAACAGTGGTGGGCTTCAAGCATGCACGAGATAGTCACAATGGAGTCTTAGATGGGAAACGGCCGGGGGGCAGAGATCAGTTAGGGTCTGTGGTGAAAGTATAGGCAGGGAAAATGGGGTGGACTAGGTGAGCCAAATGGTCCCTATCTGCTGATGTATTCTGTTTCTAACCACCTCAGTTGTATTCAGTGACTAGACACGCTACAGCAATACTTACATTCCTAGGAGTCAAGGGCACAGAGCATACTACAAATGAAACAGAATGATTGAATGCTTTTCTTTGGGGTCAGCTGTAAATGTGCAAATAAAAATATTCAGCTGTGATGGAATGCCAGTGGCCTATCCTACCTTTTTTCACCCTCTGTGCCAGTGCTCTGCAGCTGCCCTGCAAGTGGACACAGTTTTTAGTTGCCTGGATAAATCTCTGAAGTGCCTGTGAGGTGTTGTGGACTCACTCATTTTTTTTTTTTTTTTTTTTTTTTTACTTTTTATTTATGCTCCTCCCCTACCCTCTAGACTCCACTGCCTTGGGAGACACCAATTGCGTTTGCCCAGCCTCACCTTATCTGCACCCACGGTAGTCCCTCCATGTAGCCTCAGATTGCCCCCTGGGTGGGGACAGGGATGGGGATCCATACACCCCCAAGCTATGTCCATTCATCAAGGCACTGGACCGGGACAGGCAGGCAGGAGGGCTTGTAGAGTCTGCATTAGGGTGCCCTGTCTTCCAGGAACCTAGAGGGTGATTTTCCAGTGTTCTTGTGCTTGGCGTCCGTCCCCGAAGTCAAGACGCTCCAGCCGACTTCCGCTATGCACTTTTCCCCTCACTGTGGGACAAGGAGCGTTCTGTACCTCAGGCCTCCGCCAGAGGGCAATCAGGCCACGAGCCATGGATTCCCCTTCCTCCCGGGAGAGGAGAGCCATCCTTTGGACCCAAACCCAGGTCGCCAGTGTCACGAGTGGCAGTGCTACTGCTGTGCCAATGGGCCGGCTCATGTATAACAGTTTGACAGCTTCTGCCCACAGTTGATAATCATCACTAACCAGTTCTTTTATCCCTATAAATCAGTACGTGTTTGGCTGCCCAATGGCCTAGCAGAAATGCTATGTGCTCCCGCTCCAACAACCCAGGTTCAGCAGACAACTTGGGAGTTGGGTCAGCCGGGGTTGGTGGCATCCAGCTTCTGCCACTGTAGCAACCCCTGCAGTGGGTTGAGGGAGCTAGTCTCCCTCACAGGGGATTGCTACGTATGCACGGGGGTCCTTCTGTGGGGATGCACAGCTGGCACCAGGATGCCTCGAGGGGAGGGAGAAAAACATAGAAAAACAATATCTCCATGCCACTGATCGTGATGGCCCCTAGTGCTCTCAGGCCCTGCACTGTGCAGATACCCATGTGCTGGACGTTGGGGGGTAGCAAGTGGGGCTGGGGGTGGCCTGTCAAAGGGGCCCAAAGTTAGGCAAAGGAGCAGCAGGGGAGCAAAGAGTTATATTTAAAAAAAAAAAATCAGTACATGTTTTAACTGCAGACTTGTTGGTCCCTGTTTATAAAGTGGAAGGAGGGGGGGCTTGATGGGCTTAGAGTCCCTTCTGACCAGTATTTACTCTGTATGTTACTATGTTGTCATTTATTAGTTACCTTTTCTGCCAATCACCTTTGCAGAATTTGAGCACTAGCTGACAGGATCACAGCTTCTCAGCTGCTATAACATCTCCAAACTGAAATTACTAGATAAGACAGGACCAAACAATTCCCTTGGCATGTAACTATCCTCCACCTACATTCCATTTCTACAGGTGAGGCAGCAGTGTCATGAATCCAGCCCAGGTGTCATCCAGTGCTGCTGCAGCCACAGTTACCTGTGCAGGCTCAGACTGAGGTGCAGGGGATACACCTGGAACACTGGCAGTGCAGACCCATCTGGAAAGTGAGTGCCTGGGGCATAGGATCAGGCGCACTCACATATCCTTGCAACGTACCACTTCAATCAAGCACACTGGCTCTGCATGTGCAACCTGTATAAACTTGCAAAAATTGAAAAACAAAAAACCAAAAAAACTCCAAGTTGATTAGAAAAGAGTTGTCATATTAAGGAGGTTTAATATTTGCAAGCTGGGCCCCCCCCCAGGGGTCCATCTGGAAATTTCCAGGTATCCAGGTGGGCCAGTCTAATACTACACCTATGCTTCTGCGTGGCAGATGTTTCTCCAAGTTTGCAAGGCATCTCCTGAAAAAACTGTACCTTGCTGATATTTGAATTTTTTTTTTTTGTAACCAGGTAAGGTCCACTAGGCACCAGTGCCTGTTTTCAGGGGTGACCTGGGAGCACTTGTCAGTCAAGTGACTTGCTCAGAGTCGCACAGTATGCAAGTGGAGGTTGTGAGAATCAAACCCAGGTCTGGTCTGCTGGGTGTATCATGCTTATTCACAGCTTGTTACTCTGACCTCTAGGCTATACTGGCAACCCGTATGCATGTGGTTACTAGTTCTCTCTGATACAGTAGATAAATAAAAGTGTAGTACTATTCTTATTTGATCTTTGTATAAGGTCCTTTTTGTATAAAATCTTTTATGTGAACGGGACGCCCCGATGGTGCATCATTAGCGTGTTATGTACACAGACAAGCAGGACCCCTAGTACTCCGCAACACTTCAGTTCAGATTTTTGTGGTAGGGCTTCCAGGCATCTGCAGCAGTCTTGGTTCATTCCAGTAGCATGAATTATTCACTTCTGTGGCAGAATGCAGTCTTGCAATTGGCTGAAATACAATGTTATGTCATCAACGACATCACATGTTGAGCATAGTAGAGGGGCTTCAGGATAAACAGGGTGGGGAGATGAGAAAAGCACTATGAAAAAAACTGTGCATTTGAATGAAAAATCACCCAGAGCAATGAATTCCGTGGGACTACATATATTCTGTGGCATGATACAAGCTCTGTAGAAAATTCCATGGCCTTGGAACTGCAGAATACCATGGACCTTAAGCCGGGTCCCTGCAGTCCTGTGGTAGGGAATGCTTCCAGTGGCCTCACTTCTCAGCTGAGGGGTGGGGCATTCCTGCATCTGAACTTGTGGCTACCCATACGGTGGGCCACAAAGACCTGCATAGGGGAAGTTGCAGGCTAGTGTCCTATCAGCATACCAGCCTGCATGGGGAAGTTGCAGGCTTGTGTGCTGATAGGACTCCACTAGAGAAGTGGGTTGCAGGAGGAAGAAAAATCAGTAAAACCTCTTCACGACCATCTCAACAACAGCCACTGCTGCTCTCAGTCCCCATGGCACAAAGCCAGGTCATTGTTGTTGGGACCGAGAGGTTGCATTTGGGGCTTGAGAGGAACAGATGGTACCAAGGCAGGATAAAAAGTTTGATGAAAAAATAATGTCTCAGTTTAAAGAACTGTACAAATCTTTTTTTTTTTTTTTTACTTTATGACTCCTCCACGGAGCCGACGGATTACTCCGGCCCTCCCTCAGAGGGACTCATACTCCGACCCAAATGTGTTGGGTCATCATGGACCCTGTCAGCTCCCAGCCATTTTTCCCTTTTTCTCCCTGGGCACTCGAACCGTGCAATGGGCAAAGCAACTGCCCCCACCTCCGTGGAAGAAGCTATATGCCCTGTATGGGTACACTCCCCTGGTCTGGGCAACGTGCCTGTGCCAACACCCAGCCAGCACTGGGTGTAAGTCTACAGTACGCCGCACTGGCCCCCCCTCCCCAAGGAAGAAGAGCCAACTATGGATGCTCAAGCCTTCCTCCCGTTGCCGATCCCTGAGCAACCCAAGTCCATTCCCGAACCTGGGTCGCCAGGTGGCGCAAAGTGTGGCATCCAGCATCTCAACCCTCAGCACTACTGGGCTGGCCTCAAACTGTACAAATCTTGTTTTTGTAGACTGTTTTAAACTGTTTCATAGCTTTCAGTGTAGTTTTCAGCATATCCTCTGTGAACACTTAATCCAACTGCACCTGTCCTAATTTTCGCCACCTAGTAGTAATACAAATTTTATTGGTAGACTATATAATTGTAACTCACCCATGGCTGGGTTTACTCAGGTCTTCCTCCCTCTTTGGGCTGTATGTGTTCATTCTGCCATTTTATGCCATGCCTCCGCCCATGGGTGGTCTCTGTGGGTCAGAGCCCTGCCCCGGGGGATTGGCTGGCTACTTATAGGGCTGTTTGGAGCCTTTTTAGAGAGAGAGAATTCCACATAGGACGTCAGTGAGAGGGTCTGCAGGAGTGGGGCTGACCGCCTGTTCCTTTCTCCGCTAGGAGGCCTGTATCATGGTCAGCAGCGGTTTGTGGCGGTGGTCTCCCGGCATCAAGAGACCTGTATAACTGGATTTAAACATGCAGCTGTGCGATGCTGGAGGGAGTTCATAAGCCTGCCACCCACCAGAAGGATGAGAGTATTGGGGGTGCCATTTTACAAAAGAATAGGATGAGAGCATTGGGGGTGCCATTTTACACAAGAAGAGCATGAGAGTAATGGGGTGCCGTTTTAAGAGAAGGGCCTGCCCAGTAGGGACGTCCGCCCTAAAGTTCAGTGTGGGGAGTCACCTGCTGTGCCAAGATGCCCAGGGAAGGCACTGTGGGGCTGGGGTTCAAGGGTCTTGCAAGATGCCTCCTTAAATGTGTGAGATGCTTCTTGAAGATGAGGGACTGAGTGTAGGAATGCTGCTGTAATTACAGGAGTTCCGGCCCCTAGGACACGGCTGCTTTACTCATGTGTGGCCACCCGGCCCAGGGACTGACTGTTGCTGGGGGTCTCCATGACCACAAATGCCACCTACATGAATTACAATACTCCTGTGTGAGTTTCTGTAGCCCGGAAATCAAATTTGTATATACGTTCTGCTGGCCAGCATGTTCAAAGTACACTTGGGATCCCCCTGTTCCTGCAAGTTTGGTGTGAACTTTTAATTTATTAAACTGTAACTGGACAATATGCTGCTAACCACCCTTTCAGTCCCCAGCCTAGCACCCCCTGATCTGGGAGTCGACTACAAAAAGACCCGGTGTCAATGGAGTCAGCTGCCAGTAAGGACTGACCTGTTTTATTTGTTGGGACCGGTCTTGTTACTACTGTGACCCCCCCCTCCATTTTTAACATCAGATACGCCTAGACACAGGAAGGGGGGGCCTACATAGTCATTACAATATTAAAAACTTATAACAGAAACAGAAATAAATCCAATAGGCCAACATTAGGCATTGCCGCACAATACATTTAATGCAGCAAAAGTGCCCAATGACATAAAACTGGTTATAACCCCAAACCTCACAAGTTACTGTTGACTAAAAAATACAGAATTCATGTTTCTCCATTCTTTTATTGCAGAACTAAAAAGATGTCACCACAGTTCTCCATTTATTAGTGCTGGTTAACTGTAATAAGGTCTGAAGTCTGCTGTCCAAGCCAACTGCTCTTATGGAGAGGCTGAGTCCTACTTCGACCGACCATGTGCCCCTGGTCACACAAGTCAAGAGGGAGCACCACTTACTCACCATAAACTGCCATCAATCCTAACCCCCACAGGAATGCCCCTCTCTGGCGGGTCCAATGGCTCTCCCCTAGTGATGCTAATGGAGGTGGAGTCAGGGTGACAAAGGGGACAGGGAGCTATGGCACTGTCATTCACCGGATCTACGATCGTTCATCGACAAAAATTTTGTTGAATGACCATACAGCAAAACCGTCATGTCAACTGCATTTGCGGTAGGCATAAGGTTTCTCAATGACCAACAAGTTTTCTTTGGGCCAACCTCCCATATGGGGGGCTGTGGCCTCCACTTCCCCCACTAAATATAATCAACTCCAAGTCTGAGCTTAGGAGAGGGGGTGCAAGAGCCCCAGAATACAGTGCCAGGGACCAGTGCCAACACTACAGCGACCTGGCACTGTAGTCACTGTAGTGTTGGTCGCTATTGAAATTTCGCTGTCGGAGAGGTATACCTCATTTGCCCATGCCCCTCCTCTTTGCTTTTCATTGCTCCCCTGGTGATGACAGATGGAGTCCCCCAAGATGTCCCTCCTCATATCGGGATGACTTGATGGCACCCCAAGATGCACATTTTGTCCATGCTTTGTGATATACCTGCCCTGAGCCATCATTGTGCCACTTAAGTGGTAGACTCTGTAGCCCACCCTTCCCAGAGAAGCATGCAAGTAGCCAGGCAGCTGCAAAACCTCTGTCTGTTGACCCTTTCTTGATTTCCAGGGCCTATAAATGTCTCCTTCTACTGACCCTTTCTTGATTTCCAGGGCCTGCAAATGCCTCCTTCTGCTGGCCCATTCTTGATTTCCTGGGCCTGCAAATGCCTCCTTCTGCTGGCCCATTCTTGATTTCCCAGGCCTGCAAATGCCTCCTTCTGCTGGCCCATTCTTGATTTCCCGCGTCTGCAAATGCCTCCTTCTGCTAACCCATTCTAGATTTCCAGGGCTTAGGACTCACACTCAGGTCACCAGTGTACCAGGAATCCCCCTGGTGCAACAAAGCCAACAAAGTCAGCCCATCAGAAGTTTGAGCAGCCTACTCCTGGTATAATGATGACAACAAAAAAATCTTTGAAGTATATGAGATGCAGTGTTCAGTACATTTATCTTTTGATATCTTCCTCTTTCTTCCCTTGTTTGAATAAACTCTGCTGATATGTTTTGGGCACCTACTGGGAGGGAGGAAGGACTGTGCTGGGCCACTCTGTAGTGACTCCTGCACTAGGTTTGGTGGTACTGCCATAGGCAGCAGAGGAACCATGCGTCCCCCCCCCAATGTCGCAATATACACATGCTAGAGAGGTGGGCGGAAGCAAAACACAAAAATTCCCAATGGGTGTTCTGGATGACAGCCTTCCAGGATCCTCCCATGCCACCATCTCTTGCACACACAGGCTATGCCCCTCTCAGCTGCTGAAAGCCCACTGAATTCCATCTCTACTTCCCCACAAGTGTCAGCAGGAGGCACCCATTGCAGGGTAACTCTGGATTTGTTGAGGAGCAGCAGAGTAAGATAACTTTATGTTTTTGGAGTCTATACAAAGGTTATAGAAAACTGATAATTCCCTTTGTATAGTGGGTAGCTGCCAAAATTAATGTGAATTAGTAGACTTTAACCTAAGGATTACCCTGGATAGTAATCTTTCTTTCAATCCTCATCTGATTAAAGTATTGAGTAATACTAAAAAACTGCATACTTCTCTTTCAAAATAAACACTTTTGAACAGTGGTGTCATGCCATGGGAGCTGGGGGGGGGGGTGCCCCCTCAAATGTTCCCCAATGCTGTCTTGCTAAAGACCCATGAATATAAAAATGAAAAATGAAAATCATTTTTAGGTTCGTGGCCATTTGAAAGATTATGAAATTGCACCTTCAGTTCATGCACAAGCAGTTGAGCAGGATCATCAACAGTTCCCCTAAGGCATTTGTGCATCACTGGCTGTCTCACAGTGTCATTCATTTTTGAACCTTCCCACCATGGCACCATCATCACGACTCTGACGCACACCCATGTAACACAGCTGAACTGCTGGGGGGTTGTATTAACTGGTCATCAGACAGTCGTAGGAATGGAAGACAGATGAGGTCAGTGGCAGATGCCATCGGGGGAAGGTACTGCATACTGGGCTATCCTGGGCAGATTCTGGGGTCACCCCTGATAAAGAGAACTTCGGGGCTCAGTGGGCCTACCCAGTCATCAAATGGATTGCAATACCAAAACTGCAAGTACATCAAGGAGCAGGGACCCCATGTCTGCCATGTATGGGACAAATCTAAGGCAGCTGATGGTTGAGCCCACCAGGGAGGGGTCTGTACTGGACTTAGTGCTGACAAATGAGGACAGAATCATGGTTGCTGAGGTGGGCAGTCCCCTTGGTACCAGTGACCACAGAACTGTGTGGTTTAGAGTTAACACGGTGGCAGAAGAAAGTCATTCAAAGATTAAGATCCTAGATTTGTAGAAGGCCAACTTCATGGAGATGGGGAACAGCTTAAAATTGCCCTGGCAGCAGAAGATACAGAGGGAGAGGTTGAATAACAGTGGCTTAGGCTCAAGAGATCCATAGCAGGAGTGACAAGTCAATGTGTCAGATTGCTTAGCAAAAGCAAAAGAAAAGAAGTGGCCACTGTGGTTCTCTTAAGTCAGTAGCTGAGAAAGTGAGATAAAAAAGTAAGGCATTCAGGAAATACAAAGAGACACAGAAAGAAGAAGACAGACAAATATCTGGAGAATCAGAGAGAAGCTGGGAAAGCTGTCAGAGGAGCTAAGGCAAGAACGGAGGAAGGAATAGCACAGGCTATTAAGAAGGGGACAAGACCTTCTTCTGTTATATTAGTGAGTGGAAGAAGACCAGAAATGATATTGTTAGGCTAAAGAAGAGAGAGGGTGGGTGGGTGGGTGGAGGATGACCTTGAAAAAGTTGAGATACTGAACAAATATTTCTGCTCAGTATTTACCAAGGAAGAGGCAGGGGAGGGGCCAAGACTCAAGAGGAAAGATGTATGGGGGGAGAGGTGGACACCAGCCCATTTATGGTGGATAGAGTCTTGGAGGAACTAGGAAAATTAAAGACAGACAAGGCAATGGGGCCAGATGGGATTCACCATAAAGTGTTGAAGGAACTCAGGGAAGTCCTAGCAGGTCCACTGACAACCCTCTTCAACCAATCACCAGAGACGGGGAAGGTATCTGGGGACTGGAGGAGGGCAGAGGTGGTCCCTCTGCACAATATTGGAAGTAGGGAGGAGGCAGGCAATTATAGACCTGTAAGCCTGATCTCAGTGGTGGGGAAGCTGATGGTGTCCCTGCTTAAGGAGAGGGTAGTGAAGTTCTTGGAGTCAAGCAGTGCAAAAGACCCAAGGCAGCATGGATTCACTGAGGGTAGGTCCTGTCAGACTAATCTTATCGATTTCTTTGACTGGGTGACCAGGGTAGTGGATCAGAGAGAGGCGATGGATGTGGCCGACCTGGATTTCAGTAAGGCCTTCAACACCATTCCTCATAGAAGGTTGCTTAACAAATTGGGGAATCTGGGTGTGGGCTCTGAAATGGTAAAATAGGTTGGAAACTGGCTAAAAGGTAGGACCTAGAGGGTGGTAGTAAATGGCGTAAAATCAGAAGAGGGGGAAGTGACCAATGGGGTTCCACAGGGATCAGTGCTGGACTAGTTCTATTCAATGTCTTCATAAGCAACATTGCAGAGGGACTGGAGGGGAAAGTATGCCTGTTCACAGATGACACCAAGATCTATAACAGAATCGACACACAGAAGGGGCTAGATAAATGCCTTGGACCAGGGTAGACCAGTAGACATCCTCTTTCTTGACTTCAGCAAGGCATTTGACTCTGTTCTTCACGGGGGCCTGTTCGATAATCTGGGAGAAATGGGGGTGGAGAGCCAGATGATCAGATGGATAGGAAATTGGCTCCAGAACTGGACCCAGAGGGTCGTAGTTGGCAGGATAATCTCATCCCCAAGGAGGGTCATTAGTGGAGTCCCTCAGAGATCGGTCCTTGGGCCCCTCCTGTTCAACGCCTACATCTCTGACATAAGGAAGGGTATCAGGAGTGAGATGAGTCTCTTTGGATGACTCGAAACTGGGGGCGGTGGTGGATGGGGAGGAGGGGAGGATGGCCCTACAGGGGGACCTGGAGGCTCTGGAAAGGTGGTCTAGAAAATGGAAGCTGACACGAAAGACTGTTAGGCCTATTTTGCTGGCATTTTAGTATGTTAGTAAGATAGTAAGATAAGACACAGAAACTCAAGAGAGGAACACAGGATGGGGGGCAGGTTTTAGCCACCACAAGTCAGGAGAGAGACCTGGGGGTTATCATATCTGATGACCTGAAGTCAGCCAAACAATGCAAAAAAGCAGTGGAGAAGGCAAACAGAATGCTGGGGTGCATAGGAAGGGGCATAACCAGTAGGAGGAGTGAAGTGGTGATGCCACTGTATGAGATTTTATGCCACCCCCAATAATTCTGTCTGCACGATGCCCCTGCTTCTGAACTACTTGTAAACTTATGGCTGCGAAAGAAGTTGCTCACCATGTTGGAATATACTAATTTAGTGCTCTGTGGTGCCAGCAGTGCCGTTCCTACTTATCAAAGTACTTTTAAAAATAATATTTACCGATTTGTTTTGGCTTACCTTTTGAGAACTCAGCACTGTCAATGGTGTAGTTTAATGGGTGTTCTCCCTCCACTTGATCACTTAAATTTTAAGTACTGTGTTTACATTTTCTCCACCACACCCTGATTACATAAATCTTACCAGCTTGTCTGTCCTATTCTAACAAGGACATATGTCACATAGTCTCCATTCTTTTTCAAATGAATTCAGTTTTTGTTTAAAACAAATTATGGGAAACAGTCTTTTTCCTATGTTGGGCTGACTCTAGTAAATACTGATCTTCCAGACTGCCTTAATTATAGCATGGCAGTTTTTAAACTTAAATTACAAATGGTCATATCAGAAAAGTTTGTATATTGCCGCTGTCACACTGCGTCATTATTAGTCTGTGTGTAACTCTACTGCTATCTTTCTTTGTAACTTTTAATACCGTAAATTTGTATCTTGCTTGTATTGAATAGCTCTTCACCAGGCCTGGCTGAAAAAGGGAACTTGTTACCCAGTCCAGTTTCCTTGTCTACAAATAGATTCAATCAAGGTGTAGTGGCCCAGTAGTGCTACGGCTCACTATGCATGTGACCTGGGTTGAGGAACAAACTCGGGACACTCGGGTGGAGGGCAGCTGGGGGAGAGAGGTTCAAGTGCCCCAAGAACTGCACTCCTTCATGGAGGGGGAATGATGCATACTGCTTCATGACTGCCACCTGGTGGAAGTCAGTGGCAGTGCAAGTGGGTGCACATAACAGAGAGCAGGAAGCCGCAATATGTGAAGCATGCACACGCGTGTGACACTGCACAGCAGCATCCTTGGGGGAGAAAAAAAATAGCACAGAAACTCCCAGTCTGCTGGGCAATGCTGGCATCCTCCGCAGGTCAACACAAAACCGACAGAACAGGCTATCCACCACACAGTGGTCCTGAATAAGCAGCGGTTAACCTATGAGCCCTGAGAAGGTCAGTGATGGGGTTGGGGTGGGTGTGGTCAGTGGGACAGAAGACTGGGGACCAAAGAAAAAGCTCTCTAGAGAAAGAAAAATTCAAATTGAGGACCAGAGGGAGCCGGGTGGCAAATCCCAGCAGGGACAGGCATGTCAAGCGGGCTAGTCCACATAAATCTCAAAGGAGGATGGAGACACTGAGGTAAGGCAAATAAAGAACACATACATACATACATGTACACACACTACACACAAACACACACACACATACACACACTACACACACACACATACACACACTACACACAAACACACACACATACACACACTACACACAAACACACACACACTACACACAAACACATATACACACTACACACAAACACACACACATACACACACTATACACAAACACACACACACTACACACAAACACATACACACACTACACACAAACACACACACATACACACACTACACACAAACACACATACACACACTACACCCACACACACGCTCTATACACAAACACACACATAAACACACTACACACAAACACATGCATACATACACACACTACACACAAACACACACACACACACACACACACACACACACAATTCCAAAAGCTGTTTTTTTTTTTTGCCCTTCTCCCTACTGGCCACTCTACCCGCAGCCATGTCACTCAACTTTCCCAGGACTTACCCCAATCCTCCCTATTCCTCCCTGGCTTACCCCCAAGGGCAGAGACAACAGGGTTGTCCAACCCCTGTCAGAGGTGCTGCTCAGTCTGGTGGTGGTCACTGAGTCTGCAGCGCAAGGCCTGCCCAGCGAAGGTCAGTGTCATCCAGCCAAAGGTGGGGGGTCTTTTATTTTCTTATTGCTCCATCCCCTGGGATGATGACTGTCTGGAGCCAGTGGCCAATGCACATAAGTGTGCATCAGTACGTCAAGGCTCCATCGACATCCCCCCCTTCCTGAGCAGTTCTGCAAGCACTGCCACCTGTGGTCACCCAGGTGACTGTACTGCTGCAGAAGCTGGGAATCCTCCCTCCCTGAGGCAGCGCATGTCCTCGAGGATACTCCATCTTCCTCCTCAGGCCAGCCCTCCCAACTCAGGTCACTTCCAAACCCGGGTCACTGGTGTCATGAGCCACAGCACTACCCCTGCACCGACAGGCCGGCTCTTCACAGGTAGTTTTTAAAGAAGAGGTCTGGTCTGGCCTCCAGGAAAAAGAAGAATAAAAATATTTTTGTATCTGCAGAACTCTGTAGTTCTATATTCCAAAACCCCTTTTGATTTCAAGCCCTTTCAACATTCATAGCAGTGGGTATTACCATGACAACAGTGTTTTTTTTTCTGTTATTTATTTCAAAAATGATACTAGGAAAGACATACCGAGCTGGCATCAGCTCATTTCCAGATGCGTCTGGGGGAGAGTAAGAGGTGGGGTGGAGAGGAGAAAAAAAGTACAATGTAAAAAATGATACACTATATGAAAAGTATAAACAAAATATACAAATTACAAGAAACAGTTCACAAATAAAATTGCCATACAGTAAATACCATACAATAAGTTGCAGAACAGGCAAAAGACCATTAAACAGTGAGCAACAAAACAATTATGAGGAGCAGGGAGTAGTGACCGATAAACTAGCAGAGAGGGGCTCTGCTAGTGTTAGTATGATGAGAAAGGCTGGGGACACAAGTCCACCCCAATATCAGAAGCAACTGCAAGAGGGAGCAGAGAAATCACAGAGGACAGATTTCAGGGCAAGAAGGGAAAGAGCAGAGCAAATGGAAGGGGGGAGCCCCAAAGTTTAAGGAAGTGTAACAAGAAGGCAGCTTGGCCAGCAGCAGTTTCACTGGTGGGAGAGTAACAGAGCCAAAGCAAGTACTGTGAAGGAAGGATGTAAGAGGTAGAATGGGGGAAAAGAGGAGAGAAGCAAGATACAAGGGAAGTGAGCCAAACCAAAATCTGGAGATAAAGGAGGCACAGTGGGTAAGGTGTCTGGCATGCAGAGAAAGGAGGGAGAAGGAGGTATACAAAGAACAGTGTTAAGTATGCAAGGGTTTGTCAGGGGCAAATCGATAGAAGGAGTGAAAGAGGGGGTCCAGTCTAGTTAAAGTGGGCTTTGCAGCAGCACCGTAAACAATGTCTCCATAGCTGAAAATGGGGAGAATCATCTTTTCCTCCAGCTGAGGCTTTTCAGGAGCTTAAGTCCTGATGCCCCACTTATGACATCATAGTCATTTCCACAGCAACGGACTGATGTCGCAAGTAGGAAAGTCTGGCTACAGCGCCTGAAAATGCCTCTGCTGTAAGGGAACTGTAAGGGACAATGACCTCATCTGTAGGTAGATGTCCTGAATACTAAGGACAAGCATGGCTCTAATACTTGGGAAGTTAGTTCTGCTGATGCCTTTTTTGAGGGGGGTTGGGGTGCTGGTAGCCAGTGTCCTTCTTTAAATGACAGCCCAGCAGGATGTGATAGGGGAAGTGCATTCTGTAACAATTCCCATAGTGTGTATCTTCCAGTACACTACAATAGCCTTGCCTCACTTCCCACAGCATAAGGTTCCCAAATGCACAAGGTGAGCTATCAGCTTACAGCACCCTCAAGACAGCGTTAGTCAGCAGCAACTCAACTGAAAAGGTCCAGTGCAGCTGGCACAGTTGTTTTCAGCCCCTTTCAGGCACACTGTATCCCACAATGCCTCACTGGCTGTGAACAGTTGCAGCTCCCCTAAGGCAAACACAGGGAAGTTAACGGAGACAGAGGGAGTATAAAGTCCTGAACAGATATGCACAGAGTATGAGAGTATGAGAGGCAGAGAGGGGAGAGAAACCAGAGGAGACAGGGGAAGGGGGGGAGAGAGAGAAAGAGATGGCTTAGCACAGGGAGGTCAAGCAAACTGCTCAGGGTAATAGGAAGTGGAAATTATGGGATTCAAATCTGGGTTTCCAGGGTTATAGCTCTGGAATCTAGGCTATGCTGCCTCCACAACAAAGAATTCTGAGACTACCGATTCCCCATGGAGAAATTAGTTGGAGACAAAAACAACTTCTTTGAGGCCTAGTAGTACTCTAGCATGAACTGAGACTTGAATGGCCATTGCACAATATACTTTTTCGTCTGTTTAGAAAAAGGTCTATGCCTCTAGTGGTCCTTCCTGGTAACACAGGACCTGGAATGTCCTGACTGAAATGAGGCAGCATATAGCAGAATTAGAAGTACCAGTACCTGTTAGTTGACGACAAAAAAATTTCTCATATTGATTTTTAGCTAAAACATTTTTCTAAAATCCTCAGATTCTTAATCGGCATCTTCATTTCCTCAAATATTTGAAAAAAAAAAAACGGGTTACTCACCTGTAACAGTAGTTCTAGGAGTGGTATATGTTGTTCATCCACACTTCTTGGCAGGTACCTTGCCGCTTTAAGATGTGTCAGAAAGTCCTCAAAATGGCTCCTCCCACCCACCCAGGTGGTATAACCTTCAGCTCCACCCCATGTTGCCAGATCTTAGCCAGCTAGAAGCCAATTTTGTGTGTCGAAGCCGGGGAGGTCAGGTGGGTCAGTGTGGATGAACAACATATACCACTCCTAGAAAGATCAGTTATGCAAAGACTTTCATTGTAACAGCAGATCTTCTAGGAATGTCTCTTGTAGTAAGCCATTACTTCTGGGAGTTTTCGATTGGTGGCACTCTAACATGGCAGTTTCTTCCAGCAGTCTCCACACCAGGGACCACCCACACGAACTCACTTCCTGGGCTGTGCCTATAAAAGTGGGTGGTTCCTGGTAGTCTCCATTCCCCGCTGGTTTCAGCTCATAGAGGCGAGGGACCGAGGGGAACCGAGGTACCGAAGCCTCCCAACCCCGTCTTGTCTTTCCCTGTTACAGAATGGCAGGGGTGGAGGGAGGGAAGCCTCTTACTGCAAGAGACATTCCTAGAAGCTCTACTGTTAAGACAAAAGTCTTTGCATAACTGATCTATCTTCCATGAAATGGTCTCTTGCAGTAAGTCATTACTTCTGGGAGATTCCCAAGCAGTTATGTGGCAGTGGAGTGGCCAGATACGGCATTCTGTTGTACATATAGTGTGGCCTTAGGACCAGTAGGTGCTGATTGCAGTATATCAGCACATAAAGAGAATTTATTCTATCTGTAAGTACTCCATTATAAAGTTATGGCTGATAAATAAACCAGACTGGCTAGTAATAAGCATCGTGAGATGAGTTAAGTAAGCATTAATCCACGATGAAGGTGCCATCTAATGGGGAGTTAATGCATGGTTGGGGCCACAGCTGAATGCCTACAACGACCAACCATGCATTAACTCCCCATTAGATGCCACCTTCGGAGTGGATTAGTGCGCTTGTAACATGGCAAGTGCAAGGATAGTATTTATGACACCGTCTTTTCTTTCCAATGGAACAGTGATCAGCACAACAACTTATTGCACATTAATAATTCTGTTTGCCATCTGCTACTTTCTAAGGCTCTGTGTAACTGGAAGCGTGTGCTTGCACATTCCTGGAGCAACATCCAGTAATACAGCCGGCATGACTTTGTCAGAAGTTTCAAGTTTTGTCTGTGAATTCACATCGACATTACATTATGCTAACATTTACTAAAGTGCTAGTTCTACTGTACTACTGTATTTCTGTCCGCTCATTTCTATCTCACATCGATGGTATGCTGCATTCTGAGGAACATTTCTTCCATCCATAGCTTGCTTTGCCCGAAAACTGCAAGTACTTTTGTGCGCTGCTCCTGAGGACCAATAGGTGGGGCTTTCCCACGAGCACGAGACTTCCGTTTTCTTCTGCTATTCATGACTTTCATGGCGCCATACTCTTGCACTACTAATCTGTTCCTGCTGATATCATCTACAGTACATCATGCAACTCGACCCGCAACACACACTAGACTTTTGAGTTACATACAGCTGTTATCGGCTGCCGAATCCTCTCTCGAATCTTTCGCAATTTACACAGTTGCTGACGCTACGTATTTTACCTCAAGTCTTGCTTACCATTTCAACCAATAAGTCGCATTTCAGAAAATCACAATATTTTTCTTCCCTTTCACACTGATCTCTTCATCACCTCTACTTCCCACTCTTGTATTCTATCATTGACCAACTTCTACACTATCAAGTGAGTCAGTGGGTCAAAACCAGCAGAATTGCCCATTCTCTCCTATGTACTGTATTTCACACTTACAGGCTCAGAAACCACTGTCCTGCAGTCTCTCTCTCTTAGTGCTCCACTTTCGCCTCCATGGTTTCTGTTGCTCGCGCCACCTATTGGTTGACCTATGGATCTACCTACTGCTGAGGACATTAATCTGGAAAGTTTCTAAGTGCATTCACGAGCTCAACACGGCATTATCGTCTCATAATGCCATGTTGCTCTTGTACCACCTGACACCCTTGCACAATCCTCTTTCTTCCCTGGACTGCTACTATTTTTGCCATGTTACAAACAGATGTAAACCCGATCAGGCTATGGCATATCAGGTACTGTAATAAATCAGAAGAAATTCAGTCATAATGGAGTAATTAGTAGGTTTCAGTGGCATGCGCTGGAAAAGACAGTATATACAAAAGCCTCTTGGGTTCTGAGTTTTGAACAGGAACCCAAATAATACAATGTTATTATTTTGTAGTGCTACACTGTCTCAAGTTAATACAGTTTTTTGCCATGTTTGTCAAGTCATTAGAGAAGTGTATCCATTTTTGGAATGAACAGGCTACATAAGTAGCAAACAATAATGTTGTGAAATGAAACAATGTATCTGTTTCATAATGAAGTCCAGTGGCTTTTAGAATCAGTAATACTATTGTACCCATTTTAGGGTAAAGACATGGAATGCAATAAAGTGATGTAGTCAGTTCCATCATGCATTAGTAATCTCATTTGCAAGGGGGTCCCAAGTATGTCAGGGCCTGCCACCTTTTTAGGTGTAAACCTGACAAGTTAGTATAGTATGCCCTGTATTTATGCTGTCGGGTGAACAGAAGTTGAAATAATGATCTGAATAATTATGAGTCATTGGATCTCATCTTTGAGAATCCAAATATGTTGATCTGAGAAAAAGTCATAAGGTTTGTTACATGCACACATTTTGTCATCCAGGTAGTGTGGATCAAAATTAATAAGTCTTGCGGAGTCTTTAAGGTTTGTGATACATATGTATTCATCATTGTTTCTGTGGTCTTTATCTATGGCTAGGTGAAGACTCCATGTAGCAGTAAAAGTTTGGTAAGAATATTATGATCCATATTATAATATTATCAAGCTATACACATTTTTTCTTAGCATGAGAGTAGTAGCAGGCCCTGTTCATGGGAGGGACACGAGGGTCCAGCGCACAACAGGCTGAGAGGCATCCCAATGTAGTGACTGTAATGGTCTGTAACAGTGATACCTCAAAAGTGGCTAGATGTATAAAGCCTCATGGGAAAGGCCTCAGTATAATTTAGAATCAAAGCCCCCAGAAGAGGTCTTCGAGGCCTAGAAGAGGAGACTGGAGCGTAGTTTGAAGGTTTTTTTTTTTTTAAAAAAGTAATTTCCAGTTTTGTATGAATAATAAGACTGAGGGCTTGGTGTGTGTGGTACATATATTGTACTGTTTTCAGTCGTCTGCCTGAGGCTTGTAGGCTGTCCAGTATCATTTATGCCCCAGGGCCAAGAGATGGTCGCCAGAAAAAAAGGGGCATTAGCCACTGTTTGTTGAATATCACGTGCTAGCCCTGAGAGTTGGAGCCATGCCTGATGGCGTATAAAAATACAGACTGCAGAGGCTCTAGCCGAAGTGTCAGCTTCTTCTTCGGAGATGTAGGGGTAGTAATAGGCACTGTTCATGGGAGGGACACGAAGGTCTGGTGCACAACAGGCTGAGAGGCATCCCGATGTAGTGACCGTAATGGTCTGTAACAGTGATGCCTCTATTAAATATGTATATGTGAATATGATAAACATGTTACCCTCCATTCTGAGGTGTGCCGCTGTAATATTGGTGAGGTTATATGCAAGGCATAGGCGATAGCATGGTGCAGTCTTAGTCAGTTTTGGGTCCCAAGTGGCGGATGCCAAAGAATCTGATATGTTGATTGTAGTAAAATATGAAGTTGATGTCCATGAAATAAGCCCCTTTGAATAGTAAGGGTATGCCATATATATTTTCTATTCTTATTTTTTACTCCATAAATGAGTGTAAAAAAGTCCTGTACCCTCATTGATAGAGGAGGCAGCCAAGAGATACCGTTGAAGGGGTACACCCTGTTGATGAGAATATGTAACCATGTTAATGTTCAGTTGATGGAAACTGTCTCTATTGTAAGGCATGGTCTGTCGATGGTGGAATGTTGGTCCCTGATGGTGGGATCATCCCCGTCAATGGTGTAGAAGGAATACCAGGCCCCATAGACGGTGGAATAAAAGCCGTCTATTATGATTAGTAGAAATCATGCTCCATCAATGGTGGGTCATCAGCCGTCGATGATGAAATAAGGGGAGCATGTCCCGTTGATGATGGAATGTGTCTCATTGACAACAGATGAAGATAACGTGCCTCATTGATGTCGGGTGTTATGCCCGTCAATGAGAGAGGCTTATTCTTATATGAAGCCTCTGTTGGTGATAGTCTTGGAGGAGGAGGCCTCCATCGATGAGGAAAGAACCTCCTATTGATGAGAAGTATGTAGGAGGCTTCCGTTGATGGTGGATGAATAGTCCATCAATCAGCAATCATGAAGGAGGCCTCTGTTGACAGTGGCTGAAGTGTCCGTCGATGGAAATTATGCAGGAGGCCTCCATCGATGGGGAATGAACCTCCCGTCGATGAAAAGTATGTAGGAGGCCTCCATCAATGGTGGATGAATATTCCGTCAATGAGAATCATGAAGGAGGCCTCTGCTGAGGGTGGATAAATGTTCTGTTGATGAGCAATCATGAAAGAGGCCTCCGTCAATGGTGGCTGAAGTGTCCATCGACGGGAATCATGCAGGAGGCCTCTATCAATGGGGAATGAATCTCCCGTCGACAAAAAGTATGCAGGAGGCCTCCATCAATGGGGAATAAACCTCCCATCAATGATGGGTTATGCTATAGCAAATGGGTTAAAGATATTCTGGGGGGGTTAAGTGCTGACTGTTAAAATAAGTGTTGACTGATGTGCAGGCAGGGGCCATGGATATGGATAGCTTATCAGTTTGCGTGGCAGTGGCAATCATCTTTGAGGGAGTTGCTAAGTAAGAATCTGAAAACGCTCAGATAAATGAGACTTGCAAGTTTTAGGGAAGTTTGCAATTTGTTCCAGGCTGAGGGACTAATGCAGCTGATGGCAGCTCTACCATAGCGGGTGCGGAATTCTGGCACGTCTAAAATGATGATCGATTTTTTCCTGAGGGTACAGCAGCTAGCTGAGTACCGGAGAAGGGTTGACATATAGTGAGGGAGGTTATTTATCAGCAATTTGTAGGCTCAAGTACGAGTATGAATCATTCTTTTGCTAGTAACAGATGCCCAGCGCACTGCTGCAAAGAGGTTGCAATGGTGGGTTCTGGGAGGTGCATTTGTAATAAAGCAAATGGCATGATGGAACAACACATCCAACTTAGGGCGTTGAGATGATGCGTAGCTGTCGTAAACTATGTCCGCATAATCAAGAAGGGGAAGAAAGGTGGCTTGAACTAGCTTTTTCCTAACTTCAGCGGGGGAAAAGGGATTTGTTCCTGTAGAACAAACCTAATCTAGTCTTAAGTTTCTTGGTGAGAGTTTCAGAGTGCATCATAAAGGAAATGGTATTATCAAGCCAGAGACCTAGGTATTTAAATTTATCTACCACCTCGAGTGTATCTGCTGGTAAAGTTGAGATGGGTGGAGGAATGCTATACTTGAGCAGCATCGTTGTGGAATGTGGGGCAAGAAGAACACAGTTTTTGTGGGTTTTTTGCGTTTAATAGTAGTTGTGATTTTAGTAGGTTCAGTTTAAGCTGGTTGAAGTCTGCTTGAAGTTCCATACCAACATCCGTCAAAAAGGGTTTTGAGGTATAGAGGACCGTATCATCTGCGAAGAAGTTCAGTTTGGTTTTGTGAATGTTGTCTCTTAATTAACTGATATAAACTAAAATAGGAGGGGGCCTAGGAGGGATCCCTGGGATAATCCTCTTGTTAGAGGTAGAAGAGAGGATAGAAGCCCATCCCCTTTGATATGCTGGAGTCTTCCTGCGAGATAGCTATGGAACCAGCTTAAGGAGGTGTCGTTTAGGCCATGATCTTTGAGTCTGGTTAAGAGGAGGTCGTGGTCTACCATGTCAAAGGCTTTACTTAGATCAAGGAATACGGCTCCAGTGGGTTGCTTATTGTCTAAGGCTATAAGCCAGTTATTTGTCACTTTGGCTAAAGCTGAAACTGTGCTGAAATTTTGACTAAAGCCAGGTTGCAGGAGGTTAATTAGGTTTGAATTTTCCAGATGGTCCCTTAGCTGGGTATTGGCTGCCTTTTCTAGGAACTTAGATAGCAGGGGAAGAATGGAGATGTGCCTGTAATTATTTAGGTTGCATGGGTTGCCAGATTTGAATAGGGATAATATATGGGCTGTTTTCCAGATGGCAGGGACTATACCGGAGGTAATCAATGAATTAAGCAAATGGGTGACTGGGGCAGTTAGACTGTAGTATCCCAGCTTTAAGAAGACAGGGGTTGGCCGGCCCAATAGCACTGTGGGTTAAGGTGCTGGATGCCGCATCTCACACTACACTGGTGACCCGGGTTCGGGAATGAGCCTGGGTTGTCGGGGGGTTGGGGTGGGGGGAGGCCAAGAGATGGATTGAGTAGCCATATGGTAGCTCTCCCCTCCCGGGTGGGGACCCAACCATGACTGCTGCAAGGCTGCCCCTGGGTGGAGAGCCGGAGGTAGTGCAGACAGGAGCGACTAGACTAGGGAGGGTGCCGCAGGTCGCTGCATGCCTCTACTTGCACACAAGCAACCACAGCAAGGGGAGGGGAAGAAAAATGGAAAATGGAGCTGGCAGGCTCCATGTTGGCCCGGCTGCGCCAAAACCAGTTCCCCCTGGAGTCTAGTTGTTGGCTTCCAGGGAAGGGGGAAAGTCTGTGCTCCTTTCTCTCAGCCCTGCCATGGGGGTAAAATCTGTGGGGGACCTCCCGGGAGAAGCTGGTGTGGGGAGCCAGAGCCGAAGCCGAAGAGTGAGTCCCTCCAAGGGAGGGACCAGAGACGCCGGCCAGCCCCAAGGAAGAGGGAAAAACACCTGAATTAAAAAAAAAGAAGAAGACAGGGGCTATAACATCCATGCCTGCACTTTTTTGGAGTCAAGCTTCATTAGTAATTCCTCTACCAATTTGTAAGATATAGGAGAAAGATGAAATGATCCTTGATTTTGCAAGGTGGCAGGGACATCTTCTGAGGGGTAGTGGCAGCTGGGGAGGAGTCAAGAGTCAGACCTGCGATTGCAAAGTGAGGGTTTAAGTTTTCAAGTATTTGTATATGAGTATATGTAAAAACACAGAAACATAGAAGTTCATGGCAGATAAGGACTGCAAGGCCCATCCAGTCTGCCCATTTCTTTTTCTACCTTATGAATGTGCCATTGGCCTTTGCTCTGTCAATGGTCTATCTATTCATACTCATCTGTATTGCTCCCTTATGTCTATCCCATGCCTATTTGAAGCCTTGCACTGTATTCATATCCACCACTTCCTGAGGTAGGCGGTTCCATGCATCCACCACCCTTTCTGTGAAAAAGAACTTCCTCACATTACCCCTTAATTGGCCTCCCTCTAATCTCATGCTCTGTCCTCTTGTCCTGCTATTTTTCTTATATTGAAACATGTTAGACTCTTTCACCTTGTTAATGCCCTTAAGATGTTTGAATGTTTCAATCATATCACTCTCTCCCTCCTTTGCTCTAGGGTATACACATTGAGCTCCATTAATCTGTCCCCATTGCCTCAGTTTGGTTAATGTCCTTGTGAAGGTGTGGGCTCCAGTACTACACACAGTACTCCATATGGGGCCTAACCAGTGTCTTGTAAAGAGGGATTATTACCTCCCTCTTATGACTTGTGATACCTCTACTAATACACCCCAACATCCCCCTAGCCTTACCTACTGCTTTAGTGGTCTGCATGGATGATTTCAGATCATCCGTGATGATGATGCCCAAGTCTCTTTCTTCCCTTGTGACTGCCAGCAACTCCCCTCCCAGCCTATAGGTGGCTTCAGGGTTTCTCTTCCCTATGTGCATGATCTTGCACTTCTTTGCATTAAACCCCAGTTACCCATTATTTTTAAGGCATCTAGTTCTTTCAGGAGGCTGCATACATTAATTAGCATCATTTTTAGTCCAGGAGCTGAAGCGAATTTGAATGGGGAAGTTATAGTGGTGACAGGACCTGGATTTAACTTAATATTACCTGTACAGAGGAGCAGTATTGTAAAAATCTTTCTTAACCTATGTCTAGAATAAATGTGCCCTTTCTTATATGTGGTCATATTATGTAACATTATTAATGTGGTGCACTTTGATGAGGGGTAGAGGCTAAATGGTGCGGAAACGCAGAGTAGAAAGCGGCCCTGAGATACACTGAGAGAGGTAAAATAAGGGAGGATGCAAGGGAGGGGGACAATTCATCCCATGTGGGGTGTGGATTAGGTGCATGAGTTGAGTTTGGGAGTGAATGGGGGGCAAGGCTGGTTGCCCTGTGTTCAGCTGTTGGGGACAGATATGGGTACAATGCTAGCAGAATAAATAAGGTGGGAAACATTACTGCCTATATGTGTTGTGATGCGTTATACAGGTCGGGGATACTATGGTCTTGATGGTGGTCTAACTGTTTCAATACCTAGGCTGCTTTCAGCTGGTGTCATCAAAGACTTTCGGTGTAAGATTGGTAGGGCTGTGCAGTAGCTTGATACAAGGCTGTTAATGTGGGTATGCCCGGGTGGTTCATATTACTTGAGAGTCACAGACTTCAAGGAGATACCATAAGATTGCTAGATGAAGGGGAGTGCTGGATCTTCTATGAGACATGAAGTGGAGGGATGCAAAAGAGGGCTGATAGTTGTTTTTTTGCCTATAAATGGCACACCACCTTAGGGTGGGCAGAATGAAGCGCTGCTGCTTTTACTGTGCTTATCCCTCTGTACAGACAGTTGGTGAGACCCCATCTGGAGTACTGTGTGCAGTTCTGGAGACCCCATCTCCGCAAAGACATAGACAGAGTGGAGGCTGTCCAGAGAAGGGCAACCAAAATGGTGCAAGGTCTGCACCAGAAGACATACGAAGAAGGACTAAAGGAGCTTAATATGTATACCCTTGAGGAAAGAAGGGAGAGAGGGGACATGATAGAAACTTTCAAGTACCTCAAGGGAATCAACAAAGTCCAAGAGGGTAGCATCTTTCAGAAAAAGAGATGTGCAACAACAAGGGGGCACAATTTGAAGATAGATGGGGGACGGCTCAGAGGTAACGTGAGGAAGTATTTTTTCACAGAGAGGGTTGTGGATGTATGGAACAGCCTCCCTGAGGAGGTCGTGGAGTCAAGAACAGTGGGGGAATTCAAGAATGCATGGGACAGACATAAGGCAGTCCTAGTGGGGGGTAGGAGGAGAGAGCAAGCTGTTGGTTAACTAGGATCTGCAGCTTATCTGTTAGGTAGGAAAATGGGCAGACTAGGTGGGCCAAGCGGTCCTTATCTGCCGTCAAATTCTATGTGTAACCCCTAGATGGTGCTATCCCAGGGGCTACTACCCCTGCCTGATTTGCCACTAACAGGTTGAGGGGCCTGGATCCAATGGCGGGTGCCTCCACCCAGAGGTCAGGGTTTGCAATAGTTAAACTTACTTGGTCACAGCCCTCTGGAACACTGCAACCCCCCTTTCTTCCTACTAGTGGCCCACACAATATATCAGAATTACCTTCACAGTATACACTTACCCCCAGGGCTGGTTCAGGCACTGGGACCTCCTGTAAAATAAGATACAGTGCAACAATCACAGTACCATACTTTAACATAGACAAATACCTCAGGCAGTATAACTTTGCTGAAACAAGCAGCTCTGATTTATTTAGGGGAGAATATAACAAGGACAGGGAAATCAGGTTAATTAGCTTATACTTTACTCATCTCCTATGGCTCTGTGCACGGGCCTATCCCTACCAGTTACTGTCCCTGGGTACCCAAGCCCTAGTGGCTAGTCCAAACCGTGGCAGCTGGTAGGGGCCCTTTCACAGAAGAAAAGAAAAATTAGTTAAACAGTCAGCAGTACAGTAATTCTATTTGGATTCAATGTGGCAATTCAACAGGGCGACCCTGAATTAGTACTCACGACCTCCAAACAAGATAGGGTCCTTCAATGTCAGCAGGCTACTCTTGAGCTCCACAAGACTCCTCACACATTTATATGGCAAAAAGAAAGTACTATACCAGGCAGGCTGCTTCTCTATCCGATCATAATTACTGCACAATACCCTGGAGAACACACAGCAGATTCAGTTCCTGACAGACCGAGGTACAATTAGCAATTTCTCCAGTCTTCTACAGGGTGAGCCTGGTTTCTCTCTTCAGATATCCTTTGATTCTCTTCACAGGATGGATTCAGTCCTAACAAGCAGTTACACAAGCTGCAGACCGGAACTCTGGGCCTTACACACACGTTCCCGACTAAAACTGTGCACTGAAGGAGCACAGGGTTCCTTTCCCTTCACTGCCAGAGCTAAACTGAAACTCCAACAGACAAAACCGGCACTTCCTTTGAGTTCCTCCCAGTTCTTGACTGGATTGGCTGTCATTCACAATAGACTGCTCCTGTTGGTCCAAAAAGCGCCAAGTCTAAACTACATCTCCCAGAGTCACTGCCCATACAATCCTCTTGTGGCTGGCTCAGATTATGAGTCCAAGTTCTGATTCGGCCAAGGCACCATTTTAGAGCTAGCTTATCTCACACTGATTGGTCCAGTTCAGCAGTTCAAACCAGAATGGGGAACTAGGCAGACACAGTTCTGACTGCAAAGAAAGCAGGTTAGACAAACTGTAATTTCATTATTACTCTAAATGATTTCTGGCAAACAGTTACATCTTTCAGATAGGTTCCTTTGCACTCCTAGTGACTGCAAAAATGGAGTGAATTGGCAGCAGCTCGAGTGGTACTCAAACAGAGAAGCACACAGTCCCCCCATACAAACTAACCATGTCTGCAAGCAGACAGCTCTTAAAGAGACAGCACCAGAGGCTCTAAAAACACTCACCGATAAACGGCCCAAATGCCAAACATCACTCAGGCTTGGAGCACCCAAGCAAGCTCCTGGAAGTCTTTTGGGAACCCCCATTTGCAGGGGGGTTACACTATGTTTCTATGTTACTCTGTGCAGTGCACAGAGCTCTTGTAGATGGGCACTATATATATATATATATATATATACTGTATATATGTATAAATAGAAGTGGATTTGATTGGACTGGATTGGTGGAAGTATGCATGTATGCTGAAGGACTGGCAGGGCTGCTGGGCATTTTTTAAATCTATGAAAGTGTTTCCATGCCAGGTTGAATGGAACTATATGGAGGTAAGGACAGACCTGGCTGGGAAAAACAGTTAAAAATCTTTTCCCGTGGGTGGGGTGCATTTTCAAGTTTGTCTTGGGGTTTCACAGACCCAGCCCTGGGTATGGCCCTGACAAATGCGGCCCGGGACAAAAAGCTACTTGAAAAACAAAAAAAATCATATTTATTCTTGCTGAACCAGCTGCAAGCTGTATCAAGATAAAGGAATTCTTTCCCTACAGGATCCCAGTTTCAGTTTCCATAAGATACCATTTCCCACATTTCTTCTCTTTCCGACATTGTTCTCTGTGTCCCACATTTGGGGTGATGAGAGGGACGGATCGAGATTAAGGCAGCTTTGTCACGCTTCTCCCTTTGGTCTTTAGACAAGGTCATCTTTTTTCTTTACATTTCCTGCATTTTTTTCTCACACTGGGGATCTCTCATCCATGCAAAACTGAAGCATTTTGGTTTGTTTTGATCAGCTAATTTCAGAGCAACTTGATTAAAATCAGGCAAGAGATACAGCATCCAGTGCTGAGATAGCTTCAGGTACTTCTAATGTCAATCAAACTGAGTAACCGAGGAACATACGCCCTGCTCCACCAATCGCACACACACACACACATATATATATTCATGTGTGTGTGTATGTGTCCATATATATGTATATATATGGACACACACACACACACACACACACACTTGAAAAAGAAAGAGAGGGGTCCACACTATAAAGCAATGGAGGGTGCAGCTGGCCCGGTGGCACTGAGGGTTGAGGCGGGGGACGCCACACCTCGCACTGCGCCGGCGACCCGGGTTCGGGAACGGACTCGGGCTGCCGGGGGCTGGCAGGGGGAAGGAAGGACTGAGCGCCCTGTGACAGCTCTCCTTCCTTCGGGTGGGTGAGGACGACGCGGCACTGCAGTGACACCCAGCGGAGGCTGGGGGATAGACAGTGCACACATTTGACCGGGAGAAGCCAACGGACGCCTGCATACAGCGCTGACGCCATTGCACGCCGACTCCAGGATACATTAAATACAAAAATGGGGATCTACCATGAAGCCTCCCCGGGTTCTTCCATGTTGCCGATCCTTCCAACCAGTTACAGGACCGCGAGGTTTGGGATGTGGAGAGTCAGCTCTGGGCTACATCCTCTGGGGGGGCAAGCCAGGGGTGACCGGGGGATCGACAGCATGGGGGACCTTCAGGGGCTATGACTAGGGTGGATACTTGGCGGAGTATCCCAAAAAAAAAAAAAAAAAGCAATGAGGCAGACTACTGGCTGCTTCATACATCTGTTTTTGCTGGGGCAAAAGAGAATGTCAGGAGTAGGATAAGTGTGCAGTGATAGGGGAATATTTCTTGACTTCCATTTTTTTTACTTCATAAATGGCAAAACGCTCCATTATAATTGTGGACTAGTGCAACCATCTGCAGGCTAGTCCAATTTTGAGTCATCTTGTCATGCTGGTTAATGCAAAAAAAGTCAGTCAATTCCTGCATTCACACACTTGCAGCACACACACACACACACACACACGTGCACACGCGCACACACACACACACGCACGCACGCATGCACACATGCACACGCACGCACGCATGCACACACACGCGCGCGCGCGCGCACACACACACACAATTTTTTTGGTGGGGGCTGGGAATTTGCTTTACATTCAAATTATTTACTGCCAAAAGTTACTGTGGACATCAACACTTATGCACTGTAGGTGTTTCTGCTTGAGGAGGGACACAACACAGTAACATAAACTCAGAAGAGACTCTGGGTCCATCATGACTGCTCCTTGCTTTGTAAGTAAGTATGAATAAGTGCAGTCGAAATGGATACTAATTTAACATGGTCCTTGACTCACTTTTTTTTTACAGAGGTGATAATGCTCTGGGCACACAGCAGGTGGCTGCTCCGTCCTGTCCCCATCTCCCCAACTTGGCACCTGCCCCTCCGTCACACCAAGGCCCCATATCCCCCATGGACTTCCCCCCGATGGCGGGGCTAGGAAGGGGAGGGTCATCCCCCCGTGACCCATCATGTAGATTTGCGGAGTCGGCATGCTAGTGGCAGTGCGGAGTGAGGGTGAAAGGCAGGACTTCATGGAGCCTATGACCATCATTTTCTATTTTCTCCCCAGTTCCCCTGCCATAGTGTCACTCAGGTATGTGTGTATGGAGGCATGTTCATTCCATGTAACCATGGTACCTCCCTTCCTTGTTGTTCTAGCTGCCAGCACTACCTCCGGGCCTCCACCTGGGGGCAGCCAAGGACCAAGCCAGCAACCCTCCCTTCCCCTGGAGAGGAGAGCTGTCCTCCGGATACTCAATCCTCTCCCCCCTGGCCAAACCCCAATGACCCGAGTTCACTCCTGACCCCGAGTTGCCGGCATGGTAAGAAGTAAGGTGCTAGGTGCCTCAGCCCTCTACGCCACTAGTCTGGCATGGTTTCCTACCCACTTCACCTCAGTCTCACATCAAACGGATCATAGTGAGGGAAGGTATCGTCTGAGGCAGAATTCGGCATCTTCAATGTGCTCTTGTTATAACTTCAATGGTCAAGCAGATCAGGCAAAAATAGATTCAATAAACTCATTTTAAAATGCTTTTACAGGCTGCTGGCTATCCCTGAGGTGACTTGTCACATTCCTACGTGAACAACACGAGTTTGCTCCCTTTTGGGGCAGCAGTGACTTGATGAGGAGTGCTCAGTTCTGAACTTACTTTTCAGTGACTTTGCTAGCACCCTTGTAAAAAATATAAATAAAAGCCCTGTTTACACAGCAGCAGTGCCTCAAAAAACTCTGCTGCCTTCTCACTGCGCTGTGACTTGATCCTGCAGTTTCTCTGTTTACACTCCCGACCCTGATGCACCGCAGATCATGTCGAGAGGAGTGTCCCTGGACATGGGGTCAAAGTTCAAAAAAGAGACATCTTCAGCCAACAGATAGAGGATCACAGTGGATCGAGCGCATCAGTCATTTACACCGTGGGGTAATGCGTGCAATCCAGCACGCGGCCCCACTTTTCTGTCGGCTTTAAATCTGGAGCAGTACCACACTTAGGGCAATGTGGTGAGTGTCCACAAAGCCATCTTTGCAGTGCATCAACTGAAGTGCATGAGTTGATGCACTGCAAAGACGGTGGTGTAAGCGTGGCAAAAATCAGGGCCCCTAGTGCTCTGTGGCACTTTGTACTGATTTCTGCGGCAGGTCTCCTAAGCTTCTGTGGCAGCATTTTCTGATTTCAGAGGTGTGATTTGTTCATTTCTGTGGCAGACTGCAGTCCTGGCATTGGGTTAAATATGATGTGATGTCATCAATGACATCACATGCCGAGCACAAAGGAAAGGCTTCAGGATGAGTCGGATGGGGAAGGGAGCTGGGCACTACAGGAAAACTGTATAGTTGAATGAAAATTCACCAGAAAAGAACAGTCACATAAGAACTGTCCATAACAATAGATCTTTGAGGGGATCTCAGTCATTGGGTCACACCGCAGGAACTTCATCATTGGTGAAGCAGGATCCACATGGAAGATTTTCCAGCAGTACAACTGGGGCCGCCCACAACGACATCACCTACAGATGTCATCAACCCTATAAAGGCGAGAGCGGCCCTGTTCCTTCCTCAGTTCTTTCCCCTGGAGACTGTGTGAGCATACCCATGCAGTGGGGGACCGAGGAGAGAGAGATAGGTGCCCAGGCCAAAATAAAAGGCTGGGTACACCAGTTAGCCAGTTCTGAGATGAGAACCCCAAACAGGGGGATGATGGGAGGGAAGGCAGACCTGATGACTGAGATCCCCTCGAAGATCTACTGTTACGGTAAGTTCTTACATAACTGTTCTATTTTCTTTGGGGGTATTGCAGTCATCAGGTCACTCCATAGGAACAAGTCCCAAGCAGTTACAGGTGCAACAGAACAGTCTGGGAGGAAGGCCAACCAAAGCTTAGGACAAGAGGCCCTGCAGAACAGCCCTGCCAAAACCTGCACAGGCTCCAGAAGCAATGTCCAGACTGTAGTGCTTGGTGAAAGCATGGGTGGTACTCCAGGTGGCAGCAGCACAAATACCAGCTGCTGAGACCCCTTTGAAACAGGCCACAGAAGTAGCCATGCCCCTTGTAGAATGGACTTTCATCACCCCTGGCAACTCTTCACCATGTTTCTTGTGACAGGACACAATATAATGTGTCAACCATCTGGACAAACACTGTTTCTCTCTTCATGGGGTGAAATAAACAAAAAGTTGCTTAGACTTTCTGCAGTCCTTGGTATGGAGCAGGTAACATTTCAAAATGTTGCACATGTCTAATGTATGGAGCAGTGCTTCTACGGGACTGGCACATTCTGGAAAATAAACTGGTAGGTGAATCAACTGGTTCAGGGTAAACTCAGACACCACCTTGTGGAGAAATGTAGGATTCATGTGCAAAAACACCCTGTCTGTGTGAAAAATCAAATAAGGTTCCTCACACCAGAGCACATGAAGCTCATGAATCCTTTGAGCAGAAGTAATAGCAACCAAAAATAACACTTTCCAAGAAAGAAAGTGTAGCTCGCAAGACACAGCTGGCTCAAATGGAAATGGAGTCATTTTCTCCAAAACAAAATTTAAATCGCAAGCCGGGATGGGGGAACTGACTGGAGGTTTCGGTTGCAAGATGCCTCTAGGAAAGGTACGGGACACATCTAGCTGAGCCACGGTATGGCTGCCCATGGGCTCATGAAAGGCAGAAATAGCCGAAAGGTGCACCTTGAGGGAAGAGTACTGGAGACCTGAGTCCGACAGCAAGATCAGGTAGTCCAGAACATGGCTCACTGGACAAGTAAAAGGGTCCAGATGATGTCTGGCAGCCCAGATGGCAAAACCCTTCCACTTCATGGTACACATGACCCTAGTGGTGGGCTTCTGAGCTGCCATAAGGACACCAGCCACCCACTGAGATACTCTGAACTGGACAATGGATACATCCTCAGGAGCCAGGCATGCAGCTGAAGGGACCTGAGGTTTGGATGGACCAGGGTTCCCTGAGTCTGCATCAGCAAATCCCTGAAAAGGGGCAGGGGAACCAGAGGTTCCTCTGCCAACTGCTGCAGTAATGGAAACCAGATCTGCCACGGCCAGTACAGTGCAATCAAGATCATGCTGGCCCCCTCTATCTGCAGTTTGATTAGCACCCTCTGAATGAGAGGAAATGGAGGGAAGGCATAAAGGAACCTCCCACTCCAGGAGAGGGACAATGCGTCTTGCCAGAAAACTTGAGGCCCTGGATCTAGTGAGCAGAAACTGGGCAGTTTTGTATTGAATGGAGACACAAAAAGGTCCAACTCTGGATGACCCATCTATTGAACAGATCTTCTGTGATGGATGAAAGAAGTTTCCATTCGTGTATGCTGGACTGAGTCTGACTGAGACTGTCCACTAGCGTGGGAGCCCTCCACTAGAGTCACATATGCCATGAAGTGGAAGAGGTTTGCCATCTGGGCTGCCAAAAGCACTTGTACCCCCTATGCAGGAAGGCCATGAGAGTCTGGTACTGGGTGCTGGACCATGGCCTCATCCTCTCAGTAGGCTATGTCCCAGGTGTGCTCAACAAGCCTGGGACATGACCTCCCTGCACAGGGGGTACAAGTGCATTCCTCCCTGCTTGTTAATGTAATAGACAACACTGAGGTTGTCTGACTGAATCAACAACTGGCCTGGAAGGAGAAGACTTTGAAAGCCCTGCATGGCATACAGGACTGCCCGCATCTTGAGGACGTTGATATGCAGAGACATCTTGATCTGGGACCATGACCCCTGAGTCTGAAAAGTACCCAGGTGTGCCCCCAAGCTCAAACCAGAGGCATCTGTAGTGAGAATCTGCTGGGGGGATGAGATCAGAAATGGGACTCCTTGTAACAAGTTCTGGAGGTTCATCCACAACAGAAGCCCCTGGTGGACTGGAGAGGACACCAGCACTGGCTGCTCCATGTCATCTGTGCACTGGTTCCACTGCACCCAGAGGGTCCACTGGAGTATCTGCATGTGCAGTCTGGCCAAGAGAACCATGGCAATAGCTGTAGCCATGAGGCCTAACAGTCTCATGTACAACCTTGTGGGTACATAACAGCTTTGGGCAACCTCCTGAGCCTGGGAAATAAGGTACTCTACTCTGTTTGGGGACAGGAAGGCCCTGCACGGAGTCCAGTACTGTTGCTATACACTGCAGTCTCTGGGACGGAATCAAGAAGGAGTTGGGCAGATTGACAGTGATGCCCAGGGAGTGGAACAACTGGAGAGTCCTCTCCAGGGTCCAGAGGACCCAACCATCCAGGTATGGGAAGACGTACAGATCTTCCTTCTGGAGGGCCGCAGCTACGCTGCTAAGCATTTTGTAAAGATCCGTGTTGCAGAGGATAAATCTTTGAACTGGTAGTGTTTGCCCTGAAAAAGAAACCGTAGAAACCACCTGTGCAGAGGAAAAACTGAGATGTGCAAATATGCATTTTGCATATCCAGAGAACACAGCCAACCACCCTGCTTGAGTAGAGGCAGCAGGCCTGGCAACACGACCATGCAAAACATTTTGTACTGGATAGAAAGATCGAGGTCCTTGAGATCCAGATTGGGCCTCAAATCTTCAATCTTTTTGGAGACCTGGAAGGACCTGGTATAAAAAACCCTGTTCCGCTGCCACCTGGGCACTGGCTCTATTGCCCTTTTCCACAGAAGAGACTGTGCCTCTTCCCGAAGAACCATTACATGGGTCTAGGGGTAAGTGGACAGCACTGGGGGAGTCTCTCTGAAGGCTGCTCTGTAAGCTCCTGAGTGTGACCCCGTTCTATGATCTGAAGAATCCAGGCATCTGAACTTATGGTTCTCCATTAATTGAGATGGTGGGAGAACCGACCTCCCATCACCACCTCTTGATCGGTGCTAAAAAAGGGGAGTCAGGCAGAGGCGGATCCGGCCTCTGGGGATGATTCATCACCTCTGGGGTGCTTGGCAGCCAGGCCCGAAGAGGAGGGCATAGGCAAGGCTGAGAAGGCTTTTCTTTTTCCCCTGGGGACAGGAGCCTGCTCTGGATATGTGGGACACCTTGTGAAAGGACAGGCACTGTCTGTTTCTAGGTTGGGTATGGTAGAGCGAATGGACAGACTGCCCTGCTGCAGAAATGAGGACAAAGTGATGCAGAGTACTAGGAGCTTTATTGATTACTTAAATACTGTTTTCATGCTGATGTGCACAGTAGTAATGAAAAACATGACTGCCTGGGGACCTTGCATCAGACTCAACCTTACTGGAACCCCAGTAGATTGGGATCACACTATTTGGAAGAGGGGGATTCAGGAGGAAAAGGAGTTTGTGCACTGAACCTATAGGTTTCTAATTTTTTTCTCTCTCTCTCTGTCTCTTTTTTTTGGTTTTGTCTTGTTGATCAGTTGGTTGCTACAAAGTTGACAACACAGACTTAAACATATAGTCATTACTGGCAGCAAACAATTTGAGAGAGCAGTAATATGAGAATAATCCTCTCAAATGTCTTACCATCCATAGTAGAGTTGCATTATAGTTGAAAAACATTTCATTGGGAGGGGTGGAAATTTTGACCCAACCAGGAAAACCCAGAGACCGAAGACGGCAATATACCAACATCCCATAACATTCACATAGACAATAAGTCAAGGACTTTTATTTATAATTGTCAACACAGGGGAAAAAGGTTTTCCATACTATATCCAACTTTTGTTTACCCTGTTGACAGAGATAACTCCATTTATCATTCTAGCTACAGGTATTGAAATGTATTATTACCTGGTCTGATTTGTCTTTAATGAAATGTGAATTGAATAATATTATTAATGGTTGCTGTAATACAGTGGAAATGGTTGTTACTTTATTTACCAATAAAAATACTTTGAAGTTAACAAAAAACATGTACGCTTAATAAGGAAAATGTGAAACATAACCAGCAATATTTTGTTTACCAGATATCATTCATTTCAGATGAGTCCTGGTGGAAGAGTGTTTGGATTCATAACTAAAACTAACAAGGAACCCTAGAAGTTGCACAACATATGATACAAATAAGTCATATACTACATTATGAAATGGGTAGAAAAATTGCTAGCTCCAGATTGGCCAAGTGGTACTTTTAGGCAGGCCGTTAATCCCAGCACAACAGTCCAGCTGAAAGTAGCTCAACAGAAATATGTTTAAAAAATACACCCAATTTACTAAAAGGACCCCTTTCATAATCATAATAAGGCACTCCAGGGGATGCGTTATGGTGGGCTAATGGCCCTTCTCAGGTGGTGGAAGAACTCGGCTTCCCCTGAGACAGGATATTATTCTACCATAACACAGGGTGCCCCTGTCGTGCCTTATAGCTTAACTGAAATACACCACTACCTGTCAAGGAACCAGACAAGTACGCCAGCAGCTAAATGCAAATACTAATGGTAGGTATCAACCAGTAGAGGGCTTGAATGAAAGGGGAGAGCAGTCCTAACATTGGGGAGAGGTAGGAAGTCCGGCTAAAGAGATGGTCTTATAAATGTTCTAACGAAAAATGGCTTGCTACAAAGAGAAAATAATTGAAATATGTTTTTTTTAACATAAATGAATGTTTTTTTTCTTTTTTTTAAACTTATATTTTATTGTTTTGATATAAAACAACTGCATACAGTTTATACCACCAACCAGGAATATAATGTTTTCAAGGAGCCACACAGTGGAAGATAGGATACAAAGCCTTAGTAGGTTGATGTAAGAATATGGGGGTATTTCTACATACGTCTTACATGATATAACAAATTCCTACATAGCTACACCTTGCAATAGCGAGGTGATCATACTTTAATGGTACATTTCATCATATTTTATATTCAACCATTAGGCTGATGTGATCCCATACCAAACATGTGGCAAGGAATAAAAATGTTTGGTACTCCCCCTCCCTCCGCAAAACCTCCACTCCACATATATCACTTCACTCAATTTTTTAAACTATAAAATACTCATTTTCCAAAACAGAAAACCTAGCAATACTATCAGATGATATATTAGAACTCACTCCTCAAAAGGCATTCGAGAAATTCTTTCAACAGTGCTACATTAGCTGTGGACATCAGAGAGCTATTGCTTTTCATAAAAGAAAGTATCATTATAATAAGGCATTTTCCAAAATGATGAAAAACATTCAGTTTCATTAAACGCAGACAATTTAAGCAGCCTCTCAAACTAAAGAAAGAGAACCATTTTACTGGGTAGACCCCTCAAGTGTCCTCATCGGATTTATCTGCTCTTGGCGAACAGGTAGCTCCGAACTAGCGCTAGAACACCTCTACCTTCTTGCCAGCCTCTTGTGGATCAGTGAAAATATAAGTATGTCCTCCATGGTGAATGAGTAGGCATGCAGGCATTAGTAAAGAGTGTACAATTCCTAGGCTTCTGAGACATGCTCTCACTGCATCAAATTTCTTCCTCCTTGAGCGTGTTGCAAAGGATAGATCAGGGAATAAATGAAGAGTAGTCCCAGCAAAATTAAATCCCTGTGATTCCTGAGCAGCTTGAAGATATTGGTCCCGAACCGCTATCCCCACGGTGATAACCAGGATGGCCTGAGGCATTTCTGCTTGCAGAGGGGTGGCTCAAGGCAAAATGTGATAAGCCTTGATGATTTGTTGGGACGGCATGTTCCCTACCTCTAAGCCCAGTGCATCTGGTAGCCGATTTTGGTTGAAAGATTCAAGGTCCAAGCCTTCACTACCTTCCGGCAACCCAACTAGATGTAAATTCACCACTCTTTGAACGTTCTCCATGGCTTCCATGCCGTATCTAAGCTGGTTGTTCTCTTGCACCAGCTTTGTTGTTACATTAAAGGCCTTGGTTGCTTGCACCTCCACCTGCTCGGCTGTTTTAGTAGCCATTTCTATTAATTTTCAAATCTTGCTCTCTCATCCGATGTAGGATCTCTTCTACTTTACCGTCGATAGCCTTCTTTGATAAGGCTAAAGAATTCCATGGAGGTGTACTTGAGTCGGAAGATCCTCCAGGGACCATCAGGCCTACGGCTCGGTTTGTTGTGCATTTTTGGTACCACTCGTTCCTCCTGTAGTTGTCGACCCATAGCAGTGTTCAGTATTGTTCAAACCCTCTCAATTTGCTCTATCTGAATCTGCAATTCAAAGTTCTGATCTGTTAGAGTATTTTAAATTTTTTAGGCTTTACAGGTGGAAATTTGCAGAGATGAGGTGTAGCATGTCTATTTGGCAAATGTGCTCAATAGCGCCCTCCCCCAGGGTTTTTTTTTGTAAATTTCTTCTAAGACATCCCGCCTTTCTGCTTACTGAAGCAACATCAGGCGAGTGCGGCCTCACTAACTCAGTGACCTATTGTTGAGGGTATTCACATTAATTGGACCAAACACAGGACAAGTATTACTTCACTTTTCTGTTATTTACTGTATTTACATTCAAGTAACTGGTTTTCCTCTACATTATGCCCTGAAAAATTCAGACCAGTGAAATTGTAACCTTTCTGGTCAGGTCAGTTCACTTCTCCTCCTCCTCCTCCTTCTTCCTATTTCCTCTATACAGCATATGCACATTGTCTCTTCTCTCCAACAGAATTGTGTGCCAAATGACCTGTACAGTGTGGCAGTAGGAGCAGTAATACAATTATTCGCATTGCACAGGACATAGTACATGGAGTAGATAAATTCTCATTTCCAAGTGCATCCCGGAATAGAACAGCGGAGCCAGATGTGTCTGGTGCTGCCTGCTCCGTGGAGGTAGGAAGAAGACTGGCACAATCCACAGGGGTGGAGCCTGTGCACCTGTGTCAAAAGTCTACTTCCTGCCTCTACAGGGGGTCAGAGGGAAGACCCCAATGGTATGACAGCCCTGCAACCAGCAACAGGAGAGAGTAATTCTCATTTGCAAGCGCATCCCGAATAGAACAGAGGATCACAATTAGCGGCAGCAAAACAGCAAATCGTACCGACAGCGGCAGCAATGCAGCAAACCGTACCGACAGCGGCAGCAATGAGGCAACCCATACCAGCAGTGGCAGCAAAACAGCATACCGTACTGACAGCAGCAGCAAAACAGCAAACCGTACCGACAGCGGCAGCAAAACAGCAAACCTTACCGACAGTGGCAGCAATGCAGACCTACTGAACTGTACTGAAGCAAGGCAATTTTGTTCTTAAGGCACCCTATCCTAAAGCCTTGAGGCACTTTACAAACAAGCAAAATAAATATACACTCACAGCTGAAAGTAATAAATATTACAACAAATGTAATAAGGGGCCGGCCCGCTGGCACAGCGGTAGTGTAACCGGTTGCGGCGCTGATAGCCCAGGTTTGGAAGCAAACCCAGGACATCAGAGAGTCAGCCAAGGGGAGGAGGAGGAGGAGGAGGAGGATCAAGCCTCAGCAGGACTGATCTCCTCCTCCAGAAGTATGGGCTGCTGTGCCCAGCATACTACTGACCCCTAGTGGCATCTGGGGGTCAGGCATCCATGGACAGCAAATCAAGGGTGGGAGAGCAGTGGTTGCCAATGTCCTACATGCAGGAGCATGAGCAGAAATGTCTAAGCAACACTGCATGTCCATCTTCCCAGAGGAAAGCAATGGAAGTAAAATATGTCTGGCCAGCACGATGGGACCAACCCATTGTAGGCTCTGCAGCTAGCTCTATAGTGCACCTTCTATCCGAGGAACCATTTTGTGGCCACCGGACCACCCTTGCTATGGGGGGGGGCCGTGGAGAGGACAGGAATTGGACAGTAACTCTACACAGGGCCGGAGTGATGGGGCTGGGAGGAGTCAGTCCTTGATGATGGAGACAGCCGGGGGCAGCACAAATAGTACTAACTGCAAAAACAAAAATACAGTAAGGGTTCAAAGAAAAGTACAGTAGGCCAGCTCAAATAAATGGGATTGTAATACCTTATTAAAGGGCAGCATAAACACTGGGCAGCAGAGAGCTCCAGCAGGACACCCATCCCCCAACCCAAGGGCCCCGTCCCCAGAGAGTTTTAACCTTGATCATGGAAAAACAGTAAGCTGTCCTCAGAGGGTCAGAGAGGTCAGACAGGCATGTATAAAGACAGAAGCTCTTTCTGGTAACCAGAGCCCAAACCATGTAGGGCCTTGTAAGTTAATAAGGTATTTTTTTTTTTGTTGTTGTTGCTATTTTGTTTCTGCCCCTTGCCAGACGGCCCCCATCAGCCTGGACACCCCAGCCCCGGCATCCACTGGGACTTACCGGCTAGCCAGTCAATAGGGTTCCTCAACCTGAGTTGCACCTGTAAAAGGAATTAATTTCCAATGTGCTTACCCATTAAACAAACAAACAACCCCATCGGAAACAGGATCCAGTTCCTAGTCTGGCAACCCCAGCTGGCTGGGTGCAGGGTCTGTGGGTGTCTGGCCGCATCCTGCCACTGTTAGTCTTTTTTCTTCTCTTTTTTGGTTCCCCAAGAGGCTTGCTGTGTAATGATGCCATGACATGCTCCGTGCACTCCCACACACCCCACATTGGCATATGCCATGACCTCCATGCCTTCTAGGCAGTCCTGGTGCCCTTTCCCTAGTTTCCTGTAAGAGCCAGGCAATCATCAGACTCTGCAACCCATCCCCCCTTCCCCCAGAGAAGGACAGCAGTCCTCTGGACACTTGATCTTCTTCCTTCTGGCCAGCAAGCTAATCTTGATGCTAATGCACCACTTAAGGGGTGGGTGGTGTAGGTTGCGCAACACTGCCGTGTTACGCTCACCTCGAGAGGCCTCCACAATCAGCCAAGCTTTTGCATTCTACATCAAATGCAGGAGGTGCAACAGACCTTCAGATAACACTGGAGGCAGAGTACTGCAGCAGTCCAGTCTAGATGTTACAAAGACATTCACTATCGTAATCGGGTATCCCAGCACAAGATATGATTTTACCCAGGGAATGTTACATAAATGGAAAAGCCATGACAAGCCACAGCTAACACTTAATGTTCTAGTGTTCACTTGTAGTCCATAATGACCCCCAGATTTTTAACCCTATTCACAGCTCAGAGTGTGACATCGTTAAAGTATGGTAAGATGTTATCACCCATCACTGCCAACCCAAAGAAACCCAGTCCGACAAGCAATGTCTTCCATCTTCCCTGGGTTAGGCACAGCCAACTGGAGGGCATCCAGTCAGTGATGTCATGAAGACAATGACTCAGCACCAAGACCACGTCATCATCATCCTATGCACAAGACGGGCATAGCCAGGTATCATCAGTACAGTGACGAAACACCAGACCACTCCCTCTTATGATGTCACCCAATGGCTTCATATACACAGCAAGCAACATGGGGATGAGAATCGAACACTGCAGCACTCCACAGTCTAGCACAGCTGCTCCAGAGACTGAATTACCCAGAACAATTTGTTGTGCCCTACCCAAGAGGTAGGACTCAAACTAATGCAACACCGTACCAGTGCGCTCTATAGAGTGCCCTAGGTCAGGGTTTCCTCAAATGCTGAGGCCAGTCTCCCAGGAGGGACCCCAACCTGTTCAGGGGAGGCTCAAGCAAGTCTGAAAAAAGTACTGTATTTAAATTTTGAATTTTAGATATTTTGTGGACAGGGATGAGGCAAACTGAGAGAGGATAATAGTAAGTGAATGTATTTATTTATATACAGTAGAAATTGGTGACCAGGAAAGGCACACTGAACCAAGGCTCATTTCAGGTGTACCCAGGGAAGGGTAGGGAGTGAATATACTTCAAAAGGTAACTGAAAAACAGTCAAGCAATACAAAATGAACAACAGTGCAAACAAATAGGAACAATGAACAAATAATGAGCGGTAACAACGGACCAATTAAACTGGTGGCAGAACTTCCCAAATACAAGGGATAGCAAATAGGTACTAGGAGCAAAAGCAGGAGGGAGCACAAGGATCCCTGTGAAGTTTCTTAACAGCAGGGGTAGACGCAGAGGTGTGTAGGAAGGTTATTCCAGATAGAGGGGAAACAGACACGAGAATGCAGTCTGACCCATGAAGGTAATGCAACAAGGGGTAACAATGGTTCAAGAGTCAAAATAGCAGAGCAAGTTGGCTGGCGTGTGTGTGTGTGTGTGTGTGTGTGTGTGTGTGTGTGAGTGAGATGGGGTTACACTAAGTGGAATAAAATCAGAACCAGCTACTTACAGGAGTTTCATTTTTTCCTGATGTACTGTTCAAAGTATCCAATTTTTCTATGCGGAGGCCCAAGACTATTTCAATAATTGGGAGAGGATCAACATCTTTTCCATGGCTTCAGGGAGGATCACTATGACAAAGTCTGAGAACTAATACCTTAGGTAATCTGACAATATCCCATGATCCACTGTGCAAGTGCTGACAAGATGAACCAGTACCCTCTGTTCCTTGCAGTGAGGACCTCACTGGACACCATAGTGAGGGCAGTCTCTGTGCTGTGACGTGGTCCAAGTACTAATGTAGTAACATACATTACACTAATCTTAAGGCACACTGGGTGTAGCCTTTTTCCTGCTAACTGGGGTCTTATTTGATTAGCTTTTTTTAATTAGTTTCCATTTGATGTTTCAAAGGTGGGTAACAATTAACACAGGATCATATGAGAGATGGGGGAGCTGAAATGTCAGTTACTCTTGCTGCTGAAAATAGTCTTGACCAAGACTTGCTTTAGAGTTTGCTGTGGTTGGCAATGGGAAAATCAGCACTCGCTACCACCTCAAATGCATATTTAAGGAGCTATACCCCAAAACTTCTGAAATTTTGTTAAGTTGCAAAAAGATTGTATTACTTATAGTGATATAAAAGACTCATGGGACAAGCATACAGGTGTGCATTCAAGTGTCCATAGCTGCCTTACGCATTTCATGCCAGCGGCAGTTCATCAGAGAAACCATCTTTTTTTTTTTTAAACTTACATTTTTATTGAACATTTTTTTGAGCACTCAGGTGACATTACTGGGGAAGATTCTTGACCAAGACTTGCTAGAGAATGTGCTGTGGTTATCTTCTCCAATTATTCTCTAGTAAAATTAATTTTAATAAATAAGGTGATATATCTCAGCTTGGCTGTGTCCATGGCAATTAAATGTACTGTTATCCTGTATTTGCCCTTCTGTAACCCTCCCCTAAGATGCAGCTGGAAACAAGTCAGTTGTGACTCAGTGTGCCTTACAGAACAGAACGGTTTAAATAAAAAACCTGCTTAAATGATATAATGCCACCCTGATGGCCCAGAGGAAGCACACTGCGCTGCTGTGCTGATAATGTGGGTTTGGGAGCAAACATGGTGCATCTCATCAGCAGCAGGCCAGACCACGACTGCTGTCCTGTGGCAGTGCATCTCAGCTAAGGAGGGCAGTCAGAAGGTTCCCCCACCACAGCGAAGGCTACGGCTGTGCCAGGGAGCTTGATCTTGCTGCAGTGGAAAGCTGAGTATGTATGTGTGTGTGCGTGGCTGACTTGGGCATCGCCCACGCCTGGGGAGTGAAGGAGGAGAAAACACTGACAAAAACCCAACTGTCATCTTTATGATGGCCCAGATCCCTCGGTCTGATCAGGGTATAACCCTGTGGAAGACTTGCAGTTGACCAGCAATAAAATACATATAGAAATGAAAAAGATATCACGAGCGCTGTTATGAGCATGGGGAGAACTAAGTAAAATCTGTCCCACAAAAGATCAAGTGATGACACTTATCAGCTACTTAAGAACAAAAGTTGAGTTGGTCCATAGGTGCGGTGGCATCGCTGGGACATCGGGGTTTGCACGAGTCCCAGAATCCCTTGCTCTAACTGGTTGGGAACTGGGCCCATCCCAAAGGTCAGGCACATTGTTCTCAAGGAGGAAGGGTGCATGCTTTCTGGCACTCATGCATGCCCATGCCAGCCTGATCACACAGCAGTACTAGTGCTGGCTGTAAAGGCAGCACAAATCATGGGCCAACCTGATGACCTTTGGAAATCTGTTTCCCATTACCATGTACAGAACCTAGGATCGAGTTCAAACCTGAAGATCTCCATCAAGCTAGCTGATTCTCAGCATGCTAAGTGTACGCCCCACTTCTCAGAGTTATGGAGCCAGCTTCTGGGCATTATTTGGTCATAGAAATTTGATGTGGAGTCTTGCTTGATATTAACCCTCTTCAGCATTTAATGCAATCCACTTCTAATCACCACCCTGAACACACACCTTTCTTCACATAGAGCTTGGAATATTTACGGACTATTCAGTCTCTACGGGCTTCCTGTGCTGCTGTCAGCTCTGCACTTGAGGGTGGGCGGCTAGCAAGCTATTGAGAAAGCATCTGACTGTTATGTGAATAAAAAGTGGCACATATGAAACTGAAAATAAGTTTATGTGGGGCTACTGCTTGTGATGCTGGCAATCCAGGTTCAAGAATACGCCTAGATCATCCAAGGTTGGCTGGGGGGTGGATTGAGCATACCAGTGGATGATCTCCTCCTCCTTTGGGGCGGGTGGGCAGTGAGCCCACTGCAACACTGCCAGCTGGGAGACCACAGGTGTCAGTACAAGCGAAAGCCATCTATACCTATCACCACGTCTTCGGCCACAGCATCCATGGGTGTGGTATGAAACAAGGAAAAGGACCCCACCCCAGCCACCACAAAATGCAACTGTGCCCCACACCACCAACTGTGGCATCCACTGTCACACCAGACCAGAATTCTAAAGGGGAACCTGTCCACTCCAACGGCCACCCCATAGGGGGATAAGCCATGGAGGCACAGGAGGAGCTAGCAAGATTCGCAGTGGGGGGGAGGCTGGGGGTGGGGGCTGGCAGAATGGGACAACTCAAAGAGGTAGGAGCATAAAGTAAAGTAAATTAGAGGAGGAAAAATGTATTTATTTATTGAAAATTGGTAACTGAGAAAGGCACGCTGAGCCAAGGCTTGTTTCCAAGTGTGCCTGGAGGAAGGAAAACAGGGAGAAAAAGTATACAACATGTTGGACAGCATCACACCATGACTCAGACCTTGTGATCCCTGGATATAAACTATACAGGAGGGACAGGGTAGTCAGGAAGGGGGGAAGGGTGGCAGTTTATATCAGGAAGGGAATAACTTGCACAAGGGAGGAGTTGGAAGAAGGAGAGGTGGAGGCATTATGGGTTTAATTAAGGTCCAATAGAGGGAGAAGGTTGAGGTTGGGGGTGGTTTACAGACCACCCAATCAGGATGAGGGAGGGACAGGGAACTGAGCTCAGAAATATTGGAAGCTGTGGGGAAAGGAGAGGTGATAATTGTGGGGGACTTCAACCTGCCCAAGGTGGACTGGAGCATAGCATCCACAACATGTGCTAGGAGTCAGGTGATCCTGGAAGGTATGTAGAGTGGGTTCCTGACTCAGGGCATCACTGAACCAACAAGAGCTGAGGAAATTCTTGATCTGGTGCTCACAAATGGAGAGCATGTACAGGAAATAATGGTCAGGGAGCGACTGGGTGGAAGTGGCCATTGCACAGTGTGGTTCCAGTTGCATATGGGCAGGGAAAGCATCCTGACTAAGACCAAAATCTTGGGTTTCAGGAGGACGGACTTCAGGAAAATGGGCAAAGTGCTAAGGAGCCACCTGATGGGCATCAGAGCAGATATGGGGGTGGGCCAAAGGTGGTCCATCATTAAGGAAGAAATAATGGTTGCCACAGATGAGTGCATTAGGCTCAGGGGGAAGAATACAAGGGCCAAAGCGACCAGCTGGTTCAGTTCTGGGGTTGCCCAGGCAGTAAGGGAAAAGAGGTTGGTCTGCAGAAAATTCATGAAGACTGAGAGAGGTGGATAGGGAAAATTACCTAAGGTTGGCTAGTGAGACAAGAACTGAAGTCCAGTGAGCAAAGGCACAGAAGGAGCTGCAGATAACTGAAGGAATTAAGAATGGGGAGAAGAAGCCGGCCCGGTGGCGCTGAGGGTTGAGGTGCTGGATGCCACACCTCGCTCCATGCCGTGACCCGGGTTCGGGAACAAGCCTGGGTCCTTGGGGGTCGGCGGGGGAGGACTAGGATTAAGAATCCAACAACAGCTCTCCTAGTCCTGGGGAGAAGGGGTAGATGCACACCGCGCTCTGCTGGTCCTTGGGGATGCCCGTAGGTACTGCAGTTGCATGGGTGCCTAGTGGGGGGGAAGCATGGCAGATGCCTGCAAGTCAGTGTGCTGACATCATTGCACGCCCGTGCTTCCATTGGGAGATCAGTGGGGTGAAAATGGCAGCACAAGTCAGCGGCAGCTTGATGTCCGCAGTTTCACCGACCGACGATGCCTGGAAGGCATGTGCTGGTAATGGATCCCTGCTGGGTGCAGAGGCTAAGGGGGGGCCCCTTTCACAGGTGTAGTTGCATATGCCAGCCGGGCATGCTGAGCTTCCGGGTTGGCGGTGGAATGGAGGAGCAGTGGCTAGATACAGAGCAGGACTGTGGCTGCAGGTAAAAAGTGTTAAATGATAAAAAAAAAGAAGGGGGAGAAGGCTTTCTTTCACTATATAAGTGAGAAAAGGGAAAAGAAGGAAGTGATTGTTAGGCTTAAGAATGGGAAGGAGTAGGTGGAGGATAATGGGGGGAGGGAAGCAGAGATACTAAATGAATACTTCTGTTCTGTCTTCACCAGGAAGAAGGACGGAACAGTGCCTTCAGGAGGGAAAAGAGGAGTGGGGGGCACAGATGTAGTGATAGAGGAGGATAGAGTGAGGGAGGGGCTGCTGGCATTGAAGATGGACAAATCACCAGGCCTGGACAGAGTACATCCAAGGGTACTAAAGGAACTATTTGAGGAGCTGGCAGGGCCACTGGCAGACCTATTTAAAAGTTCGCTAGAGTCAGGCGAGGTACCGCAGGACAGGAGAACAGCACATGTTGCTCAGAAGAAGCCAGAAGGGGATGTAAGGAAACATATTCAATTCAGTGCTTTAGAGTAACTGGTAATTGCTATTTTTCTTTTAAACTTAGATTGTGGGCTTTTAGTGACACTATACTTTCTTTGTTGTCTTTACTTATAATTGTTTTTGGGCTGTTGAAAATTTAAAACATAGTGGTAGTGTAATTCTGTGCTGTCTTTAATTGCTGCAAATTTTATCTTGGCTTGTCTGACTGCCCTATAGTTGGGTGAAGGGTGTTAATTGTCTGGCCTCTGACCTCAGCTATGTGATAACTGGAGGTGGGCTTAGTCAGAGTTGAAGCAGCAAGTAGAGTTTTATTTTCTCAGAAGAAGCCAGAAGGGGAAGGAAGGAAACATATTCAATTCAGTGCTTTAGAGTAACTGGTAATTGCTATTTTTCTTTTAAACTTAGATTGTGGGCTTTAGTGACACTATACTTTCTTTGTTGTCTTTACTTATAATTGTTTTTGGGCTGTTGAAAATTTAAAACATAGTGGTGGTGTAATTCTGTGCTGTCTTTAATTGCTGCAAATTTTATCTTGGCTTGTCTGACTGCCCTGTAGTTGGGTGAAGGGTGTTAATTGTCTGGCCTCTGACCTCAGCTACGTGATAACTGGAGGTGGGGCTTAGTCAGAGTTGAAGTAGCAAGTAGAGTTTTATTTTCTCAGAAGAAGCCAGAAGGGGAAGGAAAGAAGCATATTCAATTCAGTGCTTTAGAGTAACTGGTAATTGCTATTTTTCTTTTAAACTTAGATTGTGGGCTGTTAGTGACACTAATCTTTCTTTGTTGCCTTTACTTATAATTGTTTTTGGGCTGTTGAAAATTTAAAACATAGTGGTGGTGTAATTCTGTGCTGTCTTTAATTGCTGCAAATTTTATCCTGGCTTGTCTGACTGCCCTGTAGTTGGGTGAAGGGTGTTAATTGTCTGGCCTCTGACCTCAGCTACGTGATAACTGGAGGTGGAGCTTAGTCAGAGTTGAAGTAGCAAGTAGAGTTTTATTTTCTCAGAAGAAGCCAGAAGGGGAAGGAAGGAAACATATTCAATTCAGTGCTTTAGAGTAACTGATAATTGCTATTTTTCTTTTAAACTTAGATTGTGGGCTTTTAATGACGCTATACTTTCTTTGTTGTCTTTACTTATAATTGTTTTTGGGCTGTTGAAAATTTAAAACATAGTGGTGGTGTAATTCTGTGCTGTCTTTAATTGCTGCAAATGTTATCTTGGCTTGTCTGACTGCCCTGTAGTTGGGTGAAGGGTGTTAATTGTCTGGCCTCTGACCTCAGCTACGTGATAACTGGAGGTGGGGCTTAGTCAGAGTTGAAGTAGCAAGTAGAGTTTTATTTTCTCAGAAGAAGCCAGAAGGGAAGGAAGGAAACATATTCAATTCAGTGCTTTAGAGTAACTGGTAATTGCTATTTTTCTTTTAAACTTAGATTGTGGGCTTTAGTGACATTAATCTTTCTTTGTTGTCTTTACTTATAATTGTTTTTGGGCTGTTGAAAATTTAAAACATAGTGGTGGTGTAATTCTGTGCTGTCTTTAATTGCTGCAAATTTTATCTTGGCTTGTCTGACTGCCCTGTAGTTGGGTGAAGGGTGTTAATTGTCTGGCCTCTGACCTCAGCTATGTGATAACTGGAGGTGGGGCTTAGTCAGAGTTGAAGTAGCAAGTAGAGTTTTATTTTCTCAGAAGAAGCCAGAAGGGGAAGGAAGGAAACATATTCAATTCAGTGCTTTAGAGTAACTGGTAATTGCTATTTTCTTTAAACTTAGATTGTGGGCTTTTAGTGACACTAATCTTTCTTTGTTGTCTTTACTTATAATTGTTTTTGGGCTGTTGAAAATTTAAAACATAGTGGTGGTGTAATTCTGTGCTGTCTTTAATTGCTGCAAATTTTATCTTGGCTTGTCTGACTGCCCTGTAGTTGAGTGAAGGGTGTTAATTGTCTGGCCTCTGACCTCAGCTATGTGATAATTGGAGGTGGGCTTAGTCAGAGTTGAAGTAGCAAGTAGAGTTTTATTTTCTCAGAAGAAGCCAGAAGGGAAGGAAGGAAACATATTCAATTCAGTGCTTTAGAGTAACTGGTAATTGCTATTTTTCTTTTAAACTTAGATTGTGGGTTTTTAGTGACACTATACTTTTTTGTTGTGTTTACTTATAATTGTTTTTGGCCTGTTGAAAATTTAAAACATAGTGGCGGTGTAATTCTGTGTTGTCTTTAATTGCTGCAAAAGTTATCTTGGCTTGTCTGACTGCCCTGTAGTTAGGTGAAGGGTGTTAATTGTCTGGCCTCTGACCTCAGCTACGTGATAACTGGAGGTGGGGCTTAGTCAGAGTTGAAGTAGCAAGTAGAGTTTTATTTTCTCAGAAGAAACCAGAAGGGGAAGGAAGGAAACATATTCAATTCAGTGCTTTAGAGTAACTGGTAATTGCTATTTTTCTTTTAAACTTAGATTAAGGGCTTTTAGTGACACTATACTTTCTTTGTTGTCTTTACTTATAATTGTTTTTGGGCTGTTGAAAATTTAAAACATAGTGGTGCTGTAATTCTGTGCTGTCTTTAATTGCTGCAAATTTTATCCTGGCTTGTCTGACTGCCCTGCAGTTGGGTGAAGGGTGTTAATTGTCTGGCCTCTGACCTCAGCTACATGATAACTGGAGGTGGAGCTTAGTCAGAGTTGAAGTAGCAAGTAGAGTTTTATTTTCTCAGAAGAAGCCAGAAGGGGAAGGAAGGAAATATGTTCAATTCAGTGCTTTAGAGTAACTGGTAATTGCTATTTTTCTTTTAAACTTAGATTGTGGGCTTTTAGTGACACTGTAAACTTTCTTTGTTGTCTTTACTTATAATTGTTTTTGGGCTGTTGAAAATTTAAAACATAGTAGTGGTGTAATTCTGTGCTGTCTTTATTTGCTGCAAATTTTCTCCCCCCCCTCCCTTCCCCAACTCTTAATTATATGCCCTGTTAAATCTGATTGACAGGAGCTAAACACAGGGTATAGTAAGGGTGTGAAGTGAGAGCGCATAAGGGGAAGAAGCCCACCCTCAGCAGGACAAGTGTTTTGACTCATTTATTTATTTATTGGTTTCTGGTTTCTTTTTTTTTTAAAGAAAATTATCTGAGGATCAGTGGCAGGATTTTAGGACGGTAAATTAATAAAAGGGAAATAGGAGAGCTTCAGTAGCAGACAAGTAGTGGAATTGCAGTATAATGTGGGGAGTGGTGAAATGCAGTGGCTGTGGAGCAGCCATATTCAGGCAGACCTTCTGGACACTGAGGTGCTGCCCTATCTGCATGCATCTCTCTGGACTGTGGGATGAGGTAGCCAGATTCAGAGCGGAAGTAAACTGGGTCAGGAGTACCATCACCCCTATCCAGGGACCACCCAGTCCAATGCAACTGCCTCAAAGGATGCCGAGAACGAGGAGCACTTGGATGACAGTAGGCTCAGGGAGGGTTAGAGTGGTCAGGCAGAGGCACATCCCAGATCCTATTCCACTCAAGAACTCATATGCCACACTGGCAAATGAGGACAACCAATAGAGGTACCCGGAGAAGTGGAAGGAAAGGATGTGAGGTTAGCCAAGGAGGTGACCCTAGCGGGAAAGCAGTGGACCCCAGAGGAGGAGGAAGCAAATCCTGGTGGGGGACTCCATCATAAGAGGGATCCAGCTAGGAACACAGGAGGGGAGGACAGGAGATGAGGTGCCTCACCAGGTGCCACGGCATGGAGGGATGGAAGGAAGATCCTGGGGATCACTGGGAAGGCAAGACGGGAGGGTGAGCTGGATGTCACATCCACCTAGGTACTAATGACCTGGCAAATGGGGAGCCAAAGTTCAGGAATAGTTTAGGAAACTGGGAGGGGGTTTTCCAAGGCGCTACTTCTGTCATTCAGAAGTACTACCTGTGAGAGGCAAGGAGAGCATAGGAGTGCATGCACCAGGAACTTTAACTCATGGTTGAAGAACTGGTGCTGTGAGGAAGGGTTTGATTCATTGGTGGCTGGGACCCACCTGGAGGATGGAGGTTTGTTCAAGCCTGACGACCTGCATCCATCCTGGAGGGGAATCCAGACTAATGAAGTTTAAATGCTACATTGACAAGCATTTAAACTAGCAAAGGGGGTGGCAGGCCAGCAAGGAGGGTACCACTTGTTCACCCCCCACAGCTAGCAGGAACCAGTGAACCAGAGGAGTGGCTATCTCTGCAAAGCAGTGTGCAAAAGATGGAGATTAGTGCCCAAGAGGTGGATAAGCAGAAAAGGCAAATTCAGCAGAAGGCAGACAGCAAGGAGAACCAGGGATAAATGACAACCAAGGAAGGGGCTGGAGTAGAACAGTGAAACAGTCTAGGAGGTCAAATCATGGAAAGCCATGTGTGCAAATGCCAGGAGCCTTAGCAACAAGATGGAAGATCTGGAGGCTGTCATGGTGCAGTCAGACCTGGACATTGTGGCCATCACTGAAACCTGGTAATGATAACCACGACTGGGAGATGGCCATACCTGGCTACAACATATTCAGAAGAGACAGAGCAGGCAGAAAGGTAGGAGGAGTGGCACTCTATGTGAAAAATGACATAAGGGCCACAGAGATCCAGGAGGAACAAAATGGGGAGAGATACTGTGGGTTAAGCTGAAAGGAAAATGGGACAGCTATCCTCACACAGGTGTGGTCTATAGACCACCAGCCCAGGAGGAAGAAAACAGATAGGGAGTTGATGCTAGCCATCCAAAGGATGGCAGACAAGGTGAGGTAGTACTGGTTGGAGACTTCAATATTCCAGACGTGGACTGGAGCATCCCAGCAGCAGCATCAACTAGGAGCAGATTTATCCTGGACTCCTTCAGGGTGCCTTCCTCAAGCAACTGGTCATGGAACCAACTCGGCAGAAGGCAATACTGGACCTTGTGCTCACAAACAGGGACAGTGTGATGGGGTAACAGTGGGGAGCACCTGGGAAACAGTGACCACCAGTCATTGTGGTTTGAAATCACAGAAAGAGCAGAACCAAACCACACAAAACACGTATCCTGGATTTTAGGGGCAGACTTTGGGAAAATGGGGAGATACTTGAAAGAGGCATTAAGGGAATGGGACAGGAATCAGGGGTTGAGAAACAGTGGGCAGTATTTAAAATGGGGATTACAAGAACAACAGAATTATGCATTAAGCAGGTTAACAAGAGAAAAGGAAGAGGAGACCATTATGGTTTTCCAAAGAGGTAGCAAAGAAAGTGAAAGCCAAAAGATTGCATTCAGGCAATACAAAAGACACAGGCAGAAGGGATAGGGAGAAGTACCAGGAGAAGCAAAGGGAAGCAGGAGGTCAGTAAGGGAAGCCAAAGCTCAGACAGAAGAACACATTGCAAAATCAGTGGGTAGAGGGACAAACCTTTACAGGTACATAAGTGAAAAAGAAAGACAAAGGAGGGATAGTGAGACTGAAGGGGAGGATGGGGCTGCGTGGAGGATGACAACAGTAAAGCTGACATATTAAACAGGTATTTCTGCTCAGTCTTTACTGAGGAAGAGGAGAGTAATGGGTCTGAAGGGAGTACAAGGGTGAGAATAGTGCAGAAATGGACACAAGTCCCTTTACACGAAAGGGTCCTGAAGGAACTGGAAGTAATAAGAGTTGATAAAGCAATGGGGCCAGATGGGGTGCACCCCAGGGTCCTTAAAGAACTAAGAGAGGTGGTGGCTGAATCTCTGGCTATCCTGTTTAGCCAATCACTGGAAACAGGGGAGGTACCCAAAGACTGGAGGACAGCAGATGTAGTCCCCTTATACAAAAATGGGAACAAAGAGGAAGCGGAACTACAGACCAGTCAGCCTCACCTCGGTAGTGGGGAAGATCATGGAAGCACTACTGAAGGAGAGATTGGTGGAACATCTGGTTGTCAATGGACTACAGGACCCAAGGCAGCATGAGTTTCACCAGGAGGAGGTCATGTCAGACCAACCTCGTTGAATTTTGACTGGGTGACTAGGGAGGTGGATCAGGGAGGGCAGTGGACATGGCCTATCTGGACTTCAGCAAGGCCTTTGACACTGTGCCACATAGAAGACTATTACACAAACTGGGGAATATGGGTGTGGGCAGGATAGTAGTGTGGTGGGTAGGTAACTGGCTGGGTGGCAGGACACAGAGGGTGGTGGTAAATGGCTGTCACTCCACAGAGGGAAGAGTGACCAGTGGGGTACCACAGGGATCAGTCTGGGACCGGTCCTGTCAACATCTTCATCAGTGACATATAGGACCTAGAAGGCAGAATTTCACTGTTCGCTGATGACACAAAGCTTTGTAACAGAGTAGACACACCAGAGGTGTAGACAGAATGAGAAGTGACCTGCAGAAACTTGAAGAATGGTCAGGGGTTTGGCAGTTGAAATTCAATGCAAAGAAGTGCACGATAATGCATATGGGGCACAAAAACCCTGGCACAATATATCAGTTGGGGGGTGAGGATATAGCATGCACCAAGCAGGAAAGGAATCTTGGGGTTATCATCTCTGATGACCTCAAGGTAGGGAAACAGTGTGACAAGGCAGCAGGTAAAGCAAATAGGATGCTGGGATGTATAGGCAGGGGCATCACCATCAGGAAAAGGGAGGTCATAATTCCGCTATACAAGACACTAGTGAGGCCCCACCTGGAGTACAGTGTACAGTTCTGGAGACCATACCTACGTAAGGACATAGACAGGGTAGAGAAGGTTCAGAGGAGGGTAACAAAGATGGTGCATGGATTGCATCACAAGTCCTATGAAGACAGGTTGAAGGAACTGAACATGTACTCCCTGGAGGAGAGGAGGGAGAGAGGGGATATGATACAGACATGCAAGTATCTTACAGGGAGGAACAGGGTGCAGGAAAACACTATTTTTAAGCGAAAAAGATGTTCCAGGACTAGAGGGCATGGGATGAAGTTGGAGGGGGAGGACATTTCAGAGGAAACATGAGAAAGAATTTCTTCACAGAATGGGTGGTGGACAAGTGGAACACCCTGCCAGAGGAAGTGGTGGGGGGCTGAAACAATAACGGGATTTAAGAATGCATGGGATAGACATAAAGGAATTCTGGAGGTCAGGGGTAAGGGGCAACAGACTTCTAGGAAAACAAACTGAACTTACAAGCTCAAATGGGCAGACTGGGTGGGCCATAGGCCCTTATCTGCTGACACTGTCTATGTATCTATGTAGTGCCCCTCCACAAAAGTGGTCCAAAGGTTGACCCAGAGAATTACAGACCAGTCAGTCTGACCTCCATTGCGGGCAAGCTTATGGAGACCATACTAAAGGAAAGGTTGGTGGAATATCTAGAGGAGCATGGTCTCCAGGATGCGAGGCAGCATGGGTTCATGAGGGGGGAGATCATGTCAAACAAATCTGATTGAATTCTTTGACTCTGTCGCCAAGCAGTAGACATCCTCTATCTTGATTTCAGCAAGGCCTTTGATTCTGTGCCCCATAAAAGGTTGATCAGGAAGTTGGCAGATCTCGAGGTGGGAGAAAAGATGGCCAGATAGGTGGAAATTGGCTCAGAGACAGATCCCAGAGGGTGGTTGTGGGGGGAGAGTTATCTGGCACCAGAGAGGTAACCAGTGGGGTCCCGCAGGGCTCGGTACTAGGACCAGTGTTGTTCAGTGTCTTCATCAATGACATTGGGAATGGCATTAAGGGCAAAATGTGCCTATTCGCAGATGACACCAAGATCTGTGGGACAGTGGACAAAGCTGAAGGGATACAGGACCTACAGGATGAACTGGAAAAGCTGGGGAGGTGGTCCAAGATCTGGCAGCTTGCTTCAATGCCAAGAAAGGCAAAGTTATGCATACTGGAGCCAAGAATCCCAGGACAGAGTATTACCTAGATGGAGTCTGAATTTCTGCATCAGAGGAGGAGGAGGAGGAGGAGGAGAAGGACCTGGAAGTGATGATCACTAGTGACCTGAAGCATTCCACGCAGTGCAAGAAAGCAGCAGCAAAGGCAAACAATATGCTGGGATGCATATCTAGGGGCATCAGTAGTAGGAGAGGAGGTTATACTGCCCTTGTACAGGTCCCTGGTAAGGCCTCATCTAGAGTATGGGGTTCAGTACTGGTGCCCACACCTCAAAAAGGACATTAACATGCTGGAGAAAGTCCGGAGGAGGGCTACAAAAATGATAGTGGGTCAGCAGGATAAGGCATATGAGGAGAGGTTGAGGGCACTGAACATACACTCCCTGGAAGTAAAGAGAGAGGGAAGGGACATGATTGGGACTTTCAAGTACTTGAGAGGGATAAATAAGGTGGATAACATGACAGGGCACAATCTTAAGCTAGAGGGTAGGAGGTTTAGGAGGGAGGTCAGGAAGCACTTCTTCACAAAGAGGGTGGTGGACGCTTGGAATGCGCTGCCAGGAGAGGTAATCTTGTTGAAGACTGGGCAGCTTTAAGAGAGGCTGGGATAGTCATGGGGGAAGGTAAGGATCATGGGTAGGGGGATAGGAGGTGTGGGGAGGGAGGGCAGGGATGGTAGCTCAAGCTGTGTACCCTGCAATAAGAGCAGACTAGATAGACCAAATGGTCTTCTTTTGCTGGCTTCTTCATATGTTCATATGTAACATATAGGTAAAAAATGTTCTTTATGTGGTGCTTTTCTCTGCAGCCACATCCGACCCAGGGATCAGTATGTCCATGTGATGAAAGCACAGAGCTGTGAAACAAGTGTAACCTTACTAACATACTAAAATGCCAGCAGAATAGGCCTAATGGTCTTTCGTGTCTGCTCGTTTGGTCAGCCCCCACCCTGGGTGCTGACCTTGCTGTCCCCCTCGCCTTCTCTGGCTTCTCCTTTCCCAGTTCTGGATATTCTTGCTGCATTGGATTTTGCTTCCTGAACCTTCCTGTACCTGTCCCACCCCTCTGAACCCCTCCACTGTCTCTGCCTCCACCAGCCCCCTAGGTAGTGCATTCCATGGCTCTACCCACTCTCAGTGAAGTAGCACCTCCTCCTTTCTCCCTGAATCTTCCCCTCCAGCTTCCACCCATGCCCCTAGTGGCCCCTCCTCCTTCCTTCGAAGCACCCTCACTGTTCCTCCCCTATTTACCCTCTTCATGTACCTGAAGACCTCTATCATGTCCCCCCGGTCCCTTCTCTCTTCCAAAGTGTACATATTTAGCTCTTCGAGCCTCTCCTCATAGGTCCTGTCCCCCAAGCCCCAAATCATTTTGGTTGCCCTCCTCTGGACCGTCTCCAGGAGGTAAATGTCCCTCTTTAAGTGCAGCCTCCAAAACTGCACGCAGTACTCCAGGTGCGGCCTCACCAAGCAGTTATACAGAGGGAGTATCACTTCCCTCCTTCTGGAGGTGATCCCCCTAGCGATGCATCCCAGCATTCTGTTGGCCTTGGCTGCTGCCCTCCTACAAGTCTCAGAGTTGTTCATCTTGACATCCACCACCACCCCAGGTCCCTCTCAGCCATTGAGACTTGTAGTATTTCCCAGGGTGTTACGCTTGCCTGGGTTTCTGGCCCCAGTGGAGTACCTTGCATTTCCCTGCATTAAACCTCAGCTCCACTTTCTAGACCATCTTTCCAGAGCCTCCAGGTTCTGCAGGGCCACCCTCCCTCTTCCCCATCCACCACCGCCCCAGTTTCGAGTCATCTGCAAAGAGACTCATCTCACTCCTGATTCCTGTCCTTATGTCAGATACGAGGCGTTGAACAGAAGGAGCCCAAGGACTGATCCTGTGGGACCCCACTAATGACCCTCCTTGGGGAAGAGACTATCCCACCAACTACGACCCTCTGGGTCCGGTCCTGGAGCCAATTGCCTATCCATCGGATCATCTGGTTTCCCACCCCATTTCTCCTAGTTTATCCAACAGGCCCACGTGAGGAACAGAGTCAAATGCCTTGCTGAAGTCTAGAAAGAGGACATCCACTGGTCTACCCAGGTCCAAGGCACTTGTCACCCAGTCATAGAACTCCACCAGGTTTGTCTGACATGATTTCCCCGGGATAAATCCATGCTGTCTATCGTCCAGGCACCCTGACTTATCCAGGTCCCCCCCTAGCCTCTCCTTGACAATGCCCTCCATCACCTTGTCCACCACTGATGTCAGGCTGACAGGCCTGTAGTTCCCTGCCACCTCCCTTGATCCCCCCTTGTGGATAGGCACTACATGCGACACCTTCCAGTCTTGGGGCACCCACCCTGTCCTCAGAGAGATGGTGAAAAGCTCTGCCAGGGGTTTCGCCATAAGCAAGTCACCTCTGCTAACCTCCTCTCTCTGCACCTAATTCCCCTTGACCTTTTCTTAACTCCCCTCAATCTCACTTAACCTCCCCTTAAAATGCCAACTGCTTATGCATTAGAAAGCCTTTGGAGAAAGTATCTGGAAGGTGCCTAGGGTCAGGACCACCCTGGCCAGCGATCCTTCCCCCTTAGAGCTCCATCCTGGTACAATGCCCTCCCACTGGCTGTCACATCAATCACCAATCTAGGTCCTTTTAAAGCTGTCTTAAGGGCCCATATCCTCTCCTCATGTCAGTGCCAGTGTAACCGGTAACCTGTGGATCCTGCACCATGCCGCTAGGCCACACACCCGCCCTTGGCCTGGCAGTGGAGAGCCCTCACTATTTCTAGCCTACAGGCTCCTCACCTCCCTCGGTTACCATATAGTTGAACTGGAGTATGTATACGTTGTCTTATGTATAAGACAAGGCCTCCCTGAGGCGGCTTACTACCAACTCATATCATGCACTGCTTTAGCTACCAATTGTATAGGTCTTAACCACTCATTAGGTAAATATGTCGATAGCTTTGACCTGTTTTCATTACCAAATGTATAGGCATTAACCCGTGCTCAATGTACTTATACTCTGTATGATTGCACATCCACATTTATTCTATGCATGTACTGTAGGAATGTCTATGTTTTATTCTGACGTGGAGCCTTTGGAAACGAGTCTATGACTCAAAGGGTTGTAATTCTGATTTCCTAAATAAATAAATAAATATGAAAACAGATTCCTTTTGTAGTAAACAGCCTAGTGTGTTACAACTGCAGGGGAAGTGGGGATGCTGTGATGGCAAAATTCCACAGTGATTACACCGTAACAGCAGTTTGTTATAAACTAATGTAGTTTGCGGTGTATATAAGGTTACAATGAACGTAGTGTACTCTTTGAAATCTACCCTATGATCAGATTAGTTCAAGGTTACTGACAATGTTACTAAACAGCTGTAATGAAAAGACGTCCTAGCCAGCAGCAAACAAACAAAAAAAAAGTCAGATGGCAGTCACTGAATGAGTACAGTTTTGTACTATTCCAGTACTGCACTGCAGTGATAAACCCATCATTTACGCCAATTTTTGGGTTTTGTCTGTGCAACAAAGAAAAAATGGAAAATATTTTTTTCATTAGTGCAGAATACTGTAGAATTTGCTATTAGGGAGCTAAACAGTGACAAAGTAGCAGGAACTCAAGACACGGCAAGGAGAAAAACAGAAATGCAACACTGAGATCAGGGAGTATAAGAAGAAGAATATTTTCTATATGCGCTTTGGGTGTTTCTATGCATCTGGGCTGGTTGGATAATAAGGGTGAGGCCAATGGGTGTGAGACCCAGGGCAATCTTTTTTGACATAAGACATGTGTGGAACCATATTTTATTGTCAAGGCTCAGCCAATTTGTGGCAGTGTATAGAAAGCATCTAATTTGCTGTGCATGTGTGTGTTTTTTTTTTTTTGTAAACATATACGCAACTAAAAACCTCAAACCTGGCACACAGCATCATGGGTATGCAAATCTGCATGTGTTGGGGGTAGTAAACTGAATACAAATGATTTGACTGGTACCACATTCTGTTTGACATATCACTAATCGGATGTCACCACAGCCGACTCACACATATGAAGCGTAATAACAATCTTTGAAATATGCACAAAAGAGTAAACATGACAATATGCAGAAGCTATAACATGCCACCTAAAAAGCACAGAAATGCAACTCATGAGGCAATCCGAGCACTCTTGAGGCTCTGTACATAGTCACAAATTGTGACGGTGCCATCCTGTTGGGTCATCGCAAGTTTCACACAATGCCACAGCACTGTGAGCTGGGAGTGCATCCCCCTACTATAGTTTTGCTGAGTCTCAATATGCAAATCATTAATCCACGGACAGAGCGGACTGCGACAGCTGCATGGGTCAGGCCATGACATAGCGGACTGCGACAGCTGCATGGGTCAGACCATGACATAGCAGACTGCGACAGCTTCATGGGTCAGACGATGACATAATGCCAGCTGCCTGGCTCTATGCTATAGTCCGAGGCCCGGTCTTAATAGTTACCACCAAAGGCAACATCCACATTCACCCCTTATTTGTGGTCTGCCAGTGGGCTGAAGATAACCCAGTTTATTTTGTTGTTCTGAAGCCCCTACTAATGGTCCAGTCCCCCTCCAAAGCACAGCCTGTTTATGTTCCCTGGCATTTAGTGGATACACCCCGGCCCCAGGCCCAGTTCTGTATTGTATGTGCTTGGTGGTGCTGTGCACTGCAAAAATCCCTTTCTTGGACTGAACACACAAACCCAGAAATGGAAGATAAATAAGGCCTGCAGACTGAGACCTGTGCATAGCCTCTCACATACCTACTGACATAGGACACTTCTCAACAGACAGATTAACAAGATTTAGACACACTCAAGTTTAATATTTTTATTTATTTGGTTTACATAGTTTGAAGTTAAAGGTTTATTTATTTTTCATTTATTTCACAATTCGGAAAGTACCTTTGAGTTGAAGACTCATTTACAAAGGCTCCACGTCACATTTAGTAGAACAAGACAACAGTGAACACACTACAAAAGTAGTACTCAAACAGACTTGTCACAATGAATACAGTAAATAGCTATCAATCTGATCCAGAGTAATTGCACAGGGCAAAAGCTTGGTAAATAGTTCCTGGACTGTAGCCGAGAAGGCCACACCGGGGGGGGGGGGAGAGCTGGCCAGAGGCCATTGTCAGGGGAGGTCAAGTAGATCAAGGACAGTCACATGGGGTGGAGGATGGGAGGTGGTCTCTGAGAGCGACTTTGAAGGGGCCAATTCTGGTTTCGTTAGTAAGAGCACTGGGCAAGCGGTTCAGCAAGGAAGGGGCCCTGTGGCTGAAAGTTCTTTGGTATTGGGAGGTTCGACACCTGGGGAGCATCTTGCCAGCGCTTCGGGTGTTTCTATGCATCTGGGCTGGTTGGATAATAAGGGTGAGGCCAGCGGGTGTGAGACCCAGGGCAATCTTTTTTGCCATAAGACATGTGTGGAACCATATTCTATTGTCAAGGCTCAGTCAATTTATGGCAGTGTATAGAGAGCATGTGTGTGTGAGATGATCACAGCCAGGGACTAGTCAGCAGGCTTTGTTCGGGGACAGCCTGAGATGGCCTAGGGCAGAAGTGTTTGCAGCTCCATAGATAAGAATGCCATAGTCAAGGAGAGGACTGAGGAGGAAACAGCAAGCCGAAGGGCTTCATGGGTAAGACAGTGCTTGAAGCGGTAGAGAAGACCAAGCCAGATGTTAAGGGCGGTAGACAGGTGCTAGATATGCCGGTGGAAGTTGAGGGCTGGGTCTAGGGTTATGCCCAGATATTTGAAAGTATCCACTTGCTCTAGGGGGGTTTGATTGGTGTTAAGGATATGAGGGCAGAATGTCTTCCGGGAGTTCTGGGGATGTGAGAAGTACATGACTTTAGTCTTCAAGTAGTTTAGTGTAAGCCACTGTGTAAAGAACCATTTTTCTGCATCAGAGAAAGAGGATTGGAGGGGGTTGTGTAGTAGGGTGGGGTCAGCATTGGAGGAAAAGAGGACAGCATCATCGGCATATAGTATTAGATTGCCCGAGCAGGATGAGGGGAGGGAGTGAAGGAAAACACTGAAGAGTAGAGGACCAAGGTTGGATCCCTGGGGCACACTGGAGCGGACTGGTAGTCTGCTAGATAATGCGGTACCAATTTGGACCTGCTGGTACCAATCCGACAAGTAGTCTGTGAACCAGCTAAGGGCATCCAGGGAGAAGACGATGTTGGAGAGAGTGTTAAGTAAAAGGGAGTGATTGACAGTGTCAAACACCTTTGAGAGGTCAACAAATACCACGCCTGTGATGTGACCTTTGTCCAAGGCAGAGTGGATGTGAGAGGTGAACTCCAAGAGCGCAGTCATGGTGCTGTGCTCTTTGCGAAAACCATTTTGCTGTTTGCAGAGTAGGTCATATTTGTTAAGGTGTTCAGTGAGCTGGTCAGCGATAATACGTTCAAGCACTTTCGATGGGGGAGGATAGAGATGGGGCAATAGTTGTTAGTGGAGGTGCGGTCCCCACTTTTAAATATGGGGGTACTGGAGGCAGATTTCCACTGAGAAGGGACTTTCCCTTGACAGAGCGAACGGTTCAAAATATGGGTGAGGGTGGAGTACCTCATGAAGTGTGAGCCAGAGAAGCCTCATGTCCAAGGAGTCACTACTGTAACTGGAGTTGCTAAGGGCTTTCTCCAGATAAGGTCTGGCTGATGCAGGAGTGACGCATCGAAGGTGGAAAAGAAGGCCAGTCAGAGGGGATCTAGGGTACTAGGTAGGTGGAGGGTCGAAGAAATTGGGAGGGAGGACATGGGAGAGATTTGTGAAGGAGCGATTTAAGGCTGAGGCAATATGGGTGGGGTCCAAGGATAGGCACCCGTCAACCTCAATCAGGTTGGGGAGGGATTATGGGTCTTGCCACAGATGTCATTAATATTATTCCAAAACTTGCGCCCTGAGCCCCAGGCAGCGGTAAAGGAGGATTTATCATCTTCAGCTTTTGCTTGGAATAGGGCCCATGTGCAGTTGTTCCTGGCCTCCCTGTACCTTTGTCTGTCAGATGGCAGGCCGGTCTCATTGGATTTATACCATAGCGAGTCCCGGGTACGCATCAGGGTCAGAAGGCAGTTGGTGATCCAAGGGGCAGGATTACCTTTGACCATACTTTTTGTAAGAGGGGCAAGGGAGTCACAGATAGCATTGAAGGTAAGAATAAAGAGGTCGAGGGCACAGTCGGGGTTGAGGGTGTCAGTTATGAAGGACCAGTCCAACATAAGGAGGTGGGATTTTAGGTGAACAAGTTTACCAGGCCCTAGTCTGTGCTGCAGTATAATTTTACGGGGGTTCTTAGGAGCTTTGCATGACCAGGAGCAGAGGACAGGAGAGTGGTCACTTATGGCATTAGGGAGTACGGTGGTGCTTGTGATCTTGTCCGGGCGATTTGTGAAAACCAGGTCCAGTAGGGAGGAGGACCCAGTGCATTGGTTCAAGCATGTGGGGGTGAGGACTACTACTTGAGTAAGGTTTTGGGCAGTTGCAGCGTCAATGAGTGGGGCAGCCATCCTGGCCAGTCAGTTGGTATTGAAGTCCCCTTGTGCTATAATTTCATTATTTGACGGGAGGGTGGCTATGTAGGATGGGACAGAGTAAAAGGAAGCACTCTGATTCCTAGGGGGAATGTAAACTACCGTGATGAGAAGCAGGGTTTGGGAGCATCCCAGAGTAAGTTTGAGTGTGGGGGCCAAGATCCAGTGAGGGGGGGTGGGAGTAATTGACCATGCAAGATGTCCTTAGCATATATGGCGCAGCCTCCCCCTCTTTTACCCTGCCAGTCAGCCCTGTAGAGGTTGTACCCGGGGAGGGTTATCATCGAGTTTGGAATATGGGGAGGAGAGTCAGGTTTCACCCACAGCAATGACGTCGGGATGATGTTGAAGGACCCATCCCTGATAGTTGTCCCACTTTTTTAATAGGCTGCAGACGTTGATGGAGGCAATGAGAAGGCCAGAAGCCTGGTTAAGTCTGGGAGCATTTGTAGCGGGCGGGTCTGGGATTGGGTGGATATTGCCAGACATCGGGAGAAGAAGGAGAAGGGATCTGAGGATAGAATTCCAGGAAATTTTTTTGAGGCAGTGGGATTTGCATCTGAGGGATCCCTGAGTGATAGACCAAGTAGGAATGGGGAGGGTAAGTAGTTGAGGGGTGGCCAGTGTGAGAGTGAGTGGAGAGGGGAGGGGGGTCCTAGGAGCCTGTAGGGATTGGAAGCCGAGGGACAGGAGGAGTGCAGAGGTTGCATCTGGTATAGTGGCAGTAGGTGTAGTTTGTGGAGAGAGTAGGCAGAGAGGTGGCCACATCTGAACAGAGGAGTGTCACATGAGTTGTTGGCTAAGCATCATGGGAGAGCTGCCAGGTAGGCAGATGGTTGTCAGGGGGAGGTAGATAATCTTGGAGAAATGAGTAGGGGAGAAGGAGCACCAAGAGCAGCAGGGTCAGATAATGCAATGGCATGACTATAATAGAAGGGAGATGCTAAGAGGGAAATGCCTGGAGGAGGAGATGAAAAAGCAGAGCTGCCTCTAGTGAATCAATGGTATAGCCTGCTAATGGAGAAGCAGGCTGATTGGTTCAGGTGATCAGGGGATCCCTTATAAAAGGGAGAGTCTACCAAGGGTGGTGGTGGGGGCGGTGGGGAGCCGACGTGGTAGTGTCAGTGGGGTGAACTTTGCTTGTCCGATGAGAGCGTCTTTCAAATCCAGCCTGCGAGTCACTCATGTAGTGCCCACTTTAGGATGTTTCGGGGGTGGGGAGGGCGTCAATTTAGTAGCTCTCGTGACCTCCGCGTCGTCTGCTACCGCAAGCAGCTGTAAAGAAAGACCAAAAGATACAGGTGAGCTTAATACTGCGGGGGAGACAGAGAGAGAGAGAGAGAGACAGGGTGGGGGGTGAGAGCTAAGCAGACCTGAGCACTGTAATAGTACACCAACTTAAGGATAGGAGCATACTTCATTGTTTCTGCCCTGTAACAGTTGGTCAGAGCCTCATTCATCAATGGTGACAGCTCTTAGGTACTAGCAACAGCATAAAATAAACAGCAAGTACAAAAAACAAGACTGACAGGTTTTAACAGACATAAGAACAGTGACAACAAAAGTATCAATTTTAACATTTCTTGAGAAAATGGTGACTAAATGTACTGTATAACACAAAAGGATTGTATCTCTGTGACTGTACGATTATTACTGAGACAGCATTGTATCAACTGTATGCTGAATATACTGTAAATTTATGCTCTGCAATAATGTTGAGTTAAAAAAAGAAAAACTTCCTCCGGGCTGCCCAGGCCCAAAAGAAGCACGTTGCATTTCCAAACTGGTGATTCAAGTTTGGAGGTAAACTCTGGAGCTGGGACTTGGGGAGTAAGGCTAGGAGGCAGGTTGGCCCATCAGCGCAATGTGCAATGCGAACAACCTGGGTTCAGGAGCAAACCCGGGTCATCGGGGACTGGCCGGGGGTGAGGGGGAACTAAGCATCCCAGAGGATGCGCTCCTTCTCCAGGGACAGAGGGTCCCATCTGCCATTATATTTCTCCCTGGATGCAGCTGACAGTAGGGCTCGGCAAGACTCAGGGTCAGAGAAACCATGCTATAGGTGACATCACGCTTGCATGTGTGCATCCTTGCAGCCCTTGCACACATGGTCTTAATGGCTGTCAGGGAGAAAATGCAAAAATGGTAGAGCTCTGTATTTGAGGATGAAGGTCTCTCTGTGCCACAAGAACTCCCTGCTTAGAACTGATACCAACTCCTGATGAAACAGGAATTGTTCGGGTGTATATCCCTCTCACCTCATCCCCAGCTGGGGGAAAGCCAAAGCGCTACGAGGGATGGTACCTTGAGTTGGTTCAGTTTAGGTGGACTGATGGTTCCCCTTGGAAACTGGAGGGAGATCAGGTGTAGAGTGAAGGGGACGGGCGATAAAAAAGGCTGGGAAGCAACACGTCCATCCAGGCAGACCGAGATGGCACACTTCAGTGTGGCAGAGGCCCCCGCTTTCGGAATGGGAAGCTTGTTCTTCTGGCCCAGGCATGCTGCACTGACTAAGGCACCCACCACTCAACATGCTCTTGCATGTTGCCTTGGGAACTGGGGAGAAAAGGAGGAGGAGGAGCAACCAGCCGAAGCAGGATGAAGGACCAGCACCCCACTGCCCTACACTGCCAACCATGGCTTCTGTCTCTCACTCCCACAATCCGGACCCTGGAGGTGAGAAGGAAATACCCCTGCTGGGGGGGGGACCTCAGAGAGATTAGAGTAAGTCCTACAGATGGCAGATGATGGGGCTGGGAATGCTGGCCTGAAAGTGGCAGACCTTGCGACCGGGTTAAAGAATGCGGAGAGTATAGCAAAGCAGCACCTTCCCCAGTCCTTTCGATCTGCATGCATAAATACCCCCTTCTTGCACTGATTCAGGATTTATACTTAGTTAATGTTCTGAGAAGTTTATTTTTCCAGACTGAGCTGCAGAAAATTGGCTGCTGTACCTGCACTCCTGCACTGAGCCTGGTGTTGCTGTACACTGGCAGCTGTGTAGCTGACGTCACTATATGGCATAGGGCTCAGTCTCACTGTGCTGCAGTGAAAGAGCAGAGGGGTTTGTAATGGTAAAATGCCCTACATAGACAGCTATAAAAGTGTCTGACTTGTTACCCGTTCCCCTCACAAGACACCCATTTATGAATCAATTCAAGTAACTCTTCTTTGTAAGACATAACATTTCCGTATGTGTGTCATCTTTATATACAAGGTTCTCTGCCATGACACTGCATTCTGAATTGATAGTGGACAGAATGTAAAGCTGTTACCTGCCATCTCAGCTTCACTTAGTGATGGCCTCTTTCAGTGTGAGCAGCATGTCTGTGGACTACATAATCTATAATAATTCTGGCAATCATTTTAATCCACTGGACTGAAAGCCGCTGGCTGCTCCATTCTCAGGTGTCCCCACCACATAGGATGGCTGTGCTGGGCTGTTTGTTTTTTAACTTGTTTTTCCCTCCAGTCACTGCACCGCTGAGACTCCCTCAGGCATTCTGGCTTGTTCCTACCTGCCTGAGATCCCCCCTTCCCAAGTCTTCCCCATGGTATTCTGACCCTCCCACCTACCTGGCAGTGAGAACTCCTTGGCTTGTACCCCCCAAGGTGGGGCCACCACTCCTTCTTGGTGCTCCTAGTAGATAAGTTGGCTGAAGGCAAGGTGCGGAGAGAGAGAGAATCAGGAGACCAGGTGGGTGGGATCCGGCAGTGGGCATGGAGGCCAGGTGCCATCATCTATTCAGCGATGCAGGGTTTTTCCTTGTTCATGCACATAACCTCCCTCCCAGAAGCGTGGATGTGCAGTGACATCTAGCACGAGACAGGTGCACTCCCGCACCCATCTGCAGAATGTCTGCTGACACCTCACCCCAACTTGATGTGGTCCCAGGCTTCAGTACACCCAGCCTCCGCTGGGTGTCGCAAGTACCAGGGATTCACAAACCACCCTACCCCCAGGAGAGGACAGCTGTCATCGGACACTCAAGCCTCTCCTCCCTGGCCGACTCCGGCAACCCAAGCTCATTCTCGAACCCGAGTTACTGGTATGGTGCGAGGTGTGGTGTCTAGCACCTCAACCCTCAGCGTCATTGAGCCAGCTATTTGGGGCTATTTAAGTGCCCATTTGGTAAAACCGGAGCCAGGTCTAACTAGCAAGACTTGTTAGTTGAACCCTGGTTCCAGTTTTACCAAATGGCCACTTAAACAGCTGAAAACTGCATTTTAAAATTGCACTCCATACACTTCAATGGACCACCCCCACACTCTCTCTATAGCCGTGTAATAATATGGAGTGCGGGGGGCATGCCCAGCAACAGGGAAGTGGAAAGGGATTGTGCTGCTAGCCCCTTGGAGGCAATTAATGATCCCTTACCTCAGGGGCATAATTATAGAGGCTCTGTTGGTACAGAGGAGCTCCCATGGAGGTAAGGGAGCTTCCTCTTGCCTCTGTGTAGCACCAGGAATGGTGCTCTTTAAATGAAAGCTTGCAGACAGCTAAGTAGGTATATCGTTCTCACTACAGCAACCATGTATTGATATAAAAAACATAAAATGTCTCCTATTGTTATAAAAAACTCAAAATGGTTAACACATTTTTTTTTCAAGTCCTGTCATTTAACAACATATTATATGGACACGTACATGCATGCAGCATCATGTAACTGTATCGTTAAGGTCCATACGTATTGATCAGACTTCAAGCTTTCACAAAAAAATGTTTTTTATGATAAACAGTTCAAAAGTTGTAGATTTCAAAGCATAGTTTCAAGCATTATTAAAATAACATTTAAGATTATTTTTAGAAATGGTCAGAAGATACGACAGTTGTTCTGTCCAAGAATAAACAAATTCTTTCAGGAGAGCCATCCATCAACACTCTACTAATTAACTCAACAGCTTCCTTTTCAGTTCAGGAGAGTGTGGTAATTATCACTGTGTTTAATAGCCTGGAAAAGCCTCCAGGACTCCCAGGGCAGTTGATCAGTAGCAGGACCTTACCCTCAAATGTGACCACAGACTGGTGTGTCCTGGCGTGAGACAGAGTCAGGCCAGTGATCCAGCAAATTCATTCACCCATTACCCACACCTATAGTCTGAAATATTATTGCCCCCTCCGCCTCTGTGTGTGTGTGTGTGTGTGTGTGTGTGTGTGCACGTGCATGTGTGTGTGTGTCATACATGGATGGGAACTTTTCCCCACAGAAAAGGCCGTCATTTATTTCCCTGTACACCTGTGACTAATATATCAATTCAAAGTATACACCTGCACTACTCAAATATTTACAGCTATATACCTGCACTAATTAAAGCTGTAAACCTGCAACAAACAATTCGAAGTAAATACCTGCACTAATCAAACATTTACAGCTATACATCTGCACTAATTAAAGCTGTAAACCTGCATTAATCAAACAGTTCAAAGTAAATACCTGTACTAATCAAACATTTACAGCTATATACCTGCCCTAATTAAAGCTGCAAACCTGCATTAATCAAACAATTCAAAGTAAACACCTGTACTAATCAAACATTTACAGCTAAATACCTGCAATAATTAAAGCTGTAAACCTGCACCAAACAATTCAAAGTAAATACCTGCACTAATCAAACATTTACAGCTATATACCTGCACTAATTAAAGCTGTAAACCTGCATTAATCAAACAATTCAAAGTAAATACCTGCACTAAACAAACATTTACAGCGATATACCTGCACTAATTAAAGCTGTAAACCTGCACCAAACAATTCAAAGTAAATACCTGCACTAATCAAACATTTACAGCTATATACCTGCAATAATTAAAGCTGTAAACTTGCACCAAACAATTCAAAGTAAATACCTGTACTAATCAAACATTTACAGCTATATACCTGCAATAATTAAAGCTGTCAACCTGCATTAATCAAACAATTCAAAGTAAATACCTGCACTAATCAAACATTTACAGCTACATACCTGCCCTAATTAAAGCTGTAAATCTGCACCAAACAATTCAAAGTAAATACCTGCACTAATCAAACATTTACAGCTACATACCAGTACTAATTAAAGCTGTAAACCTGCATTAATCAAACAATTCAAAGTAAATACCTGCACTAATCAAACATTTACAGCTACATACCTGCCCTAATTAAAGCTGTAAATCTGCACCAATTCAAAGTAAATACCTGCACTAATCAAACATTTACAGCTATATACCTGCACTAATTAAAGCTGTAAACCTGCATTAATCAAACAATTCAAAGTACATATCTGCACTAATCAAACATTTACAGGTATATACCTGCACTAATTAAAGCTGTAAACCTGCATTAATCAAACAATTCAAAGTAAATACCTGCACTAATCAAACATTTACAGCTATATACCTGCACTAATTAAAGCTGTAAACCTTCATTAATCAAACAATTCAAAGTAAATACCTGCACTAATCAAACATTTACAGCTATATACCTGCACTAATTAAAGCTGTAAACCTGCATTAATCAAACAATTCAAAGTAAATACCTGCACTAATCAAACATTTACAGCTACATACCTGCCCTAATTAAAGCTGTAAATCTGCACCAAACAATTCAAAGTAAATACCTGCACTAATCAAACATTTACAGATATATACCTGCACTAATTAAAGCTGCAAACCTGCATTAATCAAACAATTCAAAGTAAATATCTACACTAATCAAACATTTACAGGTATATACCTGCACTAATTAAAGCTGTAAACCTGCATTAATCAAACAATTCAAAGTAAATACCTGCACTAATCAAACATTTACAGCTACATACCTGCCCTAATTAAACTGTAAATCTGCACCAAACAATTCAAAGTAAATACCTGCACTAATCAAACATTTACATATATATACCTGCACTAATTAAAGCTGCAAACCTGCATTAATCAAACAATTCAAAGTAAATATCTACACTAATCAAACATTTACAGGTATATACCTGCACTAATTAAAGCTGTAAACCTCCATTAATCAAACAATTCAAAGTAAATATCTACACTAATCAAACATTTATAGCTATACACCTGCACTAATTAAAGCTGTAAACCTGCATTAATCAAACAATTCAAAGTAAATACCTGAACTAATCAAACATTTACAGCTATATACCTGCACTAATTAAAGCTGTAAACCTTCATTAATCAAACAATTCAAAGTAAATACCTGCACTAATCAAACATTCACAGCTATATACCTGCACTAATTAAAGCTGTAAACCTCCATTAATCAAACAATTCAAGGTAAATATCTGCACTAATCAAACATTTACAGCTATATACCTACACTAATTAAAGCTGTAAACCTGCATTAATCAAAAAAATCGACCCAGAGGGTCGTAGTTTGCGAGATAGTCTCATCCCCAAGGAAGGTCATTAGTGGGGTCCCACAGGGATCAGTCCTTGGGCCCCTTCTGTTCAATGCCTACGTATCTGACATAAGGACAGGAATCTGAAGTGAGATGAGTCTCTTTGTGGATGACTCAAAACTGGGGGCGGTGGTGGATGGGGAGGAGGGGAGGGTGGCCCTACAGGGAGACCTACAGGCTCTGGAAAGATGGTCTAGAAAGTGGAAGCTGAGGTTCAATGCAGGGAAATGCAAGGTACTCCACCTGGGGGCCAGAAACCCGGGCCAAGTGTACACCCTGGGGGGGAATGCTACAAGTCTCGATGGCTTAGAGGGACCTGGGGGTGGTGGTGGATGTCAAGATGAACAACTCTGGAGACTTGTAGGAGGGCAGCAGCCAAGGCCAACAGGATGCTGGGATGCATCACTAGGGGGGATCACCTCCAGAAGGAGGGAAGTGATACTCCCTCTGTATAACTGCTTGGTGAGGCCGCACCTTGAATACTGCGTGCAGTTTTGGAGGCCACACTTAAAGAGGGACATTAAACTCCTGGAGAGGGTCCAGAGGAGGGCAACCAAAATGATTTGGGGCTTGGGGAACAGGACCTATGAGGGGAGGCTCGAAGAACTAAATATGTACACACTGGAAGAGAGAAGGGACCGGGGGGGGGGACATGATAGAGGTCTTCAGGTACATGAAATGGGTAAATAGGGGAGGAACAGACAGGGTGCTTTGAAGGAAGGAGGAGGGGGCCACTAGAGGGCATGGGTGGAAGCTGGAAGGGGGTAGATTCAGGGGAGAAAGAAGGAGGTGCTACTTCACTGAGAGGGTGGTGGAGCCATGGAATGTGCTGCCTAGGGGGCTGGTGGAGGCAGAGACAGTGCAGGGGTTCAAGAGCGGGTGGGACAGGTACAGGGGAAGGGTTCTGGAAGCAAAATCCGATGCAGCAAGAATATCCGGAACTGGGAAGGGAGAAGCCAGAGAAGGCAAGGGGGGCAGCAAGGTCAGCACCCAGGGTGGGGGCTGACCAAACGAGCAGACATGAAAGACCGTTAGGCCTATTCTGCTGGCATTTTAGTATGTTAGTAAATACCTGCACTAATCAAACATTTACAGCTACATACCTGCACTAATTAAAGCTGTAAACCTGCATTAATCAAATAGTTCAAAGTAAATACCTGCACTAATCAAACATTTACAGTTATATACCTGCATTAATTAAAGCTGTAAACCTGCATTAATCAAACAATTCAAAGTAAATATCTGTACTAATCAAACATTTACAGCTATAAACCTGCCCTGATTAAAGCTGTATACCTGCTTTAATCAAACAATTCAAAGTAAATACCTGCACTAATCAAACATTTACAGCTATATACCTGCGATAATTAAAGCTGTAAACCTGCACTAATCAAACAATTCATTGTAAATACCTGCACTAAGCAAACGTTTACAGCTATATACCTGCACTAATTAAAGCTGTATACCCGCATTAATCAAACAATTCAAAGTAAATACCTGCACTAATCAAACATTTACAGCTACATACCTGCACTAATTAAAGCTGTATACCTGCATTAATCAAACAATTCAAAGTAAATACCTGCATTAATCAAACATTTACTGCTGTATACTTGCACTAATTAAAGCTGTATACCTGCATTAATCAAGCAATTCAAAGTAAATACCTGTACTAATCAAACATTTACAGCTATATACCTGCCCTAATTAAAGCTGTAAACCTGCATTAATCAAACAATTCAAAGTAAATACCTGCACTAATCAAACATTTACAGCTATATATACCTGCACTAATTAAAGCTGTATACCTGCATTAATCAAATAATTCAAAGTAAATACCTGCACTAATCAAACATTTACAGCTATATACCTGCACTAATTTAAGCTGTAAACTTGCATTAATCAAACAATTCAAAGTAAATACCTGCACTAATCAAACATTTACAGCTATATACTTGCACTAATTAAAGCTGTATACCTGCATTAATCAAACAATTCAAAGTAAATACCTGCACTAATCAAACATTTACAGCTATATACCTGCAATAATTAAAGCTGTAAACCTTCATTAATCAAACAATTCAAAGTAAATACCTGCACTAATCAAACATTTAGAGCTACATACCTGCCCTAATTAAAGCTGTAAAGCTGCATTAATCAAACAATTCAAAGTAAATACCTGCACTAATCAAACATTTATAGGTATATACCTGCACTAATTAAAGCTGTAAACCTGCACCAAACAATTCAAAGTAAATACCTGCACTAATCAAACATTTACAGCTATATACCTGCACTAATTTAAGCTGTAAACTTGCATTAATCAAACAATTCAAAGTAAATACCTGCACTAATCAAACATTTACAGCTACATACCTGCACTAATTAAAGCTGTATACCTGCATTAATCAAACAATTCAAAGTAAATACCTGCATTAATCAAACATTTACTGCTGTATATACCTGCACTAATTAAAGCTGTATACCTGCATTAATCAAACAATTCAAAGTAAATACCTGCACTAATCAAACATTTACAGCTACATACCTGCACTAATTTAAGCTGTAATCTTGCATTAATCAAACAATTCAAAGTAAATACCTGCACTAATCAAACATTTACAGCAATGTACTTGCACTAATTAAAGCTGTATACCTGCATTAATCAAACAATTCAAAGTAAATACCTGCACTAATCAAACATTTACAGCTATATACCTGCACTAATTAAAGCTGTAAACCTGCATTAATCAAACAATTCAAAGTAAATACCTGTACTAATCAAACATTTACAGCTATATACCTGCACTAATTAAAGCTGTAAACCTGCACCAAACAATTCAAAGTAAATACCTGCACTAATCAAACATTTACAGCTACATACCTGCCCTAATTAAAGCTGTAAAGCTGCATTAATCAAACAATTCAAAGTAAATACCTGCACTAATCAAACATTTACAGCTATATATACCTGCACTAATTAAAGCTGTATACCTGCATTAATCAAACAATTCAAAGTAAATACCTGCACTAATCAAACATTTACAGCTATATACCTGCCCTAATTAAAGTTGTAAACCTGCACCAAACAATTCAAAGCAAATACCTGCACTAATCAAACAGTTACAGCTATATACCTGCACTAATTAAAGCTGTAAACCTGCACCAAACAATTCAAAGTAAATACCTGCACTAATCAAACATTTACAGCTACATACCTGCCCTAATTAAAGCTGTAAAGCTGCATTAATCAAACAATTCAAAGTAAATACCTGCACTAATCAAACATTTACAGCTATATATACCTGCACTAATTAAAGCTGTATACCTGCATTAATCAAACAATTCAAAGTAAATACCTGCACTAATCAAACATTTACAGCTATATACCTGCCCTAATTAAAGTTGTAAACCTGCACCAAACAATTCAAAGCAAATACCTGCACTAATCAAACAGTTACAGCTATATACCTGCACTAATTAAAGCTGTAAACCTGCATTAATCAAACAATTCAAAGTAAATACCTGCACTAATCAAATATTTACAGCTATATACCTGCACTAATTAAAGCTGTAAACCTGCATTAATCAAACAGTTCAAAGTAAATACCTGCACTAATCAAACATTTACAGCTATATACCTGCACTAATTAAAGCTGTAAACCTGCATTAATCAAACAGTTCAAAGTAAATACCTGTATTAATCAAACATTTACAGCTATATACCTGCACTAATTAAAGCTGCAAACCTGCATTAATCAAACAGTTCAAAGTAAATACCTGCACTAATCAAATATTTACAGCTATATACCTGCACTAATTAAAGCTGTAAACCTGCATTAATCAAACAGATCAAAGTAAATACCTGCACTAATCAAACATTTACAGCTATATACCTGCACTAATTAAAGCTGTAAACCTGCACCAAACAATTCAAAGCAAATACCTGCACTAATCAAACAGTTACAGCTATATACCTGCACTAATTAAAGCTGTAAACCTGCATTAATCAAACAGATCAAAGTAAATACCTGCACTAATCAAATATTTGCAGCTATATACCTGCCCTAATTAAAGCTGTAAATCTGCATTAATCAAACAGATCAAAGTAAATACCTGCACTAATCAAACATTTACAGCTATATACCTGTACTAATTAAAGCTGTAAACCTGCATTAATCAAACAATTCAAAGTAAATACCTGCACTAATCAAATATTTACAGCTATATACCTGCCCTAATTAAAGCTGTAAACCTGCATTAATCAAACAGATCAAAGTAAATACCTGCACTAATCAAACATTTACAGTTATATACCTGCACTAATTAAAGCTGTAAACCTGCATTAATCAAACAATTGCAACTATATACTTGCACTAAGGATATATACCTACACTAATCAAACAATTAAAAGTATATAGCTGCACTTCATTACACCCTATGGAACACCGCAAGTAACACAATTAACACAGCATTAGGAAGCAATCCAACTAAATAACACGCTGCAAAAGAATCTAGAAAAAAAAAACAGTTACGCCAAACCCTCCGAAACACAGAAAACCCCAAAGCTCCTACCTGCTCTTATTACACACCATTTCCAGGATTTCCTCCTTGCTTCAAGAGACCTTCAGGTGCCAGAATGTGATCGCAAATGCAATCTCCAATAACCATAACCATCCTAGTGTATTATGTTCAACAAACAATGGGTAAGGGTGGAACACTTGGAAGTATACCCATCTTGGAGTCTAATTAGGGCAATAAGGCCACTCGCCCTTCAAGCTCGTGGCCTTTTAGCCTTGATTAGCCCTCTCTATAGGTATACAGCCTTGTACACCACCCTTACCCATTATTTATTTCATATATATATATATATATATATATATATAGTCATACATGGATGGGAACTTTTCCCCATAGAAAAGCCCATCATTTATTTCCCCATATATCTGTGACTAATCTAGCAATTCAAAGTATACACCTGCACTAATTAAACAATTGCAGCTATATACCTACACTAGTCAAACAAGTAAAAATATATACCTGCACTAATAAGAAGTACACACCAGCGTTATATTAAATGCTATGGAGATACCACTAATAATACAATTATTATTAAATAAATAATGGGTAAGGGTGGTTTACAAGGATGTATACCCATGGAGGGGGCTAAGCAAGGCTATAAGGCTGCCACCTTTTTCTCCGCTTTTATACTGCTTGACTGTAATATTCTGTTTAATATATTAACTGGGCTAGCGCCCACACTGTTTGGAGCTCTGGCCTGAAATTTTTATGCTACAAAAAGGGTCTGTGGTGCAGAGGTGTCTTTTGTTAGCACCCTTTGCAAACTGTGTGAGAGGCTTTTCGGCACCATGCAATTCTGCTTAAAGTTGGACCAGCATAACATTCTGTGGTGATTTGCATATGCAGCCCATGATGCTTTGCATTGTGGGGGCATGTGTGATTTTGTATTTTTTTGTTACTTTCGTTAAGTAAGTAATAATACCCGACAGGGTGGGCGTTATTGGGATATAACGGACCGTAGCGGTGTAATGAGGCCCGCGCGCGAAGCGAGGGCCTTATAGCCTGGAAGGTCCGTTATATCCAATAATGCCCATCCTGGAGGGTATTATTACACTTAGAAATGGGCTATAGGTGTAATTGTGTTGAAAATAAAATAAAGAGTTACCTACAAAAAATAAATAGAAAATAAAAGGTACATTTTATAGTAAAATAATCCCTGTGCTGCTGGAATCACCACAGGAGGGCGCTACTATTTTCGCGTGTGTCACTTGAGCTCCTAAACTTGCTTTGTTTCTTCACGCACTGGCTCGCAGACATGAGCACTGCTTTTTCAGGTTGTTTTGGTTTCTGTCTCGTTCTTCGGTCCCTTAGTCAGACACGCACAGAAGTTGAAAGAAGGCTCGTTTGTCAGAACAGGGGAAATGTTGTTCAATTATCTATACTGCAAGGCAGGTAGTTTTTTTTCCCCTGATATGTGGTGCCATGGGAGTTTGCAGCTCACTGAAAGAGTCGGATAAATGTTGACACGGAGCGCAACCGTGGTCAGTGAGGAAAGTTTTAACTTTCTGAAAAGAAAAAAAATGAGTGTTTCAGGTTATGTTTTTTTTACACTGTCCGGTGACTCTGTCTATAGAAGCTGGTCTCGCTAAGTGAGCGGGGCAAAAATGGAAGCTGGCGAGTTTCGAAATTCCGGGTGCCCAAGGATAGTTTTAGTAATAGGGCACCCCGAATTGGCACTTTTTCTGAGTGGGCCGTTGTTAAGAAATAACGGCCGGGTGCCAGGCTGTTTGAACCAATCAGGAAGCGAGTTTGAATTTACCCATTATCTAAGAAATATTAATCCATTCCACGGTTATTTTTTTTATAGCTTTATAAATCTTTTTTCATCGGCTGTGATACGAAAAAAGATTCTTTTTCATATTACAACTTCTAAAAATATTGTTCCTTGTGACTTAATAACTTTTTCCTGGTGTCTAGTGGGACCTCCCACCCACCGATCACCCTCCCCGTTGTAAAGTTTATCCCTCCTATCTAGTGACATCCCCCAACCTCTGATTCCTGGCCCCAGTGCTTTTGCAGTACGTGTGGTGGCGCCCCCCCCCACCATCCGATCTTGGCCCCTATACTTACTTTTAATCTCAAATCCCTGGTGTCTAGTAGGACCCTCCCCCCAGCCTGCCCTCTCAGCATCATCCCCTCATACTTCTCTGGTGTCTAGTGGCACCCCCACCCTCCGATTCTAATATATGAATATTTATTACAGTGACACTGGGGGGTGTCCAATCCCCCAGTGTCGTGGCTTCCTAATAATTCTTTTTTTTTACCTGTAAAATGAAAACCGTCCATCAATGTCTTTTGCAGCTGTTTCCTCGCCGCCCACCCTCCACGCAGCACCCGGCCACCCCCACCCCCAAGCCCTTACTTGCCTACTGGGAGTCAAACACCTTCTTCTTCTGTGGACCGCACATGCCTTCACTCTTCAAAGCTGGACCAAGAACTGAAGAAACAGGTATGCGCTCTAATGTATTTCAATGGGGGTTTCAACTTGCTAATACTCTGTGTCCAGCCACCCCACAGCAGGGTGTGCTATCAAACAATATAACATTCAAATCTCAAAACAAGCCAGCACTACCCACCACTTAAAAAAGGCAGTGACACAAAATAAATGTCTAAATATTTGCAGTTTAATAATACAGCTCTAAACACAAAAGGTGCAAAATACACAAACCTCATACATGCTGTTAGCAGAGGCTGGGAGAGCAGGGCAGGGCCCAACTGACTTCTACCGGTTTCGCAGTAGTCTCTTCAAGGACAGGACTGACAACCTCTAGGAAGACTTCACCCCCGATTTTCTTAAGGGATGGCATTGGGATTTTAGGGTTAATGGAAACCCTAAAGCAATATTTCCCTACTTTTGTCGCTTTAGCCTAAACCCTAAATGTTGCATTAACTGAGTTTTTTGGGAAAGTATATACTGTATATATATATATGTATGTACACACACATATATATACACACACACACACACACACACACATATAAAGAACCTTTGTGTCTTAGTTTGTTTTTATTGAGCTCACCATAACCCAACCCAGATAGACCAACTTTTTTTTTCTCAGTTCTATTTTGCTCCTGATCACAATCCTGGGGACCTCTCTCAGGCATCCACCCTGATCCTACAATACCTGAAGTTCCCCTGACCTCCATATCTCCTCCATCCTGCCTGCAGCTGGCACCCCCAGCTTGACCCCTCCAGGGTGGGGCTACCCCTCCTACCTTTGGCACACTTACAAACTTAGCCTCCAGCTGCAGATGTTTTCCCCATGGCAGAGGAGCCTTGAAGGCCGGCTGGGTTGGACCCGGCAGTGGGCATGGAGGATGTTGCCTTCGCCTACTCCCAAGACCGAGTTTTTTGCATGTTCTGTGGAATCCCCTCCCGTGCGTGGGCACATCCCAACGCATTTTGGCGCACAGCAACCCCTGCCTGCATCAACCATGCTAATGCATGCTTGCCTGGCTAGTTGTAGTGCCCCCAGTTTCTACTGGGGTCCCTGGCTTGCCGGGCCAGCCCATTCCCTGAGTCTGGGGAGGCGAGCACCACTAGGGCGCTCAATCCTCAACCCTTCCCCTGCCGACCCCTGGCACCCGAGTCTGTTGCCAAACCAGGTCATTGGTGCAGCACAAGGTGTGGCATCCAGCGCCTCAACCCTCAGCGCCACCAGGCTGGCCTAAGATAGACCAACTTAGGGTAGCTGGTTCATTCCACTGGGGTGTCATACAGATGAGGCACACTGATGAGTCCTGGTAGGACGAATCACATGTCTGTGTCTTTTGTTGAACCAGCATAATATTCTGTGGTGATTTGCATATACAGCCCATGATGCTTTGCATTATAGGGGTATGTGTGATTTTGTGTGTGTATATGTATATATATATATATATATATATATATATATATACACACAGTATATATATATAAAACATAGCTTATGCTCTAATTTTTTTACAAAGAGGGTGGGGAGGGGTTGAATAAGTTGCTGGAGGATGTGGTCTCTGTGAAATCTTAGTGGGGGTTCAACCAAGAGTGACAAATACAAGTCCTGGCTAAAAAATACATCAGAAAGGGAGGGAGGCCGGCCCCGTGGCGCGAAGGGTTGAGGCGCTGATTGCCACACCTCACGCCACGCTGATGTTTGGGAATAAGCCCGGGCCATCGGGGTCGGCAGGGAGGGAGAGGATTGAGCATCTGGAGGACAGCTCTCCTCTTCCGGGAGGGAGGTGGGGTTCCGACTCTGCACTTGTCTGACCTCTGGTGGAAGCCGGAGGCACAGCAAGAGCACGAGCATGCAGAGAGGGTTGGGAGTGAGGATGTCGGCGGGGATGCCTTGATGTCTGGACATAGCCACTCCCCTAGAACAAGGGAAAAAAGACACCAGAGCGCCGAGGGGAAGGAGCGCTGGGTATGGATCCTGATGACTGTTTCCTGCCTGACCACAGGAGGGACCCGATGAAAGTTGATTGTTCGGGGTGTACGGGCCCCACCTCATACCCACCTGGGAGGCACAGCCATGGCTCCACGGGGGTCTACCGGGGATCCAGGTAAGGCAGCAGTGGGGTGATATCCATAGCATCTCCCGACTGAGGGGGGATCCGGTGTAGGGGAGAGATATTAAGTGCGATCTCAAAAAAAAAAAGAAAAGGGAGGGGGGAAGTGAGGAGTGAAGAGCCTCTGGGATTCTCTCATTCACTGAAACACAGAATTTGTCTGCAGAAGGGGGCCACTTGGCCCATTTAGTTTGCCCCTCTCCAACATTAGTACAGTAGGACTGGTCACACCTGATGGGTCAATTGACCTTTTTTTCTGTCGACAGATTCTACGGGCCCAATTTTCAAAGCATATATTGTGCCACAAATTCTGAATGTGTTAGATATATGTCACAGAGGACTAGTAGCAAAGAAAGATAATTTTCCACCACTGTGTCATTGTGATGCCCAGTAGAGCACATACGCATCTGTGCTGGGATGTCTTGCTTGCCTTTTGTGGCAGCTTGCGGCTACTCTTAGCCTCAAACTGCAGCAAAGCAGGTCAAAGTGCTGTAAATGTGTCTGATATTAGAAAATCTGCAGCCGTTGTGGAATTCTGACATGGCACACCCATAGCATCAAACAGTGACACGGCACACCCACAGCATCAAACAGTGACATGCCACACCCACAGCATCAAACAGTGACACAGCACACCCACAGCATCAAACAGTGACATGCCACACCCACAGCATCAAACAGTGATATGGCACACCCACAGCATCAAATAGTGACACGGCACACCCACAGCATCAAACAGTGACACGGCACACCCACAGCATCAAACAGTGACATGCCACACCCACAGCATCAAACAGTAATATGGCACACCCACAGCTTCAAACAGTGACATGCCACACCCACAGCATCAAACAGTGACACGGCACACCCACAGCATCAAATAGTGACACGGCACACCCACAGCATCAGACAGTGACACGGCACACCCACAGCATCAGACAGTGACACGGCACACCCACAGCATCAAACAGTGACGTGGCACACCCACAGCATCAGACAGTGACGTGGCACACTCACAGCATCAAACAGTGACGTGGCACACCCACAGCATCAAACAGTGACGTGGCATACACACAGCATCAAACAGTGACACGGCACACCCACAGCATCAAACAGTGACACGGCACACCCAAAGCGTCAAACAGTGACACGGCACACCCGCAGCTTCAAACAGTGACACGGCACACCCGCAGCATCAAACAGTGACATGGCACACCCACAGCATCAAATAGTGCCATGGCACACCCGCAGCATCAAATTGTAACACGGCACACCCACAGCATCAAATAGTGACGAGGCACACCCACAGCATCAAATAGTGACGAGGCACACCCACAGCATCAAACAGTGACGTGGCACACCCACAGCATCAAACAGTGACGTGGCACATCCGCAGCATCAAACAGTGATGTGGCACACCCACAGCATCAAACAGTGATGTGGCACACCCGCAGCATCAGACAGTGACATGGCACACCCACAGCATCAAACAGTGACATGGCACACCCGCAGCATCAAATAGTGACACAGCACACCCACAGCATCAAACAGTGATACGGCACACCCGCAGCATCAAACAATGACACGGCACACCCACAGCATCAAACAGTGACATGGCACACCCACAGCATCAAACAGTGACAAGGCACACCTGCAGCATCAAACACTGACATGGCACGCCCGCAGCATCCAACAGTGACACGGCACACCCGCAGCATCAAACAGTGACATGGCACACCCACAGCATCAAATAGTGATGTGGCACACCCACAGCATCAAACAGTGATGTGGCACACCCGCAGCATCAGACAGTGACATGGCACACCCACAGCATCAAACAGTGACACGGCACACCCACAGCATCAAACAGTGACAAGGCACACCTGCAGCATCAAACACTGACATGGCACGCCCGCAGCATCAAACAGTGACACGGCACACCCGCAGCATCAAACAGTGACACGGCACACCCACAGCATCAAATAGTGACATGGCACACCCGCAGCATCAAACAGTGACACGGCACACCCACAGCATCAAACAGTGACAAGGCACACCCGCAGCATCAAACAGTGACATGGCATGCCCGCAGCATCAAACAGTGACACGGGACATCCACAGCATCAAACAGTGACACGGCACACCCACAGCATCAAACAGTGACATGGCACACCCACAGCATTAAACAGTGACATGGCACACCCGCAGCATCAAACAGTGACACGGCACACCCACAGCATCAAACAGTGACAAGGCACACCCGCAGCATCAAACAGTGACATGGCATGCCCGCAGCATCAAACAGTGACACGGGACATCCACAGCATCAAACAGTGACACGGCACACCCACAGCATCAAACAGTGACATGGCACACCCACAGCATTAAACAGTGACACAGCACACCCACAGCATCAAACAGTGACATGGCACACCCACAGCATCAAACAGTGACACGACACACCTGCAGCATCAAACAGTGACACGGCACACCTGCAGCATCAAACAGTGACATGGCACACCCACAGCATCAAACAGTGACATGGCACACCCACAGCATCAAACAGTGAGGAGAAAGGGATTGAGGCAGGCACTGCACCTGCGTTTGAAATCAGGCCCAATGTTTCTAGGTTTCTCTGTAATGCTTGTGCCCCATCTACCAGCCACACCTAACTCTCAAGCCCAAGAGTATACAATATCAGCAAAGCAAAACACTAGGCCATCACTTCCCAGCCTTTACGTTGAACCCTGTACCTGGTGCCTCAGTCCAGCACTGGAGCAGAAATGATAGATTATTTATACAAATCAACAGCCATATCTCCCTAGTAAATGATACCATTCTTACTGGTTGTAATTATCATGCAATAACTAAATGAAAAATTATTTGCACTAAACATACACACTTATCGACGTAACTCCATGTCACATTTACATTACTGCTCTATCTGCCTAAGACCCCTTTGTAAGCAAAATGCTGCAGGAAGATAAGACTCATGAGACAGAATCTCTGTCCTCATGGCAGTCACCTCCCAATGTTGGGACAGCAGAGACGTCTTCACTCGTAGCCCTTCACACCAGGTGTTACGCACCACGGGTTAAGCACAATAGGGCCTCCACTTTGCTTTTAACCCACTGCTTGCCAAACCAGTCTGGAACTGCAGGATAACAAAACAACTATCAGAGTCACCACCCTACACAACTGGCAATTCACTCAGTACAGCTTCATCTTGGGACTGCTCCAGCGCCCTGACCAAGCGTTACTGAAAACAGCGCCGATGCTATAGGGTGGTGACGCCGATAGTCGGTAGCTTTGTGAATTAGCAGTCTAGCCTTGATTAGTACAATTTTCACCCCCTAGATGTTTTACAATGCACTACTCACCTTCATATGATGGAATATGGCTTTAAAGAGTACCTTTTCTGGTACTCATAGCAAAAACCTAGAAAGATCTGCTGGCCCCGTGGTGCTGAGGGTTGAGGCGCTGGACGCTACACCTCATGCTGCACTGGTAACCAAGGTTTGGGAACAAGCCTGAGTCATTGGTGATTGGTGGGGGGGCGTGAACTGAACTGAGCCACCAACAGGCAGCTCTCCTCTCCAAGGGAGGGTGGGCATTGATCCGATTAGCAGACGTTGTCGGGGGGGACGGATGTTGTTAGGTGCTTGGCAGAAGTTGTGCCTCCACATGGCTTCCTGCCTGGACTTTCTCCTGTGCACCAGTGTCCCCAGGGGTGGGTTCAGGGTTTAAAAGTAGTCACTACAAAAAGCAACCACAAAAAAAACCCAACCCACCCCACTGTCGAGCAGCGTTACCCCCATAACAGGAGTGAAGGGGCGACAGAGACAGGAAGCCGCCTCTGCTCCCAGGCCAGCAGAGGGGTAAAAAGAAAATATTACAAAAACCAAAAACCTGGAAGGACAGGACCCTTACCCACCCCCAATTCCAGTGCTGCCTAAATGAGAACTTTTACATGCCCCTAATTTGGAAGGGAAGGGATCATATTTTGGCTTTGTGGAATCAAGCAGCCAATCCTTTCTACTTCCTGATACTGACAGCTGCCCACACGTTACCACATTTTGTGATGTCATTATATGGAGAGCACAGGGGCATGTTCCATAGACATTAACAGGGTTTTGAATCTATTTTTTTTCATATTTTAGATGGCCATTCAGAACAAATCTAGGCCACTGCTCAACTAACAAAAACCTGCTAGTTAAGTGGTGGCCTTGATTTGTTCCAAGTGGCCATCTAAAATATAAAAAATGGAGTTAAAAAAGGCCCATTAATGTCTGTGCAGCATGCCCCACCCTCTCCATGTAGTGACATCACAAACCGTGGTAGTAGGGGGGCTCTCAGTATCAGGATGTGGAAGGGACTGGTGGCTTGATTCCATGCAGCTAAAATATGATCCCTTCCCTTCTAAAATCAGAACATATATAAATTATGAGGTTGGCACCATCACAAACGAGGGCAGGTAAGGGTCCTTCCAGGTGCTTGGGGGGTGACTGCAAAAAGAGCAGGAAGGGTGCTCTTTATGTAATTATTTATGCACCATTTGCCAACCTTGCACTGTGACATTCACATTTGGATTCAGACTGCCAGGAGTGCGTACATCTCTGCTGTTCTGTATCCTATGGGGTTGGTTGCCCTGGTATCCATTGGATCTTGCTGTTGTATGCACAGAGCTGTGTTTGAGCTTCCCAAAGTCAGTCCATTTTATTTTGCTTTACCAAGGAAACAAACCTCACTGAGGTATCAGTCAATCAAGTGCAATTTGTAAGCACCTTATCCCAAAAAATCTAGATGCTGCACATAAACAAAAAAAATCACACAACTTTTAATCATTACATTACCAAAATAAACTACGTTAAAGAACTATACGCCAGGATCCCCAAATGTCAGGGAGAATAAATACATTTTCGTGACACCAGCAGCACAGCAGTAATGGAAGCGTGTGCTACTGAGTTGTGTATGTAGGGAATACCTCTTTTACTAGAGTGTTTTGGGAGCAGCAGGAGTACTGTACATTGTTACATATCGGCAACAGAGCAATATATACAATATTATATATAACACAAAATTGGAGAAAGAAATACGGCTTCTGATTGGGCACTTAGTAGCCACAGGTGTTGCATGTGCCCTGCCACTGCCTGATGCAGGGGCACATGAATGGGAGCCATCAGTAAGTTTTGTTAATTGTGAAATGTAAAAATGCAGCTGAAATGTCATACAGCATTTCATATTAGTGGTAAGGTGGCTCGTGGGGGGGGGGACTGATCAATAATCCTTCCCCCACAGCAAACCACACAAGCTGAAGATTCATGTCATTAGACTCCCAGAGGTAGAATTACCCCATGACACTACCCCCCCCCAATACTGCCTTACTGCTGAATTAACATTTCAAGCAGCAAGATCAAAAGCAGTTATAGGGTTCCTGTTAGTTGGGGTAAAGTAATGCTCTCTGTTATGAGTCCTCCTGAGAGAAAAAAAACTCTAGGAATCTAAAGCGCAACAGATGCAGCTGTTCTTCCCAAGCACACTACATCACTTTAACAAATGTGACCCCAATGCCCCCCCCAATCACCTTATCCAATATTCCTTAAATCTCAAACCCCACTATGCTATCATCCAAGAGGAACTTTGGACTCTGGACCAGTTTGTCCATTGCAATCTATCTTAAGTAACCTAGTGTGACACTTACCAACTCCCCCCAACAAAAAAACTCTACCAAATACTTCATTGTGCCAGTGTTGTATTGCTACAGATTAACCTTATCAGCAGCTATGTGATGTGTCTAAAATGTGTATGTTTTTTTTTATCAGCAAACAAACAAAGACAATCAAAAGTATGTTTTATGTTAGCAGCAAACAAACAAAGACAGTCGACACCCTGTGCCTGTTATAAGCAGCAGCCACAGAGAACAAAAACAGACCACCCCAGGTCAACTCATGATTATAAAAATGTTATTCAAAGTTCTCAGTTCTTGTACAAAAGCCAGTAATCACAGCAAAAAAAAGTGTATGCATTTACAAACTATGAGAGACAAGACCCGAACAGCCATATGAAGGACACGATAACAGCAGCTAATAGTGATTAAAAAAACTGCAACCTCGCTGCTACCCTCAAGTGGAGACCAGCATATCCTTCATGTCTCTCCTTCAGTTCCCCCCTCTTTTCTGTGTTCTTCTTCTCCAGTGCCCCAACTATAACATGCGCTATATATGGTAATTAAATAGTAGCATTAAGATAATGATGTGCTTTTGACTGTGCTTCTAGTTGTCTTTTTATCTTCTACTTTTTTCACTGGTCACTTTATAAATTAACACTGTCACTTTAAAACTTTTGGTACAAAAACACACGCATTTCCAAGGAGGCTTCTAAAGCAAAATCAGTTGGAGTTTGGTGGACACATTGAATGAAATTTCTGTGATCGTGAGGTGACCTGGCAATGGTCTTTGTTCTCTGTGTGTTACGTTACGCCTGGGTCACTCCCAAAAACGGGAGATATGTGTCCATGGGTCAAACCACTTACCAACTAAAAATTAATAAATAAATTATTAAAGCACTGCTAGGATTTGAAATCAGAATGTCCAAAAAAGCAGATCAGCACCTATTGTTAAAGAGAGTTTCTGACCTATCTGAGAGCAGCTACCACTCACACACAGTGGTAGCTGCCCTCATCGGCCATTATTCTAGCCTGGTTTTATTCAATAAAAGCAGTCAGTACCTGAATAATTTCACTCATAACTTTCATAAACACACTGGAAGCCCTCTGTCTTTTCGGTGCCGGGTTCGTCCGCCATGCCCCTGTGGCCAGGCAGAGTGCGGGGGCATGCCCCAGTCAAATGAATAGGGCTTGATTTCCCATTCAATTTTAAGCTTCAGAATGGTCACTTGGCAATTAATGAAGGACACCGCTTGACTAGCATGGGCCAACTTACTGGGAAACTCATACTGAGCTGGTATCAGCTTGTTTCCAGATGTGTCCTAGGGGGGTTGGGAAGGGAACAGAACAGAACTGATACAATGTACAAAAATAATACAGTACTATGGACATAAGTAAAAAAACATATACAAATTATAAGAAAACACTTCAAAATGAAAACTTGCCATGCAGTACAATACCGGGCAGTAGATTTCAAGACAGGCAAAAGAACATCACACTATGAGGAGCAAGAAAGCAATAATATGCGGAGCAGGGAGTACTGACATTAGCTGGGGGAGACGGGACAAGCAAGTGTCAGGGTGTGGGGGGGGGGGGAGGCTGGTGACAGAATTCTACCCCAGTATCAGAAACTTCTGCAGGAGTGAGCAGAGAAATCACAGAGGAGAGATTTCAGAGTGAGAAGGGAAGGAGCAGAACAAATGGAAGGGGCTAGAGAGTCCCAAATTTTAAGGAAGCACAATGAGAAGGCAGCTTGGCCTGCAGTAGATTTCATGGGTGGGAGAGCAAGACAGGAAATGCAAGCACGGCAAAGGAAGTAAGAGGCAGAAGTAGGGAAATACAGGAGAGAAGCAAGATATGAGGGGGAAGAGCCAAACCAAAATTTACAGAGAAATGAAGCACAGTGGGTAAGGCAGCTGGCATCAAGACAGAAAGGGATATAAAGAACAGTGGTGAGTGTGCAGGGGTTTGTCAAGGGCAAATTGGCAGAAGGAGTGAAAGAGGAGGTCCAGTCTAGTTAAAGTGGACTTAACAGCAGTACTGTAAACAGCATCTCCATAGTGGAAAATGGAGAGAATTATCTTAGTGAGGAATTCTCTTCAAACTGGAAGTGGAATGCATCTTTATAGAAACAAACTCCCTGACACAGCAAACATGACTTATAATTACTAAACAGGTGCTGATTCCCGTGCTGGACTTTGGGAATCACTTTTACATGGCACTAAAGTTATTTAAAACAGAACTACAGAAAACAATTTTTGTCACTTAATATTGAAATGTTCCACACAGGGCCGCCATCGTGAACGCTACTAGGCCTTCAATAATCTCCAGAAGATACAGATGGATATGCAATATTTCTAATAATTTATCACTTTCACTGGCTTCAAAGCTGCAAAAGTCTCATAGAATTCATCTCACACAGCAAGTCTTCCACAGCAAATGCAAGGTTAACACACTAAAACCAAGAATGGTGAAAGATTTCCTTCTTTGCCTGCAGTTATTAAATACTCTACCACAAAACACTTTGATAGGCGGCCATCCTTCATGTTTTAAAAACAAACTGTGACTTGCATTACTTGACTAATCTAGGTGTAAATGTTTTGTCTGAAACTGTAACATTTTATGTATTCAGAATAACACTGTATGTTTAATTCTTTCACTGCAGTCTATGTCATAGAATGTTTGTTTCATGTCAGACGTCTCTGGAAGTGAGTTCTCAGCCCTGTCCACTTCCTTGTTAAATGAATAAATTAAAAGAAAATTAAGTGAAAAATATCCCTTTGCTACTGAAGGGGCTCTGCTTAGTCATACTTCGCGGCTGAACACTATAGGCTGACCCATAACTCATAGACCCGGAAGCACTGGCTTCACAATGTTCATTCTCATGGGGACCGAAATACACTGTTCTGAGGACTGCTCCACAGAATGATCATGTATCTTTGCCCCGTTGTGTCCAAGAGGCTCAAGTTAACTTTTCAAACAAAAAAAAAACTCCCACCCCACCTCAGACGCCTGCCATGAATTCTTGACCCCTGGCAGCTGGGAATGCAAAGTGGATCAATGGAGAAGGCACTGACTTTCAGCACTCCACATGGATTAATGGAATACTGGAAGTGAGAGGGGAGAGGCCAGTGCCAAAGAATGTAGAGAGAAATTCCTGACCCAGACAGCCCAAATAGATCCCATCCTACGGGAGTTCCCACTCCCACATTTGGGGCACATTGTCACCCTCGTCGATTGTCCAGTATGGTTTTTGCTAACATCCATGTGTCAGAGTGCTGATTCTGAAAAAATCATGGTCCGTTGGGGAGCAGTTTGGTCTCCTGGCTTGAGTACAGGGCTATGAATCTGAGACCCCAAGTCCGAATCCTACAGCCACTACTTATCATTATGTGACCCAAGGCAAGTTATTAACTTCCATTAACCTCTCTCTCTCTGTGCCAACTCTCCTTGTGCACCTAAAATGGCTGCAGCAGGCTACATTGGATTGTAAAGTGCTTTGGGACACATTATTTATTTATTTATTGAGAGTATTGGAATTACAAACCTTTGAGTCAGGGACTCATTTACAAAGGCTCCACGTCAAATGGTACATATAATAAGACACAATCTGGATGCAACCAGGGTACAGTTAAAAGAAACAGCAAATTTACAAATTACACAGGCACAAGGTTAACAACAGGTAAAAACCACTAGCAGTGAAAAATACAGAAACAAAGTGTAGACGCTGTGCAGTGGGGGTTCAGGCATACAGAGTATGGACAAGAGTAGTAGTCCAAAGTTAATGGTTGCAAAGGAGTTGTGACGGGGGGGGTAGAGGGGCAGGGCAGAGAACAACAGAAGGTGGGGGGTGGGCAGCAGTGGGGAGGAGGGAATGAGAGGGAGGAAATAGAGGGAGCTGCAGTCAATGAAGATATTGTCTAACTTAAAGGAAAGTTCAGGGTTTGGTGTGTAACAAAAGAAATATACATACATATAGGTGCTAGAAGCAGTCACAGCAATTGGCGGCAAGGAGATGCTGTCTGCATATTTTTGAAAGGACGAGGTTTAGAGGGAGAGGAGATCTCCAGGAACAAACCATTGAGCCAGAGAGGAGCTCTGTACGTGAAATCCCTCTGCCCCAAAGAGGTCCGACAAAACGGAACTAAGAAAGCTGCTTTAGAGGAGTTCCTGGTAGAGCGGGTAGTGGGGGCACGGTAAGGAGATGTTGGGTGGTAGAAGGAAGGAGGCCAATTTATATTTTCTTGGCTAGCTGGCAGGTGTGGTAAGCAAGCCTTCCCTCAAAATTCAACCAGTCCGCTTGTTTATGTAACTGACAGGTGTGAGAGAGCTGATTACAACCAGCGACCAGGTGACATGCTTTATTCAGGGAGACCTTGATCCTTCTAAGGAATGAATCAACAGCAGATCCATATGTAACAATGCCATCGTCGACTATGGATAATACTGAGCTGGTAACAGCCAGACGCAGGGCTTCAGAAGGCATGCAAGACCTATGCCTATAGAGACGACCGATCCTTTACCACCTTACACACCCGGTCAACGTGCTCCTGGAAGGAGAGGGTGGAGTTCAGAGTGATGCCAAGATACTGGAAGTGAGTCACCTGCTCCAGGGGTGTGAGCAGGAAGTTAAGAATACCTAGGGGACTGCCTTTGTATTTGTTATGCAGCTTGGCAAATACCATAACTTGTTTTTTTGTAGTTTAAAATATGTTTTTGGCAGGAGAACCATGATTCAGATTCTGAGAAAAGCAGTTGGAGGTCTTTCTGCAAAGGGGCCGGGTCCGGATGGCTACAGTAGATTACTGCATTGTCTGCATAAAGTAACATCTTCCCAGAGCAGGCTTGGGGGAAGGTGTTGAGGAATAGGCTGAATAGGAGAGGACTGAGAATAGAGCCTTGTGGGACTCCAGAGCGAACCAGTAAACATAGAAACATAGAAGTTGATGGCAGAAAAGGACCACAAGGCCCATCCAGTCTGCCCATCTCTTTTTCTACCTTATGAATGTGCCATCTGCATTTGCTCTGTCAATGTCCTATCTATTCACACTTAATCTGTTTTGCTCCCTTATGCCTACCCCATGCCTGTTTGAAGCCCTGCACTGTATTCATATCCACCACTTCCTGAGCTAGGCCATTCCATGCATCCACCACCCTTTCTGTGAAAAATAACTTCCTCATATTACCCCTTAACAGGTGGAGAGAGTTTAATTGATTTTTAGCCTCTGTGAATGGCCACTCGGGTAGTTGGCAAACCAGGAGGTGACATCCACAGAGAGACCTAGAGATGAGACAGAATCACTAAGGAGCGTGAGTGTGTGGTTGACCGTATCAAAGGCTTTAGTTAGGTCTATGTACACAGATCCAACTAGGTGGCTACGGTCCAGGGCTTTATGTATAAAGTCTGTAAACTCCAGAAGCGCAGTGGTAGTACTGTGGCCCTGCCTGAACCTATGCTACTGTGGACATAGAAGGTTGTAATTCTGGAGATATTCAGAGAGTTGATCCGAGACGATCCTTTCAAGGGCTTTAGAAATGGAGGGAAGAATAGAGATTGGGCGATAATTGTTGTGGGAGGTTCTATCACCACTTTTAAAGACAGGTGTAACAACAGCAGATTTCCATTGAGAGGGGAATTGTCCCAAGCAAAGGGAGAGCCTTCCTGAGGAGGTTGTGGAGTCAGAAACAGTGGGGGAGTTCAAGAATGCATGGGACAGGCATAAGACAATTCTAGTGGGGGTAGGAGGAAGTAAGCTGTTGATTAACTAGAATTTGCAGCTTATCCATCAGGTAGGGAAATGGGCAGACTAGGTGGGCCAAGCAGTCCTTATCTGCTGTTAAATTCTATGTTTCTATGAGAGATTAAGGATTTTGGTAAGGGGGAATAGAACAAGATCCAGGGTCAGTAGCAGGAGCTTCCGATCCAGAGAATCAGCACTAATTGTTGATTTACCCAGGACCTTGGTGAGGTAAGAGTTAGCTTCACGGGGAGAAATGGTCCTAAAGTGGAAAAGAAAGTAGCATCCACCAGAGGGTGGGGAGGGAGGTGAAGAATTATGAGGAGTGTTAAAAAGTCAGGGGGAGAACTCCGCTAAGGTCACAGAAAGCAGTGTTAAAGGTGTATGCAGAAAGCTGCGGATCTTGGGAGATAACACCATTTATGTTCAGTGGGGGTAGGAGAGTTGGATTTTCCAGTCAGGTCCTTAATATTTTCCCAGAATCCCCTCCCTTTACCCCAAGAAGATGTAAGGTGAGCTTGAAAGTGGTCTGCTTTGGCGCGACATATTTTTCTGGTGCAGACATTTCTTGCAGCCCTATAGCACTGCCTTTCTGAAGTGTGACTAGATGCAAGGGCCTTGTACCAGAGATTGGCTTGAGAACACATGATGTCAAGGAGTGCAGGAGTGATTCAAGGGGTTCCTGGGCCTTTTAACAGATGCTTGGTAAATGGGACAAATATGTTGCAAACGGAGCTAAAAGTGGAAACGAAGAAAGCTAAAGCACTGTCAACACTAGTAACAGTGTCAAGAGGGGACCAATCGGAGTGTAGGAGATACTCCTTGAACTGCATCAAGGAGCCTTTCTTGAGGGAACACAGATAGGAGAACTTTGGAGGGGGTTTCGAGGAACAGTGAGACCAGGAGCAGAGAATGGGGGAGTGATCACTTAAGGAACTGGGTAGTACGGTGAAGTTACTGAGTCTCTCTGGATGGTTTGTGAAAACAAGTTCAATCAGGGTACTGGTCCCTGTTCTATAACTGATACTCACAGGCATTGACATGACCTGAGTAAGGTTAATGGCTGCCACAGCATCTCTGTACGGAGCAGCTATAGGGGCCGACCAGTTGATATTAAAGTCACCCAGAATGATGACCTCAGTTTTTGTGGGCAACTGGGAGACATAGTCAAGAATGGAGTTGAAGGCAGATTTAGGGCTATGGTAAGGAATGTAAACAGCCACGACTATAAGAGATATAATTTTGTCAGATAGGGCTTGAGCACCTTGGCAGGATAAGGTGGAGTGTTGAACCTGTCCTTGAAGGGAGTCACGGAGAAAGATGGCACAACCCCCACCCCTTTTCCCCTGCCTATCAACTCTGAAAAGCATATAGCCAGACAAGGCAACGGCAGAGTCAGGGATTTTAGGAGAGAGCCACGCTTCCTCAACAGCCAGAAGGTCAGAGTCATGCTGAGCAGTCCAGCCTTGGAGGAGGTCAAATTTCTGCAACAGACTACAAATGTTTATTGAGGCTAGTATTAGACCGCTGGCCCTATGTCGAGTGGGGTTGGGCAATGCAAGGGGCCTCGGAAAGGGGTGAACATTGCCAGAGAAAAAGAAGAAAAAGTGCTAGCCTAAAGATGACACGATTCAAAATCTTATCTTTGACTGACTGTTTACGATAGGAAGAATTGGCACCAGTGGATGGGATAGGAAGGGAGAGGATATGGGGCAGCAGGAGTAAGAACTGGAGCTTGGGGTGGATCGAAGAGCAGAGAACCATGCCAAGGGGATGAGTATCATAGTGCGGGAAGTCACACTTGGTACCCCCCAACAGGACATGTGGGTATGAGTTATGTAAAAGGCTGGTAGAAATTGGGGCTAGTAGGGGAGGGGGTGTGGGGAAGGGAGAGGAGAGGATCAAGAGTAATAAAGGGTAGAAAAGCCAAGGTGAGAGTAACATTATTGTACATAGGAAGAGTAGGTTGGGGTATAGGCAGGGGGTAATTAGGATAAGGGTAGGAGTCAGACAGAGAAAAGTTGGCTAAAAGGTGAGGAGTGTATTATCCAGGAACAGTGGTACAACAGTAGGGTGGTCACTCATGATGCAGATGGTCAGGGGTTCAAATGCTCGGACCAGAAGGAGGGAGTTAAGTGCAAAAAGGACAGTTGAGGTGCTAGGAAAGGGAAGAGCAGGGGCAGAATGAGGGAGTGGAGCTAAAAGAAAGTGTAACAGCAGGGTGTGCTGGGCTGTAAAGGAGGCTAGAATGACTGACCCCTAGTGGTCAGAGACTATAAGCTGCAAATTGGATAGCTGACACTTTGCTACAGACAGTAAGGGTCATGTGACCACAGCCTCCCAATAAGTTCAGGATTGGCCTTGGGCGGGGAAGTCGATGCAAAGTGGCAACGGACTAACACCCCACCAGTAACAATAGCAGTCCCAAGCTGGTAGATGAGGTCTCTTGTAGCACAGATTACCTTGTAGGCTGCTTCCTGAAGAGTACACTCCTCGGTCGGTGGAGCATGCAGGTAGTGTGGTGTGGGGTGGGGGTCGGTAGGAGCCTGTTAAAGGAGACAGGGACAAAGTTCAGGTAACTGTTGGGAAGCCAGAATGAAAGAGTTAGCGAGGACTCGACTGTGCATGTGCAGTCTTGAAGAAACAGCACAGAGGAAACCAGGTAAATTTACAAATTAAACACTGTAGCAAAAAACATTACAGAGCACCACAAATAACAATGTTAAATGCACCCAATTCACAGTTCCCAGAGCAAACCGTACAGGCTCTTAAGGTTACCCGGTTAAAACAGTAAAATAGTGTTATGGTGAAGCAGTTTGAATTACATTTAAAAACTATCTGAACTGCTATGTGACAGTAATTAGAGCATCCTAGCTATGAGTACATTTTTGCTCAATCCCAAAATGAACACCCTACCAGAAACAACAGCATCTACCAGGTTGGTAGATGAGGCCTCCTATAGCATGGATTACCTTGTAGGCTGCTCCCTGAAGAGTCCACTCCTCGGTCGGTGGAGCGAGCGTGTGTATGTGTGGGGGGGAGCAGTAGGGAGCCTTGTTGGCTGCTCCCTGAAGAGTCCACTCCTCAGTCGGTGAAGCGGGCATATGTGTGTGTGTGGGGAGGAGGGTGTTCAGTATGGAGCCTTATAGGCTGCTTCCTGAAGAGTACGCCTCAGTCGGGTGGAGTGAGCGTGTGTGGGGGTTCAGTAGGGAGCCTTGTAGGCTGCTTCCTGAAGAGTCCGCCTCAGTCGGTGGAGTGGGCATATGTGTGTGTGTGTGTATGTGTGTGTGTGTGGGGGGTGTTCGATAGGGAGCCTTGTAGGCTGCTTCCTGAAGAGTCCGCTCCTCAGTCAGTGGAGCGAGTGTGTGTGCATTCTGTATATAATGTGTTACAACCAAGTTTCTTTCTAGGGGATGGTACAAATGTAGCTGTTATGAAATGTATTCTAATCCTCTGTTCTAATGCCACTATCTCTATGGCTGCGATCCATGTCAAACCGTCATTGTAGTGTGTCTAGTATAAAGACTGTATCACCACTGAGACTGAATTTTTAACCCTTTTGTTGGGTTATTGATCTATCTATTCTTGGTTCTTACACTTCTTTTTCTATATGGATTTTTTTATATTCCCGATCAGCTGCCATCTGGCAGAGACAGATCCTTGATCAGGGACATACAGCGGTATCAGCAGTGATACAACACAGTAACTTGCAGTAAATCATGTCACAAAATACTGCAGTTAAAAAGGGCTTAATTGCCACTGAATGACACTGCTCCCTGCAGTATACGGTGATATACCGTGCAGCATTACTGTGTTGTATCCTGGCTGGTGCCATTGTACACTATATCAGGTCGAGGCAGTCACTGTGACAGAGGCTGGATGTTTTCTTCTGTATTTTGTTTCCTCTCCCTCTGCCCCATGGCGTGGGCAGTAGCCATGTCAACACTGCAACCACAGCACATTGCATGGGAGCAAGCTCCCCCACTCTCCCGCAGCTGTCTCTGCTGCATTGGAACCCGCCATCAGCCCTCCCTGGGTGGAGTGCACAGCTGGGCGGTAGCTGCTCCAGGCCATGGCCGCACTCTGACGTGGCTCCCCACATCTGATCCAGAAACAGGGTCACCTGCATGAGCCCAGTTCTTACATATTATGAACCAACTGACTGATATTTATATTGGATTTGTGCTGTATTTTGAAAGCTTTAATAAAAATAGTAGTAACAAAATGACAATCTATGATATAGTGGATAAAAATATTAACAAATCCTGGATCTTAGTTGATCCAGTGACTAGATGACTGCATGAGTTTTTGTGTTTTCTTTTACTTTAAAGGGGTATTTTCCTGGGCTGCAGGCGGGCGGCTATCAGCCATGTCCCCACTCCCTCCCTATGTCACTTAGCCTCCCCTGGGCACAAGAGAATCCCCTTCGGATTGCCCCCCCCACAGTGGAGCTAGGAGGGAAGCCTATCCTCCTCCGGGTGACCGGGTGGTGGTGCGGGCAGAGGAGAGCAGGCACAGCTTTATGAAGCCCGCCCCAGGCCCTTTTCCATTTTCTGTCCAATCCCCCAGCTGCAATGGCATGTAAGCGTGTGCGTTTGGAGTCACACATGCACTATGGAACTGCAGTCCCCCCATTGAGTCGCTTAGTGCCTGCACTACCCCTGGCCTCCACTTGGCATCAGTCAAAGGCCAAGAAGACTGGCTACCCCTTCCCAGAAGAGAGCAGTCCCTGGGACATTTGATCCTCTCCCCAACCCACCCCCCGACACCCAGTGACCCGAGTTTATTCCTGAACCCGAGTCGACGGTGTGGTGGCAGCAGAGGCGCAAGTGCCTCGGCCCTCTATGCCACTGGACCGGCTCATGATTGCATATGTTTTAGACAATTTCAAATGCAAGTAGCCAACCTGACTCCAGAAACAGTTTGCTTTGTGTGACTGCTATATGAAACTCGCCGGTGCAAGAGTAAACAGCCAGCAATGGCTTCACCCTTCTAGGGAATCACCAGACACTGTCAGCAGAAGTGTAGAAGTAACACTGCTAGCCAATCTGCTGGTTCAGCAGTAGCACTACTGCTCATGACGTCAATGACCTGGGTTCAGGAACGAGTCAGGGCCAATGGGGGAGTGGCTGGGGAAGGAGGAACGAATCTCTGAGCGGATGCTCTCCTCCAGAGAGAGGACTTGCAGAGCCGCTGCTCTACTTCCACCTGAGTGACCACAGGAGATGGTACAGGGGAAAGTGTTAGAAGGGGATGCTGGAGTGAGAACTGCTGTCAGTTGTGTGCATCAGGCATGCAGCCACCCGATGACACAAGCACACTCCTGAGGGAGGATGGTGTTAAGGGAAGAATGGTGCAGAAGTGGGCAGATGAAGCCCCTGCTTGCTTCCCATGCTCAGCATCAAGCTCCAACCACCGCCATCTGGGAAGTCCCCCAAGCCTTTACCTCTGCTGAAGGTGGCCATATAAATGGTGGGAAAGAAATGCTGACATGGCTACAGGCATACCTGCCCCTGTGAGGTAAGCTGGGAGGAGGTGAGACAGCACAGCAGAGAGACACGAGTGGGCTGTGGGATCCTGGATAGGCCAACAGTGGAGCCTCGAGGAGGGAAATGGGGCATTGGCAATGGTAGTGGAAGGAGGTTCCAACCAGCAACAAAAATCTGTTTTTAAAAAAATAACAAAAAAATCACTGCTATTCTCCCAGCCTCTTTACAATTAGCAATAGCAAGAAAAACAAAAATGTCCTCCCTTTACATTATACAAGCTTATTTACCTGCTGCGCTCCGTTCTAACTCCATGAGTCATCACGCTGAGTAGAAAACTTCACGCTGTCTATGCTACTTAAGCAATAAGGCACAACAAGAAGTATGTTATGGTGGGATAGTGGCCTGTCTCATGTGGGTTGAAGCATGAGGAGAAGCCGCGTGCTTCCACCACAAAAGAAGGGCCGTTGGACCACCCTAATGCACGCCCTGGTGAGCCTTATTGTGATTATGAAATGGTTCTATTTTAGTAAATTGATTTAAAAAATATTTTTGGTATTATTATTATGATTACATTTTTTTTTTAGTATTTGTATTTAGGTTTAGAATTAAAAAGTAGTCCAATGTGGACAAATGAGTCAATTTCAGACTGTCAGTAGGTGGTGTTAATGCTGCATCTAAGCAGTAGTTTAGAAAGGGCACAGGGAGGGCAGGCAGTGGCATCAGATGCTAGCATGGCACGTTAGCGTAGCGCTGGGAGTAAGGAGGCTGCTGATCATATTGGAGCGCGCCAAGTTAGCATCGGATATTGGGGCAGACTAGGCTCCATTAGCCACTGCAACATTTTAACAGGCTGCTGTTGGGATTGTGGGTGTGGCAGGTAGCTGCTACAGTCATAAGAAAGTCTGTCTGTTTGTTTGTTTTTCTCTTTTCATTAACAAAACAAACAGTATTTTGTGGTCCATCTCAAGTTGGTGAGGTCTGTGAGACGCAGCCACTTAGTGGTTGTGGTAAACTGAAACACAATTAAAAAAAAACATTTACGCAAGTTGTGCAAGTGGAAGCAGAGCTGTTTAAGGAACAGTTGCAGGATGGTTTCTGAGACTGGAGCCAGGACACTGGTATCGGCACTAAGGTAGGTTACTGTGTGGGATGAGCAATCAAATCTATTTGGAGAAATCACACTTCACTAACAGCATAATGGTATTTCTTTATGTGTGGAGTCCTGATTGCCAGGAGCTCTTTTAACTTTGGCTGCTGTGCTGGAATAATAACCTGGGTGAAAGTAGCTCTTGACCAGTCAGGAGCCAGGATTCTTTAAACTCATTTCATTATTTGGTGTAAAGCACATCTTGGAGATTTTATGGCTTCTAAAAAAAAATTCACTGCTGGCAACTGCAGAACTCGGTTACACCAAATTTGAATTTCACAAGATCATAAAATACAAGAACAACAGAAGGCATGTTAAGCCATCACAACTATTCTCTGCTCCTTGGTAGTTACAGCATTTTAGGTTTACCTCCCCTTCATGTACTTGTCCAGGTTGCCTTGAAAGCGTACAGCATCCTAGCATTAACAATATCTTCAGGTAGTCCGTTATAAGCTGCTACACATCTGTAAAGGGGCTTTATAACATGGGGAAGAGAAAGGGTTGCACAGGATTGATCCAACAGCATCAAGTGACTGTTGATTAATTCTCAAGTAATCCACAGTTGCTGGAAAATTAATCAATGGTACAGTGCACACACTTTGTCTTCCCCATGTCTGGTTCCTGTTCCTGCTGTGGTACATACAGTAGCTTCAGTACCAGTAATGGACACATTTCGTTTTCCTCAAAGTACCACAACAGTTATACACATATCACAGAAGTGTCTCATTTCTGTGACTCAGCAGAGTTCAAGCTGACTGCATGACTCACTGTTTTTTCACCCTTAATTTCTGTGCTCAATTCAGTACATTTTGAAATTGATCAAAAAATTGGTGTAAAACAGTGCTGCACTGCCAGCGTTGTCTGACAGCCATCTGTTGGCCGACTGGGATTTGCAGGAACAAAGAAGTTGTAAGTCAGCCAAAATTAGCACATGTTCTGAAATGTTGATCACGTCTGTATGTAATTATTAATTCAATGACTGTTCACCGTTGCACTCACAATATAAAAAAAAATAAAAAAAATAACCTGTTCAGCATGTAGTTTCTCCAGTCAGGCGCAACCCCCCTTCTCTTGCGCATTGTAGGAACCTTAATATCCTCCGGAACCTTTGTAAGTTTGTTCTTTAAAATTACTTTTACACAAATGTAATGTTTTGTTTTTTTATTTGATCTATGAAAGTTTTTTTTTCAGACCGGCTCAATTCAGTACATTTGGAAATTGATTAAAAAATGGGTATAAAGCAGTGCTGTGCTGCTAGCATTGTTTGACAGCCATCTGTTGGTCGGCCAGGAATTGTAGGAACAACGACCAGAAGTTTCACTTAAATACATGCATTTCCCATAATGCACAGCAGTCAAATCCCAAACAGCAAACATAGGAGAAAAACGGATATGATTCCACAGTTCACAAAAGTAAGTCAGCCAGAATAAGCACATATTCTAAATGTTGATCACATCTGCATGTAATCAGTAATTCCACCCTTGCCCTCACAATATTAAAATAAAAAATCAGCCTTTTCCAGCATGTAGTTTCACCAGTGAGGTCCAACCCCCTTTCTCGTCCCCATGGTAGGAGCCTTAATATTCTCCCAGAACCTTTGTAATTTTGCACATTAAAATAACTTTTATGCAAAAGTAACATGGGGAAGAGAAACATAAAAAGAGAGCTGTACCCTTTCTCTTCCTCATGTTACAAGTGAATTAACCCACTCCAGGTCTACTTGGGAATTAATCCACGGCTGGTTGGTTGGAACCACTCCCCCCAGCCGTGGATTAATTCCCAAGTAGACCCACACTCTGTCATGGGTTATTCCTTACACAGTCTTTCTAAAGCAGGCCATACTCAACAGTGCAGAACAGTGCGATGCGATTAGCAATATAATAGGGGTGTAGGAACACTTTTTTACAAGTATTCAGTCGAATATTCGGTTTTCAGCAGCCAAATATCTGCATATTCGGTATTTGGTCTTTTTTTTTTTTAAGTGTTCAGCTGGTTTTACTATAAAGAGATTGCAAGTGTACAAGTGTTTCATTCATGAGAAGGTGGCCGGTCATGTTCTAATAACAAGAACTGAGTGGGGAGGGGGAGGCTGTGAGTAGGGTGCTGTCAAGGGTGAGGGGGAAAATAATGGATTTTAAGTGCAAACAGGCACTATATTAACATCAAGAGACAGAGGCCGACCCTTGAGATGGGCAGGTTGTTTTGGCCGCAAAATGGGGGATTTTATTTACAAATACCTTAAAAAACATACCGGATTTATAGCCATCTTGTTGCAGAGACATAAGTCAGGAAGCAAAGGCAAGATAGGAGATGTAAAATTGGCAAGTAGCGTTTTATTACAGTCCTTAACAAAATAAAAAACAAAATTGTGCAGGATAGCGCTTAATACAGGGAGCTGAAACAGAAGTCCTTAATCTGAGAGTCTCTTCGATGAGATTCACCAAGTTTTTTAGCAATCAATTTGCACCACATAGTCTGGTGCCTTACTTCAGTAAAACGCCATCTGAGTATATCTTATAACATTTTCTTCTGTTATTTTAGAAGTGGAAGGGATCGTATCTTGGCCCTCGCTTATCTCTTACACTCCCCAGTCTGTCACTCTGCCCAGAATCTGGTCCCGTGCTCAGGCACGTACTAACGTGTTCTCAGAGAGAGTGCAGGGCTGTGCTCCATTGAAGTCTATGTGGGGCACTTAAACATTTTTATATAAATAATAATGGTCATTTGGTGATTAATCAAGAATATCAGTCAATTAACAAGGGCCTTGTTAGTCGACCGGTGCCCTTGATTAATCACCAAATGACCATTATTATATATAAAAACATTGTTAAAGTGCCCCCCATAGACTTTAATGGAGCACAGTCTGGATTCTGGGCACATCGACAGACCGAGAAGTGGAAGTGATAGGCGGGGGCCAAGATACGATCCCTTCCACTTATAAAATAACAGAAAGTTTATAAGATATACTCAGACAGCGATTCACTGAGGTAAGGCACCAGACTATGTAGTGCACACCTACAACTTGGTGAATCTCTTTAAAATCTCCAGTTCTATCTGTAAACATAACAATGTTCTCTAAAATGTTTTTCCCTGGCAATGAACCTCCACATTCTGTTCTTATAAGTTTCATCTGTTTTTCACAAAATGCCGCCAGACTTTTTTCATTGACCTTCTTCTGACCAGCCCGAAGAGTATATCTAGACTTCTTAACAGGTACATTCAATTAATATATTCTGTCCCAGGGCTGGTTTCCTGCTGATAATTCTACAAACAAGGCTGCTGATGTCAAAATGCACCTCTGTGCTCCAGATAAACCCAAATAGTTTTCTGCATTTATTTCAACAGATAATTATATATATTTGCAAACCAAGAGATCCAAATTGCAGATACAGATTCATGTATTTTTTTAACCCCAGGGAAGCAAGTGGAGAAAGAAAAAAATAGAAACAGCAAGTGAAGGTAGGGAGAGGGACTGTCAGAGTGGCCAATTCCTAGGTGCCACAAGGAAAATGTGTGCAATCAGACAGGCAAGAGACAGACAAGTGACAGAATAGGACAAAATAGATCCTTGCTTTTAGCTCTCTCTGCATAGCAAATGGGATAGGGTCTTGCCCAACCCTGTCACACACTCAGTATTTCAAAGACCCTCTTTTTGTCTGTGCACATATCCAATAATTTACTTCCTTATCAAGAGAACTGTCACACCTACGTGTAAAAGTTTATTTATCAGTTCTACCCAAAATATTTGTTTGTTTTCTGTAGAAATAGCTGTGGCCGGAAGAAGGACTCTGTGTAGCCTGAAAGCCTGTGGTCCGAAAATGTCTTGTTGGTCCAATAAAAGGCATCAAATAACCCACTTTGCTCATCTTAATAAATATAACAAACTGTGGGCTCGGGGGCAGGGGGGACTGGGCTGCAGATTCAGGGTGGGAGGACAGGGGTTACATTTCACTAGTCTTTGGGCTAGGGAGGAGGTTGGGGGCTATTTCTTTCTTTTTTTTTTTAAAGCTAACACAAATACCGAATACTCAAATAGTACAACAGTACCCTATTCGGGAATAGCTCCCGAATATTTAAGAACCCTACTATTCATGGTATTTGGGAAATAATATTTGGCCCCTGCATGGCCCTACTACATATATTTTTATTCTTTAGTAACCCGGTAAGGCCCACTAGATAAGCACAAGGCCTGTTTTCAGGGGTGACCCAGGGGCGTGGTGAGGAGGTTAAGTGACTTACTCGGGGTCACACAATATGCAAGTGGAGGGTGTGGAAATCAACCCCAGGTCTGCTTGATGTGCCAAGCTCATTCACAGCTCGTTACTCCAACCTCCTTGCCCAACTAGACACCGACTGTAATGGGTTCTGTCGCTTTGCCTCTAACTTGCCCCCCCCCGCATCCATCACTGCTCATTGTACTCCGCACTTTCCCTGCTTCCCCTACCCCTACGCCACCAGACATACTGCTCTATCTTCATAGCTAAATACTGGTTTGCTTCTCTACCTTCATACCTGTCTTCACTTCTTTCACCTCTGACTGTATCTGACTATGCTGTCTGTTCCAGGGACCCGCGTAAACTCTCCATACCCCACACACACTCTTGCACTGGACAAGCAGCTTTCTTGTACCAGATCCCCGCTCTCTGGAACCAGTGTCCCTCCTCCTTCTGACTTTTCCCCTCCCTGTCATCTCTTTCGCACCTTCTAAGGTTCTCCACTCAGCCCTCTTGCAACCCTCCCCCCGACTCCACGTGCTCCTACTCCAGGGTGTTTTATTCCATTTTTAGCACTGACTTGGGTTTCTCGCCCTTGTTTGTCTATTTTCATTGTATTGCACTGTATGTATTATGTATGCGCTAGTCCATTGTTAGTCTATTCGCAATGTATTATGACTGTATATAACTATGTATGTAACATTTCTGTCTTATGATGTCTATTTGCAATGTATTATGGTTGTACATAATTATATATGTAACATTTCTGTCTTTTGATGTCTATTTACAATGTAGTAGGACTGTATATAATTATATATACTAACATACTAACATACTAAAATGCCAGCAGAATAGGCCTAACGGTCTTTCGTGTCTGCTCGTTTGGTCAGCCCCCACCCTGGGTGCTGACCTTGCTGTCCCCCTCGCCTTCTCTGGCTTCTCCCTTCCCAGTTCCGGATATTCTTGCTGCATTGGATTTTGCTTCCTGAACCCTTCCCCTGTACCTGTCCCACCCCCTCTTGAACCCCTCCACTGTCTCTGCCTCCACCAGCCCCCTAGGTAGTGCATTCCATGGCTCCACCACCCTCTCAGTGAAGTAGCACCTCCTCCTTTCTCCCCTGAATCTTCCCCCCTCCAGCTTCCACCCATGCCTTCTAGTGGCCCCTTCCTCCTTCCTTCAAGCACCCTGACTGTTCCTCCCTATTTACCCTCTTCATGTACCTGAAGACCTCATCATGTCCCCCGGTCCCTTCTCTCTTCCAATGTGTACATATTTAGCTCTTCGAGCCTCTCCTCATAGGTCCTGTCCCCAAGCCCCAAATCATTTGGTTGCCTCCTCTGGACCCTTTCCAGGAGGTTAATGTCCTCTTTAAGTGTGGCTCCAAAACTGCACGCAGTACTCCAGGTGCGGCCTCACCAAGCAGTTATACAGAGGGAGTATCACTTCCCTCCTTCTGGAGGTGATCCCCCTAGTGATGCATCCCAGCATCCTGTTGGCCTTGGCTGCTGCCCTCCTACAAGTCTCAGAATTGTTCATCTTGACATCCACCACCACCCCCAGGTCCCTCTCAGCCATCGAGACTTGTAGCATTTCCCCAGGGTGTACACTTGGCCGGGTTTCTAGCCCCAGGTGGAGTACCTTGCATTTCCCTGCATTGAACCTCAGCTTCCACTTTCTAGACCATCTTTCCAGAGTCTCCAGGCTCCTGCAGGGCCACCTCCCTCCTCCCCATCCACCACCGCCTCAGTTTCGGTCATCTGCAAAGAGACTCATCTCACTCCCTGATTCCTGTCCTTATGTCAGATACGTAGGCATTGAACAGAAGGGCCCAAGGACTGATCCCTGTGGGACCCACCAATGACCCTCCTTGGGGATGAGACTATCCCACCAACTACGACCTCTGATCCGGTCCTGGAGCCAATTGCCTATCCATCTGATCATCTGGTTTCCCACCCCATTTCTCCTAGCTTATCCAACAGGCCCACGTGAGGAACAGAGTCAAATGCCTTGCTCAAGTCTAGAAAGAGGACATCCACTGGTCTACCAGGTCCAAGGCACTTGTCACCCAGTCATAGAACTCCACCAGGTTTGTCTGACATGATTTCCTGGGATGAATCCATGCTGTCTATCGTCCAGGCACCCTGACTTATCCAGGTCCCCACCAGCCTCTCTTGATAATGCCTCCATCACCTTGCCCACCACCGATGTCAGGCTGACAGGCCTGTAGTTCCCTGCCAGCTCCTTTGATCCCCCTTGTGGATAGGCACTACATGCGCCACCTTCCAGTCTTGGGGCACCCACCCTGTCCTCAGAGAGATGGTGAAAGCTCTGCCAGGGGTTGCCAGGACATCTGCAAGTTCCTTCAGCACTCTAGGATGTAATTTATCCGCCCCGTGCTTTCTCCGCCTTAAGGGAGCTGAGGGCTTCCTCACTCACTGCTGTGATTTCCACTCTGGTACCTCTTCTCCTGCTTAGCCCTCCCCCACCTGCCAGTGATGCCCCTCTCCCCAGACCTGCCGATCGGTAAGGGTCCCCCCCTCCTCATTATCTCTGTCTTCTCCCATGTATGATGCAGCATCCCCATTTTCCCTGGTGAAAACTGAGGTGAAGTACTCATTTAGTACCTCAGCCTGCTCCCCTGGGTCTTGTGCCCATCTCTCCCCCGATTTAATCCTATCCATATGTAACATTTCTGTCTTATGATGTCTATTTGCAATGTAGTAGGACTGTATATAACTATATATGTAACATTTCTGTCTTATGATGTCTATTTGCAATGTAGTAGGACTGTATATAACTATATCTATAACATTTCTGTCTTTTTGATGTATTACTTTGTACTATTCTGTCTAAATGATGCTGTTACCATGTTTGTACTTACCCCATGTTGTACTCTTTCCCTGGGTCGCACCTGGAAATGGACCTCAGCTCAGCGTGCCTTTCCCAGTTACCAAATTTTTAATAAATAAATACTGCCAGCTAACATGAAGCACATACAATGGCAGAACACACTCCTTAATATTTATGGGATGGAATAACTAACATATACTATACATAGGAAGGCCTCTCTCTTCGAAGAAAGACGAAGGCATTGAGTGATATTTCAATTAGACCACTATGCTGATTTTGTCCTCCCCTTTTTTTTGTTAGTTTACTACATTTTACTCCGCTGAACACCAACTGGCTCCCATCAGTCCTGCCAATCTGTCCAGCCCCATCACCTGCCACCTTTGGGACTTCGCTCGCCATCACCCGCCACCTTTGGGACTTCACTCGCCATCACCCGCCACCTTTGGGACTTCGTTCGCCATCACCTGCCACCTTTGGGACTTCGCTTGCCATCACCCGCCACCTTTGGGACTTCACTCACATCACCCGCCACTTTGACTTCGCCGCCATCACCCGCCACCTTTGGGACTTCTGCTCGCTGTTCCCATGAATATTCTTTATGGGAAGGGCTGTCGGGGGCCAGCACTTACTCCCCCCAGACAGAGGTTTAGAGTCACTCGATGAGGAAGAACCCGGTCGGCAGTGCAGTGCCAGTGGTGGCCAGTGGACGGCATCCTGCTGCACTTGGGGTGTTTTCCACATTTTATGTCCCACCTCCTGACATCAGCAATGCCTTGCTGACGCATTACATCATGTCGCCAACATACCCCCCCCCGCCAAGTCCATGGCTCCAGCTGCACCACCACCTGTGTCACCCAAGGGGCAATGTGGTAGCAGAGACCATACTCCCTCGCACCCCCAGAGGAGGCGGGCATCCATGGGATGCTTCCCGCCAGAAAACCGGGCACAATATTTTTTCTCTTGGTGGCAAATACCTTACCAGGAGGAAAGGCTCCTCTGGGGGTTGCATTTTAGGAATGACTACAACTGATGCAGGAGACGCATTATAAAAATAATACTAACTGACAACAGAGTACAGTATTTGGAAAGAAATCCTCCTTTTGTGTTTTGTAATAGAGCTTTTTCCCCTCGGCCATATACATCCGTTAAGGGATATACCCGGCTCAGGCCTGCAACCCAGATTCCCCCTGGCTCCCGGCACCTGCTAGCTACCCTCACAGCTTTGCCCACAATATCAAAGCCTCTGGGATGAGGGCCCTCCCCCCATGAGGCAGCACTAGGGCACGGGAACACAGGGCCCAGGCTGTTATTTAGATGGACATTGTTTTTTTCCCCCCATTTTCTTGTGCCTCCCACCTCTCACACATGCATGCAGCCTGTGCCAGCATGAATAGAGCATGTCCCCTGTGACAGTAGCAAGCTGCTTGACACAGCTACAGAGGTCACAGTAGCGTCGGAGCTCAGCATCAACCCTCTCAGGCTAAGGCACACTGCTACATGACAACTACCTCTGCCTGGCCTGCCTCCTAACGTGGCAACTCGAGTGTAGAAGGGCCATCTGCACGGCAGCACAATACACTGCCTCTGGGCCACTGAGGCAGCCCTTTGTGAATTATTTTAACTTGGATGGACACTGCCAAGATCTCTGCTGCCTGCTCTGTTCCTAATTGTTGTCCATTAAAACTTCATCCATGGTTTTCCATGATTCATGGACAAGACTGTCCACGGCTGATAAATAAGCAGCAATGCCTGGAAAAGCCACACAACTAAGAGAGACTGATCAGAAGAGCTAAATCCAGTTTTAATATGTTAAATGAAAGAAAAAAGATTCTGCTAAAAAAAACATTTTAATTATGTGGCAGGCATTACTGTCTATGATCTAACATGGTTTTCAATGTGCATGCTTGACGCTGGTTTCACTTGGATTTTTTTTTATTATTCTTTGGTAACTGGGTAAGGCCCACTAGGCACAAGTGCCTGTTTTCAGGGGCAACCCAGGAGCACTGGAAAGGTAAAGTGACTTGCTCAGAGTCACGCAGTATGCACATGGAGGTTGTGGGAATCAAACCCAGGTCTGCTAGATGTAACAAGCTTGTTACTCTAACCTCTAGACCATGCTGCCATAAATTTTATTCATGATACAAATCAAATTTATTTTGTATCCTGTTTGAAATTATATAATGGATGGTATCTTGGTTACAATATAAACATTCTTTGTTATCAAATAAATACTTCCGTCTTAAACTACTTATGTGTGCAATAAAGCTAAGTAACATTATTTCCAATTGTCAATTTAGCCTTGTTTTGAAGATATGAACATACACATGTGCCAGTTAAATACAGCTTCTGGTCCGAGTCTGCTCGTACTACAGAGTCCCCAGAAACAGCTAAGGACTCTGTTCTCCCCCGCCTCTTCTGAGTACACCCTTTGACCCAGACTTTCCCTTTCCCCTGTCCCAACCTCTTTTGAAGCTGTCCAGTGTTTCAAGTGATACCACTTCCACAGGGAGCCCATTCCAACCTATCACCACCCTCTCCATGAAGAAATTCACTCAGGCATCTGGCCCTCAGTCTGCTCATTGATCAACCTATGCACTGTAGCAAGCCTTATTCAGTGCAGTCTGTGTACCAAGCCTACATGGATGGTGTTCATTGGTCCAAACTGTATAACTTCAGTCTAGTGTCTTAGTTTACTTTGCTGGCTATTTAACTTACCTCAAACTAGCTGCCTGGATTGCAGCCATATTTGTATTTTGCACTGCGCACTTTGTATCTTTTGCTTCTGTATGCTGACTTGTCTGTTACCCCCATTCCCCATTCCTCTGGGTCATACCCAGAAACAAGCCTTGGCTCAGTGTACCTTTCCTGGTTACCAAATTTTAAAGAAAGAAAGAAATGCCTCCTGGTCTCCTTCCTAAACCTCCCTCCCTCCAACTTACAGGGGAGCAGTCAGCACCAAGGTAGGCTGGTCCCAATGTGTACTTTGTGGGCAAGAACATTTTGGTTTACTTAATGTTAACCGTAGTACAGTAGATCACGTCAGGCTAATTTTGCTTAGTTCTAGGCTGACATCTTCTGTTACTGCATATACTAGAATCCCTGGCAGCTGACATTAGAGCAGTAGGCAGCACTCAGAGATTCAACAGCCTGCAGTGCATGTTAGAGTTTATGTAAGCTCTGATCTTTTGTTTGTTGGTGCTGCTGTCCTCCATGGGGCTAAGTATGGGCACAGAGGACTGTAGTTAGCCCCTGGAGAAAAGCAGACCCGGAAAGCATCTGATCAGTGATTACAAAACCTCTAACATGCACTGCAGGCTACTGAATCTCACATTGCATGTCAGCTGCAGGGGATTCTGGGATTTGTAGTAAAAGAAGATGCTAGCCTACAAATAAGCAAGTGGTAGTCTGATAAACTGACTATAAATACTGCAGTAAACAGTAAGTAAACCAAAATGTTTTTGCACACAGAATGTTCATTGAGACCAGCCCCACACTTGAGTGTGGGGCCTCTGCTGACTTTTCCCCTTTAAGACAATGTCCCCTCGTGTTTTTGCTCCTGCTGAGTCAGAAAAGACTCTCCTTTTCCACCCTGTTTTAACCTTTCATACACTTCAAGGTCTCAATCATGTCTTTCTTCTCCCTCATCTCCTCCAAGTAGTGCATGTTCAGGACCTCCAACCTCTCCTCATATGTCCTGTCCTGCTGACCATCAACCATCTTTGTCATCCTCATTTGGACTGCATCCAGCAGGTTAATGTCCTTCTTTAGGTAGAGATGCCAGTCCTGGACATTACTCCAGGTGTGGCCGCACCAGTGATCTGTACAATGGCCGTGTGACCTCCTCCTGCCTGCTGCTGATCCCCTTTGCAATGCAGCCCAACATTCTGTTGGCTTTTGCAGCTGCTTTTCTGCATTGTGTGGTGAGCTTCAGGTCACCAGCGATCAACACCCCCAGGTTGTTTTCCTCCTCTGATCTGGTTACAAACACCCCTCCCAGGCTGTAGTCCACCTTTGGGTTCTTGGCTCCAATGTGGAGAACCTTACATTTTTTTTACACTGAGGCTAAGGTGCTAAATTCTGGACCATCTCTCAAGCTTCACCAGATCTTCCTTTAGGTCTTGTATCCCCTCCATTGTATCGACCCTCCTTGGTGTCATCTGCGTATAAGCAAATCTTGCCCTTAAGCCCTCTCCAATATCACTGATGAAGACATTAAAGAACACCGGCCCAAGCACCGAGCTCTGTGGGACACTGCTGGTGACATCCCCAGCAAGAGGTAAGCCACATAATTCATTTTCACCTGGGCAGCAATTTTGTATCAGGTTCATTGTCACCTGAGCAGCCATTCTGCATCAGGTTTGGCAATGGATGGCTTGGACTTTATATGGAGTTATTGGAAGTAATGGGTTGTTAAAGATAACCATCAAAGTCATGATTAAAAGCAAATACCTAAAGTAACTTACTTTGCCTGATGATGTGTTCATATAATCGCTTTCCATAGTTTTATAAAATGTCTTTAGTAAGTTATTTTATTCTGTAGCATTTCAACAAACACAAAAGTGGCAAGGAACCCAATTGAGTGGCCCATGTGGATTCTGGGTAAACTCCCAGCTGTAGTGATGTGGATTCTGCTATACTAGTAGCGCAGAATGTGGGGAGTGGGTATTACTTCTGTGTTTTTATTGCATCGGCAGGGACTTCAGTGTTTAAAAGCATGCAAGCAACATCAGCTGCACCAGGCCTGGGGGTGTCAGGATAACAGCAATCATAACAACAAACAAATACAGCACTTAGCACTCCGTACCCATTTGAGAAAGCTCAGGAAAGACTGGCGTGAATGGGTCTGTTTGCACCGCTGCACTTCTCTGAGACAATGTTTTCTCTAATGAATGCTGTTTTTGCATCACTGAAAGCTGTAATGTGATTCCTTGTACTGAGAGATGGCAACAGGAGGCTACAAATATGAGACACACCAGCACAAGTGGAGCTGTGAGTGCACATTTGTTTGTTAGTGTTTAAAAGTACTTTAGTGACAGCTGTAGACCCAAACTGTCAGTATACTTTTAAATACCAAAGACCCCAACAATGCAAAAATGCCTAGAAGTTAATACCCGTTCCCCACATTCTACCAGGGACTACAAAGGCCCTCTGCCTGCAGTGTCGGGCCATTCCCCTGGAGTGGGCTGGTATTCCCAGCTGCACCACACACACAAACACACACACACCCTGTTGGGTCTTATCACTCTCTTTAGATCATTCTGCATAAAAGGCAGTATAGCAAACAAAATTCATTTCCTTACACTACAAAATCTTGTTAGTAAGTGAATAACTCCAACCTTCTGACAGAATAATTGAGAAAGAACAAGGCAATTTGCCTCTTTCAAGTACTGCACTGCTGATGCTAAATGTCTTTGTTCTAGTTTTCCCTTTTCATGCCAATAATAGACTGTTGCTGCGCTGTTTCTTTCAGCATATTTATATCCAGGAGATTTGGGGGCATTGGTTATTTTCTGACACTAAGCACACTGTCTTTTTGGCACATGATCTGTAAGAAAGGAAGATAAGAAATAAGGAAGTGTGGGGGGGGGAGACTGGAGACTTATCTCCAGAACGCAGTCCGCTTATGTAGTTGGTCATCCAAAGATGAGATGCTACAGCTGGACGTGTTGGTACTTAGTATGCTGCCATGAGCAAGATAAAAATTAAAAAACCCTTTTAATATTCTTCCACATAGGTACATACATACATAGATACATAGAAGCTGTTGACAGATAAGGACCTCTTGACCCACCCAGTCTGCCCTATCAGTCTCTACCATACCTATTATGAGGCCTGGTGCCAAGACTGAACTCTGGAACACTCCCTCTTGCTTTCAGGTTACCCTTGTGTCTGTTCCACTCATTCTTAAATCCTGTGACTGTTTTAGCCCCCACCACCACCTCCTCCGGGAGGCTATTCCAAGTGTCCACCACTCTCTTCAAGAAAAAATACTTTCTCACATTACCACTGAGCTGTCCCCCTCCAACTTCTTGCTGTGCCCCCTTGTCTTTGACCATCTCTTACTTTGGGATATGCTCCCTTCCTGTACTCTGTTTGTACCAGTGAGGTATCTGAATGTCTCTATCTTGTCTCCCCCTTCCTATTGACCTCCAGGGTATACATACTTAACTCCTTTAGTCTTTCCTCATTGATCTTCCCATGTAGGCCCTGCGCCATGTTGGTTGCCCTCCTCTGCACCGCCTCCACCCTGTCTATGCCCTTTCTCAGATGGGGCCTCCAGAACTGGTTGCAGTACTTGAGGAGAGGTCTCACCAGTGTCCCATACAAGGGTAAAATGACCTCCCAATTCTACTGGTGATGCCCTCCCTATGCATCCAAGCATTCGGCTAGCCTTTCCCACTGTCTTGTCACACTGCCTAGCCTCTTTTAGGTCCTCCGAGAAGATAACTCCCAGGTCTCTTTCCTGCTTCATGACTGTCAGTTCTTCCCCTCCCAGTTCGTATGCTGCCCCATGGGTTCTTGTGTCCTATGTGCATGATCCTGCACTGTTTTGCATCGAATCCCATCTGCCATGCTCCAGACCATTCCTCCAGTTTTTTAAGGCCCGCTCTCATCTTTTCAACCCCTCCTGGTGTGTCCACCCTATCGCATACCATCATGTCATCCGTAAATAGTCATATCTTCCCATTCATCCCTTCTGCAATGTCACCAATAAAGACATTGAAAACGACTGGACCCAATACATTATCTCATATTTTTAATAAGCTTGAAACAGACGCAAATGATAAAATATGTTTTATGTAGGAGGAGCTGTAATTGTGCTGCATTTCCGGGGGCAGAGGAGTGGTGGTTTTGCTGACCGTATCGGCGGCAGGGAGAGCATGCAGGAGACAGCATCGGCGTCGGACAGTGGAGGAGAGAGAAGCACAGAGGAGGACGCATCAGCACAGGATGACAGGAGGACAGGGCACCTTTTTTCCCCAGTGGTTGCATCGGCAGTGGGCCAGGGCTGGAGAGTAGGCTTCTGGGAAGAAACAGCCTACAGGGGAAGAAGGCCCAATCAGACAGAAGGGCGCCAGAGTTTGAACTCACAGCTGGGCAATAAAAGAGCAAGCCCAGCCACCTTCCACAGATTCACAGGAGGAGCTGTAATTGTTTCCCAACCCCTCCACCCCGACCTCTTAAATTGACGGTGGGGGAGGAGTCAGGGGATAGGAGTGGCCTGGACTAGGAGTGAGCCTGTGGCCTTGGTCCTTGGAGACATTTGATTTTGGAACAGACACCTTGCATGCTGTGGGGAGGGATTGTTTAAGTAAAATTGCATGCTATGTGGGGAATTATTAAATATTGTCAAGGGGAGTTCTGAAATTTGTATAGCCACTTGTAACTCTGCTCACTGGAGAACCGGTGGGATTGTTTTCTGCATAACAAGTGACGGCCTTTTACCAAAAATACCTGCTAGGATGGGGAAGGGACCTCACATTACTAGAATGGGCAAGTCTGGGAGGGTGGTTGGGTGCACAGGGTGTGGGGCGGCCATGGTACTTGACTGGGCCTGGAAGTTTGGGGGTTGCCCAGTGTGCCATCAGCTGGGGCAGCTTATGGAATGTGAGGGGATTAGAAGGCAGCTGGGGGATTTTGGGGAGGTATGGGGGGATTGGAGAAGTAGGGGGCAAGGGGTCACCTATGTAGCTGCACCAGGTGCTGAAGCCTCCGGCATAGGGAGAGGAGTGAATGGAGGTACTTGGGGGGGGCACATGGGGACCCTGGCAGAGGGAGTCCAAAAGGTGGGAGCTTCCAAAAAAGCAGGCAGGCATCTGGGGTTGTCCAGAGACCCGAGATGGGGGGGTGGGATGGGGGAGGCCTGGGATCTGGTCTTAGGCTCACAAATTATTTTGACCTCTATGGCTGGTAGCAGAGGAGGGAGTGTTGGGGGAGAGGCTATAGCTAGGGCAGAGACGGGTAGGGTGGGGAAGGGAGAAGTGGGCAAAAGGCAGGGACCGGAAACTGAGAGGAACGGGGGAAGGCATGGCAGGTGAGAGAAAATGATGGTAGAGGGGGTACAGGGACCAGAGGAGGATCAGGTGAACAAGGAGGAGGCTGCAGAAATTGGGAGGAGCTGAGGGTACAGGCCAGGGGGGCATGGCAGGTAGGAGGGCACTGGATGGGATGAAAGCAAGGAAAAACCAAACTAGGCCAACAGATAGTGCGGAGGGCTCAGTCAAGGGCAGGGACAGGGGGATAGCAATGTAAAAAAGGATACTCGGGGGGGGGTGCCCGGGACCGGAGTAGAGGGGATGGCCAGAGAAAATAGGGAGAGGGCTACACTTGACAACCAGATTGTGGCAGGTGCGAGGAGCTGGCTGGGGGGAGAGGCTGGAAGAAGGGTCGAGGATGGGCATGGAAGGAGGGGGAACCTGTGGGGTGAGCATGGAGGCAAGGGGGAGGTTACAGTGCTACTGTTGGAGGACTCCATGATCAGAGGTATCCAGTGGGAGGGGGAGGGGGAGGGAAACCTGTCCAGTAAGAACCAAATGTCACCCAGGGCTGATGGTGCACAAGGCCAAGCATGAGGTATATTCACTGGCAAGGGAATGCAGGGGGTCCCCGGACATACTGGTGCACCTGGGTACCAATGACATATACTGTATGGGAATAGTGAATTAGAGATACAGGCCAGGTTTAGGGAGCTAGCCAGGGTTTGCCATTCCATAGGATGCTCGGTCTCCTTCTCGGAAATCCTGCCAGTACCGAGGGCTAGTGGGGAGAACAAGCAAAAAATTAGATTGGTAAATCAGTGGCTCAGGGAGTGGTGTGAGGCTAGGGGGTATGGCCTTGTGGTGGACTGGGGGGGCAACCTGGGAGGATAAGGGGCAGTACACTAGGGACAGGCTCCACCTCAATTTGGAGGGGAAGGAAATCCTAAAGCTGAACCTAGCAGGGTTCATCAGTGAAAGGTGGGATTTAAACTTGTGAAAGGGGGAGGATCAAGTGAAGGCCATTGCAGGGGTACGTTAAAGAAGGACCCTGTCTCCACTCCCCTTAGAGGCTGGAGTGATACAGAAAAAGGCCAATGGGTAGGACACAGGGGAGGGGGAGCATGCGGCCAAATGGGAGCACAAGGATGGTGAATGGGAGGAGGGGAAAAAGGTGAAGGGTGGTCCTGATAAATTCGAGGAGCTTAGGAAATAAGATGCCTGAGCACCAGGTGATGCTAGTGCAGGGGGCAGCAGATGTGGCAGCTGTCACTGAGACCTAGGCCACCCAAGGGCATGAATGGGACCTAAACCTGAGGGCTACACTATGTTCAGGAAGAGCGGGGAGGGAAGGGGGGTAGCACTGATAGTCAAAAATTGCATCAGTATAGGAGGGGTGGAGGAGGCAGAGGGGGAATGTAGAGGCGATTTGGGTCACGCTGCAAATGCAGGGGGTAAGAGAGTAAAAATAGGTGTGGTATACAGACCCCCCGAACTGGCGGAGATACAGGAAGAGAGTTTGGTGGCAAACATTGAGGGTCACTGTAGGTTGGGCAAGGGAAGGGTAGTGGTGTTGGGGAACCTAAACATGCCAGGAACAGACTGGGGGACTATGACGTCACCAGTAGCCAAGGAACAGAGGTTGCTGGTTGTCTTCCAGGATGCATTCCTGACCCAGCAGGTGGAGGAGCCGACTAGGGAAACCAGGACACTGGATGTAGTCCTGGCGGACAGTGACCAGATTAGGGGACTGGAGGTGAGGGACCAATAGGCAGGGAGTGACCATGACACAGTCTGTTTTTTTCCTGGACCTGGGGGGGAGGAAAGCCACACAAAGACAGTGGTAATTGACTTTAGGGGTGCGGATTTCAGGGGGATGGGAAGGCTTCTTAAGGGTTATTTGGATGAGACAAGGCCAGACATGGGTGCTGACAGTAGGTGGGAGATCATTGGGGAGGGTACTGGAGGTTACCAGCTCCTGTGCAAGAGAGAGGTGCAAATTCGGTTAGGCCAGAAAACCCTGTTGGTTGACCTGGGAGGTTCAGGAGGCAGTGGGATAAGAAGGCGGCTGCAGAGGGAATGCGCCCCTCACTGTCCAGAGATGTGTGGCACAAACATCTGCCACGAAAAGCAGGCCTAAATCGGCCATTCACCCACAGGCTGGCCATGGCAGTGCAGGCAGGTGCACAGAAACCTGCCTGGCCCAGCAGTCAAGTGGAAACCCCACTCCCATGCCCGATTGTAAATTAAAATACTATCCCCATATTTCCCTGGTAGGCTAGTGGCCCCCCTCCCAGCATCGATCGTAACAGAATAATTAATCCCAATATATCCCTAGTAGTCCAGTGGACGCCCTCAATGAGGCACCCACACCCCACCCTGCTCCCCCTGTCCCAGCATGGCCAATGAAGCCAGCGGACAGCAAAGCCCACCCGCACACCTCCACAGTTGCCCGCTGACTGAGCTGCCACAGAATGACATCTTACAGTATGCACTACAATACCACTGGTTGACACTTAGCCGACCGGTGGGCTTCACAGAATGTGCTGTAAGCTCATTCACAAGGACAACTTTGTGAATGAAAGATACAGTACACACTGCAAGCCCATTGGTCGACAATTGATTGATATGTCGACCAATGGGCTTGCAGTGTGTACTGTATGCTTTCATTCACAAAGTTATCCTTGTGAATGAAAGCTTACAGTACACACTGCAAGCCCATTGGTCAACAGTGTCAACCAGTGGTATTGTAGTGCATACTGTAAGCTGTCATTCTGTGACAGCTCAGTCGGCGGGCAGCCGTGGAGGTGTGCGGGTGGGCTTTGCTGTCCGCTGGCTTCATTGACCGTGCTGGGACGGGGGGAGTGGGGTGGGGTGCGAGTACCTCAGTGGGTGGGGGTCCACTGGACTTCCAGGGATATATTGGGATTCAGTTTCATAGAAACATAGAATCTGATGGCAGATAAGGACTGCTTGGCCCACCCAGTCTGCACATTTTCCTACCTATTGGATAAGCTGCAGATCCTAGTTAACCAACAGCCTACTTCCTCCTATCTCCCACAAGAACTGCTTTATGACTGTCCCATGCATTCTTGAATTCCCCCACTGTTTTTGACCCCACAACCTCCTCAGGAAGTCTGTTCCATGCATCCACTACCCTCTCTGTGAAAACATACTTCCTTACATTGCCCCTGAGCCACCTCCCCCCCCTCTTATCTTCAAATTGTGTCCCCCTTGTTCTTGCACATCTCTTTTTCTGAAAGATGCTAGTTTCCTGTTACAATCAGGGCTGGAGGGGAACCACTAGACCACCAGGGAAATATGGGGATACTATGTTATTTTACAATCAGGGTGGGAGGGGGGGCTACTAGACCACCAGGGAAATATGGGGATACTGTGTTATTTTACAATTGGAAGGGGGAGGGGAACCACTAGACTGCCAGGGAAATATGGGGATACTATGTTATTTTACAATCGGGGTGGGAGGGGAACCACTAGACCACCAGGGTGATGTGGAGTGTCCTGTTTTTCACACTGCGAATGCAGGGCACCAGGAACATTCAGCAGGCGCAGCCATGCTAATGGGCTCATAATAAGCATGCATGATGCCCCTTTGCACCACGCATGCCCAATGAGCCCATTAGCATTTCCCGGCTGAATATCGCACTTGGGGTCATGGCGCATCCAGTTATGTGTCACGCATAGCCCACTGGCGGTATGCAGCACAGTCCCTGGCTGCGCTGCGTGGGACTCGGCGGCCACCCACTGTAGGCTGCGCATCCAAGGCAGATATTCAAACAGTGTGCACGATCAGTACTGATGGTGCATACTGGTTGAATATACCCTCAGAGCTGGACGGAGCATCTATTCTGCATGGCGCATCTTTGCACCCGCACAATCGTCTGGCTCTGAATATGTCCCCCCAGGTCTTTAAATTGTGAGCTGTTCTATTCAAATTTAGCCTGCACTAGCACTTGGAGAGTGAACCAGATATGCAACAACATCAATGATCAACACAGGGTAGACAGAAAAGAAACTTAAGTAACTCTCTCCAACGACTATCAGAAGCTGAGGCTCTACTTAAAAAAAAAACCCAGCAAAGTTCAGATGTCGCTCCTCAGCCCCTCAGAAACAGCTCCTGAATGTGGGGAGCTTTCAAAATTAGCTAGATACCCAACTGAACTTCAACTGCCATAAAAGTAAAGCTACCAACTTTCCGAGGCCTAAAACTGGGACAGGGTCCATCCTGACCATGGTACCCCGCCACTGTGTCATTCCCACGGGCACCACCACAGATAATGCTGCACTCAATTACATTTTGCTGCGTGCTCTGGCCATGCTGCCACACAGTACAGCCAGTAGCAAGCATCCAGATTAAAACAATACATCATTCTGCTGCAGCAAGTTACAAATCATGATGTACAGAAAGTTCTTTGATGCAAACCTGCGTTAAATTGTGTTCAGACGTTTGAGCTGCATGTATTGCTCCTCCTGACAGTCCCATCCCAACCTGCTTTACACTCCCCTCATTTGCTGAGCAAATGTCACTTCAGTGACTCCGACCACCACACCAGATTGTTTTCACACTTCCCTGCAGCTGATTAGGTTCGGGTACCTTAGTTCACAGTTGCTGGTCTCTTCTGTCTGGAGTCCTTCCCCGCTGCTGGCAGGGAGACATTCACATGTACTTGTTTGCACTACTACCCAGTCTAACCTAACAGGAAGGAACATGCTTTACTGTGCTCCCGCTGACATGCTTGAGGTGCAGCATAGGCAAAGGGGTTGAAGTTGCAAACTGTTGTCCAGCTCGAGCAGTGCCACAATGATGCTGAAATAACTGTCACTCACAGATTAGCAGTCAGCAAAAAAAAAAAGGGACAAAACTGGGACAAGTAAGCAAAAACAGGACAAAAGTGACATTTTGCAAAACTTGTGGGGACACTGGGACATGTTGCCTAAAATAGGGACTGTCCTGGGAAAATAGGGACTGTTGGTAGCTTTTCATAAAAGCAATAGTAAATAAAAAAATTACAAATCTTCAGCCTCGTTACTTTTTGCAACATTCCTGACACCCTTGCTGAAGAGAGCAACAAGAAGCTTAATTAAAAAAACAAAGGCCCAGAATGGACCAAAACCAGAAACTGAATTGCCCTCTCACCTTAGGGAAAGTGTCCCTTGCAGGTAAGGACTGAGGTATGTAGGCCTTACTTGTGGATTAATGTAATTTTTCAGCTCTCACACTCCTTTCCTGTGGGGAAATTCCTGACATTTGTAGCTAACTTTGAGGGCAAAGGGTGAATACTGGCAGCACGCAGCCTCCTCTGAGGACAGTGTGGAACATTTCTAATTCCCACCCTCTAGACCTACACCTCAAGCAGAAACATAACAACACAGGTGTGAGACAAAATGAGACCTGGAGGCAAATCCAGTCTGTCCCCTGTCCTAATGATAGTCGCATCCCAAAGAAAAAGCAGCACTGCATGACAGAGGTGAAGATTTTGAACCCTACCTTTTTAGTCTATTTCAGATTGCCCCTTATCTCCAGACTTGCATGATGTCCTCTTTCCATATTTTGAATCTGCTTTAACACTTTTTTTAACAGTTGAAATAATAAAAGGAGCACTCATTTTAACAAGACTCAGACCATGTTTTCATCAGTATTCACTGTCGTTTTTGAACACCCATTATTTAAGATCACTTCTGCCGTGACAAAAATGAACTAGCATGCCACAGGCACCGGTCCCTAACCCTATGGGACAAAAAGTGTACAGAAACAGCAGAGAATACTGATGAAAACCTGGTCCAAGACATATTAAAAGGAACTCTCCTAGCCAGCCCATCGGCGCAGCGGTTAGATTTCTGCTTGCGATTCTGGCAACCAGGGTTCAGGAACAGACCCAGGTCGCTGGAGGGCTGGCCGGGGGAGAAGGCTTGAGCATCTGATGACTGCTTGCCTTCTCCCAAGGGGAGGGTGGAGAAGCCACTTGGTGTGTGCTGACTCCTGGCAGAGGCCGGGAGCACAGCATTTCGGCGAGCTCTGCTGACCGTAGGGGGCATGGTGGACGTCGGCTTTCGCCTTGACATCTGTGGCACACCACACCCCCTGGGGAGAAAATGGGAAAACAGCTTCCCGACTATTCAGATGACAGCTGCCAGCCCCTGCCACCACACAAAAGCCCTGGGTCTCCAGTACCACCTCAGCAGCACCAAGGGTCTGAACAAGAGTGCACTGGTTGTCCCCCCTGGCGTCTTCCCCCTCAGAGGAGAGGGACCCATCCAGTGAAAGGTGACACCAGGCTACCCCTGGGACCGCTGCAATCTGAGGTGGAGGGGAAAGGGCGAGTGTGTCAGCAGGGCCTAGGATGGCCTGAAGGAGAGGTGGACCGGGGAGCCAAAGGGAGGAGAAAAAAAAAAAAAGAACTCTCCTTTTATTGTTTTGAAATGTGGAAAAAGTACTAAAAGAGATGTAAAATGGGGAAAGAAGGATCATACAAGTCAAGAGATAAGGGCCATCCTAAAAATAATTCAAATGTATAGGCCCGTGCTCTGCCTGTCATGTGGCTACATGGAGGACTTCAGGCTCCTGTGCTGTCAGTCCCGCACCTTTCACCACCACTAAATTCCCACACAGGAGAAAAGGGAAAAAAAAAAGAATATAGGTCAAAATTTTCACCACTACCATGCACTGTCTGCTGCTTTAATGTATTTTGGTAGTGCATAAAATGATATATTACTGCTCTGTTGCAGGTCCATGCTCTGAGGAGAGGACAAACCTATGACATGAGACACAGGATCCCAGCCTGTTCCTCCCAGACTCAAGACTTCATTTTAAAGGTGAATGGAAATCTGTGTGAATTTGTAGTTAAGGAAAGAGTGAGAGTGCTCAGGGGTGCAGTGGTGATGCGTGCTAATCAGTCAGGGCTGCAGCTAAGAATTTTGGGGCCCAAGACAAGTCACTTGAAATGGGTCCCTGTCTCCCAAACCAGCTAATGCTGGGGGTAATGCCAGCCCCTCAGGAGGGCCCCCCTGAGTTCAGGGCCCAGGACAACATCCCCACTTGTCCCCCCCATTACTGCGGCCCTGTAATCAGTACTGTAGTAGATAGCAGATAGAGCAGTCATCTTCCACTATGTGTCCACATAACATCACACAACCAGAAGTTCATACTCAAGTGTTATCCCAATTTTATTAAAATTCATAAATTCATATGCAAACTGTCCTGTGACACCACAACACCCTTCTGTAGCAGCTGTTGTATTTATGCATTTTAGTATAACTGGAGGAATTCATGAATATGAACTTTTGATTACATGTGATGCTTTGTGGACGCACAGTGGGAGGTGAGTGCCAAATTTGTAGTGGCTTGCTCGTATTTTCAGCTGTGGAAGAGGCAGTATAGTCTGGAGGTTAGAGCACCAAACTGTGAATATGGACACCCAGCAGACCTGGGTTTGAATCCCACAGCTGCTAGTTACATACTGTGTTACCCTTAGCAAGTCACTTTTTTCTTTACCTATACCTTGTGCACTTGTTCTCCCCATGGCAGCCCCATACACTCGATCCCCCCAGCCCCACCACCTGTTTCTTCAGGGATCTTAACTTAGAGGCCATCCTGGCCACAGGATTGGCTGCCCGGCCATTGATGCAGAGCCTCCGGGAGGTTGATTATCATCTGCCGTGAGGGACTTTCCTCCATCTTCTCCCAGTTCCTCCCCTTTGCTAGGGCATGACACGTCAGCATGTGTATGTGGAGGCATATGCAAACTGTGAAGTCCCGAAGCACCCACCCTTCCAGTGCTGCCCCATCCCATTCTACCCTCAGGCCTCCACCTGGGGGCAGTCATTCAGCAGGGCAGCCAAGTAACCCACCCCAGGAGAGGAGAGCTGTCCTCCAGACACTCAATCCTCTCCGTCCCCTGTCAACCCCTGGCAACCCACTCGCACTGCAAACATGGGTTGCTGGCATGGCAGGAGGTAAGGCACGGATGCCTCCGCCCTCCACGCCACTGGGGCGGCTCTGAAAAAGTCACTTAACCACCTGATGCTCCAGGGTCACTCCTGGAAATGAGCTTAAGTTCAGTGTGCCTTTCCCTGCCAAAAATTCTAAATAAGATAAAAACAATTAAAAGATAACTCTGCTTACCTGCCAGCACTCTACTGCTAGTGCCTATGCCCCTGATTAGGCATTCTATATCAAAAAATTATTTTTCTTAGTTTAGGTAATTATATTTAAGTTTTAAACAACACCTGCAAACTTCTGTTTTTCAAAGGCTGCCAGCAGCTATCTTGTGGGAGTCACTTTCCCCTCACCCAGGATATGCTAATATGCCCCTGCTGACTCAGCACATTGGTTGGCGGGGCATATTTGCATACCCCGGGTGAGGAAGTGAGCGGCTCTCATGAGATGGCTGCCGGCAGCCTTTGAAAATAAAAGTTTGCAACGCTGTTTAATACTTAAATTTAACTACCTAAATCAAGTTAGAAATTTTTTTTTTGATACAGAACTGCTAATCTGCAGAATAGGCACTAGCGGGAATGCACCCGCAGGTAAGTGGTATTTTTGTCATAATATCACACAATCCATTTTAATTGAACCTGAATAACACCTGGTGTGAAAAACTGTTTTGTGTGTTTTTTTATGGACAATGTTCTGTGCAGTTTTCTTTCTGGAACCAGGAAGTTGGACTTTTTACTGTCACTGCATGGATTCAGAACTCTGACCAGGAGCTGAGTCAGTGCGCTGCTCTGAGTTTTGAAACCACGCAGTGACATATTCAGAACTATGTGATCATGGTTCCAGGTAGAGAACTGTGCTGGAATTTGCCCATGAAAAGAAGACCATGCAGTTTTTTTTTGTTTGTTTTTTTACATCTTTATTCTGGTACTGTTAAAAATGGATCATTTGGGGGTAAGAGAATATAATTTCTGAAAACAGGAAGCCATTACAAGCATCTGCACATTGGGAAAACTTTGGGGGGAGAAAGTAAGATTAGGATACAATTCAGTTCATATTTAATACAGAAAATGTCAGCAGAAAACGACCATCAGTCCATCCAGTCTGCCCTGTTTTACCCTGTCTTACTTTGGGATATAATATCTAGTTGGGGGTTAATGCTCTCATCCTCCCCCCATGTGCCCTAACCTACTGCTTTCCCTCTGTGCAGCTATAGAGTTTGTTACTCGTTCCCAGCCGTGACTTAAACTATTAATGGCTTTTGCATCCACCAGCTCTGCTGGTAGGCTGGTCCATGGCTCAACCACTTATTTCATGAATTTTCTGTCATTCTTGCCTCCTTTTTCTTTCTTAATGAGGACAGTTGCATGAAAACAAAATCACTGTCCCCACAAAGATTTCATCTCCTCTGGCAGCTTGTCTACACCAGTCGTCATAATACCTCATTTTATGATCTCATAATATCTCCATGGCAACAGATTGTATGTCATAAACACAACTGGGATGTCAGGTACAAACAGCCAGCGAAGGCAGGGCAGAGATTCTGTTTTTATGCAAATGTCCTTAAAACAGCAACTGCCATGACTTGCAGTCTTGGGCAGACAACTCATGCTAAGGAGTTGCCTGCCTGAGGAGTTAATTTAGTCAATATTAGAATTTTTTGGTGCAGTGATAAAAGTAAAATTCATATTTGTAGCCGACCCATTGGTGTGGAGGGCTGAGGCATCAATGCCTTACCTGCTACCATGCCAGTGATCCGTGTTTGTGGTGCGAGCAGGTTGGTGGGGGCCAGCCGGGGAGGGAGAGATAGAATGTCTGGATGATTGCTTTTCTCTCCCAGGGAGGGAGGGAGGGGACCAGAGGTCAGTGTTACCCTGGCTCCTAGGGGAAGCTGGGGGTTGGCAGAAGGACGCTGCCAACATGGAGGCAGAGGCGGGGCAGACGCCTGGCATGCTGTGCATGGGAGTGTGCGCAACACAGCCACTGGCGTCACTGCATGCCTTACCTCCACATCAGGGAAGAAAAACAAGGGGGAAACATTGCCAACCAACCAGTAGGGTGGCACCGGTTCCTCGCAGGTTCCGCACCCACCAGCTGGGCACCTCTGAGCTGCACTAGGTACATCCCAGTGGACGCTGAGGTGATGGGGCTAGGGGGACCAGTCAGTAGGGGGAGCATAAACAGATACAAAAAAAAATGACATTTGTATGCCCAACTTGTAACTTCTGAGTATGAGCCGAGCGGTCACTGAGTGCTGTAGCCCCGCCCCTAAAAATAGCACTTTGATGACATGAAGCAGGGGATAGGGCTGCAGATGTGCTATATACAGTACAGTGAAATTGGGGGAAGGGCCCTCTAAACATGCATATAGTTTCATTGCTTTCAGTTACACATGTATGGGGCTAATATACGATATATACTGTATTACCACCCCACATATGTATAACTGGAAGCAAATAAACTGTATGCATGTTTAGAGGGCCCCTCCCCCAGTTTCATTGTACCATACCATATATAGCATGTCTGCAGTCCTATCCCCTACTACACGTCATCAAAGTTCTAGGTTTAGGGGGCCGGGCTGCAACATATCAGAAAGTTATGAACCGGGCACACAAATATAAGTGTGACTTCTACTACTACACCAAAAAATTCTAATGTTGGCTAAATTAGCTACTTGGGCAGGCAGCTCCTTAGTACATGATGCCTGCCCGGGACATGGCAGTTGCTCTTTATTAATAAATAAAGGATATACGATGTAATCCTGAAACTCGGTATGCTGACGCTGGCTTGACTACAGGCAGGGTGGGGTAGTCAATTCTAAAGTGTGCTAGGAGGGGTAGGAGGAAATCGCATCTCATGGTGCACATGGGTATGAATGATCAGTTGGGGGAGACGGTGGAAGTAGTGAGGGAGAGGGTCAAGTAATTGGGTAGGCTGTGTGGGGAACTAGGGGAATCGGTGGCCTTCTCAGAGGTGCTCCCAGTATCCTGTGCTAGTACGGAAAGGAAAGTAAGGATTGGGGAGTTCAACACCTGGCTGAGGGAATGGTGTCGATCCAGGGGATACTGGTTGGTGGGGGACTGGGAGAGAATCAGGGACAACAATGAATCTTATGCAGGGGATAGGCTACATTTGAGTGGGGAGGGGAAGGGGGTACTAAAGCAGAGGGTAGGGGAATACATAGCAACGAAGGTGGATTTAAACTAGGCGGGGGAAGTGGTGAGTCGACAGATGGTAGGCAGGGTTCCCAGAGAGGGGAGCCAAACAAGCTTACCTCCCAGGCTAGCAGTGAGGAACTAGGAGCAGTGGCACAGGGCAGGGAATTAGGAAGGGGGTAATTCAGGGAGGGGGAAGGCAGGAACAGGTTGGCGAGTGTTCTCACTGAATGCAAGAAGCCTTGGTAACAAATCAGCAAAATTACAGGGTCTCTTGGCAACTGGAAGGGTGGACATTGCAGCCATCACAGAAACGTGTGCCACCCAATACCAGGAATGGGATTTGATGATCCCAGGGTATAGGATATTCAGGAAGGATAAGGCTAGGGGAAAAGGGGGAGGTGGCAATATATGTATGGGAAGAAATAAGGTGCATAAGGGAGGAGGGGGAGGAAGGTAGAACAGAGGCGCTATGGATGCAGCTTCAAGACTCAAAACGTAGGACAGTGAGGATGGGAGTGGTGTACAGGCCGCAAGCCCAAGGAGAGGATCTGGATAGGGAGTTAGCTGAACAAATCAGAAGGGTCTGTAGGAAAGAGAACGCTGTAGTGGTGGGGGACTTCAACCTACCGGTGATGGAATGGAGCACCCCAACCACTAAGAGAGCAAGGGAGCAGGTTTTACTAGAGGCATTTCAGGACAGCTTCCTGGTACATTTGGTCAGTGAGTCAACTAGACTGGATAGGACTCTGGACCTGGTTCTATCAAATGGGGAGGCTGTAAGGGATCTGGAGGTGGAAGACCCTCTGGCTGTGAGTAACCACCACACGGTATGGTTCACGCTCAACATGGGCAGGGAAGCAGGAGGTACGGGTACCAAAGTGATAGACTTTAAGGGGGGGACTTTTAAAGGATGGGGGAAATTTTGGGCAAGCATCTGGCAGAAATTCAACCACACATGGATACTAGCCAAAAATGGGATATTATTAAGAAAGGGCTGGTGGAGGTGACTGGGACATGTACAAGAACAGGAGTAAGAAGGGATGGGCAAAAAAACCCAGCTGGCTGATGGAGGAGGTCATGGAAGGGGTCAGAACCAAAAAAAAGCCATTTCGGAGACTCAAGAAATGGAGGGGGGATGACAGGGAAGTGTATGTTAAGAAGTTCAGGGAGGTTACCAGGCTGGTCAGAGCGGCCAAGGCTTCCAGGGAACTGAGACCGGTGCAAGGCTTAAAGATGGAGAAAAGGACTTCTTCAGATACATCAGCGAAAGATGGAAAAACAAAGAACAGATTGTGAGGATTAGGAAAGGTGGGGGCTGGATGGAGAAGGGGGAGGACCAGGCGGAGGCACTGAATGAGTACTTCTGCTCCATGTTCACGAGGGAGAAGGGGGGCAGACAAGGCCTGCTAGGCTGCCCCCTCTCTTGACTAAACACCACCTCTTCTCCTTATACTATTAATTTGTCTTCCTCCCCCTCACTTCACCAGCACTCCCCCCTTCTCTCAGCACTCAACCCATTCTCTCATCTCTTTATCCCCATTACCTCCTTTTGGCAACACCGCTCCTTCCCTCTCCACCTCCTGTGCAACTCATCTCCTTATCCTTCGTTTCTCCCATCCCCCACCTTACACCCCATTACTCTCTCTCCTAGATTTTGACAAGGCCTCCCAGGCTGCCCTCTCTTCTAGCCCACTCTACTGTTATATTGAGCAACATTCAGTGCTGTTTTGATTGCTTTTGATGTATTAATTTTTTTTAAGTATATTCTTTATATCTGCTATTTACTTATCTATCATTTACCTTGTTTTGCTTTTGTACTACTGACGTGGAACCTTTGTAAATGAGTTGTATTGCTCAAAGATGTTGTAATCCAAGACTCAATAAATAAATAAATAAATAAATAAATAAAGGAGAGGCTGGTGACCTTTTTGGAGATCAATGGTCTCCAGGACAGTTAGCAGCACGGGTTTGTCTCAGGAAGATCCTGCCAGAAAAATCTGATTAAGTAATTACGACTGGGTGACAAAGGAACTAGACAAAGGCCATGCAGTGGATGTCCTGTATTTGGATTTCAGCAAGGCCTTTGATTCCGTGCCACACGGGAGGCTAGGGGGGAAGCTGGAATATATATGGGTGGGAAAAAAGATGGTAAGCTGGATCACCAATTGGCTGAAGAGAAGGCAGCAAAGGGTGGTGGTGGTGGGGGAGCTCTCATCACTGAGGGATGTGATGAGCGGGGTGCCGCAGGGATCAGTATTGGGACCGGTGTCGTTCGAGATATTCATAGCTCACATCTCCCATGGAGTCTGGAGTAAGAGCAGTCTCTTCGCAGATGACACAAAGATGGGTGCCGTGGTTGATGACATCGAAGGGTGGAGGGGGCTGCAGGAGGATCTCACCAAACTACATGAGTGGTCAGATGCCTTGACAGATGGGGTTTAATGCCAAAAAGTGCAAGATCTTGCACTTTGGGGCTAACAACCAGGGCAAGAGCTATCAGCTCGGGGGGGGCGGGGGAGAATACAGCTAGAATGCACCAAGGAGGAAAAAGATCTAGGGGTGCTTATAACAGGGAGTATGAACAACTCAGTTCAGTGCAGGAAGGTGGCAGCAAAAACCAACAGGCTGCTGGGGTGTATAACAAAGGGAATCTCCTCCAGAGATAGGGAGATGATCCTGCCACTCTACAAGTCACTGGTCAGCCCGCACCTGGAATACTGCATGCAGTACTGGCGGCTATTCCTGAAGAAGGACATCAGATTGTTGGAAGGTGTACAGCAGAGGGCGACAAAGATGATCCAGGGATTAGAGGGATACTCCTATGAGGAGAGGCTGGGCCAGCTGAACATGTATTCCCTGGAGGAGAGGAGGGACAGGGGGGACATGATCGAAACCTTTAAATATTTAAAGGAGATTAACAAGGCTAGTAAAGAAGGGATTTTCCAGATTAGAAGGGGAGGATCACGAGGGGGCACCAGATGAGATTGGGGGGGGAGATTCAGAAGGGAAGTCAGGAGACATTATTTCACTGAGAGGGTGGTGGATAAGTGGAATACTCTGCCAGAGTAGGTGGTAGTCTGTAGCATGGTAGATGGTTTTAAGAGGGGATGGGACAGGGTGGGGGTGTATTTGTGAGGAGGGGAGGTGTGGGTGGGGCAGCTGCAAGTTGAAGGGCTAGCTGCATAATCGAGTAGACTCGACAGCCTGTGAGGCCTGTTTCTGCTGGCATTTTTGTACATTCGTATGTACAATAACAACTACAGGACCACCTTGAAAACAGGGCTTTTTAGGCCCTATAGTGTATTTGCTTGTCAAATAATTTGCCTGTATAAATAAAGATGTGTTTACTACTACTATTACTAAAAAACAAAGGGAGAGCTGAGAAAGGACATAAATAAACTACATCACGGGCACACAGTTCTGAAAGGGTCCTAACCAGCTGTGTGTAAATCTGAGGTGTCAATCAATCAGATCCAGACACACCCACTTAAAGCAGCAGTACAATGAAACTCAGCAAAAAATGTGATCCTCCTGTTTTTTTCTCTCACTACAAAAAATTCCAGGCATCTTCCAGTTTTAACACTTTCTAGCGCCACCAACATTTTAATATATAACAAATGTTTTAATTTAGTTTTTTTTTTTTTTGTAAGAAAAAAAAAAGATGGTTAAATACCTTTGTAAACCTGAAAAGAGTTAGGCTCAACAAAATGTTAAAAATACCTTATGGTGCGCAGTATAGGCAGTACCTAGAAAAGTAGATTTGACAGGCCTGCTAATATTGTTATTAATTGTAGCTAACTAAACTAGCATTTGGAAAAACATTTTTCATTGCACTGTTTGAAAAATCAGCTTCTACAGAAATCAGGTCCTTTAATTTATAGCTGCAATTCCATTGAAGGTGTCAGCAATATTATTCCCCATCAGAGTACAGAGAATCAATCAGAACCCTCCTGCATGCTGCGTCATTGTGCCCGCCCCACTCACAAAGGCTGAGTGACAAAGTAGACATGTGTGCCAATGCTACTCACGAGTGGTTATCAAATGATGCCTGTGCAACTCTGACTGTCCACAGCACTGTGTCTAAGACAGGCAGGAGTCTTGTTTTGAGCTGGGCACCATTCCCTCGAGGCTGAGCAGTACCAGCCCAGTTAATCAGAGCTGGCTGGTACCAGTCAGCACAATGTTCCTGGGAATGATGTCTTGTCAGACTGCAGTGGTATTATAGCACAGAGCAGTTCAGAAACACACACAGCTATTGTTGGGCCTGCTGAGGTCTGTTGTCTGCAACTGCTGCCTGAGAAACACAAATGGGGGGGGGGGCCAGTGGAACCAATTCCCTACTTGCCACTGAATCATGACATTGAAAATGGAAAAATTAAAACATAAAACAAAAGAAACAGTTATTTTTAGACCTGGGAACTGGAAAATAAGCACTGAAAAAACTCAGGATATGCAGTTCTAGCATCTATATACTACAGTGATGCCGGCAGCAAAAGGGCATCTTGGGTGAACAGCACGAGTATTGCAGTTTCTTAACTAAGGTTTTTATTAGTTTTATATTTTCATTAACCTAAAACTTCACCTCGTCCGCACAGTTATAAGATATGTTTTAATGTACTATGTTGCTAGAGTTACATAGCAGTTCTAACAAAATGACATGTTCTAAAATTGTCCTAAACAAAAAATGCCCTCATAAGACATACACTGAAACATAGACAATGACAGCAGATTAAAAGAGAACTGCCTTGAATGTAAAAGCCTGTGTTTTCAGTAGAAGATGGGTTTCTAATACTGGTTCACATTTTGTTTTTGTTCCATCTGTACTGGCCTTTTAGTATTAAATTCACTGGATGTTTCTGCTTGTGGTGGGCACACCATTTTAGAACTCTATGATGTACTTTATATCCTTATTAAAGAACTTGCATTGCTTTCACAATGCATGCATGTTCCACCCTGGACCTCTGTGACACAAAATGGACATAAACTACATCATAGAGTTCTAAAAAGGCACTGAGTTAATCAGAAACACCCACTGTGTGTACTAAAAGGCCAGTAAAGATGGAACAATGACAGAAAGGGATCAAATACATAAAGATGCAACTACTGGGAAAAATGACTTACAGGTTCAGCACAGTTCTCCTTCAAGACTGATGGTCCATCCAGTCTGCCAATATAACCCTATTATACCCAAACATCTACTGTCTCTGTGGGGTCTTTGCTTACACTATCCTCCCTTTTGTTATCTCTGTTTCCACCCCCACCTCCTGCAGAGTAACTCTTATCTCCTTGTCTCTATCCAAGCCAAGTCTGAAACCATTTATGGTTGTGGCACCCACCACCTCTGCCTGCACACCATTCCATGACTCATCAGACCCGACATAAAACACACCCATCACTATGTAACAGAGACACACAGATAGTACAAATGTTATGTTATCTCAGAGACAACTGGACACCTAGGCAGATATCAAGATTTGCGAAGTATGCAGTTTTCCGGAGTTTACATTTTGTGGCAGGGGAGCTCCTTCATACTGGGCAGGCAGCGCATCGGCACAGAGTCTGAGCATGTCTGTGTTATTCTGCCAGTGCTGGAGGGGTTTCTGCCTTGCACTGTCCCACCCTGAGATGCTTAGCTGTGAACATGTGGCCCACTATGCAACTGGGGTTTGTGCCGCAAAGCCACTGCGTTGCCCCTCCTACTGCTGTCCCCAACTGACTCGTGCCTCCTGCACACGCCCAGGAGGCCCTCCTGCAGCAGGGGGAAATTATACATCCACCCACAGAATGAAAGGGTCCTGAGGGACACTTTGCCTTCCTCCACCCACTTGCCTTCCAGCGTCATGAGCAACAGTCCTGCCATGGCATAAAAATTATATATTGTATCTGTCCTCCTTGAAGGTTTTTTGTGAGAGTGCAGACCTCCTAACTTTCTCTTGGCTTTCAAGGAAGGGAGTGGGGAACAGTTTGCTTGGTAACAGCATTCAGCTGCTTTGCCTCATCTCTCTTGCACAAGTATTATAATATTCTCAAACTAGGCACCTTAATCAACTACACTGCATTTAAATCCTTGCTAGATAGTCACTGTACAGACATTTGTAACTGCCTTTAAATTATGATTATGGTATTAATATGATTATTTTTGTAGCTTCATGTTTGCCTTCATTGCACTGCCCATCAACAATCAGCCTTGTGTTCATGTTTTTGCATCACCTGTACAGTATTTTTTATTTATTTATTTTATTTTATTTTATTTAAACAGCAGTTTGGAAAACCTTTGAGCCATAGTCTCATTTACAAAGGTACCTTGTCACAATTTCTGGACCTCTTGTTGTTTTATTTTTTGTTTAACTCTTTTTACTGAAATTTTCTTAACAAAAAACACACAACCAATCACATAGATAACATCTTAACTCATGCAGCATTTGAATCAAATTATTTCCTTAACCTACATACAGCACTCTATATCAAAAGAAAAGGAAAGGGAGAAAAGGGATATAAAAATATATATCTAAACTATATAATCTACCTAAACTATATACATACATGGATCTTCTACACACTATATATTAATTTATTTAGCAAATTCATCAGGATCACCGCAACCTATCTATGTTAAAAGACAGGACATATCATCCCTGCTCCCACTCACTGCAAACAAGTCCACCTTTATCCTGCATTCATGATCATCAGCTCACTCGCAGAGAGTGAACCTATAAAAGGCGCCCACTGATTCATAAATTTATCTACACTTTCCTGCAGCTGATGTGTTCTCTGCTCCAAGGCAAGCGCTTTTTTGGATAGGGTGTGCCATTGTGCCACCGTGGGGCTCTCTTCCAATACCCAAGTGTTTAAAATCACCTGCCTAGCCTGCACCAGAAGTATTCTGACCCACCTCTGATGTGGCATCCAATGTTCACCCTCTCCTTCCAGGATGCCAAAAAGCAGGCTAAGGGGTGAAGACGGCAGCACCGAACCCAGCATGGCACTCAGCTGCTGTCCTATCATCCCCCAGTACCCACGAAGGCAAGGGCAGTCCCAGAAACAGTGAAAATAAGTGCCTCTACATTTTTTTGCATCTTCCACACATCTCTGACACCTCCAGGTGGAATCTATGATTCACCACCAGTAGGCAATAAAGTCTGTGCACGAACTTGTAGGTGCTTTCTTTATATCTATTACAGACCAAATGACCTATATGTGACACCAGTACCAGTCCCCAGTTATCCTGGGATATACCAAGTCCCATATCCCTTTACCAAAGCTTCCATGTCTTATCAGACATGTCTTTCGTACTCTCGTCAGAGCAGGCACGCCTACTTTTCTCAATACCCCCAGAAGAATCCTTCGCCATGCCTATTATCCCTCCAACTTTTCCAGCTTTGAGGATCCTTCCCGTTGTCTCCTCACCTCCCTACATAGGTTCCTAACATGAAAGAATCTGAAAAGGTGAGTACCCAGTATTCCCACCTTCTCCTGGATCTCCTGAAAGGAGGCCAAGCCCCCAAACCTTGCACAGGTCTCCTAGGCACTGCACCCCATTCCTCTCCCAATCCTGGAAGCCAGTATCATCCATGCCGGGCCTAAAGAAGGGATTCCTGGTAATAGGTATTAATAAAGTCTCCTGCTGTCTACTCTCTAACGCTACTGTTATGCTTGCCCAACTATCCAACACCGAGAGCACCACAGGGTTCAGATGACCCAGAGAGACATATACTTTTCTACCACAGCCAGTTAAATAGGCAGTCAACTGTCCCCCCGCTCCCTTCTCCTCTAGATCCAGCCAGCTAGCAGTGTCTGCCCCGGTGAGCCAGTCCTTAATAACCCTAGCCTGTACTGCCAGAAAATATTGTTTAAAATCTGGGAAGTTCAAACCCCCTCCCTCTGTGTTCACCTTCAGTCTCCTTAAGGACATCCGCGCCCATTTCCCTTGCCACAGAAACTCTCCAAACCCTCGCTCCAGGGTTTTCATGTCTCTTTTATTAAGGCCACCGGGAGCATCTGAAGCAAATAGAGGATCCAGGGCAGGATGTTCATTTTATTTAAATTTATACATCCCATCCAAGATAGGGGTAAAGCTTGCCACCTCCTCAACTCCTCGAGTAAGGCTTTGATCATGGGGGTATAGTTCAGCCGATACAGGTCTCCTATCTGTTTCCCAATCACTACCCCTAGATACCTAAAAGAGGCAGCCACCTCCTGCAGGCCCCATTCTGCTCCCCCCACTCATTTCCCCATGTCCCCCACATATGACACCTCCGATTTATCTATATTAATCTTGTATCCTGAGAACTCTGCAAAAACAACAACAATTATCAACAGAGCAGGCACTGATTCTTCCGGGTATGTCAAGTAGAGGATCATATCATCTGCATATAGCGACAGCTTGTGCTGCCTTCCCCTCCCCCCAACCCCCTAATATCAGGACACTGTCTAATTGCAATAGCTAGGGGTTCTATTGCTAGGGCAAAGAGGAGAGGTGACAGCGGGCATCCCCCCCTCATTCCCCTGTGCAGGGAAAATCTCTCCGACATACCCCCATCTATTAATACTGAAGCCCAAGGGGAGGCATGCAAGACCTTTACCATCCCCATAAATTCCCTCCCAAAACCAAATCTCTCCAGTACCTCAAATAAGTACACCCACTCAATACGATCAAATGCCTTCTCAGCGTCCAGGGATATGATCGCTTGGCCCCCTGCGTCCGCGAGGAATTCTGTGTCACGTTGAGTACCTTCCTCACATTGTGATACGAGTGCCTCTCCCGAATAAACCCTGTCTGATCTACGTGTATCAAGCTCAGTAGAAGTCCATCCAATCTGGATGCCAGGATCTTAGCAAAGATGTTTGCATCAGCATTAAGAAGAGATATGGGTCTGTAGGCCGCACAGCTCTGCAGGGCCTTCCCGGGCTTCGGTATAACACAGATAGTCGCCTCTCCCATAGTGGAAGGCAAAGGTCGTCCCTCTCTGACCTCCCTGAAGAGAGCCCAGAGCTGTCCTATCACTACCTTCCCCAATGCCCTGTAAAATTCAGCAGGTAACCTGTCCAGTCCACATGCTTTGCCTAGCTTTAGACTGGAGATGGCTCTGGCAATCTCCTCCCTTGAGATCTCCTATTCAGCAGGACCTTCAAGGAGTCAGAGATTCTGGGAATAGCAATTCCATCCAGAAACTTCTTTGCCCTGTCCAGCACGTCCCCCCCCATCTGCCTTGTACGAGTCCTGGTAGAAGTGGGCAAAACTTCCCAGAATACCCCGTGCGTCTCTGTGCAGAACTCCCTGCTTATCCCTTACTTCATTAATCCTCTTACACCCCCTTCTCCCTTTGATTAAGCTGACGAGCAAGGGTCCTGGCTTATTACCCCACTCATAAAATTGATGCTTCCAGAAGAAGAACTGCACGCATGCCTCATCCAGCAACAATTTATTCAGGGCTTCTCTGCTAGCTGTCAGCTGCTAAAGTACCTCCTCTCTTCCCTCCCTCTCCATCTTACATCCAGCTCCCTCACATGACCCCTTAACTCTTCCTGCTTCTGGAGCTTTCTTTTTTTGTGCTTACTAACATACCCAATAATAGCCCCTCTTATAAACGCCTTCCCTGCATCCCAAAACACCTGCATAGTTGGTGCAGTATCCTCATTCGTCGAGGTATACAGTTCCCACTGTTCCTTAAGAAAGTCCTTAAACTCCTGTGAGCTAAGTAAGTAAGATGGGAAGTGCCATGTGTTGGTCTGCGTTTGTTGGGGTGTCATCTCCAGGGTCGAAATGACCATTGCATGGTCAGACACATAGATGGGGCCATGCTTAATGACAGCTAGTTTAGGATACCAGCCCCCGGCTATATATATGTGATCTAACTGTGACCACATTTTGTGTGGGCAGGAGTAGAAGGTAAATTCCCTTCCCTTGGGGTTTGCTGCTGTCCAAGCACCAATGACATCCGGGTCACTCAATCCCTCAAGCCACTTCCGTATACATCCTCCACCCCCTTCCCCTGACCCTCTGAGTGGTCCAGACTTCTATCTGGGGTGCAGTTAAAGTCCCCCCCTCACTAGTCCTTGAAACTGTTCCCATACCAGCAGATCCAGCACACTCTGATAGAATATCGAGTCAAATACAGCGGGGCATAAACACTCCCAAAAGTAATGGGGTCCTCATATAATGTACCCTCCATAAAAACGCATCTCCCCTCCCTCCCATCCCTGAACATCCTGGATACCTTGAAGGGTAGTCTTCCATGCAGAAGCATCGCCACTCCCCTTTTGTGAGATGAGAAAGAGGTGGCATAGCAGACACCTACCCAGCCCTTCACCAGTTTCTGGTGTTCTGTAGGCGTCAAGTGAGTTTCCTGTATTAAGGCCACTTGCGTACTGGCTCTATACAAGGCAGTCAGGACAGTTGTTCTCTTAATGGGAGAGGAGAAACCTCTAACATTCCATGATATAATATTCACCCTTTCCTTATCGATCATGATAGCCTACTATTCTCCGAAGCAGTACCCCTCATCCCACTCTTTACTCCCCCTCCAGCACTGATCCTCTACCAGTGTCCTATCCTCATTATAGTATATTTCAGACCCTTGATTATAACAGTAATATCTAGAATAAACACAGCATATGCACAAAAAAAACTTCACAAACTATTTACATGTACCCTTCCCCCATCTCACCCCCCAACCCCATCGCAGCATACAACACTCTCAAGACAGAACTAATATGCTTCCCCTTATACAGATGCAAATTGTTTAACTCACAGGCTTGGATATAGATCCAATCTCCTCCCCCACCTCCACCCGGTCCAACTCTTTACTTCCTCCAAGTAATCCGTTTTGTGGTTAATTAATCAAAGCTGTCTCTCCCATCCCATTAAACATGCCCAGCAGTAGCCCAGATCCCCAGCAGCACCCAGTCCCACTTTAATATTCCTAGACAGTATATTCCCCTCCTCAACAAGGTGGGTCCCCCTCCCCCATGCAAAGCGTACCAGCAAGAATTAAGCAATCCCCCTCGTTAACCTCCCATGCCCTTGTATGTTAAAGTCAGTCCTGGTCCCTCCTGGTGTGCAAGCAATAGAGACAAAAACCCCTGCAGCTCCACAGAAGGCCCTGCGAATCAAATCCAACGCCCGGGCCTCCCATGTGTTGCTACTCACAGATCCGGTCATGCCTGGGGCACTTCAGCTCTGAGTCCAGCTTTACCCTGCACCATCATGCTTTGAGCCTATAAGAGCAACTGGGTGTCAGGAATCTCCGGTCCACCAGATCAACGTCAGGAAGTCCAGGGTCATCCAAGGGCTAATTTAAGGTCACATCAAGTCCCCAAATCTTCGGGAAGCCGCCAGTCTCAGGGATTCAAAGGAATGGGCACTGCTGCATTGCCCAGCGAAAGGCCTCAAGCACAGTCTCAATCTCGCCCAGTCAGGGAGGACAACCTCAACAGGGTATACCGCTAGTTCCTACAACCTCCAGCATTCTCTGGGCGTTTCTCACCCAAGCTTTTTCTTTAGATCTGCCACAAAGATAGCCACTTTATCGACCTCCCAGAAGCTGTAGGAGGCCCCCTCATGTTTGACCTGGAGCGTCGCAGGGAAAATCATGTACCGCTCAAGCTTCAACCGCTGGCATTCAGCAATCACCTCGTTAAAGGCCCTCCTCTTCTTTCCGATTCTAGGTGAGTGATCTTGCACTAGATATAGTTTAATCCCCTCATATTTCAGCTCCTGCATTCCACGATACGTGTTCCACATCTCTTGTCTGTCCTGAAAGTTGTGGAATCTAAAAATTACTTGATGTGGTGGCTGTCCCTGTGGTGGACATGGTAGCACTGTGCAGTGGGTGCGCTCAAGTTTATATCTTCCTCCTTTCAGCGCCAGCCCCATCAAAGCAGGCAGTGTAATTGCACAAAAGTCCAAGGTGTTTGCATCCTCCTTTCCTTCCATAAGACCCCTTAGCCGAAGAGTGGATCTCCTCTGATAATTCTCCTTATAGTTCAGGGCCTCCCGCAGCTCAGCCACCTCCTTCTCTAAGCATTCAATGCACCGAGGGAGTGGGGCCACAAGGTCTTCAGCAGCTGAAATACGACCCTCTGCCTCCTCCACTCTTTCCTGCTGTTGGGCTATCTGTGCATCTATGGCCATCAGTCTAAGGTCGATTTTCTCCTCAACCCAATTGAGCAGTAGAGTGAACACCTCAGTGAGCTGTTCCCTTAGTTCCTGACCGATAGCAGACATCTCCGAGGCTGAAAGTGAGATAGGCCCTGCCACGATGCTTGGAGGTGCCGACAGCTGCTTCTTGGCACTTTTAGCACCAGATCGCTGAGATTTGTCACCCGACGCTACAATATATTCATCCATCATGCCTAGCAGATTCTTCCAAGCTTTAAGAGAGTTAACCCACAGACGGATTACCGACGATTATCAATATTAATATTGGACCGGGGTCGGAGCTCACAGGAGACATGTCTTTACGCCATTAAGCGGTCACGTGACCCCCCTCTTGTTGTTTTATAATGATACCATATATCTATCCGGAGTCTTATTGTGCTTCTGTCAGACTCTCTCGCCTGTAATAATTACGTTGTTTACATATACTACTCTGTATTTATTTCTGTAGTTCTGGTTGCCCTAACCAGGACCTCCTTGTAAATGAGCATTGCTTAAGGGAGCCTCTCCCTAGTAAAAGAAATACAAAGATGCTAGTTACAACTCACACATGATGCATCTTGTGGGGCTACACTTACTGCAGTTGATGAGGAAAAGGACCTAAGGGTTATACTAGACCAGGGCATGAAGAATGATGAGTGCTGTGTGGCTGCTGTCAACAGTGCTGGAAAAATCCTGGGGCACATCAAAATGGGGGAAGACTAGTGCAGCAGGCGAGGTAAGCCTATCACTTTACAATGCCCTGGTCAGGGGAAGCAATCCTCCCACTTTATAAGGCCCTAGCCAGCGGAACATAATCTTGCCACTTTATAAGGCCCTGGTTAGGGGGAAGTAATCCTGCCACTTTACAAGCCCCTGGTCAGGGGAAGTAATCCTGCCACATTACAAGGCTCTGGTCAGGGGAAGCAATCCTTCCACTTTATAAGAGCCTGGTCAGGGGGGAAGTAATATTTCCCTTTTACAACACCCTGGTCAGGGGAAGTAATCCTGCCACTTTACAAGCTCCTGGTCAGGGAAGTAATTCTCGGACTTTACAAGGCTCTGGTCAGGGGAAGTAATCATGCCACTTTACAAGGCCCTGGTCAGGGGGAAGTAATATTTCCCCTTTACAACACCCTGGTCAGGGGAAGTAATCCAACCATTTTACAAGGCCCTTGTCAGGGTGAGTAATCCTGACACTTTACAAGGTTCTGGTAAGGGGGAAGTAATCCTACCAGTTAAAAGGCCCTGCTCAGGCGAAGTAATCCTGCCACTTTGCAAGGCCCTGGTCAGGTGATGTAATCCTGCCACTTTACAAGAGCCTGGTCAAGGAAAGTAATCCTGTCACTTTACAAGGTCCTGGTCATGGGAAGTAATCCTGCCACTTTACAAGGCCCTGGTCAGGGGACGTAATCCTGCCACTTTACATGGCCCTGGTTATGAGAAGTAATCCTACCACTGTACAAGACCCTGACCAGGGGGAAGTAGTTCTGCCACTGTACAAGGCCTTGGTCAGAGGACGTAGTCCTGCTACTTTACAAGGCCCTGGTTAGGAGAAGTAATCCTGCCACTTTACAAGGCCCTGGTCAGGGGGAAGTAATTCTGCCACTTTAAAAGGCCCTTGTCATGGGGAAGTAATCCTGCCACTTCACAAGGCCCTTGTCAGGGGAGGTAATCCTACCACTTTACAAGGCCCTGGTCAGGGGAAGTAATCCTGCCACTTTACAAGGCCCTGATCAAGGGAAGTATTCCTGCCATTTTACAAGGCCCTGATCAGGAGAAGTATTCCTGCCATTTTACAAGGTCCTGGTCAAGGGAAGTAATCCTGCCACTTTACAAGGCCTTGGTCAGGGAAGTAATCCTGCCATTTTACAAGGCCTTGATCAGGAGAAGTATTCCTGCCATTTTACAAGGTCCTGGTCAGGGGAAGTAATCCTGCCACTTTACAAGGTGCTGGTCAGGGGAAGTAATCCTGCCACTTTACAACACCCTGGTCAGGGGAAGTAATCCTACTTTACAACACCCTGGTCAGGGGAAGTAATCCTACTTTACAAAGCGCTGGTCAGATCCCCCTTGAAGAACTGCATGCAGTTTTGGTCTCCTCATTACACAAAGGACATTGAGGCAGTTAACAGGGTGCAATGCAGGGTCAGCAAAATGATCAACAATAAGGAGGGACACTTGCTATGAAGAGAGCCTGGATGTGATTAACAGAGCCTGCAGAAAAAGAGGCTGATGGGGACATGATCTCAGTTGTCCAAGTACTGAAGGGTATCAGCAAAGTCGAACAGACAGCGATGTTTCATCTAGTGTCGTCCAGCAGAACACAAGGACATGCCCTGAGGCACAGAAGTGGTAAATGCTGGGGTAACCTTAGAAGGACACTTCTTCTCCAGGAGGGTGGCAAACCTCTGGAACAGCATACCAGCGGAGACCGTGGACATGAATACAGTACAGGCCTTCAAGATAAGCCTGGACAAATGTGGACTTACAAAGGGAATTACAGGGTACCCAGGGTGGTAAAGTAGGTGGAAAATCCCTGTAATTTGGTACATGTTTGCAAAGCATGCCTGTTGGTCCCTGCTTATCAAGTGGGGGGAGGGTGATCTGATTGACCCAGAGTCCCTTCTGACCTTAAATTACTATTTATATAGCTTTCTATGTACTGCACTGGATTTAAACTTCCAAATGATATACACATAGGTAAGTCACTCACACATACATGCGAACACACACACACACACACACACACACACACACACACACACACACACACCCCCATCACCACAACAGGAAACCCTAGCCTACAAATGAGGACAGGAACCCCCCCACACCCCAAAAAAAGATAACAATGGGACAGGAAAGTCCTATGCCAATTTTAATTTTTTTTTTGTCATTACTCAAAGCAGCTTTACTTGCAAAAATCTTATACTTGTTCACTGGAAAGAAGAAAATCAACCTGTTTATGCAAAATGGGCAAATTTATTAAAATATTCTAGATTTTCATGAAGAACCCCCCCCCCCAAAAAAAATTGCTTTATGCTGAAGGTGTGGTTTTGGGGAAATGCTGGCATCAGTGTATGCAGCTGTCTCAAGGGGCTATGCCAGCCCCATGCTCTGGATGCAAGGGGATTGGTAACGGCAGCAGTAAAGTGCCATACATCCAGTGGTGGACACAGCCTGCAAGGAGACTAAGTCCATTTAGGCCATTTTTTTTGTTCTAAATGGGCTTAGTCCCGATAGGCAGTTGTGGCTCAAGTTTGCCACATGTTGCTAGAAACCACAGCTGATTGTCTTAAATCCGCCGTGATTATAAAAATAGCACCCATGGCACCTAAGTGGAGACAGACGAAGCAGGTGCTGCAGGATGACTGGGTACGGCCTTGACCACAGTTTTGGAACTGTAGCACCTGGATTATAAAACCAGTAAGAACCACATGTGTAACAACAGTGGATGTATTCAATGAGACATGACTACATGCATAATGACTGTGGAAGTAATCAGTGAGACACAACCACACGCGTAACGGAAGTGGAAGTACTCAGTGAGATATAACCACACATGCCACGGCAATGGAAGTACTCAGTGAGATATAACCACACATGCTACGGCAATGGAAGTACTCAGTGAGATATAACCACACATGCCACGGCAATGGAAGTACTCAGTGAGATATAACCACACATGCCACAACAATGAAAGTACTCAGTGAGACATAACCACAAGTGTAACAGAAAAGGAAGCACTCGGTGAGACACAACCACATGTGTAATGGCAGTGGAAGAACTCTGTGAGACATAACCACACATGTCACGGCAACACAAATACTCAGTGACACATAACCACACATGTAACAGCACTGGAAGTACTCAGACATAACTGCACGTGTAGCAACAGTGGAAGTACTCAGTGAGACATGACTACATGTGTAGCGACAGTGGAAGTACTCAGTGAGACATAACCACACATGTAACAGCAGTGGAAGTACTCAGTAAGGGATAACCACACATGTCATGGCAGTGGAAGCACGCAGTAAGACATAACCATATATGTAATTACAGTAGAAGTACTCGGTGTGACAAAACCATGTGTAGTGACAGCAGAAGTACTTGGTGTGACATAACCACAAGTGTAGTGCAGTGGAAGTAGTCAGTGAGACATAAGCATACATGTAACAGCAGTGCAAGTACTCACAGGGACAGGACCAGTAGTGTTCCAGGACAGTAGCTGCTTCTTGTTGTTTTTACAGGATTTCTTGTGGATTTTACTTGGTTGAAGGTTATTTCTTTTCTTTCTTACTTCTAAGGGGCTAGCAGGGTATTGTTTTGGGGGCTGTTGGAAGTTTGAAAACTGGTTTGGTGGCTGTAAGTGGGCTCATTTGTTGGATGTTTCACTGTGTAACAGGCTGCGCTGGTGGAGGCCTATTTCTTCTGATTTAAAACCTATTTGGTGGGATTTGCTGGGGGCTGGTTATTTGAATTGGAGACCTATATATGTTAATTTCAAGCCTATTTTGATGTGTTGTTAGTGGAGCTGATTAAATTGGAGACCTGTTTCCTTTGGCAGCAAACACACAGTATTTTGGGGGCTTTGAGTTGAATTTTGATTCCTTTTTGCTGACTTCACTAGCTGCAAAGGTTAGTGCATAGTGGGGGAAGGGTGTTAATGGTCTGGCCAGGTCTCACTCAGCTAATTGACTGGAGGCAGAGCTGAATCAGGTTTGTGGTGTTAGTTGCTTTGGCTTCTCAGAAGGAACTGGAAGGGGACAGGATCAGTTGTGTTCCAGGACAGTAGCTGCTTCTTGTTGTTTTTACAGGATTTCTTGTGGATTTTACTTGGTTGAAGGTTATTTCTTTTCTTTCTTACTTCTAAGGGGCTAGCAGGGTATTGTTTTGGGGGCTGTTGGAAGTTTGAAAACTGGTTTGGTGGCTGTAAGTGGGCTCATTTGTTTGGATGTTTCACTGTGTAAAAGGTGGAGGCCTATTTCTTCTGATTTAAAACCTATTTGGTGGGATTTGCTGGGGGCTGGTTCTTTGGCTGCTGGGCTTGGAGGGGCAGACACAGGGCTGAAACACTCTCGAGAGAGTCGGGTGTAGGCCCAAGACCCACCCTCCTCCACCCTTCCCTCCCCAGAGCTCTGCTAATTTATAGGGGAACACCTGCCCTGCACTTGGAGGAAAAGGCTGCAGGTGCTGCTCATGCAGTTCTAGTCACTGGGGGTTGAAGTTCAAGGCTGGGAGAGAGGAGCTTAGGGAGTTGTTCATTTCCCTTATAAGTTTATTGTGTTGTACTGCACCTAGTAACAGGGTTACCAGTTTACTGTAGGACTGTATCTAGGATTAGTGGGTGACCTGATTAGGCAGTAGGGGTGTATCTTGGACTAGTGGGGAACCTGGTGGCTCACCCAAGGAACCTATTTGGAGGGGGATGGGACCACACTTCATTAGGGCCGGCATCTTTGGGAGGGTGGCGGGGTGCACAGGGTGTGGAGCAGCCATGATACTGGACTGGGCTTGGAAGTTCGGTGGTTGCCCAGTGTGCTACCAGCTGGCACAGCTTAGGGAGGAGGTTGTGGGGATTAGGAGACAGCTGGGGGGGGAGGTATGGTTGGGGAAGGGGGCAGGGGATCTCCTACGGGGTTGCACCAAGCACTAGAGGTGGGGGCATAGGAAAAGGAGTGATGGGGAATACTCGGGGGTCACATAGGGACCCTGGCAGAAAGGGCCCAAAAGGAGGACACTACCAAGGAAGTAGGCAGGTAACTGGGAACCCTCACAAAGGGGGGCCAGAAGGACAACATTCTCAGGAAAGTAGGCAGATGGCCGAGGCTGGACAGAAGGAAGCAAGGCAGGGAGATGGATCGGATCTTACGCTTAGTAACCACTTCAATTCTCTTCTTCTGCTTGAGGATGAGGGGGGTGATGTAGCCACGACAGGGGTGGTTAGAGATGGAAAGGGAGTGGGGTGGCAGGAGGCGGGGGCTGGATAGCAGGAGGAACAGAGGAAAGAGGGAGGAAAGCCCAAGAAGAAGGACCAGTTGGGAGGAAAGGGCAAGGAGAAGGACCAGAAGTACAAGGAGGATACAGTAAAGGGAGCTGAGGGTTTAGGCCAGGGGAGCACGACAAGCAAGGAGGGACTAAACGGAGACAGGATGGAAGGGAGGATGAGCCAGTCTAGTTTAGCGGATGGGGAGAAGAACCAGTTGCGAGCAGTGAGGGAGGAGTTAGCAAGGTACAGAAGGATACTCAGGAGGAGGAGGAGAGGCATAGGACCGGAGGGAGGGGGGTGGCCAGGGTAAATAAGGAGGGGCAGCATGTAGCACCCAGATAGGGGCAGGAACAAGGAGCCGTCTGGGTGGAGGGGCCGGTAGAAAGGATGAGGGACGTGGAAGGGGGGGAAATGCAGAAAAAGGAGTGGTCAGAGCGCACCTGTTGGGGGATTCTATGATCAGGGGTATCAAATGGAATAGGAAGGGAGAAGCCTGTCCAGTTAGAACAAAATGCTTCCCTGGATTAACGGTGCACAAGGTCAAGCATGAGGTATATCAGCTGGCAAAGGATTGTGGGGGTTCCCCAGACATACTGGTCCACCTGGGTACAAATGACATTGAGGGAAATAGCGAGCTAGAGATACAGGCAAGATTCAAGGAGCTTGCCAGGGTCTGTCATGACATAGGATGCACAGTTTCTTCTCAGAAATCCTGCCGGTGCCAAGGGCTAGTGGGGAAACACAAAAGGAAGATTAGGGAGATAAACCAGTGGCTCAGGGAGTGGTGTGAGGCCAGAGGTATGGATTGATGGGGATTGGGGGAGACCTGGGAGAATAAGGAGCTGTATGCTAGAGATAGACTCCATCTCAATTTGGAAGGGAAGGGAATCCTTAGGTTGAAAATAGAGGGGTTCATTGGTGAAAAGTGGGGTTTAAACTTGTGAAGGGGGGAGGGATGGACGAAAAGGCTGTCAAGGGGGTGCCGATAAAGGAGGGACTCTGTCTCCACCCCCCTGGGGAGCTGGAGGAATGCAGGAAAAGGCCGACTGGTAAAGTGCAGACCAGGGGAAAACAGAATCCCCATGGGAACATGAGCAGGGGAAATGGAAGTATAGGGAAAGGGTGGAAGGTAGTCCTGCTAAATGCCAGGAGCTTGGGCAATAAAATGCCTGAGCTCCAGGTGATGCTAACTGAGGGAGTGGTGGATGTGGCAGCGGTCACTGAGACCTGGGCCACCGCAGGACATGACTGGGACCTGAGCCTGGAGGGTTAAACTATGTTCAGGAAGGACAGGGGGGAAGGAAGGGGAGGAGGGGTAGCAATGATAGTCAAAAACTGCATTGGCATAGGGGAGTAGAGGAGGCGGAGGGAACCGTGGAGGTGATTTAATCACCTTGATAACAAGAGGGGCAAGAGAGTAAAAATAGGAGTGGCGTGATAGACCCCTGCACTGGCAGAGGAGCTGGAGGAGAGTCTAGTGGCAGATGTTGGGAGACACTGCAGACTAGGCAGGGAAGGTGGTGGTGTTGGGGACTTAAACATGCCAGGAACAGACTGGGAGACTATGACATCCTCGGTGGCCAGGAACAGAGGTTGTTGGATGTCTTTCAAGATCGTTCCTAACTCAGCAGGTGGGGGACCACCAGGGAGGCGGGTACTGGATGTGGTCCTGGCAGACAGTGACCAGATTGGGGGCCTGGAGGTAAGGGACCCATTGGCGGGGAGTGACCATGCCACAGTCTGGTTCTGCCTGGACCTAGGAGGGGTAGAAGACTGCACAAAGACGGAGGTAACTGACTTCAGGGGGGCAGATTTTAAGGAAATGGGAAGGATCCTTAAGGAGCATTTGGATGGGATTGGATCAGACATGGACGCTGATAGTAGGTGGGAAATCATCAGGAGAGGGGTGCAGGATGCTACCAGCACCCGTGCAAGAGTAAGACGAAAATGCGGTAGGGCCCGAAAACCCTTCTGGTTGACCAGGGAGGTCCAGGAGGTGGTGCAGGGAAAGAAGGCAGCCTATAGGCAATTCAAGTGCTCAAGGAGTGAAAGCGATCGAGGGGAGTACAAGCTGATGGCTAGAAGAGCCACTAGGTTGGTGAGGGCGGCTAAGGCAAGGAAGGAGCAGAACCTGGCCAGGGAAATTAGAAGAGGGAACAAGGGGTTCTTTAGATACATTGGGGAAAAACGAAGGGTGAAGGGGCAGATTAGCAGGATTAAAACAGAGGAGAGAAGGGCACAAGACCCAGGGGAGCAGTCTGAGGTACTAAATGAGTACTTCACCTCAGTTTTCACCAAGGAAAATGGGGGTGCTGCATTATACATGGGAGGAGACAGTGATACTGAGGAGAGGGGACCCTTACTGATTGGTGGGTCTGGGGAGAGAGGAGGCATCACTGGCAGGAGGGGGAAGGCTAAGCAGGGAGAAGAGGTAGCGGAAGTGGAAATCACAGCAGAGAGAGTGAGGGAAGCCCTCAGGTCCCTTAAGACGGAGAAAGCACCAGGGCTGGATAAATTACATCCCAGAGTGCTGAAGGAACTTGTGGATGTCTTGGTGAAACCCCTGGTGGAGCTTTTCACCATCTCTCTGAAGACAGGGTGGGTGCCCCAGGACTGGAAGGTGGCACATATAGTGCCTATCCACAAGGGGGGATCAAGGGAGGTGGCAGGGAACTACAGGCCTGTCAGCCTGACATCGGTGGTGGGCAAGGTGATGGAGGGCATTGTCAAGGAGAGGCTGGGGGGGACCTGGAAAAATCAGGGTGCCTGGACGATAGGCAGCATGGATTCGTCCCCGGGAAATCGTGTCAGACAAACCTTGTAGAGTTCTATGACTGGGTGACGAGTACCTTGGACCTTTGTAGACCAGTGGATGTCCTCTTTCTAGACTTCAGCAAGGCATTTGACTCTGTTCCTCATGTGGGCCTGTTGGATAAGCTGGGAGAAATGGGGTGGGGAACCTCGTAGTTGGTGGGGTAGTCTCATCCCCAAGGAGGGTCATTAGTGGGGTCCCACAGGGATCAGTCCTTGGGCCCCTCCTGTTCAACAGCTACATCTCTGACATAAGGACAGGTATCAGGAGTGAGATGAGTGCCATCTGGGGACTCTCCTTCTCTGGGGGGGGGGGCGAGCATTCAGTACATTTAAGATCCCTCATGGAGGCCGGGGAGTAGCAGGTACTGTGGCCAAATGTTATAGGAGGCGGAACAGACATCAGGCACACCCATTGACACCACTGCACATCCCGCCTCCAGGGAACACCAGCTTTCCCAAAAAAAAAAAATCCAGCCCCAAGGGTGACGCTCCTGCCTCTGCCGTCACTTCTGCTGTGATGAAGGTCCACCAGGGGGGGCCCAATCCTGTGACCCTGTCCTGGGGGGGTAAGCCAGGGCTACAGACTGAGTGTCCAAAGGAGGGGGTGCCCGTTCAATGGCCCCACCCAGGGGGGGTAAGCCTGGGCTGAGGAGTGGTGAAATGGGGCAGGGACTGAGGAGCCTCTGCCTGACAGGGCAGAGGTGTTGGGGGTACCGGGCCAAAAAAAAAAAAGAAAGAGAGAAACACAGAAGCTGTTAGCAGAACAGGTCCACCCAGTCTGCTATAAGTCCCTTCCTATTGAGCTACCGCAGACCCTAACTGATCTCCAGCCTTACCTCCCCCTTGCCCTTCTACTAAGGTCCCTTTGTGCCATTTCGGTACCTACCACCTCTGAAGGGAGGCTGTTCCAGCCATCCACCACCCTTTACATAAAGAAGTATTTCCTCATCTCCCCTCTAAGTCTCCCCCCTTCCCGCTTTATATCATGCCCCCTTATCCTTAAGCATCTTCTCCTGTGCAAAATGTTACCCTCCTGTACCTTACTGATACCCTTGAGGTATCTGCATGTTTCTATCATGACTCCCCTTTCTCTACTTTCCTCTAGAGAATACAAATTTAATTCCTTGCACTTTCCTCGTAGGGCTTCTGATGCAGGCCATGCACCATTTTGGTTGCCATTCTCTGTATTGCCTCCACCCACTCTATGTCTTTCCTGAGGTGGGACCTCCAGAACTGGACACAGTACTCCAGGTGGGGCTTCACCATTGATCTGTACATAGGTAACACTACCGCCATAGGTAACACTACTGCCCTCTCTCTGCTGGTGATACCCCTCCCTATGCGACCCAGCTTTGTGTTTGCCTGTCCCACTGCCTTATCACTCTGCTTTGCTATCTTCAGGTCATCAGAGATGATGATCCTCAAATCCCATTCCTATTTTGTGGTTGATAACACCCCCCTCCCCAACCAACATGTTGCCCTTGGGTTTCTGTGCCCCATGTACATACTTTTGCACTGAAACCCAATTGCCGGACCCTTGACACATCTTCTAGCTTTTTTAGATCTCCCTTCATTTTTTTCCAGCCCCCTGGCATGCCCACTCTGTTGCAAATTTTTGTGTCATCTGCGAACAGGCATACCTTTCCCTTCAGCCCCTCTGTAATGTTGCTAATAAATACAGTGAAGAGGACTGGTCCCAGTACTGACCCCTGAGGCACCCCACTGATTACCTTACCTTCTTCCGAATGAAATCTATTTACCACCACCCTGAGTTCTTTTACTTAGCCAACTTCTTACCCATGTTACTATCTTTGGTCCCACCCCCAGGCTTCCCAGCTTGTTTACTAATCTTCTGTGTGGAACAGTGTTGAAGGCCTTACTGAAATCCAGGTAGGCCACATCCACTGCCCCTTCCTGGTAACCCAGTCAAAGAATTCCATATCAGGTTTGTTTGGCAAGATCTCCCACCTGCGAACCCACGCTGCCTTGAATCCTGCAAACCACTGGTTATTAGGTATTCCCTGATCCTTTCTTTTAGTAGCATTTCCATGACCTTGCTCAGTACATTAGACTTACAGGTCGGTAGTTTCTTGCCTCCTCCCTAGTTCCACTTTTGTGAAGTGGGACCATATCCACCCTCCTCCAGTTCCCCAGAATTTTCTCAATATCTAGTGATGGATTGAACAGGGACATTAGAGGCACAGACAGTTCCTCCTTTAGTTCCTTCAGTATTCTGGGATGAACCCCATCCAGGCACACAGCCTTATCTGCTTTTAGCTTTGCTAGTTCCCTGAGGGTTCTATCATCTGTAAAAGGGCTAGTGTCCACCTCCCTTCCCTGAGGACTCTCATCTGTAAAAGGGCTAGTGTCTACCTCCCTCCCCTGAGGACTCTCTCCTCTGTAAAAGGGCTAGTGTCTACCTCCCTCCCCTGAGGACTCTCTCCTCTGTAAAAGGGCTAGTGTCTACCTCCCTCCCCTGAGGACTCTCTCCTCTGTAAAAGGGCTAGTGTCTACCTCCCTCCCCTGAGGACTCTCTCCTCTGTAAAAGGGCTAGTGTCTACCTCCCTCCCCTGAGGACTCTCTCCTCTGTAAAAGGGCTAGTGTCTCACTTCCTCCCTGAGGACTCTCTCTGTAAAAGGGCTAGTGCTTCACCTCCCCCCTGAGGACTCTCTCCTCTGTAAAAGGGCTAGTGTCTACCTCCCTCCCCTGAGGACTCTCTCCTCTGTAAAAGGGCTAGTGTCTACCTCCCTTCCCTGAGGACTCTCTGCTCTGTAAAAGGGCTAGTGTCCACCTCCCTTCCCTGAGGACTCTGTCCTCTGTAGAATGGCTGGTTTCGACCTCCCTCCCCTGAGGACTCTCCTCTGTAGAATGGCTAGTGTCCACCTCCCTCCCCTTTATGCTCTTTTTCCTATCTGTGGCCCATACCTAACCCTTCCTTTTTGAATGCTGAACAAAAGTACTTGTTCAATATGTTTGCTTTCTGCCGGCCCAGTGGTGCTGAAGGTAAAGGCATTAGATGCCTCACCTTGCGCCGTGTCTGTGACCCGGGTTCAGGAACAAGCCCAGGCCATCGGGAGTCAGTAGGGGCGGGGAGAGATTCAGCATCCGGCAGATGGCTCTCCCTTCCCGGGGAGGGTGTAGAGAATGAGTCGCTCTTGAGTGACCTCTAATGGTAGTTGGGGGTAGCTAGGAACATGCAACACCGCTGTATGGCACCGGGGTGGAGCTTGGTGGACACTGGTCATCACTGCACGTCCGAGCTCCGGGGGGAGGGACAGAAAGTGGAAAACCCCGGTGCCTGATAGGTGAAGGCAGGACCAATGGTTGGTCCCCATGCCCAATGTCGGGCCTTCCAGCTCTATTACAGGCACTCCCTCCACTCCTTAGTCGCTCCATTAAATTTGAGATAGTGCGCCAGAGGAGTTGGCGGTCCCATCCTAGGGGGCTCAGAGCCAGGGGATCGGGCTGCCAGGTGGTGCAGCAGGGGGATGGGCCCATGTCCAAGAGATGAGTCTGGGGCTTCGGACGGGTGGGAACAGACCGTACTGAGTATCCTCGTCGGAGAGAGGTCAGGCTGCCAGTGATAAAGGGGCATAAAAAGAGTTCACAAAAATATACACCAGCTTCTTTTGCTCATAGCCACACAGTAAGCAAGTGGGGACTGTGGGATTCAAACCCAGGTCTCTAAGTTTGCAACTTAGAGCTCTTAACCACTACTCTATATTGGCTCACAGAAAACACTGGAAGAGGAACATGCCTTTGTTCCATGTTTTTTGTCTGTGGACTAAATGGATAAGATACTGTGGGTATGACTGAAATGTGCATAACCTACTGTGGGCATCACCAGAATGTGGATAACCTACTGTGGGCATTATCAAAATGTAGATAACCTATTGTGGGCATGTCTAAAATGTGATTGTATAGTTTGTGGGATAATAACAGACAGTTTTCCTGTGTTCTGAACATCTGACTGGCTTAGAACAGATACCTGTTGTATAATTTACAATAAACAGAATTATTACTTATTATATTGAAACAAGAAGTTCCCATCAGTCAATCAGAACACATAACCACTGTTCTGTTATTCTGCAATAACCAGGGCAGTAGACGCAACAAAAACACTAAATGCACTGCAAGCCATTGAATCTCCCACTGCCGCAGTCCTCCTCTGATGTCAGCTGCAGGGGAGTCTGGGATTTGTAGTTACTGCAAATGGGCAGCTTGGGAATTGGCAGAATCAGTCTGATACAATGTAGTATACTGCAGTAAACAGGAAGTAATAACACATTTTTGGGCACAAAGCGCAAATTGGGACAGACCCATATTTGGGCATGGGTCTCTTAGTGATCTCTCCCTTTAATGTTAGATTTAGTCTAGGATTTTGTTATTATGCTGTAAATGCATTTTTGCACCCTGAAAGGCACCCTGAGCCTGCAGGAGAGAGCTCCAGAGGAAAAGAAAACCTCACTTACAGTGCAATCCTGCTTCTACCCAATTTGATAGCTCGGTGGCACTGAAGCACTGAGAGGCTAAGTGATTTCTGGGGTTGAAAATTCCACTGGCTCTGGGTTTGAGATCCACAGTTTTTTGTATCTGACCACTAAAAAGGAACTTTTAGTCAGCTCCATGGCACTGGGCAGCAGTCATCTGCTCAGCAAGCTGGTGACACGGGTTTATGCTCCAAGCCTTGGGTATCAGGAGTGGAGGCCAGCAGGGATGGCAAAGGAGCGTCCGTGTGGAGGCTCTTCTCCCAGAGGGAGGGTATGGTGGTGCACTGCTCTGAGAGAGATACCTAGTGTTAGAACTGAGAATCTGGTAGACATGGGTGGCCACTTGCTAATCTGCTCCTCCCAAGGACACTGGAGCATCGGGACACAAAACAGGGAAAAGTGGGCACAGCTCAACATGCTGAAAGACACCCCCCCATACTACCTGCCCCCTTAACACACCACCCCCAGCCATCCTACATAATTGACCCAAGGCACTTCTTCCTTCTCCTGTACGTCCCTTCACCAGAGGAAGGGGAGCCCCCAGAAGGAATATGCAGAAGCCTGGAGTCGACAATCAGCAGCAGAGGGGAAGCAGGTAGGTAGCAAGGGGCATATGAGCAAACCCTAAGAAGTGAAGTACTGAGGGGTTCAGGGAAGGAGCATAAGAAAACCTTACTGCTTCACTGGACTAGTTAAGACTGGGGAACCACTGGCATTGGCATCAGACACCCTGATCAAGGGGAAGTAAACTTCTGTTTATATCAAGGCTTGGAGACTGAAATTTACATGAAGTTATTTCATATTGTTCTCTAACCCCAATAATATCAAGAGTCTTAGCTCTTTAGTATCAAAATTGTCTAGTGGAAACAGTATTTAAAGACTGCTGACTCTTGCACCATACTGGCCCTGGACTACATAATTGTGAGAAACATTTTTAACCTCTGTACTTGCTTAAGGATTCACAATAAATGGTGATGGGACTCAAACCTGGGAGTCCCCAAGTTCACATAAAGGATAATGTATAGTCTTTAGTTAATAACCACACTGTAAACACTTCAAGAGGTTGCCATGACATCATTGTAAACCTCGAGAGTGCAGCTCAAGAGGTTTTCAGAAGTCATGGCAACCTCGAGAAGTGTTTTCAGTGCGGTTGTTACCCAAAGACCATACATAACATGTTATAGTGTATGGGCTACCAAGATTGTGCGATCGTGGACTGAATTACTTTACGGAACACTGATTGTTGTGAGAATTCCGTTTTGTTAGAACACTGATTGTTGTGAGCATTCCGTTTTGTTAGAACACTGATTGTTGTGAGCATTCTGTTTTGTTCTCAAGAAGGGTTAACAACAGAGTGATGTCATAACAATGGCATAACATAGAGGATAATGTATGGGTCGCTATCGGTAACCAACTCATTAACCGTCGAGAGGTTGCCATGGCGAAACCTCGAGAGCGAAGTTCGAGAGGTTTACATAGCCATGGCAACCTCAAGATGGTTAAACCAGCTGGTTGCTGATAGCGAACCATACATTATATTTTATAGTGTATGGTTCATATAACTAATTAAAAAAATGCAGCAGGAACCTTACAACTGCTGTTAGATCTGTCACCGCTGCTAATTTCAGGTCATGCTCACCACCGCAGCCATTTCAGGACGGTCGTAGATTTCTGCAGCGGGCATGCGCAGACTGTTCCCAGTTGTTAACCCATTGATGTGATGTACCATCGATGGGTTAACAACATGGTGACATCACATCGATGGTAAAACGTTATAAAAAGGTAGATTTCTACCTATAACAACATTCTACCATACATTATAAGGTTGTAATCTGCTTGATTTCAGTTAATAATAAGGGCACCCCATACATTATACCACCACAAACAAGTTCAAATTTGCAGCAACAACACACAACAGGCAGACTACACAAATAACTTTCTATCTCCCGCACAATACCCAGATATATCCTTGCCCCTAAACACAGGGTGAAAAGGATTAGCTTTGTTTTCACAGACCGTTTCCATAAATAACAAACGCACAACAGATGAGAAGTATGTGCCCAGCACCAGCTGTTAAACAAGAACAGTACAGCAAAAGGTGGCTTGCAGTTGCCCACTGACAGTTCCCTCAACTCCCCCCCCCCGCCCATTATTTCTAAACTGTTCCACATTATCAGGGACATCCCGCATTTTACCTCGCAGAAGCATTCTGCCCCACAATGAAAATATGTTGTCCCACATTTTAAAGTAATATCTTAAAGCAAAATTTCACAATAAATCTCTGCGTCTAGATGAACAGCAAGCTTTGTCTATGTGAAAAAGCACACATTTGCCAACATGTACTCCACTTCGGTCTCTAATATTTCAGGAGGTGTGTCACATTTTCCCCCCACACACACACACACACACTTCTGGGAATCGTCCTCATTTACAATATTAGGTCAGGCTGAGCCCCCAATTTAATGGACATTCACATTTAATGTAGGTGACAAGCTGAGCACCCCACCCATTTAAGGGATACTTGTCCTATAGTTACAATAGGTAACAGGCTGAGCACCCCAATTTAAGGGACACCGTCCCACATTTACTACATTAGGTGACAGAATGAGCCCCCTCAATTTAATAAACACTGTACAGCATTTACAGTAAATAACAGGCCAAGCCGCCCCTCCCATTTAAGGGACACTTTAGGTGACAGGCAGAGCCCCAATTTAAGGGACATAGTTCGACATCTACAGTAGGTGACGGGCTGAGCACTACCCCCCAATTTAAGAGACAGTGCAACAATGTCACTGTAAAAGGACAACTTTGTAAACAGGACTTCTAGCCCTAACCTTTATATCTTGTATAAAAATAAAGGTTTTTACTACTATTGCTACTAGTACATATCCACAGTAGCTGATGGGATGAGCCCTCTTACCCATTATAATGGACACTGTCCCACATTTACAGTAGGTGACAGGCTGAGCTCCCCCCATTTAAGGCACACTATCCCACATTTACAGTAGGTGACAGGCTGAGCTCCCCCCATTTAAGGCACACTATCCCACATTTACAGTAGGTGACAGGCTGAGCTCACCCCATTTAAGGCACACTATCCCACATTTACAGTAGGTGACATGCTGAGCACTCCCCATTTAAGAGACACTTACCTCACATAATTATTTACAATAGGTGACAGGCTGAGCACCCCTCCCCATTTAAGGGATACTATCCCACATTTACAGTAGGTGACACCCTGAGCACTCCCCATTTAAGAGACACTTACCTCACATAATTATTTACAATAGGTGACAGGCTGAGCACCCCCTCCCCCATTTAAGGATACTATCCCACATTTACAGTAGGTGAGAAGATGAGCACTGGAGCACCGCCCCCATTTAAGGACACTCGCCCCACATATTTACAGTATGTGTCAAGACGAGCCCCTTGCCCATTTTAAGTGTCACTATCCCACATTCATAGTAGGTGACAGGCTTAGCCCCCCCATTAAAGTACCAGCCAGAACACAGAAACTTGCAGGTAGAAAAAGGGTGGTGGTCCATCCAGGCGACTTAAGATCCGTACCCTACATTTGTACAAACGCTACAAAATAAATACGGTACATTAAAAAGAAAAGAAGCTGAGGGAAAACTCCCTACCACCTCAAACCGGAGGAATCTTAAAATCAACATAAAAATAACCCAGCTCCAGGAAGGAAGCTGCCAGGCTGGCATGGCTATATAAATTCCATTCCTAAAAGCCTCAGGGGACAGCAGAAAAGAAAACCTCTATCCTACACAGTGATTCTTAGACATGAAGAAACAGACACAAACACACAAACTTTCTTTGTGACTTACTTTTCACACACGGCACAAAGCTAATCCAAACAGAAAATCCCTGCTGGTGGGGGACTGTTCCGCAGCACAAAGATCTTTGTCTTGTTTTTGTACGGGAAATTGACAAAGCGCAGCCAGAATGATCGCGAAAGGGTTAAAAGCAAACTTTGAGTCCCGGCAGGGAGGGAGATCGGAGCTGAGATCAGCTGCTGCAGGGTCCCAGGATTGGAATGTTTAACTTGGTGATGGTCCCTTCAATGCAGAGCAAGGGCAGGGGGTCGATGGGGGTAAACCGGGACTGGAGCAGATCAGAGCGACTCTTTTTCTCCCCAACTTGTTGAACGGAAAGGCGGCCGTCTCTCCCTGCCTGTTGTATGCCCAGCCTGCCTCCTTGGACTCTGCAGCTGGAAGCGGAAATGCATGGATGAGGAGGGGGGGTGGGAGAGCCAGGGGACTCTACTGTACAGATTTGCAGTGACTCCTGCAGGCGTCACATTCTCTCTCTCAACCTCAGCCTCTCTATCCTGAGGGTAGGGGCAGCGACACAAGAAATCAAAGTTGATAGAAAGTATGCGAGAGATTGGAGTTTCCCTTCTAAAGATTAGGCAATATTCCCGCTTTCTGTACAAAAAAAAAGACAACTTCATTTTATTATTACTGCCAAGTACAAAATAGCTGACTTTGGCATTTAAGGACGTTCATCTGATGATCCCTTCTAAATGCAGTTCCAGCAAGGGAGGTGGGGAGAGTGTAGGCAGGCATGTTCACTGTACACATCTGTGTACTTTTTTGTTATACTTCGCCTGTCCCAGGACATGGGCCTTTTTCTAAAATTTATGTAAGCAACAAGACTCAGTGGGGTGGTGGCTAACATGGGTTGATGCATGTCCAGGTGCCTAGAGGGGCATGAGGTGTTTGCACTGAGTGCCTTCTGCAGCTGGACCTGCATTAACCCATGACAACCATCACCCCGGAGTGTCTCGTTGAGGTTATAAAATGGGTTGCTACTGTAATGAAGTAGCGCTCATTTGTACCTCAGTCGGCAGCCAGCCATGGTGGCGACAGGGGGCTGAGCCGGTAGCCGGCTCGGTTCTTGGAGTCTGATTGGGATGAGCGGGGGCGTCACTGCTGGGTGGGGGGAACCACTAGACTACCAGGGAAAATATATATATTTTATTTTCATCGAGGGATGGGAGCCGTGCTTGGGGGTGGGGGGACCACTAGACTACCAGGAAAATTATATTTATTCTAATTTCTACGGGCGTCGGGACTCGAGCCGTGCTTGGGGATGGGGGGACCACTAGACTACCAGGGAAATTATGTTTAATGTCTACAGGTGTCGGGAGCCATTCTTGGGGGGGAGGACCACTAGACCACCAGGGAAATTATATTTATTTTAATGTCTACGGGTGTTGGGAGCCGTGCTTGGGGGTGGGGACCACTAGACTACCAGGAAATTATATTTACCTTAATGTCTAGGGGTGTCGGAGCCATGCTTGGGGGTGGGGGCACCAGACTACCAGGGAATGAATTCGTTTTATTTAAAACGGGGTCGGGATACGTGCTGGGGGACTACTGGACTACAAGGAGTGGAACCAACACAAGTGGGAACAGGGACCATGATGGCGGAGAAGGGCTGCCTAGCCCTGCCTGTCTGCCCAGGTCCTCTATACTGGATGGCTGCACTGCACAGCCCAGTGACCCTACAGCTGACGTTCCCCCCGCCCCCAGCAGGTTTGCCTTATGCCTGCCCCATGCATATTGTGTTCCACCCACACCTGCTGTTGGGTGGGGCATCATCCAGGGCACGTGGCCACTGGTAGTGTGTGTCTATAGCTATATACATAGATATATACTGTATATATATGTGTATATATATATATATATATATATATAAATATATGTATATATATACACATGTGCCTCTGTATCTATAGTTATAGATCTATACAGATCTACATCCAGTATATATATATATATATATATATATATATATATGTGTGTGTGTATATATATATTTATATATTTATATGTAGATCATTATGTACTGCTTGCAGTGCTGCATAGGTATGTTGTATGCACTGCTTGTACCTGCCAGTACACAGTTCCTGCTGCTTCCAGCCTGTGCTTCTGTTCTGACCAATGGGGGATGCTGTGGGCATGCCTTGGCCTGCAGCATCCAGCCTGTACTTCCATTCCGACCAAAAGGGGGAGCTTTGTGCTCCATGCAGTAGCACCGGGCAAACTGCATGGTAATGTATGCTAAGCAGCACTTAATGAGATGCAAATGTACCTGTTTGCCCACGGATTACCTACAGTAAGTGGGCTCATTTGCATGGAAGCTTTGAATATATCTCCCGTTTGCCCCGGGCTAATATGTTAGCACTGTGCAATCAGGTTAGCCCTGGGCAAACCTCACTTCAGCAGAGCACAGTTTTGCAGTGTGTGGCTTACATTGTTGTTTGTAGTCATACCTCTCAGTTGTCCCTCATTTCCAGAGACGTCCCTGATTTTACCTCAGTGTTTTACTCTGTCCCTCCTAAACATTGTGTTTCCATGACCAAACAGTGGGGGCTGTAAGCATACAATAATGTCAGACATTAATGTTACCATTGTGTTCTTCCTTAAACAATGCATTTTACACTACATCACTTATCCTACCAGCTTCCTGAGTGAATATCATCAATTCTTAAGGTACGTCCCTGATTTTAAACCTTTGTCCATGATTGTTTTAAGCCTTGTCCCTGATTTATGAAGCAGGAGGTTGAGAGCTGTGTTTGCAGTAGATGTGAGACATCACTGTGCAATCACACGCAATGTTCTCCATTTGCAACACTTGCTTGCTACACAGTCTAATGAGCTGCAGTTGCAGTTTGCATTTCCCCTGTTGCTATATTCAGTTCTGTCTTATTCCTGGGCTATTTTTGCCCTGCACTCCCAGACCAGTTTGCCCGGCTTCCTTAGACTGCTATATTCAGCAGGATTAGCACCGGGCTATTTTCTTTTGAATATAGCTTGCTTTGTGCACCGGGCTAAGTTTGCCCGCTGGGCAGTGCTAATTTAACCCCGGGGCAAAGTTTTGATGATCTGGCCCTGTATGTGCTATTCTGTGTTTGCCTGCTGAGTATGGATCCCCAAATGGGGCATGTTTTGTTAATTTTTGTTCCATAAATAAAGAGCCGGTTCTTTTGTATTAACATTTTTTTCATTTCTGATTTTATTTCATCAGTTTATTCCCAATAAGAAATACTTTCAGTTGATGTCTCTGACAACAGGCTGTATAGTTTTTCTCTTGGTTTTAAACAGGTCATATGTTCAGGTCTAGCTTTCATTTTCCCAAATTGTTGAAATAGTTCTTGAATTAATAATTTTGTGTCCTCCCACCATATTGGTGTTTTTTTATATATACAAAAAAAACTGAATGTCTTGGTACAAAAAGATTCTGCACAGTTTCCTGAATTTCTTTTGTTTATAAAATGAAAATATTCATCTTTCACTAGTTTTATCTTTCTTTGTCCATGTAAAATTGTATTGAAAAGTACCCAGTAACATAAAATGATTAGAAAATTCTATTGGCACTACATTAATAGATTTAGTCTTAAATTTTTTGATGTAGACAATCAATCATTGTGGACAAAATATTTTTATAGAAGTGGCCCCACCCATAGGACTGATGGCTCTATATGCATCCCTCAAACCTGCCATGATAGTCATGTTATATAATGCATGCACATCACAGTACACTTTTTTCCCCATCACCCCTAGAGTTAAATCATCTAATTGTGGGTTAAAATCTCCACAGTACAAGTTGGCCTAGTGGCGCAGAGGGCTGAAGCACTGGATGCCTTACCTCACGTCACACTGGTGACCCAGGTTTGGGAACAGATTCGGGTCATCAGGGAGCTGGCTTGGGGGGGAGGGTGAGAGCAGGACTGAGCAGCTGAAAGGGAGCTCTCCTCTCCTCTCTTGGGTGGCTTTCGTCCCCCCATAGTTCCGCTGCCACCAGGTGGCGGTCGATTAGCTAAGCGTAGGCGGGAGGCGACAAGTTGTGGGAGGGTACCTTGCTGTGGCGCGCATGCTTTCACATGCGCACATGTGGCCAAGGTACAGGACAGGCAAAAATACATAAAATATATAATAAAAAAAAGAAAAAATCTCCCCCAGTACAACATGTTTCTCTGTGAACAAATATGAAAAATTTTCACAAATAAGTCCACCTTCCCTGATTTGGTATCCGGTCAATTACAGTGGGGCACAAAACCGTGCTAAGCTGAGGTGCATATACATTTATGAGTCTGAATTATAAGTCACATCTATTAACAGAGCCCTCCCAGGACAAATATGTACCAATTGATTTATATGGAATTGAGTATTTTTAAATAAAACACCCAGCCCATCTGCTACATCTTCGCCAAAAATCAATAAAAGAAGCACTCCACATCCAAGATTTTTTTATTTGTGCAACATTCTGTAAAGAAGAGAGTCTTGTTTTTAAAAAAAAAAAAAATTATCAAAAGTAGTGTGGCACAAAAAGGAGAGGATTGCGTCTCTATTCTTCAGATTTTTCATGCTACAAACATTGAAGGATATAATCTTTAGAGAAGCCATGGTCGGGGTTTTCTATGTTCAAAAACAACCATTACTGCAAAGTATTCTCAAGTTACTCCCTTTTTTCGCTGGCTTCACTTTTTTCTTAGTTTTTTTTTTGTTAGTACAGTATCCTGCATATCTTCTTCATTTCCAGAAGAAAGAAACACCTGTGAGGACCGAGAATTAGTAGATACATCTGAACCCATCCCCCCGGTATCTGAATCTCCCCAGTTTTGGAGGTTATTGAGAACCTCTAATTGGTTACTTAATGGAATCACTGCAGTCAACTTTCATTGCTGATACCCTAGTAGTTCTTCAGGTAGCTACTTTCATCCCCTCTTGGGTGGGGGGAGCATATATGCTTTCCCTATTGCCAGCTGTACAGAAATATCTCTTTGTATGGAGAAGGCCAAAACAGTTTCCACGGAATATTCAGTGGGACCCTGACTCGGAAGGGTCAGAGATTCAGCAGTAATTGGAGTTTGCAAATGTTCTTGCAAATCTGAGGTTATTCGAGGGGTGGCTGTCGCAGGAGCATTGTTACCAGAAGGCTCACATTGCGCTTTTATTCAAAATGGAGTCTTGGCTGTTACCATCAGATCTGTTTTTATTTGCCCAGGGGCAGTTTTGAAAAATATGTTCCCTCTCTTCACATAAATTACAGTGGAACATATTCTTGCAGCCCATACTAATATGCCCAAATTCATAACATAGCCCACATTGTAATTTTTCACAAGAACTGTTGAGATGCATCTAGGCCTAAATCTTGAAGCAGGCTCTAAGGTTGTCGTGCATAGAAACATATGGTTCCATGGCATAATGGTGACACCTTTTTTGGCGTGGAGTCAAAACAGTGCCAGATTATGGCAACTGACACAATTATCAAACTCTCTGTTTATGGGGGGCTGTGCTGCCCATGCCCTCCCTTGTGGGGGGCTATGCCCTCCACACCCCCTTACTAAATATACAAATTCTGTGGGGCGGACCTCAGGGAGTGGAGTACAAGGAGTTCACGGATTGTGTCAATCACCATAATCTGGCACTGTTTTGACTCCGCACCATAAAGGAGTCACTATTGCAACGGTACATGGAAACATATCCCTCAATCACTCCCCCCAAAAAAACTATTTGGAAAAATGCATCACTCCAAGATTATTTTGTGGATTTTTTTTGTATAGTGTTTTTATTAGAATTTTCAGATATTCCATATACTTTTAAAAGAAGTAAACATTCATATTCATCCTTCTATCTACCCAAAACACTGGCACATTCAATACAGTTTCACAAGTTTAAAACTGGCATACCTGTTCAGCATAAGACAGCTGAAACTCGAGACAATAACAACAATAAAGTCCTTGTGGGGCTAAAGACGACATTCATCAACAAGTTGTGCTAAGACCACATGAACTAAAAGCATAAGAGGAAAATGATTTGTAGCTCAGATTATAGCTTTATCATCATTTTCTTGTAATATATAGGCTCTCTAAACCATATCCTGCTGATATCGGGTCAGTGCCCTCAACCTATTCTCTAGGGTGTGCCTCAGCCTGCACAGGGCCTATACTGACCCCCTTCTCTCAATATCAGTGCCTCTCCAGGAGTAAGAGCAGTCACAAATTTGCCCCAATGATTCATGAATCTCTCTTCCCTGCCCTTTAGCACATATGTTAACCTGTTCACTGTGAGTACTTTAATAGCTAGTCCTCTCCACTGCTCTATCATTGGAACAGAGTTAGTAATTCACAGATTCTGTATCCCCTGTTGGGCGACCACCAACAAAATTCTCATCCACCTGGGGTGCAGTTCCCACTCACTGCCCCCCAATTCTTCCACTCCCAGTAAAAGTGACTGAGGGTATAATGCTACTGGTAGGCCTTCCATCCTGGTAAGCTCATGTGCAATCTTCCTCCAGTATGGTGTCAAGTGAGGTCATTCCCAGTAATAGTGAAACTAGGTGCCCAACATTTGCCACAGTGTGGAGACACCCCTTGGTAAAATTTATGAACCATGTTAGGTGGATAGTATAATTAATGTAAAAATTTGTATTGCATTTCTTTAAACTAATTGCAGAGGAGGAGGCCCATGTGAGAGGCTAATACTAACTTTCAATTATCCTCTGATATCAAGGTGCCAAGGTCACGTTCCCACCATTGCGATACTCTTTGGGTGTCTTCCTGACAGAAATTCTTATCCAGTTTTACCGCCCTACCCATCAGCCCCTTCTCATTTTTCTTAGCTCCCAGAATTTCTCTCTCTACCCCTGTCAGAGGAGTCTCTACTGACGACACTCTATTTAACCTTTGGCAATAATTTCTAACCTGAAAAAACTTAAACAAGTGTAAGGTGGGTATGCCTAGTCCCAATTATTTTGTTTTAACTTTACTTTAAATTTCAATCCACCAGTCCATATATTTTCTGTATCTGTGATGGGTTCAGGAGGACCCATCAGTTCACATCTGTGTTTTAGCCAAAACTGGACATCGCTTACATGCGCACCTCATTTCTAAATAATATTGTCACAGTTTTTGTAAGGGGGATTACTGCCAAAGGGGTGCTGTCTGAAGGGGACAAATTTCAGCAGCTGGTATGTATTCAAAAATCCTTCCAAAGTTTGAACAGCCTGAAAGCTAATATTGAACACGTCTTCTCCTGAAACTTGAATTAAAGCATAGATTTCAGATGCAAAAAAGTCTATTGATTCTTTTGCAACAGAAACTCTACCAGAGTGTTCCTCCATCTCCCATTTATATTTCTGACAAACTGCATTTCAACTGAGCACAAGTTCAGGTCTGTTTTATAACATATCAGCAAAACTGGGACCCTGACTTCTACTGGAGTTTCCAGTTAGAAGGATCTGCTTCAGAGCCCAAAGAGAGCTCATTTTCATATTATTTATTTTCCTAAGTACCCCTGTTTTTATTTTGTTCACTCTCCTCAGCATCCTTATTTCTAGTTTGTTCTCGTTCGTCCTTTATAATCCTATCTGCAACCATACTATTGGAATCATTCAGGATTTTATTGCTAAGGGCACTTTTTGCCAAATCAACTTCAGCATTAATGTGAACATTACTTATTTTGGGCTGTAAGTTGGTTTGAGAAGTCCCAGGTAGCTCTTTTTTCTTTGATGAAATAAAAACATCAGGTTCCACCAAAACAGTAGTATGTACTGGCAGAGGACTGGAAGGGGTGTGCTGAGGACTGTTTCCCAAAAACATCCTCTGTCTCTGCATGGGCTTTGGAATTAGTGTTATCAAAAGCAGCTGCAGTGTCTAGCAGACTGGTGACTATCCTAATCTCTGGTACATTCAGGTCTACCGCAGTTTGTGGTTCAAACTCAGCCTCCTGCTTTAAAGCAGACGTATCTTCGCCCTTTTGCTTTTGTGTGCTGTCTGTGACAGCTCTTAATTCCACATCCGGGGATTCAGACTCTGAAGTCACCTCTGTTGTAATGGTCTGTGGTGCCTGTATTTCTGGCTGTAATTCCAACCCAGCATTTTCCTCAGCATCCCATTCTGGGTTGGGAATCTGTTTTCCGGAGCAGTCTTTCGTTTGTCCTGCATTCTGGAGTGCTCTCTCCAGAGACCAATGAGGGTCATGCTCTACTATTTCCCTTTGTGGAGAGTTCATTGGGAGCCATCTTTTTGCTGACAGACTGCTCCTGTGATCTTCATGCTCCAGCTGCAACTCCGCACTGCCAGGCACCTCAATCTGTTAATCTGCAAGTGTGTCAGCGTCTGAAGAAGCCACTCAGTTTTGGTACAGAACTCATTTTGTGGCCTTCAGAACAGGTGGAGGGTGACATACTCTCTCACATGGCGGGAATATTATTGGAGGATGTTGGTCAGATACTTCAGGACACCTACTGTCACAAAACATTTTAATAGCACCAATACCATAGATTGTTGAAGGGCCTGTGGGGGGATTGGCTACCACTGTCACATTTTCTGGGAGTGCCCCATGCTTGGGACATTTTGAAGAGAAATTACGCATGGCATCCAGCAAATTCAACATGAGATTCCAAACATTTTCAAGGACTGGGTTCTTGGGTTCCCCACGGTGGTCTGAATGCACAAAGCCAAACATCAAATAGCACAGAGCTCCCTACAGGGACAGAGTGGCATAAACAAGTCAGACAGTTATGATATGGAAACTATTACTGCCAAACTTAACCTTAGGGAGGATAAGCACCAGGAAAAGTGGATTGCCTGGTTCCAGTGGGACATGGGGAACCCAGAGGCAGGGGGACCCATCATTCAGGAGGAAATTGGAACACTAGAGCCCCAGTACAAGGACCAATTCATTGATCAGGGCCTTTTTGGGCAGGTTCTATAAACACACAAAGCTCTGCATGCCACCATCGTAGTCCAGCAGGCTGTGGCCACCTCCTCTACTCCCAACCCCTTCTTCCCTCTCACTATAAGCTATGGCATTATAAAGACTATAATGGATAACAGAATACAATTCAGGAAAAAAACCTGGACAAAGCACAGTTGGAAATGAATGAACACTGGTCACAACTCATATAGTCCACAGTTTTATTGTTCTGAAAGTTCAACAGTTTTATGTTTAACCCTTCCCCTTTATTCAGAGTTTATACAGCTTTTTAATGTACTAATTCAGTATACAAGAAACAGATCTTGTTATGCTTATATGAAAGCTTAGTAAATATCTATAAAACTGTGACACCTTTATTGAGACAAATCCTGTACCCAGTGGTAAAGTGTATAGATGGCACTGCCTTTATGTATTCTAACCAGTTTCATCTTAATAAAGCTGAGTTTAAAAAAACAACATGTGTTTTGTGTATTGCATAGCAAACTTCTTTGTTTTAAAGTAGCTTTCCCTTTGCTGTAGCATTCTTCATCCTCTGCCACCGTTCTAAGTCAATTTACTTTTCTTTCTTGCATTTCTGCTTCCAACTTTTTTTCAGCCACCAGTATTGCACCATTTCCATCTCTGTAGCCATTGGTATATTTTCTCCTGTTTCAGAAACAGTAGACTCAGGTACGTTGTCCTCTAAGGGAACACAGGTTGAAGCTGAGGACAGAACTCTGGCCTGCTGCTGCTCCATAGCCTCCTCCATACACTCAGGGACCGCCATCTTGGGAACAGAGCCAACAGAGCCCCCTTCCAAGAGCAGGGGAATATTTTATTCAAACTTAGGAGAAAAACATAGACATACAAATGACACTAATTACAAAATTGTAGTACCAAGACAAGGGAAAACATAACCAGATATTCCGTCATACCTGAAAATACCACATTCCAAATTTAGAAACTGCTAACATCCCCCCGCCCTTCCTCAAAGGATCAGGGAAATGGTGTACTTTTAAGGCGAAAAAGGAAAAAACCTTGTCAATTCACAGAAAAACCATAAATCAAAATCAAAATCAACAAAGCATGGTTTCCTAAATATTTGAAAGGGACAAAGCAAATCCTCCTATTTAAACAGAACCCCCCCAAACACTTTGTAGTGAAAGCTTGAAAGAAACATACAGTCGTGACAGTGGTACTCAACACAAAAAAAATTACAAAATAGGGGACATAACGAAAATGTTCCCCGCTAACAAAATATGAAATGTATGGCAGCTCCACAAAAGACTAATCCTGGAAGTACTAACCTACTACTTTAAGGAATGCCTTGATTCTCCCCCTATACTTGAAATGCAGAAAATCATAACATCGTCAACCTGTGTCTAACCAGGACATATTTCTCCAACAGAGTTTGTAAAGATCAGGAAGCACCCTGTGTTGTTCCATATCCTGCCATTTTGCTGTAGCGTTTTGTAGCAATAATAAAATTTGTTCACTAGAAATTAATTGCTTTCTAAGGGTCCAACCATGCCTAGCTTGCCATAATTGCTAAACAATAAAACTCATCAAAAGTCTTATTGTGACAGAGTCAAACTTGGTCCATGCTCCTGGAAGCAGTTCATCTGTCAAAATCTAAGTAGATTGCCTTCTAAATGGATTTAATGGCCATTTTTTATGGAACAATTCCCAAAAGTATCTGGCATATGGGCAGTCCAATAAAAAATGAGTAAAAGTCTCTATCAATCCTATACAGTCATTCCCCCTCAGACAGGTACGTTCTGTAAGCTCTTTATGTTTTAAGTTACCCCGAACACCTAATTTTTGGTGTATGCACAGCCAGACAAAATCCCTCATATGAGGCGGTAGGCATTTACTAGATAAGAAGAACTGAATGGAAAGTTGATGAACATCGGGTAATACCGAATACCAGGGAGAAACATAAAAAACAGTTCCCATTATCCAATTGTAAAGCAATTTCCTAGAAGAGACACAAAGAAAGCTTTTCCCAATTTTCCAGGCTTTCAATTTACGTATAACCCCTTGAAAGTGTGATGGTAAATGAGCCACCCAAGACTGGCAAGGAAGAGAAACAGACGGTTCCCAATTAACCAATAGGGGCCCAATAATGTCGTCTACCCAGGGGGTCCAAACTGTAGAGGGCTGATTCAAAAGAGGTATAATGTTAAAATGAATAAAAGTCACATAATAAAACACAATTGGGTTTAACATCCCTAAGCCTCCATCTCATATCGATAAATATGTAATGCCACGCTTCACTAGGGTAAGTCTACTTCCCCACAAACATTGGAAAAAAACACTATACAAAGTTACCTCCAGGGCAATTGGAGGAGGAAGGATAGCTGGCAAAAATAAGAAATGCGACAATAAAAATGTTTTAATTAAATAGATGCGTTTAGCTTTGGTCATATGCCATTTGTTCCACTTTGCAACCTTTTCTCTAGCTTCACCCAAAAGTTGTTCCCAATTATATCTTTGGGGATCTACCCCTCCAAAATAAACACCCAGAATCTTTCTATATGTGTTATCCACAGGGATCCCCCAGATGTGCACAACATCATTCTCATTATACCCTAAGGGTATGATACCACTTTTCTTAGTGTTAATTTGTGACCCAGAAATAACTGAGAAATCATGCAGAATAGCTCGGGCTTCCACCGCTGAAAATTTATCAGCCAAAACAATCCCCAAATCATCTGCAAAAGCAAGAGCTACAATCTGTCTATCTTCTGACCCTACTGAAAGGCCAATAATCGAGTCTGAGCCATACAGAGCATGCAATAAAGGATCCAGAGATAAAATATACAACAGGGGGCTAAAAGGGCACCCCGTTGCACTCCTCTGTGTACTGGAATATTTTTACCCAGCCAACCATTCACACTCGGAATGAGAGTGATCTCTGTATAACACGCCTGTAACCATGCCATAAAGGCCGAAGGAAATCCATGAGATTTCGATGCCTCCCATAAATACGCATACTCCACCCGATCAAAAGCTTGTGCCTGATCTAAACATACCAAATGCCCAAACAATTCTTGAGAAGCTCCTTTATGCAAAATCTCTCTTATGAGAATGAGAGCATCGTGGATTCGTCTAGTAGGCACACTACTAAATTGAGACGGATGCACGATCTCCCCCACTACATTTGCCACTCGGTTACTTAGGATTTTCATCAATATTTTATAATCCGAATTGAGTAGTGATATCGGTCTCCAATTCTTCAAATCACCCCTACACCCTCCCTTAAAAATCTAAATCAAGAGTCACTCCAACATACTTCTAGGAAGCTGTTGATGCTGCAAACAATCATTAAAGCAAATACATAATTCTGTGCCCAAAATCTCCCATATATCTTTATAAAGCTCGTATGGGAGACAGTCTGACCCCGGGGATGTCCCAGATTTGAGCAACCAGATTACCTCCTTTAAGCCTCCCTGTGTAATCGGGGCTACTAAAGACTCCCCTAATTCAGGTGAAAGCTGTGTCAGTCCTCTACTGGCCAACCAACACTGCATTTTTGAAACAGATAAATCTTGACTCGCTAAGGTTTGGGTAAAATGTAAAGAAATTTCATTCAGAATGCTCAAATTATCAACCACCTGGCATCTAGGATTTGTAACAAGGTACTCCATGTTTTGGCATTCCCAGAGGAGCTGCATAGAATCGAAAGGCAAAGTATCAGCCATTTTCCCTCTAGTGCCACATTTTTGTTTACATTCCATGTCTTTTATGAACTCTAGCTGTTTGCATGCCAGTTCCGCTTTTAATCCCTTAATTCTTTGCAGGTCCTCTCCCCCCAGATTAGGTCTAAAGGAAGTCCAAAAGGAAATACTATCCCTCAAATAACTAAGCTCATTATGCCGGAATCGACCATTCGCACGTCCCATGGTACAAAGAAAGGACCTAATCTTTTTCTTAGTGTCCTCCCACTAAGCCATACTATCGTCATATTAGCAAAATACCAATTGCCTAGCCTGTAAAACAGCCAAAAAACCCTCTCTAATAGGGGGACTGTTAAGAAGTAACATGTTAAACTTCCATGTTCCCGGTCCTCGCCTCTCCTTCAGGATATCTCTTATGACCAGGGACAGCAGCCTGTGGTCAGAGGACGCCACCACATGCAATGCAACTTTCTGAATGGCCATATAAAAGGGAAGAAAAAAATAATCAATTAGGGATGCTCTAGGGCAACAGAAGTAAGTACAATGACCATCTTTAGGAAGAAAATCAATAGCATCCACAAAACTTACGTCACTAAGCAGTTGTGCCAGGCACTGAGCATCACAGCAAATTTTCCTACTAGGAGGTACTAAAAACTGAGAAGGCAAGGTGACGTTAAAATCCCCACCCAGGACAACCAAATGGGACATCATCAGAAATGATGAAAGGGAATGAAAAAGTTGCACCCAATCATGTTTAGTCTGGGGGGCATAATAATAAGAAGGCGAATTAGCCGATTTTCCCATTTAATGTCTAATAATAAAGCTCTGCCCTTCAACAACTCTCTGTGATATATGACCTTGATCTGATAGGAAAAAAAAACAAATTCCCACACCAGAGCATAACAAATAACCCTGGGACCAAAAACAATCCCCCCATATCCATTCTTTTGAAGCCGCTTCCCTTTCTTCTAAGGTGTATAACCAAACATCTTGAAAAAAAAACACAATCAAGATCTCTGTGTAAAAAGTAGAGTGGCGCGTTGCAAAAGACTGAATGCTATTCACATTCAAGGATGATACCCATAAGTGAAAGGGAGCCATAAGACAAGAGGCAAGTCAAAACAGTATCATTTCACTTTACTAGAAGCCCTCATTACCCTTCCGGTTTTGGCGCCCAGGGACGGATGAGGCGACTGCTCAGGAATCACTGGACTCTCTCCCTGATTTTGCCCCTGGTCTGTAACTGACCCACCATCCTGTTCCGTAAGTTCATCATCCAAAACCAAGAACATATTCTGAGAACCTACTGGCATCTCAGGACCATTTTTCTTCAGTTTCGGTCTTGTTTTGGCCTGTTTGCCCTTTTTCCCAGAGACCAAGCTAAAATCTCTCGAATCCACTGGCGGTTCTAAGGGATTTTCAGGAGGGAGGACAATCCCGTCTGATTCGACTGCCTGTGCTGCCAAATGTGAAGGGATATCTGGGAGTGGTATCAGAACTTCTGGATATTGATCGAGGGTAATGCCGGGATCAGCTGAACAGCAACAGGAGTGGATGACCCAGAGTTCGTAGGTGGGTGCCCTCCAAGGGGTACCTGATTCTGTTTTACTGCCAAACGGATATAGTGATCTTGGACCCCAAAATCCACATCCTCAGTATTTTTTGCCACTGAAGGGCAGTCTTCAAAAGAATGGCCCAGTGCATCGCAAAGGTTGCATTTGGGCTGCTGAAAAGAATGTGCACTAGGGTGACCCAATTCCCCATAGTGCGAACATTTTAACACATTGCAAGAAGTGCTGATGTGCTTAGAGGACCCACATTTGAAGCAAACCCTGGGCTGACCAGGGTAAAAAAGAAAACCTTTGTCCCTGCCAATAAAGAAGCAATTTGGGAGGTGTACTAAATCCGAATCGGTGTGATGCAATTTGATACGGAATTTCCACCCCCCCATTCCAGAAACCCTCAGAGTCCATAATAGGCATAGAATTCCCCTGTATATCACAACGCTTCTCCAGCCACTGTACTATGTCCACTATGTGCACCCCCTCATTTCTAAAGAGCATTGTAATAACCCGAAAGGGTTGTTTAGTCAGAGGCAACACTATAAAGTCAGATCATAGCGGGTTCGTCTTTAAATTAATAGACCGACACCGAAAAGTTTCTAATAGGGCAGGCGTACGAAAACTAACTTCGAAGGTATATTCTCCCTGCATATGTATCAGAGCATAAACTTCGGATGGGGAGAATCCCATACTTCGTTTAAGCACAATCTTCCCCACATAGACTCTATCAGGGGGATTTTCGCGAAGGCCCACATAACGTAGGCGGATCGCATTCCTTCTTTTGGCCAATTCTACTGGACGATGGAAATGGCTCACAAACATCAGTTTAGCTGATTCCCCAGGAAGTAAACCTGTCACAGGGCCGGGATTATCAGACTGTCCCTCACTTGAATCAGTAGGCTTTGGCAAAGTCTCCGTTGGGCCCTCTACCAGGGCTGACATATCACCCGTAGGTGAAACCCCAGTGACCAGTATCCCCGCAGAAGAAATATCAGATTCGGTACTTATCTGAGCTGAAGATTGGGTGTCCGATACATTCTGAACCAGATTGGTCTTCCATCGGCCTTCTGAAATTGGAATCAGCCCGCGGCTAAGAGGGCCTTGTCTGGAGACCAGGAACTTGCGTCTTCCACGCTCCAGTCTCGTCAAGGCGGTGAATCATTTAAGGAATGGGTTGAAGCCACTCTTTCTTCAGCTATGAGGACTTTTGGTAATCCTTCTGAAACGGCAGAACCAGGTGAGGTTTCCATGTGCTTGCGTTTTCTGTCTTTTGCTAGACGCCTCCTCTCAGATGATAGTTGCTCGCTAACGTGGAGCAATTCTTCTACTAGCACTGCTGTTTCTGCTCCAAACTGCATTGATTGGTAAGCTCTGATGACCCAGGACCACTATCATGAACGTTTTGCTGGCCACCCATCGGGTGCAACCCAGCCGCCTCCATAGCGGGTCCCTCTGCTTGCAAGCATACTTGTTCCTGTGATCCATTCTGGGCTACTTGTGCCCTATCCATCTGCACACCTCCAAGGTCTGTAGCAGAATGAGACATTTCGCTACACAACAATCCCCCTACAGGAGAGCAGGTGTGTTTCCCCAGTGTCATAACCAACATTCCCCCGGTCAGTAAAATAGGGCCATGCAACCCACCCCCCAGGCCACACCTGGAAACAAGCTATGACAGTTTAGTGTGCCTTTCCTGGTCAAAAATTACACATTTAAATTATTCCTTTATTAATTAGGACAGTTACATGAAAACAGGAACTCTGCCCTATCAGGGCAATTGACTGAGACAGTGATCTTCCTTTCATGCAGCTGTCCTCCATAATAAAGAAAAAGGGTGACAGTGTTAGAGAAAATATATGAAACATAAACTGAGTTTTGTCTAAATCCTATGCTTTTTAAAGTTTTCCCAATGGTGTGAGGGGCAGATAAAGCATATAGTCCCTGTTACATAACTAGATGAGACATGGGTCTTTAAAGCAGCAGTGCATGTTATGGAGAACATTTTGAAATCAACATTGTTAATGCACTGTAGAATACCTTTTTTCTCCTGTCTTGTAAGATGCTCGTTGTTCTCCTTTTTAAATCTGCTTTAGCATTTGTTTTACACATGAAATAATTGTAACCTGGTCACAGTGTAACTTTTGGTTACTACCCCTGCCTTATGGGCTCAACAGGGTTGAGGGGCCTGGGTTCTGGTTCAGATGGAAAGAGGAGGGGTTCTTTCCCAGATATAAGATAAGTAGTGCAGTGCCTCCACCCAGAGTAAATTATAGTGGGCCAGGTTGTGTGATACAACCCCCTGTGATGTCGTACATACCCACCTTCCCTCACAGAAACCCCACACATGGAACACCCTATACCAAGGCAGTACTTTACTGTGCAGACATATAATGACTGTCGCTAATAATATGCTCACAGACAGTACTGAACAGCAACAATAAAAGATTTATTAAATAGGAAGGGGAAGAACAGGGAAAGCATAAATAATTAACAGGTTCCATTGAAGTTGATTTGGCAGGTAGAACAAGCAAACAGCAACAACTCCCCCATGCCCAAACCCCCAGAATTAACACATTCAAAATGGCCTACCTCTCCACTGGTACCAGTGCCCCCTAATGTCAGTCTGGGTACCCAGGTGATGGTGTTGCAGGCCTGATTCAGTGCCGCAGGGGGACTAGCATTAGTGCACTTTTAAATTAAAATAGGAACTTTTGAATAAGTGTTGTGTGAAACTCCCCAGATCAGGGCAAGCCGAATGGTTACTCACGGTTCTAAAGACAATCTGACAGAGTCTAGCAATGATGATAGGGTCAGTCAGTCAAGCTTGCGTCTCGAGCTGTGCAAGCAGGTTGGCAGCTTACGTGACTGTGGCAAATTTGATAGCAGCTTGTTACCTTCTGGCAACTTGTCACCTTCTGTAATGGGCTGATCACAGATGCTGGAACAGGCCAGTATTGGGGACCAGGGCCACAGGCCTCACCCCACACAACCAGGCATCCAACCCTCAGGGGGAGACAATGGGTAACACCCAGCTATGGCACTACCTGGCCCTAGACCATCCTTAACAGAGAATGACTCCCATTCTGGAACTCAGGAATCACACAGTGTTTTCTTCTCTGCAGGCAGAAGTCTTTAATGCATCTGGCAACACGTCCTGTTCACCCCCCAGGGCTAGGGGTAGCAAAGAGTCTTTCAGGCAACTCTTACAAAGCAGGCTTGCCAGCAAAGGCAACTTCTCTTTCTTCAGGCTGGAATTCTCAGGGAAAGGGAATTTTTCTGCAGTCGTCTCTGGGTGTTTGCCCAGGCAGGATTCAGTCCAGCCCTCCTCACTGGCTGAGGGCTTCTCTGAGATGCTGCAGAGTTTCAGCTACAAACAGCTCTTCTTGCTTCCGCTCTGGCTTTCCAGATGGTAGAAAGCTTAAGGCAAGTCTCCTAGAATCAGCCGTGGAAGCCTTAGGCCAACTTCCAAACTTTTACCAAGCACAGTCAAACTCTCCTCACTTGTGGAGAGCTTCAGGCGGACTACCTCAAACTGAAAAGGTCCCTGGGGGCTGAGGAGAAATGGCAGCATTTGATTGGTGGAAACAGCTGTCCATCTGCAAAATTAATATGTATGAAGACCACTCAACACCTAATTGCCTGGGGGAAAGGACACCAAGGCACTGTCCATACCCCTTGCCTAGGAGCTGTAGCAACAGTCCTTGGTGCTCCTCAATTGTTGACTAGCTGTTTGACAGTCAAGGGTCCTAAAGATGGCTGCTACCCAAACAGTTTATGTGAAGTCCCAACTTTTTGCAGATAAACTGAGTAGTTTTAATAATGAACTGCATCACAGCATATCAGCTGTCCCTATGCCCTTGTGTCCAGTGGCAGAGTGGACACCAGCAGAGACTGCCCCACCTATTGTGAGCACCATAATGCTCTTCCCTCAGGTGGCAAGCAGGGCTATTCAGCATAGCAGCCTCACTAAGGTATTCCCCCTGCATAAAGAGGGAGACCCCTCCTTCTCTGGCAACTACCGGCCTATCTCCCTCCTCCCCTCCCTTACTAAGCTCCAGAAGTCTCTCGTCTACTCCAGATTTGCCATCTTCTTACACTCCTCAGACTTCCTCTCACCTTTCCAATCTGGCTTTAGAAAATACCACTGTACTCTATCCTCCCTACTGTGAGTTACTGAATCCATCCTTACAGAGACGGGTCAGGACCACATCACCTCAGCTATTTCATCGACCTGGCCAAAGCCTTCAACTCAGTGTCTCACCCCCCCCCTCCTCCTTAACAAACTGTGCTCTGCCTGCCGCTCAACCGAAGCTGTAGATTAGTTCCAATTGTATCTCTCGGGCTCTCAACAGTCAGCTCAGGTGGGGGCGTTCTCTCCTCCTCCATCCTTGCTTGAGTCTCACAGGGCTCCAAAACATATTCTCTGGTGGCTAGTGGTCCCTCCTCCCACTCAATCCCTCGCCCATTCTGTAACAACATATTCCCTTGTGGTTAGTGGTCCCTTCCCCCAACCAATCCCTCGCCCATTCTGTAACAACATATTCCCTTGTGGTTAGTGGTCCCTTCCCCCACCCAATCCCTCGCCCATTCTGTAACAACATATTCCCTTGTGGTTAGTGGTCCCTTCCTCCACCCAATCCCTTGCCCGATGTCCAGCCACTGTTTCCCCTGGTGTCCATTTTAACCAGGCAGGAGGGTGGGGAGTACACTAGCCCACCAGGGAATGCATTCACTATAATGTCCAGGGAATTGGGGATAGGGAGGGAGGGGAGTCTGACACCAGAGAGTTCTTTCCTGTCATGTCCAGGGGATTGGGGATAGGGAGGGAGGGGAGTCTGACACCAGAGAGTTCTTTCCTGTCATGTCCAGGGGATTGGGATGGGGGTTAAAATGGACACCAGGGGAAACAATGGCCGGACATCAGGTGAGGGATCAGGTGGGGGAAAAGACCACTAACCACCAGGGAATATGTTGTTACAGAACGGGTGAGGGATCAGGTGGGGAGAGGGACCACTAGCCGCCAGGGACTATTCCTTTTTGTTATCAATCAATCAATCAATCAAGTCTTTATTTAACCGGGCGTTCATCGTTGAGCAGAAGCTCATTTGCAAGATGGACCTGGGTGGAGCATGAACAATTGTATATACAGGTCAACACAGGTATTTACAAGGCAATACAGATAATACTCTTTACAGAGAGGAAGAAAAAGAAGTTCATATGTACATAGAATTATACAGATATTCTACAGATTACACGGTATTTACATACATGGAAGTGTCTATAGGAAGATAAAGCAGGTTATCTAAGGTTGCAGGAGGAAGTAATGAAGAAAAAAATAAAAATATACACCAGGTAGAGGTGAAGGTAGGGGGGAAGAGAGGGAGGGAGGTAGGGGGAGAAAGGCTAGGAGGGCACGGTGCACAGAGAGGAGTTGGTAAAATGGGATGTAGAGAAGGTGGATGGAGAAAAGGAGTATGTGAGTCGTGATTGGAATGCTATAAGCACGGGCATGGTAGGATGTCACAAACTAAGGGTAGTGAGCTCCATCCGAGGTTGGGAAAGGAAGAATAAGGGGATGGATGGGCCTAGTGTTGATAAGACAGGGGAAAGAGAGAGAACAATTAGGCTGGTGAGGAGTAAGCTGGGGCTCAGTACTTAAAATTGGGTCTAGGGTATTATATACCAGTGCAGACACCAGTACTGGGTCTGGAGTGGGTGAAGCAGTTACATACTTCTCTGATTGTAAGGAAATAAAGCATCTTGAAGGCATTTATACCGACAGGGTGCTTAATTTGAGGTTTTTTGTAGATCGCTCCAGTAGGTAGCATGGCTTATGGCTGCCCCAATAAACGGGATTTTGCTTTGGGTACTTTAAGTGTAATAGCTGAGTAACTTCTTAACGATATTTCCCAATTATACTCAGGGGAAGACAGCAGGAGATATAGTAAGGCAGCTTATTAGAGATAGCTCTATAGGTCCAGACAGCGGCGTTTCTGTGGCACCTGAACTTTAGTGATGTCCACCCCACTGCCGCATATAAGGTGCAGTGATGCGTGTCGAAGGGGAGTCCCATTATAAACCTCAGTGCTCGATGGTAGATTGTGTCCAGTTTAGCCATGTTAGAGTTGGGGCATTGGCTGTAGAGGAAATCAGCGTAATCAACCAGTGATAGGAAAATGGATTGGACCAGTTGTTTCGGCATCTCTGGTGAGAAATTGGTTGATTCTAAAACAGTCCAAGACTTTTGCCAGTCGCTTTTAGCAAGTCCTCGATATGTTCAATGAAGGAGAGTCTTTGGTCTATCCAAACTCCCAGATACTTGAATTTTGTAACAAATTCTAGTTTTTCACCTACAACTGTGGTAATTTGGGGAACTGTCCCACTGGACACAGTGTTAGCTGTACGGATAAAAGGGGAGAGAACCATCGCTTTAGTTTTTTTGGCATTAAGGAGTAGCTTTTTTTGGAGGAGTTGGCTTTGTAAAAGGTTGAATTCTGACTGTAGGTCATTGCAGGCAGCTTCAGGTGTTGGGCGACTCACGTAGACAACTGTATCATCTGCAAACAGATGGATGTTGGCTCCTTTTATACAGTAGTCGATGTTATTAATGTAGATTGCAAAAAGTAAGGGCCCTAATATAGAACCTTGAGGTTATTCGGCTGGCGATTGGTGATCATGGGGTCATGGGGATCCAATGGCACCAGGGACTAATACTGTTTTTTATTGGGCTGGGATTGGTGATCACGGGGGGTGGAGGGAGAGGAGAAACCACTAGCACCAGAGAATTTTTTTTTGTCATCGGCTGGTGATCGGTGGGGAGTTGCAGATACCTCTGCCAACCACTAGGGATTGCCAGGGAGTAAAGCAAGGTCTCGGTTGGCAGTATTTGCTCCATGCAAGGGACCCCACAAAAGGCCCTTGTGTGGAGCAAATGCTTAGTGTGTTGGACTGTGCCGATATGCAGGTCTCCTATCCCTCATTTGCAATGTGGCCCCCTCCACACTTTGTCCTGGAGCAAACCCAGTTTGACTGTGCAAACTCGGCTTTTGTGAATATTAACCATGTGAAACCCGTTTGTGCATGCAAACTGGGTTTGCACTGGCAAAGTTTTGTGAATATAGCCCTGATCTTTGCACTAATTATGCCTCCACTATGTGGGCTCATTCATGTTGGTGTTGTGTTGTGCCTTGTAGGAGCAGGACCTGCTGCTCCATTTTCAACTTTGCTTCTAGTTCTCAGGGAGAGTCAGGGAGAGGAAGGAGAAGAACAGAAGGACAACAACGGTGGGGGGGGGGGACTAAGAAAAAAAACACTTGACTGCGAGGATGGGTCAGAGACTGTGTGTGGAGGGAAGCATGTGCCAGGCATTAGCTAACAGAGACAGACTCTGCATTCAGAAATAACATACTGTAAATTAAAAAGGCAAATAAACTGAGGAAAAAATGGCTGGCAGTATAAGGTTTGAGTAATGAGCTGTGGGGGAGCTTGGTACATCTAGTAGACCTGGGTTTGATTCTCCCTCCAATTTTATACTGTGTGCAGTATAGCTGAGAAGTTAGAGTAACAAGCTTGGTACATCCTGCAGACCTGGGTTTGATTTCCACAACCTCCACTTGCATACTGTGTGACTCTGAGCAAGTCACCGACTTAACCACCCCAGTGCTCCTGGACTGCCCCTGAAAACAGGCACTTGTGCCTAATGGGCCTTACCCAGTTACCAAAACAATAAAAATAATTAAAACACGCACACACACACACACACACACACACACACACACACACACACACACGCAGACGCCACACTAAAAATAAGAGGAGACTGTACGTGTATGTGTGGGTGGAGGTACCACAGGCCAGTCCCAGACATTAGCTGTCAAACTTTAAACGAAAAAGTGGCTATGAATCCAAAATCAGAACCAGAACCAGAACCAAAACCAGAGGTGATTTGGCAAAACCAAAACCTCCCCAGTTTTGCACACCTCTAATTTTTACCATACACTAAGTTACGTGCTTTGCTTCTTTCATCTTGCAGTGGATTCTGAAAAATGCAATCTATTTTTCCTTTAGCTTTGTCACTGTCCCCCTTGCACATCAACCAGGGCCTACTTAAGCCATCGCCAGCACCACCATCCCATCCAGCAAGGCTTCCTACCTGAAACCTGGCACTTCAGATGACCTGCAACAACCCACAGACTTGGGATCCATGACCTGCCCTCCAGGACAAGGTTGTCTTGTGCAGAGGCCCAGGTGCTTGATGTAGTTGTGGGGGAAGGGGGCGAGGCTTCATCTGCCTCATCGGTTGCCATTGTCTCCTCTTTTCTTCCCTGGTACTGCCTGTGAAATGACTTCTTGAGCACGTCTGTGTGCACTCTTGGCATCTGTAGCACCACCCATACTTTTGAAACCATGGTGCACTACCGTCTAGCCTTCACTAGATGGCTGTAAGGCACAGAGTGCATGAACCGCCTCCCGCCACCACCCACAATGCCTCTCAATCTCCTGCCTTGCAAATCCGGGGCAGGGCTTAAAACAAATCAAGGACAAATGACCAAAATCAGGACACAGCCTATAAAAAGGTAACGTTGAGGCAAAATTAGGGATGTCCCTAAAAATCAAGGACAGTTGAGAAGTATGCCCTCCATCCCCAAAGGAGGAAAACAGTCCATGGGATACTAGATCCTTTGGCCCTGGCTGGCTCTCTGATGCAGGCTTGTTCTCGAACCCAGGTCATCGGCTTCACAACCAGTAGCACTACCACTGTGTTGGTGGGCTGGCTTTGTAATCTGATTTTGTGTATGTGTGTGTGTGTGTGTGTGTGTGTGTGTGTGGCGTGCGCATATGTGTGTGTGTGTTTGTGTTTATCTTACCGTATTTCACTGAATAGAAGCCATCCTCAAATACAAACCGCAGGTCAAAAAGCTGCCCTCAAATAGAGTTGCATTTATGTCAGATAAAGCTCTGTAGGTGGGACTCTTGATCTTTATCTGTAAACATGATTGTTGTGCTATTTCTTTTTAAACTTTCTGATCTCAGTTCATGTTTGTTGTGCTTATTTTGCTATGAAGTAGACCAGTAGCAGTATATTTGATCATATTCAGGATGTGTAATATTTTCTTTTTCACGCTTAAAATAGGATTTTGCAATACACACCACCCTCAAATACAAACTGCCCCAGAATACAAGCCGCTGGTCAAAATAAAAAATTTGAATAGAAGCTGCGGCTTCTATTCAATGAATGACAGTAAACGCTATTCCTAATATATAGTAAGAGTATTTACAGTTTGTACCTTCCCGTTGTTTGACCCACTACTCTGTGTCTAGCCACTCCTGCCATGCATTTCTTCCTGGCTGGACACTGCTCTTGCTCGCACCCTTTCAGACCTGACTACTGACCCTCAACCACTGCCGCTCTGAACTTGCGCCTTAGCACTGGAGGCCAGCCAACCTTATTTATTTATTTAAAAAGCTTAACCAGGAAAAAAAAACTTACTGAGCTTGAAACAGCTCATTTCCAGATGTATCCTGGGGAGAGGAGAGAGGTAATAACTAATCAGTATGATAATAAAGTTCAGAAGTCAAATACAGAGATATAGACAGACACGCGGAATTGTAAATTCTGGAGGCAATTTAGGACTGAATGTAATTAAAACACATAACAATATAAGAGAAGAAGGGAAAAGTAGTGAAACAGCATGGAACAGAGCAAAACTAGAGAGGGAGAGAAGAACGAACAGTAACAAATAGGGAGGGAGGGAGTATAAAAGGAAAGGATCATGTACGGCTGTAGGAAAGATAACAATGAACATAAAGAAAAGACTTTAGAAAGGAAGGAGAAGAGGCAGAATGAATAGAAAGGGGAATAGAGAACCAAACTTTTGGAAAACATAGGAAAAAGCAGACTGACCAACACTAGATTTTCTAGAGGGAAGAGAGAGAAAGAGGGAAGTGGTGTTGCGGAGAGGGTAGGAGGAAGAAGGAGAAAGAGATAGGAGGGATCTGAGATAAGAGGGAAGGAAGTCAAACCAGAATTTGGATAATAAAGAGACACAATGGGAAAGGCACTTAGCTTCAGGAGAGAGGAGAGAAAGGGCTGAGTAAAGACAGCAGTGGTGAGTACGAGGTGAGCAATCTAAAGCAAAATGACAGAAAGAATGAAAAAGGGTGTCCAGTCTGGCAAGGGAAGATTTAGGGGCACTACTGTAGATCAAGTCACCGTAGTCAAACCTTAGCAATTGACCTAGGAACTTTCAGCTGTACATGCCAGCAATGGAAGGAAGAGGCATGCAGAGGCAGGACCCAGTGACGTGGGTTTGGGGCTGGCCATCCTGCATTCAAGTCGACCTGTGGAGGAGGAGGAGGAGGAGGAGGAGGAGACAATGTCCCCCTGGTCATCCACGATGTCAAGAATCCTCACATCCTGCAGGAGGTACTACAGAGTGGGTGGTTTCAAACCATCCTGCCCAGAGCCTGTGTACATAGCCTCCATAGGATGTCCAGAGCCCACTTGGTAAGAAGGTGTAAGTCAGGATCAGATTCTATCTCATGTCTCTCTGTGCATCAGAGCAGAGCACTTCCAGCCAGTGCTACCTGGCCAGCTTCCTTATTTGTATGTTAAAAAAAGTATACAGTGGACCATTACCACATACGACTGAATGAGGGAGAGGGGTAGTAGGTGGAGAGTGTGTACAGAAAACTAAAATTTCTGGCTACACTCGGGGTGTTACCTCTCTTTATTTTGCATATTGCATTTTTTTCTCCTTGGGAGGAGGCAGGTCTCAGCCCTGTCTCCACTCCCCGCAACAGGAATCTGCTTCCCTTAAACCACAGAAGCCCAGTCCCTTGGAAGCAAACGTATGCTCTGCAGAGCTGCAGCCCGCCCTTCGAGCCGCTTGGAAACTGCACTTCCACCAGGCCTCCACCTAGTGACAGTCAGAGGCTGAGATGGGTAGCCACCCCTTCCCAGGACAGGAGAGGAGAGCAGTCCCTAGTACATTTGATCTTCTCCCACCCCGGCCGACTTTCAGCGACTCGAGTCCATTCCTGAACCTGGGGCACCAGTGTGGCAGCAGGTAAGGCACTTGGCACCTTAACCCTCTGTGCCACTGGGCTGGCTTAGCTCTCCTTTTTATCTACAGACTGTAGGGCACATCCTCAAATGACAGAAACAGAAGCTGAGAATACTCTGGAAATGTGTGCTTTTCCTGTTCACACAGCCTTCTGCTCGGTGAGTGACACAGATTTAATCTGCTTTTAGTTTGCAAGTCTTAGCATAGAACGTGGCTCAGGAGCAGCAGCATTTCAATCTGTGATGGGTGGGGGGGTTAAGTGCTAGAATGAGGGACTGTGCTTTGTAATGTAGGACAGTTGAAATGTACGTAGGGTAGGAGGTTCCTACAGGCAGTGTAACAGTATCCAGCATGTGCCATGCTAGTCTGCAATCCCAGTGGCAAGGCAAGTTTTAGTTATGGATTTTATTCAGGTTTTATTGACCGGGAAAGGAGGGCTAGACAATGCTGCCTATTTAAACCTTGGCCTGGGTGGTGGGATAGAGATGCAAACCACTTGAAACTGAATAATATTAAAGTGCTGCAGGAGTATATATACTTCCCGAATCCATATGTGTTCAAACATACTTAGCACTCAAAGGGCCCCACATTCAAAAGTGGCAAGCTGCATCGTGCAAGTGCATGTGCTGCGCAACTCAACTGCGCCAGCACAAAAATGGTATATTCAGAAGGTGCGCCATGAAATGCGATCACACATGTGCAGATGAATATCCTGAACATGCGCAATCCCGCAGTGGGAGATGCACAGCGCGGCAGGTGCCCAGAGCCCAGTGCACAGCATACAGAAGTACGCGATGCAAAGCCACTTGTGTGGCAAGCAGATTTGCAGTATTCAGCCATGATATGCAAATAGCCCCACTGCACAAGTCAGTGCCCAAACAGCACATTTGCATCTTGTTACTGGGATGAATGCAGGCCATTTACATACCATTGGCATGCCTAGACCCAGCATTTCAAGGCAGCACCACCACTCCACAAAGGTGATCTGGGGGTACTGCAGCCTAGCAGGCTGGTGAGAATGCATGGTTGTATGTGGGTGGTCTGCAGTACCCTGAGTACAGTGTTACACCCCCCAGCCCTTTGGAACCCAAATGTGTGCCAAGGTATGTGACAACTGTTCAGAATGTGTGGCACAGCAGCACACATGAACTTGCAAGCCCAGAAGACTGGAAAGAAGTGCACTACTGTTGCTAATGCATGTTGATAATAAAGCATCTCATAGTATCATACAATGCTGCATAACAGTCTCAGTGGTCAGAGTGTACTATCACCCACTCTACGTGGGTCAGAGGGTGACTGAGAGACAACATGAGTGCTGTACCACGTGCTGTGTGACAGTTGAGTGTTTTACAGTGCCACTACACATAGCCATGTTCGTGCCCTAGGTGGCCACATCCACAACACTGGCAGGATCCAGTGTCCTTGGGGCATGCCCTTGCCACGTCCAGACTGCAGGTGGTGCCACCCTTGTCCTGAGCTGCTCACAGTTGTGCACTGTTCACCACCAGTACACCACAGTGATCTGAACTCAGGGCCCCTGTGGTGGTGTCACACTGCAGGGATGACACCGGTGGCATGTATGTGGTTCCTGGTGGCATGGGCCTGGCACGGGCATGCAGTGTACAACTATTGTTTTCCACTGTGTGTGTGCCACTGGGATGTCCCTGACCCATGCCAGGCTGCCACCTGTACCACCATGCATCCTGGCCACTATTGTTCCAGATGCCACCATGGCCGCATGCCTCCACCGGGTGGCACTCTGCAGCCACATGGGTGCAGGTCATGGCACCTGGTACATGTGCCGCATTGTGGCTGTCTGCTCTGTGGATGTGCTAGGGGGTGCCTGAGTAGCATGTGGCAGCTGGGCATCCCCGACCTGGGTGTGGTGGTGGGGTAGCTGACTGGGCAGTGCTGGTAGTGTCAACTACCAGCACCCGGAAGGGCAGGCACAGCGCAGGTATGGCCTTGGGGAACTACCATCCTGGCATGACTGCTGTGTGTGTGTGCCTGGAGCACATCCTGGTAAACCTCCGAGGGCTGTCTCTGGGTCACCTGTCTGCAGTTCAGCAGCCTGCCTGTGGGTGGCTGGCCAGTTTAGGCCATCCATTTGTCTTCCTACCTTTGTGCGGCACACTTGTGGGATGCATGGCATATGCGCCACACATTTTGGCTGAATATACAGCACAGCAGCACAGTCAGGTGCCTGTCCCCTTTTCCTGCGCCACATACATTATATATATGCAATCGCACATACTGATATGCGCAACACATCCGTCCCTTTTGAATATCACGCTTCTGTGAATTTTCCAGGATGCGTCGCTCATCTCCATTTTGAGCTGCACATCTCTTTTGAATATGTGGACCCAAGAGTTAAACTGCTGCTGGTATTTTAGTGAATGGGGAAAATTTGGCCAAGACACAGGGGGGAATTCACCCAACTCCTCTCAATGTGCTTATAACATCCACTTGAACAACCACCAGTACAGACAGATGAGATGATGGTTTAATTATCAGCTGAAGGATGGAACTTTTCAGCTTTGGAACTTTGCATTTACTGTTTGAATCCTGCCACCAATACATTTATTGTGGGACCCTCAGCATACCACTGATACATTTATTGTGGGACCCTGAGCATGCCACTGATACATTTATTGTGGGACCCTGAGCATGCCACTGACACATTTATTGTGGGACCCTGAGCATGCCACATGATACATTTTTTTGTGGGATCCTGAGCATGCCACCGATACATTTATTGTGGGACCCTGAGCATGCCACTGATACATTTATTGTGGGACCCTGAGCATGCCACTGATACATTTATTGTGGGACCCTGAGCATGCCTCTGATACATTTTTTGTGGGACCCTGAGCATGCCACCGATACATTTATTGTGGGACCCTGAGTATGCCACCGACACATTTATCATGGGACCATGAGCATGCCACTGATACATTTATTGTGGGACCCTGAGCATGCCTCTGATACATTTTTTGTGGGACCCTGAGCATGCCACCGATACATTTATTGTGGGACCCTGAGTATGCCACCGACACATTTATCATGGGACCATGAGCATGCCACTGATACATTTATTGTGGGACCCTGTGCATGCCACCGATACATTTATTGTGGGACCCTGAGTATGCCACCGACACATTTATCTTGGGACCCTGAGCATGCCACTGATACATTTATTGTGGGACCCTGAGTCTGCCACTGATACATTTATTGTGGGACCCTGAGCATGCCACTGATACATTTATTGTGGGACCCTGAGCATGCCACTGACACATTTATTGTGGGACCCTGAGCATGCCACACGATACATTTTTTTGTGGGATCCTGAGCATGCCACCGATACATTTATTGTGGGACCCTGAGCATGCCACTGATACATTTATTGTGGGACCCTGAGCATGCCACTGATACATTTATTGTGGGACCCTGAGCATGCCTCTGATACATTTTTGTGGGACCCTGAGCATGCCCGATACATTTATTGTGGGACCCTGAGTATGCCACCGACACATTTATCATGGGACCCTGAGCATGCCACTGATACATTTATTGTGGGACCCTGAGCATGCCACCGATACATTTATTGTGGGACCCTAAGCATACCACTGATACATTTATTGTGGGACCCTGAGCATGCCATGGATACATTTATTGTGGGACCCTGAGCATGCCACTGATACATTTATTGTGGGACCCTGAGCATGCCACTGATACATTTATTGTGGGACCCTGAGCATGCCTCTGATACATTTTTTGTGGGACCCTGAGCATGCCACCGATACATTTATTGTGGGACCCTGAGTATGCCACCGACACATTTATCATGGGACCATGAGCATGCCACTGATACATTTATTGTGGGACCCTGTGCATGCCACCGATACATTTATTGTGGGACCTGAGTATGCCACCGACACATTTATCTTGGGACCCTGAGCATGCCACTGATACATTTATTGTGGGACCCTGAGTCTGCCACTGATACATTTATTGTGGGACCCTGAGCATGCCACTGATACATTTATTGTGGGACCCTGAGCATGCCACTGACACATTTATTGTGGGACCCTGAGCATGCCACACAATACATTTTTGTGGTATCCTGAGCATGCCACCGATACATTTATTGTGGGACCCTGAGCATGCCACTGATACATTTATTGTGGGACCCTGAGCATGCCACTGATACATTTATTGTGGGACCCTGAGCATGCCTCTGATACATTTTTTGTGGGACCCTGAGCATGCCACCAATACATTTATTGTGGGACCCTGAGTATGCCACCGACACATTTATCATGGGACCCTGAGCATGCCACTGATACATTTATTGTGGGACCCTGAGCATGCCACCAATACATTTATTGTGGGACCCTGAGCATGCCATGGATACATTTATTGTGGGACCCTGAGCATGCCATCAATACATTTATTGTGGGACCCTGAGCATGCCACCAATACATTTATTGTGGGACCCTGAGCATGCCACTGATACATTTATTGTGGGACCCTGAACATGCCACCGATACATTTATTGTGGGACCCTGAGCATGCCATTGATACATTTATTGTGGGACCCTGAGTATGCCACCAGCACATTTATCATGGGACCATGAGCATGCCACTGATACATTTATTGTGGGACCCTGTGCATGCCACCAATACATTTATTGTGGGACCCTGAGCATGCCACCAATACATTTATTGTGGGACTCTGAGCATGCCACCAATACATTTATTGTGGGACCCTGAGCATGCCACCGATACATTTATTGTGGGACCCTGAGCATGCCACCGATACATTTATTGTGGGACCCTGAGCATGCCACCAATACATTTATTGTGGGACCCTGAGCATGCCACCGATACATTTATTGTGGGACCCTGAGCATGCCACCAATACATTTATTGTGGGACCCTGAGCATGCCACTGATACATTTATTGTGGAACCCTGAGCATGCCACCAATACATTTATTGTGGGACCCTGAGCATGCCACTGATACATTTATTGTGGGACCCTGAGCATGCCACCAATACATTTATTGTGGGACCCTGAGCATGCCACCGATACATTTATTGTGGGACCTTGAGCATGCCACCAATACATTTATTGTGTGACCCTGAGCATGCCACCAATACATTTATTGTGGGACCCTGAGCATGCCACCAGGCCGCCCTATGAATCACTCTCTCACAGTTAAATAATTGGATAATAGTAAGACTGCATCCTGAAAACAAGACTTTACAGCTAAGCTAGGCATTTTTGGGCAAGTAAATTGTAAAAATAAAAATAATCTGCCTCTGATGTGCTGCCAAGCATCTTCTGAGTATGTACTCACTTGTCTTGTTTTCTGCACTTTTACCAGTATTTTAATGGTATGCTGCTCCAGTCACATTTTACTGGCATTCTTCATTAGACAAATCTGATTATTTGCAAAAAATTGGGTTACACTACTACTTTAACAGGTATTATGTGTGATTGCATTATTTATACATGATCTGTGTTTTCATCTAGACTGTGCTAAAAAAATGGGGTGTGAAATCCAGCCCTCTTCTTAGTAAAACAAATTAAGCATATAAGAAGAAATTAACTTCCAAATGGAGAGAGAGAGAGAGAGAGAGACAGTTTGAATCCCACCTAAAACCTGACATGCTGCCAATTTGGTAGTGCAGCCTTAGTACTACTGCTCACTTCACCGGCAGCCCGGGTTCAGGAATGGACTCAGGCCATTCGGAGGTTGGCCGAGGGAGGGAGGACTGAGTGTCCCAGTGACAGCTTTCCTCCCTTTGGGGGGGGTCTGTGTTCTGCTGCTTGGCTGCCCCCTGGTGTAGGCCAGGTGGAAATTGCAGAGTGAAGGAACCAACCAATGCCATATGCAAATGCGCGTGCATGCCATTACGCGTATGTGTGAGATTCAGTGCAGGCAGGCACCCTACTGAGGAAACAAGGCGGGAAAAGCCCCAGTCCATCAGAGTTGATGCTGGCACCTCCTCCGCAGGCCCATGCTTGTCCAAAGTGGCAGGCCCCTCATCAGCATGGTGCTACTTGGCAGGTGCTGGTAAACCTGCAAGTCCACAAAAAGATGGGTAATGGGGCTGAGGGGGTCATCGGGAGGGAAGTGAACCGGGGTCTGAGAAGCAGAAAAAGCAGAATAAAAAACCCTGACATGCCAGTGTGCGAGGTAAGAGGGTTGTAGCCACCCCAGCATGGTAGTACCACACCCCTATAACTAACTGCCAATTCAAACTGGCATGCAGCCACCTTATAGGTGACCGGTAAAGAAAACTGCAAAAGTCTTACCTTTTGCATTATTTGTTCCATTACCACTTTATTTCATTCTTATTCTTTTTTATTGGTCTATAAAGTTGAAATGTTCTGATTTTTTTTTTTATTTTACTTACATAATAAAATTGTGGGTATAGAAGCCCATGCAACTAAATTCTGAACTGTCACTAGTAGAGGGCAACTGGTGACATCACAATCCCCACACATAGCCAGATGCATGTTTTGTGATAGTGAGATTATATGCAGCCACCAACTGGTGACAGAGCAGAATGTGGCTTCACACCTGTTTATAGCTGTGGTTTCATTACATGTGAAAAACACATAATAATTCATAACCACATTATAATATGTTGGCTACTGCATGTGCTCAGAGTCAAGGCTTACTTTTTCGACAATAAATAAAGTAACATAGAGCACTCATTTATGAAAAACACTGAATTTAGGGCTTTCAGGAAACTGTCTTCTATTAGAAAATGCATTTTCCTGACACTACTTGAAAAAAAGGTGAGCTCATTACATGCACGAGTTTACATACAATTGGGTGCTATGTTACTAGTGTACAAGCACTGAAAGCAGACCACTGGACTTTCGGCTGGGATCACAGATACTAAAAATATCAGAATTAACTAAACAACGTCTCTTTTCAACTGAATCAGTGAGGGTTCTTTTTAATTGCAATAATAAAGATGTTGTCTTGTATACTTTTTCAATGGGGCACAAAACTCAGCTAAAAGCTGACAGTGTCCCTTTAAAAATATAGGAAAGTTTAGAGTAAATGATGAAAAATTGGATTTCATTTTTCATTTAGTTAAAAAAAATTAACCTAAAAAACTCCTTTGGGCTCACAGTGACCCCAAATGCCTTTGTGTATTCTGGAAAAGTCATTTATTTCTCACAGTGATTTTATTCCAGTGTTTTTTTAAACACTATGGAATGCTAATTCTCTCCCTTTTTATTATGTTTGCCTGCCCGCATGTGCAAGAAACATAGTGCTACCATACAAGTTTTTGTAGGTGTGGCACCCCCGCTTCCAGTGCCCTGGGGTTTTTTGCAGGCGCAGCCCCACCACACCAATGAATGTCCCAGTTGTCTATGACAGCAGTTCAGATGCAGTGGTATACAGTTGAAAGCAAATGACCGCTACCATCAGTGGTGGTAAGGTGTAGGCAATTTGCATACTGCCTACATGTCACCATCATGCAGTGGTCGTTTTCTTTGAACTGTAGGCCACTGCATCCCAACTGCTGTCATAAACAGCTCATTTTCTGTTTAAACACTTGGGCACAAATAAGACTGGTGGGTGCAGTTTGCAGGAAAGAAAAGAAATGGAACAAAAGCAGCGCTTCTGCATTTAAAATCATGGCTGTATATCTCTTTATTGAATCTCACTGTAGATTCAGTGAGGTTTTAGTGGGTTAAAACGTTCTTTCTGCAGCTAGTTTCCTCAAGTGTCCTATAGCAACTTCCTCTATCCCTATGATTGTGAGCACCAGAATTGTCCAGAGGAGAGCTGAACATGGTGATCATGCAGAGAAAAACGGCAATTCCGGTGGGACGGCAGAGACTGTGGCAATCAGGGTTGAGTTATTAAAAGCTGCACAAAAAGAAAAATAATTAAAGTATTTTATTTATTGACAGGGCATAATATACCCTGTAAGTGGCTTTTGAGAAGTATCACAACTTATTGGTCTATATGTCAATGGAACAGCTATTTATCCTTTATATAAATAAATATACTGTATGTTTAATAATTATACAAGAGTTTATTTCATTTCCAACACCATGGTGCAGAAACAGTATTGTTGCGTGTGATAAATAGGATAAATAGCTGGTCCATTGACATACACACCAATAAACCGTGATACTTCTCAAAAGCCACCTACAAGGGTACATTATACTCTGTCAGTAAATGAAATAGGTTTATTATTTATTTTGTGGTGCAACTTTTAATAAGGTATAGCATACTTCATGTACAGTAATGCAACCTTGACGGCTCTCCACATCCCAGATGGCCCTCGCATCCTCTTTTGTTCAGGTCATGTTACCTGCCCCGCCACACTACACAGGAACATGACCACACTCACATCACTCACTGAGTAGCTATCATTTCTCATTTACTGAGAGCCTTACTTGACTCCTCCTGTCTTGTTATGGTGTAATTTTTGCATATGCAGCCCATGATGCTTTACATTGTGGGGGCATGTGTGATTTTGTTATGGTGTGACCCATATTTACCCCCCCAAAAGAAAACTTCAGAACCAATGGTCCAGCTCTGACTGGACAATCCAAACTGTGCAAGACAAGATTTTCTGAGTGCTTTGTATTGTTGGAAATTATAATAAGAGGAGGAAAATGCTGGAAAAAGAAAGGATTCCAGTGCCGGGCTGCACAAGAAACAGCTAAATCCACGCAGTCAGGGCTGGTCAAGGTGCATTGTAGGGGTGGGCCAGTTCACATGAAGGGATGATGTTATAACACTGGGACCCCCTTTGCTGTTCAATCCCTATTTTGTGGTGACAGTGGAACCTGGGGACCAGGTACGGCAGGCTGTTTGGAACCCCCTTCCTCCACCTCTGAAGCATAGCAGATTAGGCCATGATAACTATAGAATTGGTGGGGAGGGTGTATGTTCATATTTCTTGCTTACTAGTGGGTCCCAGGGTGGTAGCCTGGGTAAAACATTGGCTGGACAACAGGACACATAAGGTAATTGTAAATGGAGTCCACTCTGAAGAAAGAGGGGTTACCACAGGGTTCAGTACTGGGTCCAGTCCTTTTTAATGTCTTTATAAGTGACATTGCAGAGGGACTGGAAGGAAAAGTATGCCTCTTTGCAGATGATATCAATATCTGCAACAGGGATGATACACAAGGAGGTGTGGAAAGGATGAGAAGGGACTTGGCAAGGTTGGAGGAATGGTCAGAAGTATGGCAGCTTGGATTCAATGCAAAAAAGTGCAAAATAGTGCACCTGGGAAACAAGAACCCAGGGGAAGATTACACAATGGAGGGAGGTAGTAACAACAACAAAAATGGAAAGGAACCTGGGGGTAATCATATTAGATGACCTTAAGGTTAGCAAGCAATGTGAGAAGGCAGTAGGGAGGGCTGGGGGATATTGGGATATATAGGGAGAGGCATTACCAGCAGAAAACAGGAAGTTGTTATCCCTCTGTACAGACAGTTGGTAAGACCCCATCTGGAGTACTGTGTCCAGTTCTGGAGAACCTATCTCCGCAAGGACATAGACAGGATAGAGGCAGTCCAGAGGAGGGCAACCAAAATGGTGCAGGGTCTGCAAGAAAAGCCATACAAGGAGAGACGAAAGGAGCTTAATATGTATACCCTTAAGGAAAGGGGGGAGAGGGGGGACATGATAGAAACATTTAAGTACCTCAGTGGAATCAACAAAGTCCAAGAGGGTAGCATCTTTCAGAAAAAGAGATGTACAAGAACAAGGGGACACAATTTGAAGATGAGGGGTGGTTCAGGGGCAATATGAGGAAGTATTTTTTCACAGAGAAGGTGGTAGATGCATGGAACAGTCTTCTTGAAGAGGCTGTGGGGTCTAAAACTGTGGGAGAATTCAAGAATGCATGGAACAAACATAAGGCAATTTTTGTGGGGGGTAGGAAGAAATAGGCTGTTGGTTAACTACGATCTGCAGCTCATCCTGTAGGTGGGGAAATGGGCAGACTAGGTGGGCCAAGCGGTCCTTATCTGCCATCAAAGTCTATGTTTTTATGTTTCTATGTTACTAACCTCACTGCTGTTTTTTTTTCTTTTTTTGATACGTACTGCTGAGGAGAGCAAATGAAACTGACAGAATTTCGGACTGCTCACATTCGGTTTTCACTCGCGCTCCTCAGTAAGGGATAGAGGCTGGCAAATAGTTAATATGCTGAAGCATAATAATATGCAGTTTCTTTTAATTATTGATTTTGTTGCCATCATCAGTTTCACAGTATGAGACCACCCAGATCAAAGGAAGTTCCACACAAACCAACAGTAAAGAACTGAACTGCAGTTAATAAATTAATCGCACGTGAAACTGACAGACCGTTCATCTGGTAATATTTTAACACAGCAGTTTTCTTTTACTGAACATCTGCATTTACATTTGACTTTGAAAATATCTACAAATTAATCTCTGAAGGTTGAGGTTTGACACTTCTTGTGCAGAACAGTTTGTTAGTTGAACCCCCTTTAAAAAGACTGAACACTAAGTAAGCTGAGACAGATGGGATGAGGACTTATGAAACACATCCCTCTCAATACCTACCACCCGCAGTTCTGCACCCCACAAACATAGGATCAACACTGGGATGCCGAATCCCCGTGTCTCGATCAGGATGCCCCTGGTGTCTTTTGTGAGCCCTCCCTCCCAGCACTACTACACATGCATGGTTATTTCTTGTGTGCGTGACTTTTTTATCCCTTAACACTAGTTTCAAAATTAATATTCCAATCAACTATAACTGCCCCAGTCCTGCCCTGTATTTTCCCTGTTCTAACCCTGCTCCATAGTAGCTGCACAACTGGAGGCTCCAAGTGTAATCTTACATGAATTTCTTCCTTTACTTAAGCTCAAACCTTTTTTCCAATCCTCCTCTCCCCTCTCTCATCTATGGGAATGCTGCAGACATGTCAGTCCATGGTGAGCACTGCAGGCTGTGCGACTCATGGTGATGTCTATGGCTCTGGTACTCATCTTTGCACTGCTGCTGATTACAACTAGCTCCTCAGTGACATCACTTTCTGTCTCAGGATCCCATGAAATGGCTGCCGCCTTGTTTTGATTTACAGAGTATTTAGATATTCATATCTCAGGACTCTTGACACCTACAAGGAAGTTCCATACCTCATCTGAAATATCTTTTTATGGGCTTTCACAATTGAGAGACCCCCATGTTTACTTCTCCTTTAATTTTGTCCTTTGCTCACCGAATGTCACATACAGTGGCATTGCCAGTTCTGAACTGGCAGGCAACATCCATCACCTTCTCTCCTGCCTCCAGCGATTCAAAAACACAGAGCTTCTGAAATTCAGGGTAAAGCTCCAACATATATGATGAGATGGCAACGATGGGTGTTCTACCAAGCTCTGGTGCAACCAAACTTTTACCCTTAGTTTTGGTTACTTTATTGGGGGGGGTCAGGTGGGAGGATCGGACAGTTATAGAAGAATTGAGGGAAAAGAGAATTTAATTAAAGAAGATAGGGCCTTACCAAGAAAGAGGAAATTCATCAACTGGCTATAAAAGACAAGAACGAATAGACAAAACACAAGAGGTGAATAAGGAAAGATAGGTACAAAATGGAGCTGGAGCTTTACCCTTCGAATGGTCCCTGACCTAAAAGTAGTATAACTATCATATCAATCATTTAAACCTCTGGGTGGACTATATAAACTGTCAATAATATAAAATGACTGAAGATATGTGGCAATATACAGAAATGTAAGAAATGTATTCTTGGCATAAGTGTAACAAAAACCTTTTAATAAAAAAAGATATTTAAAAAAAAAAAGAACACAGAGCTTTTGTGCCATGTCAAGGACTAAACATTTACATTTTGCCATTCCAACAGTAAGGTAAGACAGGCTGTACTCAGTACAACATCATTCAACACACTTCTCTACTATGCTTTGTAATTGCTTCTCACCTCTCGGCCAGTTTACGGTCAGTCTGAAGTGTTGTGTCTGTAGAGGGGGACACGTCTGACCTTCAGATAACTGAAGGTTTTAGTTATCCAGGGTTCAGATAAACTGGGTTGTACTGTAATACCTTAATTCTTTTTTTTGTGGTATAAGAAACTTCATGTCAGCTTAAGATACAAAGCCCTTAAGTGCTGTCAGTGAGCTGCAACATAGAGTGGCTCAAATATTTCAGACTTTTGAGTGCCTGGGAATTTCCCCCGTATGCCTCGGTTGCTGAAAACAAAATCGTAGCTTTGAGGTAGTGGAAAAATATACTTCTGCCTAAGAAGACAAATAAAATAGATTTTGTTTTAATAAATCTGGTGCTCCACAAACAGGGCTGTATACAGACAGTTATACAAAAATTATTAACAGCTCTATCCGTGGCGCAAAACCTTGCCATTCCTATAAAAAAAGAAAAAGACCTTCTGTAGAAGGAACCTTCTAATTTTGCAAACCAGAGTTTTTCTATATGTGTCCTGTAAAGCCAGATAAAGAAACTTACTGTTAAAACCATACTGAGAGAGCGAGGAGAGCGCACTGGAGGTCAGGGTGTTTGCTGAGCACTCTCTCTCTCTCTCTCTCTCTCTCTCTCTCTCTCTCTCTCTCTCTCGCTCTCTCATCCTCAGCATTCTCTGACACAGTTTTATTTGTTTTTGATAACTGGTTAAGTGCACTAGACATTAAAAATGCCAATTTTCAGACATGACCCGGGAGAGAACAAGGTAAAAGTCATCACGTAAACACATTTTACAGAGAAAGTAAGTACAGTTTCTAGAGGGGGAAAACCACAGTTTAGCAATAACAAATCAAATTTAATTAAGAATAAGCAATACAATAACAAAGTATTATACAATGGCAAGAAAGAATCCTGGCTTCTGATTGGTTAGTTGGCCATCACAGCAGGGATGTTATCCTGGCAGAACATCCCTGCTGATGATGGGATTGAGATTGATGATTGTTTGCATCTTCTCTTAAAAACATTTTGTAAACACTAACCTTCCTCACCTCCCCAACCCTTAACAAAGTCAACTTAGACTGCTTCCACAGTGATTGTTATTATGTATCTACCAACATTGACTGATTCCTCAGCACTTGTTAATATGTATCTCCCTGTATGCTTATTATATAAAATGTCCTTTATTGTTTCATTCTTATTGTATTACAACTATGTCTCACAACTATGACTCAGGGTCTTCTTAAGCTCCTAGATGCGGTAACCCGCCAATGTAAATACACTGTGCTGTGTGACCTATGTATTTATTTTTATTTTATTTATTTATCAAGTCTAGGATTACAAATACCTTTGAGCCAAGGCTCTTTTACAAAGGTTCCACGTCAGAGAAATACAAATTATGGGGAACATCAAGACAGACATTATAACAATGTGGACATTGCAAACAGATTACAGATTAATACAATGCAAGGGTAACATTGTAAGCAAGGCAGCCAGTGGCATTTGTAAGAGAAAACAGACAAGAGATAAGAAGTGCCAGAGTCATGGGGGGGGGGGAGGAATGTAGGTAGGGTGAGGAGAGGGTGAAAAGTGCAGCACTGGGTATACCAAGATGTGAGGGTAGAATCCAGTGAGGAGGGGAGGGGGGGACCACTAGAGCAGGCAGGGAAGTGGAGAAACAAGGTTAAGTTGGGCAGTCACAGGAGCTGTTGGTAGTGAGATAGTCCCGGAGCCTACTTTTAAATATACCAATTGTTGGGGCAGAGGAGATGGTGGGGCTGAGACCATTGAACCAGAGTGGTGCTTGATAAGCAAAAGAGCATTGTCCCTGTGAAGTGTGACAGTGGGGGACTTTCAGTAGCTGTAGCGTGGATCTCCGAAGGCACCATTTGTTGGTTCGGTGTTGTAACAGAGTTGAGACTCCAGAAGGTGCAAGGCCAAGGTATATTTTTTTTCGCCATAGAGCAGGTGAGAAACTTTATGCTGTTTAATAGTTGGAGCCAGCCGGTCTGGGTGTACAGGTCACATGTGTGGGTGAGACGGTGAGCACCAGTGATGATATGTATAATATTATTAAATGCAATGTTTGTGCTTTTTTGTACTGATGTGGAGCCTTTGCAAAGGAGTCTATGACTCAAAGGGTTGTAATTCTGATTCTCTCAATAAATAAATAGATTATTCCACATGTAATGTGTCTGCTGTCAACAAAGTCTATCTAGACTGCATTCCTCAATGCCTGTTTACTATGTACTCCACATGTATGCCTATTATGATATGTATGTTGTGTGCACCCAAGGTTGTTACATCCCTGTACTGTTCTCCCTGTACTGTTCTTGTTTTGACATGGAACCTTTGTAAACAAACTTCTAGCTCAAAGGTATTCATCCAATAAATTAAATAAATAATAAAAATAAATAAGTAGTGTCCCACTTGAGGAGATTTGATTTGGAAGCACCAGCATAAGTAACTGATCCATAGGTGAGGGCAGGAAGAAGGACACCCTGGGCAATAACAATTCTGGTGGAGTGTGTGAGAGCATAGAGGGTTTTGTAGACCAGGCCTAGTTTGCAGTTTACTGCACTACACGTGTTGGAGATGTGCTGCGCAAAGTCAAGGGAGGGGTCAAGGGTAATGCAAGGTATTTGAATGTATCATGATCTCCGAGGTGGGCGCCATCACAGCAGGAGATGCATAGCTGTTCAGAACATTTCTATAATCTATACTTGGTGCAATACTTGGAGTTTAAGTCAAACAGAAGACTTTGTTTGTCCATAATGCTTGACTCCCCTAAGCAAGGGGGATTATATTCCTTGTTTTAGTAGATAATCATCTAGTTTTTTTTAAACACCCATGCTATTAGAATCAATGATTTCTGAGGGAAGTTTGTGCCAAATACTCACAATTCGATTATTAAAAAGTATCTACTCCTATTGTTTTGTGGATAGGTTAACTTAACTTGTTTATTATGACTTCTAAGATGGAAATTTCAAGTTGAGTAGTATATGCCCAGCTCATCCAGCATGCGTGCATCTTTGGAAATGCGATACATATAGAGCAAATCCCCTCTCAAATGTCTGTTCTCTAGGCTATATAAATTCAAGGTCTGCAGTCTATCCTCGTAAGGAACCCCCGTCATCCCCCTGATCATTCTGGTCATCCTTCTCTGCACTCCCTTGACAGCATTTATATCTAGAGGCAGAACCGAAGAACATGGAGTGGGTTTTGTTCGTGTTTAATACAAGTTTGTTACAGTGGAGCAAGTGTTGTTTTGGAAAGGCTGCAGCCTGCATTACCAAATCGGGGGAAAATTTCCCTTAAAACTAGTGATGTCTCAACACAAAAGAAACTACTGCTTGAGCATACATAAAATTAAAAGAACAAGTTATAAATGAAATATAGTTTATTACATTGTTCTGTTCTTTCCCCCCACCCCTGCTTACTTCAGTTTATATTGGACACATTATTATAAGTTACTATGATAACATCCGTAAGTGCAGTATTGTGCATCAAGACATTTCATTTTTTGTTTTATTGAAAAGGTGCCTTAAAATAACAGGTTCTATACTTGTATATGGGATGAATGCTCTGTAGAGCTCCTTAGGAGCCAGCAGCCTTCAAGCTTGACAATTTATTCTGAGGACCAAATGTCAGTCACAAAGAAAGAGGAGGGGCTATAGTTCATTACGCCCTCTTACATATTCATGGGTATTTTTTCTTGTGCTATATGATCAAAACTTTCTGTTATTAAAAGGAAGGGTCCTGACTTTATAGAGATATAACTTTTTATATTTTTTTCTGTATGTATTATATTAGACGCAGACTATATTGTATTAGAATAGTGGGCTGATCACATGACTGGTGGGAGGTGTATAAAGACCCTGAAGACAGAGTGAACTTCAGATTAGCCTTGTGGATGATCTCAGTCTACCCAAAGCCAGGGTGAGAGTAGGACATACAGAGGTGTATGGTCCTGGGATGCACAATGGAAAAAAGATTTGCAAGCTTGTTATGATCCCAGCTGTGTGAATACATCAAGAAGTAGTGGATTGCTGTTTGCCATTTGTGATTTATTTATTTTAGTTTATTATTTTTGTAAATAAAGCCATGCATTTCTGTGTTGTACCTTATCTTGGTTGTTCATGTTACCCTCATCCCACACCCAATGACAAGCGACCCGGAATGGATTGCACCTGTCCAACAGCCCAGCACATAAACAGTGAGGGAAATACACAACATCCCCACTAACTGCAAAGATTCTGATCTCAGGGAGCCTTCGTCTACTGATATACATGCTCTCTTAGCCACTCTGTCTCATGGTCAACAAATGAAATAAATCCTAAAGAGACTCTTAATAAGAAAATAAGCACCAGGCAGAAGATCCTCTCTTACCCACACTCTCTGTTAGCCACAATAGGCAGAAGGGAGCAAATATATGATGAATATGCTAGATTCGGGAAGCAAAACAAGAAAAAAGGCAGGCATAAAATACCACCCAGCCTAACTATCAAACAAAGTCCCCCCACAAGGAAAAACATTCTCTTGTACTTAACTGAGGCTTCTCTATTACTTAGCTGAGGCACCTGGGTAGGGAAAAAAGAATGTAATCAGTAGCCCGTCAATGAAGAACAACCCAGAACTGTCCAGTACTCCCCATTCAGGTACTGTAGTAACTAAGAATGAGTTAGCAGGTTAGTCAGTTTGAAAGCTGTAACTTAATGGGCATGGTTTGTAAATTTAAGGGTGCTCCCTGACACCAGGTAGACCCACCCTGCCTCAGAGTTGCCCAGTCCTGAGAAAAAAAGGAAAAACATTTAAGCAGAAGCATAGAAACATAAAAGCTGACAGCAGATAAGGGCTGCATGGCCCATCCAGTCTGCCCTTTTTTGTTGCATTGCTTACACTGTAGACCCCTCCAGGTCTATGGCACTTTCTCTGCAACCCCCTTACCTACCCTTTATGACTCCCTTGTTCTTATCCCAGGCTTTTTTTAATCCCACCACTGTTTTCACCCCAAGTAGAAAAAGGCCAATTCCATAGAGAGCTCTGTCCATGCATCCTACCCCCTCAGTGGTACTGATGAAATTAACTGTTGTATCTGTAATGTCCATATCCTCAGGGTTCTATGTTAGGTCACAGCTTTTTATTTTTTTAAGTTTTGTTTACCGGGTAGGGTACACTAGGCAAGTAAATGCCTATTTTCAGGTACTTTTGAGCTGTACCACTACCCAAGTGTTGGAGCACAGTTCCCATATGTACTTATTTCCCATTGACAATGTGGCGCGATACTGAAAGACAGGCTCACATTTGATGTAAGCTGAGGGCTTTTATTTTGGAATAGAGGGAAGCAGATTTAGGGCATAGCCAATTTTGGTTTAGGTCACTTAGGAGGATGTGCTCATATTTTAACACATTGGCCCAGATATTCAAACTGCGCCAGGCTGTGGAGCAAGCTTGGGCACAGCTCAACTTGGCTGTGCAGGGGTGTGGACTGGGCAATATTCAACGGAGCTGCACCATGGCTCAGCAGCATTGAATATCGCACCCTGGCCACCCCCGCTGTGCATGGCGCAGTGGCACTGTGTCAGCGCAAGTGGCCAGAGTGGAGCATGGAGATGCGCTAGCACAAGTGCCATTGCACCATTCACAGCACCGCGATATTCAAAACTTGACATCCAAATGGAGCCATAATGTATGCAAGGTGCACATGGGGCCATTTGCATGTCATTATGGCCCCATTTGCATGCATCCACTAGATCACCAGGGGTATTGGAATTTGTTTTTTACAGATGCCTACGATCGGGCAAACATCGGTCCACTGGACCACCAGGGATATTGGACTTATCTCGTTTGTACAAATGCCCGCGATTGGGTAGCTAGGGTCCACTAGACCACAAAGGATAATGGCATATATTCATTTTACACATGCCCACAATTGGGCAGATAGGGTCCGCTAGACCACCAGGGATAATGGCATATTTTCTTTTTACACATGCCAGCAATCGGGCGGATAGCTGGTCCACTGGACCACCAGGGATATTGGACAGTTTCATAAATTTTTTATACAAATGCCCGTGATCAGGCATGGGGGGCCCCGCCAGGTGCAGCCGGAACTCGGGTGGCCACCCACAGGTAGCAGCTGCCGTGTTGTGCCCTGCAATGTGGCAGCTCACCTGTGGGTGGCCATCAGTTGTTCCTTTTTTTTTTAGCTTAACTTTGTGCTGGCAGAGGTAGGGATTGCGCATGCATGGCTCTGCACATCCCGGGCTGAATATCGGGCTGTGCAGGTTATGCATGGGCACACCCCCCCATCTGTGCCTGCATACATTACCGATGTGCTCGGCACAGCCGGGATTTGTATACTTGCCCTTTGAATATCGGCTGGGGCACACAGTGGGTGCGCGTGATTACCAGCACTGTTGCGCATCATGCAACCCTTTGAATATCTGGGCCATTGATCCTAGCAAGATGATCAGAGATAATTACAACAACTGCATCATCACTTTTATTTATTTGTTAGAAAATTGGTAACTGGGAAATGATCCAGCACTGTCACCAGGGGAACAGTACACTCACTCACTTACTTACTTACTTACTTACTTCCTTCCTTCCTTCCTTCCTTCTGTCCTTCCTTCCCCTCAGGTAGACACACAGAGTTACAAACAATTTGGTTTATAGGTGTGACCTGGGGAGAGGGAAACAGGATAATAAATATGAGCAATACAAAATAATAAGCAATATAAATATGGTATACAAAAATTATGGATTGCTGGAATCTCCCTAACCAATCATAGGGCTTCCTTCATTTGTACGTGAGGTACTCTTATTACCATAATGGGCTTCTTGCTGACCACTCGCACCATCAGCATTTTAACTTTTTTTAAAATGATTTTGTATTTTAAAATGTCAGTGCTCTGTAATAATTTTACGGTCCTTTTGGAGGTCCTCTTATGGATGTAAGAGTGTCACCTCGCATGTTCTCAGGACCACAGAACTGCTTGCCTTCAGTTTGCAGTCCTCTGGTCCCAAGACCCTGTGAGGTGGCACTCTTACATCCATAACAGGCCCTTCAACTGGACCATAAACTTAATAACAAAATAAGATTACAATTTCTTCCGATATGTTCAGCAATTAGAGAACAGGTATGAATAAGAGATTACCCACAAAAAACAGGTGCAATCACAGTAAGACATAATAGTATTCTTGAGAAGCAGTTCTTGAAATCTGTTTGAAATAGAAAGGCAGTGGTCCGTTTCCTGTAGGTGTGGGTGTGCGCAGACCAGAGGGCTGATCTGTTGGTGGCGCAAGGTATTCTCCCAGTAATACCCCAGTAAGATCTGTAAATGCTAAATTGAAAGCATTTGTGATATCAAGAGGTTCCTGGAGTGTCCCACTAGCGGAGATAATCAGGTCTGGTGGTGCTCTGGGAGCCCTACCAGTTAGTGATTTCATGGAGTGCCAGAAATCCTTACCCGATCCCCATAATCTGTTGAGTTGGTCCTTATAGTAGGTGGCTTTGGCTTGGTGGACAAGCTTTGTGCAGTTGTTTCTGGCAGCCCTATAGGTGGATAAGTCAGCCTGTTTGCCTGTTGCCTTGACCTTACGCCAAAGATTGTCTTTATGACGCATGAGCGCAATTAGAGTGCCAGAGAGCCATGGGTTTGTAGCTCCTTTAATCTTCTTGATCCGGGGGGGGGGCACAAAGATGTCACAGGCCTGGGTGAAGGTCCTGAGGAAGCAGTCCAGGGCCCAGTTACAATCCATGGCTCTGTCAATCGGAGACCAGTCAATCTGTTTCAGGTGTAGCTTGAAGGCATCCAGAAGTCCGTCTCTCAGGGTGCAGTTTCGGGACACTTTAGGCGGATGCTTTGAGAACTCATTTGACCATATGCACATGACTGGGGAATGGTCACTGAGGCTGTCTGGTAAGACAGAAACCTCCAAGATGTGTTCTGGGTGGGAGGCTAGGAGCCAGTCTATGAGTGTGCTGGTTCTAGTTCGGTAGTTGAGGCGGGTGGCTAGAGTGACCATCTGGGTGAGGTAGAGCCCAGAGATCTGGTCTCTTGCTGATGTTTCACCATGGGAAAGCCAGTTAATGTTAAAATCACCGACTATGACCTGCTCCCAGTTTTCGCCCATCAGCTGCTGATTACTTATAAAATGTTTGAGGCCAGCGGCTTGTTGACCATGGGGTATGTACACCGTGATAAACAGAAGGACTTTGTTCTGTTGTCCTCTGGAGAGTTTTAGGTTTAGGATTTGAGCCTCTTTAGAGTGCATACTGCTGTGCATGGTCTGAGATTTGATATCACTTTTGATGTAAACTAAGAAGCCACCCCCTCATTTGGACAATCTGTCCTGCTGGTAGGAGGTGTGCCTATCGAGGGAAATAGTGGCATCAGTGATTTTTGGGGAGATCCAGGTCTCCGTGAGAGCTGTGATGTCAAGATTAATCAGCTTCACCCATGCCTGGAATTCCATGAACTTAGGAAGGAGGCTGGCTATGTTAAGGGATACGATCCTGAGGAGCCTGGCCCTGGTGGTGGTGCCAGAGTAGGGTGGGCCAGGGTTTGGGTGCACATTAACAGATAACAGCAGCAATAGGAGGCTCAACCTATGAACAAAGCAAGACCAGTGTGCCTAGCTGGGTTTGGTCTTTGTCCCTGTATGCTTAAGGTTGTAGGTGCTGCCTGTCAGGGAACGACTTTGCAGTAGGGCAGCTAGAGTGATGAGAGAGGGGTCATGAATTCTGTAGAGTTGTGGGGGGACAAAGAGGACTTGAGGACAGATGGTATCGACACTTGTGCCCCTCAAACTGTGCCTCTCCTGCCAGTGTAGTAACAGGGCGGGGGGGGGGAGTCCAAGGTAGTTTGGGCCCATTCCCTCTATGTGTGTACTGCGATGTAGGCTAACATAACTATTCTGAGAGTCAGTTTAAGGTGCTTCTGCATTGTGAGAGGTTTTGTGGTGCTAAGGAGTTCAGCTGCAGAGATCAGCAGGGCAGGAGTTTTTCTGGACGTACTCCTGCCATAGTGGCAGCTGAAAGTGAGGTCCGCGAGATGCAGGTTCCAAATATGCAGATGCTAATAAATGGGGTACTAAAACTAATTTAGTTTTGTACCTACTAGAGTTACTGTCAGAGAGGTGGTGAATTTATGATCCCAACTGAGGTGTGGTTACTGCAAATAGTTCCTAACGGGTATTGACACAAGCTGCTAATAGCAACATCCAATAGGGAGGGAGGTGTGGAGGGGAGGGAGGAGGCTAGAGCAGTTTTAATAGAGAAAGTCACAGGCAGGTTAAATGAATAAGAAATATAGCCCCTGTAGCAAATTAAAATTAACTATCCTGTGAACTACGAGTTACAGTCAGCTGTCGGAAATCTTTCTGATTCCGGGCCCGATTCAGCATATTCTAGCTCTAGTAGGAGAGTTACAGGGCCAGAGGGCTGTTTCAAAAACAACGCTGAATGCCAGGACTAAGAGAAGCTGTGCAGGAGTGGTTCAACCAATGTAGAGCCTGGAGAGGGTGCTTAGAGCCAATCAGCTTTGTAGCAGCTGAACCGGGCTTCCCAGTGCAAGGAGGAGGCATACCTGATGTTTGTTGCAGGCAGAGGGTTCTGTTCGGCTGGCCTGGTATGGAGATACCAGGTTGGAGAGTGGCACACTATCAGACAAAAACTCCACCTGAACCTCTTCTTACCCCTCTTATGCCTGATAGCAGTACTGGAGGACTTTGGGATACTACACCTAGACCAGGGCTACCAGACATGAGAAAGATACCCTCTCCACTGACTCTATCAATTCTTAGTAGGGATCACAGTCCACTCGTTTACTTAGTCCCAAGCTCAATATGGTTTACAAAGATTGGAATTTTACTGCTATCTACAGGTCCAACACTACATTCTTTCACTTTCCTTAGGGGCTCATACCCTAGACACACACCTTGCTATTATAGCCTACTGCATCAATTTCCTCAGAACAGGGATCCAGACCCACATGAGCCCTCAAACCTACCATGCTCTCTTAGCGTCACAGGGCAATGATTCTATGAACGTGGCATTGAAATGACAGGAAGAGACCAGAGTTCCTCTAAATAAAGACACCTGGAACTGGGCGTGTGAGGTGTCCTCTGGAGTTACCAGAACCTACCATGCTCTCTTAGCTTCACAGGGCAATGATTCTATGAACGTGGCATTGAAATGACAGGACGAGACCAGAGTTCCTCTAAATAAAGACACCTGGAACTGGGTGTGTGAGGTGTCCTCTGGAGTTACCAGCCACCACCAGTGAAGGGAGTCTGCATGGAAACACATGACCCGGTACTACAGGACACCAGTGATCATGGTCCACTACCTCCCAACTCACTCACCAGAATGCTGGAGAGGCTGCGGAGAACCCCAAGTCACTCACACTCACATCATGTGGGCATAACCCTCTCTCCAGGTCTTTCTGTGATCCCTTGAGACCAAATTAGGGGAGCTATTTTATTTTATTATTTATTGATTGATTGATTTAAAAATTGGTGACCAACAGAAACACACTGAGCCAAGGCTCTTCCTGGTGTGATCCAGGGGTAAGGGAAAGTGAAATCACAGTTACAAGGAAATATAAACCAGGCTGAATAATGAATAATTACAAAAGTAACGGCATAACATGCATAAGTTGAAGTGCAATACTGACAGTAATGTCAAAAATCGCAACAGGATGTCCGATAAATAGCGTGCTGAATCAAGACAAGTGTGCAAATAAGGTAAATTCAAAAATGCGATGGAATCTAGTCAATGGGATGCTGAACCAGTACTCCTAGGCAGGGTCAGGAAAGGTTTGAGAAGAGGGTAGGCAAGAACAAGGGGGAAGAGTGAGAAGTTTTAGTTGACGTCTGAGGGAGGGAAGGGAGGGAGAGAGACAGATGGAGGATGGTAGCTGATTCCAGAGTGCGGGGAGATGGTCTGAGAAAGCAGATTTTCCAGCTGAGGAGTGCAGGTGGGAAGGGAGAAAGTGCATGAGTCCATGGAGCACAATGAGTAGGAGGAGGAGGGATGAGGGAGATGAGATGGGATAAGTATGAGAAGAGGGACCCAAACCAGTATTTTGAGATGAGGGAGGCACAGTGGGACTGGCGACATGTGAGGAGCAGAAGGATGGACAAGGAGGAATAAAGGAAGCAGTGGTGGGACTGGCTACATACGGGGAGTGGGGAGATGGATCGGGAGGAGTAGAGGGAGCAGTGGTGGGACTGGCTACATGTGGGGAGCAGAAGGATGGACAAGGAGGAATAAAAGAAGCAGTGGTGGGTGCAAGAAGAATTAATAGAAAAGTGGCAGAAGGAGTTGCAGAGAGTGACCAGTTTGGCCAGTCTGGCCAAGGAAGTAGACAGGGCAGTGCCACAGACCTCATCTGCATAGCTGAACACAGGGAGGACCATGTTGGTGACTAACTCCTGATGGACCAGTGGAGAGAGGCATTCCTTACAGTGGTACAGGGCACCAAGTTTGGGGTGCAGTTTGGCATGCATGGTACTGATATGAGCTGAGAAGTCAAGCTTGCTATCTAACCACACACTGTGGTACTTGAAGGTTGGTACAGCCACAAGTGGGGAGCCATCTAGCATGGAGAAAAGAGGGAGTGAGAAGAACAGGGCCAGCTTCTGGCTGGTAGCAAATGTCATAGATTTGGACAGCCACTCCCACCACCCCCTGCTCTTTATCTCTTCATGCAACACCAAGAGGTTTCCTAGACCCCAGTGTCTGTTACCTTCTAGAGATCCTGCTTACTGTGGCAGAAAAAGCCACGACAAGTTATGGCTTATCCTCTGAACCCCACATGTGACCTCATGGAGGCAAACAGTCAATCAGATCAAGTGGAAAAATCACAAATTCCCTAAATGATCATACAGAAATATGCTCCTCTCAATGCAAAGGTTGGCTTCAGTATGTCATGAATAAAGACCCATCTTTTGTCCCGTGAAGTCACTGAGGAGGAGCGTCACACTTTAAACAAAGAAAGCCCTGACCAAAACCCACCTAAACACCCTGACAGGAGTACATGAGCCCCTCTGTTGTAATTCACTACAGTGCCTGTCTGCCCTTGGTGGCCCCCCTTGCCTGGCCTCCTCCACCACCACCCAGGGTCTCCAATACCACTCTATAGGTTAATTAGGGTGCGGGACATTCCTAGTCTGTTCAGCCTGGCCTTGTATACTCTCCTTGCGCTGTACCTAAGAGAAGAGTAGAATGTTAAATACTATAATTACAGGGGAGTCAACTGTACAATGTTGTTAATGAAATGACCTGACTCGGAGTTTAATAACTTCCTTATTGCCATTTTCAAGTATCGTGCTTGACTCGGTTAAAAATCAATAAAGACTATGTTAACAAATTTTCTGAGGCTTTCCGTTCTGGGCCTCAATAAACCCATTGATATAGTCCATGACAGAGGAGGCGGGGCGAGGCAGGGCTTTCCATAATGTCTGGATTGGGTGGGCAACAGAGACATCATTCTTGCACACTGGCTGGCTTTCTCATCCTTTTGTCCCCCTCTTGTTCCCAGCTGTAGTTTATGCTGCCTGCAGCCTGCATCTAAAGGCGAGTAACAGTCAATGTCACGTGGTCATTCACATAGAGATCAAATGAATATATATATATATTTAATACACGATCAAGAACCATACATCTGGGATCTGCCAACTTTCGTACTGTTGGTTATCGCTCTTGAGTTAATAAGCGTGATCTGCTGTGATTTTACTTTTTGAATTCCTTGTTTCATCTCTACAGGTCACACGGTTTGTGCGACTCAGTCAAAAATCTTCAGGAACGTATGCCAGGGTCCCCGATGTGCCTTTTGAAGATTTCGTGAAAAATATTAAACGGTTCAAAAGTTATTCAAAAAACAAGTTCCCAATATAAGTCAATGGGAAAAGTTAAAAAAAAGTTCGACAGTGTCGCAAATGCAGTTTTTACTTTCACAAATGGCCCTTTTACTGGCGCAAATCTGCCATTTTGTTTTCAGTTGGTCATCAGAAAAATGCTTGGCATTTAAATTTGGGACCCTCTAGCAACCTAATTCTTTTTGCATTCACCTAGTCGGACCCTGAGCATGCTAGGCATGTCTTTATTTTGGGGTAAAACACCCCAGAAATATGTTTTTCACATTTCTGGGAAAAGTACTTTCGCAAAGTACTTTCACATTTGGCGACACTGTCGAATGAATTTGCGACAGCTTTTGCAAATTGCGACAGTACCTTTTCCAGGCTGTGGGAAATGACAGCAATTCTTTGCCACCCTGCGGCAAAAGAACAGTTTGGTCTTTTGGTCTGAAAATTGGATGGAAGGCAGCCAACAACTCACAGATGTGCCTTTCAGTGTTTCAATGAAAACATATTACAGGGCGGCAAAGTTACAGCACTCCAAAGTTTTATAAATTTTCAAAAGGGTATTACAGTTTCTCAACCTATACCCATTTTCTGAGTGTAATAACATCCTCTGGGGTGTGGGTTAATCTGAATAAATGCACTTCTAGGTGCAGTAAGGTATGAGGCCTCACTATGTCCCTAGGTATGCAATTATCCAGACTAACCCACACTCCGACATGTTAGACCACCACAACTTCCTGCCCTAAGGAGATGCTGTAACATTGAAGCATGCATCACTCTACTCTCTCCCACCAAGAGTCGGAGCACAATGCCTCCACATTGCACTCCGAACTCCACTTGTCCAGAGTGGGGGAGTTGGGATTGTAGTTCTTTTTATAATTAGATTAATTCATTACCAACAGTTTGCAGGGATATGCATTTACCGAACTGCCCAGCTACACCCCATTTCCCATAGACAATACACTGGAAGCGGGTCCATAAATCAGGAGTATAATAGTGCTGGATAGAAATAAGCCCCATAAATCTTAGTGGGCGGGTGGAGAAAATCCAGCTGTATTTTCATTTCTCAATCGAGGGTGAAGAATTTTAAATTATAATTAGTGTAAGAATAAGCTTCTGTTAATGGACTCCCAAAAGTCAGGAAATTAGTACTTAAGGGTCAGGAGACAGCATGAAGAGAAGCAGTACCTACACACTGTGAGTACCAGAGCTAGAATTTACTGTCTGTGCTGGGGCATAGATATTTTTCCATTGCTTTAAAGCCATAATTCTGTTTTCTTTTGCTGTGAACGTGACTGGAATTCAGTGGAGAGAAAAAAAACAAGAGGATGAGATTTCCTAAAGCACAAAGATCTTGTTTTCATGCAAATGTCCTGAGTAATAAATAATATGGGCTAGGGGACATAAACAGAAAATAAAACATAAGCTAAATTGTGTCAGAAGAGTATAACTTATTATTTATTTATTTTATTTAGTTTTTGTTGCATGGGAAAGGAGCACTGGGTAATTCTGCCTATTTTCAGACTCATATGGGGAGAAACACAGAAACATAGACTTTGATGGCAGATAAGGACTGCTTGGCCCACCTACTCTGCCCATTTCCCTACCTACAGGATAAGCTGCAGATCCTATTTAACCAACAGCCTATTTCTTCCTACCCCCCACAAAATTTGCCTTATGTCTGTTCCATGCATTCTTAAATTCTCCCACAGTTTTAGATCCACAACCTCCTCAGAAAGGCTGTTCCAAGCATTCACCACCCTCTCTGTGAAAAAATACTTCCTCACATTGCCCCTGAGCTATCCCCCCTCTATCTTCAAATTGTGTCCCCTTGTTCTTGCACATCTCTTTTTCTGAAAGATGCTACCCTCTTGGACTTTGTTGATTCCACTGAGGTACTTAAACGTTTCTGTCATGTCCCCCCTCTCTCTCCCCCTCCTTTCTTCAAGGGTATACATATTGAGCTCCTTTAGCCTCTCCTAGTATGACTTCTCTTGCAGACCCTGCATCATTTTAGTTGCCCTCCTCTGGACTGCCCCCATCCTGTCTATGTCCTTATGGAGATGGGGTCTCCAGAACTGGATGGAGTACTCCAGATGGGGTCTCACCAACTGTCTGTACAGGGGGATAATAACTTCCTGTTTTCTGCTAGTGACGCCTCTCCCTATACATCCCAGTATCCCCCCTGCCCTCCCTACTGCCTTCTCACATTGCTTGCCAACCTTAAGGTCATCTGATATGATTACCCCCAGGTCCCTTTCCATTTTTGTTGTTGTTACTACCTCATCCCCATTGTGTAATCTTCCCCTGGGTTTTTGTTTCCCAGGTGCGTTACTTTGCACTTCTTTGCATTGAATCCAAGCTGCCATACTTCTGACCATTCCTCCAACCTTGCCAAGTCCCTTCTCATCCTTTCCATGCCTCCTTGTGTATCAACCCTATTGCAGGCCTTTGTGTCATCTGCACAGAGGCATACTTTTCCTTCCAGTCCCTCTGCAATGTCTCTTATAAAGACATTAAAATGGACTGGACCCAGTACTGAACCATTCGGTACCCCATTAGTAACCCCTCTTTCTTCAGAATGGACTCTATTTACAATTACCTTCTGTGTCCTGTTGTTCAGCCAATGTTTTACCCAGGCTACCACTCTGGGACCCACTCTAAGGCTAGTTAATTTGACTGCTAATCTTTTGTGTGGGACTGTGTCAAATGCCTTGCTAGAGTCTAGGTAGGCCATGTCCACAGCCCCTCCCTGGTCTACTACTTTGGTCACCCAGTCAAAGAAATCAATTAGATTCATCTGACATGACCTTCCCGCTGTGAACCCATGCTGCCTTGGGTCCTGTGCCCCACTGGTCTCTAGGTACTCGACATTTCTTTCCTTCAGAAGTGATTCCATCACTTTCCCTACCATAGAGGTCAAACTGACAGGTCTGTAGTTTCCTGCCTCTGTCTTGCTCCCACTTTTGTGAAGGGAAATCACATCAGCCTTCTTCCAGTCCTCAGGTACCACACCATCCTCCCATGATTTGTTAAAAGGGTAGTCAGTGGTGTCACTAGTTCTCTGCTTAATTCTTTTAGAATTCTGGGATGAATTCCATCTGGCCCCATTGCTTTGTTCACCTTCAGTTTTAGGAGTTCTTCAGAACCCTTTCTTCTGTGAAAGGCCTGGGATCTAATCCTCTCCAGAGTGCTTCTGTTAATTGGATTAGGCACCTCCCCCACTTCCTTTTTTGTGAATACTGAACAGAAGTATTCATTCAGTATCCCTGCTTTTTCACTGTCACTCTCTGCCCACCCACCATCCATTCTAGTCAGCCTCACTATCCCTCCCTTTGTCTTTCTACGCTCCCTGATATACCTATAAAAGGTTTTATCCCCCTTCTTAACCGAGTTGGCTATCTTTTCCTCAGTTTGTGCCTTTGCTATTCTGACTACCCTCCCTGCTTCCTTCTGCCTTAACTGGTACAGTTCTCTGTCCTGCTCCTTCTGTGTTTCCTTATACTTCCTAAATGCTATCTTTTTCTCCCTAACCTTCACAGCCACTTCTTTTGAGAACCATAGTGGCTTTTTCTTTCATTTTGATTTGTTTATTTGCTTCACACAAAGGCTTGTTGTCTCTGTGATGGCAGTTTTGATATTTCCCTATTGTTGCTCCGCCCCTCCTTCTAGCCTGTTTGCTAGTGCTTTTCTAAGGCACTCTCCCATCTTGCCAAAGTCAGCCCTCCTGAAGTCTAGTACCCTCACTTTTGTATGGCTTGACTCTGTAATTGAGTTTATCGTGAACCACACTGTTTGGTGGTCACTTGTTCCCAAATGGCTACCCACTTCTAGATCTGAGATCCTCTCACTGTCCCCATTTGAGAGTATGAGGTCTAAGATTGCTCCCTCATGAATAGGTTCCAAAACTAGCTGTCTGAGGCATGCCACCTGAAGGGCATCAAGAATGGCCCTGCTTTTGGATGTGGCTGCAGCAAAGGTGCTCCAGTTAACATCTGGCATATTAAGGTCCCCCATCAACAGTATCTCCCCTTTCTCTGCCATCCTAAGTATGCCTTCTATCATATCCTTGTCCATTCCCTTCCCCTGACATGGGGTCTGTATACAACCCCTGTGCGGATTGTGGTGCCATTTCCAGTCTCTAAGGTGACCCACAGTGCCTCCTCTCCTCCCTGTTTACTCTTTTGTTCAGTTGCTTTTATCCCTTCCCTTACATAGAGAGCTACTCCCCCCTTCTGCCCTCCCTATCTCTTCTGTAGGTTGTGTACCCTGGTATGTTAACATCCCAGTCATGGTTCTCTGTGTACCATGTTTTTGTGACTGCTACGATATCCAGGCATCCCTCTTCCATCAAGGCCACCATTTCAGGGAGCTTGTTGCCCAGACTACAGGTGTTGGTACTCATTACCCTCCATTTCTTGATTGCCTTACCCCTTTTTTCCCCATGCCTGTCCTTATTGCATTTGTCACTTTCTCCATTTACCCCTGAGCTTCTCCCTATTGACATCTCTATGTTGGTGTCTACCTCACTTAGTACCCTGATTTCTTTTGGGGGGGGCTAGGATTTCCCTGATCCTTTCCAGTGCCTCCCCCCTTGGCTAGTTTAAATGCTTGCCAATGAAGTATTTAAACCTATCACCTAGGATCCTGGTTCCCCTCCTGGACAGATGCAGACCATCACTCCATTATAGGCCTGTATCTCTCCAGGTGGACCCCCAGTCCCCAATGAAGCCAATCCCTGAGCTCTGCACCAGTTTTTCAACCACTGATTGAATCCCATGGTGTGGAGCACCCTAGTCTCATCTGTGCCATAGACAGGCAGCACCTCCGAGAAGGTTACCGTGTTTGCTATTTGTCTAAGGCCCCTCCCCATCTCCACAAATGCTTCTTGCACTGCTCTGATCCCTTTCTTAGCCAGGTCATTTGTTTCTAGGTGAACAATGACATCCAGCTCCCTCCCCTGTGCAGCTGCTCCTGTGATCCTGAGGATTCTCTCCCTGTCCCTCCAAGTCATGGCGCCAGGCAGGCACCTTACCTCTATCTCCCCTTCCTCCCCCAGTTCTACCTTCCTAACAATGGAGTCCCCCACCAGGAGTTGTTTCCTTCCCCTGTGGGGTCCCATGCCACCCTCCTGTGGAGGGGAAATACAGATGCAAACTGGCAAAATGAATCACGTTCAGCTGTTGGTGGTACTTTCAGTGAATAGGGCATATCTGGCCTGGACACTGGGGAAATGCCCTTACTTTTTTCTTTACTTAAGGAGTGCTTTTCCTAATTTTTTGATTGTATTTAGGGCAGGCTTATTGTGTCAATACCCTACAACAGAAGGTTATCACATATATGAAGACTTCTTTCATACTGTTTTTTCAGCTAGTAATAAAGTTTACGTATAAGATAGTGAGACATGTTCTTGTTTTCAGTTTCAAAAGTTATGGGGCAGCAATAGTCCATGGTCATTTCCTTCAAAGCGGGTATAACCTGATTATGTACATATGCTAGGCTAACTGACCTGGGTGGTGACCATGTACCTACATGTTTATGGTTCTCTGTAACTTTTGATTCCTTGTTTTGAATTTGTGTTTATGACTTGCTGAATTTTGCTTTTCTTTCATTGTCTGTTTCTGTTATTTGGAACTGCTTATATATTTTGTTGTGTATGTTTTTGTGAATATCTTCTGTCAAATTTCTATTTGAAAAAAAAAATTCCTCTGCTCTTTTCTGCACTGGACACGTGTCTGCAGACAGTGAGTAAAATGGAAATCATGGAAGCCTGCAAAATTATAAACAATATTTATTTTTCAACAATTTCTGTTACCAGTTTTTTTGTACTTGACATGATTTTGCAATCTTCTGCTTTTGATGTTTGACTTACCATATGTGGTAGGTTATGTCGGTGTTAGTCTGAGTCTGCCTTTTTAAATATTTTCTTGCCAGCCTATACTTATCTGGATGGGATCATAGCTTGGCTCCGACAAGGTGGCCAGCTGGTCCCTTTCACCTCCCTAGTCATGTACATGCCCCTGCGCTCAGGCATGTTATGATGTACAGCAAAGGAGAGCACAGGGGCATGCCCCACTGAAATAAATGGAACTCCATTTTCTTTACTGTTTTAATACATTATGATGGTGAGTTGGAGATTAATTAAAGCCACCGCTTGACTAACAAGGTCCTTGTTAGTTGATCGTTACTCTCTAATGCACCATCATAATGTATTAAATAGCAATGATAATTCAGTACCATTCATTTCAGAGGGGCGAACCCCTGCAATCTCTCTCTCTTTCTGGGAGGTCCCTTTTTTTGGGAGACAGTATAGCATTAGTGGTTAAGAGCACTGAGCTGCAAACCTGGAGACCTGAGTTTGAATCCCATTAGCTGCCACTTGCATACTGTGTGACCCTGAGCAAGTCACTTAAATTCCTTGTGCTCCCAGGTCACGCCGTGAAACAAGCTCTGGCTTAGTGTGCCTTTCCTGGTTAAAACAACCCCCCTTCCCCTTCTGCATGTCATAACATGCCTGAGCTTAGGGGCATGTACATGACTAGGGGTAGAGTGAGGTGAAATGCCATGAGCGTTATGGCCGACAACCCAAAGGCACACCTCAATGCCTGTCAGTCTCTGCAGAGTGGGGGTGGGGTTGACGTCAGTTCAATATTTCACTGCCATTCTTATTATGCATCTCTCTAACGCCTGCATTACCAATGCCAATGCAAGCAAGACAACATTCGGCATTGACAAATGCTCGTTTCTGTTGTGGAAGCTGTTTTGTCTGTAAATGCACACATTCTGGGGAAAACTTTTGTGATATGAACAGTGGTAAAGATTATTACATCAGAGTTCTTTTAACTTGTTCAAGCAATTTTGTGATTTATGTTGTTTGGTGTCAATGCAAGCAATATAATGTGGGGAAGACTATACATACAGCTAAACTGAGAATTCAAGGGCATATAAGATGAGTTCATTACAAACGTTGTGACAGAGCGGTAGGCAGTCACGGTAAAATGTTTCTCACAGTGATCTAAGTAGTATGTGATTCACCATAATCGATCACATTCCCCAAAAGACCTCGAAGAGGTACCAGAATTCATTTTAGAACAAAGAGAATGTGCTTGGATGTGCAGACTTGATTCTGTGAACTATACTGGTATGAATGAAGTCATAAATATGTAATTGTTTTTATGATAATGTTTGAATCCTCTGTTTTTTTCTAATTATATTAGAAAGAATCGGTTGAAGGGCAAATTATTTAGAACATACAATACTGAAATATGGAAGAAAAGCAATGCCTTATTCTGTTCGCAAAGCCTTTCCCTCCAATCTGCATGGAAACTAACGATCTATAAAGAACATCTTTGAGCCGGCCTGTCAGCGCAACAGTAGTGTTACTGCTTGCGATGCCGCTGACCCGGGTTTGGGAATGTGCCCGGTGAGATGGAGGGCTGGCCGGGGGGAGGAGGCTTGAGCATCAGAGGACTGTTCACCTTCTCCAAGGAAGGAGGGGGGTACAAGGCTCAGCACCTGACTGACCTCTGGTGGAGGCCAGAGGTGAAGTAGGCACCAAGTCACATTAATGGGGGAGACATGACAGATGTCGACACGTGTGCCTAGACATCAGGGAGAATGTTATGCCACACTAGAACACAGGGAAAATGACTCCTCAAGAGCTGGGTAGATGGAGCGCCCAGCTCAGACCTCCACACATTCCTCTGCCTATCCCAATTGGCATGCCCCTGATGAAAAATTGAAGCTTGGGGTGTATGGGCCCCCAACTCATCCCTGCCTGGGGGGAATAACCAAGGCTACATGGGGGAGTCACCTGTAGGTTTCAGGCAGTAAGGAAGGGGGCAGATGTCATGGCAACTCCCAAAGAGGTGGCGTTTGGGGAGCAGGGGGAGCATAAGTAGAAAGTAAAAAAAAAAGAACATGTTTGAAAATGCAGTAGAATTTATGGCATTGGTAGACAACATGGGACCAATGACACTTAAGTAGTGAAAAACTATGGTAATCGTGTAGAGGTCCCTTGTGACGTGATACCATGATGTGTGCTCTGTGAAGGAGTGCTCTGTTGGTTGTTTTTTTTAGCTTGTTTGAGTTGGGAGGCTCTGCTCACCACACCACACCCCCTGTGTCTTTTTTAACATGAGGGATGTGGGGGGTCGAAGACCCCCAACTCAAACTAAAAAAAACTAACCAACAGAGCAGCCCCTTGGCAGAACACGCATCACGTCATCACATCATAACAGTACTTCTACACTATTGCCATAGGGTCTGGTCTGTGCGTGATCAGGTAACATCACTAGTTATGCAAAACTGTTATTCTGGTAGCTATTATGAATTTGGTCCAATGTTCTCCATTTATGCTGAATTTATTGCCTGATACAAGTACTAGTTATGTTAAAATGGGAAGTACTTCCATTCTATGACTATTAGATTCTGTATTCGTGTGCCGTAGTAATTTATTAAGCCTTATGTTTTGAATAGTTTCTAACCTTTATGAGAGGTATGTGTAAAAGTTGTTTTTCAGCCACGTTATTGGGTTTTTAGTTATGAAGTAGTGGGTGAAGCGTAGTGATTAATATGTATTATATTTATGTCTACTGTATCTGCATGTTCTATATTGAACATATATAATTCATCAGACTTTCAAATGCTGCTGTAACATAGGAAGTCTTGTAACTGTCTAGCAGGAAGGAAGGGGTTCAATACAGAACTGTACTTTAGGAATTGGGATTTTTGGGTTTTAATCTGGTAATGAATTTGAAGCAGGCTGTTATAAGACAAATTGTTAAATGTAATTGTAAGCCCCCTGTAAATACGAGGCTTATATTCCCACTGTTAGGCATTCCTTTCCTCCTCCTACCACCCCTCCTGAGTTAGAAAATGGGTTTAATGCTCTGGGGGATAGATAGTCAATCAAGCAGTCAATCAAATCTTTATTTAACCAGGCGATCATCATTGAGCAAAACTCATTTTCAAGACGGACCTGGATAGCTTCGAGACCAGTGTACAATACAATTATGATATCAAAGTTCACAATGGTTACAGTATTCAGAAAGAGTGTCTACTATAAAGCGGTAGTATTAGCGAGTAGAATGCATTTGGTAAATGATGACAGTATATACACAAGAGCCAGCACAAGAAACAAAAGCATTATTACAGCATATTACAGCAGATGTCCACAACGTATCTCCAGCAGTCAAAAATAATTAGTAGAACTAGGAGAGCACGGCAGGTGAAGGGGGATAGTACCTTAAGGGCAAAAAGGAAGGTGGGAGGGGGAGGGTGAAAAAAGGTATAAGGCAGTAAGGTTGGGGAGCATTAAGGGGGGAGGGGCCAAGGTGGTAAAACAGGGGGTATAGGTTTCAGCAACCATAGATTGCTGTTCCTGCCTAATTAATGGTAGTTAGGGCAATGAAGCATGGCTGTGGGAATCAAAAGTATTTAGGTATAAGCACAATGACCAAAAATAAGGTATTTAGGAGTTGAGGGTGAGAAGATGGATGGGAACAAATGGGCAGGGGTGGAAGCAAAGAAGCCGGAAAGGATATAGAAGTGCACTACCTATAGCAAAATGGGAAGATTAGGGGTGAGGAAGGCATTCACAGGATTCCTTAAATGAACAAGCATATAGAATCTTGAAGATAGACAGGTTGGTAGGAATGATGAGTTTCAATGTTTTTTGCAACTTGATAGTACTCTGGTCACCTCAAGGTGGCAGCAGAGAGTTGGCTCAGAGGGTTTATATAAGTGGATGGACAGGAAGTATCAGGGCCTTTACAGCATGGGCATTAGGCCTGGGGCTGGAGGGAAAGGCTGGAAGAGTAGAGTCCGGAGCACATAAGGTGGGCAAGTGAGGGAGCTCGGCAGTCCAGGAAGGCCAGTGGGGAGACCTCCCCAAAAGAGTGCAGTCAGGACAGTTCTCCATGCATTGTGGTCAACAAGGAGTGGAAGTATGGAGCTCCTTGGGGACACAGGTAGTCAGGTCCTGTGTCATTGAGGGCTAGGGTAATAGGAGGCTTTAGCAAGCCCAGAGAGAGTAGGAGCCCTTAGGAAGCCCATTGTGTGATATATGCCAGGTCACCAGGGTTGGGAGGGCAGTGACAGGGCCCTCCCAGGAGGGGAACCAGCAGTGGTTGAGGGAGCTGGGGAGCCTTTCACCCAAAAGGGGGCCTCTTTGGAGGGACAGGTCCTGGGGCACCAGTACATTGAGGTCCGGGTGGGTCACAAAACAAAAAATAGCAGATCTTGGAGGGTAGCCCCCAGGCTGGAGCTTAATTGAAGCCCAGGTGGTGAAGCAGGGATGTGGGCCTGGCAGGACCCCTGAGGAGATAAGATGAGCAGAGTAGTTGGGGCCATGGTGTGGTAAGGTAGGTACTGAAGCAAAGCTGAGTGACGGTGGCATGAGTGGCCTTAGCACCAGGAATAGTGCCAGTCACTGTTGGGGGGGTCAGAGCCTGGGTCATCAGAAAAATTCCTGGATGCCCCTGTGGCTTGGGCCAGCACCCAGGGGTTCAGATGGGGAAGGCCACTCACTTTCCCTTGCCAGAGTAAGGAGGGACAACCAGAGCCAGTTTGAAGGTGACCCGAGGAAAGAAAAGTGAAGGTTGGCTTACCAGATCCAGTAGAAGCCAGGAGATTACCAGGATCTGTGTTCGAGTAGGCAGAGGAGAATCCTTGCTTGTGTCCACTTGAATCCATTGGTTTCTGCTGCCTTATCTTGTCCAGCCAGTATATGTAAAAAGTTTAATAGCCCCATGGAGCTGCTTTATTTATACTTAATGAAGTATGGTGACCCCTGTATCGCAGGAATCATTTGCAGTACAGGTGCAAAACAAAAATCAGATTGGGGAGGAAATATTGTTTTGTGCATTATTTGACTGTAAGGGGAGGCCAATGAAATGAAATCCCCCCTCCCAGTATTTACAGTCTAATCAATATTTCCATGAGATGCATTCCAGAGGCCAATCTTTGATCCAGCCTGGTTGGGGCCGTAAGGGTGTTTGAGACAACTGAAAGTGCAGAGGGTGGTCCCGGTCCAGTGGACAGCTCAGGGAGGAGATCAGATTCAGAGAGAGAGAGAGAGAGAGAGGGAGAGGTAGAATATACAGCTTGAAGACGCCAAGCAGGTAGGAGACAAACTGTTTCCCTGCTGTTACTGATGTGCAAAAGGTCTCGAATGTTAGCGCTTAGGAGCGCTCTCCCTTTTCTGCCCAGACCATCTGTGATAGAAAAAGTATGCCCCTAGATGGGGCAGGAAGGGAGGGTTACACTGTGGGGGCTTGTCTGGGATGTTCCCCTTACCCCAAAATTGCAGCTGGACCCCAAGCCTTGCGATCCATGGAAGTGCCAGGCTTCCTGGCCTGGTTGGGCCCTGTGGCGCAGTACAGAATTGCTGTGGGTTAGGCCTGAAGCAAGCATTAGGCCTGGCCTTCTGGTGTGATGTGCACACATGACTTGCAGGTCACGTGACCCTCAGGCAGGGTCCTGATTGGAGGATGGGCAAGAGGGAGCTATAGCAGCTGCAAGCAGAAGCACCATCTTGGGCAATCAGAGTGAGTGGAGCTGAGGAAGTGAGACCAGCAGTAGCAGGAAAGATAACACCAGAAGGAAATATTGAAAGCGAGAAGAAAGCAAAAGAGACTATTTCCTGAGCACCTTTTCAGAGCAGGCAAGTGAACTGGGCTGCACATATTTGGAGCAAAAGAACTTTAAGTTCATAGTGAGTGTGAAAACTGTAAGGGGAAAAATCAAGCACAGGCATCCACCATGGATTGGCAGCAAGTGGTAGCAGGGTGAGATGCAGAGAGGCCTGAAGCAACCCCTCAGAAGGAACCCCTGGCTACAATTCTTGACTCACTTCTCTCCTGGCTCTGGAAAGCTCGGTGAAAATGCAAAGGAACATTGTGTGAGGTGTGGATTCATGGGAGAGGCAGTAACCAGGTTGCCCATATGCCCCTATTGTATAGGCAGTTCACCAGTCCCGTGTAGGGGGATGTTTGCTCCCTGTTCCACTGCCAACTTGTTTATACTGCGGTCACCAGCCAGTGGGGATTTGCAGGGGTTTGAGAGACTGTCCCTGGGAGAAATCACCTGTGTCGAGATAGGTGAGACCTAAAGTGAACCTCCAGATATGATAGTGGAGGCTGTTGAGGAGGAGGAGGGTGCAGGAGCACCAGAGAGTCACAAAGGTAATGGGGAGCACAGCCATCTGCCCAGCTCTCCGTCACTGGCTACAAGCTATCCCACTGGTAGAGGGAGGGGCAGGGGCATCAGACAACTAGCTGGGGTTGATCCAGGGCCCAGGTGACCCTCACCATGGCCCCTGACCAGTGGTAGCTCACAGGCTTTATCCAGTAAATCGGAGCCTGTCTCAGGAGCAAAGTGCAGACTTAACTCTACAGAGAGTAACACTGAGCCTGGGCCTGCACCAGTGTCAGCTGGAGGGAGGGTTGATGATCTAAAGATCTAAGGGAGCTGGATTAGGAAAAGTATGTCGGCAGCCAGTTCCAGTTCCAGGACCATATGTTGGTCAGGGCAATCCTTAGGCTGTACCACCGCCCAGTTATCACCTTTGGGGATACCACCCCACAGTTCCTGGTCTGGGCTAAGACTCTCCGGACTCGGATGGATGGGTTAAACCCAAATGACCCATTGAACCTAAAGTATCGATGGGGGATATGACTACCCATGGGACAAACCAGGAGAACCAGCATGAGGGACCTGCCCAAGTGTAGTCAGGCCAAAAGATGGGTTCGCAAGAGGCTGTGGATAGAATATCCCAATTTGAATTATGCATAATGTGCCAGAACAAATTTGGGACACTATTGAGGAGATGCGGGAGGACTGGATTTTCAAGAAGCAGCTGGAGTGGTTGAAGAACCATCCTGGAGGAGGAGGAGCCACATCTCAACATTTGTTCCAGCAGGCACGGTTGATGTGCCGCACAGGGACCTGGTCTGGACTAACACTATTCAAGCATTTTGCTAAGGTCCAGGACCTAACTGGGACTCGGATCAAGTACTACCTTTTGGACCAGGATTCCTTTGAAGAAGTGACCACTAAGCCAGATCCAGCGTATTACTTCCCTCCAGGTGGGGGGTCTGCAACCTAGGCCTCTTGGACTAAGACGTATGGACTACACCAGGACAGTTGCTCCACGGAACTGATGTGGTGACTGTATTCAGTTTATTAAAATCAAGCTCTTAAATTTGGAAGGAAAAATAAAGTTTTGTACTGTTAACGTTTCATGATCATGATAAAATATGTCTTAGAATGTTGGTGAGAGAATGTGTTTGTGAATGTGTGAGAGAGTGGTCTGGTGTTGTATACACTGAAACGTATTTTAAAATTTGGTGGGAGGTATTGTGGGAACGTCTAAACATAGAAACATAGACTTTGACGGCAGATAAGGACCACTTGGCCCACCTGGTCTGCCCATTTCCCTACCTATTGGATAAGCTGCAGATCCTAGTTAACCAACAGCCTACTTCTTCCTACCCCTCACAAGAATTGCCTTATGTCTGTCCCATGCATTCTTGAATTCTCCCACTGATTTTGACCCCACAACCTCCTCAGGAAAGCCATTCAATGTGTCCAGCAGCCTCTCTGTGAAAAACTACTTCTTCACATTGCCCCTGAGCCACACCCCCTCTATCTTCAAATTGTGTCCCCTTGTTCTTGAACATCTCTTTTTCTGAAAGATGCTGCCCTATTGGACTTTGTTGATTCCCTTGAGGTGCTTAAAAGTTTCTATCATGTCCCCCTCTCCCTCCTTTCCTCAAGGGTATACATATTAAGCTCCTTTAGTCTCTCGTTGTATGGCTTCTGTCACAGACCCTGGACCATTTTAGTTGTCCTCCTCTAAATTGCCTCCATCCTATCTATGTCCTTGCAGAGATGGGGTCTCCAGAACTGCAAGCAGTACTCCAGATGGGGTCTCACCAACTGTCTGTACAGAGGGATAACAACTTATTGTTTTCTACTGGTGATGCCTCTCCCTATACATCCCAGTATCCCCCAGCCATCCCTACTGCCTTCTCACATTGCCTACTTACCCTTTAGGTAATCTGATATGTCTACCCCCAGGTCCCTTTCCATTTTTGTTGTTGTTAGTATCTCCCCCACACTGTGTACTCTTCCCGTGGGCTTTTGTTTCCCAGGTGCATTACTTTGCACTTCTTTGCATTGACTCTAAGTTGCCATACTTTTAAAGGGAAACAATGGAAAAGACACAGCTTTCCTCAGACACTACAGAAACTCTCAATTAATGCTTTCAGACAGTAACAACTTTATTTAATGATTTAGAACAGCTTCCCACAACTTCCACTTCCTGTTGCTGGCAGCAGCCATTTCATGAGCAGCATTGAGCTTCCTGAGCTCACTGTATGCTAATATGCCTGTTTGACCTCAGCTATTGGTTGGCAGGACATATTCTCATAAAGTGAGCTCAGGAAGCTCTCTGCTACTCATGAAATGGTGGCTGCCAGCAATAGAAAGTGAAAGCTGAAGGCCACTGTTTAAATCACTAAAAAATAAATTAGAGTAATTAAAAAAAAAATTACTGTCTGAAAGCACTAATCAGGAATTTTTGTAGTGCCTGGGTAAAGCTGTGCCTTTTCCAGTGTTTCCCTTTAACCATTCCTCCAACCTTGCCAAGTCCCTTCTCATCCTTTCTACCCTCCCTTGTATATCAACCCTGTTGCAGATATTTGTGTCATCTGCAAAGAGGCATACTCTTCCTTCCCGTCCCTCTGCAATGTCACTTATAAAGACATTAAAAAGGACTAGACCCAATACTGAACCCTGCGGTAGCCCACTAGTAACCCCCCTTTCTTTGGAGTGGACTCCATTTACTATTACCCTCTGTGTCCTGTTGTCCAGCCAATGTTTTACCCAGGCTACCACTCTGGGACCAACTCCCAAGCTGGCTAATTTGTTTACTAATCTTTTGTGTGGGACTGTGTCAAATGCCTTGCTAAAGTCTAGGTAGGTCATGTCCACAGCTCCTCCCTGGTCTACTACTTTGGTCACCCAGTCAAAGAAATCTATTAGATTTGTCTGACATGACCTTCCTGCTGTGAATCCGTGCTGCCTTGGGTCCTGTGCCCCACTGACCTCTAGGTACTCAACAATTCTTTCTTTCAGAAGTGATTCCATAATTTTCCCTACCACTGAGGTCAAGCTAACAGGTCTGTACTTTCTTGCCTCTGCTTTGCTCCCACTTTTGTGAAGGGAAATCACAGCCACCCTCTTCCAATCCTTAGGTACTACACCATCCTCCCATGATTTGTTAAAAAGGGTAGTCAGTGGTGTCACTAGCTCTCCCCTTAGTTCTTTTAGAATTCTGTGGTGAATCCCATCTGGCCCCATTGCTTTGTCCACCTTCAATTTTAGGAGTTCCTTCAGAACCTTTTCTTCTGTGAAAGGACTGGTATCGACCCCCCCCCCATCCAGAGTGCTTCTATTGATTGGATTAGGTACCTCCCCTTACTCTTCTTTTGTGAATACTGAGCAGAAGTATTAGTTCAGTATCCCTGCTTTTTCACTGTCTCTCTCTGCCCACCTACCCTCTCTTTTATTAAGCCTCACTATCCCTCCCTTGGTCTTTATTTGCTCCCTAATGTACCTGTAAAAGGTTTTATACCCCTTCTTAACTAAGTTGGCTATCTTTTCCTTGGTTTGGGCCTTTGGTATTCTGACTGCCTTCCCCACTTCCTTCTGCTTTAACTGGCACAGTTCTCTGTCTTGTTCCTTTTCTGTTTCCTTATACTTCCTGAATGCTATCTTTTTCTCCCTAACCTTCCCCACCACCTCTTTTGAGAACCATAATGTTTTTTTCTTTCGTTTTCATTTATTTGCTTCACACAAAGGCTTGTTGCCTCTGTGATGGCAGTTTTGATGTTTCCCCATTGTTCCTCCACCCCACCTTCTTGCCTGTTTGCTAGTGCTTTTCTGAGGCACTCTCTCATTTTGACAAAGTCAGCCTTCCTAAAGTCCAGTACCCTCACTTTTGTATGGCTTGACTCTGCGGCTGTGTTTATCATGAACCACACTGTTTGGTGGTCACTTGTTCCCAGATGGCTACCCACTTCTAGATCTGAGATCCTTTCTCCATCCCCGTTTGAAAATACCAGGTCTAAGATTGCTCCCTCCCGAGTGGGTTCCAACACTAGCTGACTGAGGCATGCCCCCTGTAGGGCATCGAGAATGACCCTGCTCTTGGATGTGGCTGCAGCAAAGGTGCTCCAGTTAATATCTAGCATATTCAGTTTCTACCTCATTATTACTGTTAACGAGTACTTAAGGAAACTTTTTGGAAATGTCTAAGCATTATAAAAAGTGATTGCAATTACTGTTTAAAAGAAATAATGAAGGTTGTGACTAGCACTTTAGATTATTTCCTGGTGCAGGTAGGGTTTAAGGATTAGCTTTTAGATGTACTTTGGGTTAAGTAGGCAGGTTGGGTGGTGCCTGGTGACCAGGTGTGGTGTGTCCATTCCCAGAAGGCTGGGGAGTGCGCATACTCAGTCTGAGGGAGAGGACCATCACTGGACCCTTGCCATCATTCCCAGGAGGGAATGATTTCCTGGGTGGGGGAAGAGTGTATCCCCCTGTAAATGCGGGGCTTATATTCCCACTGTTAGGCATTCTTTTTCCCCTTCTACCCCCCCCCCCCGGAGCTAGGAAATGGGTTTAGACCTCTGGGGAATATTGCTCTGGATGCCTCAAGGTGGCAGCAGAGAGTTGGCTCAGAGGGTATATAAGGGGATGGACAGGAAGTATCGGGCCTTTCCAGCCCAGGTATTAGGCCTGGGGTTGGAGGGGGGAGGCTGGAAGAGTAGACTAAGGAGGAGATAAAGTAGGCAAGTGAGGGAGCTCAGTAGTCCAGGAGGGCCAGTGGGGAAGCCCCCAAAATAGTGCAGTTAGAACGGTTTTCCATGTGCCATGGTAGACGAGGAATGTGGATATGGACCTCTGTGGAGACACAGGTAGTTAGGTCCTGCATCACTGGGGGATAGGGCAGTAGGAGGCTTTACCAAGCCCAGCGAGAGTAGGAGCCCTTAGGAAGCCTGTTGTGTAATATATCCCAGGTCACCAGGACTAGGAGGGCAGTGGTATGGCCCTCTCAGGAGGGGAACTGGTGGCAGTGGTTCCCCTCGCATCCGGTGTGCAGGGTGGCCGGAGGGGGTCTAGGGAGCCTTTCATCCAAAACAGAGGGTCTGTTTGGAGGGACAGGTCCTGGGGCACTGGTACATTGAGGTCCGGGTGGTTCACAAGTCAAGAAATGGCAGACCTTGGAGGGTAACCCCCATGCTGGAGCTTAATTCAAGCTCTGGTGGTGAAGCAGGGATGTGGGTCTAGCAGGGACCCCTGAGGAGGTAAGACCAGCAGCATCCCCGGAGTAGTTGGGGCAATGGTGTGGTAAGGGAGGTCCTGAGGCAAAGCCGAGTGACAGTGGCATGAGTTGCCTTAGCACTAGGAATAGTGCCAGCCACTGTTGGGGGGGGTCAGAGCCTGGGTCATCAGAAAAATTCCTGGATGCCCCTGTGGCTTGGGCCAGCACCCAGGGGTCCAGATGGGGAAGGCCACTCGCTTTCCCTTGCCAGAGTAAGGGGGGATGACCAGAGCCAGTTTGAAGGTGACCCAAGGAAAGAAAAGTGAAGGTTGGCTTACCAGACCCAGTAGAAGCCAGGAGATTACCAGGATCTGTGTTCGAGTAGGCAGAGGAGAATCCTTGCTTGTGTCCGTCTGAATCCATCGGTTTCTGCTGCCTTATCTTGTCCAGCCAGTATATTTAAAAAGTTTAATAGCCCCATGGAGCTGCTTTATTTATTCTTAATGAAGTATGGTGGCCCCTGTATCGCAGGAATCATTTACAGTACAGGTGCAATATAAAAGCCAGTTTGGAGAGAAAATATTGATTTGTGCTTTATTTGACTTTAGGGGGGAGGCCAATAAAATTAAATTATTTTTTCCCATATTTGCAGTCTAATTAATTTTTTCATGAGTTGTATTACAGCGGCCAATCTTCAATCCAACAGATCTTTGGGGCCACAAGGGTATTTGAGACAGTCGAAGGTGCAGAGGGCAGTTCCAGGTCCGGTGGCCAGCTCAGGGAGGAGATCAGATTGAGAGAGAAAGAGAGAGAGAGAGAGGTAGAGTGCACAGCTTGAAGATGCCAAGCATGTAGGAGACAAACTGTTTCCCTGCTATTTCTGATGTGCAAAATGTCTTAGGAGTGCTCTCTCTTTTCTGCCCGGACCATCTTCAATAGAAAAAGTATGCCCCTAGATGGGGCAGGAAAAGGAGGGGGGGGTTACACAATTGTTAAAGGAGCCTGCTTCTAATTTATGCTGCCTCTTTAAATTGTAAAATACTTCTGAAGTTAAATGCTTCTGATAAGCATAATGTTAGATAATTTTATGTCATTAGACTGCTCTTTTCTGTAACACTACCTCAGTGTGTTTGTGCCTGAAGCTGTATTTTGGTTTGCATGATTTCTGCACAATATGTCAACACTTTCATTTGAAACAATAGTCTATCTGTCTAGTGCAATAAAACTTGCAAATAAAAAAGCATTTGATTCAATCATTATCCTTGGATGTGTGCCTGGGAATTTGGGAGTTTTCATCAGTGAACTGGTGCAGTGCCTTGGACACGGAGGACTGACTGACACCTGTGACATCCCCAGCCACCCTCTGGAAGGTCTCTGCAGCATAATATGCCAATGTACATATCATTTTCATCTCAGCTGACATTGTCAATGACTGACTGTTCTGTGGTACCACCTGTGCCTGGACCATGTCACACAGTCATTTGACTGTGTGGTGGTCTCTCCAGGCAGTGTATGTCCCCTGCAGGACGACGGAGTCCCGCTGTGGCCAGAATACGTGTGGCTGCAGCCATGCCCTCCATGTTTGCTCATGTTCCCTCTCACCATCCAGCAAGAGGACATTCATCGTTAGCCCTGGGCACATCCTGTGTACCCCTGTGGAGATGCCCTTGCATGGATGCCAGGTGGTGTATGGTACATGCATGTCCATGATTCACCTGACAAGTGCTGCATAGGTGTCCCATGCTGACGGGAGTGCCTTTTTCTTTTTTTTTTCATATACAGCTTTTCTCCCTTCAGGGCTCCAAGGAAGGCACGGCTACGTACCTCATTTGGAGGAGTTTGTTCTTCCACCCTGTTGGCATCAGGGCATCATTTATCCTGCCTCTGTGCCCTATTTTCTGCTTTTCTCCTTATTAAGCCTGGGAACCCAGAACACGGTTGTGCATGTGCATGGAGGCATGCATGCACTCTGTGGCTTCAATGATGGCCCCTTCCTACCCCCAGCCTAATGCCCGGTTTCCCTTGTGGTTTGGCGCTGCCACTTAGTCTCCACTGGGTGGCAGCCAAGAGCCAGGGAAACCAATGCCTCTCCTCAAGAGAGGAGAGGTGTCTTGTGGATGTTCAATCCAGCTTCTCCCCCGGGCTGATTCCCAGTGACTTGGGCTCATTCCTGAACCCAGGTAACCGGCATGGGAGGAGGTAAAGCATCTAGCACCTCAGTTTTCCACGCCACTGGGCCAGCATTGACGGGAGTATCTTTACAGGAGGGGGTACCTGGCATGTTGGCAGGGAGACACAGTGCGCACAGGTATCACTGGGTAATTACTTCTCTGACTCTGTACAATGGTGGCAGCATCTGTAAACTGAGTGTCTACAGCCAGTGTAGGGTGGGTGAGTGTGTACTCACAGAAGTTGTGGAGGGTGTCCTCCACAACTTTCCAGGATTTGCAGGAGGAGGAGGATGAGGTCTGGACAGTGACAGGGCCTGCAGAGATAGGTAGTCACCTGTCAAGGTTCGCTGGTGCATACTTGCCCTGTGTTTAATGTGCATGGTCAGTGAGCTTGTTCCCCCTTATGTCTCCACAGAACTTCCGTGGCTGCCCAAGATGGATTGTCCTCAAGCTTATGCAGCAGCCACATGGTGCTGTGTCTGTGGTGGTGGCCTCTAGATGGAGGTGGCCACTATACCTGCCGACACTCCTGTCATTGAGGGCGGACTCTCAGGAGGCCCACTACAAAGGTGACTTGGGGAAACAGTGGGTCCTGGAGGAGTCATTGAAAGTATATGTTTGGGGAGGCACTGTGTGCCGGTGAGGGGCTCACTGTGTGCCAGCTGTGTACAGATATGTCCCTGCTTGAGCAACTCACTCATGACTGTCCTCTGTGTTCATGACATTTCAGGGGTGTTGTGGGCCATTACAGAGGATGATTCACATTGAGAAGAGAGTGCATGGCAACTGCCCCAATGGGCTCCAGCGAGATGGCAAACAAATGATGGCCGGATGACAGTACCAGTGCACTTTACCACCTGTATGTCGATAGGGCTTATTTCACATTGCATACAGAAAGTTTAATAAAATATTTTTTATTACGCCTGTCTTGTTATTCTGGTCGGCGAGGTCATGCCTCCTTCAGGGACTGTCAGCCCTGAGGGGATGGGAGTGCCTCACTTTCTCTTGGTGTCCCACAGTGTTCCTGTGCTGTGTGTTTCTCCAGTACATTTCACAGTGTTACACTGCCAGTTTTGGACCTACAAGTTGCTATGGGCCACCTGCAGTGATGGTCCCCCCCCCGTCATGTGCCCATGACCAGTACACTACAGGTGTTGTGTGCTGCCCTGTATGCCTGATCTGCACACCTGCTTTTTACAACAGTCCTCTACATGGTGTAATGCTGTGTGAGTGGCACTACATGCAGGTACGTTGCACTCACATAGTGAATGTGTGTATGTGTGGAGCGTGCATGCTGTTACAGAACCAATGCTCCTTCACGTGTGCATAGTGCTGCCGTGGCGGTGATATGCAGGGACGTGTTCACATGCCTCTGCCTGCCCCACATGCATGCCGTAGTGCCATGGCATGCTCATCTGAGGGCCATACACCCTAATGCACACCGTTGCACATAGCCATTGCATTACATCAGTGCACAGGCCAAAATGTTAGAGCTATTTCTAGCACACAAACTAGTAAAACACTAAACTAACCTGATAGAAACATCCCTTCACACTGAACATATGGGGCCCGTTATTTTATGACATGTTATTTTCTAAAATAAGAAAGTGCTACACAGCCTGGCAGTTTACTCTGAATTTTGAAGGCGTGCACTGCATTCTAACGCTGAGAGGTTGACTGGTGTGGGGATGAGTGTGGAGGGGGTAGAGGTGGAGAGTTGGCAGAGGGACAGGGGAGACGAAACTAGGGTAACTACTCTGTCTGGCTAGTGGCTATAACCAATAAGAAGTAGGCAGAGATCCTGGGCAGACTGGATGGACCTTGAGACTTGATCTTCTGCGTGTTTTCATTTATCTTTTTCAACCTCAGCACCACTGCTGCCACCTGCTGAACATTGGCTAGTACTGCAGCCTCTTATTTCCAAACCAGGGAACTCAGGATTTGAATTTGCAACCCTCTGGCTCCACAGAGTTCTCCTTGGTTGAGCTAGCAGGAGATTCCTTTATAATTTAATCTGAGAGCATTTCCCCTTCCCTTATCACATCACCTTATCACACAGACCAACTAACAAACTGAGGTTGTGGTAGTTTTTCCAGTGGTACTGATGTGGTTTCTCAGCAGTACTCAGGTTGTGATTGTCTAGTGGTACTGAGCTTGTGGTGGTTGCTTAGTGGTGCTGAGGTTGTGGTAACTGTCCAGTGGTACTGAGATTGTGGTGATTGCTCAGTGATACTGAGGTTGTGGTGGTTGCTTAGTGGTGCTGAGGTTGTGGTAACTGTCCAGTGGTACTGAGATTGTGGTGATTGCTCAGTGATACTGAGGTTGTTGTGATTGTCCAGTGGTGCGAAAGCTGTGGTGGTTGTCTAGTGGTGCTGAGGTTATTGTGGTTGTCCAGTGGTACTGAGGTTATGGTGGTTGTCCAGTGGTACTCAGATTGCAGTGGTTCTCCAGTGTTATTGAGCTCAAGGTGGTTGTCCACTGGTATTGAGGTCCTTGTGGTTGTCCAGTGGTACAGATGTCATGAGGGTTGTCCAGTGGTAATAGTAGCGGTTGACCAGGGAGGCACACTGAGTGGAGGAGAGCTCATTTCCAGGTGTGCCCTGGGGACGGGAATGGGGAGTATGATAATTTTATTACAGAAATAATACTGAGAAAACTGCAAATTACAGGTCAGCAGCAAATGAGTTACACTGTAACTAACAAGACATTTTGGAACACTTTGAACAATAGAATTCAGTGACAAATCTATGCTGCTGGCACTGTTTTCAGTTGCCAGTCATCTGTTATGTATAGCAGTGTTCTGCTGCAGCGCATGGGCATTTTACCAATCAGAATCATACAACAGAAATGGACAGAACATCAGCAATCCAAAGTGCGCCAACTCCCTATCAGCTGCCTTTATCATGCCATGGAGAGGCCAGTGTGCCCTAGCCCAGAGGTGACTCCCGTGCCTAGGAATACCTGAACGGTAATGTTTAGCCAGGAGCCAATACTTGCAAACAGTTCTGGATTTGGCTGTCTCACTTTCCTTTGCATAACCAGTGAGCTGCAGTCTATAGTCTTTGTGCCACCCTGGCAGAACCTCTCGTTCCACGTTACACAGTGTCCCGCATGGGGAGACCACCAACTGTCCCCCCTCCCCAAAGAAGGAGACCTATCTTAGGATGCTCAATTCTCCCACCCTGGCTTGCCCCGATCAACCCAAATCCATTCCTTAACTCAGGTCAGCAACATCGCAAGCAGTACTGCTACTACTGTGCTATTTTGTGCTGCCAGATAGAAGGGTTCTTTTTTTATATATATATCCTCCTTGCATCGACTAAAACACCAGTGTCTCCTATATTCAGATCTGGGATGGCTTCCTCCCTTGGAGCTAAGGCTTTATGCTTGTGGCTCCATCATTGACAATATTGTCTGATCATAAATACCCAAATCCCTGGCGGGTCTCTTCCTTAATTTGACATCCCACTATAGCTTACGGTCTGCTGACTAGGCACCTGTCTTCATCCCCAGACATCATTCCTCCAAAGGTGCCACCGCTTTTGCCTGCCATGCTCCCCTATATTGGAACTCCCTACCACTAGCCTTACGCCAATCACCATCCCATGCTTCTTTTAAGAAAGGCTTATGCAACCATCTTGCCACTTCTTACAAATGCGCCTGCTTTGAACCCCCCTAGCCCATACCACCTCCCTTCCTCTCCTGCCACTTCTGCTGCGCTCTTAAAATGTATAGCACTTTCCCCTCATCTCCTCTCTCTCTGGCCTCTTCTTAAACCTCTACTCTGGCCTTAGATTTCCATCTCCCTTTCCCTCCCCTACCACCCTAGTAAATCTGATAAGATTATTATGGTTCAATCATATTACACTGGTTGCCACAAACAGAACAATGTGTATTTAGCCTTAGCTATCAAAATGTCTTGTTTTCACTGTTCTATTATATTTTTTACAGTATTACCTCATTTACTGTACTATTGTCTACTTGCTCTGTTATAATATTGTGCACTATGTCTAAACTTGCTCTGTATTCTACTATCAATTATGTCAAAATTTTGTATTGCAATGTATGTCTGCTTGTTTGTACTGTACCCTCCCAGGTCATGCCTGAAAATAGTCATTGCTATGGCTAGTGCACTTACCCGGTAAACTAAACCTAAATAAATAAATAAATATAGCTGTTTTTCCTCCTGGGAGCCTTGGCAGCAGGCTGCAGTCTCTTCCTGTGGGGAAACTCACTCTCCAGCTTCTTTCCGTGACCCCGTATCATTGACTCTGACCAGTCCCTCATGGATTACCCCCCCCCCACAGTGAGACCAGGGCGGAGGGTGCTGGGTCTCCCCTCCCCCCCAACACCAAATCCAGACACACTGGGGCTGAGCCCCTCGGATGTAGGAGCCATTGCAGAACTTGCCAGGCTCCATTTTCCATTTTTCTCCCATCCCACCCTCCACACCGAAATGGTGATGTTGGCATGTGTCTCCCAACCCACACTGCCTTCCTGTCACTGCCAGAAGGCAGTCAACGAGTGAGACGACAAGTCTCCCTCCCCTTGGAGAGGAGAGAAGTCCTCCAGATGCTCGATCCTCTCTCACCCCTGCCGACCCCTGGTGACTCAAGCCCTTTCCAGAACCCGAGTCACCTGTGTGGTGCGAGGTGTGGTGTCCAGCACCTAAACCTTTAGCATCACCAGGCAGGCTATAGATAGAAGGGTTCTTAATGGTAAATTGAGAAATGTCCACCTTTAATGAAGGACAGGTGAGAGGTGTGGACATAGGATTCTAGGAAGCAACATTTTCTATTTCTCTCCTTTTGTTTCCACTGCTACCAGAATTAAACCCACGAAGGTTCTGGCGACCTCCCTTGAGGGATGGTACACCAGTCTCCCTGAAGTGCCTTTTGGGGGACGTTGTTCTCTGCAAATCTTGAGGTGAGTCTTGGAATTTCCATCCATCCAACTGCTTCTAATGGTATCCTTCCCTGGAGACCAGGCACAAGGGGACCAGAGACACTAAGTCCTAGGGACCCTGCCACCATCCTTGGGATCTCAGGCCCCCAAGTCCCAGTCACAGCCAGACAAGCTGGACTGCTTTTCCCTCTGACTCCAAACCCTAGCTGGCCGGGTCTATGCCCAAGTGCCATGTCCTTTTATGGAATACCGGGGGAAGGGCAGAAGCACTAGTCTTCCCCCCAGCCTGCTCTTGGCTAAATCAGGCTACTGAAGCATGAAATCCAGACATCCTGTCTCCTGGAAATTTCTCCTCCAGAGAACAGCTCTCAGGATCTGGTTTAACCCTTCAAGTGCTCTCCGATAACCTGCCTTGAATTGGCTGAGAAAAGAGTCTGATTACATTAGAAAAATGAGGAACTGTCCCTCCTAATGTGGGATCATGGAGGGGTATGGACAGAGGGGGGTCTCCCCCTCCATGAAGGACAGGTGAGAGGTATAGACAGAGGGCCCCCCATGAAGGCCAGGTGAAAGGTATGGACAGAGGGGTTTATTTTATTTATTTATTTATGTAAGTTTAAGATTAATACCTTTGAGTCCAGAACTCTTTTTCGAAGGTTCCCAGTCAGTTAAAGACAATATACATGACATTAAAAACAGAGTACAAACATTGTTTCATACATGTCACATTGTACAGCTAGATACATCAGGTTTTACGTAAGCTAGAATTACAGTAAAACTCAGGTCTGCCGCTATAACCTAGCAGCACTATTTGAATGCGGTATTATTTAATATAAAGTCCTGAGCACAGTCAATGGAGGAAACCCTGGCTGCCAAGGTTAGTGCAGAAAAAACAGTCCAAGATCACAGAGGAGATCTCTATAAGGAGACTAAGATTTAGATGGAAGTTGGGGAGGGGTGCCGAGGACATCTCTATTAGGAGACTAAGATTTAGATGAAAGTGGGGAGGGAGTGCGAGGAGATCTCTATAAGGAGACTAAGATTTAGAGGAAAGTGTGTGGGGGAGTGGCCAAGTAGGCTTTGTTGGTAGAATGCAACAGAGAATAAGCAGTGGGGGAGTGAGGAGAGTGCAGGGTGGAGAGGTGTGGGATGGGTGAGGTATTCTGCCAATAGACTTGCAGGGGTGGGGAGTGAGGGAAAGTGGTTATGGTGGGGCTGGAAATGGGGGGCAAGGTAGGAGCAGGTGGAGATGGAGGAGGCTGGAGAAGGTTGTGCCCTTTGTGGTACATTAGGTAAAGCATCCTCAGACCTTTTCAGATTCTAGGTTGGAGCGAAGCCTTGCTTTGAACTGGCTAAGCTTGGAGCACTCGGTGAGGATAGTCAGCAGCTCATTGTAGCACTTCGGACCCTGGAAGGAGAGTGCTTGAATGGGACCTGGAGCCCTCCTTTAGCTGGGCTTCTAGTGTGTTTTGAGGGTTGTGCTTTTGGGAAGAATCTGGTAATGGACTTGGGCATAAGCCCCAGCACAGCATTTTTTTTTTTTACCAGCATGCAGGTCTGGTAACGAATTCTAAGCTGGAGTGGGTGGAAACCAGCCTTTAACAGCGTAGAGGGCACAGGTGTGGGTTGAGCGACTGGCTCCTAGGGTCAGTCGACAGGTCTTGTTTAGGAAAGTTTTCACCTTTTGAGAGCTGACTCACAGCCTGCCACATATATCAGTTGGCTGTAGCCTATTGAGGCCAGGACCTTTGGTGAAAAAAATAAAAAACATTTGACAGTGAAAATTTCAAGTTTTACAGTGGTTGGTATCACCGGAATTTACCTGGTGTGCTCGTTTTTGTCTCAGTATATTCTTCACGGTGCCCATGTGGCTACTGTCCATGCCACAGGAGGGAGGGGGAGGAACGTAAAATGTGGGAACACAGTGATGGCTTAGGCCTGGTCCCTGATCCAGGGTGTATCCTTGTCAGAGGGTGTCTGGCTGGGGATATAAAAACCCATGTCGGGGGGGGGAGAATAAAAATTTGGAATGTCTAGAAATACCAAATCCAGGAAATTTTGTGTAGATGACCTGCTAATGCCAACTGTGATTTATTTATTTAATTAGTTTTTGTTGACCGGGTAAGTGCACTAGACAAATTCTGCCTATTTTCAGGCACGACCCAGGGGAGAGGGATATAGATTAATGCCAACTGACCTTGAACCAGATTAAACTGTTGGTGGTATTTTTAGTGAATGAGGGGAATTTGGCCAGGATACCGGGGAAATTCCCCTACTCTTTTTGATAAGTGCCATGAGATCTTTAGCATCCACCTGAACTACCACCAATCCAGGCAGATGGGACCTCGGTTTAACGTCTCATCTGAAAGACGGCACCTCAGAAGTGCAGCACCCCTCTCATGCTGCACTACAGTGTCAGTACTGGGATATTAATCCAAGTGCCAGATGTGGGAACTGAACCCACAGTCCTCTGATCTCCTGGCCTCAGAGGTGAGTGTGCTACCTACTGAGCCACTGACACTGCTATAAATATATATTTGTTTACTGGATATAGAAAAAATCCACTATAATTCGCATGAAACCTTCTAAGCCTCATAGCCTGAGTGTCCACGCTGTTCACAGCATATATCACCATGATTCTGTGGTGTGGCCCCCACTGTATATGTTGTTGTCATTAATGTGGCTCCTGATTGGTTGAGCTGTATTGTATGTACATGGGAGCAGAGACTCCTGGAATTACTTTGCACTCTCTGGTGCTAAGATGAGGTTAGCCACTAGATGGTGGTAACATCACAAAAAAGAAAATGTGAAACTTGGTGGGTTCTGTGAAACATACAAACCTTTAGTTCAAGTCCATTTCACCAGGAAAACTCCATTGAGCAAGCTAATTTACAAGGAAGTCCCATGCGGACAAATTATATAACAGTACAATATAATATATCATGAACAGAGCAGGTACAATTAAAAAAGGCAGGTACAATAGTTACATTAGGTACATAAATGATGGACAACAACACATAATGTGATAATAATGCTAAACAAGTAACTCATAGTAATGATATATTCTGTTTATTTTTATTTAAAAATTGGTAACTGGGAAAGGCATACTGAGCCGAGGCTCGCTTCTGGGTGGGACCCGGGTATAAGACATGTATAGAGAGGCAAAACAATTGGATATGGTAGAGTATAAATAACAGTTTTGTGCAAATACAGATTATAGAATAGTAAAACAGGACTCTGTACGACAGCAAGGGAATTAATACAATGGTGTGCATCACAGTGCAGGACAGCAATACGGGAATATGTACAGCAGTAAGGGTAAATACATTTAAAATGCATCACGGTGCAGGATGGGAGAAGAAGAAGACTCTTAATCGATTACAGTTCTAAGCTGATAGTTGGAGCACAGAGGGAAAAATACGGGCTAAGGGGATGGAATGTGGGAGGAAAGGGAAAGGGCATGCATATAGAGGGATTTGTGGGAGCAATAGGGAGGTGTTACAGGATATGATCAGAGGGAGGGTGAAAAGAAGAGCAAGACTGAAAGGTCTGAGCTGAGAAACGGGAAATGTCATTTGTATACTCGGCAACAAGCCTTAGTTCTGTTTATTAAAGGGATTTCAATAAAATCAAGTCTGTGGCAAAATACCTCATACCCCTTCTTATACAGACTACAATACACCATTACTGACTGACACATGGAAGTTTTTTGTTTTTTTTATTTATTTGTAGAATTTCTGGCCTGGTAATGAACACTACATCAAAGTTTGTTTCCAGATACATTCCAGGAGCACAGTGAGGTTAAGTGACTTGCTCAGTGTCACACAATATGCAAGTGGTGATTGTGAGATTCAAACCCAGCTCTACTGGGTCTCTGGATTCACTGTTTGGTGCTCTAACCTCTAGTTCATACTGCTTGGAAGGTGGAGTAAGTAGACTGTGGTGCAGAGTGCAACAGAAGGCAACTGACTCAGAGTTAACTGGGCACTTTAAGCACAAACAGGATGGGTTCCTAAAGAGGAATTACAAGACATATGCAACTACTAGGCAGCAGAGGGATACATTCAACACAGCACTGGCCCTAATGATCCACAGCCCTGTGCAGACCTCATTTCCATGGCCCCATATCAGGAGTAGGGGAGCTCCAGGAAATGACTACCTTATTCCTGCAGTGATATCTCCATATCCTTCTGTTCAGCTGCTTCTTGTACTCTCTCTAAATTAGAATCTAATCTCCAAGGGATGAGGAAATGCATACATCAATGAAAAACTCCAGAGAAATTTGGATAGAGACACACAGAGGACCAGGAAGAAATCAGGCCAGTCGTTTTGGGGGGCTCCTCTGCTTCCAGGTCACTGATGAATTAATGCCACCTGTCCCATTTTGAATCAGATTTCCCAGTTTTTATGTCCACCCCCTCCCACCCTTTCGGCAGTTCTGTGAACCGGGATTTTTTGATAGCAGCCCACTTGTCTTATAATTATTTTTATGTTGGCTTGCGCACGCATGCACAAGCAACATTTTGTGGTCGTAGCACTGTACTAGCATTTTCAAAGATGTGTCAGTGTTGTGGCGAATCCAAGGGATGCTCTAGCCAGTGTGTCTCTCAGATGCCAACCAATGAGCACGCTGCTGATGAGAGCAGTTTCAGAGAGTGCCTCCAACTTGAAAGAAATCCACCACTGCAATGAGAGACAGGCTCGTCATTGCAGTGGCAGATCTGACGTGCCTCCCCTACATGCATTGCCTGGTGAAACATTTCAATAAACATTGAGGCGGCTCTCGCCATCCACATCTCACAATCCCTAGGAAGCCAACTTCGGGGGTGCCCAGTCCCCCTGTCACCATGCCCCCTTCCCAGTTCAATTTGTTTGCCAATGGGGGTGCCTAACCCCATCAGCATAATGTCCCCCTAATTTAATTTGTCTGCTGAAGGGGGTGCCCAATCCCCCTCAGCATCATGCCCCCCCAAACACAGGCACACTTTCTTTGCCAATGGGATGCCCAATCCACATCAGCTCCAGTCCCCCCCAAAAAACTCAGGTGGCACACTGGGAGCCCACCCCTGCGTGCCCAATGTACTACCTGAAAAAAAGATACCGTCCCCCAAAGTGTTTTTTATTTTATTTTGACCTGTAAACAAGGAAACGGCCCCTCACTGTCTGTGGTGCCCCTCCTCAACCCACCCACCTCTGCGACCCCACCTCCCACCCCCTCTCACCCCATACTTACATCTGGAGGTTGGTACAGTGATCTTCGGTGGAGCAGGAACACGTCTGCACTCTTCAAGGCCAACCACGAACTGAAGAAATGCCAGTAAGCTGTATAATGGCATAAATGGGGGGTTTCAACTTAGATGGATATCTCGGCCATTTGTTTGACTTTTGGCTCCAAATTTTCAACATGGGGTTCTTGGGACCCCGCCTCATGAAATCAATCACTGTTATTTCGTTATTCGGTCCCAAAAGGTGATTACGCGGTAATTGCGCGGAATCACCTTTCAGGACTGATTAACGAGACAACAGTGCCAATGTTTGTGAAGTGGGTTCCCAAAAAGCGTATGTTACAAATTTGGTGTAAAAATTCAAAAAAATTGCTGTGTTACGAGCATGCATTGTGCAGTTTCTATGCATGCTCGTAACTTCGAGAATGCTTAATATTTTCAGTCCAGATTTTCAACATTGCCTGTTTTTCACACCTCCTTATGAACAGTACAGCTGTCATTTTTCACATCCTGCCCGAACTGTGTTTTCACACATGTGGTGCACAATGGGCACAGTTGCTGTGTGAAATCAACTTTTGGGACACAGTAACAAAATTACAGTGCCACTGTTCATGAGGAGAGGTCCCAAAATGCCCATGTTGAAAATCTGGTTAAAAAAATTCCCCAAATGACTGCATTGTGGGCATGCATTGCACAGTATCTATGCACACAGGTAAGTTTGCAAATTTTTCATATTTTCTCTCCAGATTTTCAACACTGCCATTTTTATACATCTCCTCATGAACAGTGCAGCTGTCATTTTTTGCATCCTGCTCGAAATGTGTTCCTGCACCTGTGGCTCCCAGTGGCGCAATTGCTGTGCGAAATCACCTTTCAGGATTGAGTAACAGAAATGACAACACCACTGTTCGTGAAGTGCGGTCCCAGAAAGCCACTGTTGAAAATTTGGAGTGAAAATACCAAAAAACACCCGGGGCGTTAAGGTTTACAACCATACACCCACCCTGTAGAGACTGACAGGCGTTGGGGACGTAACTTGGGTTCTTCAGCCATAATGTTCACAGAATTCTACAACCACCCCTCACCCTCCAGCCACTGACAGGCATTGAGGTGTGCCTTGGGTTCTGTCACCCTAACGTTCACCCCATTCTCCTATATTGCACCCATCTCAGCTTATTTCCTTATAGAATGGGGTGAGCATAAGAGTCGAAGACCCCAATGCACACCGCAACACCTGTCACTCTCTGCAGAGTGGGATGAGATGAAATGGCATAAGCGTTATAGCCAACCCAAAGCCACACTCCCAATGCCTTTCAGTCTCTGCAGGGGAGGGGGGTGTTGGTGTTACTTCAATACTTCACTGCCATTCCTACTTGTTTTACTTTGCAAGAATTATGGGGACGGGTCCAGCAGGGTTAGTGTGTATGTGTGTGTGTAGCTGTCAAGGAGACACAGCTTGTCTTGTTGAGTTTATTTTTTTTTAATTAGTAACTGGGAGAGGCACACTGAGCTGAGACATCTTATCAGGTGCAGCCCGGGGTGGGGGGTACGAAAAGGAGGATGAAGTACAGTCAATACAGGTAAACAGTAATAATGAATAATGTATCGGAAAGGCTTGCCTGTGGTTCAGTGGGGCAGCTGGCTAACTCCATCACCAGCACTACAAAAGGAAGGGAATCACAGCCCTCCCTGCCTTAGTTTGCGCTGCATGGTTTGCATGTGTGTTTGTTGCTTGGCTTTGTGTCTTTTGGGCTCTTGTTGTGCTTCTTGCTTGCCATCTTGGCTCTATCCTTGCTTCAGTTCTATCTTTGCTCCCTTTCTTCTCTCTGTTTCTCTTCTGTTTTGTGATCTCTGGCTCCTTCTGCCCTTCTTCCTGTCTCATGTTTCCCTGTAGCTGTCTCTTACCCTCTAGTTGCCTGTTCTCACTATGCCTCTACTTATCAGTCTGTTTTGCCCAAACGGAATCCCATTTTCATGAATGACACACCAATTGTTTGGGTACAAAAAGGCTGTAGCTTTACATAAATTCAACCAGACATGCTTACAATCAACAGTACCTCCTTAAAGATCTATATATACAATATTTACATTTACCATTCAAAACAAAAACCCCTGAGGCAGCAAATTCATGTCTCCTCTTGGCTTGACCCTTAGCCATCCGTGCCCTGTGCATGGGGGGTGGAACTCTGGCCCATAGGTCGGACAAACCCATATGGCGTCTGTGTCTCTGCCATGGACAGTCCCCCCGCCGGATTTTATGAAACTATAGGACCTTTGCTGAAGAATATGCCCTTCCAGGGCCACACTCCTTCAGTATGGGTCCTGTCCACCCTGCTTTCTGGTACATGACCAAGTTATGTGACTGCCCTCTTTGGCCATAATGTGTACCTGCCTAGGGTCATACCTCTGACCAGGCTGTCATCTAATCCAAGCTGATTCAGATTTTTTTTTTCAGGAAAACCTCTTTTGGGTGGGTGTGACATAAATTTACCACCACTTAAATGTGCTCTATGCACTTTTCCCCACTACTGCCCCAGGGGTCCAACCATGCACCTTTACAATGAACGCACACACGTCCTTTATTTCTGAGTTAAGAATATAATTTCTAATCCCTAGCAAATGCATGCTTACCTACTGTACAGAGCCTCACATGTTTTGAAGCAGCAGATTTGGGAGAGGAACACGGGAAAGCAGATATATCTTCCCCTCTCCCATCACTTAACTGCTAACTGCTAGCTGAGACTGCTAACCGGGAAGGGTCTGTGACCTGAGAAAGCAGAGTCAGCTGTGCCCCAGCTCCATTTTGCTTCTCTGGCATTGCCCTGCCACCCATGGCCAGTTCTATGTTCATAGGCACTGTGTTTGACTGACAACAGGTACTGCCTGCTGAAAGGGAGTAAGGGAGCTCACCAAGACACATAGACAACAGGTACTTCCTGTTTGAAGGCAGGAAAGGTGGGATCAACAAGACACATAGATAAGCCACACTTGCAGGAAAGGAGTAGCCCTCCCTCCCTCCCACCCAGCTGTTGGAGGTCTGACTCAGAGTAATCAGCTAGTGTTTTTGTTATTTCTTGAGTAACTTCTCTTGGCAGGAGACCAGCAAGGGACTCACGAAAAACTCTAGCAACAGTCAAGAGGGGTTAGATCCATGTCAGCACTCATTGACACTGCCCCCCCCCACACCCCACCTGCCTCTCCATCCTGGTGCTGTCCTAAATGCTGTACAGAGGCACAGATAGTGACTGACAGCAGGAACATCCTGTAGTGGGGCAGGAAGAGTGGGATCTCCAGGACGCATGATTGGCCGACCTTGAATTAGCCCTCCTTACTGCTGAATCTGCAGCTGTCACAGGCTAGATTCAAAGAAAGGGTAGGAGGAGTCTACAAGGCACGCCTTAGCCAAGGAAGAGCTCTAACCTGTAATCAATACAAGGTATTCACTACAAAGTAAGTTGCACTACAAGGTAAATAAAAATGAATGTACTGTAGTTAGTTGCCATGGTCGCAGGGCACTCATCTCCAGGGGACTTCTCTGGAGGGTGGAACGATGCCCCATTTGTATAACTCTAAATGAGCTCAGGTTGCACCTGGGTACAGCATGGAAAGAAATATCCAGGCTGCAGTATCAGCTGTGCTAGAGTTCTCCCCCACCACGCCCACTCCCTCAAATGCCCACAGGCCCAGGGGGGTGGAAGGTGGTGGGGTGGGGAGTGGCAGGGTAGAAAGGATGAATTAAGGTAACCCTGTCTGACCCAGTGCCATCTCAACCGTAAACAGTTCTGCACCCCTGGCAGGGATGCAGGATCCTGACTCTGCTGGGGGGGGGGGGGCAGCATGTCAGTCAAGAGGACAGGGAAGACCAGGGATATGGCATCCGGTGGTTGTAGGGGAAAAGTGGCAGAAATAAATGTAAGCAAGTACTTGTTGTGGGCAATTCAATGGTAAGAGGAGTTGAGATACACCTGGGTAAGTAATTGCAAACAAGTGTGACAGTCAAATGCCTCCTTGGTGCATTGGCTAAGCGAGATATGGAACACATTTGGAGAATTTTTGATAGAGCAGAGAAAGGACTTGGGATACTGGTTCACCTCAGAACTACTGTAATGACCTGGCGAATCAGGCTGAGGAAGAGGTCAAGCAAAGCTTCGTCAAACTGAATGACCGATTGGCTACTCGAACAACCTTCTTGGCTTTCTCTGAGGCCCTCCTGGTGTGGGGCAGAGGTGACTGCACAAACAGGATCAAAGCAAGGAAATTGAGGAATTTAACACGTGGTTAAAAGAACAGTGTATGGAAAAAGGATATCACTTCGTAGGTGTCTGGGGAGATATCTGGGAGAGGAAGTTCTTCAAGTTCGATGGACTCCACTTAAACAAGCAAGGCATGAGAGTGCTTGGCCAGAAATTTGAGGTACTAGTTAGGCATTTAAACTACGTGGAGGGGGGGAGTCTGGGGCAAGGGAGTCTATCAGTCATATCATCAATGATGGGAATCTAACTGCCATTCCCCCACAAGTAAGGAGTCTGCTCACACAGTGTGCGAGAAATCATAAGAAATGAAGGAGGACTCGGAAAGGACATAAGGGGAGCCAAGAAATAGTTTACCTCAAGAAGAAAATGAAAGTAGGGATGAAGAGAACTCCTACAGGATCTTGGAAGGAAGTGTGCTTTAACACCAGAAGCCTGGGAAATAAAATGAGTGACCAACAGGCAATCATCGAAGACACCCAAGTGGATCTGGTGGCCATTACAGAAACATGGGCCACACAGAACAATGACTGGGACCTCTCGATATCAGGTTAGACACTCTTTCAACTGGACAGGATGGGAGCTGGGGGGGGGAGAGCAGCACTGTATGTCAGGGATGGAATTTAAGCCATTTCACTAGATGGTAACAAAAAGGAAGGGGTAGAAACCCTATGAGGTTAGCTAACTTTGCCACCAGGAAAGAAGGTCTATACTGGGGTGGTATACAGGCTCCCAGGTCAGCCGGGGGACAAGAATGAGCAGCTTTTGGAGGAGATCAGAGATGTCACACAGAAAGGGGATACAGTGGTGGTCAGAGATCTGAACATGCCAGATGTAGACTGAAATATCCCTGTGGCCAGGACCTCAAAAAGTCAGAAAGTAGTTGAGACCATTCAAGACTGCCTACTCACCCAACTGGTTAACACTCCAACTAGGCAGGACTCCATCCTGGATGTGGTTCTCTGTAACTTAGAGACAGTCAGTGCTATAAAGGTTGGGGAACCCCTGGCAAATAGTGACCACAACTCCATCTGGTTTGAACTATCCCTAGTGGATGTAAGATCTCAATCCAGAGCAGAGGTCTTACGCTTCAGAGGAGCCAACTTCAAGAAGTTGAGAAGATTGGTCAGAGACAGGCTGTGCAAGATCCAAGAAACAGTGGAGGTGGAAGACATCTGAGGGCAAATCAATCTAGCCATACTGGAGGTTACAAAATGTTGTGTTAGGACAGTGACAATAAGGAATAAGCATAAAAGACCCATATTGCTCACGGATCAGGTCAAAAATGCAATCAGGACCAAAAGGGTAACCTTTCGCAATTATAAGAAGGATAGGAGTGACAGTAATTGGGATGATTTTAATCAAAAGAGCAAAGACGCTAATAGGGCAATGAGGCTGGCAAAGGCGACAGCTGAACAAAGGATTACAACAAAGATCAAAGAAGGGAACAAACTATTTTTCTGTTATATTCAGGGAAAGTGTAAAAAAGGGGGAGAGATAATTTGTCTTTTAGATGGTGATACATTAGTTGAGGAGGATGAACAAAAGCTTGCCGTACTGAACAACTTCTGTTCAGTATTTATGAAGGAGCACACTGCACCAATGCCTGAAAGTGGCATTAAAGCAGCCAATTCGAGGATCCAATCAATGGAGTCGCTGACTTTTACTGGCAACAGAATCAGGGAAGCATTAGTTCAACTAAGAGTGGATAACACCAGGGCTGGATGGGCTGCATCTGATGGTGCTGAGAGAGCTTGCAGAACAATTATCGAACCTCTGGCTCACTTGTTTAATTGTTCACCATGGTCGGGGGTCATGCCCAGTGACTGGAGAAGAGCAGATGTGGTGTCTCTCCACAAGCGAGGAAGGAGGGAGGAGGCTGGAAACTACAGACAAGTTAGCCTCACTTCGATACTGGTGAAATTTAAAATTAAGCAGGACTTAGCAGAGTACCTAGAGAAGTATGGTCTTTAGGTTGGCAGACAGCATAGGTATGTAACAGGCAGGTCATGCCAGATGGACCTAATTACATTCTTTGACTGGGTGACTGAAGAATTGGACAATGGTCACCCAGTGGACCTCCTATACTTCAACTTCAGCAAGGCCTTTGATTCCGTGCCACACAGGCATCTGTTGAAAAAGTTGGAGGATCTAGGCATGGCCCAGAGTATAGTTAGTTGGGTAGATAATTGGCTAAAGGGCAGGAAACAGAGCAGGACAGTTAATGGGGTGAGGTCAGAGAGCTGCAGCACTGCGTCCACCTCCCTACCCCTTCCTAGCTTTGTCCCTTGCCCCCCTTGACCTATCCATCCCTACCCTCCTCCCTCACTCCCTGCCCTCTGTGCTCTGCTCACCTAGCCCTCCCACTCATAATGTATCCTTCCCTATCTCTTGTCTGCTTATCTTCTTGATGTGGGTGCACATTACACAATGCCTCAGCATACCTAGTGCTTTATGTTTAAATTCTGTAACCTCCATGTATATCGTTCTCAGTAGTTGTATATTTGTCCACAATTTTGTACCTTGCTGTCTAATGTATCTGACATAGAACCTATCAATGAACATCCGCTCACAGGTATTATACAAGATCTAGAAAGAAAGAAAGAAAGAAAGAAAGAAAGAAAGAAAGAAATAGAGAGCGAGGTCACTAGCAGTGTACCCCAAAGCTCAGTCTTAGGCCCTGTCCTATTTAATATAGTCATCAGTGACATTGGTGAAGGCATCCAGGGTAAGCTTGCCCTCTTTGTGGGTGACACTAAACTTGGTGGTAGGGTGGACAGTGCAGAGGCAGTTAGGGACCTTCAAAAGGAGCTGCAGAGGCTTGAAAAATGGTCCAACATCTGGTAGCTGAAGTTCAATGCGAATAAGTGCAAGGTGATGCACTGGGTAAGGGCAATGCGATGACAGAATACTGGCTTAATGGAATCCAGCTCTGTACCTAACACAAAGAAAGGGACCTAAGAGTCATCATCCCAGACACCCTTAAGCAATCCAGCCAATGTAACAGAACTTATAGCAAAGTGAACAAAATGTTGGGCTCAACAAAAGAACCCCAGAGCATATGCACTGGGGCAAGGGTTATCTTTGAGGATACTGGCCACACAGCCAAATTTTAAAGAAAACACAAATTGCACATACCCTAATAATGCAAAGCATCATGTGAAGCAAATGCAAATGCCCATGAATTAATTTGGACTGGCTCAACTTTAAGCAGAATTGCATGGTGCCAGAAGGCCTCACAATACAATCAGCAAAGGCTGAGAACAGCAGACACATGTTTCATCCTCATCTGGACACATCAGTGTGCCATATCTGTACCTCAGCCCAGGGAGAGATAACCAGACACCCTATAGGGGATCTTATTGGTTTGGGTCATGGGCAGCCCAAAGTAGAAAGAGAAGAGAACAATAAAAGAACCCCAGAGAAAATGCACTGGGGCAAGGGGTTAGTTGAGAGGATATTGGCCATACAGCCAGATTTTAAAGAAAACAAATTGCACATACCCCAATAATGCAAAGCATCATGAGAAACATATGCAAATGCCCATGAATTAATTTGGACTGGCACACTTTTAAGCAGAATTGCACAGTGCCAGAAAGCCTCATAATACAATCAGCAAAGGCTGAGAACAGCGGACACAGACACGTGTTTCATCCTTTTTTGTACTCGTCAGTGTGTCATATCTGTACCTCAGCCCAGGGAGAGATAGCCAGTCACCCTCTCCCTGGGCTGAGGTACGGATACGGCACACTGATGAGTCCAAATGAGGATGAAACTCGGGTCTGCTGTTCTCAGCCTTTGCTGATTGTATTGTAAGGCCTTCTGGCACCATGCAATTCTGCTTAAAGTTGAGCCAGCCCAAATGAATCCATAATCATTTGCATATGCTTCCCAAGATGCTTTGCATTATTGGGGTATGTGCAAAATGTTGGGATGTATAGGGAGAGACTTTGGCAGTAGGAACAGGGAGGTGATCCTCCCACTCTACAGGTCCCTGGTGAGGCCCCATCTGGAATACTGTGTCCAGTTCTGGAGTCCTTACCTAACAGAGATAGACTAGAGGCCATATAGAGAAGGGTGACCAGGATGATACATGGGCTGCATGAGCTCTCGTATGAGGATTGCTTGAAGGCACTAGACATGTGCTTGCTGGAAACCGGGGGATATGATTGAAATGTTCAGATTTATGAGGGGGCATAAACAAAGTGCCCTGCTTGGAACTCTTCAACAGGATATCAGACTTAAACACTAAGGGACACGAATGGAAACTGAGAAAAGGTCACTTCAAGAGGGAGTTAAGGAAACACTACTTTTCAGAAAGGGTGGTGAAACCATGGAACAGGTTGCCTGCCGAGGTGGTAGGAGCTGGGTCCATGGCATTGTTCAAACATGTATGGGACAGAGCAAGGGCTACTTTAGACTCTGCGGGAAATAATATGAAACTCAGCAGGGGGGGCTAGGACCCCTGACTGCTAGAGGTCTTGGAACCCATTGGGCAGACTTGTTGGACACTTGTTCTTCTTCTGCCATCTTTTTCTATGTTTCTATGACTTCCACATCACATGAGGGAGTGAATAGGGACACCTCCCTATTCATTTCCCTGTACACCTTTTCTATAGCTGGGACGTTACAAGCTCCTTGCCACTGCAGTCTAGGTATGATGTGGGAGCACACCAGCACTGTATCTGAGAGTAGCTGCCTAAGATGGGACAAATCCTTCTTGGTTTCATAGATCAGTTTGGTACCCCCATGACAACTGAATCATTGCCACCCAGATGTATCACCACACCAGCCAGGGGCTACTTGTGGAGGCCAAATTGATACACAGTTCCCGATACTGGTGCCAGTGCATGCTCTCCTTTCCCCACCAATGTTACATGGCCATCTGCTTTCACATCTCTAGCTGTTTGCCATATAATCAGACTTTCAACCTGCTGTGAGCCTCCCGAACGTATGAGTGACTGATGATGTAAATTTTCAGAACCGGTGTGAGTGTGCCTGAAAGACAGAATAGACAATGTGAATGATCTGCACAGTGTAAACTGTAACTTGTTCCACACCTGCAGAGGTCCAGGCCCTCCTGTCACTTGTGCATGGTAGCATCCACCCAACTGTGGCCTGATATACCCCTTATAGGCATTAGATGCCCATCTGCCCACATCTTTGATTTGCTCTGCTGTCAAACCTAGTCTGTCTGTCTCCATCACAGTACCATTCCTGAAAGAATGTGTGTTAAATACCTTTTGTTTCTCTGCCCACCACCCATAAACCCTTTCTGAGTACCACTGTAAATTGCTGTCTGGTAACCAGCTTGCTATCCCATGAACAAAAAGGTGACCTTCCCCTTTGGATCTCGACACCAAGTAGATGCGTAGTAGTGACAGAAGGGCACATACCACCCATATCAGCCTTATGCAAAGTTATGAGCGTTGACAGTCTGCATTGACTAGTTTTGAACTTGTAGAGTAGAAAACATACTCCATCCTGCTATAAGGCGGTATCCCTGAGCTGGAGGTTGTCACACCCCAGCTGCAGCTGATTGTGGCACCATTTCAGAAACCCTAAAAGACCCAAAGAAAGCTCAAGAGAACAGCACTTCGAAAAGCTGAACTTTAACTTGAGCTGCAGACCAAACCCAGTGCCTCCAACAAGTCTCAGAGCTCTTGGAGTCCTATGGGCTTCCTGCTGTCTGGTGCCTTTCCCCATAACCTGGCCCATCTTTCCAACATCTTTTTGATGCCTGCTACCAGAAGTGGTAGCATCAAAGACAGTAAGGGAATTCAAACTTGCTTGGGGCAGGCAATGTGGGCAACTTAGGGAAAAAATATAATGGGGGGCAACCACCTTGGGCAGACTAAATGGACCACATGGTCCCCAACTGCTGACACTTTGATTATGTTCTGATGATTGTAAAAGTGCTGGTAGGGTCCAGGAAGCCTTCCACCTTGTGCAAAAAGGCAGTACCTGCCAGTTGTGTGCATATTGTCTCTGGGATCCTACCTAATTGTATGAGACAGAGCACATAATCTTGTATCTGTTTTCGCACTTTGTGCAGGGCCATGCTTACTTCATGTCCACAGAAGGGGCATAGGGTCATAATGTCACAGACAAAACTGTGCAAACAAAGAACAGCGCAGACACAATGGTTTACGCTCTAACAGCGTTGGGACAAAATCCCAACCAAAAAACAAGAGTGCATGCCGTTGAAAACACAGCAACTGACTTTTTTTTCACAGGGGGCTTCATCTCCCACACCCCTGGACTTATTATAATCAACTCCGGGGGATCATGGACTTCGGGGAACAAAGAAAACTTGGACCGGGTAAAATTTTGTTAAAAAAAAAAGCCACATTACAATGGGACCTGGGAAGAACCGAACCGCAGCCCAAGGTCCCCGATGCCATCAGAGGCAGGTGCTCTAGCCGCTCCACAACAGGAGTGACTCAGTCAGACACCGCCCTGGCAGTGTCATTCATGTTCCCTAATGGCAGGCTACAGCGACAGGGGTAGCAGTTCTTACCGCACGCTGAAACAACCCCTGTCGCTGTATAACTATTCATGCTTCCTACAGCGCGGTATTCCATGCGCGGTTTTGTCTGCGTTACATTGATCACAGAAGGTAAGGAAAGCTGTGAAACTACCTTTATACTTTACCAGGTTGAGGGGGCAACAGAGAGCTGTACCAGCTGCATTGTTCTTGAGTTCTCAGCTGCCATACCGACTCTGGTAGCCACGTGAGTGATGGGGCCACATCTGGGACCAAATGCCTGAATTGGTTGAACCAAAACAGAGAAAAGTTGTCAGCAATCGCATTTTCTCTTCCTGGAAGGTGGCCAGCTCTAAATTTGATGTTTTGTTGGAGGCAACACAGAACAAAAACACACAGCACCCCATAACATCCTCAGACCTGGATATCTGGGAATTAATGATGTCTGTTTTAAAAATACATACTGGTTTACCGATCTGTTTCCCTACACTTGCACACTACCATAATGGGTAACAATTCCAGGAGTGTGATATTTTTTATGAAGCCCTTATCGACCCACTCCTGGGGCCATGCCCCGCAAACCAAAAGCCCTGGAAAAAAGCTCCAAAACCCAGACCCCTGAAGCATCTGTAACCAAATTCAGCTCCCCATGTTCCCCTTTCCTGTCTTGCCAGACAGAAACTCCACTGAAATCTCTTAAGAACAATTCCCACAGCATTAAATCCACTCACATGCCATTAGTAATCCTGATGTGATGAAATGGCCTCGTGGGACTGGATACTGCTGCTGCCAGCTTTCTCAGGAATGGTTTTCCTGGGGTGACTGCCAGGCATGCAAAATTCAAGTGACCCACTATAGATTGTAACTGAAGTAGGGTAACCTTCTTTGCTTCTCCATTTCACCCAGTAACCATTTAGGTTACCACCTTATCATCCAGCTGGAAAACATTTGTGCGGAGTCCAGCTCTATACCCAGGTAAGAATGCCTTGTTGTCAGGCCTTCCATCTTTTCCCAAGCTAAAGGTAAACCAGAATTTTTCATGATATAGCCAGCCCGTCGGTGCAGCAGTTGGATTTCTGCTTGCAACGCCAGTGATCTGGGTTCAGGAACGGACTCGGCGCACTGGAGGGCCGGCCAGGGAGAGAACGCTAGAGCCTCTGGAGACTGCTAGCCTTCTCTTTGGGGGAGTGTGGCATGGGGACCTGGTGCTTGACGACTCCTGGTGGAGGCTGAGGGTATGTCAACACACTGGGGTCCCACTGACTAAGAGGGGTGTGGGGAACGTCGGGTTATGCCTTATGTTGTGGCACACCATGCCCCTGGGGTGCAAAGCAGAAACGTGCTTCATGGCCAACCGAATGACAGTCGCTGGCTCCTGTTGCTGCTGAGCCCCTGATGTGGTCCACATCCACCTCAGTAACTCACAGGCTAAGTAGTGTGTGTTGGCCAGCCCCTACCAGTGCCTGTCCCCCTCAGAGATGGGGGACCCACCCAGCGAAGGGTTACATCTGGGTTACCGGGGGGGGCTGCAAATGTGTGGTGGTGGCTGGCATCATGGCAAGGGCGCCAGCAGCGACCTAGGTGGCCTGAAGGAGTGGGCGACCTGGAGCAAGGGAAGGCGGAAAAAAAAAAAAAAGAATATTTCATGACAGTGTAAAACCCCTGTAATGTATCCTGACTCTTACCCGAATGCCCGGGTGCTGCAAATAAGAAATCATCCAGTTAATGTGTAATGTCGCTATTACCCATGTATGGTTTGGTGGACCATGCCAAAAAAGTCACAAAGGTATCAAATGCAGCACAGCTAACTAAGCACCCCATGGACATTACTCTGTCAATGTACCATTGTCCCTGCACCATAATGCCTAATAGGTTATAGTCTCTCAGCATCATGGGAAGGAGACGAAAGGCGAACTTGATGTCACTTTTTGCCATTAGTGTGCTGGGGCCCAGGCTGTGTACTAGCTCCATGGCTATGTCAAAGGATGCATACCTGGCCATGTTGTTCTCCAGGGCAATGAGATCATTGACAGATGAACCCTTTGGCTAAAAGAGGTGATGCATCCGTTGCTATTTGCCTGCGATCTTCTTAGGGACTACCCACAGTGGTAATTATGTAAGGTCTGGAAGTGGTGAATGCCCAAAGGGGCATACCAACCTGTCAGCTTCAACATCCTTGTATATTTTCTCTCAATTATCTCTGTAAGAGCCTCAGACATTTTGAAATTCCATGCCATGGTGGCCACCCAAGGCCCCTTGTACAGAATTTCAAAACATTTGCTAACATCACCTATTAAAAACTAGGGCTGTGCATTGGCCGAATATTATTTCCCCAAATACCACAAATAGCAGGCGTCCCGAATATTCGGATGCCTCTCCTGAATAGTTCACTATTCGGTCATTATTTGGGAAATACAATTCGGTGAGATTTTCAAATCTACGCAGAGACTTTGTTAGCCACTCAACGCTGGTTTCACAGAGCTCACGGGCAACCGCACCGCATGACTTCTTCACTCCGTGTTGGTAGAGAACGGGAGCAGCGGCAACAGCAGGATTCAACAAGTGGGGGGCACATGCCCCCCATTAGTAACTTCAGCCCAAAAGGAGGGCCTGGGGGGAACTGTCCCCCAAAAGAAATTTTAAAGAATTTGGTGCAAAATGGTGCATTTTAGAAGCATTTTCTGTGAAAGCTGCAGCAGGGCAAGCATAGGGATTTTGTAGCTGAAATCCTGAGAAACAAAGCAGGTGACTTGAACCAGGGAAGTGGAACATACCTGTGTACTGTCTTAGTCTTAGAACCAGGCGCTCACAAACACAAACAATAATTAACAAGTTTCATTATTCCCCTCCAAAACATATGTTGCCTGGGAATGGGGGAGGGGCAGGATTTATTTACCCCTTGATGAAAGTTTGAAGAATTTGTTGCCAAAGACCAATGGTGGAATTTAGAAGCATCTTCTATGAAATCTGCAGCAAGACAAGCATAGGGATTTTGTGTAGATGAAACCCTGAAATACGCAGCAGGCAGGTTACCTGAAGTAGAGAACCAGAACCTGCTTGGTCTAATGCCTTTGCCTGAGAATGAAGTGGTCACAAACACAGACAGAAGAAGATGAACAATGTTTTTCCCAAGCTAAATGGTGCCTGGGGCTGGACATGGGGTGGTAACTGTTGTATTTGCTCCTGCATTAAATTATGAAGAATTAGGTGGCAAATTGTGCATTTTAGAACCACTTGCTATGACATTTGCAGCAAGACAAATGCATGGATCTCATAACTGAAATTGTGATGTGACATACACAGCATGTGTAAGCTGAAGTTGAACCACAGATTTCGTAGCCGAAACCCTGACATAAATACACAGCAGGTGACTAAGTGGAAGAACCAGACAACACACATATTGCATTAGTCTCAGAACTATCTGCACACAAAGATAAAAGGAAAACGGTCTTAAGTAATGATTAACTTTTCTTTTTGTTTTTCAAAACCAAATGTGGCATGGTGCTGCGCAGAACACCGTCGGGATTTGACCATTGGAAGAAATCAGAACAAAGAAGAATATGTGGCAAAGGGTGAACTTTAGAAGCAAGTTACTGTATGTAATGTGCATCAAGCCAAATACAGGGAATTAATAACTGAACACAAAACAATACAGAACATGACTTGAACCACTGAAATAGTTGTTGGTCTCAGTCTTTATGAACTGTTAGATCCTGTCATATAATTTAGGGATTTTCTGCAGTGCTGGCTGTAGCAGAAAGCAAATGACCAACTTGTCTGTTTGACAATTTGGCAAATCTGTCAATCATTTCTTCTACATTTATTAGTTTTGTGGCCTCACCCTCAATTGCTAATGTACCAAGACCAGTTAATCTGTCCTGACCTATTGTGTTTCTCAGGTATGTCTTTATTCGTTTTAGAGCACTGAAGGATCATTCATATGAACATGTAGTGACTGGTATGGTAAGTGCAATAGTACCCAACTGGTGGATGCCAGGAAACATAGCCAGTGGCAGTGAGTCAAGCAATGAAGAAATGCACCGTGGGGTGTTTTCAGCAGGCAACCTTTCAGTAAACCTTTGTGCTACAAACAATTCCTCTTTAGGCCGTTGTACTCCATAATGGTTGCACATAACATTTAGTGTTGTCTTATCTAAAATAATAAGACTTGTTGGTTTCAAAGCCTGAACTGCTTTCAATAGATCTACCCCCTCTTTTGACAATCACCATCTCAAATGGATAGTAAATTTTAGTTCAGTAATCTGTTTCTGATGTAACTGGCTGCTGTTCCCTAACTATTCTGTCAACAACATATGCATCAAAATGAGCAGCTAAGCAATGGGTATGTTGTGGATGGGTCCTTTGTTCTGTTGCAGCGTCAGGAGCTATGTTAAGTGGCATAGCAAATGCCGTTGCTTCACAGAGTAATTCTTTACATTTGTTTTCATTTCGGAATGAAACCAGAGTATCAATAAATGCTTCTACAGCAATGCCAGCACTGGCTAGATCCAGATCTTCAGTCTGTAGTATGTTGTGGAGCCCTTCTGCAAATCCAATAATGTGATCAAACAGGAAAAGACAAAAGACAGTATTGAATGACATCAAGAAGTTGTAAAGTCCCAGTGTTTGGGGTGTATTTCCATGGTCACGTTGTGAGTGGTAAGAGATTAAGGATTCATATGTATGTTTCAGTGCTCTCATAGCTCTTTTCTGACATCCCCACCTGGTGCTGTTCAGAGCTGTGACCTTGAATATTCTGTCAAGTCCCATTTCTTCTTGTACCTGTTTCAGTTTGTCACTGTGCACTACAAGTATCGAAAGGAATGTATGCAAGCATTGCACCAATTCAAAGAAGTCTTTCACTTCGGGAATGCACTGACATGAATCCACAAGAGTTAGATTTAACTTATGTGCATAACAGTGAACACACACAGCACAAGGGTGGTCCTTTCTGAAGAGTTCCTGAATACCATTGAGATGACCACTCATGACACTTGCACTGTCATAAGCTTGGGCAACAAAAGTAACATCTGACTCAAAGACATCAAATTTTTTCAAGGTGTCTTTAATGTTACTACACAATCTCCTTGCATCCAGTTCTGAGACTTTAACAAAACATAGAAAACATTTGACAGGTTTATGGTTATGAACATACAGTATCTGACACATATGCTCATTTGTTTCTGACTTGAAATGCCTCAAGAGTCGTCACATAAGACTGATACAAATTTAGCATTTTTGGCTTCTTGCACAATTGCATCCGTAATACAGGATGCAGGGCACTGAATCAGACCGTTCTGTAATTCGGCTGATATGTATGTTGCATTTGATGTGATGGACTCATTAACTTGAAGAACTCTATCAAACTTGTTAATCAAGTCTAAAATCTCCCTGAAGTTTCCTTTATTAACACTTGTCTCATCCTCATTGTGCCATGGAACGGTAACCCTAGCCGACCCAAATGTACAGTGACTTCTACTAGCCTTTTCATGTAATCCCTTCTTTATTGAATTTCCTTAATCTTGCTCTTGTCTACCTGTACCATGATGTTACCCATTTCCTGTGTGCATGTATACGCAGACCAAGCAGCCATTGCACTTCTATGAGAATGACTTGATGCGTGTGCCCTGAATTTCTCCAATGCCTTTTTCCAGTTCTGAAATCCTCGACGAGTAGTAAAGATTTCATCAGCACATTCCTGCCCATGCAAGAAGCATCTACATGCAAAGCAGAATGCACTCTGTTTTTCACAGCTGTACTCCAACCAACAGAAATCTTTGTACCAGTGATGGCTAAAGCCCTGTCTTTTACCCCCATAAACTTTGGTACTGAAATTAGTCATAGGCTGAGTAGGGCCTTTCTCTTTATTGCCAAGATCAGTAGGGGGGTTATCATCAAGGTGAGGTACTGGAAGGGCCTGCGACAATCCTAACTCAGTAGAGGGGGTTAGTATAAGACTGTTCAATGCTAGCACTAGTAGTGCTGTTAGTACTAATACTGTCAACTCAATGACTTACTGTCTCACTTGTTTGCTCATTACAAGATGCATCGTTATCAATTACTATGTCTGTGCACCTAGTATCATTCAAAGATGAAGAGGATGCCAATGAAGAACTTATTCTTGGCTTTTTGCTGGCTGTTCCCACATTAATTCACGACTCATGTTGTTCTGGATGCTGCAGCTGTTGTACTCTAATTCAGTTGTAGGTCAAAACAATAAAAGTGATGATTTATTATTCTACAGTGGTACCCATGAAGGTAGGCTAGCTAGTAACTATAGTCACAAACCCTGCCTGTTTACTTATTTCTGGGGTTATATCCCAAGGCTGTAAGCAACTGAGTAATTTGTGACAGTAGTAGGCAAACAAAACCCCTATTTTTTTCTGGGGCTATGTAGCCCAATACCGTAGACAATCAGGTAGTTACTGACAGTGGTGGCAAACAACAAACCTTGTTTACTTTCTCCTGGGGCTATATCCCAAAGCTGTAAGCATTAAACCAAGCAACCATGTGATGTATTTAGTGATGTTAGGAAATGAAGGCATTAAAATAAAAACACAGTGCAGCAGTTCTTCATGGCAGGCTGCTCAGCTCCTGCTGTTTAAATGCACTCAATTCCTATCAATCTGTCTCTCTACCTCCTATCCCCCTCCGTCCTCTATATTATTCAAAATCTTTTTTTTGTATTTACATCTTTTGGTATCAGCTCTTATCTCTCTTTTTACACAATGCAGAGCAAACAGCAGGCTGCTCAGCTGGTCCTACTATATCTGTCTGTCTCCTCTTCCTCTGAGCTCCCTCTCACTGGCACTTGACTGTTACATTAATTTTTTTTTTGGGGGGGAGGGTTATTTAAAACTGTGGCCTGAAAGCCAAGGTAGTACGTCAGACTACTCAGCTGGCTTCTGTTGCTGCACCACGCTCCACAGTCACTAAAATTTCACCTCAGTATTTTCAATAACAAAATTAAAATTGTTCATCAGCAGCACAACTCCACACCCTGTCTGTCCCTCGGTTCTCCACCTCCTCGCCAACCAGCTCCCAAGTCCTCCTAACTCCCACTCCCTCCCAGCCACAGTCTCTCTCTCCCATTCTCCTGTCCTGGCTCCCAGACAGTATTTTTCTTTACTAGAGTGTCTAGTAGAGTTAGTTGAAGTTCTATATTTATTTTCGAATTAAATGTATTTGCTCTGAAGAGACACACATGCTTGCTACACAGCCGCCACTTTCTCAGTCACTGAGAGCAGCCGCCAGATCAGCAGCCAGATTCAAAATGATGGTCATGCTTACCACCCAGAGCATGAAGAAGTCATCCAGCTCCACCCACAGCCCCGACCTGCTCCAATAAAATCCACTGCCTACCCACATTGGGCCAGCACATGATTGGAGCAGGTCAGGACTGGCGAACACAATCAAGCCACAGTGCAGCCCCCAGCTCCTCTTGCCCCATATGATCCAGCTGCACTCGTCAGTCGAGTCCGACCCAAGAGTGTGTGTTGAACCATCGGGGTCAGTCTGGCGTATTTCGGCACTGTCGGCTAGCAATCATAGAGACTCGGACCCTGAGTCTCTACAATTGCTGTCGACAGTGCCGAGTGCCACCCGACCAACCCCAATGGTTCAACGCACACTCGTCGGGGATCTGGGGCTCAGTGGTGCTCAGGGCTCTCCTCCTCTTCTCAGTTGACTACAGTGTGCGGCATGTGCATGGATGGACAGGAAATTAGAAGACCTGCTGAGCAAGGTAGGAGGTGGAGTGGCAGGGTGCGGGGACAGAGTGGAGGTGGTACTCATTGACTGGGCTGTGGGCTGTCTCAGAGACAGCTGGTGCTGCTGCTGCAGTGCTGATGATGGGCTGTTAAGCCCTATAATTCAAAACAAAATGTAAGGCTAGGTGAAATGAGTGGGGGGGAAGGGCACCAGCATAAACTGGGTGGCCCAGGCCCCCATTTTTCAGGCTGCTAACGTCCCTGAACAGGAGACAGTTGTTTCTGAGAGCTGGCTTTGCAGAACTTCTGAGACCTTAAACTTGCCAAAAAAAGAAGTAATTTTTTGCTCCACGGCTTTTCTGGATTAGTATTATTTGTTTGATCAGTGTCAGAAAAGCTAGGTCTGGCTTTCTGACTGAGTAATTTTGTTCTTGTTGTAGTGCTCAGTTACAGGGACCAGGAGGGCTGTCTGTTAATACCCCTCATCCACTGCTCTCTGACACACAGCTCCAGGGATTTTTTGAAGCACATTTTGCTCTTATGTTTTGTTTTCTGCTATTGTCTGGTTCCAGGCTTGGTTCCCTGCATGACTGAAGAGTGTGTTTGCTATCTCTCCCTCCTGTAGCTCAGTGTGCATGATTTGCCTATATGTGCATAATTTTTGATTTTGTTACGCTGTGCCCTGCATGTGCAGCTCACTGTGCACAAGTAGAATGTGCATGCATTTTGTATTTTTTTCATGAGGTTGGACCCGACGTGTGCACAGCTCTGTGCACACAGTTTTTGAAACAAGCTTCTGCAGTTCTCAGCCAGTCAGGCTTGACTCACTGAGTCCCGCCTCAATAGTTTAAAGAGTTCTTGCACAGTGTGACCATCTCATAACAATCCACTCTGTTCAACCTGTATGAATTAAATGTTTTTATCATACCTCTTTTCCTTTCAATTCCAGTGTATGTATGTATGTTCAGGATACTCAGGCATTCTTCATAGAGTAACTTTTCCTTTGCTGCTAATGAATCATTTTAGTTGCCCTTTTTTGGACTAACGTATATAATCCCTATCCTTCTTCAGGTGAGGATTCCAAATCTACAGTACAGCAGATGTGGCCCTTCCAGGGACTGAAATAGAGATCAGATTACCCCTGTCTTCCTGCTAGTAAAACTTGTATATATGTACCCCAGCATCTTGCTAGCCTTCCTGAATGCTTTTTCACATTGGGCTGTAATCTGAAGACTATTGCTAATGATAACCCCAAGATCTTTTTCCCCTGAGGTGTGATTCACCCTCATTCCACCCATACAGTAGAACTGTTTAAGGGTTCCTTTTACTTATAACTGTGCATTTCTTAGCATTGAACTTTAGCTGTCAGACCCCTAATCATTTCTCTAACATTTCCAATTCTCTCTCCATATGCCAGCGCACCACCCCCAGCCTCTGCCAGAGGTCCCTAGTGCACTGACAGCTGGTGACCCCCCCCTCACCCAGAGAGGGAGAGCAGTCCACAGATGCTCAATCCCTCTCCGTCTCTGCCAACCCGTGGTGACCCAGGTCTGTTGCTAAACCCAGGTTGCCAGCATGGTGTGAGGCGTGGAATCCAGCGGCTCAACCCTCAGTGCCACCGGGCCAGCAGTGTCTGACATTTATTTATCAGAGGTTGATGGGAAGCACTGGAGTCCTATTCTCATCGCTGAGAATAATAAGCTCGTAAATAATCTGCGACTTGGTCAGCTTCAAAGGATTCCTTTACCTTGTCATCCTTCATGATTCACACTTTAGCCAGGCCCAGTGGGTTAAAAGCTGCACCGGTTTCTAGCACATCTTGTCACTATTTAGTTATATGTACGATAAATTGTATATACTTATTGTAACCATTATTGTACCTCACTGCTAGATGTATGCTAAACTGTTGCCCTTCTTTGCATGGAGCCTTTGAAAAGGAGTCACTGACTCAAAGGATTGTAATTCTGATACCGTCAATAAATAAATAAATAAATCAACAAATAAATATGCCAAAAATCTTCTTCTGCGCAGAAACACTTCTTAAATATTGAATGTTAGGACCCTCTTTAATCTGGTAAGTCTAAAAATAAGATCCCAGTCACTTTTAAATGGGGAGGTTGGTAGTACTGCAGAGTTCATGGGGGTACAGGGTTCAATGCATCAGACCTGAAATCAGGGCAGTTCCCACTAAGGGTCTCTTGCTTGGTGGGACTCTAAACACTATTGTGAGAAGAGGAGGGTTATCCGCTGGGAGCTGGAATAATTCAGTAAGGACTTCCTTTACCAGGTCCCAAACTGATGAATATTACTGGATGAGTTTGGTAGTCTAATAATAGAACAGTTGCGTAAGAATTTAGTGTAACAGTACAACTTCGAGGGGATCTCAGTCATCAGGTCACATCTATGGAACTTCACCGTCAGTGAAGCAGGATCCACAGGGAACATTTTCAGCAGTACAACTGGGGCTGCCCACGTCGACATCATCTGCTGACATCACCAACCCTCTAAAGGCATCAGGGGCCCCACGCCCTCCTCAGTTCCTTCCCCTGGAGACCAAGGGAGTAAACCCATGCCATAGGGGGACTGAGGAGTGAGGGAAGTGCCCAGGCCTGAATGAAAGACTGGATACACCAGACAGACAGTCTGAAACAGGAACCCCAAACAGGGGGATGGTGGGAAGGAAGGCAGACCAGATGACTGAGATCCCCTCAAAGATCTACTGTTACGATAAGTTCTTATGTAACTGTTCTATCTTCATCGGGGGTATCTTAGTCATCAGGTCACACCGTAGGAACGAGTCCCAAGCAGTTACAGGTGCAACAGAACAGTCTGGGAGGAAGGCCAAACAAAGCTTAGGACAAGAGGTCCTGCAGAACAGCCCTGCCAAAACCTGCACAGGCTCCAGAAGCAATGTCCAGACTGTAGTGCTTGGTGAAAGTATGGGTGGTACTCCAGGTAGCAACAGCACAAATACCAGCTGCTGAGACCCCTTTGAAACAGGCCACTTAGGTAGTCATACCCCTTGTGGAATGAGCTTTCACCACCCCTGGCAACACTTAGTCAGGCTTGTTGTAACAGAACACAATACGATGTGCCAACCATTTAGACAAACATTGTTTAGAAACCTGAATGCCCTCTCTACCTGGGGCAAATGAAACAAAGAGCTGCTTCAACTTTCTGCATTCCTTAGTTTGGAGCAGATAATGCTTAAAAATTCTGTGCATGTCTAACGTATGGAGCAGTGCTTCCCCTGGATTGGCGCGCTCAGAAAAATAAACAGGTAGATGTATAGATTGGTTCAGGGTAAACTCAGACACCACCTTAGGAAGAAACTTAGGATTCATGCGCAAAGACTTGTGAAAAATCAAATAATGCTTCTTGCACCAGAGGGCCTGAAGCTTGGAAATCCTTTGAGCAGAAGCAATAGCAACCAAAAATAACACTTTTCAGTAAAGAAAGTATAACTCGCAAGTCACGGCTGGTTCAGAAGGAGACAGGGTCAACTTCTCCCAAACAAAATTCAAATCCCAAGCCGGGACAAGGAAATGGATTGGAAATTTCAGATGCAGGATGCCCCTAAGAAAGGTACGGGAAACATCCAATTGAGCCACAGTGCGGCCGCCCATAGGCTCATAAAAGGCTGAGACAGCCGCAAGGTGCACCTTGAGGGAGGAGTACTGGAGGCCTGAGTCTGACAGGGATATCAGGAAATCCAGGATCTGGCTCACCGGACAGGTGAAAGGGTCCAGGTGATGCTTGGCAGTCCAGATGGCAAACCTCTTCCACTTCATGACATATGTGGCTTGAGTGAAGGGCTACCAAGCAGCCACAAGGACATCTGCCACCCTCTGGGACACTCCAAACCAGGTGATGGCTATGTTCTCAGGAGCCAGGCATGCAGGCGAAGGGGCTTGAGGCTGGGATGGACCAGGGTCCCCTGAGCCTGCATCAACAGATCCCTGCAGAGGGGCAGAGGGACTGGAGGTTCCTCTGCTAACTGTTGCAGTAATGGAAACCATATCTGCCGTGGCCAGAATGGAACTACCAGGATCATGCTGGCCCCCTTCCTCTGCAGCTTGATTAGCACCCTCTGAATCAGAGGAAATGGAGGGAAGGCATAAAGGAACCTCCCGCTCCAGGAGAGGGACAATGTGTCTCACCAGAAAACTCCAAGCCCTGATCTAGCGTGCAGAAACTGGGCAGTTTTGCACTGAGTGGGGACACAAAAAGGTCCAACTCTGGATGACCCCATCTGGTAAACAGATCTTCTGCCATGGATGAGAGAGGTTCCCATTCATGCATGCTGGACTGAGTCTGACTGAGGCTGTCCGCCAGGGTGTTTAGCACACCTGGAATATGGACGGCTAATAGAAGCAGGCCGTGGTCTATTGCCCAGTACCAAACTCTCATGGCCTCCCTGCATAGGAGATACAGATGTGTCCCCCCGTTTGTTGATACAGTAGACAACACTGAGGTTGTCGGACTGAATCAGCAACTGACCCGGGAGGAGATGGTTTTGAAAAGCCCGCATGGCATACAGGACTGCTCACATCTCCAGGACACTGATATGCAGAGAAATTTCAATCTTGGACCAAGAGCGCTGAGTTTAAAAGGGATCCAGATGCACCCACCCAGCCTGAACTGCAGGCATCCATGGTGAGGATCTGCTGGGGACAGCAGACCTGGAATGGAACCCCTTGCAGCAGGTTTAGAGGGTCCATCCACCATTGAAGCTTCTGGTGGACTTGGGAGAAGATCATCGCCAACTGTTCTAACTCATCTGTGCATTGGTCCCATTGAACCCTAAGTGTCAACTGGAGTACTCGAATGTGCAGCCAAGCCAGTGGAACTATGGGAATGGCCATGGCCATCAATCCCAGCAGCCTCAGGTATACCCTGGCTGGAACATAATGGCTCTGGGCAACCTCCTGAGCCTGGCTGATAAGGCACTCCGCTCTGTTCTCAGACAGTAAGGCCTTCCCCTGTGCCAAGTCCAGAACCATCGCTATATATTGCAGCCTTTGGGATGGGGTAGGACTGACTTGGGCAAGCTGACCGTGATGCCCAGGGAAAGGAACAGCTGAAGGATTCTCTCCAGAGTCCAGAGGAGCTGTTCTCTGGAGGGGGGCTTTAACAACCATTTGTCCAGATAGGGGAAAACATGCAGTCCTGCTCTTCTGAGAACTGTAGCTGCTGTTAAGCATTTTGTGAAGACCAGTGGCACAGAGGATAAGCCAAAGGGCAATACTTTGAACTGGTAGTGTTTGCCCTGAAAGAGAAATCAGAGAAATCTCCTGTGTGGAGGAAATACCAAAATATGCAGGTAAGCACCCTGCATGTCCAGAGAGCACAGCCAGTCGCCCTGCTTGAGAAGCGGCATCAGACCTGGCAGGGTTACCATGCAGAATTTTTTGTACTGGACATACAGATTGAGGTCCTTGAGATCTAATATGGGTCTCAGATCTCCAGTTTTCTTGGGGACCATTGTGATCATTGCCTGCCTGGCATAGCAGGCAGATTTCAATTGGTTTTCGGCAGTTTAACAGGTGTTAACACCTTCATAGCGTTAATCAGCAGCAATTAGCACCTGATAAAAACTCACCTTGCCTGTGTCCTATTTACTTACTGCAGTTGTTTGATGTTGTTTGACAAAGCAGGAGATCTCTGAACAGAGTAAATGGAATAAACATGTCAGGGAATTGGAAAGCAATGTCCCTGAGCCAGAAGATTGGCATCCTTAATAAGATTTCCAAGCTTCGCAAGATGAGCCAGCGGGACCTGGCTCAGCATCTAAGCCTCCCTAAATCAACTGTCACTGACCTGCTGAAGCAACGTGAACAGCTTTTTGAAGAATGGCATAAGAACTCCAATCCCAACAGGAAGAGAAAAAGAGAGGGGAAGGATGGTGAGGTGGAGGAGGCTCTAGTGCGCTGGTGCAGGAATGCTCATGGCAGAGAGGCACTCATAAGTGGTCCGTTACTGGCACAAAAGGCAAGCAGTTAGTGACTGCACTCAGAAGGGAAGATTTTAATCCCTTAAAGGTCGAAGTGCCCTCGCAAGAGAGTGAAGAGCCTGAAGCAATCACAGTGCACGACAGATTTACTTCTGAAGAATTCCAGGAAATCTGTCACCTAGGTGACAATGATCCACCACTCGAAACAGAGGAGGACGACATCGCAGCCAGCATTGGAGGAATGAGTAGTGATGCAACTGCAGATCAGGATGACCTGGATGACAACACGGAGGAGGAAGAAGAGGTTAATGTCTCACTGGTCAACATTCGCACCGAGCTGTGTAGCAATATGAAAGTCTGATACCAGACTGGTAAATGCTTCAGAGGGTGGAAACAACCTGGCATCCGTACTGCTGACAAGCAACTATGCAAACGAGGATCACGGAGTACTTCACTGAAGAAAAGTAGGATCAGTGCTAACCTAGTGCCATTGAGACGTTTACCTTAAACCTTTAAAGAGCAGGTACCTACTGTCAGGCACCCAGCTCCCCTCAAACATATATAATAGTAGGTCTGCTGTACTGTTGAGGGGCATTAAAACCTCTGTGCACTTCCCTCTGGGTAAAACGTTATAGCACCCCAAATGTGCACCCCCATAAAAACAAAGCCTTGTCTGACACGTCTCCTTTTGTGATGTCAGAAAATGAAGGCTGCTTGTGTGTGCTCCATAGATTTATATTGGTGCCATTTGACAGTGATGTTTAGTACTATTTAGAGTTGCCACTTGGAACAATGAAAGTGACCACACCAGTAAACAGGGACTGTTACTCCAGTGACTGCTTTGATTTGTCTACATGGCACCTCTAAATAGTACTAAACATCATAGACATATCGCATACATACAGGTTAATGACATGCACCCTCAGTATTCATTTTCTGACATCACAAAAGGAAGCGTGTCAGACAAGGCTTTGTTTTTATGGGGGTGCAGATTTGGGGTGCTATAACTTTTCAACCAAAGGGAAGCATGTAGTAATTTTAATGCCCCTGAACAGTAGAGCAGATCTACTATTATATATGTTTGAGGGGAGCTGGGTACCTGACTGTAGGTACCTGCTCTTTAAAATTTGCTTTTTTAAATTTCACTGAATAAAATTTATTCATTAATTTGCACATAATGCAGTTTAATAATGCTTGCTTGCTTTCTTGAAACCAAAAACTGTTTACCTCTGATTTGTTTTAGTGTGCTTGATCCACAGCAGGTGTAGATTTTTTTCACCAGAGAATATAGCGTCCATCGTCTATAACGGCATAACCCATTTACACAAACATGCCCGTTATAAGTGGTGGGCACTGTAATAGGGAACACTCCTTTAAATTCTGTGGAGTGGAGGCAGTAAAATTGGGCCCGCGAGGGGGCAAAATAAATGGCAAACTGACAAAAAGGGAGGCTTTTTGGATCTATACACTGAGTGGTCTTAAACCCCCAGGTCTGAATGATGAAATAGACATTATGCCTCTAATAAAGAAGAAAAAATAGGGTAATATGGGTCAGTGAACTAGCAGTGTAGGAAATGTGTATGCATATATATGTATGAAGTAGTTGGTTTGATTTTTACATTTTTTCTCTTTTTTCAGGGATTGTTGGAATGTACATGATAGTGAATGCTTTCCATAAATCAGCTCATAGTATTTTTAAATTCTGGACCATTAGCCTGCATCCATTTACTCCAAACAGTTTTATTCCACTAAATTTAAGATACTCCCACATAATTAATTCGCTGGTGCTTTGCACCTTGAGTAGCTGTGGTAGAGAGCTGATGGATTCATGATGCATCAGCAAATCAGTATATCTCTATTTAGTAAATGTAAAGCATTTTCTTAAGTTGGACTGAGAATGGACTAACTTACGTTGGGGTACTGGTGTACCTAAATGAATAAAATTATTGTTATGATGATATCTATTTATGAGGTTGCTATAAGAATTACCAGTCCTTGGACATAAAACTACTCCTCTGGCACCTTTCTCCTCCTCTCTCACAACCATCCTTTAAATCCTTTCTATCATCTCTTTCCCACCACTCTCCCCTTCCCTCTCCTCCCTGTTTCTACTCTCCCTAAGCCAATGGCCACGTAATGGTACTTATAGTATTTTGTACATACTTTTGAAATGCCTGTTTTCTCACGTGTTTTTTTTTTTGCATTTCTTGTTTTCTTTTGACTGTCTAAACTGTACTGATTGTATCATGCTGAAGAATGTTTCTCCTAACCCTAAAGTTGTTTGTATGTGATCCTCCTCCTCACTGTGTTACATATCTCATGTGCTGCGTTACATGTATACTTATATATTTCCTATTGTATCCTCCTGGATCATGCCTGAAAATAGGCAGTCTTATGCCTAGTGCACCCACCCAGTTACCAAAAGCAAATAAATTTCTATTTAGAGAACCAGTAAATATGCAGCACTTTACTGATGGTAGTGGAGAACTGATGAGCCGAGTTAGTTGATTCATTTACCTGTTCCTTTGGTGCCTGAGTACTGGCTCGATGGCCTTTTTGCACAGAAGGGACTGTACCTCCTCCAGAGAACAGACAGATGGGCTGGGGATAGAAGGAGGGTACTGGAGGAGTCTCTGGGGGCATCTTGATGAGTTCTAGAGTGTCACCCCTCTCTATGATCTGAAGAATTCAGGCATCTGAAGTAATGGTTCTCCATTGATTGAAAAGGAGGGAGAACTGACCTCTGATCACCACCTCTTGGTTGGGGACCAGAAGAGGGGGGGTCTGGCAAGGAGTCAAGTGGAGTCGGATCCCACCGCTGGGGCAGATCTGTCATCCCTCGGGCACTTTGCTAAAGCACCAGAGGAGGAGGGGGTTGGCAAGGCAGAGGATGCACTTCTCTTGTACTGGAGCTGGGAGGCAGCTCTGGATTTGTGGAACACCTTGCGAAAAGGAGGGCGCTGTCTGCTCTTAGACTGGGTATGATAGAGTGAGTGCACAGACTTGATAGCCCTACCAGATGCCTGTAGCTCATGCAATGCAGCCTTAAGTCTAGAGACCACTGCCAACCCACACAGGTGCATGCAGATAGAGCAGCACCACAGTCTCCAGAAGGTTTGCCTGAATACTGCTGCCCCACAACCACTGTACCATAGCACTCTCCACATTGTCTGTTCCTGTTCTCCCTGTGCTTCCTGTCCTCTTTTCCAAGAAGCCAATATGGCTAAGTTGTATGCAGCACAAGTTACTAAAGTTCAATACACTACCATGTAATTACACTAACCTAAGAATATCACAGATACAGGTATGCTATAACAACAGAATTCATCAGGGGGCACACTTTGGAGCTGGTGTTCTCACTGGGGCTTGAGATAAATGATCTCAAGATTGATCGGGTGGTATGGTCCGATCACTGCACGGTGTGGTTCATGTTCATGATGTCCTGCACATCTGAACCAAACAGCTTGGAACCATTAAAAGGGGTATTAGGCATCTTCTGCTGGACAACAAGTGTGAAACCCGAGAACCTCAGCCAGGCGTGCCTATGAAGGTAAATGCCAGAAGCAGCCCTGGCACCTGTATCCGAAATATCATAGCACGCCCTCAGGAGGTGCTTGTTAATATCCTCAGAACTCTGCAAACATTTAAGAACTTCCTGTTTCTGGGAACAGTCAGGAAGGGCCTGGGCCATGACCTTGCCTTTCCTCCAGAAAGTATTCTGGTGCTTGACCATGTTGGAGAGGTAATTGGCAATCCTCAGCTCTAGGGTGGAAGAGGCATAGACCCTCTTACCCCAGAGATCAATCCTACAGGATTCTCTGTTGGGGGGGAAGTAATCAAGGCGCTTGGGCATCTTCGATCTATCATGAGCTGCCTTAAGGACCACAGAATCAGTTTCAGGCTGGGCAGCATAATGTGGCAGGCCCGGGGGGGCATGATGCAACTTATCATGTCCTGCAGGACATGGCTGGCACAATGTTAGGCCTGTCTGTGCCAGGTTGCAGTAGTGACATTCCTCAGAGTAGGAAGGATAGGAGGAATTACCTTGGGGGAGACTCTTGGATCTCCAAGAGGTCCACCATATCTCTTCTGGTGGCATCTTCCTCCATAGTATGGAAGCCCATGGCTGAAGACAGCTGCTTCATGACATTGAAGAAGGTAGGATCCTCTGGAGGAGACCTAGAAGTATGTTTGACAGAGTCCTCGCTCACTGAGGAGGCAGTGGCCCTGTCAGAGGAAGAAGACTCTTCCTCCTCTTCCTCAGGTAAGATGAGGTCAGGATGTACTCATCCTCAAAGTCGATCTGCTCCAGCTCAAGGTCCAATGAACGAGGGACTGTTGAAGGCCTACAGGAAGCATCCCACAAGGGCCAAAGTGGTGTCAACAATGATGGAGCTGTTGATGGTGCATGTGATGTAGACCTATATACACCCAACTGATGGACCAAGACTGTAGTGAACTTGATCAAAATGTCATTAAGATCGATGATAGCGGAATGCTGCATTGATGGAGGGGGAGGTCAATGACGCAGGGGCAATGACCCATCCAGTGGCCCTGAGAGTCTGAGGAGCCTGAGCCCAAGGATCTGGAGAAACATCAGGCCTTGATGGGAGAGCCATCAATGACAAGCCCATCATTGATGGAATGGGGGCCAATGACTTGAAGGTCAATGACCAGCCATGCTGTTCAGCGGGTGGCGGCGCTGTCGGTTGGGGTCTGCTAGGAACAGAAACCTGGAGAGCAGCAGGCATCAGCACAACTGCAGCTGATGGAGTATCCCTGAATGAAGAAGAGGAAGCTGTCGGGGAGCGGGAACACTGCTGGGGGGAGTAATCCCAATTATGATCCTTTTTATGACTCCCCCCCCCAAGGACTTGTCTTGGATCTTAGCAGCCTAGGAGCTTGACAAACCTGCCAACAACTGTGAAGGAGGGACCCCAGAGGACCCCTGCCCAGAAATGAATACCTATTGCTCCATTAGGAAATGTTTGAGAGCCTTTTTGCGCTGCCTGAGGGTGGTTTGATTAAACTTCTAGCAGAGCTCACAGTCGGAGACATTGTGGTCAAGCCCAAAGACACAGAATTGATGTTTTTCTGTAGAGGCGATCTTTCCGTAGTGGCAGCGATGGAAGAGAGAAGTCGAAGGATTAACTCTCAACCTAAAATAAAGGAATCTCTTTTAGAAAAAAAGATTCTAAAAGGCTACGCATGAAAAAAGTCGTAGGCAAAAATGGCGCAAAACTGTGTCAGAGCTTCTACGGAGATCCATGCAAACAGAGTTGATGGCAGAAAAGAACTGAGGAGGGAGCAGCACCTTTATAGGGTTGGTGATGTCAGCAAATGACATTGGTGTGGGCAGCCCCAGTTGCACTGCTGAAAATCTTCCATGTGGATCCTGCTTCACCAATGGTGAAGTTCCTACAGCGTGACCTGATGACTGAGATACCCCCAAAGAAGATTCTTATGTTTCGTTAGTGTATCTGGTTCTCCAACATTTCTATTTGATGAAGGGTAGCATAGTTCTCTTCTGTATTTGATGTAACATTTCTTAAGGGTTTTTTTGGAACTCATGTAGTCCTCCAGCTGGCTCCCTCGGTAAAGGAGAGCACCCGAGACAGCCAGCTGGAGGACTGCATAAGTTCAAAGAAAAGCCTGGGTTGAAAAAAAAAAGTGCACTTTGAAAGGATGGTGTCCTCAGGCCACATAAGGAGTATGCCCTTTTAAGGACAGTCCATTTTAATGGATTGTTGAAAGCAAATACATGAAAGAATGAACGTAGCATATTTCTGGACTAGACAAAGTGGCGAACTGACCATGAAACATCGCCTGTAGCCTGATGTGTGTGGAGACTCAATAAAATTGAAGATACTACTGTAAATTACAGCATTGGTGTTTCATTCCATTATTTTTTATTTGATGTATCAATCTTAGTCGGAGGGGAGGGGCGGCAAGACCAAGGACCATTTCCTCCACAGAATAGAGGGCATCCTGGATCCCCCCCCTCCTTTTTTTGTTATTTTGTCTTGATGGCCACAAACTGGCACACTTGCCCAATGCTGGGCATCACCCCATGCAGTTCCATGCCTGCCTTTGGATCCTGACTGAATCACCCAGGAGCAGGACAGCCCCACCCTAAAAGACCCTGCCACAGAGGGAAAAATTATTAGGAGTCGACAGTTGCAATGTAATAAGTGGTAGATAGGTTTGGGTGGTCACCAGAGGACTGGAGGAAGGTGATGTGTGGCTGGTCAAGAGAAAAAGTCAGACTGAAAAAAAGAAACAGACCAACCGACATACTGCCTTTTATTCTGTCTCACATTACGGTCAAGCAAGAGAAACAAACCCAGCTCAGTTGCAAATCTAATAGTGGGGGGAAGGGGTGAATTAGACTGACATGAGAAAATTGCCTAAAAATAAATAAATTGCCCTTTTTATCTTAACTGAGAAGTCTAAATGCAATTGTGTGTTTTCCATCAGCTATTTATGGATCCGTGAAGCCTGTGGAATGGCAGCTGATTGTTTTGGCAGCAGCGCAGCGTCTCGCTGGGAAGACATTAGATTGAAACCGTAATTACATTTAGACCCACTGAAACTTGCACTGATTACATAACAAGGTTCTCCTAGTTTAAACTGCTGATTTTCACTGTGTTAACCCACATGTATTCTTGTGCCACTTTATATATAACTCCAGCTCAGTGACATGTTTATTTTATTTAATTATAACTTCAGCTTAAGTGATACATTTATTATTTTATTTATTATATATAACTTCAGCTTAAGTGATACATTGATTTCTTTATTTATTATATTTAACTTCAGCTTAAGTGATACATTGATTATTTTATTATATATAACTTCAGCTTAAGTGATACATTGATTATTTTATTATATATAACTTCAGCTTAAGTGATACATTTATTATTTTATTTATTATATATAACTTCAGCTTAAGTGCTACATTGATTATGTTATTATATATAACTTCAGTTTAAGTGATACATTGATTATTTTATTATATATAATTCAGCTTAAGTGACACACTGATTATTTTATTTATTATGTAAATAAGTCCAGCTTGTGATATATTTATTATTTTATTATATATATCTCCAGCTCAAGTGATGATTGATTGATTTATATATTTATTTAATTAATTTATTTAAAATGTTTTCCCAGAAAAGACATCCTGAGCTGGTAACAGCTCGTTTCCAGATGCATCCTGGGGGAGCGGAGAACAGTACAACATAGACAATAGGTGCAAACAAACAAATAATGGGCAAGTTACAGTTGCCATGACCAGGGAGCTCAGAAACTATATATCCAAAATACAGCACTGAGGTGGAGCACACCACTCAGTTTAAATACCTGGGTCTATACCTGGACTGCTCCCTAAATTTTGACTCCCATGTAAACTACCTAGTAAAATCTGTTCACATGAGACTTGATTCTCTCTACTGAATAAAAAGGTTCATAGTCCTGAAAACTAAGAGATGCTTGTCCATAGCCTCCTGTTCTCCCAAACTGACTATGGCTCCCTGGTATAAGTGGATGTCCTTGCCAGGATACTCTCCAAGGTGCGCACTGTCTACAACAGTGTATGCTGCTTTCTAACAGGTCTGCCATTTCACACCTATCACTGTCATCTGTATTCTGTTGCTTCCAGCACTTATTTGAAAATCGTCTGGCCCATAGGTCAGCTGCATTCCTCCACAAGGTGGCAAGCAGGAAAGCCCCATCATACATTTCTGAGTTCTTCCAATGTTCGTGCAACTCGCGGGAAACTTGTTCCCAGTCTAGTTTTACCTTCACGCTCCCATTCAGGCCACTGGCCCTTACAAACACTTACCCACCTGCCTCATTGATATATAGCACTCATTTGTTCAGCTCCAGGCTTCACCAACAGATGTTAAATAATTTGCACTGCAGCTGTTTTTCTATGTCCTAAAAATGCACCTTATCCACTTGTTATTTGTTTTTTTATTTTACCCTGTATCCATTGGGATGTTGGCTGCCCTGTACCTTTAGGTTAAGGTCATAACCTTCCTGTACAGCTTCCTAAAACTGTACCTTTTATCTGCTTGTTAATCTTATTATTGTACCCTGTGTTTGTTGTGATATCTGCTCTGCACCCTGTTCTTTTCTGTACAACTGGTCACTTGTGAAAAAGGGCTATGTAGCTCACCTTGCATTCCAGTATAAAAAAATAAAAAGGAAATGAAAAATTTTTTTTATTTATTTATTTTTTTTACCAATTATTTTACCAGGTGAGACACACTAAGCTGAAAGCTTGTTTGCAGGTGCAACCTGGGAGCACAAGGAAGTTAAGTGACTTGCTCAGGGTCACACAGTATGCAAGTGGGGACTGTGGGATTCAAACCCAGGTCTCCATGATGTCCTACATTCACTACGCATTTTTGCAGCCCTTTGATTCCGAGTTGCTCAGATTGTACCTTAACTGCACGTTGCATGCTATGGAGGTGAACCAAGCATACAGACACTCCAGAACAAACATCCAGGATAATTTATTCTTATTCAGGGTTCCCCGTTAACCTGGTTTTGTCTGTCAGTCATCTGGCCCACAGATAAGCTAAACTGATGAGTAGCGAGCTGAACCTGCTGGTGAAGTACGAAAAAGGCATGTGCTGTCTTACAATGCTGAAGACACGGACCAAGGCAGGCATGTCAGCTATTTATTTAGCTTTTGTTGACCAGGTAGGTACATTAGACAAGTTATATGCCTATTTTCAGGTACAACCCGGGAGAGTACAATGAGAATACAGGTTCAAACAGAGGACATCATGACACAAGTAAGGCAGTATACAGAGTTAAAAAGGAACAAGGTGAACATAACCAGTAGACAGTAAGCACAGTTAAAATATATACATAAATATATACATAGAGATACCAAGGCTAAGATCAGAACAATTTACAAAGTATAAACGACTCAGTACCACCAGAACCGCAGTATAAGAATCACCTGAAACAAAGACTACACTCATCATATGCATCACAGAAATCAGTCAGGCAGGCTGCATCAGCAGAGGCTGCAAGAGGGGTATCAAGCAGGTCAGGTGAGCCCAGTTTAGAGGTCCAGAGCTAGCTATAGTGGCTTAGATCACCCACACACAGAGGAAAGCTTCAAGCAAGCCCACAGGGAGCTCCAGAGGCATGAGTGGGAGGGGGAGGAGCGAACTTGGGCAGGAAAGGAGTTCTATACTAAAGAGCACATGAAGCAAAGCCCTGTCCCATTTTCCATGCATTTGGTGTTAGGGAACTCTAGCAGGTGGCAGCACAGGTAGGGGTAGTACCACACCGTAGTAACACAAGAATGCTGTTATCAGTGCAGTTTTTATGCCAGACTGAACACTATGGAAGGGGGAATAACACAGTCTGTGTCTAGGAGGGTGAAGGAGGTCGACTTTGTCCCAGCCAGGGACTCCCTCTTCCCGCACATCACCACCATTGCTAAGCGGGAGGTTGGCAGCAGCGATCAGCTGCAAAAAGTAAAGGGGATTTCCATCGCAGCTTTTGTCCACAAGAAGAAGGAGGAACAAGGCAGCGGCCAATCAGAGCCAGGATGCCTCTTTCAAAATTTAAGCCAGACGCTCATCCAGCACTTATTCGGGACTATGTCTAGGAGGGGGAAGGAGGTCGACTTGGTCCCAACCAGGGGCTCCCTCTTCCCCCACATTGCCACCACTGCTGAGCAGGAGGTCAGTGGCAGCAATTGGCTGCAAAAAGTAAAGGGGATTTCCGTGTCAGCTCTTGGCTGCAAGAAGAAGAAGGAGGAACAAGGGGGGTGAAGCAGCGGCTAATCAGGGCCAGGGCGCCACTTTCAAAATTTAAGCCAGCTGCTCCAGAACTTTAAAAGCACATACAGTGCTTGTTCAGGACTGTGTCTAGGAGGGAAAAAAAAAAATCTCCCGCCCAGTTATTTTAAATGCCTGAGAAGCTGTCTAGGGATTGAGCAGATTAGGAGGAGAGGTGGAGCAGGAAGTAAGGAGTGCAGGGGCTGAGACAGGAAGGCTGAAACAAAAAATGCAGTAATAACACTCATTCACAAAGGTGGGGACAATTTATCCCCTGGGAACTACCAAACAATTTCCATCCTCCTCCCCCAAAGCCCTGGAAAAGGTAGCTGCAGACCAACTTGCCGACTACCTTATAACCCACGCACCTGCTCTGCAAGGAGCAGCATGGTTTCTTCTCAGGCCATAGCACCACCACAGCACTCCTCGAATTCGCTCATTTCCACCACACCGCACTCGACAAGGGCCATCTGGCAGGAGCCATGTTCATCTACCTCTCCAAGGCCTTTGATATGATCAGTCACCCCCCCCGCCTGCTCGACTCCCTCCTGCAAGTGGGCTTCTCCCAAGACCCCTTAGCTTGGTTCATGAGCTACCTATCATCAAGAGCACAATACATTAAGATCAACACAATGCTCTCCAGTACCCACCCCATCTGCTCAGGAGTCCCGCAGGGTTCCATCCTGAGGCTGCTACATCTCTGTCTGTTCCTCAGTGCCTCCTCTTGGCAGTCCAGCTTCACTAGAGTGGTGTAGGAATTTTGTATTGGTACTAGTTGCAGTTAAGGAAAGTACCTTTGTCTCCAGCCAACCTTCTGGATCCCACTCCCACCTCCTAGAGCCTAGTTCAGCTACTCCTCCTATCTGGCATCTTTCGAGATAACGGTGTTAGACTTAGTGGCTCCTGAGTGAGAAAAAAGGTCACCTGCCTCCCAGCCAATATAGCCACAAGTCTAGTGACCTCCTCCTGACTTGTAAGCAATGCAGCCTTGAGTCTAGGGACCTCCGCCAACCCACAGAGGTGCATGCAGATGGGGCAGCACCACAGTCTCCAGAAGGTTTGCCTGAAGACTGCTGCCCCACAACCACTGTACCATAGCACTCTCCACATTCCCTGTTCCTGTTCTCCCTGTGCTTCCTGTCCTCTTTTCCAAGAAACCAATATGGCTAAGTTGTATGCAGCACAAGTCACTAAAGTTCAATATACAACCATGTAATTACACTAACCTAAGAATATCACAGACACAGGTATGCTATAACAACAGAATTCATCAGGGGGCACACTTTGGAGCTGGTGTTCTCACTGGGGCTTGAGATAAATGATCTCAAGACTGATAGGGTCGTATGGTCTGATCACTGCATGGTGCGGTTCACGTTCAGGGCACCCACCCAGTTCCCTCCCCCTATAGAGATGATGAGCTACCACGCTTTGCAGGGATTGACCCCGGAGGGCTTTTTGGCAGTAGCTGATCTATCTATTGTGGGCACTGCATGTGTCGGAGGCATTGGCAATGCAGTTGGCACCTATAATAGGGTGCTATCAGATGCCATTGACTCCCTCGTACCTGTCTGTGTGTGACCAAAAGCTTCCTACTTGAGATCCCCTTGGTTTGATGGGGAACTCGGGAGTTGAAGAAGGGTCAGAGGTTAGAGCACTGCTGGAGGAAGACCAGGTTGGAGGAGGATAAACTGGCCCTGCGTGCACATTATAATGTGTACCAGGGGGCAATCAAATGTAAGAAGGCAGAATTTCTTTCCAGGGAGATTGCTGCCTTGAAGAACTGACCAGTTATACTTTTTTGGACTGGGAACAGGCTACTTCATCCAGCCTGTCTACAGCCGAAGAAGGCTTTTTCCAGCGCTGAATGGGAAGAGTTTTCTCGTTTCTTCTCGGACAGGGTGTCTGATATCCAGCAGGGAATTCCTTCGGTTAGCCAGTCCAGATTTGACAGTGGTTACCAGAAGTGTCCTGAGTGCTCTCTGTCTGGGGAGAGTGTAGACTGATGGAGGTAAATGAGGTCATTGAGGTAGCGACCAATCTGAAGCACACTTTCTGTGAACTGGACCCGGTGCCAACGCATTTCTTGATGAGATGCGTCGATGATGTTGGCCTGGTGTTTGCCTTGATTATCCAGTGTTCCCTACCAGAGGGGGTCTTCCCCAATGCCTTGAAGGAGGCGCTGGTGAGACTGCTCATAAAGAAACCATCTTTGGACTTGGAGGTCAGGGCAAATTACCGTTCCCATCTCCAGTCTCCCATTTTTGGCGAAGATTGTGGAGAAGGTAGTGGCGCTTCAGTTAGAGGAGCACCTTGTGACTCATGAGTTATATGAACCCCTCCAGTTGGAGTTTTGGGTGAGGCATAGCACAGAAACCATGCTTTTTTGGGTGCAGAATGATATCCTCAGGGTTAGAGATTGAAGAGAAAGGACAATTCTTGTTCTCCTCGATCTCTCCTCAGCATTTGACACCGTGGACCATTGTGTGTTGCTGGACCACCTTAAGGTATTCTGCGGACTCACTGGTATTGTCATCTGCTGGTTTGAGTCATTTTTAACAAACGTGAGGCAAAAGGTTGTGATGGAGAATTTCTCCTCCACCTCTAGTCTCCAGCTGTGTGGAGTACCCCAGGGTTCGGCCTTCTCCCCTATGTTGTTCGCAGTGTACATGCTTCCCCTGGGGAGGATCATTAGGAAGTATGGTCTGGGATTTCATTGCTATGCTGATGATACCCAGCTATACTTGACCTTTGCCCCAGGAACATCCAACATGGCAGACATGCTAAACAGTTGCTTCCCCGAGATCAATGACTGGATGGCCTCCAGCTGGTTGTGGCTGAACCCCGATAAAATGGAGGTATTGGTGGTGGAGTCGAACAGAATGCGGGATAGGATGGCCTCTGGTGCTGAGACTGGACTTGTTCTGGGATCGGTCCCATTGAAGGCCTCCTCTGAGGTGTGGAATCTTGGCATCATCCTGGACAGGGGTTTGACAATGGAGGCTTAAGTGTCTTCCACTGTCCGCTCCTGTTTTTTCCATCTCAGGAATGTTGCCAGGATAAAGCCCCTTGTGCTGCCTCTGGACCGCCCCACTTTGATACATGCCTTGGTGACATCAAGGCTTGACTACTGTAATGCGTTCAACCTCAGAGTCACAGGAGGATCTCTCTACAGACTGCAGCTGGTGCAGAATGCAGCTGCCAGGTTACTTACAGGGCAGCCTAAATATTGCCATATTACACCGGTACTGCATGAGCTGCACTGGCTGCCGGTCAGGTGGAGGATCCTCTTTAAGGTGGGTCTTCTCACCTATAAGGCCCTACATATGTCCAGGGCCCTGGTTACCTAATGGACCTTCCTACACCTGCTGTCTCGGTCTGTCCCCTCCGCTCCTCCGATAGGGGCCTCCTAGCGATTCCCAGGACGAGGTTAAAAATGGCCGGTGACAGGGCTCCTAGTGTCACCAGCCCCATCCTGTGGAATTCACTACCCCTTAGGGTTAGGGAGGCCTCATCTTTGGAGGCATTCAAGGCCCTCCTTTTCACCCAGGCTTTCCCCGACCTAGCTTTTTGAGAGAGATCAGTATGTTAAGGTTTCGATCTCAGTTCCCTGCCACCATGCTTTTAAATTTTTGTAGGCAATTTTATTTTATAATTTATGGAATTTAATGTCTACTGATATTTATTCTGAGTTTTGGTTGCCTTTATTTTGCTTGTATGGTGCCCAGAGCCTCTGGGATTGGGCATCATTTTAAATAAAACTTGTCTTGCCTAATTACACAATGTCACAGATACAGGAATGTGATAACAACATAACTTAATACACAACCATGTAATTACACTAACTTAGGAGTGGCAAAGATACAGGTATGCTATAACAACAGATACACAATCCTTACACAGATACAGGTTGCTATAACAACAAACACTACACTACAGTCACTACACAGATACAGGTATAACAAACAATCACTTACATTTAATCCTTTTTCTTTTTTTTTGCAGTTGTGCCCTCTTACCTAGATATCAGCCTAGCAGCTAGCTCTCCAAATCTTGAAATGTACAGTTCAGCTACACACAAACCCTTAACCACTGTCCTACTATCAAACCTACAAACAATACAGGTGTATCTGGGTTCTGACAGGCAGGGTTCCTGGCTGTTGGCTGTCTCCTGACAGACTCTCGATGTCCTTTGTACTTGTCCATAGTGCAAGGGCTGTGTGTGTGTTGAGGGGGAGGGGGGCTGCTTGGCAGAAAAAACTGATATAGGGAGGTCAGACTCCATCAGCTCTGCCCCGTGTTCTCCCTTCCGCCCAACCAGCAGACCTTGTGTTGTTCTTTGGTTCTCCTGGTAACAACCACCGGTAGTTGGCGTGACAGTCTGCACCAGAATGCAGTGAGAGGCACTGTCACCTCTAAGCCTTCTCTCCCTCACAGCTCTGGTCTCTCTTCAGCTCTCTGGGTTGCCAGAAAAAGTGCAAAATGTACTGCTGGAGCCTGCTTTTAGCAGCGCCAGGCTCACTCAGCTCATCCCAGTGTTCTGCCTTTCGCCCAACTGGCGGATCCTGTGTTGTCCTTCAGTTCCCCTAGTAATGGCCAGCGGCAGATGGTGCAACAATCTGCGACAGAGGGTAGCGAGAGACACTGTCACCTCTAAGCCCTCTCTTCCTTGCAGCTCTGGTCTCTCTCCAGCTCTCTGGGCTGCCGAAAGAATCATATAACTGCCTTTTCTTCTCCCTATTAATTATGTGTAATTAGGTGTGAACAGTTTTTTGTACACTCTTTCAACATAGTTTTTTTATCTCTCTGAGGCACATCGTAGACAGCTAGCTCTGCCCTGTCCCTGCCACCCACATCTGTCTCCGCTCCTCCAGTACCACCAAGCCCCACATCTCCCACTGATTTCCCCCGTGGTGGGACCGGAAAGGGGAAGGTCGTCCTCCTCCCACCCAGGTTTCACAATCCAGATCGGTGCTTCAGCGGGCCGGTGATGAAGCAGGTGTGGGCTGCCAGGCAGGGTTTCAAGGAGCCTACAGTCACCCTGTTATCCTCCTGTTTTCCTCCCATGATGTAGCACCATGAGCATGTGGGCTTGGCCAAACATCTGCAGCTTCGGCTCGCTTGCTTCCCAATATCTGATGCTCGCACCCGGCCTCCACCAGGTGTCAGCTAAGGACAGTCGATACCCGCACCCTGGGAGAGGAGAGCAGACAGTTGGATACATTATCCTCTCCCTCCCCTGCCAACCCCCGGCAACCTGAGCTTGCTCCCGAGCCTGGGTCGCCGATGTGGCGCGAGGTGTGGCATCCAGTGCCTCAACCCTCAGCGCCACTGGGCTGGCCCTCTTTTTTAACATATTTTTAAGGATATCTGGAGTAAACAGGGTTTTGCACACTGTTTCTTTTAATATATTTGTAAGGATATCTGGAAGTGGGGGTAGTTGATTTCTACCTACTCCACTTGTGCTTCTGTTATTCTTTTCCTGGTCCGCATGCCTGATTGTTCAATACTTTTTCTGCTGATATTCATTGTTATTTTGCTTGTATAGTTTTTCTTTTCTCAATAAAAAAGCAGCTTTTCTTCTTCGATAAGTTCCATGGTATCTTCTACTTCCACCTAGACAGTGACCAGAGATGGGCAGAAGGGACCTCAGTTTAACATCTCATCCGAAGTATGGCATCTCACCAGTGCAGCACCTCTCTCATACTGCAATGCAGTGTCAGTTATGGGTATTACCAAAAGTACCTGGTGTGAGGCTATAATCCACAACCTTCCAATCTTCCACTCACAGAGGTGATCGTGCAACCTGTTGAGCCTCAGATACTACCTACAACTCCTTTTTTCCTCTTGTCTATCCTTGCAGACAAAAAAGCTGTATAATTAGGTATATCAAGTTCAAAAAATGGTGATTTTCAATTAAAGCCAGGTTTCACTAATAGCTAAGATGGCACTTCAGCTTTTTAGGGCTGCAGTGGGTGGAGCCCTACAGACCTATTACTTTCAGAAAAGGACTGCATCCCTTCCATTCTTTGCAAACAAACATGTTGAAGTGTCAACACAGTCGCCTGTGTGACCGTGGTGAAGCACTCCACTCGCTGTTGGCAAGAAAGTAGCACTGATATCCTCCTCACCCAACCCTCCCTCTTAGCACCCTCCTCCCGAAACATAACAGTGACACTGGGGGTGCCCAATCTCCCAGTGTTGTGCTGAGGAATCTTTTTTTTTTTAATTAAAACCCTGTAAAAATAAAACAGTCCATCGATATCTTCTGCAGCCATAACTGACCCCACCTGACCCTCCCACTCAGCACCCCCCCAAAATCCCTTACTTACCGATTGGGAGTCCAATGCTGTAATCCTGTCTGGACCACAGACACATCTTCACTCTTCACAGATGGACCACAAACTGAAGAAACAGGTATGTTATTTAATATTATTTCAATGGGGTTTGAACTTAGTGGCATAATTTGGGCAATTTTGCATATTTGTGGCCCTAATTTTCAACATGTCTTCTTCGGGACCCTACCTCATAAACAACTGAACTGTCATTAGGCAGATATGTCCTGAAAGGTGATTTCACGGTTCCTGTGCAAAATCATATTTTGGGCAGGATTTGAAAATTTTCTTTGTCATTGTTCATGAGGTTTGGTCATAAGAAGGCTATGTTGAAAATTTGGTGTAAAAATACTAAAAAAACAACAAAGTTATGAGCCTATGTTGAATTTTACGAATGCAGGCTCATGACTTTGGTAATTTTCATTATTTCTCCCCAAATTCACAACATAACCATATCCTTGCAGCACCTCATGAGTGTGACAGTTGCCATTTTTCAATTCCTACCAAAAATGTGTTTTTGTGTCCTGAAAGCTGATTTCGCAGTCCCTGTGTGAAATCATTTCTTGGGCAGGATTTGAACATTTGATCTGCCCTTCTTCATGAGGCAGGGTCATAACAAGGCTATGTTGAAAATCTGGGGTACAAATATTACACAAAAAATTTAGGAGCCTAAGTTACATTTTGCTAATGAAGACTTGTAACTGGTAATTTTCAATATTTTTACACCAAATTCCTTGTCTGCTGCCCTATCGACTCTGGCCACAGCTTGTTTTGATACAGGGCTGAATGCATTTAAATGTGCAACTTTTAAACCCTTAGAGTTACACCAGGAAGGGTCATTATGGGGATATAGATATTAGGAGGTGGTAGCATATGGCCAGGGTTTTGTTCCACATCACCAGATAACACAAGCAGCCACAGTAAGCATAGCCCCATCGTGCCACAACATTTCTCAGTATAGCCTTCTTAGGGTGCCAACAAAATATAAAATGTCCAAAATTAGCTCAGTTGTTCTTGCTGTTGAAACCCAGGGAAGAGGGTGATAGGTTATTACAAAGGCAAACATGTGTTCTGTGTTAGGTGGTAGGGGGCCAAGCTCCCCATTATGAACTTCAGCATAACCACTAGAGACGGAGATGGTGTTAGGCACAAGCGAACCAAGCATCCTGTCAGGGTTCCAGCACAGAAGGGGTGAACTAAAGTAGAAAGTACAAGCTGGGATCAGCTTGAAATACGAAACGTCATAAAAAAACAAAACTGTTGCTGTGACCCTTGTATTGATAAACTTTTTATCACTTTCTTGATGTGGAGAGGGTGGGGGGTGGGAGCAGTCTAAGAGGCACCACGAGTATTCTTGTTTGGGGTGCCATTAGGGCTAAAACTGGTCTTGACTACAGGTGGTGTAACGCAGTCAGTGATGCAAAGTAGAACAATGTAACCAGACAAAGGTGCACAACAGAATAAGACATGGTAGTTAAACTCTGGTACTGCAGTACAGTAACACTTCCAGTACGGGCTAGAGATGCAGAATCAGCAGGGTGAGTGTACAGTGTCACACATACTAACTGAAGGGTGGTATTTTCTGCAGACTAGTTACCAATACGAGTTGGTGAACTTGGGTCCCAAGATGCAGCAGATACAGCACAGAACACAAGGGGTAACCTGAAGGGCAGCGTTCAGTGCCGACTGCTAACTACGACAGGCTGACACTCACAGGTAGAGTCACCCTTAAGCTGTGGCTCTTTACTGTAAGAACCACTGTGTTGTGGATTGATGGTATTTATCATTTACCTTTAATCAGTACAACGAGCAGTGTAATATGAATTGTAGCAAAACAAAATGCATCACAGAAAAGTAGTTTTTTTACCGATACAAGAACAAATGTTAAAATAGAAAGACAAAGTTTATTTGTGAAAATAGGGAAGTCTTTTGTTTGGTAATAACATTTTATTGAAAAACTTTTGGCGCCTACAGTTCATACAATACATGCAGGAGGAACATAAAAAACCATGTTAACAGAAATTGTTAGACAGAAAACAGCTGATATAGGTAACATTTGCCTCCTGACACAGCATGGGGGTGCCACTTCTATATGACATCTCTTCCAATCCCTGTATTACACAGTTTTGACAAGAAAAATCATATAACTATGTGGTCCCTGGGGTGTGGACCGTGGAGCATATGAAAACCAGAGGGGACCATATCCATGATCTGCTATTTCAAAAATTCAAACGTCTACGCCTCACTGTCCAGACTAGTAATTCCCCCTGTCCTACATCCAGGAGGTGACTACTGCCATATGGGGGAGCCCATGAATGACTAGGAGGCCTGTAGGGCTTATAAACCAGCTAGGGAATGAATATAGGATCTTGTTGCATCAAAAAATAGGAAAGTCCTACATTCACTGGTAACAAAATTCTCTACTGACTTTTATAGGAAAAATGGTTCCCCAAAGCCATGCAGAATTAACTGGATTCTGAGAAGAGGCATCTTTGTCCTGTAGCTAAAGACCTTGGGATATCCCCTTAGTGTGTTGTTTCCACAGTTATTAAAGGAATAATGCACGACAGGGTGTGTGTCGTGCTGGGATAACGCCCACGCCTGGGGGGTTGGGCGCAGGGCCGCAGGCCGGTCGTCAATGCCCCAGGCGTGGTGTTATCCTACCACACACCCTGGAGTGCATTATTCTATTATACAATGGCTTGTTGTTATGTAAAAAATTATTTTAAAGAATGTTTTTGTTAGTGTGGAAAAATATTTTTGTTTCTCAAAGAAGATGCAAAAAAAGAGGCCATCATGGAGGTCATCATCCACATTGGTTCACAGTGCTGGGACTAGACCTGTGGTGACGTGCTGGGATAACGCCACGGGTCCAGCCCCAAACTGACCAATCAGAGACCAGGATTCTTTCTTGCCATTGTATAATAAGTATTTCACATTTGATTCAATACTTTAACTTTGCCATTATGCCTTGTACAGTGCATAGGTAACAGATTACAATCCTGTTGTTCAGTTAATTAGGCCTGTTTTCAAAATTAAAAGTCACCTTCCAAGCTGTGCTAGTAACAAAGTAATTCAGTAAGCCCAAAAAGTCAGTTAGCACCAGACTATATAGCTAAAATACATTCCAAATGTTATGGGCTGGGGAAATTTATACTATGGAAAGAGGTAGATATAAGCTGGATTCATTTATTATCAAGTAGAAGCAACCTGGGGCTAGATTCACAGAACTTTACTGTTTGCACCGAGTTGGTATTCACAAAAGCCCAGTTTATGGGCACAAACCAGGTTTGTGCCAGGGCAAAGTATGGAGGGGGCTGCAATGCAAAAGGTGTCAGCGTGGCTCGGTTGGTAGCACATCCGCCTCTGGACCAGAAGGTCATGGGTTCTCGTCCCACACCGGGATTGGACTTGCACCTAAAAATCGCTGGTATCCGAGTGCAGTATTGGGAGGTGCTGTACTGCTGGGATTTGCTGTCCTTCGGATGAGACGTTAAAACGAGGTCCCTTCTGCCCATCCTGGTGTTGTCCTGGTGGGTGTTCAGGTGGAAGTAAAAGAATCCAGGTCACTCTTCGCAAAGAGTAGGGAACATTCCTGGTGTGCTGGCCAACATTCCCTTTCCATAAACTGGTTCATGCAATTATCCAGGCTGTGTGTGGGGGGTGATGATGTGCAATATGGCTGCCACCACACTTTCAGTCACTTCACTACCATTCAAGCATTGCTTGTAAAGCGCTTTGGGATACACTGTGTATGAAAAGCGCTATATAAATACTGATTCTTCTCCTTCTTCAAATAAGGAGGTGGGGACCTGCATATTGGCAAATTCCAATACACAAAGCATTTGCTCCACACAAAGGCCTTTTGCGGGGTTCCCTTTTGTGGAGCAAATACCGCAGAGCAAGACCTTACTTTAATCCTGCGTAACCCTAGTAGTTGGCAGAGGTACTGTGGTGCCCCCCCCCCCAATTGGCGAGTGCTGGTCTGAATGACGGCCCAAGAGTAGAAATGTAATTATTCCTTGGTGGCTAGTGATCACCCCCCACACACATCATGGGCCCCATTGTAAATATGCTTCCTGGTGTCCAGTAGTCCCCCCACCCGATCACCCGCCTGATATCTGCACACATTTTCCCTGGTGTCCAGTGGTCCCGCCCCTCACCTGATTCCTCACCCAGTCTCTAGTTAGTATTCCCTGATGGCTAGTGGTTCCGCCCCCACCCGATCATCTGCCCATTATGTACCAATGTATCCCCTGGTGTCCAGTAGTCCCAGTCCCCACCTGATCACCTGCTTGATATCTGTACACATTTTCCATGGTGTCAAGTGGTCCCTCCCCCTACCTGATCACCCATTTGGTATTGGTAAACATATTCCCTGGTGACTGGCAGTCCCTCCCCCCACCTGATCCCATGCCCAAGAAATGGAAAAGGTTTCCCTGGTGGCCGGTGGTCCCACCCACAAACTTGATCCCCTGATATGAAAATGACACCAATCCCTTGTGGTGTAGTGGCCCCCCCTTCCTACCATGATCCCCAGTAAAAGAATGAACATTCATTCCCTAGTGGTCTAGTGGACCCCCCATCCCGGCAGGTAGTGCCCCACCACATTGCTCCGTCCAACCTGAACCCGAGCCGGTAACTGGCACAGCCCTCCTCTCTCCACAACAGCCGGCCATCAGCTAAGCTGTCAATGAGCATGTACTGTATATAGTATGCGCTCATAGTCAATCAATGAGCATGTACTGTATATAGTATGTGTTCAGAGTCAATCAATGAGCATGGAGCAGAGTGGTGGGGCACTACCTGCTTGGGTGGGGGTCCACTAGACCACCAGGAAAAATGTGGTTTTAGTGATGCTGTGGAGTGCAGCCAGATAACTTCTGAGATAACCACAAATGTTGAATGAATTCACTGTCCTGTAATTTAAGGATTGCTGGTTAGTAATGAAAACACGTTGTGATGGATTTATAAACACTAGGAATTAGTTTGTGAGCCACGCCCCTGACAAAGAGGTATTGTTACCTCGAAGCACCGGGCTGGTAAGGCATGTTGTGGACCTGACTGCAGATATTAGGTATTACAATTGTTTTGTACTTTTAAGTTGCTTTACTCTAAGCACAGTAACATATTTTTATTGCTCGGACTGGCAATTGGTGGGACCACTAGCCACCAGGGACACTTGTGTTTTATACATCAGGCCAGCTATAGATAGGGGTAGGGATCACTAGCCACCATGACATCCTTGCGTTACACTGGGCAGGTGATTAGGTGGGGCAAGGGACCACTAGCCACCATGGCATCCTTGTGTTATACTGGGCAGGTGATTGGGTGGGGGAAGGGACCACTAGCCACCATGACATCCTTGTGTTATACTGGGCAGGTGATTGACAGGGGGTAGGAAGCACTAGCCACCATGGCATCCTTGTGTTATACTGGGCAGGTGATTAACAGGGGTAGGGGCCACTAGACACCATGGCATCCTTGTGTTATACTGGGCAGGTGATTGGGTGGGGGAAGGGATCACTAGCCACCATGACATCCTTGTGTTATAGTGGGAAGGTGATTGACAGAGGGTAGGGACCACTAGCCACCATGGCATCCTTGTGTTATACTGGGCAGGTGATTAACAGGGGTAGGGGCCACTAGACACCATGGCATCCTTGTGTTATACTGGGCAGGTGATTGGGTGGGGGAAGGGATCACTAGCCACCATGACATCCTTGTGTTATACTGGGCAGGTGATTGGGTGGGGGAAGGGACCACTGGCCACCATGGCATCCTTGGGTTATACTGGGCAGGTGATTGGGTGGGGGAAGGGACCACTGGCCACCATGGCATCCTTGGGTTATACTGGGCAGGTGATTGGGTGTGGCAAGGGACCACTAGCCACCAGGGCATCCTTGTGTTACACTGGGCAGGTGATTAGGTGGGGCAAGGGACCACTAGCCACCATGGCATCCTTGTGTTATACTGGGCAGGTGATTGGGTGGGGGAAGGGACCACTAGCCACCATGACATCCTTGTGTTATACTGGGCAGGTGATTGACAGGGGGTAGGGACCACTAGCCACCATGGCATCCTTGTGTTATACTGGGCAGGTGATTAACAGGGGTAGGGGCCACTAGACACCATGGCATCCTTGTGTTATACTGGGCAGGTGATTGGGTGGGGGAAGGGATCACTAGCCACCATGACAACCTTGTGTTATACTGTGCAGGTGATTGGGTGGGGGAAGGGACCACTAGACACCATGACATCCTTGTGTTATACTGGGCAGGTGATTGGGTAGGGGAAGGGACCACTAACCACCATGGCATCCTTGTGTTACACTGGGCAAGTGACTGGGTAGGGGAAGGGACCACTAGCCACCATGACATCCTTGTGTTATACTGGGCAGGTGATTGGGTGGGGGAAGGGACCACTGGCCACCATGGCATCCTTGTGTTATACTGGGCAGGTGATTAACAGGGGTAGGCACCACTAGCTACCATGACATCCTTGTGTTATACTGGGCAGGTGACTGACAGTGGAAGGGACCACTAGCCACCATGGCATCCTTGTGTTATACTGGGCAGGTGATTGGGTGGGGGAAGGGACCACTAGCCACCATGACATCCTTGTGTTACACTGGCAGGTGACTGACAGGGGAAGGGACCACTAGCCACCATGACATCCTTGTGTTATACTGGGCAGGTGACTGGGTGGAGGAAGGGACCACTAGCCACCATGACATCCTTGTGTTACATTGGGCAGGTGATTGACAGGGGTAGGGACCACTAGCCACCATGACATCCTTGTGTTATACTGGGCAGGTGATTGACAGTGGAAGGGACCACTAGCCACCATGGCATCCTTGTGTTATACTGGGCAGGTGATTGGGTGGGGGAAGGGACCACTAGCCACAAGGAGCATTCTTCTTTCTTCAGGCTGGCGATCGGTGGGGGGGGGGGGCAGAAAATTCCATTGAGGCCTATGTAAATGGGCTCATAATGGTTACACAAGTAGCCACATAGCGCCTTGCATGCCCAATGGGCTCATTTATATGGCTGCCTTTGTCAATTCTGAATAGCACATCTGCACTATTCTTTGCGAGGTCATTCTACAGATGCAGGTCAGGGTGGCACTAGTAGGACTGGAGTTACCGTTGCCTCAACCTATTCCTATTCACAGTCGGATAGTGTGGTGTGCTATTCGACTGTGAATAGCTATTTTGGACACCTGGGCAAATGCAAAGTACAACACATAATTTTGCACTTTACTTTGTGTTTTTTTGTGACTATAGCCCCTGTTGTCTTAAAGATGTAGCAGATAAAAGATTACAAACACAGTGAGTTCTTTAACTTGAATCACGGTAATTCCAATCTGGACAGCAGAGTACCTTAACCTTTAGTTTGTGATAAGTGTAAATCTGAAAGTTTCCCTGGGGTTCTGTGAGAAAAAAAAAAGAGTCTAGGGTTGGGGCATTTAACCCGGTTCAAGTAATACTTCTTCAGAGTGAGTTTATCTACAATAACACCAAAAAGCTGGAATAATTCGAAGGCACATTATGATGGGATAAGTATGCAACAGCAAAACAAGAACAATGAAAACAAAGGAACATCATTGTAAAACTTATATCAATGAGTCTTTGCATCAGTATTTCACTTAACCCATTTTTCCATGTCGTCTGGAACCTCGGAAGTGTAGTTCGTAACCCTGGAAATAGTGTTGCTGATCATTCTTCCTAGAAGACTATTTAACCAGTTTTTCAGCAAAGCTAGTAAAGCCAGTAATCTGGAACAATACAGTCCTTCTCTTGCTAAAGGATAAAAGGCCAGAACAAATCATCATCTCCTCCGTAATATGTGTTCACCTTCCCACCCAAATAAATAAATTTGGCTACTTCTTTTCTTATGACGTTCTAATGGCTAGAGGTAGATACCCAATATGCTGCCTAATTTTATTCTATTTGATAAGGCAAAACCCCCTGGAATATTTATTTGTTTAAGATGTAATGGTGTAAATCTTTGCCACAATGAGAGTTGACAGCTTGACTATGTTTCTTAAACTCACTGGGTGGGATATTCAAAGGGGTTGCGCACTGGTGAGATATTCAAAAGGGGATGTTGCGCCACCCAGATCCCAATGCACCGGGGTGCACCAGAAATGTATGCAGCGCAAGTGCGGGGGGGGGGTGCCCATGCATATTCCGCACATCCTAATATTCAGCCCGGGATGTGCGGCGCATATGCTGGTGCAACCCCTACATGTGCCGCACAGTGGTGCTCAAAGTTGAGCCAAAAAGAAATAGGAGCAAAGGCTGGCCACCAACAGGTGAGCTGCCGTATTGCAGGGAGCAACACGGCAGCTGCCAGCTGTAGGTGGCCACCTGAGCTTCGGAGTCTGGGCCTGTTGGCGTCGCATCCCTCCATGCCTGATCGCGGACACTGTAATAGAAGTTATATCCCTGGTGGTCCAGTGGACCACTTCCAGCATGATTGCGGGCATAAGTAATACATATATCAAGTACAATATTCCTGGTGGTCCAGTGGACCGCTTCCAGCCGATCGCGGGCATAGGTATACTAAAACAGTTAGCCAATCTCCAGGCGTACTTCACCGCTTAATGAGCTGTTCGCTTCAGCCGCGGCAGTGGTGTTTCTCACCAGTTACCTTCATACTGGCTGATCGATCGTACAGTACAGTTGTATCTGATGCTGATCACAGTGTGGGTTGAATGGGCGCAGGACCATAACATACTACATAGTTCAGATATGTGGAATGGATCCATTCACATATCGGGACTGTAGTACGGCTACGTTTGCACACCCATTGGCCCACACTGTGGACTCAATGGTCGACAGCCGCATTGCACGCAGTCAGTCAGCAGGCAGCCGGCAGCTTGCAGATGGGGAGGCCGCCCGCCACTGACTGGGGGAGCGGGCTGGCAGGGCTCATTGGGCTGGTGGGGGAGGGGGGTACCGCTGACCACCAGGGATAATTTAAATTGTTTTCCTTATACTTATGCCCATAATTGGGCTGGCAGCCATCCACTGGACCACCAGGGATAATTTAAAATGTCTTGTATTATGCCTATGCCCGAGATCGGGCTGGAAGCGGTCCACTGGACCACCAGAGATGATTTCATATGTTTTTTATTACATCTGTGCCCGCGATTGGACTGGAAGCGGTCCACTGGACCACCAGGGATATGGGACATGTTTTGTTTTATACCTACGATTGGCCATTGGGACACTTTGCCGCAATGTGCAGTGGGTGTCGGTCCCCAACGGCTGCAGCCCGGCAGGGCACCAGGCACAAGTCACTGGGGATCGGCACACCTGCATGCAAATGGGGCCATAATGACATGCTAGTGGACCCAGTTGCACCTTGCATGCATTATTACCCCATTTGCATATCCACCACTGAATATTGCGGTTCCTGCACCTAGCGCAACTGTACTTGCACTGGCACATCCTCCTGCTCCTCCCTTGCACTGGCGCAGTACCACTGCACCATGCGCAATGTGGGAGGCCATGTTGTCATAATCGACGGTGCTGTGCCATGGCGCATCACCATTGAATATCACCCAGCACACTCCCTGGCACATCCCAGTTGCGCTGCACCCAGGCTTGCACCCCAGCCTGACACACTCTGAATATCCCACCCACTCTATCCAGATTAGTGATATTCTGACTCTTGAGTTAAAATTAGGAAACTGAGTTTACAATAATCTAATTCAAGATGTTAGCAATAACCCACAATGGTGTGGTGTTATAGGTGTTTAATCCACACTTGGGGTGCATTGTGAGGCACTAAGCTGCAGGCTGAGTGTCCTCACAGCACCCCAGGTGTGGATTACATGCCTAGAACCCCACACACTGGAGTGGGTTATTGCACTTATAACATGGGTTACATGAAGAACACAAATAATACTCTGAAAGGGTGATTTTAAGTCTGGAAAAGACAATTATTTTGTGTATCCTTTCATCTGAAAAACAGTTTCTAATACGTTCCCTTGCTTCCAGGACTGTATGAGTAGAGTGCTATTTATTTATATTGTAGTGACACAAATACTTTAATACTTTGTTTTAGTGTTAAAAACACAGGAGAGAAAAGTAACACAGCTCCTTTCCTAAAGTAATCAATAAAACACATTAGACCATCTATTTTACTTGCTTTTTGCCATGTATGAGAATATATGACTTCCATAACTTGCAAGCACTGCATTATGGGGTATGTAAATAATATGGGTTATGTAACAGCTCTGTCATTCTCTGAGAAATAAACTTCTGAATAGTAGCTCGTATGAAAAAGTGGTAAACAGTAGTTATCTGGGGACATTTCTTTGTAATGAATAGTCATATGTGCTAATGATAACATGTAAACTAAGGAAAACAGAACATGAGGAAAATACAACTGGGTACTGGCAAGCTTGCTATGAACTGCACAGTTCTGTGGGAAATTTGTTCTACTTTTAATCAATAGAAGAATAACTGTGTAACACTTTTCCTAATATATACACTTGCTTCCTGAAGTATTTGACTAGAGTGTTGTTTATTTATATTGTATGATGTAAATACTTTTAATACTTCTTTTAGTATTCAGACACAGGAGAGAAAAGTAACACAGTTCCTTTCCTAAAGTAATCAATAATACTTCTTTTAGTATTCAGACACAGGAGAGAAAAGTAACACAGCTCCTTTCCTAAAGTAATCAATAAAACATGTTAGAACACCTTTTTTTACTTGCTTTTTGCCATGTATGAGAATACATTACTTCCACGAGTAGCAAGCACTGCATTATGGGTATGTAAATAATATGGGTTATGTAGTAGCTCTGTCATTCTCTGAGAAATAAACTTCTGAATAGTAGCTCATATGAAAAAGTGGTAAACAGTAGTTATCTGGGGACATTTCTTTGTAATGAATAGTCATATGTGCTAATGATAACATGTAAACTAAGGAAAACAGAACATGAGGAAAATACAACTGGGTACTGGCAAGCTTGCTATGAACTGCACAGTTCTGTGGGAAATTTGTTCTACTTTTAATCAATAGAAGAATAACTGTGTAACACTTTTCCTAACATATACACTTGCTTCCTGAAGTATTTGACTAGAGTGTTGTTTATTTATACTGTAATGATGTAAATACTTTTAATACTTCTTTTTAGTATTCAGACACAGGAGAGAAAAGTAACACAGTTCCTTTCCTAAAGTAATCAATAATACTTCTTTTTAGTATTCAGACACAGGAGAGAAAAGTAACACAGTTCCTTACCTAAAGTAATCAATAATACTTCTTTTTAGTATTCAGGCACAGGAGAGAAAAGTAACACAGCTCCTTTCCTAAAATAATCAATAAAACATGTTAGAACACCTTTTTTTACTTGCTTTTTGCCATGTATGAGAATACATTACTTCCACGAGTAGCAAGCACTGCATTATGGGTATGTAAATAATATGGGTTATGTAGTAGCTCTGTCATTCTCTGAGAAATAAACTTCTGAACAGTAGCTCATGTGAAAAAGTGGTAAACAGTAGTTATCTGGGGAGATCTCTTTGTAATTAATAATCATATGCTTTGTACTCAACCAATTCTCCAGTGCTTTTACAGCCCATACTGTACTTTTTGGCGTGTTTTCTCATCCTTGGCCTTACTGTGTTGTGATTTTGTATATGTGGTTTTAAATGGCTGCCACTTACTGTTCACATTCTGGCCAGAAAACAGGATCTGGCAGGCTCAGAGATATTACACAGGGTTGCTTCACCCTATCTGTGCCGACACAGATATTTAATCAATGGTCAGGTGGGACTTTCTGACCAATTAAACTTCTCCCTCAGGACACCCATGTTATAAAGCACTTTTAATACAAAGAAGAGGGGCACAGTCATTGGAAAGAGGTAAATTTTGTTAAACCTGACCGCTATGCAGACCCTGAAGGTAGATTGAAAGGAACATTAAATGGTAAGCAAATAGTATTATGTAATATTTTTGTACCCAATAAATTATTTATTTATTTATTTATTGAATTTTGTTGACCGGGTTAGCCCACTGAGACTAGAAGTCCCTTTTTCAGCAGCGACCAACTGAAACTGAACCAGATTGGTCTCTTGGTGGTATTTCTAGTTAATGGAGGAAATTTGGACAGGACACCAGGGAAATTCCCCTACTCTCCAGCAGGGGGAACCTTGGCCGTCTGCTAGGATGGCCACTCCAGAGGACCCACCGGAGAGAATGGATGTGGAAGATGCAGGGCAGAAGGCCTCCTCCCCTGCTATCTCTTCTCAAGAGGCTGTAGATGCAGCACTCGCTGTGATAGACTTTTTTGAACAAGATGAGGTTGTATTACCTCTGGATGTTTCGGAAGTGCCTGAGATGGAGGAATGTTTACAAACCCTGCCAGAAAAGGAATAAATTCTGCAAGAAAAGGTGAGTCTGTTAAAATGAGTTCAGGCTCTTGATTTGACTTTGGCTGCATTAGCGGAGACGGCGCTGGTTGTCAAATTGAAGGAAGCACCTGTCATCTCCGTGATGAGTCAGCAGTCTGCTGACGTGGACCCTGATACAATGAACATCCTTGAAGCTCTGGTGAGCACTGGACCTTCTCCTGATAATGTTCCCTTGCCTATTATGTGTGAAGAGCCAGCTGGCAGTCCTAACAAGGAAACTGTTGTGTGCCCAAAGCCTGCTTCCTCGGCTACTGATTCTAGACAGAAATGCCTGGGCTCCAGGCATACTTTCCATCCAAGAAAAGTGGCTGTGAGTGTTTTTTCGAGCCTAAATCCAGCCATTCATACTTTTGCTCCTCAGATGGCCAGAGGATGGAGCAAGTCACCTCAGGATGCCATTTCTGGACAACGGCCAGCAACTAACATAAGCCTTGGGCCTAGTGTCTCTCCCCCAAGAAACTTAAGAGATCAGGGGCCCGAACTGGTCCCTAGTCCATGCCTTAGAAGACACAGGATGGGAACAGTCTGATGTGGGACTTTGGGCTACTAATGTACAAGATCCATCATATGTTCAAATGCTAGCCAACTCTTCAGCTCCTGTGGCCACCACCTCTACTGAGAGCTCCACCGTACCCTGGGGTAACTGCATCAATTCTACTGTTTCTAATGATATAAATACTGTTGATTCTCAGGATGTGTCTACTAATGCGCAAAGTAGGGAGAAGGACACTCAGGACCATATTGATCCTGTTAGGTTAGGTCCTTGTCCTGAACTTTCGCAAAATAATGCGAGTGGGGGAAGTGGGGGTCTGGATGCTGCTTTCAAAATGTCTGTCCTCTTTCAAAATAAGGAGGAACCTGCTCCTCGATGAAATGCTGTTTCGCCTTTTGTATAAAGGAGGACTTCCTGACCCCCCAGATAGGATTTAAATATCAAAAACCCTGTTGAAAGGCTCTTTAAAATTCTTTTCGTCTGAAATTTTCGCAGTCGTCTGCCTGGGGCATGCTAATTTTGATGTGAGCTTTAAAAACGTCTCTACTTTACACAGATTCTGGGCTCAGTACTCTTCTTTGAAAAATACCCCAGTTTGGACCCCTTTTCAAGCCCCCCCCTTACTAAGTCAGCTGTTAAATATATCACCATCATGTTCAAGAATGAAGGAGTCAATGTGGAGGATTTCCTCTTTTGACTCCGCCAGCGTTCTGAATTACTAAGCAAACCCACTCCCACACTCGACAGTGAACAGATTTGGGATGGGGGATGGAGGGTAAGGGTAAAATTGTACATCACCAATTCAGGGCCTGTACATCTCCCCAGTACCTTTTACCAAGGCCAAGATAGGGGTTCCATTTTTTATATAGGCCAACCAAGGTCATGTGGTCATGTTTTAAGTGTGGCTCTCGAGCCCATCTCAGTTCCGCTTGTGACTCTGTCAAGTGTAGTCATTGTTTGGAGTTTGGCCACAGTTCTAATAAATGTTTAAATCTTTTCAACTGTAACTTGTGGGAGCACACGGACCACACCTATGGCTAGTGTCCTTGGGCCTCATACAGTCTTGAAGACTGTCCCTCACACAAAGGCATCATTAATATGGCTCAGCAGCAACAGGCCAAATGTGGCTGAACAAGGTTTGAGGGCTGGGTTAATATCATTACAAAAGGATCCCCCTTCTCAGCCATTAAATTTGGACTCCACACAAGATCTGGTTGTGTCTCCGATTGCAATTGACCATAATCTGTCTGTTCAGAACCCCCAACTTCCCCATTTGCACTCCTAAAGAGGAAAGTAGCCAAGCTCTTTTGAAATGCCCTCCTGCCCGCTGCAGAACCTCCCTTAAGCTAGTACCTCAAAAGAAAAGGAACAGGTTGGGGAAAATTGTTTCCAAGAAGACAGTGGGACCAAAACCCATCTAAGCCCCCTCTCCAGGTTCACTGAAAACTAATAGATTTGTTGCCCTTTCCTCTGACAAAGGTTCGGATGACGAAGGTACTGATACCTCCTCCATTCTTTCTAATACTGACATGGAGGAGGGGCGAGCCTGATTCTATTGCCAAGCGTACCAGACAAAGGAGAAAATCTAAGACCCCTTAGTTTGTCAGGGACTGCCCTTCTTGGACCCTTTTCTCCTCTATGGATTTCTTAAACCTCACTACCATAAATGTCAATAGCATTAAGGGAACTAGGAAATTGACTGGCACCATGCTCACTCTGCAAGAGACCGCTAATGATATTTATCTGCTTGACACCAGGCTCAAAACTACCTACGAATTACAACAGGCAGCTCGAGCATGGCCACTCGGGCCTTCTCTTTGGTCAATTGGGCAGGACACTTGTGATGGAGTAGGCATTCTTTTCTCTAACCCCTTAATTCAAGTTTCTAGACTGGTAGATATCTGCTGTGGGAGAGCACAATTATTGGATATCTCTTTTCTTTCTGAGCATTTTAGATTGATCGCAATTTATGCCCCCCAGACCAAGGCACTTAGAGCGGCCCTATTTAAAGATATTCAGCCCTTTCTCCATACTTCTAGGTTGGTCATATGGTTGGGGGACTTCAATTGCAGTTTACATCAGGCAGACAGGGGTCTGCAAACAACAAAGTTATTTAGTGATTCAGTGGTTCTGCAGCAAATTCTCACCACTGTTGATCTCAAAGATGCTTTTTGGTGCCTTCACCCCTCTGGAGGATTTACCTACTTCAAGGGCACAAGTAAGACTAGGATTGATTTTGTTTTTCTTTCCAACATACTTCATGTATTAGACATTCATACCCATGCATATGCTTTTCAGACCATGTTGCATTTAGGGCTAAGATTTCCTGGCATGATACCCCACGCTGCAGAAAGAATAAATGTAGGTTGAATGAGACTCTCCTATCAGACCCTAAAATTCAGAAATCATGGCAACAGGAATGATCAGCTAGACTATCCATGGTAGAACTATATGAGGATTTAGCAGATTGGTGGGAGGACACAAAATCTTCCTGGAAAAGTCTATTTCAGAGAAAATCTCTCTTTCATTCAAACAAACAGTATTTAGACTATTTATATTTGAGGCAACAACTGCAGCGGTTAATTTCCTTATCTGACACCACCACTACTATGGATTATTGCACTCAGATTGCTGTCATCAAAAAACAGATGATGGCATTACAATATGATAGGGCCTAGTCTTTGGGACAAGAAGCCCGTTTTGGTACCCAACTTTCAAAAGGGGCACTGATCCCCACAAACACTGCAAGAGTAGGATTGATTTAAAAATTATAACTGAGCTTGTCTCCCCCTCTGGCCAGGTTGCTTCCACACCTCAGAGTATTTTACAGGTTGTGGGATCTCAAATCCAGAACCTTGATGGAACCTGCCTGGCTTGTCCCCCTGCTACAAAGCACTTAGAATCCTTGCACTTACCCCAAGTACTGTGGGAAGATGCTGCAGCCCTATCCCAGGCCATTACAAAGGAGGATGTCCTTCTAGCCATTGAGCGGTTAAAAGGTGACTCTGCCCCTGGCTCTGATGCCCTAGGGGCCAGATTATATAAAAAGTTTAAAGATGAGTTAGCTTCAGTTTTAACAGTATTATTTAATTTTATGTTAGCCAGTTCTAAATTTGCCCCCTCTATGCAGGAGGCCATTCTGGTTTTAATTCTTAAGAAAGGTCCACGCTCAGACATTAATAATTGGACACTGCTCAGTATGTTAAATACTGATGTCAGGCTACTAGCAAAAATCCTTTTGGCTAGGCTAGTTACAGTCTCGTTTTATTTGATTAGTCCAGTGCAAACCTGTGCAGTGCCAGAACAGCAGCAGGATGATAATCTTATCATACTCCGAGAGATTTTCTTTCAAGGGCAATTGGGTACTGTTCAGGGATGGGTAGTGGGGGTAGACTAAGAAAAGGCCTTTGATAGGCTATCTCATGATTTTTTATTTACGGTATTAGAGGCATTTGGTATCCTCCTAACTTTGTTGCATGGATCTGGCTGTTGTACAAACAGGCCTCTTTAATTCCAAACATAAATGATTGGTGTGGGAACCGAATTCTAGTTAATAGAGGGGTGTGTCATGGCTCGCCCCTAAACCCCCTTTTATTTGTATTTGGAATTGATATCCTGATTAGATCTACCCTTCAGGCACAAGCAGTTAAAGGTAACATGGTCCTGGATGGGGCCCCCACATAAAGATTTCAGCCTATGCAGATGACCTGGCCCTCACCTTAGGCATGGCCACTGAGGAAGAGGCCATATCGAGTGTGTTGAGCAATTATTCCCTAGTTTCAGGGTCCAGGATCAACCTGAGTAAGAGCCGTGGGATTCTATTGGGGTCCACTCCCATTCCTGCCTCAGGGAACACAGGAGGGATTAGTATCTCCCCTGACCCTATCATAATTCTTGGTATTGTTTTTGGCCCTCCTAATGCTCCTATCTTGAATTGGGAGAAAGGACTTACTAGGGCTGACAGATTAATTTCAAACTGGAAGTACAAGCAAATCAGGAAACATGAGAGAGGTGGTTTAAGTAAATCCCTGCTCATTTCCATCTTTTTATACATCTGTTATATTCCCCCCTTCCACCCACAACGTCTTGTCACCTGCTTATTTAATGTTTTCTTCCAAGCTTTTTGGGATCTCACTTAAATCCCATCCAAAGAGAATTTACATACAGACCCATTAGGGAGGGTGGAATGGGAATGATTCACCCAGCTGCCTTTTTCTTAAGTATTTTTTATTGTTATCACTTTGGTATAGCTCTTCGTCCTGGTTTTAAGTTATAGCAACCCCCGTTAAACTTATGGCTGTCCCAAAATCTCCCTTTTTGGGAACAACACAAATCATACCTCTCAACCTTTTGCCTCATGAATCAGGGACAAGGCTTAAAAAAATCAGGGACAAAGACCCCAAATCAGGGACACATCTTAAAAACTGGTACTATTCACTCAGAAAGCTGATAGAATAAAGGGATGTGTGTTAAGATGCATTTCCTGAAGAAAAACATGTCTGTAACTTTAATGCTTGACATTATTTTGTGCTTTTAATCCCTACTGTTCTGTCACAAAAACACAAATTTTACGAGGGACAGAGGAAGATTTTGAGCCCAAATCAGGGATGTCCCTGAAAATCAGGGACAGTTGAGAGGTATGACACAAATACAGGTTACTATGGAAGAGCTTTTCCCTTCCCTCTGATAACCTGGAATGCTTAAAATCAGCAGTGCATTGGCGCCTTGGCCCAAACAGTCTATTGACCATGGACAGGAAGGCAGTATATCAGTCTATATTACTTTCAGAAAGGCAATCCACAGTTGAATTCCCTTTATGTCCTGTAGTACAGCTACAACCAGTTTTGTCTCAGCTCACAAATATTAGAATTCCACCATACATTTGGGACTGTGTATGGTTAGGGAACTATGGTAAGCTTAGTGTGCATGGAAATAATAAACACAAACAGATTTCAGATCGATATTGCCCATGAGAATCATGCCCTTTGATATTAGAAACTCAGCAAAATCTATTTTTCTGACCATGTTTATGTTAAGCAGTTTTTGTCCCTGTTAGCTGTAGATTGGCAGGAGCCTTTGTCCTCCCAACTTTCTTACCCTGATGTTATTTATGGGACTAACCCTGCCACTGTAGTGCAGCATGAGAGGGGTGCTGCACTTCTGAGGGGCCGTCTTTCGGATGAGACGTTAAACCGAGGTCCCATCTGCCTGGATTGGTGGTAGTTCAGATGGATGTTAAAGATCCCATGGCACTTATCGAAAAAAGAGTAGGGGAATTTCCCCTGTGTTCTGGCCAAATTTCCCTCATTCACTAAAAATACCTCCAACAGCTTAATCTGGTTTAAGGTCAGTTGGCATTCATCTGTATCTCCCTCCCCCGGGTCATGCCTGAAAATAGGCAGGATTTGTCTAGTGCACTTACCTGGTCAACAAAACCTAAATAAATAAATAAATAAACCCTAGATTAAATGGAAAATATCATCCTGATACTATTTATATTATTCTTGCCATCATTAGGTACCACATTTGGCAAGCACGGTGTGTTTGGGTGTTGCAGCAAAAGTGGGTATCTCAGGTTGAACTAGTTTTGAATGTTAGGAAAGCAGTGCAAAACTTAATTAAGTTTGACATGTCTCATTTCTTGCAAACCAAAGTGTCCCATTTATGGATTCACTGTGCACATTGGTCCTAAATTGAGTTTCCATCTTATAATTTTCTTGTATAAATATGTGTAACCCCCCTGCAAATGGGGGTTCCCAAAAGACTTCCAGGAGCTTGCTTGAATGCTGCAAGCCTGAATGGTGTTTGGCGTTTAAGCCATTTATCAGTGAGTGTTTTTAGAGCCTCTGGTACTGTCTCTTTAAGAGCTGTCTGCTTGCAGACATAATTAGTTTGTATGGGGGGGACTGTGTGCTTCTCTGTTTGAGTACCACTCGAGCTGCTGCCAATTCACTCCATTTTTGCAGTCACTAGGAGTGCAAAGGGAACCTATCTGAAAGATGTAACTGTTTGCCAGAAATCATTTAGAGTAATAATGAAATTACAGTTTGTCTAACCTTTCTTTGCAGTCAGAACTGTGTCTGCCTAGTTCCCCATTCTGATTTTGAACTGCTGAACTGGACCAATCAGTGTGGGGTAAGCTAGCTCTAAAATGGTGCCTTGGACGAATCAGAACTTGGACTCATAATCTGAGCCAGCCACAAGAGGATTGTATGGGCAGTGACTCTGGGAGATGTAGTTTAGACTTGAGCGCCTTTTTGACCAACAGCAGCAGTCTATTGTGGTGACAGCCAATCAGTCAAGAACTGGGAGGAACTCAAAGAAGTGCCCGGTTTTGTCTGTTGGAGTTTCAGTTTAGCTCTGGCAGTGAAGGAAAAGAACCTGTGCTCCTTCAGTGCACAGTTTTAGTCAAAAACATGTGTAAGGTCCAGAGTTCCGGTCTGCAGCTTGTGTAACTGCTTGTTAGGACTGAATCTGTCCTGTGAAGAGAATCAAAGGATATCTGAAGAGTAGAAACCAGGCTCACCCTGTGAAGACTGGAGAAATTGTTGAATTGCACTCGGTCTGTCAGGAACTGAATCTGCTGTGTGTTCTCCCGGGTATTGTGCAGTAACTGCGATCGGGATAGAGAAGCAGCCTGCCTGTTTGCCATATAAATGTGTGAGGAGTCTCGTGGAGCTCAAGAGTAGCCCTGCTGATGTTGAAGGACCCTATCTTGTTTGGAGGTCGTGAGTACTAATTCAGGGTCGCTCCCTGTTGAATTGCCACATTAAATCCAAATGGAATCACTGTACTGCTGACTGTTTAAACTAATTTTTCTTTTCTCTGTGGGAAAGGGCCCCTACCAGCTGCCACGGTTTGGACTAGCCACTAGGGCTTGGGTACCCAGGGACAGTAACTGGTAGGGATAGGCCTGTGCACAGAGCCATAGGTAGATGAGTAAAGTGATAAGCTAATTAACCTGATTTCCCCTGTCCTTGTTATATCCCCCAAATAAATCAGAGCTGCTTGTTTCAGCAAAGTTATACTGCCTGAGGTATTTGTCTATGTTAAAGTACTGTACTGTGATTGTTGCACTGTATCTTATTTCTCGGGAGGTCCCAGTGCTGGAACCAGTCCTGGGGGTAAGTGTATACTGTGAAGGTAATTCTGATATATTGTGTGGGCCACTAGTGGGAAGAAAGGGGGGTTGCAGTGTCCCAGAGGGCTGTGACCAAGTTAGTTTAACTACTGCAAACCCTGACCTCTGGGTGGAGGCACCCGCCATTGGATCCAGGCCCCTCAACCTGTTAGTGGCAAATCAGGCAGGGGTAGTAGCCCCTGGGATAGCGCCATCTAGGTGTTACATCTTGGAGGCTCACCGCTGGGATTGTGTGTCCTCTAGTGGCCATATTTACGAACCACTGTTAAGAAAAAAATGGGTACCCCGACAGAAGTGGCTGTGCACCGGCTGGTGGAGTGGTGTACTGGGGAGGAGATTGACCCCCAAAATGCTATGCTTATCCTGGACATCCCCCTGGGTATCAATACGGACACTGTACAGGGAGTACTTTCCAAGGTGGAAGGTTAACAAAACCCTGTGGTGGTGGGTCGGCATGCTAATCTGCTCACCCACACTTTCCTGGCCCTAGTAGAGTTTAAGGATCCCATAGATAGCTCCAAAGTGCCACAGACCATTACCCCAGAGGGAGCCCTCACTGCCTGGAGAGTGATAACTAAGTACAGTAAAGACCAGGGGAATGAGCCCCCACCACTGTCTGAAACTTTGAGGAGAAATTTGCTAAATGGTTGCTGGGGAAGGAAAACTGTGGAGGACTTGAAGAAACTATTCTTGCCACCTGGGGGTGTTCCTCCCCCAACACCCTCTCCCGCTCCAGTACCTGTAATGGTGGCTGAACCAATGCAGACTCCTATTTCTGCACCTGCCATTAGTCACGACTCTTACCGAAGGTTGAGGATCTTCTCTGGCACCCTTCCCACCCCCAGGGGAGGATGACTGGGAGACCTGGATAGACTATGTTGCCCCCCAAGTGCTAGAATGGCAATGCTCGGAAGCCGAAAAGCGAAAGAGGGTTAGTGAGAGCCTCCGAGGTCCTGCCCTGGCTACCATCCGTTGCTAAACGGGCCAGTAACCCTGAAGTGACTGCACAGGCCTATCTTGAGGCCTTGGAGAATGTGTATGGGAGCCCAGATTCTGATGAGGATCTATGGTGGAGAGTAGAAATGCACAACAGTACCAAGGGAGTTGTTGTCTGTGTATGTATCTCGGCTGGAAAAATTGTTGCAAGAATGCCTCAGAAAGGGTAGTTTGCCAGCGATTGAACTGGACCGAACCAGGCTGGACAGGATCCTAAGTCTGCCCCCTTCTCAGAACTGCTGTTGCTTCAGTTACGCCTGGCAAATCGACTGGAATCCCACCCTCCTATGATGAGTTAATGAGAGAAATTCGAGGAGTTGAGAAAAGGCGACCTCGGGAGGGACCTGCACCAATAGCTGCGGCTACGACCCGAGTGACTGAGGGTGACCATCAAGTGAAGTTCAGGGGCAGAGGTTGACAGTCAATGAGTGCTCTGACAAGGAAGAAGATATGCCACAATGGGGCAAACTGTTGAGAGAGATCCGGGAATTCAAAAACAGTCCCTTTATGAAGGCCACGCCTGCAAGTACGGGCCCTGACCTATATCCGACTGCATCTGCTATGGGGTGGGGTACCCACCCATGTATCTCCTGCTGATAACAGCTCCAAACTCAATTCCTTGACCATGGAAGTGGAGAAACTGACGAGATGTCTCCAAATGCTTATCACGCCGCAGACAGAGATGGCACCAAGGTTTCCAGTTAGTAATACCCCCGCCCTGGCTCCCAGTGTGGCGCCTCGGCCAGCTCAAACTCCAGAAAGTATGTTTTGCTATAATTGTGGGAAGGATGGGCACATGAAAAGGGAATGTCGGTCCCCAAAAGACACTGACAAAGTTGCATATAGGCTACAAGGAGAGCTTCGGAGAACAAATCAGTGGTTAAGAGGTGCACAAAATGATCCCAGTGAGGGCACCAAAAATGCTAACTCACGTCCTTTTGTGGCAAGGTCAGTTGCCCAGGCCCCACTATCGCCTCTCCAGACTGGTCCAGAATAGTGGGTCCCTCCATGGAGACCACTGTAAAGGTGAATGGAGTGTCTACAAGAGCTGTATTAGACAGTGGCTCCCAAGTGACAATTATGTTCCAGGATTGGTATCAAGCATTTGTCAGACGTACCCTTACAACCATTAGGACTGTGTGTGGGGGTTAAGTGAAGGCCTACCCCTATTCCGGGTATATCCGATTTGGCTGTCTTTCCCACCTCCGTGGCTGGAGTGGCCGAACAAGTAGAGACCCTAGCCTTAGTGTGTCCTCCCACTGGACTGTATGATGGTGTCCCTTTGTTGATTGGAACAAATGCTCATATGTTGGAAGGCTGGCACAGTTGTGTTATGAAAACAGGGTCAAAGACTAGTAGAGCTTTAAGAGTTCTGGCTTTAATTAAGAAGGCCTATGAGGCACAGAGAGATGCTGAAAACATAGAACCAGAGGAACCGGTCAGAATTGTATGGAAGAAGGATCCTGAGTCTCTGATCCTGGCGCCAAATGCCCAGTGTACCTTATAGGGAGAGGTCCATATCAGAAAGGATGTTAAGAATAAAATATTAATGTTGGATGCACCAGGCGATGGAAAATTGCCAGAGGGACTGCTGGTCAAGCCTAATATTTTGCCCGCTAGAGCCCATGCTTATGCCAGAAGGGTAATGGTCCAAATTCATAATGTGTCTGAAAGAGACATTCGAGTAAATAGAGGTTGCATCCTGGCTAATGTGCATTGTGCAGACACTGCAGTGCTACCCAGCAGCAAGAGTTCAAGAAGAATGACAGAGTAACGCCTGACTTGTTTGATTTCGCGACTCCCTTGCCAGCTGAATGGAAAGTGAGGATCAGTGAGAAGCTTGCCCAGAGACCAGGTGTTTTCTTTAAAGGAATGGGATGTAGGATGCATGCAAGGAGCTGAGCACAATATCCGGCTGCATGACGAAAGACCATTTCGTGAGAGGTCTCGATGCCTGGCACCTGCTGACATAGATGATGTGAGACGGCATCTGCAAGAGATGTTAGCTGCTGGTGTAATACAAGAATCCAGAAGCCCTTATGCTTCCCCATTGTGGTAGTGAGGAAAAGAATGGGACAGTAAGGATGTGTGGATTTATAGCACCTTAAACCGGCGGACTATCCCTGATCAGTACACAATGCCCCGCATTCAGGATGCTTTGGACTGCCTAAACGGGAGCAAATGGTTCTCTGTGTTGGATCTCCGCAGTGGGTACTACCAGATTCCGATGGCCCCAGAGGACCTTGAGAAGACAGCCTTTATCTGTCCGCTTGGCTTCTATGAATTCATGAGGATGCCTCAAGGGATTTCAGGTGCCCCAGCCACTTTTCAACGATTGATGGAGCGTGCAGTGGGGGACATGAACTTACTAGAATGCCTGGTATACCTAGATGATGTTATTGTGTTTGGCAGCTCACTAGAGGAACATGAGAGCAGATTATTTAAGGTATTGGACCGACTGGAGGACTTTGGCCTTAAACTGTCCATTGATAAGTGTCAATTCTTTCAAACATCAGTAAAGTATGTGGGACACATAGTATCCACCGAGGAATAGAGACCGACCAAGTAAAGTTGAGGCCTTGACCACCTGGCCACAGCCCAAAAATCTTAAAGAACTGCAAAGATTCCTGGATTCTGTGGTTATTATCGCTGCTTATCAAGGACTATTCAAGAGTGATCCGCCTTTACTAACCTTACTCAAGGGTCCCCAACCCACAAAAAATACCAAAGTCAGCCCTCAAGACTGAAAGAGTGTATTTTCGTCCGAGTGAAGTATTTGGGGCCCGCTGGACTCCTGATTGTGAGACTGCTTTTCATGAGATCATTTATCAACTTACCCATGCTCCAGTGCTGGCCTATGCCGATCCAAGAAAACCTTATGTCCTGCACACTGATGCTAGCTTGCAAGGGTTGGGGGCTGTGTTGTACCAAGAGCACGAGAATGGCCTGAGACCAGTGGCCTTTGCCTGTAGAAGTCTGACCCCATCCGAAAAGAACTATCCTGTACATAAGTTAGAGTTCCTAGCTTTGAAGTGGGCTATTGTTGACCAATTCCATGAGTACTTGTATGGGGCTAAAATACTAGTAAAACTGACAATAATCCTTTGACCTATGTGCAGACCTCAGCTAAGTTGGATGCCACTAGCCATAGGTGGCTTTCTGCATTATCTACATATGACTATGCTCTCGAAACCGAGCAGGTCTGAACCACATAGATGCTGATGCTCTCTCCCGGAGGCCTGTTCCCAGAATGATTGGGTCCGATTGGCAGAACCTGACATTCGGGCACTCTGCCGGAAGTTTGACAGGGAGGAACAAATGTCCACGGACGCAGTGGACTGCATGGTGGATTGCTTGGGACCCTCTGAGAATTGCATACCTGCTGCTTATTGCCACTTTTCTGCAATAGACATTGGTGCACTGCCTCAGCTGGACAATGACAGTATTCGGCGGGCTCAATCCCACGATCCCATGATCAAAGCAGCTTTAGAAGCCCTCTATGCAGGAAAAGATGTGTCAAATTACGCTCCACTGATTTGAGAACTGCACTGTTATACAAAGAAGGTCCTAAGTTGAAACTGATCAATAAACTGTTATACAGAGAAACAGTAGACAGAGGGGGACAAGTAGACAAACAACAACAACTAGTGCTGCCCACTGCCTTTCGAGACTCAGTACTGAGGTCCTTGCACAACCACATGGGGCACCTTGGTATAGACAGAACACTTGACTTGGTGAGATCCAGATTCTATTGGCCTAAGATGGGGGCTGATGTGGAGCAACACATTGAACTTGTAGTCGCTGCTTACAGAGGAAGCTTTTGCCCCAGAGGGCTGCCCCTTGTTAACATCACCACCAGTGCACCCATGGAGCTGGTCTGTATTGATTTTCTGAGTTTGGAGTCAGATCAAAGAAATATCAGTAATGTGCTGGTGGTCACTGACCATTTCACGAGATATGCCCAAGCTTTCCCCACCAAAGACCAGAAAGCATCCACTGTGGCCAAAGTACTTGTAGAAAACTTTTTGTTCACTATGGGGCTCCACAAAGAATCCATTCTGATCAAGGAGAGACTTTGAGAGTCGTCTGATCAAAGAGATGCTTTCTCTGTGGGGAGTGCGAAAGTCCAGAACCACTCCTTACCACCCCCAAGGGGACCCACAGCCTGAACGTTTCAACCGCATTTTGCTAGATATGCTAGGCACCCTGCACCCAAAGGACAAGCCTAGATGGAGCCAACAAATTAGCACCCTGGTACATGCTTATAACTGCACCAAAAGTGATGCCACTGGGTTCTCCCCCTACCGCCTGATGTTTGGAAGAGAAGCTCGACTACCGGTAGATGTGTGTTTTGGGGTCTCTCCTGATGGGGTTCAAGCTGACAACTATTTACAGTATGTGCAAAAGTTAAAGGCCCAGCTAACTCATGCGTACCAACTGGCTCAAACCATGGCTGCCAAAAGAAATCTGGCCAACAAAGAACAGTATGATAAAAAGGTGAAAGCACAGGAACTCCAGGAGGGAGATCGGGTATTGCTAAGAAATCTGGGACTGCATGGCAAACACAAGACTGCTGACAGATGGCACCATCTCCCTCACATTATAGTGGGCAAACTAGATAATCTGCCAGTGTACAAAGTAAGGCCTGAGAATAATTCAAAAGATGTAAAAACAATGCATAGAAATCATTTACTGCCCATTGGACAAATCCTGATTGAGTCTGAGCCCCAGAAGATGCCCCTCTGGACCAGTGACTAGAGCTGCTGCTAAGAAAAGATCAAGGAAGTCTGCACCTACAGAAGCAGAGTTAAAGTGTTCCCTGCACAAGTCCCAGTTGAGCATGACTGTCAGTCCATATCAGAAGAAAGTGAGAGTGACTTTGAATACTATCCTTCTTACGAATTGAGTCAATGCTTTCGGGGCAATCCCCTAGTCAATACTGGAGACGAAGCTGGGCCTTCTGGACTGTCTAAGCCCCCAGCTTCGTCCCTGGAGCCAATGCTCCCAGAAAGTGAGGTGCAAAGCATCAGATCAGATGAAATGGAATCATTGTGCATGGTTGAACTGTTTGAGCTTTCAGGGGAGGAAAATGATGGATTGGGGCAGACTGGTGATACACCAGAACAAGAAGAGTATTTTGAGTGCCCTGACAGTCCACTGCCAGTGTCCGAAAGCTCTCCATGCGAGCCAAATGTTGTGGATTCAGAAACTGTAACTCCTGGAGCTGAAAGTGCCCCAAGTTCTAGCCTCTCTACCCCCATGGAGACTCCCCTGACAAGTGAGGACAATGCTGAAAATGAGGCTCAGAGTGCAGAGACTGTAACAGTTCCCCCTAGAAAGACTGGTCAAGCTGTAAAGCCTGTGGTGCACCTCAGTTATGATTCCCTTGGGAGGCCTGTGGATTTGCCACTCAATGTTGTCCATAAAGGAGTGTATGTGTCCCCGAGCTCATTGCACAAACTGAGCATCAGTGCTAACTCCAAGTTACTTGTGTTGCCCTCTAAGTATGGTGCCCTTGCCCCATCCAGCCCCAAGGTAACTGATAGGGAAGGGCCTCCTCTCTTCAGGTTTCATGTACAAGAGGTAATAACTTGAGTTATGGTACAATGTGTGTGTAATACTATGTAAAGAGTGACGTACTGCAATGTTTCAGAAATGTGTTCTAGGTAAAATGATATACTGACTGACGATTACATGTGTGAGCCTAATGCAAATGTATATGGTTGCAGTTAAAACTTATGGGGGTACTTGCTTGACGCGGACGTCAAGCTTTCCCAACCAGGAAGGTGTAACCCCCTGCAAATGGGGTTCCCAAAGACTTCAGGAGCTTGCTTGAATGCTCCAAGCCTGAATGGTGTTTGGCGTTTAAGCCATTTATCAGTGAGTGTTTTAGAGCCTCTGGTACTGTCTCTTTAAGAGCTGTCTGCTTGCAGACATAATTAGTTTGTATGGGGACTGTGTGCTTCTCTGTTTGAGTACCATCGAGCTGCTGCCAATTCACTCCATTTTGCAGTCACTAGGAGTGCAAAGGAACCTATCTGAAAGATGTAACTGTTTGCCAGAAATCATTTAGAGTAATAATGAAATTACAGTTTGTCTAACCTTTCTTTGCAGTCAGAACTGTGTCTGCCTAGTTCCCATTCTGGTTTTGAACTGCTGAACTGGACCAATCAGTGTGGGGTAAGCTAGCTCTAAATGGTGCCTTGGACGAATCAGAACTTGGACTCATAATCTGAGCCAGCCACAAGAGGATTGTATGGGCAGTGACTCTGGGAGATGTAGTTTAGACTTCGCGCCTTTTGGACCAACAGCAGCAGTCTATTGTGAGTGACAGCCAATCCAATCAAGAACTGGGAGGAACTCAAAGGAAGTGCCGGTTTTGTCTGTTGGAGTTTCAGTTTAGCTCTGGCAGTGAAGGGGAAAGGAACCCTGTGCTCCTTCAGTGCACAGTTTTAGTCAAAAAACATGTGTAAGGTCCAGAGTTCCGGTCTGCAGCTTGTGTAACTGCTTGTTAGGACTGAATCCATCCTGTGAAGAGAATCAAAGGATATCTGAAGAGTAGAAACCAGGCTCACCCTGTAGAAGACTGGAGAAATTGTTGAATTGCACTCGGTCTGTCAGGAACTGAATCTGCTGTGTGTTCTCCCGGGTATTGTGCAGTAATTGCGATCGGGATAGAGAAGCAGTCTGCCTATTTGCCATATAAATGTGTGAGGAGTCTCGTGGAGCTCAAGAGTAGCCCTGCTGATGTTGAAGGACCCTATCTTGTTTGGAGGTCGTGAGTACTAATTCAGGGTCGCTCCCTGTTGAATTGCCACATTAAATCCAAATGGAATCACTGTACTGCTGATTGTTTAAACTAATTTTTCTTTTCTCTGTGGGAAAGGGCCCCTACCAGCTGCCACGGTTTGGACTAGCCACTAGGGCTTGGGTACCCAGGGACAGTAACTGGTAGGGATAGGCCTGTGCACAGAGCCATAGGTAGATGAGTAAAGTGATAAGCTAATTAACCTGATTTCCCCCTGTCCTTGTTATATCCCCCTAAATAAATCAGAGCTGCTTGTTTCAGCAAAGTTATACTGCCTGAGGTATTTGTCTATGTTAAAGTACTGTACTGTGATTGTTGCACTGTATCTTATTTCACAGGAGGTCCCAGTGCTGGAACCAGTCCTGGGGGTAAGTGTATACTGTGAAGGTAATTCTGATATATTGTGTGGGCCACTAGTGGGAAGAAAGGGGGGTTGCAGTGTCCCAGAGGGCTGTGACCAAGTTAGTTTAACTATTGCAAACCCTGACCTCTGGGTGGAGGCACCCGCCATTGGATCCAGGCCCCTCAACCTGTTAGTGGCAAATCAGGCAGGGGTAGTAGCCCCTGGGATAGCGCCATCTAGGGGTTACATATGCTTGGATTGCTTTTCTTTGTCATTTTGTAACTGATATATAATGTTTTTTGTTTTATGTTCCATGCCTATGTTTTTTTTGTTTTCGTTTTGATGTCTGATTGTAATGAAATACAACTCTTCTAATAAAAATGTCCCTACTCAGTCTGTAGGGGGAACCCTTGTCCGCCACTCCCAACATGGTGGATGGTCGGAAAGATGGTGGAGGAGATGCTGGAGGTCTCCCCTGAATCTTCATGGACATTCACAGAGGAAAGTCCAGTGCTTTTTGAAAAACATTGTAATCAAGTCCCCTTGGTGAAGGAGACAAGGGTCGAACAAGAGGAACCAATGGAGGTTCTAAACACGCCTGCTACCTCTAAACAACCTGCAAACAATGGAGAGGTATGTCCACAAGCAATTTTCTGTGATGGTCAAGTGGCAACTCCTAGCTCACAAGAAGACATTCTACAGATGGCTTTTACAATGAACAAGGCATTTCTATTACAATTGCTACAGGAAGATGAAAAACGCATTGAAATGGACAAGTTTTCCTCGGAACCAGGGGCTAGCTCGTCTACATTTTCTATTACTGTCCAAGCTTACTCCTGCTACTATTGCAATGATTCCAGACTCACCAGACGCTGTCCGACTGCTCAACAACACTTCTCCACATTGATTTTCACTACATAGAGGGCAAAATGACTCTTAGGAACCGGGAATACCCTGATCACCGGAGGCAGCTCTGAAAGTGGCAGGATAGCAGCCTGACTCCGATCATCACCCATAGACTTCCCCTGACCCAGTGAGGGCTGAAGAAATAACAAAAAACTGCTGCAATTCTGACAAGGATACCAGGAAAGAAGAAACATAGAGGTTGATGGTAGATAAGGACCGCAAGGCCCATCCAGTCTGCCCATTTATTTTTCTACCTTATAAATGTGCCATTGGCCTTTGCTCTGTCAGTGGCCTATCTATTCATACTCATCTGTATTGCTCCCTTATGCCTATCCCATGCCTGTTTGAAGCCCTGCACTGTACTCATAGCCACCACTTCCTGAGGTAGGCCGTTCCATGCATCCACCACTCTTTCTGTGAAAAAGAATTTCCTCACATTCCCCCTTAATCGGCCTCCCTCTAATCTCATGCTGTGTCCTCTTGTCCTGCTATTTTTCTTATATTTAAACATGTTAGACTCTTTCACCTTGTTAATGCCCTTACAGTGTTTGAATGTTTCGATCATATCACCTCTCTCCCTTCTTTGCTCAAGGGTATACATATTGAGCTCTGTTAATCTGTCCTCATATTCTTCTGATGCAGTTCCTGCACCATTTTGGCTGCCCTTCTCTGGACTGCCTCAATTTGGTTAATGTCTTTGTGACGGTGCGGCCTCCAGTACTTCACGCAGTATTCCAGATGGGGCCTAACCAGTGTCTTGTAAAGAAGGATTATTACCTCACTCTTATGACTTGTGATACCTCTACTAATATAAACATAGGGTAAGCCCCAGTTTCTTTACAAAACTCTGACAATTTACCGACTAGTGGTACTACGGACAATGCGGCTGTTGCTAAGGACACACCCGTACATACGGGTTTTGTTCTACAGGAGCCTCCACATCACAGCATTGTCCCTGGAAAAGAAGAGGAGAGAAAAAATATGGGGGCGCCGACGCAGCGTAGAAATGCTGTCCACCCAAAATGTAATGGTAATGCCGACACGGCTCCAGATAGCAAAACAGTATTATACAACATGCTAAAAGATGCTATGCGTATTCACCCAAATGAGTTATTTGCTGCAATACATGTGAAGGGGGAAGTAACTTATGACATCAGTTTCAAGACTAGCCAGACTTTAGATCGCTTTTGGGCTAATTACCCGTAGGTCGCAAACACTAACCTGTGGCAACCCTTTTATCCCATTCCTCTGACCAAACCAATCATAAAAATGATTACTCTCTTATTTAGGAATGAAGGGGTAAATATTGCTGACATGCAATATTGGCTGAAGCAGAGGTGCACCATTCTAGAAACCCCTACTCCCATCCTCGATGAGGACTTGGTTTGGACAGGGAACTGGAGGATTAAGGTTCAGTTAAAACATTCTGATCAAGGTATTGTTCATCTACCAGGGAGCTTCTATATAGGTAGAGACAGAGGTCTCTGTTTCTAACAGGGTCAATCCAAGACGTGTCATAAATGTGGGACCCGAACCCATCTTAGCTCTGTGTGTGAAAAAAACTAGGTGTAACCTCTGCTTAGAATTCGGACATGTAAGTTTGGGTTGCCCAAACCCCCTAAAATGCAACTTATGTGAAGAAGAAGGACACTCATATCAATGATGTCCCTGGGCAGAAAAGAAGAGACTGGATAGGATCCAGCAGGACCCAATTCAATTGATTGAGAAATATCAGGTGTTGGAATTAAAGAAAAAATCTGCTCCTGCTACCTCTCTGGTGGCTGATCCCACCATTGCCCCTACACCTTCAGATCAGGCAGGAGATGCAGAATAACAAGAAACAGTTCTCCCTACTAGCAATCCGGCTCAAGAATCCCAGGCTCCGTTAGTGGGACTCACAAAGTTTCTGATATGCCCCCCCCCCAGAACAAACATCCTTCGATCCTGTGGCAACTAAAACGAAAAAAGGGAAAAGGAAAGTAGAATATACGCCTCCTAAGGTGAACACGGTAGTCACCAGACACCAATGTCAAGCCTTAGCAAAAAGGAGGCAGTGGGGTGATACTGAGGTGGAAGAGGGCGATTACGATTCCTCTTCAACATCCTCAAGACTAGACTCTTTTTCAGACTCTCAGTCTGAGGCAGTACAAAAGAAAGGAAAGGAACATCACCACAAGGTCCCCTGATAGGGAACCTATCTTGCCCCTCCCCCTTTATTTCTTAAGCAATGGGAGGTAATCAGCACTTTCCCCCCGCACTCTAAATGTTTGAAGCATAAAAGCATATAAAAACTTCAGATCACCTTACAATTCTTAAAGGGCCTTCCACATAATATTTTCTTCCAAGATGCTAGGATAAAATCTAAGCATGATATATCCCATGTTAAAACGTCCTGGACTTTGGGCCCATCTTTTTGGTCTCAGGGCCTGGACTTATGTAACAGAGTGGGTATCTTACTGAAGGGCTACAATTTCACAACACATAGGGTAGTTGACATAAAACCAGGTAGGGCCCTTCTTTTGGAAGGATACATTGGGGAAATTCAGTTTAGATTTTTGAACATCTATGCACCTCAAAGCACTGCAGCTTGATCTGAACTTTTCAAACAGATACAACCTTTCCTACATACTAGAAGACATGTAATTTGGGTGGTGACTTCAATTATCCCTTATCAATAGCAGACAAGGGGGCGTACAACTAAACTTTTTAGTGACACCAATTGCTTAAAGTCCATTCTGGCAGCAGCAGGTTTTACGAATGCCTTTACAGAAATTCATCAGAAAGGTGAAAAAACTCTTTTTAAAGTGACCATAGCAACCAGAATAGACTACCTTTTTCTATCTAAAAACCTACAACCAAAACATGCCCAAACCATTCGCTGTGAAACCTCGGATAATTTTGCAGTCTCTGTGACTTGCACCACAAAATGTAACAACAGGTTTAGTCCTAATAAGGACTCTAGGTGGAAGTTAAATAACTCTCTCCTATCACAGCCAAGTATAAAGGAAAAATGTCTCTTTGATGTTAGCAAGGTGCTCAGTGTTAGATGCTTTTGATAGCATAACTGCCTGGTACGTGGACACCCAAAAAGAATGTAAATCCTTTTTCATTATTTGGCAACCAGAATATCAAAGACTAAGTACCTGGGATATCTTGCTTTAAGAGAACAGCTATTTTTCACCATCTCAAAAGCCTTCAAACACAACTTAGAATTAACACCTGAAATAAAATCAAAGCAGAAATAGCAAAACTTCAGTACACTAGAGCAGAATCTCTAAAACTGGAGGCACAATTTGGGACTCAGGACTCCAGACCATCTTTAGACATTTTTAAAAGTTGCCAGAACAGAGTCCCACCATACAGTTATTGAACAAGTTTTGGACAACAATTCTAATAGGGTACATACAGACCCAGAGCATATAAGGAAAACTACACATTTATACTTAAAGAATATGTTTGGTACTCCCTCTCCAGCCACTTGGGATCCAGCTTAAGCTCAACATCCCAAATGTAGGTCCAAACGTTAAAGATAAATTATTAGCCCCAGTAACCCCTGATAAAGTAATACAGGCTTTAAGCACTCAAAAAAAAATTCCTCACCAGGTGCAGATGTCCTCATGGTGGAATTTTACCTGAAGTTTAAGAAATGGTTAGGTCCTATTCTATCAGATGTATTTTCTGAGATTCTTAGCTCCGAATCTTTTCCTCTAAGTTTATCTCAAGCCTTAGTGATACTGTTATTTAAAAAAGGAGACAAAAGAAATTTAAATTTGGTTTATTTCAGATGTTAATTCTAAGTTGTATTTGAAGGCTTTTGAGATGGTGTGGCTAGACCGTTAGACTCTCCTTCACTGAACATATTGATAATCTGCTAAAATGACTAAGGCAGAGGCTGGGAATTTTCTTTAGAATCAACCAATTCCTTACCAGAGACGCTTAGTTATGGCTGGTCCAATCCACATTTCTTTCGTTGGTAGATTACTCAGATTTCATCTATAGCCATTGCCCTACCTATTGTTTGTCAAAACTGGACACACTCTACCAAAGAGCCCTGAGGTTCATAACGGGTCTCCCACTTGGCACGCATCACTGTTCTTTGTACTTGGCTGTAGGTTGAACTTCCCTTAATCCTAGGAGAGAGAGAAACACCGCACTTTGGACCTACAGAGCTATTTAAAAAAACTGCCTCATTACATTACCAACTGCCTTCCTTTAAACACAGCGGGTAACTATGCACTACGAAGCTCTTCTTTCATCTCACTCAAAGTACCTATGACCAAATCTTGCTTTGGCAGAGCAGCCATAAGCTACGTGCTGCCCACACTTTGGAACAAAATACAAAAAACTCTTAAACTGTGCACCCCTATCTGCTTCTCCGCCTTCAAGAGCTTATAGTCCTTATCATTCAAAGAAGTCTACAATTGTTTCTCCCACCCTCACTCTGGGTCTGTGTCTCTCATAGTACCTCATCCTGCCATGCACTGTACACTAACAAAAAAAACTTCTGGTACCATCCACTGACCTTCCAAGACTTAGTCTCTCCATCCTCTCATTCCCCACCTCTGCCCCCCTCACTCCCTTCCTCCCACTTATCCTCTGTCTCCCATCATCAGGATAGAAACCACTTGTATCCTCTGGTTGAGACTATCTCCATGCCCACTCCCCTGCTACTTTCCCCTCTGTATCCCTAGCTATTTCCTCATCCCCTCACATTCCTGTATGTTGATTACCTGCTACTCTTTCTCTTCTCATCCTATTATGTCCCTCCAGTTTTGCCCCTCCTCTCACCTCCATGTTCTTCCCTTTTCCTCTCCCTCAATTCTGTGTCCAGACTGAATATATGCATATGCCTTCCTTTTACATGATTGCCTTGAACACTAGTTCTTGTATGCTCTATTGTCTCCTGTGGACTTGTTTTCAATATGCTTCTGTACTCATTCGCAATACTTTATTTTGTTATATTCACCGTGTTCCACCCTGGCCCATCTCGCAATTACACACTGAATAACTATACCCATTTGGAAAATTAGAGATCTTGTTTGATGGATTGATATCACACTTGTAAATAATGTCTCTGTATGCTTATCTATGACTGTTGTATATTTCTGTAATCTTTAAACCTTTTGTATTACCTTGTCTGGTTGCACATATATGTTTGTAACAGCTTAACCTAACCAGGTCCATCTTGCAAATGAGCTATGCTCAATGACGTTTCACCTGGATAAATAAAGATTTTGATTGATTGAAATTGGAGGCACATAAGCCTTTTAAACATCGATTACAAAATCTTAGCCTCCATTTTCCTGTTCAGTTTGCCCCCAGTGGCAGAGACTGTGATTAGTCCCATGCAAACATGCGCCATCAAAAAAAGATCAGTATTTAACAACCTATCTTTTTTGAGAGACATTATCTCACATAGAGAAGGAGTAACCTCACAGCGCTTAATCCTGGTGGTCGACCACGGAAAAAGCATTTGACAGAGTAGACCATAATTATCTATTTCAAGTTCTACAGGTCTATGATATTCCGGAACAGTTTATTAAATGGACATCATTATTATACACTTCTTCCAGTATGACCCCCTTCATAAATGGAACCTCAGGAGCCTCGTTCCATAGCATAAAAGGTGTAAGGCAGGGATGCCCCCGTAGTCCCCTCCTGTACATTTTTCAAATTGACCCCCTCCTTAGAAAAATACTAAAACATCCTGAAATTCTGAGGATTGTGCTCCGGGATAACAGTCTTACTCCAAACATTTGCACCTATGCAGATTACCTCTGCATCTGCACTACCCCTTCCTGCGAGCAAAATGCCCTAAAAAGGGTAATTTCAGACTTTGAAAAAATCTCAGGGTACAAACCAAATTCTGAGAAAAGTCAGGCCTTTATGTTTCCCCCTTCACCTGACCTGGAGGATCCCACACAGTTTGCAAACATTCAGGTAACAGTTCAACCGGTAAAAATGTTGGGGATACAGTTTGGGAGCCAAGACGATGTTACCCTAAATTGGTCCCAGGCTGCCCTTAAAGCAGAACAAACAGTATATTCCTGGAAAAATAAGACTATTTAAAAAAGGAAAAGAGTATCATTACTATATACACTAATTATCCTAATATTTTTACATTGCAAAAGTTTTTTCATTACCTCTTAATCTGGAAGTAAAAATTATGAATATTTTTTTTCATGGGTTTTGGGGCAGTAGATTAAACCCCATAAAAAGGTTACACACTCATCACGATTATTGCATGGGTGGTGTACGAATGGTGCACCCAGTATTGTCTTTCTTTAGCATTTCTCTTTACCAGAATTTGTCCCCTTTACTAAGCAACCCCTGTTCAAGGTGGCTCTGGCCATCAGAAGCCTTACTAGAGGACTTCCTTACAGCCTGGGAGTCCGCCTCTCTTGCTCTTCCCTGAAACATGAAAGTTTTAAAAACTCCCCTCTCTTTTTTTCAACTTGTAAAAAGATGAAACAATGGAATATTACTCTGCAGATGATGTCCAGTAACTCAAGACAATCTCTATATTCTTTCATTTCAAATGTAAATTTTTATGAGACTCCACAAAAGTTACTGCAATACGAAGGGCACATTACAGATATATACCTGCAACTCAAAAATAAAAGAATCCATTTTAAAGTCTGTGACATCACCTGGCTCTCCAGTCATGGGAGACTGGGAGTCAGAAACTCCCATAAACATAAATTCCTAGAGGAACGAATGTGTCCTAGACACACATGCATGGGTCTTGGAAACCCTGGAACAATTTTATTTACTGTGCCCTTATGTTCAGCAGTTCTGGATCTGATTCTGTCCACTTGGGGGTAATGTACATTATACTCAGATTACCTGTGAGACATTGGTGTTAGGTTTGTTTCATCATCTCTCTCAAAATATCACCCAAGCACACCAAGTTTATTTTTTTTCTCTTTGTAGATACTACCTTCGGCAAGCCAGGTGTGCTTTCATTTTACAGCAAAATGAGTATATTATACATCAAGTGCACATAAAAGTGATACAAAATCTAAGAAATGTTTATGAAAAAGAAATAGCACTGAACAAGGTTAAAGCAAACAGCTATTGGAAACATGTTGTTTGGTTTACAACAGTAACTGTTTAAAGTGTGAATCTTTTTTTTTTTTACCTTTTTCCTTTTCTTTTTTCTTTGATAAAGCTCTAGTGATTTATGTATAACAAATTGAAACGTACAGAATGTACATGATTCCCATGTGTTGGATATATATGTGTGTGACTGTAGCAATTTCTTTCTCAAAATAAAAAGAGAAGTGCCATGAGATCTTTAACATCCACCTGATAAACCACCAAAACAGGCAGATGAGACCTCGGTTTAACATCTCATCCGAAAGATGGCACCTCTGGAGTGCAGCACTCCCCTCATGCTGCACTATAGTGTCAGTATTGGGATATTAACCCAAGTGCCTGATGTGGGGCTAGAACCCACAGCTTTCTGATCTCCTGGCCTCAGAGGTGAGTGTGCTACCTGCTGAGCCACTGACACTGACCAGGCTCATTTCTTTGATGACACTACGAGTCACTTCTGTGACATCAAAGATCATGAAATTATAATGGGAGGAGATTTTAATGAGGCAGCAGACATTTGGTTAGATAGGAACAGCTCCTTCGAACACCAAGAAATCACAAAATCAGTGAAAGCATTTAAACAACTCATGGAAGACATTAATTTGACAGATACTTGGAGGCTAGTCCACCTTCAAGGCAGGGACTGTTCTTTTTTTTTCAGCTATGCATAATTCTTGTAGTTGGGTAGACTATATATTAATATCCATCCAAACATCTGTGTAATGGTAAGAAATCAGCAGAAATAGACAACATAGTTATTTCTGACAATGCCTTAGTCTGTGTCCTTAGATAAAGAAAGATCAAGAGATTTCAGATGGAGACTGAATACCTGTCTGCCACAAGATAAAAAATGTATAAAGTGGATTATTAAAGAATCAGTTGAATATTTCAAGATTAATGACAGCACAGAAGTTTCATGTGCCTGCATCTGAAATGTGTTTAAAGCTTTTATGAGGAGAGGAGCCATAAAAATAGTTTCTCAACTAAAAAGAAAAAGAAAGACAGAAAGAAATAGCTATTAAAGAAGGTCGACTGCATCAGCTAGAACAGAAATATAACAAAAACTCACTAGGTGCCCGCAGACTCAAAGAAAGTATAATTCCTGCAAACAGAGATAAGTAAGGTCATATAAAGGTAAGTATTAAGGACCTAAATGAAGAATTTATGAAATGTTATAAGAATCATTATACAAACAAAAATAATATTTGCCCTGACTTGTTTAAACAATTTATGTCTACATTTAACATTACAAAGCTAGAAAACCTGGGCATGGAGTACCTGAGCAAACCCTTCGTGCAGGAAGAGACTGCTGAAGAAATCAAAAGAGCTATCCTCTAATAAAACACCAGCCCAGATGGAATATCGGGAGAATTATATAAAGCCTTAGAACCTAACATGTCCAAATTTCTTATCAAAGACTTTGAAGAAGCATTTGCAGGGCTTATATCTCGGATGGGCTATGTATATTGATATATCTAGGTGCTAAGGGTTATGTGAAGGGAGTTTTAATGAGCATCTGCCTTTTGCTCCCGACCACCATCACAGTATGAACAATAGTATTTCTCCTGTTCCTCACCCCCTTAGTCACTGCTAGATCACTGCCTTGTGCAGGCAGGGTCACCCAGCACACTGGTGGGGTGCTACCCCCCAGTACAGTTGACCTCTGCTCAGGCTCATATGCCTACTCCCCACCACTCCTATTTCCCTCTGATCGTGCTCCTCTTTGTCCCCTACTCTCCTTCCTCCTAAAGTCTTCCTCCTCCTTCTTTCACTACCCTTAATCTATCTCCCTCCTGTGAGCTCAATCACTGCCTTGTGCAGGCAGGATCCATAACACACGGTGGGCAACAACTTTACCCCCTTTCCCCTATTTCTCCTTTTACTGCACCCCCTCAGTCACTGCTAGATCACTGCCTTGTGCAGACAGGGTCACACTGGTGGGGTACTACCCCCCTCTATAGTTGACCTCTGCTACCCCCTCCCCCAACACCTCCTTCTCTCTCTCTCTCACATCACTATATAAAAAACTCTCATCGCCTATAACCGGTGTCCTACCAATAGGGCTGTCCACTGCTCTGCCCAGATAGGGATAACAGGACACTGTTGAATTTCAACTCCTCCCCCCTTGGATACCCCCCACCTACAATATCTCTCTCTCTCTCTCTCATTCACCCTGCCACACTCTACCTCTCTGTTCCTCGTACCCCCCACTGGTTAACGTAGCCTAACACTGGCCTACCCCTACATGAAATTAAGCACTTATAACCTACCCCATAGCCCTCTTACATGCACTTTAGTCCACCCTGTCATCTCTGTTTGCCTCGAAAATCGTGTTGTCTGTGTCTCTCCGTAAATTTCCTTTCCTTCTTCCATTCTACCCTCCACAATTTTTTGTTCCCTCCTTCCATTCTTCCTCTCTTTACTACAATCATGGTAAATCTTGAATACCTATGTTACTATAATGGCTACCAATTACTATTGGGTCACCTTACCATCGAGTGCTACATACTGTTGCCAAGTTATTATATGTGTTCCAGTGTTACCAACTGTTGCCAATTTGCTATATGTGTCTTCATATCTACTATACTTAACTGTTGTATTGTTAGCCAATGTTATCCACCTGTAATCCCTCCTGCTCTCATTGTATGCAAGTAAGCAAACTGTATTCCAACATTGTAACATTTCTCTGTATTATATCCCATTGTTCCCTACCCCCTGAGGTCACACCGGGAGACAAGCAACTTGTTGCTCAGCGTACCTTCCTGATGAAACATTTCAATAAATAAAACAGTACTACTCAAAAGTAACAAAGAGCCATTAGATTGTGGAAATTATAGACTCGCTTCCCTTTTAAACACTGATTATACAATAATGGTAAAGATTTTGGCTAAAAGATTTAACAGAATGGTCACCAGAATAATTGGGAGAGAACTAGTGGGAATCTTAGAGAATAGATCAGAAGTAGAAAACATCAGGTGACTCTTGAATACTATTTGGGGCATAATCAAATCCAAAATACATGCTGCAGTTTTACTTTTGGATTTTTTAAGGCCTTCGATTCACCTGCATGGATTTACCTTGATAACATTCTTAAAGAAATACAGGTGGGTGACATATTTTTAAAATGGGCTAAAATACTATACAATTCTCCTTCTGCTGAAACAATAACAAATGGCCTTTTCTCCCACAGAACTGAGCTCCATAGAGATATAAAACAAGGTTGTCCCCTATCCCCCTATTTGTTTATTTTGGCCACTGAACTGCTAGTAAAAAGAATTAAAGAAGACACAGGAGTCAAAGGAATCGAAATTGGGAAAATTACTAATAAAGTCTATGCTTATGCAGATGAGTTACTACTAACAATCAGGAGTCTTCAAGAATCCTTGCCCCAGTTGAACAGAATTCTGCAAGAATTTGCACAAATTTCAGGTCTGGACGTTAACCTAAGCAAAACACAGAAATTACTTTTCAACATAGCTAATTTAAGACTTCCAGGAGAAAAAGAAGAACAAAGCCTTCCTTTTAACAGTAACTCTACAACATACCTTGGTATCCAAATCCTTAAAAATCTACAAAAAAATAGCTGAACAGAATGTTACCCCATTACCTAAAGAAATAGAGGCAGACCTCAAGAAACGGCAAACACCCTAATCTTTCTCTATGGGGAAAGGTAAATTCAGTTAAAATGACAGAAGCACCTGAAATATTCTACTTCTTCCTAAATGTTACTATAGTTGTGCATAGGAAAGTATTTCTAAAACTGCAGAGAGTTATTAGGAAATTTATCTGGGGAGATAAACCACCTAGATTGGCATCCAAGAAAATGAGCGCACACTAGAAAGCTGGTGGTTTCGGATTACCCTGGTGGAAAAGTTATCAGCTGTCCTTTCTTTTTTAAAGGGGAACTGTCAGCATTCCACAATTAAAAACACAGGACCTACAGCTCCTAATTTTCTAAAATGCACTAGCTGTGATTGCTTGAAATACCTGAGACAAACGGACAGGTGGCACTGAAGGTTGAGGTGCTGGATGCCACACCTTGAGCCACGCCAGTGACCTGGGTTTGGGAATGACCTTGGGTCATTGGGGAGCTGGCATGGGGGGAAGGGTGGAACAGGATCGAGCAACTAATGGAAGCTTTCCTCTCCTGGGGTGGTTGTCAGGTTTTTTTTTTGTCCTTCTTTTTGCACTTTGGTGATGGCATACCTCTCAACTGTCCCTGATTTTGCCTCACATTTTTCCTGTGTCCCTCATAAAATTTGTGTTCTTGTGACAGAACAGTGGGGATTAAAAGCACAAAATAATGTAAAACATCAAAGTAACAGACTTGTTATTCTTCAGAAAATGCATCTTAACACAAATCCTTTTATTCTGTCAGCTTTCTAAATGAATAGTTCCAGATTTTAAGATGTGTCCCTGATTTGGGCTCTTCGTCCCTGATTTTTTTAAGCCTTGTCCCTGATTCGTGAGGCAAGAGGTTGAGAGATATGGGTGATGGCTTTTCACTTATGTAGTGGCCAAACTAGAGCACCAAATCCAAATATTTCTGCATATTCCTATGTAATACACAGCAAAATATTAGCAGCAGTAATACTAAAAAAAATCCATTAAATTAGCATAAAAGTACTATTACATAAAAAAGTGGTGGTAGTCCAGCTACAATAAAAAAAACAGTAGAGAAATATTCAGACTAAAGCAACAGTGCACGATAGCAGTGACAATTTTAACCTATACTTTTTTATTCCATTTTAGATTGTCCCTTACCTCCCGACTTGTTTGATAACCTTCTCCCCCTATTTGAGACTGCTTTACCACTTTTTACAGTGGAAATAATAAAAGGAGCACTCCTTTTAATGTCTTGGACAAGCTTTTCATCACTATTTTCTGCTGTTTTTGAACGCCCATTGTTTAAGACAATTTTTCTTGTGACTATAATGAACTAGCATGCAGCAGACACTGCTCCTTGACCTTATAGGACAACATATAAAAATAGCTGAGATTACTGATGAAAACATAGTCTGAGCCATAGGACTGCTCCTTTGCATATTCCAAATGTGAAGAAAAAGTGCTAAAGCACACTCAAAATGGGGAAAGAAGGGTATTGTACAAGTCAGGAGATACGGGGGGGATGGACAATCTAAAAGGCAGTTCTCCTTTAGCAGAAGAGGGGAGGAAGCCATGTAATCACAAACAGCGCCTTTGCCCACTCCTGAGTTGCCAGAGGATGTACTAGCATGGCAGGGCAGGCAGTCCCCCCAAACATAGTTACATAGTAGTTAAAGGTCAGAAGGGACTCTAGGCCATCATGTCCGCTCCCCTGCTTCCAAGTAGGGATTACTGTGTGCTTTGTAAACATGAACCAATTTAAAGGGATTCTCCAACCACTCTACTATCCAGGGTACCATGCAATTCTCTTTGGTAAGCAGACATTTGTCCAGACTTAATCTTGAAGGCTTGCACTGTCTTCATGTCCGCTGAGGGACTCACAGGGTACACTGGATAGTAGAGTAAGTAGATGATCCCTTTAATTTAGTACATGTATGCACAGCATATTTATTTGGGGTAGGCACTATCGACCTAGAGTCCTGGGACAGCTTCCGACCCCACTGCTTTAGCACCACCTCTGGCAATTCAGAAGTGGGCAACCATATGGCATCCTGCCTCTCCCTCCAGAGGTTAGGCATGGTAAGGGTGCTCATGCGTCAAGATGTGAGGCAGGGTATCACCCCACTGGTGCACATTTGCAACACTGGCGACTTCAATTCAGGAAGGCACACAAGACTCTGGAGGGCCACACAGGAGGAAAGCTTGAGCCTCCTAGAGGACATTTGCCTCCTCCAGGGTGGGAAGGTGTCTGCACCCATAATGGCAGCCCTGCCCGAGGTACCACTGGTGAAACTGCTGTAGAAGGGAACAGACACAGGTCCACCGCTCTGCAGATGCCTACTGTGTGCAAGTTGTGGTGACCATCTCAGAGAGGAATAATCTGCAGAAATTCCTTTACAGCTGGGTGACGTGCACACTAGGAACTATCTGGCCTCATGTCCTTGGATCGCCCAGCATGACAGACCCCTCCCCCTGGATTTGAACACCAGTGGGAGGTGATGACCCAGCAGCCCTATGGTGCAGGGGAAATTCAATGGAAGGTAAGGGATAGCCACAGTGGTTCGGGTCGGGATAATGATCTAGGAGGTTGGCAGTAGAACAGCGAATATGAGGGCTTCACCACTGTAGATGGCTGGGGAAAACAGTAAATAAAATTGAAAAAAAAAAAAGGTGGGGGCAAGGCCACATGGAAAAATCACTGTGTCTGTGTGGCAGGATGATGCCTGCCCACTCCTCAATATATGTGGCCTTGGAAACACCCTCTGTGCCCACTGGACCCTGAAGTGAAGGTAGGCCCCATTATGTATATGTGTGGGGGGGAATCTTGCAGAAGAACACGGGGCAGTATCTGAAAGGTGTCTGGAGGTGCACAAACTGGTGCCAGAGTGGAGAACTACTATGTAAACAGGGGACCAAGCTGCATTAACATGAGATAAAATAGAGAGCTAAATCATTTGCCACGGCAGCCATGTGCAAATATCTTCAATTCATGGCCCAGAATTTACACAAGGTTAATCCTTCAAGAAGTGGATGGTAATCTCTGCTCAGAAGGGTAATCGCTGCTAAGGAGGGTAATTGCTGCTCAGGAGGGTAATCACTGCTTAGGAGGGTAATCGCTGCTAAGGAGGGTAATTGCTGCTCAGGAGGGTAATCACTGCTTAGGAGGGCAATCGCTGCTCAGGAGGGTAATCGCTGCTCAGGAGGGTAATCGCTGCTCAGGAGCACTGACTGGTAGGATGGTTTCTGCTCTTTTTAGGTAAGGAGGAGGAGGAGCTTGGTAGGTACTGGCCTTGCTTTCCAGGTCCACCTCCCTGATCTGAACTATTATTGAATTCTCTCTTGTACTAAAGGTTACGTTACACAGCCTGGCAAAAATGGGCTTACGGATTTGAAACGACCTCAATTAATAAATTAATCATGCTCTTGTGATGTCTGTGACTCCTGTATGCTGTATGAAGTATTATAAGACTGGTTTGACCAGAGCTGCATCTATTTTATGTATTAATTAGTTCTCTCACACGCACAGGGGAACTATTACTATCCCACAAATGCTATGTGGATTCTCTGCAGGCTGTTGTGGTCAGCTAACGCATTTAGTACTTGTAGTGTGTCTGCACATATTTTTTTCATTTACATTTTTTTCTCCAAAGCTTCTTCTGCCCCGGAGCTGGCTGGCCATCAGCCCCAACCCGCCCCTGGTCAGCATATACTTATCCCCAGGACTTACCGGCAAAAGGCCCCCATAGATTACCCTCCATGGCTGGGCCAGGAAGGAGAGGTCTGTCCTTCCCCCAACCCTGGTACACACATCCAGACTACCGGGCCTGGAACACAGCATAGATTGGTGAATGGACCAGGCTTCATACGCCAGCTTCAGTTCCCATTTTCCACGGTGCTCACCTCCCCGACATAGGGTACTGCCCCCAAGTGATGGCCTCACACACTACTGACGTGCCCCTGCTGTCAAGCAAGCTCCCCAGCCCACCACAGTGGTTGCCAGAGTGACAGATCCTGATGCCTCCCCTCCCCAAACTGGGAGTGCTACCACATGGCAGTGCCTTCCCAGGACTTGGGCAGCCCGACCCAGCTTCTGAGTTTGCACCCATACCCAGTTCGCCAGTGTGGGAGTGCAGAGCACAACCTGCTGGGTCATCAGGCGTCCCCTTTCATGTACACTATTACTGTACACATTGTGCAAAAGGAAAATGTGAAGACGGCATCTTGAAAGAGCCTCATATCTCCAAGAGAATGTTGAGAAACATATAGAATTTTTATATATAATTCAGTTTTGTGGTATTTAGTTTCCCCTCTTGCTTTATAGCTATGAATATTAACTTGAAACCAGAATTACCCTCTCCTGAGTATTCATCTGCTCTGGTTGCCTGTCTACCCCTGACATCGTAATACCACACTTGTGACAACATAACCATTCCCACAGCGAAACACTGTCATGTCATTGGCAGAGAACTGTGATGTCAGGTGTAGACAAGCAGCCAGATCCCATAACGTCTCAGGAAAGAATAATCTCAGTTTCACATTAATGTGTATAGGTTTAAAAAAGGGAAGCTACAGAAGAGAAAACTTCAAACACAAAAGAAGGCTGCACAAGGACGGTGATGCTCCGAAGGAAAAGAATCACGGCATCATAAAATTCGGTCACACACCACCTCTAAGTTAAATTGAACACTCGGTTCCAAATTAATCAAACATTTTTTTCATAAAGCAGAAAATTCTGCACGCCTGACGTGTTTTGGATGTTAAGTCCTTTATCAAAGGCTAAAGCCTTTTTTTTTTTACAGAGGACCCAGTGTCCAAAACATGTCAGACGTGCAGAATTTTCCACTTTTAAATAAAAATATGTTTGATTAATTTGGAGACGGGTGTTCATTTTTACTGAGAGGTGGTGTGTGCCCGAATTTTATGATGCAGAAGAAAAAACTTATACTGATGTCCCACATATTGTTTTTTCAAACTTTTCCCCTGGATAGCACCCCCCAGCAGGGTCAGGGTGAGGGATATACCCCCGAAAGTGTCTGTGGTCAGACGATGGGGGGGTGAGCGAGCAGATCTGGATATATACCATGATCCATTATCCACATGGAGTCGGGTAATTTTCTTGTCTACCTCATTAGGAAGCCGGTGCTACTGATGCCATGTGCATGCACACACATGGAACGCACGTCATCGGTGAACAGCCTCCCACCCAAAAGCTTGCCCTGCTTGTAGTATCACCTCTTGTCACCCAGATGGCAATGTAGCAGTGTGTAACCTAGCCTCCCTCACTGGGCAGGATCCTCTGGGATGCTCATTCTCTCTCCCTGGCCAGCCCCTAGCAACCAGAGTCCTCTCCTGAACCCCGGTTGCCGGTGTACTGAGCAGTAACCCTACCACTGCACTGGCAGGCTAGCCTGTTCCTCACATTGATTGAGGAAATCTTATTTTTTCCTTCTTATAGGGTACCTTGTTGTTTCATCTCCCCTCTAGCTGACATGCAAGAGTTAAAGGGAACATTTATGAACAGCACCCATCATAACTTGAAAGCCCATGAAAAGCTCTTTTAAATGTGATGTTGGTCTTTCAGTACCTTAGTATTTATTTGTTTTACCAGGAAGATGCTTCACTGAGCGATGCTTATTTACAAGGGGTTCCAGGTTAGGACACCCTGAATTACTGCAATAAATACAGAACACGATGTACAGAATATAACTGTCACAGACATAGGATCGTGACATATGCACAGCGACACATCAGGACAGCTACACAGTGTCATTTTAAAGCCCCAGGAGATCCAGGAAGTATAAATGATGCGAATACATGAGCGTGAGGCAGACAGACGATGGAGAGTGCTGTGAGGGCAAGATGCTACAAAAGTACTGTAGTCTGGCTTGTGTTGATACTATGTTGCCAGCCTCTGTAGAACCTTGTGATGTCACAGAGGGGTGAAGCTCTGCCGCACCACACTGTAGTTAGGCACAGCTTAATCCCACATGACATCACAAGGTGCTAAAGTGGGGACAATGTAGTATCAATATAGTGCAGACATAGCCCTCAATATCTCTGGACTGCCGCCACTTACTGGTAAGCCTCAACACCTCATTTAAAAGAACTTTTACTGGATTTCAAACTGTCATGGGCACCATTCATAAAATGTGTCCCTTTAGGTTTGAGTAGGGGTTGGGGTACTGTGAGTTCCTCCAATCTTATGGGGGTTATGAGTCAATCCCTAGAATGTTCTCATGTTAAAATAATAAATGAAATTTTTTTGAATTAACATTTTTATACAGTACTTTAAATTCTGATTGTTCTATTGTACATGTGGGTTTCCAGTCAGCATAAACCTTCAGAATATGAGACAGGCAATGTCTGTTAGTGTTTTAATGTTACCTCCCCACTTACAAAAGGGGTTACGTTTCATGTGCCATGCTACTATCTCTAACTCCTCAGTACTCATTTAGTTAATTTATAACACTTTTGACCATTTTACAAATGTTGTAAGTGCAATAATCCACTCTGGGTGTGCGTTAATGCTGTAATAACCTCACTCCCTGGATACTGTAGCTGAAGGCCCTCAGTGAACCCACCCAGGTTGTTTGGTTATTACATTATTGCCGCACACCTGACCATGAATTACACCTTTCATGACAGCCATCCTCAAGGCTGTGTGATGTACAACCAAAAGCCTATACTGGACTACAATGCAATACAGATTTTAGCTCACTGGTTTCTGGAATGCCACATTACCCCCTGTCGAGAGGGACTGTGTATCAACACAGGTTTGTGTTTGTATTGTTTCTGTAGAAATGAAAACTCAGTAAAATTTCAAGTCCAAAAAAATGAATATGAGGCAAGCAATCAGAATGCTGCATTTCCAGCCACTGTATTTACAATTAGATTTTAAAACTTGGTCCATCACATAACCAGGTGACATCAGACATGTGGAAGCCAAGAGCAAAACTTTTTCATTTTTGCATTCTGCTCCAATGATGCCACCAGGCTTATCATTTGAGGAACTAATTCATAAAAGCTGGTCTGGCGTGAAGCAGCACAAATAAACTTTCAGATGCCTTCCTTTTGTTCAGCGACAATGATGGAAGTCAAGCAGACGTGAACTGTGGAAAACAAAGTCAGGCTAAAAACCAACATTAAACAAGCAAATCTTAGGGTGGTCTTTTCCACAGCCTGAGTGAAGTCTGTTGCTGAAGTGGTTAGATTTTTTTTTGATGAAGTAAAATCAGCTTAAAAGGGAAGAGGACACATAACGTGCAAGGAACTCTCAAAATGCCACAACCCAAATTCCATTTTAAAGAAATGCTTTCTTGGCATAAAGAGCATTATATAACAGTCACTTGAATGCAAAAACCAAATAATACGTCTACATGAAGCAGCACCATTTACCATCGGACAGACTGTGGCTCCCACATGGCCAATAATAAATACCAACCCCATTCTTCTAAGCAACAATCTATATTTAGGCCCCATTCGCACTGGGGCATTTGAAATGGTTCTCAGCGCTTGAACCGTTTCAAATGCGTGCTGGCCCGGATCGCATTTGCACATAACCTGCTTGTAGATTGGGAATTTTGGAAGTGTGCTCAAGCCCTGATGAGACCTGGGCTTCAGCACGCTTCCAGAAATCCATTTTAAAAGTAAAGCGATTTACCAAGAGTGCGAATGCACCAGCTTGTATCCTTTTAATGCGCTTCAAGCGAGCGCGCAAAGCATCACGGTAAGCAGCTTTTCCATGCTGCTGAATTTGGTTCATAGTGGGCACAGATCTCTGCCACAGTGTGAACGCTGTAAAATGCATTGCCTGATGCGGATCACAGGAAGGGGGTTGCAGTATGAATACTACAGCATGGTAAGTGCTAATCCACTTTTAAAAACGTTTTGCCCAACCGTGCTATAGTGCGAACGGGGGCCTAAGTCTGTACACCTGGGAACCTGATTCACAATGCATCAACAAACAGTGCTGCAGCTCAAACATCAATGTGCACTTGGGTGGATTAGCGTAATTCTTCTGCATTCTAGGTGTGTGTTCATAACTCGCAGCTCGATATAACGGGCAGTGTCACAGGGCACCTTCTGTTACTCAAGCACAGGGGATAAGAGAGGCCAGTTAAATCTGAACGCTGCTTCTGTAAACAGGGGATCGAACGAGGAATGACTATTTCTCATCTGCAAAGGTCCATTTTAGTTCTCTGTGCAAGCAGCAGGTGAATATCATCCCAAAGATCTGCAGGAAAGAACAAACAGAAAAACAAAAAGTCAGTTTCAGTTGCAATTAACAGGGGCTCAATCTGCACCATTCTTCTCCTCAGGCTCAGTAAAATTGGCTAATGGCATCAGTTCAATACTGAATGTGTCTTTCAAACTATATATATATATATATATATATATATACAGTATATATTCTATGCAAAAAACATAGTTAATGCATCATTTAGGGATAAAACACAAAAAGTAAGGTAATGAAACATTTAGAGTTGACCCCTCCCCCCCCGGACCTGCCCATCATCCCGAGATTGACAGCTGACGGGGAGTGTCCTTGGGGTTGTGAGGCCAAATCTCACCCCACTCCATGTGCGATCATATTCACAAGCCACAGAAAAGCAGAATGGGGTGAGATTTAGACCTCACAACCCCAAGGACACACCCCGTCAGCTGTCAATCTCGGGATGATGGGCAGGTCCGGAGGGGGGGGGTCAACCCTAAATGTTTAATTTCCTTACTTTTTGTGTTTTAACCCTAAATGATACATTAACTAAGTTTTTTGCACAGAATGTCCTTACTTTTTGAGAAAGAATATAAAAGTAAAAAGCCGAGGAAGTTGGAGGGAGCACGGGCCCACCAACTTGTAAATTTCTGCGTAAGATAAGACTACAAATACTGAATATCATATGTATTGCTGGGAGCGCATATGGGGGGAGCATGGGGCCCGAAACCTCCCACCACTTTGAAAGAAAGCAAAGTGTCAGTCATCAGAGTGGCATAATTCAACACCTGTTTACATGTCAGACATGTAACCACTGGAAATTACCTCCATGGCAGTAACACTAGGCACCTTATAAATGTGAAGCCAGTACCACAATGCAAAACGCCATACACAAAACATAAAGTGTGTCATGCAATATGTCTGCATCAAATTAATTTTCCAACACCTAAACACCATAATTTACATGTACAGGACATCTCCTGAAGTCCCTCCAAATTTCAATGTGAAAGACGAAGCTGTTTCTGAGATATAACATGAAAGTTTGAGAATTTCATTCGTTGGAGTGGCAGAGTTCCGCACCTGTTAAGATTTTAGACACCTAATGACTGAAAAGTACATCCATGGCAGTAAGGCTAGCTACTGTATAACTTTCAAGCCAGTACAAGAATGGAAAACGCTGTCTGCCAAACGTAAACTGAGCCACACAATATCTCCACAGAGAATGTGTTCTCTGACATGTAAACAGCGTAATTCACATCTACAGGACATGCCGTCGACACCCTCCAAATTTCAAGTAAAAAGACCAAACCATTTCTGAGATATTTAAAGTTAAAGATTGATAAAATTGGCCGACCTGTTGCATTAAAAAAAAAAAAATGGAGCAAATATCCAATTATCTAATCAAGAGAATAATTATAAAGACCTTTCCCTGCCGGACAGATTTAATATGTTTTTCATCGAGTCATAAATTCTTTGATCCTGCTCCCAAATTAAGGAAAAATACTGATAGTTTCATAGGTGTAAGCCATTCGCCCTTTATCTTCTGGAAGATCAAACAATATGAGGTGCTAATGTTACTTTTTTCCTTGAAAGTTAGTGGGAGTAGTGGACCAGATGGCTGGACATCTACTATGCTAAAGTATTCAGCTACGCATATTGCTGGTCCATTGACTTACTTGTTCAATAGATCAATATCCCTGGGTTATTGCCCATGGGATTGGAAATTGGCTAGAGTGGCCCTATATTTAAAGGGAGTGACTCAGGATACTTAAACAACTATCGACCGATCTCGCTATTGCCTTTAGTTAGTAAAATCTTGGAAAAGTTACTGGCCTGACAACTGACCGAATATTTAGAAAATCTGGATTTACTGGATCAATATCAGTCAGGTTTAAGAAAACTACATGGGACAGTGGCTGCTGTGTTGAGGGTCTTGGATGACACTGAATCGGCTAAAGAGGCCAAATATCTTACTGGTGTCATACTGCTCGATCTCTCCAAAGCCTTCAACACAGTAGACCACCAACTCTTGTTGTCCCAACTAAATGAGATGGGAATTGATGGTCTAGCATTAGACTGGTTCTATTCTTATCTCTCTGATAGACATTAGATTACTGCAGTAAATGAGATGGGAATTGATGGTCTAGCATTAGACTGGTTCTATTCTTATCTCTCTGATAGACATTAGATTACTGCACTAAATGGGATGGTGTCTGCTCCCCTGTTGGTAGAATGGGGTGTTCCACAGGGCTCTGTCCTGGGGTCTCTGCTATTTTTAATATATCTAAAGGACTTAGGAAAACATGTTCGTAATGCTTGCAACCAATTATATGCAGATGATATGATATTTTATATGGCAGAACCCTCTATTGGATGTGTTCAACAGGCTCTCCAGGACAGCTTCAGTTGCGTCCAGTCCTATTTCACTAAAATGAAACTAAAACTGAATTCAACAAAAACAAAGTGCATGACCTTTGGAACGTTTTCTCAAAGTGATTGTAACTCTCAATTAGTAATGGACTATGCTGGAGATGCCCTGGAGATTGTTGACACCTACCGATATTTAGGTATCTGGCTCGGTCGATTAGGGACAGGAAATAACCATTTAGAGTACTTAATTCATCAAGTAAGTAAGAGGGTAAGATTCTTATTTCATCATAAGTATTCTTTGGAAGCTAATACCCTAAATTTAATTGTTCGAATGCAAATTTTGCCTCTTATTGGTTATGGGGATATGTTATACAGTAACTCCACTTCTGACAGAGTGCATAAGCTAGATATTCTGTACAACTGGTTGGCAAGACTAACATTAAATTGTTCTAGATTACCTCATCATTGTAATATGTATCAGAAATTGGGTTGGCTTTCCCCCTCAAATAGGACATAACTTCATAAAAGTATTTTTTCATACAAATGTGGTCTGGGTATGGTACCTGGTATGAGTATCTAAAGGATAAAATAACCTTCAGGGATTCTGACCTGTCCCTAAGGAATAATCATCTTAGGAAAAAGCAGCTACCATACACTAAAACCAAATGATCAGAGGCATTCTTTAGTCAATTTGCACCTAGATATCAAAATAACCTCCCTGATGTGTTTAGAGATAAATACAAGAAAGCCCTTTCTGCTTCTGCATTAAAAAGATATCTCCTTTCCCTCCCCACCCCTTGTAACTGTTCTTAGCTAGGTGTGCAAAGTATGTGTAATTGCTTGAACAAACTTGTATAAATTATGTGTGATTGTTGAACATTTTAATTTTATGCATTATTTGTATGTTTAATTTGTGATATTGTTGTCTTAATGTATACTGTATTTGTATGTTGTATTTTATTACCAAGGACACCATCGAAAATGACCCGTGCTCTATGGTCTTAACCAGTGATGCACGGATATCCGACCCGGAGGTCCGATCCGGCGGATATCAGGCTTTTTCCCCATATCCGACCTGATCAGTTTTTAAATTTAAATCAGGTTGGGTCGAGTATTTTAAAATGCATCTGCCCAAGAAAGCCGATGAAGCAGTGCCTCCTCCTGAAGTGGCTCCTTTCTGAGGGCAAACTAGAGAGACTGCTCCTTGAGGAAAGGTTTTTCTTTTTACTTTGGGTTTCAGCAGCTGTTTCCTGGGGAGAGGGTTACCGCTTCAGGGCACTGAATGCGATGCACTTAATTACTAATTACTGTAAGTGTATGTCATTCAACTCCTTGACGTGATAATCAACCCCATGTCACCAGGTACCGCTGACCAAAATGCTTACTAAATCAACACCTATTAAAGTGTTAATCTGAAACAACACTAGGGAAAGTTTGTGTATAAAAAAACAAAAAAAAAAGCAAAACAGAAAATCACAGTATGGCAAAAGCCCAATTGCTGTTGGAAGTGCAGACCACCAGGATGTAATGTGAAACTATTTCATACTTCAGACAATCCACTAAGTGCTATGTTGAGAACTTAAAACACTGGTTGCTGGACACCTGAATATGCCTGAGATATGTTTATTAGAAAAAATATATTTTTTTAAATAAAAAGAAACATTCTTGGTCCCCGTTAATAGGCTGTACTATGTCAATGGCTGTCTAAATCGAGCAGACTTGAAATAGTTTGAACTTCATTTGACTGTATGTTTTTGATAAGGGTTCTACACTCCACAATCCAACAAGTATTTTAGGCTTTACTTTCAAAAGATGCTTGACATATGCACAAGATGGAAAAAGTCTTTTGAAAAATATGACACTTCTTGTAGTAATTCTTTTATATTGAAAGATGGGTTATTAATAAGAAAAAACAATCACAGATTGTCAGAATTTAAGGTAAAATAAGCATTATGGCCAAATGCAAGTCTGCTACAGACATCGTTCCTCAAGACAGATCAACATTTTTTTTTATGCATGGAGCGAGTCACAACAGCAGAGTTCCACAGGGTATTGTTTTGTATAAGGATCACACATTCACTATCCGACCCGATGTCAAACCGTTCCGGTCGGATAGTATATGCAGGATATCCGGATGCGATATCCGGTCTAAAAGTGATATCCATGCATCTCTAGTCTTAACCTTAATAAACAAACAAACACACTTTCTCTGCTACCTCCTTGCATAGCCAGCTCAGTCTTTTGGTCCTGGACTTCATGCTCTGGGTCTTTGCACACGTGTTAGTGGCCCTTGCCAGACCCAGCTCAAAAATGGACCATTTCTGGCCAGCATCCATCTCTGGGCAGATATTGGCAAGATGCCCCACTAGTATGCCTCCCATCCTACCAAAGCCTGCTCTTCTGAAGTCCACCACCCTTGTCTTGGTCCTGGCTGCCTCCTTACCCAAATTGAGAAAGAAGCACACTGTGCAGTGGTCACTGTCTGCTAGGGGGTCCTCCACCACTATGTCTTGAACTTGCTCCCCATCTGTCAACACAAGGTCCAGTATGTTACCCTCCCTGGTTGACTCTGTTACCTTTTGCATCAGGAAGCCGTCCTGGAAGGCCTCCAGGAGGACCTGTTCCCTGGCACTAGAGGTAGCCGGGGTGCTCCAGTCAACTCTCGGCAAATTGAAATCCCCCACTGCAACAGTATTGCCCTTACCACTGAGCCTTCTAATTTGCTCCTCCAACTCTCTTCTATTGTGTCTCAACCCTTTGCGTCTCTTTCCTATCCAAATTCTAGTTTGGCACTCTTCCTTCTTATCTCAAATCCCTTCTTTCCCCTACTCCTTCTTCCTTTTACCTTCTCCACAATAATACTTTCCATTCTCTCTCTTTTCCTTCTAGAAAATCTATTACTGGCCAATCTGCTTTTTCTTACTGCTTTCCAAAACTTTGGTCCTCCCTTCCCCTTCCTATTCATTCTGCATCTTCTCCTTCCTCCCTAATGTCTCTTCTGAGTTTTGTCATTCTACTTGCATCTGCCTGTGACCCTTCCTTTTTCTCCATTCTCTAGTTTTGCCCTCTTCTTACTGTTCCACTATTTTCCCTTCTGTATTTTTATAGAATGTGTGTTATTTTCTAGATGCTTCCATTTACTATTCTGCCTATTACAGTTATGATTCCGCTTGTAAAACTATATTATTGTATTTTACCTTGTTATTTTTATTGTTAGCCATCTCCTACTCCCATCTCCCCCAGGACCCATCTGGAAACAAGCAGTTTTCAGCCAGTATGTACTTCCTGGTTAAACTTTTAAATAAATAAATAAATAAATATAAATAAATAAAACTTCCTATTTCCTCATTCTGTGAGAGTGGTCTGTACACCACCCACAATCTAACCTTCCTCCCCTTAGAGTTTTGGAGCTGTACCCATAAGGCTTCAACCCCGCTCTTCTCTCCCTCCTCCCTGTTGCATAATATCCCTTCCCTTACATAAATAGACACCCCACCCCCTTCCCCTTCTCTCTGTCCCTTCAGTACAACCTGTACCCAGGGAACACGAGGTCCCAGTCCTGGTATTGATGGCCCAAGTCTCTATGATGGCTGCTACGTCAACCTCTCCCTCCACCACCTGTGCCTACAGCTAAACTCTACCAGACTCCTTGCATTCAAAGATGGTATGCTAATACCTTTGAGGCTCTAGCTCTGCCCTCATAATATTTTTGGCAAAGTCAAATCAGGGCCTGTTCCATCTTATCCATCAATAGCTTTTGTATCTCTTGCTAAGTTGCATAACCTGTTGTGCCAAGGAGTGGGCTCCCTGCATATGAGGACGCTGGAGGAAGCGTGGTTTATCCTGCAATTCTTTAAGCCTTGCCTCACTCTGCTTCTTTTTCCAAGCAGAAAAGGTAATACTATGTCCTTTTAGGACAGTTTTCAGAGTGTCCCACAAAAGTTGAGGAAAGACCTGAGAGGAAGCATTGTCCTGTAGTATATTTGGAATAAGATCCTTTCACAAGCCCTGGAATTCTGGGTCCCTTGACTCCTTGCATTCAAGGATACCATCTTCCAATGTGACCCCTGCCTCCCCTTTCCCTTTCCCAATCATCTACTTCCTCCCCTTTTTGAATTCCTCTCCCTCTCCTCCTGATTTGCTGGGGGGGGGGGGAGAGGCCTTTTGGACTCCCTTGCCTGGTGGCTCTGTTTAACGCACACCTTTTTGCCCCTCTTCCTTAGTTTAAATTAATTTTAGTTGATATGTATTCCCCAGTTTATGCTTCAGGATCCCTGTGCCCTTCTTACTTAAATGTAGCCTATTCAGTGCATACAGTTCCTTGTTTCCCCATGTCCTATCCCCCCCCAACCAGACCGTACCTTATGGTCACACATTATTCCCTCAGCCACCTGTTCAATTCCTCAATTCTTTGTGTCCTAGCAGTACTTACCATAGGGACTGGAAGTACCTCAGAAAATGCAACTGATCTTCTTGCTTCACTGCAGTCTTCCAAACTCCCTGAAACTCTCCTGCACCTCTTCGACCCTACGCCCCTCCAGGTAATTTGTACCTAGGTGTAACACAATTTGAAATTTATCCCCATCCTTTCCCATACAATCCCCATCCTTCCCCACACACTTAGGAATAAACTGCCCCACCCTTCCTGCCATTATGCCTTGCATACATTCTACCCATGTGCGACTTTTCCTTGCACCCTTGCCTCCCCAGCTCACACCTTTCAGTATCAAGTCTCCCAGTGTGATGACCCTCTCTCCCATCACCTGCCCTCCTCCCATATGTTGTCTATCCTTCTGTCCACAGTCCAGAGCCCCCTATCCTCCCCATTACCTGTCTACCCCATCACCCTACTTGTCTCCTGCTTTACTCCCTCCTTCAGTCCCCCCTTCCCTTATGCCTCCTGCCCAGACTAGCTTCTTCCCCTCTTCTACAACCCCCCACCTGCTCACCCCTACCCTTTATTGTGTCTCCTATCTTTCCTACTGCCATAATAACCCCCTTGCCAATGCTACACTCTAGTGTCCTGGCTTCGCTCCCTTCCACCCTTCTACCCTCTTTGCCACCGCTACTGCTCTTTACACTCATGTACTCCATGACTCCCCTCCCCGCCTCCTGTTCCCCCAAGCTGACGGCACTGAGATTGTTCCTAGACTCCCTTCCCTTGTCCTGAGCTTCTTTCCTGGCTTAAGCAAACAGAAACTACAGGATTGTGTGAGCTGGAGAATGTCTCTTCCCTGCCTTTCCCCTTATGCATTGCCCTTTATTAAATTTACCACAGAAACCTAGAAACAACCTAAAAACCCTTGGACTAGACAGACACCAAGAGTTATCCAGAAAAGTAGATTAATTACAGGCACATCAAACTCCCCAGGACACCTGATAATGATGTAGGGGATCCCAGGTTTCCCCCTACCCAGGGCTGATGTTAGTTTAAAAAGGTGGAATGATTAAGCCCTGATCCACTACCAGCAGCTACTACAGGGTGACCACCTGGCATTGTTAGAACATATCCAACAGACCTTTGGGCTACCTCAGACCTACGTTTATAAATTCCTTCAGTTACGGCGCTATTCACCAACAGTGGTTGGCCTGCCTGACCTGACCAGGGAGCTCAATAAAATCAAAAAATTAAAGATGTTTTTCATTGGGCAAACAAACTGAAAGACAGAGGCAAATTAATTTCCCACCTGTATAAAATCTTTTTAAAAGTGAAGGAAACCCCCACAGATAAGACCTGGACAATCTGGGAGGTATAGGTGGGGAAGCCTAGTCCCAAAGAGGAGTGGGAGGATCTTTGGTTGAAAAGTTGGAAACTCTCAGCCTCCCTTAATTGGAGGGAGTATAGATGGAAAGTCTGTGCTAGACTCTTCCATGTTCCAGCTTTAACTCAGCACTTTAGTGGGTAGAACTCTCCCCTCTTCTGGAGGAATTGCGGCCAAGAGGGACCCATCTACACACCTTCTGGCTATGTCCGGGGTTTGTTAATTTCTGGAGGGAAGTTAAAACAGTTAGACCAGGTCTGGCGAAAGCAGTTGCCTCATAGTTTCAAATCAATGATTCTGGGATTCCCTCTGAAGGAAGCAGGTTGGCATAAACAAAGGCAACTTTATGCTCTCAAGTGTATGGTGGTTTGCAAATGTATTACTTCACATTGGCTCTCCGCAACTTCCCAGAGATAGGGGAGTGGAAATCAATGGTGCAGGACGTGCCGACCATGGAGTGAATAACAGCTGAATTAAACCTGCCAGTGGAAAAGTACATCTCCCTGTGAGCCAACTGGGATCTCTGACAGTTAACTGGTATGGTACCGCCATCAGGTGGGGATGAGGGGTCAGATGGTGGAACAGATAATCCCCCTTATTAGTTGTATGGCCTGGCAGAGTTCAAACTGCTCAACCCCCACCCCCCGAGCTCACTGAGTAGCTACACCTACACAAAGGATTCAGACTTTCATACACTACGATCACTGTCATTACTTAAAAAAAAAACACACCACATGGTTCCAGTTTAGTTAGTGCTGTTATGGTCACTTTATTTCATGTCTGGAGTTTTAAAGATTGATACCAAATTGCAAATACAGTACATGGATATACAGAATATAACAGATATTACAGAGACAAACCTGCGACTTGTCATCTTGGCACATTAAGACACTGTGGCCTGAATATTCAGAGCAGTTATGCATGGCGCAACTGAGTTGCACCAGTGCACGTACAGAGATGCGCCACTGAGTGATATTCAGAGGGAGATGCTGCGCAGCGTAAATCCCATTGCGCCAATGTGCAACTATAAAATATGCCACGCAAGTGCAGGGGGCGTTCCCATGAATATGCAGTGCAACGGGATATTCAATCAGGAAGCCATGGCGCAAGTCCGGAGCAAACCCAAGATGCGCTGACCAGACTTGTTCCTATAAAAACAGGGCACAAAAACAGACAGCGGCTGCGCCAAGGGGGAGAGAGAGAGAGAGACAGACAGATACAAGAACAAACACAGAGGGAGAGAGACAGAGAGGTGGAGTGGGAGAGGGAGAGAGGGGGAGAGAGGGGCAGAGAGAGACACACACACAGTGTACCAGGGTGGCAGACAGATAGGCATCGAATAGCCCAGGGGGACGCACAGAGTGAAGGAGTGATGAAGAGTGCACCGTTCCTGATGGAGGCAGTAATGAGGGATGTGAGGAGGCAGGAGGAACAGCTACATGGCCGACAAAGGGTCCGTTGGAGGTATGCCCAACACAGGTGGTACCGTGCTTGCATCACCTTTGAGAACTATAGTGACACCGAGATCGTGGGCCAGTACTGCCTAAACAGGGCCATTCTGAGGCAGCTCTGTGAGCTGTGCAGTGAGGAGACGCAGGCACCCACCAGACAGAGCCATGCCATTTCCGTGGAGACCAAGGTGACCGCCGTCATGTGCCTGCTCACCACGGGCACCTTCCAATGACCAACAGGGGGCACCATGGGCATCACCCAGTCGGCCACATCCCGTCTCCTCACACAGTTCCTCAATGCTCTGCTGCCACGTGCTTTGGAATTCATACGTTTCCCCAGCACATAAGTGGAGCATACAGCAAACATGCAGGACTTCCACAGGGTGGCACACGTGTCTGGCATGACTGGAGCCATTGACTGCACCCATGTGGGCATCTGCATGCCACCTGGCCCTGAAGGCATGGCGTACATCAACAGAAAGGGGAGCCCGAGCATCAACTGCCAGGTGGTGTGCGATGCCACGGGGCGCATCATCAATTTCTGCGCCGCACACCCTGGGAGTGCACATGATGCATTCATCTGGCACAGCTCTGCACTGTGCCACAGGTTTGAATGTGGGGACATCTCCATGGGCCACCTTGTGGGTGAGCATGGCATGGGCAAGGGGCGATGGGCATAGCAGACCTGGGAATGGGGGACGGCAGGCTGTGCATGGTGGTGTGGGTGCCAGGAACAGGCAAGCAGTGCAGTACAGCATAGCAGAGGGCTAACCATGACAGTCTCCACACAGGTGACAGCACGTACCCACTGAGGCCCTGGCTGCTCAACCCCTACCGGCTATCGTCGTCCCCAGAAGAGGAACGGTACAACGAGGCACACGCTAGCATGCACAACATTGAGCGCGTCTTTGGCAGGCTGAAGCACGATTCTGTTGCCTAGACAGGTCAGGCGGTGCCCTACAATACAGCCCCTTGAAAGCCTGTGGCCTATTCCTGGTTCTGCTGCATACTGCACAACATGGCCATTGACCATGGGATAGCTGTCGAGGCTGATGAGGATGACAGTAGCAGGGATGATGGAGACAATGGGCCGGGGGGGGTGGACAGACACCCCCTAAGCGGAGGGACCTCTGACTTCTTTAGCAGGAATGATGCCACCACGACACAGTCGCACAGGAACACTTTAGCGAATGCAGATAGGTGGTGTGGTACACATGCATGGGCCACACGGATCAGCACACCACACATGTAGGGCCATGCATGGTGAGGGGCATGCACAGACAGTGGTGCTAAGCAGGGGTAGGGGAGGCAGTGGCACACAACTACACACAGCAACACACACACGCTGCACAGGCATGTGCACACACACACGCAACCACCCACACAGGCGGTGGAACGTGGCATGGATCAAATGTATGGCACCGCTGCACAGGCACAAGTGGTGCTAGACTGCCCTCATCATGCCCACACCACACGGTCCAGCAGCCTGACATGCAGACACAGGCAGCCTGCGGCACGACACGCATGCGCACCACCACAGGTACGACACACACCACCCATGTGTGCACAGGGCAGCAGCAGCAGACTGCGGTCAGGGCAGCACACAGCTCAGGGCAGCTGCACATCAGCCACGGGGTGTGTGTCTGACAACCCCCCAGAGGTAGAAGTGCAGGACCGTGACTGTGTCCTCGCGGGCTGTAGGCGGTTTAACAGGCCAGCCCCGTGTGCTCTGGGATGCCAAGGCATTGAGCCCGCATACAATGTGTTGGGGTCACCCATGCCGGGTCCGTGGGGTGGACAGCACACTGCAGGGGGTCCCCTGTGTATGGCCATGCCCTGTGGCCGCGAGCAACGCAAAGCCATCTGCAGTTGCACCGGCAATGTGATCCGTGGCCGCAGTCATGGCCTCCTATATGCGTTGCAGCCCCCCCAGGATCTGCGCAGTGTCCCTGTCCTGCTGCTTGGCTCAGTGGTGCACCTCTGCCCACAGTGCATGCACCCCAGTGGCGAGCAGCACCTGTTGCTGAACGGAAGCCTGCAGCACCAGGTGTGCTCAGCCAGATGGTCTGCATCCTGTCACTCCTAGACAGGATGCCGATTGTCAGTGGGTGACCTGCCATGCTGTCCAGCCCCCCTCTCTGGTGAGCGCTGCACAGTGGGGTCTACAGGGGAAGGGCATGGCAGGTGCAGCGGCCGGACCCTCAGGTCCGGCGGCACCCAGCCTGCTGCTGTCTCCCGTCCAGCTTCTCTATGCCACGCTGCGCCTGTGTGGCCACACTACCACCTACGCAGGGCACAGCAGTGGCACTGCACATGCAGTGCTGGCAAGCAGCTGTGCTGCCGCCGGCATGGCGCTTGGCCCTGATGCTGCCTGTGATGCCAGCAGGGGCGATGCCCCCAAAACATTGCCCATGCTGTCCAGGATCAGTGTGATGTTGTCATCGGAGTCAGACCCCACCCTGATCTGTGTCTCTGCGCACAAGACACCAAGGCTGGCATCCTGCAGGAACACATCCAGGACCTCATCCGACCCTAGGCTAAGGACACCCACAAGCACTGTGGTGCTCAGCCATGGCCTGTCAGGCCCCTGGATGCCAGTGGACATTGACAGTTCATCCTCAGGGGCCGTGCTGCCACCCTCAGGGGCCGCTGCCGGTGCCCCATCCTCTGCACAGAGGCATGTTGGTGCTACAAGAGAAGGAGGGAGTGTCAGTTATGCACTGCCCACATGTGCCCCCCATACGCTGCTGCCATATGGGTCCAGCAGTGTGGCATGCACGTGGGTGCGTACACGCGCACATGGTATGCAGGACAGCGGCATGCACACCAGCATGCCTGTGTATGCACCCTCCGGGCCAGTACCTGTGCGTGACTGATGTACATACCATGCAGTGCTGGGCTGCCATCCATCTGGAAGCCCCCTCATGACACACCCTCCACCGAGGTGCGGTGGATGGTGGGCACCACCAACTCCTCTATTGGCGTCAGTGTGGGTGCGTTAGCTGGCCCTCTTCCAAAGGCAGTACGGAATGCTCTGATGGCTGCCACCTTCTCCTTTATGTGCCGCCTGTCCGTCCCGACCTTCTTGCGGCACTCCTGCACTGACCACTGGCGGCATCCGTGCTGGTTGACATAGGCCGCCACCTCCTCCCATCCGGTGGCTGTGCCCTGTGGTGTGCCCGTGGCACCGCTCAACAGGCCTCCCTGTCGATGTAGGCCTCGAACAGGGCATCCATCTCTCCCTTAGTGAAGTTGGGCTTGCGCTCCCATGCAGGCCTATGATCCTCTCCCTCTTTCTGTCCTGATATGTTGCCTCCTGTAAACATGGACAGCACAGTGTGTCAGCAGCAGCATAGCCCTGGGCTGTCCCACCTTGCAGTGCTGGCGTCTCCCTGTCTGTTGCTGCAGCATCTCCCACTTACCTGTCAAGGTTGCAATACTGGTCCATGGCCTGTGCTGTTCCGTGGCACTTATGGGGCGTAACACATACAAATGAGGTTGTGCGCAATGGTAATGATATGCTAATGCACCCCACTGCACTGCACATTGGCTGATGAGCTCATTTGCATAGGGCATCTGAATATCGCAGACATGTGCCGTGCACATTGGTGTTGTGCCGGAGCAAGCCCGAGGTGCGATACCTGCAGTGTGCATGTGCGCTACACATTCAAATCACGCACCATGCGCAGACTGCGCAATGCATCTGCACTGCGCATGTAGTGTATAGGGGCTCCACGCATGTTCGCTCATACTGCCATGCACCCTTTTGCACACATGAGCAACATGCACGATGGTTGGTGACCTCTGACCCACGGGTTGCCTACCTGACCCTGTGACCCACACTGGGCCGTGTGTAGTGCACATGCCCATCATTGCGCAATAGTCCAGCACTGTGCATCCTTCCGCGCATCCAAGGGATGCGCTATAGTGCTCAATAGTCTATTGCACATCTTGCACCTGTGGCATCCATGTGCACATGTCCCTGCCATTTTCACTGCCACACCGTGTCAAGGCCATGGCACAAGGGAGTGGTCACCGTGCACACAATTGGTCCGACGTGGAGATGATCAACCTTATGGCCTGTGTCCAGCCATATGTGGACCAGCTCTTTGGCCAGGTGCCCCTGCAGCAGGCCTGGGGCATGTTGTGTCACACCACTGCCAAGGCATTGGAGAGGAGGACTGGAGTTCCACGGACCGTGGAGCAGTGCAGGCACCGGTATGGTGACATGTGGAGGAGGGACCTTGACCGGCTCCGAAGGCTGCAGGCATGCATCAGGCATGGTGCAGTGCCACAGCCAGGTAGGTGTACACATGTTGCATGTCTGTCCTGGTGCTGTACTGTGGTGGTGGCATGCCTGCCTGGCATGCCCTGCAGTGGGGTACACTGTCGTTATGCACATTACTGACCATCATGGCCAGCTGCTGCATGTGTTGTGGCTGTGCTGGTGTGCAGGACACATGACGGGCAGGGGCATGCCCTGTGCACAGAGGGCTGTGTGTTGGGGGGAGGAATGCTGGTGTGCTCAAGTACTGATGTCCACCTTTCTTCTTTCCAGTCCCAGGGCTGGAGGACTGCAGGCTGGCCAGAGCAGAGGCAGACTGCAACCAGGCGGTGCACCCTGATGGGGGACAACTGGTGCCAGCTGTACCGCAGGGGGGCAGATAAGCAATGTCATGGTCATTATCACTGCACATGGGAGGTGGCAGTGGGGAGTGGGTGTGGCCATGGCTGCCTGTGCCATGACAGCTGTGTGTTGCACTGTGCGTCGTGCATGCCACTATGGCATGTCCGTTGGACACATGTGCCGGCTGTTGGTAGGGTGGGCATGCACATGGCTGCCATTGTTGTTGCTGCGGTACTGCTGGTGCAGTGTGCCATGTGACTGTCACTGTGCGGTCGTGTGGCCGTTGTGCTGCGGGGGACCACCTCTTTGCAAAGCCGTGGTGTGCCATGTTGACGGCTGGTGTTGGCCCCCTCACGGGTTTCCATTCTGCACTCCCCAGGGGTGTGTGCTCCTGCTGACCTTTGCGCACTGTGGGTGGGCATGGTTCCCTGGGCCATTGTACTGATAACCTGTTCTTTCCCTTGCCATAGGTGTCAGGCGTCTGGTGGCCAGATGTCCATGGAAAATGCTTTCGGGACTGCTGCGTCAGCTCCTCCTCATGGTTTCAAGCATCCTGGAGGTGGTAGTCGCCATCAGGTGAATGGTGGCAGTGGACCGGCGAGACAGCAGGCATGGTCAGGTGGCCGGACGGGGTCGCCGTTGACTGTTTTGTAGACAGACCCTGTTCTCCCTTTTTCACCTTCCTCTACAGTCCCCTCCCGCTGTACAGTCCCTGTTCCCTCCCCGTACCTACCTTATCCCTGCCACTGTTTTCTGTACCTAACATGCCTGTGTCCATGTCTGCTTTGCAGGTGGCGTGTGGAGCCATGCTGCAGTGGCCCAGTGTCTGTCCATGGTGTGTCCATGGGGGGGCACATGTTGTGCTACTGTGGTTCCCTGCTGTGTACTGTGGTGTGTCACATTGTGGTGGGGATCATCCCCTGGTTTGGTGGGTGTGCTTTGGGTTGCCCATGGAGCGGCAGTCAGGGGTATGTGGCAGGTGTGTTCATGGTGGTGGTACACAGTCATGGTCATTGTTCTGGTCATGTCTGCACACTGGGTTGGGGACCTCTGCTTCACGTTGGGCACCCCGTCCCGTGTGGTCTGCCATGCTGCCTGCATCCTGGCCCATTCAGTGCCTTGTATATGGGCTCTCTGTGTGCCTGTGTGGCATGTGTGTGCTTGGCTCCATGGTCCTGGGGGTGGACTGCCATGGTCACGTGGTGGAGGGGCACAGCCACTGGCTGACTCTAGGGGGCACCCATGGCAGCCTTGCATTGGCCGCTGTCCACTCCTTTCATCTGCTGTCCATGCCACAGTTGTGTTCTGGGGTCCAGTACCTGGGTGCCTGTGTGTGCCCTGCTGGTGGGGGCGTCCTGTGACCACTGTCACTGTGCTTCCCTGGCTGTGTCCCTGGGTCTGTTCTCTGTGCCCTGCCCCTCTCTGTTGCTGCGTTGCTCTGCGCTTCCACGGTTGTGCCAGCGCATCTCTGGTTGCGCCATGGGACAAGTGTGCCATACTGAGCCGCAGTGTGCTGCCTCTGTTTGGCCTGCACAACCTCTGAATATGGCACCTGTTGTGCCATGGCACATCGGATTTGTGCTGCACCGGACTTGCAGCTGCCTTTGGCACATTTCTGAATATCTGGCCCTATCTGTATAGTACCATGGAATGGTTTGTACTTGAACTGTCTGGATACTGTTGCTGTATATGCTTGTGCCACTTGTTTTTACTGCCTTATTCATTGTATAAAGGTGAGTTAAAAAAATAAAACATTTTGCTTGTAAACAGGATTTTACAGGGTTTTGCTGGAAACCAGACCTTCATTGTGTTCCCATCATTAGGGGAATCTCAGTTTTCGTGTTTTATCAATACACAAATATGTTAATAGCCCTCCAATTTGCTATGCTTTTTGGCATTAAATGTGTCTCAACAGTTTTACTATCCCAGGGTGGCACCCTGCCAGTAGACCCCCAGGAACAGATGAGATTTATTACCCAAATGACCCTCCTGGTAAACATTGTGATAAACAACAGGACAATTTGGCCACATGTTCAAACATACAGAATTTGATGTGGCTAACCTCCCAGTATTTTCTGTGGCATTTCAATCAATCTGCCAGTTCACTGTATTAAAACATTAGTATACATTTATGCTACAAGAACCAAACACTGAGACCTGCTGAACCCCTTGCGTGACTGCAACAAAGAACAATCCACCACTTCTGACACTTTGGAGTTGATGGTTTTAGTATGAAGCAAAACTAGACTGGCCCAGTGGTGCAGAGGGCTGGGGCGCTCAATGCCTGACCTGCTGCCACACAGGTGACCCAGGTTTGGTAATGAACTAGGGTTGTTTGGGGGCCGGCCAGGGGAAGGAGGACTGAGCGTACTTAGACAGCTTTCCTCCTCCTTCGGGGAGTGGTGGTGGTGGGGGGGACAGCATGTACGGCTGCTTAGCTGCCACTTAGCAAAGGCTAGGTGGTACAGCAGCAGTCACCACCTAGCTGACTGTGAGCAAGCAAATAGGCATGCTGCATCTTCACTCAGTAGGTGCATTCCTCTGCAAGCGTGCCAACCCGGTTTGGGGAGAAAACGGGGGGAAAACCCACCAGTGACAATATGATGTTGGCGACCTTGCAGGCCCTGCACCCACTATCGAGGCATGCACGCACTTACCCACAGAGGTCAGGATGTAGACGAGGTAAGTCCTGGATACGGTGGGTGATGGGGTTGGGAGCTGGCAACAGAAGGGGATCATTGGGGGCGAATCAGGAGATAAACAGAAGAAGAAAAAAAGTATGATGCAAACCGAACTAAAGATGAAAAATTCAGACCGGTGGATTTCAGCCTATTTAATACTAGGCTGTGGTCCAGGGTGTTGAAAGCCTTCGATAAGCCCAAGAAAACTCCTGCAGAATAACATCTGTCATCAAAAGCAGAGTAAAAATTACTCACCACTCTGGATACGACATGTGTTGTACTGTTACCTTTTCAGAAACCAGACTGATCATCAGAAATTAAACTGAATTTTTATACGTATGAAAAAAGTTGGTTAAAGGGAATCCGTAAGATTCCCTATATAATTATTGAAAAGGTTACTATAAGGATCCAATATGTAAACTTCTGGGTTATATTTAGAAAATATCTTCAGTAAGACAGAAAAATATTTTTAAAATTGTAATGTGGAGGTTCCTATTTTGTGGAAAAGAAGGGTGTTGTGATGTCACTGCCTCACCAGCTCAACAGTGTGCAATGAAGGAGGCAGTATGGCGCAGTGGTTTAAGGCTCTAAGCTGCAAATCTGGAGACCTGGGTTTGAATCCCACAGTCCCCACCTGCATACTGTGTGACCCTGAGCAAGTCACTTAACTTCCTCGTGCTCCCAGGTTGCACCTGCAAACAAGCTTTCTGCTTAGTGTGTCTCACCTGGTAAAAAAAAAAATAGATAAAACAAACTGCTTCTACAGACACGGGTCCTGTTAAATGATGAAGAAAAGCATTGTTGTTGTTTTTGTTACACTCTGTCAAACATAAAATCCAGGGTGTTCTTTAGAATATAACATGGTCTCTAGCATTACAGCAGAACTGGTCTCACCTGTTGCACTGCACACTGTTAACACTGGTGAGGCAGTGACATCATCACACCCTTTCTGCCTACAAAATGGATGCCTCCACATCCCTATTTCAAAACTGTTTTTGGATGTGGTTATTAAAGTCTTATTCTAAATGTACCCTTTTCAATCAATTTCTGAACAACTGTGGTAACTGCTGAAATAATCATATAAGGAATCGCATGGATTCCCTTTAAGTTTTTCGAAAATCTTTACCACTGGTGACAAAATGGATATTGGTCAGTAACAGCTTATCATTATCAGTTACCACTGTGAAGTCTCTTAGATCCTTAATTTTATAAATGTTGATTCAATATTCAAGTCTGTATGATCCAGTCTATTACAGAATAAAGAGTTATTATGTTACAGCCATATGGTCTTGGGTCATTACTGCAATAGTTTGGAAATACAGTAGTCTAACCATAATCTTTTTAACACTTTCCTCCACACCACAGTTAAGCTCATTTCCTTCCTGTTTTTCACTTTATGCTGGTCTCCTTCTGATTAAATTTTAACTGTTCTCCCACGTCTGGTTAATTCCGTTGCTCTTTCACTATGATGCTCCTAACACTCCATTTCCAGTCTTGTTTTCCCCTCACTTCCCTGCCCCCTTCCATCCAGCCTTACTTACATAGAAACATAATAGGCCGCAGATCCTAGTTAACCAACAGCCTACTTCTTCCTACCCCCCACAAGAATTGCCTTATGTCTGTCCCATGCATTCTTGAATTCTCCCACAGTTTTAGACCCCACAACCTCCTCAGGAAGGCTGTTCCATGCATCCTCTACCCTCTCTGTGAAATAATACTTCCTCACATTGCCCCTGAACCGCCCTCCTTCTATCTTTAAATTGTGTCCCCTTGTTCTTGCAAGTCTCTTTTTCTGAAAGATGCTACCCTCTTGGACTTTGTTGATTCCTTGAGGTACTTGAAAGTTTCTATCATGTCCCCTCTCCCTTCTTTCCTCCAAAGGTATACATATTAAACTCCTTTAGTCTCTCCTCATACGGCTTCTCTTGCAGACCCTGCACCATTTTAGTTGCCTCCTGGACTGCCTCTATCCTGTCTATGTCCTTGCGGAGATGGGGTCTCTAGAACTGGACACAGTATTCCAGATGGGGTCTCACCAACTGTCTGTACAGAGGGATAACAACTTCCTGTTTTCTGCTGCTGATGCCTCTCCCTATACATCCCAGTATACCCCGGCCCTCCCTACTGCCTTCTCACATTGCTTGCTAACCTTAAGGTCATTTGATATGATTACTCCAGGTCCCTTTCCTGTTTTGTTGTTGTTACTACCTCCCCACCCATTGTGTATTCTTCCCTTGGTTCTTGTTTCCCAGGTGCATTATTTTGCACTTTTTGCATTGAATCCTAGCTGCCATACGTCTGACCATTCCTCCAACCTTGCCAAGTCCTTTTCATCCTTTCCATGCCTCCTTGTGTATCAAACCTGTTGCAGATCTTTGTGTCATCTGCAAAAGGCACACTTTTCCTTCCAGTCCTCTAGAATGTCACTGATGAAGACATTAAAAGGACTGGACCCAATACTGAACCCCAATGACCCCACTAGTAACCGCCTTTTCTTCAGAGTGGACTCCATTTACAATTACCTTCTGTGTCCTGTTGTCCAGCCAATGTTTTACCCAGGCTACCACCCTAGGACCACTCCCCAGTCTGGTTAATTTGACTAATAATCTTTTGTGTGGGACTGTGTCAAATGCCTTGTTAAAGTCTAGGTAGACCATGTCCACAGCCCTCTCCTGGTCTACTACTTTGGTCACCCAGTCAAAGAAATCTATTACATTCGTCTGACATGACCTTCCTGCTGTGAACCCATGCTGCCTTGGATCCTGTGCTCCACTGGCCTCTAGGTACTCAACTATTCTTTCCTTAAGAAGTGACTCCATCACTTTCCCTACCACAGAGGTCAGACTGACAGGTCTGTAGTTTCTTGCCTCTGTCTTGGTCCCATTTTTGTGAAGGGGAATCACATCCGCCTTCCTACAGTCCTCGGGTACCACACCATCCTCCCATGATTTATTAAAAAGAGTAGCCAGTGGTTTCACTAGATCCTTCCTTAATTCTTTTAGAATTCTGGGGTGAATTCCATCAGGACCCATTGCTTTGTCCACCTTCAGTTTTAGGAGTTCTGCAGAACCCTTTCTTCTGTGAAAGGACTGGGATCGACCTCTATCAAGAGTGCTTCTGTTAATTGAATTAGGCACTCCTCCTCCTCTTTGTGAATACTGAGCAGAAATATTCATTCAGTATTCCTGCTTTTTCACTGTCCCCCTCTGCCCACCCACCGTTCATTCTATTCAGCCTCACTATCCCTCCCTTTGTCTTTCTATGCTCGCTGATGTACCTATAAAAGGTTTTATCCCCCTTCTTAACTGAGTTGGCTATCTTTTCCTCAGTTTGGGCCTTTGCTATTCTGACCTCCCTCCCTGCTTCTTTCTGCCTTAACTGGTACAGCTCTCTGTCCTATTCCTTCTGTGTTTCCTTATACTTCCAGAATGCTATCTTTTTCTTCCTGACTTTCACAGCCACCTCTCTTGAGAACCATAGTGGCTTTTTCTTTCGTTTTGATTTGTTTATTTGCTTCACACAAAGGCTTGTTGCCTCTGTGATGGCAGTTTTGATAATTCCCCATTGTTGCTCCACACCTCCTTCTAGCCTGTTTGCTAGTGCTTTTCTGAGGCACTCTCCCATCTTGCCAAAGTCAGCCCTCCTAAACTCCAGTACCCTCACTTTTGTATGGCTTGACTCTGTAGCTGAGTTTAACGTGAACCACACTGTTTGATGGTCACTTGTCCCCAGATGGCAACCCACTTCTAGATCTGAGATCCTCTCACTGCCCCCGTTTGAGAGTACGAGGTCTAAGATTGCTCCCTCACGAGTGGGTTCCAAACTAGCTGTCTAATGCCTGCCACCTGTAGGGCATCAAGAATGGCCATGTCTTGGATGTGGCTGCAGCAAATGTGCTCCAGTTAACATCTGGCATATTCAGGTCTCCCATCAACAGTATCTCCCTTTCTCTGCCATTCTAAGAATGCCTTCCATCATATCCTTGTCCAATCCTTCCCCTGACATGGGGGGTCTGTACACAACCCCTGTGGGACTGTGGTGCCTTTCCAGTCTCAAGGTGACCCACAGTGCCTCCTCTCCTCCCTGTTTACTCTTTTGTTCAGTTGCTTTTATCCCTTCCTTTACATAGAGAGCTACTCCTCCCCTCTTCTCCTGCCTGTCTCTCCTGTAGGTTATGTACCCTGGTATGTTAACATCCCAGTCATGGTTCTCTGTGTACCATGTTTCTGTGACTGCTACGATATCCAGGCATCCTCTTCCATTAAGGCCACCAGCTCAGGGAGCTTGTTGCCCAGACTACGGAATTGGTACTCATTACCCTCCATTTCCTGATGGCCTACCCATTTTGCCCCATCCCTGTCCTTCTTGCCTTTGTCACTTTCTCCATTTACCCCTGCCCTTCTCCCTATTGACACCTCCATGTTGGTGTTTGCCACACTTACTACATTGATTGTTTGGGGGCTAGATTTTCCTGCTCCTTTCCAGTGCCTCCCTTGGCTAGTTTAAAAGCTCGCCAATGAAGCATTTAAACCTATCACCCAGGATCCTGGTTCCCCTCCTGGACAGATGCAGCCCATCATGCCAGTATAGGCTTGCATCACTTCAGGTGGACCCCCAGTCCCCAATGAAGCCAAATCCCTGAGCTCCACACCAGTTTTTCAACCACTGATTGAATCCCATGGTACGGAACACCCTTAACGGTACTTCCCCTTGTCCACCACCCTCCCTTCTTCTCTCCCCCTCCAGACTCTCTGCTTCATCTCACCTTCCCTGGCAACCTGGCTGCGGTCTCCTCATCGCCTTGCCTTCAACTCAAAATCCTCAGGTCCCTCCTACCCTCCTAACTCTTAACCATCCTACTCCCCCTCTTTCCTCTACCCATAGGTTCTCTTAAGCTCCTCATCTCCTTGCTGCTTTTAGTTACTGGTGATATTAAGCTTAATCCTGGCCCTTTCCTTTCCCCACCTGTCCCCAAAGATTTGAGAGTGGCCCATGTCAACATCTGTAGCCTTCTCCCTTAAGACTGACCTGTTACAACCACTCATGGTTAACCTCAAGCCTGATGCGTTGGCAATCTCAGAATCTTGGCTCTCACCCAGGATTCCTAATTCCTCTGCTGCCATCCCCAGTTTCACAATTATTTGACAGGATCGAGCTAAGAGAGCTGGTGGAATTGCCAAATACTTCTCTACAAACATTCAGTTTGAGTCTGTGCTCTCCATCTCTATCTTCCCTGCCTATGAGATGCTCCTTCTCAAACTCACCATTCCCTTCTTCGTGCTCTTATTTATTGTTAGTGTCTACTGCTGCCCTGGCATGTCCCCACCTTCAGCAACTAAGTTACTTACCGCTGTTTCCTCCCAGGCCTCCTCTGCTGAGTTACTCATACTACGTGATTTCAATTTTAATTGGCTTCTCCCTCTCTTCATAAATTCTGCCTAAACATGAAGTCTCTCCTGTTAACCCAACTCATCTCTGTTCCCACATGCCCTCATTTTAAATCTCTAAATCACTCCCTCTTGGACTAAGTCCTCTCCTCCCATCCCCACTGTACTGTGGATTCTGATATCCTCCCTGGTGCCTTCAGTGATCATCATATGGCTTACTCTGTGCATAAGATTCATTGTCCTAAGGCCCCTCCCAAATTCATCCAGATCTGGTCTTTTCGATCGCTGCACTTGTCCCATCTTCATATTAACCTGATATTCACAGACTGGTGCCCCATTTCTTCAGCTGGCAATGTTGATAATGCCCTTAAATTCTTCACCTCCAAATTCATGTCTGTCTGGGATCATCACATCCTGCTTAGAATAACCAGGGTATGAGGTTCTCACCTCTCATGGATCTCAGCCACGTTTGGCTTGTCACCGTGCAAGTGACCTTGCCTGGAGGATTTACAAGTCTTCTGGCACCATTTCTGACCTTACAAATTACCAGACCCTTTATAATACCTGTACTAAAGCTACTAGGCTTGTGAAGTCTGAACACTTCACATCCACTCTCCAGAACAATCTTAATCATCCCTCTAAGTACCAGAAGGTGATTCATAACCTTTTCTTCCCTCCAACCCAGTCCTCTCTCCCTGTTCCCAAGACAGGTTATATTCCTATTTCTGACCCTGCTGCAGTTGCTTCATCTTTTTATTCTTTTTTCACCTCATGTGCCCAATCCCTTCTTTCTTTCTTCTCCTCCTCTCCCTCTCTTCCATTGCACTATCCTTCTCTATCCATCCCACTGCCTTCTTCCTCCTTTTTTCATTCTCGCCCAGTACTCCTACTGCTGCTCTTAAGGCCCTCTTGGCTAACCCCCACACAATGGTGTGTGCCCTGATGGTCCTGACCCCAGACTCCTGTTTCCTTCTGCACATACAACTGCTCTCCCTATCATCTACCCCTCAACCTACCATTCTCTTTATCCTATGTCCCCAATTCTTGGAAGCTGGCTACTGTTATCCCCTTTCCTAAATTGGGTGACCTCTCTGCCCCCAGTAACTTCATTCCTATCTTTCGCCTCCTTACACTGACTAAACTCCAGAAACCCCTTGTTCTCTCTCAACTTTTCCCTTTTCCTGACTCAATTTCCTTCTTCACTCCTTTCCAGTCTGGCTTTAGAAAGACCCACTCCACCTCCACCTTCGTCTCAGTGATACTACCCTCTCTGGCACAGATCAGGGCATTGTCACCTCAGCCACCTTTGCTGACATATCTAAAGCATTCAACACAGTTGCCCACTCCATTCTCCTAGACAGGCTTAGGGCAGCTGGACTATCTCATCAGTTGAGTGGTTCTGTTCCTACTTTGAGGGCAGGTCGCAAGCTGTCCATATTGGAGACCTCCTCCCATTCCCTATCAACTCAGGCATCCCCAAGGGTGTGACCATGGCACAATTTTTATCTCTATTTTTCTAAACAACCTCTCCACTGTCTGCTCCTCTCTGTCCATTCATATGTATGCAGGTAATAGATTTTTCTTTTCCTCTGCCTTCTCTGCCTAAGACCTCACAAACCAGCTTCAACTAGACTTTAACATCCAGTACTGTTTTTGAGAAAATCAGTTGTCTGTCAATGGTAAGAAAATGGTCGCTATGATTTTTGGCATCAGAAAGAGGCGTGCTAGAGTCTCCCATCCCTTTTGTCCTTTCATAGCCTTGACGGTGCATTAACTGAAGATGTCTGCTCTTTCAAGTATCTCGGGGTCTGACTGGATTGCCACCTTGATTTTTCTGTACATTTGGATGCTGTCCACAAGAAGCTGCACCTCAGACTTGGAGCATTTTACCGAAATAAGGGAAGCATCACGCTTCCTGCTCAGAGAAAAATCCTCACAATTTTTTTTTTATTTATTAACATCTCGGATTGACACCTTTGAGTTATAAGCTTGTTTATAAAGGTTCCACGTTATGAAAGTACAACAGACATTAAGTTATAATGGACTGCAAGTTACAAAGGACAGTAAAATACATAACATGCAGTTCACAAATATTTACAATAGTTTACAGTGCAGCATTCAATAGTTCATGTTTGATTATAGCTTACAAAGAGCACTAAGGATGGTGCTGCAGGAGGGGAAAGAGGGTGGAGAAAGGGGAAAGAAGGTAGTAGACTTGGGGGGAGACAACAGACACAGGGCAGGGTAAATTAGAAGAATCGAAGGGAGAGTAGTTAGTATGAAAATAGAGCAGCCAAGGCCATATCAAGACAGGATGGGGGAGTTTGGGTGGGGAGAGGGTGTGTACGGGGGAAGTAGGGAGAAGTAATGATGATTCGCTCCATTTTTGACTATAGAGATAATGTTTACAGTGCTGCTTCAAAGTCCACTTTAGCTAGACTGGACCCCCTATTTCATTCTTTACTGTTGATTTGCTTTGACAAACCCCTGTACCAATACTGTTCTTTGTAAACCTCCCTTTCCTCTCCTCTCGATGCCAGATGCCTTTCCCACTATGCCTCCTTTATCTACAACTTTCTGTATGACTCTCTCCCCTCGTATCTTGCCTCTCTCCTGTCTATCCCTCCTTCTACCTCTTACTCCCTTCATAACACTTGCTTTCATTCACTTGTGCTCCCTCAAATGAAATCTACTACTGGCCAAACTGCTTTCTCTCTCTGCTTCCTTAAAACATGGGGCTCTCTCCCCCTTCCATTCGCTCTGCTCCATCCCTTCCAGCTCTGAAATCTGTCCTGCGTGGTTTCTCTATTCACTCCTGCAGTTGTTACTTATAGTGGAGAGAATTTCTGTCACCCATCTGCCACACTACACAGACACTAGCTTAGCCCCTCTCCCCAGGTTAATCAATGTTCTTGTGTCGATTTTCAACATTTTCTGTATGGCAATTAACTGTATGACAATTTTATTCTTGAGTCATTTTCTATAATTGTATATTTTCTGGATATGGAATTGTCCTGATTTTTGTGAAAAAAATAGACAATTATGGACAAATCCAGATGTCATCTTCTGGATTAAAGAGATCCACCAAGTTAAGTAGAAAGAGAGTAGCACTGGCTGGATCGTGCCTTACCCGTTTTTGGTGATACTGCTGCAGAGGGTATCTAAAATAATCCATGTGTTTAAAAATGCTGGCCCTCGTAAAATTAGCCCCACCGAGTCCCACGGACTTCCCGGTTTCTGGGACTGTCCATGCTCCACTCAGGGACGTGCTCCATTATAGTATCTGGGCAGCGGCTTTCCGATCAGTTTTTTATATTATAATGATCACCTGGCGATGAAACATGGGCACCGGTCGACTAACAAGGCCCTTGCACCTTGCCTTCCTCTTAATGCTAGCCCATAATTTTACTCCTCCATAGTGAAGTTACTATTACATGAGGGGGCCCGATTCACCTTAACTTTGCCAGAGGATAGAAGAATGAGTAATATTAGTTTCCTAGTCAGAGGCAAAAACTCCTTTGTCACCCTGGCCACTGGTCTAAGACTTAGAAAATACACAAGAGACAGTTCCTTTTCAAAGTGACCAACTCCAATAAAAAAGAAAGTTTAAACTCAGTGTAACATAAGCATCAGGTAAGTGTAATATTAGCGTCTGGCAAAAAACAACAAAAAAAAGCCAAAACCAAAAAGAACAGGGTGAGAACCACTGATTGATGTCAACAGATGATTATTAACAAAGATGGGTTCCTTTTCTTTAGCTCTAAGTCCCAATATAAAACCCACCCACATAACCGATACCATTGGTACAGCATAGTGCTAAGCAACATGCTGCAGGGAATAGTGCAACTCAATGGTAATTAAGCCCTTTTGTCATGCAGAGTTTTGTGGCATATCATTTACTACAAGGTGCTACACTGAATCCTGGCTGGCTTTGCTGTATATCACTCATGGACAGGCCGGCAATCTCGGGGCCTCCCCTGAGAGAAGCACACATACAGCCTCTGGCTGAGATGACGGTCAGCAGTCTTGGGCCTCCCACTGAGACAGGGACACAGACAACCTGTAGTTGAGATGGTGGCCTGCACTCTTTGGCCCCACAATGAAAAAGCAACATAGAGAGGACAGTCTCTGGTTAGGATGATGGCCGTCACTCTCTGATCCTGCCCTGACAGATGGACACAGACACCCTGTGGTTGGGATGATGGCTGGGCCCTGCACTGAGAGAGGGACACAGTCAGTCTATGGTTGAGGTGATGGCCATCACTCTCTGGCCTTGCACTGAGAGAGGGACACAAACAGCCTGTGGTTGGGATGATGGACATCACTCTCTGGCCCTGCATTGAGAGAGGGACACAGACAGCCTGTGGTTGGGATGATGGCCATCACTCTCTGGCCCTGCATTGAGAGAGGGACACAGACAGCCAGTGGTTGGATTGATGGCCATCACTCTCTCGCCCTGCATTGAGAGAGGGACACAGACAGCCTGTGGTTGGGATGATGGCCTCCACTCCCAGGCCCCGTCCTCAGGAAAAGATACAGACAGCTTGTTGTTGGGAATATGGTTGGGCCCTGTACTGAGAAAGGGACCCAGTCTGTGGTTGGGATGATGGCCTCCACTCCCAGGCCCTGTCCTCAGGGAGGGTCACAGACAGCCTGTGGTTGGGAATATGGCTGGCAATCTCTGGCCCTGCACTGAGAGAGGGACACAGACAGCCTATGGTTGGGATGATGGGCTTTCAAACTCAGCCGCATTCCACAAGTCAGCTGTTTTGAGATGTGCTGTAAGAAGGAACGTTGTAAGCCTGTTGGCTCTTTCTGTGGATTTAATTGTTGCTGCTCAATCAGTCTGGACGTTTACTATGCGAGCAAGCATTGGAGAACTTTCATTCACAAGAAGGTGGCCAGCTGTGGAGGAGGGTGGGTTGTGTTGGTCACCTTTCAGTGCCGGGGACTTCTAAATAAGGAAATATGGATGCTGGGGTGGGAGGAGATTAGAAGCTGGTGCTGCTGCGGGGGTTAGTTCTGGCTAGAACCTAGATAAAACAAGTGCAAAATTACTGCAAGAAAACGTCCAGCTGTGGAGGCAGGCAAGTTGTGCCAGTCACCCATCATGGCATCCTTGTTTAAAAATGTTATTGTGGGTGCTAGGGGCAGGAGGGTGGGTGGGGGATGCAGGGTTGTGCCTCTTTAAACAGTTGGGCTGGGGAGAAGGATCAGGGGCTGTTTTTCACTTTTTTAATTTCCTGAATATGAATAACAGTGCCACATTTCGTTCTTCATATCTGAAAAATTAATACTAAGAAACAGTGCATTATTTATAGTATTCAGGAAATACTATTTGTCCCTTGCACACCCCTAACAGACAGCCGGAGGTTGGAATAATGGATGACATTCCTGGGCCCACCCTGAGAGAGGAACACAGCCTGTGGCTGGATGATGACTGGCAATTTTGGGCCCTGCCCTGAGAAATGGACACAGCCTCTGGTTGGAATGATGGCTAACAATCTCGGAGCCCCACCCTGAGAGAAGGACACAGACAGCCTGTGGTTGGGAAGATGGACGGCAATCTTGGGGTCCCACCCTGAGAAAAGGAACAGAGATAGCCTGTGGCTGGGATAACGGCCTTCCTCGCCATGAGAGAGGTACACAGACAGCCTGTGATTGGGATAATGACCGACAATCTTGGGGTCCCACCCTGTGAGAGGGACACAGATCTGCTTGTGTTTGGGATGATGGCCAGCAATCTTGGGGCCCACCCTGTGAGGGGCACAGACTGCTTGTGGTTGGGATGATGGCCAGCAATAAAAAAGCAGAATGGATAGAGAAGAACACAAGGGCAACTTGCACAATTTGGGAGTTTAATAACATTGAGTCTTGCATTGGACCTGTGACAGAACTACTATCATACCACTTTCACACTACTGCATAAGATCAGCAGCTCCCAGAGGGCTGCACTACTGGATGTGTTGATTCTGAACCATCTTCGAATCCCACTTATTTCTATGGGATTTGGGGATGACTTAGCATCATCATTTCCTTTAGGGGAACCCTCTGGAAATGTCCGGGTATTTACCGGTGGTTAAGCAGGCACGCAAGATGATGAGCACCTTGTTGCGATCCAGTCTGAGACTGTCAGTCACAGAAACGTAGAATCTGCCGACAGAAAAGGACCACTTAGCCCACCCAGTCTGTCCAAGTGTTCCCTACCTATTCCACCTTCGCAGACCCTATCTGTTCTCCAGCGACACTCATCCCTCCCTGCCTCTTTTGTAATACAGTATACCCTATGTGTATCCCATGCATGTTTGAAATTAGTCAGATCATCGGATTCACATTCCCACTACTACCAGCAGGTGTCACTAGTACACTGGTGGTAAGGAACCACTCCAGCTAGAGTCAGAGAGAGGGAGACAACTTGGATTTCACTGAAATGTATATATTTAAAAAAATCCCGTATTTCAGGGAATAGAAAGGCTGTGTCATCGGTCCTGGACATGCCCTGACACACCATCTACTTGGCAGGGGTTGCCATTATGCCACTTTATGATTTTTGTTTTTAACTTACTTTTTATCCCTCCTGAATGCTCTCAGAGTTCCACTCCTTCAGGCATTGCTCATGATCCCTGCTCCTTAGAGTGCTCCAGTTACTCCCTACCTCCTCTTTTTGCCTCCATGGAGCACCTACACAGCATGATCTGCCCGTGGGTCCTGGACTGGATGGCATAGAGCGTCTGTTATCTAGGACCACTGAGGGTTTTTTCCGTTTTTCTTGTGGTTCCCTATCCTAGCCCCCTGAGATGCCGGCGCAAGGACATACATCCAGAAAGGTGACATGCTGATGCACGTTTCCTCCCAAGTGCCTAATAGAGTCCCCCCTCCCAGACTCCGCTGAACGGGGCCAGCAGAACCCTTGAGAGCCCATGCTTCCACCGGCTCTCTTGGGATGTCTGGTGCACTTGGCACCCCTGGTATCCCTCCCCGGGGAGGAGAGCATCTGTTGGGATGCTCAATCCTCCCTCTCCCCACCGACCAGAGTCTGTTCCCGAACCCAGGTCGCCCGCGCAGGGCAAGGTGTGGCATCCAGCGCCTCAACCTTCAGTGCCACCGGGCTGACTGTATGATTTTTTGAGTAGGGCAGCTCATTTAAACTATTGGGAGGGGGTATATGAACTGCATTTGTTTTACTTAGATCTCAAAAAAATCACAGTGTTATTTAGAATACACTCAGCACTGGCATGTACCAGAATGGGTAACTATTGAACACAGGTTATGTATACAGAATGGTTCAGAACTGCCTACTCTTTTATATTTTTTATGATGTATTTTATGATGTGTTTTTATGTTTTTACGTTTGCATGGATATTTGAATTTATGTTAAGAATCTGTTCAGTGCTTTAATATTTTGAAAGGCGCTATATAAATAAAATTATTATTATTATATGGACCTGTCCCTTCATCCTTAGCAGACTCACCCATGGAGTGCACCCAAAATACTCTGCTGAGGATCCTCAAGCAAACACACAGCAGAAGCATGACCTAACCAATTTCAGGTAATGGAATTGTTCTAATTGCAGGCACCAAGATACAATGCGCTCACTGGAAAACTCAATAGCAGATATTGTGCAACCCACGGGATTTACTCTGTTTCAAATCGTGCAACACAACCACACAGTGAGGCCCTCAGATGCTTACAGATATGACCAGCTACAACACACCATTCATGCTCACAATTACAGGGCTTGGACTGGGAAATAGCTCTCCTGAAACAGCTTAGAACTCCCTCTTCTATATCAACATGGTACAATATGTTAACATCACGTATTCATGGTGAAGCACAAGAGATGATGGGATGGTGGAATGGTGGAGGGCACAGAGTTGGAGACCGACACTTCAGGATGCAAGTATCCAAAAAATCTGGACCTTCTCAAGACAAGCAACCAGACTAACAGACCTAAAACCACAGCATTTCAAAATCCTCAGCATGTACTACACCACGAGAAAACTTCATAAGATGAAGAACATTCCATCTCCAAAATGCTGTAAATGTGACCACCCAGAGAGATCTCTGATACACCTGCTATGGCAATCCCCTTTGATCCATACCTTTTGGCAGGAGATAAAATCCAACCCCACACTAGGAAATGGAAGGCCTGCTTGAGCCTGACACTTACGTTACTGGAAACATGGGCCATTCCAGAGTGGCAAGCAGTAGACAGCACTGTATGTTCCTGGCAGCAAATACTGCTAAAAGACACATTTTGCAGTTGTAGCTTGATACCAGACCCCCTACATACCATTAATGGATTACAGATGTGATGGAGTGTCTCAGATTGTAAAGTTTAGCACACACTGTGAGAAATGCCCACTGAGTTTACCTTAAAAATATGGCCCACTTGAAGCACTAATAACAATCCCAAAAGGCTAATACGACTAAGCAATGTGGGTATTCACCTGAAGTACCCTTATTTATATCACTGTGCAACCCAGGTATCTATCTGGTCGCCAGAAAATGGGCTATTGTAGCTCATCTTGCTATCCAGTATAATATATAACTTGGTATCTGCTTCCCGCATCTTGCCAACCAGTATAATATATAAATTGGCATCTGCTTCCCTCATCTTGCTAACCAGTATAATATATAAAATGGTATCTGTTTCCCTCATCTTGCTAACCAGTATAATACATAAAATGGTATCTGTTTCCCTCATCTTGCTAACCAGTATAATATATAAATTGGTATCTGTTTCCTTCATAAAATAGCCTATGCAGTAACATCTTAATATCCCTAAACTTAGAAGCATTCTAGATGCAAGTATCTACAGGTATAAGCCACCAATACTATCACTTGAACCAGACCCTGCTGGCCAAACTGAAAAGTCATTAACCACTGAATTGTTTGTTATATATGTTTAGTTTGTGTGTACCATAGGCACTCTAACAAAAATTGTTAATATGATGGTTGTAACAAGATAACTCCTAACCGTTAGCACAACGTGATAAACCAGTTGCCATATTAGTTTGGCCCCTCCTATCACACATGTCTACCTACTTCTATGGTTGTCCCACTAGTTATAAGCTAGGCCTGACTAAATTACATCCAATTAACACTTGTATAGCTCTCTTCCTTCAAAACTCTGCAGTAGAATTAACCAGGAGTGGATGTTACGTGTCTAACTATGCTAAAGCATATGGAAGGAATGTTGTATATGTGTTTTGTATGTCTTGATGCTGAAATTTAAAGATACAAGTTACAAAAAAGAATACAATCAGCATATCACACAGCCATAAAATCTGAGTTCTGTTCTTTCGCCAAACATTTAAAAAAAAACTGTTGTGTCCATTTGAATCTCTGTAAATAACTAGAACCAGAACTTGAGTCCTATGGCTCTTTCATACGCCTCTGAATGTATTCTAAATAACAATGTGTTCTTTTTGACTCAAGATTGAAAAATACAATTTCTCTAGTTCTAAATAAGCTGGTCTGCCAGTCACTAAAATGGAGGACAGCACAACAGCTTCTTCTGCCAGTCAAGGGGCTTGTTGGGGGTGTGGCCATGCTTGACAGTATAGCCAAGAAAGCTCCGACTGAAACAGTTCTGAAACTTCTAAGGTGTTCTAGTGGCTATGTGGTGGAAAACTGTTTTATGTCAGCTAGTTTTACAAGCCCATAAAGCCTCGGAAAAAGGACCGTGTATGTACATTTACAGTGGAAACAATCACAACATACATTTGTGTGCATAACAACGTGCCACAACACAGTGTTGTGTGATGGCCCCAACTGCTGGTGGACCTGTAACAGGCAATCATTTTCACTATAATAATCTGGCAAACAACAACAGCACAATAAAAGCGTTGGGGAGGAAGACTGTGTGTGGTTAGTCAGGCATCCTCTTAGCCAATGACTGCATTGAACATGCCACTGTGCACCAAGAAAGAATGATGGATAGCCAATCACATTTCTGAGTGGCCATCTTCCTCTTCCTCTTCTTTATACGAATTCTAGACAAAAGAGGCAGTTGGGACTGCATAGCAAGCTAGTACACAATGAATGAATAAGAAGTTTAGCCCTTTGGTCAAAGGAAACACAGAATGTTCCGACAAACTTCTTGGCTGTAAGGATTGCTGCAACAGCATTTCATGATGACTGGCCACTGAGAAAGAAAAAATTCTGTCAGACTTACCATAGTTTATTGTTCTGTTAGCTCCAGTGTTGTTACTGAGACATCATAACAAATGGGTAAGATGCTACTAGGGACACTGGCACAGGTCAAAGTTGTGACATCAGCATTGAATGTTAGTGGCATGAGAGTTCCGTAACCTCTAATTCATCAGTCCACACTTCTTATCATGCAGTACAACCAAAACAGTAATGATAAAGATAATGCTAGTAAACTCACTGATGCCATGACTACAACATTCATGCATCATTCTATATGATCAGTGTTATGAGAAGAAAAAATGCCCCCTACCGTTTTAGACTTATTAAGACACTCTTGTTGTTCCTCAGGCAAATAATGAACGGGCTACGTCAAGCAGGAATCATGGAAACCATCGAGTCTCCCAATGAGGACAGATCTCATATGATGAAACATACTGCTGTGATATTAACTCTCCAAACTGAAAGCTCAAACAGTCCAAACTATCAGGCATTAGAATGATTAGTTATGTGCCTGAATGAACCAATTTGTTTAAGAAAAGTGCTGAAACATTTTAACGAATATACCAAATGCCAATCTCTTCTGAATCATCTCAACAATATTCTCCATTAGAGTTTAACAACAACTCTCGGGTGTGGTTCAAGTGACAACATTAGACCTAACAGAAAAAAAGAATTATGGTAAGTCTGATGAATTTCTTCTGTCTGTAGTGCTCTGCGTTGTCACCAGGAAGCCTGTGACAGGTTGGGTAAGACCCTATTGCATTTGTTATACAAATAAAAAAAACAGCAGCACCCACCACAATGAGAGACCACAAAAAACGGATATGTTTCTTACCATTTTATTCTTTCATTAAAAGTGCAGTTAACATTCCACTGTAGAATTCACTACCATTTGTACTCAGTTTTAAGTTATGTGCCTGGTAATTTATCAAATGTGCAAATTGTTCTGTTCATGACTGTTTTTAACTATGTATCAATTAAGGATTATTGATACCAATATATAGGATAGATCTTTGCACTGGTTGGGCACTCTGAGGAAGCTCAGGGCACACCTAAGCAAAACGTCAGTATGGCGTTGTACAGACTGTGACATCACTTCTTTGTGTTGGCAGTTTTTTCCGCCACTGGTATAGGTAGGTTGTTAACTGCACTTTTAATTAAAGGATAAAATGGTAAGAAACATAGCCATTTTTTGTGGTCTCTCATTCCAGTGGGTGCTGCTGTTTTCTTATCTGTCATTGTGATTTTTGCATTACCACCACTGCTTAACCCTGGTGCTGATTCTTGTGATATTTACATCTCATTTGTTAAGCACAGGAAGTTAACAGCAAGGATCCTTTCTGTCCTCTCCTATTCTGCCACTTGTCTGTCTCTTGCCTGTCTGATTGTGCAATCAAATTTTTCTTGTGGCACCTAAGAATTGGCCATTCCAATGGTCCCACAGTTTCCCCTGTTATTTCCCTTCCTTCACTCGCTGGTTCTATTCTTTCTTTCGCCTGTTGCTTCTCTGTGGTTACAAATATATGTGAATCTTTATGTGCGACTGTATTATATCGTTGAAATGACTGCAGGAAGCTGTTTGGGTTTATTAGAAAAGACAGCCTGGAATACAAGGAGATGCATTTTAACCTCCACAACCTTGTTTACAGAATTGTCAACAGGAAGCAAACTTCAGGACAAAATGTATTATTTTGTTGCACCTATTAAGGCTAGATGTGCTCTTCAGGCTGGCTTCAGGAAGGAAAATGGCAAAATTTGTATACATTTAGTGAAAAATAGGAGAGGTAACTTACAACAAAAAGATTCCGAGTTTGAACTGCCAGGCAGAAACATCTTATATAATGAGAGCAATGCTTTTCAAGAAGAGATTCATATGGAAGATTTTTTGTTTGTACTGCCTTGATGAAGAGCTATCTGGTACAATTGTAATTTTTATATTTTATTGTTATTGATAATAAAATGCTACTTGGAAATTTTATAACATCTCCTGGTCTGCCTATGCTTCCCAACCTATGCCTCTACAACAATGCTATAACAAATGGGTTCTAATAAGTGGTACCTATAAGATCCTGGGTGGGGGAGAATATTACCATAAATTTGACAATGAGTTCTTCTGTCTGACCTCTGCATACAGCAGCTTGGGCCAAACATTCCTTCCACTTGAGTTTGAAAATCAAGTCAGTAATGCTTGGAAAAAAGTGTAGAGAAGACCACATGGCTGCTCTTCAAGCTGGAGACAGAAACGTCTGTGCTTTTGGCCCATGACACTCTCCTGGACCTGAACAACCATGCCCTCATCAAAGCTGGTGGATCAGTTATGATACCACATAAGCCTTTATTGTACAAACTCAGAACCACTTAGGTAAGGTGGCCTAGCAAACTGTATTTTCTTAGCAGCTTGTCATCGAGGCACAGGTCAGGAAGCATAGGAAGACCAGGAGCAGTTGTAAAATTTGCAAATAGCATTTCATCATCAACAACAATAGGATAAAAATAAAAAAAAATGTTCAGGATAGCTATATACAAAGGCAGTACAAACAGAGAAAAACAAAGGCCTTCATTCGAGTGTTTCTTCTCAAAATGTACCATGTTTTTACCACTGCTGTATTATTACTGTATTCTCTGTATTTTGTTTCTGTCCCCAGGATGCATCTGAAATCGAGCAGTACTCTGCTCAGCATGCCTTCCTGGTAAAACTCTTCAGTAAATTTCAAATCTCAGTCTCTCTAGCAAAAATACTGCTGTACTTTTTATAACAAGTCTTTGCTAGGCAATTAACTCTGCATCTTCCGCTCATTAATAGACATCCTGTTTCTCATTAAATGTTCTTGTCAGTTTCTTAGCAGGTGCAGCAAAAAGAACATTGTGACCCAGAACTGACCTCTTGTTGGCAGCTTTGCTAAGATTTTGCAAACCAGCATCTCAGGTTAACCCCTTGAGTTATAAATAGCTTTTTGCAATCATTTCAACAGTATAATTATACATTTTCAAACAAAGGGATTCCAGTTTCACATAAAGATTCACATATATTTTTACAACCACAGATATGCAAGGGAGAAGTAAAGACAGAAGCAACAAGTGAAAGGAGAGAGACAGCGAGAGGTGGAGAATCATGAAACCGTCAGAGTGATCAGTTCCTAGGTATCACAAGAAAATCTGGTTGCACAACTAGACAGACAAGAGACGGAAAAGGAGAGAATAGAACAGATCCTTGTATTTAACTTTTTCTGCATAACACATGGGACAGAGTCTTATTCAACCCTGTCACATACCCCCCTCTTTAAGAGGGAACCTGTTTTACAAAACAGGTTTCCAAAACTTTCTATTAATCCTCTTCTAACATTAGCTTATAACCTTTACAGTTCAGCGCATATGTAGTATAGTAAACAGAGAAGTTTTAACTCAGACATTTTTTTCAACCTTCGGAATTCTCAATTCCTGATCCATATCTTGACAGGAAATCAGCATTGACGTTCTCTTTCCCAGATTTGTGCATCACTTTAAATTTAAACGGCTGTAGTACCAGGTGCCACTATGTAATTCTGGAATTTGTATCCTTCATTTGGTTAAGCCAACAGAGAGGATTAGGATCTTTGTGATCTGCTATACTGTAAGTACAAAATCAGTTCCTAGCAAATAAAACTTAAGGGACTCCACGGCCCACTTTGCCGCAAGGCATCCCTTTTCAATGGTGGAGTATCTATTCTCTCTGTAGTGCAACTTTATATTGATATATAGAATGGGATGTTCCTTCCCATCTATATTCTGACTCAAGACTGCACCTAGGCCTGTCTACCTCTGATGCATCTGTCTATACCAAAAATGGTGTCTCAAAGTCTGGGCTTCTTAAAATAAGGCCTGAACATAATGTAGCCTTGATGGCCCAAAAAGCATCATCACACTCTGGGGTCCATTTCACATTATTTGGGTACCGTTTTTTCGTGAGTTAAGTGAGGGGGGGTAGCTAACTGAATGAAGTTGGGAATAAATCTCAGATAGTAACCAGCCAACCCTAAAACTAACCTGACATGTTTCTTTGTTTTACGAACAAGGCTGTTAGCTACAGCTTCTATTTTGAAAACCTCTGGCTTGATTTCTCCATTTCCCAAAATATAGCCTAAATATCTGGTTTTCTGCATGCCCAATGCATATTTGGTAGGATTAATTCTCAGATCTGCCTTTTTTATCATCGCCCAGTTTTTCCTCCTCCGGGTAGAGTGGTCTTACACTGACCCTGGCCCCACCCCGGACCAGGTCTGGCATGCGGTTCTCGTAACCATACTTGTCTGTGCGATGACAGGATTCCCTCCCCTTCAGGGACCTGCGGCACAAACACTGTTGGCTACACCGCTCGAATCCGGGGGTGCAGGGCTCTGCCATCAGCCGCCGCAGCCCCCCCCGCCATTTTCCTCTGATTTGTGCCCTGAGGTGCCAGATGTGCAATGGTGTCAATGCACCTACATGCAGATGCCCGCCGTGCTCCACCCCCTTATCGTGCCCGCAACTGTAGTGCACCCTGCTTCTGCCAGGTGCCACTGCAGCACGACGCACAGCCCTCATCCACCCCAGAGGAAGGAGAGCAGTCGTGGGATGCTCGATCCTTCCTCTCCCCTGCCAGCCCGAGTCTGTTCCAAAACCCGGGTCGCTGGCATGGCGCGAGGTGTGACATTCAGGACCTCAACCCTCAGTGCCAGTGGGTCGGCACAGATCTGCCTTTTTGACAGATTGGATAACTGTTTGTAGGTGTTTCAGGTGGCGTTTCCAGTCTGGACTGTATACCACAACATAATCCAGGTAAGCAGCACAATAACCAGTGTGAGGGGATAAAATTACACCCATGTACCGCTGGAATGTAGTGGGTGCACCATGTAAACCAAATGACATGGAGGTGAACTGATAGAATCCAACAGGGGCGGCAAACACAGGTTACTCACCTGTAACAGTAGTTCTAGGAGTGGTATATGTTGTTCATCTATATGTAATGGCATGTCTTTTCCCTTTAAATATCTTGCCAGAAGTCTTTAAGCTGGCTCCTCCTACCCACCCAGGTGGTATATCCCTTGGCTCTGTCCCTTGATGCCAGATCTTGCCCACTGGAAGCAGTGGTTGTGCATCAAAGCCAGGGAGGTTGGGTGGGCCTGTGTGGATGAACAACATATACCACTCCCAGAACTACTGTTACAGGTAAGTAACCTGTGTTTATATGGATGTGGATATGTTGTTCTTATCCACACATTATGGCAGACTCCTAGCAGTTCTCTGGGAGGGGGGAGGAAAGGCACACGGCCCTGCTTAGGAAAAAGAGCTTGGAGAACTGAGGACCCAAAAACAGCATCCTGGCGTGACTCTAGGTCAATGTGGTAGTAGGAAATGAAGGTGTTTGCGGACATCCAGGTAGCAGCCCTGCAGATTTCCTGGATAGGGACACCCCTAGAAGCAGCCAACAATGCAGCGGTGTGGTGGGTGAAATGAGCCCTCAGCCCTCCAGAAGACTCCCTACCCACCAACCTATAACAGAGATCAATGTGTGATGTAATCCATCTGCCCATCATCTGCTTGGCTGCAGGTCTGCCAGGTGCAGCTTCAGTGTAGGTGACAAACAGCTGGCAAATCTCTCCCTGAACTTCAGCCATGCGCTTCTTATAATAAGCAAGCGCTCGTCTCAAGTTCAAAGTATGGAGCCTGTATTTGGCATCCGATGTGTGACTGGGGTAGAACACTGGTAGAGTCATCACCTGGTTCAGGTGGAACTCCAACAACAACCTTCGGAAGGAACTTCGGGTTGGGGTGCAGGACAACCTTGTCCCTGTGGAAGACCAGATAAGGAGACTCAATGGTGAGCACCTGGAACTCCCCAATTGGCGGTCTTCCACGACAGGTGTGAAATCTCACACCTGTGCATCAGTTTGACTGGCTTGCCCATGAGCTTTCCAGTACCAGCAATAGATCCTATGGTGGTGGTTCATGCACCAGAGGGGGAATGTGGTCAAGGCCTTTGAAAAAACACCCAGACCATCTTCTCCTGTGCCACAGTCTGCTGATCGGCCCGTGCCCAGTAAGCAGAGATGGCTGCCAGGTGCACCTTAAGGGTCATTGACCAAAGATCACCTTTGGAGAGAGACCAAAGATAGTCTAGAATGCTAGCCACTGGACAGGACAAAGGGTCCAGCCCCTTGTCTGACACCAAATGGAGAATCCTTTCCACTTGAAGGCATAGCATGTCCTGGTCGATTCCTTCCTAGATGCCTCAACTACAGTGAGTACATCTTCAGAGAGACCTCAAGTCTGAAACTCTAGCCACTCAGGAACCAAGCTGTCAGGTGCAGGGATTGAAGGTCCGGGTGGAGGACCTTCCCCTGATTGACTGAGCGCAGGTCTGGGCATGCTGAAAGATACCTCAGGAGCCTGATGCTGAGGAGATTGGAGTACCAAAACTGGCGAGCCAGACCGGCGCCACCAGGATCACCTGTGCCTTGTCCCTCCTGACCTTGAGGAGCACCTTGTGGATCAAGGGAAGTGGAGGGAAGGCATAAAAGAGGCATGGGGTCCATGGCCTTGAGAAGGCATCCAAGCTGTGCTGAAGGGGGCAGGTACAAAACAGCCTCAGCTTTGCGTTCTCCCTGGAGGAAAACAGGTCCACCTGATGGGTGCCCCACTGGGAGAACAAGCTGCGTACTACCTCTGGATGGAGAGACCAATTGTGGTACACCTTGTCCACATGGCTGAGGGCATCTGCCAGCTGATTTGAGGCTCCTGCCACATGAATGGCTAGGATATCCACCTCCAGTCGGCTCATGAGGGTCCAGATGTAGAGAGCTTTCCTGCACAGAGGCTGGGAGTGCGTGCCACCATGTTTGTTGAAATAGTACATAGTCGTGATATTGTCCATCTGGACCTGAACCACTTGACCTCGAAGGAATGGAGCGAATGCAGTCAGTGCCAGCCGGACTGCTCAGAGTTCCATGGGATTCCTTGGGGGTCCAGAGCCTGTAGACTCTTGTGTTCCCCCATGTGGGTACCCAGTCCATGACAGAGGCATCGGTCATCAAGATGACTATCGGCTCGGGGTGGACAAACAGGATTCCTTCCTGCATATGCTCTAGGATGGTCCACCACTGGAGAGCATCCCACATCTTCTGGGTCACAGTGATCAGCTGGTCGAAATGACATAGTCACTGAGTCCACTGGATGGCCAGCTCCCATTGAAGGGGGCGCATACGCCACGGGGCCCATTGGACCATGGAGGTACAGGCCGCCATGTAGCCCAGAAGTTGCAGGAAGTCCTGGGCAGGGGGCAAGTGCCCCTAACCCCCCCCCGACATCATCATATCAAACGCCAAAAGGGCTAAAAATTGCTCATTTAAACATACAAAGTCTCAGACCTAAGATGTCTGAGCTAGAATCCTGGATTAATCAATACACTCCTGACATCCTGGGCATCTCTGAGACCTGGATGAAACCATGCATCAAACAACATGTGGCTGCTGTGCCTGGATATTGGATCAACTGGGAAAAAGGGGCGGTGGTGTCCTCATGTATGCCAGGGAACACTTGGACACTGTTGAAATACCTGTGTCTGAATCTGGACCTGGGTGGTCACAAACTGTGCCCGAAAGATAAAATCAGCAGAGGTCCTCTCAGACGGTATAAGCAACCACTCGCCAACAGTCTGTGTATGGCTTAACAACTTCCGTAACACCCCATCTAAGATCATCACTGTGCAGGTCAAGTCCAGGTTTGACAGCAACAACTTTGTCGATACCATCCTAGAAACTGATTGGGATCCAATTAATACCCTGCTGGACGTTAACTTGGCACTAGACTATTTTTTGGCAAAATTCACTAATATTGTTGATCAACACGCCCCTTTTAAAGAGTTGCCTGTTAAAAGGTATTAAAGCACCGTGGCTCACCAAGGAATTAAGGCAGCTCATGTCCACTCGCGATAAGGCATCGAGGACTTATAAGGATTGTGGGCTACCTACCAACTGGCAAACACAGAGGAACTAAGGAACAGCTGCAAGAACTGAATCCAAAAAGCAAAATAACTCTACTTCAAGAGACTCCAGATTGAGCATTTTAGTAATCTGAAAGAATTCTGGTGACAGGTTAACTCCCTTTTGAAGGGTAACATCTCTCAGACCCCCAGTTCCCTTGATGCCCAGGGGATATCTCTCACTGACTCCCCCCCCCCCCACATCGTCCCTGGCTTCAATGAGTTCTTCACCAATCTGGATAGGTACACATCACTATTTTCTGGTTCATCCACTCCCCCCCACAACCTGACCCCCTGCCATCAGTCGATTCTATGGACTGCCCTACCTTTCATATAAAGCTTGCAACCTTTGCTGAGGTTCGCCATTTCCTCATGAACCTAAAGGCTGACAGCTCTCCTGGCCACAACACTCTAGAGCTTAAATTCCTTAAGTTGGGAGCTGATGCCCTAGCCCGCCCTGTTCGAGATTTATTTAATCGATTCTTCCTTACTTGCACCATCCCTGAAAAATGGAAAGTAGCAGTGGTCATCCCCATCCACAAGGGAGGTCCCAACTCGACAGTGGACAATTTCCAGCCTATTTCAATACTTTGTCATCTAGCAAAAATACAAGAGCAGATAATCTATGACCACCTTCAGGATTACCTTGACTTCCACCATCTGCTCTCAACCTCTCAGCATGGGTTTAGGAAAAAACACAGTACACTTACAGCTTTGATTACAGTAACCTCTGACATATTCCGTGAAATGGACCATGGCCAAGTCACTGGAGCAATTTTCATAGACTTGACCAAGGCTTTTGACTTGGTTAACCATGACCTTCTATTACAACAACTGCATGTCCTTGGCCTTGATGCCATTGCCCTGTCCTGGACCCAAAGTTACCTTTACGGCCGTACCCAAAAAGTAAAATGGGCAGGGTACCTATCTGACCTAAGGCCCATTACCCATGGTGTCCCCCAGGGCTCCATATTGGGCACATTACTTTTTTCTCTGTATATTAATGACCTCCCTAATAATTCTGGTGGGGCCTTTGTTCATCTATATGCAGATGATGCTATCATCTACCATTCTTCTCCTGATATCGGGTGGCTCAATTCAATGCTAGCCTCTGATTTCCACACCCTTGAGGACTGGTTCCTTCAGAAGCAGCTTGTCCTTAAACTAAAAAAACAAAGAGCATGTTATTCTCTAACTCATCTGCATCAACCCTCCCCCCTCTGGCTGTACTCTCATGTATTAGGGATGCACTTGAATTGGTCAGGTCCTTCAAATACTTGGGAGTCACCTTAGATCCCTCACTTACCCTGGATGCGCATGTTACAGCCATCACCAAAACTATAAACCAAAAAAATCGGTGTCCTCTTCTGCATCCATCTGTTCCTTACATTGACCTCCTGCCGCAAGATTGGGGGTTGCCACACTCTTGCCCCTCCTTGTGTATGGTGCTCCATTACTACTTTCTGCTACCACATCTGTACTATCATGCCTATCACAGGCCTACCATAGAGCTGGCAGGTTTGCTCTCAGGGCTAGCGCTTGGCACCATCACTGCAATGCCCTGTCTGCCCTGGGATGGCTACTCTATGAATTAAAATGATGCTATGCAACACTAAGCTTTATACATAAGCTTGTACATCGCTTCACTCCTCTTTGCCTTGCTGATATTGTTCAACGTTGTCTCCCTCGACATACCCTCAGATCTACTTCCTTGCCAAACTTACGATTCTCCATGGCTCGGAGATCGTTTCCATTTTCTGCTGTCTCCTACTGGAACTCTCTACCTCTTTCTATACTGGTCTGCACCTCCCTCTCTCAGTTTCAAAGTTTGCTGTTATCTCACCTAACCGCTCCACCTTGCTCCTGCTTCCGCTGACTCCTAACCCCTGTTCACTCCTTGCATGATTCTCCTAGCAAAACTTTCCACTCTCTCCATCTCCTGTTCTCCAAGACAAAAAAAAAAATAATGTAAATGATGTCTGTATGTATGTAAGCTTTTGTTGACTGTGCTTTAAATTGCTTATTTTGCATAACTGAATGCAATTGATGTACTCTCTTACTGTATGACTGCTCCTTGTCTAATTTCTTGTATCAATGAATGCACTATTAATGTACTACACTTCCCAGGTCACCCCTGAAAAAGGGACTGTCTTGTCTCAGAGGCCTACCCGGTTACCAAAATTCAATAAATAAATAAATCTTTCTGCAGAGACATCGGCAGAACCAGAGCGAGCACTTGTTCTCCATCGCGGTCACGATTGAAGATCGTAGCGGTGAAACTCTTACGAGTTTAAGTTTTGGTAAGTAATCCGAATATTTAAGCACCAGGGACTACTCAATGCGGGAGTGGTAAGGAGGGAATCTGATTCTTCCAAGCAGAAAGGAACATCTGGCGTCAAGGGGTGGGGCTGAGTGATATACCACCCGGGTGGGTGGGAGGAGCCAGCTTAAAGACTTCCGGCAAGATATTTAAAGGAAAAGGACACGTCATAATGTGTGGATAAGAACAACATATCCACATCCCTGGAAATGCAGTTTTGTCTGTGGACTCTTTAGCTAGGGGGAATTTGCCACTAACCCTTGGTGAGATCAAGGGTACTGATATACTTGGCACTCCCCAGTCTGTCCACCAAATCGTCTATTCTGGGCATAGAATAACTGTCAAATTCTGACACTTGATTAAGTTTCCTAACATCAAGGCAGATTCTTACACCGCCTTCTTTTTTATTTACAATCACCATTGGTGATGTCCAAGCACTTCTCAACTCTTCTATGATACCCAGTTCTTTCATTTTTTGTATTTCCTTAACCATGTCTGATCTTAACTGCTCTGGTAATCTGTATGACTTTTGTCTGATAGGGTGAGCATTTCCTGTCACAATTACGTGTTCGACACCTTTAGCTCGGCCTGGCACTGTGGTAAAAGTATTGCCAAATGTCTTTAGCAAGCTACAAATTTCTGCAGTTTGTTCTGTGGCTAAGGAAACATTCACCTTTATAGCATCAGCAATTATAGGTTGTTCCAGTCTGTCATAAGCTATATCAATATCTTCATCAGTTTCTGGCAAAAGTAGAAAAGCAGACTTTGGTGTTTTTTCAATCCATTTCTTCAGGAGATTAGCATAGTATATCTTGGTAGGATTTTTCCTATCAGGGGTCTCAGTCTCATAGCCAACTGTGCCAGTATGTCTAAGCACTTTATAAGGCCCTTGCCACTTCATTAACAGTTTATTTTCTGTAGTGGGTAACAGTAGCAAGACCTTTTCACCTGGCTCAAAACTTTTTCTTTTGTTCCATGTTCATAATATGCCTTCTGCTGGTTTTGGACCTCTTCATGATTACTATGGGCAATTTCAACATATTTTGCCAGCTTCTTTCTCAGGGCACACACATAAGATGTAACAGATTCTTTCTGAGCAGGTCATATTCCCATGTTTCTTTTATTACATCTAGTGGTCCTCTATCTATCAATCAATCAATCAAACTTTATTTAACCAGGCATAAACACCATTCAGCAAGCTCATTTTCAAGTGGTCCTGGACATTAATACAATACAATACATAGTCACAGATGCGGTAGCCAAAAATGCAAAAACATTGTACAGGTGAAGGTCGCTATAGGCCTGTACATACAGGTCTGACATATGTACATGCAATTACAATTCATAATAAGTTCACAGGAGAGAGAAGAGACGGCAATCCTAGGCTGTCTCCACTAAATAGAAGCTAGTACCTTCAAGATAATAAGTAGGGAGGGGAAAGAACAGCGCGTAGGTGTGCTAGGGGGAGGGGATAGGATGAAGAAGACCAGGAGTGGAGGTGATAGACTAGTAAGTGCTGGGTATCCCTTACTAGGGATGTGAGTTGAGCGAGATTCTGAACACAGAATTCATAGGCGGAACCAGAAGCTAAGGGCTCATAGTTGCCTAAAACAGCTACATGTTTCCTTCATATATTCGGCTATCAGAGCTTTGAATGTGACTAGACCTTGGAGGTAAGAAAAGCTTTAATGAGCTTTGCATGGCATTCCAAAGTGATGGGAGTGAAAAACTGATTGCGGCCGAGCCATAGGTTGTTTTCACTCTAGGAATCTGGAAACAAAATATGGAGAAGCCTCTCAAGCCATAGGATCCCTTGGCATGTTCGAAGAAACTCGAGATGTATACAGGAAGATTATCAGACAGTGCTCTAAAGAGCCAGTGGAGAGCATTTCTTTTCCTCCTAGTTGAGAGTGAGGGCCATCCTGTCTCTTGGTACAGTAGGCAGTGGTGAGTACGAAGAGGTAGGTTAAGGATAAATCTTAAGGCCTGGTGGTAAAGAGCGTCGAGTTTGTTGAGCACCGTTGAGGGGCTAGGGTCTAGGTTACCTACTATACAGCATTTCAAATTGTGAAAAATCTGTTAATACTTGTGGCACTTCTTTGTAAGCAAATAGCAGGTGAGGTAAGTATTGGTCCCAGTCTTTCCCTTCCCCTTTCACAAACCTTTTTTAAAATGCATTTCAGGGTTTGATTGAAATGCTCAACAAGACCGTCTGTCTGAGGGTGATAAGGGGAGGTTTTTACAGCAGTGATACCTAGTAGTTGGTACAGCTCCTTCAGTAAAGCAGCACCAAAATTACTACCCTGATCAGCAATAAACTCTTTAAGTATGCCCACCCTGCTGAAAATTTTGGCAAGCTCTGCTGCCACTTTTGGGGCTGTGACAGTATGCATAGGAACTGCCTCTGGGTATCGAGTAGCATAGTCACATACTACCAAAATGAATTGATTACCCTTTTTACTTTTGTCTAAAGGGGCCAACAACATCCATTGCAATTCTCTCAAAAGGCACATCTATCAAGGGTAGGGGCACCTTGTCTTTTTTAGTCACTGGGGCTACTTTCTGACACTCAGCACAGGCACTGCAATAGGTAGCAACATCTTCATGAGTTCCAGGCCAGTAAAATCTGTACAGCAATCTGGCAAGGGTGCGGTCCCTCACTGAGTGACCTGCCATAGGACTATCATGTGTTTTCTGTAACAACTGAAATCTATACTTTTGTGGTAAAACCACCTGTTCTATCTGTTCCCGTGTCTGAGGTTTAACCCAAACTCTGTACATTAACCGTTACACTTTTTTAAACATTGATTCACCCTGTTTTGGTTTCACCCCAAACTGCTTAAAATAACCCTGGAGAGAATCATCATTAGCTTTCTCCAAAACAAAATCTCAATCAGTTATCAGTTTAGTTTCAGCATTTTCATATATTGACCCCTTATGTCTATCAGTCTTTTGTTGCCACTGTTTCTTCAGGCATTGTCTTTCTTTCCTGGACTTCTGGATCTTGGAGCTGTGCTCAAACAAGGCTAAATCAAAATCACTGAAAGAAAAGCGTCTCCATCACTTGAGATTTTCTTTGCCTGAGCTCTTGTCATCACGGCTGCTGAAACATCAGGATTTACTCCCTCTGTGATTAACTCAGTAAATCCTGGAAAGTCATTTCCAGTAATCACAGGTGCAGATAACTTAGGTACTACTTCAACTTTCATTTGGTGTGACGCTCCATTAATATTCAGAGTCACTTGGGTGGTGGGATAGTATCGAGTGTCCCTATGGATGCAGATGTCACCAGTACCTATTCCTTTTGCACACTGTTTTCCCAGCACTTCAATATGCACTAGTGTCTGTCTGCTTCCTGAATCTATAAGTCCCTTCACAGTCTTATCTCTCACCTTCACATCTGTTAAATACTTGCCCCAATTTGCTAAGAAGAAATCTGCTGCAGTGTTACTCTCCTTACTGTGGCAGTTTCTTGCAATATGCCTTGGCTTATTACAATAATAACAAAGTCTTTGTGTGCAGATTTGTTACCCTCACCAGAGTTCTTGTCAGACTTGGAGATAAGTCGGGAAAAAGAGGGTCTTACCGGTGCTTGGCTGTTACCTCGCTGCTGTGGCATCTGTCTGGCCATCTGGTAGTCCTCAGCCAAAGAAAAGTACAGTTACATAAGAACTTACCATAACAGTAGATCTTCAAAAGGAGCTCTTGCAGCAGGTAACACCGTTAGGACTAAGACACCAGGCACTAGGACCCCACGGAAGATTTCTAGCTAGCAGTCTACAGTGGGGGACCGCCCCTGACATTGGCCCAACCCCGATGTCACGTATGGTATAAAAGGGGTGGTCCCTCAGCCCATCCTCAGTTCTCCCACCAGAGACCCCGGCACAAAGAAAGAATACGGAGAATCGAGGAGATTTCTCATAGATGAAGAATCATCTCTGCCCCCCCAGTGTAGGTCTCTTAGTGCTGACTGTTCCACTTTAAGAAGAGTGAGATCTGGGTTTTATTCCAGCATGGGGTCCCAGTACAGTTGGTGGGAGTGAACAGGAAACTCTAACCAAGATGATCTGAGGATGGTGGCCTGGTGACCCAGGGAGAAGGAGCCAAGCAACGGGCTTCTGGCCATCCTCTGAGCATACTCTGTTGCCTACAGCTGGGTGGGCAGTGTGCTGGGAGAAGTGCTGTCACTGGCAGTGCATCCCAGCCCTGGGAGGGAAAGTGCCACTGCCCACCACTGCAGCAACCCCTGACTATGGGACAGGGAACTCCCCACAGAAATTCAGGCCCTGGTTTTATCACTGCATGTGCTTGAGGCCAGACCAAGGAGTGAGGGCCGTTGGTAGAGGAGTTCGGGCCTCTATGTGAATGAGACTGTGGGGTACAAACTTCTTTAGATATCAACAGATGATGGCCCCTGCACTTTCAGGCCTCATACAATGAAGCCTGCACTCCCAACAGATATGAGGTCTTCTGGGGGGTTTTGGATGCTCCACTTCAAAGACCCCACCATGGGGAAAAGCAGTGGAGGATGAAAGGTGGCAGATTAATGGGGTTAGAACTAGGGCTGGAGGTGCTGGCTTAAGGGTTGATGTCACTGGGGGAATATACACATAGTAGGTAAAAAAAAACACAGACTGGCACGTGCACCATTTACCATGTCAGAGGAAAGTGGGCTGTTGCCCAGCCGTGAGACTCGGCATGTTAACCCTGACTATGCTGCAGACTGATATATCAGTCCCAATATTCTTATACGTTCTAATTCTGGCAGCAGCCTAAGGGTTAAGTTGGAACCTCTGATCATAAAAAAAATCTTGTTGTCCTTAACTGCCCTACACATAATGTGGATCTATCGAATGCTATTTTTATGTACAGTCCATTCCACTTGTATAGAGTCTGGATATATGCACTTTTTGGATAGATGCACATTTCTCTTCAGTTGCAAATCATTTAAACACATGTCCTACTCTAACACTATTTAGTTTTTTTTAGTTTTATGCATAGCATATTTTGGTTGTATGCAGCTTTTTCCCCTCTCTTTTCCAGGTATTCTGAATGACTGAGGTGGTAATTGTTCAGATTTGGATTAAAATCAGATGCCAAATGGTACTGGAGGTTCAGCTTAAAAGATATGAGGAGTCCTGTATTCTCAGTACGCTGCAAGCGAAACAATCGAGAAAGTTAAGAGAACTGTGCTCTCCACTGAGCATGAAGTAAACCTGCTTGATAAGCATTCTTCCCTGACTGGAATAAAATAAGAACCTTCATTACTCTACTTCTAAACTTGCCTTCCTGCAGGCTTTTAAAACATATAGTTCCCTTTCGGGATAGATGCAGTTTCGGATGTATGCACAAATATTGCTGTCCCCGACAGTGTGCATACAAGACAAATTACTACTTGAAAGGAGTGATGCTCTTGTGCCTGCACTAGCAATAAATTTTGTATGCATAAAATCAACATGTGGCAATCTGTTTTTCCAGTGACTGCCAGCTTGCCCTGAAACAACAGTAAGGTAAGAGATTTTAGCTAGCTACTGTGTGGATATAAAGAAAGGAAACTGTAGTTTTTGGGGCCTAAGTATAGGACAGGAGGGATGTTTATTCTGACACATGAATTGGAGTGCCATTCACTCAGAAGGTCATGACTAGAGGTGTGGGAAGGTGGCACAATTCGCAAATTAATTGGCGATGTTTGCCAAAATCATGACGTGCAGACTTTGCAAAGTTTTCGGCAGGGGAAGTGACACCTTTTCAAGCAAAGTCATGCAAATTCGCTGGTGAAGTTGCAACTTCGCCATGACTTTGCCTGAAAAAGTGTCGTTTCACTAGGGGAAACTCAATGCGAAGTGGCAAAGGGGGCCATTCGCAAAGTTATCTTTGAAGGCAAATTTCGAAGCTTTGCTGGTGAACTAAAAACTTCACATCTCTAGTTATGACTTCCCTCACTCCTCACTTGCAAATCCTCTGAACTGAGCACCCCCGGCCGAGCCATATTCACCTACACACTGGTGAGCAAGGAGTCAAGGATCGATCCCATTTTGCCTCGAAAGATTAACCTATCATTGGCAGCATGTGAGCCAGTATCTGAAATACTTTTAACAGAAAACATAACTTTTGAGGACTCCTGATATCTAATGGGAGAAAAATATAATATTTAGACCTAAGTCAGCTTGTATTTCAACATCTTGCTTCCACTTTTTAAGGATGCACAGCGAAGCTAAAAGCAGATGCTTTGTGAGCAGACTGGGGGGAATGGTCAAAACAGGAAAAGGCATCCTGCTTAATCCTGCCCCTCCAAGGGACAGCAGCTCAGCAAGGTGACCTGTGTGCAGCTTTAATGCAAAGCTACAGAAGGTGTAGGGATCTGTAACACTGCACAGCAGGAAGTTCAGGAACTAGTTCAGAAAAAAAAATACTGGGAACAATAGTTGTTTTCCTTTTGCAACAAATGGCATAGTATTGGTCAGATAAATACAGCTTACTCACCTATACCCGTAGTTCTATTAATGGTATTCAGTTCACATCTGCACATAGGCAGTCTTCACAGAGACAGCTGAGTCATCCAAATGTCTTCAAGATAAACTCCTCCCACCACCCGGGTGGTGCAGTGAAGCCCACCAAGATAAAGTCCAACTCTGCAAATTCTGCAGTAGAGTTATTGCGGCAAACAATGCAGTTTCAATGGGAGTTAATCCATTTTGTCATGCAGGAAACCTGTAACACTGTGCTTCATCCTGGCGGGCTTCACTGTATATCCTGTGGCTCTGCCCCATAATGTCAGATCTTTGCATGCTAGAAGCAGGAAACCAAGCACCACTCACCAGGGAAGGTTGGGTTGGTGGTGTGCATGTGAACTGAATACCTTTACTAGATCTATGGTTACAGGTGAGTAATCCAGATTTATAGGAACGTGGATTCAGATCACTATTCACACACAGGCAGACTCCTAGCAGTCCTCCAGGAGGAGGGGCAAGGCATATACGTCTATTTGGCAAATAAAAACTAGAGGACTGTGACCCAAATGGCAGCATCCTGATGCCCTCACTACATTGATGCTGTAACGCGGGATGAAGGTGTGCACTTAGCCCAGGCTACAACCCTGCATGTCTCTGCAATGGGGGTATCCCTGGACGCAGCCACCAAGCCAGCTGCATGTCTGGTGGAATGAGCTTTATACCCCTTGGGCGACACCCTACTACAGTCAACCTATAGCAGCGGCCAATGCAGGATGTAATCCACCTGGCAAGCATCAGCTTAGCTGTTGGTCTGACTGGAGTGGTCCCAGCACAGGTGACAAACAGCTGGCGAACCTCTCTGTGAACTTCCCCGTGTGCTCCTTGTAATGAGAGAGTGCCCTCCGCAGGTCTACTGTATGAATCCTGCCATCAGTGTCCAAGGTTGTACTAGTGAAATACACCAGGTTAATCACCTGGTTCAGGAGAAACTCTGACACAACCTTCAGGAGGAATTTCTTACTGGGGTGAAGGACTACCTTGACTTTATGGAAGACCCAATACAGAGGCTCCACCAAGAGCACTTGGAGCTCACTAATCCTTCTGGCTAACATTATGGCCACCAGGAAGGAGCTCTTCCATGATAAGTGTGACATCTCACATCCGTGCACGGGCTCGAATGGCATGCCCATGAGCCCAGGCAGTACCAACGGACCTACAGAGGGTGGGGTTCATCACTAGTGGGAACAGGTGACCTAGACCTTTGAAAAAGCACAAGACCACCTTCTCCTGCACCATTGTCATGGAAAGACAATATCTGTCGGAAGATAAGGACCATTTGGCTGACCCAGTCTGCCCCTTTTTCCCTACCTACAGTATCATTGTACACCCTACCTGATCTCAGGCTCTTTCTCCCTCCCCAGTTCCTTTCTACTGAGATTTCCTGATGCCTATCCCATGCATTCATGAACCCCACCACTGTTTTCACCCCCACTACCTCAGCTGGTAGGCTGTTCCAGGAATCCACTACTCTTTCTGTGAAGAAGTATTTCCTCACATCTCTCCTGAATTTACCCCTCCCCCAACTTTGTAGCATGTCCCCTTGTCTTTGTGCATCTTTATTTCCTAAAAAATACCTTCCTCCTGTATCTTATTTACTCCCAGACAGTCTGCAGTTTGGAGGCAAACTGTGGAGCTAGCACCAAAAACAAATGATGCATTCCCCATTTTGTTTTTCCGCATGTACCTTATCTTTTTTTCCCCAACTTTTTCTCACCTCCAAATTCACCGAATGGCACTCCCCAGCCATATCACTGACCTTCTCATGGACTTACTGATCATCAACCACTTGCCCAGAATCACGACTGCAGTGGGTGGCTTGTCCTGTCAGTTGAGCTTGGGCCTATGGGGGAGCTGGACGAGTGTCAAGTCAGGACTTTTTATCCAGCTCCTGTTTTTCCAAGGTGCCACTGTGATGGCATGCAATGACATGCACGCTGCATCTCCCCCCACAGGATCCTTCCTTTCTGTCCAGCTCCTTGAGTGGCCTGAGTCCATTACTGAACTCAGGTTGCTGCCACTGCGAGCTGTAGGTCTACCACTGCGCTATAAGGCCAGCCCTTGTGCACCATTTATTTTTACCCAATCTGTGGCAAATTGTAGAAAGTGTTGCAAAAAACTTGGGACCCTTTTAAATGAGAATTTCCACATTTTGGTGCAATCAAGCAGGTACAGACGCAGGCAGAAAATGTATTTACGCTATCCTCTGCACCTTTTGAACCCCCCCCCTCACTAATTTTAAAACAGGAGCCCTGTCTCCTAGACCTCATTTGCTCTGGTAGCTTAGCTTGACGTTACAATCCTCTATGTCTGACATCACAATATGCTGTTGTGGAAATGATTATGATGTCACTAGCAGAGATTTATGACATCAGATGTAGACAAGCAGCCAGTACAGAAAAAGTCTTGGGGGATCGTGATCATGTTTATATGTTAACTTCCAAATTTATAAAGAAAATGGGAAAAGGAAATTAAAAAAAAAGTTTCAAACCTAAACTGAAATGTGTAGAAAAAGAATGTTTTTCAAAGTCTGTTTCTGAGATGTCCGTATTTATTTAACAGCAGTTCTCCTTCAGGTGTCTCTTGCTGTGAAACAGTATGATGTGCCTAAAGAGGACTCAATGACAGATGTTTTAAGAGAAACGGTTATTTTTTTATTTCTGCTGGAATCCATGACGTATTTTGTATACATATGTATATAACTGGGTTTGGCAAATACCATTGTGTTATTCTGCTCTTCACAGAGAGGGTAAACCATAGAAGTCAAAGAGAGTGTTATTATATAAATGGTATAACAAGGCACAAAAGAACCAAAGAAATAACATTTACCGAACCTATGCGGTTATGTTGTGATAACTGCAGTCATGTGACTAGATTGTGCCAATCATGGTGTGCAGGATTTCTAATACTCCTCTTATGAAAGTATTTTACGTCTACTAATGACTGTCTCATTTATGCTTGGTCAGTGTGATGACAGGATGCATCTGCTCGCACCATGCAACCTACCTGGAGACAGGCTACCGCTATCCCAATGGCTGCGATTATCAGGAGGTGGTCTGCTAGGTACTGCTCCAGTTTGGTAATACACCCACCCTGCAAAAGTGAAACATTTGGTTATTACAGTGGAGCTGCTTGCCTAATGCCTCAATAAACAACATGTAGTGCTTTTCATAGAATCTTTAACAAGGGAAAATTTCTTTCAAAATAATTTCACACAGCAATCACCGCAATACAAAACTTAATTTGAGTAACAGCAGAAAACTCACTTCTTGCATTTTCCTCAAGTGATCCTCTGTGGAGTTCCTGTACACTCACTTTTGGGTGATATCAAATGCGTATCACATTATTGCTAAGCATAACAACTGTGCAGAAGTGCAAAAGTCGAAAAATTCACTTTGTGGAATTCTCGCCACAAACCTCTACAGTTTGTGGAAAAAAACAATAAAAAAATCAGAGAAGTAGAATCCAGTAGGGAGGGAGTTTAAAGCATCCTTCGGACACTTCCTTACGGGGGGGGGGGCAGGTCCTGGACCGCTGTTTGTCGGCTCCTGGGAGTGGCTAGTGTTTGGTGTTCTTAGCAGTGTGTGGCCTCGATTCGACACTGAATGCCCCCACCCCCAGGATGCTTTCACAACCGGACTACTATGAGAGTGGTGGGTGGTTTGGGAGAAAACCAGAAAATTAGCCACTTGGCTGACTGGATGACGGTGACTGGTCCCACCCACCACAAAGCCTGAAGGTATCTCTGCTGACCCCTGCTATACCCAGGATACGCAGAATGCATACGGGCAACACTCCTCTCCCAGCTGTTCCTCATGGGGGAGGGACCCAACAAAGGGATGTGTCAGGTTACCTGGGTCACAGCACTTACAGAGGTGGCGGATGGCAAAGGGGCATGACTGCGGTAGGCCTAGGTGGCCCAAAGGAGTGGCTGTCCGAGGGCTCGGAGGAGCATAAATAAGACAAAAGGAAAAAAATAGAAAATCAGAGAAGTTTGAAGTTTAGTGACGATGTGAAAACTTTGCAAAATGCCATTCTGCAAAGCTTGTGCCATATTTTTGCTAGGTGGGGACTTTGAGAAAACTATGCAAACTGTGAAGTTGGGCACGTCGCATGAACTCTCCAGCACAGCTGAAATTCGCAACATCCCTGCCTGTGTAGATGATGACGAGGAAAGATCAGGTAACAATTTTCCTTTGAAGTTATCTGCATTCTGGAGAGACATTCCATGTCCATGAACCCACCTAAATTAGCTGACCAAATGAAGCATCTGTTATCTGTCCAGTAGGCCCCCATGCTCCTCCTATAGTTAAGAAAGATGCAACACAGTTCTTGGAGGAAATGGCCACAGCCATATTTTATTTATTTACAATTCTAGATATTAATCTTTATTGAGTCATCAATTACTTTTACAATTCATACTTTAGATTAATACCTATTCAATTACTATTGAGCAGCGGGTGCTGCAGGGAGGAAGCACACACCCCAGACCCCCGCACCACCCCCAACTTGGGAGACCCCTTCCGGTGCTGGCCAAGGCATCCCTCTGCAGTAGCAGGACAGGTCATATGGCCAAGGTTCATCCCCTGATGCTTCCTCGCAGAAGACTCCCTAGGTGATACTGCCAATGACTTACCTGTGAAAGAGGGGTCCCTGAGCCACCCAGCTGTCTTCGCACTCTGGGTCATGATCAGTGTTACAGCTGGGAGTATATGTTGCTAAATGCTTACTGGGTAGTATTTCCTCAGCAGGGTAGCTATCACCTACGTTAACCATTGTGGGGACCTCATAAAGGAAGCAGGATCTCATCTGACCTGATTTTGTCAGCCCATCCTGATTCGGGCAGCTGTGTCCTGCAAGACCTGACATACAGCCCATGTCCTGACAACTGCAGTCCCCGTTGTGCTGAAAAACAGTCTGCTGCATTGATCAAGGGCAGATATTGTCTTGCATAAATCCTGTTTCACTCGCTAATTCTGACCTATGTCGTGCTCATGGTCCTGATCACTAGACCTATGTGAACAGCAAAATGTAGTGCATCTGGCAGCTTGTAAAAGACCTAATTATTAATGAGCACTTGTTAGTGTTCTGGAAGCGAACTTAGTACTCCGTAGCTAACAACAATGTAAAACTGCACGTTGTGTCTTTCCGCCATGGCTGTCTATTGTACGGTCAAAGTACATAATTAGCATGACATCTGCAAGTGACAATGTGTTGACTCACTCAGCCCTATGATGGCCTGTCATCCTTCACAACAACTGTGTTTGTTCCTGTGGAATGGTTCTATAGTTAGAATATGAGTGGGTAGGACCCAATCATGCCCAACTGTCTCCCATAGATGGGCTACTTGGCTTGCTTGCCGAATGACAGCCTAATATCAGAACTTCCGGTAGTAGTTAAAGTAATGACTGCTCCTGTGTTCCACCCCTCACACAATCTCCTGAATTTTTACCAGATCCCATGCTGTATTCAGGCTTTGCCCCCACCAGTGACAGTCCATTTGTGTGCGGATCCTTGGCTAGCAGCATGAATGCCGCTGTCTGTATGAGCCTGAGAACCAACACATTGCGAACATATCAGCTGGGAAACCTCTGCTCAAAACAGAAGGCAGGCATAAATCCTGGGAGGTGGCACTGAGGGTTGAGGTGCTGGACGCCCACACAGTATAGCACAGTGGTTTAAGGCTCTGAGCTGCAAATCTGGTGACATCCAGCAGACCAGACCTGGGTTTGAATCCCACAGCTTCCACTTGCATACTGTGTGACCCTGAGCAAGTCACTTAACTTCCCTGTGCTCCCAGGTCGTCCTGTAAAAAAGCTTTCGGGTTAGTGTGCTACTCCTGGTTAAACAAATAAATAAAAAAAAAAAAAAAAAAAAACACCTCGCGCCATGCTGGCAACCCGGGTCCAGAAGCGAGCCCGGGTCAGCAGGGGAGGGAAAAGATCGAGCATCTGGCGGACTGCTCTCTCTTCTTGGGGAGGGCTCAGGGGTGCATCTGCTCACTGAGTGACCTCTAACGGTGGCCGGGGGGGGGGTACCAAACATAACAATGTGACAGATGCCTGGGGGCGGACTTACAGCACCACGCCACCTTGCTGGCCGTACTCCGAAAGGGGAATAGAACATGAAAAAAATCCCTCCTGCACATCATGGAGATGATGGGGGTACAAGGGACATGGCCCACATCCCATCTGTCAGCCCCCTGACAGGAGGACTCCACAGCCCACCCACCACCCAAGGTAGGACCTCTCTAATTACAGAAAGGCCATCACGGGAGGATAGGCCCGCCCCGGGGTGTGATCAGGGGGCTAGGTCTGCCCGGATGTTGGGGGAGTTCCTCCGGTAGGTAGCGGCAGGGTTCAGGCAAGGGAGTAAAGACTGCTGTCGAGGGTACACCCTGGAAGGATGCCCGGGGTGTGGGACAGCATAAAAAGAGTTACAAAAAAAAAAAAAAGAAATCCTGTGAGGCTAGAAGTAGATTACTCCTCTACTCCGGTGGTACCGAAATTCTCTAATATAATCTTCTATGTGACTTTTCACCTGGCGAACTGAGGCTCTCCCTCCACGGTGAGTTGAAAACAGAACCCTACTGCTGTATAGCCCTATGGGCAGCGGTGGCAGGTCGCCACCCCGGGGACCCGACAGTGTGACTTAATAAAGTGGAATTGGTGTCATTAGGAATTATACCTGTACAAAATTCAGTCTAACTACCCACTGGAACGGGATATATCTAAGTGGCACATGCTAGCAACTGTAAGATATGGTCATCAAAGTCTATCAGAGAGGCAGTGGATCCATGCCATACTGTTCTTGTAGGCATGTGAGTGTCATCTTGCCACTTCCCAGCCTAGGACTCTGTAGCACGCTCCTCCAAAAAGGGGAGGGGGGAATCTGCCTATAACCAAGGTGTGTTCACTGGGAATCAAACCCAGGACCTTATGCACCAGAGACCGTAAGGTAACTCTCTGACCCCTGCTCTGCTGTGCTGCGATCAAGGCAGTGCAGAGGCAGACCCCCACGCTTTGTGACATACAGACAAATGGAGATACAGAGCCATGAAAATTGGAATCTAACCACAGGCCCCTCATAATACCAACCCGGTGCTCTGAACCCCCAGTTATAGGCTCACGGGGCTCCTGTATGCCCCTGTGTTGCTATATCCCTGTCTCCTGTCTGCGTAGATGATGATGATGCAAGATGAGGTCAAAATTTTCCCTTGACATTATCTGCATTCTGGGAGAGACATTCTGTGTCCACGAACCCACCTAAATTACCTGACCCAAATGAAGCATCTGTTATGAAGGAAATCATATCCAAGCAGGCAGTACTGCTTATCAATTCATCACTCAGAGATGGGACACTGCCACTCAAAAAAGACGGAAAAGAAACACAGCATGTGTGGGACTCATTATCAAATCCCAGAGATCATTAGCAGAACACAGGAAATTTGTGCTTTCGTATTAGTAGTTTGCTGTTGTCTGAAAAAACATACTTAAATATGAATTTCTGACGATGTTTCAGGCACAAACTGGAGGAATGCCTTCTCCATGTGAGACTGAGGGCCGCTGAAAGATAAAATGAGGGACGCTACTACTAATAGGGGTTCTGAGGTGTATAATGAAAGATGTCTCTCCTAATGTGGGACAGCAGACAGGTAGGGACTAAGGGGTTCTGAGTAGTAAAACAAGGGAAGCCCTCATAATGTGAAACCTCTGAGCTGTATGGACAGAGGGTTTCTGAGAGGTAAACTGAGGGACTGCCCTCATAATGTGAGACCGACATTCTTTTAATGTGAACAGTTGACGGATACGTAGAGGTGGACTGTGAGAGTGACAGAGGCATGAAGTATACCAAGCTGGATCTCTCTGTCCACGCAGTGGCTATGACTAACATTCTCCATTAAAGGGTATTAGTAACAGCCAGCGTGCCTTTCAGTGCTGATGGCATAATCAGACACTGCCTGTTCCAGCACAATCATCTTTGCCTGAGTGCATGCATCAAACTCAACTAGCTGACCATATTATAGGATTAAGTATAGCTGTTCTTAGCCCTAAGCCTATTATAAGGCAGTTCCACTCCTTAACTTCCTGGACATTTTCTCAAATTTAGATACGGTTCTGATTAGAACTCAAAAATGTTCTCAATTTCAAGCTTTTTTTTGAAACCAGTAATCTGCATATATCTTCTTATTAATTACATGTTAATCAAAGAAAGTGTGGTGGACACATGGAAAAGACTTCCAGGGCATGTGGCATCAGCTGTAACAACTTTCATGCTCAGACTCAACAGGCACTTTGAAGACAAGAAGCCAGTTTGAAACAGTCTCTTTGATCGGCAATGAACTGGGAAAGCATTACATTTACACTGCAGTCTGTACTGCATTTGTGTTTAAAAAGCACTTTACACCAGCTGGCCAGCAAAGCAGCAGAGCTACCCCGCTTGCCATGCAGGTGACCCATGTTCACAGACCAAGCCTGGGACTTCCAGTGTTGACCGCTGAAGTGGGGTTCAGGCATACATCTCAGATGCCTCCTACCTCAGGGAGTTAGGGCACCTGCTTTTGCTGCTCGACTGCACCCTGGTGGCCAAGGGGAGGGTATGTCACGCAGGAAGGAATTAGTGGTACCTCTGAAGCAGCCTTACATCGGCACACACTCACTCTCCTGGGGAGTTCTAAAGGTAGGGCAGTGCTTACCCACCCTTCTGACAGCCCTGATAGGTGCCAGCTGGGTCACTCCTCAAGACCACATGCTGAGGAGGTATAAGGGAGGGTTGACCTGATAAAATACTCCAGCATCTCCAGACAGAGGAAGTTGTCCTGCCACCCCATGCCACAGTACAGCCTTACTTGACTCCTCACAGGCCTCACTGGCTCCTCCTCCTCCTCCTCCTCTTCCCAGGCCCCAACTGTCCAGCAAAGTATCCGCCTTCCAGCTTGGGGAACTGGATGGTCCCACCCATGGAGGACAAGCTGTAGGTTACAGTCAGGATTCTGGAGAGGTTGTTGAGCAGAGGCTGGTGGTGTGTTGGAACACTGGAGGACTCCTACAGTGGAAAGAAGGGCTTGGGAGACTGGGAGAAGAATCTGGCAACTGGTGATGGGAAATGGGGACAAAATACAAAGTAAAAAAAAAAAAAATAACAACAAAACCTTTATGCTGAACAGTTCGCATTCAGAAAGACTTTTAGGCTGACCATTCTATTCACAAGTGAAACATTCCATCAGAACACTGCTTTTTTGTCTTTCAGCTTTTGCAGGTTAGCTGACTGATAATATCAGCACAGCCATTTTAGACAATGGCTTTAAAACTTTCACGCTTACTTCTTCCATTTTCTGGTTCGTGCACCTGCAATGCCCACACTTATACCTCCTAAAAACGTTAGCAATGGATACTGACAGCTGTACTCTGAGAACAGTTGTTGCCTATGGCAAGCAATTTCTATTTACAAGCACTTGTGTCTAATGGGCCTTACCCGGTTACCAAAAGGGAAAAAAAAAAAGCTTAACAGTGATTGACAGCTCCATGGACCAATGAGTATGGTAACTATATAGATTAAATTACATCATGTTATAGCTCACTCATTGGTCTGTACAACAGGAATTGCATTTTGGAGCAGTGTCACTGGCTGAAGTTGTTCAGCAAAAAAAAAAAAAAAAATTCAGGGTTGTAATAACAGTGATTATACTATGGCAAGGAAATTTCCTGTATTCTGATTGGTCAGTGGGTGCCTGAGACAGTGATGTTATTACACAATAACCGCACTGTACTGATTTATTTGAACATTTGATTGATCGCTGTTGTCTCTTCAGAAACACAAAAAAATCTACTAAAAACATTTTTAATTTTTTTATTTTTATTTTGTATAAACATTGAGCCGTCATATCTTCAGAAGTTGTATATTATGCCCTGGGGTGGTGGAAGCATTCGGCTTTGCCTTGTGCTTCAACCCACCCCAGGAGTGACGTTATTACACGATAACACACACCTTGTCATGCCTTAATGTTTAATTAATAGGCCAGCCACACACACCAATGAGTATAGGACATATGTGAGCAATAATACCCGACAGGGTGGGCATTATTGGGAAATGCCGGACCGCCCAGGGGCGTAATGAGGCCCAACGCCGCAGGTGGAGGGTCTTACAGCCCCTGGAAGGTCCAGTATTTCTCAATAATGCCCACTCTGGAGGGCATTATTACGCTTAGAAAATGGTCATCTTAGTAAACTTAAATTAAGTGGCAAAATAAGAGAGGAAATAAGTTTAAAAAATTCATATAAGTAGTAGAAAAAAATGTGTTTATTGAAGAAACAGTGCAGATGTTTAATGGCTGTTCCAGCTGCTGTTGCTCCTCTCCACAGAGCTATTCTAATCTGTTGAATCCCCCTCATCCTCCCCCCACACACACACATACACACACCGCCACTTCAGGAAGAAATGTGTGTCTCTTTTAATGCATGACTGCTTTTTTTTATTTTGTAGCCGTCGGAAGATGCGTCAGTTAAGCGCGCGTCTGATCTTGCATGACCGCGGGAGTGATGTTGCGTGAACCTAATGGATAATGAGGAACAGCCCCGGAGTACATTGTTTATTTTACATTTTTATCAGGAGCTGCACAAAGTGTGGGGAGATTGTGGTATGAGTGAGTCGATTTCTGCTAGTTTTTAAACACGCTTCATAGGATGACTTGAAATAGCAGACGGCTTCCTTTTTCTTTTGGTTTGCCGCCGGAGTGCAACAGTGCGGTCGGGAGAGTGGTGCCGGTGCAAAAGAACACGGCTATGTGAAAGGTGTATTTAATTACTCTTCCCGACCCTGAACTATGCGGAGTGTGGGCTTTTTATTTTGCTGCCAGTGAGATAAGGAGTGTGGGAGGGGAGGAGGAGGAGGGGACAGTAGCTCTCACTAAGCGAGAGAAAAACATTGTGGGGATTTGAAATTTCACCAGGTGGGTTCAGCCAATGAAAAAGCAGGCTGGGCACCAGTATAGCACGGTACCTAGTGAAGTGACACTTCGACTGGTACTTATTTTTTTACCAGGGCATCTACTGAAAAATAAATGCCCAGGTTGGGGATGCTTTTGGCCAATCAGAATGAAGAATCCATTCTTACCATTTTCTAAGGAACACTACATCATGCTCTAACACTCTCACTGGAGTGCCTAACAGGAAATCACAGGTGGTGGGATGACATTATACAGCAATGTGAATGGATACAACTCTGTGAAGGGGCTAAATCCATACACCCTCACATTAACCAACATCACCAAATATAATCTGAACTCTTCACAGAAGACACATACCATCATTCTGCAACCAAAAATACTAGAAGCCACACCTGTCTTGTGCAAGCATTTCATGAAGTTATATAATAGTGCAACACACACCGATGAGATGCACCAGAAACTATATAATGTCTCATGCAGGGCGTGGTTCCTACCTGTAATACAGTTACACATTTGCACACGCCAATCTCACTGGCTGGAGGTACCAGTAGCACACACACACACACACACACACACACACACACACACACACACACCAAGGGTAACTCTTTTTTTATTATTATTCTTTGCTAACTGGGTGAGGCCCACTAGGCACAACTACCTGTTTTCAGGAGCGACCTGGGAGCTTTGGGCTGGTTAAGTAACTTGCTCTGAGTCACACAGTATGCAAATGGAGGTTATGGGAATCAAACCCAGGTCTGAGGAATATACCAGGCTCATTCACAGCTCATTACTCTAACCTCTGTGCTATACTGCCAGCCTATATTGACTGGCTAAGGCATTGCAAAGTCATCAAACGCCCTCTAAGTTGATCCCAATATGTTTGTTTTGCTTACAGCAAGCAAACATAAATAAGAGTTGTCTGCAGACAACAACAGCTACTGTGGCTTGGCATTAGCTTAATGTTTAAAGAGCTGCTGACACCGCAAAGAAAACTTTGGAAAACCATGATATTTAGGTACAATTCATCTTGCATTCCATATATATTCTATAGATTAATCCTCCCTGTTATTTATTACTGAGGAAATGTGCATGAATACATTATCTTTATCCCTTAGAGTTCATCTGCCTCTACAGCTGACTCCCTGCTTCAAGTCATAGTCCTCTGTTGTGACATCACAGTCTGTTGCCATGGGAGTAACTGTGATGTCACAAGCAGTGCACTGTGACCTCGGGTAGGAAGAAAGCAACAAGAATAGATGAACTCTTCAGGGGCAAATATCCTGTTTTCGTGCAGACTGCATCAGTAATAAATCATGGGGAGGAGACACACAGAACTAGTGTGAAAAACAAGCTGTACTGTGTCTAAATATTATTCTCCTGAAGGTGTCAGCTGCTCTTTAAGGTTGTAGTGCACACATTATGTTGTCTGCTGCATTAAGGTAATGTAGTAGCAGCAAGTGTTGTTTCTGTCAGGCTCCAGAAGTTCTGCAGTCCTGCATGCTGTGAAAAAACACACACACACACACACACACACACACACTCTGTCACTCATCCCTCCAATCCCATTAGTTGCACAGACAGACAGGGACTGGTGCTGAAAAATACTGTAGTTGACCTAGCCAAGGTGCTGTTGCTTGCCCTCAAAGCCCTCCCATCCTGACAGTGGGTCCTGTAGGGGTGTGTGGTGTGTGTGTGTGTGTGTGTGTCTCCGTCCATCTGTGTATGAGGTGAAGGTATGCATGTGCATTTGTGTGAAGGGGGTGTGGATTATCTAGTCCTTGTCAGAGTCCCGTTTCCTCTCTATATCGCCTCCACTCCCCAACAAAAACTGGCCATCCCGACCACAGCAGATGTCACCAAAACAAGTTCATGCAGAAATTATTAACTAACATTTTAATTGCGTTATACTTGACCACTATCTTCAGGGCCAGTAGTAGTATAACATTTTATTCAAAATTACATGAATCGGATAGATGTTACATACCCCGTTGAGTGGAAGCTTATTTCAAAGGAGATCCTTATTTTAAAATAAATAGTTGCAATTACACCAACACATAACAGAGATAGAAATGTGCAATGTAAGTGGATAGTACAATAAATACAATCACACAATACATATCAGCTCTCTCCATGGTACAGGAATACAATCAGCCATACTTGCACGTGTTACACCACATTTAAACAGCAAACATTATGTATTTTATGTAATGATGATTTAAAATAATCCCTCAGTAAATCCTTTAGTGCAACAAGTGGAGGAAACCTCTGACTTGATTTTATACTACTGCTTCATATAGCCTAATTTAACTGATTGACTGATTTGGCGCAGGGTAATAGGTAATGAGTTCCAAATTAGTGGCCCCCATGCCAAACAGCAGATATCCCCATATTTGAATTACATCTAGGAATGATGTGTTCCAAACCAGATGCTGACCTCAGATTAGGTTTTATTTCCTTTGTAATAAATGAAGCTAATAAGTACTATGGTAATTTTTGTTTATCTACTTTATATATAAAGGTGAGGAAATGCCAGTATCTCCTATCATGCAATCGCATCCACTGCACAGAGCTATAAAGTGCACAGTGGTGGGTCTCTCTGGGTGCATCAAGTATAAAATGTGTCATCCTATTATATATGACATCCAATCTGGCAATCCCCCCCCCCCCCCGAAGACCCTGCATGGAAAACATCTCCATAGTCCAGGACTGGGAGTAGCATGCTATTAACCACCCTCAGTCTGATCTCGGGGACAAATATTGCCGAAGTTTATAGAATAATCCCAATCTGTTGCCTAAGTTTTTTTATCAGGGCTGCAATATGGGGCCTCCAATTTAATTTCTCTACCATTACCCCAAGGTATTTGTATCTATCAACTTGCTGGATAGCTATGCCATCCAATGATTTTATTTCAAAATTATTTAAATCACTTGTAGTTTTTGTAAACAAAATCCAAATACTTTTCTTAACATTTAGGCAAGGCAATTTTGTTTATAAGGCACCCATTCCCGGAGGCTAAGGGCACCTAACAATCACACATACACAAAACAAAGATTAAAACACAGTAAAATTAAAACAATAAAATTCAGTCAGTTAGCAGAACCTTTCTCTTTTTACAGGATGCTTCTGATTGTTGGAAAAACAAACTAATGGTCCGGACCCAAATCAGCAGGCTTCGAAAGCCTGGCAGCAGAGGTGAGCCTTCAGCCTCAGCTTGAACACCTCATTCGAGGGAGCCTCCCAGACCACAGGTGGACTCGAGTTCCACAGGGTCAGCCCCACGATGCTGAACGCGTGTTAGCTCAATGTTCGGAGCCGAACGCTGGGAACATCCAGGAGGCCCCTCGAAGAGGAGTGGAGGGAGCGAGCAGAGGTCACTGGTGTCAGAAGATCTGACAGGTAGCCAGGACCCAGTCCATATAGGGCCTTATAGGTTAGCAAGCCCACCTTGAAAAGAACCCTCCACCTGACAGGCAGCCAGTGCAGAGCACGCAGGACCGGGGTTACATGACCGGACCTCGAAAGGCCTGTCAGCAACCGGGCTGCCAGGTTCTGCACTAGCTGCAGTCTGTAGAGGGTCCCTCCCATGACCCTGAAGTATTAAGAGTTGCAGTAATCGAGTCTGGAGGTCACAAAGGCATGTACCAGTGTCGGCAGATCCTGAGGCAGAATGAGAGGCTTAATCCTGACAATGTTCTGCAAGTGGTAGAAACCACTTTTAACAAAAGACGACACCTGATCTTCAAAAGTCAGTCTGCTGTCCACAATCATGCCTAGATTTTGCACCTTCGGGGTTGGGGAAGCCACCAATGGAAAGGACCCCAGGACCAAGCCTGTGTTGGTCCCCGGTGGCAACCCATCACACCCATGACCTGGCTTGATCACCAATACCTCTGTCTTATCCGGATTTAGTCTCAGCCAGCTGGAAGCCATCCAGTCATTGATTTTAGCCAGACAGTTGTTAAGCACACTGACAGCTCTGGGTGTTCCGGGTGCAAAAGACAAATACAACTGGGTGTCATCTACATAGCAGTGAAACTCCACACTGTATTGTCGAATGGTCTCATCCAGGGGCAGCATGTACACTACGAACAACATTGGTGACAAGATCAAACCCTGTGGTACTCCACAAGAAAGAAGCATTGGGGAGGAGGAGAAATTCCCCATCACTACCCGCTGCACCCTATCCGAGAGATAGGACTCAGATCACCTGATGACAGTTCCGGCGAGTCCACAAAACTCACTGAGCCAATCAAGAAGCACGATGTGGGCCACAGTGTCAAATGCTGAGGAGAGATCGAGAAGCACAAGAACTGACCTGTCTCCTCTGTCTCTAGCCCTGAGTGGATCATTATGCACTCTAACTAGAGCCATTTCTGTGCTGTGTCTGGCCCAAAACCCTAACTGGAATGGCTCACAGATGTCCAAGGACACCAGGCGATCCTCAAGCTGTTGTGCCAATAACTTCTCAATGACCTTGCTCAGAAACAGCAGGTTGGAGAAAGGACGGTAATTCGCCACGACGTCAGGGCCGAGGGAAGATTTCTTAAGGAGGGGTCTCACCAGTGCTTCTTTCAAAGCCACCGGGAACATCCTCTCCACCATCGAGCACCTGGTAATCCTGGTGAACACAGGGCCAACGGCCTCGGCACATCCCATTAAGAGGCATGTCAGGCCGGGTGCAGTTCACAATAAGTGTGCTTCAGCTCTAAGATCACCCTAGTCACTTCAGACACCTCCACTGGCCTCTAGACACAGACTATGGTCCAAAAGGAAGATCTGCAAACTGTTAAAGGCTGCCTGAAGTTTTGTTTGTATAGCTTTGGGGTCCTTTCCTTCAATATATATAACTGTATCAGCTGCATATATATGATAATGCATTCCCCTGCTTATTAAATTCTAAGTTGTTAATGTAGATGTTAAAAAGGAGGGGGCCCAATATTAACCATTGGGGGACTCTTGTTTTAATTTTAACAGTTTTGATCTAAAGAGGCCTACTTCTACTGACTGTCTCCTATCTAAAAGATATGTTGTAAACCATTTTAACTTATTCTTCCGCACCCCAATATTATGGAGTCTGGACAGGAGAATGCCGTGGTGCAAGATGTCAAACGCCTTAGATAAATCTACAAACAAAGCACCTACGGACATTCTGTTGTCCAGACTGCCCTGAAGATCACCCACTACTTTTGTCAAAGCCATATGTGTACTACGAAGGGATCTAAACCTGGATTGGTAGGGATTTATTAACCTATTTTCCTCCAAGAAATGTTTTAACTGAATGGCCACCAATCTCCCAAATATTTTATACACTATTGGCAATAAAGTAATGGGACGATAGTTATTAATATCATTTCGTGATCCACACTTATAGATAGGCAATATTTTAGCTATCTTCCACCTCATAGGGAATTCTCCCGCGGCTAGGGAACAATTAAATAAGTAGATTAAGGGGTAAGCAGTAAAAGGGTAGCATACCTTAGTAGTCCAGTATCTATGTTGTCTAACCCCATAGCCTTTTTTACGCCTAGTTTCAAAAGTGCATTTCTTGTTTCATGTACCTCAATGTTTTTGAATTTGAATGCCTTCTCTGCAACCTGTTTTGAGTAAGTATTCTTTTTGTGCAACTCAGATACTAGGTCAGTATCGGCCAAATTATTTTCCAAAATCTTTGTTCCTACCTCAGAAAAAATGTTATTAAATTTATTTACTACCAAACTATTTAAAGAAACCAAGTCACCCTTTATATCTATTTTATTAACCGACTCCTTACTTGATTTACTCATTAATTTAGTTATTGTGCTCCCAAAAAAATCTAGGACTTTGATTTTTATTTTGATGCCGGAGAGATCCATAAAAAGTATGTTTAGTTTTCCTAATTAACTTGAGATATTTATTTCTCATTTGCCTGTAAAAACTCCAATCAGAGTTCGTGCCAGAGGCTTTGGCTTTATGCCATCTTGCATCTCTCTCTTTTTTAATTTATGTAAAGTAGCATTACCATTTACCACCATTAGCTCTAACTTTTCTTGTTTGTAATGGAGCATAATGATTGCATATTTTTGTAAATTCCTCCCGGAAATATTTCCAGGCATTTGAAGCCGTTGGTATTGTCACAAACCCACTCAGCAGGCCAGGCCCTCTGCTCCCACAGTGCCAATCTCCGAGTGCAGTCTTATGAACAGGTAACAGAAACAGGGTAACCCTCCTGTCTGTTTTGTGGGTTCGAATCAACCTTTGGTCTCAAGTTCTGGAGGGATTCAAACTGTGAACCTCTTGCTAGCGTACCCAATGTACAGGCTCAGATAATTCTGCTCTTCGGGGAAATGCCAGATATCTTTCGCCTATGGGCACCTAACCAGGTGTACAAAATGAACCCTTAAAACACTCTATGAAAGACCTCAGATAAACTCTTACCTCTTTCCCAGTTTGGTATTACCAGTAAGCTATGCACAGTGTCAACTTTAACCATATATGCTTCACTTGCCAAAGAAAGAATTTTGAAGGCAAACCAAGCAGTCTCTTTAAATAGAGGTTTACTTTAAAATAGATAAAAATGAAACAAAAATGTAAATACAGAACATATCGCAAAACATACAATCACTTAAAAGAACAAAGTTTAAAGTGCAAACTCCTATCAACCATACACTTAGACTTGTCTATCTAATGTATTCTTATCATCTTACAGTGCTGATAGATGTTGTAACTCAGAGAGTCCAAACAAGAATGTCTCTAGAGGTCAGTCACAGCATAATTAAAAAACTGTCTTGAACCTGCCTTCTCCATGATGTCACCCAGCTCCTCCACTGTTTATTAAAAATCATACAACCAGGATGTCTTATCATTCAGAAGGTAAATGAAATAAGGTGACATCAGCAAAAACGCGTTTCCCCATATGACTTTTCAATCAAGTCTGTGATTTTCCTGTATCTTCTTTCATCCATGAGCAGTTTCCTGCTTCACAAAGGCATCAAAGAACTTTTTATGACTAACTGTCAGATCTCACTGAGGTGCAATATGCTTTGTAACACCAGGTGCAATTAACTGTGCTTCCTCTGAAGACGCCATAAAATTGATATTTTCATTTCCTTTGGCTTCAAAGAAGTACAGCTCAACAACAAGACCGTAAAATGCGAGTCTTTGTAAGTTAGTCACATTACAGAGATCTGCTGTTTAACATATATCTTGTCAGTTTAAGTGATACGGGGAGGGGGTCATCCGAGGAGCACATGATTTTTCTTGACAGACAATCACACTACATTTTTATATTACAAAAATCATAGAGTAATCAGAACCAGCTGTCCAAGTGTCACAGGTGTCAGTTCTAATCTGTCCCACTGTGCTGTTTCGATATCCACCATGAAATGCACATAGTTGAAGTTCTTAACATTTCTCCACTACACAGTCTGGGCCTGCCAGGCTGATTTTAGGTGCTTGTGTAACGTAAATATGACCTGATGGTCTGAAAAAGCATCAGGCAGGACACCAGGATAGTATTTTAATGCATGTACTAGAACATCCCACCAGCAGGGTTACCACTAGTCCTGATTTTGGCAGGACAGTCCTGATTTAGGCAGCTGAGTCCAGCCAAAAAAAACATAACAAATGCTACATGTCCTGATCTCTTAACAAAAATAGTTTCTTACTTTGTTCTAATTGTTACAGAAAACTAAAATACCTTAACTAAAATACATTAAAATGATAAGAAACAATATGAACTAAAAAATTTAAACACTTAAGTCTTAATTCTGATTATTTAGAGAAAACAAGTCTGTTGTATTGGTTGAGGTTATATATTGTCCTGTGAAAAATCCTGTTTCAATAAGAAATGTCCCACTTTGGGCTTCGTAAAAGGTGGTAACCCTATCCCCCAGCCACAGACAAACAGGAACAAATCATCAAGAAGGAAGCTGGCTTGAAAATAAGTACGTCTCCTCCAAACAGGCGTGATCACCAGCCTGGAAAGGAAGTTCTTTCTGTCCTACCTCCCACCCCCAACCACACACACACACACAGAGAAAGAGACTGCCAACTGGGAACACAAAGTTCTTTGACCTTGTCACTTGGTTTTCATTTACTCTGACTTCTGGACTACAAGTGGCAATGACGTCCGCCTTTGCGGACTGGACCTCGATCCACTGAAGATGACCCCTCGCCCTCACAGTGCCATACGTTATTCTGTCGGGGAACCAGTGGCCCAAACTATGAGGGGGGAGCCAGGGTGCTTGAGGGGGGTAGAGGTGTTTCACGGTCGACGGTGGCGGGGCAATGCCTCGTGGTCCAACACACACTCATAATGCAGGGCATCATGGGACATATATGAAAATCACCATAAACATTTAGGTGGTACTGAGGTTCTTGTATTTATAAGCTGCTTGTGACATCACAAGTGGCTGCTGTATAATTATGATCTGACTAGCAAAGGATACAAGGTCACTTGTCGAAAAGCATCTAGAACAGACAACGTCCAAGTGATAGAGATCCTGTTTTCATGCAAATTGCTTGAGTGAAGCATCTAGAACAGATAACGTCCAAGTGATAGAGATCCTGTTTTCATGCAAATTGCTTTAGTAATAAAAAAATAAGACAAAGGTAAGTATCTGAAGGTAAGTTTATGAAATATAAGCTAAATAGTGTGCAATAGTTTTTTTTAGGTTGTCCCTGACAGGTCGGGGGCTCTTTATGTTTCCTTCTCTGTTTCTACTAGACAACCGCCATTAGATTGCTCACCCCCAGCCCTGTCACCTGCCATCATCAGGTACTTACCCTGACCTCCAGTGTGCCTCTGTGACTTAAACCCATGGTGGGTCTTCAAGGAGCCCCTTGTCCCCTCGAGGTTGCAGGACCTGCTCTGGGAGGTGAGGGTTTGATCAGTGGTTTAGGGCCTACGAGGAGCCAGTCCCCATCTTACAGCTTTTTTCCATCATCCCCCCTCCAAAAGGGGCTGCTAGCATGGAATGATACGGCACACATGAGCAGCTGTGCACGTGCATGCATTGGTGTCTGTGGCAGCCCCCAATCCTGGTGAGCCTCTGAATGCACTACTTCTCAGCTCCCACTGGGAAGAAATCCAGCGGAGGATGAGATCCCTTCCAACCCAAGGAGAAGAGCCACCCAGTGGAATGCTCATCCTTCCCTCTGTGTTCCAAGTACGTTTCCAAACCCACGTCACCTAACGTGCAATTAGATGCCATGCTGCTGCCTCCTTACCTGGCCGGCTTGTTTGGGGGCTCTTTAAATGTAATATTAAACTAAGCCTGGAGCTCTTTGCAAGTGTAACCCTCTCCTAAAAGAGGCCTTGCATTTGGCTCTCTCCACAGCACTGCTGACGTTTTCCCCCTGCACGGCACCTTTACCCCACTCCCAGTCCTGACTGCAGCTGTGGGACCTGGGGCTAGAGTGGACACTGTAATTCGTTCTGCCAGCTTGTTCGGTGCCATTCTCATTGTGGCTGATGCGCCGTCACCCCTCTTCTCTCAACCAGCCCCTAGACTGCTTTCAGCTTTGGGGAGCCCACAGCAAGGAGGTTGCTCTGTTTCAAGAAACTCTCAAAACTGCACAAAGTGCAAAACAACTAAATTAGTACATCCCGCCCTTGGGAAACTGACATCTATTTGGAGCTCAGCTCTGCAAAACTGCTCTGAATTGTAAGCTGGCTCAGGACATGTATGCATGTTTTTCTCTCGACACTGACAGCTATTGAAAGCCAGGGGTTTAACATAATGAATAATGCATGAGGTGCTAGCCACTGATATTTAATCCCTGGATTTCTGAACAAGGGAGAGATGTGCAAATAGAGCAGAAACGAAACCTCTGTGGAGAGGACAGTGTTTGTGAATAGCTCTCAGCTGCTATTCCTGTGTGACTAAAAAGTTTGTCCAAAACAGACTTGAAACCCCTGAAAAGATGCAGGTAGAGTGCCAAACCTGGGCTCTAGCACTAAATTAGAGAAGGGGTTGCCTTGAAAACTCCTCTGCATCTAATAAGGTGGTGAGCCACTGCCTTCTACTACTGCTAGGATTTTATCCTGACAGTGGATCGAACCAGCTGACATCCCGAGTGACTGTCTTGCCTCACAGGGTGGGTGAAGGCAAGTCCCACTATGGGATGAATAGGATTATTGTTGTTGGGAACATCACGGCCTGCACTCCGTATCACCAGATGCGCACTGGGTCCGCTGCACCTGTAACCAGCTTACAGAGCTCTCATCATCCAAAATCCTCATGGCCTGCACCCTTCACCACCAGGACTGGGTTGGGTCTGCACACCTGTATCCATCCTACAGAAAAGATCATCCAGCCATAATCTGTGTAAGCAGGGGAGACATCCTGATTGAAACAGCACCATTGTGTCATCTAAAGGTTGTAAATACTGGGTTTTAACCACGGAACTCATCATTTCTATTGTTTAGTTAGCTAGGTGGATACTTTCTGAGCATTGCTACATGACCTTAGAATCAAGGCCACAGCTACAGCTGAGAGCCAGAAGCCACTGTTTTACTGTCTATCCAACTGGGTAATTTGCCAGCCAGCAACTGTAGCAAACAACGAAATTTACAAGATACTGCACAGACCTCTAAGCATAACAGACCTGCACCTCTGCATCTGTGTGCACACCTGAACTACACCTCGGAGCTCCCAGGCAGACTGCTTATCTGGTGCACGGGGGTGGGGGGGGGAGTGAATGCAAACTACTGTCTTTATTTTTACCTTTGCTTCCCTTTTCCCCTACCTTGTTCTCCAACTCAAAAATAAACCCATTGATTATTTATTTGCAACTGCTGAAATATGTTGCCATTATTGCCTTGCTGTTTATTTGCATGCTTAAGTGGGGAAGGGACTGTGTTATTGTCTTCCCTGTCACACAGGGTGGGGGTTGTATTTATTTTCTGTGGGGAAACACTCTGGCAGTGCTCTGTCATAAGGATTCCCATAGGTGGAGGCATGATGCCACCTTCCAAGCCCATTTCTAACCACGAACCAAAGGTGCCATTCACCCGAAGGCACAACAGATTTTGCCCATGACCATCTCGAGGCTTAGTCAGACCACCTCCCAGGTGGAAGTGGCAACACAAGGTATTTACAGATAGGTCATCTTTAGCCAACAGCTGTTCTAATACAGACTGTGGTCTACCTCCCTCAATATACGCATCTGATGATGCTGTTATTCCAGTAAGCAGCCAACCACATAGTGACTAAAAGCTAAAAGCAACAAGAACCTGCAGGCAGACTGTTAAATTGTAAACTGTAAATGTATCCACATTTTCAAAGAAGCCTGTAATAAATTTGCCCCCCTCAAAAAGCGTAAAGATTAATCACTCAGTAACCCATGGCTGTCAGGAGACCTTCTGAAAAAACTTAAATCCAGGGACCACCTCTGGGAACTGGCTAGAAACTCTGTTAAGCAATTAGACATCCAGAATTATACATGGGCACGGAATGACTGCACGAAATCCATTCGGCAACAGATATCTGACTACTATAAGAATGCCCTCGCCAACTCCTGGGGAAATGGGAGGGACTTCTGGAAAAACATTAAAGATGTCACTGAGAAGTAGTCAAAATCCTCGCTGAACATACTCAACATAAATGGGCACACTACACTCGACCCTAAAACTATTGAGAACACTTTTAACATTGCTTTTATTGACCTTAGCAGTGCTCTCCCCTCTGACTTCTTCCAAGATGGGTCAACTCCCACCCCCCAAACTCCTCCACCTACGCCTCTCACCCACCTTTCTACTTTAAAGCACTAAAGAAACATCAAGTCTGAAACTACGTTGCCAAAGCCATCAGCAAATCTAGCACGAGTAATGACACACTTGACCTCAAGCTGCTGGCCCTAACATTTGACGAGGTACTTGGGTCCCTCACCGAGATCTTTAATCTCTCTCTTTCCCTTAGCCAATTCCTGGACAAATGGAAAATGGCCACTGTTAGCCCGATTCACAAAAGTGGGGATAAGACTGACCATGCAAACTTCTGCCCTATCTCCATTCTGCCTCCCCTATCAAAGGCCCTGGAACGCATAGTAGCGGACCAACTTACCGAGCATCTGGACAATTATAATATTCTCTGTAAACAACAACATGGCTTTAGAAAAAGTCATAGTACATCATCTGCCTTACTCAAATTCACCGGCACCATTCACAGCTCCCTCGACAATTGACAACTAACTGGTGCTATTTTCATCGACCTGACAAAAGCCTTCGATACTGTCCACCACTCCCTCCTGCTGAGCCAACTAAAAAATGCTGGTCTCTCCACTGACTCAATCTAATGGTTCAAAAGCTATCTTGAAAACCACACCCAGTGTGTAAAAATCAGGGATGTGCACTCTGATTCCAAACCTGTCCTCTCTGGAATCCCCCAGGGTTCAATACTGGGCCCCCTACTCTTCAGCCTGTTCCTTAACACCCTTCCGGACTCCTGCACTGAACATATCACCCTGTATGCCGATGATGCAGTAATCCATGCCACACACCAGGACTCGAAGAAATTGCAAGAAAATCTCCAGCTCGGCTTCTCCTCAGTTGAGAATTGGTTCACAAAGCACAAACTGATCCTTAATCCAAAAAAAAAAAAAAAAGGCCAAGATCTTCAGCAGCTCCCATAATAAACATAAGCACTTCCTACTCTCCATTATCACCAGACAAGGTGCTGCACTGGAACAGGTCAAAAACTTTAAATACCTCGGGATCACCCTAGACCCTCACCTCTCCTACACTGCCCACATCGACCATGTCGCCAAAGCCGCTAACTCCCAGCTAGGCCTGCTATTCTGTCATAGGAAACACTTGACACCCGAAGCCCTCGCTGTCGCTGTCCAGTGCTCCATCATATCCATTACTGATTACGGCATTATCATTTACGGCTCTGCTACAACCACCGCACTCAAATGTGTGTCCACTGCCCTCAACAAGGCATGTCGACTTGTCACTGGCTTCCAACGCCTAACTCACACCTGTGACCTCTATTCTCAAACTGGATGGTTGAATCTTGTCAATCGAATAAAACACCAAACTTGTATTACTACTAAGAAAATCATGCTGGGCCTTGCCCCCGGAGTCTGTGCCCTCATACAACCGAGAATCTGCACCCGCCATACCAGGGGATCGAAACCTCAGCTTCTGCAAATCCCGCTTTGCCGCACAACACAAGGCCAAAGATCCTTTGCTTACCGGGCCGCTAGTTGGTACAATGGTCTTCCCAGTGACATCTCATCCTCACCATCGCTCAGCACTTTTAAGACTTGGCTCCGCCTAACAGTCACTGCCTCCAACCTCTGTGACTGCTGTGGCTAAACATGTCTTTTGGTTCCATAGCTGAAGATGCCCTTTTTGGATCCACATCCACTCCTGCACTTTGCCAGCACCTCCCCCCATCTTCACCTCCCCTGCTGGCCCATGACAAATGCCACCCAGCTGCACTACCTCTATTCTTACCTGCCTTCCACCTCTCCTCGCTCTGTCCCCCCCCACCTACCTCCCCTTTTCTCCCATCCACTCAGTCTCCCTGATTTCACCCTCCTCCTTTCCCTTTCCCCTCCCCAAAGTTTCACCTTATTGTTCTTTTTCCTCTACAAGACTGTGTGTTTCTTTTTTATTTTATAAACTGTTATCTCTGCTTATGTTTGCCTCAACTGTATCAATGACATGGAACCTTTGTAAAAGAGCCTCGGCTCAAAGGTATTTGTAATCTTAGAACAAATAAATAAATAAATATCACTAGATGAGTTTTTTAAAAAACAGTCCCAATCAACCAACTGGGATGGCACTCTGATCAAGTGGTCAGAGCACTGAGAAACAAGCATTCAGAGGACTGAATCTCACAGTCACTGGTCCACTCTGTGACCCTGAGCAAGTCCTTTCACCTTCCTGAGCTTCAGTCCCTCCCAGACTTAAAAAACAAACAAACAAAAAAAAAACACTGGGTAGAGACAAGATCCCCTATAAACGCTATAGTACAGCCTTTTTTTATTTTACAAGTTATTTACACAATATAGCCCAGCTGAGTTGCAACATCTTGTTTTCAGTGTGGTCCTGCTTTATCTAATTCTTACAGCTGCATGGACTGAAATGGTAGCTCAGTGTCACACTGCGAGTAACTGGCATTGGTGGGATTTCAACCTCAGTCTCCCATTTCCAAATCCTGTGCTCCACCTATCTGATTATGCAGTGTCCATCTTATCTTGGGTTACAAATAAAAGGCAACTAAACAACATTAAGTTTGAAACAATAAACCTTAGAAATAAAATCTTATCATCCAACAACCCAGCACAAGTAAAATAATAACTCTTGTCAATGACAGTTTTTTTTTTTTAAAGACAATACTCATGCTGGGTCATCAGCACAGTATTAGCGCTACAACTCACAACGTCAGAATGCCAGGTGCGGGAACGAGCCTATGTCATTCGAGGACTGAACAAGGTAAGAGGATCGTGCATCCCACAGGAAGCTCTCCTCTTCAGGGCAGGAGGGACACAGTCTCCCCTGCAACACCATCACCTGGGTAACCACAGGTAGCAATGCAGCCGGAGCTGTTATTGTGGGAAGGATGTTGATTTGCTCTGGTGAGCAAGCCACATGACAATGTGTATATGCGCACATGTCTCTGACCCCTTATGTTCAGCGTTCCTAGAGGCTGTGGAGAAACAGGGAAAACATCCAGCAGCTGCATGAGATAAAGCTGCCAAGTGCCCACTGTCTCCCTAAACTGTGAAGCTAGCTAATGGGGGGTTGCGGGTTACAGGAGACAGGTAAGTGACAGAGAAGGCAATGGTGGGGCTGGGAGGTCACCTGGTGAGTGGTAGGGGGGGCCACTGCAAAGATCAAGAGGGAAAGAAATAAAATGCAAAAAAAAAAAGAAGGAAGAAGCACAACTGTCACTGATAAGAAACTAAAAAAGAGTTGGCAGGAGCCAGCAATAGCAACTTCTCCAGTAGGTTTTCATGTAAAGTTTGTTGCACTGTATTAGTGCACAGCCAAATGTCTCAAAGTTTCATGAGTCCTAATAAGGCATCAGCCATGGAAAGTGCACTACTTTAGGACTGGAGGTGATAACGCAGTGTGAACACTTGAGAAATCACCACCAAATACAAAGTACCAGTCCCAGTAAACAAAAGCTGTGGTTCCCTAATAAACCATTGTTTTTTCCTGTTGCCTATTCAGAGGCATTGAACGCTTTGCCTTGTACTTTACAGCACGCATCATCATGTCCACTGCTTGCACTGCTTACAGGTGCTGGCATCATCATGTCCACTGCTTGCACTGCTTACAGGTGCTGGCATCACCATGTCCACTGCTTGCACTGCTTACAGGTACTGGCATGTCCACTGCTTGCACTGCTTACAGGTACTGGCATCACCATGTCCACTGCTTGCACTGCTTACAGGTACTGGCATCACCATGTCCACTGCTTGCACTGTTTACAGGTACTGGCATCACCATGTCCACTGCTTGCACGGCTTACAGGTACTGGCATCACCATGTCCACTGCTTGCACTGCTTACAGGTACTGGCATCACCATGTCCACTGCTTGCACTGCTTACAGGTACTGGCATCACCATGTCCACTGCTTGCACTGCTTACAGGTACTGGCATCACCATGTCCACCGCTTGTACTGCTTACAGGTACTGGCATCCCCATGTCCACCGCTTGCACTGCTTACAGGTACTGGCATCACCATGTCCACTGCTTGCACTGCTTACAGGTACTGGCAGCATCATGTCCACCGGGTGCACTGCTTACAGGTACTGGCAGGCTGGGCAAGTCTGTGGCTAGGAAGAGCCTCTGACTATTTCAGTCAGTCAGTTTATTGAAGGGATAAATTCCATTCAGCAAGCTCATTTGAAAGGAGGTCCCTTGTACAACATACTCAACATGATACATAGCATGAACATAACTTGGATACAGATGAAACAATATATCATAAATCATAGAGGAGCTAATGCGCATGCCTGAATTCAGAACTTCAACTTTCAATTAAAAAAATAAACAGGTTACCATGCTCTGTTTTCAATAGGGCTTACTTCTAAAAGTTCAATTAAATGAATACTACATGCCACACAAGTTATTTTGCCTCCGTAAAAATTTGCCCAGCTCGTCATGAACGAGCGTTCCACCAGAGCGCAGGAAGGAAACTCTGCTAATTTGCATACAAGTTGTGGCTCTGGGTGCTACAAGCAATGAAATGGCGCCACTCACTCCCTGATATAAAAATATCCATTTCCAATAAAATACATGCCCTTTGACAGAAATGCAGCTCTCTGGCTACATATTGGCAGGTGAGTAGAGACCGAGAGAAAAAACAAGTTTACAACAGCCTTCCTTTAACAGTACAGAACTGACTGGGACATTTTCCTGCTTCCTTCCAGCAGACCTACTTTGCAGTGTCCATAAAAAGTATTAGCATGCTCTCCAAAACGTCAGGTCCACATCAGCTTCTTTGTAATCCCAAAGATTTTTATTTTATTTTAAATAAGTGGTACAATACCATGCCAGTGCAGGCAGACGTGCTCACTTGCCACTCAAAGATGTGGAGTGCATGCTAATACTTGACGAAGTTATGTATGGGGCTAGCTACATGTCTGCATGCACCCCCACCCCTCCCCCAGAGCTCGCAGCACACCTTTTGGACATTGTTCTGTAAAAGGTCTGCTGTCTCACGCCATGCAGCTTTAAAAAGGCGTAGCAGGAGAGCTGGCCCTGTAGTGCAGTGGAAAGGCTACCGCTCACTATACCAGTGATCCAAGTTCTTTCCATTCAATAAGAGAGCACCTAGGCTTTGTTACTGAATTGGGCTACACGCTGGTAAACACAACTTTTGGAAAGTAGTTTAATTTTACCTGACTTTCTGTAGATCTGATGAAAACAGCTACCTGGCTCACCCTCCCTAAGTCCACATCTATCTTTCTTTCTTTCTTTCTTTCTTTCTTTCTTTCTTTCCTTCTTTCTTTCTTCCTTCCTTTTTCTTTCCATACAGCTGTTTCTCCACTTTTGCTGCCCATCCAGTTCTCAGGCCTGCAGTTCTACTCCTTGGCAATACCTTCAGCCCCATCCTCCGCTAGCCTCACCACTCACACTGCTGCAGGGCCAGCGGGAACTGCCAGCCACCATTCTGGCTGCAACTGGGTTTTTACCCTTGGTTTTATTCCTGCTATTCCACCCTCCTCTTACTAATAGGGACCAGCACCCCTAATTGGATGTACTGGTTATCACGGACACCACAGCATACTTGGGGGAAGGGCCAAGCTCCCTGGGTTGCTGCAGAAGTCCTTGTTCCATGAAGGTGCCCTCCCCCTGTTGGACTCCAGCCTCAGCAATCCAAACATCCCTAGGCTGTTCCCAAAGCTGGACTGACTGCCCTGCCGCACCATGACTTGTTGCCACTGGGCATCCCGCACTAAACTGGTCTCAATAGATGTCCCTACATTATATCAACCACAATTGGTCTTGCATCAGAGGTGGTGAGCCAGGAATCTAATTTCTTCTGATCTGCAGAAAATGAATTGGGTAAAATCAAACTCCTCTCCAAAAGGTATTTTTACCATTTTTTAGCCCAATTTGGTAATGGAGCCTAGTCATTCCTTACTGAAACAGAAAGCAGTGCCCTTTGTTCAATAACAGGAACTGTTGGTTTAAGATAGAAGATCATGGGGAGAGGACCTGGGAGTTGGCCATGGGGGGGAGAGGTGGACCGTGGAGGCACTGGTCAGAATACGTGGTGGTCAGTGTGTTGGGGAGGTCAGCAGTGTAGACAGTGTGGCTAGCTGAGAAAGAAGATAAAAAAAACTTTATGGAAAACAATAATGAAGATTGGTCACAAACTTGAAAGAACCAATATCTGCCACCATTAGTTTTCTGACAGTACCATTTAGCGAACCAATTAATCAAACTTTAACATTTAGACAGAACTGAAGTTGCTTTTTGGTCTGAGTATACTGACTCCGGCTAATTAAAACACTGAATAACAGATTTATTAGTGGGGAATCTGCCCTTCTTTGTAATACATTGCCAATTACAGGCAACTGTTTTTAGACTGAGGTTGATTAGCTGCAGATCATATGGACTTGTACCACAGATTTCTTTGAATCTCTCGCAACTCATGGAAATACCTTTACTGTGTACAGTATTTAATTCATTGGGGGGGGTGCTATATGAAACATACCACATCACTTGCTATAGCATTTAATTAATTCAAGCTTGACCTGGGCCAAAGCAGGTTACAATAAAACATGACAATAACAGTAAATATCAAACATTACAGAAAACAGTCACATTAGACAGTTCAGTGGCGACGAGGGCTGAGGTGCTATATGCACCTTACCTTCTCCTGTGTTGGTGACTCGAGTTCGGGAAGGAGCACTGGTCACTGGGAGCTGGCCGGTGGGGTGGATGGCTGAGAGAAGGTTAAGCAGCCACCTGGAAGCTCTCCTCTCCCCTCTTGCACTGGAGTGGCAGGCCTTCCGGGATCTTGGCTGCCACCAGGTGGAGGTCTGGTGGTAGCTCCCACACAGGCAGGCAAGATGTAACTCCATGGTGGGGGTGGGGGGATGGAAGAAGCTGTGGTTTCAGAACAGATGTGTACCTCCACGCATATGTCATCTGTGCCACTGCAGCTCCAGGAGGAAAGCAGGAGGAAAAAACAAGCAGGTCAGGGGCTTCATGAAGCATGTTGGGACACCCTGATTCATCCTTCCACTTTGGCTGGTGGGTCTTCTGGGTTTGATTACTGCTGTGGAAGGGGATCCAAAGGGGAAGCTGCCCCCCAGCATGGAAGAAAGAACAGGACGACCAGCGGTGCCCTGGGGAATGAGTCTGAAGAGCAGCCCTGGTCTGGCTGACAGAGGATAAGCACTTGCATGGGAAAAAAAACAGTCACATTGACATTGACTGTAACGATACTACTTAAAATGCTTTACCACATTACTGGGCACGGTATATAGTTCATTGAGGGGGTACATAGAGTATAGCACATTACTGGGTACGGTATATAATTCATTGAGGAGGGGGGTACACAGAGTATAGCACATTACTGGGTACAGTATATAACTCATTGAGGAGGGGGGTACATAGAGTATAGCATTACCACATTACTGGGTACGGTATATAATTCATTGAGGAGGTGGGTACATAGAGTATAGCATTACCACATTACTGGGTACAGTATATAACTCATTGAGGAGGGGGGTACATAGAGTATAGCACATTACTGGGTACGGTATATAATTCATTGAGGAGGGGAATACATAGAGTATAGCACATTACTGGGTACGGTATATAATTCATTGAGGAGGGGGTACACAGAGTATAGCACATTACTGAGTACGGTATATAATTCATTAAGGAGCGGGGTACATAGAGTATAGCACATTACTGGGTACAGTATATAACTCATTGAGGAGGGGGGTACATAGAGTATAGCACATTACTGGGTACGGTATATAATTCATTGAGGGGGGGACATAGAGTATAGCACATTACTGGGCATGGGGGGCTACATGGAGCGTACCACATTGCAGAATACTGGGTATGGCATGGGGGCTACATAGAACATTCCACAAAAAATAATTATTATGCATGGAGAAGAAAAAGGCAGATCACTTTACTTCCTGTTCCCAGAGGTTTCTGCAGATGGCAGGTTTCCTCACTACAGTGCTAAGATCCATAAACTGTACTTGTAACACTTACTTAAATTATTTGTTTATACTGCTCTCTTGACTCCACCCCTTCCTCGGGGACAGACACAGCCCTGCATCCTTGTCATTTACCTTGGCTAATTACAACCCCATAGGCTTGGTCCTTCCATGTCAGATCCAACCTCCAGCTTCCTCCAGTGAACAGAGGCAGGGGTTCCTGGAGTACTGCACCAGCAGACAGTGGGTGGGGCCCAAGTACACCCTGGATCATGCCACACAAGTCAGGCATTCCCACTCCCTTAAGTTTCTGCTCCCTGGGATTTAGGCCCTCTGGAAGCTCCATGCTTATGTACGTAGCGCATTCCCAAGCACAGCCCAGCCAACGCCCCCCCTAAACTGTCCCAGCGTTGCACAGTCACATGTGATCACCCACGTGGCAGTGATGTTGAGTGGCAGCTGCCCATCATCCTCTAATGACTGAGCATATTCCTGAGGTCGCTGGCCATGTAAGCAGTAGCACTACCGCTGTGTCAACGGGCCGGCCACTTGTAGCACTTTCTATTAAAGAATGCCACAGACATACCACATGATAATGGAATGCTGCAGCTGTCTGGAGACATTACCACAAGGATCATTAACCATCTTCATCCAGCATTTCCTGTGTTCCAAAACAGTCTGGAAAACTGATTCACCAGCCTTACTGGGAGGGTACAGTAGTTTTAGGACTTTATTAAAGGGTACCATTCTCCTGCCATTCAAATTAAAAAAAATGAATTTTTAGTGAGTTGCTTGCACTTTTAATTACATTTTCTACTGTTTCCAAGTAAATCTAATCTTATAATAAGGCTATTTTCAAAAAGGGAAAAAATATGGGATATTCTTCTGGGCTGGCAGTAACCAAGTTTCAACAGAAAATGGATGGCTCTCCTGTCTCCATCTTTTCTGTTCACTGGAAGGTTTGTCCTGTGTATGAAATCCATAAGGCACAAAGCAAGCCCGGAGTGAAAACTTTTATCTTCACTCCATCACATTAAGAGAGCCACTAAGGACTGGCAGAAATTATCTATTTGGGGACAGTACAAGTGTGCATTGGCATGCAGATACACACAGCAGAAGAAATGCAGTTCGGTATTAGAATCACTTTGAAGCCTCAGATTGACAGAAAGCTTTCTCTACGATAGCTATCAACAACCTGCAGGTCCTGCAGCTGACAGTTTTCCAATCCTCTCTCCCTGGAAGGTCCCTTAATCAGAGAATGACTTACAGACTGGAGTAGGGTCACACACAAAGGTCCCACTTCAATCTGATTTTTCTTTGCATCTGTCTAAAATCAGCATGCCCCAGGGACTGTAACACCAATATAATCTCACTTCTCACACTGGGCACATGGTCTAATTATCAGCACTGACATTGCTGTGCTGCACTGAGGGGGAGGAAGTTAAAAAGACCCCATGGCATTTTTCAAAAGTGTAAAGGAGATATCCCCGGTGTCCTAGCCAACATCCCTTCTTTCAGTAACACAGATTCAATGTAATATGGTGGTACACATGGTGTTGGTGTGCTTAATGACTGCTGCATGTGTACAGCATACAGTCACTGAACTACCAGTATCTAACTCATTGCTTTGTAAAGAGCTTTGAGATACAGTGTGTACTGAAGGTGCTATATAAATCCAAATTCTATTCTATTCTATTCTGTTGTATTGTACTGCATTCTATTCTTTTTGTAGGCGTAATACAGTACTGTACTAGGAGTAGTCAAGGCAGCAGTAGATGTATAAAGTCCATGTTTTAGCTACCCTGATATCAGGTATAATAGTCTTTTAGATACCCCCATTCATAAATGTATCCAACTTTCATTTAAGGAATCAATGTTCTTACTATTTATTATTCAATCCAGTAGCAAATTCCATCATCGAGTTATTCTTTGCATATAGTATAACTGCTTGTTGTTCGCCTTAAAATTTGTCTGTTGTTTATTTCTGATATTATGGGCTTCATGCTTAAAGGATCTGCTCTATTCTATTCTATACTATTCTGTTCCGGTCCCTGAACTAAACTACCAGTATCTGACTCTTTACTATGTGCAGTGTCAGTGGCTCAGCAGGTAGCACAAACACCTCTGAGGAGAGAAGATCGGAAGGTGGTGAGTTCTAGCTCCACACTGGAAACGTGGTATAAATCCCACTACTGACACTGTTGTACATCAAGAGGGGGATGTTGCACTCTAGAGGTGCCGTCTTTTGGATGAGACGTTAAACCGAGGTCCTGTCTGCCTGTTCTGGTGGTTGTTCTGGTGGACGTTAAAGATCCCATGGCACTTCTCGATATGAGTAGGGGAATTTTATTGAAATAAATTGTAACATCACACAGAAGAAAAAATTACTCACCTTAGTAATTGTGTTTCTTCTAATGGAGTCTTGCTATATTCTGACAATCTGCAGTTAGCTCCAGCCTTTAAACTGCCCCGGAGAGTAGAGGGTTAATTTTCTATGCAGTGCATAGAACGTTGAGCTCGAGCTCGGTTGAGGTCTCTGTCTGCAGCACTTTGAAACCCAACCGTCAGATTCTTACGAGCAAACACTCACTGACTAACTATGTGGAAACTGTAACATTTTTTAACTAGCCAACTGGCAACAAAAAGTTTTGGATTCCCAAAGGAAGACTCAAGTCAGAAAACCCAAAACCAAAACCTGTCCAACATAAAGATTATAATACAAGCACCCAGGTAAAAAGGAGGGTGTGCTGAAGACACCCCTGGGGTGCAACACCGCACCTGCCCACCTACTTCCCAAAAACAGGTTCTGAGAGGGGAGGCAGGGAGGGAGGTCAGAATACAGCAAGACTCCATTAGAAGAAACACAATTACTAAGGTGAGTAATTTTTTCTTCAAACAACAAGAAGTCTTGCTGTATTCTGACAATCTGCAGACTACCAAGCAGTACCTCCGTGGAAGAGGCACAGAACCTACTTTGGGAATAGGCTCTGAAGTACTGCTGTGCCAAACCGAGCATCACTCTTAGCCTGGATATCCAGAGAGTAATGCTTGGTAAAGGTATGGACTGTTTTCCAGGTGGCTGCTTGACAAATGTTTAACAGAGGGATATCCCTGGCAGCAGCCAGGGAAGCAGCTGAACCTCTTGTGGAATGAGCCCTCAGGCCTGAGAGTGGAATTTTTCCCAGTTTCTCATAGCAGAATTGTATACAAGAAACAATCCACCTGCAATAGTTCTCTTGGTGGCAGGTTTGCCCTTTCCCACTTCCCCATAAGTGAGGAACAACTGGAGGGAATCAAACCTGTGACCCTTGGTATGCTCTATGTAGTAGCTAAGGGCTCTTTTAACATCTAAACTGTGTAGCCTCCTCTCCCCTGAGGAAGAATGATCAGTGAAGAAAACAGGGAGAGACATGGACTGATTCAAGTGGAAGTCTGAAACCACTTTGGGCAAGAACCTCCTACTGGTTCTAAGGACCACTTTATCTCTATGGAATGGGATAAAATCAGGTTCCACTGACAGGGCTTGCAATTCACTGATACATCTGGCAGAGGTAATGGCTACCAAAAATACAGTTTTCCAAGTCAAGTACTTAAGCTCTGCTGAGGACATAGGCTCAAGTGGGGGTTGCATATGTTAAGCAATGCAAACATTTAAGTCCCAGGTAGGGGCAGGATCCCTAAAGGAAGGATTGGTATGAAGCAATCCCTTGAAAAATTTACAGAATACAGGGTGAGATGACAGTGAGGAAGGCTTTCCCACTGACAGAAAAGCAGAAACAGCTGACAAGTGTACCCTGAGAGTAGCTGATCTGAGGCCTAGACCATTAAGATGGACCATATAATCCAGAACTGTAGGCAATTCAGCAGTGTCTGGGGATATATGCTTCCTGGAACACCAAATGCTGAATCTTTTCCATTTGGAGTCATAAGTCTTTCTGGTGGCAGGCTTTCGAGAGGCTTTGAGAATATCCAGAACCCCTTGGGACAGATGCAAATCTGCATACTCTAGCTCTTCAAGAGCCATGCCTTGAGATTGAGGGACCGAAGATTGGGGTTCCAAATCCTCCCCTGAGAGGAGGTTAACAGTTTGAAATTCCTGGGAAGAGACGAGGAAGATGGACTGCTAGGGACAGTAAGAGTGGGTACCAGGGCTGCCTGGCCCAATCTGGAGCAATCAGAATCACTTTGTAGGGTTGTGACCTCATTTTGACCAGAACCTTGAACAGTAGAGGAAAGGGAGGGAAGGCATAGAGAAATTTTCTTTCCCAGTTCAACATCAGAGCATCCAGAAGGACTGAGCCCAAGACTGGGGGTCTGCAACAAAACAGGGGAAGGTGGTGATTGTCTGGGGTTGCAAAGAGATCTATCTCTGGAGTGCCCCACCTTGAGAAAATCACTTTTAATACCAGAAGGTCCAGGGACCATTCGTGATGGCCCCGGGAGATCCTGCTCAGTGCATCTGCTAGCACATTGTCCTTCCCTGGAAGGTGGACTGCTATCAGAGGGGTCTGCAGAGAATAATCCAGGGAGGAGGATGAGGACCTGTGGCGGTGCCTCTTTTTTGAATGTCGGTGACCTTTCTTTGGTTTTCCCACAGAAGAAGGAACCTGAGTCCTCGATCGAGACCGACGGGGTCGACCAGGATCAGAAGAAACTGGGCTCAGTGAAAATTGAGGCTCAGGATCAATTCCCTTGATGGGAACACCCAAAGAAAGTGTCTCATCATCGGGGAAAGAAAGGACAGGGGTCCTCTCTAAAGAATCATCGACCGGAGTCGGCGAAATCGGCTCGAGAACAATCTTGGCTGGATCAGCTGATTCCTCGGTCTCTGCCTGGCCAGACGGAAGATCCGTGAAGCCGGTGGCCAAGGAAGTGATCTCGACCAAAATCAAGGTCGCAGTGTCCTGGGACTCGGACCTCTCTCAGTCCCAGAAACGTCCCCTTTCGAAGACGTTGGATCCATATCCCTCTTCTGAGGGCGGGAGGAGTGCGAGCCCGAGGGCGCCTCACTCCTGGTGGGAAGAGACTGGCACATCTCCCTGAAGGAACCTGTGAAGGAAGAACCGAGGTTGAGAGGCACGAAGAAACTTTGGCTGGCCAGAGCTTGGGCAGCTTCTTCTTCGAAGGCCTTCATCTGCTCTAGCTGCTCGGCGGATCCTGCATCCGCAGAAACCACCCACCTCTCTTCTTTCGATTTCACTGGCGGGTTCCTTTTCTCTGGTCTCCCCAGCTTAAGGCGCGCCATGTGGTCGTCAAGGACGTTGGGATGGAAAGCCAAGCAAAAGGTACAGGTGGTGGTGTCATGACCGACACCTAGGCAGTACACGCAGGTAAGGTGGGGATCGGAGTGCAACATTTTCTGCCTGCTCGTACACCAGCGAAAAGTGGGTGACAACTTGTCCTCCATATCTGATGCACTATTATCGGAAATGAAAACTTTGACGAGTTTGAGAGATAAACTTCATAAAAACTGACAATGCGAATCCAGGGCCTACAATGGCTAGAGTTAGCACGAGAGAACCTGATTCTTACAGCGGAAAGGAAGATCTGGTGTCATGGGGCGGAGCCGAGGTATTTATCACCCGGGTGGGAGGGAGGAGCCAGCTTGAAGACTTTCTGGCGAGATTTAAAGGGAAAGGGACATACCAAAGAGTGTGGATGAACAACACATCCATGCTCCTAGAAATAGTATTTAACCTCGTTCCTTGTAGAAAAACTATGTCATGGTGAGAGTGTTGAAAGTGTGACAAAATAATTGCCTTTTTTTATAGTTTTTCATGCTGCAGATGTTTATCAAAGCTATATATAGGGCCGCCATCTACTTTAAAGGGAGGGTAAGGTCACTCAGGACTGTCTCCTCTAGGAAGCTCTTTCCTTTTTTTTCCCCTTTTTTTTCTTTTTTGTTATGAGTGGTTTAGGAATGTTTTCCTCAATTCCCGAAATCCTACCAGACTTAGAGGAAGCACCTGACTCAAGGTCAGAGTCCCCCCATTCCTTGTTACCCTGAAGAACCTGAAAAGAATTTTGAAGTGGAATCTGAGAAAAGGTAGGGTGAAGTTTAGAAAGAGACCTCATCATCCTTCTACTACTAGGGATTTGGAACTCTGCAGGTGGTGGCATTGATTCTTCACTAAAAGTGCCTGGCTCCATTTGGCTGCTGGTTGCCACATCCTGTTTATTCGATGCAGTGCCCCCGGGAGAGGTTTCTGGCTAGCACTACTGCCTGGGACTACATTATCTCTAAGGGCATCACCCTGCATTGGTTCATCTGTGGGGTCCCTATCTTCCTCAGCTAAAGGGTCCTGGGGGATTAAGCTCTGGTCGGCTGCCGGTACAGGTCGTGCCTCATCCTGTGCAGCGTGTATCAAATCTTCTTGGTTAATGCCACTTTTTCTGTTCTGGCCCACCCACAGGCACTGGTAGTATGTATGCCCTGTTTCTTCACACAAATAACATTAATAGACATTTCTATAGACAATACTAACATGACCGAAGTCACCACACAGGGCACATTTGAGCCTGTCACAGGTACTACTAAGATGTGTACGAGCTCCACATTTGTAGCAGGCCCGAGGCTGACCTGCATAAAAACACACTCCCCTGTCCCGGCCAAGAAAAACACTGTTGGGAATGTGTATGACTTCAGAATCAGTCCTAAACAGTTTAACATGAAATTGCACCCCCCAATATCCCTTCAGTATCAATAACAGCTTCAGGCCGTCCCAGTACTGAACACTTTTTTTCCAACTAAAAATTAATATCATTAATATTTACCCCCTCATTGCAAAACATTATTGTAGCTGTTGTAATCAATGGCTTTGTTAGGGGAATTGCCATAAAATTCACCCATAATAGAGAAGATTGTAACACATTATATTTTGTCCAGAATCTGTCAAGCCCAGCATACTGCCTGAAGCTGACATCAAGGGTATCTTCTCCTGAAATGTGGATTAAGGCGTACACATCAGCCACTTGGAATTGCATGGACTCTTTAAGGAGTCTCTTGACCACATACACCCTGTCTGGGTACGCTGGTTGTCCCCCTCCTCCTGTATCAAAGGCGCACCACATTCTTTCTAGGTGCTTGAGAAAGCCTGTTCCAGAATAATTCCGAAAGGGTAGGACCGGAGCCAGCGTTCTGCCTGGCTTGATCAGTCGGGGGGAGGGGGGGGCAAGGACTCTTCATTAGATAGCTCCCTTGAGTTAGTAGCAGTGGACCTTGCACTGTCTACCTGGATATCACTTAAATGACCAGGCCCCTGTGCATTGGGAATAGCTGCAGAAGTCCCCTCTGGGTCAGAGGTGTTAATAGCAGCAGCAGTTGCAACTGTCCCCTCAGCATCCCCATTTGTACTTTGCTCAATGTCATGTTTAGAAGTTTGCTGTGGCATAACTGTTTATGCTGTAGAGTGATCAGCGTGGGGTGAAGCTGCCTTTGGCCGAGTCTGGTCATGCCTCTGAACTCGGGACCCTTCACCAGAGTGTTTGGGGGAGACACTCCTCAAGGACCAGTCCTCCATACTATTAGAAAGTGGCTTCTTGTTCATGAATGTCTGCAGGGTCAGACCCCTTTTGTTCTAATTTATAATAGGCAGTATTAATAACAGCAGTACCTGTCTGTGCTGAAGGACCAGGAAGATCTGTCCACTCTGACTCAGTGACCCATTTTCCTGTCTCATCCTGTTGCCAGCCTGCTTCCCCGCAAGGCTCTCTCCAGCGACCAAGCTGCATAATCTATTGGCAGACCCTCTGCATCCTCTGTAGTATCCCTGGTATTGCCCCAGTTGTTGGGCATGCTCACCGCGGCCTTTCCACTCCTCTCTGCATCAGCCTGATGGTCTCTACTGTTCCTCTGCCTCAAAGTGCACTCCAGGAGTTTTGAGGGGCGTGCTCATCCCCCTCCTGTCCACCTGCATGTTCTGCTCCCTTTGCAGTTCTCGTGGCTGCGTTCTGTCAAAAAATCACTTCTGCCGCCATCATTGCTGCTCTCCATGGCAGCGTTCTGATTCCATCCATCTCCATTTCCTGCTCACATTCCGCGATTTCAAGCTGCATATATTCCGATGCCTGTATGAAAATCTCTGGTGGGGGATCCACCTCCTCCATCTCAGCCACAGAACCATCATTGGTAAATTGAAGCTCTATACCTCATCGTATTCCTTCCTCAATCTGCGCATCAGCTGAGTCAGCCATCTTGGTTAGTGGGCCAACAGCCCCTCTTTCAAGAGTAGAGGAATTTTTTATTGTTCACAGCTATACACAATCATATATTCAAATGGTACATCACAGACAAATTTCATTGATCATAATGCACAAACAACAATGTTAAACAGAAAATAATGTGCACCTAGAAAGACAACTTGTGTATATGCACTTGGCTGATAAGATTTAGTCATATACCATACTTAATATAAAACTACTAAAATGCCTATGTATTTTCCTGTCTGATACTTAGAAAATCTTTAATGCCCAATAAAGACACATTCTTTTGTTGTAACACAAACTGGCAACGAATTTGCCATATCACCCATTTCATTACTGCCATAACCAGCCTGAGTGTTCCTTTGTGAAACTCATGCCATTCCCTCCTGAGCTGGCCATAGACTAACACTTCATATTTTAGGTCATGCAATTGAGGTATGGCCCATGCCATGGCCAACACCACTTCACATAGTGACATTCAAAGAATAAGTGGGACATAGTTTCTATTGTATCTCCACACCTTTCCCTTAAACAAGTTCTTTCTGGTAATCTTTTGAGAAAATTATTTCCCCTGACATTTAGACGGTCATGACTATACAACCATAGGGTATCCCAAATCTTGGGCAGAATTCTAGGTTCAGTTAATTGTGCTGTAACCCCCACTATATCAACAGTACTGGGCAGGGAAAAACAAGGGCGTACTAACAATTCAGAGAGAATCCTTTTGCACAAATTTTTCCTAGTGGTATGTAATACCTCAGATGTAGTTACTTTCCATCCTTTTAACTTTTTACACACATCCAGTAGGTACCTGGACAGACCCTCTAACACAGCCCTGAAATGACCCCACTTTTGTAATGCCCATTTTTGCCCAAAAAAATGAACATCTCTCCTGAAATACTGCTACCCACATCATCTGACTCCCTACAAGCTCTGGCAACAAATTGAGTATACAAAAATAGTGAAAAAGAAAATTATAGGGTTCATCATGTTCAACCCCCACCGTGAGATTGGCCAATAAGTAACTCCTCTTTTCAGTGGATTTAACCGGCTCCCCCACAACAGTCTAAAGGCAATGCTATAAACTTTAACTTCAAGATTACCTGGGAGTGGAAAAACTTGACTTAGTAGCAAAAAAAGAGGAACAATAAAAGTTTTAAATATATATACTTGTTTTTTCTTTGTCATTGGAAAACCTTTCCATCTCTCTATTTTCTCTTCAGCTTTTGCAGTAGCTTTTCCCAGTTGGTAACTGCTGGATTTGGGTTCCCAAATAGAATTCCCAGTATTCTTATCGGAGGGTTTAGTACTTGTATCCCCGAGATATCAGTGGTTTGACTTTCAGAGATATGTATTCCCAAACCTTTACTTTTCTATTTAATTTAGACCCTGATATGTCTGAAAAAGAGTTCACAATTTCCAGCGCCCTTTCCCCTGAGGCTGCATCTGCCACCAAGATTTTTACATCGTCAGCAAATGCCGGCACCACAGGGAACTCCAACTGCCTAGGCCCTCGGATAGGATGGATACCCCTCTCCCCATTAAGCCTCTGGAGAAGGGGATCTATGGCAAAGACATACATCAGGGAGCTCAGAGGACACCCCTGCTGTAACCCCCCCGACATATGCGGACATGTCTTCCCACCCTCCCACTCACAACTAGGCTTGAGGACGCATATTTATATATAGTTTGAATCAACTAACAAATATTTCTGGAATCCCATGTCTCCGTAACACTTCATATAAATATTCATGCGGTATGGCATCAAATGCTTTTGACTGATCCAATGTAAGCAAAAAACCAGATGTACCTGAATTATCAAAACCTTCCCTTATAACTTTCAAAATATCAATCATTGAGCGCTGAGGAATAGCACAAGCTTGGGCTAAAGAAATAACTGTCTGTGCCACCCTTGTTAATCTTCTATACAAAATTTTACATAAAAGCGTCCCGTCTACACTGATAAGGCTGATGGGCCTCCAGTTATTTATGGACAGCCTAGCTCCATTTTTATATAGAAAAATTAACAAACTGTCCACTAATGAAGCCGGAAAAGATACCGCCCCTATTAAAATGTCATTAAATACAATTAACAAATAATCTATTAACATATCTATGGTCTTTTTATAAAATTCCCCTGGTAGCCCATCAGGGCCTGGGGAAACCACATTCTTTAATTCCAAAATAGCAACTTGCAGTTCCACCCTAGAAACAGATGCTACCAACTGTGTTTTCTCCTCATCCAAGAGCCCAGGAATATCTAATTGTTGAATAAAGTCTGTCAAGGTGTCTGACTTTGGAACACATACAAACATACGAAGAAGCCAGCAGAAGAAGGCCATTTAGTCTATCAAGTCTGCCCTTGTTTCAGGGTCCACAGCTTGAGCTACTGTCCCTGACCCCTCTCCCCACTCCTCTCATCCTCCCTACCCATGATCCTTACCTTCCCACTATACCTGTCCCAGCCTCTCTTAAAGCTGCCCATTGTCTTCAATGAGATTACCTCTTGTGGCAGCGCATTCCAAGTGTCCACCACCATCTCTGTGAAGAAGTGCTTCCTGACCTCCCTCCAGCTTAAGACTGTGCCCCCTCGTGTTATTGTTCCCACTCAGCTTAAAGAGACTCTCCTTATCAACCTTATTTATCCTTTTCAAGTACTTGAAGGTCCCAATCATGTCCCCTCTCTCGTCTTCCAGGGAGTACATGTTCAGTGCCCTCAATCTCTCCTCGTATGCCTTACCCTGCTAACAAGCTATCATCTTTGTGGCCCTCCTCTGGACTTCTCCAGCAGGTTAATGTCCTTTTTGAGGTGTGGGCACCAGTACTGAACTCCATACTCTAGATGCGGCCTTACCTGTGACCTGTACAAGGGCAGTATAGCCTCCTCTCTCCTACCACTGATCCCCCTAGATATGCATTCCAGAATCTTGTTTGCCTTTGCTGCTGCTTTCTTGCACTGCGTGGAGTGCTTCAGGTCACTAGTGAGCATCATTCCCAGGTCCTTCTCCTCCTCTGATGCAGAGAGTCGGACTCCACCCAAATAGTACTCTGTCCTAGGATTCTTGGCTCTAATATGCATAACTTTGCATTTCTTGGCATTGAAGCCAAGCTGCCAGATCCTGGACCACCTCCCTAGCTTTTCCAGATCTTCCTGTAGTTCCTGTAATGCTTCAGCTATGTCCACTCTCCCACAGAGTTTTTTTGTCATCCTCAGATAGGCACATTTTGCCCTTAATAGCATCTCCAATGTCATTGATAAAGACACTGAACAACATCGGTCCCAGCACTGAGCCCCGCTGGACCCCACTAGTTATCTGTCTTGTGTCAGATAACTCTCCCTCCATAACCACCCTCTAGGTTCTGTCCTTCAGACAGTTTTCCACCCATCTGGCCATCTTTTCCCCAACCCCAAGATCCACCAACTCCCTGATCAACCTTTTGTGGGGCACAGAGTCAAAGGCCTTGCTGAAATCAAGATAGAGGATGTCTACCGCTTGGCCCCTGTCTACTGTTTTAGTGACACAGTCAAAGAAGTCAATCAGATTTGTTTGACATGATCTCCCCCCAATGAACCTATGGTGCCTCACATCCTGGAGACCATGCTCCTCTAGATATTCAACCAACCTTTCCTTTAGTATGGTCTCCATGAGCTTGCCCACAATGGAGGTCAGACTGACTAGTCTGTAATTCCCTGGGTCATCCTTGGGACCACTTTTGTGGAGCGGCACTACATGTGCTGTTCTCCAGTTCTGCGGTAATACATCTGTCTCGCATGAACTAATAAATAGGTCTGCCAGTGGCCCTGCCAGATCCTCAGCCAGTTCCTTTAGCACCCTTGGATGTACTCCATTCAGGCCTGGTGATTTATCCACCTTCAATGCCAGCAGCCCCTCCCTCACTCTATACTCCTCTATCACTACATCTGTGTTCCCCTTCCCCGTGCCTCTTTTCCCTCTTGAAGGCACTGGTCCGTCCTTCTCCCTGGTGAAGATGGAACAGAAGTATTCATTTAGTATCTCTGCTTTTCCCCCCATTATGCTTTTCCCCCCATTATCCTCCACCATTTTCTTAAGCCTAACAATCACGTCCTTCTTGTCCCTTTTCTCACTTATATAGCGAAAGAAAGCCTTCTCTCGCTTCTTAATTCCTTCAGCTATCTGCAGCTCCTTCTGTGCCTTTGCTTGCCTGGCTTTCTTACTTGCCTCACTAGCCAACCTTAGGTAATTTTCCCTATCCACCTCTCTCTTGGTCTTCTTGAATTTTCTATAGGCCAACCTCTTTTCCCCTTACTGCCTGGGCAACCCCAGAACTGAAACAGCTGGGTGCTTTGGCCCTTGTGTTCTTACCCCTGAGCCTAATGCACTCATCTGTGGCAACAAGTATTCCTCTCATAATGATGGACCACCTTTGGTCCACCCCCATATCTGCTCTGATGCCCACCAGATGGCTCCTTAGCACTTTGACCACTTTCATGAAGCCAGACCTCCTGAAATCCAAGATTTTGGTCTTAGTCGGGATGCTTTCCTGGCCCATATCCAACTGAAACCAAATTATGCAATGGTCACTTCCTCCCAGTGGCTCCCTGACCATTATTTCCTGTACATACTCCCCATTTGTGAGCACCAGATCAAGAATTGCCTCAGCTCTTGTTGGTTCAGCAATGCTCTGAGTCAGGAACCCACCAATGACTGCTAGCACATGTTGTGGACGGTATGCTCCAGCCCACCTTGGGCAGGTTGAAGTCCCCCACAATTACCACCTCTCCTTTCCCCGCAGCTTCCGATATTTGTGAGCTTGGTTCCCTGTCCCTATCCTCATTCTGACTGGGTGGTCTGTAAATCACCCCCAACCTCACCTTTCTCCCTCTATTGGACCTTAACTGAACCCATAATGCCTCCACCTCCCCTTCCTCCTACTCCTCCCTCGTGCAAGTTATTCCTTCCCTGATATAAACTGCCACTCTTCCCCCCTTCCTGACTACCCTGTCTCTCCTGTCTACTTTATATCCAGGGATTGTAAGGTCCCAGTCATGGTGTGATGTTGCGTAAGTCTTGGTTACTGCAGCTATGTCCACCTCCCTGTCCGCTAATAGTGTTTGCAGGTCTTCCATCTTGTTTCCAATACTCTATGCATTCAGAGACACCACCCTCCACCTAGAATCTGACCTTCCTTCTCTTTCCTATATTCTTCTATTCACATTTATCCCCTCTGTGTTCACCCCTCTACATACCCTTGTTATGTGTTCCTCACCCCTCCACCCTTTGCTAACTGTATTCTTACCCCTTCCACCCCCTTCCTCCAGACCTCTTCCATCACTGTGGGGGAGGTTCACTGTCCTCCTCCTCTCAAGTCTGTGGGCCTGTATGCCCACTGCCCTCCCCCAGTAGTTTAAATTAAGTGCATTGGTTATGTATTCCCCCAGTTTGTCCCCGAGTACCCTCAAACCCTCCCTACTGAGGTGTAGCCTGTCTGGTGAAAAGAGTGTTTTGTTTGACCAGGTCTCCTCCCAGTACCCAATGCAGATGAACATCTCCTCCCTGCACCATTTCCTCAGCCAGTCATTAAAATCCTCTATTCTTCTTTTTCTGGCTGTGCTGGCCCTTGGTACTGGTATCACCTCTGAGAAGGCCAGTGAACTTCCTTCCTTCTTGCAGATCTTCCCTAACTCTCTGAACCTACTTTGTACTACCTCCACCTCATCCCCAGCTAGGTCATTGGTTCCCAAATATATAACTAAATAAGGTTTTCCTCCAACCTCCCTTACTATTTCCCTAATTCTTGGGCCCACCTTCCCAGCTGTCATCCCTGGCATACAAGCCACCTTTCTGCTTGCATTGGGTCCACCTTCCTTCCCCAGTGAATACTCCAAATTATGGAGTCTCCTATGATTGCCACCCTTCCATCCCCTGCATCCGTGCTCCCTGTCCTGCCTTTCTTATCTTCTGTACTAGCTGCTTCCCCATCTAACTGCTCCTTTTGCTCCCTGGTATACCTTATATCCACAGCCATGATTTATCCCCTTAAATGTTTTTCCATCTCCCAATCTGCCCCCTCCCCTTTTGACTATCTGTATCTGCTTTCAGTTTTCCCTTCCCTCTTCCTTTCCTTTTCTCCCCTTCCCCCATTCCTCCACTCAGTTTTGCCTGCCTCCTCTTTCCTGCCCACCCTGATTAGTTCCTCCCCTCCCCTGTACTACTATTCTCAACCATGGCTCAACCTGACCTCCTACCTCACCTCCTGCTGCCCCCTTCCTCCTTCCAGACAGTAGTACAAATCTATTCAATAGAGGCACCCATTTAGAATTCCCACCCCTGATGCTACTCTCACATTCCCACCCCTTGCCATTCTTCCACCCTGGGCTCCCTAATCCTCCGAGGAAGAGATACTCCTGTATACTGGGTGCTCCTCCCCACTCCCATCCCCTGCCTGATGCCGTCACTACCCTGGGCATCAGCCCTCTACCTTTCCTTCCACTGTTCTGCTCCTCTGACTTCCCACACCATCCTCCCCAGCTCCCATCTGAGCAGCCTTATTTCAGCCCTTAGCAACTCCAGGCTCTTACACACAGGATATCCCCCTTTACTCCACATCACCCCCAGAAAGCCTGCTGCCCCACAGCCATTGCAGTTTACCACTCTCCTGCTTCCCATACATGTACCTATTCCCCACTTCCTCCAAGCCCAGCTTCTCCTACCTTCCAGTTATGCAATCAATAATACCTGACAGGGTGGGCGGTATTGGGCAATACTGGACCACCCAGGGGTGTAATGAGCCCCTGGAAGGTCCGGTATTGCCCATACCGACCACCCTGAAGGGTATTATTGTGCTTAGAAATGGCTATCTGTAATCTTTTTGTGTATTTAAGAATAAAAAATTTAAAAAAGACTAAAATGAACTTACAGTTGATTTGTTACTAAAGTAGTCCCTCTACTGGTATCCTTACCAATACTTACCAGTAGAGGGCAGAATAGTGATTTACAGCTGTTTTAGTGGGTGCTTAATGCTGTGGTGCGTGTCCCTCTTTGGTACATGAGCCTGCCCCCCCCCACCGCCCGTCTTCGTTCCATTTTCTGTATCCCAGTTTTGAATCTAACATGTGGATATAACTACTATCAATTAGAAGAGGAAAAGTGAGAGGGTCATGAAGCGGGAGCCACTCATTAAGCAGCAGGCGAGGGGTCAGCGTATGGAGAATTGGCGTGAAACAAGGGTGAGGAGAATGCCAGTGTGGTTTAAGAAAATGCTCGCTTTTGTTTCCGCTCTTGATTTACACATTTTATTAGTGCCTCTTTTATACATATGACCAGTTTACACTTGAATGCTGATCGGTCAGCAGAGGAGCTCCGAGCTTGTGAGAGCTGACCGATCATGGAGAAGCAGTGCTGGTGAGTAGTGTGGAGTGCCAAAGTTCAGCTCGATAGCTGATATGTCTAGAAAGATTGTTTCATTTATTTTTTATTTCACCAATTATTTTACCAGGTGAGACACACTAAGCTGAAAGCTTGTTTGCAGGTGCAACCTGGGAGCACAAGGAAGTTAAGTGACTTGCTCAGGGTCACACAGTATGCACCTAGGGGGCTGTGGGATTCAAACCCAGGTCTCCAGATTTGCAGCTCAGAGCCTTAACCCACTGCACCATACTGCCTCCTATTGTTTTCCCCTTAACTTAAATTAAATAACTGTGGAGCTCAGTGAGTTATGTTTTTCATGGTGGTGACACGGGGGGGGGGCACAACAGCGATTTAAGCTACTCGCTAACTGTTTAAAAAAATGGCAGCAGTTTGAATAGTGTACCCAGTGCTTCAACCAATAAGGAAGCAGGCTGGGCACAATGATACTTGGCTGGGCAAGAGGCAGGTTTGGTCTTGCACTTTTTATTTGCTGGGCATCTACTGAAAGTTAAAGTACCCCCCTGGCAGGGATACTAGCCAATCAGAGCCCAGCAAATAAAAAGCCAATTTTCTAAGCAAGCAATAATACCCAACAGAGTGGGCAGTATTGGGCAATACCGTACTGCCCAGGGGCGGAATGAGGCCCGATGCCGCCGGCGGAGGGCCTTATAGCCCATGGAAGGTCTAGTATTGCCCATACTGCCCACCCTGGAGGGTATTATTGCACTGAGAAAATGGGCTACCTGTGGCAGTTTTATGTTGGTTTAAAAAAGAAATACTTAAAAAGTACAGTAAGAATGAATTTTAACTCTTTTGTTTGTAAAGTAGTCCCTTCTTTTCTGTGCTATTCCATCTTCTGTTGCCACCCCCCAGATTGGCATTCTGTTGAACGTACCCCCCCCCACCATTTCCGTAACAGAAGATTGACTTTTTAAGTTCTTCTTCCCTGCAGTTTGCAAGAAAAAAAGAAAAAGAAAAAAAAACAGTTTTCTGCCCTACTTGGAAGTCTTTTTTCCTTTACACTTGGAACTTGTGGCTGTTGCCTGCGTGATCACCCTGCTTCATTAAACCAGGAAGTACAGGGCAAGAGATAGGATGTGGCAGCTAGCACTGTAAATACAGGTTACTCACCTGTAACAGGAGTTCTAGGAATGGTATATATTGTTGAATGTTCATCCACACTTACTGGCAGGTTCCTTGCCGCTTTAAATCTTGCCGGAAGGTCTTCAAGCTGGCTCCTCCCACCCACCCGGGTGGTAAAACTCTCGGCTCCGCCCCATGATGCCAGATCTAGCCCGCTGGAAGCCAGGTTGCGTGTCGAAGCCGGGGAGGTCGGGTGGGTTGTGTGGATGAGCAAAATATACCATTCCTAGAACTCCTGTTACAGGTGAGCAACCTGTATTTCTAGGGACATGGATATGTTGTTCAATCCACACTTACTGGCAGACTCATAGCAGTTCTCTGGGAGGAGGGAGGCAAGGCGCACAACCCCTAATTGGGAAATAAGGACTGGAGAACCGAGGTCCCAAAACCAGCATCCCGGCATGACTCAAGGTTGATGTGGTAGTGGGTAATGAAGGTGTGTGCTGACTTCCAGGTAGCAGCCCTGCAGATTTCCTTGATAGGGACGTCCCTGGAAGCAGCCACTGATGCAACGGTATGGCGGGTAGAATGAGCTCTTATCCCTTTGGGAGGCTCCATGCCTGCCAAACTGTAGCAGAGATCTATGCAGGAGGTGACCCACCTGCCTATCGTCCGCTTGGCTGCAGGTTTGCCAGGTGCGTCTTCAGCGTAGGTGACAAACAGCTGGCAAACCACTCCCCGAACTTCAGCTGTCCACTCCTTGTAATAAGAGAGCGCTCTTCTAGGGTCTAAACTATGGAGCCTATATTCGGCCTCCGAGGTGTGATTGAGGTAGAACACCGGCAGAGTCAACACCTGGTTAAGATGAAATTCTGACACCACCTTCGGAAGGAATTTCGGGTGGGGGAGCAGGACAACCTTGTCCCTGTGGAAGACCAGATAAGGAGACTCGATGGAAAGTGCCTGGAGCTCTCCCATCCTTCTGGCTGACGTGATAGCCACCAAGAACGCAGTCTTCCACGACAGGTGAGAAATATCACACCTGTGCATCGGTTCGAATGGCTTGCCCATGAGCTTAGCCAGTATCAGCGGTAGATCCCATGGAGGTGGAGGTTCTCGCACCGGAGGGGATATGTGATCAAGACCTTTGAAAAAGCGCCCGACCACCTTCTCCTGTGCCACCGACTGCTTCCCGGCCCACGCCCAGTAAGCAGAGATGGCTGCCAGGTGCACCTTAAGGGTCGTCGACTGAAGCCCTAGCTGAGAAAGGGACCACAGGTAGTCCAGAATGCTGGCCAAGGAACAGGAGGAAGGGTCCAACCCCTTATCCTGACACCAAATGGAGAATCTCTTCCATTTGAAGGCATAGCATTTTCTGGTCAACTCCTTACGGGATGCCTCAAAAACGTTGAGGACCTAGTCAAAAAGACCCAAGGCCTGGAACTCTAGCCGCTCAGGAACCAGGCCGTCAGGTGCAGGGACTGAAGGTCCGGGTGGAGTACCTTCCCCCTGTTGACTGAGATCAGGTCCAGGTGGGCTGGAAGCCGCCTCGGGAGCCTGGAGCTGAAGCTGAGGAGATCTGGATAACAGAACTGGCGGGGCCAGTCTGGGGCTACCAGAATCACCTGCACCTTGTCCCTCCTCACCTTGAGAAGCACCTTGTGGATCAAGGGAAATAGAAGAAAGGCATAGAAGAGGCCCGGGGTCCACGGCCTCGAGAAGGCATCCCCCCTGCAGTGAGCCCTGCTGAGGGGGGCGGGCATGAAACAGCCTCAGCTTCACATTCTCCTTGGAGGCAAACAGGTCCACCTGAGGTGTGCCCCAGTGGGAGAATAGATCTTGTACTACCTCCGGCAGGAGACCACTCGTGAGATGCAGCACCTATCCGGCTTAGGGCATCGGCCAGATTGTTGGAGGTTCCTGCCACATGGATGGCTAGGAGATCTGCCTCCAGTCTACTCACGAGAGACCAAGTGCGAACAGCTTCCTTGCATAGAGGCAAGGAGCACGTCCCACCCTGGTGGTTTAGGGAGTACGTGGTCGTGGTGTTGTCCGTCTGGACCTGGACCACTTGACCCCGTACAAACGGAGCGAAGGTGGTGAGGGCTAGTCAGTCTACTCGAAGCTCCAGCAGGTTGATGTGACATTGAGACTCCCTGAGGGGACCAGAGGCCGTGCACTCTGAGCTCCTCCAGATGGGCACACCAACCCATCAGAGAGGCGTCGGTCGTTAGAGTGACCATCGGCTCTGGGCAGACAAACAGGATACCCTCCTGCAGATGAGCAGGAATGAGCCACCACTGGAGAGCGTTCCACATCTCCTGGGTCACTATCACTGGCTGGTCCAGCGGACCAGAGTGCTGTGACCATTGGTGGGCCAGCCCCCATTGAAGGGGACGCATGTGCCAGTGGGCCCAATGGACCACGCTGGTGAAGGCCGCCATGAGGCCCAGGAGGCACAGGAAGTCATGGGCAGGGTGCAATCGCCCAACCAGAAATGACTGGGCAAAGGTGGAAAGAACCTCGGCCCTGTCCGCCGGGAGCCGTGCTCTGGCTCGAAGAGAGTCGAGCTCTGCCCCGATGAACTGAATCACCTGCGTTGGCACAAGTTCCAATTTGGCCTCATTGATGAGGAGGCCAATCTGAGAGCAGACCTGAAGGGCCAGAACCCTAGACCACTCCACCTCCGGCTTGGAGGAGGCTGCAATCAGCCAGTCGTCCAGGTAAGGGTACACCCGGACCCCTTCGGCGCTGCAGGAATGCTGTCACCATTGCCATGCATTTGGTGAAGACCCTGGGCGCTGGAGAGAGGCCGAAGGGCATGGCCCGGAACTTGTAAAGGGATTCCTCCACTCTGAAATGGAGGAATCGCTGGTGGGCAGATGGATTGGGACATGAAAGAGCGCGTCCTGAAGGTCCAGAGAACAGAACCACATGCCTTGTTCCAAGGACAGAATGATCTAGCCAGAGTGACCATCCTGAAGGTTTGAGACCTTAGGAACTTGCTCAGGTCATGTAGGTCTAGAATGGGGCGCCAGTTCTCCATCCGTTTTGGGACCAGGAAGTACCTGGACACAAACCTTGAGTCTGATGGAGGATCCGCCACCTCCCTGATCACCTCCTTCTGGAGGAGCAGGGCAATGTCGGAAAGATGAGCCGACAGAAAAGCTGTGGACCCCGTAGCCCCCTGTGGGGTGATGGCTTGATAGGGTGGGGACTGCTCAAATTCCAGAGGCAGACCCTTTCCTACCACTTCCAGCACCCAGTGGTCTGTGGTGATATCGGACCAGGCGGAAAGGAAGTGGCGGAGCTGTCCTCCCATGGGGGAACCCAGGGAGGAGTGACAAGGTTGGGGGCGACACCCCTCAACCCGTCACTGGGCAGGCTTGGAGGAAGGATTGGCCAAGGGGCCTCCTGGACCTTTCCCTCCTGGCTTCCTGCTGGAGGAAGCAGCAGGATTGGATTTGGGGTGCCAAGTGGCAGCCTGCTGGCTCTGATGTGCCGCAGGGGCTGAAAGCCGAAAGGGCTTACGCTGCTGCTGTCGGCCTTTGTCCTTCTGGGTAGACGTAACTGAGTCCAAGATGGCACTGGACTTCTCGATCCTTTGCAGATGACCCTTCACCCCAGGACCAAACAAGTTGGTACCCAAGAAAGGAATGTCTGCCAGCTTGTGCTGGGAATCTGCCGAAAAGGTAGAGATCCACAGCCAAGCTCAACGGCGCATGGCCACTGCGGCCACTACTGACCAGGCACACGAGTCAGCGATGTCCAGGGAAGTCTGGAGCTGCTGTTTGGCCACCACCCTTCCCTGATCCTGCACCTGCTTGACTGCCATCTGAAGGTCAGCCAGGAGATGAGGAATCACCTCATCCAGGGAACCCAAAAGGGCATGTGAAAAGTGTGCCATCAGAACGGCTGAGCTGGCCTGACTAAGGCCTAGAGAGGAAGCCACATAGACTTTCCGCCCGGAGTAGTCCAGTTTCTTGGACTCCTTATCGGGTGGCTTGTCCACATCCTGAGCATTCCTGGAACGCCGGAAAGCACTGTCGGTCGCTAGCCCTTCCACGGAGGGGTGCTCCGAGAAACCAGAGAGTGAACCAGTGGGAACAGCATACTTTCGAGCCATCCTGGCCGAAGGTGCTGGACAAGAAGCTGGCCACTGCCATAGCTCCAGGGGTGGGCCAACAATGGCTTTGGCCACCAGGAAGGCCTCCATGGCGGAATCCCCTCGGTACAGTATCTCCGAGAGGAGATACTTGGCCCGTTTTGAAACGGGTTCGAGCTTCATCCCAGTGGACTCTGAGATGAGTCGAAGCATTCCAAGAAACGAGGATGGGCTCTCATCCACCGACTGACCCCCGGTGGACTCCAGGTCAAGCGGCCTGGAGAACAAGGAGTCGTCGTTGTCAGACTCCGAGGAGTCTGCAAACAGCTGCCGAGCGCCTGAGCCACCCTCCACCTGCTGAGGTCGATCAGGAGTGAGGGTGACCGACAACCAATGGAACAAGCCCTGACCCGACCGAGAATCCTCGGTTGGGGCCCCAGTTTTAGATTGTGGAGGCGGGGGTTCCACCACAATGGGTGGCACAGCAGGTTTCGGCCGAACAACCAGTGTCAGCTTCGGCTCCTCGACTACAACGAGGGGTTGTTTCGGCCGCTCCGGTGACAGCCACTTAATGGCCGGGGAAGGCGATGGAGTTGGCTTATTCCTGGTCAAAAGGAGCTGCTGCCACATTAGTTCCTTGTAGCGCCGACACAATTTGCACTGGAGCCTATCCTCCGAAGAGGACGATGAAGAGGATGAGCGGCGCCACTGCTTTCCACGAGACCGAGACCGCTGATGTCAGCAGGATTGGCTGGACCTGGAAGAGGTCTGAGACTGAGACCGAGACCTTTGGTGTTTCCGAGAAGGGGCAGGGGAAACCTGCTCCTCCCTCGGTTCAGGGACCTTAACCGGGGACTCTGGCACAGGAGGCACAGGCAAGTCCTCGGTTTCCACTGGAGGAACCGGTGAAGAAGGGTTGTCGGCTTCTCCAGTCGACAGCCTGTCCGACGGGTCGAGAAAAATCTCGACTGCGTCGACGGGTGTCACGGCCGGCTCACCTGACGGGCACACCGTTAAGCCAGCGGCCTTAGCTGCAACCTCGACCGAAGTCAGGTGTCAACAGTTCGGGGAAGGGGAACTCTTCCACTCCCACGAACGTCGATGGTGGGCCTTAGAGTCCTTCTTTTTGGACCGAGAGGAATGTCCCGAAGGCCTCTCTCCCTTGGTGGAGAGGGATTGACAAAGCTTCTTGAATGAAGCCATGTAGGAGGAGCCCAAGGAGAGCGGGATAAATGCCACAATCGATGAAGATGATGCTGCGGCCTTGGCTGCTTCCTCTTCGAGGGTGATCATCTGCTCAAGCTGGTCAGCCGAGCCCACAGCCGCGGACACCGGTAGTTAGGCAGGCTGGGCTGGCACTCAGAGTGATAAGAACTGGTGGTTAGGCAGGCTGGGCTGGCACTCAGAGTGATAAGAACTGGTAGTTAGGCAGGCTGGGCTGGCACTCCCAGTGATAAGAACTGGTAGTTAGGCAGGCTGGGCTGGTGCTCACAGTGATAAGAACTGGTAGTTAGGCAGGCTGGGCTGGCACTCACAGTGATAAGAACTGGTGGTTAGACAGGCTGGGCTGGCACTCATGGTGATAAGAACTGGTAGTTAGGCAGGCTGGGCTGGCACTCCCAGTGATAAGAACTGGTAGTTAGGCAGGTTGGGCTGGCGCTCACAGTGATAAGAACTGGTAGTTAGGCAGGCTGGGCTGGCACTCACAGTGATAAGAACTGGTGGTTAGACAGGCTGGGCTGGCACTCATGGTGATAAGAACTAGTGGTTAGGCAGGCTGGGCAGGCACTCAGAGTGATAAGAACTGGTAGTTAAGCAGGCTGGGCAAGCACTCAGAGTGATGAGAACTGGTAGTTAGGCAGGCTGGGCTGGCACTCACAGTGAGGAGAACTGGCAGTTAGGCAGGCTGGGCTGGCACTCCCAGTGATAAGAACTGGTAGTTAGGCAGGCTGGGCTGGCACTCCCAGTGATAAGAACTGGCAGTTAGGCAGGCTGGGCTGGCACTCCCAGTGATAAGAACTGGTAGTTAGGCAGGCTGGGCTGGCACTCACAGTGATAAGAACTGCTAGTTAGGCAGGCTGGGTGGGCACTTAGAGTGATAAGAACTGCTAGTTAGGCAGGCCGTGCTGGCACTCACAGAGATAAGAACTGGTAGTTAGGCAGGCTGGGCTGGCACTCACAGTGATAAGAACTGCTAGTTAGGCAGGCTGGGCTGGCACTCACAGTGATAAGAACTGCTAGTTAGGCAGGCCGGGCTGGCACCCACAGTGATAAGAACTGCTAGTTAGGCAGGCTGGGCTGGCACTCACAGTGATAAGAACTGCTAGTTAGGCAGGCCGGGCTGGCACTCAGAGTGATAAGAACTACTAGTTCGGCAGGCTGGGATGGCACTCACAGTGATAAGAACTGCTATTTAGGCAGGCTGGACTGGCACTCACAATGATAAGAACTGATAGTTAGGCAGGCCGGGCTGGCACTCAGAGTGATAAGAACTGCTAGTTCGGCAGGCTGGGCTGGCACTCACAGTGATAAGAACTGCTAGTTTGGCAGGCTGGGCTGGCACTCACAATGATAAGAACTGGTGGTTAAGCAGGCTGGGCTAGCACTCACAGTGATAAGAACTGGTAGTTAGGCAGGCTGGGCTGGCACCTTTTTTACCCACGCTCTGTTGTCTCATAGACACCTACTTTGCCAGCAGGCTCAGCCAATCAGAGTTCGGGTAAACTGATACCCATTTTCTAAACAGAACTATAAAATAACTATAACATTCAAAAATATATAAATTTCTGTTTCACTTTACCATCAAAAGGTAACAACAATCACAATAATCTACCTTCTACTAATACAGATTCTATCACAGAACCAGAATACAATGCAAAAACATCTGATATTTAGCAACAATAAACAGCTGATGTAGCTTTTTTAAAAATAGAAAAAAAATGTAATCTTTTACACCAGTAAAAATCAGCAGTCCCAAAAGCACCTTGAACTACAAGAAAGAACACAGTACCACACCACTGCCACAGTAACTAAACAGCTCTGAAAGACTGGAGAAAGAAGGAAAAATCAGAGGCAGCACAAAATGATGTAATGTCCTGTAAAGTATTAGGCAATGGGTATACTTATTTGTTTTAACAGAGAAAATAAAGTACCTACCAAAACAGACAGAATACCCACTGTGGATCACCCTGAAAACAGGAAATTGGACAGCCATACGAACTGGGGTTGTCTACAAGCCTCCAGACGAGGGGGAGGACATAGACACATTACTGTTAGAAGATATACAAAACATGAAAGCTAAAGGGGAGGTTCTGATAATGGGAGACTTCAACATGCCGGATACAGATTGGTCAATACCAGCAGGAACATCTGCCAGAACTAGACACATGGTGGATTCCCTGCAGGGGAAGGGCCTCAAACAACTGGTACAACAACCCACAAGAGACAGGGCTATCCTAGATCTAGTACTGACTAATGGGGAAAGGATCACAGATCTCCAGGTAGAAGGTCACCTGGGGGCCAGTGACCATCACATGGTATGGTTAAATTTGGCCACTACAACTAAATCATCCCATTCCAAGGCAAAAATATGGAACTTCAGAGGAGCTGCCTTTGATAAGGTGGCCAACAGAGTTAGGCTAGCCCTGGAAAAAGAAACACAGGTGAGGGGGTATAGGCAAAGTGGGCAAGCATTAAGGATGCAATACTTGAAGTAACATCCCGTTGTGTTAGACAGAACAGGAAGTGCAAAAGAAGAAGGAAACCACTTTGGTTCTCAAAAACAGTAGCAGCAAAGGTCAGAACCAAAAAAGCTGGCCTTCAGGAAATATAAAGGAAATGCAGCAGAATGAAGATAGGGAGGCATACCAAACTTCCCTAAGGGAAGCAGGGAAGACAGTATGGCAGGCAAAGGCCCAAACCAAGGAAACACTAGCATGAACAGTAAAAGAAGGTGACAAGACTTTCTATAGATACATTAGAGAAAGGAGAAAGTCCAGAGGGGGTATTGCTAAGATTAAGGGGGATAAGGGGGCATATGAGGAGGAGGACTATGTAAAACCATCTATCCTAAATAGATACTTCTGCTCAAGTATTTACTGAAGAAAAGGTAGGGCAGGGCCCACAGCTCAGCACCATGGACACAGTGGGGAGGGAGATGTGCACTAGTCCCTTTGCAAAAGAAAGGGTCCTACAGGAGCTCAATAAGCTCAGGGTGGACAAGGCAATGGGACCTGATGGCATACATACCAGGGTACTAAAGGAGCTAAGGGTGGAACTTGCAGAGCATTATCAGAACTGTTTAGCGAGTCTCTGAGCACAGGAGAGGTCCCAGAAGACTGGAGAAGGGCTCATGTGATCCCGCTCCACAAGAGTGGTAGCAGGGAGGAGGCAGGAAACTACAGACCAGTCAGTCTTACCTCAGTAGTGGGCAAGATTATGGAGGCACTCATTAAGGAAAGGATAGTGCAACACCTGGAATCCATAGGAGCACAGGATCGGAGACAGCATGGGTTTACAAAGGAAGGTCCTGTCAAACTAATCTCATAGATTTCTTTGACTGGGTAACCAGAGTGGTGGACCAAGGGGAGTAGTTGATGTCGCCTACCTTGACTTCAGCAAAGCTTTCGATACCGTTCCATATAGAAGATTGATTAATAAGATTGGAAGGCTCGGGATGGGTCAGAAGTTGGTCAACTGGGTGGCAAACTGGTTGACGGGCAGAAAACAGAGAGTGGTGGTAATTGGTATACAGTCAGAAGAGATGCAAGTCACAAGCGGGGTACCTCAGGGATCAGTCCTGGGGCCAGTCCTCTTCAATATCTTCATCAGTGACACTACAGACTGACTGGAGGGTAAGGTTTGTCTGTTTGCAGATGACATCAAGATCTGCAACAGAGTAGATGATCCAGATGGGGTGGGCAGAATAAGAAGAGATCTGGATAAACTAGCAAAATGGACGAAAGAGTGGCAATTGGAGTTTAACGCAAAGAAGTGCAAGATCATGCACACAGGGAAGTGAAACCCTGAAGCCACCTATAGGCTGGGAGGGGAGTTGCTGTTAGTCAAAAGGGAAGAAAGAGACTTGGGCATCATCATCACTGATAACCTGAAATCATCCAAGCAGACCACTAAAGCAGTAGGTAAGGCTAGGGGGATGTTGGGGTGTATTAGCAGGGTATCACAAGTCGGAAAAGGGAGGTAATAATCCCTCTTTACAAGACACTGGTTATGTCCCTCTCGAGTTGGCCACCCCGACAGCTGATGGTGGTTCTGAGGGAATGGTCATCAAGGAGTTTACCAAGTGGGACATTCAAAAGGGCTAGGGGTAATCTATCTTCAAATAACAACCTGGAGCCTGCTAATTTATGACTGGCCACCTGCCCTGTTAATTTTCTGGGGTGCAGTCAGATCTCACAGTAAGCAGAAACAGAAAGTTGCGTGGAAGACAAAGGGCAGGAAAGAGACGAAATTGCTTTCTCTCATTCTAGCCAGAAATGACTGAGATTTTTTGTCAGAGTGCCACCACGGGCATCCAATTAAGGCACCCCCCCCCCGCATGCATGGGAAGATTGTCACTAAGGAGCATGGGAAGAGTGCTGTCACAGTCAGCCAATCAGGGAGTCCACTCGGTGAAGGTAGATTGACACATTTCCAGTCAGCCAATCAAGGAGTCCATTCGGTGAAGGCTGATTGAAACATTTCCAGTCTTCCAGGGACCATGCCCCAGACCTCAAAAACATAGCTGCTGCTGCAATGCCATGCCCCCTCCAGTAAATTAAAAAAAATAGTGCCTGTCTAAATGTGCTACCCGCATGTAAAGAAAAGAAGCTGAGGTAGTCTGGACCTAGTCAATTTAGTTATGGTCTCTAGGGGCAAGGATTTCTTGTTTTGGTGATGTTGCCAGCCTGGACCCTGTCTCCTACTACCAGTACTTGCTACCAGACCACTCACTACTACTTAATGAAGAGTCAGCTGCAGCACTCAGGACAACCAGGCACTGGGCAGCAGCAGCACTGGCACTGCAGTGTCAACTGGTTGTATTTAAGCCATACATATATATATATATATTACAATAGTGAATATCACCATACCCAATACATACATAGATACAACACAATTAAAGAGCTGCTGACGCCTCAAAGAAAACCTTGAAAAAAATAATATTTAGGTACAGTTCAGCTAGCATTTCATTTGTATTTAATAGACTTCTCTTCCCCATTAGTTATTACTGTGAAATTTGCATGGAAACATGCTCTATATCCCTTAGAGGTCATCTGCCTCTTTAACTTACTCCCTACTTCATGTCATAGTCCTCTGTTATGACATCATAGTCTTTTGCCATGGAGTAATTGGGATGTCACAAGCAGTGCACTATGACATCAGGTAGGGAGAAAGCAACAGGAACAGATGAACTCTGCAGGAGCACAGATCCTATTTTTATACAAATGACCTCAGTAATAAATAATGGGGAGGAGAAATACAGAACTCATGTGAAATACCAGCTGAGCTGTGTCTACATATTATGTTTTGCTAAAAGTTGTCCTAATGGTGTGAGCTGCTCTTTAAAGAGCAGGTGTGCACTGTAATGTTTCCAGCCCCTCACAAACACACATGGTAGCTGACCTGCTCCAGTGTTGAGGGGTATTAAATATACAATGCACTTCAGTCCAGTAAAACAGTTACATGACCCCTAATGTGTACCCCAGGAAAAACAGAGCCACTTCCTGAACCTGCTAAGGCACCCACAGACCCCTTTTGTGATGTCACAAAATGAGGGCTGTGGCTGTGTGTGTTCCAGTGACTGCCTGGGGGCATGTCAGCAGGTTCAGGAAGCAGCTCTGTTTTTCCTGGGGTACACATTAGAGGTCCTGTAACTTTTTTATTGGACTAAAGCACAAGGTATTTTTAATACCCCTCAACAATGGAACAGATCAGCTACCGTATATGTTTGCAAGGGGCTGGGAACATTAGTGAGCACCTGCTCTTTAAATTAATCAAGATTTTTTTTTTCCTCACTCAATTAGCCTCCCTCTGTCTACACTTCCCTCTTGCCTCTTCCCTGATGCCACATTGCCAGCTAAGATGGCAGAGGCCCTCTGCCATCTTAGCTGGCAATGTGGCATCAGGGAAGAGAGGGAAGTGTAGACTAGTAGTAAATGTTATTTGTTTGAACTTGATTAGCAAAAAAGAACTTCATTTTACTTTTCCAGCCAGCCAGAGTCTACCACATCTCATATTCCAGGGGAGCAAAATATTCCCTGAAATCAGGGGTGTTGAACATGTAACAAAAGTATGTTTTTTCTTTAAGAAAAGCCCCCAAACTCACCACAAAGCATGTAAACTCCTCAGAGCTTCTGGGGTACCCCCGGCTCTTTTCTGGGGGGGTGGCGGCGCAAAATTAGTCTCTTGCCCAGGGCACCAAAATGCCTTCCTACGGCTCTGCCCATTACCCTTTCAGTGAAGCATTACTTCCTCACACCCTTCTTAAACTCCCCCCGCTTCATTGCAAGCCCTCTGGTCTTGTTTCTCTTCTCATCTGAAAGAGACTCCCCTCCTGCATCCTGTTCACCCCCGTGAGGTACTTGTAGATCTCTATCAGGTCCCCTCTTGTTCCCCTCTCCTACAGGGTGTACATGTTGAGATCCGTAAGTCTTTTGATGCACCCCTGCACCATTTTAGTTGACCCTCCCTAGAATGCGTCAACCATGTCTCTCCCTCCACCCAGGCACAGCCTCCAGAACTGGCCACAATACTCCAGGTGGGGTCTCACATGTGAGCAATACAATCTCAACACCACCTCCCTCCTCCTACTAAAGACACCCCTCACCATGTATCCCAGCATCTCACCAGCCTCACTCACTGCTTGTTACACTGCCCCACCACTCCAAGGTCATCAGATATGATAACCCCAAGGTCTCCCCCCTGCCCAGTGACTGTCAGTATCCCATCCCAATAAATGTGCAAGTGTGGAAATGCCAGGGCTATATAAATCCAAATTCTATTCTTCAGTCCTTGCAGTACCAGTATCTAAAGCAATGCTTTGCAAAGCACTCTGGGATACAGTGTGTATAAAATGGGCTATATAAACTCAAATTCTATTCTACACTCTTGCCCTACCAGTATCTACACATTGCTTTGTAAAGAGCTTTGGGATACAGTATGTATGAAAGGCATTGCATAAATCCAAACTTCATTCTATAGTTCCTGGACTTCCAGTATCCAATGCAATGCTTTGTAAAGAGCTTTGGGATACAGTATGTGTATGAAAGGTGCTATATATATATATATATATATATATCAAAATTATATTCTATTCTACAGTCCCTGCAATACCAGTATCTAACACATTGCTTTTTTCAAGCATTTTGGGATACAGTGTGTATGAAAGATGCTTATATAAACCCAAATTCTATTCTACAGTACCTACCCTACCAATGTCTAACACACTGCTTTGTAAACAACTTTGGGATACAGTGTGAATGAAAGGCACTACATAAATCCATATTCTATTCTAAGTCCCTGAATTACCAGTATCTAACACACTGCTTAGTAAAATATTTTGGGATACAGTGTGTATGAAAAGCGCAACATAAAACCAAATTCTATTCTACAGTCTCTGCACTACTAGTATCTAACACACTGTAAAGAGCTTTGTGATACAGTGTCTATGAAAGGTGCTATATAAATCCAAATGCTATTCAATTCTACAGTCCTTGCACTACCAATATCTAAATAATTTCTTTGTAAAGCTCTTTATGGTACAGTGTGTATGAAAGGCATTATATAAATCCAATTTCTATTCTATAGTTCCTGCACTACCAGTATTTAACTCAATGCTTGTTAAAGAGCAGCTTCCTAGTAGCTGCCTGCCCCAGTCCATTTGAATCCTTATCTTATCAGGATCGAGCTGCTGAAGTTTGGCATAAAAAGTCCATTTGGGCAAAAAGTTATATCCCTCGTAATTCTGGAAATCTGTATGCTGGACAAAAAAAGACTGACTTCCCGGTCTGAAAAAACACACCCCCACATCGGCCCACGCAGCCCTGTTTTGTGATGTCACAAAATGAAGGCTGTGTGAGCGTGCCCCATTCAGTTCTATGGGGCCAGTATTTTCAAATATATTTATACCCCCTTAGTGTTGGGATTTTATCATATCAAAGCAATCGATCAACCAATAGGGACCCAATTAGTCGATCGATCGCTTTGATATAATAAAACCTAACACTAAAGGGTATAAATATATTTGAAAATACCGGCCCCACACAACTGAATGGGGTGCAATCATGCAGTCTTCATTTTGTGACATCACAAAACAGGGCTGCGTGGGCTGACGTGGGAGCATGTTTTTCTGACCAGGAAGTCTGTCTTTTTTGGCCAGCATACAGATTTCAAAAATTACGAGGGATATAACTTTTTGCAAAAATTGACTTTTTATGCCAAACTTCAGCAGCTCAATCCTGTTAAGGAAAGGAATCAAACAGGCTGGGGGAGAGTAGCAACGCCGACAGCAGGAACCTGTTCTTTAAAGGGTTTTGGGATACAGTGTGTATCAAAGATGTAAATTCTGTTCTATTCAATTTCCAGATATTAATGAATACTGATTATTTTGGTCTTTTATACAGAATTCTCTAGCTTCTTTTTTGCACCCAGATTCATAGTAATGGACACTGAAGTCCTCAAGTTATTCACATAGCAAAGTCCCCAATCTCCACTCACTGCCCAACTATGTGCCCTATATGGGGGTGTTTTTTAGCTGCTAAGGTGCAACTATGTAACTTGTTTGCACTTTAGGTGTGTTTTTGCCTTCTGTGAGTTGCTGGCACCAGATTTAGCATTAGTTCCTGTTGTCTAACAGAAGCCTTCCTTTGCGCACGCACTTGCTCCCAACTCTTCAGTACCCAGAGGGGTTCCGTCTATAAGACAAGGGGTAGTTAATTCTCCATGCATTTTGGCATATTGAATTCTCACCCTTTCATGTGCGACTGCCAACAAGGGGGACACCTGGATGTGGACACCTGCCCAATACATTAGGACTAGAAAGAGGATGCACTCATGGCTTGTTCAATGCTTTCAACAATTTTTCCCCCTTGCCAATATTTGCATTTCTGTTCTATTTATTTGGATTTTGTTGACCGGGTGCGCCCACTGAGACTAGAAGTCCCTTTTTCAGGGGTGACCCCGGTTTAATTACATACAACAGTCAATATGAAAGTCAACAAAAAATCATTAGGGCAATGCAAGGCAAGGTTTTCCATGGCAACAACAATGAAACAAAAATAGGACAATTTACAATAAATCAAAAACAAACAAGTGACAGTAATTTAGAATAAACAATGGTTATGACTGCAGCAACAGTTAAATAAACAGAAACACTGACGAGGAGGAAGGAGTATTTGTATTAGAATTATGTAGTCCCAGTTTCACACTATGGGAACTCGGTACAAAGTGCAAAACACAGTACTCTGAGATTCAAAGCAGCAGTGCAACAAAAAATATTTTTCCAAAAAAGCTAGTTTCAGCTACAGTTAGGAAATATATTAGTATACCCGTCAAATGTACTTGTGTAGGTACTGCCTATGCTGCGCACCATGAATCTTTTTTTCAGTTCTAACCCTTGCCAGGCCTACAGTGCTATTTCTTTGCAAAACGTGGTGGCCATCTTTTTTTTTTGTTTTTTAGAAAAAATTCAATGAAAACATTTATAGAATACTCAAATTTTGGTGGAAGTAGAAAATTGTACCACCAAATAAAACAGGAAGATGCCTGGAATCGTTTATAGTGAAAAAAGGAGGGGTCAAATTTTTTGCCCAGTTTCGCTGCACTACTTCTTTAAGGTGCAGAACATTATGTGCTACAAAACAATTAGGCATATAACTGGCACTGGTACTTTATTTTACTTTTGGCAGCTGCAGAACCAAACTAACCCTCGGCCTGTCACCAGCTCACTTACGTGGCAAGGTCCACAACCTCTTTATCAGGGAGCTGTCCTGCCCAAGAGGAACTAGACTGAGACCAAAACAACCCACTTTCCACAGGCCACTGAACAACACTCGGGTGATTATGACTTTTGGCCACTAGTGACCCAGGCTGGATTTGAACTAGTGATGTAAAGGTGAAAGGCTCCATAACATAAAATCCACTAGTCACTTTTAGTTAAGTTAGAAATTGTTTCCATCAATAGGTTGCCGAAGGGGGTGGTGGAGGTGGGTCTATAGCAGGGTTCAAAGAATGCTGGCATAGATTCAGGGGGCAAGTAGCCCAAAAGGGGGGAGACAGAAGGCAGTTATGAGGAGGTAGCAGGAGAAGAGGGGATTGGAACACAGGGTAACTTCCCTATCTGGTTATAAGCCAAAAGGAAATAAGTAAGGTCTACCTTGGGGAGACTATCTGATGTTATTGGGTCTTTTTCTACAGTACCATCATTTTTTCTAAGTTTCTGAGTAAATTACAGTCAGTGGGCAATAAATTCACCATAAAAATTCATTTTTTAAAATCCTTTGTCTGTCACCTTTACCTCTGACCTGACTGCATCTAACCAGTTATCTCCCAGTCCCACCACCAGCCTTCCCCAGTCACCTACCCATGGCAGAGTCCCCAGCAAGCATAACATCTCCAACAGAGCTAAGATCTGGGGTGAAGGTGGGTTCTAATTGGCAATGAGGGACTGCAGGGGACTGGGTATAGTTCTGCCAGTTTTGGGGCGGGGGTCCACGTTTCCTCCCAATGGGCCCTATGTACAGAAAATATGACTGCTTATGTGTTGCAGATCCATGGCACATAAGCAACCCTAAGTTGGAATGCCATGCAGCGGGGGTCCCACAGATCCCCAACAGCATTCGTGGAAGGGATGTGCACCCTTTCTGCATTCAATCCCCCGGCAGCTCATGCAACTATACAAGAGGATGGTCTGGCTTTATGTCAGGGTCGTGCCTTCATGCTGTGCCTTTTACAAAGGCATAGAGTGCCAGGCAACAGGGACGAAAAATACAGCAGCAAGGACCGTGCCATATTTCTTGCATGTCCCCCAAAGAGTACCCCTGCCAGTTGCAGGAAAACAAAGACCCCCAACCATGCTACCCCAGACCTTTGATCAGGCAGGGATGGCTGGGGACAGCCATTCAGGCACTTGCTCGACAACTGTAAAAGGTAGGGACCCACGCCATTCCACAATCCCCTGCTCCATGCAGAGCAGGAGATCCACTACAGGGCCAAGACAAGCATCCAACTGGATGCCCGCCTGTATCCTCTGATCTGACCCCGTGATCCTGTGCACCAGGGAGCAGGGCTGTGGACAGGCACACGAAAGTGGTCAGCAACTGTAAATGCCAGCCACTGTGAGGGTTTCAATTGAGAAATGACCTTGCTGGCATGCCAGTGGTGTCCGGCAGCAGCCCCTCTTCACTGAGTGTCACTGCTGTGCTGCCAGCCTGTGGGCAAACAGTGGACAAAGAAATGCCCCCTCCAAAGGAAGTGAGCTGTCCATGGGCCACTCATCTCTCCTTCCCCTGGTCAGCTCCAAGCAACCTGCATCCGTTCTCAAACTTGGGCTGCTGGAGCTGCAAGCAAACACACTATTGCTGTGCTACCTGGATGGCCGTCACAAAATCTCTTTTAAAAGAGAACTACAACTTTACCGGAAATGTGGCTGTAGTGGTTAAGAAGAGTCCAAAAGAAAAACCTGTAGTCCTCTGTATACAAATGCAGATATGCAAACTGGAGACCCCCCTCCCCCCGGACACATAAAGTTCGTCTAGCACTCAGGCACACGTTTCATGTGCCGGCTGGAGACTGCATCTGAGCATCTTGAATGTGAATGCCAAACTCATGAGAGTGTGAAGACTGTTTGCCCCTTGTAAAGCAGGGTTCTATGTATGGCCATTTTTCTTCTGACTATATAACATGCCCTCTGCTTCTTTTTTCGTTTTAAACAAAGTTTAGTCTCAGTGTCCACATATATGTGGCCTAAAAGGGATGCTGAATGATTTTTCCATTCTTCCTCTCCTTTTTTTTTCTTGCCTTGTTACTCACCCTTCCAGGGGTCACTCTGCTGTGCTCTGCCATGTTTCCATCTGGGCACTGCTATTATAAGGCATCTTTCACATTGGCAACAACGATGCTCCCACTCTATCCAGGACGCATCTCTGTATTGGGCATAAGCCCCCCCCCCCCACCAAACAAGTTCTGACAGGGAGAGGGAGTCACATAACTATAGGACAGATACTAGGAGCACTGGGCAAGTGGGAAAGAGAGTGGCTATAATCCAATCATAATGTGTGTGTGTGGGGGGGGGTCTGTTCTTTGATTTCATCTCCATCTCCTGGGATACTGGACAACTGAGGTCAAAAGTTTTGCTGATCTCCACATATCCACAATATTCCCCATCCCAAACTCCTCAGACATCCTCACACAGCCTTTGCCAAAAGCAGCCAATTAGTGGTACAATCTGATCCCTTCCCTCCCCACTACTCCACTGAGAAGACTGCCTGGGTGACTGCAGTATTCTCCTCTGCTGACCTATGATCCTACTGGCCATTTTTCTTTAAGTCAAACAAAAATGATTCCAAATACCTTAGAAAATACAAGGAACTCTAAAAATAAATAGGAAAGAAAAATGAGTGCGAGCAACATCTTGTGTTCAGAATGGATCAGAATCCAAGGCAGGTCCCCATGGAGTGCCTCTTATGAGAACACAGTCAGGATCGAACTTGCAAGGCACTGAGGTTTGTCAGCTGAATGCCATTTGTTTTATTCTAGCTGAACAGGATTTAAAGAAAACAAAAACAGAACTAGCACAAATATTTAAAGCAGTAATTCATGTTAAATGCGTTATGTAATTTTGCAACCCTCCAATGTGGTGTTTGTTGTTCAGTTTTGTTTCTAGATCCATTTGTACGATGCTGGGTGTTGTTTCATTGGATGGTATCAGTGGAAGAGCTCTAGTTTTGTGGCTGGAGTTAGTCTTGATGTCTCCCCAGTGTTCCATAAGGTCAGTGGGCAGCATCTGCTGCATGCTAGTCCATTTCAGTTACAAAATAAGTGATGTTAAACTATAGGTGTGAACTACCACAAAATGGACTAGTATGACACCAAATCCCTATGGAATAAAAGTAAATAACTGGGAGGCAATGGCTCCATGCCACCACTCGGAACTAGGACCCAGATACAGACAAAAAAAATGCACTCAGCTGGGGTCGTCCCAACGGCCCAGTGGCAGCGAGTTACGCTGCCAAGCAGGTGACCCTAGTTTGGGAGTGAGCCTGGGTTGCAGCGTCAGGTGGCAGGTCATACTGAGGTAGCTCTGAATGGCAAAGGGCCTCAGTCAGGGAGGGTTGACAGTAGCTTTGGGTGCCACAGCAACCCTTGCAGCTAGCCCAGGGAGCTTGCTCTTGTGGCAGGGAGCTGTGCGCGTGCGAGACCATTAAAAGATATGACCCATGCCACAGGGTCAAGGGAGGGAACAGCGGGAGAAAACTGGGAAGATACCCCCTTCTATCTAAATGACGACAGTCTTGCCTGAGCAGGGTACATCCCTGAAAAATGGTTATCTCCCCTGAAGGACAGACAAAGGTGCATACACACCTATAAATATATATTAAAACAAAACAGCCATAGTGACATTAAGTATTTTACCTTTTTTTAAGTTTACATCAAAGAATTAGAGATAAAATACGTAATGAACGTACATCTGAGTGGTTCCTTTTCTCCATATCTAGGTCCAGGCCGCGGCAGTGCAAAAACAACTTGCAGTATCAACAAAATCCACAAGGCAGCCACAGTTTATGAATCTTGCCTTTACTTTTTTTAAATCTAAACAAAATACAAATTACAAAGTGTGAAAAAAGGCATCTTACAAGACAGAAGAAAAATGGCAATGTAAAATGGAATCGAAAGATATTGGTACAAAACTGTTTGATGTAACACACAAGGAGGCAGATTTTTGGGTCTGTCTGGAGAGGCCTTCTCTTTAGGGTCTTTTTTGTTTTTGTTACCTAATGGATCAGGGTTTTGTTCAGCCTGTCCATAAGCCTTGAATTCTATGTCTTCTGTAGTGGTCAATAATGCCCCCCCCCCGCCATACTCACACTTTGTCACACTCGTCTACAATCCTGGACTGATGCCTCTGCATGAGGCCAGCTAGCCGGACAGTTATGTCAGCCAGAAACATTCCAGACCTGAGACAATATGGACCCAGAGGTCCTGGACACTGCATCTTGGGGCCATTTCTTTGTTTTCACCCGTTGGTTGTCCCCATGTCCAACCTCTTCTGGGGAGAAATCTTTCTGCCAGACAATAGTGACAGGTTGGGCTTTTTCTTTGCTTTTTTTTTGGTTTTTACATTTTTCTGCTTGATTTTCCTCCGGCCTGGCCAGGACCCTTTTTCCGTCACTTCAAGTCTACCTCTCTACTGCTCAAGAAGCCCCCCTTCCCAGGCACCCACACCCTTCTTAACCTTCCTAGGTCCCTGCAACTCATAGCCTGTCTGTAGTTCTGCCCATAGCCCCCATGGCAGGTTCTCCGGAGGCCAATTCCTGAAGCCTTGAAGAATCATTCCTATGCCATTCCAAGCAGGAATGGGGTGGAGATATCTCGAGTGGGGGGGGGCCTGGATTAGGCTCTGGTAGGCATAGGGAAGGAGGGGCACCATGCCCCTGTGCCAGCTGGATGAACAGTATGTGTTCCCCAACCTCCCCGTACCCTTGGGGGTGGAACCTGTATGGCTACCCTATCCATCTTCCTCTGATTGCATATTACTGACCACTGGCCTTGACACCTGATGCCCCCAGCAACAGGTCAGAGGCAGGGCGATGCCCAATGGAGCCTCCTGTTCCTGCCTGCATGATCCTCACCTCCTGGATCATCAGGGGGCAGTCATGCACCGTCAGGAGGTTCCTCTTCCTCCTCAAGGCAGAGAGCATCCCAGAGAGATGCTCGCCCTGCCCCTGTAGTGTCACAGGTTTACAGTGTAAAGCAGGCTTGTCTGCATGGTATGGGAGTATGCTGACTACTGGATGGCCTGGGGTGCTTTGGTTCTTTAAACAATCACTCTCCTAACCAACCCAACAGATGAGTGTGATCTGGGTATCAGTTGCACCCATGGTGCAGGGACCACAGTGCACCCTAAGTTGCTAGCCAATTGGTTTACAAAAATAAGAAAAGGGGAACACACTCACACCTGGTGGAGAGGTTAAACAAGCACTGAGACACAGAAAGAAAGCTCTTAATGACATATGATATTTGTTCAGTCATTCATCTTGTGCACACAGAGTGCAGTATTTTTTACAAAGATTATATCTCTGACCCTCTTCTTCTGCTCACTCCAGCTCTTTGGCCCTAAACCTTCATTGGAGGGCATCTCCAAATAGATGATGCTAAGAGTCCTTCTCGGGAAGCACAGATGAGACACTGAAATTGGACAGCTTATGTGCTGGAGAGAAAGGGAGTTGTTCAGTGACAGACAAATTGCTGAATTTCAAACACAAAAGACAGTGTCACCCTCAGAGCTGGCTGACAGGTTATTATTTGGAAAGTGACATAAAAACAAAATGTATTGCTTACAACACCGACGACCCGGCCAGGGAGGGGAGGCTGAGCGTCCATGGGACTGCCTGCCTCCTGGGGTGTGGTAAGTGTCCGCTGCTGGATCGACCTCTGGTTGAGACTGGGGGAACGATGGCAGCTTGGTATCACAGTAGTATTGAGAGGAGCGTGGTCGACGTCGACGCAAGCCTTGATGTCATAGCACAACCACGTCTCCATAGGAGGAAAGTGGAAAATGCCCTGTGTTTGCGCTGGGAGACAGACCCCAGTATATTGGCGGGGACGGATGGGCCACCTGATTAGTTGGACGTTGGCTGGGGGAGGATAAGTTGGGGTCCTCCCCTACCCCGCCGTGGGAATTATCTGAGGCTGGGGTGAGCTGTACCACAACTACTGCCAAAGATTACCTTGGGGACCCCGAGGAAAGGTGCAGGCACAGAGAAGAAGGGGGCATAAACAGCAAGTAAAAAAAAAGTATGATGCTCTGAAATGTGGAATGGAAAATGATATGGTAGGTTCACAAATGTACGATAACCAAGCATAGTAAATGAGGACCAACACTTTTTTCTAGGGCCGAGTACAAGATTTAAGGGCTAATGTATTTATGGAATAAATGCAAGAAAAGTATAGTGTGCAAGGAAATACTACAACAGAGTGGGGCTAACGAGCTTATAAACCCTGAGCCCATATAGATATGGGCTACACAGCAGGGACCTGTGGAATAAAGGATGTATTTTCACTCGTGCTGTTTGACCTTTCTCCATTTCTGCTTCAGTGTTTCTCGTTCCCCCATCATGCTCTCCAGTCAGTTCGATTCCCTCCTCCAGCTTCTTGGCATTGACCTGAAGCACTGTCCTTCCTGTGCTCTGCCTGCCAGCCCGGACGAATGTTCTATCATGCTGCTGCCTGCATTATAAGGTAAGGGGGAGGCGGGGGGGCAGCAGCTGGCTAGAATATGCATTTGCCTGACAATTTCAGGATTCCATATGAAATGGAGTATGGTTTTGCAGTAGTAGGTATTTACAACAGTTTCAACATCAGACTGTTAAAAGACCCTGACTTTTACTCTCTTATGAAAGAAAACAAAAATAAACACAGGTATGGTTTAGTATAGTAGTATTTATAACAGGAGAGGTATCATCATGAAGTTAAGGGTTATAATGTACTGTAATTTACAATGTTTTTAAACAGCAGACATCCTGGATGTCGGTCAACAGCTGAGGACATACCTCGCCATGACCGATGCAACAAGAAAGTTTGACAGACTGTTTGTACTCACCTCTGGCAAGAAGATTGGCCAGGCAGTATCCAAGGACACCATAGCCAGATGGCTGAAACACACCATCACCAAATCTTACAAGATGGCAGGCCAGGAACCGCCCATCGGGATAAAAGCTCACTCAACCCAGGCAGTTGCAACCGCCTGGGCAGAGACAGGTCAAGTATCCATCACTGACACCTGCTCAGCGGGTACATGGTCTTTGGTTCACACATTCACGAAGTTCAACCGCTTGGATGTTCTTTTGGCAGAGAGAGAGCCTCATTTGGCACAGCGGTGTTGGGGAAGGGGCAGCACATTTTACCATCTCTGCCATCCAAATCCCTCTCGAAACTATCTGTTACACACTGCTTTCCAGGTCCCACAGGTTTTGACTGCAGAGTGCTATAAAGGGTACAACATATAATGGGATTTACTCACCTGGTAAAGGTGATTATCTCAGTACCCTTTATAGTACTCCGCAGGCGCACCCGGGACAGCAGGAGTACTCACCCCTCATGGACTGCCCCCCTCCACAGCCAACAGGGTGTCCGATTAGTTTGCTTATTAGTATCCAAATGTATCTGTAATGTTTTTTTTCATAATTGCTAACTCTGTATACAGAACATGTAATTAAACATACTGCTCTTTGTCTATTCCACTGGGCATTCTTCTATCTTTCATTCCATTGCATCTTACGTATAACATGTTCATATTAGGCTACCAGTGTGGGGGACCAACAGAGGTTCACCAATCAGTGATGTTGTCCTCCCCATGGTCCCTCCATTTCATACATACCTGCTTTCTCTCTCTATCTCTATCTCTCTCCCATTCAGCTAGGGAAGTATCCAAGTGGAGAATAAGAGATAGGGCACAGGGGCTGGCTACTCCCAGCTCCAATTTCCTTGGATTGTGCATCAACCTATAGGATGGATGGAGACTCCCACAGGTTTTGACTACAGAGTACTATAAAGGGTACTCAGATAATCACCTTTACCAGGTGAGTAAATCTCATTTCTTGCTTGCAGTTTATCGCCCAGTACTTCTGAGACGGCCTCAAGCCTATCCAATTCATCACTTTTTGGGAGCCTTTCTAAAAAACAACTGTGTTTTTAGAAAGACTCCCGAAAGGTGATGAACTGGATGGGTGTAGGTCTGTGGCTGTCTCAGAAGTAATGGCACTAAACTGTAAGTGTATGTTTCACTGTCTCATACTGACACACATACACACACACACACACACTTTGACTAGGATCTGTGTTCACATCACAATTGTAGCTCCAAAAACATTTTACACACCTATGGAATATTATTTTCTGTACTTCTGATTTGTTACTACTGTCTATCCTACATAGAACAACATCCTTGTAAATGAGCACTGCTCAATGGAGATTTTCCTGGTAAAACGAATAAATACAAAATGCACTGTTTCCCTTAGCCAAATGACCTGTGTTACGTGTGCCAAGATTTCCAGCTGCCTCACTGGTGATGATATTGATAGCAGGCCTATTACATCTAGAAAGATATATGCAATGAATTGTTCACTTGAATGTACAGCAGCTTAATGTGAAACAGACGGACTCTTCTTGTGCTGGAACCCCATTACCTAGTGTTCAAGCCTTTCAAGTTAAGACTGTAGCAATGTGTTGTACTGATTAACTTTTTAAATGAAAGACCATTTAATGAGAACTCTACATCTGTCAGAAGCCCTGTTTACATGGTGGCATTTGCACTGGGAATACCGTTATTGTCGGGTTGCTCCAGAGCAATTGACGATGTTGGACGCGACCGATCGGGGGTAAGCCACTCGCTAAGACGTTCCCAGATTCTCTGGCAATTAGCTGGGAACATCAAGAAAACATGGAAACATAACATATGAATTGGGTCAGTGACAAGTAGTTTTCCAGTATAAAATCTCAGTTTTTAACAGAAGAAATAACACCAGAAAACAGTCAGGAAACCCCCTAAAATGCACCGTTTTCTACCATTTTTACAAAAGTTTTCCAGTGGGCATGCCCCTGGACCCCCTAGACTGGTTAGGGATTTCAACATTTGCAAAACCACCTATCCCTTCAAATTTCCCTGGTGGAAACACTGAACCCTAGTACCGTACCACATTTCCTTCCTTTTGTGGCTTTGTAACCCTAACATATACATTAACATAGTTTTTGCAATGAATATATATGTAATATATGAATAAGCCAAAATAATATGGTATAAAAGCATACAAAAAAATCTGGTAATATTGCTCCTCACAAATGATAATACCATCGATTCTGCGCTGTAATGCTATCATTCAGAGCCCGCAATACCATTGTTCGGAGCTCTAAACAATAGTATTATCACACAAACAGAACAGCGCAAGCGCACAACTGTCTCGTGCACAGCGGGAGCGGGATTTCACTGTAACCATCGCATACAGAAAAAGCTGGCTCACTGAAAACCAACAAAATCTAACCCGCAGCCTACGGTGCTTCTCCTGTTCACTCTGGTGCCATAAACACAGGTTACTCACCTGTAACAGTAGTTCTAGGAGTGGTATATGTTGTTCATCCACACTGTCTGGCATGTCCTTTCCCTTTAATTATCTTGCCGGAAGTCTTTAAGCTGGCTCCTCCCACCCACCTGGGTGGTATATGCCTCGGGTCTGCCCCTTGATGCCAGATCTTGCCTGCTGGAAGCAGAGGTTGTGCGTTGAAGCAGGGGAGGTCGGGGGGTTTGTGTGGATGAACAACATATACCACTCCTAGAACTACTGTTACAGGTGAGTAACCTGTGTTTCTAGGGACGTGTATATGTTGTTCTATCCACACTATTTGGCAAACTCCTAGCAGTTCTCTGGGAAGAGGGAGGCAAGGAGCATATCTCCTATTTAGGGAACAGAGATTGGAGAACTGAGGCCCCAATACCTCATCCCGGCGTGACTTGAGGTCAATGTGGTAATAGGAAGTGAAGGTGTGTGCTGACTTCCAGGTAGCAACCCTGCAAGTTTCCTGGATAGGGACATCCTTAAAAGCAGCCACCGATGCAGCGATATGGCAGGTGGAATGAGCCCTTAGCCCTACGTGAGGCTCCCTACCCTCCAACCTACAGCAGAGATCAATGCATGAAGTAATCCATTTGCCAATCATCCGCTTGGCTCCAGGTCTGCCAGGCGCGGCTTCAGCATAGGTGATAAACAGCTGGTGAACCTCTCCCCAGACTTCAGGCATTGAGTTCTTTATAATAAAAGAGCGCTCTGCTCAGGTTCAAAGTTTTTGGCCTCTGAGGTGTTATTGGGGTAATACACTGACAGAGTCATCACCTAGTTCAGGTGAAACTCCGACACAACCCTTGGAAGGATCTTCGGGTTGGGGTGCAGGATAACCTTGTCTCTGTGGAAGACCAGGTAAGGAAACTCAACAGAGAGCGCCTGGAGCTCCCCAATCCTTCTGGCTGACGTAATAGTCACCAAGAAGATGGTCTTCCATGACAGATGTGACATCTCAGTCCTGTGCATTGGTTCGAATGGCTTGCCCATGAGCTTTGCCAGTACCAGCAGTAGATCCCACGGTGGTGGTGGTTCAAGCACTGGAGGGGAAACGCCAGACCACCATCTCCTGTGCCACCGTCTGCTGACCGTCCCGCGCCCAGTAAGCAGAGGTGCCGCTTAAGGGTCGTAGACCGAAGACCCCCTTTGGAGAGAGAGACCAAAGTTAGTTGAGAATGCTAGCAACCAGACAGAACAAAGGGTCCAGGCCCTTGCCCTGTCACCAAATGGAGAATCTCTTCCATTTGAAGGCACAGCACTTCCTGGTCGATTCCTTCGTAGATGCCTCAACTACAGTGAGGACATCTTTGGAGAGACCCAAAGCCTGGAACTCTAGCCATTCAGGACCCAAGCTGTCAGGTGCAGGGATTGAAGGTCCAGGTGGAGGAGCTTCCCCTGACTGACTGAGCGCAGGTCCGGGCGTGCTGGAAGACGCCTCAGGAGCCTGATGCTGAGGAGACCGGGGTACCAAAACTGGCGGGCCAGACCGGCGCCACCAGGATCACCTGTGCCTTGTCCCTCCTAACCTTGAGGAGCACCTTGTGGATCAAGAGAAGTGGAGGGAAGGCATTAAAGAGGCCTGGGGTCTACGGCCTCGAGAAGACATTCCCCTGCAGTGAGCCCTGCTGAGGGGGGCGGGCACAAAACAGCCGCAGCTTTGCGTTCTCCTTGAAGGTGAACAGGTCCACCTGAGGAGTGCCCCACTGGGAGAACAGGCTGTGTATTACCTCTAGATGGAGAGACCACTCGTGGGATGCCTCGCCCCACATGGCTGAGGACATCCACCAGCTGATTTGAGGCTCCTGCCACATGAATGGCTAGCAGATCCACCTCCAGTCGGCTCATGAGGGCCCAGATGTGGAAAGCTTTCCTGCACAGAGGCCAGGAGTGCATGTCACCCTGTTTGCTGAGATAGTACATGGTCATGGTAGTGTCCGTCTGGACCTGAGCCACTTGACCACAAAGGAACAGAGCGAATGCAGTTAGCACCAGCCAAACTACTTGGAGCTCCAGCAGGTTAATGTGGTATTAGGATTCCTTGGGGTTCCAGAGCCTGTGGACTCTATAGTCCCCCATGTGAGCGCCCTAGCCCATGAGAGAGGCATCTGTCGTCAAGATGACCATCGGCTCAGGGCAGACAAATGGGATCCCCTCCTGCAGATGCTCTAGGACGGTCCACCACTGGAGAGTGTCCCACATCTTCCGGATCACAATGACCAGCTGGTCGAAATGACCTAGTCACTGAGTCCATTGGCTGGCCAGCTCCCACTGAAGGGGGCGCATATACAGAGGATGTTGATGGTTGAGGCGAGAGGCAAACCGATCTATTTCTGGTGTGCTCCACCTCATGAAAACTGTAGCAAGGACCTGTCTGTTCAGAGTCCATTCGTTGTGCTCTTGGCTGATGTGACTCAGGGCATCCGCCAGGGTGCTGTCCTTGCCTGGAAGGTGTATAGCTGAAAGGTTCACATCGAGAGAATAAGCAGAGACCAAATTCTCATTGCCACTGTGCAAAGCACTGAGGACCTTGTGCCACCCTGCGTGTTTATACAGAACATGGCAGTGGTGTTGTTTGCCCTGATTTGCACTGATTGGCCTTTTACCCGACAGGCAAATGCTTTTAGGGCCAGGTAGATGGCTCTAAGCTCTAGCAGGTTGATGTGGCTTACAGATTCCTTGGGAGACCAAGTGCCATTTACAGAGTGATTGTCCAAATGAGCTCCCCACCACAGGAGGGAGGCATCTGTAGTAATAATTTTTGTGGGTGCAGAAAGCTGGAAGGGAATGCCTACTGATAGGTTGGCTTTATCCTTCCACCAGTCCAGAGTTCGGAGTAGTGTTTCTGTAACTGGAACCAGCTTGTACAGAGAATGCCTTCTTTGGGACCAGTGAGCCCTCATGTGGTACTGTATGTCCCTCATCTGGAATCTGACACCTGGAACAACAGCTGTCATAGAGGCCATGCGTCCCAGGAAAGGAGCCTTAGAAAATGTCTGGCCGACCTGGGCTGGTTCAGGATGAAAGAGTTTACCACTGACAGAAAATTTTGGATCCTGTCTGATGGAAGGAAAGCTTTGCTCTGCTGTGTATCCAGTTGTGCTCCTATAAAGGTAAGGAGCTGCAGTGGATTTAAGTGGGATTTCTTTAGCTGGTCAAGCTGCCTTCTCCTTCTGCTTTCCTAAAATCTGGGGCTCGCTCCTCACTTCCATCCACTCTGCTCCTTCCCCTCACTCGCTAAAATCCTCCGCAGTTTCACTAGTCACTTCTTCAGCTGCCCATTGCACTGGGTCTTGGGTTTTTGTCTGCTGCCCTCCAACCCAACTCCCCCGATACCTTGCGCTGACAACAGCACAACCTGCCTTCTCCCCCTTCCCTATTTTTCATCCATTCTCCCACCATATACTTAGTATTGCACTGTTGAGTTCTACACGTTCCTGTATTGCTACGTATTGTATTACTTCTTTACTCCACCAGCAGGGCTGCTTGCTCATTTTGTTACTCTTACCTACATTTTACCGTATTTGCCATAGTTCTTTTGCAATTGCACTTTTTCTTTCCCCTTCCCCGTCCCCCAAGACACATCTGGAAATGAGCAGTTACCAACGCTGTATGTCTTTCCTGGTAAAACCTTTGAAATTAATAAATAAATAAACAAATAAATATGCTGTGGTGATAAAACAGACCTCTCACATGCCCACATTTACAACTGTATTACAAAATGTAAACACTGTTTATGTTCCCTTTAAGAACTGAAAGGCTGAAATGATGCAACTTGACACAGTCCAGTTGGTTTCTTTACCTCCACTTTGTAGATGTTTGAAGGATGATCCCTCCGTCCACAGTTGGGGGTGAGGGTCTTACAGCAGCTGTCCGGAACCAACCTGTCGCCAGACGTCAGTGATACAATGTAGATGCTGTAACGCCAGTCGTCAGAGCTGTTGCTGCCACAACACTTGAACTAAACAGAATAGAGACAGCATTGTTACTTTTTCTGACACTTATCAACTTACTGCAAGGCCTGGGACACCTGAGTTTTAGAGGTGACAAGCAAAATGGATACTAGCATCTCAGCTGGCACAAGGCAGGTAAAATCAAATAATATTTTATTTATATAAAGCGCCTTTTCCAGGAGTTCAAAGTGCTTTTACATAGTAAAATCAAACACATATAACAATCATTAAAACCATAGTAAATAACACAGCAGTAAATAATTTAAATTACACTACATTAAAATATCTACATTAACAATCTTCCACGACTAAGAACAATCTGGATAAGCCAGGCTAAATAAATAGGTTTTCAAAACTTTGGATGGTCAGACACTCTCTCACCTGACAAGGTCGAGAATTCCACAGGGTGGGGGCTGCAAAAGCAAAAGAACAAGCCCCCGATGTTTTCAATCGAACCCTGGGAATCTCTAGCAATCCCTCGTCGGCAGAATGGAGTGACTGAAGTGGGCAGTAGGGGCAAAGGAGATCTTGCAAGTAACAGGGTCCCTGCTCGTGTAGGGCTTTATGGGTCAGTAATCCGACCTTGAAGGTGATCTGCCACTGTACTGGCAGCCAGTGCAGTCCACGGAGCACAGGTGTAATATAACTGGTCCTGGAAGAGTTAGTCAGTAGCCTGGCTGCCACATTCTGCACCAGCTGCAAGCAGCGGATATCAACACTCGGTAGCCCTAAGTATAGGGCATTGCAGTAGTCAAGGTGGGAGGTCATGAAGGCGTGGACCAGAGTTGGAAGATCATCAGGAGGGGACCAGGTGCTTTACCCGGGTGATATTTCTCAGATGGTAAAATGAGGTCTTGACAACAGCCAACACTTTAGATTTAAGTGTCAAGACATCATCAAAAATAACACCCAGGTTCCGCAACCGATCTGAGGTAGTCAGCGGAACATGCCTGAGCTATAGCCTGAATGGTTGTCCAGCCAGCAAACTTGCCTCTTGATGATCTGGGTCCACCACCAACACCTCAGTCTGATCCAGGTTCAACCGCAGCCAGCTGGCACTCATCCAGTCCTGGATCTCGGAGAGGCAGTTATTAAAGACCAAGAGGGCCCCGGCCCGGTGGCGCTGAGGGCTGAGGCGCTGGTCGCCACACCTCGTGCTGCGCCGGTGACCCGGGTTTGGGAACGGACTCAGGTGGCCGGGGGTCAGCAGGGGGGAGGGAGGATCGAGCGTCCCAATGGATGCTCTCCTCCCTCAGGGGTGGGAACCAAGCAGCTTCGCGTTCTACATCACCTAAGTGGCGGTGGAAGCACCGACAACAGAGGGATGGAGACACTCTGTTCAATGGAGTCGGGAGGGGACATCGCCGATGCATGAGTGCTCGGGCATGGTCAGCATCGCCATCACTCGGACGACGGGGCCCTAGTGTTCAGGCCCCAGAGGGTAGGGAAACCAGGGGAGAAAAAGGAAAACACCTCTCGGTAAGCCCTAGATGATAGCCTCTCGGTACCATCCAGGACCACCAGAAGAGGGACAGACCCCACTGTGAAGGGGGAGAAGGAGGCACTCTAGGGGCCGATCCCCCCGAAGTGGAATCGGGGGTTGAGAGGAAGGAAGGAGAGGGCTCCAAGAGCAGGAAGGAGAATAAAGAAATAAAGCAAAAAAAAAAAAAAAAATTAAAGACCAAGAGGATTCCATCCTGTTCGGGCACAAAGGACATGTACAGCTGAGTATCATCTGCATAGCAGTGAAAACTCAAACCGTACCACCTAATAATGTCTTCTAATGGCAGCATATACACTGCAAACACCATGGGTGATAGAATGGAGCCCTGCTGTACCCAGCAGGATAGGGGGAGAGGGGCTGAGGAATAAATCCCAAACACCACTCTCCGAGTCCTACCCTCGAGGAATTATTGAAACCAGCTGAAGACTGTACCAGACAGTCCACAGAAAAACTGCAGGTGCTCCAACAACACTCCATGGTCCACAGTGTCAAATGCTGCAGAGAGATCAAGGAGGATCAAGGTAGCATGAGTCCTCTGATCCCTCGTTATTAGGCGATCATTCAGCACCCGAACAAGTGCCATCTCAGTACTATGCCTCTTCCTAAAACTGGACTGTAGAGAACCATAGACATCATGGGTGGACAAATGATCATCCAGTTGCAGCGCAACCACCTTCTCAATAACCTTGTCCACAAAGGGCAGGTTAGGGACAGGCACAACCTGTCCACAGTCCAAAAGAGCTGAGTTGGTTGATTTTGTGCAGCGGCAATCTCCCTGGACAGGAATTCTGCCTTCTTACAGGTGATTGCCAATTGACAGACTGTATAGTGGTCAGCTACTTTATCTGTGTAAACTGCTTCAAAGCTTGACTGAAAAATTTGCTTTCTGGCCAGGCTTTTCCAAATTGATCTCTGAATAACTATTGTAGTTATGATGGCTTTAACTTACATTTAATATTTTATCATTATTTGCATATTACAATAAAAAACATTATATCTACCTTACAATAGTTTCTTCAACTGTTAGTTCCAAGATTGCCACTAGGTTATTTATAACTACTGGATCACTATGCCATCCCACAGGAGATACCGACACAGATACAAAGCTACCACATCATCATCAAACCTCATTTGCATCAACATTCCAGTGACAGTAACAGTTCAGCTGCAGTACTGCTATGTGTTTCATAGACAAGATAAGGATCAATATTTCTTTTTCTTTATATATACTTCTTTATGGTAACATCTGGGAAAATGGTATAGACTTAAGCAGTACATCAAGTCCATATAGTAGGAAAAACAACACTCACATTCTTTTGTTCGTCACAGTACTAAAATTTGACTGAACCAAATCAAGTAACTGTATGCCAAAGTACCACTGATGAAAAACTAAATAAACCCAAAATATACAAAGCAATGTGTGGCAAACTTTCTTTCATCTGTATCAGGGTAGAGAAAAAGAGCCACCCCTTAAATGTTAAGTTGAAATGTACTCCTCCCTCCCCCCAAAGGACCCCCTGGTAGTCTTCTCTTGGTGAAGAATATTCAGAGCCATATTGCGTACTCTGAGTCAGACCCCAGATCATTGTCAGACGCAGCTAGTTGGGCAACCTTGTCCACTTATTTATAAATGCTACCGTTCTCGACTGAATCAAAAAGGTGAGCTTCTACATCTCACTGACCTCAGTAATCACGTCCTCCCAGTGCTGTAAAGTGTGTGTGTGTGGGGAGGTCAGTCTGAAGCCACCTACAGGTAATAGCTTTAGCTGCAGTTGTCATTAAAGTGTTTCATAGATATACCGCCTGTTTCCCTCTGATGGGCTGTGGTCTCAAGCTCAAAACCAAATGCTCAAATTCTAATGGGAGCGAAATACTAAACACCCAGGGGAAAGTAGTCTTAGCCCCCTCAGTTTTGTACAACCCCAAAAGATGTGTCTGTGAGCAGCCCTCAGTTCCCTATAGCCCCTACAACAGTATAGCGCAGTGGTTTAAGGTTCTGAGCTGCAAATCTGGAGACCTGGGTTTGAATTCCACAGCCCCCACTTGCATACTGTGTGAACCTGAGCAAGTCACTTAACTTTCCAGTGCTCCCAGGTTGCACCTGTAAACAAGCTTTTAGCTTAGTGTGCTATTCCTGGTTAAATAATTGCAAAAAAAAAAAAAAAAGGGCGCCCTGATTTTTCCACCCCATTTGCACTGAAGTACAGGGGTGAGAAAGTATCTAATACATACCTGTCAGGCAAACCCTTGCCACTGCAGTAAGGATTCAAGTTTCATTATTTATATTTATCAGGATAAGGCTCTAGGCAAAGCCTGTTTTCAGGGCTGTCCTGTGTTAAGAACGTTGCAATGCATACAAACATAATTTAAAACACAAGCATCACAGGTACCATACAATATAATTCAATAATAGTAAACATTCACAGGTACCATACAATATAATTCAATAATAGTTAACATTCATAATGAAATGATATGATTCAGTATAGGCTTTTGAAACTTGTATATGTGGCCAAATTATGTAAATCTGGAGGAAGGGAGTTCCATAAGTTGGAAAGAATGTAATCAAAATGCATACGTCCATATTTTGTGTGTGTTCGTGGAACTATAGTCCCCCTACCCTTGATATCATGTAGCGAGTAACTAGATTTCTTAGGCAACATTTTGGAGGTTAGATATTCTGGGACTGTACCATTTACATATTTGTATAAAAAGCAGAACAAAGATCTATCCCTTCTTTGGGCCAGTGGTATCCGTTGAAGTTGCAAGAGTAAGTCACAGTGGTGATACAGTACGCAAGGACCTGTAAGACCCAAAATAAATCTGGCTAGACGATATTGAATTTTGTCTAACTTCTGCAGTGAACCTTTGTTTGTACTGCCATAATCAATGAAAGGTAGTATTAATGAGTTTGCCAACTTTTCTCATTTCATGCATTGTTGTTTTTGAGCCTATATAAGACTCCTAATTTTTGAAAGACTTTTTTTGAGATGTAATCAATGTGTGTATTGAAAGCCAAATGAGGGTCTACCCAAAGTCCTAAGTACTTATAACTAGTAGCTTGGACCAAAGTACGACCTTTCACAGAGTTTATAAGTAAGCTTGGTGGCACCGTGCCACCTACCACCGCCTTAACTGTAAACACCATTGGATTGGTTTTCTTTACATTTAAAATCAATTTGTTCACTGTAAGCCAGTGCTCAAGCTTGTGAAATTTTTGCTGGAGCACTTTCTCCACAGTGTTAATGTTCCTGGCAGGGTAAAGCAGAACGGTGTCATCAGCGTAGAATATTGCAGTATACTCAGTGAAAAATTTTGGTAGTTCAGCAATAAATAAGATGAAGAGAATTGGACCCAGGATAGATCCTTGGGGCACTCCTCCTGTCACCCCCACTGGGTTCAGATGTTACTTCCTGGGAAGCTGCCACTTGATTCCTACCATATAAATAGGATTTAAACCATTTAAGAACCTCTGTGCTAAAGCCTTTATCTTCCAATTTGTGTAGTAACAATGGATAGTCAACAGAATCAAAGGCCTTTGATAGATCCACGAACTCCGCCCTCATGCACTGTTTAACTTCCACAGCACAGGAGACGGTGTCCGTAAAGTCCATCAAGGCTGTTTGGGTGGAGTGGTGGGGTCTGAAGCCAGATTGCTGAGGGATAAGGAGGTAATTATTGGCTAAATTTGTAAAAACCTGCTTAGGTATTTTTTTTCTAGTATTTTAGACACATTCGAAAGTAAGGCTATGGGTCTATGGTTGTCAGTCAATTGTGAATCCCCACTCTTAAATATTGGGTGTTATTTTTGCACATTTCCATACTTCTGGGAAGGTGCTACAACACAGACTCCAGTTAAATAATTTGGTCAAAGGTGATGCCAGAATAACAGCTCCCTCCCTCAGCAGTCTGACTGCAAGCTCATCCAGTCCCCCAGATTTTGATATGTTTAAGGCTTTTAGATGTTTCCATATGTCCTTTGAATTCAGAATTTTAAATCTAAATTTTGCCCTATCCATACCTAATATTACAGTTTCTGTTTCTGTAGCAACTGCTGCATTCAATGATGTTGAGTACTCCTCATTTAACAAAGGCAAATTTGTTAAAAATCTGTTAAGGGCCTCAACCATTTATTTTGGGTCATCTATAGTTGCCCCCTCCACCTTCAAAGAGTTTGGAAGCACATTGTCAACCGGTGTTTGCAATTGTCACACTGTTCTCCAAAAATCTCTTGAACTGTTAGCAGACTCAAACTTATTTTTGTAATATTCTTTTACCTGTTTAATTAGGAGCTGGCACTTGTTTCTAAAAGCTTTGCATTTGTCCTAATCACTACCCAATTTTTTTTTTTTTTGCCAATTTCCATAGCCTGTTTTACACACGAATATGTTTTAATATTTTATCTTTAACCCACAGAAGGCTATTTGATTTTCTTTTAATTCAAATTTTTTTTTGGGGGGGTGTCACAGATTGCAGTAAACTCAGCCCAATTTTTTTTTACTACCCAAATTTGGTATTAAACCTATTCTTTGTCATTTAATTGTACGCAACTCATTTTTAAAATTTAAGGATGCGGTCCCATGTGCCCTTCACCATAGACTTTCCTACTGTGTATCCATGAGTAGGACTCCCATTGCTCCTTCCCATTTAGTTTGTACCCCCGGATTGATATTTTCCTGTAATTTACCAAGAATTTATATATTACTGACATCGCTTCTTTGGTCTGGTGGGCCATAATACGCAAACTCAACAGTGGCATCTGAGCCTCCATCGAGTTCAGGTTCCTAAGCTCCTTTACCATGCGGAGTACATAATTCCATATCTGAAAATATCTAAATCTGTCCAGTGGGACCCAGATGAACTCACTACAACATATATCAAACTGTTACATGTCATTAACCTCTAGCACCTGCCATTGTGCCCATAACCCTAACCTTCACTGTCTTTCACACCATGAATCAATAGTACAGGGATAAATTGCACATTCCAACCTGTTTTGAAATCTCCAGAGGTGGGGGTGGGGGGTTGAAGGGCTAGCCTAGCCTTATGAATTATTCTATTCCATGCAGCTAGTAAAGGCAGAATCTCCACCAGGAGGGGAGCAGGTATCCACTGACACAGTCTGGAATCAAACAGCACTACCACTTGTTGAGTGTGACAGTCTTCCAATGTGCCTCGTAATCACCCTTCCACCACAAGAAGAGACATTTTACATGGGCTGCTCGCCAACAGTCTTGTAGGAGAGGCAGCAGGCATCCACTCCGCTTTTTTTTGAGATGTAATGTAGAATGTTTTACCCTGAGATGCCCCCATTTGAATATAACGTCCAACATTTGTCTGTGCCAGCCTGTGAGGAACCGCACAGGAATGATAACTGGAATACATAAAAATAACGATACCTAGGGAGTACAGTACTATCATTTTGACCACTTGCACTCGAAAGTAGATTGGAAGGTATAGCATAGGCCATTGCCTGTAATCCTCCATTGAAGTCTACTGCACTGCATTATTTTTAAATAATCCCTGAGAATTGAGCCCAATCACCACTCCCAGGTACCGCATTATCTGAATGCCTCACTTCATAGGCTGTCTATGTCTGAGACTTTGCAGAGGGTCAACATTAAATGCCATGACCTCTGTCTCTGTCTCATTTAGAGTACAGCCAGATAAATGAGAGAAAACCACTATTTCCTGCATCCTCACTGCGAATGAGATGTCTAGGTCTCTAAGATAAAGCAGAAGATCATTAGCGTATAATACCAGTGTATGCTCAGTGGGACTCAACTGGACCCTCCCCAACCCCTGTTGCAACCTGAGGTACTGGGCCAGAGGTTCTATACATAAAGCAAAAAAAAAACTGGTGAAAGGGGACAAACCTGTTGGGTGCCTCACTCCAAAGAAAACCCTCTCAGAAAGGTGCCCACTAGCCCAGACATATGCTCTGTGGGAGTTGTATGCTTGAATGTTACGAATAAAATCCTGGGAGAACCAAAACCCACAAGGACCTCATATAAAAATCTCCCATCCACTTTATCAAATGCCTTTTCATCATCTGGGCTTAATAAGAGCGCCTTCTCGGCTGATCTAGTAAGGTAATCAATAACAAATGCGGCTCTTTGAATGCTGGCCACTACTTGCCTGAACAAAGCCTGTTTGCCCTAATCCAACTAGTTGAGTTGTATAGTCTACCAAATGCCTAGTGAGAATGGCCATCAAATATTTATATCCACATTTAAAATGGAAATTGGGTGGTAAGATGTACATAACGAGGGTCCTTTCCAGGCTTGGGTGTGACTGAGACAACAGCGTAATTCCACGATGGTGCCAGCTTCCCCTATTCAGAAAAAGTCAAATTGACAGCCTGAGTCAAAAGGGGTACAACAGGCTCCTGGATCTATTTGTAAAACTCAGTGTGGAACCCATCTGACACTTATTTGTTTTACTCCTAAATATTTCCATTAAGACTTGCTGATCTAGAGTCGGCGAGGTCAGCACCTCATTTTGTTCTTCAGTACGTTCTGGGAGATTTAACTTGGATAAGTAAATCTGCACATCCTCGACTGGCACAGCTTTATAGAGTTGCTAGTAATGCGTTTTGAAGGCAGTCAAGATATTATGGATGTGAGTAACCCTCTGCTTTGTCCCTGGATGCACCACACTACATATTTGGGCTTTGGCCTGTTGCACCCTCAATCTGCCTGATAGCAGTCAGAGTGCCCTCGGCCCCCCTCATAGTAGCACCACTTCAAGAACTTCAAATGTTGTTCCACTTTACAATCCAACAGGAAACCCAGCTTCCCCCCACCAAGTACAGTCAAAGCCGCTTATATCGTGCTTATCTGTGTAAACCAATTTTGTTCGCTATAGCAAGTGGACGAAGTAACCAAAAATTAGTAAAAAAACAAAACAAGTAAATATTTTAGAGTTTGTGTATGGCAAGGTAGCAGAGGCGTCGGAGGAACGAGACAAAATTTTGTTGGGGAGGGTGTTTTCCTGGCCCACTAATAGGCTCCTTAGTGTTACAGGCAAGTACAGTAAGCACAGGTTACTCACTTGTAACAATAGTTCTAGGAGTGGTATATGTTGTTCATTCAAACTATCTGGCATTGTCCTTTCCCTTTAAGATGTGCCGGAAAGTCTTCAAACTGGCTCCTCCCACCCACCCGGGTGGTATATCCCTCGGCTCCGCCCCATGATGCCAGACCTTGCCCGCTAGAAGCAGAAGTTGTGCGCCTGAGCCAGGGGAGGTCAGGTGGCTCCGAGTGGATGAACAACATATACCACTCCTAGAACTGTTACAGGTGAGTAATCTGTGTTTCTAGGGATGTGGATATGTTGTTCTATCCACACTATCTGTCAGACTCCTAGTAGTTCTCCGGGAGGAGAGAGACAAGGCACACACACCCCATTTAGAGAACAGAGACTGGAGAACTGGGGCCCCAAAACCAGCATCCTGGCGTGACTCAAGGTCAATGTGGTAATGGGAAATGAAGGTGTGTGCTGACTTCCAGGTAGCAACCCTGCAGATTTCCTGGATAGGGACATGCTTAGAAGCATCCACCGATGCAACAGTATGGCGGGTGGAATGAGCCTTTAGTCCTCCGGGAGGCTCCCTACCTGCCAACCTATAGCAGAGATCAATGCAAGATGTAATCCACCTGCCAATCATCTGCTTGGCTGCAGGTCTGCCAAGTGTTGCTTCAGCGCAGGTGACAAACAGCTGGCGCACCTCTCCCCGAACTCCAGCTGTGCGCTTTTTGTAGTAAGCTAGCGCACTCGTCAGAGGTCCAGAGTGTGAAGCCTGTGTTCAGCCTCCGAGGCATGATTCAGGAAGAACACTGGAAGAGTCATCACCTGATTCAGGTGAAAGTCCAAAATGACCTTCGGGAGCAACTTCAGGTTGGGGCACAGGACAATCTTGTCCCTGTGGAAGACCAGGTAAGGAGACTCCACCGAAAGCACTTGGAGCTCACTGATCCTTCTGGTTGATGTCATAGCCACCAGGAAGGTGGTTTTCCGTGACAGGTGAGACATGTCACACCTGTGCATCAGTTCAAATGGCTTGCCCATGAGCTTTGCCAAAACCAGCAACAAGTCCCATGGTGGTGGTGGTTCATGCACTGGAAGGGAAATGTGATCCAAGCCTTTGAAAAAGTGCCAGATCACCTTCTCCTACGCTGACTGCTGACAAGCCCGTGCCCCCGGTAAGCAAAGATGGCTGCCAGGTGCACCTTAAGGTTCGTCGACCAAGTCCCCCTTCGGACAGGGACCACAGGTAGTCCAAAATGCTGGCCACCAGACAGGACAAAGGGTCCAGCCCCTTGCCCTGACACTAAATGGAGAATCTCTTCCATTTGAAGGCATAGCATTTTCTGGTTGATTCCTTTCTAGATGCCTCCACCATGGTAAGGACATCTTTGGAGAGACCCAAAGCCTGGAACTCTAGCCGCTCGGGAACCAGGATGTCAGGTGCAGGGATTGAAGGTCCAGGTGGAGTACCTTCCCCTGACTGATAGACAGCAGGCCTGGGTGGAGTGGAAGACGCCTTGGGAGCCTGTTGCTGAGGCCGAGGAGATCAGGGTACCAAAACTAGCATGACCAGTCCAGAGCCACCAGGATCACCTGTGCCTTGTCCCTCCTAAACTTGAGCAGCACCTTGTGGATCAAGGGAAGTGGAGAGAAGTTTGTGAGAGCGGAAGCTGTGAGAGCCAGAAGGGCCCATCCCGAAAAAGTGGAGCCCAACTGGAACGGAACAAAGGCAGAAGCCAAGGAGGACTGCATGGCGGCCTGAGCCGCCTCGTCCTTGAAGGACATAAGCTGTTCCAGCTGCTCGACAGACTCCACAGCTGCAGAGACCACCCAATAGGCATCTTTAGATTTAACCGGCATTTGTTGCTTTTCTGGGCAGCCCAACTTAAGGCGGGTGAGGTGGTTCTCGAGGACCGTTGCATGAAATGACTGACAAATGTCGCAGGCCTGGGTATCACATTCGTGTCCCAGGCAGTAGACGCACATGGCGTATTGTTTGGTATGTGACATCTTCTGCCTGCATGGGCACTGGCGAAATACGGGCGCAGACTTATCATCCATTGCGGTTGTCAGCTCGAAGACGATTACTGAAACAGTAACAAAGTTTTAGAAGCAATCCAAATTGATTAAAAGTGCTAGGGCCTACAATGCGGAAGCATGAAGGAGGGAATCTGCTTCTTCCAGCGGAAAGGAAGATCTGGTATCAAGAGCGGAGCTAAGGGATATACCACCCAGATGGGTGGGAGGAGCCAGCTTAAAGAGTTTCCGGCACATCTTTTTTTTTTATTCTTTATAGTGCCTTCTACGGGCTCCATGGGGCTATGACCCTCTCCCTTGTAGGGGTTACATCCTCCAGCCCGACTCCCCAGCTCGTCTGCCCCCCAAGGTTCCCCCACAGATTCCCTCTTCGCGGCAGGGCCAGGTGGAGGGGCACCGGAGGTTCCCTGCCACCCAGTACAGCAAATCTGGTGGCGGGAGGCAGACTTCATCAGAGCAGTCAGGCCATCACGAGTCTGTGGAGCCCCAGCCTTTTTCCGTTTTCTTCCTCCCTCCCTTCCGATGCAAGCACGTTGGCTTCTAAGCCTCCCAACACATACTGCCCTTCAGCCACCGGTAGAGGGCAGTCAGCGGGCGGGATGACTAGTCCCCTTCCCTGGAGAGAGGAGAGCAGTCCTCAGGACACTCAACCGTCTTTTCCCCCTGCTGAACCCGGGTCGCCGGCATGACGCAAGGTGTGGCATCCAGCATCTCAACTCTCAGTGCCACTGGGCTGACTTTCCGGCACATCTTAAAGGGAAAGGACACTGCCAGATAATGTGATTAGAACAACATATCCACATCACTAAAACCCATTTTTACTGTTTAACAGCCTCTCTAATCCGGAACCCTCACCATGTCACACTGTTTAAAACTTTTAAGCACATTCTGAAGCAGAGTCAGTATAGTACTGTTTTCAGAACTGGGATGTCTTACATTTAGAATCCATTGCCAAAGTGCTGACATTTGATGCTCGCTCACTTGCACACTCCCGCTGGTGTCATGATCCCTGCTATGTGAACAAAATCCCTACTACACAGGAGGCTAGGGCACTCAATTTACCATGAAGTATCGCCCTAATTGTATCCCATAACATAACTGGGGAAATTCTGGGAGAAGCATTCTCAATAATTCCCTGCTGTACTGCCTCAGGGACCATTTTTATACCTCCGGGTCCTTCACTAACAAAGTACTGAGCCTCCAAAGAGTGTTTTCATGCAAAATTTGTATTGATAATTGCAAATAAACAGGATTATGGCCTGAGAGACCTAAAAGAACCATCCAGCTATTGGTTACCTGCCCCATATGTTCCTTAGGACTAAAAAAAATAGTCCAAACAGGATTAAATCTTATGTGAGATGAAATAAAAAGTATAATCTTTTGCCTGGCTATAGAAGGATTTCCATGCATCCACATACACTAATTCCCGAAATAATCTTTTCACCTTCCTGGCTATAAGATGGTCCCACATTGGGATTTGGGATGTACTGTCCAATATGGTGCAAAAGTCAAATTTAAGTCCCCGCCAAATAAAATGAGGCCCTCTCCCCACTCCTGAGGTTTTAGAAAAACATTCTGGAGAAAAAGTGAAAATACACCGAAACCTATGTCAGCAGTGTGTCTTAATATTTTCCCTTCAATCAATCAATCAATCAAAATGTTTATTTATCCAGGCGAACGACATTGAGCAGAGCTCATTTACAACATGGACCTGGTTAGGATAAGGTCAGGGTACATATAAAGGAAAACAGGGAATGATACAAATGTTTAACTACAACAGACTGGATAATGCTAATGAAATAGCTGGCATAATTCTATATAACAGACAATAACATACATAAGCGTAGGACGTAAAACTTTACATTGCAGCAACATATATACATAACCATGTTGTAGTAACACGTAACAATCACTAAAAGTGACAGGCTGTCAGAATTAGGGTTTAGAGTGGTGGAAGTGGTGACTAGGGTTATCCTTATCGGAAAGGGACAAGGGCAGGTAGGAAAGGGCACTAACTAACAGAAACACCGAACATCCTTACTATAGTGCTAGGTGAGCATGGTGGCTATCAGATAGGTAAAGCACATAAAGAATGATGGACAGTAGTGTGAAGGGTGATATTAGGGCATAGGATCTAATCTACAGGTTAATGGACAGATAGCATAGATTAAGCAGAGGATATTGATTCGAGCTAATGGTACGGAAAGCACATAACTTCAGTAAGACATATCTGCCCTTATCTGTGACTACATCTAGCACTTTAGATTGGACTACACTAGGCAACAGAATGACGACTCCCATCCTGAGCCCAGCTTTATATGAGAGCACTTGATGGAACCCAACCCGTCTCAACTTTTCATGCTCAGTGGGTGAGAGATGAGTCTCCTGAACTAACTTCTTCTGCTTAGCTGGGTGCGTCAAGCCGCTGACATTAAAGGAAATTACTGTGGTATTCCCCATAAACATGCATATAGATCTCCAGGAGGACAGACCATCCATACAGAGGTGGGGGTCCATTCAGCCAACAAGATTCGAAAGAAGTAGTGCCACACAACCAAGTAAGATAATCTACTGAAGGAACTGCAAAAAACATAGTATAAATGTTAATGAAAACTAACAGGGCTAACATATAGAACAGCATATTTGAACCTGTACTCCCAAGGTAGGACGTTGGACATGCCAGACCTCTAATTCCCTCCTGGTGCATTTCCTCCACTCTTCGTCTCCAGGCTAGGGAAGGGGAACAGTAAATATTCCATATCCCTGTAGGGGTCCACCTGAGCTCTGTACCTAGCTAGCGAACTCAAAATAGAAAAGCATGAGAATGACACATACCACAGCAGCAGCCACATATCCAAAGTCCTCTCCTCTCCCGTCACCCACCCCTGCTTCCAGCTCTAACAGAACTCAGACAGCACACATCCAGTCACCCTAGTGTAGTAAAGAGGTAAATAAGTTCTCAACAGGGTGTGCCCCAATTAAACATATTATACCTAAGATCGTTAACAAAATCACTGTGTTGCACACCAAACTCCCAAGTCAGGAGAGTACAGTAAGCATCCAGTACCATATACAAAGATGGCGAGGGAGGTAAAAAACCACTGCCGTGGCAAGAAGATCTATGGGGAAGAACACACACACACAAAAAAAAACCTAGAAAAATCAGTGAATAACAGTACCCCACCTCCACCCGGAACCAGATCCACTTTAGAAAACACAATCTCCAAAGCAACCCCCTCCCCCCAACAGAACCAGCCAGGAAGGTGCTCATTTAACCGTATGGCACATCTTAGCTATCAACTGCAGATTCCACACCTATTCAGCGGATATAGCGCACAGGTGGCTGTTAGGAAAGTGTGGCTATCCCTGATTGGCAGGGTAGAACAGTAGCTTGAAACAGCCACAGAAGCCACCCCGTCCCACAGGACTACTCCCGGGTCCAAGGAAGAGCTCCAACCCCCATTCCGGCTACCCCCTCACCTCACCTCACCTCTCGGCAGGAGTGTTGCAGAAACACTATACAAACCCCATACAGAGGGTGGCTTGAAACAGAAAAAACAGCAAAACATTTGTGACAGACTGGGCAAAGCAGTGCTTTTCACAAAGCTGTAACAGAAGCCAGTCAGCAAAAGGTCTCTGTCCCAGTCATCTGCACATGACCAGAGTCACTGAGGAGTCTCGGCTGAAAAGAGGCATACTGACAGATATAAAGTTCACCTGATGTATCAGGGATCAAGCAGCAGTATACTGTACGGTGGGGCTAAGTTCAAGTCGTTGCTGTGTCCTTAGTTGCAGCAATAGCGTGTGCTGTGTTCAGTCCTCGTAGAATGTTTCGAACTTCCCTCAGCATTCCTGTGACTGGCTGCCTGCCTGCCAATCACCTGGATCTTCTGCCACTGAACTGTAGCCCATCCCTCTGTCGGGACTCCAGTTCCCCCAGGATACAGTGTCGGTTTAATTGCCATTTGCCACACCGTATTCTGTAATGCAGAAGCTGCCTTCTGAGGAGTATGATAAAGTCTGGTGTCATCCTCCCAGAAAATCCGTAACCCGGGCAGGAACAGGCGTGTGAAAATGGACTTGTCTTTCTTTACGGAGCCTCAGGATCTCCTCATATTCCAGTTGTTTGCTCTGCACCTTGGGAGGGTTATCAAGATCAAAGAACAATCATGCTCTGTTATAGGAAATATCCTTTTTCTGCCAGGTAATACAAAAGATTGCTTCTCTAACTCTGAAGCTGGCAAATTTTATTAAAACCATGTGGGGCCGAGCCTTGGGATCAGTAGGCTTAGGAAGCAGTGCTTGGTGCATGCACTCAGTTCGGGTCACCATGCCAGATGGGAGCATCTCCCTTAAGAGATTCTCCAGGAATTCCTACATCTTGCCTGCCTCTGCACCCTCAGAAAGGCCATATATCCATAAGATTATCCCATCTACAGCATCCCACTAATTCAATACACTTGTCTTGTAAGGCCTCTGGGTACTGCAGTAAGGAAGACAGAGCTTCACTAATCTTCGTGGCACCATCTTCCAAAACACCAACCAAACCCGCTCATCTGCAGATTCTACTCTGTGTTTCAAGGTAGTAAGCTTTTGAGTCAGACATTTAAGCTTTTTTTTTCTCTTCATCCCTTGAAGCTTGTATCACTTTGAGCAGGATCTCTAAATCCACTGTTGGTGAGTTTTTCACCTTCCACATCTGTGTCATAATCATTGCCTCGGGGGCTGGCGGGGAAACCATTCCTTCTGCGGTCAGCACTTGTGGGTTGGGATTGGTCACCACCCTGCAAATTTTTCCTTTTTTTTTCGAGACCAAGATCTTGTCCAGTAATCCTCTGTCTCCTTTCCTGCAGACATCTGAATGATTTTGAAAGCAAAAACTTGTGGAGAAAGGTGTTTTAGGATCGAAGATGGAGCTCACAACTCGGTTACTTCTCCAGGCCGTGACATCACCAGAAGACCCCCAATTCATATTTTCTTTAGATTATAAAAAGGTTCTTCCAGAGCTTCCAAGTTAGCATTCCACAAATAAGGGAGATCTCCTGATTCTGACCACTAAAATCAGGGAGATTTTCACAGGGCCCTAATGTATATGCCTAACTGAATCTAAGGTGCTCGAAATGCATTGCTGAAGTCATTTAGAGACAGGAGGAGCAGTTTGTTCTTTGTTTCTGATGATTTTAGGGACAGGGACTGGTGTCACAAAAAGCAGAGGGAACGTCAAAAAAGGGCAAAATCAAGGAGACTCCCTGAAAATAGGGAGACTTGTAAGGTACGGGTTCCACCCTGACTTGAGGAGTTCATGTATCAGTCAAACTGGTCCCTCAGTGCAGAGGTAGGGCTATTGCTCATGAAACTGGCATCTTGTGCTCAGATCAGCACACTTAGGTTTGATGCCTTAAACCTCCACTTGCAGGCTGTGTGACCCTGAGCAAGTCACTTAACCACCCCAGTGCTCCCACGTCACCTTTGTATATGGGCCTTACTCTTTTACCAAAGGATTAAAAAAAGAGAATGAATGCCATTTTGACCACTCAAGGCTATCAAGAGAATATTTTCAGCACAATGCAGAATTTTTCTGAGACCCATAGGGATTAGTAGAATTAGTGAAAAGGGCAAACCTGTCAGAATTTCTATGGCTGAGAGACAGTGTATCCAGTGCCAGCATTGCTGTACACCTGTACTGACTGAAAAACCTCAGAACCCGAGCACTGTACCTGGATGCAAAGAAGTCTATTTTTTTTTCAACTTTCTTTCTGCACTCCTACCTTCCTGAACTCTTTCAGGAGTGGACACTCAGGATCTGGGTCCTGATCCTGACCATCAGAAGACCCCCTCTCGCACCTCCAGTCAGGGATCCCTCCAACTGCTCTCGCTGCCACTCAGCTCCCCATCTCTGAGTCCCTCGAGGCAGCACCGCCAGATTGCTCCTCCTGGCACTCTATCTTTAAATCCAGTCTGACGACACAAGGCAGTGGAGAGCACAGCAGCGAGAGGTAGGACTCAACATTGGGTGCTGTGGACTTATCCCCCTTGACCCTCCATCACCTATCAGGAGGCAGAGGGATTTTCTCATTTTTCTGTTATGCCCTTACCCCCGCCCTCCCAGGTGGAGTCCCGATGTGCCATGATGCCAGGGAACATCCTATCATAGCTCCTCAGCCCTCTACGCAAGCCCTAAACATGTCAGTATCTCTGGTCTCCACCAGAGGTCACTGCTGTGCCGGGTATGGCCCCTGGAACCCCCCCGGAGGAGGAGAGCTGTCCTTCAGCTGCTTGATCCTCCTTCTCCCCTGCCAGCCCCCACCGGCCTGGGCTCATTCCCAAACCCAGGTCACCAGTGTGGCGCAAGGTGTGGCACCCAGCACCTCAACCCTCAGTGCCACCGGGCTGGCTGCAAAGAACTCTATGTCCAGGGACCATTGGCACAGATGCTGAAACACTTACGTATGAGATGAATCAATGAAATGGGAGTCCAGATTATCTCTCCTCCCAATTTAGATCGCTGTATGCCTTGGCCAACATTGTTTGCATCCTGTGCCCCCTTGCTTGTTTATGTAAAGTACCATACTGTCGGCTCTGACTTTTACTGACCCTTAACTGATCTAATCTGGGAAGTGAATCACTGCCACATTATGGGCTCCTATTTCTCTAGGACATTTATCTGGAGGCTCTGTTCCTCTAGGACCAAAACAACCCTTGCATAAGGATCTGATATAATACTGTACCCCAGTCCCTCAAGCTGGCATTGGTTGTCAATCCCTGAAGTTGGACACAGAGGTGAGCTTCTCAGGAGATTCTATGTTTCCTCCAATCATTCTAGCAACTTATACAAAGTGCAGAATCCACCCAAGGACCTGGTACTACTCAGACACTGTGAACCAAAAAGACAGAAGATGAACCAGAAGGGCTATCATATGTAGTGTGGGTCAGGAGACCATCTTCATGATTGCTGTCATCTGGACCAACATCTGTAGGCAGAAATTATTCTATGTGTTTTGAACAGATAAATGTGAGGTAGTGTGGTCTAATCATTCTAGCACCAGACTGGGAACCAAGAGACTGCAGGGTCAAACCCTGCCAAGGCCAAATACTCACTGTGTAACCTTGACAAGCCACTTCACAACCAACCTAGCTGCAGAAATGGGTAGAAACAGAACCATTATAACAGCATGAAAATCAGCATCACAGAACTGTGCACAGTGCTCCATACTACCTAGGCTTGACTTGTACACTGGATTCATCTCCAGAAAAAAATTCCAGACTCAACCCCCACCAAGGGTTGTGAATACGGATGAGCCTTCATGTGGAGTGACTGCCTCTGTGGTTTGAACCTCCATAACATTTGACAGGTAAGGACCCGCTGCCTTTTTTTAAGATTTGAAGCCTGTAAGGCACACCTCTACTGAACCCATGAAAGAAATGAAAACTGCTACACAAGGGACAATTACAGCTAGAACCCCTTTTCCTAGGTTACTGTTTGAAGGTCACTGACATTTTGTCCCTAGCAGCAAAACCTTCTTACTTTTTTCGTCCTTTAGCTTTTCACCCAACTCAGGATAAAAACAACACAGCACTTGCAAAAGGATGCTAGGATGGTGACTCTTACAGGTAGAGATGTTCCAATATCAAATTTTTCATATTACAATATTTGTGTGAAAAAATATTGTGACATGTTGCCGGCCCGGTGGCACTGAGGGTTGAGGCGCTGGACGCCACACCTCACACCACGCTGGCGACCCTGGTTCGGGCACGGACGCGGGTTGTCAGGGGTTGGCAGGGGGGAGGAGGATTAAGCATCCCAGTGGATGCTCTCCTCCTTCGGGTGGGTTACCAGGGGTGCTGTACGCACCCGATGTCCCTGGGGGCCGGTGGGTGCACCGGTTCTCATGGGGCATTGGCGCTCCAGAGGGCTGGAGTTGGGAGGAGGACATTGTTAGGCACTTGGCAGGCATGCGTCAGCACTCACCTGCCCGAGCTGACGTCCTCAGGGGAGGGGGGATGGGAAGGGAGAAAAAGTGGAAAAAATCCTCAGTGGGCCTAGATGATGGCCGCTCCACACCATCCAGTTCAGGAACCATGGGCAGACCCCCGCTGTGCAGGTGCTCCACAGAGGTAGGAAAAATGGAGTTTCTGAGGCATTCTAGGGGGCAGACTCCGGGTCAAGGAGGCATGGATGGCATGAGCAAATGCCGAAGGAGTGGAACGCTGAGGGCGAGAAGGAGGAATAAAAATGAAAGTAAAAAAATATATATATATTGTGACATATTGAGTACCGCAATAATCTGTGGCATTTCTAATTTTAGGAAAAATAGTGAATACTGGATTGGAGGAACGTGGAGATTCGGGAATCATACCTGCACACACAGAGAGACATGCTGCCGACGCAGCAAGTTATGATGCTTTATCACTGTATATAGCAGTATATCGCGCAACACAATAATTGTGATATTGTTTTTTTACAATGATAAATTATTGTCAGGGGTAATTATCTTGACATATCAATATATCTAGTGGGCTAATGGAATGCTGGGTTGCATAGGAAGGAGTATCACCCGCAGAAAAAAGGGAGGTGGTGTTGCCTCTGTAAAGATTGCTGGTAAGACCCCACCTAGAGTACTGTGTGCAGTTCTGGAGATCACATCTCCAAAAGGACACAGACAGAGTAGAGGCAGTCCAGAGGAGGGCATTTTTTTTTAATTTACACATTATTGTACTTTCAGGAGCAAATGATATACAGGGTGCCTTCTCCTATCGGGCCCCCCTCTTGATGAATGAACTCCCGATGAAACTCCAAGCAAACAACAGCCTGGCTCAATTCAAAGCAGGCCTCAAACAGCACTTAATGTCTAGCTCACAATGCACCTGTTCAACTGGCCTACCTCCAAGGGAGCACCCAGCAGGACTATATAGAGATCCCCTGCCTCCATTCCAGCCTAGCCAAGGGCTTAAGTAAGCAATCAGTCCTCTTTAACGCCTTCAGTACAGCCCTCCCTAAACCCCTTACATCCACCCCTACTCGACAAAGCCCTCTGAGCTGCTCCCCCATCACCACCACTCCCTTGATTCATTGTTACCCCACCTTCGCCTTCTGGGTAGAATCAAACCCAAAGCAATCACTCTGTCATAGTCTATCACTTGACTTGGAGTTTTCCAGGGGTGTGCTACCTAGGGAAATCAATTAGCAATAGCTGCGTATTCTAATTAAAATTTGCTCAGATTTTTCCAATTTTCTAATTTTCATGTAACTGTTCTTGATGCCTAATGATGAAGCTTCTGTAACCAGTGAATTTGTGTACTGTCTTATTGTCCACCTTGACGTGGAACCTTTGTAAAAGAGCTTATGCTCAAAGGCCTTTCCAAAATACTAAATAAAATAAATAAAAAACAAGTACCAAGAAACAAAGAGGTGTATTACAGCCGTGGTTCAACAAAATCAATAATACTTGCATTACACTGTACAATCATGTTACCATGGTCTTGAAGGTGTTTATTCCCAACTGCTTTGAAGATAATATATGAATAACTACCCAAAAGTGTATCTCAGGGGATTATATCTGATCTATGGTTCATTATTCAGAGTAGCCACTTATTCCAGAATTCATTAAATCTTTTCAGCTTAAGGTTAAGTACAGCGGTTAACTTTTCTAAATTATAAATTTGTTGAATAACATCTTCCCATTCCCTCTGAATAGGAATATCTTTTTGTAATCATTAACGTGTGATTGTCTTTTTAGCAGCTAACATCATGATGGCTAACATTTTTTAGTATGTAAGTTTCTAATTTGGACTGAGAAGTATAATAGTATTGCTGTAGATGAGGTTGAGTCTCCTAACTCTGGGAACAGCTCCACTACAGCTCTCTCTAAAGAATGCCAAAAAGGCAGTATTATCGGGCAATTCAAAAAAATGTGGGCATGAGTGGCACAGCTCTTACCGCAGTTCCTCCAGCAGGTCGTTTTATGGTTTAAATCATATTTCCCTGTTATCTGTGGTGCCCTAAAGTATCTTACAACACATTTCCATCCAAACTCCCTCCATATGTATAAGGAAGTAACTTTGTGTTGGATCGAATAGATTGCTAACCAATCTGCATTGGTCAGCTCTAACTCCAATACCTCATTCCATCTTGTTTAATTTTTTTCTGTGGATGGATCTAATTCTGCCTAAATTGATTTATATACGAAGGAGATATGTGTCGGTATTTGATGTTCCAATGTCTCGATGATCAACTGCACTAGAGGGTGAGCCTCTATCTTGTCCCACATTAGCCCAAATCTCTGTTCAAAATAATGCCTAACCTGCAAATATCAGTAGTAGTCTGTATTTCTCAACCGATATTTATTTTTTAGTGTCTGAAAGGACTAAAAGGTGCTGCTCTCATAAAATATAAGTTATGCTTAAGGCCCACTCTCTCCCAGTTCGTAAAGGTGCAAGCTATCTTAGCTGGGCTGAATCCCATATCAGCTGCCAATATCTCTAGGTACCTAGCAGAGGAGGGCAATTAAAATGGTGCAGGGTCTGTATCAAAAGTCCTATGGGGAGAGACTAAGGGACCTAAATATGTACACTCTGGAAGAAAGGAGAGGGGGGAACATAACAGAGACATTTTAATACCTTACAGTGGTAAATAAGGTACAGGAGGGAAGTATTTTTCCAAAAAAAAGGTGCTCAACAAGAAGGGGACATGCTATAAAACTGGAAGGTGGTAGGTTCATAAGAGATGTGAAGAAGTACTTCTTCACAGAAAGAGTGGTGCATTCCTGGAACAGACTTCTAGCAGAGGTGGTGGGGGCAAAAACAGTGGTGGAGTTGAAAAATGCATGAGATAGGCACAAGGGAATCTTAGTGGATAGAAAGGGGGGGGAGGAGAAAGAGACATAGATCAAGTAAAGTCTGCGGTGATACTTTAGGTAGGGAAAAATGGGCAGACTGGATGGACCAAGCAGTACTTATCTGCTGACAGATTCTGTTTCTATGCATCTGTCTCATGTTATCGTGACATCCCTGGTTAGAGGTCTGATCTGCGGACCAGTGCCTCGATCATATGTTCCACATGGCTGCGAGGGAGAAGGCTGAACATTTTGCACAAAGCTGCACAAGTCTACTAGGAAGTCCACTAAAAATGAAGCAATCACTTGCACTTATGGAATTAGAATCTGTACCAGTAAGTACCTTATCTGTTAAGGTGGTAGCTCATTAATAAAGGGCTTGTACTGCCAAAGTCGAATGATACCCTTAACACTGAGCCAAAAGTGAAACAGCTGTGCCAACGTGCTGCGTCCAATCTCTTGACATTAATATCTGTTAAAAAAGCTGTCCCCTCTGCAGAGATCACGGTTTGCTTGACCACTGCTCAAACTTCAGCATCAGTGACTAGGGGAACCTCTCATTTCTTTAGCAATAAGTCCTGAAAAAGATACCAGTTCCTGAGTTTTTTCAGAAATTGCTTCTTATCTGAATTGTACCATTCTTTTCAGACAAAAGTGTTCAAACTTAGGAAAAGATTTCAGAGTGTTTTCTGATTTGGTCAATAACAGGTAACCCCGCAGCGTAGTGGTACAGTTTTGTGGAATGTGGGATTAGGATGGTTGAATTCTGCTTCCGAAATGCTTTTGAGGAATTTTGTGAAAAATTCCATGGATTTCTGTAAGTGTTTTAATTTAGATCACGGATTAGTTTTCTGTGGTTTATGGAACCATGGAGTAGTTTTCCACAATTTGTGAAAAATTAATCCATGGTTTACATAAATCATGGCATGCTAATCGGTTGTTTATGTAAACTGTGAATTAACAATCTGCATTTTAAATAAAAAGCCACAAAATGCTTTCGGAATTTAAAAAAATTCCATGGAAGTAGGGTGAATTTCCAAAATTCTGCAGAATTCTGTTGGAAGCCAAGTCTGAAATTCCGCACAACTCTAGTAGTAGTCTGGGTCTCTGACGGTTGCAAAATCCCGCCGGCCTCTTCACTGTACTGCTGGACCTGTATGAGTAATTCCCCCTGCTTATCAAAGCTCAGTTTTTATCTACTGCATGTATCTGTTGTAATGATTTGCCTTAAATGTTTATGATTATGCTCCTTTGGTATACTGTACTACTGTATATGACTTTTATTTTTGAAATGCTGGTAATAGTATTTATTTTTTCTCCTCTTGTACCATCTCCTTTACCCCTCATCCCCACAATACATCTGGAAATGAGCAGTTATCTGCTCAGTATGGCTTTCCTAGTGACTCTTTTGAAATAAACAAATAAATAACTGTAAGATACTAAACTGACTATCAGTGACCAGCTGATCTGAACCTGCTGGATACTGACTGGGATATTCCAGCGGCCCGGTACACCAGAAGGCAGGCCCTATTAGATACATTGTAGGACTTCCTGCTGTTGCAGCTGGTTAAAGAACCCACTAGACAGGCAGCCATTCTCAATTTGATGCTCACCAACTAGTAGACATTGGGCGAAGCAAGAGCAACACAGACCCTAGGATCCAGTGACCAAAACTCCATTTGGTTCGGGCTGGCCCTCAGGCCAAAAATGCCCCCATCAAAATCTGAAGTCCTAGATTGCAGAAGACTAGACTTCAACCAGATGAGGGAGCTGGTCTGAGACAAACTGAACAGAGTGGACAACATCGGAGGTATAGAGGAAATATGGGGGCAATCAAGGGGGGCCATTCTCGAGGCAACAAAGTCATGTATGAGAACTGTTACAAAACGGGTACAAAAGATCAATACAGTTCTCGGAAAGGGTCAGAGAAGCAGTGAAAACCATGAGAAAAGGCTTTCCCCAGGTAAAGAGAATGCAGCGGTAGTAGAGGGAGGAGTAACAGGACAGCATCAAATAAAAACTATGGAAGCAAAGAAGACGGTCAGGGAGGCAACACAGCTGTGTATTGTGGAGTGGTCAAGGGTGGGGAAACACAATTCTTCAGATATATTAAGGAAAAAAGGAAGAAGAGAGTGGGTATTGTTAGGCTACAAGAGCAGCCATCCTTAATGATTACTCTGGCTGTCTTCACAATGGAAGCCAGTTGGCTACTGGCTGAAAGTGGCATCAAGGTGGCTATAAGGGGTATTCCTGAAATGAAGCAGCCAGTATTTACCAGAGAAAGGGTCAAGGAAGGAGCTTCAAGCCCTAGAAGTAGATAAAGCCTCAGGGCCAGATGGGATGCACCCAAGGGTGCTCAAGGAATTGGCTACAGAACTGGCTGAACCCCCTTCTTGTGCTCTTCAGAAGCTCAGTTCAGACAGGGTAGTTCAGAAAGGCTGGAGGGTAGCAGATGTAGTCCCAGTACACAAGGTGGCGGGAAGACAAGAAGCAACCTGGGAATTACAGACCCGTCAGCCTTACCTCTGTAGTGGGTAAACTTATGGAGTCACTGATCAGCGAGGACCTTGTGGACTACCTGGACAGCAACTGTCTACAGATTAGTAAACAGCATGGGTTTGTTGCAGGGAGATCTTGTTAGACCAACCTGATTTTTCTTTGACTGGGTAATAAAGGTAGTAGATAAGGGCCATACTGTGGATTTACTCTACTTTGAGTTCAGCATGGCTTTTGACTTGCTGCCACACAAAAAAGACTGCTGAAGAAGTTGAAGGACCTGGGTGCAGCTAGGATCACAGTTAAGATTGATAGGAAACTGGTTGAAGAAGAAGGGCTGTGGTAAATGGGGTCAAATCAATAGAGAAGGAGGTCATGAGTGGGGTGCCACAGGGATCTGTCCTGGGTCCTGTCCTCTTCAATATGTTCATCAGTGACATTGGAGATGGCATCTAGGGCAAGTTGTGTCTCTTCACAGATGACACGAAGCTCATAGCGATGAAGGGATCAGGGAGATGCAGAGGTACAAAGGCTAGAAAGGTAGTCTAAGGTTCAGCAGTTGAAATTTAAGAGAGGGACACTGGCCAAAATAGCTACATTGCAGAATTAGAATAAGCATACCCCCCAATAAATCCCACACCAAAAATTAGGTTTCTGTGTTACTTCATTTTAAAGTTATGAGCTATTTTGTAACCCTAATTTCACTCCCTGTTCAAAAAAGCCTGTATCAGTGAAGAGCTGCTGATGATGTCATCTCCTCAACTCACAGTCTATTTCTCCCTGTCAGTAAGCTTATACAGCAGGACCTGCTTCTCCAATGTTTAAAGTGATTTATGGAAAGTTGCCATAGCAAATGGGCATAATAACCTGTAGTTGTGAATTAGTCTCCTACCATTCAAACTAGCAAAAAGTATTTTTTTCCATGAAATAAATGCTTTTGTTTTTGTGCTCTGCTTCATTTGCATAACCCACCCTTTTTTCTCAGTGCTGCAACCCCCAAGCGTGACATCATGCAAGGGAAACAAAGTTTATAAGCACTGTCTTGAAACACAGACCTCTGTTGGTCAGTCCTGGTATTGCAGATATCTACACTACCGACATAGGAGACTACATATCTCAGTAAAGAACTCTTGTCAGCTAGATACTATATGCACAATGCCTTGTTTGGAAAATAAACATATGAGAGCTTTTATTGCTGAAGTCACTACAGAGATATGAGACTGCACCTCACAGTAAGGGAACTGGAAAACAACTTTTTATTGTACCCACAATGCCTTATGTATATCTACATAATAATTACAGTCACCACCACCAAAATAAGGGAATGCACCTCTGAGTAACTAACATTTAAATCACCTTTATAATTTACCCAGAATTCCTTGGTGCTATATGTAAAGCACTGACAGCTCCATTGCATGACGTCATTCTAGGGATGTGGCTGCATAAAGAAAACAGGAGGGCAGGCAGAAACATAGTGCTGATAAAGCATCAACAAAACTGACTATGACTGATTTTTTTTTAACAAACAAATTGCAGCTTGAACATCTGAAGCATGGCTGGTAATGGTACGCTATGTGAAAAAGACATTTGGGGAACTTCCATAAATCACTTTAAACTTTGGAGAAACAGGTCCAGTAAACTTGCTGACAGAGAGGACTAGACTGTGAATTCAGGAGATGACATCAGCAGCAGCTCTTCAATGAAACTAGCTTTTCTGAACAGGCAGTGAATTTAGGGTTGTAAAATGACTTATAATTTTAAACAACGTAACTTAGAGATCTCATTTTTAGCATGAGGCTGATTGGGTGTATGCTGATGCAAATTCTGAATTTACTGATGCCAGAAATTTTGACCATAGTCCCACTTTAACACAAAAAAATGCAAGGTTATGCACCTAGGGGGAAAAAATCCCAGGGTAGATTATTGGATGGGTGGGGTTAAACTGAGCAGTACGGCAGAGGAAAGGGACCTGGGAGTCATCATTAGTGAATGCCTCAAACAATCAAGCCAATGTAACAAAGCCTACAGTAAGGCTACTAGGATGTTGGGGTGTATTGGAAGGGGTACTGACAGCAGGAAAAAAGAAGGTACTACTACTGCTATATAGGTCACTGGTGAGGCTGCACCTGAAATACTGTGCTCAGTTCTGGAGTCCTCACCTAAGGAAGGATAGGGATAGGCTGGAGACAGTTGCACACTGGCCAAGATGATTCAAGGCCAACTGGGCGGATCTTACAAAGATCGTCTCAAGGCACTGAACATGTACGTGCTGGAGACCAGATGACAGAGGAGAGATATAATACAGACCTTCAAGTTCCTGAATGGAATAAACAAGGTGAATTGTGTGTGGGGGGGGGGGGGACTATTTTGCACGAATACAGAGTCAAGAACCAGAGGTCATGAGTGGGAACTGGGAGAGGGAAGGTTTAAGAGGGAAGCAAGGAAGTTCTATTTTACAGAAGGAATGGTGGAGCCATGGAACAGTCTGCTAAAGGAGGTTGTGGTCGCCGAGACCATAAATGGTTTCAAGCATGGCGAGGTCAGAGTGAAGGGTCTGATGGTTACTCAGGTCAGCAGCAGTGCGGAGAGGAGCAGGGAGACGGATAAAACCCTGCATGGACAATAGGTCCCAGAGCAGATAGGGAAATCCGGGCAAACTAGATGGGCCTGTGGTCTTTTTCTGCCATCATTGTCTATGTTTGTATAAATAAGGATAGTACACAGGGCACTTGCAGTTCCTCTGACCATTTCCTTGCTTCTTCTTCCAACTTTGAATCCTGGGTATCATTGGGATTATGAGCTTCAGCAGGGTTATTTTTGCCTTGTAATCCTATATTTTCTGGCTGAGGAGGTGCTCCTAGCCTGAAAATATGCGAGTAGCTTGCAAGGTCAGGAAGATCATCGTTCACTCTCAAGTTCACTGAATGATACCCCGGTACATCTACATGTGCCTCTGCCAACCCTCAAAGCAGGGGTCACTTGATTTGGGTGTTTTAGCTGGCTGACTTCTCTGAGACCAAGGCAAGTGTTTTCTCTGGAGAATATCCCATATGGATAGCTAAGGAGGGATCGATGTAACTCTTACTTCCACTGTCAGTGAAAACCTGTTGTAGCTTCCCCCAGGACACCAGCACTGGTCTCTTACTAGTGCAATATGCTTTGTATTGCTTATGGTCTGTGAAAAGCCATGGTGTCAAATATCTGTCAGAGAAGGAGATTATTTTGCAACTACTTTACTAGCTCTGTGTTTGGCCACTGCACCAATCTTGCGTTAAAACTTCTGTGCACTTAACATTCTGTATATACATTTTTGTTCGTGTTGTGCTCTGTATTAACACTTTTGCATGTTTTGCTTGCAGCAAAAGTTTTATGAACTTACAGCACGTTTTGTGCTCTTGTGGCAAATGTTTTCTGCAGCTTTAAGAAATGACACACAGCCAACCTGACAAAATCAAGCAAAATCACAATAGTGCATTTGCAAGATTTTCAAAGTTAAAAATGATGCAAATGTGAGTTTCGGTTAGAAAAATGATGCATGTGCTTGAATTTTCCTCTGTGAAAATTAACAGGAAAATAAAACCCAAAAATATGCTCAAAAAGTCTCTTGGCATCAGAATCTAGCTAAACTTTACACTACCCCCCAAAAATGTTCACAAATCAATGTAAACTCCAAAAGTAAATCAAAGTGCACAAAGTACTGACAGGTGCCAAGGTATGGATGTGTAATTTTTGTATAGTAAAAGACATATACATGCTAAACAACGTACATGCAGATGCTGCACAATACAAACATGTACATGCACGCAGGTACACACATACACCTCAAAAAGTAAACACGCATACCCCACGCCCAACACACACTCAAAACTTTTATCCTGATCTGTTCCTGTACTAAGGCCTTTGGGGTCAGCATGATGGTTTGTCAATTTGAAGTAATATTTTCAAGCTGTATTCAAACCTCCAAATCTCAGCTGGAACTTTTCAAGTTATCAGCAATAAAGAACTTTAAACCTTGCTAACATTATATCACTAACATTGGCAATGACATTTAACAATTTCTCTCATACTACATAAACTGCAGTGAGAAAGAAAAAAAAATGTTCTGCACTAGGATCAAACCCAGGCTTGTGTAGGTATGAAATCCCATGCCAAGAGACCTAAAACCCCATCAGTGACATAATCGTTGACATCATGCAGCTGAATCACTCCAACTGAATGTACCTTTGAACTTGACTAAAGTCAAAAAAGAGCACACATGGCCACAATAGCACTTACAGCTATGTTCTTGGCACCAAAAACTTAACGAAACAACTAAGCACCTAAAAACTGAAGGTGCGACTACACTGATAGTAAACACCATGCTAAAAGGCAGAGCACTTCCAGCAAGTTATACAGTACTTATCTGAGACCCTTAAAAAGCACCTTCCCCAGTCCTTTTGACATGGATGCATAAATCTCCCCTTCTTCACTGAGTCTTGTTTTGTATTTAATTTTCTTGGCAGTTTGGTTTTGCAGTCTGAGCTGCTGAAAATTTCATGCTGTAACAGCGCTTCTGCACTGAGACTGGTGTTGCTATATACCCACGGTTGTGCTGCTGATGCCATTACATGGAGCAGGGCTGAGTCACACTGTGTGTTACAGTAAAAGAGCAGGGGTTTTGCAAGGGAGAATACCATATACACATTAATATAAAATGATAATCATTGTCCCCCCTTCCCCTCACAAGACACCCTGTTATGAATAAAGTATATTGACTCCAGTTTCTAGTCATCTTTTCTCTGTATGTAATTTCTTTTTCAAATGGGCTGTCTGTGACGTGTCGTGATATTGAATGGCAGTGTGAATTAATACTGGACTCTGTCAGCTTTGCCATCAGTGTTGCTGCCCCTGTAAACTTTAATTAGTAATGGCCCCCTTTCTGTCTGAGCAGCATGTGTGTGCACTATGAAATATGGTTCTTGGGCCCAGGGGTGCAGAGGGTTGAGGCGCTGGATGCCTTACCTTGTGCTACGCTGGCGACCTGGGTTCAGTAACAACCTTGGGTCGTTGGAGTGCTGGCGTAAGGGGAGGGGAGGAGCAGGATTGAGTGGAGCCAGCAGGCTGCTCGCCTCTCCTGAGGGTGGTGGGGGTAGGTTGTCACCCTCCCATAGTTCCGCTCCCACTGAGTGGAGATCCAGTGGGAAGCATAGGCAGAGGGGTGGCAAGGACTGGAGGGCAGAACTGGCACCACGGTGTGTGTGCGTGCCTCCACACGTATGTACGGCCGTGTGCCGGAGCCTCGGGCAGATGGGGTAAAAACACACCAAAAGCATCACAAATATAATAATTGAAAAAAAGGAAAAATATATGTTTCTTACAGTAATAATACTTTCAATCAGCCTGACTGAAAGTTGCGGTCTGCTCCATTCCTGTGTGTCCCAGACATACAGTATGGCACTGTGGGAAGCCGAACTCATGCATGAACGAGTTGGTGATTTTGGTGACATGTACAATAAACCTATTGCTGAATTTTCCCATATGTGTCTATGCCCACTACAGACATGGGCTGTAAAACCAAGGGCTATTAACTAGTGTAATTTTTGATCGAAAAGTTAATAGCCCTCAGTTTTACAACCCATGTCCATAGTGTGAATACACACATGAGAAAATTCAACAATAGTTTTTTGTACATGCCACCAAAATTGCCGAACTTGTTCATGCACAAGATCGGCTTCCCACAGTGCTGGTCGGGATGATACGAAGTATTATTATTATTACAAGAAACCATATTTCATAATGCACACACATGCTGCTTCGACAGAAAGGGGGCCATTACTATCTAAAGCTTACAAGGGCAGCAGCACTGACGGCTAAGCTGACAGTGTGAAGTATTGATTCACACTGTCATTCAATGTCACGGCAGACAAGCCATTTGAAACAAGCATTTGTCAATGCTGAATGTTTGCCATGTGCACTGGTGTCATAAGGGGTGTGTGTGTGTGTTTGAAAACTGCTTCAGTGAAGAAATCATTAACATTTAAGAATGCAAAGCAGAAGTGATGATGTTGGGCAGTGTAAGGGTCTTGTTTGTTAATATCTATGTACCAAATTTTCAACATACCCTTCTTACGATCCCACCTCATTAACAAGTGCAGAGTAATGTTCAACTCCCAGCTGATTTCACACAACTGCAGAATCACCTTTCGGGCTGCAAAAACACATTTTGTCCAGGACCTGAAAAATGATATCTGTCACATTCATGAGGTGATGTGAAGAAATGGTTATGTTGAAAATTTGGTGCCAAAATATTGAAAATTACCGAAGTTAGAAGCCTACGTTCAGAAATTTCAACGTAGGCTCATAACTTTGCTGTCTGTTAATATTTTTGCCCCAGATTTTCAGCCTTCTTAAGACTCCACCTCATGAACAAATGCAAAAAAAAATTTCAACTCCTGCCCGAAAGGGGATTTCGGCAGCGAATGCGAAATCACCTTTTGGGATGGAAAAAAACATTTTGGCCAGGATCTGAAAAATGACAGGTGTCACATTCATAAGGTGCTGTGAAGAAATGGCTATGTTGAAAATCTGGGGTAAAAATATTGACAATTGCCAAACTTACGAACATGTGTTCACAAATTTCAGTGCAGGCTCATAACTTCATTGTTTTTTCAATATTTTTACACTAAATTTTCAACATAGCCTTCTTATGACCCAACCTCATGAACAAAGGTGGAGAAAACTGGCTGCTGCCCAAAAGGCGATTTTGCGTAGCGACCGCGAAATCACCTTTCGGGATAGAATTTCGTAATGTCACTTAATTGTTCATGAGGTGGGGTCCCAAAAAAGGTATGTGGAAAATTTTGGGCAAAAATATTAAACAATGGCCAAGTTATGGCACTAAGTTGAAAACCCCATTGAAATACATTGAAACTGAAAACCCCATTGAAATACACTGAAGCGCTTACCTCAGTTCGCGATTGGGCTTTGAAGAGTGAAGACGTGTCTGTGGCCCAAGGAAGATTACGGCGACAGACCGCCGGTGGGTAAGTATGAGGTGGGGAAGGGGTTTGGGGTTGTAAGTCCTCAGTGGGAAGGTCTGGTGGGTGGTGGGTAACGGTGCAGCAGACAATGATGGACTTTTTTTTTTTCAGAAAAAAAAAAGACGACGAGGGACAGTTTTCTTTATTTCAGGGAGTCTTCTATTAATGGAGGACATTGGGGGATTGGGCACCCCCAGTGTCACTGGGAGGGACAGTATTTAAATCGTTAAGGACACTGGCAGATTGGGCAACCCCAGTGTCATGGAGTTATGTTGGGGGGGCGCAACAGACATCGATGGATGGTTCTCTTCTACACCAGGGGATTGAGCACCCCCAGTGTCACTGCTGTTTGTGTGTGTGTGGGGGGGGTGCTGACAGTGAAGGTCAGTTTAGTGGACAGTAAGGGCTGCCAGCAACAAACATCGATGGATGGTTTTCACTGCTGCAGGCAAGCATTCCAGGCTTACCATGATGGATCAGTCTGGCTTGCTGGGCGACACGGATCAAAGGGATGGCAGCTTCTTTTGAAGTTGTGCTGTCCCCGCCCAGCAAGCCAGAAACTCTGTCATAGTCAGCCTGGGTGCTGATTGGTGTGGCACTGTCGGGCCCCTGCAACACTACTCTGCATTGGGCAGACAGTGTCACACCCCTCAAAGGCTCACTCTCATACCAACGTGTTCACCGCCCTTGTGCGCACAGTAAACACAAAAAGTTACATACAGAGAAGAAATCTTGTGAAGGGAAGGGAGAACAATGATGATCATTTTATACTAATGTATATATGACATTTTTCCCTTGCAAAACCCCTGCTCTTTCACTGTAACATACAGTGGGCCCTATTCACAAAACAGCGTGCAGCTGGCACGTAAAGGCGGGCGCAGCTCCGCACCTGCGGGTTTTCAGCGCAGGGACCGCATTCACGAAGCAGCGGTCCCCGCCCAGCACCCGACCACGTTCCCGCTCCCCCAGGTATGCAGCTACGCGTGGGCAGGAGTGTGGACCCGGGTCGGTGGCCAATCAGCTTCCCATCCCGGGTCCACAGAGGATCCCTTGCACCGGTCAGATGCCATCTTGAAGGGGGCACGTAGAGTGCCAGTATGGCTGCCAGGGGGGGCATGTGCTCACTGCCCACCCCCGGCCCAATCGCCATCCCCCAATGATAGGGGCACACACCAGCAGGAGTCTGCAGACCCCCCACCTGCTCTGGCGGGTCTAGCAGTGGCAACTGGAGGGGGCGCATAGCCGCTACAGCTGCTCTCCAGCCACTGGGACCCGTGTATAGCACTCTGCACATTTGTGAATCATGCGGAGGGCTGGAACACCCCCCCTCTCCATGGAGGCCCTGGCCCACCCACACACGGAGCTCCGCGCTCGGCTACGGAAACCGTCCAGGGGTGTACTTGCATTGTGGATGCCGCGTCGGGTGTGGATGAGCTACACACCTGGGCTATGCAGCGCGTATCCCATCCACACCTTTTGTGAATAGGGCAGAGTGTGACTCGGCCCTGCTCCATATAGTGACATCAGTGTGAGTGAGCGGTTGGGCAGCTGAACAGCCAAGACAATAGTAGCAGGGCTAAACCGCGGCTACAAAACAGATTAAAATATGGAAAAATGGGAACGCCTTTGACAAAAATGACAAACACACACAACCTTTGAGGTACATTATTAACTTGACTGCAAGAAGTTACCGTTTGGACCATCGGGGAAGGTGCCCTTTAATGTAAATTAGGCAGACAGGCTGTCAAAACATCTGAACTCCAAGGAGCCAGAGTTAAAAAAACAGGAACATGGGCTAGACTGCCACAAACAGGCATGATTTAAACTCAAAATTCTGTCTGATGAGGATAAACAGAACTTCTCTGCTGTGAATTACTAAACAGAAGAAACACAATAAAAAGTACTAAGAAAAGATCAGGCTGAAGAGCCTCAAGGCTTGCTAATCGTCCCTTCAAGTGACACCGTTAAACTGTCCTGTAACTTTTAGTGGTATATTGGGTTCTGTGGCGAAGTTGCAGGTTTATGACTGTGTTGGTATCCCCGGTGTGATGGCATGATTACCCAGCAGTTAAGAATAACCCAGGAACAACAGAGAATAACACAGAAAGAACAGTTACGTAAGAACTCTCTGTAACAGTAAATCTTCGTGGGGATCTCAGTCATCAGGTTACACTGCAGGAACCTTCGCTGTCGGTAAAGGGGAATCCACACAGAAAATTTTCAGCAGTACAACTGGGGCCGCCCACACAGTCGACATCAGCCGACATCACCAACCAGCCATCAGGAAGGGCCTGAGTAGCAGCTTTGCCCTTTCACCAGTTGGTATTTTGGTATTTAACCATGTGTGACAGATAATTTGTAATTCGCAGGCCTAAGGTGGAGGAGGCATAAACCCTTTGTCCCCCAGAGGTCAATCTTACAGTATCCTTTTCTGGGGGAAGGGAACTAAGGTGTTTAGACATCTTAGATCTGTTATCAGCTGCCTTGATGACCACTGAGTCAGTTTCAGTCTGGGCATCAAGTAAAGAAGACCCTGAGGGGCGCTGTAAAGTTTGTCCATCCTGCATGGCATGGCTGGCACCTTGTCTGGTCGGTGCCAGGCTGCTGTGGTTGCATTCTTCAATGTCAGAAGCACTGGAGGAATGATTTTAGGGGGAGATTCAGGGATCTCCAGGAAATTCACCAGGTCTTTCCTGGTGACATCCTCTTTCTCATTGTGGAAGCCCATGGTGGAAGACAACTGCTTCATCATATTAACAAATGTGGCATCCTCAGGAGAGAACCTTGGGAGTATGCTTCACAGAGTCCTCACTGACCGAAGACACAGTGAACTTGTCTGAGATAAGGATCTTCTCCTCTTCATCCTCCACATCAAGAGGGAGAACGAGATCAGAGTGGTACTCCTACTTGACATCTACCTCTCCATCTGAGTCTGGCATCGGATTCGCCATCAGCGACCCACAGGGAGTCTCCCAAGGTAGACGAACAGGCATCGACGACAAAGATGTTGTTGACAGCATCGGTGAAGTGGGCCTATTCAAGGCACCTAGCTGCTGAATGAGAACATTCATGAACCTTACAAGTACTTTGTTCCAATCAATAGTGGACGTTGATGGAGAGAGGTTTGACAGCACGGATGCCAGTGACCCTCTGACAGTGTCCAGGGAACCCGACAAGCCTGTAGCCCTGGAAGGAAAAGGGGACGGTCTCGACAGGACGATTGTTGACGATGATCCCATTGTCAACGAGGGAGGGGCCGACAACCTGGAGGTTGACAGCCAGGTACCTTGTGAGTTGGGCACAGGTGCTGTCGATATGGTTCTGGTAGGCACAGAGACCTGGACAGCTGTCCTCTTCGTTGGAGTGGCCGCAGTCGACAAAGAGCTCCCTGAAGAAGAAGATGCCGACAGGGAACAGGATTGCCTCCGGGGGGAGCAGTCGTGATCCTGGTCTTTTTTACCACTTTTCCCCCTGAGGACTTGTCTCAGGCCTTGGAGGCCTGGGAGCTTGAAAAGCCAGTCAGCAACTTGGTGGCCGGGACCCTGGAGGACCCCTGCCTGGAGCTGGCTACCTGTTGTTCCATTAATTTTTTGAGAGCCTTCTTGCATTGTCTGAGGGTTGCTTGGTTAAACTTCTGGCACAGCTCACAGTCAGAGATGTTGTGGTTAGGCCCAAGACAGCAGACACAAACTGAGTGTTCGTCTGTAGAGGCAATCTTCTTTCTGCAGCAGAGGCGACGGAAAAGAAAAGAGGAAGGATTAACTCTTGCATTAACAAAAAGAAAAATTAAAAAAAAAAAGAAATTTAAGTATTAGAGAAAAGGGCCGTAGGCTGAAAAAGCGACTGAGCTTCCACGGAGACTCATGCAAACAAGTCAATGGCGGGAAGGAACTGAGGAGGGAGTGGGGCCGCCTACGCCTATATAGGGTTGGGGATGTCTTGTGGCGACGGCGATAGCATGGGTGCCCCGTTACACCGCTGAAAATCTTCCGTGTGGAATCCCCTTCACCGATGGCAAAGGTTCTCACGGTGTAACCTGATGGCTGAGATACCCCCAAAGAAGATACTATGGGTTATGTCTTGTGCTGTTTATGTTCTTCTCCCAGAGGTTGGTGTACCTATGGAACAGCAAACCAGCGGAGACAGTTGACAGGAAGACCATACAGGTCTTCAGGGTAAGCCTGCACACATTTCTACTTATCAGGGGAATTCAGGGCACCCTGAGTAGTAGGGTGGGTGGGAAATTTGTATAAATTAGTACTTGTTTTTACAGCATACTTTTTGAACATTGCTAATAACGTGGGGAGAGGGGACGTGAGGGACCTAGAGCACCTGCAGACCTTAACTTACTATGTTACTGATATTTATGCAATATTTTGAATTTGAGAAGGGTCCTGAGCCTTCGTAAAGGCTTTCTTTAAATGAACTATCCAGCCATCCACTTATCCACTCATCCACCCATCCATCCATCCATCCATCAATCCATCTATCCATCCATCCATCGCAATGTTAATACAATATTTTTACATCCTGCTGGAGCCTGTCGACAGAATGTGTGATGTCTTCCTTTCCCGGCTGGGCATAGTTCTCAGTCATGGTCTGGTTAAGATGCTGCTTAAGCTCTTCGCTTAACTGTGGGTTGAAGGAAGAAAAATTAAAATAATTACAGTCAAAAGAGAAAGTATTCAGCAAACTATCTGCTCATTTGGTGCCAAATATATTAAAATCCCCAGAAGAAACCTACACTTTGTTCCTAGACGACAGAAAGATGCATTGTTCCTTGATGAAATTGCCACTATTGTCTTCCAACATGCCTCCCCTGAAGCAAAACAAAATCAATCCTCCTCCCTTCTACATACACTGATCTCCACCTCAGTTTTTCTTATTTGGGAAAACTTTTTAAAATATAATATTCAGAACCAGTTCTGCCTAAATATTTCATCAAGTTTCTGTAGTCATCCCCCTCATTCCTTTTTTTTTTTTTTTTTAGCCCCGGCCCCCAATTCCATATTTGGGAGCTCATCTCCTGCTCCGCACTCCACCCCACCATGCCCAGGCTTACCCCCCTGGCATTCCTCTATCAAAAAACACATGGAAACAAGCCTGGCTTATCCCCCAGGGTGGGGCCATGGGAGTGGGACCCTCCCCCAGTGGACAATCAGGACAGCGGAGATGGCGGCAGAGCAGGACGTCATACCTGAGAACCAGGATTTTTTGGATGCTCTTGTTCCCCTGGAGGTGGGACATGCAATGACATCCGACGTCTGTCCAGCCTCAAATATAACCTTGTTCCGGTTGCTGTGGACCCCCCGACCTCTGCCAGGGGCCGCTGACATGGTGGACACTCAACCTCATTCTCCCTGTAGGAGAGCCACCCATCAGGCACTCAATTCTCCTCCACCCAGATGGCCCTCTGACCCCCGGGATGTCGGCATCACATGTGGACGCCTTGCCACTGCGCTGGCAGGCTGGCTTATCCCCCTCATTCCTTATTACCGAAGGCATTTGTATGAAAATAGGATCTTTGTCCCCCCCCCCCCAGACTTCATCTGTTCTTCCTGCGGTTCCCTCTGATTAAGTCAAAACTCATTGTTTGTGACACCACAATCTGTTCCTGTGGAAACTTAAAATGGGGAAAGGGGAAATTGTTAAACAGGAAAGGCACACTAAGCCGTAACTCGTTTCCAGGTGTGACGTGGGAGCACAAGGAAGTTAACTGACTTGCTCAGGGTCACACAGTACGCAAGTGGGGGCTGATGGGATTCAGAGCCAGGCCTCCAGGTTTGTAGCTCAGTGTCCGTAACCACCGTGCTATACTGCCTCCAAATGACACAAACAGGGGCTGCTGTAATAGCTCAGTGGTGGGGCTTTGTGCTGTCGTGCAGATAAGCCGGGTTTGGGAGCGATCTCGAGTCAATGTGCCAGGAGGCAGGCCAGGCTGGGGTAGCAGCCATGCAGCAGTGTGCCTGGGTAGGGGAGCACTGATGGCAAGTTATGCCACCACAGCGCCTCCTGTGGCTGAGCCACAGAGCTTGCTTCTGCTACAGGGATGTGCTGTTTACAGTATGTGTCAAGCCATCAAGCAGGCTGCGCTCACATGGGGGTACCAAACAGAAACATCCCATGTTCCTCTATATGATGGTCTGGGTTTCTGGACTCCCCTGGGTCCTGATGCCTGATGACACGGGGTCCTACAGCACACAGTGGAATGCTTTGCTGGTGGTGGTGTGGCATCCCTCTGGAGCCCTTGCCACAGAGGGAAAGCAGTGAGAGTAGTATAATGGGTGCTAGACCTGGGTGGGGAGATGGGGGCTGCAGGGTCTGAACAGCATATAAATCCTGGAACAAGACTTATCCTTGGAAAATGAGCATGGCTGGGAGAAAAAGCTCTACGGAAAACAAACATGCAAGAGAGAATTATGACCTTGTGGAAGGAAAAAAACAGGAAGGACAGATGAAGCCTGAGACACAAAGATTCTGTTTTCATGTAAATATCCTCAGTAATAAGACATGAGGGGAGATAAATATAGAAAGATAATTAAATAAAACACGAATTGTGTCTTCTGATTATTATACTTTTAATGGCAGTGTCTCTTTCCTTTTTGGAACCAAAAAGTGTCCTTTGCATTGGAGAAACTGTTGCCCAAATGACAAGAGCAGGATTTACTTTCCAAGGTTTGGCACCATTTCTTTAAATTTTTTAGTTTTACCACCTTCCTGTCGACACTTTGTCCTTCAGCTTAATCATGACAGGTGGTCCTTAATGCATCATTAGAGCTTACTCCTACTGTTAGGGATCCTTACATTTTCAACGAATAATGTAATCACTCCTGTTGTGTTGTTCAATCTTTATATTTCTCTGTGTATTTGCATCTTCCATTTTCCTTAATATAATGGGTCCCTTGCTGGTCAGGCTGTCCTGTCTGTGTCAGATGTCATGCCTGCCAGATGGCAGAGATACCCTGGCACCAACTCAGCACATGCCAAATTTCAGGCTATGCTGTTAAGGGACGCCATGTTAAAGTGACATGGGATGGCTTAATATATCATTTTTATCTTTATGAGAGGGTACTGGTCTGTAAATATCTCAGGAGTTGCAAAGCCATGCGTGAGGCAGCAACAGACCAATACTCTCAAATGAAGATAAGATTGACATCTTAAGTCAGCCCTACCATGGTCTCCTATGTGACAGTGTAACACCAAGCTACTTGGTGCCTGAAACACATACATGTGATAATCGTAATATCTTACCTGCAGTATATGCCACCATGAGATGTATTTTATATGCCATCATTTTGTATTGATACAATCTCCCCCACAATGCCACCTCATGACCAGGCAAGTTGCATCATCTGGCCGCTCCAATCTCCCACAGCTCCCGCCTAGTTACTGCTTGCTCAGACACCATCCTACCAAGACACATGGTGATCTGATCATAGCCCCGGAGCTTGCCCCCTTTGGTGGGAGCCAGCGTAGCTGGCTGCACCACCCCAATAAAAAGGTACACTTGAGTCTTGGGCACCGGGGAGTGTGGGCAGAGACAGTATTACTGATGTGGGGCTGGATGGCTATCACTGCTGGTTCTGGGTGCATGCTTTTCTCTCCAGATTTTCCCCCACTCCCTGCAACTCCTCTGAGACAAGCAAGCACATGAATGTACCAGTCACCTGGCTTGGAGGGGGGTGACATTGCATGGTAATCCATGACAACAAGGCCCACAGGTAGGGGTGCTGCTCTAGCAGCAGCAGGGATGCTAAAAGCATGAGAACACTGCCTCCTTAGCTCTCCCATGACTCCACTGGCCTAGGATGGGTGCACCCACTTGGAAGCACAATGCATTTCATCAACACCAGTGGATCATATTGGTGTCATTACTTAACCAGTACCATACTGATACTATTTTTTTAAGACAATTAATTATAATGCAACCTAATTATTTTACTGTTTTACATATTTATCTGCTGGGTGAGTGCTCATTCTTCATCTGTTCTTGCTTAGGAATTCATACTAACAAAGTATTGTGGTGACAGAAGGGACTTGAGGTCCAGAATGTTCGCATTTGTTGCCATAAGGCAGAGACTTTGCCTAATTGGAACACAGAAACACCTTCAAGCTTATCAACAGGAATGCTTTCCCGACTCATGCTGTGTAACCCTCAATGCACTCTCCCTCAAGAATCTGTCTAGCTCTGTTACGCTTACTCATGTTGTGCAACCTCCAATGCCATTCTCCCTCAGGAATCAGTCTAGTCCTGTGTTACCCCTACTCATGCTGTGTAACCCTCAATGCCATTCTCCCTCAGGAATCGGTCTAGTTCTGTGTTACCCTTACTCATGCTGTGTAACCCTCAATGCCATTCTCCCTCAGGAATCTGTCTAGTCCTGTGTTACCCCTACTCATGTTGTGTAACCCCAATTGCCATTCTCCGTCAGGAATCTGTCCAGTCCTGTGTTACCCTTACTCATGCTGTGTAACCCTCAATGCCATTCTCCCTCAGAAATCTGTCTAGTCCTGTTACCCTTACTCGTACTGTGTACCCTCAATGCCACTCTCCCTCAGGAATCTGTCTAGCTCTGTTACGCTTACTCGAGCTGTGTAACCCTCAATGCCATTCTCCCTCAGGAATCGGTCTAGTTCTGTGTTACCCTACTCATGCTGTGTAACCCTCAATGCCATTCTCCCTCAGAAATCTGTCTAGTCCTGTGTTACTACTACTCATGCTGTGTAACCCTCAATGCCATTCTCCCTCAGGAAACTGTCTAGTCCTGTGTTACCACTATTCATGCTGTGTAATCCTCAGTGCCATTCTCTCTTTCAGGAATTGCTCTGAAAGCCTCAAGCGTCCTAATTTCCATAGCCTGACTAGATATGTTATTCCACAGGTTAACAACCCTCTCTATAAAGCAATGCTTCATAACCTGTCCCTCCCCCTCAGATTCAGTGCATGTCCTCTGGTTCTGGTTGTAGACACCAGCTGAAACACCTATGAAAACTTCTCCCTATCGATCCCCTGTAGTATTCTGAACACCGTGACCATGTCCCCTCTCAGCCTTCACTTCTCTAGCGTAAGTACTTTGGGTACGTACTGAATCATTTCTCCTCACAGCTGTCCCCCCCCACCCATACTGCTAACCAGATTGGTGTCCCTGAGGTGGTCCCTCATGATCGCTTCAATGTCCTATCAGTACTGCAGTGACTAGAACAGTGGTCTAAGGACATATACAAGGGAGGATCACCTGTCTCTTTTCATATAGCTCTTTAGCCTCCCAGTTGCTGCCTCTCGCATGCTTCAGGCAATTCTGGTCCCCCAACCCTACCCCCCACTCAACCAGCCACCACGCCTGCGAGGATCCAGATGGGGAAGGGTATGCAGGCACTGGCTCAACGTCATTAATGGAGGCCAGAGCTCACGAGGATTTCTTTTCCTCGATTCCTCCCATTTTCCATGCCCTGCTCCCCAGTGCCAGGCAGTGTCCCTGTAGCATGCCCCTGTGGAGGCAGCAAGCTCCCTGGTAAGGGGTGCTGCTAGCAGATCCAGAGTCTGCTTTCCGGAGTCGGATCGCCAGCATGGGAGTGTGGCACACTAATCTCTGGGCCGTTGGGCAGCCCTTTGAGGATCACCTCTCTTGGTGTGCTCCTTGTCCCCCCAAAATCACCAGCTGAATACCACCCCGTGCCCCAGACTTGCTCTCGAACTCGAGCTGCCAGAGCCACAAGCCATAGCACTTCCGCTACGCTGACAGGCCATCCTGTGTTTGCACACCTGACTACAGTAGCACACTGCCTGCATGGCTTCATCTTAAAGTCCACAGTCGGCCCTAAATCCTTGAACCTAGATCCTGCAGTTGCCTCAGCTTGATGCGTTTCCTAAACGTTGCACCCTGCTACTTTTGTACCAAGTCTTTGCAACCTTCCACTGACTTTTTGCAGTACCTCTACTACTGTCTCTGCTGTACATCTCTAGAATAGGCTTTCTATGCTTATGTGCCCACTCGCTAGTAAGGTGAAATCAGAGAATCACTTAATTGCTGTCAAACCTACCCTCTGGCAGTAGACAAAGGCAAGAACACCAGCTACGAGCTCTATCAAGAAGATCAGCAGCAGGAAAGAAAAATACTGAAAGAAAAAAACAAAAACAAAAAGCAAAGTGAGAAATCATTTTTCCCTGTGTCTAAAATATTACAGGATATATACAACAAACACATAATATTGGTGCTGCTTGAGGCTTAATACAAACTTAATAAAAGTATATTCATCATCCACCAGTGTAAGGAATGGACTGAAAATGTTTCGATTTTTGTGCTTGGGTCCTTGGTCTTGCGCCTACTGCCCCATAACTGCTAACGCAGCATGGTCTCTACAGGGTGGAGGCACACATAGGATAAAATTTGTTGAGGGGGGCCAAGATGAAAAAAAGACCCTTTTATCAACACCACCCCAGGATACATTCCTCCAATATACTTTTAAAAGTTTTCTGAAACTGGGAGGTGGGGTGTTCCCAAGGACCCCTCTCTGCATGCACCCAGTGACAGTCATCTAAGTGGCATCATGGTTATTCCATTATTCCTAGATTTTGTCTCCCCCCTTTTAACTTTCCATTGATGTCCTCTTCTAATTTCCTGCAGGAAACAAGAAAAATGGCACCAAAGCTTAGGCATATATCCAAAAATACATTAATAAAACAGAGACGCCATTTACAAGACAAGAGGCTAACACCCCTACATATTGCTTCTATATCGAGGCTTCAACAGACAGAAGTGACTCGGTACATTATCACATGTAAAACATACAGAACTGCAATTTAAAATGCATAACCACTTGGTGCTAAACAAGGTGCACTGATCAACATCCTGAATAAAAAAATATATATATATATCACCAGAGCTGCTTTATCCTGTTAAAAAATATATATATATATATATATATATCACCAGAGCTGCTTTATCCTGTTAAAAATATATATATATATATATATATCACCAGAGCTGCTTTATCCTGTTAAAAATATATATATATATATATCACCAGAGCTGCTTTATCCTGTTAAAAATATATATATATATATATATCACCAGAGCTGCTTTATCCTGTTAAAAATATATATATATATATATCACCAGAGCTGCTTTATCCTGTTAAAAATATATATATATATATATATCACCAGAGCTGCTTTATCCTGTTAAAAATATATATATATATATATCACCAGAGCTGCTTTATCCTGTAAAAATATATTAGAAAAGCTGGGGAGAAAATCTCCCAGGAGATTCCACCTACAGCTTTAATAAGTAAATTGTTAATGCAACACTGGTTTCTGAGCAGCCCTTGCCACGTTCATTTTAATCAAAAAGTAACAGCAAGACTTTCAGTGATGCCATCCTCAAGATGGCAGCTTGAGGACTAAGACAGTGACTTTTCTGTACCCATTTTATAATAATTCTTAATCTATGTGTATTTTACATGTTTCTCTGCATACAATATGTCACACATTTGGTATCTGTGTCAGTCCAGTAGATAAGCAGGCAGTGGCAGACTCGATAAGCCACTGGACCTTTTTTTACTGACATTTTACATGTTTCTACTTTTATAGCTTAGAGTTCTTTGAATTTTTGGAAATTATGGGTGGGATTTGCAAAAGGATCTATTTGAGACCTGCTTGCTGCTATTTTCAAAAGGATCCATCCGAGATCAGTCTGCCGTTGTTTGCAAAAGGATACATCTGAGATCCACCTGTTATTTTTTGTAAAAAGACTCAGCTGAGATCTGCCCGCTGCATCCTTGAGCAGAACAGTGGTGTGTTTGACCAATCTAGTCACTGAAGCATCCCTGCTAAGTGGAAACTCCCATTCATTTAGCATATCCTCCAGGAAAGGATAGCATTTTGACCCTGTCTTGCCAAGAGGCCTCTTCTTAGCTGCATCTGACCATTCCTAGTCACAATGCTGAAAAACTGGGAAGTATTTTGAAGTGTTACCTGTAGTTGATAGAACAGTTTTTTTTTTTTTATTTAGTTGTTTAACCAGGTATAGCACACTAAGCTGAAAGCTTTTTTACAGAAGCGACCTGGGAGCACAAGGAGGTTAAGTGACTTGCTCAGGGTCACACAGTATGCAAGTGGAAAGCTGTGGGATTCAAACATAGGTCTGGTCTGCTGGATGTCACCAAATTTGCAGCTCAGAGCCTTAGACCACAGTGCTATACTGCCTCCTAAATGTTAGGAGACCAGGATTAGAACCCTACTCTTCATTATTTTTCAGCCCAGCTGCTTTATGCCCCAGCCCTCCACACCACAGGAGCAGCTCAAGGTTTTACTGACAAAGGGGTCACAGATCAAACCTCTGTGAGATCGAGTGCCTGCAAGTTTCGGTAACTAGATAAAAAAATAAGTTTGGGATCCAACAACAGTGGTATGGATGCCGACTGTGGACGATCACACTACTCACCCTTGTCATCAGAGGAGAAGATCTCACTTTCGTCTGACAGCTCAGCAGATTTTGCTGGGATAGGACTTTCTTCAAAATTTAGTTTCTGTTTCTTTGGCCCAGGCTTAGACTTGTCCAGACCAACCGTGTCTGACTGCTCGTTGGTAAAGCATCCTCGTCATGCTCTGGTACGCCAGGACATGCATGTTGTTTGCCCCTTGGCCTGAAATATCCACCCTGGTGTCTCTGCAGGAGGAGCCTCTTGTTCAGCAGCATGAAACTTATAATTAATACTCTTTAAAAGGGACCTATGTAACTCAGGTTTGCTGCTGCCTTTTCCCTCACCAGATGTACCCTCCCCCACACCAGAGATGATTGGTTCACTGTCCTCTTGCAGGTCTTGCATTTTTTATAATGAGTGGGTCTGTGAAAATGCCATGGGGCCAGTTGTTACAGAGATTTTTTCTGAATCTATCAAAAAGAACTTTATTGCAGGAAGTTTGAATTTGGAGTCCAAGAGTTATTCCACCCCATAACAGCTGGGCTGTTGTGGCCGAAAAAATGGAGACTGAAACCTCCATTAATCTGAAGAAATCCCCATGTCTTGTAATTCTGAGGAGAACAGCTGCCTTCCTGTAAGAGACGTGACATTTCCCTTCACGTTCAATAGCTGGCTCTGACTTGTCGGCCCTCTAGCGCACTGTGTCTGTGCATGTGCAGCTGCATGATAACATCATGCAACTGTAGCCGAGGGCACACTATGGCCTTGCACACATCTAGAGAGCTAGGGGGCATTTGCACATCAGACAGAGCTGCACTGGTGCCAGAACAGTCTGAAAAGTGGTAGGGCCAAGGATGTACAGAGTAAATTCTCCCCTAATAATAAATGACCATGATTGCAAAAACTAATAGGGTGATAGGGCCACTTATGAAAGTGCTAGGGCCATTGCCATAGTGCCCCCCCATACCGGCACCTATGCAGAGCTGCAAATGTGCATGAGGACTGAGCGACATGTATGCAGGTAAGGCAAAGAGCAGGCATGCTGCAATGATAGTCAGCCATTGGGAAAAACGACTCAAAAGCACCCATGCTACCCACTGATGAGGTACCCTGAAAAGAAAATATAAAACATTTTTGTTTGCTGTTTGTATGTGCATCAGTTCACTTTGTTCAGTTTCTGCCACCATGTTTCTCTTCTGAAATTGAAGTGTGGTGGCTGTAAAAGTTATGAGAAGCACATCATAACCCAAACTGATCAAAACACTGAATCCTGTTTCTCTGATTTATTCTGTATTCTTTCTTCAGCCATCCCCATCAGTGTTCATTCACCTCCAAGCCCCACTGCCACCATCCACTTACCCCAGAGCTTACTCCTATGGCAGGGAAAGCAGGTGGCCCAAGCTCATATTGTACCAATTCTGTACGAAGCCGGTGGCTTCAGGGCAATGCCCAGTGTACGTGCCTGAGAGTACAGCTGGTGTCAGTAGAGGGCATGGCATTTCCCATTTGCTCTCTCCCCTAGATGCTGGATCATAAGGGCTCCGTGCATGTGTGCATGGAGTGCACAACGGGCCTGATGTCCTCCCTGCAAGGACACTCCAGCACTACCACCAGTGGTCACCCAGCTGGTACTGTAGCAGCACAGCTGTTTATCAGCCTCCCACAAGAAGAAGAGTGTCCCCTGGGACACTCAATCCTCCCCCAATCCCTGTCAGCCTCCAAACATCCAGACTCATTCCCAAACCCGAGCCCCTGACATTCCAAGTGGCACTGCTGCTGATTGAGTGGTTCTCTGAATTCTGGCTTTGACCATCTAAGATCACCAGACTGGCACCTGCAAGCTGAACAGATGTTGCCAATTTGGGTATCTGATGTTTCTACCATCTCCACCCCACCCCATGCAGCCCAATCAGATTTTCTACCAAATAGAAGTTTTATCTCAGTCCTGCCACTGCATTTTTTCATGTTTTCTTAAATTTGGATCACTGCATTACTTCTGTATGAATTATGTTTTTCTTTTTTTTTTCAAATCTTGCTGTGCTGTATAAACAGGCCCATTAAATAAGTTAATGTTTCCTTCACTATGCACAATTTCATCAAAGCCAAGGTAAGGCGAGGTTAACTGAATTTCTGTAGTTTCTTTCTGAGATCCGAGGAACAAGAGGCGTATACTGTATACAAAATAATTAGTAGCAACTTAATTAAAATGAATATTATGTGGCAAATTAATGCAATTTTTTAGCCTTTTCCTAAAGCACTAAGTGTGGGGGCTGTATGTAGACGATATGGTAGTGCCAAATGGGGCTAGTACAAAGAATGTGTCACCTCTTGCTGTTTTCCTTTTAGATATAAAGGCGGCCAGTTAAGCACTCCATCAGAACAACGATGAGGACAAGGGTGACCCCTGTGGAACTTTGAGAGGAATGCTGTCAAAGATGAGTGTAGCCCTCCCCGCACAACATGCTGCAAACAGTCCGTCAAGAACTTTTTTATGTATTTCACTGTAACATATACATACTATTGCCTACTGAATCCAAACAGATGCATTGATACCACACTGCAGAACGTGTTTGGTAGATTTTATTCTTTAAGGTATCAAAACAGTAAGACAAAATAAACAGAAATGAATACAGTGTTTTGAGCTGAAAAGGAAGGCTGCCCTTCTCAGCTCGAAAGGATGTATTCATGTCTACAATATTTATTTTCATTGCCATACTGTGTTGATATCACTCATTCTGCTCGAGACAGCCATTTTGAATACGGTTACACATAGAACATTTCGACTTATATATATGCTCTAGAACGGAATGAGTAGAATAAAATCTATCATACAATCTGTTAGGAAGGCACAGAACCAATAAAATACTTTTATGAAAAAAACTCTCCAATTTTCCCTAGATGACAGCATCAAATACTGCCTAGAGTTCAAGAAAGACCAACACTGAAAGGTCCCCCTCCCAAGCCAGCCCACTGGCCCAGTGATAGAACTACCACTCACAACGTTGGAATGAGCCTGTGTTGTTGGAGGCCAGCCCAGGGGAGGAAAGTCGAGCATCCTAGCTGATGCTTCTTTCCTCTGGGAAGGAGGGTATCAGATCCTCACTGTGCTACTGCCCCCTGCAGAGGTGCAGTGAGGAGCTGCAAGGAGAGGAGAATACTGCTGGCTTCCTAGGGCATGGTGTCCTCATGGGGAGAAACTGGAAGGAAAATCCCCCTAGTGAAGCAGCATGACGGCCCCGCCGAGCTCACAAGCCTCACACCAGCCAACCTAGGTACTCTCCCTGGACGACTGGTAGAGACTTCCCTAAGGGTCCTGGCCCAACCAAAAGGCCCTGCTGATGATGCCATGCCATAGTGGTAACATGGAAGCACGTAACCCCTAGGAAAAGGCAGGATGATGAAGCTAGGGCTTGGTAGAGAGCTTGACAGGAGGCCAAGGTCCCGCTGAGCATCCGGAGATACAAAACAAATGTCCCCCTCCTCATCCCTCACAGAACAGGGATCAAGGACTACTCTGAGCAGCACAGTTTAGGTACTGAGCTGTACCCTTAAAGTGCCCCTCTGACATCACAGAGAAAATGCATATTCAAGTTTATATTTCATAGACTGTCTGTACTGGAGCTTCCCATTTGTATAACCACTTTGCACATGAACAGGCTGAAAGGATTGCTGTTGCCTAGACTTTATTTGCTCTGGCTGCTCACATACAACGGACATTGCAGTTTACCGTTTGTGACATCACAATTGTTTTCACAACTACACACTGTGAAGTCATGAGCAGAAGATTGTGAAGTCAGGTGTAGGCAAGCAGCCAGAGCAGATGAAGTTTAACGGATGGTGATCCAGTTTTCATATTACTCTACATTGTTCTAAAGGAAAAGGGGAAGAAGCTACATAGAAAGAAATACATGAAATATAAGCTAAAAAGTATTGAAAAATGATTGGGACTACATTTCCACTGTGATATGACCAGCCATACTGCTACTGCCCACTATACTGGTGGCCTGGGTTTGGGAACGGACTCAGGTCAGTCGGAGGTTGGTTGGGAGAGAGAGGATGGAGCAGCCCAAGGATAGTTCTCCTTCCTAAGGAAGAACGGGTGGGATCTGGGGGAGTGCATAGAAGGGAGAGGTGCATCCACCAGATGACAAGCCAGCATGTGTGTGCAACACTGCAATCAGGCACGCATAGGGAGAAAACAAAAACAGAGGAGAAACGACCCCCCCCCCACTCTGCCAGGTGACACCAGTAACTCCCGTAGGCTCATGCATGACCGACAAGGCAGGCCACCCACCATACAGTGGTCCTGGGTAAGTGCTGGTCAGTGACAGGATTGGTGAGGTGGAGTTAGGAAGGGAGCAGAATGGGGGCCAGAGAAAAAATTATATAGAAAAAAGTTTCCTCTGTGATGTCACATGCTCTTTAAAGGGCAACTGCCCTGCACCTGCAAGTGTGTGTTTTCTGAAGAAGCTGGGTTTCTAAAACTGGTTTACGTTTTGTTTTTGTTCCCTCTTTACTGGCCTTTTGACAAATTCAGTCAGTGTTTCTGCTTTGTATGTTGGTGGGCAGTACCATTTTAGAACTGTATGGTGTACTTTATGTCCTTGATACAGAACTTACATTGTTTTCACAGTGCATTTGTATTCTATAAACTACATCATACAGTTATAAAATGGACCTTATCACTAGTGTGTAAATCAGAAAACATCCACTGAATTTACTAAAAGGTCAGTAAAGACTGAATAAAAGAATGGGATCAAATACATCTCCTGGGAAAAATTACTTAGAAGTTCAGCGCAGTTCTCCCTTAAACCAGACTGAAATGTTCCAAGTAAGCCGGCTGCTGCGCCATATCAAATGTCAGCAAGTCAGCACTTCGACTGTGGGTAATATGTATTAAGCCACCCATACTGCACTGCAGTTACTAAAATATTAATCCACATACAAAAGCAGTAGGTCCTAACAACTTCTTTGACTAAAAGAAGAAACAGTAAAAGAGAAACCCACAAAATTTCTTTGCTATCATTGGTTATTTTCGTTGCAGTTGTGGAGGTGGAGGTACATCACCACCCTGCCGCTAATTGTGCAGCTGATATTTTACAGTGTGGGATCATAAGAACAGTGATTAGAGAGCCCTGCCTCATTAACTTGTCACATCTGCTACCGCTTGGGTCTACACCTGCACGGCTTACATATTTCAAGAATTAAAAAACATGAGAGCAGTGTCACGAGAAATGAGCTTTGACAGAAATTAGGTCACATGAAGTGTCATGAATTAAAAAAAAAGTTTAATCCAATGTGTAGGCTTTTTTTGCCATTTAAAGATATACCTTTTAAAAATTAGCTATGATATTTTAGGTTTTTAATTCACAGTGTCAAGTCATCATTTATTAGACAATGAATAAGATACAGATGTAGCATGCCATGCATCATTTAAATCTAATACTGGCAGGAGAAAAAAAACACGCCTTCACCTTGTCATTACTCATATGCATGTCAACGAGGCATGGTATTGTGATGAGTATGGTTCCCCTGTTGTTAAACATTAATGTCAAAGCTCGAGTTGCTACCGGAACGCAAACCTCTCACCTGCCTTCAAAGTCAAGCTAAATGTATATGTTTGTTCCAATTTAATCAACCCCTAGATCTTTTTACAGCACAAATGGGACTATTTTTTTCATAGATTTTATGTCAACTGTAGTGTGCAGGAGAAGCGACAGGATTCACAGCAATGAAAATGGGGCCCTATATGTATTATACAGTATAAAATGGCAAAGATAAATCCAGATATCTCCTTGGACAACAGCCATCACATGACCATGCATTAAAATCCTAATGATGCACAGTCAGAAACTGGATCTCATGAAGGCTGGGAAATACAGGTTACTCACCTGTAACAGGAGTTCTAGGAATGGTATATGTTGTTCATCCACACTTACTGGCACGTTCCTTACCGCTTTAAATCTTGCCGGAAGGTCTTCAAGCTGGCTCCTCCCACCTACCCGGGTGGTAAAACTCTCGGCTCCGCCCCATGATGCCAGATCTTCCTTACCGCTTGGAAGCTCAGGTTCCCTCCTTTGCGCTCTGCGTTTTAGGCCTGGATCCAAGCTCTTCGGTTAACCCGAAACTAATTTTGAAGTTTACAAGACTTCGGTCTTCATCTTCCCTCGAAGCTGCGATGGACAAATCGACTCCCGGATTTCATCGGTGCCCCTGTGGGCAGAAGATGTCCCGGACCGATCCGCACTCCATGTACGTTTACTGCCTTGGTCTTGAATACGATTCGCAGGCCTGTGACTTGTGCAAGTCCTTTTCGGCCATTACCTACAATGAGACATTTTATAAGCACAATAAGCCATTCCAGGGTGTGTATTAAAGGATTAATGATGCACTTCCCATGGGCATAAGCACACTCGGCCTTCAGCCTTTTTCCTTACTACACCCCTGGGGCATGCATTGTTAATCTTTTAATGGACACCTCGTCATGGCTTATTGCTTACATAGGGGCTGATAGCGATGTCACCAGTATGTCACAATACTCAACTCTTTCCACCTCCCCACTGGCAAAATAAATTGTCACTCTCTGTTTCATCTCATGCTCATCTCTATGTGAAGGGGGGTGCTTTTTATAACCATCAAACCATGGGCCTCAGCCAGCCCGGTGGCACTGAGGGTTGAGGCACTGGACGCCACACCTTGCCGGTGACCCGTGTTCGGGAATGAGCATGGGTCTTTGGGGATGAGGGAGGATCGAGCATCCCATGGACCACTCTCCTTCCTTGGGGAGGGGGGTTTAGCCCTTGCCGGTACAGCAGCAGCCCCTGGTGGCAGCTGGGGGATTTCACTGCCTGGCCAGCAGATGCAGGGGATTGGGGCTGCGGCAGACACCTTTCAAGTGCGCACGGGAGCGTGCGCACATCGAGCAGGGTTTCATTGCACATCCGAGCTCCAGGGCAACACTCAAGGACACAATCCCCCAGCGTGGATAGGCGAAGGCGCCTACCGTGTCGGTCCACACTCCCGCCGTCGGACCTGCCTGCAGGACACCCCCGCCCGGTGCACTGGATTGTTAGATAAGAGTGCCTGGGCAGGCGGCCCTGCCCCGGGGGGCTCAGAGTCAAGGGATCTACCAGATCAGAATGCCTGTCAGGCAAATTTCAGACTGGGAGGTAGAGACTGGCACGGAGGTAGCTGGAGAGAGTTCCATCACTGGGAGCATAAAGAAAGTTACAAAATGGGCCTCAACAATTATGTAACCATTTAACAGACTGATATACCGCAAACACAGGTTGCTCACCTGTAACAGTAGTTCCACGAGTGGTATAACGTTGTTCATCCACACTTCTTGGCATGTCCTTTCCCTTTAAGAATCTTGCCAGAAGGTCAAAAAACTGGCTCCTCCCACCCACTCGGGTGGTATAACCCACAGCTCCACCCCTTGATGCCAGATCTTGCCCGCTGGAAGCAGTGGTTGTGCATTGAAGCTGGGGAGTTCGAGTGGGTTAGTGTGAATGAACAACATATACCACTCCTAGAACTACTGTTACAGGTGAATAACCTGTGTTTCTAGGGACGTGGATATGTTGTTCTATCCACACTATCAGGCAGACTTGTAGCAATTCTCCGGGAGGAGGGAGGAGGAGGGAGGAGGGAGGCAAGGTGCACACCCCCTACTTAGGTAACAGAGATTGGAGAAAAGTGAGGCTCCAAAACCAGCATCCCAGCATGACTCTAGGTCAATGTGATAATGGGAAATGAAGGTGTGTACTGACTTCCAGGTAGCAGCCCTGCAGATATCCTGGCTAGGGATGTCCCTAGAAGCAGCCACCGATGCAGCGGTATGGCAGGTGGAATGAGCCCTAACCCCTACGGGAGGCTCCCTACCCGCCAACCTATAGCAGAGATATCGATCTCAATGTAATCCATTTGCCAATCATCTGCTTGGCTGCAGGTCTGCCAGGTGCGGCTTCACTGTAGATGAAACAGCTGGCGAACCTCTCCCTGAACTTCAGCCGTGTGCTCCTTGTAATAAGCAAGGGCTCGTCTCAGGTCCAAAGTATGGAGCCTGTACTCAGCCTCCGAGGTGTGACTGGGGTAATACACCGGCAGAGTCATCACCTGGTTCAGGTGAAACTCTGACACAACCTTTGGAAGGAACTTCGGGTTGGAGTGCAGGACAACCTTGCCCCTGTGGAAGACCAGATAGGGAAACTCAACAGAGAGCGCCTGTAGTTTCCCAATCCTCCTGGCTGACATGATAGCCACCAGTAAGGTGGTCTTCCATGATAGATATGACATCTCACTCCTGTGCATTGGTTCAAATGGCTTGCCCATAAGCTTTGCCAGTACCAGCAGTAGATCCCATGGTGGTGGTGCTTCACACATAGATGTGGAAATACGGTCAAGGCCTTTGAAGAAACACCAGACCACCTTCTCCTGTGCCAATATCTGCTGACCAGCCCATGCCTAGTAAGCAGAGACGGCTGCCAGGTGCATCTTAAAGAGACATCCTAGGTAAATCTTTTGAGGCTGTCATAAATCATTATTTAAACTGAACAAGGGGGAGAATGGGAATGCTCCCATTTCTCTTAAAAAGGGTGCACTTATGACTGAAACACAGTTTTTCAAAATATTAAGTTAATGCTAGATCACTCAATAGCATAAAAAATCTGAATTAGAAGTTAAGCGTAGACTACATAACTTGGGTATAACTGCAGTAACAGAAACATGGTGAGATTTTTCATCAAACTGGATTAGGGAAATACCTAACTATAAACTATATTACAGGGACAGAATAGGCAAGATAGGTGGTGATGTACACCTATATGTAAGGGAAGACATCCCATCCTATGAATCTAATTTTCAATCCTTAACTGAAAGTATCTGGATAACACTACAGTTTAAAGGTCAACCAAAGATAGCAATAGGAAACTGCTACAGGCCCCCTTCAGCTGATATTGAGTGTACGGCTCACAGACTCCATCTTAACCGGGATGGACTATGGCCAAATTACCTCTGCCATTTTTGTGCACCTGCCCAACGCTTTCGACACCATCTCTCACTCCCTTCTCCTCGACTCACTCCTGGCAGCTGTCCTGTCTCCCTCTACCACAAACTGGTTTGAGGCCTACCTCACTGGCAGAACTCAATCATGTTAAGATCTTGGATGCCACTTCCTCTCCCCTCCCGATCAGTACTGGAGTCCCCCAGGGCTCTGTATTAGGGCCCCTCCTATTCTCCATCTTCTTAAATGACCTTCCCTCTGTTTGCTCCCCATCCTCTGCTATACATACGTATGCCAATGATACAGTACTGTATGCATCTGGCTCCTGTACTGATGAGGTTACAACCAGCTTACAGCAAGACTTCAACAAGTTTCAGCTCTGGTTTGCTAACCATCAACTTTTCCTCAACGCCAAGAAGACTGTCTCCATGACCTTTGGCACAAGGCAGAGGCTCTGGCTTCTCTCCCTACCAGCTCTCCACACCCTTGGGGGGATTTTACTTGAGGACACATCCTCCTTCAGGTACTTAGGTGTTTGGTTGGACCAACACCTAAACTTCTCTGGACATATTGACGCCATCCAGAAAAAAGTGTGTCCCAAGTTTGGTGCCCTGTTCAGGAACCGTAGTTGCATCCCTCCTACGACTAGGCGTGAACTTGTTCAGAAGACGATACTGCCCATTTTCGACTACTGTGACGTAGTCTGTGGTGCTGCCACTAAGTTCTCCCTGGCTAGACTGGACACCCTCTTCAATTCCTTCTGCTGCTTCGCCCTGGATGCCCCCCTTCCCCGCACCCATCACTGTGATCTTTATCGTGCTCTATCCTTCCCCTCTCTTACAAATAGGTGACTCTCCCACTGTGCTAAATTCACATCCAAGCATTGGTTGGGTGAGCTCCCTTCCTACCTCACCTTCTTCTTTATAACCCCCTTCCATTCCCTTAGATCAACCCACTCCCGTACCCTGGTTGTCTCACACAGATCCACCCAAATTGGCCAATCGGTTACTTTCACCGCCTCCCAAAAATTTGAAATTCCCTCCCCCCTTCAATCCGGCATTCACCCTCTGCTGACTCTATCAGCTCTGCCCTCAATAATTACCTTGCACCTAGCTGCTCCTGCCATGTCCCTCCTCTAAGCCCTGGACAAACCCAACCCCTCTATTGTCACCTTCATTTTACCCTGTACACACCCACCCCAAAATTTCTAGCTCTCCTCCCCTTCCCCCAAATTGCTCCCCCTTACTGACCTCCCTCGATCTCTCATAGAATGTTAAGGACCCCAAATGCTCTGCATGGGTCCCCATCAGACCCCACCAAGGGGCTTGAATCTCTCATAAACTCCTTTCCCCCACCATCCTAAAGGGGTCTCTCTGGGACACTGCCATATCCTATTCTCTCTGGTCCCCCCAGTCCCCTTGCAGGGTTCCACTTCCTTGCATCCTGAGGGGGTCTCCAGGGACACAACTCTTCCCCCTTCCCTCACCTCACCCCTCCCTCCCCTTTCTCCCTTTTCTTTCAAGCAAGCACTTGTTTACTTATTAACCCAGCACTTATTATTATCCAGTTTTTCTACATATTATGCGCAAGACTATTGTAACACTGTTTGTAACACCTGCCTTACAACTGTATGTTAATATTGATCTTGTAACTTGAGTGTTTAATGTTTCATTCCTATTATACCCCTTCCCCCCAGGTCGCACCGGAAGACGAGTGACTTGTCGCTCAGTGTGCCTTCCTGGTGAAACATTTCTTTTTTTTTATATGATGGTATTTATCTTCCCCCTGCGCACCTGCCCAGACTTCCCTTCAGGCCCCTACATGGATTGCCCCATTCTGGTGTACCCGACCCCACCGCCCGACATCGCAGCCAACCTGTATCCTGACATATCCCTTCGTCGGGAGGGTCCCTTACCTTCGTAGGAGATGAGCCTTTTTCAGCCATATCCAACAACCCTTTGTGTTGCTGAGGCGGCTGATGGTGGTCCGGGAGCCCAGGGTGAGGATCCGGGGCAGGTCATCATCTGACTGGCCAGGGCGCCATTTTTTCGTGGTTTTTCCTCAGAGAAGAGACGTGCCATGACATCTAGGCTTATGCCGACGTCCGTCTCTCCCCAAGCGTCATGGGTCAGATGTCATGTTGAACCCCTAGCCTCTGCCAGGGGTCAGCAGCCACCAAACCGCACCCTCCCCCTCCCCCCAGAGAAGGCGAGCTGTCAGTGGGCGCTCCTCCTTCTCCCCGATTAAGCCCTCCAGCGACCCAAGTCCGTTCGAACCGGGTCACGGCGGAAATCCAACTGCTACTCTGACGGGCCGGCAGGTGAAACATTTCAATAAATAAATAAATAAAAATACCACCAACCTCGTTCGGGATATCACATATCATACCGAAAAAGGGGATGCCTTGATCTTGGGTGACTTTAATATGCCCAATATTAATTGGCATACATTAAATGGAGTTAATGAACAGGACAAACTCTTTGCCAGGACCCTGATCAACTATGGCCTAGAACAGCTTGCACATCAACCTACAAGAGGGAACAATATCCCGGGCCTCATCATTACTAATGTCGAAAATGTAATTACAGATATCAAAATCAAGGCTCCGCCAGGGAACAGTGATCATAATTCAATTCAGTTCAATATTATAACCCATCAGCAAACATTAACATCACAGACCTTTTTCAAGGATTCTGAGTAAGCCAGGTTCAAAGAAATAATCATGTTCCATGATAAAATTAACTGGGAAGATGAAATTTCCAATCTATCAGTTAACAAAGCCTGGGACAAACTTAGAGAAACAATACTGAATTTAGAACTAACATTTGTCCCACTCAAAAAGAAGTACAACAAAAAGGGAACAATCCCAGCTTGGTTAACAAAACCCATCAAAAGGCAAATAAAACTGAAGGACAGATTGTTTAAGAAGTTAAAATCAAACACAGGTGGAGAACATATAACCAAATACAAAAAAGCACTGTCCACACTAAAACATATGATTAGGCAATCTAAACGAAAATCAGAATTTAAATTGGCACACCCCAAGGACAATAAAAATCCTTATTTGCATACTTTAAAAAGGGAAACAAAAGGACAGTTGGGCCATTAATACATGAGGGTTCCACTTTAAATTCTGATATTGACACAGCGAACTGTTTCAATAATTACTTCTGTTCAGTTTTTTCTAAGGATACTCAAAACTTCATTAATACTAAACCTTCTACCACTTATGTATTTCAAGCCTCAGATGCCACTTCAGTACTTAAAACATTAAAAAAGACTACTAGTCCAGGACCTGACAACATTCACCCCCGATTCCTTATTGAAACCACAGAATCTATAGTAATACCATTAACTATATTATTTAATAAATCACTTAAGGAAAATGAGATTGCTGAAGATTGCTTAAAAGCACTAGTTACACCAATATTTAAAAAGGGAAGTCGGTCGAACGTGCAAAACTATCTCCCTATCAGTCTTACATCTATCATTGGCAAACTGATGTAACGTCTTGTAAAATCTTTATTTGAGAAGGAAATAAACACATTAGGCCTGGATGATAATACACAGCATGGTTTCAGATCAGGCTACTCGTGTACAACAAATCTTATATTTTATGACTCTATTAGCCAAGGCCTTGATGGAAACATCTCGATGGACGTGTTACTCCTGGATTTCAGTCGAGCCTTTGATAAGGTCTCTCATTATAAACTAATAAACAAATTAAATTCAGTGGGCTTTTCATCAGGGCTGGTAAACTGGGTTAGCAACTGCCTTTCAAAAAGAACTCAAAGAGTTAAAATTAAAGGAACAATGTCTCAAACTGGTGCAGCCAGTAGCGGTGTGCCAGAGGGATTTGTCCTGGGGCTTACATTATTTAACATTTTCATCAGTGACATGAAAATTAATTCTAAGAACACACTATCTAAATTTTCTGATGATACAAAAATAGGTGGCCCAGTAGACAATGCTACTAATATTTCTACCCTAGTTACTGATTTAAAATATATCGAACAATGGGCATCAAATTGCAGTTACGTAAGAACTTACCGTAACAGTAGATCTTCGAGAGAGGTTCCTGCAATAGGTCTTCACATATGGGACTGAGCCCCCTGGTGTCAGGTTCCAACGGCAAACTTGTAGCTAGCAATCATCAGTGGGGACTGCCCCCGATGTCAGGTGAGGCGACATCAGTCCGATTACAAAAGGGGCGGTACCGCACCGGCCCTTCAGCTCTTTTCCACCAGAGACCTAGAAAAAGGTAAGTAGAAAGGCAGAAGTGATAACTCCTAGAACCCTGCTTCTAATCTAGACCAAAGGACTAGGCAGGATGAAATAAAGAAAAACATTCCAGGAGTTGGGGGAAGGTTGGTGAGAAACTAGACCTACTGCAGGAACCTCTCTCGAAGATCTACTGTTACGGTAGGTTCTTACATAACTGCAATATCTTACTTCGAGAGGGTTCCTGCAATAGATCTTCACATATAAGACTGAATACTCAGCAGTCAAAAACAAAAATATGGAGATAAAGATCCGGGAGGAGGAACTGTTTGCCAAGCTGAGTACTAACTTATGACAAGAGGCCTTGCAGGACCGTGAGGCCAAAACTGGTCCTACGTCTAGAGGCAATGTCCAGACTGTAGTGCTTAGCGAAGGTATGGACAGACGGCCAAGTGGCCACTGCACAAATCTCTGCCATGGACACATTCCTGAAACAGGCGGTAGAGATAGTGACACTCCGAGTGGAGTGACCTTCTACCGCCCCCCTGGAAGGGACTTTTCATGTTTTTGGTAAGTGAAGTGGATGCAGTTAGCCAACCACCGCGATATGGTCTGTTTAGAAATGGCCTTACCCTGGCACTGGGGGGCAAAGAGTTGATCTGACTTACAGACGTCTTTCGTCTGGTTAGTGTAGTACCTCAAAATCCGGTGCACATCTAGGGTGTGCAAAAGATATTTTCCCCTGTTGGAATGCTGAGGATAATAGACCAGCAATTCCACACTCTGGTTGAGAGTAGTTTTCGAAACTACCTTTGGAAGGAAGGAAGGGTTAGTCTGCAGGACGACTCTGTCCCTATGGAAAATCAAATAGTGTTCCTTACAGACAAATGCCTGTAGTTCTGAAACTCTTCAGGCTGAAGTTACAGCAACTAAAAATAAGGTCTTCAAGGAAAGGAAGTGCATGTCACAATTTGAAGCTGGTTCGGGGGCAAGGTAAGTTTTTCCAACATAAAGTTAAGGTCCCAGGGAGGACAGGGGTTCTGGACTGGAGGTTTTAGATGGAGGATGCCATTCAAAAAAGTTTTGGTGACTCCAGTTGAGCCAGAGTCTTGCCATCCACTGGGGAGTGATAGGCCAACACTGCAGAGAGATGGACCTTGATGAATGAATAGCTAAGGCCCGTCTCCGATAAATGTATGAGGTACTCTAACACCTGGGTGACCAAGCATGAAAAAGGGTCCAAGCTCCTGGCGAGGGCCCAGATCGAAAATCTCTTCCACTTCATGGTGAAGGTGGATCTGGTTTTTTGGCTTCCACCAAGATATGAGCAACCTGAGAGGAGACTCCATACTGAGAAGCCGCTATGTCCACAGATGTCACACATGAAGGTGGAGAGACTGAAGGCTTGGATGCACCAGGGTGCCCTGCTCCTGAGTCAGTGGGTCATGAGACAATGGCAGGAGGACCGGAGGGTTTAGCACCAGCTGTTGTAACAGTGGGAACCAAATCTGATGGGGCTACAGAGCAGCAATCAGAATTAAATGGGCTCCTTCCTCCTGGAGTTTCACCAGTACCTTCTGAATAAGAGGAAAGGGAGGAAAAGTATAAAGAAACCTCCCTGTCCAAGAGAGAGACAGTGCATCTTGCCAAAAAGCACCACGCCCTGGAGCGAGCGAGCAAAAACTGGGTAGTTTTGTGCTGAATGGGGAGGCAAATAGATCTACTTCTGGCCGACCCCATCGAAGAAAGAAGTCTTCGACTACCTCCTGCTTTAATTCCCACTCGTGAGCCCAGGTCACCGATCGGCTGAGACTGTCCGCCAGGACATTGCTTACGCCTGGAACGTGGACAGCTGTTAAGAAAAAGCTGTGCTGAATTGCCTAGTACCAAATCCTCATTGCTTCCCTGCAGAGAGGGTACGAGCGAGTTCCTCCCCGTTTGTTGATGTACCAGACTGTGGACATGTTGTCTGTCTGGATGAGACGTGATCCCAACCGGAGAAGTGACTGGAACTTCTGGAGAGCATACAGTACTGCTCTTGTCTCCAGAACGCTGATGTGGAGCAGAAGCTCCTGGTTGGACTAAGACCCTTGTGTCATGTAGTCCCCCAGATGGGCTCCCCAACCCATGTCCGAAGCGTCTGTGGTGAGGATCTGGGAAGGAGTCGGGGAGTGAAAGGGGGCTCCCCCTAGTAGATTAGAAAGATCTTGCCACCAGCGAAGATCTTTCTGGAGGCTGTTGGAGATCATGACCCATTGGTTCATGTCATCCATCCTCTGGTCCCACTGGACTCAGAGAGACCACTGAGTGAGCCTCATATGTAGTCTGGCCAGGGAAACCATCGAGAAGGCTGCTGCCATAAGTCCCAGAAGATGGAGCACCGTGTGTGCTGGGACACAGCGAGCCTGGGTCACTAAGGTGGCTTGAGCAACTGAAGTCTCGGCTTGATCTTGCGTCAGAAAAGCCTTGCTCTGAACTGTGTCTAGTATTGCCCCAATGAATTGAAGGCATTGCGAAGGCACTAGCTGGGATTTGGATAAATTGACAGTGATGCCCAGAAGGACAAACTATTTCAGAGTGAAAGAGAGACAGACTCTTTCAAGCTGTCTGAAGAGGGTGCTGAGAGGAGCCAGTCATCCAGGTACTGGAACACGTAAATGCCCTTGCGGCGAAGAAAAGCCGCAACCACCGCTAAGCACTTGGTGAACACCTGGGATGCTGAGGAAAGGCCAAAGGGTAGTGCTTGGAATTGAAAATGGTTCTCCTGGAAGGAGAAACGAAGGAAGCGGTGGTGGGCCAGGAGGATAGGGATATGTAGGTAAGCGTCCTGCATATCCAGGGAGCACAGACAAAAATTTGTTTGGAGCAGGGGGAGAAGACCCTGAAGGGTCAACATGCAAAACCTCCTGTACTCGACAAAGAGGTTGAGCATGCTGAGATCCAGGATCGGTCTCAGATCTCCCGTCTTCTTTGGAACAAGGAAGAAGTGGGAGTAAAATTCCTTCCCATTTGGTCTTGAGGGACAGGTTCTATGGCCACTTTTTGCAGGAGGGCCTGAATCTCCTGGAAGACTATGGGGATCTGATCCCTTGGATAAAAAGAGCATCCTGGAGGGTGAAGGGCAGGTATCTCTGTGAACTCTATCGAGTGACCTCATTGAATGAGTTGTAAAACCCATTGATCTGCAGTGATGGCCCTCCATTCCCCAGGTGGAGGCTGAATCTCCCTCCTCCCGGTCCCTCCTTGACTACTGGAGGTAGCGGAAGGAGGGGGAAGGAATCAGGATGCCGAGGAGAGTGGCGCTTTAGCCCCGGAGGCCTGTTTGGTAAATTTGGCCTGGGAGGGTTTGGGCTCTAGATCCAGGGACTCATCGTTTGCCCTGACATTTCCCCTGGGTCTTATTCCACCATCTTTGATGGTGAAAGGGCTGCTTCTTTTGCCTTGTCCTGTACATGGAGTGCATGTCCCACAATGAGTGTCCGCTTTCCTGCAGCCCCGTAATTATGTCCTTGGCATCGTCACCAAAAAGGACAGAACCCCTAAAAGGGGCATCCAGGAGGGAAGACTGGACATCCTGTGCCAAACCTGCAATCCTGAGCCAGGAAAGACGCTGGATGCAGATCCCTGTAGCTGCCACCCTAACCACTGAGTCTACCGAATTGTATGTTGCTCGAAGAACATGATGACACGAACATGAGCGTCCACTTTCCTGCAGCCCCGTAATTATGTCCTTGGCATCGTCGCCAAAAAGGATGGAACCCCTAAAAGGGGCATCCAGGAGGGAAGACTGGACATCCTGTGCCAAACCTGCAATCCTGAGCCAGGAAAGACATTGGATGCAGATCCCTGTAGCTGCTGCCCTAACCACTGAGTCTACCGAATCATATGTTGCTCGAAGAGCATGACGACATGAAGACTTGCTCATATGGACCTTGTCCAGAAGCTTGTTTCTGAGCATCTCATTCTGGACCTCTTGGAGGTCCCTCTCGAGCTCCAAGCGGGAAGCCTTCTGGTAGGCCACCATATGTGAAATATAGTTAAGGGACCTGATGGCACAAGAAGTAGAGGAATATACTTTTTGCCAAACTAGTCCAATTGCCTTGAGTCCTTGTCAGGAGGTGAGGAGCTTAAATGCTTGGGTTGTGCTGACCGGTCATGGGTGGCTGTAATGACCATTGAGTTGGCCTTCAGATGAGATGTAAGATGTTGAATCCCTTCTGGGAGAAAGTAACTGTGATCAGCCTTTCTAGACACAGCAGGGATAGAGGAGGGCTGTTACCAGATGGTGGTGACCAGATCCTCATGAGGGCCCATCCAGGTTGGTATGGGGGGAGGATCTGTAGTGGCCAGATCTAAGTGCTCTGCCAGTCTTTTGTGCTGGTGGTCCACTTCTTTGGAAGGCCAGCCTCCTGCAGCCTGGATCATCCTCAGAAGGTCACCAAAGGAGGGATCTTCTGGGGGAGATTTAGGGGATTCTTTAGGTGGGACCTCAACAGGAGATCGAGTGTCCGAAACATCAGTATAGATGTCCGAATCGGAAGGTTCTGAACCACTGGGGTTGGAAGGGTCCACCCCAGAGAAGCCCACCAGCAGGGAACCCAAAGCCCATTTGGAGGAAGCTAGCCCAGACAGAGGAGGAGAAGGATCTGGGAGTGCCCATTACAGGGTCAATGAACAACTTGGCACAATGTAGGAAGGCAACTACAAAGGCAAACAAAATGCTGGGTTGTATTGCAAGGGGTATATCCCAGAGAAGGGAGAAGGTGATTCTGCCACTGTATAGGTCATTAGTTAGACTGCACCTGGAGTACTGCATGCAGTACTGGCACCTGTATCTGAAGAGGGACATTAAGTTAGTGGAGGGGGTGCAGCGCAGGGCGACAAAGATGATCAAGGGGCTGGGGGACTTATCATGAGAGAGGAGGTTGAGGGAGTTGAACATGTACTCACTAGAGGAGAGGAGGGACGGGGGGACATGATTGAAACCTTTAAGTACATGAAAGGAATAAGCAAAACAGGTACAGAGGGGCAGTTCAAAGTAAGGGAGGGGAGGGATACCAGGGGCCATGATATGAAACTGGAAGGAGGAAAGTTCTGGAGGGAGATGAGGAGACACTTTTTTAGAGAGAGGGTGGTGGCTGGGTGGAATACGTTACTTGCAGAAGCGGCATCCAGTAGAACAGTCGACTGCTTCAAAAGTTCAAAAGGGGATGGGACAGGACAAGGGGGAGGGTTAATGAAGGGGAAGGGTGGAAGGGAGGCGCAGCTGCAGAATAAGGGGTGCTAGCTGCACATTCAAGCAGACTTGCTAGACCTCTAGGCCTTTATCTGCTGGCAAATTTCATATGTTCGTATGTATCAGTGGGGGAGGTGCCCTAGGCAGGGGAATGTTACCCACCAATTGCCTTAACTCCGAAAGAAGCTGGGTCCTGGCATCCTGCCAGCAAGCTGGGATCGCATCCCCCATCGGTCGGCAGTGGAGAAGGAGGCTGGTAGCCTGGATATTGTGGGTGTTGCCAAGTGGGGTACTGGAACCCTGGCGATCCCAGGTTGTAGCCATAGGAAGGGTACCCAGGGTATCCCAGCATCGGGTATTCCGGCGTCGGAGGCACAGGGCCTGGCTTCGGGTAGAGTGGTGCCAATGGAGGCCTGCCCAGCGGTGGAAAATAGGGATCTGGCCCTTGAAAACTGCCTGGAGGTTTGACAGGACCAACTGGGGGTGCCAGAGGGCCACAAGGTGATGAGGGATCAGGAAGAGCCCCTGAAGGTCCAGAAGGAGGAGGCTCCATGATAGGATCCCGAGCCAGCGATGGACTCCTGTCCTTGGGTGGCAAGAGATCAGGTGAAGGGGGTAATTCAGGAAGAAACCCCAACGAAAGGTCCAAAAATGATCCTGAGGGAAGAAACAAAGCAGGATTGGGTGGTGAATTCCTGGGGTGAAGAACCCTAGGGATGAAGAGTCTCCAGGCAGCATGCTCAAACCTACGTTGGGGGCCTCACTGCTTCCAGGGACCCGCTATGAGCAATCGTTCAGATAGGGGTACACCCGAAGATGGGCTGCCACCACTACAATGCATTTGATGGAGACCCTGGGGGCCGATGACAGGCTGAACGGCATGGCTTGGAATTCATAGAGGGTTCCCTCTGCTTGGAAGAGGAGGAAACTTCGGTGTGATGGATGGATCGGGATATGAAACAACGTGTCCTGCAGATCCAGAGAGCAAAACCACATGTTCTGTTCAAGAGATGGTATGATATGAGACAGAGTTACCATCCTGAAGGTGCGAGACCCGAGAAACTTGTTCAGGTCGTGCAGATCTAGAAGAGGGCGCAAGACCCCCGTCCGTTTCGGGACCAGGAACTGTTGCGAGCTAGTCATCTGCCAATCATTATTTGCAACATATATTTATGTTATATATGGTATTATGTGGCTTCTGTGTATGCTCATGTCAGTGTTGTTCAAGGCATAGGGAAAGACTAGATTTTTTTTAAAAAGGGGTGACCTTTTGACTCGAAGGCCACCAGTTTACCAGGAAGAGGAGATCTTAATTCTCAGGTTCTGTTAGCAGAGATGTGCCAAAAGCCATTTACCTGCCATAAACATGCACTACAGAGGCAGATTGTTTTGATCTCGGGAACTATTCTAAGTATATCACATTTTATGAGGGAACAGGATATATTCCCCAGGAAAGGCTATTCTAGCAGTGCTATGTGAAATTCTAACATGACTGTTAATTGACTTACAGGATAGAATATTGGTACAACAAAGTGTTAAATACAGCAGGAGGCCATGAAATTAGCCCACCAGCTAGGACTCCAAAAACAGCAAAGTTTAAATGTGACACTAGTCATGTTACTGGTTAATTATGCAGAATAAGAGTTACCTCACAGCTAGCAACATGAACAAGCTGTGTGACATCACAGGTTGGATGGACACATTATGTTTCCCTCTTATTGTTAAGTCTTGCTGAGAGGACACTGAAACACACTTCTGTTTTGGACTCAAGAATCAACCAGGCACAACTGCAGACTGAACGAACTTCATGCATGTAAGGTAGAACTTTAGTTAACCAGTTTTAAGGCGTTTTCCTGTATACTTGTCCATTTCATTATCTGAGTGTAACCAACATTAATATATATGTTCTCTTTTTCTTGTTATTTCATGCATTTAGTTAATTATTTTAGTAGACTTCAGTTTTTCTAAAGAATTCTGCCTGCGTGAGATTCCTTATATTGCATCTGTGACTTTAGAAGTTTTAGTACAAATCTGTGACAACTGTTGATGTTTAGAAGGGTCACCAAACAGCACCCAAACTGAAAAGGGTCACTGGAGACATCCGACAGGATTAGAGAGAGTACCAGAGTCTCATGCGAGTCTGCAGGGATTGTGAACTGTGCTATTGCATGTCCTGTAGGGTGAAGACCAAATCAGGTGTTGCACTGCAACCTGAAGAAGGTGTAATGCTTGGGCCTTCCTCATGTGTGTAATAGCAATGAAAAGGGTTCATATTTGGCCACAAGACTCAACTAGTATTGTGCCTTGATCCAAGGTATAGAGGGATACTCTGGGACCTCATGGCAAGTGTTCAGTTGTAAATCCAGCGAGCACTCTGGGCGTACATGAGGAGGGTAACCCTGTTTTCCCCCTCCTTGTCATGGACTGCACTTGGGGGTGGGCACTGTGAGCTCAGTGATCTGACCCTCATGAGTGGGTTCGTGACAAGAAAGATCTGCGACTCTGACCACACCTCCTTGCGAAGGAGTTGGATGATGTCATCTCGGAGAGCTGACCGAGTGTCTATGGATACCTTCTCCTCCTGTGGGATGTGGGCTCGACTTGGCGGGTGCTGCTCGAATTCCAGAGGCAGACCCTGGCTGACCACTTCCAGTACCCACCTATCCATTGTGACAGCGGACCAGGTGGAAAGGAAGTGGCACAGCAGGTCCCCCCATGGGAGGATCCAAAGTAGGCATGATGGACATGAGGGGGTCACCCCCATCCCATCACTGAGCAGGCTTGGAGGAGGATCCGGCCGCGGTACCACTGAGACCTTTCCCTCTGGGCTTATGGACCACAGAAGCCCTTGACTTGGGCCGAGGGTGCCAAGACTGAGCCTGCTGCTGCTGCCCTGATTGGTTCTGGGGCTGCTTGGCCACAGGGACAGAAGGCCGAAAGGGCTGACACTTCTGCTTTTTGGAACCCTGAGATTCTTTCTAGGTGAAGGCAACGGACTTCTCAATGCGCTGGAGGTGACCATTGACTCCTGGAACGAAGAAGTTGGTGCACAGGAAAGGACAGTCTGCCAGTTTATGCTAAGTGTCCACTGTAAAGGTCGAGATCCTCTGCCAGGCCCTGTGGCACATGGCGACTGCGGCAACCACTGAATGAGCACAGGAATCCCCAAAGTCCAGAGCCGTCAGGAGTTGCTGTTTTGCAATAGTCTGACCCTGATCCCGTACCTGCTTGATCGTAGTCTGAACGTCCGTGGGGAGATGAGGAAGCACCTCATCTAGAGAGCCCAAGAGGACATGGGAAAAGTGTGTCATGATGACAGCTGAGTTCGCCTGACGTAGACTGAGCGAAGAGGCAGCATAAACTTTTCGGGCAGAATGTTCCAGTTTTTTTGACTCTTTGTCTGGAGGTCTAACAGTGTTCCCTGAATTTCACGAGTGCCGAAACACAGGATTTGGTCACCAATCCCTCATCTGAGATGTGCTCTGTGAACTCTGATAGGGTGCTGATGGGAACCGCATACTTGCAGGCCATGCAGGCCAATGGTGCAAGGCAAGAGGCAGGGTGCTGCCAAAGCTCCAGAGCTGGGCCAGTAATGGCTTCAGCTATTGGGAAGGCCTCTGTCGGAGAATCCCCTTTAGTCAGAATATCTGTTAGGGGATACTTAGCCCATTTCTGGATAGGCTCTAATTTCATCCCTGTGGATTCGGAGATGAGACGGAGAATGCTCATGAAGGACATGGGACCTTCCTCCATCGAGAGACTCCCTATCAAAGCCTCGTCGAACTGATGAGAGTGCAAGGAGGAGTCCTCGGAGTCTGGATAGATCGGCCAACCACCTGTGTCACCTTTGACCCACCACAGACAGTCAGGAATAAGGATGACTGACAGCCTATGCAGGAAGCCCTTATCGGGAAGAGACCCCTTAACAGAAGCCCCAGAGGGAGGCTGTTTAGATGGTGGCTCCACCACAACTGGCATAGAGGACAGTTTCGGCCAAGCCAGGAAGGCCTTCGCCAGCTCCGCAGGTGGAGGGACGGTGTCGACCGACTCCGGAGGAGTCGTTGTCAGCCTAGAGGGTGACAGCCATGTGATGGCCGGTGTGGAAGCTTGGGTCGACTTCAGACCACCAATTGTTGCCACATGAGATCTTCATAGCATCGACGCAACTTGCACCAAAGCCTCTTCTCTTCCGAGGAGGACGAGGATGAATAGTGGCGGTGCTGCTTCTTAGAATGCCCAGAATGGTGTCTGTGACTTTTTCTTAACCTGTCGGTTGAGGATGACTTCGACCATCGGGGTGACTGACGGGGTTGCTCAGAAGGAGCCGCGGAAACCTGTGGCTCCTTCAGGCAGGCCAGGGTCAGGGACAGTGGGGAGGTTCCTAGCAAGCTGGGTTTCCTCCTCAGTAGGTCCAGTCAGGACCGGAGTCCTGCACAAGGAATTGTTGGGCTCACCCAGTGACAATGGGTCAACAGGGTTAATAATTTCAATCGGGTCATCATCCTGCGTCTTAGTCGGCTGGCTTGATGGGAGCACCATGAAGCCAGTGACCAAGGCCGCAATTTCGACCAAAGTCGAATCAGGAGATTCCTGGGATTGAGACCTCTCTTGATCCCAACAACGATGTCAACGAGACTTATCTCTCGACTCCTTGGTTTCCTTTTTGGGAGCAGGGAGCTGTCTTGGCTGATGGGCACTCCCCACAGTCGGGAGGACTGGCTCTCCTTGAAGAGTCTGTAAAGGTAGAGCCCAGTTTGGACGGCACGAAAACCGATGTTGAAGAGGACTGTTTGGCAGCCTGGGCCACCTCCGCCTCGAAGGCCTTCATTTGTCAACTTGCTCAGTGGACCCTGCAACCGCAGAGACCGCCCAAAGAGCCTCTTTAGATTTGACTGGCAGGTTCCATTTGTCCAGTCATCCAAGCTGAAAGCATGCAAGACAATTGTCTAACATGTTTGGCTGGAACGAGCGACAAAAGTCGCAGGCCTGAGTATCATGTTTGTGGCCCAGGCAGTAGATGCACATGGCACACGGGTTGGTGTGAGACATCTTCTGTCTGCAGGGGCACCAGCGGAACCCGAGCAAGGACTTGTCCTCCATTGCGGTCGTGATTGTGAAACGATCCGGAGAAACTCTAATGAGTTTTAGCTTAGGTAAATAATCCGAAGATTTAAGCGCCAGGGCCCACTCAATGTGGAAGCGATAAAGAGGGAAGCTGAATCTTCTAGTGGAAAGGAAGGTCTGGTGTCAAGGGGTGTAGCTGAGGGTTATACCACCCGAGTGGGTGGGAGGAGCCAGTTTTAGACCTTCTGGCAAGATTCTTGAAAGGAAAGGACATGCCAAGAAGTATGGATAGAACAACATATCCACATCCCTAGAAACCTGTTTTCTTAATGCTGACCCATACATTTTAGCACACCTCTGACTGCTAGATTACCCGAGAAGCCACTGTTCAGCGCCTCCTATTGATTTAGTGGGCTTGCAAGGCATTATACTGAGCTAGCAAGAAGGTGGCAGCAGTAGCCCAAAGGACTATGCGGCTTCAGATGGATTTATTTCCATCTGGCAGTGCACTGTAGCAATCCCAAAGCTGCTTAGCTAACACACCAAAGTACTGATATCCTACTAGGCATTAAAGGTAACCATGCTCCCACTATAAGTTACCTTAGCAGAATGCTCCTAGAACCTATAATGACTAGGAACATAATTTTAAGATACTAGAAACAGAATTTGTCAATGGAAAAGGACCACTTGGCTCACCATATCTGCCCAGATGTTCCCTGCCTAATCGGTCTCTGCAGACCCAAACTGGTCTTTGGGCGACCCTCCCCCCTCCCTGCCTATTTTCTAATATACATCTATGTTTATCCCGTGCATGCTTGAAGTCCCCAACTGTTTTTGCCTCCCTCACTCTGTGACACAAATAACTAGCGTGTCGGCAAACTTGGAACTCAGCATGGTGTCCTGCCACACCAATCAAGTGGTAGCAAGGTCGCTAGGAAAAGCAGCATGAACAGTAGATATTGCCATGGCTGCAAATAAAACTGTAATGGCCATGCATTAGATGCTGGCACGGCTGTGATTGAAAAAGCAGTGGCCGTGCGCTAAAGTTTTGTATCAATTAGGTACTTACTGCTTACAATAACGGTCACAAAATGTTTCTGTAACTATTATTCTAAACACCAATACACCCGTTGACACAATTAAAACTTTAGTGTAATGCATGGCTACTCTTTCATTCACAGCCATGATGGCATCAACGTCACAATTCATGATACTTTTCCCAGCATCCTTTGCTGCTGTCTTTTTCAGTACTGTGGGACGCAGTGCTGAGCTTCAGGTTCACCAATCACTAGTTGATTACATAACCCATTGAAGGCGTAGCTTAAAATTATTTTTCTAGTTGTTATGGACTCCATGAACAGCCTGCTAAGCAAGGTTACAGTGACAGCTTGGTTGCTAAATCTCACCAGTCACATTTAATAAAGTCGTCCTGCTTGGCTGTGGTTTTTGGGAGTTGGACTTCACTTGTTAGATTGTCCTGAGCTTCTGCCAACCCCATGGAAAGGGTTCATGGACTACTGATGTTTTCTTGGGCCTCTCCGTCAGACAAGCAGTGTGTCCAAAGATATTATTGTTTCATCTGAACCATCTCAATGAGATTCAACTGCACTGTAGTCATGTCAGTGAGGTATTTTCTTTGGTATGGGACTCCCAAAACTTTAGTGAGGAAGACCATGAAGGTGGTCGCAGTGCTGGGGTGTGTGTGAATTTTTGCCTTTTTGCAATGTCTCTGTAATCTGCACAAATTGTGGCATTTTAAGTAAAAAAAACTTGAAATGCGCTTTTCGGTCATTTATTTTTTTTTGTTGGTGCCACCTACTGTTTGGGTTCTTGAAAATTTTAGTGAGGCCCTGACCCATTTTTCTTGCTGCAAGGCAATCTAAAAGGCATCTACAATTGCTGTCTGTAGCTCTGCAGTCCCTCCCCACATACACAAGGCAGGGCTCCCCTAGCGCAAACCTGTGAGGGAAACCATTATCAAATTTTAGGCAGCTGGTCGAGATGGTAGTGCACCATGCTTGATGCCAGTGAAGTGGGGTGGTACAGGGCATGTGCCATCTATGTGATCCCACTCCAGGCCCCACTGGCATGGGAAAGAAGTAAGGAAGGGGGAGTTCTGTGCTGCTTGGCTCCTAATCTGCATGAGCCTCCTCTGGGCAACTAAGCGACAACAGATAAATGTACCCCCCCCCACCAAGGCACTGCACGTTACCTGGGGACAACGGTTAGCTTCCTGTTGGGCCTGACTGGGATCCCCAGGCACTGGGCAGCGCACTCACTGTTAGGCTGCTAGGCAGGCCACCACACTCACTGGATTTGTGTTCTGGCCTTGGATTCAGACTCCAGTCTCCAGCACTAAAATATGCAGAACTGGCACGTCAACTGAGGGGAACAGCATTCAGGTGTACAATACGAAAGGCTGTGCCTACAGTGCTGAACTTGAGAGGAGTAGTGAAAGGCCATCTAGTAGTTACACTACAGAAGACTGGAACACTGCAGCTGATTAAAGCAGTGAAACAGTAGTCTATTCAGGAGTGTGCATACAGAGAAACACTGGGACCGAACACCCCAGCACTCTAAACACAAATGGTTCTTCTTCAGAGGCCCCCTGAAGAAGAACCATTTTGGTTCGAAGCATTGACCCCAGCACTTTGAACCCAAGTGGTTCTTCTTCAGGGGCTTCTGAATAAACCACTGTTTCACTGCTTTAATCAGCTACAGTAGCCCAGTCTTCTGTAGTGTGGCTTTTTCCCCTTTTTGGTTCCACTCATTTTGGGAGCTGCAGCATCAGAATGTACCAAATATTTGGTAAGCACACTATTTAGTAGTTAGCTGGGCACATATACTACTAAATACTCACAAGTCTGGAGGGTGCGTGGCTAGCAGTTGACAGCAGTAGACGCTCCTCGAGTTGCTCCGGATTGTTGCAGCAATTAAAAGTTAAAACTACCTATAAAAACGGCAGAAACCTAGCTAACCACTGGAGCTTCTGCAGAGATTTCAGCCAAATCCTACGATGGGGAGGAATAAAACAGACTCTTCTAAAGAGACAGGCTGAGGAAAAGGCACCACGTCATCTGCGAGTACTACTACACAGGGCCTGCACCCAGACAAGAAACCTGAGGACTTAGAGGCCACAGTCAACGCTAATTTGCAAGAGGTTCAACAAATAAATAAAAAGCTGGAAACCTATAGTAGCAGACTGTCTCAAGTGGAAACCATAGTATTTGTTATGGAAACAAACTACACTGACCTTACCACCACAGTTTCTAAAACAGCAACTGTGACAGATGGGGTGTTAAAAGAAAATAAAATACTACGTACAAGACTGGAATTCCTCGAAAATGGTGCTCACGCCTGTAAACTCTGATTTTTGGGACTACACAAAGGAGTAGAGGGAGCAAATTTGATGGACTATATGCATCAGCTTCTGCAGGAATTATTCCAGTTAAGTGCAGATAATTTGATTGTCCAAGCTTATCGCATTACACCACGATGAAAACCTAACAACCCCAAGTTACCCCGCACTGTCCTAGTTGTCACCATTGGGGTGCATGTCCGAGATCAGATATTGCAAAAAGCAAAAACAGCAGGAGCACTCACACTCCCAGATAGAACAGTGGTGCTTTGCTTTCCTGATCTCAGTTACTCCACAAGGGTGAGGTGGCGAGGATTCGACGCAGTTCATGCTGGCCTACAAGAGTTAGGCATTAACCATTCTCTCCAGATGCCGGCGAGGTTGAAAATAATTTACACCAGGAAAACTTATCTTTATAATGATCCAGCTGACGCGGGTCATAAGTTGGACTCTATCCGAGTGGACTTTGTTAAACCTGGCCATCCAGATACGGAGGAAGAAGTTAGTGAAACCTGAAAGTTGGGACTTACTTAATTGAGGGACTCAGTGATTGTTTGACACTGGTATTAAAGCTATTATTAGCTAAGCTTGAAGGACATGTTCTAAACATAAGTAAAGTTCTGTTTTAAGTCTTTTGCAGAACGAACTTTTTCAAATGTTGGGGGAAAGGAGAATATATTAAATTTAATGTGACATGTTTTTTATATTTAGAATACCCCTTTTTGTGAGAAAGTCTACTTCCGTCTAGTGGTGAGGTTTGGGTAGGGATAGCTGGCTTGTTCTGGGGTCTTTTATTGCTTAAACGTTTCTTTAAAAAACATGTATGATAAACGTTTTAGATTATCTGTGAGCAATACGAGAGGGCATCTTTATTATTTTATATTCAGGAAATAACTCAATGCATTTTGTTTAATGGCATGGACTCCTGGGCAATGTCGCAGACACAAGCCTATCTGAAAAGAAGGGACTCTCTGGACTTTGCAAAAAATACTTAGGAATAGTTGCCCACGGTCTTGCTGAATAAGCCAATCTTGGTACATTTTTCTGGATAAGTAATGAATGATGTTTTTTAACCCCAGTATGCTGTAACAACGAATGAAGGGCTACATATTACCTATTACAATGTATCCTATGATGTATCCTATACCTGGAATCAGATAATGTACTTTTATGTTCATTGATAAATGACTGAATAAAAACAAAGTTTAAAAAAAAGAAAATACTCACAGTCTGAACACAGAGATCGCTATTAAAATGATTTCTAGACTGATATTTATTAATGTAGAACAGAAAATATCAGCAGATAAAGGCTATCGGCCAATTTAATCTCCTGAAGCTTGCCTACTTATGGGACTGTGCCCCTGTTAGTCCCCATTTTACTTTCTCCCTTCCCCAACTACCTCATACACACTTTTGCCATGTGCCTGTACCACCCCTTTTACATAGAAACATAGAAACATAGAAGTTGACGGCAGATAAGGACCACAAGGCTCATCCAGTCTGCCCATTTCTTTTTCTACCTTATAAATGTGCCATCGGCCTTTGCTCTGTCAGTGACCTATCTATTCATAGTCATTTGTATTGCTCCCTTATGCCTATCCCATGCCTGTTTGAAGCCCTGCACTGTATTCATATCCACCACTTCCTGAGGTAGGCCGTTCCATGCATCCACAACCCTTTCTGTGAAAAGAACTTCCTCACATTACCCCTTAATCAGCCTCCCTCTAATCTCATGCTGTGTCCTCTTGTCCTGCTATTTTTCTTGTATTAAACCATGTTAGACTCTTTCACCTTGTTTATGCCCTTAAGGTGTTTAAATGTCTCGATCATATCACCTCTCTCCCTCCTTTGCTCAAGGGTATACATATTGAGCTCCGTTAATCTGTCCTCATATGTCTTCTGATGCAGTCCCTGCACCATTTTGGTTGCCCTTCTCTGGACTGCCTCAATTTGGTTAATGTCCTTGTGAAGGTGTGGCCTCCAATACTGCACGCAGTACTCCAGATGGGGCCTAACCAATGTCTTGTACAGAGGGATTATTACCTCCCTCTTACGACTTGTGATACCCCTACTAATACACCCTAACACCCTTTTGATCCCCCCTCCCCCCCCACCACCACTATCTCAGCATCAGGATCTCTTCTGGAAGTTTGTTCCAAAGATAAATTATATACATCTATTAATACAGCACTTCTTCAAATGATTGCTAATAAATGTATGTCAAGGTTACAAAGAAGAAGAAACTGTGACATCATTTTTATGCCTCTGCGGGCTTTGAACCACTTACTGCTGGTATTTGGATGGCTACTGCATGTTTTCATTCAATAACTGGTTAGATATTTAGTAGCTGCTTCATGTGGTGTGGTTTACTGCTATGGGTGTTTTTTATTTGCTGTCCCAGTGCACACTGTATGTCAAGGTTGAAGAATTTTTTTTACTGAAAGAAAGGGTAGGGTTACAAGATCCCAGGCAGCATGGATTCACCAGGGGGCAGTGTGTGTCATGTCAGACAAATCTAATTGATTTTTTGACTGGGTGACTAGGGAAATAGATCAGGGTGGGGCAGCGGACGTGGCCTACTTATACTTCAGCAAGCCCTCTGACACTATACCAAATAGGAGGATTATAAGGAAACTGGGCAGTTTTGGGTGGGGCCCAAGGCGGTAAACTGGGTATGGAACTGTTTGATGGGTAGGAGACAGAGGATAATGGTAAATGGTACTCACTCCAATGAGGGGAGAGGGACCAGTGGGGTACCTCAGGGCTCAGTACTGGGACCAGTCCTCTTCTATGTCTTCATAAGTGTCACTGCAAGAGAGCTGGAAGGGAAGGTATGCCTCTTTGCAGATGACACCAAAATCTGCAATGGGGTAGATACTCTGGAGGGGGTGGAGAGAATGAGTAGAGATGTGAGGAAACTCGAGGAGTGGTCGGGGTATAGCAGCGGGGTTTCAATGCAAGTAAGTGCAAACTCATGCATCAAAGGTACCGAAACCCAGAGGTGGTGTGCAGAATGGGGAAGAGGTACTGACAGTCACTAACCAAAAAAGGGATCTTGGGGTTATCATGTCTGATGACCTCAAGGTGGCAAAGCAGTCATCAAGGCTGTAGGCAAGGCCAGTAGGATGCTGGGGTGCATATGCAGGGGATCACTGGCAGAAGGAGAGAGGTGGTGTTACCACTGTATCGATCGCTGGTGAGACCCCACCTGGAGCACTGTGTCCAGTTCTGGAAACCACATCTCAGGAAGGACATAGGGTAGAGGCTGTCAAGAGGAGGGCAACCAAAAATGGTGCAGGGGCTGCATCATGACCTATGAGGAGAAACTAAGGGATCTCAATATGTACACCCTGGAAGAGAGGAAGGGGGTGGGACATGACAGAGACCTATAAGTACTTCATGGGGGGTGTATAAGGTACAGGATGGAATTATTTATCGGAAGAGAAGGTGCATGAGAATAAGGGGGCAGGCAATGAAGCAGGAAGGGGGAAATTTAGGAGGGATGTGAGGAAGAACTTCTTTACTGAAAGAGTAGTTGATGCCTAGAATAGTTCTGGAGCAGAGGGGATGGGGCAAAAACAGTGGTGGGCTTCAAGCATGCATGGGATAGGCACAAAAGAATCTTGATAGTGGGGGTGGGGGGGTAGCCAAAGATCAGGTAGGGTCTGTGGTGACAGTATAGACGGAGAAAAAATAGGCATAGTGGGTGGACCATGAAGCCTGTATCTGCTGAGAAATTCAATGTTTCTATGATGACTAACCCAGGACCAGTCTCAAAGATTTGCTAAAACAAACAAACCCATTCATGCCGGCACCATCCATTTCACTGGAGTTCACTGCATGACCTCTATATTTAGATTTGGGTCAAAGATTTACTTGTCTGAGGCTGTCCTGATGGCTCAGCATCCATGAGCTGCACTGCCCTGGAGCTGACCCAGGTTTGGAAGCCAACTTGGGTTGTTGCATCGTGAGGCAGGACTGGCAGTGTGCTTTGCTGGAGAGGGTTGGCAGCCAGTTCCGGTGCCACAGAAACCCCTGCAGTTGGCCAGAGAGCTTGCTCTCACCACAGGGGGCTGCTCTCACACCATAGGGAGGAGGGAGGGATCAAGGGCAGAAACACCTTTTTCATCATGGTCTCTAACTTTTTATCCAGGGGGTTCTTAATGCCTCCTGCTCCTCTGAACAGAATGGTAGTTTTGTTTATGGTGGCCGAGATTAGTGTGTCAACTTCAGGGCTGACATCCTATGATTTTACATCCTTGTTGTCAATTTTGTAGAATTCTCCGTACTGCAATACTGGTGCCTTGTGTTCCATGTTTGCCCATTCAGAGGCCACAATGTTCTTTACTGTGTTGCACACTGGGAAGACTTTGTTCTTTTTGACCAAATTTTTTAAGAGGTCTGCTTTCTTTTCTTGCCTTCTGCTGCAACTCATCGTCCAACTCAAAAGTGATGCAGGTTTGCTTCATCAATGTAGTCAGGTACTTCAGTTAAAAGTGCTGCCTGTGCGACCAGGAAGAAAAACGTGAATGACAAAAAAAAAAAAAAAAAAAACACTGCCCGATATGTGCCACCTGGTCCTTGTCTGAGGAAACGTATTCTCCATGTTCTAATCCTTATTTCACACCAGTATCATCAAATGGCACTGAGGAGACCCCCCCGGGAAATCGGATCAGCTCTGGGACATGGGCTGCTGTGGTATGCTGACCACAGGTCGACACTGCGACTGCGAAGACCAGCACAGTGCCACATTTTGCCAGAAATCGTCGGGTCACTGCGCTGGTCCCTGCAGACACTGGCGGTGCATCTCCCAGTGTTGTGCCCCCTTCCCGATACAACTCCGACTTGGAGATGTAGAGAGTTGTATATTTAGAGATGGGGATGTGGGGGCTTAGCCCCCCACATGGGGAGTTTGGGGGGCACAGCCCGAAGAAAACACTCACACATCCCCAACAGTACAATGCCAACACTCGGCATTGTGTCAGTTGCTGTCGGGGATGTCGCCCCGCTATAGTAATACCAGCTGCTGGATTCCAATGACTTGTATGCTGCTGGGGTTGTTGTGAGGGCTTTTCCTCATGTTGGAATGTGCCACCAACATAATCTCCATGAGGACATCCATGGGTTTGGTGAGCTTCGCCATCACCTGCAGAAGCTGACGTGCCTCCACTCGTGGGGAAGGTTATCTGGATTCCCTCATGGAATATTACCGGGGAGAGGTGAGGAGGTGCCATGGATGATAATGCCTTAAATCTGGGCTCAGAGGTGTTTCTCTCTTCTACCACCTCTGTGGCAGAGCAGGAGGTGCACTGGGCTTTGCTCTGCTTAGAGAATGAAACCTTGTCCCAGGACTGACAACAGCAGCTAATCACAGTGCACCAGAGCACCGTTTGGCATTTTTTACACTTGGTGGCCTTAGACCTCGTTACCTTTTATACAATATTTGAGGATTCCACGTTGTGGTCAGTAAGGTCCTGAAATGTTTTGCGTTTGGCCAGTTGAAAGTCTTATGCTCCAGGAGTTAACACAGTAGACCTTAGTGGAGGAATATAAGCCCCAGAGACGAGTACCGGCTTTTTTGCACTTAAAATCCTTGCCTGTAGTAAGATGGCCAGCACATTTGTGTGAATGTGTGGCCTAAACCAAGACGGCCGTCACAGGCAATTGTGCATCTAATAGCCTCCATAGATGGCGCCCGAGACGCATGCATGGACGGAGCTGCAGAAATCCACTTGTTCACTTGCTTTACTCACGGTGATCCTGACCCAGAAGAACCACCCCTTTGGCCTACAAAACCCCTTTTCCTACCTTAGCTGTGACAGGGGAGGCAACAGGTAGTCCTAACAAGGTGCTGCAGCCCAGGATTCCAAACCTACAGACTGAACCCAGAGAAATAGAGAACTGCTGCTGAGAAATCCTGCTTTCTGTTGAAAATGATGTAGTAAGGTCCAAAGGAGCAGCAACAAGTCTTAATCCAGTGCAAAAAAATGAAGAAAAGTCACCTGCTGTGAAGAAAAGAATCTCTGCAGATCAGGGAGCTGTCTAACATCTAGGACAGGTTGCAGAAAGACTGAGGGAGTCTGGGAAGGGGCATGTCTGAAGACTTCTTGCAGACTGTGACAACCTGTCCCTGCTAGCAGGCAAGGACAGATCATACTATCTAACCGCCTATTTGAACCCACACACAAATATTTATTTTTACTGGTTTATAAGCAGGCCCCATATCCAGGACCAGTGGCATCTCTAGCACCTGTACATGTTTGATGTATATGTAGATCGACAATAAAAGCTACAAGAACTTAACTCTCTCATAACATCCGGACTAGTATTCAACAGTTAACACATCATGACTCACTCGTGACTTGCAATGGGTCATTGGGCTCCATTCAGTCATGGTGCATTTTGAAAAGATCGCTAGCAAAATGCAGGCATTAAAGGGTCAACACTATTCAGTATTAATCCATGACTAAATAACACACACTGAACACCAAATGACTTCCAGCCTGAATTCCTGTAGCAGGTGAACTTCCCCCAAGAGAAACGCTTGGCCGAAGGGGAAGAGCTTTTCCATTATGAATTCACTTTACCTTACCTTTCACCTATTTATAGCTGCTGCTCTGCAGGGACTATTCTATTACTGTTAAGACTCGGCAGTCAATCAATTTGTTTTTAATGAAATGTGATGTCTCCACATGACCAAGGGAGGGCACAGAGAGGTCAGAGCATGCAAAGTAGCAAGAGGGAGTTGAAATTTGTATTAGGAGATGAAAAGACAAGGTTACAAAATGGAACAACCAGCTTAAATAGATTATGCCTAAACAGGCAAAGCACACAAGATGCTGTACAGCAAAAATAGAACAGAACAAGCATTTGTCAATGCCGAATGTTTGCTGTGTGTGTGTGCGCGTGCGCGTGTGCGTGTGTGTGTGTGTGTCTGTGTGTGTGTACTGGGAGGGTGGTCATGGCTGTTCGTTCCTGTACTATCAACTGTGTGACCACATGTGGATGTTCATGGACATGGTCAAAACTGACACCAGTCCACTAGCCAAATGCTATTAGATTTTCTTTTGGGATAGTCAAAGATCGTTTTAAGTAGCCAGGAGGTTTCGTACTGGAAAATGTAATGTTTCAATAAGTAGATTAGCTGGGCCAGTAGATACGTCTGTGGGGCTAGAGGATTTTGCAAGTCACTCTCCTGCTGGCTAGTACCTACAAAACTTAATCTGCCTGATACGTACCACCTGGTCCTTGTCTGAGGAAACATATTCTCCATCTTCTAATCCTTATTTCACATCAGTATCATCAAATGGCACTGAGGAGTCCCTGCATGCATCAGCCTCAGAGGGGATATTTTTTATTCTATTTATTCTCCCTTAGCCGGCTATTGGTAAGGACCCCGTCTAAAAGGGAATGACTGCCAACAGGGCCCCAGATAACTTTTTAGGCCAAGAAGTAAAAACTTTCTAGTTTTCCAAGGTGGTAGTATTTTGATATGCCAGGTAGTATATTGCGACGTGGTCACTGTTCTGGTGGACGTTTGAGTTTCCTGTTTGACCACATCACTGCTAGAAAAAGCTGCATTTTCCTCTGTCACCCGACACTTCTGTTGGCTCTCAACACCTTCCTCTACAGGTGACCGCAGACCTCTACAGGACTATATATTCCCACAGACTAGAAATTCCTCTAACAGTTTTATGATCTGACACAGATGCCACATGAGCAGACCTGGATTTCATTTATTCCTACAACCTCCACTTGCATACCATGTGACTGAGTAAATCACTTAACCTCCCCTGAAAACAGGCACATGAATCTTGTAGGCCATACTGTGGTTACCAAACAACACAGACCACACTCCAGCAGACCTGGGCTTGATTCTCACAACCTCCACTTGCTGTGTGACTCTGAGCAAGTCACTTAACCTCCCGTGAAAATAGGCAAATTAATCTGATGGGCCATACTGATTACCAAGGAACACAGATCCCACACTCCAGCAGACCTGGGTTTGATTCCCCAACCTCCACTTGCATACTGTGTGTGACTCTGAGCAAGTCACTTAACCTCCTCTGAAAACAGGCACATGAATCTGGGGTGGGCCATACTGGTTACCAAACAACATAGACCCCGCACTTCTCCACGTCTTGCATACTGTGCGACTTTGAGCAAGTCACTTAGCCTCCCCTTAAAACAGGCACATGAATGTGGTGGGCCATACCAGGTTATCAAAAATTAGAGACCACACACACACACTTCAGCAGACATGGGTTTATTCCCACAACCTCCACCTGCATGTGTGATTCTGAGCAAGTCACTTAAGCACCCCCCATGCTCTGGAGTCACCCCTGAAGCAGGCAGTAAGTCAGTTGTGCCACACCTCGCAGCAGCACTGAGGGCAGAACTCCTCTTCCCCATAAGCGCTCACCTCCTTCTGAATCTTAACAAACTGCTCCACTTTGTGCCAAAACCACAAACCAACAGGCACTGGGGGTAGACTGGATGTGCATCAGTGGGGAAGGGGGGGGCCGGGCAGTCAGTGAAGAGGAACAATTTGTTTTACTCCCCCATGAGTGCCATCAGGAATTTTAGTGCCGCCCAAAGTATTCTAACACTCTGGGAGCGACTGCCATCATTTCAGGCTGCAGCAGTGAGAGTGTTAGAATACTATAGGCAGCTGAGGAGGCTCCCCGAATGGATCGCATTTATGGCTTATAGCTGACTTTAACATCTACAGAGAACAGCGCTCAAACTACAAAACACAAATAAGACATGCAAAAAGCCAGTACTGTAAGGACGGACCTTCTGATGGATGCAGCTTGTGACCCTAAGAAATTCTGGTCTCATATCAAAACTTTCCTCGGATCCAAGCAAACTCTCCTGAACAGTGACATAATACTGAAAGGTGTTCACTGTAATGACCCAGGCACTATTGCCAATGCATTTAATTCTCACTTCTCTGACCTCTCCAGTTACACCACTACTCTCTCTACCAACAACTTAATCCCTTGTACCCCCACCACGAAAAATACAAAAATGACATCTCCCTTCTATTTTAAAGCTGTCTTGAAGAAGGATGTCCTTAAACATCTCAATTCTATATCAGACCATACTGCTGTTGGGTCGGACTGCCTTGAACCTAAACTCTTAAAGCTGGCAGCACCGTTCATTGCAGGACCACTGGCTAGAATATTCAATTTGTCCCTGAGTGAAGGTGTAGTGCCTGATATATGGAAACTGGCCAGAGCCATGCCAGTCTTCAAAAAAGGTGACAAAAAAGACATTGCTAGTTACAGGCCAATAGCTATACTGTCAGTATTAAATGAGGTCCTTGAGAAGCTTGTCTCAGCACAAATCTCAGACCACCTCTCCAAGTATTATCTCCTCCACACAAATCAACATGGTTTCAGAAAAGGCCACAGTACTCAACTTGCTTTATTACAGCTAACAAATGATGTTCTTCAAGCCATGGATCAGGGTCACCTAACTGGCGCAGTATTTATCGATCTGACAAAAGCTTTCGATCTTGTAAACCACCCTCTTCTATTGGCTAATCTCCAAACCCTGGGTTTCTCAACTGGAGTTGTAACTTGGGTTCCGTAGCTACCTATCAAATAGGACTCAAGCTGTAAAATTCAACTCAGCCACCTCCAATAAAGCAGTGATTAATGTTGGTGTACCACAGGGATCTATCCTAGGACCCCTTCTCTTCTCAATCTTCATAAATAATATGGCACAAAGCATATCCTCCTGCTCATCGTTGCTTTACACCGATGACCTTGTTCTTTACACTAGCTCAGATAATGTTCAGTCTACCAACCATAAGCTCACCATGGATCTACTAAATATTCAGTCCTGGATCGCTAGGAAGAAGCCCGTTCTCAATACTGGCAAGACCCAGGCTATGCTCTTTGGATCTTCTATTAAACTAAAACAGAGCCAGGAATTTTTCCGGGTCTCCTGGGCCCGATGGTTCCCCACTGGAGATGGTAACTTCTTTTAAATATTTGGGTGTCTTGCTTGATGGATCCCTCACCTATGACACCCATATTACCTCCACATGCAAGGCTGTAAACCCCAAACTGGGATCAGCCTACAAAACAAGTCATATTTTAACCCCTTCTGCAAGGCTGGCCATTGCTAGAGGAATCTTACTCCCGGCACTCTCATATGGCTCCGTACTCTATACTAACGCGCCAAAGGCTACTCTTCAGAGGTGGGACACAACTTATAATAATATATGCTTGTACGCCTCAGCATCCCCTAGGTTAAGACATCACTGCCTACTATATTCAGATCTATAGTGGCCCTCCACCATTGCACACCGGCTCCTCTCTCTTGGGAACCTTCTGGACAGTATGTCTCCTTCTCTTCTCTTCTACCACTCCTGCCTCCTTTAAGGTCCTAAAGTTCCAGCTCTTAACCCCCACAAGGGTACAAGCCCAGATGGCCTTGACCCCAAGCTTCTGCATCTCTCTGCATCAGCCACTGCCTTCCCTATTACCCCCCTCCTTAAGATCTCCTCCCCGCCTCTGTCCCAGATGCCTGGAGACAAGCTACTGTCATCCCCCATCCCAAAAAGAGGTAATCCTTTCTCTCCTAGAAACTACTGTCCCATTTCTCTCCTCGCCACCCTAGCCAAGCTCCAGGAACATCTTGTCCTCTCATGACTGATCCCTTTACTTTACTCTTCCTTCTCCTTTTTTATTCCTTTCCAGCTGGCTTCAGGAAGTCCCATTCCACATCTACCTCCATGTTTGGTTTACTGACTCCATCCTGGTAGTGTGGACCAGGGCCAAATACTACCGTCATGTTTGTTGACTTGGCCAAGGCCTTCAGCACTGTATCACAACCCCTTCTCCTGGAGAAGCTTATGGCAGTGGGGCTTTCTGCCTCCTCAATCGAATGGTTTCACTCCTACCTAGAGGGCAGGTTGCAAGCTGTTTGTCTTGGAGACATCCCCCACTCCCTATCTGCTCAGGCATTTCCCAAGGTTCTGTCTTGGGCCCTGTAGTCATCTCCATATGCCTAAATGACTTCCCTTCCACCCATTCCTCTGCATCCATCCACATGTACACAGATAACACTGTGCTATTTACCTATGGCTGCTCCGCTGCTGACCTTACTGTGTATTTCCAACTGGATTTTGACAGTGTTCAGCACTGGTTCTATTCCAACCTTCTGTTCCTCAATGCCAAGACATTTTTCCCAGCAGAGGTTCACCAGGCTCTCTCCCCTCTTTAAGTACCTTGGGGTCTGGCTGGACCGTCACCTCGACCTCTTGGTGTACACTGATGCCAGTTGCCTCAAGCTTCACCCCAAACTGGGTATGCTCTATAGAAACAAAGCTAGTAACTCCCTCCCTGCAAGCTGGGAACTAGTCACAAAGATGATCCTCCCTATCTTCAACTACGGTGACACTGTCTTCAGCACTGTTCCCACAGCCACCCTCACCAGACTGGACACCCTTTTTCAGTCTGTCTGTCTTTCTGTTGTTTTGCTATGGACTGCCCCCCTCATACACATCACTGCTGTCTCTACTCCTCCCTCTCCCTCCCTCCATGACAGATGTCTCACCCACTGTGCCACTTTCACCTCCAAATTCTGGTTTGCCTCTCTCTCTCTCTCCCCCCCACCTTTCTGCCCTCCTTCCTCCAATCCTCCTACCCCCTCTGGAACACTGCTTCCCACTCCCTCTCCCTCCAGCCCAGGAAAACCACCATGGGCCAAGCTGCCTTCTTGTATCATTTTCCTGAACTCTGGTCCTCTCTTCCCCTGTCTATCAGCTCAGTCTCGTCCTTCTCCTCCCTCAAATGCCTTCTTCATGACTTTATTACACCATCCAGCAATTCTTCTTGACCCTTGTGTCCCCTCATCCCTATATTGCTGATGTCCTCCTTGCCCCCCCCCCACGGTGAGCAATTTCCTACCCCCTCCCTTGGCAAACTGTGCCTAATCAGTTCGTCAAATCTGGATATATTTTGCACCTGAGCCTACCTTCTGCACTGGCTCTGACAGTTCTCGCACCACAGCAGTCTGGGTGGTGGCAATCTACTGCTATCTGGCTTTGCTCCTAGTACCGTGTAGCACTCGTACCTTACTGTAATCTGCATTGTTATTTACCCTTATTTGGTGCTGCCCTGACTGTCTGCCTGTAAATCAAGACAGCACAGTGTTATATATTTTTACCTTTAAGTACTTTTTATTATATTTTATTTTTATTAATACTGCATATATTATGTATTTTCACTTGCACATCCTGTGTTGTATACTCTCCTTCCCCATCTCCCCCAACCCAAGATGCAGCTGGAAATGAGCTATTACCAGTTCAGGATATCTTTCCTGCTGAAACTTTTGAAATAAGTAAATAAATAACATTTCTACAATGTCACCTTGGATTTTGAACAGTCAGTTCCAAGGCAAAACAGGCTCCCCCTTACCACAGTAAGACAGACTGCTTAATTTAGAATGTCGTTTTCTAAAGCTGCCCAAATAACGCAGTAGGTGGTAAGCCTCTTGCCATGCTGAAAACCTTGGTTGGCCCACTGAGACCGGGCCATCGCTGCTGGAGGGCTGGCAGAGGAAAAGTGTCCAAGCGGACATGTGCCGCATCCAGCGGAAGGTGGGACCTTATTTCCACTGCTCATCGGGCTCCTGGCGACTCAGAAAGTTGTGGTGTAGCTACCAGTGGGACATATAACAGAGGGTATAACATTGAGGAGTCTCTGCACCAGGAGCAAGGTTCCACCATGGCTGTTTGACAGGAATTCTGTTGAGTGCCTTTACAGCGATGGCACAATGCTGACAGGGAAACAATGTTTTTTTGAGGGATGCATCCATCTTCCTCCCTCCTCCCCCCGATTTTAAAATAATCAACTCTAGGTCAGAGTTGTTTTAGTGAGGGGGTCAAGACACGTAGAACTTGAGTCGGTGTACCGCGCAACCATTACAGCAAACTGCTGAATTTGTTGCTGTCATGGTCTTTCACGGTATTATTTTATTTTTTTTTTATAATTAATATTTTTATTTTCATCAGATATGTTTTGTCCAATATATAGTGCAATACAGTTTGACAGGCATAAGTCTATCAAAATCACAGGTCTACATTCCTTATATCTGTACGCACATTTGGGTTCAATAATAACTGATACAGGTTTAAAGTTGGATCTAATAAATGTAAGAGACACCTTAAATACCGACCCCAGTCCCCACAAAAGATGTAAAAATAGACCATATGCATTAAGACTGATTCGGTTCAGACAACCCAGCTCACCCGTGTCTCCATCCCTAACCGACTCCACACCAATATCTCTCATTTCTATACCCTCAGCCAAAAAGGGTCTCAGAGAGTAAGCCAATATTATTTCACTTATCATGGTATAAAATCTGGGTAGTGCCCTAACTGGTAGTGGGTCCATGGACTCCATCGGTTAGTGAAACCAATCATTTTGTTGTTCAGTTTGGCTGAGGTCTGTTCCAATCTATATATTTCATAGGTTAGCTTTCGCCATGCTTCTTTAACCGGTTTACGCTTAGTAAACCAAAGCTTGGTTTTCACTTTTTTTGCTATCAGGACCATGAGTGCAATAAGCCTATATTGTGCCCAATTTATCTGAAGTCCAGTGGGGGAAGTCGCAGTCAGGATGAAGGCCGGTGTGATTAATTCAGGTGCTTGAACTATTTCATTCAGTTCTGAAATAACATCAAACCAATATTTCTGAAGGAAAGGGCAAGACCATAAAATATGCACCCCTCTGACTTGTCAGCAACTGCATCCCCTCCAACATTTCCCCGGATCCCCCTCCTTGTACTTAGCAATGACATCTGGGGTTCAAAAGTAACATAGTCTGGCTTTCCAGGAAATTTCCCTTCAGTATGTCTTAGATGAGACCTTAGAATAGGGAACGGTTGCCTTTTGCCAAAGATCTTTATCAATCTCTACCCCTGTATCTTCTACTCATCGCTGTCTGACAGGCTCCAGGGATCCAGTGCAGTTGTCTCTAAGCACTTGATACAACTGACTAATAATATGCTCCTGCATTCCACCTTTCAAGTGGTGCCTGACCAATCCCACCAAAGGAGATGGGGTCTCCACCACTTTTGACAGGGGCTCCTCATGCGGAAGAAGATAGTTTCTAAACTTCATATAAATTTGGTATTGATCTGAGGGCAGTTTATAAATAGATTGTAGGTATGTAAAGGAAAGCAGACCTGATGGGCCTATAACTTGGAACACAAAACACAGGTGGTAAGATTCCCAGCCCTTCAGTAAAGAGGCAAACCCAGGTGGACCTATATCTGTGTCATATGCCAAGGTGGAGAGGTAGCACCTCTCAGGCGAGGACAGAGCAGAACGGCTGATTTGAATACAAACTCTAAAGAGTTCCCCAGTGAACTGCATAAACCTATTCAGGGGAAAACATCTTGGGGGATTCCCCAGGATATATAGGGGGGAAGTAGTCTAGCCCATTGAGGGTTGCTTCAATATCCTTCTAATATGCTGTATAAGAACTAGAGATATGTAAGAGGACAGTGCGTACTTGTGCTGCTTGTGCATATTTCTTTAAACTTGGTATGTTAAGGCCCCCTTGAGTTGTAGGTAGTTGCAATATGCGAAATTTAAATCGGGGTGGCTTACCCTCCCAAAGAAACCTAGAAATTAACTTATCCCAGGCTGAAAAGTAAGTATTAGAGGGCATGACGGGCAGGGTCTGTAGGAAAAAAAAAAGGACTCGAGGCAGAATATTTTGCTGGATGGTTTCTGCTCTGCTTACCAACTCAAAAGGGAGGTTTGTCCATTTGGATAGGTCTGCAGTTATTTGCTGAGTGATCAGTTCAAAGTTACCCAGCTCCACGTGTATTAGCCATAAGGGGATCTTGACTCCAAGATATCTCATTTCAACTCGGTTCCAGCAGAATGGGAAAGCCCTCTTCAGATCTCTGGTAGGGTTGAATGAATAATTTAGTACTTCCGTTTTGGAGCTATTTAGTTTTCTAACCAGAGAGATTCCCAAAAAGATTAAGCTGTTCCCACACTGCCGGGACAGAGGATTCAGGTGAAGTGATTGTCATCAGAATGTCGTCTACAAATAGTGTGAGCTTATATAACCTACCCCCACCCCATGGATATCCCTTCAATATTAACTTGGTGCCGGATATTAGCTGCCAGTGGTTCCAGATACAAGGCAAATAGCAGTGGGGACATAGGGTAACCTTGTTGGGTACCTCTGGCCAGTGGGAAGGGGGGGTGACAGTGAGCCATTCAACTTGAGATATGCCACTGGGGATTGGTATATTCTCTGTATTTGGGAAATAAATTTATCTGGGAAGGCAAAACGTTTGAGTGCAGCCCAAAGATAGGGCCAAGAGACCCTGTCAAATGCCTTCTCGGCATCTAAGCCGAGAAGGACTAGTGGGATTTGTCTGGGTCAGGCATGTTCCGTTAATAACAGGACCCGCCTAATTGCGTCATGTGCTTGATGCTTCATAATAAAACCAACCTGGTCCCTGTCTACAAGTTGTGGGAGCAGCGTATCTACTCTATGGGCCAGGGCAGACATAAACAACTTGTAATCGGTGTTTAGCTTTGAAATTGGCTGATATGATCCCATCAGGGTAACATCCTTTCCCGGTTTGGGGAGGGCTGCTACCTCAGCATACCTCCATGAAGGTGGGGGAAGACCCCCTTCTTGTATTTCCCGAAAAGCTTTAAGTAACGGTGGAATAAGCAGTGTGCTCCATTTTTTGTAAAACTCCACTGGGTACCCTTTGGCTCCCGGTGCTTTTTGAGTTTTAGTTAGTTTAAGAGAGGCCTTGATTTCCTCCGCAGTAATGGGGCATATGAACCCCTCCACCTGTGACGGAAAAGTTGTGGAAGGGAGGTATTCTGCAAGTATTTTGCTAGTTGTGGTGAGGGAAGTATAGTATCCTCCGAATAAAGGCTTTTGTAGTAGTCAGCCATGGCCTGCCTGATGGCTGTAGGGTGCACCAGAAATTTTCTGGTTTTAGGGTCATACAACTTTGTAACCATCAGCTGTTGTCTCATCCCCCACAAACGCCAGGCTAAGTGCCTTGTGCTTCTGGGTCCACCTTCCTGGTATTTAAGTTTTAAATAGAGCAGCTGCTGTCCTATTTTCTGGACTGTTACTCTCTGTAACTTTTGTTTAGTGATCTGGAGTTGGGATTTGACAGTCAGATCCCCCTGACAGAGACTCGCCTGCATCAGCTTGTAGATCAGTTTGGAGGGCTTCCCTAACTTTCTTTTTGTGGGTTGAGTATCTTATAATCTCCCCCTTAAGCACAGCTTTGAAGGTATCCCATTTTATTGTGAAATGAGTCTCTGTGGGGTCATTATCTGTTATAATCAGGGGGATATTTTCCTTTATCATATGACTAAACTCTGGGTCTTGAAGGTAGGATAAATTAAGCCACCAGAAAGAGCGCTTTTGGGGTTTGTCGACTTCTATTTTTAGTAGAGGCGGACATGGTCAGACAAAATAGAAGCCCCCACTGAAATATCTTGAATTATCTCCAGGTATTCAACAGATGAGATTAAATAATCCAACCTCGCAGAGGTGTTGGTTCTAGGGAAGTAGTGTGTGTATGCCCTAGCTGAAGGGAAGAAATGGCACCACACATCTACCAGGCCCAACGTGGGAAGGGTCACCCTCAAGTATTTCTGAAGTGGTGTGGCTCTATGTCTAGAGGGTACAGAAGTATCCAAAGTTGTATTTAAGGTAACATTAAGATCTCCCTCTATCACATATATATACCGTGTTTGTGAAAGAAAGTCATCAAAAAATCTCCGTGCCACCTGTAATGGGCAACCTGGGGGCAGGTACACTGATGCCAGTGTGATCTGTGTAGAGTGAAATTGCCTGACAACAATAACATACCTACCTTCACTATCTATAATTTGATTCTGGACCGAAACGGCACCCCACGAGGGACTAGTATCGCTGTCCCCCTCCTATGCCTGGAGGTATGCGAGGAAGCAATCACTGTCTGGAATACCAAGGATTTATTTATTTATTTTATTTTATTTATTCAATTTTGGTAACCGGGTAAGCCTGCTGAGCCCCGAAGGTCCCTTTTTCAGGGGCGACCCGGAGTTAGTTACACAGTTGGACATTTCATATACAGAAAAGGTACAGAGCAAGCATTTGACCATATCAGGTTACAATCTGGTCATCACGTTACAGAGTACAGAGGTCAAATCTTTAGTACATGGTATGGGTTAGGCATTCACACATTAGGAAAAGAGTAAATTAGTATGGGGAATGGACATTAGTGGACAATCAGGACGAGGGACATTGAGACTCCGGCTGGCAGAGGACTGGACTAGCCTGTGCCACCGAGGGTTTGTGAACTAGTCTCTATTACTCAGTGTTCTTACACATGTACAAGTGGTATTGCTTAAGTGATGTGCTCACAACCTAGCTTGGAAGATTCCCAAGGAGGTCGCGTCCTGCAATTGTTGTGGGAGCTTATTCCATAGCACCAGGGTTGCATGGGCGATGGATTTATCACCCGCTGCAGTGTAAGCCCTGGGTATTTCGAGGAGATTTCTCCCAGTGGTCTGAAGCTGTCTGCCCGTGCTCTTAGAGACCAGCAGCCCAGTCAGACTATCGGGGGGGGGGTGTTGAGCAGCTTATATGCAGTGCATAACAATGGGTACCGAAGTCGATTTGTAAGGGACAGCCATTTAAGGGAGGCCAGTGCCTCGCAGTTATGTCTCCTTTTGTGAGACAAAGTGGCGAAGTGGGCCACCTTGTTGTATAGTACCTGCATTCTGGTGTGCTCCTGTTTTCCTAGTCCTTGCATGGCAGAGGCGGCATAGGTCAAGGTTGGTAGCAGGATGCTGTTGGCTGTTGTGATCCTGGTCTCGGGACTAGATGAGCATTCAGGTGGTAGAGCAGGCCCAGTTTGTAGTGAAGAGTTTTGGTTATTTGATCAACATGAGGCTTCAGAGAAAGGCCTTGGTCCAGTTTCAGATCCAGATATTTTAGAGATTTCACAACCTCAATAGAGGTGCCCGTAGAAGAGACTATTGAAAGTAGAGAAGTTCGGTCCTGTCCAAGTGTTCTGGGACCGAAGACCATGGCCTTAGTTTTTGTGGCATTAAGATTTAAGCTTAGAATGTTCTGTTGGGGGAGAAGTGTCTCCTGGAGGAGAACAATGTCAGGTCAGTCCTGTTTAAAGAAGCGGGGCAATCTCTTATGTGTAATGGGGTTGTGAATGCCATTCACATTGAATGACATGATAAGGGAGGTACTAACCATTTTTATGAATATGGTGGTAAGTTGTTAAACAGGGTGAGCCCCCTCCTTTCCTCCCAGCCCCTAAGTTCACCCCTAGTAGGATCTCTCCAGCTTCAATTTTTCCTGTTCCCATCCCTAGTTGAGGACTTTTACCTGTGTTGCTATCTGATAAGTCAGCAGACTCCCCATCCAGGCAGCTCATTCAAGCAAAATCTCCCTTCCTAATTGTAGTGGACTTGGACTGTATTGCACATTTTCTATTACAAAACCATAACTCAGTGGCCAACAGGAGACAATGAGAACCAAAATAACAACTTGGTAGCATGTGAAACAATATCTCTGATATAGTGGAAATAGTGTCAGCATCATAATTCAAATTGTGCTCATTCTTATTAGTTCATGGTGGTCACCATTGGCTTCCAAGGCAGGAGAAACTGTAAATCCTTTCCCTTTGCATGCTGGAGAAGCACAGCTGTTGTACTGCTCCGTACCAGACTGGGGGGTAAGTCCGGAGCAATCTATGCCCCAGGGCCCCGGAGGACCACTATGATCCCAGATTAAAATAGTAGCAAGAAGGAAAGAACAAAAAAAGGCAGGAGGATAAGTAACAGCTCAAATAATTTTAGCTACGTGGAGGCCTAGAAGGTTTACCATCTTGGCTTATTCCCCCTTACTTAGGCATCACCCTTGAAAGTTAAAGCCTTTAATGCAAACTTATTTTAAATGCCCAAGATGTACATCGATAAATAAGTAAGGTCGCATTACAGACCTCATGAAGCCAGGGACTACAGAATTTTGAAAATAAATATAAAATATTCAGGGCCTTTTCGTCGCAACCAGATCTGAATAACTCATAGTATCATATTCACAGTTAGAAGGAAAATGTAGAAAGTCCCAAAGTAAAAGGAAAAAAGAAAGCAGTTCAGTCAGTGTCCTGAGTCATTTTGTGATGCACTTCAAAGGCTGGCCCCAATACTACAAATATGGCAATATTCAAAGAACTCAGTGAGTTCCAAGTTGTTCCTGCATGCAGAGGATGAAAAGTACAGGGAACTGGGGGACAGGGAGGAGATAAGACTCTCAGGTGGTCCCACAACAAGTGACCGATATCTCCACATTTTTAGAGGATCAGATTAACTGTGGTGTTGCAGTTTAGAGTCGGGGCCTGCCTCGGAAGCCCAGGTCAGGGAGCATCCCTCACCTCACCGTCTCCCTACTTCCACCCCAACCCATAACCCAGCACCTGTCCCTCAGCAGTTCGCACTGAGGCAAAAAGTAGAAGCGAGGTAGAGAGAATATCCCCTATCTTCAGGTCTCCGTGGAGTTGTTATCCTTCCTACGGAATTCAGCCAGATGTTATTTCAGGTCAGGAACACTACCCTCTCCATTTTCACTCCTGTCTCTTTCACGATCTATTGCAGCTGCCATTTGCCAGCGTGGGGGCTGAGGAGGTTGTGCAGAGGCAGTACGTGGTCGTTCTGGAAAAACTATGCCCTGTTTGATCAGCTCCTCCCGTACCTCGTCAGCCGAGGAATATTCTTGCTTTCCTGAAGGGAGAAGAACAGTCAGCTTTGCAGGGTAAGGTATGGTAAATTTAATGCCTTGAGCTTTCAGCGTGGGTAAAAGTGGGAGGTAGGCTCTACGTTGTTTCATTGTCTGGGGCGCATAGTCGTGATCGATACAAAATATTTTTTAGGCGTGAAAGACTTTTTGTTTTCGCCAAGCTGTCAGTAGGACTTGTTCCTTCACTGCATAGCTATTGAAGGGTACAATAATTGAGCACGGGCTGGCTGTGGCTGAGGCAGGCTTAGGGGCCAAAGTCCGATGTACCCTCTCAAGATCTAACACCATGTCCTGTGGAAGGTCTAAGGCTGTTTGGAGCAGGTTTGAAACAGATTATTTTATTTTTGAACCTTCTGCGCCTTCAGGACTACAGTACAGACATATGTTTTTATGCCTCGCTCCATTCTCAGCATCTTCTTGATGCAGTTCCAGCAGTTCTTGGTGTTCTTATAGCCAGTGTACTAGGCCCTCCAAGTCATTCACTCTATTTTCTGTGGCAGTGACCTAGCATTCTGTGTCATCTGCTCTTTGTTCTAAAAATGTCACATCTCTGAGAATCTCCCCATAAAGTTGCTTGATGTCAGCTCTAAATGCGTAAAGCTCCTAGTAAATAGTACCAAGCTTTATTTTTTTATTCTTGACCTTCGATGTGCACTGGGTTGCATTTGCAGGTTTGGCAGAGGAAGTCGCAGGTCGCGTTAGCATGGTGTCCATGTCTGAGGCCTCTGAATTGGATCGTTCAGCATCCACGACGTACTCGTCCATTTTTCGGGACATTATCAGCTCAGCACCTTTGTTTCCCCTCTTAGTCATGGTTCAAGAGCGATTTTGTTTTGAAGAGCAGCGTGATAGAGGGGAAATTGCTAGGGAGGAAAACGGAGCGGTTTGTCTAGGCTGCCATCAACCTCAAGGGCGGAACTGGAAGTCGAGTCAAAGAAGCGGCTTTTTAGGAGGAGGGAGACACATCACATCCAAAAAGTCTGCCTCATCCTCCTTGGTGGCTATTGAATAGAAAGGTCAAAAGTGTCCACAGTGTGCTAGATAAAGATACAATGAGAGGAAAAAATCTTCCCGGCCATGGGAAAGAGAGCCAAATTCTTGGTCAGGAGTATCCTCAGCACCCTCTTAATCATCATCTCCCCCGTGAAAGAAAATGTCCTGGCCGAGACCAGGGTCCGAAGGGATAGGTGTAGCAGAACTAGCTGGGGCACCGAAAAGAGAGCCAACAGCCTGAAAAGTTTGGTACAGTTGCCAAGCCTTTGCTATCTCCTCCGCAAAGGGTATATCTTGTTGTGACACTGCTATCTCCCTTTGCTTTTCAGCGGGAGGAGCAGTGATATATTTTTCCTTTTGTTTCTTTTTAGAAGACCCTGAATCAGGGACCTGCTGTGAATATCTTTTTTGTCTGGCTTGGTCAAGAGGCTAGAAAGGGAAGGAATCAGATTAATTTCAGTGCATTAACTGCTCACTGCTATTTTATTGCTTCTTTTACTGCTTATTGTTGATTTCTCTCAGTAGCAGGTTCATTTTTTGACTACTTATTAGGGGCCAAAAAGGGAATTATTTTGCAGCTGTTGAAAGTCTGAAACCTATTTTGGTGTGATTAAAGTAAGGCTGTTATTTCTTTGAATTAGAAACCTATTTATTCTCATTTCAAACCTAATTCAGTGTGCTTTTAGTGGGGGCTGTTATTTCTTGGCTATTTTTACTTTCTCTTTGAAAATTTGAAACCTATTTTGGTGTGATTTAAGTGAGGCTGTTATTTTTTTAGAAACATATAAGCTGATGGCAGATACGGACCGCAAGGCCCATCCAGTCTGCCCATTTTTTCTACCTTATGAATGTGCCTTAGGCTTTTACTCTGTCAATGGCCTAGCTAGTCATACTCATCTGTATTGCTCCCTTATGCCTATCCTATGCCTGTTTGAAGCCCTGCACTGTATTCATATCCACCACTTCCTGAGGTAGGCCGTTCCATGAATCCACCACCCTTTCTGTGAAAAAGAACTTCCTCACATTACCCCTTAATCCGCCTCCCTCTAATCTCATGCTGTGTCCTCTTGTCCTGCTTTTTTCCTTATATTGAAACATGTTAGACTCTTTCACCTTGTTAATGCCCTTAAGGGGTTTGAATATTTCGATTATATTACCTCTCTCCCTCCTTTGCTCTAGGGTATACATATTGAGCTCAGTTAATCCGTCTTCACATGTTTTCTGATGCAGTCCCTGCACCATTTTGGTTGCCCTTCTCTGGGCTGTCTCCATTTTGTTAATGAGTTTGTGCAGGTGTGACCTCCAGTACTGCATGCAGTACTCCAGATGGGACCTAACCAGTGTCTTGTGAAAAGGGATTATTACCTCCCTCTTCTGACTTGTGATACCCCTACTAATACACCCCAACATCTCTCTAGTCTTATCTACTGCTTTAGTGGTCTGCTCGGATGATTTCAGGTCATCTGTGATGATGATGCCCAAGTCTCTTTCTTCCTTTGTGACTGCCAGCAACTCCCCTCCCAACCTACAGGTAGCTTCAGGGGTTCCCTCCCCTATGTGCATGATCTTGCACTTCTTTGCGTTAAACCCCAGTTGCCACTCTTCCGATCATTTTGGCAGTTTATCCAGATCTCTTCTTATTCTGCCCACCCCATCTGGAGCATCGACTCTGTTGCAGATCTTGGTGTCATCTGCAAACAGACAAACCTTACCTTCCAGTCCATCTGCAATGTCACTAATGAAGGTATTGAAGAGGACTGGCTCTAGGACTGATCCCTGAGGTACCCCACTTGTGACTTGCATCTCTTCTGACTGTATACTGTTTACCACCACTCTCTGTTTTCTGCCCACCAACCAGTTTGCCACCAAGTTGACCAACTTCTGACCCACCCCGAGCCTACTCAGCTTATTAATCAATCTTCTACTTGTAACAGTATCGAACGCTTTGCTGAAGTCAAGGTAGGCGACATCAACTGCACCCCCCCCCGACCAATCAAAGAAATCTATGAGATTAGTTTGACAGGACCTTCCTGTTGTAAACCCATGCTGTCTTGGATCCTGTGCTCCTATGGATTCCAGGTGCTGCACTATCCTTTCCTTAAGGAGTGCCTCCAAAATGTTGCCCACTACTGAGGTAAGACTGACTGGTCTGTAGTTCCCTGCCTGCTCCCTGCTGCCACTCTTGTGGAGCCGAATCACATGAGCCCTTCTCCAGTCTTCTGGGACCTCTCTTATGCTGAAAGACTCACTAAACAGTTCTGATAATGGCTCTGCTAGTTCCACCTTAGCTCCTTTAGTACCCCGGGATGTATACCATCAGGTCCTATTGCCTTGTCCACCCTGAGCTTAGCGAGCTCTTGTAGGACCCTTTCTTTTGTGCAGGGACTTGTGCACACCTCCCTCCCCTGTGTCCATGGTGGTAAATTGTGGGCCCTGCCCTACCTTCTCCTCAGTAAGTACCGAGCACAAGTATCTATTTAGGATAGACGCTTTTCCTTGGTCCTCCTCCACACACACACACACCCTTTGATTTTAGCAATACCCCCCTCTGGACTTTCTCCTTTCACTAATGTATCTATAGAAAGCCTTGTCCCCTTCTTTCACTGTTCGTGCTATTGTTTCCTCAGTTTGGGCCTTTGCCTGCCTTACTGCCTTCCCTGCATTCCTTAGGGAAGTTTGATATGATTCCCTATCTTTCGTCCCGCTGCGTTCCCTTATATTTCCTGAAGGCCAGCCTTTTGGCTCTGATCTTTTCTGCTACTGTTTTTGAGAACCAAAGTGTTTTCTTCCTTCTTTTGCTCTTGCTTTTCTCCCTAACACAATGGGTTGTTGCTTCAAGTATTGCATCTTTAATGCTTGCCCACTTTGCCTGTACCCTCTCACCTGTATTTCTTCTTGCCAGGGCTAGCTTAACTCTGTTGGCCATCTTATCAAAGTCAGCTCCTCTGAAGTCCCATATTTTTGCCTTGGAATGGGATGATTTAGTTCTAGTAGGCACATTGAACCATACCATGTGATGGTCACTGGCTCCTAGGTGACCTTCTACCTGGAGATCTGTGATCTTTTCCACATTAGTCAGTACTAGATCCAGAATAGCCCTGTTTCTTGTGGGTTGTTGTACTAGTTGTTTGAGGCCCTCCCCCTACAGGGAATCCACTATGTGTCTACTTCTGGCGCATGTTCCTGCTGGTAGTGACCAATCTGTATCTGGCATGTTGAAGTCTCCCATTATCAGAACCTCCCCTTTAGCTGTCATGTTTTGTATATCTTCTAACAGTAATGTGTCTATGACTTCCCCCTGGTCTGGAGGCCTGTAGACAACCCCAGTTCGTATGGCTGTCCCATTTCCTGTTTCCAGGGTGACCCACAGTTCTTCTGGCTCATTATGTGTATTCTGAATTTCTGTAGCTTTGATATTTTCATTGCCATAAAGGGCCACTCCTCCCCCCTCCTTTTGCATCTTAGTCTCTTCTGAACAGTACACAGCCAGGTACTGATGTCGTCCAAGTGTGGTTACTGGTGAACCATGTCTAACTAATGGCTACTATGTCCAGTTTAGCCTCTGCAATTGTTGCCTCCAGGTCTGGGATCTTGTTTCCCAGACTGCGGGCATTTGTGTACATGATTTTCCATTGACCAGATTTCGGTGTGTTAGTTGCTGGGCAAGATCCGGCATTTCTCCTGCGTGTCGTATGGGAAGCCAGGCCATTTTCCTTACCTGGTGATGCAAATGAAGTACAAACATGCTGAACTCCTGTTTGATCACTAGCTGGGGGGGGGGTTGTTCTCCTGTTCGATGTATCGGGTGCTGCACCCCTCTCCCCATTTGCTAGTTTAAATATTCTGCAAAGACATCAAACTTCTGCCCCAATGCACTGACTCCCTCCTTAGTCAGATGCAGTTCATCGAATTTAAAGAACTTTCGCTCCCAAAACTGTTGCCAGTTACCTACAAATTTGTGTCCTTTCTCCTGGCACCAGCCCTTGAGCCACATGTTTAGCTTCCCTATCGCCCCTTCCCTGACCTTCTGTCCATCTGCCCCCCTCTCCCAGACTGGCAGGATCTCAGCGAAGGAGATGCCGGATGAAATGGATGACAGTTTGTCTCCCAGCCTGGTCAGGTGTTCCTTGGTCTCCACAACTGACCAGCTGGCGAGATTGTTAGTCTCTATGTGTAACAGGACGTTGATGTTTTCTCCTGCTTCCTGCAAGATTTTAGCAATGCAGTCAGTGTCTCTGCAAGCTGATGTACCTGGGAGACATCTGACCATTACTCCCGGCTGGAGGTACTGTAGGTATCAACTCCCCAAATCATGTAGTCTCCTATGATCAGAAGTATTTTGTATTTCCTTTTAGCTTTTTTTGTTTTGATTCCTGTTTTGGGCAAGTTTTGTAGCACTAGCTCCTGTGCTGCAGTGTCCTCTGCCCCTTTGTTTGATTTCAGAGATATAGGCAGATACCTGTTTGTAGTTTTTATATTGTTTGTGGAGGTGATACGTTGGTGAGCACTGAGTGATGGGGCACCCGATTTGCCCCTTCTAACCACCTGCCAACCTCCTGGACCAACTACCCTCTGCAGTCAAGGTGCTTCAGTTGGATGTTGGGGAAATGGTGGGTGGTTCTTGTAATATATTTCCTCCTGAATATGCGATCTGAGGCACGCAATCTCTGCCCATGCTGCCCGGAGCTAAGCCCTAAGATCTCTGATGGTTCAGCATGCAGGACAGCATCCTAAATCCTGTATAACTGTCCTTTTGAAAAGTGTCCCGCAGTTCTGCAGTTAACAATATCCATTCCAGTTGAGTTGCTGTGTTTATAACCTGGTCTGAGTAATTAGAAGGAAAATGAAAGCAAAATATTTTTTTTGTTTGTTTTTGTATAACTTTTTATAACAAGTTAAATTAATTGTGCCCCTGTAAATGTGGTCACTGTGTGGATATCCCTCTGATCCTCCCCTTCCTGTGTTGCTACAGGAAATTTCATGACTGTGCTACTCTATAAAAGGAGTGTAGCATGGGGTGGTAGGGGATGGGGTGGGTGGTTGGGCCCTTTCCTTGATGAAAAAGAAGAACCAGGGTCCTTAAAGAACTAAGAGAGGTGGTGGCTGAACCTCTGGCTATCCTGTTTAGCCGATCACTGGAAACAGGGGAGGTACCCAAAGACTGGAGGACAGCAGATGTAGTCCCCTTATACAAAAGTGGGAACAAAGAGGAAGCAGGGAACTACAGACCAGTCAGCCTCACCTCGGTAGTGGGGAAGATCATGGAAGCACTACTGAAGGAGAGATTGGTGGAACATCTGGTTGTCAATGGACTACAGGGCAAGGCAGCATGGTTTCACCAGGGAGGTCATGTCAGACCAACCTCGTTGAATTTTGACTGGGTGACTAGGGAGGTGGATCAGGGAGGGCAGTGGACATGGCCTATCTGGACTTCAGCAAGGCCTTTGACACTGTGCCACATAGAAGACTGTTACACAAACTGGGGAATATGGGTGTGGGCAGGACAGTAGTGTGGCGGGTAGGTAACTGACTGGGTGGCAGGACACAGAGGGTGGTGGTAAATGGCTGTCACTCCACAGAGGGAAGAGTGACCAGTGGGGTACCACAGGGATCAGTGCTGGGACCGGTCCTATTCAACATCTTCATCAGTAACATGGCGCAGGACCTAGAAGGCAGAATTTCACTGTTCGCTGATGACACAAAGCTCTGTAACAGAGTAGACACACCAGAGGGTGTAGACAGAATGAGAAGCGACCTGCAGAAACTTGAAGCATGGTCAGGGGTTTGGCAGTTGAAATTCAATGCAAAGAAGTGCAAGATAATGCATATGGGGCACAAAAACCCTGGCACAATATATCAGTTGGGGGGTGAGGATATAGCATGCACCAAGCAGGAAAGGGATCTTGGGGTTATCATCTCTGATGACCTCAAGGTAGGGAAACAGTGTGACAAGGCAGCAGGTAAAGCAAATAGGATGCTGGGATGTATAGGCAGGGGCATTACCAGCAGGAAAAGGGAGGTCATAATTCCGCTATACAAGACACTAGTGAGGCCCCACCTGGAGTACAGTGTACAGTTCTGGAGACCATACCTACGTAAGGACACAGACAGGGTGGAGAAGGTTCAGAGGAGGGCAACAAAGATGGCGCATGGATTGCATCACAAGTCCTATGAAGACAGGTTGAAGGAACTGAACATGTACTCCCTGGAGGAGAGAAGGGAGAGAGGGGATATGATAGAGACATACAAGTATCTTACAGGGAGGAACAGAGTGCAGGAAAACACTATTTTTAAGCGAAAAAGATGTTCCAGGACTAGAGGGCATGGGATGAAGTTGGAGGGAGGACGATTCAGAGGAAACATGAGAAAGAATTTCTCCACAGAACAGGTGGTGGACAAGTGGAACACCCTGCCAGAGGAAGTGGTGGGGGCTGAAACAATCACGGGATTTAAGAATGCATGGGATAGACATAAAGGAATTCTGGAGGTCAGGGGTAAGGTACAACAGACTTCTAGGAAAACAAACTGAACTTACAAGCTCAAATGGGCAGACTGGGTGGGCCATAGGCCCTTATCTGCCGACACTGTCTATGTATCTATGTATCTATGGACGAACGAAACAAGGAGGTAAGAGACGAAATACTCAACCATCAAGAAATGCAGTAGCCCTGAAAGCTTAGCCTAATGATAGATAAAACTGTAAACCCTGTAAGCACCACCTGCAACAATTTCACAGAAGATATACCCAGCAAAAAAACACTTTGCTACAGAGAAAAATAAAGCAATAACAGAAGATATACCTTGCAAAAAAAACATTTGAATCAGAGAAGATTACAGCAGTAATCTGTAAGCACAAAACAGTAACAAACCTGTAGGCACACCCTGAAATAATGCCACAGAAAGTATACCCTGCAACAGCAATTTGAATTAGAGAACAATAAAGCAATAAAATGCAAGCAAAAAACAGTAACAAAACATGTAACACACAGTAAATCTGCCTAGCCAAAAGAAGCCTTAATCTTTTTCCTTGCTCCGATAATGTTGTTCATTGCTCTGTCCTTACAAGCAAACCTAGAAGAAAAGTGGTCAGGTGAAGCAAGGTGCCTATCTTCTTTGAATTCTTTGAATTAGATACCTATTTCTTCTAATTTCAAACCTAATTTGGTGTGCTTTTAGTAGGGATGTTATTTCCTTGCTGTTGAAAATCTGAAACCGATTTTGGTGTAATTTAAGTGGGAAGGTTATTTCCCTGCTGTTGAAAATCTGAAACTTATTTTGGTGTGATTTAAGTGGGTCTGTTATTTCCTTGCTGTTTTTACTTGCTGTTGAAAATCTGAAACCTATTTTGGTGTGATTTAAGTGGGGCTGTTGTTTCCTTGCTGTTTGTACTTGCTGTTAAAAATGTGAAACATATTTTGGTGTGATTAAAGTGGGGCTATCATTTCCTACCTGTTTTTATTTGCTGCAAATGTTTGCCCACCCTCTCACACCCATCTCCACTATTAATTAAATGCACTGATAAATCTGATTGACAGAAGCCAAGCACATAGAATAGCAGGGGCTGTGGAGTAGGAGGGGCATGAGGGGGAGTAAGCCTGCCCTCAGCACAAGTTGCAGTAACGTAGAAGTACAGTCGACTCGGGGGCTACAGTAGTGTAAATTACAAAAAAAAAAAAAAAATGACATCAAGTAAAAATACCAAACACAGGAACCTAGAAGAAGAGCTACACATCTAGGGGGAACTAAAAGGAGGGCTTCAGAAATAGACAACTAGTGAAATAGCTAACAGACAAATAGTGTAATGGTGTAATTACACAAATAGTGTAATAGTTGTAGAAGTGCAGAATAATGTGGGGAGTGGTGCAATGCAGTGGATGTGGGGCAGCTGTATTCAGACAGACCTTCTGGATGTTGAGGTGCTGTCCTATATGCAGGAATCTGTCTAAACCAGTAGCCAGACTCAAAGCAGAGGAATACTGGGTAAGGAGCACCTTTGCCCCCATCCAGAGACCACCCAGTCCAACACCACTGCCTCAAAGGATGCCAAGAATGAGGAGCACTTGGACAACGGTGGGCTCAGGAAGGGTTTGGACGGTCAAGCAGAAGCACATCCCTAATCCTATTCCATTCCAGAACTCATATGCTGCACTGGCAAATGGGGACAACCAGACAAAGGCACCCGAAGAAGTGGAAGGGAAGGATGTGGAGGTCAACCTAGGAGGTGACCTCAGTGGGGCAGGGGACCAGTGGACCCCAGAGAAGGAGGAAGCGAATCCTGGTGGGGGACTCTATCATACAGGGGATTGAGCTAGGAACACGCAAGGGGGAGGACAGGGAGGTGAGGTGCCTACCAGGTGCCGGGCGTAGAGGGATGGGAGGAAGATCCTGGGTATTGCCGGGAGGGCAACACAGGAGGGAGAGCTGGATGTCATTATCCACCTAGGAACAAATGACCTGGCAAATGGGGAGCCTAAGGAAATTCAAGAAGAGTCTAGAAAATTGGGGAGGGGTCTCAAGCAAGTAGCTACTGCCGTCACCTTCTCACAAGTACTACCTGTGAGAGGAATGGGAGAGCAAAGGGGGCATGCAACAGGAACTTTAACACATGGTTGAAGAACTGGTGCTGCTAGAAAGGGTTTAGATTCAATGGTGACTGGGGACCCACTAGGAGGGATGGGGGCTTGTTCAAGCCTGACAGCCTGCATCCATCCTGGAGGGGAATACAAGCACTCAATGAAAAGTTTAAATGCTACATGGACAAGCATTTAAACTAGCTGGGGGGTGGTGGCAGGTCAGCAAGGATTGTACCTAACTGCCCACTCTCCCCATAGCTAGCAGTGGAACCAGAGAACAGGAGGAGGAGATATCACTACAAAGCAGTGTGCAAAAGACTGAGATAGGCACCCAAGGGGTAGATAGGCAGAAAAAGGACAAAATACAATGGAAGGGCAGACTACAGGGAGAACCAGGGATAAAGGACAACCAGGAAGGGGACTGGAGTAGGACAGCAAAACAGTCCAGGGAGGTCACATCATGGAAAGTCATGTGTGCCAAGGCCATGAGCCTTAGCAACAAGATGGAGGATCTGTAGGCTGCCAAGGTGCAGTCAGACCTGGACATTGTGGCCATCACAGAGACCTGATGTGATGATAACCATGACTGGGAGATGGCCATACCCGATTACAGCATATTCAGAAGAGACAGAGCAGACAGGAAGGGAGAAGGAGTGGCACTTTATGTGAAAGATGCATAAAGTCCACTAGCACAGGAGGAAGAGACAGATAGGGAGTTAATGCTAGCCACGCAAAGGATGGCAGACAAGGGAGAGGTGGTGCTGGTTGGAGACTTCAATAGTCCAGACGTGGACTGCAGCCTCGCAGCAGCATCAACTAGGAGCAGATTTATCCTGGGATCCCTTCAGGGTGCCTTCCTTAAGCAACTGGTCACAGAATGAACTCGGCAGAAGGCAATACTGGACCTCGTGCTCACAAATGGGGACACTGTGATGGGGTAACAGTGGGAGAGCACCTGTGGAACAGTGACCACTGGTCACTGTGGTTTGAAATAACAGAAGGAGCAGAACCAAACCACACAAAAACACGTATCCTGGGTTTTAGGAGGGCAGATTATGGGAAAATGAGGACATGTTTGAAAGACACACTAATAGGAATGGGGAGGGAATTGTGGGTGGAGAAACAGTGGGCAATATTTAAAACAGGGATTACAAGAGCAACACAGTTATGCGTTAAGCAGGTTAGCAAGGGGAAAAGGAAGAGGAGGCCATTGTGGTTTTCCAAGGAGGTAGCAAAGAAAGTGAAAGTCAAAAAGATTGCATTCAGGTAATACAAAAAGACACAGGCAGAAGGGGATAGGGAGAAGTACCAGGAGAAGCAAAGGGAGGCAGGGAGGTCAGTAAGGGAAGCCAAGGCTCAGACAGAACAGCGCATCACAAAATCAGTGATTAGAAGGGACAAAACCTTTTACAGGTACATAAGTGAAAAAAGAAAAGGGTGAAGGGAGGGATAGTGAGACTGAATGGGGAGGATGGGAGCAGCATGGAGGATGACAACAGTAAAGCTGACATACTAAACAGATATTTCTGCTCAGTCTTTACTAAGCAAGTGGAGGGGAGGGTAACAGGCCTGAAGGGAGTACAAGGGGTGGGAAGGGCACGGAAATGAACACGTCCCTTTACATGGGAAAGGGTCCTAAAGGAATTGGAAGGAATAAGAGTCGATAAAGCAATGGGGCCGGATGGGGTGCACCCCAGGGTCCTAAAGGAATTAAGAAAGGGGGTGGCTAAACCTCTGGCAATCCCGTTTAGCCAATCACTGGAAACAGGGTAGGTATCCAAAGACTGAAGGACAGCAGATGTAGTCCCTATATACAAAAGTGAGAGCAAAGAGGAAGTGGGGAACTACAGACCAGTCAGCCTGACCTCAGTGATTATGGAAGCACTACTGAAGGAGAGACTGGTGGAATATCTGGTTGCCAGCAGACTATAGGACCCAAGGCAGTATGGTTTCACCAGGGGGCAGTCGTGTCAGACCAGCCTCATTCAATTTTTCGACTAGGTAACAAGGGAGATGGATCAGGGGAGGGCAGTGGACGTGGCCTATCTGGACTTCAACAAAGCCTTTGACACTGTGCTGCATAGAAGGCTGTTACACAAACTGGGGAATAAGGGAGTGGGCAGGACAGTAGTGCAGTGGGTGGGTAATTGGCTAGGTGGGAGGACACAGAGGGTGGTGGTAAATAGCTGTCATTTCACAGAGAGAAGAGTAAGCAGTGGGATGCTGCAGGGGAACAGTGCTGGGACTGGTCCTATTCAGCATCTTCATTGGTGACATTGCACAGGACCTAGAAGGCAGAATTTCCCTGTTCACTGACGACACGAAGATTTATAACAGAGTGGACATGCCAGAGGGTGTAGACAGAACGAGGAGGGACCTGCAGAAGCTTGAAGAATGGTCAAGGGTTTGGGCAGTTGAAATTTAACACAAAAAAGTGCAAAATAATGCACATGGGGCACAAAAACCCTGGAACAAGATATCAGTTGGAGGGGTTAGGCTATAGCATGCACCAAGCAGGAAAGGGACTTTGGGGTTATCATCTCTGATGACCTCAAGGTAGGGAAACAGTGTGACAAGGCGGCAGATAAAGCAAATAGGATGCTGGGATGCATAGACAGGGGCATCACCAACAGGAAAAGGTAGGTCATAATTCCACTATACAAGACACTAGTGAGGCCCCACCTGGAAGTACAGTGTGCAGTTCTGGAGACCTTGCCTATGTAAGGAAATGGACAGGGTGGAAAAGGTTCAGAGAAGGGCAACAAAGATGGTACAGGGATTGCATCACAAGTCCTATGAGGACAGGCTGAAGGACCTGAATATGTACTCCCTGGTGGAGAGAGGGGATATGATAAAGACATACAAGTACATTATGGGGAGGAACAGGGAACAAGAAAACACTATTTTCCAGTGAAAAAGATATTCCATGACTAAAGGGCATGGGATGAAGCTGGAGGGAGGGTGATTCAGAGAAAATGTGAGGAAGACTTTCTTCGTAGAAAGGGTGATGGACAAGTGGAACACCATGCCTGAGGGAGTGGTGGGGGCTAAAACAATCATGGAATTTAAGAATGAATGGGGCAGACACAAGGGAACCCTGGAGGTCAGGGGGTAAGGGGCAACAGTCTTCTAGAAAAATTTAAAGTGATCTTATGAGCTCAAATGGGCAGACTGGGTGGGCCATAGGCCCTTATCTGTCCACAGTATCTATGTCATTATTATTTTTATCAGACTTATTTTCTGTGGGGTCCTTGGTGGATCTGTCTTTAGACTTGTGATGAGAGGGGCCCTCTTCTGAATCTTTAATAGAGGGGGAGGCAGACTGAGAAGCATAATTTCTAGCCTTATGGCCGATTTCTTACCTTTTTTGAGCAAGTAAAAAGATAACGCTTACAGACAGAAGAACAGCGACTGGCCAAAAATGTATAAATCAGGCTTGTGCAGGCAGTCTGCATTGTCCACAACCTAAAGGTTTCAGTAATGTGGAAAGAGCAAAGGAACCAGTCCTCTTTTTGGGTCTGTCTGACTTGCCAATTTGTCAGAGGGTCCAGGAAATTTTATTCAAAAAAAAAAAAAATAGAAAGGGTTCCCAGTGCTGTGGTGCAGCAGAAAAAACATCTCCCAGTTAAGGGAAAATAAAGAAATGCGGTTTAAATTTGAGGAACCGCTTTAAAAATAGGTATCCGCAGAAAAAATAATACTAACATACTAAAAAGCCAGCAGAATGGGCCAAATGGTCTGTCTTGCCTGCTCGAAAGCCAGCAACCTAATGGCTGCCCGCCTCACCCCCCACCCCCAAGCGTGACTTCTTTAGATTCAGTTTCCCCTTGTACCTGTCCCACTCCTTCTTGAAGCCCTCCACTGTGCCCTCCTCAACCAGCCTCCCTGGAAGTGCATTTCATGGCTCTACCAACCTCTCAGTGAAAAAATGCTTCCTACGTTCCCCCTTATAATTTCCCCCCTCCAACTGCCACTCATGTCCCCTGGTCACTCCCCCCTTCTTCAGCCTAAACAACTCCCTGGTTCCACTCCAAATTATTCCCTTTATATACCTGAAAACCTCTATCATGTCTCCCCTATCCCTCCTCTCCTCCAGTGAGTCAAGCCCGAGCTCTTTCAGTCTCTCCTCATAAGGCCTCACTTCCATACCCTAAATCATCCTGGTCACTCTCCTCTGGACCCTTTCCAGCAGCGCTATGTCTTTCTTCAGATGTGGTCTCCAGAACTGCACACAGTACTCCAGCTGCGGCCTAAGGCATTATATAGAGGGAGAATCACCTATCTGCTTCTGGACGTAATTCCCCTGGCTATGCAACCCAATATCCTGTTTGCCTTGGCTGTAATTTTTCTACAATTTTCAGAGTTATTCATTTTAACATCTACCACCACCCTTAAATCCCTTTCTCCCAATGTGGCATGCAGTGTGACCCCTCCCAGGGTATATGTATCTATATATATATGGCCCGGGTTTTTGACCCCCAAATGAGGAACTTACATTTCCCAGCATTAAATTTCAGTCCCCACTTCCTTAACCACCCCTCCAGGGTATCCAGATCTCTCTGGACTATCTCCCTTGCTTTCTCACTATTCACCAGTGCTCCCAATTTTGAATCATCCGAAAAAAGACTCAACCTATTTCTAACCCCCCTCCCTATATCCGAGATGTAGGCATTGAACAAGACTGACCCCAATACTGAACCTTGAGGGACTCCACTGATTACCTTCCTAGGGGAGGATAATATCCCACCCACCATTACCCTCTGTAAACACCCCGAAAGCCAATTTTCAACCCAGTTTAGCTCCTGTCCTCCCACCCCCATCTCCCCCATTTTTGCTAACAGTCCACTATGAGGTACTGAATCAAATGCCTTGCTGAAATCTAGCTATAGGACATCCACCGGCCTAGGTCTAGCCAGGGTCTCTGTCACCCAATCATAAAACTCTACGAGGTTGGTCTGACACTATCTCCCTGGGACAAAGCCATACTGTTTATAATGTTAAAATAAAAAATCTGCTGAATTTTTAACTCACAAGCGATATTTTTTAGTCAAAAGAAGGCGCAGGAACACGGAAAAATGAGGCAACTTTCCAATCCTGGGAACTAAGGAACCGAAGAAAACACACAAAAAGCACTAAAACTTACTAAAACACTCTAAAAGCAGCACACAAAAAAATCACAGATAAAATGAAAATTAACTACTTCAAGTGAAGGTTTGAGGAGAGAGCTCCAGGGCAGACTTGTCCAGTCAGTGGAGAAATTAATCTGATTGAAGTACAGCAGGACCTACAGGCAGCACTCTCTTACTACAACCAGATTGGCTAATTCCCTGGCATCATTAGCATAACTCCACCTCCAGGGCAGCTGAACCCAGCTGTCATAACTGCACTAGTCAAGCATACTAATGGATTCCTGGGATGAGAAACTGAAAAATAGATATCTATGAATTTAAAGTGAATGGTAGGGGAAGTCTGGAAATAAGGCCAATACCAGGTAACAGGGTAACTGATAGCAAAGAATTTAAAGAGTACAAGTTCCTGCTCGAGAATGCAATGAGCCTAAATGTTATAAAAAATATCTGAACTGGAATTAATACTGCTTAGGGATGACATAGATTTTGCTGCCATTACTGAGACATGGTGGGACGAGACTAGCCTCTGGTCAAGAGAAATCCAGGGATACAAACTATTTTTTTAAAAAACAGATCCTACAAGAAGGGAAGTGAAGTTTGTATTTACACAAAACAAATATATGACTGTGCAGAAATCACTATAGATAATAACAGCATTACTGATATTGAAAGCATATGGCTTCAAATACACTTCAATAATAAAACAACTATCACCACTGGAAATTGTTACAGACCTCCATCAAGTGCCCCAGTATACGATATACAGCTACAGAAAGACATATCAATGGCAGCTAATTCTTCTGAAGTTATAATGGGTGACTTTAATTTCCCCAGCATAAACTGGACTCAGTTCATTTGCAGCTCTACCCATGAATCAGCATTCTTGAATTCTCTACTACGTCTGAGCCCGACTTAAGGACATCCAGAATCTCCGTCTTCTGTGCAGAGTCTTTCAAGGCATTCACAAGCTCTTATCCCCGTTCCCAGAGCGCATTCTGGTATTGAACCATATGCGTCAGGAAATTTAGGGATCTAATGGAGCAGGTGGGGGCAGAATAGACCTTCTTGCCCACGTGGTCCAAATAGCGAGACTCTGGGTCAGGAGGCTGGGAGCTAAGGTGCTTTGGCTACTTGGACTTATCGTGGGCAGCTGTAATCATAGACAAGTCCACCTGAGGGTGCACTGCCAGGAAAGGCTCATCCCTCAGGGCTCTGTACAGCCTATCTGACTTTTTGGGAACTGCTGTGACCGAAGCTGGATGCTTCCAGGTAATTCTGGTAAGATCCTGGAAGGTGTCCTCCAAAGGAGGCACCATGAGAGGTTTGGGCTCCTTTTGCCTCAGGTACTTGGCTAGTCACCGGCGTTCCGGATCCAGGTCCTCTGTATCCCATTCATTAGAGGCCTGGATGTGCCTCATGACGTCCACAAAGGTTGGATCATCAGGAGGCGAGCGGGGCTGGTCTTTTCTCCTGGGGAACCCCCGATCCCCGAAATGGGAGAAGAGGAGGAGGAGGATGACCGGCTACTAGGCGACGAGTAGCCGGACCTGCTCTATGACTAGTCCCACTCAAATGTCGGTGGCTCACTGACCAACATTGGTCCAAGGACTGACGACGGAGCGATGACTGACGCCGGTTCGGGGACCGACGTCGGGAGTGGGCCCACTCATCTGAGTGGGAACGGCTCCTAGTATGAGACCTAACCCAGCGTCAGCTACCTGCCCTCAGTGAGCGCCGGTGTCGGTCTGTGGACCGTGATTGGGAACGAGCCCTGGAGGGTGGGTGTGGTAATGGCCTCTCGGGGGTCTTATTCGGTGAAGGAACACCCTCCGGTTGAGGTTTACCTGATGGGTCTGGTACCAGTGACGGGGCCGGCTTCGAGGGGTCCTGCTTTTGGACTTGGCCCCACCAGAAATGAAAAAGTTGCTGGAGCTCCTCCTTGGTAAACACCGAGGCCGCTGTCCCGGAAAGGGAACCTCTGAAGTGTCTGGCCTTGAGGGGGAGCCTCTAGAGATCCCAGAGGAGAGGAGGACTTGGGGGATAAAGACGCTGTCCCTTTGCCGGTAGCATCAGGATCCTTCGCCCCTTCTACTGGCGTCGGTACCAGGACCAACGATGGATTCAGGGGGGGGTGCTGGAGTGTCCTCAGACTCCAGGGGCTTACCCTTATCCGGACCTTGGCAGGCAGGGCCGTGGCTTGTGCCTCCAAGGTCTTAGGGGTTACTCTGAGTGGCATCACCTTCGGCCTAGCAGGCTTCTCCCCAGACGTACCTGCTTTGGCTTCTACTTTCTTTGCAGGAGTGGAATCCTTCTTTGAGTGTTGCTCTCCAGAGCCTGCGGAAATGAGGCCTTTAGGAGGACCGTGGAGGGACTGGGACCTGGACCGTGGCAGGACCCACTATGGTCCTTGCTCGGGACCGTTTGGATTTCTCCTTATGCTTGGCTTTCTCCTGGAGGTGTGCAGGTCCATCTTCTGCTCTAGAATGAATGCCTTGAGAGCCTTCAAATGGCGGATCGTGGTCCTACTTGTGAAGCCCTGACAGGTGGAACAGGCCGCAGTGTTGTGGTTGAGCCCCAGGCAAAAGACACATCTAGTGTGGCCGTCCTCGGATGGAATCTGACGGCCGCAGCTGCATTTACTGCGATGAGGTCCCAATGAGGAGACCAATGACGGGGAAGATATACATCGGTACTAAAAAAAGTCTATGTTAGGAGTGAAAAAGGCGAAAAACTGAGTTTTTTGCTGGTAGCTGACAAGCTAAGAACTTTCCAAACTCCTGGGTCCGCCCCCTTTTGTACCAGGGCTGACGTCAGGGTGGAGCCGACGATGGGGTGCGGTCCCTGCTGGGTACTGCTGGCTGAGAAGTTTTCCGGTGGGTCCTAATACCTGCGGTTAGTCCTAATGGTTAAAGCCTGCTGCAAGAGCTCCCACTCGAAGTAAGATCTTCAACTTACTAAATATTGGGAGGTCAACAAACAAAATGAAGTTCAATCTAGGAAAATGTACTGTCCTACACCGAGGTCGAAACAATCCAAGAAATTTCTATACGTTTAAAGGCACCGCCCTGTTGCCTGTATTACATGAGAAAGATTTGGGCATTCTGATTGACAACTCATTTACTATGCATACTCAAGTAAGAAAAACCACCCAGATGGCTAATACATTTATCAACAATATTAGTAAGGGATTCATAACCAGGGATGAGGGTTGTTTAACTCATTTATATAGGTCCTGTGTTCGACTATACATCGACTACGGATCGCCATTCTAGTCACCCTATTTGAGGGAAGATACAGTATTAAACTTCTTGAAGGTGTACAAAGGCGGGCTACAAAGGTAATCCCAAGATTGAAAAATAAATACTATAGCCAAAAGCTTGAGGAACTGAATCTAATGATACTGGAACAAAGAACAAGAAGATGGGATTTATTGCAATTATATCAAATAATAAATAATCCAGAAACTGCATCCCAGTGTAAAATAACATTTAAAGCAAGGTCCCTCAACCTCAGATCACATAATAAGCAATTAGAGATACCAAGCTCTAACACAAAAAAGAGGGACAATTATTTTACATCAAGGGCATCTAGGGCCTGGAACAAACTGCCACAAATTCTCGTGGATGTTTCAGTCCTTGAATTGTTTAAGAAAGAACTGGATAAATTCCTGGGATTCCAGCTGGTCTAAGTGCTCGCTAGGTGTGGGAGGCAGTATCTATGGGCTCACGTATTCTTTCTGTCTTTACTTACCAAGTATAAATAGGGTACAGCAAGGTTCTGTTCTTTTTTTTCTCTCCTATGTGCTACCACGTCAGCCACTCCTTCAGGCTTGCCAAGGCCCCCTCCAATCCATCTGTCCCCTGAACCTCCATCCTCATATGGCAGCCACCCCCAGGGTAACCCGGCGTAACCCTTCGCCGGATGGGTCCCTCTCCTCCGAGGGGGAAGGCGCCAGCCAAGGGGGGGGGGGCAGACTAGCGCAACACTTAGTCCCAGGGTGCTGTTGAGGTGGATATGTCTCGGTACAGCATTGATGGCATCGGAGAACTGGGCAGCCATCATCCGGCTGAATGTGGAGCATTTCCGCTTTTCTGGTGTTGCTCCCTCCTTGTGTTGCTTCTGCAGTGCTCCTGGTCTCCATCAGAGGCCACTGCAGAGCGACGCCATCCCACTACCCACCCCAGGAGAGGAGAGCAGTCCTACAGACGTTCAATCCTCTCCTTCCCCTGCCAGCCCCCGGCATCCAAAGTCTGTTCCCGAACCCAGGTTGCCAGTGTGGTTCAAGGTAAGGCGCCAGCGCCTCAGCCCTCTGCGCTACCGGGCCGGCTATTTCTATGTTTCTAGATAATCTGTTGGTGGCTTAGTGAATGAGGAGACTTTTGCCTAGGACATTGTGGAAATTCTCCAACTCTTTTATTTTGGAATTTTTAGATTTTTCTGAAAAATGGATTTAAGTTATGGCATTTATGGACACAGTGTTGGATGAAACCTTTAACCACCTGTTGGGAAACAGGGGTCAAGAAACTTAAAAAATCAAAGTCGTTCCACAGCTATGTGCTCCCAGTAATTGAGAAATTTTATTTGGAAACTGAAACTTTCCCAGGCTGAAGGCACTTTGGGGTAAAATTTAAGGCATAATTCAGAAACCCGGTTTTCACATAGAAGTGGTATGTAAAGGGATTCCCCCAACAGGGTACAAGAAGCCTGAAAGATATTTAGAAAATAAAAGAACTCCCCTCAGAACGTGGGATGCTGAATAGCTGGGTGTGAAAAACAACACTAAGCAAAAGAGCCTAACGGAAAGGTACTGTCCGAGAGAGGAATGTACTACTGTCTTACAGATAGTGGAACATTTATTCATAGATGTCCTGATGCTAAATCTTTCTGGCAGTTAGTTGCACCCACGGTAACATGTAGATGTGATAACGGGTGAACTGCAAACCCAATTAAGGTATGATGCTGGCACTTTGTAATTAGTTTTTACATGTATTAAGTTCTATTTATGGCAGATACGGTGTAAATTAATATTTCAACAAGGGAATTTCACTCCAATTACAGTTCTGTGGATCATCACAAAGGAAATGTCTAACATATATATGCAGGACAGTAAGCTTATGAGATATCCCTTAATGCCTACTAACTAGGTGAAAGAACTTGGAATTCCTTTTCAGGTCTTCATCAGTACATTAATTATTATTTTTTTGTGTGTTTCCATTGATTTATATGGTACAGAGGTGACAAAGGAGCAGGTCTGACTAGGAAATGGGTCTGTTTATTTCTACTATGGTATGCTTTTTCTATTTATTTAGCTTTTGTTAACCAGGTAAGCAAGCTAGACAGTCAAGTGCCTATTTTCAGGTGCGACCCGGGAGAATTACGAGGTAAAGGCAATAACAATACAGAGTCAAGGCATAGCAATCAACAAGGTACAGTCAGGTACAGGCAGTAACAACACGGTAGCAATTAATGATTTTTGCTGTGCGTATTTCTGGCAGTCTTTTTCTCTAGTATGATTTTGCCTGTATGTTTTATTTTTAACCAAATAAAAATTCCCCACCTCTTTTCGAGAAGCACCGTAGGATCATTAATATCCCCTTGAACAACCACCAGAACAGGATGGATGGAAGAAGAAAGAGAGAAATAAGACAGACAGCTAGATAGCTAGTTAGATACTGTCGCTATACAGACAGATAGATATTGTCATTCTTCATTTTCCTTCCTCCAAGCCTGGTTCTCTCCTCCCAACCCCCAACCCACCCACCCTACCCTGTTACCTGGCATCTCCCAGACACACTGCCTCCAGCTTCCCCATGGCTTACCCTTGTGGTGTGGTGATGGACAGTCAAGCTCAACCCGCTGGACAGGGTCCAGTCAGTGCCATGCCAGGTCATTGGTGCGGTGCCAGTCAGTGCCATGCCAGGTCACTGGTGCAGTGCCAGCAAGAGGTTGGAAAATCATCCTGCAAACCAGGCTGAGTTTCTCTTATCCCTCCTTCTCGATGATGCCAATGGCTGATCTGTGCATGCTTCTGTATGCAGCATACTGGACATCTGCTCTGCCTCCGCCCCCTGTGTGTGGTCCCAGTAATATGACTCCCAGCCTCAGCTGGGCACCGCTTCCACCCCACTCCACAGGAGAAGAGCAGTCCATTAAATACTTGATCCTCCTCCTCCTCCCCTAGGCAACCCTGTGACAACCCAGGTTTGGGGTGTAAACCCTGGTCATTGAGGTCGCAAATGGTAGCCCAACCACTAGGCTGACGGGTTCACATTAGGTTCTGAAGGCCTTGTTTAAATGCCTGAATGCAGAGAAAGAATTAAGGGAGAGCAACAGAGACTGAGAGAGATGAGAGCTAGTGAAGAAGTACATGTGCACTCGTAAAGTGATAGATCACAGAGAAACAGATTCACAAAAAGAAATGGGATGCAGATCTAGCAAAAAGGTGTCCTTGCCGAAGGACTAGTAAAGAATGCGTCAACCACACAGCTGAAATTGGGCTAGCACAGTAACAGCTGGTACACGAGCAAAAGACAGAATTCCTAACGAGGATCCCTCTTAGAGATCTTCCCAAACTGGTTAAAAGCATACATGCTCAGAGGATATTTGTTCATATTTATTTAGATTTGTTGACCAGGTAGATGCACTAGATAAGAAAATGCCTATTTTCAGGCACAACCCGGGAGGTTACAAAGACAACAGAAAAATTAGAAAGAGCAGCAATGTCATGGCATTACAAAAAGCAGAAAAACAAGAGACACGATATGTGTCACATAAACACAGTCGCAAGGAGCACGCAAATATCAAAAGCATGGAGTCAAGCAACAGTGAGAGACAGTGCAAAAAACATGATACAGCCCAAAAAATCGATGTCACAAATGGGTCAAAGGTAATGAGCGCAACAGAAAATGGTAAGAGATATATAAAGCATTATGGGTTGTGAACATTAAAAAGCTGTAGTAACAAAAAGAGTCCAGTACAGGAGCACCCATCTGTTGAACTCAAGAGACTGGGCAGTTCTTTGAATCTGGGGTGGAACTGAAAAACACGAACATGGTAAGGAGGGAGGTAGCTCCACACCCTTGGAGTAAGTGAGGCGAATGCCTACTCGCCCATTTTAGAGGCGTATGATACAGCCAGGAGAGGCAATCATTGGAACTGAGGGTGTAGGCTTGGTCCAAAGGTGTTAACATAGCAATAAGAGTGGGAGGTTGGGATGAACTGACTATGTTATCAATGACACAGCTTGAAGTATAAAGACACGAGGGGGGGGCAGTGGTGGGTCAGTCAGGGAGTGGATAGGGTAAACCTACATATATTTATTGTAGGTGACATTAGGTTACAAGCGCTGGTCTGGTAATATGAAGTGAGCCCATATATAAGGCTAGGGATCAAGACTCCCTAAGCAACTGCTATCCCAGCAGGATGGGGCAGAGCATAACTGACTCTGTAGGCAAGCCGCAGTTTGGAACTCACAGACTTGCAGATGGTCGAGATATGCAGTGTAAAATCCAGGGCGGGATCAAGGGTAAGGCCTAGGTATTTAAAGGAGACAACCACAGAGATGGGGGAGCCATCTAAGCAGCAAATGTTTAAACCTGTGGTGCAAGCCCTTAATTTAGGTGTGGACCCAAAAAGCACGGCCTGGATCTTGCTAGAGTTTCAGAAGAGGCGATTTGGGAGAAGCCAGATCTGAACTCTGTCAAAGTCATCACTGAGCTTAGAGTAAAGCATCACGACCTCAGTGTAAGACAGGGTGTCACAGTGAGAGGAGCCATTATGAGTATCATTAATAAAGATGGGAAAATGTTCCCAAGATGGAGCCTTGTGGAACTCTAACCCTAATGGTAATTAGGACAGAATTAGCCTTGCTAAATTTAACAAATTGCTGCCTGTCACTAAGATAACTGGAAAACCAGCTGATGGCAGTGGGGGAAACCCCAAGGGATGACAGTTTAAGTAGGGCGTGATTAACAAGACTGAACACTTTTGTAAGATCTGTAAGTATGGCTCCAGTTAACATCTGCTTGTCCATTGCAGTTTTAACATCATTAATGAACTGGACAAGCGCAGTGGCAGTGCTATGAACCTGCCAGAAACCATGCTGGGTGGGAGACAGCAGGTTATGTTTGTTAAGGTGATCCATGACCTGGGAGGCCACGTGTTTTTCAAGCAGTTTGCTGAGAACCAGAAACATTGCAATAGGCCAGTAGTTCTCAATGCTTTTGAATCACCCTTTTAAACACCAGGAAAATCTTCGCCACCTTCCTGCTTTTAGGAACAGTGCCAGTGGTAAGGGACAGGTGGAACAGACTGGAAATCGGGGAAGCAAGAAAGGGAGCAGCGATCAAATGTAGCCTAGGCTCCAGCCCAGCGGGGCCAATGCTCCCACAGGTTAGGATGTGTTTTAGAAGTCGCAGGACTTCGCTGCAAGAGACAGCATGGAGGTACAGCACTGGAATGGATGGGCAACTGGGTGGGAAAGGATACTCGGGGGAGTATGACATTAGATCCTCAAACCTGGTTATGTCAGAGAAGTGGGGGTTAAAAGCATTGACAACAGTGTCAGGATTACTGCAGCTGGTGTTACTGACAGTCATATCAGGTGGAATTTGACTTTTACTACTACCCATGAGCCCCTTAATCTGAGTCTGAAAACTCGTGCAATCTATAGAAGATGCCTGTAGGAGCTCCTTGCAGTATTTGCTTTTGGCCAATTGGATTCCTTTTTTACAGGCATTCTTCAAGGCCTGATATTCCAGCCAATCAGAGAGTAGTGAAGTAATTTTAAATTTAGCCCATTTGTCCCTGGCCTTGAACATGGCGACCAGGTCACTGTGTAGCCCTCTAGCAGATTTTCTTCTTATCCTACATGTGATAAGTGGAGTATGTTCATAGGCTCCCCCCTGGACCCAAGTTGGGGTTACAAGAAGGGCCTAAAAATTGCACATATGAATGTCTGCAGTCTTCTCCCACAAAATCCAATCATGGGTTGCCCAATATAACCCGGATGTGTTGGCCATCTCAGAAACATGTCTTAAGCCCCATATCCTTGCCCATGAGGTGGATGTAGCAGGTTACAACATCTTTAGAAGAGACCGAGAAACAAAAAAAGGCGGAGGGGTCCTCATACAGTATATGTGAGATCCCCTCTGGATGCCACATCAGCCCCACATCTTCAATTTGATTCCATTGGCAGTGAATCGATATTCATAAGAGTCATCCTAGGCCATGCAAAGCATCTAACAATAAGATGCATATGTAACCCTCCAAAAACCTCCCTGCAGGCTTTGGGGGACTTAACAAAAGCTCTTGGGAGTGTAGTACACATAAAGCTACTGATCCTAGGGGACTTCAACCTGAACTGGGAAGCGGGAAGTGAGCCAGCATTGAGAGCGGTACTCCTTGACGCTCACCTGGCACAGGTCATAACTGAGGTTACAAGGCACAATACCAGAACTGGGAACCACTCCACCCTTGACTGGATCCTTTCTACCAATCCTGCCAATATCCAGGCAGCAGGCGTGATGGTCGATGCCTTGAGAGATCACTCACCAACTTTCTGCATTTGGAAAACCAAGCCTGACAAGATCCCCCACAGACTCATTACAGCAAAAGATTTCTTGAAATTCTCAGCTGCCTCCTTCCAAAACTACCTGAGCCAGATTGACTGGTCACCAATTAAGCTCTTGCCCAGCCTGGATGCTGCCACTGAGTTTTTCCAGCACACATTCTCCTCGGCAGCCAACCTCCATGTCCCACTAAAAAAATATGCACCAAAGGCCAATGTTACAGGTGGATCACATGGGAGTTAAAATCTCTAATGTTAAGGTGAGACAAGGCCTGGAAAAAAACAGGAACTCGTCCCTCTCTAGTGACCTTGCCAACTGTAGATCCCTGAGGAATCAATGTAAGATTGCCACTAAAAAGGCAAAGTGGGAGTACATTAAAAATCTACAGCAGACTAACCTATCAGACCCCAGGACCTTCTGGTCCTGCATAAATAACCTGATCAAAGGCAAAAAGAAAACTCCCCCGGGCCAGATAACAAGTGATGGTCAAACTCTAACTGAAGGCGTGGAGGCTGCCAGTGCCTTTAACAGATTTTTTGCTGACCTTGTCACCTATCAAGCAAGCCTACTTCCCAAAAAACAGGATAGGGTGATCACTGAAGCCCGGGATCCCCCTTTCCCGCACTTCCACCTTTGGACGGTACGTTCCTCAGAAGTGCTTCCCCTCCTAAGCTCCATCAAACCAACCGGGAGGGCGGGATCCGATGGCCTGGACCCAAGGCTACTCAAGACTGCAGCCCCAGCAATCATCCTGCTTATAACTTGGTTCATAAATCAATCACTTTGAGAGGGAGCTGTTCCCAATGCCTGGAAGAAGGCTACCTTGGTACTAGTCCATAAGTGTGGCCCCAGGGAGCCGAAAGAAAACTATCGGCCAATCTCCCTCCTCTGCACTCTGGCAAAAATCCAGGAGAGATTAGTCTACTGCCAACTTCAAGACTACCTGGAAGCAAAGCAGCTACTGGCTCCCAACCAGCACGGCTTCCAAAAAAACCACAGCACTGACTCGGCTCTCATCAGATTTGCTACAGATGTCCTCTCGACACTAGATGAAGGCTCCCCAACTGGAGCCATCTTCATAGACCAGACCAAGGCCTTTGACTTAGTCGACCACACCCTACTGATAGCAAAATTAAGAAAAAATCTGTCTTGATCAACACTCAAAGAACTGGCTCAGCAACTACCTAACTGACTGTCTCCAGCAGGTCAAGTGGAAGGGTTCCCTCGCTGGATGGCTTCCGATATCTACCGGGGTCCCGCAAGGCTCTATATTAGGTGCCCTTTTGTTCTCACTGTTTGTCAATGACCTCAGCAACCACTGCGGGAGCTGCTCAGTGGTCCATTATGCAGATGATGCGGTCCTATATAGATCAATGAAAAAGACTGATGAACTGGGACAGCACCTCCAGGCTGACTTTGCTTTGGTCGAATCCTGGCTATTAAAAAAACGCCTGCTACTAAACGCCAAAAAAACAAAGGCTATCATGTTCGGACCTAGATCCCTAGGCCAGAATCGCAGCCTCTTACTCCCCTTAGCCACAGCAACAGGTTCTACCACAGAAGTGGTACAATCCTTTAAATATCTCGGCCTAGTGCTGGACCAAGACCTCACCCTAAAATACCATGTGGATCACATAATTAAAACCACCCACCAGAAACTTGCCCTTCTCTAATGGCTTAGTGCCCAAATGGTTCCACAGGCCAGGGCAGCGATTGCCAGGAGCATCCTCCTCCCTACACTTACCTACTCTGCCCTAATCCTGCATGGAATGGCAAAGCAAAGTCTCAGCAGCTTGCAAACCCTCTACCATAAAATTGCGCACTTTGCTGCAAAAGCCAAGCCACAGAGCCACCATTGTGATGCACTTGCCTTGCTAAACTGGCCCTCCTTCGACCATAGACTCCAGTATCCTCTACTTTGCAACACCTATAAACTCCTCTCTGACCTCCCCCCAGCCAGCCTAACTGGACTCCTAACTCAAAAACACACTAGCAAGCCACTCCGCTCCATTGGGCAATGGCTCCTTGAGGAACCTAGGGCCCGAACCTCAGCTGGTGATAAATCCTTCGCCCGTGCTGCCCCATTGCTATGGAATAAGCTCCCTGGTCACCTTCAGGAAGCTAACTCTAGGGATTTTCTGTAAGGGCCTGTGGGATTATCATTGGGACCTTAGTGTTGCTCATGTGCTGGCAGATAATTTCCCCAATGTGCATTCCTTTCTCTCCTCTGCCTCCCCTCCCGCTGTGACCTAATACCTAGGCCTGCCAAAGGTTCGACAATGTCTACTTCAACCAAACCACTCTCCAACTAAGTCTGATTGTAACCCTAAGCTTATTGTAATCGAAATTATACCTCTGTATTCCAGCTTTTTAACTTAACTGTATCCAATTCTTGCTGTACTCTGTGATCTGTATCCCAAAATGATGTACAATTTCTTGTGTTTCCTCCTCTGTAACAATTTATGGGTCGCCCCTGAAACAGGGACCTTCAGGGCTCAGAGGGTAAACCCGGTTAACAAAATAAATAAATAAATGTTTTTCCTGAAGGGTGGAGGTAAAGTAGGTGGGGCTACATCCATGTCACTTGAGCAATATAGTGGGGACCAACCTATAAGGTGAAGCTTAGCAATGAAGGCATCTGGGTCAAATGTGAAGAAGTCACGCACAAGTAGCTCTTTCGGAGGGCAGGAGGGAGAGTAGGCATTCCACACGCAAACAACCGGGGAGTGGTAACTGATAGCATCAGCGAGGGTGCCAGCAACAATAATCCTATGATTCCTATTACTGGAAGAAAGTCTTGTTGGGTCATTAATCAGTTGAGAAAGGTGAATTTTGTTTAACAGAGACTCAAAAGATTTAGAGTTACTACTATTCCAGTCAAGATCAAAATTCCTCATAAGAATAATTTCATTATTCCCTACGATGGAGGGCAGGTAATTAATTCACTTAGGCTGTTGCTGCTCCCGTAACAGGACTGTATAAACACAATATATGAATTTTCTTGGTACCACCAAGGACTAGTAGTGAGAGAAGGACTTCACAGGAGGATAAGGCAACACCAGGCAGGGCGGTTAAGTGCAGGTCAGCCTTGTAGTAAAAGACAATGTCCCCACCCCTTTTGGTGGAGGGACAATCAATTCTAAGCAGCTTATATCCTGCTAGGTAGCAGACAGAGTCAGGAACCAAGGGATGCAGCCAAGATTCAGTGATACCAAGAATATCAGGACTGTACCAAGACACTAAAGATTCAAGTTCAGTGAGGTTGGCCATAAGGCTCCTAATACTGAGGTGAGCCACCTTGATAACCTTAGCATTAAACCAAGAGGAGTGGCTTTCAGGACCATGAATACATGGTGGGCAGGGGTTGGTTTCAATGTCACCAGCTAGGGTTATGAAGAGACCTAGGCGCTACAGGTGAGATCACTCAGTCAATTTTATTTGTATACTAGAGGGTATATGAGCAAAAATACCTGTTTTAACACATGTCCAGTGGAGGAAAACAACAGATAAAGTAGATAACAGAGTCTAACAGTTGCATCATATTTACAAGGGTATCAATGCACAAAAAAAAAACAAATGGCAAACAGTTACAATAATGCTGACAGGAGAGTCAGAGTATTTTGTAGCAATAATGTTTACATGACAGACAAAGAGAAAACAGATGAGGAGAAAAGGCAAGCTACAAATGGGGCAGATCCCTAAAGTATGAAAGGTGAGTGAGGATAGTGCAAGTCTACACAATTGGTAACATTCAGGAAGTCTTCAGTAAATGCAAGAACCCTGGCTAGAAGAAATAGGTGGGGAGAGTGCAGGGCTGCTGTGTAAGAGGGACAGGAAAGGTAAGACTAGGTTAGGCAATGGGGTGGGGAGAAAGGGGAGAAAAAGAAGCCCTAGGGGTGGAAAGGGGGGTGACATCTGGGTTTAGCAGGGGGGCTGGCCGGGGCAGCTGCAGGTGGACGATTTGAGGAAGTGATCCTTGAGGGATGAGTTGAAGGAGTATATGGACCTTCATGCCTGGATATCGGGGAGCAGTTTGTCGTACAACTTTGTGTCCTTGAAAGTGATTTGAATTCTGAGCTTGCTTGGTCCGGTAAAAAGGGGTGTCGAAGACCAGACTGGAGGCCCCTCTGGTCGTCCGCCCTGGGGTTGCGAATGGGAAAAGGGAATTAATGCTGGATGGTAGCATTTTGAGGTATATCTTATGGAGGAAGGATAGCATTTTTAGATGGAACCTTCCTTCTAGGGTGAGCCAACTGAGGGAGGAGTAGAGTGGTGAGTTTTCCAGGGGAAACCGGTGATGAAACGAGCTATGCTGTTGTAAGTAGATCTTAGTTTGGAGTAGAGGAGAGATGAAGTGGGAGGGGGGACAGAAGACAATGGATTCATAGTCGATAAGAGGCAGGAGTAGAGAGCTAGCTAGGCGAAGTCTGGATGTGGGAATCAGGAACTTTCTAATCTTGTAGAGAAGACCAAGACTCACATGGATCTTCTTTATGAGACTGCAAATATGGAGATTGTAGGAGAGGTGAGGGTCCAGGTAGAGACCCAGGTATTTGAATTCTGACACTGTTCAATGACGTTACTGGAGTAGTCAAACAGTGTAAGGCCGGTAACAGGGGCTTTCCTAGGGCCCAAGAAGATCATGAATTTGGTCTTCTTAGAATTGAGGACCATACCATTTCCAGAGAACCAAGAGTGTAACTTTCTGAAATCAGACTGCAAACTGTGGAACAAAGTGGCAGGGTTTTCATCGCTGCAGAAAAGAGCCACGTCGTCGGCATAGAGGACAAGTTGTGTAGTTTGGCAGATAGAGGGGAGGTTATTGATGAAAAGTGAGAAAAGAAGAGGGCCCAGGATGGAGCCCTGGGTGGGGCCCCATATTTAATTGGACATTCAGCGGAGAAGTGACCTTCGTTGGAGGTTTTATGGGATCCCCAGAAAGGTAGCTTCTGACCCATTAGACAACATTATCCAAAAGGTTTAGACCTCTTAGTGTGTCTAGGAGGAGGGCATGGTCCACAAGGTCAAACGCCTTGGTCAGGTCCACAAAAACGAACCCAGTGTACTGGCCTTTGTTGTTAGCCTTAAGAATGTCACTAGTGAACCTGACCAGGGCTGTTTCAGTGCTGCGTCCGATCTGAAACCATGGTGGGCACCAGAGAGTAAATTGCTGGATTCAAGGTAGGCAGTGAGTTGAGAGTGCACACATTTCATGATAATTTTTGGGGGGGGGGGGGCAAGAAGGGAAATAGGACGGTAGTTTATGACTTTGTTTCTGGACCCAGACTTGAAAAGCGGTTTTATGGTGGCAATTTTCCAGGTGTTTGGGAAACAGACATAACATAGAAACATAGAATTTGACGGCAGATAAGGATCGCTTGGCCCACCTAGTCTGCCCATTTCCCTACCTAATGCATAGGCTGCAGATCCTAGTCAACCAACAGCCTACTTCCTCCTACCCCCCACAAGAATTGCCTTATGTCTGTCCCATGCATTCTTGAATTCCTCCACTGTTTTTGAGTCAACTACCTCCTCAGGAAGGCTGTTCCATGTATCCACAACCCTCTCCATAAAAAAATACTTCCCCTGAAGTTCTGCACAGTACCTTTGAGCCAGCCCTCCCCTCTGTCTTCAAATTGTGCCCCCTTGTTCTTGCACATCTCTTTTTCTGAAACATGCTACCATCTTGGACTCTGTTGATTCCCTTGATGTACTTGAAAGTTTCTATCATGCCCCTCCTCTCCTCTCCTTGAGTGTATACATATTACCTGGCCAGAATTCAATCTAGTATGGACACTAACCAGAGGTGGGAGCTCATAAAGCTGGGGATAGTGGAGGCAACCAAAACCTGCTGCAAGGCCCAGAGCAAGAAGACTAGGGCTAAGAAACCAAGCTGGTTGAGCAAGGAGGTCATGGAAAAGATAAGGAGGAAAAGAGCTGCCTTTAGGAAGTACAAGAAAACAGGGACAGGGGAGGACAGGGAGGAGTACTTGACAGAATCGAAGGAGGTGACAAGGGCAGTAAGGGGAGCCAAGGCATTTATGGAACTCAGGCTGGCACAAGGCATTAAGAAGGGGGAGAAGGACTTCTTCAGGTACTTCAGGGAGAAAAAAGAGCTGTAAGGACCACATAGTAAGGATTAGGAAGGGGGGTTGGTTGGAAGCAGGGAGCAGGGTGCGATAAGGCAGAAGCACTAAATGAGTACTTCTGCTCAGTACTTACTAAAGAGAAGAGGGGGATGACACCCAAGGGGGGAGAAATGGCAGAAACAGTGGGCAGGGGGTGACAGACGGGGAAATCATGGAGGGCAGAGTTCGGGAGAGTTTGGAGGCACTGAGGGTGGATAAGGCGCCAGGCCCAGATGGCATCCACCCCAGGGTACTGAAGGAGCTGGCAGAGGTCCTTGCAGGACCTTTGGCAGACCTATTTAATGCCTCACTACATTCGGGGTATGTACCTCAGGACTGGAGGATGGCTCATGTGGTGCCCCTCCACAAGAGTTACCCCAAGGATGAACCAGGAAACTACAGACCAGTGAGCCTCACATCCATCGTGGGTAAGCTAATGGAGATTATCTTGAAGGAGAGGCTGGTGGCCCTCCTAGAGGCCAAAGGACTACAGGACAGCATGGCTTCATACAGGGCAGATCCTGCCAAACCAACCTGGTGGAGTTCTATGACTGGGTAACTAGGCAACTGGACAGGGGCCATGCAGTAGATGTCCTGTATCTGGACTTCAGTAAGGCATTTGACCTGGTGTAGCATGGAAGGCTGGGAAGTAAGTTAGTAGGCACAGGGGCAGGTGCAAAGCTGGTGAGATGGGTAGGGAACTGGCTTCAGGGAAGGCAACAGAGGGTGGTAGTGGGTGGGGAGCTCTCACACACAAGGGTAGTGACGAGCGGTGTTCCACAGGGCTCGGTGTTGGGACCAGTGTTGTTTGGGATATTCATTGCAGACACATCATTGGACATCAAGAGCAAGATCAGTCTGTTTGCTGATGATACCAAGGTAGGAGCGGTGGTGGATGATCTAGGGGGATGGCAGGGGTTGCAGGATGATCTGGCAAAGCTTGAAACCTGGTCAGACACCTGGCAACTGGGGTTTAATGCCAAAAAGTGCAAGGTGCTGCATTTTGGGATGAAGAACCCAAGGAGGAGTTATCAGCTGGGGGGAGTGCAGCTAGCCCAGACAGAGGAGGAGAATGATCTGGGGGTGCTCATTACAGGGTCAATGAACAACTCGGCACAATGTAGAAAGGTAGCTGCAAAGGCCAACAAAATGCTGGGTTATATTGCAAGGGGTATATCCTCGAGGAGGAAGGAGGTGATTGTGCCACTGTATAGGTCATTAGTTAGGCTGCACCTGGAGTACTGCATGCACTGGTGCCCGTATCTGAAGAGGGACATTAAGTTACTGGAGGGGGTGTAGCGCAGGGTGTCAAAGATGATCATGGAGCTGGGGGACTTATCATACAAGAGGAGGCTGAGGGAGTTGAACATGTACTCACTGGAGGAGAAGAGGGACGGGGGGACATGAGTGAAACCTTTAAGTACATGAAAGGAATAAACAAGACAGATACAGAGGGACTGTTCAAAGTAAGGGAGGGGAGGGACACCAGGGGCCATGATGAGACTGGAGGGAGGAAAGTTCAGGAGGGAGATAAGGAGACAGAGAGTGGTGGCTGGGTGGAATGCGTTACCTACAGAAGTGGTATCCAGTAGAACAGTGGACTGCTTCAAAAGGGGATGGGACAGGAAAAGGGAGAGGGGCAATGAAGGGGAAGGGTGGAAGGGAGGGGCAGCTGCAGAATGAGGGGTGCTAGCTGCACATTCGAGCAGACTTGATAGACCTCAAGACCTTTATCTGCTGGCAAATTTCATGTTCGTATGAAGCTTCTTTAATCACTCTTCGTATGTCTTCTGGTGCAGACCCTGCACCATTTTAGTTGCCCTCCTCTGGACAGCCTCCATCCTGTCTATGTCCTTGAGGAGATAGGGTCTCCAGAACTGGACGCAGAACTCCAGATAGGGTCTCACCAACTGTCTGTACAAAAGGATAACAACTTCCTATTTTCTACTGGTGATGCCTCTCCTTATGCATCCCAGTATCCCACCAGCTCTTCTTACTGCCTTCTCACATTGCTTGCCCACCTTAAGGTCATCTGATATGACTACCCCCAGGTCCCTTTCCATTTCTGTAGTTGTTATTACCTCACCCTCCACTGTGTACTCTTCCCCTGGATTTTTGTTTCCCAGGTGCATTACTTTGCACTTCTTTGCATTGAATCTAAGCTGCCATATATTTGACCATTCCTCCAACCTTGCTAAGTCCCTTTGCATCCTCTCCACCCCAGCTTCTGTATCAACCCTGTTGCAGATCTTCGTGTCATCTGCAAAGAGACATACTTTTCCTTCCAGTCCCTCTGCAATGTCACTTATAAAGACATTAAAGAGGACCACTCCCAGTACTGAACCCTGCGGTAGCCCACTAGTAACCCCCCTTTCTTCAGAGTAAACTCTGTTTACTATTACCCTCGGTATCCTGTTGTCCAGCCAATTTTTAACCCAGGCTAATACCTTGAGACCCACTCCAAGGCTGGCTAACTTGTATATTAATCTTTTGTGTGGGACTGTGTCAAATGCCTTGCTAAAGTCTAGGTAGGCCATATATAGCCGGAGCAGTTACAGCGGTTGAGTAGACTGGTGATGGGAACCACTAAGGCACTGATGGACGGTTTAAGGATTTTATAGTCAATACCGTCGGCCCCTTTGCTGGCTTTAGGGTTGTTCCTACGAATAAGCTTGATGGTGTCTGCTGGTTTTAGGGCCTTAAAGTAGAACTTGGGGAAGGGGCCCATCCTTAGTGTCAGGGCAGAGGGGGTTGGAAGGGGGAAAGGTGGGCAGAAGAAAGGATGGGGGTAGGTTTGTAATTTTTGAGGTCGCTGAAAAAAGAGTTGAAGATGTTCGCCACTTCGGTTGGTTCGTTAGTCTGTCTACCACCATGGTACAAAGTGATGGGATCTGTATTTTTGGTTTTGCTGAGTAGCAAGTTTATTTATTTATTGAAATGTTTCACCAGGAAGGCACACTGAGCAACAAGTCGCTCATCTCCCGGTGCAACCTGGGGGGAAGGGTGCAATAGGAATGACACATTAAACATTCAATTTACAAGATCAACATTAGCATACAGTTGTAAGGCAGGTGTTACAAAAAGTGTTACAACAGTGTTGAGCATAACATGTAGAAAGAGAGGACAATAATAAGTGCCATGTTAATAAGTAAACAAGTGGTTACATGAAAGAAAAGGGGTAAAGGGGAGGGAAGGGGGAGGTGGGGGGGGGGAAGAGTCATGTCCTTGGAAACCCCCTCAGGGTGTGAGGAACCCTGCAATGGGACTGGTGAGACCAGAGAGAAGGGGATAATACAGTGTCCCAGAGAGACCCCTTTAGGATGGTGGGGGAAGGGAGTAGATCAGAGATACAAGCCCCTTGGGGAGGTAAGTGAAGGTGAGGGTACGGAGGTAGGGTTTGTCCAAGGCTTAAGGGTTAAGGGTACCCCAAAGATAATGAGGGCTTGAGGATTCCCCAAGTTGTTTATCGTGTAGGAAGTCGATTTTTGCCTTTCTCACAGCTGATTTGTACGGTACTTGTTTCAAGAAGACCTGTAAAGGGAGAGCTGGGCAGGGTCTCTGTGGTTAGAGTAACGAGCCCAGGCCTTGTCCCTCATTCTCATCATTTTGATAATAGTGTGAGAAACCCATTCATTAATCTGACCCCTTCGCCTGGCCCATCGGTGAATGACCAGTCAACTAGGCTGAGATCACGGGTTATAAACTCGATGTTCCAATCGGTTAATCTCCTGGTAAAAATAAATTTAGGGGGTGCTTGGGTAGATGGGCAGACTATAGACAATAAATGGCACAATGATTGCTGATGCAGTCTGGCAGAACTCCAGAGTCAATGACGCGGGTGGGGTGCGTGACGATGATCCAGTCAATAAGTGCCTGAGTTCCAGTTTTATAATTAGATCTAGTGGGTGAGACAATATGCTGGTGGAGCTCTAGGATTTGGAGGTGTGAGATTGGCTGGAGACCCAGTTAATGTTAAAGTCCCCAAGGAGAATCCACTCTCTTTTCAGTGGGAAGGAATGTTTGAGGGCTAACCCTGACTCCAGGTCAGAGAGTGGGGTTCCTGGGGGTAGATAGGCGGTAATGAGGGTGAGGGTTTTATTTGGACCTAGGAAGAGATACATCAGCAGTCAGGGAATCACAAAGAAAGCAATAAAGATTTTTCTTAGTTAGGTGCCTAAGTATCAAACACAAGTGCTTGGGTCTGAGGCACCACATTAGAACTGGATGTGAGGCTGTGGCAACCAGAGTTAGAGAATTGCCTGGGACTGATTGGCTTGCAGCACATAATGGTGGTAAGGAGCAGGAACTTGGCAATCAGCAACAACCACAAAACTTGCAAGCGCAATGCCAATTATAACAAGTGAGCATGGGGCAACATTCTCATTCGAAATAAGCATAGCCTGATGCTTACGTAATTAGTGAATAAACGCATGCTGTAACAGAAAAAAATGACTTAGAAGGGTTAAAAATCCAGCAACCCTGTGTCATTAAACTGAGAAGTGTACCCTGATCCAGGTAGTGAGTAACAAGTTTTTAAGAACTAGCAGTGCAACACTTGTATGGTAGCAATATATAACTGGAACATGAGAGACAGGCTGGTAAAACAGTAGCAGACTTTGGATAATGCCAAGGGGCTGTTAATTACTATATTGCCACCCTAGCACACAACACTGTAACAGCTTGAAACCCTACACTAACTGTACCCTGTGTAGAAAAACATTAAGTAAGCACCAGAGGTTACTATTTATAGGTTCTCCTTGACAACAGAAAGCTGTGAGGCAGGTGTGTAACTAAAACAGCTGAACAGCAAAGTGGGTTACAGCCAGAGAAGGTAAAATGGTACACCTCAGAGACTCAAGTTAGTATCCATTTGCAAATGCAGTCCAACAGCTGATAAAATGGAGGCAGACCAGAAAGAGGGTTGGTTTGGTAAAAGCTGAAAGGGTCTACACTGGGGGACAGCATGGCTGGCCAACGGCTGACTCCACAGCTGACACCAACAGTGTGACATCTTTTGTGCTCCTGCCCTTAGTGCTATGAGCGACAGTTCGGAGTCCCACTTGGGGGCTGAAGCAACTAAGGCAAAGGCAACACCTCACATCACCTCACCAAGCTGCCCTGCTTATCAGAGGATTCAACAGGAGATGGAGATCAGGGTCCACTGAGCAAGGGACAGGGCCCAATGGCTGAAGCTGGTCCCTTGCTCCTAGTCCAAAGGTCTGTCCCTTGGTGATCGTGTGGGGAGGAAGTAGGAGGGGGGCTCCCTCACGACTTACAACCCATGCACTGAGCACCTGGAATGGGTATGGCTGGTGATTCTGAGGAGCAGAATGCTGGTTGATCAATATAAAAAGTGAGTGCACTTCTTCTAGCCACGCCTCACCTCAACAAGCTGACCCACTTAGTGGAGGACTCAGCAGGAGGCGGAGATCAGGGTCTGTTGAGCAAGGTACAGGGCCCAATGGCCGAAGCTGGTCCCTTGCTCCTAGTCCAAAAGTCTGTCCCTCGGCGATCGTGTGGGGAGGAGTAGGAGTGGGGATCCCTCATGACCCATGCACTGAACACCTGGAATGGGTCTGGCTGGTGATTCTGAGCAGCAGAATGCTAGTCAATGAATTTCAAAAACAAGAGCACCTCTTCTGGCCACGCCTCACCTCACCAAGCTGCCACGCTTACTGAAGCACTTGGTAGAAAGCGCAGATCAGGGTCCATTGAGCAAGGGACAGGGCCCAATGGCTGAAGCTGATCCCTTGCCTTAGCCCAAAACTTCATCCCTTGGCAACTGTGTGGGGAGGGAATAGGAGGGGTGCTCCCTCATGACCCATGCACTAAGCACCTGGAATGGGTATGGCTGGTGATTCTGAGGAGCAGAACGCTGGTTGATCAATTCCAAAAGTGAGCGCACCTCTTCTAGCCCCGTCTCACCTCACCAAGCTGCCTGGCTTGTTGTAGGACTCAGCAAGGGTGGAGATCAAGGTCTGTTGAGCAAGGGACAGGGCCCGGTGGCTGAAGCTGGTCCCTTGCTCCTACTCCAAAAGTCTGTTGCTCGGTGACTGTGTGGGGATAAAGACTAAGTATTTGATCCCAGGTCGATGGAGAAGATGTGCTATAGGAGCAGCACACTATACAGAGGAGGACTCCAGGAGGAATCCTCTGTCATACCATCAATGCCAGTTGGTCTAGTTTGGGTCATACATGTGTGATGAGCTCTGCAGAATGAGACTATCTTCTGTTGTTCAGTGAAGTCCCATTTAGCTTGTTGGCCTTGGGAGCTGGTGACTGATGATGGAGCACCAAGGAAGGATTAAATCAGGAATGTAATGTGTTATCAGTATCTGTGAGAAAACAGCAACTGGAGAAGTGTGATCTGAAGCCCAAAATAGAAATGTGCCACTTCCCAGGAGAAAGCAGCCTGTAAATGCTTCCCATCCTCCTTCTACTCCTTATGTTCTAGGGACCCTTGAACGCCTGGGAAATCTGCATTCTCCTATCACCTCCCCTCCCTTTGGAACCAGCTACCTTCCTACATCTCTCTCTCTCTCTCTCTCTCTCTGTCTCCCTTCCCTCTGTCAGGCACCAGCTACAACTTGTCCCCTCTCCCCCTCCTCTTGCTAACCCTCTACCTGAACCCTTCTTAACCCTCCCCTGTGATTCTGTCCTCCCCTTACCTTTCCCTCCTTCCTAACCGCACAGTACTGGCTATTTTGTGTGTAGTCTAATCAGCCTGTTTCCCCACTCCCCTCAAGACTAGGTCAGACTTTGCTCATTCAGGCACTAAGCACTTTTTTAATGTGTCCCACTGCACAGCTGATTTGTATGCTAATTTATTTGTCCTCTATTATAAGCAACAATCTTGCTTTCCCATTTGTTCTGTACACGGCTGCTGCATTTATTGCCACTGTCGTAACTGTCATCTGACTTACTGTAATCTTTGCAATTGTGTTCTCCCCTTCCTCTTTTCCCAGGTTCACCTGGAAACAAGCCTCGGCTCAGTGTGCCTTTCCTGGCAACCAATTTTTTAAATAAAAATAAAATAAATGTAGAGTAAGAAGGGAACTGAGTCATGAAGATCAAATAATCCCCTACTGTTTGGCATTGTAACATGGACAATGAACTTGCTGAGATTGTATAACAATTTAACTTTGCATGAGCGTGTTAGTTGCTCCATGGTCCCACTGAGATGCATGATGTCAACCTGGCCCAGCTGGTAGCTCATCCACCTGTGGACCACAAGATCATGGGTTCTAGTCCCACGCAGGGACTGGGCTCATACCATAAATGTTGGCATCTAAGGGCAGTATTAGGGGGATGCTATACTGTCAGGGTATGCTGTCCTTTGGATGAGACGTTTAAGTGAAGTCCCTTCTACCCATCTCTGGTGCTGTTCTTGTTGGTGTCCAGGTGAAAGTAAAAGAACTACAGGCACTTTTTGTAAGAGTAGGGTATTTTCCCTGGTAACCTGACCAACATTACACTTCCTATAAAATCAGTTAATGCAGTTGTCCAAGGTTGTGTGGGGCTAATGATGTGCAAAATGACTGCCACTACACATTTACAGTCATTTCACTACCAGTCTCGCACTGCTTGTAAAGTGCTTCAGGATACAACATGTATGAAAAGCACAATGCTAATCTGCCTTCTTTTATAACAGCCCTGGATGTCCCCTTCACTATATAGGAGCCCCACAGTAAAGGACATCCGGGGGGTCAGCTGAGAGACAGAATCACAGACATTTTCACAATTACCTACATTAAGATGATGATTATGAATCCACATTATGCGAAATGAAATAATGAATAATAACTGCAAAATCCTACTCCTGACATTCTGTACTACATGCATTTAAACCAAGAGCAGCAAAAGTAGTTAAAATCAGCAGTTTTACTGCAGAGGGTTGCCATTGTCATTTCACAGCTATTCATTTGTAACTGCAGCTTTTAATTGGTTCTACAAAGCGTGAGCATCCAGCATCCTTCCCTCCCCCACCGATCTCTCCAACGGAGCCTCAGCCAACCTGTTCTATAAATAAATCGGCTGCACAGCAATTCAGTTTCCCCCCCATCCTCTGAAAGAAGTCAGGGGCATTAATCAGCCTGTCAGGTCATTTATCAGCCTCTGAGCAGCGTATGGCAAGGTATCTGGTCTGCTTCACCAAGGCCTTGAAAGAGGGCGGGGGGGGGGTCACACACTTCAGCTAACAGATCTAATAAATGCACCTTTTGAAAGATCTCATTGTTAAGAATCTGCTGCAAGATTTTAGACCGCTCCCCTCCTTTTTTGGCAGTAGCAGACAGGGCAAACTGCTCTGCAACAGCGATAGCCTAGTTAGATCCTAATAACTTCTGTCGGAGTCAGTTGAATGTTGCCTTTAAAGAGCAAATTATGTTTCAGGATGTACTTTCACAAACATAACGATCCAGCCACTGCAATTTACTCGGTGAACAAAGTAGGTGATTAAAGACCTTTTATTGGACCAACAAGAAATTGTCCGTACACCAGCTTTCAGGCCTCACAGTGCCTTTCTTCAGGCGATGGCAGTTTCTACAAAAATCATTGCTTTTATACAATGGATTGTGCTACCTACTTCCAGCAATTAAAATACTGCATTTACAAGAAGGAGCTGTGAGACTAAATGACAGGAAGTTTGTGCATACGTTTTGTACTTCTTTGTATACTTGTACATACTTTGTTAACTACATGATCTGCAGTCTTCTGTGTATGTGTGTTTACACAGCATGCCTATGCAACATATTTATATATGAACATTTTTATTGCTCCCCCCCGAAGAAAAAAAAATATTCACTAACTCCTATGTCCAGGGCTACACTGTGTAACACTAGAGGTGCTTCCAACAGCCTTCCTGTCATTTACTCTTACAGTTCCTTCTTGTGTATATGTTAACTGCTAGGACTAGACAGTACTATGCATTGTGTAAAAGCAATGCTTTCTATAAAAACTGACACCACCAGAAAAAGGGTTCACTGTAAGCCTGAAAGCTTGTGTTCTGAAAATTTCTTGTTGGTCCAATAAAATGTATCAAGCCACCTACTTTGTTCACATGGACCAATACAGTTACAAACAATTCTCTGTGATTTACAAGAGACATTTTTTAATTTTCAGTCTTACTGCCCAGGATTTATAACACATCTTGAAAGCCTGTCCAAAAAGTAATTATAAAGAGCATCTGACTGTCCCCCCAACTGACCTCACATTGGAGGCTATGCACTATTCTGGACCAGGCACGTGTGAGAAGCACGTACCAGACTCACACAGCTCCGCAACCCAGGGCACGGCACTCACTACGGCTGGCTACTGCAGGGTGCCTGTCTGTGGCCCCCCCGGTGGGCGAGCAGGGGGCAGACTGAAGGACACAGGTGAGCATCCAATCGGATGCCCATCCTGGTTTGTTCGCAGATCCCCTGCTCTGCGCAGAGTAGGGGACTGAGGGACAGCGCAGGTCCCATAAACGTAAACCTTCAGGAGAGAGCCTGACTGGCTCCCCCAGCTCTCTCTCTCTCTGCCTGACCACAGGGCTGGGTTGGCACTGCAGATTACTTGTTGCCCCACCGCAGCCAGCAGGTATATGTTGTGGGGGAGCACAAACGAATATTGCAAGGTGGCTGCTGCTGTATCCTGCATGCCCCCCCCCCCAACATTCTGCACCTTCATGAATACTGCAGAGTGTAGGTACACCTCAGATCTTCTGCTCAAGTAGTCTGTGTGACCGGCAAGGGGAACAAGTGCAGAACGGGCATGTGCCACTTCCATGAATGCTGCTGGGGGTCCACAGAACCCCGCTGCCTGGCATTCCAGCTTAGGGTTGCCTACGTGGCACATAGGCAATTCCTTTTTTTGTGCATAGGACCCATTGTCATCATTTATGACTTCACAGTTCTTATCAAGACAACAAACTGTGATATCACAAACACAGTGATCGTGAGCTCAGTGTACCTGATCTCTGGCTCTTTCTCCCTCCCTCCCCCTCCCCCTTCCCCCTCCTTTCCACTAGGATTCCCTCATGATTGTCTCATGCTTTCTTGAACCTCATCAATGTTTTCACACCCACCACCTCTGCTGGAGGGCCGTTTCTGGAATCCACCACTCTTACTACAAAAAAGTACTTCCTCACTTCTTATTTATTTAGCTTTTGTTAACCGGGTAGGGTACACTAGGCACGCACCCACCTATTCATTCTCTCCTGAATCTACCCCTCCAGCTTCATAGCATGTCCCCTTGTTCTTGAGCACCTTCTTTTTCTAGAAAATACTTCCATCCTGTACCTTATTTACCCCTGTAAGGTATTTAAAGGTCTCTATCATATTCCCTCTTCCTCTCTTCCATGGTGTACACTTTGAGGTCCTTTAGTCTCTTCCTGTAGGACTTTTGATGCAGACCGTGTGCCATTTTAGTTGCCCTCCTCTGGAATGCCTCTACTCTGTCTATGTCCTTCCGGAGATGTGGTTGCTAGAACTGGAAATATTACTCTAGGTGGGGACTTGCCAGCAATCTATACAAAGGCAACACCACTTCCCTCTTTTTGCTGGTGATATCCCTCTCTATGCACCCCAGCAGCCCACTGGCCCTTCTGACTGTGTCACGCTACCTGGCCACCTTTACGTCATCAGATATGATTACCCCCAGGTCTTTTTTCTGTTTAGTAGTCGTCAATACCACTCCACCCATTTTGTACTCTGTCCCGGAGTATCTTTGCCCTAAAAGCATTATTTTTCACTTTTTTACGTTGAAACCCAGCTGCCATACCCATGACCATTCCTCTAATTTTCTCAAGTCTCTGCTCATCCTTTCCATCATCCTCACCCCGAATGTCCATCCTACTGCAGATTTTGGTGTCATCTGCAAAATGGCAGACCTTCCCTTCCGGCTCCTTTGTAATATCACTTATAAGGGCATTAAAGAGGACCACTCCTAACGCTGATCCCTGAGGCACTCTGATGGTCACCCTCCCTTCCTCGGAATGAACTCCACTGACCACCACCCTCTGTCGCCTATCCCCCAGGGCTAAAATTTAATAGTATTCCGACCTGTTTTGCATACCAGTTTTCAAGGTGGAACACCATTTTCATTGTGCTGGTATTCCGACTAAAATACCACTCCTCCTTGCAGTCACTCTGCAGTTTAATCTGTAGCATGCTGGTTTGGATAGGTGGAATACAAGACTTTGGGACGGAATACCAAATTTAGGTTTTTGGTATTCCTCCTACCACACCAGATTATTTTCTTAATTTTTAACCCGTCCCCTAACCAATTTTTTATGTGGTGTACCACCTTTGCATTCACTCCTAAGCTACCTAGCTTGCTTTTACTTATTTATTCAAATGTTTCACCAGGAAGGCACACTGTTCAATAAGTTACTCATCTTCGGTGTGACCTGTGGGGGGGGGGGGGGTGCAACTGGATGAAGAATTGCTGACTAGTCTCCTGTGTGGAAAGATGTTGACAGCCTTGCTGAAATCTACGTAGGCCACATCCACTGCTCCACCATGATCTAATTCCCTTATCACCCAGTCAGAGAACTCTATAAGGTTTATTTGATGTGACCTCCTCCTGTGAACCCATGCTGCCTCGGGTCTGCTGATCTATTTTATCCAAGATACTCCACAATCCTTTCCTTCAGCAGCGATTCCATTAACTTTCCCACCACCAATGTCAGGCTGATTGACCTATAGTTGCTAGCCTCCCCCCTGCTACCACTTTTGTGTAGTGAGACTACATCCGCCCTCCGCCAGTCCTCTAGAACCACTACATTCACCCTCTCCAGTCCTCCAGAACCACTCCCATTTCCAGTGAGCTGTAAAACAGAACTGACAGAGGTGTAGCCAGTACCTCCCTGAGCTCCCTCAATACCCTTGGACGCACCCCATCTGGCACCACTGCTCTTTCAATTTCAGATTATTGAGTTCCTTCTGGACTCTCTCCTCCAAAAAAAAGCCTAGTGTACACCTCCATCCCTCCAAAGCTTCTGTTACTTTTTTGTGGCCCCTCACCTTCTCCTTCCTTTTTGAACACTGAACAAAAGTATTTGTTCAGGATGTTTGCCTTTTCCTGGTCCCCCTCTGCACAGTCCCCCATTTCCCTTTTTAATCTTACAATCCAACGTTTGGTCTTCCTCTTTTCACTTAGATATCTAAAAAATGCTTTGTCCCCTTTTGTTACCTCCTGGACTATTGTCTCTTCAGTTTGCGCCTCTGTGCTCCTTACTGCTTTCCTCCGTTTCCCTTGACACGCCTCCCTACCACCCTAACTCTCTTTCTCTTTATACCCTCTGAATACTACCTTTTACCTTTTCAGCCACCTCTTTCGATAACCATAGAGGTCTCTTTTTCCTCTTGCTTTTTCTCACTTGTTTGAGGAAAGGCAGAGCTCTATTGCCTTTACCATGCTCTCTTTTATCTTCACCCACTGTTTCCCCACCCCAACCAGGCCATCCCCTTCTGCAAAGTCATCTGAGACATTTGCCCATCTTTATAAAATCTGCCCTCCTGAAGTCCAAGACTCTCACCCTTGTGTGGTTCAATTCTGCTGCTGGCCTTATATTGAACCACACTATATGGAGATCATGGGTTGCCAGGTTGCCTCCCACCTTGACGTTTGCAACACTGTCCCTGTTAGTGAGTACCAGGTCTAGTACTGCACCATCACGAGTGGGTTCACTGACTAGCTGCCGGAGGAAAGCCCCCTGCAGAGTCCAGGATGTCCCTGCTTCTAGCAGAAGCTGCTGCTGTGAGGTTCCAATCTACATCCAGCAGGTAGAAGTCCCCCACCAGCAGCATCTCCCCCTTTTCTGCCATCTTGCCTGTGGCTTCTGTCAGTGCTTTATCTAATTCCTCCCCTGTGCTGGAGGTCTGTAGATCATTCCCAGTGCAAACAGTGGCTCCATTTCTCTTCTCCAGGATGACCCGCAGTACCTCTGCCTCCCCCGTATTCCCAGTATCTCTGTCATTTGCATGCTTTCCCCTCATATAAAGCATGATACCCCTCCTTTCTTTCCTACCCAGTCCTTCCAGAACGGAGTATAGCCTGGTATGGCAAATGTCCCACTTATGGTTTTCAGTGCACCATAACTCAATGATGGACATAATATCCAGGTTGGCCTCTGCTATGATGACCTCCAGGTTAGGAATCTTATTTCCCAAACTTTGAGCATCCACACAATTGGAATTCCAGATTTTGTTTCCACTCATCTTGTTGCCCTCCCTTTTTTCTGTTTTGCCCTAACTCATTCCTCCATCACTTTTTAATGCTCCCATTCTCTTCCACATTTGTCTCTACCACCCTGCTTCCTTTATTAATTTGTACCCTGGGGGATTCCTCTCCCCTTAGGTTCTCCTTACTCTCTACTTCAGCCTGTGGGGGGCAGTTTTTGCCTCCCCAATTCTTTCTGCCACCTCCCACCCCACCCTTCTCGGCTGGTATAAATGTTCATCAAAGTAACACTTAAAGGGGAACTGTCAGCAATAAGAGCCTCGCACCAAAGTGTGAGGCTGATACTAATTAGCCCTCTGTGTGCAGAAACTCTTTTTTTCTTACTGATTACTGTGGTGAGGTAGATTGTATCAGCCTAATTTCACTGACTTGTAAACTGACATTTCCTGTAACCAGAAATGCCAGACTGCCCTGCTGCTGATATCAGAGGAGGGCTGCAGCACTGGGTATTCACTAGCCTGCAGTAAATGTCAGAGTTTTTTATAAGCTGTAATTTTCTGTTTGTTGGTCTGCTTTTCTTCTGGGACTAGGTACAATCACAGAGGACTGTACTGAGCCCCATGAGCACAACAGGACCAGCAATCATCTGATTTTAGCTTACAAAATCTTTAAAATGATACTGCAGGCTATTGAATCTCCCAGCTCTGCAGCTCTCTTCTGATATCAGCTGCAGGGGATTCTGGGATTTCTAGTTACAAGAAATGGCATCTTAGAAATAATCAGAATTAGCCTAATACTTTCTACAGTACGGCAGTAAACAGTAAAAAAATGTTTTTGTACACAAAGTGCTAATTAGGATAAACATCACACTCGGGTGTGAGGCTCTTATTGCTGACAGTTCCCTTAAACCGTCCACTGAGGACTGTGGTTCCCCTTCAAGATAGATGCAGGTCATCACCCCTGTATAGGCCATCATCCTCCCAGGAGGGTCCCCATTCCCCAGTGTAGCCAAACTCCTCCTCTCTGCACCATTCCTTTGGCCACAAGTTGAACTTCCTGGTATGGCGATCACTATCTTCCCCCCTACTGTACACAGGCAGCAACTAAGCAAAAGCCACTGAATGAGCTACCTAAGACCCCTCCCCAGCTCCTTAAACTCCCCCTGCACTATCCCAGCCCTGTCTATAGCCAGATCATTAGTCCCCAGGTGGACAATGACATTCAGCTCTCTCTCTCTCTCCTGTCCTGCTGCCCTACAGATCCTCAGGATCTGCTTCCCATCTCTTCAGGCTGTTGTGCTACATAGGCACCTAACCTTCTCCTCCCCACCGTTCCTATTCCTAAAGCTATGCCCCTCACAATCGAGTCCACCATCAGAAGTTGCTTCTTCCTCCTCTGGGGTCCTCTATCACTCTCCTTGGAGTTTCCACTATGGAGAGCCCCCCACATCCTCCCTCGTCACTACTGCGGGTGACTCCTCCCAGCAGTCCCACCCCACAAGAGTGGTGCAGGAATTATGTAGTGGTACCACTTGAGAAATGTGCCTCTGTCATACCACCCCCACCCTTCCAGGGTCCACATAGTCCAGCCGTTCCTCCTCCTCCTCCCTGGCAACCTCCAAGGTAATGGTGGCAGACTTGGTGGCCCATGGTGAGGGAAGAGGTCCCCTGAATCCTAACCTGGAGTCTAGAGACCTCCTACCTCAACCCAGAGAGGATTTTGCAAATGGGGCAGCACTACAGTCTCCAGAAGGTCTCTGAAAACTGCTACTCCATAGCCACTGCACCACTCCCAACATTCTCAACCTCTGTTCTTCCTCTGTTACCTGGAAATACTTTTTTATGCTTAAACCTGACTGGATGTTTTTAGTTTTCCCCCTTTTTTTCATCATTTTTATTTGTAACCCCTAGATGGCGCTATCCCAGGGGCTACTACCCCTGCCTGATTTGCCAATAACAGGTTGAGGGGCCTGGATCCGATGGCAGGTGCCTCCACCCAGAGGTCAGGGTTTGCAGTAGTTAAACTAACTTGGTCACAGCCCTCTGGGACACTGCAACCCCCCTTTCTTCCCACTAGTGGCCCACACAGTATATCAGAATGATTACCTTCACAGTATACACTTATCCCCAGGACTGGTTCAGGCACTGGGACCCCCTGTAAAATAAGAAGATACAGTGCAACAATCACAGTACAATATTTTAACATAGACAAATACCTCAGGCAGTATAACTTTGCTGAAACAAGCAGCTCTGATTTATTTAAGGGGATATAACAAGGACAGGGGGAAATCAGGTTAATTAGCTTATCACTTTACTCATCTACCTGTGGCTCTGTGCAGGCCTATCCCTACCAGTTACTGTCCCTGAGTACCCAAGCCCTAGTGGCTAGTCCAAACCGTGGCAGCTGGTAGGGGCCCCTTCCACACAGAGAAAAGAAAAATTAGTTAAACAGTCAGCAGTACAGTAATTCCATTTGGATTCAATGTGGCAATTCAACAGGGAGCGACCCTGAATTAGTACTCACGACCTCCAAACAAGATAGGGTCCTTCAACGTCAGGACTACTCTTGAGCTCCACGAGACTCCTCACACATTTATATGACAAACTGCAACAGGCAAAAGTCCTTTAATGGCAGCAGGATTCATTTGAGCTACACAAGCCTCCTCACACATTTATATGGTAAACAGTAACAGGCAAAAGCCCTTTAATGGCAGCAGGATTCACTTGAGCTACACAAGCATCCTCACACATTTATATGGTAAACAGTAACAGGCAAAAGTCCTTTAATGACAGCAGGATTCACTTGAGCTACACAAGCCTCCTCACACATTTATATGGTAAAAGAAAGTACTATACCAGGCAGGCTGCTTCTCTATCGATCGCAATTACTGCACAATACCGGGAGAACACACAGCAGATTCAGTTCCTGACAGACCAAGCGCAATTCAGCAATTTCTCCAGTCTTCTACAGGGTGAGCCTGGTTTCTACTCTTCAGATATCCTTTGATTCTCTTCACAGGACGGATTCAATCCTAACAAGCAGTTACACAAGCTGCAGACCGGAACTCGGGGCCTTACACACGTTTCCCGACTAAAACTGCACACCGAAAAAGCACAGGGCTCCTTCCCTCTTCACTGCCAGAGCTCAACTGAACCTCCAGCAGACAAAACCGGGCATTTCCTTTGAGTTCCTCCCAGTTCTTGGCTGGATTGGCTGTCACTCACAATAGACTGCCCCTGTTGGTCCAAAAAGGCGCCAAAGTCCAAACTACATCTCCCAGAGTCACTGCCCATACAATCCTCTTGTGGCTGGCTCAGATTACAAGTCCAAGTTCTGATTCGTCCAAGGCACCATTTTAGAGCTACCTTAACCCACACTGATTGGTCCAGTTCAGCAGTTCAAAACTAGAATGGGGAACTAGGCAAACACAGTTCTGACTGCAAAAAAAGCAGGTTAGACAAACTGTATTTTTCATTATTACTCTAAATGATTTCTGGCAAACAGTTACATCTTTCAGATAGGTTCCCTTTGCACTCCTAGTGACTGCAAAAATGGAGTGAATTGGCAGCAGTCAGTGGTACTCAAGCAGAGAAACACACAGTCCCCCATACAAACTAATTATGTCTGCAAGCAGACAGCTCTAAAGAGACAGTACCAGAGGCTCTAAAAACACTCACAGATAAATGGCTTAAACGCCAAACACCATTCAGGCTTGGAGCATTCAAGCAAGCTCCTGGAAGTCTTTTGGGAACCCCCATTTGCAGGGGGGTTACCTATTTATGTTCACCCATGCTTAAAATCTTTATATACTCCTACCCTAGATAGGGTGTTGCTCCCATTCCCAGTTTTGGCTCACCTTTAACCTTCCACCCTTCCCAGCACTGACTGTTGTGAACAGGTGCCTTGCTTTAGTTGACCAGTAGAGTCCCCTGCTTCCTTCTGCCGAAGCCTGCTGAGGCCTATGATGCCAATTACCTGTTCCAGGTAACAAACAGCAGCAGCTTATACAATAATGAGCACTGAACATAGATACACAGAAGTCAGACAGAGAATGTTTCAGAATGCCTCCAAAAAGAGGTACGATTTCAGTAGTCGTTTAAATTCACACAAAACAGCTCCTGCTTTATCTTTTAGGACAGAGCATTACAGACTCTCTGGGTTGCCACTGGGAAAAAAAAGACACTACCACCAACAGACTTCAATGACCTTTGTGAAACATACAGAAGCTAGGGATGAAAAAGGCACTGAAGAGTGAATTTTAATGAGGCCACACAGAGAACTATGGCACAGCACAAGGTCGTCTCATATTTTTCTATTTTTAAAGTGTTGTAAAAAAGGTGGCAATGCACCTGGGACTCACCCTTTCAGAGTCCACATGATTTCTGTCTCAGGGTGGGCAAGCAACTAGTAAAGCAAGTATTTAAATAAACTCTGGCCAGAGCCGATAGGGCTGCAGCTGAGGAATTTGGGGTAAAAATATTGTAAATTACCAAAGTTACAAGCATGTATTTGCAAAATGTAACATACGCTCACAAAGTTGTTGGTTTGTAATATTTTTACACCACATTTTCAACATAGCCTTGTTGTGACCCTGCCTCATGAAGACAGGCAGACAAAATGTTTAACTCCTGGCTTAAAGGTGTGTTTGCGCAAGGACTGAAAAATCAACTTTTGGGATGCAAAAACACATTTTGGACAGAAGTAGAAAAATTACAGCTGTCACATTCATGAGGTGCTGTAAAGAAATGGCTATGCTGAAAATTTGGGGTAAAAATATTGAATATTACTGAACTTACGAGCCTGCAGTCGCATAAATCAACGTAGGCTCATAACTTAGTTGTTTTTAAATATTTTTGCACCAAATTTTCAACATAGCCTTCTTATGACCCCATCTAATGAACAAGGGCAGAGAAAATTTTTAACTGGTGCCCAAAAGGTGATTTTGTGCAGGGACTGCAAAATCACCTTTCGGGATATAAAAAAAGATTTGCATAAGATTTGAAAAATGACAGCTATCACAGTCATGAGGTGCTGTAAAGATATGGCTATGTTGTAAATTTGGGATAAATATATTGAAAAGTTCCAAAGCTATGAGCTTGCATTCGCAAAATTCAATGTAGGCTCATAACATTGTTGTTTTTCAATATTTTTACACCACTTTTTTAACATAGCCTTGTTATGACACCATCTCATGAACAAGGGCAGAGAAAATTTTCAACTCCTGCCCAATAGGTGATTTCTCGCAGGGAGTGCAAAATCACCTTTCCGGACAGATCTGCCTAACGACAGCGACGTTGTTCATGAGGTGGGATCCCAAAGAAGGCATGTTGAAAATTTGGGCCAAAAATATGTAAAAATGCTGAAGTTATGGCACTAAGTTCAAAATCCCATTGAAATGCATACCTGTGTCTTCAGCTTGCGGTCTGGCTTTGAATAGGGAAGACGTGTCTGCGGTTCAGAGAGGATTATGGTGTTGGGCCCCTGATGGGTAAGTAACGGCTTCTGGGGGGGCTGCAGGGTGGTGGATGCTCAGTGGGAGGGTCAGGTGGGGGTAGAACAGCCGCAAAAACATCGATGGACCATTTTTTTTGTACAGGTGAAAAAAAAAAACACAAAAAAAAAAAAAAAGAATGGCGATCCCGATCGTGACATTGGGGGATTGGGCACCCCCCAGTGTCAGAAACAAGACCAATGATCCCCGATCACAACACTGGGGGGATTAGGCGCCCCCAGTTTCTCAGTTATGTTTGGAGAGGGTGATGAGAGGGAGGGTCAGGTGGGGGGAATTTTTATAATAATAAAAAAAAAATAGGCAGTCACGGTGGAACACGGCCCACTCTGCTATGACCAAGATGGCTGCCAAATACTACTGCGTATGCGCGACTGCTAACGCATGCACAATAGAGTGCGGTGGCCATCTTGGACACAACAGAGTGTGCCATTTTCTGTCATGAGCTCTGGCACTGTGAAATAGCACAGTGCTGCAGTTGGTAGGGACAACATGGGTGGACTGCTTCACAGATGCGGTGGCAACAGTGACACAATCCAACATGTTGTTCATTCAGAAGGAATGCAGAGTCCTTTTCTCAGTGATCGTAAAAAAGACTGCAGGGCTCTGCCCACTGCAGCCCCAAAAATTACTCACTTCACCCAACATCTCCTTCAGTATTGCTATTACCACATTTTTCCACAGAGGTTTTTGTTCGTTTGTTTGCTTTTGATAACCGGAAAGTGCACTAGACAAAAACCTGTCTATTTTCAGACACGACTCGGGAGAGTACATTACAGGCATTTCTCCACAGCCAAGTTCATCCTGTCAGGGATAAATACCCTCTTCTGGCATGTGTTCTTCAATTCCCCTGGCAACCCACCAGTTACCTCTACGGTTTGCTCACCATGCCAGGGGCTCCCATTCTGAGATAGTCCACTGTGTGGGCACTAGGACCCAGGGGAATCCAGAGGCTCATACCATCATTTAGACAAATACAGTTTTTTTTAAGTCGCTTTTCTAGGTCCCTCCCACCACCCCTCACATGAGCACACCCTTCGGCAGTGGCCTCACATGCATACAGCAGGTCCCTTGTGGCAGGAACAAGATCCCTGGCTCAGTCGTTGGGGTTGCTGCAGTGTCAGAGATCGCTGTCAACCCTCTTTACCTAAGGCACACTATGTGGCAGCTGCTTCAATTGGGCCTACTCCTGGCATGGCAACTCGGGTTTGCTCGTGAACCTGGGTCGTCTGCACAGAACGCCATCCAGGCAGCTCTATAATTACATTTTTAACTGTTTTGACATCCACACAAGATAAAAATCATAGAGGATAGATATACTGACGCTATGACAACATGTTTAATACCTCATTTGTTAACACAGTCCAGCAACAATCTAAAAACTACATACTATATATCACCACACTGTCCTGGCAATAGCTGCATAATTTTTTTGTTAAACTTAATTTCTATTGCGTTTCGAGCGTAGGCCAGCCTGCCGGTGCAGCGGTTGGATTTCAGCTTGTGATGTCAGTGACCCGGCCGGGGGAGAAGGGTTGAGCGTCACAAAGACTGCTCTCCTTCTCCAGTGGGAGGATGGGGTAGTGAGTCTGGCACTCGAGGGACTCCTGGCGGAGGCCGGGGGAACTACGAGCAGCCGACGCTGTATGCTTGAGGGGCAGGACTGACACAGGACATCACTGCATGTCCCCATACCTGGGGCTAAAACTAGAAAATTATTGGCCGCCACGGATGACGGTCACCCCCCGGCACCTGGTCTCAATAGCTCCCCTGCCTCTCCGACATCCTATCACAGCTCCACACAAGTATCCCCAGACCCCGCTCTGGGGGAAAGCCAGAGAAGCAATGTTGGCTATGCTGACACCGTCTCCCATCACAGACGGTTCCGGTAAGATGTCATGGCCCCACCCTGGGGGTAAGCCAGGGGGAATCGCGGAGGTCCGGCTATTAGGGGCAGCAAGGTAGGTGCCTGGGGGGGGGGTGGCGTTGAAGGCAAGGCGACCAAGGGCAAAAAAAAAAAGGTTTGAGTGTAATACAGACAATATAAAGGTGCAGAGGAGTAAGAGATAACTTCCATGCTCAGTTATACTACTGAAGAAGTGTAATTAATATTCCTCTTGTGGAGGATAGGCAGCACCCCTGCTTTGCCCCAGCAGGGCCACCAGACCAGGACTTCTCCCCCTTTACCATCCACCCACTGGCCCCTCCATGTGGAGCTCTCCAACCTCTTCAAATGGGGAGTAGCCTGCATTGGGAACCATGGGATAATATCTGTTCAATGCAACATAATGGAGGAGCCACAGGTTCCATCTAGTCTGGATTTCTGTCTCCTAGTTCTGCAGTTGTAATGTTAATTTATTTTTAAATATAGACAAGAAGGCAAATGGACCTGAAAAAAAAGCACAGCTAAGAAATATTAGCAGATGTGAACAGGTACTTTCAATGTTGCTAATGTGCTTATATCACCAAAGGAGGAACATGAACAAGATATATAAATGAGGTCTAAATGGTAAAATTTGATTTAGATCATTTCTCTCTCCTCCATAGCAGTGCTTTTCAAAATGAAGGATGCTACTTTTTGGAGCCAGACTAGTGTGGTGTTACACAGATAATTTCTGTACTGCTGCTTGATGATGTGTAAGGAAAAGGTATTAAACATGCTGTAACAACTTTGCTATATGAATCCTTTATGATTCCTATCTAGTGAGGAATATGAAAAAGGTTAAAACAAGCATTTGTCAATGTCGAATATTCGCCGCTGGTATTGCTGTTGTACTGGGCCTTGATTGTACACATTTTTACTATATATTTATCCAGGGTAGAGCAGATGAGATTAATATCTTATTTTCAGTGGTGTCCTGCTTTGACACATTGTTAATTGTAATTACCCAGGATAGGGCAGCTGAGAGGCAATATTCTACGTTTAAGTGGGCTCCCACATTTTTACTCCAAATGTCACAGAAACATAGAAGTTGTCAGCAGATAAAGACCCCTTTGGCCTATCCAGTCTACCCATTCTCCCTGCCTACGGTGCCACGGCAGCCCTTGCACAATCTTCAGTCATCTCCACCCCTTGTGTTCCTTCCAAGGTTCCCTTGCATCTGCCCACGTATGTTTAAATCCTACAACTGTTTTAGCACCTACCACCTCCACAGGAGAGGCCATTCCAGGCTTCCACCATCTTCTCTGTGAAGAAATATTTTCTCACATCCCTCTTGAGTCCCCCCAGCTTCTAGCGTGACCCTTTGCCCTTAAGTCTGTCTTTCTGCGGAAAGTGCTACCTTTCTGTACCTTATAATACCGGTTATGTACTTGAATGTTTCTATCATATCCCCCCTTTCCCTTCTTTCCTCCAGCGAGTACACATTCAGTTCTCTTAAACTCTCCTCGTAGGGCTTTTAATGCAGTTCCTGCACCGTTTTGGCTGCTCGCCTCTGTACCGCCTCCACCCGATCCCTGTCCTTCCGGAGGTGGGGCCTCCAGTACTGGACACAGTACTCGAGGTGTGGTCTTACCAGCGACCTGTTCAGGGGCAATACTACCTCCTTCTTCCTGCTGGCGGTACCCCTCCCTATGCACCCCAGCATTCTACTAGCCTTTCTCACTGCCTCTTCACACTACTTGGCTACCTTCAAGTCACCAGAAATGATTACCCCGGTCACTTTTCTGTTGATGGTTGCCAGAACCTCACCTGCCAACTGGTACATAGCCCCCGGGTTTCTGTGCCCCAAGTGCATGATTCTGCGCTTTTTAGCATTGAAACCCAGCTGCCAAACACTTAACAATTCTTCTAACTTCTGCAAATTATTCCTCTTTTTTTCCACTCCTTCTGGTGTGTCCACCCTGTTGCAGATGTTTGTGTCATCCACAAACAGGCAGGCTTCCCCTTCTAGCCCTTCTGCAATGTCACTGATAAAGACATTGAAGAGGACTGGACCTAGTACTGACCCCTGAGGCATCTCGCTGATTACCCTGCCTTCTCCCGAGAGGACTCCATTTACCAACACCCTCTGACTCCTGCCACTCAACCAACTTCTTACCGAGTTTACTACTGTCTGTCCCACTCCTAGATAGGCCAGCTTGTTCATCAATCTTCTATGTGGAAAAGTGTTGAAGGCTTTCCTGAAATCCAGGTATGCCACATCTACCGCTCCACCCTGATCCACTTCCCTGGTCACCCAGTCGAAGAACTAGATCAGGTTTGTCTGACAAGACCTCTTCACTGTGAAACCATGTTGCCTTTGATCTTGCAATCCACTTGTTTCAAGGTATTTCCCACTATCCTTTCCTTCAATAGTGATTCCATAACCTAGCCCACTACCGAAGTCAGGTTGACAGGACTATAATTTCCTGCCTCCTCCCTATTCCCACTTTTGCGAAGTGTGACTGCATCTACCCTTCTCCAGTCTCTTGGAACCACCTTTGTTTGCAGTGATAAGTTGAAGAAAGTTGTCAGAGGTGCAGCCAGCACCTCTCTGAGCTCCTTCAGTATCCTATGGTGAACCCCATCTGGTCCCATTACCTTGTCAACTTTTGATTTTGCTATTACCCTGAGGACTTTCTCCTCTGTAAAAGGACTAGTGTCCACCTCCCTCCCACGTCTGCCCCAGTTCTTTATCTTTGCCCCACCACCTACCCCTTCAATTGTAAATACTGAACCAAAGTATCTGTTCAATATGCCTACCTTCCCTTGGTCCCCTTCCTCACAGACACCCCCTTAGCCTTTTATCCTTGTTATCCCCCCGTTGGGCTTCCTCTTCTTGTTACTATTTCTAAAGAAGATTTTATCCCCTTTTTTTATTGACTGGCAGGGCTGGATTAAGGCACAGGCAACATAAGCATTGCTTAGGGCTCCCACCTGCCAGGGGGCCCCCAGCTATATCCAAGACATATTTACTACATACTCATATCTTTCTGCTTGAGCTGTGTGTGTTTGTAATGGACATGCCCGCAGAGTAATCTGAGCCGGGCAGGAGCTGAACTGTAATGTGACTCTCACCTCCCGATTAGGTGTGAAGTACAGCTGATAGCTTCCTGGGGTGGGGGTGGGGGCAGATTGACCTTTAAGGTGTAAACAGGCCTTTTTCCTGTGCTGTGTCAGCCTGACTGTGTATCTCACCTCCCCGATTAGGTGTTGGCTTCAGGAAACTCCAGCTAGACTGACCATTAAGGTATCCCAAATGGGAAGAAGTGACTAGAAAGACCCCAGACCCCCAGTTGGTGTTCCTGATAGAGAATGTGGCTGGCACAAATCGTAAATGGCCCCCCTGCAGTAGTTTGTCTACTACTTTCCTCATGTCTTGTGTATTTGAGGGGCCCCTTATCATTCAATATTGGAAGGACTGGAGAGCCAGCACAGCCTGCTTACTGAAGAACCTGTTCCAAGTTCCAGGTGCCTTTCATTAACACATGGATGTTCTGTGATATGCCCTGCCCTTGTTCACATAGTTTGCAGATGGAGGCTGTGGTTCACAAATCCAAGTGTTCTGAGTTTACGTGTTTTCCAGGCTCTTGGCTTGGGGCTGTAGCCTACTAGTCAGTAGGCTACACTGCCTAATGTAGTAATTCATTTTTTCACTCCTTGACTGGAAGTGGATTATCACTGTTAAATGCAATTCTCCTCTCGAGGAAAATTAGTAGGAGGGCTCATAGCTGAGTTTGGGTTAGGGCAATGAGTGTCAGGAAAATAATTATCAAAGTTATGAAAAAAAATTGGTTGAAATTTCTAAGTCCTTTAACAATACTGTATTGCAATTTGCAAACTGTATGGTGAAGCTTGATCTTTATCACCTACAAAAATACATTTTAATGACACAAAGACCAGATATTCAGACTGTGCCAGGCAGTGGTGCAAGCACCACGATGCATCACCTTTGAATATGGCACCAACAGCGCACAGCGCAGTGGCACTGCGCCGGCACAAGCCACAGATAGGGAGCACGGGGATGCACCAGCACAAACACAGTTGCGCTGGGCGCATCACCTACGATATTCAGCAGAGGGCATGCAAATGGGCCCATAATATATGCAAAGGTGTAAATGGGGCCGTTTGCATGCCTTTTAAAACAGCCAGCCCGGTGCGGCGGTGCCCTGCACAGCATGTCATGTGCACAGTGGGGGTCCCGGCATCCCCTGCCCGTAGCCACTATACATCATTTTAAACTAATTCCCTGGTAGTCTCATGGTACCCCACCTCTAGTTTCCCGATCATGGTAAAGTGCTGTAATATAAATCCCTGGTAGTCTAGAGGTGGCCCCTCCCATTTCCCGATCGTAGTAAAGTCCATTACAGTACCTCCCTGGTAGTCTAGTGGTACCCCAGCCCCTTCAGGACATTTTGAAACAGGAATAATAGTCAAGGAAGAATATTCATTCGTATGGTTTCTATTCTTTGGAAAAAAGTTTTAGGTTACCCCATCGTGTTAGATCATCTTGAATTTGAAGAGAGACAGGTTCGTAATTCACTAGTTCCAGGTGTTCAAGGTTATGGGTATATAAATACCTACGTTCTTAAACTTAGTGGTCCGCCATTTTAAGGGTAAGGAATTTTTAAGAGTTTGTGTTTGCTTAAAATGTAGCATCATAGCCTCTGTTTTAGCTAAATTTAATTTTGAAGTTTGCTATCTTTTCATAATTACCAAGGATCTCCCAAACTGCAGGTATCGATGTTTAGGGGGATAGGACTGCTAAAAGGATGTCATCTGCGAATAAGCATATTTTGTAAACTTTCTGACTAAGGGGAATACCCTCTATCTGGGGGTCCTGTCTTACAGTCATAGCTCCACGTAAAGGGCAAACAAGTATGGTGACAGTGGACAACCCTGCCGTGTGCCCTGTTGTAACTGTATAGGGGAAGATACAGCTCCTTTTAACCAAATATAGGCCTTGGGTTGAGAGTATATGTTTTCAAACCAAAGAAGAAATTGGTCAGGGAAGGAAAAAGACTTGAAAGTTTCCCAAAGAAATTCCCAAGAGACTCTATCGAAGGCCTTTTCGGCGTTGAAACTTGGTATCTGTCTGGCCTGGATGCGTTCCAAAAGTAACATAGTATGACAAATACTGTCAGTGGTACTGCGATGTTTAATAAATCCAGCTTGATCAGGTTGGATTATTGTAGGAAGAAGAGCTTCAAGCCGTGAAGCCCAGATAGACAAGTAAATCTTGTAGTCGACACCGAGAATAGAAATAGGTCGATATATAGCTGGATCATATCCACCCTTGATTATCCACCCAGTTTTGCTTGTACGAAAATGGGCAGATAGTCAAGGGTGCACTGTAGATTATCAGATTGAAATCAAACAGTACGAGACACTTAGGGAAATGGGAAAGGAGAGAATGGTGTGCACTGTCCCTAATATAATTTTGAGAGAGGTTAACAGAAAAGTAGGAATTCTGATTTGTATTCTGTTATCTCTTCCTCTTTACATACAAACCGTATCCTAACATGGGATACAGTTTCTATGTAAATGGATTCCCAAGGTGCCTTACTGTCTTTGACAGGGTCCCTTCATGGCAAAGGGGTATGGTTACAGGGGGAAGGGGCTCCAGATTTCTCTTGGGCCTAGGGCCCCAGGTTACCTTAATCTAGCCCTGTAGACTGGGCAATACACACCTCTGTTTGTGCCTTTGCTCTCCTCACTGCTTTCCCTGACTCCCTTTGTTTCATCTGGTAATTTATCCTATCCTCCATCTACTGTGTCTTTCTTTACTTCCTTAATGCCATTTTCTTTGCCTTTATTGTTTCCACTAGGTCTCTAAAGAACCACAGTGGTATCCTTTTCCCCTTGCCTTGCAGATCTGTCTGACACAGAGATTCGTAGCTCTTTCCATGCCCTCTTTTATTTTTGTCCACTGGTCTTCGACTCCTCCCAGCATCCCTATCCCTGCCAGTGCATCCTTGAGGCATTCTTCCATTGTTTTGAAATTGATCCTCCTGAAGTCCATGATCCTTGTCCTTGTGTGGTTCAGTGCAAACTCTTGTTTTTATACCAAACCACACCATACGATGATCAGTGGTCCCCAGGTGGCCTGCCACTGTGACGTCAGCAACACTGTCCCTGTTCGTCAGCACTAGGACGAGTAATGCTCCCCCACAAGTGGGTTCCATTACTAGTTGCCAGAGGAATGCCCCCCTGCAAGGAATCCAGGATGTCCCTGCTCCTGGAAGTTGCTGCTGCTAGGAGTCACCAATCCACATCGGGTAGGCTGAAGTCTCCCATCAGCAACAACTCTCCCTTACAAGCTAGTCTTTGGATTGCTTCCATCTGTAACCCCCTAGCCACTTTTCTTAGCTGGCACCACCAAAAGAACCAGTGACCAAAACATGGCATGCAATTTACTCTTGGCAGAATTTCTCAAATGGTACCACCCCTAGCTGTGGAGTGGATACCAGGCTTATTATCTCAAGGACAGGGGGTTGGGGTACAATACTAAAAAATGAACCTTTGAATTTACAACCAGGTGAAGGGGACAGGATGCTAGGCATATGCTAGACCTAACTGCTGAGGGGTCCCAATAACATTCACACAGAAGCAGTGCAGCATGGCTTTATTCATAGATGTTACTAAAGCACAGATGGACCCCCAATGTTTGGTAACTGCAACACAGGAACACTTTTTTCCAGAAACATCTTGCTAGGCAGTACAGTTTTCCACAGAACATCTCTATCCATTTCTCCAAAAAGGTATGCTTGTTGCCTGAACCATATACCTGAGCCATTTTCAAAACACATTTCCATTTTCATGCTCGTGACCCGAGCCACATACTTAAAACTTCATCCTGAGCACTGACCTGTGCCCAGGGTACCTTGGTGCCCATCAACGAACCAGTTAGCCCTGCACTGAAACTCCAGATGGCGCTCGTCCCACCCTTTGTCCCTAATACAGTCTCTGATATTCCTTCAGGGTTACACCAAAAGAAGCCTTCAATCCCCACTCAATTGCTAAAGACTCCCAAACTTTACTTCAAATTAACACCCTGAGGTGAAAAGGGGTCCTGGCCGGTGTGATCTAGCCTTATCTTGGGCACGCACACACCAGAAGAGCTCCCAAGAGAAAATTCTCCAATTCTGTACTCACAGATCAGTTGCTCCTTCCTCCCAGTCCTAGATAGAACAGCAGAAAGCACCTTTCCTCTCTGGTAGCTTGTCAGATTCCATTCACAGTCCTTCTTTAAGGCAGCTGTAAACTTCAGGACCTTCCGGGGATTTCTCCTTGGATCCACCAGACATTGCAGTCCCTCCCACTCCCTCTGGAGTGAAACTAAGAGTCCTGCTGGCAAACAGTTTCCACCACTTCACAGGCAAAAACAAGGATTTTACCAAGCTAGGGTGAGAAATGACCAGGCTCCCTTTTCAGAGCCCCAGTGGCAAACCTAACTCAGACTAATTAAACATTCAAAACTTCCCCTGAGCAGCTGACTCAAAAATGGTTATGCTGCTGCGAGAGTTCTGAATGACATAATCATCCCCCTCTCAGGCTAGCTGAGTAAACAATGATGTCATTATGTAGAAAGCCCCTAATGAACTCCCTACCAGCTGCCTTTTCTACCTGCCTAAGACTAGTACTAATGGGATTCTAGTAACCCCAGGGGACTGAGTGGTTACACATAATTTCCCCACCCACTTTTTCTGTCTTTACTAGAGGTCTGTATATCACTCCTGTGCAGATAATGGTCCCTTTCCTTTTTTCCAGAGTGACCCACAGTACCTTTGCATCCCCTGTTCCCCTTGTAAACCTGTAGCCTTTATGCTGTTCCTTACATAAAGTGCCACTCCTCCCCCCTTTCTTCTGACTCTGTCCCTTCTAAACAAATTAAATTCTGGTACTGCCATGTCTCAGTGATGGTGACTAGATCCAGACCCTCCCCTGCCATGGTGGCTTCTAGGTCTGCAATCTTGTTTCCCAGACTTCGAGAGTTCGCACACATGGCCCTCCAGATTTCTTTCCCTCCATTTCCACCATCCCCTTTTTTATTCCCTACCACCATTTGCAGGGGAGGGACAGCTAGTTTCCCAACCTCCTCGCGGACCTCCATGCCTTCCCTAGCCTTATACTCCCCCTTTAATCAGTTTAAATGCAGGGCCCCATTCATGTATTCTATCTTTTTTCCTCTAAGCTCTCTAGACCCCCCCTCGCTGAGGCGCAGCGTGTCCTGTGAATATAGTGCTCCATCCTTCCACTTGACCCCTCACCCTCCAATGCAAATAAACCCCTTCAATATGTTCCAGTCCCTTAGCCATGCGCTGAACTCCTCTATTGTCTTTTTTTCTGCCTGTACTGGCACTGGGGACCTGGATTACATCAGAGAATGCCACTGAACTCACTGACTCCCGGCAGCTCCCTGCTAGCTCTTTAAACCTTTGTTGAACCACTCCCACCTCATTTCCAGCCAAGTTATGTGTCCCCAGGTGAATGATCAAGTGGGTTTTTCCCCCACCTTCCTTACTGTTTCCTCAATCCTAGGCCCTGCCCACCCTGCTTGCATCCCTGGCACACATTCCATGTTTCTTCTCCTATTTGGGTCCCATTTCCTAATCCAGGGTATACCCTTGATAATGGAATCCCCAATGACTAACACCTTTTCCTCCCCTCCAGTCTTTGCCTTTATCCACCTGTCCACCCATGGTGGGCCAGCCTCCTCCCCCTTCACTTGTTCTCTGTTCGTCCAGTTGGTCCTCCCTTCTGTACTCCCTCTGCTCTCTGCCATTTTCTCTTCTGCCCCCTTCTTCTGTATCCTCCCTGGTGTCCCATGCAGTCCCTCCTTCCTTATTCTCCCACTATTCCATCCTCCCCTTCACCCTTAGCTCCTCCTTGACTGTGTATACCTCCACCCCCCCAGTCTACTTTCCCCTCCCGTCTGCATATTGCTGACCTTTTCCTCTATTGTTTTTTCAAGCCTCTCCCCCGACCCTGGTCCTCCAGACCTTCCAGTACTGTAAACCTGTTTTATTTATTTATTTATTACTGCTCCAACCTCCATGCCGCATGGCCGTTCACTCCTTTGGGCCACCTAGAGGCCCCCACCAGCCATGTCATCCCCTCATCGCTATCTACCGCTCCCCCCTGATTTCCGTACTCCCAGGCGCACCCAGCGTATCCCTTGGGCCCTCAAGAGGGGAGACTGGGATTCAACCTGGACCTGGTGCACGGGGCTATGGGGAGCAGCCGAGAAGGCATTTCAGCAGGGCTTCATGGCGTGAGGGGACCTGGTGACCATCATCCGGCCGAGTGGCCTTTTTACCCCAAATTTTTAACATAGCCTTCGTATGACCTCACCTCATGAACAAGGGTAGAGAAAATGTTCAACTCCTGCCTAAAAGGTGATTTCGTGCTGCAACTGTGAAATCACCTTTCAGGACAGATTTGCCTAATTTCACGGCCATTGTTCATGAGGTGGGGTTCCAAAAAAAGGCATCTTGAAAATGTGGGGCAAAAATATTCAAAAATGATCAAGTTATGCCACAACAAATGACCAAGTTATGCCACTAAGTTCAAAACTCCATTGAAATACATTGAACTGAAACCCTGATTTCCTCAGTTCACTGTCCGGCATTGAAGAGGGTCCAGAGAGAACTACGGTGTTGGACCCCTGGTGGGGAAGTAAGGACTTGAGGGTGTGGGGTGGTGGGTGCTGAGTGGGAGGGAGGTGGGGGACAGTAATGTAGTGGCAGCAACAGACACCCCCAGTGTCAGTGTTACGGTTGTGAAGCGGGGTGGGGTGGTAGGTGCTGAATGGGAGGGTCAGGTGGGAGGACTAATGTAAGCACCAGCAACAGACATCGATGGACAGTTTTCTTTGTTACAGGGTATACTGTAAAAACAAAAACTACGAGGGAAGATTTTTTTTATTTCGGGTGGTGACACTGGGGGACTGGGCACTCAAAGTGTCAGTGTTGTTTTTTGGGGTGGTGGTTGCTGAGTGGGAGGGCTGGGTAGGGGGACTAACAGCAGTAGTAGCAGCAACAGACATCGATGGTCAGTTTTCTTTTTTTACAGGGTATATATCAATTACAAGGGACGGTTTTCTTTATTTCAGGTGGCGACACTGGAGGATTGGACACCCCCAATGTCGGTGCTATATCTGTGGTGGGGGTGGGTGCTGAGTGGGAGGGTGTGGGGACAGTAAGGTCAGTGGCAGCAAAAGACATTGATAGATGCTTTTCTATTTTGTAGGGTGCAATTCAACCTTAGTAGGCTGAGCATGACAGATCAGCTGTGCTTGCTGGGCAGCGATTACGTAGATCAAAGGAAAGAGCAGACTTATGATTGCGTCAGCTCTCTCCTTTAAACTACATGAAGTTTCCACACAGCAGCCCAGAGCAGTGTCATGATCAGCCTGGCTGATGATTGGTGTGACACAGACCAGCCCCTTGCAGACCACTCAGCACTGAACTGTCATTATCACATCCCTCAAAAGCCACTCTGCTAACAAAATGTTTACTGCACATGCACACACGGCGAATATAAAAATGTGATTATAGCTATTCTGGTGGAGCTGCCTGGTGAAATGGGTCATTTAAAAATACTTGTTTTTAACCAGTGACCTGTCCACCCAAAGGAAGGAGTCAGGTGGAGCAGGCTCCGAAGTGTTGGTGGATTCCAGATGCTTATCACCTCTTTTACTAGACTTTATTAATTAAAGAAAATGAGAAAATGGAATTATCTTTGTGAGTGAGTCTACATTCCAGTACTTCATTAGGTTACGCATTGAGCCTGTACTTGAGCAGACTACTCCCTAAAAGGAAGTTTTTCTTCCCCTAGGAAAAGAGGTCTGAGCTGGACTGTTAATTTAGAGCGCAAACTTACAAATTTAAACATTAATAAAAAAAATTATAAACTGGATTAATAGTTGTCTGTCTTATCACACTCAACAAGTATTAATTAACAGATATTTGTCTAGCCCAGGTGAGGTCACCAGTGGTGTGCCACAGGGATCTGTCTTGGGCCCCACTCTTTTCAGGCTTTCATTTCTGATTTAACAGCCAATTACAGTTAAATATGTGGATGATGTCAAATTGGGTAGTCCTTGTTTTGATACTGTACATGCAGAAATCATTCAACGTGACTTAGATAAAATCTCTGATTGGGTAATAAGGTGGTGCATGCGGCTTAATCCAAATAAATGCAAAATTACACATTTAGGTAAACACAATCCTCAACACTCTTATATTCTGGGGGGGTCACCCTTTAACAACATCTACAGATGAAAAAGACTTGGACATTATAATATCGGAATAGTTTAAAAAACGATAAATGTATAAATGGAATCATAAAAAAAAAAAAAAAGTTCATTTGGTCCATCAAACGCAACATCTAGTCTCGTAATGCTAAAGTCTTAATGCCTTTGTTTCATTCCTATGTTAGACCTCACCTGGAATACGTTTCACAATTGCAGTGCCCCTACAGAAAATATAATTGTGTTAATCTAGAAAATGGTCAACGTAAATTTCCAAAGCAAATTTTTGGATTGCATGATGTTCCTTACCCTGACAGATTACTGAACTTAAATCTAATGTCCTTTTGATATCATTCATGATCCTCCACTCATGTCAGAACTTTATCTACAACACTAGGGGCCTTCCATTGCAAATATCAGGTAAACGTTTCAAACACGTTAAAATGAAGTATTTTTTCTCACTTAGAGTGGGTGGTCACTGGAATAAACTGCCAGTAGATATCATTATTAGAAAAACTAAAACTGAATATAAGAATCGTTTGGACAAATATATTTTGTCAGGGGCTAATTAGCAATATTACTACTTAACATAGATTCTTCTGAGCATCTTTGGGCATGAACTGCCTCCTAGCTCCGTGATCTCCTTCAGTATGATCCTTTAGTAAGACAAGGTCTGGCAGACTGACTCATGTATTCCCTGCAAGTAAATTCACACCAAGAGGCTGGTCCATCAATACAGCAGTAGCGCTACTGCTTGCAATGCAAGGAACACATATTCAGGAATGAGCATGGGTCATCAAGAGCTGGACAGGGGAGGAAGCACTGACCATCCAAAGGACAGCTCTCCTGCCTCAGGGAGGGAAGGGGTGTGCTGCTCTTGCAGCATGACTGCCAATTGGTGGAGAGCAGTTGGCAGCACCGTTAAGGGCACCATAATGGGATGGGGTTGTTGCCGGATTCCTGGCCTACATGTGCATGTCCAGGAGGAAAATACCAGCCCCACAGGCTCTCACACAACTGACATGGCTAGAAAAGCCACCACATATTGGTCCTGTGTAAATGATGTGTAATAACCTGGGGTCCAGTGACCGTCACACCATGTGGTTCAATAAGAGTACCGTGACAGAGTCAAGTCATGCGAAAGCGAGGGTCCTGGACTTCAGGAAAACAGACTTTACTAAGATGGGGGTATGTCTCAAGAAAACCCTAGTAGAGGGGGCCAAAAGCAGGGAAGTTGAGAAACAGTGGGCCCAACTAAAGAAAGCCATAGTGGAGGCAACGAACCTCTGTGTTCAGCATATAAACAAAGGCAAGTGAAAAAGGAAACCACTATGGTTCTCAAAAAAAGTGGCAGGGAAAGTAAGGGCAAAAAAGATGGCTTTCAGGAAAGAGAAAGGAACACAGAAGAAAGAGGACAGGACAATGTATTTAGAGAAGCCAAGAGAGGCAGGAAACACAGTCAGAAGCGCAAAAGCCCATACAGTGGAAAAAATAGCAAGAGAAGTGAAGAAGGGAGACAAAACCTTCTATAGGTATGTTAGTGAAATGGGAATGATCGGGGATTGTGAGGTTAAAAGTGGAGGAACAGGAGAGCATGGAAGGAGACCAAGAAAAAGCATAAATTCTGAAAAATACTTCTGTTCAGTTTTCACAGAAGAAGGGAAGGGGAAGGGGAGGGACCACAGCAGAGTAACAGGGTAGTTAGAGAGGTAGACACCAGTCCGTTTAATGAGGAGAGAGAGTCCTAATGGAACCCACTAAACTGAGGGTGGACAAGGCAATAGGACCAGATGGAATATACTCTAGGATATTAAAGGAGTTAAGGGAGGTGCTGGTAGCACCACTGGCTGCCCTGTTCAACAAGTCACTGGATACGGGAGTGGTTCTGGAGGACTGGAGAAGGGCAGATGTAGTGCCTCTCCACAAAAGTGGGAGCAGGGAGGAGTCAGGTAACTACAGACCTGTCAGCCTGACCTCAGTGGTGAGGACATTTATGGAATCACTGCTAAAAGAAAAGACAGTGGAGCACCTTGAAAGCAGCAGAGCACAAGATCCGAGGTAACACGGATTCAACTCAGGCAAGTCATGTCAAACAAATCTGACAGATTTATTTGAGTGGGTGACCAGGGACATGGATGGGTAAGGGCGCGGATGTGGCCTACCTGGACTTCAGCAAGGCATTCGACACCATTCCTCATAGGAGGCTTGTAAACAAGCTGGGCAGTCTGGGTTTACTTCATAAGGTCATGGATTTGGCTGTAAATTGGTTGACAGATAGAACGCAGAAGGTGGTGGTAAACAGAGTTAAATCTGAGGAAGGGAGGGTGATCAGTAGGGTGCCACAGGGATCAGTTTTGGGGCCAGTCCTGCTCAATATCTTCATTAGTGACACTGCAGAGGAACTAGAGGGGAAGGTGTGCCTCTTTGCAGAGGACACTAAGATCTGCAACTCGGCGACCCACTCTCATGGTCATACCTTGGATCTAGTGTTCACACTTGGCCTTGAGGCAATTTACCTCAGGGTTGATCTGGTTGTATGGTCGGATTATAGCACTGTAACCCTTAGGTTTGGGCCCCCCCCCCGCAAGCCCATCATCTGTGAAAATGATCAAGTACCGCCCTTTATGGGGACTGACCCCAACAGGGCTCCAGGTGGTGCTTGATCTACCGGATGTGGAGTCTGCCTGCACGATAGAAGTTGAGAAGGCGGTGTCAAGAAGGTGGTGTCAGCCTGTAATATGGCTGTTACCACTGCTTTTGACTCCATCGCACCCATCCATGTCTAGCCCTTATCCACTTGTCAGAGGCCCCCATGGTTTGATGGGGGACTCTGTGAGTTGAAGATAAAGGGCAGGAGGCTGGAGCAACGCTGGAGGAGGTTAGGACTGATGGATGACAGATTGGTTCTGAGGGCACATTATGTTGCCTGTCAGAGGGCAATATTTAATAAGAAGACAGAATTTCTGTCAAAAGAGATTGCCGCAGCACAGAACAGACCAAGTCAGCTCTTCTATACGGTAGACAGACTACTATATCCGGCCTGCCTCCGTACTGGTGGAGCTAATTCGAGCACACAGTGCGATGAGCTTGTTCTATTCTTTGCCAACAAAGTGTCCGCTATCAAGATGGAGATATCCTTCAGCGCTGCTCGTGGAGCATGTGGGACCCGGCCTTAGGCTTACAGATACACTCCTTCTGCCTGGGATGAGTCTGACCCAGTTGGGGTGGAGGAGGTAATTGTGATAGTCCTGGGGTTAAGGCCCACCTACTGTGACTTATATCGGAGTCCCACCCAACTGTTAGTTGGTTGTGTGGATCTGACTGGACCTGTGGTTACAGAGCTTGTCATGGTCTCTCTGAAGAGTGGAGTCTTTCCAGTTTCTCTGGAGGAAGCACTGGTGAGACCCCTTTTGAAAAAGCCTTCATTAGACCCTGACTGCCTCTTTAACTAAAGACCAGTTTCAAACCTCCCGTTTTCAGGTAGGGAAATGGGCAGACTAGGTTGGCCAGGTGGTCCTTATCTGCCATCAAATTCTATGTGTCTATGTTTCTAGGGAAGGTTCTGGAGAAAGTAGTGACCATTCAACTTGAAGCTCGTCTCATCTCCTCCTCTACCTATGAATGCTTCCAATTTGGGTTCAGGACTGGACATAGTACTGAGACTGCCTTGGTGAAGATGTTAAATGACCTCCTTATTGCCAGAGATCATGGAGAACGTACGATCCTCATTCTCTTCGATCTCTCAGTGGCATTTGACACTGTGGACCATGAGGTATTGCTGGACTGGCCACGGAACTGGTGTGGGTTTACCAGTATAGTCATCAACTGGTTTAGGTCCTATCTCACTGGCAGAGTGCAGAGGATTATGGTGGGATTATCCTCATCTGACCCAATGCCTCTGCACTGTGGCATTCCACAGGGTTCTGTATTGTCATCGTTGTTGTTCAAAGTGTATATGTTGCCTTTGGGAGATGGCATCAGGCTGTACAGACTGAGTTTTCACTGTTATACAGATGATACTCAGCTGTACCTCTCGTGTGCAACGTGAAACCAAATGGTGGTCTCTATATCCAACACCTGTCTAGCAGATATCCAGAACTGAATGACTCAGAACTGGCTCCAACTAAACCCAGACAAGACAGAGGTAGTAGTGGTGGATTCGGGTTACCGTCTGAGTCATGGTTGACTGGGGAATGACCCTGGTCTGATGTGGAGGATGTTCCTTTGATCCCATTGACCTAGGTCAAGGATCTAGGCATTGTTCTCGATGATGGCTTGATGCTTGAAGCTCAGATGTCAGCTGTTGTTCAGAGTAATTTTTACCACCTGAGGAACATTGCATGGATCTGTGTTCTGTTGCCATCAGAGGACCTATCCACACTAGTACATGCATTTGTTATGTCTAGGTTGGATTACTGCAATATGTCTACTTAGGGTTATCAGGGGCAATCTTCACTGTCTGCAGCTAGTCCAGAATGCGGTGGCCAGGCTATTTTCTGGAATAAATAGATATGAACATATTACACCTGTTCTTCACGACCTACACTGGTTGCCGCTTAGATGGAGGATTGTCTTCAAGGTCGGGTTACTGACCTATAAAGCCCCACACAGTCGGGGGCCAGAATACCTGCAAGACCTCCTAGTTCCTCACTGCCCATCTCGCTCTCTTCACTCTGCCAAAGGTGATCTCTTGGTGGTTCCGAGGACTAGGCTGTGGCAATCTGGACATAAAGCATTCTCTGTTGCTGCACCAGCCCTCTGGAATTCACTACCTAGTCATCTACGAGACGCACCCTCGGTAGAAGCATTTAAAAAGGGATTAAAAATGTACCTGTTTTTGCAAGCCTTTGATTTACAGATCTAAAGTTACCAGCATTTTGAACCGTCTGCTTAATCGAATGTTTTAATTATTTATTATTGTTATTTTAAGTATTTGTATTTATTGTGATTGTTTTATACACTGTATGTTGTTTTAATTTTTTTTGCTGCTTCCAGCTGCTGGTGCATCTGCTCGGTCACAGATCCCCATACTTCCACTTCCATATTGGCCTCCGCTCTCCTGGCACCCCTGGCTTGACCCCCGGGGGTGGGGTTGCAGCACCAGCCCAAAGTGCTGCAATTCTTGTGATTAATCCAGGGGAGCTGGCCTGGAAGCTAATTGAAGTTGGGGACAGGCTTCACTGATGGTGGCCAGTTGAGTGGTTTTCCTTGCTTTTACCCCCAGGGGCGGGGACATGCAATGATGTCCTGTGTCCACCCCGGTCCTCTTAAGTCTAGGCACCGATCCCTCGTGGTTTTCCCGGCCTCCGCCAAGAGTCCCCCATGCACCAGGCACTTGCCCCACCCTCCCCCAGAGAGGAGCAGTCCATAGGACGCGATCCTTCTCCACCTAACTGGCCCTCTGGTTCCCCGTCTGTTCCTGAACTCGGTCGCCAGCGCCAAAGTGGAATCCAACCGCCTGCACCAGCGGGCCAGCTCTGTATGTTGTTTTATGATGTACAGCGCTCGGAGTCTCCGGGAATGAGTGCGATATAAGAAATAAAATCAATTAATCTGCATTTGAGTAGACACTCAAGGAGGGGTGGAAAAAAATGAGAAAGGACCTAGCTAAGATGGAGGAGTAGTCCAGAGTGTAGCAGCTGAGTTTCAATGAGAAAAAGTGCAAAATCATGTACTTGGGGCGCATGAACCCAGGGTGGACTACACGATGGGTAGGGAATTATTAACAGTCACCAAGAAGGAAAGGGATCTGGAGGTGATCATATCTGACGACCTGAAGGTGGCCAAGCAATGTGCCAAGGCAGTGGGGAAAGCTAGTGGGATGCTGGGGTGCATAGGGGGAGGTATCACCAGCAGAAGAAAAGAGTGATGTTGCCATGGTACAGGTCATTGGTGAGACCTCATCTGGAATACTGAGTCCAGTTCTGGAGGCCGCATCTCCGAAAGGACATAGACAAGATAGAGGCAGTTCAGAAAAGGGCAACAAAAATGGTGCATGGCCTGCACCAGGGGACATATGAGGAGAGACCGGAGACACTCAATACGTACACCCTAGACGAGAGGAGAGGGAAGGGGAGACATGATAGAGACCTTCAAGTACCTGAAGGGAATAAGTAAGGTTCAGGAGGATAGCATCCTTTAGAAAAGGAGAAGCTCTAGATGTAGAGGGCTAAGAAGCAACGTGAGAAAGTACTTCTTCACGGAAAAGGTGGTACAGGCATGGAACAGCCTCTCAGCAGAAGTGGTGAGGATAAAGTTGGTGGGGGAATTCAAAACTGTTCTTTCAGTGATTCTGCACTGAGGTTCTTTGTTTATAGCTTGCTTTGTTTTTCTTCTTTTTGGGCCCCCACTACCCAAGCAAATGAGGGCGTGCATAAGGGTTATGGGTACATCTTAGCTAGTAAAAAGGATCAGAGATCAGTGTCAGTAGGTGCTGGCTAAGTGCAGAGAAAGGACATTCATAGTCTGTTGCTGCAAACTGATGTACTGAAGAAGAAATATGCAATTGCAGAAGGTTATTTCTTGTATTTTGAATAAACATCACACAGAGATTGTGTGTTGAACCTGAAATTCGGTGTCTGGTCCATCTGTTATCCCACAACCCCTCCACAGTGTCTGTCATCGTTAGCACCACCTCTCTACCCCATCCATCACCACTTCTATCCCCTGTCCCCTCATCCCTTCCCTCTCTCCCCTGAGTAGGCCCTCCTGCTTCCCCCACACACCTAGCACCCTCTTCCTCTGCCTCCAATCAAGTTACCTCCCTCTGATCCCTACTGCTATACTGATATTACACTCTTCTTTCGCACATTGCACTTGGGCTCCTCCACTTCACCCTCTTTTTTCCTTTTTCTTTAGCACTTAGCAATGCTCCAAACAACCTGGTTTGCTGACAACGGACTGGTTTCACTGTTGGGCACTGTAAATTGTCTGTTTTCCTGTGACCTGTACTGTGTTTGATATATAATCCTGTTTGTTTACCTTTGTATTTCTGCGATCCTTTGTATAATTTCACTTATCTGTTGTACTGAAATGTCCTGATGTGGAACCTATGTAAAGAGCTCTGAGCTCAAATGGTTTTCTGAGTACTGAATTAAATGAATAAATACACAGTAACTGCCAAGCCTTAGCTATTTCTTCAGCAGAGGGTGTATCTTTTTGTGTCACTGGCATTTCCCTTTTCCTTTCATCAGAAGGGTCAGTGAAATGCTTTTTTTATTTCTATTTTGCAGGCACTGATTCAGGAACCTGCTCATTTTGTCTTTTTTTGGCTTGGTCAGTATTATTATTTTAATCTAACTTATTTTCTAGGGGTCCTTAGAGGACCTATCTTTGGATTCCTGGTGTGAAGAAGACCCCTACTTCAGGGGTTTTACTAGAGGGGGAGGCAGACTAAGAGGCCATGATTTCCAACCTTTTTGACCTCTTTTTTACTGTTTTCAGAGCAGAACTTTGAGCAAAGCTCACAGTTATGGTCTGGACCTAAACAACGTAAATATTGAAGCCGTCTGCCTTGGCCACTATTTTGGAGCACCTAATACAATTTTTTTTTTCATTTACATTTTATGCTTCCCGCACACCGGGGACAGAGCTGTACCCTGAACCACCTGCAGGTGAGCCCAACCAACCCCTAGACCCCCCACGTCTTCCCCCTCCACACTGTGGCGGGGCCAGGAAGGGAGCTTCCCACCTCCGTGGAGCACAATCCAAATCCGGGGGGGGGGTGGCGGTGACAGACCAGCAGGGGCGAGGCTTCATGAACCCCTGGCCACCATTTTTCCTTTTTCTGGTGTCCCCCTTCCTCCCGATGCACAACTGCATGCATATGGGGGCACGTGCAGCCGCGATCACCAGCTGCTTCCTGTCCCAGCCTGTGCCACACCTCTGCCCCCACCAGTGGGCAACTGACAAGCGGGGTGACAATTCCCCCCCACAAGAGAGGAGAGCAGTCCTCCAAACACTTGATCCTCTCTCACCCTGCCGACCATCAACAGCCTGGGCTCGTTCCCGAACCCAGGTTGCACGTGTGGCGTAAGGTGTAGCGTCCAGCACCTCAACCTCTGGCGCCACTGGGCCAGCACTTAATACAATTTTTAAAACTGGTAGATAAAGTTCTCTTTTTTGGTCTGAGATGCCAATTTGTCAGAAAACCAGTAAAAATAACGTTTCCAAAAGGGAAAGGGAAAGAAATTGGTGGGTTCCCAAGCGCTATGGAACCGCAAAGAAACGGTTCCAAAACACTATAAAAACAAGTAAATATTAAGAAAAAATGCAGTTCTTCAAGAACAGGGGCACCACTAAAAGTTAAAAATATAAGCCGGCCCAGTGTCGTAGAGGGCTGAGGCGCTGGTGCCTTACCGCAAACCACGCTGGCGACCCAGGTCCGAGGATGGACTTGGATGCCAGGGGTCAGCAGGGGGAGGAGAGGATTGAGCATCTGGAGGACTGCTCTTCTCTCCTGGGATGGGGATTGCAGAAGCATCGCTCGGCAGCGGCCCCCAATGGAGACTGTAGGCACTGCATGAGCGGCACAATGCAGGAACAAAGGAAATCGGAAAACAGCTTCAGGGTCCGCCCGATGACGGCTGCTGATCTCCGACACCACCGAAGACCTCCAGGGAGCCATCTCCGCTTCAGCAACACCCCAGGACCAAACAGTGAGTGCCCTGGCAACTTCCCCGGTGAATTACCCTCAGAGGAGAGGGACCCACCTGGCGAAGGGTTACGCTGGGATACCCCGGGGTCAGCTGCGATGTGAGGATGGAGGGAGCTCGAGAGAGGTTAGTAGGGGTAAGTCAGGGCCTTGGCGGCCTGAAGGAATGAGGGACACTGGAGCACATAGGGGGATAAACACATCATGAAAAAAAAAAGTAAAAAATATAAAGAAGAAAAAGCACGAATATTTTACCTCAGGCGATTAACATTTTACCTCAGAAAAATAGCAGGAACAGTAAAGAAGAGAAAATCTGCAGTTCCCTGGAACTGAAGGGAATCGCTAATATCAGAGAAAAATATGAAAAAATACCTCAGAAAACACCAAACACAGCACAAAAATGAAAAACTATTAACTTGTAAAGAAATACATTTTTTCAAGCGCAGTTTGAAGAGTGAGCTCCAAGGCAGTGTTGCTCCAGTCAGCAGAGAAATGAATCCCTGAGTGCCCTCTGGCACAAGCTGCACACAGCACAACTTCTCCTGCATTCTGATTGGCTAATTCTTTACATCATTAGCATTAACTCCACTTCCAGGGCAGCTGAACCCAGCTGGCATACTGCTATAGTCAAGCATACTGAAGTACCCCTGGGGTGAGAACTTAATTTACGGAACTGCTTTTCACACTCCTGCCCATTACCTGCTACCTACCCGCTGAGTGATCTGTGCCCTGCTAACTGTCCTTTGCTTGCTATTTTGCTGTACTGTCCAACTCACAGCCACTGAAATTAGCAACTGGTGCAAGCTACAGGGCAACATGCATTGGCCGTTCACACAAACCATGAGGCAAGGAAAATAACATCTTCACAAATTTAACACATGGGAAACTGGGTCATAATAGTGATCACTGGCCGATAAACTACTCAACCAATAACCATATCACAACAATACAACAAGCAAATTGCAATCCAGGCCACACATTGATACTATATCACTTATCATTATCAGTTGCTGTGGCTCTGACCAGACTTGCTTTAACACTGTCACCACGTGAGCAACTCTCAAGTCCTTAGCAATGAACACAATTCTGCTGGACTCACTGAACAATGTGTATGAACTATACCATAGGAAATGTAATTCCTCTATTTTCCTATCACTACCAGATGTTATTCCTTTCTCTGTTGCTTTTGTGTGCATTTTAAATCTTTTATTCAAGCACAATAACCAAACTGGAGGCGAAGAAGAGTTATAAATGAGTATCACATCTTCTTACTAAAACTGAAAATCTTGAAAAAGGAACAATTATCATCTAAAATAAAATGCAACCCATATAAAGGTGGTTGTGGGGGGTTAAAGCAGTGCGAAAATGCGTTACAAAAAGTCTGGCAGGTGGATCTGAGTCTTGTAAAAGAAGACATTTCAAACTGAAAATGAAAACTTGGATATGTCAGCAGAAAAACAGTATCGTGGCTCTCATGGGGAGGGTGTCAGAACTGTTAAAGTTTGTTCAGCTCTACAAAGACTGGCTTTAGAGATGTTCAGTTCCAGTGTAAAGCCTCATTTAGCTGTCTGGAAGAAACGAAGAAACATCTATACTCTCCAAGTGAGAAAGTCTGAAGTCCTCAGTAAGAGCTTTCGGGATTTATATTATTTGATATTAAGGATCTCATTTTGCAGACATGTTTTGGCTCTCTACACACAGATGCTACTGAAGAAACTGTGAAGGCAGCACTGAAGTTTAACTGAAACAACTCTCACAAGTATATCATCTCTTAACTGTGCCTCATTATCAGGGCAGTCCTCAATTTTTTTCCATATACATTTTTTCCCACCATTTTTTCTGCCCTTGACCTGGCGGGCCCTCCTCACCCATCACTGACCTATCTCAGGGACTTACTGGTGAACCACCCATAGGTAGCCTGCCCCACAGGATCATGCAGCGGACGGCAAGTGATCCAAGGCTTTTCCTCCTTGTGGCCTCCTAGGGCACAGGGCATGCAGTGATGCACAGCACTGCATGCCACATCTGCTGACACCCTCCCCACACACTATCCCCATCATCGCTGCCATCCAGTCTCTGCCACACTGTCCCCATCATCGCTGCCATCCAGTCTCTGCCACACTGTCCCCATCATTGCTGCCATCCAGCCTCTGCCACACTGTCCCCATCATCGCTGCCATCCAGCCTCTGCCACACTGTCCCCACCATTGCTGCCATCCAGCCTCTGCCACACTGTCCCCATCATCGCTGCCATCCATCCTCTGCCACACTGTCCCCACCACTGCTGCCATCCAGCCTCTGCCACACTGTCCCCCACACCGCTGCCATCCAGCCCCTGCCACACTGTCCCCATCATCGCTGCCATCTAGCCTCTGCCACACTGTCCCCATCATCGCTGCCATCCAGCCTCTGCCACACTGTCCCCACCATTGCTGCCATCCAGCCTCTGCCACACTGTCCCCACCATTGCTGCCATCCAGCCTCTGCCACACTGTCCCCATCATCGCTGCCATCCAGCCTCTGCCACACTGTCCTCACCACTGCTGCCATCCAGCCTCTGCCACACTGTCCCCATCACTGCCATCCAGCCTCTGCCACATTGTTCCCACCATTGCTGCCATCCAGCCTTTGCCACACTGTCCCCATCATCGCTGCCATCCAGCCTCTGCCACACTGTCCCCACTGCTGCCATCCAGCCTCTGCCACACTGTCCCCATCATCGCTGCTATCCAACCTCTGCCACACTGTCCCCACTGCTGCCATCTAGCCTCTGCCACACTGTCCTCACCACTGCTGCCATCAAGCCTCTGCCACATTGCCCCATTGTTGCCATCCAGCCTCTGCCACACTGTCCCCACCATTGCTGCCACCCAGCCACTGCCAAACTATCCCCATCATCGCTGCCATCCAGCCTCTGCCACACTCTCCACACTGCTGCTATCCTGCCTCTGCCACAATGTCCCGACCATTGCTGCCATCCAGCCTCTGCCACACTGTCCCCACCATTGCTGCCATCTAGCCTCTGCCACACTGTCCCCATCATCAATGCCATCCAGCCTCTGCCACACTGTCCCCATTATCGCTGCCATCCAGCCTTTGCCACGTGGTCCCCACCATCGCTGCCATCCACCCCCTGCCACACTGTCCCCATCATCACTGCCACCCAGCCTCTGCCACACTGTCCCCATCATCGCTGCCATCCAGTCTCTGCCACACCGTCCTCACCACTGCTGCCATCCAGCCTCTGCTACACTGTCCCCACCATTGCTGCCATCCAGCTTCTGCCACACTGTCACCACCATCGCTGTCATCCAGCCTCTGCCACAGTGTCCCCACCATTGCTGCCATCCAGCCTCTGCCACACTGTCCCATCATCATTGCCATTCAGCCTCTGCCACACTGTCCACACCATCGCTGCCATCCAGCCTCTGTCACACTGTCCCCATTGCTGCCATCCAGCCTCTGCCACACTGTCCTCACCACTGCTGCCATCCAGCCTCTGCTACACTGTCCCCACCATTGCTGCCATCCAGCCTCTGCCACACTGTCACCACCATCGCTGCCATCCAGCCTCTGCTACACTGTCCCATCATCATTGCCATTCAGCCTCTGCCACACTATCCCCACCATCGCTGCCATCCAGCCTCTGTCTCACTGTCCCCACAACTGCTGCCATCCAGCCTCTGCCACACTGTGCCCATCACTGCCATTCAGTTTCTGCCACACTGTCCCTACTATCACTGCCATCTAGCCTCTGCCACACGGTCCTCATCATTGCTGCCATCCAGCCTCTGCCACACTGTCCTATCATCACTGCCATCCAGCCTCTGCCACACTGTCCCCACCATTGCTGCCATCCAGCCTCTACCACACTGTCCCCATCATTGCTGCCATCCAGCCTGTGCCACACTCTCCCCATCATCGCTGCTATCCAGCCTCTGCCACACTGTCCCCATCATCACTGCCATCCAGCCTCTGCCACACTGTCCCCACCATTGCTGCCATCCAGCCTCAGCCACACTGTTCCCACCATTGCTGCCATCTAGCCTCTGCCACACTGTCCCCACCATTGTTGCCATCCAGCCTCTGCCACACTGTCCCCACCATTGCTGCCATCCAGCCTCTGCCACACTGTTCCCACCATTGCTGCCATTTAGCCTTTGCCACACTATCCCCATCATCGCTGCCATCCAGCCTCTGCCACACTCTCCCCACCACTGCTGCCATCCAGGATCTGCCACACTATCCCCACCATCACTGCCATCCAGCCTCTGCCACACTGTCCCCACCACTGCTGCCATCCAGCCTCTGCCACACTGTGCCCATCAACACTGCCATCCAGTTTCTGCCACACTGTCCCCATCATCACTGCCATCCAGCCTCTGCCACACTGTCCCCACCATCGCTGCCATCCAGCCTCTGCCACACTGTCCCCACCATTGCTGCCATCCAGCCTTTGCCACTGTCTCCACCATTGCTGCCATCCAGCCTCTGTCACACTGTCCCCATCATCGCTACCATCCAGCCTCTGCCACACTGTCCCCACCATCGCTGCCATCCAGCCTCTGCCACGCTGTCCCCATCATCACTGCCATCCAGCCTCTGCCACACTGTCCCCAACATCGCTGCCATCCAGCCTCTGCCATGCTGTCCGCACCATTGCTGCCATCCAGCTTCTGCCACACTGTCCCCCACCATCGCTGCCATCGAACCTCTGCCACACTGTCCCCATCATCACTGCCATCCAGCCTCTGCCACACTGTCTCCACCATTGCTGCCATCCAGCCTCTGCCACACTGTCCCCATCATCGCTGCCATCCAGCCTCTGCCGCACTGTCCCCATCGCTGCCATGCAGCCTCTGCCACACTGTCCTCATCATCATTGCCATCCAGTCTCTGCCACACTGTCCCCATCATCGCTGCCATCCAAACTCTGCCACACTGTCCCCACCATTACTGCCAGCCAGCCTCTGCCACACTGTCCCCACCATTGCTGCCATCCCGCTTCCACCAGATGGCAGTCAAGTGGCAGGACCCAGTAACACCCCCCCCCAAGTGAGAAGAGCTGCAATAGGACACTAGATCCTCACTCATGTGCCTGGCCCCTGAGTGACCCTCATCCATTCCCAAACCCGGGTCATGGGTTGGTTAGTGGTGTGTCATCCAGCTCCTAAACCCACCACACCACTGAGCCGGCAGTTGACATCCCTCATTTTACCCCTCAGAATTGCTTTGTCACTCATCCAAACCTTATGAAAAAGATGATGCCACACAAAAAGGGTGCTATAAATTCAGATTTTGACTCATAAATTTGTTAACACTCAATGATACTAAAGCAAAATGAAACTTGCAGAAGTAAAGGCACTAGTTTCCAGTGTTTGGAGCTTGTAACTACATGTTTCATGATGTGTCCTACATTCTAAGAGCCAGTGTCCCTCATTTTCCGACATTTTGAATGTCAATGTCCCACATTTCAGTGACACTACAGTGAGAAGTATGTTCACAAGGGAGGGTACTCATTGGCTTTTTTCATGACACAGTGTACATGGCATAGGAGTGATGCAGAGAAACACAGCTGAGATCAACAAAAAGGGCAGGCTTTTTGGTTCTAGCCACAGTTTTCCTGCTCCTAAAACAACTTGTGTACAATTTCATATTTATGCGATATATGTTTATTTATTTGAAAATTGTTTTACCAGGTAAACCATAAAGAGAACAACAATCTGGTAGGAGGGGAACGGAGGGCAGGGGTACAGGACTGAACTAAAATAACAACAGAAGCACTAATTACAACAGCAGTTAGTATATCATACAATGTATACGAGTTTAAGATACAATTACAAAGCAAGGTAAGAAACACCAGCTAGGTAGGGAACTCACTTGTACATAAAGTATTAACTTCATTTTCAATTTAGACGAGTACAGCATAGGGTAACAAGTTGAGTCTGAGGGCAAAGTGTTCCAAAGTTTGGGCAGATCAAAACTATTATAAATCACTGATGTGATTTTGGCCAGTCAGCACGCAGTGCTACCGTATAACTTATCCTGGTGCAGTGTGCTCTTGTGCAGGAGTGCTAGGAGGGAGAGCGCCATTTCAACACCGGAGAGAGGAGGACAGCACAATAAAATAAAAAAAGGGATTTACAATAAGTTAACAGGGCTTTCAAGGGATGTCTCCTATGGTATAAGAGAGACTGAGCCTGAGGATTGGGCTAACAGAACTGCTCAGCTTTGTTTTGCAGGTCTCCCTAAACCTCAGGCTCAAAGTCTTATACCATAAGAGAAAACTCTTGGAGGCCTTATTACGGCTGCACAGCAGAGCTATGCTGATGTCTTGCAATTACAAAGAGAGAGAAGAGGGGTCTGAAAGCACGTGACTGGATACCTAGACTGTGTCTTTCCACAGTGGAGTTCAAGCACATGCAGTTTTCTCCATTTACCACAGTGATGTTCCTTTGTGTGTCGCCCCCTTCCCTCCTCCGCCGCACTATTTTCTTGTAGTGACAGCTGGTAGCACTGGCCCTCATTATTTCCCAAAGAGACAGAACAGATGGATAAAGATCGTGGTACCATCTTAAATTCAGAACTACTGCTTTTTTGGGAAGACAATTGATTTTACTCATCCCAACTGCCGCCTGCATTCACATGTCTATATGGCTTGTTCGGGAGTGAGTTCAGTTTTTTCGAAAGACACTGAAGTTTTATAGCAAATACACTTATATGCTCAGCACTTTCCTTGGCAATGTAACTTTTAATGCAAAACTATCGCTACATGTCAAAGAAACTGCACTTTGAAAAGTCGAGCCATGACCTTGGGCATAGGCACCAGTGTCACAGCTCAATTATTTTTGCATTAAAAGTCATATTGTGAAGGCCACTGCTGACCACGTAAGTATATATGCTATAACAGTTCTTTTTCATGTAAAAAATAGAACTCAGCCCACCTAGTGGCACTGAGGGTTGAGGCACTGGACGCCACACCTCATGCTCACGCCCGGCGACCTGGGTTTAGAACAACCTTGGATCATGGGGTGTTGGCGCGGGGAGGCGAAGCAGGATTGAGCATGCGATGGGCAGCTCTCCTCTCTCCCGAGGTGGTGGCGTCCTCCGTGATTCCGCTCCCACGGGTGGAGGTCTGGTGGGTGGCGTGGGGGGAAGGGCAGCAAATAATATGGGAGGTGGAAAGGCTGAGCTGGCGCCTCAGGGTGATGGCGTGCCTCCACACGCTCACAAGGATGTGTGAGGGGCCTCGGGGGTCAGGAAGAACACCAGCAAAAAAAATAGTGTCCCTGTCGCCAGTTGGTGGGAAAGGCGACAGGGACCAAACAGTTAGTTAAAAAAAGTATCTCTCTCACGAGCGATCGTGTTAATTGCTCTGGCGTCACACAGACATGTGAACACCCGGTGCGAGGATACTGCTCAAGCAGCCATAGTGACTCTGACCAGAGTTTGTTACCTTATAGTAGATAACTGCCCAGATTACTTTTTCCAGTGGGGGGCAACCTGTCTTTTGTTTAACTCTGAACACAAAGGTAGGCTTGCTTAGCAACATGTGAAATCAGTCTACTAAGAAAACAGCTGAGAGGTACAGACAGAGAGTTTCTGAGAGAGGCGTCCCTCCTAATGTGAGACAAATGAGGGGTACAAACATAGGGCTTTCTGAAGGATAAAATATGGGATGTCCCTCCTAATGTTGGACAGTTGAGAGGTACAGACAGAGGGCTTCTGAGAGGGGCATCTGGCCTAATCAACAGTTCATTTATTTTATTGAGTGTTTGTTAATCAGGTAGATACACTAGATATAAAATGCCTATTTTTTGTAGGCAGACATACTCACTGTACACATCTGTATACAGTTTTGTAACTACCTGTCCCAAACCATGTGCCTTTTGACAACCATTATCTTTCTAATCTGAAATATTAGGCTACTGCCCAGCCCGGTGTCACTGGAGGTTTCCATATCTATTTAAACTTCTGTTATTTAGGAAATGGATATATGTGTACACTCTGTTTGGAGATTAGCTGAGACATCTGGCAACCATCTGCTTGTTTTGCAAAATCTGTGCACAATGGCATGTGATCACATGTACCAGTGGCCGAGGAGGAGGGCAGAAATTGGAGAGAGTTTGAACAAAATTAAAAATTTCAGGCTACACTTTGCCCCTAATGTAGGACAGTTGAGAGAGATGCCAAATAGAGGTTTACAATTTCTATTCAAAATGTTAAATCAGCTGTTATGGGAGCTATGTTCAGCTTCTAGTAAGCGCTCCACAAAAATACTACATCGACTACTAGTATCCAAACACATTACTGTAGTTTCCTTTAGAAGTCAGTGACATGGAAACTGTCAGCTGGTTCAGTGTTGTATATGCTCTTAGATGAAAGCATGGCTGGCAGAGACTCCAGCAAGTGCATTAAGTAACCTTTATTGTAAATTTAAAGATACATAGCTCATCAGACTGTCAAGTGCTTGCAGGCTAACTAGCCATTAGGTACGGCAAAGCTGCTACAGTGCCAGCTGTAGCAGGTAGACTAGAACAGAACCAACTTAGTGATGGGAATAGAACAGAATAAAAATCATTAGGACAAGCCATTAGTTTTAATGAAAGAAACAAAATGCTGAGAGGGGGTCGAGAAGTAGATGGAAACTTGCACGGCATCATATTTAGCATGTTTACATTCCTATGTGGTACACTTTTATGCCCAGGGGCATTAAGCAGTAGTACAAGACAGGGTGGACATTACAGTTTTTACAATGCATGCCCCAGGGGTTTTGTGAGGTGCAAGGCCAAGTGTCCTTACCCCCAGCTTGGGATGTGCATATCAAGTGCTTTAACACACACCCTGGACTATATTATTACACTTATAAAAGGACTTGGTGCGATGAACAGTTTTGGGGGCATGAAAGGGAGATCGGACATCTTACTGTTCATTGATAGTGCATTATAATCTCGGGTTTGAGAGCGGACTTGGGATGCTTGAGGGCCAGCTGGGGTGGAGGTGGACTGAGCAGCTATGGCACGCTCTCCACCTCTGAGGGAAGAGAGGGGATAGAATGTCTCTGGTCAGGGCTCCTGGGTGACCATGGGATGCACTGGTACTGGAGTACCAGCTAGTTGTGGTCTGGGTGGGCGTGTTGGACCTATGGCATGGTTGCGCTGCAGTGTCCATATAATACACCCCCTGAAACAAGTTAAGTACAAAATATCCTTCCTAGCTTGTCCAATGATGCCCCCACCCCCCCAGCAGACCTGGGTCCCCACCGCACCTGATACTCCAGATCCTCTGCAGGGGCTACGTTAGGGGCCCCTAGAGTCTCCACCCTGGGGGCAATCCAGGGGGCACTGTGGGTGGGAGATTCTGGGGTTTACTCACGGAGGTGAGGGACCAAGGGAGTTGCCACCAGTGAAACATAAAGTATAGTAAGTAAAAATAATAATAATTTAAATTAATAACACAAATTATAACAGTGAAATTGCATGGTGTTGTGCACCACTGCAGGGTCAGTCTACTGAACTTCCTGTGTTGCCACTGTATTTCTATCCAGAAAAGGAGAATCACATGCTGCACTAATCTTGTTACTTTTATTTTTACATAAAGAAAAAAAAAACTTTGTGGCAGAGGACAAAGAGGAAGGCTTTAATAAAAAGGCACATGTCTAGCACATGCTGCTCAGGAGCCCAGCCTTGGTGATGGCTACTGTGGGGAGACTACTGTCTGTTATTTGGGGAGAGGAACTAACGGGGTGGGGATGCACACATAACACTGGTCTGGAGATTTTTCGCAGTCAGTAAATAACATACATAACTCTCAGAGAACTGTAACAAGCACCCATGAATTAGCAGTTACATAGGTTTATGCAAGCTGTCTGGACTTTCATCCTTTTTTGTTTGCCACTTCAGGTTAAATCGGTGCCTATTTGTTTGGATAGTAACTATCCAGCCTCTTTTTAAATGTATCCATTGTTTCACTCAACACCACCTCTACTGGGAATCTGTTCCACAAGGATACCACTCTCTGACTAAACCAATGTTTTCTTTAATAGTTTCCACTGCCCCATAGCTACTTGGACAGGATGCTTTCTATGCTCATACATGTAGTATTTTAAGTTTAGCCCAAGATCTTCCCACAATGATTTATCATGTAAGGCTCTGTACAGCATACAGCAGTACCAGAACAGGATGGAGTGAGGCAGTGAAGGAAGGGGGACAGTTCGGCATGGCACGGTGTGTCACAAGGCTGCACCATTACAGGAAGAGTGAGAGTATCAAAACCTTTGATACTGTCCCACATAGAAGGCTAGCAAATGCCCAGCCCCGTGTCACTGGAGGTTGAGGCACTGGATGCCAAACCTCACGCCACACCGGTGACCTGGGTTCGGTAATGAGCCTAGGCCGCCGGGGGTTGGCAGGGGAGGGATCAAGCGTGCGGAGGACTGCTCTCTTCTCTCAGGAAGGGAGGGTTTGTTGTCCCACCTGCTGATTGCCCTCTGGTGGGGTCTCAGGATGATGCAGGTTGGGAGATACGTAGCCGGTGGGCCGGCGTGTGGGTGCCCCACACGTGCATGCTCATGCAGATGCCGGAGGGAAGCACAAAGAAAACGGAAAATGATGGTGGCCAGGAGCTCCATGACACCCAACTCTGTGCCGCCAGTCCTATGCACTGCTCACCCCAGATTTGGATTGTGCTGGGGGGTATGGGCTGCACACACTGAGCCAGATCTTATTGTTATTACTGAGTCATGGCTCAAAAAGACCATTACTGACCAACAAGTTACTCTCCTGGGAAGTTGTTGTTATGCAATGTGAACTTGTCTGCTTATATGTCACAGGACCTCCTTGAGAATGAGCTTGCTCAACGGAGTTATTTCCTGCAATAAACTTTAACTTGATGACATTTTTTTAATAGTGCCAGGAAGTGGTGATATGAGAACCCAAATAAAGAAATAAATAATAATTCCTTAAAATCTGGAAAGAGCAAGAGAGATACCTGCTGGCCTAAAGAGGAGGCTACCAGCTATAACCCAGAAAGGTTCTTTTTTTTTTTTCAGACTGCCAGAGGGACTATCAATAAGCACTGTAAATAAAAGCTCATTGCAATGCACTTTGGACAGTCTCTTGACAAGACACAGAATAACCTGTCAATGGCTAAAAAGGAAGAAAGGATTTTTCAGATTTCACTTATTCTTCCAGACTACAATCTACTACGAACTTAAGGTAGAACTTTAGATAACAGTTACAGTGCATTTTTCATGTATATTTTCCACTTTCAGTTGTGTTATTCCATTATCAGAATTTTCTAAATCTTTTACTTGTAACTGTATGATTATTATTTTAGTAAACCATTTGTTTTTAAGAAACCTGCCTGAGCAAGATTTTTCATATTGTGTGTGGTTGTGGGATGTTTAATAATAATCTGTGACTAAACTGTTATTGCTAAGGGGTGTCACAATAAGCTACCAATAAAACATGGGTCTGTACAGGGAAATCTGGGTAAAGATAGGGAGAATATGAAAGTCTCAAGGAAGAGTCTGTGGGGATTTGAACCAGGTTATTGCATGCCCATGGGAGAAGACAAAATCAGGGTTACAAGGCTACCCTGACGAGACTGTAAAGCCTGGATCTTCCCCATTTGTGCAACAACCAAGAAAGGGTTCTCATTTGGCTACAAGACTAGAGACTGATATTGTACCCTTATCCAGAGTAAAATGGTAGCCCTGGGGCCTCATGGCGGTTGTTCAGTCGTGACCTCGGTGAGAATTCTAGAAGGACACGGGAGGGGGTATCTCTTTTTTCCCCCTCCCTGTCATGGATTGCACTTAGGGGTGGGCACTGTGAGCTCAGTGGACCTGACCCTCAAGAGTGGGTTTGTGACAAGCCATACTGATGGCAAAGAGTTTTCTAACTGAATTCGAAATGAACTTGAAGACTTAGTTTGTTTCTGAAAGCAAAGGGCCTACTCAAATGCAGAGCACTAAGAAGGGAGCCTTCTTCCAGCGGAAAGCAAGATCTGGTGCCACGGGGCAGTGCTGAGGGAGTTACCACCTGGGTGGCTGGGAGAAGCCAGCTTGAAGACCTTCCAGCCAGAGATTTAAGGGAAAGAAATCTGTCAGCAGAAGTGTGGATAGTACACCATATCCACATCCCTATAACATCTTGGTGGGTGTGTGTGTGTGTGTGTGTGTGTATTTTTTCCTGCCTCTACCCCCGTGTGGTAATCACTGGGCCACCAGTACCCACTCTCCATTAATCTTTTCTGGTGAGCGTGTGTGCGTTGTATTTGTATGCATTTTTATGTGTATCTGCATTGGTGTGAGTGTGCATGTGTGTCTAGTGCTTATGTGTGTCTGGGTTTTTGTAAATGTGTGTACTTGTTTGCATGTGTGTCTTCATTGGTGGGTGTATGTGTGTCTCTGTTGGTGAGTGTATGTGTCTACATGTGTGTGAATGTGTGTCTATGCTTGTGCGCGTGTATGTATGTGAGCCTCATGTTTGTATGTGTGTTTGCATGTGTGTGTCTCTGTAGTGGGCGTGTGTGTGTTTCTGTGCTGGTGTGTGTATATTTACACACACACACACACACACACACACACACCAGACCCTGGAGGTACCAACTATATGATATTGGGTAAGGGATGCCTTCTATGAGCACCCAGCAGTGGACACCGAAATGCTCTGCAGTACATGCTGAAACATGGCAGCTGCAAGGAACAAATACTGGTACATTATATTTGCAGCCATAACATAAAATGGAAAGGGAGCCGATTTTGCGTCAATGTGCAATGACTACCAGGAATGTGCCTCCCCAACCCATGTTCAAACTGTGTACCCAACATAATTCTTCAGACTGCACATAGCAGAACATCAATGTGACCCACCTGTTACGTATAGCATGTGCCTACAGTCCCAAGTGAACCAATAACTAGTTCATGAGTCAGTAACTTCTTTTTGTTAGAAATCGTTTATCTTAAAAAAAACAAAGAAAACTGAAGATTTCTAGAACACGCTGCGGCAATGCACCTTGCCTCACACATCTGGGTCCCTCTGTGCTGCTGAAATGAAGATTATTATAGCTCTGGGCAGGTTATTTTTAGATAAAGTAACACACATAGAGGACTCGGCAGCAGTGTCCTATTTGTTTTAAACTAAGGGGAGCTATGGCGGTCTGCCATAATTTTGTAGATGTGAAATATAGATTAGAAAAGTAACATCACACACCTGAACCCCACTCCTGCAGTATAAAAACAGCCCCACTGGCAGACAATTCACCAAATCCATTTTTCTCCAGCATTGCATTTTTTTAAGCCAGCTTCCTAGGGAGAGCACAAGTTTTAGGTGAAGCAAAGCTTCTGTGGGCCCCTATACAAAGCCCTATTGATTTATTTAAACGTATCTTACCACATAAACAAGCAGAGCTCAGAAAACTTGTTTCCGGCTGCAGCCTGGGAGATTGGGAGGGGTAGGAAGGTAACAAGTTACAAAAGATACAGGAGAACATTATTTTATGGGTCTTCTCATTAAGAACAGCAGTAGGTAACAAAAGAATACAACACAAATACAAGGTGCAATATTTAGGCAGGTGCAATTGGAGTCTTACAAGAAAGACTCAATGTACCTACAGATTATGTAAGAAATATATCGCACAACAGGCAGTGTGCCAAGTAGCTTGGGTCACGTGGGGGGGGGGTAGTTTGTAGCTCATCCTGCCCTCTATGAGGTATCAGACCTGTGACTGTTGCACCTAGAGGGGGCATGACTGGGGCAGTTGGGGCATGTAATCAGGGAGTTCTGATGAGCCTTTGTTGATTATATGACATAACGGAATTGGCAGTGGCAATTTTGGCTGGCAGGCTATTCCAGAGGTAAGTCTGTAGGTGATTGTGGTTTGCCCGAAGTTTCTTCTGCATGTAGGGATCTGGAAATGTTGACGTCCTCAGACCTGAGGGAGTAAGTGTGATACGACGCTGCTGTAAAAAGATCCAGGTAATAAAGAGGGCGTTTACATGACCAGTACCTAGCCCCCACTAGTGCAGTATGTAGACAGTGCCTCTTTGGGGGTGGTAGCCATCCGAGTTCACTGTGCAATATACAGTAGTGGGTTCTGGGGGAACAGGTAAATATGAATCTGCATAGGGCATTGAACACTGCTGTTAGTTTGAACAGTTTAGATAAGTGGGAATGAAATAGATATAATTTACCAGGAAATGTTTTTATTATATTTTTTTTAACTGTGTGATCTAGGATTCTTCCTGTATTTTCTTCTTCTTCAGCTGTTGGCTCCATATTATTCTTTCCCATGGCACTGGCCCAGTCATACCTCTCACCCCCCTGCCTCATAAATCAGGGACAAGGCTGACAAAAATCTAGGACAAAGGACCAAAATCAGGGGCACGTCTTAAAAACTGATGTGCAGTCAGGAGGCTGGTATGATAAGGATGCTAGTGTAAAATGCATTTTCTGAATAAGAACAAGTCTGTGACTCTGTCTGTCATCACTTGGTGCTTGCAATCCCCACTACTCAGTCATGGGAACATAAATTTAAGGAAGGACAGTGGAACATTTTGAGGAAAAATCAAAGACGTCCCTGAAAATTAAGGACCCTTGAGAGGTTTAGGACCAGTAGATGAACTGAGCAGGGAGAGTGTAATGCTGTCATCAACCAGATGTGCTAGTGTGTACACATTCCCAGGTGTCTTGTTTTGTATCATCCTATATATCTAGCAACCTATGTGTATATCTACATTTATTACTGTATCTATGGTTTTATTGTCATTTTAAACTTGATGTAAACTATATATATATAATTTTTGTCAGTATCTTTATCTTCTTCACCCAGAACATGCCCCCATGCAGGTCTGCCCACTCCACCCCATCACCGGTTTCTCAGGGACATAATATCTAGTCTGTATCTGCAGCTGACTTAACCTTCCCCCCCATGGCGCTCTGGCAGAACCCCCCCCACTGCTGAGCAATGGATTTGGTTCACAGGACAGGACTCTGTTACTGGTGTGGACCCCAGTAGGGTCTCCTCTTACTCTGCTCACTGCTGAGCAATGGATTTGGTTCACAGGACAGGACTCTGTTACTGGTGTGGACCCTGTGCAAGGTCCTCTTACTCTGCTCTGCCTGGCCTTTTCCTCCATATTCCTCACCAGCAGGATGCCAACACTGGGGTGTGCTCAGGCTCAACACACACAAGCATGTGGAAAGTGTCGCCATTAGCATCACACGCCCTGTAAGCTGCTCTGAGTACACTGCCACCTGTGGTCAACCAGGTGGCAGTAATGCACTGGAGTCAACTGCTCTCCCTCCCTCCCCGGAAGATAACATCCGCCGGGATGCTTGATCCTTCTCCTCTCAGCCGGACCCTGGTAAACCAGCTTTGCTTCCAAACCCGAGTTGCTGTTGTCACTGATTTAAAGTATATTTAAATGAAATGAAATTAAATTGGAAGCACACCAAACAATGGCATTCTGTAAGTGGAAGTGAAACATTCCACTTTTTTTTTGCTGTTGTTTGCTTCTCCCCAGCCTAGCTCTGTCAGTTACATAACCTGATCCTGTGGATGTACTCTATTCTGGCATCGTTGATCCCTGGTCCCCTCAGGACCAACACCATGCTGGCATCCCCAGTGGCTACCCCCCCAGTGGCTCATTTGGAAGGGCCATCCTACCCCCACTGTGTGAGCCAGGATCCAGTACTGCCAGGCACTAGGAAAGCCAGAAATTGAGGCCCTTGTAGAGGTGGTGCTTGGGTTTTTCTCTCTGGTTTTCTCCTCAACCTCTCTCCTCCCCCTGGCATGCACTTAGCCACGTGTGCCTCAGCTACATGCTGCGACATCCCCGTTGGGAGAGTAAGCTTCCTTGGCCCCCTGTAGGGGTCGCTATGATGCCAGTGGTGCACTGCCAACCCTTTCTGACCACAGCCCACTGCCAATTAGTAGCTACCGCAGTCAGGACAGATTCCAACGTCGTGTCCCGATCTCACTCCCAAACGCAGGTTACCAGCACTGCAGTGCGTCTGGGCCATCAGATGGCAACTCTCCACTTTTTCAAATTTTCTGCGACAGGTTTTCACGTGTGAGGTGATTATTAGTGCTGCTTGGTTGAATCAGCTTTAATGATTTATAAGTCTCTGTACAGCATCTTGAGTGTAGACATACACTTTTAATTAGAAAATGTTTCCAGTAACCTGTTTGTCTGTTTCTATCATTTTTTGAGTCAGGCCATTGCATATTCAATACATACAACATTAGTTTACTAGTTTGATTTTTAAGTCTGCTGTTTATTTGAAGATTTAACTATTCTCTTAATTTTTAACTGCTGGCTACATCACTGCACACCACAAGTTAATTGTGATGTAATCAGCACTAGGAAAGCTGCACTCTGACTCGTTTAGTATTCTACTGTGACCCGATACTAACCTTCAGGATATCCATTATGAAAACAGTACCAGCAATATATTTTTGATATCTTCTTGTTATTTATTCAGTTATTCATTTATTGAAATGTTTCACCAGGAAGGCACACTGAGCGACAAGTCGCTCATCTCCCGGTGTGACCAGGGGGGAAGGGGTACAATAGGACTGAAACATTAAACATTCAAGTTACAAGATCAACATTAACATACAGTTCTAAGGCAGGTGTTACAAACAGTGTTAAAACACAGTTGTGCATAACATGTAGGAAAAGTGAACAATAATAAGTGCGGGGTTAGTACGTAAAGAAGTGCTTACGTGAAAGAAAAGGGGGATAGGAGAGGGAGGGGTGAGGTGGAGGGATGTAGGGGGAGGATAGTAGATGAGGGATACAAGCCTCTGAGGGAGTAGGAGAGGGACCCGTGGAAAGCATTTGGCATCCCTTACATTCTGTGAGAGATCAAAGGCGGCCAGTAAGGGGGCTAGAAATTTTTTTTTGGGGGGTGAGGGTGCACAGAGTAAAATGAATGTGACAGTAGAGGGGTAGGTTTTATCCAGGGCTTATAGGAGGGAAATTAGGGAGGGATATGGCAGGAACAGCTAGGTGCAAGGTAATATTTGCGGACAGAGTTGCTGGAGTAGGTGGAGGATGAGTGCCAGAGCTGAACCTTGTCGAAGTCTGGCTGTAAGTGACTGTGACCTCAGCAGGGCAGGAGCCAGATGCATACAGGACTGTATCATCAGCATACATACGTATAGCGGTGGAGGGGGAGCAAACGGGAATTGCTAGGAGAAGTGAAGTGGCATCCAAGAGCTTAACTGATTAGGTTCTGCCAACAAGGCAGGCCTTGAACCAGTTTGTGGCAGAGGGAGATAGGCCAGCTACTGGGAGTGAGTCTAGGAGAAGGGAGTGAGAGATGTGTTGAAAGCCTTGGCAAGGTCGACAAAAATGGCAGCAGTAATTTGTCCATTGTCCATCCCGGTTAGGATGGAGTCTGTGAGCGATAGGAGAGAGAGGTGGTGTTTGAGTGTTTTTTCCTGAAACCAGACTGGAAAGGGGTGAAAAAGGAGGTGTCAGATACAAAAGAGGTGAGTTGGGAGAGGACAATGTCTTCTTGAAGCTTGGCAAGGGTAGAGAGGAGAGAAATGGGGCGATTGTTGCCAGGGGATGAGAGGTCACCCCCTTTGGGTACAGGGAGGACCACTGCATGTTTCCATGAAGAGGGGACTGAGGTAGTAGAGAATGAGAGATTTAGGATTAATGAGAAGGGATAGGCAATGGCCGGAGCAGAGAGGGAGAGGAGTCTTGGGCTGAGGCCATCAGGGGAGGCACCTTTAGAGGGGTTGATGGTGAGAAGGGCATGTAGGGCATCGTTTGGGGTTACAGTAGTGAAAGAGAAGGGGAGATGGGAGGGTGATGGAGAGGGCAACCAGTAGAGGGTAGGAAGGGAGGGATTTCAGTAGCTCAGTGGTGCAGGAGGTATAGTAGGAGTTAAATACCACTGCTACGGCTGGTGGGTCAGACACTAGTGAGCTATTTACTTCAAGTACTGGGGGAGGTGGGCAAGATGACAGGGTAAATAGAGTGTTGACCACCTTCCAGAACTTAGAAGGGGAATTTATGTTGGTGATGAAGGCAGATTTAAAATATTCAGACTTGGCTAATCTTGTAGCCCTGGAGCAAGTGTTTCAGAGCATGCGGTAGTTCGTGAGATCACTAGGATGTTGCGTGGCTTTATGATGCTTCCATGCCCAATCTCTGGCCCTGAGACAGGCCAGAAGTTCAGGGGTTATCCAAGGTAAATGGTTACCTCTGACTGATTTGTTTTAGTGGGGCAAAGGCGTTCCAGTTTATAAGAAAGATTTCTTTGAAGTAGGCAAGGGCCTTATCAACCAAGGGGAAGGAGGTTAGGGGGCACCAGTCAGAACTGGCAAGGTTACTCAGGAGAGGTTCAAGGTCAAGAGACTTGAAGGAGCGTAGTTGTATGGTTTTGTGTGGAGATTTAGTTCTGTGGACTTTCCTAACTATGAATATTGGGTTATGGTCACTGGGAGTATCAGGGAGGAGACCAGAGGCGATGCCACAGTGGGGGTGGGAGGTAAGGGCCCAGTCAAGTACAGACTGTTGTTGTGTCTTGTGGTTTGGGCGGGTAGGTTTGGAGATCAGCTGGGGAAGGTTTAGGGCTCCAATTTCATTTTTAGTTTTTGTAGTTTTAGGTGACAACCAATTTATATTGAAGTCGCCTAGGATGAATAATTCCCCAGAGCGAGCAAGGGAAGTGATGGAGGTTAGGAGGTCTAGCGTGACTGAAGGATGGACATTTGGGCGGCAGTAAACACTGGCTATGAAGATTGGAAGAGTGAAGGGAAGGGTCACATGGATAGTTAGGGCATCATGGGTCTCAGGATTGGAGGATGAGTAGATGATAGAATATTTAGAATAATGTTACTGTTGTCATTAGCCAAGACATCACTTTTAGTTTGTCATTGTTATCCCTACTCTTGTTGTATAAATGCATGCATATCCACCTCTAGCCACTCATATCTTTCTACATATCTACCCATCTATCTCAGAATAAAAGTGACTGTGGGAAGCTCAGGTGAACCAAGTGAGCCACATAGGGACAGTATTTCTGGGACCTGGGTTCAATTCCCAGTTAGAGCACATTATTTCTTTTTCTATTACAATTTGTGTTCCAAATGCCTAGTGGTGGCTAACATGGCACCGATAACTAATTACCACCTCAAGCATTCCTAGTTGCAGGATTTGCTGCCTAGAAGGAAAGGGACTGCGGGAAGCTTAGGTTAGTCATGTAGGGCTAACAACTCGGTAGAACAAATAGTATTTTGTCGATCTGGGTTCAGTTCCCTGTAAGGTTACATAATTACTGTCTGGTTACAATTTGTCAGTCAGTCCATCCATCCGCCTCTCTTCCCATCTGTCTTTCTCTCTGGCAACAGATGCATTCAACCTCAGGGCTACAGTGACATGTTTATAGAAACCAAGCAACCCACATCCAAAGTTCAGCTACCAGGCAACCTGGGCAAAAGCAAAGATGCTACAAATGTATTTAAAAATTACATATGAAATACTGTAATTACACTGGATAGTCCAACTAAGATGCAAGCTCCCATTTCCAGTGTGGGCCCTGTTTTTCCAGAGATTTAGAGAAATCTGATGACGCCAACATCACACCTTAAGGAAGCTTCCACTGACCTGACATACACAAAGCAATAACCTTTTCCAGGTTGTATGGCAGTACAGTTAATACATTAATATGAATACTTGTGTGTGTTTCTTACTGCATAAGAATGTTATCTCATGTTGTTTGGGCAAGAGGGCCATGAAGCGAAGCTGAGTGGTTCTGTCAGCCCAAACAGCACGGGGGTAGGACACCCTAACAATGAGGGGAGGGGTTAAAGTGAGTCCACTTGGTGTGCAGATCTGAAATCCCTGGCTACACCCCGATGGGATAATATTCTTATGCAGTAAGGAACACACATGAGCATACATATTAATATATTATGAAGCAGTCAAAGATTTTCTGGTAACATAAAATTGTCATCGTAACTGTTTAAAAAGTGTTTTTATTTCATTACAGTTTTCTGTCCCCCTCTAGTAATGCTAACAAGTAGTACAGTCTTGACATGCTCTGATATAGTATTGGTTAGTAGCTGACAAAACTAAGTTTCCCACCATTTGTTTTAGATAAAAAACAATTTAGGGAGGCATTTTTTAATTTTCTTCAGTGTTTTTGAAACCAAACTGGTGTATGTCAGAGGCAGGCAAATGCAGGGCGGTGAGCAGTGAGTGGCAACCGACAGTTGGAGACAGCTGAAGAAAAGCTGAGTTTACGTGAGGCAGCATCTGTATGCTCAATAAGAGGTACAGTGGTTCTTCACTCTGATTGGATGAAAATCTGAGACTGTTTTATAATTTAAATAAATACCCTAGTGATATTAAAATCCATTGCGATGCGATACATGCTTCAGAGGATTCCTTTAAAGAGCCCTTGGTACCACTGGAAAAATATGATTTTTTAAATACATTTTAGCTTATATTTCACAGTCGCACTTTTAGCTCCCTCTTTTTCTTCATACCTAAGTACATCAACATGAAAACAGGATCTGTGTACCCTAGACGTCATCTGTTCTGGCTGCTTGTCTACACCTGATATCATAACCCTCTCCTTGTGACATCATGCTGATTTTCACAACAACATTTTATGAAGACAGTGCTCCTATTTTTGGGAGATATTTGGGTGGGCAACCAAAGTGATACATGAGCACCACACTGCTCCTAGACTGCCACCACCTGGAGTCGCAGTGGCAGGGCAGTGGGTACAACACATTGGGGGACAGGCCAGCAGCAGAGCATATGATGTGTGCTGCCTCTGTACACATGTGCACTGGTGCTCACCGAACACCACCATGTTAGGGGACCAAAACGGAAAAAGTCAGCAGATGATGTTGGATGCGTCCTCTGGCCCGCATCACCACCCTGGGACTCCCTGCTGATCTGGATATGTGTTGGAGAATCCCCCCCCCCAGCTGTGCCACATGGGGTAATTCGTGAGGGAACTGCCATAGGTGGGTAGGGGGGAGTGGTAGACCAGGGACGGCCAAGGGCAGAGCAGGGCTGACTGGCTGCAGAAAGAAAAACCTTTGTGGAAAAAAAACAATTGGTATATTAAATTTGTGAAAGACGGAAAGCTGGGTGGGGGGGCAGCTGGAAATGGACAGCAACACCAACAATTACAGGAAGATTTTAAATGCTTGCTTACTTTCTAACTGGGCTGATAAGTAGGGAATGTTAGTCAATCGTGACAAATGTGGTTTCTAAACAAACAAGATGGTGTAATTATGCAGGTAATAGAGCCTTATGGATTCTTTCATCTAGTAGACAAGATTTTACTTGTCATTCATCCAAAGTCATATTACCAATTTAAAAAACATACATCCACATATGGGTTATGGCTTCCAGTTCTGATTCCCTTATCTATGAAAAGTATGCCGCCATAGTTGAAAGGATTTCGAGACAAACACTAAGTTCATTCAAAAGGTTAAATAGAAATCAACCTTATAAAGAGAGGATGAAATTCTTTGATCTGCATAGTCTGAAAAGGAGAAGACTCAGAGGAGACATGCTCCTTTTATATGATATCCATAAAGACACCAACATGACGAAGAACCCTACTGTGCCGTATAAGGCCAATATAGCGATAACTTTGGCACATAGTCTTAAATTACAGCCCCAACAGATTAGACCAGATTGATTGATTTTACCAGGAAAGTATGAGAGTATATACTCTTACAAGGAGATTGTGGAGAGGCCAGAAGAGGATACTTTACAGAGAGAGTAGTCTCAGTCTGGAATTCACTGTCCCCAAAAAGTACAGATAAGAAAACTCATTTTTGACTATCACAGCCTTATGTCGTTAAGGCATAGGTCAGGAAGCATAGGCAGACCAAAAGGAGTTATACAATTCGCAAGTAGCATTTTATTATCATCGATAACGATAAAATAAGAAAAATAAAATTGCACAGGATAGCTCTTCATAAAGGCAGTACAAACAAACAAAAAAAATCCTCTGAGTACCCCATTGGGAAAACACTGCTCTCATTATACAAGATGTTTTTTTTTTCTTTAAAAAGGTTTTATTAATTTCAAAAAACTCATACAGTAACTAGTTTGCAACGCAAGTGTGCACAATCTTTAGCATGTAGAGTCCACAGGATAAAGTAATACTGATTATAAATACCTACTGAATTTTCATTGCATACTGCAACTTCCACAGTAGTATACTACTTCAACCGTTAGGCTCAGTTCTGTTGAGTGAATACACGTCTGTTACAAGATCGCTTCGAAACGGCGTTATCTGTGACTCAATTTTTCTAAGACAGGTGACCATGCTGTCTGAAACAAGGCTTCTTTATCTAATAAGCTATTATTAATTCTCACATTATTAGCCGTTTTACTTATATGTTCAAATCTTTGGTACCGTGTCCGTTCTCCAGTATCTCATGAGTAATCGCTTGACACCTAGAGAGCCTGCAAGAATCCACAACTTCTGATGGTACCTTACGTTTAGATAGTTTGGAAATATACCCAGGATCAGAAGGGCCGAATCTCTGTGCATCTGGGTATTGATTACTTCTGAACTAAACTTCAGGACATCATTCCACATACGTTGCATTGTATTTTAGGGCAACTCCACAGAACACGTGTTAGGTCAGTATGTGGATTATTACACTTCCAGCATGCCCAGTATCACAGCTCAACTTTCAGAAAGTGATTTAACCAAGTTATAGCACTCATTTCTAAGAAATAAACATTTTCCTGAATTCAGCTTTCTTTCTACTACTTAAATGCACATTTAGCTGAACTCTTGTAAGAATACTCCTTGAACAAGCTTTCCAGTGCCTTTGCAAATGTGACCGTGCTTTGGGATTGGCACATGGTCAGTAGAGTCGGACCACCTGGGTTTTACTTTAGAGCAAAATCTGAAAAAGTAATAATTTTTTTGTTTAATCTTTTTATTGAAATTTTAATACAGACACAAAGACAGAACACATCAACAAGAACACTTCACAGGCCAAATTATTGAAAGAATAGTTACGTAAGAACTGACCGTAATCAGGTCACACCGTAGAAACTTCACTGTCGGTGAAGGGGGAATCTACACGGAAGATTGTCAGTACAACTGGGGCTGCCCACACCATCATCAACCCTATAAAGGCTTGAGTGGCCCTGCTCCCTCCTCAGTTCTTTCCCTCAGAGACTGAGGGAGCCAAGATTGAGCCATGGGGGGGCCGAGGAGCGAGAGGTACCAGTTCCTAGACAGGAGCCCCAAGAAAGGGGATGTGGAAGGGAAAGCAGACCTATTGACTGAGATCCCCTCGAAGATCTGCTGTCACGGTAAGTTCTTACATAATTGTTCTATCTTCTTCAGGAGTCAGCCATCAGGTCACACCGTAGGAATGAATCCCAAGCAGTTACAGGTGCAGACAAGCTGGGAGGAGGGCTCACCATAAACTTAAGACAGGAGGCCCTACAGCACAGCCCTGACAAAACCTGCAAGGGCTCTTGAGGCAATGTCCGAACTGTAGTGCTTGGTCAAAGTGTGGATGGTACTCCAGGTGGCAGCCGCACAGATGTCAGTGGCTGAGACCCCTCGGAAACAAACCACTGAGGTAGCCATGCCTCTCGTGGAATGAGCTTTGACAGCATCAGGCAGTTCTTTGCCATACTTGTAGAAGAATACAATGTAATATGCCAACTATTTGGATAAACATTGCTTAGAAACTGAAGCACCCTCTGCCTGGGGAGAAGGAAACAAACAGCTGCTTCGACTTTCTCTGTTCCTTGGTGCGAAGCAGGTAGTACTTCAAAGTTCTGCGCACATCTAACATATGGAGCAATGCTTCCCCTAGACTGGCATGCTCAGGAAAATAAACAGGAAGGTGGATAGATTGGTTGAGTGTAAACTCAGAAACCACCCTCAGGAGAAATTTAGGATTGGTGCACAAAGACACCCTGTCTTTGTGAAAAATCAAATAAGGCTCCTCGCACCAGAGGGCTGAAGCTCGGAAATTCTTCGAGCAGAAGTAATAGCAACTAAAAATAACTATCCAAGAGAGAAAGCACAGATCGCAAGTTGTGACTGGCTCAAAAGGAGACAGAGTCAACTTCTTCAAAACAAAATTCAAGTCCCATGCCAGGACAAGAGAACAGTTCAGGGTTTTCAGATGTGGGATGCCCCTTAGAAAGGTATGGGAGACATGCAACTGAGCAATTGTGTGGTCACCCACAGGCTCACGAAAGGCAGAAATAGCGAAAGGTGGACCCTGAGAGAAGAGTACCTATCAGATAGTGGTCTGAAGAACTGGAGGTAAGAGCTGAAGAATGGAATTGGGGTAAGATCTGGGCTTTCTCTTCTAAAGCTTTTAAAACTGCTAATCTAAGGTTGCTACACTTTAAAACCCTTCACAACTTATATTTTACACCGGTATGTATGCACAGGAAGGGAATCAAATAGCACCCTACTTGCAGTAAGTGTAAAACTGGGAGTTTTTTTTTTTTTTTTATTTATTTAGTTTTTGTTGACCGGGTAAGTGCACTAGACAAATCCTGCCTATTTTCAGGCACGACCTGGGGGAGGGGGATACAGATGAATGCCAACTAACCTTGAACCAGATTAAGCTGTTGGTGGTATTTTTAGTGAATGAGGGAAATTTGGCCAGGACACTGGGAAAATTCCCCTACTCTTTTCGATAAGTGCCATGGGATCTTTAACATCCACCTGAACTACCACTAATCCAGGCAGATGGGACCTCGGTTTAACGTCTCATCTGAAAGACGGCACCTCAGAAGTGCAGCACCCCTCTCATGCTGCACTACAGTGTCAGTACTGGGATATTAACCCAAGTGCCAGATGTGGGAACTGAACCCACAGCCCTCTGATCTCCCGGCCTCAGAGGTAAGTGTGCTACCTACTGAGCCACTGACACTGCGGGAGTGGTTCTCTTACACACGTGTTCTGGTACTGTCCCTACATACAGGCTTTATGGAATGAGATTATACAATATTTTAATGATAGTACATTAATAAGAAACAAAATAAATATAGAGACTTGTATCATTGGGAATTTTGACAAAAATGAGACATGGACACAGGAGCAAAAATACTCTGTTTTACTGATAGGTGGTTCTGTTAGAAACAGCATTCTAAAATATTGGATCGAGGATAAGGTACCTTCCAAAAGACAATGTCAGGCACAGATTACAGAGAGTCTCAGAACAGAAAAATTGGCTTTATGTCTCAATGGTTTGGGTCATAAATTTGGAACAAGATATGGTGCTCTAGAAAGATTAATGGGTTGGATGTGTACTGGGCTTCATAGGATTATCTGTGTCCGAAGCATGTCAAATATTTCTGTAATTCTAGTTCTCTTCAAGGAAAAAAAGGTAGCAGCACACATATTTCTCTCCTCTTTCTTAACTTTGTTGTGTTCTCTTGTCCTCCTCTCCTCTTCTCTGTAACTTCTCTTTTACTCTGTTCAGCAGATGAACTGTGTTATGGGAAAATAATTTCAGCAGTGTTACAAATATTAGACTACAGTATTGTCATATGTTACTATATTAAATATTAGCAATTATCTAAGTAAACAACATTTAGTGCTGGATATGGGGGGATATTATATAGCACACATCAAAAAGACTTTTTTTATACTTAAAAGAAATACCTATATTGTGTATTTATTTTCTGTATTAATTTGTATAAGGAAAAAAGGTTAACTTGTTATTGTGTGCAATGTTAAGATGATTTGTCAATGTATTCATATGTTTTTATTATTAAATAAAAAAAATGTATTGATAAAAAACAAAAACAAAAATTGGTGAAAGGTGCACCTTGAGAGAGGAGTACTGGACACCTGAGTCAGGCAGAGAGATCAGGTAGTCCAGGATGTGGTCCACCGGGCAGGTGAAAAGGTCCAAACTAGGTTTGTCAGACCAGATGGCAAACCGCTTCCACTTCATGATGTATGTGGCTTGAGTGGAAGGTTTCCAGGCGGCCACTAGGACGTCCACTACTCTGTTCAAGATCCCAAACCTGGAAGTAGCTACGTTCTCAGGAGCCAAGCAAGCAGATGGAGGAACTTGAGGTTAGTATGGAACAGGGTCCTCCAAGCCTGGGTCAGCAGGTTCCTGCAGAGAGGGAGAGGGATCGGAGGTTCCTGCACCAGCTGCTGAAGCAGGAGGAACCATATCTGCCAAGGCCAAAATGGAGCTACCAGAATCATGCTGGCCCCCTCCATCTGCAGCTTGATTAACACCCTCTGAATTAGAGGGAACAGAGGGAAGGCATAAAGAAACCTCCCACTCCAGGAGAGGGACAACGCGTCTCACCAGAAAACTCCAGGCTCTGGATCCAGCGAGTAGAAACTGGGCAGTTTTGCGTTGAGTGGGGATGCAAAAAGGTCCAACCCTGGATGACCCCATCTGTCAAACAAGTCTTCTGTGATAGATGAGAGGAGTTCCCATTCATGCATGCTGGACTGAGTCCATCTGAGACTGTCCACCAGGGTGTTTAATATGCCTGGCACATGAACCACCAAGAGGGTGAGACCATGATCCACTGCCCAGTACCACAGTCTCATGGCCCCCCTGCTTGTTGATGTAGTATACTACATTCAGGTTGTCTGACTGCACAAGCAGCTGACCTGGAGCAAGGTGTTCCCAAAAAACCTGCATGGTGTAGAGCACCACCCTCGTCTACTGGACATTGGTATGCAGAGAGGTTTCCAACTGTGACCAAGAGCCCTGAGTCTTGAAGGGATCCAGGTGAGCTCCCCAGACCTAAGGCATCTGTAGTGAGGATCTGCTGTGGAGAGGAGATCTGGAATGGGACACCTTGAAGCAGATTCAAGGGGTCCATCCATCACTGTAGTACCTTGCGGACTGGTAAAGAGACCAGGACTGGGCGATCCAAGTCTTCCTTGTGCTGGTTCCACTGCACCCGGAGGGTTCACTGGAGAATGCACATATGAAGCCTGGCTAGTGGAACGGTGGGCATGGCAGCTGCCGTCAGGCCCAACAACCTCATGTACACCCTGGCAGGAATGTGGCAGCTTTGAGCGACTTCCTGAGCTTGGGCTATAAGGCACTCCACCCTGTTTTGGGGCAGGAAGGCCTTCCCTTGGGCAGAGTCCAGAACCGCCCCTATGTACTGCAGCCTTTGGGATGGTATCAGAACTGACTTGGGCAGGCTGACAGTGATGCCCAGGGAGTGGAAAAGTTGGAGAGTCTGCTCCAGAGTCAACAGAAGCTATTCCCTGGAGGGGACCTTTAGAAGCCAATCATCCAGATAAGGGAAAACATACAGTACCTCCCTTCTGAGAGTCGCTGCTATCGCTGCTAAGCACTTGGCACCGAGGACAAGCCAAAGGGCAGCACTCTGAACTGACAGTGTTCGCCCTGAAAGGCAAAACAGAAATTTCCTGTGGGGAGGAAAGACCGATATGTGCAGGTAAGCGTCCTGCATGTCCAGTGAGCAGAGCTAATCCCCTGTTTTGAGAAGGGGTATCAGGCCTGGTAAAGTTACCATCCGGAAAGTTTGTACTGGATGTACAGACTGAGGTCCTTTAGGTCCAAAATGGGCCTGCCTGGGTACTGGCTTGATGGCTGCTTGTGAAGAAGGGACTGTACCTCCTCTTGGAGAACCAACAGGTGAGCCGGGGGGGGGGTAACTGGCGGGTGGAGAAGGGATGTTTGGAGGCTACTCGATGAGGTCCAGTGTGTGTCCCTTTTCTATGATCTGCAGAATCCATGCATGTGAAATTATGGTTCTCCACTGATTCAGATGGCAGGAACATCTGCCTACGACCACTGCCTCCTGGTCTGGGACCAGAAGGGGGGGGGGGTCTAGCAAGGAGTCAAGCTGAGGTGGAGCCAGAAGCAGGAGTTAGTCCCTCACTTCTGGGGTGCTTGGCCGCAGCTCCAGCACCAGAGGCGGCGGGCAAGGCAGCTGGGGCTCTGTGCTTCTCTTGGTGCCAGAGGGATGAACAGGGCCTATTAGTTGCTTTGCGAAAGGGAGGAGCCCCCTACCTCTTGGTTGGGTGTGGTGGAGGGGAGTGCACAGACTTGAGTACCCTGCCTGAGATCTGCAGATTATTGATGATGTCCTGGACATCAGGGCCAAATAGCTTAGTGCCATTAAACGGGGCATTAAGCACCTTTTGCTGAACATCAGCAGCAAAGACAGATACTCTTAGCCATGAGTTGCTACGCAGGCATATGCCCATGGCAGCTGCCCTGGGAATGGTGTCAGTCATATCATATAGGGCTCCGAGGAGGTCCTTACTAACATCCACAGCTGCCTGAAGGCAATGAATCAGCTCCTGATTTTGAGTCCCATCTGGAAGGGCCTGGGCAGCAGCTTTGCCCTTCCTCCAACTGACATTTTGGCAATTTACCATGTGAAACAGGTAGTTTGCAATCCTCAAACCCAGCATAGAGGAGGCATATACCCTTTTACCCAAGAGGGGGATTCTGTGAGACTCTTTATCTGGGGGAAGGGGAACTAAGGTGCTTAGGCACCCTGAACCTGTCATGGGCTGCCTTAATGACCACTGAGTCTGTCTCAGGCTGGGCAGCATAGCAGGGGAACCCCTGGCAGGCATGATAAAGTTTATCCACCCTGCGAGGCATAGCTGGCACTATGTTTGGTCTGTGCCAGGTTGCCATGGCTGCATTTCCCAAGACTGGTAAGACTGGAGGAATGATTTTTGGTGGGACATTCAGGAATCTCCAGGAAGTCCACCAACTCTTTCCTGGTGGCATCCTCTTTCTTAGTGTGGAAGCCCCTGGCTGAGGACAGCTGCTTCATCACATGGAAAAATGTGGTATCCTCAGGAGGAGATCTAGGAGTATGTTTCACTGAATCCTTGCTGACAGAGGAAGCAGCAGATCTGTCAGACACAAGGATTTCTTCCTCTTCCTCTTCATCATCAGGAAGAATGAGGTCTGGATGGTATGCCTCCTTGAAGTCCACCTCTTCTAAATCAAGGTTCAACATCGGTTGTGCCATGGAATGGCCTATGGGGGGGAGTTTCCTGCAGCTGACGAGTAGGCGTCGACGATGAAGCTGCCGTTGACGGTGTCAGTGAGGAGGGCCTAAGGGCACCCAGCTGTTGCACAATCACATTGGTAAATTTAACCAGAATTTCATTTTTAAGTCAATGGTGTTTGTCAACGGAGGAAGGGTTGATGGTACAGGTGCCAATGACCCACCTGCTGGAGCCTGAGAACCCAAAGAGCCTATAGCCCTAGTGGGAGAAGGGGCAGGCCTCAATGGGAAAGCCGTCAAACGACGAGCCTGTCATTGACAGCCGACCACCCTGAGAATCGGGTAGAGGTGCTGTTGGTATTGGTCTGATGGTCAGAGAGACCTGGACAGCAGATTCCTTCATTGGTGCAGCCACAGCCGACGAAGACCCCCAGAAGATGAAGAGACCGATGGGGAATTAGATCGATGCTCAGAGGGAGTGGACGCGATCTCGGACGTTTTTATGGCTTTTCCTTGAGGATTCATTTCAAGCCTTGGAGTTCAATGATCTGGTAGGCAACTGAGAGGCCAGGACCCTGGAGGGCCCCTGCCCAAAACTGGCTACCTGCTGATCCATTAGGACATTTTTTGGAGCCTTTCTGCATCTCCTGAGAGTTGTTTGATTAAGCTTCTGGCAGAGCTCAGTCAGAAATGTCGTGATCAGGCCCAAGACAGCAGACACAGCGAGGGTTCATCTGAGGATCTTCTTTATGCATCGACAGCGACGGAAAAGAGAAGTTGAAGGATAACTCTCGACATAAACAGGTTGGAGGAATCTCTTTAGAAAAAAAAGATTCTGAAAAATAACTATAGAAAAAGCCATATGCAGAAAGGGCATGAATACTGCATTGGAGCTTCTGTGGAGACCCATGGGAGCAAGTCAATGGTGGGAAATAACTGAGGAGGAAGCGGGGCCACTCATGCCTTTATAGGGTTGATGGTGTGGGTGGCCCCAGTTGTACTGCTGAAAATCTTCTGTGTGGATTCCCCTTCATCGGTGGTGAAGTTTCTACAGTATGATCTGATGACTGAGATACCCCCAAAGAAGATCTAATAATAGCATGTATCTTTGCTACAACTGACAGCGAAAATACAGAACAAAAACAAAAAACTGACAAGTACAAACCACCAAAACTAACAAAATAACAAACAACACATCCATTCCCTTGAAAAACCTTAAATGGTGTCCACAACCTGAAAATGCACATTAATATGGTCAGGTAATGAAAGTGAGGCTACACAGCTGCTATCTAATAATATGCAGCAAGAGAAACTGCTGCAGGCAGTCAAGGCACGTTTCTGTGTACCACCCAAAAATGCAAGTAAAGGGCAGACAGTGTCCCTTTAACATGGAATGCATGAATTCAAAAGTCTGTAGTGTTCCACTGATGTACATTCACACACACACACACACACACACACATGCTTCATATGGAGCCAAAGGTTCAGTTGTATCTGGTGCAGGGTTAACAGCAGAGGCTGCTCTGTCAAGCTGGTTAGGCTATGAGTGGGAATTTTCATGGTTATCAAAAAATACCAGAAATGGAAACGAAAAATGCTTGATTTTTTGAAATGTGTCTATAAGGAACGAGTTACGAGTAGGAAGTAACATTCAATTATTTATATACTTTTTAAATTTAATGGAGTTTTACTTTTAGGGCCTAATTGAAGGTTTTTATGTGATGGTAATGGTGGCTGCCATGTCTGTGATGAAAATCAGGAATGAGTGAAGTGGCTCATGAACTCTGTAGGTCATTTGTCCAAATTCCACATCATATTGCTGGACCTTTTTCATTGCAGGGCTCTATGTAAGCAACGAAAATATTACTTACTGCAGTAATATTGTTTCTTCCAAGGTATCCTTCAGTAGGCTTGACAAGTGCAGTATGCCAGCTGGGTTTAGCTACCCCGGAGGTGGAGTCGGTGTAAATGAAGTTGGCACACTGGCCAATCAGAAGAGAGAGAAGGAGTGTGCTGCCTGAAGTCAGCCTTGAGGGCTTCAGAATTATTTTGATGCTGAAAAAGGGTGAAAAACTGTGCCGATGAGAGAAAAAAAAACTTTCAAAAGGAATCAAAATATAGAATAAGAGTTAAACTAACAATGTAAGAACCAGAACAACCATTGTGAAACAACCACCTAATAAAAAGATGCACAAAAAATTTGGCTAAAGACAGGAAAACAGTGTCATCACCAGTTAGGTTATGCAGGGAAGGATGGGTGGCAGTTCAAGCACGCTGAACCCTACCTTAGAAGAAACAATATTACTACAGTAAGTAATTTTTTCTACTCACCCCAGGAATTCTTCAGTATGCTTGACAGGTACAAACTACAAAGCAGTGCAGTTGGGAGGCGGGTACAGAACCTTTTTAGGAAAAAGGCTTTGCAGTACCACTGTGCCAGTTCTGGCATCTGATCTGGACTGTACAACAAGGCAGCAATGCTTTGTGAATGTATGTACAGTCTTCCATGTGGTTGCTTTGCTGACATCAAGCAGGGGAATATCCCTTGCAACTGCCACTGTGGCAGCAGTGCCCCTGGTAAGGTGGTCCCTAAGACCCTGAGGGCACTGTTTGCCAGCTTTGTTGTAGCACAACTGGATGCAAGAGACAACCCAGCGGGATATGGTCCTCTTAGTAGCCGGTCTTCCTCTACCTACTTACTGTAGGTGAGGAAATGTTGAGTATGATCTTGCCTGAACTGCTTGGTATGTTCCAAATAGCAGGTCAGAGCCCTCTTAATGTCCAAGCTATGTAGCTGGTGTTCACCTGGTGTGGATTTTTCTGTGAAAAAGACAGGCAGTGTGATGGATTGATTAAGGTGGAAATCAGAGACCACTTTTGGGAGGAACATTCTGTTTGTCCTGAGGACTACCTTGTCCCTGTGGGCAATGATGTAATTAGGTTCAGTACACAGGGCCTGCAGTTCTGAAATCCTTCTGGAAGAAGTAATGGCAATCAGACATACTGTTTTCCAAGTGACATACTTCAACTCAGCAGTAGCCAAAGACTCGGGGTGCCAAGAGCCTGGCTATACAAAGGTTCAAATCCCAGAGATGGAAGGCTCCCTTAATGGGGGTTGAAGGTGTAGCAGGCCTCTGAAAAACCTTTTAAAGGTGGGCTGAGAGATGAGAGATTTCTCTTTCCCAGTGGAAAGATGAGCCGAGATGGCTGCCAAGTGTACCTTGAGGGAGAAGGCCTTTAGGCCTGTTGAATGAAGGTGTACCAAATAGTCCAGAAGGGTAGGAGGATTAGACCTAAGAGGGTTTATCCTCTTTCCTTTCACCATAGGGAAAAACCTCTTCCACTTAGAAGCATAAGTCTTCTTAGTGTTGGATTTTTTAGGCATTCGAAGATCTTCAGTACTTGTTCAGAGTACCTAGAACCAGGGAACTCTAACTCCTCAAGTACCAGGCCTTGAAGTGAAGAGACTACAGATTGGGGTATGCTACCCCCATCTGAGGAAGAGTCAGGAGACTGTGGGTTGTCGGAAGACGAATGGGCTTCTGGACTGACAGGGCAAGAAGTAGTGAGTACCATGGCTGTCTTGCCCAGTCTGGAGTCACCAAGATCAAAGTGGCTGACTAGTCTCTGAGTTTGAGGAGAACTCTGTGTATGAGAGGAAAAGGAAGGAAGGTATACAGACACCTCCCTGTTTAATGCAAGGTCAAAGCATCCACTGGGATGGTCCCCAAAGCTGGGGGTCTGCAACAGTAGTGTGGAAGCTGGTAGTTGAGGTTGGAAGCGAAAAGATCCACCTCTGCAATGCCCCACCTTCTGAAGACTGTCGCTAGAACCATCTTGTTCAGGGTCCATTTGTGGTGACCCTGACTGGTGCAACTTAGAGCATCTGCAGAGTATCGTCCTTGCCTGGGAGGTGAATGGCCAACAGGTTTGTGTCCAAGGAGTAGGCCAAGGACCAAATTCTCACTGACTCTGTGCAGAGTCTGGTGGACCTTGTGCCACCCTGTTTGTTGATGTAGAACATGGCAGTGGTGTTGTCTGTTCTCACTTGAACAGAGTGTCCCTTTAGCTGCAGAGCAAAGGCCTTGATGGCTAGGTACACAGCTCTGAGTTCGAATAGACTGATGTGGTAAAAAGACTCTTTGGGAGTCCATGTGCTGCTTGTGGACTGATGGTGAAGATGGGCTCCCCAACCCAGGAGGGAGGCATCTTTTGTAAGCACTCTGGAGGGTTGCTTTAACTGAAAGGTAACTCCTTCCCTGAGGTTGTCTTAGTCTTTCCACCAGTTGAGAGCCTGAAGGAGTGCTTTGGAGACTGGAACTAGTTTTGAAAAAGAATACTTTTTTCTGGGACCAGTAAGTCCTGAGGTGATACTGAATGTTCCTCATTTGGAATCTGGTGCCTGGGACCACTGCTGTCATGGATGCAATGTGACCCAGAAATCTGAGAAAATACCTGGCAGGCCTTGGCTGGCCTACTGTACGACAAAGGAGTTTACTAAGCTTAGAAAAACTTGCACCCTGTCTACAGGGAGGAAGGTCGTCCCCTGGTGGGTGTTGAGTTCTGCGCCAGTGAAGTCCGGTTTCTGAACTGGTTGGAAGTGGGACTTCTCTTTGTTGATGATGAAGCCCAGAGACTCCAGAGTAGTCATTGTTAGATTCAGGGCTTCTGTAACCTCTTGTGGTGATTTGCCCACTATCAGCCAGTCATCCAAATATGAAAAGAGAGACACTTTTTTTTGTCTTAAGTGAGCTGCAATGACTGCTAGGCACTTTGTGAAGACTCTGGGAGCTGAAGTGAGTCCGAATGGTAGGGCTGTAAACTAGTAATGGCGTGATGGCAGCCTGGACCTGAGAAACTTTCTGTGGGACGGCCTAATGGGGATGTAAAAGTAGGCGTCCTTGAGATTCAGGGAAACTAGCCAGTCTCCCTGCTGCAAAGAATGATATCACCTGGCTGAGGGTGACCATTTTAAACTTTGGCTTTAGCAAGTGCCTGTTCAGGTACCTTAGGTCGAGAATAGGTCGCCAGTCCCCATTTTTCTTCTGAGTAAGGAAATATCTGGAATAGAGGCCTTTTCCCCAGTGGGGGAAGGTTGTTTTTTTTTTCACTGCTTGAACCTTCATGAGGTTTTTCACCTCTAACTCCAACAGCAACCTTTCTGTTGGAGTCAGGAATTTTGAAAGTGTGGGGCCTTGCAGAGAGGGAAACTTTTTGAACTGTAAGGAAAGGCCTTGGCCCACAACCTCCAGCACCCACTCGTCCGAGGCGATGTTGCCATTGGTGGAGGTAGTGGGATAGCCTGCCCCCTACTGGGGGAGGGGTGGCAACCTGGATGTAGTCAGGAGGCTTGCTGTTTTGTCTGAGAAGTGGAAGAGGGGTGGAGTTAGCCCTTCTCTGGCCTCTTCTCCCCCTTTCTCTGAAAAATACCCTCATTTGTGAAAAATCCATGGGCATTGACATAGGGTAAAAGGCCATGGGGAAGCATCCTCTGCCTCTGCCCCCTCTGGTTTGGGACTTCTGAGAAGTAGAGGGATTTTCCTTAGCCGCATTGCTCTTGTAGGTGGCTTTATACTTCTCCAACTTTTTCATGTAAGTTTCAGTTCTATCCCCAAAGAGAGAATTGTTCTCACAGGGGAAATCCATAACCTTGGACTGTGTATCCTGTGAAAGATTAGTGGTTCACAGCCAAGCATAACATCTGAGGGAATGGGCTTGAGCCATGGCCCTTGATGCTGTGTCATTATTGTCCACAGCCATGTGGAACTGGTACTTGGTAGCCTCTATGGCTGTCTTTACTATCTCAGTGATGTCCTGGACCATAGTGTCCCTTCCCTGTTGCACTATGGCCACAACAGAATTCCTGAGACCTCTCTGGTAACGAGCTGCATATGCCATGTATGAAGAAAGGAGAAGCAGCAATGAAGCAGCTGTATATGATTTCTTGCCCATAGATCTAGTTTTCTTGCCTCCTTTTCAGGGGGTTGAGAGGTAAGAGGTACATTAGCCTTGTCACAGGCTGTAGCCTGTACCATCCCCTGGTGGTTTGAGTGTACATAAAGAAAATCAGGATTAGCTTTATCTAGCTGACATTTCTTTTCAATCTTTCTTTCTACTCCAGTTACAGAAGTAGGGTTTTGGAGTACTTTCATAGTTGGCCTTTTAAGAGCATTATGAATGGGCAAGATTAACTTCCTAGAGGGAGGGAGGAAGACCCACCATTTCCACAGTCCTCCACCTCCTCTTCATAGGTGTCCTCCTGGATATCCAGGCCCAGGGTATCCACCATATGCTTTACAAAAGTAAAATGAGATGAGAAATCCTCCTGACCATTAGAGGGGTTACCAAATTCTTGGTCAGGGTCCATCAGGCTCTAAAGGCTTGCCCTCTGCTTTATTTTCTTCCTCTTCCTTCTAATAAAAACCCCGGTCATACCCAGGATTTGGGAGAGGAGAAGCAGGATCTGAAGGGGCACTGAAAAAGTTGCCCACAGATTGTAAAGTCTGATATATATGCTAAGCCTTAGCCATTTCAGTAGCAGAGGGCATATCTTTATGTGCCACCGGCGTCTCCCCCTGCTTCTCAGTGGGAGGGGCAGTGGTATGTTTTTCTTTTCTATTCTTTTTAGCAGGGACTGAATCAGAACCCTGGTCACCTTGTCTTTGTGAGGCTTGGTCAGAATTTTTGCTTTTATCAGACTTGTTTTCATTAGTGTCCTTAGACGACTTATCTTTATTTTTGCAATGAGAAGAAGACCCCTCCTCAGCGATTTTAGAGGAGGGGGAGGCAGACTGAGAGGCCATAGTTTTCAAAACTTTAGCCCTTTTAAGGACTGCTTTTTTAGAAAATTTAGAGAAAGTTTCACAAGAGTAGTCTGGACCTAAACAACTTAAACAGAAGTTGTGGCTGTCTGCCTTAGCCACAATCTTAAAGCACTTTAAACAGGTTTTAATTTCTGCTGGTCCAGTCCTTCTATTTGGCTTTTCTGACATCCCAGAATGTCAGAAAAAGCAAGAAAATAATGTTCCCCAAAGTGAGGACAGTCAATAAAAATAAGTCCCCAGGCTCAGGGAGGAGTGGAAAAAATAATTTGCAAATGTGGTACAGACTAGAATAAATGAAGAAAAAACATGGTTTCTTGCGGAAAAACAGAACCGCAAATGTTATAAGATAGTAAAAACTTTGACTGCAAGATTTTTACCTCAGGCTCTGTATTTTTTTACCTCAGAAAAAGCGGAAAAAAATAAAGTCCATAACTGTAAGAAAACGGCAGGAAAATCGCAAAAAATATCGCAAATGCAGTAAAAATACCTGAAAGAAACTAAAGGCAGCACAAAATAAACACTTTTAAAGAAAAATAACTTCTCCAAGCGTTGAGAAGACAGAACACTCCGGGGCAGTGTTGCTCTGTCAGTGAAGAAATAATTCTGAAGCCCTCAAGGCTGACTGCAGGCTGCACACCCCTTCTCTGTCTCTTCGGACTGGCCAATGTGCCAACTCCATTTGCATTGACTCCACCTCTGGGGCAGCTGAACCCAGCTGGCATACTGCACCTGTCAAGCATACTGAAGAATTCCTGGGGTGAGAAAATACCCATAACAGTCGGTGGTACTGGGCTATACTGGACCGCCTGGGGTGTAATGAGGCCTGAGGCTGCAGGCAGGGGGACTTATAGACCCTGAAAGGTCTGGTATAGACCAATACCGCCCACCCTGAAGGGTATTATAGCACTTAGAAAAGTTAAATTATGTTTCATAAAATAAAATATTTAAACACATTAAAAAATAACATTTGGGTAAAATGAGTCTGTCCATTGCCAATAGAGGGTTCTGCTGTACTAAGCAGTCTGCATGCTTTATACACACACCCCCATAACCCCACTTCAGCAGTGTGTGCATGGTCACTTGCCGCCCACCCCCAAGTGTGCAAGGTCGGGACAAGAGACACATGGAAAAGTATAACCAGAGCGGCGATAGTTTATTTTCATGTAAAATGTGCTGGTTTTCGACTGCGGTCTTGAGGGATGGCAGAGTGAGCAACTGACATCACGTGGTCTGCAGTTTCAAACACGGGTATGGACCTGATGGCTGGGCAGCTCTGGTGAGGTGTTACTGATTTCCCATACACTAGATTTACATACTCATAGTAATACTGTTATAGCGCTAACGTTTTATCTGAAAATGGTTTTAAAAAATGTGCATCAAAGCAAGCAGGCAGATTCTTGCTCACTAAGTGGGGAAATAATATGGCTGCCAACACAAAACTAATAGTTCTAACGGGCACAGTGATCTGTTTTGGAAAAAGACAGGCACAGGGGCTAGTTATTTACTGGTCTCTGTTGCCTGATACCTGCCTGGGTCCTGGGTGTTCTCAACCAATTGGAGTCAGGGTTTTTCTAACGGCACATAAACATATGGCAATGGAATGCCAACAGCCAATCAAAATGCAGTATTTAAAACACGCCCATTTGCTAATGGCTTTTGACCACTACCAACCTGTGCTGGGTTTGAACCAATGACCTAGAGGTGAAAGGCTCCAAAGAGCCTCTGACACGATTAGAAAAACTTGAAAAAAAATGTGGGAATCATACACAACTCAGTTTATAATTTATACATTTTCTATAATGCTTTCCCTTTTTTCTTTATTGCTGAGAACAGTTGTATGAAAGAGGATTACTATCCCTTAGACTTTATCTGCTCTTTCTGCTTGCATACACATGACATCATAATCTCTTGTTTATGACATCCTAATTATCTCTACAGTAACAGACTGTAATGTCATATACAGAATTGGGATTTCAAGTGTAGGCAAGTAGACAAAATAACTAGGGCAGTGATCCTGGTTACATGCAAATGTCCTTAGTAATAAAGAAGGGTGAGAATGACAGAAAAAATGTTAAGTATAAGCTGAATTGTGTCTAAATATAAAACATTTTTTTCAAAGTTGTTACAATGTCGTCAGGGGCTCTTTAACCTGCTACCAATTCACTGAGCCATCCAGTTCCCCTGACATTTTTTTTTTCATTTTATTTTTCTGAAGTTTTGTACATCACCCACTTTTAGCCAAGACACCCATGTAAATTCTTAGCTGGGGATCCATCGGTACAGCCCCCTTTGTATTTTGCACACTACTTTTATATGGGTGGTCCCCTGACCTCTAGGGTCACACTCTCACAAGTTAAACCATTCATGTGCTACCTAATACCCGATGCTAATCAGATTTGAAAATGTATAGCAATTGTCAATAAATGAATAGCAAAACTAACATTTTTCAAAATATATAAATGCAGTTCTTGATGCGGTCTCCTATACAATGAACACACGTGAACAGCAGCTTGACTGTTATGGCCATGTGGCAAATGCAGCAGTCAAATGCTTCGCAGAACTTGTAGCTTTTACAGGGTGAAGAGCTGTCTACCTCTCTACATTAGTAAACAGGGGGTCGCATGCTTGATCTTCTCCCGTTGTTGAATTACGAGGATGTTATCTACAATACACCCTCCTCTTCCACCCTAGCCTAACTGACCACTCTGTTCAACGTCCTGTGTAGATTTATTCTGTCATGCCCCCCCCCCCCCCGTACACACCACTGCTCCATGTATTATGACCTAGGCTGTATTACTCTCCCTGTGAGACACTTGCTCACATAGCACTGGTGGGCGCCAAGTTCTGGTCAGGCAAACTACCTAGCTACTGCACAGATCTCCTCTCCCCCTCATCTTACTCAGATCAGAGGAAGGAGCCCAGCTCCGCATCCCATGTTGCAGGTAAAACCTAGGGCAGGCCTCCATCAGGTACAGTCTCCCTAACAACTGGAACAGCCACCACGTCAAGATCGCTGCTCACCCAACTTCCAATTGGCTAAGACCCTGATCAAGACCACTACAAATCCCCTCTATCCTGCCACAGCTGCCCCTAGACATCCCCATGGCCCATCCCTTCTGAGATAGTATGACTTTGTGTCTCTGAGCAGACTAGCTTGCTACAGTCTAACGTATCATAGCTGTGACCGTATTGGTATATGCAGTAATTACTGGAAGCAATTTCTCCCACAGGGAAATCTGGTTATAATTCACTGTTACAGCCAGCTAGTTATAACAACGAACACACATGCCCAGTTTCCCTTGCATGCGCACACTGCCTCCCTCGCACATACACCATGCTTCAGTCCGACCATGCTACTGAACTAGCACTACCGGAACCACTGGTCATACTGTTTTCTATATTTGCTGGGTAGTGTTTTCAAGGTGAGAAAACACTACACAGCACTTATATATAACAAAACATGGGAAGGTATGTAAAACTTTAATTTTACACACACCATCAGGGTGGGGTACTTTAATAAACCACAGAAGCTTCGCTCTCAAAGTTTAAGTAGCATCCCACACCTCCAGTGTGTGTAAAATTCTCATTATATACACCTCTCCATGTATTATGCTATGTATAATATACTTCTGATCTTTACACCATAGCTATTTTACCTGATTTGATGAGAATGTATTGTAAGCGTATTTTCACTATGTACCTGTATATATTCTCCCCTGCAGTCTTTATGGTAACAACTTAATCTGGTTCAAGGTCAGCTGGTATTTATCTGTACCCCCCGTCCCCCGGGTCATGCCTGAAAATAGGCAGGATTTGTCTAGTGCACTTACCCGGTAAACAAAAACTAAATAAAAAATAAATAAATAAAATTACAGTGGAAATGTATTTCTTACACTATGAACATATGCATCTCCTCGTATTTTGGAGTTGCCTGTGTATGTTTGTGCTACTCTGCTATCCTGTGTTCCCCCAACCCCTCTGGTCGCAACTGGAAACAAGCGTTTCAGGCTCTGTTTGCTCACCTGGCAAAATATGTTTTAAATAAAAAAAAATTTAAATAAAAATGTTTTGCAGTCTATTGCTATGCAATTGAGGAAACTGTTAGCATTACCCCTTGATTTGTGTAGCAGTGTTTTTTGTAACATGGCAACTTTTCTTATCACTGAATACAGGACTGTAAGACGCTGAAAGGCAACCAGTGATGCAAAATGAAGTTGGCTTTAGTAATGCCTAGTAATGCCTGCTTCATTTTGCAGTACTGCAAATGTCCACACTAGAATCTGTAGCCGAGTAGTGTGTGAAGTAGTAACCACCCATCCACCCACCCAGCGGTCACAACTGCATCCGTGCAAATTCTGAATCGTGCCATTACCACGGCGCTAATCGTAAGAGAAACAAAAATGTATTCAAAACCGAACAATCTCTATCGGCCAGCTGAATTCATCAGTATCCAGTGCAATTCAATTACTTTGCTCCTGGTAGCAACACTCCAAGTCCTGGTGTCCCCGATACTAAAAATGTCTAAGAAGTGCTTGAGGAAAAACTCCTAATCTCCGCTGGATGGCAAAATTGTAAAAATTTCCTGAGAATGTAATATGCTTGCTAAAGTTGTTTGTGGCCACAACCACTGGGTTTTGTTTGCGACTGGCAATGTAACAGTGGATTATGTTAATAACCACTCCCAGAATGCACTGCTCTGCAAATAGCGAGAAAATCAGCAAGTTACGAGGACTTTTGCGAATGCACAAGTAGCTTTTACAAAAATGTAACAATATAGTGTTTATTACTGTTTCTTACAGTTGCAGAGTTTTTATGCTAACTGGTATAGCACTATGTAGCAGCCACAATATTAAACTATGTTTCATGTGTGAAAACCAAGTCCATGCATTAAAAAAATTTGCGAACAGCGCAAATGTACATCTCTTTCTTTCAAAATGCAATTGTGCGAAATCAATTTTTGTAGTGCTTGCCATGTTAGAAGTGCATTAATGCAATCCAGTGTCAGGCTCTACTAGGGCATTAATGTTCAGTTTGTGGTTGGAGGCACTCGTCCTTTGGTCTCATGCTCCAACCCCCCCCAACTGGGCATTATTCCCTGGTAACGCCCTCCTCTGTGGTGCATTAATGTTTACATGTTATACCAGCTACTTAATACCTTGCATTTCCTGTACTCCCTTATGCAACTTCTTCATTAATGTGCAACCTACATATTAAGGACAAAGTGATATTATGATCAAATTCTTTGCTCCTGAAGGTGTCCTAAATAAACAAGTCCCACTTTGTCTCTTTTCCTCCACCCTCCCACTACTCAATGCTCATGTCTTTCTCTCTCTCTCTCCTGCTCCTGCGTTAGCTTTTTTTCAGAAAGACACAGCTTTAGCATACGCAAAAACTTCTGAGTGCCCCAGGTATGTGTGCTTTGCTCTCCTGTTTTGACTTACCATGCCCTTTTTTATGATTAAATAAATAATGGTGCAAATGTCACTCGTTTCTAAATCAAACAGCACTGTTTCATCAAGGTTTCTGTGTGCGTTACAGTTATGCCTTTCTATGATATTTATTTAACTAGCAGTTCCAGTGTGTGTCGTCAAGGCGCAAGTCAAGAAGCACAGGCAAACCAGGTGCAGTTATAAAATTTGCAGTTAGCATTTTATTATTATCAATAACAGTAAAACAAACATTTAAAAAAATTGTGCAAAATGTTTTAACATAGCCTATAGGCTATTCAAACAGAACAAAGTCCTTCCTCTGAGGGCATCTCTAATTCTAAATTTCAGTCTCTCTGTAGAAAAAGATTGCCCTCTTTTTATGTTGGTTCGCACATGCGCAGCCAACATATTGGGGTAGTAGCACATTTGGAGGTGTAGTCACTGTTGGGCGAATGCAGGGCATGCGTCAGTAGGTGCATCCCTCATTCCCCAATGAGTCTGCATGCTGGTGCCACACCATGCAGGTGAGCACATCTAAGAAAAGGTCCGCTGCAATGCGAGCAAAGCTCGTCACGCGCAGTGGACCTACCGATGTGCTTACCCTGCTGAGACAGAAAAAAAACATGGCGGCACACTGCCAGCCATAATGCCGACTTCGGGGGTGCCCAATCCCCATTGGCATGCCCTGCCCCAATGTATGTGCCTATGTGGGGCCCTCCCCATTGGCATAAAGCCTCCCCATTTTGTTATATGCCAAGGGGGGCCCAATCCCCTCGGCTCTTGCACCCTCCGGCGCCTTCCTTATGTGCCGACAGAAAATTGCCCAATCCTATCGGCTAAAGCATTCCCCCAAAAAACAACTTAGAGCACGCTGGGAGCCACCCCAGCGTACAAATCCCCGGAAAATAAAAACAGTCCCGCGATGTTTTTTTTTTTTAACCTGTGAAAAAGAAAACAGTCCTCGTCGTCCCCTGCCCCTCCGCAACCCACGCCCACCCTCTGCGCACCCTTCCTCCACACTCCTTACTTACCTCTGGAGTCCGGTGCGACGATCTTCGGTGGACCGGGAACACGTCTGCACTCTTCAAAGTCGACTGCAAACTGAAGAAATGCCGGTAAGCTGTATAATAGCATAAATAGGGTTTTTTCAACTTTGTTGCATATCTCGGGCATTTTTTGGAATTTTTGCACCAAATTTTCAACATGGGGTTATTGGGATTCCTCATGAATTCAGTCACCGTCACAGCATTATTCGGTCCCGAAAGGTGATTTCGCGGTCACTGCACTGAAGCACCTTTCGGGAACCAAGTAACGAAACAGCAGTGCCACTGTTCATGAGGGGGGCTCTCAAAAAGCCTATGTTGCAAATTTGGTGGAAAAAATCCCCAAAATGGCTGTTTTACGAGCATGCACTGTGCTGTTTCACATGCGCTCGTAATTCGATGCATTTGATATTTTCCTCCAGATTTTCATAATTGGCATTTTCCACACCTCCTGATGAACAGTACAGCTGTCATTTTACATATCCCTGGCGGAAATGTGTTTTGCGTCCGGCGCCAGAATAGCCCAGCGATCGCTGTCACCGAAATCAGTTTTCAGGACAGTTTGAGGAAAATAGCGGTGACACTGTTCATGAGCAGAGGTCCAAAAATGTCTATGTTGAAAATTTGGTGCCAAAAGTCCATAAAATGACTGTGTTACAAGCGTGCGTTGCGCAATTTTCACGCACCCTTGTAACTTCACAAATCTGCAGTATTTCCATGCCAGATTTTCAACACTGGCATTTTTTCACACCTCCTTATGAACAGCACAGCTGTCATTTTTGACATCCTACCCAAAATGTGTTTCTGCACCTGTGGCGCACAATGGCGTGGTCGCTGTGGGAAATCAACTTTTGGGACAGATTAACAAAATCACAGCGCCACTGTTCATGAGGGGAGGTCCCAAAATGCCTATGTTAAAAATGTGCCTAACAAACTCCCCAAAATAATTGGGTTACGGATGTGTGTTGCGCAGTTTCTATGCATGCTCATGACTTCACCAATTTTTCATATTTTCACTCCAGATTTTCAACACTGCCATTTTTTTACGCCTCCTCATGAACAATACAGTTGTCATTTTCCACATCCTGCTCAAAATGTGTTTTTGTCCCTGTGTCGGCAAATGGCATAGCCACTGTGCAAAACTACCTTTCAGCTAACAAACTGATTGTGCCGCTTTTCATGAGATGGGCTCACAAAAAGCCCACGTTGGAAATCTGGAGTGAAAATACCAACACACACCAATGGTGTTAGGGTTCCCAACTGTAGCACCCCGTAGAGACTGACAGGCATCAGGGATGTGACTTGGAGTCATCGGCTGTAATGCTCATGCCATTCCAACTCCACCCCCACCCTGCAGCCAGTGACAGGCATCGTGGTGTGCCTTGCACTGTTCAGCCACACAGTTCACCCATTCTCCTATACTGCACCCACCTCAGGTATTTCCTTATGGAATGGGGTAAGTACAATGCGAAAGACCCAAAGCCGCATACGACACTTGTCAGTGTCTACAGAGTAGGGTGAGGTACAACGGCATGAGAGTTATAGCTGACGCCCCAAAGGCACACCCCAATGCCTGTCGGTCTCTACAGGATGGGGGTGGGGTTGGCGTCACTTTAATACTTCACTGCCATTCCTATTATGCGTCTCTAACTCCAGCACTACCAATGCCAATGCCAACGAGACAACATTTGGCATTCACAAATGCTTATTATAAGTGTTGCTACAACCCTCCTCAAGAGGGCATCCCCAGTCTAACGGACCTCCTGCCTGGATTGGGGCAACTCTCCCCCTCTCAGGACACCATCCTACTCAGAGATTTCAACCTTAATTGGTTAAGCCTCCTGGAACTGGACTACAGCAACATACTAAAACAATACAATCTAGTGCAAACTATCACCATCCCTACCAGACGCAATCCCCGCACGCAAAACCACTCCTTCCTAGACTGGGTGGTAACAAACAGCAAAGATAAGGTGCTGCACGCTGGGATTTTAAACTCCATTAGTGACCACTCTCCCTCTTACATTATCTGGTCCATCAAAACTAAGCATCCCCCCAAAGTACCTGACATTCAGAAATTTCAACTGCCCGGACACTACCAGCCTGCTCTCAGATGTCAGTGCAGTTGACTGGAACACACTCCTCTCTCTCTCACAGATGTGGCCTCAACAGTGGGCTTCTTTACAGACATCCTCCTCCAGATCCAGAACTGGCACTTCCCCTTGACCATCCACAGAGTGAGGTATGGGTGCACTCATTAGATTTTTAAAGAGCTCCTCTCTCTGATGAAGTTGAGAGACCAAAAGTGGGCTGCTTATAAAATCTTCCCCTTCCCCTCTGCGTGGAGCAATTATAGGCAATTATGTAACAGATGTGTAACCCCCCTGCAAATGGGGGTTCCCAAAAGACTTCCAGGAGCTTGCTTGAATGCTCCAAGCCTGAATGGTGTTTGGCGTTTAAGCCATTTATCAGTGAGTGTTTTTAGAACCTCTGGTACTGTCTCTTTAAGAGCTGTCTGCTTGCAGACATAATTAGTTTGTATGGGGGACTGTGTGTTTCTTTGATTGAGTACCACTCAAGCTGCTGCCAATTCACCCCATTTTGCAGTCACTAGGAGTGCAAAGGAACCTGTCTGAAAGATGTAACTGATTGCCAGAAATCATTTACAGTAATAATAAAATTACAGTTTGTCTAACCTGCTTCTTTTGCAGTCAGAACTGTCTGCCTAGTTCCCCATTCTGGTTTTGAACTGCTGAACTGGACCAATCAGTGTGGGGTAAACTAGCTCTAAAATGATGCTTGGACGAATCAGAACTTGGGACTCATAATCTGAGCCAGCCACAAGAGGATTGTATGGGCAGTGACTCTGGGAGATGTAGTTTAGACTTGGTGCCTTTTGGACCAACAGCAGCAGTCTATTGTGAGTGACAGCCAATCCAGTCAAGAACTGGGAGGAACTCAAAGGAAGTGCCCGTTTTTGTCTGTTGGGAGTTTCAGTTTGAGATCTGAAAGTGAAGGGAAAGAAACCCTGTGCTCCTTCAGTGCACAGTTTCAGTCAAAAACGTGTGCAAGGCCCAGAGTTCGGTCTACAACTTGTGTAACTGCTTGTTAGGACTGAATCCGTCCCTGTGAAAAGAATCAAAGGATCTCTGAAGAGTAGAAACCAGGCTCACCCTGTAGAAGACTGAAGAAATTGTTGAATTACACTCGGTCTGTCAGGAACTGAATCTGCTGTGTGTTCTCCTGGTTGTTGTGCAGTAATTGCGATTGGGATACAGATGCAGCCTGCCTGGTATAGTGCTTTCTTTTTTACCATATAAATGTGTGAGGAGTCTCTTGAGATCAAAAGTAGCCCTGCTGACATTGAAGGACCATATCTTCTTTGGAGGTCGTGAGTACTAATTCGGGCGCCCTGTTGAATTGCCACATTAAATCCAAATGGAATTACTGTACTGCTGACTGTTTAATTTTCCTTTTCTCTGTGTGAAAGGGCCCTACCAGCTGCCACAGGTTTGGACTAGCCACTAGGGCCTGGGTACCCAGGGACAGTAACTGGTAAGGATAGGCCTGTGCAAGAGCCATAGATAGATAGTAAAGTGATAAGCTAATTAACCTGATTTCCCTGTCCTTGTTATATCCCCTAAATAAATCAGAGCTGTTTGTTTCAACAAAGTTATACTGCCTGAGGTATTTGTCTATGTTAAAGTACTGTACTGTGATTGTTGCACTGTATCTTATTTTACAGGATGTCCCGGTGCCTGAACCAGCCTTGGGGTAAGTGTATACTGTGAAGGTAATTCTGCTATATTGTGTGGGCCACTAGTGGGAAGAAAGGGGTTGCAGTGTCCCAGAGGGCTGTGACCAAGTAAGTTTAACTATTGCAAACCCTGACCTCTGGGTGGAGGCACCCGCCATTGGATCCAGGCCCCTCAACCTGTTAGTGGCAAATCAGGCAGGGGTAGTAGCCCCTGGGATAGCGCCATCTAGGGGTTACATTTTGGAGGCTCACCGCTGGGATTGTGTGTCCTCTAGTGGCCATATTTACAAACCACTGTTAAGGAAAAAAAATAAATAAATAAATAAATGGGTACCCGACAGAAGTGGCTGTGCACGGCTGGTGGGTAGGTGTACTAGGGAGGAGATCGACCCCAAAATGCTATGCTTATCCTGGACATCCCTGGGTATCAATACGGACACTGTGCAGGAGTACTTTCCAAGGTGGAAGGTTTACAAAATCCTGTGGTGGTGGGCCGCGCCTAATCTGCTCACCCACACTTTCCTGGCCCTAGTAGAGTTTAAGGATCCCATAGATAGCTCCAAAGTACCACAGACCATTACTCCCAGAGGAGCCCTCACTGCTTGAGAGTGATAACTAAGGACAGTAAGACCCGGGGAATGAGCCCCACCACTATCTGAAACTTTGAGGAGAAATTTGCTAAATGGTTGCTGGGAGAAGGAAAACTGTGGAGGACTTGAAGAAACTATTCTTGCCACCTGGGGTGTTCCTCCCCAACACCCTCTCCTGCTCCAGTACCGTAATGGTGGCTGAACCAATGCAGACTCCTATTCTGCACCTGCCATTAGTCACGACTCTTACGAAGGTTGAGGATCTTCTCTGGCACCCTCCCACCCCCCAAGGGAGGATGACTGGGAGACCTGGATAGACTATTGCCCCCAAGTGCTAGAATGGCAATGCTCGGAAGCCGGCGAAGAGGGTTAGTGAGAGCCTCCGAGGTCCTGCCTGGCTACCATCCCAAGTAAACGGCCAGTAACCCTGAAGCGACTGCACAAGCCTATCTTGAGGCCTTGGAGAATGTGTATGGGAGCCCAGATTCTGATGAGGACCTATGGTGGAGAGTAAGAAATGCACAACAGTACCAAGGAGTTGTTGTCTGTGTATGTCTCGGCTGGAAAAATTGTTGCAAGAATGCCTCAGAAAGGGTAGTTTGCCAGCGATTGAACTGGACCGAACCAGACTGGACAGAATCCTTAAGTCTGCCCCTTCTCAGAACTGCTGTTGCTTCAGTTACGCCTGGCAAATCGACTGGAATCCCCACCCTCCTATGATGAGTTAATGAGAGAAATTGAGAGTTGAGAAAAGGCGACCGAGTGTGGACCTGCACCAATAGCTGGCTAAGACCCGAGTGACTGAGGGTGGCCCATCAAGTGAAGTTCAGGGCAGAGGTTGGCAGTCAATGGTGCTCTGATAGGAAAGATATGCCACAATGAGGCGAACTGTTGAGAGATCCGGAATTCAAAAACAGTCCTTTATGAAGGCCACGCCTGCAAGTACGGGCCCCGACCTATATCCGACAGCATCTGCTATGGGGTGGGGATACCCACCCATGTATCTCCTGCTGATAACAGCTCCAACTCGATTCCTTGACCATGGAAGTGGAGAAACTGACGAGATGTCTCCAAATGCTTATCACGCCGCAGACAGAGATGGCACCAAGGTTTCCAGTTAGTAATACCCCGCCCTGGCTCCCAGTGTGGCACCTCGGCCAGCTCAAACTCCAAAAAGTATGTTTTGCTATAATTGTGGGAAGGATGGGCACATGAAGGAATGCCAATCCCCAAAAGACACTGACAAAGTTGCATATAGGCTACAAGGAGAGCTTCGGAGAACAAATCAGTGGTTAAGAGGTGCAATTTAAATGATCCTGAGGAGGCACCCAAAATGCTAATCTCACGCCCTTTTGTGGCAAGGTCAGTTGCCCAGGCCCCCACCACTGCCTCTCCAGACTGGTCCAGAATAGTGGGTCCTCCATGGAGACCACTGTAAAGGTAAATGGAGTGTCTACAAGAGCTGTATTAGACAGTGGCTCCCAAGTGACAATTATGTTTCAAGATTGGTATCAGAAGCATTTGTCAGGCGTACCCTTACAACCATTAGAAGGACTGCATGTATGGGGTTAAGTGAGAAGGCCTACCCCTATTCTGGGTATATCCGAATTGGCTGTCTTTCCCACCTCCGTGGCTGGAGTGGCGAACAAGTAGAGACCCTAGCCTTAGTGTGTCCCCCCACTGGACTGTATGATGGTGTCCTTTGTTGATTGGAACAAATGCTCCATATGTTCAGAAGGCTGGCACATTTGTGTTATGAAAACAGGGTCAAAGACTAGTAGAGCTTTAAGAGTTCGCTTTAATTAAGAAGGCCTATGAGGCACAGAGAGATGCTGAAAATATAGAACCAGAGGAACCGGTCGGAATTGTATGGAAGAAGGATCCTGGTCTCTGATCCTGGCACCAAATGCCCAGTGTACCTTACAGGGAGAGGTCCATATCAGAAAGGATGTTAAGAATAAAATATTAATGTTGGATGCACCAGGCGATGGAAAATTGCCAGAGGGACTGCTGGTCAAGCCAGTATTTTGCCCGTAGAGCCAGTGCTTATGCCAGAAGGTAATGGTCCAAGTTCATAATGTGTCTGAAAGAGACATTCGGGTAAATAGAGGTTGCATCCTGGCTAATGTGCATTGTATGCAGACACTGTGCAGACACTGCATGCTACCCAGCAGCAAGAGTTCAAGGAAGAATGACAGAGTAACTTCGACTTGTTTGATTTCGCAACTCCCGCTGCCAGCTGAATGGAAAGTGAGGATCAGTGAGAAGCTTGCCCAGAGACCAGGTGTTTTCTTTAAAGGAATGGGACGTAGGATGCGTGCAAGAGCTGAGCACAATATCGGCTGCATGACGAAAGACCATTTCGTGAGAGGTCTCGCGCCTGGCACCTGCTGATATAGATGATGAGACGGCATCTGCAAGAGATGTTAGCGGCTGGTGTAATACAAGAATCCAGAAGCCCTTATGCTTCCCCATTGTGGTAGTGAGGAAAAAGAATGGGACAGTAAGGATGTGCGTGGATTATCAGCACCTTAAACCGTGGACTATCCTGATCAGTACACAATGCCCCGCATTCAGGATGCTTTGGACTGCCTAAGCAGGAGCAAGTGGTTCTCTGTGCTGGATCTCCGCAGTGGGTACTACTAGATCCCGATGGCCCCAGAGGACCGTGAGAAGACAGCCTTGACTCCGTCCGGCTGGCTTATGAATTCAAGGAGGATGCCTCAAGGATTTCAGGTGCCCCAGCCACTTTTCAACGATTGATGGAGCGTGCAGTGGGGACATGAACTTACTAGAGTGCCTGGTATACCTAGATGATGTTATTGTGTTTGGCAGCTCACTGGAGGAACATGAGACAGATTGTTTGAGGTATTGGATCGACTGGAGGACTTTGGCCTTAAACTGTCCATTGATAAAGTGTCAATTCTTTCAAACATCAGTAAAGTATGTGGGACACATAGTATCCACCGAGGAATAGAGACGACGCCCAAGTAAAGTTGAGGCCTTGACCACCTAGTCTAGCCCAAAAATCTAAAAAAAAGAACTGCAAAGATTCCTGGGATTCTGTGGTTATCGGCTTTCATCAAGGACTATTCAAGAGTGATCCGCCTTTACTTAACCTTACTCAAGGGTATCCCCAACCCACAAAAATACCAAAAGTCAGCGTCCCTCAAGACTGAAAGAGTGTATTTTCATCCGAGTGAAGTATTTGGGGCCCGCTGGACTCCTGATTGTGAGACTGCTTTTCATGAGATCATATATCAACTTACCCATGCTCCAGTGCTGGCCTATGCCGATCCAAGAAAACCTACGTCCTGCACACTGATGCTAGCTTGCAAGGGTTAGGGCTGTGTTGTACCAAGAGCACGAGAATGGCCTGAGACCAGTGGTGGCCTTTGCCAGTAGAAGCCTGACCCCATCCGGAAAGAACTATCCTGTACATAAGTTAGAGTTCCTAGCTTTGAAGTGGGCTATTGTTGACCAATTCCATGAGTACTTGTATGGGGCTAAAATACTAGTAAAACTGACAATAATCCTTTGACCTATGTGCAGACCTCAGCTAAGTTGGATGCCACTGGCCACAGGTGGCTTTCTGCATTATCTACATGTGACTATGCTCTGAATACCGAGCAGGTCTGACCACATAGATGCTGATGCTCTCCCGGAGGCCTGTTCCCCAGAATGATTGGGTCCGATTGGCAGAACCTGACATTCGGGCACTCTGCCGGAAGTTTGACAGGGAGGAACAAATGTCCACGGACGCTAGTGGACTGCATGGTGGATTGCTTGGGACCCTCTGAGAATTGCATACCTGCTGCTTATTGCCACTTTTCTGCAATAACATTGGTGCACTGCCTCAGCTGGACAATGACAGTATTGAAGGGCTCAATCCCGCGATCCTATGATCAAATCAGCTTTGAAGCCCTCTATGCAGGAAAAGATGTGTCCAAATTACGCCCACTGATTTGAGAACTGCACTGTTATACAAAGAAGGTCCTAAGTTGAAACTGATCAATAAACTGTTATATAGAAAACAGTAGACAGAGGGGACAAGTAGACAAACAACAACTGGTGCTGCCCACTGCCTTCGAGACTCAGTATTGAGGTCCTTGCACAACCACATGGGGCACCTTGGTATAGACAGAACACTTGACTTGGTGAGATCCAGATTCTATTGGCCTAAGATGGGGCTGATGTGGAGCAACACATACGAACTTGTAGTCGCTGCTTACAGAGAAAGCTTGCCCAGAGGGCTGCCCCCTTGTTAACATAACCACCAGTGCACCCATGGAGCTGGTCTGTATTGATTTTCTGAGTTTGGAGTCAGATCAAAGAAATATCAGTAATGTGCTGGTGGTCACTGACCATTTCTAGAGATATGCCCAAGCTTTCCCCACCAAAGACCAGAAAGCATCCACTGTAGCCAAAGTACTGTGAAAACTTTTTGTTCACTATGGGGCTCCACAAAGAATCCATTCTGATCAAGGAGAGACTTTGAGAGTCGTCTGATCAAAGAGATGCTTTCTGTGGGGAGTGAGAAAGTCCAGAACCACTCCTTACCACCCCAGGGGGACCCACAGCCTGAACGTTTCAACCGCACTTTGCTAGATATGCTAGGCACCCTGCACCCAAAGGACAAGCCTAGATGGAGCCAACAAATTAGCACCTGGTACATGCTTATAACTGCACCAAAAGTGATGCCACTGGGTTCTCCCCTACAGCCCTGATGTTTGGAAGAACTCGACTACCGGTAGATGTGTGTTTGGGGTCTCTCCTGATGGGGTTCAAGCTGACAACTATTTACAGTATGTGCAAAGTTAAAGGCCCAGCTAACTCATGCGTACCAACTGGCTCAAACCATGGCTGCCAAAAGAAATCTGGCCAACAAAGAAAGGTATGATAAAAAGGTGAAAGCACAGGAACTCCAGGAGGGAGATCGGGTATTGCTAAGAAATCTGGGACTGCATGGCAAACACAAGATTGCTGACAGATGGCACCATCTCCCTCACATTGTAGTGGGCAAACTAGATGATCTGCCAGTGTACAAAGTAAGGCCTGAGAACAATTCAAAAGATGTAAAAACAATGCATAGAAATCATTTACTACCCATTGGACAAATCCTGATTGAGTCTGAGCCCCAGAAGATGCCCCTCTGGACCAGTGACTAGAGCTGCTGCTAAGAAAGATCAAGGAAGTCTGCACCTACAGAAGCAGAGTTAAAGTGTTCCCCTGCACAAGTCCCAGTTGAGCATGACTGTCAGTCCATATCAGAAGAAAGTGAAGTGACTTTGAATACTATCCTTCTTACGAACTGAGTCAATTGTTTCGGGCAATCCCTAGTCAATACTGGAGACAAAGCTGGGCCTTCTGGACTGTCTATGCCCCAGCTTCATCCCTGGAGCCAATGCTCCCAGAAAGTGAAGTGCAAAGCATCAGATCAGATGAAATGGAATCATTGTGCATGGTTGAACTGTTTGAGCTTTCAGGGAGGAAAATGATAGATTGGGGCAGACTGGTGATACACCCGAACAAGAAGAGTATTTTGAGTGCCCTGACAGTCCACTGCCAGTGTCTGAAAGCTCTCCATGCAGGCAAATGTTGTGGACTCAGAAACTGTAACTCCTGGAGCTGAAAGTGCCCCAAGTTCTAGCCTCTCTGCCCCCATGGAGACTCCCTGACAAGTGAGAACAATGCTGAAAATGAGGCTCAGAGTGCAGAGACTGTAACAGCTCCCCTAGAAAGACTGGTCGAGCTGTAAAGCCTGTGGTGCACCTCAGTTATGATTCCCTGGGCGGCCAGTGGACCTGCCTCTCAATGTTGTCCATAAAGGGTGTATGTGTCCCGAGCTCATTGCCCAAACTGGCGTTAGTGCTAACTCCAAGTTACTTGTGTTGCCCTCTAAGTATGGTGCCCTTGCCCGTCCAGCCCCAAGGTAACTGAAGGAAGGGTCCCCTCTCTTCAGGTTTCATGTACAAGAGGTAATAACTTGAGTTATGGTACAATGTGTGTGTTATACTGTGTAAGAGTGACGACTGCAATGTTTCAGAAATGGTTCTTGGTAAAATGATGTATTGACTGATGATTACATGTGTGAGCCTAATGCAAATGTATATGGTTGCAGTTGAAACTTATGGGGGTACTTGCTTGACGCGGACGTCAAGCTTTCCCAGGCCAGGAAGGGTGTAACCCCCCTGCAAATGGGGGTTCCCAAAAGACTTCCAGGAGCTTGCTTGAATGCTCCAAGCCTGAATGGTGTTTGGCGTTTAAGCCATTTATCAGTGAGTGTTTTTAGAACCTCTGGTACTGTCTCTTTAAGAGCTGTCTGCTTGCAGACATAATTAGTTTGTATGGGGGACTGTGTGTTTCTTTGATTGAGTACCACTCAAGCTGCTGCAATTCACCCCATTTTTGCAGTCACTAGGAGTGCAAAGGAACCTGTCTGAAAGATGTAACTGATTGCCAGAAATCATTTACAGTAATAATAAAATTACAGTTTGTCTAACCTGCTTTCTTTGCAGTCAGAACTGTCTGCCTAGTTCCCCATTCTGGTTTTGAACTGCTGAACTGGACCAATCAGTGTGGGGTAAACTAGCTCTAAAATGATGCCTTGGACGAATCAGAACTTGGGACTCATAATCTGAGCCAGCCACAAGAGGATTGTATGGGCAGTGACTCTGGGAGATGTAGTTTAGACTTGGTGCCTTTTGGACCAACAGCAGCAGTCTATTGTGGTGACAGCCAATCCAGTCAAGAACTGGGAGGAACTCAAAGGAAGTGCCGGTTTTGTCTGTTGGGAGTTTCAGTTTGAGATCTGAAAGTGAAGGGAAAGAAACCCTGTGCTCCTTCAGTGCACAGTTTCAGTCAAAAACGTGTGCAAGGCCCAGAGTTCGGTCTACAACTTGTGTAACTGCTTGTTAGGACTGAATCCGTCCTGTGAAAAGAATCAAAGGATCTCTGAAAGTAGAAACCAGGCTCACCCTGTAGAAGACTGAAGAAATTGTTGAATTACACTCGGTCTGTCAGGAACTGAATCTGCTGTGTGTTCTCCTGGTTATTGTGCAGTAATTGCGATTGGGATACAGATGCAGCCTGCCTGGTATAGTGCTTTCTTTTTTACCATATAAATGTGTGGAGTCTCTTGGAGATCAAAAGTAGCCCTGCTGACATTGAAGGACCATATCTTCTTTGGAGGTCGTGAGTACTAATTGGGGTCGCTCCTGTTGAATTGCCACATTAAATCCAAATGGAATTACTGTACTGCTGACTGTTTAATTTTCCTTTTCTCTGTGTGAAAGGGCCCCTACCAGCTGCCACGGTTTGGACTAGCCACTAGGGCCTGGGTACCCAGGGACAGTAACTGGTAGGGATAGGCCTGTGCACAGAGCCATAAGTAGATAGTAAAGTGATAAGCTAATTAACCTGATTTCCCCCTGTCCTTGTTATATCCCCCTAAATAAATCAGAGCTGTTTGTTTCAACAAAGTTATACTGCCTGAGGTATTTGTCTATGTTAAAGTACTGTACTGTGATTGTTGCACTGTATCTTATTTTACAGGATGTCCCGGTGCCTGAACCAGCCTTGGGGTAAGTGTATACTGTGAAGGTAATTCTGCTATATTGTGTGGGCCACTAGTGGGAAGAAAGGGGGGTTGCAGTGTCCCAGAGGGCTGTGACCAAGTAAGTTTAACTATTGCAAACCCTGACCTCTGGGTGGAGGCACCCGCCATTGGATCCAGGCCCCTCAACCTGTTAGTGGCAAATCAGGCAGGGGTAGTAGCCCCTGGGATAGTGCCATCTAGGGGTTACAGATGTAAACAAGCAACTAAGTCCCTGAACATCAGCTACTACCACAACCTACAAAGGACAGCCTCAGTAACCCCTGTCGTTTTGGTCTACCATAGGCACCATGTTCATCCCGAGGACCAATAGCCCTGTCACACACCTCAACTCCCCCTCAGTCCTCTTGACAGATCCCCTGGCTGTTGCCCATGCCTTCAACATTACATTTCCAGACCTCTCTGCCCACTCAAGTAAACTGCCTACTTCCAATCCATCCCTCCCTGGTGACACACACTTGGGCACCCCCTCAACATGGGGCTTCCAATCATTCATTTTACTTCAGAGCTATCTCCCCTAGAGATACCCTCAAACTAATCAGGAGCCTTCCAAATAGGGGCAGCCCAGGTAATGACGGACTTCACCCATGCTTCCTTAAGCTCATCGCTCCTTGTATCTCCAAACCCCTTACCTTTATCTTTAATCATTCTTTGGCTTCTTCAACAATGCCCACCTCCTGGAAGAATGCCAAAGTCATTCCAATTTTCAAGGCTGGTGACCCCCTATCCTCTGACAACTACAGGCCCATTTCCATGCTCCCCCACCTAAGCAAACTCCTGGAGGAAAATTGGTCACCACCAGCTCTCTGAGTACACTGAAAAATATAACCTGCTTTGCCCCCAGCAACACAGGTTCCAGAAACATCACAGCACGACATCAGCCTTAGCCCATCTCACGCCAGGGGTGTAGCCAGAAATTTCCATTTTATACACAGTCTCCAACAGTTACACCCCCCTTATTAAAACATGTACACATCCTTTCCAAATGGCACCCCCTTCCAAACAAGTCAGATTGTTGTCAGATGATTCCTCTACTCTATAAAGAGGTTATACATGTATCAGATACTCCTCAGTGGCCTACACTAACCCAAATACTACAGATTAGAATGATAATATTAACAGAGTGGCTTATGGTTTGTGACAGGCACGCAACAAAACTGTACACAAACGTGTACAGTGAGTATGCCTGTCTACACCCTTAATCTCACCAATTATGTCCTCAGGAATATGGACACAGAGAATGTCACTGGGGCTGTGTTCGTTGACCTGACAAAGGCATTCGACCTTGTCGGCCACAATCTCTTACATATCAAACTCCTGCACCTGGGTTGCTCGACCGAGACAGCTAAGTGGTTCCAGAGCTATCTATCGGGCAGATCACAGTCTGTAACCATCTGTGCAGCCACCTCTTCAGCAATATCTATATCCACTGGAGTTCCCAGGGCTCCATTCTGGGACCCCTGTTTTTTCCCATGTTTATAAATTCCTTGCCAGCTGATGCTCTATCTTGTGAGGCCCTACTGTATGCTGATGATCTTGTATTGTACCACAGTGACAAATCCCAGGCAAGTCTATCCTGCACCCTCACCCTAAACTATGGGGCAGCCCAAAACTGGTTCCAGTCCAACGGGCTGCTAGCCAATGAGAAGAAAACTAAGGCCATGCTCCTGGGATCCAGACCATAGTTTTCAAAACTCAACAGAGCAAATTCTCCCTCACAGTACTTACCCCAGAAGACCCACCCCTCCAGAATGTCCCCAGTTTTAAATACCTTGGGGTCACCTTTGACCCTCCCTCACTTTCTTGGAGCATATCAATAACACAGTTCGAAGGGTAACCAGAAACTAGGGTCAAGTTTTAGACTCAAGCACTACCTGACTCCTAAGGCATGCCTTGCCATTGCCCAAGGGAAGCTTCTCCCCCTGCTAGATTACTGCACCCCTATTTACGCTCATGCTTCCTCCTCCCTGCGCACCAGGCTTACCACTGCTTATAACAGTATCTGTAGATTCGCTCTCCTGGCACCCTACTCCACACATCACTGCATCCCATACCAGTCCTTAGGATGGCTTCCCCTACAAGGACAGTATGATTATGCACTTGGCTGCATCACTGATAATGCCTTCAGAGGTGGCAACAGGTCACCTTACACATTCCTACTCAATCCCAGGGTCTCTACCCAGTGCCTCCGTGAATCTTCAGTCCCCTCTTTGGAAGTCCCCTTGACTTTCACCGTACTGAGTAGCAAATCCCTGTCCTTCGTGGCCCCCACATTGTGAAACAAACTCCCCGCCTCCCTCCACTCGCTGGACTCGCACCTTTATTTTAAAACTCATCTGAAAGCCTGGCTGTTGTCTAAAGCTAAATGTTCCAGCTTTGATGGGTAACCTACAGATAGGAGTACTCTCCCCTACCACAGTGCCCTTACCACCCTTCCCTCTTTTGGGTCTCACCATCTGGCTGTACTGATGCACCACCATCCCAATTTGCACTTGCTCATTATCTGCACTGTATTGCACTCTTTTGCTTTTGCAACAGCAATCCTTGAATAGTAGATCACTTGTTTCCATTTAGTGTATCTTGCCTTCCAGTCTATTCTGTACTTGTACCATATGCCTTAGTGTTCACAGCATTTCAATGTATATTTGAAGTCTGTGTAGTCACCTGTACCATTCTCAAGTTACCGTATATGTCCAATTTGCGCCCGTGCTTAATTAAGGGCCTATTCGATTAAGCGCCTGGGTAAGAACCTGCTTGAATTTATTAAGAGCCGGTGCTCAATTAAGGGCCAGGAAAGCAATCCATGTCCGAGTTCCATTAAGCGAGTGCCCAATTAAGCGCAGGGTTGTTTGTGCCGCAACAGCGATTAATGGGGGTACTGTCTGACATGCAGCGGGTGATTAACACCTATTCTTGGCACTGAAAGACTACTCACCCAAGGCAAGTGTGTCACAATGAAGAGCAAGTGTCTGCATCTGTCCCACCCTCACACTCTCACCTCGGCAAATCTGTGTCAATGAAGTCCTGTCTTCGCCTTTGTGTGCCCGCCCCCCCCCATGCTGCGTATCTGACTCACTCGCTGCACACTTTTGATCTGCATTGTGTGTGGCAGTGTGTCCGACATGCGGGAGCAACAGATTCCCCAAGTACTGACAGCAGGGAAAGGCAGCATATAGTCAGTGAGGCAGAGGCAATCAGAGCAGTGTAGTGCAGAGAGGAGCAGGGGATCACTGTTGGTAGCCCCAAGCCGTCCCTGTGCCGACAGTTGTGGCTGAGTAAGGAGAAAAATTATAAACAAACATAATCTCACCAATGGATTTGTCTCTCTTTATTTTTATTTCTTACAGTACACATAGCTCTAAATAAATAAGAGCCCATGCTCAAATAACCGCCTGCTTGAATTAGCGCCTGGTGGTAAATCATCACGAAAAAAATAAGGTCCCGGGCTCTAAATCGGACAAATACGGTATGTAATTTGCATTTCTGTCTGTATGCAATTGTGCCATCCTCATGGCCCGGGTCATACCTGAATATGGTCCCTGGGATCAGTGCACTGACCCGGTGAACAAATAATTAAATCTTTGCCTGGCAATTAAATTCTGCATCCTGATCCCCTTAAGAGACATCCTGTTTTCACACACAATGTATCAGATTTCTTTCCAGTTTCTTTTCTGCAGGTGAACAAAATAGAACATGGTGTCCCAAAACTAATCTCCCATTGACAACTCTGTAAAAGAGTTTGTGGAGGTCAAACTGCATGTTAAAGTTAACCCTCTGAGTTCCAAATAGCTTTTTAGCAACCATTTGAACAATATAACGTTATACATTTTCAAACCACGGGATCCCAGTTTCACAAAAAGTCATATACATTTTTATAATTACAGATAAGCAATGAGGAAGAAAAGACAGAAACAGCAAGTGAAGGCAGAGAGATAGCAGGAGGCAGAGAATCATGAGACTGTCAGGGCGACCAGTTCCCAGGTCTCACAAGAAAATTTGATAGTGCAATCAGACATACAAGAGACAGAAAAGGAGATGACAGAAAAGATCCTTGTGTTTAACTCTTTCTGCATAACAAATGGGACAGAGTCTTATTCAACTCTGTCACAGGGCCTTATTCAACCCTGTCACATATCCATCTCTTTAAGAGGGAACCTGTTTAAAAAAAAATCATGTTTCCAAAACTTTCTTTTAATTTCCTTTCAACATTACTTTATAACCATTACAGTTCTGCGCAAATGCAATATTCCTTTTTCTATAACAGCCAGTACAGCAAACAGTTAATTTTAAACCCACATTTTTTTTAACCTTCAGAATTCTCAATTCCTGATCCATATCTTTTTTTTATTCAAGAGTCCAAAAAGTGAAAGGTTACAATTTATTCATGCAACATTAGGGAGATAAGTTAAACACTTAAGCCAGCAGATAAATTATGTGTCAAACTGTATCTAAAATGTATTAGGCTTGCCAGCCCGGTGGCGCAGAGGGTTGACGCGCTGGATGCCACACCTCGCACCACTCCGGCAACCCAGGTTCGGGAACAAGCTTGAGTCGTCGGGGGTTGGTCAGGGGAGGAGGAGGAGGAGATTGAGCATCTTATGCTGGCTCCTAGCGGTGGCTAGGGGATAGGGCGAGTCATGGAGCAAGTAGTGGGACGGCACGGCAGATGTCAGACGTGTGGTGCACTGTGTCACTGGAGTTACTGCACACCCAGACAGAGGAGCAGATTTATGGGCTGCAAAAATATTAGCTGACTCCTGGTGGATGATGGTGAGGCCACAGCACTGCACTTGCTACTCCCTTAGAGAGCTCCCTCTGATCCTGACCCCTTGGCCTTCAGCGGTTGGGGATATGATATGGCCTCAGAGAGGGTGAAGGTGAGGCGGCAGTAGCTCAGGGTAGCAGGACAGATGCAGCAGCCACCAGTCGCGACCGGAGATGGGGGTACCATAGGATCAACTCCAGCCAAGGAGGTAGGCCACCGATAAAGAAATAAACAAAAAATAAATACATAAATAAATAAAATGTACTAGGCCTAAATATTAGCATTCATGACAAATAGTTTAGTAAAGAGCTTGGTGTTATTATGGTATTAAAGTTACATATTCAAGTAAAAATCCTACGGAACTTATTTGATTTCATAAATTCAATAGATGGAGACCACATGTTCAAATATTGTTTTTATTTGTTGGATGTATAATGGACTTTCTCCAGTTGGTAACTCAGGATCAGAGTATTTGTCCAGGTTTTCAAATTAGGTGTAGTTTGATCCTTCCAATGCATGAGAAGGAATTTGAATGCCTGAATCAGGCAAAGTCTAATGAATTTGACCCTCTGATTGTTAATTTGTGACAGAGGGCCACCTGATGTGAGAACCATCCATTTTACATTGTTATACAAATGAATCCCTTCTATTAAAGATAATATCCTCAAGATCCCACTTCACCAGTCTTTCAATACCAGGCAAGTAATAATCATATGTTCCAACACAGCTACCTGATCACATCCCCTTGGACATTTATCAGTAATGTTGGCGTCAAATAGATTCAATCTATGGGATGTGAGATATGCCCTATGAAGGATACTGAAATATATTTGTATTAGCTTAGTGGACTTAAATCCTAAATCTTTAAGATTGATGATCTGGTTCCATTGAACACTGGTGAACTTAAAATTGAGTTTCTTTCCCCATTTGGTTTTAAGTTCGGATTTGAAGCTATCTAATTCAACATTCCTCAACATTATTTTCTAAAGATAAGAGATTCATTTTTTCTGCCCGATATGCGTAATGTTACCAAGATCTCCTCTAATAATGGATTGTCAAAAATTATTCTATCAGTCAGAATATAGTGTCTAATCTGTAAATATGCAAAAAAAGATTTATGTGATAAGTTACATTTAATTTTTAAAGCATTGAAGGCTAAAACTTGATTGCCATCAAACATTTTGCCAATTGTTTGTAGGCCCAATTCATGCCAAATTTTGAATATTCTTTCATCGAATGATGGAGAGAAATAGTCATTAACATATAGGGGAGTCATTTTGCTACATACTACATTTAATTTTATAATCTTGCTTAAATTGTCCCATCTGTAACAGAGCGTAGATACTGCCTATCTTTAGCTCTCTTATGTCCACTCATTATACAATGAGCCAAATTGTCATATGGGGTAGACCAGCTTTCAATCTCAAGTTCCATGGGATATTTCCCACCTTTAACTATGTCATATAAGTAGGTCACATTAGCTGCATAATAATAGAATTGAAAGTTTGGGAGGGATAGACTACCTTTCTCCTTTGGGATATATAGCTTTTCTATCTTTAGTCTGGGCCGTTTGCCCTTCCAAAGAAATTTCTTCTGAACTAAGAGAAGTTTCTTAAAAAAGATATCTGGTAATGAGATTTGTAGAGTTTGAAAAAATAATGCATATTTAGGGAAGGTATTCATTTTTAAAGCATTTCTTTTACCCAACAGAGAGAGAGACTGGAAGGTCTTGCCAATGAGATAGGTCTTCTGCTGTTTTTTGATTCAATGGTGTAAAGTTCAAAGTAGCTAGGTTGGCTAAATTTTGATATATAACCACTCCCAGGTAGCTAATCTGTGTTACTTTATTTATGTCGCATCCAGGCGGATTATTGAAAGAATGAGAGTGCCTATATGATTAATTCAGTCTTAGACCAATTTACCTTAAATCCTGATGTTGACCCGAAACATAACAGATTGTGCATAATATGAGGGAAGCCATTGTTCATATTTGGCATGTACTGTATATTAGCGTGTCATCTGCATATAAACTGATGTCATGAGTTGTAGGTCCTATTGTAAGTCCTTTGATTCATTTATCATTTCTTATTGAAATAGCAAGAGGTACTTTAGCAAAAGCAAAAATAAGCGGCGAAAGGGGACATCCCTGCCGCGTACCCCTAGTAAGTTGAATCTGATCTGAGATGTTGTTATTGGTTTTAACCCTTGCCACGAGACCGGAGTACAGTACAGCCACCCATGATCTAAATTTAGGGCCAAAACCAAAGTGAGTCCGTATCAATTTTAGATATTTCCATTCGACTCTATGAAAGGCTTTTTCAGCGTGTATGGAGAGTAATAAGCATGCACAGTCTTTGAACATATCTACAATATCTATAGTGCATCTTATGTTGGATTTTATATTGCGACCTTTAATAAAGCCATTCTGATCCTGATGTATGATATCAGGAAGGACTCTCTCCAGTCTTGGGGTAAGGATTTTGACCAGGATTTTAGTGTCAGAATTCATTAAGGAGATGGGGCGATAGGATCCTGGAAGCAACAGATCTTTATCCTTTTTTTAAAAAGCAGAATAATAGCCTCTCTAAAGGAGGAAGGATAACTGTTTACTATCAAAAATATTTTGAAACAGATTTTGTAAATGAGTAAGTAATTTGTCAGAGAATTGCTTATTAAAATCAATAGGGATGCCATCAGGACCTGGTGACTTAGAGTGGGGTAATTTCTTAATAGCCTCCGCTATTTCTTGAAGCGAGATATCCTGCTTGAGGAGCATCAGAGCGTTTTGAGATCATTTTGGAAATGCGATTTTATTAAGAAAGGTTTGAATTTTGTCATGCTCCAATGTTGTTTCGGAGGTGTACAAATTTTGGTAGTACTCTTTAAAGATGTCATTTATATCTTTAGGGTTATAAATAATGTTTCCTGAAGAGCTGAAAATGGTGTTAATGTAATTTTTCCGCTTGTTCCTTTTTCAGCTGCTAAGACAAGATTTTGTCAGGTTTATCTCCAACAGCATAATATTTGCTTCTTGCACATAATAACTGTCTTTCTGCAGTCTCTGAGGAGATTATATTATATTTATTCCGGGAGCATTGTGTTAACTTCTGAAATACCTCGGGTTCAGCATTCTGAGAGTGAGCTGGATCTAATTGAGCAATTTGTTTTTCAAGGTCCTGCATTTCAATATTTCTTTTTTTTATTACTTTGATTTTTATAGACCATGATAAGACCCCAAATATAGACTTTAAAAGCATCCCAAATAACCTGCCATGATGAATTCTGGTTGGTGGTAATATTAAAATAATTATTAATATTGTTAGTAGTATGTTGAATAAATTGTTCTTTTTTTAGCAGTATGGGGTCCAGTCTGAACAAAGTTGGAGCTCTTTTTCCTTGAAAAGTAATATCCATTATTACCGGAGAGTGATCGGAGATTATAATGTTTTTATAGGTTGTTTCCTTAATCATATAGGCAGTAGATTCTGAAATGATAAAAAAAATCTATCTGAGAGTAATTTTGATGAGCAGCCAAAAAGAAAGAGTAGTGTTTCTTATATGGATTTCTTATATGCCATAAGTCTATCAAATTATAGTCTGAGCAAAATTGTTTTATTTTAATTGCATTAGACGTGGGTTTTTCAGAGTGAACTGAGGACTGATCTAATTCAGGAATTAGTAGTGTTAAAGTCACCCACCATTATACTGTATATGGAATCTCAAATTTGGCCATTTCTAAAAAAAGCTTCACTGAAAAAGTAAGGGAGATTATTGTTTGGTCCATATACATTACAGTAAATTTGAGTTGCGCATAGATGATTTCTGTAATGATGTAATGACCATTATGATCTGTTTTATGGTGGCCAAATGATAGACAGGAGACTTTTTTAAGAAAAATAGCCACACCTCTAGCGTTATTGCTGCAGGGGGCATTAAGTCCATTTCTCCATCTTTTAGTATGAAATTTGAAGGCACCATTGGGTAGATGAGTTTCTTGGAACAGAATGCAATAAATGTTTTGCTTATCCACATAGTTGAAAACCCATTTTGCCTTGGTTTTATCTAATAACCCCTTCACATGCCAAGTCATTAATCTCAGTGGATACTCCATTTGAACAGGTTTGGTAAATCATAACACCATTTTATAAGTACATGTCTATATAAAAAACAAAAGCAATAATTATAACATCCAACATTATCCCTAAATGTGCATGAAATCATAAACCGTATTAGTTTTTTATTTTTCATATATGATTTCCTATGATATCGTGCAATCCAACGTGAGCCAGTGACCCCCTCCCATGTCAGTACTGTACATTCGCCAGTAAGTACGATCCAGGATGTACCTCCCACCCTTAGCATTAGTGCAAGAATACAATAACAACCAATACTGAACATTATTATATTTATTTGTACATGCACTATAGTTCTGCCCCATCCATCTGACATGATGGCTAAAATCTGTAGCCAAGCTGGGTCTGCATGTGGCCATGTTAATTACATTGTCTTGCTTCAGTCCCTTTTGTGGTTTACATAACTACTCTGTTACCTATAAATAAGGCAATAGATACTGTACATTTCCTCTGCTTCCCCCCTTTCCACACTCCCCTCCACATTCATTTGTTCAACAATCATCACGCATGTCTCCCCTGCCGAATTAACCCCATATGGATAATACAAAAACAGAAGAAGATTGATTTTCAGAGGTTAATTCAGTATAATGGGGTGGTTAATAAGTGGAACAGGGGAGAGAGTACTAGGAGCACGAGACCAGCAAGCGAAAAAAGAAAAAAAAAGAAACAGGAAAAAAGCACAACCTAAAGAAAAACCAGCTAAGCAGCTTAATAAAACATTGAGAAAACAGAGCCAGCTCCATCATAGTTAACCATTTTCACAGTTTTCTTTTTTATCGCTATCCTGCTTTGTCTGTTCCTTAAGCTTTTGGAGCCACAAATCCAGCATTTATAGTTCTTTAGCCTTCTGTGCCAAGTCCAGCATTCAATTCATTTGTTCTGGCTAGTAGCGCTTCTGCTTTGCTACTGTGATCAAAAGTTTGCATTTTACCATGATAAAAGAATCTAATTTTAGCAGGGTATACTAATGTATATTTAATACCTTTTTGGCATCATATATCTCTAACATGATCAAAGGCGTGACGGGACTGCAGCATTGCAACGCTTAAGTCTGGGTACACAGAGAATCTTGTGCCCTCACTCATCAGATCTCTGTTAATGTGTGCCTGTTTAACTATTTCTTCGCGGTCAGAGAAATAGTGTAGTTTGATGTATATATGTCTAGGTTTAGTATTTTGATCTGATGAATATCAATCTGATCCATATCTTGACAAAAAAAACAGCACCGACATTCTCGTTTCCAGATTTGTGGATCACTTTGAATGAAAATGGCTGTACAGTCAGGTACTACCTTGTGATTCTGGAATTATCATTCATTTGATTATGTCAACAGAGAGGATTATGATCTGTTATTAGTACAAAATCAGCTCCTAGCAAATAAAGCTTAAGGGACTCCATGGCCCACTTTGCCACACGGCATTCCTTTTCAATGGTGGAGTATCTTTTCTCTCTGTCGTGCAACTTCCTACTGATATCTAATATTCAGTGTTCCTTCCCATTTATAGTTTGACTCAAGACTGCACCTAGGCCTACCTCTGATGCATCTGTCTGTAACAAAATTTGTTTCTCAAAGTTTGGGCTTCTTAAAACAGGGGCTGAACATAATGTAGCCTTGATGGCCCAAAAAGCATCATCACACTCTGGGGACCATTTCACATTATTCGGGAACCATTACTTTGTGAGTTCAGTGAGGGGAGTAGCTAACTGGGCAAAGTTGGGAACAAATCTCTAACAGTAACCAACCAGCCCTAAAAATGACCGGACATGTTTCTTTGTTTACACAGATGCACAGATACATAGAATGTGCCAGCAGATGGGGACCATGAGGTCCATCTAGTCTGCCCATGTTTTTTCCCTACCCCCCTACTTGGAATCATTTGTTAACTTACTGACATGTCTGTCTCGTGCTGATTTAAACTGCTTGACCATCTCTGCCTCCACCACCCCCTGAGGCAGTCTGTTCCATGGGTCCACCACTCGTTCAGTAAAAAATAACTTTCTACTATTACTCTGAAACCTACCCCCCCATCGCATGTCATGCCCTCTTGTCTTACTGCAACTGCTAATCTTGAAGAGGTCCTGTGATTGTACCTTGTTGATACCCTTTAAATACTTGAAGGTCTCAATCATGTCCCCCCTCTCCCTCCTTTGTTCCAGTGAGAAGAGGTTTAGTTCTCTCAGTCTTTTGCCATTATGTTTTATGGTGTAGGCCATGAATCATCTTGGTTGCCCTTCTCTGCACTGTCTCCAACCTATCGATGTCCTTTTTGAGGTGGGACCTCCAGAACTGGACACAATACTCCAGGTGGAGCCTCACCAGGGACCTATACAGTGGCATTATCACCTCACACCTCCTGCTAGTGATGCCTCTCCCTATACAACCCAGAAGGCTACTCACCTTCTGTGCTGCCTTCTCGCATTGCTTCCCCATCTTTAGGTCATCAGAGATGATGACTCCCAGGTCACGCTCCTGCTTTGTAGCTGTTAACTTCTCCCCTCCCAGATGGTACTCCACCCCTGGGTTATTTTTTCCCATATGCATCACCTTTTAGGGACAGGACTGTTAGCTACAGCTTCTGTCTTAGAAGTCTCTGGCTTTACTTCTCCATTTCCCAAAATGTATCCCAAATATCTGGTTTCCTGCATGCCCAATACACACGTGGTAGGATTAATTGTCAGAGCTGCTTTTTTGATATCTAACACAAGTAGGAAAAGCCAAAGATGTACTAAACCAATCCAAATGAGAGCAGGTGCAACCAAATGTTGCTAAAAGCATGGAGCCTGTGGCTACAGTTACCCCAGCGTTTGGGTCTTACTCGTGACCCTTCTTCAGGGGTTGTGGCCTGAGTGCTACCCATGCTGCTTTTATTTCACCTGATCTAAGGTGACAGATAGTGACTTCAAGTTTTATTTTCATCCTCAATTACTCAGTGTATAAAAAAGTGAAAAATAATCACCATAAAAACAGCAATCCTTGCACACATCAGTGCAGGCATAGATTTACGCAACATAAATAATATATACACAATAAATTCTGCATTTCATCAAATAATAAATTACTAAACATAACAGAAACTCAAAATACTCTTTAGCTTTTGTTCAAGGTTAAGGTGCTTGAAGATAAAGAAATGAAAAGGGGGGGGTTATTGGAAATGGAAAGAAGGGAGAACGAACCAGGATAGACAAAAGTGGGAGAAGACAGCTACAAATTGTAAATCACAACCAGGTGGTAAATCAGAATTACAGTGATAAATAAATGGATGTTATATGTGCTATTCATAAAAACACAGTAATGTCTAAACAATCATTTAATCCAGTTGGATGTAAAGCTATCATGGTGTAAATCCATTTTTGTTCACACTGTGCAAGTCTGTTTAATGGGTCTCCTCCTCTAACATTACTTTTAACATGATCAACTCCCATAAATGTACAACTTTGTAAATTTTTTGGCTGACATAATTCAAAATGCACACCTATGGTGGTATTAGGATCACCTTTTTGAATAGCACGGACATGTTCTTGTATGCGTTCACGTAGTGTCATTTTGGATCTACCTACATAAATACAAGGACAAGTGCACTGTATAATATATACTACATAAGCAGTTGAGCAGTTAATAAAATGATGAATCTCAATGCTTTTACTAGGCAAAACAGGATGTTAAAATTTAGCCCCTTGTTCACTAAACTTGCAAATATTACAGTGCCCACATTTGTAACATCCTAATGGACTAGTAGGTAACCAGGTCCTTGTCTCGCTGAGGTCTAACATATAGACTATGAGTTAACATGTCTGACAAATTATTACCACTTTAAATTATATCAAAGGTTTACATCCTATCGTGCCCTTCAAATATTCCCCAATGTTTAGTAATAATATTAGTAACTTTGTCACTTATACAATTGTATTCTGTGGCAAACACTAGAGGTTGTTCATCAGTATTGACATCTCTTTTGGCTTTAATTTTAGAACAGTGTTCCTATCAAGCAATCTATCAATCAGCTTTATTTATTTATTTAAAGTGCCTTTCCAAAGCCAAGGTGCTTTTACAATAGATAAAACAAATACATAAGTTAAAACAACAGCCTAAAACTAATCATTAAAATATACTTAGAAGTCAGAATAGGCCAAATTAAATACATGCGTTTTTAAAGCTAATTTAAAACTTTGGACTTCTAGCCTTTCTATACGCCTGCTCTGTGTATCAGAGTACCCTCTTCTTCAAAATCTACGCTTTAATGATTCACTTTCTTTTTCAAAATCACACAAATGTGTGTATGTACATCTCAGATGGACAGACTGTTCATATGAGATGCCTTTCTTTATATGATTTGGATGAGTACTTGTGGCATGTAGTAGCATGTTTCCTGAGGCTGGTTTTCTGAATAAGCTACGAAATATTTTCTGACCATCTTGCCCCTCTAAGTATAGAACCAGAAATGGTATTCTGGAAACATGTGTCAAAAGTAAATTTTAAGCCCACATCATTGTTGTTTAAAAAATCAATAAACTGGGATGCTGACACAATGTCACCCCTCCATATAACCAGTAAATCATTTATGAATTTACCCCAAAACTGAATGCTGCTGCTGTATGTATGGATTCTTTTCTTGGTCATAAATTAATGTCTCCTCCCACCCAGCCATGAAAAGGACAGCGTATGATGGGGCCACAGTGGTCCCCATGACTTGTAAATAATATTTATTGTCAAATAAAAAATAGTTATTGTATAAAATTAACTTAACAACTTCCACAATAAAATCATGTGGAAAATCCACAGCAACAGCATTTGAATGAAGATGGTATTCTTAAACCCTGAATACCGAGGTTATGTGCAATAGAAGTATATAATCTAGTTACATTGATAGTCAGCCAAATAAATTCTGAGGACCAGGTCAAGCCCTCTGTTTTGGATAGGACATCCATTGAGCCTCTTAAATAAGACTTTTGCTGGGCTACTAACTGTTTCAGATGAAAGTCAACAAATGTTGAAACCTTTTCCATAAGTGAGCCCATGCCTGAAATAAAAGGATGTCCTGGGGGCTTGGCCTGGTCCTTGTGAATTTTAGGCAATATATATATTGTAGTTGTAACAGGAAAATGAACAGTCATATATATTCTTTTTCTTTAGGTGTAATATAACCTTTAAACACAGAATCATCTAAGAGCTGATCCAATTTCGCCTTTATGATTTTGGTAGGATTTTCCTGAAGATGCCTATAACTTTGTATATTGTCCAGTTGCCTATATATTTCGTCCTCATATTGCATTTTATTCATTACGACAATCTTCCCTCCTTTGTGTGCCTCCTTGATTTCAAAATTCTTAGGATCTCGAAGTTCCTGTAAAGCAATTTGTTCACTGCTTGTTAAATTATGTCATATAGGAGACCATTTAGAAGCAAACAGAGCAGTGAAGTCTTGCATAACCAGGGATTCATAAGTATAGATTGCTGGCGAAATTGAAGATGAAAGGTTGAATGTGGATTTGGGTCTAAAACAAGGTTTATCCAGTGTTGTAGCTTCCAGATTTCCATTGGGGGATCCCTCCAAACTATAATTATAATCAAAGGCTTCAACTGTTCCAGCACATTTACTGTATCATCCAAATTTGTCACCGACGAATTTGTAGTTTCATTGGGACACTCCAAAGCATGATTCCGTTGTGCAAAATATTTTTTAGGCAGATTTTTCTGATAAGTTTCTTGATATCTATATAGATGTTAAATTCATTTATTGTGGGCTGAGGAACAAAACAGAGTCTCTTCTGGAGCAGTCTAATTTAGGTTTCACTTAAGATTACATCAGATAAATTCACTATTTCGACGTCTTGCTCCTCAGGTTCTCTGCGATTCTGCCTTGTGCCTCTCCCCCTCCTGCCATATCTGGTCCCCCTCCCTTTTTTGTGTTTTGTCTCTTATTAGATGCAAAAGTAACTTGTCTCTGTTGGTGGCTATCCTGGCTAGAAGAGGAAGTGTTAGATGTAGTAGGGCATACATTATTACTTTCACTAATGTCCTGTTGTGTATTAGAGTTTGAGTTTCTTCTGCCCTTATTTCTGTTTTTAATCTTTGATCTGCCATGTGACTGGGATCGACCTCTAGAGCTACTTCCCTCCCCACTCTCCCTGAGCCCCATGTGGTCCAGTCATTCTTCTGGGCAACCTTTGAAGTTGATGCTGTGGACCCAGTGATCTCTGGGTGGGGATGGATGCTGCCAGTAACCTGGCCATCTCTGCACTGAGACAGGCAACTTCTTCCCTCAGCCCAGAGAGGTGCCTGCAGATAGGACAGCATTGCAGCCTCCAGAACATCTCCCTGAAGACTGCTGCTCCACAGCCACTGCACTGTACCACTCTTGTCATGTCTGATGTGACCTGGCCTGCAATAATGCTGCCCAAGACCACCCTGCACACACACCTGTGCACAGGATGTCAGCAACCGCCACTCCTCCCTTCTCTTTGTGTGGTAATCCTGGGTTGGCATTCCCACAGCCATTGCTATGGGCTGGGCATGCACCAAGTACCATGTCCTCCCCAGGAGATGAGAGAAGCCCTCTGGATGCACTATCCTCTCCCTTCCCAGTAAACTCCCATCGACCCAGTTCTGCTCCCGAACCCGAGTCGCTGGTGTGGCAGCAGGTGTAGTGCTGTTCACCAGCTCAACCCTCCACGCCACTGGGCTGGTTGGATTCTACCTTTCACTTATATTTTCTGTATATTTCCTGTGTTATTGCCAACATATATTTCTTGGTTCTTAATTCTGCATTCACAAGTACTACACAAAGTTTGCTTCTGCATTTTTTGTTCTTTATCCCCCCATCACATCTGGAAAACAGCAACTCAGTATACCTATCTCAGTCACCAAATTTTAAAGCAGCAGCAATGTAACGAAATTAGGCAAAAAAATTGACCCCCTTTTTTTCACTATAAAATATTCCAGGTGTCTTCCAGTTTTATTCAACAGTAACATTTTCTAGTTCCACCAACATTTGAGCATTTAATAAATGCTTCAATTTAGTTTTTTCCTTTACAAAGAAAGAAAGATGGTTGCCACATTTGGCTTACAAATAGCATTGCAGACCTGCAAGGATTAGGATAGAGAAAATAAAAATAAAACTCCTGGTGTGTAGCATAAGAGATACTCAGAAGAGTTGACATGACAAGTATGCTGATGTTTTTATAACTGTAGTAGCTAAAACAAGCTTTGTAAAAAAAAAAAAAAAAAAATTTGCAATGCTGCTTTAAATAAAAAAAAAAATAGATGCAGCTGTCAACTTATGTTCTGCTAGCAGTATTATCGGTCACTATTTATTTTCACAGTATGATACACAGTGATTTACTGCTACTTGTTGCCTGTGATATAATGTGCATTTTGCTATGCTGTATTATGTCGCTACTTACCTATTGTATGTTATAACTGTTTTTACCAACTTGTTTGTTTTGTGCTCTCCAGGTTGGGTTAACAAAAACTCACTAAACAAAAATTAATAAACAGAAATCACAAGCAGAGGACTGCGATCAGGTTTAGATGTGCAGCCAGAGCAGATGAATTCTAAGGAGATGCTGTCATGTTAACCTTCATAGTTATTAAAAATGGGTGGGTAACAACAGAAATATGTGAAATATAAGCAAAATGTATCTAAAATGAACTTTTTTTTAAGTCTTTCCTGAGATGTCTCCTTCTACAGATACGGGATGTTCTTTTTCTTTCAATTTTATATTGTGTTGCCTGCCAAACAATGCACAATTCAAGGTTCAGCTTTCCTGCACAATGTGGAAACCATTATGCATTATTTCTCCCCTGAGGTCTCATCCTCTGACGATATCAAGATGACCCAATTCCAGCATAGAGCTGCAGCATGGTATCCAGGAAAAAACTCTGACACCCTGGGGGAATACGACCCACAGTGACAGTGAGCTACAGTAGCAGCTTTCAATATAAAGAAATGCTGAGAGACCTTATTCTTGAAAATTTTCATCTCTCTTCTTTTGAAATGCATAACAAAGATACAAAACTAAGCTCCAGCAAGGCAAGGCAATTTTATCTGTATTGTGTTCCATCTCAAAGGGCTTAGTGTGCTGTATGGTACAAATTTAAATACAAGAATAAAATACAGTGAGTAAAAAAGCAAGGTAGAATTATTAAAATGACAACCCCAAAAATAATAAATTAGTTTATTAAACATGTATTCCTAAATAGAAGCTTACTGAAACAGAAAGGTTTTTAAACTTTTTTTAAATGCCTCCACCAAAGGGGCAGATTGTAGGTTTTGGGTAAGGACATTGCAAATTACTGATGCCGTCACTGAGAAGGCCCTGTCCCCTGAGTGTATTAACCATAACCACAGAATGGTTAGAAAATCTCCATCAGTGGGGCGAAGGCAACGGTTTGGAGTCTATAACGCTAAAAGTACCTTTAGGCAGTCAGGCCAAGTCAGGGTAGGACTCTGAATGTCAACAAAGTAACCTTAAAAGTGATGCGCCACTGAATTGGCAGCCAGCACAGCGCATGTAGGACAGGCATGACACACTCAGACCAATGAGTTCTAGCAATGATATAGGCCACAGCACTCAGGACTAACTGCAGGTGGGGCATCAATTTACTGGTCAACTTTAGGTAAGTAGATGAGCCTACTGGTCACAAAGGCATGTACAGTACTTGGGGCCTCAGATCCTCATGCCCTAGACAGAGCTTAATCTGGATGATATTCCTTAACTAGAAAACAAACCCACCCCTGACTGCCACTCACACCTCCCCTGACTGCCACCCCCCCCCAAAGTTCAAACAGGATGACCTCCAGAGTTTTTACCCTATCCACTGCTTGCATCAGACTCCTGTTCAAGAACGGACTTATGAAAGAAAGATTTTCCATCAACAACCCACGCAGACTCTGTTCTACCAGCAGCACTCCCAGTTTGCTCAGATTAAAGCTCAATCAGGTGGATGCCATCCAGTCAGAGATTTTGCCGAGGCACCGGCCAATCACAAAAGCCGCACTGAGCCTCTCCAGAGTTAATGACAGATGAAGCTGGGTGTTATCTGCATAGCTGTGGAACTCAGTATATACCCTGTAATGACCTTGCCCAATGGCACAATGTACACAGCCAATAACATAGGGACAGAATCGACCCCAGCTGCACACCACGGCGTATCGTTGCAGGCTATGAAGAGAAAGGATCCAACATTAAATATAGAATAATATATGGGTTATGTGCTTAACAAGAAGTTTACATACAGCCAAGGTCCTGAGGTGTTGGATACTATATAAACCCTGAGAGTAAAGCTCAAGGGGTTTATTTAAGCATCCAACACCAAGGGTGTGTGTAAAATAAGAGTTTTACACACAACTCTGTGTTTTATTTTATATAATTCCTGGGTATCATTTTTTCGACACAGCAGTTACATAAAATAACAAGGTGTCTCTGTTTAGCTGTGGTCCAATCGGGTTTCCTAGAGGTCTGCGGTTGGATGTGCCAGTTGAAAGAAACTAAGTTTCCCTTTTTTTGCCATTTTTTTTTATTAGCCCAGTTTAAGCATTTTTAGGCAGAGTATTCTTTGTTTTGTTTTATTTAGCTATTTATTTGAATTTTGATGACCGGGTAGGCCCACTGAGACAAAGTCGTCCCTTTTTCAGGGGCGACCTGTGGAACATAAACATTCCATACCTATTACAATACAGAGATAACTACAGTTGAGAATTCTATGTACATTATAAGGTTTACATAAGTAGATATCAAATCAGGTTTGAGCAAAATCATAACATACATATTACATTGCATTGCAGAGGTAAGAATGGAAGTAGAAACATAGTACATTACTTTAAAGAGGGAGGACATACTGTATACACATTTGTACAGGCTGTCACATGAAGTGAAGCCATAAGAGTGAAGCTTTAAGAGGGGCAAGGAGTGGTAGCTATTAGTCCAGGAAGAAGAAAAGTTATCGATTAGACCTGGGAGACAGGTAGGTTGGGGATAGAAGGACACAGTGGTGATAATAACAGATGCTATTTCCACTTACCGGTGGGCAGGGGAAAGAATGTCTCTTTATAAAGTTTTTTAAATTGACTTAACACCAAGTCAGAGTGTTAAATAGACTTAAGACCTGGGAGACAGGTAGGCTGGGGATAGAAGAACACAGTGACGATAAAATATGCTATTTGCACTTGCAGGTGGGTGGGGTAAAGAATGAGACTATAAAGTTTTTTAAATAGACTTAACACCAACTCGGAGTGGCGGTGAAGCGTCCAATGGTAAGTTATGGCACAGGCGATGAGAAAGGGAACAGCAGTGGTTGGTGCACGTACAGAGGAAGCAAAACCTGGTGTGTGTTTGCCATTATATAAACACTCCTTTATAATGGAAAATTACAAACCAGGTTTCCCTTAGGGAAAAAAACAAGAGCCAGTTATTATACTATGATTAAGTTTCAAGTTCCTTATGGTAAAAGCTTGGCAGAAAAGCCTTTGCCTTTACTGCTCCAGACTCTTGGAACAAGCTTTCCAAGCAGCTTTGTAACAACACTGACAGACAGCTGTGCACTATCACAGTATGATGCCACGTGGGACACTCCTGACTGGCACAAAATTACGTACAAAAGATAGCACACCCAAGAGTTCTTGTGTGCAAAATTAATTCTGTTGCATTGTAAAGCAAGTCTCATATAAAGCGCCTTGGCTCCACAACAGCGTTCATGCTGTGGCTTGCATTTCTGTAAATTCTAGTCCCACTATGAAACCCGGTGGGGAAGCCCCCTGCATAAAACATTAAAAACTAAGTCCCGGCACCCTTTATGGGTAGGCTAGTGCTGGAGTGCCGAAAATTTATTTTGGCACTCTTGACTTCTAGATAACGGCGATCGCCTTTAGGCTTTCGCCGTTATCACATAGAACCGAATTGTGCACACTATAAAGTGACATTTTCCAAGAACCCTTGAATGTGCCATCACTGTACCCAACTCAGGACTGCTACCTGCTTGCAAGTCTTCAAGGGTAGTCTTTCTCTCCACCCAAGAACACCATGCATTTGCCCACATATTGCCACCTCCACACTGAGGTCTGGAACATGATGCTTGGTGTAGAGCAGTGGCACGTACCTTTTGTCAAGTTGATGAACTGCATATTTTACCTTTATGTTGCCTCTCTTTGGATATGATTTGTCCTTCTGCGTACTTACTACAGTGACTGTAACTTCTTGCTGTTGTTGGAGCAAAGTTGTTCTGTTGACTGCTGCTGTCCTCCCCCAGGACCCCATTAAAACAAGATGCTGGATCTCATGGGGTTATCCAGGTTGAAGCAATTTGAAATACACTAAAAACAGGGAATGTGAATTCCTTTAGCTGCATCTGTAGCACTAAATATTTTATTGTTTATATTTATGGATCGTGGACAGTTGAAACTTTTTTGCCTTCAAAATGATAAACTGTAAATTACTGAGCGATGTCAGGACATGTTGCACATGATAATGACCTCCGTCCACAGCATTTCCTACTAATTAATGACCAGCACAGAGGGTTGACAGTCCCAAAGTGAAGCTGAGGGCCACTAACCCTACTGGTAATAAATCTGACAGGAAATGTCCCGGGGCTGCAGTCATTACTACTATATTACGCTACAAAAAAAAAAAAACATGATTTTGATAAAGTAAAAAGGAGAAACTATCACTTGTTTTTTTTACTGTGCTTTAAATTGTTAGAATGTGTAGAATTTTATATTATTGCATTCATTCATATGTGGAATATTTCACAATTTATCCCTGGAGACTAAGGACTTCAAAAGTAGATAATCAGATAGATGGAGGTGAGATTCTAGCCTTTCACTAGGTTCACATTTTTTAATTTGTATAAAATGACAAAATAACTTCATATAGTTATACGAACATATGGACATTGCCAGCAGGAATTAGGCCTCTAGGTCTATCTAGTCTACTCGAATGTGCAGCTAACCCATACTTTGCAGCTGCCTCTCCTCCCTCCTCCACCTTCCCAAATCCCCCCGTCCTAACCCCTCTTGAAACTATCCACCGTCCTACAGGATACCCGTCCTCTGGCAAAACATTCCAAACTGCCACTACTATCTCTGTAAAAAAGTGCCTCCTCATTTCCCTCTTATACCTACCTCCTTCCAATCTAAGTCTACGCCCTCTCATGTCCCTCCTATTCCAGAGCTTGAATATTTCATACCAGACCTATTTATTCCCTTTAAGTACATAAAGGTCTCAATGATATCCCCCCCGAGCCCTTCTCTACTCCAGGGAATACATGTTCAATTCCCTTAATCTCTTCACGTAGGGCATATCCTATATCCCTGAATCAACTTTATCATGCTTCGTTGTACCCCCTCCAACAATCTCACATCTCCCTTCAGATAAGGGCGCCAGAACTACACATAGTATTCCAGGTGCAGTCTGACTCGTGACTTGTAGAGTGGCAGAATGACATCCCTGCTTCTGGAGATGCCCCTCACTGTACAACCCAGCATCCTGCTGGCCTTTGCTACTGCCCTCCTGCACTACTCTGAATGATTCATATTCACCATTATCACCACCCCTAGATCCTTTTCCTTTTCAGTGGTACATAACTGCACCCCCAGTTGGTAACCCTTTCTAGGATTCTTTGCATCAAAGTGTAATACATTGCACTTTTTCACATTAAACCCCAACTGTTATACCTCTGACCACTCCGACGGCTTAGTCAGATAATTCTGCAACCCCTGCCAACATTCTATATCATCCACCACTGCCCCCAACTTGGTGTCATCAGCAAACAGGCTGATCTTAATCTTGACACCATGCGAGATGTCCACAATGAAAATCCCAAACAATACTGGACCCAGCACAGATCCCTGCAGCACCCCACTCATCACAGCTCTCAGAGATGAGAGTCCCCCCCCCCACTACTACTCTCTGCTGTCTGTCTTGCAGCCAGTTCACAATCCAATTAACAAATGTTGCACCCACCCCCAAATTACTTAGCTTACCACCCAATCTGCCATGGGGAACTGAATCAAAGGCCTTGCTGAAGTCCAAATGAATGACATTCACTGCATGACCCTTGTCCAGCTCCCTTGTAACTCAGTCATAATACTCAACGAGGTTAATCAGACAGGATCTTCCAGAGATAAACCCACGCTGATAAGCATCTTGGAGCCCACTTACATCCAAGAAGGAAACCAGACTCTCCTTAAGTACTGTCTCCATCAGCTTTCCCACAACAGATGTTAGGCTTAACAGTCTGTAATTACCTGGCTCACCCTTTGGACCACTTTTATGGAGAGGCACCACGTGGCCCATCCTCCAGTCTTGTGGTACACACCATGTTTTCATGGAAGTATTGAATAGATCCATCAGTGGTCCAGCCAATACATTCGCCATTTCTTTAAGCACCCGCAGATGTATGCCATTTGGACCCAGTGCTTTATCCACGCTCAGAGCCCTTAGACCATTCAATACCTTGACCTCAGTAATCACACCATCTGTTAACTCCTCACCCCCTTTGGAAGTAGCCCACCCTTTTCCTTTGTGAACACAGAACAGAAGTACTCATTTAGAGTCTCTGCTTGTTCCACCCCACTTTTAGCCCAACCCCTTCCCTCCTGATACTCACAGTCTGGTCCTTACAGCTCCTTTTTTCCCATATGTATCTGAAGAAGTCTTTTTCTCCTTCTTTGGTACCCCATGCCAGCCTCAATTCCTTGGAAGCTTTAGCAACCCTGACTCCCCTGGCGACTACCCCGGACTTCTTCACATACTCATCCCAATCTTCCTTATTTAGTGTAGTTCCTGAATGCTGCTTTTTTAGCCCTCATCATTTCTAAAACTTTCTTGCTCAACCAACTTGGTCTCTTAGCCCTTCCCTTTTTGCTCTTTACCTTGGCACATGTCTCAGTGGCCTCCACCAGCCCCAATAAGATTTTTTCTCATTTCTGGTTTGCATCCCATTGAGGATAAATTCCTTTCACGTGACCCTTTACTATTTCCTTCATCATGCCAAAATCATCATGTCTGAAGTCAATCACCCTGGTCCCTATACCGACTACCTCTCTACTCGTGCTAATTGAGAACCACACCAAGTGGTGGTCGCTCCCAGCCAGTGGTTCCTCAACCCTCACCTCTGTAACAGCCTCCCCGTTGGTCAATACTAAATCTAGTATATTCCCCAACCTAGTCAACTCAGTGACCAGCTGTGCTAGGAAACAGTGCTGGAATGCATCCAGGAGAATCTGCTGCCTAGCACTCATGAGAGAGGTCTTTCTGCTTCTCACCCAAGCAGTACCTGCTTAGTCTCAGTTACCAAGAAATGGCTTTTCACTTCCATGCTCCTTCAGGTTCCCAGCAGCCCCAGATACACAACAATTATTTTCTATCTAGCAAAGTAGCAAATGTTAGACATAACATAGAAACACAGAATCTGATGGCAGAAAAGGGCCGCTTGGCCCACCCAGTATGCCCATGTTTGTTTTACCTTCAGATTGTGGGGTCCACCATGTTTCACCTCTGCTATCCAGAGAGCGGTAGCAATCAATATTCCCTGAAACAACTGGAACCATTATTTAATGGGATGAGCTACCAGCAACATGTAAGCAGTAACCCATGACAGGGCATGGGGTTGTGCAGAATGAATGCAGGTTCCATGTACATTATTCAGCTCGAGGCCAAAGGCCCCCATAGTATTTGTTAGGTAACTAGTACATATTGCTGATTAGCACAATTTATAGACGTGTACCTTCACGTTACCTTGGTGTGTCGAAGGGACCCTCTTCTATACTATATTTAGACTAATGGGTTTTGTTAGTTAACTAGTGTTGTTTGGGGTCCAGTGGTGCGGAGGGTTGAGGCACCGGGAGGTCAGCAGGGGAGGGAGAGGATTGAGCATTCGATGGACAGCTCTCCTCTCCCTGGGGAGGGATCCAGGGAGCTCTGGAGCAGCAGAGACTCCCGGTGGTGACCGGAGGTACAGCCTGCAAGGAGCCAACAAAGGGAGGAGCAAGGCGGACATCGACGGCTTGCCGTCTAGATGTCATTGCACAACCGAACTCCTGGGCCAACATAAAGAAGAAAAATCCCCACTCCTGGATAGGCAGTGGCTCCCCTCAGTGCCGTCTTGCCACACGCCCAATGCCAGGCCCTTGTTTCCTCCTCCTCCTCTGTTCCTCCACCACCTTGACTGGCACTCTAGATTATGGATAGAGCACTGGAAAGTGAAGGCAGCCCTACCTCAGGGGGCTCAGAACCGGGGGGATTGTCGGCTTAAAGGTCGGTGGAGGACTGCTACCCTCTGAGGAGACAGGACCACTGTGGGTGGCACTGCGAGAAATGGTGAGTAGGGGTAGTGGGAGAGAGTTCTAGGAGTGCAGCATAAACAGAGTCTACAAAAAAAAACTAGTGTTGTTTGCAGCTTTGCTTTCTGTATTGTTATACTGTCAGGCTTTAACCTGTTACTTTCAGCGGGCTAGTAAATTTTGCTCTGTTGTGACTGCTCATTATTGCACTTTGGTTTCCCCCTTTACTACCTCCCCCTTTGTGTTAAGCCTTACTCTCCCTTGCCTTCCTATCTGGGTCAGGCCTACACTCCCCCTTGCCTATCTGGGTCAGGTCTAAATTCCCCACTGTCTTCCTATATGGATCAGGCCCACACTCCCCATTGACTCCTTATCTGGTTCAAACCAACGCTCCTGGTGTACCTTCTCTACTTCAGCTATGCTGCTCCATATCCTAGCTCTCCTCCCCCTCATCATCTCCCCTCCTCCCTTTCCCTTCCACTGCCCCTCCCTTCCCCCCCTTCCATCACCCTGCACATCTCTCCCTCTCCCACCCTGCCTTCTTTATCTCTCTCCTCCCTTCCCCATTTCCTCTGGTGTCCTGGGTGCTGTCTCCTACCTGCTCCTTGGCCCTACCTTGAAGCTCTCTGGTGCCTCCTGCCCCCTTCCTCCTGCTTCCCCCACCGCCTTCCCCCTCTTCTCCCTTCAAACAGCTCCATGGCTCACTTATGCTCCTCGCATCCTTGCTACTTTTGGTAGCAGGTATCATTAAACTTAATCCTGACCCCCCAACCAATGCAGCTTCCCAAAGCGGGGCTGCCCACCTTAACATCTGCAGCCTCCTTCTGAAACTGGATCTGTTGCAACCCCTCACAGTCAACCTCCAGCTGGATGTCCTTGTCATCTCTGTCTTGGCTCTCCCACAAGATCCAAAACTCTGTAGTGTCAAGAGTGTCTGCCGACTGACTGTTTTCTCCCATGACGTGGATCACCAGGAGAGCTGTACTCAGGCCATGAACCGGTGTCGAGTGTGACGAGCCTCCTGACACAGTGGAAGGCAGTGCATCCTACCCACCCTGTTCAGATGACCATGTTGTCCATCTGGACCTTAATGGCCTGATCCCTGACCAATGCAGTAAATTCTGTTAGAGCCAGATGCACTGCATGGAGCTCCAGTAGGTTAATTTGGTGACGGGACTCCTGGGGTGATTAGGGAAGCACCAAGTTTTCTCGTCAGCAACAATGCTGACCTCCCCCACAGTGATGGCACAATACCGACGCAGGTATTGTGCTGCCTGTTCTACGGGTGTTTTCTGTGGGGGGGCTGCACCCTCCACACCCCCCATGCAGGTGGCTCAGCCAGCACCCCCTGACTTTAGGATTCCAACGCCAGGTCGGAGTTAGTACGGGAGAAAGGAACATTGGGGAATAGGAAACACGGAAAAGGACCATTACCATGAATGTCGCCGTAATGGTCTTTTTTTCCTGTTTTCCAATGGGAGGTCGACAAAAGGTGCACCAGGTGATTAGGAACCTGTGGGGCTCTGTGGTCTCCCAGGTGTGCTCCCTGCCCTATCAGAGATGCATCTGTCATAAGCCTGATGGATGATTCCAGGTATACAAACAGGATTCACTCCTCCAAACTGTTTGGGTCCAGCCACCACAGTATGGTATCCCACATTGGCTGCGTCACCATGACTGGCTGGTCTAGGTTACCTAGGTGCTGAGACCACTGCTGGCCTAACTTGCACTGCAAGTGGTGCATCCACCAGCAAGCACAAAGGATCACACTGGTGAATGATGCCATGTACCCCGCAGCTGCAGGAAGCCCTGGGCAAGGCACGAATACCCAAACTGAAATGATCGGGCAAGGGAGTTACCTTCCGATGCCCAGTTTGCAGGGAGCTGAGCCTTGGCCCACAAGGAGTCTAGTTCTGCATCTATGAACATGACCATCTGCAGGTGATCTGCTCTGACTTGGCTGGGTTAACCTGAAAGCTCAAGTGCTGGCAGGTCTGTTAGGTCAACACAGCAAACCTCTGCCAAAACTCTGTCTCTGGATCTTTCCACAGCCTCTTTGGATGGCCCGGCTATCAGCCAGTTGTCCAAGTAGGGATGTAACTTGATGCCCTTATGTTGCAGGAAGGCCATCACCAGTGCCATGCATGTGGTGAAGACCCTGAGTGCGGACAAGAGGCTGAAGGGCACGACCTGGAACTGATACAGGATCCATTCCTGCATGGAAAATACAGTTATGTAAGAACTTACTGTAACTGTAGATCTTCAAGGGGATCTCAGTCATCAAGTCACACCGTAGGAACTTCTCCGTCGGTGAAGCAGGATCCACATGGGAGATTTTCAGCAGTATAACTGCGGCTGCCCACACCGACGTCATCTGCCAACATCACCAACCTTAAATGCATGAGTGGCCCCACTCCCTCTTCAGTTCTTTCACCCAGAGACAAGGGAGCGTGGGGGACTGAGGAGAGAGAAAGAGGTGCCCAGGCCTATAAGAACGGCTGGATACACCAGACAACCAGTTCCAGTAAAGAGCCCCAAAAAGGGGGATGGTGGGAAGGAAGACAGACCTGATGACTGAGATCCCCTTGAAGATCTGTTACGGTAAGTTCTTATATAACTGTCCTATCTTCTTCAGGGGTATCTCAGCCTTCAGGTCACACTGTAGGAATGAGTCCAAAGCAGTTACAGGTACAAGTAGACAGTCAGGAGGAAGGCCAACCTTAAACTCAAGACAGAAGGCCCTGAGGCATGGCCCTAACAAATCCTGCAAGGGCTGTAGAGGCAATGTACAAACTGTAGTGCTTGGTAAAAGTGTGGACAGTACTCCAAGTGGCAGCCGCACAGATGTCAGTGGCTGAGATCCCTCAGAAACAAGCCACAGAGGCAGCCATGCGTCCAGTGGGATGAGCTTTGACAGCTCCAGGCAATTCTTTGCCATACTTGTTGCAGCAGAACACAATGCAATTAGTTAACCATTTAGATAAACGTTGTTCAGAAACCTGAACGACCTCTCTACCTGGGGTGAAATAAACAAACAACTGCTTCTACTTCTTGCATTTCTTGGTTTGGAGCAGGTAATATTTCAAAGTTCAGCGCACATGTAATGGATGGAGCAGTGCTTCCTCTGGTTCGGCATGCTCGGGAAAATAAACAGGAAGGTGGATGGATTGGTCGAGTGTAATCTCAAGACACTACCTTAGGGAAAAACTTAGGATTTGTGTGAAAAGAAACCCTGTCTTTGTAAAACATTAAATAAGGCTCCTTGCATCAGGGGACCTGAAGCTTAATTCTTCGAGCAGAAGTAATGGCAACTAAAAATAACACTTTCCAAGAAAGAAAGCGTAGCTCGCTAGTTACAGCTGGCTCAAACAGAGACAGGGTCAACTTCTACAAAACAAAATTTAAATCCCAAGCTGGGATGAGAGAATGGATTGAGGGTTTCAGATGCAGGATGTCTCTCAAAAGGGTACAAGTGATATCCATCTGAGTTATAGCACGGTCACCCACGTACTCTTGAAAGGCTGAAATAGCTGAAAGTTGCACCATGAGGGAGTAATACTAGAGACCGGAGTCAGACAGAGAGATCAGGTAGTCCAGAATCTGGCTCACCAGACAGGTGAAAGGGTCCAGATTATGTTTAGAAGCCCAGATGACAAACTGCTTCCACTTCATGGTGTAAGTGGCTCGAGTGGAAGGCTTTCAGCGGCCACTAGGACGACTGCTACTCTACTGGAGATGCCAGATCTGGCAATGGCTATGTCCTCAGGAACCAGGCATGCAGGTGGAGGGACCTGAGGTTGGGATAGACAAGAGTCCATGAGCCTGTCAGCAGGTTCCTGCAGAGCATGAGAGGAATTGGAGGTTCCTCTGCCAGTTGCTGTAGAAGGGGGAACCATATCTGGCAAGGCAAGAATGGCGCTATTAGGATCATACTGGCCCCCCTCCATCTGCAATTTGATGAGTACCCTCTGAATTAGAGAGAACGGAGGAAATCTATAATGGAACCTCCTGCTCCAGGAGAGGGACAATGTGTCTCACCAGAAAACTCCAGGCCCTGGATCAAGTGAGCAAAAATTGGGCAGTTCTGTGTTGAGTGGGGATGCAAAACTGTCCAACTCTGTACGACCCCATCTGTCGAACAGATCTTCTGCTATGGATGAGAGGAGCTCCCATTCGTGCATGCTGAACTGACTCTGGCTGAGACTATCTGCAAGAGTGTTTAGCACTCTGAGCATGTGGACAGCTGAGAGGTTCAGGCCTCTGTGATTCAATGCCCAATACCACACTTTCATGGCCTCCCTGCATAGGGGGATATGAGTGAGTCCACCCCTTGCTTGTTGATGTAGTAAACTACACTGAGGTTGTCTGACTGCACCAGCAGCTGACCTGGAAGAAGGTGGTTCTGGCACGCCTGCATGCCATACAGGCCCACCAGCATCTCAAGGACTTTGATATGCAGGGAGGCCTCGAGCTGGAACCAACAGCCCTGAGTCTGACAGGGACCCAGATGAGCTCCCCAGTCTGAACTGGAGGCATATGTGGTGAGGATTTGTTGCAGAGAAGAGATTTAGAATGGGACTCCTTGCAACAAATTCAAGGGGTCCATCCACCAGTCAAGGACCTTGAGGACTAAGGAGGAGACCAGCACCAACAGGTTTAACTCGCCCGTGCGCTGGTCCCACTGCACTCGTAGGTTCCACTGGAGAATGCGCATGTGAAGCCTGGCCAGTGGAATGGTGGGAATGGCAGCCGCCATCAAACCCAATAGTCTCAGGTACACCCTGGCCAGAACTATAATAGCTGTGGGCCACCTCTTGAGCCTCGGCTATGAGACATTCAGCCCTGCTCTGAGGCAAGAAAGCCTTCCCCTGTGCCGAGTCTAGGACCACACTGATGTATTGCAGTCATTGGGACAGTACCAGGACCGACTTGGGCAGACTGACAGTAATGCCCAGGGAGAGGAACAGCTGGAGTGCTCTCTCCAGAGTCCCCAGGAGCTTCTCCCTGGACAGTGCCTTTAGAAGCCAAATGTCCAGATAAGGAAAAACGTAAAGTCCCTCCCTTCTCAGAGCTGCAGCTATTGCTGCTAAACACTTGGTAAAGACCTGCGGCACAGATGACAAGCCAAAGGGCAGCACCTTGAATTGGTAGTGCTCGCCCTGAATCAGAAAGCGGAGAAACCTCCTGTGCGGGGGAAGGACTGAGATATGCAGGTATGCATCCTGCATGTCCAGAGAACACAGCCAGCCACCTGTCTTTAGAAGAGGCATCAGGCCTGGCAAAGCTATCATCCAAAACTTTCTGTACTGGACATAGAGATTGAGGTCCTTCAGATCTAAAATGGGCCTCAAATCTCTGGTCTTTTTGGGGACCAGGAAAAACGTGGAGTAGAACTCCTTGTTCCTCTGGCGCTTGGGTACTGGCTTGTTTGCGCAGAAGGGACTGTACCTCCTCCTCCTGGAGAATAGCCAGGTGAGCCAGGGGGTAGCAGGAGGGCACAGGAGGAGTCTCTGATGGTTGCTTAGTGAGCTCCAGTGTGTGACCCCTCTTTATGATTAGCAAAATCCAGGCATCCGAGGTTATGGTTCTCCACTGATTGAGATGGAGGGAGAACCGACCTCCGGCCACCACCTCTTGGTCAAGGACCGGAAGAGGGGGTCTGGCAAGCAGTCAAGTGGAGGTGGATCCAGTTGCTGGGGCATGTCCCTGTCCCTTGTTTCGAGGACGCCTGGCTGCGGCTCCACCACTGGAGGGTACAGGCAAAGTAGTAAAGGCTCTGCATTTGCCTTGGGGCCGAGAGGCTGCACTGGGTCTGTTAGACACCTTGCGAAAGGGAGGGCACTGTCTACCTTTTGGTTGCATGTGGCAGAGAGAATGGACAGATTTGATAGCCCTACCAGATACCTACAAATTACTGTAGTCCTGGACATCAGGGCCAAAAAGCTTGGTGCCACTGAAAAGTGCATTAAGCACCTTCTGCTGAACATCAGCAGCAAAGCCAGAGACCCTCAGCCAGAAATGCCTATGTATGCATATGCTGGTGGCAGTATAAAACATCATGGCTGAGGACAATTATTTCATCACATTGGAAAATGTGGGATCCTCAAGAGACCTAGGGGTGTGCTTGACAGAATCCTCACTGAAAGAGGAGGCTGTAGACCTAGCTGAGGTAAGGACCTTCTACTCCTTCTCCTCTGCCTCTTCCTCATCAGGAAGAATGAGGTCAGGGTGATATTCCTCCTCGATGTCGAACCCTTCTAAATCCAGGTACAATGTCAGCCAGCAGGGAGGGTCCCGCAGCAGATAAGGAGGGGTTGACAATGATGCTGCCATCGATGGGGGCCTATATGTGTCCAACTGGTGGACAATCACCAAAGTAAACTTAGTCGAAATTTCGTTCAGATCAACGGTCGTCGAAGACTGCGTCAATGGCGATGGTGCAGGGAGCGATGACCTAACCCGAAGAGCCTGTAGCCTGACAGGGTGGAGAGGGGTCAGGTCTCAACAGGAGGGCTGTCAACGACCCGGAGAGCGATGCCTGGCCACCCTGAGAATTGGGCAGATGCACTGTCGGTATGGGTCTGGAAGGCAGAGACCAGGACAGCGACTCTGTGCAACGGTGCAGTCACAGTGGAACTCCCGGAAAAAGGAGGAGAGGCATCCAGCAACGAGACTGCCACCAGGGGGAGCAGTTCCAATCTCAGTCTTTCTTATGACTTTTCCCCCTGAGAATTTGTCTTGGGCCATTTTGTGTCCCCTGAGGGTTGTTTGATTAAACTTCTGGCAGAGCTCACTGCTGGAGACGTCGTGGTCAGGTCCAAGACATACAAACATTATTATGAACATATGAAGAAGCCAGCAGAAGAAGGCCATTTGGTCTAGCAAGTGTGCTCATATTGCAGGGTGCACAGCTTGAGCTACTGTCCCTGCCCTCCCTCCACACTCCTCCCATCCTCCCTACCCATGATCCTTACCTTCCCCTATGTCTATCCCAGACTCTCTTAAAGCTGCCCACTGTCTTCAATGAGATTACCTCTTCTGGCAGCGCATTCCAAGTGTCCACCACTCTCTCTGTGAAGAAGTGCTTCCTGATCTCCCTCCTAAACCTCCCACCCTCCAGTTTAAGACAGTGCTCCCTCGTGTTATGGCTGCCACTCAGCTTAAAGAGACTCTCCTTATCAATCCACCTTATTTATCCCTTTCAAGTATTTGAATGTCCCAATCATGTCCCCCCTCTCTCTCTCTCTCTCTCTCTCTCTCTCTCTCTCTCTCTCTCCTGTCTTCCAGGGAGTACATGTTCAGTGCTCTCAACCTTTTCTCATATGCCTTACCCTGCTGACCAGCTATCATCTTTGTAGCCCTCCTCTGTACCTTCTCCAGCAGGTTAATGTCCTTTTTGAGGTGTGGGCACCAGTACTGAACTCCAAACTCTAGATGCGGCCTTATCAGTGACCTGTACAAGGGCAGTATAACCTCCTCTCTCTACTACTGAACCCCCTAGACATGCATCCCAGCATCTTGTTTGCCTTTGCTGCTGCTTTCTTGCACTGCATGGAGAGCTTCAGGTCACTAGTGATCATCATTCCCAAGTCCGTCTCATCCTCTGATGCAAATACTCAGACTCCGCCCAGGTTGTTCTTTGTCCTGGGATTCTTGGCTCCAATATGCATAACTTTGCATTTCTTGGCATTGAAGCCAAGCTGCCAGATCCTGGACCACCTCCCCAGCTATTCCAGATCTTCCTATAGGTCCTGTATGTCTTCAGCTATGTCCACTCTCCCGCAGAGCTTGGTGTCATTCACAAATAGGCACATTTTGCCCTTAATGCCATCCTCAATGTCACTGATGAAGACATTGAACAAGACCGGTCCCAGCACCGAGCCCTGTGGGACCCCACTGGTTACCTCTCTGGTGCCAAATAACTCTCCCCCACAACCACCCTCTAGATTATGTCCCTCAGCCAATTTTCCACCCATTTTGCCATCTTTTCCCCAACCCTGAGATCCACCAACTTCCTGATCAACCTTTTGTGGGGCGCAGAGTCAAAGGCCTTGCTGAAATCAAGATAGAGGATGTCTACTGCTTGGCCCCCATCTACTGTCTTAGTGGCACAGTCAAAGAAGTCAATAAGATTCTTTTTTTTTTTTAATTTCATTTTTATTAAAAGAGACATAATGGTACATAACAGATATTTATACCTAATAATGTTCATACCATATGAGATATAACAAGTAATTAAAGACAGTATACTATCGGGTAAATAATGTTGCATTTGGTTTTATCACACACCAATCTGTCCAGAGATCCCAGGTGACCCCCGGGTCACTCTGAAGCAGGCGGCCAAACCTCCGATTATATCCAAGTATATTATTAAAGGTTTGTGTAGACCTTACCCACTGTACCAACCCAGTCCCCATTAAGAAAGGGATGGGGCAGAGGTCCCATCCCAACTAGGCCAGTTACTCTGAGTCTCACCTCCCATTTAAGGAAGTCAATAAGATTTGTTTGACACAATCTCCCCCCATGAACCCATGCTGCCTCGCATCCTGGAGACCATGCTCCTCTAGATATTCCACCAACCTTTCCTTTAGTATGGTCTCCATGAGCTTGCCCACAAAGGAGGTCAGACTAACTGCTCTGTAATTCCCTGAGTCATCCTTGGGACTGCTTTTGTGGAGGGGCACTACATGTGCTGTTCTCCAGTCCTGCGGTACCACGCCTGACTCTAGTGAACTATTACATAGTTCTGCTAGTGGCCCCGCCAGCTCCTCAGCCAGTTCCTTTAGTACCCTTGGATGTACTCTGTCTGGGCCCGGTGATTTATCCACCTTCAATGCCAGCAGCCCTTCCCTCATCTTATCCTCCTCTATCAATAGATCTGTGTTCCCCTCTCCCTGTGTTCCTCTTTTCCCTCCAGAAGGCACTGGTCCATCCTTCTCCCTGGTGAAAATGGAACAGAAGTATTCATTTAGCATCTCTGCTTTTCCCCCATTATCTTCCACCCACTCCACCCCTTTCTTAAGCCTAACAATCCCTTCCTTCTTGTCCCTTTTCTCACTTATATAGCAAAAGAAAGCCTTCTCCTCCGTCTTAATTCCTTCAGCTATCTGCAGCTCCTTCTATGCCTTTGCTCGCCGGACTTCCTTACTTGCCTTACTAGCCAACCTTAGGTAATTATCCCTAACCATCTCTCTCTCTTGGTCTTCCTGAATTTTCTATAGGCCAATCTCTTTTCCCTTACTGCCTGGGCAACCCCAGAACTGAACCAGCTTGGCGCTTTGGCCCTTGTGATCTTCCCCCTGAGCCTAACGCACTCATCTGTGGCAACCGGTATTCCTTCCTTAATGATGGACCACCTTTGGTCCACCCCCATATCTGCTCTGATGCCCACCAGATGGCTCCTTAGCACTTCGCCCATTTTCCTGAAGTCCGCACTCTTGAAATCCAAGATTTTGGTCTTAGTCAAGATGCCTTCCCTGCCATATCCAACTGGAACCACACTGTACAATGGTCACTTCCACCTTGTGGCTCCCTGACCATTATTTCCTGTACATGCTCCCCATTTGTGAGCACCAAATCAAGAATTGCCTCAGCTCTTGTTCGTTCAGTGATGCCCTGAGTCAGGAACCCACTCTGCAGTCCTTCCAGGATCACCTGACTCCTAGCATATGTTGTGGAGGGTATGCTCCAGTCCACCTAGGCCAACAAACACAAAGAGAGTGTTCGTCAGTGGAGGCAATTTTTTTTCTGCAATGGCAGCGATGGAAAAGAGAGATAGGTGGGTTAACTCTCAACATAAACAAAATAAAAGAATCTCTTTGAAAAAAGAGATTCTAAAGACAGTAGGAAGGAAAAAGGCATAGGCGAAAAACGCGTGAAACTGCATTGAAGCTTCTGTAGAGACCCATGTGAACAGGTCAACGGCGGGAAAGAACTGTGGAGTCACGCTTTTATAGTCGGCAGATGATATTGCTGTGGGCCACCTCAGTTGTGCTGCTGAAAATATACCGTGTGGATCCTGCTTCACTGACAGTGAAGTTCCTACCGTGTGACCTGATGACTGGGATACCCCGAAGGTCTGAAGGTACCAGGAATGGGATGGATGGACTGGGATGAGGAAGAATACATACTGGAGGGCCAGGGAACAAAGCCACATGCGGGGGGGGGGGGGAAGTGGTGTGTTGCATACATAACAGAAGTGCAGCTCGCTGAAGCTGTACAAACACACACACACACACAAAAAAATACCAGTGCACTGTAAAACTCTGCCAAAGTGATAATTTATTCAGCCAGGTGCACAAGACATCAAATACATAAACCGTACCCCGGCGCTGCGAGGCCTGCTGCCTCTTCATTTGGGGAAGACCACTGTGGCTAGAAGTGGCACAACCGCCCCCTACCCAGAAGCTGGGACAGGGACTGGATAGGAGGGGGAATGACACCCCCCACACCTGTTACTGAGCAGCCTTGGATGAGGCCCCGGCTGCAGAGGCCGCGGAGGAACCACCACCTCTCTGCCAACTCCACACCTTTTGGCCCGGTCGACAAACTTGGATTTTGGACGCCAGCACCAGAATGACCCCTGCTGGGGCTACTGCTGAGGTTGTGGCTAAAAGGACTAAAACTGAAAGGCCTTCTTTTTAGGCTTTTGGACCTTTTGGTACTTCTGGGACAAAGCTACAGAATCTAGGGTGATGCTGGACTTCTCAATCCAAGTGATATGTGTTTCCACACAAGGGCTGAAGTGGTCAGTGCCCAAAAAGGGGACATCAGCCAGCTTATGCTGAGTATCTACAGTGAAGCTGGAAAGCCTCAGCCAGGTCCTACGATCCATGATGATGACCACTGCCATGGCGCAGACATGAGAGCCACTCAGATCCAAAGCCATCTGAAGCTGGTGTTTCGCCAGTGACTGACTCTGGTCTCTGATTATCTTAACTGGAAGCTGTCTGTCAGCTGAAAGATGGGGAAGGAGTTCTCCTAACACTTCAGACATGGCATGGCCAAAATTTGCCATCATACCTCATGCTGACACAGCTGCATACACCTTTTTAGCTGCATGATCAATCTTCTTGGACTCTTTGTCTGGAGGTTTGTCCATATCCCCATGGCTTCTAGAGTTAAGGAAGACAAAATCCAAAATCAAGCCCTCCACAGAGGGGCGGTTGGAAAACCCAGATAGGGGGCCAGCTGAGACCATGTACTTGTGGACCACACAAAGAAAGGGTGCCAGGCAGAATGCTGAATGTTGCCACAGCTCCAGGGCCAGTCCCAAAATTGCCTGAGCCACAGGAAAGACAACCACCAGGGACTCATCCCTGTCCAGCAGGTCAGTAAATGGGTATGTCGGTCATTTCTAAACTGGCACTTATGGAACTTTCACCATCTCAAACATAAGTTGAACCAGAACTCCAAATAACATCTGTCCATGGTCGGTGGTCAGCTCTATGCATGACTCGCCTTTGGAGTCAGAGGATTCCTCAAAGACGGCCCTCGACCATTTTCCACTATGGACCACCCTGCTATTCTCCTCCTCCATGTGGGATCTCCTCCAAGAGTCAGCAGGGTGAGATTATTTGGTCGAGGCCCCGAACAGATGCTGCAGCAGAGGTGGTTTCACCCAAAAAGGAGAAGAAGCAGATGCTGGGGACTGCTGAGAAGCATGGAACAGCATAGGAACAACTGCTGAAGCCTAAGAAAATGAATGTTCTGGGAGCCGTGCCTACCCCTCCCAGCAATGATCCACTGTTGCCAGAGGAGAGCCTCATAACACTGATGCATTTTCCGTCAATGCCTCTCCTTGCCCAAGGACATGGAGGTGAGTAGCATTGACAGTGACACCTCCCAGTTGAGGGGTCTCAAGAGCGTGAACGGCATCTTGATCGTGACCCTCGACCAGAGAGGTGACGTTGATAGGTATCCTCCAGAGGGTTTGTATAACCACCTGCCTCAGCAGGTTAAGCACAATAGGCTTTGGAGGCACGACCATCAGTGGAGTCTGCTACAAAGGCAACTCACCTAGGGGTATCGACTTGGCCCCATCCTCCTGGTCAAGGACAGGGGGCACTGGGGTCTGGGAGATCAATTCATCCTCAGTCTCCTCCGACAGCTGGTAGACAGGTTCGAGAACTATGTTGCCCACCAGGTCAACTGGAGTTGTGGGTGACAGGCCTGACAGGGTTACTGTGAAGCCCTCAATCATTCCCTCGATCGTAGGACGCACGAGAAAGGCAAGCAGTCAGAAGTGCTGAATGAGCAACAGCATGATCTTACCCAATCCCACGACCTACGATAATGCTTTTCGTATTTTCTGCTACTGTGAGAAGGGCTCTACCAGAAGTTCTGGAGGGCCAGACACATTTTCCTGAACTCATCAGAGAATGACCGTCCAATGCTGGCCCGAAAACAGAAACAACGTCTAGATTGACAAGGAACTCACCGAAGACACTGCCTGTTTTTTCATGACCGCAGCCTGAGCAGCCAACACGACCACCGACAAGGCCTTCTTGTGGTCTTCCAGCTGACCACGGGCCAGTGGAGCCTTCCACTGTTTGATGGAGGCTAGCTGCATGGTCCAGCACAAACTACATCCCTTTGTGTCATATTGATCAGCAAGGCAATATAGGCACGTATCATGCAGATTCGTGGCCGACATCTGTCTATATCAAGTGCAGAATTTAAAACCCGGTTTCTTGCTCTCCATTATCAATCGAGAAATACAGTCGGAAGACGGAGGAGCGACTTTAATGATGAATGCTGATTGAAACAGTTGAAGATTCACCTGAAAAAACACTTGAAATACTAGAATCCTTCAATGCTGTGGCACTGCGAAAGAGAAGACCTGTTCCTTCCAGCAGGAAGATCTGATGTCATGGGGTGGAGTCATAGGATATACCACCTTGGTGGTCTGAGGAGCTTATCTTGAAGATTTCCGATGACTCACATGTGTTCAACAGAACTGCCAGAATGTGGTTGTGAACTATATCTATTTTGTTAGAAAAATTTTTTTTTTTTTTTGCTTAAAGTCTACCCAGAGGATTTTCATTTCGGGGGTGGGGTGACAAGTGTTTTCCTTTCTATGAAAGCTTGCGATCAGCTAAGTAAATTATCAATAAGATATACTACGGTGACCATACATCAATATAAAAAAAAAAATTGTTTCATATCGATATGAAAACACATAAAATGGTTCATTAAATTTCTACTTGTCATTTTTTTTGTTTATTCCCCCTTCCTCTAGCAGGCTCATCAATCCCCCCCACTCCCTCGGATCCATCACCCGCCATCCTTGGGATTTAGCTATTGCCATATTCCTCCCTGGATTGTCCCCTACAGCAGGGCCATCTAAGGGAGCCCTATTACACCTTTGGCATTAATATTTGGTCCTGGCAATGAAGCCACAGCCGGCGGAGCATGGCCTGCAAGCAGCAGCAGAAGGCATACCAAGGCAGGCGGCATTTTTCACGTTTCTCTCCCATACTCAGATGTTGGTGGACTCTGCGGAGGCCCTTTTGCCCAGCATGCACACGCAAGAGTGCACAATTCCAAAGAGTGGCAATATTCCCCTTCCACTTCCAGCATCCCCACATGTATCCCCCACCTGGGGCACCAGGTGGCAATAATGCAGCAGGAGATGTTAGCTCTCCCCCCACCCCAAGGAGGTGAACATCCCTGGAACACTACACTGTCTTCTCTTGCCGGCCTTCCGGTGGCCCAGACTTACTCCCAAACCTGGGTCGCTAGTGTTTATGAATGGTAGCGCTACTGGGCCGCCCTCTACCTGTCATTTTTAACAACATATTACGTCAAGAAGTATAAACATGAAGCGACACAGGAGAACTGTATCATTAGGACTATACATGTTGATCGGACTCAAAGCTTTTAATTTAAAAGGTATGTGATCAGCTGTGCGAGCAAATGCAGCAATGCTTCCATTCACTAGAAGGTGGCATCTGTCGTGGAGGGTGGGTTGTGTTGGTCACCTTCACCACGCTGATAAGTTCCTCTGACCACTTTTGTTTAGACAAAATCTGAGTGCTGGGGGCAAGAAGGGTGGGAGTTGGGTGCTGCTGCTGCCGGGGTTGGGGGGGGGGCTAGATGAAAATAAACTGATTTACAAGATGAAAAGTGCTAGACAAGACAGCATTTGGCCATGGAGGCAGGCGGGTTGTGCCAGTTGCCCATAGTGGGAGTTTGTTACCCTAAAACTGTGAGTGTTGGCGGGGGCATGAGGGTGGGATTGAGCTTGTGGCAGAGGAAGGGGGGCAGGGTTGTATATTAAATGACTGGGCTGGGGGCGGGAGGGCCGGGGCAGGGTTGTATATTAAATGACTGGGCTGGGGAGGAGGATGGGGCAGGGTTGTATATTAAATGACTGGGCTGGGGCGGAGGACGGGGCAGGGTTGTATTTTAAATGACTGGGCTGGAGGGAGGATGGGGGCAGGGTTGTATATTAAATGACTGGGCGGGGGCGGAGGGCAGGGGGCAGGGTTGTATTTTAAATGACTGGGCTGGAGAGGAGGATGGGGCAGGGTTGTATATTAAATGACTGGGCTGGGGCGGAGGACGGGCAGGGGTTGTATTTTAAATGACTGGGCTGGGGCGGAGGGGCGGGGCAGGGGTTGTATTTTAAATGACTGGGCTGGGGAGGAGGATGGGGCAGGGTTGTATATTAAATGACTGGGCTGGGGCGGAGGAGCGGGGGCAGGGTTGTATTTTAAATGACTGGGCTGGGAGGAGGATGGGGGCAGGGTTGTATATTAAATGACTGGGCTGGGGCGGAGGACGAGGGCAGGGGTTGTATTTTAAATGACTGGGCTGGGGAGGAGGATGGGGGACAGGGGTTGTATTTTAAATGACTGGGCTGGGGCGGAGGACGGGGGCAGGGGTTGTATTTTAAATGACTGGGCTGGGGAGGAGGATGGGGGGCTGTTTCTTTTTTATGTTTAGTATTTCCTCAATACCAATAGGCATAAATAAGGACGCTACAGTATTTCTTAGTCATATCCAAATAATGAATAGTGCATTATTCATGGTATTCGGGAAATACTATTTGTTTCTCGCAAACCCCTAGTTATTACAGTATCAGCTGACACCACATGCTGTCTATCTGAACTGATCAGGCTTGTTCTGTGAAGTACTTCTCCCTGATTTTTCCCTTGAATCTTCCTTCCTTCAGTGACATTGCATGTCCCCTTGTCCTTCCATCCTTGGTACAACCTGAAGTGCTGTACTTGGTCTGATGGTCTTATCTGTTCTCCACACTTGATTACTGCAATCACGTCTCCCGAATCTCCTCTTTTTCATAAAGACTAATAACAGTCCCAGTTTTGCTAGTCACTTGTCATAGCCTAGGTTTTCCAAGCCGTCAATCATCTTTGTCACCCTCTTCTATACCTGCTCCATTCCTCAGATATGGTTACCAGAGCTGCAAACTGTAGTCAGGATGGCAACGATTCAGCCTGAGGACTGTGCACTGGACTTTGTTCTTACTTGACATGAAATCAATAGTACCCTGTACGAGACATGTGATTTAAACTTTGTGAATTAAAGGAAAACTTCACCTTCATATCGTGTACATTTTGTTTCCATGTCAACAGATAACTCTTTTTCCTGTAACTGTTGGGGATAGAGGTGTTTGCTTTAGTTTGTTTTCGCAGTTCATGCTAGCCCTCTGTAACTATTATAGGGGTTTCCATTTTATGGTTGTTGAAACCTCATTGTCCATGAGAGCTGCATTAGCATATGAGAACATGATGTCATGTCACTTATTTATACCATGAATCTCTATGCTGAAAGTGTAAATATCCTGAAAAAGACTTTCTAGAAACACAAGTGACAGACTTGAATGCAGTTTAAATGGAAAAACCCTGCACTGTAACTTGGATGGTTTGCAATGCTAAATGAAGGTAAATGTGGTATTTCACACCTTGCTGTAACTTGTTTTGTTGAACCCAAATTAAGCAGCTAGACATACTATAGAGTCTTAAGGGTGCTGACACATCATGTTCTCATATGCTAATGCAACTTTCATGGAAAACAAGATTTCAACAACATGAAAATGGAGACCCCAAGACAGTTACAGGGACTAGTATGAACAGTGATAAAGAAATCACATATATCCCTAACAACTACACGTAAAGAGCTGTCTGTTGATATGGAAACAAATAACATTTACAAGATATGAGGGTGTAGTTTTCCTTTAATCAAAGGGTAGAGCTTGCTAGATTTGGAATTTGTGAAGTCTTTGGGAGGAGTGCTGAGCTCCTGTAGCATGTTCCCCTTTAACCACCTGTGAATTTTCCTAGGTGGAAGCACGTTATGGAGGCCAGGTGGTAGTGCGGGTCTACAAGTGCAGTAGAAGGGGAGGGCTATGGGACTCCAGGGTGTACCCGCCCCAACGTGGAGACTAGGGAGAAAAAAAATGTGGAAAAAGCCTATGTCCAGGGCCACTAGAAAACTGCGAGTGCAACTTTTCCGCAATTTCCACCCTTCTCTGCACAAAATCCACAATTTCTTATATTTATGGAATTTTTTGACTGAAATTGTATACAAACATTTAAATTCTCAAGGAAATCTACTCAGATATGCTAACAATTTAGTACACAGACTTGGATTTGACCAAAACAATACAGTGTGAGGTGAGAAGGGGTCAAATGTGACTCTGCTTTCATGTGACACTTCCCTGCTTTGGTTTCAAAATCCTCTGGTCATGCATATGTAGGCTTGAACACTTATAATCTGTGTTAAAGCAGACTATCAGAGAACATTTTGCTGACACAGAGACTGAAACAATAGGTGTGAGTAGAGGTGCAAAGTGCCCCATTCACCTAAATGAAGCACTGACCACAGTGATTGTTTTTGAATGGTAGGGTAGATTTTCCTTGTATAAATACTTTCAATCTGAAAGGATTTTGATTCAAATGTGTGAGGAGTTTTCGTGGCCATGCTGATTATAAACTTGAATGTGCTTCTGAAGGGGTTGATGATTCCTTACATGTCAGTCTGCCACAACCGCATTGTCACATACAAAGCCTACAAAAAGCAAACCATTTCTGAAAACACGCTGAACAGGTTACCTTCAAATAGACGAAATAATTGCAACCCAAGCAAAACCCCTGCAAAAAGAGTAGAACAAAAGTACAATGTATTGAAAACTACTGTACGATGTAATGAAAAGCTACTGGTATGATTTGATACTTTTATCTTGTGATTTTAAAATGTACTTACAGCGCTGATTAAGAGCAGTAATTATTTTAACAAAATAAACATTTTTCTTACTAGACCTTTATTAGGCACCCTGGTTATCTGTTTATTTTTTTCTTTCACCAAAGCAAGTAGTTTAAACAGGCTTCATTATTTAACATCTAGAAACTGGCAAAATATGTTGTTTCAGGATGTATTCAGTACAGACTAACTGTAAATTACTGAATACAATCTAGTTAGCACTGCATGACTTAGATGTTTTGATTTTTAGAGGATATGCTACATAATGATTAATTTGCAGTGCATTTCAAAACACACATTTCTTCATATTAAAAGCATTTACAAGTGGCGATACATTTACCTAACAATTCATGTGATCAATACAAGCTGCAGAAAACAATAAAAGATTTATTAGGGGGCAGTGGGGATGTGTAGTGAACCCCCACAATTTCTGCAAAAAGTCCCCGCATTTTGGGTAAAATTTTCTGCAATTTTCCAGTGGCCCTGCCTATGTCACCGTTATGTGACGGCCATTGGGAGACTCCCGAAGGACCCGATGACAAGAGTAGGTGGCAACAGGCAGGCAAAAAGCTATATGAAAAAAAAAAAGAAAAAAGTAAATTTAGGCAATGCAGTCCATACAAGAGAAGCCACTGCAGGCAGTTCACAGATAGGACCGAACTGACGGATTCCACCTTGGTGTCTGGTGGTTCAACTTTAGTCACATTAGAACTCTGATAGAAACACCAACAGTAACCCTTTTTAATGGAGAAAAAGTAAGAAAATAGCTAATGTAGGCAGAAAGAAACTTAACTTTACCAAGATTTATCATGGGAAGGGGTGCACATGACTTTGTTGTTACTTGCTATAAAACCAGTAACAACTCTTAGGAGAAATGTGATTTAAACTTTGTGAATTAAACAAAGGGTATAGCCTGCTAGATTTGGAATTTGTACTCAAGACTGGACCTGACAAAGGATCTGTATTAGGGCATTACAACGTCGCCTGAACTACTTATGAAGTTTCTCCGCATGTATGCCACGAGTTAGTTCACCTTGCTAGCTGCTGCTTCACACTGCAGCTCCCACTTAAAGCTGCAGCTCTTCAGTACTCCCAGGTCTTTTTCCTGCTTGATTTCAACAATATCTATGTTATTCAGGTAGCGCATTTCACTTGTATTCTTTTTCCAACATGCATCCCCCCTTCCATTTCTCACCATTTAAGTTTGTCGGTCATATTGCTGTGCATTTCACAAACCTGATCAGATCCTCCTGAGCTAGCACACCAGTTTGAATGTTTTAGATTTAATTGTTTTTCACTATTATTATGTATTAAATATTTATTAACAGCATTTTTCAATGTTTGTAATATGTATCGTATTACAATAGTATGTAATGTTGGAGCAGAATGACACTGAAAACAGGCCCTAGTTCTAATAGTTATATTCTGGGTAACACAAAAGATTTTACTTCCATCCTTCTGTATTTTCACTGTGATATAACTACTTTTTCCAGCTTTCTTTTAATTAATGTGTCATCTTTCCAGCCACAACCATCAATGCTCGCCCCCGTAGCCACTTCTCAGCCCTGTTAGCAAGACCAAACGCAGAGACTAGCTTAACTCATTGCTGCCATGAATATCCCCTCATGGCAAGGCTGCCCCTCCCAGAGTCCTAAGTCACTGGAGCTGCTGGTCTGTTGAGCTGTGTGGACAGTTGTTGCAAGGCCTGAGTGTACCATCAGGCAGGGCTCTTCATCCTGTATGGCCAGCATTATCCTTGTTCTCCCACCCAGAGATGATGGCATCAACTGGCCGCATGTGCACACAACAAGCATACTCGCAACTGCGGCCAGTATGTCTCCCCTCCCGAAACTGCTGCTCTGCATGCCTCCAACCCCTGAGTTCCCCCAGGGAAGAGCTTTAGCAGTGAGAGACCGTTGTCCTCTCACTCTGAGAAGGGGAGCATCCTGTTGGACACTCAGATCTCCTCTCCCCACTGGCTCTCTAGAATTCCAGGCTTGTTTCCAAACACACCTTGCCAGCATTACAACCAGCAGTGCTACCAATGTGCCATCAAAACAGACTGTTCTTCCCATCTTTTCTTATTTTAATTAGTATTTTGTTCTTCTTTAGTCAGCCCTGACTGTCCCCTACAGACTGGCTCCCCCAGCTCCATCACCCAGTCTGTCTGAGGCTTATCTTACTCAGCCGTCCTCTGCCACAGGACTTGCAGAGGTGCCCGGTAACCGGTGCGGGGCCTATGAGGGGGTTGGGCCGTCATCCTGTAGTCCAGCCGTTTTTCTGTTTTCTCCCCTGGGCCCACACCACATGCAATGGCATGATGTGTGAGCTCTTCTTCTTTGGAGATGCCCCCCACCCCCGATGCCTTCAAGTGCAGACCTCTTCCCGCATGGTCCCACTGGCCTGCCACTAGATTCTTCTAGGAACCCCCCTCCCATCATCAGCCACCAAGCAACACTGATCTGTTCCCAAACCAGGGATGCCGCTGCAGCAGGAGGTGAAGCTTCAACATCTCAGCCCTCCATGCCACTGGGCTGGCTTAACTCTTCCCATCTTGATGCCATCAACAAACAGGGTGGTCCAGCTGATGTTGCCCACCTCTATGTAACTTAGAAATTTGTTTCCATGTCGACTGATTAGCCAGCCTACATTCCTTCACGGTGATTTGCATATATTGCCCATGATGCCTTGCATCAAGAGAATATGTGTAATTTTTTCTGCCATACAAGTTCTTCTCCTCTTGGTCGGTGTGGGCAGGCTTTCAACCCTGCTCCCTCTCCTCCACCTCTCACCCAGCACCGGCATACTGGAGCAACCCCCCGGTAATGACCAATGGATTCCCCCCCATGATGGGGCCAGGACGGGGAGGGCTGTCCTCTACTCACCCAGTGACACACATCCAGACTTGGGCTGGTGGGCGGCTGACGGCACGGGACAGAGGAAAGCATGTAGGGCTTCATGTAGCCCACACAAACCATTTTCTGCCTTTCTCCTTTCGTCTTGCTGCGATGTGTGTAGGCGTGCATCGAGTGGAGGTACACTCAGACACAGTGCTGCAGCCCCTCCCTTCATGGGTCTAGGGAGACAGGATAGGCAGTGAAAAATGGTCAGACTGGTTGAGCGAAGAGGTCCTTATCTGCCATCAAATTCTATGTTTCTAGGCCTGCATTTGTCCATTCTGAACACAAACTGGACCCCCTGTTACAGCAATCTTTTTAAAACCAGCAAATATCATGTGCACCCAGTGGCTGCATACAGGATAGGAAAGGCAAAATGAGGGACATCCTCTCCGCAATCTGAGACACTTGTTTGTTTGTTTAGTTGCTTAACGTGTAAACCATACTGGAATGCATTCCATTTACAGATGTGACCCACAAATAACAAAAACAGACATAAATAACATAATAACTTTTAACATCTAAGACAAAATTTGTCAGCGTTAATCATTTTTAAAAAAAGATGAATTAAAACATACAAAACTTGAGAGGTAAAGACAGAGTTTTTTTAAGTAATGAAGTGAAGCCGTCCATCCTAATGTGTGGCAGTGGAGAGGTATGGACAAAGGCGTTCTGAAAGGTAATATTAGGGATGACCCCCTAATGTGTGACAGTGGAGAGGTATGGACAGAGGCGTTCTGAAAGGTAATATTAGGGATGACCCCCTAATGTGTGGCAGTGGAGAGGTATGGACAGAGGCGTTCTGAAAGGTAATATTAGGGATGACCCCCTAATGCGTGGCAGTGGAGAGAATGCGGACAGGCGTTCTGAAAGGTAATAGAGGATGACCCCTAATGCGTGACAGTGGAGAGGTACGGACAGAGGTGTTCTGAAAGGTAATATTAGGGATGACCCCCTAATGCGTGGCAGTGGAGAGGTATGGACAGAGGCGTTCTGAAAGGTAATATTAGGGATGACCCCCTAATGCGTGGCAGTGGAGAGGTATGGACAGAGGCGTTCTGAAAGGTAATATTAGGGATGACCCCCTAATGTGTGGCAGTTGAGAGGTATGGACAGAGGCGTTCTGAAAGGTAATATTAGGGATGACCCCCTAATGTGTGGCAGTTGAGAGGTATGGACAGAGGCGTTCTGAAAGGTAATATTAGGGATGACCCCCTAATGTGTGACAGTTGAGCAGTAGAGAGAGGTTCTAAGAGGTTAATGAAGGGACGTCCTTCCTTATGTGGTACAGTTGAGAAGTATAAACAAAGTTATTCTGACAGATAAAAAGAGGATCTTCCTTTTTAATGTGGAAGAATTAAGAGGTATGGTCAGAGGGCTCTGTTGGGAATAAATGAGGAACATCTCTCCTAATGTGAGACAGCTGAGACACAGAACATGTAGTTCTGAAGGGGCAAAATGAGGGAAATCCCTTGTAATGCGGAACATTTGAGAGGTTTAGACAGGGCCAAGATCCATAAACTCAATTCACTTCTAGCCCACTGCCTGAGCCTAGATTTGTAATCAGCCACTTAGCAGTGAGGACAGTGGTTCATCCACAGTCCTGTTCTCCAGATATAAATAGAAAATGCGTCTACTGGAAATATCACTGACATTTCCCCAGAGTGTAGTCTTACCTGATGACCTCACAAGTCACAAGGTCAAACTACAAAAGGGGGAAATATCAGTGATATTTCCAATAGAACCATTGCATAACGCATTTATGTAATGGTCAATGCCATTTTTGGTTGTTGTTTTAATTGTTGCTTTATATATATATTTTAATCATTTCTCCCACAATGTTGTCTCAGTATTTCCAGTAGGTAGGGACGTTAGCATGGTTGCTAGGGTCCCTACGTGCTGCCCTTGTCAACGTGCCATCTGATTGGCCGCAGTTCTGTGTGGGTGGGCTGATCAGGTTTTTCAAACATGGTGGCAGATCTCCCGCGTAGTGATTGAGGCAGATTGCAGTGCGGCAGTTTCTTTTTTTTTTTTTTGCTTTATTTTCTTGGTCCCGTTTTCATTTTTAAAGTGTTTCCTATCTGGTTGATCCTGCGTTTTGTTTGGAGATGCTTCAGGCAGCAGAGGATGTCTTTCCTGGGTATCGAGGCACTGTGAGGTATGGAGTGGATGTCGGGGCTGGGAAGGGAAGGAGGTATTGACTGCCTTGCGTTGTATTCTCTGTTTGCAGTTTTGTTTTTCTGTATGGAAGCTGGAAGAGAGAGAGAGAGAGAAAGAGAGAAAAAATGTACCTCCCTGTGTGAATGCCGCTTTCACATTGAAGAGGTCCAGAGTTACAGCCAGCACATGGCTATAGTAGGGGTGCTTAAGTGCAGTTTGTACCTCTGCTTTGGTGAAGTGCAGATAATGCCTCTGCATGACCTACTGTGTGGATAAATGACCTACAGTGAGGATAAACACAATATCCTCACTGTAGGTCTGAGGACCCTGAGAATATGGCAAATATTTGCCATTTTTTATCCTCATCCCCATTGCATAAATACATATATATACATATATATATATATATATATACATAAATACGATATATATATATATATATATATATATATACACATAAATACATATATATATATATCGGTTTCCGTCTAAGAGAGACAGAGTGAGAGAGAGACAGAGAGAGAGAGAGAGAGAGAGAAGGGAATTGGAGGAACAGTGCATCTGCTTTATTAATCAGCCACTTTCATTGGTCAAGTGTGAGTAGGAGAAGTAATCTTTTCATACTGTGCTACCAAGAGCTCTCTCAAGACAAGTGGATTTGTATTCCTTTCCACTTTCAGATCAGCTGCCTCTCAAGACAAAAGCCTGTCAAAATTCATTCCAACTGATTAGTTTATATTCTGGGAAGAGTGTGCCAGCTAATGTATTTCAGTAATTTGTACACGTCATCAGCAAAACACCCCACAGTTGGGTACAGAAAAAAGATACAATATTATTTAGCACAAGACAAAAACTACAGTACACAAGCTGAACTGACGGCGCAGTGGTAGGCCTACTGCTTACGACATCAGTAACCCAGATTTGGGTTTGAGGATGTCACAATATGATATTTTTAGCATCATGATATTGGTGCAAAAGATATCACAATATATTGAGCATCATTTTAATCTGCAGCTTTCCTAACTTTAGGAAAAATGGAAAAGTCTGATTGGAGGAAGGAGGGGAATCAGGAATCATGGTCGCACCTGGAGAGGGACACGCTGCTGGAGCAGCAATTTTAGACGGTATTGTGTTATCATGATGACTCAGATTTGGGCATGAGCCTTGGGAGCTGGAGGCCTACCAGGGGGAGGAGGAAGAGCATCTCATCAGATGCTCTCTCATTCTCAGGAGAGAAAGGGCTGTGTTCTTCTGTAATATTACCACCACCTGGGTGTCCTCAGGTGGCGTTGTAGCAGAAGACTCTCAGAAAGGAAGAGCAGATGCCTCTTACCATTGACACAGAAGCAAGCACTGCAAGCACATGCCCTCGCAGCATGTTGTCCATATTTCAATGAATAAGGAAACAAAAAGGGGAGGAAAAACCTCCGGCTGCCACAGGAGGACAGCCAGCTCTTCTCCCCCCAAAGATCTGCAAAACTAACAAAGGCACCTCCTCCACTGGATATGGATCCCCAAAGGGAGGGGTAAGGGCAACCTCAAAGGCCCTGCCATGAAGGAAGAGATTCAGGAGGACAGAGGCTGGTGTAAACACCTGGGGAAAGAAGGTGACAGGGCAGACTTGCAGGGGGCAAATAGGGATGCAGGAGTGCAAACACCCATATGGGGAAAAAAACTATCTACTTACCAAAATGAAATGCAAATCAGGGGCCCAATATTCAGGAAAATGCAAAGTAGAGCGCGAAGGTTTGTGCCTTGCAATTGCCCAGGGGTCTGAGGATGCTATAAGCAGTCAGATACTGCACCGGTGCTATCCAACTGAATACAGGGCCATGCTACTGCAGTGCTAAGTCAAGTAGCGCTGCCCGGACATGGTTCCCAAAGTGGGCCTCAGGAGTGGATAGCACCGGAGCGCTGTCAGCAATTTTCAAATGGACCCATGCAAATGAGTCCATTGGGAGCGCAAGGCACTAAGGGGCCATTTTGATGCCCATTCTGGGCCTATCTGCACTGGTAGCAGAGGCAGGTTAGCACAGCAATGCCCCCCCCCCATCACCGGTCCAATACATCTGTAGATATCCCTGGTAACTGGTGGTCCCCCCATCCACCGATCACTGGCCTGTAATAGTTAAAAAATGGGATCCCTGGGGCTAGTGGTCCACCACTCCCATGATCGCAAGCCCGTAGATAAAAAAACACCCTCTCTGGTGCTAGTGGCCCCCCCTTCCAATCACTAGCCTGTAGAACCACAAAACTCCCTGGTGCCAGTGCCCCCCCCCCCACTGATTGCCAGCCCATACATGAACTCCCTCTCTGATGCTAGTGATTCCCCCTTCCTCTGATCACCAGCACGTAGTACCACAAAACTTCCTAGTGCTAGTGGTCCCCACTCCTTCCAATCGCCAGCCCATAGTATAATGTAACCCCCCCCCGGCACTGATCCATGGTACCTCTGGTCGCAAGTCCTAATCCCTGGCATCTAGAGGCCTCCCCCCACCATGGTACCAAGCACACCCCAGTCACCTTATCAGTATCCTTGGTGCCACGGGCACTCATACGGCAGCCGGCGCAGCCCTCCTCACATCTCCTCGGCTGGCCACCATATGTCCAGGCAGGGAGTAAGCATCTTATTTCTAGGACAGGGTGACGCTTTGATAAAGGGATTTTTATTCCAAAACGTGTCAGGCTATGACAGTGTTTATTCTCTTGTAAGGTTGTCTGTAATAAATGGCAACTTAGCATCATTTCCCTCTGGAGTCAGTCATTAATTCGGAGGTGGTGAGTGCCTGACTTTTTGTGAGTGACAATTTTGAAAAACAAATTGGAAGAAATTCGAACCGTATGTCAAATCTGGGGCACACTATACTAATTATTAGCTCACTGATGGCAACAGGCACCATCACACGCTACTACCAAAATGACCCTCCCCAGAAGTTGACCGTGTCCCTTTAAGGTCAGACAATCTTTCCTTGTGTGCTCCCTTCTGCAAGCCCCTTGATCATCTTGATCATTATGCTCTGGACGGACTTTACCCTGTCACAGTTGTTCTGCAGGTGAAGGCTCCAAAACCGTGCACTGTACTCCAGGCGAGGGTGAACCAGAGACCTATACAAGGGAAGGATCACCTCCCTGCTCCTACTACTGATCCCCCCTTCAATGCAACCCAACATCCTGTCTGCACTCCCCACTGCCCTGTTGCACTGCACCATTGAGTTCAGGCTTTCTGATTATCCCCTTCCCCAGGTCCTTTTCTTCTGTTGTGTTCCCTTATCACTACCCCATCAGGTACTACATTTTCAGATTCTTATTCCTGATGTGCACTGCCTTGCATTTCTTGGCCTTACATTTGTGCTGGAAAAAAACTTTCAGCCCAGCCAGGCTCAGGACAAACAGAAAATACTTTCAAGGAACAGCCAAATCCAATCAAGGTAAATCAAACAGCAAACACAGACTGGAATAAATAGGCTCACTCATCTATTGCTTAAAAAATATGTAAATATATAAGCCCCTCCTAAAAAGAGGCTCATCTTTGGCTCTCTCGGGAGCACTGCTGCTGCCATCCCCTGTAGTGCTCCTTCACCCCGGTCCCAGTCCAGACTACAGCTGTGGGACCCAGGGCTCAACAGGACACTGTTATTTGTCCTGCAGGCTCGTTCAGTGTTGTTCTCACCATTCTTCTCACTATTGCCAGAGCACTACCACCTCTCTTCGCTCAACTGGCCCCTGGACTGCCTTCAGGGTCTGGAGCCCACAACAAGGAAATTGCTCAGTTTCAAGCAGATCTCAAAGCTGCACAAGGTACAACACAACTAAATTAGTATATCCTGTCCCTGTGAAACTGACATCAGTTTGGTGACTAGTTCAGCTCTGCAAAACAAGTAAATTAGTATATGCTGTCCCTGTGAAACTGACATCAATTTGGAGGTCAGCTCCGCAGAACGGCCCTGAAAAAAAATTTAGCTGACTGTATACATACTTTTCCTCTGGAACTGGCAGCAACTGACAGCCAGGAGTTTTAGCATAGTGAATAATGCATGAGATGCTAGCCACTGAAGTTGAGTCCCTGGATTTCTGCATAAAATAGAACAGATCTGTCTAACAGAAATCTCTGAGGAGAGTCTGAGAGAAATTTCTGAGGAGAGGAAAGTGTTTGTGAATAGTTCCCCATTGCTGTTACTGCCCAACTATAACATCTGTCCAAAACAGACATGAGTCCCCTAAAAAAGGGAACTGATGCAGCTAGGGTGCCAAGCCTGGGCTCTAGCACCACATTAGAGCAGGGTTGCCTTGAAGGCTGCTCTGAGTCTGGGAAGGTGGCGAGCCACTGCCTTTTGTTTGTTGCTAGGATTTTATCCCGATAAGGGATTGAACCAGCTGAGGTCCCAAGCGACTGCCTGCCTCTCGGGGTGGGTGAAAGCAAGTCCCCTTGTGCAGAGAAAAGGATCACCGGCACCTGGAGCATCACAGCTCACACCCCTCACCACCGGAAGCATGCTGGGTCCACCATACCTATAATCGTCGTACAGAACAGAGCTCCCATCATCTAAATTCATCACAGGCCACACCCCTCACCACCAAAAGCGCATTGGGTCTGATGCACCTGTATTCAGGCCTACAGAAAAGACCATCTAGCCATCATCTGCCTAAGCAGGGGGGAGACATCCCCATAGAAACAGCATCAGCCTAACATCTTAAGGTCATGAGTACTGAGAGTTACCCACAGAAGGTTTTCAAGTATGTAAAGGGAATAATTAGGAGTGGGACCAGGGAGTTGTTTAGGCTGAAGAAGGGGGGAGTGACCAGGGGCCATGAGTGGAAGTTAGAGGGGGGAACGTAGGAAGCATTTTTTCACTGAGTGGGTAGTGGAGCTGTGGAATGTGCTTCCTGGGAGGCTGGTGGAGGAGGGCACAGTGGAGGGCTTCAAGAAGGGGTGGGACAGGTACAAGGGGAAACTGAATATAGAGAAGACACTCTTGGGGGCTAGGGGGTGGTGAGGAAGGCAGGCAGTCATTAGGTTGCTGGCTTTCAAGCAGACAAGACAGATCATTTGGCCTATTCTGCTGGCTTTTTTAGTATGTTAGAACTTATCATTCTGATTATTTAGCTAGCTAGCTGGATACTTTCTGGGCATTCCTATGCGACTTTAGAATCAAGCCCACAGCTAAAGCTTACAGCCAGGAGAAACTGTTTTTGCTGTCTATCCTACTACGTAATCTGCCAGTCAGCAGCTGCAGCCAAAAACTGAATTTTCATGGTACTGCACCGAGGTACAAGGATCACAAGCCTACAACTCTGCATCTGTGTGCACACTCAGACTGTAACTGGCAGCTCCCAGGGTGACTGTGGGGTTAACTTGTACACCAGTCAGGGGAGAGGCATTGAGACATGCCTTATGGTGGGGGTGAATGCTCACTGCTGTCTTTGTTTATTTTTACCTTTGTTTCTCCCTTGTCCCCTACCCTGTTCTCCAACCCCAAGATAACCCCATTGGTTATCTATTTGCAGCTGTTGCAGTATCTTTCCATTACTGTCTTGCTGTTTATTTACATGCTTAGAGTAATAATTGGGGGGAAGGGATTGTGTTATTGAGTTCCCTGTCACAGAAGGTTGGGGTTGTATTAATTTTCTGTGGGGCACACCCTGGCAGCACTCTGTCATAAGTATCCCGGTAGGTAGAAGCACCACGTCACTTTCCAAGCCCATTTCTAACCACAAATTCAGGCGCCATTCACCCAAAGGCATAACACTTTGCCCTTTGCCATCTCCAGCCTTAGTGAGCACACCTCACAGGTGAGGGTGGTTATAATAAATATACATAGAAACATAGAATTTGACGGCAGATAAGGACCACTTGGCCCACCCAGTCTGCCCATTTCCCTACCTACTGGATAAGCTGCAGATCCTAGTTAACCAGCAGCCTACTTCTTCCTACCCCCAACCCCCAGAATTGCCTTATGACTATCCATGCATGCTTGAATTCCGCCACTGATTTTGACTCCACAACCTCCTCCGGAAGGCCGTTCCATGCATCCACAACCCTCTCTGTGAAAAAATACTTCCTTAAATTACCTCTGAGCGCCCCCTCTATCTTCAAATTGTGCCTCTTCTTCTTACACACCTCTTTTTTGAAAGATGCTACCCTCTTGGACTTTGTTGATTCCTTGAGGTGACATGAAGTTTCTATCATGTCCCCCCTCTCCCTCCTTTCCTCAAGGCTATACATATTAAGCTCCTTAAGTTTCTCTTCATATGTCTTCGGTGCAGACCCTGCACCATTTAGTGCCCTCCTCTGGACAGCTTCCATCCTGTCTATGTCTTTCTGGAATTGGGTCTCAGAACTGCACAGTACTCCAGATGGGGTCTCACCAGCTGTCTGTACAGAGGATAATAACTTCCTGTTTTTCTACTGGTGATGCCTCTCCCTATGCATCCCAGTATCCCCCCAGCCCTCCTTGCTGCCCTCTCATATTGCTTGCCCATCTTTAGGTCATCTGATATGACTACCCCCAGGTCCCTTTCCATTTTTGTCGTTGTTAGTATCTCACCCCCCATTGTGTACTCTTCCCCTGGGTTTTTGTTTCCCAGGTGCATTACCTTGCACTTCTTAGCACTGAATCTAAGCTGCCATACATTTGACCATTCCTCTAACCTTGCCAAGTCCCTTCTCATCCTTTCCACCCACCCTGTGCATCAACTCTGTTGCAGATCTTAGTGTCATCTGCAAAGACATACTTTTCCTTCAGTCCTTCTGCAATGTAAACATAAAGACATTGAAGGGACAGTCCTAATACTGAACCCTCGCAGTACCCACTAGTAACCCTCCTTTCTTCTGAGTGGACTCCATTTACTATTACTCTCTGTGTCTATTCTCCAGCCAATTCTTTGCCCAGGCTGTCATCTTGGGACCCACTCCCAGGCTGGCTAACTTGTATATTAATCTTTTGTGTGGGACTGTGTCAAATGCCTTGCTAAAGTCTAGGTAGGCCATGTCACAGCCCTCCTGATCTACTACTTTGGTCACCCAGTCAAAGAAATCTATCAGATTCATCTGGCATGACCTTCCTGCTGTGAATCCATGCTGCCTAGGGTCCTGTGCCCCTCTGGCCTCTAGATACTTCGACAATTCTTTCCTTTAGAGTGATTCCATCATTTTCCCTATCACTGAGGTTAAACTAACAGGTCTGTAGTTTCCTGCTTCTGCCTTGCTCCCGCTTTTGTGAAGGGAATCACATCTGCCCTCCTCCAATCCTCGGGTACCACCCTTCCTCCCATGATTTGTTAAAGGGTAGTCAGTGGTGTCACTAGTTCTACCCTTAGTTCTTTTTAAATTCTGGGATGAATCCCATCAGGCCCCATTGCTTGTCCACCTTCAGTTTTAAGAGTTCTTTCAGAACCCTTTCTTCTGTAAATGGGCTGGTATCAACTTCTGTATCCAGAGTGTTTCTACTGTTTGTTTTGTGTACCTCCCCTCTTCATTTGTAAATACTGAGCAAAAATATTTGTTTAGTATCTCTGCCTTTTCACAGTCTCCCTCTGCCCACCCTCCCTCCCTTTATTAAGCCTCACTATCCCTCCTTGGTCTTCCTTTGCTCCCTGATGTACCTATAAACGGTTTTATCCCCCTTCTTAACTGAGTTGGCTATCTTTTCCTCGGTTTGGGCCTTTGCTGTTCTGACTGCCTTCCCAGCCTCCTTTTGCTTTAACTGATACAGTTCTCTGTCCTGCTCCTTCTGCGATTCCGTGTACTTCCTCAATGCTTTCTTTTTCTCTTGAACCTTCACTGCCACTTCCTTTGAGAACCATAGCGGTTTCTTACATCGTCTTGTTTTAGTTGCTTCACACAAAGGCTCGTTACCTCTGTGATGGGAGTTTTTATTATTCCCCATTGTTCTTCCACCCCTCCTTCCTGACCATTTGCTAGTGCATTCCTTAGGCACTCACCCATTTTGGCAAAGTCAGCCCTCCTAAAGTCCAGTACTTTTGTCTTTGTATGACTTGACTCTATTGCTGTGTTTTGTGAACCATACTGTTCGATGGTGCTAGTTCCCAGATGGCTACCCAGTTCTACATCTGTAATCCTCTCTCCATCTCCATTTGAGAGTATCAAGTCTAATATTGCTCCCTCTCGAGTGGGCTCCAGTACTAGTTGTCTAAGGCATGCCCCTAGGGCATCTAGAATAACTGCACTCTTGAGTGGCAGCTGCAACTGCACTCCAGTTAACATCTGGCATATTCAGATCACCCATCAACAATATCTCCCTCTTTCTGCCATTCAAGTATACTTTCTATCATTTCCTTGTCCATTTCCTCCCCTGAGAAAGTCTGTATCTAACCCTGTGCGGATTGTGGTGCCATTGCCTGTCTCCAAATTTACCCACAGTGCTTCTTCTCCTCCCTGTTTACCCTTTTGTTCTGTTGCTTTTATTCCTTCCCTTATGTAAAGAACTCCTCCTCCTCTTTTACCCTCCCTGTCCCTCCTGTAGATAGTGTATCCTGGTATGTTTATGTCCCAGTCATGGTTTTGTGTGTACTATGTTTCTGTGACTGCCACGATATCCAGATGTTCCTCCTCCATCAAGGCCACTAATTCAGGAAGCTTGTTACCTAGACTACGGGCATTGGTACTCATTGCTCTCCATTTTTTGATGGCTTTACCTTCTGTTGCAGCATCCCCCACTGACCATTCTACCTCGGTCTTTTTCTCATTTAGTACCCTGTTTTGTAGGGAGAGGCTGGGATTTTTCTGCTGCTTGTCAGTGCCTCCCCCTTTGACTAGTTTAAAAGCTTGCCAATGAAGCATTTAAACCGATTGCTCAAAAGACTTGTTCCTTCCTGGACAGATGCAGACCATCCTGCCAGTTTGAGGCTGGTGTCCCTCAGGTAGAACCCCAGTCCCCAATGAAGCCAAACCCCTGTGCTCCACCATTTTTTCAACCATTCATTAAACTGCATGGTGCCACTACTCTCAGCCTCCCCCATGCCTTTGACAGGCAGCACCTCTGAGAAGGATACTGTGTGTGCTACTTGTCTTAGGCCCCTCCCAACTCTGCAATGTCCTCCTGCACTGCTCTAACCTCATGATGAGCCAAGTCATTTGTCCCTAGGTGGACAATTACGTCCAGTTCAGAATCCTTACAGCTGTTCTCGTGATCCTGAGGATGCACTTCCTGTCCTCAAGCCATGGCACCAGGAAGCCAGGCACCTTACTTCAGTTTTCCCAGCTCCTCCCAGTTCTATCCCCCTAATAATTGAGTCCCCCACCAGAAGCTGCTTCCTTTCCTTGTGGTGTCCTCTGCCTCCTTCCTGTGGGTCTCCCTTGTGACAGTTGTCCTCAGCCTCCTTAGTCTCCTCTGCGGGTGTATCCATAGGGAAGCTATGCTCCACCAGAATGGTGTATGGATTGTGTTGTGGAACAACTGACTGGGTGTGCCTCTGTTCCACTATCCTCACCCTCCCTGAGCCCACTGTGGTCAACTGCTGTGCTTTCTTTGCAACCTCTGAGGTAGTGGTGGTGGCTCTGGTGCTCCCTGGATGAGGGAGGTTCCCTTCTTACTGTCCAGTGTGGCCTGGGGGAAGGTCCCCGTACTACTGTCCAGTGTGGCCTGAAGACGGGCAACTTCCTCCCTCAGGGCAGAGAGTTGTCTGCAAATAGGGCAGCATCTCAGCCTAAGTAAAGACTCCCGGAAGACTGCTGCCCCACAGCCATTACATTGCACTACTCCCCACATTTTTTAATTTTTTTTTTTTGTGTGTGTGTGATTGGTTTGTAATATAGAAATAGATATATAGTTATATTATACAATGTGTATGCTTATACTGTCAGTGCAGTGTGCTAGAGAGGATATGACAGTGACATGCACCTTGCATTCTTGAGGAAATGATGTCAGAACCCCAGGTATAAAGGAACTATTTCCAGGGTTGGGCCTAAACTGTGCCCTCGCAAAACAATCAGCTAAAAGCTCTGACCCACTGCTGCAATGAGTGCCTTCCTGTCAGCAAGTTGCCCTACACAACAATTTGATAGAGAAATACCCTGCTAATCAGACAGAGAAAAATCCACACATCCAAGTCAGACACAGGTAAACCTCCCCAGCCCCAAAACACTAGTGATACAGTATTTAGTATATATATATCTGTGGTATTTATTCAGAAACCACAAAACCAGAGGCATATAAATGCTAAAAAAAACATTTTGGAGCTTATGTCTTGCTACTTCCTCAGGGTGTTCTGGCACGTGTCCAAAAATATATATATTATACTAAATACTGTATCACTAGCATTTTTTAATAAATAATTGAATCTATTAGAAATTAAGAAGGGTGGTAAAAACGAATACCACTCACTCAGAATAAATCATTCACAGCCACAGAACGCACTTATTGCAGTCTGCGTTTGCTATTAAATCGCAGCTGCCAGATCATGGACCCAGTAGTGCTCCAGATACAGTGAGTACCAGCCTGTTCTACTCACTATTTTTAAGGAAATACTCTTCGGAATATGTTTTAAGAAGTACAAATACTCATCCCCACACCATAAAATGTTCCATACCCAGCAAATGAGTGCTTCTTAACACTATTACTGATTCCAAAGGAGCAATATTTTTCACGATTCAAAGCATTTTAACTCACCAGCTCATTTTCCTCACCTGATTTAAAACCTGGAGAATAAGTTACTAGCGCCAGACAAAATTATCTTGAGCACTGCCTACACCACTTTTCCAGCACCTCCAATTCCTCCCTCAAACCTCTGATCACATTTTCACTGCCCAGCCCCTAGCAGATCTTGGTGTCATTGCCTTGGAGGTAGTGAAGGCTTGTGCAGTAATAATTTCCAATTAGTTGGAATAGTTTGGTTTCTCTACATCTCTCCAAACCACTCACATGCACTCTGAACCTCAATCCCAGTGAAAAGGCATCATGGGACCGCACAGGAATGCAGCTACAAAATCCAGTTTTGTACACCCTGTGTCCAACTGCTGGCCTCCCCCAACCCACACCTCTTAAAAAAAATCCAGCTCTTACCAGTGAAGGGGCCAGATTCACAAAAATTTGCCACAGTGCAAACTGGGTTTTGCGCTGAAGTGGTATTCACAAAAGCCCTGTCTGCGGGTGCAAACCGGGTAAACACGGGCAAAATGTGAAGGGGGCTGCAGTGCAAATGAGGGGGAGGGGAAATGCATACTGATGCAGCCCCATTCACAAAGTATTTTCTCCTCACAAGGGTCTTTTGTGTGGTTCCCTTGTGTGGAGAAAATACTACTAATGAACAACCTTGTAATTCAACCCTAGTGATTTGGGAGATGCAACACTCCCCCAATCGCCGATTTGAGTAATAAAAACAGTCTCCCTGGTGCTAGTGGTCCCCCCCTCCCCCTGCCGATCGCCGGCCCCAGTAAAAATGAGTAATACTCCCTGGTGTCCTGTGGTCCCTTATCCCCATCTGATCACCTGTCTGATATAAAATAAAGATGTCCCTGGTGGCCAGTGGTCCTTCCACCCACCCAATCCCTCTCCCCACATCTAAATCAATATTCCCTGGTGTCCAGTGCCCACCCTCCGCCAGCCTGATGTAAAATGCAGATATTCCCTGGTGGTCTAGCAGACCCCCCTTCCTATCCCTGATCTGCCTGTATCCTGCAAGTCATATTTTTCCCCTGGTGTCTAGTAGATCCCCTCACCCCCACCCTGGCAGGTAGTGTACCACCACCCCACTCCCCCCCCCCGTCCTGAACCCAAGCCGGCTACCAACAGTCCTCCTCTCCACCAAGGCTGGCTGCCGACTGAGTTCTCAATGGCGCTTAATTACTGTATGCGAATGCGCACTCACTAAATGGCAGCTCCTCTGAGCTGTCAATCAGGATAGGCGCATACTGTATACAGTATGCACTCGAGAGCTCCAATCGCAGCCATGGTGGAGAGAGGAGGGCTGTGCTGGTCTCTGGCTCGGATTTGGGACAGGGTGGTGGGACACTACCTGCCAGGGTGGGGGCAGAGGGATCCACTAGACACCAATGAAAAATATGACTTGCAGGATACAGGCACATTAGATATAGGGAAGGGGGTCCACTAGACCATCAGGGAGTATCAGCATTTTATATCGGGCCGGCGACTGGCGAGGGGGGGGAGGACCAATAGACCATCAGAGAATATCTGCATTTTATGTCAGGCCGGTGATTGGCAAGGGGGGGCAGACCACTGGACACCAGGGAATATTGATATAGATGTGAGGAGAGGGACCGGATGGGGGAGGGACCACTAGCCACCAGGGACATCTCTATTTCACATCGGGCAGGGATCAGGTAGGGAGGGGAAGGACCACTGGACACCAGGGACACTGTTCATTTATGTCAGGTGGGTGATCAGGTTGGGGGACGACCAAGGACTATTCTTTTTTCATCAGGACGGCGATCAGCAATCACAGGAGGGAGGGGCATTAGCCAGGGGGACGATCATTGGCAGCAGGGACTATTCTTTTGCTTTACTTGGGCTGGCAATTGGCAGGGGGGGGCTAAACTCCATTGGCATGCAAATGGCCACCCAGCACCTTGCATACCCAATGGACTTATTTGCATGGCTGCTTTTGTGTATATCAAATAGCACACCTATTCATTCCAGTGCCATTCCCCAGGATGCAGTTGGGGGCAATGCTAGTGAGGTTAGTGGTAGCGGTAATGGGGTTACTGCTGACTCAACCTAGCCCTATTCACAGTCGGACAGCACGACACACTATCCATCTGTGAACAGCATTTTTTAACACCTGGGCAATCGCAAAGCGCAATGCAAAGGTTTGCGTTGCCTTTGAGATTTTTTGTGGATCTAGCCCCAGGTGCCTCATCTTATCTCTAAGCAGGTTGTAAACTTATATATTTTTCCTAAATACATTTAAACAGAGGCACTGCTCAGTGGCCTAGACTAAAACAAATACTTAAGAATGTCATCATAATAATTATGTTTACAAAGAAAGCACATGGTTTTGGACAGTTTCTTAAAAAAGGAGTACACAGATGTGTACAGTCAGTGTGCCTTACTACACTAATAAAGCCTTGTGCAGGGCAAGCTGATAAGGCTTCACTAGAACAGATACTGCCTTTTAAATGGGCCCATACATCTGATACAGTACAGGCAGATAACTGGTAACACTACCAAGATTTCTGTATCACTTCTATACTCAAACAAGCAACACATTCTATAGTTCAAAGAACTGGCAAGAAAAGGGCATTGTAAAATTCCAGATTTTGAAATACTAGGAGGATCTGCTTTCATTTTGAAATGTTAGAGTTATGTTTTTGCAGCAGGGCTGGACAAAATGTTGGGATTTTGCCTTGTTAAATTCTGCAAAATGCAGGAAAATATTCAGCAAATTTGCAAAGTTGGCGAACAACCTACCTCCTCACCTCCTTATACTGTGTTCAATCTATCCTAGACTCGCTCTAGGCGCACAAATGTACCTGTGACAGATTCTTCCTACCTGCTCTTCCACTGTCTGATTTTTAAAGTGCTGACTCCTAGTGAATTCTGAGACTGGCTTGTTGCCCTAAATGCATTCACTTGGCCCCCACAGTTCTGCCTGCAATATAAAATAAATGCTCCGACTGAAACAGGCCATGCTATACAGCCCTGCCCCATGTTACTCTGGAATAACATGTGGCCTATTCCTTCACCCCTCCACCAGGATGCTTTTGGAAATATGGTTCATCAAAAACTTAGCAAGCCTTCTCCTGGTTATATAGATATTTTTTAAATAAATGTGATTTGCAGAGATTTTTCCATACCATCTTGGACTTCTAAACAATAATGCCACAAATACTATGGGACTTACCCAAAGTCACAGTGGAATATGCATGATTTGCCATCTCTGAGGGCTGGCGATGTGGATTAGAAGCCCATTTGTGGGAGGGCATGGAGGTGTTATGGTAGGTGGTTGAACTGCATATGTTCCATTCTGTCTCCACACCGAAAGCTAGGTGTAACTGGATTTGGGAATATCATGGAGTTTCGCTCTGCACCCCGCACACCAGCAGGTGCTGCAGGATTGGGTGGGTGAAGCCTGTCTGGGGGTGGTGTAAGAGGTTTGAGGATTCCGCAGAGTGCTCCACATGTGCAGAGGGGGTACTCCGTGGGTTTTAGCAGCCCTCCACACCCGTGTAGGATGTTTTTTCTATACAGGTTTTTCTTCCCATCCAAAAGCATGTCTATGTAGGGATATACCCTGCTCACAGGGATATATCCAATTAGGACCACGCCCAGCTGTCATTTAGATAGCTTTTCAGGTTTTTGACTCCCAGTAGTTCTTGCCCACTCTCCTCCCCTGGGTATTAGCAATGCCTTTGTTGGGGACACACACACACACAGCTTCCCTCTGCAGCAGGAGCAAACTCCCAGGCCCAGCTCCAGGGGTCGTTATGGTGGTGGAACTCACCACAACCCCTCCCCAGCTGAGACACACTGCTGAGCTGCAGGTATCTCGGCCCTAGCTTGCCTCCTGATCCAACTCCCCGGGCACGCTTTGGAATCTGGGTCACGGCATAAAGCCAACAGGGCGGCCAGAGCCAAGCGGGGCTTGGACGATCAGGCCCCAACTATTTTTTCTGGCATACTGGTCTGTAAGTACAGAAGCTGCAGACTGGTTTTGTTCACAGTCTCAGAAATGAGGGGTAAAATACTCAGTTACCATACTTAGAAAAAACAGATTTGCCAAAAATTCCATTTGTGGCTTTTTTTTTAATTGCAAATTGTCCAGTTCATGGGAGAGGGGGTGATAAAGCACATTTTGCAGTTTTAAATGCAAAGTTTTTTTTTTATTTTCCCCATGGACATTCGTGAATTTTGAGCAAATTCCACCCAACTCTACTGGTGCAATGCGTCAACAGCTGGAAGTTATACAAGCAAGGCATGGCAAAGCAAATTCTATGTTTAAGATACCCAATTCCAAACACTCTGGGTGCCCCACTCATCAGCAGAGCACCACACGCAGTAATACAGCAAGCATATCACAGGAGATGCAACTGAACAATTTAAGTAAAATATTTAAATGAACTATATCCATGGCTTACATTAAAGAAGGGGAGATTTAATATCATCCAGCGAGGGGGCTCAATGCACATTAGTGGGCAAGGCATTCCAAATCAAGGGTGGTGCCACCCCGAAAGACTGGTGTCTAGACAATTCTAGTTAGACCGGGGAACACCCAGGAGACATTCTTCAGTGGAACGGAGAGAGTGAATGGGGGCGTATAAAGACAGGAGGTCTTTAACTTAGCCAGGGCCCAAACTGTGGAGGGCCTCATAAGTTAACAAGCATATCTTGAAGTTTAATTACCACTGAACTTGTAGACAGTGCAGACCATGAAGAAACTGTGTGATATACTCGGAATGGAATGTCCCAGCAACCCCACAGATAACCCTAGGTAGAGGGGCACTGCAGTAATCACGTCTCGATGTGACAAAGGCATGTACCAGATTTACCTGGTCAGCTGGCATGGGACAACACTTAATCTGGATGATGTTTCATAGATGGAAAAAGTCTCTGAGGACAACTGCTGACACTTCATGTTCTAGCAACAGCTTGTGGTCCACGATGAGTCCCAGATTTCTTATCTTATCCATGGCATATAGTGTGGTGCCTTTCAACGCTGGTAAAATTGCACCACCACTATTCATCGCTTCCCATTCGACCAGTAACAATGATGTTTTTGATGAGTTAAGACTGAGTCTGCTGGCACCCATTCAGTCATGAATTTTATCAAGGCACTGTCCAACGCAGCAACCACATCAGCCCTGTTAGGTACACAAGACAGGTACAGCTGGGTATTATTGGCAAAGCAATGAAACTCCAAGCCATACCATTGAAAGATCTTCCCCAACACAGCACAAATACAGTGAACAACATGGGAGCCAGGATTGAACCCTGAGGCACTCCACAGTTGAGCACAGCATTCCTGAAGATGTAAGTACCTAAAGCCAATTGCTGCATCTTGCCAATGAGATAGGACTCAAACCGCCACAACATCATCCCAGTGAGTCCTATGTAGTGCCTGAGGTGATTGTGAAGAGAGTTGGACCAGCCGAGGAGCTACGCTTACTGCATAACTGACACAGATCATACATTACTGCATCTTTTGGGAATTTTAATTTTTTTTTTATTACATGTTTACTTTTGTGGGGGTGCGAGGGCACAGCCCCAGCGAAATGACATTAATTTGTTATGTGAAGGATGTAAGGATGGCAGCGTGTTTTACTCGATGGGCGTGAAGCTGCACCACATTTTCAGCGGAGGCGGCGTCGATTCCCGTAGCCTTTTACGCTACGCAATCTGGCTGGTCCGACTCGCTTCACAATCGCTGTGCCTAAGTCATAGTAACAGCATCCCCTGGTGTCCACTGTGTCACATGCCAATGAGAGATCCAGTAAGGGCAGAATGGAACAAAGTCCACTGTTTCACACTAGGAAGATGTCACTGAACACCTTAACAATGGCCGTCCCGCTGCTATGACAAGACCTGTAAACAGACAGGAGAGACTCATAGATGCCATATTTTTCCAAGTGATCTGATTCTCCAGTTGCAACACAATCACTTTTTCTATTACCTTCCCTAAAAAAGAAAGTTTTCAAACAGGTTTATAATTCAAAACAGCATCAGGGTCTACATGTCTCTTATTTTCAGGAGAGGCCTCGCCACCACCCTCTTTAGTGTAGATGGAAAGACTCCCTCCTTCAGGGAACACTTGATGATCTCAATGAAAATCAGACTCGGGGCTGCCCAACAACCATGTAGTGGCTGAGCAGGCACCTGGTCCGGTGCAAAGTAGGGTGCAGCCCTGAGAACACCTGAAAGACTTCATCCACCAGAACTGGTTCAAATTCCACCTGACATGACGGCACATCTAAGCCCATTCTCGACTGGGTACTACTGGCCCATAATAGGCCACTTGAGGAGATTTCAGTCCAAATGAAACGTACCTTATTAAATAAGAACCTATTAAACTTCTTGTATCTTTCTGAAGAAAACACACTGCCAGACCGAAGACATAGAAGATTTAATAATCTGTTAACAGTCTGGAAGAGTTGAGATGGATGGTTCTTCCCTGCAGCAGTCATCCATGACAGGAACTATTTTGTCTTTTTCAGAATGATTGCCTTCTCATACGTGTTGGTAGCATCTCTCTATCTTTCAATGCCTGGAACTTCCACCAAGAATGCTCCAGCCTCCGTCCTTTAGTTTTCAACTAGCACAGGTTATCATACCATGGTCATCTACAGCAGGAGGGCAAGGGATGGTCACATTAAGAAACAGGCAGCTGTAAGAGCCAGGTTACTGCTCTCCACGGCCTTCTAGGCTCCCCCAGCACAAGCTGTCACTATGCCCAAGATGCTAATGCCACCAGGAGATTACCAGATTCAAGATTTTTAATTGGGCAGTATTGGACCATCTCCTCAGGAGGGGTACTCATATGGGGAACCCTGCAAAGGAACCACATGGCATGATGATCCAACCAAACCACCAGATCAGTCTTAAGATCATTAATATCAAGACCCAACGAGAAGAAAAGGTCCAAGGCGTGCAACTGTGGGGGCCACACACTGGCCCCAACAGCAGGGTGAAGCTGTGCCCAACCTCATTGTAGTTAGGTGCACTTCTCCGAGAATGACATCACAAGGTTCTAAAATGGGGGCAATGTAGTATCAATATAGAGCAGACCTAGTCTTCAATATCTTTAGACTGCTGTCAGCTACAGATACGCCCAATACCAAGAGTTTTTCATGGGCTTTCAAACTAAGATTTGCACGTGTAATCTTTTTGTTTTGTTGTTGTTTTTTTTTTGTTATTAAAATTTTTAGAACTTCTTCCATTTTTACACTCCATACATTAATGCATTCCTGGCCAGAGTGGAAATTAGCTTTTTGGAGTTACGATTCTACATCTTTTATCCAAGTCCATAGAGTATTCTGCATAGATAATTATATTTCAAGACTATGTACATGTAATCTTTTGTACCACGACACCAGTAATAATTCTTCAGATACTGGTTGTGGATAATCATCACATGCTGGGAACCACAGTGTGGATGTATTTCTCATGCTAAATCCTCTTAAATCACACAGCAAAAAGGGGTTAAGTACCTGTGTTTCAGCTATGTAGCAATACTGCCTCAGAGAAGTCAGAAAATGTACCGAATTAATCCTAATGCCACAGGCACTGTAATAGGAATATTCAACCCTTTACTGTCAAGCAAAAGGTCACTGGAGTTCCAGCTTCCAAAAATGTTTAAACCAGATAATTACACACCTTGTATTTTATGCTAATTACTTGGCACATGTAATCTTTTACATCAGACACCAGTAATTATTCTTCAGAAACCAGTTGTGGATAATCACACACTGGGGAACTCCAGTATATGTGCACTTGTCATGCTAATTCCTCTTAAAGGGGAACATCTGTGAAAAGTGCCCATCTTAGTTTGAAAATCCATGAAAAACTGTTGTTATTGGGCATACCTGTAGCTGGTGGCAGTCAAGAGATATCGATGACTAGGTCTGCCCTATACTGATACAATTGTACATTGCCCCATTTCAGAACCTTGTGATGTCATGTTGGGTGAAGCTGCACCTAACTACCATGTGGTTAGACACAGCTTCACCCCATGTGAAAACACAAGTTTCTAAAAATGATGGCAACACAGTAGCAATCTAGTGCAGACTTAGTCTTCGATATCCCTGGACTGCTGTCAGCTACAGGTACGCCCATTTACTTCATTTAAAAGACCTTTTCAAGAGTTTTCAAACCAAGATGGCACTTTCTATAAATGCTTCGCTTTAAGAAGGTGCCAAGACATGAGAATGGATCCATGATGTCAGACCGGTAGCATGGAAGGCTAAAGCATTGAATGTCTTACCTCCTGCCATGCTAGTGGCCAATATTTGGGAACAAGTGCAGGTTGCTGGGGGGTTGGTGGGGTAGAAGAGGATTGCGTGTCCCAGGGACAGCTCTCCTCTCCTCTCCCGGGGAGGGTGGCCAGTCGTCTCAGCCTCTGACTGCCACTGGGTGGAGGCCTGGTGGTAGTTTAGGTAGCAAGTGGCTCCATAGGCAGGGCCATGTATCTGTAGGACACGGCACTTCCATGTATACGTACTGACGTGATGCAGCAGCAAGGGCCTGGGAAGAAAACGGAAAAAGGGACTTGCATGCTACATGAGGCCCTGCGCATCTCCCCCAACTAGCATCACCACCTGGACACCCTGGACCATCTGAATTTGTACTCGGGGGGGGGGGCCTTCCTCCTCTGGCCCCGCCATGGGTGATAACCCGTGGAGGACTAGCTCCACGTAAGGTCCAGAGAGGTGGGTGCTGGCCGAGCAGTGGTGGGGACGGGAACCGTTCAGCCACCCAAAGCATAAAAATCTGGATTTAAAATAAACAAAAGAGCTAGTGGTGGATACAACCCCGCCCGCCCCCTCCAGTGCAACCACCAATCAAGTATTCACTTGAAATAAAAGGGCCCAGACTTAATAAACAGAAAAAGCACAGCCAAGTGTATGATAGGACAAGGCTAGAAGGAGCAATCAGGCCCAAGCAAGTACAGGTGATTGGGGAAATTTATAAGAGCCCTGGAGAAAATGTGTTACAAGATACAACAAACAGAGAATAATGCTTGGGCCACAGTGTGGAACAGATTTATTTTCTATACACCCTAAGTGTGTGATATCACATAAAACAATAGACGAAAAGTCAAGTGGTTTATACTGGTATCACACACCAAGGGTGTGTTAACAACAACAACAACAAAAAGTGCTGTACATCTGTAACTGATAGAAACACAGAAACATAGACTTTGATGGCAGATAAGGACCGCTTGGCCCACCTAGTCTGCCCATTTCTCTACCTACTGGATAAGCTGCAGATCCTAGTTAACCAACAGCCTACTTCTTCCTAACCCCCACCAGAATTGCCTTATGCCTGTCCCATGCATTCTTGAATTCCCCCCCTGTTTTGGGCTTTTTTAATAATTACTGTTTTTTTTACTAAAATAATTGATTTTACTCACATAGTTCTCAGGAGGATATGGACCTGGAAGTATGCCATGTTAACTTTTTATTGCTTCTAATGAACTCTGGTTGTTAACAAAATATTAAAATACTGAACTTTACCTGAAGCAGACAAACACAAAACTGTGCAAATAGCACTGAAAACTGTTTTTTTACTATCCATTGTTGATTTCCATTTCTGATTGGCTGAGATCGTAAATGGAATCATAGTTCTGTGGAGGGCAGGCAGTGGCTGAAAAGTGCGAGCTGAATTGCATTACGCCTGCTTAGGTATAACAAATGGGTATTACCATAGCACATCAACAGCTCTAGCACCGACATCCCCTACAGCAACAGCTACCATGCCGACTGTTGGTACTGTAGCCTCGGGATGTGGTGCATACATTTGGGGGGGCTGCGTCACTGAACCCCACCTTGTGAGGGGCTCTGCCACCCACACACCCTGGTCTCTAGGATTCTTACTCCGAGTCAGAGCTGGACTGGGGGGGGTGCATGAAACACCCAGCGTGGCTGTCCCGATCACTGCACAGACTATCACAGGGACATGCGGGTTTTGCCTGATTCCTGTTGCTGTGATGGTCTTTGCAGTGCCGGAGTCGCTGCGGTGACGGTATACCATAACAAAGGGGTGTGTAATGCTATAAAGCACTCACTGAAGCTGGGTTGATAACAGAGCATAACCAGAAATTATAAAGAAAATACACATCAGAAAACTTTTTCTTCAACAACCTTCATAAACTCGGGGGTAGAGAATCAGAGGACTCAACACATGGTTAGGAGCGGATAAATGGAAGAACAGACAATTCTAAGTATTCCCCATCCATGCAGTGGAAGGATAGAAAACAGAGCCGGCCATGTGGCCACACCCATATCAAATCACATGGCACCTGATTAGCCATGAATGCATACCTGCCCCAGTCCATGCCCGCTGCAGGAATGTGCTCAATGCAACAGTGCCTGTAACAATTATTCATTCATCATTTATTCATGCTTACATGTCCTGTTATGCATTGGTAGGTGTAGTTTAGTTTCCTTAGCTGTTGTGCTTTTCTTTTTGTTAAACAGATTCCAGTTTGTTTTGTATGCATGACCTGATAGCGTTAACCATATATTTATGCTTACTAGCTAGCAGGGCTAGTAACTGTGAAAATCTACTAGCCCCATAGACTTTCCTACTAGCCTAGTTGGTGTACTTATTGAAATATTACCTTCTCCAGTACAAGCCCACAGGGCTACTTAAAGGAAAATATTACTAGCCTGATACAAAATCTACCAGCATTTGGCTAGTGGGCAGGTGCCAATTTTGACCTCTGTGTAACCAGTCATACTGGTTATCTTCGTGGCGACCATACCTAGGGATGTAGATACCTGAGTATGAAGGGGCTGGTTCCTCTTTCCCCTGGGTTGAGATACAGATGATGCACCCTAATAAGTCCTGAGAAGGTTGAAACACATGTTTCACATGTCTGTGTGTTCTGTTTTTAGTCTCTGCAGTGTGTGTGAGGACAGCTGGCACCATACATCCTAGTAGAACCAAAAATAGCAGGCAGGAAAATGTTACAAATATTAAGACGTAATCAGTTGTAATATTATTCTTACTCCTTCTGCTCATTCGAAAGTTTTTATGCGATAGAGTTTTGCTGGCTGTTTGGGATAGTACCCTGCCTGGCAGCTAACATATATTGTTCTATTCCTCCCACTACATCATCAGCAATGTGACTACACCGACAGTGACAATACAGGTTACTGACCTGGCAGCTACCGAGGGGCTCTGCCTGAGAAGCTGTGCTGTCACAGTGAGGTCACAAGGCTGATGATGTAATGGGAAGAACAGAACCAGACACGTCAGCTGCCACGCAGAGCGCTGTTCCACACATCATACCTACTAATCTCAGGTAAACAATCTTCCAGTTAACCAAAGGGCAAAGAAGCGAAATACCTTAAATGCATTATACAAAGTAATAGCTGACTGCTTTTAAAAACCAATATTAGTTTTAGGCAGCACACTAGCTCTTTAATGCAGAACCAGTCTAAATTCTCTTACGGGAATTGCATGTACATTTCATGATGCACATTACTGGGGTACGTGTGATTTCATATTTCTTTGAGACCTGGGTTTGTTACTAATGTACTTGTTGCATAACCCTTGCCTCAATGCTTTTGTGACCAGGTTCTTTGCCTATTTTGGGGTCACCATGACCCAAACTCGTAAGACCACCATAAGGGCTGGTTCATCTTTGCCTTGGCTAAGCTACAGATAAGGCACCCTAGTGAGTCATGAGAAGAACAAAACATGCGTCTATATTTTCTGTTTTCATCCACTGCAGTGTATAACTGAGGCCATCTGGCACCAGACACAGCTGCTTAAAGCAGAACCAGGCTAAAGTCTTTCATGGTGATTTCTGGACAGTGTCGAAGGTGCCACAGTTTTTTCTGAAAATTGCTTAAAGGGAAACAATGGAAAAGGTGCAGCTTTACCCAGGCACTACAAACATCCCTAATTATTGCTTTCAGACAGTAAATGTTTTTTTAATTTCTCTAATTGCTTTTTTAGTGATTTAAACAGTGACCTTCAGCCTTCACTTTCTATTACTGGCAGCCACCATTTCATGAGTAGCAGAGAGCTTCCTGAGCTCACTTTATGCTAATATGTCCTGCCAACCAATAGCAGAGGTCAAACAGGCATATTAGCATACAGTGAGCTCAGGAGGCTCACTGCTGTTCATGAAATATCTGCTGCCAGCAACAGGAAGTGGAAGTTGTTGGTAGCTGTTCTAAATAATTTAAAAAAGCTATTACTGTCTGATAGCACTAATTGAGAGTTTCTGTACTGTCTGAGGAAAGCTGTGTCTTTTCCATTGTTTTCCTTTAAAATTGGATAGTATATCCAAAATTGCAATTTTAAATAAAATTGGATCCAGAATATTGCTTTCCCCTTTTTTTCATCAATTAATAAAACTTACATTACCTTCCATAACAATTGACATTTCATGCAGGAATTTTCAGACGCTACATACATTTCAAAGTTCTCTAACTTCAGATGAAACAACTTTTTTGGCACAGTATTTAAATGATTGCAAAACATTAACACTAGTGCCTCATTAGGTGAATGGGAATTTGATATGATTGTTCTAGTCCCATTGTTTCTGATCAGACAGTTTTATAGTAGTCTGGCTTCCTGCATTTTTACAGCCATTAATTTATTCAGTAAAGTATATTTTTTTTGAAAAGGAATCAACTTTTAAAATGAATGTTTAGATTCTGTGGAATACTTCTAAGAAAACAGAGTAACCACATTTTTCAGCATCTGAATTTTTTTAGGGTCTCTTTCCCAAAATGTAACACTCACTTACTTACATATATTTTTAATGGCCATACTAATTTATTTTTAACTCGACTGTGGTAACTTAGTCATCTGAATTCTGTACTCTGTGGCACTATGTATTGTTAAAGGGACACTGTCACCTTTTTCTATTTTTTAAATGCCAAAAGCTGGTGCCTCTTGCTAGCTAACTGTGCACCGATGGAATATATGGGCAGTCAGAGCAATAATAATACAAGGAAAGAACAGTTACGTAAGAAATTACCATAACAGTAGATCTTCGAGGGGATCTCAGTCATCAAGTCCCATAGATGGACCTTCACCACTGATGAAGCAGGATCCACACAGAAGATTTTCAGCAGTACAACTGGGGCTGCCCACACTGATGTCATCTGTTGACGTCACCAACCCTATAAAGCTCCCTCTTCAATTCATTACCCCAGAGACAAAGGGAGCATAGCTCAAGCCATGGAGGACTGAGGAGAGAGAGAGAGCAAGAGAGAGAGGAGAGGGAGAGAGGTGCCCAGGTCCGTATGAAAGGCTGGATACACCAGATAGCCAGTTCTAAGAGACAGACCCCCCCCAAAAAAGGCATGGTAGCAGGGAAAGTAGACATGATGATGGAGATCCCCTTGAACATCTACTGTTACGGTAAGTTCTTATGTAACTGTTCTATCTTCTTCGGGGCTATCTCAGTCATGTCCCACAGATGGAACAAGTCCCAAGCAGTTACATATGCACAGAAACAGTCCAAGAGGAAGCCCATCCCTAAACTTAAGACAGAAGAATCTGCAGCACAGCCCTACCAAAACCATCACGGGCTCTTGAGGCAATGTCCCAGACTATAGTGCTTGGTGCAGGTGTGGACGGTACTCCAGGTGGCAGACGTGCAAATGTCAGTGGCTGAGACTCCTCGGAAACAGGCCACAGAGAAAGCCATCCCTCTTGTGCAATGAGCTTTCACCGCTCCTGGCAACTCTTTGCCATACCTATTGTAGCAGAACACAATGCAATTTGCCAACCATTTAGACAAATATTGTTTATAAATCTGAATGCCCTCTCTGCCTGGGGCAAAAGAAACAAAAAGCTGCTTCGACTTTCTGCATTCCTAAGTCCAGAACAGATAATACTTCAAAGTTCTGCACATCTAACATATGGAGCAGTGCTTCCCCTAGATTGGCACTCACAGGAAAATAAACAGGAAGGTGGATGGCTGGTTCAGGGTAAACTCAAACTCCACCTTAGGGAGAAATGTAGGATTTGTGCACAAAGACATCCTATCTTTGTGAAAAATCAAATAAGGTTTCTCGCACCAGAGGACCTGAAGCTCAGAAATCCTTCGAACAGAAGTAACAGTAACCAAAATAACACTTTCTACGAAAGGAAGTGTAGCTCGTAAATCATGTCCGTCTCAAAAAAAGATAGGGTCAATTTCTCTAAAACAAAATTAAAATCCCAAGCTGGGACAGGAGAATGAATTGGGGGTTTCAGATGCAAAATGCCCCTCAAGAAGGTACAGAAAATGTCTGGCTGAGCCCTGCAGACTCAGTAGAGAACTCTTCAGCTGTTTCTCTCCCTGGGCATTATGGTCACCTTGCCCAAGTTGGTCCTAGTCCAGTCCCATCCCGTTCCAAAGGCTGCAATATACAGGGGCAGTTCTAAACTCTTCGCAGGGAAAAGCCTTTCTGCCTCAGAACAGGGCAGAGTGCCTTATTGCCCAGGCTCAGGATGTTGCCCAGATCCATTATGTCCCTGCAAGGGTGTGCTTGAGGCTGTTGGGTTTGATGGCTGTGGCCATCCCCACTGTTCCACCAGCCAGGCTCCACATGTGCATCCTCTAGTGGACTCTCCGAGTACAATGGGGCCAGTGCACAGACGAATTAGATCAGTTAGTGATGGTCTCCTCCCCTGTTTGCAAGGTGCTCCAGTGGTGGATGGGCCCCATGAACCTGCTGCAAGAGGTCCCTTCCAGACCTCCTTCCCCCAGTAAATCCTCACCACGGATGTCTCCAGTTTAGGCTGGGGGGCTCATCTGGGTTCCTTTCAAACCCAGGGCTCTTGATCCCAGCTCAAAACCTCCCTGCATATCAATATCCTGGAGATGTGGACAGTCCTGTATGCCATGCAGTCCCTTCAGAACTACTGTGTTTGCAAGAAAATCAACAAAAAGAATGTTTTCTAAGGGGAAACAAAAATATTCCGCCCAAAAGGAACAGTTAAGAATTGACTAGCCCACCTCTAATTTTTTTTTCCCCTGAGCTCTGCCCCACCCAACTTCATTGTTCTACAACACCTTCACCTGGAAGCCTAGTACCCACATGGATTGTCCCTCATGGCGGGGGGGGGGGCTCCCCTCCAAAGCCACATACTCAGTCATGGGCCTCCAGGGGTCTGGTGGCACTATGGGTGGGGATCAGCAGGTAGGCGCTATTTATGCCTATCATGCCATCATTTCCCTGTGGGATTTAGTTTCCTTTCCCATGATGGGGGTGCGCCTGTAAATGTGCACGCACGGAGGCACATGCACACCACCACCCCCCCGGAAGAGGAGAGTAGCTGTCGGGCACTCGATCCTCTCCCACCCCGGCTGACCCCCAGCAACCCATGCTCGTTGCCAAACATGGGTTGCCGGTGTGGCAGGAAGTAAGGTGCTTCCAGCGCCTCCGCTCTCCTCACCAGTGGCCCAGCCACACCTCTAATTTTTATCCGATTTCTGAAATTACATACGAAAAAAATTACTAACAAAATTCGACAGTGCAGTAATTAAAATTGAAATACATACTAATTAGCACTGTGTATATCTATAGTACTGACGGCAGATAATTGCTATAAATCTAATAAGTATCTTTAGCAATTTCCTTAGATGCATGACAGAGTAGCTGTTACTTTAATACTAATAATGCTTCTTCTAGGGTTATGAATAATTCATCTTCCTTAGAATATTCAGGATTTAATTCTTAGTTAAAAAAGTGTGATTTGAATCCCATGAAAGCTGCTGAGAATTGAAGCAACTGATCTACTTTTTACTGACAATGAGCACTGATGACCTACATACAGGACCAGATCTTGCAGTAACGCTAACGTACACTACTAGTTCTTGCATGAACACTGACATGTACTACCAGTGCTTGTATGAATGCTGACAACACTACTGGCTCTTGCACTAATGTTTACATACCTGATCATTTCTTACACTAATGCTGACCTGCACTACAGGCTCTTACACCAACCCTGATGTACACAACTGGCTCTTGCATTAACAATGACAAACATTACTGGTTCTTGCACTCACACTGACATACACCACTAGCTCTTGCACGGATGCTGACATACCTGTTATGCACAACCAGTTCTTGCACTAACATTAATGTAGACTACCAGCTCCTGCACCAACGCTGACGTACCTGATGTATACTACCAGCGGTTGCACTGACGTTGATGTACCTGACGCAAACTACCAGTTCTTGCACTAACACTGATGCACCTGACATACACTATTGGTTCTTGCACTAACCCTAACATGCACTACTGGCTTTTATATGAACACTGATGTACACTACCAGCTTCTGCACTAAAATGACGGGCCTGATGTACACTACTTGCTCTTGTACTAATGCTGAGGCACACTACTGACATGTGCACTAAAAATGACATACTAGTTCTTGCACTAACACTGACTTGTACTACCAGATCTTACACAGACACTAATGATGTGCACTGCCACTTCTTGCACAAACGTTGACATACAGTACCAATGCTAACACTAACGGCGACATACACTACCAGTTCTTGAACAGTGCTGACATACACTATTGCTTCTTGCATTAACGCTGATGAACAATAGTTGGTCTTGCAGTAATACTGACATACACTACCAGCTCTTGTACTGATGCTGACATACCCTACTGGGTCTTGCACTAAAGCTAACGTACACTAGACTCTTGCACCAACAAACACATACTCTACTGGGTCTTGGAGTAATGCTGACGTACACTACCGAGTCTTACACCAACAGAAGTGAAAGAGAGGAAATGATAACTGTAGATGCACTTGTGTGTTTTTTAAGTAACCCCCATAACACAAGTCATAAAATAATCGGGTTCACATCGCAATTTGCAACCCAAGACTGGGAAAAAGCGAGTCAACTGTTGGAATGATTAGCAGTCATTGCTAATCATTCTGAATTTGGCCCAGGGTCCTCTAAAAATGCCCTTTTTGGCATTTTGGGCCATGTTTCTTTAAAAAAAATTGTTTCCATTTTTTTTCTGTCCTCCTCCCCACGCCTCTCTGATTGGCCAGTGACCCCCAGTCTCTGTGGGGAGAAACACGTCCTCTTGCAGTGTGTGACTCCAGGAGAAGAGCAAGCAGGTCCAAAAGCTGCAGCTGGAGCAAAACTTAAAGTTCCAGTTTCCTTTTTTTTTTTTTTACCATTGTATTATTTTTTTGCTCGCTGGTGGTGTCCAGTAATCATTTTTTTCATTTGTCTTGAAGGGAGGAGTCGCACTGGAGCAGGGGAGTCAAGGAGGCCGAGACGGCACGAGAGGGGACCAGGACACCGGAGAGCTGTGTGAAGCATCATGGCTGGGTGAGCAGGAATGACACAGATGCCCGGCCCAGCAGCAGGAGCTGCGCGCAGAGCTGAGCAGACAATCGGGGGAGTCTCTGCAAAATAACCCCCCCAAAAAAACAAATACAACTTTTCTATTTTTGTCCGGGGAGCCTGGAGGAGTGAACTGAATGGGAGGGTATGCAGAAGGGCAGTGGCATGAATTGGGGGGGGGGCGTGGTCAGCAAGGCAGGTACCAAGTGACGTGTGGGCAAAAATTATCGGAGTGGAATGAGAGAGGAAACAACAAAGTAAATGTGAACTCTATTTCTTGGCAGAGACTCAGAGAACAGGTCTAGTGAGTAAACAATCTTATTTTTGTGCCCAGCCCAATCGGATGCCAGTGACTGATCTGATGGGGAAAAATATATCGTGCTTTTGCAAACTTTGGGAACAGAAAACAAATATTGTTGCCTGTTTTTTCCAGAGAGCTCTGAGGGCTACTGTATTGCACCTGCCCTGCTTTTGGCAGAGATGAAGGAGCAACTAGTGGTTAAACCTTACAGTCATGCTCAGTTTTAAAATGCACCCAGCCCTTATCGCAGCAATGATGGGGGATAAGCAAACAAACTGTATTAAATTGCAAGTAGCAGAACATTTTTGGGAACAGAACAAGAAGGATTATGCCCTAGTTTACTCCAGAGACTTTTACGAAGGGGAGGAAACAAAAACTTCTGACATTTAAGTAAAATGTACCCTGCTTTTGGCAAAGATGAAGGGGACAATGAGTGGTCATCTCTGCCCGCCCTGCCTGCTTTTTTGTGCCCAGCCAGCCCTTTATTGCAGCAGTGATGATTAAGAATTGTGCCCTGGTTTTTCCAGAGTTCTCAAGGGAGAAATGAAACAAAGCAGTAGAAAAATTGTATCTGTGCCCGCCCTGCTTTAGACTTGATAAGGGGACAAAAACAAAAATACACCTGCTCTGTTGCACTGGGGAAGTTGTACTCTTGTGTGCTGCCCTACCCATCGGACCTGAGGGGACATTACAAATTAAGCACTAGCCCTGCTGCCAGCTAAGAGCTAATTGCTACAGCAGTGAACTTTGGGGAAGTGTTCATTTCATAGCTCAGAAACTTTAAGTGTGTGCCCTGCCTATGGCAGGGATTGGGGACAAATAAGACAATGCCCTGCTGCCAGCTTTCCTGCAGCAGTGAACTAAGAGGAAGTGTTCTGTTCACAGCTGGCTCTGAAACAGTTTAAGTGTGTGCCCTGCCTATCTGGCAGACACCGGGGACAAGAGTAAGACTTTCATGCCCTGCTGCCAGCTTTGCCGCAAGTGAATTTTTGAGGAAGTCAAGTCTGTTTCTGTTCGCAGCTCTGAAACTTTAAGTGTGTGCCCTGCCTATGGCAGAAACTGGGGACAAATAAGACCATGCCCTGCCTGCAGAGATGGAGACATTTTTTTGGGAGGGGGGCTCGGGGGTCACAGGAAATCTGCAGCTGCCATTATCTTTTTTTTTTTTTACAGAGAAAGTTAGCAGCAAATTACAGTAACTTGATGTGTTAAATTCACAGCTTGACAGACTCTTGTTTTGCTAACTTCAAGCTTTTTAATTGCAGGCCAACATGGCTGGAGTTAAATTAGCAACTGCAGAGGGATGGTGCCAAAAATATGATCCAGAAAAAAATGGCTACAGATTAGCAGTGAGGGAGACTGTGCAGTGCGTGTTAGTTGCAAATTGTGCTGTGAGTACAGAGATAAGCTACGTGGGTTGAGGAACTTCAGTGAGGCATTAATTGTAGGGATTACAGGCCCCCAGCTAAAAGCTGACACCATCCGGAAACATCTTCTGACCGAGCAGCACAAGAAAGCTGTTAACATTTTGAAATTTGGTAGAACAAGGTCACCGCATGATATATATCGCCATTTAAGTTTAAAATGGGGGGGAAGGTGTTAGGTGTTTGGACCGAGACTTAGAACTTATTTAATTTATTTGCAGGGAGTGCTTTCAGTAATGCAGAGGAACAGCATAGAACGATTTTAGGCAGGTTGATGGAGATCCTGTATATGATGGCCAAAGAGGACATCCCTATCAAAAAGTTTGAAGCGATAGCAGAACAGGAGAAGTGCCATGGAGTTCATTTGGGCAATAAATACATTAACACTGTTAGCGGGAAAGAACTCACAATGTGTATTGGCAAGCACCTAGAAGAAAACCTGCTGGCAACAGTCAAAAATGCAAATTATTTTTCAGTACTTATGGATGGTAGTACTGACAGTGGTGTAATAGAAAATAAACTGGTTTATGCCATTTTTTTAAATCCCATCAATGGTCAAGTGGAGACTACGTTTTTATGAATGAAAGCTGTAGCAGATGGCACAAATCAGGGATCGAAAAATCTCCTTTTACACATTTTTACAGAGTATGGCCTTAATATAAAAACATGGTTGGGTTTGGGGCTGATGGGGCGTCTGTCAACATGGGTGTAAGACGGGGTCTTGCTGCTCTATTAAGGGAAGACATACAGTGGTTAGCTGGTGTTCACTGTTTCTCACACAGGTTAGAACTGGCCATAAAAGACACTTTGGATAACACCTATTTCAATGATGTTTCAAACTTTCTGACCCAACTGTTTTATCTCTATCAGATAAGTCCTAAGAGACTCGGAGAGTTACGGTCCCTTGCCCAGGCCATGGAGATGTCAGTTGAAAAGCCCAAGAAGGCCCATGGTGCACGTTGGGTACAACATAAACTTCTTGCCACCTGTGCTGTTTATTTATTTATTTTTTGTTCACTGGGTAGGTGCACTAGCCAAAACATGACTATTTTCAGGCACAACCCAGGAAAGTACAACAAGGAAAACACGAACGTATTACATCAATCAACAGTAAACAACAACTAGATAGGGAATACCATGACTTAACATGAGTAAACAAATAACATTGGATGCACGTTTACCAAGACAGTGCAGTAAGCTCAACTACAGCGTAATATAATATAACATGGTACTAGGACAGGCAGTGGTAAGACCAAATCATTCCCTGTAATTTGTGCCCATTTAGAATCTATGGCCGCAGACCCAACTCATGACCAGGTCAAAGCCAAGGGAGTGTTGCAAATTATGACTAAATTCCAAATGGTGGCATACCTTTTATATTTTGAACAGCTGCTTTAGCCACTTGCCAGGTTCTCACTACCACTTCAAAAAGAAGTAGGTGAAATGCCAGAGCTACTTAGCTCTGTTGAAACTTTGAGAAACACTCTTGACCATGCTAAGCAGAGTGGTCCCATAGGTGGCAGTGAGCTTGACATTCTCTTAAAAAATGGGTCTGATGTTCTTTCAGGAGCATGCGCTCAAGTCACATACAAGGGTGTGAAATTAACACAGTTTAGTGACCAAGTTGTTAAAACTTTTAAACAACAAACTAAGAAATACATTACAAACATTAAGAACTGTTGTGAACAAAGGTTTGGTTTGACTGATGAAAGTAATATGTATAACCATGCAAAAGCGTTAAGACACCAGACTTTGGCCAGCAGTTGCAGACAGAAAGGAACTGGAGCAGTATGGTAACAGTGACATTACTGCAGTAGCTGACCACTTTTCAGCACTTTTGCAGCCTGACTGTGACAGCACTCTGTTACTTGCAGAATGGCAAGAGTTTAAGATTTTTGCTCAAACCAGTTTCATCAATCTTTCTGCCTCTGCTATCTGGTCAAAGCTGGCATGTGATTTCCAAAATTCTTATCCAAATCTGTTGAACCTTGTCAATGTGTTGAAAGTATTTCCTGTGTCTAATGCAACTGTAGAAAGGTGTTTTTCAAGTATGAACAAGGTAAAAACTGACTGGAGAGCAAGTCTGGCAGAGGATACTGTAGAAACATTGATTCATATTAAAAAGCAGGGTCCCCCCTCCAGCTGAATTCAACCCAGACACGGTTGTAGACATATTTTTCAGTGTTAAACCAAGACATCCTGGTGATTTGACTGCTGAAGATGGTGGACCGCCCTCAGGTCCCTCCCCCCAATACAGGCCAGAATTACCAGCTACATGCCTGGTGGAGAAGAGTAGCAAAATAGATTGCACCCAATCCTTGTTGGTAACTGTGTGGTCGATCACGGTCCCAGGTGGTTACTGTGTGGTCAATCGCGGTCCTAGTTACGCTGGGGCAGGGGTTTATGTTTAATTTGTCATGACTCATGATCACGCTCATGAATTCACGGTCTGCTTTGGTAGACATCCTATCTCGGCTCTTAAAATGTATATGCTGCTGCACATTTTGCTGTATTTCTCTGGAAATGGTTAAATAAAACAGTATCAGTCTCAGAAATGTGTTTAAATGTGTATTTTATCAATATAGAGCAAGATAAGTAAATTTTATGGTGTTTTGAGCAAAAATATCAAGTTTTGGTAATTGCTAATCAACTTCGGCCAATTGCTAATCATTTTTTACTTTGATTAGCGAAGGCCGCTGATCAAGTTTCCGACATTAATTTATGCCTTGTAACATGATGTAAATATTTATTTGCACATTTCATTTACTCCATAGTCTTTTTACCATTATTTTTATTGTATGTCTCCATCATTTTATTCATTTATAGAATATGGTTGACCCTTACTGTGTATAGAAATCAGTGGTTTCAAAATCCTTATTGTGTACATTCTAAAAATAGTGTTGTGCATGTTCTATGACCAATGTGGCTGTGCCCCGCTCATGCTGTCTCTCGCTCGCTTTCTGCACTGTAGCGCTTCACTCGAAAAAGTAAAAGTCATGACACACGCATTACAGTTAAAAAAAAAAGTTTACTCATTCCAAACTATATACTATAAAAATAAATTATAAGTGATACATTTAAAAACATATACCCATTTTAATCATTCAAAACCATATAAAAATAAACTATGGGTGACCATACACAACTTGCTCTGTGTTTCTATCTTGAGGCTGAGATATCTGCAAGGACCTCCTGAGCTTCATTCTCGAGGTCTGTATGCTGTTATCTAAACCCCTCAATAGAAACACAGGCTTGTTGTGTATGGTCACTCATACATTATTCCTTACATTGCTGTTACTGTTTACCTGTACTGATTATACTTGATAGCCCCCTCTTTAAATCCCCTCAGTCACACCTGGCAATGAGTTTCAGCTCAGTATGCATCTCTAAGTCACAAATTCTCTCAAATAAATATAATTAATTACCATCAATTAATAACTTACCAGGCAGCTGAGAAAAGTGCCGAAGACAACAAAACACTAAAAGCGCCAGGGACACAGTCCCTCATTTTAGATATCTGATGGCATGTATGATGTCTTCACAAAAACAAAACCTTAATATAAAAAGCTAACACAATATTACAGAGACACCACTGATGCAAGGCATCATTGGTAATGTCAGCAAATTACTTTGAAGGAATTTAGAATTTTCTTTGTGATGATTTGCATATATTACCCATGACACATTGCATTAAACAGCGTCAGATGCTGTTGGGACAACTCTGAAAAAGTTTAATACTGAGACACAATTCAGCTTATATTCCATATGTTTTTCTGTATATTTTGCCCTTATTTCTTTATTATTAAGTATATTTGCATGAAAACAGGATATCTGCCAAATCTGCTTATCTACACCTAACATTGCAATCCTGTTTGTGACATCACAGTCTATTGCTGTGGGGATAATTATGACGTCATAAACAAGGGGTTATGATGTCAGGTGTAGACAAGCAGCCAAAGCAGGACACAGTCTACGGGACAGTGACCTTGCTTTCACACAACTGCTTCAGTAATAAAGAAAAGGGTGAAAAGAGTGACAGAAAATATATGAAACATAAACCAAATTGTGTCTAAATTTTAACTTTTTCAATGTTTTCCTAATGGTGTCTGGGACTTTTTAAGGTTGTATGTGTAATTTTGTATTCACTTAAATGAGCGTCTAGCACCAAAAACAGCTGACAGAAAATGGAATGGTCTGCCAGCAGAGGTAGTGGGTGCCGAAACCGTAAACAGCTTCCAATAAGGCTGGGATACAGCCACGGGTATAGTAGCTACTCAGAGGGACGTGGAAATACAGAGAACAACAGGGAGACTAGGGTAAACAAAGAGCCCGCAGGGACAACAGGTCTTGGAATATGATAGGATAACATGGGCACACTAGATGGACTGTCAGTCTTTTGCTGCTGTCAACTTCTATTTTTCTGTGTCTAGTGCTGTTGGACGTCATTCTTTATTGGCACTGTGACCTCATTTGTTGTGACTCCACTAATCACCTGATCTGGCTGAAGGTGACTGGCTCTACTTGATCAGTTGTGATGTCGCAGTGAGTGAGGCCACAAGGAGAATAACACTAGATATGTCCTACAGGCAGGATTCCAGTTCTCTTCTTCAGTCTCCCACCAGCGTGGGCGACACAAAGAATGCTTTGCTTCAATTCCAAACTCACAGGCACGCATAGAAACAGAAACATAGACTGACGGCAGATAAGGACCGCTTGGCCCACCTAGTCTGCCCATTTCCCTACCTAGAAGATAAGCTGCAGATCCTATTTAACCAACAGCCTATTTCTTCCTACCTCCCACAAAAATTGCCTTATGTCTGTCCCATGCATTCTTGAATTCTCCCACAGTTTTAGACCCCACAACCTCCTCAGGAAGGCTGTTCCATGCGTCCTCCACCCTCTCTGTGAATCTCCCACTCTTCTCTGAACACCCCAGATCTAAGTCCCCCCAGTGGACATATATCCCCAGATCAGATGGCTGGATCAACCAGTCTAGGGGGAAGATCAAGGGTCTGGAAATCCATGCAGTCTGTTGAAGTGTGACAGGTGCAAAGAACTTTGCAGTACTGAGACCAGAAAATGTTTCAGTGTGTCAGTGCTATCGCCACCTCCAAACCAACCCTGCCCTCCCCCCCAAGTCCTTCGAATGCAAGCAGTGCGTTCCCTGTTTTACTAAGTGGAAATGCTGTAGCACAGGAGAATGGCCTGAGGGATATTTGGTCCTCCTGCCTGCGTACAGCAGCACATCAAGCTCAGAATGCAAACCCAGACTTCAGTAACAGCAAACAGCTCCTGAGCCACTTTGCCATTGGTCCAGCTGCCCGAAATTGTTTCCTTCTCTGCTGTTAGCCAAAGGCAAGGAAGCACATACCTATCCAAAGATTCCACTGCCTAACCCTGAAACAAAATAGCTGCTGTGGAGGGACTGAGTTTTAAAGGAACGGCGCAACAAAAAGTGCTTTTCCAAAAAGCTAATTTCAGCTAATTTTAATAGAAAATATTAGCACAACCATCAAATCTAGTTTTCTAGGTACCTCCTATGCTGCACACCATGACTTTTTGATTTTATTTTCTCAATCCTAACCTTTACCAGGTCTACAATAGTATTTCTATGCAAGAAGAGGCGGACATATTTTTTTTCTTGAGAATAAACTAAATTAAAACACTTATAAAATATTCCTGCTTTGGTGAAACTAGAAAATGTTACCACCAAATAAAAGCAGAAGATGGCAGAAATATTTCATAGTGGCAAAAAGGTAGGGTCACATTTTTTTTTGCCTAATTAAGTTGCACTGTTGCTTTAAATTTGAAAGCCACAACAGAAGTTATGTACCACTGACAGGCAGGCATGGAAAATGTGTGTTTGTGATTACTGAGTCAGCATAATAGCTTCAACTATATTACATGGTTGCAATAAATACAGAATCAAATCAAAGAACATTTAAAATAAGAGTCATAGTAGATGCTACGTACCGCTGAGAGACAGCTTCTCTGCTCCCTGATGACAGCGCAGCATCCCACAAAACCTGTGACCATCACGAGGGAACCAGCAAAGATGAGAATGTATGCAGAAAAGGCGAACGTACTAGATGCTAGGAGGCTCAGGTAGTCACTTTTCTCAATCAGCGTCCATGTGCCCACTGCCATTACTGTCACACCTCCCATCTAAAGACACACATTAAAATAGGTTACCAGCGCTGGCAATAATCTTCTCTTCTTTTTTTGGTGGTGGGGAGGGGGGATGTCTTGAAAAAACATGAGAGCCACATGAAATGCTGGCATGAGGGGAAGTTCTGTAGTTCTGCTACTGTTGATGGAGTTTTAACTTGTTGTGTAATTTCAATAAAATATTGTGTGAGAGGAAAATACTACACATTTGTACTGGATCCCTCCTTTGCAGAGAAAGTATGTATGTGTGTGTGTCGGCCTAGCTCTTGGTTCCTGCATATGAAATGGAAGTCCTCCTTGCCTTTGACACCAAATGTGTGATGGCCTGAATACAATCAGGCACGCATCTCCCCAGAGAACACAGACATGATCTCTGGGTAGTCGGGTGCCTGGCTGTATCCTGCACTTCACTGTTTCCAGATACTGTGTACAAAGTCGAGCCACTGAGTGACCTCTCACCTTCTGCTTCTCTGCAGTTGTAATCATAATCTCCTGCTTGTGAATTATACTTTCTTAATTCCTGTCTCCTCTAGCTCCCACCTCAGCTCTATCCTCACCGTTACCTCTGTGACAGGATTGGGTAGGAACCTGTCCCATCTATTAGGCAGAGAGAGTTAAAAGCAAATATCTATTTTGTCCTCTCCTATTCTGCCACTTGTCTGTCTCTTGCCTGATTATGGCATCTAGGAATTGGTCACTCTGATGGTCCCACAATTTCCCCCATTATGTCCCTTCCTTCACTTGCTCTTTCTATTCTTTCTCTCTCTCTCCCCCTGCTTCTCTGTGGTTAAAGTGCCTTATTAAGGTTCCCCAAATGCCTTTTTTTCACATAATATGCCATTGCCAGCCATGCTTCAGTCATAATCATTTTTTTTTGTTTTATCAGCATTTTGTCCTCCAGTTTTCTGTGTGTGTGGCCACACCCCCAGAATAATATCATACCAGGGAGCTGTTAATGTTTTACATACAGCAACAAGGAATTCTGGGTAATTCATAATGTTGACTTAAATGTGCCTTACTCAGAAGTACAGTCACCATATGTTGATAGTGGTGAGCACTTATATGTAAATGTAAAGCAAGGTATTGTGGGTAAATAAGAACCTGTTTTCCAATTTCCTTACTTTGAGATGATGTCTCATATTTCTGCAGTGATGTCAACAATCTAAGCTTTTGTATGTTTATTTTCACAGCAATGCACTGTGCACACCGCATCTAGCTGCAAGACTTCTATACTGAGAGATGTAGCCTCCTATTTCTGCAGTGAGCACAGAAATATAATAGCCTGTACACTAATGTACATTTATTTATTTATTTTTTGTTAACCGGGTAGGTGCACTAGCCGTAAAATGACTATTTTCAGATACGACCCGGGAGAGTACAACAAAAAGAGAACAGTTGAACAACAGCAACATGGGTACAATAATACAAATAGAGGAACAGTACAGCAGTGCTACAAAAATACAATGGGTAGAAACAACAAAAAATAATGGCAAGCATTATACAGATAATGGCAGTAAGATATATAATAAGTGCAGAAACCTCGGACTCGACCTGTGGAGTGAAAGGGTTAACAAGATAGCAAGGTTATACAGAGAGAAATGTGAGGAATGTTCAAACATAACAAGAAAGACTGACAGAAGGAAGGTCAGGGGTGGTAATTGGCAAAACAACAGTGGATGGTCAGCAACAAGGTTCGAGAGTGAGGCATTGTGGGTACAGTGCATACTGTAGCTGATTTGTCCATCTAAAACTAAAAAGTGGCACTATCCCTTTAATAACTTTGTTTCCCTGGTATGATGTCACAGATCGGTGTTACAGCACTGAGAAAAAAAAGGCCAGGTTATGTAAATGAAGCAGAGCACCAGAATAAAATGATTTTTTCATGGAAAACAGCTTTATTTGGCAGTTTGAATGGTAAGAGACCGATTCACAACACCTTATGGTTACTATTCCCATTTGCTATGGCAAAGGTTGGTAAGTCCTTTTAAAAACATATATGTGAATCTTTATGTGAAACTGGGGATCCCTTGGTTTGCAAATGCATATATGTATATTGTTCAAATGATTGCAGAAAACTATTTGGGTTTCTTAAAAAGATAACAGTCTATAATACAGGGGATTGACCTTGAGAGGTATTTTGATCTCCACAAAATTGTTTACAAAACTATCAACAGCAGGCCAGCTCCGGGACAGAATGTTCTATTTTGTTGCACCTGTTAAGACTAGAAATGTTTTTCAGGCTGGCCTCGGGAAAGAAATTGACAAAGTTCTGGCACATTTTGTGAGAAACAGGACATGCAACTTACAACAATCAGGATGCAGAGTTTAAGCTGTCAGGAAAATACATCTTATAAACAGCAATGTTTTGTTTAAAGAGCAAGTGAGATTATGATTTGAAAGACAGACTCTCAGATGTAGGATTTTGTGTTTGTGCTGCCTGTATAAAAAGCTATCCTGTACAATTTTTATTTGTTATCATTGCTAATAATAAGAAAACGCTACTTGGGAATTTTATAACTTTTCCTGATTTGCCTATGCTTCCTGACCTATCCCTCTACTACAACCTCCTCTGCCCAGAACCTCTATTTTCCCCTTGACTCTGAGCTAATTTTTTTTCTCAGTTCTGCGGTGCCTGTAAGTCTGCATGATACCACCTCCAAAACATCTACCATGTACTTCACTGTCTCAATTCCGCCTCCACTACAATCCTTATCCATGCTTTTTTGCCCTCTCACTGTGATTACTAAAACTACTCTCTTTCTGGTCTAATTCTCACCTGTCAAAGACTGCAAACTATCCAGAATGCTGCTGTCCACCACTTCTCAGACGCCAAAGAGCATGATCTTATCAATCCTGTTCTCTCTGACCTCTGCAGGCTCAATTCCTTACAGGAACTAGCTCAAAATTGCATTACCTCATCTTTAAAAACCCCAGCATTCTACTTCTGCCCCATATCAGATCTTGTCTCCAGTTCACTGTCCTCATTCCGGTACCATGTCAACACAGCAAGACAAAAACAATGACAAACATATCAGCTAATCTACATGAGCGTGAAGAAACACAGCCACTGATAAAAACAGCGAGTGTCAAAACAGCGAAAACAACAAGAAAAAAAAGTAAAGTTAACAGAATACAGCAACACCGGAGCAAGTGCACTTTGTGGGTCATACCTAACATGGCATTTTAATGGCAATTTCTTTGCCCCCACACCCCCATTTCATATATATATAAATATATATATATACTGTATATATCTATAAAACATCGCTGACAACGCACAATTAAACACAAAATACATATAAGCAAAACAAAATTAAAATCAGATCTGCAACAGTCCTGGAAAATGGCCAGATTCAAACCCACAGATATGCAGGGTACAAACCACTGAAAGCACCTCCTACCTAACCTATACCCTACTCTACCCACTACGGACACACGGTTTCTAACCCACACAAAAACTCACTTACTTCATACTATTAAAACGAGACTTAATAAACACGTTCACACTCACATAAACATGCACCATTAATACCCAGTAGCTCAACTGACATTCGCTATTTTTGAGTTGCTGTTATTCATGCCCTCAAATGCACTCGCTCTTTTGACGTGACCCCCCCTCATTTCTACTCTGCAGTTCTCAGTGACTCCCTTTCCCTTTTCAAATCTGGTCTCAAAACTCTTCTCCCTTACTTTCAACTCCCAGCATAACTGCACTGTCTTGCTGGCTCCTGTTTTTTTTTTATATATTCTCTTTATCACCTGGTTATCCTCGGCGACCCCTATACTATCCATCCCCCAGCCATATCACCTGGCTCCTCCGAGGCTTATCTTGACTGTCGTCCTCTGCCACAGGACTGTAGCTGTGCCTGGCCACCGGTGCAGAGCCTGCAGGGGGTCAATCGTCTTCCTGTTGCCTAGGGTGTTTTTCCACCATTTTTTTGCCCGCCCCGGTTGCTGGGGCGTGACATGTCAGAACATGCACATGGAGCTGTAAGCACGCTGCGGACTCCCATAGCACCCTTCCTTCATTAGCAACCCCAATCCATTCTACCCTCATGCCTCCACCTTGGGGCAGTAATTCAGTGGGACTTCCAAGCCACCCTCCCCGGGAGAGGATAGCTGTCCTCCAGTTGCTCAATCCTCTCCCTCCCCGACCAACACCCAACAACCTGTGCTCGCCACCAAACATGGGTTGCCGGTGTGGCAGGAGGTAAGGCGCGATGCCCTTCACCACTGGGCTGGCTTGGCTCCTGTTTTTTTTTTAACTGTTTATCATAACACCATCCATGACTGCCTACTGCACTTGTTTGCATAACTCATGATAATAACACATTAAGTGTTAAACAGCATGAGTAGGGTAAGACAGGACTACAGAGATTCCTGAGGGAGAATAGCATTGAGGGTTACACAACATCACTAGTGATAGGCCACGACCAGCCAGGTTATTGAGGGAGAATGCCATTGAGAGTTACACAGCATCAGTAGGGTAACACAGGACTAGAGAGGTTCCTGAGAAAGAATGGCACTGAGAGTAACAAAGCATGAGTAGGGGTAACAGGACTAGACAGGTTCCTGAGGGAGAATGGCATTCAAGACTACACAGCATGAGTAGGGAGGGGTAACACAGGTCTAGGCAGATTGCTGAGGCCGAATGGCATTGAGGATTACATAGCATGAGTAGGGGTAACAAGACTAGACAGGTTCCTGAGGGAGAATGGCATTGTGGGTTACACAGCATGAGTAGGTGTAACACATGACTAGACAGATTCTTGAGGGAGACTGGCATTGAGGGTTACAGAGCATGAGTAGGGACAAAACAAGACTAGACAAATTCCAAAAGGAGAATGACATTGAGTGTTCAACAGCATGAGTAGGGTAACACAGGACTAGACAGATTCCTGAAGGAGAATGGCACTGAGGGTTACACAGCACGAATAAGGCAACCCAGCACTAGACAAATTCTTGAGGAAGAATGGCATTGAGAATGACAAAGCATGATTAGAGGTAACACAGGACTAGGCACATTCGTGAGAGAGAATGGCACTGACCGTTACTCAGCTACAGTACAGAGACAGAAAAACAGAAACATAGAAGTTGTCAGCAGATAAGGACCTCTTGGCCCACCTAGTCTGCCCAGTTTACCCTGCCTACTGTGCCACCACAGACTCTACTCAATCTCTGTTCTTCTCCTCCCCTTGCCTACTACCAAGGTCCCCTTGTTTCTGTCCCATGCTTGCTTGAATCCCGTCACCATTTTGGCACCCACCACCTCTGCTGGAAGCCTGTTATAGGCAGCCACCACCCTCTCCGTGAAGACGTATTTCTTCACATTTCCTCTGAGCCTCCTTCCCCTCCAACTTCACAGCGTGACCCCTTGTTCTCAAGCTTCTTTTTCTAAGGAAAATGCTACCTTCCTGTACCTTATTAATACCTGCTAGGTATCTGAATATTTCTATCATATTCCCCTTTCCCTCCTCTCCTCCAGAGAGTACATATTCATTTCCTTGAGTCTTTCCTTGTAGGGCTTTTGATGCAGGCCCTGCACCATTTTGGTAGCATTCTTCCATTTTCCTGAAATCGGCCCTCCTGAAGTCCAGGACTTTCATCTTAGTACGGCTTCTGGCCCAGTCCTTATATTAAACCATACTGTACAGTGATCGCTGGACCCCAGGTTGTCACCCACCGTGACATCAGCAACACTGTCCTCGTTTGTCAGCACCAGGTCCAGTATTGCCCCCCGTGAGTGGATTCTTTACTAGTTGCCAGAGGAACACCCCTTGCAAGGACTCCAGGATGTCCCTACATCTGACTGTTGCTGCAGCTGGTTGGCTCCAATCCATATCTGGTATATACTTGGCAGAAGACTCCAGGAGAAAGGACTGCTGTGTGACTGAACTTCTCTGCTGGGACTAAAGTAGAAGAACTTTTGTATTTAGACCTTTAATTTAGGGTAAAAATACTAACATACAAAACAAAACAAAAAAAAGTGTGTGTTTGGGTTAACTGAACTGAATGGGTAACTGAAAAGTCATCTAGGTGTAAATCTCAGGTGACTGAAAGGACTTAACTGTTGTGAGGTTTAAATTACTTGTAGAAAGATCTGGTAAGTAGGGGGTGGCTTAGCTAGAAGGAAGCTACATTTGAAGACTGCCTTAGAAAGATTCTGCTAATAGCTTGGCAGAAGACTCCAGGAGAAAAGGACTGCTGTGTGACTGAACTTCTCTACTGGGACTATATTGCCCTCCTTCCCTCCCTCTACCCCCACATAAAAGCTAGTTCTATTTTATAGGCACAGGATTTGACTGACAACAGGAACTTCCTGTTTAGGGGCAGAAAGTGAGTGATCACAGAACCACCAAGGACCCACCATCCTAGAAGGGCAAGAGTAGCCTCCAGCCCCTAGCTGATGGAGGTCTGCCTCTGAACAAGTAAGTGGTCTACTGAGAAATATAGGATATTCTTGTCTCAGAACAGGACAATCAGGAGCTTAAAGGGCACACAGGCAGAAAGTAAGGAGAGAGAGAAAAAAACAGAGGAAAGAGTAAGGATTGCAAACAGTTAAGGGGCAGAAATAAGACATGATTGGAGTGGTGCAGTGCAGTGGCTGTGGAGCAGCAGTCTTCGGGAGATGTTCTGGAGGATGCGGTGTTGTCCCATCTGCAGGCACCTCTCTGGGCTGAGGGAGGAGGTTGCTCATCTCCAGGCTGAGTTGGCCAGGATTTGTGGGATCTCCTCTTCCATCCAGGGACCACCAGTGCCACTGCCCGTTGCCTCAGAGGTTGCCAAGAAAGAGGGCGGTTAGACCACAGTGGGCTCAGGGAGGGAAGGTGGTGGAACAGAGGCACATCCCTCCAGTTGTACCTCTCCACAATTCCTATGCCATTCTGGCAAAGTGTGGTTCCTCTATGGAGGCACCTACAGTGGAGACCAAGGAGGATGCTGGGAACCTCCACAAAGGAGACCCACAGGAGGGTGGCAGAGGACCCTGCAGGGGAAGGAAACAACTCCTGGTGGGGGACTCCATTGTTAGGAAGGTAGAACTGGGCAAGGAAGGGGAGAGGGAGGTAAGGTGCCTGCCTGGCGCCATGGCTTGGAGGGACAGGGAGCGAATCCTCAGGATTGCCAGAGCAGCTGCACAGGGGAGGGAGCTGGATGTCATTGTCCACTTAGGGACAAATGACCTGGCTAAGAAAGGGATTAGAGAAGTGCAGGAAGAGTTTGTGGAATTGGGGAGGGCCTTAGTCAAGTAGCATACGTTAACCTTCTGGAGGTCTACCCATCTATGGCATAGGAAGCTAGGTGTTCCGTGCACATGGGATTCAATCAGGGTTGAAAACTGGTGTGGAGCTCAGGATTTGGCTTCATTGGGGACTGGGGTCCACCTGGAGTGATGCAAGCCTATACTGGCATGATGGGTCTGCATCTGTCCGGGAGGGAACCAGGATCCTAGGTGATAGGTTTAAATGCTTCATTGGCAAGCTTAAACCAGCCAGGGGGAAGGCACTGGAAAGGAGCAGGAAAATCCCAGCCCCCCAAACAATCACGTAGTAAGTGTGGCAAACACCAACATGGAGGTGTCGATAGGGAGAAGGGCAGGGGTAAATGGAGAAAGTGACAAAGGCAAGAAGGACAGGGATGGGGCAAAAGGGGGTAAGGCCATCAGGAAATGGAGGGTAATGAGTACCAATGCCCGTAGTCTGGGCAACAAGCTCCCTGAGCTGGTGGCCTTAATGGAAGAGGGATGCCTGGATAACATAGCAGTCACAGAAACATGGTACACAGAGAACCATGACTGGGATGTTAACATACCAGGGTACATAACCTACAGGAGAGACAGGCAGGGGAGAAGAGGGGGAGGAGTAGCTCTCTATGTAAAGGAAGGGATAAAAGCAACTGAACAAAAGAGTAAACAGGGAGGAGAGGAGGCACTGTGGGTCACCTTGGAGACTGGAAAGGGCACCACAATCCGCACAGGGGTTGTGTACAGACCCCCATGTCAGGGGGGGAAGGAATGGACAAGGATATGATGGAAGGCATTCTTAGAATGGCAGAGAAAGGGGAGATACTGTTGATGGGAGACCTGAATATGCCAGATGTTAACTGGAGCACATTTGCTGCAGCAACATCCAAGAGCAGGGCCATTCTTGACGCCCTACAGGTGGCAGGCATTAGACAGCTAGTTTCGGAACCCACCTGTGAGGAAGCAATCTTAGACCTCGTGACTCAAACGGGGGCAGGAGAGGATCTTGGATCTAGAAGTAGGTTGCCATCTGGGGACAAGTGACCATCAAACAGTGTGGTTCACACTCAGCTACACAGAGTCAAGTTATACAAAAGTGAGGGTACTGACTTTAGGAGGGCTGACTTTGGCAAGATGGGAGAGTGCCTCAGAAAAGCACTAGCAAACAGGCTAGAAGGAGGTGTGGAGCAACAATGGGAATTATCAAAACTGCCATCACAGAGGCAACAAGCCTTTGTGTGAAACAAATAAACAAATCAAACGAAAGAAAAAGCCACTATGGTTCTCAAGAGAGGTGGCTGTGAAAGTCAGGAAGAAAAAGATAGCATTCCAGAAGTATAAGGAAACACAGAAGGAGCAGGACAGAGAGCTGTGCCAGTTAAGGCAGAAAGAAGCAGGGAGGGAAGTCAGAATAGCAAAGGCCCAAACTGAGGAAAAGATAGCTAACTCAGTTAAGAGGGGATAAAACCTTTATAGGTACATCAGCGAAGCGAAAGACAAAGGAGGATAGTGAGGCTGGAATAGAATAAACGGTGGTGGGCAGAGGGGACAGTGAAAGCAGGATAATACTGAACGAATATTTCTGCTCAGTATTCACAAAAGAGGAGGGGGAAGTGCCTAATCCAATTAACAGAAGCACTCGATCCCAGTCCTTTCACAGAAGAAAGGGTTCTGCAAGAACTCCTAAAACTGAAGGTGGACAAAGCAATGGGTCCTGATGGAATTCACCCCAGAATTCTAAAAGAATTAAGGAAGGAACTAGTGAAACCACTGGCTACTCTTTTTAATAAATCATGGGAGGATGGTGTGGTACCCGAGGACTGGAGGAAGGCAGATGTGATTCCCCTTCACAAAAGTGGGACCAAGACAGAGGCAGGAAACTACAGACCTGTCAGTCTGACCTCTGTGGTAGGGAAAGTGATGGAGTCACTTCTGAAGGAAAGAATAGTTGAGTACCTAGAGGTCAGTGGAGCACAGGATCCAAGGCAGCATGGGTTCACAGCGGGAAGGTCATGTCAGACTAATCTAATAGATTTCTTTGACTGGGTGACCAAAGTAGTAGACCAGGGAGGGCTGTGGACATGGCCTACCTAGACTTTTGCAAGGCATTTGACACAGTCCCACACAAAAGATTATTAGTCAAATTAACCAGCCTGGGAGTGGGTCCCAGGGTGGTAGCCTGACCAAAAACATTGGCTGGACAACAGGACACAGAAGGTAATTGTAAATGGAGTCCACTCTGAAGAAAGGGCGGTTACTAGTGGGGTACCTGGGTTCAGTATTGGGTCCAGTCCTTTTTAATGTCTTCATCAGTGGCATTGCAGAGGGACTGGAAGGAAAAGTATGCCTTTTTGCAGACGACACAAAGATCTGCAACAGGAACAGGATTGATACACAAGGAGGCGTGGAAAGGATGAAAAGGGACTTGGCAAGGTTGGAGGAATGGTCTGACGTATGGCAGCTAGGATTCAATGCAAAAAAGTGCAAAATAATGCACCTGGGAAACAAGAACCCAGGGGAAGAATACACAATGGGTGGGGAGGTAGTAACAACAACAAAACAGGAAAGGGACCTGGAAGTAATCATATCAGATGACCTTAAGGTTAGCAAGCAATGAGAAGGCAGTAGGGAGGGCTGGGGGTATACTGGGATGTATAGGGAGAGGCATCAGCAGCAGAAAACAGGAAGTTGTTATCCCTCTGTACAGACAGTTGGTGAGACCCCATCTGGAATACTGTGTCCAGTTCTGAAGACCCCATCTCCGCAAGGACATAGACAGGATTGAGGCAGTCCAGAGGAGGGCAACTAAAATGGTGCAGGGTCTGCAAGAGAAGCCGTATGAGGAGAGACTAAAGGAGCTTAATATGTATACCCTTGAGGAAAGAAGGGAGAGGGGGGACATGATAGAAACTTTCAAGTACCTCAAGGGAATCAATAAAGTCCAAGAGGGTAGCATCTTTCAGAAAAGAGACTTGCAAGAACAAGGGACACAATTTAAATATAGAAGGAGGGCGTGTTCAGGGGCAATGTGAGGAAGTATTATTTCACAGAGAGGGTAGTGGATGCATGGAACAGCCTTCCTGAGGAAGTTGTGGTGTCTAAAACTGTGGGAGAATTCAAGAATGCATGGGACAGACATAAGGCAATTCTTGTGGGGGCAGGAAGATATAGGCTGTTGGTTAAATAGGATCTGCGGCCTATCCTGTAGGTAGGGAAATGGGCAGACTAGATGGGCCTAGCGGTCCTTATCTGCCATCAAAGTCTATGTTTCTATGTTTCTATGTTACATCTGACTGTTGCTGCAGCTGGTTGGCTCCAATCCATATCTGTAGACTGAAGTCCCCCACCAGCAACACCTCCTCCTAAAGGACAATGGCACTGAGTGTTACACAGCATAAATAGGGGTAACACAGGACTAGACAGATTCATAAGGAAGAACAGCATGGAGGCTGGTAAAGGGAGAATCAGGAGGGATGTGAGAAAGTTCTTTTCATAGAGCAGGGTGGGGGTAAGAAGAATGAATTAAACTGCCGAGAGAGGTGGTTATAGCCAAGACCGTGAAGGGACAGAGGGAATACTGGAACCTGCTGGCAGAAAAGGGAAGAGATACCTAGAAAACAGGGTGGAGTTCAGCCACTGGGGCTACTGGATCTTTAAATCCGCCCAGTGTTAGGCTGAACATGGAGCTACGTAAGGAAATGGACAGACTGGATGGACAATCTGGCCTTTTTTGCCAACATAGTCTATGTTTCTATGAGTAAGGGTAACCCAGGACTACACAGCCAAAAACCCTGGAAACCAACTTTCCTGCAAAAAATTTCACCAGGCTAAAAATGTTCATGCAAAGGGGGACTAAAGTTTATTCATATAAATATAATTAAAGAGCTAGTGTACTGACTAAAACTAATATTATATTTTAAAAAGCATCCAACCATTATCTTTATATCTGAAGTACTTTTTTATTTTCCCTTTGTTTAATTAGAAGATCGTTTACCTGATGTTAGTAGGAGTGATGTGTGTGGAACAGCTCTTAGCCTGGCAGCTGACGTGTCTTGCTCTACTGCCCCCACTAAATCATCAGCATCGTGACTTCAGTGACTGTGACATCACTGCTACTTAGGAACAGCGAGTGAGTGACTGCAGGTCATTCACCTGTGATGTCACTGTCAGTGAGATCATAATGCTCATGATGTAATGTGGGGCAGTAGAGTTAGATATGTCAGCTGCCAGGCTAAGAGCTGTTCCACACATCCAGCACGATATTATCATGTAGAATACTTCTGATGAGCAAAAGAAAAATGAAAAATACTTCAGAAATAAAGCGTTATAACTGACTACTACTTAAAACTTGTATTATTTTCCTGTCTACCTGTTTTGGCTCCACTAGCATTTTAAGCTTAAAAAAGCCAACCACAGCAGCAGTGAAACAAAGCCTTAACATTTTGCACTGTGACATGGCACATCGTCAAAAGTAATACAATATCGTGAACTACATGCTTTTATAGTTAGTGTCCCTGGTAAGCCCTCACCTGGAGTACTGTGTCCAGTTCTGGAGGCCACACCTCGGGAAAGACATAAATAGGCTGGAGACGGTACAGAGAAGAGCAACTAAGATGGTGCAGGGCTTGCATCAGAAACCGTACGAGGTAAGACTAGATGATGTCAAATTATACTCCCTAGAGCAACGCAGGCATTGTGGAGACATGATCGAAACATTTAAATACCCTATAGGCAACAACTGGGTGACCATGCAGAACCTCCTTCAGTTAAAAGACTACAACAGGACTAGAGGGTATGACCTTAGACTTAAGGAAGGAAAGTTCAGGAGCAATATGAGGAAATTCTTCTTCACATAGCGTGTTGTAGAACCATGGAATAGCCTGCCAGAGGGGGTGGAGGAAGCCAAGAAGGTGGGGGAATTCAAGAGGGCATGGGACAGACAATGTGGGATACTTAAGCAGGCAGCTAAGTGGGAGGGGTGGGTAAGAAACCAAGGGCAGACTTAATGGACCATACGGCCCCCATCTGCTGACAACTACTATGTTTCTATGTTTGTGCAAAACATGGGGACCTTAAGCATTAATTTAGTAATTGAAAAAAACAACTGAAAACAGTACAATGCTAACTAAATCAGGGAACAGAGAGGGACACATTTCAGACATATTAGTAGCTAACACAAATAAATCATTTAATTTAATCATTAATGTATCGAATAACTTAGAAAACTGCAGAATAGATCACTTAGGGTCAGCAAATGGAAAGGGGATAAAGAACTGTTTTGACCCTGAACTACTTCTGTAAATAATTTTAACAGCAGTTGGTTCTAATGTTTGGGGCTTTGGTTCTAATGTTTGGGGCTTCTCTCGTCTCTGCAATTTTTCTGTGTTATGCGGTCCTGATGTTTCAAGTATCTGTGTACCATGGGGACCAATAAGCAGGAACTGAAGCCTGCAATCTGCCCTGATCAGCTGGAACAGAATGAAATAAATCAATACCTTAGTCAGCAAATGAAATTTATTTATGTTAGCTGCTAATATGCTTGACATGTCTCCCTCTCAGTTCCCTCATTTAGTTAGTATGGTGCTGTTTTTAATTGTTTTTTTTAATTACTAAAGTAATGATTGAGATGCACATGCTTTGAACAAGATGCACTTACTATAATAGCGTGTAGTTCACAGTACTGTACTGCTCTTGACAAAGTGCCAGGTTACAGTGTGAAACACTGAGGCTTTGATACACTGCTGCTATGGTTATGTAACCCCCCTGCAAATGGGGGTTCCCAAAAGACTTCCAGGAGCTTGCTTGAATGCTCCAAGCCTGAATGGTGTTTGGCGTTTAAGCCATTTATCAGTGAGTGTTTTTAGAGCCTCTGGTACTGTCTCTTTAAGAGCTGTCTGCTTGCAGACATAATTAGTTTGTATGGGGGGACTGTGTGCTTCTCTGTTTGAGTACCACTGAGCTGCTGCCAATTCACTCCATTTTTGCAGTCACTAGGAGTGCAAAGGGAACCTATCTGAAAAGATGTAACTGTTTGCCAGAAATCATTTAGAGTAATAATGAAATGACAGTTTGTCTAACCTGCTTTCTTTGCAGTCAGAACTGTGTCTGCCTAGTTCCCCATTCTGGTTTTGAACTGCTGAACTGGACCAATCAGTGTGGGGTAAGCTAGCTCTAAAATGGTGCCTTGGACGAATCAGAACTTGACTCATAATCTGAGCCAGCCACAAGAGGATTGTATGGGCAGTGACTCTGGGAGATGTAGTTTAGACTTGGCGCCTTTTGGACCAACAGCAGCAGTCTATTGTGGTGACAGCCAATCCAGTCAAGAACTGGGAGGAACTCAAAGGAAGTGCTCGGTTTTGTCTGTTGGAGTTTCAGTTGAACTCTGGCAGTGAAGAGGAAGGAGCCCAGTGCTTTTCAGTGTGCAGTTTTAGTCGGAACGTGTGTAAGGCCCTGAGTTCTGGTCTGCAGCTTGTGTAACTGCTTGTTAGGACTGAATCCGTCCTGTGAAGAGAATCAAAGGATATCTGAAGAGTAGAAACCAGGCTCACCCTGTAGAAGACTGGAGGAATTGCTGAATTGCACTCGGTCTGTCAGGAACTGAATCTGCTGTGTGTTCTCCCGGGTATTGTGCAGTAATTGCGATCGGGATACAGATGCAGCCTGCCTGGTATAGTGCTTTCTTTTTACCATATAAATGTGTGAAGAGGTTTGTGTACCTCAAGCGAATCCTGCTGCCATTAAGTGACTTTTGCCTGTGACTGTTTACCGTATAAATGTGTGAGGAGTCTCTTGGAGCTCAAGAGTAGCCCTGCTGATGTTGAAGGACCCTATCTTGTTTGGAGGTCGTGAGTACTAATTCAGGGTCGCTCCCTGTTGAATTGCCACATTAAATCCAAATGGAATCACTGTACTGCTGACTGTTTAAACTAATTTTTCTTTTCTCTGTGTGAAAGGGCCCCTACCAGCTGCCACGGTTTGGACTAGCCACTAGGGCTTGGGTACCCAGGGACAGTAACTGATAGGGATAGGCCTGCTGCACAGAGCCACAGGTAGATGAGTAGAGTGATAAGCTAATTAACCTGATTTCCCGTCCTTGTTATATCCCCTAAATAAATCAGAGCTGCTTGTTTCAGCAAAGTTATACTGCCTGAGGTATTTGTCTATATTAAAGTACTGTACTGTGATTGTTGCACTGTATCTTATTTCACAGGAGGTCCCAGTGCCGGAACCAGTCCTGGGGTAAGTGTATACTGTGGAGGTAATTCTGATATATTGTGTGGGCCACTAGTGGAAGAAGGGGTTGCAGTATCCCAGAGGGCTGTGATCAAGTTAGTTTAACTATTGCAAACCCTGACCTCTGGGTGGAGGCACCCGCCATTGGATCCAGGCCCCTCAACCTGTTAGTGGCAAATCAGGCAGGGGTAGTAGCCCCTGGGATAGCGCCATCTAGGGGTTACAGTTAGCTTTCTTTTTTCACTCTGATTTATCCCTCTGTCCTGATGATCCCCATTTTGGCAGCCCTTCCCAATCTGGTAACCCACCATTCCCAAGTCTTACCTTTGGTGCCCACACAACTTACCCTTTGTGGCAAGGATGCGGGGAGACCAGAGGTGAGACCAGGGGCGGGACTGAAAGATTAGAACGGGAAGGGAGGAGATGTGCAGATAGGGACCAGGAAAAGGTAGACATCCTGAACAAATACTTTTGTTCACTGCAGTGTCCACAGAGGAAGGAAAAGGGGATGAGTCACTTTTGTTCAGTGTTCACAGAGGAAGGAGACGAGGAGGGGCCACTTTTGTTCAGTGTCCACAGAGGAAGGAGAAGGGGAGGAGTCACTTTTGTTCAATGTTCACAGAGGAAGAAGGGGAGGGGGCACAAAATAGTAACATAACATTGGAGAAAGGGTGCTGCATACTAGTTGTTTTTTGAAGGTGAGAGTCCTGAAGGGACTTGCTAATCTGAAAGTGGACAAAGCAATGGGGCCAGATAGGGTGCATCCAAGGGTACTGACAGAGCTTAGGGTAATAGTGGCTACACCTCTGACAGGTCTATTTAACAGTTCAGAGGAAACATGAGTGGTTCCAGAAGACTGGAGGAAGGTGGATGTAGTTCCACCACATAGAAGTGGTAGCAGGGATAAGGCTGTCAATTACAGGCCAGTCAGCCTGACATCGGTGGTGGGAAAGTTAATGGAATCACTGCTGAAGGAAAGGATTGTGGAATATCTTGAATCCGGTAGGTTACAAGACCCAATGCAGCATGGTTTAATAGGCGGAGGTCATGTCAAACATAGAGGATAATGTATGGTCATCGATTGTTAACCAGTTTGTTAACCATCAAGAGGTTGCCAGGGCAACCGTGTAAGCCTCAAGAGCGAAGCTCGAGAGGTTTACACCGCCATAGCAACCTTGAGATGGTTTTAAAAAAAATAACAATTGACGACTGATGTACCATATATTATATTTTATAGTGTATGGTATCGTTAATGTTTAAAAAAAAAGAAAACAGGTCCTTACTACAGTTTTTTTATGTCACTGCTTCTCTGCTCAGACTGTTCTCGGTTATTAACCCATCGATGTGATGTACCATCGATGGGTTAACAACATTGTGACATTGCATCGATGGTAAAACATTTTTATAAAAAGGTAGATTTCTAACTATAACAATGTTCTACCATACATTACAAATCTGACAGATTTCTTTGAGTGGGTGACAAAAGATTTAGATCAGGGAGGAGCAATGGATGTGGCCTACCTAGATTTCAGTAAGGCGTTCAACACCGTTCCACATAGGAGAAGAGTAAACCACCTCGAAGCTTGGTATCCTATGAGTGGGTCCAAAGGTAGCAAACTGGATAAGAAATTGGTTAGGGGATAGGCGACAGAGGGTGGGGGTAAACGGAGATCACTCTGAGGAAGGGAGGGTGACCAGCAGAGTGCCTCAGGGATCAGTGCTGGCACCAGTCACCTTTAATGTCTTTATAAGTGATACAGCAGAGGAGCTGGAAGGGAAGATCTGCCTCATGTGGACAACACCTAAATCTACAATAGGGTGGACACTCCGGGGGGGGTGCAAAGGATAAGCAGAGACCTGAGAAAACTAGAGGGGTAGTCAAGAGTATGGCAGCTGCGTTTCAATGTAAAAAAAAAGCACAAAATAATGTACTTAGGGCACAGAAACCAAGAGACAGAGTACAAAATGGGTGAACTGGTAGCAACGACCACCAAACAGGAAAGAGACCTGGGGGTAATCATATCAGATGACCCAAGGTGGCCAGGTAGTGTGACAAGGCAGCAGGGAGGGCTACTGGGGTGCATAGAGAGGGATATCACTATCAGAAAGAGGGAGGTGGTGTTGCCTCTGTACAGATCGCTGGTAAGGCCCCACCTGGAGTATTGTGTCCAGTTCTGGAGACCACATCTCTGGAAAGATATAGACAGAGTTGGAGGCAGTCCAGCAGAGGACAATTAAAATGCTGCAGGGTCTGCAGCAGAAGCCCTACAAGGACAGACTAAGGGACCTCATTATGTACATCCCAGAACAGAGGAGGGAGGGGGGGGATAAGACAGAGATCTTTAAATACTTCACGGCGGTACCATAGATACCCGCATATATGTCGGTTAGCATGCAAGTCGGGGGATATTTTTCTTTAGTTGCAGGAAAAGGTTTTGTCTTTGACCTGCGTATAAATCGGTTCTAGTAAGTTTACAATAAGCTGCCACTGGCTGGCTTACATAATGGAGAGTTGACCAAGTGTACAGAGTTAATAAAATAAAAACGCATTGGATTCTCATGAATTATTTCCAGTTTTTAATATATTGATTGTATTTATTCTAATTTATTCCTTTATTTCACTGTATGTAACCTAAAAAAAAAAAAAATTAAAAAGTAAAGCTGTATTAAAACAAACTGCACTACGAGCTCCGCTTTGATTTAGAGAAGCAGTCGTTTTATTAGTGTTAGCTTTTCTTTTAATGCTCTTAGCCAAAATTAAATTCAGAGCCAGATGCAGACAGTCCTTTTTAAGTTCATTCACACAGTGACACTGGCTGTAGAGCTTTTTAAGTTGATTCACAGATCAGCTGCTAACACAGTGACACTGGCTGACCCAAAATTAAATTCAGAGCCATACACAGTCAGCACTTTTTAGATCATTCACAGATCAGAGACGCTGGCTAAGAAAACAAATATAGAGCCAGACCCAGTCAGTACTTTTCACACTGATCCGAGCAAACATTAAATTCATAGAAGCCGGTCGTATCTTAACATCAGTACAAGTACAAGTGGTGTCAGTATGAGAGTGGGCAGTAATTTTCTCCGAGCCTAATGGTAGCACACACAAACAAGGTTTGCTTTATTTTCGCTTCTCTCCTGGCACATATTTTTGTCTAATAGTAACAATAACTCACGTATAAGGCGGGACCCCTTACTGTGCATTGTATGTTCAGTAGCAAAACTCCGACTTATATGTGCGTATATACGGTAAATAACGTACAGGAGGGGAGTATTTTTCAGAAGAAAAGGTGCTCAAGAACAAGGGGACATGCTGTGAAGCTGGAGGGAGGTAGATTCAGGAGAAACGTGAGGAAGTACTTCTTCACAGAAAGAGTGGTGGATTCCTGGATCAGCTTTCCAGCGGAGGTGGTAGAGGCGAAAACAGTGGTGGGGTTCAAGAATGTATAGGATAAGAACAAGGGACTCATAGTGGAAAGGAAAGCGGGGAGGGAGAAAAAGCTGTAGATCGGGCAAGGTTTGCGGTAATAGTGTTGGTAGGGAGCAGTGGACAGACCGGATGGACCAAGTAATTCTTATCAGCCATCAAATTCTATGTTTCTATATTAGTCCCGACCACCCAAAGCAAGACTCGGTGTGGATACCTGCATGGTGGTGCCAGGCCTGTGGAAGGCAGTCTTCATCCCATGTGACAGGACATTCTTTTTCCACTTGTTTTTCTCCCTGCCCATCAGTGTGCAGTGACGCACAGCTTTGTGCCAATGTCCCCATGCCCCACTGAACTTCTCGAATGCCCTGACATCTAGCCTCTGCTGAGTGTCAGGTGTGCTGCAAGAAGAGTAATCCACCCTCTGCCAGAGAGGAAAGCAGCTCTCTGGATGCTCAATCCTCTCTTTCCCTGACGACTACTGCCAACTCGAGTTCACCTCCAAACCCAGGTTGCTGGCGTGGTGGGTGGCAATGCTGCCACCATACACTGGGTCAGCACGGTTGCCTCTTTTAACCTTACTTGTATTTACATAAATCACAATTTGCACTAACTTTCTCTGTCTGGTGAAATGTTTTTGCTGGAACGTTCAGTTGCAGGGTTGTTCAGTATGTTTCAAATGAGACCGATTTACCTGAGCATCAACCTGATTCTCAGAGCGCTTTTTTGTTGTTGTTGTCCTAATGACACAGGACTACACAGATTCCTGAGGAAGAATGGCGCTGATGGTTACATAATATGAGTTGGGGAGTAACAAAGGATTAGACAGATTCCTTCAGGAGAACGGCACTGAGCGTCACATAACATGAGTTGGGGTAACGCAGGACTAGACAGATACATATGAAGAAGCCAGCAGAAGAAGGCCATTTGGTCTATCAAGTCTGCTCATGTTGCAGGGTCCACAGTTTGAGCTACTGTCCCTGCCCCCTCTCTCCACTCCTCCCATCTTCCCTACCCATGACCCTTATCCTCCCCTGTACCTGTCCCAGCCTCTCTTAAAGCTTCCGACTGTCTTCAACGAGATACCTCTTCTGGCAGCGCATTCCAAGTATCCACCACCCTCTCTGTGAAGAAGTGCTTCCTGATCTCCCTCCTAAACCTCTTACCCTCCAGCTTAAGACTTTACCCCCTTGTGTTATGACTGCCACTCAGCTTAAAGAGACTCTCCTTATCAACCTATTTATCCCTTTCAAGTACTTGAAGGTCACAATCTTGTCCCCCCTCTCTCGTGTCTTCCACGGAGTACAGGTTCAGTGCCCTCAACTTCTCCTCATATGCCTTACTCTGCTGACCAGTTATCATCTTTTTATCCCTCCTCTGGACCTTCTCCAGCAGGTTAATGTTCTTTTTGAGGTGTGGGCACCAGTACTGAACTCCATACACTAGATGTGGCGTTACCAGTGACCTGTACAAGGGCAGTATAACTTCCTCTCTCCTACTACTGATCCCCCTAGATATGCATCCCAGCATCTTGTTTGCCTTCTTTGCTGCTTTCTTGCACTGTGTGGAGTGCTTCAGGTCACTAGTGATCATCACTCCCAGGTCCTTCTCCTCCTCTGATGCAGATACTCAGACTCCACCCAGGTAGTACTCTGTCCTAGGATTCTTGGCTCCAATATGCATAATTTTGCATTTCTTGGCATTGAAGCCAAGCTGCCAGATCCTAGACCATCTCCCTAGCTTTTCCAGATCTTCCTGTAGGTCCTGTACTCCTTCAGCTGTGTCCACTCTCCCACAGAGCTTGGTGTCATCCATGAATAGGAACATTTTGCCCTTAATGCCATCTCCAATGTCATTTATGAAGACACTGAAGAGCACCAGCCCCAACACCAACCCCTGTAGGACCCCACTGGTTATCTGTCTTGTGCCAGATAACTCTCCTCCCACAACTACCCTCTGGGTTCTGTCCTTCAACCAGTTTTCCATCCACCTGGCCATCTTCTCCCCAACCTTGAGATCCACCAACTTCCTGATCAATCTTTTGTGGGGCACAGCGTCAAAGGCCTTGCTGAAATCAAGATAGAGGATGTCTGCCACTTGACCCCTGTCTACTGTCTTTGTGACACAGTCAAAGAAGTCAATCAGATTTGTTTGACACGATCTCTCCCCCTACCAATGGACCATGCCGCCTCGCATCCTGGAGACCATGCTATACATATTCCACCAACCTTTCCTTTAGTATGTTCTCCATGAACTTGCCCACAATGGAGATCAGACTGACTGGTCTGTAATTCCCTGTCTTCCAGGGAGCACATGTTCAGTGCCCTCAACCTCTCCTCATATGCCTTACCCTGCTGACCAGCTATCATCTTTGTAGCCCTCTTGTGGACCTTCTCTAGCAGGTTAATGTCCTTTTTGAGGAGTTGAAAATGAATGTCTGTAATTCCTGCAAGAGTACAGCACTGCGGGTCACACAGCATGAGTAGGGGTAACACAGGACTAGACAGATTCCTGCAGGAGAATGGCACTGAGGGTCTCACAGCATGAGTAGGGATAACACAGAACTAAGATTCCTGTAGGAAAATGGCACAGAGGGTCACACAGCATGAGTAGGAAGAACACAGGACTAGACAGATTCCTGCAGGAGAATGGCAGAGAGGGTAACACAGCATGAGTAGGGGTAACACAGGACTAGACAGATTTCTGCAGGAGAATGGCACTGAGGGTCACACAGCATGAGTAGGGATAACACAGGACTAGACAGATTCCTGCAGGAGAATGGCAGAGAGGGTCATACAACATGAGTTGGGAGAACACAGGACTAGACAGATTCCTGCAGGGGAATGGCACTGAGGGTCACACAGCATGAGTAGGGATAACACAGAACTAAGATTCCTGCAGGAAAATGGCACAGAGGGTCACACAGCATGAGTAGGAAGAACACAGGACTAGACAGATTCCTGCAGGAGAATGGCACTGAGGGTCACACAGCATGAGTAGGGATAACACAGGACTAGACAGATTCATGCAGGAGAATGGCAGAGAGGGTCATACAACATGAGTTGGGAGAACACAGGACTAGACAGATTCCTGCAGGGGAATGGCACTGAGGGTCACACAGCATGAGTAGGGATAACACAGAACTAAGATTCCTGCAGGAAAATGGCACAGAGGGTCACACAGCATGAGTAGGAAGAACACAGGACTAGACAGATTCCTGCAGGAGAATGGCACTGAGGGTCACACAGCATGAGTAGGGATAACACAGGACTAGACAGATTCATGCAGGAGAATGGCAGAGAGAGTCATACAACATGAGTAGGGAGAACACAGGACTAGACAGATTCCTGCAGGAGAATGGCACTGAGGGTCACACAGCATGCGTAGGGATAACACAGGACTAGACAGATTCCTGCAGGGGAATGGCACTGAGGGTCACACAGCATGAGTAGGGGTTACACAGGACTAGACAGATTCCTGCAGGGGAATGGCACTGAGGGTCACACAGCATGAGTAGGGATAACAAAGAACTAGACAGACTCCTGCAGGAGAATAGCACTGAGGGTCACACAACATGAGTAGGGATAACACAGGACTCGACAGATTCCTGCAGGAGAATGGCACAGAGGGTCATACAGCATGAGAAGGAGTAACACAGGACTAGACAGATTCCTGAGGGAGAATAGCATTGACAGTTACACAGCATGAGAAGGGATAATACAGGACTAGACAGATTCCTGAGGGAGAATAGCATTGAGAGTTACACAGCATGAGTAGAGGTAACACAAGACTAGCCAGATTCCTGAAGGAAAATGACATTGACAATGTATGTACGATATAGTTTATGTTTCAAAAATGTTTACTTTACTGTGGACCTCATTGAAAATGAGTTTTACTCAATCAAGTTAATCCCTATTCACATGAGAGCTATATAAATAAAAATATTTTACTATTACTACTACTACATTGAGGGTTACACAGCAAGGGCAGAGCTAACAGAGGACTAGACAGATTCCTAAGGGAGAATGGCATTGAGGGTTACACAGCATAGTAGGGGTAACATAGGACTGCGAGGGATCAGGCCATCACCGTGTTATGGTTGGAGGGCTTTTCTCCTATTGGGGCCATGCACGTGTAATGACTCATGTGCGCACTCCACCTCCATAGAGAAGCCCCTGGCATCCGGCATGGGGTCCACTCCCTTGCTGTCCCAGGTTGCTGCCACCTAAATTTCTCTATGTGGCCTCTGAATGACAGGACATCCCTCCTCCTCCCCCCTCACCCCACTCCCTCCTCCCTCCCCAGTGGAGGAGGCTAGCTTATGGATGCTCCATCCTCCCTCCCCATCCAGCCCCCAAGTGACCCTGGTCCAGTTCCCGAACCCAGGTCGTCAGTGCGGCAGGCAGTGAGGCAGCAGAGCCTCAACCTGCTATGCCACTGTGTTGGTGCTTGTTTTTGTTCATTTAATAATTAATTTTTTAAGCTTTCAATTTATGCCTCCATTTTTCTCCTTACCTGCCACCAAATCCTCCTGCCATCTTCCTATGCCCTTCTGCCTGCCGTAGGAGTCCTCTGACTGTCCAGTCCACTGCAAATCACTGCTTGGTGTCCCTCTTTGGAACCTCTGACTGCAACCCATAGCTTATCCCCGGTCAGGTGGGAACCCTACAATTCCATAAACCAGGGGAACATATGTTTTCAACAGTTAAGGTACAACAGGAGCAGTGAAGTTCGTAAGATCCTGCTGTGGCATGGCAGATGGGGGCCCGCTGGGGTGCTTTCCTCCCCCCTCTAAGTCCCTCCTCTTTTCTCACCCCTCAAAGGCATGGTACTGAGGGTCAAAACTTGGACAATAGCCTATCTTGACCCTCTGAACTCTCATGTTGACCGCGCACTGTGTGTGGGATGCCAATACGTCACTCGCAAGGTGAGGGGGTGCATACTGACGTAAAGTAACTCCAACAGGACCACTTAATTCTTCTTGCATGACATCCCTTTCCTTGTTCCACCATGGGACAGTCCTGAAACAGAAGCAGGAGCCCTCCTTTGCCATGGGAAAAGGTGTCCAAGGTGGGTGGCTGAGCCCTGCCTCGCCAGTTGGCACCAGAAGTCTCCAGCTCAGGGCATGAACTCAGGCCATCTTGATGGCAAGCAGTAGTGTTACAGCTGTGTTGCTTGGTCTATGGTGTATTTCACACAGTGTTTTCTGTGTGCGTATTTCCCCTGTGAGGGTCAGTTGTGTACTGCTTTCCATACAAAGCTATTTTTATTGATTTTATTTAAAACATATTTTACTAGATAAGCAAGTGTAACCAGCCAGTCCCTGGGGTTACTAGAATCCCATTAGTTTTAGAGCAGACAGATAGTCTGGGCAGTGTTCAGAGGGATTAAATGCTTTCTGTAAAACATTACATCATCATTTGCCTTGCTCTGTTGAGCAGAGGATAAGGTAATGCTGTTCGGAACTCTCGCAGCAGCATAAGTCACATTTGGCTAACAGCTATGCTGGAACTGTCAGTGTTCTTCTGAAGTTGGAGGCTGAAGGGAGAGGAGCTCACTGAGAGTTTGAGGACAAGAGGGCCTGCTGGCACTTTTGTTCGAGAGGGAAGGACCCTCTGTTTGTGTTTCTGTCATAGTACAGTTATCCAAAGACTGGTTTCCTGGGAAGTGGTGGCTACCAGATCCTGTAAAGCCCTGGTGGGGTGAGATTTTCACACAAAAAGATGGAATGGGACTGAGAAGTCATTGATTCTTTGGGGCAATCCCCTGAAAGACTGTCAGAGCAGCCCAGAGTGAAGAGACTGTGTGTGTTTTTACTTTAAAAGCTATGGATTTGTGAGAGAACTGTGGACCAAAGTGTTCTTTCAAATGCCTTAAAAGGGAATACCAAACCGTGAGTACATGGTTCATTTGAAGATAGACTGTGGGTTATCTGGTACCTTGTATGTGCCCACAGCTGGCTAGATTACAGGTACTCAGAACCTCTTTTCACTACAAAAATGTGCTGTTAATGTGCAGTCTCTGTCTCTGCTATATGACAATGCCCTAGAGACTGCACCTACACTGTAACTATACCTCCTGTACTAATACCAATACCCTAGCTACTAAATGTATAGGTCAACAGCCACCCAGGCTACTATATGTAAATACTTCCTTAAAACTGTGTTGTCTCACTATTGTATAGATCACTGTTACTACTGTACGACAATGCCCCAGAGGCTGCACTTGTATTATAATTGTTCCACTGTAATAATATCAATACCCTAGCTACTACATGTATAGACTTTCACCCACCTTGGCTATTATACGTAATTACTTGAAATGTGATGCCCCACTAATGTACTATGTCTGAATGTATGACTATACTGACGTGGAGCCTTTGTAAATGAGTCTATGACTCAAAGGGTTGCAATTCCTATGATTGGCTAAATAAATAAATAAGAATGTATGGATGTCTTTAGCAGCCCAGTGGGGTTGGAGAATCCAGTTTGTTTCCTAAGGTAATGGCAGAGAGTCTGACTTTGGCCAGAGTGAGCAGCCCCTCATTCAGGATTCAGAGTGGATCTACCAGGTTACAAGACAGGAACAGTTTTCCTGCAGGTGTTAACACGCCATCTCATCAGGTGTGTTCAAGTTTAAGAGCGTGGCAACACCCGTAATATATGTACTGGCTACAGATCTAGAGATCCCGCAGCACAGGGATGGATAAGTCGTTTGGGAAATGTTCATGTTGGACTTACAGTACTGCCAGAGTGTAAAGTGTTTCTGCCTGCAAAAGCTGTCATCTGCCCAGAACAGTACAGCCTTGAGGGACCACCCGTCTTGTTTACCATCTTGTCAGAAATAAAGCTATACAATATAATCCAAAACTTTATGGTTGCAGACAATCCATCTTTGAGTGACTTGTGACATATTCTTGGTGACCCAGAGATAGGAGACACACCATCCCCTGCCACCTACCTCTCTCCCGGACCGGGTTTAAACAGAAATGTTACTTTTTGTACCACCCCTCCCCCCACCTCCTAGATGCTTTGGCCAAGCATTTACCCATATGCCAGGGATGATATTTATTTATCTGCCAACTTTTGGTTTGTTGCCTTGCCAAAGTGGCAAGTAGGGGGGTAAGCCTTACAAAAGTTGGGGGGTGTGGGATACAGAAGCAGTGACCAGGAGTTACATTTCTAGTTGAGACTTGTGGTGGAGGTGGGGGAGACACACTCTTGAGAATTAACAGATAATAATTTAGGATGCGAACTGGAATGGAAAGCTACAACACGCACAAGTAAACAACTGGTGTATTTAAAACATCAATGAGGATATACAGTAATAGTGTAGACACAGTCAAGCTGAAAACCTGACCACTGTAGCAGAAAGATGGCAGGTACTGGCCAGAGGGAGGGGTAGTTATGGCAGGATAAAGGGTCCCAGCAGAACTCCTTAAGCTTCGACTGGACAGACCAAACCTAGGCAATGAAGTTAGGGTATTGGACAGGCTATTCAACAGCTGTGGGAGACAGAGTCTGTATCTGAAGGAAGTTTGGCCTGTGTTCCATTCAAAGAGGAAAGTCTGGAATATGTTGCCTGCTGTAGATCTGAGGGAACAGGGAGTGCTGGAAGCCTGGAAAAGGGTCCTATTTAGGTACTCAGGGGTTTTATAGCCTAGAGTTTGGCACCCAAGGAGGCCATACACAGTAACTGCTGTACCTCAGGGAAGCCCGGCCCATGTTGTTGTATAGTATGTTGTACGGTGGTAGTATAAGGAGAGCAAACCGGCAGAAGGCATAGAAGAAGGTGGTAAGTTTGGAAATGGCAGAGTTGGAAGCAGCAGAAAAGACCATATCCCCATATTCCTTGGTAGGGAAGATAATCCTTTCCACAGTGCATTTAAACAGCAAAGTAAGTGACAGCTAATAAAATATAATAAAAAAAAATAAAAATGCTTTCAGTGGGCCAGCCCTGTGGTGCGGTGATAATGTGACACACTGCTGACTCGGTGACCAAGGTTCACCTGCAAGGTCCTGGAATCGCAGTCTTTGACCAGCTGGGGACTGAACATGTGGGGGTGACATGCTCGGCTCTAGGGGCAGGAGGGCATGAGACAACTAGCATTCAAGAAAGCTCCCCTCCCCACCCAGTCATCCAATCATGGAGCTGTAGGGGTATCAGCTTGGAAAGTGGTCCCTAATCTGCACTCCCAGCTGGACGAAGGGTGCAGCTAGGGCTGGGGACAAAAGACAGAAAACTGGCAAACCATGGATAAAAATAGTAATTAAAGGGACTGTTCTGATGGCTCAGTCGCAGCACATCATGCTGCCGTGCAGGTGGCTGGTGTGCAGGAGCAGATGTCGCTAGCCACATCTACGGCAGCGACTCTGTATGGCTAGGGAGGGCTAGTGGCAGGAGCAGACATAGCTAGCCACATCTAGGGCAGCTACTCTGTAGGGCTAGGGAGCGTTGGTGTACAGGAGCAGACGTCACTAGCCACATCTAGGGCAGCGACTCTGTAGGGCTAGGGAGCGCTGGTGGCAGGAGCAGATGTCGCTAGACACATCTAGGGCAGCGACTCTGTAGGGCTAGGGAGGGCTAGTGGCAGGAGCAGACATAGCTAGCCACATCTAGGGCAGCTACTCTGTAGGGCTAGGGAGGGCTAGTGGCAGGAGCAGACGTCACTAGCCACATCTAGGGCAGTCACTCTGTAGGGCTAGGTAGGGCTGGTGGCAGGAAGTGGTACAACAGTGACCCCTGTAGACAGGCCATGGAACTTACCCTTCCCACAGAGATTAGTTGCTTGTGTGAGGCCATAAGGCACTGCTCACCCTCGTGGGTAGATGTAAGGGATAAAAACCAGGGAGAAAAAAAAAATTCCCTATTTGCATGCTGGCTCACAGGGCCTGATCAGGGTATATCCCTGTTAGACGGCATTGGGGAGGGGAGAAAAAAATAGATTGAAACAAAAAGTAGTAATTACAAAAAAAATGCTCTCAGTGAGTTTCACTTGGACTGACAGGTTCTAACAATAGCAATTTACATAATTACTTTCTCACAGCCAAGCAAACACCTTCATAAGGACGAGTCTGTGTTTCTTAAAATGTAGCATTAATTAGGCTGCTGTGTATCCATGGGTATTTTTAATTTTTTAATGTCTGTCATTTGCTTGGTGGAGAAAAGAGGCTAATCATTCCCTCTGCCTCGCATCCCCACCAAACATAGCTATCTGCCGAGAAGATATTTGTATTAAAATATTCAAGCAAATCCTGCACAAACCCCCAACAAAACACAACTGAATGTAAGGCATGAGAAAAAAACATTAACAGAAACTCGCAGAAACTCCTCCAACCTGTCATACCTCCACCCTCAGATAGTGTCCTGGTTTCATGGACTCATTTTGTAAGCCCATAGGACTGGTCAAGTTTAGCAGGAAGTACAACTGTTGAAACTTGCCTATGCGAAGAACAGACACATAAGTACTTTTCCATTTTTGTTGGCCTTGGCCTGCATTTTTCTTTACCTTCCATCCCCCTCCCTGGCAAATTTCTTGAAAGACTATGGATAATTGTAATAAGGGTTGACAGCATAGCCTAGAGGTTAGAGTATAATGAGTTGGGAATGAGCTTGGTACATCCAGCAGACTTGGGTTTGATTCCCGCGACCTCCACTTGCATACTGCGTGACTCTGAGCAGGACACTTAATCACCCCAGTTTTCCCAGGTCGCCCCTGAAAACAGGCACTTGTGCCTAGTGGACATTACCCAGTTACCAAAGAATAAGAAAAAAAAAAACTTTTTAGTAATCAAAAACTGCTGAAAAAACTCTCATCAGCTATAGACCAATTAAGTAAATATTAAGATTTGAGTGTATACAGGGACTATGCAGAAAAGCTGGTTCACACACCAACTGGGTCCTGTGACATCACTTGCACGAAAGTGAAACTTGACTGCCTCGTTGATGGGTTGTTGCGTTTGCTTGCTTGGGGAGGAGTCGAATGCCAACCCATTAGTGGCAAAGTGAAGGTTAAGTTCTTTGAGGATTCGCAGTTTATTTTCAACCATCCCATCCTTGGCCAGAATCTTTGTGGGAAGGGAGGAAGCAGCAGGATGGCCTTCAATGGATCTCAGTGTCTTCCAGATTTTTTGGGAGTTCCCTTTGGCCTGCTCCAGAGTGGAGATGTAGAAGTTTGCTTTAGTAGCACGTACACTTTTAACACAGGCATTTCTGGCAGTTCTAAACGCCTGCCAGTCTGCCGGGTTCTTTGTGTGCCTGGCCCTAGCCCATAGCTTGTTTCTATTGGTAAGTGCAGATTTGAGCTCTTGTGTGAACCACGGATGCAAGATTTTCCGCACCCTCATTTTAATAAGAGGAACATGCTTGTTAATTAGGGTGCTGAGGTTGTCATTTAGGACAGAGACGGCGGCATCAGCAGATTTGGCAAGATATAGGTCTTGCCACTTGATCGTAGCTAGATCGGTTAGGAAGTTTACCGAGTTGAATTTACGGAACGAGCGTTTGATTCTGAATTTAGGGTGCTGCTGGGTTTTAGATTGGAATCCTGTACATACAATGATACTGTGGTCGCTCATGTCATTATGGAAAACTGCAGAATGTGAGATTTTATGGGGATGCGAAGTTAAGATGACATCCAAGAGTGAGCTGTTGGCAGAGTTAGAAGAATTGATTCTTGTGGGTTCAGTTACTATCTGTGTAAGACCCAGCTCATCACAGATGGCTTTAGGAGGGATTTAGTAGTGAGCCAATCCATATTGAAGTCCCCAAGATTATTGTTTCGTGTTAGCGCCAAAGTTATGGATTTCAACATGTTAAGAATTTAAAGTTCTGACGGGGTCTATAGCCATCAATGATTGTGATGCACTCTGAGGATGGAAGGTGAAGTTTAAGCTAAAAATCTCGTATTCCTTGGGCTTAGTTTTACAGGAAATGCTGCTAACATCAAATTTTGATTTGGCATATATAACCACTCCCTCCGAATCCTTATCAGCCCTAAAGAGCTTGAAGCCCGGTATAGTAATTTGCAGATCAGTGTTGTTTTTTTTTAGCCATGACTCTGTAATTATAATCAGATCTGGGTCAATGTGGACTGCCCAAACTTGAAGATGATCAAGTTTTTTGAGCAGGCTTAGAATATTGACCATCATCAGTTTCATCCCAGGAGCAGCTGCAAACTCCGACAAAGAAGTGATTTGAGTTGGGGGACCTGGATTCAGTTCGACATTGCCTGAACAGAAAAGGAGAATTAGAAACATTTTCTTGAGGGCATTTATCAGGTAGAAGTGGGCTCTTTTCATATGGGTTCTTATGTGGTGTTCAGTCATTGAGGTACGTCTAGCCAGGGCATAGAAGATGCTGACATGGGCGTTCAAGGCTAGCATGGGAAGTGCACGGAAAGACATTGGCAAAGGGAGGAGAGCCAGAGGACAGGGATGAGAATTACAATGAAAATCTGACAGATTAAGAGTAGGGAAGCAATATGAAGATGCAGCAGGAACTATGATTGTGGGTTCCCAGGCTGGGATGACTTCTGACTTAGCATGGATCAGTGCTTTATGAGTCATCATTTTTGCCAGGATTAGAAGTAGAATGATAATGCAGGCCATATTACCCACGATTGAGTGCAGTGATTTGTGTAGAAAGACCAAGAATCCTTCTAGTGGCAGGTCTGTATAACCTGCTAATGGAAAACTAGCCACTTAACAGTAAAGCGCTATCCAGGAGCCACATATTATTTCAGGCAGGACCGGAACCTATTTTACTCCATACTTGTAATGTTTTTTTTTTGGTTCTTATTAAACCTGGGGATATTTGTAACCATTTCCTATTCCCCAGTAGCGCTTAGACATAGTCAACTTTTGGATACACATATTCCCTGCTGTTTGGGCTATTGTTTCCCTCCAGAGGTCCAAGGCACAAATTCCGAATAATGGTCCAATTGGTACATAACCCACTTGCACTATCTTATTTCGAATGTGGGGAGATGAGCCTGAATTTTAGCAGTGACACGCCCAAGATTATATACTTCTTAGGCAGGCACTCTCCAATCATGTTTTGCCGGTATTCTTGTGGTTTGCCAGGGCCCAGTTATCGCTTTTTGGCTATCAGCAAGAGAAGAGTTGTTTGTCTATATACATTTCTGTTTATTTTAAACTCCGTAGGGGTCACGCTGTTAGAATATATGTTGGAGTTAACAATTCTGGGCATTCATACATTTGGCTTAGTTCTTCTGTAACCTCTTGCCAATATTGTTTGAGATAACAACAAGACCAGATCACGTGCTCTAGGTCGGCCATGGCAAATCCACAATTTCACCATCATTTTCCCTGTTCCGCAGTCTTAAATTTGTCTATGAGTGCCGGGGTGTGGAAGAATCTGTGCCTAGACTTCCGGAAGTATTCCTTCCAGTAAGCAGTTGAAGCCACCTTTATGGCTGGGAGAGCTGTCTTTTCCCATGTCTGTGGGTCAATCTCCTTCCCCAGGTCCACTGACCAGCGTCTTTCTATGTTGTTTACTGTATCCCCTGGTGTTTCCCCCAAGACCCTACAAAGAGTGCTTATGAGATGGTCAGTCAATGTGCAACTGCTTACAAAGCAAGCTACAGGTCTGGCGCTGTGAGCATCAGTGTGCAACTGCTTACAAAGCAAGCTACAGGTCTGGCGCTGTGAGCATCAGTGTGCAACTGCTTATGAAGACCTAAAAGGTCTAATGCACGGATTATCACTGTGCAGCTGCTTACCAAGCAACCTACAGGTCTGATGTAGTGAGAGTCACTGTGAAACTGGACATGAAGCATGCTACAGGTCTGGTGCTGAGAAAATCACTATGCAACTGCTTACAAAGCAAGCTACAGGGCTGGTGCAATGGGTATTAGAAAGTGACAGATCTGGCACTGTGAGTGTCACTATGCTGCTGCTTACCAAGCAACCTAGAGGTCTAGTCTTGTGAGCATCACTGTGCAACTCCTTACAAAGCAAGCTACAGGTCTGGCACTGAGCATCATTATGCAGCTTCTTACCAAGCAAAATACAAGTCTGGCACTGTGATAATCACTATGCACCTGCTACCAAGCAAGATACAGGTCTGGCCCTCTGAGCATCACTATGCACTGCTTAACAAGCAAGATACAGGTCTGGCCCTCTGAGCATCATTATGCACTGCTTAACAAGCAAGATACAGGTCTGGCCCTCTGAGCGTCACTATGTACTGCTTAACAAGCAAGATACAGGTCTGGCCCTCTGAGCGTCACTATGCACTGCTTAACAAGCAAGATATAGGTCTGGCCCTCTGAGCATCACTATGCTTACGAGGCAAGCTACAGGTGCTATAGACGGCGGCTATGCTGACCTGACCTGAAGTTTAGTAGTTAGGGAGTTTCGTTTTTTGTTTTATTTCATTGTTATTCACAGTTTATTTTGTTCATTCCACGTTGTTTTTTATTATTTAAATTTTGCGATTTCGGTTTGAAGTCTGGTGCCAAAAAAGTTAAAATCGGAGACATGCCTGTTTAACCAGCATCCCGATTTGTACTATTCTAGTCTTTTGTAAAATCAGTTACCTACAGTTGGATTGCAGGGAGTGATTTTTTGCTCCTCTGCTGTCCTGGTGCCAGAGTTAAGGAGAACAGTCTGAGAGCTCGACTGAGCTGGAAGGAGAGTAGCCAGAGGCGAAGCACAGTCGAGCGGCTGGAACCAGGAGACCTTCCCGAACGAACTAGTGAGAGAGGAGCACCTTTGTGACCCAGGTGCAGAAATGGAAAGTGCTGAGGACTGCCCTATCCTGGTCCTCTATCCCTAATCTGGTGGTGCGCTGCGATGTTGATGCCAGTGGGCAGCTGCATTTGTGGCCCTTCTGATCTGCTGTATGGCTGCTGGTGAGCGTTTGCGGCTGTGGTAAGGTCCAGAGGAGGTTCGGGGGTCTGGGAGATGCCTCCTCTGGCCAGAAGAGGTGTTTGAAGTTTGGGTCTATGCGGAGTGGTGCCTTATTCTTGGAGCTCCTGGCCTGGTTGACTGTCTCCCATTCGATCTCTCAGCTTGCTTTATTTCCCTGGCTATTGTGGCGAGTTAAAGCCTGACTACTACAGGAACATTTTTGCCTCAACTGGTGGTATAGAGTGATTTGTACCCTTTTTGTATCACCTTTTAATGTAACCACTGCAATTTGGTGAACTGGAACTCTGGATCGAACTGAAGAGTTCTTAGGAAAGGATTTTACGTCTATAGCGGCCTGAATTATTGAAGACTATTGAGGATTGTTTGGACATCAGAATTAACTTAGTTGGTTTTACTGAGGATTTTATATTTGACTATTACATTTTAGTTCCCTCTACACAGTGAGAAATATTTATTTTGGACTTTATACTGGGGTCATGAGAGGACTCCAGTTGTGTATGCTGCATCCCCACTTCATGAGAGGTAGTGGGGGAGATAACATTCTGGACATTAAGAAGCCTGGAGTAGTGAGAGGACTTCAGTACTCTTAAAACTTCCTATGTTTATCATTTACTGTATTTTCTTTTAGATTCCATATTTATTCTGTGGGTGGGCATTTATATTTTGAGTGTGTTTTCTTACTTATGAATTTTGAGGAGGAAATATAGTTTTATAGGGAGTGAAAGCACAGGTTTTTGAGTTGGAGGATGTGTTGGGCTGAGGCTCTCCTGGTCAGGCACTACTCCTCATCCGAACTCCAGGACCTCCGGCTGGCCTCACCCCCTTCTCTACCTGCAGCGGTCTATTACCACTGTAGGGCTCTGGGTATCGTTAGTAGGAGAGGGAGAAGAGGGGCAGGGGTCCGGGACTTCAGAGGGGGAAGTGGGGCAGCCGTATTGTGGTTGTAGGGCCCAGGAGATGCACTGGGGTGAAATGGTTGCTGGAACGGGGTGCTCCTTGTCTAGTTACCATACCCAAGGGCTCCAGCTAATCTGGGCAGATAACTCGGTTGGCCCCGAAGCCCAGTCTGACTCAAGCGGTGTTACACAATGCCAGGTCTGTTAGAAACAAGACAGCATTCATTGCTGACCTTGTTGAGTCGTCGGACCTGGCTTGCATCACCGAGACCGGGCTTGATGACAATGCAGGCCCCATTTTGGAGGCAGCTGTCCTGGCCGGTTTCTCGGTGATGCACCACTCGAGTTTGGACCACAGGGGCAGGGCGGTGGCTATTTGTTTTAGATCAAAACTGGATCTTACTGTTGTATCAGGGGAAGGGGCCAGATCATTTGAGTTTACCGCGGTAGCAGGTGTGGGCTGTAGGATCATTCTCATCTACTGTCCAACCGGGGGTGAGAAACTGTTCCTGCAGGAAATCGCGGACTTCATCGTCGACATGACATTGGAGTCGCCCAGGCTGATGGTCCTGGGTGACTTCAATGCCTGGGTCAATGATGAACTCTCACAGTTTGGTCAAGATTTCCTCCAACTTATGTATTCGTTGGGGTTCACACCTATGCATGAGCAAGGTCACTGTCTTGATCTGGTCTTCCTCCTGGGGATCGAGGTCTCCAACTTAGTGGTGGAACCAGTTGTCTGGTCTGATCACTACACAGTGAGATTCAATTTGCCCCCCCACAGGCCTGCCCCAGTGGAAATAGTCAAATACCACCCACTGGGGAGTAACCCTGAAGGCCTTCTGGCGGTAGTGGACCTTTCGGAAGTTCCGAAGGCAGGCGATGATCCAGAGAACCTGGTGTTAGCCTATAACAAGGCCATCACTAGGGCTATGGATTCCATCATCCTAGTCCATGTTCGACCACTCTCTTTTCGCCCCTGACTCCGCTGGTTTGATGGGGTTTTGAGGGAGATGAGACAAGTCGGACAAAGGTTAGAATGTTGCTGGTGGAAATCATCCCTCGATGCCGACCACCTTAGATTGATAAAACATTATCACTGCTATCAATCAGCAATCACGCATAAGAAGGCAGAATTCCTGTCTGGCGAGATTGCTGCTGCTCAGAATCGACCAGCTCAGCTCTTTCGAACCGTGGACAGGTTGTGCAGCCATTCCTGTCTGCAGGTTTGAGGAGCATTTTCACAACTTAAGTGTGACGAGTTTGCTCGATATTTTGCGAGTAAGGTGGCTGACATCAGGGCCAAGATCTCCTTAGTGTCTTCTATGGGAGTTGATGGTGGTTGGTATTTGGTCACTCTCTTTCGATCAACCTGGAATTCTTTTGCCCATCTAGAGACTGAAGATATCATACGGATTGTCCAGAAGTTGCGGCCAACGTACTGTAGTTTGGATCCGGGCCCTACACGCCTTTTATTGAGGTGTATTGAGTTTATCGGCCCAATCCTAGCACAGATTGTTTGGTGCTCCTTAGACTCATGAGAATTTCCCAGGTGCCTGAAGAAGGCAGTGGTGACACCGCTTAAGAAAGTTTCCTTGGATCTGAACAACTGTGCCAGCTACAGACCTATCTCTAACCTTCCCTTCATTGGGAAGGTGATTGAGAAAGTGGTGGCGCTACAACTGGAGAACCATCTTGCCATCCATGATTAGGGATGTAAGTTTGTCTTGGCAGTCATACACGTCATTGATTCCATGACGTTTGATCTTTATTCAGGACTTCCATGACTTTCACTAGTGTCATCAGAATGTAGCAATGATGACAGTGCCACAACATTTACTACTGTTTACTAATGATTTCATGAACAAACAATGAGTCATTAAAACCTCATCCATGACAAACTTACATCCCTATCCATGATATCTTTGATCCTCTCCAGTCAGGCTTCCAGAAGAGACATAGCACTGAGACAGCTCTGGTTCAGGTGCTCGATGATCTCCTGATTGCAAGGGACCAGAAATGTTGTTCCATCTTGGTACTTCTGGATCTCTCTTCAGCGTTTCATACCATGGACCATGAGTTGCTGATTGAGCACCTGAGGGTTATCTGTGGCCTGGCTGGTCCAGTCCTCAGATGGTTTTGTTCTTTCCTCACTGGCAGATCTCAGAGGGTGGTGTCTGGGATTTTTTCCTCGGAACCACTCTCTCTGCCGTGCAGGGTCCCTCAGGGCTCAATATTGTCCCCCATGTTGTTTGCGGTGTATCTGCTGCACCTCGGAGACATTGTAAGACTATATGGGCTGAGGTTTCATTGTCATGCCGATGATACCCAGCTCTATCTGTCTTTCGCACCCGACCAGGATAGTGCGGTCTCTTTGTTTAATAGCTGTTTGATGAAGATCCAGGACTGGCTGAGGACTAGCTGGTTGAAATTGAACGCCAGGAAGACAGAGGTGTTGGTAGTGGATCCGGGGCACTGGATAGAGAGGCTAGTGGCAGGTTTACCATCTGGGCTTTGGCTGGATGGTGTACAGCTACCTGCCTCTAAACAGGTGCGTGATCTAGGGGTGGTTCTTGATGACAGGCTTACACTGTGGGCGCAGGTGTCTGCAGTCATTAAGTCCGCTTTTTACCATCTCAGGAACATCTCAAGAATCAAACACCTTGTTTCGTCTGATGATTTGCCCAAGTTGATCCATGCCTTAGTGACCTCACGCCTTGATTACTGTAACTCCCTTTAACTGGGGCTTCCTGGAGTTGATATCCACCGCTTGCAGCTGGTGCAGAGCGCTGCGGCTCGGTTGTTGACTGGGACATCGCGCTTTAGTCATATTACTCCTGTGCTACGTGTTCTGCACAGGCTGCCTATACAGTGGCGGATCACTTTCAAGATTGGTCTGTTGACCTATAAAGCCCTGCATGGATTAGGACCGAGTTACTTGCAAGAGCTCCTGATTCCCTACAGCCCCAGCCAGCCTCTCCGCTCATCAGAGGAGGGGTTGTTAGAGGTTCCCAGGGTATGTTTAAAAACATGTGGGGCCCGAGCATTTATATTCGCGGCACCATCTATGTGGAACTCTCTACCTCGTCAGATTAGGGAGTGCAGGACCGTGGAAAGCTTCAAAATTAGCCTGAAAACGCATCTTTTCTAGCAAGCTTTTAACAATTGATATTTAAAGCTGTGGATATTTTTAAACCAATGCTGAACTTGTGCTTACTTTAAATCGTCACGATAAATTCTTGTATGTACAGCACTTTAAAATATGAATTGCGCTATACAGATAAAAAAAGATTATTATTATTACACATCTGCTGTTGTGAGTGTCTCTACACAAGCTTGCAAAGCAAGCTACAGGTCTGGCCCTGTGAGCATCCACTATGCAACTGCTTATGAAGCAAAGTACAGGTCTGGCGCTGTGAGCATCAGAGCATCACTGTGAAACTGCTTATGAAGCAAGCTATAGGTCTGGCGCTGTGAGCATCAGAGCATCACTGTGAAACTGCTTATGAAGCAAGCTATAGGTCTGGCGCTGTGAGCATCAGAGCATCACTGTGAAACTGCTTATGAAGCAAGCTATAGGTCTGGCGCTGTGAGCATCAGAGCATCACTGTGAAACTGCTTATGAAGCAAGCTATAGGTCTGGTGCTGTGAGCATCCACTATGCAACTGCTTATGAAGCAAAGTACAGGTCTGGTGCTGTGAGCATCAGAGCATCACTGTGAAACTGCTTATGAAGCAAGCTATAGGTCTGGCGCTGTGAGCATCAGAGCATCACTGTGAAACTGCTTATGAAGCAAGCTACAGATCTGGTGCTGTGAGCGTCACATGCAGCTGCTTACAAACCTACTGTGGTATGCGCTCATTGACAGGTCGGCATGGGGTGGAAGGGGGGGGTGGGGCACTACCTGCCAGTTTAGGGGGGTGTGGGGTCTGCTACACACCAGGCAATGGTGTCCCCTTAGTATACAGGGGATCGGGGATGGGGAGAAACCGTGGACACCAGGGAATGGTATCAGTTTCATGTACAAGGGATTGGGATGGGAGGGAACCACTGAACACCAGGGAATATGACTGACACATTGGGCATTGGTGCAACTGGGGAGATGGACCACTGGACACCAGGGACTATGACTGCAGTGGACACCACAGAAAGATATATATTAACATTAGTCCAGCGACTGGTGAGGGAGGGGGCCACTAGCACCAGGGAAAGGTATATATATATATATATATTTATAATTGGGCCGGCAATCGGCCGGCAGGGGGGGAGGGGACCACCACTAGCACCAGGGAAAGATATAGCTTTACAATCGGGCCAGGGATCGGTGGGGCGGGGGGGGCCATTAGCACCAGGGACAGTTATATATTTACAACAATACTACCGCAGGTCTTTTGGAGATGGATACACTTTTCCATATTTCCCTTTACCCCCTTCCCCCTTTCTGTTTATCCTTTCTCCTCAACCCCTTTTGCCTGTCCCTTTCCTTTTTCCCATATTTCTACACTTTTACTTAGGTGATGTGACATAAATTGTTAAACACTTTCAACAGATGCATACTAACCGAATGGATTTTAATAATAATGTTATGTGGATATTGCAGTGTGATTTTGTTTAAATATGGGATAGCATATTATTTTAACAACTCTGATTATTAGATTAACCTATGGAAGTCTTAGGGCTGTTTTTTACTTCCACTTCTGATTTTCCTTTGAGCCAGTATGACGCTGTCACATTAACATATTTTATTATCTGAATAATTATCTAAATGGACAGACTAGGTGGGCCAGGCAGTTCTTACCTGCCGGCAAGTTCTATGTTTCAATCTGGTTGGTGCAACATTCCCTTCTGATATTCAGGCTACTGGTGCAATCTGGTTTTTGCATTTCACCTGTTGTTTTTCCACACAAACACTTTGGTGTTTTAGATTATTATGTATTTATTGTGGAAGGATTACATTTAACATTGTGTTAGACATGTCACAAACTTTTGAAAAATGTCATGTATGATCAACTATTTAAGTGTGTAAGGATTCAGTGACTCCACCCCCTGATGAAGAGGGATTGTTCTCTCAAAGAGCCGGGGAAACTTTGTTGGATGCCCTAATAAATGCTTTTTTTGGAGCTATACCATGTGTGTTTCACTACTTTTTTGTTTTTCCATGTGATGTTGCCACATTTGTAGCTGATCCCATGAGACGACCGTTTAGCATACCCCAGGTTTGAGATTATACATTTACAATCAGATTGCCAGTTGAGAGGGGAGGCCACTAGTGCCAGGGACTCAGGGCTGCCTATGGGGCAAGGGCTGGAAGGGTGTGCCAAAGTCTGAAGCAGCCTATGTAAATGGGCCATTAATGGGCATGCAAATGGCCACAGCGTGCCTTGCATGCCCAGTCAGCTCATTTACATGGCTGCCTTTGTGAACTGGAAATAGCACACTGCGCTGTTCACTGCAGAGCCATACTCCAGGCTCCATATTGGGGCAGTGATAATGTGGTTAGCGTTAGAACTACTAGGTAAGCACTGACTTTCCCTGGCCCTATTCTCAGTCAGATGGCACACGTGCAAAATCAGATTGAGAATAGAACCCTTAGACACCTGGGCAAACACAAAGCGCAGTGCAAACCTTTGCACTGTGTTTTGCAACTTTTTGAGAATTGGGCCCTTGGTGCAGTGAGCGTCACTATGCAACTGCTGACGAAGCAAGCTATAGGTCTGCTGTAGTAAGCATTACTGTGCAACGGCTTACAAAGTCAGCTGCAGGTCTGGCACAGTGAGTGTCACTGTACAACTGCTCATGAAGCAAGCTATAAATCTTGTGCAATAGGCACCAAAGTGAAACTATGAAGCAAGGTGCAGGTCTGGTGCTAAGAACGTCACTGTGCAACTATTTATGAAGCAAGCTACAGATCTGGTGCTATAAGCATCACTATGCACCTGCTTATGAAGCAAGATACAGCTCTGGCACAGTGCATGTCACTGTGCAACTGCTTACAAAGCAAGCTACAGGTCTGGTGCAGTGAGCATCACTGTGCAACTACTTACAAAGAAAGCTACAGATCTCATGCAATGGGTGTCACAGTGAAACTGCTTACAAAGAAAGCTACAGATCTCATGCAATGGGTGTCACAGTGAAACTGCTTACAAAGAAAGCTACAGATCTCATGCAATGGGTATCACAGTGAAACTGCTTACAAAGCAAGCTACTGGTCCGGTACTGTGAGTGTCACTATGTAGCTGCTTACCAAGCACGATACAGAGCTGGTGCAGTGAGCATCACTGTACAACTGCTTATAAAGCTAACTATATAGGTCTGATGCTGTGAGCGTCACCATATTACCAAGCAAACTACAGGTGCTACAGGCCTGGTGAGCAGTTGTACTATAAGCATCACTATGCAACTGATTACAAAGCAAGCTACAGGTTTGGCACTGTGAGCATCAGTGGGGAACTGCTTACGAAGCAAACTACAGGTTTGGCACTGTGAGCATCAACGTGCAACTGCTTATAAAGCAAGCTACAGGTCTGGTGCTGTGTGTGTCACTGTGCAATTGCTTACAAAGCAAGCTACAGATCCCATGCAATGGGCATCACAGTGAAACTGCTTATCAAGCAAGCTACAGGTCTGGCACTATGAGCGTCACTGTGCAACTGCTTACAAAACAAGTTATAGATCCAGTGCTGTGAGCATCACTCTGCAACTACTTACAAAGAAAGCTACAGATCTTGTGCAATGGGCATCACAGTGAAACTGCTTACAAAGCAAGCTACAGGTCTAGCACTGTGAGTGTCACTATGTAGCTGCTTACTAAGCAAGATACAGAGCTGGTGCAGTGAGCATCACTGTACACCTGCTTATGAAGCAAGCTACAGGTCTGGCGCTGTAAGCATCACTTTGCTTACCAAGCAAACTAAAGGTGCTACAGGGTCTGGTGAGCAGTTGCACTGTAAGTGTTACTGTGCAACTGCTTACAAAGCATGCTACAGGTCTGACCCTGTGAGCGTCACTATGCAACTGCTTATAAAGCGAGTTACAGGTCTAGTGCTGTAAGCATCACTGGGGAACTGCTTATGTAGCAAGCTACAGGTCTGGCACTGTGAGCGTCAGTGTGCTTCTGCTAACGAAGCAAGCTTCAGGTCTGGTGCTGTGAGAGTCACTGTACAACTGCTTACGAAGCAAGCTACAGATCTTGTGCAATGGGCATCACAGTGAAACTGCTTATGAAGCAAGCTACAGGTCTGGCACTGTGAGCGTCACTATGCAGCTGCTTACCAAGCAAGATACAGGTTTGGTGCAGTGAACATCACTATGCAACTGCTTACCAAACAAGCTACAGATCTGGTACTGTGAGCATCACTATGCAACTGATTATGAAACAAGTTAGAGGCCTGGTGATGCGAGTGTCACTATGCTTACCAAGCAAGCTACAGCAGCTACAGCGGTCACAATGAAAGCACTCAAGCAAGGAAAATCTCGGACCAAAATAAAACTTACTGCTAGCGCCTCTGTAGTGAAGCACTTGGAAGGCTTCACTGCTGAGGCGCTAGGGGTGAGGGTTATTTTGGCCCTAGCAGTCAATAAATCTGCATTTGCATTATATTTTTTTGCGAGCTTTTCCTTGCACGAGTGCTTTTGTTGTGACTGCGTGAGTTTTGGTCTGGCTGCCCATGTTTGAAGCACCAGCTCTCCTTGTCAGCGTCGTGGCAGCACTTATGGATTTTACAGCAGCTACAGGTCTGGTGCTGTGAGCTTCACTACGCCAACTGCTTACAAAGCAAGCTGCAGGTCTGGTCCTGTGAGCGCCACTGTGCAACTGCTTATGAAGCAAGCTACAGTTCTGGCGCTGTGAGCACTTCACTGTGGAACGCTTATGAAGCAAGCTGCAGGTCTGGTGCAGTGGGCGTCACTTTGCAACTGCTTAAGAAGCAAGCTGCAGATTTGGTGCACTGGGCATCACAGTACAACTATTTAGGAATCAAGCTTCAAGTCTGGAGGCAAAGGACTGGGATGCCTAGATAAACTGCCCTGAGTTCCAGCAGGTTTATATGTGAGGCAGGGATTCTTGTTGGGACCAAGTTCCATGGGCAGTTTGCTCCACCAGGTGGGCTTCCCATCCTAGGAGAGAAGCATCTGTTGTCAGAATTTCTGTTGGTGGCCTCTGCAGGAAAGGCACACCTTCTCTGAGATTGTCCTTTTCCTGCCACCATTGCAAGGCTTGGAGAAGGGTTCCTGTGACTGGCACCATTTTTGACAGGGAATCTCGTTTTTGAGACCAGTGTGCCCTGAGATGGAACTAAACATCTCTCTTTGAAATCTGGACCCTGACACTGCTGCTGTGGCAGCTGCCATATGTCCCAGCAACTGAAGGAAATGGCTTGCTGGTTTGGGGGTATGCAGCTGGAAGGAATTTGCTAGATGCTCTATGCTGGCACTCTGCCCTGAGGAAGGGATGCCCTTCCTTTTGGAGTGTCCAATTCTGTTTCTATGAAGTCTAGGAGCTGTACTGGTGAGAGTACTGATTTTTTTCTGGTTTATCAGGAAGCCCAGCATGCTTAGCGTATCCTGAGTGATGGTCAGTGCCCTTTCCACTTGCTGTGAGGACTGCCTACCACCAACCGGTCAGCCAGGTATGAGAAGACTGTAATCCCATTTTCGCAGATGTGCCACCACCACTGCTAAGCACTTGGGGAACACTCTGGGAGCTGAAGAAAAGCCGAAAGGCATGGCCCTGAACTGGTAATGCCCTGATGGCAGTCTGAACCTTAGGTACTTCCTGTGTGCCAGCTTGATAGGAACATGGAAGTATGCATCCTTTAGGTCTATGGATGCTAGCAGGCCTCTTTTCCTCAGAGAAGGGAGAATGATAGCCAGAGTAACCATCTTGAACTTTGGCTTGGTCAAATGTTTAAGTGTCTGAGATCCAGGATGGGTCACCACTCCTGTTTCTTTTGAGTGAGGAAGTATCTTGAGTAGAGATCCTTTCCCCTTTGGGACAAGGGGACAGGCTCTACCGCCTGCTCTTGGATGAGCTTGGCTACTTCCTCTTCCAGCGGAGAGGTCTCTAATGGATTGGAAGGTCTGAAGAGCCTTGCTCTCAACTTTGGAAAAGATTTAAAGCTGAGGGCAAGACCTTGGCTCACTACCTCCAGGACCCATTTGTCTGAGGTGAATGTATTCCAGGCCTGGTGGTAGTGAGGTGACCCTGACAGGGTTCTCAGGGTCTGCTTTGCTTGGACAGCAGATTGGCTTCTGGATTCACCCCTGTTGCTGCTTCTTCTGCCCCTGCCTCTAAAATATGTCTTGGGTTGATATAAAGGCAAAGCTTGTGCCTGGAAAAAAGGCCTGTAATGGGTTCTACCCGCCTCTTCCCTGGAACTTTTCTGAAGTTGCTATCTTCTCCTTAGCTGCAGCACTCTTGTAGGCAACCTTATAGTCGTCCATCTTTTTCATGTAGGCTTCGGTATACTCCCCAAACAGGGAGATAGGCTCACAGTTGAAGTCAGGAGCCTTAGTTTGGATATCTTGGGACAAATTTGTCATCTTTAACCATGCAAACCTCCTCAGGGATACTGAGTTAGCCATCTGCCTGGCAGCAATGTTGTTTGCATCAACTGCCATGCAAAATTATGACTTAGAAGCCTCAATGCCCCGTCTAGGAGCCTCTGAAAAATCAGATGCCATATGGGCAAAAACATGCCTTGGCTATTTCCATGACAGTGTTCCACATATGCCTCTGGTACCTGGCCACAAAAGCCATATAAGAAGCCTTCCTAATAGCCAGAGAAGCTCCCAGGTATGATTTTTTTTGCTACAGAGTCCATCCTTCTGGAGTCCTTTTCAGGTGGATGTGAGTACAGGGGGTCCCTGCCTTGTCACAGGCAGCAGACTGCACCACCCCTTCATGGCTGGGATGTCCAAACAGGAATTCAGCCCTTGATTTGGCAACTCAATATTTTCTGTCCATTCTCTTATCCACTGGTGTGTACGGGGTTTCACTGCAATTGGTATTTGTTGAGGCAGTCGATAAGCTGGTCATAGACAAAACGCTCCAGAACTTTCTTTTGGGGGAGTATGGAGATCGGAAAGTAGATGTTGTGATTAGCCCTGTCACCACTTTTAAAAACAAGGGTGACCACTGCTGCTTTCCACAGCTGTGGGAATTTACTGGCTATAAGCAAGAGATTCATAATTCTGGTAAGGGGTGACAGTAACTCATCAAGTGTGAAAGCAATGAGCGCGAGGTCAAGCAAGTCACCACTCATTCTAGTTTTTCCTAAAACTTGTAAAAGGTGTTTTTTTGGCTTTGGCTTGAGAGATAATTTTGAAGTAGAAAGGTGGGGCAGTGCCAGTATGGGTATTATGTCTGTTATTTAAATTTGTGCCACTTGGGGGAGTCTAGGAAATCAGGGGGAAGTACACCACTTAAGTCAGTAAATGCCTTATTAAAGGTGTTTGCTATGATTTTGGTGTCCTAGGTTATGGTTTCTTCAAGATTTAGCATGGTTGGAGGTGTCTTGTTTGGTTTCTCTGTTAGGGTCCTGATACTGTTCCAGAACTTGCATCTGTCCCCCCAGGAGTCAGCCAGCTCGTTTTTGAAGAAAATGCTTTTCGCTTGATGAACAGCCCAGGTGCATCTATTTTGGGTGGTTTTATAGTTCGGATTATCTGTTTGAGAGCCAGTGCTTCTAGCTTTATGCCAGAGGTTGCCTCCTTGCTTCATATGTTCGATGAGGGGTGGAGTGATCCAGGACTTACAAACTCCACAAACTTTCTGCTTAGAGTAGGGGGCATATATGTTGCATGCCGCATTGAAGGTCTTGATGAAATGGTCAAGTGCTTCATCAACGTCATTTGCAGCATATAGGTCTGTCCAGTCTTGCTGACTGAGGTGCGCTTTAAGTGAGGAAAGTTGCCCTTTCATTAGCACAATAGATGTGAGTGTTTTAGTTGATGTTCTGGGGGACTTATTCAACCAGATACAAAGGATAGCGGAGTGATCGCTGATGGAGTCAGGACAGCTGAGTGAGTCATTCTGTCTGGCTGGTTGGTAATCATCCAGTCTAGCAGGATACTGCTTCCCATACAATAATTCATTTGTGTGGGAGAGTCAACTAATTTGGCCATGTATATTAAGGGGATTGTATCCTTGTAGGGTGCTGCCTCAGGGGATAACCAGTTTTTACTGAAATCCCCTAACACTAGTACCTTTGAGTTGTGGCGCAGGTCGGAGAGGTAGTCCATGAGTACTTTAAATCTGCTAGACTGCTCTTTTGGGGGAATGTAGACAGAGACAAGTGTTAATCCTTTACCCCGAGCACCTAGTAGTAGTTTTATTGCCAGCACTTGTACATTATTGCTAGTGGCAAGGTGAGGTAGGACTCGACCCTGGATGCTGTCCTTGATATATACAACACATCCGCCACCTCACTTACCATTCCTGTCCAACCTAAAAGAGGTGTACCCCTCCAGCTGGACAGCCATATCTGTAATCCTCGGTGTGAGCCATGTTTCAACCACTGAAAGCACGTCTGGTTTATGTTGGGCTACCCAAACTTGTAGCAAGTCAAACTTAGCCATGTGACTGCAGATGTTAATGGAGGCTACTGTTATACCAAAGTGCTTCTTTAAGGGTTCAGGTGTTAGTGGAGTGGGTTCAGGGTTGTGATGGGCATTACCTGACAGTAGCAGTAGTAGCTATGCCATTCTTATTGCTTGCCATTTTAGTTGTTTTAACGCCTACATGAGGTTTCAGACTTTTGCACATTCTTTTCTGTTTTTGTTAGAGATTGTGATCATATTTAAAGTCATGGGAGTGAGGGGATAAGTGGTGCATCCTGAGTTAATTGCCACTTATGCAAGCACAACTTCACATCAAAGACTGAGAACACTGGAGTGGATGTGATTTTATGGCACCATTGATGGTGCATCAGTATGTCATTTATTTTGCTTCCAATAAGAAGGATTGGGTTATATATCCATGAGGACTTGGGTTGTCTGCAGCTACTTTGTCCTGTTAGGACCAGGGGTTGTAATGAGTGCAGTACCAGCTATGGCCTCAGGATTAGAGTTTGGGAGGCTTATTGGAGGAGGAGAGGTCTGTTATCACCCTTTCAATGCATAAGGAAATTAAGGGAGAGAGACGTAGCAGGAATTAGAAGGGCTGCTGGAATAGCACAGTGGTTAGGATCACCACCTCTAGTGTAGTGGGTCAGCAGTTCAAATCCTGCAACAGTACTGTGAAGATGAGGAGGATAAATAGAAGATGTAGTCCCAAGTCATAAAAGTGGTAGGAGGGAGGGAGGAGGCTGACATATATAGGCCAGTCAGCCTGATATCCATGGTGGGAAAGTTAATGGAATCACTGCTGAAGGAAAGGATTGTGGAATATCTTGAATCTAATGGGTTACAAGACCCAAGGCAGCGTGGGTTCATGGGGAAGGTCATGTCAAATGAATTTGATAGATTTCTTTGACTGGTGACAAAGGAATTAGATCAGAGAGGAGCGGAGGACATCGCCTACCTATATTTCAGAAAGGCTTTCAACACCATTCCACATAGGAGACTAGTAAGCAAGCTGGATAGCTTAGGAGTGGGTCCAAAGTTGGTAAGCTTAATATGATATTGGTTAGTGAATAGGCAACAGAGGGTGGTGGTAAATGGAGTTCAGTCCATGGAAGGGAGGGTGATCATTGGGCTGCCTCTGGGAATCAGTCCTGGGACCGGTCCACTTGAATGTCTTTAAGTTACATTGAGGAGGAGCTGGAAGGGAATGTCTGCCTCTTTGTCCATGACACCAAAATCTGCAATAGGGTGGACACTCTGGATGTGTGTGTGTAATGGATGAGCAGAGACCTGAGAAAACTAGAGGAGTGTTTAAGAGTATGGCAGCTGGGTTTCCATGTAAAAACTGCAAAATAATGCACCTAAAGCACAGAAGCTGAGGGGTGGAGTACAACATATTTGAAGTGGTATGGATGACTACCAAGCAGGAAAAAGACCTGGGGGTAATCATATCTGATGACCTAAAGGTGACCAGGCATACAACAAGGCAGTCAGGAGGGTTAGTGGGATACTGGGTGGAACAGGGAGGGGTATCGCCAGTAGAAAGAGAGAGGAGGTATTGCCTCTGTACAGATCGCTGGTAAGACCCCACATAGACTGCTGTGCCAGTTTTAGAGGTCACATCTTTGGAAGGACACAAGGTGAAGACAGCCCAAAGAAGGGTCAATAAAATGGTGTAGGGTCTGAATCCAAAGCCCTACGAGGAGAAACTAAAGGGCTTCAATATGTACACCCTAGAAGGGGGATATAAGAGACATTTAAATACGTCCCAGGAGCAAATAAGGTACAAGAAGGAAGTATTTTTCAGAAGAAAAGGTGCTCAAGAACAAGAGGACATGGTATGCAGCTGGAAGGGGCCAGATTCAGGACAGATGTGAGAAAGTACTTCTTCACAAAAAGAGTTGTGGATTCCTGGAACAGCCTTTCAGTGGAGGTGGTGGGGTCAAAAACAGTGGTGCAGTTCAAGAATGCATAAGATGGGCATAAGGGAATCATAGTGAAAAGGAAAGGGGGAGGGAGAAAAATGGAGATCAAGAAGGGTCTGTGGTGATACTGTAGGTAGGGAAACCTGGGCAGACTAGGTGCACTAAGTAGTCCTTATTTGATGTTAAATTCTGTGTTTCTTTGCTTCTATGGCAACGATACTGATAAGAACAGCAGGATGTTGTTTTGGCTGCTGGCAAAGAATGGGCAGTGAAACTGGCCCTGAAGTCAATGTTGCATGCTGGGAAGCCTCCACCTTCTGCAGGTAAGCCTCAAGAATTTTCCAACAGCATCTTCACGTAGCCTGTTTAAAACCCTGGCAGACAGTACGCCGTTTCACATCATGCAAGAGGCCTGGGCAGCAGACACACACATGCAATGATTGCCCTCCTTGTAAATCTTTATACCACATCAACAAAGGCAAAAAGGCCACTCCTGCTTATTTGCAACACTTGATGACAGGATGTAACAATTAATTTGTAAGTGTCATGGCATATGTGTTCAGGAAGCATTTAATTTCATTTATTTTTTATACTTGTAAGCCTGATGAGCAAAGTGCCTGTTTTCACAAGCGACAAGTAGTAACAAACAATATACAGAAACACTAATACAAATATTTACATACAATATAAAAACAACCAACAGGGAGTTACACAAATTTCTACAGGTTACAAATACATTCCTGTTGCTCCCTTAAAAATAGTGAAAGTCTCATCTTAAAATTCTGTACTGTTCTATAGTTCAAAAGTTCAGGTGGCAAAGTGTTGGGGGCTCTGTAGAGAACTGACCTCTGACCTGCACACGGACAGGCAAATCTTGTGAAAACACAGCAGGCACGTATTTATTTGGAGAAACAAGTAAAATAGTATAATAAAAGACTGGAATATCATAGCAACCTTAATCAAATTCTGACACTGTAGAACTTTTCTGGGATGCTGGGTGGCAAGTCCGAACTCTCTGTGAAGCAATCTGTGCCAAGGACACTCCAAGAGTCACAGATCCATCCTTCAGTGCCTCCAGCATGTAATCTTTCCTCTGCAGTGACCAGACACCAACTAACTCAAGTCCGAATCAGCAGAGATTCCTTTAGGGGGGAAAAACCCCACCTACCAATTCATGTTGGCGCCACAGAACATCAGCCTTCACAGAAAGTACTAGAATGTATGCAACAGTAATATGACATTAAATATAATAAACAGATAAAACATTTAGTAAAATCAGTGTTATTCAATATCAAAACTTTGCCTTATTACTATTAATATGTAAGAAACGGGCAAACACCTAAGAAACATTTGCTAAGTTTACTTAACTAGTAGACTGGCACATGCTGCCCGGATCAACTGTAATAAACATTCTAGAACATACCAGTAATTCTGCTACACTGTTTTTATTTTGCCACAAGATGGCACTATACATCTAATTACTGCTTCATTGTTTCTGCATACATTAGATCACGTCCTCTTTCTTTTTATCGGCTCTCCCCACCAGATGGCTTTCGGCATCTGGGTATCCTATCCTTTTTCCTTTTTGTATTTGTATGGAGGTGCAATGCTGTTTGAGCACTGGTATCAGGAAAACTGGCCAACTAATGAGAGAAAGGAGTATGTTCCAGGTAACAGAGGGAAAACAGAGGGGGAGAGGACAGAAAATATGCGCAAGAGACCCTGCCTGGCCAGACCAGGGATGAAACAAAGGACACAGGATAGAAAAAGGACTCTAGCGCCCCAAACAGTGTGTGTGTGTGGGGGGGGGGGCTCAATCTCTCTCTTTCACTCCTTTCTGTATTTCTAATTGCTTGAACAATGATAGGAGATGTCAGGCCTATCACAGTAAGAAATACATGAAAATAAAAGCAACATCTTTTGGAAACAGAGGTATTCCTTGTGGATCCAATGAGCTGTCCATGGAGAAAGAACCGAGGAGAGATGGGACCTCCTATGTTATACAGGTGGTGCCAATGTGGGAGGCCCCAGCTGTCAAAAGTTTTCAAGTGGTCCAGACATTGACAGATTACAATTCCAAAGGTATGGCTCAATGGAGGGAGATATCATCGAGGAAGATTATGCCATTCCGCTTTGAAAACTGGTATGCAAAACAGGACAGAATACCGTTACTTTTTTAGCCTGGTAAGGAAAAACTATTCACAGAACGGGTGATGATTACTCAGAGCAGACTTCCAGAGTAGGGGGTATCAGCTGATACTTAGCAATCTTCAAGTTCAGACTTGAAAAAGGACTCTTGACAGTGGAGCTGGGGGAATTTTTGACCCCATTATTGGTGAACGAGGGTAGTGGCTGAGGAAAAGAGAAAGAGCCATCAAACTCACAGTTAGGAGTCTCTGGGGCACTGAGAAATCAACAACTAACTCCTGAAACTAACTGGAGATGAAGCGATTATGATGTATACAATTGTTATCACCTCTTTTGGAAGAAGACAAATGTGAGAGGTGACGGAGGAGGGGAGGCTTAACAATACATACAGCTCTAACTCATCAAAGGTGAAGGATCAGGAAAGCACAGTTTGATTCTTAAAGTTTCTTTATGGCTGTATTTGTTCTAATTTCTCTGCAAAACACAGATGTATTCAGTGATTAAATGACAACAGACACAAAAATGACATTTACTGTGAGTCATTTTTCTACCTACATCTAATAGGGTAATTGCTCAATTCATGGTAACATGCTTTTGTAAGATAGGGATGTATTTAAGCCTACTGTATATTATGTCACCAAATGATTTAAAAAACAGCTTTAAATAAAACTTAAGATAAAAAAAAAAGTACCGTGAAGAAAAAAGGTGATAGGGTATTTCTGGAAAAACAAAAGTAGTGCACACAAAATACATTAAATCGATGCTGTTAGCAATTCATTTCAGGGAAAATATGAACATTGTTGAGACAACAGCCACCCCAGAACTTCGTGGCACGCCGGCACTTGATTTCTCCTCCTGAGGAAGTGCCAGTTTGCTATGAAGCAGTCTGTGCATCCCTATTTTGTGTGTATTCTAGTGACAAGGTATTCTCTCTGAGCTAATGGAGAGGAACACACATACAACCTCGCCATCCCCACCCCCTCTTTTTTTATTGCAAGTTGTGAAAAATGCTCACCGCTCCGCCATCTACTGCCAGTAGGTGGAAGCCTGGTGGCCGTGCAGGGGCACGCAATGTGAAGGGAGGGGCGTGTGGGACTGAGATAGCATGTGTATGTCTCCACACTACATGCACCACTGCTGTGCCCCAGCAGGGGAGGACTGAGGAGAACAGTGAAAAATGGTGGGGTGGACAAGAATGAAGCCTTGCCTGTCTTCCCCAACCAGTGCCACCACCAATGATTCCAGGCCCAAGATCTGGATAGGCATCTCCGGAAGGGGTGAGGAATGGCCCTCTCCTGGGCTGGCCATGGGGGGGGGGATCTGTTGGGGAACCTGTGGCCTGATAAGTCAAGGGGAAGGCGCTTGCTGGTTGTGGGAAGTGGGGACAGGGCTGAGAGCTGCCTCCTCTGACCTCAGAGGATAAAAACTGTTATTGAAAAAAAAAAAAACTACGTCCTCTCATGTAGTCTGGGCAAAAGGACTACATAGTAAAGTTGAGTGGTTCTGTCCACCCAAACTACATAAGAGGATGCTTGTAAACCATCGGCGACATTTCTCATGTGGTATCTAAACTTATAAATCATTTGCATAGCTAGAGTATTTCTGTTTTAATTTACTTTACTTTATCTCCCACACTTGACCAGCCCTCATCATGCACTCTCTCCCCCAGCTCCATCATCCACTGTCCTTGGGACTTACCACCAACCTGATAGTGCCCCATAGTTCCCACTCCCCTGTGACGGAGCCTCCAGGGTTCCCTAGGCCCGGGAGGATTTTAGCTTGGATTTTTGGTCGGCAGTCCAGTGAGTGAGTGGTGTAGGAACTGCAAGGAGAAAGGCGGAGTCATCCTGTAGTCAAGGGCTCCATTTTCCTGTTTTCTTCTCTCCCCCCACCGCAAGTGTCTTGTGGGGAAAGACTGTAGTGGATGTCACATACAAGCATGCTGACGTCCTCAGTCAGAATGGGCCCGCCCACCCATAGCGGCGCTGCTTGCACTACCACCTGTGATCTACCAGGTGGTATTGTCGCAGCAGAACCAACAGCCCCCCCCATAGAAGAGGATAGCATCCTTTGGGACACTCAGTCCTCCTCCCCCCAGCTGGCCCTGATGACTTGGGCTCGCTTCTGAACCTTGGTTGCCGGTGTCATGTGGAGGCGGGCGAGAGGGACCATGGCAATGGCCACTGCCATGTGGCCCAAAAGGTGCAGGAACACCCTGGCGTGGACCCAGTGACTGGAGGAAACAAGACGAGCCTGCTCCATCAAATGATCCTCCCTAACCCAGGGAAGAAAGGCCATCCCCTGGGCAGTGTCTAGAACTGTCCCTATACTTTGGAGGTGCTGGCACAAAAGAGAGGCAGGATTTCAGCAGATTGATGGTGATACCCAAAGTCTGAAAGAGACGGAGAGTGTAATCCAGGGTCTGAACAAGAGAATCCCTGGAGGGAGATGCTAACAGCCAATCGTCGGCTGCCACCACTGCCAAGCACTTGGTAAAAACTCTGGATGCCAAAGACAGGCCAAAAGGGAGGGCCCAGAACTGAAAATGGTCCCCTTGAAAGAAAAAGCGGAGGGACCGCCGATGGGCAGGAAAAACCTGAATATGCAGGTAGGCATCCTGCATATCCAGGGAGCAAAGCCAATCCCCTAATGCAGAAGGAGAAACAGCCCCTGAAGAGTCACCATCCGGAAACATTTGTACTCTACGTACAGGTTCAGATGGCTCAGGCTGAGGATGGGCCGAAGATCCCTGGTCTTTTGGGAATGAGGAAGAAGTGGGAGTAGAATCCCTTTTCTCTCTGAGCTGGGGGGATGGGCTCTATGGCTTCTTTGTGAAAAAGGGCCTGCAGTTCCTCCCAGACCAGGGGTAGGTGGACTGGGGGATACGAGGGATGTACTGGAGGATTTTGTGGAGGCCACTTCAAGAATTCTAGAGTGTGCCCGTACTCTATGATCTGAAGCACCCAATTGTCCATGGTTATCCCCCTCCACCCATCAAGATGGAGGTAGAAGCAACTCACAACAGCCTCCTCCTCCACATCCCTTGCTTAAGGGGGGGATCGGCTTAGGAGTCAGGAGGTGTAGGTGGTGCCAGGACGGCTGCTGCAGGTGCTCTGGGGGCCCTGGAGTTGGCAGCTGCAGGGACTGTTGTCGGCTTGCATTTGCCTTGGCCTTTAGTGAGCTGGTGGGACTGCTTGCGGGAAGAGTGGTGAAAGGACGACCACTGCCCAGTCCTAGGCTGGGTATGACAGAGTGACTGAAAAATTTAGAGAGCTTTACCCAGTCAGCCCAGTGGCGCTGAGGGTTGAGGTGCTGGCGCCACACCTTGCCCAGCAGCAACGGTGTTAGAAACGGCCTTTCGTTGTGGGTGGCAGGGAGGAGATGAAGTGAGCGTCCAATGGACTGCTCTCCATCTCCGGGGAGGGGGGCTGCCTGCCTGACCCCTAGCGGAGGCTGGGGCTCGAAGGCACGGAGCCGCATACCATGGGAGCGGGATGTGGTAGATGCTTGACAGTAGGGCACACACAGGAGCATGTGTGCACCCAGTCGTTGGCGTCATTGCACGTCACGAGACTGCAGGGGAGAAAAGCGGAAAAGGGCACCCAGTCGCAGCGGCTTGATGGGCGTCTGTGAGCACCTGCACAGGCTCCAGGAGGGGATCACCATGTGGATCCGAAACTTGGTGGGGGAAGTTGGCCACTCCCTGCCACCCCACCACAGGGGGTAAGCCGTGAGGCAATTAAGGTGATCGCCCTCCCAGAAGACCGATACGAGTCAGACGGCGGCCAGAGAAAGAGATGCGAGGACAGATTAGCTGACTGGGGGACCCAGGAGAAACAACACCCACAAAAAAAAAAAAAAAAAAGAGAGCTTTACCCAACTCTGGTAGAGTGGAGATCAGATCCTCAACATCCCCACCAAAAAGGATGGCACCCCAAATGGGGTCATCCAGAATGCTGGACTGCACACCCGGGGCAAAGCCTGAAACCCAAAGCCAAGAATGGCGGTGGAGGCAAACCTCTGCTGCCACCCCCCTACCAGAAGCATCTACGGCATCGTACGCAGCCCAAAGGACGTGGTTACCCACGTCAGAGCCCAACTTCAGGAGCTGGGCAGGCTGAGTTTTGGTGGTGTCCTCTGGCAAGGTCTGAACCAGATCCTGGACTTGGTCCCAAAGTACATTCTGGTACTGGACCATAGTTGACAGCCTGGATAGCGAGGGTAGTGGAAGCAAAAACCTGCTTACCCAAGTGATATAACTGCCTAAACTCCATGTCTGGAGGAAGGGTACTAAGGTGCTTTGGCCACTTTCTGCGGTCATGGGCCGCATTGATGACCACCGAGTCTGCCTTAGCATGTGCATGGTATAGGCAGTAAGGAGGGCTGGGGGGGATACTGGGATGCATAGGGAGAGGCATCAACAGTAAAAAACAGGAAGTTGTTATCCCTCTGTACAGACAGTTAGCGAGACCCCATCTGGAGTACTGCGTGCAGATTCTGGAGACCCCATCTCCATAAAGACATAGACAGAGTGGAGGCTGTTCAGAGGAGGGCAGCCAAAATGAGTTGAGGACTGCACCAGAAGACATCTGAGGAGAGACTAAAAGCAGCTTAATATGTATGCCCTTAAGGAAAGGAGGAGAGGGACATGATAGAAACTTTCAAGTACCTCAAGGAATTAACAAACTACAAGAGGGTAGTATATTTCAGAAGAAGAGATGTGCAAGAACAAGGGGGCACAATTTGAAGATGGAGGGGGGGGACGGCTCACAGGTAATGTTAGAAAGTATTTTTTCACAAAGAGGGTTGTGGATGCATGGAACAGCCTTCCTGAGGAGAATGTGGAGTCAGGAACAGTGAGAGAATTCAAGAATGCATAGGACAGGCATAAGGTAATTTTAGTGGAGGGTAGGAGGAAGTAAGCTGTTGATTAACTAGAATCTTCAGCTTATCCATCAGGTAGGGAAATGGGCAGACTAGGTGGGCCAAACGGTCCTTATCTGCCGTCAAATTCTATGTTTCTAGAGGCAGTCCCCCTATTTAGGCAAAGGAGGAATAGTGGAGGAGTGATTCCAGGCCACCCTAGTAACATCATCATAAGATTTAATAAAGGGTGGCACCACCACCGGGAGGGCATCCCACTGCTGGAGACAAGTGGCCAACCGATGCTGCTCTGGGTCCTGCTCCTCTGTCTCCCAGCCCATCAGGGACTGAATGTGGCGCATCACGTCCATGAAGGCGGGATCATCAGGAGGAGACTTGGGAGTCATCCTGGAGGGCTCTTCCCCCTCCGAAGACTCCCCAAGCAAGGAGGAAGACCGTGGGGAGTCCGAGTCCTCACCACTGGACTTGTTCATCTAACTGACTGGCGGTGAGTGCTCGTCTTTATGAGCGCAAGAACCAGCGTCAGTCTAGACCCAAAAGACCCCAATGACAGGGGTTCACCAGCGCCAGACCTGTCTGGGTTTTGTGGTAGCTGGTCCTGGTCAGAGCACTGGGGGGATGCTGAGAGGTGGCCCTTGAGGTGTGGGGACCTGCTTCTGAATGAGACCACCACGTAAAGAACAGGGCCCCATAGTCCACCACAGACATAATGTTAAAGACTGGCAGGTATCAAAAGGGTACTCCGGTGTAGAGCCAGCTGGTACTGGCTGGGGATCCGGCACCGGACCTGGAGCAGGCAGTGGCACAAACTGTGGCAGTGGTGACACTGGCACCAGACCCACAGGCTGTGGCAGTGGCAGGACTGGCAGCTGCCCAACAGGCATCAGCAGGGAACACCCGGGAGAGGGACCAGCCGGCACCGAGCAGGCAAGAGAGTCCAGCGCCTGGGGGGAAGGCGACCTCCCAGGTGAAAGCAGAGGCAACTCCGGACTAGAAGAAATGGCAGTAGTCTGCTGCAGGCACTGCCAAGCTGGACTGGCGTTAGGTCCCACAGAGGGAACCAACAGAGGCAACGCTGGTGACAGATGGCACCCGTAGAAGAACCAACACCTGAAACACCAACACCGGCTGAGCCTCCTGGCTGAGAGCACATGTGTGAAGAAATGGGCCTGAACACCAGGGGCTCAGGGGTGGGAGATGAAGTCCCCTGCCCTGAGGAGCCACTGCCTGAGATAGTAATGAGGGTGTGTGGCTGCAGCACTGGCAGCCCGAAGGAGGAGAGGGCTGGCAGGGTAGACAGAGTCAGCCTCTCACGGGAGGTCGACTGTGACGTGGTTGCAGATTTATGGGGTGAGCGGGAAGCAGGCCAGTCCCGATGTTTGTGCTTCCCACCGGATTTGTGAGGAGAAGAAGAAGCCCCGGAGGACTGACCTGGCGAGGCTGAAGAGCTCCTGGTCTGCAGAGCCTTTTCTATTGTGGCCAACTTCTGCTTAAGTAGGTGGCTCTCCAGAATCTTAAGTCGAAGTCTCTGAGTGGCTTGGTTGAATTTCTGGCAAAATTGGCAGGCTTTGGTGTTGTGGCTAGAGCCTAGGCAAAGGATGCAAGCAGAGTGGTGGTCCTTTTTGGAAATTTGTTTGCTGCAGGTACACTTCGAGGAGTGGTTGGAAGATCTCCTCTCTCTACATTCCATCCTTCCTAACCCTTCTCCAATCCACTGTCCCCACCCTCTCTACATACCAAGCTCTCACCCCATGCGTCTAATTTCTGCTCTTTTGGGCTCACCCCGACTGCAGCCTCCACTCCCACTTTCCCATCCTTCACCCTATTACCCCCCCCCACTCCCACCTCCCTCCTTACCGGGTTCTAGTACCCCTGGCAGGGTTCTCAGCATCCTGAAGAGAGATCTGGATCTCACTCTTCCACTCTCTCCCATCTCTTTCCCATTCCTCCTCTCCCTCTCTCACCCCCATTCAGTCGTGTCCTTGCCCACTTGCAGGGTTCTCAGCATCTTGAGGTGGTCTCACTCCCAACTTCTCTATTTCTCTCCCCTTACTCCCATCCCAGCTGGGTCCCAGATCCTTGCAGGGTTCTCTGAGCCCTTAAGGGGTCCTGCTCCAGGTACTCCCCTCAAATCCTCCCTTCTCTTTTCTTTCCCCCTTCCAGCCCACAAGCCCTCTCCCCTTGTCTTTCACTACCTTCTAAACAGGTAACCTAGCACTACATACTCCCCTGTATCAACCTGCCTCTTCCAGCACTTTAAGGTGTCCACCACCTCCAGTCAGCACCTTCCTTGTCTTAACTGTTCTCCTCTTAGGGTTAAGGTATTGCCAATCCTGGGAAAACGATAGGCCAATAAGTTTAACTTCTTCTACTTGTAAATTATTAGAAGGTTTAATTAAAAATATGATATCCCCTGTCCTTGACGCTCATGATGTTGAGCAACATGGTTTCACAAAAGGCAGAAGCTGTTTGACTAATTTAATCTGCTTCTATGAACAAATCAGTTCATTACTTGACAAAAATGTGCCATGTCATATAATTTATATTGATTTTAGTAAATCTTTTGACATCATGCCACATTGGGCTCTAATTACCAAACTTCATAAGTTAAAAATAAACAGTATTGTAGTAAATTGGATAATTTATTGGCTTCAAAATCGCTCTCAGAAAGTGTCTATTAATGGGAGCAAATCAGCTAGGGGGATAGTGACAAGTGGGGTACCACAGGGTTCGGTTTTGGGCCCATGCCTGTTTCAGGCATTTATTGCTGATCTTACCTCAGGCTGTTCATCTTTCACCATAAAATATGCAGATGATGCTAAAATAGATAGCCCTTGTGCCTCTGCTTACCAGGCCAACACGATCCAAAAAGACCTTGATCACATTACTACATGGGTTAAGAACCGGGGTATGACTTTGAACATCTCAAAATGCAAGGTAATGCATTTGGGTTTAAGTAATTTACAAACCCCCTACTATTTGGATGGTATACTATTTGATACAACACCAGATGAAAGAGATTTGGGCATTATTATCTCAGATAACTTATCTTATAATAAACACGTACATAACGTTATTAACAAATCCAATAAAGTTGTTTGGTCTATTTTGCGTAACGTCAGATCAAGGAAGCATGAAGTGTTGCTACCATTATATCGAGCATATGTCAGACCACATTTGGAATATGCTTCCCAGCTTTGGTGTCCGTATAAAAAATCTGAAGGCCTTTTAATGGAAACAGTTCAGAGAAAATTTACTAAAAAAGTTTCGGGGCTATATGATGTCTCTTATGAGGGTAGGCTAGATATTCTTAAACTCATGCCCCTATCCACACGTCGGCTTCATGGTGAACTTATGTTATTATATGACATCATTCAAGACCCTTATCTTTTATGTGAACTTGGTTTAGAATTTAAAAGCTGTTATCACAATATTAGGGGACATCCTTTACAATTAGTCAGAAAACCTTTTTTGAGATCAAGTCGTAAATATTTTTTCACTACTAGAGTTGTTGGTCCATGGAGTAGACTACCGCTTAACGTCATTATTAGTGAAACTAAAAGTATTTTAAAAACAGACTAGATGGCCTTATAAGTAATGGGTGTGACCTTTCCTATTATGTATTGGACTAGCATAGGAGCATCATGGGCTTTTGCCTTCTCGCTCTTGTACTTACCTTAGTATGAACCTTAGTATGTTGTTGCTCTAAGTTACCAACAGTCCTAACTCTATTGTAGCCAAGGTTGATAGACTATGTATGGGCCACACTTCTAGGACTTATGCAATTAGCTTGTCTTTGTCATTGGCTGTTCTTGCATTTTATGTATACTGCTGTATTTGTTATTGCACTCCCCACTATGTACCCCCTCCCCCCAGGACGCTTCTGGAAACAAGCTGTTCTCAGCTCATGCTGTCTTTCCTGGTGAAACTTTTCAAAATAAAATAAATAAACAAGTACACAGGCATACTTAATCTCTCTAAACCCTTCTATCCATACCCATCAACTGTCTCTCATTAGGAATGAAGTCCCTAAACTTGCCAGTCAGAACCCCTCTGTCCCCACCTCTAATCTCTCATTAGGAGTAATGTCCCTCAGTTTACCAGTCAGAGCTCCTCTGTCCATACCACTCACCTCTCTTTTATCATGAGAGATGTCCCTTATTTTACCATTCCAAATCCTCACTGTCCGTACCGACCAACAATCCCACATCAATAATGGATTCCTTTATTTTAACACTTAAATCCCTGCCATTGTTCACAGCAGTCTCACATAGTTGGGATGTCCCTTATTTCACCTCTTAGAACCACTGCCATTCCTCTTAACTGTCCAACATTAGGGATTTCGCAACGTCACTACTCACAAGCCCCCTGTCCAGAATGCTAAGCTGTACAGCATTAGTAGGGATGTCCCTTGTTTTATCTCTCAGAACCCCTCTGTCCATATCTCTAAACTACAACACTAAATAGAAGAGGGCTATTGTGTATGGAATTCAATGAATTCCCAGTGTTGCTGTACCCTAGTAGTGATATCAAACTGCTGTTGCACCATCTTGAGTATATCACTACTAGGAATTTTGTAACAAATACTTCATACATCAACTTTCCCTTTCAGCCTCCGACACTCTCTTGCAAAAACTTAATTTCTGTTGTTTTCTCCTAATTTTAGATACCTTTACTGTGCTGATCGAAACAAATCTCTGCAAAAAGGATTACTGCAATGTTTGTTTTTCTAATTAACTATTCCTATTCTGTTCAAGTCACTTCCATCGGCTGTTTGAATCCGCCCATCATGCCGCTGAACATCTTTTTGTTACTGTTGAACTTCAGGCATGCGAATCTTAAAACGAGTGCTTTTTTTGTTGTTTTTTAAATGTATCAGTTAAATTGCACATAATAAAAAAGAGTTTAATGCAAACACTACTTTTTCCAGTAATTATTGTATGCTCTGCCTATGTGAGTTGACTGCCTCGGGATAGGACCGTTGACATGGCGTGAGAACGCTATAACAAAGGTAAAATGCTACATGTAATTTAAATTTGTTATCTCGCTGTTGATGTTCAACATTGCCCATGTACTATAAAGGAGAATGGCTGGGCAACACTGAACAACATGGTCGAGTTTACGTCTCAAGGTTGTCATGACAACCGCAGACCTCTGTAGGCCTAATGGTTGTCATGACAACCTCTTGAAGCAAACACAGCATTGCTGTTCACTGCTGCCCATCCATTATTCTCTATGTTTCCAACATTAGGAGGGAAATTCTACATTTTACCTCTCGGAGACCCTTTGCCCATATCTTCCACCTATAGTATCCCACATTAGGAGGAACATCCTTAATGTTACCTTTCAGAACTTCTCTGTCATACCACGACTCTTACCCATGCTGCTGTTTTACTATGATGGTTGTAATTTATTTATTTTACTACGAATGTTTTTTAGTTATTTGTTTTTATTTATTGCACTGTTTTACTTTTGCCTGTCTACACCTGTACTGTGAGCTGAGCCTCCAGGGAAGGGCACCTTATAAATAAAGCTACTACTACTACTACCCACAGTATCCCACACTAGGAGGGACAGCCCTCATTTTATCACTTAGAGCCCCTCTCTCCATACCTCTCAACTGTTCCATATTAGGAGTGATGTCTCATTTTACCTCACAGAAGCCCCTGCCATACCTCTCAACTGACCCACATTAGGAGGGATCAAACCCCTCTGTCTATAGCGCTCAGCTGTCCCATATTAGGAGAGGTGTCCCTCATTTTACCTCTCAGAACTCCTCTATGTATATACCTTTCAATTTTTCCACATTAGGAGAAATAGCCCTCATTTTACCACTTACAGCCCCTCTATTCGTACCCCTCAACTGTCTCACTTTAGGAGTATGTCTCTCATTTTACCTCTCAGAACCTCTCTGTCCATACCTCTCAACTGTCCCATATTAAGAGGGTTGCCTTTCGTTTTACCTCTAGAACCCCCTCCCACCGTGTATACCTTTCAGCTGTAAAACATTAGGGTAGGCATTCTTAGTTACCTCTCAGAACTCATCTGTACAGACCTCTGAAATGTCCCATATTAGGAGGGACATCTCTCATTTTATAACTCGGAATCCTTGTCTACACCTTTCGACTGTCCCACATTAGGAGAAACGCCCCTCATTTTACACCTCAGACCCCTCTTCCCATACCTCTTACATACAGTATCCCACATTAGGACAGACACTCCCCATTTTACCTCTCCAGAGCCCCTCTCTCCATACCTCTCACCTACAGTATTCCACATTAGGACAGATGCCCCTCATTTTACCTCTCAAGAGACCCTCTGCCCATACCTCTGAACTGTCCCTCCTTTTGCACTTGGAAACCTTCCATTACAGTACAAAGACACTGAACTGGAACTGAAACAGTAACTGATAGTATTCTTTGATGCTCTAGTAACAGCTTACCAAACCAGAGCACGTTTCTAGTCTGCTTTGAGTTTCAACCTCCTTCAATTGTTTTTTGTTTTTCCATCCTCTTTATCTCTCCCCTGGAGATGTGGCTTATCTTTAGCTCCAGTCCTCCTTCAGCTGCTGCCCAGACTGTCCTTTCAGCTTCACTCCACCACCACCCCTGCCTCCACAGTGGACCTGAAACTCAGCAGGATCTAATATTAGGAAGAAGAGACTCTATGGATGTCAAGAGATCACTTGAGCATGGGGAAGGGAGGGCAGGGCATCAGCCTCCCTTGCACTTTTTGGCTTCCTCGCTATAGGCCATTTCCCCACCTTGCTGTAATGCAACCTCTGCTATGACAGCCTTCCAAGGGGAGGGCTGACATCATGTGATCACTCAAAAAGTACAGTTATGTAAGAACTTATCGTAACAGTAGATCTTCGAGAAAATCTCTTTCATCAGGCCACTCCTATGGAACTATAGCCATCAGGTGCCAGGACCACAAAGAAACATTTTTGCTAGCAGTCTACTTGGGGCTGCACATGAGGACGTCATATGTCGACGTCCTCTCTATGTAAATGTGGGTGGCCCCATGCTCTCTTCAGTTCCCTGCTGGACAGCATACTCAAAGAACCTCCTTCTGGGAAACCGAGAGAGAGGGATGAAGGTTTCCACTACCCGGCAAGGAAGAAAACAGCAGGTAGACTGTCCTGGAGAGAGACACAAGCAAAGAAGCTCTGAGTCTAAGAGGGACGGAAGGTGGGACGGGATGGCCTGATGCAAGAGATTTTCTCAAAGATCTATTGTGACAGTAAGTTCTTTATGTAACAGTACTATCTTCTTCAAGGATATCTCTTTCATCAGGCCACACCTATGGAACGAGTCCCAAGCAGTACAAGAAACATAGAAACATAGAAGTTGACGGGCAGAAGGAGATTGTTAGGTCCATCTAGTCTGCCCATTTGTTTTAGACCTATTTTGACACTCTAGTTGCCCTTTGTAGTCAGGGCTCCCTTGTGTCTATCCCATGCATTCTTCAATCCCTCAACAGTGTTGACCCCCACAACCTCTTAGGGCAGACTGTTCCAAGTGTCCACCACTCTTTCTGTGAAGAAAAACTTCCTGGTGTTGATAGAGAATCCCCCTCATTGCAGCCTGAGGTCATGTCCCCTGGTCCTGGAGCTCTTCTTGAAGTGAAAAAGTTCCTGTGCCTGTACCTTGCCAATGCCTTTTATGTACTTGAATGTTTCAATCATGTCCCCTCTCTCTCTTCTCTGCTCTTCTCCAGGGAGTAACTATTCAGTTCCCTAAGTCTTTCCTCGTAGGACATGTACTGCAGACCCTGAATCATTTTTGTCACCTTTCTCTGTACTGTTTCCACCTGGTCAATGTCCTTCCTGAAGTGAGGCCTCCAGAATTGGATTCCATATTCCAGGTGAGGCCTGACCAGCAATCCATATAGTGGTAGTACCACCTCTCTCCTCCTGCTTGTGATTCCCCCCAATGCAGCCCAGCATTCTGCTGTTGGCCTTCATCGTTGCCTTCTCACACTGCTTACTAACATTCAAGTCATCTGAGATTATGATTCCCAGATCTCATTCCTGGTTTGAGGCTGCCAGTCTTTCACCACCTAGGTAATACTCCTTTCTTGGATTTTTCTTTCCTATGTGCATGACCTTGCACTTTTTGGCATTAAATCTCAGCTGCCAGACTCCAGACCATTCTTCTAGTTTCTTGAGGTCAGCTTCCATCTTGTTCACTCCTTCTGGAGTGTCCACCCTGCTACATATCTTGACATACTGACAAAGAGACAGTCTGGGTGGCTGGAGGCTATAGGCCTAAGAAAGAAGGCCTTGAAGCACAGCCAGGACAAAGCCTGCCCTTCTTCTATAGGTAATGTCCAGACTGTAGTGTTTAGTAAAAGTGTGGCCAGCACTCCAAGTTGCAACAGCACACATTTCTGAAGCTGACACATTTCTGAAACAGGCAACAGAGGTGGCCATGCTTCTGGTTGAATGGACACGTACAACCCCAGGAAGTTCCTTACCGTATTTCCTATAACAAACAGCAATACAGTTGGTCAATCATTTGAACAGACACTATTTAGAAACCGGTTCGCCCTCTTCCCTTTGGGTGAAGGTAACAAAAAGCTGTGAGGACTTCCTGCAGTCCTTCGTACGATGAACATAATATCCGAGCATTCCATGTACATCTAATGTATGGAGCAATGCTTCCCCTGGATTGGCATGCTCCGCAAATTCCTCCTGACTGGACTGTGTCACTACCATCGGCCAAATTAACCTTTTTTTTTTTACTTTTCCATTAGCAGATTATATCTTCTAGCCACCAGAGGGCCCAGTTATAAGTGTACTCACCCAATCCAATCCCTGCCTTGCTTCACTTATTGTGTGGTCAATCTATCCCTATTCATCAGTCTTTGCGCCCTCCCTCTTCTACTTCTGTCAAGGGCTGTCTCTAGCTACCTGTTTTTCCCCAGGTTTGCACAACTTGCTAGTGGCTGTCAGTTCCCTCTGACAGTGGGCACTTTTTCGCTGACACCTCTCCCAGTTTCACTGTTCCGCGCTCCCCTCCCCCCACTATCCAATCTACCCTGACCGGTAAGCACCCCGCCCGTCTACCTACAGCAAGCCCCCTCAACTTTCCCCACTTCCCCCTCCTAGTTCTCCTTTCCATCATCTAACACAACTCCACAAACTTCTCAATTTAAAACCCTGCCCCCTCCCTCCCCATGATCTCCTAGCCCCTCCTTCATTCTTGCTATTACCTCCTCCTTCCCTCAAATACTCTGGACTCACTTCCCCCACATACCCCTTGCAATGTTATTCACAGCTTCTAGCCACCTTGCTTTCCTCTATCTCCTGATTATCCACTCACCCATCCCCCCTCCCCAAACACATCACGAATACTCTGCCCACCACAAATATCCTAAACTACACTTTTTTATATTTGCATTCCTACTACTTGCCTCAGGAAATGCACATTCCAATCCTGGTCCCCCCCCCAGCTGCTATCCTCCCATTAACGTACAACCTTCTAACACCACCCCTGCCCTCCCAAAAGGCCTAAAGATCCTTCATTTAAATATCTGCAGCCTTGCCCTGAAAACTGATCTGTTACAGCCGATGATAATCTCCCTCACTCCAGACATTCTAATCTTAACTGAAACTTGGCTGAATATTAACATTTCTGATCCCTCCATTGCCATCCCATGCTGTTCCTTAGTCAGGCAGGATAGGGCAGGTAGGGGAGGTGGAGTGGCCATGTATATCCAGTCCTCTCTCTCCAATACACTGCCATTCTCTTGTCTGCTTTACCCTCCACTTATGAAGCCCTGGTAGTAAATATTGCCCTGCCTTTCTCCACCCCTATCTTTATTGCTGGTATCTACTGTCGCCCAGGTATCAAGCCCTCTGACTCTACTGACCTCATCACCTCTATAGCTTCCGTCTCACACAAAGGTGAGCTTTATGTATTAGGTGATGTAAATCTAAACTGGCTGTCACCAACCACTTCTAAGACATGAAGTGATATCTCTGCTCTAAATCTCTCTCAACTTATCCAAGAGCCTACCCGACTAAATCACAAAACCCTAAACCACTTGCTGTTAGACTGGGCTCTCACCTCCCACCCTCACCAAGTCATCAAGTCCAACATCCAACATTCTCCCAGATGCCCTTAGCAATCACCACCCTATCTTCATGGTCAGGGAGGTCCACAGATCCAAACCACAACATGAAGTCCTGCAACTCCGCTCTTTCAGTTCCCTTGACTTAAACCCTCGCCTCAGTGATATATCCAATTCTGATTGGTTCCCAATTCCATCCACCACTTCCATCAACCAAACCCTTACTTACTTCAAAGACAGATTTATAGCTACCTGGGAGTTCCATGCCCCATTCAAATGCACTAGAGTCTGAGGTATCCATCATCCCTGGATCACCCTTGAATTAATGACCTGCCTTAGGGAGCATGATAAAGCATGGAGGAAACACACGGCCTCTCAGCTCCCATCAGCCCTTACTAACTATCATGGGCTAAGAAACGCTTGTACTAAAGCAATCAGACTTGCCAAGTCTGACTATTTTAAATACTCTTTCCTCAATAACATAACTCCCCCTCCAAATTTTGGAAAGTGGTCTACTCACTATTCCCCCCCCCCTTGCATCCCCCACCACCCCATGCTTAATATAAACAACACACTAGAGTCTGAACCTTGCATAGTAGCTCAGGAGTTCAACTCCTACTACACCTCCTGTGCCTCAACCCTTCTAAAATCCCTCCCTCAAGCCTCTCCTCCTCTCATTCTCTCTCTCCTACCACTCAACTCCCCAGTACCCACCTTCTTTCTCATTCTGTCCTGTCTCCCATAAGGAGACACTAACGGCCCTTCTCTCTCTCAATCCCTCCAAAGGCTCCTCTCTGGATGACCATGATCCTAAACTTCTCTACCTCTCAGCCCCAGCTACTGCCTACCCTCTCCCTCTAATTCAAAAACTCTCCTTTACGTCGTCCTCCATCCCTACGCCCTGGAAACATGCGGTGGTCCTCCCTCTTTAGGTCTTGCATAGAGTTCTAAGGGTTCATTTTGTAATACCTAGTTAGGTGCCTGTAGGCAAAGATATCTAGCCCCCCCCAAAGACAGAATTATCCGAGCCTGACAATTGGGTACGCTAACAAAAGGTTATCAGTTTGAATCCCTCCAGAACTTGGGACTAAGGTGACTCGAACCCACAAAACAGATGAGAGGGTTACCTTGTTCTGTTAACTGTTCACAATTCTATGCTCAGAGGTTGGCACTTTGGGAGTAGAGGGCTGACCTGCTGAGTGGGTTTGTGACAGACTCTTTGGCAGTGGTACGAAAAAGTTTGGTGGTATAAGCTTTATTGTTCAGTGTGTCAGCTTGAGACTGTTCAGCTCACTTGGAAAAAAAGAAAGGCGGTGTTTTATTTCAAAAGGAAACAGAACTATATCCCTTGGCTTATGGTCAAGTTCCTACCCATTTTATTTTTTTCTAAAGTGCCAGTCAGAGTAGCAGTAGTCAGGAAAGATGGCTTCTAACTACAGCAGGCACACTGTAGAATACTTAAAGCAGTTGTGCGGGGACAGAGGAGTCCCATTCGAGGTGACAGCCAAAAAACAGAACCTCATAGAAGCCTTGATGGTAGCAGATACCCAGAGCAGCGAGTCACTGACCGTGACTGAAAAGGACAGCAGGGTCACTGTCAGTGAAGGGCCACAGCAGCAGGGAAAGGTCACCAGTATCCTGAATCCAGAGGTACTCAGGCTGCAAACTGAGTTGCGCAGGATGGAGATGGAGTTCCAGGAGAAGAGGGAGTGAGAGAGACGAGAGGTAGACCATGAGGAGCATGAGCGACAGCGAGCTGCACAAGAGAAGGCAGAGCGAGAACGCCGAGAGGCAGAGCGAGAACAGAGGAAGGCAGACCATGAGGAGCGTGAGTGCCAGTGAGCTGCAGAGGAGAAGAGAGAGAGAGAAGCGCCAGAGGCAACACGAACAGGAGAAGCTACGACTCCAACCAGCAGCACCAGAGCAGGTAAGTGGCTTGGGTTTAACCGGGACTGCAGGACTGGGTTACAAATTGAACTCCAAATTAATAGCCAAATTTAAAGAGGGGGAAGATATGGATGCCTTTTTAAATTCTTTTGAAAAAGTTTGTATTCAGGCTAAAATTCCTAGAGAGTCCTGGAGCTTCCAGCTAACTCCGCTACTTACCGGGAAAGCTTGGGATGCATTGGGTCAAATGGACAATGAGGACAGTAATAATTACAGCAAACTAAAAGCTGCACTGTTAAAAATATTTGAATTAACTGCTGAATCATACAGAGCTAAATTCCGTAAGCTCAGGAGAAGCCCTGATATGAGCTATGAGGAGCTAGCCACGAAATAACATCAGGTTTTAAAACGTTGAAGGGAAAGAATTGAGGCAATTTGATAAAATTGAATATGTGATTTTATTAGAACAGTTTTATTGGGCATGCCCAGCAGAGCTAAAAAACTGGCTAGAGGACCAAGATCCCAAAACAGTGCAAGAGGCTGTGGAACTCTTGGACCGCTATGCCAAGAGCAGACCTGCTCTGAGAGCAAATGGGATGGGCGTGGCAGCACAGAAAGGGAAAAGCGCACTTTCAGGGCAGCTAAAACCCTTGCTGCCTCCACCGAAACCAGTTAGAAAAGAAAAAAGAGAAAAGATTTCTAGGAGAGAAGAAATAAATGCTGGTTGTGTAAAGAAACTGGGCATATTGTTAGACAGTGTCCCAAAAAGGCGAGCCATAATACACAACCGGGTGCTAGAAAAGAAGTGGGTTGTTTGTGTGCCCCGGAAGCATGCCAGTGAACATGAGGGAACACATGTACCCAGTCATGGTGAATGGTGTACAGGCGCAGGGGTTAGGGGACACAGGGGCATCCCTGACCTTGGTAAAGGGGGATGTGGTACAGCCTGGTCAGCTTATAGCCAATAAATACGTCACTGTACAGGACTTTGCGCGCGGGGAGAAAACATTGCCCCTCGCTAGTGTTCTCCTAGACTGGGGTGAAACAGGGGAAACTATGCAAAAGGTGGCTGTAGCCAAAACATTAGCAGTGGATGTGATCCTGGGTAACAATCTCCAGCAGGAGATAGTATGTGCACTTACCCATAGCCAAGCGGCAAGGGAAAATTATAGCTCCCTAAACCCTGCAGAAACCAGTGTGGAAACCACTGAAAGGCTGGTTCCCCAGCCTGTGTCTCCAGATGGGGAGACTGATAAAAAGGAGGTAGAAATTTCCCCAGTAGCAAGTAACCACACAGCTACAGAGGGTTACTCCGAAGTGGGAGGGGTGACCCCTTGTCAGAGAGTTGGGATTGACAGTGATCCTGAGGGCCCTGACGGTAGTGCTAGGGACCCTAGTTTAGCGACTGAAGGGGACCTGTCCCATGCCTTGGGACTGTGTGAGGGGTTTGCAGCTGCTCAGAGAAGTGACCCTAGTTTAGAGAAGCTGAGGGCTTGGGCAGACTCTGACGGCATACAGGGAGGTGACAGCAGACATAAGGTTTATTGGGAAAATGAACTTATGTATACACAGGCAGTACAGGCAGAGGGAGGGATGCTAAGCAGGCAGCTTGTCATTCCCCAGGGGTATCGTGAGCAGTTGCTCAAAACTGCACATGATACTCCCTTGTCTGGTCATCTGGGAATTGCGTGCATTATGCAGCGGTTAGCCCAGAATTTCTACTGGCCTAACTTCACCCAGAAGGTGAAAGAGTATTGCAGGTCTTGAACCGGTGCCAAGAAATAGGGAAGGCAGGCAAGAAAACCCAAGCTGCCCTTATTCCATTGCCCATAGTAGAGGAACCATTCCAGAGGGAGGGAATGGATATCTTGGAGCCTTTAAATACCCCCAGCTTCTCAGGGAAGAGATTCATCCTGACTGTGGTGGATTTTGCCACCAGGTACCCAGAGGCAGTAGCCCTATCCTCTCTGAGGACAGACAAAGTGGTAGATGCCTTACTTTCGATTTTCTCCCGTGTTGGATTTCCGCAAGAGGTAATCACTGATCGAGGGGGTTCCTTCATGTCGGACCTGATGAAATGTTTATAGGAGAAGTGTGGAGTGGTGCAGAGATACACAACACCGTATCACCCACAAGCCAATGGGTTTGTGGAATGATTCAATGATACCCTAAAGTCAATGCTCTGGGCATTTGCTGAGCAGCATGGGAGGGACTGGGAGAAATATTTTCCCCACCTGTTTGCATACAGGGAGGTGCCCCTAAAGTCAACAGAATTTTCTCCCTTCGAACTCTTATATGGATGCTGAGTACGTGGGCTCCTAGACTTGATCCGGGAGGACTGGGAAGGCAAGCACGCCACCCAGGGAACTCCCATTGTGGATTATGTCCTTCGGTTTAGGGAAAGGCTGAAGGAGCTTATGGGGACAGCCCAGAGCAACCTGGCAGCTGCCCAACAGAAACAAAAAGTACGGTACGACTGCAGAGCCAGAGCTCGCTCGTACATGGTGGATCAGGAAGTCATGGTCCTTATTCTGGTCTGGAAAGACAAGCTGCAAGCTGAGTGGGCAGGACCATACAAAGTGGTTAGGAAGGTAAATGACGTGAACTACATTGTGGAGTTACCTGACTGCAGACAGACAGAAAGGATGTATCGTGTCAACATGATGAAGCCATATGCAAATAGGGTTGACGTGGTGTTTGCAGTGTGTAGTCATGGGGAGTGGATGGATGAAGGAGACCCCCTTCTGGACTTGCTGGAAGACAGTAAGCGGGAGTCCTCTGTGGAGGCAGTAAAATTGTCTCCCTAGCTGACCCCGGACCAGATACACAAAGTAAGAGGGGTTTTAGCAGACTTTGCCCCCTTGTTTAGCCAAGCCTGGACTACTTATAGCGACCACGATGTGGAGACAGGGACACAGAGCGCCCATACGGCAGACACCATATCGGGTGTCAGAGGCTGTCCAAAAGGACATTAGGAGGGAAGTGGAGGAGATGCTGGATTTAGGGATAATCCAGAGATCTCACAGTCCCTGGGCCTCACCCATAGTCCTTGTACCCAAGCCAGATGGCTCGACTCGTTTCTGTGTAGACTATCATAGACTGAATGCAGTCACAAAGTCAGACGCCCACCCGATGCCCCAGACAGACGAACTCCTGGACAAGTTGGGAGGGGCGACTTACCTTACGATCACTGACCTGACAAAAGGGTATTGGCAGGTAGAGTTGACGGACAGAGCTAGGGAGAGGTCAGCCTTCATCACTCTGATAGGCTTATTTGAGTTTAAAGTAATGCCTTTCGGAATGAAGAATGTCCCAGCCACTTTCCAAAGGTTGGTGAACCAGGTGTTAAATGGTGCTGAGGAATACGCCATGGCATACCTGGATGACACTGCCATCTTTAGTACCAGCTGGGAGGAACACCTATCCCACCTTAGAGAAGTGCTGGGCAGGATACAGAGGGCCGGGCTTACTGTCAAAGCCAGGAAATGCCAGGTGGCCATGGGAGAAGTGTCATACCTTGGGCATGTGGTAGGCCAGGGACAGCTCCGTCCTAACCAAATAAAAATAGAGCTAATCCAGGCATGGCCCAGATCAGAAACTCAAAAGCAGGTCAGGAGTTTTCTCAGGACAACAAGGTACTACAGAAAATTTGCACCCAATTACAGTGCCCTGGCTGTTGCCCTATCTGACCTGACAAAGAAAAGGATGCTCAAGAAAATTACCTGGGGCCCAGCCTGTGAGGAAGCCTTTTCCAAACTAAAGGAGGCACTGTGCAGTGCTCCTGTTTTGACAAGTCCTGACTATAGCAAACCTTTTATAGTTCAGACTGACACCCGAGATGTGGGTATTGGGGCAGTACTGAGTCAGACATCCAGCCAGGGGAAGGATCACCCAATAGCCTACCTGAGTAAACAGTTACTTCCCAGGGAGCAGGCATACTCCACAGTGGAAAAGGAGTGTCTTGCCATAGTGTGGGCCCTAAAGAAACTGAAGCCGTACTTATAATGTGGGCAGCATTTTGTGGTGCAGACTGACCACAACCCCCTGGTTTGGCTGATGCAGATGGGGAAAAACAATGGTCGATTGCTAAGATGGAGTCTTGCTTTGCAAGAATATGACATAACCATTCTACATAAGGCTGGAGCGACCAATCAGAACTCAGATGGACTGTCTCATGTGTATGAGGAGTGAACTGATTTGGGAAGCTCATCCCATGCAGGGGATAGACCCCCCCAAATTCAGTCTAGGTGGGAAGGATTGTGGCATGTGGACAGTTTGTTCTGATTTCAATATGATATTTTTTCTGCAATATAAAATACTGTATGTAAGGGCGACATCAACCCCGGATAAGTTCAAAGGACAGGAGGTAGCTTAAACTGCAGATATCTGAAATGCAATTACTTTGCTAAGTTTTCTTTGAAGCCCAGGAAATAAAATATCCATTCATGACGTCCTCAGGGAAATCCTTTGATTTGCACTAGGTATCATGAAGGAAAGAGAATATGCATGTGTTGGGGTGTCTCCCAAGCTTGCCAGAAAATACATCAATGAGACTTTGATGTCTGTGTGAAGCAGGTCCCAGACTACATTAGGAAGTCCAATATGCATTTGCTTGGGGTTATCCAGTGAATTACATCAAAGAGGCTTTGATGTCTGTGTGAAGCAGATCACAGACAGGTTTTGGCAAGTCACATGAAGAGAGGAAATTCATTTATGTCACCTATTATTTTTTAAATATTTTAGTAGGACATCCTGTGTTATAAAATATATATTTTAATACACCAAGGCAGAGTTAGGTGACCTCAGAGAGAAGGCCGGCTCAAGACGGCTTTTAAGTGTACTGAGCAGACCTTACACAGAGACATTCATTTTCTGACTGAGAAGGAGAAACATCGAAGCACAGAAAGATTACGAAATAAGGACCTTAGATAAGACCAGTCTGAGTGTATGGGTTGTAGGAATTTGCACTTTTAAACCTGTTTTGTTTTTAAGGCTGTATGTGTTGGGATATCTTGCTCTGTATTTACTGTTTTGCTATTTTTATCTATTTTAAAGTAAAAATATATATGTTAAAAACAGAAACTGCCTGGTGTGCCTTGAAACTTCTTTTTCTATAAGTAAAGCTTAGATGGTTATAGTTGACACTGTGCATGGGCTTACTGTGGTACAAAACTGGGAAACAGATAAGAATTCTCTAGGTCTTGCATAGAGTTCTAACGGTTCATTTTGTAATACCTGGTTAGGTGCCCATAGGCAAAGATATCTGGCCCCCGAAGGCAGAATTATCTGAGCCTGACAATTGGGTACGCTAACAAGAGGTTATCAGTTTGAATCCCTCCAGAACTTGGGACTAAAGTGACTCGAACCCACAAAACAGACAGGAGGGTTACCTTGTTCTGTTTGTTTTCTAAAATGTTCCTGTATCTGTCTGACCATTGTCTTTATGGCGGATAGCCATTCATTGCATTGTTTAACTACTGTACCTTGTGATTTGTGCTATTGTCTTGGGTCTTGACCCCCAGGTCACATCTGGAATCGAGCAACATGCTCAGTATGCTTTCCTGGTTAAACTCGTAAATAAATAAATTCATTCTACGCTCAGAGGTTGTCACTTTGGAAGTAGAGGGCTGACCTGCTGAGTGGGTTTGTGACACAGATCACAAGCCAAAGGGCAATACCCTGAACTGGTAGTGCTCCCCCCCCCCAAAACAGGAACCTGAGGTACCTCCTGTGGGGTAGACAAATCTTGATATGCAGGTAAGCATCCTAATCAAACAATCAGGGTCACTCCCTTGGGAATGGTGGTTCAAGTCCCGAATACAGCGATGCACGTACAGAAAGGACCCAGCACTCTGTCCCAAGAAAAAAAGCCTCAGACTCACTAGTCCATTAGCCAAACTTCATTATTTCAAGGTGACAAAGTGCCCGGTCAGGGCATGAAACGTTGGTTGTGGGTAGCCTCCCTGGGCTACACTGTTTCACTCTGTTTGTACTGCTAACAATAAATGAATGAAGTTTGGCTAATAGACCAGTGAGTCTGAGGATTTTTCTTGGCACAGACTGCTGGGTCCTATCTGTATGTGCAAGGTAAGCCCAAGAGGGTAGCATCTTTCAGAAAAAAAGATGTGCAAGAACAAAGGGGAACAGTTTGAAGATAGAGGGGGGACAACTCAGGAGCAATGTGAGGAAGTATTTTTTCACGGAAAGGGTGATGGACGCATGGAACAGCCTTCCTGAGGAGGTTGTGGGGTCAAAAACAGTGGGGGAATTCAAGAATGCATGGGACAGACATAAGGCAATTATAGTGGGGGGTAGGAGGAAGTAAGCTGTTGGTTAACTAGCATATGACAGTTATATAAGAACTTACTGTAACAGTAGATCTTCGAGAATGGTTCCTGCAGTAGGTCCTTACATATAGGACTGCGCTCCCTGGCATCAGGACTACATGGCAAATTTCTAGCTAGAAATCATTAGCGGGGGACCACCCCTGGCGTCACCTGACCAGACATCAGCGTGACCATATATAGGGGGGCTGTCCCCACTCTCGCCCACCAGTTCTCCCGCCATAGACCTCCGAAGAGGAACAGGAGAAAGGAGTAGAACAGCTCCTTAAGCCCTGGGCTCTGGGAATGAAGCCTTGGTAAAGGAAAAGAGGACAAAAACAACAGGAGCTGGGGGAAGGTGGGAGGATACTACAGGAACCTCTCTTGAAGATCTACTGTTATGGTAAGTTCTTACGTGACTGTTATATCTTTCTTCGAGAGGGTTCCTGCAGTAGGTCTTTACATATAGGACTGAATAACCAAGCAGTCAAAAAGAATCAAGGAGTTGGAGACTAAGTTCAGGGAGGAAGGAGCGCCTGCCAACTAGATGCCTACTTAGGAAAGAAGGCCTTGCAGAATGGTGAGTCCGAAACCGGCTCTACGCCTAGAGGCAATGTCCAAACTGTAATACTTGGTGAATGTGTGGACAGAAGAAGAGGCCACTGCGTTAATGTCTACAGTGGACACATTCCTGAGAAACGCTGTACTTGTGGTAAATGTACGAGATGCAGTTAGCCAACCATTTTGACAAACCCTGTTTGGATATGGTCTTGCCCTGACATTTGGAAGCAAAGGTCACAAATGACTGGTCAGACTTCCGAGCCTTTTTGGTTCTAAGATATAATATCTCAGACTCCTGTGCACATCTAAAGTGTACAAGAGGTATTCCCCCTGTTGGAATACTGTGGGTAATATACTGGCAGTTCAACATTCTGGTCCAAAGTAAATTCCGAAACAACGTTCAGAAGAAAGAAAGGGTTAGTCCACAGAGCCACCCAGTCTCTGTGGAAAATCAAGTAAGGCTCCTTACAGATGAGGGCCTGAAGTTCTGAAATCCTTCGAGCTGAGGTTACAGCGGCCAAAAAGAGCGCTTTCCAGGATAAATAATGCATGTCGCAGCTTGCTGCTGGCTCAAAAGGGAGCAAAGTAAGTTTTTCTAAAATAAAAGTTAAATCCCAGGGGGGAACCGGATTCCAGACCGGAGGCTCAAGGTAGAGGATCCCCCTTAAGAAAGGTTCTGGAGACCTCCAACTGAGTGAGGGTTTTGCCCCCCAACGGAAAGTGGTAGGCGGACACTGCAGATAGGTGGACCTTCAGAGAGGAATAACTGAGGCCCGAAGTGGACAGGTGCAAGAGGTACTCAAGGACCTTGGGGGCCGACCAAGTGAATGGGTCCAGGCCCTTGGCTGTGGCCCAAATAGAGAACATCTTCCACTTCACAGCATATGTGGGTCTGGCAGAGGATTTCCTAGCCTCTACCAGAACCTGGATGACTTGAAAAGAGACACCATAACAAGAGACCACTATGTCCAAAGGTGCCATGCGTGCAGGTGGAGACTTGAGGCTCGAGCACACCAAGTTGCCCTGCTCCTGAGACAGAAGGGAGAGAGGAAGAGGTACTGGGAGTTCCAAAGTCAGCTACTGCAGCTGAGGGAACCAGACCTGCCGAGGCCAAAGAGGGGTTATGAGAATCATATGAGCCCCCTCTGCCTGCAGCTTCAGCAGAACATTCTGCAGAATTGGAAAGGGAGGAAAAGCGTAAAGACATCTCCCTGTCAAAGATAGAGACAGCGCGTCTCGCCAGAAAACACCACGCCCAGGAACGAGCGAGCAAAACCTGGGTAGTTGTGTGTTGAATGATGACGCAAAGAGGTCCATCTCTAGTTGACCCCATTGGATAAAGAGGTCTTCCACCACTTCTTGCTCTAGCTCCCACTCCCACTACTGAGCCTGCGCGACGGTGCGGCTGTGACTGTCCACCAAGACGCTGTTCACTCTTGGAAGATGGACCGCTATCAAAGACGGGCCGTGCTGGATTACCCAGTACCACATCCATATTGCCTCCCTGCAAACGGGGTACGATCGGGTACCTCCCTACTTGCTGATGTACCAGACCGTCGCTGTGTTGTTGGTCAGGATCAATAGTGTTCCTGGTATCAAGAGGGACTGGAAAGCTTGGAGAGCTTAGAGCACCGTTTTCATCTCCAGAATATTTATGTGTAGATGTTCCTCTAGCAAAGACCGTGTCCCTTGAGTTCAATGGTCTCTCAGGTGTGCACCCCATCCCTGGTGCAAGGGGTTCGTCGTCTGGGTCATGGAGTGGGGTGGTGGGTGGAAGAGAATCCCCAACGAAAGGTTGGAAAGATCCCACCACCAGAGGAGATCCCTCTTGAGGCTGTTGGAGACTAAGACCATATGGTCCACGTTGTCCAGACGTTGATCCCACTGGACCTAAAGGGACCACTGGGTCACCCTCATATGCGATCTGGCCAAAGGAACTGTGGGTATGGCAGCCGCCATAAGACCCAACAGGCAGAGGACAGAGCGCACCTTGGTCTGCCGAGAGGAGGAGGATACCAATGCTGCTTGTTGCATCAGAGTTTCCACCCTGTCCATAGGCAAGAAGGCCCTGCCCTGAACCATGTCCAGCACCACTCCAATGAACTGGAGCCACTGGGAGGGTGAAAGTTAAGACTTGAGAACATTCACAGAGATGCCAAGTCTGGAAAAGAGGTCCAGGGTGGAGGAAAGAGAATTCTTCAGGCTGTCCTGAGATGGTGCTGACAACAGCCAGTCATCCAGATAAGGGAACACATGAATCCCCTTGCAGCGTAAGGCTGCAACCACCACTGCTAGGCACTTTGTAAGCACCCGTGGTGCCAAAGAAAGGTCAAAATGGAGGACCTTGAACTGATAATGGTTCTCCTGAAAGGAGAATCTCAGAAAGTGGTGGTGGACCTGGAGGATATGGATGTGCAGGTAAACATCCTACATATCCAGGGAGCACAGACATTGGTTCTGTTGGAGCAGAGGTAAGAGCCCCTGGAGTGTCAACATACAGAATCTCTTGTATTCTATGAAGAGATTGAGTAGGCTGAGGTCCAGAATTGGCCTCAGATCTCCCATCATTTTGGGAACTAGGAAGAAATGGGAGAAATATCCCCTTCCATGGCTGACTTTTGAAGTAGAGCCTGGATCGTCTGCTGGATAAGGCTTAGATGGCCTGACAGGTAGTGGGAACCGCCTGGTGGGTTGTTGGGGGGTATGTCCAGGAACTCAATTGAGTGTCCTCTTGCTACTAGCTGTGGGACCCAAGCATCTGCAGTTATCACCTTCCACCCTTCCAGGTGGAGGGTGAACCCTCCCCCCACTGGTTCCCCGGGAGTTACAGGAGGAGAAGGATCCCACCCTCACATCAGGATGCCGAGAGGAGTGACGCTTTTTTGCCTCAGTGGTCTTTTGAGATCTCGCCTGAGGGGTCTGGGCACCAGAACCCGGTGGCGGGGCAGCTCTGCTTAATAAGCCTACCTTAGTTCTGACTGTTCCACCTCTTCTGGGGAGATAAAGGACTGCTTAGGTTTTTGGCCCGATCGGTACATAGAGCAGACGTCCTTAAGCAGCCTTCCGCTCTCCTGTAGCTCCATGATAATGTCATTTGCGTGTCCCCCAAACAGGATGGGGCCTCTGAAGGGGGCAACCAGCAGGGTGCTTTGGACGTCTTACGCCAGTACCGCAAGATGGAGCCAAGCCAGGTGCCTCAAGTAAACGCCCATAGGGGTGTAACGGGCCACTTGAATCAACCAGATCATAAGTGACCTGTAAAGCGTGGCGGCAGCAAGACTTATTCAGTCTTACCTTTTCCAAGAGCCAATTCCTGAGGTCTTCATTCGGAATCTCCTGCAAGTCCTTCTCCAAGTTGGATAATGCCAACTTCTGGCAGGACACCATATGGGTTACATAGTTTAATGACCGGATGGCGCAGGTCAAAGAATCATAGACTGCGTCAATATTGGTCCATTTGTTTGGATTCTTTATCCAGAGGAGAAGCACTCCGGTGTTTCAGCTGTGCTGATCTGTCATGGGCCGCAGTGATAACCACGGAGTCAGCCTTTGGTTGACTGGTCAGATGACCAACCCCTTCCGGGGGGTGATAGGTTCTGTCAGCTTTTTTGGAGACAGCTGGAATGGAGGACGGCTGTTGCCAAATTGTTGAGGTAAGATCCTAATCTGGTCCCGTCCATGGAGGAATAGGGAGGGGGTCCACGCTAGTGAGGTTTAGGTGCTCTGCCAGACGTTTTTTTCTTGAGGTCCAGTTCCTAAGATGCCCAGCCACGGGCCTGTTTGATGGACCTGAGGAGATCCGCGAAGGATGGATCCTCCGGTGGAGACTTCGGGGACTCCTTGAGCTGGGGTTCAATAGGAGCGTGAGGTACCGAATGACCAACAGACTCAGAGTCTCAATCAGAGTCAGAGGACTCGGGTCTGCTGGGTAAAGGTGTAACATCAAGGACCATCTCCATCACCCTTGCTCCTGGGGTGGGCTCCAAGAATTGCCCACCTGAACCCCTATTGGACACCTGGCCCAGGGGGGAAGGGCTCCTGGTAATGATCCTACGAGTCTGGGTGGGAACCGCAACCATATGGGGTTGTCCCAGTTCTTGCAGGAGCTGGTATTTGCATCCTGCCACCAGACTAGAATGGAAGTGGGTGGTTCCAGCTCTGGAGGGGGTGGCGGAGGCTGGTACTCTGTGGAGTAAGGAGGGTAGCCAGGAGGCTGGTACCAACAGTGGTATGGTTGGTGTCCCTGATAGTAGAGACCCGACGCCGGGTACCCTGACATCAGAGCTTGCAGTGGTACCCCGGCAACGCCCCCCCGGCATCAAGTAATATGGAAACTGGGGCGGCGGATAGCCAGGATAGTGATCAGAAGGACCCAATGGAGGAGGGGCAGAGGGTCCAAAGATAGGCAGTGCCAAGGGACCCTGGGTGGGGGAAGGTCCGTTGGCAGGCCTGGGGTCTCCATTGTGACCTTGGACGGACCAGAAGGTGGCTCTGGCATCAGAGCCGGCAAACCTTGGTCTATGACAGGAATTGGAAAATGGATGGGGAATGACCCGGCCTTGGGGGGTGAATGGGGCCTGACATCTGGTCTGAGGCAGGCAAGAGAGGCAAAGGAATGGATAGCCCCGTCGCCTGATCCAGCCCAAAAGCTAGAGTCTCAGAAAGAGTGCTCGACGCATCAGAGGTCTCCTGGACAGCCACACTCGATTCCCTGGCCGGGGAAAATGAGGTGTCGGGCAGGGTCAGTGAGTTTCACGAAGGAGGGCCTGGAGGTTCACCCTGTGCAAAGACGGAGACCACAAGAGTGTCCGACAGGAGAGTACCTGCCGGGCAGACATCAGGCAAGCCGACGACCAACTTATCAGCGGAGACCTGGCAGTCGTTGGAGGAACCGACATCCAACTTACAGGAGTCAGTCGGGCCTACAACAGCCATGAGGCTGGAGCCAGGTGCAGTGCCCAAGGCCGAACTCCTGATGACATAATGGGGGGGGGAGATTTAGGGGCCGAGCCTTCAACAGGACCCGAAGTGTCCTCTGGAGAGGAACCCCCTGACTGCCCACTGATCAAAGCAGGAGGGGGGGGAAGCATCCAATCCACTGGAATGGATGGAGACCCTGGAGATGGAAGCCTCACCCGCTGTGGCGTCAGCTGTCTGAAGACAATGAGATGGAGAATGATCCCGCTCCTGGTGCTTCTCCTTTGCCTTCTTCTTTCACTTTTTCTCGGGAGTGGGTGAAGAAGCACGTTCCCTCAGCTCCTGGAGCTCTTTTTCCTTCGAAGGAAGACAGCACTTTAAAAGGTGAGCATCGAGGGCCTTCTGGCGACAGGTGCGCATGGCCTGGTTAAAAGACTGGCAGATCTCACAATCTGCCACCTGGTGTTTGGGGCCCAGGCAAAGAACGCAGAGGGAGTGGTCGTCCCTGTGAGGGATTTGGGCACCGCATTGCAAGCACATTTTCTTCGTTTTACACAAAGACATACACTAAAACTGTCAGGGAGGAAAGGGGCCAAAAACTTGCACTTTGTGGAAAGAAATGGCAGATGACTGAGTTAGTTCACTGTGTGGTTCCAACAAGTTCAGGTCAACGGCAGGAAAGAACTAGAGGGCAGGCGTGGGGTCCGCCCCCTATATACGGTCACGCTGACGTCCAGTCAGGTGACGCCGGAGCCAGTCCCCCACTAATGATTGCTAGCTAAAAGTTTGCCATGCAGTCCTGACACCAGGAGGCGCAGTCCTGTATGTAAAGACCTACTGCAGGAACCCCTCGAAGTAAGATCTGCAGCTTATCCAATAGGTAGAGAAATGGGCAGACTGGGTGGGCCAAGAGGTCCTTATCTGCTGTCAAAGTCTATGTTTCTATGTCAGGTAAGCATTCTGCATGCCCATGGAGCATAACCATTCCTCTTTTTGCAGGAGAGACAGCAGGCCTTGCAGAGTGACCATCCTGAACTTCTTGTACTGAATATAGATATTCAGATCCCTCAGATCAAAAACGGGCCTTAAGCTCCCTGTGGATTTTGGAACTAGGAAGAAATTAGAATACAGCCCCGTGTTCCTTTGTTCCCATAGAACTGGTTCTATGGCCCTCTTCCGCAGCAGAGTATGCACTTCCTCTAGTAGTACTGGTACGTGGTCTGGAGGACAAGTTGAGGGAATTGGTGGAAGGTCTGGGAGCAACTCCAGAAGTTCTACAGCATGTCTCTGTTCTAATAACTGTAGGACCCAGGCATCTGTTGTAACCTCTCTCCACTGGTACAGGTGGAGGGAGAGGCAACCCCCTACCACTTCCTCCAGACTGTAAACTGGAGGGTGGGTGTCTAACAAGCAGTCATGCTGAAGCAGATCCGGAGACCATGGCTGCACCTCCTCTAGGGGCTTTAGTGTGGGTACCTGTGGAGAAGGGTGGGGCTGGCACAGTTGTTCTGCCTTTGCTCTATTGTCTGGTCCCTGATCCAAGTCTATTGGTAGCCCTGCAAAAGGGGCACCTTCTGCCTACTTTTTGGTTGTGTGTGGTAGTGGGAATGGACTGACAGTAGAGTCCTTCCTGAAGCTTGCAGGTCAGAGAGGATGCCCTGCACATCTGCCCCAGGGAGCTTGCATCTCTGAAAGGGGTATTCAGGATGGACTGCTGGACATCTTTAGCAAATCCAAACATCCTCAACCAAGAATGCCTTCTTAACTGGCCCAGTGGTGCTGAGGGTTGAGGCGCTGGACACCACACCTCACACCATGCCAGCGACCCGGGTTCAAGAACGAGCCGGGGCCGCCGGGGGTCGGCAGGGGAGGGAAGGGATCGAGCGTCTGATGGACAGCTCTCCCTTCCCGGGGAGGGTTCCGAGGCTTGCACCACTCTGTAACGGCATCTGGCAGCAGTCAGGTGCAGCTCAGGACATTTGGTGAGGAAGGTAACAGGGGAGGAGCTTGGCAGGCAGTGACACGCTGTGCCTAGCCGCCATTGCACATCTGGGCTCCTCGAGGAGAAAAAAGTAAGAAATACCCCTTCATTTTTATACTTAGCCCAAACAATCCCTATCCCAGTACCTAGAGAATATTACACATCTTTCAACAGAAAGATTTCCCGGTATGTCTGGGGCTCTCAGAGGCCCAGGATATGGATGTCCTTACTACAACTGCCCTGACGTGTGGTGGGGGTGCGGCTTTCTCTTCCAAACATAGAATATTACCATCAGGCAGCCCAGTTGCGAACTATTTTATACTGGCTTGACCTTGAATACCAGGCCATTTGGAAAACTTTAGAAATGCAGACAGAAGACCTGGGACATCTCCACAAATTTCTCCTGTCAGGCCCTCACAGGGTAGACCCCAGAGGAAGGGACAATCTGTATACAAATACATCCCTAATGAGCTGGTGAAAGTTACTCCAATCTAAGAAATTAGAAAAACAGAGACCTCTCTTTTGCTCTCTTCCCTATTCAGCAGATTTTAAACCAGCCCAGGTGGATTTGGGATTCCGTCACTGGGAAAAAAAGGGCCTGCATATAGTGTATAAATTTATAAAAGAGGGGACAATCCTAAGCTTTGCGGCTCTAGTAGTAAGGTTTGATTTATCTTACAGAGATAGATTCAGATATTTTCAGGCCAGAGATTTCATTAAATCCCTACCAGGAAACATGTGGACGGATGCCCCCCCCCCCGGTTATACAGGTATTGATTGAAAATGTCCTTAGAAGGTAGAGCTCCTAAGGAGCATATGATTTCATATTTATATGGAGCACTAACAGAGCTGGAGGGAGACTTCACAGACTCTTAGAAAATCCTGGGCAGTGGACCTTGGCATACCCATCCCTACAAAAGTACGGAACACACAACTAAATAAAATCTATAAGGGTATCTCAGCTATAACATGGAGGGAATTTAAAACATGGCTCGTTTCTTTAGAACCCCAGCACTGACAGCCAAATAGTCGGGTAAAGAGGTATCACAATGCTGGAGAGATTACGGAATCTCACCAGCCACTCATGGACATGTCTTTTGGAATTGCCCCAAAATTCGACCCTTCATTAGGGAACTACAGGGAGCACTATCACTCATCTTTTCCCCCAACTTGAAGCTAACCCCTGATCACTTTTTTTTTGTCCCAATGGCCCATAGAGTTTAAGGACCCTAATTCAACCAAATTAATTTCTGTCTTGATATTGGCAGCTAAGAAGGCTACGACTAAAAAGTGGCTGGTGAAAGAAGTTCCTTCCCTTGCTCAATGGCAAGACATATTAATTGAGATATACAGGATGGACAGACTAACAGCAGTTTTAAATAAGAAACGGGAGGTATCTGAACTGTTATGGAGAAGATGAGTATTTTACCTGGCTCCTCTCCGACCAGACTTTATTCCCTAGATCAAAGGCGTGATCTTATAAGAAGGAATACCGGATCAGGAGCTAGCAGTCCTCGACACCGTCCCACCTCCCCCATACTCCATATAATAGATTTAACCAAGGACCTGGACTTAAATGTCTTGATATGATAAACTGAATGATTTCTCTATATTGGACTCGTTTACAACAGTAAGATTAATTGCTAATAGTTACCAACCTGCTTGCCCGTCTGTATTTTTTTTATTCATGTTTTATGTTTGTAGTTAGTGTTCTTTCTGTTCAAATGAAAAACTGAATATAAATAAAGTTTAAAAAACAAGAAATACCCCTTCATTTGGTGATAGGCGACTGCACCTCCCCTGATCCACACTCCCAACGCTGTCTCTCTCCTCTCCGTCCCCCCAACTGCTCCAGGCCTAGCAATCTACATTATAGAAAGAGTGCCTTGGGTGGATAAGGCAGCCCTTCCCCGCGGGGGTTCAGATCCAGGGGTTCTGCCGGGCAGGGAGTAAGGAGCAGACTCACAATGGGAGGTAGAGATCGCAGATAGGAGGTAGCTGGAGACAGTTCCCCTCTGGAGGCGAAGAAACAAAGTCTACAACAACAACAAAAAAAGAATCCCATCTCAGGCAGATGCCAGCCACAGCTGCTCTGGCTGATGCACCTGAAATGTAGTAGGTAGACCCTAAGAGGTGTACACCCAGGCAGACCTAAAGCGGTGTTTACCCATGCCAGCCCCAGTCTGGAGGGCCTTGAGCATCTCTTGCTTCTGGTTGCCCTCTGGGAGGGACTGGGCTGCAACTTTCCAGAGAATATTCTGGTATTTGACCATATGGGCCTGACAGTTTGCTATTCTGAGGCCCAATGAGGCAGAGGCAAAAGGTTCTCTTTCCCATGAGGTCCAGTTTTCTCAGCTCTTCATCTGGCGGGAGAGAACTGAGATGCTTAGGCCTCTTAGACCTATCATGGGCTGCATTTGTCACAACCGAATCAGCCTGAGGTTGGCCTGCAGAAAAAGGCTTTCCTCGGGGAGCCTAGTAAAGCTTGACTGCCTTCTGGGCACAGCAGGGATCAAAGTTGGTCTGTGCCAGGCAGCCAGGGTGTCATCCTTTAGTGCAGCCAATAGAGGAGTAATAATAAGTGGTAGAAAATCTGGTTGTTCCAGGGACTTTACCAGGTTTCTCCTAGTGAAGTTTTGTCCCTCAGCATCAAACCCCATTGCAATTTGGTGCTGCTTCATCATAGAGCTGAAGGAGAGGTTTTCAGGAGAGGACCTTGGGGTATACAAAGTAGAGTCCTCACTCCTGGATAAAACAGTGCAGTCAGATCTGTCACAGGGACTCCCATCCATATCTTGTTCCTCCTTCTTCTCCTCTTACAAAATTAGGTCAGGAATGAATTCCTGATCCTCGTCGATGGGCTCTGAAGAATGCCAGGAAGGAAGCAAGGACGTTGACGCCTGGGAGTGTACAGGGCGCATCAACCTGACAGGTGTTGACATGGGGACTGGTCCATAAGGCCCTGTCATCGCCATGCCTGGAGCGGGGGGGGGGTATAAGGTGCTGAATTATCTCCACAAAGGAGGAGGAGAGCATTGTCTGCATGTCAACAGCGTCCTGCTCTGCAGGAGAGCCTTGCGACGTCGACGGGGATAGCTGGAGCCCCATTGTCAATGGAGCACCTTGCAATGCTTGACGGGGGAGACTGGAACCCTGACATCAATGGGCCATCGCTGGCCATAGGAGGTCCAGCAGAGCTCATTGCCAGCTGACCATGAGGGACTGAAGGTCTGGGCAGCAGGAGGCATTACCATCAAAGCGGTCGACAATGCTGCAGGGGTCGGCACCAAGCGTAGCAGCGACCGGGAGCATACCAGGGGTATTTATCCTTACTCCACATCTTCTTCTGGTGTTTATGTTTTCCTGAAGACCTCTCTCAGGCCTTAAAGGTGTGAGAGCCCAAGCAGGGGGCTGGCAACATGGAGAAGCTTCTTGCCTGGAGCTCTCTCTCTCACTCCATTCTGGCTACCTGCTACTCGAGGAGAAAATTCTGCAGGGCATTCTGATGACTTTGCCGGGTAGCTTGATTAAACTTCAGGCAGATCTCACAGGCCTTAATGTTGTGGGCCTCTCTGAGACAGTGAACACAGACATCGTGGTTGTTGCTGGAGTAGATTTTTCCACCGCACTTGCAGTAAAGAAAGAGTTTCGTGGAATCTTTCATCAACATACACGATGATGGCAATCACTTTAAAATAATGTGATAACTACTATGGTGAGAAAAATAATACAACTGAGAAAGACTGACGAATTGGCAGTCGACTGTAGCAACGGCATCTCTGTGGAGCACAGCAAGTATGGTTGATGGTGGGAAAAGAACTAAGGATGGCGCGGGGCTGCCCATGTTTATACAGAGAGGACGTCGACTCATAAAGTCGTCGTGGGCAGACCCTAGTAGACTGCTAAGAAAAAAGTTTCTGTGTGTTTCTGGTGCCTGATGGCTATAGTTCCATAGGTGTGGCCTGATGAAAGAGATATCCTCAAGGACGATCATTCATTCCACTCCAGCTCCACAATGAAGGTGATGTTCAGGTAACAGGGCAGACGATCTTCCTCCCACCCACCCCCAACATGAGTCTGAATGCACTGCTTCCATAATGTACCCTACACTTCACATGTGTGATGTGGGAGTCAGGCTAGGGATGAATACGAACCTGGATCTCCATCAAGTTGGCACAGAACAAAAGTCCCAAAGCCATGGGACTTGGCAAATCTCCATATCTGATGAGACCCACATTTGAGGACCAGTGTCCCACATTTGAGTGACAAAAGGCCGAGAGGTACATTCAGGACTGGAGTGACAGAAACAGGGCAAAAGCGACACACTCAGTAATTAAAGGTATAATGATCTGTGAGCCCGAGCCCAAACATCTCGCAGTAATGTGATGGGTTTGAAAATGATCATAGGATCAACTGAATGCCCTTAAAGAGCAAGGTCCTGATATTCAGAGCTTGACAACAGCCTGTGCAGCTGGTAGGACTGTGCCAAAAAATGGCAGCACGTCAATTGAGCGATGCAATCTGGGCAAAGAAATTTACGCGACTACAAATGGTCAAAAACAAATAGAGTGACTGGCACAGTATAGCGACCATACAATTTAAGCGATCCCAAGGGTCAGTGTGCGCCATGGAGTGACAATCTTAGAGACAGGAGGGTCTGGGGGACACAGCCCCCCCCCCACCACGGGGTTGAAGACAGAGAAGAGAGAAGTGCACCGTTGATGTGATGCACCTGTAGCTGTGCTGCCCCCGTCTTCCCGCACTCTTTCCATTTGTTTCCCCACCTTCTGTCCATTGTGGCTCTTGGCTCCTGATCCATCCACTAACCCCTTTTCCACTATGGCATACCTTTTAGCCCTGCACATATAGCTTGGTCAATATCTCTGTAAGTCCGCGGTCTAGCCTATAATTGTCAGCTACATGTGCCATTTTGTAGCTGTATAGTGCCTCACTGTAGTGTACCGTCGTCTGAATGACGGTCACCATAATTTTATTGCTCAAATTGCACTCGCTCAAATATTCTCAGCCGACTGACATGGAACTGCCAAAAATAGCACAAGTCAGCTCTAAGCTATATTCAGACAGCACGCCCCTAATGGAGCATGCTAACTGAATATGGGGCCACGCAGGTGCAGCGCAAAGTGGATATGGGGCCACGCAGGTGCAGCGCAAAGTGGATATGGGCTGCACTGACATGGCCCAAAGCAATATATGGCCCACAGGAGATGGTGCACTCAACCCGAGACAGCACCACCATATTCAGCCCTAGCATGCAAATTAGTCCACTGAGCATGCAAGGCACTAAGGGGCCATTCAAATGCCCATTATGAGCTCATTTACATGTGCACACTGGCCCCATAAGAGTCCATGTTGGGCAGTAGACAAAGAGTCCCTGGTAGTCTTGTGGAGCCCCTCCAAGTGCCTTTGTTCCTTTGTAAAACAACATCCCTGGCAGTCCAGCAGCCAACCCCATCCATGCGTCATTCCCCCACCTGCTGAGGACCCCCCTGCCTCGTTCACCCGCTACCCCAGTCAGTTGCCGATGGCAACCGAGGCAGCCTTCCACTCACCTCCTCAGCTGGCCGCTGTCTGATATATACGCAACATGATCACGTTGAGCATATTTCAGATGGCAGCCAGCCCAGGAGGTGGGAAGAGGGCTGTGCCACTCGCTGTCTGTGACCAACTGTCTGGTGACTGAGGTGCACAGTATGGAATGCCCAGTGGGTGGGTGGCACACGGCCGGCGAGGATGGCACTTGGTGGGGGGGTCACAAGATTGCCAGGAACATTGCTATACGCAGGAACAAGGGTGATCCAGGGGCTCCACTAGACTAATAGTTCTCTGTCTTTGCCATAGTGAGCCTCCCCCAAGCCGTGGAAAAGATCTTGAGCCTCCCCCAAATATTGAAATAATCTTGGGCCTCCCCATAGAAAAATACTTTGTGCAGTTCATCAGGAATAAAGTGAAACTTCTTTGAGTAGTTGTTTCTTACTTATTCAGCTTATTGACCCTCCCCCTGTAAACCTACCTGCTCTGCTATTTTGATTCTTAAACTGCTGTTACCCCTTGTTGCAATACCTTCATGGTCAGACTGCTTTCTCATTCTGTTTACCTTCTATCTGGAATAACCTTCCTACCCACCTCTGCCTCTCCCCCGTCTTATTCTGCTCTTAAGCAACTCCTCAGGGATCCTTTTGCTTTCTCCTGCTCTTGCGCCTAGTACCTCTCTGCTAAAGCCTTGTATATGTGCTGTTATACTTGGCTGTTCTGACACAAGCCTAATCGGGCAATTGTTGCCTCTCACTATTTGTTTATGGTTCCTATTTGTTTGCACTAATGTTCATTTTGTATTGCTTGACTGCTTTGCAGTTACCTTTGGAACTGTATTCATTAGCTACCCTTCCCCAGATTCACCTGTAATAAGCCTTAGCTCAGTGTACTTTTCCTGGTCACCAATATGTAAATAAATACATAAATTGCCCTGTTATCTTCTTTCAGTTTGCCTCATCCCTTCACACAAAATATCTTGAACTCAAAATTCAAATATACTACTTTTTCACACTTGATTGAGCCTCCCCTGGAACAGGTTGGGGCCTCCCCAAGGAGGCTGGCCTCACCATTTGAGAAACCCTGCTTACTACTAGGGATGTTGATTTACATGAGGACAATGGCAATCAGGGGTCCACAAGATTACCAGGACTTCACTTGCAGTATACCTGCCCGGCATTCGGGGGGTGGGGAGTGTGCCTCAGCAGACAGCTAAGGTCAGGTTTTGGCAGCTCAGAGCCACACTAGCAGCTCTTTAGTACCACCGAAATCTTTTGAATATACCAGTGTATCGTTAAGCATGAGGATCCCTCATTTTCATGGGCGCAGCAGTATCTTTAGGGCGATCACAGTGCCAGGGCTGGGTGGCACTGCAGGGCCCTCTGAATATGGCCCTAACCTTCTGAATGCCAGGGCCCTAATGTACTACCTGGAATTAACAGTAACTTTCAGAAGTTGTCAGCTATTACTTCTTATATTTGAAGTATTTTTTCATTTTCTGTTTTGCTAACTCTAAGATTTTCTACCTGACAGTACTAAGTATGATATGTGGAGCAGCAGTCTACCTGGAGGTGACAGTCAGTTCTGTAAACTCACTGACTGTGACATCACTAGTAACCAAGAAGAGCCAATCTCCTGCTGCTTGATTGGTAACTTCTGACACACGTTACCAAGCAGGCAGCAAGGCTTGTAATTTAACAATGAGTGAGGTCACATGCTAATGATGTACAAGCTATGCCTGCTTCCAGGTAAAACACAGCTTTTCACATCATAACCTGAACTATTAGGTAGAAAACCATCAAATGAGCACATAGGAAAAGAAAAACATTATAGAAATAAAAAGCAATAAGTGACTATTTCTAAAAATGAATATTTTCTGCCTGCTGTTTTTTGGTGCTACTGGCTCCTTAAAGAGCAGCTGACGCATAATATTTAGACACAGTTCAGCCTGTATTTCACATTAGTTCTTTATTGCTTCTCCCTGTTATTTATTATTGAGGCCATTTGCATGAAAATGGGATCTTTGTTCCACAAGAGTTCATCTATTCCTGTTGCTTTCTACTTACATGAGGTCATAATGCACTGCTTGTGACATCACAGATACTCCCATGGCAACAGATTGTGATGTCACACAAGAGGGCTATGACATGAAGTAGGGAGTAAGCTAAAGCGGTAGATGAACTCTAAGGGATATACAGCATGTTTCCATGCAAATGTCTCAGTAATGAGTAATGAGGAGGAGAAATCTATCAAATTCATATGGAATGCAAGCTAATTTGTACCTAAATATTATTTTTTTCAAAGTTATCTTTGCGGCATCAGCAGCTCTTTAACATGTTCATCCTCGAGAAACTGACGCTTAGATGGGATGTAATGGTGGCCTTCTGCATACTGAAGGGAATCAGTAAGATAAAACAAACAAGAGATGTTTGATCTGGTGTCCTACAGCAGGATATGGTGACAAACCCTCAAGCTAAAAAGGTGGTTAATTCAGGGGAAGCGTTCGGAAGCACTTCTTCACCCTGAAGGTAGTAAATCCACGGAACAGCCTACCAGCAGAGACAGTGAACATAAAGACAGTACAGACCTTCAAGGTAAGTCTGGATAGATTTTTGCTTACCTACAAAATCACTGGATATCCTTGGTAATACAGTGGGTATAGAACCCCTTTAAAGGTGACCTGCAAACTAGCAATGCAGCCTCCTCCCATCCTCTCATACCTTATGAGACTGTTGCAGAAGTCCAGGTCTACAATCGCCATTATTCTTCATCAGCAGGTTTAATTTTAACAAAGCACCAAGACTTTTGGCCGAACGTGGAAGTGCAGCGGGGACCCGACTGAGCAGGCGCAAGTGTTCATGGGTATTACACCCATTTAGTGACGTTGCTCCCACCACTACTATTATAAGTGCAGCATTGGCAGTGGTTTATTATGGTGATTTTATTGCTTCCATGGGGGTCTTGACACCCCAAATATTACTTTCTGCAACACCTGGACAGGTTGTTGCAGTAAGTAATATTTGTGTAATAGTGTCAGTGGCTCAGGAGGTAGCACACTCACCTCTGAGGCCGGGAGATCAGAGGGCTGTGGGTTCAGTTCCCACATCTGGCACTTGGGTTCATATCCCAGTACTGACACTGTAGTGCAGCATGCGACGGGCGCTGCACTTCCGAGGTGCCGTCTTTCGGATGAGACGTTAAACCGAGGTTCCCATCTGCCTAGATTGGTGGCAGTTCAGGTGGATGTTAAAGATCCCATGGCACTTATCGAAAAGAGTAGGGAATTTCCCTGGTGTCCTGGCCAAATTTCCCTCATTCACTACAAATACCACCAACAGTTTAATCTGGTACAAGGTCAGCTGGCATTCATCTGTATCGCCCTCCCCCGAGTCATGCCTGAAAATAGGCAGGATTTGTCTAGTGCACTTACCTGGTCAACAAAAAATAACTAAATATGCAAATCATCATGAAATAATTTAGACTGGTTTTGCTTTAAGCAAGAGTGTATGGCACCATACACCCCTGCTTTAAGCAGAACCAGCCTAAACTATTCCACAGTAATTTTCTTATACTTCCCATGATGCTTTGCATTACTGGGGTAAGTGTGATTTTATATTTCTTTGAAACTTGGCTTTATTGCCAGTGCCCTTCACAAGAAACCTGTGCCTCTGTACATACAAGTTTGAAAAGCATACTAATTCATCCTTGGCTGCTTATGAAGATGGGGGGGGGGGGGGCAGTGATAAACATAAGGTCCTTTCCCACCTTAAATTATTTTGCCATTTAAATCCAGCTCATTTGTATGATACATTCCAACTGGCAAATCAGGACTAGAACATGCAGTGATAACGCAACACAAAATCAGGGCTTGGAATCTTTGCACTCTTTGTACATTCTGTTCGGCTGTCTATTTATTAATTTTTTTTCAAACTGGGTTCCGTTGTATAATTACAAGAAAGCAATCCAAGGTTATGTATTATGTGGGATACTGCCACTTCAGTACATTTCAACACATGGAAACTTTTGTGTCCCGTCTCCCTGGCAACATGGTAATAGAGTACGTACCCAGAAGAGAAAGTTAAACATGAAGAGAAGATATTTCAAAAAGATAGTCAGCCAGTCATCCTTGTCCTCTTTGTAATAGTGAGTCATCTTAGCATCTGAAAATTACAAACATACTTACATAAATAAACACATACATAAAACAGAATTTCAGATAAATAGGAACTGCACTGGTTATCAGCTAGGAGACAACATTATTGTTTCTCATATTTACTGTCCCACCCTTTAAACTCACAAGCATATCTCCAAGGTAATCTCGCCCTAGTAACAGCAGGACAACGAAAAACAACTGAAGTATGTTAGCAAAAAAATAAAGTTTATTTACAATAATGTATTTCTTTTTTTTCAGTTTATCTTTTTATTCAAAGATTTTATAACAATAGAAATATACTTCCTCATACAAAAGGATGATGCATAATACAAACATAGCAAGCATTAGGACATAAAAGGTAAGGGCATTTAAGAATACCTTATTACATCAATTTTGACATATAGAAGTGTTGCATATAAGTCAGTAATAATGATTTTGAGTAAATTACTGAAGATATTGATAGGCTAAAGGTGCATAAAAAGTTGGAAATAAATAAATTAAGATACAAAGTAAGCTACACTGTGTAATATATGCCTTGTTTTCTTGCTAAATAGAGTGTAGGAGGAAGAATAAAAAAAAAACGGAAACTTATGTAACTGCAACCTTATGTAATGATTAATACAATAAAAAAAAAGAAAAAGAGTGGTATCAAAGGAGAGACAACAGTATTCCTGAATTAGGTTAACAAATTAAAGAAGTATTGTAAATACCATGTAGCCTACAGCGATTGGCAATTATGTATTGAAGGAATTCAAATATTTAAAATAGTTTGGCCAACATTTTCCATACTTATCAAGTCAATAATGTATTTCTGACATCCTAAGATTCATCAATCGCTGTTTCATTGCCCAACAGACTCCCCCCAGTCTTGTCACCAATCTTCTCACAGATTTACTGGTTATCCATCACTTACGAGGGCCACAATAGTGAGTGAAGGCAGTCTAGAGGAGGGCAATTAAAATGGTGCAGGGTTTGTACCAAAAGCCCTATTTTCAACATGCACACTCTGGAAGACAGAAGTGCAAGCGGGGACATGATAGAGATCTAGAAGTACCTCTCAGGGGTGAACAGGGTTCAGTAGGTTCCAGGGATTATAGGGAAGGTGGGCAGACTGGATGGACCTTGGGTCTTTTTCTGCCGTCATTGTCTGTTTTTCTAAGTTTCTTTCAAATGAGACCTGGAAATACTTGAGTAGTAGTCAAGGGTATGGCAGCTTGGTTTCAATGCAAAAAAAGTGCAAAATCATGAACCTAGGGTACAGAAACCCAGAGGCTGTGTACAGAATGAGGGAAGCGGTCTTGACAGTCACTAAACAGGAAAGGGACCTTGGGATAATCACATCTGATGAAATCAAAGTGGCGAGATAGTGCAACAAGGCAGTAGGCAGGGCCAGCAGGATGCCGGGGTGCACAGGGAGGGGCATCATCAGCAGAATGAGACAGGTAATGTTACCACTATATCAATCGTTAGTGAGACCCCCCCCCGCCCCGAGTACTGTGTCCAGTTCTGGAGACCACATCACAGGAAGGACATAGGGTGGAGACTGCCCAGAAGAGGGCGACAAAATTAGTTCAGGGGTTGCATCATAAGCCCTACAAGGAGAGACTGAGGGATCTCAATATGCATCTCAGTAGGTACACTCTGGAACAGAGGAGGGAGAGGGGGATATGACAGAGACCTAGAAGTGCCTCACAGGGGTGGATAAGGTACAGGAGGGGAGTATTTTTCAAAAGAGAGGGTGCACAAGAACAAGGGTGTATGAAATGAAGCTGGAAGGGGGGAAATTTAGGAGGGATGTAAGAAAGCACTTCTTCACTGAAAGAGTGGTGGATACCTGGAACAGACTTCCAGCAGAGGTGGTGAAAACAGTGCTAGGCTTAAAGCTTGCATGGGATAGGCACAAAGTAATCTTGGTAGGAAAGTGGTGGGGGGCAAAGATGAGGTAGGGTCTGACAGTATAGGCAGGAGAAAAAAATAGGCAGATTGGGTGGGCCAGTCGGTCCTTATCTGACAAAACATTCTATGTTTCTATGAGACAGAGAACCAGGACCAGTGCACATGTGATGCAGCTGGAGGGGTGGAGGGAGGGGGGGATACTAGTTCTTTTTTGGAGGTGACAGTCCTGAAGGGACTTGCTAATCTGAAAGTGGACAAGGCAATGGGACCAGATGGAATACATCCACGGGCATTGAAGGAGCTCAGGGAACCACTGGCTTCACCTCTGACAGTTCTATTTAACAGCTCACTGGAAACGGGAGTGGTTCCGGAGGAGTGGAGGAGGGCAGATGTAATCCCATTATACAAAAGTGGCAACAGGGAGGAGGCTGGTAATTACAGGCCAGTTAGCGTTACCACCTTTTCAGAAGCCCAAAGTGGGACATTTCTTACTGGAACACGATTTTTCGCAGGAAAGTACGTAACCTCGACCAATGCAACAGACTTGTTTTCTCTATATAATCAGAATTTAGGCTAAGTATTGTAGTTTCTTAGTTGCTTCTATTGTTTCTTATCATTTTAAAGCACTTTAGTCAAGGTATCATAGTTTTCTGCAACATTTAGTGGAAAGTTAGAAATTATTTTTTCTACTATAAAATCAGGACATGTAGTATTTTTCATGTTTTTGTGCAGGACACAGCTACCCAAATCAGGATTCTCCTGTGAAAATCAGGACAGGTGGTAACCCTAAGGCCAGTCAGTCTGACATCGGTGGTGGGAAAGTTAATGGAATCACTGCTGAAGGAAGGGATTGGGAATATCTTGAATTCAGTGGGTTACAATACCCGAGGCATCATGGTTTCACTGGGGGGGGGGGGGTCATGTCAAATGAAAAGATACATTTCTTTTGACTGGTTGATGAAGAATTTAGATCAGGGTGGAGTGGTGGATATGGCCTGTCTAGATTTCAGTGCTCAAGAACAAGGGGACATGCTATGAAGCTGTAGGGCAGGTAGATTCAGGAGAGATGTCAGGAAGTACTTCTTCACAAAAAGAGTGGTGGATTCCTGGAACAACCTTTCAGTGGAGGTGATGGGGTGAAAACAGTGGTGGGGTTCAAGAATGTATAGGATAAACACAAGTGAATCACAGTGGAAAGGAAGGGAGGGGAGTGAAAGAGCTGTAGAGCAGGCATGGTCTGTGGTAATAGTGTAGGTAGGAAGAAACGGGCAGACTGGATGAGCCAAGCAGTTCTTATCTGCCGTCAAATTCTATGTTTCTATATTTCTATGAGTGGAAGTTGAAGAGGACTATGAGAACATACTACTTCCCTGAAAGAGTGGCAGACACCTGGAACAGACTGCGAATGGAAGCGGTGGAGGCAAAACAGTGGGGGGCTTCAAGTGTGCGTGGGACAGACATAGAGGAATATTTGTAAGTAGGCAGGGAGGAGGTAGGGTCACCAGAGACCAGTGAGGATCTGTAGAGAAGGACTAGACAGAGTACATCTAGGCAGACTGGGTGGACCAAGTGGTCCTTTTCTGTCAACACCTTCTATGTTTCTATGTGGCCTGCCCTGTTGGTCCTGCATGGGCCTGTGGGAGGAGGGGTGCCAGTGCTGTGGACCAAAGCTTTTTCCTCCAACTCCTGGTTTTCTCCGAGGGTGCCAGCATGCAATGATGTGAATGCATGAGTGCATGACATCTGGCAGCTGGCCCTCCCTTGTCTAGTTGCTTCCACTGTGTTGCCACCTTGCCTTCATCTGGTGCTAGTCAAGCAGCAGGAGGTAGCATCCTCTACCTCCCCAAGGGAGGACAACTATTCTTGGGATGTTTGATCCTCTGTTCCCTGGCAAAACAAAGATAAATATAATATGCTGGAATATAAATGGGAATAATAACACAAATAAAAAAAAGAACATCTTAGTCAGCCAGCTAGTGCACTGGTAGCATTACTGCTTACCATTCAGATTACCCAGGTTTGCACCCCATGCCCCGGATGTCTGGTGCAGTCTGGCAAAGTAGGATTCTGGCATCATTCTCCAATATCTCCAGCCTTGGGGAAGGAGGCCACCTCCTTCTGCTGCACGACTGCCTCCTGGTGGCTCAGGGGGAAGGTGTGTCATGTGAGAAGAAATATATGGTCCCTCTGGAGCAATATTACGTCAGCATGCACCAGCCCACCTGAAAAGTGACTTGGAGACCTCACACGCCCAGCCCCAGAATGGGGCCTGCAAGGGAGTTCTCAATGTAGGGCAGGCTTACCTAACCTTCTGACAGCCCTGAAAGGCATTCTGCCAAGTTGTCCCTCAGGACCACACACTGGGAAAGGATATGGGAGGGCTTAGTTTAAAAAAAAATAGTCCAGCAGCCTTAGGCAGATAAAGCCGCCCCAACCCCCACAGCCCATTAGGGCACTACCAACTCTTCCCGCACCTTGACGTCTCCTCCTTCTCCCAGACCTCGACCATCAAGTACAATATTTTCCTCCCAGCCTGGGGAAGCTGGAAGGGGGTCCCACCCACAGCAGACAAGCTGTGGATTACAGTCGGGATTCCAGAGAGGATGTTGAGCAAAGGCTGTTAAGGGGTTGGACCATCAGAGGACTCCTATGGTGGACAAAAGGGCTTGTGCAGGTGGAAGGAGGCCCTGGCAACTCGAGAAGAGGAATGGGAACAAAATAGAGAGTACTGTACAAAAAAAACATAATGAATTTTAAAATACATTAAGGAAAAGCTGTCCTCAATTTCAGCTCGCTCTGCCCCAAGAGGCTTACATTTGTATTGCAGCGAGTGGTGCAGCGGCGCACTTTTACAGTAAATGGAGCCGCTCAGCGTCCGCCATATTCCTCGCTCCTGGACTTTACAAAATTAAAATAAAGTAAGTAACAGCGCATAAACTAAAGGCTTTTCCTTGAAAAAAGCTTAATCGAGGGGTAAGCCTTTGTTGGGGCGAGGAGCCGAAATTGAGGAAAGCTTTCCTTTAAGAAAAGGGGAGTGGACTTCCTTCACTTACAGGAATCCCAAGTAAGTGATAGTGTTCCAAAAATATACAACACTACAGAGGGGGAGGCAGTGCATGCATCATATAATAGTAAATCTAAGGGAGCAGCAATAATGTTTTGTAAAACTGATGTAGTTTCCTGTGTACTAAATTTTGTATATGATGTTTGTACAGTGCTCAGAGCATTTCTGGATGGGCCTTAAGAAATAAAGATTGACTGGATTAGACTGGATTGAAAAACAGTAATGCCTTCTATTGGAAAAACTTACATACACCAACAAGCATACGTCACAACTGTCACTCATTATGAGTGACGCCCCTCATTTTACTCCCCAGAAGTGCTCCAGCCCACATCCATCACACACTGAAAAGATGCTGCCCACATAGAGATGCAGTAAACTCAGACTTCGAGGCAGAAATTCTTAACACTCTATTATACTAAAGTAAAATTAAACTGCACCAAAAACATCTAATTGTCAGCAAAATTCAACTTTGAGCAAATGAAAGCATTGGTTTCCACAGTGTTGTGAGCTTGCAACTTCCTGCTTGGGATGTGTCTCTCATTCTGGGACCCAGTGCCCCACATTGTCCCTAACTCTGAATGTCTGTGGCCCTCATTTCTTACTAAAACTTTTATTACAAGTACATAAAACACCAGCCCACCGACGCAGCGGTAGTACTACCACTCATGACACCAGCGACCCGGGTTCGGGAACAAGCCCAGGGAATCAGAGGGCCAGCCAAGAGAAGAAGGCTTGAGCATCCAAGGACTGCTCATCTTCTCCAGGTGGGGGTGAGACTCAATGCTTGACAGCCCTAAGGCGGAGGCCTGAGGTGCAGCCAGTGCCCGGCCACAGGAAGGAGGGGAGGGAGTGATGGATGTTGGCAGATCTCCAACTTGATGGGGGCACACGTCACGCCTGGAGAAGAACCTGAAAATGGCTCCCTGTGTTCCGGGAAGACGGAGCGCCAGTCCAGATCCCTAATGTCCCCTGCCTGTTCCACTGGTAGCCCCACAAAGTGCAAGTATTCTGGTGTGTGGGCCCCACCCTGTCTCCCCGCCTGGGGTAAAAAAAAACAAGCTACATGGGGGACTACTATGCACCCAGGCAGGAAGGAACAGGGACAGAGGCCAGGAATCTCCCAATGGGGTGGAGCACAGGAAGCGAGGGGGGAGCAAAAATAGAAAGTAAAAAAAAAGTACATAAATCTTGGTTACTATTTTATTGAAACTTATCATGCAAAATGGACAACCATATTTAAGCTAAATTCCACAGGTCGTTGAATCAGCAGAACCTGGAGGCATATCAGAAGGTCCTTTGGTATATCTGATCAGTTCAACAAGTATCCTGCAAGTAGTAAATGTATTGCACAAGTAATGATTTATGTCCAGCTGATTAGGCACAGGGCTGGTTCATCGCACAACAAACCATTGAATAGTTCAGTCTGCAGCCAAGTGATCAAGACTTTGGCTGAAGGTTGTGTAACCATCGTATAACACTGACCTAATATAACAATCATAACTCCTGGAGGCTAAAAAGAGAAACCAAACTTGCCTCCAACCAAACAGTTCTTTGCTTATAGTATATCACTGTTCTACACATTGTAGTGTATAATAGTAAAAGTTACTTATGAGATTTTTGAGAAGGTAAAAATAAAGATGCAACCCTCATGGTGAGTTACCTAATGTTTGTGTTGCATCTTGTTTCATTAAAGTTGTTCTAAAGTGAGAATAGCTTCTGTTTTTTCTTTATAATAAAAAAAGGACAGCGAACAGGTGTTGAATTTGTCTTTTTTAACCCTTAGTAGTGCTGTGAAGGCTTCCATTTCCTTGATTTGTTCACGAATGCTGAGCATCTCTGCAATGTTAGGAGGTTCTGGGGTAAACCATCATCGGTTGATGGGTTTTAGTGCTTCTGCTGTATAAGAAATAAGTATTTTTTGTTCCCTTTGTGAGCCCCTTTGGGGAGGAATCCGAGGATCATATTTTGGAACTCTGGTAGGAGTTCTAGCATAGCTTTTTTTTATAACAAGAAATCTGGCCTAAGGCATGGACTGCAGAACTATTCTCAGCCAGGTTATGTGAGAGGAGGATGGGTGAGAGGTCAGGCATACTGAGGGATCCCCTGGAAGAAACAATATTACTATGGTAAGTAATTTTTTCCTCTCACCCCAGGAATCCCTCAGTATGCTTGACTAATGCAGACCACAAAGCAGTGTAGTTGGTAGGAGGGAACAGAAACTACTTTGGAAACAGGTTCTGCAGGGTTGCAGTGCCAAATCTGTCATCTGACCTGGACTGTACATCCAAGCAATAGTGCTTTGTGAAGCTGTGTACAGTTTTCCAGGTAGCTGCTTAGCAGATGTCGAGAAAGAGTCTGTCCCTTGCTGCTGCCACTGAGGCTGCAGTGCCACTAGTGGAGTGGGCCCCAAGGCCTTGAGGTGGCTGATTGCTAGCCTTACTATAACAGAACTGGATGCAAGAGACAGTCCTCTTAGAGGCAGGCCTGCCTTTGCCCACCTCACCATAGGTGAGGAAGAGTTGGGTGTGAGGACCTCAGCTGCTTGGTGGGCTTCAGGCAGTAGGTCAGTACCCTTTTTACATCCAGGCTATGAAGCCTGTGCTCACCAGGAGTGGATTTGTCTGTGAAAAAGATAGGAAGTGTCATAGAGTGATTCAGGTGAAATTCAGATGCCACCTTAGGAAGAAAGTTCATGTTGGTCCTGAGAACTACTTTATCCCTGTGAGAAATAATGTAGCTTGGTTCAGTGCATAGAGCCTGCAGCTCTGAAACCCTTCTAGGTGAAGTGATTGTCACTAGGAAAACAGTTTTCCAGGTGACATATTTTAAGTGTGCAGTAACCATGGGCTCAAATGGAGACTCAATCAACTTGACTATACAGAGGTTCAAGTCCAAGAAGGGACAGGTTCCCTAAGTGGGGGTTGAAGATATAGAAGTCTTTAAAGAATTTCTTGAAGATGGAATGAGAAATGACAGATTTCTCGTTGCCAGCAGAGATGTAGGGTGAAATGGCTGCCAGGTAAATCTTCAGAGTTGAGGTTCTAAGGCCGGATGCTTGTAAGTGTACCAAATAGTCTAGTATAGAAGACATGCTAGCTTGTAGTGGGTCAATCTGCCTGTCTTTACACCAGAAAGAAAAACTCTTCCATTTAGAAGAATAAGTATTTTTGGTACTTAGCTTCTTGGCCAGTTGAAAGATTCTCAGGACTTGCTCTGAATACTAAGAGTCTGGAAACTCTAACTCCTCAAGTACCAGGTTTTGAGGTCAAGAGACTCTATGCTGGGATATGTTATCCCCATCTGAGGCAGAGTCAGGAGACTGTGAGTTGGGGGCAGACTGAGAGGGTGAGAAGCAGGGTGGACCATGGTTGCCTTGCTCAGTCAAGCACCACCAGAATCATAGTTGCTGGCTGGCTTCTGAGTTTTTGTAGGACCCTGAGAATCAGTGGAGATGAAGGGAAGGCATACAGGAACATCCATGTCCAATCCAGAGACAGGGCATCCACTGGCACTGAGCCCAGAGCTGGAGGCCTGCAGCAGAACAAGGGAATCTGATGACTGAGGTTGGAGATGCCTCATCTCCTGAAGACTGTGGCCAGCACTTGCTTGTTTAGGGTCCACTCATGACGGACCTGACTATTGTGGCTCAGGAAATCTGCCAAAACATTGTCCTTGCGTGACAGATGAATGCCAGTGAGCTGCATGTCTAGGGAGTAGAACAGAGACCAGACCTTTATGGCCTCTGTGCAGAGTTTAGTGGATCTTGTGCCCCCTCCCCCCCACCTGTTGATGTAGAACACAGCAGTGGTGTTGTCTGTCCTGATTTGGACAGATTGACCTTTTAACTGCGGAGCAAAGGCCTTGATAACCAGGTACACGGATCTGAGCTCAAGGAGGTTTACGTGACACCTGGACTCTCTGGACCCTAGGAGGGAAGCATCTGTAGTGAGCACTCTGGAGGGTTTCTTCTGTTGGAAAAGGATTCCTTCCCTGTTTTCCTTGTCCTTCACCAGTCCAGGGGTTGTAGAAGGGTCCTTGTGACTGGAATGAGCTCTGACAGAGAGTCTCTTTTCTGAGACCAATGAGTCCTCAGATGGTATTGAATGTCTCTCATCTGAAATCTGGCACCTGGAACTACAGCTATAGCAGAAGCCATGTACCCTAGGAGCATGAGGAAGTGCCTGGCTGACCTTGGTTGTTCCAGGACAAATGAGTGTGCCAGGGTTTGAAGGTTCTGCACCCTGTCTAGTGGTAGTAGGGCTTTTCCTTGTTGGGTGTTCAGCTCTGCGCCAATGAATTCCAGGAGTTGAACTGGTTCAAAGTGAGACTTTCCTGTGTTGATCAGGAAGCCCAGGGACCCCAGGGTGCGATGTGTGAGGTTGAGAGAGTCTCTGCTCTTTTGAGGAGACTTGTCCACTATCAGCCAGTCGTCCAGGCAGGGAAAGACAGAGATCTCCCATCTTCTGAGATGAGCTGCCACCACTGTCAGCCACATTGTGAAAACTCTGGGAGCTAAAGAAAGGCAGAATGGCAGAGCTGTAAACTGGCAATGACTAGACAGCAGTTTGAATCTGAGATACTTTCTGTGAGAGGGCCTGATTGGAATGTGAAAATAGGCATGCATGAGATCTAGGGAGGCTAGCCTGTCTCCCTGTTTAAAGAGGGAATCACCACTGACAGGGTGACCATCTTAAATTTGAGACTGAACAGGTGCTTGTTCAGATACCTGAGATCTAGAATGGGTCACCAGTCCCCATTTTTCTTTTGGATGAGAAAGTATGTGAAATAGCGGCCTTTCCCCATTGAGAGAGAGGAACTCTTTCCACTACATTTGCTAACAGAAGAGACTTTACCTCTAACTCCAGCAAAATGTTCTATGTGGGAGTTAGGGATTTTAAACTCCAGTGGCCCTGCTGAGTGGGACATTTTTTGAACTGCAGGGTACGTCCTCAACCCACCACCTCCAGCACCCACTTGTCTGCGGTGATGCACTGCCACTGGTGGAGGCAGTGAGTCAGCCTTCCTCATACTGGTAGAGGGGAAGCGACCTGGGCCCTCCAGTCATGGGTTTTGTTTAGTCTGAGTTTTTGTTGAAGGGGTGGGATCAACACATTTCTGAGCCCTTCTACCTCTTCCCCTAAAGAATCCTCTAATCTGAGAGTAATCTAAGAGCATGGGCACTGGCATAGAGTAGAAGACCCTGGGATAGTAACCTCTACCCCTCTATCTTGGAGCTTGGAGCAAGTAGACGCTTTCTCTTTAGCTGCATTGCTCTTGATAGGTGGTCTTGTAGTCCTCCACCTTTTTCATGTACTAACATACTAGACGCCAGCAGAATAGGCCTATTGGTCTATCAAGTCTGCTCGTGCTTCAGCACCCTGATTGGGTAGTGTAGCCCTCTATCTGTCTCCTTCCACTGTTACTCTATCCCCCACGTCCTGTACCCCCCCCACCCGGGCAAACCAGCCTCTTCTTCACCCCTTGTCTATACCTGTCCCACCCTCTCTTGAATCCCTCCACCGTAGCTGCCTGTATCAGCTCCCCGGGCAGCGCTTTCCACTGTTCCACCACTCTCTCAGTGAAGTACCTCCTCTTCCTCCCCCCCCCAATCCTATCACTCTCAATCGTCCAACTGTGTCCTCTGGTGATTCCACCCTCCTTCAGTCAAAAGATCCTACCTCAGCTTACCTTATTTACTCCCCTGAGGTACTTGAAGACCTCAGTCATGTACCCCCCGGTCACTCCTCTCCTCCAGCAAGAACAGGTTGAGCTCCCCTAGTCGTTCCTCATATGTCATATCCCCCAGACCCCGGAACATTCTGGTTGCTCTCCTCTGAACCCTCTCCAGGAGTTGGATGTACCTCCTTAGGTGCAGCCTCCAGAACTGCACACAGTACCCAAGATGTGGTCTAACCAGGCTGTTGTACAGTGGCAAAATCACCTCCCTGTTCCTTGAGGTAATCCCCCTAGCGATGCATCCCAGCATCCTATTTGCCCTGACCGCAGCCCTCCTGCATTGCTCTGAATTATTCATGTTGACATCCACCAAGACTCCTAGGTCTCTTTCCCCTGCCATGGCCTGCAACTCATTCCCCCCCCCCCCAAGGTGTACACATAGTTGGGGTTTTCCCACCCTAGGTGTAGCACCTTGCACTTGGAGGAGTTAAATTTCAATTTCCAGGTGCAGAACTACCTATCCAGAGTATCCAGGTCCTCTTGCAGGGCCAATCTCCCCTCCTCCCCCTCCACCACTGCCCCTAGGTTTGAGTCGTCTGCAAAGAGACTCATTTCACACCAGATATCTTCCCTGATATCAGAGATGTAGGCGTTAAACAGGAGTGGCCCCAGGACTGATCCCTTTGGGACCCCACTTATGACCTCCCTAGGAGATGAGACCTCCCCTCCATGTATGCTTCTGTTTTGTCCCCAAAAAGAGAATTGTTCTCACAGGAAAAGTCCATAGGTTTAGTCTGGATGTCCTGGGAGAGACTGGTAGTTCTCAACCAGGCAAACCACCTGGGAGAGATGACTTGAGCTATCGCCCTGGAGGCATTGTCATTGGTATCTACAGCCACATGAAACTGAAATTGTTTGGCTTCCAAGGCAGTTTTAACCATTTCTGCCAAATCCTAAGCCACCTTATCTGGGGCTTGCTGGCTGATAGCCAGAACAGAGTTCCAGAGAGCCTTCTGATACTGGACTGTGTCTACCAGAGAGGTGGAACAGCAGAGAGGCTATGGGGTAAGATTTTTTACCCACAGTATCCAGTTTCCTAGCTTCTTTTTCTGGAGGCTGGGATCAAAGGGGAACCTTAGCTTTGTCACAGGCTGCAGCCTGCACCACCCCTTCATGGTCTGGATGTATGTAAAGGTACTCAGCATTAGTTTTATCTAGCTGGTACTTTTTCTCTATTTTCTTATCCACCCTGGAATGGAGGTGGGATTCTGGAGTAACTTGAAAGTAGCCCTGCGAAGGCACTTATGAACTGGAAGAAGCAGCTTTTTAGGAGGAGGGAGACCCATCATATCCAAAAAATCTGCCTCCTCATCCTCTTCAGTGGTCTCTTGAGTAGAAAGATCAAGAGCGTCCACCATATGTTGGACAAAGGTAAAATGAGAGGAACAACCCTCCTGGCCATGGGAAGGACAGCCAAACTCCTGGTCAGGGGATACAACAGGTTCTAAGAGTTCACGCTCCTCTTCATCATACTAGGAGAAATAAGATGCACAGAAGGCTGAAGCCCATTAGTGTACAGCTCCCAAAAATGGGTTATACCCAATGCTGTTGACTGAATAAGAAGTGATCTAAATTAGATTTAAAACTGGCAAAAGAACTAACTTCTACCTCAAAGAAAATGCCCTGGCCGAGACCAGGGTCAGAGGGGACAGGTGTAGTAGGACCAGCTGGGACACCCAGGAGACTGCCCACAGCCTGAAAAGTTTGATTATAGTTGCCAAGCCTTTGCCATTTCCTTGACAAAGGGTATATCTTGCTGTGACACTGGCAGATCCCTTTGCTTTTCAGCGGGAGGGGCAGTGATATGTTTTTCTTTTTGTTTCCTTTTAGCAGGCACTGAATCAGGAACCTGCTCTGAAACTCTTTTTTGTTTGGCTTGGTCATTATTATTTTTATCAGATTTATTTTCTAGGGGGTCCTTGGAGGACCTGTCTTTAGATTTTTGATGAGAGGAGGATGACCCCTCTTCTGAAGTTTTATTAGAGGGAAAGGCAGACTGAGAAGCCATTACTTTCAGCCTTTTGGCTCTTTTCTGAACTGCTGTTGAGCAAAATCTGGTGCAAAGTTCAGAGTCAGCAAAAATGTGGGCTGGACCCAAACAACTTAAGCGAGGGTTATGGCCATCTGTCTTGGCCACGATTTTAAAACATTTAATACGATTTTTAAAACCTGTAGGTCCAGTCCTTTTTGGGGGTCTATCTGACATATCAATCTCATCAGAAGACCTTTAAAATAGTTCCCAAAACGGAAACATTTTAATTTTGCAGTCGGTTCCCAAGCACTATGGAACCAAGAGAACCCGGTTTTAAATAAAGAAACTTAAGTAAAAAACAGCATTAGGGAACCGCTAAAAAGGTAAAGCTAAAATACTGCAAATGTGAAAATTTCACCTCAAAAACAGTATTTTTAGTAGAATAAAAAGTGTGGAAACCGCAGAAAAGATCGCTGTGAGGACAGTGTCCTCGGTTCCTGGGAACCAAAGAAAACAAACAAAAAGCACCAAAAACTACTAAAAAAAACACTAAAGGCAGCACAAACTTTAAAATAATACTGACTTTAAAAGAAATAAACTTCTTTAAGCGAAGATGGAGAGAGAGCTCTGGGGCCGACTTGTCCAGTCAATGGAGAAATGAATCTGACTGGCATACAGAAGCACCTACAGGCAGCACTCTCTTACTGCAATCTGATTGGCAAATTCTTGGGTATCATTAGCTTAAACACCACCCCAGGGTAGCTGAACCCAGTGGGCATAACTGCATTAGTCAAACATACTGAAGGATTCCTGGGGTGAGAAAGATTAGGTTAAACATTAAAAAAGTTAAATATTAGTAAATACTGCACTAGGGGCTGGCAGTATAGCCTCGAGGTTAGAGTAATGAGCTATGAATGAGCTTGGTACATCCAGCAGACAGACCGGGTTTGGTTCCCACAACCTCTAATTGCATACTGTGCGACTCTGAGCAAGTCACTTAACCTCCCCAGTGCTCCCGGGTCGCCCCTGAAAACAAGCACCTGTGTCTAGTAGGCCTTACCCAGTTACCAAAGAATTAAAAAAAAAAAGTTCATTGTTCGGTGCTTTGGTTATGTGATACTCTTAGGATTAACACAGTGTTGAGACACAGAGATAAACAGAAACACTGCCACACACTGTACTTATTTTACATGCTGGTTGTTTTCTACAAATCGTGTGTATATGTTTGTAATACTGTATGTGGTTATGGAATATACTTAAATGAAGATACCATATACAGTAACCAACTCAATACAGTGTTTACAGTTTACTATTGTTTTTTTTACCAAAACACCACCACTCAAGCGACCTCCAACAGTATCTGTAACTAGCATCCGAGGACGTGTTTTACAAAGCCAAATACAGTACTAGCTACTACTAGAGAGCGGCCTGCAATCGAGGGTGCTTATAAATGAAGCTGTATGGTATATATAGGATAAAAATGGTCTGGGAGCCGCAACTATGTGTATTGGGTACCTTCTCTTATCAAACCCTGCCTAAAGGGCTGTTGAGGAAAATTTTGGTCACAGCACTCATAAATGAGATGTTGTATAGCAAGACATTGGAAAGATAGAAATCCCCCTTAATTTTCTTTATGGAAACATCTGCTATTAGAGAGCAAAAGACTGGATTTTTTTAATATGGATTTCCTCAGGTTTTCATTGGCACTCTCAGCTGTTGTTTAACAGTTTAACATCACTTTTCTAATGAGTAAAATGAACTGATATGCAAGAGATACTGCTCCCTGACCTTATGGGATAATAGGTATTCCAAATCAGCTGGAAAACACTGATGAAAATGCAGGGATTGCCACATAAAAGGAATGCTTAATATATTATTTATAATGCAAAAAAAAAACGCTAAATCAGGCTCAAAATGAGGATTAAAGAGTATCTTACAAGATAGGAGATGGGGAAAGCTAAAACAGAATAAAAATTATAGGTCAAAATTGTCACTACAACATGCACTGCTGCTTTAAAGGGACATTGTCAACCCCCTTAGGCCTCAAAGTGTCCCTTGTTTAAAAAATGCATTTTATGATTGCTAAGATTCTATAAAGATTGCTGATGTAGCTAGTAGTTTGATTCTGATTCTTTTTTCCTTTTAAAAAGTGAAAAACAGACTGCCCATCATACGTGTGTTATCACACAAAAACAGATTTGAATTTACATTCCTTGATCAACTTCCACTGCATTTTTCCTGGACTTAGGAACACCCCCAACACACTCTACCCACTCATGATGCAGTGAGAGATTAGGTAGCTACTACCTCATGAGTGACTGCATTGTTTAGGGGTGCTTCTAATGTTTAGGAAGTGTTCAAGAAGAACTGATTCAGGATTTGAAACAAAACAAAGTTGTTTATAAATATACATTAGCATGCATTTCAGTTCTACTAAACAAGGAGATGGAGAAAACAAACAGCAACACTGATGAATTTTAGAGGAGGTAAGCAATCATAAAATGAGGGTTTTTAACTATAAATAACATGATGCAAAACAGGCTGACAGCGCCACAAGTGTCTGTGCACTGTAACTAATAGATTCAATAAAACAAAATACAAAGAGTCCATCAATCCAACAACAACATTTTTAAAAACTAAGGAAACAGAACGAAGATTTGGAAAACTCCATAGTAAAGCTTCACTGATTTCAAAAAGAATCTCTTATTTGTATACATATGTTTATAACACATTTGATCATGATATACACATGAAATTCAGTAAAAATACCAGAAACAGTTCAAGGTAATTGAGGATGTCAGTTTGCATCTGTAGCCCCCGTCCCGAGAACTCTGAAAATATGCAGAATTGCCCAGCTCTCCTAATAATAAATATAACAAGTGGCCTAATCCACTCCCTGGTTTGTGGTGTGCTGTAATATCTGCACTTCCCTGGGCCTTTAATGGTCCTGAGCTGCGCTTCATACCTCTTAACCTATGCAGAGCACACAGTTAGTACTGAATCCCTACACACCCTGTTGTGCATTTCGCTGTCCTTATTCTGCACACTTTTACCAAAAACCTGATCTTTTCTCCTCTGTGAACCGAGGATATTGCTAACAGCTTGCATATGTAGTCTCTGTAAGGACAAGTGCATTCAGTGAGCGTCTGGCAGAAAGGAAAAATGTGCACCACCCCACCCCCCCTTATAAAATTACCATTGATCTATAAATGCTGTCAGGCCAACAACAGTTTGCATGCTCTTGTCTTTCCAGGTCCCTTGCTGGAACACAAATTGAAACACTGACAAACTGCCCAGGGCAATCTGTTGTTGTCACTTTCTACAACAAAGGCTCTTCTGGACGGTGTACTACCTCTGGTGACAATCCATTCCAGCTGCCTCAGTACATATTCACTCAAGGGGCAAACTGAGGTAGCAGAGTATTGTTTTCACAATCTTACTGAGCAACCTGTCTGGAAATTCTATATGGCCAGGTTATTGCAAACTAGATTCATGAGCCAAAGTGCCTGGAGAGCTAGGATCTGACACAGACACGTACAATATAAATGCAGAGATGGGAAGATCATGGTACGATGGCATATCATTATAAACTGTATACGTAAGCAATAAGACATGACAGGGTATGTGCTGAACAGATATTACCACACGCTCAGGGGCGTAGTAAGGCACGTGGCCCGGCTGAGTGCCTTCAGCCCTGGAAGTGTAGTAATATCTGTTAAACATATACCCTGGAGTGTTTTATTGCACTTATAAAATGGCTTTCTTTTTTTAAAATATTTTTCTCACCTTAAACAATTTTACTGAACTGAAAAAGCTGAAATCATTGTGTTAATCTGATATAAAATAGTCCTTCCGCCTACTAAGTGATGACCTCATTTCCTCTAGCATTTATACTGTTATCCATGCCAGAGCCCCACACCCCCCATCGAGAAAACAATGCAGCTGAGCTGTGTGGGTAGAAGGAGAGGTTTGTGAGGTTCTTCCTCAACAGGCTGTGCCAGTTTTGCAATAAAAAGAATAACCAATGCAGATTTTTTTGTTTTAGTTAAATGTAGTGGGACGGAAGCCAAATTTACTACGAGACAGTGGAGGCGGCATGGTGCGGGATCATGAATGGGAGCAGGCAAGCTCTGGAAGCAGCTCCACGATTACTGAATCTAAACCAGTCAGTATTTTTTTTTGTTTATTTAATGGTTCCATTGCAAGCAGCACCAAGGTTTCCCTGATCGGCCTCAAGTCCGAGATGAGCTGGTTAGCGGGGGAAAAAAACAATGGTGGAATTTCAAATGCGAATGTTCGAATTGCACATTGATTACTTGCCAGTACTTTTGCTTTTACTATGTGTAAAACACATTTGACACTTCCTTTCCAGCCAATCAGAATGTTCAATTTTCCTTGCCCATTTTATAACTGCAGATAAGGCAACCCCACTTTCACCTTGTCAGTACTACAGAATTTTGAGTCATAATTCTATGATCTAAACTGGATGCCAAAATCAGGTTTTGAAGTTTCAGAACTATTTTTTTATTTATTTGTTTGTCTGGTTGTTATTATTACTTATTTATTTGTAATTTGTTACCAGGAAAGCCAGACTGAGCTATGACAGCTCATTTCCAGGTGCATTCTGGGGGATGGATCACATGGACTTGTGTTATTGACAAGGGGGAATTTTGACCAGGATACGAGGGTAACTCCCCTACGCTCTTGCAAATATTTCAATACGCAAAATGAAATACTGCGACATCCCTAGACTGTATGTGAACCTGGAAAGAAATTACTCATTTTATGTGTGTCACAGGTTTGTGGTGCCCTGTTAGTCGAAGGAGAGCCAAGTGCACCTTTCACAGGTATTACCTTTTATTACACTAAAAGAAGTACCTTTACGCAAGTTTTCATAAATTATTGTTGCTAGATTGAATTTAATGGTACTGCATGTCAAAGCAGGCTGGCACCACCTTCATACTGTTCTTACACCTGCTCCAAAGCTGCATTGGGAACAGTATACATTATAATGTGCCATGACTAGGGCGATAAAACAAGAAAACGGTGTTCCCAGTTTCCACAACTAATGCTGATAGCTTCTGTAAGCAGGCGTGTTCACATTCAATCAATCTCTATTTTCAATTATTTTTTTATACTTGTTAGCTACAAAGCAATGATCCCTATTCACAAAAGATGCGGAGTGGCTAGGCGCCGCGTAACCCCGATGCACAGCTCACGCTGCACCTGCCTGCACCTGGCCATGCCCCCTGCGCCCCCTGTGCAGCATGCAGGACATCCATATGCCCCCCCCCCACATGTGCCCGAGACCCCAGCCGAACGCACAGCTCCACGCAGGGGTGGGCTGGGGGCACAGCTGCACTCCGCGCCATTCACTAAGGAGCAGAATGCTGTGCGTGAGGGATGAAGGCTACATCTTCTGGAGGCAGCCATAAATGGCATGCACCCCTTCCAGGTTGCCACCACAAGTTGTGGCGGGGCTGACAGTGGTCATCGGACCCACCCCACCGATGCTGCCCCAGTCATCAGGGCACTCTGAGTAGGCTGGGGTGGACATCTTGGGGACATCCCCTTCACCGAGCTGCCTGAGCACTATGCACCAGCCACCAACACGGAGGCCCATGGAAGCAAGGAATCCATCGACGGACCCAGGTAGGGCAGCTGATTGGCTTCCTGCCCAGGTCTGTAGCTCTGCACCCACCTGCCCTCCCCGTGAACCTGTACGTCAGGGGGCCAGGCCACGGACTGGAACCATGTGTTGGCCGATGTTCGGGGAATATGGCAGAAGCATGGATCTCCTGAGGGTGCAGAGCTGTGAGCGGCGGGGAGGTACGTGTCTGTCATGCATAGTCCTGCTCACATTCGTGAATAGGCACCAACATGCACGTTTTCACTAGCGACAATTTCATGACAAAAGCAAGCAAAAAAACACAAACTGCAAAATACAGTTAAGACATTATGGCAAAATCTATAGTATGAAACTGTAATATTCAGTAACACGCAAGTATCACTATTACTGTATACAGCCATTTGTTGAGTCTGCTTTTAACAATATTCAGCCTAGAACAATTAACATTATTACTTGGCAGCAAACTGTAGAAGGCATTATACAGTGGTGATCGTTGCAGCAATGACAGCGCTAGGGGTGTTAAAACATGGGTCAAATTAGACCCACTGGTGTAAAAAATGTTGGTCAAATTGAGAAACAACTGGGTCAAAACCTAATCGCAAGTACATGTTTCACCAGTACAGAAGCTTAAATTTGTCAAGTGAAAATACTTTTCTATTGTTCACTTTTCCATCTTGCAGCTATTGTTACAGACAAGTGCACCTCTTTGGACCCACTGTCAGGTAGAAACTGGGTCATTTCTGGGCAAACTGCAACTTTTTCCCTTTTTGTCCTGTCTAGCGCTGTCCCTGTTGTTGCCCAATAAATATTTTGAACAGTGGGGTTTGTATACCCATCTATTTTGAGATCTGTTCCTTGTGAATTAACAGCCCTATTGAACAAAGAAAAAACAGATTGTGGGAGTTGTTTCAGTGAGCCTTTATGAAGCATGATTCCCAGGCAAACTGCACCTATCTTCCATAGGCAGGTAATCAACAGCCTGACACAGGGTGCAATGGTGCGTAGCCCTGGGGAGATTAGTTATAAAATGGCATACGCTGTTGAAGGTAACTATTCATTTTGACAGAAGTCTTTCTTTGGTCACAGCATAGACTGGTAGCACATTTATTTATTTATGACTTCATTTACTGGGTAAGTGCACTGATCCAAGGTACTGTTTTCAGGCATGGCCCGGGCTGTTAAGGCACAAGTGATGAACAATACATTGAGCAAGAGGTACATATATTAAGCAGGCAGAGGTAGTATCAAAAATTAATGATAGCACAGGTAAGAACATTGGACAGACAGCAGTTACAACAAATTCAGGAAATAACATCTGCAAGTAACATTATGCAAACCAGTGAACAAGGAACAACATGAACACACGCACACACACACACACACACACACACACACACACACACACACACACTCACTTTATTAGCATATCTGATCCAAACCAGATGGCAAGGAGGAGCAGGTCAGAAGAGGGGGGTCAAGTCGTAGCATGGAGGGGGACAAAGCAAGAGGGGTGGTTTGAGGATACCTAGACAGACAGTTGCAATTGTCACAAGACAGGAGCCAGGATTTGAAGTTGTGTTTGAAGGAGAGGTGCGTGCTAAAGGAACTGAGTGTAGCTAAAAGCCTTTTCCAGAGCGCAGGGGTAGCTACCGATAGGGCGTTCCCGCCCATCTTTGCTGAGGTTCTGGAAGTATTGAGGGGAAGGACAGCTGAGGACTGAAGGTACCTCAACATGGGTTGGAGCTTACAGAGGGTGGAGAGGGGAGATGTAGGCTGCATCTAATGATGCAGCTCAGGGTAAAATCGAAATGACCTTGCAATGAAAGCCAGCCTAGAGAGCGGTAGAGGTCACAGTGATGAGTGAAATAAGGGGCAGATAGTGCAAAGCGGCAAATACTGTTGTAGAAGGATGACAGTCTAGATTGGAGGGCAGTAGCGACACGGGAATACACTGGGGAACAGTAACTCAAGACAGGGAGAAGGTTACCTCTGGCAATGGCCATGCTTGCCTCAGCAGTTAGATAGGGTTTGATGCAGTAGGCAGCACCGAGCTTCTGTTCAATCCTACAGACTATGAGGTTAATGTGGTTGGTGAAGGAGAGGAAGAGGTCCAGGGGAACTCCTAAGTATTTGAAATTAGGGACAATATTGAGGGCAGGGCCATCAGGGGAGTGTATAATGAGAGAGGAATTCGCTTTAAGAGTCCTAGCAAGGAATGGCTCAGACCCAAAAAGCATGGCCTTGATCTTCTTGGCATTAACCAACATCAAGTTGTCAGCAAACCAGTTGTGGACAGCGCAGTAGTTCTGTGAAAAAACAGAGGATAAGTGAGGAAGGGAGTTGTCACTGTGGAATAAAACAAGGTCATCGACATAAAGGAGGGATTCACAGGAGAGACAGTCAAAGGGAAGCGAGTTTACAAATATTAAGAAGAGCAGGGGGCCCAGAATAGAGCCTTGTGGTACTCCTGTAGAGATCGACAGGGCAGGAGAGGTGGCAGAGCCAATACACACTGACAGAGCGGTCGGAGAGGTAGTTCTGAAACCAAGTTGTAGTCTCAGTGGAACAACCAATTGATCGCAGTTTGGAGAGAAGGAGAGAATGGTTTATCAAGTTACAGGTTTAGAGAGATCCACAAAAACCACACCAGCAGCAGCACGCCCTTGGTCCATGTTCTAGAGAATGTGGTCAGTGAATAGGGCCAAGGCAGTGGTGGTACTGTGGTGTCTGTGGAAGTCATGCTGCTGGCTACATAAGATGTTATATTTAGTGAGATATTCTGTTAGCTGGTGATGCACTACTTTTTCGAGTAGCTTGCTAATATGGGGGAGAATAGATATAGGCTGGTAGTTGTCAGATGAAAGGGAATCACCACCTTTGAAGATAGGGACCATTTTAGCCAATTTTCAGAGGGAAAGCATAGTGGAGGTGGACGGTGCAAGACTGAAAATGAAGGTAAGAGGCTTAGCAATCACTGATAAAACAAGTTTGAGAAACGGAGAGGCCATCTAAGCCAGAGCTACCTTGATTAGATAGACTCTTTAGTAGTTTGTAGGTATGGTTAGGTATATGGTCTTAAAATAGAACAGGGTTGGGGGTGGTGGCTGGAATAGGGGTGGAGGAGGGTTGGGGGAAGCATGAGGCAGCTGGCTGGGGAATGGCCAGGAGGAAGCTTACTGAAGAGGGCAGACAGATCGGAGAATTTCTGGTTGAAAGCCGAGGCTACCTCAGCAGGGTCAGTAACAGTACCAGAAGGGGAGTTTAGGTGGATATTAGGGCTTTTAGAAGAAGGAGAGAGGAGGGAGCTAATGCAGTCTCAGAATTTCTTGGGGTTGCCAAGGTTCACTCTCTGCAGATTAGAGAAGTAGTTCCACTTCAGCATTCAGGACAGTTGCTTACATTTGTTGCGAAGATGTTGATATTCATTCCACAGCGTTATATAGCACAAATAAGTAATAGCACCTGTAAGTACTTTACAAGCATTAAAAGACAAGAATTGAAAAGGCACAATACAGAATAATTACACAGTACATATCAGAAACTGGGTTCAATGAGCCATCGGGCTCCTTACACTGAATGCTTAAGTAACATGGTGAGGGAGTGACTGATAAGGTTTGGTAGGACTGAAATGACGGCGAGAAGCAATGATTGGCAAAGGAAGGTAGATACTGAGCTAGTCTGAAAGGAAGGTAGTACTGTAACCCCCCTGCAAATGGGGGTTCCCAAAAGACTTCCAGGAGCTTGCTTGAATGCTCCAAGCCTGAATGGTGTTTGGCATTTAAGCCATTTATCAGTGAGTGTTTTTAGAGCCTCTGGTACTGTCTCTTTAAGAGCTGTCTGCTTGCAGACATAATTAGTTGTATGGGGACTGTGTGCTTCTCTGAGTACCACTTGAGCTGCTGCCAATTCACTTCATTTTGCAGTCACTAGAGTGCAAAGGGAACCTATCTGAAAGATGTAACTGTTTGCCAGAAATTATTTAGAGTAATAATGAAATTACAGTTTGTCTAACCTGCTTTCTTTGCAGTCAGAACTGTGTCTGCTAGTTCCCATTCTAGTTTTGAACTGCTGAACTGGACCAATCAGTGTGGGGTAAGCTAGCTCTAAATGATGCCTTGGACGAATCAGAACTTGACTCATAATCTGGAGCCAGCCACAAGAGGATTGTATGGGCAGTGACTCTGGGAGATGTAGTTTAGACTTCAGTGCCTTTTTGGACCAACAGCAGCAGTCTATTGTGAGTGACAGCCAATCCAGTCAAGAACTGGGAGGAACTCAAAGGAAGTGCCCGTTTTGTCAGTTGGAGTTCAGTTGAGCTTTGGCAGTGAAGAAGGAAGAAGCCCTGTGCTTTTTCAGTGTGCAGTTTTAGTCAAAAACGTGTGTAAGGCCCAGAGTTCGTCTGCAGCTTGTTAGGACTGAATCTGTCCTGTGAAAAGAATCAAAGGATCTCTGAAGAGTAGAAAACAGGCTCACCCTGTAGAAGACTGGAAGAATTGCTGAAAATTGCACTCGGTCTGTCAGGAACTGAATCTGCTGTGTGTTCTCCCGGATGTGCAGTAGTGCGATTGGGATACAGATGCAGCCTGCCTGGTATAGTGCTTTCTTTGTATGGATGTGTGAAGAGGTTTGTGTACCTCAAGTGAGCCCTGCTGACATTGAAGGACCCTATCTTGTTTGGAGGTCGTGAGTACTAATTCAGGGTCGCTCCCTGTTGAATTGCCACATTAAATCCAAATGGAATTACTGTACTGCTGACTGTTTAATTCTCCTTTTCTCTGGTGAAAGGGCCCCTACCAGCTGCCACGGTTTGACTAGCCACTAGGGCTTGGGTACCCAGGGACAGTAACTGATAGGGATAGGCCTGTGCACAGAGCCATGGTAGATTATTAGAGTGATAAGCTAATTAACCTGATTTCCTGTCCTTGTTATATCCCTAAATAAATCAGAGCTGCTTGTTTCAGCAAAGTTATACTGCCTGAGGTATTTGTCTATGTTAAAGTACTGTACTGTGATTGTTGCACTGTATCTCATTTCACAGGAGGTCCCAGTGCGAACCAGACCTGGGGGTAAGTGTATACTGTGAAGGTAATTCTGATATATTGTGTGGGCCACTAGTGGGAAGAAAGGGGTTGCAGTGTCCCAGAGGGCTGTGACCAAGTTAGTTTAACTATTGCAAACCCTGACCTCTGGGTGGAGGCACCCGCCATTGGATCCAGGCCTCAACCTGTTAGTGGCAAATCAGTCAGGGTAGTAGCCCTGGATAGCGCCATTTAGGGTTACATCTTGGAGGCTCACCGCTGGATTGTGTGTCCTCTAGTCCATATTTACAAACCACTGTTAAAAAAAATGGGTACCCTCGACAGAAGTGGCTGTGCACCGGCTGGTGGAGTGGTGTACTGGGAGGAGATCGACCCCAAAATGCTATGCTTATCCTGGACATCCCCTGGGTATCAATACGGACACTGTGCAGGAGTACTTTCCAAGGTGGAAGGTTTACAAAACCTGTGGTGGTGGGTCGGCATGCTAATCTGCTCACCCACACTTTCCTGGCCCTAGTAGAGTTTAAGGATCCCATAGATAGCTCAAAGTGCCACAGACCATTACCCCAGAGGGAGCCCTCACTGCTTGGAGAGTGATAACTAAGGACAGTAAAGACCTGGGGAATCAGCCCCACCACTATCTGAAACTTTGAGGAGAAATTTGCTGAATGGTTGCTGGGAGGGAAAACTGTGGAGGACTTGAAGAAACTATTCTTGCCACCTGGGGTGTTCCTCCCCAACACCCTCTCCTGCTCCAGTGCCCGTAATGGTGGCTGAACCAATGCAGACTCCTATTTCTGCACCTGCCATTAGTCACGACTCTTACCAGGGTTGAGGATCTTCTCTGGCACCTCCCACCCCCAAGGGAGGATGACTGGGAGACCTGGATAGACTATGTTGCCCCCCAAGTGCTAGAATGGCAATGCTCGGAAGGCGAAAAGCGAAAGAGGGTTAGTGAGAGCCTCCGAGGTCCTGCCCTGGCTACCATCCGTGCTAAACGGGCCAGTAACCCTGAAGCGACTGCACAGGCCTATCTTGAGGCCTTGGAGAATGTGTATGGGAGCCCAGATTCTGATGAGGACCTATGGTGGAGAGTAAGAAATGCACAACAGTACCAAGGGAGTTGTTGTCTGTGTATGTCTCTCGCTGGAAAATTGTTGCAAGAATGCCTCAGAAAGGTAGTTTGCCAGCGATTGAACTGGACCGAACCAGACTGGACAGAATCCTTAAGTCTGCCCTTCTCAGAACTGCTGTTGCTTCAGTTACGCCTGGCAAATCGACTAGAATCCCACCCTCCTATGATGAGTTAATGAGAGAAATTGAGGAGTTGAGAAAAGGCGACCTCGGGAGGTACCTGCACCAACAGCTGTGGCTACGACCCGAGTGATTGAGGGTGACCCATCAAGTGAAGTTCAGGGGCAGAGGTTGACAGTCAATGAGTGCTCTGACAAGGAAAAAGATATGCCACAATGGGGCGAACTGTTGAGAGAGATCCGGGAATTCAAAAACAGTCCCTTTATGAAGGCCACGCCTGCAAGTACGGGCCCTGGCCTATATCCGACTGCATCTGCTATGGGGGTGGGGGTACCCACCCATGTATCTCCTGCTGATAACAGCTCCAAACTCAATTCCTTGACCATGGAAGTGGAGAAACTGACGAGATGTCTCCAAATGCTTATCACGCCGCAGACAGAGATGGCACCCAGGTTTCCAGTTAGTAATACCCCCGCCCTGGCTCCCAGTGTGGCGCCTCGGCCAGCTCAAACTCCAGAAAGTATGTTTTGCTATAATTGTGGGAAAGATGGGCACATGAAAGGGAATGCCAGTCCCCAAAAGACACTGACAAAGTTGCATATAGGCTACAAGGAGAGCTTCGGAGAAGAAATCAGTGGTTTAAGAGGTGCGACGGATCCCAGTGAGGGCACCAAAATGCTAATTCACGTCCCTTTGTGGCAAGGTCAGTTGCCCAGGCCCCCACTACCGCCTCTCCAGACTGGTCCAGAATAGTGGGTCCCTCCATGGAGACCACTGTAAAGGTGAATGGAGTGTCTACAAGAGCTGTATTAGACAGTGGCTCCCAAGTGACAATTATGTTCCAGGATTGGTATCAGAAGCATTTGTCAGACGTACTCCTTACAACCATTAGAAGGACTGCAATAGGGGGGTTAGCGAGAAGGCCTACCCTATTCCGGTATATCCGAATTTGGCTGTCTTTCCCCACCTCCGTGGCTGGAGTGGCCGAACAAGTAGAGACCCTAGCCTTAGTGTGTCCCCCCACTGGACTGTATATGATGGTGTCCCTTTGTTGATTGGAACAAATGCTCATATGTTCGAAGGCTGGCACAGTTGTGTTATGAAAAACAGGGTCAAAGACTAGTAGAGCTTTAAGAGTTCCGGCTTTAATTAAGAAGGCCTATGAGGCACAGAGAGATGCTGAAAAAACAGAACCAGAGGAACCGGTCGGAATTGTATGGAAGAAGGATCCTGAGTCTCTGATCCTGGCGCCAAATACCCAGTGTACCTTACAGGGAGAGGTCCGTATCAGAAAGGATGTTAAGAATAAAATATTAATGTTGGATGCACCAGGCGATGGAAAATTGCCAGAGGGACTGCTGGTCAAGCCTAGTATTTTGCCCGCTAGAGCCCATGCTTATGCCAGAAGGGTAATGGTCCAAGTTCATAATGTGTCTGAAAGAGACATTCGAGTAAACAGAGGTTGCATCCTGGCTAATGTGCATTGTGCAGACACTGCAGTGCTACCCAGCAGCAAGAGTTCAAGGAAGAATGACAGAGTAACACCTGACTTGTTTGATTTCGGCGACTCCCCGCTACCAGCTGAATGGAAAGTGAGGATCAGTGAGAAGCTTGCCCAGAGAGACCAGGTGTTTTCTTTAAAGGAATGGGATGTAGGATGCGGCAAGAGCTGAGCACAATATCCGGCTGCATGATGAAAGACCATTTCGTGAGAGGTCTCGACGCCTGGCACCTGCTGACATAGATGATGAGATGGCATCTGCAAGAGATGTTAGCTGCTGGTGTAATACAAGAATCCAGAAGCCCTTATGCTTCCCATTGTGGTAGTGAGAGAAAGAATGGAACAGTAAGGATGTGGATTATCGCACCTTAAACCGCGGACTATCCTGATCAGTACACAATGCCCGCATTCAGGATGCTTTGGACTGCCTAACGGGAGCAAGTGGTTCTCTGTGCTGGATCTCCGCAGGGGTACTACCAGATCCCGATGGCCCCAGAGGACCGTGAGAAGACGGCCTTTATCTGTCCGCTTGGCTTCTATGAATTCATGAGGATGCCTCAAGGATTTCAGGTGCCCCAGCCACTTTTCAACGATTGATGGAGTGCAGTGGGGACATGAACTTACTAGAGTGCCTGGTATACCTAGATGATGTTATTGTGTTTGGCAGCTCACTGGAGGAACATGAGAGCAGATTATTTAAGGTATTGGACCGACTGGAGGACTTTGGCCTTAAACTGTCCATTGATAAGTGTCAATTCTTTCAAACATCAGTAAAGTATATGGGACACATAGTATCCACCGAGGAATAGAGACCGACCCAAGTAAAGTTGAGGCTTGACCACCTGGCCACAGCCCAAAAATCTAAAAAGAACTGCAAAGATTCCTGGGATTCTGTGGTTATTATCGTACGCTTCATCAAGGACTATTCAAGAGTGATCCGCCCTTTACTTAACCTTACTCAAGGGTATCCCCAACCCACAAAAATACCAAAAGTCAACGTCCTCAAGACTGAAAGAGTGTATTTTCATCCGAGTGAAGTATTTGGGGCCCGCTGGACTCCTGATTGTGAGACTGCTTTCATGAGATCATATATCAACTTACCCATGCTCCAGTGCTGGCCTATGCCGATCCAAGAAAACCTACGTCCTGCACACTGATGCTAGCTTGCAAGGGTTGGGGCTGTGTTGTACCAAGAGCACGAGAATGGCCTGAGACCAGTGGCCTTTGCCAGTAGAAGCCTGACCCCATCCGAAAAGAACTATCCTGTACATAAGTTAGAGTTCCTAGCTTTGAAGTGGGCTATTGTTGACCAATTCCATGAGTACTTGTATGGGGCTAAAATACTAGTAAAAACTGACAATAATCTTTGACCTATGTGCAGACCTCAGCTAAGTTGGATGCCACTGGCCATAGGTGGCTTTCTGCATTATCTACATATGACTATGCTCTGAATACGAGCAGGTCTGAACCACATAGATGCTGATGCTCTCCCGGAGGCCTGTTCCCCAGAATGACTGGGTCCGATTGGCAGAACCTGACATTCGGGCACTCTGCCGGAAGTTTGACAGGGAGGAACAAATGTCCACGGACGAGTGGACTGCATGGTGGATTGCTTGGGAGCCTCTGAGAATTGCATACCTGCTGCTTATTGCCACTTTTCTGCAATAGACATTGGTGCACTGCCTCAGCTGGACAATGACAGTATTCGGCGGGCTCAATCCCGCGATCCCATGATCAAAGCAGCTTTAGAAGCCCTCTATGCAGGAAAAGATGTGTCCAAATTACGCTCCACTGATTTGAGAACTGCACTGTTATACAAAGAAGGTCTAAGTTGAAACTGATCAATAAACTGTTATACAGAGAAACAGTAGACAGAGGGGACAAGTAGACAAACAACAACTAGTGCTGCCCACTGCCTTTCGAGACTCAGTACTGAGGTCCTTGCACAACCACATGGGGCACCTTGGTATAGACAGAACACTTGACTTGGTGAGATCCAGATTCTATTGGCCTAAGATGGGGGCTGATGTGGAGCAACACATTCGAACTTGTAGTCGCTGCTAAGAGGAAAGCTTTGCCCCAGAGGGCTGCCCCTTGTTAACATCACCACCAGTGCACCCATGGAGCTGGTCTGTATTGATTTTCTGAGTTTGGAGTCAGATCAAAGAAATATCAGTAATGTGCTGGTGGTCACTGACCATTTCACGAGATATGCCCAAGCTTTCCCACCAAAGACCAGAAAGCATCCACTGTGGCCAAAGTACTTGTAGAAACTTTTTGTTCACTATGGGGCTCCACAAAGAATCCATTCTGATCAAGGAGAGACTTTGAGAGTCGCCTGATCAAAGAGATGCTTCTGTGGGGAGGCGAAAGTCCAGAACCACTCTTACCACCCCCAGGGGACCCACAGCCTGAACGTTTCAACCGCACTTTGCTAGATATGCTAGGCACCCTGCATCCAAAGGACAAGCCTAGATGGAGCCAACAAATTAGCACCCTGGTACATGCTTATAACTGCACCAAAAGTGATGCCACTGGATTCTCCCCTACCGCCTGATGTTTGGAAGAGAAGCTCGACTACCAGTAGATGTGTGTTTTGGGGTCTCTCCTGATGGGGTTCAAGCTGACAACTATTTACAGTATGTGCAAAAAAGAAGGCCCAGCTAACTCATGCGTACTAACTGGCTCAAACCATGGCTGCCAAAAGAAATCTGGCCAACAAAGAAAGGTATGATAAAAGGTGAAAGCAGGAACTCCAGGAGGAGATCGGGTATTGCTAAGAAATCTGGGACTGCATGGCAAGCACAAGATTGCTGACAGATGGCACCATCTCCCTCACATTGTAGTGGGCAAACTAGATGATCTGCCAGTGTACAAAGTAAGGCCTGAGAATAATTCAAAAGATGTAAAAACAATGCATAGAAATCATTTACTGCCCATTGGACAAATCTTAATTGAGTCTGAGCCCCTAGAAGATGCCCCCTCTGGACCAGTGACTAGAGCTGCTGCTAAGAAAAGATCAAGAAAGTCTGCACCTACAGAAGCAAAGTTAAAGTGTTCCCTCCACAAGTCCCAGTTGAGCATGACTGTCAGTCCATATCGGAAGAAAGTGAGAGTGACTTTGAATACTATCCTTCTTACGAACTGAGTCAATTGTTCTGGGCAATCCCTAGTCAATACTGGAGACAAAGCTGGGCCTTCTGGACTGTCTAAGCCCCCAGCTTCATCCCTGGAGCCATTGCTCCCCAGAAAGTGAAGTGCAAAGCATCAGATCAGATGAAATGGAATCATTGTGCATGGTTGAACTGTTTGAGTTTTCAGGGAGGAAATGATAGATTGGGGCAGACTGGTGATACACGAACAAGAAGAGTATTTTGAGTGCCCTGACAGTCCACTGCCAGTGTCCGAAAGCTCTCCATGCGAGCCAAATGTTGTGGACTCAGAAACTGTAACTCTGGAGCTGAAAGTGCCCCAAGTTCTAGCCTCTCTACCCCATGGAGACTCCCTGACAAGTGAGGACAATGCTGAAAATGAGGCTCAGAGTGCAGAGACTGTAACAGTTCCCCTAGAAAGACTGGTCGAGCTGTAAAGCCTGTGGTGCACCTCAGTTATGATTCCCTTGGGAGGCCTGTGGATTTGCCTCTCAATGTTGTCCATAAAGGAGTGTATGTGTCCCGAGCTCATTGCCCAAACTGAGCATCAGTGCTAACTCCAAGTTACTTGTGTTGCCCTCTAAGTATGGTGCCCTTGCCCGTCCAGCCCCAAGGTAACTGATAGGGAAGGGCCCCTCTCTCAGGTTTCATGTACAAGAGGTAATAACTTGAGTTATGGTACAATGTGTATGTAATACTGTGTAAAGAGGACGTACTGCAATGTTTCAGAAATGTGTTCTTGGTAAAATGATATATTGACTGATGATTACATGTGCTTCTAATGCAAATGTATATGGTTGCAGTTGAAACTCTGTGGTACTTGCTTGACGCTGACGTCAAGCTTTCCCAGGCCAGGAAGGGTGTAACCCCCTGCAAATGGGGGTTCCTAAAGACTTCCAGGAGCTTGTTGAATGCTCCAAGCCTGAATGGTGTTTGGCATTTAAGCCATTTATCAGTGAGTGTTTTAGAGCCTCTGGTACTGTCTCTTTAGAGCTGTCTGCTTGCAGACATAATTAGTTTGTATGGGGGACTGTGTGCTTCTCTGAGTACCACTTGAGCTGCTGCCAATTCACTTCATTTTTGCAGTCACTAGGAGTGCAAAGGGAACCTATCTGAAAGATGTAACTGTTTGCCAGAAATTATTTAGAGTAATAATGAAATTACAGTTTGTCTAACCTGCTTTCTTTGCAGTCAGAACTGTGTCTGCTAGTTCCCCATTCTAGTTTTGAACTGCTGAACTGGACCAATCAGTGTGGGGTAAGCTAGCTCTAAAATGATGCCTTGGACGAATCAGAACTTGGACTCATAATCTGAGCCAGCCACAAGAGGATTGTATGGGCAGTGACTCTGGGAGATGTAGTTTAGACTTCAGTGCCTTTTGGACCAACAGCAGCAGTCTATTGTGAGTGACAGCCAATCCAGTCAAGAACTGGGAGGAACTCAAAGGAAGTGCCAGTTTCGTCAGTTGGAGTTCAGTTGAGCTTTGGCAGTGAAGAAGGAAGAAGCCCTGTGCTTTTCAGTGTGCAGTTTTAGTCAAAAACGTGTGTAAGGCCCAGAGTTCCGCCTGCAGCTTGTTAGGACTGAATCTGTCCTGTGAAAAGAATCAAAGGATCTCTGAAGAGTAGAAAACAGGCTCACCCTGTAGAAGACTGGAAGAATTGCTGAAAATTGCACTCGGTCTGTCAGGAACTGAATCTGCTGTGTGTTCTCCCGGGTATTGTGCAGTAATTGCGATTGGGATGCAGATGCAGCCTGCCTGGTATAGTGCTTTCTTTTGTATGGATGTGTGAAGAGGTTTGTGTACCTCAAGTGAGCCCTGCTGACATTGAAGGACCCTATCTTGTTTGGAGGTCGTGAGTACTAATTCAGAGGTCGCTCCTGTTGAATTGCCACATTAAATCCAAATGGAATTACTGTACTGCTGACTGTTTAATTCTCCTTTTCTCTGTGTGAAAGGGCCCCTACCAGCTGCCACGGGTTTGGACTAGCCACTAGGGCTTGGGTACCCAGGGACAGTAACTGATAGGGATAGGCCTGTGCACCAGAGCCATAGGTAGATTATTAGAGTGATAAGCTAATTAACCTGATTTCCCCTGTCCTTGTTATATCCCCTAAATAAATCAGAGCTGCTTGTTTCAGCAAAGTTATACTGCCTGAGGTATTTGTCTATGTTAAAGTACTGTACTGTGATTGTTTTCTGTATCTCATTTCACAGGAGGTCCCAGTGCCGAACCAGACCTGGGGTAAGTGTATACTGTGAAGGTAATTCTGATATATTGTGTGGGCCACTAGTGGGAAGAAAGGGGGTTGCAGTGTCCCAGAGGGCTGTGACCAAGTTAGTTTAACTATTGCAAACCCTGACCTCTGGGTGGAGGCACCCGCCATTGGATCCAGGCCCCTCAACCTGTTAGTGGCAAATCAGTCAGGGGTAGTAGCCCCTGGGATAGCGCCATTTAGGGGTTACAGTACAATATATGGAATGCTTGTCCTAGGGCTTAGGACCTGATTTTAGCTATGCATCCATGGCCCAGCATCTTGGGGGGGGGCACTCAGAATGGAAAATACCCTCCCGGCTTGGCAGGAAAACACCAGCACACTCAGGCACTACACCAGCTGCCTGGCACAAAAACAGCCCCGCTACCACCAAGTTCATGGACCCTTGCTGGCGTGATCAGAGCCCCCTGCCAGTCCTACCATGGAAGGGTCACCCCATGTGGCAGGTAAGTGGGGCTTTGGGTTAGGTGATAGGGCTGAGGGGAACTCAAGCTGGGGAAGGAAAAGGGCACTTTAAAAAACTGCTTTCAATGCATCCTGGAAGCAGAAGTGCAAAGCATGGCAGAGACAGCATCGACAGGTCTGGACTGTAGTATAACAGAGCCTGCCTCAAAAGTGACTGTAGGGGTCCCACCCTGTGCAGAGTGTGCAGGGTTCACACACTCATAGCTGCCTGCATAACTGTTTTAATATCAGCCCCTGGCTCTACTTATGCATTTTGGATATTGTCTTGCAGAGATCCGAAAAAATCCCATTTAAGTTGAAACTAGATGTTACTGTACACTAAATGATGTCTAGTGTTTAGGGAAAATGGGAAATTGTTTAACCAGAAAAGGCACAATAAGCTGGAGCTTGTTTCCAGGTGTGACCTGGGAGCACAAGGAAGTTAAGTGTTTAAAAAGTAATGAGGGTTCACCTGAAGTGGGTGGGCACCAGATTTCCAGTTATCCAGATAGTCACTTCAACTCTGAGAAGCAAGAAAATGTAAAACACAGTGGTGGGGGGAAAAAACTTACAGCAGTTGGTTTCTGGTTGTTTATGCATGAGACTTTCTTCTTAAGTTACATCTTATTGACATATTTTAGGAGAAGAAAAGGTTATATAAAATAACATTTGCACATCTAAGCCCCTCTGGAAGTACGCCTCTATAAACACACTTTCACAAGTAAGTAATTAAAGCTGCTTCTTAATCCATGCAAAATGTCAAGTGCATCTTGAGAATGAATAAAGCTGTCAAAATGGCAGCACTATTTAACAATAAATACAGACTGCACACAAGCTGGCCTTTTACAAAAGCAGTGTAGCTATTAAAGAGGCAGACCCCTCCTCAACGACCAATTCTGATGTTGTGAGCCCCCAACATACTGATTTTGTTCATTTATTTGTAAGGTTCGGCCAGGATGGCACAACTGAGCAATAAAACAACCTTGTGTGCCATACAGTCACTGTGCTGGGTGGCGGTATTCAGGGGTTCACTAAGCTCCCCGTACTACCACCTGCCAACGCTGTCACACATAAAAGGGTACCACTGTCTGCAGGGGGTAGAACGCCCCCAGTGACAGTGGCACTGCATATAATTACAGCTATGCATACTGCAGTTCCAGATGTTAGTGTTCACGCATACTGGTTGTGCAACCACTAACGTGCAGGAACTGCAGCTGCCATAGGGGCAGCACAGGGCATGGCACCAGACACTGTGCCATGCCATAGCCTGTGCACGGGCACTCAGCGCTACCACCAATACTGTCTTCCTACACCCTGCTCCATACCTTAAGGCCCGCTTGTGGGCATAGTTTTCCTCTGAGCAGGTCCCTTGCTGCTAGATAAGCTGGTGAGCACTGATAATCCCTGGTGTCGAGTGTATTCCCCCCTCCGTATTCCCGGCCCCTCTGAGTTTGTCTAACCCGTCCTTCTCCCAAAATAAACATTTCGGCACGCAAGCCTGCGACCTATTAAAGAACCGCTCAGCAGTTCTTCTGGCCATGGGGTCACTGGACCTTTCAACTAGGGAGTGAAGGTACTAGGGAGCCACTACACATGGCACAGCACCTTCATGCATACCATCGCTGTCATTACCAGGGCTCCCCCTACCCCTCCCCTGTGATAGCACATTAACCTGTGCACTAGTGAAGGGATGCACTTCTGACCATTTTATTTATTTGCTTTTGTTAACCAGGTAAGCACACTAGACAGCCAAGTGCCTATTTTCAGGTGTGACCTGGGAGGATTACAATGGTACATACATGAACATCAGGCAAAAAACAGGGTAACATACCATAGAATCAGGCACACAGACTGCATTTTGTGCATACTGTGGTGTAAAGCAGTCCTTGAGACCACCTTGTGCCAGCAAACAGTGACTCTGTGTGGGCCCCTCTTTTCCAAGTGTGACTTGCGAAGAAAGCATTATATAGGAAGACAAGAGGTAGTTCAGGAAAAGAACAAATTCTAGTCGATAAGAATAAATAACTAGGGCACATAACGTGAATTCACACGTAAGAAAGAACAAAGCAGTATCACTGCAGTATCAGAAGGTATATATAGCTTTTGCTATCAAAGTTCTACTTGGGGCACAGAACAAAGCCATTACAGTTTTTTTCTACCTACATCCCACCTAAGCATACAGCCCCTGGATTTGCCTCACTACTTGATTGTCTTGGTAGTCTGAGCCTGAGCTCTGAAGTTATCCTGCTCAGTGACTATAAAGCTAACCACTTCAAGGATGCTTTAACTGCAATTCACTTCACCCAGCTTGTCGAGGCCCCCACAAGAATGAACTACAAGACTGGAACAATCTCACTGCTAGACTTGGTACTCTCAAACAGGCCTGAGCACATAACTGGCACAACCGTTCTCCCGGATGGTATCAGTGACCACTCTCCAATCCTGTTCAGGTGGAATAACAACTATCTCAAACCCCCTCCCAGGGCTATAACTAATAGGGTCCTCTTACGAGGTCATCAAGAATCACTGAAATCTGACCTTCGCTGTTCTGATTGGATGCCAGTCCTCTCAAGCAATGATGGTGACCTAGCGCGTGAACATTTTATTCTCCTTTTCAACACTGCCTATGACAAACACGTGCCTTTTAAAAAGTGGATAGTCAAAGGCAACAGTAACCCTTGGCTCACACCAGCCATTCTTAAACTGTTGAAAGACAGTGACCATCACTGGCATAGGGCTCGCACCTCAGGTTTACAATCTAATACATAGAATTATAAAAGGGTCAGAAATGACCATACCAGGGCCATCCGAGCAGCAAAAAGTCGCTACTACAAAGAAGCCCGCTCCCGGTCATGGAACAACAGCAAGCAGATTTGGAATACTCTAAAAGAAATCATGGGCGAAGATAATAAAGTTGCTTCCTCCATGCTTGACATTAACGGTACACCTACCACGGACCCCAAAACAATTGCCAATACCTTCAACAACGCATTTACAGACCTCAGTGGTGTTCTCCTTCCAGATTTCTTCCACTATTCTGCTCCTACTAGTTGACCGGTTAAGCAATCTAAGCCCCACACCTCCCCACCTTTCTACTTCAGACTCATCACAAAGCATGAAGCAAGGAAATACCTCAAAAAGGTGCTAGGTAAAGGGAGGCTCAGTGGTGACACCCTGGACCTAAAGTTTGTCTCCCTCACCCTCGAAGAAATTCTTGCTTCACTAACGCACACACTCAACCTATCCCTCAGATTCTCCAAATTCCCACATTGATGGAAATCTGCCTTCATGACACCGGTCCATAAGAGCGGGAATTGAGCCCAGCATGGTAACTTAAACATGGTAACATGGAATTTAAACTAGGAGCGGGGGGTGGTAGTTGGGCAAGAGACATGCAGAGGCCACAGGTTGGGAAACCATATGAGCTTACCCCCCATAACAGTGACAAAGGACAAATGTCAAGTACTATTGGTGATGCTAGTAAATGAGGGCAGGATGGGAGGGGGGAAGGGTGGAAGGTGGTTACCCTTAATGCTAGGAGCCTTGGGAGGAAAACTGCAGAGTTACAGGTGCTCATGGCAGAGGGAGAGGTGGACATTGCAACCATCACAGAAACGTGGGCCACCCAATACAATGACTAGGACCTGTCTGTACCAGGGTACAGGTTATTTCGTAGGGACAGGGTGATTGGGAAAGGGGGGGGTGGCACTGTATGTGAAGGAAAGACTGAAGTGTGTAAGGGAGGAATTATACATTAAAATAGTGAGCAGTAGGTAAGGGGGTCAAAAGACAGCATTTTTCAGATGTACAATTATACCTTCTCCTCTTTGGACAAAAAAGAATTCCTATCTGAAGTTTTCCCCGTTTTTTCCTCACAATTCGTTGAGCCGATCACACTTTAAATTACTCACATTTTTGAGCTCAGACCAGAAATAAATTATTTCCCATCCCTACTAATAGCCTGGAAACATAAAAAAGTAAAAATTTATCAGAGGCTGGAGAGAGAAGAGGGTTACAACCCTATATCCCTAGCCCTGCTGCTATTCAATCTGGTGTTTTGCCTCCTTGTTTGTTTATTTATTTTTTTAATTAAGAGTTTAACCAGGAAGTACATACTGAGCTGACAACAGAAGGGGGAAATAGCTAACAATAATGAGAAAAAAATTACTCACCGTAGCAATATTTCTTCTTCCAAGGTATTCTTCAGTATGCGTGACAGGTGCAGTATGCCAGCTGGGTTCAGCTTCCCCGGAGGAGAAGTTAATGCCAATGACCTTTGGGTATCAGCCAATCAGAGAGCTGTAAGAGAGAGTGCTGCCTGAGCTAGAGTGGGAAGTCAGTCAGATTTATTTCAAAGCTAAAGGGCAAAGAGTCCCAATAGTATTTATCAGAACTATTAAAATATACAGACAAGAACAATACATAGAACTATAAAAACACCCATAACTATGAAGCTCTAAGTATAAAGTGAAATGTGATACAAAGTATGGACTGCAGAACTACTCGGGTCATGTAGGGGAGGATGGGTGGGAGGTCAAACATACTGAAGCATACCTTGGAAGAAATAATATTATTATGGTGAGTAATTTTTTTCTTCTCACTACAGGAATTCTTCAAGATGCTTGACAGGTGCTGACTACAAAACAGTAGAGCTGGGAGGCAAGTACAGAACCTACTTTGGAAAGAGGTTCTGAAGAACTGCTGTGCCACATTTGGCATCTAACTTGGACTGTACATCCAAACAGTACTGTTATGTGAAAGTGTGTACAGTCTTCCAGGTAGCTGCTTTGCAGATATCCAGCAAGGGTATGTCCCTTGCAGCTACCACTGAGGCTGCAGTGCCCCTAGTGGAGTGGGCCCTGAGGTTTAAGGTGGCTGCTTACTGTAACAGAACTGAATGCAAGAGACTATCCAATGACAGATAGTCCTCTTAGAGGCAGACCTGCCTTTCCCTACCTCGCCATACGTGAGGAAAAGCTGAGTATGTGAAGTCCTGAGCTGCTTGGTGTGCTCCAGGTAGTAGGTCAGTGCTCTTCTCACATGCGAACTATGGAGCTTTTCACTCACTAGGCTTCTTAGCCAGGCAAAGAACCCTTAGGGCCTGTTCTGAGTACTGAGAGTCTGGGTACTCTGGCTCTTCAAGTACCAGGCTTTGAGGTGAAGAGACTCTATGCTGGGGTATATTATCCCTATCTGAGGTAGAGTCAGGAGACTGTGACTCAAAAGCAGTCAAATTGGTTACTTGGCCGACAGGGCCAGGAAAGTACAGTTACGTAAGAACTTACCGTAACAGTGGAACTTCGAGAGAGGTTCCTGCAGTAGGTCATCACAGATAGGACTGTGCCCTCTGGCATCAGGACCACACTGCAAACGTTTACAGCAATACCTGGCGGGGGACTGCCCACCAGACATCACGTGACAGACGTCAGCATGACCCTATATAGTGGGCGGTTCCCACGCCCGCCAGAGATCCAAGTAGGATGAGACAGGAGAAAGGATGGAATCCTGGAGCCCAGTTCAAAAAATACTGAAAGAAATGCAAAAACTGGGGGAAGGTGGGAGGGAAAATGTGACCTATTGCAGGAATCTCTCTTGAAGATCTACTGTTACGGTAAGTTCTTACATAATGCAGGGTCCTGAGCCTGGGATGCACTAACCTGCCTTGATCCTGGGTCAACTGGTCGTGTTTGAGAGGAAGAGAAACTGGGAGTTCCGCTGAGAGCTGCTGCAGAAGCGGAAACCAGATTTGTCTCAGCCAGAGGGGAGCAATTAGGATCATCCGCTCGCCCTCTGCCTGGAGCTTTAGGAGAACCCTCTGCAGAATGGGAAAGGGAGAGAAGGCATACAAGGTCCTCCCTGTCCAACAAAGTGACAACACATCGTGCCAGAAAGCACCAGGCTCTAGAACAAGCGAGCAAAAGCTGGGAAGCTTTGCATTGAATGGGTGAGGCGAACGGATCTAAGTCTGGGCGACCCCATCTCAGAAATAGAGAATCTGTTACCTCCTGACTGAGTTCCCATTCGTGGGTGAGGAACGTGGTCCAACTGAGGTTGCCTGCCAGGACGTTTAGAACTCCTGGAACTTGCATGACAGTGAGAAACAGAGCATGCTGAATTGCCCAGTTTCACACTCACATCACCTCCCTGAATAGGGGGTACAATCGGGTGCCTCCTTGTTTGTTGATGTACCAGGCTACCGACATATTGTCCATCTGGACTAGCAGTGATCCTTTTGACAGAATGGGCTGAAAGGCCTGGAGAGCATAAAGAACTGCCCTCATCTCCAGAATATTGATGTGGAGATCCATCTCCAATTGGGACCATGATCCCTGGGTACGGTGGTCCCCTAGGTGGGCTCCCCAACCCAGACCAGACGCATCTGTGGTGAGAGTCCAAAGCAGTGGGGAACTTCTGAATGGAAGGCCCTGTGAAAGGTTCAGAGGATCTAACCACCAGAGCAGATCGTTCTGGACCGTGTTGGAAACTAGAACCGGATGGTCCAGATCGTCCAAGCGCTGATCCCACTGGACCTGCAGGGTCCACTGGGTGATCCTCATATGCAACCTGGCAAACCGGGCCATGGAGATGGAGGCCACCATCAGGCCCAAGAGGTGTAACCACGCTCTGGCTGGAAGATATCTGGAAGAGATCAAAACATTGACCTGCTCTAGAATGGTCTTCGCACTGTCCGGAGGGAGGAAGGCTTTGCACTGGACCATGTCCAAAATGGACCCAATGAACTGAAGGTTCTGGGAAGAGGTAATAGTCAACTTCGGGAAGTTGAACGTGATACCTAAGTGAGAAAATAGGTCCAATGCGCATGAGAGAGCTTCCAGGAGAATGTCCCTGGATGGAGCTGTCAACAGCCAGTCGTCCAGGTAAGGGAAAAACTGCTATCCCCCGACGGCATAAGGCCGCTGCCACCACCATAAGGCACTTGGTAAAAACCAGAGGTGCTGAGAAAAGCCCAAAGGGGAGGGCTGTGAACTGATAGTGCTCCCCTTGGAAGCAGAAATGCAGGAAACGGCATTGACCCGGGAACACCGGGATATGCAGGTAAGCATCCTGCATGTCCAGTGCACAAAGTCAATGATTCTCCATCAGAAGGGGCAGGGGACTCTGCAGCGTCAGCATGCAAAACCTTTTGTATTCCATGAAAAGGTTTAGGCTGCTGAGATCTAGGATGGATCTGAGGTCACCCGTCTTTTCTGGGAACAGGAAAAAATTGGAATTGAATCCCTTCCCTCTTTGAGGCAGAGGGACAGGCTCTATGGCTGCCTTCTGGCTTACAGACTCAATTTCCTCCTTGACTAAAGGAGCCTGATGAGTAGAGTAAGACAAGCAACCTGGAGGAGAGTCTGGAGCGGATCTCCAGAAACTCCAAAGTGTGCCCTTTTGAAATGAGCTGCAGAACCCATACATCTGATGTGATGTCCCTCCATTCCTGCACATAGAGGGTGAATCTTCCTCCTACTGGCTCATTGCTTGCAAGCAGAGGAGGGGGAGTTGATAACCAGTCAGGAAGCGGAGAGTCGAGGGGGAGGAGGTCCCCCAGATACTCGCTGAGATTTTGTGGGGGGGGGGGTGAAAAGGGGGGCCCTTGGCCTTTCTTTTTCCCTGTCGCCGAGCGAAGGGTTGTTTACTCTGCCTTTTGGTCTGTCTCCGAAAGGGCTGTTTTCTCTGGGTTCCCGATCGGTACATAGACCTCATGGACCTCAGGGCTTGGCTGCTGTCCTGAAGGCTCTTGATAATGTCTTTGGTGTCGCCTCCAAAAAGTACCAAGCCTCTAAAAGGAGCATCCTAAATTGCAGACTGGACATGGTTAGAGAGGCCAGAAATGCGAAGCCAGATGTGTCTTTTGAGGGCCACCGCCGTGACGGAGGAGTGGGCTACCCTGTCCACAGTGTCATAGGTAGCCCTGAGCACACAGTGGCACTAAATCTTTGATAAGTGCAGGTCTCTGACCAACTCCTCCTTGAGTTCCGGAGACTCCAGAGCTTGGATACAGGACTCAAGCTTGGCTATAGTTACCTTTTGGAAAGACACCATGTGCGCAACATAATTGAGGGAGCGAAGAGCGCGTATGGCCAAAGAGTAAACTTTTTTGCCATACTGGTCCAGCTGCTGAGGCTCCTTATCCTTAGTGACAGAGTGACCATTTTGAATTTGGGTTTCTTCAGATGTTTGTTTAAATATCTGAGATCTAAGATAGGTTGCCACTCCCCAGTTTTCTTTTGTGTCAGAAAATACCTGGAGTAGAGGCCCTTGCCCTTCTTGTGGGTGGGGACCCTCTCCACTGCTCATAAAGCCAGATGGTTTTGTACCTCCATTTCCAACAGCAGTATCTGTGATGGTAACAGAGGTCTTGACACCTGGGTACGTTTGAGGTCTGGCAACTGCTTGAACTATAATGACAGACCCTTCTCCACTATCTCCGGCACCCACTTGTCCAACGTGATGAGGGACCAGTGCTGAAGATAGTGAGAGAGTCTGCCTCCAATCGGAAACGGGGAGGCGACCTGGACACTCACATCAGGACTTAGACTGAGAGGAAGATGGCTGGGTAGAGGTGGATCTTCTTTGGCCCCTTCTGCCCCTGCCTCTGACAGACCCCTGTACTGGCTAAAGTCAGATTGGGGATAGGGACTGTAAGGCTTGGGAAAAAAAATTCTGCCCCTACCGCCCCTAGGACAGGATCTCTGAGGGGTGGCAGGTTTGGGCTTGGATGAATGGCTCTGCCAGGAGGCCTTGTGCTCATCGGCCTTTTTCATGTAGTCAGTGGTTCTGTAATCAAACAACATATTTTGATCACAGGGAAATCCATGGCCTTGTTCTGAGTGTCTGTAGTCAGACTGGTTGTTCTAAGCCAGGTGAAGCGTCTCAGAGATATGGCATGGGCCATCGCCCTAGAGGCAGCATCATTATTGTCATCTGCCAAGTGGAACTGGTACATAGTAGCTTCCAGGGCAGTTTTTGACATATCCACCAGCTCCTGTATCATAAAATCTGATCTGTTACGGGCAATAGCCTGGACAGATTTCCAAAGGGCTTTCTGATATTTGGCTGTGAATGCCATGTAAGAAGAAATTCTGAGAAGTAGGGACACTGTGGCATACATTTTCTTTGCTATAAAGTCAATTTTCTTGGAATCCTTGTCAGGGGGAGAGGGCGACAAGGAGACACCAGCTTTCTCACAAGCTGCCTGCTGCACTATACTCTCGTGGCTAGGGTGTGCTGACAGGAACTCGGTACCATTTTTAGACAATTTATATTTTCTCTTAAGCCACTTATCAACCCCTAGTACTGAAGTGGGGTGTTGATGCACCTTCATGGTATTTTTTCTAAATGCATTATAGATAGGGACGACCAGGGTCTCTGAGGATGAAAGACCCTTCATCTCCCTATAATCTTCATCTTCATTGACATCCTGGTTGGGCTCCTGTGTAGGGAGGTCCAGGGTATCCAGCATATTTTATATAAATTAAAACATAGAGGAAGGATTCTCGTGGTTACCCGGAGGATTCCCCAAAGCGAGGGTCCAGGAACTCCCGGGGCTCAAGGCCCTCAAAATCCATGTCAGGGGCACCATAGAATTGATCATCATCTGCGTCACCCTCACAGTCTACAGAACAGAGAACTGTGGAAGAGTGCTTGCCAGCCCCAATAAACACAGGACCCATCTTTTGGAGGTTCTGAGACAGTTGCCATGCTTTTTCCATGTCTTGCACTGATGGAAGAACTTGCGCAGTTTGTAAGTGCTTTGTTTTTTCTGAATGCTTTAAGCTGCCTGTTGTCTCACGATTGGTTTCTCAGGAGCAATGGGAGCATATCTGTTTTGACAGAGTTTCTTTTTAGCCACTTCATCAGAGGCTTGATCTAGCTTTCTTTTTTTGTCACTCTTATTTTTCAATTTGTGAGGAACTATACCTTTGGAAGCTTTATTTTTTGACTGGGATCTGGTAGGGTTCCTCAGCACCTCTGCTTTTGGTATTAGTATTTTTGAATGGCCCCTCATCGGAAACCTTTGATTTATCCTCAGCCATAATTATCAAAGGTTTGTCTGCTATGTTCACCAATTTAAGCAAAGCAAACCAGTTCTGGACCTATAAACTGAGTGCAGGTTTCTGTGAAAATGCCACCAGCCAGTCCTGCCCCAGTTAATAAACTCTATTACCAGTGCCCTTTTTTTTTTGGTTGTAAAACTGGGATCTTTATCAGTGCCAATCTTCATAGAAAACCAGTAATACTCAACTGTACACAGGTGGCTGCTGGACCCTTACGGACTGTCCTGACACAGATGATACCAAGGTCCAGTAATATAACAAAAAATGTTTCCTCATAATTGCCAATCTAGAGAGAAAATCCCCAGGCACTGTTTAAATTTGAAATCTACTGTAGGTGCCTCGCAGTAAACCCCGTGAGGTCTGAGGTAAAAAGCAAGGCAACTGTCCCCAGTTTGACGGTTCCCACAAGAAATTAGTCAAAAATGAAGGAAACCGTCGAAAATAAACACCCGCGATAAAATTAGTCACGGTTAAAATAGTCTAAATAGTGCTGTCGCGCTAAAAATAAAAAATTTGCCAAACGCTAATGAAAAAGTAAAATTTGTCACTCAGCACACTAAAGGAAAAGATTTATGAGGAAAACTTAACCCAGATAAACACTAGGAGGCTGTCAACAAGGAAAGTTGGGAGACACCTTAGAGGCAATATGCTCAGTACAGCGGAGAAAAATTCTGAAGCAGTCAACAGCTTTCACTCAGTTCACTCCCCCTCCTGTCTTTTGATTGGCTAGCCCTACGCTCTTTAAAAAAAAATCTCTTAAAGGCACACCTCCAGGGCAATTGCACCTAGCCAGCTAAATGCAAAACATTACTGATGCTAAAGGACTCCTGGAGTAAGAACACCAATGATGCAAACCAAGCTCTCGAGTATTTAATGACCATCTTCAACATGGCCTGCAACATTTTTGCCCCTTTTAAATCTGCTAATGTTAAGGGTACCACTAATCCCTGACTCTCTGGCTCCTTAATTACACAACTGAACCACCAAGATAACCTGTGCCATAAGGCAAAGGCCACAAGTAATCAGGTGGATTACTCAGTCTATAGAGCAGCTAGAAATAGGTGCATCAAACTAGTAAGAGCAGCAAAAGCCAAGTACTACCAAGAACAACTCCAAAGTACATGGGGAAAAGGGAAGGATTTCTGGAAAACAGTAAAATTGGTTACTGGTAGGGAACCCAAAGCGTCCCCTGGCTTAATTGTGACACAGGACGGCACACTGCAAGAGCCAAAGGACCTGGAAAATGCATTTAACAATGCTTTTACAGACCTGAGCAAGGTTCTGCCTCGGAATACCTCACTACTCATCCCACTAGTATAGCCACTGAGGCATTCCCCTCCCCCAAAGGATCTCTGCGGCAAACCCACCCACCCCACCATCAAGGACTGGAATCCCCTCTTTCCATTTCAGACAAGTCACCACATCCCAAGTAATAAAATACGTCAAGAAGGTTCTGGGTAAAACAAGAACCGGCAGTGATCTGACTGACATGAAACTTGTTGCCCTCTCATTAGAAGATATAGCGCTACCGCTCACAAAAATATTCAATCTATCGCTGCGCACTGGAGTGTTTCCTCACAAATGGAAGACGGCGCTCGTCATCCTGGTCTTCAAGAGTGTAGATAGAACCTGCTTGAGCAATTATAGACCCATCTCTGTACTACCACCCCTGTCAAAAGCCCTTGAATGGATAGTGTCTAACCAGCTAACAGAGTACCTTGATAAGAATAACCTGCTGTGTCCACAACAGCACGGATTTAGGAAAAAAACACAGTACCATCACCACACTCACTGACTACACCTCCAACCTATATGAAGCAATAGACAGTAGTAAGGCGGTGGGGTCTGTCTTCACAGATCTCACCAAGGCATTCGATACCGTGAACAACAAGATCCTGCTGGACAACCTACAGGACACTGGACTATCCTATGATGCAGTTATATGGTTCCGGAGATATTTGTCCTCAAGGACCCAGTGCATGTGAATTGGCGGAGTCTCCTTCAACCCTAGGGACGTAAATCTGGTGGTCTGCCAAGGGTCAATCCTCGGTCCTTTGTCTTTAGTTTGTCAATAAACTCACTCCCCTCAGTCTGCCCAGCTATAATACTACTGTACACTGACAATGCAGTTATCACTGTGTCAGGTAGCCAACAAGCAGAAGTAACAAAGGGCCTGAAAGAAAGCTTCAACAAATTTGAAAAATGGTTCTCCTCAAATAAACTCCTACTCAACTACAAAAAACAAAAACTATGACATTCTCCTCATCAATCAATAGGAAAATGTCTGGGCCCCGGTCATCCACATCGAAAAAGGTGACACTCTCTTGAACAGGTTAAATTGTTTAAATATCTGGGGGTTCACCTAGATGAGACACTCTCCTTCTCCTCCCACACAGATCAAATTATCAAAATGTCGAATATCAAGCTCGATCTACTATGCCGCAACAGGCAAGCGATGACCACTGAGGCCCTGAAATTGGTGACTATGAACTCTGTGCTTTCCTCCATCGACTACCGCCTGGTTATCTACAGTGCTGACAGTGACACAGCTTTAAAGAGAGTCAAAGTACTTCTAAATAAAGCCTGCAGTCTCATCCTGGGAGCACATCGCTTAACGCACATGTGTCAGCTATATGCCAAAACTGTTTGGCTACCTCTTCCCCTAAGAATAAAATATCAGATGTGACTCACTGGGGAAAAAAGCCCTACTAGGACACACCCGGGTCTCAATGGCTGGTATATTTCAAAACGCGTTCTCCACCAAAACAACTAGAAGCGCCACTAAGGGGTTTCTCCAGATCCCTTTCAGACATACCTCCTTCGCCCAATGCACCCTTTCCTACCAAGGCCCGAAGTGGCTGAATGAACTCCAGGCCTCTCTTAAAGACAGCAACATGATAAGCCAGTTCAGAAAGGAGCTTTGCCTCTTACTGTTAAAGGCAAATCACTGTAACTGCCAAGCCTAGTCCAGTCAAGGTGCCCTTTACCCACACAATTTCTAAAACACCGCCCTATCAGCATCCTCAACCTCTACTACCTCATCTTCACACACCATTTCCCTCTCCTGAAAAAAACTAGCTTGACTGTATTCCAAATCTTTTGGACCTTGACTCCTAAGCTTCTTCAGAGCAGCACTTCAGAACCATTTTTCTTTCCCCTACCTCACCACCCTCCATCTTTCACGTATCACCCCTTCCCACTTCTTCCCTCAGACAAAGTCAAAATTAGACTGATATTTACCTCATACCTGTAAACGCACTTATTAACTGTTTCATGTTGTCACTTACCTTGTTTACTCTACCTAGTGTTGTCACTTACCATTTATTTCTGTTATCAACCCAATATATTTTTGTGCCACAGATAGGTTTACACCGTTGTCGAAGTTCGGCATAGTGACATCCCCAATGTCGCTAGGCGAAATTTCGCCTATCCAACACTGAAGTGTTTCTCTCGGGGAGTGCAGCCCCTCAAACCCCCCATGCGGGGGGGGGATGTGCCCCCATGCCCCCTCTAAAGGATTATCAACTCCAAGTTAGAGCTGATTTGAGGGTGGGGGCACACATGGCAGAAGGGCGAAATTCCGCCATCAGGTCACCCGCAGTGACAATTTTGACAGGTTCAAAAATTGTCGCTGTGGGGGACCGGAAGGCGAAATTTCACCGTAAATGTTTCGATGTGCAGTCGGCACACACCACAGATACTATACCAACACATTTGTATTACTGTATAATTAATGTTATGTCTTGTGAATCTGACAATGTTAAATGTCCTGTAACGTGTTACACCTGACTTGGAACCTTTGTAAAATAGCCTGTTGGCTAAAAGGTATTAATCTGAAACTGACATAAATACTCCTGAAATGAATGAGTAATGAGGGCGTATGATCCATGCTATGTGGGAAGTTACACCTTGACTGATTAATCTTCAAACACTTGTGTTAATCTGCTCTTGTTCATAGCAGTAATAGTGATCCAAGTAAAATCCATGAGTCCTACTGTAATGTTTTACCCCACTGTAATATCCCCCCCCCGAAATGAAGTAACAATCCAGGATAAGTCCAAAAGGCTACCATTGTATGATGTAGTTACTAAGCTCAACTGATGTAATATCCAAGATGTGCAAACCTGTATTTCACTTGTCAAAATGCAATAAGACACTGACACAGGAGAAATACAGTTCTGAGATATATACTGGTGCACAATAAACTGCTAGCAATGGCGTTTATTTTTTTGTCTTGTTCTTATAAGCTTAAAGTCTTAATTTTTTTATCAAGCCAAACCTGTGAATGATTTCTAGGATTAGTGAATTTTGCAAGACACAGGTCCTGAACTAGTTATATAAATTAGAAAAATTGCTCAACCTCTGCCTGATGTGATGTTTTTTACTACTAAAATTTAGAAAAAAATATTTCCCACTAGCTGCTTTTCTTGTTGGCAGTTGGAATCCATCAGAAATCCCTGTGAGTCAATGGTAGAACTAGCTGACCCAATGAGGATGGTTTGGTGGGGATATTTTTTTTTGATGAACAAAAAAAATAATCACCCTGACAGCACAGCATAATGCTTTGATAGTTCATCAAACTAGCGTGCAAAACTCAACTGCAAAACCTCCAGTTAACCATTGATGTTGAACAAATCCCTTGGCCTCCCAGTGCTTCACTCCCCAACCCTCATCCCCACTGTACCAAACGTCGGCTGCAGCCAACAACAGCTGCTTTTACATTTTGTTATAATGTACCCAGTGTGAGACAGAATGTTCACTCCAGCAGGGAGAAGGGTTAGGCACCATGAACAACAGTAACAAAAGGCATCAGGGCTACTGAGTGGGGATCTGCTGGGTGTCAGGGACACGGACAAACAAGTCACAGGATTCTGTGGCCATCAGTCCACTGGGCATGATGAGGAACAATTATATATATGAGGTGCAGGTGTGGGCGATGACTGACTGTACTGCCATGTGCCATGGGCCAACCCACTGCAGTTTTCAAAGTCTAGTATGTTAGTGATCGTACAGCCTATATGCCACCACTTACATCTGAACAGGAGATATGCATTAGTGTATTATGCTGCACTGCTGTTGCAGGGGAGATTATACCCCGGCAAACACTGACACCCATTTGTCTATGGCAGTTTTAGTTGCTGACAGTACAGGTAGGCCTGTTCACTCCTCCAATAGCATCCCTGATACATTCCAGACTGGTGAGGAACAGTATAGAGCTTGACATTACCATGAAGCAGCCATCAAGGTATACTACAATGGGGTGAACCATTTTGACATCATGCTATGGGCAGGCCCCTACACTTTATCTGAATACACTGCCCTGTATTTTGTTGCTGTAAAGACGTATACCGAAGCGAATCCCCAACGGCGAAGAACATCACAACGACAGGATTCGGCCAAAATCCACCTGTCGCTGTGATGGTCTCCACACGGACAGGGGATTGCCTCGCAGGGTGTTTTGCCCCCCAGTCCAACTAGGAGTTGGAATCCTAGAGACCAGGGGGTGTGGGGACACTCGGCAATGCGGCTGTCGGGGATGTCTCCATAGCCGCTGCGGCATGGTAGAACCCTGTAAAGGATTGTATCTTTTTTATAATGATAGTCCTTGGGCAGACTGGGTGGACCTACTGTCTTTTTTCTGCTGTTATTGTCTATGTTTCCATGTTTCTATGTCTTAACCAGGACCTCCCTGTAAATGAGCACTGCTCAATAGAGCTTCTTCCTGGTAAAGCAAAAAAAAAAAATAATAATTTGCATATACATCCCGTGATGGTCTGCGTTAGTGGGTATTATGTGTAATTCGGTATGCTATATATGTATGCAATAATACCCACCAGTTTGTGTAATTATGAGGAAATAACTGCATGGCCCAAGGGCATTATTAAGCATGAGGTGCTGGTGCCGAGTGCCTTTAAGCACCCAAGAGCAAACTGCAATTATTCACCATAATTACAAATCTCTGAAGTGTCTTATTGCACTTTATAACATACATCCTACCTAAAAATGTAAAAACAAAAAAACAGTTTATGGTTTTGAGCTGGAAAATACTGTTTCAAAGTGTTTTCCTATGGTGCATAAAAAAAGTTCCCTTGTAGGACAGCAATTTCAGAGCAGGCACTTGAGAGACAGCAGAAGAGAGAGCACGAGAGAGCAAGCAGCATGACAGAGTGACTTAAGGATAGTGCTGCAGTTTTAAAACTGCATGACAGGACACCCGCTGACTGTTTTTGTTACAGTGTGCAAGGCCAGAAGGTTTACAGTGCTGTCATTATGTTTACTTGCACGCATGTGCAAGAAACATAGTGCCATCAACCAAGTTTTTGGAGGTGTGGCAGTTGTCTTCCAATTCAGTGTGTTTGCAGGCGCGGTCGTAGTTGTCCAATCAACTCTGCAGCTGTCTATGACAGCAGTTGAAAATGCAGTGCCATACAGTTGAAAGGGAGAGCACCGCTTCAGTGAGCAGCACCACCCCTCCACACGCACGCAAGCACGGATATTGCATGCTCATGCGCTCCCCCCCCCACGCACATACTGCATGGCTGATGGGGGTGCCCAATCCCCTGTTGGCTCCAGGCCTTCCCAAAACAGCCTTACAGCTGCCACGCTGGGAGTCCACCACAGCGTGGCACAAATCCGTATGGCCGACGCCGGAGCCCGATCCCCGTCGGCTCCAGGCCCCAAACAGCCTTATAACTGCCACTCTGGGGAGTCGCCCAAGCGTGGCAAATCTGGCGATGGGTCTTCCTTAAAAAAAAAACCCTGTCAACAAGAAAACGTTCTCTCCGGTCTCTCAGCCAACCCGCGCCACCCACTGCGCACTCTGCCTCCCTCATTGGCCCCTCACCCTATGCTACTTACCTCCAGAGCTCGGCACAATGATCTTCGGTGGACCGGGAACACGTCTGCACTCTTCAAAGCTGACCTCGAACTGAGGAAATGCCGGTAAGCTGAATAATGCAATAAATAGGTTTTTTTTTCAACTTTAATGCATATCTCAGGCATTTTTTGGAATTTTGGCACCAAATTTTCAACATGGGGTTTTTGGGACCTCTCCTCATGAATTCTTGAACTGTCATGGCGTTAATAGAGCCAGAAGGGTGATTTCGCAGTCACTGAGCGAAATCACCTTTCAGGACCGATTAACGAAATGACAGTGCCAGTGTTTATAAGGTAAGTTCTCAAAAAGCCTATGTTGAAAATTTGGTGAAAAACTTCCTAAAAATCACTGTTTTAAGAGCGTGCATTGCGCAGTTCCTACGCACGCTTGTAAGTTTGCAAATTTTTAATATTTGCACTCTGGATTTTCAACATTGCCATTTTACCATACCACCTTATGAGCAGTACAGCTGTCATTTTTCATATCTCGCCCAAAATTTGTTTCCGCACATGTAGCACACAATGGTGCAGTCAGTGTGCAAAATCAATATATGGGACACGTTAAGAAATTCACAGTGACACTGTTCATGAGCAGAGGTCTTAAAATGGCAATGTTGAAAATTTGGTGAAAAATTCCTAAAAATGACTGTTTTACGAGCGTGCATTGCGCAGTTCCTACGCATGCTCGTAAGTTCACAAATTTTTAATATTTGCACTCCAGATTTTCAACATTGCCATTTTACCATACCTCCTTATGAGCAGTATAGCTGTCATTTTTCACATGTCGCCCAAAATGTGTTTCCCTGCATGTAGCGCACAATGGCGCAGTCGGTGTGCGCAATTAATGTTTGGGACAGATGTTTGCAGGAAAATGCAAGATACTGCATATGGAAGCCAGAAACCCAGGCCAAGTGTACACCCTGTGGGGAGAAATGCTACAAGTCTCGATGGCTGAGAGGGACCTGGGGGTGGTGGTGGATGTCAAGATGAACAACTCAGAGACCTGTAGGAGGGCAGCAGCAAAGGCCAACAGGATGCTGGGATGTATCGCTAGGGGGATCACCTCCAGAAGGAGGGAAGTGATACTCCTACTGTATAACTCCTTGGTGAGGCCGCACCTCAAATACTGCGTGCAGTTTTGGAGGCCACATTTAAAGAGGGACATTGAACTCCTGGAGAGGGTCCAGAGGAGAGCAACCAAAATGATTTGGGGTTGGGTGACAGGACCTATGGGGAGATGCTCAAAGAGCTAAATATGTACATACTGGAAGAAAGAAGGGACCGGGGGGACATGATAGAGGTCTTCAGGTACATGAAGGGGGTAAATAGGGGAGGAGCAGTCAGGGTGCTCCGAAGGAAGGGGGGGCAACTAGAAGGCATGGGTGGAAGCTGGAGTTGGGGAGATTCAGGGGAGAAAGGAGGAGGTGCTACTTCACTGAGAAGGTGGTGGAGCCATGGAATGCGCTGCCCAGGGGGCTGGTGGAGGCAGAGACTGTGGAGGGGTTCAAGAAGGGGGACAGGTGCAGGGAAAGGGTTCTGGAAGCAAAATCCAGTGCAGTGAGACTATCTGGGACTGGGAAGGGAGAAGCCAAAGAGGGAGAGGGGGCAGCAAGGTCAGCTCCCAGCATGGGGGGTGACCAAACGAGCAGACACGAAAGACCGTTAGGCGCAAATTTTTAATGTTTGCATGCCAGATTTTCAACACTGCCATTTTATTATACTTCCTTATGACCAGTACAGCTGCCATTTTTCACATCTCACCAAAATGTGTTTCCGAAGTCGGTGTGTGAAAGAAATGTTTGGGACAGATTAAGAAAATCACAGTTACACTGTTCATGAGCAGAGGTCTTAAAATGGCTATGTTGAAAATTTGGTGACAAAAGTCCATAAAATGACTGTGTTACGAGTGAGCATTGTGCAGTTTCCACGCACCCTTTTAAGTTCATGACTTTGTAATATTTTCAGTCCAGATTTTCACCAGTGGTGTTTTTCCACACTTCCTTATGAACAGTACAGCAGTCATTTTTCACAACATGGCTAAAATGTGTTTTCACACTTTCAGAGCAGAAATGCATGGTCGCTGTGGGAAACCATTGTTCGGGACAGATAAAGAAAATCACAGTGACACTGTTCATGATCAGAGGTCCCAAAATGCCTGTGTTGACAATCTACTGTAAAAAATCCCCAAACTAGTTACATTATGGGTGTGTGTTGCACAGTTTCTACGCACGCTTGTGACTTCACCAGTTTTTTTAATATTTTCACTGCAGATTTTCAACATTGCCATTTTTTACACCTCCCCATGAACAGTACAGCTGTCATTTTTCACATCTTGTTTGGAATGTGTTTTTGCACCTGTGGTGCTAAATGCCGTAGTTGCTGTGCAAAGGCAGCTTTCGGCTAACAAACTGATATTGCCACTGTTCATGAAGTGGGGGGCACAAAAAAAACATGTTGAAAATTTGGAGTGAAAATACCAGCGAATGCCTGAGGCGTTAACAGTTTCCGACCATAACGCCCTGCCCAGTAGAGAATGACAGGCATCGGGGGTGTGACTTGGGATTCTCGCCTGTAATGCTCATACCATTCCACACCCTGCAGCCAGTGAGAGGCATCAAGGTATGTCTTGGACTCTTCGGCCCCAAAGTTCACCCCATTCTCCTATACCGCACCCATCTCACCGTATTTCCTGATGGAATGGGGTGCACATAAGGGCCAAAGACTCCAAGGCACACCGTGACACTTGTCGGTGTCTGCAGGGTGGGGTGTGGTGAAATGGCATGGCCGTTATGCTTGACAACCCAAAGGCACACCCCAATGCCTGTCACTCTCTGCAGGGTGGTGGTGGGGTTGGCTTCAGTTCAATACTTCACTGCCATTCCTATTATGCAACTCTGTAACTCCTACACTACCAATGCCAATGCCAGCAAGCAAACATTCGGCATTGACAAATGCTTGTTTATAGTTAGAAAGCAGCAAAACTGCAGGACATTACAGTGGCCTCCTACTGTTTGTAAATATGAGATCTGTTGACACTGGGTTACAGTGTGAGATGCATGGTGATACTACAGATGAACTAACTGGCATAGGCTAAAGAAGTACAGGACTGTAATTATGGCCAGATAATTACATGCCTGTACTTCTCTTTTAGTAAATCAGGATGTTTGGATCTTTTTTTTTTACACAATAAGTCCTGATATGTAAACTCTATGGGGATATCCTTGGGCAGGCAGGGTTAGGCGGAGGCACACACAAATGTAGTCCATAAAGTCAAAGTCATATTTGTTTATATAAAGCACTTTTCAGAATATCAAAGCACTTGTACACAGAATAAAACAAACTAGAAACATGATAAAATCAGGCAAAGAAAATAAGCACCCAGCCAGAGCAATGAATTTACAAAAATGTAATTTTATTTATAATAGCAGTGTGTAAAATATTAGGCTAATCACCAAACTGGTGAAGGGGTTAAAAATACCATCGTACGTTTCGCTTTTGTTTGTTAATCATGATAAAAGCAGTAATCAAGTAAAATCAACATCAATCAATTAAAAATGCATCTAAGAAGGCTGAATCAAATAAATGTTTTCAGAGCAGCCTTGAAAGTCTTGGTAGACAGGCACTCTAATCTGATGAGGTAGAGAATATCACAGGGTCAGAGTCACAAATGCTAAAGATCTCACCCCAAGGTCTTTAAACGGACCCTGGTAACCTCTAGCAGTCCCTCGTCAGTGGAATGGAGTGGGCAGAGGGGGCGGTAGGGATGCAGGAGGTCTTACAAATAATGCGGTCCCTGTCTGTGTAGGGCCTTATAGGTCAGCAAACTGACCTTAAGATGATCCTCCTCCACACTGGCAGCCAGTGCAGATCGCGGAGCACAGGTGTGATGTGGCGAGATCGAGATAAGCCCATCAGCAGCCTAGTTGCCATGTTCTGCACCAGCCGCAGGCGGCGGATGTCCACCCCCGGAAGCCGTAGGTAGAGAGGATTACAGTAGTCAAAGCGGGAGTTCACAAAGGCATGGACCAGAGTGGGAAGGTTATTAGGCAGAACCAGATGTTTTATGCAGGTGCTATTCCTTAAGTGGTAAAAAGATGACTTGATGATGGCTGATACCTGAGATTTAAGTGTCAGCTCGCCATCAAAAATAATGCTCAGGCTCCGAACCCATTCAGAGGACCTCAGCTGCTTGCCCCCCAGAACAAGCCCAGAGGGCTAAGCAGTTGAGGACCCTTCTACTCGATGACCAGGGTCCACAAACAACACCTCAGTCTTATCCTGGTTCAACCTCAACCAGCTGGCACTCATCCAGTCCTGAACCTCAGCCAGACAGTTGTTAAAGACCGAGACAGCATCATCCTACTCAAGCACAAAGAACAGGTACAGCTGAGTATCATCTGCATAGCAGTGAAAACTCAGCCTATACCACCTTATAAAGTCTCCCAACGGCAGCATATACACCATGAACAACATAGGAGATAACACAGAGCCCTGCAGCACCCCACAGGACAGGAGGAAAGGGGCCAAGGAAAAAATCCTCGACACCACTCTCTGCATCCTGCCCGTGAGGAAAGAGTGGAACCATCTGAGAACCATACCAGACAGTCCACAGATCAACCGCAGATGCTCCAGCAATACCCCATGGTCCACGGTGTCAAATGCTGTGGAGAGATCAAGGAGAACCAAGAACAAATGGCACTTCTGATCTCTCGCCGACAGGAGATCATTAAGTACCCGAACAAGTGCCTTCTCAGCACTATGCCTTTTCCTAATTCCGGACTGGAGAGGATCATAGGCCTTGTGGGTGGTAAGATGGTCCTCAAGCTGCAACGTGACTACCTTTTCAATAACCTTACCCACAAAGGGCAGATTAGAGATAGGTCTGTAGTTTATGAGACAATCTGGGTCGAGGGAGGGTTTCTTCAAAAGGGGGTCACGACTGCCTCTTTCAAGGAGTCAGGAAACACCCCCTTCTCCAACAAGCTCCAGACTATCTCAGTAAGGACTGGTCTGAAGAAACCCACACACTCCACCAGGAGGTGGGTTGGACTAGGATCCAAACTACAGCAAGTCGGTCGCATACCCTGGACAATCTTCATGATATTAGTGATCACCGGTCAGTTAAAGTCAGACCAGACAAACTGGACGCTATCGACCTCCCACTGACCACCGCAGCACTTACTGAAGCATACTGAATGTATCTCCAACCTGATGGTGGCAACCTTATCTGCAAAGACGAACTCCTCACACTTAAGTTGTGAAAAAGCTCTCTACTTCTGAAGACAGGTTGGATTGAACAACCTGTTGACAGTTCGGAAGAGCTGAGCCAGTAGATTCCTTGCAGCAGCAATCTGGACAGGAACTGCCTTCTAATGGGAAACAGCAGATTGATAGTCCCTATAATGGGCCATCAGTCTAAGTTTGTCAACCTCCAGGCCAGATATCCGCCAGCCACGCTCCAGCCTTCGCCCTGCTCGCCTCAACTCCTTCAAGGTCCCATCAAATCAAGGGGACTGAGGACGAAGATTGAGTGGACGAACTTGGACAGGAGCAATGGAGTCCAGGGCCCCCAATACCACACTATTATAGTGCAGAAGCAGGTCACCTGGCTCCATGCATCCTGACAGCCTATTTGATATGTCCAGTACCGCCATTAGATCAGCGGGGTACACACCCCTTAATGTGCAGTACCAAATCATCTCCACAGGGGTAGGTCTATTGGGGGGAGCCGCAAAACTAAACCCTATAGTGTGATGATCAGATGAACCAACTGGTTTCACCACCAAATCGGAGATCTCCATCCCTGGAGGAACACCAGGTCCGGAGAGTGACCAAAATTATGGGTAGCAGAAGTAAAAACCTGTGTGAAGCCCAACAAAATCATCAGTTGGAGGAAGTCTTGACCAAACTGTGAGAGTCCGTCATCGACCCAGGCACTGAAGTATCCTAGGACCAACCACTGGAGGACTCCCAACACCATGTCGATGATGAAATCCATGACTTCCTGCAGAAATTCTTTCCTCTCCCTGGGTGGATGGTAGATGAGAAGAATTCTGCAACCCATGATACACTCAAAGGATCTGGTGATGCCCACAGGCACATCTATAAGGTTCAATTCCATCTTGAAACAGATGGCTACACTCCCGCTCCTGCAATCCAATTTCAGGCAGTGTATCACCGAATACCCAGCGGCACTGCTGCCTCCAACACCGGACCAGCATTCCCATCCAGCCACATCTCGGTGATGCAAGCCAGGTTGGATGTTCCAACAAGATCAGCAATAACTGCTCTTGTTCTTAATCGACTTGGCATTGCACAACACTGCCCGAGTCGGATGAGTGACTGTGGGAGAACGTGTCATTTGCCCACTCAATGTGGAGCCCTTAGATATGGGAAACAGGTAGGGTGGACCCCTTTCCTGGAACCATTTCACCCCAGGGCACCTCCTGGAACCCACAACCTACAGGGGAACCCCAGGCTGCAAGCGCCCAACAGTGCCGGCCACAGAAGACTGAGGAATGGAGCCCCGATGGCACCAGCCATCTTCCCATGGCCAGAAACACCACAACACTCCTGATGACAGGAGCAACCTGCCTGCCAGCTAGCAACTCCCACTACTGCTCCACAGCCTCCACGGACCAGACCCCACTTGCCTCTGAGGGACCCCAGCGGCCAAATGCTTCCTTCTCCACTCCCCAAGGGCTGTAGCGGCCTCCCAGTTGACAATTCTCACTCTTCCTCGTCAAGGCAGACACAGGGCACTCGCTCCACTTCTCTCAGAAACTCCTTCCCAGCTGCAGACAACCACCAAGATTGAGCATACTTTTTATGGTGAACACTGCAGGGTTGCAACAAATTTTAAAATCTTAAAAATGACATACCTCAGTTCCAGAATGACAGAAAATGAAAAGAAGTCTTGTGATATTTTTACAAGTCATACTTTTAAAAAAAAATTAAAAATTACGAGTAACAAACCCCACTGCCTGAAAGCATTTGTGGGGTTACCATGTAATTTCTTTAAAGTCTTGCCAGCACTGCCATGCGTGGCACAACAGGACACAAAATTACTAAATGGTCATTACAACCGTGCATGTGCCCAGTACCGTGTAACTGGCAAACAGCTTTATTTAAAAAAGTTGAAAGTCGCTGGCTTGTCAGGGCAGTGGCAGTGCTACCAATCGTGACGCCGGCAACCCTGGTTTGGAAGCGATCTTGGGTTGTTGGGGGGCAGCTGGGGAAAGAGGATCGAGCCTTCCAGAGGACACTCTCCTCCTCCTCCAGGGTGGGAGGTCCATGAGGTCTGCTGCATTATCACCACCTAGTTGACAACAGGTGATGGTGCAAGTGCAGCCGTGATGGAGTGGGTGGGGGCCTCCTGAGTGGGACGTTGGCTGCACACTAGCATGCTGATATTCATCCAGTCCTAACTTACAAGACGCCAGAGGGAGGGAATCGGAAAAAAGAAATAATACCTTCGCCTGCAGCAGAATGAAGCGACAGCTGCCTGCAGGCCCAGCACCACTCACCTAATACCCGAGCTAAACTCCTCCTAGCCCTGGGGAAATCAGGGGGCTCTGCCACACAGGGTAAACCATGGGGCATTAGCAGGTTGATCAGTAAGTTCGAGATGGAGGATGACTAGGCTGGGGGAGGTTGTGACCAGGTGAAGGGGATGAAGCACATTAAATAAAATAAAAACTGAAAGTTACAGATGCAGCTGACTGGTATGACAAAATCAGCACTTGGCTGTCCAAGAATGAGCCCCTACTACAGGCAGTGCCCCGAGAGGGATGAAGAAGGGGGTATCTTTGTCTTGGGAACAGAATTTCAACTGCCTTAGGCAAATGAATCCAGCCCCCAGCCAGAATGTACACCTTAAGCAACACCACCAACAACCTCCCTAGAAGGTGCTCCAGGAACAGTGTGATGTGCCCACCTGCAGAAGGACGGCATCAGAATGAATGCTCTGAGCCTTCACTGTTGGACTCTGCTCCTGCCACCCCAGGCTCGGCATGCTACCCATGCTGCCCAGCACCATGGGGCAGGCATTTTCTTAATCCTACCCCTTTGCCATTTCCACTGTGGCATCCCTACATTAGTTTAGGTAGCGCCCAGCTGCTGGGACATTGAATGACACCGCCCTGATGTGGACACCAATGTCAAAGGGTAGTGGGACAGAAAAAGGAGATGGCAGGGAGTAGCCATCTTTTTTTTCTGAGAAGAAATTAATTTAAAACATTTTAGAAAGAGGTATGCAACTAAGCTTTTCCAAAGAAACATAGAAGTTGATGGCAGAAGGAGACGGCTAGGTCCATCTAGTCTACCCATTTGTTTTAGACCTATTTGACACTCTAGTTGCCCTTTGTAGTCAGGGCTCCCTTGTGTCTATCCCATGCTTTCTTGAATCCCCTCACAGTGTTGACCCCAAAACCTCTTGGGGCAGGCTGTTCCAGGGGTCCACCACTCTTTCTGTGAAGAAAAACTTCCTGGTGTTGGTAAAGCACCTCACTCCTTGCAGACTGAGGTCATGTCCCCTGGCCCTGGAGCCCTTCTTGAAGTAAAAAAGTTCCTGTGCCTGTACCTTGTTAATGCCTTTTATGTACTTGAGTGTTTCAATCATGTCCTCTGTCTTCTCTGCTCCAGAGAGTACGTATTCAGTTCCCTACGTCTTTCCTCATAGGACATGTACAGCAGACCCTTAATCATTTTTGTCGCTTTTCTCTGTATTGTTTCTACCCATCTGACTACTTCTGGACCAACTGCTGTGTGGTCAAGCTTTTTTACCAGCCTGTTCAATTATTGTGCCTAAACTTCTGGATCCCCTCATCACCACCCCATCCCCACCTCGATGAGGAAAGTTCCAGCTAGCTTTATTTTGGCACAGACTTCCCCACCCGGCCTCATGCCTCATAACGCACGCCAGGTGTGGATTAAATGCCTATAAATCATTTATTAAGCGCCCATTTCCGCAGACTCTGGGCACTGTACAAACAACAACAGTAAAATAAGTTAATAAAATCAACCAATATACAACCACAACAGTTCCATTCAACAGTTAGTCATAAAAGGCCAGCCGGAATAAATATGTTTTGAAGCCCTTCTTAAAGGCTTCTACCGAGGGAGGCCTCCTCAGATTTTCAGGCAAAGAGTTCCACAAGGTGGGCGCGGCAACTGAATATACTCTATCTCTGGAGCGCCACACAGCCTCTCCCTGGGAACCTCAAGGAGGGCTCCCCTGGCAGAATGAAGTGCCCAGGAGGGGCGACAGGGGGACAAGGAGATCTTGCAGATAAGCAGACTCCCCATCGTGTAGGGTTTTGCAGGTCAGGAGCCCTACATTAAAGGTTGTTACAGGTAACAAGTTACAAAAAGATACAGGAGAACATTCTTCCACAGGTCTTCTCATTAAGAACAGCAGTAAGTAACAAAGAATACAACACAAACACATACGAGGTGCAATGTTTAGGCAGGTGCAACTGGAGTCTTACAAAAGAAATATCTACAGATCATGTAAGAAATGTATCGTACAACAGGCAGCGTGCCAAGTAGGCTTGGGTCGAGGGCATGTTCGTTTGTGGCTCATCATCCTGGCACCCTCGGTGGAAACCTATAAAAAGGGCTTGAAGACTTTTTTATTCAATCAGGCATTTAATTGTAATAATTAAGGGTGTAAATTTTATGCGACCTATTTTATCAAGATATATAGTTTTCACTGTAGCTGTTGATTTTAATGTTCAGCGCTCCGAGTCCCTGGAATGGGGCGCTATACAAATAAAATATCTATCTATCAATCTATGATGTGTCAGACCTGTGACTGTTGCACCCAGAGGGGGCATGACTGGGGCAGCTGGGGCATGTAATCAGGGAGATCTGATGAGCCTTTATTCGTCACTTATATGACTTAAAGGAATTGGCAGTGGTGATTTTGGCTGGCAGGCTATTGCAGAGGTAAGTCTATAGGTGACTGTAGCTTGCCCGAAGTTTCTTCTGCATGTAGGGATCTGGAAATGTCAACCGTCCTCAGACCTGAGGGAGTAAGTGCTATATGAGGCTGGTGTAAAAAGATACAGGAGGTACTGAGGGAGTTTACCTGACCACTACCTAGCCCACAGTAGTGCAGTATGTAGACAGTGCCTCTTTGGGGGTGGTAGCCATCTAAGTTCATTGTACATTATACAGTAGTGGGTTCTGGGGGGAATAGGTCAGTATGAATCTGCATAGGGCACTGAACACTGCTGGCAATTTGGACAGGGCAGAAGAGTTGGCTCCTGCCTAGATCGTATCTACATAGTCCAACAGGGGGAAGATGGAGTGTCCAACCACCAGTTTGCTGATGTGCAGCTGGAGGCAGCTTTTCACCCTGTGAAGGGTACATAGCTTTGTGTAGCACCTGAAATGATGGCTAGAAACGTCCATTTATGAGCGGGGAGAGGGGGGGATGAAAAAAATGTTGACTCTTTCTTTGGAGCCATCTCTGCTCTGATTAAATGCTGTTTGTTCAGCAATTTTTGTATTTTACACTACAGTGAGGTATTCAGAAAAGCCTTAAATACATATGATGTTAGGTCTATCGTGCAAGTCTTTATGTAGCTCAGCCGGCAGCTGCTGAACTGAAGAGAAGAGGCGCATTTAGTAACAACTGCACGCTGTTGTTTGAATAGCCAAGTGATTGAATACTTTGAAAAGAATGCTTTGATTCACTCTCAGTGGTACAGTCCCCACCATGCATTAGTGCAGCAATGGGAACCCTGCAGAAGCTTAAAGTAAAAACTAGCCCTGGGAAATCACTGCAGATGTGTGGGATCTGCTCGTAGCTTTCAGTTGCTGAGGCTATGTAGTTCAATAGATGGATTTTATATGAACAAGTTCTGATGGGGATGTGGGCATTCTTACAACAGTACAGTATTGTATATATGTGCTGTGCAAAGTGGTCTTGAGAAGCTGCATGATGTATTATTTAAAAGTGGGCAGCGCTAACTAGAAGAGAGAATGTGGTTTGATTAGCAGTGGGCAAAAAAACTGCGTAGGACTTTTCATTTATTAGACAAAGCCTACATTTGTCGAGTATGCACCTTAGGGTGGGAGTGGGGGTTGGGGGTGCAAACATCAGCAGCATTACAGTAAGATATGAGTCACATAATTCCTGTATGAGGAAAATTATATAGGCGGTTTCTGCAATGTAACACACAGACACACACACACCCCCGGTGATAAAGGATTTAACTATCATGGCATTCACTAATCGCTGTGCCTTTTTTAAGGGTTTTTTTTTGTTACAATTTCGATACCCCGCATAACCTAACATGAGTGTAAATTGACAGGAGGGAGGTTCAGAAGGGACAAGGGGAAGTATTATTTAACAGAAAGGGTGGTGGAGTCATGGAAGTCTGCCTGCCAAAGTGGGGAGTGATAAAACTGTTGGTGGGTTCAAGCATGGTTGGGATAAAAGAAAAAATTACTCACCTTAGTAATGTTGTTTCTTCTAATGGAGTCTTGCTATATTCTGACTATTGCAGTGATCTCCAACCTTTGAACTGCCCCGGAGAACAAAGAGTTAACTTTCCATGCAAAGCATGGAATGCTGAGCTCAAGCTCGGTTGAAGCCTCTGTCTGCTGTTGTTTGAACCCCAACTGTCAGATCTTTACGAGCTATACTCACTGGGAGTTCTGTGTGGAAACTGTAAACTCACACTAGCCAACTGGCAACTAAATTTGATAAAAGGTTTTTTTTCGGTTTCAAAGCAAAGACTCAAGTCAGGAAACCCAAAAAACAAAACACAACACACACCCAAAATAAAGGAGGGTGAGAAAAAGGGCACCTCTAGGCGCCAACACTGCTCCTGCCCACCCACATCCCAAAAACAGGTTCTGAGAGGGAGGCAGTGGAGGAAAGAATACAGCAAGACTCCATTAGAAGAAACAACATTACTAAGGTGAGTAATTTTTTCTTCAAACAACATGAAGTCTTGCTGTATTCTGACTATTGCAGACTACTGCAGCAGTACCTCCATGGAGGAGGGACAGAACCTACTTTGGGAATAGGCTCTGAAGTACTGTTGTGTTAAACCGAGCATCACTCCTAGCCTGGATATCCAGAGAGTAATGCTTGGTGAAAGTATGGACTGTTTTCCAGGTGGCTGCTTGACAAATCTCTAAGATAGGCATACCCCTGGCAGCAGCCAGGGAAGCAGCTGTACCTCTAGTAGAGTGAGCCCTCAGGCCTGAGGGTGGGATTCTACCCAATTTTTCATAGCAGAATTGTATACAAGAGACAATCCACCTGGCAATAGATCTTTTAGTGGCAGGTTTTCCCTTACCGACCTCTCCATAAGTGAGGAACAACTGGAGGGAGTCAAACCTGTGACCCTTGGTGCACTCTATGTAGTAGCTAAGGGCCCTTTTTACGTCCAGGCTGTGCAGCCTCCTCTCTCCAGAGGAGGAATGGTCAGTGAAGAAAGCAGGAAGAGACATAGACTGATTAAGGTGAAAATCTGAAACCACCTTAGGCAAAAACTTCCTGTTAGTTCTTAGGACCACTTTAGCTCAACGGAAAGAGATGAAATCGGGCTCCACTGACAGGGCTTGCAATTCACTGATGCGCCTGGCAGAGGTAATGGCTACCAAAAACACAGTTTTCCAAGTCAAGTACTTAAGCTCTGCAGAGGACAAAGGCTCAAAGGGGGGTTGCATAAGCTGAGCAATGCAAACATTAAGGTCCCAAGCAGGAGCAGGATCCCTGAAGGGAGGATTGGTGTGCAACAGTCCCTTGAAGAATTTGCAAAATACAGGATGGGCTGAAAGAGAAGAGGCTTGCCTACTGACAAAAAAGCAGAAACAGCTGCCAAATGTACTTTGAGTGTAGCTGGTCTGAGTTCCAAGCCATTGAGATGAACCATATAGTCCAGAACTGTAGGCAACCCAGCAGATTCTGGAGAAATATGCTTACCAGAGCACCAAATAGTGAACCTTTTCCATTTGGAGTTGTAAGTCTTTCTGGTGGAAGGCTTTCGAGAAGCCTTTAGAATATCCAGGACACCTTGAGAGAGGTGCAGATCAGCAAACTCTAACTCTTCAAGAGCCAGGCCTTGAGATTGAGAGATTTGAGATTCGGATACCAAACCCTCTCCTGAGAGGATGTCAACAGGTTGTAATTCCTGGGAAGAGACAGGGGAAGATGGACTGCTAAGGACAGCAACAGTGGGTACCAGGGCTGTCTGGCCCAGTGTGGAGCGATCAGAATAACTTTGCAGGGTTGAGACCTGATCTTGACTAGTACCTTGAACAGGAGAGGGAAGGGGGGGGGGATCATACAGGAACTTCCCTTCCCAATTGAGTACCAGAGCATCCAGAGGGACTGAGCCCAGTACTGGGGTTCTGCAGCAAAAGAGAGGAAATTGGTGACTGTCTGGGGCTGCAAAAAGATCTATCTGTGGAGTGCCCCATCTGAAGAAAATCACCTTCAAAAGTAGGGGATCTAGGGACCATTCGTGGTGGCCCTGAGATATCCTGCTGAGAGCATCTGCCAGGACATTGTCCTTCCCTGGAAGGTGAACTGCTGTAAGAGAAGTTTGCAGGGAATAGGCCAAAGACCACAACTTCATTGCTTCTGTGCAGAAGGCCGTAGACCGAGTGCCCCTTTGCTTGTTGATGTTCCACATTGTGGTGGTATTGTCTGTTCTGATCTGGACTACTTTGTTCTGAACAGACTTGGAAAAAGCTTGTAGTGCCAGAAACACTGCTCTGAGTTCCAAGAGATTGATGTGAAGCAGAGATTCTTGAGGTGACCACAGCCCTTGGGTGGTAAGATCCCACAAGTGGGCTACCCAGCCCAAGAGGGAGGCATCTGTGGTGAGGATTAGAGAATGAGACTGAGTGACAAAAGGAACTCCTTGCCTTAAATTGTCCTGATCCTGCCACCATTGCAAAGCCTGGATCAGGGTTCGAGTCACTGGGACTAGTTTGGTCAGGGAATCCTTTCTCTGGGACCAGAAGGTTCTCAAGTGAAACTGAATGTCCCTCATCTGAAATCTTGCCCCCTGGACCACTGCTGTAGAGGCTGCCATGTGGCCCAGGAGCTGCAAGAAGTGCCTTGCTGGTCGAGACACCTGAAGGGTGAAAGAAGCGGCCAGTTCTATTAGCGTCCTTGCCCTGTCCAGGGGAAGCAAGGCCTTTGCTCTTACTGTATCGAGCTCCGCCCCATAAAGGTGAGGAGCTGCACTGGCTCTAGAACTGACTTTGGAAGGTTTAGGAGGAACCCTAAGGAAGTGAGCAGTTGCTGAGTTATATGAAGATGTGACTTGACTTGGTCTGGAGACTGACCTACTATGAGCCAGTCATCCAGGTATGGAAAGATGGAGATCTTTTTTCTCCTTAGGAAAGCAACCACTACTGCCAGGCACTTTGTGAACACCCTTGGGGCTGATGTTAGACCAAAGGGCATTGCTCTGAATTGATAGTGGCCTGAGGGCAACTCGAACCTGAGGTACTTTCTGTGGGAGCACCTGATGGGAATGTGGAAATAGGCACCCTTGAGGTCCAGGGAGGTTAGCCAGTCCCCTGGCCTTAGAAAGGGCAGAATTATTCCCAGAGTCACCATTTTGAATTTTGGCTTTAAAAGGTGCTTGTTTAGGTATCTCAGATCCAGGATAGGCTGCCATTCTCCTGTCTGTTTGGGGGTTAGAAAGTACCTCGAGTACAATCCTTTGCCCCTGTGTAGAGTAGGAACCCTTTCTATGGCTCTGAGAGCCAAGAGGGGAAGAAACCTCTGCCTCTAGGGCAAGGGCCTTTGAAGGATTTGCAGGTGGAAAGGATCTGGTTCTCATCTTGGGAAATTTTTTGAAGCTGAGAACCAGTCCCTGGCTTACTACTTCCAGGACCCACTTGTCTGATGTTAAAGACTTCTAGTCCTGGACAAAGTAAGCCAGCCTGCCCCCTACAGGTAGTGGAGAATCGGCCCGGGCAGACCCATCAGGGTGTCTGCTTGGCAGGGGCTTTAGGCTGAGGGGTGGAAGCAGGCCTGCTCATACCCTGTCTGCCTCTCCCTCTAAAGAACCCCCTCTGAGCAAAAGCAGAAGAGGAGGCCTGGGCTTGGTAAAAAGGCCTATGAAAAGGCCTGCCCCTGCCCCTGGAATGCTGCCTCTGAGGAGTGGCTTGCCTTTCTTTGGCCTGAGCACTCCTGTAGGTGGTCCTGTACTCGTCCATCTTCTTCATGTAATTCTCTGTCTGCTCCCCAAACAGAGAATTACCAATGACAGGAAAATCCATGGCCTTAGCCTGGGTACCCTGTGACAGGCTAGTACATCTGAGCCAAGCCATCCTCTGAAGGGCCACAGATATAGCCATGACTCTAGATGAAACATCACTGGAGTCCACAGCAGCATGAAATTGCACCTCAATCCCATCCGCAGCCACCCGCTCCAGCTCCTTGGCAAGCTGGTCAGGGGCCTGTTTAGCTAGAGCCATCACAGTGTCCCACCTGGACTTCTGGTATCTGGCTGTGTAGGCCATATAGTTAGCCTGCCTGAGTCCCAAAGATGCTGCCATGTACTGTTTCTTTGCCATGGCATCAATCCTCCTGGAATCCTTGTCTGGGGAAGGGTGAAGCCAAGGGAATATTTGCCTTATCACAGGCAGCAGCCTGCACTACCCCAACATGGCTGCATTGCTGGGAAAGGAACTCCGTATCTGAGCCTGAAAGGATATACCTCTTGTCCATTCTTCTGTCCACAGGAGGTATGGAATTAGGAGTTTTTAGAATTTTAAATGTCTGTTTCCCAAAAGATTTATGGAGGGGAACAGACAATCTCCTGGACTCTGGGATGTCCATCATCTCAACAAAATCAGGCTCCTCCTGATCCTCTACTGCTCCTTCCATAGGAAGCTGGAGGGTTTCAGCCACTTTCTTGTAAAACATAAAGTGGGAAGGGGACTCAGAAAGCCTAGGAGGAGAAACACCTGAAGGTCTGTCTGGGGAGATGTCCGGTCAATAGGCACATCCAGACTTTCATAATGACCATCATCATCATTATCTTCATACTCTTCCCTCCTCCTCCTCCAGTTCATAAAATTCTTCTAAAGTATAATCCGGAACCGGGGGAACAGACCGAACCAAGCCCCTGACCGATGGTGCCAGTTCGGCCGGAACCGAAGTTAGCAATTGAACTATCCTTATCGCTTTGGCTATCTCATCAGTGGTCAGAGAAGAACTTGTGAATCCGAACCGGATGATTTATCCCTTCTTTTTCTTTTAACCGGAACCGACTCCTCAGAATCGGTTCTCCTTTTGCCCGAAGAAGTTTCGCCCTGGTCAGAGGGCACTCCTTCTGGTTCGGTCGGAACCGAACCGGGCTGGCCATCCGGGTCAGCGGACTTCTTGGCCTCCCTTTCCCTCAGTCTACCTACTCTCTTATCCAGGGTAGCTTTGGGAAAACTTTCACAAATTTGGCAGTCTGAAATGAGGTGGTCAAACCCCAGACAATAAACACAGGTGGTGTGAGGGTCAGCCTTAGCAAAGGCTTCCCCACACACACTGCAGTGTTGAAACCCAGTGGACCCGGTTTTTTTCTTGGGTTCTTCAGACATGGCCAATCCTAACCAAAACTTACCCTTTTTTCAGCAATCCACTAGGTAAGACACTTTATCAGTTCCTGGACTGTAGCTACGGGTCTTGGAAAAAAACGTAATTAAATCAGTTTTTTAGAACCAATGACTGGTTACTACACTCTAATAAAGACAGAAGTTTTTTTTATTAGACCTGATCGGTTCAAACCGAACCGATCCAATGTTTACAAGTTCCACGAGAAAACTAATATAGAAAACCTATCTAGTACTCACGGTACCACAGACAGAGACTTAAACCGACAGGTTAGAAGCAGAAATTTGGTTGAAACCGAGCGAAAAAATGACACTTTAACCGACTTTCTTGAACCGAGCGAAGGAGAAATCTTTGGAGCGACTGTTCAGTGAGGCGGAGTAAAGAATCTGATGGTTGGGGTTCAAACAACAGCAGACAGAGGCTTCAACCGAGCTCGAGCTCAGCATTCCATGCCTTGCATGGAAAGTTAACTCTTTGTTCTCTGGGGCAGTTCAAAGGTTGGAGATCACTGCAATAGTCAGAATGCAGCAAGACTTCATGTTGTTTGAATGAAGAATATAGTGGCTGCCCAGGGCGGCAGAAGCTGGGAGGGGAATGGGGGAAGGATGGGGAGCGATAAGACCCTGAAGGGACAGTAGGTCCCAGGGCTAAACAGGGAACTCAGTCAGAATGGATGCACCGTTGGTCTTTTTCTGCCGTCACTGTCCACGTTTATGTTTCTATGAAATGTATCATCTTGTTTTCAATAGGGTGTGTCTAGATACCTGACTACATGATGTTTAGAAGAGACAGGATAGGAGGGAAAGATTGGGGAGTGGTGCTTTATGTTAAGGAAAACATAAAGACGATGGAAGTACAGGGAATTTTGTGTGGAGGGGTCGAGGTATTGTGGGTCAACCAGTCAGGAAACAGAGTTGTTATTTGGACAGGAGAGGTATACAGGCCTCCAAAACAGTGGGAGAACTTAGACAAAGAAATGTTGGAAGAAATAAGCAAAATGGCTAATAAGGGGGAGGTGGTGCTAGTGGGAGACTTTAACCTTCCAGATGCAGAGTGGAGCCTCCCTGCTGCAGCATCAGCTAGAAGTAGAGTCATCCTGAACTCCCTGCAGGGGGCATTTCTCGGGCAGCTAGTCAGGGAAACCACTCAGGGTGGGGCAATACTGGACCTGGTGCATACTAACGAGGACAGTGTTGCAGACATCAGGGTGGGAAGTCATCTGGGGACCAGTGACATCACACAGTGTGGTTTAATTCAAGAACAGCAGCAGAATCCAACAGCACAAGGATGAGGGTCCTGGATTTCAGAAGGGCTGACTTTACCAAGATGGAGGAGTGCACCCGAAAGGGCCTGGCACGTGGCAATGTTCTGAGTGGGGTGGAGGGCAAATGGGCCAGATTAAAAGAGCGTACAGAAAAGGCAACAAACCTGCATGCCAAGCAAGTAAGCAAAAGCAGAAGGAAGAGGAGACCGTTATGGTTCTCGAGGGAGGTGGCAGAAAAGCGAAAGGTAAAAACAGTGGCATTCAGAAGGTATAAGAAGACCTAGTGACAAGAGGACAGGGAAGTGTATCTGTCGAAATGTATTTATTTCGTTTTTGTTGACCGGGTAAGTGCAGTAGACAAATCCTGCCTATTTTCAGGCACGACCTGGGGGAGGGGGATACAGATGAATGCCAACTGACCTTGAACCAGATTAAGCTGTTGGTGGTATTTGTAGTGAATGAGGGAAATTTGGCCAGGACACCAGGGAAATTCTCCTACTCTTTTTGCCAAGTGCCATGGGATCTTTAACATCCACCTGAACTACCACCAATCCAGGCTGATGGGACCTCGCTTTAATGTCTCATCCGAAAGACGGCACCTCAGAAGTGCAGCACACCTCTCATGCTGCACTACAGTGTCAGTACTTGGATATTAACCCAAGTGCCAGATGTGAGAACTGAACCCACAGCCCTCTGATCTCCCGGCCTCAGAGGCGAGTGTGCTACCTGCTGAGCCACTGACACTGCAGGCAGGCAAAGCAGTAAGGAGTGCAAAGGTGCAAGCTGAAGAAAGAATAGCTTAGACAGTATCGAAGGGAGACAAGACATTTTCAGGTATGTTAGCGAGAAAAGGAAGGCAAATGGAGGGATTGTACGGTTAAAAAAGGAGGGTGGTGTACAGAGGAGGACAAAGAAAATGCAAACATCTTTAACAGATACTTCTGCTCAGTGTTCACAGTAGGAGAAGGGGAGGGACCATAAATAAGCATTAAGAGCTTTGAAGGGAAATAAGTGGACACCAGTCCCTTTTCTTAGGAGAGGGTCAGGAAAGTACTCAATAATCTGAGGGTGAACAAAGCCATGGGGCCAGATGGGGTGCATCCAAGAGTGCTGAAGGAACACAGGGAGTTGCTGGCGGCACCCCTGCCGGACTTGTTTAACAATTCACTGGGGACTGGCATGGTCCCAGAGGACTGGAGAAGAGCTGATATAGCCCCACTTGATAAAAGTGGTAACAAGCAGGAGGCAGGAAATTTTAGGCCTGTCAGCCTGACTTCTGGGGACGGAAATTAATGGAAACACTATTAAAGGCAAAGACGTGGAACACCTGCAATGCAATGGACTGCAGGACCCGAGGCAGCATGGCTTCACAGAGGGGAGTTCGTAACAAAAAAATCTGATAGTTCTTTTTGACTGGGTAACCACGGTGTTGGATCAGGGAGGGGCAGTGGGCGTGGCCTACCTGGACTTCAGGAGCCAGCTTTCTTTAGTATCCTCATTAGCGACATAACCGAGGAACTGTAAGGGAAGGTCTGGCTCTTTGCAGATGACACCAAGATCTGTAACAGGAAAGACACTCTGGGGGAGCGCGAAGGATGGAAAGGGATGTAAAACCCTGGAGTAGTGGATAAAAGTTTGGCAGCTATGGTTTAATGCAAAAAAGCGCAAAATGATTAATTTAGGTCACAGAAACCCAGGGGTAGAGTACAAAATCGGGGGAGAGGTACTACGAGGAGAGGCTAAAGGAACTAAACATGCACTCCCTACGGGAGAGGACAGAGGGGGCATATGATCGAGACCTTTAAAAACCTCACAAGGGTAAATAAGGTACAGGTGGGAAATATTTTTAGGAGGAATGGGTGCTCTAGAACAAGAGGTCACGATATGAAGCTGGAGGGGGGTATGTTCAGGAGGGATGTGAGGAAACACTTCCTCACAGAAAGAGTGGTGGATGCCTGGAACAGCCTTCCAGTAGAGGTAGTGGGGGCAAAAACAGTGGTGGGATTCAAAAAAGCCTGGGATAATCACAAGGGAATCATAAGAGATAGGAAAGGGGTGGAAGAGAAAGTGCCGTAGACCTAGAAGGGTCTGCAGTGAAAGCAACCACAATGAAAAAGGGCAGACTGGATGGGCCAAGAGGCCCTTATCTGCTGTCAGTTTCTATGTTTCTATGTGTCCTGCTTCTAGTCAGTTTTACAGCTGGGCAAACTAGACCACCAAGCAGTTTCTGGTCCTCTGATGCCTCAGAGCAAACTCTGAAAAAACATAATACTGGGGTCATCTTATCAGTGCAGTGGTAGGGCTAGCATACATGAAGTCGGCGACCCAGGTTCGGAAAGAGGCCTGGGCAGTCAGGGGCCCACTGGGGGAGAAGGATTGAACATCCCAGGACACTCTCCTCCTCCTCCACCTCTTCCAAGAAGGGAAGGTCACCATCCTTGCTGCAGTTCTGCCACCTGGGTGACTACAGGTGACAGTGCTGTTGGGCACTGGGGGGGGGGTGCTGGCTGGGGACGCACACTGTGCACGCAATTGCGTACGCATGAGCACTGGACCCCCTCACTTAACGGCATGATCAGGGAAGAAAAAGGAAAGCATCATCAGTGTTAGTTTCCTGGGAAAACTGGTACATCCAGGCCGGCTCCTGCTGCCTCCTATCACACACGTTTGTGGTACAATTCCTCCACCCTGTACCCTGCCAGGGGGAAGGGTTGGGGGAGGGGGGGTGTAAGCCAAGGTTTCATGAAGGATGACGAGTAATGCTATGTGGGGGATGGGGGAAGCTATAGTGTTCTGGGGGAACTGGCACTAGAGATGGGGCATAAATACAGACTGAAAAAAAAAAAAACGACAACATAATACTTGGGTACGTGTCTGCTTGTGTGTCAGCATGGCTCTCATGGTAACACATACGTCTCTAGGCCAGAAGATTGTGAGTTCTAGTCCTATGCCAGGATTTGAACGCAAAGCCCAAACACTGGCACTCCAGTACAGTACTGGGAGGTGCTATACTGTCACAGTGTGCCCTCCTTTGCATGAGACATTAAACCTAGGTTCCTTCTGCCCATCTCTGGTGCTGTCTTGGTAAGTGTTCATCTGGAAGACAGAGAACTCATGGCACTTCTCGCAACAATAGAGGAATTCGGCATAAAAAGACATCACAAAAAGAACAATAACAAAACTATACAGGTCTGACAACCAAATAAACAAAAAACTCCTACACAGACTATTCAGTATTGCATCTGAAAGTCAAATCATAGTGCTTTAGGGTGAATATAATTCTTCAGAGTCTTCAAAATGTAAGTGCTGAAATTACCTCTCAGTTCTGCTCCTTCTGTTCATGTTAACCACTCAAAACCTGATCAAAAAGCCTGAAACTGACTCCTTTTTCTGTGTTCTACATCACACAGAGCATCATTATGCATTTTGTCACATAGACCAGGCAAGGGCACGGGTTTCTGCTGTAAAACAAATCGGTATCCAACTTGCCAGATCGCACATTTTAAGCAAGCTAAAATAACAAAGTACTATTATATCGTACGTACATATATGACAACTGACCATAGATCAAAACTTCATTAAACATACGAGTAATAAAGGTTTCCGCCATTTCCTTCCTAACGTGTCCTAAAATTCCAAAATACAAGAACACTGAAAAAAAACAGATAAGACATTTCTTCAAGCTCACTGCACCCTGGGTGGTGACACAATCTTTCCGTTATTCTTTTATGTTTAAAGTTGCCTTTTACGGCAGCCTACCATATGTGCATAACCACACAAGCCCCCGCCTTTTTACAGGGATCCTCATGTCTACCAGTTGAGCAGTAACAGGCCAGACTGAGACTGAAGGACAGGAGTATATAATGGCTCTAAAAAGAAAGCATTTTGCAAAATAGTTGAATACAGGGTTTTCCTAGTTCCTGTGGTGAGCTGTAGGAGGGTTTCAATTTCACATTTTGCGTACTATATCCATTATGTACCCTGTAACACGCTGTGGACCTTTCCTGACCACCCTAAGCAAGCCTTCCTTCCAGGTGTTTAAGAGATGTCCACAAGAGTAAAATACAGAGACCCCACAGTTTACAAACTTGAACACTCTGAAGGTTGCAAAAAACAGAGATATTAAAAAAAGAAGGCTACATGCATTTAACATCCCAAGCCCACCTTCTTTGAAGTCACATTAAGTATGCGCTCTTCTGACAGGTTCACATGGCTGCCCCAGAGGAGTCTGAAAAATACTCCATACAGTTTGGCTTCAAGGTGGGCGGGGGGGACATAACTAATATATAAAAACACTTCGAATAGAAATTCTTTGATCATACAGATACTTTTCTTTTTGACACTGGCCATTTATTCCAGACAGTAATAAAAAATTACTCACCGCAGTAATCTTCTTTCTTCCAAGGGGTCCTTTAGCATCAGTAACTCTTTTGCACTTAGTTGGCTAGGTGCAACTGCCCCGGAGGTGTACCTTTAAGAGATATTTAAATGAGCTTAGGGCCAAACCAATCAAAAGACAGGAGGGGGTGTGAGCTGAGTGAGAGCTGTTAAATGCTTCAGAATTTTTTCAAGGAAAATGAGGGCAAATGCCCCACAAAAGAATCAACGGGATTCAAAAAACATGCAAATGTCCACAAAAGTGGAAACAGAAACAACAGCAACACAAGCTAAAAACCCATCAATAAGAAACTCCAAATTTGGTAAAAGGTGACATAAGAGCCCTTCTCCGACAGGTGAACTGGGGAGGAAGGGTGGGAGCTTACTGATGCTAAAGGACCTCGTGGAAGAAAGAAGATTACTGCGGTGAGTAATTTTTTCTTCTTACCCCAGGAGTCCTTTAGCATCAGTAACTTTTTTTCAGAATACCCAGCAGTACCAAGTGGGAGGTGAGCAGAGAGTCTACTTAGGAAAGAGGCTCTGCAGAACTGCCCTGCAAAATTTGGCATCAGATCTGGTCTGCACATCCAAACTGCAGTGTTTCACAAACGTGTGCACAGATTTCCAGGTAACTGTTTTGCAGATATCCAGTAGGGGAATGTCCCTTGCTGCTGCAAGCGAGGCTGCAGTGCCCCTGGTGGAATGGGCCCTGAGCTCCACTGGAGGTTGTTGACCAGCTTTCTCATAGCAGAATCTAATATAAGAGACCAACCAATGAGAAACAGCTCTCTTGGTAGCTGGTCTTCCTCTGCCTACATCCCCGTAGGTGAGGAACAACTGAGTGGAAGAGCCTCTGGACTGTCTAGTATGCACTAGGTAGTGAAAGATGGCTCTTTTGACATCCAAGCTGTGGAGCTTTTGCTCGCCAGGAGTGGATGGCTCAGTAAAGTAGACAGGCAGAGTAATGGACTGGTTCAAGTGAAACTCTGAAACCACCTTTGGCAGAAATTTCCTATTTGTCCTAAGCTCAACTTTATCGTTGTGAGGGATGATGTAATTCGGCTCAGCGCACAGGGCCTGTAGCTCTGAAATCCTCCTGGCAGATGTAATGGATACCAGGAAGTCGGTCTTCCAAGTTACAAACTTGATGTGGGCCGTGGACATAGGTTCAAAAGGTGGATTCATGAGCCCATCTATGCAAAGGTTCGGGCTCCAAGGAGGAACAGGTTCCCTGGTTGGAGGCTGGAGATGCAAGAGGCCTTTGAAAAACTGTTTGAAAATGTGGGAAAAAAAGATTTCTTCTTTCCCACCGAAAGGTAGGCTGAAATTGCTGCCAGGTGTAGCGTGAGTGAAGATGGTTTCAAGCCTGACACTTGTAGGTGTACCAGGTAGTCTAGCAGCTGAGGGTCTGAAGCTGAAAGGGGTTCGACTTTCTCGCTCTTGCACCAGAGGGAAAACCTTTTCCATTTGGCTGCATAAGTTTTCTTAGTGTTCGTTTTTTTTAGCCATCCTCAGTATCTTAATTCTTAAGGAATCTGTTCAGAGTACTGTGAGGATGGAAACTCTAATTCCTCAAGAACCAGGCCTTGGGCGTGGCTAGCTGTCGGCCGCTGCAGACGCACTTTTGGTGAGCTCCCTAGGAAACATCCCGAATATTGAATATAAATATACTTATTAACCGAACTTTTCAGTATAGTTACCTGAAAAGAGACTCTGCTACAATTGCTGATCCTTACTAAAAGAATTTCCGCGATGGGGAAGAAAAACAGCGAATCTAAAGCCAACTTTTTTAAACCGCACGGTGCGACATCCAGAGTACAGTCTACTTCTGCAGGCCTAAACCAGGCGGATTCAAAGGTAGTTGAACCCCCTCCTGCAATGTTGGAATCCTTGCAGTCTGCTGTCTTAAACCTAACCAGGATAGTACAACAACTTGATAAGAAAATGGATTCGTACCATGACAGGATGTTACTCATGGAACAACAAATGGATGGACTAGTCAGTACAGCACAGGCAGCAGAGAAGACCTCAGAACGGGCCCAAGCTATGTTAGCAACATGCATAAAGGAACAGGTGCTGTTGAAATCCCATTTGGAACCTCTTGAAAACCAGTCAAGAGCTGCAAATGTGCAAAGTTTGGGGCTCCCGGAGGGGATAGATGGTGAAGATCTTTCAGCTTTTCTCCTTATGTGGTTTGAGACTACATTTGAATTAAACTTAAAAGACTCCCTGGTTAAAACGTACCGGGTCAATCTTCGCAGAGCTACAGGCCAGTCAGGTGGGACCGGGACTGTCATGCTACAGACAGCCTCTTCGGTAACTAGAGATAAAATTCTCCATGCTGCTCGTATCAAGAAAGGGATCGAGATTGAAGGTACCAGGATGTTGATCTTCCCGGATCTCGCATACGCCACTCGCATGAAGTGGAAGAGTTTCGAGCCGATCAGACGACAATTGTGGGAAATGGACATCCCTACGAGCATGCTATGCCTGCCCACTTGCAAGTTGTAGTCGGTCGCCGCGCATACGTGTACACTGACCCTAAAATGCCATAAAACTGACGGAGAAACTGAAGGCTGAAAAAGCTGTAAGGGAAGGAGACTTCTCTAACAATACAGAAGATGAAGAAACCTGAACTGTGAGTCTTTTTATCCCTCTCTTACTTCATCCAAGACCGAAATGGAACTGTTACCCTCGATGCTTTTTATCCCACACCGTGGAGAACATTATCGTTTTCAATAGTCGAAATTTAACAATACTAAAACATGGACTGGTGGTAATAATGGCGTCTCATAACTGGGATCCAGTAGTTAGAATCGAATGGTTCCTCCTGAAAAGACTTTTTGCTCTATAGTGATCTTGATGATAAACTCTTGAACCTTTGTTTGTGGAACTTTTGGGATGCATAAAGGGGAGTTTACTGAAGGAGAGAGTTTGAGTTTATCCAAAGTGTAAAATACACAAGGCAAGATTGCTGGTTAACTAATTTTGGGTATTTGATATAATAGTTATACCTAAACACATAAATAAAAAGTTAAAAAAAAAAAAAAAGAACCAGGCCTTGAGGTGAAGAGAGTGTATGTCTGGGTACTGCACTCCCATCTGAGGAAGGGTCAGCAGGGAGTGAGGCAGAAGCAGACGAATGGGCCTGTTGCAGGACACTGAGAGAAGGAAAGGGTACCAGGTTTGCCTGGGCCAGTCCGGAGTCAATAGGATCGTCAATTGAGGCTGCTGTCTGAGTTTCAGCAAAACCCTGAATATCAGGGGAAAGGGAGGAAATGTATATAGGAACCTCCCTGACCAGTCCAGGATCAGGGCATCCAGAGGAAGTGTTCCCAGAACTGGGGGCCTGCAACAGTACTGAGGAAGCTGAAAATTGAGAGGAGAGGCAAACAGATCCACGTCTGGTGTGATCCACCGCCTGAACACTGTGGCTAGTACTTGCTTGTTCAGTGTCCATTCGCTCTGACCTTGACTGATGCAGCTTAGGGCATCCGCCAGAGTACTGAGTTTGCCTTGGAGGTGAATAGCTGAGAGGCTGACTCCCAGGGAGAATGCTAGAGACCAGAGCTTCAGAGCTTCCAAACAGAGTATTCCTGATCTGGTACCACCCTGCTTGTCTATGTAGAACACTGCAGTGGTGTTGTCTGTTCGAATTTGAACCGTCTGCCCTTCTATGCTGGCAGCGAAAGCTTTGAGAGCTAGTAAGACTGCTCTGAGTTCCAAAAGATTTATGTGCAACTGTGACTCTTCAAGAGTCCAGTTGCCGCTCACTGTGGCACTGTCTAAATGAGCTCCCCAGCCCAAAAGGGAGGCATCTGTGGTGATCACCTTTGTGGGAAGAGGAGCTTGAAAGGGAAACCTTGCTGCAAATTTGCAGGGTTCTTCCACCACAGCAAGTTTTGGAGGAACTGCTCTGACACAGGTATCAACTTTGAAAATGTTTTGCTTCTCTGAGACCAGCGAGCTCTGAGGTAGGCTTGCAGGAGTCTCATCCTGTACCTGACCCCTGGGACAATTGAAGTCATAGAGACCATATGTCCCAGAAGTTTGAGGAAATGTCTGGCTGGTCTTGGCTGTCCCTGGGAGAAAGAGTCTGCCACTGAAAGGAAACTCTGAATTCTTTCTTGGGAGAGGAAAGCATATCTCTTCTGAGTGTCCAGCTGGGACCCTATGAAGGTGAGCAGCTGGGTGGGTTCCAGGTGAGATTTCTTTAGATGTACCGGGAAACCCAGAGACTCCAGAATGTGTTCTGTGAGGGAAAGATTCCTTGACTTGGCAAGGAGACTTTGCTACTATGAGCCAGTCGTCCAGATAGGGGTACAGAGTGACACCCAGTCTCCTGAGATGTGCTGCTACCACTGCAAGATACTTGGTAAAGACTCTTGGGGCCGAGAACAGACTGAAGGGCATTGCGGTGAACTGATAGTGACCAGAAGGAAGTTTGAACCTGAGAAACTTCCTGTGAGATCTCCTTATGGGTATGTGGAAGTAGGCGTCCTTTAACTCGAGGGAGGCTAGCCAGTCTCCCTGCTGTAAGGACTGTATGACCAGTGACACAGTGACCATTTTGAATTTGGGTTTTTTCAGATGTTTGTTTAAATGTCTGAGATCTAAGATAGGTTGCCACTCCCCAGTTTTCTTTTGTGTCAGAAAATACCTGGAGTAGAGGCCCTTGCCCTCCTCATGGTTGGGGACCCTCTCCACTGCTCGTAAAGCCAGAAGGTTTTGTACTTCCATTTCCAACAGCGGTATCTGTGTTGGGGACAGAGGTCTTGACACCTGGATATGCTTGAGGTCTGGCAGCTGCTTGAACTGTAATGACAGACCCTTCTCCACTATCTCCAGCACCCACTTGTCCGATGTGAAGAGGGACCAGTGCTGAAGATACTGAGAGAGTCTGCCTCCAACCGGAAATAGGGAGGCGACCTGGATGCTCACATCAGGACTTAGACTGGAGAGGCAGATGACTGGGTAGAGGTGGCTCTTCTTTGGCCCTTTCTGCCACTGCCTCCGAAAGACCCCCTGTACTGGCTAAAGTCAGATTGGGGATAGGGACTGTAAGGCCTGGGAAAAAAACTTCTGCCCCTATCACCCCTGGGACGGGATCTCTGAGGAGTAGCGGGTTTAGGCTTGGATGAGTGGCTCTGCCAAGAGGTCTTGTAGTCATCGACTTTTTTCATGTAGTCAGTGGTTCTGTAATCAAACAACATATTTTGATCACAGGGAAATTCCATGGCCTTGTTCTGAGTGTCTGTGGTCAGACTGGTTGTTCTAAGCCAGGCAAAGAGTCTCAGAGAGTTGGCATGGGCCATCGCCCTAGAGGCTGCATCACTGTTGTCATCTGCCATGTGGAATTGGTACATAGTAGCTTCCAGGGCAGTTTTTGACATATCCACCGGCTCCTGCACAATAGAATCTGATCCGTTGCGGGCGATAGCCTGGACAGATTTCCAAAGGGCTTTCTGATATTTGGCTGTGAGTGCCATGTACGAAGAAAGCCTGAGAAGCAGGGAAGCTGTGGCATACATTTTCTTTGCTATAAAGTAAATTTCCTTGGAATCCTTGTCAGGGGGTGAGGGCGACAAGGAGACTCCAGCTTTCTCATAAGCTGCCTGCTGCACTATACTTTCATGGCTAGGATGTGCAGACAGGAACTCGGTACCATTTTTAGACAATTTATATTTTCTCTCAAGCCGCTTATCAACCCCTGAAACTGAAGTGGGGTGTTGAAGCACCTTCATGGTAATTTTTCTAAGTGCATTATAGATAGGGACAACCAGGGCCTTTGAGGATGAAAGACCCTTCATCTCCCTATAATCTTCATCTTCATCAGCATCCTGGTTGGGCTCCTGCATAGGAAGGTCCAGGGTATCCAGCATATTTTGTATAAATGTAAACATAGAGGAAGGATCCTCGTGGTCACCCGGGGGATCCCCAAGGTGAGGGTCCGGGGACTTCTGGGGTTCAAGGCCCTCAAAATCCATGTTAGGGGCATCATAAAATTGATCATCATCTGCGTCACCTTCACAGTCTACAGAAGAGAGAACTGTGGAAGAGTGCTTGCCAGCCCCAGTAAATCGAGGACCCATCTTTAGAAGGGTCTGAAACAGTTGTCATGCTTTTTCCATATCTTGCACTGACGGAAAAACCTGCACAGTTTGTAAGTGTTTTGTTTTTTCTGTATGCTTTAAGCTGCCTGTTGTCTCGCTATTGGCTTTCCCAGGAGCAACAGGAGCATATCTGTCTTGATAGAATTTCTTTTTAGCCATTTCATCAGAGGCTTGATCAAGCTTCCTTTTTGCATCACTCTTATTATTTTTCAATTTGTAAGGAACTTCATCTCTGGAAGCTTTACTTTTTGGCTGGGATCTGGAGGGTTCCTCAGCACCTCTGCTTTTGGTATTAGTACTTTTGAATGGCCCATCGTCAGAAACCTTTGATTTATCCTCAGCCATAATTATCAAAGGTTTGTTTGCTATGTTTGACAATTTAAGCAAAGCAAACCAGTTCTGGACCTATGAACTGCGTGCAGGTTTTTGTGAAAATGCCACCAGCCAGTCCTGCCCCAGTTAATAAACTCTGTCTACTACCAGTGCCTTTTTTTTTTGGGCGTAAAACTGGGATCTATACCAGTGCCAATCTTAATTGAAAACCAGTAATACTCAACTGCGCACAGGGAGCTGATGGACCCTTACGGACAGTCCTGACACAGATGATACCAAGGTCCAGTAATATAACAAAAAAGGTTTCCTCATAATTGCCAATCTAGAGAGAAAACCCCCAGGCACTGTTTAAATTTTAAATCTACTGCAGGTACCTCGCGGTAAACCACGCAAAGTCTGAGGTAAAAAAACAAGGCAACTGTCCCTAATTCTATGGTTCCCACAAGAATTTGCCCCACAAATTAAGGAAACCATCAAAAATAAGCACCCGTGATAAAATTAGGCTTTAAACTAAATAGTCACAGTAAAAAAAAAAGTCAAAATAGCGCCGTCGCACTAAAAATAAAAAATTTGGGCGGCGCTAATGAAAAAGTAAAACTTTCACTCAGCACACTAAAGGAATTAATTTATGAGGAAAACTTTACCCAGATAAGCACTAGGAGGCTGTCAACAAAGAAACACCTCAAAGGCAATTTGCTCAGTCCAGCGGAGAAAAAATTCTGAAGCATTCAACAGCTCTCACTCAGCTCACACCCCCTCCTGTCTTTTGACTGGCTTGGCCCTACGCTCATTTAAATATCTCTTAAAGGCACACCTCCAAGGGCAGTTGCCTCTAGCCAGCTAAGTGCAAAAAAGTTACTGATGCTAAAGCACTCCTAGGGTAAGAACCATTCTTTCAGTACTGTCCAGTTTATCAGATCAGTTTTGGGATGCCATATCAAAGTTTCCCAAATGCAACCCCAAGATCCTTTATTTACTTTATTTATTTAATTTAATTTACTTATTTCCAGGAGAAGGGGAGAACAGTTACAAAGAAATTCAGCCAGTCAGGTGATGTGATTACAAGGACTGTGACAAAAAGTGCATAAGCTGAGTGCAGTACAGACAAAATGGGAAAACACCACATAAGGAAGATAAAATAAATTAGCATACAAATTATCTGAGCAATTGGGCACGCTCAAAAAAGTGCACAGTACCAGTATGAAGGGCGACTGAGCTGATGGTGAGAGGAGGATTCAAAACACACTGATAAACTGCAACAAAGTTGCAGGAACTATGAGGCTTGTGTGGGGGGGGGTAAAGGGTGGTCAAAAGTGCAGGGAAAGGTACGGGTCCAGGAAGAGGGTTGGCCGGAGCGGGGAAGGGGGAGGAGACATTTTAGCTGGCGTCTAATGGATGGAAGAGAGATGGAGAGCCGAATGAAGGAGGGTAGCTGGTTCCAGAGGGAGGGGAGGCGGTACGAGAAAGCAGACTTCCCAGCTGAGGAGTGTGGGTGGGGAATGGGGAAGGTACGTGGGCCCTTTGGGCATAGGGTATAAGAGGAACAGATGAGAGGAAATGGGATAGGTATGGGGGGGGGGTCCCAAACCAGTACTTAGAGATGAGGGAAGCACAGTGGGACTGGAGATGTGAGGGAAGAGGGAGGAGTAAAGGGAAGCAGTGCTGGGTACAAGAGGGTTAGTTAGTAGCAAAGTGGCAAAAGGTGTTGCAGAGGGTGTCCAGTCTGGCATGGGAGGTGGAGGGGCAGTGCCTTAAACTACATCCGCATAGTTGAAAACCAGAAGACCCATTCTGGTGACCAGCTCCCAGCCAACCCGAGCAGAAAGGCAGTCCTTACTGCAGTGCAGGGCACTGAGTTTGGGGTAGAGTCTGGCATGGAAGGCATTAATGTGGACAGAGAAGCCAAGCCTGCTATCTAACCACACACGAGGTACTTGAAAGTTGGGGCTACTTCAAGTGGGGTGCCATCCAGCATGGAGAAGACGGGGAGTGGGGTGAGCCGGACAAGCTGCCAAAGGTTACAGACACAGGTTTTTGTGTGTGTGTGTGTGTTGACCTGAAGCTGGTTGGACTGGAACCAGTGCAGAACATTGTGAAAGTCTTGCTGGAGCCAGACTTCCACAGATGCAATCGAGGGACCGGAAGTTTAGAAAACTATCATCTGCATACATGTGAATATGCGAATTGGCACTGGCAGAAGGGAGGTCATTTAGGAAGATGGAGAAGAGGACTGGACCCAGAATGGAGCCCTGTGGGACCTCGGTCTGGACAGGGAGAGGGCACCTCATACCTGTACCAACTGTTGATGGCCCAAGAGATAGGAACAGAACCAGTCGACAGTGGGGGTTAAGAGGCCAGTAAAGTTCAGCTTATCAAGGATGACTGAATGGACACCGAATCATAGGCTTTGGCCAGAACAATGAAAATGGCCACTGTGATGTGCCCCTGATCCATCCCTGAGATTATGGTGTCAGTGACCCTAAGTAGGGAGTAAACGGTGGAATGATCCCTTCCTAAAACCAGACTGGAAGGGGGAGAGGAAGTTGGAGGAGTGGAGGAAGTTTGCAAGACATGAGTAAACCAGTTTCTCATGTAGCTTTACAAGAGAAGGGAGGAAGGAGATGGGGTGGAAGGGTATGCCGCACTATCAGCAACATTTCGACAGCACTGTCCCATAGAGCGACAACAGCGCCATATTGCTGTAGGGAACCCACTGGAACCCAGCACTGTGTGTCAGGGGTCCTGCACCCCCCGAATCAGCTCCAACTTGGAGTTGAGAATCCTAAGTGGGGGAGGGGGGTTCAGGGGGGAATTGTTTTGCTACGAAACCGGCAGTCAACTGCAAAATGTGGTTGACCTGCCGATTTCACTATCTGGTTGTTCGACAAAAAATTTGTCGACGACCAGTCATAGATCTGGGTGGAAGTTGCCAGGAGTGGAGGGACTGCGCCCTTGGTGGAGAGGGAGAACCTTGGCAATCTTACAAGACTAAAGGACAGTGCAAAGGGTGAAGGAGATTTTTGGGAAGTGAATAAGGGGGGGAAACAATGGCAGAAGCTGACAGATGGAGAAATCTGGGGTCCAAGTCATTCAGGCTAGATTTGGAAGGGTTAAGTAAGGAAAGGGTGACCAGGGTCTCCTAGGGTGTGGCAGGAGGAAAATCAAACCCCGAAGGGGATGGAGTAAGGGGGAAGGAGGAGAAGGCGAGAGAGGAGAGAAGCCAGGTGGTGGGGGGGGGAGGGGAAGCACAAGTGGTGAAAAACTCACTGAAGTGAGTGGCAACACAGGGAAGGTCAGATACTGGTGAGCCTTTAACCACAAGGATCAGGCAAAAGGACTGGACGGAGGGGGTCAAAAAAGGCATGAATCACCTTATTCATTTATGACTTTGGTGACCTGGTAAGTGCACTGATCCGAGGGACCATTTTCATGCATGACCTGGGCCATAGAAATGGCATAAAACATAAGTACAATAAACTGAATAAACTATTTACACACGGAAATGGCAGAATACATTGAGTTACATGATACACACGAAAATGGCACAATAACATTAAGTACATTCTTGAAAGGAACAGTTTTTTTTACACACAAGATATGAAACCAATAACTTCTGACAATGACAATCGTACAAATGGCACATCTGACAAAGTAAGATACGCATTTAGAGCAATAAATAAGATAACGATTAAGAGCAATAAATGAAATAAAGTTGGTCCCCCCCCAATAATACAAGCTGGGTTCCCATAAAGAAGACTAGCTACCACAAGAGCAAGAGGTAAGTGGTAGCGGGTCAGCGTAAGGTAGTGAAAAGGTTGCATGCATCGGGGGGGGGTGGCTACCTTGGCGAGCAACTGTAATTTTCTTCCGCAAGGAGCCAAGATTTGAAATTGTGTTTGAAGGTGAGATGGGTGTTGGATGATCGAGGAGGTGCAGGTAAGCCATTCCACAGAGAAGGGGCCGCAAGTGATCAGACTTTCCCACCCATGGTGGTAGTGACTCTAGGAACCTCGAAAAGAGGAACAACGGAGAAGCAGAGTGACCTCGGTGAGGTCCTGACCTTAAAGAGGGAGGAGAATGGGGATATGCTACCTCTCCTAAGGGTGTTTTCCACAATACAGCTAAGGGTGAAATCGAGGCGACCTTGTACAGACAGTCAACTGAGTGACCAGTAGAAATCACAGTGATGAGTTGAAAATGGGACCAGGAGGGCAAAGCGACACGTGCTGCTGTAGACAGATGTAAGTCTGGCTCGCAGGGCAGAGGATGCACGTGAGTATATGGGGAAGCAGTAATCTATGATGGGGAGAAGGTTGCCAGTGACTATAGCCAGACGAGTCTCTTTGGACAGGTAGGGTGTCAGTCAATAGGCAGCCCCTAGTTTCTGATTTACCCTATGGACAACAAGGTTGATGTGGTCAACAAAGGAGAGAGAGAGGGGTCAAGCGTTACCCCCAGGTATTTAAAGGCGGAGACGTTTTCCAAGGGAGGGCTTTCAGGTGAGTATATAAGGAAAGAACAGTTAGCATTGTGGATTCTGGCAAGGTAAGGTTAAGACCCAAACAGCACTGACTTGTTTTTTTTTCTTTGTTAACCTGAAGCAGACTGGATGTGAACCAGCGGTGGGCAGAGTCACAGTTCTGGGGGTGTACAGAGGATATGCGAGAGAAGGATTTATCGCTATGAAAGAGGACAAGGTCTGATCATCTACGTAGAGGAGGGATTTGCAGATCAGGCTATCTGAGGGGAGGGTGTTGACAAAGACAGAGAAGAGTAGGGGGCCCAAGATGGAGCCCTGGAGAACACTAGTGGTGGCCAGTAGGGCACGGGAGATGGCAGGGCCAACACATACGGTTTGAGAGCGGTCCGAAAGATAGCTCCGAAACCAATTAGTGGTCTCCGAGGAGCATCCAAACAGGGGCAGTTTGGAGAGGAGGCGGGCATGACTGACCATGTCAGAGGCCTTGGATAGGTCCACAAAGATGGCGCCGGTGGCGCACCCCCGATCCATGTTGGTAAGGACATGATCAGTAAAGAGTGCCAGGGCAGTAGTGATGCTGTGATTTTTACAAAAGCCATGCTGCTGGCTGCATAAGATGTTGCACTTCTCCAGGTGATCAGATAGTTGGTGGTGGACAATCTTCTCAAGGAGCTTGCTTAGATGGGGAGAACTGATATGAGCCGGTAGCTGTCAGAAGAGTGGGGGTCACTAACTTTAAAAATGAGTACAACCTTTGCAGATTTCCAGGGGTCAGGCATGGAGGAGGTGGACAGAGCCAGGTTAAAAATAAAAGTGAGGGGTTTATAGATAGCCGGAGAGACGAGTGTGAGCAGAATAGGGGAGAGGCCATCTAAACCAGGGCTACCCCAATTAGGGAGACTCTTCCAGGCCTTCCAGAATTTGGCTGGGGAATTAAGAATGTTCTGGAGGTTGGTCTTGAAATAGAGGGACTTGGAACAAATGGCCTTAGTGCGAGAGTTCCTGAGCGCCCTATAGGAGAGGAGATCTGACAGGAAGCTAATTTGTACAGTACCTAGCCCAGGCTTGGTCACAGGTCTTACACAAGTCAGTGAGATCGAAGGTGATCCAGGGGTGGTGAGGGGAATTAACCCTGGATTTCCTGAGTGGGTGTGCTTTTCTCAGACAGAAGTAAATATTGAGTGCAAAAGGGAAAGGGCCATATCAATGTCTGGGGCAGAGAGCATGGGGGAGCAGTCAGATGCAGCCAGGTCGCTCAGCAGAGCCTTGTTCAGTGACTGGAGGGACCCAGCCCAGACGTACTTGTGGGAGGAGGGAGGGAACTGGACTTTCCTGAAACAAAATGTCATGCAAAGGTCACTGAAGGCATCCAGCAATATATCTGCTGCAACAATGCAGAGGGGGTGTGATGAGAGAACACAGTCCAGGAGGGTATGGTTTGATGAGTGGGGATTGAGTTAGTTGGGTTCTGTGATGTGTTGTAAAATATTAAGGGGCACAGTCCTGTGGGTGGCCTGAAGTTCAGAGAAAGCCAATTAATGTTGAAGTTCCCAGGAAGATGAGCTCACCAGCAGAGGAGTGTGAGGAGAGAGTGAGTCCAGCAGAAAAGAGGGAAAATTCTCAGAGAGGCATAGAAAACACCAATATAAAATGTGTAGTAAGGAAGGAAAGGAAAGTTTGGCTAGCAGAAACTCATGAGAGGAGGGTGCAGCCTCCCTGAGAGTGGTACTGCAGGAGAGATTCTAGTAGACATAAAAGGCAACACCATCCCCTCATTTACCCCATCCTGCCTAAAGAGGTGGTAGTCTGGAATGGTCAAGCCAGGATCAGAAATCCTAGAAGAAACTCAGGATTCCGTGATACAGAGGAGGTCCTGGAAAGTGTTGAAAGACCCATACAGTGAGGAGATCCAGCTTAGGGAGGAGGCTCCTAACACTGAGGTTGATAACACAAAGGCCTCTAGGGATTGGGGGGTGCAGGGTTGAGTTCCACATTGCTAGCAAGGAGGAGATGCAGCATAAGGAGGCGCAGGATGGAGTAGAACTTGTGTCCCCTTCACTGGGGGGACAGGACAGAATGGTAAAGGAACTCCATGTCAAGGGAGGGGAGGAAAGGAAACTAGGATGGAGTGGAAGAGGGCAGATGGGGGAAGGGGGAAGGAAAGGAAGTTGAGGGTGGAGGGGGGGTTGAGAGAAGGAAGGGGGAATAGGAGAAGACAGTGGAAGAGGGCAGGGAGCTTGATTAGCAGGCGATTGAGAACTAAAATGAGTAACTTTTTCAGACACTAGCAAAACAGCAATACCCAGGCAGCCTACAACTTGTGAGCAGTTAAAAATAGCAGGCAAATGGTACTAAAACTATGCTAAATGAGATACAAAATGAGACAGGAACCCTGGAGGGGTGTAACAAGTACAATTACTCTGTTGGGAACAGTACATGAGGCACCACATGCTCCCAATGGTAAGCTAATAAGCAGACAAGCTCCCAACAGTACAAAAGGGGTTGGCAAACAGAGTAAACCCAGTGAGGATAAATTAAGCATACCCTAATAAAGGAACTAGGTCAAAGGCAAACAGGCTACCAGTGATTCAAGCAAGCTGAATAAAAACTATACAGACTAAAATTTAAGCAGCATGCTGCTAAAGATCTGTAATGGCTCAGTGGACAGGAGAATTCCTGCAACAGCAGTGGGTGCAAGTGTGTCAAGTTTTCCTAATAAAGGACCATGGCTTTTGAATACATTCAAGCTGAATCCAGATACTGTGGAAAAATTCTGAAAAACTGAGATGAAAGATTCCTTGGCAGCCACGTCACAGACTAAGAGGCGGACATCATCTTTGTATACCAGAACCGTAGTGGGGGCAGGTCCTTGCATTGTGAGAAAAGTTGAAGAGTTGTAGCCAAATTAAAGTTTTCAAAGGACAAGGTCCAAAAAAGAGAGGTACAGAACAGGACTCAGAAGGCATCCCTGTCTCACACCCCTACAGATCAGGCATATAGTAAGGGATCTTCACCAGTGTCCTGGTCAACATTCCCCTTCCCAATAAAAATAAACAAACAGTAGAATAAATATGGCCAAAATCCAAATTTCCACTCCAAAATCTGAGGCCCATACTTTCGAAAGGGACTGTAATTAGTGGCTGCAATGCCCACTCAAGCTGGTTCTGTTTTGTTTCCTGTTGTGTTATATAAAGCTGGCTTGCAGTCCTTTCCTTGCATGGTTAGTAACTCAATTGCAGCCGCAGAGAGGGAAGAGGCGGGGTCACCAGGCAAATGAGCCGCTAGGCCGTGCACAAAGCACGGCATTCCCTGCTAACTCGGGCACACAGTTCGGCACCTGTTGTCTGTTGAGGTATTACAGGTGACACTGGGGCACATAACAGCCAGAGCAGGACGGAGAAGGGTGTGGGATATTTTTATTACATGACGCACATGGGAAAACAGGGCTAGGGAAGGGGTTCCATTGGACACCAGAGGAATTGGAAAAGCAGGATTGTGTGTTTGTTAGTTGCTGCCTGTACAGATTGTTGTCAGATGTAGTTACTTCGAAGAAAAAACACTGTATAGGTAGAATTGCTGCAATGAGCATAGAAACATAGAATTTGATGGCAGATAAGAACCGCTTGGCCCACCCAGTCTGCCCATTTCCCTACCAAACAGATAAGCTGCAGATCCTAGTTAACCAACAGCCTACTTCCTCCTACCCCCCCACTAGAATTGCCTTATCTCTGTCCCATGCATTCTTGAATTCTCCCACTGTTTTGGACTCTACGACCTCCTCAGGAAGGCCTTTCCATGCATCTACAACCCTCTCTGTGAAGAAATACTTCCTCACATTATCTTTGAGATCTTTGAGCCATCCCCCCCCCCCATCTTCAAATTGTGCCCCCTTGTTCTTGCACATCCATTTTTCTGAAAGATGCTACCCTCTTGGACTTTGTTGATTCCCTTGAAGTATTTTAAAGTTTCTATCATGTTCCCCCTCTCCCTCCTTTCCTCGAGGCTATACATCTTAAGCTCCTTTAGTCTTTCTTCGTATATCTTCTGGTACAGACCCTGCACCATTTTGGTTGCCCTCCTCTGGACAGCCTCCACCCTGTCTATGTCTTTGCGATGATGGGGTCTCCAGAACTGTACACAGTACTCCAGATGTGGTTTTACCAACTGTCTGTACAGAGGGCCAACAACTTCCTGTTTTCTACTGGTGATGCCTCTCCCTATGCATCCCAGTATCCCCCCAGCCCTCCTTACTGCCTTCTCACACTGCTGGACCACCTTTAGGTCATCGGATATGACTACCCCCAGGTCCCTTTCCATTTTTGTTGTTGTCAGTATCTCATCCCCCACTGTGTACTCTTCCCCTGGGTTTTTGTTTCCCAGGTGCATTACTCTGCACTTCTTGGTGTAACCCCCCTGCAAATGGGGGTTCCCAAAAGTCTTCCAGGAGTTTGCCTGAATGCTCCAAGTCTGGGCTGTGTTCAGCGTTTAAGCTGTTTAAATGTGGTTCCAAGTGAGTGCTATTTGAGCCTCCATGTACTGTCTCTTTAAGAGCTGTCTGCTTGCAGACTTAATTAGTTTGTATGGGGGGGACTGTGTATTTAATGCTCGAATCCCACCCGAACTGCTGTCAATTCGCTCCGTTTCTGCCGTAGCTACATGTGCAGAGGGAGCCTTGTTGAAAGATACAACTGTTTGCCAGAAATCATTTAGAGTGACTAAGAAAATGTAGTTTGTCTAACCTGTCTTCATTTCAGCACGAACTGTTTCAGTGTAGCTCTTTCATTTTGGTTCTGAATAGCTGACTTGGACCAATCAGGATGATAGGGAGACCCTAAAATGGAGCCTGTGGACAAATGGGAACTTGGACTCTCAATTTTGAGCCAGCCACAAGGGGATTGTATGGGCAGTGACTCTGGGAAATGTAGTTTTAACCTTGGCACCTTTTTCCACCAACAGAGGGAGTCTTATTGTGAGTGACAGCCGAACCAGCCAACAGAATGGTGTGGAGCTAAAGGAAATGCCCCGCTTTGTGACTGGAAAGATTAGATCAGTTGTGACTGTGAAGAGAGAAGGAGCTCTGTGCTTTCATGGTATAGTTTCGCTGGAAGCGCGTGTGAGGCCCTGAGTTTTGGTCTGCAGCCTCTGTGAGTGCCAGTTTGGACTGAATCCGAGTTGTGAGGAGAAAGAAGCACTAGAAGTGTGGAAACCAGGCTCACCCTGTAGAAAACAGGAGAAATTGCTAAATCGCACTCGGTCTGTCAGGAACTAAAGCTGCTGCGTGTGATCCTGGGTATTTTGCAGTAATTGCGATCGAGCTCGAGGAGCAGCCTGCCTGGTATAGTACTTTCCTTTTACATATGAATGTGCGTAGTGCTTGTGGGGAATTGCTATTTCCAATCCCCAGTGCTGTGTGCTGTGTGTTGAAGCTGGATACAAACCCCAGCTTGTCTCGGACTAAATCCGTTTGCTATCAACTGCAGTGGGGTCCAGTCACAAGGACTTTGTCTCCATGCCTTATTGTTCTGGCAATCCAGAAGAACATCCACCATCTGGTTCTCAGCTTGGGTATTGTGAGTACAAGTTAGGGTATTCCCCTGCAGCCTTTGTTTTCAATCACAAGCGTGTCATCTAATTCTTGTTGTTTCACTTCGTCATGGACTGAGCCATCCGGCTCTGGATTACAACTGGATGTTGTGCATATATTTTCTTCTACAGGGCCCTATCCATCTGCACCTGCCGGCCAACCCCGGGCAATGGACCTGGCTAGCACCCCCAACCTAGGTACCCAGAGCTTGACTTTTCAGACCCTGTATGTGTGGATAGTACTGTGATTTAATGCCACCAATTAACCTGATTCCCCCTTCCGTGTTACTGTCCCCTAAATAAATCAGATTTGTTGTTGTTATACTATATACTGTCTATGGTGTTGGTGCTTATGGAAACAGTATTGTATTTTGCTGTGCATGTTGTTTAACCTTATTTTACAGGGGGTCCTCAGAGACATGCTGCAGAATCAGTCTTGAGGGTAAGTGGTAATTTATGAATGAACAGTGTGTATACGTGAGTTATTGGAGCTGTAACTCCTGTGTACTGAGTGAGCCACTAGAGGGAACTAAAGGGGGTCACAGTGTCCCAGAGGGCTGCGACCAATCTAGTCTAACCACTACAAACCCTGACCTCTGGGTGGAGGCACCCATCATAGAACCTAGGCCCCTCAACCCGTCCATTGTCAAGCAGGCAGGGGCAGTAGCCCTTGGGATAGCGCCACCTGGGGGTTACATTTGCGTTGAATCTAAGCTGCCATACATTTAACCATTCCTCCAACCTTGCCAAGTCCCTTTTAATCCTTTCCACCCCACCTTGCGTATCAACCCTGTTGCATATCTATATGTCATCTGCAAAGAGACACACTTTCCGTTCCAATCCCTCTACAATGTCACTTATAAAGACATTAAAAAGGATCGGCCCCAGTACTGAATTCTGCGGTACCCCACTAGTAACCCCCCTTTCTTCACTGTGGACTCCATTTACTATTACCTACTGTGTCCTGTTGTCCAGCCAGTGTTTTACCCAGGCTACCACACTGGGACCCACTCCCAGGCTGGCTACTTTGTTTATTAATCATTTGTGCGGGACTGTGTCAAATGCCTTGCTAAAATCTATGTAGGCCATGTCCACAGCCCCTCCAGCAGGTGGGCAATGTCCACAATAAGCCATGCCGTTTACATTCACATCAATTAAAATGGCAAATGGATTTCAGTTTTTGCCCAACCAAACCGACCTCCCATTTTAAACGAGGACAGTGTAAGTGGCGCCGACTGTAATGAGATGCCCTACCATGCATCAAACCCGGGTCTGCACCACAAGCTTTACTTCCCGGCCTGGTGGAGTCTAAGTATTTGTATGGAGGCAGTGCTCTCAGATTCTGGGGGACAGGAGAGAGCTTCCTTGCTACACCAACACCTCCTGCGGTGGGCAGAAGGTGGCACTGGACACTGCCAGTAACTGCAGGATATCCGGCAAGCAGCTCACAATGACCCGCGAAGTGGGAAAGGAAAAAAAAGAAGGGGGCAGCCTGCTGCATAAACGACATTAATGCAGCCCCACATCACCTGCCCCAGGTACATTCCCCCAACTTCTCCTGGCACCACAACTTACACGAGTAAGCTCAGGATCCACAATGGGTGGGGGGAGCCTTTCTCCATGGGATTTTGTAGCCTGTAGTGCACAGACTGTGAAGTACAAGCGGTGAGGCTCACAGGCACATTAGATGGTCTGCACAGACTGTGAAGTACAAGCGGTGAGGCTCACAGGCACATTAGATGGTCTGCACAGACTGTGAAGTACAAGCGGTGAGGCTCACAGGCACATTAGATGGTCTGCACAGACTGTGAAGGCATAGCCGTGAGGCTCACAGGCACATTAGATGGTCTGCACAGACTGTGAAGTACAAGCGGTGAGGCTCACAGGCACATTAGATGGTCTGCACAGACTGTGAAGTACAAGCGGTGAGGCTCACAGGCACATTAGATGGTCTGGCTGAGGCTAGGAGAGGAAGGAGGTAAGCATGCAGGATAAACATCGAATTAAAAAAAAACTGTAGTCAAACCTTTAAAAAAGGTAAGCAGTGATCACACTACCAATCACTATGCTGGCGACTCGGGTTTGGGTACAGACAAGGGTTGCTCAAGGTTCAGCCGAGAAAGGGAGGATAGAGTGTTCCAAAGACAGCTCTTCTCTCTCAGGGAAAGGAGATGCTGCGTTCTGCTACTTGGCTGCCACCTGGTGATGGACAGGTGGCAGCAAAATGGACACACATCAAGGGGGAAGAGTGGCAGTCGCTGGATGTCAAGCATGCATAGATGCAGGTCACTGCACGCCAAAATCCTCAGGGAACAAAAGCCGTAAGAGAAAATCCCCAGTCTGCCAGGCCAATGCCGGCACCCCTTCCCCCCGCAGGTCCACACATGACTGACAGGGCAGGCCACCCACCACATCTGTGGTCCTCTCCTCAATGAGCTGAATCTATCCATATCATTTTCAACTATGGGTCGTTCTAACAAAGGCACTGGAAATGGCTCTAAAACTCCAATGCCAGCAGACCCACAACACGCGGCTGAAGCACAACCATTGCAGGGGATGGAGCTGCCATGGAAGGCCCTCCAATTATCAATGCAAGCCACTGATAAGAAAGTTGAATCCATCCTTTTACGAATGACAGAACAGGAGGCTAAAATCGAAGCCGCATCTAAAATGGCAACATCGGCGGAGTCCACCGCAATGAAGGCACTTTCAGTCACAAGCAAAATGGCCCATGAAAACTCACAGTTGAGATTTCGCCTGGAGGCCCCAGAAAATGTGCAACGGGCCTCCAACGTAAGATTGGTGGGCTTACCGGAGAATTGTAAAAGGAGATAATCTGCTAGCCTTCCTTCAAGATTGGCTCCCAGGAGCTTTAAAGATTGATCCGGCTATCGCATCTTTCAGAGGGCCTCCGTGAGCAATGATAACTGGCCCCATACTGTTCTCCTGGTGACTGTGAGTGCTATGGTCCATGACCGGATTCTGCAAGCAGCCACAGAATCAGAAGCTTTGAATTTCCAAGGTACAGCTATTCACATTTTTCCAGACCTCTCTTACACTACATGAGTGAGGAGGAAAAAGTCTGATGGAGTCCGAGTGAAGTTAAGAAGTCTGGGGGGTAGCCCACTCCTTGCTTATGCCTGCCTATTTGAGGATCCATTACGGGAGGCATACTTTCCAATACACCGATCCGGATGAAGCGTGAAGAAAACCCAGAGGCCATAGCCAGACAGTTTGAATCAGCTAGACTGCTGGACTCTTCGGAAGCGGAGGAAACCTGAAGGGAAAAGTATCTGGCAAGTACTGTTTAAATTTGGCAAGGTTTCTCTCGGATTCCAAAATATGACTTTGTTTGACTTATAGAGATGAGTCCTCATTGAGGACTTTTCTCCAGCTGTTGGTACTCTGATGGACTTTAACATTTAGTTTTAAATTGAAGTGGAAAATGTTTTCCCTAATCTGGGGCCGCGTGGCACAGAAGTGCATCATGCCTTACTAGTTACACAACTATAGGAGAGTTACAGTTCAGTTTTATCCCATAAATGCTGTCTGATGTCTCTTTTAATTTAATGGGCCAGTTCTTGAAATTTTCTTGGTTAAAATCCTATCAGATCTATTGTTAGCTGAATTTTGGTTATGTGGCAGAGTTTTTCTTACAAATGCTATCAATGTAATGGTCTCTATGATGGTTGGGGGTCATATCAACATAGCTGTTGAGTATACCATGTTTGGAATATTATTGTCTTTTCTCTAGGTGACCACCCAAAGTCCTGCGGGGTGCAGCAATCTTCGGACTATTATTTATGAACTTTAATCATTTTTTTTGGGGGGGGGATACCCCCATTATCCGCAAAACAGATTGTGTAGACTAAAACAATCTTGTTACATTGTATGCTTCCTACCTTAATGTGATCTCTTGCATGAGAATGCTATATGATGATGTTTTTTAAGTAAGACAACAAAACATAAGTACAAAAAAAAGCCACTGTACTAATAAAATGTTTGCTGTGCACAGCGAACATAACAAAAGGAGCATTTATCCACATGCAGGGTTGTACCAGCATTACAGTACCTGTATGTGACGTGCACTGCTGTAACCATTTCCAATGTGTCCACACACAGTAGCTGTGGAGTGTTGCAGAAGCTGGGCAAGTGTTGCTGGCAGCCTGCCCCCACCCCCCACCCCCATTTTATTTATGTCCCTCTGCTGGCTTCCAACACTGCAAGTGTATCACTTCAGGTGGTGTGAAGCGGTCACAAAGGGACTTAAAGAGCAACAATTATGCCTACTGTGTAACGACCCCTCAGAGCACAAACATGATATCTTACCTAAACTGAACTGAAACAGTCCACTTTGCATAATTTTCTGATGGATGGTTTGTTCACGTGAAGAGATCGCAAATTCTGCTCTGCCACCTGATCCCTTCCTTTTCCTGGTACTGCTAATAGCACACGCTACCCTGTGCCGCTCCCACATTGTATGGTGCTGGTGTTTGCAGAGTTCAGGGGCATGCTCCCATTGATTACAATGGGAGCACAGTTTAACATTACTTTTTCATTAGAAAATGGACTTAAAAATATTACCAATCTGACTGGCTGTCAGCGGTACATTAACTAACAGTGAGAGCCCTGGTAAAAACAAGTACCACCCTAAAGTCCCCCTTCACCCACTGAAATAGGATACTTCCCATCCTGCTTCCTAATTGGCTAAAACTACCTACTTTAAAATTTTAGATCGCTAAAATTCCCCGGCTAACCAACAGGAAAGACCGACTACTGCAGTGCCCCATCCCCAAAATCTAGCCTGATTTGCACAAAACAAACACAACCTCAGTAGGGCTTATCATTTCACCACTGGCACTTGCACAAACACAATTCATTGATTTTTTTTTCTTAATTATAACTTTGTTCCTGTCACAGCAGTCCCATATCAATGCTGCCGGCCAGTTACCTCCATGGCATCACAACATCAAGCTATAAACACGATCTGATGGAAATGACTGGTAATTTGTTTAATTTTTTACATTTCTTTTGCCAAACAAAGCCATCCTGCATGTCTGTAAAATACAACGATATCCGCCACGCAAGTCTCACAAACACTTTGATGTCTCGCTCCCCTCCTTCGCGTAGCCGCCCACTGTCAAGCCTGCTCTATAAAATAAAAGAACAAAGATAGGGAAGTCCAGAAAGTCTATGAAAGGTTGTTGCTGTTGGGAGGGAGGGTATGATCAGCAACACTGTATCGTGCCTGCCCAAAATGAGATCCAGATTCAACACACGGAGGAGAGGGCAGCAACGGACCGATGCCAGCGCAAAAAAAAAAAAAGCATCACAGCCTGCATGTCTTATGTGTGTTGGGGGCACTTAACATTCTGCAAACAAGTTAGAATCAGGATCTGAGCTGGAGTGTGTGTGTGCATGTGTGGTGCCGGGGAGGGAGCATTACCATGACAGGGTTTTAAATAATTGATTAGCACTTTTTCCTTGGGACAATACTAACTGTACAGAAAGCACTTATATAGATTTTCTAGAAGGGTTATGTTTGTTAAACACAGTGAGGCAAGTGGTATGCATTTTCACAATGTTTTAGAACTTTTATGAGCAAAATGCTAATCAATTTTTAGAGTTAAATAAAACCCTGCATGATAACCAGGTTAAAAAAGGGGCAAATCATTCTAACTCAAGCTGAGGAATTATTTTATTACAAAACTCATTTTAAACTAATTTTGTAAAAACATTCTTTTATTAAACAATTTTTTTTCACAGTGCCCATTTTCTAAGTGCAATAATACCCTCCAGAGTGGGCGGTATAGGCAATACCGGACCTTCCAGGGGCTATAAGACCCTCTGCCTGTGGCGTCGGCCTCATTACACATCTTGCGACCGGTATTGCTCCATACCGCCCACCCAATCGGGTATTATTGCTTGCATATTTCAGAGGAACACTAAGGTCAAATCAAAGCCACGGATCAACTAACAAGAGCCAGGGGCTTGCCAGGGGAGGGAGAATTGAGTGCCCCATGAGTAGCTCTCCTCCTTCGGGGAGCGAGGACTCATCATCCCACTCAGTGACTGCCACCTGGTAGAAGGCAGGTGGCAGTGTAGCAGGTACACAACACGGGGGTAGGGGTGGTTGACAGCCAATGGCATGCATGCATGCATGTCACTGCACATTGGCACCCTTAGTGGGAGACAAAGCATGAAGGAGTAACTCCCCAAGCCCATAAGAAGCCATGCCAGCACCACCTGCGGACCCAGGCAGGACCAACAGGGCAGGCCACCCACCACACTATGGTACTGGGTAACCGGATAACTGGTAAGTCCCTAAGATGAAATCCATCAATGTTCACAGGGTTGTTACACAGTAAGCACAAGTGTTGCTCTTTAAAGAGGACAGGAAATCACTTCTTATTGCCTGCTGTTTATAAAGTTCTTGTTCTCAGAAATAATATGCATTCACCTAAATTATCCATATTTAACTGTACCTGAACAAAAAGTGTTATAAAAAGCTGTATTTTGCATTGTCTTGTTTTTATGGGCAGTATTCTGTCACAGTTCTCTTCATGGAACCAATAATTTGGAGTTTTAACGATGTCATGGTTTGCGTACAGAAGTCTAAACAGGGTTCTGATAGGTCAGCAGCTCATAATTAGCATTCTGTACACAAATTGTGACATAGTAAAAACTCCACATAAGACATTCCATGAAGTTAACTCTTTTTATTTATTTAGTTATTTATTTCAGTTTGGGATTAATACCTTGGAGTCAAGGACTCATTTCAAAGGTTCCACGTCAGTGTTGAACAAACATTACAAAAATACAAGGTTTACAGAGAAAGAAAAAAAAAAGAGAGAGAAAACATTGAAGCATATACGCAGGCAGTAATAGTAAAATTTGAACTTATACACATCAAATTAGTAAATATTAACAGATAGACTGATTAGATAAGAGGGGGTTGGGGGGGGATCAGCAGAAGGTGGCATCGTCTGAGGTGGGAGAGAGGTGGAACTTTCAACCAAGTGAGGCCATCGTCAGCTAACTGGGGTATGGGAGTGGGTTAAGAAAAATGTGGTATATAGCAGAAAGCTGTAGAGGGGGTAGGTAAATGGAAAACTGGGGGAGAGGTACTATCACATTAGCGCAGGCAGGTACAATTCATTTTAGAGTCAAGGAGAGATTTGAGCCCAGCTTTGAAGGTACTAATCTTGGTAGTATCAGTGAGGACAGCAGGTAGTTCATTGTACCATTTCGGACATTGATACAGGATGGAGTTCTGGACAAGTTTCGTCCTTTTGAAGGGTATCACCATCTTGTCAGCAACCGCACTATGGGTAGATTCCGTTGGGATGGCCAGCTTAAAGTGCCCGCCTAGTGTGGGGGATGTCAGTCCAAGTAATACTTTGTTTAGAAGTAGGCAGGTTTGGTATTGCCCTCTAAGATGGAGGGGGAGCCACCCAGTTTCAGTGTACAGTGAGCAGGTGTGGGTGTCGAGAGTAGCCCCCAAAGTAAGACGACAGGCCTTATTGAGGAGTGTATTGATCCTGCCAAGAGCAGTTTTTGTGTCCGCCCCATATATATATAGGCAACCCATAGTCAATGGTAGACAGTATTGAGCTACTGGTGGCTAGTTTGAGTGCATCTGGTGTCATTGAATGTCTGTGATGATAAAGTACACCAAGTTTTATATTTGCAGTCTTGATGACAAAGTCAATGTGGTTTGAAAAGGTGAGCCAGTTCATCAAAGGTAATGCCGAGATATTTGAAGTTAGATACTTGGTCTAGGATTTCACCCTTTTGGTTATGAATATGCAGGGGAAGGTATTTCTTTTTGCTTTGGGAGGTGGTGAACAGCATACTCTTTGTTTTTTTTGGTTTTACGTTTAGTAGTAGCTTGTTTTCCGCAAACCAAGATTCAAGTTTATGGAAGCTGCTTTGGAGTTCAGTTGTGATGGATTGTTGGTCAGCATAGAGAACTGTGCTTGCTGAGCAAGCCATTGGGGTGGAGTTAATGAAGAAGCTAAAGAGTAGAGGACTGAGGACTGACCCCTACGGAACCCCGAGGTGCACCTCCTTAACAGCAGATAGGGTATCACCAATTTTGACTCTGTGATCTGTTAGAGAGGTAGCTGCCAAACCACAGTACCGTATCTGGGGATAGACCTGTAGACAGAAGGCAACTTAGGAGGAGGCTGTAATTAACAGAGTCGAAAATCTTTGTGAGGTCGATGAATCCAACTGCCTGACCACTATCCAAGGCGTTATATAGTTGGGACGAATAATCAACTAGAGCGGTGAGTGTGGAGTGTTTTTTACTGAAGCCGTGCTGTTGCGGGCAGAGTAGGTTATGGTTATCAAGGTATAAGCTGCTCTGAGACCATTCTTTCGAGTACTTTCAAAAGGGGAGGAAGGATGGATATAGGTCTGTAGTTGGATGTTTGGGTTTTATCCCCTGCTTTAAAGACAGGCGTTACGTTAGCTGACTTCCATGTGTTTGGAAATACTCCTGATTTTAGAGAAGCATTAAACACCATGGTAAGAGGACCAGCAACTCTAACAGAATGCTGCTCATAAAAACACAACAATGCAAACTACAGTTTTACCTATCACTTTTTATTCAGGTACAGTTAAATATGGATACTTTAGGAAAATGCATATTGTTTCTGAGAATAAGAACTTTATAAACAGCTGCCAATTAGCACAAATTTCCTGTCCCCTTTAAGTCCCTGTGTGACTGCTCCACACCACCTGAAGTGACGCACTTGCAGAGTTGGAAGTCACTTGGCATAACTTAGCTCATTTTGGGTGACTGACAGTGGCTCACCTTTATGAGCAAGCTGCTAAATAATTGAAAGGCTATAAGCCTGTAGCTCAATGGCTGAAGCAACAGCCACGCCCGCCTGCCTGACTTATTTAAACTCTTCCTTCCTGCTTCATTCAGAAGCTTTTTTCTTTGCAGCCGGAGGCTGTGTCAGTCCCTCTCTCGGGCCCTCTCACCCCCATTTATTGTTCGTCTCTCACCTTCCCTTGCATTTGAACCCACTGGCTGTGCTGGACTCCCTGCCTGGTTTTGTATACTTCTGGGTCAGTATTTTGCCTCTGGCTGCAGTCTGTATTGCTTCTCTCTCTCAGTAGTTTGTTTCTCTCTTCTGCTCCTGTGGTTGTGTTTGCTTTGTTTTCTTTTGGGGCTTTTAGTTCTAGCGCCCCTTGTTTGCTTTGTTATATTCCACGCAATCTCTCCTTTATCCGTACTTGTTACCTGTGTGCTCTGTTCCAGTTGCTGTTTCCATGCAGTCCCTGCGCTCATCACCTTAATTGTTTACACCTGCCTCTCTCAGTACAGGCTCCCAGTTATTCTGTGTCTGTTCTGCAGCTCTGCTTTTACTCACTCAGTGTTTGCTCGCTGCACTCCCTGTGTTTGTGTTATCCATGCTCATATCTTGCCATTTCAGCACAGGCTCCTGCTTCTCCCAGGCCACTGGCTTTGCCATGCCTCCTCATCACTAACCTGCTACCTAATCTACTGCCTCAGAATTTTACCAAACCATATTTTTACCAAGGACCTTGCAGTCCATTTCTGACCATACTTTTACCAAAACCTCAACAATCTGTTTGACTTCTACCATACTGAAACTTCAGCATTTCAATTGGCTTTATTATTTTTTTGGGGGGGGGTTTACCCTACCAACATAATAGTTGCTGTTTGGTCTCATGGTGCTCAGCTCGTGATATCTCTGTTATTCCCACGGTTGGGGACTATGATGTCATGATGGGGCATAGTGGTTCCAGATAGTAGGACCATGCTTTTATCTAAGTTAAATGAATCCTGCTCCTTTGCCTACATGGCTTCTCGGCCATCTATGCATAAATATATTAACTTCATAGCCAATATGGCTTGCACAATATTCGTCATATGGATTTCAAGATTTTAATTCTATTCCATTACCATATTGCAAATGCTCCTTACTCTAATAACTTAACTCCACCTTAAAGGCATTTAAGGCATTCATGCCACCCATATCAATTCTTTATTCATGCTGCAACCATAGCAATCACTGCTAAACCTCATCAATTCAATTTACTAAACCTCATTGAATCAATTTCTGGCATCACTGCCTCTCACTGCTTAATGGCTTCACAGCCTCTCACTACTCAATCACCTACCTTCCATGACGCCAGTAATCTGGCTTCTGTAGTGGAATTGGTTGGCTTGCTTTTGTTGGCTCTGCTCATATCACTCAATCATATTAAGCATTCCTATTCATCAATCTCATCAACCAATCATATCAGTCCATTGTATCAATCATCTCCAACAATCAAACCGTATACCAATACCTAACTGACGGCCGCTGGCTTCATCTGGCCACCTCATATCTACCGCTTCATAGTTATCGGTCTGCTCTCCTTCATAAATCAGAGGCTTGCAAACCATGACCATTACTTTCTATGGCTCAGGGCTTCCCTGCAGCCAACAGTCTTGCTCTGCATCGAACTCCGCATCTTGAGTATGTGAACCTTGGGGTGGGGTACTTCTCATCTGGGCCACAGCTAGATTGTCCTCACTCCAGGCGGAGCTTTAGCCATTTCTGCCATCAATGGCACCTCTTGATGTAGAATTTAAGACTTCAGCTACGAGGGATGTGGCCCTCATGCCCAAGAGCAGTCCTTTAGCTGGCTGAATCGGGTTCGGCGGCGCCTTCTACGCTATTCACCCCATGACTGCCTCCGGTTTACCTGCTCTGTTTTAGTCGGTAGGCCAGCTGAGTGCATCAGCGGTCGTCACTCTCCTCCTCCTCCCACCTTGGGGGTTCCGCTTAACCTTCAGAGCTTCAGTTGTTGCAGAGGTCTCTTGCAACCCTTCATGGCAATCCTGTTACAGCGTTCATGAGAGCTTTCCTACAAATCAGAATATTTCCTCCCCTCAGATTGGGTTTCTAAATTGCAGCAGCAGAGCCATCACTAAATAAAACACCCCTAGCCTGGAGGAAAGGTGACCTAGGACTCGGATCCCCAGAGGTTTCCTCCTCTTAAATGTTTTTTTCCCCTCCTCAGCGACAAAGGTCATAATACGTAGTCAGTTGTTCATAGTATATTCCCTAGTTTCCTTAGGTAGATTTCCGCTGTTGGATGGAGATTGATGGTGGCCCTCCTTTGCCATTCCCTCTCTCCTTGGGAAGTTATGCCCTCTTGTTATTATTCATTCAACCTATGTTCAAACCGTTACACATTTCAGTTATCTCTGATCACTACCCTGATCTCTGATGGCCATGTATATATTTCAGTCTCAGTACCAACTCACTACATCTGCAGTACCTTCGAATAAACTCGTTACTTCTGCAATGCTTTCCAATCTATACACTTTTTGGGGCTTTTCCTAAGCTACCGTTAGCCTAAGGGAATACTTGCCATGGCACCTCTAGGGGTGGAACCCTCCAACAGGGTGGTATTCCCGAGGCACAGAGAGGTGAACAGCCACAACAAAGTTTATTCATTAAGTTGTATAAGCACAACACCACACTAAGTTGTGTAAGCATACTGAATTGAAAGGCTGCAAGCCTGTAGTTCAATGGCTGAAGTAACAGCCACGCGCCCCTGCCCAACCAATTTAAACCCTTCCTTCCTGATTCATTCAGAAGCTTTTTTCTTTGCCCCACCATCCTCCCCTCCTCCTCCTCCAGTGACTAACCTCTCTCCTCGGGGGGACTTTTCCTAAGCTACCTTTAGCCTAAGGGAATCCTTTATGCAGCACCTCTAGGGGTGGAACCCTCCTCCAAGGTTCCTGCCTTCAGTGTCCCTATAAGGTGGTACTCTTGAGGCACAGAGTGGTGAACGGCCACAACAAAGTTTATTCAGCAAGTTGCATAAGCACAACACCACACTAAGTTGCATAAACACATTGAAATTCATTTTGTGATTTAACTCAGCAAGTGAGCCAGTCTTTGTTCTTTCATTGGAGTGCAACTATTCCTGAATCAAGTCCCTGAGATGGTACTGGGGTGGTGCCATTCAGTGGACTGGTGGACGAGGAGGCCAGAGGGGGAAAAAGGGCAAGGAAAAAATAAATAAAATTCTCCAAACCACCACCAAGTTCCCTTAAAAATGTTTGCTGGAGAGGGGGGGAGTGACTGTGAGAAAAGAAAAGCTATTAACTAATGCATTCATTCAAGGTTGTTAATAGCTATTTTATGTCTTTATGTTTTACCCAAATGGATAAACAGTCTTTCTCCTAGTACCTCTTCTAAATCAACATTAGGCCCCTTTAAACATGAGCTGAGGAAACATCTGGTTGCCAGTGCCTGTTGTGACTGCTTCCTTTAGTGCCTCCTGATCACTCTTCTTGTTGTCCAGCCAGAGTTCCGCCTAATATTTCCTCCTTCCATCTCCCCCTTCCTCCCATCCTGAATTGTTCCCTACCTACTTCCCCTTCCTATTCCCCCCTCCCCTTCCTACACTCCTTCTCCCTTATCAAATCACACCTACTTAGTTAGGTCTTCCTCCACCAACCCTTGGCACCTTTATGTACTCCACACCTCCACTGATGAAGCCAATTTTGTTGGCTGATATATTCCACTACACTTGGTTCCTCTGCAGTGACTCTCTATGTAGCTTGTCCTCTTTCTCTCTCTCTGTCGCCCCTACAGCCTGGTTTTGTTCTCCCTCTGCGACACCTCCACCTTCCTTCCTCATTGTTCTCAAGTTTGTACTACGCAGTGTAATCGGTGTTATTGCCCCGAAACTAGTTTGTATATTGCCTTGTCCACTGTTGTTCTTCCTTTATTGTATGAATTAACTGTAATTTGTGTTGTTTTTTGACTCATGCTTGTATACCTCTGTCGTGGAACCTATGTAATGAGCTTGTTCTCATAGGTTTAATCCGAGATTTCAATAAATAAATAAAAACTAAAAAAACACTACGTTGAAGGATACCTATACCCCTAAATTTTGGCCTGTGCAGCTTTTGACAGTTAATCCCGTAGAGATAGAATACAGCATTAATAGCAGCTGTTACAGTATTATAGGGGCACGGACGCCCTCCTATAGTTAGGGTTCAGCCTTCACTTCTATGTTAAACTTGAGATTTTGCATTTTAATAACTTTGCAGCCATTCCAGCAATTTGCATGACATTTTGCATGCACCATCAGGGACAAAATATCTCTTTGACGTGGCAAGTTTCGTTCGGTCAGGTGTGTGGGTACGGAGATAAGGAGTGTCAAAAAAATTATGAAAATTACCATTTTTGTTTAAATTGTTTGTCACGCTGCCACCCAAAAATGGTGTGGAATTTTGGTCTGAAATTTTTAGAGTACAAAAGGTCTTGGGTCACAGATGTGCCTTTTGAAGATTTGGTGACAAAATGTTAATCTGTTCCAAAGTTATTAAATTTCAGTTTTCCATTATTTCCTATGGAACCAGTTAGATACGTCACTCGAAAAAGGTTTCTTTATCGCAAATGCAGAATCTTTTTTCGCAAACGCGGAATTCTTTGTCGCAAATGTGGAATCTTTTTCCATGCTGCTGCCATCCTGTTTTGAGTTAGCAGTGACAACAAACTTAACTTAAAAAATACACAGGTTTACTGGACAACAGTTATCTTTACCTAATCAGACCCGTACAATCCGATTCTGGGGTTCGTTTTTTGATAACTTGCTTAGAAATGTGTTTTTTAACATGCAGAAATCTTTTTTTGCAAACTGCAGGGGAAAAAAGGTGAAACAGGATCCTTTTTCACAATTTGTGAACAAGGAATTTTAAGACAGCTGTTTCTTTGTCACTCCACAGTTCACAAACGGTTGTTGATTTTTGTCTGAAATTTTCAGGGTACAAAGGGCTTGCCCCACAGATGTGTCTTTTGCTGGTTTGGTGAAAATATATTACTTTGCTGTGGAGTTCTGTGGATTTAAAATTTGCTTTGTTTCCCATAGGATAACATTGTAGTGTGAGGTTTACAGTGTCATTTGTCACTACGCTGTGAAGAAATGCTTTGCAATTTTGGTCTGAGACTTTTTAGGGTACAAAGGGATTGTGCCACCAATATGCCATTTGCTGGTTTCGCGAAAATACATATATTTGGTGTCCAGTTACACAGGTTTCAAATTTTGCTGTGTTTTCTATAGGATAACATTGCAGTGTGAGGTGTTTTTTGGTGCTGAACACTATGGGATGGGAGCGCAGGGCCAACAGACAAATAAGGATACCACTACACTACCTCAAAAATTATGCATGGATGGTGCGCTCCCACATGTAAATACAAATACCAATTATGGACTGATGGGAGCACAGGGCACAGAGGGCCTTGCGCTCCCATGGGGAAATAAGGATACAACTACAATCTCTCAAAAATTATAGATGGATGGGAGCGCAGGGTCCTTTGGGCCTTTGCGCCCCTACAAGCAAGTAAGTAAGGCTATGATTACACTTTCTCAAAAAGTAAGGAAATTTGTTGCAAAAGTCTTTGTTAATGTATCAGTTAGGGTTCAAGTGACAAAAAGTTGGGAAATGTGGTGTTAGGGTTTCCAACCCTAACACCCCACCCCCACCCTGCATGCACCAACAGGCACTGGGGGTCTACCTTGGGGTTGTCTGCCATAACACTCACCCCATTCTCATATACTGTACCCATCTCAGCTTATTTACTCATGAAAAGGGGTGAGCGTTAGGGCTGACAACCCCAAGGCACACCCCCGACGCCTGTTGGTGAGTGCAGGGTGGGGGTGGGGTGCTAACACCACAATTCCCAAGTTTTGTCGCTGGAACCCTAATTGATACTTTAACAAAGGTTTTATTTATATATATATATATATATATATATATACACACTACCGGTCAAAAGTTTTAGAACACCCCATTTTTCCAGTTTTTATTGAAATTTAAGCAATTCAAGTCCAGTGAATAACCTGAAATGGTACAAAGGTAAGCGGTAAACTGCTAGAGCGTACCTCTCAACCTTTTGTCTCCCAAATGTGGAACACTGCCTCTCAAAATGTGGAACAAATGAGCAAAATGTGGAACACTTAATCAAATCTTTACCTAAGAAGCTCAGAACACTGTTAAAATATTTGCATTTATATTCAGAAAGTCTGTTATTATTTGGATAATATATTTTTGCATCATTTACTATAGATTTTTGCTCTAAAATGTTAACACTGAATGTGGAACAAGTCCTCACAATGTGGAACAGGGAGCTTTTGTGAAGTAAAATGAGGAACGTTCCTCGTAATGTGGTACAGTTGAGAGGTATGTGCTAGAGGTTAAAAAAAAAGTTTAGGTTAGCAAAAACTGCTGTAGAGAAATTGCAAAGAAAGCCAAGGTGTCAGTGAGTACAGTTTCCTACACCATCAAAAGGCACTTGGAAACTGGAGGAAACTCTGACAGGAAGAGGTCTGGCAGACCCAAAGCCACAACAGAATCAGAAGACAAGTTTCTGAGAGTCAACAGCTTGCGTGATAGGCGGCTCACAGGACAACAGCACAGAGTGACTGGCACCCTGAACCAAAGGCTACCACAGCATTTTGCAGCGCCATGCAATACGCTCTGGTTCACGCCTGTTGGTCAGAGGTTCATCCTACAGCAAGATAATGACCCAAAACATACCTCCAGGCTATGTCAGAACTACCTTGAGGAAAAGAACAAGACAGTAGGCTTCAAATCATGGAATGGCCAGCACAGTCTCCAGACTTAAACCCCATCGAGCTGGTTTGGGATGAACTGGACAGAAGGGTGAAAGCAAAGCAACCTATAAGTGCAACACATTTGTGGGAACTTCTGCAACAGTGTTGGGAATAACTTCCCGAACAATATTTGATGTCCATTGTAGGAAGAATGCCACAAGTGTGTTAGGCGGTTACAGTATATCTGCAAAAGGTGGCTACTTTGATGAGTCAAAAATTTAGATTAAATTTTGTTAAACAAAATGATTCTATGATTTCTTTTTTATCTCCAATTGTTTATTTGTTCTATGCTTTAATTTCAGAGTACATTGAGACATTAACCTGCGTAAATTTCAATAAAAACTGGAAAAATGGGTGTGTTCTAAAACTTTTGACCGGTAGTGTGTATATATATATATATATATATATATATATATATATATATATACATACATACAGTTTTGCATTTTGTGCCCCCATTTTCTCCCACCCCATCTCAGTGCAAATGCGTGCATGTGGAGCACTTAGCGCCGTCGCGTTCGAACACCCTCCTTCATGTAAGCCCCTCCCGCCTGTGCTGTCACCGGATCTCCATCCGGCAGTGAGAGAACTACTGGGGGAAGACAACTTCACCGAAGAGGAGAGGAGAGCTGCTGTTGGGCAGCTCGATCAGCTCCCTCCCTCCCTCCCCTAACCGCTCCCCGTGACCCGAGGCTTGTTTCCTGAACCCACGTCAACAGCGTGGCATGAAGATTAACAACATTTTTTGCAACAGATATTTATAATATTTGGTGTTTCATGCAGTTGTACTGTGTTTCAAAAAATAATGCTATTTGAAACTTCATGAAGGTATTAGTCTCCATTTAGTAGAGCTAGCCTTGGTTTACCATCTCCTCTCTCCTGTGAGACCTCATTACGAATTGTACCTGTGTGACCCTATGTTAAACTTCAGTTGGTCTGTATCGACCTTTACCTGTATTACGTTGTTGCTTCCGAGTCTCTGCAACTGTGTCTATGTATTGTATTGTTTTTTGTCCAGGACCACTTTGAAAATGAGAATGCTCAATGGTGTTGACGCCTGGTTAAATAAAGTTTGATTGATTGATTGAAACTCCCGCTCCTGACTACACACAAAATGGCCACCAAACCACAGCATGATTACGTGATAGAGTGAGATGGCTGCAGCTACCTTACTGTACCCATGTGGCAGGGTCGGACTGGCCCACCTGGATACCTGGAAATTTCCAGGTGGGTCCCCTCTGTTGGGTTCCTGGCCACTTTCTAAGCTCTGAGATTCTTTGGTTGTATTTTCTATTTTTTAATTAAATAGGCCCTGTAAGTAAATTCATAATGCAAACACAGAGCTGGTGTATCATATTGAAGTGGAATAATTATATGAGTGTGACACCCTGGGCCCTCCCTTACCGATTTTCCAGGTGGGCCCTTGTGTCAACTTTCCAGGCAGGCCCTCTGTAGGCCAGTCTAACCCTGTGATACAGGGCTGTTACGTATAGCAGTCTGCCTTGTCCCAGTACTGTCACAGCAAAAAGCTATATTTAACTTCTGGAATTAGTCTCTAATTTTGGGGAACATCACAAAACAACTTTGTTGCTATCATGGATTATCTTTCTTTTTTAATGTGTTCCTACTATGGGATAAAACACTGCAGTAAAATATGGATGACTTTTCACACTAAAGACACTACCAAAAGTAGTCTGAAACTGAAATTAGCGATTTTCATGCCCGTATGAGCATTTTGAGAGGCAAGTGGAACCAGCAAGATTCCAGGCACTGGCCCACTTTAAGAAGGTGGCCACTGCCTCATTTGGACCACAGAGGCAGTATAGCACAGTGGGTTAAGGCTCTGAGCTACAAATCTGGAGACCTGGGTTTGAATCCCACAGCCCCCACTTGCATACTGTGTGACACTGAGCAAGTCCCTTAACTTCCTTGTGCTCCCAGGTCTCACCTGTAAACAAGCTTTCAGCTTAGTGTCTCTCTCTTGGTTAAAAGGAAAAAGAAGAAGCAACAGGGAAGCACCAAACCTAAAGCTGCAGGTCACAATTACTGTACCTTAAAGGTAATTTTTTTTCATCTTGCCCAATTTCAATCTCAAACATTTAAGTCACTCCATGAGATAAATAAGAATTTGGAAACACTGATCAAGGCTATGGGGGAAATGAATAGGAGAATACTGGCTATGGAAGAAAAAATGGCTGAGCGGGAGGTACAAACCAAACATAGTTTATTACAGTCCGTCATCTATGCAAATGCATGCAACCAACTAAGTCCGTACTGAGTAACAAAACTGAGTATATGGTGAACTCTCATCAAGCCCCAAATCTCTGTCTCATTGAGATGCTGAGGCCTTATTCAGATGGGAACTTGGCTGCTCATGTGAAAAGTATTATGTCCTCTTTTTCACATTTGCTTGTGTAGGCACAAGAAACGTTTTGTTACACTAAATGGCATTTCAGAGGTGTGTCACTGCCGAGCCCACTGCATCTCAAACTGGAAGGGGCTCGGCAGTCCAGGCCAATGACCATGCACTGTGGTCGTGACACCACTCGTTGCCTGCTGAGCAGAAAATTTGTGTAGTTGAAAGGACCAAAACCGCTCCTATCAGAGGGGGCTTCGGTCCTTTCATTTGCATGAAGCCAGTCAGTCAGCAAGCAGCTGATCGGCTTTCAGCATTTGCAAGGTTGCTACTGCCCCATCTTGGATTTCAGTCTCCCCCTCAGCTCCACAATGGCTCCACGGTCTATCTCTCTCTTTCTTTTTCTGTCTATTAAGCAGACCGGGATGCCCACCCTCGGTACCACTTCTTTCTCCCCCACACCTTCAGGTGGCTGGCTCACCCAGCCTTCCCACTCTTATTTATTTTTTTAACATATAAGCAGTTCAGGGTGCCTACCCCTGGTACCACTTCTCTCAACTCCCCTTCCCTCCAGGTATCCCACCCATGTTCCCCTATGAGTCCAACACTGGGGTACCCAATTCCAGTGTTGGAATATCCCTGAAATGAAGAAAATCACTCCTCAATGTATTTTTTTTAACCTGTAAAACAGAAAATGGTCCCTCGCTGATCTGCCACCCACACACACCCTCCACCCACCCCACCCCAACCTCCTACTCAGCAACCACCACCCTACACCTCTTATACTCTCCCACACACCCTCACTCACCTGAACATGTCCCAGGGCGAAGATCCACTCTCCAATCGAAGACAAATCTTGCTGCTGGAACCACCAACTGCAATATGAGAAACTAAGGCAAGTGTGGTTCAATGCATTTCAATGGGGTTTTGAACTTTGACGCATCACTTTGTCATTTTTACATGTTTTGGCCCCAGATTTTCAACATGGCCTTTTTCGGACCCCACCTCATGACCAATGGTGGTGGGAGTTTTAGGCCTGAGAGATGATTTTGTGGTCACATTCAGAAATCACCTTCATGGTGGGATTTGAACATTTTCACTGCCCTTCTTCATAAGGTGGGGTCATAAGAAGGCTATGTTGAAAATCTGTGGTCAAAATATGTAAAAATGGCAAAGTTATGTGCACTGAAATTTGACTACGTATACTCGTAACTTTGGTAATTCTAAATATTTTGACCCCAAATTTTCAACATAGCCATTTTTTCACACCACCTCATGAACACGACAGCAATCATTTTTCAAATCCTGGCCAAAATGTGCCTTTGCACCTGTGGCACAGAATGATGTTTCGGTGATGCAGAATGACATTTTGGCAAGGATCTGAAAATGTTCACCTACTGGGTTCATGAGGTGGGGTAATAAGAAGGCTATGCTGAAAATCTGGTGTACAAATATGGTAAAATGCCAAGGTTATGACTGACTGTTACAGTATTTCAATGTTCACTCACAACTTCACTAATTTTCAATATTCTGACTCCAAACTTTCAACACAGAAATTTTTCCACACCACCTCAAAAATGTGACGTGTGTGTCATTTTTTAAATCATGGATGAGATGTGTTGTCACACTTGTGGTGTGAAATGACATTTCAGCCAATATACTATAAATGGTGCATGTCATATTTATAAGGCAAATCATAAATAGTACCTTGAAAAGTTGGGGTCAAAATAAAAAAAATGTATAATTGTTTAACAAGCTTTATGTGTAGTGTCAGTCTTCACCCCAGCGACCGTGCTTTGTGATCCCATGCCAGTGAGCTGACTTCAGGGGTGAGCTCAGTGACCGAGCTGGATGGGGTGAGGGTGGGGGAATGGCACTGTTATGTGACATCTACCCCCCAGCCAGGGAATGAAAAATGCAGGGTTGTCCGCATGGGCCTGGGTACCATATAGTGAAAACAACTGTCCTCTTGGCATAGGGCCCTACACCTCTCCACCTCTCCAGTGGGTGGCAAAGTGCCTTGTGCATTTGTTGGCAGATGCACTCTTTGCCCTGTGCATCTGTATCTGTGGCCACATGTAAGCGCAAGGACCCCAGGGCCCTGCACTTCGGCAGCCAACCAGGCAGCCCCATGAATTCATCACATCCGTAGCTGTATGGAAGTGCAGGGCCCTTGGATGGAGTCTTCCCTCGATGCCGGGTGTCTGCATCTGTGCACTATCAGTACCAAACACCTGCACAGCACATACATGCAAGCAAACATTTGGCATTGACAAATGCTTGTTTTCAACCATATACAGAGGTGAAATAAGAATCTGCTTTCTAACTCCCTATCAAAAAAAAAAAAAAATGTAAATAATTTTGAAAACTGAGAGCCTAAACTTAGCAGTTCTACAATCACAGTTTCTTTTTTTCCCTCTCTGGTGCAAAGAAATTAAATCCTGCAAGCAGCAAGGCAGAAAAAGATCATTAATTATATGGGGGCAGCAGGATATACATTTTCCCTGATGTATCTCTAACCACTCAATGAAGGATGAAACGCTTACTGGAAATCAAAAATGTAATGACTGCGGCTGGTGCAGATCCAGTTCTGCTATACCTGGATAAGTGAAGGGTGAACCTCCCAAATAAAATTTGCCATTTTGTGGATGTGGGCCATTCACAAGAGTTTTAGGAATGCAATATGAGATTATCAAGTTCTCTTGAGGAATCTCAAGATCCAGATCAAACAGTGTATTTGCCAGTTACCCTAGGGGTACCTCTAAATGTATATAAATATAAATGGTAATGAGAAAGAAATACTGTGATCTTACTGCAAACTGAACCCAGGTCCCGAATACCGACAGTATTTCCCCGGCGAGGACGGACTGGATTCAACTCCCAGTCAAGTCACTTGTTAGTTTTTCATGGCGGTTAGTATTTCAGTCCCTTCGCAGTGGCTAATGCTCCACAATCAGTAATTACAATGCAAATCTGAGTACCTGGAGGGCTATGATCGCCAGATAATTTTCAGGTACTATGCTTTGCAGTGTATTGGGGTCTTGAAATTCTGTATACAAGTGATGAGGCATAACAGAATGTGCAGTCAGTCACACTAAGGTATACACACGCCTCGGGTTTGCTGTGAGGCACGAGGCAAAGCAGAGTGCCTTCAACCACCCAAGAAGTGCATATATCAGACAGTGACTACACACCTTGAAGTGTGTCATCACACTTGTAAAATGGGTGCAAAATTAATACGTACAGGAAAAGAAACACATGAAAAGGTGCAAGCAGGAGAGTAATGCATATCATGTAATGACCCCCCCCGCCTCTCATGGGGGGGTAACTTCGCACATGATCCCCCTAACAATGGGACTCCCAGGTTGGACCAAAAGGTATGAAAGTGCCTGGGGGGAGCCGGCTTGGGCCACTCCCGCAGGAAGAGGCCTGTGCCCCTACAAAAAGCTGGTCCAGAGTGTTTTCTTTATCCTCTTTGGAACAGTACAGCAACAGGATTCTCCCACCCACCCCACCCCCTTGTTTCATCCAGGCTGTGACAAAGAATTTTGTTTAGCTACTTGTCGCAGCTGAGGGTTCTGAATACTCATCATGAGGGGCAGTAAATTTATGTAAGATCCACCTAAAGGAGGCCTTATAGATGACACACTAGAGTCAGCTGGAGTTGGGTGACAGCCAGACTGGAGGTGCGACCCTGGGTGAGTACGCAATACAGCTAAGGGGGCGTCACATGGCAGAGGTGTGCACTGGAATGCATGACAGCCAGGAATGGTGGTCAGGGAATGCGGCCCTAGGCGGGCAAGCTTCTCTACAAAGATTCTGGAGGCTAGAGGTTCACAAAATCCAGTGGGGGGGGACAGGACTTTCTAGTGGACAGACATGGCCCCGGGCAGGTCTGTCTGACTATTTGAGCTAGACTTCCTCTATACGCATGGTTTGGACAGCTAAGGGTCATGCTCAGGTGAATGCATGAATTTTCTGCCCAAGGGGTCCTTGTTTAGTAATTCTACATGCACATATGTACTGTATATATTTCCATGGAGATGGTTTACCTGTAATAAGTTAGAGCGCCAAGCCCTTCTGGGCCTTTGGACTGCCACCGCAATCGTCCTCTTCAGGCAGACCTGGGACCCCGCTCCTCCAGTGGACTGAGAGACACAGTTCCCGCCTGATCCACAGGTCGGGCTGTGCTCCACCCAAAAAGCCACTACCGGAAAAGACACCTGCCCTGGCCTGACCCACGCCAGTGGATCTGGGCCAGAGATGCCTCCACACAAGCATCACAGGAGGGACAGCAACCTTGAGCCACACCGAGGGTTCGGTTTCAAGTGCGTAACTCCCCAAATACGTTAAGGCACCAGGCCACCACGGCTAGCAAACAAAGAACTGTTTGAATTGTTGACACCTTGCGGTAGCGGCTCGAGGTTGCTGTCCCTCCAGCAAGATATTCCCTGGGCTAAGAGCCACAGTTTCCGCCTGATCCACAGGTCGAGCCGCGCTCCACCCAAAAAGCTGCTACCAGAAAAGACATCTGCCCTAGCCCGACCCACGCCAGTGGATCTGGGCCAGAGACACCGCCACGCAAACATCACAGGAGGGACAGCAACTTCGAGCCACACCGAGAGTTCGATTGTAAGTGCCATAATTCTCCAGGTACATTAAAGCGCCAGGCCGCCACTGGTAGCAAACAAAGAACTGTTTTAATTGTTGGCGCCTTGCTGCTGATTGGCCAGGACTCCAAGTGCCTTCTCCAGATTGGCTGGAACTAGGCTCTGTTGTCTAATGCCCTATACAGCTCTAAGACTGACTTTATATTCTCCTTTTCTAACTGCCGTTTCTGAGTTTTTCAAAGTTAATTTCTATATTAGAGTGAAAAGGGTTACACAGCGCTATTTGAAACTGTATTTTAAACTCAGTACCTGAAACCACCCCTGTTCTCTCTAATAGTAGCCTTCTAAGTATTAGAGTTTATAAGTGAATTACAGCTCTTTTCTTGCCTTAGTATAGTAATTTACCCAGTTCTAAATACCAAGTTTTAGCAATCTCTGAACGTGATCTCTCCTTCCCTTTCTGGCTATCCTAAGCTACGCCTTTCTCCCAGAGTTAATGCCCTAAGCTATTCTTCTCCTTGAATCACTCTCCTAGCCTTCCTGTACTTTATCTCCCTCCCTCTCTCCCCAGACTCTCAGAGTGTCGAGCCCTTCTGGGCTCTTGGACTGCCGCCACCTCGTCCACTTCAGGCAGACCTGGGACCCCGCTCCTCCAGCAAGACCCTCCCTGGGCTGAGAGACATGGCTCCCGCCCAATCCACAGGTTGGACTGTGCTCCACCCAAAAAGCCGCTACCAGAAAAAACACCTGCCCCACGCCAGTGGATCTGGGCCAGTGGCGCCGCCAAGCAAGCATCACAGGAGGGACAGCAACTTCGAGCTGCACTAAGGGTTCCGTTCTTCTTCCCACCCCCTACCTCACCCATCCTGTGTGGACATTTCTTTATATAGGCACAGTAGGATCAGGTGACTAAGTGTCCAGTTCTTCATTGGTCCATTATAGGATCTAACCGCTAGGGGCTCCTTTCATTTTGGACCACACCGTCGAAAGCTAGGATCAGGTACCTGGATACGCCCCCGGGACAAGTGCCTATCATAAGCCCTACAAGTAGATTCTAGTCGTTTCACTACACTTACAGTGACTGACTTCAATCATGAATCGTCTAAAGTCTCTGGCAATATTGATGCAACTCCTTCTGATGATCCTCTTCTCTGCTATTAATGTACCCTCTACAAGTTACACCGTGGGCTGTTCTTATCCACTGCCCTCAGATGACTTCCATTTCTCCAACATACTCATCCTGTCCTTTATACGGCGTGACCTCACTCCCCTCCTAACTGACAAAGGCTTTAGCTACCTAGCTTTGTATGGCCCTTAAAATGTCTCCTTCGACAACTCACACTCTCCCCATTTATGCACTGGAAACTATGGGATATCCTGCCATTGGCCCTGCTACTCTCTGCTGATATTGAGATCAATCCGGACCCTACACATCACCTCTCTCACACTGACACATTGGTGAGCAGCACAAGAGGCCTCCTCATCGCACATCACAATGTTAGAAGCCTTGAACACAACTTTGCGGAACTTGATGTGTGGGTGACCCTTTACATACCTGACATACTCTGTCTGTCGGAAACCTGGCTCAAATTCTCCACTCTGGACTCATTTTGTACCCTGACCTCCTACGACCTCCTGAGAAGGGATAGACTGTCCACCAAAAGAGGGGGTGGGGTAGCCATATACTTCAAAAAACACCTACACCTCACTGCTATTAACACGACTTCCCTGCCCCACTGCGAATCACTACATGCAATCCTTACCCTCGTGGCTAAAATGTTACATATAATTTGTGCCTATAACCCCCCTAACAGTGGCCAAACTGGCCTAGATGAACTTCTAAACCAAACTTCTACAATAGCCAGAAAAAACGAAGTGCTCATCCTTAGGGACGTCCCCCCCACACACACACACACTCTTTTTCTCCTCTGGTCACGGCCTGTGGGGACTCTCTCAGGCATCCTGCCTGTTCCTGCCCACATGAGGTCCTCCCGACCCCAAGCCTCCTCTCTCCCCCCCTTCTCCCGCAGCCAGTACCCCGGCTTAACCCCTCCGGTGTGGGGCTACCCCTCCTCTTTGAGAGCTCTTAGAGACAGACCCTGGCTGCAGGTGAAGGCCCGGACCAAGGAACTGGAAGACCGCCTGAAATGGATCCGGTGGTGGGCATGGGGGTCAGGTGCTGTCGCCTACCCCGCAGAGCCAGGTTTTTCCTTGTTCTGGAGCCCTCTCCCCTTGCGTGGTGCACCCATGATGCCATGGCGCATGGCAACCCTGCCAGCATCAACCATGCTACTGAATGTGCTGTCCATGTTCTGCAGCACCTCCGATCTCCACTGGGGGCCACTGGAATGCTGAAAAAAACCCAGCCCTCCCCCAAGGAGAGGAGAGCAGCCCTGCAGGCGCTCGAGTCTCACCCTCGCCTGCCGACCCCCGGTGCCCAAGCTCACTCCCGAACTCAGGTCGCCGGCGTGGCACGAGGTGTGGCATCTAGCACCTCAACCTTCAGCACCACTGGGCAGGCATCCTTGGGGACATTTACATAAACTGGCTGGGGAAAGGCCAAACCTCGTCTCTCTCAAAGATTCAGAGTCACAACTTGCAACAGCTAATCTCTGACCCCACCTGGATTGCTCCTCAATCCAACTCTAGCACTCTCATAGAATGGGTACTAGCTAACCACACAGAACACATCTCGACTACTGGCACACTCACTGATGCCATTACACAACACTCACCTATTTTTAGCGTATAGAGTGTGGGCGCTGCGTGACTTATCTAACATCGACTGGACTGCCCTATACAATGCACCTAATGTGCAGGCTGCCCTTGACCTTATCCTTGTAAAATTTAAGGAATTACAGGATAAACACTTCCCACTTACAACGTCAAATCAAAGACAAACAAACAAGGTGGTTAAAAAAAGGACTTACTCTCCAAGATAAAGGAGAGGGAGGGACAAAAGCTGGAGCTGTTTTAAGTCTTCAGGTCTTCAAACTGACTACTACATCTACAGAACGCAGTGGAATGCTTCAAAAAGGCAATAAGAAGTACTAAAAGCTCCTACTGTAAAAATCTGTTAGTGAATGCGTCAGGAGACCCAAAAAAGTTCTGATTTCATATAAAAAACTTTATGGGCTCCAACCACTCCTCGACCCCCAATGATATGATCCTTAACAGAACTCACTGCAACAACCCACAGACCATTGCTAACTTTTTTAACAATCAATTCTTCGACTTAACCAAATACACTTCCTCCTTCCCTGCGTCATAAAATAATTAGATCTTCTGCATCTTCTAGCTCTGATATCATGGTCCCCTCCTTTCACTTCAAGGCTGTCACGTGACTGGAGATTTTAAAACTTCTTAGATCCATCTCTGACTGAACAGCCACTGGCTCTGATAATATTGAACCCAGGCTTCTAATGACTGCTGCCCCGCTCATAGCTGCTCCACTAGCTAAAATTTTCACCCTCTCCTTATGTCAAAGTCATGTCCCAGACATCTGGAAAATATCCAGAGTAACTTCTGTCTTCAAAAAAGGCGACTCCAAAGACCCCCTCAAACTACAGACCTATTGCCATCTTATCGGTTCTTAGTAAAATTCTAAAGAAACTAGTCGCTACTCAAACTACTGAATTCCTCCTCAACAATGACCTCCTCACCTCTGCCCAACACGGATTTCGCAAAGGCCACAGCACCTCCACTGTCCTGCTTAAGTTCACTACAAACACACTTTTGACCAGGAACTTGGATCTTCTCACCGGAGCTGTGTTTACAGATATGACAAAGGCCTTTGATCTGGTAAACCACTCTATTCTTGACACCCTGTGAACCAAGAGGTTTGCACCCAATGTTGTAACTTGGTTCAGCTGTTACCTATCGAACAGAATACAAGTCGTTAAGTTCAACTCACACTTCTCAGACCAGGCAACAGTAAGCGTTAAGGTACCCCAAGGCTCCATGCTGGGATTGCTCCTGGTTTCAATATTTATAAATAACATCACCACTAATCTTACCTCCACCTCCTCTATGCAGACAATATAGTCCTCTATGCTAGTTCTAAAAACGTATCTGAAATTAACCTGCGTCTATCCACTGACTTTCGAAAGACTCAAACTTGGCTCTTAAATCACAAGTTCATCCTAAATGAGACCAAAATACAAACCACGCTGTTTGGGACAAACTCTAAACTTAAGTCCTGTCATGCCAATTTTAGAATTTCCTTCTCGAATGGCTCACCTATTGGCATGGTGACATCCTTTAGGTACCTTGGGGTAACATTAGACCAATCCCTTAATTCTGATCTGCACATACAGGACACATGCAAATCTGTCAATTCCAAACTTGGTATGGCCTACCGGACAAGCCATGTACTTACACAAGCGGCTAGGCTGGTCATTGCTCGTGGTATACTCCTACCCACACTGATCTATGGAGTCATGACATATGCTGCCATACCTAAGTCTACCCTCCACCTCCGGGACATCACATACAACAATATCTGTCGCTACACCTCCTCCTTGAGCCGGCTTACACACCACTGCCACCTCTACACTGAACTGAACTGGCTATCACCATTCGCCACCAGACTATACCCACTTGGTTCTCTTGTTGACAGCATTATAAGATCTCAAAATCCTAAAACCTTAGCTGACTTACTTATTCTGCTTACATCTACCTACGACCTGCTCTCGGCCGACAACTCCCTCGTGCATGTCCCAAAATGCAACACATGCAAAGGTGCCAGTGCATTTGCCTATCAAGCTCCCCAGCTTTGGACAACCCTCCCTCTAGCTATTTTGCCAAGCTCCCTCTCATGCTGCCTTTAAAAAAGCGCTATACTGCCACCTTATCTCCTACAAATCAATGCACCTGCTTTAATCCACTGTAGTCCAGACACATCCGCCCCAGTGTCATGCCAGCCTGCTACTTGCCTCACTGCTTCCTCCCCCTCTATCTTGTCTGTAGCCTCTGCCTTAACCTCCACTTCCTATTTTTCTTATCTGCTTTCACCACCCCTCCAACCAGGCTGCCTCCCACCAGCCAACTCACTCATTCCCACCACTCTATGCTGCCTCTACCTAGCCCTGCCTATCCGCACCTTATACTGTATCACACTCCCTTTCTACCCATGATATAACTCCCTTGTCTGCTCTTTTCTAATGATCTTGTGACCAATCCCCTGTTTAGAAGTCATGTCCCTCTCAGGCTATCTCAGTCTACCCCCACGATTTTTACTTACACCCTTGCAAGTCCATCTCCAGCCACTTAGTTATCCCTCAACCTCTCTATATTGTCCACAGCCTCCTTACTGGTTATCCCTGATTTATGTTTTAGATTACTTGCACTTGCTATTTTTACCTGTTTTGTCGTGTTATAGCTATCCTTGATTCATGTTTTAATTGTACTTGCACTTGTTGTATCTGCCTGTTATTGTCTATCTTATAATAACTTGGAAACTTGATGTGATGTACCTTGTTGACAATACCACTGTCTTGTACCTCTGCTGTATAATATTGTTATAATGCTTCACTACCTTGTAACCTCTCGGGTCGTGCCTAAAATAGTCATCTCTATGGCTAGTGCACCCTACCTGGTTAATAAAAAGTATAGAGATAAAATGATTATGCTGAGTTAAGCCGCGTCCTTTTGTACGTAAAGATTGGTGTGCAGTGTTTTATTCATGGTTTAGGGGAGCCGTGTAGCAATGTGTTTGCACCAATGGTAGAGCAGCATTTTTCTTACACATTCTATAAGTTAAGGTATACTACTACAGCTACATGTTCCCATAGCTTAGGGAAGGCTCAGTAGACAATTTATGAGACATAAGATCCTAGATTAAACACTTCATCAGATAACAGTCAGCGAGTTAGGCATGCAGAAACAAAGGCAAGAGCACAAAACAGCAGTCGATGTTAGAGGTCCACTACGTAGCACAAGATGCTTTAGTTTTTATAAAAGTTTTCCAAATCAGCCCATCGCTGTGACTACGGAAAGACTAAGGTTCGAGTGCAATCCCCCGAATCCCACACCGGGGCAGATGCTCACCTCCCTGGATGGGACAGTGCCAGCCACCTAGCAATCATGCACCCCATACTTGCTGACCAAAAGCAGCATTGCTATTGGCTTACCCACCTGACCTATCCCAGACTGAGGAATGGTGTCTGCAGTTCCAGCAGCCCAGATTAACCATGTGAGGGACCAAGGGGAAAAAGAGGAGAAAACAAAACAATATAAAAATGTTTTCCAGCTGTTTGATTGGCTTCAAACATCACAAAAGTAAAAACACTCATCCTGTAAACATTCTACCATGTGGTTGAAACCAACCAGAGGAAAAATCAGATTTGTTCTAATCATTTTCTATATATTCCTATTTTAAAAGCTAAACAGACAATGTGGGGCGGAGGGGGGCAGAAAAATTAAATGACAGCTGTCCCTCCAGATGTGGGGCTGCTGAGAGGTACAGATGGATTCTGAATGGTAAAATGATGAATTTCCCTTCTAACATAATGAGACAGTACAGCAGTACAGATAGTCGGATTCTAAGAGATCCTCCTAATGTTGACTTGTTAAGAGATATGAAAATAGGAATTCTAAGTAGTAATATGAGGGACGTTCCTTCTAATGTGGGGCTGTTGAGGAATGTGAAGAGGGGTTCTGACAGGCTAAAGAAGACATGTCCATTTTAATGTGGGATAGTTGAAAGGTATAGAAGACATGTCCATTCTAATGTGGGATAGCTGAAAGATATAGATGGAGGAGTTCTGAGAGGAACAGTAAGTGACAACGGTCATCATGTCACTCCTAACTGTAATGTAGGACTGTGGAGAGAGAAAGTGAAAGCCCCCGCTAAGGAAGCGTCACACCTATGGTGCAAAGTGCCAGGATTCTTTGCTGTACTCCTTATAAGAATTTAGCTTTCCAATAAAGTTTGGGATTTTTATAGCATTCAAATCTGTAGTCTCCGGTTAATAAAGTTTGTGATTTTTGCAGCATTCAGGTTTGAAATCTCTGGATTTTTTGGTGCCTTTTCCACATGTGTGCACTGCATGTGTGTTCTGTTCCTAAAGGTGTTTTCCAGCAGCACTCACTCCCCTTCCTATGAGCAAGAGGCAGGGTTTCTCAAAAGGAAAGACATCCCTTCTAATGTAGGACTGTTTAAAGCTCGGGACAGAGGGGTTCTACAAATAAATTACCATAGTAATGTTGTTTCTTCTTAAGGATCCATCAATCAGCCTTACATATGACATCAGTCGGCAAGAGTGTGCTGCCCCAGATATAGAATGTCCATGCTACTAAGAGAATGTAAAATACAAGTTCAAACTCCACACTGTGGTCATGCTCCTCTTGCTGCTCGTAACATCAGATATTTTTTTATAACCAGTGGAGCAGTGACCACTAAAACTATCTAAATGGCTACTAAAATGTTTCTAAACATTTTTCTTTAAAATGCTTTAAAAAGCCAACCAAACTGAGGCAGAAAAAATGTATAACATAAACAGGATCAAATTTCTGAAATTGTTGAGAAATTGCAATAAGTAATGTTCAAGCAAACTTAAGAATTAATTCTTAAGTGGGCCTATTTTCAGGTTCTAGAAGGCAGGCAGGGTCAGGGTTCGTAAGTCTTACTGAGGGGATCTCGAGTAAAAACAACATTACTACAGCGAGTAATGTGTCTCTTCAAATAACAGGAATCCATCAATGAGATGCCTTATAAATGACAGATTCACTAGCAACACCTTGGGAGGATGGATGGGTCTTAAACCTATTTTAGGAAAAAAGTTCTGCAAGATAGCAATTCCAAGGCTGGCATCCCTCCTTGACTGCATGTCCAGACAGCAGTGCTTTGTGAATGTGTGTACTGTTTTCCAGGCAGCTCCTTTGCAGAGGTCTTGAAGAGGGATGTCCCTTGCGGCTGCCACAAAGGTCGAGGTACCCACTGTGGAATGTGATGATAGGCTACTGGGGGGGCATCCTGTCAGTTGCTTCACAGCAGAACTGTACGCAGGAAGCCATTCAGTGAGAGACAGTCTTCCTAGCTGGTGGTTTACCTTTGCCAACCTCTCCGTAGGTAACAAACAGCTGTGCACTCTGGCACCTGGCATCCCTTGTCCAGCCCATGTAGTGACCTGGTGTACTTTTTTTTACATCCAGACAGTGCAATTTGTGCTCACCTTTACTGGAATGTTCAGGATAGAGGACAGGAAGGTTAAGTGGCTGGTTTAAGTGGAATTTGGACGCCATCTTAGGTAGGTACTTCTTACTGGTTCTAAGGATTACCTTGTCCTTTAAAAAAGGATGTAGTTGGGATCTGTACAGAGGGCTTGCAGTTTGTTTACCCTCCTGGCAGATGATATACCAATCAGGAAAACTGTTGTCCATGTGACATATTGTAAGTCAGCTGTGACTATAGACTCAAAACGAGACTCCATCAGCTGGGCAAGACAGATGTTTAGGTCCCATGGAGAGACCGAGTCCCTTACAGGGGGATACAGATGGCTAAGGCCCTTAAAAAAACTTTTAAAAGAGGCTGTGAGGCCAAGGACTTGCCTTTGCCTACTGATATGTAGGCTGACAGAACTGACAGGTGTACTTTCAGAGTAGACAGTCTCAGACTTAAAGACTCTTAAGTGTACCACATAATCCATAACTGTAGATAGCTCTGCCTGCATTACTTTTATATTTCTGGGGACATACCAATATGAGAATCTCTTCCACTTGGAGGAATATGCTTTCCTTGTTGCTGGTTTCATGGACACCTTCAGCACCCTCAGTACTTTCTCTGACACATTCAAATTAGAAAATTCTAGCTCTTCAAGAACCATGTCCTCAGGCATAATGTTCCGAGGTCTGGGAATGTTTTGCTTCCCTGATACAGAGTCAGCAGGTAGTATCTCTGTGGCAGGTTGACTGGAATCTTGCTAGATAGGGTCAGAAGCAGAGAATTAAGCTTGACTGGCCCAGTCTGGGACTATCAGTATCACTGTAGCTGACTCTCCTGAGCTTTATGAGCGTGCTAATTGGGAACTGTGAGAAGGCATACAACTTCTCTCTCCAATGCAGAGCTAGGGTGTCTGGAATTGTGGCCCTGGCTGGTGGTCTGCAACAAAACTTTGGGAGATTATTTTTTTCTCCTAGCAGGCAAACAGATCCATTTCTGGAGGAGCCCATCTTCTGAAGACTGAAAACAGCACTTGCTGGTTCAAGGTCCACTTGTGGTTTCCCTGGCTGATTCTGCTTAGGGAGTCAGCCAGCACATTGTCTTTTCCTGGCAGATATACTGCAGAAATCATTGTGTTCAGGCAGAAAGCCAGATCCCATATCCTCATAGCTTCTCTGCACAGTTTTGAGGATCTTGTTACTCCCTGTTTATGTAGTACATTGTTGTAGTATTGTCTGTCTGATTTTGGACAGACTGACCCTGCAGCTGGGAAGAAAGGATTGCATTGTCAGCAATGCTGCCTGAGTTTCAGAAGATTTATGTGCTCCTGAGGGCTCCAGATGTCACTTACTGTGAGATCCCCCAGGTAAGCACCCCATCCTAGGAGTGAAGCATCTGTTTAAAGAACTTTAGTTGGGGATTGTAAAGCAAGCAATAATACCTGACAGGGTGGGTGGTATTGGGCTATATCCCCCCACTCAGGGGCATAATGAGGCCCGACGCTATAGGCAGAGGGTCTTATAGCTCCTGGAAACAAAGATATTTGGTTTTTTTGGGTGGACGCTGTTTAGACAGCGCAGTATAGTGCCACGCTGTTTTGACATGTGACATTATGACCCCGTGCTGTATTAGGAGAATAGTATTTCATTTGTAGTTAGCTCTTTTCATTCTGAGAGTCCGCTGCATCACCTTAGGATTGGAGTGTTACCCGAAATTTGTGTAAAGAGTAGAGTCAGTATAACAATTATCAGATGATCCCGACGAAAGAACAGAAATAATATTTATTATTGTGCCATCCGCCCCTTTCATCAGCGGAGTCAGTAACCTGTGTGTGGTGTGTAGCATGGAGTTGGCTTGTGTCTGGATTCATGCACTGCTGAAGTTGTTGGAGCACTGCTGGTGGGAGCTGCTGTGCTGAAGAGTTGGCTGTAGAGCACTTTGAGAGCCCAATCAGTCGGCGTTTCCACAGTGAAGAGTTGCAGGCAGCAGTGGTCGAGACCTGGGGAGTGGGTCAGGTGTCTGTGGGGCTCTTGGGCAGTGCTATTTGGCCCTGATCTATTGAGGAGCATTCTGTGGTCTGTCCTGTTTCAGGGGAAGCTGTCTGAGTGACTCCCATGGTGGTGGGGTCGCCAAGGGCTCAGTTCAACCCAGGGTTCGAACAGGGCCGAGAACAATTTTTTTCTTCGCTTTGCCGTCTTTAGAAGTACGCCACCAGGGGAAAGAAGCTCCTGGAAGAACAAGAATTTTACCAAGGGACATTCTGGGTAAGAAGAAGATAAAGAACAAAGACATAACTGTAGATGCTGGGTTGCTTGGGGCTGATTGGCTCTTTAATGAAAGAGGATATTATTTTATCATTTCATCTTTTATCTGGACTGGAGGCAGTAAGAGTACCAAAGTGATTATAAAAACTGATATACTGTGAATTCCAGATACCTAAAGAGTGACAGCTCTTGTGGCCTCTGAATATTATTCAGACTTTAACCTGAGGGGTGAGAGTCCCTTAGGCTCCCTCTTTACAAAGACTATAACTGACTGGGTAAACTCCAGAAACTGTTCTATAAATTATCAGAATTTAGACACTAATTATTTTGAATATATAATGGCCATTCTCTCTCATTTAAATGAAAAAGTAGACTCTCTCTTTTTTAAAACTGCATGTTTGATACTGGGTGGGGGGATCTTTGGGTTTTGTAGATTGTAACAGTGAGTAGAGTATGTGAGTGGTGTATGTGTGAGCGACTGAGTGCGTGTGAAGTATTTGGATGGTGTATGCTTGAATAGGTGGGTTGTTAAGAGTGGTGACTTGGTAATGAAAATTTTTATTGGTTATCAGGGATGTGCTGGCTAGGAGACTCGGTGGTCAGGCACTATTCTCCCACAGAGCCCCATGATCTCCATCCCTTCGACAATCTCCCTTTAATATCTGAAGTGTATACTCGCTGTAGAGCACTGGAGATTGCTAGAAGGAGGAGGGGGTGGAGGTTCGGAGAGCTGGTGGGGGTGGTTTAGGGTGGTGGAGTCGAGAAGGTGCCCTAGAGCAAAATGGGCCCAGGAGAGGAGTCCCCCCTGCCTGGTTCCCATACCCAAGGGTTCCACAAACAGTGGGCAGGCGGCTGGATCTACGTCATCTGCCTATCCTTCTTGGGCAGTGTTGTGCAATGCCAGATCCATAAAAAACAAGACGACAATTACTTGCCGATCTTGTTGTAACAACTGATCTGGCCTGCATCACTGAGACCTGACTGGACAAAAATGCTGGCCCGGTTTTAGAGGCAGTTGTTCCGGCTGGGTACTCGGTGGTACACTGCCCGAGAAAGGATCGTAGGGGTGGGGGAGTAGCCATTTGTCTTAAATCAGATCTGGGCCTTACAGCCATTCCATCAGGAATAACTGGATCATTTGATTGCATCACAGTTACAGGTTGCAGAATTCTCCTCATCTACCATTCAGCCGGAGAGGAGAGAGAATTCCTGCAGGAAATCGTGGACTTCATTGTCGACCTGGTATTGGAGTCCCCCAAATGGATTATTCTGGGGGACTCCAGTGCCTGAGTCGACGATGAACTCTCATAGTTTGGTCAAGATTTCCTTCAATTAATAAGTTCATTTGGCCTAGTACAGGTTATTACCACTGCAACCTACATCCACGGCCACTCACTGGATCTAGTTTCCTGCTTGGGAGGGAGATCGCTGACCTGGTGGTGGAACTGATGAGTTGATCTGACCACTTTCCTGTCAGGTTCAGATTTGAGGCTCCCCCCTTATAGACCTGCCCCTATGGAGATGGTCCAATACCGCCCCTTAAGGAGATTGTCCCCATGTGGTCTGATGGAGGTATTGGACCTATCAGGCATGATGAATGTATGCGCAGAACCAGGGGAGCTGGTGGTGGCCTATAACATGGCTGTTACCAGTGCACTCGATTCTGTAGCACCTGTCCATGTTTGCCCCCTCACATCCCGACAGAAGTCTCCCTGGTTTGATAAGACTCTGAAGGAGACGAGGAGGAGGGGTCAAAGGTTGGAGTGGCGCTGGAGGAACTCCGGTTTGGCAGATGACAAGTTTAGATTGGTAGCCCATTATAAAGACTATTAATCAGCAATCTCCTGCAAGAAGGCAGTGTTCCTGTCCAAGGGGATTGCTGCTGCAATTAACTGACTAGCTCAGCTCTTCTGTACTGCTGACAGGTTGTGCAATCCAACCTGTCTTCAGTCTCAGGGAGCCTTTTTTACAATCTAGATGTGACGAGTTTGCTCAGTTCTTTGCCGATCAGATTGCCAATATCGGATCGGAGATCCAGTCAGCACCCTCAAATGGACCATGCAGTGACGGGCTTGAGGTCGCAAGTACTCGGTCTGTCTGGGCTGACTTTGGACAGCTGGATGTTACGAATGTTGTGCAGATCATTCAGGAGGTGCGGCCAACCTTTTGTAGTTTAGACCCAGGGCCAACAAGCTTCTTGGTGGGGTGTATAGAGGTCATCGGCCCGGTCTTTGCTAGGATAGTCCAGTGTTCTTTAGTGACAGGGTTTTTTCTAGAACCCCTGAAGGAGGCAGTTGTTAGGAGCCAGACACCCTAGCACACTACAGGCCGGTCTCTAATCTGTCCTTTATGGCCAAGGTAATTGAGAAGGTGGTGGCCATGCAACTGGAAGATCATTTAACCATTCACAACATCTATGACTCTCTCCAGTCTGGTTTTAGGAAGAGGCATAGTACCAAGACTGTCCTCATCTGGTTAAATGATCTCCTAACAACGAGGGATCAAGAAAGTCGATCCATCTTGGTACTCCTCGATCTCTCTGCGGCATTTGACACTGTGGACCATGGGGTGTTGACAGAGCGCCTGCGGATTTGCTGTGGACTGGCAGGTACAGTCCTCAGCCGATTTGAATATTTCCTCATGGGCAGGACGATGAGAGTAGTGTCAGGAATTTTTTCTTCTGATCCCCTGCCCCCGTCCCCTTACGGTGTTCAAAGCACCGGCATTATGGCACCGGGCAATCAGGACACCAAATGTGGGATGCGCTCCCCCTCCCCAAAGTCCACCCACCCCATAGTAGGAATCTATTTGTAGGCGTGGGATAGAAGGGGTGCGGGGGCGCAGCCCCCTGCAAGAATAATGATTGGTGACATTGCCGACTGGCGCCCTAATTGCCCGGTACCAGAACACAGGCACATTCCAATAGTGGAACTGCCTGTCTTGTGGGGTTCCGCAGGGCTCGGTCTTATCCTCCATGTTGTTCGCAGTGTATATGCTGCCATTGGGGGGAGATCATAAGGAGGTATGGGCTGAGTTTTCACTGCTATGCAGATGATACTCAGCTCTACATGTCCTTCACACCTGGGCAAGAGGAAATGGTCTTGGTCTTTAACAAGTGCCTCTCCGAGATCCAAGACTGGATGAGGACCAATTGGCTGAAGTTAAATCTGGATGAAACTGGAGACCTTGTCGCCAGGACGTGAGGGTGCAGACAGGTCAGATCTCTGGAATCTGGCTTGGGGACTCCCAGTTGCTCGCCTCAGATAAGGTGAAAAATCTGGACGTTGTGTTTGACTGCAGTTTGACCATGTGTGTTCTGTTCCTAATGGTGTTTTCCAGCAGCACAGGTATCAGCTGTGATCAAGGGCTCTTTTTACCATCTGAGAAACATCGCCCAGATCAAACATTTGATCTCCCCTGGCAACATGCCAACTTTGGTTCACACCTTTGTGACCTCTCACCTAGATTACTGCAACGCCCTATACCTAGGGCTACCAGGGGTTGATCTACACTGACTGCAGCTAGTGCAGAATGCGGTGACCAGGTTGTTGACTGGCTTACTGAGATCTTGCCATATCACACCTGTGCTCCGCTATCTGCACTGGCTGCCGATTAACTGGTGGATCACCTTCAAGGTTGGCTTGCTGACCTACAAAGCCCTACATGGCCAGGGACCCAGTTACCTACAAGATCTGCTTCGCCCCACCACCCCTCCCGCCCCCTTCGCTCCACTGACAAGGGATTGCTAGAGATTCCCAGGGTTAAATTGAAGTCTTCTGGTGCCCATACATTTGCTTTTGTGGCCCCCACCCTGTGGAATTCTCTACCTCACTAGGTTAGAGAGTGCCAGACCACTGAACATTTTAAAACCGAGCTGAAAACATTCTTATTTAGCCAGGCCTTCCCTGATGGGGTTAATTTATGATTTTAAGAATACTGATTTTAATTAACCTGTTATTCCTACAGTGTGTAAAGTGCTTTGACTCACTGAAATTTGCGCTGTACAAATAAAGTATAGATTGACTGACTGACAGTCAGTGAGGTCAAACGCTAATGATGTAATGTGGGTCAGCAGAGCAAGAAATGTCAGCTGCCTGGCTAAGAGCTGTTCCACACATCACACCTACTAACATCAGGTAAACAATCTTCTAATTAAACAAAGGGAAAGAAAAAGTACCTCGGACATAAAAGGTAATGGTTGGCTGCTTTTAAATGTAATATTAGGTTTAGGCAGTACACTAGCTTTAACAGGAATCCCAGGTTCTGTAGATTGCTTCTTACCTGCTGTATGGAGCACACTGCCTCTTGTTTTGTCTTCCTTGAGACTAGCCAGTCATCTAGGTAGGGAAAACTACTATACTTTGTTTTCCTAGGTGAGCTACCACCACAGCTAGGCACTTTGTGAATACCCTTGGTGTTGAGGGGAGACCAAAGGGAATGGCTACAAACTGATACTGGCAGTTTCCCCAGACTGAACCTGAGATATTTTCTGTGGCTGGGTCTGACTGGAATGTGGAAATAGGCAAACTTCAGATCCAGTGACCCCCCCCCCCAATCAATCTTCTGACTGTAGGGATGGTATCACTGTGCCCAGTGTGTGACCATTTTGATATGCTTGTTCAGATATCTTAAGTGTAAAATGGGTCACCAGCCCCCAATTTTCTTGTGGGTCAAGAAGTATACTGAAAACAGGCTCCTGGTGCTCCATGGGTAGGGTTACCACCTTTTAAGAAGTCCAAAGTGGGACATTTCTTATTGAAACATGATTTTTTGCAGGGCAGTACATGACCTCAACCAATACAACAGACTTGTTTTCTTTATATAATCAGAATTAAGGCTAATAATTGTGGTTTCTTAGTTGCTTCTATTGTTTCTTATCATTTTAAGGTATTTTACTTAACATAATACAGTTTTCTGCAACATTTAGTGGAAAGTTAGAAAATATTTTTTCTACTATAAAGTCAGGACATGTAGTATTTTTCATGTTTTTTTGGCAGGACACAGCTGCCCAAATCAGGACTGTCCTGTGAAAATCAGGACAGGTGGTAACCCTATCCACGGGGTATGGACTTTTCTACTGCTTTTACCTGCAGCAGTTTCTTTACTTACAATTCCAGAAGAATTCTTTCTGTTGGTGAATGAACCGGGTTTTGGTCCCTACAGGTCTGGAAACCTTTAGAACTGCAAGAGAACAATCCATGAACCACAACTTCCAGAATCCATTTATCTGTCGTAATTTTTACCCATTCCTGGAAGTAGTGGGTCAGCCTTCCCCCCACCCACTGGCAATGTTTGACTGGTGACCTGGGCAGAATTGTCAGGGATTTTGCTTTGGCTGGGACTCTGGGGCTGATGCTGCAGCACACCTGGAGCCCCTCCTGCCTCAGCAGTAACCTCTCTCAGGTTGGTACTCATAGGCAGCAATAGGGTCTTGGGATAGTAACCCCTGTCCCTGCCTCCCCTGCCATAAGACCTATAGGAGGGGCCTTTTCTTCCTCTGTGTTACTCTTAAAAGTGGACTTATGTGTCTACTTTTTCACATTAGCCTCTGTTTTGTCACCAACTAGAGAATTTCCCTCAAAGGGGAAATCAATATCTTTAGCCTGCGTGTCCTAGGTAAGGATGGCAGCCCTTAACCAGGCAAACTGCCTCAATCCTACTGCATGAGCCAAGACATATGAAGCAGAATCATTAGTGTCTACAGGCATGTGGAACTCATGTTTAGTGGCATCCTGGGTTGACTTTTCATTTTTTTTTTTTTGTACCTTCTATCTATTCCCTCCATCCGCATGGGGTCTTCCCCCATCAGCCTTGTTACGCAGAGTCTCATCATCCCTTACATCTACCAGCCTCTGCCACAGCCCGGCTGAAGCAGGGAGAACCATGGTTTACCCCCCCAAGGAGGGTTCCTCCCGGGGAATGGGAGGAAGATTGCATCACCCTTCAGCCCCTGCCCCTCAAATCGGGCTTTGCTTGGAGGTGCTGGGTGTGAACTCCATCAGAGGCTTCATTCATGTGGCAGAGGTGTTTTCTTGATCGTTTACCCCGCCCTGGCTCAGCCATGCAATGCGCACCAGTGCAAGGCATGCACACTCCTGCTCACGCTTACAGGAGTGCCACCGCAGCCAAACCTCTTGCCAGAGATCCCGATGCTGCTACCACCCCAGTGTCCACTGGCACTGGGATCTTCACCCCCTCCAGGAAAGGAAAGCAGTCCTCTGGACACTTAATCCTTTCCTCCCCCACCAACCTGAGTCCACTCTCGAACCTGTGTCGCTGGTGTGGCGTCCAGCACCTCAACCCTCAGCGCCACCAGGCCAGCCTCAGGGTTGACTTTTTAATGGTAGCCAGATCTTGTGCCATGTCACCATTCACTTTAATTACTCAGGGCCTGCAATGCATTCCCCAATACTTTCTGGTACTAGGTATCCCAAATAAGCTGCCTAACATAGAAGCAGGGAGGTTGTAGTATACACTTTTTTCAGCCATTGTCCAGGTTCATGGAATTCTCGTGAGGAGGCTAAGGAGATAGGCACCTTGGCCTTCTCACAAGCAGCTGCCTGCTTTCCATTGCCTGGGGGTGCTCCTCCCCAGCCTTCTCTATGGTGCTCCAGTGTACTTCGCAGCTTCTAAGGGCACTCTCCTCAAATGGGATATCACATACAATAGTATTTGCCATTTTGTGTCAAAGTCTCCCAGAATCATTCACCATTGCTCCCTGTATGATAAGCTAGGTTGGCTCCACCTGTCTTTCTTGTGTGATCATAACTGTGAAGGTGTGACATCCAATATAATACTAAATGGTTAGCCTCTATCCCTTGCTTCCACTCTTCAGACAGTGAGTAGTGGCTACCCCTTGAGGTCAAGTGAAAATACCCCTGCTTGCTGTCCCTAGTGTCAAAACTCGTGCTGGTGAAGCATTCTTTGCTTATTCAGTCCCACAGTTAAGGAACTCCACTCCTCCAGACATTCGAAAGTACCCCTCTGCACTTGCCTTCCGCCTAAAGTATTGTGAACATCTCCTTGGCTTGGCACACTGCTCCTGCCGCGGTACCTGAACAATTTCCCTACTTGGCACTCGTTTTAAATGATAATTGTTGATTTGTCAGCATCGTCCCTATGTGCCCTACTGTACTTTCTATGATACTAACATACTAAAATGCCAGCAGAATAGGCCTAATGGTCTTTCGTGTCTGCTCGTTTGATTAGCCCCTACCCTGGGAGCTGACCATGCTGCCCCCCTCGCCCTCTCTGGCTTCTCCCTTCCCAGTCCTGAATATTCTCGCTGCACAGGACTTTGCTTCCAGAACCCTCCCCCTGTACCCATCCCACCACCTCTTGAATCCCTCCACTGTCTCTGCTTCCACCAGCCCCCTTGGCAGCGCATTCCATGGCTTCACCACCCTCTCAGTGAAGTAGCACCTCCTCCTTTCTCCCCTGAATCTCCCCCCTCCAGCTTCCACCCATGCCCTCTAGTTGCCCCCCCCCTTCCTTCGGAGCACCCTGACTGCTCCTCTCCTATTTACCCCCTTCATGTACCTGAAGACCTCTATCATGTCTCCCCGGTCCCTTCTCTCTTCCAATGTGTACATATTTAGCTCTTCGAGCCTTTCCCATAGGTCCCGTCCCCCAAGCCCCAGATCATTTTGGTTGCCCTCCTCTGGACCCTCTCATGATCATGAATACTGTTTCTAAATTATTATTCCTTCTACGATGTGTCTTGTCTAAAGTTATATACTACTTCCCCTCAGAGTTCATGTACTTCAATAAATCTTACTGAATGCTCTGCAAATCATGTTTTTTTCTGTTACAGATACATTGCTATGTTCACGTTTTTGTCTTCCCTCCACAGTATATTAAATGCACTGAAAATTTTGTATTTACTTTATAGTTTTCTTTCCACTGTATTTTTGTAACACAGTGTATTGCTACTGTCTGCATTTTGGTTGTAACTTCCCAGGTCGTATTGCAAGTTCACTTCTAAATCACGCTGCTTTTATTACAGCCAAAGTTTTTACCTGCAGTGTTACTGCAACACAGCTTCCAAGATGGGAGTAGCACACATGGCCAACAACTACTCCTTTTATCCTGTAAGCCTAACCTCTGAATACGACACATGACGCAGAGCACCCACACAAGCACTAACTGTGTGTCAGACCCACCCTCTGGTGGCACCTATAAGTAACAGGCGTCAGAGGAAAAACATTTATCCTTTAAACTCTTACAGTTTATTTGTAAACAAAGTAATCCCATTAGATCTTTTATTAATATGAAGGACTACTGAATATGGACCCCTAATGATTGTGCTTCAGATGCCAGTATACTTATCTTTCCTCTCACTTACATATGAAAATTTAACAGATGTAAAACTAACACGTGGGAGGGGGGTGAAAAGTAAGCCTATTAAACAGCCACATTTATATGGTTGTAACTTCCACTTTTAATAGCAAGCTAGATAGCACTGATAACCTTTATAATGTGGTTGTCACTCAATACATTCATTTAAGACAAATTTCAGATTAGTGGTCTGAAAATAATTGATAAAAAAGGCTTCCCTTAACAATAATAGCTGTAATAAAAGCAGCATGATTTAGGAGTGAACTTGCAATATAAACCTAAATGTAAAACTTTTCCACTTGCAGTTGAATTTGCAGCATAACCCTAAGAGACCTGAAAAAAGACGCTAAAAATATGAGTAAAGGTTAGCATTTGCTTTGTAAAACCTTGAGTCCCTTTGTTTCCATTAATACCATGTAAGAAACTGTTCACTAGGATGTTTTATGAATAGAAAGGGGAATGTGTGAAGTTATTAAAGAGCAAGAAAAGATAAATTTACAACTTGTTTACGAGTAATTTTAGTATTTGTGAGAAAATGTATTCTTTATGGAATGACTGCCTAAGTGTAAATGTGATTGTTTATTTATTTGTTTGTAGTTACTTTAAAGACTAGAATAAGGATCTTGAGTGTGGATTATGCATAGGACCTCAGCAAGGTTGGTTTATTTTATTTTGTGTGATAAGATTCAAAAATATTTATTTTGTAATGTATTTGTTTTTTTTTGGAAACATTTATTATTTTACTTTATCTTTCAAGTTGGGAGTCAGAACAATCTCAAATGCTGCAAAAAGAATATATATGTAGTTAAAGTGGCTTATACAGAATTTTTTTTTTCTTTTGAGATGGATATAATTAACCTTGATAGTCATAAATCTTTCATTATTTTTATCTATGCAATATATTAGATCAGGGGTTCTCAAATGGTGAGGCCAGCCTCCCTGGGGAGGCCCCAACCCGTTCCCAAGGGAGGCTCAAGCAAGTCTTGAAAAAGTATTATATTTCAATTTGGAACTTTATAGATTTTGTGTGAAGGGATAAGGCAAACTGAAAGAGGATAATAGTAGGTGAATTTATTCTACAAATCTGTAACAGGGGTTGTACTGTACACTGGAGACATGGCTTATTTCAGGTGTACCTAGGGAAGGGTAGTGAAAGAATGCAATTCAAAATGTAACTGCAAAACACTCAAGTGATACAAAATGAATAAAAGTGCAAACAAATTAAGAACATTAAACTAACAATGCGAACAATTGATCAATTAGACTGGCTGCAGAACTGTCCAAATACAAGAGTTAACCATATAGGTACTAGGAATAAGAGCAGGAGGAGCAAAATGATCCCTGAGAAGTTGCTAAGAGCAGGATGAGAGAGGAGAGACAGAGGTCGCAGGAAGGTTATTTCAGATAGAGGGAAACAGAAAAAACAGTCTGACCCATGAAGGTATGGCAGTAAGGGGTTACAATGGTTCGAGATTCAAAATATTGGAGCAAGTAGGTTGTCTTGTTTGGGGTGGGGGGTTACAATGAGCCTAATAACATGAGAACCAGCTATGCAAAGAGGTTTCAATTTATTCCTGATGTCTGTGAAAAGTAGGTTATTTTTCTATGGGGAAGCCTAAAAATATTTCAGTATTTTGAGGGAGGCTTAAGATCTTTTCCATGGCTTAGGGGAGGCTCACTATGACAAAGTTTGAGAACTATTGTATTAGATTAACCACTTCCCTGAAGAAGGGGAATCCCAAAACACTGGATTTAACAATTTACTGGATGTTAAGAATAACATTTTTTTTCCTCCGGAATATTTGGTTATTCTTGAGTTATCTGAATGAAGGCGAGTGGGACAATACTCCAGTATATCTTTTTGTGGACTCAGCATGCTTTACTAGTTTGGGCCTCTCCTCTTAAATATTAATCATAAGTTTTTTAATTTTTTTGAGGATTGGCTGATCTGGAAAACCTTTTCTGTTCTTAACCAGGTTAACAAAAACTAAATAAAATGATCAGGGTGGACATATACTGTAGGTATTCCACCCCCTTGCCGTACACCTGATACTTTTTATTCCACTTTTTTTAATCAATGTCAGTAGCTGAATTGGGTGCTGGCATGACTTCTGATGTGGCCTTGTGGACAGATTTGTGGATGGGGTACTACTTGTCTCCTTAAAGGGGCTAACCCCATCATGTCCACAAACTCCAACTCCTCTTCATCCTCCTCTGTTTCATTAGAGGGACTGTTGAGGGCATTCACCATCTGTTTGATGCCAGAGTATATATTCAATTCAATTCAATTCAACTTTATTTTTAAAAGGCGCTTTTCTTAAAATCAAAGCGCCTGTACAGATACATATAATAATAAATATAATAAGTCAAACTAATAAAAATCATTAAAAGCTATATTAAAAAGGTGGGTTTTCAGCGCTCCCTTAAAACTAAGGACAGTCGGGCAATCTCGCACCTGACGAGGTAGAGAATTCCACAGGGTAGGTGCCATAAAACTAAACGATCTAGCACCAGATGTTTTCAAAGCGTACCCTGGGAATCTCTAGCAATCCTAGTCAGTGGATCGGGAGGCGAGAGGGACTATAAGGCAAAGGAGCTCTTTCAGTAGTGAGTCCCAGATCATGTAGGGCTTTATAGGTCAGCAAACCAACCTTGAAGGTAATTCGGCCAAAACACTGGCAGCCAGTGCAGTCATGGGCACAGGCATTTATGTGACTGGATCTAGAAACTCCAGTCAACAGCCTGGCTGCCGCATTCTGCACCAACTGCAGACATGTTCAACCCCGACAGCCCTAGGTATAGGGAGTTACAATAGTCAACCGGGAGGTAAAAAGGCATGGATCAGTGTTGGAAGGTCCTCTGGAGGAATCAAGTGCTTCACCTGGCAATATTCCTCAGATGAAAAAAGGAATTTTATGACCGCTGACACCTGGGATTTAAGTGTCAAATGGTCATCAATTATTACGCCAAGATTTACGCACCTGGTCTGGGTCGTCAGCTGGACACCTCAAGCCATAGGCCTGAGGGTGATCCCTCTGGCAGACCCATCCTCACAGCGACCTTTATCACAACCAACACCTCAGTTTTCTCCGGTTTAACCTCAGCCAACTCCCATTCATCCAGTCTTGGATTTCTTCAAGGCAGTTATTAAATACCGACAAGGCAGCATCCTGACCCGCACAAAAGACATATACAGCTGGGTATCATCTGCATAGCAGTGAAAACCCAAACTGTACAATCTAATAATAGCCCCCAATGGTAGCATATACACCAAAAACAACATGGAGTGCTAAATGGAGCCCTATGGCACTTCACAGGGCAGGGAGAATGATGCTGAGGAAAAAATTCCCGACACCACTCTCTGAGTCCTACCCTCAAGGTAAGATTGAAACCATCTGAGGACCGTACCAGACAGTCCACAGACTAACCGCAGGCGCTCCAACAGCACACCATGGTCAACGGTGTCAAACGCTGCAGAGAGATCAAGTAGTACCAAGATGGATCGGGTCCTACGATCTCTTGCCATTAGGAGGTCATTTAGTACCCGTACGAGCGCTGTCTCGGTACTATGCCTTTTCCTAAATCCAGACTGGAGCGAATCGTAGATATTGTTGTTGGTCAGATGATCCTCTAACTGCACTGCGACCACTTTCTCAATAACTTTACCCACAAAGGGTAAGTTAGAGACTGGCCTGTAATTTGCTAGACAGTATGGGTCTAAGGAGGGTTTCTTTAATAGAGGCTTAACTATAGCCTCTTTAAGGGGATCTGGAAAAATTCCCCTCTCCAAAGACTTCCATACGATCAAAGCTAGGACTAGGCCAATCTTATCCACGCAGCCCACTAAGAGGCGCGTGGGACCAGGGTCCAAATCACAGCAGGTCGGTTGCAGTGCTTGAATGATCACCACAACATCCTCGATTATGGGAAGGCTGAAGTCAGACCATTCCAACTGGGTGTTTGACATCTCCTGATGACCACCGCCGCTCCCATTAGGAGGGGAAGAGCGAATGTCCGATCTGATTTTGACAACCTTATCTGCAAAGAAGAGAGCAAACTCCTCACACCATTCTTGAGATAAGGCTCTTCTGGGTTGAAGACAGACTGGATTGCACAGTCTGTCCACAGTCCGAAAGAGCTGAGCCGGTCTATTCTGTGCAGCCGCTATCTCTCTGGACAGGAATTCTGCCTTCTTACGAGAGATTTGGATTGATAGACCAAATAATGGTCCATCAAACTAAAGCTTATCATCATCACGACCGGACTTTCTTAGCGCCTCTCAGCCTTACCAACTCTCCTCAATTCCTCATGGTCTCATCAAACCAAGGAGACCTGGGGCGAGGAGTAAGAGGACGAACACGAACTGGTGCAATAGAATCCAGGGCCCCTGTTACTGCCTCATTATAGGCATGTACCAGATCACCTGGATCCATGCAATCTATCGGTAGGCTTGATAGGTCCAACACCGCCATCAGGTCTTCTGGGGATACACCCCTCAAAGGGCGGTATCGAACCATCTCCATGGGGGCAGACCTAACGGGGTGGCCTGAAAACTGAACCTAATGGAGTGATGGTCTGACCATCCAACCGGTTCCACCACCAAGTCAGATATCCCCATCCCCAGAAGGAACACCAGATCCAATGAGTGTCCACCCACATGGGTCGAGGAGGAAACCACCTGTGTGAAGCCCAGTGATATCATCAACTGGAGGAAATCTTGACCAAACCGAGAGAATTCATCGTCGACCCAAGCATTGAAGTCCCCCAGAACCAACCATCTGGGGGACCCCAATGTTAGGTCGACAATGAAGTCTGCGACTTCCTGCAGAAAACATTCTCATCACCTGGTGGACGGTATACGAGGAGTATCCTGCACCCCACACCCTCGCCCACAGTGTACTCAAAGGATCTGGTGACTCCCATGGCACCTCCACCAGACCCAGTTCTGACTTATAACACATGGCAACACCCCCGCCCCTACGATCCTGCCTCGGGCGGTGTATCACCGGAAAACGTACCGGAATTGCTGCGTGCCAATACAGGCCCAGCATTTTCATCCAGCCAAGTCTCGGGCGATGCACGCCAGGTCAGATGACTCAACAAGTTCAGCTATAACAGCCGTCTTGTTTTTAATAGACCTGGCATTGCATAACACCGCTCGAGTAGGACAAACCTCCGATAATGACCGGCCTACCTGCTGGTCCAAGCCAGAACCCTTGGGTATGGGCACAAGACAGGGAGGACCCCTCTCCCGTGCCCATTTCGCCCCAGGGCGTCTCCTTGACCCTACAATCCCAATCCGCCCAATCCTTTCCATTCCCCCTCCATCATGGACCCTCCATCTCCTTCTCACAATCCCCAAAGCCCTACATTTCCTGTAAACTTCAGCTGACAACGGGGGACAGGAGAAAGGGCGGAGGTCCCTAAGCATAGAGGGGAAATAATACCCGGCCGCCTTATAATTACTCCAGCACATTTTTACACTACACTATGTGTGTGGGGGGGGGCAGGCACATTAAAAAGATTTCCCATAGCCTGAAAGGCCTGGAAAAAACTGCCATACCCTATTCCTGTCCTCTTTTGGGGGCATCTGGTTCTCTTCCACTGCCTTCTCCTTTTCCTTCACAGGAAGAGTGGCAGGGAGACGCTTTTCTTTTTGCTTTTTCTTAGCAGGCACTGGTTCCTGCACCTGCTCTGAGGCGCTGAGTCTTTGCCATCACCGGGGTCAGGGGTCCCCTTATCGGACACTGTGACATCATTTCCAACCTTTCCATGCCCTTCTGATGGCCGAACACCTTTACCTTTTTTATCTGTCCCCTCTGACAGAGACGGCTGCTTCGGAGGAGAAGAACCCTCTGATGAGCTCTTTCCCAGCATCACTATGAACTCTCTCTCTCAGCCTTTATTGTGCTTTGGTGACTTAGAGGCAGATTAGGAAGCCATAAATTCTACTAATTTTAAAGCACTTTTCTTTTGGGTTTTAGGGCAAACCTTTTTTACAAAGTTCACAATAAAATTGTGATCAGGACCCAAGCATTTTAAACAAAGCTCATGGCAGTCTTTCTTCTGCACGAGCTAGAAACACTTTACACAATTTTTAAAACCTGTGGGCCCTGTTCTCTTTTTGGGTCTATCAGTCATGCCAAACACTGACCGAATGTATAAGTTTCAATGAAACAGTTCCCAGTCAAAAAGTGGTAACTAGAAACATTTTTTATGACAAAAAATAGTAATACCTCTTTAATTTTGTAATAAAAGGTTAAGCAATTAAAATTTTTAAAACAAAACACAGTTGGTTCCCTCAGGCGGGACCTGTAATATAAAGCAGCCTTCTCAGATTCCTAAGAACCAATCAAGTGTAATAACACAATGTTAGGGGTCCCCCAGTGTTCTCCAGCCATCCCCACATCCCCAGTTGCCCAGGTGCCCCAGTAGGTTAGATGGCAGGGTGGGGGGCCAAATAATACAGGAGCCCCTGCTAAAAGTAAACTGCAGCCTGCAGTTTAAATAGTTTTTTTTTCTTCTTTCTTTTTGTCTCCCTGCAGCCAGCCCAGCCTTAGTGCGATGTTGTGCCCTCCTCATGCTGGGAAGCTGCTTGCCTCCCTGGTCGCTAGGGACTCGGCATCCAGAACCCCAGGGAGGGCTCGAAAGTGGTCAGTAATGGCCATTTTTAAATTAGTGTGTGGCCAGCGGCAGCAGTGGTCGGGACAGTGCTCTCAGGTGCCCAACAGAGAAAAAGTCAAGTTTTTGCGGCCAAAATAGGGGACGAGAGAGAACACAGGGAGGTAACAGTTAAGGGTGTAGTGTACCTGTTGTTCTTCTCTCCTCCCTGTGTGTTAGTCCGGTGGATTCAGTAATGGTGTTGCGCCGGCCCCAAGTGCATGCATACGTATGCAACACTGTTTGTAACAATTGCCTTAATTGCATGTTATGTTGATCTTTGTAACTTGAATGTAAAAAGTCTCATTCCTATTGTACCCCTTCCCCCCAGGTCACACCAGGAGACGAGCAACCTGTTGCTCAGTGTGTCTTCCTGGTGAAACACTTCAATAAATCAATAAATAAATGTTCCCAGCAGGTCCTGACAGCTGCAGTTGACTGCGGTGTGGACTCAGTATGGCCCATTTTTATTTTATTTTATTTAAAAAGTTAAATTCCGGTCCCTTGTTGGCAGCGCCCACAAGCGGGGCTGCATCTCCAGAGCTTGCATTGGGCCAGCTGGTAGAGAAAAAGCATCGTAACAGCAAGACCCCATAGTTGTCTCCTCTACTGCCTGCGTCCCTTGGCAACGCCAGCCAGCTACAGCATCTCCTCCCTCCACCTCCTCCCCTTTCCAGCAGCTTCTCCCTGGGTTGGGGCGGTGAGTCATCGGTAGCACCAGTGGGCAGGTGCTGACCACCAGAACTTTAAATATTTAAATAAAAAAGTTTATTTTGTGACGGAAGGGTGCATCAGTGGCAGCCAGTCTGGGCATGGAAAGGCCCCATCAGAAGAGACCGCCTGAGGGCGGGGTTATTTAAATTGCATTTAAATGAGCTCCACTAAAAAGCAAAAGAGAGAGAGGCGGGATATATTCAAATTAAGCTCCCGAGAGGCGAAGCTAGGGCAGGACAGCCCTTGATGCATAAAATACTGTAAATAAATAAAGCAAACGAGAAAGCTGCAGCCAGGGGCAGGGCAAAGCCCCAGAATTTAGGCAAGTTAGCCAGGTGAGCTACCCTATTGGGCTAGTTAGCCCAAAAGCTACATTTATTTAAATTAATAAGTAAAAAGGGCAAGGAGGGCCTCAGCTTAAGTGGTAGCCCAGCTAGCTATGTGGGCTAGTGAATTACAGGCTAGGTAGCCCAAACGTTTTCCTGTATTGTTGCCCACATTCTGTTCAGTTAATCCAGTTCTGGGTGGGCCAGCAAGGGGAAGCAAACCCCAGACAAGGAACAGTGCTCCAGAGTGGAGTGGAGTGAAGTGGTCAGTAGCCAAGTGGCTACTATTAGCCCAGCCACAGCCAACAGTTAGGGGATGCAAAATTCTGCCATCTGAAAAGTGCACTCTGGTGTCAATTTCAGCTGACAGCAAGGGAAAGGGAGTGGGTACATGGCTAGCCACCTGAGCCGAGGGCTAGAAGCCTGTGTAACTGCCTCATAGCTCCTAGAAAGGGAAGGACAGATAGCGAGGGATCCTCAGCATACCAGCTATCCAGATTACCCTCTCCCAATAGGGTAATCCTCCTGTTAGGCTCCTTTGAATTCAATTGCCTGTGGGAAGGGGGTCATACCCCAGGGTCCCCGAGTGGCTAGCTAGCCAGAGTTTTGACAGGTTCCCACCTTGCATTATCTCACTAGAGTTCTTGCTTTGAGAAATCAATTCTATGGAACATTGTAAACTGTGAAAGAGACAAAATCTTTATTTGACACTGACTGCATTTAAAGGGACAGTGCCTGTACGTAACAACGTAACTGTTCTTCCTGCTCAAATTTGCCTTAGTTATTTCACAGGACTGTTGGATTACCCTGAATTTGCCTTGCCAGTACAAAAGTGCCCTTTCAGTTGGAATTTGCCTGGTTTGCTCCAATACACTGGTGGATTAACCCCGCACTCGCCTTTTCTGTCAAGAACTGCCTTGCATGCCACTGAGCTGCCTGCTTATCTAAGAACCTCTTTGCCTAATGCCAATATTATCACCTGATTATTGCTTGATTATAGACTGTTGTTAGCTAGTGACCAACTAGAGACTGGTACCACCATTCTTCTTCAGACGAGCTGGGGCCGGTCATCAGTATAGGTACAGCATAGATAGCTCCCTGTCACTTGTTTCTCTTCTAGAGCTACAGGCCATTCTCCTCCCTAACAGTTTTAGGTAGTGCAGGGAACCGCCCCGGTTCACAAATAGGGATCCATCGCCAAGAAGGGTGGGACTTTGGTTGCAAGTACCCAGCCTTTCCAGAGATTCTCCAGCAAAGGTGTCCTAGCTCTTCAGATATTTCAATTCCCTGGGAACTTGCTTCAGCCCGTAGGTCTTCGGCCAGTCGTCGGCATCTTGCGTTTTCCCTTGGATTCAGCTTCAACCCACAGATCTCCAGCCAGCCTTCTGTTCTTGTTTTTTTGCCTGAGATCCTGCTTTGGCCCAGAGGTCTTCAGCCAGCCATCTGCATCTTGTGTTTTCCCCCGGGATCCTGTCTCAACACAGAAGTCTTCAGCCAGTTGCATCTTTGTCTCATTTCCCTTGGGTCCTTCACCGGCCAGGAGGCCCTACATTTGCCTTGCATTGTATGCCTCAGCTTCTCCGCAGCTCGTTTTTCTTGGAGCCCTACTTCAGCTAAGAGGCTTACCATTGCCTGGGCTCTTGTTCCGTTTTAAGTTTTCTCCCCTTCGTTTCTTCTAACTCAATCAATCAAGCAACAAAATTTATTGAATGGCTAGAAAGCCTTCACAACAAGCTATACAAAATAAATACAAGTAAAATTTACATCACGTGTTAAAAACATTTCACAAATAATACATAAAGTTATAACAGTTTGTCCCATAGAAGGGCTAAAGTACAGACGCGAATTCAACAAAGAGTGGAAAGACTATTATTATACAATTTTAATTCTGCTCTTTATATTCTTAATAGCAAGAATATATTTTACCAACCCGTCCAATGACCACAAATCTTGTGTGTATTAGAATACTAGCTAGTTCTGTCTTATCTACCTGGTAGATAATATTTATGAAAGGGCTCAGCCAGTATGCACGTTGCCTATCATACCACCTACAGTCCCAAAGTACATGCAGTAAGTCCTCCTTTTCTCCTATCCCACAATCACAGTTCTCAGTTAATATCCCTGTTTTTTTGTATCTTAAGCCAAGCACCTTACTAGGGAACTGTTCGAATTTGTACATTGTAAAATTAGCCCTGAGTTTAGGGTCAGTTAGGATATGCAGATACTTTTTATATCCATGGGAATAATTATAAGAGGTAAACCATTTTGAATAGTGTGTTCCAGCTTTTTCATTCAGATCTCTTTTATTCCAGGAATTTTTAATCTTTTTTGAGATGTATTTCTTCTATTTCACACTTATCGTTAATTCTTGCTCTACAGCTGTCTTCAAATGCATTAGTTTTTACTTTTTTAATTTTTGTAGAACAGAGTTCAACCAGTACCCTGTTTTATACCCAAGTTCTTGCCAATACTCTTTTTTTATCACACATTGCTTTACAATTGTACTTGTCTAGTACTCCAATCCAAAAGTTAATTTTCCTTGTTTCTATTGCAGCACTAATATCAGATAACCCCAATTCTGACCTAATATAGGCCGTCGGGCATGAATGTCCTAATCTTAATATATTTCTTAAAATTTTGTATAAGGGACTCATTAACTTATTTATGTTATTTAACTCCCAGATCTCGCAACCATACTATGACTGAGACTCAAACTTAGCCTGTACTACCTGGATTAAAGGCCTGATGGTCATGCCCTATAGTTACAATTAAACCTGCTTAGACCACCTAGTGTTTTTTTGTTTTTTTTAACTTCTCCATGAGCATATCCATATGGCAATTCCATCGACAGTTCTGCTGCATCATAACTCCAAGATACATGTAGCTGGATACTACTATTTTTTTCAGATCCTATACACCAGGATCCTTCACAATTTCTACTCCCCAAAACAATAGCTTTTGTTTTACTCATATTAATTTTCAGTTTTAATATTATAGATTCTTCAGAAAGAAAATTAAATTTTTTTAAAGCCCATTTTTTGATAAATACATAACTATGATATTGTCAGTGTGTACGCTAATAGTGGACAGGGAAAATTCTTAATCTTTGGTGAATCTTAGTCAACGTTAACACTGTGTTTCAGCATTTTTTCCAAATACAGTGAAAAAAGGGGGGGGGTAAGCACACACCCCTATTACTCTTAAATAAGCTGGATAATTGTTCCCCCAACTCCAATTTTTATTTTGGCCCACGTATTTGTATATAATTGGGGAATTATCACTACAAGATTAGGGTCAATACCCCTATGTATTAGGATTTGTCAAAGTATCCCTCTTGACACACTATCAAAAGCAGTACTATAATCTATAAAGACAGTGTATAATATCTGGCCTCGAAGTTTTACGTATTTTTCAACAAAATGCTATAATACAAAACTGTTGTCAAGAGTAGAAAAACTGGATCTGAACCCAGCCTGACAGCGTGAAATATTCCCCGTTCTATCAACTTCTGTTTGCAAACAACTTAATATAATTTTTGAAAATATTTTAAGATTGATGCCTAGTAGAGTTATGGGTCTATACATTATAGGATCACTTACAGGTCCTTTTTTATGAAGTGGGACTACATTTGCTCCCTTTCAGGAATCAGGACAAGTATTTACAAGGATGCATTTATTATAAAACACAGTCAAGAAGTGACTCCATAACGGAGTTTCCGTAAGTTATACTTCAGCTGGTATTCCATCTGGGCCTGCTGCCTTTTGCCTTTTTAACGAATATATAGTCAAATACTCTTCACCCAAAGTGACTAGGTGAAATGAATTATTAATCAAAAAAATTCTGTTTAGGAGCTTCTTCCATTTGGTCAAAGTAGATCCCAGTAAAATGTGCCAGCCATCTGTCTTCAGAGGTATATGCATCATTATTCACTTTATACTTATTGGTCCCCTTGGCTAGCAAGGTCCAGAATGATTTAGATTAGAATCTTTATTCTGCACAGCTCTTAACATCTTTGACCGTTTAGACTCATAATTTGCCTTTTTCTTTTCCAATATTAAATTCTTATGTTTCTTTTTCTCCTTATTTAACTGAGTAAGAATTTGTTTACTTTTGGACTTATTATAACCTGTACAAAGTTTCCTGACCTCAGATTTTTGCCTTCCTACAGAGTTTATCAAACCATGTGTCCTTACCCAAACTATCTTTCTTATTTATAGGACATTCCAGTATTAATTTAATCTCCATGAAGAGTGTATTAACCTGCGTTAAGACATTATCTAAATCTGAGAGACCAATAACCCCAATAGCTTAAGCCAATGTGGAACTTCGTAAGATTGGTATAATATTATTCTGCGAGTCTTGCCTCCAGATGAATCTACAAGAGGCTCTAATGTCAGTGAAGGGCAAGTTATCTATATCCTGGCTTTCCTCATATACCCCTTTAATTTCTAATATGACTGGATAATGGTCACTCTCTGCTCTTATCTGTACAGAACATTTACTCCAATATCTTTGTAAACTTGATCAAAAGACAAAATCGACCAGAGAGGCTCCTCTTGTGGACACAAAAGTGTATTCGCCATCTTGGTCCCCTTCAAATCTCCCATTAAGAGAATATAAATTGTTCTCTTTTAATATTTCTATCAATATCCTTCCAGTTTTATTTAATATTTTATCTGCCTTGACCTTAGATGATCCACTGGGCAATTAATAAAAAAAGAGATAGTGGTCTAAGAGACCATCAAAGGGTCCAATACGTGCACGAAAGTCACCTAACACAAGTAGTTCTGCTACAAGAAATATCTGTTGAGCTTCTTTGATAATTCCATTCAACTCATGCCAAACTGTCTCAGCATAATAAATAAAATTTTCTGGTGGTAGAAAACAATTGACTACTACTATTTCATATTTTTCGTCCTTCGATAAAACAACCAGACAGTTCTTGATGGATCTCCCAAACTGTCACTTTGAAAGGGGCTCCAATTTTAACTAAAGTAATAATCCCTCCAGAATATCTACCAGTTCCTGTAACTTTAGATCCTGGTACCTGATGGCAATCATATCCATGTAGACGAATAGCAGTTTCCATAGACTGCCACTTTTCCTGTACGCAGATAACCTCAAATCCTGTCAAAAAGCTAATAACAATCTTTATCAGCCAACAAATTTTGCCAGCCAGCTATATTCCAGGAAATATACCATGTTCCACGCAATATATGATTGTCATTGGTTACAATATTACCTTCGTTTGTGCCTTAGTCATTCATCACTGTACCCAGCTAATAACATAAATCTATTTGCCAAAGGCAAAACCACACTGTCCCCATTTGGACTAGACAGAATATTACCAGGGCTAACATTGACTAGACCTCTGGAATCCATAAGATACAAGCCTAAGTGGTCCAGTTTTGCTATTTGTAATAACATTAAATCAAACAACCCCTCGTTCCTGACTATAATGTCAATTTGACTTCCTTTGTGCACCCGTTTAACCTGAATGGATCCCATACTTTCAACGGGAACTGCCAAGAAGTTGGTCAACAGATCCTTTATTGCCTGTGACAGTTTCAAATCTGATTCTTGATCCAGCTGACTCATACCAAATAAAGTCAATATCTTAGATTTATCTGGGCCTAAATTATTTTCTGCTGTTTTATTGAATTTTTCTCTGTTTGGATACATAAGTATCACTTCACTGTTATGTAATGCTTCTCTATTGACCCAAACATAATTGGCAGTTCTAGGAGAAACAAAGAAGATATCAATAATGGTCGCTGAACTGACTGACAATTTTCTGATTTCTACATCTTTTTCTGTCACTTCAATATCCAATTCCTTATTCAAATATTCCAAAACATGAAATTCCAAGTTTGCAGACTCAAAATTACCACAACTCTGCGGTCCATAAAATCTGATTATGGGGAGGCAATCAAGATTCATTGGATTCTTCTAACTCAACTAAAGCTGGCCAGCAAAGTGCACTGATGGCCACTTCTGTCGACCTTGAATGACTCTATGCTCTTTTTGGTCTCTGCTTGTCATGCTGTGCTAATGTAATGAAACAATATAATGATAGAGTAATAAGATAGTTGTAAAGAATATGAATAGCCCATAAGGGCATTATAGAGTATAGAGTAATAAGACAGTTGTAGAGTATAAGAATAAAGCATAAGGGTATTATAGAGTACCGAGTGATAAGATAGTCATAGAGTATAAAGATAGATCATACGGTTATAGAGTTGTAGAGTACCAAGTTACAGTATAGACTGCAGTAAACTGCTTATCCTCTTTGGTGCTTTGCACCCAGTAAACCTGTTTCCATTCACTGAGTTTGTCTCCTGCCTCTCCTTACTCAAGCACCGCTACACCATCAGCAAGAACAGATCTAGTGCTTTGCACGGGAATTGGAGAAACCACAAAAAATAGCAAAAGAAGTGCTGGCTCAGTGGCGTGGAGGGCCAAGATGCTGGTGCCTTACCTCCTGCAACCCGGGGTCAGGAACGGAACAGAGTTGCTAGGGGGCCAGTAGGGTGAGGAATAATTGAGCATCCTAAGACAGCTCTCCTTCCTCAGGGAGGGGGGTTAGAGTGGTGCACAGCTTTCCTGTCACCCAGTGATGGCTGGGTGGCAGCACATGCATGTCACCACACAGGGAAGAACTCACATACAGGGTGCCAGGGCCGTTTCCACGGAGGCAGAGCTCGGACATCGTGTCCACTACAAGTACGTGCCCCCCCCACAGGCCCCGTACCAGTGGCCAGGCACAGCTACAAGTCCTGTGACAGAGGACAACAGCTAAGATAAGTCCCAGGGAAGCCAAGTGATGGGGCAAGGGGGGCCAGTCAGAAGGGGGCCGCCAGAGGGAGAACCAAGAGACAGACTACAAAAAAAAAAATAGCGAAAGAACAAAATAAACACGCAACTAATACAAAGTATTTGAGAAACTAATAAACCTAAAACAACAAATGATATATATAAAAAAACGTGTAAAAATAGTTGATCAAAAGACTGGAGCTGACTTTGGAGCGACTGCTCACTTCAGCAGAGAAACAAATCTGACAGCAGCAGAGGGACTGTGACCACAGTGCAGAGTCTGAACTTACTACACTGTAAGCCTGTTTTTCTAGTTGTTTTCGATCCTTGTTCTTCACGTTTTGGAATGTTGTAGAACCCATTGTTCTTAACATTACCGAATTTGAAGAATAAGGTTTGATTTCCATACCAATAAAAAAGCACCTCCTTCATCACAAAAACACAAGCACAAGACTGTTTCTGGAGCTGCATACAGCATTGTGAACAGATTCAAAATTGGCCTTTTAAAAACACAAGCAGGCACCTGAATCAACACAGGCATAAATCCTCCAACAACTCCCTTACCTCTGCCCTACACAATTACCTTTCCCTTAGCTGTTCCTGCTTTAACCCACCTTAATATCTATCCCCAGTTTCTGCCTTCCTACCATGACCTCCCCTGGCTGGGTTCTCAACATACTGAAGGGGGAAACCAGGAAATGGCTACCCCTTCTTCTCATATTCAGTTCTTGCCTCTCCCCCCCTCTCTTCTCCTCCTGCCCTTCTGGGTCACCAGTGTGCACAGCCTAGCACCATCCTTTTTACTCCAACAGCAGTTGCATACTACCTCGAGCCTGCTCCTGGTACTCCTGGTCCATGCACTATAAATGGTTCTATCGCATTATTACTGTTTTGTACATTCATATGTTCTTTTGTATGATTTTGGACATGTAATTTACCTGATGTTCCATTACTGTTTATTGTACAATACCTTGTGTTCCAACTGTTGCACAATCTTACAATGTTGTATTGTTTGTGCTACCCACATGCTACTGTAACTGATCATCCTTCACAGCCCTATGTAGCCCCTCCCTCCAAGTCACACTGTGAGAAGAGCAACTTGTTCAGTGTGCCCTCATGAAGAAACATTTCAAAAAAGAAATAAATACATAATATATATATATATATATATATAAATAAATGTAGGAAATGCCATTTTGACACAGAGCTTCACTCTTTAACCAAACAAAAAGGCAATTAACTTTACAAAAATGGATTTGTTTCAGAATTTCTATTGAAAAACAATTGTATTATAGGTAATAACAACCCCCCTTCCTTGAGAATGCTCAGATTCTCAACATCTAGTTAATTCAGTGACATCAGGAAGGCATTAGAGCTTCACTCCCGTGCCCCTGCTGCCACCGAACTAACTTGGTGTTCAAAATTTGCTAGTTCTCAACAAAAGGGGTTAGTTATTCTATATACAGTGTATAGCAGAGCACTATTCTGTACAGAATTCCATCCCTTTTTTCCTTCGTTACTCTATTTATCCTCCCCGCTGCGGTGCAGCCCAACCCACCTCCCCAGCCTCTGCACCAGCACACACAGGGACTTATCACCACCCACGCTTCCTCCACGGCATACTCCCTGTGGCGGGGATGCCACGCTGCTGTAGAGACAGATCCGGTGAGGGCCCTTGCCCCTAGATTCCCCCACGGCTTAGCCACCCCCAGCCAGGGGTCCGTTGGCGGCATCACCCACCGATGAAAGGATCTGGTGTGGGTCCCATAGTTCGGCGCAGAGCCCGGGAGAGGTCAGCTTCAGCCACACTGTACCCGGCCATTTTTCCTTTTGCTGTAGGGAGGCATGGATGTGCAATGCCATCACAGACGCACCACATACACTACCATGTCTAAGGTGTTGACAGCCACTAGATCTCCAACCCTAAGAGTGCAATGATTGCCCCAAGCCACCACCAGAGATCAGATCAGTGTCAAGAACCCACAATCCTCCCTCCCAGAGGAGGAAGAGATCCATCCTCTGGACAGTCAGTCCTCCTCTCCCCAGCCAGCCCCCGTTATACAGAGTCCATCACCAAACCCGGATAGCTGGCGTAGCAGCAGGTAAGGCATGGATGCCTCTTCCCTCCACACCACCGGGCCGGCTAGAATTCCATCCCTTTCATTTTGCTGTTATACCACAGTTCAAAGGTCATGGAATGTGACTGCACCCTTCTGTGGTACAACAGCATTCTGAAACCTCTAAAGACCGCACAAGTCAGTTTTATTCTGAAAGAAAAAGAACCATGGCATGCACATTTCACATAATACTATACACTATAATAAAATACAGGATGAGCAACTTTATGCACAACCAGTGTGTTCTGACACCACAGGGTTCTGATTCCCATGAACCTTGAGAACAGAATCAGAACCCCTCTGTGGCAGAACATACTGGTTGTGTATAGTTGCCCATCCAGTATTCTCTATGTAGTCTACATTCTCTAATTAACATAAAGCTCTATCAGTGGGGCAGCACACTTCTGCTGACTGATGCCATTTGTAAGGCATCTCATTGATGGTTTCCTGTTGTTTGAAGAGGTAAACCAATGGACAGCTGAGAGATACAGATACTACACCTTACAACTATACGCTACATAGATATCAGAAAATCAAAATAAGTTAAATGGTCAAGCCACCATGAAGCTCAGTGGCTGCATTATATTGAGGTGAAACCCTTGCAGCTAATCAGATTGCTTGCTTACAGGGCACTATGAGGTGTCAATGCCCTGTAAATATGATAGAAAACAGACAAGGCCTCTGGAATATGCAAGTTAGTCAATACATACCTTTGGAACATTCAAATGAGATAATAAACACCTTTGGAATATTCAAATGAGCAGTGACCTTTCCAAGCTTTTAAACAGTTTCTATTCAGGTAAAATAAAGACTATCCAAATATGTAGGATCTTGTCTCTTGTTTTTTTTAAATGACCTTGATATAACAGCAGTAATCAGAGGGGATTGTTGGCTCGGTCCTCAGGCATAATGGCACTGGCCTCTGTGGATCATGACTTTGGCCATCGGCCTTGGCCCAGGGTGTCCAGTGCCATTATTCCCTCATATACCCAACGACCCCTCTAATTATCACTATATTATACCACAGGTATCTACTGTGAGCCAATCAGAACACAGGAAAATTGTCCATCATTACCCCACAAACTACCACCAGTACATTTTGTACACACCCCTATAGGTTATCCACATGTTAGACATGCCCACAGTAGATCATCCATATGTTTCAAAGACACCAATGTAAGCATGGCACAGCCATGGAAAACTCATTCATGAACGACGAGTTTTTCATTTTCAAACTGTAGTCAGGAAAATGTACTTTTTATCACTACCTTCTGAGTTTTTTTTGTTTGTTTTTTAAAAATTGGACTGCTAAGGAAAAATGAACAGCGTTACAGAGTGAAATCGGCTTTTAGAAAAGTAAAGCTGTGACTCAGCATACACATTACTGCCAGCAGTAATGCGCATGCCATGAATCATGGCTTTACTTTTCAAAGCCCAGTTTTACCAAACACCATCTTTCATTAGCAGTCCGATAACATGCGATATAACACTAATAACATTCATTTAATTGTAGTATGCTCGCAATAACATGCTTTTTTGGGAGATTAAACACCTCAGTCTTGGCATTTAAACCCCCACAGAAGCCGGTTCAGTTCAGTTCAGTTTATTAATTATACTGGAATGGCACGTGAGCAAAGTTGCCCGTTTTCACAAGCGTCCAGTTTTGGACAAGTACAACAGAAGGTTACATGATTTAAAGCATGGGTTCACAAATTGAGGCAACAAGGAAACCAGAATTAAGACAATATAAGCACAACTATGACACTTAACACATTTAGAAAAACAATAACAAGTGCCATGGTAGAGGACGTGCTTGGCATTCTTAGACCTGGAGATCCTGCCTCCTTGATATAAGGAGCGAGATTCAGCTTTTAGATGGAGGAGAAACGAGCACCCTAAAGGGAATAACACTTAGTGGGACACATGCAGAGAGTGGCCTGAGAAAGGTGTGATTTTAGGTTATGCTTGAAGGAAGCCATAGAGGAGCACTCAATGATGGCAGGGGGAAGACTGTTGAACAGTTTAGCACCTTTGTAGAACAGGGTATTTTGGCCTTGTGTGGTGTGACAGAATGGGATGGAGAAGGAGAAGGTGGAGAACCTTCTGGTGGTCCGAGAGAGGGCAAACTTAGGGAACAGGAATATAAATCTGTCTGGGAGGAGGCCCAGGGATAGTTTGTGAAAGAAGGTGACTATTTTGCTGTTGAGCCTGTCCTCTAGGGAGGTCCACTTAGAGATTCTGTAAAGGTCTCAGTGGTGGGTAAGTCTGCAGAAACCGGAAACAAAACAGATGATGTTGTGATAGGTGGAACGGAGTTTTTGGAGGTTACTTTTAGTAAGGGGTGGAAAATAGACTACAGCACCATAGTCGAAAAGAGGGATCAGGAAACTGGAGGCAAGCAGGATCTTGGATTCATTGGTCAGGAAAGGCTTCACTCTGTATAGCATGCCTAGCCATTGGTGAGTTTTTTTTAATTGGCTGATTTACGTGTGAGTCAAAGTTAAGGTGGATGTCAAGTAGCAGACAAAGGTATCTAAATTCGCAGACTCTTTAAATTTTTGTTGTCCAGCAGTGTGAAATCAAAAGACAGTGGTTTCCATGGGCTGGTGAAAACCATTGATTTGTTTTTGGTTTTTCACATTAAGCACTAGCCCTCTTGACAAGAACCAGGAGTGGAGACTACTGAAATCACTCTAACTTGTTAAGTAAGGAGCAGGGATCTTTGTCCTTGCAGAAAAGGGCAGCATCATCGACATATGAATTCGGTGTTCACACAGATTTCTTGATTCATATACGATCTACAACTAAAAGAATGCACTTAATTACATTATCATGCAGACAAACCTGGTTCGAAAGCAAGCACAGGTCACTTGGGTTGGCCAGGTTAGGCAGTGCCCCCCCAACCCGTGCCTTCCTGACCAGGATAGCTTGGTACTGCACCCACAGCATGAGTGACCCTTATAGTAGGCCACTGAGGTGCACCTCTATCTATAGGGGACGCTGATGTAGATGTTGCAGCATGACTATGTAGAAAACAGAGAAAAAAAAAATCCCCGAAGGTTTCCAGTAAGTGGTGGGGACATAACATACCTCAAAGCCAAAAAAGTAGAATAAGCAGCCCTAGCATAATAACGTTAAAAAATAAAACTAGAACAAAGAATGAGTGGTTTAAATGCACTGTGGTGCTTGTATTACTCTAATTATAAAACCGAGATTAAAAACGGCAAAAAAAAAAAAGTTAAAGGCATTTTGTTTTCAATAACATTGCTATGTTTATTACAGAAATGACACTACTAGTCAGTAGCACGAACACTGAACTGCTAGGAGAAGCTTGACAGGTGCAAATTGCTCTAGGTTTCTCTTCGATTTCAAGGTTTATCAAGTACAAAAACACATCCTCCAGACAGGACCAGAGGGACCTCTACCCCGGGGAAGCCTCCGCCGCCTTTCCCCGCAAACTGACCTCTCAGAGTCCGCAGGTCATAAGCAAAGCAGCACCCGCCACAGTAAATAACACCGACCGGTCAGCGGCAGTGGTTTCTGTGGTAAGCAACAACCTAACCATAGGGAGACACACAATCCCTCTTCAGTCCCCTCAGCGAGCCAGGCCCGCGCCTCTCTAAGGTACCGGGCGACCGAACCGCAATGGGACCGAGCGAGACGCAAAGTTCCCGCCCTTTTACCGACTGGACCCCCCTCCCCCCTTCAGCAGGCACACTGCAGCAGACACTTACCCGCGCGCCGGTTAGCCGCAGACAGTCAGTGTGAGGCGCCGCTCCGGGTCTCGCGCTCTGGAGCGTGATGCTCTGTTACCCGTCTGGCTGCAGGCTGCGCGCCGCTCTCCGTCTCCCCTCCCTCCCCTCCCGGATTGCAGGTCACAGCGGGTCAAGGAGAATAGAACAAAAAAACTATTCATTCAACATGCAGCTCGTTCAGTTTGTCTCGTATAATATTCCCTGCGGAGTTCCTACAACAGCTAGACGGCGAAGTAACTGTCCTCGTCACCTGTAGCGCAGGGCGATCTTTTTCTCTTTTTGTGTGCGTGTTGAGAAAAACGAAAGCAATACGAACTATAATCAAGGATGTGAACAGATTCCCTATATACATGTGTCATGATTTGAGAACAATATTTTTTAACTGCCCGTCCCAAGCCCTATGCTTTTTATGCGAGCTGACAAAGTTGGCCCCACAGGCCAGTTTCGAGCTGGGTCTGGCCAACTAAAGCTACCAACTTTCTGAGGTCTAAAACTGGGACAGGTCATCCTGATCATGACACCCCCCAACCCCACCATGTCACTCCGACGGACACCGCCGCAGTCAATGCTGCGCACAATCAGTTAATTTTTGCTGCTTGCTCTGGCCATGCAACCCCTCAGTAACACCAGTAGCAAACATTCAGATCAAAACAATACATCATTCTGTTGCAGCAAGTTCCAAACCATGATGTACAGAAAGTTCATTAGAAGCAAACCTGCATTAAATTGTGATCAGACATTCAAGCTCTATGTGCTGCTCCTCCTGACAGTCCCATCCAACCCGCTTACACTCACTTCATTTGCTGAGCAAACGTCACTTCAGTGACTCCCAGCACCACACCAGATTGTTTTCACACACCTCCCTACAACTGATCAGGTTCAGGTACCTTAGTTCCTTGCTGCCGGTCTCTTCTCTGTCTGGAGTCCCTCTAAGCTGCTGGCAGGCAGACGTCCAGATGTGTTTGTTTGCACTACTACCCATTCTAATCTAACAGGAAGGAACATGCTTTACTGTGCTCCCACTGACATGTTTGCAGTTCAACACAGGCGCAGGGATTGAAGTTGCAAACTGCTGTCCAGCCCGAGCAGTGCCACAGTAGTGCTGAAATAACTGTCACTCACGGATTAGCAGTCAGCAAAGAAAAAAAAGGGCGGGGGGACAAAACTGGGACAAGTAATCAAAAACTGGGACAAAAGTGACATTTTGCAAAACTTGTGGGGACACTGCGACATGCTGCCTAAAATAGGGACTGTCCTGGGAAAATAGGGACAGTTGGTAGCTTTACCAAACCCTAATTGGCCCGAAATTAAATGAAGGGTTGGGTTTTTATTTACAGTGGTGTTCTTTCAGCAGGACATTCCACGCCATCAACGACACTATCATGACTGGCTAGGTTATGAGGAGAGAGCTGTTAAACCTCACCCCGCACCTCTTTAACTGGTGAAATAAGGGCTAAAGGGGTTTTAAATAACAACTCTACACTTAAGCCAAGGTCGGAGTGGGCCACAGAGAAAAATCCCAGAGGACCCCCCCATGGTTGGGCAGCACTTTTTTTCAGGGTAAACCCTAAGTTTCAAGTTTTCCCTGGCCCATGGGTGAGCAGTAGGAAATTCAAAAACAGCTAGAAAAAAATAATTTGTTCACTTTGTTTTGTTTTTTAATCCCCCAGCCATGCCCATGCCACAGTAGTGTGGCTTAGTCTAGTCCCTCACTTGAGTTGTCATCATGCACTTTGCATGTGTGTCACAGCACTTGCTTCCAGCTTCCCTGAACGTTACCCGACCACACATGTGTGCATACCTAGCAGCAGTCCTTCTGGCTGAGTAAGTTTTGGCACCTGTTGCCACAATTTCCATTTGCTGCTGCCACTGGAGCTTGGGAGGAGTGCACAGTGTGCAATGGGCTGGCTTCCCTTAATCTTTGGGCTAGCTGCCAGCAGACAGTGTCGTGACTCGAGTAGTTGACGCCAGATTCAGTTGGAAGGACTCGGAAGATGAACGGGCCGAGCCCAGGGACTTGGGGAGTCAAGTCGGGAGAAGGATTGTGAAGTAAGTCGGTCAGTTGAGGAGAGCAAGTTGGGGAATTTTTTCAGTGCACCCCAGCAGGCCAGACCCCCAGCAGCGATGCCAATGACAACGAGAGGCTCCACTCAAGGAAGCGAGCCAAGTCAGCCATCGGTGGTGCCGCCAGCTGCGCCGCCGAAGTTCCGAACGACATCTTGTCAGCTCTGGGCTGTTCTTTGAATTACACCCTGGCTGGTGGCCTTCCCTGTTTGGGGACAGTTGGAGGACCGATGAGTGTCTTGTGGGAGTGGGACACTACAGCCAGCCCAGCGACTCGGAGTGGGTATGGATCCGTCGGAGAATCTCTGCTACAGAAGGAGCCACTACTGCAGCACACCGCACACCCCAGAGGAGTCTGAGGAGTAAAGTAAGTAGACTACTTTTTAAAGCTAACCCCCACAAAAAAAGTCTTTTAGAGCAATGCACAAATTCTGACAAAAAAAAAATCTCTATTCTCACCAGTGGTGGCGGAAAAGGATTGGAAACTTATTAGCCAGCATGGATGATAGAGTGCAGAGCAGGTTAGGGAGAGTGACTGATGCTGCTGGCATGGGACCCAAACACAAGTAAAAAAATTCCTACAATTAAAAAGCATGCTGTTTATTGCCACACATTTAGGGTCTCATCCCTAGCATAATGCACAACTTGGGTAATTAATTTACTCTCGGGGCATTGGGAAATGACCCTAATGCCAGTATGTCAAGCCATTTCCAGGTTGTACTCGGCAATCTTTCACTCAGCACTAACATGAATGTATGGGAGGGAGTAGGCCCCTACTGGGTGAATGTGTCCCAGTGGCACTTATAACTGGTCATGGAAAAGCATCTGGAAAGGGAAAATGTGCACACATATTTGAAAATGGGCAACTTATGGCTTACATAGTGCAGGTCCTGGATTTTAAATAATTTCTACTTTACAGCCCATAGGTTCTACAAAATGGGGCATTTTGGCACCCCTACATGTATAAGATGTGGAAAGCATGAAGGATTCTTCCTGCATATATTATGGGAGTACTCAGAGGTGTGGTTAGTAATTCAAGCAAACTTGGCCCCCTTGCTGGGACTGCAATATGTGTTAACCCTTGAAATCCCTTGAAATGTGTTTGCTAGGGAACTATGGAGACCTTGTTATTGGTATGCAAAAATACCAAGTGGCTGTGGTGGCAACTGTAGGCAAGCAGAATTCGCAAGACACCGGCTGGACTGAGAGGTCCCCTTGTACAGGTAGTGGCACAATGAAATGTTGGATACTCTGAATATAGAAACAATTCTTGCTAGTGTCAATAACGGGTACAAGATATATTTTAAAATATGGGGGCGGTCGCATGTGTTATTTTCAGTAAAATAGTATGGTAGGGGACCGCCAAAATTAGAGGGAGATAAACTTCCACTTATTGTACTAAACTTATATGTAGAATTAAGCAATAAGGCATGACCAAGGAGTTATGTTAATGGTCTATTAATCTCACCTTCTGGGGGGGGTACTGTGGCACGAGGTGTAGCCGAGTGTCACATGCCCCTAGAGGGTGATTAACTGACCACTAACATAATCTCTGGGAATGCCTTATTGCTATTATACTAAGAACAAAATTTAAACAGTGTTAAACCTTGTTCAGCATATGGCTAAGCTCTGCATGTATGTTAACAAAAGATTAACATAAGGCTGTTAAAATGTTTACTGCCAATCAGAAAGCTCATTTCTCAGACCCTTTTTATGTTTGCTTGCACGCATGTGCAAGAAACATAGTGCCATCATCCGAGTTTTCGGAGGTGTGTCACCCCCTCTTCCAATTCAGTCAGTGTGTTGGCAGGCGCGGCGCCTGTAAGCCAATGCATGCTGGAGCTGTCTATGACAAGCTCCAAAATGCAGTGGCATACAGTTGAAAGGGGGAGCTATGCTTCAGTGAGCAGCAATAAGATAGCGCCTGCTCATGCGCAGCTCCCCCTACACACACACATACACACACACACACACACACCACCGCATACTGCGTGCTGCCCACGCACACACTCTATAGCCGCCAGGGGTGCCCAATCCCCGTCAGCTGTGCTGCACTTCCTCCCCAAAGCCTTCCAAATGCCCGCTGGGTGCCCACCCAGCGTGGCAGGAATATCATATAAGCCGACAGGGTGCCCAATGCCCCGTCGGCTCCGTTATCCTCCCCTCCCGAAAGTACGGGTGCCACACAGGAGCCCACCCAGCGTGGCAACTGATGCTATAATGACAGGTGCCCAGTCCCCATCAGCTTCCATGCCCCAAGCCATCCTTGTGCACGCTGAGAGCCCACTCCCAGCGTGGCAAGCGTCCAGCGTTGTCTTTTAAAAAACAAACCCTGAAAAGCAAAAGCGGTCCCACGCAGTCTCCTGCCCCCCACAACCGCACCCACCACTGCGCACCTGCCTCCCACCCCTCCTCACCCCATGCCACCTCCGGAGCTCGGCGCGGCGATCTTGATGGACTGGGAACGCGTCTGCACTCTTCAAAGCCAACCATGAACTGAGGAAATGCGGTAAGCTGTATAATGGGCTAGATGGTTTTTCAACTTTGTTGCATATCTCAGGCATTTTGGAATTTTGCAAATTTTCAACATAGGGGTTTTGGGATCCCTCCTCATGAATTCTTGCACTGTCATGGCGTTACTCGGGCCGAAGGGTGATTTTGCAGCCACTGCAGAAATCACCTTTCCAGAATGATTAATGAAACGACACTGCCAGTGTTCATAAGTGGGCTCTCAAAGACTATTTTGAAATTGAGTGAAATTCCTAAAAATGACTGTTTCTGGCGTCGTTGTGCAGTTCCTCACGCACGCTCGTAAGTTCATGAAATTTCAATATTTTCACTCCAGATTTTCAACATTGCCATTTTACCACACCTTCTTATGAGCAGTACAGCTGTCATTTTACATCTCACCCAAAACGTGTTTCCGTCCGTGTAGCGCACAATGGCGCAGTTGGTGTGCCAAATCAATGTACGGGACACATTAAGAAAATCACAGTGACACTGTTCATGAGCAGAGGTCTTAAAATGGCTGTGTTGAAAATTTGGTGAAAAAATTCCAAAAATTGACTTTTACGAGCGTGCGTTGTACAGTTCCTACGCACGCTCGTAAGTTCGCAAATTTTCAATATTTTCATTCCAGATTTTCAATCTTGCCATTTTACCACACCTTCTTATGAGTAGTACAGCTGTCATTTTTCACATCTCACCCAAAACATGTTTTCGCCCATGTAGTGCACAATGGTGCAGTCAGTGTGCAAAATCAATGTACAGGACAAATTAAGAAAATCACAGTGACACTGTTCATGAGCAGAGGTCTTAAAATGGCTGTGTTGAAAATTTGGTGAAAAAATTCCTAAAAATGACTGTTTTACGAGCGTGTGTTGCGCGGTTCTATGCATGCTCGTAAGTTTGCAATTTAATATTTTCACTCCAGATTTTCAACATTGCCATTTTATTACACTTCCTTATGAACAGTACAGCTGACATTTTCATATATCGCCCAAAATGTGTTTTGCACACGTGGCGCACAATGGTGCTGTTGGTGTGTGAAAGCAATGTTTGGGACAGATTAAGAAAATCAGTTACACTGTTCATGAGCAGAGGTCTTAAAATGGCTATGTTGAAAATTTGGTGACAAAAGTCCATAAAATGACTGTATTACGAATGGCATTGCGCAGTTTCCACGCACCCTCGTAAGTTCATGACTTTGTAATATTTTCAGTCCAGATTTTCACGGTAGCATTTTCCACACTTCCTTATGAACAGTACAGCTGTCATTTTTCACAACATGCCGAGTGTGTTTTCACACTTTCAGCGCAGGAGATGCGTGGTAGCTGTGGAAATCATTGTTCGGGACAGATAAAGAAAATCACAGTGACACTGTTCATGATCAGAGCACCAAAATGCCTGAGTTGACAATCTGCTGTAAAAATCCCCAACCTAATTATATTACGAGTGTCGTTGCTGAGATTCTATGTCTTCGTCACTTCACCATATTTTTAATATTTTTACTGCAGATTTGCAACATTGCCATTTTTTACACCTCCCCATGAACAGTACAGCTGTCATTTTTTACATCCTGTTCGGAACGTTTTTGCACCTGTGGTGCTAAATGCCGTAGTCGCTGTGCATAAGCAGCTTTCGGCTAACAAACTGATATTCCCCCTGTTCATGAGGTGGGGTCACAAAAAAACATGTTGAAAATTTGGAGTGAAAATACCAATGAATGCCTGAGGTATTAGGGTTTCCAACCATAACGCCCAACCCTGTAGAGAATGACAGGCATCAGGGGTGTGACTTGGGATTCTTGCCTGTAATGCTTATACCATTCCACACCCTGCAGCCAGTGAGAGGCATCGAGGTATGCCTTGGACTCTTGGCCCCAAAGTTCACCCCATTCTCTATATACTTATCTCACTCACCATATTTTCTAATGGAATGGGGTGCGCGCTAAGATCAAAGACCCCAAGGAACACCATGACACTTGTCAGTGTCTGCAGAGTGGGGTGTGGTGAAATGGCGTGGCCGTTATGCCTGACAACCCAAAGGCACACCCCAATGCCTGTCACTCTCTGCAGGGTGGTGGTGGGGTTGGCTTCAGTTCAATACTTCACTGCCATTCCTATTACGTAGCTCTGTAACTTCTACACTACCACTGCCAATGCCAGCAAGCAAACATTCGGCATTGACAAATGCTTGTTATAATAGTGCTTGGTCTCACCTTTTGGGCTTGGATGTTTTACCTGATGGCTGCTTCCTGTGTATTTGAAACTAGAAGTAGCACTGTTGTTTTGTACGTATCATGCATGAATTAACTGCCTGTAAATCTGCTATTACTGACCTGTAGTACAGTATTTCATTCTTAGATTATATGTGCTGTGCTGCTGGTTTGTTTGTATATTTAATGTTGCCCTATTCCCTCCAGTTGGGAGGTACTAATGGTGTGTATGGGGGAGGGGCGCTACACTACGCCAGTATCGTATTTCAAGAAAAGGCACAGGTAGCTTAGGTAAGCATAGGCTGGTGCTAGCTAGTAGCCTGCTGTGTACTGTTTGTTTTTTCCTCCTAGCCTATGTCACTGTGTGGAGACTGGAAACAGTTGACTGTTTTTTTTTTTTGGGGGGGGGTCCTTGTGGGCTTGTTTTTGAATTTATAGTTCCTGTTGTTCCTCAGTCCTACTCCCAGGCCAGCACTGACTTTAGTCTTTAATTTAAAATGGCGCAGAGTGGCTGGTCCAGTGGCATGAAGGGCTGAGGCATCACTGCCTTTCCTCTCCGTCTTTCGAATGAGATGTTAAACCGAGGTCCCATCTGCCTGTTCTGGTGGTAGTTCAGGTGGATGTTAAAGATCCCATGGCAGTTCTCGAAAAGAGTAGGGGACTTTCCCCGGTGCACTGGCCAAATTTCCCCCCATTCATTAAAATACCACCAACAGCTTAATCTGGTTCAAAATCAGTTGGCATTCATCTGTGTCCTCTTCCCCCGGGTTGTGCCTGAAAATAGGCGAAATTTGTCTAGTGCACTTACCTGGTCAACAAAAACCAACTAAAAAAGTAAACTAAACTAACTCATGCCACACTGGCAACTCGTGTTCGTGGTGCAAGCGGGTTGCTGGGGGTTAGCAAAGGAAGGGCTCGAGCATCCGGAAGACAGCTCTCCTCTCCCGGGGAGGGTGGGTTGGTTGGCAGTTCCACTGAATGACTGCCCCCAGGTGGAGGCCTGTGGGCAGAATGGGATGGGGACACCAATAGAAAGGGCAGCGAGAGTCCAGGACTCTGCAATGTGCGTGCACCTCTAATGCATATGTAGGGTTTTTGTGCCTGCCATTGTGAGGGTGCCCCTTGTCTGCACCTTCCCTCGGGGCCCTTACATGCCCAGTTTGACCCTGACTTCAGCATGTATTTTCATAAATAAGATGTTTCAGCTATTACAATTTACTAAAAAGTAATTTTTTTCATTTTCAATGTTTCTTTCCAAGGTTTACAGCACATCTTGGTAGTCCATCTAAAAAGTCTGTATAGAAAACCTTTGAAAACATTTGCCTATCCCCTGTTAACTTCACAGTGCCTTGGTGTATGACATCATAGTGCTCACCATGGCAACGGACTGTGATCTAACAAACAGCAATTGTGTTACTAGCAGGGGAGAGTCGGCTACATTTTAAAAGATTCAGTGAAGTAATTGCGGCAATATCCACAATATTTAGTAGACCAACAGCAGGGGAAAATAAAACAAAATTAAAGAATGAAAAAGCAATAAAGCCAAACATAAAAGGTGCAAATCTAATATTGTTATGCTTTTTTATTATAATAGAGAGCTGCTCTTTAAGCCTTTACCAATAGCAAAATAATTACGGATGCTTTTCCTGTTTGTTTGGAAGGTTTTCTGGCCCATTTCACCCATCGTCCCCTAATTCAAACCCATGGCCCAACCCAATTTCTGGTCCTAGGGATGAGTTATGAGCTTTACTACATGGACCAAAGAGGGCCTAGCTTTAAACTGAGCATTATGACAGATGCTTGACCTACCAGTGCTCAGATGGGGGCTGAGCCCTGCCAAAACCCCACTGTAATTCCAACACGTTTGTAACTATTGTTCTAACCTGGAGTATTTCATGTATATGTTATATATTACTCCATTTACATGCACTGTTTAGCTCGATTACTGAGTAATGGGTTACTCAGTAATCAAGTATTTAATGCATGTTAACAACTGTATCGATGCTCCAAAAGTGCATTTTTTCTGCTCGTTCTGCCATGTTCACATGTACCAGGTAACTCGTACTGAGTATAACAGAGTTCGGTTGTGCCTGTAAATACAATCAGATTGCAGTCTGAAACCTGACATCAGTTACCAAGTAATCGAGTTTGGGTTCATGTAAACATACCAAATTAAACATTTTAAAACTTCCCCAGTCATGCCAGTTTCCAGGGCTGCTGCGCATGGTTTAGCAGTGTCTCGCACTCGGGGAATGGGGTGATCCAATTGCTCTAGACACTAGAGTCTAGTCCCTCGTGCTATAATACTGTTGACAATTGAGAAGTGTCAGTATCTTTTTAAAACTTGAGTTATTTAGGACCTACATAACTGTGCAACCTGTTTAGAGATGAGACATCTAGCAACAACCTGAATCAGATTTTTTTGTATGGGGCGGTGAAGCAGTTGAATAGTAAAAACTAAAATTTCTGATTACACTCCTGATTATAATAAAAAATCCTCAAAACCTGTTAGGATATGTGGAGTCTTTCATGTACACACATTTATGTTGCATAGATATTTTGATGTCTACCATAGAAGTGCAAATACATTTAAAAAATAAGTCGGCTGTTATTTTTCACTAAAGACATCGCTACTGTGCAACTAACAGCTGAAAACCTTTTATTCGCACAGTAGTTATATGTTATTTGCATAGTAACCACAGCCCTAGCTTTTCACATGAACTGGCTTCCTACAAGTAGCACAGAAAAGTAAAAAGCTCTGCTTAGCATCATTCATAAAGTGGAAAAGAAAGAAAAAATGTAAAAAGACAATCTGTTTACATAATATTGCAGAATTTCGTTTTTGCCTACAAGAGACACCCACATAAAAAAAGTGGGAACTCCCATGGTATACATCGGATAACCCATGAGGTAACTTCAACTATTCATTTTATTTGGTTTGAAATGTTGATGTTATTGCCCCTGTGCACTCATGGCTGTGCCAGTTGTGTAAGTGAGCAGTAACACCAACATTCCAAACCTAATCACATGCATAGTTGAAGCTACCTCATAGGATGTTCCATATTTATGCAACACATGTGGGCTGATAAATAGCAATATAAGAAGTGTTATCTTGACCCAACATAGCAATATATAGAGAATACTGGATGGGCAAGTATGCACAGCCAGTGTGTTCTGCCACAGAGGAGTTCTGATTCCCTCAGACCTCAAGAGTGAAGCTCAAGATGTCCAGGGGAATCAGAACCCCGAGATGGCAGAACACACGGGTTATGCATAAAGTTGCTCATCCTGTATTTTTTTTTATAGTATATAGTATTTTGTGAAATGTGAGCATTGTGTTTTTTTTCTCAGTAAGAATGAAACTAGCTTGTGCACTCTCTAGAGGTTCTACAATGCTGTTCTGCTACAGAAGGGTGCAATCACATTCCATGATCTTTGAACTGTGGTACAACAGTATTTTTAAAAGAATGGATGTCTATACAGAACATATAGGATAGTGTATGCCTTGCTGTACATAACAAGGTTATTCTCAACCGAGTGATTACTATGCCAACCAGATGACCTCGAGAGCAAAGTTGGAGAGGTCTTTCGGCTGGCATAGTAACCACGAGGTTGAGATTAGCCTTGTTGTGTATAGTGAAGCATACACTGTTCTATGTAGTGTATGGCCAGACGCTGCAACTCCACAAAATAAAACATGAAGCAAATGGTATCGTTTTGAACAAGCACAGATGCTTTACTAAGTTCTTTATGCTTAAAAAACATTCATTATTGACTGAATATGAAGCAAACAAAAAAAATGTCCCAAATGCTTTGTGTTCAAGTCAGTTGCCACAGAGACGTCCTGTGTCTACCACTGTGGTGGCCTGGAGATGTGGAGACACAAAACTGGAGCAGGGAGGGAGAAATTACGTTGGCTTTTCACTTACAGCAGCAGCTCCAAATACAGGACACAATATGAGATTGGAGCTCCAAATCCTCCCGTTGCTCACTCTAGTAGAGAATCCTGACCATGCCGCCACATTAACTCAAGGGGGAACTCTGAGAAAACTAAAAAACCAAAAAAGGGTCTCTGTTTCAGATTGTACTGTGACATCTGACATTTCAGGAAGTACTTCCCACACCCTGCCCAATTCCTTCACATTAGCATACATTAAACTGCTATGCCCATATTTTTGTGCCTACAATCTGAGTTTATTTTTTTTAAAACAGGAATGTCAGTTGTAGGCAAGGAACCGCAGCGCCAGGTAGAATGAACTGCCTACTTGCATTCTAGCTTACGGTTGTTCTGTTGTGACGTTCGTAGTGCAGCAGAATGAAAAGTCATTCTGCTGCACTATGGATGTCACTACTAACTCAGAACAATGTTTTAGAGCTCATTTATTTCTCTTTTTTTTATAATTTGAATTTTTTATTTTTCATGTTCTTTCAGACATTTTACAAATAGTAGAATACATTGTGGTACAGTGACAGGTTTGTTCAGAATGAAATTATTATACAGGAAGGATAAACATAAATTCTTAGTTATTTACAGCAAAAGGTATCTTAGTTTGCACTTTTCAAGTGGGTGTATTCCCCTTCCCCTCCACACCCCACCATAATAAACAGTCTCCTACCTTCACCAACCCAGAGTTTTCAGCCCATATTCCCAAGTTGTCCCAGTCCATAGAGTTCTGCCCTAAGGCGTTCCGTTTTTTAAATCTAAGTTGTATCGCTATCCCCCTTGTCTCCTGTTGCCTTTTTTAAATACGTGTCCCTTGTTCTAATGTAGGTGTCTATGGGACAAAATCAATATATTGGTCCAATTGATAGGATACCCATTTCCGCCATTGAGCGTCAGATTTCTCAGTTCTATCTAGGAGTCTGGCGGAAAGGCGATCCAAGGCTTAAATATCCCTCGCTTGGGTCAGCCAAGTCTCTTCAGATGGAGACTTTTTAGTATACCATAGTCTGGTGATGGTCTTATGGGCTGCCACAATTTATTTAGTAATTTGTTTAAGTACACTTTTATCCATTCAGAGCCCAGCTGGTTTTATAAATGTTAAAATGTATATTGGGGTAAACAGCTCTGCAGTCCCATATATTGCCTCTAATTCCTCCAGTACCTCGGACCAAAAGGTCACCACCCCCAGACAAAGCCAGAGGACATGGCTCTGATCAGCCTGCCCAGCACCACATCCCCTCCAGTGCTCTCCCCTTGTTATTTCTCCATATTTGGCCAAAAGAGCTGGGGTCCTGAAGAAACGTGTCCGGAGTTTCCAGACGTATTCCATCCAGTATGGTGAGGAGAAAGTTTTTAATGCTGGAAGGGCTGAGTGATTCCATGCTGACTCATTTACTTCAACTTTTGGCTCCTCCGACCACCTAGCTCTGATGGTGATCGTAGAATCCCCCCTTCTCTCCATGAGGGCCTTATAAGTTTTGCTGATTAAATGCTTTGATGGAGCTCCCATAATGTGGGCCTGAATTAATTGCAGTAGTTGAGAAGAGTTTTCAGTCAATGCCAAAAGAGTCTCCTCATGAGGGAGCAAGAAAGATTAAAATACATTTGGGGAAGATGATGTCTGGCCCACAGGGAAACAATCCAGTAGCCCCCACCATTTGAAAGAGGTATTTGATCCCATAGCTTTGCCATGCTGCAAAGTATGGACCCATTTGCCTCGTGGTGAGGTCTGCGTTCTAGGCCAGAGTCCCCAACAGTAGTCACTCACATGGAGACAGGTAGTCATTCAGGATTTTACTCCAGTGTTTGAGAGGTTCTCTGGTGAATTTTGGGTAATGAATAAGCCCAGTGCATTTAAGGGGGTTACTGAACAAATATTTCTGAGGGTCAAATACGTCTCCCCATGTTAACTCTAAAGTTTTCCAATGTGCCTCATATTGTGGTTTTATCCAGCTAAAAACAACTTTTAGTTGGGCTGCCATCGCATATTTACTGAGGTCTGGGAGGTTAAAGCCTCCCTTCGCCCTGGCCAGTTGCAATACAGTGTATCTAACTCTTGATGTTTTACCTCTCCAATGAAGCGAGAGATTATTCTATCCCATGTCTGAAAATATATCTTTGAAGTGAGGAACGGTAAGATCTGGAGGAAATACAATATGCTGGGGAACGCATCCTGCTTAATAGTGTCTATTCTACTAAGAATAGAACATCTAGATAAATCTTCCGTCAATTTTAGGGTTGGAGTTCTAGGTTTAGCATTTCTCCGTGGATTGGATTTTTTATCAACTTTATTCGTAGGTACCTCATCTATTGTCTGTGCCATTTTAAATGAGAAGTCTATTTTAGGTGAAGTGGAAGGGGAATAATTATAAGTTAAAACTTTGGTTTTGGTTTTATTAATTTTATAACCAGCCAGTTCTTCACACTGCTGGAAGGAATGCTCTCTATCTCCTGACATGACCTGATGGCAACTGCCAGTGGCTGAAGGTGAAGTGTAACTAGGACCAGGGACAGTGAGCATCCTTGTCTTGTTCCCCTGGATAGTTGGAAGGTGTCGGACAGGGCCCCGTCCACCCGCACATTTGCCTTGGGAGAAGTATAAATACTTTGTAACAAATTTATAAATTGTGTGGGAACACCGACATGATGAAGGTCTGCCACAGAAATGGCCAGCTCACCCTATCAAATACCTTTTCAGCATCAAGTCGTAATAACACTAAAGGAATTTTTCTAGAAAGGGCATAATCTGTGATCAGGTGGGTACGTCTAATGGCGTCATGAGCTTGCCTACCTTTAATGAAACCTACCTGGTCTGGGTCTATAATATTCGGGAGCAGATGGTCTATTCTGTACGTCAGGATCAACATAAAGATCTCATAGTCATAGTTTAACATATATATAGTTGTTTAACCAGGAGTAGCACACTAAGCTGAAAGCTTTTTTACAGGAGCAACCTGGGAGCACAGGGAAGTTAAGTGACTTGCTCAGGGTCACATAGTATGCAAGTGGAAGCTGTGGGATTCAAACCCAGGTCTGGTCTGCTGGATGTCACTAGATTTGCAGCTCAGAGCCTTAAACCACTGAGCTATACTGCCCCCACAGATATAGAGCAATATGGGGGGTACTTGGGGTCTTTCTGAGGTCTGAGGATAGCCGCTGTTACTGCATATTGCCATTAAGGTGGGGGGGGGGGTTCTCCATCCTGAATAGCTTGGCAGGCCAGCATTAAAATGGGTAGAAGAGATTTCTTAAACTGATTATAAAATTCAAATGGATAGTCATCTGGGCCAGGGGCCTTGAGCATCGAGGCTTTTTTAAATACTTGCACCAGTTCTCCCTCTGTGATCGGAGCCGAGATGGCCTTGGTTTGTTCTGGATTAAGTTGTGGTATGGGAAGATTTGCCAAATAAGCTTCAATTCTGTTGTGGGGGGGGGGGATCACTTGGTCAGCAGTATACAGGTCCTGATGAATCTGCATTAATATATGTCTAACCTCTTGGGGGCTCGAGGTTGTTTTCTCTGTTTTGGGATATATCGTGGTAGTTATACTAGCTCTAGTTCTGTGTTCGCACAGCCTTCTCGCTAGGTTTCTTGATGCTTTAGGCCCTCTTCATGAAAACAAAGTTTTAAATAAAATAATTTTTGTTCTGTTTTCTGATCTAGGAGCTTTTGTAATTTTTGTTTAGTAGTCCTAATATTTAACTGGATCGAGGATCTCTCTAATCAGGCCAGTGTTGCAAGTGGAGCAGCTCCTCCTGTAGACTCTTAACCTTACTCTCTTGTTCTCTTTTTTTCTGGGCAGAGAATCTGATCATTTCCCCCTGCAATATTATTTTTAATATGTCCCACTGTATCATAGGGGAAACATCAGATTGAGAGTTATTTTGTAGAAATTTGGGGACAGCCTCCTGTACCAGCTCTAGGAACTCAGGATCCCTCAAGTGGAGAAGGTTTAGACGCCAGTGTGTTTTTTTTTAAATATTGCCTCCAAATCCAGTTTGACATACAAGGGTGCATGATCGGATAAAAAGGTGGCTCCATGCCAAGTGTTGCACAAGGAATCCAAGTGCTTGACTGTCGTGAAAAAATAGTTTAGACGGGCATCTCCCCCCAAGTGCGGGGTCTGGTGGGTATATTCCCACATCCTAGGAAAACAATGTTTCCACATGTCAATTATGCCCAGTGTGGCGGTGGTTTATTTAATATATTTTTGGAGGGGGTTTGTTCTGTGGGCCTGTGGTCTAACGGAATCTAATGAGGGGTCCATAGTTATGTTTAAGTCTCCACCCAGCAATAGCTGCCCATCCAGGACCGACAGCAGCTTGGAGAAAAATCCCATGGCCAAGCTTTTTGGTGATCTCAGTGGGAAATATACCGATGCCAGGGTAACCAGCCTTGAATACAGCTTGCCCGTCATAATGGCATAGCGGCCCCCCGGGTCCACCACTTCTACTCCTTTCTCAAATGGTATGCCCCTTGGTAACATTATCATCACCCCCCTCCTTCTCCCCTTTTGGTAGGCTGCCTGTGCAGCTACTGTATATCCAAATCTCTGACATTTTTTGTGTTCGTCCGAAGACAAATGCGTTTCCTGCAATAGAATTATTTCGGGTTTGTCTCTTTTGATAAACTGAAATAGGCAGGAGCGTTTGATCAGATTACTGATCTCATTTATACTCAGGGATAAAATCAGTGAGTTCCTAACCATTACTTTCCCCAAGCATAAGCTGTATGACACCCCCTCATTCTCCTCCTGTTTGACCCTTCCCCTGTTTGACATTCCCAGACCATGCTGTTTTTATAATATGAAAAGCTTCCTTTTCCCCAACTGTGGTTCTTGCGCCTGTCTTAATCTGAACAAAATGTCTATCTGACTTATATTTCTGTACCAGTAAATTAAATCCTTTCAAAACATTAACATACAAATACAAAATTCCTGTCAAGACAATTAACAGTTGTAACTTAGTGCATTCAATTCGATAAACGTTGAATTTTATAGTAATCCGTTTGACGTTCCACCCATTGATGACAATCTGCCAACTGGGCAGTGACTGAACTATAACAGTTCCCAAGGTAGGGAGAGGGAGTATTCCCCTCCTGTACTAGGGCGGATACAGGTGCCCCTCAGCGGAAGATCATAGTAAAGCCATGGGCCCCCTGCACCACAGTTTCCCTGGTCCCTCATGGTGCATATGGCCACACTGGAGATGCTAAGTAGGTGCAGAGACCACCAGAGAATGGTCCCTACTTTCCCTAGTTCCAGTGGGGTCATTGATCATCGTCATCTGCTCAGAGAGGTTTCTCCAACAAACATGGAGTCAGGTGTTTAAGAAATCAGTCTAGAGAAACATTAACTCAACTCTCCACTCCTGGGCTACATTTAAACTTTTATACTATTAGAACTATGGGCTTCTACAAGGGTTCGGGGGGGGGGCGATGTCAATATTTCTACCCTTTTTCCCTGTGGTTCTTGGGAAAAATGAAAAGGCCCTCTATTCCCTCTTGGTCCCCTTAAGGCAAACCTCTCTACTAATATTACATGCCCTCAGTCCTGTAAAAATGTAAAGTCTCTCTTGGATCCATCTCATCCATCACGCAGATGCATTCCTCTGAAATTGGGAGAAGTTTTTTGACATCTTCAAGCATTGCTTGGCTTTGTCTCTCTCTCGAGGAGGAGTCTCTTATAGTGTCCCAGGTCACTGCCTGCAGCTCATTTTGCAGCTTTTTGATTGTAGAGCCATCAGAAGATGGAAGAACCAGTCCTTCTGCATGAAGTACCTTTGTGGCTTCTTCTGAGTTCTCGAAGGTTTGCGGTCCATCTGGAAACATGATCATCAGCCGAGCTGGGTACAGTGTTATAAATTTAAGTTGCTGTTGCTTTAAGAGGCATAGTAGTGGAGCATAGGCCCCCTGTTTTGCTGAGACAGCAGGGGAATAATCGTTGTCGAAATAGATTCTCCTGTCTTTATACTTGGTTACCTTCAGGCGCCAGGCTCTGATAAGGATCATTTGCTTGGTAGCGTAATTTAAGAACTTAAGAATTATAGAGTGGGGTCACTGGTCAGACTGGGTCGGCTTCAGTGAGAGGGCTCTTTGAACCCTCTCAATTTCAAGTTTGTAGGCCGGGTCTAGTTGTAGAGATTCCCGAATTAGGGCTTCTGTAAATTGCAATATGTCCTTCCCCGTTCTCGGGGACTCCATGGATCCGTAGGTTGTTTCCGCGAGATCTGTTTTCTAGATCTTCACATTTATCTTTAATGGATTGCTGCTCATCTAGTAGATGGACTACCATGCGTTCGATTCTGTCGGTCCTGTCATCCAGCTAGGTATGGTGCATTTTGATTTCTGTAACTCTGGAGGTCAATTTACCGATTTCAGAGGTAAGCTCTGTCCGAAAATTGCGTACCTCAGTCTGAAAATATTGTAATTCATGTAATATTGTAGCATTGCTGGGTTGGAGAGCTGACTTTGCATCAGAGGCCGCAATGTTGCCTTGTTCCTCTATGGGGGCCAAGGAAGGGCAAGAGAATCTAGCTGAATCCTTAGCACTTGGGGTACAGGCTCCTTTTTTGCCACCCATTCACTCTTGTGGCTGTCCGGGAAGCTTTTTCTGTGTTTTTAATTATTAAATGAGTGTGGGAGAGCCTGTTTGTAGCCCAGGTTTGTCGGAGCAGTTCTTCACCCGTGCATCCTTGGCGGTGATGTCACCGGAAATCGACCTCATTGATTTCTATCGGTAACAACGTTGTCACACATTATAATACTCTACTTATATACTATAATATTATGTTGCAAAGTAAGACTTGTCACAGTGCATACTGAACCAGTCAGACAGCAGCTTTCACAATGCTAATGACATCACAATAGCCATGGGCAGCACTAAAGCCAACAGTTGAAATCAAACAGAAACAGTGAAATATTCATGCAGATAGCATATTTAAAGAGTATAACTAGTAAACTAATGTTGTATAAATCAAATATACAATGGTCTGGCAGAAAATACACAGTTTATCTTCACTTGTGAGGAAGCAGGACTTTCATACCTCATTCATGGCTCCACAATTCATGAGCTATGATCCTGCTCCATCACATGAGAAGATAAATTACTTATTTTGAGTCAGACTGTTGTATATCCCCTATATTTACAACAGGAGTGGGGAAACTGGCAAGATAAAAGTGATATCTTGGCTGGTGACAACAGTAACAGAAAGATATCAAATATACTGTTACTGTTGTCACAGTGGCTATGTTGAAGGTTATGGTCATCAAAAAGGAATACTGAACCAATCAGAGGGCAGCTTTCACAGTGCTGCTGATTTCACAGTTGTCTATTGCTACACTGATGTCATCAATTGACATCAAAGAGAAAAAGTTCATTCTTTTAACAAACAGCAGATTTGAAAGTTTAACTGGAAAATTATATTGGTTGAAAATGCAATGGCCTGACTCAGAATATGCAGTTTATCATCATTTGTGATGGGTCAGGACTTTTGTAAGTCACTTATGGCTCTGCCACTCATGAGTTATGGTTCTGCCTCTCACACTTAAATTGCATATTTTGTGTCAGGCCATTCCCCATTGCATATCCCATTATCCCATTATCACAGTGCTGCTCCTAAGTCCAGCCTTGCCAGACTGGATCCCCTCTTTCATTTCTTCTGTAGTTTTGCTTTGGATGTTCCCCCTCATACCCACCACTGCGCTCTTTACCCCCCCTTCCATCCCTTAATGCTAGGTGCCTAGCCCACTCTGCCTCCTTCACATCCAAATTCTGGTTTGGTTCCCTCACTGCCTTTCCTCTCTCCTCTACTTTTTCTCTTACCCCCTCCGTAGCAGTGTTTCCCATTACCTTCTCCTTCCTCTAAAATACCTACTGCTGGCCAAGCTGCCTACTCTTATCGTTTCCCTAAACTCTGGTCCTCACTTCTCCCATCCATCCATCCATCCACTCTGCCTCTTCCCCTTTTTCCCTTAAGTCTCTTCTCTGTGACTTTACAACTCACTACTGTAGCTATCCCTGATACCTGACTTTAATGTCCACCCTCCTGTCTTCCCCATGGCTTGCTTACAGAGCTGGTATGCTCCTTGAGGCCCTCCCCTTTCTGTCTGCCCTTGTTGAGGTTGTGCACAGTCCTTGCCCAAGCACAGCTGTATATACCTTATGCACCTTGTTGTACTGTTTACCTTGCACTGTATATTGTGTTGTTACTACACTGGTTGGTTTACACATTGGTAATGTATTGTGTCTTGCACCTTTGATGCATAGTATTATTTTGCATTGCCTGTTTGTTGGTCCATATCTGTTAATGTACTAATTATATTTCACCTTATTGTATTTTCTTCCTTTATCCTCTTCCCCTCCCCAGGACGCATCTGGAAATTAGCTGTCATCAATTTAGTATGTCTTTCCTGGTAAAACGCTTGACCTCAGGGTCTGGCTAGACCATCACCTCAGCTTCTCGGCACACATAGATGCCATCCACCAAAAAACTCCACCTCAGGCTGGGTGCGCTGTTCAGGAACAAAGCCAGCATCCTGCTTCCTGCTTGTCGAGAGCTGGTGTAGAAGATGAGTCCCCCAACCTTGGACTATAGTGACATTGTCTACGGCACTGCTCCTAAGTACTCACTTGCCAGACTGGACCCCCTTTTCCACTTTTTCTACCATTTTGCTTTGGACTCCCCTCTCCCTTACCCACCACTGCTCCCTTTACTCCTGCCTCTGCCTTCTTTCCCTTGATGTCAGCTGCCTTGCCCACTGTGTCTCCTTCTCCTCCAAATTCTGGTTTAGCTGTCTCCTTCTCTACCTTTCCACCCTCCCCTCCTTCCTCTTGCCCTATCCAGAGAACTGGATCCCACTCCCTCTCCCTTCCCTCCAGAAAACCTACTGCAGGCCAAGCTCTGGTCCTCCCTTCCACTGTATATCTGCTCTGCTTCTTTCTTCTCTTCCTCAAGTCCCATCTTTGTGACTTTGCTGCCCCTGTCTGCATCTGCACCTGACCCATGTTATTATGTCCTCCCCCTCCTGTCCCTGTTTTTTTTTGTCTATAAATTTTTATTGTTTTATAATGAAAATGCAATACATAAAAATTAAAAACACAAGCATTGAGTAATAGACCATTTAAACAGCTGTCATGAGTACATTTAACATATGTCTATATTTAAAAAACAAGAGGTTAAACAACTAATCATTTGTTTTCCACATTTCACATCTAGTCAAATTACAAGGTCAGATGAGTTTGAAAGTGACCCTCTAGAAGTGTTAATTCATGCAGATACCTGTTCATTTACATGGTCATATTTTAAGGTACTATTTTCCCCTCCCTGATTGATGTTGCCCCCCAACTCACAGCAGTATCTCTTTGACCACCATGAAGCCCCTAGTCCTATGTGGCATTTACATCTGCTCTTGAATGTGTTCACATCTGGTTTTGCCAACTCTATTTGCATTTCATTCACTCATAAAACTTTATTTTTATTCAGGTACATACGGTTAGGATGTAAAATTCTGTTTACAACTGTAGACCTGCTTTGTGCAGTACAGTGGACCTAAAACAGTATACACAAAAGACACTAATGGGAACAGGAAGCAATTCTACATAGAGTTATACACATTAACAAGCATTTGTCAATGCCGAATGTTTGCTTGCTGGCATTAGCAGTGGAAGTGCAGGAGTTAGACAGATGCAGTATAGGAATGGCAGTGAAGTGTTGAACTGATGCCAACTCCACCCCCACCCTGCAGAGATGGACAGCCATTGGGGTGTGGCATTGGGTCGTCATCCATGACAGTCACGACATTTCACCTCACCCTACCCTGCAGACACTAACAAGTGTCGAGGTGTGCCTTGGGGTGTTTGGGCTTTACACTCACCTCATTCCATAAGGAAACACGCTGAAATGGGTGCAGTATAGGAGAATGGGGTGAACTCTGGGGCCAAAGGGTCCAAGGCACACCTCGATGCCTGTCACTGGCTGCAGGGTGGGGGTGGAATGGCATGAGCATGACTCTTGACAATCCCAAGTCACACCCCTGACGCCTGTCAGTCCCTACAGGGTAGGGCGTTATGGTTGAAAACCCCAACGCCCTGGGCATTTCTTGGTATTTTTACTCCCAAGTTTTCAATGTGGGCTTTTTGTGACCCCACTGCGTGAACAGTGACACTATCAGTTCATTAACCGGAAGGTGATTTTGCACAGCGACTGCGCCATTTGGCGCCACAGGTATGAAAACACATTTCAAATAGGATGTGAAAAATGACAGCTGTACTATTCATGAGGAGATGTAAAAAATGACAATGTTGAAAATCTGGAGTGAAAATATAAAAAAACTGGTGAAGGCATGAGCGCGCATGGAAACTGCGCAACATACACCCGTAATGTAATTAGTTTGGGGATTTTTACGCAATTTTCAACACAGGCATTTTGGGACTTCGCTCATGAACAATGTCACTGTGATTTTCTTAATGTGTCCCGAAACTGATTTCCCACAGCTGACCGCTCTCTCTGAGCTGAAGTGCACACGTTGTTCGACCAGGGTGTGAAAAATGACAGCTGTACTTTTCATAAGGAGGTGTGAAAAAATGCCAATGTTGAAAATCTGGACTGAAAATATTACAAATTCGTGAACTTACGAGGGTGCATGGAAACTGCGCAATGCAGACTCATAACACAGTCATTTTATTGACTTATGTCACCAAATTCTCAACATAGCCATTTTAAGACCTCTGCTCATGAACAGTGTCACTGTGATTTTCTTAATCTGTCCTGAACATTGATTTCGGAAACCGACCACATCATTGTGCGCTACATGTGTGAAAACACATTTTGGGCGAGACGTGAACAATGACAGCTGTACTGTTCATAAGGAGGTATGGTAAATGGCAATGTTGAAAATGTGGAGTGAAAATATTAAAAATTCTCGAAGTTACAAGCGTGCGTAGGAACTGCGCAACTCACGCTCGTAAAACAGTCATTTTTGGAAATTTTTTCACAAAATTTTCAACATAGGGTTTTTGGGGGCCTACCTCATGAACTGTGTGACACTCTCTTTTCATTAATTGGTCCCAAAAGGTGGTTCTGCGCAGTGACCACGAAATCACCTTTCAGGACTGAATAACCAGATGACAGTGACTGAATTCATGAGATGGGGTCCCAGTAACCCCATGTTTAAAATTTGGTGCAAAAATTCGAAAAAATGACCGAGATATGCACCAAAGTTGAAAAAGCCCTATATATGCCATTATACAGCTTACCAGCATTTCTTCAGTTTGTGGTCGGCTTTGAAGAGTGCAGATGTGTTCCCGCTCCACCACAGATCATTGCGCTTCGCTCTGGAGGTAAGTATGGGATGAGGGGGGTTGCGGGGAGGTGGGAGTGCTCAGGGGTGGGTGCTGGTTGGGGGGCAAGAGAGTCAATGAGGGACCGTTTTGTTTTGTTACAGGGTTTTTTTAAAAAAAAAGACAACGCAGGATTTTTTCCACACTGGGGTGGGCTCCCAGCGTGGCACCTGGAAGTTTGTTTGGGGGGGCAGTGGACCCAACGAGGGACTGGGCACCCCCATTGGCCATACAGTGTGCAAGGGAGCACATGACGATGCGGGACGTTTGCCATGCTGGGGTGTGCTCCCAGTGTGGCACCTTGAAGTTTGCTTTTTGGGGGGGCACTGGAGCCCACAGGGATTGGGCACCCCTTCAGACATACAGTGTGCTGTGGGGGAGTGTGCATGTGCTGAGGGGGATTGGGCACCCCCTCAGCACACAACAAATGGGGGGCATCATGCTGGGAGATGCAGTGGCGTACAGCTGAAAGAGAATGACTGCTAAGGTGGTGACATGTAGGCAACTTGCATACTGCTGACGGCACGGCAGTATGCAAATTGCCTGCAGGTTACCACTGCTGATTGTAGCGGTCTTTCTCTTTCAGCTGTACGCCACTGAATCTGAACTGCTGTCATAGACAGCTGAGACGTTCATTGGTGCCTTGCTGCCACGCCTGCAAAAACGATTAGGGCATTGGAAGCGGGGGTGCCACACCTACGAAAACTCATATGGTGACACTATGTTTCTTGCACATGTGTGCAAGAAAACATAAAAATGCAAAAGATGTTTAAATGCAATCTCAACTTATGCAGTTGCATGGATAAACTGTTTTTTTTTTTTTTTTTTTTTTTGAGGGCTGATTATAATTCATGAATTGAATTTTTTGCTCTGATATCAGTTGGGATCTTTTCCTTATATGCTTATTTCTTACAATTGTTCTATATACTGATGTTTACCTTTTATATTGATTCTCTGGTATGTGCTACTTTGTAACTGCCCAACTACTTGGATTTTTATTACTCTTACATCTTACTGTACTGTGTAATTCTGCATTTTGGCTCCCATATTCAAAACAGATGCGCGGTGCAAATGGCAGATGCGCATGCACAGGAGGAAATGCACAACAGTGCAGTATTAAGCAGACTGGAGTGCACCATGCAAATAGGGATGCACCACCGCGCACCAGTAATGGAAATGGTGCAAATAATGTGGGCGTGTACATGAATACGACACGCTGAAGCATATTGAACCGGACTGCACCAGCAGTGCATAGTGCAACACGTGTGTGCGACCGTGCCAAAAATAGGTTTATAAAAAACAGCCCTAACTCAGCAAGCCACCCAGTGTCAGTTGCAAGAACTGCACTGGGAGGGAGGAGACAGTGTGTGGCAGAGAGAAAGAGAGACACATACACATGCACGCTACAGGCAACAGAATCATGGCAGGCCTGGTGTGTGAAATGGCTGCAGTCATGGCTAATGTGAGGAGACTGAGGGAACAACAGGCAGGCTGATGGAGTGCCCATAAGTGGTATGCCCAGCAGAGACAGTACCGCCCCCACATCACATTTGAACAGCTGACAGACACAGAGACTGTGAGGGGGTTCCGACTCATCAGGGCACTTCTGAGTCAGTTCTGGGAGCTGCACCATGATGAGCTGCAGGCACCCACACACAGAAGCCATGCCATGGTGTTGGAGACAAAGGTCACTGCGACCATGTGCCTGCTTGCCACGGGTGCCATTCAGATACTGGTGGGGGACACCACTGGTATCACCCAGTCGGCTACGTCCAGTCTCCTCACGCAGTTCCTAAACACCCTGCTGCCCCACGCTAGTGAATATATAGGATTCCCTAGCACGGCAGCAGAGCGGACAGAGGCAAAGCGGGACTTCTGCTTTGTGGCACAGTTACCTGGTGACCTTGGTGCAATAGATTGCACCCATGTGGCTCTCAGAGCACCACCTGGCAGTGACAGTGAGGTGTGCCGTAACAAGAAGGGCTTCCACTCAATAAACTGCCAGATGGTGTGCAGTGCCACAGAAAGAATCACCTATGTGTATTCCAGCCACCCTGGGAGTGCACGTGATGCCTACAGTTGGCTCCAGTCTGACCTTTGCCACCTGTTCTAGTCCAAGGATCTGACCGGGTGCCAACTCGTGGGTGAATGCAGCAAAACAGCAGCACAGGTGTACACAGAGTACAAAGGGTGCAGAACTGGGGGAGGTACAGGGGGCACAACAGGTCGACGGGCAGCAGGGCATGCAGACATGCAAGTGTGTGGGGGGGTGAGCAACATGGCCGGTGTGACAGGAGACCGAAGGCCAGGGGCACAATGATAGCATAAAATGGGGCAGCTGGCCAAGGGAAGCCAAAGACAGGTAAACGTAGCGGTATGGCGTGCAGCACACACAGGTGGGGGTTCATTCCTAGTGAAGTTAGGTCCCCTCCGCCTACCAGATGACATTGCTGGTGCTGTGGGAACACAGTAAAAGGCAAATGCCCTGTCAGCAAGGCCTTGAGCAGTATATGGCAACCACAAAGCATACAGAATGATACACACAAACAATGGAGAAAGGCCTACTTTTCAGGTGCAGTTCCTGGTGTACACCACATCGTCCTGGTGGTGCATCCCTGCTTTTCTGCTACTCCGCAAGCAAATGAGGTGAATACATTTAGGTAATGAGATGCAAATATTCAGGATGGGCGCAGACTGTGTAATGATTCCATTTGCATATGTTGGCTGAATATTGCAATGATCTGCCTCGTGCAAACCACAACCCATCGCGCATTCAGTCTTGTCCTGTTGACCTGTGTATGTTTCTTTGTGCAATCGCGTATCCATGGTATTTGCGGCTTTGTTTGCATGATCACATGTCCATGCGTCACTGTTGAATATTGCATTGTTTTTCAGCCACACATTTACTTGTGCAGTGCATCTCATTGCACAGCGCACATGTTTGGTTTTGAATATGTCCCCCTTTGTATTTTATTATGCCTTCTGAACCACATTGTATTTTTGTTTGCTATTACATGTTACTGTATTGTGTTTTCTATATTTTGTATTTGGTGCCAAAATTCCAAAAAATGCCTGAGATATGCATCAAAGTTGAAAAACCCTATTTATTCCATTATACAGCTTACCGGCATTTCCTCAGATCGTGGTCGGCTTTGAAGAGTGCAGATGTGTTCCCGGTCCACCGAAGATCGTCGCCCCAGCCTCCGGAGGTAAGTATGGGGTGAGGTGGGGGTGTGGGGAGGTGGATGCACAGAGGGTGGGCACGAGTTGGGGGGCAGGACAATCAACAAGGGACCGTTTTTTCCTTTCAGGTGTTTTCTTTTTAGAAAGACGATGCGGGACTTGTGCCACGCTGGGGTGGTCTCCCAGCATGGCAGCTGGAAGATTTTTTGGGGAGGTCAGTGGAGCCGATGGGGGATTGGGCACCCCCACTGGCCATACAGACATGTGCCACGCTGAGGTGGGCTCCCAGCGTGGCAACTGGAAGTCTGTTTCATTTGGGTGGGTTTAATTGAGCCGACAGGGGATTGGGCACCCCCATCACCATTCTCACTTATGCCACTCTGGGGTGGGCTCCCAGCATGGCACTCTGGGGGGGAGCGCAGGGCCGACGGGGGATTGGGCACCCCCATAAGCCATACTGTGTGCGGGGGGAGAAGCGCATGCTACTTGAGTGTTTAGGGAGGGGGAAGAGTAGACACAAAGGAAGCTGTCTATGACAGCTGTTCAGGGTGCAGTGCTGCTGTAGGCACTTTGCATACTGCTGAGGCAGTATGTAAATAACCTGCCGACACCAGTATGCAAATTGCCTACATGTTACAACTGCTGATTACAGCAGTTTTTCACTTTCAACTGTACACCACTGCATTCTGAACAGCTGTCATAGACAGCTGGAACATTCATTGGCGTGGTGCAGCCGCGCCTGCAAAAGGGAGCAGGGCATTGGAAGTGGAGGAGGCACACCTCTGGCTAAATGCGGTGGCACTATGTTTCTTGCATCGTGCAAGCAAACATAATTACAGACCCACTTTTTTACGGCTGCGTGGGCAGAACTCCACAGACGTTATGTGATCATATCTCTAGAAGAGCACTGTGGTGTGGAAACACATCACTGGACTGCTGTCCAGTGTGCTTCCACAGTGCTCTGGCAAATGTCCAGTGGTGCTGTTTATCCAGCACCTTCCCCTCCGTGGGTCAAATAAACACCCCCACTTTGTGGGGCACTGCTTTTTCTTCTACAACTGCGGAAGTGACGGCCGCCATGCCTAAGATGGCAGCACCAACTCAAACTGAGCATTCAGAAGTATTGCACATGCGTAGATCTGTCAGCACTGCCGTCTTGAGAATGGAAGACTCTGGTGCAGGGAGAATGCAGCAAAAGCTCTGATTATTGTTTTTCTTACTCTCTCCGCACTCTCATCGTGCTGAGCAGCCAATGAGCTCTGACCAGAGTTTGTTTGTTGCAATGGCACAGGGATTTGCTCGATGTAACAAATACTTACTGCATTTCTGAATCATTTGGCATTGATTTGTTTTGGTCCTCCCATTGTTAGAACTTCAAGTCCTGTCTGATAATAATTTGTTTGCATTTCCCTTGGCTCCCTTTAAAGGTTTCACACAAATCCATCAGCAGCAATTACTAAAGCACAGTATTTTGTGTGTCAACCACAGACTGACCTCCTGTCCCTTTATAGGGCTCTCTTTTATCAACAATAAAGGTTACGCACATTAACCTGTATGTCATTATATGTTATATTAAATACAGTTAATATCAGCACTGATTATGATGCATTTTATGGACTAGGTAATGAATAATGACAGTTTACTTTTTCTTATGTGGGGAGGGGGTCAAATCTAGTTAATGGAATCTGTAAGCCTCAGACTCACTTTCGCAAATGATGCCTTTCAAGCAGATGATTTTACCACTCTGTTCAAGGCGTTGAAGGTTATATTTTTCATCATATAAATTTGAAAATATTTACCCTCAAAAGTGTATGCCACATTATGATTTCATTGCTCTGTAGAAGGATTTGAGGTGCATAAAATTAGCATATTTTCTCAGTTTTGACATGCACTTTACATCAAATGAAATGTATGTACCCCGTGTAACCTTGAATATCCTTTGTCATGCATCTATCATGCCTCTTATAATGACATGTCTGTATTAAATAGATCTCTTTTAATTGCATCCAGACATGGCTAAAAATGTGTGTCTCAGTCCACCTACCTGGTAAAACAAAACAAACAAAAATTAAATAACTAAAATATCCAGATGGACAAACTCTGCACTTGTTACTACAGATTATTAATAGTCTGTAGTATTTCTTGCCTGCAGCACTCACTGGTGGAGGTAAATGTGTTATTCTACTACCAACCATTGAGTAATTTATATATACGTGTAACCCCTAGGTGGCGCTATCCCAAGGGCTACTACCCCTGCCTGCTTGGCTAGTAGCAGGTTAAGGGGCATGAGTTCTGAAATGGGTGCCTCCATCCAGAAATCAGGGTTGGTAGTGGTCAAGCTAACCTGGACACAGCCCTCCAGGACACTGTAACCCCCTCTTTCCCCTCTAGTGGCCTGAACACTGTACAATAATCACTTTCACAATACCCCTGGTACACCACACAAGTACCCACACTGTTTGCACTTACTACCAGGGCTGGTTCCTCTGGCTTGACCCTGGGGACCCCCTGTAAAACAAGGTTATGCACAGCAAATAGCAACAGTACAGTACTTTGAGCCCAAACTGGAACCACAGTCAGATTACATGCAGAAAAAGTTAGATCTGATGTATTCAGGGGACTTGAACAAGGGAGGGGCAAAATCAGGTAAATTAGCTTAAAGGTTATATTAGTCAAGCAGTTATGCATGCGCTTTGAGTCCCCCCCCCCCAACACAGTCCACCTCTGGGTACCCAGATGGAGGATAGATGGGCTAGCCAGGACCGATGCCCGAGGTTGCAGCTGGTTGGGGCCCTGTGATGGAAAACACAACATGCACAGTACACAATATTTGTAATCCTGAGCCAGAGGGCTCAGTTCATAAAGGAAATGAAACAACAAGACAATCAGATGACACACTCAGATTAAGCTGTTGTTGCAGGGAGCTACCCTGGTATTTACTTACGATACCCAAGACTAGACATAGGCTGGACGAAAATCAGGACTGCAGGTGGTTGATCTGGAATGCCAGGAGAAGCAGGGCCCACATTAGTCACAGAGGCATTGTTCCTGTTCAAGCGTGAAGCAGGGGACTGAACCCCAGGCAGGTCTCTCGTCGATGACTTCTCTGTGCAGTGGGTAGTTTGGCTGGGCCAGTCTGGCAAGGCCCAGACCACATGGAGACACATTCGGATGCAGTCCATTTTGGGCTGGATACATCTTCCAGTAAGCAGAACACAGTTCATACAGTGGGGGACTAACTCAATACCCACTAGCAGCTCATAGCACATTTACATGTAAGGGAATTCTACTGTACCAGGCAAAGCACTCCCCGGTCACAATCGCAAAGTCTCTGCACACACCAGAAGCTTAGGGGTAGCTGGAACTCCTGACAGGCCGATCACATTCAGCAAAATCTTCAGTCTTCTTCAGGTTGAGCCTGGTCCGCTTCAGTAGCTTACTTTAGTCACACAAACTTGGATTTAGTTCAAAATAATTCTCTTCTCTCCCTCTCAGGAGCAGCAGCAGACATGCAAGCCAAAAACTCAGCCCTTTCATAGTTTTCCCATACGAATCCACTCAGGATTGCTGCCCAAAATACACTTCAGCTATTCTCATTTCACTTCCCAACTCAGAACTAACTGAAAACTGCCAGAAGCCCGGGACTTCCCCAAGATCCAAAAGATTTGGTTGGCTGATTTGGCTCTCAGTCAAAGCAAGAGCTCCCCTTTCAGTTGCAAAAAAGGCGTAAAAAGTTCAAAACTACAATTCCTACAGATTTTGACTTCAGACAGCTCCTGTAGTCCGGCTACATTTTTGGTTCACTAGAACTGATTGGTCCAATTTGCAGACCAGGACCAAGATAGTGGAGACAAAGCAGTCCTTGCTATAAAGAAGGCAGGTTAGACAAACTATATTATCATTATCACTGTAAATGATTTTCAGTAAATAGTTGCATCTTTCAACAGAGCTCCCATTCAGATTACTTATGCTGCAATGAAGCAGCTCTTAAAGAGACAGTACACAGAGGCTATACAGGCTCTGGTAATCAAATTTAAACTGCTAAAACGCAGAACACAAGCCTGGCAGTGAGCATTTAGGCAAGCTCAAGGAAGACTTTTTGGGAACCCCCATTTGTAGGGGGTTACGTACAGAACACTGTTTTTAACTGTTTTATTAGTGTTTTACCATTTTTAGCTTAATACTGCATTTCTTTCTATTTTTTATTTTCTATCTAACTCATTTTTGTCTGTGTTCCAGTTCAGGTTCCAGGTAGAAATAACATGTTCCAAGTGAAAATATTTGTTTCTCTCTCTACTGTTTGAAAAACAACAGGATTTATTTACACAATTTATTTACAACTAGTGTAGTATATATGGGCCAAACTGTTGGCCACAATTTTATGGGTCATAAAAAGGGTCTCAACGAGGCAGCCCAGTTGGGTCAACCCATAAAATTGCTTAGCTCAGAATAGATTTCTGCAAAATCCAAAAATGCATTATATAGATCAAGGGGTGTGCCTGGACAGTCTGAGCACACCTTTCTTCTGCACGTGAGATACTTTTATTCTATGAAAAGTGTCTCAAGTGCAGCTGTCTTGGAAATGGGCACATTCCTGTAAGGTTTTCAAAAAGAATAATATATTCTTGGTTGAGCTTGATCAATAATATATTAATACCACCACTCAGACCACTCTTATGATTGTAAGAGTGGTCACATTTATATTCCTAGGGTATCTGAACTGCTCACCCTCGGTCCACGGTTCTCATACCCGAAGAATGCACATGCGAACACGCTTACAACCACAAGAGTGGTCTAGGCTGTGTTATTAACATACAAATGAAGGCGCCCAGATGTCATTGTGTTGGTTTGCACACAGAAATGGTGTACAGTACAGCCACAGACATGTATACATAAGTCCCAGTGCTGTGCATATACATGTGTGGTGGTATGTCGAGTATGAACATCCCCATACACACCCCGACCTGTACTTTTGGGCTGCTTCTGGCCCGCTGACAATTTTCTGCAATGTGTTCCCCATCATTCTCCTTTGTAGTCCAACGGGCCCACAACATGATCCCCACACTTGCCACTTCCCTGGTAGGTCAAGGCTTTCCCCTTCCCTAGTCCCGGTTGGCTGTGCACATCCTTTCATCAGTCCAGTCCCTCATAGAATGTGATCCCCTTATGTTCTACATAGCTGGTGCAACAGTCCAGCTCCCCTACTGCCGGAAGAAAACTGAAGGTATTAAGGGGGTGTCTCAAAACTGCTGAGCCATTTGTGATGGTGATCGTTAGTGCAGTAAATGGCACTGCATGCTAATGACATACCAGCTCCAACTCTTACACTGTACTGTTACAGCACAGGGTAAGCAAAATGATTGAGGGCCAGCAGGGCAGATCCTACCAGAATCTGCTTAAGACCCTGAACATGTACTTGCTGGAGAAAAGGAAGGAGAGGGGCAACATGACGGAGACCTTCAGGTTCCTGAAGGGAATGAATAAGGTAGACTGTGAGACAGTGGCGGCTCTATACCAGGGCCCGCCAGGGCATGTGCCCCGGTAAAAAAATGCTGTGCCCCAGTTGGTGCACCATATGGTGCAGAGCTTCCCCCATAGTAACAATACATCAGTGCCCTGGCTGCCATCTGTTGTGCCCCAGCTGTGCCCTGGTAACCATTTGTGGCTAGAGCCGCTACTGCTGTGAGGAAATATTCAGTAGGACTGTTGAATAGGTGTGGCATCCCCCTTCCCAGTGCTGCACTACAGTGTTGGGTATTGGCAAAAGTTTCCTTTGTGGGACTAGAACCCATGAAACAGGGACATAGAAAGTCATGATACAAAAAGACATAAAAACCATCAAGACTGCAACGAGACCCTGCCTCATATTACTTTAGAACAGCCCTGCTGTACTTACCAACTCTCCAGTAGCCTTATTTCTATTTGCACCCTCCAGTTGCTAATAATTCCCTTAAAGCTATCCCACCTTCATGCTGGCCAGGTGACGCTGAGGGTTGAGGTGCTGGATGCCACACCGGCAACCCATGTTCAGGAATGAGTGTGGGCCGCTGGTGGTCGGCAGGGGAGCAGAAGGATCGAGCATCCTAGGGACTGCTCTCCTTCTCTGGGGGGAGGTACCAGTAGTTGGCGAACACCTAGCCCCTAGTGGAGGCTGGGGGCAGAATGCCGACACTGACAAGGTGGGTGGGGATGGGGCAGATGCCTGGAGGAGCGCACATGTGAGTGTGTGCGTTGCCTCCACTGGCATTATTGCACGCCCCACCCCTGAGGGGAAAGGACAGAGGAAAAATGAGATTGTGCAGCTTAATGGCCATCCCGGGATGTACTTGGCTCTGAGGGTGTTGCCCCCAGAGAAGACTGGATCCGGATATGACCGTGAGTAAGGGGAGCTTGTCACCACCCAGCCATAGGGGGCAAGCCGTGGGGGTATGACTGGGGGTGAGGGCCTTAATACAAGTCAGGATGTGCCAAGATGGTGGCTAAATGTGCGCCGACCGTGGGAGAAAAAGCACTAACAAAAATAAAAAGCTATCCCACCTAGTATTAAACCCAGTAATTGACTCCCACTGATTAAATTGTTGGGCATACTTCCATTTGTCCACCATGTGCTCTGTGTAAAATGTTGACTAATATCCTCCTTGAATGTTCCCATTATCAGATTGCTGTTGTGTCCCCCAGATGTTGAGCTGTTCCTCAGCTTGAACAACTCTTTGTATGAGTCACCCTGTTACACCCTTTTAAGTATTTATATGTTTCTGTCACAGCTTCCAGTTCCCTTCGGACCTGCGGGGAGTAGAAACTGAGAAAAGGACAAGGACAGCAAAAGACCTGAACAGTTCATCCAATCTGTCCTAAGATTCTCCAACTTGGAATCTCTCCAGTATCTGTAAGGCTGCTTTCCCCAGAATGGCCTAGCTGTAACTTTGTACCCACTTAAGGATACATTTCAGTCAGATATATAGGCTGTGTTGTGTTTTAAAGCAGCAATATTATTCTGGTTGGCAAAAAATGTTGTCATAACATTTTTTTAGCAAACATTTATTTGACATCCTAAGATTCCTGCTCACTGTATTTTTATTTTATCCGATATTGTTGAAACCGCTTTTACAGATAATTTTGCAGTTAGTGACTCTCATCATTAAAGATGGCCACCACTCATAATTATTAAAAATCTCTTCTGCTGAGGTTACCTATTGGATCTACATGCTAGATTCATACTGTAGATGTATTCGGATGGTGCTGCCAGATGTTTCTGACGGTAAACAGCACAACACTGTAACAAGATTTTTAATTTTTCCATGGTGAGCGCAGCACAAGAGCAGGGATTTTTAAAAACTTCAAAATCTTGTATCTTGGTTCAGAAATTAAAGAAAATGAAATAAAAAATGAGTACCTTGATATTTTTGTGAGAGGTACATTACTGCTGAAAAAAACTATAAAGAAAAAACTATATAGAAAAACTATCAGGTGGCTCCTCAAACAGCTGTGGACTGGAGCCAGCGCAAAATGCAGTACTTAGTGTCCAAAGAGCTCGGCTCTTCAGTCTTTGCTCCACATATAACAGTGCTATGTATCAGGATAACAAAATTTTATTCCATAGAAAACTCTCAGCAGTAAGATACTCCACCCACCCTCCGTCAGTGCAGCCAAATGTTTTTGCATGATACTTGCGCTTTCTCAAACCAGATATATAGACCTGAGCAGTTCATCCAGTCTGAGATGTCCAGAGAGCTCTGCTTCTAAGTCTCTGCTCCACATATAACAGTGCTGTGTATCAGGATAACAAAACGTTATTCTATAGAAAACTCTCAGCAGTAAGATGCTCCGTGCACCCTCCCTCAGTGCTCTTACCCTCACCCTCTACCCTCCGACAATGGCCTTCCTGCCTGCATACCCCCTTCCCTCTCACCTGCAGTGCTTATTTCTAAAATTGCCCTTGGCTGGTATGTCATGCTACCTAATATTTGGCACATTTTGAATTACTGGAATTTTCTATGCCTCAGTCTCTTACTTCTTTTTATTGTGCAACTATGTATTATTATGTTGACCTTTGTATGTATGTATACCCTCCATTCCTTCGACATGGAACCTTTGTAAATGAGCAGTTCCTGCTCAAAGGTATTTGTAATCCTAGATTTCAATAAAATAAAATAAAAATAAATAAAAAAGCACAAGTATCACACAAAAACGTTTGACTGCACTGAGGGAGGGTGCACGGGGTATCTTACTGTTGAGAGTTTTCTATGGAATAATGTTTTGTTATCCTGATACACAGCACTGTTATATGTGGAGCAGAGACTTAGAAGCCGAGCTCTCTGGACATTAAAAAAAAAAAAAAAAAGCATATGGTTACTATCAAATACTACTGCTTAAAAGTCATAGGGACCAATTCTCAAAGCCAGCATGGATCAGTGCAAGCTGCAGCAAATAGCAGCTTGCGCTGAAGCCTGGTGCGCCAGAGACCCTGCGCCTGATTCTCTATCGGGCAGGGTCCTGGTGGCAAAGTCCCGTGGCCTGCAGCGACTGAGATTGGGTGCCAAACAGATGGCACACTGAGAGTGTTTGCCACAAACCACCGGGCAACCTTGCACCACTCTAGACCATGGTGGCCCTCCAACCCGATCCCTGATGGTGCAAGTACTGGTAATAATTAAGAATCCCCCACGCACCTTTCCTGAATCCCCAATTATGCAGGTACTGGTATTAAGATTTCCCACTCACCCCTCCTCGATTCCCGATGGTGCCAGTACTGATAATAAAGAGTTCCCACGCTCCCCTCCTCGATCCCCAATTGTGCCGGTACTGGTAAGGAATAGGATTTCTCATGCCCTCCTCCTAGATCCCCAGTGGTGCTGGCACCATAGTTAATTACTAGTGCCCCTGTCCTGGTGGTATAGTGGCCCCCCACTCCAGCAGGTAGTGCTCACCACCCTGCTGCCCACAACCTGCATCAGAGCCAGTGACCAGCACAGCACACCTCACACCTCTGCAACTGGCCACCTACTGAACTGTCAGTGAGCGTTCTGCACAGTGTATGCGCTCATGAGTGCATACACTATACAGGATGCTTATTGACAGTTCAGTCGGCATCCAGCCACAGAGGTGTGAGGTGGGCTGTGCTGGTCACCGACTCTGATATGGGTTGGGGGGGAGCGGGTGGAGGGCACTACCTGGCATGGATATTGGGCCACTATACGACCAGGGTAGGGGCACTAGTAGTAAATTGTGGTATCAGCACCATCAGGGATCAGCGAGGAGGGCATGAGAAATCCTATTTCTTACAGTATCAACACCACTGGGGACTGGTGCCTGGGAACTCTCAATTATTATTGGTACTGGCACCATCGCGGATCAGGGAGAGGTGTGTGGGAAATCTTAAGCAATGCCACCACTGGTACCACTGGGGATTGGGGAGGGGGGCTTGGGAACTCTTTATTATTATCAGTACTGGCACCATCGGGGATCGGGGAGGGGTGAGTGGGAAATCTTAATTAATACCAGTATCGGCATAATCGTGGTGGGGGCATGAGAACTCTAAATTATTATCAGTACTGGCACCATTGGGGATCGGTGAGGAGGCATGGAATATATTAAATATTACTTGTACTGGCACCATCCGGGTTCGGGGAGGGGGGCCAGTAGTCTACCAGGGCAGGAGATATAGTGTACTGTATATATATTACCAGAAACATCGTGGATTGGGGACCGTGGCTCGTTGCCACAAACAGGCAATTCTCCCAAGGGAGAATATTCTAAATACCCTTCGACCAGCCCTGGCTGGTCTCAGGGTACTTAGAATTTGTCTGTCTGGCAGAGTTCTGAGAATAGCACTATCGGAGATGTGGCAGCTTGCGACTGCCTCATGCCCCCTAGTGCCTTGTCACAGCCCAGTTTCAGGCGCACCAGCGGCACAAGCCCTGTTTGGGGTCAGGGAGCCTGCAGTTGACATAGGCTACCTTCGTGAATAGCTCGGGGCGGTTTTTGGCGCAAGGTGCCACTTGCGCCATTTATGTTTGTCACAGGCACCTTGCATCAATCTCAGGGCTTTGAGAATCGAGCCCATAGGAGAATAATCACTGTTCAAACTCTGGGATGTGGGTAATTAACAGTTTTATTCTTGATTTCCTTTACAGTGAAAAACACAGGAAGTTCGAATTGGTGTTTTTTGTTTTTTTTGACAACATAATACATTTGTATTTTATACAACACACTTCAGCAAACCTGATGTAACCTAGTGCTGTACATCTTTCATTATATTTCCAGTACTGTCATGGCTGTCACACATATTGCTGAGTCCCATAATTTTCCTTGCAAAACATTCTAAATAAACACCACACTCAAGTAAAAGCACCTTACAATAAATATATATGTTTCTGAAGCATAACAGCAGCAGATAAGTTCTTGGTGCATTTACTATTTCATATAACCATAAAAAACAGGCTTAATAAACTTCCCAACCCATAACAAGTCCCTTTCCTTGAACACTTTATTTCTGCAACATCTTGGCAGAAAACCACCTAGTATACATCATATCAACTGCTTAGAACGCTAACTAACAGATATCAATCCAAATTATTTGTGAATGGTTACTTTTAATCTTTGCTCTTCAGGAATTATTCCTGAAGAAGAGCTCTGGCTGAAATGTTGATTCTGTTTTCTGTTTTCAGAATGTCCTCCACCAGGAAGACCTACACATCCAGATGGAAAAGATTCTCCATTTGGTGCCAGGGCAAGAATCTGGATCACACTCAGGCAAGTTTGCCAGTTGTCCTAGATTACCTAACCCATCTTCACTCCCTGGGTCTGAAGTCATCCACTGTAAAGGTGCACTTGGCAGCTGTCTCAGCTTACCTGTCAGCAGGTAAGGCATCATCCCTGCTTCTAACGCAGTGTTCAGGAAATTCTTTAAGGGGCTGCTACATTTACATCCCCCACATAGGACTGCTACCCCATTGTGGGATCTGAACATATGTATTGCACTGTTCGTGCGGTCACCCTTTGAGCCTATGTCATCAGCGCATCTCAAGTATGTAACTTGGAAAGCTGTGCTGCTAGTGGCAATCACTTCTGCCAGAAGGAATAGTGAGCTACAGGCTTTGTCCATGGAGACTGACTATATTGCATTCCACAGGGACAAGGTGGTGCTTAGAACTAATAATAAGTTTCTCCCTAAAGTAGTATCGGACTTCCATATTAATCAGTCCATTACACTGCCAGTCTTTTTCACTGATCATTCCACTTCAGGGGAATGTAGACTGCATAGTCTAGACATAAAAAGAGCTATCAGCTACTACTTGGAGCATACAGAAGGCCGCAGAGGAGACAGGTCCCAGCTCTTCTTGACCTATGGGGAAGCAGGAAACAGTAAACCAGTCACAAAATGATCCATTGCAAGCTGGATTGTGGCCTGTATCCAGTTCTGTTAAAGTAAAGTGGGCAAGCAAGCCCCACAGGGTCTCAGGGCTCACTCCACTAGAAGTACACTTGCCTCTATAGCAGCTTCAAGAGACATTCCTCTGCTAGGAATCTGCAAAGCAGCTACTTGGAAAACGGTTCACACATTTACCCAGCATTACTTCCTGGATACCCAGGCTAGGAGTGATGCCAGGTTTGGTACAGCAGTCCTGTAGAGCCATGTTTTCTAAATAGGTCCTTTGCCCACCTCCTAAGGCACTGCTTGGGTAGTCTGCATTTGTCAGAATACAGTAAGATTTTCTGGGGTTTGAAGAAAACATTACTTACCACAGTAATCTTGTTTCTTCCAAGGGAATCTTAGTGTATTCTGAGCTCCCACCCTTCCTCCCTTACTAGGACATACAGGGCACTACATACCAGCTGTACATGTTAGTGGGAAACCTGTGGACATACCTGTTTATTTCTTGGGCATTTGTTGACTTGAGTCTTGAAAGATGCCCTTATTGTTTGAGAAAGGTTTGTCCCAAATAAGGGATTATTATTATGTTTATATAGAATTAGTTAGCTAGTTAGTTTAGCTTCTGCATGCTTCGTAAGAATCTCACGGTTGCAGGAAGTGCAACCAGGGACAGTGGTTTGAAAACTGACCTCGAGCCTAACATTCCACTATTAGCATAGGTTCTATTAACCATTTCTGTTCTGGGGCAGTCCTATGGTGAGACCATACTGCATTTGTCAGAATACAGTAAAATTCCCTTGGAAGAAACAAGATTACTATGGCAAGTAATGTTTTCCTCACTGCAGAAATAATAGACTGGGATTCTGCACCACAGCACTGCTTAGTAAAAGCTAAAATGTGTTAATTATTTTGGAGTGTGCTGCCTTTTGCAGCCACTATTTGAAATGTTTAAATGTGTATGTTTTAGATGTGAATTTCCTGTCCTCGAAAATATTTGGGGTGTGTTAGTTGAAGGGGAAAGTGTAGTCATAAGGGGCATGACATCTTTAGGCAGCCTGGCAGTGTTTTCTGTTTCTGTTAGGTAGGTAGTGCTGGTTTAGTCATGGGGTGCCACCTCTGTGGTGCCAGGTAAACAGCCCAGTGGGTCGCTGGTGGTTGGGGTTGGGAACACCCGAGTTTAGGTCCCTGTTTGGATAGAAGGTAAGGATGCCTGGCAATAGGTCCAGCTTAGCTTAGTGGGGTTGGGATGCCAGGTTTTGGGTCCCATGGAGTTTTGGTTCTGGAACCCACCATTTTGGCAGTGTCCCAGTGGGCCATGTGTCCTTTTGCTCCATGGGGAAGTGTGCATACCCCATAGTAGTGAAGGGCCATTGTAGCTGAGGGTGTGGTGCTCATGAGGGCGGTGAGCATTTAAAGGGGGGGAGATGTAACACACCCCAGGGATGGTTTTACTATTTCTTTCCCCCCCAGCCCTGTTGTCTTTTATCAATGATTTAATATGTACGGCATCCATCTATCAGTGGGGTCTCCACAGGTCAGAGGTTGCCACTGGGGCTCCGGCCATATATACAGGTTTTTTTGGTGCCTCTTGGGAGAGGTTAATTTCCGTGCCATGGAGTGAATGGCTGTAGGTTTGTGGGAGCAGGGATGATTTCCTGCTCCTGCCCCATGTTTTCAGCAGTCTGAGAGTAGTGGAGGGTAGCGGCAATATTTATGTGTTGGTGGCTGTTGATGTTTATTTATTTATTTTTTTTTTTTTTTTTTTTTATTTTTTTAGTTGTTTAACCAGGTATGTGGTGCTCTGTGGGGCTGGGATTTGAACCATCAGCCCCGAGGTCCATCACGACAGAAGTGAAGGGAGCCTTCATGGAGGTGAGAGGTTGGAGCAGAAAAGATATCAAGGGATTGATATGCAGGCCCCTGCTGCAGCTTGTAGACCTCCTGATCCTGTCTGTGCTGTCATTGTGCTCTGCTGAGACCGACTCGCTGCTTACATGGAGGGGAATGGTGAGGGGCTGGAGTATGGGCACTTGGAGGAGACCTCTGGTGAGGACGTCTGCCCCGAGATGCCTGAGGGAAGAGTTGCCTTCTCAAGTCCTGGATCTGGAGAGGTAGTCAGTAAGGAGTCCAGAGTGTGCAAGGGTTCCCTTTCCGTCTTCTCGCACATTCATGAGGGAACCTGCACTGCTGTGGGAGAGCAGTGAGCGAGTGCAATGAAATTCTGCCTCCAATAGTATATAAAGGACACTCAGCCCCAGAGTCCTAGCTGCTGCTGCTGCTGCTCAGAAACCCATATGTGGCCACCCAGCCCAGGGCTTAATTTGTAAAGGGTGGAGGGTCTTCATGACCATGAAAAACCACTGAAGCACTGATGTGAACTTCCCTCTGGGATCCCAGGCCCAGAGTAATAAACTCTGTAAATATGTTGGGTCTGCCAATGTTTATTAAATACATTGGGATCCTCTGTTCCAGCAAGAATTTCAGTGTGGACATTCTGTTATTGAGATGTTGTTGTGTATTAACCCTTAAGTCTCTCACAGCCTAGCACCCATATTTGGCACCCCCTGGCATGTAGAACCTGTCTTCAGCGAAGCTAGCAAATGGTAAGAGCAGCATTTGTAAGGTCCTGGTATGTGTTTCTGCTGTTGTGATCCCCCTACCCCAAATTAACACTTGGTATACCCCTAGACATGGGGATGGGGGGCTCGGGCTTACATACATGTCCTCTGGGTTCTGCAGCCCTCAGTGCCTAACCTTGCACTTTCTGGCATTGAAACATTGCTGCCATCCCCTAGACCATTCCGCTAGTTTCCTCGGATCCCTTTGCGTTCTCTCCACCCCTTTCTGAGTACCCACCCCATTGCAGATTTTTGTATCCATGAGGAGACACACCTCACCCATAAGCTCCTCCACAATGTTGCTTATGAAGACATTAAACTGGACTCGTCTCAGCACTGAACTTTGTGACACCCCACGAGTCACTCTCCTATTCCCCAAGTGGCTGCCGTTTACCACCACCCTTTGCCTTCTCTCTGTTAAACAGTTTGATACCCAGCTTGTAATTTTCTCCACCACCCCCAGGCTGCTTATTTTCTTAACTAGCCTCCTGTGTGGCACAGTGTTGAAAGCCTTACTGAAGTCCAGATAGGCCTCATTGACTGCTCTCCTCTTATCCACCTCCCTGGAAACCCAGTCAAAGAAATCTTTAAGATTAGTTTAACATGACCTTCCCACCGTGAAACCATGCTACCAGTGGTCCTGCAGCCCTTTTGCCTCCAGGTGCTCCTCGAGCCTCTACTTCAATAGTGTTTCCATTAACTTCCTCACCACTGATGTGAGATTGACTGGCCTGTAGTTGCAAGCATCCTCCCTCCTGCTGCTTTTGTGCACAGGGACCACATCGGCCCTCCTCCAGTCCTCTGGGACTTCCCCCATCTCCACTGAGGTGACAAAAAGCCCTGCCAGAGGGGTGACCAGCACCATGCTCAGTTTCTTTAGAACCCTTGGATGAATCCCATTCGGTCTCATTGTCTTATTCTCCTTCAAGGAATCCAATCCCTTCCAGATGCTCTCCACCGAAAATGAACTTGTATCCACTCCCCTTCTCCCTGGTGCTTACTGCAGCATGTTGATCCATGCCCCCCCACCATGAAGACCAAGCAGAAGTTATCATTTAGGATTTCTGCTTTCTCTTGCACGTCCTCTGCGCAGTTTCCCCTGCCCTCCCGATTCTCACTATCCCTGCCACCACATGAAGAAATATGAGACTAATGAACAACTGATTACAGTAATTAGCACCATACAAAAATAGATTTGCACAAACGTGCTTAAAGCTATAGGATCACAAAAATTGGGTTATTCGAATATAAATAGTTTAACGGTAGTGTGCATTAAATGTGCTATATAAAACCAACTTGCTGTATAAAACCAAGTTACTTTCGTTCCTTAAGTTACATGTTTTTTTTCTGATTTCTGTGTCAAACAATGTGCATACCTCTTAAGTGCTATGAATTAAGCATAGTCCTATAAATTTTACATCTCAATTCACTCTAGCTCCACATACATATACTGATGTTCTCCATATTGTTGGTGTTACATCTGTTCATTCAAACTATTAAAAAATGTAATTAAGTTCATAGAAATATTTCATGACACTAAATGTGTGATACCCAACATTTGTATTCCTGTTCTTTAAAATTAAGAAATGTACTGCACCCCCTAGCAGTTTACCTTCCATTTTAATAGCCAGTGCGACACATTTTAATTTTGACAGGTTGAGAGGTATCCCAGTTTGTGACACTGTGTGAAAGAACAAATTCCAGCTGAATTGTACCTCGTGGTTGTATTTACGGAGGAATAGAGAGTCCCTTTACAGTTGATAGGAAATTATTTTAAATATCTTTAAGCACCCTCTTATTCCAACAGTGCTCTAACATGTTTTATATACTTCCTTTATTGAGATATAGAGCAACACAGCATAAACAGCAGTAAACATCCTACACAGTGCAGACAAAAAAAGGTTTAGCATTACATCGAGATAATCGTCTGGATAACACAGTCTTGTGTACAATGTGCTATTTCAGGAATGAAATGTACTTATGAAAATAAACCATAACCAAGAACTATAACCAAGCTTACTGACGAATAGAGTTGGTGAAATACTATACCAGTATGTATTGTGGTGGAAGGTGGCCCAAGAAGGTGCCAGCAGTCAGAGCCTATGGAAAAAAATGGAAGAAAGAAAAAGGCTCATGCTACACTAAACCACAAATAGCAAAACATCTAAACTAAGTCTAGATGCAGACAGTAGTTATTACCTTTCTGGACAGGGTCACCATCTTGGCCAGCCCCCCTCCTAGTAAGAAAGGTAGTTTTACTCAGCTTCAGCGTCCTCTTTCTCCATATTAGATTCTCTGCTCTGACACATTTTGGTTGCTTTTTTAATTCATAAAATAATTTCTTTATAAAACATCACCACGCACTCTTGATGTGTGTTATTGTGCTTCTAAAATAGCTGAAAAAGCCCCAGAAACTCAAAATAAGAAAAGGACATTTTTTGCTGATGTGCAGTTGTGCTGCAGTAATGGCACTGCCATGTAACTGATGTCTACCAGTAACAGCACCAGGGCCTCTTAGTCCATACACCGTGCATGTGTCCAGCAGCCAAAGCCAGGAGATGTTTGCCCTCAGCAAATATTTTTGTTTATCCATACTTGTTAAACAAACAGATTTGCATTTATTCATTTTCTTTTGAAAAACTGCTGTGAAAACTCTGGATATTTAATCCTAGTTCTATTTTAAAGCAATGTGTGGCTTTTTTTTGTCACAAATTGCAGCATTCTAATTTGGATTGCCTTATTTTTTTGCACATTTTCTGCTGCATTTACAGTAAACTTTTTTTTTTTTTTTCAATTAACCTCTGTGGACAAAGCCTGCTTGAGTGTATGTAAAAAAATCCTGTTTGCTAGCTGGCCTGTCGGCACAGCAGTAGCGCTGTTGCTCATGACAGTGGTGACCCGAGTTTGGGAACAAGCTGGGATCATTGGGGGCCAGCCTGGGGGAGGAGGATTGAGCGTCTCAGAGGACACTGTCCTTCTCTGGGGAGTGGGAGTTTCTGTCCTCCACCGCGATACTGCTGCCTGGGTGACCACAGGTGGCAATGCAACTGGAGATGGACAGCAGGGAGGAGGGACGTCATGGACACTGGTGTGGAGACACATACATAGCGTGCCCGTTTGCGTATTGGCATCAATGTATGTGATGTCCCAGGGAATGAAATGAGGAAAAACACCACAACCCCACCACCTCCTCTGTGACGGAAATGGCACCTGTACATGCGGGTCTCCCACCTCGCTGTCACAGGTCCCGCCTGATGCAGACATGACAGTACAGGGGTAAGTTTCCCACCCTGACCCCTTTGGGGGATAGGGCCATGGCTACGTGGAGGTAGGAGGCAGCAGCTAGGAGATAGGGCCATCAGGAGTGCCTGGTGGTCCCAAGGAGTAGAGGGTTGGAAAAGGGGGCCTACATAGAAAGTATTTAAAAAAAATCCAGTTTGCTTATCACTACCTTGCTAGGGAGACAGTGTGTCCTAGTGGTTAGAGTACAGAGCGGTAAACCTGGAGACCCAGGTTTGAATACCACAACTGCAACATTCTCACTGTGCGACCCTGAGCAACGCAATTAACCTCCCTGTGCATAATGTCTCTGTAATCCCTCTCTGATCTATCAGTGTGCAGTTTGAATCTCCCTGTGTACCTAAAACAGCAGCTACACCCTTCCCCTTTCCTGTACTGTAAATCACTTTGGGGTCAGATTATTTATTTAAAAATTGGTTACTGGGAGAGGCATACTGAGCCAAGCTCATTTCCTGGTGCAACCGGGGTGGGGGTGGGGGCACAATTACAAAGATTACATCAAGTCAGATGATGTGACAGATACAGGGACAGTGACAACAGAGTGCAACAGCAGAGTGCAGAATAGACAAGAAAACATCATCACATATAACAGAGGACAAATAAATTACATACAAATCAGCTGTGCAGTTGGACATGATTAATATTAGAGTCCCCATGTAATCATTACCCGTTATATTGTGTCATGTAGCTATTGTGTGATGTTTGTATTATCTGTAATGTACTCTCCTGGGTCGTGTCTGAAAATAGGCAGGTTTCTGCCTAGTGCACTCACCCGGTAAACAAACACTAACTAAATAAATAAATAAAAAGTGCTTAGTGCCTGAATTAGTGGAGACTGACCTAATTTCGAGGGGAGAAGTGAAACAAGCTGATTAAACTACACATGGAATAGCCTAAACCACCATGCGGTTAGGAGGAGAAAAAGGTAAGGGGAGGGCAGAATTGCAGGGGAAGGGTTGGGAAGGGTTCAGGTAGAGGGTTGGCAGGAACAGGGGAAAGAGGTGAGAAGTTTTAGCTGACTCTAAAATGTTTTAGTTTGTGTGGAAGGTGCTATATTATGCTAAATTCTTCCACCTTCCATTATCAAAGGAAGAAGGCAAGAGTGCTGATGGTAACCTTATCACATTCTCCCAGAGTGTTTCATCCCCCCACAGCACTGGGACAGACTAGTGTTCTAAATAATAAAATAAAGAGGATGTTTTCTTAATGTGAAATATTTAACAGGGTACAGCTATAGTGGAGACAGGGGAGTTCTGAGAGGTACAATTAAGCACGTCGCTTCCAATGTGGTACAGTTGAGACAGTGTGGGGCAGAGGATTTCTGAGGGGTAAAATGAGTGACATACCTCATAATGTGTGACAGTTGAGAGGTATGGTTGAGACAGTGTGGGCGGAAGATTTCTGAGTGGTAAACATGAGGGAGGTCCCTCCAAATGTGGCACAATTTAGAGGTATATATAGAGAGGTTCTGAAAGGTAAAAAGATAAGTGTCTCTCTTAATGTAGGTAAGCTGAGAAGTATGGTCACAGTGGCTCAATGTAAAAGGACGGACTCCCCTCCTAATATGGGACAGTTAAAAGGAATAGACAGATGGTTTTCTGTGTGGGGTTCTTCTGAGAGAGAAAATGAGGGACATCCCTTCTAATGTTGGAGAGTTGAGAGGTACAGGCAGAGATGTTCTGAGAGGTAAAGTGAGGGATGGTTTCTTCTAACGTGGGGCAGAAAGGTATAAAAATTCATAAAAGTGGAAACTGGGAGGAGACAGGAAACCATAGACTAGTCATTCTGATGTCTGTAGTGGGCAAACTACTGGAGTCTATAATTCACAAAAAGACTGTATAGTTCCTGTAGGCCATTGGTCAAAACTACTAAGCCGATGGTGTGACCCAAAAAGCATGAAGACAGTTTTTGTTTTTGGTGTTTGAGAGCTGTCTGGTGCAGATCCAGTGTTGGACATTATCTGAGTTTGCCAGCTAAACTCACATAATTGGTCAATGGGGAGTGACTCCACTGGTCTGTGTTGTGCACAGTTCTGCTAAAATAAAGCTGGCAAACAAAGGGTGTTGCTCCATGCCATGTTAGATGTTTGGTGGATGTGAAATAGAGTTAAAATCTCTACCCATTTCCCTTCTGTACTGTATATGGTGAGGATTAAGTTACTGTCACTGCTGCTGCTGCTGTGAAGAAGCGCTCCAAGAGTCCAATTAATGCCTTTTTGTGAGGATTATTCACTGTGATGTCTGTGGTGGAGAGCAAATTTGCACCTTTTGCACTTCATGGTAGATGAGGAGGAACATGCACAGCTGAACCTTATGAAAGTAAAAGTTATAAAAAAAACATTCTGCCACTTCAAGATCCTCATTACTGTACATGTCGGACAAAAAAATACTTTCCAGGAAAACATAAAACCTCAGCAGTTTGTGAATAAGACTTGGCTGGCTCAGCCCGTCAGTGCAGCAGTACGGCTACTGTACCTCTCACAATGCTGGCGGGGATCCAGGTTCAGGAATGTGGCAATGTCATTAGAGTCGGCCAGGGGGAGAAGTATTGAGCATCACAGAGATAGCTTTCTGTCTTTTTTTGGGGGTGGGGGATTTTGTATACTTTATCTGCCTCAGCTCCCCATGGGCTCACTTCCATCCATCACGCTGTCCAACACCATCACCGGCCTTCTCTGGGACTTCCCTGTTGCTCCCATGTTCCCCCATGGATACCCCCCATGGGAAGGGCTGCTGGAGGCTCTTTACCTATGTCCAAAAATTGAGGGTTAGTGAGGGAGTGAGAGCCTGGTCAGTGGTGCAGAGCCTGCAAGGGGGGGGCAGCAGATGGCGTACTGCATAGCTGCGGGAGGGGGTTCTTACTTTTTTGTTTCCCCATTTCATGGATGTTGCGCAGGTTGCATCTGACGCAGTGGTGTCAGAGCACTGATGCCCCATCCCTTAGCAGTGGCTCCAGTCTGCACTGCCACCTGTGGTCATTCAGGTGGCAGTATTGTGGTGGAGACCAGGATCGATCCCTCCCTCCCCCAAGGAGGCAAGCATCCACTGGGGTTCTCAACCATCTTCACCAGGAAAACTCAGGCTCCTTCCAGAAGCTGGGTCAGCAGCATTACAAGCAGTAGCTGTACCACTGTGCCGATAGGCTGGCATGGTAGCTTCCATCCTACAGGGAGGGTGGGTCTCATGCCAACCTGGGTGAGCACAAATGGAACAGCACAACAATGCTGTGGGGAGGGTGGGATGTCAGCTGGTGCCGCACACTGCATTCTCATATGTGCACAAGCTTATGCACCATAACTGCTGGCTTTCCTGGTGCTGGGAGAGAAAACTGGAAACGTCTCGACCATATCAGGATGGTGCAAATCTCCTGCAGGACTCTAGTTCATTGATTTTGGTTTTCTCATCTACAATACTTGGATTCAGTCTCTCTCAGAGGTTTAGCCCACCCCTGGCAGCTTCACTATGGAGGGCAATCCATGGAAGAAGGAGGCAGGCGTAAGTTTGGGTAGAGGGTGGATAATGAGGCTGTGGGGGCCAGTTGGAGAGTAAGGGGCATAATCACTAATTAAAAAAAACTAAGTAAGGCTTGTCTTATACTAGTATGTCTATGCATTTATCATAATATAGTACTAGGGATCATACTAAGGAAGTATATGGAGCACAAAAGGCAAATTACCCATAGTAGGTTAATTACTTATGAAAAAACAAGTTGTTACTTGATAACAAAGATCTATCTAACCTGTTTTGAAATATATTTTTTGTTTCACTGATAACTACAGAAGTAGGTAAGGAATTCCAAGGGTTAATGATTCTCTGTGAAAAATAATATGCTCCTTTTTTGAATCAACTTGTTTCTAGTTACTTGAAGGGGATGTCCTCTTATGTTAAAGGTGACCTGTTTGAATTCATGTCCACAGTCAAGCATGAGGGACGGATCGTTAACAACATTCCAGGTGAACAGAAGATCCCCCTCATGTGCCTCTGTTCCAATGACATTAAATTAAATCCAGAAAGTCTTTGTTCATAAGATATACTTTTGTCTGAAGAAATAAATTTAGTCACCCTTCGTTGAAACTTATCAATTTTGTTGATGTCTTTTTTCTTATAAGGATACCGAAGTTGGGAAGCAAAGTCAAAATGGGGTCTCACATAGGCACGATAGAAGGGTAATAGAATACTAAATTTTTTTGATTTGGTGTTGTGCCTGATAGTCCATTATGTTTTATTAATTTTACTCAGAGTATTAGAGATTTATAGGTCAAAGTCCAGATTAAAATCAACCGTGACTCCTAAAACTTTCTCAAAAGCCTTACAGTTTAATATTTCATTGTATATTAGATATTTGTTCATGGGATTGTTTTTCCCAAAATGGAGTACGCTGCATTTTAATGTGTTAAAGTGAACCCCCCATTTTCGGGACCAGGAGCTCAACTTATCTAAGTCCTCTTGTAAAATAGCAATTTCCTCAGTGTTGTTATATGCATTGCTGATTTTCCAGTCGTCAGCATATTTAATAATACTACAGTTTATATTATTGGACAAATCAGAAATGAATATTTGAAAAAGTAAGGGAGCTAGAACGGATCCCTGTGGTACCCCACTATCAATTGCTGACCAACTCGATAAATGGCCATCTATAACCACTCTCTGATATCTGTTTGTGACCAACATATAAACAAGCATTGAATGCCACAAGCCTTTAATTTATATATTAAAGCCCAGTGAGGAACTGAGTCAAAGGCTTTTTTGAAATTGAGAAATATGTGACATCGCAGGGTAAGTTGTTATCCAGATTAGTGCTTATGTTGTTGTAAAAGCTGATCAGATTAATAGAACAAGACCGTCCTTTAATGAAGCCATGTTGGCAGTTTTCAAGATTGTCAACCAGTGGAGTTAACTTATCCTTAATTAGTTTTCTAACACCTTACAAAGAACTGGTGTGAGGCTAATAGGACGATAATTGTCAAGAAGACTTTTATCACTTTTTTTAAAGAGGGGAAGAATGTTGGCTCTTTTCCAGTCCTGGGGGATGTTCTCCTGTATTTAGACTAGCGTTGTAAATTATTTTTAAGGGTAAGAGTGTACTGTCCTCCATTAGATGAATCATGTCACCAGTAATGTTATCTGGACCAGGGGAGGAGCCACATTTAATAGTGTCTAATTTTGCCTTAATGTCCTCTATAAGTATTGCTAGTTTATCAGTGGGCTTGTCTAACGTTGGATCTTTAGTTGCTCCGGGATTCTGAAAAGCTTTACAGAAATGAGATTTCAAAAGTTGTGCCATTTCCTCTGGAGATGAGGCAATAGTATCGTTATCAATAAGAGGACCGACTTTACATCCTTGTTTCTTAAGGGAGTCAATATAACCGAAAATAATGTTATGATCTCCCTTTTTAGCTTGCAAGGCAATCAGTATTTCAGTATTGTATTTTACATAGAAACATAGAAGTTGACGGCAGATAAGGACCGCAAGGCCCATCCAGTCTGCCCATTTCTTTTTCTACCTTATAAATGTGCCATCGGCCTTTGCTATGTCAGTGACCTATCTATTCATAGTCATTTGTATTGCTCCCTTATGCCTATCCCATGCCTGTTTGAAGCCCTGCACTGTATTCATAGCCACCACTTCTTGTGGTAAGCCATTCCATGCATCTACCACTTTTCTGTGAAAAAGAATTTCCTCACATTCCCCTTAATCGGCCTCCTCTAATCTCATGCTGTGTCCTCTTGTCCTGCTATTTTTCTTATATTTAAACATGTTAGACTCTTTCACCTTGTTTATGCCCTTAAGGTGTTTAAATGTCTCGATCATATCACCTCTCTCCCTCCTTTGCTCAAGGGTATACATATTGAGCTCCGTTAATCTGTCCTCATATGTCTTCTGATGCAGTCCCTGCACCATTTTGGTTGCCCTTCTCTGGACTGCCTCAATTTGGTTAATGTCCTTGTGAAGGTGTGGCCTCCAATACTGCACGCAGTACTCCAGATGGGGCCTAACTAATGTCTTGTACAGAGGGATTATTACCTCCCTCTACGACTTGTGATACCCTACTAATACACCCTAACACCCCTAGCCTTACCTACTGCTTTAGAGGTCTGCTTGGATGATTTTAGGTCATCAGTGATGATGATGCCCAAGTCTCTTTCTTCCTTTGTGACTGCTAGCAACTCCCTCCCAGCCTATAAGTGGCTTCAGGGTTTCTCTTCCCTATGTGCATGATTTTGCATTTCTTTGCATTAAATCCCAGTTGCCACTCTTCTGACCATTCTGCTAGTTTATCCAGATCTCTTCTCATTCTGCCCACCCCATCTGGATCATCTACTCTGTTGCAGATCTTGGTGTCATCTGCAAACAGACAAGCCTTACCCTCTAGTCCATCTGCGAGGTCACTAATGAAGATGTTGAATAGGACTGGCCCCAGGACTGATCCTGAGTACCCACTTGTGACTTGCATCTCTTCTGACTGTATACCATTTACCACCACTCTCTGTTTTTCTGCCAGTCAACCAGTTTGCCACCCAGTTGACCAACTTCTGACCCACCCGAGCCTACCTAGCTTATTTATCAATCTTCTATGTGGAACAGTGTCAAAAGCTTTGCTGAAGTCAAGGTAGGCGACATCAACTGCTCCCCCTTGGTCCACCACTCTGGTTACCCAGTCAAAGAAATCTATGAGATTAGTTTGACAGGACCTTCCTTTTGTAAACCCATGCTGTCTTGGATCCTGTGCCCCTATGGATTCCAGGTGTTGCACTATCCTTTCCTTAAGGAGTACTTCCATAATCTTGCCCACTACTGAGGTAAGACTGAAGATTTTCCTTTTTTAATTTCAGATTTGCATTTTTTTTTTTTATCTGCTTTAAAGACGCCCATGTTCTGGCACATTTATTAGCTAGATATTTTTTAAAGACTTTCAATTTTGGGTTATTTGAAAGTTTCCGTATTCTAGGGATGAATTTATGAGCAGTATCTAGAATTATGTTTTTAAATGCAGTCCACATTGAGTCACCATTTTGATCATGAAGGACTACTTCCCAATCAATGTTAGCAAGATGTTCACAAATAGTTGCTTTATTGGTTTTACTCTAAACAAAATTATCAATTACTTTGATTGTATACAGGGCATGTCTATTTGAAACTTTATTGTATAATGGTCACTGTTTCCTGACGGAGCAGTGACTTGACAGTTCTGAATTTTGATTGATTCGCTGCCTAATAAATTGTCCAAAATATTATTGCCTCTAGTTGGAGAGGAAACATATTGGATAGATTTAGTTCCTCACATGTTGAAAGAAAATATTTAGCTGGACTTGAGGTGGCAGTTGGGTCAACCCAGTTGGTGTCTCTAAAGTTAAGATCACCCATAAATATGATATTGCCATAATCTGTTGCTAATTCCATCTCATCACAAATTTCCTCGGTAGTGGTAGATGAACTATCTGGAGGTCTACAGCGGATTCCCAGAATAAGTTTGTGATTTTGTAATTTGTTTAGACTGACTCAGATGGACTTGACCTGGGAATGGGATGATTTAATTTTATGCAAAATTTCAGTTGGGTTCAATGAAGTACTTATGTATAGAGCAATTTCTCCACCTTTCCTATTACTTCTGCTCAAGGAGAAGAGGACATAGCCTGGTATAGAGTTATTCCATATATTGTTGTTTGACCACCAGGTTTCTATTATACTTATGATTTCTCAATTTTAGATAAAGTGACTAATTCTTCAAACTTTTTACAAAGACTCTGAGCATTTACAAGTAGTATCCTTAAGTTACTTCTCATTTTACACTGGTCATTTGCATGAGGGTATGCATCAGATGTTTTGCCAGAAGGCCCACTATTGTTTGTCCACTCAGCTAATGGATTAAATTAACTCATTCTCTCCCAGTAGCCATTTTGGGTCAGGTTCAGTAATGGATGATATCTACGCCATATGGTTTGCTATGGGACTGAAGGAGTTAAGCACTGGTACAGTTTTGTGAAATTAAAAACAAAGCTCTCTCACCCATTTTTTGTTTAAATGAAGACCGTCCCTTGCATACAGGTTACAATGATTAATAAAAGCTGGCCAATGATTAATAAACATACGATTGTCTCTGGTACACTGGTTTTGTAGTCTGGCGTTTATTCTGGCAGTTGTATCATTTTTCAGTATATGGCTTGATCTCATTGTGTATGGAATTCAGCCAGTTCAGAACCCAAGACTAGCAGTCTCATCTAGCTTGCCTTATTTTCCCTTCTATTTCTACTCCCTGGACCCTGTTTGGTCTCAGGTGAACTTCCCTCCTCCCTTTCCTCTACCTATTATGCCCATATGCCAATCCCACATGTGCTTGAAGCTCCCCACTGTCTTTGCCCTTGCCATCTCTTCTGGCAGGCTGTACCAGGGTCCACCTTTTTCTGTGAAGAAGTATTTCCTCACATCCTTCTTAAACTCTCCCCCAAGCTTCATTGCATGCCCCATGTTCTGGTACTCTTCCGCCACTTAAAAAGACTACCCACTTGCACATTTTTTAACCCCATGAGGAACTTATAGGTTTCAGTCATGTCCCCTCTCACTCTCCTGTCCAGGGAGTGCACGTGAAGCTCCTGCAGTCTCTCCTCATATGGTTTCTCATGCAACCCTCACACAATTTTGGCAACCCTCCTCTGGACCACTTCCACCCCATCAATGTTCTTGTGCAGGTGTGGCCTCCAAAACTGGATACAGTACTGTAGGTGGGGTCTCACTAGCCAGCGCTATAGTGGCAATACTACCTCCCTTCTCCTACTAGGAATCCCACTCCCCATGCAACCCAGCAACCAGCTAGTCTTGCTTACTGTCTTGTTGTACTGCCCTTCCACTTTGAGGTCACTGGATATGATTACCCCAAGATCTCTGTCTTGTTTGGTGATTGTAAGTACCTCTCACCATCTAATACACAGCCCATGGGTTTCCCCACCTCAGGTGCATGACTTTGCTCATTTTGGCACTGAACCCCAGTTTTCACATACTAGACCACTCCTGAAGTTTCCCCAGATTCCTTTTTATTTTCTCCTCCCCTTCCTGGGTGTCCACGCTGTTGCAGATTTTTGTGTTATCTGCAGAGAGACACACCTTTCCCTCCAGTTCCTCAGCAATATCACCTGTAAAGACATTGAAGAGGCCAGGACCCAGTACTGATCCCTGTGCCACTCCAGTGGTTACTTTCCCATCCCCCAAGTGACTGCCCTTTACCACCACCCTCTGTCTCCTATCCTGCAACCAATTTGATATCCGTGATATTTGTACATGGTCTAAAAGTTATTGTTCACGTTCTAAAGTTGTTGCTGTGCCCGTTCCATCATGAACTCAGCTGTGTTCCCCTTCACCTAATTCCGATTGCTTTCAGTTTCTCTGCTCAGTCACAGGGTGTTGCCCCCTTTGTGCATACACCTGCAACGCCATTTTCACTTTCACAGCAACGCTCGGCTATAGTTGCACAAAGTTAACAAACTCAAAAAAATGCCTGAAACCATATACTATTACAAATAAAATATGGGCACTCGTACACAATCTGCCCTTTGTTTCATCTTGAGTGAGATAACAGCATGGCCCTCTCGAGATTTGCTCTCAAGGTCCATATGTTTTTATCTCAGCTATAACGGGGTGCCCCTGTTAAGGATATTTATTTGCTAAAATAGATGTGCACCGCTTCCCTAGTTCCTTTCATACTTTCCTATTGTCTATTTTTTCTTTCTTTTTTTCTTTCATTTCGTGTTAGGGTGGCCAACCTGGCATTTCTATAAAATCTTTACTTTTCCTTTAAGTCTTATTTCCCCTTTTATGTGCACATCTCCAAAGGTAAAACCTTGAATTGTTTAAGAGTGTCCTTTATGTTTAAAAGGTGCCCCTAGGTTGTTTATAGCGCTACGCTCTGTTATGCTGGTGCCCTTTAAAACAAATGAAGCACGTGACACAAGGAGAGTCATGCTGCAAGCCCAAAGTCATGCTGTGTAAATAAAAGAAATCGCTTGTTGCAATGAAACAGAAAAGCTCTTCTTGCGAGCTAAAAATGTAGAAAAGAGCTGCTGCATGCAGCTATCCAAAGACCAGCTGCTGCATTGTGCATCGGAGCAGGATCCCGCTCCAATGTACATGCACACACTACTGACACGAAGCAGGATGCTTCCTAAAGAAAGTAAAAGTGCCGCACAGGGCGGCAAAAGTGTAGCTGTATGTACCCATATAAGGGTACTATGGGTAAAAAGGGAAAAACCCTGTAGTATCCTCATATCAAAAGAAAATGCAAAATGTTGACAGACAGACCCTGAGTAGGCAATGGGAGCTGTCAGGCAAATGAAAGGCCGAAATGAAATGTCTAGCCGACCGCCGACATTTCAGCCGTTGGGTTGCTTATCAAAATAAAAGTTATTGAACAAAGGCTCTTGACAAGGAATACAGAGCCTTGCTTGAACAAACATTCAGCCTGGATAAATAATGCATTGCAGAGTAAACATAAACATAATATTCTTTTTTCTGTTTCCGAGGTTGAAATAAACACTTGTATTCTGTCAGGTCTCTTGGGCTGGCAGGGGAATACAACTAGCGAGCACGCCCCTCATTTGCTATTCCCCTGTCCAGGCTGGGTATTCCTGTGGGTTAAAAGAAATGAAAGCATAAAAGGAATGTTTATTTACCAGAAACCTTGTCTTTTGGGGAAGCTCCTAATATAGGGCTGGCTGCCCATAGAATGACTACTCTTATAGGAATCGGGAGAGATGAGGTCAAAGCAAGTGGGAGGCGCTAATCTCCTAATGAGGTATAAACCCACTAATTAAGGTTTTAAATGGTCTAAAACTGCAGTTCTCAGTAGGTATTCTAGGAAGAACGTTACAACAGTGCCTGTTTTTTCTGTTGGTATATAAATTATCCAGATATACTTAGATAGGACCCAGTAAAAGGTCTATTCATGTTTAAGTAGGAGATCACCTGATTGTGAGGTCACCCTGGGATTGCTATAAAACCTTCCACAAGGAGGCTATTTTGGATGGTGTGATGAACTAACACCCAATTTTTCTTTCTGTAAATATCAAGTTTATTTTTATCGTTTTGCAAGTTTTTGCAAATAAATTGATAAATGCATTTCTGTGCATTTTTTATGCACTTTATATGCTGTCTGGTTGTCTGTCATTGATCTCATGCTTGTACATCAACCCTTCGATGGAAACAAAGGTTCATTGTGTATGGTCGCCCATACCTTATTCCTTATATTGGGGGGCTGAAAAGATTTATGGTGTATCTTGTCCACACCTCCTGGTGCACTACTGTGGCAATATACCCCAACTTTAGTCCTGATACATACTGTGTCTAAACTTAACTGCTGAATTATTACCCTGTTTATGCCAAGTTCCCTTCAGTGCTATTGCCAGGGACACTGGTTTTTTGCATTCTCTGAGCCACAGATGGTAAAGCGGCAGGGACCCTGGTTTTCCATTTTTAGCGGTAACACCGGTAACAATCACGGAATCCTGCTTGCTTTGCGGATTTTGAATTCTTGTACCGGTGCCTCACGGAAATTGCATGTCACTGCACAGAATCTCTAAGATTTCAGTATCTTTTTAATTTTTTTTTATTTTCTCTTTCTATGTCCCTTCTCACAGCATCGGTATCCCTTAGCTTCACCCTCAGGTAATGCTCAGGAGCTCCTGTAGAGCCTGCCCCTATCCTGCCAGGTTGTACCCTCCCCAGGTGGAAAGTGGGGGACCCTAGGTCACCCTCTACACTCCCTTGGTGTGTCGGGCAGCCCAGTGGGTCCCTCATGGAGCCTGGTTATGAAGTCTGGGGCACCTGGGCCTTCTGCCAGTGGCCAATGTGGGGTGATTGTTCCTGGTTTTCTGGTCTCTGTCCCTGAGGCACCGGCACTAGAGATCCAAGTAGGTAGGTCACAGAGAGACATGCTACTGCTCCAGATCCTGGCTAACGTCCTCCTCTCCTGATCACTCTGCAGCACCATTGCACCACCACTTGTGGTCACACCGGTGGTGGTAAAGAAGCAGGACCTGCAGCCCACACTCCCCGGAGGAGGAGAGCAGTCCCCCAGGTGCTCAATCCTACTCCCCTGGCCAGACCTCCAGCAACCCGAGTTTGCTTCTGACCCTGGGTCACTGGCATTGCAAGCAATAGTGCTACTGCAGTGCCAGCGGGCCGACCCAGATTTCAGCATCTTAAAATAACTGCTGCTGTGTTTTGCATTCTTTCTGCTTTGCTGTGTATAGAAACTGTATGGAAATCACCTGCATTGCTTTGTTGTAATCAGCCATTCAGTTTAACCACCCATGCCTAGTGGTTAGAGTAACAAATGGTGATTGAACTGGGTACATCCAGCAGACTTGGGTTTGAGTCCCACAACCTCCACTTGCATCCAAGCAAGTCACTTAACCTCCCACGTGCTTCTAGGTCACTCCTTAAAATGGACAGTTCTGCCTAGTGGGCCTCACCTGCTTTATAAAGACATATATAAAAAAATACCAATATATGTTTACTACATCATAGAATAGTAGTCAGGGTACCATGTAATTTACCTGAGTTTTACTTGGGTTGCAATGATTTTGTATAGGTAAAGATAAATATTCAGATACATTTTATAAGCTTGTTTTTAGATTTTAGTCAGGTTTTTATTGTATTCTTTGCATATAAGCATCTAGGTTGTAGATTGCTAAGCGAGAGGTCGCTGTTACCAACTAACTTATTCAAGTTTATAATCAGTAGGGCCATCCAAAATCCTCAGTTGTTTGAATGAAAACTAGTCTGAATGAAAGTATATTCACAAAGAAGAAACTGCCTTACTACTTATGAAAAGACTTCACAGTTAGCACCCGATTTAGGTGAATTGGATCATTTGCACCTTTTCTCCCACCTGCTGGTTCTGTCTCTGTGACAGCAAAATGTTTTCTGATAGACTGCTTCAACAGAAAGCAAATGTTAAGTATTTAAGAGTATTTAACAAGGTAAGACCCCACGATGCTGGTGGGCAGAGTAGTGCTCAATTCACATCTGAACAAAGACATGAAAACTGGGAGACACCCTTTTCGTGGACACCAAGTAGAAAAAAAAAGCATCCACATGTCTGGGAGATGCATGAATCCATTTTAAGGTCCTCCACTAATCACTTGTGGATTTTTTAGGTGAAAACACTTTATTTCAAAGAAGCAAATTCAAGCATTTTTTTTTTTTTTGCTCCTCCTACCCCCTGGCCATCCACTCCTTCAGGCCTGCCAAGGCCCCCTACCACTGCTGCTGAGTCCTGACCACTATCCACTGACCCTTACTGCTGTGCTACCAGGTAACCCAAAGTAACCTGTCATTGAGTGGGCCCCTACCCCTGTGGGAGGTTACCAGGGGAGGAGAATTGCCCCAAAGAGCTTCCTGTGTATCCTGGGCATGTTGGGGGTCAGAACGGACACATGTCTGGGGCTTCTGGTGTATGCCAGGACCAGGAGCCATCCTTCAGTTGGCCAGCAGGTGTTTTCCCATTTTCTTGGGAGCATGACAGGCTACATGATGTCAAGGCACAAGCCGACATCTGTCACACTCCTCCCGCAGTGAGGACTGACGTTTTGTCGTGCCTCTGGCCTCCACCATGGGCCAGCAAATGCTGAGCCATGAACCCACCCTCCCTCTCAGGAGAAGGGGAGTGGTCGTTGGACACTCAAGCCTTCGCCCACCAGCTGGCCCTCCAACACCCAAGTCTGTTCCCTAACCCTGGTCAGCGGTGTCACAGGCAGATATCCAATTCAGGCAGTTAAATTATAGATAGGAAAAAACAAAGGTAGTCCACCTTAGTGGTGATGGTTCAGATTAATTCACGTCTGAGTTCTAACACGCAAAGAGACCAAGTCATTTGTAACTTGTGCATGGGGGTGAGTGTTGAAAGGGGATCATAGTGCTGTCACTACTGCCATCACCCCAGAGGGATGTGTACTGCATTGTGCTACTGCCATCACAATCAAGGGTGGGGAGCTGTAGTGCCTGCCATCACCACTGGTGGATGGGGTATGTAGGCCTGCTGCCATCCCACCTGAGGGATGGGGCCTTGAGTGCTGATACTGCCATCACACATGAGGAATGATGACCATAGTACTGCTGCCATCACACCTAAGGGTTGGGGGCCATAGTGCTGCTGCTTCTGTCACACCAGAGGGATGGGGGCGTGAGTGCTGCTTCCATCACACCTTAGGGACGGGGCTGTAGTGTTGTTGTTGCTATCACATCTTGTACCTAAAATAACTTTAAATTGGTACAAGGATGGAAGGATGTGTAATAGTGGAGGTCAAAATTGCTAAAATGCATGTTAGCAGAGTTAAAAATTGTTAAATAAAGTACACAAAACCAAACACTGGTAAAACTGGATTTTGGCTTAGCAGACACCGGTGACAATACCGTTTTTTACAATGAGCAAAATGGAATATGCCCTTTCTCAATCCCGGTAAACCAGTGTCCCTGTAAAGCGGGAATCTGATTGACACACAGAATTTCAAAAGGCCACAGCACCAAATGCTGTGTGAACACAGCTCTAGAAATGATACAGTAGCCATTGCGCTCAGCCCATTGCTGCTATGCTTGGTGTTCATCTGCCGGTTGCTGACCTGCTTGACCTTCCTGATGCCAGTACTCACTCGACAGCACAACCCTCAACTGAATCACGAACCCGGTAAGTTCTGTTCTCACTTTTCAGCCTATTTTGAACAGCCTGCTGCTGACCAACTCAACACCACGGCATTTACTAGACCCAGTCAAAGTCTCCCTGGATGCACAGTAAGAGAGGGGTTGTGATATGTGCAAGTAGTACTTTTTGGTTGCTGCTACCAGGCTAATTCAGTTTCTGTTTTTTTTTTGTGGCATTTACTGGACCCAGTCAACCCTCCGTGAAAGTCTCACTGGATGCACAGTAAAGGAGAGGGTTGCAACAGCATCACGCAGAGCAGTACTTTTTTGGTTACTGGCAGTGGGCTAATTCAGTTTCTGTCTGTTGGCTGCATTCACGTGACCTGCTCAGACCTCTTCACTCTCACAAGTACTTTTATAGGGAGCAAATCTGAAAATCTTCAGGTTTCTTTTGTAGTGGGGCAAATTTGTTCTGGGGTGACATGATCCTGAACACAAATGAGTGTGTGTGGGGGAATCTCGCTGGGCAGTTTGTTTACTTCTGTTGGGGGCCAGGACATGGCCTTGGTGGTGTTGTGGGGTGGCAGGCAGTATTTGAGGGGGTGGGAAGGGAAGCCAGATATGAGTTGAGGTCCGATGTCATGAAGGTAGAGGTGTGGAACTGGGCAGGTGTTTGGTGGGGGGAGCTTTTACTGCTTTTTGAGATTAATCAGCTGCATATTGTTAAATTAATAGTCTCAGATTGTCTGTGTTGGTGCTGGTGTGGGGAGCTGGCCATGTAGTGTTGGTGGGATGTGGCAGCCAGCCATGCCTGCTTGGGTTGGGGGGGGGGACTGGCCATGGTGGGGGGACTGGAGAATCCAGCTGTGTTTTCTTGGGTGGGGTAGAGGCCCTGGCTGTATTTGTAGGGGAGTCTGGGATAGCAGGCAGTGTTCCTTTAGGGGGAGGACTCACTGTGTTGGTAGAGGGGCTGTTTGTTGGGAGTGATGGAGCCACCTATGTTCTTTGGGAGGAGGACTAGCTGTGTTTTTTGGGGTGGTTTAACTGGCCAGGTTGGTGGGTGGGGGTGGTTGTGTTCATTTGGGTAGAGTGGGAGACTTGCTGTTTTACAGAGGCTGTCCAGTGGTGGGGGAGCTGACTGTTGGTGCAGGGTAGGCCTGTGTTAGTGTGGGGGGTGAGTGAGCCAACTGTGTTCACAGGGAGCAGGAGGCACTGGCAATATTGGTGGCATGGAGTTGCTGGCTGTGTCCGCTTAGGTGGGATGGGTGGGAATGGCCTGATTGTGTTGGTGTGGGAGTGACGGAGCCAACTTTGTTCATTTGGCTATTGGGAGTCCTGGTCACACTGGTGAAGTGGGGGAGCCAGCTGTGTTCGCTTATGTGGGGTGGGTGGATCTAACTATGTATGTTGGTGTAGGGTAAGCATGTGTCGCTGGGGGGGGGTGAGAAGAAGCTGACTGTGTTTGATCAAGTGTGGGGGGTTCTGACCATATTGGTATGGTGAGGGAACCGGCTGTGTCCACTCTCCATCCTCAATGAAAAAGAAAGTAAGTTTGCTTTTTGCAGTCTGCATACCCAGTCTGCTCAAATGTGTGTGTCCTTACTAGGAAGGGACGACTTTTTATCTGCCTGAAGGTGACTGGGGGGGGGGGACCTTGATGCCTGGAGTTGGTCCGGATGCCGGACTTACTGAGCTGCCGACCCTCTGTTTACATCTTAGCTACCCACTCTCCATCCTGAAAAAAATTGAAATTTTTACTTTTTTTTTTTTAGCTGCAGTGTGCTTATCTGCCTAAATGTAGCTGTTCTGTAAGTACCTCAAGTCTAAAGTGTTTGTTCTGCGGCAAGATTTGCACATGTTCGGAAGCTAAGTCTCTGGTGGCTTGAACTCATGCTCTGGGGCATCCATGGTTGTTTGCGGGGGACTGGCTGTGTTGGTGGTGGTGGGGGGTCTTAGACTGACCTTGATTGGGGACCCGGCTTGTCTGTCTAGGTGTGGTGGATGGGAGTGGTCATGTGGGGATGGTGGGTGAGTGGAGCCGACTGTGTTCAGCTAGGGTGGGGGTTATTACTGGCCATATTGGTGGGATGTGGGAACTGGTTGTGTCTGTTTAGGTGGGGTGGATTGGATTGACCATGCTGGTGCATGGTAGACCTGTGTTTGGTGTGAGGTGGTGAGGATGATGACTGTGTTTGGGAGGGCATACTGGCCATATTGGTGAGATGAGAGAGCCATCCATGTCCATTTAGAGGGGATGGGTGGGACTGTTCATGTTGTTGTTGTGATGGGTGAGGGAACCAGCTGTGCTTGTCTGAGGGGGTGTGCTGGCTGTGTTGGGGGATGGGAGCTGGCTGTTCAGAACAGGAGGGAGCTAGCTATGTTGGGGCTGGGGAGGCTGGAGGTGGGTGTGTGGGATTCAGCTGTGTTGGTGTGGGTGGGAACTGGCTGCCTTGTGGGGAGCTAATTGTGCTGGTGGGGTCAGGACTGGCCATGTAATTTTGGTGGGGTGCGGGGACTGGCTGGAATAATTGCATTTTCCATTTTATGAACATTATAAGTGTTGGTGCTGCGAGCAAGGAAACTGGCCAGACTCTCTTTTGTGGGGTACTAGCAGTGTTTCCTTAGGGTTTGTCTGTTTGCAGAGGGGTAGTCTGTGTTGTGACTGCCAATAGGGGAGTTGGCCAGGTTTGTTTGAGTGGGGTGGGGGACGGCACATGAGTAGTCTGTGTTGTGGCTATGGGCAGGTGAGTTGGCCAGGTTTCTTGGGTGGGGTGGGGTGATCTGGCAGTGTTGCTGCAAGGTCTTTCTCTGTTGCTGTGGTGGGGGGGGCTTACTGTGTTAGTTTCAGGAGGAGCTGGCCTTATGGGCTGGGATTAAAGTGCCCTAAAAGGCACACTGCCACTCTTGGGTGTGGTGGGGTGATTGGCCATGTTTGTGCAGGGCTGTCTGTGTTGGTGCTGGGAGGGCTCTGGTGGTATTTTGGGGCTGGGGCTGGCCGTATTGGTGTGGTGGGGGAGCAGGCTGCATTTGCTTGGGTGTGGCGGGGTGTGGCTGTGTAGGTGCAGAACTGCTTGTGTTGGTGCCTGGGGAGCTGGCTGTGTTAGTCTTTGGGGAGGGGACTGGCTGTGCTGGTGCAGGTGCTGTCAGTGCTGACATGACAGAGGAGCAGATGGTGGAGATTGGCAGTGCCACTAAATAGTGTAATAAATAGTGGCATTGTTGGTTTGTGGTTGGACCACTGACTTGGGAACCTTGAGGTTGGTCACTGTTTCAAATCCCACTGGAGCAAACTAATCATGGTGTAACTTAAGATCTTTGAACCTTGCCCTGCTCATTGTCCCAAAAGTGAGGACAAAACTGGGGATGGCTGCTTTTCAAAATTTCGCTCCCAGGTTGTGGAATTCCTTTCTCCTAGAGATACATGCTTGCATAACGCCTAAAGGTTTCCGGCGTGCATATTGCAAGCATCTTCTGAACACAGCATCTTTTAAATGTCCAAATGCAAGGTAGTTGGATTTCCAGCCCTGCTCCTATCTCCTCTATATCGCCTTTCCTGGATGTCACAGATTGAAAATTGCCATGCAATCTTTCCAGGTTCTGAAGTGACTCTTATCTGCTGTGTCTAGATTGCACTTACCCTACTTTTTTTTTTAAAATCTCTTTTTAGCCCTCCTACGTCCTGCGGATCCCAACCCTTCGGGAGCACTAAGGAGTCATCCCCTGCCTTGCCCGATACTTACCACCTGGTCAGGGGTGTAGCCAGACAAAATAAATATGTACATCAGGACTGTGTTTGCTGCCCTATTTGGCACAATAAATACAACTTTTGTACCTCATGGTACTGGTTGCTGCCCCCCAATGCATGGGTAAATACAAATGCAATATATCACTCCCTCAGACACCCACATATCAGTCCAGAGCCTATAAAGTTGTAAAGTCTTAGGGTGCAAAGTCAGTATCAGTAACCAATCCTTCTAGTTGTGACTCCTGTGAATAAAATTACAGAAAGCTCCAGTTGGTTCTGTGTTATGTTTTCATGGACCAAAGAAGCAGTTCAGAACCTATTTGCTGCCCCCCCCTTAAATAAAATTGTACACAATGGAGTACATGGAGTATGCCTGCTTGCACCCATGCACCCGGTCCTCATGTAGCTGTGGCTTCCCCCCTAAGCAGGGCTGAGGTGGTGCGGCAGACACCCCGATACTGTAAGTGGCGTTGGATTGTGGAGTTCCACACCTGTGGACAGGTGCACACCGGACAGTATTCACTACCGGCCACCACCTGTCTGTGGCCCCACCTCCCCAAAACACAGATGTGTAGAGGGCATTTCTGCAGACCGGGCATGCATCCAGTGGCATGCCTGACCCTGGTCCACAAACAGATCCCTTGCACCCACAGGGCAGGGAGGACAGTAGCGGGTGTGATGTGCGCCACCAGGTTGGGGCATGATGATGCCCGGTCAGCCACCCCCAGCCCTCCTTGATGATCCATTTGCTGGGCTGGCATGTGGTGGGGGTCTGCAGTGGCCCCATGGCAGCACTGCTACTGGCAGTGGCATCCTGGGGGGAGTGTCCCTTATGGCTGGGTGTTACCCAGCGTAAGGTGCACCCAGTATTCCACACCTTTGTGAATGGTGTGGAGTGTGGGCACACCCTCAACATGCCACCTGCCTGCACTTGGCAAGTTGTTGTCTGCATGGCAGGGGGATTAGGTGCTAAGGGACTGCGTGTCCCAGTTGCTGAATTTGGCACACTGGGCACATGGGTGCGGAGTGGCTCAGCACCACAGATACGTGGCGTGTAGCCACTCGGCACTATAATGCATAGGGGCCTATATGCTTACGTTGCTATTTCTACCTGTACTCCTGTATCTGTTCTAATACTGTGTACTGAGTTCCATTATAATGTTATGCATGTGATATGTATTGCTTGTCCGTGATGTTATCTCCTGTGTCGTACCTGAAAAAAGGCAGTTTCTGCCTAGTGTACCTACCCGGTAAACAAAAACTAAAATAAATAAACTTAAGTTTCTTAACCTCCCAGTGCTTCAGTCAAGCTGTAGAAGTGAGTACCATCAGCACCTCACTGAAAGATGTATGGTACATCTCAGCTGGTCTGCCCCAAGTACATTGTAAAAAAAAAAAAAAGTCAATAAACACACACCTTCAGATAAAAAATCTTTATTAAACCACATCAAACTGAATCCTCAATCTTTCATCTGTCTCCTTCTGAACTGCTGTTTAATGTTTTTATTTTTTATTTTAACATATCTTAATGTGAAAATGTAATAGTGGCACAGGAAATGTAAAGCAAGAGACACACATTTCCAAATTTGCCATCTTGGCTGTTATTTCTTGCCCTGGGTGGGGGCCGGGCCATGTTGTGATGGAGGACCCAGTGGTTGGGAGGTAGTATAGCGCAGTGGTTTAGGCTCTGAACTGCAAATCTGGTGACATCCAGCAGACCAGACCTGGGTTTGAAACCCACAGCTTCCACTTGCATACTGTGTGACCCTGAGCAAGTCACTTAACGTCCCTGTGCTCCCAGGTCGCACCTGTAAAAAGCTTTCAGCTTAGTGTGCTACTCCTGGTTAAACAAGGAGCTGGCCACAGAAACATAGAATTTGTCAGCAGAAGAGGACCTCTTGGCCCACCCAGTCTGCCCAGCTGCTCCTTGCCTAGCCTGTCTCTGCAGACCCTACCAGGTTTCTGGCAACCCTTCCTCCTCCCTGCCCATTCCCTAATATTCCCCTGTGTCTATCCCATGCATGCTTGAAGCCACCTGCTTCCACTGGCAGTCTGTTCCAGGTGTCCGCCACTATTTTAGTGGGGCAGTACTTCCTCACATCCCTCTTAACTCCCTCTCCCTCCTGTGTGTTGAGGCCGGTGGTAAAGGAGCTATGTTTGCTTAGGTGGGCTGACTTTGCAGAGGTGAGTTTTATTTGTGTTAGAGCTCTGACATGAAAATCAAGAGACCCCCTTTTCATGGAGAGTAAGACAGTAGCCAATTTAGGTAGAAAGAACTTTTAAAACGTTATTTGCCATGCAGTGGGTGTTGCACTGGATTCTGTTCACTTGTGTATACAGCAGTAACACCCCTGAGAAATGTGACAAGACCTTTGTGAGTAACAATGCGTTTGAGCTTGCTATTTGTGATGTATGGGTCTCCATTAGCAGGCTTCCCACCATTCACTTGTGGATGTTTAGAGTGATGCACTTCATTTTCAAAGACGCCAAGTCAGGCAGTCAAATGTTAGATAGGACTGAACCAAAGAAGTCCATCTTGGCATCTGCTGGTTTGACTTAATTCATGTCTGAGTGCTAATTTGGGCAAGTGGCTTATGGGCATCAAGGGATGGGGGCTGTAGTGCTGTCATTGCTGCCATCACACCTGAGGGATGGGGGCTGTAGTGCTGTCACTGCTGCCATCACACCTGAGGGATAGGGGCTGTAGTGCTGTCACTGCTGCCATCACACCTGAGGGATGGGTGCTGTAGTGCTGTCACTGCTGCCATCACACCTGAGGGATGGGTGCTGTAGTGCTGTCACTGCTGCCATCACACCTGAGGGATGGGGGCTGTAGTGCTGTCATTGCTGCCATCACACCTGAGGGATGGAGGCTGTAGTGCTGTCATTGCTGCCATCACACCTGAGGGATGGGGGCTGTAGTGATGTTGCTTCTGCCATCACACCTGAGGGATGGGGGCTGTAGTGCTGTCACTGCTGCCACAGCTGCCATCACACCTGTGGGATGGGGGCTGTAGTGCTGTCACTGCTGCCATCACACCTGAGGGATGGGGGCTGTAGTGATGTCACTGCTGCCATCACACCTGAGGGATGGGGGCTGTAGTGCTGTCACTGCTGCCGTCACACCTGAGGGATGGGGACTGTAGTGCTGTCACTGCTGCCATCACACCTGAGGGATGAGGGCTGTAGTGCTGTCACTGCTGCTATCACACCTGAGGGATGGGGGCTGTAGTGATGTTGCTTCTGCCATCACATCTGAGGGATGGGGGCTGTAGTGCTGTCACTGCCATCATACCTAAGGGATGGGGTCTGTAGTAGTGCTGCTGCCATCACTCTTGAGGGATGGGGGCCACACTAATGCTGCTGCCCTCACATGAAGCAGGGGGGCTGTGGTGCTGTTGCTGCTGCTGTCACACTTGAGGGATGATTGAAACGCTTTCAGACAAGGCTGGCTTCCACATATTATCCAGATGGGGGTAGGGGTGGGGGGATTACACTGGATAATACAAAGCAGGCAAACATTGACATACACGTGCACACTGAAGAGATCTGCACATTGGGATCACTGGGCTGGAAAGGAATGGATAACAGCAGTAGGACTGTATACATAGAAGACACAAAGCAAGCAGTGGCACAGATGGAGTGTATAGCCCGTATTATAAATAGCTTTTAATGGGTATAAGGATAGATACACAATAATAGAGGTCAAAATTGCTAAACTGCATGCTAACAAAGAAAAATATTAGACAACATTCACAAAAGAAAACACTGGTAAAACCAGGTTTTGGCATTGTAGACACTGATGGCAATACTGCTTTTTCCAATCTGCAAAACAGAATTTGCCTTTTATCAATCATGGTAAACCAGTGTCCCTGCCTTTAGGGATTTGTCTGCCCTGCTTTGAAATCCTGAACCGTGCTCAACAGGAAACATCTGAATATAAAGAAATCCCAGGAGCCAGACAACTTGCATCCTGTATTTTTGCAAAAGTTGGCTCCTGGAATTAGCTGATCTGATAACCAAAACTGTTGAAAAATCTTTGGATCTGGGGGAGGTGCCAGATGATTGGAGGAAAGCCATTGGGGTGCCTATTTTTAAGAAAGGAAGTAGGGCACAAAGGGAAAACTGTTGGCTGGTTAGCCTCACATCCCTGATTTGCAAAGCTAGGGAGGCATTATTAAGAAACCTTATTGAAGAACACCTCATCTCCACAGATTTGCGGGACTAAAACCCGCATGGCTTCAGAAGTGGTAGATCATGTCAGACAAATCTGATAAGCTTCTTCGAGAAAGTGAGCAGGGCCCTGGATGAAGGGAGGGCAGTCATTGTGGTTTACTTGAATTTTGCCAAGGCATTTGATACAGTTCCCCATACCGAGTTAATTAAAAGCCTACAGGACACAAATCTAGATACCAGACTGATAAGATGGATTAAGGAATAGTTGAATGATACTGTAGGTCACAAGTTGTTAGGAGAAATGGAAGAGACTCTGAGTTGAGGGGTGTAATTAGTGGGGTTCCTCAGGGTTCAGTGCTGGGTCCCATCTTATTCAACATACATGTGAGTAGTATGAATACCACAAAAGGAGGGTGGATAAGTAATTTGTGGATGACACTAAAACAGGCACTCTAGTTAAGACCATGATCAAATTAAAGATATCCAGGAGGAGTTAAACAATTTATATGCTTGGACAAAAGAAAAAAAAAGATGAAGTTCAATCTGGAAAAGTGTGTAGTGATGCACTTTGGATGGAATAATATGGGGGCAGGGTATACTGGGTATAAGTTTGTTTATTTTTTTGTACTGGAAAGGCTTCCGAGCAAAAATTGCCCATTTTCACAAGCGTCCAGTTTAGGACAGACAAACATAAAGATTACAGTATTCACAGGAAAAAGCAAAACAAAGTCATGGAGGGCAATTACATAAGCAAAATGACTTGGGGGTAATATTCAAAGTGAGATAATACAGAATATAAAACAGCATGGTGCAGGGACAGTGGACAAGGGATTGGGGAAGATTGCTGAATAGTTTGGCACTCTTGTAGGAGAGGGTGTTTTGTCCTTGGGTAGTGCGACAGAAGGGGTGGGAGAAGGAGATGGAGGATGACTGGTGGTCCGAGTCACGGCAGACTTGGGGAAGCGGGAGGTAATGCTACTAGGTAGAAGTTCCAGTACTAGTTTGTGGAAGAAGGTCAGGATTTTGCAATCAAGCTGGTCCTCAGGAGGGGACCAGTTGGCGATTTTGTAAAGGTTGTAGTGGTGGGTAAGTCTAGGAAGACCAGTGACAAACCAAATGACATTGTGGTAAGTGCTCCTTAATCCATTAAAGTTTCTTTGGGAGAGGGAGGGGTAGTAGGTTAGAGCTCCATAGTCAAAGATGGGGAGCAAAAAGCTGGAAGCCAGTAGTTTTCTGGATTCTGGGATTAGGAATGGTTTCACTCGATATAACATGCTAAGCATTTGGTGAGCTTTCTTAATTATCTGATTAACATGGGAATCATAGTTAAGGTGACAGTCGAGGAGCAGGCCTAGGTATTTGAACTCTGAGACTTGTTCAGTGAGGTTGCTATCATTATCAAGGAGGGAGAAATCAATGGCAGTGGATTTTTTGGAGCCAGAGAAAAACATGGATTTACTCTGCATTAATAAGGTGGAAGGAGGCTCTAGGCCCATCGAGACCATCCTCCCTGCACATACAGGGTGAATTATCATACTAGCCCAAGAGGAATTTATCAAGTTCCACTTTGAATGACTCAAAAGTGGTTGTATTTACTAAATGGTTTGGTAAGGAATTCCAAAGTACAGTTGCTCTTATTGTAAAATAGTTTTGCCTGTTGTTAGTGAGGACATTTGGGATCCAAATCTGCCTATTGTGACATCTTAAGCTGTTAGGTTTTGTAGCCATTTCTATATTTGAATATTTCAGGAAGGTTTGATCCCCCCAAATATTGTACAACAGTAACCGATCGCCTCTCTCTCTTCTTAAATTTAGATCATGCAAGTCTAATGCTCTTAATTGTTCTTCGTAAGTGAGATGTTTAACTGTAGGTATTAATTTAGTAGTTCTCCTTTGCATGCTTTCAACTAGCCTTTGATCCTTTTTATGATGGGGGGCCCAAAATGAAGCTGCATAGTCTGTATGGGGCCGAATGAAGGATTTATACAGAGGTATTAAACAATGTTCACTCCTACTAACAAATGTTCTTTTGATAGCCGATAAGATATTATTACCTATTTGTGCAACTCTTCTGCAGTAGTCAGTAGATGAGAAAGAACTATTGATAATAATGTCCAGGTCCCTTTTTGAGGTAACATGTTTAATGGCTGTCCCATTTAGGTTATATGTAGTAATGGCATTTTTAGTCCCCAGGTGGATTACAGCACACTTATCAGTGTTGAAGAGCATTCTGTTGTTATCTGCCCATTCCTCGATGATAAACAAGTTTTGTTTAAATAACAGGAGGTTTTGTGGAGTATAAACCTCAGCAGATAATTTGGTGTCATCTGCAAATTTATACTGGAAACCCCTATGTGGAGAGCACTAATATAAATTCCAAACAGGGTGGGTCCCAATACAGATCCCTGCGGTACTCCACTTTGTTTCTTTTGGAGTTGAGTACAAGCCCTTTGGCTGAGAACCAGGATTGAAGCCTGAGGAAGTATTGTTAGAGTTTGTCATGTAGGGTATACTCTAGGAAATCACACTCCGAGACCCACGGATAGTGAAAAGGACCTGGGGGTGCTGGTATCAAAGGATCTCAAGCTCGAGAAGCACTGTAACAAGGTCATTCCAAATGCAATAAAATCTTGGGATGCATCTAGAGGAATGTTATGAGTAGGAACAACAATGTTATTATGCCTATTTATAGATCCTTGGTGATACTTCACTTTTAGTACTGCAGGCAGTTCCAGGCTCCCCAAGATGTTGGAAATATTCTAAGACTGGAGATGGTTCAAAGAAGAACTACAAAAAGGATAACTGGTCTGAAACACATGGACTATCATACTAGGCTGAGTACATTGAGGCTTTTTTCCTTAGAGATGAGGCAAATGAGAGGTGACCTAATAGTTTTTAAGTCTCTGGAAAACCATGATTTAAAGCAATTCCTTGGTATTGATCTGAAGCACAATAGTAAAGACAATAGGGGACATAAACTTCAGATTAAGGAGGACATTTTAGAGCAGCTAAAAGGAAGAATTGGTTCACACAGAGGATGGTGACTCACTGGAACACCCTACTAGAGGAGGTTGTATACAGTTCCAGTTTAACTACTTTTAAAAACAGACTAGATCGGTGCTTACAAAAAGGGTGGGTTTGTCTGTATCATCCAGTAACGTCATGTGGACAGGCCAGAAGTACTTTTTTGCTCCCTCCTGTCATTTTCTTGCTTATATTCTCTATGTAGATTTTCTCCCGTTGGGGGTACTGGGCAGGTTATGCTCCAGTCCTCTCCTTGAGAGGACTCGTTCTGCCCCCCAGTTCAGGGGCATCATCCTGCCTGCCCTGGTGCTCCCTTTTCCGTTTTCTCCTGGTTTTTACCAGAGACCCTGGTACACAGATGTGCATGCATATGGAGTCGCACATGTGCTCTGAGGCTCCGGTGATGGCTTCTTCCTCCCACCCGGCCTAGCGCCATGTCTCTCTCTAGGCTTGGGGCTGCCATCAAGCCTCCACCTGGTGGTAGCCAAGAGTCGGGGAAACACCACGTCCCTGTCTGGGAAAGGAGAGCTACCTGGCAGCAGTTCAATATCACTCCTTTCCCTCCCCCCCCGATTGACCCTTGGTGACCTATGCTTGTCCCAGAACATGGGTCGTCAGTGTGGAATGAGGTAAGACACCAGTGCCTCAGCCCTCTTTGCCACTGGGCTGGCTTTGTAAGTTCTTATGTTCTTAGCAGCACTATCTTTCACTACTTCACCTATGTAGGCTATTTCATACGTGTTGATCCCCCTCGCTATGAAGCAAAACTTTCTGATGTTTTCCCTTATCATACCTTGCCTTTTGATTTGAGTGTATACTTCAGATCTTACTTTGAGAGGGTTCCTGCAGTAGATCATAACATGTGGGACTGTGCCTCAGCAAACTTTTCCAGCAATGCCTGGCGGGGGAGTGCCCACCCAATGTCACATGATGGACATCAGCATGACCCTATATAGTAGGCGGTCCCATGCCCACCTTCCAGTTCTTTCCCACCGTCGACCTGTGCATAGTTTCTCGCGGTAAACGTTGTTCAGTCAATCGCCATTTTTGCCTTCGTTTCTCGAAGTCTCTAGTAGTATTCTGTTTCGTTTGTCTTCTCCACCTCCGACAGTGAAGACAAAGAAGAAGTGTGAGAAGTGCCGCACACAGATCCCGCATAAAGACTGTCACCATCGATGTCTCTTCTGCCTGGACCCAAACCATGACACCGCGGCCTGCCCTAACTGCAAGCCCTTCAATCAGGCCGACCTCAAACGGAGACAGCAGGCTTTGGAGGCCCATCTTTTGAAGACCAGAATGGCCTCCCTAGAGAAAGAGATGCAAAAGTTGAGGGACACCACTTCTTCCCCTTCTTCTGAGTCAAAGAAGAAAAAGAAAGAAAAAGAAAAGCACCGAGAGCGGGAGCATCTGAAGGATCGGGATCAAGTGGGTTCCAGTAAGCCCTCTACCAGTAAGGCCATTCCCCTGCTGCCTGCCCTTGTGGTAGTCCAGACCACGCCTGGGACATCTCCAGGCCCCTCTGCTGCTTTTCTTCCAATCTCCACCGCTAAGTCATCCATCGGCTCCTCCGGCAAATGCCCGGTTTCTGTCAATAAGTCTAAGTCGGCCCCCAGCTTCTCCGGGTACCGCCCGGCTGTCGATAAGTCGAGTCCCCAGGATCAGATGGGGACCCACCTGACACTGACCAATAAGTCAGTCGAGGGTCCTTCCCTCCTCTGCCTGGTTCCTCTTCCATCTGCTAAGCTGGTCATCTCTGCCTCAGATGACCACCCGGACATCGCTTACCTGTTGGGGGCTGACGCCCTCTCACCCGATGTCTGGTCGAGCATGCAGATGGCTATTGCCCCACCCTTCCCTCAGGCTTCTCCTGAGTGGGAGCCTTCCTCTCCACCTCCCCCAGTGGAACCTATGACCCCAGTGGTCACGTCAGGTACAGAGGAGAAAGTGGGACCCCTGGAGGTGGTTCTTTCTTCTTCCACCCCAGTTACTGTGTCCCAGGTCCCCCCAGAGGACACCAGACCCAGGGCTCTGGCACCAAACCTCAATTTTCAGAGGGTCCCTGACTCTATTCTTCCTTCACTGGACCCACCGATGGCACCGCCATCAGGCCCTCCTCCATCGGTTCTGCCCCTTCTGATGCCAGGGGCACCAACATGTATTTGGTCAGACCCTCTTCCATCAGGGCCATTGCATCCAACCCCGATGCAAGTTATAGTGATGCCAGGCCTGGCACTGCATACTCAGATGACTATAGGTCTGACGCCAGCCCCTCCGACGTCTGTTCCTCTGTCGCTGGGTATCCTGACAAAGGATATTGTCCTTGGCCCATCTCGGCCACACATTACCCTTCAAAGATCTCTTCCCCAGGGGCAAACATCGGCCTACCCTCCATCTGTCCTGACATTGGATTTTATACCCCATTTTGTTTTTTCAGGTCATCACCCTGCGGGTTCTCCCTATTACCAGGGCTACCCTCATCATCACCATTAGCATGGGTCGGGTGCACCTCTTTATCATTATCCACCTGTCCATGTGCCTCCACCCCCTCCTCCGGCCCCACAAAAGTATTTCCAGTCTCCAATTCAATCCTGGTGGAAGGAAGCTAGGTTGGAGCTGGTCTTGGACTTGGAGAGGCATCTACTGGCCCTGGTAGTCAGCCCCCCCTTGTTCCCGGTCCCCTGCAAGCTCTTTCGATTCGACAGTGCATATTTCAGGCACCACACCTCAGGAGGTTACCCTTCCAGACTTCAGAACACCTGAGGATGATGACACTCCAGATTCCAAGGAGGATTCCTCGGATGACCCTTCTGATGAGCATTCCTCCATGGCTAAGGGCAAAGGGCAAGGAATCACCCAACTCTCCCCCAGAGGATCCCTCTTTCATGGAGTTGTTGCATATTATCCAGCAGATCAACAGCTGGAATAGAGAGGAACAAGACCCAAAGAGAAAATGTCTCATGGAACACTTGGATTTAGAGGCTATTTCTCCTATCCCTGTCCCCCCCCGGACAGCCCCTCATGACACCCTCACCAGTACCATCTGGCAGCTGCCCCACTCTATACTGGTTGTCCCTAAGAAGGCAAACCAGATATATCACACTCCTGAGGGTGTTTCATGTTTGGCTGCTCACACTAAAGCTGATTTCATTTTCATAGCAGCAGCTTATGATCACTTGGCTACCCCGAAGCACATAAGTACTCCCCCTTCAAGACAAGGAATCTCGGCAGCTTGACCAGTTTGGGGAGAAAAGGTTTATTCCTCTGCTACGTGTGCCCTCTGCTCCCTCAACTACATGGTGCACATGGTCTCCTTCCAAAAAGCGACCATGGCCAAGCTTGAGGCCCGTATCCAGACCATGGAATCCTTGGACCTCAAGGAGTAGCTTGTTAAAGACTTGCGCCTTGCAAAGATCTCTTGCAGACATGCGCTCAGGGCTACATATGACTCAGTAGATGTGGTAGCCTGCTCTTCCGCTACAGCTGTCTCTCTCAGATGGCATGCTTGGCTACAGATTTCTGGCCTCTCTAATGATGTCCAGGCTGTTATTCAAGATGCCCCCTTTAGGGGTTCAGTCCTTTTTGGAGGGGACACCAAAGATATTGTCACGGGCTTCCAGGACAGTGGCCAGGCCCCATGGTCCGTGAGGTCCATGTACCGATTGAGCTTTCAGAAGAAGCAGCCCTTTTGGAGACAGACCAAGAGGCAGGGTAAGCAGCCCATTACCAGATGACAGGGCAAAAGAAAGGCCATGGGTTCCACCTTCACCTCCCCACCCACCTCCAAATCTCAGTGAGTGGCCGGGGGACCTCCTCCCCCTCACCCCTCCACTTCCTGACTGGAAACTGCCCCCCTCTTCCACCACCATGCAAGGAACTGGTGGGAGGAATGTTTGCCCTCCATGTACAGGAGTGCAGGGATGTAACCTCACATACATGGGTCCTGCAGCTCATTTCAAAAGGGCACACCTTGGAGTTTCTGGAGTTTCCTCCAGGATCCCCTCCAGGTCACTTGGATTACTCCTCACACCAGGTTCCTCTAGTTGAGGAGGAAATTTGGGCTCTAAGAGAGAAGGCGACCATAGAGTCAGTCCATCTGCCTCAGTGGGGAAAAGAGTTTTACTCCCATTTTGTCCTAGTCCCGAAAAAGACGGGTGACCTCAGACCCATATTGGACCTCAGCAGGCTGAACCTGTTTGTCGAGTACAAAAGGTTCCGCATGCCGACATTGTGGGATCTCCTGCCTCTTCTGCAGAAGGACCATTGGCTTTGTGCACTGGATATGCAGGGCGCTTACCTGCATATTCCGGTGTTCCCGGGCCACCGCCATTTCCTGTGCTTCTGCTTCCGGGAGGGAGCACTTTCAGTTTACAGCCCTCCCCTTTTTGGGTCTTTCCTCAGCACCTCGGGTCTTTACTAAGTGCCTAATGGAGGTGGCAGTGGTCTTGCGCCATCAGGGTATTGCAGTGTTCCCTTACCTGGACGACTGGCTCTTGACAGCCCTGTCCAGGGATAGTCTTCTGGATTCCCTCTTGTGCACTCTGGACCTCTTCTCGCATCTGGGGATCACAGTCAGCATCCCCAAGTCGACTCTTACCTCCTCTCAGAACCTTCAATTCATCAGAGTGGTCTTAGACATGGTCAGTGCAGAGCGTTCCTTCCTTTGGACAGGGCGGAGGCTCTTCGAGAGCAGCTCAACCTAGTGGCCTCTTCCAGATCTCTTCTGGCCAGAGTGTTGTTGAGTCTCTTAGGCCTGATGGTGGCCTCCATCTTCACGGTCCCCTTTGCCAGGTTGCATATGAGGGTCACTCAGTGGATGTTGTGCATCCAATGGGATCAACACTTGGATGACTTGGACCACCCAGTTCTTGTCTCCAGTGCATTCAAGAGGGATCTCCTTTGGTGGCTAGATCCTCTGAATCTGTCTCGGGGTCTTCCTTTCAGAAATTCCCCACCTCTCTGGACCCTCACCACAGACACCTCCTGTCTGGGTTGGGGGGGCTCACCTGGGGGACCACCAGACTCGGGGTTCATGGTCCTAGTTAGAGATGTCTCACCACATCAACATCCTGGAGATGAGTGCAGTCCTTTATGCCCTTCAGGCCTTTCAGTCCATCCTATCAAGTGGAACACTGCTGGTCCAGATGAACAATATGTCGGTGGTCTGGTACATCAACAAGCAGAGAGGCATCCAATCATACCCCCTGTGCAAGGAGGCGATGTGGGTGTGGAACTGGGCAGTCCAGCGTGACCTATTTCTCACAGCCGTGCACATCCCAGGCATTCAGAACATCTTGGCAGACAGCCTCAGTCAGACATCGTCCCTCACTCATGAATGGGAACTAAGTCAGGAAGTAGCAGACTCTCTCTTTCTGAGGTGGGGTCACCCAGACATAGATCTGTTCACCTTCCCATTCAACACAAAGCTTCCCAGCTTCTGCTCACTTGTTCCAGAGTCTGGTGCTTTCTGGCATGACGCGTTGTAGCTATGTTGGACAGGGAGGTTCTTGTACACCTTCCCTCCCTTTCCCATTGTGCAGAGAGTACTTCTCAAACTCCAGCCAGAGGGAGCATGGATGATCCTGATAGCCCCCCTCTGGCCAAGATAAATCTGGCTTCCACTAATGCAGCAGTTCATAGCGGAATCCCCAGTTCCTCTTCCTCTCTGGCATGATCTGTTGACTCAGGATCAAGGCAGGCTGGTATATCCAGGACTCAGGACCCTGCTTCTTCATGTGTGACTCCTTCAGACATAATCAGGTATCCCTTCGGGGTCTGCCAGAAGGTCACTCAAGTCCTGGTGGAGGCTAGGAAACCCTCCACCAGATCCACATATGCAATGAAATGGAAGCATTTTTCCATTTGGGCGGTGCCTAAGGGATGGGATCCCTTTGCTTGCTCAGCTGCTCAGATTATGGATTATCTGTTACTCCTGTCTGCTTCTGACCTATCTTATTCATCACTTAAGGGTCCACCTGTTGGCTATTTCAGCCTACAATATGTTAGTGGAAGAGAAACCCATGATACGGTTGGAGATCTCCAAGACCTTTCTAAAATGGATCCTCCATCTCAAACCCCCCCATCCACAATCCCACCCTACCTTGGGACTTGAATTTTGTGTTAGAGAAGCTTACGATTCTTCCTTTTGAACTAGCAATGAGCTGTGATATGCACTACTTCTCTTGGAAGGTGCTATTTTTGGTTGCTATTACTTCTGCCCATAGAATTTCCGAGCTTCATACCCTGATGCATAAGGAGCCTTATTTGATTTTTCATAAGGACCGGGTGGTCCTGTAGACAAATCCTAAGATTTTCCACGGAATGGTTTCTTGCAGTAAGTCATTACTTCTGGGAGTTCCTGATAGGTGGCGCTCCAGCACAGAAGTTTCTTCCAGCAGTCTCCACACTAGGGACCACCCACATGACCTCACTTCCTGGGCTGTACCTATAAAAGTGGGTGGTCCCTGGTAATCTCTGTTCATTTTCCTGCCGGCTTCAGCTCTGAAAGCAACTCTTCTACAGCAATATATGATGTGGATTGAACACCTGGGGTGCCTGGGCTTCATACAAGGCACCAGATTCATGTACTCGATAAGAGTGCTGCAATGGTTGTTTCCATGTCATACACGCAGGGTACTTGATCAAAGGCTCCTTTTCAAGAAATAAAACAGGGAAGGAAACACCTTCACCTAAAGTCCTGCCTGACTGCCTTTCAATGGTCATACCTCTGAAACATGGATCATCAAGACGACATTCATTGTCGATGGGCAATACACCCCCGTCAATGGCAGGTGCTTCATCAAAAGAGCACAGAGGTACAACCTCTCATAGAAAGAAACGTTCCTCATTGATGGGTCATCATTTCTCAGCTCCCCCGTCGATGAGGCCTCATACACACACCATCAACGACAGAGGTCCTGCTACCTTCCCCATCGATGGGGCAGACTCCCCCATCAACAAGAGGGCTCTACAAGACATCTTCATCGATGAGAACACCTCCTCCATCAATGGAGCACACTCTACATGCTTCATCGTCGATGGGGCTGCTTCCCCCGTCAATGGGACATGCTCCTTATGCTCCATCATCAATGAGAAGCCTACCACCATCGATGGAGCATGCATTCACCTTCTCATCATCGATGACAGCATTTCCATCATTGATGGAGCATGTACACACTATCCCATCATCGGCGGCGAGCATCCCACCATCGACGGCACATGAACTGCCTTCCTCATCATCGACAGAGTGTATTCTACCGTTGATGGAGCATGCTTTTACTTACCCTTCATCTATGAGACACAGTACATCATCGACGAGGCATGCTTCTCTTCCTCTTCTGTTGATGAGGTTGATACCACCGTCAACAGTACAGCCCCTGCATCATAAAACAACACCTTTACCTGCATATATAATACAACTGTGGAGGATTCTTATAAAAAGTCTACCATAAAAAGCCATGAATACTTTCGGAAACCGGTATCAAAAGATATTCATGGGACTGCATTACCACAAAATAAAAAATTATATACTATGGAACGCAGAGGCAAACCAACCTCATTTGCACTCATGCATGGTACCCACACACCAGTTGGTGGTGAACAAAGATGCCAAAAAAGCAATGGATCACTCTACCTGGAGGCACAAATTGACCCCTCCATCACCATGTACACTGGACTCAGAACCAGCTTACATGGCTCTTTCATCCTCACAAGTTACAAATATTGAAGAAATAGTAAATAGAGTGTAGATTCTGTGGGCTTTGACTATACACACACTCTGAGACATAACCCTCAATCACAGACTATGTCTCCGCCTCCATCAAAACAGGCACACACAGAGCCAGAATGCTCATCAGTCCTGCCTCCTCATGAATATTCAGAAGAATATTTTTCAGATTATCATACAAATTCAGAACATCTCACAAATTATGATAATTCTCCTAATACAAGAGGGTATGAGTCCCCTTATGATGTACCATCTTACTAGGATGAAGGGCTACTACACCCACTAAAGGTAATTTCTCCACTGGATGACCCCTCATTCCCCAAAATGATGTTACAAATACAAAAAACAATGGGGTTTACCACAACGTAACAGGACAGATTAAGCAACAATATGGTGGAATATCTGGACCTTCCGGAAGAACCAATCCGGGCAGTCCCTCCTTTTATACCAATGTTCAGAAATGTGAATACTGAAGCATGGAGTCAATGCATAGTGGCACAGGAGTTACCTAGAAAATCACACAGGCTATATCAGGCTCATCTTGATTATCAATATTTAACAGATGCACCCACTGCGGATTCTGTGGTTATTGCAGCTGCTCACAACCGCACTGGCAAGCCTAAACATACAAGTACAGTACCTCCAGAGAGAGAGAGACTCTAAATGCTTTGATTATATGGGGAGGAAAGCGTTTTCTCTAAACACACTAAATATCAGAATACTTAATTATATGGGACATATGCTGAAATATCAGCATACGGTGAGTACCTCTGCTGGGGACATTATAAACAGAATACCTTCACTTCCCTTTCTCGACATTTATTAAGATCAGGATATGACATTGCCGATGCTTCAACTAGAGCCTCTGCAGTTAGTATTCTTATACGCCTTCAGGCATGGCTCTGACTCTCAGGGCTAGCACCTGATATTCAACAAAAAGTAGCTAATGCTCCCTTTTCAGGTGACCATCTTTTTGGCCCAAGGGCTCAAACAATACTGGATAACCTCCAAGCCTCAGGCAGACAACTAAACACAGTACAATACATGTACTACAAACCATGCCTTCAGTATACATATTCATACAAAACTGGAACTAATTATACCCAACGACAAACCTTCAAGGGCAGAGAACAAGTGATGAGGAACACAACGAAGCTGACCCATGGCCGCCCCTCTGTCCGGCCTGGCGCCTCTTCCTCTCACTAAAGACTTCAGACTTCACCCCGGTCTCCTCTTCTAGGCCTCTGAGACCTCTTGGGGCTTCAACTAAAGCTCAGAATGAGGCCTTTTCCAAAAGGCTCTATACATCTAGCCACTTTTTCGGAGGTATCACTGTTACAGACCATCACGGCAATTCCATCGGGATGCCTCTCAGCCTGTTGTGCGCTGGACTCCATGTCCCTCCCACGAACAGGTCCACCTACTACTACTCACATGCTGAGACACAATCAGTATATCCTGGTATGGATTATATTATTCTTTCAACCTTCTACTGCTATAAACAACTTTCACTTGATCATGAATAAAGATAACATGAATAAGGGTGAGTACATATACAGAGATTATAAGTATCAAACACTCTGCATGTCTTTTACTTGACCCAGGTTGCTTGATCAAAGAAAAAATATATATATATATTTCTCTGTATATATATATATATATATACATATATATACATACATACATACATATGTGTTTAAGCAATCTCAAGAATGAGATCCACTGCCTTATGATTTTGATTATATTTTTCATTATTTTAGCTTCTGTTTTCCAAACAGTACACATAATGGACTCATCATATGGACATTTCAGATTTATGCCTAATAAGGTTGCAGGCCCTGACATACCTGGGACCCCCTTGTAAGTAAGATTACTAATACAAGATGGATATATCAATATCACTCTATTACTTTACATGTTCCTTAAAACCAAATGCAAGATTGGTTATAACTACTGATTCTAAGAATCACTGACTTCCTTTATGTCACAGATACATTGTTTCATTTTGCAACATTATCTGCTACTTAAGTATCCTATCTATGCTAAATGGATACATTTTCTACTGTCTTGACAGACATGGCAAAAAAGTCTTAACTTGCTACATTGTAGCACTTCTGAAGAGTAACATTGTATTGTTTGAGCCAGGGGTGTAGCCAGGAATTTCAGATCTGTACACCAGGTGGACTCACTGCTACCCCCCGGGGTGTAGCCAGACAATATACAAATGTACACCAGGACTGTGTTTGTTGCCTCATTTGGCGCAATAAATACAACTTTTGCATCTCATGACAGTGGTTGTAGCCATGCATTGTTTCCTAAGACACCCACATACCAGCACAGAGCCTGTAAAGTTGTATTGTCCTTGGGATGCAAAGAGAAAATTAGTGACCAGTCCTAGTTTTGACTCCTATGAATAAAATTACAGAAAGGTTCAGTGTTTTCTTTGTTAGTTTTCATGGAAAAAGGAAGCAGTTCAGAGCCTATTTGTTACCCCCAAATAAAATTGCACACCATGGAGTGCTTGGAGTATGCCTGCCTACACCCATGGTTTGAGCTACTGTTGCAACTCAGGGCCCAGTAGTAGCCTTTGACAGAGACTATTTTTTCACTGCATATCACTGGGATCGATTATTCACTCCATGATATGGTAGACTTCTTTCTGATTTACTGACTTATTTGACATGTCTGACCCTGAGTGGACTGACATCCACTTAACACATCTGATAAACACCTAATAATAGCAGGTCTGGCTTATACTTCAGCCATAACCCTATAATGAATAAGATAATGGAACACTTACAGATAGAATACAAAATTCTTCTATATGCTGATATGCTACTCGCAACATTTATTGGTCCCATGGCCACATTATACCCACGGCAGAATGCCATATTTGGCCACCCCACTGCCATATAACTGCTTGGGAATCTCCCAGAAGTAATGACATACTGCAAGAGACCATTCCATGGAAGACAGATCAGTTACGCAAAGATTTTTGTTGTAACAGTAGATCTTCTAGGAATGCCTCTTGCAGTAAGTAGCTTCCCCCCCCGACCCTCTGCCATTCTGCAACAGGGAAAACGATGTAGGGTTGGGATGCTTTGGTACCTCAGTTCCCCTCTGTCCCTCACTTTCCCGAGCTGAAACCGGCGGGGAACGGAGATTATCAGGGACCACCCACTTTTATAGGTACAGCCCAGGAAGTGAGGTCATGTGAGTGGTCCCTGGTGTGGAGATTGCTGGAAGAAACTTCCGTGCTGGAGCGCCACCTATCAGGAACTCCCAGAAGTAATGACTTACTGCAAGAGAAATCCCTAGAAGATCTGTTGTTATGACAAAAATCTTTGCATAACTGATCTTTGCTTCCCAAGGTCGTTTCTGAGTTCACCCTAAACCAGATGGTCAAACTTCCAGTTTACTACCCTGTTCACTTGAATAAATGTGAGGCTGTCCTTCACACACTGGACATACATAGGATTTTGAGGTGTTGCATCCACTGAATCAAAGATTCCAGAAAGTCTGATCAGCTTTTTGTCTCCTTAACCCCCAGATCCTTGGGGTCGACAATATCTAGGCAGTGCCTAGCCAAGTGGCTTGCTAACTGCATCCGCTTCTGTTATCAGAAGTAGAACAAACCTCTTCCAGGGGAGATCAGAGGTCACGCTACTAGAGGCATGGCTGCTTCTACAGCTTTCTTGGAGAATGTGTCTGCAGCTGAAATTTGTGTGGCAGCAACTGGAGTTCGGACCATACCTTCACAAAGGATTATAGTCGGGACATTGCCTCTAGGCATAGGGCCGGGTTTGGCCTCGCCGTTCTGCCGGGCCTACTGCCCTAGGCCTGTCTTGATCTGTTCTTTTAGTTGCTCCTCCTCCTGTGATTCTCTTGGTCTCTCTCAGAGTGACTGCTTGGGATTCAGTCCTACATGTTATGACCTACTGCAGGAACCCTCACAAAGTAAGATAGTACAGTTATGTAAGAACTTACCGTAACAGTAGATCTTTGAGAGAGGTTCCTGCAGTAGGTCACCTTTTCCCTCCCTCCCTCCTTCCCCCAGTTTTTGCATTTCTTTCAGCCCATTCTGATCTGGGCTCCAGGATTTCTCCTTTCTCCTGTCTCATCCTCCTTGGATTGCTGGTGGGAGAACTGGAAGGTGGACATGGGGACCAGGCATTGCTGGAAAAGTTTGCCGTGCAGTCCTGATGCCAGGGGGTGCAGTCCTACATATTATGACCTACTGCAGGAACCGCTCTCGAAGATCTACTGTTACGGTAAGTTCTTACATAACTCTACTTTCTCCCCCAACCTTCTCCTCTGTAGGCTGAAAAATTTAGTATATCCCCTTGATGGACATATTCAAAAAGGTCTGAAGTCATGACGACTCATCAGTGCAATGGTAGCACTACCACTTGTGATGTCGGTAACCTGCATTCAGGAATGAGTGTGGGCCATCCAGGGCTGGGTGGGAGGATGAGGATTGAGCATCCCAGGGGACGCTGTCCTCCTCCAGGAAGGGAAGGCAGCTAGCTCTGCTGCTTTACTGCCACCTGGATGAGCACAGGTTTCAGACAGTGGAGCAGGTCAGAGGGAGGAAAGATGCAGGCTGGTGTAGTGCTATGCAGATTCATGTGTATGCATACCTGAGCTGCCTGATCTTGAGGGATGGAACAGGTGAAAAGCAGACCCCCCCCAACCTGGGCACTCTCCTGACGGCTAGATAATGTGCACCCAAGTGACATAGCCCCATCCTGAGGACTCCACCATGGAGGGGGGACCACGGTTAACAAGGGAGCAAGGTAAGCCCCAGGAGGAGGTGAGGTGACTAGGCTGGGCTGGGGTGCAGTGGGGTTCAAGTGCCGAGGTGAGCAAGGAGCATAAAAAAATAGTTCTGCTGTTCCATTTGTTCAGACTAGCTTACTGTGACTTTTTGTAACTGTTTTGATTATATTCATTTAGATGCTAGTTATTGTCTAATTCTGTTTGATGTTCTATTAAAGTTTTCTTGCAAGGCAAGTATGCTGAAAAAATTAAAGTTGCCTTACCAATCTTTCCTCATATAGTAGCTCCAGCCCCCTGAGACACTAATCATCTTTCAAGCAATTTTATGGTAAAGGCTGTGCTAAAATTCTGTTTTATATATTCTCCTGTTCCTGAATGGTCGTTGGTCTCCTTGGAGCCTAGTTTAGAAGCCTTCTCAAGTTATGGACTCCTGTGCTTCCTTGCTGCCTTCTCTCTCTTTTTTTCTCCAGTTTCTTGAGAAGCTGAAAAAAAAATACATGACATAATGGTGGGTCTGGTGGGCTGTTAATATCTTGCTTATGTGTATTTCACAAAATCATTATTTTACTGGAAGCTTCACTCCTGGAAAAATCAGTTTTATGTCACTCCACAGAGGCCTAATATTAACTGCTAGTTCAAAGCCTTGAAGAAAATGATTACAGTGGGAGATTCAGAAACCAGTTGAACATAGAATTCTTTAAACGCAGTGTATTTAGCCCAGTACGCTGCTTTAAGGATCTTTTCAGTCCTGGCTCCCATAAAGGCTGCCGTACCTGCTGGCCAAGTGGCACAGAGTGCTGACGCATTGATTGCCTTACCTCCTGCCATGCTGGTGACCCAGGTTTGGGAACAATCATGGGTTGCCAGGGGTTGGCAGGGTGGGAGAGGATTGAGCGTCCTAGGGACTGCTCTCCTCTCCTGTGGAGGGGTGGCCAGCCTACTCGCCCCTCAACTGCCACCAAGTGGAGAAAAACAACAGATTGGTGCATGCTACATGAAGCCCTGCCCACCTACCTCCACCCTGCAATGTTGGCTGATCATCCCACCCTGTCTAGATATCACTAGGTGGGGGGAGGACTGCCCTCCCCTTCCTGGCCCCGCCACTAGAGCAATCTGTCAGACAAATCTAACAGATTTCTTTGACTGGGTGACCAAAGTAGTAGACGAGAGAGGGGCTGTGGACATGGCCTACCTAGACTTTAGCAAGGCATTTGACACAGTCTCACACAAAAGATTAATAAACAAATTAGCCAACCTGAGAGAGGGTCCCAGGGTGGTAGCCTGGGTAAAACATTGGCTGGACAACAGGACACAGAGGGTAATAGTAAATGGAGTCCACTCTGAATAAAGGGGGGTTACTAGTGGGGTACAACAGGGTTCAGTATTGGCTCTGGTCCTTTTTAATGTCTTTATAAGTGACATTGCAGAGGGACTGGAAGGAAAACTATGCCTCTTTGCAGACGACACAAAGATCTGCAACAGGGTTGATACACAAGGGGTTGGGGGTGGAAAAGATGAGAAGGGACTTGGCAAGGTTGGAGGAATTACTAGGATTACTAGGATGTATAGGACAAAAGGGAGCAGTCAATGCCCATAAGTATTGTCCCCTGCACCATGCAGGCATTTTCAACCATAATACCATCTATATAATGTAATCTATCTAAATAATGTTTGAATTGACCAAAATCTTCAGTTTCCACTACTGTTCGTGAGAGTCTGTTCCAAGTCCTAGTACCCCTAACTGTGTAAAAATTATCTCTTTTTGTAGTGTTTACTCTTGGTATGGTTAATTTCCTACCATGGGATCTAAGATTCTCTCGAGACTTACCAAATTCCAAACCGCATAGGTCCATTACATCAGGTGAATGCATTATTTTGTGGAGTAGAAGCATGTCCCCTCTCTGCCTTCTAAGTTCTAGGGAATACAATCCAGTTTCTTTTAACCTTGAGTCATATGGTAGACCCTTTAAATGATGAAGAAATTTGGTCACAGTGCGTTGTACCCCTTCTATGATCTTGATATCCTTTAAATAATAAGGAGACCAGAATGGTGACCCAAAATCAAGAATTGGCCTAATATAACTCTTATACAATGGTATAATACAGTGCTCGGATCTACTAACGAAGGAACGTTTGATTCTTTTAATAAGAACCCTTGCTTTGAAAGAAACCTGTCTACAGTGTTCAGTAGAAGTAAAAGAGGTAGCTATTGTAACCCCTAGGTCATGTTCTGATGATACTGCATGTAAGATCTGGTCTCCCAATATGTATTTATATTTTGGATTTTTATGTCCAAAATGCAGAACCACACATTTTTCAGTATTAAACTGCATGCCATTTTCATTAGCCCATTGCATAATATTGTTTAAGTCATTGACCATAGATACATGCTTTTGGAAGGTATCTACCGCTCCACCCAGTTTTAAATCATCCGTAGATTTAACCATTTTATTATTTATGTTATGATGAATGTCACAAATATAGATACCAAAGAGAACCGGGCACAATACCGACCCCTGCGGTACTCCTCTAGTAATCTCACTTTTATCAGATAATGTACCATTTAATCTAATCATCTGTGCATGTTCTAATAACCAGTTTTTAATCCATCTGATGAGTGTACTACTGAACCCCCAAACTTATCAATTTATTCACCAAGTTTATATGTGGTACTTTATCGAAGGCTTTAGAGAAGTCCATCAGAATCACATCTGATGCACATTTTCTATCTAGGCTAGCACTTATATTCTCATAAAATGAGATCAAATTTGATGTACAAGACTTCCCCTTTTGGAATCCATGCTGAATACTATCCTTAATATTTAGTGTTACAATCTCTTGTTCCATTTGATTTTTGATCAATCTGATCAATCTCTCCATGATTTTACAGGGGATAGAGGTTAGATTGATGGGTCTATCATTTTTAACAAGATTCCTATCACCCTTCTTAAATATAGGGGTCACACTAGAAAGTCTCCAATCCAACGGCACAATCCCACTTTGCAATGATCTGTTTAAACTTTTAGTCAGTGGGACAGCTGGTATGTGTGCTCCAGTTTTGAGCAGTTTAGGATGTATATCATCAGGGCCAGGTGTAGTAGTTATTTTGACATTCTGAAGTTCTAGTCTCACCTCTTCCTCTGAAAACAAATAGTTATTTTCAGTGACATTTATCAGTAAGTAGGGTTCTTCTAATCTAGGACTAAATACAGATGCAAAATAACTATTGAAACAGTGCATTATTTCAATAGGATCATTGAAAGTATTACCATCTGATTTGATTTTATCAATAACCTTAAATGATGATTTATTAGTATTAAGATATGAATATAATAACTTAACATCTTTGCTATGAGCTATTTTAAATTACATTTTGTATCTTGCCCTCCTAATCAATTTTTTTTTTATTTTTTTGTTTGTTGCTATATTTGACCTTATTTGAATTGGATGGATGTTTTTTAAATTTCCTAAATGCATCAAGTTTATGTTTAAGTGTTTTCCTTATTTCCCCTGTCATCCAATTCGGAGTCTTACCATCCTTATTATATTTCTTTCTTAAAGGTACAAATTTATCAACAGCCATTAGCACAGTATTTTTGAAGAACTTCCAAGATTGTTCCGTCCCCATATTGGATAATTGACTGTTCCAATTCACTTTACTAAGATAGTTGTTCACTAATAATGTGTTAGTCTTGCTATATTTTCTAATTCTAGTTTTTGTGTTCCATGTTCTAGATGTACCATAACTCAAAGAAGATATTATGGTCACTACTACCTATTAGTGGGAGAATGGTTAAATTTTTTATAAGGTGACAAACATTTGTTAGAATTAGGTCCAGAATATTAGATCCCCTAGTGGGCTCTAGGACTAACTGCTCACAACTACAGTTGATAGAGTTGTCCAAAAAAAGAGTATCTATATCAGACTTAGCCCTTAGAGTAGCCCAATCGATACCTGGAAAATTAAAGTCTCCCAATATGATAACATTTCCTAGTTTGGATGCTTCTATGATTTCAGAGCAAAGACTGACTGCATCATTGTAACTGCATGTAGGAGGCCTGTAACAGTTGCCCAAAATTACAGATGGATAGCCCTGTGGTTCTAATTTTATCCAAACTGATTCAATATTACTACTCATCAGTTCAGAATGCTGAATTGAGTGGGATGGGATTTTATTTGAAACATATATCCACACCCGTCCCCCACTCTACCTTCTCTATCTCTACTATAGTGTTTAAATCCTGGAATATCTTTAATCCACTTAGCCGAGTCATTCCACCAGGTCTCAGTGATAGCCACCACATGTAGGTCAAGAAGTTTTATAAGAATTTCAAGTTCACTTTTCTTATCAAGATTTAAACTCCTAGCATTCAACAATGAGAGGTTATAGTTTCCTAGTCTTTGTTTCAATGCTACCTCTCCTAAAACTGGTATGCAGACCAATGACTCCAGGTAGCACCCCCCCACAAACCTAGTTTAAACAGTTTTTGATGTGTGTTACAATTTTCTTGCCTAACAAACTACTTCCACGTTTACTTAAGTGTCCATCCCAACAAAACAGACCAGAATGATTTTCATAATTTTCCCAATGAGTTAAAAAATCGCATCGATCATATTAGTAAGGTCAGCTACCTTTGCCCCCCTATAACTAGAACATGTCCGATTGGCCTTGTCTGGATTGCAGACTAACCTGTCTATATGTTTTATTATAGAATCTCCCAGAACTTACGTTTGTCGCTGTTTGTGGGAACTTGTGGTTTGGTTTTGAGCTTCTAATGATAGACCCATGGAATTGTGTATGTCATTCGCTGATGTACTAGGACTCATTGCCCCTACTACTGTATTGTTTTCATTACCTACTATTACATTAGGTAACATAACTTCCTTTACTAGGTCAGATAACTCATGTGGTAGTATGTTACCAACACTTTCCTTCATGAACTCGCTTGTAGTACATTTATGTACAGCATTTGAGATGCCACTTTTACTTGTTGGAATCTCCTTGCCACCACTTACAATATCTTTGTTGGGTTTAGGATTAACATCTAGTACCAGTGTGAAGTTGTCATTGTTGCCAGAATCAACATCATGTTCTACCATTTCCACATTAGTATTATCAGGAGTCTCAATGATATTCAAACAAGAAAATGCATTATTAGTCGGTAAACTAAATTCCATAGCCCTACGACCTCTTTTTGATTTCCTTTGTTTATCAACTAGGTTCTATTCATTCATACTACAGTTTTGGTCCTCTAGATCATCATTCCTTTGTCTCTTTCCATACTTTCCTAGATCCTGATTCTTGGAGTTTTTTATTACACTCAGCTGTTCATATGAGTCAGTTTGGGTGCTAGTGTTAGTTAAAATCGATAGCATTGTTGTGTCCTTCATACTCTTTAGAGAGCAAGTATCAGTTTGAGTTCCAAGTTCATTAGTGATAGACATTGCCTTACCTAATACGTCATTACTAGCAGCTAGTTTACATTTCAAGTCTATTATTTCCTCTTCTAAACTTCTCATATTAATGCACTTCATACAGCAGAACTCTTCATTACAAATGCGTACCTCAGTTAGCACAAACATTAGGCACTTCCTGCATTTAATACCCCATTCCCCTTCCAAAGTGCGAATTATGTCAGCCATGGGAACCTACTACTTGCTAGCCTCCTGATGCTTTATATTGTATACTTCCTGGTTCTGCCCCACCTAACACACAAACACGCTAGACTCACGCGTGTTTAGCGTTGTCTTAAGCGATAGCATGCTGCTAACCACCTGTGCTCTTCACTCGCATGGAGTGCTGTTTAAATGCCCTGCCCCTGTACGGCCGTTGCAAATCAGCTTATCCAATCGTGGAATAAGGCCAGCCTCACAGTTTATCAGTGCACCTATTAAAAATGATTGGGCTAGTACCCACACTCCAAAACAGTTTCAATCCTATAGTTTTAATGTTTTAAAAGCACCAACACATAAAGCTGTCTGGGACCTGAGCACAATAAGGCAGTCAGGAAATAGACATCTTACTCCCTAGATGGCCCATGCCACCCTTCCCTGAAATAAAGGATAAGCTCTTAATTGTGAATTTAGCAATGTAAAACAAAAGCAGCACAAAGAGAATCAGCGCCCCTGCCAGTACTGTCTCACAACTATACAGTGTCTCACAGCATGTGGTCAAAAGTATGGCAGCTTAGATTCAATGCACAGAAGTGCAAAGTAATGCACCTGGGAAACAAAAACCCAGGGGAAGAGTACACAGTGGGGGGGGGAGGTAGTAACAACAACGAAAATGTAAAGGGACCTGGGGTAGTCATATCAGATGACTTAAAGGTAAGGAAGCAATGTGAGAAGGTAGTAGGGATGGCTGGGGGGATACTGGGATTAAAAGGGAGAGGCAACACCAGTAGAAAACAGGAAGTTGTTATCCCTGTCTACAGACAGTTGGTGAGAACCCATCTGGAGTACCATGTGCAGTTCTGGAGACCCCATCTCCACAAGGACATAGACAGGATGGAGGAAGTCCAGAGGAGGGCAATTAAAATGGTGCAGGGTCTGCAACAGAAGCCATATGAAGAGAGACTAAAGGAGCTTAATATGTATACCCTTGAGGAAAGGAGGGAGAGGGAAGACATGATAGAAACTTTTAAAGGGACAGTAAACATTGCAGGGGTTATGACATTGTGAAAGCCCATGAACAGATCTTCCAAATGAGGTATTGGGCTGACCTGTAGGTGTCAGGAGTCCTGAGTTATGTATACCTAAATCATCTGTAAATCAAAATAAGGCAGCAGCCATTTCATTGAATCATGAGACCAACAGTGATGTCACTGAGGGGCAGGCTGTAATTAACAACATGCAGCTAGCCCCTCAGTGACATCACTTCCTATTTTAAAATGGCTGCTGCCTTGTTTTGATTTACAGATTAAGTAGATAGTCATAGCTCAGGACTCCTGACACCTACAAGGAAGTCCAGTGCCTCATTTGAAATATCTTTTCATGGGCTTTCACATTTTGAGTGACCCCTGCAATGTTTACTGTCCCTTTAAGTACCTCAAGGGAATCAACAAAGTCCGAGAAGGTAGCATCTTTCAGAAAAAGAGATGTGCAACCACAAGGGGACACAATTTGAAGATAAGAGTGGGGACGTCTCGGAGGCAATGTGAGGAAGTATTTTTTCACAGAGAGGGTGGTGGACATATGGAATGGCCTTCCTGAGGAGGTTGTGGGGTCAAAAACAGTGGGAGAATTCAAGAATGCATGGGACAGACATATAAGGCAGTTTTTGTAGGGGATAGGAAGAAATAGGCTGTTGGTTAAACTAGGATCTGCAGCTTATCCAATAGGTAGGGAAATGGGCAGACTGGGTGGGCTAAGCAGTCCTTGTCTGCTGTCAAAGCCTATGTTTCTATCTCAGGTGTGGTGGTCCAGTGCAGTTGCTGCTGGGTGAGAGGATGCTGGGATGGGGCTGAGAACCTATCCACACTACCCATGGAGAAAAGCTTACATGGAAAAAAAAGCTGCCTGACCATGGCTCCTGTGACTCGATAAGTGCCGAAGGAAGAAGTATCAATCCCTGCCTGGACAGTGATCCATCTGAGCCAGTAGGTGATGGTTCCAAGGAGATGGGAGCATGAGATTATGCAAATGAGACCAGGAGTTGTTAGTAATTGCCCTGAAGCACCTCAGTTTTCAACTTGTATTCTTTTAAGCAACTAAAAAGGTGGCTGGGAAAATAATGGAGTATGTAGGGGGCTTAGTTCGCTTAACTAAAACCACAACTCCTTCTAGGAGAAATTATTTCTTGGACACATCCAAAGCCTTAATATCAGAAGATCTCTTAGTGAACACAGAACATTGCCATCATAAAAGATGGAAAAGCATGAAGTATATAGGGGGCTTTGTTCTCTTGTCGAAAAGCACAACTCCTTCTGGGAGAAATTTTTTTCTGGTCATATCCAAAGCCTTAATATCAGAAGATCTCTTAACACCTAACACAGCAACATTGCCATCTTAAAAGATAACAGTATAAGTGACAGTTGGTAACACTCTATTGTATCCAACAAAACTGTGCATCTTGGCAGTGGTGGCCTTGACCTGACCACCGGATACCTTTTAATTAACTATTTCACCATAGGATGTTGACTAACATACTTTCCATCAACAGGGGGATGCATCACAGAAATGGATGACCTATACATGTTATTTGACCTGTACATTTTACCCTCTCGATACAGTGAATACAAATCTTTCCAAATCTGAGTTACTTATTTTTATTTATTTTATTTAGTTTTCTTGACTGGATAGGGTGCACTAGGTAGACTTTTGCCTATTCTCAGGCATGACCTGGGAGCTAACAAAGGTAGAACTGTACAGGGTTCATAGTGAATAACACCAATATTTGTATGACATGGAGCCAAGTGTCTTGAAACACATCAGCGGGACCAAGAAGCCCTTGAAGATTTATAGGATTTTCTAGTACCTGGTGACCATGATTCTCTGAGAAGAGCTACAGCTCTCTCCAAAGGTTATGATATACGCAAGGTTCCCCTGAATTTGTTCATGCTACCAGAAAAAGGGATTGCTTGATTACCAGTGGTATGTGTGTGTGTGTAAAAGTTCTTTATCTGCTAGCAGTGTCTACTTCTGTTTCTACCTCATCCCCTGACATAGCGTCCTGCAGCATCTTTTAGATCTACATGTGCCAACCAGTCCCCCTGCTGGGTGATGTGTCTCAGAAGAGGAATACCTTTAATGTTCAAATGTCTGTAAGGCACATACCAATTTAACTGTTTCAGGTTTATTAAGGGGTGAAAGCCGCTGTTTTTCTTAGGCACCAGAAAGATGCTTAAAAACCCTGTCTGACCACTGTCTATCTTTGATAATGCCCATTTTTTTGACACCTGCATGATATCTGAACAAACAACCCCTCCCATTAAAGGACTTAGCTTCACTTTGGGAATAGGTATTCTTACCTCCATCCTGCTTGGGGTTGAAACCTTGCCTGTTTCTTCAGTAGCCTGTAGAAAAAGGTCTTGATGGTAATCTGCCAAAAGGTTAGGATTCACCTCTTTGGTAATGACAGTTGTTGGAGGAGTCTCTGGAGGAAAAGTGATGGCCAATGGTGTAGCACCTACAACCTTCCTCTCTGCCAAAAATCATACAGTTTGTTGTCATGTAGAAAAAGACCTTTGCTTTTTTCCTTATCTATACAAGCAAAGATTCTTCAAACAGCTTGCCCTCATCTGCTGGTCCTATGTCTTTCCAGGCCAATTAAGCTGCTTTTGGGTGAAGAATTTATCTTAATAAAGCAGTTCTGTGCCTCTCTGCTCCAATGGCTAAATTAATATAGACTGGCCTACTTAACAAAGCACGCTTGTGCAAAGCCAGTTGGAGTTTTTCCTGTGAGCATGAGTGGTGTCTTCTTTTTATGATGCAATATGTAAGTTGCAACTTATTTTGCACATTAATAAATTTGCACCATATTTTAAAACCAGTTCAGTGGACAATGCCATTTTTCTTTTGTTGGTCTTAAACTGAGCATACCACTAGTGGAGTGACCTTATGCCTGTTGTCTAAATCCGCATTCCAAGTTGTGTCCAAAGGCATTCCATTATTATTTTCCATCTATCCTTTTTATCAGTTGGTCTCCTCTTCCATTTAACAACTTCTCTCTAGTCTGTCTGTCTGTCTCTCTCTCTGCCTGCCTATCTCTATCTATCTATCTATCTATCTATCTATCTATCTATCTATCTATCTATCTATCTATCTAGCTATCTATCGGAATACCCTTAGCAACTTGTGCCCACATCAGTACAAGTAACACAGAAAAAACAATTATTTTTCACCTTTTTCAAACATCACCTATTGTTCTGGCCAACTCTTATTTTCACTATTGGAATACTATTATATCTAGATTTTCATGGGGATGGAGGGTGCACGTGAATTACATTTTCAGTGCTGCAGCTGCCTAACGCTATAGGGGTCTTTTTTTTTCAATTGTTTAACCAGGAGTAACACACTAAGCTGAAAGTTTGTTTACAGGTGCGACCTGGGAGCACAGGGAAGTTAAGTAACTTGCTCAGGGTCACACAGTATGTAAGTGAGGGCTATGGGATTCAAACCCAGGTCTCCAGATTTGCAGCTCAGAGCCTTAAACCACTGCACTATACTGCCTCCCTAGGGTCTTAACCTTCCTAATCTGTATTATTGTGCCATACCAGCACAGACACGAATAATGTGTTGCTAGATCAATCCCTATTATCAGGCCCATTGGAAAACAATCGAATTTACACTAAATGATCTGGCTAACACAGATAAATATTTTCTAATCCTTTAATGAATATCTCATTATCTAACTTTGCCACTTTTACAGCCCTTTCCCTAAAATATAGGAGATTGTGCTGCCTGCAATATCCTTCTGTAGATGAAGTGACCTTGCCCAAGACATTGGTATACAATGTAGCATTCCCACCAAATGCGCATGGTGCAAGCCTATAGTCCTGGAACTGTTTGAGCTTCAACCCAGGGTATTCGTCCCCTTCTTGAACTTCAAAGGGAGCTTGCCCTCCCTCACTTGGCCCGCTTTAAACATCTTCAGCTTAAATCCTATATAATAATTGGGGAATGTGTTTTCCTTAAGGAAACCTGGTTTGTAATTTGCCGTTATAAAGGAGTGTTTATAATGGCAAACATGTACTGGGTTTCCATCACTCACGCACATGTGCCTGCTGTCTGTCTTCCTGTCCTCCCTCCCACTGAGAGATGCGTCGCCACTCACTCTACTCTCGGTGCTAAGTAAATCTTTCAAAAACAAACAGGCTGGGCTGTTAAATTTGAAACTTAGCCCTGTCTGATATTTAAAAGTGCTTACCTGTATTTAAAAAAAAAAAAAAACAGAAAGTAAGAAAAGGTTTCAACAGCCTCAGAGTATGGATCGTGCTAACAACATACGGGACCATGGCTGAACAGCGATGTATTTTTATTTTATATAATTGCTGTGGCGGAAAAATGCTCCCCCGCAATTTTATAAAATAAAACATGGGGTGGTGTATAAAACTTGAATTTTACACACACCATTGGTGTTGGATGCTTAAATAGACCCCTTGAGCTTCGTTCTTGGGGGTTTATGTAGCATCCAACATCTCGGGTGTGTGTAAAATTCTCATTACACACACCAATCTATGCTTTATTCTATATATAATAGGCTTGGGTCTCATATACAAACAACTTCTAGAGAAACATTCCATTTTATGTACAATTTTAAAAGATTATCAGGGTGGTATTAACTGGTCTCACCTAATAGGATCACAGTACAGAGGCCTAGCGGACAACAGCCCAGAGTGTTCGGCTGTTATTCTTGATAGATGAAATTCAGAATTACAGAAATCAGTTAGCAAGGAACTTTTGTTGAAACACTCCATTTCTAATTACAGGGCAGTTGCCTTGGTATCCTGGCAAGACTTTGCATGGACATGTAGAACCTGATATTGCTGCCTCCCTACTATCGAAGCATTGTGTATGGGCCCTCAGATGGGTGGTTGCTGGAGAAGGTGTGGGGAAAACTAAGGCCAAGCACAGTCATGTTTTTTGGTTATGCCCTCATTTGACCACGTATTGGGAGGTAATTAGGACCTCAATTGGCCATGTATTGGGAGGCAGTTGGGATTGATTTGAACCAGGTATTTATCCAAAAGGATCCCTGAACTCCATCCTTAGGCCTGTTGTCCATCCACAGGGAGGGAGTCCTGGGCTCAACTCTGAAATTACTCTTAATTTAAATTTTGGCAGCTAAAAAGGCCGCTACTCACCTTTGACTATCTAGAGATCCTCTCGAGAAAGAAATTCCATAGTTAACACTATTTTCAGAATGGAGTCTTTCACCTATAAATTACATGGGCACCAAGAAAAGGGAAACAAATTTTGGAGATGATGGGTTTTCTTTCAGGCAGTGATTAGTTCTGGATTTGTACCCTAGAGACGAATGAATTTTCAAAGGATAAAACATACCAGTGTCAATTGTCAAAACTGTTTTTTTTTTTAAAGCCTCTAGTTCGCATGGGTAGTATTGATTTATCTTAGCAAATAGATATTGAACCATATTAATAAAATAGTTATTCAGTCTGAGTTGCTATGTTTAATTGACTGATACAATGTGTTACAGTTGCTGTCATACATTGAGGTAATGCTGTATTGGACTCTGGTGACACTGATTTTCTATGTAACTGAAAATGTTTCAATGAACTTTGAGTTAAAAAAAAAAGAAAATCATTTGAAGACATACACTCTTGCAGAAGCATGTAACACCACCTGCAGGGCATTACACAACAAAGACAGCATAGAAAGGATCAGTGTCTGGAATGATTTGAAGGCAGCAGTACAGGCAGGCCTGTAATACAGTATTATCTATGAAGGCATGAGCAGTTGGCGGTGTTCGTGAGGTAGTTTTTGGCTACTTATTGCCTGCATGGTTAATTAGCACAGTCAGTAAGTCAATGGGTAGTACCTGGTTCTGTGCATTGGGGCATAGTAACAAAAGGTGCTCTTAAAGTAGAATGCCCTCCTCCTTTTGAGATGCTCAGCTCGAACGGTTTCACTAACAGGGACCTATGCCCAACAAGACTGAATGCCTTCATGGAGTCAATAAATATAGCCATGGTGTAACCACCCTCATCTATTGCTCTGTACAGACAGTCTGTTAGCTCTGTCAGGGCTGTAACAGCACTATGATGTTTCCTGAAGCCAAGATGTGCATCTGTTAGGATTTTGTATTTCTTTAGGTACTGTAAGTGGTGATTTGATCAAGGACAATTCTTTCAAACATTTTAGAAAGGGAAGGAAAAACAGAAATAGGCCTGTAGTTATTAGTGGCTGATATCTGATCGCTGTTGTCCACTGGGATGATGGTAGCCAGCTTCCTGATCTTAGACATGGTCTGGGTACATAGGGAAGATTCATTATTGCCCCACTAGGGCTCTGTTGGCCAATTAGATTATTCTAAGATGCAGACCATCAGCACCTAACTTTTGCAGTTAGTGCTCCTTATTCCTTGTCCAGGCAGCCCTCCCTACATGGCAGCCACCCCATCCCCCTCACTATGACGTTTCCTCCAGGACTTACAGTTGCACATCCACAGTGCGGCCTGTATACTCATTGGGCACTAGGCTTGCAGGTGGCTGGAGTCATCTGGCTAGCAGGAGTGCAAGATTTTCCTTGGTTTTCTCCCAGGATGGGTGAGCATGCAGTGCCACCCAAGATGGCCCTGCACACCCTCCCATGTGCAGGATGTCAGTGGACACCACTCCTCCTTCCCTCTGCAGGACAATCGAGGGTTGCTGTGCCCCCAGCTGTCACTAGGGGCCAGGCTTGCATGCAAACCATGTTCCACCCCTGCCCAGGAGAGGAGAGTAGTCTTCTGGGTGCTCTGTCCTTTCCTTCCCCAGCTAATGCCCAGCGAGCCAGGGTCCACTCCTGGACCTGGATTGCCAGTGTGGTAGCAGGAGTGACATCTAGTGCTTCAACCTTCCATGTCACTGGGCCAGGTGATCAGTACCTAACTGGATTTTGGTGTTTAGTTTTTGCATGTATTTCAGGGTTTCCAGCGTTATGGGATTTTTTTACGTTGAACTGCTGATGTTGCAGGTACTTGTCAGTTTGGATCTTCAACCAGTCAGTGGCTGATAAAGTTGCTGGTGGGGGATTGCCCTAGGCTGCAGAAGTAGGCAATTAAGGTCTCGGCTAGCTCTAGGCGGTCAGTAATGACCAGATTACATAGTCCAAGAGCAGCAGGGATGGCTTATTAGATCTATGCAATAGGGCATTGATGTCATTTCATGCATTTCTGGGATCAGAGCCAAAAACCTTTTCCTTCTCTTTGTAAAATTCAACTTTGGTTTGCTGAATAAGGTACAGTATTTACATTTGTTTCACAGTTCTCTACACATTTGAAGTAGGACCCAGTCTATATATTTCCTGTATAAGTTCCAGTCTCTGCCTGGTTCCCTCATTTCTTTTAACAGATCCTTGTTTTTCTACTCCTGTGTATCACCCTTAATACATATTTTATTAAGTGGAATGTATTGGTGGTCACATATCTTAGTAAATTCATGGCTAAAAATGTCCACTACATTGTAAATGTCTGGGATGTAATTTATTTTTTTCCAGCCCAGCCTGACCCCCCCCCCCCAGGGTTGATCCAGCCTCATCCCCCAGTGTCCCTGCTACTTACTCTTAGGGGCTTTGAAACTATGAGCTTACCCTCTTGTGTTGGGGAACAGCTGAGCTGGTACCAACCCTCCACTTCCTCCAGTGCCACGGAGGTGAATGTTCCCTGGGCGTCCCTGCAGAAGTCAGTGGCTGGGGTAGGTGCCCAAGTGCGCTGGGGGTTCTTGTAAGCCCCACACACAGGATATCAGCACACTAGAAAACCCTAACGTATGCACACTGTGAGTGCCTCCACAGGCTTTGGGTGACGTCCCCCTCCTATGTCCACTACCTGACTGCATTTCCCCCATGGTCATCTAGGTGACAGTCTTGCAGTGGCAGCCCTCCCTTCCAGAAGAAGAGAGTGCCCTCTGGGACACTTGATCTCCCCCGGCTGGGCCGGCCCCCAACAGCTCGAGCTCATGCCTAAACTCAGGTCGCCAGTGTGTTGAGTGGTAGTGCGACTGCTGTGCCGATGGGTTAGCATGGGATTTCATTTATGCAGGCCCAATCATAACTAGCTGGTGCATTAAGAAACGAAGCATTGTTTAGCTTAGAGTATTCGAAAAAAACAGGAAGGTGTGAAAGAAGACTGGGAATGTGTACGAACACAAATAACTGAAAGGCAGGTGTTCAACAAATTAGTGGCCCTGCAAACACAGAAATCATGTGGTCCAGATGAAGTCCACCCATGCTTTTTAAAAAATGTAGCAGCGGAACTCGATCATTGGAACAATGAAAGACTATAAGAGAGTGGAGAATGGCACACATAACCCCAGTATTTAAATCTGGAGATAGAACAAAGGTCAAAAATTATCGACCAATCAGCTTGACCTCAGTGATAGGTAAAATACAGGAAAGTTTTATAAGGACACTATTAGAAGACAGCCTTATGGAATTAGGGGCAGTGGATGTGACACAGCATGGATTCATGCAGGGTAGATCATGTGTAAGTAATCTTCTGGATTTCTTTGAGCCAGTTAGCCAGGCACTGGATCAGGGGCTACCAGTGGGTGTATTGTATCTTGATTACAGTAGGGTGTTTGATTCTGTGTCTCATAACATCCTGTTAGACTGCTTGAAACAGATAGGAATAGAGGGACAAATAATTTCATGGATCGAGTCATGGTTAGATGGTAGACTCCAGAGAGTGCAGCTGAGGGGCTTTTTGTCTGAATGGGGTAAAGTCACAAGTGGTGTGCCCCAAGGGTCTGTCCTTGGACCCCTGTTGTTTTCCATATTTGTGACCAGTACGCAGGTCCATGAAGGTGTCTGGCTACAAAGGTACGCAGATGACACAAAGACTGGTGCAGTTGTTAACAATATAGCATCTATTAATACATTAGAGACAATTAAAGGATATAGCAAACTGGGCAAGAAAACATAACCTAGAATTCAATGTAATGGAATGCAAAGTTATGCATTTTGGTAGAAATAACAAACAGTCACAGTATACTATAAATAACCAAATCATTGCCAGCACAGATAAGATAAAGGACTTGGGGTTACAATCACAAATAACCTGAATTTTGATGCACACTGTAAGGAGTCAGTGAATAAAGCAACTAGGACTCTGGGATGTATCCTTAGGAACATAAAGAGTCGGAGTAAGGAGGTTCTTGTTTCCCTGTGTAAGACACCGTATGGCCGGTGCTAGAGTATGGAGTACCATTTTCCTCCACACAAAGCCAAGGAAGTGTTAGGATGGTGGAAAGTGTGCAACAGAGACTGACAAGAAATGTGGCATTGGTTAGGGACTGTCAATAACAGGACAGATTACAGCAACTGGATCTGTACTCAGTGGCTTACAGGAGCCTAAGGGGGGATTTGTGTCAGGTATATAGAGCATGGAAAGATGACCTACTATGGAATCCGCGGTACTGAGTAAGAAGGTAGAGATGGATAGGGCAATTCATGGGCACCCGATGTAATTGAAAGGGGAGTTATATAGGACCACCCATAGAGGTTGCTGGTTTAACCAGAGGGTGGTATAGACATGGAATGAAATCCCACCAGAAGTGGTGAATGCCACAAGTTTGACATAATTTAAACAAATGTGTGACAAACACATGGGAGAAACAGAATGGGTATATTCGCCCTGATACGTGGCAAGTCTAATATGGCCCCTTGGCCCCCTGACTCGTACTTTACCTATGAACCTAAGAGTTGCTATGTGCATATGTAATAATAGGTGCAGGCTGCATCCTCCTGGCACTCCAGTTACAAAAAATTGGGGAGTGATTACCGAGCATGTCTGGGAATACATCAGGGGCTTTGATCCTATCTGGTCTGGATACAAAGACCCAGTCAATCAGGCCCTGTACGACCACCCTGGTGGTGCTGAGGGCTGAGGCGCTGGATGCCTTACCTCATGCTACACCAGCTTCCTGGGTTTGGGAATGGACTTGGGTCATCTGGGTGCCGGCATGGGGGGGGGGGGAGAGTAGGAACAGGATTGAGCAGCCGGAAGGCAGCTCTGCTCTCCTGGGGTGGTCGCCACTCCCCCGTAGTCCTGCTGCCATTGGGTGGAGGTCCAGTGGTTAGCGCAGGCAGAGGGGGTGACATGTATGAGGGCGCCTTGAGATGCAGTGTGCGCATGCCTCCACATGCGCGCATGCGTCCAAGGCAGGGGAATGGGGAGAAAAATGGAAAAAGATAAAAAAAAAGAAAGAACAAAATCAGGCCCTGTACACACTAGGGCTCTTAAACCATTTTATCTCTGATAAAATGGTTTAAAAGGTTTGCGCCCAGGTTGTAGCACAGCTAATACACCATGCTGCAGCCTTGTTCTAAAACCATGCTCAGACCTGCTGGGGGTAGGTTTGACCACAGTTTTAAAATTGCCCAAGTGCCTTAACATCTGTTAACAACAGTGTGGATGCTGTCTGTGCTGTAATACGGGTTAAGACAACCCTGCACAACCCAAAAATCATTCCTTTTGACTATTCACAACAAATAAACTTGCACAAATGTTTGTGCTCACAATGAGATCCTGATTTTAGTGCTGTTACTTTTCACGCAGTCTGCACTGACACTCAGTTGCGAGTATCCGATTATGCTGGTGCCATAGTCATGTCTGAGAACTCACTCAGGCTAGCACAGTGTCGGAGCATAATCTGGACACTTCAACAACCTGCTATAACATGCATTACAAAATGTTTTTTAACACACTGCTCAGTGTGTGCAGGGCCTACGTGTGTGTGGATTCATTTTGCAGTTTGTTCATGTTGTGCTAGATGATAAGTGGTAGGGCCATGGTCATAGTGCCCCATTTTGACACCTGTGTTGTAGGGCCAGGGGTAACATGTTCGGTGCCAGGCAAGTAATGCAGTTTAACCAGTTTCACTTTTACTGCTCTCTGATGAGGGAACCATTCTGAGAAGCGTTTGGAGCCTCAGTTTCTCAGGCCAAATTATCTGTTCTCCTTTCCCTGCTCAGGAATGGTGGGAGGCAGATCCGGGCTATTATTAGAGCAGTGCCCATCTCCTTCAATATCAGATTTAGTGCTATTTGAATCATAATTAAAGTAACATGAAGTAATAGATTTTGAGTCCCTCTCTTCAAAGGAAGTGGACAAACCTGAGTAGGAAACATTCATTTTTCTTTTAATACTGTTTTTCTTCTACCCTTATAGGGTTCCTCAGAATGTTTCATTTCATGGCTTTTTTAGCTTTCTTAGCATTTTTGCTATTAGATGGCAGTTGGGGAGTAGAGGTGGATGAATTTTAAACTTTGTTGGCAAAGTTAGCGTAAGTGACCCACTCTGCACTTTGCTTAGTGCTTGCAAATTTTCCACCACACAGTATGCCACAATTTGCAAAGTAATTTGGCACTGTGCAGGGAAAAAAGTCCCATAATGGCAAATTTCCACACCTCACATAGGTGTTCAATACACACATTGCAAACTTTGTGATTTGCAGGTTCATGAAGTTTGGAATTCATGAAGCATTATGCTATATGAATCACCACACTTTGTGACAAAATTCAATTCGCCTGAGCTACTGGGGAGTCAGATCAAAATCAGAGAGCCCCTATTCTTTAAACTCAGATTTCTCTGAGCTTACCTGGGCTATGAGAATGGCCTGCTGGCTAAAGCTGGAAGCATCTGGATAAGGACCAGTTGAAGCGTTGGAATACTCCTCTTGCCAGGCATTATTTTTTAACAGTGCCCTGACTTCTTTTAAAATGTCCAGTTTTGTCCTGCTCTGAAGTCTTTCTAGGCATGTAATGGGCTAAGCAGTCTGAAAAATAAGCACAAAGCAAAATGGAGTGAGCCTGCTGATCCTGCCTGCTGATCTTGCCTGCTGATCCTGACAGCTGATCCTGACAGCCAATCCTGCCTGCTGATCTTGCCTGCTGATCCTGACAGCCGATCCTGCCTGCCGATCCTGACAGCTGATCCTGCCTGCCGATCCTGACAGCTGATCCTGACAGCTGATCCTGCTGCTGATCCTGCCTGCTGATCCTAACAGCTGATCCTGACAGCTGATCCTGCCTGCTGATCCTGATAGCTGATCCTGCCTGCCGATCCTGACAGCTGATCCTGCCTGCCGATCCTGACAGCTGATCCTGACAGCTGATCCTGCCTGCTGATCCTGCCTGCCGATCCTGCCTGCCGATCCTGACAGCTGATCCTGCCTGCTGATCCTGCCTGCCGATCCTGCCTGCTGATCCTGCCTGCTGATCCTGACAGCTGATCCTGCTGCTGATCCTGATAGCCGATCCTGACAGCTGATCCTGCTGCTGATCCTGACAGCTGATCCTGACAACTGATCCTGCTGTTTGCTAAAGTGCAATCACAAGAACAAGGAGGGAAACCCCAGAAAAGTGTGCCCAGTGGTCACACACAGAATGCCGAAACCACAGGGTGCAGACTGCAAACATTACTAAGCAAATAAACAACTGGAAGCTAGTTTCTCCTGGCTGAGCAGCAAGACAAGAGGAAGTGGGGAGTCATCCGAGTCGGTTTATGGATGTTTGCAAGGAATTGTGGGGATGGGGAATAGGTGGGAGCATGGGATACTGGAGGTGTTTCTTTTGTTCTCCTTTCCTGTCTGCTTTTTACATGTTTCTTGCTGCTGTGGATGGGCACAAAAAAAGAGGCTAAGCAGTTAATATTGAGCCTCTGTTTGGTGAAATAAAATCTTACCTCTGAATATTGACAAAACATACCTTGGGGCGGAGCTTGCAGCTTACACGTGCAAACAGTCTTTTGACAGCTGTCTCTTCTGATGTGCCTTTCAGAATTAGAATCTTATTTTTTTACATATATTTATTCAAAACTGAGATATTTTGGTAGTTTTGAACATTTGTTACTTACTGACATTTTTCTAGCCATATTGCATAATGGGAAGACCAAAATCCAAGCAGCCAAAGAAGTATAGCAAGGGAAAGTCTCCAGCTCTGACAACAAGCAGCAGCAGCAAAGGCAGTCAGATTCCAGAGGGTAGTGGGGAGCTGGAGTCCATGATCAATGTCATGCTGACACTGGTGAGAGAATTAGACAAGACAGTGGAAGGTTTTAATGCGCAAGTAACTCTAATTCTGTCAGCAGTATAAAGGTTAATGCACAAGTAACTCTAATTCTGTCAGCAGTATAAAGGTTAATGCACAAGTAACTCTAATTCTGTCAGCAATCTAAGAGTTAATGTGCAAGTAACTCTAATTATGCTGGCAGTCTGAGTTAGTGTACAAGTAACTAATTCTGTCAGCAGTCTAAGGGTTAATGTCAGCAGTCTAAGGGTTAATGTCAGCAGTCTAAGGGTTGATGTACAAGTAACTCTAATTCTGCCAGCAATCTAAGGGTTAATGCACAAGAAACTCTAATACAGTCGGAAGTCTATGGGTTAATTCTCAAGTAAGTCTAGGGGGAACAAGTAAGCAATAAGACAAGAAGGAGTGTTGGTTGTGCTGCTACCACCACACACCTGGGGCACAGTAAGGCACGAGGCCGCAGGCCAAGTGTCTTCAGCTTCCTACAGCCGTAGAGACTTTTTTACCTATAGCCGTACCTTTGCATTTTGCATGTACTGTGTTTGTCAGCTTTTTGCTTATATGGGAGTATAGTTGTATTTGGCGTGGTTCTCATTTTTACTGCTATTAAAGAATTTTCAGCATTAAGCTATGCCTGGCTACTAGTCTCCTTTGTGAGTGCTGAGGACTGTTGGATTTTCTGCTTTTGCATTTGAGGGCTGGCCGCCCTGCTTCCCTGAGTACCATGTATCATGCTCCCCCCAGAACTGGTGAGTATCTTCAGCCCCTGGAAAATTCGGTTGTGGTAGCACAATCAAAGTCTCGGAGTGTGCTTATAAAATGAGCTTTGTGCTAAGAAGTGAGGAAATTAAAAACATAAACTTAAAAATCAGTTGTTTTCTGTTAAATAGTCCCTCAGCAAATGGGCTATCACTACAGGGTGATAGCCTGAGTTGCACTGTGTTAGTTACTTTGGCATGTGTACTTTTTGTGTGAACTGTCTCTTGCATTCCCCCCTGACACACACACAGTTTTGTTCCTCTTTTTTTTTTTTCTTTAAACTGAAGAAGGAAAATAGCTTTGTATTTTAGTCTGTGGACTTGCATTGGAAATGATTGGCTTCAGGTGCTTTACTTCAGTTACTGAGTGGGCCAAGTAAGATAGCAGTGTGAATGAAAGTGAAACCAGGATTTGGGATTTCATCACCAGGGAGCCCAGGAAAGGGGAATGGCAAGTGGTAGGGGGAAGGAATGGGACTGCAAGGGTTGCAACAGGAGTGGGAACTATTGAAGGGGGTACCTTTAAAACATAGATTTGACCCACTGTCTGAAAAGGTGGAGGGGACAACAACAGGTGGGGTAGGACGTCAGACGAAGACAATGAGACCAAGGGTAGAAAGACAGGAGAGGGAGTGAGACTCTGCAGGCTAGTCAAGGTGGGCAAGGAAGAAGAAGAAGAAGAAGAAGCAGGCACAGTGGAGCAGAGGGTGGGGGGAGAGGAGTACAGGGTAGGTGGAAGGGTGGGTAAAGTGGAGGCCAGCATGGCTAACCAGAAAGGGAAGGGCATAGAGGGCAACGGTGACACCATGGTGGTTCCCAAAGGCAGGAATGGTAACAAATATGAAGATGCTGTAGCAAGAGTCAATGTAGCTGCAAAACAATGGTTATTGTGGGCAGTAAGAAATGTGTAAACTAGCAATTTTTGCACTAACCACTGAGCCACCTAACTTCACTTTCTAATTGTTGTGATACACATGCAGTGACTAATACATATGTGCACAGTCTACATACATTTTTACAGAATAAGAAAAAAGACATCAAGGGACTGTTTTCTTCTTTTCAGGCTCCAAAGGACATCGGAGGTGGGGGTTTTCGCTAGACAACTCACTTGAATTAGCAATGACATGCATAAGTCTGAAACTGATCTAGATAGTGGGGGAATGTAGACTAGCAATTTTTACACTAACCACTGAGCCACCTAACTACACTTTCTAGTTGTTGTGATACACACACCGACTAATACATAAAAACATACACTACCTTATATGGCATTTATTTACTTATACAGCCAACCCTAACTTTTACTGTATTTAGGATAAGCACTATGTTGTGCACTAACTCATTGTACTAATCTACGGCATGACTGGGTAACCAAGGTAGAGGACCAGGGAGGTGCAGTGAATGTGGCCTATCTGGACTTCAGAAAGGCCTTCGACACTGTCCCCCATAGAAGGTTGATTAACAAACTGTGCAGCCTGGGGTGGATCCTAAAATAGTTATGTGGGTGGAGAAGTGGCTGAATGGCAGGAGTCACAGGGTTGTGATAAACTGGGAGTACTCTGGCGAGGAAGAGGTGATGAGCAGGGTGCCTCAGGGGTCGGTGCTGGAGCTGGTCCTCTTCTTTTTTTTTTTTCACTTCCTCAGCTGGGGGGGTTGTATCTATGGTTCCTCCTTTCAGCCAACCTTCACATCCACTGCCCTGGTCATGGCCAAAGCTTACCCCCCCGCTGCAGCCCTTCCCAGGCCGCATTGCAGTGGGTATGTACCCCACAACTACAGAGATCTGGAGGGTGGGCTTAGGAGAGAGCTGACTGGGGTGCATCTGTGGTGGCACCGTCAAGGCAGCCGTCACACTGATGAGGAACTTTTGTATGTAGTTCCTACTCTCCCCCTCCGGATGGGCATGCAATGGCATCAATGATGCTGCAATGCATGCTTCAGTACATTGCACGTCTGACGCCGCCCCTGCTACCCATCCTATCAGCTCAGAGGATGCACCAGCCACCACCAGGAGCTGGCACCTTGACTGACCTCCCTACCCACTGTCCCCGGAGGAGGAGAGCTTTCCATGGGATGCTCAATCTTCCTCCTCCTGGCTGACCCCCTTCAATCCGTGCCCACTCCCGAACATTGGTTGCCAGCATGGTGTGAGATGTGACATCCAGCGCCTCAGCCCTCAGCGCTACTGGGCTGATGGAGCCGGTCCTCTTCAATGTCTTTATTGGGGACCTTGCAGGGGACTTCGCAGATGATACAAAGGTATGCAATGGGGTAGACACTCCAGGGAGAGTTGAAAGAATGAGGGGAGACCTTAGAAAACTGGAGAAATGGGCTGAAGAATAACAGCTGGATTCAGTGCAAAGAAGTGCAGGATCATGCACATAGGGCAGAAGAACCCAGGGGCAAAGTATGAACTAGGTGGGGGTACTAACAGTCACAAAGCAGGAAAGGGACCTGGAAGTTATCACCTCAGAGGACCTAAGAGAAAGTATGCAGTGCGATAAGGCAGCTGGAAAAGCTAGCCAGATGCTTGGATGCATGGGGGGGTATCACAAATAGAAAGAGGGAGGTCATCTTGCCCCTCGTGAGCCCGCACCTGGAATGCTGCATCCAGTTCTGGAGGCCCCATCTGAGAAAGAACATAGACAGGGTGGAGGCGGTGCAGTGGAGGGCAAGTAAAATGGTGCAGGGCCTGCAGGATAAGACCCGTGAGGAAAGACTAAAGAAGTTAAATATGTATTCCCTGGAGGAAAAGGGGAGGGGGGGGGAATGACTGAGACATACAAATACAACCGGTATAAACAGAGTATAGCAAGAAAGCATCTTCCAAAGTAAGAGATGCTCCAAGTCAGGGGGGCACCAAAATGAATTTAGAGGGAGGAAGGCTCAGGGGAAACAAGAGAAAATATTTTTTCATGGAGAGGGTGTGGATGTCTGGAATAGCCTACCAGAGGGGGTGGTAGGGGCTATAATGGTCACAGAATTTAAGAAGAAGTGGGATAGACACAAGGATATCCTAAAGACAAGGGGGTGGGCACTCCAGAGTTCAGTTTAGGCATGGGGCCTCACCATACCGCTCAACTTCAGGATTCAGAAGTGAGGGACACCCTGAGGGACATTACAATTTCAGCATTTTAATGGTCTAGCATACTGTTTAGGAGCACGAAACAGCCTGAAACTAAACCTAATAGCACTAAAGAATAGTCTTGTGCTGCTGTTTACTGTTGCCTGGGTTACTGATTAAAGAACAGATAGCAACTGCTGTCTTTCATTTTTATGTTTGCTTGCACGCATGTGCAAGAAACATAGTGCCGTGAACGGAGATTTTGGAGGTGTGTCACCTCCTCCTCCAATTCAGGCACTGTGTTGGCAGGCGCGGCCCCTGTAAGCCAATGCATTTTGGAGCTGCTCTGTGATCGCTTCCAAAATGCAGTGGACTACAGTTGAAAGGGGAGCTACGCTTGAGTGAGCAGCGATAAGAAGCTGCTCACGCGCAGCTTCCCCAGCTGCAGGCGTCGCCGCCTCAAGACTGCGATAGCCGACGGGTGCCCAATCCCGCCGGCTGAACTATTTGTGTCCCTCCCTCCCAATAGTTGCTGCCACACTGGGAGCCCACCCCAGCGTGGCAATCTGGTATGTTGCGCACGGGGGTGCCCAATCCCCGTCGGCTGAATGCGCCTCCCCAAAACACAGCCACGCTGGGAGCCCACCCCAGCGTGGCAAGCGGTCCCGCGACGCCTTTTGTTTTTTGCCGACGGGGTGCCCAATCCTCGTCGGCTGAATGCGCCTCCCCTTAAAACTTGTGCCACGCTGGGAGCCCACCCGCTGCGGCAAGCGGTCCCATGACGTCTTTTTGTTTTTACCTGTAAAACAAAAACTGTCCCACGCGCCGCCTCTCGAACCCCTCCCACAACCTGCACCCACCCACTGCGCACCCAGCTCCCCACACCCTCACCCCATACTTACCTCCGGACTCCGGCCGACGATCTTCGTGGACTGGGAACACGCCTGCACTCTTCAAAGCCGACCGCGAACTGAGGAAATGCCGGTAAGCTGTATAATGGGCTAGATAGGAGGGTTCAACTTTATTGCATATCTCGGGCATTTTGGGAATTTTTGCACCAATTTTCAACATGAGGTTTTGGGACCTTCTCATGAATGATGTTTTACAAGCACTGGTCAAGGTGATTTCGTGCAGTGACTGCGTGAAATCACCCTTCAGGACCGAATACCGCCACTGACAGTGACATCATTCATGAGAAGGGGCCCAAAACTCCATGTTAAAAATTTGGTGCCAAAATTCCAAAATGACTGTTTAACGAGGCGTGCGCTATGCAGTTCCCACGCAGGCTCGTAAGTTCGTGAATTTCAATATTTTCACCCAGATTTTCAACATTGCCATTTCACCACACCATCTTATGAGCAGTACAGCTGTCATTTTCACATCTCACTCAAAATGTGTTTCCACCCTTGTAGCGCAGAATGGCGCAGTCGGTGTGCGAAATCAATGTACGGGACAAATTAAGAAAATTGTAGTGACACTGTTCATGAGCAGAGGTCTTGAAATGGCTATGTTGAAAATTTGGTGAAAAAATTCCTAAAAATGACTGTTTTACGAGCGTATGTTGCACAGTTCCTACGCACTCTCATAGGTTTGCGAATTTTCAATATTTCCACTCCAGATTTTCAACATTGCCATTTTTCCACACCTCCTTATGAGCAGTACAGCTGTCATTTTTCACATCCTTCCCAAAACGTGTTTCCGCCCATGTAGCGCACAATGGTGCAGTCGGTGTACAACCTCAATGTATGGGACACATTAACAAAACCACAGTGACACTGTTCATGAGCAGAGGTCTTAAAATGGCTATGTTGAAAACTTGGTGAAAAGATGCCTAAAAATGACTTTTACGAGCGTGCGTTGCACAGTTCCTATGCATGCTCGTTAGTTTGCAAATTTAATATTTTCACTCTAGATTTTCAACATGTCCATTTTATTAAACTTCCTTATGAACAGTACAGCTGCAATTTTCATATGTCACCAAAATGTGTTATCGCACATGTAGCGCATAATGGTACTGTTGGTGTTGCGAAAGCAATGTTTAGGACAGATTAAGAAATTCACAGTTACACTGTTCATGAGCAAAGGTTAAAATGGCTATGTTGAAAATTTGGTGACAAAAGTCCATAAAATGACTGTGTTACGAGTGAGCATTGTGCAGTTTCCACGATCCTCGTTAGTTCATGACTTTGTAATATTTCCAGTCCAGATTTTCACTAGTGGCATTTTTCAACACTTCTTTATGAACAGTACAGCTGCCATTTTTCACAACATGGCCAAAGTGTGTTTTCACACTTTCAGTGCAGAGATGCGTGGTCGTTATGGGAAATCATTGTTCGGCACAGATAAAGAAAATCACAGTGACACTGTTCATGATCGGAGGCACCAAAATGCCTGAGTTGACAATCTGCTATAAAATATCCCCAACCTACTTATATAACGGGTGTGCGTTGCACAGTTTCTATGTACGCTTGTGACTTCACCATTTTTTTAAATATTTTTACTACACATTTGCAACATAGCCATTTTTACACCTCCCCATGAAAGAGTACAGCTGCCATTTTTTACAGCCTGTTCGGAATATGTTTGCATCTGTGGTGCTAAATCCTGTAGTCACTGTGCATAAGCAGCTTTCGGCTACCACACTGATATTCCCCCTGTTCGTGAGGTGGGGTCACAAAACAAACATGTTGAAGATTTGGAGTTAAAATACCAATGAATGCCTGAGGTATTAGACTTTTCAACTAAATCGCCCAACTCTATATAGAATGACAGGAATCAGGGTGTGACTTGGGATTCTTGCCTGTGATGCTCATACCATTCCACACCCTGCAGTCACTGAGGAGGCATCGAGGTATGCCTTGGACTCTTCGTCCCCAAACTTCACCCCATTCTCCTATATCGCACCCATCTCACCATATTTCCTAATGAAATGGGGTGCATATGAGACCAAAGACCCCAAGGAACCGCGTGACACTTGTCACTCTCTGCAGGGTGGGGTGTGGTGAAATGGCGTGGCCGATATGCCTGACGACCCAAATGCACACCCCAATGCCTGTCACTCTCTGCAGGGTGGTGGTGGGGTTGGCTTCAGTTCAATACTTCACTGCCATTCCTATTACGCAGCTCTGTAACTTCTACACTACCACTGCCAATGCCAGTAAGCAAACATTCGGCATTGACAAATGCTTGTTTTGAGAGCCACTTGCTCTGTCATGAAAACTCCCAGTTTCATTTGCTGTAGGATCAGGCTGGCTCGATGTCCTGATTGTATTGCTTTGTTAACTTTTGCAAACGCAATCCCCTAGAATGGCTAATTGTAAAAAAAAAAACAGTGAGCACTTACAAAACCACAGCAGATGAACAAGACTGATTGAGTAGCTGTCAAACTGGAGGAGAGAGAGCACTAGCTAAGAAACTACTAAGCTACCTCTCACAAAAAATGTATACTAAGTAACCCCAGCAACAATGCAAAATCAGTGCTATGGAACAAACATGGAATAATGCCCAGCAGTTAGTAATTAAATTCATTCATACATTTCAGTTTCATAAATGTTGGGATGGTAGGGGAATTGGCCCTTGTACCCCGGGTAGTACATTGTCTGGCTCTGTGTCTCTCTCTTTAAGCAGCACTGCAGCACCCGGCGGCAGACCTGACGACAAGTCACTCATCACCCAACACAAGCCCACACACCAGTCTTACCTAAAGTTGCTGCCTGAAGACAAGTTGTTAACTTGTGCCACTCCCAACTCCTGACTGGCTGGGCAAGGGAATGGCTGGGCTGGATTTTGCTCCGTAGTCTGCTGCTGGGTCAGACATGCACAAGTGAGTGTCGTACTGAGACCATATTTCTCCAGCTGCTACTTAGTACTTGCTACCTCATGGGGGCTTTGATGGGAGGTGCCAGCTGGCCACTGCGCTGTTCTCAGCGCTTGCTGCTGCTGCTGGCGATGACGTTCAAATGCAAAGCTTTTTAGCTGATGATGACAGTCGATCATAGACTGGGGATGATACTGACTTACTTTGTCACTTGTTGCTCACTCAGCAAATCACGATCGATCTGGATTGACTCTTGGGCAGGTAGGCAGGCTGGGATGAGGGATCGAACTCGAATCCTCACAGTGTGCTGCGTGCCTGTTCTGAAAGCAGCGCCAAAAATGAATTTTCTGATCAGCCAACTGCAGAGGAGGAGGAGCAACATACCATGGAAAGAGACCCGTCCCTCCACCCCCAGCAGCACGTCACAGGTTCTGCCTTCTCCACTCACTCCTACTGGAGTCCCAAACAGGTTACACGTGCGCTTAAAGGGCCCACAATGTCAGCACTTAAATTTGGGACAGTGACGGGTGCTGGCAGGACAGTGTGACAAGTTGGGAAAATGGGTGCAAATGCGGGATGTCCCATACAGTGAGGGACACTTGAGCTGTGGGCCTCACACTAGATAGGGGTTAATAGAGCAGACTGAGTGGTGATGCGACTCCCACCCCTCCAGCCCAACCTCCCACTAGCACCCAGCACCCCTAGACTTCCCCACACACCCTCACTCACCCGAAGCAGGTCCCAGTGTGAAGATCTTCTCTCCCATCGAAGACACATCTTGCTGCTGGAACTAGGGACTGCTAAATGAGAAATAAGGTAAGTGCACTTCAATGTATTTTAATGGGTTTTCAACTGCACTTACCTTATTTCTCATATAGAAGTCGCCGGTTACAGCAGCAAGACATGTCTTCCATGGGACAGTGAATCTTCACACTGGGATCTGTTCAGGTGAGTGAGGGTATTTGGAAAGGTCTGGAGGTATGGGATGGTGGGTGCTCAGTGGGAGGTAGGGCTGGAGGTGCAGCGTTGCATCAGTGATGGACCTTTTTTTACAGATTAAAAAAAGACATTGAAGGACTGTGTTCTTCTTTCCAGGCTCTGAGGGATATCAGAGGCTGGAGGGAGGGAGTTGACACTAGACACCTCATTTAAATCAGTAATAACATGCATAAGGCTGAAACTGATATAGATGGTGGGAGAATGTAGACTAGCAATTTTTGCACTAACCACTAAGCCACCTAACTGCACTTTCTAATTGTTGTGATACACACACACACACACACACACACACACACATATACTGACTAATACATATACATATATATTCCAGTATAACATACAGTACAAGTCACATTTAAACTGTCCCTCCAACTCACTGGTTTAGCATTTTTCAGTGAGTTGCTTAATGTGTGCACTACTCACTGCAATGAACTAATAAACATTTCCTAATGGTTTATTTCTAGCTGCTATTCAGTTTCAGCTTACTATACTTTGCAGCTCTCTGGAAAGTTTTATCAATGCAGTGCATTAGCAGTGCACACATTAAAGGGACACTGTCAGCTTTTAGCAGCTATACTGCACTTGTGTGACCAGTGTGCCTGTAATAACATCTATTTCAAAATAAACTATTCATTTGCCCCAGTATGAGTAACAGCAAGATCTGTTACTTAAATTAAAAAAATATATACTTTAGCTTAGTGCTTGGCCAATCTTCCAGTGTGCCATGCCTTTTCTCAATGTGAACACGTATTGCGTGTGTGTGAATTTCCTGAACAAGTATAAGTGATCGTTGGGGCGGCTAAAATTACATGTTCTTCTGAGAATGGGTATCTTTGTACAAATAATGAAGAGTGTTGAAAGTCTTACTTTTACTAGTTTGAAAAACAGGGCTGTGATCCTCAGTACGTGTGTCGCGTCCATGGCAACGTCGCACTCATGCTCAAGATCACAGTCTTGTTTTTCAAAGTGGTAAAAGTAGGACTTGCAGTGCACTTTTTTATTCTTACAAAGATTTTTTCTATCCTAAAACAGTATCTAACAGCATTTGACTAATGGAACCAGTGCCAGTTTTGACCCCTGTCCATGAACATCCACATGTGATCACACAGGAAGTCGATAGGGAGAAAGGGAGGGGTAAATGGAGAAAAAGGTAAAGGCAGTAAGGACAGGGATGGGGCCGAAAGGGGTAAGGCCATCAAGAAATAGAGGGTAATGAGTACCAATGCCCATAGTCTAGGTAACAAGCTCCCTGAACTAGTGGCCTTGATGGAAGAGGGATGCCTGGATATTGTGACAGTTACAGAAACATGGTACACAGAGAAACATGACTGGGATGTCAACATACCAGGGTACACAATCTACAGAAGGGATAGGGAGGGTAGAAGAGGAGGAGGAGGAGGAGTAGCTCTCTATGTAAGGGAAGGGATCAAAGCAACTGAACAAAAGGGTAAACGAGGAGAGGATGCACTGTGGGTCACCCTGGAGACCGGAAATGGCACAACAATCCGCATGGGGGTTGTATACAGACTCTTGTCTCAGAGAGAGGAAATGGACAAGGAAATGATAGAAGGCATCCTTAGGATGGCAGAAAAAGGGGAGATATTGTTGATGGGGGACCAGAATATGCCAGATGTTAACTGGAGCACCTTTGTTGCAGCCACATCCAAGAGCAGGGTCATTCTTGATGCCCTACAGGGGGCATGCCTCAGACAGCTAGTGTTGAAACCCACTCTGGAGGAAGCAGTCTTAGACCTGGTACTCTCAAATGGGGATGGAGAGAGAATCTCAGATCTAGAAGTGGGTAGCCATCTGGAAACAAGTGGCCACCAAACAATGTGGTTCACAATAAACACAGCTGCAGAGTCAAGCCATACAAAAGCAAGGGTGTTGAACTTTAGGAGGGCTGACTTTGGCAAAATGGGAGAGTGCCTCAGAAAAGCACTAGCAAATGGGCAAAAAGGAGAGATAGAGAAACAATGGGGAAACATCAAAACTGCCATCACACAGGCTGTATAGTGCAGTGGTTTAAGGCTCTGAGCTGCACATCTGGTGACATCCAGCAGACCAGACCTGGGTTTGAATCCCACAGCTTCCACTTGTATACTGTGTGACCCTGAGCAAGTCACTTAACTACCCTTTGCTCCCAGGTTGCTCCTGTAAAAAAGCTTTCAGCTTCGTGTGCTACTCCTGGTTAAAAACAACTAAAAACAAAACAAAAAACAAGCCTTTGTGTGAAGCAGATAAACAAATCAAAATGAAAGAAAAAAAACACTATGGTTCTCAAAAGAGGTGGCGGGGAAGGTTAGGGAGAAAAAGATAGCATTCAGGAAGTATAAGGAAACACAGAAGGAGCAGGACAGAGAACTGTACCAGTTAAAGCAGAAGGAAGTGGGGAAGGCAGTCAGAATAGCAAAGGCCCAAACCGAGGAAAAGTTAGCCAACTCAGTTAAGAAGGGGATAAAACCTTTTATAGGTACATTAGGGAGCGAAGAAAGACCAAGGGAGGGATAGTGAGGCTTAATAAAAGAGAGATTGGGCGGGCAGAGAGGGACAGTGAAAAAGCAGGGATACTGAATGAATACTTCTGCTCAATATTTTCACAAAAGAAGAAGAGGGGGAGGTACCTAATCCAATCAATAGAAGCACTCTGGGTAGGGAGGTTGAAACCAGTCCTTTCACAGAAGAGAGGATTCTGAAAGAACTCTTAAAACTGAAAGTGGACAAAGTAATGGGACCTATCAAGATTCACCCCAGAATTCTAAAAGAACTAAGGGGAGAACTAGTGATGCCACTGACTACCCTATTTAATAAATTATGGGAGGATGATGTGGTACCTAAGGACTGGAGGAGGGCGGATGTGATTCATCTTTACAAAAGTAGGAGCAAAGCAGAGGCTGGAAACTACAGACCTGTTAGTTTGACCTCAGTGGTAGGGAAAATGATGGAATCACTTCTGAAAAAAAGAATTGTTCAGTACCTAGATGCCAGCAGGGCACAGGATCCAAGGCAGCATGGATTCACAGTGTGAAGGTCATGTCAGATGCATCTAATAGATTTCTTTGACTGGGTGACCAAAGTAGTAGACTGGGGAGGGGCTGTGGACATGGCCTACCTGGACTTTAGCAAGGCATTTGACACAGTCCCACACAAAAGATTAATAAACAGATTAGCTAGCCTGGAAGTAAGTCCCAGGGTGGTAGCCTGGGTAAAACATTGACTGGACAACAGGTCACAGAGGATAATAGTAAACAGAGTTCATTCCGAAGAAAGGGGGGTTACTAGCGGGTTACTGCAGGTTCAGTACTGGGTCTGGTCCTTTTTAATGTCTTTATAAGTGACATTGCAGAGGGACTGGAAGGAAATGTATGCCTCTTTGAAGATGACACAAAGATCTGTAACAGGGTTGATACACAAGGGGGGTGAAAGGATGAGAAGGGACTTGGCAAGGTTGGAGGAATGTTCAAAAGTATGGCAACTTAGATTCAATGCAAATAAGTGCAAGTAATGTACCTGGGAAACAAAAATCCAGGGGAGGATACACAGTGGGGGGTATTACAGACAATAAAATGGAAAGGGACCTGGAGGTAATCGTATCAGATGACCTAAAGGTAAGCAAGCAATGTGAGAAGGCAGTAAGGAGGGCTGGGGGGTACTGGGATGTATAGGGAGAGGCATCACCAGTAGAAAACAGGAAATTGTTATCAATCTGTACAGACAGCTGGTGAGACCCCATCTGGAGTACTGTGTGCAGTTCTGGAGACCCCATGTCTGCAAGGACATAGACAAGATGGAGGCAGTCCAGAGTAGGGCAACTAAAATGGTGCAGGGTCTACAACAGAAGCCATATGAATAGAGACTAAAGGAGCTTAATATGTATACCCTTGAGGAAAGGAGGGAGGGAGGATATGATAGAAACTTTCAAGTATCTCAAGGGAATCAACAAAGTCCAAGAGGGTAACATCTTTCAGAAAAAGAGATGTGCAAGAACAAGGGGACACAATTTGAAGATGGGGGGGGGACGGCTCAGGGGCAATGTGAGGAAGTATTTTTTTCACAGGGAGGGTGGTGGATGTATGCAATGGCCTTCCTGAGGAGGTTGTGGAGTCAAAAACATTGGCGGAATTCAAGAATGCACGGGACAGACATAAGGCAATTCTGGAGGGGGTAGGAAGAAGTAGGCTGTTGGTTAACTAGGATCTGCAGCTTATCCAATAGGTAGGGAAATAGGCAGACTAGGTGGGCCAAGCAGTCCTTATTTGCCATCAAAGTCAATGTTTCTGTGTTACAGGAACAGACAGGACTATCCTCACAATACATACACATGCACACGCACACGCACACACACACACACACACACACACACACACACACACACACACCAGAAAAGGTAACGTATACAATGAGAAAAAATGCATATACTTGTACTGCAACACAAGATGAAACCATATCTAAACACAGCCCCTAATAAACTAATATGAAGCACCATCAGATTATGATAACAATGGATGCACATGGGCACCTCTGCAGAGCCCCCCCCCCACAAACAATAAACAGTATGGCCTGATACATTTTAGAACTGATGAATACAAAGACACGCTGAAAAATATAGGTATACAATTTGTGACGCAGAATAGATCAGTGAGTTGGTCTACAATATAATAGGCTATCACAGATTATATAAAGGACTGGAATACCTTTGTGTTGCTAAATAAAACAGACAATGACCCCCTAGATTACAGATAAAGCAATGATTAGCTATTAATAATTAAAAATACTAACCAGTCCAAGGGTAAGTCTCCGATTTGCGTCATCTAAATCAGAACTGTCAGTCTGTATGTCAGAATCAGATGCAGCTTGTGCCGCCTTACACGGATTAACACTGGATACCTTGGGCTCAAATTGGTAAGGTTGGATACCTATATCAAAGTTTAAATGTATGTCCTTAACATCTTTATTTTCCTCTGCCTCAAATGTGTTGAATAGTGAGAACAGGTACAATAAAGATTATTTAAATCCAAAGGTAAAAACACACTCCCTGCACAGTCTAGTATGGAGGGGCCCTGTAAAAGGTCGTCCATGTCATCAATGTAAGGCTATTTCCTTAATTTATCTCTCTCCCAATTCATAGACCAAATGGCCACTTGCTGGACCTCTATCAAACTGATTCATTTTGTTATGGACTTTTTAAAATATAAACATCATGGACAATTGTCTATGGTCTTGTAGCTCAAGGGCCATTTACGGTATATTTGGTGATGATCTAGTTATTTTAGGTATCCCATAACATTGTAACAGAGGGAGAGAGCTTTATATTACCTATTTTAAAATTTCTGCTTAAACCAGTCTTATACTCTGAGCCAAGTTGATCGAATTTTGTATGTTCATTTTTATAATGAATAAAAATAAAATTTAACAAACAAACAAAGCCTATCTAGTGGTAATGGTGACCCCACATACATCGCACAACTGAGAGCAAGCTTCTTGGACTATGATGGCAATCATCTGTGGTATTCAGGAGAAAGATGAGATCATCCAAGTATCGGGGCAGTGTGAAAGAGTTCAGATGGTGGAAGGTAACCATCTCCATTTTTCCCCATCTCATGTACCCTACTATGATGAGGAGGAAGGAGTTTGGTGAGTCTGGTGTCAGATCTAAAAACTTTTTTAGGGGATGGCACTTTTCCCCCAAAGTGTAAAATATTCCCTTTAAAAGCTTTGATTAAGTAAAAATGCTACTGTTTTCTGGCCTAAGGGGGTAGTGGGTACTACTTCTCTACAACCAGTACCTGGATTTCCTACTGACAAGGTCCATTGTATGTAAAATGAGTGTTTACTCATAGCCTGCCTGCCGTCTGAATTTAAGAACAGAGTTTGCATCTTTTCTGATTCCAAAGAAGCAGGCAAAGTTGTCCATCAGCTCAGTGAGAAACAATCCGACTCAGTTCAGTTACAATAAAGTGCAATCAGAGAACACGACTTGACATAGTGGTTCTTGCTGCTTGGTTGCAAGTTGAATTCTCATTGTCAAAATGTCATCCAACATTTTAAGGCTGTGTCCAGACTACACAACATGGTAAGTTATAATGTTTTATAAAACGTTTATCACTTGAATGAATGAATCTTTATTTCTAAAAGCGCCTTTCTAAAACCAAGGCACTGTACATAAACCAAACAAAATAATTTAAAACACACATTATAATCAGAATATTAAACTCCATGCAGCTTATCATGTTGCTGCATGCCGATCGAGTTCAGCTGTGTTGTAGCATGGCTGTAACATCCTTGCTGCAGGGTCCATACTTGCTCTGAGCGTGCTCATTGGGGGCTTGCTGAACACGCTTTCTGGGGTACTGAAGTACATGGAACCATGTCTGCATTTCCAGACTTGCAGGTAACATGGTTTTGTAGTCCATTTCAAAAAACCATGTTAAAGCCTAAGTCCTATGTGTTAAAGCCTAAGTAATGTGTGTTTACACCTGCTCATAGTGCGGATGCGATCTGTGTTAGACAGTCAGTAAATGGCACAAGTGACCTAAACTGTTTTAAACTGTCTGTCTGGACAGGGCCTAAGAGCTGAGATTTGCACAGTGCCCAAATGATTCAAGTGTTACCGTAGAACTAGAATTAAGCACTGACAAAAAAATATTCACTATAATTGCTCAGTTCTTGACAGTGCTTAACTATATCTTTGATCTGTGCCACGTGGTCGATGGTGTCTTCAGTATCTTTGGATATTGGCAGTATGGGGTGTAGTGATAGGAAATGGACACACAGAATTTCCTGCTAGCACAAATCAGAACAGCCCTACGGAGCTGGTAAGTGTAACTCTGCAGCTAGAAAATGCATACTGCGTCTGACAGGGCACTAAGTCAGTGATGGGATCACCTGCAATAAGAAACAAAAAGAATGAGTGCATACTAGTTACCATAAGAAATGGTAGATAAGAGTTTTGTCGCATACTGTAATGAAGACAAATGCTGTCATAAAAACAGATTGAAGGAGATAAGACATACACCAGCTACATTATATAGTAGAAGTTTGCTTTACAAAAGAAATGAAGTAGAATGACTACCTTTGGGAAATGTCAGACCAGCAGTGGCAGAGCGCGATTTCATTTTGGCATGAAGATGGACTCGATTGGCTGAGCGTGACATAAAGTTTATGTGATTATTTATAGTTCGACAGTATTTATCTCCCACAGTTGTAACTGTTTGGAGGTGTCCAGCGAACCATTCTGTATTAATTAAATAAGTGGTTCTATATCACGTGCAGTCCCTCTGTGCATAGCTTTGTACTGATTCAGTGCAAAAGCGAATGAAAACAATGTTAAAAAATGGCTGCTGACCAGTGCAGTAGTGTGGCAATAGAGCTACTGTCCACTATGCTGGTGATGTGAGTTGGGGAGCAGACTCGGGTCTCCTGGGGGTTGGCTGGGAGAGAGAGGATTGCGTGCCCTAAGGACAGTTCTCCTCTCTCAGGAAGGAGGGTTCCAGCATCCCTCTATTATCCTGCCACCTGGCAAAGGCCGGGTGATAGCACAGCAGGGATGGCCTCAGCAAGGGGAGAACAGTCCTCAGCTGCTGATACGAGCGCGCAGGTAGAGGCACGCACATGCAGTGCATCATTGCATGCTGGGCTGCCATAGAGAGAAAACAGTGGAGGGAAACTCTGCCCAGCTGGATGCCTCTCTGCACCTCTGACAAGATACGGCACTGGATGTCTGGATATGTGCATTGAAGGAGGCAGCCCTTTCCCACTCTGGCCCCTCCAAGTGGGTAGGGAGCTCTATGGGGACTTGCCTGGAGCTAAGTAAGTCATAGGAAAGGTGGGTGACAGGGCTGAGAGGGCTGTGAATGGCAGGGGCAGCCAGCAGTATGGCATGGAAACCGCTGATAACAAAATGGCTGCTGCCTGTATTTTATTTAGGGCTGACTTCCATAGATATCTCTTGACTACTGTGCCTACTGATAAGCACAGCACTTTATTTAAAAGCATTTTTTAGGGGTCTTCAGATTATGAGGGACCCTGTCTGCTTTTCCCCCCTTTAAAAAAGCAAACTCTGTGTTTTAAGCATGTCAGTTGTTGGCAACAGTTCCATGAATTAAGAAGCGTGCCATTGCAAAGATGTTGGCTGAGTACATGTGCTGCCTTTTGAGTCTGAATGTTTGCCCGATGGTTCTGGCTTGTTTGTCTGGGTTTCAGGAGGGCCCAAAACAAGAACATCACTCTTTTAATTCCAGTTAATGCTCAACTGGAAGGCAAAGAACCTGTTTTCTAGCTGGGGCTTAAGTGTCTGAGGAAATAGAACCATCAATCATCTTAAAATTACTTGTTTGTGTTCTATTAATACCACGACAATTTCTACACTCATGTTGCAAAGCAGTCACCCGTTTTAAAGACCAAGAGTGAGCTTTTTAAATCTGAGGAATTTCATAAATCCTTCCCATAACCTGACTTGGCTGTCTTCATAGGTTTCAATAAAACAGAGTATGCAGCACAACAAGTCCCCCATTTTGGATTGATGCCCATATTTCAGTGCAGGACCTGCCATAGGCCTATTCTTTCTGACATGTGAATTTGATCTCATGTTAAAGGGGACTGGACATTTTTTTGATTTGTGGCTACTTGGAGTCTTCACATTTAAAAAAGAAAGTGCTATTCATGCCACCCAAGGGATCCATTTTTAACTATACCGGAATACAAACCGATGTGAAGAACAAACATTTGTTTAATTGCTTGCCATTTACAGAGAATAATCTAAATAGTTCACTTCATGGAAGCAGGAATTCAGAGGTTTGATTATGACACTGTATAAGTACAGAACTCTGAACATGAGCTGTTGACCTATTAGAAAATCTTTAGAGGTCTTATATACACATGCAGAATGTTATTCATAAAAAGATGTGAATATAAAACCAAGTTTTTCTCCTGGGGAAGTAATCCTGCCTCTTCACAAGGCCTTGGTCAGGCCCCACCTGAAGTACCACATGAGGTTCTGGGCTGTCCAATACAAAACGCACATTTAGGCATGTGAGAGGGCCCAATGCGGGGCCACCAAAATGATCCGGGGTATGGAAGACAAACGCTATGAAAATAGGCTAGTGAAAAGGGGAACAGTCAACACAAAGGGCCCCACACTCAAGTGTGGGTCTGGTCTCAATGTGCCCTTTGTTTGCAGAAGCATTTTAGTTTACTTACTGTTTATTGTAGTAAGGTAGAGTGTATCAGACTAATTTTGTTTACTACTAGGCTGACATCTTCTCTTACTACAAATCTCAGAATCCTTTGTAGCTGACATCAGAACAGTAGATTGCAGTGGGAGATTGAGTAGCCTGCATGCATGTTAGAGCTTTTATATTCTCTGATCAGATGTTTTCCAGTTGTGCTTTCTCCAGGGGCTATGCACAGTCCTCTGTGAGTGTACTTAGCCCAGGGAGGGCAATGGGACCAGCAAACAAAAGATCAGCACTTATAGAAACTCTAATGTGCACTGTAGGCTATAGAATCTCCCTTTGCTGCCTAATGCTCTGATGTCAGCTGCAGGGGATTCTGGAAGTTGTAGGAACAGGAGGTGTCAACCTAGAAGTAAACGAAATGAGTCAGATAAGCTCTGCTGTACTACAGTAAACATTAAGCAAACCAAAATGTTTTTGCACAAAAAGTGCACATTGAGACCAGCCCCACACTTGAGTGTGGGGCCCTTGATGCTGACTGTTCCCCTTTAACATGTTTATGTTTGAGAAAAGGAGCATGACCTCCGTTTCCCACATATTGAAGGGTATCGTCAAGACTGAACTGACAGAGACAGAGTTGCTTGATCTGGTATCCAACAGGCCATGCCTAGAAGCTCAGAGATGATAAAATCAAGGCAGGGGTAACATTAGGAAGCACTTCTTCTCCTAGAGGGTGGTGTACACATAGAACAGCCTACCAGTGAAGACAGTAGACAAGAAGACAGTATAGGCCTTCAAGAAAAACCTGGACACATTTCTGCTTACTAAGGAAATCCCTGCATACCGTGGGTAGCAGAGTGTGTAGAAAACCACATTAAATTAGTACAGGTTTGTACAGCACACTTATTCATGCATACTTATGAAATAGGGGGACAGATATTATGGACCTCTAGTCCCTTCTGATCTTAAAGAAAAACTGTATAAAAAATTAGGGGGCTCCCACCCCCAGAAGGCTTACCCTCCAGTTTAGCTTTCTACACTAAAAGTGGCATTTTTCTTGTGCTGCAACTTAGTGTATTTTACTTGCGAAAAGTCCATGACCCGGAAATATGGTGGACACTGGGGGGATCTATTAACTGTAATGGTGCGGCGCCGCATGGCTCGCTTCAATACAAAATGAAAACAGAAACATGACACTCTGCTGCAAATAAGCCCCATATTCTGTACCACTTAAAACAAACAGAATGGACTGCTGTCTCTAGGTTAAAAACTAAAGTGCTCTTAGCTAAAAAAACAATCAATAACCCTTTACACAGGTGTATGCATCAATCTTGTGCAATAGCATCAGCCTTTAATGGAATTAAAATGTACTGCAGAGAGAGAAATACAACAGAAGCTGCACTCACGTCCAATACTTGCAGTGCATCACAGGTTAACTGCTCGTTCCTAGGTTCCTTTTTTCCTTTGCAATCATGGTAACTGACCTGAATTAATCTTTCGGGTACATTTCCTGATTCTATTAAACCAAAACGTGACCCTACTATTAATGCCATCATCATCATCATCAGATGCGCTTATGACTAGAAGAGCTGCAGATGCTAAATTGTAGGCTGCTTCATTCCGTTGGCAGTCCTCTGCTCATTTTCAAAAGTGCAGATCCCGCACTTTCCGTGACAAGCTGCCATTTCATTTTTCCCAAATGATGATGATTCTGTAGCCAGCTTTCCGCTAAAGTGGTCTAAGGGTGCAGTAAAGGCTGCCTTATGGAGGCAGTTTCAGCTGGCGCTTAAGAGTGAAGATCTGTGCACTTTTTTTCATTAAACTTTTTATTAATTTTCAATCCAATAACATAAACAGTTCAATTCACAAATCCAGTTGTAACTAATAAAGATACAGGTTCTACATATTGTTATAATATTATAGCTTTAAAGGGACACTGTCATTTTCTTTTGCATCATATTATTTCTTGCTGGTAGTTTTATCCGCTTCCTTTCTTAGGAGGAATGAAATGCTCGGTAATGGTGTAATTATACCCAGCCTTGTTTTGTTTTGATTCCTTAATCTACCCATATTGCATACTTTCTAAACATTAGGAGCAGTCTGAAACAGTGCAGCCACTCATGATGCAATTGCCTCCTCTCCTCTCACCATATCACAAGTGGCTATACCGTGTTGGGGATGTTCCCCAGTCCTGGAAAGATGCAGTGGGACTTGATCAAGGTCTGTAAGCAAACATGTTTTGACGTGGTAACACCAGTATGGTGTGCAGTCTGTTATTCACTTTTTAAAAATAAAAAAGGAATCAGAATCAAACTATCAGCTGTATCAGCTAGCTCTACAGAATGTCACCAGTCATAATGTGCATTTTAAATAGAAGACACTTTGAGGCCTAAGGGGTTGATGGCGTCCCTTTGAGTGGGTACTCATTCATAACTAACACATTTATGGCATATGCTGACTTCTTTTATTTTTATTCCTATGGCAGAAACAGACTTGTTTGGTGGGAGATTATCCATTCTCCAACCACAAGAAGAAGGGGTTCCACATGTTTTCACATTTCTCAACATAGAAACATAGAATTTGATGGCAGATAAGGACCGCTTGGCCCACCTAGTCTACCCATTTCCCTACCTAATGGATAAACTGCAGATCCTAGCTAACCAACAGCCTACTTCCACCAGACTAGGTGGGCCAAGAGGTCCTTATCTGCTGTCAAATTCTATGTTTCTATGTTCTACTTCCTCCTACCCCCCCACTAGAATTGCCTTATGTCTGTCCCATGCATTCTTGAACTCCCCCACTGTTTTTGACTCCACGACCTCCTCAGGAAGGCTGTTCCATGCATCCACAACCCTCTCTGTGAAAAAATACTTCCTCACATTACCTCTGAGCCGTCCTCCCTCTATCTTCAAATTGTGCCCCCTTGTTCTTGCACATCTCCTTTTCTGACTTGGACTTTGTTGATTCCCTTGAGGTACTTGAAAGTTTCTATCATGTCCACCCTCTCCCTCCTTTCCTCGAGGGTATACATATTAAGCTCCTTTAGTCTCTCTTCATATGTCTTCTGGTGCAGACCCTGCACCATTTTTGTTGCCCTCCTCTGGACAGCCTGAACCCTGTCTATGTCTTAGCAGAGATGGGCTCTCCAGAACTGCATGCAGTACTCCAGATGGGGTCTCACCGACTGTCTGTACAGAGGGATAACAACTTCCTGTTTTCTACTGGTGATGCCTCTCCCTATGCATCCCAGTATCCCTCAGCCCTCCTCACTGCCATCTCACATTGCTTGCCCACTTTTAGGTCATCTGATATAACTACCGCCAGGTCCCTTTCCATTTTTGTTGTTGTCAGTATCTCACTCCCCATTGTGTACTCTTCCCCTGGGTTTTTGTTTCCCAGGTGCATTACTTTGCACTTCTTTGCATTGAATCTAAGCTGCCATACATTTGACCATTCCTACAACCTTGCCAAGTCCCTTCTCATCCTTTCCACCCCACCTTGTGTATCAACCCTGTTGCAGATCTTTGTGTCATCTGCAAAGAGACATACAGTACTTTTCCTTCCAGTCCTCTGCAATGTCACTTATAAAGACATTAAAAGGACTGGATCCAGTACTGAACCTCATGGTACCCCACTAGTAACCCCCCTTTCTTTACTGTGGACTCCGTCTACTGTTACCCTCTGTGTCCTGTTGTCCAGCCAATGTTTTATCCAGGCTACCACCCTGGGATGCACTCCCAGGCTGGTTAACTTGTTTACTGATCTTTTGTGTGGGACTGTGTCAAATGCCTTGCTAAAGTCTAGGTAGGCCATGTCCACAGCCCCTCCCTGATCTACTACTTTGGTCACCCATTCAAAGAAATCGATTAGATTTGTCTGACATGGCCTTACCGCTGTGAATCCATGCTGCCTTGGGTCCTGTGCCCCATTGGCCTCTACATACTCAACATTTCTTTCTTTCAGAAGTGATTCCATCATTTTCCCTACCACTGAGGTCAAACTGACAGGTCTGTAGTTTCCTGCCTCTGTCTTGCTCCCACTTTTGTGAAGGGGAATCACATCTGCCTTCCTCCAGATTGTTAGTAACTGGCCATCCCGGTGGCACAGTGGTAGCACTACCACCTGCCATGCCAGTGACCCAGGATCTCTGGTTGCTGGGGGCTGGCTGGGTGGGGGGGAGTATAGAGCTTCTGATGCACTGCTCTCCTCTCCCTGGGAGAGTTGCTGACTCTGCTGTGTGACTGCCACCAGGTGGAGGCCTGTTGGTAGGACGGTTGGGGGCAGCATGAATGGAGGAAGCTGCGGGATGACTTTGTAGTATATAGTATATGTGCCTCCATACGCATGCACCGATGTGTGCCTCAGCAACACGGAGGGAGAAAATCAAGAAGGAAAAAGCATGGGGATGGGTTCATGAAGCCTTGCCTATGTGGTCACGCCGTGCTGCAACCATCTGGCAAGGGGCACTCTGGATATGTGTGTGCTTCAGGGGAAGAATGACCATCCTCTCTCTGGCCCTGCTGCTGGTGGGGGGATTCTCAAGGGAACTGGCCCCCTGGCTGGAGGTTGGGGGATGGTTGCAATGCACAAGGAGAGGGTTGATAGCCACCCATCCTGCATTGGAGGATAAAAGCCATTATAGGGAAAAAACATTGCTATGTGGCTCATTCTTTCATTTAAAGCTGTAGTAGCCATGTATTAAATCCATTCATTTATAGTGAGAGTTGTGCTGTCTTTCCATTTGCTTAGAATAATTCTGTGAAGCCCAAAGGCGGCTGTAAGTAACCATGGGCCCAATATTCAGAGCAAACAGGTGTGCCGTGTGAAAAATAGGTCTGGCCGTCCGGCTCTGGTGCCATATTCAAACAGATGGCGCAGCATGCCGTCTGTCTGAATATCAGCGCACGGTAGTGCAGTGCACAGCATGCCGTCTGTCTGAATATCAGCGCACGGTAGTGCAGTGCACAGCATGCCGTCTGTCTGAATATCAGCGCACGGTAGTGCAGTGCACAGCATGCCGTCTGTCTGAATATCAGCGCACGGTAGTGCAGTGCACAGCATGCCGTCTGTCTGAATATCAGCGCACGTAGTGCAGTGCACAGCATGCCGTCTGTCTGAATATCAGCGCACGGTAGTGCAGTGCACAGCATGCCGTCTGTCTGAATATCAGCGCACGGTAGTGCAGTGCACAGCATGCCGTCTGTCTGAATATCAGCGCACGGTAGTGCAGTGCACAGCAAGCAGTCACCATGATCGGCACGGTGCTACCAGAGCGCTGGGCTGAACACCTGCTACCTGAGCTAGTGATCGGCACAGCCCTCCTCACACTGCCATGGCCAGCTGCCAACATAACTGTCACTGAGCTTAACAGTATGCACCCATTGGTCAACCGATCAACCAGTGAGTGCGTACTGTCTATTGCATGCGCTCAGTGACAGATCAGTCAGCGGCTGGCAGTGGTGGTGTGAGGAGGGCTGCGCCGGTTGCTGGCTTAGTTCAGGTGGGGGGTGGAGTGGTGGGTCACTGCCTGCTGGGGTTGTGGGGCCACTAGACTACCACAGTATTGTAGGTTTCATTGGGATGGTGATTGGAGAATGGTGGGGGGGGAAGGAGCACTAGACCACCAAGACTTCATTTATTTTTTATATTCTGGGGGATTGGGGCTATGGAAGGACCGCTGGACCACCAATGAATCTGTATTTTGTACACGTACAGAGATCGGAGCAGGGGAGGGACCACTGGACCAGTAATGATTTTTTATACTAGGTGTACAGGGGTTGGGGCAGGGGAAGGACTGCTAGACTACTAATGTTTTCTTATAATACATTTACAGGGATCAGGGCAATAGAGGGACCACTGGACAACGAGGGTACCCAGCTCTTGGCAGTGCCAGGATGGGATGAGGGGCACCACCTCCTCTATGCACTGTTAAGAGCTGGGTTTCAGAAGCATTAAACTGCACCACTGCTGGGGGCCATTTAATGCTTCTGAAAACTTTCAGTATTATGCTGCGCCACATATGCATGAGGGATCCCTCATTTGCATGGGCACAACACAATATTGTGCACAGCGGTGCTGTTGGGATTGTGCCACACATTAATGTCCTTTGAATATGGACACGCCCCCCCGAGAGTGGCGCTATTCCAGATTAGCGTGGCACAAACTGGCTTTGTGCCATGCTAACCTTTTGAAAATGGGGCCTGTGCCTTTTCATTATTGTCTAAGTAGAATAAAGAAGATCTTGTCTGTGTCAATCTTCACCATTCATCACTTTTAGGTAGATGGCCAGAGGTCATGACTCCACGGGAGCTCTTTTTTTTTTTTTTTGGTAGGTGGAGCTGACCCAGCTCTGGCGCTGCCCTCAAGGCCGATACATTGTGTGGTGCTCACGGGTTGGCTGTTATGCGCTGTCAACTCCGCCTGCCTGCCAGTTCTTCATCTCCCACCATCGAGCTCACCTCGTGGGAAGCTCCAGAGAACTTCAAGGCCTTCCACCTATACAGTAACAGTTATCGACTCCGTCGACCATTCTTTCGTGCCGCAGTCCGTCGGCTTCTTTCCTGCCAGTTCTAGTTGCCTTACTCGACATCGCTTGGTAAGACCTTTCCAATTATTTTCTTTGTGACGTCAAGTCTGTTTTTGGTGTTTTTTTCCCCCTCATAGGTCATGTCTGGGTCAGAGGGCAAGAAGACTTCAAAGACGGGACGGCCTCCCATGCGACGGTGCCCTTGCGGCCATAAATTTTCCGTCACTGACCAGCACGACCGTTGCCTTACGTGTCTTGGCCCGCTTCACAACATGGATTCGTGCAACGCCTGTTTCTCCATGGACTGCTGGGTCATCAAGCAATGAGCGTGGAAAGTGGGGTGAGCTCTGCCGACTTTTGGGGGTCAGGCGCGCACTCGTCGGGCCAAGCCGCATACTCTCGGCCTTTCCTCTGGGTTCTATGTGGACCGAGGAGGAGGGAGCCTCAGCTTCTAGTAGACTGGCTGTCACCGAGGCTCCTTCTGCGGTGCAGGAGGCCCAGTCCACTCCTTTTGGGGGGCGGGCAGTAGGCAATCGCCCCTTTGGGGTGAAGGCTCCCCCGGTGTCAGACCAACGGTTCACAAGGCCTGGGTTGGTGCCATCCTCGATGCCGTTGGTCGATGCCATTTTGGTCTGCCGTTCGCAGCGCCGATAGTGCTAGCAGCACCATGGGAGTCTCTGTGGCACCATCTTTGTCCTGAACGGCGCTGAGGTTGAGCACGGTGCCATGTCTGGCTCGGGACACGGTGCCATGGGGGCTTCAGATTCCACTGTCGGTGCCATCATCGGTGCTGCCCCCTGCCCCTGGCACCATTCGTGAAGCTGGGTGGTGCCATCCACGGTGCCGATGGTGCCATCGGAGCTGTCGTCGGCACGGTCCCTGCCCTCAGCGCCACTCACAGTGCCATGGGACTGGACGGCGCCATGACGGGTTCTGACTCTGGGGTTGCTGATCGGGCCAGAGCCGTGTCCTCCTCAGATACCATTTGCAGTGCTGCAGGGGGCACTGGCTCGAGCGCAGTCTCAATTTCTGGCACCCTGTTTGGCAAGAATGGCAGCGGGCGCCTTCCTGTGGTCTGGCACAGGGCCTCGGCCTCTACCTCTTCCGGAGGTGGAGGCGGACTCTGAGTCAGATGAGCAGTCTGACTCCTTGGGGTTGACTGCTGGTGTGGGCAGCCCTGTAGTGTCCTTGACAAGCCGGAGTCAGACCCCTTCTGAGGTGCGGTCGGTGGCTGCCGAGACTGGGGTCAGGGGTGCTGACCAGCAGGCAGTTGTGCAGGCCACCATTGCTCTGCAGCCCAGTCTTGGTGGATTCACTGACCCCTCAGCAGTGGTACCCCCACCTGTGGTGTGCCTGGGTCGCCCATCTTAGGGGCCGATCAGAGCACCTACGGGAGGGGAGGGTACTGTGCCTTGGGTAGCTTCTTTGGGTGCTGGCCAGGGCTGTCAGCTACCTAGGCTGGCCTCTCTCTCGAGGAGGAGGGATCTCTCGGATTCTGAGAGGTTGAGGGGCATGGGGTCTGTGTGGCGACCTTTTTCTGGAGCCCACCCGGGCTCTGGGAGAAGCCACAGTGCGGATCTCCGCTCTTCCTCCTTGATCTCTTTGAGAGAGCCCCATTCTTTTGAGGTAGGGGACCATCCTTCTGGACCTTTATGGCCCCGGTCGCCTCACAGGGGGGATTGTTCTGGGCATAGCCAAGGCAGTGCTGAAATGGTTGTGGAGTCTTCCGGAGCACCTTTTTCTTCGGGTGTTCCTGGTCCACTCCCTAGCCCAGGCGGAGGTCAGCTGACTTCTCTTCTCGACTCTGTCCCCCTCCCTCTGCCACTTTCTCCTGCACTCCCAGGCATCCTTGGTCCTAGCGGGCCTCTCTCCTGGGAGCAGTTCAGGGCTGTGGCTGCTTGGTTCCCAGCTTATGTCAGGGCAATGGACAGACAGGTTTTTCAACCTCCCCTGAGCAGCTGCCCTCTGAGCAGTCGGTGCCCTCCAACTCTTCATCCCCCTCTTCTGGGGGAGAAGAGCCTTCTGTCCACATTGCTCCAGCCGCTGATCTCTCTGAGTATCAGCGTTTCCTCTTGAGGATGTTGGAGGACTTGCACCTCATCCCTGCCACTCAGAGCAATCCAGAGCACTTGGCGCATGCCTTTTTTGGGCGACTTCATTGAGGACACCCTTGTGGTGCCTCCCTGGCCTGCTCCCTTTAGGGAGGCGTCGTTGCATTCCTGGCAGAGACCTTTTTCCAGAGTTTCTGCCCCTAGGGATCTCTGCCAGAGGTGTTGCGCACCCCCTGAGTCTCCAGGTTCCATGCCTCACCCTCGGTCAGGACTGACGCAGCTGGATACTCCTGATGGGCTTCGCGCCCTTCACCGTGACCGGCCCCCAGACCAAGATTCCTTGGACTTTGATTTCTGGGGTAGGAGGACTTTCTACTCGGCACGGTTGCTGCTTTCTATTTCTGCACATCAGGCCCACTATGCAGCCTATGACAGGTTCTTGTGGTCCAGGCTGGGTCAGCTCCCAGCCTCGTTGCCTGATATGGAGCAAACCAGACAAGCCATTGTACTCTCTGCGTGTGGTCTGGAGCTAGCAAGGCACCAAGCAAGGGCATCTTATGATGCCAATGAGGTAGCTTCCAGGGTCGTAGGGGACAGCAATTTGCACTAGGCGGACGGCATGGCTGCGTCTTTTCTGGTTGTCATCCCTGGCCCGGCGTAGGGTGATTAACTCCGCTCACCAGAGAACCTACCTCTTCTCCCGTAGAGTGAGATGGCATTTGTCGAGGCAACTTCTTTCCCCCTCTGGGGGGTCCCCATCTCACTCTCCCCCCTCTCAGGCCTTTCCAGGCCTGAAGGTTCTCCCTCTTAGTGTGTCATCCACTGAGAGCTAAGGGACTCTGTCCCTTAGGGTTAAAAAGAAATCCCCCTTTATGGGGCTCGGCACACACCCAAAAGTGATGAATGGTGAAGATTGACACAGACAAGATAGTTCTCAGAGGGAATGTATGTGTCCTTATCATCATCAGACATGTCTTCGAACAAGGTGCCAATGGACTCCCCCCTCCTCTGAATATGCCGTCTGTCTCTGGACTCCAGATGTAGATATCGCATTGTCCTCTTCCAAGTCATCCTCAGCTGCAGTGCCATCACCCTGCACTGTGGACAGAGAAGAACACTGTAAGTGTGTCACACAGTACACAGTGGTCCTGTACCAGTGCCACCACATGCATACCACACCATTGATATCTATGATGCCCAGTGCAGGCACAAAACGGGTGCCTACAGCCTAAACACTCACGCATCCAGGGTGCACGCATACCTACGGTTGGAATGTGGATCCTGCAGGCATGCCCACAACTAACACCAAATGTAGTCAAGACTACCCACACATGTGAAGACCGCCACCTAAAGAGATGTCATAGGTAAAGCACCCAGTGACACATGTGGCAGCATGCAACACCACACACGGAAGGCACACGTGATGCCATGATAACCACTATGTGTATAGGCACAGGGCCTCTGTCTGCAGATTACATCATGACCAGGGCCCCATGTTTACTGTGGCAAAGTGGACCTACATTCTGCGGCAGGACCTCATACTTTCTGTGGCAGAAGAACTGCTGATTCTGCAGCCATTCTGCAGCAGATAAATTGTGGTTAAACAGCATACCTTCAAAGGGATTAAGTCTTTGTTAACCCTTTGACTGCCTTCGTGCAACCACTCTGCTACACTGAAAGTGGAACAGTGGGCCATTTAACAGTATGTCTTCTTATCACAAATATTAAACTGCAATAACCCACACATGGCACAGCTATGGGCATCAATGTTCTCTTTTAATGAATTTTCCCTCCCACCCCGAAATTGAAGGCTCATCTGTTCTTCTGGAAATTGGAGGCCTTTGCTGTTCTCCTAGGTTATAATCAGAAAAGGACATACCCACATAGCTAAAACTACACAGAAGGCAAAACCAGCTTGGATTTCTTCTGGTTTAATTTACAGTTAGCAGATATAAAAAGAGACTCCAACCTGAAAGTCATTTTTTTTCTGATTTTGATCAATGTCCATTTAGATTATTTTTTTAAACTAGGAATACCCCAGCTGCCTTGCAACAAACATGTTGAGTGCAGTGTGCAATCTGTGTGTTGAGGGGGGATTGTCTTCCTATAACAGTGAAGAAGGGTGTACCTTGCAGTGTCTGTAGGATTTGTTGACTCCTGGTTTTTCTTTTGGGAGACGCACTAAAAAATGTAAGCAAGTCGTTCTTATTAAGCTGGAGTAATCTGGGTTAGCACGTTCTCTTCTGCTCGCAACTCAGGGGGCTGTGGTGTTCTTCAGTCAGTGACCTTCATTTCATTTATGTATAGCAGCAATCAAACTCTCAATTTCAATTTTTTTCCATACCTGCTTGCTCCAGTTCTAGTATACCCTGGTCCCCTACTCAGCTGCAGCTGGGCAGCTTGACCCTCCTTAAGAATTGAGCTCGATGCCACCACTTAGGCTGCAGGTTCAAATCAGCCAAAAATTACTGGCACACTTGCAGGTACAGAACTGCGGCCCACAAATCAAAACTGTGATCGATGTCCACCAGTGGGGACTGAGTCCTCTGCTCAGTCTGCCGCCAGCCCTATGTTTCTGCTATCAGCTCCTCCTCCGACACCTGTCACCACACCAAGATCGATTCCACCTCCACTGGCACCACTGAATCTTCTCACTTCTTGACTACAGCTCACCTTCCAGTTCTTCCTTCCAAATTCATCTTCCAAGGATTCTGCATGCACCATGAGCTGCCTCACAATGGAAAATAACATGGCTGAGCTACCCACGCCTACACAGCAGCAAATCATAACTGCCGTGGACCTAATCAAGCTCTGCTACTCTTGCATCAGTTCCTCACCCCCCCAATACTGGTTGGATGGAGTTATGTAATGAGAGCCAGCACAAGTCAAGATGCCATGTAGCCACTAGCTTTTCAGCTTTGTAGTGGATGGCATCAGTTTGCTGCCTCTTCTAAACAGCATGTATGTCATGGCATACTTAACATATCAGTAGCTATGCCCTTGTCTTGTATGATTGCATAGCACAGCTAGCATTTCTGTGGCTGTGTGGCTAGTTTTCCTGATTTCTGTGGAAAGCACTGATTTCTGCAGTCAGCCCTGATTTCTGCGGCCACTGCTGCAACCGCAGAATCGCACAAAGCACGGGGCCCTGATCATGACTGTGGTATCATGTCACATGCTGCAAGTCTGGTAGTTCAGTGAACACACCACCAAACAGTGCCATGCTGTACACAGGCCATCCCAATGCACACATGTGCACAGGCCAGGGCAGCCTTGTGCTACAACACAAGCAGAGCACCACGTATACCCATGCACACCATGCTGGTACACAGCCATGTACTCACATTTCCTGTAGGATGATAGCTGTGTCTCACAACAACTGCTGTCTACACCTGCAGTGGCCACAGTCCTGAGGGTGGATACCACCACCTCCATCACAGGGTCCACAGGTGACCTCTGCTGGCCGCGAACCACCACCTCTGCCGTGCAGTGCATGGTGGCATGCTGCCTGGTCATCTTTTGCCCAGCGCTGTAGGTCATGCCAGCATTTTCGGGCTGCATCCGTTGAGTGTCCCCTGCCACCAATGGTGTTCACCTGTACCATTATTTCTCCCCACAGGACTCTCACTGTGGCATCTGTGGTCTCGTATCACTGCAGCAAGTGTTCCCTGGCCTTGAATGCATCAGCCAGGGCCTTCAGCTCTTCCCTGGAGAACTTGAAGCTTCTCAGCTAGTCACAGACACCAGAGGCACCTGTGTGCTGATGGTAAAGATCCAGTGGTCAGTGGCTATCCCGTAATGTGTGTGTGTGTGTGTGTGTGTGTGAGAGAGAGTGACAGAGAGAGACCCCACACAACATATGGATCACACCGTGACATCGGTTGTGGGCATTTGTCATAGGGATGTAATGTTTAGGCCTCCACCCCATGCTGTCCCTGCCCAACAATGTCTCCCGCATGTCTGTCTGATGTCAGTGGCCACATGGTGGTGTTTATGTGCCACATAGATACAAGCAGAAGTCTGCATTGTGTGGTTTGCAACAGGTTCCATGTGTTGTCTGCACAGCAACAGGTGTGGAATGTAAGTTGGCTGCAGGACCAGTGGCGATGGCCCAGTGCACAGTGTGTCCAGGTCGATGCACAGCATGGCATGGGGTACACATACACATGATGGTGTCACAGAGACCTCCCATGTGAACAGTATGACTGTGTTGTGTGTTGTGAATGCTCCCCCTCCACCCCGGAGAACATGCTGCTTACCTGTAGATGCACATGGGCATCCATATGCGTGTCATAACGTGTGCCTCCAGTGCCACTGTCACAGCATGTACATGTGCTATGACAGTACAAGAGTGCAGGACAATGTTAGTCTACACCTGCATGCTGGGCCTGCTGCGTGTGTGACTGCATCATTCAGCAGTATCTGGCACATTACATATACAGTAATGGATGGGGAAGTGTGCTTAATGAGAAATTAATGGTTGCTCGAGGTGTGGGATGCTACATAAACCCCGAGGGGTTTATTAAAGCATCCCACACCGAGGGCAACCATTAATTTTGAATTTAAGCACAATTCCCCATCCTTTATTATTTATAATTGCTGGTCAGCAATTTTTCCCCAACATTGAGTTTGGTACTGTCACACACACATACACAGTGTCTGTCACAGACAGACAGACAGACACACAGACAGACAGACAGACAGACACACAGACACACACACACACACACACAGTCTCCGTAAGAGACCCTGCTCTTTTTACAGTTGGTCTTATCTTTTTTTTTTTTTCCAAAAAATCGTACATTTCCTTTTTGTGTCGCATTGTTTTTTCTGTATTTAGGTCACGGTGGCTATCGGAATTGATCCCTACCTTAGTTCGAGACTTTTTAACTGTTCTTCCTGAGATTTGTGCTGCGTGGTTTCAGAATGGTAGGATCAACCGGATATTTGTTAAAATTGCACAAATCCGTTTTTCATTTGCAGGAAAAAAAACAACAAAATGAGTAGGCGTCCCAGTGTGGCGGCTCGCCACTTCACGGGATGAGAAGCCGCCATGTTTGTTGAACTGTTTTGCCCGCCTACAAGGAGTGCAGAGCCAATCAGGATGCGGTTCTTATTGTGATTGATCTGGCGAGTGTTTGTCGTTATAACCCGCGGGTTATAACAGCAAATTATAACTGGCTCAAGCAATGGGAAAAATTGCTGGCCAGTTATTATATCTCAATTATGTTCACCCAAAAAAACTGTAGCCCCAGGCCACTGTAGCAGACCTCACATAATGTTGCAGATTATAGTAGCCGGGTAGTGCCTGAAGAACACCTACCTGTTCCTGAGGAACTAATCTCCTGGGACATGTTGAGACCTACTGCATACAGCAAGGACGTCAGCCTACTGCCTGCAGTTCCAATCAGCTGTGCAGGTGGTGCTGTGTCACCACTGAAATAGACCGGGTAATCCACACATGGTAATAATGCATGCAAATAAGACCATAATGACATGCTAATGTGGTGGTTTGCACTCCGACTGCCTAAGTAGGCTCATTTGCATACCACATCTGAATATTGCAGTTAATAGTGCTAGGCAAACGCACTTGTGCTGGACAAACAAATAGCACCATGGCGCAGTGCTAACTGGCTTGTGCCCAGCAAAATGAATTAGCGCCGCTCATAGAACACATGCGTGATGATGTAATCACCGTGAAGGTCATGCAAGGGTCATGAATGCTCAGTGGGGTCACTCTACATTAGCGTGGTGCAGTAATATATTGCGCTATGCCATCCACAGCTAGCGCAGCACTATGGTATGCGTATTTCATATTGTAGTCTGGACAGCAGCCAAACAACATTGGTGTCAGGGTGTTGCCACTATTGCTTAAATAACCTGTAGGGCATACAGGAGAAGGGTCAGGGCGGTGGTCCAGAGGGACCAGAGGTGGGGGGGGGAGACGGAGATGGCAAACATGATTCAGCTGGTGAGGGCCAGGGAGTGCCAACTGTTTGGAGAGGTGTGTGAGGGGAACAGGCCTCGCTGTGAGGTGTGGGCATCCATTGCGCACCACCTCACAGGCTGCACAGGCATACCATGCACAGGAGAGCAGTGCAGGCACTGATATGTGAACCTGCATCGCAGAGAGTGGCAGAGGCTGTAACGGTTCCAGCTCATGGTGCGTGTTGGCACTGTGCCTGTGCCAGGTAAGTGGACACGTTACTCAATGCAAGGTGTTATGCATGTCAGGGGGTGTGGGCTTCCATGTACACAGTACATATGTGGGTACATATGTGTAGGACATGTCGCTGCACACATGCCTATCATGCTGCAGGATCATTGCCATGCGTTGCTCTGTGTACACCAATATGGGTACATTGGTGCTCGTATGTGGGTCAACAGTGCCTGTGTATGTGTTCGTACATGTGACATGCACAGTGGTATCCTGTGACAGGTATCATTGCTGTACATCAATGGTAATGTAGCACATGTTGCACACATGCACATCCCTGTCACAATGGTAATGTAGCGTATGTTGCACACGTGCACATCCCTGTCACAATAGTAATGTAGCACATGTTGCACACATGCACATCTCTGTCACAATGGTAATGTAGCACATGTTGCACAGTGCACATCCCTGTCACAATGGTAATGTAGCACATGTTGCACACATGCACATCCCTGGCACAATGGTAATGTAGCACATGTTGCACAGTGCACATCCCTGTCACAATGGTAATGTAGCGCATGTTGCACAGTGCACATCCCTGTCACAATGGTAATGTAGCGCATGTTGCACATGTGCACATCCCTGTCACAATGGTAATGTAGCACATGTTGCACACGTGCACATCCCTGTCACAATGGTAATGTAGCACATGTTGCACACGTGCACATCCCTGTCACAATGGTAATGTAGCACATGTTGCGCAGTGCACATCTCTGTCACAATGGTAATGTAGCACATGTTGCGCAGTGCACATCCCTGTCACAATGGTAATGTAGCACATGTTGCACAGTGCACATCCCTGTCACAATGGTAATGTAGCACATGTTGCACACGTGCACATCCCTGTCACAATGGTAATGTAGCACATGTTGCGCAGTGCACATCCCTGTCACAATGGTAATGTAGCACATGTTGCACACCAGTACATCCCTCATAATGATAATGTAGCACATTAAGCAACACGCACATCCCCGTCACAATGGTAATGTAGCGCATGTTGCACACGTACACATCCCTGTCACAATGGTAATGTAGCGCATGTTGCACAGTGCACATCCCTGTCACAATGGTAATGTAGCGCATGTTGCACAGTGCACATCCCTGTCACAATGGTAATGTAGCACATGTTGCACAGTGCACATCCCTGGCACAATGGTAATGTAGCACATGTTGCACACGTGCACATCCCTGTCACAATGGTAGTGGAACCGGATGGTGTGTCTACCACACTGACATGTCCGGCCACACCTCTGTACAATGACATGGCATGCTGCGGTGGCCCTATTGGCCACACTATTTTCAGACGTGTGTATGTTATGGATACACTGCTGCCTGTGTTCCCTGCACGGTGGCACTGGACCATCCCTGCAGGTGATCATGGTGCATACCATGTGACTGTGCCAGGACTGTTGCTTCCCGTGCCACCTATGTGAATGACAGCCACCCGGTGTGGGCGATCAATTGCCCGTGACTGACAGATAGCTGCTGGTTTGGTTCCCTGTGGTCACTGCGGTGCGACCTTGTGCTCCATGGGTCATGTGACTTTGGTCTTTACTGTGTCCATTGGTCAGCCGACACACATGTCCATCACAGTACTGGGCACTGTGATGGCACTGTCTGTGTGGGGTGCGCTTGGCACAGCTGTGATACCATATACCCTGTGTAACATGGGTATACAGTCATACAGGATGTCTTACCTCAACACTGGTCCACCACTGGTGCATTTTGACAGTGTGGCATGGACCATTGGGGGGGGATTACAGGCAGGTCACAGGTGTGGCCCATACCTGCTGTGCATTGAGGTATACAGTCAGGTATGCCATTCGGTTGTGTATCACCCACAGGACACATGTGCTGGATGCATACAGATGTGTAAACCTCTGTCCCACTGTTGTATGTGCTTTGCTCCTCCAAATGATGTCAGATGGCCTAGCATGTATGCTGGACATGAACCACTATGGTACATTGGAACGACATTACTCATGTCCCATATGTCATATGCTAGTTGGGGTGGGACACGTTACACTGTTTGATGGTTTTGCACAGTGTCACTGGCATTGTGGTGGGTGGGGTTATTATTGGTGTTCATATGAGTACTGACACTGTTGTATTCCCCTTACTCTGCAGACCGCACCGCCAGGGGACAGCAATGGAGAGGGCTCAGCTGGTGAACCGTGGCTCATGGCCAGCAGGCTCAAGACAGAGGTGATGAGCAGTAGGATGCCGCACGTAAGTATGCTCCTTTGTGGTTTACATATGTTGCATTCCTTGCTGGGTGAGGCATGTATAGTACCCCTTAACAGCACAGTGTTGCCACCATACATGCGTTTTCCCTATGTCATCTCACCTGTCCCAGTGGCACGTGGCTATGGGGTGCCCATGCTGCTGTGCTGCTGGCCATGGCATCGCACACACACTTACTGCAGCCTGTTGAACAGTTCACCTGACCAGTGATTCTGCTAGCCACACAGCCTGTAGGCCTGTGATGTGTATGCACATGTCAGCTCACAGTCCTGCACTGCTGCAACATGGTGTGTCATGCATGCCCAGACCATGCAGTGCTTGTGCTCTGCACGTAGCAATCCGTGGTGCTGCTGTTCTGCTGTCCAGAATCTGTATTCCGACAGGATGCATGTTAGTCATTCAGTGGCCCAGTCCCATATATGTGGCCGTGACATGCTGCCATGGACAGATCTGCCGTCTTACACTTTGTGCATTGGACTACACCTGTGGGCCTATGGTCCGCCATGGGCATGTACATTCAACACCATTGGGCTGTGTGTGAGGCACTGTTCTCCCACTGTGTTCACCTTGTGTGTTGTTCATTGTTCATCTACTACCTTTCTACAGTTGTAGTATATCATTGATTGTGTCTGTCTCCTCCTGTGGGTTGTGTAGTACTACACCCATATACATGCTATAGGTGTGTGTGTGCAGTGTACACATTGTACAGCAGGTATGTGATTTACATGACTGTGTCATGATGCGTGGGTGAGTTGTATAGTTGCTGTGGTTGTGTTGTACTACACATGATGCGTGGGTGAGTTGTATAGTTGCTGTGGTTGTGTTGTACTACACATGATGGGTGGGTGTATTGTATAGTTGCTGTGGTTGTGTTGTACTACACATGATGCGTGGGTGAGTTGTATAGTTGCTGTGGTTGTGTTGTACTACACATGATGGGTGGGTGTATTGTATAGTTGCTGTGGTTGTGTTGTACTACACATGATGGGTGGGTGAGTTGTATAGTTGCTGTGGTTGTGTTGTACTACACATGATGCGTGGGTGAGTTGTATAGTTGCTGTGGTTGTGTGTATACCCACAATATGCATCAGTCGCATATCATGCTAAGGGCCTGGCCATGGCCTATTTAGACGTTGAGTGCTTACAGTGGTGTGGCCGTACGTGCGCCATCAGAGTTGGCCATGCATACCGCTCACATTGCAATGTGCTGGTCCGTTGTGCCGCCATGTCAGGGCTGTGCTGCCCACTGCGGCCACACACAGCACACACGTGCCATGGACAGTGTCTCTGTGTGTCCAGGGGGCACCTGTGCTGGGTCTGCTTCACAGCTTGTGATTCGTGTCCTCAGGCCACACATTGTTTCCCTGTGGATAGGGGTTGTGGGGTTTATGATTGTGCTTTTGCAATGCTTCATAGGGATACGTTGTGCAGCATTGCACAGACAGTATGATGCCCCACTGTATTTGATCATGCTATGGGGCTGACTGGGGGTTACCTTAGGGGGCTGTGTGGCAGTACTGTGTGTTAGGCAGCATTGGGAATGCATGGGGTGGCATCCCATTGGTGGTGTTGTGGCCAATGGCCATACTGGCCTTCACGTCTGTGTGGGTGGGGCATGTGGGTACCATGGTATCATGGGATGCTGCCTACTGGCACATGTACAGTGGTATCTATGCTGTGTCCATTTTAGGGTATATAAGTTTCATAATTGGGACTTGCTGTCCTTCTCTGGGGTGACATTCTGCCAACTACAGTGCTCCACAGTGTCCACTCACCATACTTACAAGGGTATCTTTACCCCCATAGGTACGCTTCACACATTGGTGTGGGCACGATGGCCCAAGGAGGCTAAAGGCCAGGACGATCTACTTTGGCAGCTTGTCAGACAGACCTGGGTCATTATGGAGTGCCAGGAGCAGTTGCTGCGCCTTGGTGAAAGGAGTGTCCAGCTGCTGGAGGAGCTTGTGAGGGCCCATCAGCCATCTGCCGACTCACAATAGACAACACCATACCCCTGTATTTTACCAGTGTCCCAGTTTTCACTCACCCATCCCCTCATTATTGTTGTTTGCTTTCTTATATATATGTTCTTTGTACATTGTTTATGTTTTAGTTTTGATAATATACATTTGACTGTTGTTCTGCGGTGTCCTGTGTCTTTCTTTATGTATAGTTTATAACTAGTTGCACAGATAGGCTTACTAGCCATGCATTGCCTATTGTCAGGTAGGGCCCGGGTCATTACACTGACATATCTGCATGCAATATGGCATTAAGGGGATTGACAGGCAATGGTCAGCAGACATAGCCAGCCCGGTGGTGCAGAAGGTTGAGGCATCCACCTTACCTTACGCAACGTCGGTGACCCAGGTTCGGGAGTGAACTCAGGCCACTGGAGGTTGGCAGGGGAGGAGAAGACTGAGTATCTGGAGGATGGCTCTCCTCTCTTGGGAGAGAGGGGTGTGGATTTCCTCACCATGTAGTAGCTGCCAATGGAGACTGGAAGCACTACAGAGGCTGGGATGTACATTGGGGAAGGCAACGGTGGATGTCTGCAGGTGAAGTGCAGAAGCACATCCGCTGCATGCTGATGTCATTGCATGTCTGCGCCTTTGTGAGAAGGACTGAACAAGGAAAAACCCTGGTCTGTGGGAGGACAACAGTTCCACGAGGGGCTGGCCCACACGTCCACCGCCGGACCCAACCCGACCGGCTCTCCCTGGTCTCAGTCTGCTCGTCAGCCTCGGTCGTCCAGATTCAGAAGGGGCACCAGAAGAGGTAGGGGTCCCATCCGGGGGGGCACAGAGCCCGGGGAGTATACCAGGAGCTTGGGGGGAGAGGAGATCTAGTACCCGATTTCCTGGTCAGGGGGGCCTCAGGCAGGATGGTACGGAGCCAAGGCGAGGGTTGACACTTGAGGGAGTTCCCACAGCCGGTGACTGGAGGGAAAAAGAATCAACAAAAAAAAAATGGTTAGCAGACATGACTAACAGGTGTCAGCCTTATCATAGTACGGGGGGATATTGACATTATATGACAGTGTACATGGGCATTGTGGTGGGTAAGGGTACAGTCACTGAGTGATCTCAGTGATTGCTCGAGTTACAGCGTGTTGCCAAAATTGGGGTTACCACTCATAGTTGTCTATAGTGGTTACCTCTGGTCAGTTTCCTTGTTTTGCTGTTCTGCTCCTACAAACCACCTGCATCACCCTGGTGGGTGACATCCTTGCCTATCCCAAGACATTGGGTTTCCCAGTGCTTCCCCTGCAGTGTCTTTGCCTGCGCATCTGCTTGTACAGTGTTCTGGCCATGGTGGTTGTGTGCTCCTGAGATCGGTCACATTCTGTTCTCCATGTGGTCCCTGCATCTCCTATGTGCATGACAGTCACCTTCTGGGTTGTGGCTGTCCATGGTCATGGTATGGTCCCTGTTCCTTGGACAGCCCCCACCCCAACATTGCATGGCTGTATGGCCTCTGTGTGTGGGCCTATCCGTGGCTTTCCCATTGTTGCTGTGGGTATCTACCATCCCCCTGTGACCTCTTGTTGTGTGTCCTTCGGTGTGCTGTCCCCTGCAACATGTCATGGTGCCTTGTCTCCACCACCTGTGCACAATGGGCACAGGTTGGGGTCAGACTGGTGCTGCTGCAGGGATGTATGTTTGTGTGGGCCCCTACTTCACTGTCCTGTCTATGCTCATTTTCCACACTACACATCTGACAGGTGTAGTTACATATTGGTTTACATTTTGTGACATTGCCTTTGGTGTGTCTGTTGCTATTCTTTGACTCCTCCACTGCTGTATGCTCCTATTGTCTGTTTCCTGGTCTCCTTCTGTGCTGGTGCCCCCAGTGGCCTTGTGGTTCACCTGTACCTGCCTCCACCTCTGTGTGCACTGTGCTGCTGTAGCTGTTTGCACTGCCAGGTTGCTATATTCAGAGCTGTCTTCTTTGCTATATTCAGAGCTTTCTTCTTCACCAGGCTATCTTTGCACTGCTCTCTCAGCCATGTTTGCCCACTATATTCAACTGTATTTGCCCCTTGGCTATTCCTTTGAATATTGCGCTTAATTGGATGTGGGCTACTTTTGCCCATGGGCAGTGCAAATTTTGCCCCCAGGCAAAGTTTTGAATGTTGGGCCCCAGGTGTTAAAATCATTTTGAAGGCATTTATTTTCCCCCAATTAAGGGCCAGATATTCAAAACTTTGCGCCGGGCAAAAAACGTTTGCGCAGGTTTAGCGCGGGATTAGTGCGGGTCTGCTGTATTCAAAAGGCCAAATAGGATGGGCAAACTGCATTAGCGCCGGGCAAAACTATAATGTATGCAAGGGGCAAACTGACATGAATACAGGTGCAATGCTATATTCAGTGACTAGCGCCGCGCTAAGTGGTTTTGCGCGACTTAGTGCGACACTTAGCGCGGTGCAGATTACCGCCCAGGAAAAGCTTATCTTAACGCTGGGCAATCAGCTTGTGTGACACTTTGGCTTTGTGCGCGGGGTTTGGTGGGTTTAGCGCCATGTTTTACATCTCTAACAAATAAATATGACACATAGATAAAGCCAAACATAGAGGAAGCATGCTGCAACCGATGGCATCACAATGATGCCATCATCTGCCACCAGTCCCAGCCATTCCAGGCAGTAAGTGGTGACCCTGCCACCAGTGGACAGCATGGCGGTGTGGCCATGCAAGCACACCTGTGGACCACACATCCTGGACACAGACAGATGCCAACACACACACATGCAGCACTGTGGGCATGGAGGATGTTGAGGGGAGCGTGTATGGGTGGCGAGGCTGTGCCACAGACCAGGTGTGGCCACAAGGCTGGGACACATAATGTAGTGCACATGGGCCAGTATTGGGAATACCCCAACACTAGTGTGCCTTTTGGATAATATATGCCCCCGCCACATACCGCACAGCTGTACAACTGCCACAGCACACAAAGCCAGAAATGTACATGTCACTGTGAGCATTCCATGCCACAGGTACAGCATCTGTGGGTCACACAACAGTGTAACAGTAATGTCCACTGTCAGTAAACACCTGCAGGTTGGGCCTGTCACTGTGTACAGTGCAGTCATCATCACTGCCCTACACACCATAGACAGTGCTGTGTCCCTCACACTACTGGCCCCCTTGCTACTGTAGTGTCTGCTGTGCACTGTAGCGTGCCCTACAGTGTGACAGTTGCATGCAGCACCACCACCACCTGTGCCTATGCTGTCTTGTTCCCTGGGGTACAATATGCTATGTTATGCTGTACTGTTTACATGTAGCCTGCAGCTATCATCATGCACTGCCAGACTGACCTACAGGTGGAGCTGCGGTTGGACCTGGTGAGCCCCTGTACTTCCAGACTGACCTACATGTGGCTCTGTGGGACCCTGCAGTAATGCTGGGCAAACTGCATGCAAATCAGGGTATAATGAGATACTAATCCAGTTGTTTGCCCAGAGACTACCTAAGTAGGCTCATTTGCATAGCACTTTTGAATATGGACATTTCAGCTCCGGGCAGCGTGTTGCACGGGTTAACTGTTAGCTCTGCGCTGTCGGCGCTAATGTGTTAGTGCAGTGCTATCGCACGGAATAATATACAGTTTTGATCACTGTTCTTTCACGTCTGCTGCTTCCTGCAGCTGTACTTGAGTCCACGCATTTGCTGGCACACATTGGCCATGTATTTCGTCTGTACCTGCCCTCACGTTGCTGTGCACTGTGTTGTTGTTGTAGGTTGCACTTCCTGGTTGCTTTATTCAGTGCTGTCTTATTCCTGGGCTATTTTTGCCCTGCACTCCCAGACCAGTTTGCCCAGCTTCCTTAGACTGCAATATTCAGCAGGATTAGCACCGGGCTATTTCCATTTCAATATAGCTTGCTCTGTGCTCCGGGCTAAGTTTGCCCACTGGGCAGTGCTAATTTAGCCCCTGGGCAAAGTTTTGAATATCTGGCCCTAAGAGTTTTAATTTGCTCCATTTTTCCAATTTGATCTGGGTCTATTTGGTAGGGGTTCCATGTTCAGACTCACCAGTTTAGTCACATCAGATGGAATTTTTATTCCCAGATGTGTTATATAGGAGTCCTCCCATTTCAAATTTTAGTTTTATTAAATTCTATTACATTGTCATCTCATCCCTGTAGAGACAATTTTTCTGACTTAAACCAGCTGGCAATGAATCCTGATAAGTCTATAAAATTATTCAGAAGCTGCGTAATTGAGGAGATTGATGACTGGGGCTTATTAAGCATTAGTATTACATCATTAGCATATGTTATTACCTTGTGTTCTTTCCTGTTGACTGTAACACCAGATATTTCTTTATAGTGTATATTAAAGCATTGTTCTATGTAGAAATCCATCCTTTTTAGAATGCTGTTGTGCCACATTTCAAAGGTCAATCTCCTCCTGTCCCCATTGTGGGGGACAATCCACGGGGGAACTACCAGGGACCGCCTAGCATGGGAGCGGTGGGACTGGAAAGAGAGCCCCTCCAGTTGGAGGGCTATATAGCCACCTGCCTGGACTCAGGAGGAAAAACTAAAAAAAAAAAAAAAAGATATAACATTTGATCTCACTTCAGGAATGGCTGTAAAAAGAACATTTCATTAAGTCCAGGTGAACAATGAGCCCTAAGTTCATATTGCCAGAAGCTTTCTCTTCTCAGTAATGTTGTATCTATATCACCCACCCTCACTGAAACTGACACCAGTTCAGTCCTCAGAATTTAAATTTGTGACCTTGCCCTAATTGTACTATGTGAATTGCCAATGCAATATTTTTATCTTTTTTTTTTTCAGTACTTCATAAATGTTCTGATATTCTGATTTTAAAACGTCTTAGTCTTTCCAATGTAAAATGAATTGCACTTGCAAACTGCCATATATATTGAAGTTACAATTGGTACAGTTGATGAAACTAGTCACTTCATAACTTTTATGTGATATGAATTGTATTCAGGAGCAAGGGATACGGTGGGTGATTTTTACAAAGGGTTATGATACAAATTGTATCCAGGGAGAAAGGGATATGGTGGACAATATGAAAAGAGAACAGTCATTGACATCTAGGAGAAAACTGAACAGTGATATGCAACAGGTACATTTTATTAACTACATTTTCTTCACAGAGCGCTCAGATTAGAGAGGTTATATTAAATAATTTGCATATAGTGGTGGGACTCAAACACAAAGAACTCATCCACCACCTCCAAATGGGACATATAGTTATGGTAACTGCACCTTTTGTGCACGCATACAGGCTGGTGATAATTTTCTACACATTCTGATGGGGAAATATTATGAAGTGGCTAGTTTCATCAACTGTAACAGTAGCAACCTGATATGTATGGCGGTCTGCAAGTGCAATGCATTTTACGTTAAAAAGACTAAGAGATCCTTTAAAGAGCTAGTGAACTGCCTAAAACTACTGTTAGTTTTTAAAAGCAGTCATCCATTGTCTTTTAGATCTGAGGTACTTTTTCTTTTCTACTTGTTTAATTCGAAGATTGTCTATCTATTGTTAGTAGGTGTGATGTGTGGGACAGCACTTTGCCTGGCAGTTGACATATCTATCTTTATAAAATGGTAAGAGAAAATCCTGAAATTTGATTGGCTGTTGTTCATGTAGCAATTATGTTCCATGCGTAGAAAATAAAAGGTGCTGCCAAATGTGTGCTGATCACTGCTGGAATCATTACGCTAATAGAATGTTAAGAATTCAACTGACAGCCATTATTTTTTGCCCTGTAACTGTAAGCATCACATTTACTTGTACTGGGACCTAAAAATAAAACTACCTTAAATACAAAATAAAACAGGTTAATTAAATATTTCACTGATCATCACGTTCTCCTTACACACATAAACAAATTAGAAACATTAAGTATTGTTTATAGTTTTCATTACAACTCTTTCTTTGCTGACAATGAAAAATACCCCTTCTATCTTTACCTGCTCATCAGAGAAATCTCTTCTCCTTGCCCTGACAGTGAGATAACTGAGTCTCTGGCTTTAACAGAGGCCTTTGTTGTGTGTGTATAGTATGTTAGGAAAAGAACATTCTACTAGTGGAACTGAGCAGAATTTTGAATCCATGTACTCCATGACAAACATTCCATATCTTGAATGTGGGGAAAAGCAAAGGAAAAAAAAACAGGAAGAAAAAAGTAGGCAACAACACAATGACATCATCAATGACATCATTTGTAGTGGGCAGAAGGGCTATTTTATCATAAATGCACACAAGTAAATCTGTTGTTTCTACATATAAATATGGTTTTCCCAAGTGTAAAACGTTTTAAAAAAAGGAGCCCATTTTATAAGAGCAATAAAGCACTCCGGGATGTGCATGGAACGCATTTTATCGCATGGCCAGCGGCTAAAGTCACTCGTCCTTCAGCCTTGTGCCTTATTACACCCCTGGCTATGTAGTAAAATGTGTTCTATGCACACCCCATCATGCCTTATTGCTTACCTATTGCCCTCCCCACTACATCATCAGCAGTGTGACCTAACCAACTGACATCGCTGCTGCTTAGGAACAGCAACTTGGTGCGGCCAAGTTATTCACCTGTGATGTCACAGTCAGTGAGATCACAATGCTGATGATGTAGTGGGGGTGGGGGTGGGTATACAGATAGATATGTCAGCTGCCAGGCTAAGAGCTGTTCCACACATCCAATACAATATTATCACATAGAAAAGTTTCTAATGAGCAAAAGGAAAAAGAAAAATACTTTAGATTTGTATTATTTTTCTCTCTGCCTCTTTTGGCTCCACTAATTCTTTAAAATCAGAATACCAGAACATTTACAAAGTATTGAAAAGAAAAATGCAAATAATTCTTTGGCAATTCATATAGTACAGTTAGTGTAGGGTCACAAATTTAAATTCTGAGGAACTGGACTGGTGTCAGTTTTGACGAGGGGGTGATCTAGATACAAAATGACTGAGAAGAGAAAGCTTTTGGCAGTATGAATTTAGTGTGCATTGTCCAGCTGGACTTAATGAACTATTCTCTTTACAGCTGTTCCTGAAGTGAGAGTAAATGCTATGTATTCTATGAATATTCATTAGAGACGTTTTTGTTAGTAAGAGTTTTTTAGTAGGAATTTTTTTCTTAGTAAGAATCTAGGCAGTTTTTAACATCTTTGATTGTACATATTTTGTATATATTTTGCTTCACTTACTATAGCTGAGTTTTTATATATGTATGTATGTATAAAAATAAGAGGAGCATTTGAATACCATAGCCACACCTTGAAAAAGCACAAATTAGTGTGAAACACTGGTGTAATGTAATAGGGAGAGTTGTACTTGTCTACACGTTTTTAGCAATACATTTTAGCTTTTTAACCTTGCTTCAGACAGAAGTGTTTTGTCTTTGAGATTAGTGTTGTTAGCCCAATGTCACTTTTATTAAAAATTTTATAATCCACATTTAACAAAGAAATGGGATGGTAATTTCAGGGGGAGGATGGAAGTATAAGGAATCTGGGTGGGGTTCGACAAGGAGGATCAGGGATAAGGGGTGGAGGTTAGTGTTAGTAAATGCCAGGAGCTTGGGAAACAAGTTGCCAGAGTTCCAGGCCATGCTGTTCGGGGGTGGATGTGGCGGCAGTCACGAGGAACGTGGCCAACAAAAACATGACTGGGACCTAAATGCGGGGTACACTATGCTTAGGAAGGATAGAAAGGAGGGCAGAGGGGTGGAGTGGCTATGTTCATTAGAGATGACATAGAAATTGCTATGGTAGAAGAGGCAGAGGAAATGTGGAGGCCTTATGGGTCACTCACGATCCCCAGCAGGAGATAAGGTCAAGCTGGGAGTAGCATATAGGCCCCAGGATGAGTGATGTTCTAGAGGATGGTTTGCTGGACAACATCATTGCCCAGTGTGGTCCAAAGGGAAGGAGTGGTGTTGATGGGGACCTAATATGCAGGTACAAACTGAGGAACCATGTCCTCTAAGGTGGCCAAGGGCAGAGGCTGCTGGATGGCTTCCAGGATGTGTTCTTAACACAGCATGTGATGGAGCCCACAAGGAGGGGCATGTCCTGGATGTGGTTCTGGCAGATGGGGATCTGGTAGGGACATGGTTGTACAGGACCCCCTGACTGGGAGTGACCACAATACTGTCTGGTTTCAAATAAGCATTGGGGGAGTGGGGGTGAGATCTAGGACACTGGCAGTGGACTTCAGGGGGGCAGACTTTATGGGCATGGGAAATATTCTCAAGGATCACTTGAAGGGGATTACCTCAACGACAGGTGTGGAAAGGAGATGGGAGGTCATAAAACGAGGACTTCATGAGGCAGTCAGGATCTGCGCTAAGTTGAAACGTAAGGGAGCAAGGTCACATAAACCATGCTGGTGGTCCAGTGAGGTCAGGTAGCAGTCAGAGAAAGAAGGCGGCTACAAAAATATAAAACAACAAGAGGGGATAGGGATAAGGAAATGTACTAGCTTGCATCTAGAAAAGTCACCCGTATGGTGAGGGGAGCAAAGTCCAGTAAAGAGCAATGGCTGGCACAGGGGATACATGGAGGGGAAAAGGGGTTCTTCCGGTACATTGGGGAGTGGAGAAAAACTAAGGGCCATCTCAGCAGATTGAGATCAGAAGGAGGATGGGTGGAAGAGGCGAGGGACCAGGCAGAGGTATTTAATGAATACTTTGCCTCTGTGTTCACTAGGGAGGGCGATGGGATATCTACAAAGCAAGGCACAAAGGGGATAGAAGCGGCAGGAGTGGGATCAGGAGCAACAGAAATGGAGCAAAAGGAGAAGGTACCCCAGGGTGTCACATCTGGATAAGGATAAAAGACCAGTAAGGTGGAGGGGATGGATGATGCCATCCCGCCAAAAGGGTGGTTTGCCTCAAGGCCCTAAAGAAAGACAAATCTCCTGGGCTGGATGGCATTCATCCGAGGTACTATGGGAATTGGCGGACATACTGGCTGCACCTGGCGGAGCTTTCAGCAGGTCACTTGAGACAGGGGACGGTACCTAGGGATTGGTGAGAGCACATGTGTACCAATCCATAAAGGGGGTCGAGGGAAGTACCAGGTAACTATAGACCCATCAGTTTAACCTCGGTGGTGGGAAAATTAATGGAGTATACTAAAGGAACGATTGGGGTTTACTTGGAGGAGGTGGGAGGTCTGGATAGTTGGCAGCATGGGTTTGTGCCAGGTAGATCATGTCAAACCAACCTTGTGGAGTTCTATGAATGGGTAACATCAGAACTGGACAGGGGTAAGCCTGTGGATGTATTATTCTTGGACTTCAGCAAGGCGTTTGACTCTGTCCCCCACAATGGTCTGGTGGAGAAACTGATGGGGTTAGGAGTAGGCCCTTTGATGGTCAGATGGATTGAAAACTGGATAGCTGGGCGCACTCAGAGAGTAGTGGTCTGTGGGGAGCTCTCGAACCCTACAGAGGTTGGTAGTGGGGTACCACAGGGCTCGGTCCTGGGTCCAATCCTGTTTAATGCATACATATCAGACATCAGGGATGGTATTGGGTGTGAAATGAGTCTCTTCGCGGATGACTCCAAGATGGGATCAGTAGTTGAGGGAGAAGAGGAGAGGTTGGCCCTGCAAGGGGACCTGGACACCCTGGAAAGCTGGGCTCACACATGGAAATTAAATTTCAATATCACCAAGTGCAAGGTGTTGCATCTTGGTCAGAAACCAAACACAGGTACACACCCTGGGAGGGCTGGCTGGAAGCCTCAACAGGGAAAAAGACCTAGGGGTCATGGTGGATACATGTATGAATAACTCTGAGCAGTGCAGGAGAGCAGCTAGCAAGGCAAACAGGATGTTGGGATGCATCGTAAGGGGGATCACCTCTAGGAGCAAGGAAGTGATTCTGCCACTGTACAATGGACTGGTTAGACCACACCTTGAGTACTGTGTACAGTACTGGAGACCACACTTGAAGAGGGACATACAGCTCCTGGAGAGGGTACAGAGGAGGGCAACAAAGATGATACGAGGGCTAGGGGATTTGACTTACGAGGACAGACTTGAGGAGCTCTGCCTGTTTTCATTGGAGGAGAGGAGAGACAGGGGGGACATGATTGAGGTCTTCAAGTACCTCAAGGGAATAAATAGGGTAAACATGGAGGGATCTTTAGACTAAAGCAGGAGGCATCACCAGAGGGCATGGTTTGAAGTTGGAAAGTGGAAGGGTGAGGGGAAAGAGGAGGAGGTTTTCACTGAGAGGGTGGTGGACCCTTGGAATGCTCTGCCTGGTGAGCTGGTTCAGAGATCCACAGTGGAGGGCTTTAAGAGAGGGTGGGACAGACACAGAAAGTGGATGTATCAGATGATGGCCTGTCCCGGGGGTGGGGTGGGGATGGATGATAGGGGTTTCTGGAGCACAAGGGATGGGAGGGTCTCGGCACCCAACTAAGGATCTAGGTTCGAGCAGACTCGATAGACCATAAGGCCTAATCTGCTGGCAAATAGTATGTTAGTATGTTAATTTGCTGTATCTCACTGGCCTTTTTCTTTTACACGTAGTACTGTAATAACTGCTTCTGACATGGTGGCCAGTAGTGCAGAATCAGCATGGGACTCATTGAATACTTCCAGTAAATATTTGTTAAGCTGCACAGAGATTCGCCCAAAAGACTATCCGTTCCTCGATGTTTATCAGTTGGATGTGACTTGTTGGCTCTTTTAACTTCTTCTTCTGTGATAGGTGCATTTAAATTATGACTGTGGGTATCAGGTAGTGTAAGTAGTTAGGCTTTTTAAAGAAAACTTTCTTTGCTTTCTGTGGTGGGGTTGCATTTACTTTTATAGAGATCTCTATTCTGAATAAAAATCACAACATACTTTATTGACATTGTTTGGTCTAACTTTTATGTTGGTTTTGTTTTGCAATGGCTGGTTTATTTTTGTGTGTTTATTTTAATCTGTATGATAATAATCTACTCGCTGTTTCCCAGATTTCTCAGTAGGATTGTTTAGTTCTAAATATAACAAATTATGCTTTCCCTGGGTATTTCTTGTTAATTTCACACTTAAATTTTATTAAGTAAATTTTTGTCTATTTTCCTTTTTTTGTAAATATCCTCCATTTGTTGTAATGTATTTTATTTCTCTTTCAGTGCTTTCTCCGTTTCCTTCCTAGTATTAGTAGAATATCCTAGTATTCTTCTCCTAATGTATGCCTTATAAGCCTCCCATAATGTTGCCTTTGAAGTTTCTTCATTATAATTACTGCTAAAATAAAATTTGGTTTCTTCCTTGAGCCAGCTGCAGAATTTTTCATCTCTGAACAGTTATATACTTAGACACCATCTATAGGGGCCTTTGTGTTCAGGGGATAATGCCTAACTCAGAAGTAACCAGAGCATGAACAGACATTATACAAGACCTGATTGCAGCATTGACTAGGGTATTGGAAAGAGCAAGGTTGGCTTTAGTGTTTTGGGGCCCCCACAGGATTGGTGAAATCATGGGGCCCCATACTTGGGTCATCTTCACCCCATATGTTTGACTGTAGCCCACATGTGCAACATTTTATTTCATTTTCAGCACAACCAGTGGAATGCTTTTATTTTTTAGGGGGAGACAGCAGTGTCAGTCCTTTGGGCTGTTCTTCCCATACCATCATTTGTTGCTTATCTGCCTCTTGTTGTCTGGGTCATAGCTTGGTGAGTCATTTCATGGCATCATGATGCCACATCAGGGGGAGCTACACAACCCTTTATTGATGTTTTAAGAAAATCGGGTATAAAATATTTAAAAACTAATAAGTTAGACTGCTCTGTTTGGAGGCCTCTCATGAGCCAGGGACCCCCAAAAACTGCAAGGATCACTGGTGCCTAAAACCGGCTATGGGAAGAGTGTTAGTTATTAGTAGTGTATCTAGCCGCAGTGCAGAATAAAGTGTATGGTCTTTTTCTGTTGGATGTAACAGGTGCCATGCATCAGTTAACCCTAGATATGTCATGCTGTCTTTCAAAATTTTCCTTGCTTTGCAGTTGATTTGGGTTTGTTTTTATCTAACAAGTGATCTGGTGCTAAATTAAAATCTCCCCACAAAATAATTTTCCCATTTTTGTTTTTAGCTAATTCATTGAAAATTTCCAGGAAGAAGGCACTTGACTCCCCATTTGGGGTGAAAATATTGCAAATACTGATCTTTTCTCCATCTCAATTCCTTTCAGTAATTGCCACCTCCCATCTTTGTTTATTTTGTGGCAATTTGGAGTAAAGTAAATGCTTTTCTAAACACGATAGAAAATCATTGTCTCTTGCTAGTTACTGAATTGTGAAATACGTTATCAACCCATTGCCTCTGCAGTTTGCCTGCCTCTAGAGATAGCATGTGAGTCCCCTGAGTTAGTACTACATCCACTCCCAATTAATGCAGGTAATTTAGTACTTTTTACATTGGCTGCACTTGTGCACCCAATGTTTAGTAGCAGTGATAGGGATTTCGGGGGGTCCCTGCCGGGCCCATTGCAGTTCACAAAAGCAAGGGCTCAGCAGTCTACACCAGTGGTCATGGGCTGTGGTCCTGACATCACTCTCTGCCTGGTGGGCTGAAGCTTTGTGTATTTCAAAGGACTGAGCTGCTGTAATCAGTGAGTGCTTCAGTCCTTTGATTTGAATGAATCCATCAGCAAACAGCTGAGCAGCTTATCTTTAGTCTGTTTGCTGAAGGCTTTAATATCTTAACAAAAAACACATGCATTGATGTCTGTTTCTCCCCCCCATAACTAGCCCACCCACCCAACCCTCTCTCTAAACACCCACTGCCCCAAAGACATCACACTGACACTGGGGGTGCTCTAGTTCCCAAGTGTTACCACCTCAGTTTTTTTTTGTTTAATTTATTTATATAATGCCTGTAACAAAGAAAACTGCCCCTCAATGTCTGTAGCTGGTGCCCCTTAACTGCTCCCCCACCCAACCCTCCTCTCGCCTTTTAACAAAGTAACACTGACACTGGGTGCCCAACCTCAGTGTCATCCAAAATATTTTGTTTTTTTTTTAAGCCTGTTCCCCAATCTGACCCTTCATCTCAGCACCCACCACCCTCCCGTGAATAACACTGACACTGGGGTGCTATCTCAGTGTTATCACCTGTAATATAGAAAACCATCCTCATCATTTTGTTGTTGATTTTGTTTTAAATCCCTGTAAAACAGAAAACCGTCCATCATTGTCTGTTGTGCTGTTACCATCCCCCACCCAACCCTCCCACTTAGCACCCACCACCCAAGCCCTTACATACCCAGCAGGAGTCCAATGCCATCATCTTCTCCAGACTGCAAAGATGTCTTCACTCTTCAATGCCGGACCACAAACTGAGGAAATCAGGTATGCAGTTCAATGTATTTCAATGGGGTTTTGAACTTTGTAGCATAACTTGGGCAGTTTTCAGTATTTTTGCCCCATATCTTCAACATACCTTTTTTGGGACACTGCCTTATGAACAATGCAAGTGACATTAGGTGAATCTGCCCTGAAAGGTGATTCATGGTTGCTGCATGAAATCACTTTTTGAACAGGAGCCGAACATTTTTTCCAGCATTGTTTATGAAGTGGGGTCATAAGAAGGCGATGTTGAAAATTAGGCATAAATATATTAAAAAACAACAAAGTTATGAGCCTACATAGAAGTTTGCGAATGCAAGCTCATAACTTTGGTAACTGTCAATATTTTGACCCCAAATGTTCAACTTAGCAATTTTTTCACAGCACCTCATGAATATTACAGCTGTCATTTATCAAATCCTGGCCAAAATGTGTTTTTGCATCCTGAAAGGGGATTTCACAGTCGCTGCGCGAAATCACCTTCTGGGCAGGAGTTGACAATTTTCTCCACTATTGTTCATGAGGTGGGGTTATAAGAAGGCCATGCTGAAAATTTGGTTCATAAATGCTAAAAAAACAACAAAGTCATGAGCCTATGTTGGAATTTACGAACGCAGGCTCGTAACTTTGTTAATTTTCAGTATTTTGACCCCAAACTTTCAACATGGCCATTTCTTCATAGCACCTCATGAATGTGACAGCTGTCATTTTTCAAACCCTGGCCAAAATGTGTTTTGGCATCCCAAAAGGTGATTTCTCAGTCACTGTGCAAAATCACCTTTCAGGCAAGAGTTGAAATTTTCCCCCATTATTTTTCATGAGGTGGGGTCATATTTAGGCTATGTTGAAAATTTGGTGTAAAATATTTAAAAAAAAAAACAAAGTTATGAACCTACATTGAAGTTTGTGAAAGCAGCCTTGTAACTTTGGTAATTTTCAATATTTTGACCCCAGTTTTTCAACATGGCTGTTTCTTCACAGAACCTTATGAATGTGACAGCTGTAATTTTTCAAATCCTGGCCAAAATATGTTTTTGTACCTCTGGCACAAAATGATGTTTTATTGAGGATTTGAAAATTTACACCTACTGCATTCATTAGGTGGGCTAATAGGAAGGCTATGGTGAATATTTGGTGTACAAATACGGTTAAATGCCCAGGTTATGACTGAACGCTACACCGTTTCAATGTTCACTCATAACTTCACTAATTTTCAATATTTTGACTCCAACCTTTCAACACAGGCATTTTTCCACATCACCTCATAAATGTGACATGTCATTTTTAAAATCCTGGACAAGATGTGTTTTTGCACCTCTGGTGCAAAATGACATTTTGGCCAATATACTAAAAATGGCACATGTCATGCCTATAAGGCAAATCCTAAAACAAGTATCTTCACATTCTGGGGTCAGAATGGCAAAAAACAAGTGTTTAACAAGCAGCCAACATTCAGCATTGACAAATGTTTGTTTTCTTTTTATGGTGGAACCAAAACCTTTAACATTCCATGTTATTACCTTCAGATTGTTGATTAAACTCATTTTAAGGGGTGTTTTTGAGGATAACTAATTTATCTTGCAACAGGGTTTGTCTGAGGAGAGAAATGCTATCCTGTAATATTATTACAATACTCTACATATTTTATTTTATTTTTTATATGACTGTTTGGTCCCCATCGCCACCTCCGTCCTACTGACGATGGCGACACATAGGATTTTACCCCCAGTTTTCTACCTGCCCGAGGCCCTGGCACATGGCCATGCATGCCCATGGAGGTATGCAAGGACACTATGGTACTAGCTCAGCCCCTTCCACCCACCCATAGCACTGTCGCCCCCTCCCACCTATGCTACCCACCGGACCTCTACCTGGTGAGAGCAGAACTACGGGGGGGGATGAAAACCCACCCCCACCACCCCTGGGAGAGGAGAGCTGCCCACTGGCATGCTCAATCCTGCTCCTCCCTTCCCCGCGCCAACACCCTGACAATTCAAGGTCATTCCTGAACCCAGGTCACCAGCGTAAGGCGAGGTAAGGTGTCCAGCACCTCAGCCGTCTGGGCCAGCTATAGTTTGCTAAAATAGTGATTGGTTATGTCCTGCTTTCTGAAATGAGTAGCCTTAGAACAGTAGATAGTTAGTGCCATTTTATCTCTAGTTAGCTGCTATATTAGATGATACATTAAATAACATACTATCTAACTACTAAAATACTATCTGACTAGTAAAATACTATCTAACTAATTAAATACTATCTGACTAGTAAAAGAACCTACAAGCTTAAATACTTTTACTGTATTAAGATGGTCAAAAGAAATATTATGTAAATATATTTGTAAAGACCTAGACTATACAACATATAATCACTTGCTTCAACATTTGCTTGACCAGAGATCAAGTCCCTCCATACAGAGTTTGTTGTCTGAGTATATTCTGTGTATGAGGTGAGTCTCAACATAGAAAACAGTTGCACAATTCAAAAAATGAGTAATTCTGCTTTCAGCAGTCCAGTTCAGTCTGCGATCCATCTGTGACTATATCAAGTTCATATTGCCTCTGGTCCACAAACCTGTCCTACTGTGCGACTGGGTTGGATGTGGTTTTCAGTCTTTCCTCCCTCAGTGAATCAAAATGGGGGAGAGACTTATAAGTGCTGGCATAAACCTCATATGTGTATAAGGTTGACTATGTTTTGGTGAATAAGTATGTGGTTTGAGATTTGAGAGAAAAAAGGTGGTAAGATGGGGGTGGGAGTATATTCACGATTCCCCTTCATCTATCCCCCAGTCTATCTCTCCAAACACCAGAATGCCTACTAAGGCTCGCTCCTCCCCCTCTGTGTACCCATAACCCCTCTTCCAGAATCCTCTGTTACCTTTTCCCAACAGTTTCTACTATATCTCCCAGCCTAAGCTTCCTCCTTCCCAGTGTCCCTTGAACTCCTGGCCCTCTGTCTGCTCTCCCTTGAGGGCCAAACTCAACCAAGCACACTTACAATCTTTTGTACTTTCTAACTATGTATAGTGTGAGCTTCTTATCTCACTTGCAATCTTTGTAAATTCGCTGTTTTTTATTGTTCTGTACTTGTACCTTGCTCTTATTGCACTTCAGATGTTTGCAATGCATGTACACCTTACTCCCACTCCCCCCCTCCTCTAGGTCAGACCTGGAAACGAGCCTCGGCTCAGTGTGCCTTTTCTAGTTATCACAATTTTAAATAAATAAAATAAATAGCCGCACTTAGTTGGGCTGTACCATACCAGGCATATCCTTAGTCTTGAATTGCCTCTAATATCCATGCCAGCAATGTTATCTAATTGCTGAACAATAATTGCTAAACCATATATCTTCTTGCTCGTTTACTAACAAGTATCTGCTCTCTGTCTTGGTAATACAGTTCTGTTAGAGACCGCATAACAGTAACTAAGACTAATCTAATCATGATTTTGATACATCAATAATGCACTATTACCACCAGTATGTTTGTCTCAGCTATTGCTGCTGGGGTGGGCATTAATAATATGGAGAGGGGTAATTAAGGGAACGATAAGTGCAGGCATGTCTCTAAATAACTGACATGTTTTGGAGCAAACTTTATCAAAGATGATGCTTCATACTATTGTTTAGCTGTTAGTTTAGATACTGCAATAGAGATTAACACAGCCTTACTGAACACTTGCAACTGGTTCATATAATGAATAGATCTGCAAAGTTCAGTCTTACCTGCTTGTGTGAACTGAGTTCATCTTTACACTGGTACCTTACTTCTGAGTGAATTTCCAGATCAAACTTGCATTGACAGAACATTTTGAACAAAATAGATTGCAACTGAAAATAGGTTAAATGTTTGTCCACAAATTTATTACTGTAATTGCTGTTTGCTTCTAAACCATCTATTCCTCCATCTTGGCCTTTTCCATCTAAGCCTTGTTCTGATTGGACATCGGTAAGGTCCTCTTCTATTGGTGTGAGGTCTATATCCTGTGGAGAGGGAGCATTGTTCGGAATCGGGAGTGTTAGAGAAGCAGTAATTAAAGTCTGCTCAATTTGTTTTTTTTATCCAGAGTCAAACGTGGGGAGAGGAAAGTAAATTTTGGGCAGCTTCTGATTGCACCCTCACTTTTCTGATTGCTGATGTTCCATTCTCTATTTAGGGACCTGGAAGATTAGCTTGTTTCAGGTTTTCCTCTTACAACTCGGTGTTCAGCATTGTGGATGCAGTCTTCAGCAGTGGGAGAGGCCCTTTGTTCAAACAGAAAATCCTGCACGCTGGGATTTGGGTTCACAACATTGTTGGAGGTTTGAAGAAAACTTACTGTTGGATTACAAATGTTTGTGAATAAATCTCAGGCCAAAGAGCGCATGCCACCCCTGTGCTCCAGTAACAGTGTTGCTGGGTATTCTGTTCTGTATGTGATTTCTAGTTGCTGGAGTATTGATCTAATTTCACTGAAGGCTTTTCTTTTTTTTAACCACTTCACTAGAAACATTTTGGAAAACATGTATACGATGTCTGTTCCAGTTGAGACCTTTTTTTTCCCGTGCTATCCTGTGTATTCCTCTTTCACAGTGAATCTAAGGAAATTTGCCACAATCAGCCTTGGGGGTGCTTTTTTTTTTAATAATGTCCTATAAGCCCTTTCAATTTCTAAGGGCCAATTCCAGTTTTAAGCAAGCAGATTAGCTATGAAAGATTATAAAAATCCTATCAGGTCAGGACCCTCAACGCCTTCAGAAATGCCTACTTGTCTTAGATTATTCCTGTTCTCCAGATCATTCAGTTTATCCCATAGTAATTTAATTCGCTGGTGATAATAATCTGAATTATCTTCAAGCTTTAAGACTACATCTTCAAAAACTGACAGTGATGCATCAAAGTCCATTGATTCAGTGAGTGCTGACTTACTGTCCAGGTTACAGAAGAACTGTGCTTGTAAGTGCCTCTCCTTATCTAGTGAGCACTAATAAAGCCTACATTCCCAGTTTGGCAAACACCTTAGGGATAATTGAGTGGGCTATTCAATAAGATGACAACTAGAGTCTTCACTGACTAGAACATGATGACCTAGTGTGATTTGTGTTCCTTGTTATGGCTGTGTGTAGTTTGATGAAAAGAAAAGTTTTAAAAACAAAACATTCACTCCTGCTGGCTAGATCTGGACACACAAACATACAAAACAAAAAGAGTACATTAGAAAGAGTTATTTATTGAGGCCAGAACATCAGACTGCAGACAGGACAATAAGCCAGTACTCAGTGAATCAGTGGATGCATCACTGTCACATGGGACAGGAGGTATTGTGAGAAAAGGAGAGGCAATAAAAGACACAGGCATGAAGATCCCCAAGGGCCATAAAACTAGTAGGCAAATTTAGAAAAAAAATCCTAACAGCAAACAAAGGAAAGGAAACACTAGGACTACACACACAAATCAAAACACTGCACAACATATTTTTTTGTGAATTGTAATTGTAGTTCTCATCTAAAGAGAGTCTCTTTTACAACCGGCTTCATGGATGCACTGTTTCTGCTCCCCAGAATGGCCTTGGGCTACAGATCACAGGTTCTCTGCAACAGTTTACAACATTCTTTTTCATTTTGTTTTGTATTAGGGTTGAGCTGAGCTTGCTAAACATTAAATATTGCATTGCAAACAGGAGGGTTGAGGCCTTCTCCTAACTGGTGAGCTCCATAATGGGCACCTGTAAGCGTCTTGTATGCCAGAGCACGCTATCTAAAAGATGAGACCAGAGAGTGGTTTCCACACAGAAAAGAGAAATAGTGATGGGACTTCAGCTCTTATTGGCATGTAAAAATTGTAAGCATGCATTCCTGACTGATGAGGGATCACCTTGTCATCGGTGATCAGGCTAACTGGGATTCGGCCAAATGATGAGGCCAAGAACTCCTTTAAAATGGTTAAAATGATAAAATAAAAAGCCATTCAAAAAATGTAATTGACCTGAATGAATTGCAGGCTTTTAAGCAGCTTGGGAGGGGTGGGTGGAGCACTGGTACTACAACTATTGGATTTTGATTTTGTCCACACACCAGTTGCACCCCTGTAAACATTAAAACATGTAATAAAAATGTGTAAGAAATGTGATAAAATGTCTATATTAGCCAGGATTGAGCTTGCGAAACCTTTAACATAACATACTGTTTTACCCTGTTGGCTATCTTTGCTATTATTCTCTTAATTCTTTGCTCTTGCATCTCTCAGCCCCAGCTTCTAGACTTGGAGAATACACCTTTCTGACTTCAGCTCCATTTATTTAGCTTCTTCAGTTCATACTGACAGCCTTTCCTTCCATGTAGACTCTGGCTGACCAGTTTTCAAAGTTGAACTATAACAGCATGTTACATTAATGGGGTGAAGGTTAAGGAAACTTAAGAGGAGAAAGATCTCGGAATAATTATTGCACCATTTTCTGTATCTATAGTAGAAAGTGCCAAGTTGTATACAATAAGGTGAGCAGGATGTTGGGTAGCATCAGAGGGGCATACATAGTAAAAGTGAAAAGATTATAGTACCCCTACATCGTGGATATGTTAGACCAGTTCTAAACTATGGCTCAGAGTTGTGGTTCCCATATCTGAGTAAGGATACTGAGAAAACAGAGCGCATCCAACTCAGGGCCACAAACATGACAGCAGGTATGGAGAATCCACCATATGAAGTGAGGCTGGAAAAACTTCACCCAATGAGTCTGAAGAAGAGAAGGTTAAGGGGTGACCTAGTGTTTCTCATTGATGCTATACAATGGAAGGATTTCATATCGTGCATTGGTCTAGAACTAAAGAAAATGAATCTAATATAATGAGGGGTCATAATTTACAATGCAAATGAAAAATATTCAAAACAGAGAGAAGGAAATAGTTCTCACAAAGAGTTGTGGGGTTTGGAATAATCTCTCAAATGAGATTGTATCCAGTAAAACTAAATCCATTTTTAAAAACAAGCATTTATCAATGCCGAATGTTCGACGCTTGCATTGCTGTTGTACTGGGTCTTGCTTGTACACATTTCTACTATATATTTACCCAGGAGAGACCAGATGAGGTTTAATATCTCATTTTCAATTGTGTCCTTATTTTACACAGTTTTAGATTGTATTTACCCATAATAGGTAAGCTGAGAGGCAATATCTAATTTTCAGTGTGCTCCCACATTTTGACCCCAAATTTCCAATAGTCATTTTATGACCTGACGTTATGATCAAAACAGGTGGAATTTTTTTAAATTTCATCTGAAAGGTGATTTTGCAGTGCGACTATGAAAACAAGTTTCAGAGGGGATTTATAAAATGACACCGGTCATGTTCAGGAGGTTGAGTAACACAAGAGATATGTTGAGCATTAGGGGCCAAAATCTGCAAAAATAAAATTATGAGTCAATGTTGGAAGAATTCAATGTTTCTTCATGAGTTAGTTGGGGTTTTTTTTCGCATTTTTACCCCACATGTTTAACATAATCTTTTTATAACCACTCTTTCTGAACAAGACAGATATCATTTATAAAACAATGGCTGAAACATCATTTCATGCCAAAAGTGTGAAAACACATTTTGGCCAGGATTTGAAAAATGACGGATATCACATTCATGAGGTGGTGTGAAAAGATGGCTATGTTGAAAATTTGGGGTCAAAATATTGCAAATTACCAAAATTATGAGTGTGTTGAAAAATTTAAATGTATGCTCATAATTTTGTTGTTTTTAATATTTTTACCCCAGATTTTATACATAGCCATCTTTTCACACCACCTCATGAATGTGATATCCATCATTTTTCAAATCCTGGATTGGTGGTAGTTCAGGTGGATGTTAAAGATCCCATGGCACTTATCGAAAAGAGTAGGGGAATTTCCCCAGTGTCCTGGCCAAATTTCCCTCATTCACTAAAATAAATACCACCAACAGCTTAATCTGGTTCGAGGTCAGTTGGAATTCATCTGTATCCCCCTCCCCCGGGTCATGCCTGAGAATAGGCAGGATTTGTCTAATGCACTTACCCGGTCAAAAAAAAACAAAAAAAAACTAAATAGCCTTCTTATGACCCCTCTTCATGAACAAGGGTGGAAAAATGTTTAAATTCTGCCAAAAGGTAATTTCATGCCACAAGCAGGAAAACACATTTTGGCCAGGATCTGAAAAATGACAGCTATCGCATTCTTGAGGTGGTGTGAAAAAATGGCTGCGTTGAACATTTGGGGTTAAAATATTGAAAGTTACCAAAGTTACGAGTGTGCATTGAAAAATTTCAATGTAGGTTCATAACTTTGTGTTTTTTTAATATTTTTACCCCAAATTTTCAACATGGCCTTCTTATGACCCCTCCTCATGAACATGGGTGGAGAAAATGCTCAAATCCTGCCCAAAAGGTGATTCTGCATGTGACCACAAAATCTGGATGAATTTGCATATTTTCACTGCTATTGTTCATGAGGTGGGGTCTGAAAAAGGCCATGTTGAAAAGTGGGGAAAATATTAAAAATTATACAATGGGCACCAAAGGCAGCACTGGAGTGGGCTCCCCAGTGTCACACAGTGAAAACGGGTGGGGTGGGGGGTACTACATGGCACAGGGGATTGGGCACTCTAGTGTTGGAAAATTAAAAGTAAGGCATGGGGGTGGGGTGGTGGGTGCTCATTGGGGGGGTCAGGTGCAGGTGGGTAATGGTGGCAGTGTGCCAGTGGTGGCAACAGACATCGATGGATGGTTTTCCTTTTTACAGAGTGTATAAAAATAAAAAAAGACTGTGAGGGATGATTTTCTTTATTTTAGGTACGGATACTGAGGATTGGGTGCTCCACTGTCGGTGTTATGTTTGGCAGCACCAAGGTGGGCTCCCTGGTGTCGTACAGTAAAAATGGGTGGGGTGGGGGTACTAGCTTGCACCAGGGATTGGGCACCCCGGTGTCAGAAAATTGAGACGGGGGAAGCAATAGGAGATGAGAGGGGCGCTTAGCAGAGGGTGGGAGGGATTGTTTTGACATTGGGGGAGGACCACAGCAGGTTGATCATAATGCTGATCAGCTCTGTTTACTGGGTGGCTTATGCAGGTCAAAGGAAAGAGCCACCCTATGATTCAGGTGGCTTCTTTTCTTTGAACTACATGAAGTTTCCACCAAGCAGCACCAGAAGAGTGTTATGATCAGCCTGGCTGTTGATTGGTCTGACACTGTCGAGCCCCTTGCATACTACCCTGCATTGGACAAACAGTGACACACCTCTCAAAACCCACTGTCATGCCAATATGTTCACTTTGCACAAGTGCAAGGTCAAACATAATAAGTTAGATAAGCTCCTACTGGAGATAAATACTGAATTCAAAACTACTGAGAAAAGGGGAGCAGACTATATGGGCATCACAGCCTCCCTTCACTCTAACGACCTTAGCACAAACCTTAGTATAATCGTTCCATGTTGTAACTCATCTCTCTCCTTCTGTGTCTTTCTGCTTCTTTGACTCAGGATGTCAGCAGAGGAGAAAGCAGCTTCTGGTGGGGGACTCCATTGTAAGTAAGTAATATTTATTTGCCTAGCGTCCAATCCTGGAGGTTCTGGGTGCCGTACAGTAAAACAAATTTAAACAATTTAAGCAGGGTAGTAAAAACATTTGAGTCATATAAACAATTCAGGAATAAATAAAATAATTAAAAGTTTTTGTAGATTAAAAAACATTAACAGGGAAAGCTAAGATAAAAAGATACGTTTTTAGGCCCCTTCTAAATGCCTCCACCGTCAGGGCCTCCCTCAGAGATCTTAGTAACGAGTTCCAGAGGACTGGGCCGGCCACCCCGAATGAACGATCACCCAAGTTTTTCAGCCTCATCCTCAGAACTACCAGGAGGCCCTCAGTGGAGGAACAAAGGGATCAGGCTGGGACAGCAGGAGTGAAGAGGTCTGACAGGTGTCCAGTGCCCAGTTCATACAGGGCCTTATAGGTGAACAAGCCCACCTTGAAGAGAATCCTTCACCTGACTGGCAGCCAGTGCAGACCCCGCAGGACTGAGGTCACATGACAGAACCTTGATAGCCCCGTCAGTAGCCTGGCCGCTGCATTCTGCATTAACTGCAGCCGGCAGAGGTTCCCTCCACTGACCCTGAGGTAGAGAGCATTACAATAGTCGAGTCTGGATGTTACAAAGGCATGCACCAGTGATGGCAGATCCTCAGGCAGAATTAGGGGTTTAATCTGGGCAATGTTCCTCGGATGCTAAAACCCACTTTTGATGATAGCCGACACCTGAGCTTCAAATGTCAGCTTGTTGTTGAGGACAATGCCCAGATTTTGCACCCTAGAGGACGCCATCAATGGGGTCAACCCCAGGACCAAACCTGTTGCCGTCCTGGAGGCATCCCCATCATGCCCAGAACCCGGCTCAATCACCAGTACCTCCGTCTTGTCTGGGTTAAGTCTCAACCAGTTTGAGTTCATCCAGTCCTGGATCTCAGCCAGGCATTTATTCAGCACTTCAACAGCACCATTTGTGCCTGGTGCAAAAGACATATACACTTGAGTATCATCTGCATAACAGTGAAGACCCAGACTCTACTATCTGATAAGTCTCCCCAGAGGAAGCATGTATACCACAAACAACATCGTCAAAAGGATCGAGCATTGAGGAACTCCACAGGTCAGGGGCATTGGGGAGGAGGAAAAATTCCCCATCACTATCCTCTGTCTCCTGCCTGAGAGAAAGGACTCAAAGCAGTTGTTGACGATACTAGTGGGTTCACAAAATTCTCTAAGGTGATCCAACAGCATGGTGTGGTCCATGGTCTCAAATGCTGAAGGCAAAGTGAGGAGGGTAAGAACTGACCACTCCCCACAATCTCTTGCCCTGAGGAGGTCATTATGCACCAGGACTAGTGCCATCTCTGTGTTGTGCCTGGACCTAAACCCAGACTGAAATGGCTTGTAGATGTCAAAGGTCTCCAGGTGTTCCTTGAGCTGCAGAGCCACAATCTTCTCAACAACCTTCCCAAGAAATGGGAAGTTGGAGATTGGTCTATAATTCGCCAGGACATCAGGGTAGAGAGATGTTTTTTTTTCAGAAGGGGCCTCACCAACATCTCCTTCAAGACGTTGGGGAACCCTCCCCTCCAAATGCGAGCACCTGATTATCCCAGTGAACACTGGACTGATAACCTCGACGTAGCCCACTTGGAGATGTGATGGACCAAGGTCCAGTTCACAATAAGTGGGCTGCAGCTTTGAAATCACCTTTGAGACCTGGGCCACCTACACTGGCAGAAACACCACCCAGACAATGGGAGTGCCCCTGCACCGCCCAGATCCCACCTTGCAGAACTGATCTAGACCCACTGACAAGGTACTGGCCCGAATAGAGGATACACTGTCAGAGAAGAACAGAGCAAATTCTTTGCAAAGTGCTACTGGAAAAGCTCTTTTCAGCTGTAGACAGACAAGATGAAGAAGTCTGTCCACAGTCTAAAAGAGCTGAGCTGGTCTGTTCTTCCCTGCAGCAATCTCCCCAGACATGAACTCTGCCTTCTTACGGTCGAGTGCCCTTTGATAATCAGCATAGTGATTCCTCAAAGTCAGTCTATCCTCCTCTGACTGAGTGCTACACCCGAAATGCTCCAACCTCTGACCCATGGTCTTCATCACCTTGAGAACCCCATCATACCATGGGGGTTCTTAGGTGAGAGGACCTGGGTCATATAAAGACTGGTGCAATGGCATCAAGTGTCCCAGAGACAGCCCTATTATAGGCTGCCACTGATTCACCCAAGCCAGCTGCACAAACAGCACTAACACCAGAAAAATTAACTACCACCATCAGTCCCTCTGGGGACAATCCCCCTAAAGAGTGATAGCTGATCATCTCAATAGGGGAGGGACCACTGGGGGGTAGGGGCCCAAATGAGAATTTTACCGTACAGTGTTCAGACCAAGCAATCTGATCAATCCTGAAGTCGGTGACCTCAAGACCCAGTGACAGTACCTTGAGGGGAATAGATTTGGGAGCAGAAAAGGGTGGAGAGAGGGAGGTTAGGTGCCTGCCTGGTGCCTCGGCTCAGAAGGATGGAATTCAAATCCTAAGGATCACTAGGGCAGTGGGACAGGGTGGGGAGCTGGATGTCATTGTCCACCTGGAGACAAATGACCCAGGAAGGGATGGGGCTGGGGTAGTACAGGGAGAGTTTAGGGAACTGGGGAGGGGCCTAAGGCAAAGTAGCACAAATGGTGGCATTTGCAGAGGTGCTACCTGTTTATGGCTGCGGGGAGGATAGGGTACTCTGAACCAGGAGCTTCAACACTTAGTTGAAATAATGGTGCAGGGAAGGGGGGTTGGCTTCATTGAGGACTGGGGACCAAACTGGAAGGATATGTGTCTATACAGAGGTGATGGCCTGCACAGGGAGTCATAGAAACATGGAATTTGATGGCAGGTAAGGACCACTTGGCCCTCCTAGTCTGCTCAGTTATGACTGGGACATGGCCATACCAGGCTACACCCAGTTCAGGAAGGACAGGGATGGTAGGAAGGGTGGAGAGGTTGTGCTGAATGTGACAGAGTGTATTAGAGAAACAAAAATGCAAGGGAACCTAGGGGCATAGGATAGATAGGAGGTGCTGTGGGTCACCCTGAAGACAAGAGCTACAGCCACTGTTTACACTGGGGTGATAATCAGACCTCCAACACAAGGAGAAGAATTGGATAAGGCACGGGATGAAGCCATCAGCATAATGGCAAAAAGGGGGTGGCTCTTGGTGGGGGACTTCAGTCTGCTGGGTGTAGATTGAAGCATCCCAGCCTTGGCCTCGGCTAGAAGCACAGCCTTCCTAAACTCCGTGCAGGGGGTGTGTCTTAGGCAACTAGTCAGAGAGTCCACTTCAGGTGGGGCAATATTGCACCTAGTGCTCACAAACAGGTACATTATTGCAGACATCAAGGTGGGATGCCACCAGGGGACCAGCGATCACCATACAGTGTTGTTTAACATAAGAACAGCAGCAGAGACAAACTGCACAAGGATGAGGGTCCTGGACTTGAGGAGGACAGATTTAAAAAAAATGAGAGAATGCCTCAGAGACCAACTGATGGTGGTGGGGGGATTGTCTGGCTGGGGTGGAGGAACAGTGGGCCAGATTAAGTGATTGCATAGTGAAGACAACAAACATCTGCACAAAAGAAGTGGGCAAAAAGAGCAGGAAAAAGAGACTACTGTGGTTATCAAGGGAAGTGACTGAAGGTAAAGGCTAAAGGGTGGCATTCAAGAGGTACAAGGAGACACAGAGGAAAGTGGATAGGGAGCTGTACAAGGAGAAGCAGAGGGAAGCAAGGAGGGTGGTGAGGGGCACAAAGGCACAAGCAGGAAAGGGTAGCCAAAAGGGTAGTTAAAGGGGACAAAAGTCCATTCACAGAGGAACGAGTCCTAAGACGAATTGCAAATCTGAAAGTGGATAAGGCTATGGATCTGAAAGGAGCACATCCAAGGATGCTGAAGGAGCTCAGGGAGGTATTGAATGCACCTCTGACAGCCCTATTCAACAACTCACTGAAATGGGAGTGGTTCCAGAGGACTGAAGGAGGGCAGATGTAGTCCTGCATTATAAAAGAGGCAGCAGGGAGGAGGCTGGCAAACACAGGCCATTCAGTCTAACATCAGTGGTGGGGAAGTTAATGGAAACACTTTTGAAAGAGAGGCTAGTGGAGTATTTTGAATCAGCGGGTTGCAAGACCCGAGGCAGCATGGATTCACAGGGTGGGGGTTGTGTTAGTTGAACCTGATAGATTTCTTCAACTGGGTGACCAGGGAAATAGATCAGGGTGGGGCAGTGGATGTGGCCTACTTAGACCTCAGCAAGGCCTTTGACACTGTACCACATAGGAGGCTTATAAGGAAACTGGGTGGTTTGTGGGTGGGACCCACAGTGGTAAACTGGGTATGGAACTGGTTGATGAATAGGTGATAGAGGATGGTGGTAAATGGTACTTGTTCTAATAAGGGGAGAGTGACCAGTGGGGTACTTCACGGCTCAGTGCTGGGACCAGTCCTCTTCAATGTCTTTATAAGCAACATTGCAGAACAGCTGGAAGGGAAGGTATGCCTCTTTGCAGATGGCAACAAGATCTGCAATAGGGTAGATACTCAGGAGACGGTGGAGAGAATGAGTAGGTGCACTGAGAAAATTGGAGAAGTGGTCAAGGGTATGGCAGCTGAGTTTCAGTGCAAAAAAGTGCAAAATCATGCACCCAGGCCACAGAAACACACATACACTGTACAATGGGGGAGAGGTACTGACATTCACAAAGCAGGAATGAGACCTTGAGGCCATCATATCTGATGACTTCAAGGTGGTGGGGCACTGTGACAAGGCAGTAGGCAGGGCAGGGCAGCCACGATGCTGGTGTGCATAGGAAGGGGAATCACCAGCAGCAGAGAGGTGGTGCTACCATTGCATCGATCATTGGTGAGACCAGATCTGGAGTACTGTGTCCAGTTCTGGAGACCACCTCTCAGGAAGGTCACAGACAGGGTACAGGCTGCTTAGAGGAGGGCAACTAAGATGGTGCAGGGGTTGCATCATAACCCCTATGAGGAGGGACTACAGTATCTCAGTATGTACACCCAGGAAGACAGGAGGGAGAGGGGAGACATAATTGAGACCTTAAGTACCTCACAGGAATGGACAAGGTGCAGGTGGGGAGTATTTTTCAGAAGAGAAGTTACACCAGGACAAGATGCCGTACAATGAAGCTGGAAGAGGGGAATTCAACAGAGATGTGAGGAAGTACTTCTTCACTGGAAGAGTGGTGGACACCTGGAACAATCTTCAGGTGGAGGTGGTGGGAGCAAAAACAGTGGAGGTCTCCAAGCATTCAAGCATGCATGGGATAGACACAAAGGAACCGTAGTAGGAAAGCTGGAGGGGGGTAGCCGGAGATCAGGTAGGATCTGTGGTGACTGTATAGGCAGTGACAAACTGGGCAGACTAGGTGGGCCAAGTGGTTCTTATCTGCCAACAAATTTTAGTTCTGCTTACTTGGGGGGGGGGGGAGCTATTCCTGCTCTGCCACACCAGACACCCTCCCCCGTTAAACAACCTTTGGTAAACAAGCTATGTAAGTAAGCAGATCTGTATTCCAGCCACTAGGAATAAAAGAGCTGTCTCTTAAGTATCTGTCTAGCCCAGGTATACAGAAATTTAGGACCTCTATTGCTACAGTGTTGCGCTTCAAAAGAAGCCTTTTGGTTTGATTTTTTTCCCTCAGGCTGGGAAACTGTCTTACAAACCTGCCTTATGCTTTACTGGTTGAGCAGTTTTACAGTATTTTATTACCGCTGTCTGAACCTACTGTAAAACATTTTGTGATTTCATGTATGAAAATGTATTGTATTGTAATAGCTGGGCTCTGTTTCTTGCCATGGTGAAGCCAATTATAATTTGCCATTACAACGAACTGGTTATAACGTCATTCATGCATTGACTTTTCCTCAAAGGGCACATACACTTTGCTGCAGCTTAGCATGACAGTGAAAGTGCCAGCTGCACTTTCAGCCCTCAGCCCTTAGAAACAAAGACTTTGATGGCGGATAAGGACCGCTTGGCCCGCCCAGTCTGCCTATTTCCAACCTACTGGATAAGCTGCAGATCCTAGTTAACCAACAGCCTACTTTCTCCTACCCCCCACTAGAATTGCCTTATGTCTGCCCCAAGCATTCTTGAACTCCTCCACTGTTTTTGACCCCACTACCTCCTCAGTAAGGCCATTCCATGCATCCACCACCCTCTCTGTGAAAAAATACTTCCCCACCACGTTGCCTCTGAGCCATCCCCACTCTACCTTCAAATTGTGTCCCCTTGTTCTTGCGCTTCTTTTTTTCTGAAAGAAGCTACTCTCTTGAACTCGGTTGATTCCCTTGAGGTACTTGAAAGTTTCTATCATGCCCCCCCCCCCTTTCCTCGAGGGTATACATATTAAGCTCCTTTTGTCTCTCTTCGTATGGCTTCTGGTGCAGACCCTGCACCATTCTAGTTGCCCTTCTCTAGACTGCCTCCATCCTGTCAATGCCCTTGTGGAGATGGGATCTCCAGAACTGCATGCAGTACTCCAGATGGGGTCTCACCAACTGTCTGTACAGAGGGATAACAACTTCCTATTTTCTACTGGTGATGCCTCTCCAGTATGCATCCCAGTATCCCCCCAGCCCTCCTTACTGCCTTCTCACATTGCTTGCCTACCTTTAGGTCATCTGATATGACTACCCCTGGTCCCTTTCCATTTTTATTGTTGTTAGTACCTCCCCCTCCATTGTGTACTCTTCCCCTGGGTTTTTTGTTTCCCAGGTGCATTACTTTGCACTTCTTTGCATTGAATCTAAGCTACCATACTAACATACTAAGATGCCAGCAGAGTAGGCCTAATGGTCTATCAAGTCTGCTCAAGAATCAGCATCCAGTTGGGGCACCATTGCTGCGCCCCCCCCCCATGAATCCCCTCAGCCCCATCTCTCATCTGGGGGTGCACCTCCAGGTCTGGCAATACTGTTTCATCTTCCCCTTAAACCTCTCCCAGCCCCTCTTGAAACCCTCCACAGTATTTGCAGCCACCAGTTCCGCAGGCAGCGTGTTCCAAGGTTCCACCACCCTCAACATGAAGTAGCATCTCCTAGTCTCCGAGCTGAGCCTCCCGCCAACCAGCCTCATGGAGTGCCCCCGGTGGTCCCCGCCTTCCTCAACTGGAAAACCTGTCAGGGCTTACCCTATTTGACCCCCTTTAAGTATTTAAATACCTTGATCATATTCCCTCTGTCCCTCCTCTCCTTTAGGGAGTACAAGTTGAGCTCCTCAAGTCTCTCCTCATAGGACCTTTCCCCCAGACCCTGTTTCATCCTGGTCACCCTCCTCTGTACCTTCTCAAGGAGTGCAATGTCCTTTTTCAAGTATGGTCACCAAAACTGCACACAGTATTCAAGGTGCAGTTTAACCAGGCAGTTATACAGAGGGAGAAGCACCTCCTGCCTTCTCAAGGTTATCCCCCTGGCGATGCATCCCAGCATTTTATTTGCTTTGGCCACAGCCCTCCTACACTGTTCAGAGTTGTTCATTTTGACATCTACAACCACCACAAGGTCATTTTCCCCTCCTGAAACCTGCAGTTTCTCCTCCCCCAGAAAGTACTAATGAGCTGTGTTCCTAAGTCCCAAGTGAAGAAACCTGCGTTTCTTAGCATTAAACCTCAGTTTCCAGGTGTGAGACCACCTTTCCAGAGTCTCCAAGTCCCCCTGTAGGGCTCTTCTACCCTCTTTCTCATACACCACCTCCCCAAACTTTGAGTTGATGGCAAAGAGGCTCACCTCACTCATGAGACCATTTATGATGTCTGAGATGTAAGCGTTAAACAGGAGTGGACCCAGCACCGACCCTTGTGGTACCCCACTAATGACCCTCCTCAGAGAGGAAACCTCCCCCTCCGACCACCACCTTGTGAAACTGCCCAGTCAGCCAGTTTCCTATCCACCTAACCATCCGTTCCCCCATCCCCATATCCCCCAGCTTGTCCAGCAGCCCAGGATGTGGCACCGAATCAAATGCCTTGCTGAAGTCTAGAAAGAGGACATCCACCGGCCTGCCCTTGTTCAGCGCCTTTGTCAACCAGTTGTAGAACTCCACAAGGTTAGTCTGACATGATCTGCTGTGAACAAAGCCATGTTGGTGATCATCCAAGTGGTCCCATGCCTCCAGAAACACCTTCAGCCTCTTTTTCAATATGGACTCCATCATTTTGCCTACCACTGACGTCAGACTGACAGGACTGTAGTTACCCAGCTCCTCATGTAAGCCACCTTTGTGGATGGGCATGACATGAGACATCCTCCAATCCTGAGGCCCCCACCCTATCTGAAGGGAGGCAAAGGTCCACCAAGGGTGCAACAAGGACATCCACCATTTCCTTTAACACCGTAGGATGAAGGCCATCTGGACCCGGTGCTTTATCTGCTTTCAGGAACTTAATGGCTTCCCTCACCCTACCAAAAGGAATTTCAACATCCATGAACTCCCCCCCATTCTTTAAATCTAACCTGCCTCCCCCCATAAGGTACTGCCCTTCCATTGTCCCTAGTGAAGACTGAAGCAAAGTAATTGTTAAGTACCTCTGCCTGCCCCCAGCCTCCTCAGCCCACCCACTCCCTGACCTCAGTTTGCTAATCTGCCTCTTCACTTTCTTTCTTTCCCTGATATACCTAAAGAACCCTTTATCACCTCTCTTGATCCATTGTGCCAACCTCTGTTCCATCCTCACCTTGGCCAATCTCACCACCTTGGTTATCTTTTTGGATATCATATCATACTCTCCCATCTATAACCCCATGCGATCACTTGTATCATCTATAAGCAGCTGTCTTCTCCCTCACCACTTCCTGGACCTCCCTGGTCTATCATCATGGCTTTCTGGTGCTATCAAACTTGCATCAGGCCTTCGTAGCTTCCAGGAGACCTCTTTTAATAATCTCTCACCTGCTGTCTGTATCCATGTCTGGTCTGATCTCCTCCAAATGTGCCTTGAGGATCCCCTCCATACTCTTGAAGTCTGCACCCCTAAAGTCAACTACTACTGACTTAGTGTGATTTTTTTCCATTCCCCAGGTCTAGGAAAAACCAGACTGTGGCATGATCACTCCCTGCCAGTGGGTCCCCTACCACTAGGTTCCTAACCAGTTCGCAATCCAACAGGACCACATCCAGGATATGACCATCCCTCATCAGGTAGCCACAAGTTGGGAAAGGAATGTATCCTGGAAGACGTTCAGCAGGCACTTCCCCCTGGTCATGAGGATGCCATAGTTCCCTAATCAGCCCCTGGCATGTTTAAATCACCCAACACCACCGTTCTGCCCTCTCCCTGACCACAGTGGTCCCTGAGATTCACCACCTGGCCTTCCTCTAGATCCTCCGCCTGCATGGGTGGCCTATAAACCATCCCCATATTCACCTTCTTTCTCCCAGGTGCCTGCAAGGTAACCCATAACGCCTCTACATGTCCCTCTGCCTTCTCCACCCTGCATATATCGATGCCATTCCTGATGATGAGTGCCACCCAATCTCCCTTGCCCACAGCCCTGTCCTTTCTGAGCACAGTGTACCCCATTAGGTTTACATCCCAGTCATGCCGAGGCATGGCCCACGTTTCAGTGACTGCTGCCACATCCACCTCTACTTCGGTTAGCATCGCCTGAAGCTCTGGCATCTTGTTACCCATGCTCCTGACATTCTTCAGGATCACCCTCCATCCCTGCCCCAGCCCTCACTCATCCCCCCAATCTGAGAACCCTCAGATGACTGCTTTCTCCCACTTGCCTGCGCACAGTCAGGTGCCCCTATTTGGCCCCCTCCCCTCCTCGGGGTGGGGGAGGTTAAGTCCTCCCTTGACATTTCATCATTCCTCCAACCTTGCTAAGTCCCTTCTCATCCTTTCCATCCCCCTTGTGTATTGACCCTATTGCAGATCTTTGTGTCATCTGCAGAGAGACTTGCTTTTCCTTCCAGCCACTCCGCAATGTCACCTATAAAGACATTAAAGAGGACCGGTCCCAGTACTGAACCCTGCAGTACCCTGCTAGTAACCCCCCTTTTTTTCGGAGTGGACTCTGTTTGCTATTACCCTCTGCTTCCTGTTGTCCAGCAAATATTTTACTCAGGCTACCACCCTGGGACCCATTCCCAGGCTGACTAACTTGTTTATTAATCTTTTGTGTGGGACTGTGTCATATGGCTTGCTGAAGTCTAGGTAGGCCATATCCACAGCCCCTCCCTGGTCTACTACTTTGGTCACCAAGTCAAAGAAATCTATTAGATTCATCTGACATGACCTTCCTGCTGTGAATCCGTGCTACCCTGGGTCCTGAGCCCTGCTGGACTCTAGGTACTCAACAGTTCTTTCCTTCAGAAGTGATTCCATCATTTTCCCAACCACTGAGATCAAACTAACAGGTATCTAGTTTCCTGCTTCTGTCATGCTCCCACTTCTGTGAAGGGGAATCATGTCCACCCTCCTCTAGTACTCAGGTACCACACACCTTCCTCCCATGATTTGTTAAAAAGGGCAGTCAGCAGTTTCACTAGTTCTCCCGTTAGTTGTTTTAGAATTCTGGGCTGAATCCCATCAGGCCCCATTGTTCTGTCTACCTTCAGTTTTAGGTGTTCTTTCAGGATTCTTTCTTCTGTGAATGGACTGGTATCAACCCCCCTATCCAGAGTTCTTCTATTGTTTGGTTTAGGTACCGTCCCCTCATCTTCTTTTGTGAATACTGAGCAAAAGTATTCATTTAGTATCTCTGCCTTTTCACTGCCACCCTCTGCCCACCCCTTCCCCTTTATTAAGCCTCACTATCCCTCCTTTGGTCTTTCTTTTCTCCCTAATATACCTATGAAAGGTTTTATCCCCCTTTCTTTACTGAGTTGGTTATCTTTTCTTTTGTTTGGGCCTTTGCTATTCTGCCTGACTTCCCCGCTTTATTTGGCTTTAACTGATACAGTTCTCTGTTCTGCTCCTTCTGTGATTTCTTACACTTTCTGAATGCTGTCTTTTTCTCCCTAACCTTCCCCGCCACCTCTTTTGAGAACCATAGTGTTTTTTTCCTTCATTTTGTTTTGCTGCGGCCTGCTCCGTGCAGATGGGAGAAGGTACACAGTATGAGTGTTGGGTGGTGGAGGAGGCTGTGGATAGACTGCTTTCATCCACCAACCCAGCGCCTATGTTTAACTGTCCAGAGGGGTTTGTTTTTGCAGCCAGTAGAGCAAGTGTGACTGGAGCCACAAACCTGCAGCTGCGCTGTGGCTATGCTGTGGAGCTACGCTTTACTAGCGCAGATGTAACGAGTATAGTAGACCCCTGAATACTCTCCTTCTACAAAGGAATATTGTTTTAAACAAATAAGAGATTTCGTTAAACATCCACCACTGCTATTGGTTAGACGTTGGTGGACTAACATAAAAAATGTTGGGGGGGGGGGCATATGGGGCAAAAAAACAGATCCTAGCAATTATATCAAACAAAACATGGGGTGGTATAAAACTTAAATTTTATACATACCCTCAGTGTTGGATGCTTTTATAAACCCTACTAGCTTTGCTCAAATTTTTTTTAGCATCCCACACCTCAGATGCATATAAAATTCTTGATATCAAATCTTGATAAAATGCCATAATAACCTGCTAAATTCCATAATAACTCAATAGCAGGTTAAGGCAATTTCTTCCTTGTGTTCTCACCTCACTGAAGCGCAAAGAAAGCACATTGTATATGTGTGACTACGGCAGCTGCTCAGAGACACAGTCGCTCACACAAAACAGCTTACAGTTTTTGTCTCTGTCCAAATCTTGCACCAGTTATTATGCCTGTGTAAGATTTATCTTATGAGGATTTTTCACACACCCTCGGTGTGTGATAATCTAATAAACCCCTCAAGCTTCGCTCGTGGGGTTTATGGATTGATGTGAAAAATCCTCATAACCCACACCAGTAGCACACCACCACAATAACATTTTAACACACACACACACACCTGCACAGGCATTATTCTCTATGTACTGTATTGTATTGTATTGCATGTGGTCGGGTATGTGGGTGGGCAAATTCAGAAAGGATTTATCAGCTGATCGTAGACCATGGAGTGTGTCCTGAGAAACAAGCACAGCTGCAAAACACCTAGCGGTATAATTATGCAGAGTACCTTTCTCTGCTCTTCTTGCCAGGACCGTGCCACAAGGCACCTCGAGGTCACACCCTGCAGCATGCATCTTTAATAAAAAAAAACTCTCCTGTTTTGGAGCCTCACTATTTTGGGGCAGCAGTCCCAAAACATGCACATAAATGGCTCCTTTTATGTTAAGTAATCACCAGCTTCCATGAACAAAACAACTTATTTATTCTGCAGATATTGGCGATATCTACATTTTATGCACAGGATTAAGGTGGTGACAGAAAAGAAATAACAAAGGGTACAGAATAGCAGTGAAGATACTATAGTGAGTGGCCTACCCACTATAGTACAAAAGTGAAATTTAAGATAGAGAAAAGAAAGAACATGCTACTGCAGTAGACTTAAGAGGTACAGGAGGGTTTAAGAATATGCCTTTCCTGGTCTGACAAGAAACGGGGGGGAGAGCTTTGTTACCACATTGTATTGTATTGCATTATATTGCACTGCACTACACTGCATTGTAAGTTGTATTGCACTGTATTGCATTGCTTTGGTTTGTACTGTACCATGTTATAATATTTGGTTCAGACAGAATGATGTATGGGCAACCATAAAAAACAAGGCTACATTTCTACTGAGGAGTGAGATGACATCATAGACCTTAAGAATGAAGCCTTGAGATGAATCCATTATGTCAACTCATGCTAAGATGGAAACACCAGCCTTGTTATATATGGTTGCCCATACATTAATGTATATTACATGTGTTTGTTTTTTATTCATTTACTTTCTTTCACACTTTGTCTTGAACTGTGGCCATATAAACATAAAACAGTAAACAGGATAAGATTAAAAAAACAGTTAATTTGATGGAAATAATATCTATATGAGCTGGCAACATCTCTAGCAATTTATCCTTTAACAAATAGTTCATTTGGAGAATTTCCAGTCTTGCTGATATCTTCATGATGGGGCATCTGCAGTGCAGGAGGAATCTTATTAGACACAGGATTCTATGCTGCTGTACCAAAGTAGTGACACAGCTACTTTGGAACAACAGCATTTGGACATCACTACTGTGGTACAGCAGCATTCTGACATCAGTACTGTGGCACAACACCAGTCTAACATCACCATTGTGGAACAACAGAATTCTGCCATCACTACTCTGGTACAATGGTATTCTACCATCACTACTCTGGTACAATGGTATTCTACCATCACTACTCTGGTACAATGGTATTTTGTCGTCACTACTGTGGAACAGTAGCATTCTGCCATCACTGCTGTGGTACAATGGTATTCTGCCATCACTACTGTGAAACAGCAGCATTCTGCCATCACTAATGTGGTACAAAAGCATTCTGCCATCACTACTGTGGTGCAGCAGCATTCTGACATCACTACTGTGGTGTAGCAGCAGTCTGACAGCATTACTGTAGTACAGCAGTATTCTGACATCACTTCTGTGGAACAGCAGCATTCTGACATCATTACTGTGGTACAACAGTATTCAGACATCACTACTGTGGCACAGTAGCATTCTGATATCCCTGCTGTTGTACAGCTGCATTCCAACATCACTATTGTGGTACATTCTGACATCACTACTGTGGTACAGCAGCATTCTGACATCACTATTGTGGTACAGCAGCATTATGATATCCCTACTGTGGTACAACTGCATTCTGATATCACTACTGTGGTACAAAACATTCTGCCATCACTACTGTGGCGCAGCAGCATTCTGACATCACTACTGTGGCATAATAACATTCTGACAGTACTGTGGTGTAATAGCATTCTGGCATCACTTCTGTAGTACACCAGCATTCTGATATCACTACTGTGGTGTAACCGCATTCTGACATCACTATTGTGATGCATTCTGACATCACTAATGTGGTGCAACATCATTCTGACATCACTACTGTAGTACAACAGCATTCTGACATCACTACTGTGGTATAGTAACATTCTGACAGTACTGTGGTATAATAGCATTCTGGCATCACTACTGTGGTACAACAGCATTCTGACATCACTACTGTGGTAAAACAGCATTCTGACATCACTACTGTGGTATAGTAACATTCTGACAGTACTGTGGTATGATAGCATTCTGGCATCACTACTGTGGTACAACAGCAGTTCTGACATAATTGTTGTGGTACAACAGCCTCCTGACAGCATTACTGTGGTACAACAGCTTTCTTACATCACTACTGTGGTACAGTAGCATTTTTGATATCACTACTGTGGAACAACAGCATTCTAACATCACTACTGTGGTACAACAGCATTTCTGACTTCACTACTTTGGTACAGCAGCATTCTGACATCACTACTATGGTACATCTGAAAGTGTATGGATTTCCATACATGACACCATGGTGTTTTTCTGTTTGGAAATCCATACTTTTTCAGATGCTGTTGTACCACAGTAGCAATATCACCGATGCTGGTGTACTGTAGCATGGTAGTGATGTCAGAATGCCACAGAAAACCACAGCCAACTCACACGCACTGCACTTAATACTCTTTAAAATCTGTGCAAGAGTAAGCATGACGACAATAGTTGGAAGTTAGTGCCAGGTGCCTAAAAAGTATTCATATAACTACATATTGAATCTAGGTAATGTAAATCACTGTAAACCCTGTAGAAATGGCAAAAAAACTCATTCAGTAGTTTTTGAATTTGACAATTTAAAAGCTTATGTTCTCTGATTCTTCTGACCTCCTTTTGTCATGCTCTAGTAAAAAGATCATTAACTTTCAAAAATGTGAACTGAAGCAAGAGGGAGAGACAGAGTGTTTACCTTATGAGTTGTAATTTTCATAGTTTAAGGAAAATTGGTTTTAAAACAGCCAAGACATTAAGGTTTAAAATTGGAATTGGGAGCACACACGTTAAATTCATTTTCATATGCCCGGAAGGTGAATGTCATAGAGATAAGCGGAACAGAAATTTTGATACCCATGATGAATGCTTGATGTATGCATGGGGGATTTGCAATTTCTACTTTATTGTAGGGATAAATGCTGGGCAGGGGTGAACATATCGACTTAGCATTTAGTACTTTGCTTCTGTTATCCAACATTCATTCAATATGCATCTTGCACAAGATAAATTGCCTGAAGTACTGCAGTATCTATTTTTGAAACTAGTCACTATGGCCAAGAAATGTATCACTAGACAGTGAATAAAAATATCTTCTGCATCGATTGTATGTGAGAGAGTTAAACCTTACAGATAAATGATATAGCAACTATAGCATTCAAAATGAAGAAAAATCATTTATACACCAGTTGTGATAAATTTTCCCTGATATTGTGTTTATCACGCTATCTAACCTCCAAATAAACATTTATCTAGAGTTTAGGTATGTCACAATCACTTTCCTGGACCTTTATACAGAACAGAACCACTCACAGAGCAGCTATAACAATGCTGATGACATCATACTATGTCTATGCAGCATGGAAGCCGGCAGTTTAGATGAAAGACGATCAGAAAAAAGTCACACAAAAATTGATTTAAAAAGTTATAACTGTTAAACTGATGTTGTATAAATTGAATACACAATGGCCTGACTCAAAATACACAATTTATCTTCACTTGTAAGGGGCAAAGACTTTCATAACTCACTCTTGGCTTTGCCGCTTGAGTTACAGTCATGTCTCCCCATACATGGAGATAAATTGCATATTGTAAGACCATTGTGTGTCCCCGACTTAACTTCATTTTGCTCAGTTATCTTCACTTCAGACAGATCATGAAGGAATCCCAAACCAATGGAAGAGCAGCTTGAACAACGCTTGATGACATCACAAAGGTCTCCTCTGCACTCAAAACAGAAACAGTTAAATCGTCATAAAACACTAATTTAAATTTTTTACAGTCTACAATACATTGTATAAATTGGGCACACAATGGCCTGACTCAGAATAAAGCTATTCATTGTCACTTGTAAGGGGGCCGAACTTTCATAACTCACTCATGGCAGAAGTAAACTGGCACAGGTCCATACCAGACAGGATGGAGTCAGTGAGCCAGAGAAGGGGGGGCAGATGTGGAGTGGGGCTTCCTGAAGCCAAACTGGAAGAAATGGAGAAAGGAGGAGTCCTAGAAAGGGGAGATTTGAGAGAGGACAATGTGTTACTGGAGCTTGGCCATGGTGGAAAGAAGAGAGGGCATCAGTTGCCAGGAGAGGAGAGATCACCCCCTTTATACCTTCATACTGTGACTCACTGGTGGCTCTGTTACTTGTACGTTATTGTTTTTCCCCCTCCCATGTGAAGATAAATGGCAGATTCTGAGTCAGGCCATAGCATATCCCATATAAGTATATTTTGGGGGTGTCATTTGTTTAACTAAATGTTTTACCAGGAAGGCCAATTGATCTGAGAAATGGCTAGTTTCCAGAGGCTTACTGTGTGTGTGTGTGTGTGTGTGTGTGTGTGTGTGTGTGTGTGTGTGTGTGTGTGTGTGTGTGCATAGAGGGTACAAATACAATTAGAGATGGAGATCCATCTGTTGGTGTGCTGTAAATTGAGGGATTCCTGTGATGTCATAAACCTTGACAGCACAGGTCAAGATGTGTGTGCCATCACAGGAATCCTGAGATAGATTTAACACCAGCCATAACAGGTGGTTGCCCATCTGTTGTGTTTCTTGTGTAAGCCCCCTGTAAATGCAGGGCTTATATTCCCATTTTTAGGTATCCCTTCCCCTCTTACCCCTGACCCCCCAGAGCTAGGAAATGGGTTTAGTGCTGTGGGGAGTATGGCTCTGGACACCTCAAGGTGGCAGCAGAGAGTGATAAAAAGGGGCTTACAGGAAGCAGAGTGGCCTTTCCAGCCCTAGCTTTAGGCCTGGGGTTGACGGGGGAGGCTGGAAGAGTAGCATCAGGACCAGAATAGGTAGGTAAGTGAGGGAGTTCAGCGATCCAGGAGGGCCAGTGGGGACCCCCCAAAAGAGTGCAGTCAGGATGGTTTTGTGTGCCGTGGCTGACAAGGAGTGGGGGGGGATGGATCTCTGTTGGGGACACAGGTAGTCAGGTCCTGCGTCGTTGGGGGCTAGGGCATTAGGAGGCTTTAGTAAGTCTAGAGTAATAATAATAATATAATAATACATTTTATTTACTATAGTGCCTTTCACAAATCAAGGCACTGCACAGTCACATAAAACCAAAATACAATAAATATGGATAAAATCACAGAAGTTCGGGGTAAGCTTTACCCCACAAAAAGGTCTTCAGTGCCTGCTTAAAGCACCCCACTGTTCTGCACTCATGTAGCTGATGGGGCAAAGAGTTCCAGAGGGTAGGGGCAACAAACCCAAAGATGCAAGCACCAGATCACTTTAAACTAACCCTCGGAATCTCCAGCAACCCCTCATCAGCCAAGTGGAGCTGTCGCAAAGGGGTGTAAGGAACCAGGAGCTCTTTCTGGTAATCAGGACCCTGTCAGTGTAGGGCATTATAAGTTAATAAACCTACCTTAAAGGTGATCCACCACTGAATAGGAAGCCAGTACAGATCGTGCAGCACTGGGGTAATATGGGTAGAGACGTAGGAGCCCTTAGGAAGTCCATTTGCATATATCCAGGTCACCAGGACTGGGAAGGCTGTGGCAGGGCCCTCTCAGGAGGGGAACCAGTGGCAGAGGTCCCCTTCATACCTCATGTGGCAGGGTGGCCTGGGGGGTCGGGGGAGCTTTTTACCTGAAACAAGGTGTCTGTTTGGAGGGACAGGTCCTGAGGCGCCGGTCCATTTAAAGTGTGGGCAGGTCGCAGGCCAAAGAAATAGTAGACCTTGGAGGGTGATTCCCAAGCTGGAGCTTAACTCAAGCCCAGGAACAGTAGCAGGGATGTAGGCCTGGCAGGGATTCCACATAGGAAGTAGGTACCAGCAGAACCCTCTGGAGTGAATTGGGGGCCATGGAGTGCTGAGGCGGAGGCGAGTGATCATGGCAGGAGTGACCTCAGCCCTGTACACCCATGCCAGCTGCTTGGAAGGTGGGTTGGAGCCTGGGTCATCAGGACAAATTCCTGGATGCTCTTGTGACTTGGGCCAATGCCCAGGGGTCCAGGTGGGGAGGGCAGCTCGCTTTCCCACACCAGTGAAAGGGGGGATGACCAGTGCCAAAGTAAAAGTGACCCACAGAGAAAAGAGAGGAAGGTTTGGCTTACGGGATCCATTATATGCCAGGAGATTGCAGGGATCTGTGTTTCAGTGTCTTGGGTAGAGCACCTGAGAGTAGAAGCGGTAGAAAAGGAGAATTCTTCAGTGTCTGCTAAATCCATGGTCTCTGCTCTTTGTTAGGGCCAGCCCAAATTGTAAAAACATTATAGCCCCATGGAGCTGCTTATTTATTTATTTATTAGAAAAGAATGGTGCCCCCTGTATTACTGGACTCATTTGTCATGCAGGTGGAAATAAAAGCCAGTTGGGGAGAAACAGTGGTTTGTGCCTTACTTGACTGAAAGGGGTGGGAGGTTAATGAAATGACATCTTTTTTCCCCCCACATATTTGCAGTCTAATTAATTTTCCATGAGTTTGCATTTCAGGGGCTGAATCCAGCCTGGTTGGAGCTGCAAGGGTCTTCCTGAAACCTCCGTAGGAAGAGGGAGGTGTCAGTCCAGTGGTGGGCTTGGGTGGTGATCCAGTGCTGAGATGGAGGAGGTAAAGTGTACAGAAATGAAGACGGTATGCAGGTAGGAGTCAATTGGTTTTCCCTGCTTTAGTACTGTGCAAAAGATCTCGAATGTTAGCGCTTTGAGTGCTCTCTTCTTTCTGCCATGTTGAAAGTATACCCCTAGACGAGGCAGGAAGGAGGGGTTACATTTGTAACATGATTGACATTTTTTCCCCCGCCCCAGACTAATTCCTGTGACAGAACTCCTGCCACCTCAGCTGGTGGTGCCACTCCTGTTATTTTCAAAGGGAAATTTGAAACCCATGACAGGAATGAGTGCTGAGAACAGTTGAGTGCGAGAGACTTTTCTGTTTGATTCTGTAATACCATCGTTTTGACATCAGGTCGATATAGTATTATGGATTCCTGATGTCAGAATGATGGTATTACAACTCTCAATCAGGATGGCTGTTCTATTTAAAAAAAAAAGATGGCAACCATATATTATAAAGGGGCAAACTTTAGATACAGACGCAGGCTTGTTGTGTATGGCTGCCCATACATTATCCTCTATGTCCTACACCTTTTTATTCAATTTTGGAGCACCCTCTTCCTCCAGTCTTGTAAGATGTCTTTTGCTCCCTATTTTGAATCTGCTTTATCTTTTTTTTTAGATTTGACATTAATAGAAGGAGTTCTCTTTTTAATACAGCTATCCCCAGGTTTTCATCAATATTCTCAGCTGTTTTTTAAACACTCGTTGTCTAGTAAGTTCAGGGAGCATGTGTATCTTTTGCCTGCCAGCTCACCCTACTCATAACAAACTCTGGCCAGAGCCAATAGGGCTGTCATGAGATGCCAAGTGACCAAAGTTACACGTGTGCATAGAAATTATTGAATGCCAGGCTGTAACTTGACCATTTTTTGGAGGTGTTGCACCAAATTTTCAACATGACCTTTTTGGGACCCCTCCTCATGAAGAGTGCCAGTGTCATTTTGTTCACTTGTCCCAAAAGATGATTTCACAGCGCGACCTCGCCATTATGTGCTACAGGTACAAAATCACATTTCAGCCTGGATGTGAAAAATGACAGCTGTACTGTTAAAAAGGAAGTATGCAAAAATTGCAATGTTGAAAATCTGGAGTGAAAGTATAAAACATTGGCAAAGTTAGGAGCGTGCATAGAAACTGCACAACGCACGCTCATAATACAGTCATTTTTTAGAGTTCTTTCACCAAATTTGCAACATGGGCTTTTTGGAGCCCCACTTCATGAACAGTGGTACTGTCGTTTCATTAATTGATTCAGAAAGGTGATTCTGCACAGCAACCACAAAAGCACCTTTCAGGACAGAGTAATGAAATGATAGAGACACTGGCCATGAGGTGGGGTCCCAAGATCCCCATGTTGAAAATTTGGGGCCAAAATTCAAAAAAATGGCTGAGTTATCAACTTAAGTTGAAAACCCCATTGAATGCCATTATAGCATGCTTACCTTTGATTCTTCAGTTTGCGATTCATCTTTGAAGAGTGCAGACGTGTTGCAGTCCAGAGAAGATGACAGTGCTGACCTCCGGAGGTAAGTATGGGTTAAAGGGGGGTACAGGGAGGTGGGTGCTCAGTGGGATGGTGGGGATGGGGAGGGGGAACTGGGGCGATGACGAGGGACCATTTTTTTACAGGTTAAAAAAAATCATGTTGGAGGAAGGTTTTCTTTATTTACAGGAATAAAACATATACATTTGGACACACTGTGGTGGGCTCCCAGTGTGCCACAAGAGTTGGGAGGGTGGGTACTTGATGCCAACATGGGAATTGGGCACCTCAATGTCGGCCGGGGGGGAAGAAAAACAAAAATGTGGGCACACTGAGGTGGGCTCCCAGTGTGTCACATCAGTGGGGGCGGGCACATACTGCCAACACGGGGATTGGGCACCCCGATGTCAGTGTGGTGCAAAGACCTACATTTGGGCACACTGGGGTGGGCTCCCAGTGTGCCACATGAGTTGGGGGGCCACAATAATGCTGACACGGGGATTGGGGGCCCCGATGTTGGCACAGGAGGACAGCAGCAGTGAGAGGGTTTTTCTACTGGTGGCAGTGATGCAATTGCGCATGTGTGACATTCGGCATGTATAGCTGTGATGCATTGCCATTCACAACATGACAGCGCCATGGAACTGAACATGTGCACAAGTCATGCATTCGCAGTTCATGCCCTGGAATACGGAAGTAACAGCCAAAATATTACGGCTTGTTATTCCGTAGCGGCCGATCGTGGTGAAGGGTTTCAAGCATCATTGGACTTTCGGAAATATACTTCCAAAAGTCCAACAGAAGGTTCCACGATCCGCTGATTTTGTAAGCTATGAGCCGATCCCAAAAGGGCTGTAGGCTCTGCCCACAGCTCTAATAAAAATGGTGTTAAACAATGGGTGTGGGTGTGAAAATGCTGCAGAGAATACTGGTGAAAACCTAAGTATAGCCACATTAAATGAAGCAAGTAGGGGAAATGGCCATCTTACAAGGCAGGAGGGAAAGGGCAATCTAAAGTGGAATAAAGAGGCACAGGACAAAAAGTTTCACCTTAACATGCACCGCTGCTAGCACTCCTAGCTCATGAAATTTTCCCAGAGCAACTTGTACTGGACAAACAGCAGATTGAAGATGAACAGTGGGAGATTGGAAGTCACGTAGATATAAACATAAGACAAGGGCTTCATCTAATTAACTGGGAAATAACTACTGGTTAAGGTTGAATCCAGTACATAAAATTTTCTGTTGCACACTCTTGTTTTACACAAGTGTGTTTGATAGAGAATTGCCTCATATTCAGACACAACAAACCACACTTGAACACCGACACAACTACACTCAGCGACTTCAAGGTGCAATTATTGCAATGCTGTGTACCTCAAGGTAAATGGAAGTACACTATGATGCCTTTAGCAGAACACAGCTGCTAGGTTGCTGACTGGCTTTTCAAGGTCATGTCATGTCTCCCCAGCACTGCATGACCTGCGTTGACTGCTGGTTAATTGGCATATCTCCTTTAAGGTCGGCTTGCCGACTTATAAGGTCCTACAGGGGTTGGGCTCAAGTTTCCGGAGTGAGCTCTTGCATCCTTGTGTGTCCTTGCATCCCCTTCATTCCACTGACAAAGGCCTTCTGATTATCCCAAAGGCAAGATTAAAAACCTTGGGGGAATCAGACATTTAATGTGGCAGGTTGGTCCTCTGGAATTCACTTCTGAGGGCCCTGAAGGAGGCTCCTTCAGTGGGACCCTTTAAAAGGGGACTTCAGGCATTCCTTTTTCGCCAAGCTTTTGGTGAGTAACTGCCTGTTATTTATCCAATCCCAGCCATGCGATTTGTGGTGTTTACTTATTTATTCTTTTAACTATTTATTAATTATATACAGTAGAGGATTGAATTGGCATGCTCCTAAGGGCTGTTATTTATGTAAATTCCTAATTGTCTGTGTTGTTTAGGAATGTCCTAGTGCACTTTTGTAATGGTGCCCTGAGCCTCCAGGGAAGGGTGCCAGATGTAAATGGACTTAACTACTACTACTTCTTTTCTTTCTGTCTGCTCTGCTAGTGCCCACCAACTGCAAAACCACCCAACGATCCTGTAAATTAGTCATTATTACAAAATAAAACTAGGGGCAGCGGGAGAACTCATTTTTCTTACACGCCCTTAGCATGTGATATCAGTATAGACTCCTCGAGTTTCTCTCTTGGGGTTTATGTGGTATCACAGACCTTGAGTGTGTATTGTCATGAGAGGTTGCCATTGCCACTGTGGTGTGCACCTCAAGTGCGACTATGGAGGTCATTGGGGGGTGGGCCTGTTGTTTGTGCCTCCATGCCTTCTCTGCTGATGGGCTCCTTCTTCAGTTCCAATGTGACCATGGTAGAGGTGGACCCAGGAGCACTGTCTCATGGAACGGCTCCTCCTCTTCCTGTGCCAGCAGGTGCAGACATTCACAAGATGTGCAGGGAACCCTCCCCAGGACTGGATGAGGATCTGTGGGAGAGCACCACCAGTTCCTGCTGCCCCTATTAGGATCACAAGTCCCAGACAGAACCCCGGTCCTCTGAGTGGGTGGCAAATGCCTTAACTACTTGGCCATCGGGACATACTGGAACATAAAGGTGAAAATGAAATAAAAAAAGGTATTCTGTATTATAGTGTAATAGCTGAAACATTATGTTTTAAAAATACATACGAACATATGAAATTTGCCAGCAGATAAAGGCCTAGAGGTCGATCAAGTCTGCTCGAATGTGCAGCTAGCACCCCTTATTCTGCAGCTGCCCCTCCCTTCCACCCTTCCCCTTCATTGACCCTCCCCCTTGTCCTGTCCCATCCCCTTTTGAAGCAGTTCACTGTTCTACTGGATACCACTTCTGCAGGTAACGCATTCCACCCAGCCACCACCCTTTCTGTAAAAAAGTGTCTCCTCATCTCCCTCCTGAACCTTCCTCCCTCCAGTCTCATATCATGGCCCCTTGTGTCCCTCCCCTCCCTTACTTTGAACAGCCCCTCTGTACCTGTCTTGTTTATTCCTTTCATGTACTTAAAGGTTTCAATCATGTCCCCCCGTCCCTCGTCTCCTCCAGTGAGTACACGTTCAACTCCCTCAGCCTCCTCTCGTATGATAAGTCCCCCAGCCCCTTGATCATCTTTGTCACCCTGCACTGCACCCCCTCCAGTAACTTAATGTCCCTCTTCAGATACGGGCATCAGTACTGCACACAGTACTCCAGGTGCGGTCTAACTAATGACCTATACAGTGGCAGAATCACCTCCTCCCTCCTCGAGGATATACCCCTTGCAATACAACCCAGCATTTTGTTGGCCTTTGCAGCTGCCTTCCTACATTGTGTCATTGACCCTGCAATGAGCACCCCCAGATCCTTCTCCTCCTCTGTCTGGGCTAGCTGCACTCCCCCCAGCTGGTAACTCCTCCTTGGGTTCTTCATCCCAAAATGCAGCACCTTGCACTTTTTGGCATTACACCCCAGTTGCCGGGTGTCTGACCAGGTTTCAAGCTTTGCCAGATCATTCTGCAACCCCTGCCATCCCCCTAGGTCATCCACCACTGCTCCTACCTTGGTATCATCAGCAAACAGACTGATCTTGCTCTTGATGTCCAATGTTATGTCTGCAATGAATATCCCAAACAACACTGGTCCCAACACCGAGCCCTGAGGGACACCGCTCATCACTACCCTTGGGTATGAGAGCTTCCCACCCACCACCCTCTGTTGCCTTCCCTGAAGCCAGTTCCCTACCCATCTCACCAGCTTTGCACCTGCCCCTGTGCCTACTAACTTACTTCCTAGCCTTCCATGCGGCACCGAGTCGAATGCCTTACTGAAGTTCAGATACAGGACATCCACTGCAGTACAGAGCTGCTCATTAGGAACACTGTGAAAACACATTCATACAGTTAGTAGCTGAATGGAGAAGTAAAATCTAGTATTGACTGATTCAGGCATCTGTTTTGTTATTCTTTTTTTTCACCCGTCTCTGACCAGGGACCCTTCCTGTCGACCTCCCCAGGCTGTTACCTGGCTTCTCCTGGACTCACCCATCACTTCTTATCCTAAATATATTTCTCCCCACCCCCATGGTCAGGGTGGCAGGACCCCCCAGTGCCCACCACAGAATGGATACAGATGGAGAATGTGCAGAGACTGCTACTGCAGGGCTCACAGGAGGCAGTATGGATCCAGATGGAGAATGTGCAGAGACTGTTACTGCAGGGCTCACAGGAGGCAGTATGGATCCAGATGGAGAATGTGCAGAGACTGTTACTGCAGGGCTCACAGGAGGCAGTATGGATCCAGATGGAGAATGTGCAGAGACTGTTACTGCAGGGCTCGCAGGAGGCAGTATGGATCCAGATGGAGAATGTGCAAAGACTGCTACTGCAGGGCTCCAGGAGGCAGTATGGATCCAGATGGAGAATGTGCAGAGATTGCTACTGCAGGGCTCACAGGAGGCAGTATGGATCCAGATGGAGAATGTGCAGAGACTGTTACTGCAGGGCTCACAGGAGGCAGTATGGATCCAGATGGAGAATGTGCAGAGACTGCTACTGCAGGGCTCAGGGAGGCAGTATGGATCCAGATGGAGAATGTGCAAGACTGCTACTGCAGGGCTCTCGCAGGAGGCAGTATGGATCCAGATGGAGAATGTGCAGAGATTGCTACTGCAGGGCTCACAGGAGGCAGTATGGATCCAGATGGAGAATGTGCAGAGACTGCTACTGCAGGGCTCGCAGGAGGCAGTATGGATCCAGATGGAGAATGTGCAGAGACTGCTACTGCAGGGCTCGCAGGAGGCAGTATGGATCCAGATGGAGAATGTGCAGAGACTGCTACTGCAGGGCTCGCAGGAGGCAGTATGGATCCAGATGGAGAATGTGCAGGGACTGCTACTGCATGGTTCACAGGAGGCAGTATGGATCCAGATGGAGAATGTGCAGGGACTGCTACTGCAGGGCTCACAAGAGGCAGTATGGATCCAGATGGAGAATGTGCAGAGACTGCTACTGCAGGGCTCCCAGTGCCCTCTGCAGTATGGATCCAGATGGAGAATGTGCAGAGACTGCTACTGCAGGGCTCACAGGAGGCAGTATGGATCCAGATGGAGAATGTGTAGGGACTGCTACTGCAGGGCTCACAGGAGACAGTATGGGTCCAGATGGAGAATGTGCAGAGACTACTACTGCAGGGCTCGCAGGAGGCAGTATGGATCCAGATGGAGAATGTGCAGAGACTGCTACTGCAGGGCTCACAGGAGGCAGTATGGGTCCAGATGGAGAATGTGCAGGGACTGCTACTGCAGGGCTCGCAGGAGGCAGTATGGATCCAGATGGAGAATGTGCAGAGACTGCTACTGCAGGGCTCACAGGAGGCAGTATGGGTCCAGATGGAGAATGTGCAGGGACTGCTACTGCAGGGCTCGTGAGAGGCAGTATGGATCCAGATGGAGAATGTGCAGAGACTGCTACTGCAGGGCTCACAGGAGGCAGTATGGGTCCAGATGGAGAATGTGCAGGGACTGCTACTGCAGGGCTCGCAGGAGGCAGTATGGATCCAGATGGAGAATGTGCAGAGACTGCTACTGCAGGGCTCACAGGAGACAGTATGGATCCAGATGGAGAATGTGCAGAGACTACTACTGCAGGGCTCGCAGGAGGCAGTATGGATCCAGATGGAGAATGTGCAGAGACTGCTACTGCAGGGCTCACAGGAGGCAGTATGGGTCCACATGGAGAATGTGCAGGGACTGCTACTGCAGGGCTCACAGGAGGCAGTATGGATCCAGATGGAGAATGTGCAGAGACTGCTACTGCAGGGCTCACAGGAGGCAGTATGGGTCCGGATGGAGAATGTGCAGGGACTGCTACTGCAGGGCTCGCAGGAGGCAGTATGGATCCAGATGGAGAATGTGCAGAGCCTGCTACTGCAGGGCTCGCAGGAGGCAGTATGGATCCAGATGGAGAATGTGCAGAGACTGCTACTGCAGGGCTCCCAGTGCCCTCCGCAGTATGGATCCAGATGGAGAATGTGCAGAGACTGCTACTGCAGGGCTCACAGGAGGCAGTATGGATCCAGATGGAGAATGTGCAGAGACTGCTACTGCAGGGCTTGCAGGAGGCAGTATGGATCCAGATGGAGAATGTGCAGAGACTGCTACTGCAGGGCTCGCAGGAGGCAGTATGGATCCAGATGGAGAATGTGCAGGGACTGCTACTGCAGGGCTCGCAGGAGGCAGTATGGATCCAGATGGAGAATGTGTAGGGACTGCTACTGCAGGGCTTGCAGGAGGCAGTATGGATCCAGATGGAGAATGTGCAGATACTGCTACTGCAGGGCTCACAGGAGGCAGTATGGATCCAGATGGAGAATGTGCAGGGACTGCTACTGCAGGGCTCACAGGAGGCAGTATGGATCCAGATGGAGAATGTGCAGAGACTGCTGCTGCAGGGCTCCCAGTGCCCTCCGCAGTATGGATCCAGATGGAGAATGTGCAGAGACTGCTACTGCAGGGCTCACAGGAGGCAGTATGGATCCAGATGGAGAATGTGCAGAGACTACTACTGCAGGGCTCGCAGGAGGCAGTATGGATCCAGATGGAGAATGTGCAGAGACTGCTACTGCAGGGCTCACAGGAGGCAGTATGGATCCAGATGGAGAATGTGCAGGGACTGCTACTGCAGGGCTCGCAGGAGGCATTATGGATCCAGCTGGAGAATGTGCAGGGACTGCTACTGCAGGGTTCACAGGAGGCAGTATGGATCCAGATGGAGAATGTGCAGGGACTGCTACTGCAGGGTTCACAGGAGGCAGTATGGATCCAGATGGAGAATGTGCAGGGACTGCTACTGCAGGGCTCACAGGAGGCAGTATGGATCCAGATGGAGAATGTGCAGAGACTGCTACTGCAGGGCTCCCAGTGCCCTCCACAGTATGGATCCAGATGGAGAATGTGCAGAGACTGCTACTGCAGGGCTCGCAGGAAGCAGTATGGATCCAGATGGAGAATGTGCAGGGACTGCTACTGCAGGGTTCACAGGAAGCAGTATGGATCCAGATGGAGAATGTGCAGGGAGTGCTACTGCAGGGCTCGCAGGAAGCAGTATGGATCCAGATGGAGAATGTGCAAAGACTGTTACTGCAGGGCTCACAGGAGCCCAGAATTCATCTTACTTGGTTTAGGTGTTTCTGATTTTCTGTCCCACTCCCACAGGACGGTGGTGGCGGGGGTGCGTAAGTGCATGCCACTCATTGTGCTCCATTACATGAAGCTGCTCTGACTGCACTGCCACTTGTGATCACCCAGGAGGCAGTATTGCAGCAGAGCCAGCTGCCCTCCCTCCATGCAGGAGAACATCCTCTGGGATGATCACTCCCCTTCCCCAGCCAGTACCCGACTAACCAGGCTCATCTCTGGACTTGGGGTGCGGGTATCTCAAGTGGAAGCCCTCACCACTTCGCCAATGGACTGGCTATGTATGCTGTAAAATGTATTATATAGTATTTCCTGCAGTAAAAAACACCCGAATGAATGGGAGGGCTTTTGTCAAGCAACACCAGTGTGATATATACGGTACCCTTCTGTGTTCTTAGTTTTTTTCTCCCCATTTATATTTATGGATTCATTTTTAATTTATTTACTTGGTAACCAGGGTGCCCTTTGGCAAGTGACTGCTTGTTTCCGAGGATGACCCGGGGAAGTCTTACAGCACAACATCAAGTTTATATAGCGGATATCAGTTTCCACCAGTAATGCAATAACAGCAGCATAATAAGGTCAGGGGAAGATTAAACTTGTATTGGAAGTTAGATATGGTTTTACATTCCACAAGCAGTATGGGGAGACAGTTCTTTAGTTTAACTGACTAGAATGAAAAGATTCTTTATGCACAGTTTCTTACTCCAAGCCCTTTTGTACCGAACAGACAGGGCTTTTCTTGAGTAATATCTAACTGCTGTTCTCTTCTGTTCTCTGTACTTTGATTGGTTCTTCCCATTTCTTGTGTTGTCCTTCTACTATCACTGCATTTTTCACTGTCTCTTGATCTTTTTTCCTTTATTGATTTCCCTCTCACAAACACCGTAGCCAGCGTATCAAGTTTGTGGTCCAGTGCTATACTGAAAAATGGCATGGATGCATGGGTGGGTGTTGCAAAATCATGGTGGCTTAAAAGAAAAGGATGGGTACCCCATGCATATGTAGTATAGTTAACCTCTGACCATGAAGAACAAGGTTGTTAGAGCACTGAGGAGGTTCTTATTACATCACAGACCTATGACAGTGAAGCTCGAGTCATACTGTGATACCACTAGATCCCTGAAATGTCCTTGCAACCCTGTTCTTATCGTAAGGGGCTTTTATTCTTTTATAATACACGGTTTGCCCATTTTGTAAACACAATGTATTTAAACACAAAACCAGGAAGGAACCTTGCATTCAACCAATCAGAAAAGCACACTGAAACACAAGCTGCTTGATATTAAATCTGTTAAATACAAATTAAGTTGCTTACAGTGTGAACACAGGTGACTTCACCCAAAGGTTGGGTGTAAGTTGTGGGTGAAGCCACCTGTGTTCATACTGTAAGCAACTTAATTTATATTAAATTGACTTAATACCAAGCAGCTTAGAAACATAGAAGTTGATGGCAGAAGGAGACCGCTAGGTCCATCTAGTTTGCCCATTTGTTTTAGACCTATTTTGACACTCTAGTTACCCTTTGTAGTCAGGGCTCCCTTGTGTCTATCCCATGCATTCTTGAATCCCCCCCCCACAATGTTGACCCCCACAACCTCTTGGGGCAGGTTGTTCCAGGCATCCACCACTCTTTCTGTGAAGAAAAACTTTCTGGTGTTGGTAGAGAACCTCCCTCCTTGCAGCCTGAGGTCCTGTCCCCCTGGTCCTGGAGCCCTTGAAGTGAAAAAGTTCCTGTGCCTGTACCTTGTTAATGCCTTTTATGTACTTGAATGTTTCAATCATGTCCCCTCTCTCTTTCTCTCTCTTCTCTGCCCCAGGGAGTACATACTCAGTTCCCTAAGTCTTTCCTCGTAGGACAGGTACTGCAGACCCTGAATCATTTTTGTCATCTTTCTCTGTACTGTTTCCACCCAGTCAATGTCTTCCTGAGGTGAGACCTCCAGAATTGGACTCCGTATTCCAGGTGAGGCCTCACCAGTGATCTATACAGTGGTAGTATCACCTCTCTCCTCCTGCTCGTGATTCCTCTCCCAATGCAGCCCAGCATTCTGTTGGCCTTCAATGTTGCCTTCTCACACTGCGTACTAACTTTCAAGTCATCTGAGATTATGATTCCCAGATCTCGTTCCTGGTTTGAGGCCACCAGTCTTTTGCCTCCTAGGTAATACTCCTTTTTTGGAGTTTTATTTCCTATGTGCATGACCTTGCACTTTATGGCATTAAATCTCAGCTGCCACACTCCAGACCATTCTTTTAGTTTCTTGAGGTCAGCTTCCATCGTGCTCACTCCTTCTGAGGTGTCGACCCTGTTACATATCTTAGTGTTGTCTGCGAACAGACACACCTTCCCTTCCAGTCCATCAGTGTTTGCTATAAAAACATTGAAGAGCAGAGGCCTCAGCACTGAGCCCTGGGGCACCCCGCTGGTCACCCTGCCTTCCATCGATTGCATTCCATTAACCTGTACCCTCTAGGTTCTGCCTTGTAACCAGTTTTGTACTCATCTGACTACTTCTGGACCAACCCCTGTGTGGTCAAGCTTCTTTATCAGCCTTCTGTGTGGAACCGAGTCGAAGGCCTTACTAAAGTCTAGGTAGACCACTTCTACTACCCCACCGTCATCCACTATTTTTGTAGTGTAGTCAAAAAACTCGAGCAAATTTGACTGGCATGACCTACCTGCTGTGAAACCACACTGTTTAGGGTCTTGTTGGCTGTTAGTTTCAAGGAATTATATGATCCTCTGTTTGAGTATTTTCTCCATTAATTTCCCTACTATAGATGTGAGGCTCACCGACCTGTAATTACTAGCCTCTTTGCAACTGCCTGATTTGTGAAGTGGAACCACTATTGCCTTTTCCAATCTTCGGGTAACACACTGCTCTTCAAGGATTTCATGAATAGAAGTGCCAGAGGGGCTGCTAATTCTGCCCCCAGTTCCTTAAAGATTCTGGGGTGCATCTTGTCTGGTCTCATGGCTTTGTCTGCTTTTAGTTTGTTTAGTGCCTCCCATACTTAGGCTTCTGTAAAGGGACTCGTGTCTACTCCTGGTCCTGGGGTGTTGTGTTTTTTCAAGGCTGGGCCATCCCCTGGGCCCTCTCTGGTAAACACCAAACAGAAGTATTTGTTGAGGATCTCATCTTTCTCTGGGTCATGTTTGGTGCATTTTCCTTTTTCAGTAGCTAACTTTACTATTCCCCTTTTGCCTTCCTACGTTTCTTAATGTATCTAAAAAATTATTTGTCTCCTCTCTTTTCCCCTTCTGCTATCTTTTCCTCTGTCTGGGCTTTTGTCTTTCTAATTTGTTTGTTAGACTCTCTCATTTTTTCCTTGTACAACTCCCAGTCTTTCTCAGTTTTGGTTTCCTGGTATATGCTGTACGCCTTCTTTTTTCTTTGACTGTGGTAGCCACTTCCTTGGACAACCATAGAGGATCTCTTTTTCTTTTTGCTTTGCTATGTATCTGGCACATTGATCTGTGGCAGTCTTTATTGCTCTCGTAAGTGTCCCCTACATGACCTCCACCTCCTCAACCTATATTTCCATTAACTGGCTACTTATGTTGTTCCTCATTTTTTTGGAAGTCAGCCTTTCTGAAATCTAACACCTTTGTCGTAGAGTGGCTGGTGTTCTGTGTTGTGTTTGCCTTAAAGCTTACCATATGATGGTCGCTGTCACCCATATGGCATCCCACTTTGATGTCCTTGATCGTTTCCGAGTTTGTGAGGACAAGCTCGAGAATGGCATCTCCCCTTGTTGGAGTTTTAACAAGCTGGCACAGTCCCACATCTCGTAGTGATAATAAGAATTCCCTATTTCTTTTTGTTGCTGCCATTAGTGTGCTTCAGCTAATATCTGGTAGGTTGAAGTCCCCCACCAGCATTAGTTCACCTTTATCAGACATTTTGTGGATTTCCTCTATTAGGTCTTTATCTCCTTGATTTGGGAGCCTGTACATGACATCGATTCTGAAAGGTCTTCCCTTGCTCATGTCTACTGTTAGCCACTGTGACTCGAAGGCTCCAGGTTGCCCTTTTATTTCTGTGGCTTTTATTTCCTCCTGAATGTAAATGGCTACGCCCCCCTTTCTTTTTTTGCCCTGCCTATCTTTCCTGAATAGATTGTAACTGGGAATGGCCGTATCCCATGTGTGATTTTCCTTGAACCACATTTCTATTACAGCCACCCAGTCCAAACTTTCTGTTTCCAAGATGGCTGTGAGTTCAGGAAGTTTGTTGGTTAGACTCCTAGTGTTTGCAACCATTGCCTTCCAGGAATGTACGTCTTCTTTGGTGTGAGGTTGTACCCTCTTCCTGGACTGCTCCAGTTTGCTGTTTCTGGCCAAGAAATTTTGGAGGTTGCTGGTTCGGGCAGATGTTGGCTCTGATTTGTTTTCTGAGGATGTATGCGCATATTTGGCATTTTGGGGAGTGCTGACCAGCCCACTGACGGCAGGAGTGTGAGCTGCATCATACTCACCTTTATTTAGTCTAAACTACCTGTATAGACATCAAATTTTTGTCCGAGTGCTCGCATACCTTCTCTGTTTAGGTGCAATCCATCGTATTTAAAAAAAAGCTCTTTCCCAATCGTTATGCCAGTTCTCTATGTAGTGGTATCCCTTGTCTTGGCACCAATCACGCAGCCATGAGTTGAATTCACCCACTTCAAGTTCTCTGACTTGCTTGGTGCTTTTTCCTTTTTCCCACACTTGCAGCACTTCTGAGAAGGTTAATTTGGACAGAAGGGAAGACAGTTTGTTGGCCAGGTCCTCGAAGGGATTCTTGGCCTCCTGAACTGTGTGATTTGCCAAGTCATTGGTACCAAGGTGTACTGCTATATGTATAACATTCCCCAATTCCTACACAATTGTCTTTATACAGTTAGTGTCCCTACTTGCAGAGGCTCCTGGTAGACGCTTTACCATGATGTCACTTTTAACATTTTGTGTTAGGTGGTGTTTCACTCCTCGGGTCATGGAATCCCCGATTATGAGAATTTTGCTTTTGTTTATATTTGTGTCATTTTTATTTTGAGTTTTAGTATTTTTGTTGTTATTGCATTTGGTTTTGTTATTGTTGTTGGTTATATTTTGAGTATTAGTATTTTTGGTTTTATAGTAGTTTGTATTGGTTTTTAATTGGTGTGTTAGCCTTTTTTGGTGGTTTGATTTCTTTACCTTGTAATACTTTGTCTGTGGTTGGTAGCAGTGGAGTGAACCTGTTTTTTGTTTGGATGGCCAGGAAATGCTCCTGGTTTTTGGCTTCCTTCCTGGGCCTCCTATGATGCCTCTTTTTCCTTACCACCTGCCAGTCCCTGGGCCCTACCTTGAGTCCTAGCCCCTGGCTGACATGCTGGTACTGTTGGGGGGGGGTTGAGGAGGTGTGCTATAGAGTTCCCTGTATTGGAGGTTGTATATAATAGTCCAAACATCCTGTAATTGGGCTGCAAGATCTGCCATGGTGCAGCACACATGGCAGGGTCCTGGTTGCCATTTGTAGATCCTACTGTACAGTGCACCGCAGTTTTCACAACTGACAAGGTCCATTTTTTTTTTAGTTGAGAGATAGTACTGATTCCTGTTTCTTGGCAGGAAGTATGGACAAAAAGGAAACAAAACAGTGAGTTGCTTTTTTTGGACCTTACTACCTCCCATCAGATGTTGTGGGTGGCGCTACATGCTGCTTTGAGTTTTGCTTGTAGCGCTTCAGTCGGCAGACCTGCATGCAAGAGTGTGGGAGAATTCAAATCTCCTACTTGCACTTCCTTCAGGTGAAAATCAGTGAAGCTCAGCAGACATTAAGGCTAGGGGCTGGACCACACTTGGCATATGCCTCCTAGGGTTGCCCTTTGTGTCTGAGCTGTTCTGCTGGAGAGAATTGAAAGACAGAAAAAAATAATTATTTCTAATTTTTTTGTTTTTGTTTTGCCTTCTGGTCAGTTCAGGTAGGAAGTGGGCGGTGACATGCAGAACCTGTATAGGAAGAGGACCTGGGGGTGGGTGGGATTAGGGAGAAGGGTGGGGGCAGAACCTTTGTTTCTCCTTTCTGCTGAAAAAACAATCAGTTTATTAAGGTCTGCCACCTAGTAGCACAACTAGAGACTGGATGAAAGGAGGTCTCTCTCCCAGTTGGTGAAGATCAGTGAAGCTCAGCAGACAGTAAGGCTGGGGGCTGGACCACACTTTGCATATGCCTTCTAGGGTTGCCATTTGTGTCTGAGCTATTACTTTTGGTTGTTTCTGGATGAGGGTTTTCTATTAGCTGACCACTATTTCAGTAGTGGGTACAGCAGACAGTAAGACTAGGGGCTGGACCACTCTTGGCGTATGCCTCCTAGGGGTGCCCTTTGTGTCTGAGCTGTTGCTTCCAGCTGAGAGCTTTCTGTTAGTCAGCCACTATTTCAGTAGTGGTACAGCAGTACAAATGCTGATTTACATACAGCAGCCAGGAATTCTGGGTAAGTGTTCCAGCTGCTCCATATGCTGAGAGAGCAGCCACTGGCTGGATCTGAGCAGAGTGGTCGAGGAGATACGTCACCTCAGCAGAGATAGGAGCCCAGACTGTGCACTTCAAGGGAGATTCAGCCAAGTAGAGCTGCTGTCAAGGAATCCCAGCTTCTGCAGCTGTCGGAGCCTGCCTTCCCTGCATGATTGGTCTCTCTCCTCCCCGTCGGTGAAGATCAGTGAAGCTCAGCAGATAGTAAGACTAGGGGCTGGACCACACTTGACGTATGTCTCCTAGGGTTGCCCTTTGTGTCTGAGCTTGTGCTACAGTGTGCTTTTCTGGTTGGGTTGAGCGTGGTGTTTGACTTCAGGGCTGACTGCCCTTTTAACCCTGCACCAACCCAGCACCACAGTATTCACAGATCAAGCCTTCCTGAACCTTCTATTTAAAGATCAATGGCAACCATTTTACACATTGTTTAAACAACGCCTAAAAGTCTAAATTCAAGTCCCTGTGTTATGAGAAGTGTTTCCTGATAATTTCATGCTATTTGGTCTTGTGATTTTCTTTAAATCAGCATTTAATAACCTGTTCTGCACTAACTGAAAACAGGTTGTTTTATTCCCTCTGACTGAGCCTTGGAGAGTGATGACATCATATTGGACTAGGCTACAACTTCAGCAGTGTAAGTACCTGCTTGACTGACAAGCTGTTAACTTCCCAATTAGAACACTCTGTGAGGTAATTGTTTGTTGTCCAGGGTTTTTAAAAACTCAGTCTCTGGTGTTTGTTCAGATGAATTAGCTGAAAATCCATATTTTGTTCTTCTAAAGAGCTGATCATTCGAGCTTCAGTGCTGAATTTAAGTGATATGCATTTGAGAAATCGGCTTATCTGTATCACAGCTGCTGCCAGTTCTTTCTCATTAAAACTCTGTTTTTTTCTAGCTACATAACATGGAGTTGTTTGTTTAATGGATATAAAATAAATCTAAAGTTTATTAATTCATACAAGCAGTTTGATATAGCCTCAATAAATAGGTACATGGAAGAACTATGTTTCTTCCTCTCAGTTTGACAGTTGCCTTCCACACTCAGCTATTTCAGGCAAATGTACAATATGAACTCACAAATGTCAGTTCTTTGATGGTTTCTGTGTGAAAAAACATAATGTATAACTAGAAACAATGCATAACATCCTGACGCCCCTTGTCTCCTGCACCATAGTTGAGGCAGCTGGACTCTGATGCCCTGTCTTCTGCCCCCACAAGCCCTCTGTCTCTTGCCCCACATTCGAGGCCACTGCACCCTGCTGCCCACTGTCTTCTCCCACACAGTTGGGGTTGCTGAACCCTGTTGCCCACCACAGTCAGGGCTACAGCACCATGCTTCCCCATGCCAGAGCAGTTAGGGTTATTGCAACCTGCTATCCACTGTCCCCCAAACCCACAGTTGGGGACATTGCACCTGTTGCCTCCTTGTTCCCATCTCTGCAGTCAGGGCTGCTGAACTCTGCTATACCTTAGGGTTCATTGTATCTTTCCTCTAGAGTTGGGGCTGCTGCACTATGCTGCCCCATGCTGTCAGAGGTGGGGCTTTTACTTCACCCTGCTATCCACATCCAATGTCCTAAATGAGCTGGGCTGCTGCACCATAGTACCCCATCCCACAGTAAGGGCTGCTGTACCCTGATGCCCCCTGTGTCCTGCCCCACAGTTAAGTCTTCTGCACCATGCTGTCCACAGTCCCCTACTACCATAGCCAGGGCTGTTGGCACCCTGCTCCAGACTATTCTGGCAGGACTGCTGTGGCCTACTGAGCCCTAGATCCCCTTACCTCTACAGTTAGGACTGGTTTACCATGTTGCCACTTGCCACAAGGGTTAGGACATTTGCTGCCCCCTGTCCTCTACCCCCATAGTTGTGTCAGTTCCACCCAGGTGTGGCTGCTACAGCTTGGGCTGCTGTACCCTAACACCTCCCTTGTCTCCTGACCAAACAGTTGGGACTTCTGCACCCTAATGCCCTCTGCCCTTCACCCCCATAATACAAGATGAAAGCATTTTTCTGTTTTTTTTTGTGCAGTGTAGTAAAAAAATCTGACTTTGGTGGCAGGGAGCAGCATGATGCAGCCGCCCTAACTGTGGAATCATGGGGCATTGGAGGAATTGAGTTGTAGGGTGCAAGAGGGTACATCAGCTCTGACTGTGTAGACAGGAACAGGGTGCAACAACTCTGGCTATGGTGGTGCAAGACAGACTACAGCGTGGTGAAGAAGCCTTGATTGTGGGGCAGAACAAGGGGGTGGGGCAGCAGGGCACAACAGCCCTGACTCTGGAATAGGATGTGCATGGTGAAGCAGCCCTGCCCATTTGGGAAAATGGAGGTAGGTAGCAGGGTGCAGTAAAAGCCCCACCTCTGGTGGCATGGGCATCATGGTGCAGCAGCTCCAAATGTAGAAGCAGGGGGCATGGGATTCTAGGGTATAGAAGTGCACAGTAGCCCCAACTGTGGTGACAGGAACAGGGTGCAGTAACTCTGATTAAGGGGGTGGGGGACACATGGCCGCAGTAGGGTGCAGTAACTTCAACTGTTCAGGCAGGGGGCAACAGGGTGCTGAAGCCCTGATTGTTCAGGCAGGACATGGGGCAACAGTGTGCAGCAGCCCTGACTCTATGGGACAAGAGAATGGGCAGCAGGGTGCAGCATCCCTGAATTTGGGGCAGGAGACAGGGGGCATGTGAGGCAGATGATATGGGGCAGCAGAGTGCTGCTGCCTCAACTGTAGGTAGAAGATGGCATCAGGATCTGGTTATACATATGCATGATGTAGTTTAACTCATAAACCATCAAAGAACTGAAATTTGTGAGTTCATACAGCACATGTGCCTGAAATAGCAGTGTGTGGCAGGCACCTGTCTGTCAATCTGAGAGGAAAATAATGTTCTTACATGAACCTATTTATTAAGACTACATTAAAAAGACAAACTACTTGTATTAACTAACAAACCTTAGACATTTTATATCCATTAAAAAAACAACCTTGTGTTATAGCTAGAGAAAAACACAGAGTTTTGATGAGAAAGAACTGGCAGCAGCTGTGATACAGATAAGCTGATTTTTCAAATGCATACCACTTCAGTTCAGCACTGAAACTCAAATGATCAGCTCTTTAGAAGAACAAAATGTGGATTTTCAGCTAATTCATCTGAACAAATACCGGACTGAGTTTGTAAAACCCTGGACAGCAAACAAATACCTCACAGAGTGTTCTAATTGGGCAGTTAACAGTTCATCAGTCAAGCAGGTACTTACACTGCTGAAGCTGTAGCCTAGTCCAATATGATGTCATCACTCTCCCATGCTCAATCAGAGGGACAGAAACAGCCTGACTGTTTTCAGTTAGTGCAGAACAAGCTAACAAATGCTGCTTTAAAGCAAACGGAAAAACCAAATACCACGTAACTTTCAGGAAACACTACTTATGACACGGGGACCTGAATTTAGGCCTTTTTATGCTTTTTTTTACAATGTGTAAAATGGTTGCCATTAATCTTTAAACTCCAAGCCTTCCAGAAGTTCTAAATAGTGTTGGGGGGGTAGGGTGTCTGCCAGTGCCAAGGTGTACCCAACGGGACAGCTGTTCAAGTTCCCAAGCTGATGTGGGGAGAAAAGGTGATTGTTGATAAGGTGTTTTCCTTTGTCTCCATGGAAACCCATTCTTCACATTCTAAGTCATTCTATATGGTTCCGAGGAAAGAACAGCCTTCACAAACCACTAGTAAAATGAGCTGATTATGTATTATAAATGCTTTAGGGGGCACTTTGTAATGTATTGCCTATACAGAGGTGGATCTTGAAATGTAATACGGGGTTGATAGATTCTTTATGGTGTTTGGGAAGAAGAACCCTCTAATTTAGCACAAATAGTAACACAACAATTTAAAGTTCAAAGGGACTTTAGATCCGTCATGAAGCAGGCATGAAATAACTCTGCTGTGCCAATGTGTACCAATTCTATGATGTCCCCTGGATCCGCCACTGATATGTAATTCTTCATGTTGCTTACAATACGTAATAAGCGCATTGTGAAAATGTTTGTGTATTTTGTTGGGTTCAGCCCTTGAACGCTGTATTAATGGTGGGTATTAGCCTAAGCACCTGTTGCAGGACTTGAATCCATGATCAGCCAGTCTTCCTGGCCCAGAGCTATGAGTGCTACCAGCTAAGCCACTGATACCAGAACTGGCAGTGTTCCATTTTACATGAGGCAATGCCTGTTGGAACTAAATCCTGATTCACTGACTTCAGACATTATGTTTATAATTCTTACAAATGTTATAATATTTTCCAGTTTTTAAATTAAAAATAGATTTTACTGAGTACTGCAAAGACAATACATCTAATAACTGTCAAACAAAAACTTCCAGACTGCTGAAAAAATGACTTCATTGCCCCACAGACAGGCACGCAAAATGAGAAAAACAATTTCTAGATGACTTTTCCCAGCAAATAGTATTTCAGCAATAGTTTTGCTCTCTGTAGGAGCAGGTTTAATAAATAAGCCAATAGCTAACATCATAGTTTCTTAATAAAATATATATATATATATCTTTTTTTCATTAAACCCACAAGATGCTGTACACATGCCGTGAAGTTCATAGAAAGAGTGGTGGATTCCTGGAACAGCCTTCCAACGGAGGTGGTGAGGGCAAAATCAGTAGTGGGGTTCAAGAATGCATGGGATAAGCACAAGGGAATCATAGTGGAAAGGAAGGGGGGAAGGAGAAAGAGCTATAGATCAGGTGTGGTCTGTGGTAATTGTGTAGGAAAGGAGGAATGGGCACACTGGATGGGCAAAGTGGTTCTTGCCTGCCATCACGTTCTTTGTTTCTATATTTAAATGTTTAATTTATCTGGCATTGAACTAGTTTTACTTTGCAATGGCAACAGTTTGCATGGTCTATAGAATGAACGTCTACCTAAAATGATTTTCCTCAATGAACTTTAGTGAGTATAAATTATCTTTTAAGTTATGTTGTGGGTTGCAAACTGTATGTTATATTCTAATGTCACCTCAGAAACTATCATTTGATTCAAGTGTTTCTGCAAATGAAATGATGAAACTACAATAAAAAAAATACTTTAAAATTAATGCTTCCTTTTCCTAATGGCCTTTTTTGGGGGTCAAAGTGAAAGGCAAAGTAAATGAAGGGTTTGTATTTTTGTTGCCATGACTGACCGAGGTCATGCTGAGGCACCTGTACTGATATATAATATTCGATTTTATTATGTTATAAAATGGATTTGAAAAGTCATGCATCCTGATAGGTCGTTACCTGTACATTAGATTTGTCTAATGCACAGTTAAAAACAAGTACTCTAAACCATGATGCACTACGAGAGAAACCAATGTGCCATATATAACCCTCGTATTTTAAACAGCTGCCACTCCCCCCTTAGTAAGAAGAACTACATTTAAAAAAATGGACCATCCCAGCACAAAACAATTGGATGAATTTTCAAAACATGTGACAAAACAAACAGATGGTAGATGTAGATGTTGATGCTCAGTGGAAGTGCGTTGCACTTCCACACTGGCAATCCAGGTTCAGTAGCAAGCCTGGGGGGCCATGATCAGATGGCCACATTGAGGAATGCGCAAGTCAGCTGGGGAGGGACACAGTTGGGCTCTGGCACCACAGCAGCCCCTCAAGGCAAGCTGGTGGAACTACCTCCCTTGCAAAAGGTGGGGTCAGCCCTGTGCATGCGCTGTTGCTGAGGTCACCAGTAGACTGCACCCGATATCTCAGGGTGATGGGAGGGAGAAAAAGCACAAAATAGTATGTTCTTTGGCCATCATTAATGATGATCCCCCTGTTTCTTCAGTCTCGCTCCATATGGATCCCCACTAGACACAATGGTGAGGGGACCGGCAATCAGGCTGAGGCCAGTAAGGAGACCCATCGGAAGGGAGCAGGTGACAGTCGAGGGTTGAACAGTTCCATGAAAACAAAATAGCAAAAAAAACATAAAAATAGTAGGTGTAAGCTCACCTGATATGTTAAAGTTTGATATTTAAACAAAATGGTGTTGGCTCACATAATGTTCATTTCTGAACCTCTCCCTGGCCGCTGCTATGCTCAGCGAGAAACTCTGTGCCAGAGTCACTCCCAGTTCAGTTAACGTTTTGCAAGCCGATGACAGTTTTAAAAGTATTCCTGCTCTCAGAACTGTGCTGTTTTGATTTTAGAATACGAGTTAAAGTGATTGCCCTCATTGTAGTTACATTAGAAATGGTAATCCTGTTATACTGTATTATACTGTATTGCTCCAAAGTGTTATGTATCTACTGGTGTGATACTGTTTCATCAAGGGCATCAATGGTAGGTATTTGCTATTAAATGCAATAAAAATTCAAATGTATTTCTGCTCTCAACATAGCACATCTCTTGCATAGAGATGGCAAAGTCAGAAAAATCCACTGTGCAAATTAATTTGCGCAATTCGCAGAGGTGAATTTGTGCAATTTGCACAATTCATGGAGTGTGAATGGTGTAAATTTCACTACAAAGCACAAAGTTTTGCCCATGAATTTCATGTTTCACAGTGAATCCATGCAATTTGCACAATTTACAGTGAAATATGTGGTAAAATTTGCACAATTCACTCAAAGCCGAAGTTCCGAGGGTCAGGGGAGGCTTTGCGAAGTTTCACAAAGCGCAAATTTCATTGCTTTGCGCCAACTTTGACAGAAAATTTTTACTTTGCCACATCTCTGCTCATGCAGAACCTTGTACCAGAGCCATCTGTCTTTGTTTCTGTAGGCGATATGTACAGTATTACTGTGTTTGTCTTAAAATTCGTAATAAACTTTGAGAAAAAAATTATGTCAGGTGTAGAAATGCACCAACAGTATATGAAGTCTAGAGAAGAATTATGCTATTTACATATTAATGTAAATATTTATAAAGATATGGGGCACAACAATACATGAAATATAAACTAAATTATGTAAAAATATACTTTTTTCAAAAGTGTTCCAGGCTTTTTAAAACATTAGTTTAGTTTTTAGTTTTTGTTGCCCAGGAAAGGAGGGCTAGGCAGTTCTGCCTATTTTTCAGCCCTGTCCCAGAGGGAAACCAACTGAAATGGAACCTGATTTTTCTGTTGGTGGTATTGTTAATGAATTGGGGGGTACACTGGCCAGGGCACCGGGGAAATTCCCCTGCTCTGCTGCAAGGAGCATAGTGTTGCTTCTGAGCATGATGGAGGAATCCAGTCTGGAGTTGGAGGACGATGGAGGAGGAGGTACAGCAGGAGCACATATAGGTGCTGTAGACATGTTATGAAAACTCAGGATGGGAATGTACAGGAGATGCAAGAAGATACTAGTGTGGATATCACCACGGATGTGTCAAATATGTCGGAGGTGGAGAAAACGCTATAACAAGAAAAATCGCTACTTCAAACCAAGTTGTTGAAGCTTGAAAAAAAGCTTCACGAGGCTAAAACTAAACAGGAGGATGAAAAGAAGCATGAATGTCTGTCTGAAAACTCACCTGGAACAGCGACTGCAGTTTCAACAAAAGTATTTGTATTTGGTGTGGGACCCAAAGCCCCGGATCACACTCCAGCTCCTGCGGTCTCAGAACCAACACAGCCACCGTCTGTCGAACCAGAAAAATGGTCACCAGCAAGAGCCTTGCTAGGAGCAAGCTGTATACTGTTGGCAACAGGCTCATGGCTACCTGATAAGAATATTGTGATTGCTAGAGTAGAACAAAATGCGGTGGAAAATAGCTCCACAGAAACGTAGTTCCCGGTCTTCGATGATGGCCCTGGGACTTCAGCAAACAGAGAGACGACAGGTACTATTTCCTATTCACATTGCAATAGCATATCTAAGGTTTTTTATGATGCACAGCCTGGTGATTTAATTATACACACTGGCCAGCATCTGCCTCCCTTGAGCAGGGAGGGTAGCTCAGATGTGGTAACAGACACTGATACCAATCTTCCCAACGAACAAAACCCTACCTACGCTAGTTTATTCCACAAACCAGTGGAACTAGCAAAGAGATGAAATGCGATCAGATTCAGATACTAGAGGGACATGGAGACGCCGCCTAACAGGTTTTTCATAGGGAAATGGCTAATAAAGCAATCTCTTGGCTTTCCCCTGGCAAACGTCTATGCCCTCATACATGCTCCTGGGGAGCTGACTTTTGACATTAGTTTTCATACTCCGGATCTCCTGAAGTGTTTTTGGAGTAAATACATGACTCCGGAAACTAACCCCATCTGGACACCATTCCAAGTCATCCCCTTGATGAAACAATCATTTCAGATTATAACAGTACTTTTTAGAAATGAGGTGGTCAGTATCACAGATATTCTTTCTGGCTGGAGAAAAAATACTATACAAGGTACCCCAGAACCAATCCTGAATTTGGAAGGGTGTTGGAATGGAGGGTGGAGGATTAAAATCAAACTGAATCATGTGGCAAATGAACTGCGACACTTGCCAAACTGTCTGCATATAGGCAGAGATACGGGTTTTATCTTTTACCCAGGTCAGCCCCACCACTGCTTTAAATACGGCTCCTCTAGACATATTAGCCCAAACTGTGACATTCTTAAATGTGCACAATGCAGAAAAATTGGCCATTCTGGTTACTATTGTGCCAATGCATAGAAATGCAACTTATGCAATGAGGAGAGCATTCTTTCACAGACTGTCCTTGGGCAGCTTATAACACTGAAAATGTGAATTATGGAGTTCAGGGCTAATACATAAACAAAACGGCCAAAGCCATTTCAAGGTTCCACATTCCTAGGCCGCCACCAGAACAACAAGCTCGCTGTGCACCGGAACCCCCTGGGGACTTGAATCCCCCCCCAGCAACTAAATGTGCTGGTGGAAAGTTTACAGCAGGCATGAGCTACTGTGCCTAAACCAGAGTTGGAATCCACAAACATGCCCCCCCCCCAACCATTACAGGGGACCTTGAGTTCAAAATTGTGCAAAAATGAGGGCAAGGGAAACACATTCAGTCAGAAGCTGAACCTTCTTCAGACCCCTTACCAACTCACAATCCATTCTCAGTCTTGTGGGGGGTCAGATGTAGAAATTGAATCAGACAGTGCTTCCCTAACCTCTTCACAGGTTGATGCACTGTCGGATACAGAAAAACTGATTGAGACTAAAGGTTAACCAAGGAGAAGATGTATGGGAACCAGGGCAAGTTCAAGGAAAGTACCATGAGAGGGTTAATTAACTACTGCTTGCTCATGTTAGACATTATGAATTGTCGGTTGCCTGATTGAATAAGAACAGTATTTTGTTGGAAAGAAAAAGGCTGGCCACATATGCTTTATTTACGGACTGTACTTTTGATGTGGTGTTTTTTCCAGACACCAGACTGGCATCAATGCATGACATTTCCACTGCCAGTAATGCATGGGTGTGGGTCTGAGTTTTTGTTCCATGGGGGAGGATACTTGTTGTGGGGTGGATATTTGTTTTATGGATCAGAATATAAAAGTTATGCATAAGGTAGACATTGATCCTGGGGGAGCATTGTTGCCGGACACTCGCTTGCACAATATTGATTTTTATTTCATTAATATTTACGCTCCACAGATGAAGACTGTCCGCATTGAATTGTTAAAAATGATTCAACCGTATTTATTTACTGCAAGAAAATGTCTTCTTTGGAGGTGATTTCAACTGTAGCTGCTTTCTTTCTGATAGAGAGCTTAAAACTGCCAGAATATACTGTGATACCTCATTTTTGTGCCAACTTCTTAACCAGACAGGATTAACGGATGTTTTTGCACAAACTCACAAACAAGTTCCACATACTTATTTTAGGGGTGCCATTTCAACATGAATTGATTATTTGTTTATTTCCCCCACACTACCAGTTAGAACTACAGATTTAATCCCAGTAGCACCTCAGATCATGGGCTATTTAGTTTGATTATAGCAAATTGCTCAGGAACCTGAAAAGGGCCAGGGTACTGGAGGCTTAATTTAAGTTTATTAGAAGATCCTGTTATCTCGGAAGGGTTTCAGTACATCTTGGCAGCCAGAAAGTCAGTACTTTTCAAACAACATGAAGTCTTGCTGTATTCTGACATTATGCAGTTAGCCCCAGCACTTGAACTGCTCCGGAGAGGAAAGAGTTAACTCTATGCCAGAGCATAGAACGTTGTGCTCGAGCTAGGTTCGAATCTGTGTCTGCTGCACTTCAAAGTATAACCGTCAGATTCTTTACTCCGCCTAACTGAGCAGTCACTCTGGAGGAATCTCCTTCGCTTGTTGGTTCGGTCTCAGTAAAACATTGGTTTTAAACTGCAAATTTTATTGTTTTTTTAGTTCAGATCCCTGTCTGCGGTATAGTAAGTGTTGTAGGTAGTGGGCATTGGTTTATTTTCTGTGTGTGAAAATTGTAAAACTTTTCAATCGGTCCGGTTTGGAACCGATTGTTTTCTTCTTTAGTCTTTGGTTTTATTTGCATTAGTGTGAGGTACTGATCCCTATCAGTTTCAAAAAACTGTATTTTTAGACGTTTTTTTTCCACAGCCCATACCGCGGTTGGCAACCGAAGGCAATGGGGAGGTCTTGCCTGGCTTAAAACTGCTAAAGAGTAAGTGGTTAGGATGGCTACGTCTGAGAAACCCCCCAAAAAACTGGGCCCACTGGGTTTCAGCACTGTAGTGAGTGTGGGGATGCCTTTGCTAAGGCAGACCCTCACATCACCTGTGTGTATTGTCTGGGGTTTGACCACCTCGATTCAGACTGCCAAATATGTAAAAATTTCCTGAAGGCCACCCTGGACAAGAGATTGGGTAGGCTTAGGGAAAAGGAGGCTGAGAAGTCCGCTGATCTGGATGGCCAGCCCAGTTCGGTTCCAACCAAACCTGAGGGAGTGCCCATTGACCTGGGCAATACTTCCTTGGGCAAAAGGAGAGCCAATCCTAAGGGGTCGGTTCCATCAAAGAGAAAAAAGAAATTGACCAGTTCGGATCCAGAACCATCACGTCCAACCGCTTAAAGAGATTGCCAGTGATTAGCATTGTGGAATCGCCTCTGTTCAGTTCTGCCGATCCAGCCCCGGTAGCGCTCGGTTCGGTCGGTTCCTCCGGTTCCAGAATATTGTCTGGATGATTACTATGAACCGGAATTGGAAGGGGAAGAAGGGTACGATGATGATGATGATGATGACAGTGTGGAAGGCCTGGATGAGCCCATTGAACCAGATATCTCCCCAGACAGGCCTTCCAATGTTTCCCCTCCTAGGCTTTCTGAGTCCCCTTCCCACTATTTGTTTTACAAAAAAGTGGCAGAGACCCTCCAATTCCCTCTGGTTGAAGCTGTTGAGGAACAAGAGGAGCCTGACTATGTAGAGATGATGGACATCCCAGAGTCCAAAAGGCTGTCTATTCCCCTCCATAAATCTTTTGGGAAAGAGACACAAAAAATTCTTCAGACACCAAATTCATTACCTCCTGAGGACAAGAGAATGGACAGGAGGTATATGCTGTCAGGCTCATGTACAGAGTACTTGTTCCAACAATGCATCCATGTTAGGGTCATGCAGGCTGCAGCCTGTGACAAAGCTAATATACCTTTGGCTTCACACCCCCCAGACAAAGACTCTAGGAAGGTGGATACTATGGCCAAGAAACAGTACTTGGCATCGTCCTTGGGACTCAGGCAGGCAAACTATATGGCCTACACAGCCAGATACCAGACCTCCAGGTGGGATACTGTTCTGGAGCTGGCTAAACAGGCTTCCCCCCAGCTAGCCAAAGAGCGGTAGGAGGTGGCTGCTGATGGGATTGAGGCATCCAAAGTCCAATTTCATGCTACTGTGGAGTCTAATGATGTTTCATCATGAGTCATGGCTACATCTGTGTCTCTTAGGAGATTTGCTTGGCTCAGATGTACTAGCCTCTCACAGGACACCCAGGCTAAGGCCATGGATTTCCCCTGAGGTGGATAATTCTTTGTTTGGGGAGAAGACAGAGAATTACATGAAAAAGATGGACGGCCGGCCCAGTATCGCTGAGGGTTGAGGCGCTGGACGCCACACCTTGCACCACGCCGGCGACCTGGGTTCGGAAACGAGCTTGGGCCATTGGGGGTCAGCGGGGGGAGAGAGGATTGAGCATCCATGGGACTGCTCTCCTCTCTTGGGGAGGTATCCGGGGGTGGCCCGGGGCAACAGCGGTCCGTGGTGGAGACCAGCGGCACTGCTACGCACCAGGGCTCGAACAGTAAGGGGCGACGTCGGGCAGCTGCCTTTTTGATGTGGATGGGAGCACCTACGTCAGGGCTGGGTGGCATTGCACGTCCTGCGTTGGTGGGGGGGGTAACCAAGAACACAGGAAAAACCCTGCTCCAGGGATCAGGCGATGGCACCGATCCTCCATGCCCTATGCCGGGGTTTCCTTGGCTTGCCTTCAATTTCCTCTGACCCACTCCTTGTCTGATGCCAGAGTCTGCCTTGAAGAGTGCCACAAGTAGGAAAGGGGCAACCCACCCTGGATAGGGTTAGGCAGGGGTGCTGGCGTCAGCAAGGAAGGAGAGAGGAGGCATAGCGTGGGATCCTCAGGTGGGCAGGATAAGGGTGGGATGCCTGAGAGAGGACCTTGGAGCTGTGACAGGAGCAAAAAAAAGTTGACAAAAAAAAAAATGGACAAGTATAGGACTACCTACAGGAGTGCACAGGCCAAGGAGAGGCAGGCAACTCCTCAGAAGCAGCAATCTAGGGGCAGGGGCAGGCCTTTTCACAGGCCTTTCTACCAGGCACAGGCTTCCTCTCCTTTTCCTCAGAGGGGGTTCTTCAGAGGGAGAGGCAGAAGGGGGATGAGCAGGGCTCCATCCTCCTCTCAATCCAAGGCTCCTGCCAAGCAAACACCCTGATGTGTCAGCCTGGGTCGACTCCCCCTTTCCAGTAGGAGGCAGGCTGGCTTACTACTCCCAGGCCTGGACGTCTGTTACCTCAGACAAGTGGGTCCTGGAGGTAGTAAACCAGGGACTGGCTCTCAGTTTCAAGAAATTTCCAAAGCTGAGGGTCAGGTCTTTTCCACCTGCAAACATCTCCAAAACCATTGCCCTAGAGGCAGAGGTTTCTTCTCTGCTGGCTCTCAGAGCCATAGAGAGAGTTCCTACTCCACACAGGGGCAAGGGTCTGTACTCCAGATACTTCCTTACCCCTAAAAGACAGGGAGTGGCAGCCCATCCTAGATCTAAGATACTTAAACAAGCACCTAGTCAAGCCAAAATTCAAAATGGTGACTCTGGGAATAATTCTTCCCTCTCTGAGGCCAGGGATTGGTTAGCCTCCTGAACCTCAAGGATGCCTATTTTCACATTCCCATCAGGTGCTCCCACAGAAAGTACCTCAGATTCAAACTGCCTTCAGGCCATTATCAGTTCAAAGCAATGCCCTTTGGACTAACATCAGCACCAAGGGTGTTCACAAAATGCCTAGCAGTAGTAGTGGCCTTTCTAAGGAGACAAAACATTTCCATATTTCCATACCTGGATGACTGGCTCATTGTGGGGCAATCTCCAGACCAAGTCAAGTCAAACCTGCAAGTGACCCAGCAGTTGCTCACTTCTCTGGGATTCCTACTCAGTCTTCCAAAGTCAGTTCTTGAACCAGTGCAACTTCTGACCTTCATAGAGATAGTGTTGGACACTGTCCAAGCAAGGGCTTTTCTTCCTCTGGCAAGGGTAAAAGCTCTTACAGACCTGGCTTCTTTTCGCCTTCTGATGCCTCAACCAGCAAGGCATTTTCTTCAACTCCTGGGCCGCATGGCAGCTTTCACTACAGTGGTACAAGGGGCCAGATTTCAGATGAGGGACATCCAATCCACTTGAGGGCTTTTTGGTCTCAGAAAAAAGATCCTCTAACCAAACTGATTCCAGTGACTCAGACTCTGATCCAGGCTCTCCAATGGTGGTTGGATCAGGACAACCTCAGACAAGGAGTCCCATTCATCACCCAGGCTCATTCTGTGGTATTAACCACAGATGCCTCTCTCCTCGGGTGGGGCACTCACTTGGGAGTTCTCACAGCACAGGGAATGTGGTCCCCTCAGGAGTCTGTACTTCATATTGATCTTCTGGAGCTCAGGGCAGTGTACCTAGCACTACAGGTGTTCTTGGACTCAGTACAGAACAAGGTAGTTCAGGTCAGGACAGACAACACCACCACCATGTGGTACATCAACAAGCAGGGAGGCACGCAGTCTACGGCCTTGTGCACGGAAGCCATGAAATTATGGTCTCTGGCTTATTCCCTACAGACATCTCTGGTAGCAGTCCACCTCCTAGGGAAGGACAATGCGCTAGCAGATGCTCTGAGCAGGATATCTCGGGGCCATCACGAATGGTCCCTGGATCCTCTAGTGTTAAAAGTGATTTTTTTCAAGATGGGGCACTCCAGAGATAGATCTCTTTGCATCCCCAGACAATCACCAACTTCCTGTCTTTTGTTGCAGACCCCCAGTCTTGGGTTCAGTCCCCCTGGATGTTCTACTTCTGGATTGGGAAGGGAAATTTCTGAATGCCTTCCCCCCCTTTCCTCTATTGTTCAAAGTTCTGGTCAAGATAAGGTCACAATCTTGCAAAGTGATCCTGATTGCTCCAGACTGGGCCAGGCAGCCTTGGTATCCTCTATTGCTGTCCCTAGCAGTCCATCTTCCCCTATCTCTTCCCAAGAATCACAGTCTGTTAACCTCCTTTCAGGGGAGGATTTGGTACTCCAACCTTTGGCCTCTCAACCTCAAGGTGTGGGTCTTGAAGAGTTAGAATATGCAAGCCTGCATCTGTCTCAGGGGGTTCTGGATATTCTCAAAGCTTCTCAAAAACCTGCCACTAGAAAAACTTATAATTCAAATGGAAAGGATTCAGCATTTGGTGTTCCAATAGCCAGATGTCTCCAGATACTGCTAATTTGGCTACAGTGCTGGATTATATGGTTCATCTTAATGACTTAGACCTCAGGCCAGCTACTCTGAAAGTACACTTGGCAGCTGTTTCTGCATTTCTGTCAGTGGGGGAAGGCTTTCTCACTGGCATCTCATCCTGTTTTCTGCAAATTCTTTAAAGGATTGCTCCATACCAACCCTCCCTTTAAGGACCCTACTCCTGCTTGGGATCTTAATGTTTGCATTGCTCAGCTTATCCAACTCCCTTTTGAGCCTTTGGCCTCAGCAGAGCTTAGGTACTTGACTTGGAAAGCTGTGTTCCTGGTAGCTATTACCTCTGCCAGGCTTATCAGTGAATTACAGGCTCTGTCAGTGGAGCCTGACTTTATCTCATTCCATAGAGATAAGGTGGTCCTTAGAACAGGAAGTTCTTACCCAAAGTGGTTTCAGATTTTCATCTGACGCAATCATGTCTCTCCCTGTGTTCTTGACTGATCATTCTTCCTCAGGAGAGAGAAGATTACATAGTTTGTATGTTAAGAGGGCACTTAGCTACTACATTGGGCGCACTAAGGCACTTAGATTTGACTGTCTTCAGTAGTTTCTCACTTATGGTGAAGTGGGAAAGGGCAAACCTGCTACTAAGAAGACTATTGCCAGGTGGATTGTCTCTTGTATACAGTTCTGTTATGAGAAGCTCCAGGCCTGAGGGCTCATTTGACTAGAGGTACAGCTGCTTCTCTGGCTGCTGCCAGAGATATACCATTATTAGAGATATGCAAAGCAGACACCTGGACAACAGTCCATACATTCACCAAGCATTACTCTTTGGATATCCAGGCTAGGAGTGATGCTAGGTTTGGTACAGCAGTACTGCAGAGCCTATTCCCAAAATAGGTTTGGTCCCTCCTCCTTAGAGGTATTGCTTGGTAGTCTGCATAATGTCAGAATACAGCAAGACTTCATGTTGTTTGAAGAAAAAATTACTCACTTTAGTAATTGTGTTTCTTCTAATGGAGTCTTGCTGCATTCTGACCTCCCTACCTGCCTCCCCTCTCAAAACCTGTTTTTTTGGGAAGTGGACTGGCAGGTACAGTGCTGCACCTCAGGGATGCACTTAGCACTCCCCCCTGTGTAGGGAGGAGGAGTGGGTTTTGTTTATGTTGTTTTCATATTTATGTTTGTTCACTACCTAGTTTTTGTTTTGGAGTTCTCGACTTGAGTCTTTTGGGACCCAAAACATTTGTTTACCTTTTGGCTAGTTAATTTACAATTTCCACCTAGCAGGTGTAATCAGTTAGTATTAGCTCATAAGAATCTGACGGTTACACTTTGAAGTGCAGCAGACAGAGGTCTGAACCGAGCTGGAGCTCAATGTTCTATGCTCTGGCATAGAGTTAACTCTTTCCTCTCCGGAGCAGTTCAAGTGCTGGGGCTAACTGCATAATGTCAGAATACAGCAAGACTCCATTAGAAGAAACACAATTACTAAGGTGAGTAATTTTTTCTTTTTATATGACTCATTAGATGACTGGTATGAGGACAGTATGAAGGACATGAGGGATTACTTTAAAACTATGGGGAAAATGAATGGGAGAATAAAAAATATATATTTGTGAGCTACGCTCACAATTATATTTTTTATAAACGTTACAACAAGAAAATAATATTTCATATGCTGAACAAATAATTGAGATAAAGGAGGAAATGCTTAAAATACAGTATAATAGAATGAAGTCCTTGGAAACGGAACAGTGTTTTGGTAAGCAGGGCAAACAAGGGCAGATTAATCCCTTTGAGAGTTGTTCTAAACAAAGATATAATAAGGTAATACACAATTTAAAAGTGGCGGATGGACAAGTGTTAGACACTAATAGGGAGATTCCTACAGAAATTGAAACTTATGTCTCCCACATGTTTCAGAAAGGTCATTTATCGGACTCCATATCAGACTCAGTTATAAATGAGTGGGTATGATCCTGTGAAGTACCACAAATCCCAGAATACTTCCTGGATTCTTTAACCAAGAAGATAACTTTACAAGAAATGTATTTGGTAATTTCTAACCTTAAAAATGAGATGGCACCAGGGCCTTGCGGTCTACCTAATGAATTAATATAAATTAATCTTCGCAGAATTGTCCACAGAATTATTTCAGGTTTTTATTTTTTGCAGTTAGATAAACTATCTAAAAGTATGTACCAGGTGTTAATTATTTTATTGTATAAATCAGGTGATGAGCTACTCCTCACCAATTGGAGACCCATTACTATTTTAAACACAGACTGTAAAATGCTTACTAAAATTCTAAGTAACAGAATGCCGATGGTTTTAGACCAGGGGTTCTCAAATGGTGAGGCCAGCCTCCCTTGGGAGGCCCCAACCTGTTCCAGGGGAGGCTCAAGCAAGTCTTGAAAAAGTATTATATTTCAATTTTGAACTTTATAGATTTTGTGTGAAGGGATAAGGCAAACTGAAAGAGGATAACAGTAGGTGAATTTATGTATTTATTCACAAGTCTGTGACCAGGGAAGGTACTGTACACTGAGCCATGGCTTATTTCAGGTGTACCCAGGAAGGGTAGTGAGAGAATACAATTCAAAATGTAACTGCAGAACACTTAAGCAATACAAAATGAATAAAAGTGCAAACAAATTAAGAACAATAAACTAACAATATGAGGAACAATTGATCAATTAGACTGGCAGCAGAACTGTTCAAATACAAGAGTTAATCATGCAGGTACTAGGAATAAGAGCAGGAGGGAGCAAAATGATCCCTGAGAAGTTGCTTAAGAGCAGGGTGAGAGGGGAAGAAGCAAAGGTTGGCAGAAAGGTTATTCCAGTAAAAGTGGAAGGAGAAAAAGCAGTCTGACCCATGCAGGTATGGCAGTAATGAAACATTGGTTCGAGCTCAAATATTGAGCAAGTAGGTTGTCCTGTTTTTTTGGGGAAGAGACTAATAAGCTTTTATAACATGAAAGCCAGCTATGCAAAGAGGTTTCAATTTATTCCTAATGTACTGTGAAAAGTAGGCTATTTTCCTATGGGGAGGCCCAAAAATATTTCAGTATTTTGGGGGAGGCTCAGCATCTTTTCTATGGCCTAGGGGAGGCTCACTATGACAAAGTTTGAGAACTGTTGTTTTAGACAGTATCATTATTCACCCTTCTCAATTTTGTGTGGTACCAGGAAGGAAAATAGTAGCTGGGCTTATACTGATTTGTTTTTGAGAGGCTTCAAAATTCCCTAATCCCTATTCTAAAGTAGTGGGGGTGGGGGGAAGGGGGTATGACTTATTATTTTTTGGTTTATTATCATTAATCTGGTTCAAGGTCAGTTGGCGTTCATCATCTGTATCCCCCTCCCCCGGGTCGTGCCTGAAAATAGGCAGGATTTGTCTAGTGCACTTACCCGGTCAACAAAAGCTAAATAAAAATAAATAAATTATTTGATTTGAATATTATTTGGACGTGAATTTAACGTGTTTGTATCTTCTTTACTCCTGAAGTCTTAATAAAAAAATTCCCCTACTTTAAAGTAGTGGGTGAGTGGGAAAAGGGTATGACTTAATACTTATTTGATTTATTATTATTATTTGTTTTGTATATTAATTTGATGTGAATTTAACATGTTTGTAATATTATTTGATTTTGAAGACTTAAAAAATTCCCCTACTCTCCAGTAGGGGGAACCTTTGTCAGTTTTGGCATGCAGCCAAGATGGCATCTCCCAGGAGGAATGTGGAACAGATGGAGTTCATGGAGGTAGAGGAGCGGGTCTCTTCCTCTGCCTTGGCACAGCTAGAGACTGAGCACAGTTCATCTTCGACTGAATTTTCTACAGCACAGAATGGGGTGCACCTTTACAGCATTGGAAGTGAATGATTCAGCCGATACAGGGATGGAATGACCAGAGGAAGATATGCATGTTACGGACTTATCAGAGAATTCTGAACAATCTGATACCACTTCAGCTCTTTCTAAACCGGGTGTCAGTGCAACAGAACAACAGATTCAGGAGATCTAGGAGGCAGAGGCGCAGAACTTTCTTTAGAGAAAACAGCTGCTGCAGGATAAATTGTTAAGACTGCAACAGGGTGCGGTATAAACTAAGGAAGTGGCTGTCAACCCACCTAAGCTGTCTGTCAGTGACATAGGAGCATCAAAGTCTCTGACAGACGATGAGGCCTCAACAGTCAATGAAGCATTATATACCCCAGACCCGCAAGGTAAAAACAGTAACGAACTGCCTACTCCAAAAGCTATCATTGAAAAAGAACCAGCAAAGCAGATAAGAGACTGGGTAATGTTGAGAATGGCAAATACAAGCGGTGGACAGCTTGGCCTAAGACAGCCCTGGTCTCCAGTGCAGTCATATGAAAATAGAGATGGATGGTCAGTCAAGAACGCTTTAAAGGCAACCAGTTGGGGGATGGATTCTGATGCTGGATAGCCAGCTCATTGCCAATAAGGATGCCCAGAATGGAGGATTTTCAACAGGCATACCTATTACAATAAATGGCTGTTCAATGCATGATGCTGAACATGTTGATTTACCAGAATTGCCAGATGAATTTAATCTAACACAAAACCCAATTTTACAACTGCATACTGGAGCCCTTATAAATAAAAATTCAGACATTCCTATAGAACTCACAGCTACTAACAACACAGAGTCTTGCATAGACTGACCTAGTGTCTCCCCTGCTACAGAACAGGCACAGGCACAATTCATAGCTCCCAGAGGGGCCCAAGACCAATGCTTATTTTTTCATGCCTCCTATTACCAGCCAAAAGACATAATGCAGTGCACCTGAGATATGCTGGGGGCATGGAAGAACCCCTGGACAGGGTCATTGTGGCTAGAGAGCTTATCAAAAATTCAATTAAATTTTTTGCCAGTGAGATATATGCTCCAATCCATGTCTCAGGAGAGACAAACTTTGATATCAGCTTTAAAACACTGAATGGTTTAGAACAATTTGGGGTTAAATATAACCCCTGAATAATATTCCACTGCGGACACCATTTGCAGCTGTACCATTGACTAAACCAGCACAAAAGAACATTACAGTCTTGTTTCGAAATGAGGGGGTTAGTGTGAATGACTTGGTTTACTGGCTTAAACAGAGGTGCACGGTGGTGTGGGAGCCAGATGCAATATGATTCTGAACATCTATGGACGGGAGGGTGGTGAGTAAAATCATTCTGAAATCCACAAATACTGGTGTAATACAATTGCCTAACAGTGTTTTTCATGGCAGGGATAGAGGAGTGCTGTTTTATCCCAGCCAGCAAAAGGCATGCTATAAATGTGGGTCACTGGCACATTTGAGCAGCATATGCAATAAAGTTTGCTGCTCCCTTTGTAATGAAATAGGCCACACAAGTAGTCAGTATCAGAATGATGGGAGATGTAATTTATACAATGACAGTGATCACTCCTTTCAAGATTGTCTGTGGGCGGCCCCCAATCAATTCGAGCAGACAGATGGGGCAGAACAATGCTTCTATGTCACCTTAGCTCAAAGAAACACAGTGACAGAGAAAAAATTACAGCTGGCTACCACGGTGGTACAAGAACCCTCTGTTACCACCCAGATGCAAGCAGAACCCCTGCAGACCCCTCTTCATCTCTCCCATAGCCCCTGACAGTCAGACAGACTCAAGACTCAATGGACACAGAAGGCACCTCTGCTACAGAGGGACGGGAGGGTGCCTCTGGTCCTAGGGGAAAAGAATTGTGCACACCCTCTTTGGTAGAGCCTCCAGAAACTGAGAAGATAGATAACACTGAAGCACCTGTCAAGAAGATAGATACCACGATGCTCCCCTGAACCCCAACATGTAACGCAGAACACTGAGAAGCAGGTGCAGGCAAAATTGCGATCTTCCAAACCCCAAACTGTCCAAAATTGAGACAGTCCCCTTGACAAATAAATTCGTCATTCTTCAAAGTCCCTCAGATGAATCAGACACTTCCTCTTTGGTATCCTTGCAGCCTGATTTGACAAGAGATTCTGAGGTAAAGGCAGACACAGGCTTGCATAAAAGAAAAGCCAAAGATAAACAGAAACACGAGGGAGTAGTTACTAGGAAAGGCAGGCCAAGGTAAGACATAGGTCACCCCTCTTTTTTTCCACACATGGTCTCACAACTACACTTCTATATAGTTAATATAAACCGCATAAAAAATTCTAACAAAAGAAATGCTGTATTCTCATTTTTGCACCAGCTCCAGAATGGTGTAATCTTTTTATGGGATGTTTGTTTCTATACCTTACAGGAAACTTCACAAGCACAGAAAGCACGGGTGCTATGGCCCTCCTTTTGGTCATTTGCTCAGGAAATGTCTACAGGTGTAGGGATTCTGTTTAAAGTTCCTGAGGTGGAAGTGCTTAAGCTTATAGACTTAGTCTCTGCATGTGTCCTGATTCTGGACGCCAAAATACACAACAGATTGTTTAGGTTTATAAACTTATATGCTCCACAAATTAAAACTGATAGACTAGAAATGCTAAACCTAATACAGCCTTATTTGTATACATCACAGTATATAGTGTTTGGAGGGGATTTTAACTTTAGCCTCTCAGTGCAAGACAGAAGCTGCCATGCCAAAACAAAGAAAATGTACTGTGACGCAAATTTCCTGAAAACATTAATTCAAACAGCAAAATTAAAAAATGCATTCCATACCACTACTGGGAAACATTCCCTGACCTTTCATAAAGGGAGCCTTGCCACAAAGATTGATTTTTTTTCTTTATGTCACAACATATGCAAATTAAATCGGCTAGAGTGGACCCAGCAGGATTTACAGATCATAATCTGCTGAGTTTACAAACAGGACAAGATATTGATCCAGCAAAAGGCCCAGGAGTTTGGAAATGTAACTCCTCTCTCCTAATGAATGAATTGATGGTCCATGCCATTAATCAACTGATGGCTGCCAGAAAATCAGTCTTAATACTGTATGATAACCCCTCTATATGGTGGGAAGATACGAAATTTAAATTACAGAAACTTTTATGGGCAGCAGGTAAATCAATAAGTACAAATACATATATACATTATTTTAATGAAAGACAGCACTTACAATAACTGTTTTCACTGTCTTATGAGACTAAACAGGACTATTCAAAACAAATAAATCTATTGAAGAGGGAGTTAACCCAATATCGCATGCAAAAAGCAAAAAGATCTACAGCAACAGCAGATGTTTGGTTCCCAGGGGAAAATAGACACAAATTTGTTCCTATGAAAGTTGTTTGGCTAGAATTAAATAAAAGGAAATAGAGAGTTTGGTAGATATAAATAATATACCCCAAGTCACAAATGAAGGGATTATGAAAGTAATAACTAACTACTCAACAACTTTAAATGGGTCGCTACCCACCCCATTTGCTGGTCAGGAGCAGTTATTTCAAAATTTAGCAATACCCTCTCTGTCAAATAATACAGTACAGATATTGCAAGAAGACATCACGAGTGCTAAAGTCAGCATAGTCATTTTCTCATTAAAAAATGGCACAGCACCAGGAATGGACGGTCTGTCCAGTAAAATTTAAACAAAAAGTAGGGCCAGATATTGCTACAGAGCTAGCATACATTTATAATCACATCCTACGGACTGAATCATTACCATTTTATATGAATATGGGCATTCTAATATTTCTTTACAAAACAGCAAATTCAGAATTGGAGGCCAATTACTAAATACAGATTTGAAAATGTTATCCAAAATAATAGCTAACAGACTACAGTTGGTGGCAAAACATCTAATTACAAAAGCATAATCTTGTTCAATTCCTGGTTGGTGAATTACAGATCATTTGATTTTGTTATGGGAAATAATTGAAAGGGGGAACACAAATAAGTTAAAAGGATTCCTGATCTCACTGGATCAGGAAAAAGCTTTCAATTCGGTGAACCATGATTTTTTGTGGTATGCACTAGAAATGTAAGGTGTTTTGGAAATTCTGTCAGAACTTTTACCATCAGGAGGCCGATGAGAATCACCAGCTGAAACTTGATGCCTTCTTCGCGAAGCTCAAACTTAATAAATTATCCCTAGAGGAAATGGAAAGCCTTGATGCCCCCGTATCCCAAGCAGAGGTCATCAGTGCAATCTCGCTCCTTAAAATGGAAAGCCCCAGGCCCGGACAGCTTAACTTCAGAGTGGTAGAAGACCTTTAGAGACAAGTTGGCCCCACATCTGGGACAGATATTTAGAAGAGTCCAGGAGGGATACACAGCACCACCCTCTTGGCAACATGCCCAAATATCTGTGATATAAAAACCAGGCAAAGACCCTACCCTATGCAACTCGTACAGGCCAATATCCTTACTAAATGTTGACCAAAAAATATTTGCTTCCATTCTAGCCCGCAGACTCCAGGCCTGTGTGGGGACCCTAGTCCACCAAGACTAAACAGGTTTCATTAATGGTTGTCTCATTCATGACAACATCAGAAGGCTCCTGAACGTAGTTTCATGCCAGTAGAGCTCTAGAGCCCTGGCCCTGTTCATGGATGCAGAGAAGGTCTTCAACTGGGTAGACTGGAAGTTTCTGCACAGGATGCTGGAGGAAATGAGATTGGGCCCTAAATTTTGAGATTCAGTCAGCTCCCTGTATGCTTCCCCACAGGCCATGGTGAGAGTAAATGGAGTTACCGCTAGTAGGCTGCACCTGGATAGGGGAACGAGACAGGATGGTGCGCTGTCACCCTTGCTGTTTGCGCTGTGCATTGAGCCACTAGCTGAGGCAGTGAAGGTAAATTACAACATCCAGGGTATTTGGGCAGGGGACAGATATCATAAGATCTCCTTATATCCTGATGACTCCCTATTTTTTATCACATCCCCACATACCTTGATCCTGGCACCCCTCAATGAGCTTGAGGAATACAGTCAAATTTTGTGATACAAAATTAATTTTGATAAATTGAAGGTGATTAGACTAGGAGAACCCACCCATAGAGAAGTGACAAATAATTTTCCCTTTAAATGGGCCCCCAACAACACAGTACAATACCTGGGGATCCAGGTCTCTCCAAAACACTCTACACTCTTTAAGATCAATTATGAAAAATTATGGACAGCAGTGGAAAGTGACCTGTCCTGTTGGGACATAATGCCGTTATCTCTTATTGGAAAGATTGATACAATTAAAATGAATCTTCTGCCCCACTTTCTGTTTTTGTTCCAGGTCTTGCCCATCGAAATACCAAAATATTTTTGGAAAAAAGTTAACAAAGCCCTCACGAAATTTGTTTGGAAAGTAGGTAAGCCTAGAATATGCACACACACCCTAAAGCAGCCAGAGAAAGAGGAGGCCTTGCCATGCCAAACCTGAAGCTTTATTGTCTATCTACCCAGTTAGACCCAGTGGATTGCCTGGGTCAAGTAAAGAAGAGATATGGGCTGGTGGGAGATAGAAGCTAGCCATTCCTGATTTATCCCACTGTTTACTCTCCCATACACCCCCATTACCCCGTAAGTGTGCAAATGACTACCTAATCCATGGACAAGATATACACTGAAAATATTGGTCAGGGTGAGAAAGCTCACACTAACCCCAGAGGTTATAGGGCCTCTAACTTCAATTATCGGTGACCCCAATTTCTCTCCCCCAAGGACTGACATGGGGATCATTAGATGGAACAGAATATCATTAGTCAGGTATCAGTCCCTGTTTTGAAGCAATACCCTGGCCTCATTCACGCACCTTCGAGGACAGTTCTTCCTCCCTCAGGAGGACTTTCACAGGTACCTGCAGATTAGGCATTATTTGAACTCTAACCAAATGACTCTAAGGGTAACAGAGACCTAACCACACTAGAAAACTTCTTGTACTGGTCTGTTGGATTAGAGGGGAGAGGGAAGCTGGTGTCAGGAACCTACTAAGTCCTGCAAGGTACAGATGACCAGACCCTGGGGGAGCTGAGGGAAAAGTGGGAAAAAAACAATCATCAATCCCAATCCCACAGGAAGGCTGGAGATGGGCATGGACAAGAGGCTTGCCATGACCTCCCTCGGAAATGTATGTTCCATTTCTTCCACATGCCCTCAGTAACCAAACACTTTAACAGAGGAAACTCTGACCTATGTTGAAGGGGATGTGGCCAACCGGGAACTCACACACACATATTCTAGGAATGCCCCAAAATAACAAGATTTTGGTCCCTAATACATAGACATGTGAGTCAGCTGTGGGATGTGCAAATTCCATTTGAATTCACCATGTTGCTCCTGGGTCTACAAGTCCAAGAAATCAGAAACCACAAACAGCAGTCACTGCTGCGAATTCTATGCCTGGCAGCACAAAAGGAAATCACAGCAAACTGGCTGCAGGAACCCCACCTCCTAGTGGAAACCTGGACCTCCAGAGTCTCAAACATAAAGAGAATGGAAGGCCTCACAGCAAAATTAAGGCTTACTACAGATAAACATACAGAGATCTAGGCCAGGCCAGATGGACAAATGTTAACAAACCTGCGCAAACCTGGGAGGTGGGGGAGAGTTTTGAAGTGGGGTGGATGGGGGGATGAGGAGACAGAACGCTTTCCCTGAACTCCCCATCTCAGCAAAAATAGAGATATCCCCAAACATGTCTGCCCCACATGGCGTCCGGGGTAATTTGGGATTCCTGACCTCAACTTTCACTTCGATTGTATTGAACCAGACTTAGAGAGAATTTTGAAAGGCATCTCTGCACAAGTTATATTTATAAGTTTTGTTTCTTTCTTTGCTGTTTTTGTTTTAAAACAAGTTGGACTTGTTTTCTGAGAAGTGGGTTTGTCTTAAATAACTAGGATTTGTGAATCTATATAGAGATAATGGGCATGTTAGCCATACAAGTAAATGCCGCCCAATCAATACAGATGTATGAAGATACCAGATACCTTAAGGAAGCGCATGCATATTACCCACATGATCATCAACCACTTTAGGACCATGAAGATGTCAAATGAGTTTTAAAGTGCAAATATGTAAAGGTGGCAGCTTGTACAATGTTCACTAGGCAGCTGTCTGTGACACTACCTAGTATCACATGCATTTTTCCTGTGATTGTGTTTTTTCTTATAAATAAAACCAAAGTTTAAAAAAAAAAGTGTATGGTATCCCATCCAATATCATATGCTGGATCAAATGTTTATACAAGACGGCAACAGTCTCACCAGTGGTTAATGGCTGGAAAGGGCCCATTATTAGTGTAAAGAGAGGGGTCAGGCAGGGAATCGTACTCAGCCCTGTTCTGTATGTTTTCTTTTTGGGCCCTTTATTTAGAATTCTAAACAACTCACCCTTATTAAAGCCACTACAAAATGAAGAAGGTATCCTCCCACATAAGGCACTACCTTATGCAGACGATATTAGTCTGCTGATACAACAGAAGAATCAATAACTGAAGCCAGAAATATTTGTCAAGCATTTGGGAAATATTCTGGGGCATCCCTTAAACTCCAGATGTGTAGAGGTAGAGAACTGGGAAGCAGTCATGTGATGAAATCACACATAGCTGGTATATCCATCCAGCTGGATCCTATAACAATATTAAAGGTTAAATTTGGTAGTGGTAATCTGGACATCCTAAACTGGGAAAATCAGATTAAGCAGGGGGAAACAAAAGATAGCACAATGGAACAAGTGGAGAATGGGAAGAAAAAAAGAGAGTATACCTGATTAAAACTTTTGTAATACCCATATTTTTATATATCAGCTATATTCCCCCCCCCCTCTAAAAGTATGGAAATCACAGTACTCAGTATTTTTTCAAGCCCTATGGGGGAGTCAGTTTAAAACGATCAAACGCAGCATTACATACCTCCCCATAAGACAAGGAGGTTTGAACATGGTTAATTCCGTAATATTTTTCAACAGTCTATTCTTTACCTCTAATTGAAAACCACAACTAGTCAATCAAGACAAGGGTGGAAGCCGTGGCTTCATAACAGTTGTCAAACTTGGTTTAGACTGTGCAAGTTAGGTACACTGAAAGTGGTCAGATAATATATCCCTTAGCACCAGCATATATAAAAGATATGTTCACTAGACTGAGACAATTGAAGATCACCAGACAAATGCTGTCGACACTGCAGAGAACAAAGCTGCATAACCAGATACTGATCTCCACATGTCCCCCAGGTGACATATTTCCTGTCTGCCCCATTCCTAGACAATCATCTTTACAGCAACTTTTAAACAATCCAAGAATTCCCCAACATATGTGGGATGTACACAGGCTTAGTTGCCACGAAAGGCTGAATGTTAAGGCCAACCACAAGCACAAAAAGTTAGAAGACAGGTTATGTAGTAGGCTGCACTGTGTGACACAACTGAAAACAGTACAGCATTTATTTTTCCAATGTTCCTATATTTCAGGGTTTTGGAACCTAGCAGCTATAGAATGGTCAGAACCTGTGTTTCGGAGAGTTACTTATGAAAATATTTATGGATATTTCCCTGGACCTTGGAAGAAGTGGACTGTACAGACAATAGGTCTAATTATGACAAGTTTCAAGTGGCATATATGGAATGTCAGATGTATTTTTACCTTACAACAAAAAACTATCACTCATCTTGAGTTACTGATTAAAGTGACAAATGATTTGAAGAAAATATATCATGATGACGTGAGAATAGCACAAAGAGAGGTTTTACTTGATAGTTGGAAATGTTTACCGTGGATTATGGATTCTGATGTTCCTATTACATAAATACTGTCCTAGTACCAGATAAATTAACTTTCTTCTCAGGAAGATAGGTTCAGGAATTTTTGTTTTGTATGGCTCACTAAAGACTGTGTAACAAATTGCTTCCTTATACTTTTTCCTTTTTCCTTTGTTCCTACAAAATATTATTTTTGTATTGTTTGTTTACAAGTTCTAACCATGACAAAATACTGTGATGTACTATAGTTGTCTTGTTTCTTTCAATAAATTCCCCTACTCTTGTAGGTAGGAGGAGACACTGGCTGTTAGGTTGACAAGATGGCTGACCCAGGTGGATGAGGAGGAGGAAGCTCTCACAGCTCGGAGGTGACTGGCAGTGCTGTCATTTTAGTTAGTTTGACAGATATCCCTGACAGTTTGGAGTTGTCTCCAGTGGTAAAGACTACAGATGTTTCTGCACTTTGTGCAATGAATTCATCAGAACCTTTAAAGATAAGAGACACTGGTGGCATGGAGGGCTGAGGTGCTTAGCTGCCTTATCTCCTGCCACGCCAGTGACCAGGGGTTGGGTATGGACTCAGGTTGCTTGGAGGCTGGCAGGGAGAGGCAGGACTAAGCATCCCTAGGAGAGCTCTACTTCCTCATGGAGGGGGATTAGTGTGGTGTGCTGATTGACTATCACCCAGCAGTGGCTCGGTGGCAGCACATGTGATGCCACCATGTAGGGAAAGGGAACCCACATTCAGGATGCCGGGGGCATCTCCACAGAAGCAGAGCTTGCACATCATGCCTGTTGTACATCTGTGGACCCCAGGGTAAAAACCAGCAGGAAAAACACTCCAGATGGCAGGATGATGCTTGTCCTTCCACAAGCCCTGCACCAGTGACTGGGCACCACCGCAGTCCTGTGGCAGAGGATGTTGGTGTAAGGTAAGCCCTGGAGAAGCTGGGTAATGGGGCTGGGGGTGTCAGTCAGAAGGAAGCAGCAGAGGAGACCAGGAGTTAAAGATTATGGAAAAAAAGAAAGATAAGAAACATTGCAGTACAGATGCTGGTAGTTCACTCACTTGAGCAGATGGGGACTTTAGTGCCACCCAGTGACTCACATAATTTGGCAGAAGAGGAATTAGTGGCTGGAATGCGAGAATGTCATTCGTGCTTGTTGCAACTTTTGGCAGATGAGGAAGCTGCACTTCAGATGCTCACTGGAGCACAAGGGAAATATTTGCCACATTCCTCTACATAACTCTGACAGCTTAAACAGCTGCTTGCACCTATCTCTGCATCAGACAGTGACGTTCATTTCACTAGCAAGATCTGCTCTGAAGTGGGAGCCCCCCTGGTCTCTAGAAAAAGCCCTTTTAGTAGCTGGCTGCACCCGATCCATGGACAGATCAACTTGAGAGACTGCATGGCTCCTACAGCAGCAGATATACAATGACTGGCACAAGGTAAAAATTTCACTTTCTTACACAAAGATGTTTTGCATTCTTGCTGTGTTCAAACAAACTTGGACAGTGAGCTGGCCACTTCAGTCACTGTGGTTCCCATGGCAACACCGCTGGCTGGTGGGAACAAAGACTTGAAATCAACAAAACCTCTGTAGCTATGTTGACAGCTGTGGTTGTGGTTTCGACTTGTTCTAAGTTTGTGCTACCTTGTAATAAATCTTTTTGTAGTGCTGAGGGTTTTTTGGCAGCATAATGATCAAATGCAGATGCCCACTATGCCTGATAGGGTGCACGGTGATATGAAGTTCTCCAGATGCAAACCTGGTGATTTCCTGCAAGCCCAAACTGAACAAATTCATGACAAAAATCTCACTTCTTCTATTAATACCTCTGCAGTGAATAATCCTTTAAGTGTTGCACTACCATCCACCTCTTGGCTGATTTGGTAGAAGTGGCAGAGGGGCAGTCTGCTGTTCAGCATGCTTTTCCTAAAGATTTACACAGTCATCCAGCTCCAGCCCCACCCCCACCCGGCTGCATTCTTGGACACTAGGAATTCAGCTCCCTCATATTCGGTAAACCCTGTGGCAGGAGGAACTCCCTGTCACAGCAATGGACCATCTTTTCTCATTTACAGAAACTTCTGTTGCAACAGTTCTATTGTTTCTCCTTTCATTCTATCTCTGTATTTTCTAGTCTAAAAGGCTGGCCACCTTTAGGTGCCCCCTTTTCTCTTAGCTATCACCCACTTTTATTTATTTTCTTCTTCAAAGGTCCAGCTATTGGGAGGTTAAGAAAGTGACCTCTGTAACACTTTGATAAAAGGAGCCCATGTGGGGATTATAAGGAAAAGTACTGATACCAGTAATGAAATGCCCTGAGCTACAGTGCACTCAGGACAGAAATCTTTAAACTGTTATTTCCAGAGCAAATGGCTTGGGCGTTTGGTTAGTGGAGCACCCCCCTTTTATGTTTTTGTATCCCTTTAGTTTCTCTGCTGCCCCATAGTATTATGTATAAAACTGCTGAGATACTAAACCGAGTCCTGGCTGAGGAGAGGCAGCGGTTGGGTCCTGGTTAAGTACAGTGGCTTTCTCTGCATATTAACTAAAACAAAACTAAGAGGACTGTTCTGATAGAAGAATAACAAAAGCTTGTGTCTGTTTCTTTAAGATGTTAGCTGCCCTCTTCTAAGATATCTTTTGCAGCAGACAACATGTTCCTGCAGGAGAGTTTGGGAGTACAAAATGTTCTGAACTTGGGTCTGACCTTTCCCAATGTTGTAAACAAACCTGCAGATGTCATTTGAACTGTTCTCTGTGGAGCATCACTGGCCCCTAGTGGCTAATTCTTTGTTATGTCTGATGTCAATCACAGGGGCGTGGGATTCCTAACTTCTAGAGAGCCTATAAAATCTCTAACTCAGTTCTGGAATGAGTTTTAAACTGAGAGAGATAGGGTCAGTTCCTGCTGGCTGGTTCAGGTAGAGGACTGAGAGGAGTTCCATACTATTGCTGAATGGAAGCAGAGAGAAGTTTGCCACATCCTAAGAACTTAATTTGTGTTCATTTTCTGTTTATTTTTTATGATGTCTCTCTTTTGCATCCGCCTTGAATAAATGTTTATGAAGCAATAAATATCACACTAGACAAAGTGTGTTAACCTTATAAGAACTGTGTTGTGTCCATCTGTTATCCCACACTCCTACAAACCCCTCCACTCAGCAAAAACGGAAGGAAGACAATACAGCTAGAGGAACTTTTAAGATGTCTGATTTATTTGCTGATTTGGGTGAAGCGGCTCAGCGCAGGAATGCTGTCTGCTTAAAGTACAAAGGCGGACTGGAGGAACTGGGTATATGTTGCTCACAGGCTGTTAAAGGAATCATTACAGTTCTTGACAACATACATCTTTGCTCTTACACATACATCAGGGAATACTAAATTTGATATCAGTTTCAAAACACCACAGCTCCTGGAAAGGTGTTGGGCTAAATATAACACTATTAAATCATCTCCTGTTTGGTCCTCCTTCATAGCTATCCCCCTTGACAAAGCTGACTGTTAAAGCCATAATTATTTTATTTAAAAACTAAGGGGTCTACATTTCTGACATTCTGTCCTGGGTAAAACAATGGGCAGATGTGACTGATCGTCCTCTACCTATTATGGATTACAAAAACATCTGGACTGGGAGATGGAAAATAAAAGTGAGACTGATAAGACCCACAGCACCTCCCCAGCAGTTTCTACATAGGATGTGACAGGGTTTTTGCTTTTATGCAAGAAGCCCAAAATCTGCCACAGATGTGGGTCCCTTTCCCACCTCAGTAACACTTATGATACTTTAGTCTGTGAACTTTGTTTGGGCATAGGACACTCCAGCCACTTTCGCCACAATCCTGTACATTGCAATCTCTGAGAAGAATTATGTAATTCATATAAAAAGTACCTCTGGGCAGTCCACAATAAGGGATCATTCTATAACCAGGATGACATGGTACAAGAGGCACAACACAAATGATCCCAAGAGGAACAGTCTCACCATAGATACAGCACCTTCTCATGTACCTGATGTATCACATACTGAACCTGTGGAACCGGAGCTTCCTGCTGAACCCTTACTGACAGAGTTTGACAAAGAGAATGACACTGAGGCTCCTCTGAGTACAGCTTCAAATATGGAGATTGTAGCCCCTCAAAAGGATGACCTATACACTGGTATACAAGTAGCTGTGCCCCCTATCCAGACTGAACATTATGATACCCAGCACCAAACTACTATGCCCCTCCTGCACATCCTCAAGATAATTTCAAGGTGGTTGGAGGGAAACAATGAAGCAAGAGATCTCAACCAAAACCCAACATTTTGAAAAAGGACATTATGGTGATCCGTAACAGATATATGGTTCTACAAGGGGATACAGAAGAAAAGGGTGGTGACTACAGAGTATCCTCTATCCTTTCTTCACAAAAAGAACTTTTGGACACTGATGGGTATGCTGCAGTTGTTAAGATGGCATAGAAATGAACTAGGAGAAAAAAGAGTAAATAGAATATGGTCTTTTTGAGCAATGTTTATTTTTCCCATCTTCCTACTTTAAATGGCTCAAGAGTCCATACAACACTTACAAATTATTACATTGATTGTCAATAGTATCAAGAATCATAAGAGGAAACTCATCACCTTCTCTTCCCTAGGTTCCTCAGGAGCTCAGATTATTATTTTACAGGATCCTAGGTTAAACACCACTAATGACATACTGTATATAAAGCCCCAAATGTCTGGCCCTGGGGTCCATTGGTATGGTCTCTGGGTGATGATCCTTGTTTAGGTGTGGGTATTTTGTTTCAATTCATCAATGTACTTATTCTGAAAGTTATGGATGTAGAACCAGGGAGGTTATTTTTATTAGATATTGTATTACAGGAGATGCCTGTGCAGATTGGGGTTTTATATGCACCATAAACAGAAGCTGCATGGGTAGAGCTCGTCAGATTGTTACAACTTTATTTACATACAGCTACATTAATCATCCTAGGAGGAGACTTTAATTGTCTCTGGGATATTTGTGACAAAACTGGAAAAACTAATAAGTTATATTGTGACACAGATTATCTACAGCAAATGATTTCCATGGCAGGTCTCAAGGATGCATATAGACAACTAAAACCAAAAGGGGGTCACACTTATCATAGGGGCATGTTACTCTCCCGAATTGATGATATGTTTGTTTCTAATAAGTGCACGGTGCTGGAAGTGACTACTGTCGCTTCTGTACTTTCGGACCATTTTGAAGTCCATATTAAATCAGGTATCAGAATTACACAAACTACAGGAAAAGTTATTGGAAACTGAATGCTTCTCTTCTGGATGATCATAAGGTTAAAATACACTGTGAGGAACGTCTTAGGGTTAGGGGATCAATAGCCTGTTGTCTTGACATTTTAACAGACTGGTGGGCACACACAAAAACAGAATTAAAAAAATTATTTCTGGCCTTAGGGAGACAGAATGGTAAATCAGGTTATTTAAAATGTTTACAATCGCATGCTTAATTGTTTAGTGTTATTATCCTTCAAACTGTTGAAAAAATATCTTATAAAGAACAAATAGATACTTTGAGGATGGCAAAGAAAACATACTGTATTTATATCACAGCACTAAATCCTTAAAGGTAGAACAGCGCCAGCCTGGTGGTGCTGAGGGTTGAGGTGCTGGACGCCACACCTCACACCACACCGGCAACCTGGGTTCAGAAACGAACTCGGGATTCCAGGGGTCATCAGGGGAAGGAGAGGACTAAGCATCTGGAGGACTGCTCTCATGGGGTGGGTTGTACGGGTTGCCTTGCTCTGTAGCAGCCCCTGGAGGAGATCGGGGGCACTACAAGGAGCGGTGTATAGACAGGGAGAAAATATGAAAATGTGACCACCCATGCCATCCAGATAACGGTGGCCCCACCTCCCCACACTGCAAAGCTAGGAAGCCCCAAAGCTGCATACTCCTGTCTGGCATAGAAGCAAGGGAGTGCCTATGAACACTCCTGTCTTCTTACCCCAGGAGTCCTTTAGTATCAATAACTTTTTGCACTTAGCTAGCTAGGTGCAATTGCCCCGGAGGTGTGCTTTAAGAGATTTTTTAATGAGCGTAGGGTCAGCCAGTCGAAAGACAGGAGTTGGTGTGAACTGAGTGAGAGCTGTTGACTGCTTCAGAATGTTTTCTCCGCTGGACTGAGCATATTGCCTCTGAGGTGTCTCCCAACTTTCCTTGTTGACAGCCTCCTAGTGCTTATCTGGGTAAAAGTTTTCCTCATAAATCTTTTCCTTTAGTGTGCTGAGTGACGACTTTTATTTTTTCATTAGCACTTTGCAAAATATTTTATTTTAGTGCGACGGCGCTGTTTAGACTTTATTTTTACTGTGACTATTTACTTTAAAGCCTAATTTTATCGTGGGTGTTTATTTTCGACGGTTTCATTCATTTTTGACTAATTTCTTGTGGGAACCATCAAATTGGGGACAGTTGCCTTGTTTTTTACCTCAGACCTCGCGGGGTTTACCACGAGGCACCTGCAGTAGATTTCAAACTTAAACAGTGCCTGGGGGTTTTCTCTCTAGATTGGCAATTACGAGGAAACCTTTTTTGTTATATTACTTGACTTTGGTATCATCTGGCGTCAGGACTGTCCGTAAGGGTCCAGCAGCCACCTGTGCGTAGTTGAGTATTACTGGTTTTCTATTAAGATTGGCACTCGTATAGATCCCAGTTTTACAACCAAAAAAAAAAGGCACTGGTAATAGACAGAGTTTATTAACTGGGGCAGGACTGGCCGGTGGCATTTAGACAGAAACCTGCACTCAGTTCATAGGTCCAGAACTGGTTTGCTTTGCTTAAATTGGCGAACATAGCAGACAAACCTTTGATAAATGGTTGAGGATAAATCAAAGGTTTCTGATGAGGGGCCATTCAAAAATACTAATACCAAAAGCAGAGGTGCTGAGGAACCCTCCAGATCACAGTCAAAAAATAAAGCTTCCAAAGATGAAGTTCCTCACAAAGTGAAAAATAATAAGAGTAACGAAAAAAAGAAGCTTGATCAAGCCTCTGATGAAGTGGCTAAAAAGAAACTCTCTCAACACAGATATGCTCCCATTGCTCCTGGGAAAGCCAATAGTGAGACAACAGGCAGCTTAAAGCATTCAGAAAAAACAAAGCACTTACAAACTGCGCAGGTTCTTCCATCAGTGCAAGACATGGAAAAAGCATGGCAACTATTTCAGACCCTTCAAAAGATGGGTCTTCTATTTACTGGGGCTGGCAAGCACTCTTCCATAGTTCTCTCTTCTGTAGACTGTGAGGGTGATGCAGATGATGATCAATTATATGATGCCCCTGACATGGATTTTGAGGGCCTTGAGCCCCAGGAGTCCCCAGACCCTCGTCTTGGGGATCCCCCGGGTGACCACGAGGATCCTTCCTCTATGTTTTCATTTATACAAAATATGCTGGATACCCTGGACCTCCCTACACAGGAGCCCAACCAGGATGTTGATGAAGATGAAGATTATAGGGAGATGAAGGGTCTTTCATCCTCAAAGACCCTGGTCGTCCCTATCTATAATGCATTTAGAAAAAATACCATGAAGGTGCTTCAGCACCGCACTTCAGTACTAGGGGTTGATAAGCGGCTTGAAAGAAATATAAATTCTCTAAAAATGGTACCGAGTTCCTGTCAGTACACCATGGCCATGAGAGTATAGTGCAGCAGACAGCTTGTGAGAAAGCTGGAGTCTCCTTGTCGCCCTCTCCCCCTGACAAGGATTCCAAGAAAATTGACTTTATAGCAAAGAAAATGTATGCCACAGCTTCCCTGCTTCTCAGGCTTTCTTCTTACATGGCTTTCACAGCCAACTATCAGAAAGCCCTTTGGAAATCTGTCCAGGCTATCGCCCACAACAGATCAGATTCTACGGTACAGGAGCTGGTGAATACGTCAAAAACTGTCTTGGAAGCTACTATGTACCAATTCCACATGGCAGATGACAATAATGATGCAGCCTCTAGGGCGATGGCCCATGCCATATCTCTGAGATGCTTCGCCTGGCTTAGAACAACCAGTCTGACCACAGACACTCAGAACAAGGCCATGGATTTTCCCCTGTGATCAAAATATGTTGTTTGATTACAGAACCACTGACTACATGAAAAAGGTTGATGAGTACAAGGCCTCCTGGCAGAGCCATTCATCCAAGCCTAAACCCACCACCCCTCAGAGATCCCTTCCCAGAGGCGGTAGGGGCAGAAGTTTTTTTTTCCCCAGGCCTTACAGTCCCTATCCCCAATCTGACTTTAGCCAGTACAGGGGGGTCTTTCAGTGGCAGGGGGGCAGAAGGAGCCAAAGAAGATCCACCTCGACCCAGTCACCTGCCTCTCAGTCTAAGTCCTGATGTGAGTGTCCAGGTTGCCTCCCCATTTCTGGTTGGAGGCAGACTCTCTCAGTATCTTCAGCACTGGTCCCTCATCACGTCGGACAAGTGGGTGCTGGACATAGTGGAGAAGGGTCTGTCATTACAGTTCAAGCAGCTGCCAGACCTCAAGCGTACCCAGGTGTCAAGACCTGTCACCATCACAGATACCGCTGTTGGAAATGCAGATAAAAAACCTTCTGGCTTTACGAGCAGTGGAGAGGGTCCCCACCCACAAAAAGGGCAAGGGCCTCTACTCCAGGTATTTTCTGACACAAAAGAAAACTGGGGAATGGTGACCTATCTTAGATCTCAGATAGTTAAACAAACATCTGAAAAAACCCAAATTCAAAATGATCACTCTGTCACTGGTCATACAGTCCTTACAGCAGGGTGACTGGCTAGCCTCCCTCGACTTAAAGGACGCCTACTTCCACATACCCATAAGGAGATCTCACAGGAAGTTTCTCAGGTTCAAACTTCCTTCGGGTCACTATCAGTTCACCGCAATGCCCTTCGGTCTGTCCTCAGCTGCACATCTCAGGAGACTGGATGTCGCTCTCTACCCCTATCTGGATGGTTGGCTCATAGTAGCAAAGTATCCTTGCCAAGTCAAGGAATCTCTTTCCCTCACAGAAGGCACTCTGGAGTCTCTAGGTTTCCTGGTAAATCTCAACAAGTCTCACTTGGAACCCACCCAGTTGCTCACCTTCATAGGGGCCCAGCTGGACACTCAGAAGAGATATGCTTTCCTCCCACAGGAAAGAATTCAGTTTCCTTTCAGTGGCAGATTCTTTCACCCAGGGACAACCAAGACCAGTCAGATATTTCCTCAAACTTCTGGGACATATGGCCTCTATGACTGCAGTAGTCCCAGGGGTCAGGTACAGGATGAGACTCCTGCAAGCCTACATCAGAGCTCGCTGGTCTCAGAGAAGCAACACATTTTCAAAGCTAATACCAGTGTCGGAGCAGTTCCTCCAAAATTTGCTGTGGTGGAAGGACCCTGCAAATTTGCAGGTAGGGGCTCCATTTCAAGCTCCTCTTCCCACAAAGGTGATCACCACAGATGCCTCCCTATTGGGCTGGGGAGCTCATCTAGACTGTGCCTCAGTAAGCAGAAACTGGACACCCGAAGAGTCACAGTTGCACATAAATCTTTTGCAACTCAGAGCAGTCTTACTAGCTCTCAAAGCTTTCGCTCCCAGCATAGAAGGGCAGACGGTTCAAATTCGAATGGACAGCACCACTGCAATGTTCTACATAAACAAGCAGGGTGGTACCAGATCAGGAATACTCTGGTAGCTCTGAAGCTCTGGTCTCTAGCATTCTCCCTGGGAATCAGCCTCTCAGCTATTCACCTCCCAGGCAAACTCGATACTCTGGTGGATGCTCTAAGCTGCATCAGTCAAGATCAGAGCAAATGGACACTGAATAAGCAAGTGCTAGCCACAGTGTTCAGGCAGTGGGACACACACCAGACGTGGATCTGTTTGCCTCGCCTCTCAATTTTCAGCTTCCTCAGTACTGTTGCAGGCCCCCAGTTCCAGGAACACTTCCTCTGGATGCCCTGATCCTGGACTGGTCAGGGAGGTTCCTATATGCATTTCTTCCCTTTCCTCTGATATTCAGGAATTTTGCTGAAACTCAGGCAGCAGCCTGCATCCATGATCCTAGTGGCTCTGGACTGGCCCAGGCAAGCCTGGTACCCTCTCCTTCTCTCAATGTCCTGCAACAGGCCCATTCGCCTGCCTCCAACTCACTCCCTGCTGACCCTTCCTCAGACGGGAGTGCAGTACCCAGATGTACACTCTCTTCACCTCAAAGCCTGGTTCTTGAGGAGTTAGAGTTTCCATCCTCACAGTACTCTGAACAGGTCCTTAAGATACTGAGGATGGCTAAAAAACTGAACACTAAGAAGACTTGTGCAGCCAAATGGAAAAGATGTTCCCTCTGGTGCTGAAGCGAAAAGGTCAAACCCCTATCAGCTTCAGACCCTCAGCTGCTAGACTACCTGGTACACTTACAGGCATCAGACTTGAAACCATCTTCACTCAAGCTATACCTGGCGGCAATTTCAGCCTACCTTTCGGTGGGAAAGTATAAATCAGTTTTTTCCCATGACATTTTTGAACAGTTTTTCAAAGGCCTCTTGCACCTCCAGCCTCCAACCAGGGATCCAGAACCTTTGCATAGATGGGCTCATGAATCCACCTTTCGAGCCTATGTCCACAGCCCACATCAAGTTTGTAACTTGGAAGACCATCTTCCTGGTAGCCATTACAGCTGCCAGGAGGATTTCAGAGCTATAGGCCCTGTGCACTGAGCCAAATTACATCATCCCTCACAACGATAAAGTTGAGCTCAGGACAAATAGGAAATTTCTGCCAAAGGTGGTTTCAGAGTTTCACTTGAACCAATCCATTACTCTGCCTGTCTTCTTTACTGACTCACCACCCTGGCGAGCAAAAGCTCCACAGCTTGGATGTCAAAAGAGCCATCTTTCACTACCTAGAGCATACTAGACAGTCCAGAGGCTCTTCCACTCAGTTGTTCCTCACCTATGGGGATGTAGGCAGAGGAAGACCAACTGCCAAGAGAACTATTTCTCATTGGTTGGTCTCTTGTATTAGATTCTGCTATGAGAAAGCTGGTCAACAACCTCCGGTGGGGCTCAGGGCCCATTCCACCAGGGGCACTGCAGCCTCACTTGCAGCAGCAAGGGACATTCCCCTACTGGATGTCTACAAAGCAGCTACCTGGAAATCTGTGCACACTTTTGTGAAACACTACAGTTTGGATGTGCAGACCAGATCTGATGCCAAATTTGGCAGGGCAGTTCTGCAGAGCCTCTGTCCTAAGTAGGTTCTCTGCCTGTCTCCCACTTGGTACTGCTTGGTAGTCTGCAAAAAGGTACTGATGCTAAAGGACTCCTGGGGTAAGAAGAAAAAATTACTCACTGCAGTAATCTTCTTTCTTCCATGGGGTCCTTTAGCATCAGTAAGCTCCTACCCTTCCTTCCCGGTTCACCTGTTGGAGAAGGGCTCTTATGTGACCTTTTACCAAATTTGGCATTTGCTATTGATGAGTTTTTATCTTGTGTTGCTGTTTCTATTTCCACTTCTGGACATTTGCATGTTTTTTGAATCCTGTTAATTTTTTTCTGGCATTTGCCCTCGTTTTTCCTTAAAAAAAATCTGAAGCAGTCAACAGCTCTCACTCAGTTCATGCCTCCTCTTGTCTTTTGATTGGCTGGACCTACGCTCATTAAATCTCTCTTAAAGGCACACCTCCAGGGCAATTGCACCTAGCCAGATAAGTGCAAAAAGTTACTGATGCTAAAGGACCCCATGGAAGAAAGAAGATTACTGCGGTGAGTAATTTTTTCTTCCCTCCCAATGGCCCCAGGTGGGCAGGGGGGTCCCCGGTGAAGGGATACATCTGGGTGAACCGGGTGATGGGGAGCAGTGGACAGCAGAACAGGAGAGACGGTGGTGGGTGAAAAAAAGGCTGGCCACCCGAAGGAGTGGGAGACTGGGTTCGGTTGGGGGATAAAAAAATAGCATGCAAAAGCAAAAAAAGGTAGAGCAGTTTGGTATTCAGAGCTCTAAGTCTTCCCTTGGTATCTTTAAAAGAAGCCAGGAGAGTGTTAGAACTAAGATTATCATCTCCATATGGAATACAGAAGGTCAGCTGCATTCCGATACTCAGTACATTACATCAACCATGGAATTCAGTTTGCAGTCCTTTTTTTGGTACCTGAGCACCGGCTACTGCTAGTTTTGGAGAAGTCCTACAGAATTCTTTTGCTGATTTATTAATTGTGGATGAACAAAAGAATAGTGTAAAACCTGTCAGTGTAGAGGAAGTAGAAGTGGCCATAAAGTCCTTAAGGCAAAAAAAGTTCCAGGTCCTGATGGTCTCAGTACGGAATTCTATATAAAAATGTTGACCACGTTATGTGTTATGCTAATGGCATTGTTTAATAAAAAATTAGACACCTTACAAACTTACAAAAGTACTGTTTCAGGCTGTCCTGATCTTACTCTATAAAAAGGGAGACCAAGTTAATCTAGGAAATTGGAGACCCATTTCTGTTCTAAATACAGATTTGAAAATTTTTGCAAAAATTTTAGGTCGGAGGATGAGTACTATAGCCAATAAAGTTAAAGCCCTTACCAAACTTGTTTGATTCTTGGTAGGTCAATAAGTGACAACTTAATTCAGCTTAGGGAAGTTGTTACTAGGGGTCACATGAATAAACTTCAAGGTTTTATTATTGCATTAGACCAGGAAAAAGCTTTTGATCAAATTTCTCATGAGTTTCTCTTCCAGTCATTAGCTTTTCATGGAATTCTGCAACAGTTTATACTTTGGATTCAATTCCTATATCAAAACACACATTTCACAACTTTATTTATTTGTTAGCTGGGTGAGTACGCTGATCCCAGGGACCATTTTCAGGCACGACCTGAGCCACTTAGATGGCACATCCAATACAAAACACAATTACAACATTCAAATTGCTAGAAGGGTGTAGCAAGGGTGCCCCTTAATCCCACTTTTATATGTCTTCTGCATTGCCATTTTAGTATGGAGGATTAGAATAACCCCAGAGGCACAGGGAATTGCATTTGAGTTGACTACTGCACAGCTTAAAATCAATGTTTATGTGGATGATATATGTCTGTTTTTTGCTGATACACGGTCATGCAAAAATGCATGGAACCTTCTAGAACAATATTCTATGATTGCTAGTGCTAAGGTTAATGCCCATAAAAGTAAAGCATTATGCTTGGGATATATGACTGAGCTGGGCCTAACAACAAATCGTTAATATCCAAGTAGTAAAACCTGATCTTAAGATTTTAGGTATTAAATTTGGAGCACAAATATGAAAAAACTAAACTGGGAGGAAAAGATTCAGGAAGGAGAAAGGGTAGTCGCATGGAGGAAAACAATGCATATAGCCAAAAAGAATTGAGCATACCTTATTAAAACTTTATTGTTGCTAATCTTCCTATGTTTAAGTTCTGTCTCCCCTGCCACAAGAGTTGCTTGGAAACCCCTTATATAGTTTATTTTTTCACGTGTTAATGGGCAGTAGCCTTAATCCAGTTCAGAGAAACTATATGTACCTTTCCATCAAAAAAGGTGGCCTAGATATTTTCTATTACTTTCACAAATTACTTTTCGGACAAGGTGATTGACTGGATCCTAGGGATACGGGTTTGGTTATGGCCAGTCTTACAGTTCTGGGAACAAGGGAACTGGAATTTCCATACGATCCTGAAAAATGAACATAGCCCCAAGTAGGTAATCCCACCCCACAGTGACTTTTCGACAGCGAGGTCCCCTACAGCGACTACAGTGCCATGTCGCTGTAGGGAACCTGCTGGAACCCATCACTGTCTGTCGGGGGGGGTTCTGTACACCCCCCAAATCAGCTCTGACTCGGAAATGATAAACCTAAATTGGGGTGTGTGGGGGGTTCGGGGGCGAAGCCCCCTGAAGAAAACAATTTGTTCCATTAGAAACCAGCAGCCAACTGCAAAATGCGGTTGACCTGCTGGTTTTGCTGTCAGGGCATTCAACAAAAATTTTGTCGAACACCTATCATGGATCCACCCCAAGTATATGACCTTAGTGCTAAGGAAGATAAAACAGCGGAAAGTGATGCCTGAACATTTCAAAACATATTCCAGGAAAGCTTTATATCAACGCATATTAGATAATAACTTCTTAGAACCCTTAGTTTTTCCCCAAGGTACCCCACTTACTACTGAACTGATGTTAAAACAATAAGTAGAGCCAAGGATCCCAGAAAATATTTGGGAAGTATTATGGCTGACTTGTCATGGTAGGTTGGGGGTGAGGGATACACATAAACACAAACAATTATCTGAAAAATACTGTCCTAGCGATACCTACAATGGTTTGTTAGAAACTGAATCTCATTTGTTTTTAGAATGTACTTATGCTCAACATTTCGGGGACCTGATAGCACAAGTTTTGAACTGCCCAAAGTACAAAACGATTACATATGACACTTTGGTGTTGGGAGTTTATGTGGGGATTGACAGAAGCATCACCCAAGCACTGTGAGAGTTTATTTGTGGTTTTATTAAATATTACATTTAGTAAGCAAGACGTAGATGGGTGATTCAGCAACAGTTTTGGTCTCAGTCTGAGTTGTTCCAATATATTAGACAACACTTATATGATATAAAAAAGCATACAAGGTCTCGATCACAACTTTCCATTTGTTGGAAACATTGTGAAGGATGGTTGTGAAGGATGGTTGTATAGATCAGTATGACTGTAACTTTTAGTTTTTTCTTTTGTTGTTTTGTCATTGCTTTTTTGAATGATTATTCATTCCCCTTTTTCAGTACGTAAAATGCTCTTGTACCTCTAATTTGTACCTTTAATGTTTACTGTATGAGATCTTATGTCTTCAATAAAAATTCCCCCTACTCTTTACAAGAAGTGCCATGGGATCTTTAATGTCCACCTGAACAACCACCAAAACAGGCAGATGGGACCTCAGTTTAACATCTCATCTGAAAAGGCAGCACCTCTGGAGTACAGCATCCCCCTCATGATGCACCACAGTGTCAGTATTGGGTTTCACTCCAAGTTCCTGGTGTGGGACTAGAACATCTATTTCATTTAGTACCTGGTGATGTCCTGTATTTAGCACTCAAATAAACCAGTCAGTTTTTTGCCCTTGATATTTTAAATATTTTTATTTTCTTATCTTTTTGTATAAAATGATTGTTTTCTATGTAGGGGACTACTTCACACACTCGGCAGAGTCCAATGGTCACCTGTTGTGGGCTTAGGGTTAGTTTATTGCTTATTGTATTGCCTATGACACAATGTTACGTAAGCAGTGTCAGTGGCTCAACGGGTTGCACACTTGCCTCTGGGGCCAAAAGAACAGATGGTTGTGGATTCTAGCCCCATACCAGGAACGTGGGATACATCCCAATACTGACTCTACCGTGCAGCATGTTGGGAAAGCTATACTCTTGAGGTGCCACCTTTCGGATGAGATGTTAAACCGAGGTCCTGTCTGCCTGTTCTGGTGGTTGTTCAGGTGGATGTTAAAGATACCATGACATTTCTCAAAAAGAGTAGGAGGAATTTCCTCAGCATCCTGGCCAAATTTCCCCCATTAACAAAAAATACCACCAGCAGATTAATGTGATTTAATGGCAGTCTGCATCTGTATTCACCCGGAACAAGACTGAAAACAGGCAGAATTGCCTAGTACTCCTTTCCTGGTCAACAAAAATTAAATAAAATAAAAAATATATTATATCTTATTCATTAACTCTTGTTTTTTCATATAGCTTTTTGCTTCCAAGACACCACTATTTGCTACCATTCAGGTCATAGACCAGCGGCTAACCAGTCCGCTAAGCTACTCATCCCACTGTCCGAGTCTGCATGGGTCAGTGCAGAGTGGGGCCTGGAAGTGCTGGCAAACTTCATACCAGTGACTCAGTGGACATGTTTTTTTTTTCCATTTCCTCCCATGTCCCACAGTCCACCCACCACCTGCTAGGCACCGAACCATGTCACAACAAGCCTCCCAAGTGTGTCAAGGACGTCCTGTGGAGGAGACAAGCTCCCTGGGCCACTACAGGTGTTGCTTAGGCATCTTCCCTCCCTGGTTGGAAGCATTACAAGATGCAGCACTTCCCTATGCTCCTCGGCCACCTGACCAGCTCCTACAGTAAGTCCATTCTCAAAGATGGGTCACTGGTGTGGAAACATGACATGCTGCCTACGGCCAGCGGGTGGCCTTTATTTGTTGACTCTCTTTTTTTTTTCTATAAAGCTTTTTCTCCACTGGTTGCCACAGGCAGGCTCTCAGTTTTGACCCCACCTCCTCTTGTCTGGCATCTATCTCTCCTGTCCACTGAGCCCTAGATCCCCCATGGATTTCCCCCCATGGCAGGGTCAGGAAGGGTAGGGTCCTCCCCCCATCCAGTGACTCTCATCTAGATTGGCTGGTGTCCAGGCAGTGGTGCAGGGACAGAGGCAGGCAGCCAGGGCTTCATGTAGCCCATGCCAACCTATTTTCCATTTTCTCCCACAGTCCCTCCTCAGCTGCGGTGACACACAAGTGTATGCATGTGGAGGTGCACACATGTTGCAGAACTGTGGCCCCTTCCTTCATGCCACTCAAGCTGCCAGCGCTACCTCCAGGCCTCTACCTGGGGGCAGCCAAACACTGAGTTGAGAAGCCTTCCTACACCTGGAGATGAGAGCTGTCCTCCAGACACTTAATCCTGACCCCCGCCGGCCAACCCCAAGTGACCCAAGCCTGTTCCTGAACCCAGGTCACTAGCATGGTAAGAGGTAAGGTACAAGGTGTCTCAGCACTCTGTGCCACTGGAACACCATTTATTTGTTGACTTTTGATATTATTTGAGTTATTTTAAAATCAATTAAAATAATATTAAGAAACATACATTTTTTTCCTTGGCTCCAATCCCTGGCTTCCTAGTTTGGAAAAAGCTGTCTTCAGTTCCACAGTGTGCTCAACAAGATGGCAGCAGCTGTCTAATATGTCATCTGAAGGAAAGCAACCTCCTACACTGCAGTGCCCCTCTAGTACCTGCTGTTGTGTCTGTGCCAGATGTGAGCCAAATTTCCCTCATGTGATTCTTAAATCTATAGTCATCTGGAGACAGAGGTGAGACTTCTGCCACTGAAGGACAGTGACATGCTAGTACACCTTTATATGCAATTTGCATACTCTCTCCCATGATGCTTTGCACAGGGTCTGGGGCTTTGGTGTGTGATTCTTCCTCTGACCACTGATACTGGATTAGATTATGAGCATCACTGATCTGGGGTCTGTGTACTGTAAGAACACTTTACTTCAAGAGCTATTTTTTCCTCCACTTAACTCTCTTTTGTGTAGAGTTACTATTCCAGGTCCAAACCATCATGACTCACTACTGTGGGGAAATATGAGGGCAAAACAAAATCTTAAAATGTTTACACTTTGCTGGGACTCAAAACTGGATATCCAGGATCACAGCCCTGTGCTTTAAGCACTAGGTTATGAAAGACAATGGGCATATCTTGCCGTACTATCAGCTGGGTAGGGGCATGCATCAGGAGTGCCTCCTTTCTCCCCTCCTACTCACCCTGTACATAGAGCCTTTGGCCCAAGCAATTAGGTATGATACCACCACTGGAGGGGTGGAGGTTGAGGGAAAGGACTGCCACCTGGTGTTCTATGCAGATGATATTATTCTGTATCTGACTGACTCTGAACAATCTCTTTCTTCAGTGTCTGAAATATTACACACCTTCAGTACTCTGTCAGGGTACAAACTAAACACAGGAAAGATGGAAGTCTTCATCTATAATTTTCAACCCTCAGTGGCACTGAGTGAAAAATTCCCATATATGATGTGGACATGATGTACAATGAAATATCTGGGTATTAACCTAACAAGAGACCTCCCTGACCTTTATGATGCAAATTACCACAGAATAAGCAAACAGATAGAGGAAGACCTTCTCAGATGGACATCCTGCCACTCAGTCTGGTTAGCTAGGTGGACTCCATAAGAATGGTCACCCTGCCAAGGATGTTGTACTTTTCTCAGAATTTTCCACAACGGGTTAAGGAACCCGACTGGAGAAAATGACACAATATTTTACTCAGATGTATTTGGGCAGGTAAATAACATTATAAGACCTTAACCCTCCCTAAGGATCTGGTTAGGCTTGAATTATCATAACTCTGGATGTGCCACGTCACTGCCTGGATAAAAGCCATCTGGTTATGGTAACACACTCCTACTCCAAAGATGCAATGGATAGAAATAGAACAATCCCTCCTCCCTGTGAGTGCACAGACCCAGATTCTATGTCATCTCAACCTCAGAGGGACCCATCTATGTGGCACAACTGGAACATATCGGTGGTGGCCATTACCAAATGGTTTTAAAATCATCCACCCAAACATAAGAAGTCTTGTTCCCAAAATCTTCCTAATGCAACTCTTGTTCCATGCCTTCACCCCTGACATTATCGTGATAATTGAAACCTGGCTGTCTAAAACCATTCCTGACCATGCTATCGCTGTCCCTGGCTTTATAATATCTAGACAGGACAGGACAGGGTGAGGTGGCAGTGTGGCTATCTATACTTCCTCTACCCTCCAGATCACTCCCTCCTTCACAACTTCTGTTCAGTCATCCCATGAGGCTCTCCTTTTAAAAATCTCCTATCCTCACACAGTCCCCATCTTCATCGCTGGAGTTTACTGTTGCCTGGTCAGCCACATTCCAACGTCACTGACTTGTTCTCAAAGCTCTCCTCATTTGCCAGTGGTGGTGGTGAACTATTCATCCTGGGTGACCTAAATCTAAACTGGCTGGCCCCATCACTGGCTAATATCCACTCCACTATTGAAGCCCTAAACCTCCATCAGCTGATTATGGAACCACTCGTCTAAACCTTAAAACACTAAACCACTCCCTGCTGGACCTGGTCCTCACCTCCCATCCCCATCAAGTAATGGTCTCAGGGCTACTACCAGACTCTATCCGCGACCACCACATGACCTTTGTAGTGCAAAAAATAGATAGGCCTAAACTCCCAGCTAAAACTATTCTCACTAGACCCTTTGCATCACTTGAACTGCAATCCTTGCTCCACGACCTTGCACAAGCTGACTGGTCCCCCTTATCACAGCAGCATCAGCTGACAAGGCCCTTGTCTACTTCACCTCTAAGTTTCTACCAGTTTGGAACTCCCGTGCCCCACCCCGTAAAACCAGGGTCCATGGCGGGCACCTCCCCTTGGTCACTCCTGAGCTTCTGGCCTGCCAACATGCTCGCGACCTTGCGTGGCGCACAGCCAAAGTCTCCAACAGCCCTGGTGATCACCAACGTTACCATGAACTTAGGAATGGCTGCACTAAAGCAATCCACCTTGCTAAAGCCGAGCATTTCAAGTCTAATTTCCAAACTGATACAAACAACCCTTCTAAATTCTGGAAGGTCATTCACTCCCTCTTCTCACCATCCTCTACCCCTCTGCCTCCCACCCTCAGGCACGATCACGCTGTACTCTCTGAACCTATCGCCATTGCTGAATGCTTCAACTCTCACTTTGCCACCTGTGCCTCTTCTCTGCTAAGCACCCTCCCAAGCCCATCCTCTGCCCCACTGGCCCCCTTTTATGCCCCATACACTGATACACCCTCCACTGCTATTCCTCCCACCCCCATGTTGCCCACACATCCTGTCCCCTCCCCCCTCTGCTCCTGTGCCCCATCCCCCTCCTCTGGACCTCACACACCCCCCTTCCTGTCCTCCTTCTCTCCTGTCTCTCCTGATACTACCCTTCAAGCTCTCCTGGCACTCAACCCTACCAAAGGCTCCTCCCCTGATGGCCTTGACCCTAGGCTCCTCTACCTCTCTGCTCCTGCCATAGCCTTCCCACTCTCCCTGTTACTAAACCTCTCCTTTGAGACTGCCACTGTGCCCTCTGTCTGGAAACATGCTGTTGTCCTCCCCCTCCTGAAGGGGGTGACCCCTCCTCTCCTGGAAACTATCGTCCTATCTCTCTACTGCCAACCTTAGCTAAATTACAAGAACACATAGCCCTCAACCAACTCTCCTTGTTTCTCTCTGACTCCACTTTCTTCATCCCCTTCCAGTCTGGCTTCAGGAAATCCCACTCTACCACCACCTCTCTGCTAAGGTTAACTGAGACCATCTCCTCAGGCTTTGACAAAGGGCACATTACCTCAGCTATCTTTGTAGATCTGGCCAAAGCCTTTGACACTCTCTCTCACCCTCCCTCCTTCACAGCCTTTCAGCTGCTGGACTATCCCTTCTGTCACAGGATGAGTTTCGTACCTACCTGTCCGGCAGGTCGCAGTCAGTAAAAATAGCTGATGCTATCTCTACCCCCCGCCTATAACCACTGGAGTCCCCCAAGGCTCAGTGCTAGGCCCCATTCTGTTCTCCATCTTTTTGAATGACCTCCCCCTGGTTTGCACTGCATCCAGCATCCACATGTATGCTGATGATACAGTATTGTTTACCTTTGGCAACACTGTTGCTGATGTCACTACCAGGCTCCAGTCTGACTTCACTGAAGTCCAACTCTTGTTTAGCTCACATCAACTCTTTCTAAATGCCAAGAAGACAGTCTCCATGTCCTCTGGCACAAGGCAGAGACTCGCTAGGCTTTGTCACCTACCCACCTTTCACACCCTTGATGGGATTGCTCTTGAGGACTCCTCCTCTTTCAGGTATCTCGGCATCTGGCTGGACAGGCACCTTGACTTCTCTGTACGCATTGATGCCATTCTGAAAAAACTAAGGCCCAGGCTTGGGGCCCTTTACAGAAACCACAGCTGCATCCGCTCGACGCCAGGCATGAGCTGGTACAGAAGATCATGCACATTTTTGACTACTGCAACATAGTTTACAATGCTGCCCCACAGTCCTACCTATCTGGACTGGACTCTCTCTTCAATTCCTTCTGTCATTTTGCTCTTGATGCCCCTCCCCGCACCCATCATTGTGACCTCTACCGCTCTCTCAACCTCCTTCCCCTACACTCCCAGCTTGCGCTACATGGTGCTAAGTTCATCTCTAAATTCTGGCTTGGATCTCTCCCCTCATATGTCTCCTCCTTTCTTGGCACCCCTACCCAGTCCCTCTATTCCCTGAGATCCCAGGCTGACACCCGTACCCTCTCAGTCCCCTGCAGAACTACTTCCTGTGGCCAAAAAGCCTTCTCTTACCACTTGCCTAAAATGTGGAATGCACTTCCTCCACAAATCCGCCACTCCTCCTCCCTATATTCCCTTACCTCTGCTCTGCACAATTACCTCACACCTACCTGCACCTGCTTCTGACCCCCTCCTTGCATACTTGTCTCCCTCTCACTTTTTCTCTCCCTCCCGCTTTCCTCTTCTCATCCCCCCACCCCACCTGCACTTATACTACCCCTTATAGACTAGCTCTTAAAAAGGGACTGGATCCTATGTGTTCACCCCACTGCATCTGCATCACAAATGAACTGCCTGTAATGTATGCATTGTCAACCTTGCATCCTGTGCTTGGTCCCTGTATTGATTCTATATGTATCCTGCTCCTATGAACTGCCAGTACAGTAACTGTTGCATCAGTCTATTATGCACTCAGATGCCATGAACCTGTTTTGTAACTGTATGTATGCATTCACCAACTGTTATTGTATGTATCTAAGAACTCTCACTCTGTACATCCCTCTCCCCCTTCCCCCAGAATGTACCGTGAGACGAGCATTAAGTTGCTCAGTGTATCTTTCCTGGTGAAACAATTCAATAAATGAATCAATAAATACATGGGACCGGATGTTGAGCCATCTGTCAATACAGAAATGGCTGATTCTTGTCTGCCCAATTGCATATATAAGGAACTACTACCAGCCACACTTCTGCAACAGAAGTCATACAAGGAGAGACTAAAGGAGCTTAATATGCATACCCATGAGGAGAGGGGGGACATGATAGAAACTTTTAAGTACCTCAAGGGAATCAACAAAGTCCAAGAGGGTAGCATCTTTCAGAAAAAGAGATGTGCAAGAACAAGGAGACTTAATTTGAAGATAGAGGGGGGATGGCTCAGGGGCAATGTGAGGAAGTATTTTTTCAAAGAGAGGGTGGTGGATGCATGGAACAGCCTTCCTGAGGAAGTTGTGGGGTCAAAAACAGTGGGGGAATTCAAGAATGCATGGGACAGACATAAGGCAATTCTTGGGGGGGTAGGAAGAAATAGGCTGTTGGTTAACTAGGATCTGCAGCTTATCAAGTAGGTAGGGAAATGGGCAGACTAGGTGGGCCAAGTAGTCCTTGTCTGCCGTCAAAGTCTATATTTCTATAAGATCATAGATATAAATTGGGCCAGAGTGACACTCACCTATTTCTTTCAACTCTTACAAAAGGGGACTGTGCCACCCTTCTAATACCTCCAGAACACATACGGGCTACAACAACTCAACTTCTACAGATATTTGCAGATAAGCAGCTATATATTCACACTAGCTTCTGAAATTCGGGACTCAGATAGGTGGCTGATGCCCATTCAAACATTCATGCATTTCCTAAAAAGGGGGGGGGAGTGGGGGTGGAACACCTGATTTCCTGGATACATGATGCTCTGCAACTCACTCAGAGGGACAAAACCCTGAGGGTAGTACAACAGTGGGAGTTAGAAACTAGGCTGGTGATTATGTAAAAGGAATAGTATGAGGCTTATATAAGAGTATCAGGGGTGACCTTCTCCCATATGGAGGGAATACGTGTGTAAGCAATTGCTTTGATACTTTAGGACACCAGTTATCACAGCCAACTTCATGCCTAACTCAGGAACCCATTGCTGGCACCTTTGTACAGAGAACAGAGCCACCCACACACATGTGATGTGAGAATGCATGCTCCTCCAACCTTTTCTTAGGGAGGTGGAACTGGAAATCAGACAGGCAACAAGCAGGGAGATAGCCCTCAATTCCTCCACCTACCTTTGATACAATACCCAAATGAGTGCAGAGATTTACATCTCTGATACATCCCAGGAGTTTGCAAGACAACTTGTAAAATAGCTATAACCAGGAAATTGCTTACACCAGAAATCTCCTCTATTAAAGAATGGAGAGACAGGTATGCCATTTGCATCTATCATCTGAGAGACTGATTATTTCTTCTGCTGTTTCATTTTGCTGGACTGTGAGACTGAGACCTAAAGAAGCGTGCTGCTGCCTGTTGGGGGATTCGAACTGTGTGCCTGATATCTGTTAAAACTGTGAGCACTTTGTATAACCTCATTTCTTCTGTGCCTTTGCTCCCCTTTGACACTGCATTCCTGTGCTCTAGTGAGAGGGGCCAGGTGTAATGGAGCACACTTCATCAAGGAGGAGGGGCAGTACAATATAAAAGAAATGTGCTGCCTAAACCCAGAACAGGTATGCCATTTGCATCTATCATCTGAGAGACTGATTATTTCTTCTGCTGTTTCATTTTGCTGGACTGTGAGACTGAGACCTAAAGGAGCATGCTGCTGCCTGTTGGGGGATTCGAACTGTGTGCCTGATATCTGTTAAAACTGTGAGCACTTTGTATAACCTCATTTCTTCTGTGCCTTTGCTCTCCTTTGACCCTGCATTCCTGTGCTCTAGTGAGAGGGGCCAGGTGTAACGGAGCACACTTCATCAAGGAGGAGGGGCAGTACAATATAAAAGAACCGCTGCTGCCTAAACCCAGAACAGGTATGCCATTTGCATCTATCATCTGAGAGACTGATTATTTCTTCTGTTGTTTCGTTTTGATGGACTGTGAGACTGAGACCTAAAGGAGCATGTTGCTGCCTGTTGGGGGATTCGAACTGTGTGCCTGATATCTGTTAAAACTGTGAGCACTTTGTATAACCTCATTTCTTCTGTGCCTTTGCTCCCCTTTGACCCTGCATTCCTGTGCTCTAGTGAGAGGGGCCAGGTGTAACGGAGTACACTTCATCAAGGAGGAGGGGCAGTACAATATAAAAGAACAGGCTGCCTGCAGTATTTAGTGAGTGGATGGCAAGGCCACTCAGTATTAGAAATTTTATTAGTAACAATAGGAGCAAATTTGAGTAGTATTTCTGCTGAGATTTACTTAGAAACTTAGGGTTAATCTAACTGGAAGCTGAATATTTTATGTGAGTCTGGGTAGGTTATTTGTTTCATTTAATGTTAATTTTATACTGAGTTTTATTATTTGTTTTATTTTTCTATTCTTTATTTAATTTATTTAATATATTCTGGTGGGTTGCTTATATGCTAAGTTTTATATAGTATTTACTAAGTGGATTACCTGAGATTCCTCTACCTTATAGGATTATCCCTGATATAATGAGGTAGTTGCTCATTATTTTATTATAATTAAAGTTTGATTAACAGGGTGGTTTAAATTTTCACAATGTTGATGTTATGGTGGGGAATTGTTCTGGTAGGTGCCAGTTTTTAGTATGTGAAAATTCTGCTCAGAATAGAAAATCCTTTATAGAATGTCCATACTTGACAATAGAGTATAGGGGAACTACGATGGGCGAGAGAAATGTTCTAATTGGGTGGCAAAGGGACATTCATGCCTCGTTATTGAATATCCATATTGAGACAACTTTGATCAAATGGGTGTATATGGGTAGTGAACTTCTATGTGGCTGGGGACATAATGCTATTTTAGAAAGTGCCAAATCTAGAAATTGTTTAGTGAAGGGGAAATGTTTATATTTTAAAATGTCTAGAATGGGTAAATGGTTTGTAATTACAGGGTTAATGTTAAGTGGGGATGTTCAATTAAATCCTGGGCCTGTTGCTGATTTGAATCATGATTATACATTTGAAATGTTGAATGAAAAAGGATTGAAAATTGTGCATATTAATATTTGTAGTTTGCTTAAGAAAACTGAGTATCTAAGAGAGTGGGTGGTTTATTATAAGCCTGATATTTTAATAATTACTGAATCATGGCTGCATACAAAAATTCAAGATAATGATATAGCCCTGGAAAATTTCTATATATATAGAAAAGACAGATCCAAAAGAGGAGGGGGAGTATTAGTTTATGTTAAAAATTGGATTGATGTTAGGGAATTGCAAGATTTGTATAATTGGACTGATTCAGAATTGTTACCATTAGAATTAAAGCTACCTTATTCTAAACCCATCTTATTGATTAGCATTTACCGCCCACCTAAAAGCAGCTTAATGGTCTTCTCTGAAATACAGGATGTACTGAAGAATTATCAAAATTCACATGAAATTTTGATAATTGGGGATTTAAATGTTGATTGGGGAAATATAGATGCCCATCATAGTCTAATTGATATGGCTACTACATTGAATTTGGTGCAACTGATAAAAGATGTTACTAGGTTAAATGCAGTAAATCCCAGTAATTCATCTATGTTAGATCTTATTTTTACTACAAATCCAGAAAAGTTTATAAAGAGTGGGTGTTACCAGACTCAATGTCAGATCATCAGATAATTTTCTGTATTAGAAAACAGAAATCTAGAAAGACATCTAAGAATGTTGTACAAATTAGAGTCTTTAAACAGTTTGATTATGTTCAATTTATGCAGGAATTAGAAAATTATAACTGGGAGAGACTAGAACTAATTCCCATTGTGGGGATGCATGGGATATGTTTCAAAAGGATTTAATACAAATTGCAATAAACATGCTCCTATAAAACTAGGTTGATAAAATCAAACAAAGCGCCTATGGTATGATTCAGGTTTGTTTAAAATTAAAAGAGCTAGAGATAAGGCATGGAACAAGCTAAATTAGCAAAGAGAGACCAGGACTGGCATAAATATAGGCAATTAAGAAATTTATATACAAAGGAAATTAGAAAGGCTAGATTGGCCTATTGTAACAAAAAATTGTCTAAAGAAATGATGAAAAACTCAAGAGTATTTTGGAACACAATAAATAAGATGCATAAGGGACTTAGCTTGGGATATCCTAATCATTTCCTAATTAATGGTAATAAGATGGATTTGGGAAACAAGGTGGTTAATGAGTTTAATACTTTTTTTACAAATGTGGGTATTAATGAATTACAATTGGGTGGAGGAGATGTAAAGCAGGTTCTACAGAGAAATTCCCAGGTAAATGATACAGATAGAGTTTATGTACAATCTGGTATACAAGCTGAGTTTAAGTTTACTTCTATTACTAGAGGAGATGTTAGGGATTTACTATTTCAAATTAATACTATTAAAGCAGAAGGTATGGATGGTATCCCTAATATCTTATTAAAGTATGCAGCCCCTATTATTGATTTACCCGTAGCAAACTTATTTAATTTGTCTCTTCTCTCATGGAGTTACCTCAAACTTGAAGGCTGCCAAGATTGTGCCAATTTATAAGACAGAATCTAGGTTATTATTAGAAAATTATAGACCAATTTCTTTTTACCAACAATTTCTAAAATTTTGGAGAAAATAGTTGGAAAACAATTACAGGTATATCTGAAAGATAATGAAATCTTAACAGTTATCAATCCAGCTTTAGACCAACATGGAACAAACACTGCCCTTATAAAGGTCACAGGAGATATAATGGAGAGCATGGACAGGGATGCCAGTGGGAGCAATTTTGTTGACCTTTCTAAGGCCTTGACACGCTGGACCATGGCATCCTCCTGTCCAGACTAAAAACCTGTGGTATGTCTGAGTCAGTTATAAATTGGTTTCAAAATTATCTTGACTCAAGATTGCAGCAAGTGACTATTAGAGAGTGGTCATCTGATTTGAAATTGATTGTGTCAGGAGTCCCACAAGGATCCATTTTGGGTCCTATACTACATAATTTATATATGAATGATTTGGGGTTTGAACAACCAAAGCTACAATACCATCTTTATGCTGATGATACAGTTGTATATTTTGCTGATACATCAGTGAGAACTATTCAAATAGTATTACAACAGGCTTTTGATCAGTTACAGGAATTTTTGCTTAGATCTAAATTGGTTTTGAATGAAAAAAAATCTCAGGTAATGGTGTTTCATAGGGGTTACGGGTCTAAAACTGAATATGAGGGGTTACAAATTAAAACATTTTCAGGAAGAATCTTGCAACAAGTTGTTAGTTATAAATATCTGGGGGTGTATTTAGATACAAAATTTTAAATGGGACAGTCATATAGATAGTACCTTGACTAAAGTTGGTAAGTGATTGGGGTCATTATATAGAGTAAGAAATAGTATGTCTTTGGAAATTAGAAAATTAGTTGTAACTGTTGTTGTACTACCCATATTGGAGTATGGTAATTTGATATATATGGGTGCGTCTAAAGAGCAACTATATAAGCTTGATGTTATGTATAATAAATTAATTAGATTTATACCGGGAGCTGCAAAGAGGGCACATAGAGTAGATATATATAAAGAATTAGACTGGCATACTTTGTCTCAAAGGCGGGCTCTTAGTACAATTATGTTAATGTTAAAATGTATCTCAGGAAAAGTCCCTAAATATATGGCTGAGTCCATTAAAATAAAAAGACCTATTGAGGGTCTGCACTCTGCTAATTACTTGGACTGTGCAGTCCCAAGTCATAGAACGGCTTGGGGGGATAAGCATTTTTTTAATATCGGACCTTCTATATGGAATAAATTGCCTGGGAAGCTTAGACCCCTTGAGAGAAATTTCCAGTTGCACCAAATTAAACAATGGCTTATCGAAAATATTAGTTATGATGAGAAATAGTTTGAATCTTAGGATGGTAGATTGTAACTTGTATTAAATGTATACTGTAATTAATTATTGTTTTTTGTATGTTCTTCTTGTCCTAGTTTGTTTTATGATTTGGAATTGTGTTATATTTATTGATGTATAATTATAGTGTATATGTGTTTTCCTTTGTTATATATTGTTAACTTATAAGAGTAACTGGAAATGACACCTGGATCTCACTGTAAAGGAGCTTCGGCTCAGTGGAGATATCCTTATTCATTTTTTGTATGAATAAAAATTTTTTACTACTTACTTTACTACTTACTACTTACATAATGAACCAGATCTATAGGATGGTGCATATAACATTTTCACTTAATCGCACCACACAATTTCAGGACAAGTGACTCTCCTGACATCCACTGCATAATAATTAAGGACTCCATATTCATACCATAAATTATAACCCCAAGTTTCAGGGCAGTAATGCTATGCCTACATGATAATTACATATGGGGAGACCATCTGGGGTCCAATAAGGCCCTCTCACCCTCACGCTGTCCCCCTCACACTTATGAGGGAGGATACTCTGTAGTTTCCCAGAAGTCTGCCAAAATACTGGGTCAGGGGGATCCTAGAAATACATGCAAATCTAAAATGGTGGGGGTAGGGAGATCCTTACCACCTGCCAACCATTATAGCCAAGCGACCAACCCTCTGTAGAACTAGTAAATAGTTGTAGAAGTTTATGCAAATGTTAATGTGATTGTTTTTGTCTGTCTGATAGAAAACAGATTTTACTACATCAGCTAAGCAGTTAGTCTGAGAGAGGAATGCTGGGGAACAACAAATGTAGGTGGACTGCTCAGAAGCATATCTCCCACTTGAACATATATTTTCACTGGCTCTGGACCAAAACAGAATCTTCCATGTATGCATTTGAAAGAAAAGACACAGAAACTGATATATTTTATACAATAGGGGTGATATATTTTATACAATAGGGGTGAAGTGGTATGCCATTAGAAAAATTTCTATATTAGAACCACAGTGTGATATTCTCATCATGACATGTACACAGTGAAACTTACTTCAAGTTATACATAGAGAGTGGGATATTCAGAGTGCGCCAGACAAGGGTGCAAGCCTGGGCTCAGCTCAACTGGGATGAGCCAGGGCATGGACCAGGCAATATTCAACAGTGCTGCGCCATGGCTCAGCACCGTTGAATATGGCACTGAGGGCACACGCACTACACACGGTGCAGTGGCACTGCGCCAGTGCAAGTGGGGTTGCATTAGGCGCGGCAACAGTGATATTCAACCGTGAGCATGCAAATGAGGCCATTATGTATGCAAGGCACAAATGGGGCCATTTGCATGTCATTATGGCCCCATTTGCATGCGGTGCACTGATCCCCGGTGACTTGCGCCTGGCGCTCTGCCAGGCTGCAGCCGTCGGGGACTGACACCATGCTGCCCCACAGCGGCTCAGCACCTGGACGCCCGTTTATGGGCGTATGTTTAATACCACCCTGGTGATCCACTACTCACAAACCCCATTCACTGAAACAAAATGAACAGTGCGGAAGAATACCAAAGCAAAACAGAACACTGCACAATACAGGTAAAAACAACAAATAAATGTAAAAATATACTAGCAAAAATCACACCAAAGCAAACCTCTATTGTATAAAATGCATATGTAATGGCTAGGTGCGTGATATCGAATATATCTGAACTTGTGGCAAATGAGCTCAGGGAACCATCATGAGTGGCTCCACTACGCTCCGCCACTCATGATATTCCCCACACTCACTTGCCACAAGTTCAAATATATTTGCTCTCATGCCCCTAGCCATCTCGTATCCCCTTATTACTACATTGACTGCAAAGTATTCCTCCAATATATCTATATTCATTCTCTGTAATGTATATCTGGAAAAGAAAAAAGCTTAAGTAAATGTTATTAACTAAAAAACAAGCACTAGGTTACACTAGCAGCTGTATGGTCTGTTTAGTATGACTGTAGGCTTTTCTTTTAGACCTGTCTCAGACATGAGCATTGATCCTCGATGAGTGCTCACAGTAAACTGACCTTGGATTAGTACTGCTTTGAAAACAAGCACTAGGTTACGTTAGCAGCTGTTTGGTATGACTGTAGGTATTTTTTTAGACCTGTCTCAGACATGAGTACTGATCCTGGATGGGTGCTCACAGTACACTGATCCTGGATGGGTGTTCACAGTACACTGATCCTGGATTAGTACTGCGTGTAAACTAGCCTTGGACATTGGTTGGTGGGAACACTCCATCTGCATTGAGCATGTGCTTGGGAGAGAAAAGCAAAAAGCAAATATTCTGAACCTTCCTCTACCAGTTACTATAAGTGACTTCTTCTTGTGCTTTGGTAGAAAGAGGACCAGGAATTGAGGATAAAAAAAAAGTTTTGAGACTTAAAGGAGTCAACACCATGAGACACTGGGTGAATGTATTATAAGCCCTACAGAGCATCTTAATGCTATAAATGGAACTTTACATTAACGTGTTTCATTTACAGAACATAGAGACACACGGATTCTTCCAAGGGAGCAAAGAGCTGTAGGAGCTGGAAAAGATTAGCATGAGAACCCTCTGCAGAATAACCTTTTGATGTGTTTAGAAAACAAATTTCTGACAGAAAAAAAAAGATTTATGTATTTGTACTAATGTTTCAGAACACAAATGGACTTTCTGATGTATCCTGAAAACAGTGTTTGCATTTATCATCTAAAGGTAAATAAACCAGAAAAAAACTCCATGTATGCATGATAAAAACACAAAGCGGGCAAAACAGTAAGGAGCGCAAAGGCACAAACTGAGGAAAGAATAACTCCGGGCATATCAAAAGGAGACAAGACATTTTTTAGGTATGTTAATGAAAAAAGGAAGACAAAGGGAAGGGTTGTATGGTTAAAGGGGGAAGGGGTGACTGTATGAAGTGGGATCAAGAAAATGCAAACATCTTGAACAAAATACTTCTGCTCAATGTTCACAGTAGAAGAGGAAGAGAAGGGGCTATGAAAAGGTGCCAGGAGCATTGAGGGGAGGGACATGGAAACTAGTCCATTTTCTGTGAAGAGAGTCCTAAAAGCACTCGATAATCTGAAGGTGGACAAAGCTATGAAGTCTGACAGGGTACATACAAAGGTGATGAAGGAGCTCAGGGAGGTACTAGCTGCACCTCTGATGGACTTGTTTAACAGATCACTGGAGACCAGAGTGGTCCTGAGGACTGGAGAAGGGCAGATATAGTCTCACTTCACAGAAGTGGTAGCAAGGAAGAAGTGGATAATTATAAGCCTGTTAGCCTGACATTGGTGGTGGGTAAGTTAATGGAAACACTATTTAAAGGAAAGAATTGTGGAACATCTTGTATCCAGTCAATTACAGGACCCAAGGCAGCATGGTTTCACAGGGGGAAGGTCATGCCAAACAAATCCTTCTTTGACTGGGTGACAAAGGAGTTGGATCGGGGAGGTGTGGTGGACTTGGCCTACTTGGATTTCAGCAAGACTTTCAACACTGTTCCACATAGGGGACTTGTAAGTTGGGTCAGCTGGGGTGGGTAATAAGATGGTAACCTGGCTAGGAAACTGGTTAGTGGATAGGGCACAGAGGGTAGTGGTAAAGTTCACTCAGAGAAAGAGAGGGTGACCAGCGAGGTACCTCAGGGATCAGTGCTGGGACTTGTCCTCTTCAAAGTCTTTATAAGTGACATAACAGAGGAACTGGAAGGGAAGGTCTGCCTCTTTGCAGATGACACCAAGATCTGCAACAGAGTGGACACGGGGTTGGGGGTGGAAAGGATGAGCAGGGATCTGAAAACATGAAGAGTTTTTAAGGGTATGGCAGCTGGGTTTTAATGCAAAAAAGTGCAAAATAATGTACTTGGGCAATAGAAACCCAAGAACAGAGTATAAAATGGGTGGAGTGATACTGGTGAAGGCCAAGCAGGAAAGAGACCTAGGGGTAATCATATCAGATGACCTAAAGGTCACCAGGCAGTGTGACAAGGCAGTTGGAAGGGCTAGTGGGATGCTGAGTTGCATAGGAAGGGGTATCACCAGCAGGAAGAGGGAGGTACTGCTGCCCCCATATAGATCACTGGTAAGACCCCACCTTGATTGCTGTGTCCAGTTCTGGAGACAACATCTCAGGAAGGACATAGACAGAATGGAGTCAGTCTCAAGGTGGGCTACCAAAATGGTGCAGGGTTTACATCAGAAGCCCTATGAGGAGAGACTAAAGGAGCTAAATATGCACACCCTGGAGAAGAGGAGGGAGGGGGGATATAATAGATCCTTAAGTACCTCACGGGGGTTAATAAGGTATGGGGGGTGTTGTTCAGAGAAAACTGCTCTGGAACAAGGGAACATGCTATGAAACTGGAAGGGGGTAAATTTAGGAGGATGTCAGGGAAGTACTTCTTCACAGAAAGGGTGGTAGATACCTGGAACAGCCTTCCAGTGGAGGTAGTGTGGTTGAAAACAGTGGTGGGGTTCAAAAATGCCGGGGATAGGCACAAGGGAATCGTAAGTGATCACGCTGTAGAGCAAGTAGGGTCTGCAGCAAAAAATGAAAGTTAAAAAATAAATAAAATGGGCAGACTGGATGGTCCCGGCACCCTTATCTGCGATCACATCCTATGTATGTGGAAAGGATCTGATATACCCTGGTTACAGGAATGGTACAATCAGATGGAGTTTACTTATAGCAATGAAAGAATATACTATCAGATGCAAGACAGGCTGGAGATTTATAACAGTATTTGGTTTCCTTCTATTGCTCTTGAGGGGAAGAGATACATCTTAGACTTCAACAATAGTTAAATTGATTATTAACATTATAAACATTATTTGTTTTAACTTTGTCAGGGATTCTGCTAAAGCTGACTGTTTAGACAGTAAGGTTAAAATGTATCTTAGGCCTGTATGCTATAACACAGAAATAGTATAAGATTTTGTACTTTTCTTCTAATTTGTTAAAGATTTTTTTTCTCTCTTTCATCCTTTTTTGTGTATTTGCAATGTAATTGACCTGTGATATTCTTGTGTTAAATATGAATTTATTAAAATAAAAATCTATAATGGTAAAAAAAACATCATATGTATGTTTCTATGTTTCTAAAGCCATCCTGTCTACTTCGACATTAGCATCATTTTATTTTGTTATTGCTTGTTTGTTTTGTTTGGGATAATTAACCATTTTCCTTGGGTTTGTAATCACTTGATCTAAGTTAGTTTAAGTTATTCAGCTGCATTAGGTCCTGTCCACACATGAAATAAAAAGTTGATAATGGTTTTAAAACCATTACTTCACTTATCCTGCTGCTGCATCCACGCTGACGTTACACCATGTTTTAACACGGTATTCTCCCGTCCACATTTCCCGAAATGAAAGCTTGTTTAAACACACTTTCCACATGCTTCCCCGCCATGTTCAAACCATGCTGTGTGTGAGGAGCTCCTCTGTCCAACAATGCATCAGAGGAAGTGAGGATGTCCGCAGCACTTCTCTTATGTATACAGTAACCTAGGCATCATTCCTCTACAGTGCCTATGGGGAATAAAATCACTGCAGTATTCTAAGAAAATGGTGCCCTTCCTATTTTTTTTTTTTTTATTTCCAGGCTCCTACAGCTGTACAACCACAAGCCACCTCAATATTTGTAATTTTAAATTTAAAAAGCATCAGAAGTGCATTTTAAAATCATGTTCCTTGTATAATCAGTACTGCTTTACTTGTACTTCCTGGGCTCATGCATCTAGTTCCTTCTGAGTATGTGTGAGCACAGGCACAGCACTAGGGGATTGCTATGCAGTGTACTGTGGGCAGTAGGAGGATCAACAGCATGAAACACAGGTCAGACACCCATACACACAGGTAATTTAAACTCTTTCTCAGATAAAACATTTTCAAAACTGAGCTAAAACCCTGGTTGTAACAGGGTTTAAACACAGTTTTGAAACATGATTCTGTAATGTTACCACTGGGGATGCAAACTGTGTTTGCTGATTTTAAAACATTACAGAACATCTGTAACATGTTAAAATCCTAAGTGTGGACAGAGCCTTAAGGATCACTTGATCTGAAACACTGCTATTCCCTCACTCTGCTCTCCCAAGGTGTTGTTGCTGGCCCATACAGATCTTGTCTACAGAAGTCAGGAAAGCTGCACTAACTTGCAGCTCTACTAGGAGGTATCCCATGCAGAGGCTCAAAAACTCTGGGATACATTCATTTCATTCATATTTCTGAACTTTGTTTTGGGAAAATGGATTAGAGCACTGCGAGGGCACCCATGAAATGATTTGTTATGTACCCTGACCCCCTGACCTTAGCCAAAGTAAAGGGCGTCATGGTCCACTGACTCTCTGCAGTGATCTTGACAATGGTGGATGGAAAGAGAGAGCAAATTCTCCTTATCACATGGAGAGACTCACAGCACTGATCAAGCTCATCTTAGACAAATGCTTTAGACAAACGGAGAGGTTGGGATAGATGCTGCTTAGAGGGAGAAGCCGTAACACCACATAACTAAATCTTCCCCTCCTTCAGATGATTATCCCAGCTTATTTATTTTTTCTCCAAAGAAGGAAGACATTCGTGATTAGCTATTGCTCAGGACAGCCACACTAAAAGTACAGGAAGGGCGCCCCTGATATACACACACTACGCTTAAAAGATCACAATCTCAGTCTGTATATCACCTCTAAACCAAGTTTAAGCCCCTTTGAGAACTTTTTTTGAAAAAAAACAACCAACAAACATTTCATATAATACAAGGTAGACCCTTTTATATTCTAGCTTGTTGCTCATTGTTTTTTTTTCATTTAGAAGAAATTCTATCAGATTTACTATAATATCTTTTTCTGTTAGCTCCAATATTGTCATCATCATCATCATCATCATTTTATTGGTCAGCCGTAGGCCTTTACAAATCTTTTACAACAGATTAAAAAAGACATTAACAATTTAAAATTGAAAAATACAATACACTTTGTTTCATATCCTCAACCCTTTTGATACTTTACAATAGTATCTTCTGTGAATAATCAGCAAAGATTATAGTGGGAACAACCATCTTCCTAGAAATACATGAATAAACTATTCATTAAAATAGAACTGTAATAATATTTCAAAAACTTCCATCTGAGATCACAGTTTTATAGTTCATAAATAGCCCAGCAACCTATCCAGCATGGGTTTATCCTTAGTATTATATATAAAAATATCATAACTTGGTCCAGAGGGAAACTGGGTTCTGCAAGTATTGGACCCAATCAAATCTTTCTCTTCTTAGAATACAATGGACAAATTAGTGTGATATTTTTGAGGTCATCCTACAGTTTGATTCCACATTTGCAATGAGGATTCAATACACTTACTGTAGGTGTTTTTGTTAAAACAAAATATAATTGGAATAATATAATTTCAGCCTGAACCTAGTTATAATTCTTTTTGCAACTGGATCTGATAAAATTGTTAAATAAGGTTTAGGAAAATAGTTAGTTTTGAGTTGTTTATATGATCAGTAGTTTTAAAGGGTAGGAATTCATAAAATATCTTCCTTTATATCTGTGTCCCTAATCCACCTTTTAAGCTAGAGGATGGTCTCAACAATTGGCCTGGTATATATTGTGTACAAGACATGACCAAATCCTAGTGGAATATATTATGTAAAAGACATGACCCAATCCTAGTGGAAAAATAATTTCTTTAATATTTTTAGTCATAGGAAATGCAAGACCTTGTCTAGAATATTCAGTTTCTTCTTCCAAGCATTGTCTAGGAAGTGAGCTTCTGGAAGGAAACAAAGTTTAACAGAAAACTGATTTTTTTTCCAGGATATGAGTGCGAATTAAAAATTGGCCTAATTCAAGTCTTAACACCTCAGCTGGTACAGATTGGGGTACTGCCAAGATATATTGGTAGATTTTATTAAGTAGGACTTTATTTCAGCCGCATATAATATGCTTATTTTAATTTTCATATTTATAACTCTAAGTATGCCACTTATTGAACCTTTAGTCAATGGAGCATTACATCTTTTAAAAGCATTAAAGGCCATTTGAAATTTAATTTCCATCAACTGGATATAATTTTTCTAGATGAAATCTTCTGAAACTCTTACCCCGAGATAATCGCAATATTTCTCAGTGCATATCTTCTGTTTATTAATGAATAAAGTTGGGGTCCTACTTTTTCTTCTTCTGAAAACAACCATTTTCATTTTGTCTATATTAATGGTTAATTTGCTTTCTGTACATAATTTGGAAAAATATTCCACTTTTTTTTGTAATGCCAAACATGAAGTGGAAATCAGAACAATATCATCTGTGTAAGCTAGACAGGAATTTTTTTTATTAAATATTGATGGCGAATGTATTGAAGACTGTTCTATTTGATCTATTATATTGTTGATGTATAAATCAAATGGTGTGGGAGTAAAGAGACAGTTCTGGTGTACTCCCAAGTTATTTTTAATAGGTATGGTGACCCCCATCTTGATTGTACTGTACCTTAATCCATGTACCCTGATGTAATCTTACTAAGATATTCAATAAATCTGAGTCAATATTTAATGCTTGAAGTTTTCGCCATAATAGTTTGTGGCTTATACTATCAAATGCAGACTTGAGATCAATGAAACAACAAAAAAGTTTAGAAATTTTGATATAAACATACTTCCAAATGAGGTGGGACAACACTTAACAATGTTGGACTGTTGATCTGTTACTTCTGAAGTCATTTTGTACTTCATTAAGAAGACAGTTTTCAGCTGTCAAAGTATGAAGCCTAATTAAAATTATTTTAGAAAATATTTTCTGAAAAGTATTAAACTAATACTGTAGTTCTATACTGTACATAGATCTGACAAAAGTCTTTTTTTTTGAATATATTAAAAATAATGCTGCCTTTCCAACTTGAGGAAAAGTCTCCTTTTTGAATAAAAAATTAAAAATAACCATACATATGTGAAGCTACCAGTCAACAAAGGATTTATAGATGTCTGCTAGAATTTGATCAGGACCCAGGGCCTTATCTAAAGACATTTAATGAATGAATGAATTTATTTATTTATTTGCAGTTGATTAATGGGTAGGTGCACTGATCCAACGGACTGATCCATAATAGCTTATAATATTTCTTCTTAATAAATACAAAAAGGCCTAGGAAAATACTGTACATTACCTTCTATGGGTTCATAATCTAGAAAAGAATCTGAATCTTCATCTGCAGAGAAATAGAGAGCGTGAAAGTGTTCCTCTCAAGTTAGTGGTGTAATATAGGCTTCTACAGACCTAGTATACTGGTTATAACCATGACTAACTAGGGACCAAAATGCTTTACAATCTTTTTCAGAAAAGTATCTCATAATTTATCCCACATAACTTGATGGTATTTCCTTTTTTCTTCCTCCAATGTTTTTCTATAATCTTTCCTTGCTCTAGTAAGAGTGCTTATCTTTTCTCTTAAATGATGTTTCTTACAGTGATGCTCTAACCTATTTAGACTAATTTTAGCTTTTTGCAAATTTTGTTAAACCAGGCTGTGTTAAATGATCTAGAAATTGTATTTGTTCTGCACAAAGGTTTAATATAGTTATTAATTTCTGTCCATTTGTTACATGCTATCTGAACATCATTAGTCATCAAAATGGTGTCCTGTAATAAGGACAGGTGATCTGAATATAATAATTCTGAGAAGAGCTCCACTGCCCCCCCCACCTAATTCTTCTTGAATTGAGCACTTCCAGGTCAACTGTATTTAGTCTGTTCTCACAATCACTAATAAAACCTTCTATTTGCAACCGAGTTACTAAGGGAAAATGAGCAGAATTCAGTCACTCCAAAATCGTTAAGTCTTTGAAAAGTTTTAAAGCATCTATACTGGCCCATATTAGATCAATTACAGATGATCCATAAAAGTATAACTTCCTTCCTGATCCCCTGTTGAGCGGCCATTTAATAGTATATAACCTAACTCGCTCACAATTTTCTTCAGAATCATGCCTTGTTGGTTGGATTTCTTACCTTTAGATTTTCAAATAATGCTTACTGTCAGATTAATGGCATCTAATCTGAGAAGGAGCTCATTATCATATTTCCTTAAATTATTTTCTTCTTGAATTCTAGCACTGAAGGCTCCAAGTACACTGGAAGGATAAGTTTCATATTTATTGGACATTTCTTTAAGATCTGAAAAATATGACCACTCAATCAAATGAGAGGCAGAGTTAGATTTAGTGATAGGAGGAAAATAAACAATAAGAATAATTTTAATAACTAAGCATTCTAATAATAAAGAGATGACTCTTTTTGATCTACATTTTACTGGGGTGATTTTATAATTTAGGAAACTTTTGACATATATTGCCATACCTGCCTTACCCTTGCCATAATATTTGTCTCTGGTTGCTGAGATCCCAAATCCTGAATATCCCAGGATCATGGGAGGGCTTTCTTTCTGGCACCAGGTCTCTTGAAGACACAAGATATCAGGTGTTAACAAAAATTCCTTAATTTCCTCATCCACCAATTTATACATCTAGGACCAGATATTCAAAACTTTGCCCTGGGGCTAAATTAACACTGCCCAGTGGGCAAACTTAGCCCGGAGCACAAAGCAAGCCATATTCAAAAGAAATAGCCTGGGGCAAACAGCTTCTGAATATAGCATGGGAATGAGGCCGGGCAAACTGGGCTGGAAGTTCAGGGCAAACTTAGCCCTGGAATAAGACAGCTCTGAATATGGCAACCAGGAAGTGTAAACCACAACAGCAAAACAGTGCACAGAGATGTGAAGGTAGGTAGAGGTGAACTATATGGCCAATGTGTTTGGCAGCAAATGCGTGGACCTAGTACAGCTGCAGGAAGCAGCGTATGTGAAAGTACAGTGTTCAAAACTGTAAAATATTCCCTGAACTGTTTGTGCAGCGCTAACATGTTTGTGTGGGTTTAGTGCAGGGCTAAACCATTAGCCCAGTGCAAACACATTTGCCCGGTGCTAAACTTTGCCATATTCAAAAGTGACATACAAATGAGCCTACTTATGTAGTCTCTGGGCAAACATCCAGATTAGCATCTCATTATGCACTGATTTGCATGCTGTTTGCACTGGGCTAACAGTTTAGCCCTGCACTAAACCCATGTAAATGTGTTAGCGCTGCACAAACAGCTTGGGGAATATTATACAGTTTTGAACACTACTTCCACATGTGCTGCTGCCTGCAGCTATACTAGGACAACACAGCATAGGCACAGATGGTGGTGGTGCTGCATGTAACTGTCACACTGTAGGTCATGCCACAGTGCACAGCAGACACTACAGTAGCAAGGGGGCCAGTAGTGTGTGGACACAGCAGTGCCTATGGTGTGTAGGGCAGTGATGATGACTGCACTATACACAGTGAGAGGCCCAATTTGCAGGTGTTTACTGACAGTGGACATTACTGTTACACTGTTGTGTGACCCACAGATGCTGCACCTCTGGCATGGGATGCTCACAGTGACATATACACATCCAGCTTTGTGTGCTGTGGCAGTTGTACAGCTGTGTGGTATGTGGCTGGGGGGGCATATATTATCCAAAAGACACACTGGTGTTGGGGTATTCCCAATACTGGCCCATGTGCGCTGCATGATGTGTCCCAGCCTTGTGGCCACACCTGGTCTGTGGCACAGCCTGGCCACCCATACACTCTCCCCTGAACATCCTCCATGCCCACAGTGCTGCACGTGTGTGCTGGCATCTGTTGGTGTCCACAGAAGTGTGGTCCGCAGGTGTGTGCTGTATGGCCACACTGCCATGCTGTCCACTGGTGGCAGGGTCACCACTTACTGCCTGGCATGGCTGGGACTGGTGGCAGATGATGGCATCATTGTGATGCCATCAATTAACAGCATGCTTCTTCTATGTTTGGCTTTGTCTATGTGTCATATTTATTTGTTAGGGTTATGCAAAACCCATGCAAACACATGCAAAGTCATAGTGTCACACAAAGCTGATTGCCCAGGGTCAAGACAAGCTTTTCCTGGTCGGTAATGTGCACCGCGTTAAGTGTCACACAAAACCACTTTGCACAGTGCTAATCGCCGAATATAGCATTGCGCCTGTATTCATGTCAGTTTGCCCCTTGCATACATTATGATTTTGCCCAGTGCTAATGCAGTTTGCCTGCGCTATTTGGCCTTTTGAATATAGCAGACCCACACTAATCCCGCGCTAAACCTGCGCAAACGTTTTTTACCAGGTGCAAAGTTTTGAATATCTGCCCCTAAACCTTCTATATTCTGGGAAAGAATGGTCAAGACTCCTGCAGACTTGGAGAGCATATTTACATGTGTTTGTCATTGTAAATCTAACATAGCATAACGATTGTAGACTGTAAAATCTGTCTGGTTATTTTTAGGTCCATTATTACTATGGTCAATTTCCAAGGTTTTTCAGTCTGTTAATAGAACCCCAAGTCCAACACACACTAAAAAAGATTTCATGATTAGGGTGGACAGTTTTAGCATTTTTAAACATGGGACCAGATATTCAAACTGCACCCAAAAAGTGCGCAACAGCAGGAGCAAGCACAAGTCAATTGAGCACATGCGCAATAGACGCGATATTCAAACATGGAGCAAGCCAAATTGCGCAACCAGCCAACATCTGAATATCGCACAACCTGCGCTATAGTGCAACCAGGAAGGGGAAGCTGAGCAGAGATGATACGCCATAGCGCAACAAAGGCAGACCAGCTGAGCAGTCCAGAGGTGCCATAGCACAAGCAGAGAGACCCCCAGCAGCAGAGCAATGGAACTGCACAACCAGGGAGGTAGGCAGGGGTCCACCACCTATGCCACAGATGGGCACAGGGACACACTGCAGAACTAACAATGTACCCCCACACCCCAAGCACAGCATAACTGAGGGAGGAACGGAATATCCACTGGCCCATGGGGACAAGCAAACAAAGCACATCCGGCGTGTTACCCAGCACACCCACTGGCAAGCTGAGACTGCCACACAAAGGGGGTGGACCACCCCAGTGTACAGCGCCCACCCCTTGTGCACAGCACACCCTGCACTGTGACCCCAAGACACCACCCATGAGCAGTGACCAGCACTGCAGGAATCCCCATGCATCCCCCCGGCACACTGCAACCTCGTGTACCACAGAACCATACAAGCCAGACCCACCATGAGCACCCAGCAGTGGGTGGCAGCACACGGCAACACTGACTGAAAGCTACACCCACACCAGAGACACCACCACCCCACACACACACACACATACCCATGACCATACCACCCCAGATGCCATGCACACCACTGCAACTGAGCACCTATAGCCAGCTGCAAATCAGAGACCACCACAGTATTCATATCAAAATATATAATTGTAATAAACAAGAATAAGAAGAACAACAAATAGAACTATGTACATATATATACAAAGCAGGGGTGGGGGTATGGGTACAAGGTAGGGGTGGGTAAGGGGCAGGGGTGAACAACCAGGAGAGAGAAGGTGGGTGAGGTGATGGGCAGCTACCGCCTGCTAGCCTGCTCTCCTGCCACCTGGTGCTAGGCCCGGGGCCTCCTCCTGCACCTCACTCCATGACGCTGAAGGTCCAATAGGATGGCGAGTGAATCAATGGCCACCTGTGTCAGCCGCTGCAGTGACCGCTCCATGCATTGCAGGATCTGGATACCTAGGACAAGGGATCAGAGTCAATGGCTGTGACTATCCATAGCCCTGAATCCCACCCATCATGCATGGCATACAGCCAAGTGCCCCGCTCCTGTGATGGACTGCACCCACCCACAGTGACCGTGCACAAGACATGCCCAACCAGGCAGCAACAGCCATGTGTACCACTGCACACACACACCGCCCATGTCCATCACAGCACAACCAAGGCTGTCCAGTGACGTGGCTACGTGGTGGGATGCTAGTGCCACAGCCATGTGCCCAGTGCATGCATGGACCACCAGTGACGCACTCACAGACATGCAGAGCCACTGGACAGTGATGACTGTCACTTGTTGCGTGCAAGGTAGTGTTGTCCATGGATGGTGGCCGTGCCTCCCCCACAGCATGCAATAGCATCCATGATGTAATGACACTCACCCTCATCAAGCTGCTGCTGCTGCTGCTGCTGCTGCTGTGGCCCAACACCTATGCCACCTCTGCCAGCCACCTCTGCACCGCCATTTCTTGCCTCAGCCTGGGCCCGCCTCCGCTCCTCCACGCCTGTGGGAGACAAATGATGAGAAACACATCAGTGAGATCCCAAAGCAGACAGCCCCCCCTGCCCCATTGAGTGTGCCTGCCCACACAGCCAGACCCATACAGCACACACCTGCAAACACCGTCACAGCAAACCATAGCCCAACCCACCCCCATGCGCAGGTCACATTACACAGTGTCACCCATGTGGACAATACAGGTGCATAGACAGCACACCCACCTGGCCTAGGCACAATGCCCCTCCTGGCATGTGACCTGAGGTGCTCCAGCAGTTCCTGCTCCCTCCTGCAGAGGTCATCATACCGGTGCCTGCACTGCTCTGGAGTCCTCCGCCGCCCAGTGGCCTGCTCCAGATTGGTCGCCACCTGCTGCCACACATGGGTGCGGGCCATGTGCAGGGGTTCTCCCCCAACAGTGACCCATGGTGGAGCTCCACCACAGCCACCAGGTTGGCCAACTCCAACACACTCCACTGTGGAGCTCTCCTGCGTGCCATCCCTGCAGTTGTATAGTAGGCAATATGGTGCTCTGCAGCACGGCAACCCCACATGGAAATGTTGCGCAATACAACTCCATCAGTCCCTATCGCGCTGTTCATATAGCACCATCGGTCCACATCACGCTGTTACCGAACAGCGCGATAGAGCCGTAGACATGCCAGACGTACAGCGCCAGGGGGGCCAAAGGTCGCGCACAAGGTCATGGGTCTGTGGTGCAAGGCCACGCACAGCACCATCGGACGTCCACACGTCCAGCGCGATCGGTCACCTGCGTGCCAGTGCCACAGTGTACTATTGCGCAGTTGTGCCACAGCGCTATGTGGTGACCAGCGCTGTAGCGCCACTGGCACAATAGTGGCCGTGTCCTGAATTGCTGATCGTGCACAGCACATCATCAGTGCGGCAGATGCCTGCGTCAGCTACCTGGGCATGCGCAATGCGGTGTACTACGCAGTCACAGAAATGCGCCATTGGCTCAGCCGGCTCAACCGTATTGCGCAAAGCGCAACAGCGCGATATTCAGCCGACATATGCAAATCATCTGATCAGCCATTCAAAGGTGCAGTGGCGCGATTTGCATCTCATTAAAGTTGCTCCACTCCTAATTTGCATGCATTGCGCTATAAATGTGCGACAGTGATCTGCAGTGGCCAAAGTTGGTTACTGCAGGTGAGAGGTGAGTTGCATGCTGTGTGATGTTCTGGGCAATGGTCATGGGATAATGCTGTATACTGCACAGTGACAGGTGTCCACTTCCACCCATACAGACCGACATGGCCGAGCAAGGACTGGGTGAGGAGGATGATGGTGGGCAAAGGAGGAGGCCCAACTTCACAAAGTCTGAGACAGAGGCACTCTTCCAGGCCTACCTGGATGAGGAGCCACTACTTAGTGGATGGCGGGGCACCCCCCAGGCCCGTGCTGCTGCATGGGAGGGGGTAGCTTGCACCGTAAGAAACCTGCACGGAAGCCACCAGCGCTCCGTGCAGGAATGTAAGAAAAAGATTGGGACCGACAGGAGATGGGTGAAAGAGAAGGTGGCAGCCCTCAGGGCAGCACGCGCTGCCACAGGCGGGGGCCAGCCAGAGGTGGTGCAGCTGACCCCGGCGGAGGACCGTCTGGCTGCATCCATGCAGCGCAGTGCAATCAAGGGCGTTCCAGGAGGTGGCTTCCAGACAGGTGGAAGCCCATCACTGCACGGTATGACATGGTGATGGTGGGGAGGTTGATCCCATGCACTAACATGTTCTCACTTTCTGTTACAGATCCTGTGCATCTGCAGGGGACAGTGGTGGTGGGACCATGCAGTGTGGACATCCAGCCAGAGTTGGAGGAGGGTCCATCCACCTCTGCTGCCAGCCGGCATGCATTGCACCAGTGTGCACGCCTGGCTGCCATCTCTGATGTTGGTGAGTCAGGTGTGGGGGGTGCCCATCCTGTGTCACAGCAGTCTGGCATGCAAGCATGCCAGCACGCTGTGACTGTGGCTGTTGCACGAACCTGCACCATTGATGATGCAAGGACCGCAATGGGCAGTGACACGTGTGTGTCTCATTACGGACACACAGCAGGACAGCACGTGCCCCTGGACCTAGCTGGTTCCAACATGTGTGCCAGCACATCAGCACAGTCCCAGGCTGTGCCTGTCAGCACCAGTGGGGCAGCACCACTGGCTGTGCAGGTCTCTGGCACTGTTGTGGACACAGCAGTGGAACGACTGGTCCCTGGGGCACAGCAGTTGGAGGGGCAGTAGCAGCAGTCACCCACCAGGTCTGGGGGTACAGGGTCCAGTGGTGGCACATGCACACCACCTGTTGACTTGCCCACACCTGGTCCTGGTGAACAGCACCCACCCTCAAGGGGTGTTGAGCATCAGGCCCTTCCATACCCTGGGGGACAGAATGCCGAAGTGGCAGACGACCCATTTGATGAGCACACCCACCTGCTGCGGGCATCAGTACAGCAGCAGATGCGGATTGCAACATCCGTGGAGGCACTGTGTGTGGCTGTGGAGCGGCACAGCAGGGACAATGCAATGATCCTTGCAAAGATGGTCCAGATGCGGATGGATGTGACCGCCGCCATTGACAGGCAGACCCAGGGATTGGTCGCTGTCGTGGCCCGCATTGGGCACACAGTCAGGTGCCCCTGTACCGCGCACCCCACGCAGTACGCTCTCCACTCCCCATTCCCGGCGTCGTGCGACACCCAGCCTGTCAATGCTGAGTTCTGCTGTGGGCATCCCGAGCACCCCTGATGCAGGTATGTTCGGCATGCTGCAGACCCCTGTGCGGACAAGGTCGCGCTCGCGCAGTGGGACCCCCTGGTGGTACAACGGTGCCACCCCATGTGGCCCTTGCTCAGCCTGCCAGTGCTGCTGGGTCACGGCGGGGCTGCCCACGCATCCGAGGTGGCCGTGGCACAGTGCCACCTGACTGATCTGTCTCCCAGTGCGGCCCCAGTCTGGTGTTGCCCTGTGTGCAATGTGTGTCATGGTGGGCAGTGCACTGGTGGGTGCCCTGCCGAACACGCCGACACACGGACCACCAGCACACCCACCCGACTGCTGTCCACAGGTGCGTGTGCATGATGATGCCTGCATTGTACTGTACACCAAGGTGCAAGGGTGCCCAGCATCTGACACACGTACTTGGACAGTACAGGTGGTGGGGTGGTCCGTGGATCTGTGTGTTTCACATGTCTGTTCCTGCTCTGCTGTGCACCTGCCCATGTATGCTTTGTGCCTGTGTGTGTGTGTGTGTGTGTCCATATAGCATGTAACTATTCACCCCTCCCTGATGGTGTGTTTGTGCGCCTGGACCTTTCCACTCCCCTTGCCATCATGCACCCCTGGTGTGTTACCCTGTGTGCCTGTGGGTTGCGCCTAGACAGTGTTGGTTGCATATGGCCCCATGACTTACATGTGTCATGTGAAATGCTCCTCCGCGATGGTGTCCCGGTGCAGCTGGGCCTGCTGGATCAGTTGGGGGTCCCGCCGTCCACAGGGGGTCTGCTCATCCCCATCATCATTGGCATCACCGGCGTCCCCATCACTGTCCCCCTCCTCAACCTGTACGGCTATCCCACAGTCTTTGGCCATGTTGTGCAGGATACAACAAGCCAGGAATATCCCACAGGCCTTTGAGGAGCTGTACTGTAGGGCACTGCTGGAGGTGTCTAGGCATCAGAAGTGTGCCTTAAGCATCCCATACACCCGCTTGATGATGTTGCGTGTGGCAGCATGTGCCTCATTATAGCGTTGCTGCGATGGGGTCGTGGGGCACCGGTAGGGTGTGAGCAGCCAGGGACGGAGTGGGTATCCGCTGTCACCTGTGTGGAGACAGTGGAGATAAGTATCATATTCAGGTCCATATTGCCCATAGCCCTGTGTGCCACTACCATGGCACCTGTGGCTTTCCCACCCTTGCCCCAACTTTGCCACTCCTATATGCATATTCACCCACTAGATGTCCTGTGGGGATGTCCCCACTCTCGAATCGATGGCACAGTGCAGATTGGTACCATATGAAGGCATCATGTGCTCCGCCAGGGTGTGTGGCACAGACATTGATGATGCGCCCACTGGCATCACACACCACCTGGCAGTTGACACTGGTGAAACCCTTCCAGTTTCGGTATGCGGCCCCATCGGGGCCAGGTGGTGTGCGAATAGCCACATGGGTGCAGTCTATCACCCCTAGCATGCCAGGCATACGTGCTACCCTGTGGAACTCCTGCATGTTTGCTGTATGCTCTGCCACATTGCTGGGGAAATGGATGTACTCCGCAGCATGTGGCAGCAGTGCGCTGAGGAGGAATTGGGTGAGGATGCGTGACATGGCCGACTGTGTTATGCCTGTGGTGTCCCCTGTTGGCCTCTGGAAGGTACCCGTGGTGAGCAGGCACATGCAGGCTGTTACCTTTGTCTCCACTGACAGAGCGTGACTCCGTCGTGAGGGTGCCTGCATCACATCACTGCACAGCTCACAGAGCCACCTCAGTATTGCCCTGTTCAGGCGGTACCGGCCCACAATCTCAACATCCGTGTACAGCTCAAAGCTGATGCAGGCACAGTACTGCCTGTTGGGGGCGCACTGCCGACGGGCCTTCCACGGCCACGCCCCTGCAGCATGCCTTCCCCCCTCATTACAGCTTCCATGTGGAAGCTGGCACTGTCCATGTCCCTGGCTTGTGTTCCCCTGGCTGTTGTTGCTCTGTTACCCCGCTGTCCTGACTGCCACCTCCACTGCACCGGGTACACCTACTGGCCTCTGCAGTCTGTGGCCCCACACACCTTCCCTTGCCCCTGTTTTGTCCTCAGATCTCGTGGCTGCCCTCTTGTCCCTCTTGCCTTGTCTCTCCCTGCCTCTTGTGGCTTCCTGTAGCGTTCTTCGCCTCTTCCTTGAGCCTTTTTTTTTGGCTCATTTCTGGTGGCGGCGCACCTTCCGGCTGATCCGCTGTTGCGCATTGCTCAAACCTTTAAATATCGACGGCGCTTCTTTATGCATGGTTCCACCCCTCGCTTAATATGTCTTCATTTGCATTGCGCTGTTGCTCAGCATGTTTTCGGTGGCGCAACTGCCTCCCGCTGAATATCGCAGAATGGCGCATTTTCGGACTTGCGCTAGCGCAACCCTATTGCGCATGGCTCAACCCTTTTGAATATCTGGCCCATTATGTCTATTTGGGGGCAGTCTGAAATACCACTATGGACTGTGATCCACTCTAATGCACTACATCTTATTTCTAATTGAAGAGTGTGTGATAAAAAGGAGGTGATTTCTCTTTTAATAGAGCTAATAGTATCACCTTTTGATATCTGCCAACCAAACAGAGATAAGTTTCTACTTTCCCAGGACTGAGAAAGTGTACAAACATAGTTATGAATCACCTCTGAAACTGTCCTTTTTCTCTTAAGGTCCTATTTTCATTCAAGGGTCTAGGCTGTGTCTCATCTACTGGTGCTGAGGCCCTTTGAGGAACAAGGGTATTGATACCATATAATTTGAGAATCGCTTCCTGTTCCCAAATTCTCCCTGCTATATCAGAAGATTTACAATAGAGTAAAACACAGTCGGGGAAAAAGGGGTTTCAGTGGACGTATAATATATACATTATCAGACTTTTCCGTAATATGTAAGAGATGGATCACCCACATGCTTAGCTTTTCAGGAGTTTCCATGTCTAATCTGGCTATCCCATAGATTTCAATTAAATATTCAAAACATATTTCTGGCTGCTGTAGACAATCAAAACATGTATAGAATGGAGGAATAGAACTAACAGGGTGACCTTGCCCCTCAGTCTCCCTCTGGACTTCCTGTAAAACATTTGTCTCTATATCCGGAAATGCTTGAGAGATAGTAATGTTCTCTACACCAGTTGTAACAGCAGTATGGGTCCCTAGAGCTCTTTCTGGTCCCTTTGTATTGTCTTGTTTTAAGATTCCTGGAAGCCTATTCCTAGTGTTATCAGCTTGCTCATGGGACCTATATTTCTTGTTGGATTTCACTTTTTTTGGATTTATTATTCCCCCTTATGTCCTGACCAGACTTTAAGGTAGCTGTCTCATCCAAATTTTCTTTATGAAAAGGGGGAGGTAAATGTACCTGAATTGCCTTATTTTCAAAAACGTTATGGTCCTCTTCCATACTATCATTTTTCTGCAACTGAATATCCTCTCTAAGTTATTTAAGCACAGCCTGATTATAGAAAACATCTGTTCTAAGATTAGTAATTTCCTCCTTTAATGCCCATAATATCTCCAGAATTACATTTGCATAATATGGATTCTTGATCATTTCCAGTATTCGTTTGGATAAGGAAGAGGATGACACAAAGTTTCCCTCATCAATGTAATATTCCGTATCATAAACTATATCTTGAACAGGAGGGGCAGTTTCAGCCATCAATGGAATTGAAGCTGGTGTCAAAGAAAGGGAATTCCTGCACCTAGTTTCGGTATCCCTAACCCCCTTGATTATTGAGTCAGTTGCTACTAATTTTTTAAGTCCTTCAATAGTATGATTTAAGTCTTGAATTACAGCAAATAAATTATCAGCTTGTGGTAATAGTCTCAAAGGTACTGCCTCTTCTCCATCCTATAATTGGGCAATATTGGAGGAGAAGTCATTCCTAAGGAAATTTCCTCAGGTGAAAATGTCATTAAATCAGAACTGTTGTTACCAGCTTCCCCAGAAGGTTTAAAATCTAACAATGTCCTATCATAAGATAGCAAGGACAGAACCTCCACTTAGGTATCATCCAAAACAGGGGAGGGAAGATTAGTAGAAGGAGCACCAAGCACTATGGGGAATCATGGGACCTTGTAATTAGTATAGAGAGGGCTACTGCAATAGGCATACTACCCCCCCCCCAAAGCTGTAATTTTGAGTTGGTTAGAGTTTTCTGTATTAATAGGTTTATCATCAGGCAGACTTATAGATTTTTCCCCGTTGTTATCATTTTGGACCCTGTTTTTCAACCGGGTAGAAACCACTAGTGAACTATTTTTTCCACTTCTAGTACTAACCATGGTAAAAGTCCTGACAAAAAAATTAAGATAACAAATAAATGCAGTTTCCTCCAAAGGTCTATGTCTGAAGAGGCTCACAGGCAGATTACACAGTCATAAATATATTAATAATAAACACGCCACTATGGCTAATATTGCACATAAAATATCACTGGACAATATGCAATAAATATCCCAATGTTATTAGAAATTCAAGTTCTAAAGTTCTAAAAGGATAAACTCCACTGCCAGGCTCTTCTTTAGAAGCTTGCTTCTCAAAGGTACACAGTTATTCATATATCGAGTCAAGTCTAGAATACTTCTATCAGAACACCCTTGGAGGTGCTTTGAGTTTCGACTTTCTCCTGGGCCGCCCTTAAAAACTGGAGCCTGGTCCTGAGGTCCCAAGGAATGTTCTAATCAGAGGACAAAAGTCAAAGTCAGAAACAGTCCCACCAATGAGGGAAAATAAGTCACGCCTGCACTTTATTATTTAATAAGTTCACATCAAAAAAAAAAAAAACTTTAAAATGGAAGGAGATGGTATCAAAACCATGTATTTATTGATTAGATCTAATTAATTCAGAACCATCTATAGAATCCTAAGGTTTGACCTGATAATAATTTAAATTTGCTATACAAATGCCACATAGAAACATAGATGGTGCTGGCAGAAGGAGACCCAGGGTCTATCTAGTCTGCCCATATAAAGTCCCGCGACCTTCTGTCAGTCAGGTTCCTGTCCCCCTAGTGTTTCCCTGGATCCCCCCTCCCAGTGCTGTTAGACTGTGCCCATACTTGATCCCACTAATGTTTGAAGCTTGTCACTGTTCTGGCTTTCACCACCTCTGGCAGCAGTCTGTTCCAGGGCTCCACCACCCTCTCAGAAAAGAAATACTTGTGGACATCTGTCCTGAAATCCCCCCCCACAAAAAAATGTCCATTTGTGCCCACGCATGGTGGAGTTGGTGTTCCTCATGTAAATCTCTGAGTGAGGCACTGTGTTGATACCCTTAAGGATCATAAAGATTTCAATCATGTCTCCCTGTCTCTCCTGGTCTCCAGTGAGTACATGCCCAGTGCCTTAAGTCTATCCTCGTAGGATAACCCATGAAGGCAATGTATCATCTTTGTAGCTCTCCTCTGAACCACCTCCAGCCTATCAATGTCCTTTCTGAAGTGAGGTCTCCAGAACTGGACACAGTACTCCAGATGAGGTTTCACCAAGGATCAATACAGAGAGAGTATCACCTCTCTATCTCTGCTCTCTATGCCTTTTTCTATGCATCCCAACATTCAGCAGGCCTTGTCGTATGCCTTATTACATTGACACTGATGTTTGAGGTAATCTGTGATGATGACCCCCAGATCCCGTTCCTCTGCTGAACTGAACCCTGTTTAGCCAGTAACTCGTTCTTGGGTTAGCTCTACCCAGGTGCATCACCTTAAACCTCTTTGCATTTAATCTCAGTTGCCAGATTTGTGTCCACTTCTCCAGTTTTTTGAGGTCTTCCTGTAGGTCTCTGATGCCCTCCAGATTATCCACCCTCCCACTAAGTTTAGTGTCATCGGTGAACAGGGTGATATTACCGTTGATACCAACTCCAGTATCACTGATGAACATGTTAAAAAGGATTGGTCCCAGGACCGAACCATGAGGCACTCCACTAGTGACATCCTTCTCTACAGATTTCACCCCGTTTACTACCACTCTTTGCTTTCTGCCCTCAAGCCAACTTCCTACCCATCCTACAATCCAATCTGCCAGACCCAGGTCCTCCTGTTTTTTTAGAAGGCAAAATATGCGGGACTGTGTGAAACATCTTAGTGAAATCAAAGTAAAGCAGGTCTACCGCACGTCCGTTATCAAGTTCCTTGGTGACTTAATTGAAGAATACGATCAGGTAAGTCTGACATGATCTGCCTGCTGTAAAGCCATGCTGCTTTCTGGTCAGGCTGTTAGCTTCTAGGTATTCTACCAGATCCTGTTTTACTAGGGATTCCATTAACTTACCCATGACAGATGTAAGGCTAACTGGTCAATAGTTTCCATCTCCTCCCTGTCGCCACCCTTATGAAGTGGCACCACATCCACAAATCTCCAGTCCTGTGGCACCACCCATCTGAAGTGACCTATTGAAAAGGTATGCCAGCTCATCTGCCAGTTCTCTCAAAACCCTGGGATGTATTCCATCAGGGCCTGCTGCTTTGTCGGGTTTAATGCCCAAAATACTTTTCTGGACTCTGTCAGTACTGAACTCTTGGAGGTTCATTTTTGGTATCCCTGCATCAGAGACCTTGATATCACTGTTGGGTAAGGGACCTGGCTTTTCCTTAACAAAAACTGATGTGAAATATTCATTAAGGGCTTCCGCCTTTTGAACGTCGTCCTCTATATCCTTCCCCCTAGCCTTTAATCTTACAATCCCTCCCCACTTCTTCCCTTTCTCACTGATACAGTGGAAGAATTGCTTGTCCCCTGTTTTAATCCCCTGTGCAATTTGAAGCTCCTTATCTGCCTTTGCCCTTCTTACTGCTTTTTTGGCCTTCTTGCTGCTCTGTAAGTATTCCTCCCATTTCCTTCCCCCCTTGTACCATTTAAACCTCTCATAGGCTTTCCTTTTGGTGCTGATCACTTCTCTGATGGTGGGTGAGAACCAAACAGACCTCTTGTGATTATTTCTCTTGGTTACCATCTTGATGCTGAGCCTGGTCGCCTTCAGGATTGCCCCTTTAAAATCTTCCCATATATCTTCCACCTCTGGCCTCCCTTTGATACACTCTAGCCTTTTTCTTACCTCCTGCTGTAATCTGCTGAAATTCACCACTTTGGAACACAGTACCTCTGACTTAGAGCTGGCTTTTGTATCTTTTGTGGTAATTTCGAACCAGATAGTATTGTGGTCACTGTTTGCAAGTGGCTCCCGGACCATGACTGATTTGATGATCTCAGAATTAATGAGGATCACACTGCGGATAGCACCTAGTCTGGTGGGATCATTCACGTTTCATCAGCAGGCAGTCCTGAAAGGTATCCAATATTGCCTGGCTTCTGGAGCTCTTGGCAACTGGAGCCCCCCCAGTCTACGTCCAGCAGGTTTAAATCCCCAACGATCACCATCTCACCCTTTCTGATCACCCGCTGTAGTTCCTCTGATGTTTGTCTGTCTTTTTCCTCCCCTCACACCGGGGTCTGTATATAACCCCATTCCCAATTTCTTTCCTGATTTGTCTGCTAACTGTATCTCTAGTGATTCAATATCCTACAAGTCATTCTTGGTACTAACGTCTTCCACCACTTCAGTTCCATCCCTCACATAGAGGGCCACACCCCCACCTTTTCCCACTCTTCTGTCCCTCCTGAACAAAAGACATCCAGATACTGTGAGGTTCCATTCGTTGTTATCTGATGCCCAAGTTTCGGTTATAGCTATCAGGTCTATGTTAGTCTCAGCCGCCGGAGCCTGCAGTTCACTCATTTTGTTGCCTAAGCTTCTGGCATTGAGGCGGACTCCTCTCCAACAGCCTGCAGAGCCCCCTGTGGTGATTGCTGAGGCTTCCCCAGCTCTCCCCTCCATTCCTCCCCAATATCAAGCTGATTATCTCTAGACATTAAAATAAAACATACATTAATAACATAGCCTCAAGTTTATATCAGAGTTTCAAAAGGGGATTTAAATCAAATCTACACAATAATTACTATATTTGTCAGAAGTGCTGGCTTTACAAAAGGTTCATTTACAAGATCTATTAAAAAAGCCGATCAAAGGTGGACACGCTGGCGTTAACGGCTGCACTTAATCTCCCGGTTAAGTGCAACAACAGTTTGAGCCAGTTTCCAGGCTTCTGAAAAAGCAATAAGAATGCCTCTTTTATAAAGTTGTAAAAAGATATCCAGTCCTCAGTTCCTATATAAGTAAAGGAAGATAAAGCAAGACAACAGGACACAGAAGGTAATTGTAAATGGAGTCCACTCTGAAGAAAGGGCGGTTACCAGTGGGGTACCGCAGGATTCAGTATTGGGTCCAGTCCTTTTTAATGTCTTCATCAGTGACATTGCAGAGGGACTGGAAGGAAAAGTATGCCTTTTTGCAGATGACACAAAGATCTGCAACAGGGTTGATACACAAGGAGGCGTGGAAAGGATGAAAAGGGACTTGGCAAGGTTGGAGGAATGGTCAGACGTATGGCAGCTAGGATTCAATGCAAAAGTGCAAATAATGCACCTGGGAAACAAGAACCCAGGGAAGAATACACAATGGGTGGGGAGGTAGTAACAACAACAAAACAGGAAAGGGACCTGGGGGTAATCATATCAGATGACCTTAAGGTTAGCAAGCAATGTAAGAAGGCAGTAGGGAGGGCTGGGTGTATACTGGGATGTATAGGGAGAGGCATCATCAGCAGAAAACAGGAAGTTGTTATCCCTCTGTACAGACAGTTGGTGAGACCCCATCTGGAATACTGTGTCCAGTTCTGGAGACCCCATCTCTGCAAGGACATAGACAGGATAGAGGCAGTCCAGAGGAGAGCAACTAAGATGGTGCAGGGTCTGCAAAGGAGGCCGTATGAGGAGAGACTAAAGGAGCTTAATATGTATACCCTTCAGGAAAGAAGGGAGAGGGGGGGGACATGATAGAAACTTTCAAGTACCTCAAGGGAATCAACAAAGTCCAAGAACGTAGCATCTTTCAGAAAAAGAGACTTGCAAGAACAAGGGGGACACAATTTAAAGATAGAAGGAGGGCGGTTCAGGGGCAATGTGAGGAGGTATTATTTCACAGAGAGGGTGGTGGATGCATGGAACAGCCTTCCTGAGGAAGTTGTGGGGTCTAAAACTATGGGAGAATTCAAGAATGCATGGGACAGACATAAGGCAATTCTTGTGGGGGACAGGAAGATATAGGCTGTTGGTTAACTAGGATCTGCGGCCTATCCTGTAGGTAGGGAAATGGGCAGACTAGATGGGCCTAGTGGTCCTTATCTGTCGTCAAAGTCTATGTTTCTATGTTTCTATGTAAAAAGAAAAGAAGAAAAAGAAATGCTGTGGGGTTGAAACCCAGTCTTTCTCATACCTGAGGAAGCCAAATATAAAAAGAAGCGATTTTGCTTGTCATAGTTTTGGCATGTCAGTGCAGCTTTCAGTTTGAGCATGTCAGTGCAGCATTTAAAAATGGCGCTGGTCTCAAAAGATCTATGGCGCATGCCCACTTTAAGCCTAAATTTAGATCATGTGATTGAACTACGGAAATTATTTAAATATCTCTTAACTAAAATATTTTTAATTGAATATTGAACTTGGATAAATAAAAAATGGATTATGCATTAAATTATTTATTAATTTGTTTATTTATTGCACTGAAAGTTAGAGTCCTAGGCCTGATTCTAAGATGGGTTACGCATGTTGCAAGGCAACTTGCACCAAACCGAATGGCGCAAATCACATCTTGTGACATGCATTACACTGGTGGGGATTCTAAGAGGTGGCCTGTGCCATGGCGCGGGAGGGCTGTGCCCAAGGGGGCTTCCACTGCCCATGGCCCCTACGGTGCGGCAGAAGGGGGGGGGTTACAGCAGCATCTGTGCCCTATTCTGAAAGGGCGCTGCCATAGCACCACTACACCATTCCAAGACCCACTGTGGCACTGCGGGGTTAGACCTGCTTTTAGCTGGTCTAAGGGGCTTCCATCCTGGCAAACCGCTGGTTGCCCCATGGAACCCCCCACCACAAAGCAATCCCCCAATATCGGGGTGCCACCCGCTGGCACTTGAGTCCATCGTGCCCTGCCACCCCCTTGCCTGTGCCACACAGCTGACACCCCCCATGGCCCACAGAGGTTTGCGGACATGTTTGGGACCGGGGGGGGCTGTGCCCTGTCTTTGGTGACTTGCAGCACCCAAGTAGGGTGCACCCTTCCTCCTGTGATGCAACCGTGAAGCTGCTGCAGGTCACAGGGTGTAGGTGCCAGAGACCCTGCCTGTTCTGGAATATGGTACACAGTCCCTGGCGTAGTGGCGAATGTTGCAACTCGCAGATGCCTGTGAGTTGTGACATGCATCTTAGAATCGGGCCCCCCAATTCCAGCTTTAAAAACTATCAGAGCAATTGTTGGCAAAAACATCAAATTGCTCCAGGCGAGTGCAAATAAGGAAAAAAAAAGAATGCATGTCCAAAAGTCCTCCCATGCAAGAAAGGGCAACCTCCCAAAAAAAACTCCTCTTGCTTAAAGCAAGCAAAGTGGCTAGCCCATGGATCCAGACCAAACAGGACACTGCAACAAGCCTTAATCAATTTTAAAAAGGGAGGGAGGGCTATGGGGAAGAGCACCATGTAGTAACCCCAGGAACTGGAGTAAAAGAGAATGAGAAAAAGAAAAAAGAAACAAGCATTTGTCAATGCCGAATGTTTGCTTGCTGGTATTGGCATTGGTAGGGTAGAAGTTACAGTGCTGCATAATAGGAATGGCAGTGAAGTACTGAACTGAAGCCAACCCCACCACCACCCTGCAGAGACTGACAGGCATTGGGGTGTGCCTTTGGGTCATCAGGCATAGTGGCCACGCCATTTCACCATACCCTACCCTGCAGACACTGACAAGTGTCACGGTGTGCCTTGGGGTCTTTGGCCTTACGCACCCCATTCCATCAGGAAACACGGTGAGATGGGTGCGGTATAGGAGAATGGGGTGAACTTTGGAGCCAAGAGTCCAAGGCATACCTCGATGCCTCTCACTGGCTGCAGGGTGTGGAATGGTATGAGCATTACAGGCAAGAATCCCAAGTCACACCCTGATGCCTGTCATTCCCTTCACAGGGTAGGGCGTTATGGTTGGAAACCCTAACACCTCAGGCATTCATTGGTATTTTCACTCCAAATTTCCAACATGTTTTTTTTTGTGACCCCCACCTCATGAACAGTGGCAATATCAGTTTGTTAGCCGAAAGCTGCTTATGCACAGCGACTACAGCATTTAGCACCACAGGTGCAAAACACATTCCGAACAGGATGTGAAAAATGACAGCTGTACTGTTCATGGGGAGGTGTAAAAAATGGCAATGTTGCAAATCTGCAGTAAAAATATAAAAAAAATGGTGAAGTCATGAGCGTGTATAGAAACTGTGCAACGCATTCAGTGATGTAATTAGTTTGGGGATTTTTTACAGCAGATTGTCAACACAGGCATTTTGGGACCTCCGATCATGAACAGTGTCACTGTGATTTTCTTTATCTGTCCTGAACAATGATTTTCCACAGCCACCACGCATCTCTGAGCTGAAAGTGTGAAAACACATTTCGGCCATGTTGTGAAAAATCACAGCTGTACTGTTCATAAGGAAGTGTTGAAAAATGCTACTAGTGAAAATCTGGACTGAAAATATTACAAAGTCAAGAACTTACAAGGGTGCGTGGAAACTGCGCAATGCTCACTCGTAACACAGTCATTTTATGGAATTTTGTCACCAAATTTTCAACATAGCCATTTTAAGACCTCTGCTCATGAATAGTGTAACTGTGATTTTCTTAATCTGTCCCAAACATTGCTTTCACACACCGACTGCACCATTGTGCGCTACATGTGCGGAAACACATTTTGGGCGACGTGAAAAATGGCAGCTGTACTGTTCATAAGGAAGTGAAATAAAATGGCAATGTTGAAAATCTGGAGTGAAAATATTGAAAATACACAAACTTACAAGCGTGCGTAGGAACTGCACAACGCACACTCGTAAAACAGTCATTTTAGAGGGGGGTGTGGGGAGGCAGGGTGCCCAGTGTGTGGGTGTGGGTGGGGCAGAGACAGCGAAGGACCGTTTTTGTGTTTCAGGGTTTTTTTTTTAAAAAAGGACAACGCGGGATGTTTGCCACACTGGGGTGGGCTTCCAGCGTGGCACAAGGACGGCTGTTTAGGGAGGCGTGGAGCTGACGGAGGATTGGGCACCCCCATCAGTGATAGCATCTGTTGCCACACTGGGTGGGCTCCCAGTGTGGCACCCTGTACTCTCTGGGGGGGAACAGTGGAGCCGACAGGGGATTGGACACTCCTGTTGGCTATACGATGTGTAGTCACGCTGGGGTGGGCACCCAGCGTAGCATGTGGAACTCTGTTTGGGGGGGGAGTGCAGCACAGCTGATGGGGGATTGGGCACCCCCATCGGCTATACAGTGTGTGCGTGGAAGGGCGAGCATGCAGTATGCTTGTGTGTGTGTAGGGGGAGCACGCATGAGCAGGAGATATCTTATCGCTGCTCACTGAAGAGTAGCTCCCCCTTTCAACTGTACTCCACTGCGTTTTCGACTGCTGTCATAGACAGCTACAGCAGCCATTGGAGAACTGTGGCTGCACCTGCAAACACACTGACTGAATTGGAAGAGGGCTGCCACACCTCCGAAAACTCGGATGATGGCACTATGTTTCTTGCCCATGCGTGCAAGCAAACATAAAAAACGGTATCCAAAGGTTCCTGGAGCCCCTGCCTTTACCCTCCATAGGGTTTACCGGCCCAGAGTAGTCATCCTGGCTGTGGCCACCATGGACTCCTTTTGGCTGGATGTACTCTGGTCAGGGCAGCTGGACAGGAACAACAATAACTTAGCGACACAAGAAGGTCTGGAATGGCTCTGTAAAATGCTATCAGCACCAGTAAAAAGCTGCCCAAATGAGCAATTAGCTATAGTGCGCGGGCAATGGTGGCATACCTGCTGATAGAAATAAAGAGCCTATACAGAACCCTGCTCCCGATGCTTCTCCTCAGCAGGGTAGTGTGCAGTCATGGCTTCTCCCAGAATCCTCCTCAACAATCTGGATGCATAAAGTCCCTTCCAACATTGTCAGTGGAAGTCAGAATCTTTTTTTTTTTCATTTACTGTTTCATAGCATAAAGCAGTTTAATACATTTACCCAGGTTAGGCAAGTTTAATTGGTCTGAGAAGGGACAACAAGTCAGGGGCTGGCAGTATAGCCTAAGGGTTAGAGTAATGACCTGTGTATGTGCTTGGTTTATTCAGCAGATCTGGGTCTAATTCCCACAATCTCCAGTCGCCTACTGTGTGACTCTGAGCACTGCTCCTGGTTTGTCCCTGAAAACAGGCACTTGTGCCTACGAGGCCTTATCCTGTTACCAAAGAATTAAAGCAATCAAAACATACCTACATATATATACTTAACTAAAGGAAATACCATTGTCTTTGTGTGGTGCTAAAAATCCCAAAGCAGAACAGAAACACAAAAGGATTTCGCACTCAGGCTTATAAAGAAAACGCACAGTACTACAGGCTGTGTGCAAAACGTATTTCTGTTTATATGTATAAAGCGCCAGGAGCATAAGGTGTGAAACGCTGGAGCTCCTGTGGGGCCTCTCGTGCAGTGGTCTGACACAGTGAGTAGTTTTGCACTTTTGCACTTGCTTTTATTTAATAAATAAATGGAAACAAATTTTGCACACAGCCGGCAGTACTGTGCATTTTCTTTACAAACCTGAGAGCTAAATTTCCTTTTGTTTGCTGCAAATTTAGTTGGTGCCACAGTGCAGCAAGAGGTAGCAGCTGTGACTGCACAGACATCCCCCAGCTGTTGCACAGTGTTAATGCCTGATTTATCATGCATGCACTATGTTTGCAGTTGTTGAGGTAGTTGAACTCACACATCTAGATTTCTAGGAGGTGGAACTTTCTTACAGTAGTCAGTGGAGAAAGATGACAGAGGTGCTCGAACCGTCATACACATTTTTAAGAGGTGGTGGAAATTAGTTTATGTGGGCTTCTGCCCAGTTTAACCCCTGTGTGTTTGTATCTTATGTGGATCAAATACTACGCAATCTTGACTTGGCTTTTTCAATAAACTTTGAGTTTAAAAAAAAAGCTGTCAGGAAATGGCAGTCTTGTTGTAGTCCCGGCTATATGGAACTCCTTGACACTCTATAGTAGGAGTTTTCCCTCAGAGGAGGTGTTTAAGGAGGAGCTAAAGAATTATTTATTTGCACAAGCTCATGGCACAGTTTAACTTATTTATTATGTACTGGGTTCTATACCTAGTTGTCAGACAGAAGAAGGCACAGAGCCCATCATACCTTTCTCCCACTTTCGCGGGACCACTTGTTTTAATCGTTGTGTAAAAGGAATGTATCAATTTTGGTTTTAAAGGTGTCTAACGATTCTGCTGACACTACTTCATTTGGCTAATTGTTCCACAGTTTCATGGCTGTATATGTAAAGTAGCCCCTCCTATTGTTCTTTTTTGAAAATTCTGTCATAATTTGTTTACTGTTGCACCTTAAGTTTATATCTCTGTTATTACAACGTAGCCCCAGACTATTCATCAGTTCACTATCCCCCTGTGATATCTGCAACATGTCACTTCTTTCTCTTCTATGTTCAAGTGTGTATAATCCTAGCTCTGCTAGTCTCAGTCCGTAGGTCTTGTTTTTTATCTTGTTAATCATCTTGGCTCTGTGTTGCACCCTCTCTATATTATTTATATCCCTTCTAAGGTGAGGGTTTTATACGGTGGAGCAGTAGCTCAGGTGTGGTCATATGTACATTTTGTATAATGAAGTCATACAATATTGATCTCTGGACACAAAGGCTCCTCTGATACAACCTAGGATTCTGTTAGCTGTTGAGATTACACGTTATATTTGTCTTGTTTTTCGCTCTTTGATTTTATTGTGTATCATAACATCTCTGCCTGTATGTATTACTTGTTTTACTGTAAAGCCCCAATGAGCCCCTGAGATAAGGTTCGTTAAAAAAATTGTCTTGCCTTGCCTAAGTGGTTGGGAGGGGCTGGCCCAGTGACGCTGAGGGTTGAGGCACTGGATGCCACACCTCACACCATGCTGACGACCTGGGTTCGGATGTGGACTCGGGTCACTGGAGGTCAGTCAGGAAGGGGGAGGATTCAGCATCCAGAGGACTGCTGTCCTCTCCCAGGATGGAGGGTTTCAGTTCCTGGAGTTTGTGTGGACCCTAGCATTGGCTGGGGGTGAGGCAGACTAGGGCTGTTGGTAGAGAGAAAGGGAGTGACAGCTGCCAATGCTCCATGCATGGATGCATGTGTGGAGACATCTGGGTGGCATTGCAGGCTGCCCCTCAGGGGAGAAAACCAGAAAATGAGGCTGTCTGAGCTGCTACTGACTCCAACCACCCAGAGATCTGCACCCCATTGAGCACCGAGGCAATGCTGCCCTTGGCACAAAGTTAAGCCCTGGTGGAAAGTGGGGGAGCGGGGCTGGGGTGGTTGGCACCCGGAGGGTGGCTTGGGTGCCTAAGAAACATCACTAACTGCAAAAAAAGTAGTTGGGGGGTCTACTGCCAGTTACCTCCCCAAAGACTGAGCTCTTCATTCCTATAAGGTAGTAAACCCCCTAAAAGCACCAGGGCAGGACACCCAAATCCACTGTTGCACCTAAGTTCTGTGGGGTCCAACCAGTTTGGGACGTTCTGTCAGGGACGACATGCAGATTAAAGCACCAACAACATCACAGAAAGTATTAAAGAGCAGAAGCAGGATATTTAGAGGAAGGACACAGGCACAATTCCTGATTTTGAGATGTGTGTGCATCCTCCCAAATGCAACAAAGCTCCCGTGCCCTATTTTCAAAAGGTCAGATGGAGTCATGGCAGTTTCCATGATCTGTGGCAGTTCATGTCAAAAATATTATACTGTGTCACTTTTTTTATGCAAGCAGCACCCAAAGCACTGCAAATCATGGCAACTATGCCCATACAATTAGGTGGTCTAATCTTTGTTTGCAGTTTGCCGGGGATATTGCAAAAATGTGCCCCATCTCAGGAGGATAGTTTTGTAAATCCTGCCCCATGTAGCTAGAGTATGTCCCTATACAATAACAGAAACATACTCCGTTCAGGTGTTTTGTTATTAAAGCAGTATTACACAATAATAAGGTGTGGTATATCATGAGTTATCTTCATGCCTTGGGTGTGTTGTGAGGCATGAGATGTAGCCGAATGACTTCAGCCATCCAGGAACTGACAATATTCCATGATATACCACACCCTTGAATGTGTTACTGAGATTACACAATGGTCTCAAAGTGTTGCAGTATGGCTGATGTTAGGTTGCACTTCTGACCCGTGATGATATACCGACATATTATCGCTGGTCAAAGACTGCTTCAGCCAGTTAGTGTTCAGAATTTCTCCTATCCATTTTATAAGTAAGAAATATTACATGACAGGATGTGGTATATCGTAGGCTATTATCACAACTGGGTTGCATTGTGAGTCATGAGGCTGCAGACGGAGTGACTCATGCACACAGGAAATGATGATAGCCCATGATATGGCACACCCTGGCATTTATTATTGTTATTATACAACAATGAAGGGGATGTCAACCAGTCAAAGCATTTCAATTCAATATAATTTATTTGATAAAAATAATCACAACTCCAAGTTAACAAGTTAGAAAAGTTAACAACTAAATAAATTTACCTTATGCATTCCTAGTATATGGTGAGTCTCAGCCATCTAAGGTAAGCTCCTCTGAAGAGAATGGCAGCGTGGTGATTTATTGTATATGTTTTATGAGGTGTTTGACTGGAACTATGTTTTCTGTGGTTATGTGCTAGGATGTAGAACAGCTCTAAGTCATTGAAGTTTCTTTCTTATCTAAGACTGTTGTATGATAAGTACAATATACTGGTCTATTATTATTATGATTACCAGAGGTTTCCAGTATTTTATGTAATATTGAGGGCTGCAGCTGGCTGGATGGTGGGAGATAAACCCGATGGACCCTTGGTTTGTCTAGCATTTCCTATGTTTTTGTGTTGCTATTGCAGTTTATTAGATAACACGTCTTTTACAATGTCACTCATCTTTCCCTACTTCTACAATACATTTCTCCTGCCCTTTCATGAACTCTGTTTACACAGCTTTCATCCAGATTTTCTGTTTTTACAGTGCACTTGTTATGACATCACAGCGATTACCATGGCAACAGACAGTGGCACCACAAATAAAGTAATTGATAGATCCTTTGGGGAGAGTCAAATAGTTTGGACACAGATACTGGATTAAAAATTAATATGAAAATTTTAAAAGGCTGATTAATAATGAGATGAAGCCTAAAACATAGCATGTGGTGTTATGCATGCGGTGTTACACATGCTATGTTACATTAAGTTAACCACAGCTGCTGTAAGCAATACTTTTAAATTGTTACTTTAGTAGATATGTCCTTATGCAACTGTGCATTAAATCAGAGATGATTTTGTGCTAAAAATACACCTTGAAATGAAAGGAAGGGTAAAGGAAAGTGTGCCCCCTTCCATATTGCATGATAAACTTGGTTACAAATTAAATTGACAAGATATCACAATGCAAATTAATGATGTGAGATTTTTTAGCCCAGTTGGAAGGAGTATTAGTAAATTAATCTCTTGGACTGTAAATATTATGTATAACTAAAAATTATATGTATACATTGGCTCATGTTCCAGGCCATACATATCATTTACACCATATAGATGGAAAACATTGCCATCTGCATGAGGAACAGTGACGGCTGTTCACAATTTGCCTGCTACTAAGTAATTAATACATAATTACCAGGGTAAAACACCAGTTTGACACACTAATTAGTGCAGTAATTATTGGAGGAAATGGAAAGCATAATCTGTGACTGGACGGCACATTTTCAGGATAAGTTTAAAATTAGCAACAACCCATGGCCAGGTGTGTAGTAATCCTAAATTGATGCACACACTGGGGTGAAAACATCTAGTGCCTTTACATTCCTGGGAAGTGAATCAATTTAACTTTATTGCATGCCCTGTCATGAGCTATTGTACTTCTACAATGGCTTGAAGTCATTTATTGAACAAGGTTTTTGGCTATAAAAAGAGATACAAAACATGATCATGCATCAGTGGGAATGGATACTCTATCATGTGATCAGCCTCAGACAATCAGACTTATTTTTTCCCAGTGCCATTTAATTTCAGAAAGTTCTCTAAGCCCACTGACAATCATGGCACTAGGGATCCAGGTTCAAACCCCAAGCCGGGAGTGCCGGAGGGTAGACATGATAAAGGACAGAGCATCCATAGAGGGTGCTCTCCTTCAAGGAGGGAGGACTGTGATATCCGCTGCATTACCCCCCCAGTTGGCCACAGGTGTTACTGCAGCTGGGAGCCCACCGCATACATGGAAGGTGGAAGCACATATGCAGATTCACCAGACTTGTCAGCACCTGATGGCAGATCTCACTTTTAATGGTGGGTGAGGGGAGAAAAGGGGCAAAAATGGCCACTGATTAGGCAAATAATGCTCTGTCTCCTCCTTGATCAGCTATAGGCTCCCTCTTGCTCCAGGGAAGGACCTCAGTATCCCACCCACAACAGGAATTCTCAAGAAGGGGGGTGGTTACATGTGTGTGCAGTGTTCTGGGGTCCCAGGAGATTCAAATGGAGTTCCATGGATGGGAAGGTGGTCCTGGCTCAGCTACAGGAGGTCTCAGTCAGAGGGTTAAAACTGAGTTAAAAAAAAGGAAACACATTTCTGTAAAATGTTGCCTTAATCTTCCGAGTTCTTGTAGTAATCCAGCCCACGATGACGGTGAAACCCTTTTAAATTGTGTAACATCCCAGAGAACACATGCCTCTATTTGTATGAGAAATTAAGTGAGGTCACCTCTTTTTTTTTTAATGTATGCATTTTTGGCCTTGGTCACTGCCGGGGGAGGACCTCCCATATTATTTTTTATTTATTTATTTATTTGTGAAATCAGTTTACAACCTTTGAGCCAGAGGCTCGTTTCCAAAGGTACCTCGTCACATTAAAGACATACATAGATTTTTAGGTTACATAGCATAGGTTTGCTAAAAATAGGCGTTCATCAGAGGTGCCACGTCACACTGAGGCCAGACAAAATACATTTAGGTTACAGGGTACAAGTAATTGAGACAGGTGTTACACAAGTTGGTATCAAAAATTGAGCAATCTAATTGGCATACCATAAAAACAGCAGGCACTGGCCAGGTTAGACATAGGTACGGTGTACCGGGAAGAGGTGGTGGGGTGGGCTAGGTGGAGAGCCGCCCAGTGGGCATTGTCATGAGAAGTCGAGGTGGAGGCTGCCTTCAGAGACAGGAGCAGCTACGAGTGTTGATGAGTTGGTTTCGAAGGGTGGTTTTGATATTGGCTGGGTCCCGACACTTGCCAGGATCCATGGCATTGTGGAGCTCTTGCTGAGGTGTTTTTGCCTTGTGCACCCCCCTTCACCTTGCCAGAGTGGGGCCAGATGTGCAATGACCTCGGATTATGGTCGGGTGCATTCCCGCCCCACATGTGTAGTGGTCCACCAGTCCCCGCCCTGATGGGCACACAGCATGGTCCCGGGCTGCCGTACCCTCCAGCCAATGCCAGAGGTCATTAGACACTGGGTACTGGATCCCCCTCCTCCCCAGAGAAGGTGAGCAGTCAGCCTCTTCCTCCCAGGCCGACCCTCCAACATCCAAGGTTCATTCTAGAATTATGATTATCGGCGCCGCAGACAGTAGTTCTGCTGCTGCGCTGGTGGGCCGGCTGAGGTCACCTTCTATTGAAAGGCAAATAGTAATGAAAAATAAAGAATATACACTTACTGGGAATAGAACCTAGTCTGGATTGGACCAGGAAAGCACAGGGAGCCTAGCCGGCTCCTTTACAGGTACAACTTAGGAGAGAGCAGGCTACAATACATAAAAGTGAAGTAGAAAAAACTAATTATTACAAACAGAAACAATGACTAATATGTTCTGACCATTTCAAAAAATATTTTTTCATATTCAGAAATGCACGAAATTGTATTTTGAAAACTGTAACTTTTCAACTGTTAGACTTAGAAACCTAAGAATGGAGACCAATCAGCACGAAAAGTTAATAACAATGCAGCTCTCATGTGTTGATATTTATGTGTACATGTCAACATCTGTTGTTAAAAACAAGCAGTTGTCAATGCCGGGTGTTCACCACTGGTATAGAAGCCCTGCAGAACTAGATGCGTTGTGGTGCACTGTGTGAGTTATGTATTACCAAAGATAGGGGCCTGCATTTATAAATTGCAATGCGGGCTCATAACTTTGTCGTGTTTTAATATGTTTGCCCCAAATTGTTAACATAGTTAATAAGGACAGGGATGGGGCAAAAAGGGGTAAGGCCATCAAGAAATGGAGGGTAATGAGTACCAATGCCCGTAGTCTGGGCAACAAGCACCCTGAACTGGTGGCCTTGATGGAAGAGGGATGCCTGGATATCATTGCAGTCACAGAAACATGGTACACAGAGAACCATGACTGGGATGTTAACATACCAGGGTACACAACCTACAGGAGAGACAGGGAGGGCAGAAGGGAGGGAGTAGCTCTCTATGTAAGGGAAGGGAAGGGATAAAAGCAACTGAACAAAAGAATAAACAGGGAGGAGAGGAGGCACTGTTGGTCACCTTAGAGACTGGAAATGGCACCACAATCCGCACAGGGGTTGTATACAGACCCCCATGTCAGGAGGAGGGAATGGACAAAGATATGATAGATGGCATACTTAGGATAGCAGAGAAAGGGGAGACTTCTGTTGATGGAGGACCTTAATATGCCAGTTGTTAACTGGAGCACCTTGCTGCAGCCACATCCAAAAGCAGGGCCATTCTTGATGCCCTTCAGGTGGCATGCCTCAGACAGCTAGTTTTGAAACCTACTCATGAGGGAGCAATCTTAGACCTCGTACTCTCAAATGGGGACAGTGAGAGGATCTCATATCTAGAAGTGGGTAGCCATTTGGGAACAAGTGACCACCAAACAGTGTGGTTCATGATAAACTCATCTACAGAGTCAAGCCATACAAAAGTGAGGGTTCTGGACTTCAGGAGGGCTGACTTTGGCAAGATGGGAGAGTGCCTTAGAAAAGCACTAGCAAACAGGCTAGAAAGAGGGGTGGAGAACCAAGTGGGGAAAAGAACTTAGGGATCCTGGGACTGTCGGAAGGGGCTGAGGGTGAAGACCACTTGCCTTTTGCCAGAATGGTGCTAACAGGTATCTTGGGTCTCGAGGAGTCAGATCCCCCATTCCAGCTAGAGAAGGCTTACTGGATTACCCCCCGCTGAGCGACAATGGACCATGTGGCCCCATGAACTTTCTTGATTGTGTGCACCGGCATTGGAGATAGAGATAGAGCCCTACAAGCAGCGGGGCACTGACGAGTGTTGAAATACGGAGAGGATGATATTCAGATGTTCCCGGATCTCTCCTATAGCACCCAACAACGACGCAAGGCCTTCGATGGAATCCGGGGTCGCCTGCGGGGCTTAAAAATTCAGCATCAGTTACTGCTCCTAGCCAAACTCTGTATTGCCTGGCAGGGGAACCAATATCTCTTCAACGAAGCAAGATATGCGGAAAACCTGGTTGTTAAAATCGAATCAGAGCTGGCAGAAAAGGAAGAAGTTGATTCTTCAGATGCAGACTGAATTATAAGGCAGGTTTGGTGATTTAAGATTTGTTTGCCAAGGTTTGGCCATGAGACTTGAGGGGACTTGATCGTCTACGATAATAACTAACTATAAACTGAAACGATAGACTCTGGACACTCTCGGGCAGTACCTTATAAGGACAGATGGATCTTGAGGCAGAACAGCAGTCTTAAAATCTGGACTGTAAATGTATTAATTAGCTTTTTATTGAGCAGTATATTCCTGGGAGGTCATGTTATAAGATTATACTATTTTCTTTGACTATTGTAGTATTGGGGGAGTCATTCAGACAGGTACAAGTCATTATGGTAATATGGCATTATCTTTTCCTTTATTCTTTACATGAATCCCTTTGGGGCTTCCAGGCTGCATGCAATCTTTTTCTTTATTACTGTGCAAAACCAGATAAGTACTTTCCCCTATGATGTATCTTTAGAGGGAGTGTCTTGCATAAACCCTTTGTAAGAGGAAATTGTCTTATTTTGTATAATGCTATCCTCCTATGTAAATGTGCCGTAAGCTTTGCTTGCAAAAACAATAAAAAAAAAATACTACTACTAATTTCATGTCATCAGGGAACTTATTTAGCCAGCTTTTTAATTTGGTTTCCATTTCCATTATACACAATGACAATAGAGCAGGACCCAGATCGGAAGCCTGCCCTACCAGGTCAAGATAGCTAATGTACATTAGTGCATGTAAGACAGTGCATACAATATAGTGCAGGACACTAAGAGCATATGGTGCTGTATAGCGCATACCAGAACAGCGCATGGAGGGGTTATAAGCACGCATGTCAGCATCATGCATGTAATGTGCGTGCACACCACAACAGTGCACAACAACACCATGCTTGTCCTCTGAGCACACCCTACAACAGCACACAGGAACACCTCACAAAGCCGGGCAGTACACTGGCCATATCCCCTGTGTCTTCATTCCGGGGGGTCCTCCCCGCACATGCTGTGTGCATGCGATCCACACACCTCAATGGGAATCAAGCCACCCAATCTGCTCGGCAGCACGGGTGTGATGTAGACACCAGGAACAGCCAGCTAGTGTCATCCATCCATGGGTTTAAGACCGGCAGCCCACACCAGGATCTACACACACACCACACACCACCAGTACACTGCCCACAGGCCATCACAGAGGCCAAACTACCCGCTGCCACCTGCAGAACGCCACCCACAGTGACATGCTGGTGCCACACCCACCAATGAACAGGATACCACTCTCGTCTCTCTATTACCACCATCGGTGCATCTGCTGGGTTGTAGGCTACAATACTAATCAGAAGTGGCTACAGGATGGATCAGTTGGCCCGTGCATGGGCTGCGCAGGTATGTGTTTATTTTGTTGCAGCAATGTACAGGAGCAGGACCACTAGTTAGCTGTTGCACCCCTGACCTCCAGCCTGAGCCAGCTCCCAATCCACAGCACACCCACTGAGTCCAGGGATGTCCTCCCCCAGACAACCTCTGCCAAGTGTGGACAGCACAACTCACTGCCCCCACCCCTTGCAACCCACGGCACCCCCACCCACTGGCAGGACATGCTGGCCTCCCCCAGACAGTAGGCATCATGGGCAGAACCCCCACCACAGTGCGGGGACAGCCCACCTGCCACCCCTGCCACAGTACTACATGGGCGTCTGTGGATTGGCCCTGCAACACCCCCCCCCACAGTCCATTGTGACTGTCTGGTGGCAGTCCCGATAACACACCGCCCCATGCCTGCCATGCAGCACCAGCATGCACAAAGCTACCACAGGGGAAGGCATGGTTCAGGAGTACTGAGGTGGCAATGAGCCGCGCGCATGCCGCCACAACATGCGGCCATGGCACACTTCACAGCAGACAGACCTGCCAGGCCTGGGGCACAACACCAACCCTTAGAGTCCCCTATGGGGGACACAGCAGCCACTGGCTAGCATGGCTAGCACACAATGTCAGCACAGGCCAGGGCAGTGTGCGGAACCCACTGTGTGGTGGGCCACAATGACACCCATGCCACCTGCCTGTGAGCATTGGCTCCAGTTGGCCTACCCTCCTGTGCTGGACAGGGGCACCACAGAACAACACCTACAGACAGCACTCACTTCCCCTGCTGCAGACACCATGTGGGACTCACCTTAGGGGTGGGGGGTGGGACTGTGCTATCCATACTTGTACCCGCTGCCTGCACACCTGTGTGCTATGTGTTGCTGGCCCACCCCTCTCATGCAATGATGAGCTGCATCTGCACCTCATTTGGGCCTGCCAGTCCATCCTGGTTCCACAGTATGTATGTCTACCACAGCAAGGAGGGGCAAGGCATGCAGCAGGTGCAACCACTCAGGTACACAGCAAGACCCTATATAAGGGTGCCCCCAGTGCAGGCCAGGTATCCAGCCTGAGTTACTGCCTGGTGTGTGAGGATGCTTCTCAGCTACATCCAGAGTCAGAAAGGTGCCTCCCTGCTGAACAATGCTGGCTTTCTCTACAGGCAGGAGAGGGTACACAATGACCAGATTTATTGGAAGTGTGTGGACTATGATAAGGCATGGTGCATGGCTAGGGTGAACACACTGGGTAAGGAGGTGGTTCATGACATGGCCAACCATAATCACATGCCAGATGGCACTGGAATTGCTGCCAGGGAGGTGCTTGCAGTGGTAAAGGATCATGCTAAAAGGACCAGTGCGACCTGCAGTGCCATGCTGATGGCATGCATGACAGGTGTACCTGTGATAGTGGCAGGGTGACTGCCAGCGATGCCCCTTATCAAGCAAACCTGTGCCAGGGCCAGGACATTGGTGCACAGGCTGCCATCACAGCCAATGTCCCTGCATGACCTGGTGATCCCAGCTGAGAACACCACAATGGATACAGGAGTGTTATTGCTCCAGCATGACAGTGGGCCTGGTGACAGCAGGCTGCTTGTATTTTACACCCAGTCAACGCTGATGCAGCTCATGGGGCGTTCAATGATCCTGGCCGATGGCACATTCCGTGTCACTCCCCCGCTGTTCCACCAATTGTATACTGTGCATGGGCTGATCGAGGGCACAAACTTCCCAGCAGTGTATCTACTGATGAGAGCCAGGACCAATGCTGCCTACACCACTGCATTCCAGCAGATCAAGTCTCTCTGCCCTGGATTCACACCATCAACAGTCCTGACTGACTTTGAACTGGTGGCCATGCGGGCATTTGGCACTGTTTTCCCGGGGTGCCAGCTGCAAGGGTGCTTTTTTCACCTAACCCAGGCAGTGAGGCATTGGTGCCAGTGCATTGAGGGTTTTGTGGCATGGTACACAGAGGACCCTGGGTTCACCCTGCATGCCAGGATGGTACCAGCCCTGGCCTTCATTGCCCCAGGTAAAGTTGTGGCTGCATGTGAGGCCCTGCTGGATCTTGCTTACATTAAGCCAAATAGAGGCCTGCTGAACAACCTGCTGGACTACTTTGAGGACACCTGGGTGGGCAGACCTGTGGGGCATACCACCAGGAAGAGGCCTCTATATGCTATCGAGACCTGGAATGTGTATGAGGCGGCCTGGGACAGTACACACCACATGACCAATGCTGTTGAGGTGTGGCACCGGGGGGTTTATGCCCGCCTCGAGGCATGCCACCCTAACTTGTGGAGATTCAGAGGGGTCCTTTGCGCAGAGCATCAGCTCACCAATGTTGAGCTGGCCCACCTAACTGCAGGAAACACTGTGCAGATGGTGAAGAGAAAGTATAAGGATGCCAGCAGGAGGATTGCTGGGATCGTGGCCGCCTACACTAAATGGTTCACCATTGACTACCCGAGGGGCATTGCCTTCAACCCGTTCCTTTAGGTGTGATGAGATTCTTTGTGATGAGGCAACTGCGTGTGTGTGTTGGGGGGGCAGGATGGGGCGTTGTCACCTTTGCACTTCTGTTTTTCTCTGACCTGCACCAGTAAAATCACTTGCATTACATGTCTGTTGTCCTGCCTCTTTTGTCCAGGCCACAACATGTGGTCCTGCTTGTACTGTTACTGTCTTAGACATTGACTACATTAGCTGTTTTGTTTTAGCTGTTTTGCCTGCACTGTTTATGCATTGACTTTTTGGCTTGCAACATTATGTCCCTGTGCCAAACCCTGCGGGGCCCCACTAATTACCTTTCCCGCAGCTGACAATGTTCCTTTAATGGGTACCTGGGTACCTGCTGTGTTCTGTGTGTTAACCAACGCATAACACATTTGACTATTTTTGAATCATGTTTTTTTTTTTTTATTAGCCATTTTGTTAACTGCCTTCCTATAGTCTGACTCTATGGTATCTGCTGGTATATTATTGTCTTATTTTACACTTTTTTCATAGAAGGTGAATAAATTTGTAAAGCGTTATCTATTTTTGGTAAAGCCATGCTGTGTCTTATTTCTTAGTACCTTATAGAAACATAGAAAATGATGGCTGAAATTCTGACCAGTTTTTGATCTAGTTTGCCATGTATTAGACCTTCCATTTATAATGACATTTTCTGTTAACACACCGAAATCTGGCCAATGGAAAATCATGTACACTAATGCTCACAGCCTGGGAAATAAGATCCCAGACCTGCAGGCAATAATGTCAGAGGCTAAACTGGACATAGTAGCAATTAGTGAGACGTGGTTTACCAGTAGCCACACTTGGGAGACTTCAGTACCTGGCTATGTATTGTTCAGAAGAGACCGAGGTGCAAAGGGGGAGGAGTGGCCCTGTATGTCAATGAAAATATCAAAGCTACAGAAATTCAGAATACACATAAGGAGCCAGAAGAACTGTGGGTCACCCTGGAAACAGGAAATGGGACAGCAATAAGAACCGGGGTTGTCTACAGGCCCCCAGACCAGGGGGAGGACATATACACATTACTGTTAGAAGATATACAAAACATGACAGCTAAAGGGGAGGTTCTGATAATGGGAGACTTCAACATGCCGGATACAGGTTGGTCAATACCAGCAGGAACATCTGCCAGAACTAGACACATAGTGGATTCCCTGCAGGAGGGCCTCAAACAACTGGTACAACAACCCACAAGAGACAGGGCTACCCTAGATCTAGTACTGACTAACAGGGAAGGGATCACAGATCTCCAGGTAGAAGGTCACCTGGGGGCAGTGACCAACAAATGGTATGGTTCAATTTGGCTACTACATCTAAATCATCCCATTCCAAGGCAAACATATGGGACTTCAGAGGAGCTGACTTTGATAAGATGGCCAACAGAGTTAAGCTAGCCCTGGCAAAAGAAACACAGGTGAGGGGTACAGGCAAAGTGGGCAAGCATTAAGGATGCAATACTTGAAGCAACATCCCATTGTGCTAGACAGAAAAGGAAGTGAAAAGAAGAAGGAAACCACTTTGGTTCTCAAATACAGTAGCAGAAAAGGTCAAAGCCAAAAGGCTGGCCTTCAGGAAATGTAAGGGAACACAGCGGGATGAAGATAGGGAGGCATACCAAACTGCCCTAAGGGAAGCAGGGAAGGCAGTAAGGCAGGCAAAGTCCCAAACTGAGGAAACACTAGCACGAACAGTAAAAGAAGGTGACAAGACTTTCTATAGATACATTAGTGAAAGGTGAAAGTCCAGAGGGGGTATTGCTAAGCTTAATGGAGAAAAGGGAGCATGTGAGGAGGAGGACCCTGTAAAAGCATCTATCCTAAATAGACACTTTTGCTCAGTATTTACTGAAGAGAAGGTAGGGCAGGGCCCACAGCTCAGCACCATGGACACAGGGGGAGGGAGGTGAGCACTACTACCTTCACAAAAGAAAGGGTCCTACAAGAGCTTGCTAAGCTCAGGGTGGATAAATCAATGGGACCTGATGGCATACATCCCAGGGTACTTAAGGAACTAAGGGTGGAACTAGCAGAGCCATTAGCAGAACTGTTTAGTGAGTCTCTGAGCACAGGAGAGGTCCCAGAAGACTGGAGAAGGGTCATGTGATCCCGCCCACAAGAGTGGTAGCAGGAGGAGGAGGAACTACAGACCAGTCAGTCTTACCTCAGTAGTGGGCAAGATTATGGAGGCACTCTTTAAGGAAAGGATAGTTCAACACCTGGAATCCATAGGGCACAGGATCCAAGACAGCATGGGTTTACAAAAGGAAGGTCCTGTCAAACTAATCTCATAGATTTCTTTGACTGGGTAACCAGAGTGGTGGACCAAGGGGGAGCAGTTGATGTCGCCTACCTTGACTTCAGCAAAGCTTTTGACACTGTTCCACATAGAAGATTGATAAATAAGCTGGGTAGGCTAGGGTGGGTCAGAAGTTGGTCAACTGGGTGGCAAACTGGTTGACGGGCAGAAAACAGAGAGTGGTGGTAAATGGTATACAGTCAGAAGAGATGCAAGTCACAAGTGGGTACCACAGGGATCAGTCCTGGGGCCAGTCCTCTTCAACATCTTCATTAGTGACCTTGCAGATGGACTAGAGGGTAAGGCTTGTCTGTTTGCAGATGACACCAAGATCTGCAACAGAGTAGATGATCCAGATGGGGTGGGCAGAATGAGAAGAGATCTAGATAAACTAGCAAATTGGTCAGAAGAGTGGCAACTGGGATTTAATGCAAAGAAGTGCAAGATCATGCACATAGTGAAGAGAAACCCTGAAGCCACCTATAGGCTGGGAAGGGAGTTGCTAGCAGTCACAAAGGAAGAAAGAGACTTGGGCATCATCATCACTGATGATCTGAAATCATCCAAGCAGACCTCTAAAGCAGTAGGTAAGGCTAGGGGGGTGTTAGGGTGTATTAGTAGGGGTATCACAAGTCATAAGAGGGAGGTAATTATTCCTCTTTACAAGACACTGGTTAGGGCCCCATCTGGAGTACTGTGTGCAGTATTGGAGGCCACACCTTCACAAGGACATTAATCAAATTGAGGCAGTCCAGAGAAGGGCAACAAAATGGTGCAGGGACTGCATCAGAAGACATATGAGGACAGATTAACAGAGCTCAATATGTATACCCTTGAGCAAAGGAGGAGAGAGAGGTGATATGATCGAGGCATTCAAACACCTTAAGGGCATTAACAAGGTGAAAGAGTCTAACATGTTTAAATATAAGAAAAATAGCAGGACAAGAGGACACAGCAGGAGATTAGAGTGGGGACATTAAGGGGAATGTGAGGAAATTTTTTCACAGAAAGGGTGGTGGATGCATGGAATGGCCTACCTCAAGAAGTGGTGCATATGAATACAGTGCAGGGCTTCAAACAGGCATGGGATAGGCATAAGGGAGCAATACAAATTAGTATGAATAGATAGGCCACTGACAGAGCAAAGGCCAATGGCACATTTATAAGGTAGAAAAAGAAATGGGCAGACTGGATGGGCCTTGCGGTCCTTATCTGCCGTCAACTTCTATGTTTCTATGTTTCTGTGTTATTGGTACTGTACTGTACTTGGCAGTTAATAATTGGCACCTAGTCATTAGCCACTGCTGAGCGTTATTTCTTAGGAAGGCAACCCAACTTATTGCATCCAGTTCAATCTTTACAATGTCCTAATGTTTCCTGAAGACCAAACGAGGTCCAGAGGACCCGGGAAAGTGTTTGATTCTGTGGTAATACCTTGCTGTGGCTCACTGCATCCTACATCAACTAGATGGAAGTTAGTTTTATTTGGTACTCCAACTTCTCTGCTGTCGTCTTTGAAATAAAGCAAGAATAGATGGAAAGAACCTCACAACAGAATCTAAATCCCTTACAAGGCATAATTTCATGTGCCTCAAATAGTATTTATACTTTTCTTTAGAATTTAATCCAGTTATGCTTCTGGTTGTCAGGCATGTATCAATATTATGGTTTTTGACTTCATTAAGTGATTTTTTTTAGGGTCACAAAATTGTAGCTCAGTGGTTTTCCTTTTCATCACTGAATGAATAAACAGATTAATAAATCGACTGGTTACTCACCTAATTGTTCTCAGATACCTCCCCAACAAAGTTTTTGACTGGCAGATGTATGTTTGAGGTTGACACCCACTGCCCCATGAAACATACCTCTCAACCTCCTGACTCGTAAATCAGGGACTAAGCTTAAAAAATCAGGGACAAGAGACCATAATCAGGGATACATCTTCACAATGGATAATATTTACTGAGGAAGCTGGTAGAATAAAGGACTTAGTGTAAAATGCTTTAAAAAAAGAACAGATCTTAACTTGATTGTTTGACATTCTTTTGTGCTTACAATCTCCACTTTTAAGTAAAACAAAACCCACCAATTTTAGGAGGGACAGACTAAAATTTTGAGGCAAAATCAGGGACGTCCTTGAACATCAGGGACAGTCAAGAGGTATGCCATGGAATATGTACAATCACAGCCAGGATCCTGTGCTTGCTTGCTTTGGAAGGACAACTTAATAGAAAAGGAGAGAGAGAGAGGCTCAAACCTGCAGTATGTGTGACTTTAAAGCAAAAGCAGACAGGAAAAGTCCAATTCAGTTTTTTTAAAGAGCAACTGATGCCTTTGGAAAACCTTTAACAAACACAATGTTCAGACACAGTTCAGCTGTTATTTCATATATCTTCTATACATATATATGGATTACTTCTGTTCATTATTTTATTACTGAAGATATTCCAGCAAAAACAAGAACTGTATCCCTTACAGTTCACCTGCCCCTATAACTTATGCCCTACATGAAAATATAATGTTCTGTTGTGACATCACAATCTATTGCAATGGGAATAACTGTGATGTCACAATCAGAGTATTGTGTTATCTGACTGGGAAGAAGTAACAGCAGCTAATGAACCCTCATAGTGGCTAATGAACCCTCAAGGAACAAAAATCTTGTTTTCATGTTTATGACGTCTCTAATAAATAATGGGGACAGGAAATACAAAGTCACTGAGAACTTTAAAGCTGCTTTGTGTCTAAATATTATGTTTTTCAAAGTTCTTCTTGAGGCGTTAGTGGGTCTTTAAAGACACAGGACTCAACAGTTTATGATATCATGGTTTGAGGCTGCTTAAACTCACAAACAGCACTCTTCCTCCAATAAACTGGTAAACCTGATCAAGGTTACCTTTTGGAATTAGTCATCAACATGCCTCGGTAGAGGAAAAAGAAACTATTGCAATTTGTGTGTCTGACTGATAAAGCTCAAAGTGAAAACCAGGAGTACAGCTCAGGTAACACGCAGAGTTCAGGATTTCCAGACGCTTGAATGTTTGATTCAAATGCTGCATTTATTAATGATTAAAATCAGAGTCACGCACCAAACACCTGCCAAATGTTTTCGAGCCCCACCAGACTCTTTTTCAAGGCATGTCATTCATTGAACAAACCATCCCTTAAAAAGGGGACCCAATTAAAGTGATAGTACTCCATTTCAACATTTATGTGTCATACTATATATATAAAAGACAAATCAATTTATAAAGTTTGCCCATCACAAATGAAAAATACCTGCACACCATAATCAATACAATAATTATAAGATTAATTAATAACTATAACAGTCCACATTGCACATTGGTGTGAAGATGAGAAAGGGGAGGAGGGGGAAGGGAGGGGAAATGGGAATGGGGTGTGGATGGGGAGAGGGGATGTTGAAGGTATTGGGAGGGGAAAGGACAAGGGAAGGTTAGTGGGTGGAGGGGTGTTGGGGAGGTGGTGGGGTTGTTGGGGAGAGATGGGAGGGGGAGAGGGGGAGAGGACAAAAAGAACTTAAAGCATTAAAAATGCAATATATGCTACTAATCATTATCCAAAAACATTAATACATATAATTCTGAAAAGCACCACGTATATAACCTAGTTATTAGCCACTGTTGGAAAAGCACCACGTATATCACCTAGTTATTAGCCACTGTTGGAAAAGCACCATGTATATCACCTAGTTATTAGCCACTGCTGGAAAAGCACCACGTATATCACCTAGTTATTAGCTACTGCTGGAAAAGCACCACGTATATAACCTAGTTATTAGCCACTGCTGGAAAAGCACCACGTATATAACCTAGTTATTAGCCACTGCTGGAGAAGCACCACGTATATAAGCTAGTCATTAGCCACTGTTGGAAAAGCACCACGTATATCACCTAGTCATTAGCCACTGCTGGAGAAGCACCACGTATATCACCTAGTTATTAGCCACTGCTGGAAAAGCACCACGTATATAACCTAGTTATTAGCCACTGCTGGAGAAGCACCACGTATATAAGCTAGTCATTAGCCACTGTTGGAAAAGCACCACGTATATAAGCTAGTCATTAGCCACTGCTGGAGAAGCACCACGTATACAACCTAGTCATTAGCCACTGCTGGAGAAGCACCACGTATATAAGCTAGTCATTAGCCACTGCTGGAGAAGCACCACGTATATAAGCTAGTCATTAGCCACTGCTGAGTGTTATTTCCTAGGAAGGCAGCCCGATTTATTGTATCTAGTTCAATCTTTACAATGTTCTAATGTTTTCTGAAGACCAAAGGAGGTCCAGAGGACCCGGGAAAGTGTTTGATTCTGCGGTAATACCTTGCTGTGGCTCATTGCATCCTACCTCAACTAGATGGACGTTAGTTTTATTTGGTATTCCAACTTCTCTGCTGTCGTCTTTGAAATAAAGCAAGAATAGATGGAAAGGACCTCACAGCAGTATCTAAATCCCTTACAAGGCATAACTTCATGTGCCTCAAATAGTATTTATTATTTTCTTTAGAATTTAATCCAGTTATGCTTCTGGTTGCCAGGCATACATCAATATTATGGTTTTTGACTTCATTAAGTGCTTTTTTAGGGTCACAAAAATTGCAACTCAGTGGTTTTCCTTTTCATCACTGAATGAATAAACAGTTTAATAGATTGATTGACTGGTTACTCACCTAATTGTTCTCAGATGCCTCCCCAACAAAGTTTTTGACTGGAAGGTGTATTCTTGAGGTTGACACCCACTGCCCCATGGAACATACCTCAACCTCCTGTCTCATAAATCAGGGTCTAAGCTTAAAAAATCAGGGACAAGGGCCCAACATCAGGGTTACTTCTTCAAAATTGATAATATTTACTCAGGAAACTCCAAGTTTAATTATAGGCAGCCCAAGTGTCAATCTCCTTGAGACTTCGCTGCCGATTGTAAAGATTTCTTACTATCACAGTTAGTCATGCTTTTCTGAGATAAAAGATAGCTGCAGCTTACTCTGAATTGTTCCACATATCATCCTTGGCCAAGCTTTATTTTGATCCCTACTGTATAATCTTTCATGAGACAATCATCTCCTAATAGTAGTTTACTGCCATTTTATATGTTTTAAGCTGAAATTATGAACTATTGTGCCACTGTTGCTAGCGGTAATGTGGGAAATAACTGTTGTACAGTTGCATATAGGTGCATAAAAAAGTTGTCTGGGGTGATCCTCTTCCCACCCAGAGCATCTCACCATGGTGGTGTTGGGTTGATCTACACTGAAAAATACAGGTATATGGAAGACAACTTGATGTGTACACATGTAATAGGTGGCTGCTGACATTACGTACTAAAATGGGTCCCTGTAACCGAAGGAGAAGATGTTCCTTTAAGAGTCGCCAATGATGCACGAAGAGTGCAGGCTACACAGGCAAGGAACTTAGGAATGTTATATATGGGGGTAGTGATGTCTCATCAGAGGATCTAGAGGGAAGAGAGCTACCAGAGATCAGATTATTTGTTAAAAAGTACAACAGAAGTGCTTGAAGTAGCAATTAATGAGATCTCCCGCAGAGGCATGCTTTGGAAGGAAAAAAACAAGCATTTGTTAATGCTGAATGTTTGCTTGCTGGCATTGGCATTGGTAGTGTAGGAGTTACAGAGCTGCATAATAGGAATGGCAGTGAAGTATTCAACTGAAACCAACCCCACCACCACCCAGCAGAGACTGACAGGCATTGGGGTGTGCCTTTGGGTTGTCAGGCATAACGGCCACGCCATTTCATCACACCCTACCCTGCAGACACTGACAAGTGTCACAGTGTGCCTTGGTGTCTTTGGCCCTTATGCGCACCCCATTCCATCAGGAAATATGGTGAGATGGGTGCAGTATAGGAGAATGGGGTGAACTTTGGTGCAGAAGAGTCCAAGGCATACCTCAATGCCTCTCACTGGCTGCAGGGTATGGAATGGTATGAGAATTATAGGCGAGAATCCCAAGTCACACCCCTGATGCCTGTCATTCTCTACAGGGTGGGGCACTATGGTTGGAAACCCTAACACCTCAGGCATTCATTGGTATTTTCACTCCAAATTTTCAACATGGTTTTTTTGTGTGAACCCCACCTCATGAACAGTGGCAATATCAGTTTGTTAGCCGAAAGCTGATTTTGCACAGCGACTACGGCATTTAGCACCACAGATGCAAAAACACATTCCGAACAGGATGTGAAAAATAACAGCTGTACTGTTCATGGGGAGGTGTAAAAAATGGCAATGTTGAAAATCTGCAGTGAAAATATTAAAAAAACTGGTGAAGTCACAAGCGTGCATAGAAACTGTGCAACGCACACCAGTGATGTAATTAGTTTGGGGATTTTTTACAGGCAGATTGTCAACACAGGCATTTTGGGACCTCCGATCATGAACAGTGTCACTGTAATTTTCTTTATCTGTCTCGAACAATGATTTCCCACAGCGACCAAGCATTTCTGCACTGAAAGTGTGAAAACACATTTCGGCCATGTTGTGAAAAATGACAGCTGTACTGTTCATAAGGAAGTGTGGAAAAATACCACTGGTGAAAATCTGGACTGAAAATATTACAAAGTCATGAACTTACGAGGGGTGCGTGGAAACTGCGCAATGCTCACTCATAACGCAGTAATTTTATGGACTTTCGTCACCACATTTTCAGCATAGCTATTTTAAGACCTCTGCTCATGAACAATGTCAATGTGATTTTCTTAATGTGTCCCATACATTGATTTCGCACACCGACTGTGCCATTGTGCGCTACATGTGCGGAGACACATTTTGGGCGCGAGATGTGAAAAATGACAGCTGTACTGCTCATAAGGAGGTATGGTAAAATGTCAATGTTGAAAATCTGGAGTGCAAATATTAAAAATTTGCGAACTTAGGAGGGTGCGTAGGAACTGCACAATGCAGGCTCCTAAAACAGTCATTTTTAGGAATTTTGTCACCAAATTTGCAACATAAGCTTTTTGAGAGCCCATTGTATGAACACTGGCACTGTCCTTTGGTTAATCTGTCCAGAAAGGTGGTTTCCTGCAGTGACTGCGAAATCACCCTTCCAGCCAGATTAAGGCCATGACAGTTCAAGAATTCATGAGGAGGGGTCCCAAAAACCCCAAGTTCAAAATTTGGTGCCAAAATTCCAAAAAATGCCTGAGATATGCATTAAAGTTGAAAAACCCTATTTATTGCATTATACAGCTTACCGGGATTTCCTCAGTTGGCGGTCTGCTTTGAAGAGTGCAGACGTGTTCCCGGTCCAGGGAAGATCGTCGCGCGGACTCTGGAGGTAAGTATGGGGTGAGGTGGGGCGTGGGAAGCAGAGTGCCCAGTGGGTGGGCGCGGGTGGGCTGGGGAGAGCGCCGAGGGAACGTTTTCTTGTTTGCAGGGCTTCTTTTTCTTTTCAGGGAAGGCGAAGACGGAGGTTTGCCACGCTGGGGTGGGCTCCCAGCTTGGCAGCTAAAGCTGTTTGGGGAGGGGGTGGGCCTGTTGCCTATGGGATTGGGCACCCCTGGGCTCTTACAGTATGTTGGGGGTGGGGGGCGCGTGTCACTGCATTTTTCAGCTGCTGTTATAGACCGCTGCAGCAGTGAGTGGAGAACTGGGGCAGCGCCCCCAAACACACTGACTGAATGGGAAGCTGGCTGCTACACCTCCGAAAACTCCGATGATGGCACTATGTTGCTTGCACATGCGTGCAAGCAAACATAAAAAAGGACGAGGATCTGTACTTTGCCTTCATGAAGCATCACATCCACATGCAGTGCATAACACTCCGTGCAAACTGATACAAAGGGATTTATTTCTTTGTTTTTTTTTTTGTAAAATGACGGAATGGTCAACTTCCAATGCAGCCCCACTTACAGTACACTGGAAGGGATTAAAACACGGATTTCAGAATCAGCTGGCAAGAAGGAAAAGTCATATATGCCCCTTTCATTGGAATCAAGAGGAGAGTTGAAAGAGTTAATAGGCTGACCCAGAAGAAAAAATCACACCGTGGATTTTTTTTTTTTTTTTTTGTAGCGAGTTCTGAAGGGACTAGGAGGTTATAAAAAGTTGGGGTTTTCGTTCAGCAGAGAAATATGACGAGACCAGCTTGGAGAGGACAGTCGTCAACCTCGCCTTCATCTTCCTACAAAGGTTCTGCTCGCTTCCTCCGAAAGAGATCTGTTGAGGAAGAGGATGGGAGCAGTTGCCAAATCCTGCAGGAGAGTGTGATGAACGCTGCTAAGTTTACTTGGAACTCCAAGTAGGAGAAATGGGACTTACTCTCCATCCTTCTGGCTTGCCTCCCCCTCTCCCTCTCTGCTCCGGTTGAATTAGGTAGAAATTTGTGACACCAGCTGCTACAGAGGATGATGGTATTGAGGGGAAAGATCGAGCCATACACCGCAAAAAGATCCCAGATGCTTTCACCTATGAAATAAATTGAGTTAGCCCCTCTCAGATGCTGTTTTCCCAGAATAAAAAAAAAAAAACCCTCCTGGTGCCTTGTCTTTAGGGGAAAAAAAAACACACATATGTTTTGTTGTGAGTTAAAGATCCGGACAGTGTGAAAACAAAAAGGAAGAGAACGTGAGAAGGGAGAATAAAGAGCTTTTGGGTCCGCCAGACGGGAAAATAAGTTAATATTTTTATTCTTGCGGTCACTTTTCAAGTTTGTTGTAAAAAGGCTCTTCTAGCTGGCTCTTATGGGAATGAAACACTCCTCCCGCTGCCTGCTCCTGAGAAGGAAAATGGCGGAGGCTGACAACGCTGAGATCAACAGTGTATGAATGGAAAGGGGTTGGGGATAAATATACACTAAATGCAATAAATATCAGGTGCACCGGGATTCATGGGTTGCAAAGATGCTCGAACTGTGCTCATAATTAGACCATTTGTCTCCACGTTGTCATTCTCTCTGCCCTCTGTGTGTGGTGTGCATGGGGTAAAACACATGATCGAGTTCTGTAACTAGACATACCCATGTACAGCAGCGAGCCTACTGTTGCCTTTCAATCAAAGTAAGGGTGGGTTGCTGGTTTGGTTGCTAAATTAATCTGAAGCCAGATTTGTGATACTATATTAAAGTACATTTGAGACATACCTCTCAACCTCCTGCCTCATAAATCAGGGACAAGGCTTAAAAAAATCAGGGACAAAGGACCAAAATCAGGGACACTTCTTCAAAATTAGAGATATCCACCCAGAAAGCTGGTAGAATATGGGGCTTAGTGCAAAATGCATATTCTAAAGAAGAACAAGTCTGTAACTTTAATGCTTGACATTGTTTTGTGCTTAATGTCCCCACTGTTTAGCCACAAAAACACAAATTTTAGGGGGGACAGAGTAAAATTCTGGGGCAAAATCAGGGACGTCCCTGAAAATCAGGGACACTTGAGAGGTATGATTTGAGATGTGCACGGCTCTCTCCGCATCTGAAGGTCTCCCAGAAGTGTACTTGTTTTGGTTGTTTTCACATGCATAGAGCTTATACATGAAGGGGGTTGATTAATTTTCGTGACATCCTACGGCTGATTGAAAATGCAAGTTTGGAAATTAAAGGGGGCACAGAGGATTAAGGCTATGACTTGGCATATTCAAACTCCTCAAATAAAGCGAGGGAATGTAACAGGACTCTAGATTAAGCTCAGAGGGTAGGTTAAATGGGTTTGAGCTAGGTCGAACCATGCAGGTGCTGAGAAGGTTTAGCGGAGCTGCCCTTCACTTTATTCAGCGCGGTCATGGGTGCTGACCTGGTGCAGCCTAGGTAGGACTGACAACAGCGCTGAACAGGTTAGTCCAGGAGGAGCAGTCCGCGGTGCTGACCAGGTCCAGTTTAAGAGGAGGTTTTCATGATGGTGGTGTGGACAGGGTCGTGGTGGGCGCAGCTGTTTTAGCTGCAGAACAGCTTTAGTCCCGATAGCCGTTTTCACTACTGAACAACTTCAAGCTAGATGCAGCTGTCTGGTGACTGACCATATCCACTCTTGGGGAAGCTGTTCTTAGTGCTAATTGGGTTTATGTAAGGCGGAGTTGTCCAGGGTGCTAAGCAGGTTATTAATAGGCAGCCCTGTGCAGGGTGCTGAACTCATACCTCTCAAGTGTCCCTGATTTTCAGGGATGTCCCTGATTTTGCCTCTGAAATTTCTTCTGTCCCTCCTACATTTGGCATTTCTGTCACTGAAAAGGGGGATCTGAATCACAAAATAATGCTAGCCATTGGTGCTACAGTCTAGTTCTCATTAAGAAAATGCCAGTCATACTAAGAAGCATGTTGTACACAGCTTCTGGAACTAATATTACTATTTTTTCAGATGTGTCCCTGATTTTGGTCATTTGTCCCTGATCATTTTAAGCGTTGTCCCTGATTTGTGATGGGGAGGTTGAGAGGTATGGCTGAACTGTTTAGTGCTAGGCGAAGCTGGCCAGGGTTCAGAAGCGGGTTCCCGCAAATCGGCGTTACTCACGTTGTTATTACAGGCAAGGCAAGCAGACAGGCAGGTAGCAGATGGCGACCTTGTAGGCAATGGCTCAGCAGAGGTCTACTAATCGTCCTGCTCGTACTAGACTGACTCTGGTAGGGTACATTTTTGGGAGCTTAATGAACGCATGTTTTCATAAAAAAAAAATGTCCATGCGCTCAGTTTACATGGCATTACATAAGTTATTGCCTGTCCTAGTTAGGACATAGTGTTGCAGTGCAAAAGCAAAAATCGTTTGCGAAATTTCCGTTTGCTGTTGTAATGGCTTATTCACATTCTGCATCCACGCAGCCTGCTCATTAGAAGCAGCTCGAGGACTTTTCGCACATCACAGCATCTAATTAAAATGTACGTTTAGCATGATGCCTGCTACTATAATACTCATGTCTGAAGAGTAAAAAGATGATTGCTGGACACCTTTTTTCATGTCAGTTCATACTTACACAATAACTCCACCCCAGCAATCCTGCTTTAAATTATACCTATCAACCCACCCTTCTCGGTTTACCTCTTAGAACCTCTCTCTGTCTATACCGCTCAACTCTCCCATATGGGGGTCCTCATCTTACCGCTCGAAACCCCATTGTGCTTATCTCATAACTATCCCACATTACAAAGAGATGGAGTTCCCTCATTTAACCTCTCAGAACCACTCTACTGCTCAAGTCATACATCAAGAGGCACACCCCTAATTTTATCTCTCAGAAGCCAGCTGTTCATATCTTTGAACTGGCCCACATTATAACGGAGGTCCCTCGTGTTATCATTTAGAATTCATTGATACCACATCCTTTCCACGTGGAAAAATGTTTTATATTACACAAAACTCAAGACTAAAGCAGTAATTTGTACTATGCTACTCTATTATGCTAAATCAAAATTAAACTTGGCACTAACAAAGGCGCTAGTCTCCTCAGTGTTCTGACCTTGTATCATCATGTTTGGTAAAGGGTCCCAAACTGTGAGAACCAGTGCCCCTCATTTTAAGTATCATTGTCTCACTTTTCAGTAACAAAAACTTGAGATGTATAGTTTAAATCCATAGCCAAATAATGCACTGATTTAATGATCCCCTGGCTTCTCAATAGGCACTTGTAAAACACGTTATGAAGTCGTATTTCAGTTTTTATAATGGTAATCAATTTTCAATCACAAGAGTGCAGTATGCATAGAACTCACACAAACAGAAGAGAGAAATAAGTGCCTTAGCTGGGTCTTGAACCCAGACTGCCCAGAATACCATTTCAGTAACACTACCAGCTGCATCACCAAGGCAGCTGGAAACTGGGATGTCCTAAGGCACCTGTTTCTCTAATGCACAACTTAGTGCTGCAAATACAATTATATATTCAATCACAAGGGTGCAGTTTGCATATTTATAGCAACACCAGGTTGTGCATTAGAGAAAGAGTAAAGTTCCTCAGGATGTCTCAGTTTTCAGTGGCCTTGGTAGCACAGCTGGTAGTGCTGCTGGAACAGTATTCTGGTTGGCATGGGTTCAAGTTACAACTAAGGCACTTATTTCTTTCTCACTTCTGTTTGTATGGTGATCAATTTTCCATGATAAATTAGTTTGTCACACTGTCTAACCTACAAACATTTATGTGGAGGTTAGATAATATCTTATTTTGTTTTTTTTTACACTTTCTGTATGCTCCCTCTCTGGCCACTCAGACTCTCTCCAGTGTGGTCACTCAGCTCAACCCATCCTGCCCACCTGAAGTCCCCAGCCTTACCTTACCAGTGGGGGGGGGGCTCCATTCCACTCCTCTGATCCACCAACCCCCCAGATCTAAGCCCCCAGGGCGGGGCCGCCGACTCCTCTTGGTGGCCTTTCTGGAATCTAGTTGGTGACCAGGGAATGGGCAGAGCACTGGACACAGGCTGGAGGACCCAGTGATGGGCATGGGAGTTGGCCACTGGACCCACCTTTCGCCTACTGAGGGTCAGGGCCATTTCCCTTTGTTGTGTTCCTCCTTCCCTATTGGCTTGGATGTGCAATGCATTCAGCATATGTGTGTGCACTCCTGCACGCACACATGTTCCTGCCAGAGCCAGTCCCCTTACAGAGGGTCCCAAAGGCTGTTGTACCTCCGATAACCACTGGGAGTCACCCAAGGCCTGGGATCTAAGAGCCCTCCTCCCTCCCAGGAAAGGAGAGCAGTACTATGGATGCTCAGGCCTCTCCTCCTCTGCCCACTCTGATGACCAGAGCTCAGTCCCAAACTCGGGTCACCAGCATAGCACAAGGTGTGGCGTCCAGTACCACAACCCGCAGCACCACTGGGCCAATGGTTAGATAATATCTGCTTACATAAAATGCTGGTTTATGTACATAATTTATCATTCTGATTTCTTGATAGATGTATATATGGCTATGTGACCATTGTTACATCCTAGTTTGATGTAACTCTCATTTTGTGTCATTATTGCACATTATTGTGCTGTACTTGATGTAAAGTTTTTAGCCTTGTATCTTGTGCTTTATGCAAATTGTTAATCATGTATTTGTGGTTTGTCATTGTAGTCCAGTACTCTTCCTGGTCATGCCTGAAAACAGACTTTGTATTCCTAGTGCACTTACCAGTTAAACAAAACTAAATTACTTAATGTGCCACAAATGACTATCCTCAACCTAAGACTCAATCAGAGAGCAACATTCACAATGCTTGTGACTTCACAATAACCTTGTCATGCCCTTAAGCTAGCTGGTGAATTAAGAAACAGTTGAAGGAGAACTGCACTGAATCTATACGTCAGTTTTCCCACTAGAATATGTTTTAAATAATGATTCAATGTCTGTTATTAGCTATACATGCTTTTAGTTATCCTAGTGGGAGTTTCTGATATACACACTGCTGGTAAAAAATATTTTAGAACTGTGTGATGCAGCATGGATTCACCAGTGGGAGATCATGTCAAACAAATCCAACAGATTTCTTTGATTGGGTGACCAAGGAATTAGATCAGGGTGGGGTGAGGGATGCTGCCTACCTAGATCTCAGTAAGGCGTTCAGCACTGTTCCACATAGGAGACTATTCCAAAGGTGGCAAACTGGATAAGAAATTGGTTAGGGAATAGGTGATAGGAGATAGGGAGTGGCAGTAAGCGGAGTTCACTCCAAGGAGGGTAGAGTTACCGGCAGGGTGCCTCAGGGATCAATACTGGGAACAGTTCTCTTTAATGTCTTCATAGTTTGCATTGCAGATGAGCTGCAGGGAAAAGTCTGCTTCTTTGCAGATGACAGCAAATTCTGCAATAGGGTGGGGTGTGTGTGTGTGTGCGTGTGTGCGTGTGTGTGTGTGCGTGTGTGTGCGTGTGTGTGTGTGCGTGTGTGTGTGTGCGTGTGTGTGCGTGTGTGTGCGTGTGCGTGTGTGTGTGTGCGTGTGTGTGCGTGCGTGTGTGTGCGTGTGTGTGTGTGCGTGCGTGTGTATGTGTGTGAGTGCGCGTGCGTGTGTATGTGTGTGAGTGCGCGTGCGTGTGTGTGTGTGTGTGTAAAGTATGAACAGTGACCTGAGAAACCATGAGGAGTGGTCAAGGGTATCATGGCTAGTTTTCAATGAGAAAAGTGCAAAATAATGCACTTGGGGTACAGAAACCCAGAGGCAGGGTACAAAGTGAGGGGAATATTATTGATGACCACCAAGCAAGAGAGAAACCTGGGGTAATAATCTCTGATGACCTTAAGATGGCCAGGCAGTGTGACAAAGGAGTTAGGTGGGCTAGTGAGAAGTGCCACCAGTTGTAGTAGGGAGGTTGTGCTGCCTCCATATAGGTCATTAGTAAGACCCCACCTAAAATACTGTGTATGGTTCTGGAGTTCACATCTTCAGAAGGACATTGACAGAGTGGAGATGGTCCAGAGGAGGGCAGCTAATGTGGTGAGGGGTCTGCATCAAAAGACCTATGAGGAGAGAATAAAGGAACTCATCATGTTCACCCTGGAAGAGAGAAGGGAGAGGAAGGAAATGATAGAGATCTTTGAATACCTCAAGGGGATAAATAAGGTACAGGAGGGAAGTATTATTTCAGAAGTAAAGATGCTCAAAAACAAGGAGTCACGTTATGAAGTTGAAGGGGGGTAGATTCAGAAGAGATGTGAGAAGTACTTCTTTACAGAAAGAGTGGTGGATTCCTGAAACAGTCTACAGCCAATGTGGTGGGGGCGAAAACAGTGGTGGGGTTCAAGAATGCATGGGACAGGCATAAGGGAATCTTTGTGAAAAGGAACGGGGGAGTGAGAAAGAACCTGAGATCAGGTAGGATCTATGGAGATACTGTAGGCAGAAAAGCATGGACAGACAAGATGGGCCAGGCAGTCCTTATCAGTTAACAAATAGTTTTTTTTATGTTTATGCCCCTGTTCTACTCTTCTGTTGTTGGCACAATGCATCCTTGCTCTACTACAGAACTTTGTCGCTGTTAGGGACATAAACTACATCATACAGTTCTGAAATGGTAATTACCGCGAGATTGTAAAGCAGAAACACCACTGAGGTTACCAAAAGGTCTGTATAGATGGAACAATAACAGAATTTGAACCAGTATTTAAAAACAGCTTCTTGTTTATAATTTTAAGTTTATTGAAGCAAAAGACAGAAGAGGCAATAACAACACAGGTATCAGTTACAGGAAGTGCAAAGTTTAGCCAAAGAGATAACAAAAATGCATCTTAAGCCTGACAGGGCTAACGCCATACCTCACCAGCCAAAACACTGCAGAATTTATTACATTCCAGGACCAGATCCAAAGTGTGTATTATGGACTTTTTAAAACTCATGGCTGAAAAACAAACAACAAACTCCAAGGGACAAACTTGGGGTCTATATTAGAAATGTATAACACCTAGTGTTGCCTCGTAGTTTTGAAATTAGGAAGTTCTATCATGGAAGACTGCGGTTCGCCACTCCATAGCATATACGTCCCGCACTATCACATGCCAAGTTTGTACAGAAGGGATGGACGACTGCATCCACAGGTGAATTAATACTTTTTTAACTGCAGTAAGATATACATGTATTAGGGATCTGGAGGGGAGGCCAGTATCTGAGGAGAGATGGACAGAAGGACCATAGACTGGGAAACAATGGACCAATGTTAGGAGAGTCTCTCAAGTTGAGTGACCAGTTCTTCCCAAAATATGGAGAGAACAGAACAAGACCAGAAGATGTGTGACTGGAGACTGGTCTGCCAGTAAATGCCCACTACCTCTCCAGCAGTGTCCATATCTCAGTGGCATATATTTCATGAGTACCACCGGAGTTTAAAAAAAATAGTATTCACACTTCCAGGAAAATTCTCTCTACTGTGTGGAGGAAGTGACCTTCAGAACTGGTAAGGCATATTTTATCCAGGTAGAAAGGGGGACTGAGATGTTTAGTTCTCAGTTTCAGCAGTCAAGGATTGATTGAGTGGAATCTTCATGGAGATCCTGTAAACCCCAGTATAGGTTATCTATAAGATGGGACCTAGGAACATCCTGTGTGACTTCTAGTATCATAGTAAGTAACATAGGGATTGGAACCATGAGGTGTGTTCCGTCCTTCAGTTTATGCAGGAAATTAGTTTGTACCTGAAGGTAACTCAGGTGTTCTCAGTCAGTAAGACTGTACTGTTGTTGTAGTGCATATAGGTGGGTGGGCGATGGAGCGGCAGGATGTGGTGCACTGATGATGTGAGAGGCCCGCCTGATGAAAGGTTCCCACCGCAGACAGCCAGTCAAAGCTACACTACCAATAATGAAGGTTCACAGAGCAAAGAAGACTAGTTATAGTCAGCATGGAACTGAGAGAAGAGGAGTAGCTTCTCTTAGGAAATCAGGAAAGGGAACCAAGCCAGACCGGTTGAGGACACAACCTGTTACAGTGTTTATTCCATTAAGTAGAGCCCCACGTCCTCACCCCCCACCCACTCACCTCAGTAGGTTCACCAGTTGCTCAAAAGGTAATGGCTAACAAGAGGGACAGTCAAGTAGATGGCAGCTCACAAGAGAAAGACTGCAAGTGAGATTTAAAGCAGCAGTGCAGCGAAATTGGGCAAACAAATTGACCCTTCATTTTTTTTATACTAGAAAAGATTCCAGGCATCTTCCAGTTTTATTTAGTCATACACTTTTCTAATTCCACCTAAATCTGAGTATTTTATAAATGTTTTAAATGATTTATTTTTCAAGAAAAAAAGATGGTTCCCACAGTTTGCACAGACATAGCACTGTTGGCCTGGCAAGGTTAGGATCAACAAAAAAAAAAAAAAAAGACTCATGGGCCTGGATATTCAGACTGCACCTAGCAATGGCGCAAGCATGGGTCACAGCACAGCTGGGATGCACCGGGGCCAGGCCCAGGTATATTCAATGGTGATGCACCACGGTGCAGCACTGCTGAACATGGCACAGACTGCGCACGGCCCAGTGGCACTGCAGCGGAGCAAGCCACAGATAGGGAGCACGGGGAGGCACCAGTGCAAACACAATTGTGCTGGGTGCAGCACCCATGATATTCAGAAGAGGGCATGCAGATGAGGCCATAATATATGCATGGCGCAACTGGGGCCATTAGCATGTCATTATGGCTCCATTTGCATGCCTTGCGCAGGGCAGCCAGGTGAATTGCGCCTGGCGCCCCGCACAGAATGACATGTAGACTGAGGGGTCCTGGGTCATCCCCCACCCCATAGCCATGATCATGGGGAATAGTATGTGAAACACAGTCCCTGGTAGTCTAGTGATAACCCCCTCTCTCCTGTAGCCACGATCATGGGTGAGAGTAAAGAAAATGCAATCCCTGGTGGTTTAGTAGTACCCTCTCCTTCCCCATAGCCGTGATCACTAGTTACGAGAAATAAATACAATCTCTGGTAGTCTAGTGGTACCCACCTCCCTCCCATAGCTGCCAACACTGGTAAATGACATATATACAATCCCTGGTAGTCTAGTATTATCCGCCCCTATCTTGATCGCCGTATAATGAAACATTGCACTTCTGGTAGTCTAGGTGGCCCTTAACCCCACCAGTAACCCTGATCGCAGGTAGCCCCAACAGATCATACTCCCTGGTGGCCCAGTGGCACCCCCCCCCCCCACAGGACCTCTTGCCCACCCAGCTCCCTCCATCATCGGCGGGCGGCTGCAACCCGCCCACATACTGCCCTGCCACCCGTTGAATGATGGATTATAGTATGAGCTTGCAGGGCATACTGTACTAGACAGCCACAAATATGGTCATTCACATATTTGTGGCTGTCTAGTACAGTATGCCCTGCAAGCCCATACTGTAATCTGTCATTCGCGGCAGCCGGGCTTTATTCAGCCGGCCGCAGCCGCTGCCGATGATGGGAGGGTGGTTGCGTGGGCAAGGGGTCCTGTGGTGGGTGCCACTGACCACCAGGGGTATGATCTGTTGGGCTACCCATGATCGAGGTCATGGGCAGGGTGAAGAGGTCACTAGACTACCAGGGAGTGCAATGTTTCATTATACCAGTGATTGGGGCTAGGGGCGGGGGGGTACCACTAGACTACAAGGGATTGCATTTATTTCATGTAACCAGTGATTGTGGCTATGGGGGGGGTACCACCAGACTACCAGGGATTGTATTTATTTCATGTAACCGGTTATCACAGCTATGGGGAGGGAGGGGGTACCACTAGACTACCAGGGCCCATATGGGTGCTTCTGGACGGTGTTACGGGTAGGCGGGTGGCCACCCACGGCTGGTGGCTGCTGTGTTGCACCCTGCAATACAGCGGCCTGCCTGTGGGTGGCCAGGAGTTGTTCCTCCTTTTCACTGGCTCAACTTTGAGCCCCCCTGTATGGTGCAATGCAGGGTTGTGCCAGCATATGCACCGCACATCCCAGGCTGAATATTGGGATATGCTGCATATGCATGGGCACACCCCCTGCATTTGCGCCGCATACATCACCATTGTGCCCCAGCACATCGGGATTTGCACTGCACCTGGCAGCTTTTTGAATATCCCACTGGTGTGTGGGTTGCACCGTGCAATCTCTGTTGTGCCAGGCGCAACCCCTCTGAATATCCGGGGGAAGGTGCACAGCAAAGGAGATACCTAGGGAAGTACATTTGATAGGTATGCTAATATTTTTTCTTAATTGTAGCTGAAATTAGCTTTTTTGGAGAAACATTTTCCATTGCAAAGCTGCTTTAATCAAAGCTGTTGCAGCAGTTTGCCTCTTATGCTATTTGAAGCATTTTGCGGTTTGCCATCTCGGTGGCTGGGAGGAAGGAGCTGAGTTTTTCAGGCCTTTGTCAGGGATGGAGTAATTTCTTATAAGAATATCCACCCGGGCTTCCACCGCTGATTGATATTCTTTGAGACCACCAGGAAAGTGGATTAATCAGGTGTTCTAAATTTCAGGTTTTGCTGACCAAGTACTGGCAGTATGGGTACATACTCCCAGTGGAGTCATATGTTATCAGGTGCATCATCGTTATTGAAGAAAACACAGGTTTGTCCATAGTGCAACACCTTTTTTTTCCAGGCTAGCTGTAGGATTTTTTCCTTGATAGCAAAATTAAGGAACCGGACTATAACTGACTGTGGTCTTGCATCTGTGGCTGCCAGTTTAGGCCTAAGCACACAATGAGTGTGCACAGCGTCAGTTGGGAAGTCCAGGCCGAGGTCAGGGCCAGTACAAAAAAAAATCTAGAAATTCAGGTAAATCGGAGCTGTCCAAGCCCCCATTGAGATCATATAGTTGAATATTTTTGCATCTAGCCCTATTGTCGGAGTCCTCTTGCCACACCATGATGATTGCCTGGGTCTCCAGTATTTATTTTAGAGAGGCCTCGACATCATTGACCTTGTTCTCTGCTGTGGTGGTCTATCACTCCAAGTCATTAGTCTGTCGTTCAAGAGTTGCCACATCCCTGCAGATTTCTTTCACAGCCTCCTTCACATTAGCTCAGAAAGCTAGACTCTCCTTATAGATTGTTTCTCACTTCACCTTTTTAGCAGGAGTACATTTGGGTTTTTCCAGCTGTTCCCTTGTTGTCTAGCTGGCCTTAGCTCTAAGTTGGAGAGACTGGTTCTAGATCCACTGCCATTCTTGGGCTGGAGGGTCGGTTTTGGCTTGCTGTAGTTGCTCTTGCCATTAGAGTCCCTCTGGAAAAAGTTAAGTTGCTGTCTTTATAGAGATTTTTGACAGAAAAAAAGAAGTTTGCAGTGAGGGGAGATGGAGCTCAAATCTGAGGCAGCAATAACCTAGTTGACATCACTGGAAGACCTTAAAAAACAGCTTCTTCTGGGAAAAATGACTTCCAGGTTCAGTGCAGTTCTCCTTTAAATATTTACAAGAACAGATGATTTTAAAATTCTGACTTACAAACTGATGTTATAGCAATTGAATACACAACATCTTGACTCGAAATATAACATTTTTCTCCAATTGTGATGGGGCAGGACTTTCATAACTCACTTGTGGTTCTGCCACTTGTGCGTTATGGTCCTGCTTCCTTATTTATGAAGATACATTACGTATTGAGTCAGGCCATTGTGTATCTCCTATACAGCATATTTCATGGATTTTCTACATTTAGTTTTGCTTTTCCTTTAGAACTATGCACATTAACATGGAAAGAAGATCACTGTATCCCTATACATCTTCTGCTCTGATTGGTTGTCTACTTCTAACCTCTCAGTCCTCTGCTTGTGATATTACAGTCTGTTGTTGAGACGATCGTGACACCAGGACAGTCAGCCAGAAAGACTGTTTAACAGAGATTCTGGGCTGGACTTTCTGCCCTTCCAGGACTAAGTCCCACTCTGCAGTGGCTGGTGTGGAATAAAATCCCCTCACCTGCAGACTTCCATATGTTCAGTCTGCCCCATCATGGGAGATGGTATGCCTGGTTCCACTATGCATACCATTTCAGTGCAGTTCCAGAGAAAAACTGTTGGCAAGCTGCCATAAATCAGTTAGCTGGTCATAAAGTGGCTGCCACTTTGAGAATACCGCAGCTGCAGGAAAACTGTGGCTCTGCAAATGGCAATTCATGACAGTTTTTTCGTGCAGCTGCAGGGATTTCATAGGCTCTGAAAATCCATCTCCCTATTTTAATGTTGAAGAGCTAGTAAATTACCTAAAACTAAAATCAGTATTTCTTAAAGCAGTCAACTATTACCTTTTATACCTGAGGTACTTTTTCTTTTGAATTGTTTAATGAGATAATTTTGTTTTACCTGATGTTAGTAGGTGTGATGTGTGGAACAGCACTTTGCCTTGTAGCTGACATATCTAGCTCTCTTATTCCCATTATAACATCAGCACTGCAGCCTCACTGACTGCGACATCACAGTTGCTCAGGAGGAGCCACTCAGTAGCTGCCTTGTCAGCCACCTGTGATGTCACTGTCAGTGAGATCACAGTGCTGATGATGTAGTGGGGGGACTAGAACTAGATACGTCAGCTGCCAGGTAGAGAACTATTCTGCACATCTAACATAATATTATCACAATGAAAACTTTCCAATGAGCAAAAGAAAAAAGAAAGTTACATGAGAAATAAAAAGTTATAACTGACTAGTTCTCAACAATAGAACATTTTCCTGTTTACTATTTGTGGTTCTACCAGCTCTTTAATGTGCACAGTTATAAAGTAAAAGGGGAAGCCAAAGGCCCCAAATTTGAGAAATATAAGCTGATTTGTGTAGAAAGTATGAGTTTTTGAAGCCCTGAAGACACTGAAGGCTCATGGTAGCAGTAGTGAGCATGTTTAAGCCTTTCATCTTGTCTTCTATGGGACAGCCTACCTCTCTACCGCCCCTCACTTTACCTCGCACACCCTTCTGTCTAATATAGTAGGTGTACTGTTCCATACTGCAACATAAATGAATTTTGTTCTGTTTACTCTGTAACAACATCAGAGGCCAGGTATTCACAAGTTAGCACTGACGCTAACAGGTTTTAGCCTGTGCTGTCTGGATTTGTGCCCATTTTTGGGGTGGGGTCTATATTCAGAGGCCCTTGTAGCACAGGCTACACCCATTAGTGCACAGGTTCTCACATAAGGCTGTGCCCATGCAAATGAGGGGGTTCCCTTCCTGCATACAGGTGCAGCAGCAATTTCAAAGATTTGCACCAGCAATAAACGGCACCCAAAGTGACACTATTTACCACGTCCGTAAACATCAACTTAACTGGGTGCTAAGCCCATGCCTAAACCCCATAGATGGTGGGAGGGCTGTACTGCAGCTACCACCCCCCCGATTGCCACTTGTCAGCTAGGAAGCAGGCCCTGGTGTCTAGTGGCCCCATCCCCCAATCGTCCAGCTCATATATGAAACCCTATCCCTGGCGTCCAGTGGCACCCCCACCCCAATCACCCATTCTGTAAATGACAATTCTTTCCCTGATGTCTAGTGGCACTTTCCCGGTCACCCATCCCATGTTAGAAGGTACTGCCTTGGTGTCTAGTGGCACACTGTTATAGAGGCATAGGTCAGGAAGCATAGGCAGACCAGGAGAAGTTATAAAATTCGCAACTAGCTTTTTATTATTCTCAATAAAATAGAAAAAATAAAACTGTACAGGATAGCTCTTCATAAAGGCAGTACCAAAAAAATCTTCCATCTGAGTCTCTCCTGCAAGAAAAACATTTATTTATTGAACTTTGTGGACCCGGTAAGCCTACTGGGCATAGAAGTCCCTTTTTCAGGGGTGACCAGGGGGAAGGGGGGATACAGATGGTAAGCAACTGAAATTCAACCAGATTAAGCTGTTGGTGGTATTTTTTTTTTTTGGTGAATGGGAGAAATTTGGCTAGGACACTGAGGAAATTCCTCTACTCTTTTCGATAAGTGCCATGGGATCTTTAGCATCCACCTGAACTACCACCAATCCAGGCAGATGGGACCTTGGTTTAAAGTCTCATCTGAAAGACGGCACCTCAGAAGTGCAGCATCCCCCTCATGCTGCACTACAGTGTCAGTATTGGGATATTAACCCAAGTGCCAGATGTAGGAACTGAACCACAGCCCTCTAATCTCCCGGCCTCAGAGGAGAGTGTGCTACCTAAAGAGCCACTGACACTGTGATTATATAGGATGTTTCTGCTAGGCAGTTCAAACTCTGCATCCTGTTGTTGTAAGTTACATCGCATGTTTTTCACAAAACGCATGAAAACTTTGTCGTTTTCTCTCCTGAGGCTATCCTGAAGAGCACATTTAGTCTTAACAGGTGCAACAAAATAATACGTTTTGTCCCAGAGCTGGTCTCCTTGTGGAGGTCAAAATGCATCTAAAGGTCAACACTCTGTGTTCCATATTATTATCTTTTCTAATAAACCCAAATAGCTTTCTGCAATCATTTCAACAACATAAATATATACATTTGCAAACCAAGAGATTCTACTTCCACATAAAGATTGACATATTTTTTAACCACAGAGAGGCAAGGGGAGAAAGAAAGAAAGAAAGAAAGAAAGAAAGAAAGAAAGAAAGAAAGAAAGAAAGAAAGAAAGAAAACAGCAAGTGAAGGAAGGGAGATAATTGGGGAAATTGTGGGACCATCAAAGTGACCAGTTCCTACGTGCCACAATAAAAATTTGATTGCACAATCAGACAAGCAATAGACAGACAAGTGACAGAACAGAAGAGGTAAAAATAGATCCTTGCTTTTAACTTTCTCTCCATAGCAAATGGGACAGGGTCTTACCCAACCCTGTAATACACCCCCACCCCCTGGTCACCCATCCCATGTGGGGAAATATCTCTCTGGTGTCTAGTGGTGCCCCCCTACCACCCAAACACTTGGCCAATGTTCTGTATACCATGTCTGGTGGCAGTGGTACCCCTACCCTGTCACCTAAATGCCAGTTGACACACAGATTGGCAAACAGTGGTGGTCCAGTGGCGGCCTCCCCACCCACCCAGCCTGCACCCAGTACAGCACCCATCCACCACTCCCATACCAGGGTCACTAGGAATATTCCATGAATCCTGAAATGGCAACCAGCACAGCCCTCCTCTCATCTCAGCCGATCAGCTCACATTGCTAAATCATTTTTTCAGATGGACTGGTAGCAAGGGGAGTACATTGCACTGCCATTAGTTCTCAGGTTCAAGCTCCAGAATCCCAAACTGAGACCGACTGGGGATGTAATGCATTGTGATGGCGTGGCACAATATTTTGGATTATTCATCTGAAAACACCAAAAAAATAAGGTGTTTACAAGAAAATTCTAAAAATCATAGGCTGTTATGGAAAATGCCAAAAATCCGGGGGGTCATCATGGAAAAAGCCAAAAATCCTGCAGGTTTTTTTTTAAATTGGGAAAATCATGACATTTGTGACTTCTGTGACAAAGGCATTGCCTAGTAATTATACATTGACATGAATACCTGCACTTTAACTTGATTATTTTTTTCAACATGCTTTGTACTCCATGTTAACCTGTCTTCACAGACCTTGCTTTCACCACAGCAAAGAACCTTTATCTTAGCAAAGAGTCCTGACCCAAGCATGCTTCCCTGTCTTGGACCACCCCCAGAAGCCTGGTACCTCCTCAGATGATTCTCTCCAAATATCGGCCCATACAATTTGAACCACTTAGTGGGCATTGATTGCTCCTTACCCAGCTAGCTATTGCTTGAGGTGTGGTGTTTTGAAGGTGTCTGGTAAATGGGGGTGGTGGGTGGTGGGGTTGCCTGAAGGAGGCCAAACACTGTGGCCATAATGATCTACTGTGGCTCTGATGGATTTGAAGGGATTCATCTTTCTGAAGGGTGGCCATCATCCATTTTCCCTTTTTCTGGTCTCATCCTTGAGAGCATGTGCTATGATATAAGGTTCTGGCACATTAAAGCACTGACACTGACATGCCCTCCCCACTCGTGTATGCTGTGGTTACCGAGGTGGTGGTAGTGAGGTGCACTGCCCTCCTCTCCAGAGGGGGAGAGCATTCCTCAATCCTTCCTCATTCTGGCCATCTGACTAATCAGGCTCGGGGCATGATCTAACAGAGGTTTGTAAGAATAAACTTAATTTGAACATAACTTTTGATCTTAGAATTATAACTTTGGGTGACTGTACACAAGTCACACATATCCCCAAACACCAGCAGATATGTCTGTTATTAGCATTTTTAGGACTGAAATGATTGATCTTGGCTAAAGACCCTGCAGTACCAACATTGTACGAATGGTTACAGTATATGAATAAACTGACTGAAAATGAAAGACTTGGCTATGTAGCACTGGATAAACTAGATGTAGTCAGTCATATCCAGCATACTTTCTTAAACATTCTTGATATTTAAATATGTTAGACAAAGCACAGTAGTTGTTAAATATTTGACTTTATTAAATTCATAGATATCTTTATCTGAAGTACATATATTCTGTAACTAGCACTACTAGATACATAACTTAGTATGAACAAAACAGAAACAGCATGAATAACATAAGAAATTTACATATTATTTACTACTCTCTTTATTTGAATTATTTATACATATATTGGAATTGGAATTGTTATTTAAATTTGTAATACCTAATCCTGAGTGATGGATTGTTTTTTTCATATTCTGTTTTTCCCTCCTTGGGGCAAGGACAGGATGGTCTCACTTCAGCTCTGCCCTGCTGATCCCACATCCTGCACCTCCCCGAGGACTTACTTGAGCACTGAATCACCCGCATAAATTCCCCCAGCCCCGTGGTGGGGTCAGGAAGGGAGGGTCATTCTCCCCGAAGCACAATCCAGTTTTCTGGCCCTAGGGTCCCCAGTGATACTGTGGGTGAAGCTTGGTGGGCAGGCTTCATTAATGCCTGTCTTGCCACCATTTTCCACCATTTTTTTCCCCATCCCCACGTTGAGGTGTGCTTATCAACGTACACATGTGGGGCATGCGCACACTGCGGAGTCCCACAGCACCTCTGTTATTGCCCTCCTTGACTTGCACTGCCACCAGGCCTCCACCTAGTGGCAGTCATTCGGTGGAGTGTGCAGTTCTCCCTCCCTGGGAGAGGAAAGCCGCCCTGCAGGGTCTTGATCCTCTCCCTTCCCAGCTGACCCTGGCAACTTGGGTTCATTCCGAACATGGGTCACCAGCGTGGTGAGAGGTAAGGTGCTTAAAGTGCCTCAGCCCTCTGCACCACTGGGCCAGCTTACTGAGGGATGGATTTTGTAATGTTTTTTGAAATATCAATAAAAATTATCATGTTAGAAAAAGGCTTAGGGCACAAACCTGGGTCATTAACATCACAAGTGTCAGTGCTGGTGTTGTGCCTGTGGGGCAACCCTACAGGTTGCTTGTTTACTATTCTATTGCTCATGTCTCCTGTGCTCTCCACATCTACAAGGCCACTTCCCAGCCCCTTCGCTACTTACCCTTGCTGCCATTCACTGCATGCCCCCATTCCAAAGCCTGTGAGGGCTGGCATGCCCCAGGAACACATGTTTGGTGGAGAGGTGGGCTGTCACTTCAAGTGGGGCACGTTTCACTCCATGGATCTGTGTGTGTGTGTGTGTGTGTGTGTGCAAGATGCTCCCATGAATGAATATGTTGATAGTGCGGTCCAGTGTGGGGTACATCCTGTGTCCCTCTCCCCTTTACAAACTGCTAACGCTGCACTACCGCCTATGCGCCCCCATCTACACCTGGTGGCTCCCACTGCACCTGAAGCATGGTAATATCTCATGATATTCCACATTCTGTTGTATATTCCTGCTGAAGTAGAGACCAGGGGCCAGATTTTCATAGATCATGAGAAGGCCCAGAGACTAAGTCCCTGTGTGCAACTCCCTGGTGCAGGGAAAAATCCCTGCCCCTGTGAAAATGCTATCTTCAGCATTTCATGTGCACAGGTGGCGTTTTCCTTTTTTTCCACAGGTGGGCAAAAAAATGTTATGCCTGGTAATACCAGAAGTAGCATATTTCCGCAGCTGTGCAAACAAATATGCACAAGCTGCCATAAATTGTGGAAAATGTTGCAAAAAGGCAATCTCTTTGAAAATTGAGTGTATGCAGAAAAATTGCAGTAGTGCAAGGAAACCCTCCCTTGAGTAACTTTTAATTTGCACATGGGTAATTTTTCCACTTTTGAAAATGTGGTCCTTGCTGTTTAAGCTCTGTTAAAACAGACTTATTATTGCATACAGATGATACTGCATACATACTGTATAGTTATAGAGTTGCCTCAGGAAAAAAGGTTTATAAAAGTAATAGACTGGGTGGGCAGTATTCTCCTTGTTCTTGACAACCACAAACAAATCAATACTATACTTACAGAACTTTGTGCATCACTGAATAACTCCACAACAAAAAGTACATGCATTCCCTGCAAGGTCAATGGAGACATACTGGAGGGGAATTTGGATATGCTCAGAATCCCCATACCACTGCTGGTGTTCCTGCTAGGAAGATTGTTTTCATACCCTCAGCTGAAGGCATGGAACCCTTCCAAGACAACGGAGTAAGGGATGGCAACACTCCACTACTATCCTTGGGACAACCTAGTGATATAGCACTAGAGGCTAACCTAGCCCATTCAAGGTGATACCACCTTGCAGCCAATTTACTATATGAAAAATGCCGCTAGAAAATGGGCAAAAGGTCTATCTTACCTGCTCACAATGTGGATCCTTCAGTTATTACTGAGTAGCCCGCCCCCCCCCGTTAGGAGTTTTCCCTCCCCAATAGCAATCCCCCATGTTTCTGTTTTTAACTGCACCCCTCCCCCTTTACTTTGTCCCAACCCCTCTTAAAGCTGTGCATTGTCTTTGGAGTACAGTGTACAGTTCTGGAGACCATACCTACGTAAGGACATAGACAGGGTAGAGAAGGTTCAGAGGAGGGCAACAAAGATGGTGCATGGGTTGCATCACAAGTCCTATGAAGACAGGTTGAAGGAACTGAACATGTACTCCCTGGAGGAGTGGAGGGAGAGAGGGGATATGATAGAGACATACAAGTATCTTACAGGGGGGAACAGGGTGCAGGAAAACACTATTTTAAGCTTGAAAGATGTTCCAGGACTAGAGGGCATGGGATGAAGTTGGAGAGAGGACAACTCAGAGGAAACGTGAGAAAGAATTTCTTCACAGAACGGGTGGTGGACAAGTGGAACACCCTGCCAGAGGAAGTGGTGGGGGCTGAAACAATCACGGGATTTAAGAATGCATGGGATAGACATAAAGGAATTCTGGAGGTCAGGGGTAAAGTGCAACAGACTTCTAGGAAAACAAACTGAACTTACAAGCTCAAATGGGCAGACTGGGTGGGCCATAGGCCCTTATCTGCCAACACTGTCTATGTATCTATGTATCTATGTATCTATGTATACCACCTCATCTGACAACTCATTCCCCTTAGCCATCACCCTCTCAGTGAAAACGTGCCTCCTCATTGCCTTCTTGAATTGTACTCCCACCAGCTTATGGCAGTGTCTTCCAGTGGTTTTATTACTGCTAAGGCAGAAGAGACCCTCAGAGTTCACCTTGTTTATACCACTGAAGTATTTATATGTTTCAGTCATGTCTTCCGTCTCACCCCTGTCCTCTGGGAAGTACATGTTGAAGTCTCTGAGTCTCTCTTCGTACGTCCTACCCTGATGACCCTGGAGAATTTTAGTTGCCCTTCTCTGGACCATTTCGAAAAGATTGATGTCTTTCCTTAGGTTTGGAATTCCTTTCCTTATTAAGTTTTAGGAATTTCCATAGGTATGTCTTAATAGCATACCCGCTTTTTTATGCTTCTACCACTCGATCTTTGTTACAGTCATAAGAGGAATTATACAGTAAATAACTGGGCCTAGCTAGCCCACCTCATGATAGTATGAATAGTTCTTAGTAATGCTAGGCCCAGTTAGCCCACCCTGTGTGGCGCTGTTAATAGTCCTTAGTAATGCTAGGCCCAGCTGGCCCACCCTGTGACAGTACTAATAGTTCTTAGTAATGCTAGGCCCAGCTGTCCCACCCTGTGGCACTGTTAACAGTCCTTAGTAATGCTAGGCCCAGTTGGCCCACCCTGTGGCAGTGTGACTAGTTCTTAGTAATGCTAGGCCCAGCTGTCCCACCCTGTGGCAGTGTGAATAGTTCTTAGTAATGCTAGGCCCAGCTGTCCCATCCTGTGGCAGTGTGAATAGTCCTTAGTAATGCTAGGCCCAGCTGGCCTACCCTATGACAGTGTTAATAGTTCTTAGTAATGTTAGGCCCAGTTGGTCTACCCTATGACAGTGTTAATAGTTCTTAGTAATGCTAGACCCAGCTGGCCTACCCTATGACAGTGTTAATAGTTCTTAGTAATGCTAGACCCAGCTGGCCCACCCCACAACAGTGTGAATAGTTCTTAGTAATGCTAGGCCTAGCTGGCCCACCCCACAATAGTGTAAATAGTTCTTAGTAATGCTAAAAACGCTAAGAAAATTCAAGTTTAAGAACAAGGAAGTATAGCTCACAAAACTGAAGGCATGGTTTGTTTGATAGCTAGCCATGCTGAAGGACTCAGTCTGACTGTCTCTAATAGTGCCATGCTTTGTTCATGCTCTTGCTGTTTGGACCCTTGGAGGCCTGCTGCTGTGCAAGATACACATCAAATGGTCAGCAGGGAGAATAACCAGAACCTCTTATCTTGTGGGTTTTGAACCGCATTTATAGTTCAACCGTTGTCTTTACAATGTTATTGATAAATCCTTACCATGATCAAGTCAGTTAAATCGTTTTCTTGCTCATTTTACCAAGGGAGAACCCTGAAGATTTTCTTCTCTTTGTCAAAGTGTTCTTGGAATGCAGTGGCAGTAGACAAACATATATCAGAACCCATTTTCATTTGATCAGGGCCAGGTACAAAGGAAGCTGGATATACTGGAAAATCTGAGTTACAGTGAAGGGTTAACATACCAGTTGTGACTTGGGCATCACCAGGCCATATATCAATGTGTTAGTGAAGCTGCATGGATATAAATAGAAGCACTGGCATCTGCACAGTGGTCTGGCACGCACATTGCAAAACATGATTCCTTCTTGGCTAATGGGCAATGGACATGGTCGTTTGTTCCGGTTCATTGTATCACAGCGGGCAAACAACTGATGAGCCTTTGATGACAACACATTGCATGGGTTTGCACACACCCCATCACAATCCACAAGCACATCTTCTGATCTACAAGTACCCCATCCAGATAACCTCCCCTCAAACAGTACTTGTCAGCACCCACCCAATGCTTGATCAGCACTACACCCTCTAATTCTAAATTGGCCCCAATCTAGTTTAGCAGGGAGCAAAAGTCATTCAGTCCCTATGGCTGCCTACCCACAATGTGCTTGAAAGGCTGATGGGCCAATCTTTATCTGCATTTGAGGTATGTAAATTACAACCCCCAGCACTGTGATGGCCATGCATTGAGTCTTTGACAGTGCACGTGACCCTTGCAAAACACTCACTAATGCCAACTAGTATGCTAGTAGTAAGAGGGTGTACCTACTAAATGAGTGTAGTGCCTCCTTATGTTTGTACAAACTCAATAAATAGAGGGCCCATATACACAAGTAATGGGATCAGCATGTGCGTATAACAGTAACATTACTAAGATGTGATTCCTTCAGGTAATCAGTCAATCATAAGTCAGACTGTGACAAGCTATTAATTATGTATAGAATAATGCATGGGGGGATGTGCATCAGGAGAACTGTATACCCTCTGGGGTGTTGGATGCTACACAAACCCTGAGAATGAAGGCTGCAGGGTTTATAATAGCATCCAACACCAAGGGTGGGTATAACATTTCAGTTTTAAACATCCCTGCATGTTTTGTTTTATATAATTGCTTGGCTCCATTTTTTGGCCACAGCAACTAATTAAAACAAGCATTTGTCGATGCCGAATGTTTGCTTGCTGATATTAGCATTGAATGTGCAGGAGTTAGACAGATGCAGAACAGGAATGGCAGTGAAGTATTGAACTCACACCAACCCCACTTCCACCCTACAGAGATGGACAGGCACTGGGGTGTGCCTCTGGGTTGTCGCCCATAATGCTCAAAGCATTTCACTTCACCCTATCCTGTAGATACCGACAAGTGCTGAGGTGTGCCTTGGGTTGTTTGGCTTCACAGTCACCCCATTTCGTAAGGACATACACTGAAATGGGTGCAATATAGGAGAATGGGGTGAAGTCTGGGGCAGAAGAGTACAAGGCACACCTCGATGTTTGTCACTGGCTTCAGGGTGGGGAGATGGGGGTGGAATGGCATGAACAATACAGACGGCAATCCAAAGGCACACCCCCTGATGCCTGTAAGTCTGTACAGGGTGGGACGTTATGGTTAGAAACCCTAATGCTCTGGGTATTTGTTGGTATTTGCACTATAAATTTTCAACATGGGCTTTTTGTGACCCCCCTCATGAAAGCATTTGGGACCACTGCTCATGAACAGTGGCACTGTGATTTTGTTAATCTGTCCCGAACTTTGATTTCCCACAGTGACCGTGACATTCTGCACCAGATGTGCGGAAACAGAGATCGAGCGGGATGTGAAGAATGACAGCTGTACCATTCATAGGGAGATGTGAAGAGATGGCAATGTTGAAAATCTGTGGTGAAAATATTAAAAATGCTCGAACATCTGAGTATGGAAACTGCGCAGTGCACGCTTGTAACACAGTCATTTAGTGGAATTATTTCACCAGATTTTCAATATAGGCATTTTGTGACCGCTGCTCATGAACAGTGTCACTGTGATTTTCTTAATCTGTCCTGAACTTTGATTTCCCACAGTGACCGTGACATTCTGCACCAGATGTGCGGAAACACAGATCGAGCGGGATGTGAAGAATGACAGCTGTACCATTCATAGGGAGATGTGAAGAGATGGCAATGTTGAAAATCTGTGGTGAAAATATTAAAAATGCTCGAACATCTGAGTATGGAAACTGTGCAGTGCACGCTTGTAACACAGTTATTTAGTGGAATTATTTCACCAGATTTTCAATATAGGCATTTTGTGACCTCTGCTCATGAACAGTGTCACTGTGATTTTCTTAATCTGTCCTGAGCATTGATTTCCCACAGTGACCACACCATTGTGTGCCAGATGTGCGAAAACACATTTTGGGCAAAATGTGAAAAATGTCAGCTGTACTGTTCATAAGGAGGTGTGCAAAATTGACAATGTTGAAAATTTTGAGTGAAAATATTACAAATATTTAAGGTTATGAGTGTGCGTGGAAACTGTGTAATGCACACTTGTAACATAGTCATTTTATGGACTTTTGTCACCAAATTTTCAACATAGGCATTTTAGGACCTCTGCTAAAAGGAAAATGGGGCCAGCCATCCACACAGGTGTGGTCTATAGACCACCAGCCCAGGAGGAAGAAACAGATAGGGAGCTGATGCTAGCCATCCAAAGGATGGCAGACAAGGGTGAGGTAGTACTGGTTGGAGACTTCAATATTCCAGACGTGGACTGGAGCATCCCAGCAGCAGCATCAACTAGGAGCAGATTTATCCTGGACTCTTCAGGGTGCCTTCCAAGCAACTGGTCATGGAACCAACTCGGCAGAAGGCAATACTGGACCTTGTGCTCACAAACAGGGACAGTGTGATGGGGTAACAGTGGGGAGCACCTGGGTAACAGTGACCACCAGTCATTGTGGTTTGAAATCACAGAAAGAGCAGAACCAAACCACACAAAACACGTATCCTGGATTTTAGGGGGCAGACTTTGGGAAAATGGGGAGATACTTGAAAGAGGCATTAAGAATGGGACAGGAATCAGGGTTGAGGAACAGTGGGCAGTATTTAAAATGGGGATTATAAGAACAACAGAATTATGCATTAAGCAGGTTAGCAAGAGGAAAGGAAGAGGAGACCATTATGGTTTTCAAAGAGGTAGCAAAGAAAGTGAAAGCCAAAAAATTGCATTCAGGCAATACAAAAGACACAGGCAGAAGGGATAGGGAGAAGTACCAGGAGAAACAAAGGGAGGCAGGGAAGTCAGTGAGGGCCAAAGCTCAGACAGAAGAACACATTGCAAAATCAGTGGGTAAAGGGGACAAAACCTTTTACAGGTACATAAGTGAAAAAGAAAGACAAAGGAGGGATAGTGAGACTGAAGGGGAGGATGGGAGCCACGGGAGGATGACAACAGTAAAGCTGACATATTGAACAGGTATTTCTGCTCAGTCTTTACTAAGGAAGAGGGGTAATGGGTCTGAAGGGAGTACAAGGGGTGAGAATGGTGCAGAATGGACACAAGTCCCTTTACACGAGAAAGGGTCCTGAAGGAACTGGAAGTAATAAGAGCTGATAAAGCAATGGGGCCAGGATGGGTGCACCCCAGGGTCCTTAAAGAACTAAGAGAGGTGGTGGCTGAACCTCTGGCTATCCTGTTCAGCCAATCACTGGAAACAGGGGAGGTACCCAAAGACTGGAGGACAGCAGATGTAGTCCCCTTATACAAAAGTGGGAACAAAGAGGAAGCAGGGAACTATAGACCAGTCAGCCTCACCTCGGTAGTGGGAAAGATCATGGAAGCACTACTGAAGGAGAGATTGGTGGAACATCTGGTTGTCAATGGACTACAGGACCCAAGACAGCATGGTTTCACCAGGGGGAGGTCATGTCAGACCAACCTCATTGAATTTTTTGACTGGGTGACTAGGGAGGTGGATCAGGGGAGGGCAGTGGACATGGCCTATCTGGACTTCAGCAAGGCCTTTGACACTGTGCCACATAGAAGACTATTACACAAACTGGGAATATGGGTGTGGCAGGACAGTAGTGTGGTGGGTAGGTAACTGGCTGGGTGGCAGGACACAGAGGGTGGTGGTAAATGGCTGTCACTCCACAGAGGGAAGAGTGACCAGTGGGGTACCACAGGGATCAGTGCTGGGACCGGTCCTATTCAACATCTTCATCAGTGACATTGCACAGGATCTAGAAGGCAGAATTTCACTGTTCGCTGATGACACAAAGCTCTGTAACAGAGCAGACACACCAGAGGGTGTAGACAGAATGAGAAGGGACCTGCAGAAACTTGAAGAATGGTCAAGGGTTTGGCAGTTGAAATTCAATGCAAAGAAGTGCAAGATAATGCATATGGGGCACAAAAACCTGGCACAATATATCAGTTGGGGGTGAGGATATAGCATGCACCAAGCAGGAAAGGGATCTTGGGGTTGTCATCTCTGATGACCCAAGGTAGGGAAACAGTGTGACAAGGCATCAGGTAAAGCAAATAGGATGCTGGGATGTATAGGCAGGGGCATCACCAGCAGGAAAAGGGAGGTCATAATTCCGCTATACAAGACACTAGTGAGGCCCCACCTGGAGTACAGTGTACAGTTCTGGAGACCATACCTACGTAAGGACATAGACAGGGTAGAGAAGGTTCAGAGGAGGGCAACAAAGATGGTGCATGGGTTGCATCACAAGTCCTATGAAGACAGGTTGAAGGAACTGAACATGTACTCCTGGAGGAGAGGAGGAGAGGGATATGATAGAGACATACAAGTATCTTACAGGGAGGAACAGGGTGCAGGAAAACACTATTTTAAGCGAAAAAGATGTTTCAGGACTAGAGGGCATGGGATGAAGTTGGAAGGAGGACGATCAGAGGAAACATGAGGAAGAATTTCTTCACAGAACGGGTGGTGGACAAGTGGAACACCCTGCCAGAGGAAGTGGTGGGGGCTGAAACAATCACGGGATTTAAGAATGCATGGGATAGACATAAAGGAATTCTAGAGGTCAGGGGTAAGGGGAAATAGACTTCTAGGAAAACAAACTGAACTTACAAGCTCAAATGGGCAGACTAGGTGGGCCATAGGCCCTTATCTGCCGACACTGTCTATGTATCTATGTATCTATGTATCTATGCTCATGAACAGTCTCACTGTGATTTTCTTAATCTGTCTCAAACACTGATTTTCCACAGCGACTGCGTTATTTGGAAGCAGCATAGTGCAGTGGTTTAAGGCTCTGAGCTGCAAATCTAGAGAGCTGGGTTTGAATCCCACAGCCTCCACTTGTATACTGTGTGACCCTGAGCAAGTCACCTAACTTCCCTGTGCTCCCTGGTTGCACCTGTAAACAAGCTTTCAGCTTAATGTGCTACGCCTGGTTAAACAACTGGAAAGATTCAACACCAGAAGTGCAAAAACACATTTCCACCAGGATGTGAAAAATGGCAGCTGTACTGTTCATAAGGAGGTGTGAAAAAATGCCAATGTTAAAAATCTGGAGTGAAAATATTACAAATTCGCAAAGTTATGAGTGTGCGTGGAAACTGCACAATTCACACTAGTAACATAGTCATTTTTTGGAATTTTTTCACCAAGTTTGCAACATAGGCTTTTTGAGAGTCCACCTCATGAACAGTGACACTGTCGTTTCATTAATCAGTCCCAAAAGGTGATTCCGCGCAGTGACCGCAAAATCACTTTTTGGGACTGAATAACCAGATGACAGTCATTGGATTCATGAGATGGGGTACCAAGAACCCATGTTGAAAATGTGGTGCCAAAATTTGTGAAAATGGGCGACATATCCACATGAGTGGGAAAAAAACCATGCATGCCATTATACAGTTTACAGGCATTTCTTCAGTTCATGGTCAGCTTTGGAGAGTGCAGACATGTTCCCGGTCCACTGAAGATCATCGTGCCAGGCTCTGGAGGTAAGTATGGGGTCAGGGGGGTGTGGGGAGGTGGGGTGCCTACAGGGTGGGTGCAGGTTGGGGGAAGGGCACCGGACTCAACGAGAGACCATTTTTCTTTAACAGGAAAAAAAAATAATGCAGGAAGGTTTTCTGCTTTTACAGGTACTTTGGCACACTGGAGTGGGCTCCCAGCGTGCCACCTGCATGTTTCTTGGAGGGGTTCTGTAGCTGATGGGGATTGGGCACCCCTGTTGGCAGAGGGTTGGGGTGGGCGCATGAGCCGAGGGGGATTGGGCACCCCCTTAGCACACAACAGATGGGGGGGAATTATGCTGATGAGGATTGGGCTACCCCCATTGGCAAATGAACTGGGGAGGGGGCATGCTGACTGGAGGATTGGGCACTCCCATTGGCTTTAATGGGGACTAAGAGAGATGGTAGCTGTCCATCGGCTTCCATGGGAACTGTGAGAGGCTGACAGAGAAGCTGCCTTCATGTTTTTTTTGACAAGAGACACCAGACAATGCAGCTGTAATTCGCTGCTGCAATCAGGGACCACCCCAGCAGCAAAACCAGCTGATTGTTAATGATGGGGCACTCCCTGATTGCAGTGGCAAGTTTCTTTCAAGTTAGTGGCAAGCTGCACCAGTCCTGTCATAGACAGCATGATCCCCTATTGGTGCCACACAGACCAGCCCCAAAATGGGCAGTTGGCATTGGCAGCAACACTGTCGCACCTTCAGAACTCACTACTGCAACAAGCTGCTGCAGTATGTTTCTTGCACATGTGTGCAAGCATACCTAAAAAGCCAACGCTTTTGTGGTTTGCAGTTTGCGGTTAAGCACAATACTGCTCTAGCATATGCAATGCCATCTGTGGCTCACAGCTTCCACATAGAGAAACAGTGCACATGCACACTGCACAAAATCACCTCTCGGGTAACATTTGGACATTTTCTCTACAGTTGTTAATGAGGTGGTGTCATAAGAAGGGTATGTTTAAAATTTGGGATAAAAATGTTAAAAAACAAAAAAGTTATGAGTGGATGTTGAAATTTTTCAACGTACATTTGTAACTTTAATCATTTTCAGTATTTTGACTCCAGATTTTCAGCATAGCCATTTTTTACACCACCTCATGAATGTGACAGCTGTCATTTTTCAAACTCTGGCTAAAATGTGTTTTTTGCACTTGTGGCACGGAATGACGTTTTGGCCACTGTTTTATAAAAATACCCATCATATTCAGAAGAATGGGTCATAAAAAGACTATGTTGAAAATGTGGAGTCAAAATGTGAAAAAACAACTAAGTTGTGAAGAAACATTGAATTGTTCCAATGTTTACTCGAAACTTTAATTTTGCAGATTTGGGCCACCAATGTTCAACATATCCCTTGTGTTATCCCTCCCCATCCCAAACATGACAGATGTAATTTTTCAAATCCCCTCCAAAACATGTTTTGGAACTTCTTCCTCCTCCTCCTCCTCCTCCTCTTTTTCCTCCTCCTCCTCCTCATCCAGCAGGTCTAGATTGCATTTATCCTTTTCCTCCTCATTAAATGGAGAAGGGTACAGAGGAACCACTGCAGTCGTATTCTGGGAGTGGGTGACTGTGGTGGAAGAATGAGGGCAAGAGGTGCACTAGGCCTGGACTGTAACAATGAGGTGTATGACAGGAGCATCACTGATGGTAATATCTATCACAAGGCAGGCAACCGTCTCTGGATCAGTTCGGAGAACGTAGCTAGAACAGCTGTTGTGCTTTACTCTTCTCTCCTGCTGCATGGACAGTGCATCCTTTGCACTGAGTACTTTATTGCAGTTAATAGCAGCTCTTTGAGACCCTGTTGTAGCCCTCATTGTCCAGACACAAGTACACCCTGATGGATTCGCTGCCTGAGGGATGGGACTCACAGTACCTGGCATCCAGGGAAGCAGTTACATTAATAAACAAAAGGAGAAAGAAAAACTACTTCACACACAAAAATAACAGTTGGCTACTTTTAAAAGTTATTATAAATCACGATGCCATTCTTAACCAGTCAGGATTGTTTATGACTAAACATTTCATGTACTCTTATAACCATAAGAGGGTGTTTCATGAACACAGTTCTAGAATTCTGAAGTTCTAATTTCAGGTGGCATAGTCCATTTCCCGTAAAGGTAATTCTAATATTCTCCAAAATAAAAGATTTTGGTGGAAATTAAAATTCCATTTTTAAACAAAAGTGTTTACCATGATTCATCATATATATGTTCCTGTATCTCTTATGGATATAAGAATTTCTTCTCAAGTCCTTTGTTTGCCAGAAGTGTTCATCTGTGCTTTCCATTTCTCACAACCAAGAAACTGAGATGCACACTTACACCCACAGGATGCACACTAACTGTACATATAAACATATAATAATGCCAGGCAGTAATCCCTTCTCAGGTGTTGGATGCCCTCGGCTGGTGGCCTTGGGCCCAACCACCCAAGGCGAGATGTTATTCCAGCATAACACCCACCCTGTTGGGCATTATTCCTTTAGTGTTGATCTTTTTCTGGCTTTTGCTAGATATAAAGTAAAATTACCTCTGACAAGTGTGAATTCAAAGATCTGCTTGGTACATTTCTCCCTGTTTATTCTTTCTTTGTTCTTTTTTGGGGGTAAATGGGTAAGGCCCACTAGGCACAGGCCTGTTTTCAGGGGCAACCCAGGAGCACCGGTGAGGTTCAGTGACTTGCTCAGGGTCACATACTATGCAAGTGGAGGTTGCTGGAATCAAACCCAGGTCTGCTAGATGTACCAAGCTCATTCACAGCTTGTTACTCTAACCTATAGGCCATAGTGCAGCCAATTTAACAGTAATTCCATGTAACAGTAGCCTAAGAAAGATTATTTTTTTCCAAAACTGAGGTCAAATCTGACTAAAGACCAACAGGACAATTATGAGTTAAATACAGACGGATAAAACAAATGACTTCTGAAGGATGATGTTAATGTAGTACCAATAAATTTAAACTGTCATCACCACTGTTATCTCTTAGAGGTGCTCCATAATTTCCAGAATAATAGACTCTTAGGTGAAGTGCTTTCGAGGCATACATTTTTCAAAGCAACTCTCACAAGGTGTAATAATCAAAAGCGTTTCCAGTTGGAGTTTGTTGTATTGTACCAGAGGAACTTTGGGAGATTGCTTCAGAGGCTGTACTTTATCTCACGAAATGAGGAACACAACTCTGTTCAGTAGAGTGCTCTGGCCCTAAAGTCATCCGGACGAGGAAGTGCTCTCCAATGCTTCTCTTGGTAGTTGTACAGTTACTGGATGCTGGTATTGGATTTTCTTGATGTAGAAGTTGTAGAATGAATGCAGCTTCTGACTTCATCTTCACATACCCTGCCTAAGAATAAACTCCAAGGGGCACTTCTGATTTTCCAGTGGATTCTCCAGTTGAGCTTTGCATTTTGTCCCACAGAGCTGCACAGAAACGTGGCTAAAAAGACAAAGAACCTGAGCAACAGAGCACTGAGGGAAAGGGTTACCCAGGAAGAGCACTGGCAACAAAACCAGGTTTCAAAGAAATACAAAATCACACATACCCCCGTAATCCAAAGCATCATGGGATATATATGCAAAACATTTGTGGTGATTTGCACATATATATCCCATGATGCTTTACATTATGGGGTATGTGTGATTTCATATACAAACAGAGATGCTGATGGCAGAAAAAAAGCCCAGGTTCATCCAATCTGCCCAGTTTTCCCTACTTTATCCTCATTACCTTAGGTTATACACCTCCCTACTCTAGTTAACCCTCCACCGCTTTCTACCCCCTTCCTTCTTACCCCTCCTTTTGGTACTACCAGCCTTCTGTAGATGTTCCACCCCCTCTGGAACCCGTCACTAAACCTCACTCCAACAACTTTTCTGGGCAATCTGTTTCATGGTTCCAAAACCCTCTTGCTGAAGAGGAACTTCCTTACATCCATCTTAAATCACCATCAGCAAGTCCCCACTCCTGCCCTCTCATCTATGTGTTTCTGTTCTTGGTGAACCAGTCCTCACTACTCACTTTGTTTACCCCCCCACACACAAACTCATATGTCCCTTGCTGTTTATCCTTCTTGTCTGGTCACCCGTCTCCAGCCTATTGTCAGCAACCTCTTAATCCCAACAAACTATACCTTTGGTCTGTTGCATTCCCATCACAGCTTGCTTCTATGGTTGGGAAGGCAGTAGATACAACTTTCCCCTTCAGGAGCAGAGTTCATAGCAGAGCTGGTGGGGGCATGGGGTATGAGAGTACTGGCACCCTTATCCAGGTGGTCACCATATTTTCTCCGGTGTGACTCATGCCCATTGCCCACCCATCTCCCCACCAGTGCCACACATAGCACCACCATGAGCACCATGCATATCAGCAAGATGCTGCAAAGGAACAGTGTCTGTAGCCCACCACATCGGGTGCAGTGGTGGTGGGTTGTGAGCTTGCCCTCCCCAAGTTGGCACAAGTTACCATGGGTACTGCTGTCCCAACACTTGCTGCCCAGTCACAGGCATATTGAGCTCGCTCCCAAACCTGATTCATCTGCATCCTAGCTTGATGCCTTCGTCATTAAGCCAGGAGGCATCCTTGAACTGGGCATGTTTTTTCATTATGTAATTGCCCATGAAAATATCCTTGTTGGTCTAACCCCATAATATGACTGGTAAATATTTTCTGACAACTGCACATGTCACCTGCACTGCATAGAGAATAATAGATAGGCAAGTGTGTGTTATGAATATTTTTTTCACACCCAAGGTGCGTGATGACCCATAAACCTCGAGAGCAAAGCTCAAGAGGTTTATGTGGTCATCACACACGAGGGTGTGAAAAAATATTCATAGTCACACACTTACCTATTTTTATTTTATAATTACTGGTAGAGTAGAGCATTTTTCTTATATGGAAAAAAAATCCTGTTTTTTGTTCAGAACTAGTTTTATTTTAACTTTATATGACAGAACAGGCTTTTTTAAACTGATTTTGGTTTACTTTCTGTAAACGTTAAAAACTACGAGGAACAATACAAACTTTTTGTTTTAAAATGCAGAAGCTTAAACTGTTTTAATACCAGGAGTTCAAGTGTCCTTGAGAAGTGCAGTGGAGTAGCTTGTAGAAGTCCGCTGGTGATCAGAGTCAAACAGTGGAGAACAAGTAAAAGATCAGGCAACATTTAAGAAACATTTTTTAGGATGGTAGTAAGTTAAAACGCTTAGGAGCTTGTTTGAAATTCTGCTGTTTGCAGTGCGACAAGCAGGGAGTGTTGCTGTGGTGATCTTCCGGTTACTGTGGAGACGTGTAAGGCAGAACAAAAACTAAGGGAGTGTCTTGAAATTGCGCTGTTCCACAGTGTTTTTCTGTTCTTTAAAAAAAAACATTGAGGGATTTTGAAGTGTTTTTTTTTTTTTTAAGTTTGAAGAAATGGCTCGAACAGAGGCAGTTGTGCCGAAGCTCGCAGTGGTAAGCAGAAGCACTTTGTGGTGGAGAATCTCTGAGTTGGCACTCGAGCTGTCTCGAGCGCAGAGTACCGCTCGAGGATTCTAACAGTGACTTTGAGATTGTGAAACACCGTAATAACTCAATTTCAGGTTATTACGGCTTTTTTACAGTGTCTGAATTCAGGTTGTTAAAAGGGGTCACCAGTAATTATATATATTTTAACAAATGTTCATAAGTAGGATAACACATTCAAAGAATAATCCAACTCTTGGGTTGTTGCGGCACTTAGCTATGCCTTGTGCTTAACAGCCACCCCGGGCATGCATTATTTCCTTATTATCACACACCCGATCATGTGTTATCCCTTGCTTATAAAATAATAATAGGAAATGGACCTACCAGGTCATAATGTCATATGCTGAATAATGTATGACACTAGTGCTAACCCAAAATAGCGCTGTACGAGACAGCGAGTGGTACAATACCGCAAATACTGCTGTACATGGTATTGCACCCTCACACTATCCCAGGCAGAGGATAAGATCTCTGCTGGAACAGGGTTTCACTGAACAGCTGCTGTGACTCAATGGACTGAACCATTGCAGTAAGGAACCCAAGCGTTGCGCCTGGGACCGGGTTTGATTCCTGGTCCCAGAACATTTTTTTTGAGTGACTTTGTACAATTTCATGATTACCCCCGAGTTGATTTCTGCATGTGGCATAATGTCTTGCGACATTATGACCCTGTGCCGGAAATGAAGCATTCTGATTGGCTGACTCATATTCTTTTGGGTTATGTTAACAGCTGTAAACCCTCATGCACAGTACAATAAAACAGAAATTAAGCCACAGAAACATATAAAAAAATTTAGTTTAATAACAGAATGAATGCACACCAAGATTTGGGTTACATTTTTTAGTGCTTGAACCTCAGGGACATAAGGTACGTGACATACATATAGAGGCCCAGATATTCAGACTGCGCCAGGCTGTGGTGCAAGCCCTGGTGCAGCACATTTTGGCTGCGCAGGGGCATGGACTGGGTGATATTCAACAGAGCTGCACCATGGCTCAGCATAGTTGAATATCGCACCCTGGCCACCCGCAGTGCGCATGGCGCAGTGGCACTGCATCAGTGCCAGTGGCCAGAGTGGAGCATGTGGATGTGCTAGCGTAAGTTCCATTGCGCAAGGCGCAGCAACCACGATATTTAAAAGTAGACATGCAAATGGGGCCATAATGTATGCAAGGCGCACATGGCAATTTGCATGTCATTATGGCCCCATTTGCATGCAGGTGCACCGATCCCTGACGACTTGCACCTGGCACCCTGCCAGGCAGCAGCCGTCGGGGACCGATGACCCCTGCAGAGTGGCAATGTGTCCCACAGCCCAATTGCGGGCTGCAGTAAAAAAAGGAAAATCATAAATCCCTGGTGGTCCAGTGGACCGCTGCCCACCCGATCGCGGGCTAAGTAAAATAAAGACAAATCCAATATCCCTGGTGGTCCAGTGGACCTGTCTGCCCGATGTGGGCTAAGTAAAGTAAAAACAAATCCTATATCCCTGGTGGTCCAGTGGACCTGTCAGCCTGCCGATTGTGGGCTAAGTAAATAAATATTAATTCCTCTATCTCTGGTGGTCCAGTGGACCCCTCCCCACCCGCCCACTGATCCCCACCGCCTCTCCCCAGGTCAGCGGCGGACGGCAGCACCCCATCTGCCTGCCACCCCACAGCCTGCAAACTGACACCGTCGGTAGGGCTGTATGCCCATTAGTCCACAGCGTGAGCCAATGGGCATGCAGCCCATACCTTATTACACATTCCAGATATGTGAATGGATCCATTCGATAAGGTTAGATTAGTATTTATTTACTTGTCCCACAATTGGGTGGGCGGACAGGTCCGCTGGACCACCAGGGATATAGCATTTATCTTTTATTTACTGAAACCCACGATCGGGCGGGCAGCGGTCCACTGAACCACCAGGGATATTAGATTTGTCTTTATTTTACTTAGCCCGCGATCAGGCAGGCAGCGGTCCACTGGACCACCAGGGATATAGGACTTCATTTTTCATTTATTTAAGCCCGCGATCGGGCATGGGGGGGGTGGGCACCACCACGGAGGTGCAGCCGGAGCTCGGGTGGCCACCCACAGGTGGCAGCTGCCATGTTGTGCCCTGCAATACAGCAGCTCACCTGTGGGTGGCCAGCCCTTGCTCCTTTTTTTTTGGCGTAACTTTGTGCTGGCACAGGTAGGGGTTGTGCATGCATGGCTCCGCACATCCCAGGCTGAATATCGGGCTGTGCAGAGAATGCATGGGCACACCCCCCCACCTGCGCATGCATACATTACTGATGCACTCTGGCGCATCGGGATTTGTGCGGCGCACTTTCCCCTTCTGAATATCGCGCTGTGGCACATCAGTGGGTTGAGCATGGTACAATACTGTTGCGCCATGTGCAACCCTTTTGAATATCTGGGCCAGTGTGTATATCTATTCTTCATAAAAATCTGTGTTAATGCACCAGTTAGGGTGATGCCACAAATATAGGGAAATGTGGCATTAGGATTTCCAACCCTAACTTCCCACACCCACACCCCAAGCAGCAAAAGGAAAAAAGGTTATTATGGGTCTCCAGAGTCTTGGTGAATTGGTGGTGGGGTCCTCCTTGGGGTTGCACACCTGTCCCCCAGCCCGTAGCCTCCTGTCTGAAGCACAAGGTACAACTCCAAGCCAGTGCCTTATAGTGATACACTCTTCAAAGGTAGAGAAGTATGTCTTGCCACATGTTGCCAACACAATTTGTTGCAGCTTTCTTCATGTGAGGCCCTGCGGGCCCTGCAGGATGAAGGGACATCATGTGTGATGTTGTTTGTTCAGAGAATGGGGTGGGCATTAGGGTTGACAACCCCAAGGAAGATCCCACCACTGAATCACCAAGACTCCGGAGACCCAAAACCCCAATGTTTTTTCCTTTTGCTACTTTGGGAGTAGGGTTGGGGATTTAGGGTTGGAAACCCCAACACCACATTTCCCTACTTTTATGGTTTTAAGTTACCCTAACTGATGCATTAATGAAGATTTTTGCAAAGAATTTCCTTGCTTTTTGAGATAGCGGCATTGTATCCTCATCCAAGCAGGTCCTTTCAGGACCTGCGTGAACAGGTGCAGATGCCCTGTGCCAAGGGAAGGCTCTATCCATCTACTGTGCAGCAACTGATGTGAAGAATTAATGCGGCTGTCTGATGGGCTGCAGAAGTGCAGTGTCCTGTTGCCCCTGCATTTCCATGTGGCCACAGAGACAGAAACACAGGGCAAAGAGTGCATTGGTCAGCCAATGCATAGGTCCCTCTTCCACCCATAGGTGGAGAGGTACAGGGTCCTATACCAAAAGGACAGTTGTCTTCACTATATGGTATCTGTTCCTGTGTGTACAACCCTGCACCTTTAATTTGCTTGCTGGGTGGGGCATCACCTCAGAGTGCCATCCCCCCAACCTCTCCCCATCCAGCTGGATCTCTGAGCTCACCCCTGAACTCAACTCACTGGCATGGTATCACAAAGCATACCCAGTGGGGTCAAGACTGGCACTTTAATTTGACCCCAAATTTTCAAGATGCTCATGTTATGATTCACCTTACAAATGTGACATGTACCATTTATAGTATATTGGCAAAAATTTAATCTTGCACCAGAAGTGCGAAAATACGTTTCATCCAGGATTTTAAAAAATGTCACACATGCTATGTTTATGAGGTGGTGTGGAAGAATGGCTATGTTGAAAGTTTGGAGTAAAAATATTAAAAAATTAGTGAAGTTATGAGCAAACATTGAAATACTGCAATGTTCACTTACAACCTGAGCATTTTACCATATTTGTACACAGGTTTTTTCACCACAGTCTTCTTATTACCCCACCTCATGAACCCAGTAGGGGAACATTTCAAATCCCCACTGAAACATCATTCTGTGCCACCAAAATGTAATTCTGCACCACATGTGCAAAAACATATTTGGCCAGGATTTGAAAAATGACAGTTGTCATGTTCATGCGGTTGTGTGACAAAAAGGCTATATTGAAAATCTGGGGAAAAATATTTAAAATTACCAAAGTTACAAGTGAGTGTTAAAAAATGTCAATGTATCCACATAACTTTGCCATTTTTACATATTTTGACCCCAAATTTTCAATTATGACCCCACCTCAAGCACGAGGGTGGTGAAAATGTTCAAATACCGCCTAAAAGATGATTTCATCAAGTAACCATCTGGGAATGTTTCAGGATGTTGTTGACTGGTGTGGTAATTATCTGTCAGAACAGATACAGTGCACCAGGGTCAATGATAGCCTCCCCAGCTTCCATCACTATGGGTGCTCCCAGGGTTCAATTTTGGGTCCCCTTTTCTTTAGTCTATTTTTGAATTCACTTCTCACAGTTTGCTATCATTCCCAGATTTTTTTATATGCAGATGATGTGGTGATCCTCACGAGTGACCTCATATTTGAACAGTTACAACATGATTTAGCTGTAAATTTCGTGTCAGTGCAAGAGTGGTTTAGTGATCACAAGTTAGTATTAAACAGAAAGAAGACTAAGTCCATGGTATTTTATGGCCATCGGAAGAAATTAGACCAAAAACTTGAATTATCTTTCTACACTATGAAAGGGGAGGGGATAGAACAAGTTGATCAATTTTAATATTTAGGTTTGACAGTAGATTCCAAAATGAGTTATGAAGCACACATTTACAATCTTGTAAAAATAATACATTAAAGGTTTGGAGCTTTATATCGGGTGAATACACTGTTAACACCAGCCACTAGGGTATTGTTAGCCCAAAGTTTTCTACTGTCAGCTATGGATTATGGTTTGATTTTCTACCATTCTGCATCTGACAGTGTATTAGGAAAAGTTAGAGTCCTACTTAACCAGGTTGCTAGGTTTATTACTCAGTTACCATTAAAAAAACATCATTGTCAGCTGTTTAAAATAGCAGAGATACTAACCCTTAAACAGAGACATGAATACATTGTAAGTATATTAGCAAAAAAAATTGTTATGGGGAAAGTACCTGGATCATTTTACCAAATTTTTCAAAAATACATTAATCCTTTTGACACCAGAAAGTCTGGTATCTCTACTTTCATATACCAAAGATGAAATCTGCTTTAGGGCAGAGGTCCTTACTTTATCAGTTATGAAAATGTTTCAATTCCATTATGAGACAATTTGACTGCCTGGGAATGTCTATCCTTGGGTTTAAAAAAAGTTTGAGGAAATTGTTGAATATGAATGAAGTATGTGATTGCTTAAGATAGATTACTTAACATTTTTTCATGTTTTTGTTAAGCCCCTGTGACATTATTTAAATGTGTACTGTACTATTGCCTTTTTATGTATTTGTATAAATTGTCTGTACTTCAAATATTGTGATGTTATTTGTATTTTGCTGTTTTGCACACTGGTCGTCCATGTAAACGGGTTGTCTGGCCCATGGACTAACAAGTATAAATAAACAAATCAAATCAAATCAACTGCAAAAATCACCTTTCAGCCTGATTTGCATAATTCCATGCCATTAGTCATGAGATGTGGTCCCAAAAAGGCCATGTTGGAAAATGTGGGGTCAAAATATGCAAAAATGATAAAGTAATGCATCAGAGTTAAAAACCCCCTTGAAATACATTGAAACGCACTCACCTCAGTTTCTCATATTGCAGTCAGCAAGATGTGTCTTTGATCAGAGAGTGGATCTCCGACATAGGACATGTTCAGGTGAGTGAGGGTGTGTGGCAGGTGTGTGGAGTGTGGGGTGATGGGTGCTGAGTGGGAGATTGGGGTGGGGGGCCACATCAGCGAGGGAGTGTTCTCTTTATTGCGGAAAAAAAAGCAAAGAGGGATGGTTTTCTTCTTTACAGGGGACCTGATATGGACATTCCAACACTGGAAATTGGGCACCCCAGTGTCAGGCTACTGTTTGGTGGCACTCGGGTGGGCACCCTGGTGCTACCACCTACAATATGGGAGCGGGGCAGGTGACCTGGAGGGGAAGGGGGATTAAGACAAGCAGTACTGGTAGGTGGGCACCCTGGTTCGCTTAACAATAGTTAAATAGTTAAATTAGATAGATAGACAGACAGACAAAGAGAGACAGAGACAGACAGGGAGAACAGGGGATCAGTGTCTCACTACTGTCATGACAGCCCACAGCAGGACTCCAGCTGTGGCTGCAGAACTCAGAAAAGTCCCATTGTTCTCATACAGAGAACGTGGGTAAATGGCTGCTTTCACAAAGCTGGGCACTCTGGATTTTAGGGTGCCCTGAAAATGGTTTTCTGGCAACTTTTTAAAAAATACAGAAAACAGAATCTACTGTAGCTAAACAGGTCTTGTCTAGGTATGTTCAGGTGCTTGTTTGTTAAAAAGAGATACATTGTGTATTTTCAATCTTTATGAGTTTAAAAAGGAAAAAAATGGCGGCCATCACAATTGGTATTTTTATGAGCATGAAAGGTAAATCATGAAAATAAGCACTTGCAAATTTTTTTTTTTTTTTTTTACCGGTTAAACTTGAACGTTAACAAAAAAAAATCAGCACTCTAAAACTGTATCATATTTTTTCAACAAACCTTTGAAAGGCACACCCTTGACACAAGCCCCTTCAAACCTGAACATTTCATGACAAAATTCCACACCATTTGTGCTGTAGGTAAGAACAAAAAATATGCAGTGTTAAGTATAGAGTTGTTTCCCCATTGTTTTGGCACTCCAGATCTCAAAACCATACAAGATGGCGTCACAAACCTTTTCATGTCTTGAGATTCTGACAGCCTGACTGTGCATGCCAAATTTTGTGCTATTTTGTCAAACCATGGCAAAGTTATCAAAGTACAAAAATTGGGGTTTCACATTGAACAGCCCACTCAACCCTAACTGTTGGGGTGCTACCGTGCCACTATATTGTCTCTCCATACTTCCATTTTGTTTTATTTTATACTTATAAGCATAATGAGCATGTCTGCCCGTTTTCATATGCGACAAGTGTAAAGTAGCAATGTAAGTTGGTAGGTGTGGAAAAGAGAATTTTAGTCAGGGTTTGGGACACTTCAAGACTTGTCCTTTATTTGTAACAGGTAGTATGGGGAACCTCGCACAGGAAAGCAATTGTGGGGGTGAGTAGATTAAGAAAGCCTTGTGAATCAGGTGTGTGACTGGGGGTTAGAGCTGCCAGAGACTTAGTGCCTTCTAACAAGAGCTATATAAAAGACTCCTTTGCCCAGCATGTCCCATCATACTTGTGTCCCAGGGCATCAGTAGAACAGTGCAGGAGTGCAACATCTATCTTAAGGTGTTTGCAGATAGTCCGCACCCCGCAGGAGACTTTACAAGAGGAACACCAGGCCAAGGCAGGACATAGCACACTACTATGTTCTGTTATGCTGAAGCAGTCAGCTTTAGGGTATGTAGCTACAAGTAGTGGATAAACATCTAGTGGGTAAGGCATAGTAGGAACCAGAATAAGGTAGCAATAGGTAAAGGGGTTGAAAAGGGAAAGTAGGAGACACCCTATCTAGTGTAGTCAATAAATGAGTTCGGGCAAGTGGGAAAGGAGCAGTAGACACCCAGAGTAAACTAAGCACAGGTAGGTGGTTTAACAAAGGGAAAACAAGAGACACCCTGTCTAGGGTAGGGTACCAAATACATTTTATTTACATTTTATATTATGTTTACTGGGCAAGACCCCAAGGACACATACTGTCCATTTTCAAGGGGGACCAAGGATAGAAAAAGAAAGCAACATACAAATCACATGAGTAATACAAAAAGGAAAACAAATCAGAATAAAAATAAAAAGCAGCTATACCACACATTTACACACACTGCAAGCCCCCAGCTGAGGAGGAAGCAGCTGCTGGTGGCAGACTCTGCTGTTAGGGGGATAGCCTTAGTAGTAGGGGAGGAGAAAAGAGAGAGGGAGGTAAAGTGCCTGAGAGGGTTTCGGCTTGGAGGGATGGAGAGCAGGTCCAGAGGATCACTAGGGCAGCAGGAGATGGGAGGAAGCTAGACAACATTGTCCACCTGGGGACAAATCACCTGGCAAGGGAGAGGGCAGGGGTAGTGCAGGGAAATTTCTGGGAGCTGGGGAGGAGCCTCAAGCAGGTGGCATAAATGGTGGCTTTTGCCAAAGGTTTACCTGTATGTAGTGGGAGACAGTATAGGACACTCCACACCAGGGTCTTAACACTTGGTTGAAGGCATGGTGAGTTGAGGAGGACTTTGGCTACATTGAGGACTGGTGGCTAGCTTGGGAAGATTTGGACTTCAGTGGGAGAGACAGCCCATGTCTTTCCAGGAAGGGGAACACAGCCCTTCATGGGAGGTTTAAATGCTATCTGGGTGAGCATTTAAACTAGCCAGGTGGAGGAAGACTGTAAGATCAAGGGAAGCAACAGTTACCCCACCAGATGATGAAGCAGCAGGGGGGAGGAGGAGGAGCCCGAATGGAGTAAGTTCCCCCAGGGCAGGGGTGCAAGAACACAGAGGTGGGGACAAGGCAGATGAAAAGGTGGGTATAAATTAGGAAAGCAAGAAGAAAGGAATAAAGAAGACCGCTAATGGAGAAGACAAAAAGGAATTGGGGGTCATGGGAGCTTCAAGGAAAAACACAAGGAGGAGGGGGGAAGCAGGGAAGCAGGCAGGGAGGGAGGGAGTAAGATATGGAGAGTGATGTGTGCCAATGCAAGGAGTCTGGTAAATAAAACGTTGGACCTGGAGGCCATCATGGCAGAGGCTAGCCTGGATTTGGTGGTCATAATGCAGTTGTGGAACACTGACAGCCACAACTGGGATGTGTCTATACTGGGCTACTCTCTGTTCAGAAGAGACTGGGAAGGGAGGTGGGGAAGCAGAACCAGCCTTAGCATGGTGCGAACTGTGCACTCGCACAGGGCCCCTAAAGCAGAGAGGCCTCTAAAAAGCCTCAGCTGTCCAGCTGTCCTCCCTTCTTCCTGATCCTCTGTGACTTTGTCTGAATTTCCCAGAATTAATTGCTGATGTGTGCATCTCCTTATTCCTTAGAGATTATGTTCCAGTTCAAGGACAGTATAAAAATGACACAAAACGAGCGGAACATGAAGATATACAGGGAGGCCATGGTAGGGATGAGGATGCTCCTTGGGGGCTCCCCAACTTCTGATATGGGGCCCCAGCAAGGAGATTTGCACAGGGCACAAGGATGGCTAGGGCCAGCACTGAGAGGAAGAGGGCTTGTACTATATATGAAGGAGGGAATCATGGCTGTAGAAGTACAGGGGCACCTGAAGGAAATGAAGGGCTGGAGGTGCTGTGGGTCAAACTGGAAACAGGTACTGGGGCCGCTGTCCATACAGGGGTGGTAAACGGACCTCCAGCACAGAGACAGGAGTTGGATAAGGCACTTGGGAAGCCATCATCAGGAAGGCAAGGAAGGTGGAGAAGCTGCTAGTTGGGGACTTCAGTCTGCCAGATGTGGATTGGAGCTTTCTAACTGCAGCTTCTGCAAGGAGAGGGGCCATCCTTGACTCCCTGTAAGGGTTATTTCTAAGGCAGCTAGTCAAGGAACCCACCAGGGATGGAGCTGTGCTGGACCTGCTGCTTTCAAACCAGGATGGCATTTCAAACATCACAGTGGGCAGTTCCCTAAGTACCAGTGAGCACCATACAGTGTGGTTTAACATTAAGACAGGAACAGAGGCAAACCACATGAAGACGAGGGTCCTGGATGTTAGGAGTGTAGATTTTAAAAAATTGGGAGACTGCCTCAGAAACTGCCTCTTGGGGGGGATTGCCTGGGAGGGGTAGAGGCACTGTGGGGAAAAATATGGGATGGCATAATTAAGGCAACCAACATCTGCGTGAAGGAAGTGAGTAAAAGCAAAAGGAAAAAGAAACCGTTACAGTTCTCTAGGGAAGTGGCCAAGGTGGTGAGGGGAAAAATATGTGGCATTCAGAAGGTATATGGAAACTCAGAGGGATAGGGGTCACTGGTGTGGTAGATTCTGATGTCCTCCTTCTCTTCCCAAGTAGGAGTGTTGCTGTGGGGCAGAACCCTCCCAGCCCGTGGGCTGCTCCTAACTTCCTAGGCTTGCTTCCAAAACTGGGCTGTGAGCATGGAAGCACACAGCTCTGTTCATTGGGCTATCGAGCAGACTGATGACTAATACAGATTTAAATGTATTCCCAGTTCCAAATAATTATAATCCAAGGACATATGTCAAGACAGAAAGAGGTGATGTCTGTCTAATCCATTTCCCATTGTCTAAATGGTTATACCGTATAATACCCTTCAAATGCAGATAGGCATCCAGCCGCTTCTTGAACAACAAAACTGATTCTGCCTTTATTACCTCACCTGGGGGAGACGTAGATGTGTGGGTGTCCAAATGGTTCTTGTTCACAGTTTGTGAATAATTTTCCTTTCACAGAGCTAACAATGTCTGTCACTAAAAAATGTAAAAGTATTAAATTAGACACTCGTTGAAAAAATATACTTAGTGATACAGACAGAAATATAAAAATTCTATGTACTTAATTAAATCAGATACTGTCAGTGTTAAAATGAATCAATTAGGGAGCTATAATACAGTGGCACATTGGCAAACCCTTGCTTTTTTCAGGCTCAAATTTGTCTAACCTTTTTTTTTTTAGAGAAGCAGAAACTTCCAGCCTAATGCCGAATTACAAAATAGAGCTGTAAACAGTGGGATTTAAACCTTGAAATAATACCTGTTTCTTTTCTGAAAGATGTGCTATGCATCCACTTTTCAACACAGTTTACTACAACAAGTATAGACTGCAGTTCACTGCAAATAGTGAAAAATATTGCCTTTCAGAGCAGAAACAGTGACTTACAGTGGGCAGTAATTCCCTGAACTGGACCCAGGGTTCAGGCCAGATCCACATACATGGCTGGGATGCACCCTAATTGAACATATACTAGACAAGGCTTTGCATACTCTGATGCCCATCTGCATAAACAGCATCCACAACCCTTGCCTACAATGGTCTGCTGATATAGAGCTGCACATTGGGGCAGGGGGCGGCAGGGGTGGGTCATGCTGTCCCAGACTGTGGGCATCCCATCTGTCTACCTGTCTGTCTGTCTGTCTGTCTGTCTATCTATCTATCTATCTATCTATCTATCTATCTATCTATCTATCAACAGTATCTGTCTGTCTGTCTATCTGTCTGTCTATCTGGAGACAGTATCTGTCTGTTTGTCCATCTACAGATGGTATCGATCTGTCTGTCTGTCTATCTGCCGACAGTACCTATCTATCTATCTATCTATCTATCTATCTATCTATCTATCTATCTATCTATCTATCTATCACTATCTATAGACACAGACAGATACTTTAGACAGACAGACAGACACAAGGCAGGGACAGGCAGATATATAGATGTAAATATGTGGATAGACAGACAGACAAATGGATAAGACAGATAGAGATAGATAGCTAGATAGATAGCTAGATAGATGGATAAGATCGAAAGATAAAGAGAAAGAAAGCACAGTAAACCCGCGTGCTGCACAGTAACGGGTACTGCTAGTATGAAATGGCAAAAAATCTCAGTGAGAACACAAACAGTACAGCACACTCCTGAAAATAGATACAAATTCTTTATTACATAACCAACAACATAGATAGATAGCTAGACAGACAGACAGAGAGGCAATGTAGATAGATATTGTAGACAGATAGACAGGCAGTTAGATAGAAAGATAACAAGCAGGTTGGAACAATCCAGCAATCTGATTGAGAATAGTCACATGGGACCCAATTCTGAGATGCTCCCTTGGAGCGATGCAAGTTGTGACGCTCCAGAGATGCAGCAATACCCGGGTGCACCAGGGACCCTGCACCAGATTCTACAAAAAAGCAGGGTCCTGGCCCCAAAATCCCTGGGTTTGCCACAACTACAGATCAGCACCCAACCATCGGTGCAGCTGTGGCACATGCTGCAAGGACCTGTCTCCCTTCTTGCTGGCATAACACAGGACAGGCAGCATTGGTGCTGGTGGTGAGGGGGGTAACTGTGTGCCTGGAGGGGGTGAGGGGGCAGGAGGGGAATGGGGGACATAGGGTGAGTTGATGTGACAGCAGGGAGGTCAGGGATTGGTTTAGCACCAGGCAGGGTGCTTATGCCTGTGTCTTATATATACAGAGGCATATGCACCCTGCCAGGTGCCAAAGCAATCCCTGCCTCCCAGCTGTCCCACCAACCTACCCTATGCCCCTCTGTGCCCGTTCTGCCCCTCACCCTACATGTAGCTATCCCCCCACTGTGTGCCACACTGGTGCAAGGGGCTTAGACTGCCTTCTGGCAGGTCTAAGTGGAGTCCCTTGCTATGGCCATGATGGGGCTTTTGGAATTCAAAATTAGGGGATGTAGCAGCCCTGCCATGGTGCAAGCCTCTTTGCAACCTAGCATACCCAGATGCAAGTCGCAAGGGTGGCGCAGTGCCCGTTTGGTGCTGTGGCTTCCCATTCCAGCGCAGACCACATACCGGAATAGGTAATGCTGCAAACTATGATGCAAGGTGCGGCTTGCGCCATTGCTGTTTGACGCAAGCACCTTGCATCGGGCGTAACCATTTTGGAATCGGGCCCATGGTGTCATCCTTTCATCACAAACCAATGGCTCAACTGTTGCAGCTGATTATTCATTACATTTTATTGATTTTTTTCTAATCTTTTTTTACAGTTTTATAAATGTAATAATGCCCTCCTGGTTGTCTAGTCAAGCAAAAATATATGGACTGTTTGTGTTGTTGAAGGTGGTATAACCAGATTTGTCCTTCTAGGTGAGAATAAGATCCATAGCTTATGGGCTGGGAAGGTCATATCCTCGGTAATAGGGATAAGTAATGGTTAACCCATGATAGCGTGGGTATTATGCTCTGTATACTGATTGGTGGATGGAGATTGAGGTGCAGTTGAGGGCTTCAGCCACCAGGAGGCACAGTATGTGGACATTGCATAATACCGTGGCTTCAGTCTTGAGTGTTTCTTTCAACTCATAAAATGGTTTGTAATGATAAATGAATTTGAGTTTATTTAAGGGTGGTTTCAGTCTGTGCATAGGTTTTGCATATTAGTGTTGCTGTGTCTTTAACCTGAGTCTTTGAGGCACCTTCCTGTAGGTTGACATCATGGTTCTGCCTCCTACCCTTTGTTTGGTGGAAGCCATACAGAAATTAAAAATTAGGAGCCATGCAGAGACATGCACATGTTCTTTGTGTTAGCTTTGATTTTACAATTTTTTTTGTGTTGTTTAATTTTGCTTTTTTTTGCATGCTCTTCTGTTTAGGTTGGGGAAGGTCTTTGTGTTTTCATTTGATGAACTTGCATTTCTAGGTGTGCGGCTAGATGATTGATGTAGTAACTGCTTTACACTAGTTTAGTGTATACTTTGTATGGGAAACAGTGAGCTATACTGGCACTAATATCTATTTTCTTATTACAATTGATTTGTTATAATTTTACAACTATTTTACCCCAGATAGCCAAGCTGAGATAGTTTCCAGTGGGGTCCTGTGTCTATCCATTTGCATAGCTGAGTGAATTTGAGCACTGGCAGGTTAAGGCAGCAGTGCAATGAAATTGGACAAAAAAATAGACAATACCTTTTTTTCACTATAAAAGATTCCAGGCATCTTCCAGTTTAATTTGGTAGGAAATTTTTCTAAGTGCACCAAAAATTTGAGCATTTTATAAATGTATGTTTTAATTGAGTTTTTTTCTCAAGAAAAAAAGATGGCTGACAAATTTTGCATAGATATAGTTTTGCAGACCTGACAAGGGTTAAAATCTAAAAAATAAAAGATTACTCATGGTGCCCAGCATAGGAGGCACTTACACAAGTACATTGCTAATATTTTACTTAATCATAGCTGAAACTAGCTTTCTGTTTTGGAAAAATTGTTTTTAGAGCACTGCTGATTTAAGTGACTTGTGTAACAGACGCTTTTGGACTCACCTCGGCTATTTCTGGGGCCCTCGGGTCTTCCCTGGATACACCTCTAGGGGGCCTGCCTAGGTTCTTTGGCAGACAAGTGGTACTGGAACAACAGGTGCACGTGGTGCCTCCACCTGGGGTAGTAATGGGGTATACCTGTAGATAAATAGCAGGTTACCACCCCCCCCCAGGAAAATACAGTAACTGCCCCCACTGTACCTTCCCCACACAACAATTATTTCCACTTTTCGCAATGAGTCACTGTACTGGACTGTAACATTAACAGTTAACAATTTTTATTTTGGCGGAAGGGGAAAGCGAGGAAAAATAGCATAACGACTTTAACAACTATTACAACACTTTTATCTCTCACAATCCCCACCTCGCACCTGCGAGTGCACCTGGCTTCCCTATGGCAGCTGCCCAAAATGTCTCTAAAGTCCCTTGGGTGGGTACCACACCACCGTGAAGAAGATGCTGGGGGATCTTTTGTCAGGGCCCAATAACTTTTAACAGATGCAAAACTTTAGCTTTCTGCCTGGGCGCAGCTTTAATCTTGGCAGACTCCTACCCAGGACTTAACCCCTTAATTCCCTGATTAGCTTACTAGCTAAATAAAGACTTTCCTAAAGCCGCAGCCCAGGGTACTTGTAGTTCAGCAGTTCAAAGGGGGTGGCAGAAACTTGTTTCATGGTACCGTGCTGGTATCAGGAGTTGTTGGTGCCACACAGTAGCAGTTGCCAGAAGAAATGATGAATGCAGGTCTTTACCTACCACGCCTTTGCAATCTTTGCCCCCCAGGGCCTTTGTATGCAGTGTTCACCTGGCAGGCCTCTCAACGTTTTCCTCTCCAGTGGTCTCCTCTTCAGTCTGGGTACAGAGCAGGCTGATGGTTACCCAGACTGATGCTTGGCACACACCTTTCTCTGCTGTAGGTACTGTGGTTTTCAGGCTGCAACCTTTACAGTCTCTGCTTTCCAACTAGCACACTCCACTGGCTTTCTCTGCACTGCAGGGCAGTCAGTTCTCCCTCTCTAGCTGTAGAGTCTCAAAGCTTTCCCACAGCCACAGGTTCAAATCTTAGAAGCAGCTTTCAAATTCTCGGCAGCTAATTCACTGAGCCGCAGGTTCAAATCTCTGGAGCCACTTCCAACTTTTCAGCAGCAAATTCACTCAGTCATAGGTTCAAATCTCACCCAGGGAACTTCTCACACAGTCTAGGTCATTTCCTAGGGGATATGTTCTTTTCCAGGTGTTCTGCAGCTCGTCCAATACTGTGGCCAGACAAGACTTTTGGCAAGCAGGCAGGCTTTCAGGGCTAGCAAGCCCACAGCAGTCTCTCTCCTCCTGCACTCTCTGGCTGCACACTCTGGAATCCCCCCTTTGGTGGGTAGAACAGTCCCTTTTATCAATTCTCCAGCAGCCCCTTCTCATTGGCTGCAGTCGTCCAGCTGAACAAATTAATATTCATATGGCACACTTGACATCCCACTGGTACTTCGAATGGATGCCAAGAAATGTTCTTGCTTTTTTCCCACAAGTTCTTTGCCAGTCCCATAAAACCTTTTCACAAGCCTTGGTTCCTGGTTGGTTATAGCAGAGGGCAAAGGGCAACAAGTATGGCTACAGCACACAAGTCCCTAGCAAAGTCCTCACTTTTAAAGTCTCTTGCAGCCAAACACTTCAGATTTTATAAATATTTGCCCCAAACTCAATAGTAAACCCTCTGCCCTATAGTCCAAATGCAGAGTTTAAGACCCTATATTCAAAGCAGATGCACGGCACAAATGGCAGATGCACTGCGCACAGGAGGAAATATGCAATAGTGTGCTATTGAGAAGACCAGAGTACACCGTGCAAATAGGGATGCATGGTTGCATGCCAGGAATGGATATGGTGCAGATAAGGGGCGTGTACATGAATGTGCTGCGCAACTGCATATTGAACTGGACTGCGCCAATGTTCATCGCACAACACGTGTGTGCAATCGCGCACAGTTAGGTTCACTAAAGGCAGCCCTAAATCAGCAAGCCACCCAGTGTCAGGTGCAAGAACTGTACTAGGAGAGGGGGAAACAGTGTGTGAGGGTCAGAGGGAGAGCCAGACAGTGTGAGAGAGAAGAAGAGAGGGAGGGGACACACACACACACACACACACACAAACACACACACACACACACATAGACTGCAGGCAACAGACTCATGGCACATCTGGTGTGTGGCATGGCTGCAGGTGTGGCTGACATGGGGAGACTAGAAGAACATCAGGACAGCTGATGCTGGGCCCATAGGTGGTATACCTAGGTGAGATGGTACTGTTCCTGCATCACATATGAACAGCTGACAGACAAGGAATTGTGGGGCAACACCAACCCAACAGGGCACCCCTGAGACAGCTCTGGGGGCTGCACCATGTCAAGCTGCAGGCACCCATGAACAGACGCCATGCCATGGCGGTGGTGTCACAGGGCACTGCGGCCATGTGCCTGCTCGCCATGGGTACCTGGTGGTGACAATGAGGAGTACCAAATTAGAAGGGCTGCCATACAGTACACCACCATGTGGTGTGCAATGCCACAGGGAGACTCGCCTGTGTGCATGCCAACTGCCCTGGAAGTGCCCATGCCACCTACAGATGACTTGCGGTCAACCAGTGCCACTGGCCTGAGTCCAGGGACCTGATCAGGGGCCAACTTAAGCATGTGTGCAGCAATACAGCAGCACAGGTGTACACAGGGTATAAAGGGTGCGGACCTGGGGGATGTACAGGGGGCACAACAGGCCAATGTATGGCAGGGCATGCAGACATGCTAGTTTGGGGGGGCAAGCAACATGGACAGTGTGACAGGAGACTGAGGGCAGGGGCTGGGGTGGCTGGCTAAGGAATGCCTGTGGATGGTAAGAGCACAGGTATGGCATGTGGTACACATGGGTGTGGGTTCATCTCTAGTGAGGTTAGGTCACCTCTGCTGACCAGGTGACATCTCTGGTGCTGTGGGAATACAATAACAGACTACTGCCCTGTCAACAGGGCTTGGGCCAGTATGTGGTAGTCACAGAGCATACAGGGTGATACACACAAGCAACGGGAAAAAGGGCCTACCTTTCAGGATGCAGTGCCTCGTGTACACCACACCATCTCAGTGGTGCATCCCTGCTTATCTGCTCCTCCACATGCAAATGAGGTGAATACCTGCAGGTAATGAGATGCAAATATCCAGGATGGGCACCAACTGTGTAATGAGTCCATTTGCATATCTTGGCTGAATCGTGCAGTGATCCGCACCATGCAACGTATGGCCCATCGTGCTATACATCTTGCTGTGTTGCTCTACACATGTTGCTTTGCGCGATTGTGCAACAGTGCAATATTCAGTTGGTTTTGAGCGATCACATGTCCATGCGTCCCTGCTAAATATGGCCTTGTTTTTGAGCCGTGCATGTTCTTACACCACACATCTCTTTGCGTGGTACATGTGTCTGGCTTTGAATATGCCCCCTAATAGTTTAATGAAACCTTCCATCTGTCGCTGCTGCCAAAACACTGTCCCCCAAAGCAGCAGGCAGGCACATTAATATTTCTGACCTAGCCTCATTAATATTCACGCCCTGTTTCACAGCACCATTAGCACTCTTTAAATAAATTTTTTATAGCTTCTAGGGTGCCTTCTCCATGCCTATGAACCCCAGTTTGCACATTATGGGGGTTAGGAGCACCAGAGAAACTGAAGGATAGCCACAGCGGCAGTGAGAAAACCAGTACACGCAACAGCGCATGTACTGACTGCCGTTGTGCACATTCATGCGGCTGTAGCGTGGTGGTTCCACATCTTCATACCTCTGGCCCCTTTTACAATAAAAACAATTTTGGGGGGGCAGGTGGAGAGTTTGTGGGCTCACTAGAACCTGAGGAATGTGGTGATGAGGATGCGGGGGCAGTGGGAGCTGAAGACATGTAAGCCCAACAAGGTTGAGGGGCTTACACTTGCCTATGGTCGCACAGTAAATATTTAATTGACCCTGCATTCTCCCATTTACCAAGCTGGCACTCCAACCGGTAAATCACACAGAGGCAGGATAACTCAACTTAAATATATAATTTTCACAGTGTAGGTGCATGTGTGTGGGTGTCCAGCTTACATACAGTTTTACTGCTGGGAGGACTGAAGGAAGCACAGGGGGATCAAATGACTTGCTCAAGGTTACCCAGTGAGCTGGGCTATGGTGGGATTTAAACCCCAGATCTCCTGCTTCACATTTCAATGCTCTAATAACTAAACCTTACTACCTTTTACTAGGTTAGCTCCCCAATCTTCCAAGGTACTGGGAAGCATAAATTTCAGCTGCAGTCCTGTCTTGATCTGTCTGTCCTGTTCAGAGCAAGTGCTGTGTGACAGACAGAAAACAGCTTCAGGTATCGACTATAAAAACCAGCATGTTGTGGCTGATAGTCCTGAGTCGCTGACGCTGAATTATAGCTATGAACTGAGCTGCTAAAAATAGAGCAGATTACAATGTAATCTCGATCTAATGAAGCCCCCCATATGTCTACATCCCTATCTAATGTCTGGTAGCATGTTTCCCAAGTGAATTCACTCTGAACATTTTAATCCCAGGTTTATGGACTCTGTAGTATCTGAACTAATTTCATGTCTCCCAAGCGGGATAATAATCAAGATTGTACTGTAATTCCATCTGACGAGTGGTGCTAATATCCCCCAGAAGGTTGTACTTTATGGGAAGCCATTCAATTCAAAATTGCAGTTTTAAGAATATAATGCATAGCGAAATGTCTATGACTAGCAACAAAATGTTTACAGCATAATATTAAGAGAATGACAAACATGAAAATGAGTATCTCACATACTGAAATAGGTATGATACCTTCTGAAATAGGTATGACATTATACCTAAATGAGTATGACACATACCAAACTGGATACAACATGCACCAAGATAGAAATAACACTTCTTAAAATAAGTATGATATACACCAAAATGGCTAGGACACATACTGCAACAGGTAAGACACATACCAAAATGGGTATGACACCAGCTGAAATGGATATGATACAGAAAGAAACAATTATGACACATATTGAAAAGGAAATGGCCTATACTGAAATGGTTATGACACATAGCAAAATGGGTATGACTTGCCAAAATGGGTATGACAAACACAACAAGCATTTGTCAATGCCGAATGTTGCTTGCTTCTATGTGCTGTTTAGGTATTTGGAAGTCATTGGAGCGCAAATATTGAAAATGTGCGAACTTACGAGCGTGCATAGGAACTGCGTAACGCACGCTCGTAAAACAGTCATTTTTAGGAATTTTTTCACCAAATTTTCAACATAGCCATTTTAAGACCTCTGCTCATGAACAGTGTCACTGTGATTTAGTTAATGTGTCCCATACATTGAGTTTGCACACCGACTGCGCCATTGTGCACTACATGGGCGGAAACACGTTTTGGGCAGGATGTGAAAAATGACAGCTGTACTGCTCATAAGGAGGTGTGGTAAAATGGCAATGTTGAAAATCTGGGTGAAAATAATGAAAATTTCGCGAACTTACGAGCCTGCGTGAACTAGCGCCGCTCGTAAAACAGTCATTTTTAGGAATTTTTTCCCCAAATTTTCAACATAGCCATTTTAAGACCTCTGCTCATGAACAGTGTCATTATGATTTTCTTAATTTGTCCCGTACATTGATTTCGCACACCGACTGAGCCATTCTGCACTACATGGACGGAAACACATTTTGGGTGAGATGTGAAAAATGACAGCTGTACTGCTCATAAGAAGGTGTGGTAAAATGGCAATGTTGAAAATCTGGAGTGAAAATATTGAAATTCCATGAACTTCTGGCGCCTGCGTAGGAACTATAGCATACGCCTTAGTAAAACAGTCATTTTTGGAATTCTGTACCAAATTTTCAACACGGGGTTTTGGGACCCTTCTCATGAATGATGTCACTGTCATGGTGGTATTTGGGCCTGAAGGGTGATTTGCAGTCACTGCATGAAATCACCCTTGAACGAACTCTTACTCCATGACAGTGACATCGATCATGAAAAGGTCCATGATAAAATTGGTGCAAAATTCCCAAAAACGACTGAGATATCTAATAAAGTTGAAACCCCTATCTAGGCCATTATACAGCTTACGGCATTTCCTCAGTTCGCGGTCGGCTTTGAAGAGTGCAGACGTGTTCCCGGTCCACTGAAGATCGTTGCGCCAGAGTCCGGAGGTAAGTATGGGGTGAGGGGGGGTGTGGGGAGGCTGGGTGCGCAGTGGGTGGGTGCGGGTTGTGGGAGGGGGGGTCGGGAGACGCACCGCTGGACTGTTTTCATTTTTTAGGTTTAAAATAAAAAAAAAAGACTACGTGGGACTGTTTGCCATGCTGGGGTGGGCTCCCAGCATGGCACAAGGACATTGGGGAGGCGTTCAGCCGACGGGGGATTGGGCACCCCCGTCGGCCTATGGATTCATTGCCACGCTGGGGTGGGCTCCCGGCGTGGCACTAACACTGGGGGCGCAGCTCAGCCCGGCGGGGATTGGGCACCCCGCCGGCTCACGCAGTAGGTGCGGGGCGGCGCTGCGCCTGTGTGTGGGGGGAGCCACGCTTCAGTGGGCTTCTTATCTCTGCTCACTGAGCGTAGCTCCCCTTTCAACTATATGCCACTGCATTTTGGGCTGTCTGTAGACAGCTCCAAAATGCATTGGCTTACAGGGGCTGCGCCTGCCAGCTGGCTGACTGAATTGGAGGAGGAGGTGACACACCTCCGAAATCTCCGTTGATGGCACTATGTTTCTTGCACATGCGTGCAAGCAACATAAAAATGGGTTTGACTCAAACTGAAATGAATACGACACTCACCAAAAATGGTATGACACATGCTGAATTAATAATGACACATACCAAAATGAATGCGACCTATACCAAAATAGGTATGACACATAGCAAAATGGGTATGACATAAACTGAAATAGCTATGACACACACTGAAATTGGTATGACACATACTAAAATAATTATGACACATAGCTAAATGGATATGACTCATACTGAAATGGATATGACACTTTGTGAAATGGTGTGACAAAAACTGACATTAATATTACACGTACTGAAATAATTAGGACAAAAACCAAAATGGGTATGACACATAGTGAAATGGATATGGCAAATACCGAAATGGGAATGATGTTCCAAAATGGATGTCACACACATTGAAATTGGCATGACACACACCAAAATGGGTATGACACACTCCAAAATGGGTATGAAACACACTGAAATGAGTGTGGCACATACCGAAATAATTATGACACACACTGAAATGGGTATGACATGCACCAAAATGGGTATGACACACACCAAAATGTTTATGACACACTGAAATGAGAATGGCACATATCAAAATAATTATGACACTTACCAAAATGGATATGACCCACACTAAAATAATTATAACATATACTATAATGACTATGATACAAACAGAAATGGTCATTTTATCTTGTAATGTCATCAATTACTATCAAGACCGAATTACATAGGAGCACTTATGGGCTCACAGCCTTCTTGCTCCTTACACTTCTTAGTATGAACTCCTAGTATGGTTACGACACATACTTAAATAATTATGACACATGTTGAAATTGACATGTTCTGTACTGAAATGGATATGACACATAACAAAATGGGCATGACACATACTGATATGGATATGGAACATACTAAAATAGATAGATTAAAGGTAGAACACCCTCCAAAATAAGACTAACGTACCGAAATTAGTGTTGTTCAGATAGTGCTTTTGTGGATCCTACCACTATCTGTCAGACAGTGCTGGTATCCTATCTAGGATTCTACCAGAAATCCTAGCAAAGACAGATGTAGGATTCAGGGTCAGAAAGCAATGGATCCTAGGTCAGATCCAGGGATTCTAGTCAAATAGTTAGGATCCAGGGTCAGATAGCGAGGAATGCTATTTGGTATCCTAGGTTGGATAGTTAGGATCCAGGGTCAGATAGCAATGGATCCTAGGTCAGATCCAGGGATCCTAGGTCAGATACTCTAGTTAGGATTCAAGCTGGATCTGTTCCTAGGATTCAAAGGATCTACAATGTTTGTAGGATCCATGGTCAGATAGCACCGCTGTCCTACCACAGCAACAATATGGCCAAATGGGAGGTATCTGTTGGTATCCTATTTTCTAGGACACTATCTGAGCAACATTAACTGAAATGTTGTCTCTGATGGCTGCTCAAGGCTTAATCCTTAAAACGTACAGCACCTTACCTTAGTAAAAGTCAATCCCAACAAATTCTCATACCAGTTCAGTGAAGAGTGGCAGGAACATAAAAGCGATGATGACAAACAGCTGCAACAGGTGACTCCTAATCAGGGAGCTTCCTTGCTGGTGTTTGAAGACGATGGTGATGATATTATTCAATTTTAATTCTTTTTTTCTTTTGAATTCAGAGGACAAAGGTCAGCAGCCATAACAGAAAGATCAAGTAAAAAATTATTTCTTCTGAAGCCACAGTGTATATGACATCACATGAATCACTGTATGTGTTTTTCACATTCAATTTGGGAACCCGGGTGGAGTGTAATATGTTTATTCAACAAGTTAAACATACAAACAGGGAAGAGGCAGTGAATTGCTGAACATCTGGGGAGGAGGGCAGGACCAAGGGATCAACACAAAGGAAAATAACTATGTGCATGCAGGACTGCTGTGAGTGCTGGCTCCAGCGGTCCTCGGGTCCCACACTGTGAGGATCCCTGCCAGCTTGGTGACGGGGAGAGCAGCGACTGGGCTGGGGACAGGCAGGTGGGCTTCATGGCAGGAGCAGGTGGCGGTTGGGGCCACACAGCTCTATTTAAAAAAAAATGACTGCAATTATTAGTTATGGAAGCTTGCTGTTAGTTGTTCTATATTCTTCCCTCCCCAGGTTATAAGCCTAATCCTAATGTGATTGTATAATGAACTGCTGTCTGGTGACTGTCTGATCCCCTGCTGCGTAATGTCTTGATTGTAACCTTTGCCCTCTCAAGTACCGTATATGCAAATTGTTTTTGTACTGCATATGTAAAATGTTTTTACTACATGTAATTAAATCCGGGTCGCCCCTGAAATAAGGGCTTTCAGGGCTCAGTGGTCCTACCTGCTACCAAAATTGAACAAATAATATATTAATAATATATCCAAAAACTGCAATGCTGGGGGGGCAAGGTCAACAACATAAGTTACAAAACACAAGTGATAACAAATAATTGACCAGTCAGGCAGGAGTGTGTGGGATGGTTTGGGGCCCATGATGCTTGCTGTAACACCAAGTAGGCAAGCAAAATAATTACAAATAAAAAAACAACATCTTAAGTCAAAAGGGAGGGAGGGATGGCTGTGGCCCCATCACATGTCCTGCTCATGCTGCCTGTCTTCCACCAAAAAGCATGCCAGACTCAGTGAAGGTCTGCACTTTGCTGTTGTCTTCATCAAAGGCTATGGCTGTAGTTCAGTGGGTGGGAGGAACTAGCAATGCCCCCTGCCTGAGCTATTTAAGCCAACTTCCAGCAGTCTCATTCAGATGCATTCTTTCTTTCTTTGTTCCGGCCGGAGGCTCTGTTGGTGCTCTGTGCCCCCCATGTTTGTCTCCTGCTTTATTTTGTGCTTTTGGGATTACTGCTTGCTTTGTGCCTCCTCCTTCCTAGGTCAATATTTTGCTCCTGCCTCCTGGCTTCAGTTTGTACTTCTCTGTCTGCTGTTTTGTGCTGCCCTCCTGTTTTCTGGTTTCAAGTTTTTTCTCTGCTGTTTCTTTTGGGCACTCCTAGTCTTCCTAGTTCCTTGCCTGTGCTCATTTAATTTGACGTGTGCTCCTACAAGCTCTCATGTTTGCTGTCTTTTTGTACCAAATGCAGTCTCCCTGCTTACCTACACTGTTGTTTGTACCATTTGCAGTCTCCTGGTCATCTCAACTCCTTAATTGCTTTCAGCTGTCTCACAGCCTAGCAAACAATCCCTTCGGGTTCAGTGGTTTCACTACCTACTCCAGCAGTACACTGCTTCTTAGTTTGATTCCCCATGCTACTGCATTTCCTACCAGCACTAATTGTTGTTTTCTATTGCACCGGCATACCTCATTGCCATACTCAATGCTACCAATTGTAGTTGCACTTCACTTCATGCTGTCCCAATGTATTAATGTACTCTCCCTGACCTCAGTGCTAACAGATGCATTTCTTTTCATGCAGTCTCATATACTCAGTGCTAACAGTTGCACGCCCACTCATACTGTCTATTGCTGTTCTCAACTCTACCAGCTGCACTACCAGTCCTGCACTCTCAGTCGCATCCCCGCCTTGCTGTAGCTAGAACAGCTCTGCCCCCTTGAAGTCCGCACCTTGAAGGTGGGTTCCTTACTGGGAGTGGGGTCCTTCTCTTCTACCATTAGGCTGAGAAGGTCTTCCGCTCTGGGGGAAGTCTTTGGCCATGCAGACAGCGTCAGCTGCATCTCTTGATGTATCATTTAAGCCCTCAGCTGCCGGAGGGTGGGTCCAAGTCCTGGGGACTCCTTTAGCTGCTGTCAGTGTTAGCAGCACCTTTGAAAGCTGTTCTCCCTACAGCCACCTATGGTTCACTTGGTCTCCATTCTATACCCTCCCTTGTTCTTCCTGCCCCTCAAGGGTGAAGACTGTTCAATCCTTCTATTCTCATCTCTCCAAGGCTTGTCCTTACCCCTCCTGGGTTTGGTTTCTTTCCCTTGGCTTTGCTTGGAGGCCAGGTGAATGCCTTTCAGCAGTGGCTGCTCTCCTTCTCAGCTGGGGGGGTCGGCCCCAGTAGGGTTCCCCTTTAACTGCTGAGGCCACTACTCACAGCACCCCCACAGCTTTCCCATTACAGGGACAGAGTGAGAGCCCTTCCTCTAAAAATCTCCCCTGAACTGGGTTTCTAAATTGCAGTAGTGCGCCATAATTAGTTAATCCCAAGGAGGAAAGGCGACCAAGGCCTTCGATCCCCGGAGGTTTCCCCTCATAGAGTTTTTTTCTCTCCTCCATGCAGAAGGTCATAAAGATTAGGTAGTCCATCAACAAGTATATCTATAGTAGTACATTTTGACCTAGGTTGGTTTCCACTGTTGAGTTGGGGTTGGATGGTGGCCTTCTTTCTACTTGCAATTTCCTCTCTCCTTATGGAAGTCATGCCTCTTCTGTTATAAATACCAAAACTGTCAGCCATTGCACAATCCTGCTATGTCTGTTACATGTTATCACTACTCTGTTAATCCATGCTCATCCAGTTTCTGCATTCACCACTTCTGTTCAACTTCTTTGGGAGCTCCTTCCTAAGGTACCTTTAACCTAAAGGAATTATTTTCCTGTGGGACCTCTAGGAGTGGAACCCTCCTCAAGAGGGTTCCTTTGCCTTCACGGTACCCAGACAGGTGGTAGTTCCCCATGGGACACAGACTGCAAACGGCCAAAGCATTTATCACAGTCAACAACATAAGCATTCAAATACTATCAGTCTATCAATGAAGTTGCACAAGCACATACTCATCACTAAGTTGTGTACAAACATTGAAATCAAAGGCTATGACAGCAGTTCAGTGGGTGGGAGCAACTAGCCACACCCCCTTCCTGAGCTATTTAAGTCAGCTTCTTGCAGTCTCATTCAGATGCATTCTTTCTTTGCCTCACCATCCTCCCCTCCTCTTCCAGCAGCTTGCCTCTCTCCCTGGGGGCTCCTTTCTAAGATACCTTTTGCCTAAAAGGGATTATCTTCCTATGGCACCTCTAGGGGTGGAACCATCCTCAAGAGGGTTCCTTTACCTTCACAGTACCTCAATAGGGTTGTAATTCCCTGTAGGACAGACAGTGTGAATGACCAAAGCATCTATTTATCACAATCAACAACATAAGCATTCAAATACTATCAGTCTAGCAAGAAGCTGCACAAGCATATACTCATCACTAAGTTGTATACACACGTTGAACTGCCCTTGAATTTGTTGGTCCCTTGCTCTCTCTTTCTGACTAATGTTTAACACACTGCCTCCTTTCACTGCAAAGCCCCAAATGACTTGCATACACTGGGCTGGATTCACAAACATTTTTGGGACTAAGTCCCACATCGCAACTCCAGTTGCAGACCAAAATGTCTGCAACTGTGGAGATTGCTATTCACATCTACATAAGCTGTGGAAGATGTTATGGCTGGTCCCACCAGCCATAAAAATTTTTTTGCAACTGCAGGCATTTCCATGGGAACACCATCCGCAAGTTGCCATAAATCATGGAGCCAGTCATAAACTGGCTCCACTTTTGAGAATACTGTAGCTGTGGGAGAAACTGCAGTTCCGCAAGTGGCAATGCACTTGCGCTGAGTTTTTCCCACAGCTGTGGGAGTTTCAAGAGTTTCGTGAATCCAACCCACTGTTTCCTACGAACGTCATGAGGTGGTTGACACACAGGATTCACAAAAACAACAGTCAATTTATTTTACTGCTGTTAGCTGCTTGCTGACCTTGAAAAACAACACGAAAATAGATACTTTTTTTTTAAAAAGGTTGAATTTAATTTTTTTTAACAGAAGGATCTAAAAGAATAATTACTGATTCATTTCCCATACTCAAATAGACTAAAATAGGTCTCCAATTCATCAGAGTAAAATCAGAGCCTTTTGGAAAAAAATCAGAGTCGGAATCAGAACTGGGTCACAGCTGATCCGCCCATCCCTAATGCAGTGTTTGAAAAAAGCTACAAACAACATGTGTGCAAGTGGTTCAGCGTTGGCAGATTATGCTCCCATGTCCGGGTCAGAATGTTCTGAAAATCCTGCTCCTTATTTCCAGTTTGAGGATGCTGGGTTTGCTATTGCTGTTAGTTTCTCTGTAACAAACAATAAGCCTGTTTTCCCTGGTAGTTTCCAAATGTTGTTACTCATGATTTGGAATGTTGCAAAATAAATAATGAATCCACCATTTAGAATGTGAATAATTTATTTTCCCAGCTGCCCTAATCAGTGTTGTGCTTCACCCAACCAAACCGGTGGCTAGGAGTGCAAGCTGATTCACCCTCATTCACACAACTGCATTAAATCACAGGTGGTGAGTGGTTTCAAAATGACGCTTAAAACTAGAAAACAAAGCATAGAATGCATAACCTACTCCAAAACCATAAATAAACTAAATAATGAAATGTTAACTTTGGGAAACGTGCTTATTGTAACTAGGTAACGAAACCTTAACTTTGGGAAACGTGCTTATTGTAACCAGGTAACGAAACGCTAACTTTGGGAAACATGCTTATTGTAACTAGATAATGAAATGTTAACTTTGGGAAACATGCTTATTGCTGTGTTACTATATATATAATAAAAGAAAACCAAACTGCGAAGAACTCACTGGTGACTCCACACCTCGTTAGTGGGTGACATCATTAGGACACTTGAGCTCCGCTCTCATGCCAGTGATGTCACTGAATGGACACAGTGTGCAGTTACCTGATTTTTCTTCACAGTCACAGTTAGTGATTCCCTACATTGTATATGATCAGGGCTTATTATGCATGGAAAGCAGCCTTTTCAAAAATGTTGTGCACATTCGAAGTTGCTGTGTACTTTCTAAAGATGTTGTGCACATACCATTTTTTATCTGTGTTTCTCCCTCACTCTCACTCCCACTACTTTCAGTTTCTCTGCTCCACTCACTCACACACATAATGCTGCCCCCCCTCCCTCACACATGCTCCCACCACCTCTGTTTTCACTTTTGCAGCAGCGCTGTGCTCAATCACACAAGGTAACAAACAAAAAAAGTCTGAAACCATACAGTCTAACAAATACAATATTGGTGATCGTGCTAAACTCACCCTGTGTTTCCTGGACCTCTTAAGGTCCAAATGCTGTTATCTCAACCCCTTGATGGAAACATAAGCTTGTTGTGTGTGGTTGCCTATACATTACTCCTTATATAATAGTAGTGAGGATTTTTATTATCTCTGAATGGGTATAATGTATTTATTGTAATGTGCATTCTATGTGGGTCTTTTATTAAATGTTATGCAAGTTTTGTATTACATTTGTGAATGTGATATGTGAAGCACTTAAAACAATTTCTTGGAAAAACTCCATAAAATAAAGTGAATGAATGAATGAATGAATGAATGAATATGTTGGAGGTACTACAAAGCTTTTTGATAAGCACCAGGGCCTATTTGTATAGAAGGGTACCAATGAGGTTGAACAGATGGAGATGTTTGATGTGTTGTGCTGTAGCAGGACACAGGGAGAGACCCTAATGTTCTAAGGTGGTAGATGTAGGGGTACTGTTAGAAGACTTCTTCTCCTCCCAGAGAGTGGTGAACCTTTAGAAAAACATACAAGCTGAGACTGTGAACATGATGACAGCACATGGTTTCCATGTAAGCATAGACAAATGACTGCTTACCAAGGGAATGAGAGGACACCGTGGGTAATGAGGTAGGTGGGTGGGTGGGAAAATCCCTACAAATTAGTACATTTGAACAACATAGCTGTTGGTCAATGCTTATGAAGTGGGGGGAGGGGCATGATGTAATTAGAGTCCCATCCCACGAATTACAGTTACTATATAAAAACCATACTGCTGCTCAGCTAATGTGTGCCAGGAGGGAGAAAACACACAGATTTTGATTTAGGCATGCTGAGACTATTCCTTGCACATCAAAACAGATGCGCTTTAATGAATACCTGGTAGCTCAAATTAGAATGATATAACTCTCTCTCTCTCTCTCTCTCTCTCTCTCTCTCTCTCATCTTCTCTTCTCTCCTCATTCCCTGTTTTTCTCTATCATGGCTTTCCCACCCCTTTCTCCCCTTATACTGTTTGGTATAGTTTGATGGTTGTGGTAATGATATTGTATGTCTGTACATCTACATATGTACTTAATCTGAACATTTTTCAATAAACTTTGATTTAAAAAAAAAACAAAAAACAGATGCGCTTTATAATTTGCTGCATTAGTACCAGAGTGCCTGCAGACATTTTTACACAGTCATTCGCCCTATGAATGGCTTTTGACAGTACTCCTGTCTGCATGTCTCCCTTTCACAAACAATCCCGCTAGGCCTTATTGTACCACGTCTGCCAGTAGCAAACAATTGAAGCAACTCTGCACCAGTGTATGCGATGCTGCCATCTTGTCCCAGCACCATGAAAAAGAAAGCGATGAGTGTGGTCTAGGCAGATCAGTGATGCTCAGTCTGTTGACATCAGACTTTTAGCACCATCTTTTGGACACTGATTAAAAAAAACAAAAAATATTTTATGCTGCCATGAATTCTTAGACTCCAACCCCTTTGCCCCCAACTTAGTCATGCCATCAAGTTAGGAGTCAGAAGCAGTACTGGACTCCAGCACAGAATGCTAGCTCTGCTCCAAATGAATCTGATCTGACTCACTGGTAAGTATGTTTAGTTATCAAAAAAAAAAGTGCCTTGCTTAGCCAAAGATCTCAGACTTGGGGAGGGGGGAATACATAAATAAAAATGCATTGTAATCCTTAGGTATTAATCTATAGTATAGTGCATACCCTTTTGGCCATATTTCAGTTGTCATATACTTAGATTAATAGACACTTGAGGCTCGATTTTCAGACATCCCTGAATGCCACAACCCCGGGTGTACCAACCAAATGGCACACTGGGCTTGTGGCATTCTCCTGGCCCGTGATCAGGATTTTTAGTCCTGTGTGGCAATTGCCGCATGTTAGACTAACTTTTTCTGGTCTAGCTTATGACAATCCTGGGTACCCTTTGTACGGAGCTTGCACAAGCTGCCGTAGATCAGGTAAAGTGTTGCAACAGCACCAGACCTACCAAAATGGGCAGCAGTTTTTTTTTTTATTTACAAAATGTTTCATTGGGCAAGACAACACGAGCTGAGGAACAACTCATTTCCAGAAGCATCCTGGGAGTCCAGTTGCAGCAAAGGTGATTGGCGCAGCTGCGCCAAAGAATGTGTTTCACACAGGGCTTGACGCAAACCCTACGTCACCCTCCGAAAATCGAGTCCTTTGGTCTTTCTCCAGTGATGGGATAGCCCAACTGATAACATCTAGTTTTCAGTGGGGTCCTACACCTGCCATGTAGAGAAATAGCTGGGAAATCGTTTTTACAGTCGGAGGCCTTATGTCACTCAGACATAAGAGAGTGAGTGTGTGTGTGTATCTGTGTGTGTGTGTGTGTGTGTGTGTGTGTGTGTGTGTGTGTGTGTGTGTGTGTGGCATGGGACTAGTTACTCCCATCTATCTTTAGAAATAAAAATATAGATTTGAAGATGTGCACATGACATTTATAGAAAAAAGATGAAGAATTAATAACAAAACTCACCACACAATTGTTTGTAAAAGTTTTTATTAAAATCCCTGATGCTTAATGATGTCCTCCGATCGCCTCTCAGTCTTCGCTGCTAGGGAGACGTGACTGACGGACTAGGCTGCCATTTACTCGGAGGGTGTTTATGACCATGGGCGGCTTTTATATTTTGGACCCACATTTCGAGACCAGTGGGTCAAACTGGACCCATGTTTTTGAACCCCTTCCACTGTCACTGCTGCTGCTTATAGGCCCGATTCACAAAGGCAGCTGAGATAAGCACAAAAGGTGTGGAACATGTAAGATTGTGCTGAGCGCCACAAGGGAGCCAGGCACATAACCAGATTTACCAAGGTGTGGCGTGGTCACCAGCTATGTGGGGGAGTGCAGAGTGAGTAGGGTCTAACTCTACAGTTACTTGGACATGCCCACTGGCTACGCCTTGATCCCACTATAGAAGGAGAGTTCACGCTCCACATGCATCCCACATTGAAATGTCCGCTGAGAATGCAGTGATAGCTGACACAGCCACGGCAGAAAGCAACAGCCACGAGGAAGCCCCAATAACGGAGGTAAGATGGCTGTCACTCTGGTGCAGGTCACCTGATTGCTCCAGAAAAGCAGGAGCTGTCTTTTACATAATTTCACTGTTTCAGCGTTTCAGCATTTTAGCTTAGCTCAGGTAGTTATGTCATTGTTGCTAAGTGGTAGAGAAAAAGGAAGAGCAGGGCACTTAGACTTTTTTATTTTTAATTTTAGGACCGGAGTCTGTTTAGTGTGATTGTGGTGGTGCTGAATCCTTGACTGGCTTTATTTGGGACAACTGGTTGTAGTGAAGCCGCTTTGTGATCTTACCGCAATAACTGAGTGTACTGCAGTCTCAGCTTCATATTATTTTTAATTTTCCTCTGAGCTTACTGCAGAGTCTGTAGCAGCAGCAGCAGCAGGAGTTGGGCTTTAACAGATCATTTCATGGTCTGCTTCCCTAGAGCTTGTAATGTTTTATTTCTCTGGTTTGGGTGTGTTTGAAGTTCCTTACAGAATAGCTCAAAGTGGAGGTCTATCCTGTGTTTCCTGAGCCGTGGTTCCTGGCTGATGGCAGCAGTAGGAGTCCGAGGAGGTGAAATCTTTCACCATGGAGGCTGGTAGTATTTTCCAGGAAGTTCGATTTGACGGCTGTCTATTGGACCGGTCCTCAGGCTGGTGGTGTTATGGCAGGTCAGAGCATCCCCTGACTCTCCCCATATCAAAGGCGGCTGCTGTGAGAGAGCAGTGTGATTTCTAGGACCTAATTTGAGCTTAGTTCCTTCCACTCCTCTCCTGCCTGGATGTCTGCAGTCCAGTGAGACAGAGACCAACTGAACAGCTACTGTAAATCTCATTTCTTCCTACATCCTGGATTGCAGCATGTATTACAGCTTGCTTGACTGCTCTGTTATCATTTGCTTTTTCAGGTGGTCATCTTTGCTTGGAACGTTTTGACCCATTCTGAAGATTAGATCACTGTAACTGGTCCCTCTCTTAGTGCTCGTTGGTAGTTTTGTTGCACGCCTTATTATATTCATCTCATGTGGTGGCAACAGATAGAAAGTCACCCTCCAGCTTTGTGGACTTATATATTACTTAACTGATCTGTATTATAACTTTTTGGGGACCAAAATCTCACAATTTCAAATGGACTCAGTTTTTTTTTTTTTTAGTTGTTTAACCAGGACTAGCACACTAAGCTGAAAGCTTTTTTACAGGTGCGACTTGGGAGCACAGGGAAGTTAAGTGACTTGCTCAGGGTCACACAGTCTGCAAGTGGAAGCTGTGGGATTCAGACCCAGGTCTGGTCTTCTGGATGTCACCAGATTTGCAGCTCAGAGCCTTAAACCACTGCGCTATAAATTTTTTAGTTTTATAAGTTTTAAATTGGAGTGACTGGAGTGCATGATTGTGTAGGTTTAGTCAATGGTGACATTAGCCTAATAGGTTTGAATAGTAGTGTGACTGTGTAAGTTTGAGTGGCATATCTGTGAAGCATTATTGGGAGTGAGGAGGTTATTTGTATTGTGGGTGGGGGTTTTGCTGTTTTGAAGTGTAGTATTGTGTAGGGATTGGTTTAGTGGGGTGAGGTGGTTTTCAGTTTTATGTAGTGAGAGGAAATTGTTTATTTGTTTGTTTAGTTTTAGTGGGATTGTTTAAATATGTGACATACAGCACCCAGGCCTCATCTTGTCTACTCCATAGAGCAGCTACAGTAGTGGCATCCCTTTAGGGGGCTACCTTGTACCCTACCTGAAGTGGTGATTGGTTGCTCTAGAGGGTTGTGGTCCTCCAGGGTCGCTGTTCAAAATGTAGTTGGGCTCCAAGGGTGGATGGGGGTTAGGATTAGGAGTGCTGAGTTGAGCAGACACCCGGGGATCAGACCTTGTCATTCCAGGGGTTCCACATGGCTGGTTTCTGCTCCCTAGTCTCCTGAGATTTCTGCTCAGCAGGTAGCCGATGAACTAGCTGACTTTGCCCCTTACCTTAGGACAGTTCTTTGCAACACCAGATCTGTAAGGAATAAGACAACCATGATAGAGGCTTTCATTGCTGATTCCTTGTCTAATTTGGTATGTTTCGCAGAGACCTGGTTGGGGGATGACTCAGGCGCTGTGCTTAAGGTGTCTATTCCAGCGGGTTACTCCATGGTGCATTGCACTAGGTTGGAGAACATGGGTGGTGGGGATAGCCATCTGTTTTAGATCTGCATTGGGAGTGATGATGTACCCCACATGGGTGACCAGGTCATTTGAATGTGTGGCGGTGAAAGGTAGGCTGGGTACAGGTTGTAAGATCATTCTCATATACCGGCCCTCGGGGTATGGGAGTGAATTCTTGCAGAAACTAGAGAGTCTCATGGCTGGCCTGGTGCTGGAGTTGCCGAGACTTCTGGTTTTGGGTGACTTCTATGCTTGGGTTGAAAATGAAACTTCTTTGCTTGGAATGCAGTTCCTCCAGATGATGATGTCACTGGGCTTCATACAGGCAGTTGCCTCTGGTACCCATTAGCACTGCCATGCATTGGATTTGGTTTTCTTGTTGGGTCTTGACATTATCAATGTCAAGGTTGTTCTGGTCATTTGGGTAGATCATCATGCCGTGCAGTTTCTTTGGGGCGCTTCCCACTTAACTGCTTCTGTGGATCTGGCCAGCTACAGCGCTGGTTGTAATTTGGAGCCTCAGAGCATCCTGGTTGTGCTGCACATCTTGAGCATGGAGATGACTTGTATAGTGGGAGCTGAGGCAGTCATGGAGGGCTACAATGTGGCTCTTAGGTGGCACTTGATTCCCTAACACCTCTCTGTGTCTTCCATTTGATTTCCCGATGTAGGTCACCCTGGTTCAGTGGCAATCTTTGAAGGTTTAAGACAAAGGTGTGGAGGTTGGAGCATAGCTGGCGGAGGTCCTGCTCAGAGGAGGACAGTTTGGCACTGCGTGCTTATTACGACGAGAATCAGCAAGTAATCACTCGGAAAAGTCTGGAAAAGTCAGCGTTCCTGTCGCAGGTGATTACTGCTGGAAGGAAGCGACCTGCTCAGCTCTTTAATATGTGGACAGAGAATCCAATCCACCTGCAGTCCTGTAGAGCCTTTTCGACAGATAAATGTGATGGGTATAACCAGTTCTTTCTGGAGAAGCTGTCTTCCATATGTTCTGGGATATCCTCAAGTGGCCTGTCACTGGCTGGCAACATCCAATCCTTGATGTGCAGTGGCACTCTTTCTATGTGGGTGGAGTTTGTGCTGATCTTGTTAGATGATGTCCTCTGGGTTGTTTCTGGTCTGTGCCCAACCTACTGTTTATTGGACCCTGGGCCGACCTGGCTTCTTGTTTCTTTTAGGGTGCTGGAGTAAGCTCGGTCCAGTTTTTGTGGAGATTGTTGGATGTTCGCTTAGGGAGGGGATTTATCCTTCCGCCTTGAAAAGGGTTGTGGTGGCGAGGCTCCTCCTTAAGAAACCATCCTTGAACCCTGATGATCTTTCAAACTACAGACCTGTCTCGAACCTTCCCTGTGTAGGAAAGTTGACTGAGAAAGTGGTGGCAGTGCAGCTAAAACAACACCTGGAGAAATATGACATCTATGAGTCATTCCAGTCTGTTTTCCGGCCACATCATAGTACAGAGACGGCCTTTGACATGGTGCACCATGATGTCCTCTTGGCTAATGATAGCGGGCATCATTTCACCCTTGTCCTGCTTGACCTGTTTTCGGCTTTTGATATAGTGGACCATGGGGTGCTGCTGACCTGCTTTAGGCATTATTTAGAACAGGCATGATGTTGCGGTTATTAGGGTGCAACAGGTGGCACTTGGCTCTTTTATCTTGAGCAGTGCTGCATTCTGCTGTGGTGTGCCTCAGGGGTCAGTTCTAGCTTCAGTGTTATTCACTGCATACAAACTGCCATTGGGGGAGATCATTAGATGCTATGGTTTGGGTTTTCATTGCAATGCAGATGATACCTAGCTATATGTGTCTTGTGCGCCTGACAATAGTATGGCCATCCTGGAATTGTCCGAGTGCCTTAGGGAAATTCAGGACTGGATGATAGCCTGCTGGCTGAGACCGAACCCTCTGAAGTCATAGGTGTTACTAGTACAGCTGGGTCAGTCTGGCTAGGGAATGACGAGTGCTGGCACCACTCTTCCTTCTTTGGATGGCATAACACTCAAAGCTGCAGATAGGGTGAGGAATCTAGGGGTCATTGTGGACTCTAAGCTGACTTTAGAATATCAGGTGCTAGCTGTTGTATGCAATTGTTTCTACCATTTCTGTAAGATCTCCCAGATCAAGCTCTTTCTGGAATCAGCTGATCTGGCAACTCTGGTGCATGCCCTGGTTACGTCTAGACTGGATTACTGTAACACTCTATGCCTTGGGTTATTGGCAAGGTTGTTGTGTCACATGCAGCTGGCCCAGAATATAGCAGCCTTGCTGGTTGCTGGGACCTCTCAGTTCAAGCATATCATGCCCGTTCTCCATGTTCTACACTGGTTGCCAGTGCGGTGGTGCATCAACTTCAAGGTGCACTTGTTAACCTACAACGCCCTGCATAGTCTAGGTCCGGGCTACTTGACAGATCTTCTGACCCCTTATGCTCCTGGTCATCCCCTCTGGTTAATGGATTTGAATCTCTTACCTATTCCCAGATACTGCTTAAAGTCCTTGGGCGATAGGGCATTCGGCGTGGTGGCCCTGATTCTGTGGAATGCCCTTCCCCAGAAAGGGAGACATTCGGCATCCCTGACCACATTTAAATCTCACCCGAAGACCCATTCATCTCCGTTCTGCCAATAAGGGATTGCTAGAGATCCCCAGGGTTCGATTAAAGATATCAGGATCTCGTGCCTTCGCTTTTTCAGCACCAACCCTGTGGAATTCTCTACCTCATTGGTTAAGAGAATGCCCAACTGTCGATAGATTTAAAAAGGAGTTAAAAACATATTTATTTAGTTTAGCTTTCCCTAACTATGGTTGATTTGTTTTAATGTTTGTTTTAAAAAATCTTATCTTTATGTATATGGTTTTTATGTACAGCGCCTTGGTTCTGAAAGGCGCTATAAAAATAAAGATGATTTGATTTATTTTTGCTAAGCTTTGGAGCTGGTACTGCTGTATGATTTTAATGTTACATTATTTTAATTGCATAATTTATGAGTGATTTTATTCACATTATCTGTTTTATTGAGAAGTGCCCAGAGCCCTTGGGAATGGGCATATATAAACAAAATTGCCGTGCCAGTGGTGCTGCCAGTACCGTCACTGCGATCCACGAGATGGGGAATGGGGGGCTGTGGTGAACATGGGTACATAGTGTACTGCTGCCCCGAAACCCAAACCTTCATGTCACAGGAAACCACAATAATAGTCTTGGAGGTCTGCCCCAACTGCCAGTCCGTATTTGTGACTGGGGCCATACAGGTTACCCCGGCACACAAACAGGTGGTGTGGCAAGGTAACTCTCCAACTACTGCACTCACGACTCCATAGATGCAAGTTAGACCATCCTATTTTAGTCCTTATTTTATTCAGCACAATGATAAAAAACAAATGTTGTGCACAGTGGCAGAGTCCAGACCTTTCCCCACACAGTCAACAGTTTTGCGCCTCCCGTGCTTTCTCAAGACTAACACAGGTGAGCATTCAAGCACACTTTATGTGCAATCATTTAGAGAGTAAATGACAAATTGTGAAAAACACATATATAAAACATACTTAAAATGAAAACCTACAACACAGTGCATCACATTCTAAGTGAGTGAATACATAATACATCATGTGTAGAAATATGTGAAAACATTGTTTGTTTTAAAAAAGTGATCAATGGATTGGGAGGGCGCACACTAAATAAAGGCAAGGCCACCATTTAAAATGAATAAATACAAACAACAATCCTCCTTTATTCAAATACCAAAGTACTTTAAAAGAATTATTAAAATGGGGTGTAACCCATGTCCTCTCCAAAGCCCTTCACACAGTGCAATGAAACACTGTATCAAGGAACAGTCACAGATGAATTCTCATTTTACAATAAATGGGAAGTGTTAGTGACCGACGTTTATACTGCCAAAAGCACTCCCTTCTCAATAACTTATCAAGATCCCCCTTCCCCACATGGCCCTCTCTGCAGCCCGAAACTTAAATGTATGTGTATCATCTGTCATCATTACATGCTGTACCAAAGAATTAATTTCATCTTTCCTATCAGTGGCACTAATATGCTCTCTAATTCGATTTCTAAAGTTCCCAATAGACTTGCCAATGTAAAATGCTTCACACAGACATGTAGGTAAATATACTAGAGCCTGAGTCCATTAAGTAATAATATCTTTGATTTCAAAGGTCCAATCTATATCTCTGTTCATGAATGTTTTGCCTTTTTAATACATTTGCGACATGTACTGTATCATTTCCACAGGGGTGTGTGGCATTTAAATTTCTCTGGTTTGCACTGTTTGTTCGTCTTAAACCATGATAACTGTTTGCTACCAAATCATGAATATTAGTGTCCTGTTTATAAATCATCCTAAAGCCCTGCTGGACAACTGTCTAGTTTTTGATCTCAAGAATATGCCAGTGCTTTCTCATGTCTTCGAACACCAAGTGTGCTTCGGGGGGAAAGGTCGTTATAAAATTCAGAGTATCTTCATTTCTCCTGTTGATGTGTTTATAGGTCAATAATTCACCTCTGGATTTCTCCCATGCACAGTTTTTAGCTTGAGTTACCACATTTTCAGGATACCCCCTTTCAAAAAATATGTTGTCTAATTTCAAAGCTCTCTGTTGGAAGCCTTCATCTTTGCTGCAGTTCTGTCTCACTCTATAGTATTGACTTATAGGGACACTGATTTACGTATGCATTGGATGACAGCTGCTGAAGTGTAGAAGTGTTACGATCAGTCTCTTTCCTATATAAGTCTGTAATAAGTTTGCTATTGTCTTTTTTAATTTTAATATTCAGAAAGTCAGTGCTGTTTAAATATACATGGATAGTAAATTTCAGATTTTCATTACTATTTTCTAAATATTGGACAAATTGATCCAGTTCATTTCTGGTTCAAACCCCAGGAAATCTTACTGTATTCTGACAAATGCAGTAAGGTCTCACCATAGGACTGCCCCAGAGCCGAAATGGTTAATAGAACCTATGCTAATAGTGGAATGTTAGGCTCGAGCTCGGTTTTCAAATCACTGTCCCTGGTTGTACTTTCTGCAACCGCCAGACTCTTTACTCCGCTTGCCTCAGTAAGACATCTCCGGACAGTCTCCTTCACTTTCACTGAAAGAAATTTATTTTCTTGGTATTTTCTAAAGTCCTTTGTTTATTTTCGGTTTCTGAAGCACTTTCCTTGGTTCACAGGTAGAAAAGTTTAGATTTAGTGATTTTTTGGTGAGTTTCTTCCGTTCATACTCAGTTTCTCCAACCAGTAAGGAACCAATATTGTTTCTTTATTTTTACAGTTTAATTTAACTCTATTGTAAGGCGGTTTAAAAAAAAAAAAAGAAAAAGTGTTTTTACTGGGGTAACTCTTGGTCTTTTGGTCTATTTTCTATTCAATGTCACAGACCAAGAAACGAATGGACCCCACAGGTTTCTAACATTGTATGGAGTGTGGGGAACCGTTCGCTAAGGCATATTCTCATTTAATTTGTGTTTTTTGTTTGGGGTTTGACCACCTCCAAGAGGACTGTGATATTTGCAAAAACTTCCCTCAGTCGACGCTCGATAGGAGACTTAAGCGACTGCAGGAGAAGATGTCCGATAAGGCTGCTGAACCAACTAAGGCAAACCGGCCACGGGCCAAGTTGAACCGGAGAACCAGCCCTCTGACCAGGGTGATGGTTCTTTTACCAGAAAGTGCCCTGCAGATCCTGCCACTAACCCAGCAACCGGGGAAAAAGAAGGAAAAGCCGGTAACGGTCGAACTGCAACCGAAAGGGGTAGCGGTTCTGACTGCTGAGGAGATAAATGCTATCTGGATAATTCAGGCTTTGCAACCAAGCACTCTGGTCCTGGTTGGGAAGACCCCTTCAGCCCTCCTACACCAGTTCCCAGTTCATTAGAAATTGAACAGGAATGGTTAGCTGATGATGAGGAGGAGGGTCCATATGATGATGATGAGGAGGAGAAGGATGAGGATTATGGGGAGGTTATTAAAGCAGAGGTTTCCCCAGATCCTCACCATTCTGACTCCCCTGATAAAGGACGTGAGGATTTTACCTCTGATTATGCCTTTATTAAACAGGTGGCTCAGTCTCTTGATCTTCCTACACAGGAGTCTACTGATAAGGAGGAAGAACAAGACTATAGAGAGATGATGGAGGTACCTGTCTTGAAGAGGCTGCTGGTACCTGTCCATAAATCTCTTAAGAGGCAGGTTCATCAGATCCTGCAGACTCCTACTTCTGTGCCACCAGTAGATAAAAAGGTAGACAAAAATATTGGGTTGCCAAGGCTGGGGCAGACTTTCTGTTCGGACACCCTAGCCATGAGGGAGTGGTACAGGCTGCTGCCTGTGACAAGACTGGGATTCCCTTGGCTTCTCACCCTCCTGATAAAGATTGAAGGAGGATGGACACCATTGCAAAGAAGACATATCTGGGATCATCTCTCCTTATCAGACAGGCCTCTTATATGGCATACATAGCTAGATACCAGAGAACCTTGTGGGACACGTTTATGGAAATTACTAAGTCTGTGCCAGCCCCTATGGCAGCTGATTTACAAGAAGCTGCAAAGAGGGGCATTGAGGCTTCTAAGGCACAATTCAGACTGTCTGTAGATAATAATGGCACTGCAGCCAGACAGATGGCTTCCTCTATTTCTCTCAGAAGATTTGCTTGGCTTAGGACTACCAACCTGACCCAAGACACACAGTCCAAGGCTTTGGACTTCCCTTGTGAGCCCTCCTCTCTGTTTGGTCAGCAGACAAAGGCTTACATGAAAAAAATGGATGATTACAAAACAGCCTACAAAAGTGCTGCAGCCAAGGAGAGGGCCTTCACCCCTCAGAGAAACCAAGCAAGGGGAGATAGAAGTAGGGGTCAGTATAGGCCTTATTTCTAGCCACAGGCCTACTCTCAGTATCAACAGCAGAGTGGCTATTTCAGAGGCAGGGGTAGAAGAGGTGGAACCCAAACTAGCCCCAGTCACCAACCAGCATTCCAGCCTAAGCAGACACCCTGAGGTATCTGTCCGGGTTGCCTCCCCAGTCCAGATAGGGGGCAGATTGACCCACTACCTCCAGGAATGGCAAACCATCACTATAGACAAATGGGTTCTGGAGGTAGTGGGCCAAGGACTGACCCTCAGTTTCAAGCTACAACCAAGGCTGAGAGCAAGAGTTTTCAGACCATCTTCCCCCTCAGAAACAAAGTTGTTAGAGGAGGAGGTACTGAATCTGCTATCCTTGGGAGCAATAGAACCAGTTCCTCTTGCACAGAGAGGAAAGGGTCTCTGTTCAAGGTACTTCCTCACACTGAAAAAAACAGGGGAGTGGTGACCCATATTAGATCTCAGGCATTTAAACAGGCATCTACTGAAGCCAAAGTTCAAAATGGTAACCCTGAGTACTATCCTCCCAACCCTAAGACAAGGGATTGGTTGGCATCATTGGATTTAAAGGATGCTTACTTCCATATACCCATAAGACAGTCCCACCAAAAATTCCTGAGATTAAGACTGCCATCAGGTCTCTACCAGTTCAAGGCAATGCCTTTTGGACTTACTTCTGCTCCAAGGGTGTTCACAAAAATGTTTGGCTGTGGTTGTGGCACACCTCAGAAGGCAAGGGGCAGTTGTGTTTCCTTCCCTGGACGACTGGCTAGTTGTAGGGCAGTCTCCTTATCAGGTGAAGCAGTTTCTGGCACTGACACAGGCACTTCTCCAGTCTTTGGGGTTCCTGGTCAATCTGAAAAAATCAGTACTACAACCAGTGCAGCTCCTGGAATTCATAGGAGCCGAGCTGCATTCAGTGAAGGGAAAGACTTTCCTCCCACAGTCAAGAGCAAATACCCTGGTTCAGCTGGCGGACACTTTCAAGGCCGAAAGCCTGAGGCCTGCCAGACACTTTCTACAGCTGCTGGGCCATATGGCAGCTTCAATAGCCACAGTGTCAGGAGTGAGATTTCAAATGAGGGATGTCCAGTATCGCCTCAGATTGTACTGGCATCTGAAATCAGACCCATTGTCAAAACTGGTTCCAGTCACACAAACCCTCCTGCAAGCACTGTAGTGGTGGAGGGACATAGACAACCTCAGACAGAGAATTCCTTTCCTTCAGGAGCTTCCTTCCCTGGTGTTAACCACAGATGCTTCCCTACTAGGGTGGGGAGCACACTTTGTGGAGCACACGATTCACGGTACATGGTTCAAACAGGAATCACTGCTTCACATCAACCTGCTAGAGCTCAAGGCAGTCTTTCTAGCACTTTGGGCATTCGCCAATCTGTTACAGGGACAGGTAGTGCAGGTCAGGACAGACAACATGACCATAATGTACTACATAAACAAACAACGGGGCACAAGGTCTGCACCCCTGTGCACAGAAGCCATGAGAATATGGGGTCTTGCTTATTCTCTAGGGCTTGTCTTGTCAGCAGTGCACCTTCCAGGAAAAGGCAATGTGTTAGCAGATGCACTGAGCAGAATAAATCAGAACCATCATGAATGGGCCCTGAACAGGCAGGTGGTACAAGTGATATTCAGGTGGTGGGGCACTCCTGAGATAGACCTTTCCGCAGCCCGAGACAATCACCAGTTTCCCAGATTCTGTTGCAGACCTCCAGTCTTGGCCTCAGTCCCATTGGATGCACTCATTCTGGATTGGACAGGGAAGTTTCTATATGCCTTCCCCATTTCCTTTGCTACTGAGGGTTCTGAACAAGCTCAGATCCCAGCCTGCCACAGTGATCCTCATTGCTCCAGATTAGGCCAGGCAGCCATGGTACCCCCTAGTCCTGGCATTGTCAGTGTCCAGACCAATCAGCCTCCCCAGGAGGCACAGCTTGTTGACTTCTTCCCAGGGCAGGATCCTTTACCCCAGTCTTCAGTCCCTCAGGCTCAAGGCGTGGTTCTTGAGGATCTAGAATATGCTGATCTGCACCTTTCAGAAGGGGTCATCATGGAAGTCCTCAAGGTTTCTAGAAAACCCTCCACCAGGAAGATTTACACATCCAAGTGGAAAAGATTTTCCATTTGGTGTCAAAGGAAAGGTCTGGATCACACTCAGGCAGGTTTACCAGTAGTCCTGGATTACTTGACACACCTCCATTCCCTCGGCCTTCAGCCTTCTACACTCAAGGTGCATTTGGCTGCTGTATCAGCCTATCTGTCGGCAGGCAAGGCATCATGACTGACTTCAGATTCAGTATTTAGAAAATTCTTTAAGGGTTTGCTCCATTTGCACCACCACGTAGGGCTCCGACTCCAGTGTGGGACCTCAACATATGTATTGCACAGTTCATGCAGCCACCTTTTCAGCCTATGTCATCAGCTGACCTCAAATATGTAACCTGGAAGGCTGTCTTCCTAGTTGCATTTACCTCAGTCAGAAGGATCAGTGAGCTTCAGGCTTTGTCCATAGAGACTGATTATATTGCATTTCACAGGGACAAGTTGGTCCTTAGGACCAATAGCAAGTTCCTTCCTAAAGTAGTGTCTAATTTTTATGTCAACCAGTCCATTACACTACCTGTCTTTTTCACTGACCATTCTTCTTCAGGTGAATGTAGGCTGCATAGCCTGGATGTTAAAAGAGCTATCAGTTATTACCTGGAACATACAAAAGGCCACAGAGGGGATAGGACCCAGCTTTTTCGGACTTATGTGGAAGTGGGGAAAGGTAAACCTGCCACAAAGAGGTCCATAGCACATTGGATTGTGGCATGTATCCAGTTTTGCTATAACAAGGTGGGCAAACAACTCCCTCAGGGTTTTAGGGCCCACTCTACGAGAGGAACAGCTGCATCCACAGCAGCCTCTAGGGATATCCCTTTGTTGGAAATCTGTAAAGCAGCTACCTGGAAGTCAGTTCACACATTCACTAAGCATTACTGCCTCGATACTCAGGCTAGAAGTGATGCCAGGTTTGGTACAGCAGTTCTGCAGAGCCTATTTCCTAAGTAGGTCCTCTGCCTGCCTCCAAAGGCAGTGCTTGGGAAGTCTGCATTTGTCAGAATACAGTAAGATTTCCTGGGGTTTGAAGAAAACATTACTTACTATAGTAATCTTGTTTCTTCTAAGGGAATCTTACTGTATTCTGTGCTCCCACCCTCCTTCCCTGCTAGGACCTACAAGGCACTGCATACTGTCTGTACAACTAAAGTTGGAAACCTGTGGGCACCTAGTAGTTTATTGGGCATCTTTGACTTGAGTCTTAGTGATGCCCTCTGTTATTTAAGGGATGTTTTTTTCTTCTAACAGGGGTTCTACTGTTTACCAGTATTCTGTGTAGAACAGTGTCAAAAGCCTTACTGAAACCCAGGTAGGCCACATCCACCGCTCCACCCTGATCCACTTCCCTGGTCACCCAGTCATTTACAGGAAACTGTAATAATAGTCATGGAGGTCTGCCCCAACTACCAGTCTGTATTTGTGACTGGGCCCATACAGGTTACCCCGGCCCACAGACATGTGGAGTGAACAGGCATCCATTAATGCTGCCAGTACTACTCCCTGCACAGCAACCACCATCAAGCACAAGTGGTGTTGCCTCCACTGCATCATGAAGATGATGACAGCATGCCACCCCTGGGCAGTGCTAGTGATGTGGGGCACCCAACAAGGGTGATGAGCCCAAGTTGAACCCCTTTGAGACTGCTGTGGTTGGTACTCTCAGCCAGCAGTCCACTGATGGTGAGGATGATGGTACTGACACCATGGGGGGTGAGTATCCCAGACCACTACTCCACACTGCATACTGCACTGTAGCATGGGCACCACCCAATGGAGCACCCCATCCCGTAGATACTGACCTGCAGCACCGTAATGGAGAAGAGCATACGGGCAGACAGACACTGTTGTAGCCTAATGCACTGCTGGGACCTAGTAAAATGCCCCCTGTGAGGCTGAACCGTGCATATATGCAGAGAAAAGCACCCACATGGCCTGACTAAAGTGTACAGTATAACACATACAATGCTGTAAGATGTCCCCAATTTGCTTTTCACAGATAAACAGACATAACCCAGTGGCAGGGACAAACAACCAGTAACACTGTGTGTCCCACCACAGATCACCAACCTCAGGACACTGGTAATGCACTATGCCTTTTATGCTACTGACACAGATACCAGCATTGGACCACAATGGGACACAGAGCACTACCAGGGGTGCAGATATGGACCCCTGTACCCATCCCAGACACACCACCCAGGCTACGCATTACCAGTTTACCATTACCAACACCACCATCACCCCAGTGTCCAGCACTGACTCCACTGATGGCCACTTTTCAGAACACATGAACACCACCCTGCTTGAATGTGCACCCCTCAACACACGATCGGATACTGACACAGTGCCACATAATGATGTTCCTGATGCCCTTGAGGGGTTGTCATGTCCTGTACTAGCACCCACCAGAAACAGACAACAGACTATACAGCATTTATATCTCAAGGTGCAGCTGTTAGAGTAGCAGAGGGTTTTATAGGCAAGGGCTAGACAATAGGCAATGCTCCAGTTGTGCACGGAGGTCGTGGCATGGGCACAGAGCTTACATGGTGATCTCAGATGCTGATCTCCAGCATGTCAGCAAGAGCCATATCTTGACAAGACAACTGGAGCAGGTGCTTGAAATTTTAGTATTAAAATGCAGAACGAGATAGCACATAGCATATCATAAAAGCGCAAACTCCTTATGTAGGGTACATCAGAGGAGAGAAATGATTTATGATTTTATAACTTAAAAAAACTGATAATTGATGTAATCAGAAGAATAGGACCACTTCTCAGGATTAAATCAAAATGGCAATACGCTGAGGTCAATGTGGCCACTGAAAAAAACTCACATAAACTGCCAGTTTTCTACATGGTGAGATGGAGTTCCATTCCTTGTTTTTCTGTTGTTGGATTTAGTCATTCAACAGTAGACTCTCCCAATAACTGCAGTAAAGCTGTTCCAAGAAGGAACAGGGCATTTCTGGAATATTTCTGTATGAGCACAGTGCTTGTCACCATGGTGACTCAGCTTGGTGCCATCAACGCCCAGCTGGGTACCATGACTGTTGAGCTAGTGGCCATGAATAGCAACATAGGTATACTCAGAAAGGTGATGGAAGGTGCATGAATCAACTAGTGTCAAGCATGCCTGACTGTGGCTTTGCAGCTATTGTACAGGCACAGATATCTAGTCAAGGCTCCCAGCTGAGCCCCCCTGGAATATACAGCCCACAGAGCATTGTATCTGTTGCTCTCTTGGAGAATGTGACACCAGCAACAGTGCAAAACACATGTGGGCAGGGAACCACCTGTGGGTAATAAAGAACATGGCATGGAACAACCATGGCTTCTGCTTCGCTGTTCTCGCTCAAGCCGAATGCGCGTGAAACCACTCTTATACAGCAACTCCGGGGGACATATTAACACACAGTATTACCTGGAGAGTCAGGTTAAAAATCAATACCTAAAGCACAGGTGAGCTCTTGGCTAACCTAGTTCTTAGCCTGTTAGGACTAGATAGATAACAGTTATGAAGTTGACATCTATTTCGTCTGAATACCTGTCCCTGATCTGTCTTGATGATGTAGGACTATGGTGTTAATTCCAGAGACAAAACATTTGCAGCATCCCATCTTCTATTAAATACCCTGTAGCGAGCTGATGTCCCTGCTGGTAATGAAGACAGTGGCTGGGCGGTTCCATATCATAATAGTGATCGCAAAACAGGGATCACTCTTATGGTGAGTGTATATTGCCAAAAAGCAAATTGGCGATATACACGCTACAGCGACCTGTCTTCCGGTTCTGAATAAAGTATTTTTGCAGTGGATGTGTGCCCCCTGCACCTTCCCTCACAGGGGGCTTTGCCCCCTGCATACCCCTGAATTAGGATTCTCAGCTCCAGGGGGGTACATATTGGGGAAGGGAGCAAAAGCTATACCTCACAAAAATTTAAGTGCCACAGCTCACAGCTGCGGAAAAACATAACCCGCTCCCAGACTCGAAGCCAGTACCTGCACTGCCAGAGCCAGCCTCCCACACCACCATGCCACATGGCTAGCTCAGCAGTGACAGGTACACCAGTGCCTTGCAACCCCTTCCCTGTACCTCCCCCTTCCCTCGCTATTCCTCCCTTCCGTTCACCCTTAACCCTACTTGCTTTCGCATACCCTCACTATTCTGCAGGGTAGCCCACAACAAAAGCATCCAAAATGAGTCGCTATAATTCTAGTCCCTCATCTTGGGTCGCTCATATAACATGATACCTGACTGGACGCTATGACTGAAGTAGTGCTCCTGCCATTCTTTTTCTTTGCTTCTGTTGCTTTGAAATTTTGATACAGGAATAACTTGTGGTTCAAGCTTGTCACTGGTCAGTGGTATAGCAGACCTCAACCTTCGGCTCATGAGAAGTTGTGCAGATAAGCCAAGGTTGTCCAATGGTGTGTTACGGTAGTTCAACAGTCCATTGCAGGCATATTGACCACTATATTTAGCTTTGGCTAGAATTTGCTTTGTTATCTGGTTGTATTGCCCTGCAAGTCCATTAGCTCATGGAATATAAGGACTGGCCAGCACATGTCTAATGGCTCAGCTGGTGGTGAATTATTTGAAGTCAGCTGAAGTATACTGGGGACTGTTGTCAGACACTAGCTCCTCACAGACACCATGTTGTGGCATAATGCCTTTCAAATGGTTCACTATTGAGTGTGCTCGGGTATCCACAAGTTGATGCAGCTCAAACAAACCTGCTGTAATAGTCAACAGCAATTAAGTAATTGATACCCTCTAGCACAAACAGGTATGAACCAATGCCTTGCCAAGGTCATTCAGGTATGGCAGTAAGATTCAGAGGTTCTTTGACATTTTCTATTTGACAAGTTTGACATGTGTCACAAATTACCACCAGCCGTTCTATGTCTTTGTTTATGCAAGGCCAGTATACTGTATCTCTGGCACAGTGTTTTCTGGCCGCAATCCCAAAATGCCCTTGATGGATCTGTTACAAAGTCTCTGATCTAAGGTCAGCTGGTGTCACTGTTTTCCCCCATTTAGAGTCAGACCATCTGCATATGCCAGTTCTGCTCACAGATGTCAGAAAGTATGTAAGTCAGGGTGCAACTGCAGTCAATGAGTAGGCCACCCACGAGTAGGCACTTCCGTCAGCAGTTGCATGATGGATTTTGTCTGGGTATGGTTCAGCTGCAGGCATTGCCATCAACACAGTGTGCACTTGGACTTCTAGATTGGGTTCTTCCTAGGCATCCTGTCTAGATTCATACACACTAGACAGTGTATCAGTAATTGGAATGTCCTTGCCTGGCTTGTATATAACTGTGAGGTCACACTTTTGTAAGCACGTCATCATGCATTGCAGATGAAAGGGGTGCAGACAGCAGTGGTTTTGACAGAATATGCTGTAGAGGCTTGTGGTCTGACTCCACTGTTACAGATTGGCCATAAATGTACTGATGAAACTTGTCACACCCAGCAACCATTGCCGACATTTCTTTTTCAATTTGGGCACAGTTTACTTGTACAAGAGTCAGAGCCTGGGAGGTGTAAGCAGCAAGCTTCCCTTCTTGAAGTAGAACAGCACCTAGACCTGCTTGAGAGGCATTCACTTGCAGTACCACTGGTTTGGTTACATCAAAACACTGTAAAATGGGTCAAGGCAGTGTGCATGTTAGTTTTTATTTTCTGAATGCCTTGTCCATATTGGCATCCCAGAACTATTCTGCAGTTCCCTTCAGGCGTGTCTGGAGCAGGGCTGTAGATTGTGCTAATCCTTTGGAGAATTTTGACAGGTAGTTCAAAGTACCAAGTATTGACTCAAGCTCCTTACAAGAATGTAGAGGTCTCATCTTCCTGATGGCACTAAGCTTCTTGCGATCTGGTTTTAGCCCCTCATTGGTGAGCCAATGTCCAAAATAGGTTACCTCTGTCTGACCTATCTGGATTTTATCTGAATTTCATAGATTCATACAAGGAGGTCATCAATGATCACTTCAACACCCTGGAGTCCCTCTATGATTTCATGAGATTTCTTCTGGAACATCTCTTGTGCAGATACTATCCTGAAGGGCACCTGGGTGACGCTCCATCTATCAAATGGTGTGTTGAAACTTGTCAGTCGACTACTTGCCATGTCCAGCTGCAGTTGCCAATATCCTGCCAGGGTGTCACTATCAAAGCAAACAAGGAAGGCAGCTAGACAACGAGGATGGAGCCAAACAATAAAGAATTATTTACAGGAGCGCAGGCAGCTTAGCTTCCCGGTCACAAGTAAACAGAAGGCAATCAACTGTTGCAAAGTTAAAACTCTTTTTAATCTGAGAACGTGATAAAATTCCAAAATGGCATACCAAAGTGCAGCAGGTAAATATCCACCCCCTCCCTCATTCAAAAGTGACCAAACATTTTCATGCTTCTTGCACTTTTCAAGGTAGAAAAAGTGCAAGAAGCACAAAAACGTTTGGTCACTTTTGAATGAAGGAGGGGGTGGATCTTTACCTGCTGCACTTTGGTATGCTGTTTTGGAATTTTATCACGTTCTCAGATTAAAAAGAGTTTTAATTTTGCAACTGTGGATTACCTTCTGTTTATGTGGTGACCAGGAAGCTGAGCTGCCTGCGTTCCTGCCTGAGCATCGAGTACACTGAAATAGCTTGTTCCTGACGGTCTATGTGAAATATCCTCCACTGTGGGCAGCCCATAATATTCAAGCATTATAACTTTGTTGAGGTCACAGGGGTCCATGCAGAGATGGATGTTTCCTGGTTTCTTTTTCTTAACTGGCACCATGGAGCTGACCCATCCTGTGGGCTCTGTCACCTTGATGGCTACCCCCAGCTTTTCCAATCTCAATAGTTTTGCTTTTAGTTTGGCCTTCAGAGCTAATGGTACTCACCCTGGTGCATGATTACAGGTTGGGCTGCTGGTTTTAGGCATAGCGAACAAACTCATTTGCAAACAACCTGGTCCCATAAAAACATCTGAGTATTGGTCTCGTACCACTTTCATTGTCAGGTTTCTATTTACAGGCTCAACAACCATGACTATCTGGATCACTCCTAGGTTTCTACATGCTTTCAGCCATAAGACTGGTGTAGCTGGTGTATCCACAATGTAAAACTGCATCATTTGTGGTTTTCCTTTGTGACTGCACTGTAATCTGCATCTTCACTCTACTTTCAGCTCCCGCTCTCCATGACCAGCTAAATAGGGCATATTTTTGGTTTGCAGAGGGTGCACATTTGCTAACTTTTCTTGATACACCTGGACTGGTATATGCCCGTGGGCATCCTGAATTTGATGTCTGTTTTCATCATACCCATATCTAGTGTGGCATAAGCCTCCTCTGAGATATGTCCTTCTCTGTTGATAGATGCTAGGAAAAACAGGTGGTCTACTGCATCCTCACCATACCTCTTGGTGGTCGCTTGTATTGTGCTTACTTTGTGTAGACTTTTCTGGCATGTTCCCTGACATACACTTGCAAAATTACCATATTTCGTACATGCTTAACAGATTTGACCAGTTACAGAGCACTCTGTCTTTTTGGCATGCTTCTGTCTGCACCTCTGGCACAGTTTTATACCCACTGGAGGTTGCCTCTCTGCTGAACCTTACTCTTCCATCTGTGATGAGTCATTCCTATGTTTGTATTTTGGCTTTCTAGAAATGATGTGTACCGCCTGTTGTACACTGTCCTGCACTGGCATGTCAACATAGGAGGCCTCCTATGCTCATGTGACATTCAGCACAGTTTCTAGCATTAGGACATCTTCTAGAAAGAGCTTTTCCTGCACCTCTTTATGTCGAGTCACCATTAGGGTGCGGTGTTTTATCATATCATCAGTGTCTGCGAAGGCACAGTCCTTTGCTAGCAGACGTAGCTGGGTGAGCCATTAATCCACACTTTCGTCCTGGCCTTGGTTTCTTACATAGAACCATTTCTGTTGTACTGTTGAATTCTATCATGGGTTACAATATGCCTCGAAGTGGGTGAACAGAATGCCTGGCTTCATTTTGTCCTCAGCTGTAAGGCCATGGCTGGCACACCATGCTCTACATATGTCTCTGCCCTTCTGGCCTATACATATTAAAAACTGTGATGCCTTTTGCTCAGCCTTCCTCTTGTCTGCATCTGGGCTGGCAAAAATCAGTTCCATATATTCTTCCTACCTGGCCCAGTTCTGCTACATTACCAGAGTCCAAATCCAATGGAGGCATGTTCTTTGTTCCAGCTGCCATCACACTTCAGGACCCCACTCCTGGTACCACAAAATATCTTCAACTGAATGTTGATAATAAAACTCAGAACTCAACAGTAACATAAACACAGTCAGACTTTATTCTCTGACCTCACTCCACAGTACATCAGCAGCACAGTCCTCCAACAACTTTCTGATACAAAACTTTCCATCTCTTCCTCTTGACCCCAGATAGAGGTGAACTGTCTATTTCAGTCCTTCAAAATATCTAATGCATACATTTAAAGACAAAACCCATATTTAAACATAATATCTTTTTTCTACTGGGGACCCATTTGCTTTGCAGAGATGAAGATGGAAGGTTTGATACCTTTTATTGGACCAACAAGTGTCTTGTACAAAAATGGAATTATACACAAGCTTTTGGGGCCACACAGGTCCCTTTTTCAGGTGAATAGCAAAACTGAGCAACATAAGCAGTATTTATATCCACTGTGGAGCAATTAAAACTCAGGAAGTGAAGTAGGAAGGTGATAAAGGGGACTAGAGATGAAAGTCTAAGATGCAAAATAAAAAAGTGAGAAGAAATGGGGAGGGGGCTAAGTAGGAACAGGTCAGTAGGAGATGAAAGGAAGCTAAAGGGAAGACAAAAGCACGCAGATAGGCTCTGAGATCATTGTAAAGATGTAAATTTATTCTTAATAATATTTCATATTTCATTGACACTCAATAGTAATTAATGTGCCCCAGTTCCAATCCTTCAGATCTCTCTCAATTTCATCAAAGTGAGCTTCCTTGTAGTTAAAGTACTCTGCCCTTATAGTAGATTTGTCAATTGTTTTGCCAGTTGCGATCTCAGTCATATTGCGATCACTACTACCTAGGGGTTCAACAGTCCTACATGAGTTTAGACAGTTGTTAAAGTTTGTGAGTACCACATCCAGCTTGTTTCCTCTAGTGGGCTCTTTTACAATCTGATCTAGTTCACATTTATCCAATATGTTCATCAGATCAGTCCCAAAACAGTTAGTTGATGTTCCGTTATCCCAGTCGATGCTGCTAATATTAGTCTCCCGTTATAATTATGTCCTTGTCGATGAGATTCATGCTCCTGAGACTCCTAAATAGTTTATTAGTGTAGTCTGCATTGCTATCTGGTGGTGTATAGCAAGTTCCAGTAACAACTGGTTTATTTTGGTACTCAGTTCAACCCAGAGAATTCCCACCTGTAACACTTCATCTCACTTAATGTGACTCTGATTTGCCTACTATTAAAGCAGCTTTTGATGTACAAGGCCACACACCCACACACACACACACACACACACACACACACCTTTTTGAATTCCTATATACTTTGTATAATGTATAACCATCTAGCTCATGTCCCCCGTCCGTGGAGTTGTTTGTCCATGTTTCTACTAGTAATATTATGTCGTACACTTTTTCCCAAAGCTTAATTATTAATAAGTCCTTTTTATTATTCAGACTACTGGCATTAAGTGAGATGATATTTAAGGTATTGGTATCCGATGTTTTATGATTATTTGTATCATTCATCTTGATAACTGTGCTAATGTTATCACCTGGAATGCCCCCACATTTAAATCAGTCACTGGCACAGATCCCACCCCCCCCAAGCATCTAGTTTAAATTGTGGCTAATTGTGGTACGGATTCTAATGCCAAGGACAGTGGCTCCTTACCTGCTTAAATGCAGCTAATCCTTTCTGTAATAGTCTCCCTGATCAGTAAAAGTCCTCCAGCTTCTTACAAACTTGAAATTTTCATTTGCTGCCCATCTCTGTAGCAACTGATTATGTCTGTAGATATACCTTGTCCTTGAATTTTTGTTGGTATAAAGGAGTAATATTTCAGAAAAGACTGCATTTCATTCATATTCCTTGAGTAACCTCCCTATGTCATTTATTTCCTTAGTGATCATTTGCTCTGGGGTTCTACCAATATCATTTATTCCTACATGGAAAATGGTTGGGGGGGGGCAGTTTGTTGCTTTTTACTAATTTTTCCATGATATTCCTTACTTTCCTTAATCTGGCACCTGGGGGACAGATAACATGGGTATGTTCTTTATTCGGACTACAAATAGTAGACCATATGTTCCATAAGGTAGAATCTCCTATAACAATAACTTCTCTTGGTTTATTCCTGCAGAGTGGTGTAATGGCCTCAGCTGGTCGCTTGTCTAGGACTGGGGGGCATGCTGGGTTAGTAATAATGGGGGTTTGATCACCATCAGATTCAAGGTGAATTAAAATATAATTCTCATGGGGGATCCCCTGTATTGATTCCTTGGGCTCATTTGCACTCAGAACAGAATCTATCTGAAGTTAGCACACCTTCAGAATAGTTCCTCATGTGCCTTCCCCTTTTAGTCCTCTCATTTACCTGCACAGTATGCCAGTCCTCCTCTAACAGTTTCTCCATGGTTGCTCACTTTCTTTTCCCATTTACCTCACTATTCACTATCCCTGTGGCAGATGGTGTTTCATTCTCACTTCTCTCGATGTGTTTCTGTGGGGTTTATGAATTTTATTTCCCATCTGGTCAAGACTTTGCTTAGACTTATCCAGCCTAGCTGCTGTAGTTTCTAATTCTAGCATGACATCTTTTTTAGGTTTACATTTGTCTCAGATGAATTCACCCACTGTGTTGATGGGCTTAAATAGTTGGTACACTGAGCAACTGATACATTTGAATCCCATGTTCCCATCTAATGTAATAATACTGTCCCCCATAACTTCTACTCATAAGGACCTGCCTTGTAAATTTGGGTTGGATGAGGGCAGAGTTTTCTGGCTTCTCCAGCTGACACTTGCAGATGTTCACACTCACCTCTTCGTGCATCACCTCCACACGCTCAGCTCCACTTGCTAACTGTAGAGCTTAAATAGTGTAGAAGCCAGGAGTAAATGGGTTAGCATGTGCTGCACTCAACAAGTGACACCCAGGTTGAAGCAATTTAAAATAAGTCAGCAGCCTAGATAACGCTGCTGAAACTGTAGTGCCAGCTAACAGCAGTTAAAAAAACAACTAAGAACAATTTAAAATAGTTTCCCTCCAGTTCGTAGTCTCCCCAAGCTAGGTGGGAGACTGCAGTGCCCAAAATCCCCTGGTGCTGTCACCTAACAACCACCACACAAACTGCCAAACTAGCCCTTTTTTGTAGCTTTCTTGTTAGGTTTTTGTTGTTAAGACATACACCGCACACTGTCACTTGGAATCTGTGGGAAGAGTTTGAGCATGCACATAGCCACTGACAGTACGAGTGCTTTTTTTAGATCCATGTATGTTTGATGTCTACACTGGGCAGTTAAACTGACTGCAGGGGAAAGAGAGGCTAGGGGAACCACTGAGAAGGGAGAAAGGGTGGGGAACCTAGCTAGGGCTTCCCTGAGCAGGGGACTAGTAGCAGCAGGGTGGGTAACAGTATGGATGAAGTTTGAATTAGGTTAGAGGAAAAGGATGATGAGGGAGGGCTGACAAAGCCTATATTTAGTATGAAAAATAAAAAAAAATAAGGTGACTAGGGAACTATAAGGGAGAAGAAACAGAAAGAAGCAATGGGGATCAGGAGAAAGTTGCAAAGGGGTTTGCTTTAATGCCAGGAGTCTGGGAAACACAATTAGTGAGCTCCAGACAATGGTGGCAGACACTGAGATGGACCTAGTAGCCATCACAGAAACAGAGAATGACAGTCCCAGGTAATACCATGGTTAGACAAGACAAAGGAAAAGGTAAAGGAGAATATGTAGCCCTATATGTCAGGGAAGGCACAGAAACAGTGGAAGATAGAAACATTGGGGGGACAGTGGGGAAAGAGAATCACTGTGGGTTCATCTCATGGTGGCCTCAAGCAAGAAACTACAGATGAGAGTGCTCTATAGACCTCCATGACAGGGGGAAGAAAGAGATATGGAGCAATGGGCAGAACTAGAAAGGGGGGTGGTAAAGGAGGAGGAGGAGGAGGAGGAGGTGGTGGTGGTGGAAGATCTAAACCTGCCAGATATTGATTGAGACATTATAGTGACCAGGAGCTCTGGAAGTCAGGTTTGCTGGATACGTTGCAGGACTGCCTGCTGGTGCAGATGGATAAGAAACCCTCTCGGCAGGCTGCCATTCTTGATGTGCTGCTCACTAACTCAGAAGTGGTAGGAAGAGTGAGGATGGGAAGCCACTAGGATCCAGCGACCATAACTCTATATGGTGAAACCTGGCCCTTGGGACCAGTAAACCCTCATCAAAGGCTGAATTCTTAGATTTCAGAAGGGCAGACTTCTACTGGTCCAGGACAAGTTAGTTGGAGTGGACAGCATCAGGGATGTGGAGGAAAGATGGGGGACAATCAAGGGGGGCATTCTTGAGGCAACAAAGTCTTGCACAAGAATGGTAATCAAAAGAAATTGGTACAAGAGACTATCATGGTTCTCTGGAAAATTTAGGGAAGCAGTGAGAGCAAAAAGAAGGCCTTCACCAGGTACAAGGTAAAACAAGGGAAGTAGGAATGGGGAGAGTACCAAATGAAAACAAAGGAAACCAAGAAGGTGGTCAGAGAAGCAAAGGCAGACACAGAGATTATGGGGGTATGTGTGATTTTGTATTTCACAGAGATGTGTATTGCAAAGGGGGTCAAGGGATGGGAAAACAGTTCTTTAGATATAGTAGGGAAAAAAGTAAGAAGGGAGGAGGAATTGTTAGGCTAACTGAGGGAGGTAGGATAATTGAGGATTACTGGCAGAAAGCAGCCTTTCTTAATGACTATTTCTGCTCTGTGTTCACAAGGGAAGACAAAGGGCCTCTGCCAAAGAGTGGCATTAAAGCAGCAGTAAGGGAGATATGAGAGATGAGGCAGCAAGTATTTACCAGTGAAAGGGTTTTGGAAAGGGCTAGCAGCTCTAAAGATGAATAAGGCTCTCGGGCCAGACAGGATGCATCTGAGGGTGCTCAAGGAAATGGCAACAGAACTAACTGAACCCCTTGTAGGGTTATTTAGTAGTTCAGTTCAGACAAGGGTAGTTCCAAAAGACTGGAGGGTAGTGGATATAGTCCCACTCCATAAGGAGGGGGGACAAGAAGCAACTGAGTAACTACAGAGCTGTCAGTCTTACCTCTATTGTGGGAAAGTGATGGAGACACTAGTCAGAGAGGATCCCATGGACTGCCTAGAGAGCAAGGGGCTCCAGTATTGTAAGCAGCATGGGTTAATGGCAGGGAGGTCTTGTCAGACCAACCTGATAGTATTCTTTAACTGGGTAATGAGGGCCATGCTGTGGACTTACTCAACTTCAATTTCAGCAAGGCTTCTGACTTGGTGCCTCACAGAAGGTTGCTGAAGAAGCTAGAAGATGTGGGTGCAGCGAAGGACACAATTAGATGGTTGAGAAACTGCTTGGAAGGGAGACAGCAGAATGTTGTAGTAAATGGAGTCAAATCAGAAGAGGGAGCTCACCAGTGGGATATCACAAGGATCAGTCCTGGGTCCCATTCTTTTCAATATGTTCATCAGTGACATGGGAGAAGGAATTCGGGGCAAGATATGTCTTTTCACAGATGACACTAAGCTCTGTGGCAGGGCAGACAGTGAGGAGGGGATTAGGGAGATGTAAGTTGACTTTCAAAGGATAGCAAGATGGTCAAAGATTTGGCAGTTGGAACTCAATACCAGAATGTTCAAGGTGATGCACATAGGGAACAAAAACCCCAGGACAGAGTACTGGATGGGGAGATTAAAGCTGGACATGTCCTCTGAGAAAAGTCATGCCTAGGGGTAATCATCAGTGACTCACTAAAACAAGCAAGCCAGTGCAACAAGGCCTACAGTAAGGAAAACAGGATGCTGGGGTGTATAGGAAGAGGTATTGACAGCAGAAAGAAGGAGGTATTACCATCTAACGATAGAGCACTACTTGTGAGGCTCCACCTGTACTGTACTGTACTGTAAAGACAAGGTGGAGACAGTGCAATGTAGGGTGCCCAAAATGACTGAGGGCCAGCAGGGCAGATCTTACTAGGACTGGCTCAAGGCACTAAACATGTACTCACTGGAATCCAGATGAGAGAGGGGAGATGTGAGAGACCTTCAAGTTCCTGAAAGGAATGAACAGGGTAAGCCGCAAGGAACTATTTAACTTGAGTATGGATCAAAAACATGGGGGCATGAACAGAAAATGATGGGGGCGGTTCAAAAGGAATGTGAGAAAGTTTTATTTTACAGAAAGGCTGGTGGAGCTGTGGAAGTCTGCTAACTGATGGGGTGGGTACCAAAACCATGAATGGTTTCAAACATATCTGGGACAGAGTGTAGGGCTTAGTGGTTGTTCAGGGTGGTAGCGGTAAGGTGGGGAGCATGGGGGTGGATAGTGTCGGTTTGAACCCTGTATGGATGATGGGTCCCAGGTTATGTTTTTCTGGGCAGACTGGATGGACCAGTGATGTTTTTCTGCAATCATTGTCTATGTTTCTATGTTACTTTGTTACTATTTAACTAAGTTATTATAAGGTGGGTGCTCTTCCAGGTGGCTGCAGGGTGTGTGCCCTCAACGACCTTACTTGCAACCAGGTTGTTGTAGATGTCACAGTAGCTCTTGAGCTCATTAGGTCTCTCATGATAAGTGAGGCTGGTTCGTATCCATTGATGGAAAGAAAGTAGCATGGTGCCACCACCCAAAGAAAGACTACAGTGGGCCTAGTGATCTAATGGCACAACTCCTGGGATGGTTTACCTTCCCACTGTAGTCACCCCACCCATGGACCTGTACACAATGGCTGTACAATCCCCAAAAAGCATGCAATTTGTTCTAAACATTTGGAATAAGCAAGGAAAATAGAGAAACACATTTTTCTTTACTTAGACTAGTCTGCCATTTGTTTGGCAGTATATTAAAAATTCAGAGAGGATAAAGATGAGTCCAATGGGTGGAATGTGTTGATGCAATAAGTTATCAACATACGAACATAAGAAATTTGCCAGCAGATAAAGGCCTAGAGGTCTATCAAGTCTGCTCGAATGTGCAGCTAGCACCCCTTATTCTGCAGCTGCCCCTCACTTCCACCCTTCTCCTTCATTAACCCTCCCCCTTGTCCTGTCCCATCCTCATTTGAAGCAGTCCACTGTTCTACTGCATACCATTTCAGCAGGTAACGCATTCCACCCAGCCACCACCCTCTCTGTAAAAAAGTGTCTCCTCATCTCCCTCCTGAACCTTCCTTGCTCCAGTCTCATATCATGGCCCCTGGTGTCCCTCCCCTCCCTTACTTTGAACAGCCCCTCTGTACCTGTCTTATTTATTCCTTTCATGTATTTAAAGGTTTCAATCATGTCACCCCTGTCTCTCCTCTCCTCCAGTGAGTACATGTTCAACTCCTTCAACCTCCTTTCGTATGATAAGTCCCCCAGCCCCTTGATCATCTTTGTCACTCTGCACTGCACCCCCTCCAGTAACTTAATGTCCCTCTTCAGATACGGATGCCAGTACTGCACGCAGTACTCCAGGTGTGGTCTAACTAATGACCTATACAGTGGCAGAATCACCTCCTCCCTCCTCGAGGATATACCCCTTGCAATACAACCCAGCATCTTGTTGGCCTTTGCAGCTGCCTTCCTACATTGTGCCGAGTTGTTCATTGACCCTGTAATGAGCACACCCAGATCTTTCTCCTCCTCTGTCTGGGCTAGCTGCACTCCCCCTAGCTGGTAACTCCTCCTTCATCCCAAAAAGTTGCGGTGGACAAACTGATGTCTGTCTTAGTGATTACTGATTAGCTACTTTATGAAGAAATGTTGAAGAAAAGTGAAGATCTGGACCATATAGGAATACATATCAAGAGGGAAGTGGAGAAGGTTTCATGTTAGAGAAAGGGTGGTGGAGCAGTGGAATAATCTGCCAGCTGATGTAATGGGCACCAAAACTGTCAATGGTTTTAAACATGGCTGGGACAGTGAAGGGCTTAGTGGTTCCTCAGGGTGATAGTGGTGGTGCAGCGAGAATGGGGGTGGATAGTGTGGGTTGTTACCCTGTATGGACAATAGGTTCTGAGTTTGTTAGGATTTATAGGCAGCTTGGATGGACCAGTGGTCATTTTCTGCCTTCATTGTCTGTGTTTCTATATAAGGTGGTCGATATGAGTAACCTTCCTGTAGGGACTACAATTTGCCCAAACAAGATTACTGAAGAATCAAGTAGGATTGAAAGCAATCAACAAATAGACAAAGAAGCAATACATGTCAGTATGTCAAATAGGTTTGATATTTCAATGGAGCAGAATGCACAACACATCAATCAAATGTCTGTGACCTTAACTCCAGTCTTCATTTAATTGGATAAAACATGGTTTCTAACTGTATCACTTGGAATGTGGTTGACTGGAGAATGTAACGGTGGATGCCTCATTTACATTTTTGAGGAGTATTATACAGTAGTGCTACAAAAGACATGATAAAGTAAAAGACTATAATGCCTTTCATTTAAAAGCAAGGATGATTAATGAGTTAAGAGCTGTTGCAGGTGTAGCCCTATTTTGCAGTCTGAAGAGAAATCTTAGGGCAATTGAACTGAAGCATTATTATGATAATATTCAAATACTCATTGACAGTGAACTGAAATATTTTTAATTTTATTTCTTATTAATTTTACTCAACAAATACATGCTACCAAGACACTATTATACTGATAACATCAGGACACACTTTCAATACATAACAATAGATATTGAAAACAATCCAGTATATGGTCCCATAATATTTAAATATTTTAATGCATGGAACGGTAATATCGATCATAAGCATGCAAATCTAGACACGTTAGAGTTGCCTAATGAGTTAAACATTGACACCAGGCAATCAACAAGGAATGCAAGTATTGTAAATGTAATGAAAATGGTAAATAGCTTTCATCTCTGATGTTTAATGAAGTCGTGATAATACTCAGCAGAAGAACTAAAGGAGGCCACAATGGAGAATTCCCATTTATAGGACCGGGGTGGAGGGGTCTCATATTGAGTATGTATGGACCAGCACATTAGTTCTGGACAAAATTATAGACCTAAGTGTCATTACCAGGTCTGAGATTGACCATATGCCCACAGCACTCTTGTTAAATCTTCAAATGACTCAAGCTCCTTTTCTCCTAATATAAACCACATTGTTGAAATTATGAGTAAAAACAGACTATACTGGGATCCGAATAAAAAAGAGAACATCGCTTGTGTTTTTACAAACCATGGAAATAATGCATGCAAAAGGAAAGATGTTGGGAGGCCAAAAAGTAAATGAGTCATACCAGAAACTTCTTGAAATTTTTAATGCTAAAGAATCACTAATGTATAAGCAAGTTAATAACAACATACAGGAAACATGATTCAATACCAGTTGTGTAAATGGAAAAAAAAAAACTTAACCATCTCCTAAGACAAACACAAATGAACCCTATAAGGGAAATGTCACTATTTCAAACAAGAAAAGGAAAAGATACACAACACATTTCTGAATAAAGGAGTGAATGTGACATCAGAAAAGTTTGTGAGCCAAAATAAAGTCTGCTACTGAAACCAGAAAAATAAAGTTATATTGGCAATTAGTGGCTAAAGGTCCTGGACAGTTGGCTACTAATGTAGCTGCACAAACTGACCAAGCAACATGGTTAGATCACTATCAATTAATCTTTCAAAGTATACCTAAAGAAGAGAGAGAGAGCTGCTGAAACTGCTGTTATTGATAACATAAACAATAAGAACATGTCTTTTACAGAACAGGAGATAGTATCAGTGTTTAATACATTTCAGAATAACAAAGTACCAGGGCCTAGTAAAATACCTTGTGATGCTTACAAAGTAAATCCAAATTGGTGTGCTTCAATTCTAATATATCTATATATATATATATATATATATATATATATATATATATATAAAATATATATATATATATATATATATTCATAACAAAAAAAACTCTGTTAATGTATCAGTTAGGGTTGTTTACAGCGACAAAAACAGGAAATTCAGTGTTGGGGTTCAAACCTAACCTTCCCCATCCCCCACCACACACACACACACACACACACACACACACACACACATACATGCAAGTAGGAAGGACCAAGGCAACACAATCAATCACAGACCCAGGGGGAGGGAAGGAGGGAGTGTCATGTGGGAGAAATGAGTAATCTTATGGAGTGGCTTTAGAGAAGGATATACCCATTCCCCTAGTAAGTAATGTGGAGGTGTTACACACTTAGAATGTAAAAAAAATGTCTGTTGCTGTATTGGTCTTTGTACAATAAGATGCACAAAATAGGTGATTTAATACCTTTTAATGGACCAACAAAGTTTTACAGTAGGAAACTTCGAGCTTACAAACCCACAAGGTTCTTCTTCAGAAGGAAAATGGCAGGTTTCTGAAGAGCAAAGTTTAAAATACCCAGAGCTTAAACATTTTGCACATGAATGTGACAGATTAGAGATGAGAAAATATTCTTAAAAACTCTAGTTCTGTGTAGGTTAAATGTCACTGAAGGACTGTTATGTAGAAGAAGTGCCATAAATTAAACTGATCAGTTTTAGAGAAGTAATTAGCTAGAGTGCACAACCTAGAGATACGGAAAACTCCACAGAGAGAAAGCAGTGTGAAGGTCAAATGCCAGAAAAATAATAATGCTATGCAGATGTAATGTTGTCCAATGTTGAAATCTTTCTAAAGCCAAGAAAAAATGAACACTGTGTGTGTGTGTGTGTGTGTGTGTGTGTGTGTTTATCTGTGTCCATGTGCAAGCCCTTCACGGAATTCGAGACACACTCTAATTACATTTTTAATGCTGACACTGGCTAAACATGTTTTTGTTTGCAACTATGTGTTTATTTGCCATATAATTAGTGAATATTAGCGTGCACTGTTTAAACATGTACTGTCTCTAACCTTGTGTTCATTTGTCATGTTATTTGTGAACATTAAAGCAGTAACTGGAAACGAGACACCTAGTAAATAGGACTCTGTAGCCCTGCTGGTGTCAGTGTACCAACATATGCCTGTATAAAAAACAACATTTTCTACTACTAAATAACAGATCTGCATGTGTAAATTTAAAACCCATGAGATCCCCACTCACCAGTTAGAAACAAACCTGTAAAAACAGAGTCATCTAGACTAGGTGGAACCATTCTCTATATATGCAATCTTATAAACCTGTAGAAACAAATATCTATCCATATACTGTACCTAAAACAAAACAAATAAAAAAACCCAACAAAAAAAACATTTCAAACGGTGTAATGTGTCATGAAACTTGTGTCCTGATTCATACCATACTCCACCAAGTTCAAAAGGAAAATAAGCTTAACCTCACACGCTCGCCTATGTAGTGTATTTTTGAAATGTCCTTTGAGAAACAGGACAGAGAGGTCAGAGATAGAATGATCAGAATGAGAGAAATGTTGCCCCAGTGGTTTTTCAGTCTTTTTCATTTTAATATCATGTCTGTGTGAGTTCATACGGGTCCGAAGAGGTTGTCCAGTTTCCCCAACATAACCTGTATGTGGACATTTCTTGCATTGGATGTAATAAACAACATTCTGAGATACACATGTATAATTACCCTGTACCGTGAACTGTCTGTTTTGGGGTGGGTTGATAAAATTTGAAGTGGAAATGTGGTCACATGTCATAAGTAGTCATTGCAGGGTCTCGTGCCACCCAGTGTTCTGTTACTTTGGTCAGCAATACGTTTGCTCCTGACAATCAGGTTGGATAAATTAGGTGGTTGTTTGAAAGACAGTAGAGGTAGTTCTTAGAAAACACATTTCAGGGTGTCATCTTCACTAAATATTGATTGGAGGTCCTTAATAATTTTATGTAGTGGCTCCAGATCTGGGTTGTATGCGACACCAAGGGTATCCAGTTGGTAGTAGTCTTTTCTTTGTATTGTAGTACTCTTGGTATCTGCAGAGCACGTTCCACCACTCTGTCAATTTCTCTAGAGGAATGTCCCTGCCCAATAAATGTATTTTTCAGTGTGGCCAGGTGTTTATCTCTGACCTCCTCACTCAAACAGATACAGTGGTATCGAAGCACTTGATGGTACATAACATATTTTTTTTTAATGTACCTAAAGTGATTGCTGTCTCTATGTAAGTACCTTTGTCTGTTGGTTTTCTGTAAATACAGGTCTGCAAGATTCCATTTCTGATGCTAACTGTGGTGTCCAAGAAATTCACACTGGTGTCAGAGTACTCCAGGGAGTGTTTAATGGATGGATGGGGGTTGTTAAGTTCCTGATGAAATCCTTTAAATGCACAGGTACCATCTGTCCAAACTATAAATACATCATCAATATAACAAAAATAAGCAAGTGGTTTGTGTGTACATTGTTTGCGCGGAAATCCTCTTCCAAGTTCACCAGGAATAGGTTGGCATACTGTGAAGCTATCCTGGTGCCCATTGCTGTTCCCATAGTTTGAGCATAATGTTTACCATTAAAGCTGAAGTTGTGGGTCAGAATAAATTCAATAAGCCGCGCAATTAATTTTGGATGGATGTCGTGGTGCTGTCCTTTAATCTTGTAGATATTTAAGACAGGCCAAAATGCTATCAGTATGTGTGATATTAGTGTAGGGAGAGGTTACATCCATCATGGCTAATATGGTATTAGGTGGTAAGTCCCTAAAAACAAACAGTTTTCGCAAGACACTTAGAACGGGGATGGCTGGGGAGTTCCACAGGAGGGGTGGGGCTCACCAGCCGCTCTGATGACCATGATAGGTGAAATGCTGGTTTGCTCCACAAAAGCACGTCCTGTACAAAAATGGAGGAAATGGGATAGATGAAGTCCCCTATCCCACCATGCCCACCTGGGCTCCATGAGAGGCTCTAGACCTACAGAGCAGGGTGAGGGTGTCAGTTAAGAAAACAGAATTTTTTCATCCTGAACAATGAGATCATTCTACGAAAAAAAAATAGAATTTGAGGGGGCTTCAGCCCCCTGTATCCCCTTGAAGATTCCCATGCTGGGCTGCCTGTCTTGTCTCTCCCTCTCAAACTACAATTAAATGAGGAAAAGTGCAGTTTTACATTTTGGATATAACAATCCTATGGGTGTATACAGACACAGTTTGATGCCTTATTGATAACATTATCCATTCTGGAGCACCTGAGTCCCTCACTGGCATGCTTTACCTAAATGCACAGTCATATCCGCCGAGATCTGTTGCGAGATCGCTACTACACACTCCTCTTTGTGCTACTAAAATGGGAGAAACAAGCTTTCGCCTTAGCGGTGCAAGACTCTGGAACTCCCTCCCTGCCCACATAAGATTTTCCCAGTCACGCCAGACCTTTAAGAAGGACCTTCCCTCTTTTCTCCTTGCCAATGACAGATGCTCCCGTGGTGCACCTGACTCTCCCCTCTACCCTTTTACCCAAAGTATTCCTGCACCTATGACTCCTAGTACTTGAAATATTTTGCTTGTCACTTGTTTTGCTTATATGTTTGCATCCTTTGTCATGTGTGCTAATGCTGGAATTTCAATTTATCTTTTTCTCCTTTGTTGTATTATCTCTTACATTTGTATCCTGCCTTCTCTTGCTTTGTAACTCTCCCGGGTCATGCTTGAAAATAGACAGTCTCTGTCTAGTGCACCTACCTGGTAAACAAAAACTAAATAAATAAACATAAAGGTAGCATGATATAATAGCGCTAGGGATTGGGTGCCTACAATAACGGCAACCCAATCCCCAGTGCATGTGTCGAGGGCTTCCATAAGGTAGGGTGGCTGGATGGGGGGGGTCGGCGAATATAGCGATGGGATGTCACTATACGTACGCATGTGGGGGGGAGTAAGCATGCACAGCGAGTGGCGGGAATGAATGTGAGGGGTGGTGCCACAGTGGGTTGCCAAGCTGACCCCGTGGTGTGGTGGATGGTTTGGCGGCATTGGTCGGCAGGGTACTGGGTTCAGGTCCGGGCGCTGGTGAGTTTTTGTTGCGCCTGAATAGAACCTTTTTTAAAAAAAATGTTTTCACCCCCGACATGCACTCCCTGGAGTTGAGACTCCTTAAGTAGGGGGTGCAAGGGGGAAAAGCCCCCCCCGCATAAAACATTAAAAACCCAAGTCCCTCGCTGTTTTGCTGTGCGCCGGGGTGTCAGAGTGCAAATAAATTTTCGTCACTCTTGACTTCTGGATAATGGTGATCGCCTTTAGGCTTTCGCCGATATCACATAGATCCAAAAATAAATGGTCATAGATGTCACAAACGCACTCAGCAGGTCAGGCCCTCTGCTCCCACAGTGCAAACCTCAGAGCACAATAGTGTGAACAGGTAACAGATGGGGTAACCCTCCTGTCTGCTTTTGGGTCCGAATCACCTTTAGTCTCAAGTTCTGGGGGGATTCAAACTGTAAACCTTATGCTAGTGTACCCAAATGTACAGGCTCAGATACATACCCTCTTCAGGGATTGTGGTACAATCTTCCGCGTGATGAACACCTATATAAAAAAAAGGATAGTCAGTGGTGTCACTAGTTCTCCCCTTAGTTCTTTTAGAATTCTGGGGTGAATCCACCTGCTTTGTCCACCTTCAGTTTTAGGAGTTCTTTCAGAACCCTTTCTTCTCTGAAAGGACTGGTATTGATCCCCCCAATCCAGAGTGCTTCTATTGATCGGATTAGGTACCTCCCCCTCCTCTTCTTTTGTGAATACTGAGCAGAAGCATTCATTCAGTATCCCTGCTTTTTCACTGTTCCTCTCTGCACACCCACCCTCCCCTTTATTAATAGTTAATGGTTAATGGTTAGTAGTGGATCTATGGACTTATTTAAAAATCACTAGCTATTCTTATGGTAGAAGGTAACACCAGAAAGTTCCACTAATATGTGGCAAGTCTCAATAGGTTTATACCTCCTGACTTGTACCATTGCTATGAAACTATGAACCTCACCAGCTCCCCTCTTTGGTCTCCAGTTCTGTCAGGTGAAGTAATTACTTGGAAGCCTTGTCCTCCTCCGAAGTCCCTCCTGTGGAGTTAAACGCCAGGTTACTTGTCCAGGGAACAGTAAGGGGTAAACTAAGACTAGAAAGGAGTTTTGGTCTCAAAGAGGTTCCAGTGGTGGGAAGTTAACTTGAGGGAGATCAAAGGAGCATCTCGAGTCAGGTCCAGGGGTTCTAGAAACAGAAGTATAACAAGAAAAATCGAAATGGAGCACGTTTACTGCTGCTAGTTAAAAAGGTGGCTTAGGCATCTCTGATCTCAAGCTAAACTACTGAATGGCATGAATTACTCCACTTATTATAACTTTGAAAAATGATACAGAAAGAGATTGTCTCATATTTGAAAATGTAGCTCTCTTTGTCACAGATATAGGGGCCCTAATTTGTGCAGAGTTAACACCACAAATTATTAAAAGGGGAACAGTCAGCATTAAGAGCTGCACACCCAAATACAGGGTTGGCTGGAAGCAGCTCTTTTATTGCATTTACCAAAACAGGCAAAACAAAAACAACATACTGTATATACTTAATTACTACCCTACTGACAGTGGCAAAGAAAGTAATTACTAGGCTGTGGCGTCAGTCGACTCTGCCCTCCCTCAGATGTTGGAAAGATACAGTCTACGATATATACAAAATGAAAAGCTTGACAGCATCTCTACAGGACAGAACCCCAGTCCTACTGAACAGATGGACAATTTGGTTTCTCTATATGGCCCCCCTTAGACTGGATTTGATCCCTTAAGGCGGGGGATGGAGGGAATTGTTGTTCCTCTCAGCCCTCCTTAATATCTACTGCGATGAATAACGACAAGGGTCTGTTATAATGTAAGCTTTCCATACTCATTCAGATCATGATCACAGGTCCTGATTCAGCAAAGACTCTTCCTACCCTCTGCCCATTGAGATAACAACATGTTTTACTAGGCTCTGACACTGCACCAAACCTAAAGGTTCTGTTTATTTCCATGGAAAAGCTCCAAACTAGAACTTGCTTACCAGGTGTACCATCTGATATTTGTATTGAAATTGTACCCATGTAAAAAGAAAAGCAATAAAAATTACAGTTTCAAAAAAAAAATACATAGGGCTGGTCCCAAATGTTCACTTTGTATGCAGACATTTATTTTTTTTTAACTTACTGTTTACTGCAGTATAGTAGATTGTATTACTGTTTACTGCAGTATAGTAGATTGCATCAGATTGATTCTGCTGACTTCCAAGCTGAATTTTTCTGTAACTACAAATCCCAGAATCCCCTCCAGCTGACATCAGAGCAGGGCTGCAGTAGTGGGAGATTTAATAGCCTGCAATGCATGTTAGAACTTTTATAAGCTGCCAGCCAGGTGGTGTGGCTAGCTGAGGTGAGGACCTTGCCGGTCGACACACCAGTGATTGGGGCTTGGCAATGAACAGGGGTTGTTGCTCAGAGGTTGACCAGGGGATGGAAAAAAAATTGAGCGTCCTCTGGCGGCTCTCCTCCTTTGTAGTGCGGGAACAGTGCGTACTGCTGCTCAATCATCTCCTAGCGGAGGCTAGATGGTGGAACAGTGGTCGCTCACCTGGCTGGCCAGATGCAGGTTGCTGATGCATGCTGCATCTTTATGCAGTACATGTGCACCACAGTATGCATGCCGGCCAGAGGAGAAAAGCTATGGGTAAAACAGCTTGGGCAGGCAGGATGATGGTGACATACATTGCAGGTTCTGCACCGCCCAAAAAGGCATCCACCCACCCATGGAAGTTCAAGAAGTGAAGGTAAGTCCTGGGTTGGGTAGGTGATTGGGCTGGGGTAGCCACTGGATAGGAGCCACCCAAGTGTCAGACAGAAAAGCAGAAGATGGAAAGAACTTTCATAAGCTCTGATCAGATGAATGCCAGTCCTGTTGTTCTCCTAGGGATATGTACAGTCCTCTGTGACTGCATGAAGCTCAGGGAGGACAGCAGGACAAGCAAACAGAAGATCAGAGCTTATAAAAACTCTAACAGACACTGCAGGCTATTGAATCTCTCACTGCTGCAGTCCTGCTCTGATGTCATCTGCAGGGGATTCTGGGGTTTGTAGTTACAGAAAATGTCAGCTTGGAAGACAGCAGAATCCATCTGATACAATCTACTATGCAGCAGTAATCAATAAGTTAATAAAAAATGTTTTGCACACAAGTGCAAATTGGGACCAGCTCCACACCTTGGTGCGGGCTCTTAGAGGTAACTGTTCCCTTTTAAGGTAAAGACAACCCTTAGGCCAGAAACACACTAATGATCTGCTAACAGATCATTCAGAGATTCCACCACCACAATAACATTATCTTACTGAGCCCCAATTAGGGCATGTAAAGATTTACTACTGGACAGGTAGACACCATATTTCCCAGATGGGAGAGACAAGGTTTTGCCAGACTGGGCACGTCTTTACACGAGGGGAGACTAAAACATTACAGCAATTATAACAAGTAGCAGGTCTTCAGAACAGAGGCTTGTGTTTGCAACTAAAACATTTTGTACTCCTCGGCCCCCTAGTAAATCAGTCAACAAACTGTTAGAATATGCAGGAAATTCTGCTCAGGAGACTGCAACTTAAAGCAGCAGTGCATGTTAAGGTGAAAATTCTCACCAATGTAGGCAATGGCACATGATAGGGTGCGCATCTAGTTAAACTGACACATGCCCTGGGTGTGTTGTGAGGCACAAGGCCCCAGGCCTAGAGCCTTCAACTACCCAGGAAGTATGTTGATTCAGCTTGATGCATACTATGGAGTGTGACATTGTGCTCAAAATGAGTAATTTTATTTTAAATGTTCGTAAAAATAAAAAACAGGTATACATATTAAAAAAAGTAATATTTGCATACGTTTTTACTCAACTACAGTAGTTCTTCTGCCTGCTGGAACTACATATATTTCTGTTTTGCCTTTGGGTTAAATGTCCTGATGAGGACACTGTTGTTGTAGTTCTCTGCTGTAGTTCTTGCTGGTTGCCAGTACTTGTTCTGGTCAGTTGCAGTCCTTGTTTTAACGGAAACTGTCAGTGGGTGCTGGGATATTAGTAGGATTTGTGCTGGAATTGGGAGTTTGTTGCAGTTGGGTCCTAAGTCACTGTCTCTCTTCCCCCCCCACCCCACATGGCCTGGACAGCTGCAGAATGGTGGTTACTGGGTCACAAGTCAACGTCTCTCCCTCCACTCCACACTCCCTGATCTCTGGCTATGCTTTTGCAGTTTTTTTTTGTTGTTAATTACAAGAGAGCCCATAAACTGCACTTCAATTGGGAGTTGGGACATCCATGGGACTGCTGTGGGACTCGGCATTGGAAGAAGAGACAGTAGTGAGGAGTGCAAGATGGCAGTGATTGAGAATGGCACACATGGTAAAAATGGTTTAAAACAAATAAACTGCAGCAAACACACATGCTGCAGAACCTAAAACGATAGTTTTTTTACTTAAAAAAGCTAAAAAAAACTAGCTAGCGCCAAGAGTTAGTGACAGCCTGCTCAGTCCAGCCATCTCTCCTCTGTTCATACTCATTATCTGACTCTACTACAGCAGTATAATCACATGAATGCTTTCCACGCTGCAAATAAAGAAGAAATAATCTCCAAGTGAGAAAACCAGGCTGGTTGTTGTACCAAGTAGGTATAGTTACTTCGTAATGAGTGAACGCGAAGCTCAAATGCTCTATGACATCACTGTACAGGTGTGAGAACCGACTTGTTCTTCACACTGTTTTTGTTTTTACTTTTTTTATGATATACACTAAGCATCTTTTTCAGACATGAATCTTTGACTTACTAGATTGCTGATAAGGCCATTCTGGCAAGGTTGGCGTACTACGATAAAATCCAAAGAACTGCAGGGTAACAACAAAACAAGTCCATAAAACTAACAGTCCTTAACTTGAACCACACATGGGGACTTTGAAATTGTAACTGTTAGTTCTGTCCTGTCTGTCTGCCATTAAACAAAAAATAATCAGGCCCTCTGAAACCACTAGCCTTACTACTGATGCCCCATCTAAACAGAATACTGATCTTCCATCTAGATGCCTCACTGACCCTGAACCTCACTCCTCCAAGGATCTGTCTGTCTGAGTAATGCTCACACCTCACAGCTGCACTCATGATTGCTTTGAGGAACGTTCTAATGTTGGCAACAGTTTTTTAGATACACCAAAAAAAGGTGCTTAGCATATACTGTAATAAGATTCCTGCACTGTCCGTCATATTAGAAATCCCATTGTGAGTTTGACGGGTACCTAATTGCATTGGGGCTTGGTAAGAGAACTCTGATGTCTCCTGTCTGGAAAACCAAAGTCTACAGGAACTAAATGGTTTCTTTTTCCTTTATAAATATATTTTGGATGGCAATGCAGGTATACAAGTTAAAAAAAATGTGCTAGCTAGCCCAGTAGAAGGGAGACCTACAAAAGTCCTACGAGAAGAGAATGAAGGATCTCAGCATTTAGTAGTAGTAGTAAGTTTATTTGTATACAGGTAACAAAACATGTTGACACAAACATACCCTTAGGGCAAAAATAGCCCTATTTACAAGGTGGTTCTGTTTGTTCAAAAGTTTCAAATTTGTAGAAATTGCAATATGACATAACATACTATACAGACAATGCCCTGGTATAAGTACAACACATTGTAATTAAGTATATACAAAAAAGATTGCTAGTGTTTCATATTATACAAGTGCATGGTGTGCTCTATTCTTGTTTCATTGCTGTTAAGAATATCTCTGGTTTGGAGACCAATTTCTTGATTCCTGGATTGATGTTATTCCGAAGATGTGCCACTGTTTGTATAAATGTCATTTCCCCGTATCTATTCTTGTAGTTCCTAGTTTTATTGTGCCTAACATTGTATTTGTGTTCAACTTTTTGCAATCTATTTACCAGTACTATTGGTTTGTTTTGATTCAGCGTGATATTTATCAGACCTGTCCAAAGCAATTTCCTTGTATTTACACCCAGGAAGAGAGGAGGGAGGAGGGGGCATGATAGAGATCTATTAAGTACCTCACAGGGGTGAACAGGGTACAAGAGGAAAGGAGAGTCTATTTCAGCTGAGGAAGTGCACTAGGGCAAGACGGCATGCAATGAAGCTGGAAGGGGGGACATTTAAGAGGGATATGAGGAAGTCCTACTTCAATGGAAGAGTGGTGGACATATGCAATAGTCTGCCAGCAGAGGTGGTGGGCTTCAAACGTGCATGAGATAAGCATACGGGACTATTGTTCAACAGGCAGAGAGGAGGGAGAATCGCCAGAGACCAGATAGGATCTGTGGAAACATAACAGACAGGGATAATCTGGGCAGACTGGGTGGGCCTCCCGGTCCTTTTATGCCAACAGTTCCTATGTTTCTATGTTTTAGTAGTGCTGTGGTGGCACTACTGCTTGCTATGCCAGCAACCTGAGTCTGGGAATGGATTCCGGTCGCTTTGGGGGCAGCCAAGATGGAGGGTGGGAGGATTGAGCATCCCAAGGATAAATCCTCTCCCTCAGGGAGCGGTCGATGCTGCATCACACTACTTGACTGCCACCTGGTGGAGCTCAGGTCGCAGCACAGTAGGAGCACATAGATGGGGAGAGGTGCAGACGTCAAGCACGCATGTGTGCATGTCATTGCACGCTGGTATGTGCAGGGAGAAAACCAGGAGCTGAAGGAAAAATCCCTGCTCCACTGCTGCATTGGCAACCCCTGCAGACCCATGCACAAATTACATGGCAAGCCACACACCACTATTGTGGTTCTGGGCAAGTGGGGGATAACTGGTAAGTCCATGAGAAGGTCAGAGACAGGGTTGAAAGCTTGCCGTCATGTGAGCCAGGAGACAAGGAAAAAGCTAGATAAAAAAAAAAAAAAGAAGAAATGCAGGTTATACATGTAATAACAAGCCCCTTCTGGGTATGCATTATATGATTTTATTTCATGTTTCAGGGGTGTAGTAAGGCACAAGGCCGAAGACCAAGTGCCCTTACACCCCTGGGAAGTGTATTAAAATCCCATAAGTAGGATAATCTATAATTATAGTTAGGCTAATACAGGATTGTAATGCATGCCCAAGGGGTGTAGTAAGGCATAAGTCTGAAGGTTGAGTGTCCTTATACACTTGGGAAGTGCATTAAAATCCTATGATGCATACCCTGGAGAGGCTTATTACACATATAAAAGGACTGTAAGTAGTTTTTTTTTTGGGGGGGGGGGAATGAGATTTGGCACCTGACTGTGCATTTATAGGGATTTATTGCACAATCAGGTGATGTCTCTCAGCTAATGAAATTTCAGGATTTTTTCTTGCCATTTTATAAAACAGTAAAAAAAAATGCATATTATATATGTTGCATGATTATATGAACAGCTGTTGATCTGCAAGTACAGATAGGTGCTACAGGCCAGCAATGAAACAGATACATACAAGAGCAACTGGACAACAAGCCACACCAACAGACGTGAGGGTGAGTGGTGAATATATCTATTAATGGACACAATAGGACAAGGACTTACATACTTCCACTACAAAAACATGACAACTGAACTCTACTGTGAAATCCTGTCACAAAGGCATACCGTAAATATGGTGATATGCTCTGTTCCAGGCTTTGGTATATGTGGCATAAAATGCCAATAAAAAATTTAAGAAAAACTATACCAACTGTAAAGTATATGCCCATGTGGTTGTATTTCTCCAGAGAGAGAACAATGTGATTTGCATGTAGAGGCATTCGCCTGAAATTAAATGATTTTCTCAACAGGGCCATTAATGAGAAAATTGTTAGGCACAATAGGAGAAGAAAGGAGTTTTCTCCAGCTGGATTGAAGGGGCGGTTGAATCTATATTGAAAGATAGTCGTTAACCTGACAAATGGGAGAATATTTTCTGTGTGTGTGTGTGCGTAGAGGGGTCTTACTTCTCAACTGTTCAGCTGGAAGGACTGAATCACAAAGGTATGTCATATAGCCTGCTCAAGGTTAACCTGTGAGTCACTGACTGTGGTGGGATTCAAACCTGGAATCTTCCATTTCACAGTTCAGTGTTCCACCCACAAGAACTACACAGGCTTCTTAATGGTGTGAACCTGCTCTATTTCTTCCACAGTTACACCAGGGGACACTGCAGCCTTTCCTTACCCCTACCTTCACCTTGGAGGGCAGGCTGCCAACTAGCGATGCAACTGGTGTTTCTAATACATCACTGGTGTGGCTGTGGCAGTGTACCTAACACTCTGCAACCCTAAACACATCTCACCCCATTGATGCTCTTTGCTCCCTGTAACAGAGGGTCAGGAACCCCAGATCTTTTTTTTTTCTCTAGTATGTCAATTTAGTGCTCATGAAAGGTGCTGGACTGGTAGCACTGGAAACTGAAGTCCTCTGTTTATCCACATGACAGGTACAGCACAGGCGATCACAGTGCAAGCTTCCCAACACTGCTCAGTCAATGTGTCTCCACCCTATTATGGAGGGATCACCATGTAGGTGAGAGGGTCGACTTCATGCCCATTTAGTCCTTGGCGTCTCATGTGAGACTGTCAACAAGGGTGCCAATTAGTGCCAGCTGCATTGGTGGTTTTGTGATGTGCACACTTGCCGATTGGGAACTGGACTGAGACTGCGACAACTAATTTCACGTAGGCCACTAAGCAACCCCTCATGTGATAATGGCTTTTGGCCAGTACCAACCTGGGCTTTATTTGAACCAGTGACCTATAGGTGAAAGGCTCTTTAACCCACTACCAATCCACTGAGCCATCCAGTACCCAGAGGAACCCCAAATCTTAACAAAATCTCAAGGTATTACTGTAATACCAGCATTAAAAGTCATTTTTATGGCTGCATGGTGATGTCACCATGCTGATGTATTGCTATGAGTAGGAGAAAGAAAAGGGACTGTGGAAGCACGTGACTGTATAAATCCATTGAGGGAGTCCACAGTGGTGTAGTCAGTGCTGGTCTGTTGTTTCCATAGCGGCCCCTCCCCTCTGTGGCTGCACTAGTCCCTCCTCTCCCTGCCCTTCGGCGGATGCACTATTTTGTAGCTGCCCATCAGTTCTGCAAGAGCCTGCCATGCCCAAGATGGCCGATGTGAGCTCGGTGCACATGTGCAATTATTGCAGCTGTGATGCGCATGCATATGCGCAAAAGAGCCTGCTGTGCCCAAGATGGCCACTGTGAGCTCTGTGTGCATGCATGAGTATTGCAGCCGCTATGCACATGACACTGTGTTAATGCATAGCAGCCACATTGGCTTTGACCAGAGTTTGTTTAACAATCTTATCACACAAGATAGGTCCACTGAGATGTACCATCTTATTTTCAGTGGGGAGAGTGGTTCTACCCAATTTCACAACATTTAATCACAGGGAGGTTAACCGTGACTTGCAGTGAGTCTATGAGCTGTAGTGGGAGTCAAACCTGTGCTCTTCTGTTTCCCTGTTAATTGCATCATCCACTAGTCCATAGTGCTAGTGTTATCCAAACTGTGCTCCTTCAGTGCAGCAAAATACGACACTGTTCAAGTCACATTTCTCAGGACCTGAAATAGCCCCCACACACTGATTAGCCCTGTCTAGTTTGTTCCAACCTGCCTGGGTTAGTACAGCAGATTATAAAATGAGTAAGAGAAATTCAGTGTTGTTCATACAGTAATCAGAAGTCTTCTCACGTTGGCATCTAATTGCTTTCCAAATGATCCCACAGTGTCGCTGTTTCTACAACCTTACCGGATAAACTGCGCCAGCTATTGTCTGCTGACTGAAGAAGTGGCTTACAGCTTACAAGTGCGTAAGATTTTAGTCCTTCTCTTAAGAAAGGCTGAGATCTCCTGGATTCAGTGCAGAGTAGGGCTACCAAAATGCTACATATCATGCAGGGATGGCCCCATGAAGAAAGGTTACACAGGCTAAACATGTACTCACTTGAGGCCAGAAAGGGAAAGAAGAGGTATGACAGAAATGTTTTAAGTACCTCAAGAGGATCAACAGGGTGCACTGTCAGCAACTGTTCAAATGTAGTGAAGGGGCTGGCACTGGGGGCATGAATTCAGCTTGGTAGGGGGTAGGTTCAGGAGAGATGTAAGGAAATATGTCTTAATGGACAGGGCAGCGAACAGTGAAGTAGCTTACTAAGTGAAGTGGCCGAGGCTGAGACAGTGAAGGGATTCAAGGCAGGGTGGGACAGGCATAAAGGGTTGATAGCAGTCGGGGCAACGGAGGTGGGCAGGGTTAAACTTGAGGATCAGATTTAGCTGCTTGTAGAGGACTTCGACAAAGCCTGTCCAGCAATAGGCTGGAGCCGCAGTAGGTAGGACCAAAGCAGACTGGATGGACCTACAGGCTTTTTCTGACAGTAATCGTCTATGTTTCAGTGCTTATAGAGCAGGTGTTATTCTTGGGCACCTGGCATTCAGAAAGCAGTCAACTGGGAAAGCAACTACTGTAGTAAGTGTTCCTTATCCCAAGGGTTTTTATGACATGCAGATGCTCTATCAATATGTTAAAAAATAGCCCTGCCCCTGGACATGATATTATTTAAGCAATAATGCATAACAGGGTGTTTTTTTGCAGGGATAACAGCATGCCTTGGGTGGGTTCAAGCACAAGGCCTAAGGCCGAATGCTTCTACCACCCACAATGTGCCATTATCCCAGTACACCCTGGAGTTCCTTACTGTGATTATGAAATGGGTCCATTAGGATTAGTAAACAAAAAGGTTTAGTTACCAAATTATTTTTAAAAAGTTCTTTTAAATGAGTAAAAAAGGCAAAACAGAGAGAAAAAGAAAAAAGTAGCCCTATTGAGTCATTGTAATTTTGCTGTTTGGCCAGAAGATAGCAGATGCTACAATTTTAAATACAGGTAAGTGAATGGAGGTGTAAGTCACAGATCTATTCCCATTGCTGTTGTGCTGGGATATCAGCACTGGGTTCTGAACTCCTCAGCCAATCAGGTTGCTGAATTTGTTTATACCTATTTCATAATTTAGCAATAATACATGATGGGGCATGCTTCATCATAGGATATCAGCATGCCTCGAGTGCATTGTGAGGCTCAAGGCAAAGCTGAGTGCCCCAGGCATCTGAGAAGTGCCAATATCCTATGATAAAGCATGCCCTGGAGTGTATTATTGCAATTATGTACTAGACCCACACACTGTTTTTTAAAACTGCTGAATTACATTAGTACATAAGGGTTTAGTACATAAAAAAACTATACTTTTTAATGCTCAGTTATTCCTTACAATAAACTATACTTTTTAATGCTCAGTTAATGCTAACTACTGCAAGTCAGTGAAAATAAATAGTAGCTATTGTCTCTTTAAATTGCAAGTGGTTATTCAAGTGGGGACAAACAATATGGGTAGAAGAATAGATGAGGATTTTAGGCAGGACATTAGGGAATTGGGGGAGACCGTAAGAGCAGGGGATGCTAGGTAATTATATCAGAAATCCTGTTTATGTGAAAGGCTTGTCTAGAGAGGGTGACTAAATTAATAAACACCTGCTTACATTAATGGTAAGTAACTGGGTGTATTTAAGCCCAGATCTGATGCACTGCCCCAGGGCACAGGCTTGAAGTTTGTGTGAAAGAATGATAAAATGTGCTAAATGCTTAAATCAAAAAATCCTGAGTGATGAGAGAGAGACTGACTGACTGAGTGAAGTAAACAGAAGCAGCTGAGTGAGCAACGAGAGAGACTCAAGAGTTGGTGCAGTGGTGGAAGCCTGAAGGTCAAGTAATTAAAAGTTGTTAATGTTTTGTGATACATATAGCTGCAATGAAGACTGCAAGCAAGTGTGTGGTATGCCTTGACCCAACAATATAAGGTTGCTGTTGTTGTTTGTAGTAGAATGGGCCGTGTGGGCTCTCCCAGTCTGCAGAGCTGAGCATTCGAACTGGAATCAGCTCGCACATTTGAGCAGGCAGACGACTGCTGCCTGCTTGAATGTGTTCATACACAGTGCCTGTGTGAATGCACAGAGGTGCTTGACAGGTGGTTACAGCTGGTATCCAGTCAACTTAGCGTGGGAATAATCGTGCCCCAAAAAATGTGCCGTTAAAATAGCATTGGGAAAAACAGCAAATGGGACAAAAGAGCATCAGAATGTTATTGCACCCCCGACTGTCACCCTCCCAGGGACAGTACTAGTTAATGCTGTCCCCCTTACTGTTGCACCCCCCCAACTGTTACCCTCTCAGAATTGGCTGTGTAAATCCTCCCCTGATTTTGCTCAATTCCCCCAGGTTGTGCCCCTCTGGAGTTTGTAATAGTAAACACTCCCACTAACTCCCCCCAGAGTTGCATCCCCAGAGTTTGTAATAGTAAATTCCCCACCACCAATTTCTGGCCCCGAGTTGCATCCTCCCAGAGTTTGTAATAGTAACCCCCACTGACTTTCTACCCCATGGATGCGTGGTCATCTGTTTGCGCTGTATTGCTGACATGTGGTTTTTGCAGTCGGCTTTTTGTCAGCATTTATGTTGCCACTGTATTGACCTGGACCCATACAAGCTCAGATTTTGCCCATCGGTAGTCAGATGAATCTTATACATTCGATTTTTTCTTTTTTTGCATAACACTTTTTGATCACAACAAATAAGTTTTACCTTTTAGAGACATTCCAGACATTCCAGAGCTTGCCTTCTAGGGGCTAACTGGCGCTTGGCCTCCACTGGTTGTTGCCCCCCCCACTGAAATCTGAAATGGCACCCCTGTCATAAAGTCTGAATTTACAGAACATCCTCTGTGTGAGTAGCATGTTTTCCATTAGGGATGGATGAGGGACAGAGCAGTTTTCAGGGGTAAAATAAGGGAGGTCCCTTGCAATCAGGGACAGCTGAGAGCTATGGTATGCACAGACTATTGGAGCCCCACTGTAGTCAGGCATATCCACCCCCCCAAATGTGAAGCTGATCTGCACACACTTGCGCTCAGGCACATTAAGACATAGGGCAAGGGAGAGTACAGGGGCACGCCCCATTAAAATAAATGGGGGTATTTTTTATGACTATTTTATACATTACGATTGTGAGTTGGAGTTTATTGAAGGTCACCACTCGACTAACAAGGGCCTTGTTAGTCAAACAGTGGCCTTCATTGATCTACAACTCACCATCATAATGTATAAAATAGTAATAAAAAATAACCACATTCATTTTAAAGGTGTGCCCCTGCACTCTGTCCCATGGACATCATCCCTTAAAGGAAAGCTGTCTGAAACATGGGCTCCACCCTTGAAATGTTTACCCTCCAGTTTAGCTTTTTACAGTAAGAGCAGCGTTTTTCTTGCATCGCAACTTACTGTATTTTAATTCAGAAAAGTCCAGGACCCAGAAGTATGGTGGATGCACGGAAGGCTCCATTTGCTGGAAAGATGCGGTATCACACCGCTCATTTCAATTCTTTTGTATTGAAGTGAGTGATGAGGCGCCACACCTTTTCAGCAAATAGAGCCTCCCCTGCATCTGCCATACTTCTGGGTCTTAGACTTTTGTGAATTAAAATACAGTAAGTTGCGATGCGAGAAAAATGCCGTTCTTATTGTCAAAAGCTAAACTGGAGGGTAAACTTTTTGGGGGTAGGAGCCCATGTTTTAGACAGCTTTCCTTTAAAGACTTCTGCCCCTGGCTCCCATCTGTAATGGTGTGGCTGCGCCCATTACAGTGTGTGTGTGTGTGTATGTTGGGGGGAGCTGGCTGTGTGTGTGGGTGGGTGGTTGCCGTGTTATTGCTACTTTTGTGTTTGTTCTTAAAGTCTGTTGGTGTGGAAGCATTCAAAACTATGGAGAGAAAATAGTAGGAGTGCAAGCCAGACAGAAGTGATTAAGTAGTTCTGTGGGTCAGTGTGTATATGGGGGTGGGAAGAACCACATGTGTTTCCTATGGTATGTATGCTGTGGTTCAGTTGTGCAGCTGGGGACATGAAAACTAAAAAATATGGCAGTGGCTATAAGCATGCCATATGTATGTAGGTGCATGCAGATTTGTACTGAGGTACAAGCGTGCCACATGTACACAGGCAGTATAGTGTAGTGGTTAAGAGCACTGAGCTGCAAACCTAAAGACCTGGGTTTGAATCTCATCAGTCCCCACTTGTATACTGTGTGACCCTGAGCAAGTCACTTAACTTCCTTGTGCTCCCAGGTCGCACCTGGAAACAATCTGTGGCTTGGTGTGCCTTTCCCTGTTAAACAATTTTTCCTCTTATGTGTGCAGTCATAAGTGCAATCCAGAAGATGTGGGTTTCCTCCCAGTATAGCATCTATCAGTTGGGGTCCGGTGGGCAGACAGTCATAGTCCGTAAATGAAAAGAAATAGCCAGCCACGCCTAGTAAAAGTTACAAAAATTGTTTCTTTCATTTTTCTTATTTTTTCTTTCAGTAGGATCCTTGTAACCTAATGTTTCACCTTAATAGACTTCTTCAGGGGAAGGATCTATTGGTAAACATATATAAAGTATTTTATTATATGATTATACATTCTAACATCATTTCTATTTGACATTTTTCAACAATTCTTTCGTGTAATTTTAATTCATGCCACTAGGTGGCAGATGCCTAGAGCCACTGATTCATGTTTTACATTCTTCTGGTCTAACATGATCAGAATTCTTTTATATAAAAGCATTATATACATAAAATAAATTGAATTAAAGTAATGCAGCAGTTACATCGACTGAAGTCTAATGTCTTATGATCCCCCATATACCTTCTGGATACAACGTTAAACACCCAGCACTAAGGAAACTCAGTATAGATTCTATTTTATTTAAAATCTTATTTGCCACTTTGTTTACATGTTTGTAAAACACACGTACCTTAAATTAAATAGATATAGTGGTACAGTCTTTAACAGTCTTTCCTTGTAGGCAGGTGGACTTTATCCTATGTATTTAACTAGAAAGTTCTATATTCAGCATTTAATTCTTATTTTGCGTATAAATTGGTGAAATAAACAGTCCTGACTGACCTTTGAGCATTTTCTCCTGTTTCACCACTGTTAGTGATATTAGGCTCTGTTTAAATAAACTTTTCTTGTCTGGAATTCAATTCAAGAAGTGTTTTTATTGCATAAAGTAAACATTCAGTGGTGCTACTATAGCAGAATATATTCAACAATTATATGCTTCTAACTTTTCTTGAATTCTCAGAACTTGAAATTAACAGCTACAGTTGCACCCATCAGTAATAAAGAAAGCGCAACACAATGATGTCAGATTTAAACAATGCTTTTTATGAAAAGCCTGCAGTCATATTTGTTCTGAAGCAAGTTACTAATTACATGAGAACTCACAAGTTTGTAGGAACTGCATCACTCTCCTCTGACTTCCTAACCTGTATGTAAGCCAATGTGTAAACAATAAGGGAATATATTTAGTAAGTTTTTCTAGCCTGAAAGCATTTACTTAATTACAGCAGGTTTAATTGCTAGACTGCATTACATACAACAGTGTACTCACTCTTAGTTTTACTACTGCTTCACCCAGTTTCAGGTGTGGCTCTGTCTATGCAGTACATGCAGGTTTTCTTCCTGCATTTTAGAACAAGCATTTGTCAATGCCGAATGTTTGCTTGCTGTCATTGGTATTGGTAGTGTAGGAGTTACAGAGCTGCGTAATAGGAATGGCAGTGAAGTATTGAACTGAAGCCAACCCCATCACCACCCTGCAGATAGTGACAGGCATTGGGGTGTGCCTTTGGGTCGTCAGGCATAACGGCCACGCCATTTCACCACACCCTACCCTGCAGACACCGACAAGTGTCACGGTGTGCCTTGAGTCTTTGGTCTTGCGCGCACTCCATTCCATCAGGAAATATGGTGAGATGGGTGCGTATAGGAGAATGCGTGAACTTTGGGGCCGAAGAGTCCAAGGCACACCTCGATGCCTCTCAGTGGCTGCAGGGTGTGGGTGGGGGTGGAATGGTATGAGCATTACAGGCGACAATCCCAAGTCACAGCCCTGATGCCTGTCATTCTCTACAGGATGGGGCGTTATGGTCTGAAACCCTAACGCCTCAGGCATTCATTGGTATTTTCACTCCAAATTTTCAACATTTTTTTTTGTGACCCCCACCTCATGAACTGTGGCAATATCAGTTTGTTAGCCGAAAGCTGGTTTTGCACAGTGACTATGGCATTTGTCACCACAGGTGCAAAAACACATTCTGAACAGGATGTGAAAAATGACAGCTGTACTATTCATGGGGAGGTGTAAAAAATGGCAATGTTGAAAATCTGCAGTGAAAATATTAAAAAAACTGGTGAAGTCATGAGCGTGCATAGAAACTGTGCATCGCACACCCGTAATGTAATTAGTTTGGGGATTTTTTACAGCAGATTTTCAACACAGGTATTTTGGGACCTCCAATCATGAACAGTGTCACTGTGATTTTCTTTATCTGTCCCAAACAATTATTTCCCACAGCGACCAAGCATTTCTGTGCTGAAAGTGTGAAAACACATTTCGGCCATGTTGTGAAAAATGACAGCTGTACTGTTCATAAGAAAGTGTGGAAAAATGCCACTCGAGAAAATCTGGACTGAAAATATTACAAATTCATGAACTTACGAGGGTGCGTGGAAACTGCGCAATGCTCACTCGTAACACAGTCATTTTATGGATTTTTGTCACCAAATTTTCAACATAGCCATTTTAAGACCTCTGCTCATGACCAGTGTCACTGTGATTTTCTTAATCTGTCCCAAACATTGCTTTCACACACCGATTGCACCATTGTGCGCTACATGTGTGGAAACACATTTTGGGTGAGATGTGAAAAATGACAGCTGTACTGTTTATAAGGAAGTGTGGTAAAATGGCAATGTTGAAAATCTGGCTTGCAAATATTAAAAATTCACAAATTTGCGAGCGTGCGTAGGAACTGCGCAACGTGCACTCCTAAAACAGTCATTTTGGGGAATTTTTTCACCAAATTTTCAACATAGCCATTTTAAGACCTCTGCTCATGAACAGTGTCACTGTGATTTTCTTAATCTGTCCCAAACATTGATTAGCACACCACTGCCATACTGTGTGCTACATGCACGGAAACACATTTTGGGCGACGTGAAAAATGACAGCTGTACTACTCATAAGGAGGTGTGGTAAAATGGCAATGTTGAAAATCTGGAGTGCAAATATTAAAATTAATGAACTTACGAAGTGAGAACTGTGCAACGACATCAGAGAAACAGTCATTTTTAGAGTCTTTTCAATCAATTTGTAACATAGGCTTTTTGAGAGCCCACCTTATGAACACTGGCACTGTCATTTCCTTAATCAGTCCTGAAAGGTGATTTCGTGCAGTGACGGCGAAATCACCCTTTGGGCCCGATTAACGCCATGACAGTTCAAGAATTCATGAGGAGGGGTCTCAAAAACCCCATGTTGGAAATTTGGTGCCAAAATTCCAAAAAATGCTTGAGATATGCATCAAAGTTGAAAAAACCCTATTTATTACATTATACACCTTACCGGCATTTCCTCAGTCCGCGGTCGGCTTTGAAGAGTGCAGACGTGTTCCCAGTCCACCGAAGATCATCGCGCCGGACTCTGTTGGTAAGTATGGGGTGAGGTGGGGGTGTGGGGAGGCAGAGTGAGCAGTAGGTGGGCACAGGTGGGGGCAGGGAGACTGCCGAGGGAACGTTTTTTGTTTTTTTTAGGAAGACAACATGGGACGTTTGCCACGCTGGGGTGGGCTCCCAGCATGGCAGCTGGAAGGCTGTTTGGGGGGGCCTGGAGCCGATGGGGGATTGGGCACCCCGTCGGCCATAACAATTTTGCCACGCTGGGGTGGGCTCAGCATGGCACCTGGAAAGCTTTTTTGGGGGTGTAGCTTATAGGATTGGGCAACCCGTAGGCCATACAGTGTGCGGGGAGTACATGAGCACACAATATGCGTGTTGCTTGCATGTGTGTGTGTAGGGGGGGAGCGCTGCTCACTGAAGCGGAGCTCTCCCTTTCAACTGTATGGCACTGCATTTTGGATGATCACACTATGTTTCTTGCACATGCGTGCAAGCAAACATAAAAATGTGCCAGTCAGTATCAAGCGAAATATCTCTATGCAGTGCTCATTCAGTAGTTCAAAGTGTTTTAAAGTCTTACCTTCTAGTTCCTGCTGTGTGTTTGGGCATCCTCTGCTGCACTGTGTTTTGTAACATTGCAGTTTATATAGAGGCTCAGGCCAAGGGGCGGAACAGAACTTGCTGACACTGATGGTTACAGGGTGGAAAGGACCAATTGGTGTCAGGCAAGGTTGCTGAAGCAATGAAACACACCTCTGTGCTTTTAAAGGCACAGAAGGTGCTTTCCGCCCCAAGGCACTGAAATGTTAAGTGTGACTGAACTTGTGTGGTCCTGACCTACTGCCAATTTTTCAGATAAGCCTTAAGAGATGTTCAGAAAAGGATTCAAGTTTCTATTGCTATCCTCAGCTTGTGCAGTCTATGTGTAAATTGATGCCATAATTTAAAAGATGGAGCACTTTGTGAAATGCTATACTAATATTCTAAATACATTAGTTTTTAACAAGTATGTTAGATAATTGTTCTTGGTTGCCTCTCATGAGTCATAACCAATAATTCATTATTCGAAAAGTCTTCCATAGATATTTAAAGATGTGTAAAAGGATTCAGTTATGGTAGTGTAAGGTCAGGAATAAGTGACCACTCACTTGTTGCATGCATGCCACATGCATGCAGTCTGTTCCAATTTAACATAAAAGACATGCTTGCAGCACGCATGCCACATAGGTAGTTTTGTGTGTGCAGCATGCAAAAATTTCACATAATTTTTTCTGTAAGGGCTGTGATTCAGTTATGGAATTGTATCTCTTGAGATAGGGAAACCAGAATAGGGCCACGGTAATATTATTAAAAAAGGGATTTAGAGACAAGCAATCAGGTTATAGACCAATCAGCCTAATGGAGATCCCATCTAAAAAAATGGAATCCTTTCTAAAAGAGGACATTGAAGAGGAACTGAAAGAACTATGTAGAATATAGACAAAAGACAGCATGGTTTCATGAAGGCGAACTTGTGTCTGATTAATCTGTTGGCCTTTTATGAGCCAGTTATAAAAGTATAGACAGGACCCTATTAAACAGCTGAACTAAGCAGACACAGCTTTCCAAGCTCTGTCCTCCCTGCTCTAAAACTAGTTACTTTTAAGTAAATTAAAAAGGTTTTACCCTCCTTAAGAAGGATCAGAATGTTGCTTGCAAACAGGCAGCAGAAAGATGGAAGAAGTTTGGACTGGGACATCAACCTGATGGCACAGGCAGCAGGAAAAAGAACAAAAGAGTCTGGCACCAAATGCTGGATTGGTGGCCTGTGCCAACCAGAAGATCTCAGAAATGATGGCAATGCTTGTCAGCATGATCTCAGCTAAGGTTCTGGCAGCACTATAGCCAAAACTTGATGACATGGCTCAAAAACTGGAAGCATTAACACAGGAAGCTGTGGGGCATGGCAAGCAGCTGAAAGGGACAGAGGGCAGAATATTCTCATTAGAAAACACAGTAAACAAAGATCCTGAGAAAATAACCTGGCTAGAAAAGGAGGTCAAGGAGCTATGAGAGACAATTGACCTGCAAGAAAATATGGCTGCCCGGAACAATATAAGGCTCAGAGGGTTGCCAGAAGGGACAGAAGAAGTGGACTCAGTAGTGGACTCAGTAGTGTTTTTTTGAGAAACTGCTGTCCCTACTCCACAGAGAGAGAATTTCAAGGGCCTAATGGGGATTTCAGTTGCACCCTTGAGCCCCACCTTGACAGGGATTCTGGGATTGCTTGCAGTCACACAGGAGTGGAGCAATGGAGGCAGGGACTAGCAGATCGCCATCTGATAGATGCATAGTGTGCGGCCCACCCACATGCTCGTGAATATATCTTTTTTTTTTAAACAGCATGCATCATAGTCATAGATTGTCTATGTTTTTGTGTCATGGGCATGGTACCACTGGTACCATATCGGTGAAATAGTGATATGGGACCATGTGCAGGTGATGGTTCAGTTCATTTGGGGGTGGGGGATGGGAGATCGCCCAGCATGGACATTCCTGTACATTTGCTTACTTCAGAAGTATTCCAGTAATATGCCTCTACCCATTAGGGCATATATATCTCTACTGATAGGGCTTCTGCCCCCTCTGCCAGGGTGTTTTGGGAAGCCTGGAAGACTTATATGAGAAGGATGTTAATATACTGTATCGCTGCTAAGTGAAAGGTCAGGTGAGAGAAACAGTAAGAACTAGAAAGAAAACTTAAGGCCATGGAAGTGCAGTCCCACACAGATAAGTTCCCAGATTGCCTCCACCAGTTGACAGCTGCCAGAGGGGCACTTAGCGTGCTACTCAGAGATGGGGTGCTTTCTTCCCTGTTTTATTCCAAACATTATTTTGAGTGGGGAAAAAGCCTAGCTTGCTGCTAGCATGCTTTGCTTGAGGGAAAAGGGACACAAATGTGATCACCACCATTAGGCCATAAGTGGGGGTGTGTGGCTAACACCGCTAAAGATATTGGAAAGGCCTTTTGCTGCATTTTATAAGTCTCTCTGTAGTTCTGAATGACAGGGATAAGTAGGCCATACCAAGCAGTTCTTGGATGATACTGCAATCCCATAATTGACACAGGAAAAGGAGGAAGCACTAGGTGCCAAGGTTACACTGGAGGAGGTTGGTAGGGCAATACAATCCCTCAAGAATGGTAACGCCAGTGGCCCTGAGGGTTTTACAGGGAAATGTTTTAAACATTTGCAGGTATCACTGAGTGACTGTCTGGCAAAGGTGTACAATGAAGCAAAAGAGGAGAATGTCCTACCCCACACCTGTCATGAGGCTTTCATCTGCATTCTGCCTAAACTGGGAAAGGACCCTCAGGAGTGCAACTCTTACTGCGCCATATCTTTGCTAAATTATGCCAATAAAATGTATGCTAAGGAGCTTGTCTCCTGTTGGACAAGGTACTTTGTTTGATGATCATTCCTGACCAGACTGGAATGTTGAGACAGACTCTCCTATCATAACATGCAGCAATTGTTAAATGCGGTACATGTCGGTTCTTGGTGTCCAGGGGAACATTCATGCTCTTCTTGGATGCCGAGAAACCATTTGACAGAATTGAATTGGAATATTTGTCTGAAGTGATAGAGCTCTTTGGTCTTGGACAATCCTTTACAGCTGTAACTAAGCTACTGTATAAGAGACCCACTGCTAGGATTTTGGTAAATGGCTGCCCCTCTGAATCTTTCCGGCTTTATAGGGGGACACACCGGGGTGCCCCTCGTCCCCTCATCCCCACTTCTCTTTATTGTGGCTATAGAGACCCTGAATATTAGCATCTGGGAGAATGCTGCTGCAGTTAGGAGTCATATCACAATCAGGCAAACAACACACAATCACTCTGTATGCAGATGATATTCTGCTGTACATTACAGAGCCAGAATCCTCAATACCAGCCTTGTTAACACTGGATAAATTTTCAAGCTTTTCTAGCTATAAAATTAATTTGCAGAAGTCCTGCTTCATGGGGTTAGGTGCCACATGTGCACAGCTGGGGCACTGCACACACCTTTTGCAATTGTGAAGAACCACATAACTTAACTTGGTTTGAAGGTGGGAACCACATTTGAGGGGCTCTATACCCTTAATTACAACCCCCTTCTGATGGTGCACCTGGCTGATCTAAAAATGTGGCACATGCTGCCCCTGTCCTGGCTGGGCCATCTAAACCTGATCAAGATTACACTGCTGCCTAAGATCTTTTGCAAATGGTCCCAATGGGACTTACCAAAGATGACAGGCTAAATCTCGAGGTGGCATCTGTTAAATTACTTTGGGCTAGTAAACAACCCAGAGCTAGCCTGACCCAACTCCAAAGAGACACTCAGCAGGGGGTTTGAAATTCCCACATATTCAGCATTACTGTATGTCTGCATAAACTAGATATATCCAAGACTTGATTGTCCAGACAGATGGAGCACAGTGGTTCAAGTTGGAATGTGAGAGTGCTCAATATATCCACTGCATGCTTATCTGGCAGGAGGTGGATACGGTAAATACAGAAGTCTTCACACTCAAAATCCACTAGTGGTGTGGACGCTGCAGGCCTGAGTGGCTATATGTGTGGACAGATAAGACACTGTGGAAAAATACCCTACTGTGAGGTGGTAGGAGCGGTGCGACCAGGGGGGCAACAAGGGAACAGTGATCATAACACCATTTGGTTCAAACTGGACCTAGAGACTGGAAAGCCCCACTGGAGAACTGAAGTCCTTGATTTTGGGAGTGCGAACTTCAGCAGGCTGAGGGAACTGGTCAGGGAAACGTTAGTTGGGGGGAAACAATTTAGATGGAATGGAAAAGAGTCGGGGGTAATAAAGGGGGTGCATTCTTGAGGCATCTAGGTTATGAACGAGAACAGTAACCAAAAGGAATAAGTTCAAGAGACCATTATGGTTCAGCCCAGTGGCATTGAGGGTTGAGGCACTGGACGCCACACCTCGCGCCATGCCGGCGATCTGGGTTTGGGAATAGACTCAGGCCTTCAGAGGTTGGCAGAGGAGGGAGAGGATTGAGCGTCCCACGACAGTTCTCTCTCTGGAGAGGGTTAAGGGGTGCATGTTGCTTTGTAGCGGCCCCTGACAGAAGTCAGGAGCTGTACGGGGACAGCACATAGAAGGGGGGCTGGAGCATGGCAGACATTGGCATGTTAATGCGCTCATGTCATTGCATGTTCAGCTCCAGCAGGGGAGTAAGCTTGGTGGAAAATTGTGGGGTGGTCATGGCGGCTGATGGCCGTGCTCTGCACCCCAGGAGCTAGAGAGGTGCACCCAAGGTCTGGATCCAGGTGCCCCCATGGGGGGGACACTTTGTGTGTACCAGCCTGTAGAGGAGAGCAAGTCGCTAACCAGACCCGCTCCTGGGGTGCTGGTGTCGGCTGCTGGGTGACCTGCCAGCCCACTTTGCATGAAGGAGGTAGAAACAATCTCATGTTAAAAAAAATAGACTATTATGGTTCTCAGCAAAGTCAGGGAAGCAGTGGGGACTAAGAAAAGGCCTTGTACGTATAAAAAGAGAAGCAGGGGGAGGAAGAATGGGGAGCATATTTACTGAGCAGTAAGAAGGCAAAGAGGGCTGTTTGAGAGGCAAAAGCAGACACCGAGCTGCATATTGCAGAAGGAGTCATGGGCAGAGAAAAATACTTCTTCCACTGTATTGGGGAAAAAAGAAAGAAAGAAGGGAGAATAGTTAGGCTGGCGGAGCGGGGTAGGGTGACAGAAGAGGATGGGCATAAGGCTGCTGTCCTTAATGATTGTGTTTGCTCAGTTTTCACCAGGGGGGAAGACAGGCCCCTGCTTGAGAGTGACATCAAAACAGTCAATAAGGGGGTCCCAGAGATGAGACGGACAATATTTGCAAGCGACAGGATCCAGGAAGGGCTGGCAGCCCTGAAGATAGATAAGGCCCTGGGACCAGATGGGTTGCATCCGAGGATTCTTAGGAAACTGGCAGTGGACATAATTGAACCCTTTGCAGTACTGTTCAAACACTCACTACAGTTGGGGGTAGTTCTGAAGGACTGGAGGATGGCAGATGTTGTTCCACACCATGGGGGGGGGAGCAAGGAACAAGTGGGAAAGTACAGCCCTGCCAGTCTGACCTCCATTGTAGGGAAGCTGACGGAGTCATTGATTAAGGAAGACCTCATGGACTGCCTAATGAGCAGCAGCCTCCAGTATAGTAAATAGCATGAGTTCGTAGCAGGGAGGTCCTGTCACATGACCCTAATAGTTTTTCTTTTATTGGGTGAAGAGGGAACGGGATGGATTTGCTCTATTTTGACTTCAGCAAGGCTTTCAACTCAGTGCCCCATAGATGCTTGCTGAGGAAGATGGGGGATCTGGATGCGGCTAAGGACATAGTGAACTGGGTAGGAAACTGGCTAAAGGGTAGGCAGCAGAAGGCTGTGGCCAGTTAGGGTCAAATTAGAAGAGAGGGATGTCATGAGTGGGGTGCCACATGGATCTGTCCTGGGCCTGGTCCTCTTCAATATGTTAATTAATGACATTGGAGAAGGTATCTGCGGCAGCCTGTATCTCTTTGCAGATGACACTAATGTCTGTGGGATGGTGGTTAGTGACGAGGGACTCAGGGAAATGCAGAGTGACTTACAAGTATGAGAGGAGTTGTCTATGTTTTGGCGGCTGAAATTCAACGCCAAAAAGTGCAAACTAATGCACCTCGGGAATAAGAACCCCAGGACAGAGTACTGGATGGGTGGGGTGAGACTTAGCACAATGGCAGAGGAATGTGACCTAGGAGTTATCTTCAGTGTCACCCTCAAGCAATCAAGCTAATGCAACAAGACCTATGGTACAGCAAGTAGGATGCTGGGGTGTATAGGGAGGGGTATTGATAGCAGGAGGAAGGAGGTACTACTACCCCTTTATAGAACTTCTGTGAAGCCTCACCTGGAGTACTGTGCCCAGTTCTGGAGCCTTCACCCTAGGAAGGCTAGGTGCAGGCTGGAGACGGTGCAGTGCAGGGTAACAAAAATGATTCAGGGCCAACGGGGCAGGTCTTATGAGGAGTGCCTCAATGGCACTGAAAATGCACTCACTGAAGACCCGAAAGGAGGGGGAGATATGATAGAGACCTTCACGTTCTTAAAAGGAATAAACAAGGTGAGCTGCGAGGACTGTTTTAGCTTGAATGCTAGTTTGAAGTCATGGGGCCATGAATGCAAACTCAAAGGAGGGAGGTTCAGGAGGGACATGAGGAAGTATTATTTTATAGAAATGGTGGTGAAGCCATGGAACAGTCTACCAGCTGAGCTGGTGGGCACCAAAACAGTTGCTGGCTTCAAGCACAGTTGGGACAGAGTGAAGGGTATAGTGGTCACTTGGGGTGACAAGATTGGGAAAGAGAATGGGGGGGGGAAGGGCTAGGACCCTGAATGGACAGTAGGTCTCAGGGTTAGATATGAAACTAGAGCAGATTGGATGGACCATTGGCCTTTTTCTGGCATCATTGTTTATGTTTCTATGGTTCTACTGGCTCCACTTGCCAGTAACTGCAGGCTTCTTCCAGGAGTGGAGGGTAGGATTAGTCTGGAAAGGCAGCAGAGAGGCATGTAGTGCCTGGGGGAACTTAGTGACAAGTGCAGGAGATCATACAACAATGGGAGGCCCCTAGTACACAGCTTTTCATTCACTTCCAGATCAGACACTGTGTTGGAGCCTTGGATAAGAAGGACCCCTTGTCTGCACAGATACGCATATTGGAGCAAGTCATCCTGAATAAACGTCAGAACCTTATGCAAATCACTTCCTTCCTGATAAGTCAGATCAGACTCCTGGGACAGGATCCATCTCTGAAAGTGAGGGCATAGTGGGAGACGGATATGGACTGTTGCATCCTGGACAGGGGGTGGCAGTCTATTTGTATTTCTCACATGGGCTTATTTATTTGTAATAAATTTAAAGAGACACGGTGTAAGTTTCTTAATCATTTATACTAGCCCCAAATGGTACACAGATTCAACCAAGTGGTTGCCCCTCACTGTGGCAGATGCTCTAAAGAGTTAGGGACTTATTACTTCTGGTTGTGTGACATGCTTCAACCATTGTGGCAAACATTGGCCACTGCAGTGGGGAGGGTTTATAAATGTCGAATTCCTGTAACACCTCAGGCTACATTGTTCTGCACTGAGGATCAAGTGGATGATGACCGGCTACTTCACCAAAGGAATGTCCATTTACTACTGGCACTAGCTAGACACTTATTTATATCTGCATTGCACTGCATCCAGAACATGTGGCATGTGGGTGTCCGAGATAACACTGGCTATTACATTATAGGAAGAGCTTATTTTGAAGGTGCTGCCCTTGGAGAGGGTTACTTATGCCTTGAGAGACAGGAGTAATCATTTAAAAAGGGTTTGAGGTCCTTATCTGGACTGCAGTAGTGTGATTATGTTGTAAAACTTACTATCCACATGTAACTGGCTGTTTGATTGTAGTAATGGGGGTGGGGGAGGCATATATGGGTGCCATGCATCGATTGTGTCATACCATACTTCATATGAATTTATTTCTGAATTCCTGGTTGTTCCTGATACTGTTGAAACTGTTACACTGGGCTCTGTTGTGCCTGGAAAATCAATTGTATCTGTATGTCGTTGAGTTTAGCCATCATGTCTAGCTAGTCATGCAAAGTTACATTTACAATAGCTGCTGTACTATAGCTGGTATGCAGACCTTGTACCCCACTGAGATCTGTTTTTGTCCATATTTGATTTCTGTAAAATGAAAAACTCAATAAACATACTTAAAAAGAATATTGACAGGGGCACACCAGAGAATGTAATATCTTCTGACTTCAGCAAGGCATTCAATATGGTGTTGCATGCATAACTAACAAACTTGACACAATTGGGATCAATCGGAAGAGAGTACTGTAAACTGGATAGCCATGGGAAACAAAGGATGAGAATTAAGGGTTTTGTATACAGAGAAGGGGTGTGACCAATGGAGTACTACAGGGGGTCAGTGATGGGTCTGATATGGTTTAACGTATATATAAATAAAAAGATCTTAATGAGGGCACAGGAAATTGGGTAATCAAATTCGCAGATGACAGCATTTTAAGGGATAGCAAGAACAGAAGCTGAAGCAAATAACACACAGAGGGACTTACAAAGGATAATTGACTAGGTAGACAGGTGGAACGTGAAATTTAATGAAGAGAAATGCATAGTGTTACATTTAGGAAGAAGAAATAGAAGGGAAAATTATTATTTACATGGGGCTGAACTAATGAAAGGGAAGGAAGAATGAGATTTAGGGAGTATGATAACAAAGCACTGAAAGCAGAGGCAGTAGTGTGAATCAGCTTCAGACAAAGCAGCTGCATGGGCCTGTTACAGGAGGATAAATGCAAGCGTTGTCTGTCACACACAGTGGACCTGCACCATATCCTGCAGTCCTGTCAGGCCCTATCAGATTTTTGGTTGGCAGTGGAAAGGAGTGTGCTAAAGTCTCTGGCCCCAGACTCCACCTGATCCTGGCCACAACTGTCTCTGCTTAGCTTGCTACCTCTCGGTAGGCACTGGTCTGATCCCCATCTTCTTCGGCTGGTGGCTGCCAGTATAGAAGCAGAACATCTCATCCACCAGAGGTGGAACACCCAGGATAGTCCCACAGTGGCTGAATGGCTGGTGGTAATAAATTCACTGGCAGTACTTCACAGGATGACATACCAGACCAAGTGCACTCTGAACAGATTCTGTCAAGTGTGGTCCCCATGCCTACAATCCCCCCAAGTGCCAGGACTCCCCAGTGTCTCACTGAGTGTGGGCAAGGATCTTCTTTGTCCCCATGAGGGGCTTGGGAGTATTCTGAGAATATCCTGTACATTTCTGAAGGGGTCTATTATGACCCAGAAACTCCTCTCCTGTCTCTGGTTATAAAATGTTTGATTTGGATTACATGGTAATATCTTTAGACCTTGTACACTGGCCAGCCTAGTACTGATTGCACTTAAGAACAAAACAGATGCACTCACTGGTGGCTGTGGAATGCTAAAAGAAATGACAATTAGACAGAGCGAATAACACCCCATACATATTTGCCTACACAAGGCTTCCTCAGGGGGAAGCGCTACTGAGTCACACGTGAGCATATAAAGAAGAAATCATGAATATTCATAAGTTAATCCCTATTTAAATACATAACACCTTTGCAATGTGGTCACAAACTGAGAGAACAGCTTAAAGTGCTTATTATCATTGAAATACAAAATTGTGAATTTAAATTACATGCGTAAGGTTAAAAGCAGTACATTTGTGCTGAACTTTCAAGGCAGAATATGTTACATGTTCTCAAAGTCTAAGGAAAAACGAATACCCTCAATTAGCAAAAGCAAAAAAGAGTTTTAAATCCAGACATCAATTATTTAAGGGCACACAGGGAATAGAGGTGGTATCCTGGAGACGAAATATATATAGTTACAAAATATAATGTCAAATCTAACTACTTGTTCTCCTGGGGTCCCATTATGTTAAGTGAAAGAACCCCTAATACCAAAACTGTAATCAAATTTGCAAAAGCAAGTAAAGTAAAGAAAAGGATATACTCAGACTAAAGGCAAACCGCGGTGGACTACTACTAGCACTGGTTGTATTAGGAAGACAGTACAGTGTAGTGGTGAAGAGCACTGAGCTGCAAACATGGAGAACTGAGTCTGAGTCCCACAGCCACCACATGCATACTGTGTAACCATGAGCAAGTCAGCTAACTTCCCTGCGCTCCCGGGAAACAAATTTCAGTTTAGTGTTTCTTTAAGAAAAAGAATTCTGAAATACTGTAATGACTGGAATGCTGTTTGTTTTGTTACATGAACTGGATGTCTCAAATGCAGTGTATGTCTCATAATGCAATGTATAACTGTAACAAATTTATTTAGTCCTGTTCTGTGCTCTTTGCTTTGTTTTTCTTCAATAAAAACTATTACAGTAACTGCAAAAAAACAAAACAAAAAAAAGCAGCTCTAGTGTTGGGATGTATAGGGCGGTACTTGAACAGACTGGGTGGGCCAAGTGGTCCTTTTCTGCTGACAAATTCTATGTTTCTTTTTACATATAGGTTTTTACGACCCCAGAGCCCAGCAGGCCGCTCCAGTCCCTCCCTTGGAGGGACTCAGTCTCCAGCTGCACTGTTCCCTGACCTGACACCCCCAAACCCCCAGGTTTCCCCTGTGGCAGGGCTGGGATGAAGGGCACCGGCTATTCCCACCCAGTGAAATCCAGATGTCGGGGGCTGGCGAGGGCACTGGTGCGTCCATCATGGAATCTGCCTGCTCCTTTTTACTTTTTCTCCTGTCCCCCCCCCCTCCACCGATGTAAGGACACCGGTGCATGCCCTCCCGACCTGTACTGCCCTATGGCCACCACCAGAGGGCAATCAGCGAGCGGATGGCAAACCTCCTTTCCCCGAGAGAGGAGAGCAGTCCTCCGGATGCTCAATCCTCTCTTACCCCCCCCGACCCCCGGTGGCCCGGGCTCATTCCCAAACCCGGGTCGCCGGCGTGGTGCGGGGTATTGCGACCAGCGTCTCAACCTCCAGCACCACCAGGCTGGCTAAAATTCTATGTTTCTATGTAATTTTGTGAGCTCCTCAAGGGAAGTAATAGTACCCCTATACAGGGCATATGTGAGGCCTTAGCTGGAGTACTGCTGCCAGCTCAGGAAACCATACTGCAGGAAGGCTGGAGACAGATTAGAATTGGTTCAGAGAACAGTAACACAAATGATGGCAAATGACAGAAAGGAACCTAGGGAGAGACTAACTATACTGTACATGTTTAGTCTGGAAAATAGGGTACTCAGAGGAGATCCAGTTGCTCTATATGGTGTTCAAAGGGACCCATAATTGTGTCTGGAGTTGGGGATAGTTCAGGAAGTAAATGAAACTTCAACAGTGGGTCACAACAAGAAGTTACAAGGGTACATATTCAAGGGAAACTGAAGGAAATACTATTTCTCACAAAGAGTAGTGTGAATTTTGAACTCATTTCCCAAATAAGTGTAGCAAACACAGAAAGATACATAGAAAGCAAATATAACAAGATATTACAGCAGAAAAGTGTGTGTGTTTGGGGGGGTCCGGGGAGGGGTCCCGATGGGCAGCTAGTCTTCTCCCATCTTTTTTTCATATGTTTGAAGTAGAGCTGGGCGAATCCAGGAAGATTCTGGTTCTGTTTTTTTAATCACCCCTGGCTTCAGATTCATGGACAGTATGAGGTCACTATTTATTTATTTATTTAGTTTTTGTTTACCGGGTAAGTGCACTAGACAGAAACTGCATGTTTTTTAGGCACTATTATTCACCCTTTCCTTCTGTTTTAAAGTATAATAAAAACATTAAAACAAATAAATAATGGTGAAAGATAAGGATCAGCATTACCCCCCCCAAAAAAAAACATGCTTATAAGTCAGGGACAACTCAAAGGTGGAGCACTGCACCTCATCCAGAGCAATGGCTACAGGCCATACTCAGTTACCTGGATATTACCCCCACACACACACACACACACGAGTGCATACACAAAAACACTGGCTATGTGCCAGGGGGTACTAAAATACCAGAATACTACCCTCCTCAAAAAAAAACAATTTTTTTTACAAGCCTGGGGCTACTCAAATAGTGGAGTGCTACCCGGAAAAAAATTGCTACAACTAGGGACTGCTTAAATATCTGAGTACTCCCCCAAGAAATGGCTAACAACCAGGGACTGCTGAAATACCAGAGCACTTCCTCTGTCCCCCCCCCCAAAAAAAAATACAGTGGGTACAAGTCAGAGGCTTCTCAAATACACCACAACATAAGGAATAAGGTGTCAGCAGCCATACACAACAAGCCTGTGTTGTATAGAGGGGTTTAGATAACAGCATATGAACCTCAAGAGCAAAAATCAAGAGGTCCTTGCTGATATCTCAACCCTGAGACAGAAACACAGGGTGAGTTGTGCATGGTTGCCCATAGTTTATTTTTCTAGTACAGTATATCGTTTTAAGGAGCAAAGAGGTCCTTAGCATGGGGCCGAGCTTGCCACTGTGGCCATGGGCAGTCAATGTAATACCATCAGGCGGTCAGTGCCTTGTGCTGCCACCACTCACTGCCCTGACCAGGTCACTTTGTCAGGCTGTCAGAATAGCTGTTTTGGTGGGTGGTCTGTTGGGCATAACTGATCCAGCTTCCCTGCTGGCTCCGCTCCAACTGCACCTCTTCTCACTGCTGCAGCATCTGGCCTCATTTGGCGAGTACTGTGTGAGTGAGAGCTGTGCTTCTGAGAAAGTGAAAGTGGCAGGAGTCAGCATTGCTCAGTATTACTCGGCTACTAAAGATGGAAGGAGGTGTATGACCATCGAGTCCACCTTCCCCGTACCAGCGGGGTGTGTATTAATTCCCATTGCTAAACAAGTAATTATCTAATGAATTTTTGAATCTCAAATGAATTAGTATCAACCAGATAAGAAGGCAATGCGTTCCAAAGTTTACATCCTCTGACAGTAAAAAGATTTCCTCTCTTATTAGTATTGATCTTTGGTACTTTAAGTTGTCTGTTATGACATCTTAAGCCCTCTGGTTTAGTCACCCATTCTATTTTACATTCCTTAGTGAGGAGTGGGCATTTTAGACTATTAAAAAGCATTATGAAATGGGTAGAAAGAATGCTGAATTCTGACTGGCCAAGAGCTGCTTTCAGCTGGGCCATTATCCCAGAACAACGGCCCAGCTGAAAGTATTCTGTTTAAAAATGCATGAAATTTTCTAAAAATGACCCATTTCATAATCGCAATAAGGCACTCCGGGGTGGTGTTATGGTGGGCTAACGCCCCTTCTCAGGTGGTGGAAGCCCTCGACTACGCCTCGTCCTTCAACCCACCCCAAGGTGGACCGTTATCCCACCATAACACACCCCCTGTCATGCCTTATTGCTTAATTAGTGCATTGCCCCTTTTTCTATGGGTCTTAAGGCCATAAAGGTATAGATTATTTTACCTGTCAGGATATGGTAAGGTGCTCAAAGATAATATTAATTTGATGTCCCTTCTTTGAATGGATTCAATGGTTTGAATATCCTTTTCGAGGTAAGGAGCCCAAAATGAAGTGGCATAGTCGACATGTGGTCTAACATACATATTATAGAGTAGTAAAATGCAAGCCCTGCTCCCGTTGGCGAATGCTTTTCTAATAGATGTTAGGATACTATTAGCTCTGTGGGCAACCAATCTACGCTAATCTGCATAAGTGAAATCTTTGTTTATAACAATGCCCAGGCCACTCTCTGATTCTACTGTTTTAATGTGGCATATGTTAATTATATAGGAGGCGTTTGGATTTTTTTTTATCACAGTGAATAACTGAACACTTTTCAGTGTTGAAATCCATTTTGTTGTCCTTAGCCCACTTACCTGTTTTCATCAGATCTTGTTTAAAAGTGTGTATTTTTTGTGGTGTGTTGACCTCTGAGCTAAGCTTTGTGACGTCTGCAAATTTTGCCATCTTGCATTCCAGCCCTGCATTTATATCCTACAAAGATCCCAAATAAAATAGGGCCGAGAACGGATCCCTGGGGAACTCCGCTGGTAACTCTTATTTCCTTGGACAATGTTCCTGAGATTCGAACTTGTTGTGTTCTATTAGACAGCTACATGGACATCCATCTAACAATGAAAGAGTTTAGACCAATTTTGATTATTTTAATTAGAAACTATTTATGTGGGACCTTGTCAAAGACCTTCTTAAAGTCAAGCAGAACCATATCGGCTGGTATTCCTTTTTCCAGACTGCCACTGATATTCTCATAAAAGGAAATCAAGTTGGTTGTACAGGATCTACCCAATACAAAGCCATGTTGTGTTTGGTCTTCCAAATTTCTATCCCCTAGTTCTTCCTCTAATCTGTATTTTGAGAGTTTTTCTAAGCACTTACACACAATTGAGGTAAGGCTAATAGGCCTGTAGTTACGTGCCTTGTTTCTGTTGCCCTTTTTAAATATAGGGACTACCAAGGCACTCCTCCACTCGATTGGTATTTCTCCTGATCTGAATGATTTGTTGAATAAAATGGTGAGAGGTAGTGATAATTCATTAGATGTTTCTTTTAGGAATTTGCTATATTAAGATCCGGTCCTGGAGATGATTTATCTTTTAATTCCTTTAGAGCTTTGTTTACTTCCACTTTGATGATTGCATTATACTGTTCATTATCTGTTATAGTTTGTTCAGTTATATCGTCTTCATCAGAGAATATGAACCAAAAAAGTTGTTAAATGCATTTGCTAAGTTGCAAAGAGCAGTTAGTGCTTTATTATTTTCCATTAGTGGCCTTATTTTATTACCTTGTCATGAATTTTTTGTAATGTAGGCATAAAATTATTTGGGTTCTTTATTTACACTCAGTTTGAATTCAGGTTTGTTTCTCTCTGTCCTAATCACCTGTTTTGATTTGTTTAACTCGATATTATACAGGATTTTATTTTGTTCATTGGGATTTTTTTTTATTTTGCAAATGCCCTTTCTTTAGCTCATATTTGTTTTTCAACTTTTTTTGTCAACCATAAAGGAATTTTTCCCTTTGACTTAGACACCTTTCTGTTATTGAGCACCATTTGGGACTTGATATAGTTGATTTATACTAAAGATTATACTATTGTAGTCACTACTTGATAGGGGCACTGAGATAATCACATTAGATATTTCGATTGGAATGTTGGTTAAAATTATTTATATAATAGATGTGAGCAAATAACTCATTGAATAAAAACATGTAGTCTCACTGCGTGGAATAACCACTGTGATGACATCACCACAGTGAAAATAAATGGATTTATTTTCACTGTGGTGATGTCATCAAACCAAAAAACAGCAGAAAACACACTCCTTTTGTGTAAATCGTATACATGATGTGCACTCGTGTGATATGGAAAATATTTTCACCCCTGCACAGTGACCTCTGGATAGTCACGAGTGGTGAATATTCAGAGGTCACTCTAAAGGAGTGAAAATATTTTCCACATCACACTTGTGCCCATCATATATCTCCTATATCCAAAATGTTATTTCTTCGTTGGTTCAGATATTAGCTGTTCAAGTCCTGCTTCAACTGTGGCATCTAGAATAATAGTTTCATTCAATGATGATGCTTTTAGTGAGTCCCATTTAAATCCTGGGAGATTTAAGTCCCCTAATATAACAAGGTTGTCATTTTCTGATAATTCAGCGATAATGAAACTCAGTTCCTGGTCATACATGCTATCTACTGATGATGGTCTGTAAATGTTCCTATGACTATATTTTTGCCATTTGTGGATTTAATACTAGCGCAAACCCCCTCCACTATGTCAGATTTAATTGCACAGGCAAGTGACTCCAGTGAGTTTTTTTATGTACATACACACTCCTCCTTCCTTTTTGTTAATCCTGTTTCTTTTATAAAGTGTGAAACCTGGGATGGTATTATACCAATTCAATGTATTATCCTACCATGTTTCACATATGGCAGTTATGTCTATATCATGTTGCTGAGTAATTATTTGGAGTTTACTGCACTTGACTAAATTTAAACTTCTAGTATTTGTGGTGTAAACCTTAAGACTTTTCTTGATATTCATAGGAACTTGTTCAGAAAAGGAATGACCCCGTTGCCCCCAACTTGTTAGTTTAAATATTTGTTTATGAACCTATTGATAGATTTGCCCAATAGAGCATTTCCCTTTTTACTGAGATAGAGTCCGTCCCAGCAGTAAAGTCTGTGATTGTCGGTAAATTGTTCCCAATGGGTTAAACAAGCCACAGATTCCTTCAAGGTCCATTTCCTTATCCATTCATTTACAAGTTTTATTTTAGCAGTTTTTGGTCCATTAGCTATAGGAACAGGAAGAATTTTTGATATACATATTTGAGCTCCAAACTGTTTACTAGTATTTACAAAGGAGAGATAATCATTCTTCATATCCTCTATATTGAAGGAATTTATGTTATTCGTTCCTACGTTTACCACTACTATATCATTTAGTTTAGCCCCCCTAAAACTGTAACAGGTCTGATTTGCCTTGTCCTCATTACATATTATTCCATCAGTGTACTATCACCTGTCTAGAACTGACTATAGGGGTATTTGTGGCTACAGGGGGTGGGGCAAGAGACTCATTTTCTTTATGTTCATGAGACAGCATGAGAGTGAAATGCAGTGAGCTAATGACTGAATGTGCAGAACAACTTTTAGACCATGCACAATGACTTTTAGAACAAGTGCAACAACTTTTGAGTTGCCCAATTTCCATACATACTATATATTATAATAATTATTATTAATTATATTAATAATATAAAACTGCTGCATGATATATATTTCCATATGCTATAAAATGTTTTAGGCAATGGAATATTGGGACTTTTAAAAGTGCTGCTGGAAGAAATTCATTGTGAATACAGGCTTCCTAACAACAACAAAAAGTTTTGCCTGCTGTCACTTTCAAAAGACATTACTCTTTTTAGGCAGTTTTTCCTGAATGTTTTTATTATTTTTGTATTCTTCCAACAATGAACTGAAGGTTTAATGCAAGCAGTCCAGCTGTGCCAGGCCAGCATGGCTGAACCCCCACACATAGCACAAATTGGACATGAATTTGACATCTGCCAGTTTTTCCCGGTTGCCCCTTTCCCCTTTCCCTCACTTTGGTTGGCAGTCAAACACAGCTTACATTTTTGTTTTACTGGCTAGCCTGATCTGGCCTGCTTGTTGCTTGTCTGCTGCCCCACCACTCTCTGCTGAGCCCCACCGCGCTTCAGGTTATTTGTCCTTTCCTGGCCCAATGTGCGGTGCAGGATCGACAAAACAAACTGGCTCTGTATCCCAATGTTATGTACACTTCACTGGTGCTTGCACATGCTGTCCACAGACTGCACAATATAATTAGCACAACAAGAGTTCCTGTGACCTTTCTAGGACTGTATACCACAGCGTGCGCTTGTGCAAGGCCGCGGCATTCATGTAACAGGGAGATGAGAACTCAGCTCAGGAGTAGAAAAGAATATGCAGCCTGATCACGTGACTGAGGAAGGGGAGTGGAGCTGCATGTCATCGCATGGGGTAAGCAGCAAGCATTAAAGCAGACAGGCGTGACTATTTTTAAACAGCCACTGACGCCTCGAGAAAACTTTGAAAAACATAATGTTTAGACACAAAGCAGACTATATTTCTAATTAGAGTTGCACTTCTTCACTCCATTATTTATTACTGAGATCATGCGCATGAAAGTGGGATACATGAGGGTTCCTCAGCTCCTATGGCTTCTTCCCAGCCTGATGTCATAATACTCTGCTTGTGACATCACAGTTATTCGCAACAGACACTGATGTCACAACAGAGCATTATAATTTCAAGTAGAAAATAAGCTATGGAGGCAGATGAACTGTAAGGTGTACAGATCTTGTTTTGTGGGACTTTCTTCAGTAATAAAAATGAAGAAGAGAAAGCTATGTAAGATATTCTTTGCAAAAAAACTTTGTTAATGCACCAGTTAGGTTAACTTCATGCCACAAAAGTAGTGAAATGTGACGTTAGGATTTCCAGTCCTAACTTCCCACCCCGCAAGCAGCAAAATGAAAGTACATTAGGGGTTTTGGTATCTGGAGTCTTGAGTTGAACTGTGTCTAAAAAATATGTTTTCCAAAGTTTTTCCAAAGGCATCAGCCACGCTCATTAAAAACATCAAAAACAAAACCACACCAAAACCTGAGGTGAACTTCTAAAGAGTATATGGTGACAGAATAGGCAGAGAAAAATGGGCAGACTGGGTATGCCAAGCAGTCCTTATCTGCTGACAAATTCTGTTTCTATGTATTTTAGCAAGATTGAACCTCACAAGTTGTGGTGTGGTCTTTTTTCCCCAGTGATGTTCTGCACATCTTTGAAGCAGCTGTAAGTTTTGTAAATAGTCACATTGCACACTTGAAAATATTTGCACCTATGAATACTACACTTGTGCCAAAATCATGTTGTGTGCATGCATTTTTCATCTGCTGTAAATTTATTGCTACCCAAAGGGGCTTTGAGAGGACACCTTGACTAATTTTCGAAGCGAGTGATGGAGTCTTTAAAGCAGTAGTGCAACGAAATTGGACAAAAATGTGACCCAACCTTTTATGCACTAGAAAAGATTCTAGGCATCTTCCAGTTTAATTTGGTGGTACAATTTTCTAATTCCACAAAAATATGAACATTTTATAAATGTTTTAATTGATTTTTTTGTCAAGAAAAAATGATGGCTGCCACATTTTCCATAGAAATAACATTGTAGACCTGGCAAGGGTTAGGACAGAAAAAAACTAAAAAAATGTCATGGTACACAGAATAGGAGGTACCTAGACAAGTACATTTGACAAGTATGCTAATATTTTTCTTAATTGTAGCTGAAACTAGCTTTTTGGAAAATCATTTTTCATTGCACTGCTGCTTTAAGAGAAACCTGGAGATGGAGTCCTGGCCTAGTGACCCTGCTGCACAGTAGCATGTTTTGTTGCTAGCTTGTGATTAAAATTAATCATTGGGTTCTCTTCAAATCCTCTTTGGGTACTTTTAATTCACTGAAAGAGTGGTAGATGCCTAGAATAGACTGTCTACAGAGGTGGTGGAGGTGAAAATGGTAGGGAGCTTTAAGCATGCATGGTATACAGTACACTTAAGGAAATATTAGTGAATAGGCAGGGAGGAGAGAGGTTTGCTAGAGACCAGTTATGGTCTGCGGAGGCAGACGAGGCAGAGATTATTTGGGCAAACTGATTGGGCCAGGAGGTCCTTTTCTCCTAACAAATTCTGTGTTTCTGTTAGTAACTTTACACCTGATGAAAGATACATACAAACAGCACGGTTTCAGTGAAAGTGAAGTATTCATGGGTGCGTGCATTTTCAAGGATGTGATGTGAATGACCATTCCTAAAGCTTGACTGCTACTTTGTAATAAAATGTAATTTCTAGTGTTTATTATCTGCATATCAAATCTTTCTGCTGTCACCATTGGGTGCATTTTATTTAATATGACGGCTGGATCTCGACTGTAATTACTGTCTCATGCTTTGTTTAACTGTGTCTAATAATTTCTCGGTATTGTGAATAGACTGATACAATATGTTTTTGGCATATTTATGACTCAAGTGTGCTGAAAACAGTCCCTGGAACCAGTGTAGCCAACTGGTGAACAAATATCAATCAATCAATCAATACTTCACCAGTGGTACTACTATTTCTTTGCAAGCTCCTGATTACAGATGTTGCGAAGTTTTACTTCAGCAATGAAATTGCCACTCCACATTGGATTTTCCTGGTGAAATGCCACTTTTCTGGCTAAATCAGATGAAGTTAAGGTGAAGTTGCAACTTCGCCATCAAATTGCATAACTTCTCCCAGAAAGGTGTTACTTTGCCTGCCAAGAAGTTTACGAAGTTGGCACGTCACGAATGTGGCAAACTTTGCAAATCATTTCGTGGAGCGGAGTTTGCCAGTTTTGCACATTTGTACTCCTGATGCCTCATGGCCCCAGGAGAACCCTGACATAAGAGCTCAGAGACTACTTAGTGTCCCCTGCTCATGTTTGAAAACTGCAATAGACAGGGCTTTCTTGGTGGGTCTCTATGATCCCAAATTCACTCCCAAATACTGTTAGAATAATCTTTAGAGAAAGCCACTTGAGGGCAGAAGTCACAAGGTGGCTCTGTTCTGTCTATCCTAGCCCCATCACCTAATTTTATTATTTATATTTTTATTCTCTGTTTATGCCCCTGATCACCAGACTAACTGTCTTCAGCTGGACAACCTCCTAGCCCCATACGCTGCTTTTCCAGTGCTTGCCCTTCTTACCCCCTGACCTGTCCACCAAGATGGTCCTTTCAGGCTGGTCAGGCCCAATCAGAAGATGTCTTCCTGATGAGGGATTCAAAATGGCACTAGCCCACTAGCCAAATGCTGGTAAATTTTGTATCAGGCTAGTAAGATTTTCCTTTAACTAGCCCTGCAGGCTTGTACTGGAGAAGGTAACATTTCAATAAGTACATCAGCTGGGCTAGTGGGAGAGTCTATGGGACTAGTGGATTTTTGGAGTCACTAGCCCTGCTGACTAGTAGCTGCAGAACTTAATTCTGACCCCTGCCTGATGGAAGACCCATTGATGGAGGGCGGATGGTTGTAGTGGTAGGGCCTGAGAGTGCCTGTGTGTCATCCAGCCATCTAAAGTTTTTGCATTTGTTGTTGCTCCCTACCCCCAGGACATCAGCATGCAAGGGACTCCCAGCACACTGAGCATGGCAGCAGGGAGCCTGTCTGAGGTCCAGCCTCCCTTCCAGCATCTCCACCGCACTGCCACCTGTGGTTACCCAGGTGGCAGTATTGCAGTGAGGGCAGCGACCCTCCTCCCTGAAGGGGGAGAGCATCAAGCATCCTCTGGAACACTCTATTCTCTGTCCCCCACCTCCCATCCAGCATCTCCACTGCACTGCCACCTGTGGTTACCCAGGTGGCAGTATTGCAGTGAGGGCAGCGACCCTCCTCCCTGAAGGGGAAGAGCATCAAGCATCCTCTAGGACACTCTATTCTCTGTCCCCCACCTACCCTGCAGCATTCCAAGCTGGTTCTTGAACCCAGATCACCAGCATTTCAAGCAGTAGTGCTACCACTGCACTGATGGACCAGCTTCCTAACTTTATTATCTGATTATATGGGATCATCTTATTGTCTTCCTTCAGACTATTTTTCTGTATTGGAATTATTTATTTACTTATATTTGTCGCATTTATTTAATGTATTCTGTCTTATTGTTGTGAGACACTCTGAGTTTTCTGAAGAGTGCTATATAAAAATAAAACCTACCTACCTACCTACCATCAGCACCATGCACCACCTCAAACATGTGTTATGGTACGGTGCCCGCAGGTTCGACAGGTTGGGCTGATTTTCCTTCCTTCAAGAAGAGGCAGGACTTGTACTTGGAGTCAAAATGCAACACATTTATTGGCAATAAGCAATGGCCACATGTGGAAGTCATGCAAAAGTTTAAGTCAACAAAAACAGTAGCACTTAGGGCGTCTTGGAATCCACCAAATGCAACTGGATTTGCCAGATTCTGATTTTTCAGATTTAGGGCTTTCAGAACTGAAGTCCAAAAATCCTTAATTCTAAACTAAATCCTAAAACCTGTTTTTAAAAAGAAATTTAGGATGTTGGATTCTAAATCCAAATCCAGGTCTGATTCTAAGGTCCTTTTAAGATTTGAATTAGAATTGGAATCAGGATTTGGAATTTTCTAAAATCCTAAATCTGAAAGCTGGATTGGAATTGGCCAATTCTGAATTTCCATAAGCGCTACCGCTTGCAACGCTGTCGACCTGGGTTTGGAAACAAGCTTGGAGTATCGGGGCCAGCTTGGGGGGTGCAGGATTGAGCATACCAGTAGATAATCTCCGCCTCCAGGACATGCAATTGTCATTTGCCGCCATGCAAGCACCACCTGGAGGAACACATGCAAAGCAGCAGGTAGCACTGTGTGGGAAGGAGGACTTTGGCTGTTGTCTCACTAGCATGCTTTTGTGCATGCACTTACATATTCTTAGCCTCTGATGTCCTGAGGGAGTGGGACAAAAAAACAGAAACACCCAGTCTGTGGTGGGATGATGATGATGAAGCCCGGCACTGTCATCCTAGCTTCCTCCTCTGCCTGAATTTGGTGTCCACAGGGCCTTGAGACATCACTGTGATCCAATCAAGGAGGGCAACCCCTGAAGGAACTGAGGAGTAGGTAATCTAGAACATAAAGGGTGACAGGGTTGGGGGGGAATCGTCTGACAGGGGCCAGTTGGTGTAAAAGGGGCAAAAAACAGTAATTAAAAAAGAAATCAACAAAACAGCAAAGTACCATCCAAAACAGGTGACAGACCAGTACCCAGTTATGATCACGTTAGAGGCAAATTAGAAAAATGGCAGCAGCACTCATACACTCAACAGTACTGTGGGAAACAGGTGTGTTATTATCACTTTAGCAGTCCGTAATATACTCATTTCTGGTTATTCAATAAAGTATAGTATTCTGTGACTCTTACTAACTTATTTCTCAGCACCTTATGAATCTTAATGATCAATAACTTTGGTGCGCTATGCTTTTAGTAACTTAGGGGCCCCTATTTAAAGCATTACATTTGCACTGCGAAGAGTACCTATCCTGTGCACAAATTAGCACAGCACCCTAATACTGCTACACTGGACAAGACATTTTTGCACATGTCAAGAGCGCAGTAGTTGTTCCAATATGGCCATAACAGCGCAAGGCACCAACAGGTACAACGTGCAAAACAAAGACATGCGCTGCCTACAGAGTGGTGCGTAACCGGCATGCTCAAAAAGGCCGTGTAGGAGCAGTGGCGAATCCCAAACGGGATAGCAGCTATGCGTCATACTGCTGTATTCAAAGAGTAAAGGGTCCTTAACCCCTAATGGATGCTGGTTGCAAACGATATGTTTGCATCCCATTATGGGTCCATTAACCAGGCAGCACCATGTTTCTGCACCGAGAATAATGTTGAGGCATGTGCAGCCTGACCGGCCCTGCACCTACCCAAATGGTAAAGACCTGGCCCTCTCCCACACCTGATCCCTGTGGGCATTCTCTTATGTGTATGACATCCACAGAAGCATAAATCTGTTGGCCGAAAATGGCCCAATGGCACATTGTGGCTGCCCAGTTCTAGGTAACTTGTGTTGAATAAGAGAGGTAGTTTAGTGGACCCCCCCTCACACACCTGATCACCGTTGGCATATTGCAATAACTCTCTGGTGTCTGGTGGTTCCCCTTCTCCACCCTCCCCTGATCCCCACTGGCATACTTCAATAATTCCCTGGTGTCCAGCGGTACCCTCTTCCCCACCATCCCCATATCCCTTTTGGCGTATTGCAATATTTGTTTGGTGTCCACTGGTGTACCCTTCATCACTCTCCCCTGATCCCTGCTAGCATATTGCAATAATTTCCTGGTGCCCAGTGGTACCCTCTTCCCCACCCTCCCAGATCCCTGTTGGCATATTGCAATAATTGCCTGGTGTCCGGTGGTACCCTCTTCCCCACCCTCCCAGATCCCTGTTGGCATATTGCAATAATTGCCTGGTGTCCGGTGGTACCCTCTTCCCCACCCTCCCAGATCCCTGTTGGCATATTGCAATAATTCCCTGGTGTCCAGTGGTACCTCCTTCCCTACTATCCCTAGATCCCTACTGGCACATTGTTATAATTGCCTGGTGTCCAGTGGTACCCCCTTTCCCACTCTCCCCAGACCTCCATTGGTATATTGCAATCATTCCCTGTCTAGTGGTACCCCCTTCCCCACTCTCCCCCAATCCCCTTTGGCATACTGTAGTAATTGCCTGGTGTCCAGTGGTACTCCCTTCCCCACTCTTCCCCGATCCATATTGGCATATTACAATAGTTGCCTGGTGTCCAGTGGTACCCCCTTCCCCACTCTCCCTAGATCCCTACTGGCATATTGCAATTGTTGCCTGGTGTCCAGTGGCACCCCCTTTCCCACTCGCCCCAGATCTCCATTGGCATATTGTAATAATTCCCTGTCTAGTGGTACCCCCTTCCCCATTCTCCCCCAATCCCCTTTGGCATACTGCAGTAATTTCTTGGTGTCCAGTGGTGCCCCCTTCACCACTCTTCCCAGATCCATATTGGCATATTACAATAGTTGCCTGGTATCCAGTGGTACCTCCTTCACCACCCACCCACCCCAGATCACCATTGGCATAATTGCAGTATTTTCCTGGTGTCCAATGGTACCCCCTTCCCCACTGGCATATTGCAATAATTGTCTGGTGTCCAGTAGTATCCCCTTCCCTACCTTCCCCAGATCCCCGCTGGCATATTGCAGTAATTCCCTGGTGTCCAGTGGTACCCCCTTCCCCACCTTCCCAAGATCCCCACTGGCATACTACAATAATTCCCTGGTGTCCAGTGGTACCCCCTTCCTCACTCTCCCCTGATCCCCGCTGGCATATTGCAATAATTCTCTGGTATCCAGTGGTACCCACTTCCCCACCTTCCCAAGATCCCCACTGGCATACTACAATAATTCCCTGGTGTCCAGTGGTACCCCTTCTCACTCTCCCCTGATCCCCGCTGGCATATTGCAATAATTCCCTGGTATCCAGTGGTACCCACTTCCCCACCTTCCCAAGATCCCCACTGGCATACTACAATAATTCCCTGGTGTCCAGTGGTACCCCCTTCCTCACTCTCCCCTGATCCCCGCTGGCATATTGCAATAATTCCCTGGTATCCAGTGGTACCCACTTCCCCACCTTCCCAAGATCCCCACTGGCATACTGCACTATTTCTCTGGTGTTCAGTGGTACCCCTTCCCCTACACTGTGATCCCTGTTGACATATTTCAATAATTACCTGGAGTCCTGTGTTCCCTCCTACCTCCTATTAGCCTCCTGTACCCCCATGCCAACACCCCCTATGGCTCTGAGACAGTGGCAAGCACTTACCTTCTGTTCACCTCCTGGGCTAACTGCCATCCGCCATGCACCAGTCCTGAATCAGTATACACCACTGTATATCGAAATGGGAGTTTTGTTTGAAGATCAGACTAAGTCTGCATAATGATTTATCATGCATCCACACGGGCTTAGATTTTACTCCAACAATTTTACTTTTAATCATAACTTAACCAAATGGAAAGCTTTTCACACCAGACTTGGGTGATAACTTCCGGGTCACCACACCCTCACAACCACATTAGTGGGGACTTGTAACTGTCATTCAAAATCAGTGTTTGCCGCTTGCCTACTGGACCCCATTTTAGGTAGGAGTTACAAGTCACCACTAACATAGTCATGGGAGGGAGGAGGAGGGTCCAAAAGCAATCACACAAGTTTGTTATAAAAAGCTCCTGATTCAGCCACGTTATGGTTAAAAGCAACACAATGTTTTATTTATTTATTTATTTTTATTCTTTGGTAACCAGGTAAGGTTCTCTAGGTACAAGTGCATGTTTTCAGGGGTGACCCAGGAGCACCATGCAGGTTAAGTGACTTGCTCAGAGTATCACGGTATGCAAGTGGAGGTTGTGGAAATCAAACCCAGGTCTGCTGTATGTACCAAGCTCATTCACAGCTCTTTAGTCTAACCTCTATGTTTGAAACCTAGAGGTTAGAGTAACAAATTGTTTGGAGTACAATAATGAATGAGTTTGGAATACAATCTAAGTCAATGTGCTTGTGCAGCATATCGTTATGCGGACTTACTTTATTCTCAAAACACAACTCCTATATTGACAGACAGGTGCATATTGATACAAGACTTGTGTGTGACAGATGGCAGCCAGCCAAAAGATGAGTAGGGCGTAAGTGAGAGCTGCTATCTTGGAGCCGGGGGGTGGGGTGGCATGGAGGACAGGAGGCTATAAGAAGTGGGGGAAGGACCACTAGACACCACTGGATTAATGGCAATATGCTAACAGGATCAGGGGAGGTGGGAAGAACCACTGAATACTGGGAAATTGTTGCAAAATGCCAGCAGGGATCAGGGAGGGAGAGGAATGCTTTGTTTGTTGTAGACAGAGTCCCAGTGCTGCTGCTGGGGAGTATTTGCACACCACTGTGCATTGTTAGAAGTAGAGTCTGGCAATGGTAAATAGTGCTGCATAAACAGCCTTGTAGCCCTTCCAAAATCTTCCCAATATATCACTGTACCCTGTATTCAAGAGGTCTCCCTCATCTGGATGGACACAGTGGTATATTTAGTGTGAACGACTAACATCTTAATACCATGCTGCATGTCTCTTTGAAAATACTGCAGCAGTAGCTGTGCTAACAGACTGTTGACTGTACTATATCCAACCCTTTAAGGCCATGCTAAGAGTTTGAATATCTGGGGTTACTAACCTTAAAACTTTAGAACTTTAGAACTCTAGACACTTAGTACTCTATAAATCTAAACACTCTATAACCTTAGTACTCTAGACAGGTAGTACTCTAGAAATCTTACCACTATACTGTAAATCTAGTACTCAGTCTAGACACTTAGTATGCTATAAATCTTAACACTCTATAACTTCAGTTAAGCAATAAGGCATGACCAGAGGTTAGATCAACGGTCTGTTAATCGCCCTCCAGGTGCATAAAGAGGAACAGCCAAGTGCCATGTTGCCTCTAGGGAGTAGTTAACTGACTTAATCTAACTCCTGGGAGTGCCTTATTGCTATTATATTATTAGTACTCTAGACATTTAGTACTCTATAAATCTAAACACTCTATTATTTTTGTACTTTAGGCACTTAGTACTCTATAAATAATCTTAACGTTTTGTAACTTTAGTACTTTGGACACTCAGTGCTCTATTAATAGAAGTTGCATGCATCTGCAGTGTCAGTAGTACTCTCTGTATTAACAGAACGAGAGACAATGCATACAGAAACTTCCCTTTCCAATAGAGGGACACTGCATCTTGCCAAAAAACTCCAGGCCCGGGGCCAACGAGCAAAAATGTGTTAGTTTTGCATTCTGTGGGGATGCAAACAGGTCCAACTCTGGATAACCCCACGCTGCGAAGAGGTCATCTACCACTGTGGTGAGCAGTTCCCATTTGTGCATCTTGGACTGTGATCTGCTTAGCCTGTTTGCTAAGACATTTTGTACACCTAGGAGATGCATGGTCGACAGTTCTAAGCTGTGCTCCTGTGCCCAGTACCACACTCTCCTTAATTTCCAACACGGGATAGAAATGTGTCCCCCCCCTTGTTTGTTTTGTAATTCATGACAGTGACACTGTCCACCTGCATTAACAGAGAACCCGGAATCAGATGCTCCCGAAAAGCCTGGAGACTGTATAAGACAGCTCTCATCTCCAGGACATTTATATGCAATTTGGCTTCTACCTGGGTCCAAGAACCTTGAATCTGATAAAGACCCACGTGTGCCCCCCGCCCAGATCCAGATATATCTGAGGTGAGAATCTGAGTTAGAGTTGGTATTAGAAATGGAATACCCTTTAAGAGAATGTGGCAGTCCATCTACCACATCAGTGTTTTGCATAAGGGGGGCATGTCAAGCACCCTGTGATCTATGGTGTCCATCAGTTGGTCCCATTGCACTTTCAATGTCCATTGCGGTATCCGCATGTGTAAGTGGCCCAGTGGCATAGTAACAGTGGCTACTGCCGTGAGTCCCAGGAGACACAGAAATGCTCTGGCTGGGATGTTATGACTGCTGTATACCAGCTGTGATTGAAACATAGAAACATAGAAGTTGACGGCAGATAAGGACCGCAAGGCCCATCCAGTCTGCCCATTTCTTTTTCTACCTTATAAATGTGCCATCGGCCTTTGCTCTGTCAGTGGCCTATCTATTCATAGTCATTTGTATTGCTCCCTTATGCCTATCCCATGCCTGTTTGAAGCCCTGCACTGTATTCATAGCCACCACTTCTTGTGGTAAGCCATTCCATGCATCCACCACCCTTTCTGTGAAAAAGAATTTCCTCACATTCCCCTTAATCGGCCTCCCTCTAATCTCATGCTGTGTCCTCTTGTCCTGCTATTTTCTTATATTTAAACATGTTAGACTCTTTCACCTTGTTTATGCCCTTAAGGTGTTTGAATGCCTCGATCATATCACCTCTCTCCTCCTTTGCTCAAGGGTATACATATTGAGCTCCGTTAATCTGTCCTCATATGTCTTCTGATGCAGTCCCTGCACCATTTTGGTTGCCCTTCTCTGGACTGCCTCAATTTGGTTAATGTCCTTGTGAAGGTGTGGCCTCCAATACTGCACGCAGTACTCCAGATGGGGCCTAATCAGTGTCTTGTACAGAGGATTATTCCTCCCTCTTACGACTTGTGATACCCTACTAATACACGTAACACCCCTAGCCTTACCTACTGCTTTAGAGGTCTGCTTGGATGTTTTTGGGTCATCAGTGATGATGATGCCCAGTCTCTTTCTTCCTTTGTGACTGCTAGCAACTCCCTCCCAGCCTATAAGGTGGCTTCAGGGTTTCTCTTCCCTATGTGCATGATTTTGCACTTCTTTGCATTAAATCCCAGTTGCCACTCTTCTGACCATTCTGCTAGTTTATCCAGATCTCTTCTCATTCTGCCCACCCCATCTGGATCATCTACTCTGTTGCAGATCTTGGTGTCATCTGCAAACAGACAAGCCTTACCTCTAGTCCATCTGCAAGGTCACTAATGAAGATGTTGAAGAGGACTGGCCCCAGGACTGATCCCTGAGGTACCCCACTTGTGACTTGCATCTCTTCTGACTGTATACAATTTACCACCACTCTCTGTTTTCTGCAAGTCAACCAGTTTGCCACCCAGTTGACCAACTTCTGACCCACCCCGAGCCTACCCAGCTTATTTATCAATCTTCTATGTGGAACAGTGTCAAAAGCTTTGCTGAAGTCAAGGTGGCGACATCAACTGCTCCCCTTGGTCCACCACTCTGGTTACCCAGTCAAAAGAAATCTATGAGATTAGTTTGACAGGACCTTCTTTTGTAAACCCATGCTGTCTTGGATCCTGTGCCCTATGGATTCCAGGTGTTGCACTATCCTTTCCTTAAGTGCCTCCATAATCTTGCCCACTACTGAGGTAAGACTGACTGGTCTGTAGTTCCCCGCCTTCTCCCTGCTACCACTCTTGTGGAGGCGCGGGATCACATGAAACCCTTCTCCAGTCTTCTGGGACCTCTCCTGTGCTCAGAGACTCACTAAACAATTCTGCTAATGGCTCTGCTAGTTCCTCCTTTAGCTCCTTAAGTACTCTGGGATGTATGCCATCAGGTCCCATTGCCTTATCCACCCTGAGCTTAGTAAGCTCTTGTAGGACCCTTTCTTTTTGTGAAGGGAGTAGTGCTCACCTCCCTCCCCCCTGTGTCCATGATGCTGAGCTGTGGGCCCTGCCCTACCTTCTCTTCAGTAAATACTGAGCAAAAGTATCTATTTAGGATAGATGCCTTTACAGGGTCCTCCTCCTCACATGCTCCCTTTTCTCCATTAAGCTTAGCAATACCCCTCTGGACTTTCCCTTTCACTAATGTATCTATAGAAAGTCTTGTCACCTTCTTTTACTGTTCGTGCTAGTGTTTCCTCAGTTTGGGACTTTGCCTGCCTTACTGCCTTACCTGCTTCCCTTAGGGCAGTTTGGTATGCCTCCCTATCTTCATCCAGCTGTGTTCCCTTATAGTTCCTGAAGGCCAGCCTTTTGGCTCTGACCTTTTCTGCTACTGTATTTGAGAACCAAAGTGGTTTCCTTCTTCTTTTGCACTTCCTTTTCTGTCTAACATAATGGGATGTTGCTTCAAGTATTGCATCCTTAATGCTTGCCCACTTTGCCTGTACCCCTCACCTGTGTTTCTTTTGCCAGGGCTAGCTTAACTCTGTTGGCCATCTTATCAAAGTCAGCTCCTCTGAAGTCCCATATTTTTGCCTTGGAATGGGATGATTTAGATGTAGTAGCCAAATTGAATCATACCATGTGATGGTCACTGGCCCCCAGGTGACCTTCTACCTGGAGATCTGTGATCCCTTCTTTGTTAGTCAGTACTAGATCTAGGATAGCCCTGTCTCTTGTGGGTTGCTGTACCAGTTGTTTGAGGCTGGATTGAGCAATGAGTTGTTCGGCTCTGTCCAGGGGCAGGAACGCATAGCCCTGCTCTGTGTCCAAGACAGCACCTATGCACTGCAGCTTTTGGCAAGGAGTCAATATTGACTTTGGCACATTCACTGTAACCCCCAGGTCTTCAAACAACTGCCTTGTTCAGGACAGGGTGTGCAAGAATTGGCTCCTGGAGCTGGCTTTCAAGAGCCAATTGTCCAGGTACGGGAAGACAAACAGGCCTTCCCTGCGATGGGCTGCTGCCACCACTGCTAAGCATTTGGAGAACACCCGAGGCACAGAAGACGAGCCAAAGGGGAATACTCTGAACTCAAAGTGCTCCCCTTCCAGTACACATGTCAGATATTGTCTGTGATGATGCCTGACCTTGATATGAAGATATGCCTCCTTCATATTCAGGGAGCAAATCCAGTGCCCTGTTTGCAACAGGAGAATCAAAGATTGCAGGGAGACCATGTGAAACCTCTTGTACTCTGTGTAGAAGTTTAGGTCTTTCTGCTCTAACACAGGCTTGAGACCTGTCCATTTGGGGAGCGGGAAGTATCTGGAGTAGAACCGTTTGTTCTTCTGATGAGAAGGCACAGGTTCTATTGCATGTTTGTTTAGCAAAGCTTACACTTCTTTCAGCAGGGACAAATGTCCCAGAGGATAAGTGGAAAGAGGTGGAGGGTGCTCTGGGGGGTCTGTAAGAGCTTCAGGGTACGCCCGTTACAATTATCTCCAGGACTCATTTGTCTGTGATAATCTCCCTCCATTGTGTCAGCTGAAGGGAGACGTGACCCCCTACAACCACCTCTGGAGGTAATAGTGGTGTGGGGGGAGCCCAGTTTGAGTCATGCTGAGCTGGTAGGGGCAGAGCCACCAGCTCCACTGACCTTTGATGCTTTGAAATGGGCCCATGGGGGAGGGGCACTGGTAAGGCTCTCCCATCCTTATCCTTGCCTTGCTGATGGTAGGCTTGATGGCCACCTCCAGCACCAGGCTGATGAAAAGATTCCTTGCCACGACCCCTACCAGGTGTTGGATACAGGGATTTGATGGATCTTAAAGTCATTTTAGAAACTTGAAGGCCTCTTAATGCCTCTCCCACATGGTAGCCAAACAGTTTGGTGCCTCTGTAAAGGGCATTCAGAATTGTTTGCTGCACGTCGGTTGCAAACCCAGCAACCCTAAGCCAAGAATACCTTTTCGTGCTAATACCAGTGGTAGCTGCCCTGGCAGATGTATTAAAAACATCATATGCTGAACATAACAAATGTTTGCCAACCTCAGCCCAAGTATTTAGATTTTTAAGTAACTCATTCTTGGCATTTCCTTCTGGAAGAGCCTGAGCTGTGGCTTTGGCAGCCTTTCACAGGCTATTTCTGATACTTGATCATGTGGGCCTCGTAGTTTGCAATATGAAGGCCAAGTGAGGCAGAGGCATATATGCACTTGCCCATCATATCTAGCTTTCTGATTCCTTATCAGGGGCAAAGTACTCATGTGTTTAGGTGCCCTAGTTATATCATAGGCAGCCGTTATAACCACTGAGCCTGTTTCAGGCTGGTTGACATAATAAAGCTGGCAGCAGGAGCGTGGTACTGCTTGCAGGCTTTCAAGGTACAGCTGGTACTGAATTTGGCACGTACCATGCAGCAAATGTGGCATCGTCAAATGCAGGGTAAATTGGAGGAATAATGATGGAGGGAGTACATGGTACCGCCAAGAAATCCATCAGGTTCTTTTTAGTGGAATCCTGTTCTTCCACAGCATTTACTGCATCATAGTGTGGAAGATAGGGTCTTCAGAAGGAGATCTGGGTGTGTACACCACACAGTCCTCATTACAAGAGGATACAGTGGATCTAGAATGTGCCACATATTGTTCTTCTCCATAACCCTCCTCCGCTTCGTAATCTTCCTCCATTATGAGGTCTGGATTTTTTTCCACCTCCTTGTCAACATCCCTGTCGGTGATGGGAATTGACAGCCCTGCTGGCAACGGCAGATGCCTCTGCTCAGGAGGTATATTCTGTGAACCAGCCAAGGATGTCAACAGGGCCTGCAATGCAGGAATACCCATCGATGGCAGTAGAAGCTGCATATATGTCTGGAAGTATGCGCCGTATTATATCAGAAAACACTGCCAGTACTGCCTGTGAATCAGCAATGTCCTGGGTAGGGGCTGTGACTGCTAGAGTCGACAATGGACCTGGACCCATTGACAATGGTGATGTACCATCCATAGTAGGTACAGCAGTGCCTGAGCCAGGCCCCAACCTTGGTATCTGGTCGACGGTTGAGTGTGCTGGCATCACCGCTGCCAATGTGGATGATGACTAAGAAGGTAAAGTACCTGCAGGCCACAGTGGTGACCTAGATCTCGCCAGGGACGCAAACTTATATTTATCCTTATGTTTATATATATGTCCCAATGGTGATCAGTATTTCTTGTGGTCTTTCGATTTTGACGACCGCAAGTTGGTCGATGTGGCTAGCAAGACTGCTTTCTGACCCTGGGCTTTTTCCAGAACTGCAAGAGTCTTTTCCAGCAGAAACTTCTCCAGCACCTTTCTTCTGTGTTGCCTGGTTGCTTGATTGAAGTTCTGGCAAATCTCACAAGTTCTAACATTGTGAGAAGGACCTAGACAGTAGGCACACACCTCAAGTGCAACGTCCTTGTAAATATTTTCTCTGCACTCATAGTACTGGAACAACATTGTTGGTTTCGGTGGCATGCAGAAGCAATGATATCACTAAAGATGTAGTGATTATTTAGATATTAAATAATAAATGACAATGGCTAGTTGGACGGTGTTTCCACTGTAGGTCTGGCAAGTACAATCGATGGCGGGAAAAAAACTAAGGAGAGATGGGCCCGCCCAAGTTTATGTAGACGCTGACACATGACATTGTTATGGGTGGCTCCTGGCTAGCAAAAATTTTCATATAATCCTAACGCTGACATGGGTATAGTTCCAAAGGCATGACCTAAGGGAAGACATATCCTTGAAGAGCTTAACACTCTGAAACATTAGTACTCTAGACACTTAGAACTCTATAAATCATAAAGGGAAACATCTATTTCTAAATGTCCCCAATTAGCACAGCTAGGTTCAGTTTTTGTACTTGTATACTTAGGTTTAAAAAAAAAAATGATCTGGTTAATCCTACTGTCTCCCCTGCCAACATTTTGAGTTAAGTACTTCTAGGAGTGCATCCCATAAGCTGCTGTGGCTCACACCAGAGCCAGGGGACAGCTGCAGGAGTGTGTATGGTAGGTCCTTATAGACAAAGCTATTAATAGGTCTGGTTTGTGATACACTGGTCTGGGTTTGGTACCAAGAACATATATAGACTAATAGTCGGCTGCCAGTCTGTACTCGGTCTGAGTATAGCACCAGGACCAGTAAATCACAAACTGGAGCTATTAATAGCTCCATTTATAAAGACCCACAGTACACGCTCCAACAGCTGCTCCCTGGCTCTGACATCCACAGTGGGACAGCCGCAGGAGCTTGTGGGATACACTGCTAGAGGTGCTTATGCAAAATGCCAGCAGGAGGGATGCAGGATCAACTAGATAAAATATAAATAAACTCCTAAACTTGTAAGTGTAAAGATTTAACCCAGTTGTGGGGGGCTCCCACAGAGTGAGGTGGGAGCATTTAGAAATGGATGTTTCCCTTACTCTAACTTTAGTACTTTAGACACTTAGTATTCTATAAATCTTAAGGCTCTATAGGAGTGTTTATATGACTGATGTGGCACAAAGGTGAGCCGAAGCAAAAAGGTCCATACCTTGAAGGAATTGTGTTTCTTTTGTCCACACTGCCGGATGGTGCACCATCACAAGTTGCTCCTGTAGGACTCCAGGAGCTCGAGGGGAGGCTCTCTGGTTGTAGGCAGCATGCTGGAATCATCAAGGAAGTATCATGGGAGCGTATGCCTTGCGTCACAGCATGTGATGGTTTCAGTCCACACAGAGCATGAAACTGCCTAATACGCTACACGATCTCAGCCTGGAAGAGGCTATGGGGGAGCATCAGTGATCGGCTTACCAGGGTTGGGGTAAGTGTCCACACATGGGTCTTGTGCTGCTGCAACATGACTGCACGATTTAGTACAGCACAAAGGATGCCGTGTAAACACGGCTTATAACTCGAGTACTCTAATCACATACTGTAGATATTCTATACTGTAAATCTTAAGGATCTATAACTTTAGTACTCTGGACAGTACTCTATAAATCTTAAGGCTCGTCGAAAGACAGATTCGACTGGAGCCCATAGGCATCCTATCCGTGATGGCAGCAACATATTTTATCTAGCATCTGACGGCTGCCCACTTCATGCAGCCAACCTGTTTTCTCAGTCCTGCTCACTCATCTGAACTCTCCAGCAGGCACATGTCAGAAGAACACACACCGACAGCACCCCACAGAGGAGCACCCAACCTGAGCTCCTCCTACCTGGCAGTCTCCAGTCTTGAACCTCGGGCCTAGCTGCATGCCTGCGACTCCTTAAATCCACAGCCAGGGGGTGGTCTTCTTAGTAACCTGCCAGCCACTGAAGTGGCTCTAACACAATCCGCCAGAGCCAGCATCTGAGCCAGATGACCTGCTGGGTGCTCTGGACAGAGGCCAAGGACTACCACACATGGGGGCTGCTCGAAGAAGCTGATGCTCCGGGCTCTGTTGCAACCTCCTACCCATCTCCAGCCACTCCTGCTTGACTCTCAATGGTGCTGCAGATATGGAGGGTGACTGTGGGATACTCTGTCACCACTATCCCACCACGATCTGGGCTGCCACCACCGGACCATGCACCAGTCTCACACTGCCATATTGGGCCCAGCTGCAGGTACACTCACAGGGCTCCGCTGCATCATCCCACCCTGGTGCCAGAGTTCATAAGGAGGGACACCCTTCTTACTCCCTGGGCTCCAGCTCCCACATGGCACAGTGGCTCCCCAGGCTCCGGTCATACCAACCAACTTGGCCCCACCCCAAACACTCCACTATAACTGCCGGTCTTCAAGGGCAGCAGGCTGGGGTGGCAAATGCCCCACCCCAGCCCCGAACCTTGGCCCTATAAGGCTGAGCACAGGCCACACCCACTCCCTTCTTCTCAGGACTTTCTCTTCTCTCTCCCACCAAAACAACAACCCCCCTTTTTTATACCCTCCAGCCCTTCACCACCTGATCAGCAGGGGGCCCTTGGAGAACAGTAAGGCATCCTATCAGAGACTAATTTAGTAAGCTCCCAGAGCGGGCTTACATCTATATAGCGCTAACCAGTGCTTCTTGTTGCACAAGATGGCGGCCATCCATGGAGGTGGGCCGGTTGTGCCGGTAGTCCACTGTGGGACAAAAAATGACATTTAAATGATTGATTTTCATTTTACATGTTGTGTTGGTATTGGGGGTGAGGAGGGTGGGATTGTGTGCAGACAACGAATAGGTGGTCAGGGTTAAATGCTTAATGGCTGGGTGGGACAGCAAGAGTAGGAGAAGGATGTTTTTGTAGGTTTTTTAAATTTCATTGCAACTGGAAACAAACAATAACTTCTGAATACAAATCGTCACCTATTTGGGAAGGGTTCCCAAATATTTTGGAGATCTACTATTCCTGGTATACAGGAAATACTATTCAGTCCCTGCACAGCCATATCTAGTACTCTAGACACGTAGTACTCTATACTGTAAATCTTAAGGCTCCATAACTTTAGTACTCTAGACACGTAGTACTCTATACTGTAAATCTTAAGGCTCCATAACTTTAGTACTCTAGACGGTAGCCTGTAAATCTGAACACTCTAACTCTACTGCTCTAGATGCTTAGTGCTTTAAATAATCTTAACACTCTATACAGAATAATGTATGGGCAACCATACACAACAAGGCTATGTTTCCATTGAGGGGTTGAGATGACAGCATATAAACCTCGAGAGCTAAGCTCGAGAGATCCATGCTGTCATTTCAACACCAAGATGGAAACGCATGCCATGTTGAGTGTGGTTGACCATATTTTATTTTTTATAGTATATGTTTTTTTACGCTAGAGTGACAGACCCCCAATGAAGTGAAAACAAAAATCTTGACATTTCTTTGCTCTACTCACATAACAAAATCAAATTTCCAGACTTTTGAAAGGTAAAAGGTATGACTTTGAACACTGGGTGGTTAGTAAATAAGTATATGTAGAATAAATGAGAAATTTAAAATTGTATGACCTTTAAACTGTGCATAACAACTGTTCAGAATGAGCATAACAGCACTTTGGAATGCGCATAATGGTTTAGAATGTGCTTAACAAGGATTTTGAGCAGGCTGATTTTTATCATAACAAAGGGTAACCATATACTACAGTGGCGTGAAAAAGTATTTGCCCCCTTCCTGATTTTCTCTATTATTGCATATTTGTCACACTGGATGTTTTCAGGTCTTTAGAGAAAATGTAATATTAGATAAAGGGAACCTGAGTGAACAAATAACACTTGTTTTTTTTAATTTCACTTATTTAATGAAAAAAGTTAACCAACACCAACTGGCACTGTGTGAAAAAATGCCCCTTACACTTAATAACTGGTTATGCCACATTTAGCTGCAATGACTGCAACCAAACACTTCCTATAATTCAATATCAGTCTTTCACATCGCTGTGGAGGAATTTTAACCCACTCTTCCTCATAGAACTGCTTTAATTCAGTAACATTTGGTAGGTTTTCGAGCATGACCTGCTCGTTTCAGGTCCTGCCACAGCATCTCTATTGGGTTTAAGTCTGGACTTTGACTAGGCCACTCCAAAACTTTAATTTTACATCTTTTTAGCCATTCTGATGTGGACTTGCTTTTGTGTTTTGGATCATTGTCTTGCTGTGGCCCAACTACGCTTCAGCTTCAGCTGACGGAAGGATGACCGGACATTCTCCTAAGAATTTTCTGGTACAGAGCAGAATTCATGGTTCCTTTAATTATGGCAAGTCATGCAGGTCCATAAAGAAGCATCCCACACCATCACACTACCACCATCATGTTTGACTGTTGGTATGGTGTTCTTACTGTGGAATGCTGTGTTTGCTTTGTGAGACATTATGGGATCCATGTCATCCAAAAGTTTCACTTTGGACTCATCTGTCCATAGAACATTTTCCCAAAAGGCTTGTGGATCATCTAGGTGCTTCTTGGCAAATGAGAGCGAGCATTTATGTTCTTCTTAGTTAGCAGTGGTTTCTGCCTTGCTACTCTCACATGAAGCCCATTTTTGCCCAGTCTCTTTCTGATTGTGGAGTCGTGAACACTGACCTTAGCTGAGGCAAGAGAAGCCTGCAGTTCTTTGGATGTTGTTTTAGGATCTTTTGAGACTTCCTGAATGATTTTACGCTGCGCCCTTGGAGTAATTTTGGCAGGCCGCCCACTCCTGGGAAGATTCACTATTGTTCCAAGTGTTCTCCATTTGGAGATTATGGCTCTCACTGTGGTTCGATGGAGTCCCAGAGCCTTAGAAATAGCTTTGTAACCCTTTCCAGACTGATAGAGGGCAACAAATTTTTTTCTGATCTTTTCAGGAACTTCCTTTGATCATGGCATAATGTGCTTGTTGAATCTTTGTGCTGGCAACGTGACTCTGATGGTAAGGGTCAAAATAAGTGAGATTTATATTGAGCAGGGCTGGCTGTAATGAAGCCTGGCTGTGTTCAATCAGTTGACTCTAATTATCCCTTTAATTGGGTTGATTTAACTAGGGGGCAATTACTTTTTCACACAGTGCCCGTTGGTGTTGGTTAACTTTTTTCATTAAATAAATGAAATAAGTAAAAAAAAAAAGTGTTATTTGTTCACTCAGGTTCCCTTTATCTAATATTATATTTTGTCTAAAGACCTGAAAACATCAAGTGTGACAAATATGCAATAATAGAGAAAATCAGGAAGGGGGAAAATACTTTTTCACGCCACTGTATATAACTTTACTACTCTAGATGCTTAGTACGCTATCAATCTTAAGTCTAAATAACTTCAGTACACCAGATACGTAGTATTCTATAAAACGTGACACTCTGAAACTTTAAATAAGCAATAAGACATGACCAGGGGTTAGATTAACAGTTTGTTAATCATCCTTTAGGGGCATAATGTGGCACAAGGCACAGCCGAGTACCATATTGCCCCTTGAGAGTGATTAACTGACTTAATCTAACTTTGGGAAGTATCTTAATGCTATGATAAAAAATGTATTCTTAAAGAAAAGTGTTAGAAGTATGTGTTTTAAATGTTTTCCTCATCGGGAGGGAGATTTTTAATAAAACAGTTCATCCACGAACTGTATAAGAATGCTGGTGCAGAATCAGAATGCATCATTCCAGTCATTCAGCAGTGCTAGGGGATGGAATGGTGACAGGAAGAATTCAAGCAGCATGGTGATCAGACTGTACATGACAGTGCAACATAGATCAATGTAAGGCTGTTGGAATGCTGGCAGCCAATCAGAATTTAGCATTTCTGAGACCCTTTTTGTAATACTCTTAGAAATATTATGGCTTTAACTCTAGTAGTCTAGCCACTTAGTACTTAATGAATCTTTACACTCTATAACTCTAATTCTGTAGTTGCTTAACACTTAATGAATCTTAAGGCGCTGTAGTGTTATACTTCATAATTCTTCTCCTGTACTTCGGTTGACCAGTTCTATAACTGTCTCTCATACTGCATGGAATGTAACTTAGCACACTGTGACTCAATTAGAGATGGGCGCAATCCACATATTTTGCATGTGCAAAATGCAAAATTCTGCTGGCGAAATGTGGAATTTCATTCACGAAATGCAGAATTTCGCCCTTTAAATGGCGGAATTTTGCCACTTGCGGGTGAAAGTGTGCCATTTGCTGGCAAAATTCCACATTTCACAGGCAAAATTCTGCATTTTGCACCCATGAAATATTTTGTGGAATGCGCAAATTTCATGATTTTGCTGGAATTTCACCAGCGAAATTAAATTTTGCTGCATCTCTAGACTCAGTATTACACTATATTACACACACCTAGCATTTAATAGAAATGAACACACAGGTGAAGTGTTTAAAAGACAATGATTTAGTAATCAAGTACACCAGTGCTGATTATTAAAGCACTATTTTTTGAACACTTCACCGGGGTGTTCATTTCTGTTAAGCGCTAGATGTGCGTGTTGTGTCATTTCTTGTTTTCTCTTTGTGCTTATCGTGGTGCACCGCATCCATGGAGTGGTTCTGACTTCCTGGATTATACTGTTTTGCATGCAACTTATCACTCCATTTCAAGTCAGGATTGGCAGTCTATACGCCAGTCTACTTTTCAGTCTTTGAGATACGGGGAACCAGTGCTTCAGGGATGTCAAGATACTATTTCTACAAACGTATTGACTATAGAGGCCTTGAGTAGGCCACTGGGACATGAAGAAACATCTGTTGCAACTGGAAGAATGGAATCATCAACCTTGTGAGCATCAACTAGGCCACTGAGGCAGGAAGAAAACCACGTGTTGCAACCTGAAAAGCTGATTTGGAGCCTTTTCCTAATGAGGATGAGCTCCAGGACTAGGGGCATGTCATGAGCCGGGGAGTTCAGGAGGAATGTGAGGAAATATTTTTTCACTGAAAGATTGGTAGATGTATGGAGCAGACTGCTAACCAAAGTGGTGGAGGCTAGAACGGCGGAGGACTTTAAGCATGCATGGGATAAACACAAGGGTATATTAGAAAAGAAGCAGGGAAGGAGAGGGTCACCACAGACCAGATAGGGTCTCTGGAGGATGAATAGGCAGAGAACACTAGGACAGACTTAGTGGGCCAAGTGGTTCTTTTCATCCGACAGACACTATGTAGCTATGTAGACCTCAGATAGGCCCACCCATACTGACTCATATCCTACGCTAGCTCAGTCAACCACACAAGCAACTGTCCACTGGTTGTTGGAGAAATGGATGACTGCCGTACAAGATGTCATGGAAGATCTGATGCTGCAAGGCTGGAGAGAAGTGGATTCAGCTACTTCAAGAGCAAGGTGGAAGGGCACACAGAATGAACTGGACAAGCCTCTAAATCAGGCTACCAAGAATTGAGAACACTGCAAAGAGACTTGAGAGGCCATAGAACTTTAACAACTACCTCAGTGCTTCACAGTTGTTAGAATAAAGGTTCTTTGAGGAGCACAGTCACTTCACCTTTAAAGAAATGCAATACTGTCTCTGTAAATATGCCATTACACTGGAATGCAGTTACAAATAGTTCACCACCTGCACTTTCAATAAACACAGCTTCATTTCTAGAAAGAAGATTTTCCTGCAAGCACTGGGCAGGCAGGTGGTCTTTAAAATCAGTGCTACACAAATCAGCATTCTTCAATTAAGTGTGTGTGTGTGGGGGGTGGGCTAAGCAGTCAGTCTTTAAAATCAGTGCTACACAAATCAGCAGTCTTCAATTAAGGGTGTGTGTGTGTGTGTGTGTGTGTGTGTGTGTATGTGTATGTGTGTGTGTGTGTGTGTGTGTGTGTGTGTGTGTGTGTGTGTGTGTTGGGGGGGGCTAAGCAGTCAGTCTTTAAACAAGCACCGGGTAATCCGCGCACTCTACATAAGCATTAGGCAGTTTGGACGTCTTTTAACTAATGGCTGTTTGAATAGACAGTCTTCAAGCCTTAGGCAAACAGGCAGCCTTTAGAATGAGCACCAGCAAATACTGTAGGCAGTACTTAGGTAAGCGTTAGATAAACAGCCTATAAATAAGCAATTTTCTAATTGGCAGTCTTCAGTAAGCACTAGGCAACTAGTTAGTATGCACCTCCATGCTAGGCAGTAGGGATTTGTAGTGTATTTTCTGTTTGACTGCTACCTCAGTACTTTCCAACTTTGTGTTCTTTGAAGTGTGCTTCTTTTATGCAAATGAGCTACTTCTGCTGCCCAGCTCTGTGGTGTCTATATGTGTGTGTGTGTGTGTGTGTGTGTGTGTGTGCATGCTTTCAGCCTGCAGCTTCCAAGTTGATAAACAGTTGTGTTCAGCTTGTTGGAGCGAATATACTACAGGAGTCTTTAACAGGGGCACCAACAAATAGGTACAGGATGCAAACACTGGCCAAACAGCTGGGGCCAGATTTTCAAACAGTGGTGCAGGGCCTGCATCAAACTCTGTGCCAGGGGGCTTAAGCTTTTGCGGTGCACCAAACCAGTTTGTTGTAGCTGCGCCCAATTTTCAAATCTGGGGAACTGTTGCGACACATTCCATGGTTTACGCCAGCTTGTGCCAACTATCTGGTGCAAGCACGGTGACTTCGGTGCCCAGGAGTGGAGCAGGTTAGACTGCAATAATGTGGTGTAAGGTCCAGTGTGTAGCGCAAGGGATGTAAAATCCCGATTGTGGGCAGGAGAATGCGCAAACCCCATGCGCCATACGTTCGGCGCACCGGGGGCGTGCGACTTTCTTGCCGGTCTGAAAATCCAGCCCCTAGTCTTTAATGAGCATTAGGCAATAGGCAGTTCCCAGATATTATGCAAAAGGAAGGCAGTCTTCTCAAGTAGCTGGCACTGCCACCTTAAATTGTTTAATTCAGGTGTACTGAATGAGGTGCTGTACATAATTGTTATCTAGGGCCTTTGTCCTGCCCCTTGTAATGCTCTCTAGTGGAGCGTACAGAGACCCGCCTTAGGAAATGGTCCATTCCCTTGGGCCTGCTTGCCCTGTGCTCTGCACTCCGAGTGGGAGGACTCAGTCATTAGTCCCTTCAAAACTGGGAAGAGGACCCGCTGCAGCCATAAGTAGCTTGAAGCTCATCCCCTAGGGCAGGCTGAACAAACTGGGGCTTGGTTTGCCCCAACTGCTTGGCAGTGGATGCTTTCCAAGGGTGCCAACTGATGCGAAAGATAGAATAAAAATAAAACAAAGTTCTGCTTATTCAGCCCCGCTGAAACCTGCTGCTCAGACACATTGCTTGTTAAAGTAACGCCATTTGTTAGTCGGCAAGAAAATGTCAGCATGTAGTTTGTTTGCCAAAATGTATTTCTGACATCCTTAGATTCATCCTAAGTGTAATTTTAGTTTCCTCAGATATTTTCTGAAACAGTTTTGATAGCCTTTTTGTAATCAACGAGCCACATCATTAAAGATGGCCACCACTTTCAGTTTGTCAGACTCTCTCCCACTGTGGTCACCTGTTAAAAGTACACACTAGATTCATACTGTGGATATATTAGGATGGTACTACCACATGTTTCTGATGGCAAACAGCAAAAAAAAAAACACTGTATTAATGCATCTAATTTTTTATACATGGGCATGGCATGGTAGTTGGAACTTTTAAAAACTTTAAAATCCTGTATCCTGGTTCTGGAATGAAAGAAAATGAAAATAAAAATAAAAACAGGTATCTTGATAGTTTTTCCAGAAGAAAATGATTGTGGAAGAACATTATATGGTGACTTACACACACTGCTGTTTTAAGTTTGATTTAAGCAATAATGCATGGCAGGGCATGTGTTGTGCATCCAGCACCTGATAAGTGACATTATCCTCATGACTCACACCCTGGAGTGCATTATTGCAATTATAAAATGACTTACTTGTCAAGAGGAAAAACAAATAGGAAAACGTACATTTTTAGTTGCTTTTTGAATAGGGGTGATATGTTGGGATAAACTCACTGTTGAAGGAAGGTCAGCACTGACCAACCAGAGTCCAGGAATATTTATTACCATTATAAAATTTAGATAATAAAATGGGCAAGAGAAATACTGTATTGTGATTGGTGGAATCCAGTCACATGACCATGCTGTCATCTCAGCACATCAGCACAGGTCAGAAATGCTTAACTTCCTAAACTTCATTACTTGTTCCTAAAAAAAAAAAAAGGCAGGAAAGTCATTTTATAATTGCAATAAGGCATTCCAGGGTGTGTGTAACTGAGTGATAACAGCACTTCCAGGGTTCATAAATCCCGAGGCAAACTTCCCAAGGTGTGCTGTTATCCTACAATAATAATTGTCTCTTCCTTTCTGGCATAAAAAAACTGTGGCGTTATTTGTCATAATGAAGGAGTATTTATTATGGCAAACTCACCCATGGGTTCCCATGCTCTACGCATATGTCCACCACAGCTCTTCCTCCCTGACCGCTGGCCACCTCGCCTTTCCACTGCAGACAAAACCACCACTCAGACTCGGTGGTAAGTGACTACCAAACAAAAAAAAATCAAGACAGAACACCAAAAACAAAGCTGTGGGCAGAAATAAATGAATTAAAAAACTTTTAATAAATAAATAAAAACGTCTGCGGACCACACACACTTCTGCCTAAGCAGACCGTGGCAGCACAGAAGTCAGGAATGTATTTTTTATTTTATTTAATTGCTGCAGCCAAAAAGGAAGCCCAAGCAATTATATAAAATAAAATATGGGGTTGTGTGTGTAACTTGAAGTTTACACACACCCTTGGGGTTAGATGCTTGCACAACCCCCCCCAAGTTTCGCTCTTGGGGTTTATGTAGCATCTAACCCCTTGGATGTGTGTAAACTTCTCGTTACACACACCACCCCATACTGTATTCCATATATAATGCACACCCTGTCATGCCTTATTGCTAAGTTTAAAATATTAGTTTTAACTTTTGTTGCTTTTCAGCCCACACCCATAATATGTACAGGTCCCCCCACCAATGTGTCCAGTCTTCTTGCAGTTTTAATGTCACCAGCAAACTTCAGCAACCTGGCTTAGATTTGATATGGGGATGTAGTAGGTACTACACCTACAGGAGAGGGCTATGTGGTGCATTAGTGAGCAGCACAGCCGAGGAAAAGGACCTAGCAGTAATTCTGAAGAGTAAGCTATAGCCAGGCAGCAGACAGTGTGCCAGTGGGTGCAGTCAGGAGAGCAAACACTATCACAGAAGGCAAAGGCAACTCAAGAGTCAGAGGGTGCAATGGCAGGCTGTGTAATCCTGGAAAAAAGAAATGCTTTGCCCTCATATGCCAACAGCAGGTATAGTAATAACCATTTTTATTAAAAAGTGCAACAAACATCAACAGTTGACCGGGCATGGACAAAAGGCCACAGCGTTTGGCGCAGCCTCTTGACAAAGCGTGACCGCGTGAAATGGTGGGGGCATTTGCTTGTGCCCAGCTGTTTGCTGCACTGTTCAATAAAAAATAGTTATCACTATACCTGCTCTTGGCATGTGAGAGCAAACACTGTGGGATGCATTTGGGGGGGGGTAAGGGGCAGGGCTAGAGATGTGGTCCTTGCCCTGTACAAAGCCATAGTGATACCACACCTGGAGTGCCATGTCCTCCAGATGTTTTCACTGCAGAACAGAAAGAAAATTAAAGAGACAGAGAGGGGTCAGCACTGAGCCATCTTATTAGTTCTCATGGGGCAAAAACTACAAGGAGAGACTGGCCATACTCAAATTATTCAGGCTTGGGCAGAACCATTTGTATTAAAGGAAACGGGGAGTGTAGATAAACACTGCCTTTATAGCTGAGGAACAGTTCCTCCTCTGGCACAGTCCCCCTTGGGGAGTGGCCTGCAGCAAAACGTGGATATTTCCTGTTCCAGTGGTGAATCCAGAAGGAGGTGTGTGAATGCAGCTGCTCTCCCCATTGGACATTCAACTTAATTTCTGACACTCTTTTTCCCCTCGTGATAATTTATCCCAGAATACCCAAACTGCATGATTTGTTATTTTGTTTTATTAAAAATGTAATAGAAAGGCTGGTCCAGTGGCACGGTGGTAATCCTGTTGCCCGCCATCCTGGGGACCCGGGATCGGAAGTTGTCTCAGGTTGCTGGGAGCTGACTGGCAGGGAGAGAAGGCTACCAGCTCCTCTGCGTGAGTGCCGCCAGGTTGAGGCCTGGTGGTAGGATGGAAAGGGAGCAGCTAGAATGGGAGGGAGCTGGGGTACTCTGCAGTGCATTCAGGCCTCTATATGCATGTGTTGATGTGCACGCCCCAGCACTGGGGAAGGAGAACTGCGTTTACAAGATCATCCTGGCATGCTAAGAACTAAATTATGGTGTGTGCAAGCAGAATATGAGAATATGCACTTAAATTAGGGGGTGGCAGGATATGTGGAAACATTAGAAACCTTTATTTCACACAGGGTGGCTAACATGTGAAATAGGTCTACTTTGTGAGGTTGTGGAAGCAAACACTGTTCAGGCTTTCAAAGGCAGAGATTCCTTAGGGAGAATGGCATGGACTGTTACACAATGTGTAGGGGTAATATTCCGGCTGTTAAGCTTGGATATGTGGCCACACTCAAATTGGGTACAGTCACTGCCATTTGGCAGGGAGGGGGCAGAACACATTGATCCTAAGTCCCTTCCATCATCACAATACTATGTTAAGAACTACATTACGCAGGTCAGCCTGGTGGCATGGAGGGCCAAGGCGTTAAGGCAAACCGTGTTCAGGAATCAGCATGGGCTGCCTGGGATCGGGTGGGGTGGGATAGGATCAAGTGTCCCAGGGACTGCTCTCCTTGTCTTGGTCCAGGACTGCCATTGAGTGGCGGCTCGGTGGTAGTGCAGTCACAAGTGACTCGAAGGGTAGGACTGCAGCAGTGCAGGATGGGTGCACCACCATGCACATGTCCTAGCACCACAGCACTGGGAGGGGCTAAAAAAGGTGGAAAAGCTAGGGACCTGGGCTTTGTGAAGCCCTGCCTGTGTCTCCATGATCTGCCCTGCCACTCTGGTCCCAAGGCAAAATCTGGATATGTTAGCTCAGGGGGGAGGATGGTCCTTCCCTTCCTGCCCTGCTTGGGGGGGGGTCCATGGGGGAATGGAGCTCCAGGGCCAGAGAAAGACAAGGGATGATCATTAAACATGGGGACAGGGCTGATAGCTTCCTAGGTCGGCTAGAGGAGGAGGAGGAGAGGAGGAGAAAAAAACCTTTGTGGAAGAAGAAAGAACTACATTGTTCTGTTCTAAGATGGTATTTACTACCAGCAAGGTCTGGATCTTTACTAAAAAGTCGCTATGTAAAGATGGAATAATAACAGACTAGGAACCAGTATTTAAACAAGCAGTTGTCAATGCCGAACGTTTGCTGTTGGTATTGCTGTTGTACATGCCTCCCATATTTTTCTGTGTATATTTCTCTGCCTTGCATTTTAAGACATCACTCTCAACACAAATTTCTTATGTTCTTCCAGCACTGATTCACTTCATTAGAAAAACAAGCATATGTCAATGCCGAATGTTTGCTTGCACGTAGTGGCATTGGTAGTGCAGGAGTTAGAGAGATGCATAATAGGAATGGCGGTGAAGTATTGAAGTAACACCAACCCCCACCCCCACGTTAGGGGTGTGCCTTTGAGTCATTAGCCATACCACTCACACCATTCCACCTCACCCCACCCTGCAGACACCGACTGGTGTTGCAGTGTGCCTTGAGGTCTTCAGCCCTTACGCTCACCCCATTCCACAAGGAAATAAGCTGAGATGGGTGCATTATAGGAGAATGGGGTGACTGTTAGCGCCAAAGACCCCATGGCACACCTCAATGCCTGTGAGTGGCTGCAGGGTGGGGGTGGGGGGTGGAATGGGGTGAGCATTATGGCTGATGACCTCAAGTCACACCCCCGACACCTGTCAGTCTGTACAGGGTGGGTGTTATGGTTGGAAACCCTAATGCCCCAGGTGTTTGTTGGTATTTTTGCTCCAAATTTTCAACATGAATTTTTGGGACCCCACCTCATGAATAATGGCAGTATGATTTTGTTACTCAATCCCAAAAGGTGATTTTGTACAGTGAGTGTGCCATTCGGCGCCACAGGTGTGAAAACATATTTTCAGCAGGATGTGAAAAATGACAGCTGTACTGTTCATGAGGAGGTGTGAAGAAATGGCAATGCTGAAAATCTGGAGTGAAAATATGAAAAAGTGGCGAAGATACAGTATCGCGTAGAAACTGTGCAGCACCATCGTATGACTCATTTTTGGAATGTTTTCACCAAATTTTCAACATGGCCTTTTGGGATATCCCTCATGAACAGTGGCACTGACATTTGTTAATCTGTACCGAAAGTTGATTTCGACAGTGACCACGCCAGTCTGCGCCACAGGAGCAAAAACACGTTTTGGGAAAGATGCAAAAAATGACAGCTGTACTGTTCATAACGGGGTGTGAAAAAATGGCAATGTTGGAAATTTGGAGTGAAAATATTAAAAATTGATGAAGTTACGAGCGTGCCTAGAAACTGCGCAATGGACACTCATAATGCAGTCATTTCTGAGAGTTTTTCACAAAATTTGCAACAAGGGCTTTTTGGGACCCCACCTCATGAACAGTGGCACTGTCGTTTATATTCAAAGATGATTCCGCACAGTGACTGCGAAATCACCTTTCGGGACGGAGAAATGAAATGACAGTGACAGTGTTCACAAGGTGGGGCCCCAAGAACCCCATGTTGAAAATCTGGCACCACAATTCCAAAACGTGGCTGAGATATCAACCCTAAACTGAAACCCCCTATTGATTGCCATTATAGGGATTCCGTGATTTTCTTCAGTTTGCAGTTGGCTTTTGAAGAGTGCAGACGTGTTCCCAGTCCACAGAAGATCACTGCTCCTGACCTCTGGAGGTAAGTGTGGGTGAGGGGTGCGGGAGGTGGGGTGTGCAGAGGGAGGATGCGGGTTGGGGGAGGCGGGCCGGCGGGAATGATGATGGACCTTTTTTTTTTCAGGTTAAAAAAAAAAAGACCTCCTGGGACTGTTTTCTTTTTTACAGGTAAAATATTTAATAACATGGATTTTGGCACACTGGGGTGGGCTCCCAGTGAGCCAGAGTACTGGGTGAGCAATGCCGACCGGGATTGGGCACCCCACGGTCGGTTCAGAATATAGAGGTGTGGGAGGTGGCGCATCCGACACCGGGAGTGGGCATCCCAGTGTTGAAAACATCAGAGGTAGTTTTTTGGCACACTGGGATGGGCTTCCAGTCTGCCATATTAAAGGGGGAGGGGGGATACATGTTGACACGGGGATTGAGCACCCTGATGTTGGCAGGCGGAGGGTGGGTGTTCCGCTAGCGCGATCGCGCTTAAAGTGAATGTGCCTCCGGGCACTGCATACTCCCAGTCTGTATGGAGCTGAGGCTGTGGCCTACTCCGCATGGGTAGGAGAAGAGCAAAAGGAGTCAGTGGGAAGTGGAGGAGGCAGGGGAGGAAAGCACCTCCTCCCACCTTCCAGGAAGGGACTGGTGGAGTGACAAGGGTGGGGCAGAGATGTCAGCCAGGCTGATCGAGACGCAAACAGATGTTTGCTGTGCAGTGACCGGCAGATGAAAGGAAAAATCCACCACATGGTTGGTGTGGCTTTTTCTTTTCAAGTACAGACCACTTCAGGCAAAACAGCGTCACGATCAGCCTGGCTGATGAGTGGTGCGATAGTGTCGAGCCCAATGCAGAGCACTCTGCATTGGACAGACAGTGTCACACCCCTCAAAAGTCACTATCCCAAGAAGTTTGCCATGCATGCACAAACTTAAAAACAGCTACAACAGAAAATACTGGCAGCCTCCAGCAGGAAGTGCCACCATTGCAAGTTGTGGTCTGATGCCAGTGGCATGGGTGCACACCTGTTCAACAATACAAGGCTATTACAAACTCCTCCCATCTGTTTATATCGTTCCTTTAGCAACTGATCCAAAGGAAGACCTGCCTGCTATGTATAGCGAGACCCAAAGACTCCAGACTCCATTCAGCCAGAGCTAAGGTTTTCAGTGGTCATAGCCAGTGTTGGAATTATACTGGGTGGGGGATACATAGCCTTGGTCACTATAGCGCTGAAGTGAGCCCACATAGCTCAGATGGGGTGGGTGTGGTGGCTCAGTCAAAAGGCAGTACTCCATAGCTGCTAAAGTGCGTAGTGTTATTCCAGCAATACTTATCACTGACCTTAGGCAGACATATTCCTGGCAGTCACTGGGAGCCCCCTACCTAGAGAGATCCTGTCAGAGCTAGTGCAGCCATCAGTGTTTGAAATCTGAGTTGCTTGGAATTGATTTCATCACTCACAGGGCCATGCTGCAACAGTGCACAAGGGACATCCTGGGGCTAGGTGGAAGGGAAGCTTCCCAAATCGGCATCCTAATACCATGTGAGTACTGTCTTCCCCATGCACTGTATCTTGGAATTACACTTTATGAGCTTAGGGAGACAGGGGGCACGTAAGAGTGCTCTCTTTAAATTGAGCCCCCCTTCCTGTTATAAGTCAGTGGCAGTGATGCGTGAGCTACTGAGGCTCTCTTCAGGGCCAGGGGGGCTGAGCTCTGTCAAGCCCCCCAATAATTCCAACACCGCCAGACAACAGTACTGCTAGTTAAAGGCAGAGGGGCAGAATGGGGACCCTCCAAAGATTAATAACTACTGCCCCCCCCAAATTCTACCCAGTTATTTCTTACGATCATTCTCAATGTACTGTAATATGACTTCACTGCGCCGCTGCTGTTTAATCCAATTTACTGTGCACTCATGCAATGTTTAGTTGTTATTCTATTACATCTGCAATACAATGTAATTCAGTATGCACCTTGCTGTATTAATGTCTACCACTGCTTGTTGCTTCCTATTTCCCCCTTCCCCAGGATGCATCTGGAAACAAGCCGCTATCAGCTTGGTATGCTTTTCCTGGTGACATTTTTGAAATAAATAAATAACATAAATAAATAGGTCATCACTGTTAAATCTGGGTGGTATTGAACAACTGTTTACACTGCAACAAGTGCTTGTGGTTGGCCAATCAACCAATAGAGATGCAATTTGGGTTTTGGGCTTTAATATTCCAATTACACTCAAAGTGCCACTACAAATGTTTCCTCTTTTAAAACAAACAAACAAACACTAGTCGTTCCCTGTTGCTTTTGTTGGTGTACCTTGTTTAACTGAACTGTTATATTTTTGCTGTATTTTTATGTAAACTTCACAGATCAACAGTGTCCCTCCTGCCCCTGTTCAGCCTGTGGCCATTGCAAAGCCAGTCCAGTCCATCCAGAATGTACCGCACACCCCCTTACAGCTCAGCTGCCCAGGGAGAGGCAAGATGGCCAAGCTACTGAATCCAGAGGAGATGACATCACGTGATTACTACTTTGATTCGTATGCCCACTTTGGAATCCATGAGGTAATTATTTCTGTTCTTGCAACAACTGTAGATCTATAATAAGTGCCTGTATTGAGTGCAAAATGTCAGGTTTTTTTGTTTGGGATCTCACCATCTGTACATTGCTAACTATGTATTAGTAAAGATTAGTTTTTCTGCATCTGAACCAACCCTGGTCAGTTTGCTTCCCTAATGATACATTTTGTGCCTGACTCTATGCTGCTCTGAACAATTCAGCCTCCTCATTGGTTGAAATCTGTTGCGTGGGGGTGCACTAGGTAACATATCCTCAAGGCATGTTACTTGAGAAATAATGAACTGGCCCCCAAAGAAAAAGATCAATCATAAACAAATTCCAAAAGGAATAAAACACAACTACAACAGAAAATAAAAATGCCACAGTACAAAATGGAAAAACCTAAAAAAAAGAACTAAAATCACAAAACCTACTTTCTTAAAAAATATTTTGTTTCCATGAACTACTTCTTTATAGCCATATGTAAACATGGAGATCACAAAACGTACACAGAATGAATTGCAAACCTATGAAGGAAGCAAACAAACAACAGTGAATGCCATATGTATGCAGTTTTTGAATATCCCATATGGAAAAGAAATATATTTTAGATATATTTATAAAAGTATATTTCAAATACTGTACATGTTTGATCATACGTCTGAAGTATATGCAGACTATCTCAAATTGGACGATTTTGAAATATCTGATTTATCTGCGGACTATGTGACAGTAATATATAAGATACTGTATATCACAAATATAGTTCCATGATATATTTATCATAGGTGCATGATATATATTTTATATATCTGCATACATATCTTGAATATTTAATATATATTCTTTTTTATGTAGTTGACATATATCTAAAATATTTTTTAAATATATGCATTGTAAAAATATCTTAAAATACCCAGCCAAAAAGACAATAGATTACTCTTGCTGTAATATATATTTAACTGTACATTTGGAATTCCTCTAATTAGTAACCATTTAGTATCTATATAGAATTATCATTTAATGATGCACAGTTACCACAGACTTACAGATTATACATTTATACTTACACATAGAACTTACCTCTTGATCTCACAATTTATAAAGGCTCAAATTGGTATGTTTGCCACCCCTGTCTGGTTCCCTTTTATGTTGGGGTGAGTTCCTACATGTACTTGATTTTTACTCTTCACCTTTCCCTCTGGTCTGTAAGCTAATGCTATCAATTCAAAACTATTTTAAAAATAGAAATTGCCATGATTTTGCTTGATAAACTTCACTTTTTAAATATGCAAATTAGTTATTCAAATATGTACATAGTACCACAGCAAGCATTTGCAAAAATATATCTGACATATATAAAAATATATATTCTGCATATATTCTATATATTCTACACATACTGTATCCTGCAAGCAAACAAGATACATATTTTACTTACAGCAGAAGTTAGGCACACATGCACACTGGAGCTTCAGAAGGCACTTCTTGGATTTCCATCACAAAGCTTATTTGTATAGTAAAGAAAAAATTGTAAAACTAAAGCCAAAAGTAGCAATAGTAAAAATCATATCTCCCCACAGGACCAACATTTCTCACTGTTCTTGAAAAAGCATGAGAACAGCACAAAATGTCAAGCCTGTGGGGAGGTCTGTTTTTTACTATTGCTACTTTTGGCTTTGGTTTTACAACATTTTATTTTTTGCACAAATAAACTTTGTGGTGGAAAATCTAAGAATTGTCTTCTGGAGCTCCTGATCCAATGTGTGTGTGTGTGTCTAATGTTTACTGTGAGTGCTGGTTACATTTACGTTGTGAGCACCACTACATTTGGGAGCTGCCATCTTTGCCTGTATACATATTTTACTATAAGAAGATATGTAGAAATAGTGCATTCAATATATATTTACAGAATGTAGTCTATATGTTATATAGGTATGTCAAATATATATTCCAGTCATGTTAATAAACTATAAAACATGTTTATTTGCTTGTGATAAATTATATATATATATATATATATATATATATATATATATATATATATATATATATACACACACACACACACATATATATTACAGATACATCAGGCCAAACCAATGTTAACATACAGTATATGAAATATATCTTAGAAAATACATCTCTTATATACTGAAAATATATGTTTGCTAACATACACTTATTATAGAAATTACAGAGTAGAATTATGTTTACATAAAACTATAATATTTTTTCATTAGAGTAAAAAACATTAAAATGTAAAACAAAATATTTCCTTTCATAGTATAACAAAAACTAAACACTTAGGCCCGGATATTCAGAAGGGTTGCGCATGGCGTAACACAGTTGCGCCATGCACAGCATATGATGTGCTCGACACGATATTCAGAGGAATTGTCAGCACAAATCCCAATGCACCGAGTGCATCAGTAATGTATGGGCGCAGGCAGGGGTCGTGCTCATGAATACTCCGCACATCCCGATATTCAGCTCGGGATGTGCTGAGCCCATGCATGCATAACCCCTACCTGTGCCACACACAGGTGAGCCAAAAAAAAGGAGCAACAGCTGGCTACCCACAGGTGAGCTGCATATTGCAGGGTGCAACATGGCAGCTGCCACCTGTGGGTGGCCACCCGAGCTCCGGCTGCACCATCATGGTGGCACCTCCCCATGCCTGATCGCGGTCATTTGTAGTAAAAATATTAGTCCCAAATCCCTGGTGGTCCAGTGGACCGCTCGCAGCCCAGTCGCAGGCATCAGTATGTTTAATGTCGGTTAACCCTATCCCTGGTGGTCCAGTGGACCGCTCACAGCCCGATCGTGGGCAGATGTAATAAACTTAAATGTCCAAGATCCCTGGTGGTCCAGTGGACCGCTTGCAGCCGGATCGCAGACATAGGTATAAATACATTCAGTTAACTCTATCCCTGGTGGTCCAGTGGACCGCTTGCAGCCCGATCGTGGGCATCTGTAGTTAAATCTATTGGTTCCATATCCCTGGTGGTCCAGTGGTACCCCCCTTCCCACCTGCCCACTGAGCCACACCACCCCACTCCCCCCGGTCAGCGGCGGGTGGCAGCTCCCCACCCGCTTGCCGCCCCGCCGCCTGCCGACTGAAACTGTACGTTAGGGCTGTACGCCATTGGTCCACAGCATGAGCCAATGAGCGTGCAGCCCATACTGTACTACACAGTCCAGCTATTATGGTACTGCAAGCTTTTAAAATGTATAATTAATTTTCTGAATAGATGCAGTTTCAGATATATGCACAAATATTGCTGTCCCAACAGTGTGCATACTAGAGGAATTGACTGTGCTGTTCTCAAAAATGTCTTTTTTTTCCTACCCCAGACACTTCTCTAAACAATGCCTAACATCAAGATCCAAAAACCGTACACTGAACGAATTGCAAACAATCCAGTACTTCATAAATTAAGGTTTCAGAAACAAAACATAGTAACAGACAAGCTGACTGAGCCTCATGGTGCCTGCACTTTGTTTCCAAGAGGAAGTGCCGATTTTCCCCTGGGCCCAATTCTCAGTCCCTTGCTTGCAACCCCTTAAAACCATTCGCAAAGGGGGTTGGGGGGGCTTTCTGCACCACTGCACATCAAAATGCACAGAATGGAATGGTGGCATGTCATTCACATTTCTAACTACCACTGTCACACCATACACAGCAGTTTTGAAATGCCCTCTACTGACAGAAAAAGCTGGTGAGAGGGAGTCTTCAGACTGCTGCGCAGGATATGCTCAGTCATGGGGAAAGACTTTTGGTAAGAGACCAGACTGTCAAGGGACCATACTGAGCATGCAGAGTTAGTGAGGATGTGGTTCCACTAGACTACCAGGGATCAGCTGGAGTACAACGAGGGAATGGTAGCCCAGTGAACCACCAGGGAGACCAGTGAAGGCCAGGAGCCGTCACTTCAGTGGTTGACTGGAAATAGCCCACAGGTACTGGTGGGCAGGAGTGGGGTGACGCCATTGTTTCACATACCACCACAGATGTGCAGTTGCACAGCAGTCACCACGTGCATACATGTCCATGGCAGTACTGAGTATTTATGGCAACAGCTTGATGCCTGTATTTTCATTTTAATAAGTGTTCCGGAGGGGAGGAATCTCTGTCCCAGTGTCAATGATCTCTTCTCAGCATAGCTCTTTTATATGCCAGTGCAGTGGGTCATACTTTGTGCGCTGTTTTTCAGTAGATAAAATTGTGGCTGAAAATCGTCAGTGGTAGCGATTGTGGTGCCGATGACCTGAGGTCGGGAGCAACCTCAGGAGTCAGAGGGTCGGCCGGGGGGGGAGGAGGAGGAGGAGGAGGAGGAGGAGGATTGAACATCCCATGGATTGCTCTCTTCTTCTGGGAAGGGGGAGGGTAAGAACAGCTTGGTGCATGACTGGTCTCTGTCAGAGGCCAGGGAGAGGCAACCCAAGCTGTAAGGGGGGGATGTGGCAGATGTCAGCACACGCTACGTCCCCCAAGAGGAGAAAACAGAAAATGTGTCCTGGTTGCACTAGATGACTACTGGCCTCCACAGGCTCTGCACCAGGTGCCTCCCAGAATCTGTATCTGGTTCCAGTGGGTTGAGGGGACTCCCTGCCACCCTGCCGTGGAGGGCAAGCCATGGAGAAGATGGGAAAGGTAAGCCCTGGGGGAGCCATGGTGATAGGGCTGGGAGGACCAGCAAAAACGAGGGCCAACTGGGACAGGAACCACAAATAAATAAATAAACAATAATGATAATAAAAAAAGAACTAGAATGCATGCTAATGTATAGTTATAACCAGCCTTGTTTTGTTTTAAATTATGGATCTGTTCTTATTGCATACTTCCTGAACATTAGAAACACCCTCAAACAGTGCAGCCACTCATGATGCAATAGTCTCCTCTACTCCCATAGCATAATGAGTGGTTAGACTGTGTTGGGGGTGTTCCCAAGCCCAGGAAAGACGCAGTGGGAGCTGATCAAGGAATGTAAACAAACATGTTTTTGTGTGGTAACAGTATGGTCAGCAGTCTGTTTTTCACTTTTTAAAAGATAAAAAAGAATCAGAATCAAATAACCATCTACTTCAGCAGTCTCTATAGAATGTGAACAATCATAGTGTAATATGTGTTTTAAACTAGAGACACTTTGAGACCTAAGGGGGTTGACAGTGTCCATTTAAATGTTATTAAAGCCACAGTACCATGCACACAACAACTCTGCACTCAGGGGCTACCCCATAACACTCAGATTAAGTTATGTAAGTGGAATAAGAAGTTCCAGGGCAGGTATTATGCCATGTCACATGCCTTGTGGTGGTTTACAATCCTGATCTTTAGCTTGGGCAGTAAACTTACCACTCGGCATGTGACTACTATGGTGCAATACCCACACTGTCATGTCTTTTTCCTCCATATCCGTAGTGTGGCCATCAAGTGGTCTGTTGATTAGGTGCACGTGTGTGTGTGTGTGTGTATGTGTATATATGTGTATATATATATATGTGTATATATATATATATATATATATATATATAACCGAGCTTCCCCTTTTTCCCATAGGGAAACCATGGCATCATTTGCCATTATAAAGGAGTGTTTATAACGGCAAACATGCACACGATTTCCCTTGCTGTGCGCATGCTCACGCAGCAGCGCGACCAGTCAAGACCACTCACTACTTCCATGTCACCCGAAACAGAACCGCCAGAAGAAGTTGGCAGTAAGTTCTTTTCCTTTTTTACCTCATATACAGTGAAAATGCACAAAAATCTACTGAAAGGGGAAAAAAAACCAGGTTTAAAATACGGCAGATCTTGGCACCGGACTAAAATGAAACCAAACCAAGAATACACTGGAAACTCTTTATTTTATATATTGCTGAGGCGATAAAGGGAAACCCAGCAATTATATAAAATAAAATATGGGGTGGTGTGTTTAAACTCGAAGTTTACACACCCTCTGGAATTGATGCTAACATAAACCCCTCGAGCTCGCTTTCAGGGTTTATGAGCATCTAACCCCTCGGGTGTGTGTAAACTTCTCATTACACACACCACCCCATACATCATATTTATTCTATATATATATATATATATATATATATATATACACATATATACAATAGGGGTGTGTTGTATTCGTTGACAATAAAATCATGTATTCTCACCCCAGTGAGAAAAATGGTTGACATAGCTACAGTGAAAATATTTACATTTACACATACTGTAGCTGTGTCATCAGCCAATATTCTCACTCCAGCAGCATGTCCCCAATGTGAGTTAGAACTTCTTTTAAATGTGAAACTGAAATGTTTGAGGTACCTAATTAAGCAGCTGGTCTGCATTCTTCGTTCTGTGCTTGCAGTTTCACAAATGCCAGAAGCCTGCAGCAGTGCAATCCTCACTGCACCAAATGGCATGCACCTAAAACAGCACATTTCTGTACTACAAGCTGCTGAATGGTCCTGCAGTCTCTCACACTGCATCCAAACTGTAAACCTATCGGGTCCCATTTATGATCTCTGCGATAACAAACATAAAGAAAATCTCTCTACAGACTCCGACTCTGACTAACATACCAGTGAACTGCACACCACACATATTTCCACACCAAACCTTCAGTTCTTAATTTCATTTCTTCACATGTTACAGCAACCTAAACATGACCTCTTTAAACTGGTATTACTTACTTGATATATACTCTGAAACTGTATAATTCTTGCTGTCAGTCTCAGTAAAAAATAAAGCTGAGCATCTCAATGACAACGAAAGCACCTCACACAATCGAAACTGCTCTCTTACCTGTAGTTCCCATGGAGCTTCTCACAGACATTCCAAAACAAATAACATATAAGCCAACCACAAATGAAAAAGTTACGCACAGCAGCATAACAACAAAAATTAAACACTACACATAATAAAATACAGGGAAAAAGGAAAATCACACACAATAGCTACAGGAAACCTCCCGGACATGTCTCGCCTACCAAAATACATCATCCAACCACGGATCACACTCACACACTCATCAACCTATTACCACTCACACACACACACACAACGAACAATCGCACAACATATACAAACTCCATTCATACCCATTCACTCACAGCAACAACTCACAGTAACAGAAAGACATAAGATAAAACAAAACAAATGAAAGCTTCCACATCTATTGTATAAATCACACTCATGATGTTTAGATCGTGGGATATGGCAAATATTCTCACTCCTGTATCATGAGGCATGGATATCTCACTCTCTAGGAGTGAGAATATTTTCCATTTCCCACTTCTGCCCATCATGTATCCTATATATATATATTTATGCCATACCTGTGAGGATAAAAAAAGGCAAATATTTTCTATATTCTCAGGGTGGTCAGACCTACAGCGAGGATATCGCATTTATCCTCACTGTAGGTAAATTTATCTACACAGTAGGTAGAGATTGGCTCATTCAGAACTCATTTGCATATTCAGCTGCAGTAGCAGTAGTAACTGTGTTCAAATGCGAATAACTTTAAAATGAAAAATGATACCATGGTACTGTGAGCACGAAAGTTGTTCAGCACAAAAATATCTACAAAATGAGTGGTGTTTCATTTATGGGTAACTTATTTTTTTATATAATTAGCTGAAAAACAACAAAAAGTGCATTTATTTTCACTTTTTTTGATGAACAAATGTGAATAACTTTTAAACGCAAAATGATAGCATGGTACTGCGAGCACAAAAGTTTTTCAGCACAAAAATATCTACAAAATGAGTGGTGTTTTATTTATGACTAACTTTTATTTTTTTAAATAATAAACAACAAAACTGCAGAAAATGATATTTTGTTTTACTTTTTTCAACAAACAAATGCGAATAACTTTAAAATGAAAAATGATAGCATGGTACTAAGAGCATGAACGTTGTTCACCACAAAAATATCTACAAAATGAGTGGTGTTTCATTGATATATACCTCTTAGTTTTTTATAATTAGCAAAGAAACTGCAGAACATTGCATTTTTTTCACTTTTTGCAACAAACAAATACATATAACTTTAAAATGAAAAATAGTAGCATGGTACTTTGTGAAAAAAAGTTGATCAGGACAAAAATACCTACAAAATGAGTGGTGTTTCATTTATAGTTTTCTTTTAGATTTTTTATAATCGGCAACAAATGGCAAGAATTTACTTTATTTTTCACTTCTTTGGAGGTATGGCATAAATGGAATACTCAACACTCCAACTGGAAATGGTGTCAATATTTTTTGTTATCATGCCAGTTGACCTGATAACATCACTCATGGCTTCGCCACTCGTGATGTTATTGGGTCAATTGGCACTCGAACAAAAAATATCAACAATATTTCCAGTAGGGAGTTGCGTATCCCTTATATATATACACACACACACACACACACACACACATACAATGGTATATTTCTCTTATGTATCTATTCTGTATTTTCTGCTTTATATCCCTTTCCCTGGGTCGCACCTGGAAATAAGCCTTGGCTCAGTGTGCCTTTCCTGGTTATCAAATGTTTAAATAAAAAAAATATAGCTGTACATGTGGCATGGCCATCAGCTGTTACGTTAATTCTAGTTGATATATCCATGGGTGTGGTGTGGCCATCAACCCTTATGCTGATTCTGGTTAACATATCCATGCATGTGGCTATAAACAGTCAAGTCACAGCTGGTTTGTAAATACAGGTTACTCACCTGTAACAGGAGTTCTAGGAATGGTATATGTTGTTCATCCACACTTATTGGCAGGTTCCTTGCCGCTTTAAATCTTGCTGGAAGGTCTTCAAGCTGGCTCCTCCCACCCACCCGGGTGGTAAAACTCTCAGCTCCGCCCCATGACGCCAGATCTGGCCCACTGGAAGCTTAGGTTGTGCGTCGAAGCCGGGGAGGTCGGGTGGGTAGGTGATGGATGAACAACATATACCATTCCCAGAACTCTGTTGCAGGTGAGTAACCTGTATTTCTAGGGACATGGATATGTTGTTCATCCACACTATTGGAACTCCTAGCAGTTCTCGGGAGGAGAGAGCAAAGCCTTTTAATACTTACTTGGGAAATAAGGACTGGAGAGCGGAGGCCCCAAAACTGCATCCGGCGTGACTCAAGGTCGATGTGGTAATGGGTAATAAGGTGTGTGCTGACTTCCAGGTAGCAGCCCTGCAGAATTCCTGGATAGGGCGTCCCTGGAAGCAGCCACCGATGCAGCAGTATGACGGGTAGAATGAGCTCTTATCCCTCTGGGAGGCTCCATGCCCACCAACTTATAGCAGCGATCTATGCAGGAGGTGACCCACCTGCCTATCGTCCGCTTAGCTACAGGTCTGCCAGGTGCGGCTTCAAGCGTAGGTGACAAACAGCTGGTGAACCTCTCCGAATTTCAGCCGTGCGCTCCTTATAATAAGCGGCGCCTTCAGGGTCAAGTATGGAGCTATATTCAGCCTCCGAGGTGTGTGATTGGGTAGAACACCGGCAGAGTCAACACCTGGTTAGGTGAAACTCCAGCACCACCTTAGGAAGGAATTTGGGTGGGGCGCCAGGACAACCTTGTCCCTGTGGAAGACCAGGTAAGGAGACTCTATGCAAGCGCCTGGAGCTCTCCCATCCTTCTGGCTGACGTGATAGCCACCAAGAAGGCAGTCTTCCACGACAGGTGAGAGATCACACCTGTGCATTGGTTCGAATGGTTTGCCCATGAGCTTTGCCAGTACCAGCAGTAAATCCATGGAGGTGGAGGTTCTCACACCGAGGAAATGTGATCAAGGCCTTTGAAAAGCGCCTCCACCTTTCCCTGCACCACCGACTGCTTCGGCCCACCCGCGTAAGCAGAGATGGCTGCCAGGGCACCTTTAGAGTCGTCGACCCTAAGCCCTTGACTAGAAAGGGACCATAAATAGTCCAAAATGCTTGCCACAGAACAGGAGGAGGGTCCAAGCCCTTGCCCTGACACCAAATGGATCTCTTCCATTTGAAGGGTAGCATTTTCTGGTTGACTCATGGGACACCTCACCAACAACATTGAGGACCTAGTAGGAAGACCAAGGCCTGGAACTCTAGCCGCTCAGGAACCAGGCTGTCAGGTGCAGAGATTGAAGGTCCAGATGGAACACCTTCCCTGATTGACTGAGAAAGCAGGTCCGGGCGAGCTGGAAGCTGCCTCGGGAGCCTGGAGCTGAGCTGAGGAGATCTGGGTACCAGAACTGGGCGGGGGCAGTCTGGGGCTATCAGGATCACCTGCGCCTTGTCCCTCCTTGCTTTGAGAAGCACCTTGTGAATCAAGGGAAATGGGGGAAAGGCGTAGAAGAGGCCCGGGGTCCACAGCCTCGAGAAGGCATCCCCCTGCAGCGAGCCCTACTGAGGGGGCGGGCATGAAACAGCCTCAACCGCATTCTCCTGGAGGCAAACAGGTCCACCTGAGGTGTGCCCCAGTGGGAGAACAGAGCTTGTACTACCTCTGGCAGGAGATACCATTACGTGAGATGCAGCCCCTATCGGCTCAGGGCATCGGCCAGGGTGTTGGAGGCTCCTGCCACATGAATAGCTAGGAGATCCGCCTCCAGGCTGCGCGACGTGACCAAATACGGAGAGCTTCCTTGCATAGAAGCATGGAGCATGTCCCCCTGAGCGGTTCAGGTAGTACATGGTGTGGTATTGTCCGTCTGGACTCGGACCACTTGACCGGAGAAACGGAGCAAAGGCGGTGAGAGCTAGGCGGACCGCTCGGAGCTCCAGCAGGTTGATGTGGCACCGGGACTCCCGCGGGGACCAGAGGCCGTGCACTCGGTGTTCCCCCAGATGGGCACCCCAACCCATCAGAGAGGCATCGGTTGATAGAGAGACTGTTGGCTCAGGGCAGACAAACAGGATGCCCTCCTGCAAATGGAATGGAATGATCCACCACTGGAGAGCTTTTCACATCTCCTGGGTCACTATCACTAGCTGGTCCAAAGGGTCACAGCGTTGTGACCACTGGTTGGCCAGTCCCCACTGAAGGAGGCGCATGTGCCAGCGGGCCCAGTGGACCACGCTGGTACAGGCCACCATGAGACCCAGAAGGTGCAGGAAGTCCCGGGCAGGGCGCGATTGCCCAACCAGAAATGATTGGGCAAAGGAGGTAAGAACCTCGGCCCTGTCCACCGGGAGTCATGCTGTGGCTCAAGAGAGTCGACTCTGCCCGATGAACAGGATCACCTGCTTTGGCTCGAGAGTTACGACTTGGCCTCGTTGATGGAAGACCAACTCGAGAGCAAACCTGGAGGCCAGATCTCTGGACCGCTCCACCTCCCGTCTGGAGGAGGCTGCAATCAGCCAATCATCCAGGTAAGGGTACACCCGGACCCCTCGGTGCCGCAGGAATGCTGTCACCACTGCCATGCATTTGGTGAAGACCCTGGGAGCTGGAGATAAGCCGAAGGGCATGGCTCAGAACTCGAAGAGGGATCCCTCCGCTCGAAAGCGGAGGAATCTCCGATGTGATGGACTGATAGGGACGTGAAAGAACGCGTCCTGTAGGTCCAGAGAGCAGAACCACATGCCGTGTCCCAGAGATAGTATTATCTGCGCCAGAGTGACCATTCTGAAGGTTCGAGACCTTAGGAACTTGTTCAAGTCGTATAGGTCGAGAATGGGGCGCCAGCCCACCCGTCCGTTTCCGAACCAGGAAATACCTGGACACGAACCCCGGGTCTGAAGGGGGGTCCTCCACCTCTGTGATCACCTCCTTTTGGAGGAGTAGAGCAATGTCGGCTCGGTGAGCCACCAGTGAGGCTGCGGACCCTGAGGCCCCCCGAGGTGCGACGGCTCTGAAGGGTGGGGCCTGCTCGAATTCCAGAGGTAGGCCTTTTCCCACCACCTCCAGTACCCACCTGTCTGTGGTAACAGTGGACCAGGTGGAAAGGAAGTGTCTGAGCCGTCCCCCCACGGGGGGAACCAGAGGTGAGGTGACAGGGATGGAGGCGACACCCCTCAGCCCGTCACTGGGCAGGCTTGGAGGAGGGACCGGCTGAGGAACCTCCTGGGCCTTTACCTCCCTGCTTCCTGTTGGGAGGGAAGCCGACAGCAGGCTTAGGATACCAAGGTGGGGCCTGCTGGCCCTGGGTTGCTGGGCGGGTGCTGCAGGCGAGAAGGACGAAAGGGCTTAGGGCTGTGGCTTGCGGCCTTTGTCCTTCTGACGGAAGAGACCGAGTCAAGGTAGCATTGGACTTCTCGATCCTCTGGGTGACCTTCCACCCCAGGGCCAAAGAGGCTCAGTCCCAAAGTGAACATCCGCCAACTTGTGCTGGGTATCCGGAGTAAGGTGGATATCCTCAGCCAAGCCGCGACACACATAGCCACTGCGGCCGCCACGACCTGGCACATGGGTCCCCGATGTCTACGCGAGTCTGGAGCTGCTGTTTAGCCACTGTCCTGCCCTGGTCCGCACTGCCTGATGGTAGTCTGCAGATCTGCAGGAAGATGAGGACAACCTCATCCAGGGGCCCACAGGGCATGAAGAAAAATGTGCCATGAGGACGGCGAACTGGCCTGATGAAAGCTGAGAGGGCGCAGCATAGACTTTTCACCCGGCATAATCCAATTTCTTGGATTCCTTGTCGAGGAAGTTTATCCACATCCTGGCGTTCCTGGCACCGGAAAGCGCTGCCGGTAACCAACCCTCGGCCAAGGGGTGTTCGAAAAACCAGACAGGGAACGGTAGGGACCGCATACTTCCTGGCCAACCTGGCCGAAGCGCAGGGCAGGAAGCAGGACATCAGCCAAAGTTCCAAGGCTGGACCCACTATGGCTTCAGCCACTGGAAAACCTCCGTGGGAGAATCCCCCTCGGTCCAGAATCTCCGTGAGGATACCTGGCCCATTTAAGCAGGTTCAAGCTTCATCGGTGGACTCGAGATGAGTCGAAGCAACCCTAAGAAGAACGAAGCTATCGTCCATTGACTGTTCTCCGAGGACTCCAAGTCTATGCACTTGGAGAAGAGGGAGGAACCATCATCGGACTCAGAAGAGTCCTCAAAGACTGCCTCGGCCCTGAGCCACCCTCCACCTGCCAGGGTTTTATCGGTTGAGGGGTGACCGACAGCCTATGGGAGCAAACCCAAAGCCGACTGAGAATTTTTGGTGGAGCCCCAACTAATGGCTGTGGGCGGAGGTTCCACGAGAATCGGTGGGGCAGCTGGAATTGGCTGAACAACTGGCCTGAGAACAGGCTCCTCGACTACAGCGAGGTTGTTTTGGCTGCTCGGTGACAACCACTTAATGGCGGGGAAGGCGACTGGGTAAACTATTCGGATCAAAAGAGCTATTCAGCATAAGTTCCTCGTACCTCCGGCGCAGCTTAGCGCGAAGCCTCCCTGATCCGAGGAAGAGGAAGCGGCGCGCACGCCTGGTGCCAAGACGAGACCGCCTATGGCGGTGGGATCGGTTGGACGCGGATATCGAGACCGAGACGAGGTCTCGACTAGGCGGAAGGCGAGGAGGTGTGAAATCGGCACTCCCTGGCTCAGGCGATCCACAGGCTCTGGAACCGGAGGCACAGGCGAGCAGCGGGATCCTCAACTCCCACCCGGGGCAGGGAGGATTCTCAGCTTCTCCAGCCGACAACCCGTCCAACGGGTCGAGAAAAATCTGGACCACGTCGATGGGAGTCTCGGCCAACTGGCCTGACGGGGACACCGTGAAGCCAGTGGCCAAAGCTGAGGGGTTGACTGAAGTCGACTGTCAACAAGGGGAAGGGGATCTTTCCCGCTCCCAAGAGCGTCGACGGAGACTTACTTTTGCTCTTTTGGACCTGGAAGGTCGAAGAAGTTGGACCCTCACCTTTGGTCGAGAGGGTCAGACAAAGCTCCTTAAAGAAGCTGAGTAAGAGGCACCCGAGAGAAGCGGGACAAATGCCGTAGCCGAGGTAAAGCGGCCGCGCGCCTCCTCTTCGAGGCGATCATCTGCTCAAGCTGATCCGAGCGAGCCGCCGCCCGCGGACCATGTCCAGGCCTCTTTAGATTTCACGGTGGAATTCTTTTCTCGGGCGCCCCAGTTATGTCGGGCAACCCGGTCTTCAGGGCGTAGGCCGAAAGGAGAGCACAAGTCGCGGGCCTGCGGGTGCGTGCTCAAGGCCCAGGCGTGAGCCTTGAAGTGGAGTCGCGGATCAAGTCCTGAACTTCTTCTGCCCGCAGGGCACCTCCGAAATCCGGGAGTCAGGTTGTCCATGGCGGCGAGGAGAAGAAGACCGAAGTCTTTTGCAAAACTTTTCAATTCGGTTTCGAGAAGAATTAGGAACCAGTCTTAAGCGCAAGCGTTAAGGAGGAACCTGAGCTCAGCGTGGGAAGATCTGGCGTCATGGGGGGAGCTGAGAGTTTTACCACCCGGGTGGGTGGGAGGAGCCAGCTTGAAGACCTTCCGGCAAGATTTAAAGCGGCAAGGAACCTGCCAATAAGTGTGGATGAACAACATATCCATGTCCCTAGAAACATATTTCTGTTTGTGAATATCAACGCTTATTTCAAAGCTGGCTAAAGAACTGCTTCTCTTGAGTAATATTGATCCAATCTGTCCAAAAGTGGCAGATACATAAATCTGATGAATGTACATAACATGTGTCATTATTGAGTGGCTCATTTATCATGTGATGTAAAAATAAAATCCTACACCCACACTTTCAGCAATTTCCAGATGGATTTTTTTGAAGTGTTAGATCATGTTCATCCTCACAACTCCTATAGTTAGTTGCTTCCATGTCTTTTTATTTTTATAGCCTTTGTGAGATCCCACCAGCCAGGGTCCTTATCACCCATGTCTTGGGTCACCACCTACACAAATTGTGACAGGGTGGGATGGGGGTCGTGGGTGGGGTCCTGGGGGGGGGCAGTTGCTGGGTGGATGGCTATATTAGGACTTTTCTCAAAAGGAGACCAAGGTTGAGGATCTGGGGGCCATCTAGGGGCCTGATAGTCAAACCTATAGCCCATAGTTCTGTGCAGTACTTCGGGCCTAAATTCTACAGCTGTGGTCCTAGACTGCTGCTGTGAGCATGGTCATGGTCCTAGACTGCTGCCGCAAGGTTTGCTCACAACTATAGTACAAATGGTGTGCTTTTGAATGGAGTTCATCAATTGGCTATGGTATCATATTTATATTTTTCTATCAAATTTTTTGACTGGGAAATACACACTGAGCAAAGGCCCATTGCCAAGTGTGATTGGGGTGGGGGGATTGCAAGTAAGGGATGGAGAAAACAGCAATATAAAATAATTATAATATAACAGCAAGGTGAAAAACAGTAAGCATAGTCATCAAATGGCATAATAAAATTGATATAATTGGGGTGAGGGGGTGGGAACAGTCATGATCAGGAATTTATAGATAGTTATAATAAACTACAAATTACAACTGAACACTCCAGTGGGGAATAACAAGGGACAAAATCTAGGCACCAAAATGCTGTCCAATTAAAGGGCTGATACTGTGATTTTCACCCTGGATAACCAATCGGAGTACAGGATTTTTCCTCTGTATCAAAGGAGGGACTGTTTGAGTCAGTGGAGTTAGAGTCAGCTTGAGCAGCAGTTCCAGAGGTCTGTCTGGAGCCCCTGAAGGGAAAAGAGGCTCCCTGCAACTCGGGGAATGTGGGGAGAGGTCTGTGTTGCCTCTTCTCGACCCAAATGCCTACTGAATAAGTGCTAAGTATCCAGAACAACCTGCAATCCTCCAAAAATGGAGAATTTCTTAGAGTAAATTGCCAGATTGAAATTGGGGTCAGAGTTGCTAAAAGATCCCAAATCTGCACCTTGGTGAGATGCTATTTTTGCCTCAGGGATTGTGCCTGAACTTAATGCCTGTGGTCACCGAAATTGTCTCCGGCCAATTTGCGAGAGGCAGATCTGAATTACTGTGTGCCAGCTTACATTTCCAGGACTGGAACTTGCAAGCGAGTAAGCTGTGCAGCCTATTACCCAACTGTATCCTAGCTGAACTGGTGATGCCAAGTAATTTGCCTAACAGACTGTCGCTGCCTGTAAAAGCCAAGCTGGCAGATGACCAGAGAAGGGAATCAGCTCATGCAGAGAAGTTCAGCGCAGGTTGCGGCCACCCTTGGGTGCTACGCCTTGAGAAGGGGGTGAGTCGTGCTAGCTCTGGTCCCTATATCCTGTCCTTGCCAGAAAGAATGGAGTCCTGCAGCCTGCAGCCACATCCTACCTCGCGGAGAGTCATCCTGGAAATCAGCCCAGATCCCAAGGTCCTAGGTTCGGTGACTACCTCAGGGTTTTACCCTGCAACACCAGTTAACCTGTTTGTTCCAACTGATTCGCCTTTCAAGTCTGCACTTTGGTTTAGATTTTCTTTGCAGGCCATCAGGTCTGGGGATTACAAATTTCTGGGTTTCAAAAAAAGTGTTTTATGATTTCTACAGCCAAGTACAAATTAAAGCCTTAACCTTTTCTTTGTTTAAGGGCCACAGCCAGCTGCGACACCGGCCAACCCACGGCACCACCTCAGGCCTGCAATGTAGCTTATCCTGGGTACCCAGTGAGGTTAACTGGACATTCCAAAAAGGGTTAATGTGTTGGTTTATATGTTACGTAAAGTGGAAATACTGCTAAAACCGAAAGTGCCAATTGATCTAATTTTAATCTGCATCCCCTATCTCTTATTTAAACCTCTAAATAAATCTGTTTGTTGTTTGAATGTTAATTTGGTCTATGAGCATATCATTACTGAGTGCTGGGTTAATGCAAATAGCTGAACGGTACTGTATTATTGCTGATAGCCATTTTCTTACAGGTGCTCAGGGTGCATGCTGAGTTTCAGACCCTGACAGTAAGTGTTTACATGAGCATATTATTAGCACTCTCCATTAATTATGAATTGAATGCACACCAAGGAATTTATTGTAGTTTTAAGTGTGGGGCCACTAGGCGGGTTGGTGGGTGGTTATAGTGTCCTGGAGGGCTATACCAGAGCAGTTAACCTACCCCAATATCATTCATCCTGGTGGAGGCACCCGTTCACAGAGCTCAGGCCCCTTGACCTGTGCATAACCTTACAGGCAGGGGTAGTAGCCCATAGGATAGCACCACCTAGGGATTGCATATGTAAACAACAACATTTTATATTTAGGAACCTGTAAAAAAAGAAATAACATATAGAATAATGCATGAATAACATACAGAATAATGTTTGGGGAAGTGTGTATGAGTACCTCCCTGCTCACTGGCTGGCCCCTATCTCAGCTGACTGACAGCCACCCATCACCCACCATCTCTGGGACATACCAGTGGTCTGGTTAATTTCTCCACAGCTTTCCCCCTGTGATAGGGCTGGAGGGGGTAACACAGTCCCCTCTCCCCGTAGCCATGCATGGTTGAGTCTGCCTGGAGTCAAGTAGGCAGTGTGGGGTCTGCAGAGGGCCGTCCACTTCATCCCACTATAGCCGGTGGGTGTTTTTCACCTTATTACTCCTCCCAGATGCTCAGTGGAACTGCCGGCATGATGCTGCATGCAAGCCGCGCAGGTGTCTTCCGGAGGGAATGTCTTCTACCCCTTAACCACTCTGCTTGCCCACCATTTGTGGTCACCTAGGAGGTGGTGTTGCAGTGGAGCTTCATGCCTACCATCCCCAAAGCAGGAAAGCATCCACTGGCTTGCCGGCATCAGGAGTGGTAGTGCTACTGCTGCACTGATGGACTGGTGTAACAAGCTTTTTAAGCACACCCAAGGTGTGCAATGTCTCCTAAACCCCAGGAGCAAAACTTGAGGGTTTATCAAGCCATCACACACCAAGGATGTGCATAAAAATGGAGTTAGTAGGCTGCCCCAAGGGCCCCGTGGTAGTTGGTTGTGTTTCTGTGCTGACAACCTGGAGTCAGAAGCGAGCTCAAGAAGTCATGTCAGAGGTTAGGTCATGGCTGGGGAAGCGGCTTCTTGGCAGCGCATCTGAGCTGGGGATGGTTAGTGAGGGGTTCTGCTGCCACAGTGATCCCTGTGGCTGGCCCAGGGAGCTTGCCCCTGCCACAGGGGAAGCTGCAGTTGGCAAGGCCTGCAGGCATACAGTGGTAAGTCAGGCATGGCAATTGCACTTCATCACTTACTGTCGCTCCTGACCAGCAGTTCAGTGGGCGAGACTGAGACAGCCAACACTTTTCTAAAATTCACTACTGCAGATGGCAGCATGCTGTTGGCAAGACCATAAGAAAATCTCAGTGTTGCTAGCTTCCTAGCGAGCTGCCACAGTTGCGATCACTTTCACTCCCTCCCTGTCCACAGAATGCAATAAAAAACTCAGCAAAAGGAAAGAAAATAAAAACGAAAAAAAATGAACATCCACTCTGCATTTTCTTGCAGTCTCGCTTCCTCCCACCCCAGCACTTTTGCTCTTGGTCACAATAGCGGTCCAGCATCCTGGTAACAACACTAAAGTGGATAGACTGTATAGCACAAAACAGAAATTCTTGCAATATTTTTACAATTTTTAGTTACAATATTTCTCAACCTGTACCTGTTTTATAAGCGCAATAACACAGACTGGGATGTGGGTTATGCTCTGATAACTGTACTTCTAGGGTCAATAAGGCACTCGGCCTGTGGCTTTATGCCTCACTATACCCTTAGGCATGCATTTATCTGAGCATAACCCACACTCTGGACTACATTGTTGCACTTATAAAATGGGTTATTGCTTACAGTTCTCTGTTTTGAAATCTTTTCCTGTGTGCATGTTGCCATGCCAATCACAGTGAAGGCCGTTACCGTTGAGATGAGTGTGAGCGTGAGCAGCCAACAGTGCTGCAGAACGCAGCTCTTGCTGAAGGCACTAGATTGTTTAGAGTTTAGAACGTGCTCCACAGAAATGTTCTTAAACTCTGTTATACACACCTGTTATACACATATGTGTGTAACAGAGTTTAGCAAGTGCTGCCTACAGTTGATAATTGGTACTCACTTGTTATTATAATTAAATTTATGGGTAATTTTGGAACTAATAATGCAAAATGTAAAACTTTTATTGTGAAAGTTTTCTCTCAAGTAGCAAAGTCACTCTAACATTATTAAATCCCTCATCTCTAAATACTCAAGACTGGAGACAGTGGGGGAGGGGGGAAGACTGGAGACAGTGGGGGAGGGGGGCACCTGATGACCCAGTGGGTAGTGCATTGTGCTGCTGCACTGGTGGTCCAGGTTTGGGATCAAACTTGGGAGCTGGGTTGGGTGGCTGAGGGAGCTGGGGTAGTACGGCCATGTGGCAGTGCTCCCAGCCATGGAGGGATGACTCTTTGGTTCTGCTGCTGCTACAGCGACTCCTGCGGTGGGCCAAGGAGCTTGCCTCCACTTAGCAGATATCGCTGCATATATCTGAGGCCTGATGGGGCACTGCCTGATATCGAGGAGGTGTGAGGGGTTTGGGGAAGGGCAGGAAACCAGAAAAATTCCCATGTCTCTCAAGCCACCTGTGTAATGACCACAAGTACTCTCAGATCCCACTCCATGTGGATCCACACTGGCCTTGACAGATCTCCACCAGTGTGATGGTGGGGGGAGCTGGGGATAGGACTGTGGTCTGACAGGGGCAGACAAAAGGAAGGGCCATGGCTCGAGGGACAAAAAACTGAACTGAAAAAAAAATTGCTTAATGTACAAATCTCATACTTTGGCATTTCACTTCGTCATGATGAGCAAATATATCATTTGGTTTCTTTTAAACAGGAAATGCTAAAGGATGAAGTACGAACATTGACATATCGGAACTCCATGTACCACAATAAGCATATCTTCAAGGATAAGGTTGTTTTGGATGTCGGAAGTGGCACAGGGATCCTATCTATGTTTGCCGCCAGGGCAGGAGCCAAGAAGGTGTACGGGGTGAGTCAATTTCCGATGGTGTTTAAAACTGGCTGAAGTGAAAAAGAATTGGATGAGTCAATTTACAATGATGTTTACTGTTGTCCAGAGCTAAGATGGTGTATTGGGTGAGTCACTTTCCAATTAGGTTTACACTGGCTACAGCCAAGAAGGAGTTTGGCATGAGTCAGTATCTGATGATGTTTGCTGAGGGCCGGAATCAGGAAAGTGTACTGGGTGCATCAGTTTCCAATGATGTTACCATTGGCCAGAGTCGAAATAGGGTATTGGCTGAGTCAGTTTCTGACAGTGTTTACCATTGGCTGGATGGAAGAAATTGTATGGAGTGAGTCCATATCTTTTTTTTAATCCATTACTTCTCCTCCGGGTCTGTCGGATGGCCCCCATCTGACCGCCCCCAACCCCATCACCTGCTATTCCCAGGTACTTATCTTTACCTCAAATTCCCCATGGCATGACCCCTGGGGGTGGGGGCTCTCAAGGGCACAGCTCCCCCCTTCAGGCAAGGGCCAGTCTGGAGATGGCTGCGTGGTTGATGGTGTGGGGCCTTGAGCTGCTTGCCATCATGCCACAGCGATGGTTTTTCAACCCTTTTTTTGTCCCCTGGGGATTGCTAGCATGCAATGATCTGATGTGTGCATGCACAGTTGTGTGCAAGCATGCATCAGTATCCATAGCAGTCCACAGCCCCTTAGGCAGCTTCCACATGCAGCACCAACTAGTCTCCACTGGTCAGCATTCAAACAGCAGAGAACAGAATTCGTCCCACCTCAGAGGAGGAGTTGTCCCATGAGATGCTCACTGGTCCTTCCCCTACCGGCCCCCTGCAACTTGCCCATTCCCGAGCTCGGGTCAATGGAGTAGTAAGTAGATGCCCCACCCCTGTGCTATCTGACCAGCTCGATGAGTCCATTTCTGATGGTGGTTACCATTTGCTGGAGCCAAGACGTGCATGGGGTTGAGTCAGTCTCTGATTACATTTCCCTTTGGCCAGAACCATGATTTTGTATGGGGCTATGGCCCTCATTCAGGATAAGTACACTGGGGGTGTACTTCAAAGCTTAGGCATGGTATGTTCAAGAGGGACCTGCAAGAAACATTACGTTTCTCAAACAGTAGTCAGGCTGCTGAAAAGCTTACCAGACTGTGTTGATGTTGACATGCAAGGCCTGCCTGGATGAGTTCATGACCTAAGTCAGAATTCCCAGGTACACTTACTGCACTGGCGGGGGGATAGACCTGGTGGATGGCTGTTTATTTGTCCCATGAATGTGTATACTTGTAAGAATGTGTAAACCTAATAATAGCAACATCAGCTCCTGTACTGAACTGAGCACAGTGGAAATAAGTACTCAGTGCTCCAGAGATGGGATATTCAGTTACTGCACTCACCCTGAATCCTGCTGTCCAAAACAGTATGGTTCCATCACCAGTATGTCTGTCTTACAAAGAGTAATATGCAGGACAGAAGACCGCAACACTTAAAAATGGCTTCTCCTCAGAGAAATCATTAACCAAAGAATCACATGCAGATAGCTGGAGCTCAGAATCAGGGATTAATGCACCTCCTCACAGGTCTGGAAAGATGAAACCATGGACACTACTGGAATATGAGTGCAGGGGCAGAGTCTGCTGGAGAGCACCTTCCATGCCTGTACAGTATATGCCTATATGTATAGTAGCTAGGGACACAATATAGAAACACAAAGAGTGGATGTGTCAGATGTGGTGTAGATAGCAGCCTGTGTAGACTGCCAGATGTTAGACCCATTAGCATGCTACTTTGCAGCCACCCATAGTGTTGCAGTATGGCACAGTAGCAGTCACATGGCACAGCAGCAGTCGCATGGTACAGCAGCAGTCGCATGGCACAGCAGCAGTCGCATGGCATAGCAGCAGTCGCATGGCACAGTAGCAGTCACATGGCACAGCAGCAGTCCCATGGTACAGTAGCAGTCGCATGGCACAGCAGCAGTCGCATGGCACAGCAGCCGTCGCATGGCACAGCAGCCGTCCCATGGCACAGCAGCAGTCCCATGGCACAGCAGCAGTCGCATGGCACAGCAGCAGTCCCATGGCACAGTAGTAGTCACATGGCACAGTAGTCGCATGGCACAGTAGCAGTCACATGGTACAGTAGCAGTCACATGGCACAGTAGCAGTCCCATGGCACAGTAGCAGTCGCATGGCACTATCTTGTGCTGCAAAGATGTGGGGGCTGGCGCTACACTTACATTCTTTCCTCACACCTACCTCAACCTCTCCTTTAGGCTTGCTTCTGGGACACCATGGTTTTGTTTTTGCCTGTTATCTGTGGTTTTGCATTAGTTGTTGGCTGCCCCCCAACACACTAGGGGTGTGCTATTACATTTTGCCAAATATTAAGCCATATACTGGGTATTCAGCAGCCACATAATTGGCTGTTCAGTATTTGTGGTATAAAAAAACAAACAAAAAAAACACCTTCCCCCACCCTTACTTATTTTTAAATGTGCCAGCCTCCTCACCCTGCCCAAACACAAAAATTATAGTTACCCCGCATCCCCCCACCTGCAATCTGGACCCTGATCCCACCATCCTCCCCCCAGCACCCACAATATTTGTAATATTACAGTTTAGTCTCACACTTGAAGACCGGCACAACCCACCCATCTCCACCACCAGCTGTCATTTTTATTGAGTTAAAGTGCTTGTTGGCGCTAAACAGGAATGATCTCAAGTCATCCCCAATCCCCCCAGCTTAGCAGCAACCTTATCCCATCCTCCTATCCCCCAGGCACCCGATTTAACATGTGGAGGCGACCAGCACAACCCTTCCTCCTGCAGGGCCAGCCGTGGAAGGGGCAGGCTGTGCTGGTCACCTATCCACATAAGGGTGGGGGGGTGATTAAGACTCCATTCTGTTTTGCATAGATGAGTGCTTTTACTTGATAAAGATAGAAGCCAGCCATGGAGGTGGGTGGGTTTTACTGGTTGGTCACCATGGGACTAAATTGTAATATTACAAATACTGTGCGTGCTGGGGGGAGGAGAGTTGGTATAAGGTGCAAACAGTAGGTGGGGGGATGGGATAAATATATTTTTGGTGTTTGAGCAGGGAGAGTAAAGTTGGAACATTTAAAAATAAGCAGGGGAGAGGAGAGGACCTTTTTTCTTAAAAACAAATAGTACAGTATGTCCCAAATACAGATAGTTCTCTCTGTAGAAAGGATTTCTGAATATTTGGGAGCCCTACTATTAGTATTATTTGGGAAATACTGTTTGGCCCCTGCTCACCTTTACCCCACACACAAAACACTGTGTCTCACTAACAAAATCCCTACTGTCCAATGGGACCCTGTCCCTATTCCCAGTTTCTCTACACACTGCAGATTCTGACATAGTCCCAACATGACCCCTGTCTCCCACCAGCTCCCCTTAACCCCATCGTAGCTTTATGACATCCATGCCACCTGCCTATAAGAGTTCTACAGGAAGGAGGTGTCACAAAACTCTGTGACGGGGAGTCACTATGTTTTATACCTGGCTCTGTGGAGCATTTCCACAGTGATCCCTACCCAGAACATTTACATAGTGACTCCTACCAGAGCATTTACATAATGACCCCTACCCTGACCCCTACCTGGGGCATTTCCATAGTGACCCCTACCCAGGACATTTACATGGTAACTCCTACCGGGGCATTTACATAGTGACCCCTACCTAGGGTATTTACATAGCAACCCCTACCTGGGGCATTTACATAGCAACCCCTACTCAGGACATTTACATAATGACCCCTAGCCAGGCATTTACATAGTGACTCCAACCCGTTGCATTTACATAGCGATCCATAACTGGGTCATTTACATAGCAACCTCTATCCCCTTCCCTGCACAGTTGCAATGTGTTTTGCCATATATGTGGTGAAGGGCTGTGATCCTGTTTGTACCCAGTGAGGTCACACATGAGTGACTGCCACTAAGTGACTGTTGCTACCACTTTGCAACAGTCCCTTGTAACAATGTATGGAGCACCATGTCTCTTATAGTTTGAGTGTTGTCTCTGAGTTCTTTGGGAGAGAGAACTACAAAGTGAAGCTAATCTGTTCTGGTACCCAAAGGACACTCACAAGTCTCCCTTGTACCCCTAGATCCTATGAACAGAGATTGGAGGGTCTCAGTGGGGCACATAGATAGATAGATAGATAGATAGATAGATAGATAGATAGATAGATCTATATATCTCTATATATATCTATCTATATATATATATATATATAATATCTATATATATCTTATTAATAATATTTTATTGAATATTTAACAAATCATTTTACAAAAATACAATACATACATGTTAAAATGCTCAAAACCATAACAGTCACTTAAAGAGCTACTGACATCTCAAAGAAAACTTTGAAAAACATAATAATTAGGTTCAGTTTAGCTTGCATTCCATATATATTCTATTAATTTCACTTCCCCGTTATTTATGACAGAGTACATTTGCATGAATACATGGTCTTTATCCCTTAGAGTTATTTTAGAGTTTATCTGCCTCTATAGCTTACTCCCTGCTTGAAGTTGTAGTTTTCTTTTGTGACACCACAGTCTGTTGCCACAAGAGTAATTGTGATGTCACAAGCAGTGCATTATGACTTCAGACAGGGAAAATTTTATATTTTTTTTTATTTTATTTTTATTTTATTTAAACAGCAGTTTGGAAAACCTTTGAGCCATAGGCTCATTTACAAAGGTACCTTGTCACAAGCAACAAAATGCAACAGGAATAGATGAACTCTTCAGTAGCAAAGATCCTGCTTTCATACAGATCACCTCAGTAATAAATAATGGAGAGGAGGAACACAAAACTAATGTGAAATACAAGCTGAACTGTGTCTAAATATTAAGTTCTCCTGAAGGTGTCAGCTGCTCTTGAAATAAATCTAGCTATATATATATATAATTACTTCTCATCTAATATAAATAGTACCTCAAAATAGAGTTCTAAAAAAAGGGAAGTATTAAGATAAAATTGCCAAATGTTAATACATACAGTAACAATAAAAGTCAGCCACTAATAGCAAGAATCCGATCAATGAACGATAAGGGAGAGCGTGCCACTGCTTGCTGAAATATCTTTCCCCTTATGATCACAGACAGAAGGAACAGCAATAAGGATGATAAGGAAAAGGAGAAGGAAATAAGAAGATGAGAAAAGAGATCCTCTAAAAATACTAACTAGAGATGCTACTGGAGGTGATGGACATCAGACTGTACTCTCAACAAGAATTGTACATTACTAGAGTTTGAACTAGACAAAAATCAACTCGATCCCAGAGTTGTACTGGAGAAAAGTTTATAAATTATATCCTATTTAGCAACACAATTGTCTTTCTGGCCCACCATCAGATGAGCTAGCCATTCAGACCTAAGAATTTCCTTGTCTGTTTTCTCGGTGACATCTCTTGGTTGCAGGGGAACATACATTTGGGAACATGTGTTACTGGGCACTTTGATGGGAGGAAGTTTGACAAAGGAGCAACAATGTACCATATCCTTAATACTGGCTGCCGTTAAAAATTCTATGATTAAACTATGGTTGGAGAACAGTGCCCCATCTATTGCTAAAAGGAAATGTGAATGCCTGGAGGGTCTCAATATGTCCTCTCTGGAGGACAGAAGGGAGAGGGGGATATGATAGAAACATTCAAAGAATTTACATGGAGAGGTATGAAAGGTGATGTGTAGGGCTCCACATAAGGTGAGTACTGACCTATTTTGCTCACCTTGTTTTAGGAAAAACTCTTCAGAAATTTTTTTAATGAGTACCAGTACTCACCCAACATATGTAAATGTTCCACATAGAATAGTGTTTCGTAACATACAGTAACTGGTGATTCAGAAGGAGCAGTTTTTATCAGATTTACAACATTCATTTGCATCCCAGTTTTATTTTACTCACTATATTTTAAAACTGGTGAGTAAATTACTTCTACCTGCCAACATTATCTGGAGCATTGGTGATGTGACTCAACAAGGTTGCTCAGAAAAGGTCATGAAACTGTAAATTCCTTGTTCAGTAGACACCCAGCTGAGCTGAGTGTGGGTAAACAAAGAATTTACAATTTTATGACCTTTTTTTTTTATATAGCTCTTTGGCCCCTGCCACTGTCTGCTCCATACGACGGGCTCTGACCCAGCAAACTCACAGCCCCCCCTGCAGCTACCCCCACCATCAAGGCCTGTGAGGGTCCACGGTGTGGGGCTGGGGAGTACCGGCCAGCATCAGCGATGGCGGCGGGGAGGCATGTTTCTTTCTGCCTTTCTCTCTCCCGCCATCCATCCTTCCCTGCTGCCAGGCATAGCACTTGAGCGAGCCTATCCTTGCAGTGACGTCCTGTGGAAGAGACAAGCTCCCTTGGAACACCACAGGGGTTGTTGTAGCAGCAGAACCCACAGCACCCCACCTGCCCAGCTGGAAGCACTACTATGCAGCAGTGTCACTCCAGCCCCCCTCAGCCGCCTGACCCAGTGCCTTGAGTTTGCTACTGTCTTTGGGTAACCCTAGTTTAAGACCTTTGAACTGTGCAGAACAACTGCTTGGAATGCACACAACAACACTTTAGAAGGCAGAGGTGTCATTAGCCCAAACAATGGGGGTGCCTGCAGACCCCCAGTTAATGCTGGTGCCCCCCTAATCTTTTTAACCAGCAATAGCCATAACTTTTTAAATATAGGGCTGAGCAGCCCATCAGCAGCAGCACCAGCTGCCAGCTTACTGAGCCAGCCCAGTCACCTCCTCCTCCACTCTGCCTTTTGTCCCGGCCCCGTACCCTGCCTCCTCTTACCTCAGCAACCAGCAGGGATTGATTTTTTCTCTGTGTTGTCTTTTCACAGTCAGCGAGCTGAGACGGTCAGGAAATACCCAGAGACCCAGATCCACGAGTCTCTCCGATTGCTGTGCCGAGTGCGGCTGAGTGCCCCCGACCACCCCTGATGATTTTACACTGATACGCTTGCTCTCTCTGGGGCCATCTGATCACATGGGACAATACTGTTTGGCTCCAGCATCACGTGGGATGGTAATGGGGCTGAGGGTTGGGTACTGTGGTGTAGTGACTGGCATACAGTTTCCTGACCTGCTCCAATCATATCCGGCCATGTGGGTGGGTGATAGCTTCTGATTGGAGCAGGCGAGGATGGAGGGGGAGCTGGACAGCTTGTTTGTGAGTTTGTGTGGTCATCGTCGGACGTCATCACCATTTTGATCTTGTCTTCTTGGCGAGCAACAACAATGAGTGAAATTGTTGCTCAGCTGAGCTGAACTCCATTGATTGCATCGGGGAAAAAAATAAATTAATACAAAAATCTGAGACTGTGTCAGTTGTCTCTGATAACTGAATGAATGAAGTCTGTGATATACTAACTAGTATACAAAATAAGAAACAGTAAGGATGGATAAGAGTGAAGAGAGACTCTGACTAGTAGGTCAGGGTCCTCCTAGGAGACGCTGGGGATTAGTTAGGAGTCAGATGAGATTCGGGATCTGGTGAGGACTGAAGGTGGAATGGGCTGAACGGATTTCTGCCTTAATGTCGGCCACTGTATTAGCAAAGAATTGCGCGAACTTGTCACACTTATCCTGTGAAAATGCTCTTCAAGCTTGTAGACAGGTTGGATTGCACAACCTGTCCACAGTTCAAAAGAGCTGAGCCAGTTGATTCTGAGCTACAGCAATCTCCGTGGACAGGAACTCTGCCTTCTTATGGGAGATTGCTGATTGATAGACTCTATAATGTTTCATCAATCTAAGGTAGTCGGCATCAAGGGCAGATCTCTGCTAGCACCGTTCTAGCCTTCGCCCCACTCACCTGAACTCCCTCAAGGTCCCATCGAACCAAGAGGACTGAGGGCGAAGAGTGAGGGTGCGAATACCGACAGGAGTGATAGAATCCAGAGCACCTGCCACAGCCTTATTATAAGCTTGGACTAGATTCTCTGGACTCTCGCTAGCATCCGGTAATCCCAATAGGTCTAATACTGCCAAAAGACCAACAGGAGTAACATCCCTCAAAGGGCAGTATCTGACCATCTCCACGGGAGCAGGCCTATAGGGGGGAGCCTGGAAATTGAACCTTACAGAGTGATGGTAGGACCATCCAACCGGTTCCACCACCAAGTCAGAGGCTTCCATCCCCAGGAAGAAAACCAGGTCGCGTAAGTGACCCTGATTATGGGTTGCAGAGGCAACTACCTGTGTGAAGCCCAACATATTCATAGGTTGGAGGAAGTAAATGTCAATTTTTCTAAAGCTCAGTAAAATATGAAATATGTAGACCACATTGTGTCTCTTGAAGATATACAAACTGACCCAAGCAAGGTGGAAGCCTTAACCATCTGGCTGAAGCCCAATAACTTGAAAGAACTTCAGAGATTCCTAGGATTTTGCAGATTTTACTGCTGATTTGTTAAAGACTATACCAAAGTGATACACCCATTGCTAAACCTAATTCAAGGGTACCCACCTACTCATAAGAAATTCAAAAAAGATAATGGCAAAGAGGCTATAAAGACATATTTCAGACCCCATGAGCCATTCGGTCAGAGGTGGACCCCTGATTGTGATGCAGCCTTTGAGGAAATTATCTACAGATTAGCCCACGCACCGGTACTTGCCTATGCTGATCCTTCAAAGCCTGATGTGTTACACACAGAAGGCGTCCTGAGTGGTCTCGAGGCTGTACGTTACCAAGAGTACACAGAGGGCTTATGTCCAGTAGCTTTTGCCAGTAGGAGTCTGACGCCTTCAGAAAAAAATGATCCTGTACATAAACTGGGATTTCTCGCTCTCAAGTGGGCAATAGTGGAGCAGTTTCATGAATATTTACATGGTGCAAAGATCTTGGTCAAGACCGACAACAACCTGTTAACTTACTGTATGTCCAAACATCTGCCAAATTGAATTCTACTGTACACAGATGGCTTTCTGCTTTATCTACATATGATTATGCGGTGGAGGACCGTCCAGGTTTAAATCATGTCGATGCAGACGCCCTTTCACACAGACCTGCCTCACATCCACAGTGGGTGCATATTCCAGAACAATCCATAAAAGCATAATGCCACAAGTTTGACTGGGATGAAACTCCGTCCTCAGAAACTGTTAACTGCTTAGCTGATTGCTTGGGTCCTCCCGATACTTGTGTACCAGTTGCCTACTGCAATGTCACAGCCTTAGACTTAAGTTCTTTACCGCAGCTGGCTCCAGCTGACATTCGAGGGAACAGCACTATGGTCCCATAATTAGACAAGTTGTTAACACCTCAAGAAAAGGGGAAGATGTTTCTAAGATGCGGTCCAGTGACCCCAGAACTGCTTTGCTCCTACGAGAAGGGTCTAAACTCAAGCTACGTGAGCAGTTATTGTATAGAGAACTAAGTGACAGCCAAGGAGAGATTGTCAAAAAGCAAGTAGTACTGCCCACAGAGTTCAAAGGTGTTGTATTTTTTTTTTTTAGATTCTGTTTATTCACTCCAGAGGGCTGGGCATCCTTCCAAGGTACCCCATCCGGGGTACTTACTGGGCTAGAGCCTCTAACTCCCTGCTTGAACCCCATGCCATGGAACTTCTTCACCCACACTGCCCAGACCAGACCCCAGCCCCCCTGGCACAAGCTAGGGTCCGCACAGCCTACGGGTTGGTATCAGGGAAGATCCCGACAAGCTGGGCCAGCGGTGGGATGTGAGCTGTGCCTCGGAAGTCCCCATCATCTCCGCAATCCCTCCAGAGGGTTTTTCTACTTGTGGATTCTTGTGCTGTCCCCCATCCCCCTGCCCCTTGCAAGGGCATGTCCGAAAATCTGGCGCACGGCAATCCTGCCAGCATTGGCCCCGCTACTATGTGCGTGCCTAATCTGCTGCAGTGCCCTGGTCTCCACTGGGGGCCGCTAACAGGCTGAGACATCCCACCCCTGCTACCCAGGGAGGAGAGCACCACAAGGGCACTCATCCTCAACCCTCCCCCGTCAACCCCCAACGTCTGAGCTCGCTCCCAAACCTGGCTCACCGGCGTGGCACAAGGTGTTGCATCCAGCGCCTCAACCTTCAGTGCCACCGGGCTGACCAAAGGTGTTGTATTAAAAGCCTTACATGACAACATGGGACATTTGGAAAGTGAGAGAACTTTGGATCTAGCCTATGCATGATTTTACTGGCCTAAGATGGGTCTAGACATTGAACAGTATGTTAAAACTTGCAGTAGGTGTCTTCAGTGAAAAGCCCAACCTCATAGAGCAGCCCAATTGGTCAATATAATAACAAGTGCACTGATGGAGCTAGTCTGCATCGATTTTCTTAGTTTGGAGCCAGATTTGAAAGGCACCACAAATGTGTTGGTAGTCACTGATCACTTCTAGAGGTATTTGCAGGCCTATCCAACCAAAAGGCCTCAACTGTAGCCAAAGTTCTTGTGGAAAAATTCTTCATTCACTATGATGCCCTTAATGAATCCATTCAGATCAAGGGCGAGATTTCGAGAGCAGACTTATTAAAGAACTGCTGTCCATATGGGGTGTAAGAAAGTCTAGAACTACTCCATATCATCCTGACAAGCAGCAGGAAAATCCCAGCCTCTCCCTACAAAACAGGGTACTAAATGAGAAAAAGACCGAGGCAGAACGGTCAGTGGGGGATGCTACAACAGAAGGTAAAGCCATCAAAAAATGGAGAGCAATGAGTACCAATGCCCGTAGTCTGGGTAACAAGCTTCCTGAATTAGTGGCCTTGATGGAGGAGGAACATCTGGATATCGTGGCAGTCACAGAAACATGGTACACACAAAACCATGACTGGGACATAAACATACCAGGATACACTGTCTACAGGAGGGACAGGGAGGGTAAAAGAGGAGGAGGAGATAGTTCTTTACATAAGGAAGGAAAAAAAAAGAACAAAAGGGTAAACAGGGAGAGAAGAAGCACTGGGTAAATTTGGAAACAGGCAATGCACCAATCCACCACAGGGTTTGATACAGACTCCTCTCAGGGGAGAAATGGACAGGGAAATGATAGAAAGTATACTTAGAATGGCAGAAAAAGGGAGATATTGCTGATGGGTGATCTGAATATGCCAGATGTTAACTGGAGTGCAGTTGCAGCTGCCACTTCCAAGAGTGCAGTTATTCTAGATGCCCTACAGGGGGCATGCCTTAGACAACTAGTACTGGAGCCCACTCGAGAGGGAGCAATATTTGACTTGATTCTCTCAAATGGAGATGGAGAGAGGATCACAGATGTAGAAGTGGGTAGCCATCTGGGAACTAGCGACCATCGAACAGTATGGTTCTCAATAAACACAGCAATAGAGTCAAGCTATACAAAGACAAAAGTACTGGACTTTAGGAGGGCTGACTTTGCCAAAATGGGTGAGTGCCTAAGGAATGCATTAGCAAATGGGCAGGAAGGAGTGGTGGAAGAACAATGGGGAATAATAAAAACTGCCATCACAGAGATAACGAGCCTTTGTTGAAGCAAATAAACAAAACAAGACGATGTAAGAAACCGCTATGGTTCTCAAAGGAAGTGGCAGTGAAGGTTCAAGAGAAAAAGAAAGCATTCAGGAAGTACAAGGAATCACAGAAGGAGCAGGACAGAGAACTGTATCAGTTAAAGCAAAAGGAGGCTGGGAAAGCAGTCAGAACAGCAAAGGCCCAAACCGAGGAAAAGATAGCCAACTCAGTTAAGAAGGGGGATAAAACCTTTATGGGTACATCAGGAGCAAAGGAAGACCAAGAGAGGGATAGTGAGGCTTAATAAAGGGGAGGGAGGGTGGGCAGAGGGAGACTGTGAAAAGGCAGAGATACTAAACAAATATTTTTGCTCAGTATTTACAAATGAAGAGGGGGATGTACATAAAACAAACAGTAGTAACATTCTGGATACAGAAGTTGATACCAGCCCATTTACAGAAGAAAGGTTTCTGAAAGAACTCTTAAAACTGAAGGTGGACAAAGCAATGGGGCCTGATGGGATTCATCCCAGAATTCTAAAAGAGCTAAGGGTAGAACTAGTGACACCACTGACTACCCTTTTTAACAAATCATGGGAGGATGGGGTGGTACCCGAGGACTGGAGGAGGGCAGATGTGATTCCCTTCACAAAAGTGGGAGCAAGGCAGAAGCAGGAAACTACAGACCTGTTAGTTTAACCTCAGTGATAGGAAAATGATGGAATCACTCTGAAGGAAAATTGTTGAGTATCTAGAGGCCAGAGGGGCACAGGACCCTAGGCAGCATGGATTCACAGCCGGAAGGTCATGCCAGACAAATCTGATAGATTTCTTTGACTGGGTGACCAAAGTAGTAGATCAGGGAGGGCTGTGGACATGGCCTACCTAGACTTTAACAAGGCATTTGACACAGTCCCACACAAAAGATTAATATACAAGTTAGCCAGCCTGGGAGTGGGTCCCAAGAAGACAGCCTGGGTAAAAGATTGGCTGGAGAATAGGACACAGAGAGTAATAGTAAATGGAGTCCACTCAGAAGAAAGGAGGGTTACTAGTGGGGGTACCACAGGAGGTTCAGTATAGGACCGGTCCTCTTCAATGTCTTTATAGCGACATTACTGGAAGGACTGGAAGAAAAAGTATGTCTCTTTGCAGATGACACTAAGATCTGCAACAGAGTTGATGCACAGGGTGGGGTGGAAAGGATGAGAAGGGACTTGGCAAGGTTAGAGGAATGGTCAAATGTATGGCAGCTAGATTCAATGCTAAGAAGTGCAGGTAATGCACCTGGGAAACAAAACCCAGGGGAAGAGTACACAATGGGGGTGAGATACTAACAACAACAAAATGAAAAGGGACCTGGGGGTAGTCATATTAGATGACCTAAAGGTGGGCAAGCAATGTGAGAGGGCAGCAAGGAGGGCTGGGGGGATACTGGGATGCATAGGGAGAGGCATCTCCAGTAGAAAACAGGAAGTTATTATCCCTCTGTACAGACAGCTGGTGAGACCCCATCTGGAGTACTGTGTGCAGTTCTGGAGACCTAATCTCTGCAAAGACATAGACAGGATGGAAGCTGTCCAGAGGAGGGCAACTAAAATGGTGCAGGGTCTGCATCGGAAGACATATGAAGAGAGACTTAAGGAGCTTAATATGTATAGCCTCGAGGAAAGGAGGGAGAGGGGGACATGATAGAAACTTTCAAGTACCTCAAGGAGTCAACAAAGTCCAAGAGGGTAGCATCTTTCAAAAAAGAGGTGTGCAAGAACAAGAGGGCACAATTTGAAGATAGAGGGCGGCTCAGAGGTAATTTAGAGTATTTTTCACAGAGGGTTGTGGATGCATGGAACGGCCTTCCGGAGGAGGTTGTGGAGTCAAAATCAGTGGTGGAATTCAAGCATGCATGGGACAGTCATAAGGCAATTCTGGGGGGTGGGGGTAAGAAGAAGTAGGCTGCTGGTTAACTAGGATCTGCAGCTTATCCAGTAGGTAGGGAAATGGGCAGACTGGGTGGGCCAAGCGGTCCTTATCTGCCATCAAATTCTATGTTTCTATCCTCAAGGAGATCCATCACCGGAAAGGTTTAATCGAACTTTGCTCGATATGCTAGGCACCCTGCATCCTAAAGATCAGCCAAGGTGGAGCTAACAGATCAGTGCCCTTGTACATGCCTATAATTGCACAAAAAATGCTACTAGGTTCTCACCACATCACCTCATGTTTGGCAGAGAAGCTCACCTTCCAGTAGATGTATGTTTTGTAGTTTCCCCTGATGGTGCTCAATCAGACAACTACCTGCAGTATGTCAACAAGTTAAAAGCCCAACTAAATCATGCATCGCAGCTTGCAAACACCATGGCAGCAAAGAGAAACCTGGCCAACAAAGCTCCTCATGGTAAACATGTCAAGGCCCGAGAACTCCAACGCGGTGACTGGGTACTAACGAGAAACTTTGGACTTCAAGGTAAACACAAACAGCTGACTGCTGGAGCCACATTCCATGTATCATAATCAGTAAACTAAATGATTTGCTAGTTTACAAGGAGCATCCAGAAGGGGACCCTCGTACTGTTAAGACCATTCATAGAAACCATACATAGTGGGCAGACTGGGTGGGAAAAGCGGTCCTTATCTGCCATCAAAGTCTGTGTTTCTATGTTTAACCACCTTCTGCCAATCAGGCAAATAGTACTGAACACAGTTCCACAAGCTGCAGCTCCAACAAGGCCCGTGACCAGAACTACTACCAAAGCTAGGCAGCAAAGTCAGCAAACCTCCACTGATCAACCTTCTGTTCCTGTCAATGATGTCTTCGGCACTGCAAATACTGAGACTATTGATTCCGAAAGTGATGATGAAAGATAATTTTGTACTGCCTTCTACTCATCCACTGAACTTGAAAGATTGTTCCAGGGATTTCCCTCAGTTAACCAAGGTGATGACTCTGAAAACCCAGTGGTTTCAACTAATTCCATTCTTTCAATTGCACCTGAACCTCCAGACAATGATATCCATAATGTGAACTCTAAAACTGCTGATTCCCTCTGCATGGTGGAGCTAACTGAACCCAGTGTATCTGAATCCAGAGAAACCAGTAGTGAACTTGCAAGTGACCCTGAAAATGTTGCTGGACCGAGTGGGCTAAGTGAACTGTTTAATTCCAAAGATAGTGCTGTTGTTCCAGAAACCGCAGGTTGTGTCCTGGATGATTCAAACTTCATAGAGAAAGCTCTTATAGATGAAAGTGAGCTAAGGAGACAGAGAGTGACAGTGACGTTCAAGTTAAAGAGCCAGACAGTGACAGTGATGTTCAGGTTAAGGAGCCAGACAGCGACAGTGACGTTCAAGTTAAAGAGCCAGAGAGAGACAGTGATGTTCAAGTTAAGGAGCCAGATGGTGACAGTGACGTTCAAGTTAAAGAGCCAGAGAGAGACAGTGATGTTCAAGTTAAGGAGCCAGACAGTGACAGTGACGTTCAAGTTAAGACAAAGAGCCTGTAACTACTAATGAACTACAAGAAAGTGCAGTGGAACCCATTTCTTCAGCAGCTGTTTCGTTGCTGGACAATGAATCAGGACTGATAACCCCAAATGTTGAAGGAGAAACTCAAGTACCAGTGCCAACCTTGCCCCGTTGCTCAGAGAAATCTGTGAAACCAGTATTAAAGCTCACGTATGACACCCCAGGACAGCCTGTCAACTTGCCCATGAATGTTTAACACAAAGGAATGTACATCACACCCAACTCCTTGCCTAAAATTGTGTTCACTGCCTCCACTAAAACCAGTGCCTCCACCAACACTAAAGCCTCCACCCAGTCTCGAAGGGGATATACAGGTAAAAAGAGGGGAATAAGGTGAAAGCACAGGTGACTGTGGTAAAGCTGCTTTAACTAAATTATGATCGTAAACGGTTGATGTATGCCATGTGAGTGCAAAATGTCATGATATTATCTTTACATTATTACAGGACATCCAACATTTAAGTGAGACTAGTTTTATAGCATGCTATATGGTAAAAAGTAACTATATGACTAGCTAGGTTTGTATATAGTAAAATGCTATTCAGATGTATGTATATAATAGAGTGCTAGCCAAATGTACAGAGTAAGTACTATGCGTAGCAAATATGTATATAGTAATGTGTTATTAATGGTTGCCAGCCTTTTATAGACTTTGTGCGTACGCAAATGTCTCTTTTAACTTTAAACTCGGTCTGCGTGATAGTGAGCCCTCTAGCAGGGCTTTGAAAGAAAAGTCTCTCCTGCACTGAAGTGGCTCCTGCTTTTCTTCAGGAGTTCCAGGATCAATGTCTTCGCACACACGCAGTAAGCCACAGGCTTGTAGCTGAAGAAACAACAAACTTCTCCTTTTCTTTGGTTACTGGCTGGTTTTCCCCAGTCGCTTTGTGGGAAACCTCTTCAAGTCTGCTGGCAAGCAGTTCCAAGTGTTCGATCCCTTTGTGGACCAAACTGAGACCACAGGAGGCAATACAGGCCCTCCCTGTGGAAGATCTCCTCAGCCTGCACACAGGCTGTTACCTTCTTGGTGTCTTGAGCAGGACTGCCCTCTGTTTCAAACAGTCCCACAGTTAGTTTGAGAATCCTGTATTCCGGTTGGCTAAGGGAGCTGTCAATCACAGTTAGAGTGCTCCTAATGGTTCATTTAGGCACCAACAAGAAGCTTCACAGTTTCACCTACAATCCATTATAATTAGGACCCCTCGAGGACTCTTTAGTTTTCATTGGTTCAAACGAGGAAGTCGAGGACCATACATGGCAGCTTCCACTGGAACAAACTAGTGCTGCAGTATGGGCAGTCCAAATAAGTTATTTTATTTAAGCTACAGCAATGATTTAGAAATAAATATTTACAGATTATTAAAAGGTTCTCTCTGCTATGCTAGCGACTGCAGAGTGGAGTCAATTAGGGTAATGCCTGGCTGGACACAAGCTCTGTTGTACTTGGACCCAGCCCAGGCTTTTTACACTATACACAAGGCTGGCACTCTTAAAGGGACAGCACAATGGCATGGATGTGCACACACACGCAGAGCAACAGCAGCACAACTCGGAACATGGACCCAGCCTCCATTGCTGGATGTCTACCAGATGGGGGCATGAAAGGAGCCCATGGAGATACTTAAGGTAAGCTCCCCCCCCGATTTGGGGGGGGGTTACATCCAGTTGTACAGGAAATTACAAAGACACAGAGAAACAATTTACAGTATACATCGTACATAAAGGCTGAGGTAATATATTATAAACATAAACTTATTTACAGGCATGAGAAAATGAATGTGCAAGGTAAAATAATTTATTTACAGGATATAATTAACAAAAGCATTTAGAGTCATTTGCATACACAGGACAACCAAAAGAAGTAAAGCGGGAGGGAAAGAGGAAGGTGTCAAGGGGGGAGGAATAGGGAAAAACAGTAGGTGAGAAAAGGAGTGGATTGGAAGGGGGAGGGTAAAAAGCAGAGTTAGAGTCAGTCGGTAGTAGGAGAACAAGTGCATGCAAGTTTTTCTTGGAGGTGACTCTTGAGGGTCCTTTGAAACGCATTTATAGTGCTGCAGGCAAGGTAGTCTGGTGGGAGAAAGTTGTACTGTTTCATGCCCTTATAAGCAATGGAATTTTGTGCAAGTATGGTGTGAAAGAATGAGATGTTGAAAACATTGCTAGAGACTTCTCTGGTTTGGTGGGTACTGGGCAGGAGCAGATTTGGGGACTAGTGATGTTACGCTCAGTGGAAGTTTATTCAGATGAACTTTATGGGGAAAAGAAAGATTTCTGAGGATGAAACTCCCCTCAAGAGGGAGCCAATCAATAGCTTTGTATAGGGTGCAGTGGAGTGTTCTCCAGGGAAGTCCAGTGACAAAGTGGATGTTATTATTGTAGCTAGATCTAAGTTTATAGAAGAATTGAGAAGTAGGGGAGGGGGCATAAACGATGGATCCCTAGTCCAGAAGTGGTATGAGAATGTAGCTTGCTAGATGGAGTCTAGATTCAGGGATTAAAAACTTACGGATCCTGTGTAGGAGCCCCAGCCTCATGTGAACCTGATTTACGATGTTAGAGACATGAAGGTTGAAGGACAGGTGGGGATCAAGCAGAAAACCAAGGTATTTAAATTCAGAGACTTGCTCTTATGAAATTTCCATGGTTATCAGAGAGGGTTTGTTTTAGGTTGTAGGTTTTCCTGGGACCAGAGAAAACCATGTATTTCTTATTTTTAGAGTTTAGGACCATGCCTTTATTAGTGAAACATGAATGCAGATTCTTGAAGTCGGATTGTAGTCAAGTCAAGTCAGTTTTATTTATATAGCGCCATTCCACGAGTGATCAGAGTGCTGTACAATAGCTAAAGCAAAAATAAAACCATAAAATCTAACAGCAATATCCAAGATAAAAACCATAATAAATTAGACAGGATCTGGGAAAGCCAAGTTAAAAAGATATGTCTTTAAAGCAGATTTAAAGCTTTCCATGGTCAGGCACTCTTGAACTCAACGAGGTAGAGAATTCCACAGGGTTGGGGCCACAAAAGCAAATGAGTGAGCACCAAATGTCTTAAGTTGAACCCTGGGAATCTCTAGCAATCCCTGGTCGGTGGAGTGGAGAGGATGAGAGGGACAGTAAGGATGAAGAAGGTCTTGCATGTAGCGCTGTCCCTGACCAGGTAGGGCTTTATAGGTCAGTAACCCGACCTTGAAGGTGATCCACCAGTAGACCGGCAGCCAATGCAGATCGTAGAGCACAGCTGTGATATGGCAAACTTGAGGTAGGCCAGTCAATAACCTGGCAGCCGCACTCTGTACCAGTTGCAGATGGAGGATATCAACCCCTGGGAGCCCTAGGTAGAGGGCATTACAGTAGTCAAGACGGGAGGTAACAAAGGCGTGGACCAGAGTGGGTAGATTGCTGGGAGGGACCAGGTGCTTAATCTGGGTGATGTTCCTCAGATGGGAAAAAGAGACTCATGACAGCAGACACCTGGGATCTCAAAGTCAGGCTGCTGTTGAACATCACGCCCAGATTTTGCATCACGTCTGGGTTTCTGTTGCTGCAGTGCAGCACAGCATTGTCTGCGTAGAGGACCATTTTGATGTTGCTAAAGACTTCTGGGAGCTTATTGATAAAAAGGGAGAAAAGGAAAGGGCCCAGGATAGAGCCCTTGGGAACCCTGTATATAATAGGGCATTGAGAGGAGAACTGCCCTTCAATTATGGTCATCTGTGTTCTGTGAGAGAGAGATAGTTCTAAACCCAATTAACTGTGTTATTCAAGAAATGGAGGTCAGACAGGGTGTTCAAGAGCATATTGTGGTCAACAAGGTCGAAAGTCTTAGTCAGGTCCACAAAAACTGAGCCTGTGTAAAGGCCATTGTGTATGGCTCCATAGATATCCCTGGTAAACTTAACTAAGGCAGTCTCAGTGCTGCGAGTGGCTCTGAAACCATCTTAGGCATCTGTGAGGATGTTATAGCTTGTTGTATTTGGTGGCTGAAAATAAGTACCTTAAACACATCAGGGTCTTAGTAATAGAAAAAAAAACATGCACCACAGAAATTAAGGCCTTCTCAGTTTACTTTCATACAGCTCAGACACAGGGGGACACATCTCAACACACACACACACACAGGAAGACTCACAGGAAATTCATTCTCTTAAAGCTATACTGTTTAACATTTCTTAAAGCTGCACTACACATAACATAGCTGTTGAGAAAGGAGGTGACCTGAGAATGTACTACTTTTTCCAATATCTTGGAGAGGGGGGCAAAAAGAGAAATTGGCCTGTAGTTTCCTATCTCATTCTTCAAGCCTGACTTAAACAGGGTTTGACTGTGGCCGTTTTCCAGATGAGTGGGAAGTTGCCAGTGCAGAGAGAAAGATTTATGATGTTTGCAAGGGGGCCATTAATGGGGCAGAGGCAAGCTTGAGGATTTTGAAATAAGTCCCGACTGCCCTTTTCCTGGGTCTGGGGTTATTTGAAGAGATGATCTTAAGGCTGCCAGAGGGTGACAATACCCTGAAGTAGAAACTGGGGATGGAACCTGAGTGTAGCATGGTGGGAGAGGGTTTTAGCTGAGCCTGGGTGGGTGAATTTGTCTAAATACCCAAAGAATGAATTAAATAGGTTAGCCACATCTGAGGGGTCGTTAGTGAGCCTGGCCCCGTACATGAGGGTGATGGGTTCAGTTTTCCTGACCCTGTCAAGGAGGTTATTTGGAGTACCACAGAGTTGTCTGGGATTAATTTTTTCCCCAAACTATTTACTGTGGAGGTCTTTCACTTTTTTCTCATGTGTTTTCTGGTGCATTCCTTTCACCATTTTTGTTGCCCCTCTCTGGACTGCCTACATTCTGTCAATGTCCTTCTGGAGATGCGGTCTTCAGAAATGAACACAGTATTCCTGATGTGACCTGACCAATTGTCTGTACAGTGGCATCACCACCTCCTGTTTTCTACTGGTGATGCCCCTTCCTATGTACCCCAGCATCCCTCCTGCCCCCCTCCACTGGCTTTTCACATTGCTTGGCCACCTTCAGGTCATCCATTATGTTTACTCCCAATTCCCTTTCATGTTTGTTGTTGTTGTTAGTATTCCTCTCCCCCCATTTTGTATTCCTCTCCAGGATTCCTGCAGCCCAAGTGCATGATTCTGTACTTTTTTGTTTTGAATTTAAGCTGCCACACTCTTGACCACTCCTCCAATTTGCCTGGGTCTCTTCTCATTTTTTCCATCCCATCTGGAGTGTCTACCCTATTGCAGATCTTGGTGTCATCGTCAAAGAGGCTTCCCTTCCTGCCCCTCCACAATGTCACTAATGAAGACATTGAAGAGGACCGGCCACAGAACTGAGCCCTGTGGCACTTCACTTGTCACCTCCATCTCCTGGGATTGAACTCCATTTACCACCACCCTCTGTGTCCTGTTGCTCAGCCAATTTTGGACCCAGTATAATACCTTGGGACCTACCCCCAGACTGCACAACTTGTTTACTAGCTTCCTGTATGGTACGGTATCAAATGCCTTGCTAAAATCTAGGTAGGCCATGTCCACTGCCTCTCCCTGATTCACCATCCTGATTACCCAGTCAAAGAAATCTATCAGATTTGTTTGACAAGATCTCCCTGCTGTGAATCCATGTTGCCTTGGGTCTTGTGACCCACTAGTCCCCAGGTATGGCACAATCCTTTCCTTTAACATGGATTCCATGATTTTCCCCACTACTGAGGTCAAGCTGACCGGCCTATAATTTCTATCCTCCACCTTGCTTCCATTTTTGTATAGTGGTACCACATTCGCCCTCATCCAGTCCTTTGGTACCACTCCCTCCTCTAGTGATTTGTTAAATAGGGCTATTGGTGGTGCCCTTAGTACCTCCCTGAGTTTTTTCAGTATTCTGGGATAGATCCCATCCGGTTCCATTACATTGTCCACTTTTAGTTTCGAGAGTTCCCTTTGGACTTTCTCCTCCGTGAATGGACTGATGTCCAACCCCACCCCCTGAATATGTTTCTACCACCTAATTTTGGTCCATCTCCTTCCTTTGTAAATACTGAGCAGAAGTATTCGTTTAGAATTTCTGCTTTTTATAGGTCCCCCTCTGCACATTCCCCAGCCCCCATTCAATCTCACAATCCCTCCATTGGTATTTTTCCTTTCCCTGATATACCTGAAAAATATTTTGTGACCTTCCTTTATTGATTTTTCTATCCTTTCTTCAGTTTGTGCCTTTGTGCACCTGACTGTCTTCCCCACCTCCTTCTGCTTTGCCTGATACAGTTCCCTGTTTCCCCCCCTCTGTGTTTCCTTGTATTTTCTGAATGACTGTTTTGTTTCCCTACCCCTTCATGCTACTTCTTTTAAAAACCATAATGTTTTTTTTTCATTCTTCTTGCTTTGCTTACTAGCTTTACACAGAGGCGTTGTCCCCTCCCACTTCGTCAGGATTCTCTGAAGGTGTTCCCCATTTTTGCAAAATCTGCCCTCTTGAAGTCCAGGACCTTTACTTTTGAGTGGCTTAACTCTGCTACTGTCTTCACCTTAAACCACACTGTATGGTGATCACTGGACCCTAGATGGCTGCTCACTGATAGATCTGTTATTCTGTTACCATTTGTGAGAACCAGGTCTGGTATTGCTCCCTCCTGCATGGGCTTCTTCACCAACTGTCTGAGGCACGTTCCTTCCAGGGAATCCAAGATGTCTCTTCTCCTGGTGGTGGCTGCTGCATATGTGTTCCAGTTAACATCTGGCATGTTTAGGTCCCCCACCAGCAGCACCTCCCCTTTCTCTGCCATTTTGTGTATAGTTTCCACTAATACCCTGTCTATTTCTTCCCCCTGTGTTGTAGGTCTGTAGACAACTCCAGTGTGGATGGTAGTGCCATTTCCTGACTCTAATGTGACCTATAGTGCCTCTTCCCCTTCCTGTCTTTCCCCTAACTCCATTGTCTTTTTTTTTTTTTTAACTGTCTTTATCCTCCTGTGGCAGGTCCTCCCTCATCATCCACCGACCTACTGGACTCTGGGTCTTTCGGGGGCTTGTACCACCATGCAGGCCCTGGCACATCCCCTGAGCCAGTCCGGGGGTATCATCCTTGGCAGACCTCCACTTTTTCCTCCATTTTCTCCAATGGACCTACTCCCAAGACCCCCGGAAGTAGTAGTGCATATGTGTGGAGATGCACATGTGTACCACAGCTCCAGATGGGGTCTCCTCCTCCCCCTTCCCAAGAACGGCCTAACCCCGAAGGTCCTTGGAGAGGCGCCACTTCTCTGGCCTCCACTAGAGTGTGGCCAAGCTCCGAGGTGCCTGCTACCCTTATCCCTGAGGTAGAGGGCCGCCTGATGGCAGCCAGCTCTAGTCCTCTCCCCCCCCAGCCGACCTCCAATGACCCAGGCTCGTTCCCGAACCCGGGTCACCGGTGTTGCGTGAGGTGTGGCATCCAGCTCTTCAACCCTCTGTGCCTCCGGGCTGGCTTAACTCCATTGGCTTGATTCCCTCTCTGATGTATATAGCCATCCCTCCCCCCTTTTTGCCCTCCCTGTTTCTCCTGAAGATTGTGTACCCTGGTATGGTAACATCCCAGTCATGGTTTCCTGTGTACCATGTCTAGATCTTCTTCCATCATCAAGGCCACTAGGTCTGGGATCTTGTTTCCCAGGCTCTAAGCATTTGTACACATGGCTTTCCATGTTTTGATGCCTCTGCCTGTACCAGCTCCCCCCATCCCGATCCCTATGCCTTCCCTCCATGCCTCCCCTGCTATTTCCTCCCTTTGTGTTTCCTTTTGTTGCTTCCATGGCCGTAGTATCAGCCTGTTTGTCTAGTTTTCTGTGTGTGGGGGGGACAGTTGGTTTTTCCCTGTTTAATTCCGCCATCCCCCTTGGCTAGTTTAAATGTTCCTTTCTTGGCTCTAGTATCTGTCTGTTATCTACCTTAACCTGTGGGGGGCAGTTGATTCTTCTTGCTTAATTGCACCACCCCCCTTGGCTACTTTAAAATGTTTGCTAATGAAGCATTTAAACCTCTCACTAGGGATCTCGGATCCCCCCCAGATAAATGCAGGCCGTCCCTCCTGTACAAGCCCACATTTCTCCAGGTGGTCCTCCAGTCCCCAGTGAAGCCAAATCCCTCAGCTCTGCACCAGCTCTTTAGGCATTCATTGAATCCCCTGGTGCAGAGTACCCTGGCCTCCCCCATGCTGTAGACAGGTAGCACTCCTGAGGAAGTTACCGTACGTGACACCTGTCTAAGACCTCTCCCCAACTCTGTGAACTCCCTCTGCACTGCCCTTACCTTGTCCCCAGCCAGGTCATTTGCCCCCAGGTGGACAATGACATCTAGCTCGCCCTCCTGCCTTGCTGCCCCAGCAATCCTTTGGATTCACTTCTGATCCCTCCAAGCTGTGGTGCCAGGCAGGCAGGCACCTCACCTCCCTGTTTCCCACCCCCAGGACTACCTCAATAATAGTAGAGTCCCTCCACTAGGAGTTGCTTCCTTCTTTTCTGGGGTCCTGTGCCATCCCTGCGGTGGTCTCCACTGTGGAGGATCCCTGCATCCACCTTGGCCACCACTGTGGGTGTCTCATCGAAACAGTTCTACCCTGCCAGAACAGAGTAAGAGTTGTGGATTGCAACCTCAGGTCAGATGCACCTCTGCTCCACCTCCCTCACCCTCCCCGAGCCCACCTTTGTCCAACTGCCCCTCATTCCTGGCATCCTTTGAGGCAGTGGGTGTGGATTTGGTGATCTCTGGGCGTGGAAGGAGGCCTGCAGAATCCTAGCCAACTTGGCCTGGAGATGAGCAACCTCCTTCCTCAACCCAGAGAGGTGCCTGCAGATGGGGCAGCAACTCAGTCTCCAGAATGTCTTCCTGAAGAATGCCGCCCCACAGCCACTGCATTGCACCACTCCCAACATGACTATTGTTGACTCCCCCCCATTTTCTTCTCTCCCCCTTTTCACTTCACCTTAATGCAGGAGTGCAGTTCTAACGGTGTCTAATGTGTAGTTTTATGTGTAGCTGTAAGCTCTACTGCCCTGTACAGAAGCAGGAAGTTGAAATCAGTATCCCAGGTGTACACCTATAAAGGTGGACTAGCCCGAGGAGGGTGGGATGGGCCTAAGTCCCTGAAAGAGCTGTGGAAGAAAAACAATCAGCTACTTCAATGTGAGAAAGAGAAAGAGATCAAGCTGCAAAACCTGTAAGCACAAAACAAAATAGTAACAAAACAGTATCTCTGCTTAGCCAAGAGAGCCTTAATGTTTCTCCTTGCTCTGTCCTTTCAAGCAAACCTAGAACACAAAAAGCTCAGGTAAAGCTAGGTGCTTTCTGTCAGCAAACTTTAGTCTTCCACCTCAACACAACAACTAACTTGACCTTTTAAATCTTCCCACTGTGGGAAGGTACTAACATACCTCTCAACCTTTTGTCACTGAAATGAGGGACATGGACATTTTTGGACACTCCAAATGAGGGACAATGAGGGACATAGACCCTCTGAATGAGGAACACATCCTCAAACATGGAGATACAAGCTCAGAACACTGTGTTTACTTGTACAATGTTTATTTTAGAATTAGTATTTTAGAATATTAAGAGTTTCTACTTTAAAGTCTGAATTTATAACACATTCTGTGTGTGGGCAGCACCTTTTCCATGAGGGATGGATGAGGGACAGAGCAATTTTAAGGGGCACAATGAGGGATGTCCCTCATAATGAGGGACACTTGAGAGGTATGGGTACTAAGCCTTTGTCAGCTTCACCTCCTTCCCTCAATTTACACATCTAATCCACTGGAAGAGCTGTGGAAGAAAAACAATCAGCTCCTTCAGCGTGAGAATAGAGAGATCAAACTGCAAACCGTAACAAGACTTAAGACAGGAAAATGTCCGGGGATGAATGGTTTGAGTAGTAAGTTCTATAAAAAAAATTCAGGGAATCTGTTCTCCCCCTCCTTCTGTGAGTCCGGAAGACCAAGCACAAATGGCCCCTTATGGTCACATGCAGTGCTCACTGTGATCTCAAGCCCAGCAAGGACCCCTCAAGCTATTCCTCCTACGGCCCAATCTCCATTTTAAATATGGACTACAAGCTCCTTATACTGTAGCCATCCTGACACGATACATGGCCCTCCCTTCCCCACAACGTCTCCAACAGCATGCCAAAATGCTGTATCCCATTTTGCTTGTATGAGGGATACTAGAATGTATCTAATTCATAATGTCAAATGGGATACAGCATTTTGGCAGGCTGTTAGAGACGTGGGAAGGGAGGGCCACGTATCGTGTCAGGATGGCTACAGTATAAGGAGCTTGTAGTCCATATTTAAAATGGAGGAACATGTTTTCTGGCTTTGTCCTTGTCTACAAGAATGCTGGACTGCAGTGAGGCATAAAACATCACACATTTTAAATATTCAGGAGCCCTTGAACTGTAAACCTCTTACTAGGTATAATACCCAGATCACTGAAGGGCAGGAAGGATATTTACTTATGGGGAACACTCGCCGTAGCAGCAGCTAAAGCTAAAACAAAGCAATGGCTTCAACTGGACCCACCCACACAGAGCGAACTGGCTGAAATTATAAACAAAATACAACTACTGGAAAAGATAACTTCTATGGCACAACATAGGTTTGAGATTTGCAGAAACTGATGGGCATGATGGAACCTAGAAAAGCTGGGCGAAGACTCCGATTCTGACTCCTGAAGATTTCAGGACTTTGAAAACTGGTGCCTGCTGCTACCTCGCTGAACTCATACTTTTGTAACATGTAATTCTTCTTTTGTAGAGAAATGTTTTGACAACGGGAAGGATTCGTGACCACAGGTTTCAATTGTTACTGTTTCAGTGACATGTTAACACCAAGTTACTTCAAGGAACTGTTTTAGTGGCTAATTTTGTATCAGTGCCTACCAAAATGTATGTTTGTTATATAAGTGATAACTTGTTTTGCCAACTATATGCATACTGTACTTTTCCTGGGACTGATCAATAGAGAAGTATAAAACTAAAGAATGCAGACAACTCTTTGGAATGCATAGAACATAAGGAATAATGTATGGGAGACCGTACATAATGATTCTGTGTTTCCATCAAGAGGTAGAGATAACGGCATATGGACCTCAAGAGCGAAGCTCGAGAGGTCCATGTTGTTATCTTAACCCGCAGTGGAAACACAAGGCGAGTTGTGTATGGCATCCATATTTTATTTTTTATAGTACATAGTTTTGTAGAGAGAAGTAGCGGACAGCAGCAGTGAGTGGCGCTGAGCGCCAGTAGAGAGAAAGAGAGAGAGCACTCAGTTAAAATGAAAGCGGGTTGGCAGGTGGGAGTCAGGTGAGCAGGAACACAGGTGCACTTGATGACAGGATGTGCATAACAACATCTTTAGAACATGCACAACAACTTTTCAACCATGCACAACATTTTGAGAACCACTGAATTCCATAAGCAATAAGCCCTGAACAATGGCTAACCCTATGCCACCATAATCAAAGGCATTGTGGGTAATATATGTAAATTACCACAAAGGCTAGGCTTTATTGGAGAGAGAAAAGCATTGCAGTTACACAGCATGAACAGGGATAGGAGTCCATCAATTTAGTCTGGATTGTCAGTAATCAAATTGAAGTTTAGGCACTGCCGCACAGTAAAAGAGACAGACAAGATGGAACCCAAGTCCTTTTTGCCATCCTAATATTGCAGCATGTTACTCTGTTACTGCATGAGGAATGGATAAAAAAATAAAACAAATAGGGGAGACTAAACAAATTAAGTGGAATACAGCAGGAGTTGGTTACAGCACAATAAATCACAGCTGTATGGATGTGTGCTGCAGTCATAAATCATAGTGTACTGGGAGTGAGAGATAGTGATTACATAAATGGAAACCTTGGTGAAAATTTACTGACTGCCAAACACAACACAAAATCAGATGTCAAAAGACTAAATATGCACTGTGGGTGGGTATTTTTGGTGTTCCTTACACATATGACCAAGAGTTTAATGTCATACTCTTTGATGCTGTAGATTAATGAAAATACACAGAACAAAGAATATACTCCTATATTTGCCCTTGTGTTTTAGTTGGTTAGCCCAAACACTGCACCATCAAGCAGTCAAACTGTTTCCAAAACTTTGTTTTTATTTTCCAGTTGATTTACCCAGGGTAGCTCAACTGGGACTTCTTTTTTAGCCAGTCAGTGGAGGGGGGCTTCTATTGTACCTCATTTTACAGCCAGGGGGACTAAACCACAGGAAAGTTAACTGCCTTGCCCAAGGTCACGCAGCGAGACAGTAGCTGTGGTGTGGTTTCTGAACATAGTGCTGTCAGTTGCGCATTACTCTATTCCTGAGGCTGTGCAGAAGCTCCAGCACTGCACTAACCAAGGGTGTTCAGTCTGTTTACCCAGGATAATGGATTCTGACCACACATGGTGGGAACCATACTTGCAGATAGTTGATACCTTCTGAACTATTCAAAACATTTTTTTTTCTTTGGTAACCATGTAAGGTCCACTAGGCACAAGTGCCTGTTTTCAGGGGCAACTTGGGAGCACTGGAGAGGTTACATGAATTGTTCAAAGTCACACAGTATGCAAGTGGAAATTGTAGGAATCAAACCCAGGTCTTTCTGCTGGATTTACCAAGCTCATTCACAGCTCATTACTCTAACCTTTAGGCTATACTGCCAGTCTGTTAAGAACAGAATGTGCACAGCCTGGGTTTTGAACCTGCATTCTCCCAGTCTCACTGTTCATATCAGTGCTCTAAAGCTCTATACCCCACTACCTGCCCCATTCAGATTTGTTTGGCAAGCTCTTCATTGCACTCTTATTTTCCCTATACTGTAGGCATTTTTGTATATGGTAGATATGACATCCCCATGTGGCTTCCTCCTGGCAACCTCCAAGCTCCAACATCAGTCGACATCCCCACCTTCAATAGCTCAGAAGCACGTTCCCTAGACTGTTGTAGTAATCATCTTTTACCTGGTCCTTAGCTTTCTGTTTCTTTTTCATATGGCCATTTCCCCACTGCTACCATTAACCCAGTCCTTATGCCTTGGGGCATACCCCATGGCAGCCTCCTCCGCCCCATGATCCTTTATCCCGATCATTTCATTGGTGGTGGTACATGGCATGGGGCCCAAAGGAGCTTCCAGCTGTTTTCCCAGCAGTAGTATGGTTCCCTACCCCCGTATTTCCTACCTGGTTCTCTCCCTTCTCCCCATGGCATAGACAGCAGCCATCTAGTGGCCTTAGACCTCACACAGTGTGTACAGGAGGAATGAGTTCCCCGGACCTCCTGCAGGAGTCACTGTGGCACAGGAACCTGCCATGAACTATCCAGGGCCAAGACGCACTGCCGAGCATCAGTCATCTCAGCTGTGGCCTGCCCCTAACATGGCTTTTGGAGTCTGTTGTCGAACCTGGGTCACCTGCAGACCAGCACAATGGACTGCCACCAGGCCAATGAGGTGGGCCACTTCCACATTTGTATCCCTCTCAGCTCCCTCAGTAGGGCACATCCACAACCTGCTGTCCTCAAGGGAGGGCTGACATCATAGAGAACACAACATTAACAAAGAGAGCACAACATTAACATAAAGAGCACAACATTAACCTAGAGAACACAACATTAACATAGAGAGCACAACATTAATATAAAGAGCACAACATTAACAAAGAGAGCACAACATTAACATAGAGAGCACAACATTAACATAAAGAGCACAACATTAACATAGAAGCGTATTAACATAAGATAGAGCGCAACATTAACATAGAGAACACAACATTAACAAAGAGAGCACAACATTAACATAGAGAGCGCAACATTAACATAGAGAACACAACATTAACAAAGAGAGCACAACATTAACATAGAGAGCACAACATTAACATAAAGAGCACAACATTAACACAGAGAGCACAACATTAACATAGAGAACACAACATTAACATAGAGAGCACAACATTAACATAAAGAGCACAACATTAACATAGCGAGCACAGCATTAACACAGAGAACACAACATTAACATAGAGAACACAACATTAACATAGAGAACACAACATTAAGCTGCTCCTGTTGTCTGCGTGAGGAGCTGCTATTGTGCTGAAACAGGTGGCCCTCTCAGGACTTCACTGATACAATGGAGGGAGCCAGTTGCATGACCTGTGTCACCAGCAGTACAATGAACCGCACCCAGTGGTAAGCCTCTCCCATATCACGACTGCTGGCTGATGGAAAGAGTCCCTCACATTCACTTAAAAATGATCCGGCTTACCATTCCTGTACCCTCCCAGTCACTTTTGTGCATTATCTGGTTTTCAAGCCTGTGTCCTAATATGTTAGATAGGAGCAAGAAACAGTTTTGCCACTACATCAGCAATACCTAGTCATTTTTGGGAGGCAGTATAGTGCAGTGATTTAAGGCTCTGAGCTACAAATCTAACGACCTAGGTTTGAATCCCACAGCCCTCACTTGCATACTGTGTGACCCTGAGCAAGTCACTTAACTTTCTTATGCTCCCAGGCCGCACCTGTAAACAAGCTTTCAGCTTAGTGTGCCACTCCTGGTTATAACAATTGGAAAAAAAAATTTAAGCCAAGGGCAGAATTTTTTAAAGTTGTGATGCAAGTGTAATTCCTGATTATAGGATCTGTCTGCATCAAAATAAATGTCAAAATATTTGATAGCTATGTTCAAATGTTTTGACACATTTGTGAGAATTTCCCTGCTTTATGGTAAAGAGACAACTCATGTGTGTCAGTGTAGCCTAGGGGTTAGAGCAATGCGCTGTGAATGAGCTTGGTACATCCAGCAAACCTCCGCAACCTCAACTTGTATACTGTGTGGACCATGATCAAATCACCTAACCTTGTGCTCCCAGAGCTTAACTGCAAATAAGTTTTGCCTCAGTCTGTCTTTCTGGGACAAAAATTGTAAAACAAAGCACAACTTTATTTTTTTTAGCACAAATTACCATACTTTCAACAAAATGTTAGACCACGTTTTAGATTGTCTAACGTCATGTTGCAGATACCGCAGTTATGCTGAGAATGTGGTGGAAGTCCATGGCATACTTTGGCGGTTCTTTTGGAAATCTGGCCCCATTTTAATTTTTTTATTTTATTTAAAATTTGTTAACCAGGTTAGCTCCATGAACATTAAATGCCCATTTTCATGGATGACCTGGACATAAAACACGCAAAGAACAATACAAGTAACAGAATACAACAATTACAGATATAGATTAGGTACAAGTACAGGATGACTTTTCCAAACAATATTTTTTAATTTTGTTTTTAAAAGACAGGTAGGACTTTGTTTGATGTAAATGAGCTGGAAATCTATTCCATTCAGAAACCATAATATAAATAAATGACCTTTCAGAAGACGTTGTTTTGATTGAAAGAAGCTTAAGACTAGTGCTAGTGACAGTGTGAGATATAATAAAATAAACTGAATTCTGCTGCGTAACTTGCTGTTTGAAAGAAAACAAAAGAAGAACCCTTCCAAAAATGACTTTCAGGAAGGGCTCCGATCACCCGCAAACAAAAATTACCAGCTGGCATTGGTAGAATTCCATTACACAACATTCCACCAAAAGCAGAACCTCAAGCCATTGGCATGGACTTCCAAAGCCATTATGTAGGTGCAATTTCCAATTTCAGGTTGTGCCGGCATCAAATAAATGCACCATTTCATTTATAATTTCAAACACTGTGACACATCTGCGACAGTTTTACCTGCTTTATGACAAAACAAATGATGCATGCGCCATATATTGCCGCATGTGTCGCTTTCGTTATGCACATGGTAGTCAAAGTACAGCAAACTGCGACAATTGCGCAAGCAAGTTAGATCACCTTTCAGGTGGTGTAACTTAATAGTGCAGTTTGTGTGACTGCACAGTCCTAGACCACTTTTTCCCAATCTGACGCATTTTAATCTTTATCATTATAGACAGCTATGTGAAAATGGGATTGGGAGGGGGATCTCTAGCAGGAGGAGGGAGGGGGTGTTGCCACTTTATTGCTCACTGGTGAGATCCCACCTGGAGTACTGTATCCAGTTTACACCTCCACAAGGACATTGACAGGGTAGAAGCAGTCCAGAGGAGGGCTACTGAAATGGTGAGGCGGCTACACAAGAAGCAATAAGAGGAGAGAGTGCAGAAGCTATTAATATGTACTCCCTGGAAGATAGGAGAGTGAGTGGGGACATGATTGAGACCTATAAGTACCTCACAGGAGTGAAAAAAGTGCAGGATGAGCCTCTTTCAAAGGAGGAGGAACACTAGTACATAGAGGCATGCTGGGAAACTTGAGGGGGGAGGAGTTTAAAAGGGACATGAGGAAATACTTCTTTACAGAAAGGCTGGTGGATGCCTGGAATAGCCAGCCAAAAGAGGTGTTGGGACGAAAACAGTGAGGAACTTCAAGCATGAGTAGGATAGGCACATGGGTATTATAAACAGAGGTACGAGAGGCGGGAGGGACACCTGAGACAAAGTAGGGTACAGTGTGTAGTGTTAGGCAGGGAAAATATGGCAGACTAGATGGTCCTACTGGTCCTTTTCTGCTGATGCTGTTTATGTTTCCATGTTAAAATGGGATTTTTGTCCTTTGCTGTTCGTTTACAGTTGTGTTGTATTCAGGAGCTGAAGTCACGGGATTTTCAAAAGTGGCAGATACAGATGCAAATGCATTTTCTGCCTGTGTCTGCCTCATCCTGGTTGCACCCAGACTTTGAAGTTCTATTTTCAGAAGGCCCCCTATGTTTGTGACAATTTGCACGATTTGCTGCAGAGTGCATCAAACAAATGAAACACAAAACATGGTGCATGCATCAACCAAAAAAAAAAGAGGGATGTGTGACACAAATTATGCACGTGGCTTTTTCCTTTTAGCCAAGCACAAGATTTTGTCCCCCCAAAAAAAAAGACTGTGTGTCCAAGAAAAGCATGACCGGTGCAAACATGAGCGGCTAGCCCCACACTAGGAATATGCAGCCGCACTACATCTTCATCAGGGGGCATCCGAACCTGCTACACCATCCAGTAGATAATCTAACAGTGCAGGCAGAGGTCAGCCCCAGCTGCAGGCAAACTGTAAGGGACACAACTCTTGTTTTCATAGAAATGAATCAGCTATCAGCTACTCCCTAGCAGTTACTTGGAACTCACTCCAAAAATCTATGAATCTAAATACCCTCTTACCCTTATCATCCTTCAAAAGATTATTCTCCACCCTATTTCCAGAGTTCTGCAATTGCTTCCATAAGGCCTAATCTCCCATCCAACCTACATCCCCCCCTTCCGTATTCCATTCTGTTTAGTTCTCCTTCTATTATCCAGTCAGCTGCTATATTCTTATAAAAGCCATAAAGGCCCTATTATTTGTACACTATGCCTGCTATATCTATTCTCTCCTTTTTTTACAGGTTAAGTGATTTTTACTGTGCCTTGTATATATGTAAATGTTTGTATACTCTCATTTTATGTCATTGTACTATTGTTTATGTTATTTTCTTGTCCATGTAAAAATACTTGTACTCTTATTTGTATGACCACTCAGGTCCATCTTGTAAATGAGCTACGCTCAATGATGTTCGCCTGACTAAATAAAGATTTTGATTGATTGATTGATTGATAAATACTCTCAGTAATGAAACATGAAACAACTTCAGATTAACACTGTGGAATGCAGTGCAAGTGAGTGAATTGTGTCGATGCTGCCAGGCTGTGAATTTTTGTATTTTCACCTGGAGGCCTGACCCACTTTTTTATTTTTAGTTTTCCCTCCTGCCTTGTGAGGCCATCCCCCGGACCTCCTTCATGGCATTGCAGTCTCACTGTCACCCGAGGATCCTGCTCTGCCTTCCTTGGTCCACCACTAGACGCCCACTCCACTGAGTCCTCATGACTTTGCCACCATGGCAGGGTCTGGCAAGGTTATCAAGCCTGCCAAAAGACTGAGTCCAGCATGGAGTGGGGTGGAGTTCAACATCAGAGCAGCCCAAAGTGGGCATGGGAGGGGCGGAGTCATCATCTATCTAGAGAGATCATATAGAACACTAGATTACTGACCATGTGACTTTTTTATTGACTCCAATGTCAGGACAAAGAATGGAAGCTCCCATAGGTTTTTATTTTATTTATTTATTTATTTCAGTTTCAGAATTACAACCTTTGAGCAAAACTGGCTCTTTTACAAAGGCTCCAAGTCAGTAGAACAGACAAAGCAGTACAATTTACATCATAAGTCGAGAACATACAATAGCCAAGTGACAAGGCTATTTTACAGGCAAGATAAATGTAGAGTATAACCTCAAATACAAATACTTTTATAACAGAACTATCTCTAGTCTATAGGTCTAGTTACTAAGTGCAGCTTGCTTGTAGCTTGCAGCCAAAATTGGCTTTGTCAAGGAAAAGGGATGAAGGAGGAGGAGGAGGTAAGGAGAGTATTGGCATGGGCACAGGGGAGGCATATTGTATAAAGTTATTATGGGATGGGGAAGGCGGTAAGGAGAGTATTGGCATGGGCACAGAGGAGGCATATTGTATAAAGTTATTATGGGATGGGGGAAGGGATCTGGTAATGAGGGAGAATAAGCTGATAAGTGCTGTATGCATGGGGCAGCCTAGAGAAGTGTAAGCCAAGTGGAGGGGAAGGGGTGAGGACTCTTGGGCAAGAGGGATAGGCGGGTGGGGGGTAAGGGTTGAAAGTGTAGGGCAGGGGATGAAACTCTTATCATTGTGCACAGCAGTTGCACTCTTGGGATTCTACCTAGAGGCAACAGAGTTCTTTTTTGAACTGGCCAAGTTTCTTAAGGTGAAAAAGGGAGGGGGGGTTGGTCGTTCATTCAGAGAGGGCCTCAATAGGAGAGGGACCTTTGGGCGAAGGAGGTTTGTTTGTAAGGAACACGCAGTACCCCTCTAGCAGATCTTTGGGTTGTTTTAGTGTTGGGGTTACACTGGAAAAGCTTCGAGATTGATTCTGGGACCAGTCCTAGGGGGGCCTTTTTTCTTATGATACTTGCCTGGTACTGGGACCTTAGAGGTAATGGAGACCAGCCAGTTGCGGAGTAGAGACTGCAAGAGTGGGAATACCAATTAGTGCCTAGAGCAAGTCAGCAAGCTTTGCTGAGCAGGAGTTTAACCCTTTTGAGAGCAGTTTCAATGGCCGCACTATTGATAGTCAGTTTATAGTCAACGACGGACAGTATTGAGCTTTTGTTGACAAGGCTGAGGGCCGCAGTGGTCACAGCATTTCTGTGTCGGTAAAGGAGTCCGGGTCTGATGTTGGTTGTTTTCATGACGTGGTCAGTATGGGTGTTGAAAGAAAGGGGTGTTGTCCAGGAATAATCCAAGTTATTTAAAGGTAGTAACCTGTTCAAGTATGTCACTTTTGTTACTTATTATGGTATGTGGGCCACCCTGTTTTTTTTTAGCTTTGTAGGGTAAAGTGCATTGCTTTTGTTTTTCTGTAGTTCAAGAGGAGTTTGTTGTGAGAAAACCATGACTCCAGTTTGGTAAAGCTACTTTGAAGGATGCATTGTGCCCCTTCCCCACTAAAAATGTGCCTATGGAAACATCCAGTCATAGCCCCGATCAGATATGGCGGCAGTTAACACACAACATTTCTTGAGTTAACGCTGTTCCTCCCTAGGGGATGGTCCTGTCTTGCCTTAACACCCTAGCCTTCTGGCAGTCATGCAGTGGGATCTGGAACCTCCTGTCCCCTGGAGGAGGTTAATGCCTGGTCAGACACTGATGGTCTGCAGACAAACCACCTTTTAAACACAAAATAATACAATTGAGCTTTTGTTTATTAAGTTGATTCTCTGGTTCTGTAATAGAATTTAAGCAGCAGCGCAATGAAATTAAGCAAAAAAATGTGACCATACCTTTTTTCACCATAAAAGCTTCTGTCATGTTCCAGTTTTATTTTGTGGTAACATTTTCTAGTTCCACCAAAATCTGAGTATTTTATAAATGTTTTAATTTAGTTTGTTCTCAAGAAAAAAGATGGCCACCACATTTGGTTTAGAAATGCCATTGCAGATCTGGCAAGGGTTAGGAATGAGAAAATGTGAAAACTCATGGGGCCCCATATGCAGAAATCTCTGGCTACATCGTGCAAGTGTCTGTGCCATGCATGCATCGTGCAAGTGTCTGTGCCATGCATGCATCGTGCAAGTGTCTGTGCCATGCATGCATCGCGCAAGTGTCCGTGCCATGCAACTGAGATGCGCAGCACACAATAATGTCATATTCAAAAGTTGCACTGTAAGATGTGATTGTGCATGTGCAGCTGAATATCTGAAACACGGGCGATCACGCAGCGGGAGATGCATGGCGCAGCAGGTGCCCAGAGCCCAGTGCAGAACATAAGGAATTGCAAAGCCACTTTTGCGGCACGTAGATCTTTAATATTCAGCTAGGATATGCAAATGGACTCAACGCACAGTCTGTGCCCAAACTGCACATTTGCATTTCATTACTGGAATGTATTCAGACCATTTGCATACCCTGGGAATACCACATGCATGTAATACACTAGCTCTGTATGCTGAGTACAGTCACCTGCAGTGCCCCACACACCCCTGTGTGTGAGGACCGTGGTGAGAATTACAAGGGATGGCAGTGTGCAGAAGGTGACTGGGTACCTGGGTGTGTGTGCACCTATGGTGTACCACCATGGGTGTGTGCCACAGGTCAGTCCCTGGCCCATGCCATGCTGCCACTAGTACCACCAGGCTACCTGGGCACCATTGCCACAGACGTACCCTTGGTGCATGCCACCACCAGGTGACACCCTGCAAGTGGCATGCATGCAGGCCATGGGCCCTGATACATGTGCTGCATTGTGGCTGTCTGCTCTGCTGGTGTGCTCAGGGGGGCACCTGACAGCACTGGCATGTGGTTGCTGAGTGTCTACGTCCAGGTGTGGTGTGGGAGGTTGCACCCTGGATGGTGCTGGTGGTGACACAGCACCTGTGGCTCTGGGTATGTCCATCCTGGCATGTTTGCTGTGTGTGGGTACTGGAGCATGTTCAGGTGCACCTCTGAGGGTTGTCTCCAGATGGCCTGCCTGCAGTTCTACGGCCTGCTTGTGGGTGGCTGGCTGATTTAGGCCATACGTTTATTTGCCTAACTTTGGGCGGCTCATTTCTGTGATGCACGGCAGATGCACTGCACATTTTGGCTGAATATAGAGATGCATGCCATATTCATAGCTCCACCCCTTTAGTTGTGCTGCGTATGTTATGTCTGCATGATCACGCATTTGGAAATGCGCAACGCATCTCTCCCTTTTGAATATCACACTTCCGCGCATTTTCTGAGATGCATGGCACATCTCTATTTTGGGTTGCGTATCTCCTTTGAAAATGTGGGCCATTGTCTGTGGCATAGGAAGCACCTAGAAACCTAGATTTGAAAGGTATGCTAATATTTGAATTAACTGTAGTTGAAACTAGCTTTTTGGAAAAACATCTTATATTGCACTGCTGCTTTAAAACCCAGCTGTTGTTATCAATATCATATGTACGGCTCCATGCATGAAGTAACTCCCTATAATAAGCAGCTATATATTGCTGTTCACTTACTCTGAAGAGTCTAACAGAACAGCAATATCCCTTAAAGGCCACCAGGGGGCAGTTAAAAGGCTGGATAAAGAACCCCTCCAGTCGGACTCTTGAACAGTACCACTTCCTCACGGTCCACAGACACCCCACCTTTTAAACACAAAACATAGAGAATACTGGTTAGGCAACCATGCACAACCCACCTGTGCTGCCATGGAGGGATTCTGATTATACCAGACCTTGAGAGCGAAGCTCGAGAGGTCCGATATAATCAGAAGCTCAAAATGGCAGCACAGGCTGGTTGGGCGTGTGGTTGCCCAATCAGTATTTTTTATAGTGTACAGTTTTTTGTTTTGTTTAAAAACAATAGTGTGCCGTTTTGGTTTTTTGTTTTGTTTTGTTTAAAAACAAAAGTGTTTCCACAGAGCTTCCATGGCAGGCAGGCGATTTTCAGTTCACAACTTGAACTGATTGCTGTGTGCGTGGCAGCACTATGAAAACCACCAGCTGCCTCAATGATTTCTGATCAGCTGAAACCTTATTGTACCACAGAGGGGTACAACCATGTTTCATGACCTTTGAACTGTGGTACAACAAGGCTTCAGGTGGCATGGAGATCCATGCAAACAAACCCTCACTATACACTGCAATATGGTTGTGCTTTGGGTTATTAACTTGATTGTCTGGTCTGTGACAGAATTTAAAACCCTGCTGTCATCATCAATGTAAGACGCTTGGCTCCATGCATGAATGCAACTCCTGCTGTGATAAACAGATGTAAATTTCTGTTCATTTATTCTGAAGAGTCTGACAGAAAAATAATGTCTCTTGTGTCTTCCTCTTTTTTTTTTTTAGATTGAATGCTCCAGCATTTCAGATTACTCAGAGAAGATTATCAAGGCCAACCATTTGGACAACAGTAAGACATGTTTCATAAAACAAATCAAAGCTGACAGGGCAGTGTTACACACTCTGAATCATTTTCAGTAGTTGAATTTGTGTCTGGGTCTCAGTTTCAAATGTCCACACATCATGGCAAAAAATAACTCTGGTCTCTTGAAACACTCTGTAAACCATAGCATTGCCCGGTTGCACAGTGCAGACATGCCAGATCCATCATCTGCCATTATAAAATGGGTACAAAAAATGCTGGCTGCTGAGTGGGTGGCATCGCTACTTTTATCTCAGCCTAACTCACAGGTGTGGGAATACCACTGCCAGCCTACCTGTCTGTCCAGTCATTACACATTAGTGGGCACACCTGTTCATTTTTACTTTCACGTTTTGAGTTTTGGGATTTTTTTCTACCCCTTTAAAGTAATATTATGCTTAAATAGAACTTTGAATGAACTAACATTCTGTAGTTTGTGCACATGCATACTATAAAACCCATTTTATAAGTGCCATAGGACACTCACAGGTAAAGGTAGCTCCTCCATTGTGAGCTTCATTGCATACCCTGGTCAATAGGGGGGCTAGCTCTGCAGTAAAATGTTTATAGAATTCTGCTATAAATCCATCAGGACCAGGGGCTTTCCCCGCACTAAGTGATTTAATTACCCGATTGATCTCCTCCTCCGAGAAGGGGGCCTCCAGGGCCTCCTTCTGCACCTGTGAAAGTGAGGGCAGGTCTATCTGGTCCAAGAAGTTAGCCACCCTTGAGGTATGGTCCAGGTCCCTTTCACTACTATAAAGCTGAGTGGAAAAGATTAAAAATTATTTTGCAATCTGAGAAGGTAATGAGACCACTCCCACAGGGTCTGTCTTTCTCCGAATTTTTGGTATACATCTGTCAGCCTCTTGTTTCCTCAAGTGGAGGCCTATAAGTCTACCTTCTCTCTCCCCCCATTCATAATATTTTTGTCTGGTAAATGTTAATTCTCTGTATGATGTTGCATTATATTACTCTAAGTATCCCTGGCTTTTCATAATCTGGGGATTGAGTTTGTATCCCCGGTCTGTTTATGCTCCTGTTCAGTCTCACCTATCTCGTTCAAAATATTTTAGCTTTAAGGTTATATTGATTATTTTTGAAGGAGGTATGAGAGATAATGTGTCCCCTGAGGACCGCCTTTAGGCCATCCCAAATGTATTTAAGGGAGGACTCAGATTCTAGGTTCTCCTCCAGGTAATGCCTAATCACCTGTTTAAGAGAGTCCATGAAAGCCTTGTCTTTTAGGAGGCCTGGATCAAATCTCCAATTTCCCTTCCCATCCTCAGAGTCCCAACTTATCTCCACCTGGATCATTACGTGTTCTGAGAAAGTGACTGGATAGATAAGTACCTCATGAAATGAGTGGTACCATGTTATTTGCCTGTAGAATCTGTCAATTCTTGAGTAGCAGTTGGATGCTGGAGAAAAAAACAAGTAAAATCTTGCCCCCCAGGATTATGTAGATGCCAGGGATCCACGAACCTCGACTCTAAAATAAGTGATCTGAGCAGTTTAGAGCATGACTTATCTCCCCCTCGTCGCAGAGGATTTTTGTCCAGGGTGTTATTCTCTACACAATTCCAATCCCCAGATAGTATTATTTGATCTTCTGGGAGGGATGAGATAGCCCAGAATAGGTATCTAAAGAACGCCCCTGTAGGTGGGGTGGAAGCGTAAATTGAGGCAACATGTATGGGCCTTCCCCTAAATTCCCCTGACATCAAAACCATATGGCCTGAGCCTTCTGTTTGTACTTTTGAGACCGACAGAGGGAGTCCCTTTTTTACCAATATTGCCACCCCCAGTTTTCTAGCACTCGGGTGAGAGTCTGAATGAATGGAACCCACCCAGGACCTTCTCAGCTTTTTATGTTCCACCACAGAAAGTCTAGTTTCTGGATACAGGCTATGTCACATTGAACCCTAGCAAGCGCCTGCAAAATTTGCGCCCTTTAACAACATTGTTGATGCCTTTCACATTTACTAAGCAGATCTTAAGAGATGCCATATATTAAATTATGTGATACAGTTTCTTTGTACCCTCCCCTCCTCTGTTCTCCCTACCCCCCCCTCCACCCTCTGGATGCATACAACAAATATCAACTGGAAATAAAAAGTACAAGAACAATGAAAACATAACACAGAACCCAACGTAGATAACATCTAAGAGTTTTAGTGGAACCACTAAACCCACAAAGCAGCAAAGGTCAGATTATCCTTCCTCTGCTAAGGAAGCCCAAGCTCAAAGCGGGCTTAAATTAAAGTTGCCTCACTAACTGGTAGTGGGGCAATGGACGAAGGACAGCACTCTCTAGTGTGCCAAGGTTGAAAGGTCCCGGCCTACTCCACAACTGCCAAACCTTGCCCTTCGGCCAGGTACTCCCAGGATCTGCGGTGCCCTGGCAGAGTGCTCCTCGGGTGCCGAAACCAAACAATTTGTTGCCTGCCTTCATTCCTATGGTACTGAAAATCTCTGCCCATTAGGCGAGGTGAAATTTGGGGATGAACTAGGCAACATAAACTCTTTAGTAATGTATCTGAAATTATAAAATACTGAAGAAAACGGTCATCAGTTATTTGCAGCCACCAAAAAGTACTGGGTGGGGGAGGGTTCCCCACCTTATCTTGAAAATATGCTGACAGTTACCTGTTAAAACTGTCATAACCCCCAAACCAGAGAGAAAAATGTTAAAAACTTCTTTAACTATATAAGGGGCCACATTCTGAGTGAGGGCGAGTATCCCGTAGGCTGATGAGAGACTAGATATTTTCATCTGAAGGTTCCAACCTGTCCTCCATCATAGGTAAATGGTTAATGCTTTCAGCCCCTTCTGTATGAATTCATTCACATATCTGGACTGCCTTGTATGCTATGGGCTGCACGCCCATTGGCTCTTGCTCTGAATCAATGGGCGTGCAGCCATACCGAGCTGTCAGTTGGTGGGTGGCGGCGGGCGGCAGGCGGGTGGGTGCCGCCGCCCGGCTGATGGGGAGGGTGGTGGGCCCGGGTGGGTCGGGTGGGGGGCCACTAGATCACCAGGGATACTGGACTTTGGAGGAGGTTTGACTTTATGCCAGTGATCGGGCTTCTCACAGTCCACTGGACCACCAGGGATATTGGACTTTGGGGAGGGAAGTCTGATGCCCGCGATCCGGCTTGCTCGGGGACATAATGTTCGCCCATGATCGGGCTAATGGGGAATGGAATGGCATGCCCGCCGACGGGCTAATGGGGGAGGACACTTCAGCCCATGATCGGGGCATGGGGGGGCACTGCCGGGAATGAGTGGAGGGCCACCCACAGGTGGCAGCTGCTGTGTTGCACCCTGATGTGGCAGCTCACCTGTGGGTGGCCCTCGACTTGATCCTTTTTTTTTTTTGGCGTAAAGCTGTGCAGGCGCAGGTAGGGGTTGCACCTGCATAACTCTGCACAGCCTGGCTGAATATAGGGCTGTGCAGTTTATGCATGGTTCCTCCCCCTTCAGTTGCGCATGCCTTCATTATCATTGCGCTGTTGCTCAGCATGATTTGGGGGGGCGAAACTGCCTCCTGCTGAATATCGCAGGATGGCGCATTTCGGACTTGAGCAGGCGCAACCCTATTGCGCATGGCTCAATTCTTTTGAATATCTGGGCCGTGGTCTACAAAAAACACCCTTCTAGATGCACTGGAGGGCTCTGGGGAAGAAACCCTCCAATCGCTTGGCCTGAAGATGAATAGACTGATCACCTCCATAGCGGAGCTTTCTGACAAATTCGATCACCTCACAAACCGAGCAGCTGCCATAGAAACCTCATTTGAAATGCTGTCAGCAGCAACAGTGGAAGATACCAAGAGGGCCGACGCAGCAATAGGGACCATTATTACAATCATCAAGGAAAACACGCATTTGAAAACCAGGCAAGGGCTCAAAATATTAGAATTCTTGGTCTTCCGGAAGGATGTGAGGGCGATCATCTTTTGAGCTTCATTCAGGAATTGCTGATACAGCAATTGGGAGAGGAGGTTGCCCCAAGAGTGAAATGCCTCCAAAAAACATATCAAGTAAGGTAGGCCTGACAACCCAGAGGTTCTGTGTACAGTGGTGGCAGTTACTGACGGAGTGGGCACCAGGGATTACATACTCGCCCTGTCGAGACAAGGAGGAATGCTTTTGTAGGATGGATTTCAGATCAGATTGTACCCTGGCATCAATTGTTTGACCAGACAGAAGAGGAAGAGGTTCTATGGGGCCAGGGCCACGCTAAGGGAAGCCGGGATATCTCGTGACATGCTCTTCCTGTGCACCTCCAGATTGCTCATCAGGGCAAGATCTTTATTTTTTTAACCCAACGGATGTCATGAAGTGGTCCCAGAAGTGCACACCGACGAGAATCCTGAGTGGCAAACAGAGGGGAATCAGCGTCAGAAGATGAAGAGTCATGAGGAGCGACAGTTCAAATTTCCCCCACTGAATTTAGAGTGAATATTTGAAGCCCCTGGGCAAGACTATATATTTCTTTGTTTACAGAAAGACTTTGACAGTAAAAATACACACCCATGCTGGATTTTGGTTACCCCACTGGTTCTGTTGGATTTATCTCCTGGATTTACTAGCGATGATAGCACAGTTGTTCATAGCAGTGGAACTCTTTGAAAATGTTGTTGGTTTGTTTAAAAAATAGAATGACTCTATTTGGTTAAGCTATATAAATAGTTTGCCCACTGTTATATTAAATATATTAGTGCTACATACAGCTATTTAGTGGTCATTGTAGCACTGCCTAATAAGGAATGGCACTAGACATGCACAATTCGTGGATAAATGCATGGTGAATTTTCTCTCTCCCTTGTAAGAGGCAGAGAAATTTTGATTCCTGCCTGTTGAAAGACTCTGAAAGGACATACCATGCAGCTCATGGACTCATATCGCAGCAGTTAGATATAAAGTTTTTTACAGTACTTTATTAAAGGTTTACCCCCAAAGATGTGTCTTAAAGCATTAAATGGAGTTTTCTATCTATTTTAAGAGCAGTGGAGCCCTCAAAGTGTCATGTATCTGTTACCATGTCATATCAATGCTTGTGTATGGACTTTGTCTAACTGTTCATTATAAAAACAATAAACAAAGTTTAAAAAAAAAGTTAATTTGGTCACTCAGTCTTTACATACTAACATACTAAAATGCCAGCAGAATAGGCCTAATGGTCTTTCGTGTCTGCTCGTTTGGTCAGTCCCCACCCTGGGTGCTGACCTTGCTGTCCCCCTCGCCTTCTCTGGCTTCTCCCTTCCCAGTTCCGGATATTCTTGCTGCATTGGATTTTGCTTCCTGAACCCTTCCCCTGTACCTGTCCCACCCCCTCTTGAACCCCTCCACTGTCTCTGCCTCCACCAGCCCCCTAGGTAGTGCATTCCATGACTCTACCACCCTCTCAGTGAAGTAGCACCTCCTCCTTTCTCCCCTGAATCTTCCCCCCTCCAGCTTCCACCCATGCCCTCTAGTGGCCCCCTCCTCCTTCCTTCGAAGCACCCTCACTGTTCCTCCCCTATTTACCCTCTTCATGTACTTGAAGACCTCTATCATGTCCCCGGTCCCTTCTCTCTTCCAAAGTGTACATATTTAGCTCTTCGAGCCTCTCCTCATAGGTCTTGTCCCCCAAGCCCCAAATCATTTTGGTTGCCCTCCTCTGGACCCTCTCCAGGAGGTTAATGTCCCTCTTTAAGTGCGGCCTCCAAAACTGCACGCAGTACTCCAGGTGCGGCCTCACCAAGCAGTTATACAGAGGGAGTATCACTTCCCTCCTTCTGGAGGTGATCCCCCTAGCGATGCATCCCAGCATCCTGTTGGCCTTGGCTGCTGCCCTCCTACAAGTCTCAGAGTTGTTCATCTTGACATCCACCACCACCCCCAGGTCCCTCTCAGCCATTGAGACTTGTAGTATCCCCAGGGTGTACACTTGGCCTGGGTTTCTGGCCCCCAGGTGGAGTACCTTGCATTTCCCTGCATTAAACCTCAGCTTCTACTTTCTTTATATGTGTCTTTTATGTATTAGTATTTTCATGATAAAAATAATAACAAATTCAATGATAAAAAAAATCTTACATTCTTTCTAACTTCCTCCCTGCCTCTTTTTCTTTCTTATATACATTTCTGGAGCAAATAAACCTTCAGGCAGTCAGTGTTGCATCGGTCTGTGAACAGAATAATCAACAATCTCCCAACTCTCTGGAGCACTTAAGTGGGTTTATAAAATCTGAAAGAGTTGCAGATAGTTGGAACAGACTGCCAGTGGAAGTGATGGAAGTGAAAAAGGGTGGGGGCTTCAAGTATGCCTGGGATAGACATTGGGGAATATGGTATGCCATTCGCCCAATGAAGCCCCCTGCAGAAACTTCAATGTTGGTGCTGCAACCCGATCGATAGTCATTCCATTGATCAGGATTTTGTAGCACCAGCTGTCTTGTCACTCATAGAATTTGCTGTTTCCCCCCTACACCTCTGACCTGGAGGTGATTGTATAAATGTTTTGGGGGTGCCCCCCAAACAGCCTGAATGTGTCCCGGTGCATTGCCATGGTCAACAGGATAGCCGGGCGACGAGGATGCCAGTTGGGAAATCCTTGTTGCTGTAAAGTTGGTCAACATCCTTGATGTCGAACTGGCATGGTGGAATCAGGGAATATTAGTTAATTGGCAGGGAAGAGAGAGGGTCACTGGAGACCAGTTAGGGTCTTTGGAGATAGACTAGGCAGGGACCATCTGGGCAGACTGAGTGGGCCAAGGGGTCCTTTTCTGCTGACAAATTCTGTTTTCACGTTTCTATGTTACATTAGGAAAGTCCACTTCGTATACAGTTCTGATTTCGGAATACTACTTCATCTTCTTCTATATAAAAACAAAAGCAGTCTATAAAGATATTCAAGGTTTCACACTCCTGTCCCACTTCCTGCAAATACGGGGTATAGAAGTTTTCCCTGTTGGTCTTCTGTGTCTTGGGCTGCCTTAGGCACCCTTAGAGGGATTGACAGCTGGAACCACTGATGGACAGGAACAGGAAATGCCTCCCTGATGTCTTTACAGTTGACTAGGCTCCACTGCCAGAAATGGCGTTGTCTGGTGATTTCTTTGGTGGATGGCATTTTTTTCTGGATCCACAGATCACTGTCACTTTGTTTGCCTTTGGATATCATCAGGGTATTAGCCCCACCTTTTGCTGCTTTTGTCTTGACTAGTTTATCCTAGGTTTCAGGATAAAACTCGACTTAATTTACATTTCACTGATATTCTGTTTCAGTGTTTGGGGTTCACAGTGAAAGAGTCTTTTCCCTTAAAAAGTCCCAAGATGATTTCCGGTGATGTCACGCACTGAGATGGCTGCCTGAAGCAGAGCTCCGTGCTCCCGGGTGCTAATTCTGAGCCATTGGTCACCATTGAAGTGATAACACCTTGTATTTCTTCAATAAAATTTTAAAACCCACACCAGAGAGATGGGAAAAACCAAAAAAATGAGCTTTACTGGCACTCGCAGACACCCAAGTGCCCCAATGGAACTTTGGCCTACCAGTCCCTCTCGGTCTAGATCCTCAGCCTTTACAGCCTCAGCCAATGAGGAAGATGATTCCGGATCAGACACTACAACTAATTTTACCAAGGCAAATGGGCATCATATGCTGTGGGTCAGCCACAGAAATGACGCCAAAGTCACCAGGCTGCAAAATGACTTTAAGAAACTGGAGACCCGAACTTCAGTGGTAGAATCCTGCATGGATGTATTAGAAAATGAGCACATGGCATTTGGTAGATCACTGGCCTTTCTACACAAAAGAGAGCGGGACCTAATGCTTCGAGCTGAAGATGCAGAAGCTTGAGATGCAACAATATCAGCATATTTGGCATATCCGAGGGCTCAGAGCAAGGCAATATGGAAGAATACCTAGATTGCTGGCTGAAGAAGGAGCTGTCATTGGAGGAGGATTTTGAGCTCGAGATTGAGAGGACTCACAGGGCGGTTGCCGCTAAGCCTAAACAGGGGGCTCCCCCTAGGCCCATCCGCATCATATTTCTGCATTACCCAATGAAAGAAAAGATCCTAAAGGAGAAGACTCCTGTATATACATGATTTGGATATATCTGGTGTATTTATTATACATCACATCAAGTACTGTACATATGTCAATAAGAGATCAGCCATTTCTTCTGTTGCAACACATATTTGGAGTTTGAGACTCTGACACAAGGTAGTAAAATGTCAAGCAAGCCTCCATTTACATGCAAATGAGTCACTTGTAATACAGCCCCTCCCATTCCTTGATGTCAATGCAGCAACAGTGCAGAAGAAAACATAAAGGTATCAATGCTGTCTAGCCTGATTTTAGTTTAAGTTTGCAATGGCTAAAGGCAGTTCTGTCATGCAACTCACACAGGGAGTAGTACTTGTAGCGTTAATACTGTATGTGTAGAGTAAATAATACATCCAGTAGTATTTCATTCCCAGGAAACAAAAGCTGTGTCTCTGTACTGCTCATTTCTCTCTGTGAGAGAGTTGTGACAGGTTGTGGAAAGCAATAGACTGACTCAGTCAATCAATCAATCAATCAATTGAGCAGTCAGTCAGTCACTCTGTATTGAACCAGGTGAGCACCCTTGAGAAGATTCATTATAAGACGAGCCTGGGCAGTTTACCAAAGGATCACACAAGATTGACTTATACACATCCCTTCAGCAGCCTGAAAGTGAAGAGCTAGATCATTTACTTTATAAAGTGTATTGTTTTACATTTCAAATGCTCCTTAAATCTGAGTTTCTGACTGGAAATACCAAGACACAGAATGCATATAACATGGGAGGAATCAGCTAAGCAAATACAGAGCACTACAAACAGAGACTGATTAGTTTCTTTACCTACAACAGCTGAGGTGTAGCATCTGATTTGTGAGGGACATCCTACTTCAAATGCTGGCATTACAAAGCGGGGGCTGCCACAGCTTATACTTAGTACCTTGAAAGTGAAGTGCTGTAGCTCTCACATCACTGCTAATGATTTAAAATGGGAATTGGGGCACTTTTAAAGTCATGGACCTGAGGGGCCATCACAGTTTCTAAGGAGGTTAGGGGGACTTCTTAAGGGTTAGAGAGTAAGGGACTCTAGTAGGATTTGAACCAGAGTCCCCAAGTGCTTGTGCCTGTGTTTTCCTGGTAACCTATTTCTTGTCATAGCTGAGTTATTTATTGCCTTGCAGCAGCCATCCAATCACTGACTGCCTAGTTACAAAGGGAAAGGGACCTATTTGCAAGATTGTTTCTCACTGCTGGTGCCAATCAAAACAGAGAATGTTACACACACACACACACACACACACACACACACACACACACACACACACAGCGTAATACAACAGTTGCATAATACCACTTTAAACTCTTGTTGTACCCAGAGTCATTTATTGGGTAAACTGTTTTTGCTAACAGAAACAGTAACACAACACATACAGGCACTTCCTTATATGAATACTGTATATACCTCATATCAGTGTTGTATCACACTCACATGGTCCTAGTCCCTATTAGACCTGCACTTCAGGATGTGCACAACACTTAAAGGGTTCCTACATTACTCAAGTAGGGAACCAAACATTGTGGGTTTGGTCTACTGGTGGGACTGCATTTAGTGCAGCACCATTATCTGTTGCTTTGATGACATCATCCTCCAGCAACATTGATGGTAAAATGGAGGACAAACACATTGATAACTTTTGGGGGCTGTATATTTTTACTTATAATCTAGATCTGGACAGCAATAGGACTGCTGGCAACTGGAGGAAGCACACAACAGTTACACATAAGGAGTTGGGAAAATATTGGTGTGGAACTATGGGAGGCTTCCCCTTTAAGATTAGCATGGGGCAAGAAAGATCTCAACCTGGATGGACAGAGAGTGTTTGTGGACCAGGACTACCCCACAGTCATGCTAGCCAAATGGAAGAAAATCCTGGGGGTAGTGAAAGTACTCCGGGAGAAAGGCCTCAGGGCATATTTAAGATATCTGGCCAAACTGTGGATGCAGGATAAAGAAGGTGTAAAAACCTTTGAATCTCTTCTCGCTGCTACACTGTATCTGGAATCCTTAGAGGTCCCCATCCCGGACAACAGAGATGATCAGGCCAAAGAGGAAATTGAAAATCTGCTGTGGTCTATAGCTCCAGGCAATAAGCGCACTCTGCGATTACGTTCTGACTCACTGCTGCCACTACACGCGGACACAGCCAGATGGATCCAGCTGAAATCAGGGACCTGAAGAGACTTATGGCTCATTGCTCCATGAGGAGCCTGCTTTACCTATGATTTGGGGTAAGACCTCCTGACTGTTTCTGGTTCCCTCTACTGCTAACCCCACCTCAGGTTGGGTTTTAGAATATTAAACTGACTGGAACTTACTAGGTTGGGTTGAGGACTGTGTGATGTTTGGTATCTTGCCAATTTTGCCAGCATTCCTTGCAGGAGGAAGGTGGAACATTTACACCATAGCAGAGTTACCGTAACATTTCCTGTGGGTAGGACATCCTGGGACACAGGGCTTCTGAAAGGTCTTATTGACTGAGCATGTAGTCTCTGGGTTGCTGTAGCTGACTTTTATTAAAAAGACCCGGCTAAGCGTTGCATGACAGAAGATTCTACTAACTAATGGTGCAAGTACTTTTTGTTGCATTTACTCCCTACAGGTTTAAAGGAACTGCACGTTTCTTCCATGCCCATAATGGCCTGAGATTCTGTGCTTAAACAGGGTACCAGATTAGTTTGGTTTGAGACTCTTACTAGCTTTTAAATGCACAAGCTGAAGTGCTATATGGCCATATCATTGGTTTAATAGCTAAGAATTTTAGGTTATACAAGCAGATTTGTTAATTTGATACTGAATAACACAGTCCTGAATAAATACAGAAGGGGCTGAAAGCATTAACCATTTACCTATGATGGAGGACAGGTCAGAACCTTCAGATGAAAATGTCTAGTTTCTCATCAGCCTACGGGATACTTGCCCTCACTCAGAATGTGGCCCCTTATATAGTTAAAGAAGTTTTTAACATTTTTCTCTCTGGTTTGGGGGTTATGACAGTTTTAACAGGTAACTGTCAGCATATTTTCAAGATAAGGTGGGGGACCCTCCCCCATCCAGTACTTTTTGGTGGCTGCAAATACCTGATGACCGTTTTCTTCAGTATTTTATAATTTCAGACACATTACTAAGGAGTTTATGTTGCCTAGTTCATCCCCAGATTTCACCTCGCCTAATGGGCAGAGATTTGCAGTACCATAGGAATGAAGGCAGGCAACAAATTGTTTGGTTTCAGCACCAGGGGAGCACTCTGCCAGGGCACCGCAGATCCTGGGAGTACCTGGCCGAAGAGCAAGGTTTGGCAGTTGTGGAGTAGGCCGGGACCTTTCAACCTTGGCACACTAGAGAGTGCTGTCCTTCGTCCATTGCCCCACTACCAGTTAGTGAGGCAACTTTAATCGAAGCCCACTTTGAGCTTGGGCTTCCTTAGCAGAGGAAGGGTAATCTGACCGTTGCGGCTTTGTAGGTTTAGTGGTTCCACTAAAACTCTTAGACGTTATCTCCATTGGGTGCTGTGTTATGTTTTCATTGTTCTTGTAGTTTTTATTTCCAGTTGATGTTTGTTGTATGCATCCAGAGTGTGGAGGGTGGGTGGTAGGGAGAAGAGAGAGAGAGGAGAGGGTACAAAGAAACTATATCACATAATTTAACATATGGTGTCTCTTAAGATCTGCTTAGTAAATGTGAAAGGCATCAACAATGTTGTTAAAAGGGTGCAAATGTTGCAGGAGCTTGCTAGGGTTCAATGTGACATAGCCTGTATTTAGGAAACTAGACTTTCTGTGGTGGAACATAAAAAGCTGAGAAGGTCCTGGGTGGGTTCCATTCATTCAGACCCTCACCTGAGTGCTAGAAAACTGGGGGTGGCAATATTGGTAAAAATTGGACTCCCTCTGTCGGTCTCAGAAGTACAAACAGAAGGCTCAGGCCGTATGGTTTTGATGTCAGGGGAATTTAGGGGAAGGCCCATACATGTTGCCTCAATTTACGCTTCCACCCCACCTACAGGGGAGTTCTTTAGATACCTATTCCGGGCTATCTCATCCCTCCCGGAAGGTCAAATAATACTATCTAGGGATTGGAATTGTGTAGAGAATAACACCCTGGACAAAAATCCCTCTGTGACGTGGGGGAGATAAGTCATGCTCTAAACTGCTCAGATCACTTATTTTAGAGGCGGGGTTCGTGGATCCCTGGTGTCTACATAATCCTGGGGGGTGAGATTTTACTTTTTTTCCTCAGGCATCCAACTCCTACTCAAGAATTGACAGATTCTAGATGCAAATAACATGGTCCCACTCATTTCGTGAGGTACTTATCTATCCAGTCACTTTCTCAGAACACGCAATGATCCAGGCAGAGATAAGCTGGAACACTGAGGCTGGGAAGGGAAATTGGAGATTTGATCCGGGCCTCCTAAAAGACAAGGCTTTCATGGACTCTCTTAAACAGGTGATTAGGCATTACCTGGAGGAGAACCGAGAATCTGAGTCCTCCCTCAAATACATTTGGGATGGCCCAAAGGTGGTCCTGAGGGGACACATTATCTCCCATACCTCCTTCAAAAATAAACAATATAACCTTAAAGCTAAAATATTTTGGACAAGATAGGTGAGATTGAACAGGATCATAAACAGACCAGGGATGCAAACTTAATCCCATATTAAGAAAAGCCAATGATACTTACAGTAATATAATGCAACATCATACAGAGACTGCCCCAAGGTTTACCATACAAAAATATTATGAATGGGGAGAGAGAGAAGGTAGACTTATGGGCCTCCACTTGAAGAAACAAGAGGCTGACAGATGTATACCAAAAATTCGAAGTAAGACAGACCCTGTGGTAGTGGTCTCATTACCTTCCCAGATTGCAGCGTAATTTTTAACCTTTTCCACTCAGCTTTATAGTAGTGAAAGGGACCTGGACCATACCTCAAGGGTGGCTAACTTCTTGGACCAGATAGACCTGCCCTCACTTTCACAGGTGCAGAAGGAGGCCCTGGAGGCCCCCTTCTCGGAGGAGGAGATCAATCGGGTAATTAAATCACTTAGTGCGGGGAAAGCCCCTGGTCCTGATGGATTTATAGCAGAATTCTTTAAACATTTCACTGCAGAGCTAGCCCCCCTATTGACCAGGGTATGCAATGAAGCTCACAATGGAGGAGCTACCCCAGATACATGGAGTGCGGTGATAATTACTGTACTGCTCAAGCGAGGGAAAGACCCCCTTGAATGTTCCAGCTACAGGCCAATCTACTAAATCAAGATGCAAAAATATTTTCCAAAATGATAAGTTTATGCCTCCAATCAATTATCACAGCTCTAGTACATCCAGACCAGACTGGTTTTATTCCTGGATGTCATATCCAGGACAACATTCGCCTGCTGCTGAACGTCTTGTCTATCTCCAGATCCTTTCCCACTCAAACTTTACACGCGATGATTTATGTGGACGTGGAGAAGGCATTCGATCGACTAGATTGGGAGTTTCTGTACCAGACCCTGGCTAGGTTTGGCTTTCAGGACAAATTCAGAGATTTGATCAGGAATTTATATTGGGAGCCTTGGGCACAAATCAAAGTTAATGGGGTCTTGTCGAATAGATTCAAAATAGAAAGGGGCACCAGACAGGGGTGCCCGCTCTCTCCCCTCCTCTTTGCCCTGAGTATGGAACCACTCGCAGCACTCATTAGGCAATCAGAGAGCTACAGAGGGGTGGGAGTTGAAGAAGTGGAGCTCCGTGTCTCCATATATGCAAATGACACTCTTCTGTATGTTAAGAATCCAGCAAAAGCTGTTCCACACATTATTTCCCTTCTGGCAGACTTTGGTCAGGTAGCAGGCTTTAAGATTAATGAATCAAAAATGGAGATGCTACCTCTAAGCCCTGTTAAAGCCCTGCTGGTGGTGGGCCAGTTCAAATGGACTAGGGAGGGAATTAGATACTTAGGTATTTGGAGTTCTAGAGACCAGGGCATGCTGTATCGCATGAATCATGGCAAGCTTCTGCAAATGATCCAGACAGACTGTACACGCTGGAATGAATTCCCTCTGTCCCATTCGGGCAGAATAGACTGTATTAGAATGGATGTGTTATCACATTTTCTGTTCCTCTTTGCATCCCTCCCAAATGAGACCCCCTGAGCTCTTTTTGGAAGACCCTCAAGACCATTATTACCAGATTTGTCTGGACAAGTAAGACACCTAGGTTTCAATGGCAAACACTGACATGGCCTAAACCCAAGAGAGGGCTAGGGCTCCCGGATCTACGTAAATATTTTTGGGCGACCCAATTACAAGCCCTGCTACCTTTTAAGAGAATAATTGAGACACCAATATGGGTAGAGTTGTAGAAATCATCCTCTACCTCTCATAGGATTGGGGATCTAATTTATATGGATGGTACTAGCCTTCAGGGGTTGGTCTTGAGTTGCCTCTGGATGGTGTCTCTCAAAGGAGTGTGGTTGAAAATCTGTAAATATTACTATATTGAATTAAAAATAGGACCAGATACCCCATTTAGATTTGTTTAGACTTCATCCCCTATAAGATGGACACAGGTTACAGGAGATGGGCGAGGAATGGTCTTGAGATGGTGGGTCAATTTTATATGTGCAACACCTTTAAATCATTCCAACAACTGGCACATGAATTCAGACTGCCCACATAAGATCATTTTTAGATTCTTCCAAGTAAGACATTTGTTAAGGGAGAAATAAAAAGATTCAAGCCCAATGGAGAGGGCTAACCCCCTCAGGGAATTCCTGAGGCCCTTGCTAGTACAACCAGACCGATGGGGCCTGATTTCTAGGATCACCTCTTATTTATTGAGTCTGGATTCTGACCCCCTGATTCATCTTAGTGTAACCCCCCTACAAATGGGGGTTCCCGAGGAGTGTCTTCCTTGAGCTTGCCTAAATGCTCACTGCCAGGCTGGTGTTCTGCGTTTTAGTAGATTAAATGTATTGCCAGAGAGTGCCTGTATAGCCTCTGTGTACTATCTCTTTAAGAGCTGCCTGGATTGCAGTCTTAATTAATCTAAAAGGGAGCTCTGTTAGAAGATGTGCTTGTTTGCTGATCATTTGTTAGAGTAGTAATAATATTGCAGTTTGTTCTAACCTGCCTTCTTTGCAGCAAGGACTGTTCTGTTTATCTCCACCAACTTGGCCTGGGACTGTCAGAATGGGCCAATCAGTACTGTTGGGAATCTAAAATGGAGCCTGCCTACAGGGGCTTGGTGAGGTCAAAACTTGTAGGAATTGTAGTTTTTTGCATTTTGGCACCTAAAATAACCTGGAGGGGGAGCCCTTGTTGTGACTGAGAGATCAGCCAACCGAAACTTTTGGATCTTGGGGAGATTCCCAAGCTGCTTGCAGCTAGTTTCAGTTCTGAGTTGGGAAGTGAAGAGGTAACAGCTTGAATGATTCAAGGCAGCAGCCCCAGCGTAGATTCATGTGGGTGAACTGTGGAAAGGCCTGAGTTTTGACCTGCATGCCTGCCTGCTGTCCCTGAGAGGGAGCTTGCTCCTTTTTCGGACTGAATCCGAACTTGGAGAGTGAAGTAAGCCACTGAATTGTGACCAGGCTCCTACCTGAAGAAGACTGAAGATCTGCTGAATGCAGTCGGCCTGTCTGGACTTCCAACCACCTCTGAACTCCCGGATTGTGCAGAGACTCTGTAATTGCGACCGGAGAGCCTTTTGTCTGGTACAGTGGAATTTCCTTACATGTGAATGTGTTGTGTGCTTATAGTGGGTCATGATTTGAAACATGGTCTGCTTGCTGGAAGCAGCATTAGAATTTCCTTACGTGTAAATGTGCTGTGTGCTGCTAATGGGTCGCGATTTGGTTCCCCACTGTGGTCTGAACTGTATTCTGCTTGCTGGAAGCTGCATCCAGCCCCACGGACTAAATCCAAAATCATCTCCATTGGGCCTGGGCCTTGCCACACTGACCCAGCCCAACTACCTGCGGCACAGAGAAAGCCATCGACGAGAGACCTGCCTGGAGATCAGCCCCCTGCTCAGCATTTGAACAGGAACGAAGCCTTGGTGATTTGTGTGGGCCCCGCTTCTCTGGGCACTCCAGCTCAACAACCTGCAGTCTCAATTCCATCCTGCCTGTGTCCAGTATTGGGTATCATGAGTAAACATCAGGGTAGTTCCCTGCAACAACAGCTAAATCTAAAGGGTTGTCATCTGATTGTCTGGTTCCTTTTTCTTTCACGAACTGAGCCCTCCAGCTCCAGATTACAAATAGTGTGTGTTGTGCATGTTGCTTTCTTCCATCACAGGGCCCCAACCAGCTGCAGCGTTCCTGGATAGCTCATCGTTTCCCTACCTGGGTACCCAGAGGTGTGACTGTGTGGGGACTTAAATCACATGCATAACTGTTTGATTAATATAGCCTTTAAGCCAATCAACCTGATTATACCCTTTCCTTGTTCAAGTCCCCTGAATAAATCAGATCTGACTTTTTTGCTGCATTTAACCTGACTGTGGTTCCAGTTTGTGCCAAGAGTATTGTACTTTTGCTATTTACTTTGCATAACCTTGTTTTATAGGGGGTCCCCAGGGTTGAACCAGAGGAATCAGCCCTGGTGGTAAGTGCAAACAGTGTGGGTACTGGTATGGTGTACAAGGGGTACTGCAAAAGTGATTATCGTACTGTATATTGCTGAAGCCACTTGAAGGGAAAGAGGGTGGCAGTTACAGTGTCCCGAATGGCTGTGCCCAGGTTAATTTGACCACTACCAACCCTGTCCTCCGGGTGGAGGCACCCGTTTCAGAACTCAGGCCCCTTAGCCTGCTACTAGCCGCACAGGCAGGGGTAGTAACCCTTGGGATAGCGCCACTAAGGGGTTACATTAGGCAAACATGGGACAGAAAAATTGGAACCCAACTGAAAGAAGGGTAATGGCTCCAAATTTGGAGGGGTGTCCATTCCACTACAACCTCCAACTTCTGGAGGGAACTTAGATGGAAGGTAGTGGTACAGTATTTTCATACACCAACTGTCACCCAGCATTATGGGCAATGCTCCTCGGACTTGTGCTGGAGGGGTTGTGGAGAGAAAGGCACCCACATGCACATTTTTTGGGCCTGCCCCAAATTGAGAACCTATTGGGATCCGTTCATGTCAACAATAGCTGGCATACTAGAAATCCCAGACTTTGTTCAGCCACGATACTGTTTCCTAGGGCCCCCCCACCTAGGCATTAGATCAGGAGCTAAGAGATATCTTTTTAATGTCCTGAGAGCAGCTGCCATTAAAGCCATCTTTTTAAAATGGTTAACTCCAGAGATACCTTCCCAGGATTCCTGGTACAACCTGTGTATTAAGATTCTGGAGATGGAGAACCTCACAGCTAAACTAAGACTTCATAAAGATACATTCAAAACTCGTTGACTGCCTTTTTTTCACTACCAGGCAAGTAAAGAAAACAAAGATATTTTAGAAATACTGGCAGCCCAGGGATAAAGGTGTCCTTCTCTACCTTGTACCATACTTAAACTTGTGGCATATATTAACTCATCTATGAGGAATCTGATCTCATCCCCCATAGCCCCTACCCAATATAGGATGCACAGTGTGTTGTCATTTTATTTAATTTGGGTCTTGTAGACCTCTGTCTTTTATTTATTGTTTCCTTTTCCACATGATCGTTTCTTTGATGTTGTATTGATTGAGGCTTCAAATGGATAAAATATTATATGCCTTACAACTGTGAATGATATATCTGTAACTTAACCACTTGATAGGCATTGGTGGAGATATGTATGGAATTATGCTGTATGTCTTGTTAGTTGTTTATTACTAAAACAAATAAAAAGTATGATTTAAAAAAAAAAAAAAATTCCCAAGATAGCTTCACTCTGCCTTTTTGAGGGGGTGGGGAGGTTAGGGTTTTCCCAGACAGGTTTCTATATGCTAGCTCAATGTTAATGTATTCAGGAGCAGCAGTCCTCTTTAAAGAGCAGCTGACACGTTCTGGGCAGGTGACTCATATCAAGGAGTTGCCTGCCTGAGGAGCTCATTTAGCCCAGTTTCGATTTAGGATTAAAATAGGCACTTACATTATTATATTTGGCTTTTATAGTCTGTAAATGAGCCAAGTGTATAACAGCGTTGCAGCCCTGTCCTTAAAAATAGATTTTTGATAATGCGAAGTAGGGAATGAGGCTGCAGGTGTTCTATATACAGAGCAGGAGAATGGGGTGGGGGGGCGTTATAATCTAAGTACTTATTTTAATCCTGGACAAAAAAAATAAAATAAAATTGGAATAAATTACATCCTTGGGCAGGCAACTTTTTGGTATGCGTTGCCTGTCCAAGACTATATATCATGTCAGCTGCTCTTTAACTGAGATATAATGCATCAGGCTGGGAGCTGAGAAGAAAAACTGTTATTTAGAAATTCATCAGTCTCTGGGAAGCATTAAAACTGTCTTTTGCATCTGATTTTTGGCACCTCACAGTCTGATTTTCAAAGGAAAAAAGACAGTCTCTGTGTTGTTTCTGTACAGTACCAGAGTTCTGGGCTCACATCTTGCTGCTGCAGCTGTATTTCTTACTGCCCTTTTCCTGTAGCTGGTGTCCTCTTGCAGTTCCTTCTCACTGCTTTTCTGCCCAGCTCTGCCCCCGTCTGCTCTAGGAAGTTTTCTGCAGAGGGTTTATATACCTTTCAAGAGCTCAGGACCTCATCCAGTCATTAGCTACAGTTACAGTACAGTAGAGCTGAAAAGAATTACACAGCAGAGAGGATTTAATTATGTTTTCATTTCAAACTTGCAGGGTTTGTGTAAATGAATCTCTGTTTAAAATTGTTTTTTGCAGGGTATATTTTCTGTTAAATTGTTGTGCAGGTTGTCTTGCTAAAAGAAAGGAAAGCACTCACTGGGTTGGCGGATCAGAGCTCTAGCTGAGTGTTTCTGGAGGATACGGGCTTGGTCCCATCCACCTTGCACTTCATCCCACCCAACCCAAGTGTGTAATTTCCTTTATACCAGGGGTTCTGATGTCACTTCCCCAGCAGGCCGAAGGGCATACACCTGTCATATCCTTATCAGTCCAGCATGCCGTGTAGGGGGTAAACACACACACACATGCTCGCACACACTAACAAAAAAGAAAAAAAAATTAAGAATTTAAACAGGAAGGGAGAGAGACATGTGAGGAGTGGTGCAATGCACTGGCTGTGGGGCGGCAGTCTTCCGGGAGATGTTCTGGAGGCTGCAATGCTGCCCTATTTTCAGGCACCTCTCTGGCCTGAGGGAGGAGGTTTCCTGTTTCCAGGCTGACCTGGCAAGGATTCGGGAAACCTCCTCCCCCTCCCAAAGACCACCAAGGCTGCTGCCTCAGAGGTTGCCAAGAAAGAGGAGTGGTTGGACCACGGTGGGCTTAGGGAGGGTGAGAGTGGTTGAACAGAGCACATCCCTCCAGTTGAACCTCTCCACAATTCATACACCATTCTGGCGGAGCGTGGCTCCTCTATGGAGGCACCCACAGTGGAGACCAAGGAGGATGCTGGGAACCTCCACAAAGGAGACCCACATGAGGGTGGCACAAGATGCTACAGGAGAAGGAAACAACTCCTGGTGGGGGACTCAATCATTAGGGGGTAGAACTGGGGGAAGGAGGGAAGAGACAGGTAAGGTGCCTGCCCTGTGCCATGGCTTGGAGGGACAGGAAGTGAATCCTCAGGATCATGGGAGCAGCTGCACAGGAGAGGGAGCTGGATGTCATTGTCCACCTAGAGACAAATGACCTGCCTGGGAATGGGATCAGAGCAGTGCAGGAGAAGTTTGTGGAGTTGGGGAAGGGCCTTAGACAACTAGCACAAACGGTAACTTTCTCGGAGGTGATGTCTGTCTGTGGCATGGATGAGACTAAGGTACTCTGCACCATGGGATTCAATGAATGGCTGAAAAAATGGTGTGAGGGTCAGGGTTTTGGCTTCATTGGGGAATGGGGGTGCACCTGGAGGGATACAGGCCTATACTGGCACGATGGTCTGCCTCTGTTTGAGAGGGGAACCAGAATCCTAGGTGATAGGTTTAAGTGCTTCATTAGCAAGCATTTAAACTAGCCATGGAGGAGGCACTGAAAAACAGCAGGGAAATCCTACCTCCCCACAAAACAAGGTAGTTAGCAAGGTAAACAACAAGGTAAAGAAGTCGATAGGGAGTAGGACAGGGGTAAATGGAGAAAAAGGCAAAGGCAGTAAGGACAGGGATGAGGCTAAAATGGGTAAGGCCATCAAAAAATGGATGGCAATGAGTACCAATGCCCATAGTCTGGGTAATAAGCTCCATGAACTAGTGGTCTTGATGGAAGAGGGACACCTGGATATTGTGGCAGTCACAGAAACATGGTACATGGAGAACCATGACTGGGATGTCAACATACCAGGGTACACAATCTACAGGAGGGACAGAGAGGGTAAAAGAGGAGGAGGAGGAGGAGTAACTCTCTATGTAAGGGAAGGGATCAAAGCAATGGAACTAAAGGGTAAACAGGGAGGAGAGAAGGCACTGTGGGTCACCCTGGAGACAGGAAATGGCACCACAATCTGGACGGGGGTTGTATACAGACACCCATCTCAGGGGGAGGCAATGGACAAGGAAATGATAGAAGGCATCCTTAGAATGGCAGAAAAAGGGGAGATATTGTTGGGGGGACCTGAATATGCCAGATGTTAACTGGAGCACCTTTGCTGCAGCCACATCCAAGAGCAGGGTCATTCCCGATGCCCTGCAGGAGGCATGCCTCAGACAGCTAGTGTTGGAACCCACTTGGGAGGGAGCAATCTTAAAGCTGGTACTCTCAAATGGGGACAGAGAGAGGATCTCAGATTTAGAAGTGGGTAGCCATCTGGGAACAAGCGACCACCAAACAGAGTGGTTCATGATAAACACAGACGTAGAGTCAAGCCTTACAAAAGTGAGGGTATTGTACTTTAGGAGGGTTGACTTTGGCAAAATGGGAGAGTGCCTCAGAAAAGCACTAGCCAAATGGACAAGAAGGAGGGGTGGAGGAACAATGGGGAAAAATCAAAAGTGCCATCACAGAGGCAACAAGCCTTTGTGTGAAGCAAATAAACAAAGAAGAATGAAGGAAAAAAACACTGTGGTTCTCAAAAGAGGTGATGGGGAAAAGTTAGGGAGAAAAAGATAGCATTCAGGAAGTATAAGGAAACACAAAAGGAGCAGGACAGAGAAACGTAGCAGTTAAAGCAGAAGGAAGTGGGGAAGGCAGTCAGAATAGCAAAGGCCCAGAAAAAAGAAAGGATAGCCAACTCAGTTAAGAAGGAGGATAAAACCTTTTATAGGTACATTAGGGAGAAAAGAAAGACCAAGAAAGGGATAGTGAGGCTTAATAAAGGGGAAGGGGTGGGCAGAGGGTGACAGTGACAAAGCAGGGATATTGAATGAATACTTGTGCTCAGTATTCATGAAAGAAGAGGACGGGGAGGTACCTAAACCAAACAATAGAAGCACTCTGGATAGGGAGGTTGATACCAGTCCATTCACAGAAGAGAGGGTCCTGAAAGAACTCCTAAAACTGAAGGTGGACAAAGCAATGGGGCATGATGGGATTCACCCCAGAATTCTAAAAGAACTAAGGGGAGAACTAGTGACACCACTGACTACCCTTTTTAACAAATCATGGGAAGATGGTGTGGTACCTGAGGACTGGAAGAGGGTGGATGTAATTCCCCTTCACAAAAGTCGGAGCAAGGCAGAGGCAGGAAACTACAGACCAGTTAGTCTGACCTCAGTGGTAGGGAAAATGATTCAGTCACTTCTGAAAAAAGAATTGTTGAGTACCTAGAGGCCAGCGGGGCACAGGACCCAAGGCAGCATGGGCTCACAGTGGGAAGATGATGTCAGATGAATCTAATAGATTTTCTTTGACTGGGTGACCAAAGTAGTAGACCAGGAAGGGGCTGTGGACATGGCCTACCTAGACATTAGCAAGGCATTTGACACAGTCCCACATAAAATATTAATAAACAAGTTAGCCAGCCTGGGAGTGGGTCCCAGGGTGGTAGCCTGGGTAATAAATTGGCTAGACAACAGGATGCAGAGGGTAATAGTAAACAGAGTCTACTCCAAAGAAAGGGGGTTACTAGCGGGGTACCGCAGGGTTCAGTACTGGGACCGGTCCACTTTGTTGTATTTTTAAGTGACACTGTGGAGGGACTGGAAGGAAAAGTATGCCTCTTTGCAGATGACATAAAGATCTACTACAAGGTTGATACACAAGGGGGAGGGTGGAAAGGATGAGAAGGGACTTGACAAGGCTGGAGGAAGGGTCAAAATGTATGGCAGCTTAGATTCAATGCAAAGAAGTGCAAAATAACGCACCTGGAACACAATAACCCAGGGGAAGAGTACACAATGGGCGGGGGGGTACTAACAACAACAAAAATTGAAAGGGACCTGGGGTAGTCATATCAGATGACCTAAAGGTAGGTAAGCAATGTGAGAAGGCAGTAAGGAGGGCTGTGGGGATACTGGGATGCATAGGGAGAGGCATTACTAGTAGAAAACAGGAAGTTGTTAGCCCTCTGTACAGACAGTTAGTGATACCCCATCTGGAGTACTGTGTGGAGTTCTGGAGGACCCATCTCCACAAGGATATAGACAGGATGGTGGCAGTCCAGAGGAGGGCAACTAAAATGGTGCAGGGTCTGCACCAGAAGCCATATGAAGAGAGACTGAGAGAGCTTAATATGTATACCCTTGATGAAAGGAGGGACGGGGGGACATGATAGAAATGTTCAAGTACCTCAAGGGAATCAACAAAGTCCAAGAGGGTAGCATCTTTTAGAAAAAGAGATGTTCAAGAACAAGGGGGCTCAATTTGAAGATAGAGGGGGGGACGACTCAGGGGCAATGCAAGGAAATATTTTTTCATGGAGAGGGTGGTGGATACATGGAACGGCCTTCCTGAGGAGGTTGTGGGATCAAAAACAGTGAGGGAATTCTAGAATGCACGGGACAGATATAAAGTAATTCTAATGGGGGGGGTAGGAGGAAATAGGCTGTTGGTTAACTAGGATCTGCAGCTTATCCAACAGCTAGGGAAATGGGCAGACTGAGTGGGCCAAGCGGTCCTTATCTACTGTCAAAGTCTATGTTTCTATGTGGGGCAGCCAATCCAGACAGCCCCCACTGATGCAGGCCCAGTATGAATATTCATGGATAATATAATGTTATTTACCATAAATACCTCACACTCTAGGATCACATGCCCTCTTTTATACTTGTTTACACTTTAGCAAACCTTCTGAACTGTTTTATTGTTTCTTTTGCTTTCTTTAGGCAAATTTAGTTTTATCTGTAATTTTTTTTTAACAGCTTGTGGCCACACCTGGTGCCACAATATTTACTACACTGACAGCCTCGCTAGTGGCACAGGCACGAAACAGGTCAACTGATTCTGAAAGCACAAATTTAAAATAAATGTACGTTCAGTGCAGCCGTGACATGTGATCTATACAATGGCCTTAAAAGTCACTCTTTGTGTATCGATGCACATACAGGTATTATTAGAGCTAGATGCATTTTCATTTTTGCTATTTTATATCATTTTATTGTACTATTTGTGGTTTGGCAGTGTGCTTCCACCTTTTTGGCCCTTCAGCCATTGTTGTTGCTTGTCCTGGTTGCCATGGCACTATCAGAATGTTGACATATAATAATCAGGATCAGCTTGTGAGTGTTTGAACGGTTGGTTCCAAATTAAGGTCCAGTTGGAATTTTGTTTAAAAGTGATGACAGGTCAACCAAGAGAATAATCTGGTTCAACAAAAATAAGTGAGCAGGGGGACACAAGAGAGCATTTTTTGTCTACGGTTACTACGCAGACATATAATGAGGCATGAGACACCTGCACCAAGTGACTTTTGCACCTGGAAATGCATTTATCTCTAGACAACCAATGATCTAGCGTGTCTTATTGCAAAGAATAAACAGAGAAACTTTTTTTTTAAAAATGCCATTTAAAAAAAATGAAAAACAGAAATTTTCTTTTGTTAAAAGTAACTCATAAAAAGTAGTCTGGGGGTGAGTGGGGGCAGAGTCAGCAGTCGACCAGAGCAGATGCCCTCCTGAGAGGTCTATGGACATTGAGTCTATTTCTTTACTATGTTTTAGTTTAAACTTCATTTCAACAAACTTTAAGATTGTGGGGTGGTAAAATATATAAACTTACACCAGTCTGTGAATTTTGATGAGAATTCAGCATGGTATGGCCGAAAAATCAACTCCAGGCAGAGCCTGGGAAAGGGAAGCAGCAGGTGCCAGCAGGAGCATCAACCTCTAGCAGGGCACAATGTTCAGAGGCATCTGAGGCAGAAGCCACTCTGAAGACCATCCGAGAGGTAGTATTAAAAGTGGTGAAGGATTTATAACCCAAAGTTGACAGCTTCAACACACAGGTGACTATCCTGGAGACCCAGATAGGTCAAATGGCAACAGAAGTTAAATTGGCTACGGACTCTTTAAATTAAATGATGACAGCAGTATTCAGCATGGGGAAGGAAACTAAGCTTAGACAGACTAGCGCCCACTGAGAACACAGTCAGTGGCTAATCTTGGGCTTTGGGGCTGCCAGAAGGTGAAAAGGGCCAGGACCTGATTTGTGGTGTTGAACAACTTTTTTCAAAACTTTTGCAAAACCTGTAAGGGGTAGCAATATATCAAGCTTACAGAATTACATCCAGATAGAAACCCCTAAATCCAGAAACAGATTTCACCATGCTTATAGTCACCAGAGGTGCTCACCAATGGGACAAGATATTAAAGAAAGTCAAGGACAATGGTTCACTACAAGTTGCAGTTAATACCCCAATTGTCCTCTTTCCTGATCCTACCTTTTCAACTATTAAAGACATTGCTTCTTTGACAGAGTTCCTGCAGGGCTGCAGGAGCTAGGGGTTGCACAGTAGCTCCAGCTCCCTACTAAACTTAAAATTTCACATGCTGGTAAGCAGTACCTTTTCAGTGAGACCACCAAGGCTGGGAAACATGTGGACAAAATTAAGCATGACTTTGTGACCATGGAGGTGGCAAGCCAACTGAAGACTGAGGACTGACTACTTTATGTAATGCAACCTGCTTTACAATATCTGGTCCCAGTCACTGTGTTAAAATCAGTTGTTTTAAGGCCGGCCCACTGGCAAAGGGTAGTGTTACTGCTTATAAAATGGGAAGAGAAAATCATCAATTCTGATTGGTTATTACCCGTGCATCAAATCCATTCAATGCACAGGTAATAACAAGTTCTGAAACACAGGAACACACTGCAAAAAAATCAATGTGCTGTTAGAACTTTTGTTTTTTTTAAAAGCAGTCATTTGTTTATTCGCTGATGCGGCTAATCGCAAACATGCAGGCCGATCAGGTAAACTCTTGTGCCTCTTACTCTTTATCTCTTAATGACGACAAAACACAAAAAGTTAACAAAATAGCAGTTTTTAAAAATGACAGTTGCACTACTGTCAGCTGCCGCTCTGACTGCACGTCTCCTTTCCTCCCTGAGCCTTCGATGCCAACAGTTTGTGTATTTGAACTGCGCTCCACAACTCACCTCCCGCTAGCAAATGCTCACCAAATCCTCCCTCCATCTGTGATCCTGTTTAGGTGCCCAGTGTTTTGTCTGGTCTCTCCATGTTGTAAACAGATCTTTAACCAAAAGCATAGAGTGCATATTTTAAAAGTATTTACAAACAAGTAGGTTTTTTTTGCCAATTCTGCTGTGATGGCGATGGGTACACCAGAGCAGGCTCGAGCCTGGCACAAGCTTAGTATCTGGCTCGACTCAGTTCTACTGCTCTAAGCAATTGAGAGCCAAGGTCAAGCCAAGCCAGTTAAGGTAAAGGTAAGCATTTCTGGCAGCCTAAGGAGTTGGTGTACTGCTGGAATTGTGCAACTGCTATGTAGAGAACTGCCTACAGTAGCCAGGGCTTGGCTCATGTTTTGGCTTGTAGAGTTGGCTTGTAGAGTTAAGCGGGCAAGAAGGTGGGGTGGAGGAACAATGGGGAAAAATCAAAACTGCCATCACAGAGGCAACAAGCCTTTGTGTGAAGCAAATAAACAAAACAAAATGAAGGAAAAAAACACTATGGTTCTCAAAAAAGGTGGTGGGGAAGGTTAGGGAGAAAAGGATAGCATTCAGAAAGTATAAGGAAACACAGAAGGAGCAGGACAGAGAACTGTACCAGTTAAAGCAAACCAAAATGGGGAAGTCAGTCAGAATAGCAAAGGCCCAAACCGAGGAAAAGATAACCAACTCAGTTAAGAAGGAGGATAAAACCTTTTATAGGTACATTAGGGAGCAAAGAAAGACCAAGGGAGGGATAGTGAGGCTTAATAAAGGGGGGGTGGGGGTGGGCAGAAGGTGACAGTGACAAAGCAGAAATACTGAATGAATACTTCTGCTCAGTATTCAGGAAAGAAGAGGACGGGGAGGTACCTAAACCAAACAACAGAAGCACTCTGGATAGAGAGATTGATACCAGTCCATTCACAGAAGAAAGGGTCCTGAAAGAACTTCTAAAACTGAAGGTGGACAAAGCAATGGGGCATGACGGGATTAACCCCAGAATTCTAAAAGAACTAAGGGGAGCACTAGTGACACCACTGACTACCCTTTTTAACAAATCATGGGAAGATGGTGTGGTACCTGAGGACTGGAGGAGGGCAGATGTGATTCCCCTTCACAAAAGTCGGAGCAAGGCAGAGGCAGGAAACTACAGACCTGTTAGTTTGACCTCAGTGGTAGGGAAAATGATTCAATCACTTCCGAAAAAAAGAGTTGTTGAGTACCTAGAGGCTAGCGGGGCACAGGACCTAAGGCAGCATGGATTCATAGTAGGAAAGTCATGTCAGATGAATCTAATAGATTTCTTTGACTGGGTGACCAAAGTAGTAGACCAGGGAGGGGCTGTGGACATGGCCTACCTAGACATTAGCAAGTCATTTGACACAGTTCCACATAAAAGATTAATAAACAAGTTAGCCAGCCTGGGAGTGGGTCCCAGGGTGGTAGTCTGGGTAATAAATTGGCTGGACAACAGGATGCAGAGGGTAATAGTAAACAGAGTCCACTCTGAAGAAAGGGGGGTTACTAGTGGGGTACCGCAGGGTTCAGTACTGGCACTGGTCCTCTTTAATTTCTTTATAGGTGACATTGCAGAGGGACTGGAAGGAAAAGTATGCCTCTTAGCAGATGACACAAAGATCTGCAACAGGGTTGATACACGGGTGTGTGTGTGTGTGGAAAGGATGAGAAGGGACTTGACAAGGTTGAAGGAATGGTTAGAAGTATGGCAGCTTAGATTCAATGCAAAGAAGAGCAAAGTAATGCACCTGGGAAATAACCCTGGGGAAGAGTACACAATGGGGGTTCCTAACAACAACAAAAATGGAAAGAAACCTGGGGGTAGTCATATCAGATTACCTAAAGGTAGGCAAGTAATGTGAGAAGGCAGTGAGGAGGGCTGGGGGGATACTGGGATACATAGGGAGAGGCATCACCAGTAGAAAACAGGAAGTTGTTATCCCTCTGTACAGACAGTTGGTGAGACCCCATCTGGAGTACTGCATGGAGTTCTGGAGACCCCATCTCTGCAAGGACATAGACAGGATGGAGGCAGTCCAGAGGAGGGCAACCAAAATGGTGCAGGGTCTGCACCAAAAGCCATATGAAGAGAAACTAAAGGAGCTTAATATGTATACCCTCGAGGAAAGCAGGAAGAGGGGGGGCATGATAGAAACTTTCAAGTACCTCAAGGGAATCAACAAAGTCCAAGAGGGTAGCATCTTTCAGAAAAAGAGATATGCAAGAACATATTGACAGACCTTTAACTCAAAGCATAGAGTGCATATTTTAAAAGTATTTATAAACAAGTAGTTTTTTTTTGGCGATTCTGCTGTGATGGCGATGGGTACACCAGAGCAGGCTCGAGCCTGGACCAAGCATAGTATCTGGCTCGGCTCGGCTCTGCCACTATAAGCAATTGAGAGCCAAGGTCAAGCCAAGCCAGTTATGGTATAGGTAAGCAATTCTGGCAGCCTAAGGTGTTAGTGTACTGCTGGAAACGTGCAACTACTGTGTAGAGAACTGCCTACCGTAGCCAGGGCTTGGCTCATGTTTTGGCTCGTAGAGTTAAGCCAGACCCCTGGCTCAGCTCTGGCTTGACTTTAAGTGAAAAAATTCCTGGCTTGTCCACCTATACTCATAGCACATCATCTCCTCCCACTGTCTGTCAACTACCAAATGCACACACATTAGCAGAAGAAAATAGTTTTTTAATTCTGAAGCCCAGCTGGCATGCTCTCTCAGAGACAGAGTGTCAAAAAAGTAATATGTTCTCCATAATCGCTGGCACAAATACTCACTCTGTCAGTTGTTCACCGGCACAGCTACTCACTCTGTCACTAAAGAAACAGCTGTTCTCCCATGCACTCTCTCTCTCTCACAAGGGGAAAAAAACAGATAGTAACATTTAAATGTGCTGTTCTATGGCACTGTATGTGTGTATGTGGGGGGGGGGACTCAGTCATACTGTCATGTAGAAAAAAAACACAATTATGGATGCTGCAAATGGACAAAAAGTCCAATAGCAAACAAAGGTGGAGTCACTATTTTAACTTAAATGTATTAAATTGTAGCTTTTCATTGGTAAACATATTTATCTAACTGAAAAAATATTTGTAGAAAAATGAAACCCATTTTATAAGTGCAATAAGACAATCCAGGGTGTGAGTTGAACAGATATTACTGCATGTCCTGGGGCTGAAGGCAGTTAGCCTGTGGCCTCATGCCTCACTATGCCCCTGAGTGTCTGGTAATATCTGTTCAATGCATACCCCATTGTGTCTTATTGCTTACTTGTGATGCTAGTGATCTGTGTTCAGGAATGATCCTGAGTCACTGGAGGGATGGCTGGGGGAGGATGATGGAACATCCCAGGGGCACTTGCCTCCTCAGGGGTACAGGTGGGAGGGAGGGAGGCTACCATTCCTCCCTACATTACTGCTACATAGTGACCCCAGGCAGTGGTTGCAAGTGGGGATGCTGGATTAGGGAGGGGGCATTGACACGCTTCTGTATTCATGCACTGGCAGGGCCTTCACCAATGTCAGTGGAGAGGGGGAAATGTCAGCTGCTGCAAAATGCTGTCCCATCATGCCTCACAGGCCCCACATCATCGACCAGGTACCATCACCAGAACCGAACATTACCACTGCCAGAGGAGTTGGGGAACCCTCCAGTAGGCCCACCATAGGGGTAATCCAGGGAGGACCATGGTGGTGAGGTAGGTCTCAGGGATGGTGGGCGATGGGTCTGGGGGAGAGGTACAGACTGAAGAGAGCCAGCTGGAGGAAGGGGGATAAAAAAATTGGTTGGTTCTCGTATTTATTACCATCTTGAGCTGTACTTTTACTGTTGCTTCACTAGTTTAAATAAAGAGGGGAGGTGTTCCCCATTTCAAGTTTGATGGTACCGGGAGGCGAGCAACTGCCTATCAGTGTCACAGTGAGGAGTTGCATTCCAAAGCTGGAACGGCTACTTTCACATTATGCATTTATTAATAACAAACAACAGTGGAAGGCAACTCCAACCAGAAGCCTCTGCACTTTGATCAAGTAGATCTTTGTCAGGAGGCTGGTTTCTGGTACTGGGTTGCTTAGGTACCTCCAACCTAGATATGTAATAAATCAGCTGGTACACACTTACTGTAGTTTTATAACTGCAATATAAACGTCATGAAACAGACCTCCAAAAGAGCATATAAAAAGCAACGTAAAGAATACAGATGAAGCTTGCTATTCTGTTAGACAAAATCTAGTCTATAACACTTCTTATTTAAACAGTTTTTTTAGAAAGAACTTTTTAATATCTTTTATATTAAACAGTGTTCATGATAACAAAATTAGAAGAACCATGGCAAAACAAAAGATCACTTTTTTAACTTTCTTTTTTTATTTTTAAATTAATAATATAAGGAAATAGTACAGTTTAATCACAGTGGTAGTTGCACAAAAATTGACCAGTAGCGCAGTATAACACGCTGTGTGGCACAGCACTGGCCACTGAATAGCATGTATTGCACTACCACAGTATACCATGCTATACTGCGCACTACCGGTCAACTTTCGCGCAGTTACCACTGTACATACCAGAATAGAAAAATCAATCACATTATATGGACTGACTTTTTAATTACTGAAGAAAGAGTTACATTTTCTAAATATATTTAGTACACATCCTAAAAGTGGAGAAATCAAGTGGATATAACAAAATATGATATTGTATAGTATACTATTTCTTATATAGAGTATGAATAAAATTCATACTAGAAGTAAAACACCAGTGCGTTGCCAATTCTAGTATTTTTCACTGCATCATTATTGTGGATGTACTACAGTATAAATAACTGAAATGTCTAAATAAAACTCTACATTTATTATTTATGTATTTGTGACACTTTGGGGGACTTCTGACACTTTTTGGGACTTGTGAACACTTTGGTGGGGTCTTTTAGCATTAAGAAGGACTTGTGACGCTTTGAGGAGACTTGCAACACTTTCAGGGTGACTTGACACTGAAGGACCTGTGCCACTTTGGGCTACTTTGACATTTTTGGATGACATATGACATTTTTGGGAATGTGTATTATGTTTTGCTGGATCTGTGACCCTTATAGGGAGGAATCTAGATTTAGTAGTTGCCGTATTGGTCCTTGCAAGAACAGATCCAGAAGCAAATACATAGATACATAGACAGTGTCGGCAGATAAGGGCCTATGGCCCACCCAGTCTGCCCATTTGAGCTTGTAAGTTCAGTTTGTTTTCCTAGAAGTCTGTTTCCCCTTACCCCTGACCTCTAGAATTCCTTTATGTCTATCCCATGCATTCTTAAATCCCGTGATTGTTTCAGCCCCCACCACTTCCTCTGGCAGGGTGTTCCACTTGTCCACCACCCGTTCTGTGAAGAAATTCTTTCTCATGTTTCCTCTGAATCATCCTCCTCCAACTTCATCCCATGCCCTCTAGTCCTGGAACATCTTTTCCTTAAAACAGTGTTTTCCTGCACCCTGTTTCTCCCTGTAAGATACTTGTATGTCTATCCTATATCCCCTCTCTCTCTCCTCTCCTCCAGGGAGTACATATTCAGTTCCTTCAACCTGTCTTCATAGGACTTGTGATGCAATCCATGCACCATCTTTGTTGCCCTCCTCTGAACCTTCTCTACCCTGTCTATGTCCTTACGTAGGTATGGTCTCCAGAACTGTACACTGTACTCCAGGTGGGGCCTCACTAGTGTCTTGTATAGCGGAATTATGACCTCCTTTTTCCTGCTGGTGATGCCCCTGCCTATACATCCCAGCATCCTATTTGCTTTACCTGATGCCTTGTCACACTGTTTCCCTACCTTGAGGTCATCAAAGATGACAACCCCAAGATCCCTTTCCTGCTTGGTTCAGCTTCTGAAGAAGGACTGGTTGGTCCGAAAGCTAGAGCACTTTGTTCTTGTTGTTACATCTATGTTGGTCCATTAAAAGGTATCAAATCATTTGCTTCTAGACCTTATAGGGAGGATTATGTTTTATGACACCTTTGTGGGGTGTATGCCATATTCAAGGTTGTGGTTTGCACCCCTCAAGGGAATATCCATCTGCCTCACATCTCACCAAACAAAGGATATAAAAGCAAGCTATTCATGTGCTTTTGTCTTATATTAACACAGATTAAATTGCTTAATTTTTATCAACAAAACCCTGCTGTTGTAAAATTGTGCATAATTACCCCTGCTTTCATATGTTGCGTATTTTTGGGAGGACTATTTTTTTTTTCAGTCATCACAATATTTAAGGGTAAAGTGGAAGAAGTGGAACTGCCGGTGGATAAAGTCGACATCATAATCAGTGAGTGGATGGGCTACTGCCTCTTCTATGAATCAATGCTGAACACTGTGATTTTCGCGCGAGACAAATGGCTGGTAGGTACACTGCATGCCAAGACTGCCTGTGGCAAACTTTTCTATTTTGAAATGCATTCCTGCTCTCCCTACACCCTTTCCCTTTGCACATTTTATCAAGGCAGACAATCTAACAAGCAGCTGTTGTTGTTAAAGGGGAACTGTCAGCACTAAGAGCCTAACTCCCAAGTGTAGGTCTGGTCCCAATTTGTAGATTGTGTGCAGAAACATTATTTCTTACTTACTGTTTACTGACGTATGTTAGACTGTATCAGACTGATTCTGGTGACTCACAAGCTGACATTTTCTGTAACTACAAACCCCAGAATCTCCTTCAGCTGACATCAGAGCAGGGCTGCAGTAGTGGGAGATTCAATAGCCTGCAATGCATGTTAGAGTTTTTATAAGCTCTGATAACTTGTTTGCTGGTCCCGCTGTCCTCCCTGGGCTAAGTACAATCACAGAGGACTGTACATGCCTCCTAGAGACCAGATGGGCTGGCAAACATCTGATCAGAGCTTATAAAAATGTATAAATATATAAATACTGTATATATATATATATATATATATATATATATATAAAATATCAGCTTGGAAGTCGGCAGAATCAGTCTGGTACAATCTACTATACTACAGTAAACAGTAAGTGACAAAAAATATTTTTGCTCACGAAATGCAAATTGGGACCAGCTCCACATTTGGTGTGGGGCTCTTGGTGCTGACTGTTCCCATTTAAATTTGTTTTCATATGTATTACATAATGCAGTCCTTTGCAACGCTTAATGTTAATCCCTGCTGTTTATTTTTGTTTTGAAATCCATTTACCAGTATATGGGGCCACCACTGCTTATTCATTTTCTGCTTAGCATGTTTGAACCCCAGGCCACAAAATGTACTGTAAGTTATAGTAAATTGTGTGGCCTGGGATTAGACCAGAGGACGCCCAAATGTCCCATACAGATGGAGAAAACTGATGAAAACCTTGAAGCCTAAAAGGAAATGATAAAGCATATGTAAAGGAGAGGAATCTTACAGGACAGGAGACAATGCTTGCCTTGTTTTATTATCTGGTTAAACTCACTGGAACACGTTCCTTTTGCTAGAGTGACCCATCATAAAATAATAGCACAGGTAAGAGGGCAATAACATATTTGATGACAAGAACTGTAATAGCTATTGGCCTGGATATTCAAACTGCGCTCAAAACTGGCGCAACAGCAGGAGCAAGTGCAAACCAGTTGTGCAAATGCGCAACAGGTGCGATATTCAAACATGGAGCAGAGCAAATTTTGAAAGCAACAGCGTCTGAATATCGCATACTGCACCATCACAAGCAACCAGGAAGGAAGTTGAGTTGGGGCCAAGGCGCTTATGGCGCAACCATGGAAGCTCAGCTGAGCATTCCAGAGCTGCTATAGCGCAAGCACAGCCCCACCCAGAGCAATGGAACTGCACATCCAGGAGGCAGGCTGGGGCTCACCGCCAGCCATGCCACACATGGGCACAGGAACACACTGCAGAACCCACACCACACGGCACACCCCAAGCACAGCATCACTGGGGTGGGACGGATGATCACGTGCCCATGGGACAAGCCAACAAAGCATAGCAGAGCCCTGACACCCCAGCACAACCACTGGCAGGCGGAGGTGCCACACACAGGGTTGACAACCACAGTGCATCAGCCCCGTATGCATAGCGCACCCTGCACGTGACCCCAAGACACCACCCATGTGCAGTGACTGGCACTGCAGGAAACCATGCAGACCCCCCAGCACACGTCAGCCCCATGCAACACAGAAGCCTACAAGCCAGACACACCCTGTGCACCCAGCAGTGGGTGGCAGCAGATGGCAAGACCAACTGAAAGTCACTGCCATGCTGGAGATACCTCCCCATGCACACACATGCACACACACACACACACACACACACACATACCCAGGACCATACCAGCCCAGAAGGCATGTACACACCTGCAACTGAGCACCCATAGCCAGCTGCAAATCAGAGACCAACACAGTATTCATATATCAAAATAGAAATGTATATTAAACATAGTGCAACAAGAACAATAAAACTATTTACAAGGGGACGGGTACAAGGAAGGGGTGTTCAAGAGGAGGGATTAAAATGTGGAGAGGGAAGGCAGGGTGGTAGGGATGGAAGAAGTGGGAAGGGTAATGCGGGCTACGGCCCAGCTGGCTCCTGGTCCTCCCCCTGCTGGTGCCCCATTCCAGTCTGCCCCTGATGGCGTCCATGCCTCCGTATCACTCGCAGGATCCTGTGGCTTGCCACACTGACCTCTGTGAGGTGACGGACATCCCGCTGCATCCTCCTTAGAACCTCGAGGCCTAGGAAAATGGGAACACAGTCAATGGCTGTGACTGACCACAACCCTGAACACCACCCAACCTGCAAGCCATATAGCCAATGCCGCACCTGTGATGGCATGCCCACCCACAGTGAACATGCATAGCCATCACAAACAGGCGGCACCAGCTGCTCGCGCCACTGCCACACACACTGCCCACGTCAATCACAGTACAAACTAGGCTGGCAGAGTGATGTGCCAACGTGAGTGCGATGCCAGTTACACAGCTATGTGCCCAGTGCATGCCTGGACCACCAGTGGCCATACACAGGCGTGCCGTGACTGCACTGTGATGCAGGTCACCTGTGTCATGCCTACATACATGGATACATAGACAGTGTCAGCAGATAAGGGCCTATGGGACACCAAGTCTGTCCATTTGACCTTGTAGGTTCACTCTGTTGTCCTATAAGTCTGTTGCCCTGACCCCTGACCTCCAGAATTCCTTTATGGCTAACCCATGCATTCATAAATCCGTGACCAAGTCAGCCCCACCACTTCCTCTGGCAGGGTGTTCCACTTGTCCACCACCCGTTCTGTGAAGAAATACTTTCTCATGTTTCCTCTGAATCGTCCCCCCTCCAACTTCATCCCATGCCCTCTAGTCCTGGAACATCCTTTACGCTTAAAAATACTGTTTTCCTGCACTCTGTTCCCCCCTGTAAGATACTTGTATGTCCCCATCATATCTCCACACCCTCCTCCCCTCCAGGGAGTACATGTTCAGTTCCGTCAACCTGTCTGCATAGGACTTGTGATGCAATCCATGCACCATCCGTGTCACCCTCCTCTGAACCCTCTCCACCCAGTCCATGTCCATACGTAGGTATGGTCTCCGGAACTGTACACTGTACTCCAGTGTGGGGACTCACTAGTGTTTTGTATAGTGGAATTATGACCTCCCCTTTGGTTGTGTCCCGCATGGCTGGTGGTCTTGCCCCCCCAGCATGCAATAGCATCCATGAAGTAATGATACTCACACTCCTCCAGCAGCTGGGTCTGACACTGCTGCTGCTGCTGCTGCTGCTGCTGTTGGGGGCACAACACCCCCCGGCACCGGGGCCCTGGCACGCCCACGCCACCCTGGCCCTGTGTCCTCACAATCCGCCTGGGAGACATATGTTGAGACAAACATCAGTGTGACTCAAAAGCAGAGTGCCCCTGCCCCAGTGAGGTGCCTGCCCACAGCCATAACCATCCATCGCACAGCTGCACACACTGACACAGCCCACCATGTCCGAGCCGGCACCTATGCACAGCCCCCAAGCACACACAGACCCCTACAGAGAATATAGGTGCATAGATGGTACACTCACTGGCCTAGGCACCATGCCCCACCTGGCACGTGAGCGCGCCCGGCGTCAGAGTTCGCTCTCCTCCGCGGAGGTCACTGTACTGGTGCTGGCACTGCTCAGCAGACCGGCCCCGGCCAGTGACCTCCACCAGGTCAGTGGCCACTTGCTGCCACACGTGGGTCCTAGGCATGGTGAGGGGGGCCTCACCATACAGTGCCTCACAGTGGGGCTCCACCAGGGCCACCAGGTTGGCCACTTCAAGCTGGCTCCAGGACACAGCCCTCCTCCTAGCCATGGCACCAACTTTACAGCAGGCAATATGGCGCCGCGCTGCGCCGTAACCCCATGTGGAGTTGTTGCACAATAGACCACCACAGGCTCCAATCGGCTGTTCGAACAGCGCCGTCACTTACATGGCGCTGTCACAGACAGCGCAATAGGATGCACACGGCATGCCAACAGCGCCAGGGGTCAGAGGGCATACACAAGGTCACGGCAATGACGCAAGGCGCGCACAGTGCCATAGGGCGTATAGGCATCCTGCGCGACTGCCAAGCTGAGCACCAGTGCCACAGTGGACTCTCCAGCAGTGTGCCTGGCGCCATATAGTGCCCAGTGCTGTAGCACCACTGGCACAATGGTGGCCATAGTCTGAATAAGCCTATGCGGCTCAGCGGTCTGCAGCGATAGGCGTAATAAGCTGTCTGGGCATGCACAATGCAGTGTGGCACACAGCCACAAACCTGTACCATTGGCTCAGCCAGACCTTCCGTATTGCGCAAGCGCAAATCGCGATATTCAACCAACATATGCAAATCATGCGATCAGCCATTCAAAGCGCGAGTAGGCGCGATTAGCATGTCATTAAAGTTGCCACACCTCATTTGCGCGTGTTGCGCTATAAAAATACGACAGTGGGTTGTGCTGGCCAGATTTGGTTACTGCAGGTGAGGTGAGTTACATGCTGTGTGATGCTCAGGACAATGCTCATGGGCGGAGGATGATAAAGGCTGAGGGGCTGAGCATGAAAGGGCACTAGAAAGGGACAAGGGCACCCTTTCGATCAGTATCTGCCATGCGGGTGGAAACGTGGGGGGCTTCCCCGGCCGGCAGCTATGCTCATGGGGAAATGCTGTCGACTGCACAGTGACAGGTGTCACTTCCCGCCTTACAGATCACCTTGACTGACCAGAGCCAAGCTGAGGTGTAGACGGCGGAAGCGTAGGAGGAGGCCGAACTTCACCGCGGCAGAGGCAGGCCTCTTCCAGGCCTACCTGGAGGATGAGCCACTAGTGAGTGGACAGAGGGCACCTCAGGAATGTGCAGCTGCATGGGAGGGGTAGCTCGGGCCGTCAACCTGCACGGAAGCCACCAGCGCTCCGTTGCAGGAATACTGAAAGAAGATGGGACTGACCGCAGGGGCTGAAGGAGAAGGTGGCAGCCTTCAGAGTGACGCGTGCTGGCACTGGTGGGGCCCACCAGTGGTGTTGCAGCTGACCCCTACAGAGGAGACACTGGTTGCGGCCATGCGGCCGAAGTGCCATTGCGGGCGTACTCAGGTGGAGGATTCCAGACAGGTGGAAGCCCATCACTGCACGGTATGACATGGTGGTGTTGTTGGGGGCTGTTGTTCATACGCACTCACATGTACTCTCTTTCTGTTACAGATCCTGTTGAGTCTTCAGAAGACGGTGGTGGTGGTGGGTCCAGACAGTGATGCAGACCTGCTGGACGTGGAGGAAGGACCATCCACCTCCACCACCAGCCTGCAGGCACTGCAGCAGCATGCACGCTGGGCCAACAACTCTGATGTCAGTGATACGGGTGCAGGGGTGCACAGCCTGTGTCACAGCAGTCTGGCATGCAGGTATGCCAGCATGCTGTGCCTATGTGCAGTAGCGCGCACCTGCACCATTGATGATAGCAGGCCTGCAATGGGCAGTGATAGGTGTAGAGTCCCAGTGGACACATGGCAGGCCAGCACGTGCCCCTGGGCCTTCCTGGTTCACACCTGTGTACCAGCATGCTGGCTACAGTCCCGGGCTGTGCCTGTCAGCACCGGTGGGGCAGCACGGTGGCTGTGCAGGTGTCTGGCACTGTTGTCGCTGCCGGAGGTGGAACTAGAGTGGACCTGGGGGCTCAGCAGTTGGGCGGCAGCAGCAGTCGCACACCAGGTCTGGGGTACAGTGTCAAGCAGTGGCACATGTCCACCACCCTTTGATCCGCCCATACCTGGTCCTGGCGAACAGCACCCCACCCTCAAGGGGTGCTGTGCACCAGGACCATCCCCTAGGGGTCCACGATGCCATTGGGGCACAGTACCCATTGGATACACCCGCCTGCTGCGGGACCGGTACAGCTGCAGGGGCGGGTTGCAAGGTCCGTGGAGGCACTGTCTGTGTCCGTGGGCGCATAGCAGGAGTGTGCTCGGGACCGAGCCGAGCTGGTCCTTATGTGGACGGATGTGACCGCTGCCATTGACAGGCTGACCCAGGCAGTGGTCTCTGTCGCGGACGCATTGGCCACACTGTCAGGTGCCCCTGTACCACACACCCCACACAGTGCGCTCTCCACTCCCCATTCCCGGCGTCGTGCGACACCAGGCCTGTCGATGCCGGGTTCTGCTGTGGGCATCCCGAGCACCCCTGGTGCAAGTTTGTTTGGCAGGATGCAGACCCCTGTGCAGGCAAGGTCGTGTTCGCGCAGTGGGACCCCTGGTGGTGCACCAGCGCCACCCGATGTGGCCCCTGCTCAGCCTGCCAGTGCTGCTGGGCCACGGCAGGGCCGCCCATGCATCCGTGGTGGCCGTGGGACAGTGCTACCTGACTGAGCTGTCTCCCAGTGCAGGCCCTGTCTGGTGCTGCCCTGTGTGCAATGTGTGTCATGGTGGGCAGTGCACTGCTGGGTGCTCTGCTCACCAAGCTGACACACGGACCACCTGCACACTCTCCCAACTGCTGTCCACAGGTGCGTGTGCATGATGATGCCTGCATTGCACTGTACACCAAGGTGCAAGGGTGCCCAGGTCCTGACACGTCGTGGACAGTCCAGGTGGTGGGGGTGGTTGGTGGTGCTGTGTGTTGGCAATGTCATTTCCGCAGTGCTGTGCTGCTGCCCATGTATGCTGCCTGGTGCATGTGTGTGTCCATATGAGTGCTCACCCCTCTCTGATGGTGTGTTGGTATGCCTGGAACCTTCAACTCCCCTGACCTTCATGCACGGTGTGTTCCCCTGTGTGCCTGTGGTTTGCGCATGGACAGTGTTGCCTGCACATGTCCCTTGACTTACCTGTGTTGGGCATAGTGCTCTTCTGCAATGGTGTCCCGGTGCAGCTGGGCCTGCCGGGTCAGTCGGGGGTCCCTCCGTCCTAGGGGGGGCTGCTCATCACTAACATCACCGGCGCCACTGGCGTCCCCATCGCTGTCCCCCTCTTGGACCTGTACGGCTATCCCATGGTCTTTGGCCATGTTGTGCAGGATGCAACAGGCCAGGAATATCCCACAGGCCTTTTGGGGCTGTACTGTAGGGCTCTGCCGGAGTGTCCAGGCATCGGGCGTGCCATGAGCATCCCAAACACCTGCTCTATGATGTTACGTGTTGCGGCATGCCTCATTGAAGCATAGCTGCGCTGGGGTGCGTGGGGCGCCGATGCGGTGTGAGCAGCCAGGGACGGTGGGTATCCGCAGTCACCTGTGTGGAGATAGTGGAGATCAGTGTCATGTCAGGTCCATATTGCCCATATCCTTGTGTGCCACTACCATGGCACCTGTGCATTCCACCCTTGCCCAGAGTTTGCATTCCATACAGTGTACTCACCCACTAGATGACCCGTGGGGATGTCCCCACTCTCGAATCAATGGCACAGTGCAGACTGGTGCCAATGAGGCATCATGTGCTCCACTAGGTGTGTGGCACGAGACATTGATAATGTGCCCAGTGGCATCACAACCACCTGGCAGTTGACACTGGAAAACCCGCTTCGGTTCCGTATGCCTGGCCGTCGGGGCCAGGTGGCGTCTGAATGGCCACATGGGTGCAGTCTATGGCCTCTGCACGCCAGGCATCGTGCTACCCTGTGGAACTCCTGCATGTTTGTTGTACGCTCTGCGGCGGTGCTGGGGAAATGGATGTACTCTGCAGCATGAGGCAGCAGTGCGCTGAGGAATTGGGTGAGGATGCGTGACGTGGCCGACTGTGTAATGCCTGTAATGTCCCCTGTTGGCCTCTGGAAGGTGCCCGTGGCGAGCAGGCACATGCAGGCTGTCACCTTGGTCTCCACAGACAGAGCGTAACTCCGTCGTGAGGGTGCCTGCATCACATCACTGCACAGCTTGCAGAGCCGTCTCAGTATTGCCCTGTTCAGGCAGTACCGGCCCACAATCTCGACGTCTGTGTACAGCTCGAAGCTGATGCGGGCACGATACCGCCTGTTGGGGGCATACCGCCGACGGGCTCCTCCGCGGCCACGTCCCCCTGCAGCATGGTGTCTCACCCCCCTCATTACAGCTTCCATGTGGAAGCTGGCACTGTCCATCTCCCTGGCTTCTGCCCCCCCGGCTGCTGTTCCTGTGTTACCCCCGCTGCCCCCACTGCTGCTTCCACTGCACCGGGCACCCCCCACTGGCCTCTCTGTCCTCCTGGACCCACTGTCCCTCTCTGCCCTTCCAGCTCCTGTCTCTCTCTCTCTCTCTCTGTCTCTCTCCCCCAGTTTGCGGCCTGCTAGGGTTCTTGCGCCACTTCCTTGAGCCTTTTTATTTTGGCTCAATTCCGCTACTGCGCAACTTCCGGCTGAGCCACTCTTGCGCATTGCGCAAGTGTTCGATTATCGCATTGAGCACTTTATGCATGGACCCGCCCCCTTCGGTTGCACATGCCTTCATTTCCATTGCGCTGCTGCTCAGCATGTTTTGGTGGCATAACTGGCCCTTTCTGAATATCGCAGAATGGCGAGATGGAGTTACGCACGCGCAACCCTGTTGCGCATGGCGCAACCCTTTTGAATATCTGGGCCATTCTGTACAAGTAAGCATATGAGTATTAAACCTGTGTATATGAACTTGTTCACTCTAGGCTTGTGCAATGAACTTCTGAATATTGTAAATATCCGGGATCTGGCATGAGCCTTTCCACATGTATTGTTTCGTAATTGTACTCGTAACTTAACCCATAACTCTTAAGTGGAACCTTTGTAAACAAGATCTGCTCAAAGGTGTAACTCTGAACATTCCAAACAAACAAAAAAAAAAGCATACCTCTCAACTGTTCCTGATTTTATGGGAAGTCTCTGATTTTATCTCAAACAGTTCCTTGGTCCCTCCTTAACATGGGCATTGTTATTGCTGAAACATAGGGAGATGAAGCATAAGATGTGGACACTAAGGCTCAAGTCTAGTTGTCCTTCAGAACATGCTTTTCACGCTAAGCCCCAGAACACAGCATGTTCACTGAGCTGGTAGTTTCATTTTGTAAGCTGTGTCCCTGATTTTGTTCATTTGTCCCTCATTTGTTTATTCCTGTCTCTGATCTGTTGATTTGTTAGACAGGAGTTTGAGAGGCATGCTTAGTTTCAAGTGCTGTTGGCTGAAACCAGAAAATCTTTCTTGAGCTCTGTTATGTTCTTTTATTTGTGGGTTCTTCAGTTGCTGGCTTAAAGAGCCACCAACACCTGAGAAGCACTTCAAAAAACATAGTATTTGGACACAGATTATATTTCTCATTAACTCTGTATTTCTTAGCCCCATTATGTATTACTGCGGTCATATGCATAGAAATAGGATAGTTGTTCCTTGAGCGTTCATCGATTCATATTGCTTTTTCCCAGCTTGATGTAATAATAATCTGACATCATAGTTATTCCCATGGCAACAGACTGTGATGTCACAACAGAGCATTATAATGTCAAGTACGGAGTAAGCTACAGAGGCAGACAAACTCTAAGGGATAAATATTTTGTTTTTGTGGAAATTTCTTCAGAAATAAAATAATGGAGAGGAGAAATCTATAGAAGATACTGTATATTAAATACAAGCTGAATTATGTCTAAACATTGTGTTTTCCAAAGTTTTCCCAAAGGTGTTAGTTGCTCTTTGAACAAAATATTTTATTGCTGCAGCATGGAGCACAATGTCATATAGCAGCCATCCACAGTTCCTGTTACTATTACACATTTCCAACAAAATTCAGACTTTACTTAAAGAGTGTCTACAAACTCTTAACTTTGATGATTTATCATTACAAGTTCTATATTTCTTGGTGCTCACTCAAGAACCGCTGTAGCTACCTTACCTGCCCCAAAGTCCAGTGCTGGTAAAGGATTAATTTGATTGTGTCTGTATTTTGGGAGAGACATGATTGTATTCTGTCTCTGTGGAGCCGAGCATTATCCCTTCCACTTCCTGATTCCTAGACATGCTCCCTTGCTGTCACGGTGTGTCAGTGCCATAGGCTTGTATAGGGTTGCATTTTAAACTACAGTTTTGACTGTTTTAGAGGGCTGATTCAAATAACTAAAAACCACCGCGAAACTAACAAGGCCCTTGTTAGCTGTGCAGTGGTGTTGATTTGCCCTATGTCTATTTGTTCTAAGTTTGTAGTATGCTTCCCTGCACTCTCCCTATGCTTACATCACAAAATGTGAGAGTGTGGGGGGGGGAGTGTCTAGGAATCAGGAAGTGGAAGGGATGGGGCTCTCACCTACATGGAGCCAAAATATGATCCCATCTCTCTCAAAATACAGGCACAATTAAATTAATCCTTCACCAGCACTGGACTTTGGGGTAGGTAAGAGAGTTACAGTGATTCTAAGGGGGGATTTCATAAAATCAAGAAAAGGTGCTCTTTAAATGAGTCAGTAGTTAGGACTCTAAGGAATGGGGATAAGCAGTTCCAAATGGAGGATGCCTGATACAGAAAGAACACTGGGCCATCTTAGTTTTCCTGAGAGAAACATTTAACAGTTTTACCATTGATTAAAGTGAGTTACAGTTACTGTTGCAAAAAGAGATATTTGCATATATGCCATCTGGGACCATTCTGTCCAAGATTCTGTGTGAAAAACAGGCAATGTTGTATGTAGTTTTCAAAGCCAAAAGTTTAGCACTAGAGGTAACTTGCCCAGCTTTTCAAGACTCAAACCATGATGAGTTTGCAGAAGAGCCATGCTGCAAATTTACTAATCTTATTGTAGAAAACTCTTTTTTTATAAAGCACCAGAGTCATTGCAGACTCTGTTATCAGTGCCCCATAGTTAATAATAGGCATGCGATTCTGTTGTGGAATTTAGAGTCTGATTTCTGGAAGAAAAACATTTTGAATTCTATATAGATACCATAATTTTTTTCAATTAGTCTCCTAATCTCCTCTTTTGCCTGACCACCCCCATCCAGACTGGTTTCCCTAGCCCCGTTACCTGACGTCACTGGGTCTGACCTTCATGCTCCTGTCTGTCCTCTGCCACAGGACATTCAGAGGTGCCCAGTTGCTGGTATGGAGCCTGTAGAGAACCAGGCTGTCATTCAGCTAAGGTTAGGATCATTTTCCCCACTGTTTTCTCACTTAGAGCCCACAGCACATGCAATGATGCATTGTGCATGGTCCACCTCTGTGGAGATGCCCCCTGGCATCCGACAGGTGGGATCCTTTTACCTTGCATCCCACTGCACTAACCCAGATTCCTCTAGGTGGCAGCCACCAAATGGGACATATGTACACCGCTCCCCGAGGGAGGAGAGCTAGCCTTGGGACACTAATTCCTCCCTCTCCCAACTAGCCTCCAAATGACCCATGTCTGTTCCCGAACCTGGATTGCCGGTGTAGAAAATGATGTGGAACTCAGTGGCTCAGCTCACCACACCCCTGGGGTGGTAAACATTCTAATTTTGGATAACGTTCAGTGGCAATAGATTTTAGGTGTATAGAGTTGGGCAGATGTGGGTCCATGTATACCTTTAGGTATTTGAATGACTCTACATTTTCCACTATAACTGTTATTTGCAGAGATGCAAAACATATTGTTTTGGGCAATCTAAAATAGAGTTAAAAAGGGATAGGTGCAACATTTGTGCTGTAACATGAACTGATGTGTTATGACTGCTGGCAGATTTAGGACACATTGGAATTTTGGATGTATATATAAGCCCACAGCACTACAAGGGTAAGTTCCTGGGCATACAGAGTTTTACTTTTGCAAAACAGAAATAATAGAAAATGGACACATCCAGCTAAGAAGTGAGCAGGTCTCGCTTGCCTTTGAAAAAAAAGAAAAGAGCACATTGTTTGAGTGACAGTCTCTGTAACCAAGATAGACACTTTTGTCTGTTGATGTAGCTGCAGGGCGGCAAGAAGCATGCGGGATGAAATCTGGTGCAACAGCCCTGAAAGAGGACAATAAAATAGCATGCAGGGGGGTTCTTGTCTGTTTTTTTTGTATGTGCAGTTCAAAATGTAATGTCTTTGTCAGGTGACTAGATTACGAGACCCATTTCCCCCACACTTCATCAACAGAAACCTGGAGGGCTGATGTTTCCAGACCGGGCCTCACTCTACGTGGTGGCAATCGAAGACAGGCAGTACAAGGACTTCAAAATACACTGTAAGCCTATCACTGTTCTATAAACTCTTTTCACCACTTTCTGCAGAGCACATTTTAAAGAGCACCTTTCCAGCTCTTTGCAGGTAACAGAAATTACAAACAGGAAGCTTCCTTACCTGTATAGAAGTTCCTCTGTGCCAGTTGTAATTTTTTTAATAATACCCTCTTAGAAATGGAAGGAATTGTAGTGCTCCCCAGAGGGGCTGGCTGCACAATCCCTTCCACTTCCCAGATAGCCGTCTCTGCCCCTGTGCTCAGACGTTTGACGAGATTGGTATATGGAGAGCATGGGGGGTATGCTCCATTCAACTCAATGGAGCATCTTTTTAATTTTTTTTTAAATTTAAATGGTCTTTTGGTAAAAATCAAAGACAGGGTTCAACTAGGGTGGGTTCCTTCCTTCCTTCCTTCCTTCCTTCCTTCCTTCCTTCCTTCCCCAATAGCTATGGAACTTGCTTCCTTCCAACCTTAGGCTCTCTCAGTCCTACCTATATTTCAAGAGACAGCCTCATAAGTTTTTATGTTCCACAGTTAAATGTTTCTGCAACCAATGCCCTGTATTGTAATTTGTCTATCTGGCACAGTAAATGTACTGTACTTAATTGAGGTTTTGCTTGAGTTGCAATGCACTGCCTGCTTTCTACTTTGTTCTGTTATGTACTGTTTAATTTTGTCACAGTTGTGCTTACTGTAACCTTCTTAATTGTGTAAAATTGTTTGATGTCTGTTTGATGTTCTCATGGGTCAGGCCTGAAATAGGTGTATTATTGTCTAGTGCACCTACCTGGTATACAGAAATTAAATCAATAAAATAAATAAACTCGTAAGGCTCGTACACCACTCCCTGAGTCAGCACTTCTAAGGCAGTCTAGATTTTGGCCCCAGACATAAGTCAGAACCTCCAGGGATGTATTAATGCTAAGATTTACACAAATGTTTTATTAAATGATTAACATGTATTGGATTCAGGCCCGCGAGGTCAGTTATGCAAAAATGTGTAAGAATTTCTGAAATTAAAAATGAAGTTTCAAAAGAGTTGTTCCCTTGTCACACAGCCATGCAGCCTAGGAACAAGGTCCCCAGTTTTCTGCATTTTTGGCGAACTTATGTCAAACTGCGGAATATTTTTCTGTAGTTTACACAGACTCAGCATAAACTGTGAAAAAAGAATCCGCAGTTTTACATAGATTCTTCCATGTAAACTGAGAAAATTATTCCAGGGATCATATAAACTGTGGAACAATGTTCCACGGTTTATATTAAATTTCACAGTTGCTTTCAGAATTTAAAAAATAATTCTGAAACGCATTTTGGAACAACCCTTGCCCGTTAGTTTGCCTGCTCATGCTTTACCTTTATCTTTTGATCAGGGTTGCTTGCACCTTTCTTGCTGTTTATCCCTCTTATTCTCTGGCCACTCAACCCTATCACTCCCCTTCTCAGGGACTTACCTGCTCTGATGATGTCCCCACGGATTGCCGCCCAGTGGTGGAGCCATGAGGGGGAGGACTAGCCCCACTCCATGAGTCCACATCCAGATTTATGGAGCCGGCCCTGTTGGTGATGTGGGGTCTGGGGCAGCCAGGAGTCATCCTGATACTGAGGGGAGGTTGTTCCTTCAAGTTTCCTCCCTCCTCCCCAGGCACCTGGCAGAAGCTCTGTAGCAAGCCTAATCACTCACACAGTGACACCCTTTGGAAGAAGACAAGCTCCCTTGGCCCACTACAGGAGTTGCTACTGAGGTTGAACCAGCAGCACCTCCTTCCCTACCTGTTAATGCTGCTGCATGGCAGTGCCACCTCAGCTCCCAGATTCCGACCCATACACTGCAGTTCACTCTCAGTGCCAGTCATCAGTGCCAAGGCATGTAGCGCTGCTACTGAGTCATTGAGTAGCCCCTCGTGTGTTACCTTTAAAAGCAAAACAAGTGAAACACATCCCCCACCCAGCTTATCTGTTACCCTCCCCACCCTGCCGTGAGAGCCTCCCAGAGTCACCTTTTTTGAAGTACTAATAGTTTTATCAGGTCCCGTGCTGTGTGGTGATCCTCATCCTTCTAATTTCATGACTTGGAGAACAAAAGGATTCAGCGCATGCCAAAACTGCAAAAAGTAAACAAATTTATTAACGTTTACTCCATGGGTGAAAACAAGGCCAAGGGGCGGGCAGATGCTGATGCGTGGCACACAGGTGCATGGGTCGTGTGTCATGGTGACATTACACACTGTGTGCCTCAGGGAGAAAAAGGGGAAAAACAGGGAACCTCGGTGGTATGATGGTGCAGGACCCTCGCAAGCCCCACACCCAATTAGCTGGGCTTGCTGGTTCAAGTACTGGATCTGGTCTATGGCGGCAGATCAGGGGACCCAGCCAACCCTGCCAGGGTGGGAAAACCTTGGGGGTACTGGCTGGAGGTAAGTCCCGGTGGATGCCGGGGTGATGGTGCTGGGGGGGGCCCATGGATGGGGCTGTCTGAGGTGAAGGAGAAAAAAAAATGTGCTAAGAAATGCCTCCAAAGGCCCAGTAGCATAGTGCTAGCACTACAGCTTGCTGCACCGGTGAGCTTGGTTTTTGGGAGTAAAGATGAGCTGTCAAGGGCTGGTCAGGGGAAGGAGGATGGAGCACCCAATGGACTGCTCTCCTCCGTCAAGGTGGGGAGAGATGTGTCTCCCACAGTGTTCCTGACACATAGTAGAGGCAGGTGTTGTGGGAGTTGGAAGCTGTGCATCACAGTATGCCAGATGTCTCAAGGGTGTGCCAAATAAAGGAAATCCTCCTTGGCTGTGTCAGCAATTTTTTTATCTTACGACATTTGGCCAGTAAAGTCACACTAAACAGAGGCTTGTTTCCAGTTGTGTCCTGGGAGCACAAAGAAGTTAAGTAACTGGCTTGCTCATGGTCACACAGTATGCAAGTGGTGACTGGGGGATACAACCCCAGTTCTCTAGGTCTGCAGATCAGTGTTCAGTGCTCAATGTTCTTAACCACTACACCATACTGCCTCTTCCAAGCATGAGGGGTGGTCCCCCTGAAGGTCTGGCACCACCACTGGCCAGGCACATCAGTCATGGATTCTGCTCCAGAGGGGCTTGGCCAGCTCTTCTGGCCCCACCACAATGGGTACATCATGGGAGACATGCAAGAGTAAGTCATAGGGATGGTGGGTAGGAAATGGGCTGACTGAGAGAGACAGATAGATAAACAATAGACCAAAAGGAGGAAACTCCTGCAGGTCCCTGATGCTCTGGTTTCAGACAGGTTATTGCATTGGCCACACGCAAAAAGGGCCACACATTGGAACTGGTGTTCTTGAATGCTGATGATACTTCAGTGGATCCAGTCTCCTGGTTGGACCACTACATCATGAATTTCAGTGTCATGGCAACCCTGAACTTCTTGGTGGTTGAAGGCACTCAGCGATGCCTCGTGCATCACAGCTCACACCCTCTTATGTCTTATTACTTGAGCCATTCACTCAGTGACTTCTTGCAATTAGCTGATCAGCACTGAAAACTCCAAGGCTTTTTATACTGGTAGCCTGTACTAACAATAGAAACAGAGTTTACGTAAAAGAAGTTCCTCATACTTACCAGCGGGGTTGTTACAACTTTCATTTTTCATTGCTGTGCTATTCCTGATCTCTAAGGCCCATCAAGACTTTGATAATGCAATTTTAGATCCTCTGCTCCAGTACTTTGTTAACATTTTTCTTTTTATACATTTATAGTGAAAGGTATCATTTTTATGTACCAAGGCATTCAGTTTACCTATTTTTAGTAGGGGGAAAACTGCTGTGAGTAAAATGACATCACAGTGTTTCCCACAGAATGTTCTAGCTGTAACTGCTCCAGACAGAGACAGCTGTGACAAAAATCACAATTTAGTGTCACATTTTAACATCATCTTTTCAAAATAAAGACTATTTTGGTATAGAACTGGCTTGTCTCCACTTGTGACTCCTGCAACCTTGAGTCACTGGGGGCCGGGCAGGGGATGATCTTCCTCTCTGGGGAGGGAGACTGAGTGACATTACAGCAGTGTCACCTGGGTAACCACAGCTGATGTTGCCAGTTGGCACAGCTTAGGGGTGGGGAGATACTGTCTGATGCCATGCAGCTGAATGCCTCACGTGAGTGCTCACACTTAGCATCTCAGGTGCCGGCATCTCTTGGTAGCTGGAAAACCAGAAGAAATGGCACCCATACTTGGAGATGACAGACCCTCAGTATATACAGACCCCCTTCCTCTGCCACACTGACTGAAGAGTAGTTGCTATCAGGAGTACAGACCCCTCACCCCAAACCTGCCAAGGGGATATTCCATGGCTAGATGGAGGCCAGCTGAGTGCGGATCAGTGAGGGGTGGGGGTCAGACATGACATGGGTTCCTGAGGGAGTCAAGTACCAGGAGTGTGGTGGGGTACATACTGCAGACAGTAAGTGTAAAATAGTTGGGCTCACTCCAAATAGCATGTAGTTTTCATCCACTTCAAATCTGTATACGGGTGATAACTGCAGTGTTGTGACATGCAATACAAATTTGATGAGAGATAAGGGGCAACCTTGGTATGTCCCTCTGTGGATGGGGAGGGGGTCAGAAATTGTACCATTGACCTTCACCCTAGCCTTTGGTTGTCCATCCAAACCCTGAAGCCATTTTAAGGTGGCCCCAAAGCCAAATTTAGTCAATGCTGTGAACATAAAATCCCAGTTGAGTCTGTCCGTGACTTTTTTGGCATCAGTTATTACAACTATTTGTTGCCCTTTTTCTTGTTGACCAGCATAAAATATGTCCAGACATCTCCTGACATTGTCTATGAGATGTCTCTGAAGGATGAATCCTGACTGGTCAGGGTGCACCAGTCTGTATAAAATTTTATTTACCTGGTTGGCTAGTATTTTTGTGAATATTTTAGAATCTATGTTAGAGAGATGGGACAATATGAGTCACATCTATCCACTGGTTTCCCAGGTTTGAGTATTCCTGTTATGAATGCAGAGTGCCAGACAAATCTTCAGGGGTATCAGCTGCATTAAAACAGTCTAGTTAGTGGAGGGCTCAAGAAATGTTTAAATGTTTTATAAAACTCTGTGTTGAACTCATCCAGGCCTGGTGACTTGCCTGTCTTCATTTCTAAGATGGTCTTTTCTGTCTCTTCAGATGAAATGGGACAGTCAAGCAGCAATTGTTCTTCTTCTGTGAGACTTCTGAGTTCCACTCTATTCAGAAACTCCTGAATAGTTACCGATATTTCCTGTCTGGTGTCGGGAGCCGTATACAAGGATTGATAATAATGTTTAAATTAAAATGCCACTTCTTTTGGTATGAAAGCTCAGGAGCCTTGAATTAGGTAGTAGAGTTTTTTAACTTACCAATCTGCCTACTGTTTCGTTAAACAAAAGGCCAGCAATCAACCTGCCCTATTACTATGTTCATAGTACATTTGATTAATATACCTTAAAATTTCCCTTCTACCTTGGTGTCCATTAAGGTCTGAAGCTCCATTTGTATTCTATTTAACTGTTCTAAAACCTCTGGGGATCTGTTCTGCTTATGTTGTTCTTCATGATCCCTAAGGGATGCTTCCAGTTTGTTTTGTTTTTGTAACCTTTGTTTCTTTAAGTTGGACACAAAGGAGATAATTCTCCCTCACAGCGTAGTTGTTAGCGCATCCCAAAGCCATTTCTCATGGGTGTCTGTGCCCCTATGATCTTGCATAAAAATCATTAATAGTGTCTTCCATTGAGTGTTTGAACTCTTCTATGCTGAGTAGGGACATGCTCATGTGCCAACACATGACTTTGGTCCAATCTCCCAGCCGCAGCGCTAACAAAACTGCCGCATGGTCTGAATGGATCAGAGAGTGAACGGTGCATTTTTGAAACTTGTGTAAGTCAGTCTTGTTACCTAGAAAAAAGCTTAAACAGAAACATTAATTGTGTACCTTGGAGTAATACAGTAAGTGCAGTCTTGAAGACCATGGTTTGGTTCACACCAAGCATCTACAAGGGCTAGTTCTTCCATCCCTGCCCTAACTACTCTACTTACTAACTTATTAGTGGCTGTCCTTTGCTGACGTTTGGTCAAGATGCGGTTTTATAACACAGTTGTAGTCACCCCCACTATGACCATTACCTCAGAAGGCTGGGGTATCTACATTTGGTGCACACAGGTTGATTAGGTGAAACATATTCCTAATATTTCCCCAAATGTTATAACCACTTTACCATTCCTTAATGTTTCAGTGTGTGTAATCTCCAGTGGGATATCCTTGTGGAGAAGGATGGTTGCTCCTGCCCACTTACCCGAGTCGTGGGAGGGTGCTATTGCTTGTTCCACCCACATCCTACCTAGTTTTAAATGCTCATTATCTGAGAGTCTGGCCTTCTGCAAAATACCTATAGAACACTGTAGTTGTTTGAGATAGGTTATGAGCTTGGCTCTTCTTACCACTGAATTTATTCCTTGTACATTTAGAGATATGATATTCACTGTACCCATGATCATAAATTGTTAAATATAACTAGAACATCCCGATCTATACCACTGATAGAAAGTCTTAGCCTAAGATCCTGAAAGGGAAGCCTGTAAGAATGTCTGTCCTAAGGCTCTACACCATTTCATTTGGCCCGGTGAGAAAGCACACATTAGATGAGGTGATATGTTGAGACCAAAGGTTGGGGGAGGAGCAGGGCTACTGAATTTAAACTATATTACCAGATAGCTCAACTCCTGCCATGGATATAGTATAAGAAGCAAATGGCAGAGCAAGTTTTGCCCACAATAGTACAAAGATGTAACACAGGACCAGTGGCAGAGCCAGGTTTAGGAGCATTTGGGAGCCGGGGGGGGGCCATTCAGTCAATCACGGGCTCCACAATGGGCACTAAACAGCAAATAATGATGGTGGTGGGGTGCCACTACTCATACTGGGCCAGCCAGGAGGGGTGACCGCCCCCCCAGCCCCACTCTAGCTCCGCCACTGCACAGGACTTGCACCTTTAGAAATATTTGATGCTCCCCTGGAAAAATTCACTGCACAGGCGACTTCAAAACCATGGCTTTAATGACTTTACTCCAGCTGGAAAATACCGCAAAGAGATTTGCACCTTACCCACTCTGTTACGTATTGCACCTGAATTACTAGTTGTGCAGAGTTTCTCCTTCTGAGGTCAGACACCACCTTTGAATGATTGTCTCAAATTAGTTTGGACAGGTTTGTGCAACTGACACACAATAGGAACTCTAAACTTACGTCCACATGCAGGCTGAATTCCATTTGCGACTATCAGATTTTTTTTGTCATCTGCAGGTTGATTCATTTTTACAGGAGCGGACTCGACTGCAGGCACTCCAAAGCATACCCCATCCTATAATAGAGTAGTTGAAGGTGTGGAAGCAGGTACATTCCAGAACAAGCATATTTCCCTTATGGTAAAAAGTTATCTGCAAGCTTGGGAGGCCACCCCAACGCAGGCTCAGACAACATGGGAAACAGAGATGGCCAGCAGACTCTCACCGAAGGAATGGCAGACAGTTTGGGAGGGAGTCCTTAAGACCTCAGCCTCAAACAATTGGCGTGAAGTGTGGTGGAAGACTGTTTCCCATTGTTTTCTCACTCCATCCCAGACTGAATATTATGCACCTAACAACACTAACAGATGTTGGCGGGATTGTAGGGGTAAGGGCTCACCATTCCACATATTCTTGGATTGTCTGACTCTAGAGCCTTTTTGGTGGGGGATTGAGCCCAACACTAGGAGAAATATCAGGAACCACTCCTCAGGCACATTGGACTTTAAAGCCTTGATCCTGGATTTGTGGCTGCCAGCTTGATGCTGCAACAAACAAAAGGCATTCTTAGGAATGCTGCTTGCAGCTGCCACAGCGTTGGCAGTCCCCATTATGTTCCAGAATAACAGATTGGGTGGTGATAGTTAAAAATATTTATCAGATGGAGACAATAACAGCTGATTTATGGCTCCAATCAGAAAAATTTCTGGGAGTCTGGCTTCCTTTTGAGCACTTAATCGGAAGGCTAAAAGGAAGATCAGTACTGTCCCCAACAAGCAGAGGGCTACTAATTAACATAGCCTAAACTATAAAAAGATATCTATTTGGTGCTACAATACACTTTCCTACCATTGCCTGATTCAATTACTGTATCACCTCATATGTTCTTATCCTTTGTTATGTGTTGTATTCAGCCCTACGTCTAAATAAAAATTGGAGGTAGCACTGAACTTGATGGTTAGCTATGACCATGTAATAGTGAGACACCTATAGCCCAACACAGGAAGTTGTGTTGAATGTGAACTGCTGTAATGTCACCTTCTACTGTTTTGAACTGGGTTAACTCTGTTTTGTTGCTGGATGCAGTAAAGAAGTTTAAAAAAAATTGAAGATGAAAGAGTCACTTTGTAGTTGCAGGAGTCGGCGACTTGCTCAAATGCTTTATGAATTATGAAAGGGAGCCATCCCCCTAACAACTCTATAAGGAGACCTGGCCATTTAAAACTACCTTAGAAAATGTGCTTTAAAATCTGAGAAACCTGATTGGCTGGCAGGGGTACATTAACTTGCAGTGAGAGCCCTCTAAATAACAAGAACCAGCCCATGTGCCCCTTTAACCATTCAAAAATCCTTGTGCCCTCCGTGCCTGCCCATTGGTTAAACACACCCCACTCAATTTGAAAATGCTGCCATTTTTTAATCTTGCGTAGTGAGAGATACTGCCCAACACTTCGTGTGCCAGCTGTGAAAATGGAAACCCGCCACTTTTTTTCTGCTCGATTAGTGCGACAAAATGAATAAGTGAGCCCCACTACACACACACATACAGAACCCTTAGATGCCATGGTTTTGTTACAAAAGAAAACATACTGTTCTTAACATTATTTTTAGTGCAGGAGTTTGTCACCAGGAATTCGTCACCCTTCACACTGTTGCCGTTTGACCACATGCAAATAGTGCCACATGATTTCCTCAGAGGTGCTCACCTGCTCGCTCCCTGTTAACACAGACAAAGCCTTTTTTTCTTAAAAAATAAACAGCCTTCACTGCTAGAAGCTATAAAGCCCAGCCGTTTCTGATAGGACTTGTATGTGTCCACTTCCAGATTCAACATACCAGGGGCACGCGATCGTAACCTAACCATCTTCCAACCCGCCCCCCCTCAAAAAAAACTCAGGAAGAGCAGACAACTGTTATTTTAAGCAAAAAACAAAAAACATGGCAAAACACTATACTAACTACACATCTTTTTCTAGAGGTCGTGCTGTGGGGGGAAGTTACATAGAAGACAATGGCTGGGGGGGGCCAAAGCAGATGGAACAGCAAAGGAAAAAAACTGAGGGACTACTTTACCAAAAAAGAGGTTTTGTACTCTTCCTATTCATTTTAAAACTCTTTTCCTGTACTATTTTATTACTTAATTAAAAATTTACACTGAAGCCCATTTTCTAAGCCCAATAATGCCCTCCAAGGTGGGCGGTATGGGCAATACCAGACCTTTCAGGGGCTATAAGGCACGCCCCTGGGTGGTCCGGTATTGCCCAATACCGCCCACCCTGTCAGGTATTATTGCTTGCGTAGCAACCTATGAGGTGAACCCACTACTATTCAAACTGTAATGTGATAGCTGTATAGCTGAACTGAGATTGTGACTACAGTGTTGAGGGACTGACAAAGGGGAGGTGTCCCCGAAATGTCACCCACATATGTAACACTGTGGCATGAAATAAAAATTTAAAGAGGATGAAAACTACAAAATAGGTGGAGTGAGCCCTTTCTTTTACACTTACTGTCTTGCATCGACGAGGGCATCCCCAACACCAAGACTACTGCAATTTCTTTTAAAGAACGAGGCAATCTGGAAAGCTCTGACATTTTGTATACCATCCATATTGCAGATAAAGGAAAGGCTATTTTGTTATTAATGCATCTCAGCATTAAAAATAGCAGAAAGTGCATTTTATATTTCCACTAATCATTACCTAAGATTACTAAATTGTTGTTCATGTGTTTCTTCTGAACAGGGTGGGAGAATGTGTACGGCTTTGACATGACCTGCATCAGGAATGTAGCCATAAAGGAACCTCTGGTGGACATTGTGGATCCCAAGCAGGTTGTGACCAATGTCTGTCTAATAAAGGTGGGTGCTAGTTCCTTATACAGAAAATGCTACTGTTTACCTCAGGCACTAAAGCAAGAAGCCGAATATCATAGATTTAAATCTTCTATTGATGTGTTCTGGTGATGACTACAACTGTTACAACTGAACACTAATGATTAAGCAATAGGCTTGACAGGATGTGTGTTATTCCATGTTGGAAATGGGCGGAAATGTGCTGCAACCGACAGTGTTCTGGGAGCAGTTCCAGCCTTCTTTGTTGAGCAGCGGGGTGTGTCATCTTGCTGCTGCAGTACTTGAGATTGCATTCCAGTTTGTATTATCCATGCTGTGCTGTTATTGTGGGATAATGGCATGCCTTGGGAAATGAGGCATGAGGCAAAGTTGAGTGCCTTACTTACTTCACATATTTGGAACTGTATAGTACAGTATGCCCTGCAAACCCATTGGTCCACACTGGACCAATGGGCTTCTAGCCCATACTGTACCTGTCATTTGGCAGGCAGCTGGACGGGGTATGCGGCGGTTAGCCACCCGCCAATGACGGGGAGTGGAGGGCAAGGGATTCTGTGTGGGTGGGAGGGGTGGGGTGCCACTGGATCACCAGAGCATTTCATTATGGGATTATACCACGATCACGGCAATGGGTGGGTGGGTGGAGGGTTCCACTAGACCACCAGGGTGATGGTCATACTGTCATTTATCTGGAAATTGGGGACTCAGGTGGGAGGGGGCCACTAGACCACCAGGGATGATCATGTATCCTACCGATTGGGGAATCAGGGACTGGGGGGGCCACTAGACTACCAAGGATTTCCCATTATTCATGTTCCGTGCAATCGCGGCTATGGGCGGTGGGGTTCCACTAGACCACCAGGGTTGTGAGTGCTTGCGGATGGTGTTCTGGTCATGGTCAGGTGGGTGGCCACCCACGGCTGGGTTGCTGTGTTGTGCCCTGCAATACAGTAGCCCACCTGTGGGTAGCCGTGATTTGTTCCTACTCTGCACGGGCTCAACTTTGAGACCCCCATGTAGTGCAGTGCAGGGGTGTGCCCGTGTCAGCATATGCGCTACACATCCTGGGCTGAATATTGGGATGTGCTGCATATGCATGGCCACGCCCCCTGCATCTGCACTGCATACATTATCATTGCGCCCTGGCACATCGGGATTTGTGCTGCACCAGGCAGCCTTCTCAATATCTCACTGGGGTGCAATGTGGGGTTGCACCAGCGCAACTCTGTTGCACCAGGCACAACCCCTTTGAATATCCGGGCCATAGTATACAACACAATTACAGTTACAAGGTGGTAGAATAACATGGATACACAGTAGATAGACATTAGGATATACAGTATAAGCAATACAATTGTTTCAAATGGAATAGTGCAGGTGGAATTGAGAAAACATGGTAGTAAAAAGAAAAGAGGAGAAATGCAAACTTTTTTTACATGAACAAGTAGGGTAAAGGGAAGAGAAATATAGACAATATATAAAACATAAGCTGAATTGTTTCCAAATATTATGTTTTAAAAGTGAAAAATTGGGCCGGCCTGATGGCACAGTGGTAGCACTACTGCTCATGACACTGGCAATCTGGGTTCAGGAACGAGCCTGGAGCATCTCAGGGTCATCCAGTGGGAGGTCAGTTGAGCATCCTACGGACAGCTCTCCTCTTCTGGGGTGGGGGGCCATCAGTTCCTGGTGTGGGAGTGACACCCAGTGGAGACTGGGTGTACACTGGCAGGAACCACATACTGCAGGGGTAGAGGTGCAGTGGACATCTGTGGGACATGCATGGGAACATGCACATCCGCACGCAGATGTCATTGCATGTCTGCACCTCCGGGGGAACCACAAACAGAAAACCCTCGGGGACAGCAGCAGGATGACGCTTCCAGGGCCCCTCTCAAATGATGCCCCAGGTGTAAGCCTCAGCTGGGGCCTCTGGTTGATCTCAGTTTCTCCCCTCCCCCGGGAGCCCCATTGCAGGGGACAAACTACAGGTCACCCAGTCTAGGTGGCTTGGAAAAGATTCCAGGTGGGCAATCCAAGGGGCCAAACAATAGGTTCATCCTTCCCGAACTGAAAGGATAAACAACATTGGGGAAAAAAGTGACAAACTGACTGCAAATAAAATAAAGAAAAATTTGTAAATGCACATTAGGAAAGAAAATAAGGCTCCACTGGTCCAGGGCGAGAGTCTGGCAAGGCTCACGATTCCGGGTCTTCCACGTGGTGGTGTAATGCACCACTATCTAGCACCACTGGGCTGGGCACTTAATCTACAGTTTTAAAAACACATAATGTATTACCTGTTAAGTATTAACTTTGTGTAACTTGTCCATACCTGCCCTCCCTTACAGCCTCACTGGAAATGAATTCATACTCAATAATGCCATCCTGAGTTTTAAATAAACATCATTGACTGATTGATTGAACTGCATCAGAAATCACAGAATGTTATATTAGATGTCACAGCGTGTTACATCAGATGTCACAGGTACAGCATGGGATGGTATAGCAAATATTGAAAACTGGGTACAATGAATCCTGAAAGCTGATTGGCTGAGAGCTCATCTCAGCCATGACTAGGTCACATCCATAGTCACATTAAATAAAAAGAACTGGACAACAACTTTTTTTATTGTGCAGTATACCACTCTGCTGCTCTGCCCACTTTGCCCACACAGAACATGCCCAATAATCAATTTCAAATCAAAATTCCATAAAAAAAAAAAATCCTTTTCAAAGAAATGCCACTCTGTCATGCCCCAGTTCACAGTTCTTTTAAAACTCACATTCTGGTGCATTATCTAAACCCTACTGACACACCCACTCCTGTCAAACAACTGCAACTTCAAACCTGCTTGCAGAAACCATGGCTAAATCCCACTATTACCACCAATCCAGATTTCACTTGGCGACTTTATTTTGAAACATGCTCTCCTCTGAACACAATACCTGAAAACCCATCATAACCACTGTATCAACAGCTAAATACTAGAGCTCAGAAAGCATTGCCTACCTTCTCCCACTTTTTTCTCCGGTGATCCAGTTGCTCCCTGCATGAGTAAATGACATTCAAGCCATGGGGAGCATGCCATTTCCAGCTATAACTGTTTTAAATATAAAACTTGAAAAAAATGTGAACACAAGGATACTGTTTTCATTCAGATCTCCTCAGTTACCAAGAAGTAACGGCATAAACACAGAAAATGTATTAAACATGAGCTGACTCATGTCCGAATGTCATATTCTAGAAAATTTTTCAGAATCCTTGACAATCACTTTTGCTGATACTATTACTCTTGCTACTAAATATGCATTAAAGTAAGCCAACAAAAAGTTGGCCTGTCAGCGCAGCAGTAGGGCTACTGCTCACAATGCCAGTGACCCAGTCCAGAGACGAGCCGGGATCATCGGGGGCCAGTTGGGGGAGACTGAGTGCCCCAGAGGATGCTTTTCTCCTGTAGGGGGGCCACATACTGCAGCACTACTGCCGCTTATAGACATATGGGTGGCACAGCTGCTTGGGACACAGAGGGGGGGTGCTGTGCTGCATATCGATGAAGCTTGTGCCAGCACGCTCATGTCGAAGACCGTGGCCCCACACACACTGGCATCCCTACTAGGGCAGGGAGAACACGCAACGAATGGGGGAAACAAACACAAGTATATGCCCTTCCACCTCATAGCTGCATGAAGGTAAGTGTATCTGCCCAGAAGGCCGTACACCCACCAAGCTGAAGCAGACGGAACAAAAAGTGTAAATTTAAAAAAAATGGCATGCCAACTAGTTATGGTACATATTATTAATTACTTCCTTCCCCCCCCTTCCCTCCTCCCTTGGTATCTTCCTTGTCATGGTCACAGGAGGTGGATATCTACACAGTGAAGATGGAGGACCTGTCTTTCACATCTGCATTCTGTCTCCAAGTTCAGCGTAATGACTATGTCCACGCATTGGTGACCTACTTTAACATTGAGTTTACCAAGTGCCACAAGAAAACAGGATTTTCCACAGGTAACGCAAGCACCTCACGGAAGGATCTTTGGGTGTGTGTGGGGGAGGGTGGGACAGTGAAACAGTTTTAGTTTGGTACCAGTTTAATTGCTTGGAGAGAGAAGTAGCCTAGAACCCAATGACCAAGGCATCATCTGCCCTAGTGATCACAGTGAACTGAGGTATCCTCTCAGTATAAAAAGTCATGCAGACGGAGGGGACCGAGTGTGTTTAGGCCAGGGTTACATAAGTTAGCATTAAAAGGCTAATTGTTTATTACAGTAAGACAGCAACCATTTTAAAGTTTCTGGGTCTCTGTTTGTATTTTACTGCAGCCCCTGATGCTCCCTATACACACTGGAAACAAACCGTCTTCTACTTTGAGGACTACCTCACGGTGAGGAAAGGAGAGGAGATCTATGGGACCATCGCCATGAAACCCAATGCAAAAAACATTGTAAGTCACATTCACTTGTTATGAGATACACTGGACTAAAGACAAGCTGTTGCACCACCTCTTTGAATACACCCTGAACACCTTACTATCGTGTCAGTGTTGGTGGTTCAGCAGGTTGCACACTTGCTTCTGAAGCCAGAAGATCAAAAGCTCTGGGTTCCATCCCCACAACAGGAACTAGGGTTAAATCCCAATTCTGATACTGTAGTGCAGCATGGAGGGGGGGGGGGGTGCTGCACTCTTGAAGTGACATCCTTCAGATGAGATGTTAAACCGAGGCTCCGTCTGCCTGTTCAGGTGGATGTTAAGGATCTCATGGCACTTCTCAAAAAGTGTAGGAGAATTTCCCCAGTGTCCTGCTCAGATTTCCCCCATTCACTGAAAATACCATGGACAGCTGGTTCAGTGTCATTTGGTTTCTATCCCTTCCCCCCGGGATAAGCCTGAAAATAGGCAGAAAATTGCTTAGTCCTCCTTTTCTGGTAACCCCCCCCCCCATTAAATAGAGTAAATAAACTGTTCTATTCTAGTGTGCAGTTTCTGGTTATGTGTGCTGTGTCTCTTTTAAGCATTAAGATACTGTATGGCCAGGGGTTGTGTTGGCATCAGTATATTTAACTTTAGAAGTTTCGCGAGGTATGAGGTGAAGCCCAGTGTTTGGAAGCAGTGTGATCAGTACCGGTACAAGAAGTACGGTCATGCAATCTGTTAGACAGTACACAGGAGTGCCAGCATATAGATGTTCCCCGTGGCTTAGCCTGTTGCTCACATCCTCAGAATGCTGGATGTGGGGGATACTGAGAACTTTATTTTACGGATGTGGCGGATGGGGGGAGGGTCACAGGACCAACCAGATAAAAGCTAAATAACTTGCAAAGTAAGCACTCAGAAAATTTATATCAACTTGCCGATTCAGTGGCAGATCACCTTCAAGGTAGGTTTGTTAACCTACAAAGTCCTACATGGACTTGGTCCTGACTACTTGAAAGAGCTTCTGATTCCTTACATCCCTGTGAGACAGCTCTGCTTGCTTGACAAGGGGTTGATGGAGATTCCGAGGGTTATTTTGAGTTCATCTGGGGCTCACGCTTTTATGTTTGCTGCCCCAACCCTCTGGAACTCTCTGCCCCATCAGCTTCAGGAGTGCAGGACTGTGGGGGCTTTAAGTCGGCACTGAAAACGTTTTTATGGATTAAGGCTTTTCCTGATCTGCTGTGATTTTAATGATGTTTTAGCAAATTGTTTGTGATTGTGTGAAGCGCCTTGATAATTTGAAAGGTGCACAATAAATAAATAAATATATTGTTATTATTATTATTATAACTTAAATTTTGCTGAATCAGGACCTCACGGTGCCACAGCATTTCTACAGGGGACCTGAGAGTTTTCTTTTCACAAAGGTAATCTAACCCCTTGAGTACCTTAATGCTAATGAAATTAAAATATTGTTTTTAATTAATGTTTGTTAGTTCAAATTATAATTGTTCTATTGTACAGGAAGGTTTCCGGCAGCTAACCTTACCTTTTAGAACGTAGGTCAATCAATCAGAATTATCCATTTGCAATCACAATAACATGGTTATTTAAGGTCGGAAGGGACTCTAGGTCCATCATGTCCATCGTCGCCCCCTACTGCCTCATAAGCAGGGACCAACAAGTATGTTGTACAAACATGTACCCATTTACAGCGATTTCTCACCCACCCTTCTACCCAGGGTACCCTGTAATTCCCTTGGTAAGCAGACATTTGTCAAGGTTTACCTGGAAGGCCTGTCCTGTATTTTTTTTTTTAAATATGGCCTTTATTCAGTTTTCATGGTCAACATGCTACATTGTCATGACAATAAACATTGTTATCCAGTCAGTTATGTGCTGAGTTTTTATACAGTTCCGAGGCTGTGACATCACAGACAATTAGCAGTTCATCCCTCTACTCTCCCTTTGGTACAGGTCAGGGAGGAGGGCATCTGTTATGTTAAACATTGTTCTCCATACTGTGGGTTATTTCTATTGGGGAGTTCTGAAGAGATTAGGTTCCAGACAGAGGTATGTGGCATGGGGACGGGGACCCACCAGAGCTGGGGGAGGGCTACCAGGATTGGCAGAACCAGGGGACCTCTATGCACTCATGGTTGTATTTTGGTACTCCTGTAAAAACAGGTTGCAGTTTGTAGGTACTGCGGATTGGTGGGGTATGGGTACTAATCAAAGGTCAAGACACTAGGCCTGTCCTGTCTTTGTGGCCACTGTCTCAGCTGGTAGGCTGTTCCACAAGGAGAAAAACAGAGGAAATCTGCACTCTGCCACAGCAAGAAAAATGCTCCAATGCCAAAAATAATAGAGACTCATGGTTTAATAAACACAAATATAGCTGCAGCTCTGAAAAGCCCTGGCACTTCAGGTCTTGAACAAAACCCTTCGTCAGAGGGTGTGGCTGCTTCAAAGGTCAGCAATTAAATACATTACCAGTAGTGCATTCATTAAAGTCACTGTCACAGCAGAACGTCTTTAAACTTCTCAACAAACCACCCAGAGAAAATACATCTCTAAAGTGTCCAGTCAACCACAACATGCAAATCTATTTAAACATGAATTAATTTAAAGGCAGAATAACAAAAGCTGGAGAGGGGCTAAAAAAGCTGAAAACTAGTACAAAATATTTGCATAGGGAGTGTGGTGCTCACAATAAAAACAGTAGTGCAACTCAGAAAAATTAGGCACTCACTGCCTCGCTCCTTTAAAGAGATACCAGTAGACAACACAGTATATCAAAAGTGTAAATAATGATGTTTTTATTGTTGTGCAAACCAATTGTCAGACAGACACGCACACATCACCTGATATGTTTCGGATCTGGCTAACTGATCCTTTCTGTGGCAGCAAGAGGCGAGAAATAGTGTGTCTGTTGCTTTGTGGTGCAGATCAGTCCTAATTGTGTCATCCTCTTTTTTGTAAATGGTCCATCCAGGAAGCTGATCTCACTCCTGCTGGCATGTACTGTGACCATACCTCTCAACTTTTTGTCCCCCAAATGTGGAACATTGCCTCTCACAATGTGGAACAAATGAGCAAAATGTGAAACACTTAACTAAATCTTTACTTAAGAAGCTCAGAACATTGTTAGAATGTTTGCATTTATGTTCAGAAAGTCTGTTATTAATTGAATAATATATTTTTTGCATCATTTACTAAAGATTTCTGCTTTAAAATGTTGACACTGAATGTGGGACAAGTCCTCACAATGTGGAACAGGGAGCTTTTGTGAAGTAAAATGAGGAACGTTCCTCGTAATGTGGTACAGTTGAGAGGTATGTGTGAATCTTAGGTTAGAATTGGGGCTTTCCAAGAACAACACAAATTTATCCGGTTCACCTCTGCTATACCAACAGGATATCTTTTATATAGCACCTCCAGAGGTCTATTCCATGGTAAAAGGGGGTTAGCCTCAGGGCTATAGAAAATTTCTTTCTCCCAGTATCCCAAGCAGAGGTTGGCATAACTGGGGAAGAAAGTAGCCTCCACAGCCGTACCTTTCACCTGCAGAAAAAAACTATCCTGGAAGAGGAAAGCATTTGAGTTAAGGACCAGCCGGTCACACTCACACAGAAAAGTGATCAAACTATTGTTAAAATCAGTACTTATTTCCAACCAGTAGCATAGGGCCCTTACTCCATCATGGTGGGGTATACTGGTGTATAAGGCCTCAATATCTATTGAGACTAACCACCAGCCGTGTTCCGTCTGTAGGTCCCCCACGAAGTCCACCTCCTCTGTGGTATACCATAGGTACAATAGTAGGGACTGCACTATACCCCTAATGTTGGCATCCTGAAACTGCGAGAGTGGTTCCATCACACTACCAATACCAGTTACTATTGTGCGCCCAGGGGGATCCCCCAAACTCTTACACTGTATACTTGGGAAGGACCTAAAAAATGGCCTTTACAGTATGCTCAGCTGTAAGAAAATCATAGGCCTCATGCGTTATTATTCCTTCTTTTTATTCAGTTAACCTTTTTATTGAAATTTCTTTAAAACAACACAATACAAGGAGGCAACATCACAGTGAAAAGCAAGCAACTTGCATTAGAGCAGAAAAACGTGCAAAAACATGTGCAGGAGTATCTTGAATACCATCTACAGAGATCTAACCAATGTTGCTGCTACAAGCAAAAAATGGTGAAGGTTAGCATACTAGGCCTCAACCTGTGAACACATGTACTTCTATGAGTTATAGACTCAGTATTGCTCTGTAAATTATATCTCATGTCTTGTTAAGAAATATGTGGAATAATAATGCTGAATACCCCTGTATGATGCATTTATTGTTGCTACCTGAATGTATAATGGATGTGTTACTGCGCTATGCTTCTATGTAATTAACCCTGGGTCGCCCCTGAAAAATGGACCACCCAGTCGCAGTGGGCTTACCCAGTTACCAAAATTAAATAAATGAATAACTAAATAAATACATAAATATCCTTACAAAGTGTAGCACCAAAGAAACTTAAGGGTGTAGGTTTTTTTTTAACTCATGTACAATTAGTTTTGCTGATACTTACCCTGGTGTAGCCTAACCAGTTCACCATAAATTATCTGTGCCCTGAGAAGAGGTCAGAGCACCTGGGGATGGGCCCCCAGGTCTTGAAAAGACAGAGAGGGCTACTGTGTGAAAGAAGCATCCACAAGAAGGAAGTTTAGGGCTGTGACCTATCCCTATTTCCTGCCTAAAGAACAGGAAGGGGAGGGATTGCTGTGATTACAACAAAAAGACAAAAAAAAAAAAAAGCCTGTTTCTCTTTCATCCGTCTGGAACAGATCATCTTCCTCTAAATTTGAAAAATGTTATACTCTTTCTTTCCGCCCACTGGCATGCACATGGATATCGTTGTCTGCCAACACTGCGGGACACACTTCAATGGTCATGTCGGCTGAAGGCAGGGCCGCTGTCCCATATGCTCAGAAATATGTCACTTCAGGGCTGAGCTGCAGGAGGCATGGGGTGAGATCAGCATCCTGCATAACCATCTACAGGGAAACATTTCTTTTAGGAGTGCACCTCCACATCGCCAACACCAAACCAGCACACCTCTCCCCCAGAGAACCACCAGGCCTAGGGGGTGGCAACTGGTTGCAGGAAAAGGGGACAGAGATCAGGCAACTCTCCCAAACCAACAAAGCACTCTAAACACAGCAAATAGGTACACTCCTCTTGCGTCCATGCCATCCATAACGATGGATGCCTCTGTTCAAAAGAATGCCAAATGCAACAGAATAGCAACATAACATCATAAACAAAACCTCAACAGGAAAAACATCATAATCATAGGGGACTCCAAGATTCGTGACGTGGACCCCTACCTGAGACCAAACAAACATGCAGATGTGCAGGTCAGTTATCTCCCAGGAGCATCTGCTTGGAGGGACACTGACTGAATAGTCAACATAGTTAAAAAGGGAGAAGAGGGCTCAAACGTCCTGGTCCATCTAGGGACCAATGACCTTGCTAGCTGGTCGGTCGAGGAGGTTAGGGAGCACATTGCACAGCTCAGTGAAAAATTGGTTTTATTTTTGTCCAACATTGCATTCTCTGAGATTCTCCCTGTTTGGGAAAAGGGGAATAACAAGCAGAAAATTGGAGGGAAAGAGATAAGTGAGCGCAACGCATGGCTCAAGGACTGATGCCACACAAAGGGACACCACTTCATCGGAAACTGGGGCAACTTCTTGGAAAGGGAGTTCTTCAGATTCAATGGCCTTCACCTGACTAAAGAGGAAACCAGAGCACTGGGCCAGAAATTTGACATCCACATAGGATATTTAAACTAGCGGGAGGGGAGATGATGGTAGCTCTAGGAGAAGACACATAGAGCCTGCTGTCTCTCCCCTTCCAGCTAGCACGAAGTCTACACACTCCAGGATAGTAAAATCAGATAGCCAGGAACATAAAACCCTTTCCAGCTCTGGCATTGACCATTACAGTGGAAAGGGAGGAACCAGAAACAGGGAAATCTACAAAGGGATGAACAGTGAGATCAAGGGAGGCATGACGAACAAAGCGACACAGCAAGAGTGGTCAGCACTATGCCTCAATGCACACAGTCTGGCTAACAACGTCTGACCTCACTGCGACAATAGCTGAGGCAGGACTAGACTGGGTGGACATAACCGAAACATGGTTCACAAATAATCTTGGCTGGGAAGTGACTATCCTAGGGTACAACTTGTTTAGGAGACATAGGACTGGGAAAAAGGAAGGGTGTAGCTATTTATGTTAAGGATACCATCAATGCTACAGAAATGCAGCAGGCACTAGGGAAAACATAGGATCTATGGATCACAATAGGGGCCGGAAGCTGGAAACCCATTTGAGTAGGAATAATCTACAGATCCCCAAATCAGGAGGAAGCCAGGGATAAGGAAATCCTGGAAACCATCTTCCAGATGTTAGGCAAAGGGGACATGGTGCTGGTGGGGGACTTCAATCTGCTGACATAGATTGGAATACCCACACAGCAGCATCACAGAAGAGCAGGGAATTCCTAGTCACACTACAGGAAGCAGGTCTAAGTCAACTAGTCACATCACCCACAAGGGGTAACATGGTTCTAGATCTAATATTCACAAATAGCAATAGGGTTATGGGTGTTGAAGTAGGGAACCACCTGGGCAACAGTGATCATAACACGGTATGGTTCAGGGTAAAAAGGACTGTAGACTCCACACACTCCAAACTGAAGGTCCTTGACTTCAGGAGGGCAGACTTCACAAACATGAAGACCTGCCTAAGAGACAAACTTAGTAACTCAACAGACGAGAGCACTGAGGAATATAGAAACATAGAAACATAGAAGTTGATGGCAGAAAAGGACCGCAAGGCCCACCCAGTCTGCCCATTTCTTTTTCTACCTTATATTGGACAAAGTTGAAGGATGCAATAACCATGGTCACATCACAATGTTCCCGTCAGGTTAGTAAGAACAAAAGGAGGGAAAAACCCACTATGATTTTCCAAGGAGGTGGCAACCATGGTGAGAGAAACGAGCATAGCCTTCAGAAAGTACAAGGAGTCAGAGAACGAGGCAGACAAAACATAGTATAAACAGAAACTAAAAGAGACAGGGAAAGTGATAAGAAATGCAAAGGCTCAAACAGAGGTTAGGATAGCTCAGGAAATAAAAGAGGGTAACAAAACCTCCTACAGGTACATACGTGAAAAAAGGAAGACCAAAGGGGGCACTGTTATAATCACAAAAAAAGATGGACAAACCACAGAGCAAGACACGAAGAAGGCAGAGGCACCCAATGAGTACTTCTGCTCAGTCTTCACACAGGAAGCAGATGGTAATGGACCAACAATAGGCATAAAGAAGTGTCCGATTGAAGGAATAGACAGGTACCTTCCCAGAGGAAAGGGTCCTGGAGGAAATAGACAAGTTAAAGGTAGATAAAGCTATGGGGCCAGATGGGATACACCCAAGAATACTGAAAGAACTAGGGAGGAACTAGCAGCCCCTTAGCAGTGCTCTTCAACAAATCATTAAGGATCAGGGAGGTGCCGGAGGATTGGAAAAGTGCAACAGTAGTACCACTCCACAAAAGTGGAAGCAAGGGACAGCCAGGTAACTACCGTCCGATTAGCATAATATCAGTCATGGGAAAACTGATGGAGTCCCTGCTGAAGGAAAGAATCATAGCTTGCACTGTCAATGGTAAAAAGTATACCGGCTTTATTATGCACATATAAACAACAACAAATTATAGACGTACTCACATTTAGAACACACAAAGCGGAAGTTGCTGTCCAGTGTTGGAGCAAAAAAACAAAACAAGTATAAACACACAAAAAATGATTCCAAAGCAAAAATATATGGAATGGCAATATTCTGTCTGTTATTGCAATTCCATATAGTGTTGCTTTGGAATCATGGTTCATTTTCTTTGCATTTATATTTGTCTCTATAGATTTTGCAGACGGCATGTTGTTCCCTTTCTCATTGTTTTAACCTTTCATCATCGTTGACCTTTTTACTGAACTGAATTGCACTTTGCTATTGACACTCCAGTAAGACAACTACTATCCTATTTTTAAGTCCACTCATGCCCCTCACCAAACTCCTGTTCTCACCCTTGTTTTTTTCCTTATACTAACATTGTGGATTCAACATTTCACTTTAGTTTTCCCCTAAATACTACCCCCCCAGCTGTTTTATCACCTGTGCAGCTTATGGGTCCTGTCCTCATTCCCTCTCTGGCCACTTCTGACATTATGGGAGCATTTGGTCTATAAATATGGATATAATAGGATCCAGTCCATATACATTTATACTAATTTTCAGTATTTGTGACACTGATTGTTGGCAGCCTTAAGTTAGCACTGTCAGTAGCTGCCTGTTTTCATCTCTACCTCTTTGTCCCTCTCCAGTTTTTTTTTTATTCTCTCTTTAAATTCATTCATGTTTAAATATATTCTGTAGTTCACTGGACACTTTAGAGATGTATTTTCATTGGGTGTTTTTTTGAAAAGTATAAAGACAATCTTGACTGTTGCTTTACTTGCAACATTGACTTTAATGAATGCACTAATGGTAATGTATTTAAATGCTGACCTTTGAAGCAGTAGCCACACCCCCTGACAAAGGGTCACATTCAAGATCTGAAGCACCAGGGCTTTTTGGTGCTGCAGCTCTGTCTGTGGTTATTAAATCGTAAGTCTTTATTATTTTTTGCACTGTAATGTTTTCCATGCTATGACTCATACCTCTCAACCTTTTGGCCCCCAAATGTGGAACATTGGCTCCTAAAATGTGGAACAAATGAGCAAAATGTGGAACACATAATCAAATCTTAAGCCAAGAAGCTTAGAACACTGTTAAAATGTCTGCATTTATGTTCAGCAAGTCTGTTATTAATTGAATAATATATTTTTTGCATCATTTACTATATATTTTTGCTTTAAAATGTTAACACTGAATGTGGGAAAAAGTCCTCACAATGTGGAACAGGGAGCTTTTGTGAAGTAAAATGAGGAACGTTCCTCGTAATGTGGTACAGTTGAGAGGTATGCTATGACTGAGTGCAGATTCCATCTATGATTCTTTGTTGCAAGTTTGTGTAATCTGCACTGACTTCAGTGCTGTGAGTGCATGGTTCCTTGTGCATGTCTAGGCTGTTCCATGGGCTCATGGCCCTCTAGCAGAAGAAATACGTCTCAATGTTACCCCTGAATTTACCACCTTGGATCTCCAGGGCGTGTCGCCATGTCCTGCTGGAGCATACAAGATAAAACAATTCTCTTTGTTCTACCTTGCCAGTACCCTTCAGTATCTGGAAGAGTGAGACCATGCGCCCCCATTAGCCATCTTTTCTCCAGGGTGAGTATGCTGGAACCTCCAGTTACTCTTCAAAGCATTTCTACAAGATACCCCTGTTAATTATGGTGGCTCTGAGTTGCACCCCCTCGACTGTTTCATTGCTCTTTTTGTCTTGGGGAACCCCAGGACTGCACACAGTACTCCAGGTGGGGTCTGACCACGGTCTTGTAAAGTGGCAGAATTACACCTCCTGCTTGGTTGGTTACCCCAAATGCACCCCAGCATTCTTCTGGTTTTCTTGACAGCAGCTAAGGACATTGCTTGCCATGCTTTAGCCCCTTGTCTATTATAACCTTAATGTCCATTTCCTTCTCCACTGCAACAAGAGAAGCCCCTCACAGTGTGTAGATCATACATATTTTTCTGCCCCTCCCCCCATGTGGAACACCATGCATTTGACTACACTGAATCTAAGACTCTAGGAGCCACAACAGTAACCCAGCTTGTTTAGGCTCTCTTCAGGTGTGCCCCCATTCTGAAGGGGGTCACCATGCTGACCAGCTTACTGTCATCAGCAAACTCCAGCAGTCCACTGCAGACTCCACCTCCCAGATCATTGACGAAAATATTGAAGAGCAGTGATCCCAGCACTGATCCCCAGTGGAGGCTGCTGAGTACCCCTCTACACCTCAAGTATGGCCCGTCAATCCCAACCCCCTGATTTCTGCCCCCAAGTCATTTACCAATCTGCGCTGTGTATGCATCACTGTGCATGCACTGTATACTGCACCGGTGTACTCCTACCTGAAGTTTATTATGCTCCAGAGTCAAAGGCCTTGCTGAAGTCCAAATAATTGATGTCTATAGCCCTGTCCCTGTCCAGCTCTCTGGTCATCTCAAATAATGGGATCTGGTTCATTTGGCATGATCTGTCCCTCTTAAAATCATGTGGAAAGGGAGTGAGAACCTTGGCCTTAGTCAAGTGGTCCATTATTCTGTCCCTTTGATAATGGCTTCCAGGACCTTGTCTAAAACTACTATAAGGATGACCAGCCTGTAGTCGCCCAGGTCCAACCTTGCCCTTTCTTTTTATTTCAGACTACTGTGCTTTGTCTTCCTGCAGCCCAATCAGCCCCCATCAGTCCCTGCTGCCCCTCCCAACCCAGTTAACTATCATCTCTGGGACTTGCCTCCACCTCACGGTTCCCTTATAGATGACCCCCCATGGGAATGGCTGGTGGGGGGGGTTGGTTCATTTACTTTCCTTGTACAGAGTTGCAGTGTCAGTTGGTGAAGTAGAGAGTCCAGTTAGAAGGGCAGAGCCTGCGGTGGATGGCATCCTGCTTTGGTTGGGAGTTTTCCATTTTCCATCCTGCCCCCTGACATCAGGAAGGCCCTGGCCGACACATAGTGTCATGCCACCAATACCCCCCTCCCTCAGTCCTTGGTTCCAGCTTCAATGCCACCTGTGGTCACCCAGGGAGACCAGAAACCCTCCCAACCCTGAGGAGGTGAGCACCCATGGGATACTCAGCCACCCTTCCCCAGCTGGCCCTTTGAAAACTCAGGCTTGTTTCCAAACCCAGATCATTGGCATTGTAAGTGGTAGCGCTACCACTGTGCCAGCGGGCCAGCTATCCTTGCCCCTTCTTAAAGATGAGGGACCACATTGGTATTTTTCCAGTTGTCTGGCACCACACCTGTATAGACTCATGAAAGATTACTCCAAGAGGCCTTGCCAATAGGTCTTTTATCTCCACTGTAATGCTGTGGTATAGTCCATTGACCCCTAGGTATTTACCTGGCTTGATCTTTACCAGGTAGTTAGCTACCTAAGCAGTCATGATGTCAACATGCTGCATCATGAGCACTTCCCAGGGTCCTTTAGTGAGGCCAAATGAAGTATTAACTCAACATCTCGGCTAGTGCCCATGGATAATGCACAGGGTTTCCCTTCCCTTGTTCTCAGTGGCCCCATCTCCTCCATCTTTCTCTTTCCAATGATGTACTGGAAGAAGGCTTTGATGTTTTCTATAGCTCCAACTGTTATTCTGGCTCCCACACCCTCTTTAACATAGACCCTCTTTAACATAGAGAAAGAAAGAGGGAGGGAGGGAAGGAGGAGGGATCTTAAAGTACTGTTCCATTTTTGTGAGCTAGCCCAGTGGCACTAAGGGTTTAGGCATGGGACACTACACCTTGCACCACACCGGTGACCCGGGTTCAGAATGTGGACTCGGGGCATCAGGGATTGGCCAGGGTGGGAGAGGCTTGAGCATCTGAAGGGACTGCTCTCCTCTCCCGTAGAGGGAGGATCATAGCACGCAGTGCTTGCCTGGCCCCTAGTGTCAGCTGGGGTCAAGGCAGCTGGGACTGTCTAAGATGGAGACATGGAGCTGCCAACGTCCCATGAACAGAAGCATGCATGGGAGCATCTGGGCGGTATTGCACGCTCATCCTCAGGGGCCAGAAAACAACTGAAAAATGGAGGTGCCCTGAGTGGCAGCTGACATCCAGCCAACCCGTAGCCCTGTACCTGACGAAGGCCCAGGCCACACTGCTTTGCGCAAAAGTAAGCCCTTTAAGGGGTGATAGAGTGGCTGGCATCTGGTGGGCTGCTTGGTGGCCAGGGGGAGAAATATCACTAACTGGATAAAAAAAAAACTGTTCCATCTTTACTGACCTTTCAGTAAATTCAGTGGGTGTTTCTGACGTACGCACTGGTGGTAAGTCCATTTTAGAATGACACCATTAAACAGTAAGGGATGACAGGGTGTGCATTATTGTGGGGTAATGTCATACCTCAGGAAATGATGTATAAGCCAAAGATGAGTCCCTTACACATCCGAGAAGTGCCATTATCCCATAATTATGCACACCCTGGAGTTACTTATTGTGATAATAATCGAGCTGCCATAATTTTCAATGTTATATCCCGAGTAATTAGGATTAGAAAGTTAAGCACTTCCGAGCTGTGCTGTTGTGTTTGAATAATGCAGTCATGAAATCCCACTTGACCAATCACGTCTTCCTTTCTCTCTCCATATTATTGTGCATTGTCTTACATTCCACGTCTGCTTTGAGAAGTATGAAATGTATTTCTTATCTGTTTTATAATGTTTGGTGCTGTATTACCTGCCTGTTTTGCTTTTATTTCCATGTACCTTTTCTCCCAGGACATTCCTGGAAACTCAGCCAGCCTTTCCTAGTAAAATAAATAACAAGCAGTTTATGCCCTTTCAGTTGTGAAGTTCTGCAATAGAACATGGATGCATAAACTGCATCACATGGTTCTGAAGTGATCTTTTCACACCAGTTTGTGAGTCAGAAACACTGAGTGATTTAATAAAAGACCAATAAAGATGGAACAAAGAATGGGAGCCAGTATTTATAACAGCATATACAGGAACAAAGCACATACTGCACAGCTTCAGTGCAGTTCTTCAAACACAGGGGCCCAGATATTCAAACTGCGCCAGGCTGTGGCGCAAGCTCGGGCGCAGCTCAACTGGGCGATATTCAATGGAGATGTGCCATGGCTCAGCAGCATTGAATATCGCACCCTGGTCACCCCCAGTGTGCATGGTGCAGTGGCACTGTGCCAACACAAGTGGCCAGAGTGGAGCATTGGGATGCGCTAATGCAAGTGCCATTGCGTCATGCACAGCAACCGCGATATTCAAAAGTTGACATGCAAATGGGGCCATAATGTATGCAAGGCGCACATGGGACCATTTGTATGTCATTATGGCCCCATTTGCATGCAGGTGCGCCGATCCCCGATGACTTGCGCCTGGTGGTTACTGCCGAGCCAGCAGCCATTCAAGACCGATGCCCTACACAGCCCGATCGCGGGCATTTGTATTAAAAAAATAACTATTATGTCAATATCTCTGGTGGTCCAGTGGACGCTATCTGCCCGATCGCGGTCATATGTATAAAATATTAAACTTTCCAATATCCCTGGTGGTCCAGTGGACCACTATCTGCTAATCGCATGACATCTGTATAAAAAATAAATCCAATGTCCCTGGTGGTCTAGGGTACCCCCTCCCACCAGCCCACTGGCCCACGCCGCTCCCCGGTCAGCGGCGGGTGGCAGCACCACCGCCTGCCACCCTGCACGCCCGCCAACTGACACCGTCGTAGGGCTGCATTCCCATTGGTTCCTGGCGTGAGCCAGACGTGCAACCCATACCGTGCTACTTACATATCTGGAATGTGTAGTACGGTATGGTTGCATGCCCATTGGCTCACGCTTGTGAACTAATGGGAATGCAGCCCCACCGACGGTGTCAGTTGGCGCGGCGCAGGGTGGCAGGGTGGTGGTGCTGCCACCCGCCGCTGACCGGGGAGCGGGCGGTGGGGCTCAGTGGGCGGGTGGGAGGGGGTACCTTAGACCACCAGGGACATTGATTTATTTTTTATACAGCTGTCATGCGCGATTATAGATAGTGGTCCACTGGACCACCAGGGATATTGGAAAGTTTAATATTTTATACATATGACCGCGATCGGGCAGATAGCGGTCCACTGGACCACCAGGGATATTGGATTTATTTTTTTATACAGGTGCCCACGATCGGGCAGATAGCGGTCCACTGGGCCACCAGGCATATTGGATTTCTTTTTTATACAGATGCCCGGGATCGGGCAGATAGCAGTCCACTGCACCACCAGGGATATTGGACGGAATTCTTATTTTCATTTAAAAATGCCCATGATCGGGAAAGGGGGGGCGCCGCCAGGTGCAGCCGGAGCTCGGGTGACCACCCACAGATGGCAGCTGATGTGTTGCACCCTGCAATGCGGCAGCTCACCTGTGGGTGGCCATAAGTTGTTCCCTTTTTTTTTGGATCAACTTTGTGCTGGCGCAAGTAGGGGTTGTGCATGCATGGCTCTGCATATCCCGGGCTGAATATCGGGCTGTGCCCAAGGTATGCATGGGCCGCCCCCCTCGCCTGCATACATTACTGATGCTTCATGGGATTGGGATTTGTGCCGCATACTTTTCCCTTTTGAATATCGCACCAGGGCACATCAGTGGGTTGTGCATGGTGCAAGACTGTTGCGCCATGTGCAACCCTTTTGAATATCTGGGCCAGGGAGTTTAAGTAACTTGCTTAGGTCACCCCAGTGAATAAGTGGGGTAAAGAGAGTTTAGGGACAGGATTTTCAAAAGAATCCATCTGCAATCTGCCAGTCACTATTTTCTGGTCCTGGGGCTCTTTCTCATTTGAAAGAGACTCACCTCCTGCACCCTGTTCTCTCTTGTGAGGTATTTGCCTATCATGTCCCCTCCCACTCACCTCTCATCCAGGGTGTACATGTTGAGATCCCGCAGTCTCTCTCTATAAGGCTTATGTTGCAACCTTTGCACCATTTTAGTTGCTCTCCTCTGGACTGGCTCTACGTTATGTGTTTCTTTTCTGAGGTGCGGCCTCCAGTGCTGGACACAGTACTTCTGATGGCGTCTCACTATCGAGCACTATAGTGGCAACACCACTTCTCTCCTCCTGCTGGAGATACCTCTCCCTTTGCATACTCTGTCACACTGCCCTGCAACTTTGAGGTCATCAGATATGATACGTTCAGATGCATTTAGGAGGGTACAGGCACAGTATATATCTTCATCCACGTCTGACCTTTTTGACCTCCCCAGGTATCCAGACTCACAATTCTATACTTTAACCTTTAGGTTACAGGGTCTGTCACAGTATGTGAGCTGATTAAACCTTTGACACTCCAAGGTGTCCCAGGGTAAGGTTCATAGTGGTGTACCATCATCTGATGCCATTACTCTGAATTTGGACCCACCTGCTTGCATCTCATCCCTTGGCATTTCATTCTAAAATGTGCAAATAGCATTTTCACATGTGTATCCAAATTTTTGAAGTATTTTATTTATTTATTTATTATTTATTAAGTTCTCGAATTACAATACTGATGAGTCAGAGACTCTTTTAAACAGGTTCCACGTCTGTTTCAACAATACAGTACATACAGAGAATGCCTGAGAGTCAGAGGCTCGTTAACATGGGTGTAACATCAATTATAACAATGCATAATATACAGGGCAAAGAGAGAGCCATTCAGTAACCAATGTGACATCCTGCAAGTAGCAGTAGGGAAGTTGATAGTAAATTGGGTAGAACACAGGCTAACTAAGATTTAAACTGGGGGTCACTATTACTGTCAAGAGTGAGACTAGCAGGATTGCTGGTAGTGAGGGCAGCCAGGGGTTGGCTCTGTCCAGTGGTAGAAGCAGCCAGAAGTTGTCTTAGATGAAGAGGGGTAGTCAGTTAGAAACTCAGGCCGGCAGGCCTGGGTCAAAGGGTGGGGGTGAATGGATAGGTGAGGGAGATGAGGGAGAGGCAGTGGGGTTAACACGTAGGGTTATATAGATAATGAAGAATCTGAGGGACTGCTGTCCTCCTCTGGGGAAGGGTTAGTGTGGTGCCTGGCATTAGCCTGGCCGCTAGCGGTAGCTGGGGGACTGAGCATGGGGACTGCAACTCAGGGAGCATGGGGGAGTGGGAGCCATGTGACATACTGTGTACAGGAGCGTACTCAGTGATCCCTATGATGGTATTGCACACCCTTCCACCCCTTGGGAGACTGAATCGGTGAAACACAAAATCACCATGGCTAACAGGATGACTTCCTGACCCTTTGCAGACCCTCCACTGGCTACCTTGGCATGGCTCCACCAGTTCTGATAGGTGGGTTGAACATAGCTGTTCCTCACCCTGCCAAGGGGTTGGGGGAGTCATGAGGGACTTTGGAGCCAGTAAGTCTGGGAAACATCAAGTGGGTGAGGGCTGGGTTGTTTGGGGAGAAGAAAATACAGCAAGGTGGGGAGAAAAAGGTACATTCACAGCTGCTGCAGGACCAAGTGCTGTTTGAGGAGAAGCTTGAAAGGACCAAGCTTGGGTACCCCTACCGTGTTGATAGGGAGGTCATTAAGCCAGCTAGGAGCCCAGTAGCTGAAGGAACATTGGGCTTGGGTGGTGTGCCAGAAAGAGACATGGAAGTTCTGTCTGGAAGCACTCCCAGTGCTATGTGAACATGGGACATGTGCGAGAAGGGCTGGAAGTTTGGGGGAGTTAGGACCATACTAATTTTCTTTGCATATAAGCAGGTGTGGTATTGGATTCTATCCCTAAGGTTCAACCAATTAATCCTGGAGTTCGGACTGGTTTTGTGGAAATGAAAATATTTCCCTGGTTCATAATTTGCAAGTCAATACTTTAGAGATAATTGCTTTGACGCCACAGCAGCTGCATATGTTATGGTGTAAAAACTGAATCTAAAATCTAAAGTAAATGCTAAAGCAGACTCCAAATGTGGAGAAAGGGGTTACTGGTAAAATACCAATTCTTTTGAAAAATATTCATCAGTTTTAACTTCTATGTCTGCCAAACTGAGTGTCCTCTACTTTACTTTTTCCCTTTATTGTGGTGCTTTCACCATATATTTGGATGTCAAATACTTACAGAACGGATTCAACCTCTGGCTGGCCCACCCACATAGCAGTAGGGTTACTGCTTGCGGTGGATTGACCTGAGTTTGGGAACAAGCTCAGGATGTAAGAAGGTTGGCCAGGGCAAAGAGAATGGAGCATCTGAGGGACTGCTATCCTCCTCCAGAGAAGGGTTAGTGCGGTGCCTGGCATTAGTCTGGCCACTAGCGGTAGCTGAGTGGCTGAGCACTGGGACTGCAACTCAGGGAGCATGGGGGAGTGGGAGCCATCTGGCATATTGTGTACAGGAGCATATGCAGTGATCCCAATGATGGTATTGCACACCCTTCCACCCCTTGGGGGACTGAATCAGTAAAAAAAAATCACCATGGCTAACAGGATGACTTCCTGACCCTTTGCAGACCCTCCACTGACTACCTTGACATGGCTCCACCGTTCCTGATAGGTGGGTTGAGCATAGCTGTTCCTCACCCTGCCAAGGGGTTGGGGGAGTCATGAGGGACTTTGGAGCCAGTAAGTCTGGGAAACATCAAGTGGGTGGGGGCTAGGTTGTTTTGGGAGAAGGGAAGACAGCAAGGTGGGGAGAAAAAGGACTAATAGCAAAATGGAGCTAACCAAAGTCCTTCCTTCTCCAGACATGTTTGACTTCTGCAGGTAGTGTTGTTTTTTTCACTTTTGTTCTGATATATAATTTTGTGTGCTTTTCTTACAGCGTGACCTAGACTTCACAATAGAGCTGGACTTCAAAGGGCAGCTGTGCGAATCTTCTCTGTCTCATGATTACAAAATGCGTTAAGAGCAGTGTGCTGAAAAAAAAACTGTCTCAAACCTGCCGCATTTCAGGCTGGTAAACTCAGTTCCCCTGATGGGGAAGACTAGAAGGATCCCAGCCAAATGGAACAGGGTTAGGCCATCTCGCTGATGTCCAGGAAGAAAAAAAATGAAATACTTTACTGAATCATGTGAACTCATTTCATCAGGTGCCAGCATTGTGCACCATTCAGATGCTGTTGCATTAGAAATGACTTGCGGTATAAACGTAAAGGCCTTCTGGAAACGTATGTTATAGTCTGAGTGAGGATATACAATAGCTAGAAAAGCTGAGCAAAGGATTTGCCTGTGAGTCCACAATTCTTCCAGGATTTTTATATTTGCATGCGTCCAAAACTGAGTACTTGGTTTTCTTCTATAGTACACACATCTACATGATTATGTAATTATTAATTGCAAAATATTAGATTGATGAATGATCACACAGCATTAGCGTTACCATAACTTCATTACTCTCTCTTCAAGCATTAGTGTATATATTTTTTGTGCTCAGAGAGACAGTGCCAAACTTCAGGAACTGCCAAAGCTGCCTCATATGATTGGTCAGATTCAGAGGAACTCCACAATACAGGTTCATCAAAGCTTGGGGGACTTACCCTAACACAACACTTCCCTACTTTGGTTGCTTTGTGTTTCATACCTAACTCTTGCATTTATATAATGTTTTGCAATTAATTTTCTCACTTTTTTGAAAAGACAGATAACAAAACATACATACATACAACTTTGGACTAACAATACTGGCTGAAATACGTTTTAATGACAAAAAGTTCCTGAACTGACATTAGCCTGGTTAGGGACAATCAGTCCCTGGAAATATGTCAGCAAATGAAAACAGTTTCCATTTGCACATACATTAAGAAAAATGTTTGCAAGTGACAAACCTTTGATGGAACTATTCACTTGTGACCATATTTTTAAAGCATTAGCAAACAAACATTTTTGTTTGCACACATATTGAAAAAAGTTTGTAAATTACATGACTTCTGTAGTTACAATTAACAAAGTAACTTGTAAAAAGAATTTTCAAACATGTATGCATAGAATCATGACCATAACAAACTTGGCAAAATATAGATTAGAGGTGTGGGAGGTAGGAGTTTGAAATCTGAATAATTTCTTTAGTTAAAATGTTTGTATGTTACATTGCTTTCATAGGTACAACTGGCAAAGCAACTTGCAAAAATAATTTGATAACATATTATTACTATACATGTGTGAATAGAAATATGGCCTTTACAAACTTGGTAAAATATGGATTACAGGTTTGGGAGGTGAAAGAGGGGCAATATTGGCTACCGAAGGGATGGCCTTTTGGTAGCCATAATATAATTTTTCTTTTCAAATAAAATGCACAAATCAAAACTGTTTACAGATTGTGTTCACACATCTGTGAACATATTATTGTGAAAGCGTTTTCTACGCTACTCTATGCTTTTGTGAATGGAAAATAACGGTTACAAAATTATAGCTAATCCATTCTGTGCATGTACAGAAATGTAACTTCCAGATTGATTTAGTTCAGAAGCTACAGATTGATTTAGTTCAGAAGCTACTTAGATTTTTAATTTCTAAACACTGAAAGCATCACCCTGAAAGTTCCAGACTTCAAATCACAGTTGTTTTTGAGTTATAGATATAAAAACACAAAAGTCAAAGTATATCAGCACAAAAGCACTGGCAATAAAGCTAGCTTTAATAGAAATGTAAAATTACACATATTCCCATCATGGAAACCATCATGGGAAGTATATATAAATCACCATGAACGTCTAAACATCTATTTTCATTTTCCACAGATGTCCCTACTTCTGTCTCTTTCTCCTACATTTGTCACCTCTCAGCCTTCTTACTAGGCCCTGTTAATTAGTCCCCACATGAGGACTCCTCAGCTCATTCACTCCTGCTATGCCTTTTCATACCCATCATCACCTTTTTGTTTTCCAGATTGTTTTCTCACTTTGCTTATTATCAATTTTTTCATCTAAAGCCTCCCCATTTTCATTCCTCGCATATATGTATATCCCTTATTTCACCTTACCTCTCCACTAACATTGATTTTTTTTCTCTTGTAGATAATTGCTGAAGAAGACTTATGGTTGAAATGTCAATTCTAACTCTATTTTCTATTTTCAGTGTGCATTTAATGTTACCATTTTGTTTTGTTTTCAGACCACATGCTAATGCAGCACCTTGTTTTTTGTTCTTACATATTATGGGGATGTGCGTAATTTTACAAAAACATAAAATGAATGCATGACAACTTTCAGGTCCCTAGATTCTCATCCCTACTGTAACTCTAGTGGCAGTACTGTGCCACTGTAATATAGATTATACATGTGCGGTACCTGTATAGAAAGGCTGAGTAGGCACTTTAATGTTGACACCTATGTTTGCACCTTAATGGCTTGGCTGCCATTCAGAAGATTTGCCTAAAATATGCCATGTGCAGAGTCAATATCAGAATCTCTGGATCCTGAAAGTTTTGTAACAATCAGTTCAGTGAGTGCAAAGTTCTAGAAGGTTCAAAACATATAAATCCACCAAAACTAAGATAATTTTTTTGCTCATCAGTACCTAAAAAAAATCATCAATACCTAAAAAAGAGATAGGATATGAAATCTGAAACTTTCAGTTTTTATAAGGTTTTTGAGATATATGTAAAAATGTGTTTTGTATTTGAGCATGTCTGGTAGTGATGAGGGATGTTCTAAGGAGAAGCTAATTTTCGTGAAAGCATTTTTTATGGTTTCACCGGTTAAAATTTTGTAAGGTAAAAAAAATTAGATTTCATGAGTGTTAGTGGTCAAGAAACCATATGAAACAAAAAAATCTCTGTGCACTGAAAACTGAGGTAAAGGGGTGATCAGGATTCTTAGTAAAAACCGTGTTTCAATAACAGCACAGCCAAAATTTGAGTAGGATCAACAGCAGCGCACACAACAGCACTGAGTAAAAACAGCACCTGTACAGACTGCACTGGAACTGGGATTCATAGATGTTGGTGGGTGGGCAGACTGCTGAAAGGTACTGGGAGCTGCTTCAGGTAAGACAGGACACTGCTCTGCATTATGTCAGGTTTGAGGGAGAAAGGCAACTTGGGTGGGAGGTCCATACAGATATGGCGAAGTAAAACTTCACCATCAAAGTAACAAAATTTGCCACTTCACAGAGCTTCTCAAAACTTCAACTTCACTCAAGGTGTGTTGGACAACCTTAGGTGGGGGGGCTTCTGCACCCCCCCATGTGTGGGGCTTTGGCCCCTGCACTCGCAATACTATAATTATACATCCACAGAGACTGAACTAATTTGGGGAAAAAAAGAAAGTAGTAAAGACAGAGTTCCACCCTGGGACTGAACAGCAGTCAGGCGTACCTCATGCACTCACAGCCTGTTCCTCTAATCCCAACCCCACGGAGCCAGCACACTGACACTCCACACACTAATTCACTTATCCTGCTTGGCACAAGTGAAAACAGTTACCAGTGGAGTACTAAATCTAGAAGCAAATGATTTGATACCTTTTAATAGACCAACATAGATGTAACAACAAGAACAAAGTGCTCTACTTTCGGACCAACCAGTCCTTCTTCAGAAGCTAATGGCAGTTGTTTAGAAAATATAATACTTATAACAGCTAGATCATGCAGAAAAAAACAGAAAAAAATCCCCATTGGTTTAAAATGCTCATTTAAAAAATACAGAAGATGATCTCAGAGAAGTTTAACAGTACCATACTGCCTTCAACCAGGAGGGTTCCTGGGTCAAAGGTGCTTGGTGGAACTCACATACCAAAGAATCCTACTGCATATAAATTTAATTGACATAAGATAACACTGCTGAAGCAGATGACTCTTAAATCAAGCTATGAGTGTCACAGTTTGTATAAGGATGTGATTCCTGAAAGGCAACCCCCACCCAGATTAAAGACAAACTAAGATTGTCTTAGGGCTCCAAGAAGTTTCAATGCCTGCATTATAGACAAGAATTTACCAGTAAAGGTGTCTTAAAAAGATCAGTGCACACTGTATGATGGGTAAAACCTAACTGTACTCTCAAGCTAGATATAAGGCCCAAGAAATTTCAAAAACCTCTAGTGTAGTGACAGGACTGTATAAATGATAATTTAAATATAAATTGACAATATTAGTGTCAAACAAAAAACTGTAGTCAAGGAACCTCAAGGAATTAAGATCATGTAGCCTGATATGTACTGATGTCAATATACATTGAGAATGTAACAACTTGATGTACCACAAGTGTCTAAGGAATCTGAAAAGGAGATAAAAATGTAATTTCTCTCCTCCTCTTCATACAAACAACACACCCTGCCCCACCCCACTTCACCATAATGTGGGTGGTTGGGGATACCTAGCTTTAAGGAGATGTTCTTTCTCTCTCTCTCTCTCTCTTTCTCCCCCTCCACCAATATATGACAACCCACCTCTCCCTCGGGGCTGAAACAGCTTTTAGAGAGGTGTCTGTCCTTGGGTATTCACTGCCACCAGCTGGACTTTCCTTCTGGCACCTCTTTCAAGTGTACAAACTTGAATAATCAAATGTGCAATTGCACAAGTTAAAATCTGGTAGTGTGTCTCTCTCGGGTGGCAGATGCTACACAGAGTTTACCTCAGCCAGTGGAAACCAAATATTACCTTAGAAAAGTGACATCACAGTCACAACTGTTGAGCAAATAAATAGCTTTTACTTAACAGAAAGTGCACTGAGCATTTACAGGATATATATTTACAGCACAGGAGAATAACACTCATACAGGAAAAGTAAACAAATGTTTTTAAATAACAGATGGCAAAAGAAGAAGGCTATTACTGAAATATGCTATCACTAAACTTACCCTTCCCTGTCCTTACAAGAGAGAGTGGACCCTGTTCTAACTGCCAGCTCCCATGGACATAGCTACAAGGTAGACTCCAAACTTATGTTTCCCCTCCCAGCTTCCAAAGCACAAGAGTGGAGTACTGTAATGTCCATGCTGTTATTCACCAGTAGCTGTTTTCACTTTCGCTGTTTTCACTTCATGGTTTTTATTGCGCTGTTATTGAAATGTGCTTTTGACCGGCTACCATGATCAGTGATTTGAGTGGTCAGCTTTTGTTTTATTTTCTATTTTTGCACAATTTCTTCTCACCAGCTGCCAGCTCCTACTTCCATCTGCTCAAGCCCATTTGCCCACTGTAGGAGTCCTCTGATGCTCCAGCTCACTGCTAGTCTCTGCTCAACATCCCCTCCGGAATCCCTGACTGCAGCTCACAGCTTGTCCCCCATGGGTTGGCCCACTGGCTTCCCCAAGCTGGGAGGAGAATACTTCACTTAATGGTCATGGCCTGGGAGGAAGAGCCAGCAAAGCATGGGAAGAACTGGAAGTGGTTGACATATTAGTGTAAAAGGAGGATTCCTTGGTATTTTTATTCATAGATATTGCCATTTTTTGCTGTAAATATCAATTTTAAAATTCACAAGTGATAAAACCATAAATATTTTTATGGTTTCTTGAGTTAGATTTGGACACTCATGTGCATGGTTTCGTCATTTATTTTTGGTCTTGTGACAGTTTGAAATGCAGTTAATGATTGTGTAGGAACAATTTGAAAATAAGGTGGATTTCACAGCTGTAATGTATGTGTTTAACAGTTTCAGTTGTCTGGAGGATTCTTTTTTGATGTGTTTTGTCAAACAATGGCTCGTTTTGTTTTAAAAAGCACTCGCTTGATGCACTTCCCAAGCCCCCATTTGTTTATGTATTAAGGACTTTACCAGTCCTTGTTTACAAATTTTGTTCAGCATAGTTTTCTTAGGGAAGGATTTATAAATCCTCATATCAAGGAGCTGGCTAACAGATCACTTTCCCTTCCTGGTACACAGTCTCTAAAGCTCCAGTGTTTTGTAATGTATACGTTTGTGGTATGCAGGGGCGTACTCAGTTGATCTCAATGTGAACAGGCTTTCCTGGGCTTTTTTAGCATTTTAGAGGTTCACTGGGTTTAAATCTATGCCGCCGCTCCACTAACAAGGCTCTTGTAAGTTGTGCGGTGGCACGGATTTAAATCCAGTGGACCTCTAAAATATTTTTTAAAAAAGGAGGCTAGATACTGTCAGTGGGGTTGGGCATGCCCACTGATCCCTTCAAACATCGACTGGTGAGAGGGGAAATATTGGTGGTGGGGCTGGACACTCACCACGGATCCCTTCAGACATCGACTGGTGAGAGGGGAAATATTGGTGGTGGGGCTGGACACTCACCATGGATCCCTTTGAACATTGGATTGGTGGAAAGTTGGATACCAGCAGTAGGCTTCAGCATTATGAGTGGTCCCTTTGAATGTAAGGCAGGTAAGATGAGTGATACCAACAGCACCTGCCACTGGTTCCTTTGAAGACTGGACTAACGAGATGGGGGATACCGCATGGGCCATGGGCACCCACCACTGATCCCTTTGAAGATCAAGCCAGCAGGGGAGATACCCAGCTCTGCTGGTGGTATCTGCTGCCAGTCCATTTAATGATCAGGTTGGAGGGAAGAAGGGTACTTGCAATGGGGTTGCTCACCTGCCCCAGGTTTGTTTAAATGGGAGGGACATTTTAATGGCTCAATACAGCATGAAAATGAGAGGTTCTAGTCATTAAACTAGGTCCCTTCACGCAAAACTGATGTATGCCAGTTTTGCAAAAATCTAGTTACAGAAAGAACATTGAAGAACATTCTGCATATGTGCTGGAACAGCACTTTATTTTTAAAATAATTTCAAAACTACAGATTTTTCAGTTAATCTACCTATCAAAGAATCACCTTTGGGCCAAGCTCTAACAAACCTGAAAGATTCAGGTTTCAGCTCTTAGCCAGTTCTGTGGCATCAGTGAACAAAAACTGGTCTTCATTTCCACATTTTTAGGAGTTTTCATCCTTGTAGAACTGCTAAACAGACCACTACCAAACTTAATGAATCCAGGGAATCTGGCACCAGCTTCTTGAATGCCAAATTTCAGGTTATTCTGTCCACGGGCAGCTGCATTATTAACAGGGCTAGCTCTGCTTCTCTCCATCAGAGCCGAAAAATATATTTTTTCTTTAATGGCGATTTTAAAAATGGTTTGGCGCTATCAAATGTAGCTTTAAATAAGTCCTTATTGCCAAGTGATACAAAATAAAACATTCTGGTGAAGATTGTGATGTAACAAAATAAAAATTCAGTGCTAGCCCTGATTAAGGTACAACAATCAGGGTATAACATTAAACTGCTTACTCAGCCCCAATATACAGGTGCTACCATGCCTTTATAATACATGAATGGGAATTTGTTCCCCATAGGAGCACTTATTAGACATTACCCTGTATACCTACCTCACTGATAAAAGTTGCATACCTCCCAACTGAAGCTGTATACCTCCCAACTAAAGCTGTATACCTCCTAATTAAAGTTGTAAATCTCCACAATCAAAGCTGTATACTATGTGAAAATACACAGAATCAACAATAAACACATAAAAATATGTAAACAAACCACAAACTAAACAACTACCAACCAATTAACACCTCATTAACAAATTAATTGACATATTGACACATCAATTAACAAACATGCAAAAATGAATCGCATAAATTTCCATGCTAATAAACATAGTTACAAAACACTAACAACAATCCCACAACTGGGGGAAAAACATGCACCACCTGCACTCTCACAGTTACCTACAAATCCCATTTCTTACCAGCCAGGCTCCTGCTGCTGACTTTTCCCCTTGACACTAGTCCCTACATGCTACTGCTGCCATGCCCGTAAATGCTAATCCCTCCACTCCACTCGCATGGAATTCCCAACTGCAGAGTCCATCAGCACCTGACACAACACACACATACTCACTGCTTCCAACTGCAGACTCTAGCAGCTCCCAAATGAACATGCTGCTGTCAAACACAGACACCACTCCTGACTGAAAATGTCACTCCAGACAGCAAACTCCAGCTGCACACCACTATGCTGCCAACGAACTAAAGGATGGAACACTGCAGACACACACTCCCTAGGGGGACTCTACACTACGGAAAAACATTAGATCAAAAGATTGCTCATATCAAAAAATGCCACTACATTACAAAAAGACAGGGGTACATGAAAAACAAGTTAAACCTGGAAATGATTGCAACTGTGATCTAAAGTTAAAAGTAAACATCTGGGCTCATAGCTTTATTATCTGATTAGCCCTCTTGATGGGCATATTTCTTTGTATACCACGCTAACTCATTTATTTTATATCTGCATATTATACAGATGTGGTAGTGCCTGTATATTATGGTTGTATAAACACCTTAAGAACTCTGCTTCCATTCAACTGATTTGCCTCAAATTTGGTAGGCATGGAGTCTGGGCCAGGATCTCTGGATCCTGAACATTTTATGTCAAGCAAAGATGCAAAAAAACTACATTAATGCACACTTTAGGGTTGAACAATGTAAACTGGACAAGGTAAGGAAATGAAAAACGTTAGGTTATGGAAACCCTAATGCCCATCCCTTCCCATGAGTAAACAAGGTTACAGATGATCTCTTTCTTCACACAGGGTCTGCAGGGCCCTGAGTGAAGAAAGTTATGACTGATTCTGTTGTTCACATGTGGTGAGCCATACTTCTCTACCTCCAGAGAGTATATGCCTGTGAGGCATGAGCTTGGAACTGTACCTAATGCTTTGGACAGGATGCTATGGGCTAGAGGGAGGGAGGGAGTGGGCATTAAGGTTGACAACTCCAAGGAACACCATGCCACTGACTCGTCAAAATTCCTGAGACTCCAAACCCTGTTGTTTTTCATTTCCTTAGTTTATCCACTTTGCATTCTTCAAACCTAATGTCTGCATTAACACAGTTTTTTGCAATGAATATATATATATATATATATATCAGTGCCTTGGTAGTGGCACTATAGTTAGGGTTGAGTAGTGACAAAAGTTTGGAAATGTGGTGTTAGGGGTTCCAGCCCTAACATCCCACCCCCACCCTGCACACGCCTACAGGCGACGGGGGTGTGGCTTGGGGTCATCAGCCCTAACGCTCACCCCATTCCATGAGTAAATAAGCTGAGATGGGTACAGTGTAGGAGAATGGGGTGAGCGTTAGGGCTGACGATCCCAAGCCACACCCCTGATGCCTGTTTTTTTTTTTTTTTGTGCATTTGTTTTTGCGCATATGCAATTATGTTTTATTCACAAATTTTTCATAAGGCATTTTATATGCCAATGGTATTTTCCATTGTTGTGAGATAACACTTTCCTTTTCATCACTTTTATCGGTCACAAAAGTGCATAAAAGGAAGGAAAAAAGTACAGCAGAAATGCAATGCTTAGAACTGTAGTCTGAAACTTGTGTGGTTGACAGAGTGGGGTGGAAGACTGATTCTTCAACAGTTTTTTTTTTGGTAAAAGCAACTATAGTTTTTAACTTATTAATGAAATTTGGCTATTGTATGTCATAAAAACAGGATTCTTCATTACTTCAATATCCATTTTTAGTGAGTGTTAGTGAGTAATGAAAGTGTGTAAAATAAGAGAACATTTTGTGCATTAAAAAAAGGCTTGGAGCTATAGTATAAAATGTGTGTGGTTGACGAACTGGGGGTATAAGGTTGATTCTTCAAGTGTTTTTTTTTAAACACAGTAGTTTTTAAATTATTAATGAAATAAAGTTATTTAGTGTGTTCCTGACTGAAAAACCTGTTTTCGCGACTCACAAACCCATTGTTGTGAGATACAACTTCTGCTTTTGTGACATTTAGTTTCAAAAGAAAAATTACAGATGACTCTGTGCATGTGCAGAGCAAGCGACACGTCTTGGGCAATATGTGTGATGATGCTGCTGCTTTGAGAGTATCCTGCAGGCCCGCTGGTTACTGCCACAGGTCTGGTGCTGTGCGTGTGATGATGAAGCTGCTTGCTGGTCACTTGTGAGGCATGCTACTGATCTGGCACATTGCATATCACTATGTGAGTAATAAGCCATGACAGGCTGTGCATTATAGGAATTTATAAAAGGCTAGAAACTTTCCATGGGTTGGATTGGTTAAAGAGCACATTTTGGTGTGTCCTTATGGAGCCAAACTGTCCCAACAGGCACTTGTTATGCCAACAAAGACATTGTGCAAGAGAAATCCCTGTGCCACCCTTTAGTTCACACTGGCCTTAGCAGACATATCGCATCTACCCACTTGTAACGTATGCGCCACCTTCACAGCTACAGGAAGAAAAGAAATGTCAGACATACCCGAGAGTCTCGTAGGTCACCTGACCCTCTACCAGCTGTGTTTCCTCTTACAGCCATGTAAACCTTCCATTCTTACATTTTCTGTTAAAAAAACATGGCTGTCGCCCTGCTGCTGTTCCCGCTATGCGCACCAGTCTTGACCGTATCTCCAGTCTTCATCTTCCTCCTTTTATTACCATTGTACTCAGTTCTTGAAAATTTACAGAACTCTGTGTATTAGAGCGAGTGGCCTGACCAAGAAAATATCAACAGCTGGGAAGCCATTCACTCATACTGCAGCTCTGTGAAAGCGCAAAGCAGAAAACACTCAGTACAGCAACTGTGGAGGGACTCGGTCACTCCCAACCAAGTCAACAAGTCACTCCCTCTTAGTAAAAGAAGATGTTATTTTTAACAGTAACAGACAAACAAGTCATTTAAAAAAAGTAAAAGTGCACAGATAAAGGCTTTCTATCTGTCTGTGTGGGGGGAAGAGGCTAACGAGACACGCTCCCCGCCACTGAAACCTGGGATAAAAGGAACTATTTTCTTCAAACCCTAACAAAAAATAAAACAAAACATAAATAAAAGGCATTTTACTTTGAAAACTGCACTAACTTGTTTACCATATGTTGAGAAGAAAAACACAGAACAGCCGGGCAAACTAATAAAGGCTGCTAGTACACCAACTAATTTGGAAAAGATAACGTTTTGTTAAGACAGACACATACCAGACCGTAGCAGCTCCTCACCACTGCCAATGTTTCACATCAAGGTCTGACATCATCATTGGTAGCCCTCCGTATATGGGCATTAAATTTAAAGAGATATACCCCAATCATCATAGTTACATATAATATATCATATACTGTAACATAATTTAATTCAATATCTTATTAAAGGGCTTCAGTGTAGATACCCATGACAGTCCTATGTAAAATTGTTGCAATAAATAAGGAAAGACTAAGGAGCTGGAAGGCGGGGAGGGGATGTTTGGTCATTTTTAGTACAGTCTTATTGTCATTCATTGTACATACAGAATGTACATATTATTTATGGGATATCATTCCTCATGTATTTTGGATGTGAGAAGTTTTTGTCTCTTCCTCTTCCCATCCCCCTTTTCTCCCAAACAACCCCTCCCCCTTTCTCCCCTTCCAACCCCTTAGTCTTTATTTATTGTAACAATTTTACATAGACCTGTCTTGAGTATCTACAATGGAACCAATTAATAAGATATGGAATTAAATTATGCTACAATATATGAAGTGTTATATGCATTATATGTAACTATGATTATTGGGGTATATCTCTTTACATTTTATGACCATATTAGGAGGGCTACCAATGATGATGTCACACTTTGACAAAACACAGGATGTGGCGCAAAACACCAGTGGCAGTGAGGAGCTGCTACGGCCTCATATGTGTCTATTTTAATAAAATGTTATCTTTTCCAAATTAGTTGGTCTGCTAGCAGTATTTATTAGTTAGCTCTGTTCTTTTGTGTTTTTTTTTTTAATCATAATTTACCTCTCTCCAGTACACCGGAGCCTCGCTCAGTCGGAAGACGTTATGGGTATCACCCCACTGTTGCCTTATCTGGATCCCCTGTAGACCCCCATGGAGCTGTGGCTATAACCCCAGGTGGGTACAAGGTGGGGCCCATACACCCTGAACAATCAACTTTCATCGGGTCCCTCTGGTGGTCAGGCAGGCAGCAGTCATCAGGGTCCATACCCAGCGCTCCTTCCCCTCGGTGCTCTGGTGTCTTTTTTCCCTTGTTCTAGGGGAGTAGCTATGCCTAAATGTCAAGGTGTCCCCACTGATGTCCTCACTCCCAACCCTCTCTGCGTGCTCGTGCTCTTGCTGTGCCTCCAGCTTCCACCAGAGGCCAGGCAAGTGCCGAGTCAGACCCCCCTCCCTCCCTGGAGAGGAGAGCTGTCCTCCGGATGCTCAATCCTCTCCCACCTTGCTGACCCCTGATGGCCCGGGCTCGTTCCCAAACCCCAGTTGCCAGTGTGGTGCAAGGTATGGCATCCAGCACCTCAATCCTCAGCGTCAACGGGCCAGCTGTTTTGTGTTTTTCTATGTGTTGACACTTTTTTGCTGTGGCTCCTGATAGCTGTCTCCTGTGCTACCTTTTACATAAACTTGCTTTACCCTATGTTTACATTTTTTAGTCATTTTATAAGTGCAATAACACGCTCCAAGGTGTGGGTTATGGCCTGAGAAGAGCACTTCATAGGTGCTAAAGGCACTCATGTTCATCTTGTGCCTTATTATGCACCTGAGGTATGCTCTTTTTAGGTCCTAACCCTCACCTCATTGTGTGTTATTTCTTACATAATGCACACCTCAGGGGTGAAATAATGTATGCGGCTAAAGGCCAAGTATCTTTACATTGTAGGAAGTGCATTAAAATCCTATGATGCACACCCTATAGGTGTTTATTAGACTTATAAAATGGATCTAAGTAAGTTTTTAAGGGTGGAAAGTGAGATTCAGCACCTGACCGTACATTTATAGAGATTTAATGCATGGTCAGGTGACATCTCTTGGCCAATGAAGTTTCTAGATTTTTTTCTTGCCATTTTGTAAGCATTGTTCATCATGGGGTGTACAAAATGCAAAACCTGAAGGTATCAGCTGTTAAAAATCTTTTTAAAAATAAGGAAATAAATTGTACCAAACTATGCTAATACATTTGTTAGAGTTGAAACACAAAGTGTAGAAAGTAGAGAAATTTATTTTATTGTACAATTTTTGGACAGGAAACGTCACACTAAACTGGAGGTTGTTTCTAGGAGAGCATTCTGAGAACACAAGGAAGTTAATTGATTTCCTCATGGTCACATAGTATGCAAGTGGTGGCTGTGGGATTCAAACCCAACTCCCCAGGTTTGCAGCTCAGTGCTCTTAACCACTGTGCTATACTGCCCTCCCAAATAAAGATAATAAGGTTTAAAGTCCCTGGAACCTTGATGAATCTGTGATGTGGTGTTCCTTGTGGTTTGATCATTAAGTGACGCAGTGTTGGTATAACCCTAATATTGGCACTGTCTTGTCAGACAAAAATAGTGAAACAGCAATGCTTGCATAGAGGGTGCCAATTTAAGGGTAACAACAACACTGTGTTGCATGATCTTCAAACCCCAAGGAACACCACACCACAGATTCACCAAGGTTCCAGGGACTTTAAACTCTGTTGTTTTTTATTTCTCTACTTTTTATGCTTTGTGCTACCATAATAGATGGATTAACATAGTGTTTTGCATTATTATGTAATGTATGTACCAGAGGTTAGAAGCACTTCAGAGACTGATTGCATTTTCTCTGATGGAAACACTCTTGCATCTAGTGTGTAATCTCTATTAGGTGACATTAACATGGGGGGGGGGCACAGGTAGATCTTGATGGAAGTAATCTAGCTTCACTAATGCCTCTATGTTCCTTCACTGCATTCCAGGCATAGCTGCATGGGAACCACTTTCTGCCTGATGCCCATTAGGAAGCTGCAGGTGACAGGAATCAGCAAAAACCATTGAGGGAGTAGCAGTAGTCATGGCAAAAGCCAGTGCAGCACAATAAACATGGACTCCTAGCAGTGTTCATAGGTGAATCCATACCCAAGTGCTTAATAATGTAATTGAACTTCACTGACCTCTGGTGCATCAAATGCTTCTCTTCATCCCTGGTCACTGGTGGCAGGTGCTGGGCTAACACTATCTATTATTTGTCATCCAGGAGGCAAGGTTTAGCTAGCACTTATTTTGTTAACAAAAAAAAGCTTTGTGTTATGAGACTGGAAATGTATTCTTGTTATGTGAGTGGCAGCTGGCTTGTTGGGGGGGTTTCTGTGGGACGTAAGATTTGTGGAGAGCAAAGTGGGGGCAACACATCAGCAGCAATTTGCCAGCTTGACTTCAGAAATCAGTCAAATGGAGGTGATGTATCAACTTCCATACAGACGGAGGAACTGAATATTTCATACTTGAACAACAACAGTTAAATCCCAACGTGGCAGAGGTATTTTGCATGCCTAAGATTTTGTAAAATTTGGGCAACTTTTTGAAAAGTGAAAACAATTTCTTTTTTCATTATTTTTTGGGTGGGGCAGGGGAGGTAGTAAACAATTTTAGTCTCTGAGCCTTATTTAATTATATATATATATATATATATATATATATATATATTGTATAGAATTGCTTAATTTGACAGTGTCTGGCTGCTCCTTTTACAGTAGGTGGGACGGGGGTGGGGGTGGGGTTAGTGCACCGGATGCCTCATTCAGAAGTGTCACGTTTGTCCCCCAAGTACCAAAAGCTGGCAAACCTGGTATGACAGCTGTGCTTGTGGTATACATGGAAATGTCTGGGGAAATCTGTAGTCTTACTTCCAGCAGATAATTATTCTGCAGTCAATATTTATAAAATCTGTATCTAGGACAAAATTATAATCAAAATATAAACATGTAAGAAATAGCAGTATAGTTATTATTATTAGTTCTATGGTGTTAATTGCGTCTTCCAGTCTGGAATGGTATTAGGGCTGTTAATGACATGAACAAAATGTTTTGGCATCTCAAAGTAAAATTAATGAGGCTTTCTGCCTTTTATTACCTGAAAATTTAAGTGTCGTAATGACAGAAGCAATTAAGTGTCTGCGAGCAATCTTGCAGAGCTATGTCACATTTCCATATCAATAAAATCATGTACTTTACATTTTCATAACAGTTGGATACGAAACACATTGTAAGACGCTGCTGTTTCTGTATATTTACATTAAAACATTATTGCTGGTTGAAACGAGTTATGCGTTTCCTTTTGGGATATTTTGCTGGTCAGACCTTAGTTATGTGTTTTCTATGCATGTGTTCTAATATTAAATGTCTGTTATGCAGTACAAGCATTTATATGAAAGTTGTTGACATTGTTCTGTTTTCTGTGTTTTTATCCTTTGGATTCCTCTGATCTCCCAATCCCCAGACTTGGAGAATACTTGATTGCACCCTTCCTCTGACTGGGAGGGTGAGCAGGCAAGTGACTACCTTCACTGCCAATGTCCATTCCAGTCCATGATAAAGATGAGAGGTATGGACAGAAGGGTTCTGAGTGGTAAAGTGAGGGATGACCCGTGTAATGAGGGATAGTTGAGAGGCACAGTATACACGAGGAGGGGTGTTCTGAGGGATAAAATGATGGAATTCCTACCTACTATGGGACACTTGAGAGGTATGGACAGAGAGGTTCTGAGAGTTAAAATGGGGGCCGTCCCTCCTAATGTGGGAGAGTTGAGAGGTGTGGTTAGAGGGATTCTGAGAGGTAAAATGAGGGACATCCCTCCTGATGTGGGACCGTTGAGAGGCATGGAAAGGTGAGTTCTGAGATGTAAAATGTGGGATGTCCCTCATGATTTGAGGCACTTTAGAGGTATGCGGTTGAGAGGTATGGAGAGAAGAGTTCTGAGGGGGTAAATGAGGGACATTCCTTCTAATGTGGGACTGTTGAGAGGTATGGACAGGGGGTTATGAGAGGTAAAATGTGGTATATCACTCTTAATGTGAAATAGTTAAGAGGTATGGGCAGTGGGGTTCTGAGAGGCAAAATGTGGAATGTCCCTCCTAATGTGAGACAGTTGAGAGGTATGGGCAGGGTTTTCTGAGGGGTAAAATGATGGACTTCCTTTCTACTGTGGGAGAGTTGAAAGGTATGGACAGAAGGGTTCTGTGAGATAAAATGGGGGACATCCCTCCTAATATGGGATAGTTGAGTGGTGTGGACAGATGGGGTCCAAGAGGTAAAATGTGGGATGTTGCTCTTAATGTGGGACTAGAGATGCAGCAAATTTAAATTTCACCGGTGAAGTGCCCGCAAAGTGGGCACTTCACGTTGTCATTCTGCTATGCAGAGTGGCCAATATGAAATGCTCACTTCGCCTTGTAATTATTACTTCGTGTTGTCATTCCACCTTAACGTGACGTAAGGCAAAGTAACAACAACATTGGCAACCCCCCACACACACAGTCACCAGAATTAATGTGCATCCCCAAAATGCTACTGTCTTTTGTCCAGAAAATTCCCCAGCGTTGACAAAGTGAAATGAGAGCGTAACAAGAAATGCAGTCTCCCAGAATTAATGGCGCACTCAGTCATACGCGCAGCGGTCACACACAGTCACCATAATTAATGTGTATCCCCAAAATGCTACTGTCTTGTGTCCAGAAAATTCCTCAGTGCTGATGAAGTGAAATGAGAGTGTAACAAGAAATGCAGAGTCATTCAGACTTAATGGTGTACTGCAAACACACAGCCAGATTAAGATTGTGCTGCACACTCAAGAGATGCAGACGCAAAGGCACAACACCACCTAACCAGTGCTCACAAGTCACAAATCCAAATCTGGGAAAGAATAACTTTTGCCGGTTAGGGGGGTAGTGCAAGGCAGTAACAGTCCACTAGCAGTAAAGATACCACAAAGCAGTACAAAAAATTCATGCAGGTGCAGTGGATAGCAGGTTCACACTGCTGCAGTTACTCTGTGGCACAATAAAAGGTGTCTAATTTGATGGCACACATCTCACACACACTCACACATACACACACTACAAGTAATGCGAAGTAAATTGAAAACCTTTAGTAATATAACCAAATGTTTTAAACAAACTGAAATTATACACTGCTGCACCACAACAATCAGCAAAAAAATGTCAAGAATTACTTAATATTACTGTGTGTACATTAACAGTTATACAAGAGAAATATAACCAAAACAGAAAGACTGCCTTTTTCTCCCAGGTTAATCTACCTACACCACAGATACGCCCCTCCCCCTAAGCACACTTCACAGTAGACAGACTGAATATTCTAAATTAACATTCAAAATCCACACACAAACAATAAACACTTGATGATATGAGCACAGGAGGGTTTTCTACAATCGATGTACTAAATTTTGAGCAAAACAAAAAGACTCAAAAAGGCTTCTTTAACAGCTTTAGAGGTTTTGAATCATAGAGCTCTGAGACCAAACTGTTTCTAGCTACCACTATACACACACACTACCCCGAACTGAGCTATGCAGCACAATCTAGAGCCCATGTGACCTGCAATCCCATGAATCACTGCAGAATTCACCTTGGAGCTCAATTACAAGGTGAAGTGATGCGAGGTACATTGAAATCAATGGTGGAGAAGTGGTTTGGGGAAGGTGGAATAATGCAAAGTCATTGGTTTCAATGGACTTCGCATTCCTCATTATGATGCAAAGTACTCCACTTCACATTGCCGATTACTTCGCAGATTCCACATTATTCAGCAAATCACTTTGCAGAGCATATTTTGGCCACTTCGCCCACTACTATGTGGGACAGTTGAGAAGTACTGACAGATGGTTTTGTGGGGTAAAATGAGTTTGTCCCTTCTACTGTAACATAGTTGAGAAGTATAGACAGAGGGGTTCTGAGAGGTAAAATGAAGGATTTTTTTATAATGTGAGACGGTCAAGAGTTATGCCTGTAAACCACTGCTTCCCTAACCTCGATACAGTTAGCCATATGGTTTCATACAGAGTGATTTTGGATACTCACAGGTACTACAGTGGCATTTAGGGTTATATAACATGAGCGGGGGGACTTTCCAGCTTTTAAAGGGAACATAAACAATGTTTACATTTTTTAATACAATTGTAAACTTGGGTATGTGTGAAGCCTTTTCCCCACCCAGTGTTTTTTTTATTACTTTGCAGCTTCAGAACCCAGTGACTGACATCAGTTGAGCTGAAGAGTCCAATAAAGTGGAACACAGTGACATCAGCTGGGCTAGTGTCATGGTGTTTCCACTTCATTGTACTCTCCAGCTTAACTGATGTTACTGGATTCCAGAATATTGGGTGGGAAAAGGCTGCATTAATGTGGGGGCACTAAATAAGGAAAAAATAGGACTAGTTCAAAACAAATACATGAAATACACTTGGGTGATAAAACATACTTCACACATACTCAGATTTAACCACTAAGTACCTTCCATCCCCCACAATACTATGTTGGTATATTACGACTATCCCACTGTGAATACAGACCACCACTCAGGTACAAGTTCACCTTATTAAATGTTTTTAAATGCAGTTTTAATTCAGGTATTAAAGGGGACATGAACAATGGGATTAAGTAGTACACACCAGTATCTTATTTTTTTTATTTATTGAATTTTGTTGACCAGGTAAGCCCACTGAGACTAGAAGTCCCTTTTCAGGGGCGACCCAGGGGTGGGGATACAGATGGAGCCAACTGACATTGAACCAGATTCAGCTGTTGATGGTATTTCTAGTGGATGGAGGAAATTTGGCCAGGACACCGTGGAAATTCCCATACTCTTTTTCGAGAAGTGTCATGGGATCTTTAACATCCACCTGAACAACCACACAGGACCTCGGTTTAACATCTCATCTGAAAGATGACACCTCAGGAGTGCAGCACCCCCCTCATGCTGCACTATAGTGTCAGTATTGGGATATTAACCCAAGTGCCTGGTGTGGGGATAGAACCCACAGCCTTCTGATCTCCCAGTCTCAGAGGGGAGTGTGCTACCTGCTGAGCCACTGACACTACCTTTTAGGTTAGTATCTATTTAAGGCCCATATGCATCACCACCAGAGCATTTCCATTTGTAATATATCGAAACATGCAAATTGTAGTTTACACTGTAATTCCAAACAGGGCTGTTCTTGTAGTCTTGTGAGCCATACTTCCTCTCTGTGGCAGAAAGCAAGTGCAGTTTGACTCAGAGTGATGATGTTTCAATACGCAGGTCTGCAGGTTGGTGTGCTGGTGGTGGTGTTCTTCAATCCCTCCCCACAGTGGTTAAATTGGAAATACTTAGGTGAGGGAATGTTCACCTTTAGATTTGTAGGTGTGGAACTACTGTCATGAACAGGTGGTGGAATTCTCCTATAATGTTCAATAAATAAAGGTGAGAGAGGTGCAGAAACTCTCATGCAGTGTTACAAGGGATGGGGCATTGTCTGCTCAATTAAAATGAGCAGCTGAACATCAGCATACAGTATACTGGTCTCACATCTTCATTCACCAGCTATTCCTGACAAGCTAATTGTGGCCTGATCAATTAACAGTCTCTCTCCCTGGCCTCAACCAAGATAATGTGGTCAGTCTACCTTTTAAAACAACTTTTAACAACACATTTGTTCCCATAGACTCCATATGGCGTCTCAACCATCCATTGCTAGATCTGACCCAAAATGGCCACCGGGAGCAAATGAATTACAATCTATACTTTACTCATTTCAGTTGAGCAATTCCCCATCCCTTGTAACATTACTTGAGAGTTTCAGCACCTCTGTCATCTTCATACATTGAATACTATGGGAGAGGTCCACCACCTGGGGGTGACAGTAGTTCCACACCTACAAATCCAGAGGTGAAAGTTCCCTCACCTATATATTTCCCTTTGAGCCACTGTGTGTGCATGGTGTGTGTGTGTGTGTGTGTGTGTGCGCATGTGTGTGTGTGTGTGCGTGGGGGGTACCACCAGCAGCATGCCAATCTGTAGACTTAACATACTGCAACATCATCAGTCGGAGTCAAACTACACTTCCTTCCTGCTGCAGACAGGAAGTACAGCTCACAAGACTACATAAACAGCCATCTTTGGAATTGCATTGTAAACTGCGGTTTACATGTTTTGATAACATGAGAAATGGAAATGCTTTGGTGATGATGCATATTGGCCCTAAATATATAGTGGCATATACTACCAAGTCACTTAATCCCATTTTTCCTTTCATGTCCGCTTTAAGTTCTACTGTACTGTCTCACATTGCAATGTTCTGCACAAATGTACTTCAATTTCTATTTGTCCAATTAAATTGTAAATGTCTCTGTCCTGTTGAACACACCTTACTGAGAAATCTAACCTACCAATAAATGACTAAATAAGAATAAAGTTAGAAATCAGCATTTTGAGTATAGAGCTTGTTCAGGAATTATCTATGAAGAGAAAGTTGAAATAAAAAAAACACAAAATTATGATCACTAATCATGCTTACCTTTTCTCATTAGTGATAATTCCTGAAGAAGACCTGTGGTCGAAAGGTCACTTCTAACTTTATTTCCTATAGTCTAGGCATGTTTAATCAAACTTGTTTGGTAAAAAAAAAAGTCTTTGATTTCAGTATTGTCTAAACTTTGACCTTGAGAACAGCCTACCAAGTTGGAAAATAACTCGGCCTACATCGTTAGAATGGTACAGGACAGAAGACTACTATGAGTCCAAGTCTGATGTGTTGTTCCTATACTGATCTACTCTGCCCTTTCAGAGGTCTCCTTACCTGCTACCTCCCTTTCATTTCTAATTACTTCAAAAAATGTCCCTGTAACACACATAGTTAATTTCTTTTTTCATATCTTTTTGTGCATTGTACTGTATGTAAGTCTCATTTGAAAGTCATGTTGGGCAAGCAGGCATTGTTCAGGGAAATTAAGTGCTTAGGCCTGCTGCAATGTCCCTGAAAACAGATACTTAGAATGTGAATACAACATAGCTGAGTCATCTGCAAAGAGCCAGTTCACAATGGACACCCCCACTGTGACAGCAACTGGTCACACAATGGCAGGTATATGAAGTAATAGGTTGTTAAGTGCAAGGATCCTAATTAACATGGCCAGATGCTGGAGTCAAGCTGGTCTGAACCAGTTAGTAGTCTCATACATCTATGAAGAACTTTCTGGAAAGAAAGTGGACTGAACCCATGAAGTAATGTCTGCTTAAAGCAGAATCTGCCTAAATGTTCATGGTGATTTATGTATATATCCCATTATGCTTTGCATTATGGGGGTATGTATGATTTTGTAATTTTTCAATGCCTGACCTTGTGCTAGGTGAGCAAGGGCCTGTGGGGGGACTTGAAAGGAGCAGCTCTGAGACAGCTGTAACCAGGTTGGTGGCACTGTGGTAAGGTGCACCAGATTGCCTTGTCATACCACCCTGTGCTTCTGAAATGTGTGCACCCTCCCATTAGGTTTTGAGCCTAGAGATGGCCGCAGCATTGATCAAATGACTGCGCAGACTGTTTCACTTATCCATCACCTGCTCACTGAAGAAGTACTTTCTAACATACTTCTTGATTTTCCTCTGCTAGTTTAAGATTATGCCTCCTGGTGGTTGAGCTGCTCTTTAAAGGAAAATGTCCACTTAAAAATGTCCCACACCGTAATGTGGGGCAACCTTCAGTTAGACTTTTTCCTCTAAAATAAACATTTTACCTTAAGGCATTGTCTTGTATTTTATTTTTTTTTTTAACTCAGTTTTTGTCCAAGAGAGTACAGAATATCACAAGATTAAAACCATACAAATTCATGTACATCAGAGTTCTATGAAGCCTCATACATCTGTGCATTAAACTTAGAACCTGCTGGACATAAAACAACTGTGCCATAATACATGTTCGGAGCGTATACGAGCACTACATTCGTTCTTCATTTATCTTGCATTTTAAGTTTACCTGGTTGATCCTGTTGTCCCTTCCCCTGACATTTCATGACAAGCATCACTCGAGGCATATCCCAGAACTGTCTGCGGCTGACATCAGAGGTCAGCCTCAGGAGAGTGTAATGTTTACTATATGGAAATATTATTAGCTCAGATTTGTTTTTCCACATTCCCTATATCACACTGATACCAAGCATGGACTGTCCAGTGTCTATCTTTTGTGATGGGGTGTACCCCTGCTACCCCTGGATAATTCTTGTAGTCCTCTATTAAATTGCCTCTAACCTCTACCTGTTCTTCAGATGAAAGTGCTGCACACAGCACAGCAGGTGTAGCTGAACCAGTGACCTGACAGCAGCAATACCTCTTCCTTTCTGCAACTAATGAAACCCCGCCTGATACAACTTAGCACCCTATTAGCTTTCCCTTATGTCATACAGCATTGCAAAGACACTTTGAAATGGTTGTTTGTTATAATCCCCAATTGTCTTATAGGTCACAACACCCTTCCTTCATCTGAACAAACAAGACAGACAATGTGCTTGAAGGAAATGGCCATGATACTGATCGATTGATCTATCTATCTATCTATCTATCTATCTATCTATCTATCTATCTATCTATCTTTTGTCTATCTATTCTTTGCGAAAAACGTTGTTAATACATTAGTTAGGGTTATAGGGCCCCATCATCAAAAGTCCCAGGCTACATTGTGCAAGTGTCTATGCCACGCAACTGAGATGCGCCACCACAAAGTAATGGTATATTCAGAAGATGCACTGTAAGATACAATTGCACAAGTCTGGCTGAATATCCCAAACATGCACAATCACACAGTAGAAGTGGCGCGGCAGGTGCCCTGAGATCTTTGCAGGGCATAGGGAAATGTGCGATGGATGGCCACATGTGCGGCATGCAAAATTGCAATATTCAGCTGAGATATGCAAATGGTCTCATTGCACATTCCGAGCCCTTTCCCCACTTGCGCAGCTCATTACTGGAATGTATTCAGGCCACTTTCATACCCAAGGCATGTGCAGTTCCAGCTTTGCAGGGCTGCCCGACCACTCCACAAAGATGAACAGGAGACACTACAGCCTAGCAGGCAGGTGTGATGGAGTGTTTGTGTGTGGGCTGGTGAGCTGCATTGGCCTGTGTACAGTGCTATTACCCATGGCCATGTACAGAGTCGGACTGGGGTACAGGGAGCCCACCTGGTCAAGCAACAGGGTAGGGCACAGGGTGACACACTCAGATCAGTATACCATGGGAATGTGATACACTAGCTATGTTTCCAGCTTACAATCACCTGCAGTGCCCCACATTCCTCCATATGATAGGAACATGGCGGTACATGCAAGGAATGTCAGTGTTCAGAAGGTGACCAGGTACCCGAGTGTGTGGGTCCCACCTGGACCACTCCAGGTAACCCAGTGGGCCAGTCTGACACTGGCCATGTACATACCCATGGTGGCTGCATGCCCAACACTGGAGGGGTCGGGTATCCATGAGGTATGCCCATGTCACCCCCAGGCCATAGGTTGTGCCACCCCTGCCCTGCACTGCCCACTGTTGTGCTATGTCCATCACAGGAACATCACACAGACCCACTGCAGTGCCCCTGTGGCAGTGTCACACCGCATGGCAGGCAATGGTGACATGTCTCTTGTTCCCTGTTGTGTGGGCCTGGCACGGGTGTGCTGTGTGCCCGTATGGTACACCACCATGGGTGTGTGCCACAGGTCAGTCCATGGCCTGTGCCATGCTGTCACTAGTACCACTTGGCTACCTGGGCACCGTCACCCCAGACATCACCCTGGGTGCATGCCACCACCGGGTGGCACCTTGCAGGCCACATGGGTGCAGGCCATGACCCCAGTACATGTGCTGCATTGTGCTGTCTGCTCCATCAGTATGCTGGGGGGGCACCCGACAGCACTGGCATGTGGCTGCTAGGTGTCTACATTCTGGGTGCGGTTTGGGGGTGGCTCTCTGGGTGATGCCAGTAGTGTTCTGTCACCTGTGGCTTTGGGTATTTCTGTCTTGGCACGACTGCTGTGTGTGGATGTCTGGGGCACGTCCTGGTGCACCTCCAAGGGCTGTCTCAGGATGGCCTGCCTGCAGTTCCGTGGCCTGTCTGTGGGTGACTTACTGGCCAATTTAGGCTATCCTTTTTTTCTGCCTAACTTTACACGGCACACTTCTGAGATGTGCAGCAGATGTGCCGCATATTTTGGCAGAATATATGGATGCACGGCATATTCATGCACACACACTCTTTTTTGCACTGCATACATTATTTCTGCACAATTGCACATTCAGAAATGCACAACGCATCGCTCCCTTTCAAATATAATGCTCCCACGCATTTTCTGAGATGCACTATGCATCTCCATTTTAGGCCGTGCATCTCCTTTGAATATGTGGGCCAAAGCGACAAAAGTAGGAAAATGTAGCATTAGAGCTTCCAACCCTAACACCCCACTCCAACCCACCAGGCAGCAACAGGAAAAACCATTGCAGTTTCTCCTCTCCTGCGTCCTTGCTAATCAGGCATGGGATGTGCCTTGGGGTTGTCATCTGGATGTTTGCCCACAGACTGCCTAAGTAGGCTCATTTGCATGTCACTTTTGAATATAGCAAATTTTTGCCCCAGGTAAATGTTATAGAGCTGGGCAAACAGCTTAGCTCTGCACAAAACTTGCTCAAATGTGTCTGCACCATGCAAATACTAACATACTAACATACTAAAATGTCAGCAGAATAGGCCTAATGGTCTTTCGAGTCTGCTCGATTGGTCAGCCCCCACCCTGGGTGCTGACCTTGCTGCCCCCCTCGCCTTCTCTGGCTTCTCCCTTCCCAGTTTCGGATATTCTTGCTGCATTGGATTTTGCTTCCAGAACCCTTCCCCTGTACCTGTCCCAGCCCCTCTTGAACCCCTCCACCATCTCTGCCTCCACCAGCCCCCTAGGCAGTGCATTCCATGGCTCCACCACCCTCTCAGTGAAGTAGCACCTCCTCCTTTCTCCCCTGAATCTTCCCCCCTCCAGCTTCCACCCATGCCCTCTAGTGGCCCCCTCCTCCTTCTTTCGAAGCACCCTGACTGTTCCTCCCCTATTTACCCTCTTCGTGTACTTGAAGACCTCTATCATGTCCCCCCGGTCCCTTCTCTCTTCCAATGTGTACATATTTAGCTCTTCGAGCCTCTCCTCATAGGTCCTGTCCCCCAAGCCCCAAATCATTTTGGTTGCCCTCCTCTGGACCCTCTCCAGGAGTTTAATGTCCCTCTTTAAGTGTGGCCTCCAAAACTGCACGCAGTACTCAAGGTGTGGCCTCACCAAGCAGTTATACAGAGGGAGTATCACTTCCCCCCTTCTGGACGTGATCCCCCTAGCAATGCATCCCAGCATCCTGTTGGCCTTGGCTGCTGCCCTCCTACAAGTCTCCGAGTTGTTCATCTTGACATCCACCACCACCCCCACATCCCTCTCAGCCATCGAGACTTGTAGCATTTCCCCCCAGGGTGTATACTTGGCCTGGGTTTCTGACCCCCAGGTGGAGTACCTTGCATTTCCCTGCATTGAACCTCAGCTTCCACTTTATAGAACATCTTTCCAGAGCCTCCAGGTCCCCCTGTAGGACCACCCTCCCCTCCTCCCCATCCACCACCGCCCCCAGTTTTGAGTCATCCGCAAAGAGACTCATCTCACTCCTGATTCCTGTCCTGTCCTGTTTCGGAAGCATGGTACATTTCTTCAGAATTTCACATGCACTGGTGCTTGCAGCTTTAATGAATGCGCTCCTTTGCTAGCACACTCATTGGCCACATAGTTCACCTCTATCTTCCTTCACATCGCTGTGCACTGGGCTGCTGTTGTGGTTTACACTTCCTGGTTGCTATATTCAGAGCTGTCTTATTTCCTGGGCTATTTTTGCACTGCACTCCCAGCCCAGTTTGCTTGGCTTCCTTAGCACACTATATTCAGCAGGTTTAGCACCGGGGCTATCCCTTTTGAATATAGCGGGCTATTGGTTCTGGGCTAATTTAGCATGCTGTGCAGTGCTAATTTAGCACCGGGGCAACGTTTTGAATACCTGGCCCTTTCTTTTTAAACTGTTAGTCAATACATTCAAGGAACTAACATATTGTCTGGACCTGTTTAAAACAATACATTTTTACTTCATTTGTTTAAAACATCTAAAAACAAAGATGAGAAATAGCAGCAAAGAGAACTAAATAAACCAATTTTCTGCTGCAAAATGAAAAATTATGCTGGGCAATCAAAATGTGTTTCCAACAGACTGTTTTTGAATCGCAATTGAAAATAGTTTTGCAAGTCAAATTCATGATCCAGAAAATTGGAAAGACATTAACATGGCCAGCAGAAATACATAAAACACATTTATAATTATGATTGACTGAAACAGCCTCAGAATCTGAACCAGCATGTTCTAGAGAGGTAGATGAGGTAGATTCATATTTTTTTATTATGGCTGCTGTAATAAAAATTTGAATTAGTAGTTTGTTACCGGGTGAGAAAAAAGATGGTGGTGTCATGGGCACATCTCACAAAACTAAAAATGGTCTCGTGACACCAGAGTTTTGGTTGTGTATCAGAACGTTATCCAAAAGCCCTAGTGAGCATGCGCAGAACAGAAAAAAACAACAACCTTTAAATCCTTATAACTCTGGAACTGTTTAATATTTTTTCGTAAAACCTTCTAAAGGCACTATCTTGCCATAACACACTTCTACCCTGAAAGTTTTGGGGAACAATTTCCATTCCATGTAGGATCTGGGTGAGCGCACACTCAAATTCCACGTTAAGTATAGGAACAAAATAGATGCCTACAGGAAAATGACATGTGTGGTTCTCAGAAACAGCACATGCTGCTGCTATGAAACTTTCCACAGATTTAGACCTTGCCTCTTAGACAACACATACAAAATTTCAGCTAATTTCACCAAACACTGCCAAAGCTATTAATGTGCAAAGTTAGGGGTTTAACATTGAACACCCATTTCAACCCTAACTATAGGGGTGCCACCTTACCCCTATAAGATACATGTTATAGTGTCCCGGTAGCACCATTATAGTTTGGGTTGACTCAACAGTTCAGTGTTAAATCTAATTTTTTGCACCTTAATAACTTTGCTGTCATTTAAAGAGCTGGTGACACATTCAGGAGAACTTTAACAAAACCTAATATTTAGACACAGTCCAGCTTGTATTTCCCATTAGTGCTGTATTCCTCCTCCCCATTATTTATTACTGAGGTTATTTGCATGAAAACAGGATCTTTGCTCCTGAAGAGTTTATCTATTCCTGCTGCTTTCTCCCTACCTGAAGTCACAGAGCACTGCTTGTGATATCACAATTACTCCCGTGACAACAGACTGTGATGTCACAACAGAGGATTATGTCTAGAAGTAGGGAGTAAGCTATGGAGGCAGATGGACTCTAAAGGAACTCTAAGGAATAAAGATCATATCCCACGAGAAGGGCAATCACTATTGAGTGCCTACAGAAAGGGTGACTCAGTAGCAGCGCCTGTTCTCAGGGCTAGTGGATGGGGGGGCGAATGCAGGTTATAGCGACATCCTGTCACTATATGTATACGTGCACGTGGGGGGAGCGAGCATACCGTGCAACGGGCAGAAGGGGAGGGAGGGTTTGTGAGGTGTAGTGCAATGGTGGGTTGCCAAGCTGGCTGTGTGGCATGGGGGTTTGTGGCAGGCTATGGTTTGGGGGTGCTGAGTTCGGTGCTGGGCATGTCGGGATTTTTGCGCGGTCTGAGATTTTTCTTTTTTTTTCACCCTCTGGGTTGAGAATCTTTAGTAGGGGTGTGTGAGTGGTGAAGCCCACATGGGGAGGGTGCAGCCCCCCATAAACAAAAAAATGAAGTTCCTGGCACCCTTTTCCCGTGCGCCAGGAGTGTACATTGGCGAAATGGATTTTCACCGAATGTACAGTCGCCCTAAACCCAAGTATTCTTAGTAATAAATAATGGGGAGGATAAATATACAAAATATAAATGGAATGTAGTCAGAATTGTACCTAATTATTATGTTTTATAAAGTTTTCTTTGAGGCGTCAGTGGCTCTTTAATGAATTAGCACAACATTTGGCATGCATGGTCAGGCTGTCAGAGTCTCAAGATGTGGAAAGTTTCTTGACATTATCTTGTATGGTTTTCATGATACAGAGGGTCAAAAAAGTGAAAAAAAACTATTTTTTCCCTACACTTAACACTGGGGATTTTTGCTCTCACCTACAGCGTAGACAGTATCACATTTCTTCATGAAATTTTCAGGGATGATGCGGCCTGTGCCAAGTGTGTGCCTTTGGATGGTTTGGCGAAAAAAATGCAGTTTTTGAAATATAATGATTTCTGGGATAACGTTGAAGTGCGATTGAAAGAAAACATTGCGATTGATTAAAAAAAAAAAAGTCTGCAAGTGCGAACATGTCGTACTTTACTGTTCATGTATATAGACAGACCAATTGGTTAATAATCAAAAACAGGACGCAAATAGTTAATTACATGATTTACTTGCGGTGGGGTAAAAAAGCACGCGAGATAGCCGCCATTTTCTGTTTCCTGTTTTACACTTAAAGTTGCAGCTACGTGGCGGAATTGTTAACTTGTACAGAGCTAGCTGTGCTGCATTTGGACTTCTGATCTGACCGGTAACTTTTCTTCATTTGGCCAGCAATAAGTCACCATAGCGCTTCCAGTATGTAGTTGTAAAAATTATGTTTATTACTCCCATGCTCGCTCTAGCCAATAGATGAAGGTAAACTGTCATTCTGTGAATGCAGTTTACACTCAGTGGCTGCTCACATGTTAGACTGTTCAAAGACACAGTCATACATTAGTCTGTGTGTTCAATAATATCATCTATTTCCTTGGTGTCTAGTGGCATCCCTTCCCCGATCACTGTGCCCCCAATATTGTTTGTTTGTTGGTGTCTAGTGGTACCCCCACCCTCCTAGATCTCTGTCTCCATAATAAAATAATTTTCCTGTTATCTAGTGGCACCCTCCACCCTTCCAGTCACCATCCCCATAATAACATAATTTCCATTGTGTATAATGGCACCCCCATACTTCTGATCACCTTCCCCATAATAAAATAATTTCCCTGGTGTCTAGTGACACCCCCCACCCTTCCAATTGCTGTCCCTGTAATAAAATATATTCCCTGGTGTCTAGTGGCACCCCCTACCCTTCTGATCTCTGTCCCCATAATAAAATATATTCACTAGTGTCTAGTGGCACCCCCTACCCTTCCAATCACTGTCCCCATAATAAAAAATATTTCCTGGTGTCTAGTGGCACTCCCAACCCTTCCAAATGCTGTTCGTGTCTGAAATAAAGAAAGTGGTCACTCAATGTTTTTTGTTTTCAAAACATGCAGCAAAGAAAGCAATTCCTTATAACCTGAAATTTGATGGTGCATCAGAATGTTTGGTTTTGAAGCTTAATATGATTTCTTGCCATGAAATTTGATTGTGCATCTTAATTTTCCCTATCATGGCAAAAAATGTGGTCACTTGATATGAAATTGCAATGTGGATCATAATTTATCATTGCATGTGACAAATTTATTGCTGGACATAACATTTGATTGCAGTCTGTAATTTTTAGTTTTGCATGGTGAAAAACACGAAACTAAATTTGACTTGTGAAACTATTTTTTAATTGCGATTCAAAAAAAGTCTGTTGGAAACACATTTTGGTTCTGGATCATAACTTATACTTGTGAAACACGGAAATTGGTTGCTCGATATCATGTTTGATTCCTGATTATAATTTCCCATTGCATGACTATAATTGGTTTTGCAACATTCAATTTTCAGTACAGATCATAATTTTTTCATTCTGAGGATTTGATTGATACTTCAAAATGAAATTGCATAATGAATAAAACTTAGCATAGCGTAACCTCAATTGGTTGCATGATAAGAAATTTAATTGACCACATAATGTTTTGTTTCACAGCAGAAAATTGTTTTCTCAACATGAAATTTGGTTGCATACCATGATTTTTTCATTTAATGGCAAAAATTGTTTGCCTGACTTGAAATTTGATTGTGCGTTATCATTTTTGATTCTGTGACTTAAACTGGTTTCTCACCATGAAATTTGATTTTGAATATAGTGAAGATAACTCTTCTCTTGGCAAAGGGCCCTGCACATCTGCACTCGTGGGTGGCAGAGGGCCCTGTGCACTGGCTGACAGATGGACTCTTTTCCTTGTGCATCTGTATCTGTAGCTACATGGAAGTGCAAAGAACATAGAGCCCTGTGCTTCCACAGCCTACCTGGCAGCCACATGAATTCTTGGCATCTGTTGCTGCATGGAACTGCAAGGCACGTAAGGACCCTGCACTTTCATAGGTGGACGGAGCCTTCCCTTGGGTCCTGCGCATCTGTGTGAATGAGGATACAATTCCACTATTTCAAAAAGAAAGGAAATTCTTTGCAAAAAACTTCATTAAAGCACCAGTTAGGGTTCACATTAATGCTACAGAAGTAGGCAAATGTGGTGCTAGGGTTTCCAATCCTAACTCCCCATCCCCCAAGCAGCAAAAGCAAAAACATTAGGGTTTTGGGTCTCTGAAGTCTTGGCGAATCAGTGATGGGGTCTTCCTTGGGGTTATCAGCCCTAATGTCCACCCTGTTCCCTGAGCAAACAAGGTCAGATGTGATCTCCTTTCTTCATGCAGCGCCCCAGACCTGCATGAAGAAACTACAACACATTGTACTAGTAACATGTGCCAAGATATACTTCTCTACCTTTGCAGACTGTATCAGTATGAGGCACTGGCTTGGAGCTGTACCTTATGCTTCAGATAGGAGGCTATGGGCTGAGGGGAGAGGTAAACCTTAGGGTTGACAAGCCCAAGGAAGACTCCACCACTGATTCGTCAAGACTCCAGAAATGCAAAACCATAATGATTTTTCCTTTGCTGCTTAGGTGGCAGTGGGAGTTTCTACTTTTGTGGCATTAATCTGAACCCTAACTGGTACAGTAACAAAGTTTTTTTTTATATATATATATATATATATATATATATATATATATATATATATATATATATGGGTTGAGTAGCCTGTTTAATGTTAAACCTCAAATTTTGCACATTAATAGCCTTGGCTCCCTTTGACAAAATGAGCTGACATTTAGTATGTGTTGTCTAGAAGGCAAGGTCTTGATGAATGGAAAATTTTGTGACAGCAGCTTGTGTGGTTTCTGAGATACACACATGTCATTTCTAGAAAAAAACTAAATTTTTTTCCTATACAGTACTTAACATTGTTTTTGTTTTTTGCTCTCACCTACAGCCTACATGGAAAGGAATTGTTGCCCCAGACTTACAGGGGACATGTGTCATGTCCCAAGGTAATGCTTTTGACAGGTCCATTGAAAAAATGGGAAGAGGTTCCAGAGTTATAAGGTTTTAATTTTAGTGTTTTTCGGCTTGTACATGCACAGTAGGGGTTTTGAGATAATGTTTTGTGGTGAAAGTAAATATTTGATGCCGCAAATGCTGGTTTTTGGTGTCATGCCACTGAATTTGCAGGGCACAAATCAATTTTGGTGCTGTGCCAGCCGCTATCTTGTTGATTTCTTCCACGAACTGACAAACATGGAAAAACACACAAAAGCCGTGATTTTAATAAACAAACATCAGAACCTAGCTAAATGGGACTGTTTAGTTAGATTCTGATGCTTGTTTTTACATTTTGTGCCCACATATATATTTAATGGGCACCCAAAATCCCGGGTGTCCAGCTTAGCTGAGCGCTTCCCCACGTTCTCTGTATAAGAACGGTGAGATTTTCTTGACTACTGCAGCCGCAGCTGGAACTCGTGCTGCCGGCTGCAGATTCAGCTATAAGCTGCCCTTTTCCCTGGTGTCTAGTGGCACCCCCACCTGCTGATCACTGTCCCCTTCTTTACCTTTTTTATATTGATAATAATCCAATACCGGGATGCCCACCCCCAGTGTTGGATGCCCCTCCCCACCCTGAACATTGTTCTAATAATAACTGCCAACATTTGGGGAGCTCAATCCCCATGTTGGTATTGACAAGTCCCTCCTAGGCAGTGTGGGACACTGGGGAGCCCACTCCCAGTGTCTCAAATACTGTCATAATATTATGTCTCCTAAAAAAAAGAAAACAGTTCTTCAATGTCATTTTTTTAAAATGTTACCTGAAAAACAGAAAACAGTCCTTCATTGTCCCCACCGACCCTCCCCTATCCTGACGTTATCATTGAGCACCCACCACCCCACACACCCCTTACCCTATACTTACCATTGGAGGTTGTCCGTTGTCATCTTCTGTGGACTGGGACATGCCTGCACTCTTCAAAGCCGAACTGTGAACTGAGACATCAAGGTAAGTGCCATATAATGTATTTCAATGGCATTTCGAACTTAATGTATGTTGATATCCTTGCATTTTTGGGATTTTGGCACCAAACTTTCAACATGGCCTTTTTGGGACCCCACCTCATGAACACTGCAACTGTCATTTCATTAATTGGGCCCGAAGGTGATTTCATGGTTGCTGCATGAAATCACCTTTCAGAACTGACTAATGAAATTTCACTGTCAGTGTTCATGAGTGGAGTCGTGATGAAGACAGTTCTGGAACAACTTCGCCTGCAATTTTGTTGCAGTGAACTCAGAGTGAACAAGTGACAGCGAATAATAAATCGCCGAGCTCATGCTGGTGATTGTCAATTCGTAGCCGCATCTTAACCATGACCAAATATCCATGCTTGTGTATTGTGGTATTACGTGTATTATGTTTATTATACAATGAAGACGAGTCCAGCAACACTACGTCCTGTTGTCCTGTGTTCTGGCTGGTTACCCCTCCCTCAGCAGCTCGTTCTACCTCCCGGCCCCCTTCCACCTCTTGTTTCTGTCCCCGGCTGCTCTGGGTTCTTCCCCATGTGTATCTTTTTTGGCTTCCTGCCCATGCCGTGTCCCCTTTTCTGCCAACGCCTTGCGGGCATACCATTCTCCTCCTTGACTGTCTGACTCAGCAGCACAATGCCTCTCAATGGTGCTCACCTTGGATTCCACTCAACCCTGTCTGCTTCTGCCGTAAGTACCTCTGCTCACTTAGCCAAGTCTGTGTCCATGTTTAGTGTTTAGTGTGGGTTCCAGTTTTCTGCGTGGACTTATGTTTACCCTAGTATCATCCTATCCACTCTGCCCTTCCAGCATTGACTCCATCTGTACCTCTCAGTGGGTGTGCTGCCTCCTTACTGAGTCCCTACCAAACCTCTGTGCTCCTTTGACATGTTTTTCAGCTCCAGAACACACTTTGATTTTACAAACCCCTTTATCCCTTGATTTTACTTTACTTGTGGGTGCAGAAGTATCCGAGGCGACTATTGTACTGTCGATGAAAGTAAATGAGCGACGATTACAGTAGCGTCCAGTTTATCTTGCTACCAGTTGTCCACTATCAGTTCTCTGTAATGAAATGTCCAGGGACTAACTGGGTGTATGCATGAAAATTTGGTGAAAAAATTCCTAATAATGGCTGAGTTAGACACTCTTGTTGAAAATTTCCTATGCACGTGCATAACTTTGGTAATTTATTTATTTATTTATTTATTTTATTTATTCAATTTTGGTGACCGGGTAGGCCCACTGGTTCCTGAATGTCCCTTTTTCAGGGGTAACCCGGGTAACTTTACAGAGTTAGGCATACATTGTAGTTTACAAGGCACAGGCTTTGTACATGTTTTGAGGCTTAAGCAGTGGTTAACAGAGTAGTGGAGCTAAACATATTTGTCAGCATTACAATTCAGTTAGATACAGTTAGAGACAGAGCTGGATTAACAGGTTTCAGTAAAGTTGAGTAGTAGGGGGTAAGGAAGGTTTGCTCATGTACTATGGCAATGGCATGTGCTGGCCTCTAGCTGGTGGGCCTTGAGTCTAGTGTGGAAGGTTTTGATAGATGGGGCTTCCTGTACAGAGGGTGGGAGTTTGATCCATAGTAAAGGAGCAGAGCTGGTAAAGGACTTGTCACCTGCCTTAGTCCTCACTCTGGGTTCTTTGAGTAGGACTCGGACTGAGGTACTGAGGTTCCACCTGTAGTGCTTGGGGGTAATGAGCCCAGTGAGGCTGGTTGGGGGGAAGGGCTAAGTAGTTTGTAATTATGGCAGAGTAGGGGGTACTCTAGGTGAAGGTCCAGTGTAGGCCAGTTTAGAAGTGCTAAGGCATCGCAGTGATGACTTCTGGCATGAGACTGTGTGGTGAAGTGTGCCATCTTGTTGTAAAGCACATGCAGTCTGTTGATCTCATGTTTAGCCAAGCCCTGCAAGACTGGGGTGGTGTAGGTCAAGGTGGGGAGGAGGACGCTAGTAGCGATGGTGATCCTGGCCTCAGGGATCAACTGATCCTTTATGCAATAGAGGGTTCTTAATTTGCTGTGAATGGTTTTGGTTACTTGGTCTATATGATTCTTTAGAGTGAGGCCATGGTCTAGCATTAGGCCTAGGCATTTAAGGGAAGCCACAACTTCAATACGGTTGCCTGAGGCTGAGGTGAGTGACAGTGATTGGGTTCTGTCTTGGCCTAGGGATCTAGATTCAAATAGCATGGCCTTGGTTGTTCCAGTGTTAAGGACCATTGTATTCTCAACCAGCCAGGTCTCTAGCCTCGTAAAGTCAGCTTGAAGATCTGGGTCCAGGTTGGTCAGGTTGTCCAGGGATCGGTATATGATGGCATCTTCTGTGTATTGGACAACTGAGCTTCCCCACAGTGGCTTCTTCACTCATTGGTGAACAGGGAGAAGAGGAGGGGGCCCAATATTGACCCTTGTGGTATGCTCTCCTTGAGGGGAAGTAGATCAGTTATTGCTCCTTTCACTTGACTCTCTGTGTTCTACCAGATAGGTAACTCCCAAACCATGTGAGAGAGTGGGAATCAAGGCCTAGTTTACCCAACTTTGTCAGCAGGAGTTGGTGGTTGACAAGGTCAAAGGCCTTGGATAGGTCGATAAAGACCACCCCAGTTGGGATCCCTTTGTCCATGGTACTGAGGTACATCTGCCGTGAACTTTATCAGGGCAGTGTCTGTTCCATGATTTGTTCTGAAACCGTGTTGGGAGGGGAGCTAGTAGTTGGTGAGTCTCAAGGTAGTCACGGATTTGACCATAGACTAGCCTTTCCTGGACTTTTGCAAGGGTACAGAGTAAGGAGATAGGCCTGTAGTTGCCAATGGGTTCCCTGGGGCCACCCTTGTGGATAGGAACCACATGGGCCTGCTTCCACATTTCAGGGACAACTCCCTCAAGTATGGATCTATTTATGAGCCATGTTACGGGTCTGGTGATGGCTGGGGCAGCAGCCTTGAGCAACATCAGGTTGATCCTGTCAGGTCCTCTGGATCCTTAGGCTTCAGGAACTTTAGGAGGATTTTCAATATTTTGACTCCAAATTTTCAATATAGCCAATTTTTCACACCATCTCATGAACAGTACAGCTGTCATTTTTCACAACCTGCCGGAAACGTCTTTTTGCACCTGTGGTGCAAAATGGTGTTTTGGCACGGATTTAAAAATGTTCAGCTATGGGGTTTATGAGGCAGGATCATAAGAAGACTATGTTGAAAATTTTGGGTCAAAATATTAAAAAATGCCAAAGATGTGATCATTCGTTGCAATTTTGCTGCACCCACTCATAACTTTGAAAATGTTAAATGTTTTAACCCCGTATTTTTAACATAGCCTTCTTATTACCCCACCTCATGTATGTCACAGCTGTCCTTTTTCAAATCCTGCCCATAATGTGTTTTAACACCTGTGGCACAGAATGGTGCCGCAGTTGTGAAGAATTATGTTTTGGAGGGGATTCAAAGATTTTCTGTACTGGGTGCATGTGGTGGAGCAGTAAGGTAACTATGCTGACAATTTGGAGTCAAAATATGCAAGCATTCCAAAGTTATGACCATTCGTTGCAGTTTCATTACGCATACTCATAACTTTGGAAATTTTCAGTATTTTCACTCCAGATTTTCAACATAGCCATCTTATTACCCCACCTCATGTATGTCACAGCTGTTAGTTTTCAAATCCTGGCCAAAATGTGTTTTTGCACCGTTAGTGCAGAACGGCATTGCAGTTGTGCAGAATTACATTTTTGCAGGATTTGAACATTTTCTGTATTGGGTACATGAGGTGGGCTAATAAGATGGCTATGCTGATAATTTGGCCACTGTTTATTTATTTATTTATTAGAGTCTAGGATTACAATTACCTTTGAGCCAAGGCTCTTTTACAAAGGTTCCAAGTCAGGATGAGAACAAACAAGCATGACATTAATTATTACAGGATAACAGATTACAGTTGTTTATCATCACATGAGTACATACAGATTAGGCGGTACTAGGGGCATGCACAGGACAGGGATAACATTAATAACGAGAACTTGGTGAGGCACGAGAAGAAGATGCTGCCAGAGGTAATTGTCAAAACACACAGGAAGTGCAAGTGGAAAGTGCAAGTAAGAGGAGGAGGAGGGGGGAAGGTAGAGGGGGAGAGTAAGGGGTGGATGAGAAGAGACAACTGCCAAAAAGGGAACAGCAGGTTAGAGAAGACAGTCGCATGTGCTAGAGGCAGAGAGGAATAGGCAGAGGTTAGATCTGAACAGGCCTAGCTTAGGTAGGGAGGAGATGTCCCTGGTGAGACCATTTAGCCAGCTAGGAGCTCTGTAGGCAAAGGATCTTTGTCCCTGTGAGGTCCGGCATCTTGGAATATGCAGTAATTGAGATTCAGAGCCCCTGGTGAGGTGGGGTGGGGATTCTGTGCAGGTTGTAGTAGAGCTTGAACTCCGGGGGGGGGCAAAGCCCATCATTATTTTTTTTTAGCCATTATGCATGTTAGATACTTGATGTGGCTCGAGAGTTGAAGCCAACCAGTTTGGACGTATAGGTCACACGTATGGGTGAGATGATGGGCTCCAGTGATGAGTCAGCAAGCTTTGTTCAAAGCCATAGATATGCGCCTGAGGGCAGTGGTGGAAGTGGAACCGTAGATGATGAGGCCATAGTCGATAGTTGAGATCACTGAGCTCTAAACTGTGATCCTCAAGGCTTCAATACAGACCAAAATAGACTACTGTATAAATACATGGGTACCTGAGAGAACAAAATATGATAATAATAGCAAACGAAGAGTTCCCATGTGGTGGTCTAAAGATATAAAGCATATAATAAGAAAGAAACATCGGCCCAGATATTCAAAAGGGTTGCGCCATGCGCAACAGGGTTGCGCGTGCGCAACTCCAAAAATGCGCCATTCTGCGATATTCAGAAGGGCCTGCTGCGCCACAAAACATGCTGGAGCAACAGCGCAATGGAAATGAAGGCATGCGCAACCGGCGGGGGGGCTCCATGCATAAAGTGCGCAGCGATATTCAACACTTGCGCAATGCTAAGAGTGGCTCAGCCGGAAGTTGGCAAGAGTAGCGAATTGAGCCAAAATAAAAGGCTCAAGGAAGCGGCGAAGAACCGAGCAGGCCGCAAACTGGGGGGAGGAGACAGAGACAGAGAGAGAGAGAGACAGAAGCTGGAAGGCAGACAGGGACAGTGGGTCCAGGAGGACAGAGAGGCCAGCGGGGGTGTCTGGTGCAGTGGAAGCAGCAGTGGGGCAGCGGGGTAACACAGGAACAGCAGCCGGGGGCAGAAGCCAGGAGATGGATAGTGCCAGCTTCCACATGGAAGCTGTAATGAGGGGTGAGACACCATGCTGCAGGGGGACGTGGCCGCGGAGGGGCCCGTCGGCGGTATGCCCCCGACAGGCGGTATCGTGCCCGCATCAGCTTCGAGCTGTACACAGATGTCGAGATTGTGGGCCGGTACCGCCTGAACAGGGCAATACTGAGACGGCTCTGCGAGCTGTGCAGTGATGTGTTGCAGGCACCCTCACGACGGAGTCACGCTCTGTCTGTGGAGACCAAGGTGACAGCCTGCATGTGCCTGCTCACCACGGGCACCTTCCAGAGGCTGACAGGGGACACCACAGGCATTACACAGTCGGCCACGTCACGCATCCTCACCCAATTCCTCAGCGCACTGCTGCCTCATGCTGCGGAGTACATCTATTTCCCCAGCACTGTGGCAGAGTGTACAACAAACATGCAGCAGTTCCACAGGGTAGCACGTATGCCTGGCATGCTAGGGGCCATAAACTGCACCCATGTGGCCATTCACATGCCACCTGGCCCCGACGGCCAGGCATATCAGAACCGAAAGGGGTTTTCCAGTGTCAACTACCAGGTGGTGTGTGATGCCACTGGGCGCATTATCAATGTTTGTGCCACACACCCTGGCGGAGCACATGATGCCTTCATATGGCACCAGTCTGCACTGTGCCATCGATTCGAGAGTGGGGACATCCCCATGGGTCATCTAGTGGGTGAGTACACATGTATGGAATGCAAACTCTGGGCAAGGGTGGGAATGACACAGGTGCCATGGTAGTGGCACACAAGGATATGGTCAATATGGACCTGACATGACACTGCTGTCCACTATCTCCACACAGATGACTGCGGATATGAACTTCGTCCCTGGCTGCTCACACTGTACTGGCGCCCCATGACCCCAGCTCAGCTATGCTTCAATGAGGCACATGCCGCAACACTTAACATCATAGAGCGGGTGTTTGGGATGCTCAAGGCATGCTTCCGATGCCTAGACACCTCCGGTGGTGCCCTACAGTACAGCCCCCAAAAGGCCTGTGGGATATTCCTGGCCTGTTGCATCCTGCACAACATGGCCAAAGACCATGGGATAGCCATACAGGTCGAAGAGGGGGACAGCGATGGGGACGCCAGTGGCGCCGGTGATGTTGGTGATGAGCAGCCCCCCCTAGGATGGAGGGACCCCCGACTGACCCGGCAGGCCCAGCTGCACCGGGACACCATTGCAGAAGAGCACTACGGCCAACACAGGTAAGTCAAGGGACATGCAGGCAACATTGTCCATGCGCAAACCACAGGCACACAGGGAACACACCGCATGAAGGTCAGGGAGTTGAAGGTTCCAGGCATACCAACACACCATCAGGGAGGTGAGCACTCATATGGACACACACACACCAGGCAGCGTACATGGGCAGAAGCACAGTACTGTGGAAACAACATTGCCAACACACAGCACCACCGACCACCTCCACCACCTGTACTGTCCACGTACGTGTGTCAGGACCTGGGCACCCTTGCACCTTGGTGTACAGTGCAATGCAGGCATCATCATGCACACGCACCTGTGGACAGCAGTTGGGAGAGTGTGCAGGTGGTCCGTGTGTCAGCGTGGTGAGCAGAGCACCCAGCAGTGCACTGTCCACCATGACACACATTGCCCACAGGGCAGCACCAGACAGGGCCCGCACTGGGAGACAGCTCAGTCAGGTAGCACTGTCCCACGGCCACCACGGATGCATGGGCAGCCCCGCCGTGGCCCAACAGCACTGGCAGGCTGAGCAGGGGCCACATCGGGTGGCGCTGTTGCACCACCAGGGTCCCACTCGCGCAAGCGCCGACCTTGCCACACAGGGTCTGCATCCTGCCAAACAAACATGCACCAGGGGTGCTGGCTCCACAGCAGAACCCGGCGTCAACAGGCCTGGTGTCGCACGACGCCGGAATGGGGAGTGGAGAGCGCACTGTGTGGGTGTGTGGTACAGGGCACCTGACAGTGCCCAATGCGCCCCGCGACAGAGAGACCACTGCCTGGGTCAGCCTGTCAATGGTGGCGGTCACATCCGGCGTCCGCGATAGTGACCAGCTCTGCTTGGTCCCGAGTACACCCCGTTATGCCGCCCATGGACACAGACAGTGCCTCCACGACCTTGCAACCCACCCCCGCAGCTGTACCGATTCCTGCAGCAGGCGGTGTGCTGCGTCAATGGGTACTGTGCCCCAATGGCATCGCGGACCCCAGGGTGTGGTCGGTCCTGGTGCACAGCACCCCTTGAGGGTGGGTGCTGTTCACCAGGACCAGGTATGGGTGGGCGGATCAAAGGGCGGTGGACATATGCCACTGCTTGACACTGTACCCCCAGACCTGGTGTGCGACTGTTGCTGCTGCCCCTCCAACCGCTGTGCCCCCAGGTCCACCTGTTCCACCTCCATGCTGGCAACAGTGCCAGACACCTGCACAGCCACCGGTGCTGCCTCACCGGTGCTGACAGGCACAGCCTGGGACTGTGCCAGCATGCTGGTACACAGGTGTGAACCAGGAAGGCCCAGGGGCACGTGCTGGCCTGCCATGTGTCCGTCATGGGACACACACCCATCACTGCCCATTGCAGGTCTGCTATCATCAATGGTGCAGGTACGTGCCACTGCCATAGGCACAGCATGCTGGCATACCTGCATGCCAGACTGCTGAGACACAGGCTGTGCACCCCCCCGCACCCGTATCACTGACACCAGAGTTGTTGGCCCAGCGTGCATGCTGCTGCAGTGCCTGCTGGCTGGTGGCGGAGGTGGATGGTCACTCCTCCACGTCCAGCAGGTCTGCATCACTGTCTGGACCCACCACCACCACCATCTCCTGAAGACAAACAGGATCTGTAACAGAAAGAGTGTACATGTGAGTGCATGTGAACAACTGCCCCCCCCCAACACCACCACCATGTCATACCATGCAGTGATGGGCTTCCACCTGTCTGGAATCCTCCGCCTGGTACACCCGCAATGGCACTCGGCTGCATGGCCGTGACCAGTGTCTCCTCAGTTGGGGTCAGCTCCAACACCACTGGCGGGCCCCACCAGTGCCAGCACGTGCCGCCCTGAAGGCTGCCACCTTCTCCTTCAGCCTCCTGCAGTCAGTCCCCATCTTTCAGATTCCTGCATGGAGCGCTGGTGGCTTCCATGCAGGTTGACGCCTGAGCTACCTCCCATGCAGCTGCCACCCTGAGGTGCCCCTCCGTCCACTCAATAATGGCTCATCCTCCAGGTAGGCCTGGAAGAGGGCCTCTGTCTCTGCAGCTGTGAAGTTCGGCCTCCTCCTACACCCGCCATCTTCACCCCTCACCTTGTCTCTGGTCAGTCATGGTGATCTGTATGGGTGGAAGTGGACACCTGTCACTGTGCAGTCTACAGCATTTCCTCATGAGCATAGGTGCCGGCTCGGGGGGGGCGGAAGCCCCCCACATTTCATCTCCGTATGGCAGATACTAATAGAAAAGGTGCCCTTTGTCCCTTTCTAAGTGCCCTTTTGATTCTCAGCCCCCTCAGCCTTTATCATCCTCCGGCACCCCTGCCCATGAGCATTGTCCTGAGCATCACACAGCATGTAACTCACCTCTCACCTGCAGTAACCGAATCTGGCCAGCACAACCCACTGTCACATTTTTATAGCACAACACATGCAAATGAGGAGTGGCGCAACTTTAATGACATGCTAATCGTGCCACTGCGCCTTTGAATGGCTGATCGAATGATTTGCATATGTTGGCTGAATATCGCGTATTTGCACTTTGCGCGATACGGAAGGTCCGGCTGAGCCAATGGCGCAGGTTTGTGCCTGCGTGCTACACTGCATTGCGCATGCCCAGACAGCTTACGCATGCGTCTATCGCGCTGCAGACCTGCTGAGCTCAATCGGCAATTCAGGCCATGGCCACCATTGTGCCAGTGGCGCTACAGCACTGGGCACTATATGGCACTGTGGCACTAGTGCGCGATGGTCCACTGTAGCACTGGTACGCAGCTTGGCAGTCGCGTAGGATGCCTATACGTCAGATGGCTCTGTACGTAGCCCTGCGCCATTGCCGTGACTCAGTGTATGCCTCTGCCCCGGCTTAGTTCGCGATGCCATGTGTAATGTCTTCATTGCGCTGTCTGGTGACAGCGCCATGTGAAGTGACCGCGCTGTTCGAACAGCGATTGAGCCTGTGGTGGTCTATTGCCAACATCTCCACGTGGGGTTACAGTGCAGCGGAGCGCCATATTGCCTGCTGTAAACTGGCCAGAGATGGCTAGGAGGAGGGCAGTGACTTGGAGCCCACTGGAGGTGGCCAACCTGGCTGGAGCCCACTGTGAGGCACTGTATGGTGAGGCCCCTCACCATGCCTAGGATCTGCGTGTGGCAGCAAGTGGCCACTGACCTGGTGGAGGTCACTGGATGGGGCCGGTCTGCTGAGCAGTGCCGGCACCAGTACAGTGACCTCCGCCAGAGGGAGCCAGACCTCTTGACGCGGCTGCGGTCGCGTGCCAGGTGGGGCGTGGTGCCTAGGCCAGGTGAGCGTACCATCTATGCACCTATATTCTCTGTAGGGGTGTGTGTGTGATTGGGTGGCTGTGCATAAGTGCCGGCTTGGACACGGTTGGCTGTGTCAGTGTGTGCAGCTGTGCGATGGATGGTTATGGCTGTGTGGGCAGGCACTCTCACTGGGGCGGGGGCACTCTGTTTTTGAGTCACACTGATGTTTGTCTCAATATATGTCTCCCACAGGCTGGAATCTGAGGACGCAGGGTGAGGGTGAGGTGGGCCGTGCAAGGGCCCCAGTGCCGGTGGGTGTTCTGCCCCAGCAGCAGTAGCAGCAGCAGCAGCAGCAGCAGCAGAAGCGGCAGACCCAGCTGCTTGAGGAGTGTGAGTATCATTACTTCATGGATGCTATTGCATGCTCGGGGGGGCAAGACCACCAGCCATGCACAACACAACCATGTAGGAAAGGAGGTCATAATTCCACTATACAAGACACTAGTGAGGCCCACCTGGAGTACAGTGTACAGTTCTGGAGACCATACCACGTATGGACATGGACTGGGTAGAGAAGGTTCAGAGGAGGGCAACACGGATGGTGCATGGATTGCATCACAAGTCCTATGAAGACAGGTTGAAGGAACTGAACATGTACTCCCTGGAGGAGGAGGGAGAGGGGGATATGATGGGGACATACAAGTATCTTACAGGGGGGAACAGAGTGCAGGAAAACACTATTTTTAAGCGTAAAAGATGTTCCAGGACTAGAGGGCATGGGATGAAGTTGGAGGGGGAACGATTCAGAGGAAACATGAGAAAGAATTTCTTCGGAATGGGTGGTGGACAAGTGGAACACCCTGCCAGAGGAAGTGGTGGGGCTGACTTGGTCACGAGTTTAAGAATACAGGATAGACATAAGGACTTCTGAAGGTCAGGGGTAAGGGGCAACAGACTTATAGGAAAACAGAGTGAACTTACCAGCTCAAATGGGCAGACTAGGTGGGCCATAGGCCCTTATCTGGCACACCTGTCTATGTATCCATGTATGTAGGCACGACACAGGTGACATGCATCACTGTGCAGTATCACAGCACGCCTGTGTATGCGTCACTGGTGGTCCAGGCATGCACTGGGCACATAGCTGTGTAACTGGCATCGCACCACGTTGCCACGTCACTTGCCAGCCTAGTTTGTACTGTGATTGACATGGGCAGTGTGTGTGGGCGGTGGTGTGCATAGCTGGTGCCGCCTGTTTGTGATGGCCATGTGCATGTTCACTGTGGGTGGGTGCATGCCATCAAAGGTGTGGGACATTGGGCTATGTGGCTTGCTGGTTGGGTGGTGTTCAGGGTTGTGGTCAGTCATAGCCATTGACTGTGTTCCCATTTTCCTAGGCCTCACTGTTCTCAGGAGGATACAGCGGGAGCTACGTGAGCTGACGCAAGTGTCCCTGGACAACCAGGCCATCCTCAGGGACATCCAGCAACATGGCCTGTGAAGGAGGCATCGCCAGGAACAGCGGCACCGGGTGGAGGAGGACCAGCCTGCTGGGCCTTAGGCCAGATTCCCTTCCCACTTCACCCATCCCTACCACCCTGCCTTCTCCAAGTTGTTCATCCCTACCGTCTGCACCCCTACCTTGTACCGTATCCCCTTGTAAATAATTATAGTTGATTGTTTTACACATTTTGATAATACATTTATATTTTGATATGAATACTGTGTTTGGTCTCTGTTTTGCAGCTGGCTATGGTTGTTCAGTTGCAGTAGTGTGCATGCCATCTGGGGTGATATGGTCCTGGGTATGTGTGTGTGTGTGTGTGTGTGTGTGTGCATGGGGAGGTATCTCCAGCATGGCAGTGACTTTCTGTTGGTCTTGCCGTCTGCTGTCACCCACTGCTGGATGCACAGGGTGTGTCTGGCTTGTAGGCTTCTGTGTTGCATGGGGCTGACGAGTACTGGGGGGACTGCATGGTTTCCTGCAGTGCCAGTCACTGCACATGGGTGGTGTCTTGGGGTCACAGTGCAGGATGTGCTGTGCGTATGGGGGCTGATGTGCACTGTGGTTGTCAAGCCCTGTGTGTGGCACTCTCAGCCTGCCAGTGGTTGTGCTGGGCGCCATGGCCTGCTATGCTTTGTTGGCTTGTCCCCATGGGCAGGTAGATCATCTGTCCCACCCCCAGTGATGCTGTTCTTGGGTGTGCAGGTGGTGGGTTCTGCACTGTGTTCCTGTGCTCATGTGAGGCATGGCTGGCGGTGGGCCCCAGCCTGCCTCCTGGATGTGCAGTTCCATTGCTCTGGGGGCTGTGCTTGCGCTATGGCAGCTCTGGAATGCTCAGCTGAGCTTCCCTGGTTGCTCCATAGCGCAACATTTTGGCTCAGCTTCTCCTTCCTGGTTGCGCGATGGCGCAGTATGTGCGATATTCAGATGTTGGTTGCTTGCGCAATTTGCTCTGCTCCATGTTTGAATATCGCACCTGTTGCGCATTTGTGCAACTGGTTTGTGCTTGCTCCTGCTGTTGCGCTAGTTTTGAGCGCAGTTTGAATATCTGGGCCATCGTGTCTATAAAAAATACAGTAAGACTAAAAAGGCTTCTGATTGGGGCAAGTTTAAGATACTTGCCAAAAAAACTAAACAAATAATGAAAAAATCAAAACAAAAAATGGAAATAAATTTAGCCAAAGACATCAATGACAATAAAAAACAGTTTTATAACTATATAGGTTCATTAAAACAAACATGTACAGGAATTGGACCACTAAAGGTAAATGATGAATTAATAACTAACGAAAAAGAAATGGCCACTAAATGTAATCATTATTTTACAAGCATATTTAATCCAATGGATTTTACTCATCAAGATACATTACAATCATCAAATATTAAATTATTCTTCCTTGAACAAGACACATTAGAGGCCATTAACAAAATCAAATGCAGTACATCTCCAGGCCCTGACAGTATTCACCCCAAGTTCTTAAAAGAGGTATCAAAGGAACTTGCTGGACCATTTACCTAATTGTTCAATATGTCTGTAAATAATGGGACTGTTCTTCAGTCTTGGAGACAAGCAAATATAACCCCTATACATAAGGGAGGTAATAAACAGTTAATACCTAATTATAGGCCTATCAGCCTTACATCACTTGTCAGTAAAATTATTGAACAGTTAACACATGTTAAAATTTCCAATCATCTTAAAATTTCCAATTGTACTGACATTTCCCAGCATGGCTTTACTACTGGTAGGTCATGTCAAACAAACCTTATTAGTTTTTTCGAACCTATTAGTGACGCCCTAGATAAGGGCCTTCCAGTGGACATCATATTCTTGGATTTTGAAAAAGCATTCGACACTGTTTCCCATAAAATTCTGATCAAACAACGTCATAATATAAATTTGGACATGTACTTAATTAAGTGGATATCAGCATGGTTATACAACAGACATCAAAGGGTGGTTGTACGAGGGCATAAATCCGACTGGAGCCCTGTCACCAGTGGAGTACCGCAGGGATCTGTTCTTGGGCCTTTACTTTTTAATATATTGATAGCAAGTATGCAAATAACAAAAGAAGTTTGGATAAATAAATATGCAGATGATTGCAAATTGGGCTGTATTGTGAACACTACTGCATCTGCAAACACTCTCCAAGACAATTTAAATAAATTAACATCATGGGCAGTAAACAATAAAATGAAATTTAACCCAGTAAAGTGTAAGGTAATGCATATGGGGAACAGTAATAAGAGACACCCATATTTTATTCAAAATGTGAAATTAACAATCACAACAGAGAAAAGAGATTTAGGTATAACTATAACTGATAACTTAAAATTTAACACCCATACCAATAAAACTGTTAAAAAATGTCACAAGATTATAGGTTGTATATTGAGACACATCAAAAGTAGGGAATCATCTGTCATCTTGCCCCTATACACAAGCCTGGTTCGTCCACATTTGGACTATTGTGTTTCATTTTGTGCTCCAACTTCCATTGGTTATTTAAACATGACAGAAAGAGTTCAACAAAGAATAACTAAAAGGATTGTGAATATGTCCAAACTTGATTATGGTTCTAGATTAAAATCTTTAGAGCTTTACACCTTGAAGTACAGAATACTAAGAGGTGACTTAATCTATACTTACAATGCATACAATAACGATTACTTGTTAAACACGATAGGATTGGAAAAGTTTTCAATAAGTAATCCCACTAGATCCCACAATTCAAAACTAAAATCATCCTTATGTAAAACCAATAAACGATCTAGATTTTTTTACACAGAGAATTCCTCCAATCTGGAATACATTGCCTAGTAATATTATAAACAGCGAAAACATAGAACAATTTAAGAGAAACCTTGATAAATATATGGGTGACAAGAAATTTTCCTTCCACTGCTAATTTAGCTGGTGGCGAGTTCATAAATGGGCATGTGCCTTCTGAACTTGTATGAATCTATGAATCTATTAATCTTCTGGAGTTAGACATTGTCTATGCCTGTAAAGCAGGACAATACGTGTGTTAGTCACTTTGGCAACATAGTCAATGTGAGCCCCATAGGATAGACAACTGTCAAGAGTGAGTCCAAGGTATTTGAAGGTTTGCACTTGTTCTAGGATTGCACCTAGGCAGTTTGCAATAGTGAGGGGTGGTCCCGGTGCTTGTTTTGCGAGCTGCAGAAGAGCATAGATTTTGTTTTTTTTTATAGTTGAGGACAAGTTTGTGTTTACTGAACCAGTTTTCAACTGAGGAGAAGCCATGCTGTAGTTTGCTTTGCAGAAGGTGGGGGTCCTTGTGGGTGGAGTGGATGACAGCGTCATCAGCGTATAGGAGGAGTTGCTCTGGACAGGATTGTGGAAAACTATTTAGGAAGATACTGAAGAGAAGAGGTCCAAGGATTGACCCTTGTGGCACTCCAGAGTGCACTGGTCTGACATCAGAGAGAAAGTTAGCTATTTTCAATCTTTGTGAGCAGTTTTCCAGGTAGCTCTTAAACCGGGACGTAGATTCAGGGGACACTCTGGTATTTAGCAGCTGAGAGAGTAGTAGATGATGTTGGACAATATTGAATGCCTTCATCAGATCAATGAAGACCACCCCTGTAAGAAGGCTATTGTCCAAGAACTATGGATTGCACCAGTGAATTCAAGGAGGGCTGAGGTGGTACTGTGACCTTTTCTATAGCTGTGCTGTTGAGCACACAGGACATTGTATTTATCAAGGTATTCCGTAAGCTGGTCCAATACTATATGCTCTATGGCCTTGGAGAGTGAGGGTAGTATGGAGATGGGCCGATAGTTCACCAGGAGGGCCCTGTCCCTGCTCTTGTGGACCGGTGTGACAGAGGTGGATTTCCATCTGTCAGGGAACTGGCCGAAAGGGAGAGGGAGAGGTTGAAGATTTTTGTTAATAGTGGGAACACCACGTCAAGGGTGAGGGCAAGCAGGTTGAGGTCAAGGGAGTCCCTACTTGACCTGGACCTAGCAATAGCTTTACTGATGTAGTTGTGAGCTTCGTACTGTTTGACTGATTTGAAGTAGAATGGAGGCCGGTTTGGAGAGAGGGTGGGACTTGAGGGGAGAGTTTAGGGGTCAGCTTCATTGAAACAGTCAGGTGGAAGAACAGAGCTGAGGTCAGTGAAAGCTGAGTTGAATGAATTTGCTATGGTAGTCGGGTCCAGCATTGTGATACCATCCACGACCAGCATAGTGGGTGTGGTTTTTGTCTGCTTTCCTGTAATTTATTTAATATTGTTCCAAAATGAATTCCCCTTGCCCCAAGTGTTCGTCAGGGCATCCTTATAGTAGGTACTTTTCTGTTGGTGGACTAATTTTGTGCAGTTATTATGAGCTTGTTTATAATTCTGTATGTTGATTTGCTTTCCAGTTTCCTGAGCCCGTACCCAAAGATGGTCCCTGGATTTTAGTTGTGCTAGTAGTTCAGAGGAGAGCCAGGGGTTGCACAGGCCTTTGACTTTCCACTTTTTGAAAGGGGCATGAGAGTCACAGGCAGCATTAAAGGTTTTGATAAAGAGGTCAAGGGCAGTGTTGACATCCAGTGCGTGGAAGATTGGGGGCCAATCTTGCAGTCTTGGATGGGATTTTAGGTATTTCAACTGCCCACGTGGAAGGAATCTGCTGTTGATTAATTTGGGAGGGGGTCATGGTAAATTTATTTGTCCAGACTCAGATTACATGGGAATGGTTGCTTAGAGTGTCAGGAAGGACAGCGACGTTTGAGATGCGGGATGGGTGACTGGTCAGTATCCAGTCCAAGAGAGTACATTTGCCTGTTTTACAATTTTTCCTAGTGGGGGAGGCAACCAGTCGAGCAAGGTTTGCTGAGGAGATGTCATCTATGAAGCCCCCTGATTCTGGAGCAAGCCAGTTGATATTGAAGCCACCCATGAGGATTGTCTCAGAGTCGGGTGGTTGGGATTGGAAGAGGTCAAGGACTGAGTTGAGGCCTTTTCCTAGTTCTTTGGGGGGGGTGTAAACTGCGGCAATTGACAGGGCTTTATTGTGGGCCCCTAGTAGAACTTTGACAGTGAGAATCTGGGAGGATGAGTCAGAGATGGATGTTTTTAGAGAGTGGCCTTGGAGAGAGTCTTTGAGATATAAGGCACAGCCACCACCTCTTTTAGCGATTCTGTCAAGTTGGAAAATGTTGTACCCTGGCAGGGTTATAGCCATGTCCGAGATTTTAGGTGAGAGCCAGGTTTCAACAACTGCAAGGATGTCTGACTTGTGCTGGCTTACAAATATTTGCAGGGCATCAAGTTTTGGCAGGAGACTGCAAATCTTTACTGTAGCAAGGGCCAGTGTTCCGGATTGACTCATGTTGAGCTACTGTGGACCAAGAAAACTGTTATTACTGTAGATCAAAGACCCAGACTGTGTTAAATTCCCGAAGGTGATGAACATTGGCCTGGGGCATATGCAGGATGTAAAAATCCTTTGTTAGTATCTTCCCTTTGTTCTCCAAAATGGTTGGGAATAGACCTCAAAGACAAACACACACCCTTTGAGAACAAGTCAGATGGAAATGTGGATTGAATGCAGCACTTCACAACTCAGAGCTTGTATAACAGAATTACTGACCTTACTTTTGCTTTTGATGGCTTCCAAAAAAGTTAATTTAAGATGAGAATGCCAATACCTACTGGTGGTGTTTTGCAGTTTCTTAGTCCAGGAAATATTCGTAGATGTTATATCTAAGAATGGTCCAGTTCCTCCAAGCAGACACACATGAAAAACCACAAAACTAAACTACTGACAGAGACAAACACAAACAGCCAGCCACAAGCCCAAAACTACATTAGCAGTATGCCTTATAAATGGAAGTGGAGGCCTGGAGGGTCCTGCGCTTCCACAGTTACATACATATATGCATCTATGGAGGGATGGGAGTGCAGGGCCCAAAGGTCCCTGTACTCCCACGGGCAAACAAGTATGCAATTATACTATCTCAAAAAGTAAGGAAATAAACTGCAAAAAAATGTGTTAATGCACTAGTTCGGGATAAAGCCACAAAAGTAAGGAAATGTGGCATTAGGGTTTTCAAAGTTAACACCCCACCACCCTATACGCACCAACAGATGTCAGGGGTGTGCCTTGGGGTCATTGTCCCTAACTCTCATCCCTTTCTCCTAAACTGTACCCATCTCAGCTTATTTACTTATGGAATGGGATGAGTGTTAGGGCCAACGACCCCAAGGCACACCCCCTACGTCTGTTGGTATGTGCAGGGTGGGTGTGGGGTGTTAGCTTTGAAAACCATAATGACACATTACCCTACCTTGGTGGCTTTATCCCTAATTAGAGCATTAATACAGTTTTTTGCAATTTTATATATTATAGTGGCACGGTAGCGCCACTATAGTTAGGGTTGAGTAGGCAGTTTAATGTTAAACCTCTAATTGTGCACTTTAATAACTTTGCAACCCTTCAATGGATTTGCATGAACCGTTGCATGTGTTGTTCTGTGGGATAGATCTCTTGACCTACCAAGTTTCGTTTTGATTGGATTTGCGGATTTTGTGCTACGAACAGTGAAAAATAGTAACATTTGCCTTTTTTGGCTGTTTTTTTCCTCATCATGCTGCGTCCACGTCGTTTGGAATTGTGGTCTGAAAATTTCAGGAAAGAAAGAGCGTGCAGAAAAGAACAAGCCAGCATTGGTTTGGTGAAAAAATAATAATCTGTTCCAAAGTTATTCAATTTTGAAGTTTTGATTCTGAGCATGCTCAGTTCAATCTTTTGGATAGCTGTATGGTGCAAAAAGGGATTTAGGGTTCACAAAAATGGATTTTGACAGCTCATGAAAAGGGGTCCTTAGAACCCCATTTTATGAGAAAACATTCCCTTTTCATAAGCCGCCATCTTGTTTTCTTTTTTCAGCCCAAACAAAACATTATAACTTTGCCCAGGGATATTTTCTGGAGACATCCAAGTATGTATTTTGTTCATGTGGATGTCCTTTACAGTTCTGTGCCTTTGCTTTACTTTTCTTTGGCCTCAGAATTCTTATTTTTAATTTTTTAAATCCTTTTTCGTGACTTGCTACTGATACCTTTTTGCAATGCAAAAAGGGATTTTGCAGGGCCCTCCCACAAATGGATATCATTATGCAGTAATGGGAGTGCAAGGCCCTCCATTATGCAGCAGTGAGAATGCAGGTCCCTCTGGACCCTGCCCTCATACAGGGAGATGAGAGTTCATTACAATAGCTCTGCACTTATGGATAGATGGGAGCAAGGGGCCCTACAGGCCCTGCGCACCCACAAATGGATACCATTATGGCATGATGGGAGCATGAGGGCCCACGCTTCTGCAGGGAGATGATGGTTAATTACAATGTCTATACAATATGCATGCATGGGAGCATAGCACACTATATACTGATGGGAGCACAGGGCCCAGAGGGCCCTGCATTTCCACAAACATATAAGGGTAAGATTACACTTTCTTAAAAAGTAAGGAAATTCATTGCAAAAAACTTTGTTAATGCATCAGTTAGAGTTAAAGCAACAAATGTAGGGGTCATGTGATGGCTGCCAAGGAAGGAACATCTCCTCCCGATCTCTCTCCTCGACCACGGGTTAATTGACTTAATTTTTCAAAGTTTTACTGGTTTCTGGCAACACTATCTTATCTCCTCAGCTAGAAGATCTTCTGGAGGTGTAATATTTGGAATTGGGTGGCAACAGTGACAGATGCCAAGATACAGAATCCTCTGCCAAGCTACACACCTCCTCCAACCTCTGAGTGAGACAAGACCTCCAAACAGACTAAGCAGCAATCCACAGCATCATCTAAGCCCACAGTCATGGGGAGAGCACTAACTGAGGAGTGGATTTTGGAAGAGATGTGGCCCTTCCAGATGGCTGTGTCTGCACTAACTGAGGAACTTCAGCAGCTCTGCTCCTCGATGGACACTGTGACGATGTGGGTGGCTGATTCAGAGAACCGCATCTCTTCTATGGAGGATTGGAAGGCCAGATTAGAACCAGAGGTCACCGGGCTCTGTCAGAAGCTCCACCACCTCAAGGATAAGCTGGAAGACCTCAAGGGGTGGAGTAGACATAGCAATTTAATAATTTTTGGGTTGCCTGAGAAGGACATACGCACATATGAACATACAAAATGCCAGCAAAAACAGGCCTCATGGTCTATTGAGTTTGTTCAATTGTGCAGCTGGCCCTTCAACTTGTAGCTGCCCACTCTCCCCTCCCCTCCTCATAACCACCCCCTCACTCTCTCCCACCCTCTCTTAAATCCTCCCACTGTTCTACACAATACTACCTCCTCGGGCAGAGTGTTCTACTTGTCTACCACCTTTTCTGTGAAAAAGTGTCTCCTGATTTCCCTGCTGAATCTCCCCCTTTCAATCTCAGCCAATGCCCTCACGTGTCCCTCTCCCTTCTGATCTGAAGAATCCCTTCTGTATTAATTCTGTTAATACCCTTTAGGTACTTAAAGGTTTCGATCATATCCCCATCCCTCCTTCTTCCAGGGAATACATTTGCAGATCTCCCAGCCTATCCTCATAGGAATTTCTCTCAAGTCCCTAGATCATCTTCATTGCCCTATGCTGCACCCCCTCCAGCAGTCTAATGTCCCTCATCAGGAATGAACACCAGTACTGCACGCAGTATTCCAGGTGCGGCCTGACCAGTGACCTATACAGGGGTAGGATTACTTCTCTGTGCCTGGAGGAGATTCCCCTCGCTATGCACCCCAGCATCTTGTTTGCCTTTGCAGCTGCCGTCCTGCACTGAGCTGAGTGGTTCATATTCCCCATTATTAGTACCCCTAGATCCTTTTCCTCCACTGTGCTTTCCAACTGCACCCCTCCCAACTGATATTTCTGGTTCCTTGCCCTGAAGTGCAGCACCTTGCACTTCTTGGCATTGAACCCCAACTGCCATGTCTCTGACCATGCCTGTAGTTTGGTCAGGTCTTCCTACAGACCCCTCTGTGTCATCTACCACAGCACTGATCTTAGTATCATCTGCGTAACTGACTGATCCTACTCCAGTTCCCATTTGAGATATTGGCTATGAATATCCTGAACAGCACTGGTCCCAGTACTGAATCCTGGGGCATCCCACTCGTAACATCCCTTGGTGATGATAGTCCCCCCCCACACTTTTCTGCCTACCCCTCAGCCAGTTGGTGATCCAGTTGACCATTTTTGTCCCAACCCCAATGTATTCCAGTTTTTCCCCTAGCCTCTCATGCGGTACCAAGTCAGAGGCCTTGCTGAAGTCCAAATATAGGACATCCACTGCATGGCCCCTGTCCAGTTCCCTGGTAACCCAGTTGTAGTACTCAACTAGGTTCATCTGGCAGGATCCGCCCGATACAAAACTGTGCTGATGGCCATCTTGAAGCCCATTGACTTCCAGAAAGGTCACCAATCTCTCTTTTAGGATTGACTCCATGAGTTTCCCCACGATTGAAGTGAGACTCACTGGTCTGTAGTTGCCTGGATCATCCTTTGGGCCACTTTGATGAATGAGCACCACATAGGCCATCCTCCTGTCATGTGGCACGTATCCTGTGTCCAGTGATGTACTGAACAGGTCTGCCAGTGGTCCCACCAGGATCTCCGCTAGCTCCCTAAGTACCCTAGGGTGAATCCTATCTGGTCCTGGCACCTTTTCTGCCCTCAGTGCCCTTAGTCCCTCCAGCACCCTGTCCTCTGTAATCCTGATATCAGTCATTCCTGCCCCCGCCCACTCCACCCTTCCCATGTGGTATATGCCCCCCTCTTTCCTTTGTGAACACAGAGCAGAAGTACTCATTCAGTGCCTCTGCCTGGTCCTCCCCCTTCTCAACCCATCCCCCATCTTTCTTAATCCTCACAATCTGGTCTGTGTTTCTTCTTCTCTTGCCAATGTATCTGAAGAAGTCCTTTTTCCCATCCTTGATTCCCTGTGCCAGTCTCAGCTGTCTGGAAGCCTTGGCTGCTCTGGCTAGCCTGGTTACCTCACTGGACTTCTTTGTGTACTCGTGTTTGTCCCCTTGCTTCCTGATTTCCTAAGCCTCTGGAATGCTTTTCTCTTGGCCCCCACCCCTTCCATTACCTCCAGAGTCAGCCAGCTTGGCGTCTTTGCTCTCCCCTTCTTGCTCCATGCCCTGGTGTAGGTCTAAGTATTCTCTGCTAGCTCTTTCTTAATGATATTCCATTTTTGGCTGGCATTCTTGCATGTCTGAATTCCCACCAGATGCTCAACCAAAATTTCCCCCATCCTTTTAAAGTCCGTTCCCTTAAAATCAATCACCCTGGTACATGTTCCTCCTGTTACCCTTCCTATATTGAGTGTGAACCACACTGTATGATGGTCACTGCAAGGCAGGGGGTCCACCACTCCCAGATCCCTTACAGCCTCCCCATTTGTTAATACCAGGTCCAGAGTCCTACCCTCCCTAGTCAACTCACGGACCAATTGCACCAGAAAGCAGTCTTGAAATGCATCTAGTAATCTCTAGAATTACACTAGAAGGTAGCAACCCAATCTTCTTTGCCCAGATGTTTTGTGAGAGTTTTGCAGGCCCCTTACCCAAGGGGCCTCTCTATATCATTGAGAGAGAACATCGGTCTCTTCGTCCACCTCCACCGTCTGGCTCATCTCCAAGACCATTTATCTTTAGGATGCTGAACTATCTGGACAAACAGCATGTCTTGTCCAAGACCCAGGAGTTGAAGGAACTGCTATGGGAAGGGAGCCATTTGCGATTAGCCCAAGATTTGCCCCAAACTGTGAGGACTAAGAGGACTGAACTGCGCCCTCTAGTTTCAAAGCTCAGCGCAGCAGGGAAACCTTTCAGGGTTAAATACCCTGCGATCCTTCAGGTGCAGCACGAGGACATCTGAAAGTCCTTAGATACCCTGGTGGAGGCTGCAGAAAAGCTTAAGAAATGGTTTCCAGATCTATTTAAGTGAGCCTGATTGTACTGGTCATTGTCACAGTCTCCTGATGGATACAGACTGGTGCTCTTTGTCATGTTTCTTATTTGCTGGTGCCTTATTCCTCAACTGCTTGACATCTGGACTTTTCAGCTTGTTCCCTCACCTTTGGCCCACTGTTTTATTTTTTGTAGGATGCCTGGTTGTGGCCTTTGTTTTGTAGATTGATGGGAAGGGGCTCAGGAACTTTGGAGACACTCCCTGACTTCTTGTTGCTGACTTCAGGCGGCTAGTGTTTATTTGGTTGATCTGCTCCCTGATTTCTGTTGTGCATTGTAGGACTGCCGTCATGGGAGAAGTCGATCTCAGCTGGTATTGCCTGACCCAGCGGATCTTTGCCTATATTTTTGAGATGCCTCTTCTGTGGTCCGGAGAATGGCTCTGCTATGGCACTGAATTTTAGAGATCCAAGACCTGAGGCAGCATGGGTTCAAAAGGAGAGGTCATGTCAGATGAACCTGATCAATTTCTTTGACTTAGTTACCAGAGAATTAGATCAGGGTGGGGTGGTGGACCTGGACTGCTTAGACTTCAGCATGGTCTTCAACACCGTACCACATAGGTGACTTATAAAGAAACTTGACAGTTTGGGGGTGGGACCCAATTTGGTAAACTGGGTACAGAACTGGTTTATGGATAGGTGACAGAGGGTGCTGGTAAATGGCACTCACTCTAATGAGGGGATAGTGAGCAACAGCATACCTCAGGGCCCAGTACTGGGACCAGTCCTCTTCAGTGTCTTCATAAGTGACATTGCAGAAGAGCTGAAAGAGAAGGTATGCCTCTTAGCAAATGAGGCTAAAATCTGCAATAGGTTGGCAACACCAGAAGAGTGTGGAGAGAATGGGCAGAGACCTGGGTAAACCTAAGGAATGGTCAAGGGTACGGCAGCTGGATTTAAATGCAAAAAAGTGTAAAATCCTGCACCTAGGCCACATAAACTCAAAGGCAGAGTATAAAATGGGGTGAAAGAGGTACTGACAGTCACAAAGTAGGACAGGGACCTTGAGGCTATCGTATCTGATGACCTCAAGATGGCGGGGCAGTGTGATGCAGCAGCAGGCAGGGCCAGCGGGATGCTGGGGTACATAGGGAGGGGAATCAGCAGCAGAAGGAGAGAGGTGGTGTTGCCCCTGTATTGATCATTGGTGAGACCCCACTTAGAGTAATATGTTCAGTTCTGGAGACCACAACTCAGGAGGGACATAGACAAGGTAGAGGCTGTCCAGAGGAGAAACATAGACAATAACAGCAGAAAAAGACCGAAGGTCCATCCAGTCTGCCCAAGATCACTAAATACATGGAACCTTCCTTGGAATCTGTTTTTCCAGGGTACTAACCCTCCTGGTGCTTTCTCCATTCTCTTCTCTGGACCTATTGTCCTGGTCAACCACTATTCCCTTAATTCTATCCCAGGCCGATTTAAATCGATTCTAGTTAAAAAGCGCTAAACAAAAATAGCACAGGAAAAATAATGTAGGAATAACAGTGCTTGTAAAAATAGCATCCCACAATAAGAGCTAACAGACAGAACAGCTAAAAAAAAAAGAGGATACGATACGATACTGCATGCCACACATTTATTTACAGGACAAAAACTCCCCATACTACCCAAACAGAAACATTACCAAGCAGCACTATCAGCACATGAAACCGAGACGATGTGCAGTCAGCAAAATCTGCTCAACAGAATAATCCATGCATTTCGTGGACCACAATTTGTTAAATGCATTGAATTCACGGACTGCGATTTCCACTGCAGAATGTGAAATTTCACCTCCGCATTTTGCACTTTGGAGCAGATTTCACGCTCTGTGACAAAATTACTGACACAATCCATGCAAAACCAAAGTTTGCACAATAAAACATGGTTCTCAAAGACATAGAATCCTCTGTTGTTATACGGGGGGGCGGCTTTGCCCCCCACACCCTCCTAAACTTAATGATTCCTACTCCAGGTCACACATACACCACACAGGTGTGCTATTCCGAGTGGTGCTCTAATGTCCTCTGCACTATTAATGCTCTCACTCTTTTTGCCACACTGTTATTATCACGCGGTTATTGCTGCGTGGTTTTGACCGGATAACGTTTGAATCCCCGGACTGTGTTCACTCCCACCACCTCAGCTGGCAGATTGTTCCAAGGTTCCACCTCCCTTTCTGTAAAGAAGTACCTGTTAATCTCCACTTGTGTCCACAAGTTAGTTTTCAGGCTAAATAATTCTCTGCAGTTCACTTTATTAATTCCTTTGAGGAATTTGAAGGTCATGATCACATCTTACCTCTCCCTTCTGGTTTCCAATGAGTACATATTTAGTGCCTTGAGGCGCTCCTCATAGGAGCTACCCTGCTGTCTTTGAATCATTTTGGTCATGCTGCACTACACTGTCTCCAACCCATCCTTGTCTTTTCTGAGGTGAGGACTCCAGAACAGGGAGCAGTACTCCAGGTGAGACCTCACCAGGGATCTATATAAGGGAAGTAGGAAGGCAACTAAAATGGCACAGGGACTGCATCATAATCGCTATGAAGAGAGACTGAGGGATCTCAATATGTACACCCTGGAAAAGGGGGGAGAACATGACAGAGACCAAAAAGTACCTCATGGGGGTGAACAAGATACAGGAGTGGAGTATTTTTCAGAAAGGAGGTACACGAGGACAGGGGTTAGGCAATGAAGTTGGAAGGGGGTAAATTTAGGAGCGATGTGAGGAAGTACTTTTTCACTGAAAGGTGGTAAGAGCAGAAACAGTGGTAGGCTTCAAACCTGGAGACAAGGTAGGGTCTGCAGAGGCAGTATAGGCAGAAACAAAATGGGGTAAACTGGGTGGCCAGGCACTCCTTATCTGCCAACAAATTCTATGTTTCAATGTACCCAACCCTCCCTTTTCTTTAAGCTGATCACCCCCTTTGCTTTGGGTTTCTTCTAACTATAGCAGAAGAACATCTTGTTGCCCTCCCTGACCTTCTTAGTCAGCCTTAGTTCTGCTTCAGCCTTTGCTTGCCTTACTACCCTACTGGCTTTGCTTGTCAGTTCCCGATATGCCCCCCTTGCCTACATCCATTTGACTACTATTTTATTTAATGAATATCTGCCATTTTTCTCTCACTGCCTCAGTTGCACTCTCCCTGAACCAAAGTGGTTTCCTTCCCCTCCTATTCTGCTCTACCATCTTTGAAAAGATCAATTGCCTCTAGTACTTCTTTCTTGTTTATCCTCCATTTCTGTCTACCCCTACAGCTCCATCCACCTATCTTAATTTCCCTCCCAACACCTCTCTCATCTTCCCAAAATCAACCCTTCTGAAGTCCCAAACCTTGGTCCTGGATTATATCCTCAGCCTTCAGTTTGACTTTAGTATCCACTGTTTCTATGATTGCTCGATCCCAGTGTCTCCCTCATATATACCTCACCTACACTATCCTGGTTTGTAAGAAGGTTCAATATGGCCCTGTCCCTTATGGATTCCATGACCTTCTGGCTGAGGAATGCCTCCTGCATACTGTCCACCAGGGCATGGCTTCTTGTACTTGCTGCAACTGGGGTGCTTTGCCACTCATGTGCTATGTCTTACCATTAACTAGTGGAGATAAATGTGTTATTCCTATGCAACCCATTGTATATTTCCTATTTATATCACTAGAAGGATAAATAATGTGAGGGAATAAAAAGTATTATTCAGGCATGTTATTTCCCTCCAGGGTGACTGACATGTTATTATCCCTGAATCCATGTTATTCTTCCCATAGCTATCAACCCTATCAACTCTGTCAATCACTGTTCTCTGTGACCCTCTCCTGGAGACACTCTGGAGTACCACTACAGCCAATCACATTACCTGAAATGGACACACACCTCCCTAAGCCAATCAGAACAATATTCCCACCCTCCCTCATGTGTCCAAGGAGATTATCTATTTACAGTTCTATACAGTGAATATCCTAAACTAAAAAAAAAAAATGAGGTATTACTTTTTAAAAAGTTTTGAATAGTTGAACCATTTTTTTTTGTGGGAATTAAACGTGAGACTGCCAACAAATTTCCAACCCACTCCACACTCATCAGCATGTCTCGTAGCCTATCAGCCTATTCAAAGTGGAGGGGACCCTTAAGGAACTAGCAGGACTAAAAGTTGACAGAGCCATGGGACCTGATGGGATACACCCCAGAATAATGAGGGAGCTAAGGGAGATGCTAGCAGAGTCATTAACGGACCTGTTCAATAGATCATTAGAGATGGGGGTAGTTCCAGATGACTGGAAAAAGAGCAGACATGGTCCTTCTCCACGTGGGAGGAAGCAAGGAAGAGGCAAGCAACAACAGGCCAGTCAGGCTGCCATCAGTGGTGGGGAAATTGATGGAGAAATTACTGAAAGAAAGAATTACCAAGTATCTTGATTCAAATGACCTGAAGGATCACAGACAGCATGGATTCATGGAAGGGAGGTCACGTCAGACAAACTTAATTGAATTCTTTGACTGAGTGACCAGAGTGATAGATCAGGGTGGGGCAGTCGATGTGGTTTACCTAGACTTCAGTAAAGCATATGACACTGTGCCACACAGAAGGCTTTTGCACAAACTGAGAGCCCTGGTGGTGGGACCAGTGGTAGTGAGATGGGGGCAACATTGGTTGGAGGGAAGAAGGCAAAGGGTGGTTGTTAATGGAGTTCTATCAGATGAGGGAGGAGTGACTAATGGGGTAGCACAGGGGTAGGTGCTGTGGCCGATCCTGTTTAACATTTTCATAGGAGACATTGCGGAAGGGCTTAAGGGGAAGGTTTGTCTATTGTAGGTGATACAAAGCTCTACAACAGAGTAGACACTTCAGACAGGGTAAAAAAATGAGTAGGGATTTGCACAAATTAGAGGAGTGGTCAAAAGTATGGCAGTTGAGCTTTAATACAAAAAAGTGCAAAATCGCGCACTTAGGGAGCAGAAATCAAAGAGCAGAGTACAGGATGGGTGGCCAGGTACTGGAAGCGTTAGAGCAGGAGAAGGACCTTGGTATAAGAGTGGTAGCAGGGAGGAGGCGGGGAACTACAGACCAGTCAGTCTTACCTCAGTAGTGGGCAAGATTATGGAGGCACTCCTTAAGGAAAGGATAGTGCAACACCTGGAATCCATAGGGGCACAGGATCCAAGACAGCATGGGTTTACAAAAGGAAGGTCCTGTCAAACTAATCTCATAGATTTCTTTGACTGGGTAACCAGAGTGGTGGACCAAGGGGAGCAGTTGATGTCGCCTACCTTGACTTCAGCAAAGCTTTTGACACTGTTCCACATAGGATTGATAAATAAGCTAGGGCGTCAGGGTGGGTCGAAGTTGGTCAACTGGGTGGCAAACTGGTTGACTGGCAGAAAACAGAGAGTGGTGGTAAATGGTATACAGTCAGAAGAGATGCAAGTCACAAGTGGGGTACCTCAGGGATCAGTCCTGGGCCAGTCCTATTCAACATCTTCATTAGTGACCCGCAGATGGACTAGAGGGTAAGGCTTGTCTGTTTGCAGATGACACCAAGATCTGCAACAGAGTAGATGATCCAGATGGGGTGGGCAGAATGAGAAGAGATCTGGATAAACTAGCAAAATGGTCAGAAGAGTGGCAACTGGGATTTAATGCAAAGAAGTGCAAAATCATGCACATAGGGAAGAGAAACCCAAGCCACTTTATAGGCTGGGAGGGAGTTGCTAGCAGTCACAAAGGAAGAAAGAGACTTGGGCATCATCATCACTGATGACCTAAATCATCCAAGCAGACCTCTAAAGCAGTAGGTAAGGCTAGGGGGTGTTAGGGTGTATTAGTAGGGGTATCACAAGTCGTAAGAGGAGGTAATAATCCCTCTGTACAAGACATTGGTTAGGCCCCATCTGGAGTACTGCGTGCAGGCTGGAGGCCACACCTTCACAAGGACATTAACCAAATTGAGGCAGTCCAGAGAAGGGCAACTAAAATGGTGCAGGGACCGCAATTGAAGACATATGAGGACAGATTAACGGAGCTCAATATGTATACCCTTGAGCAAAGGAGGGAGAGAGGTGATATGGATCGAGACATTTAAACACCTTAAGGGCATAAACAAGGTGAAAGAGTCTAACATGTTTAAATATAAGAAAATTGCAGGACAAGAGGACACAGCATGAGATTAGAGGGAGGCCGATTAAGGGGGAATGTGAGGAAATTCTTTTTCACAGAAAGGGTGGTAGATGCATGGAATAGCTTACCACAAGAAGTGGTGGCTATGAATACAGTGCAGGGCTTCAAACAGGCATGGGATAGGCATAAGGGAGCAATACAAATGACTATGAATAGATAGGTCACTGACAGAGCAAAGGCCGATGGCACATTTATAAGGTAGAAAAAGAAATGGGCAGACTGGATGGGCCTTGCGGTCCTTATCTGCCGTCAACTTCTATGTTTCTATGTTTCTATAATCACATCTAATGATCTCAATGTGGCTAAGCAATGTGAGAGGGCAGTAATGAGGGCCAGTAGAATGCTAGAATGCATAGGTAGGGGTATCATGAGCAGAAGGAGGGAGGAGGTGATGCCCTTGTGCAAACAGATGGTGAGGCCACACCTTGAATATGGTGTCTGGTTCTGGAGACTGTACCTCAGGAGGGACATGGATAGGGAGGAGAGAATCCAGAGGAGGGCAATGAAAATGGTGCGGGGACTCAGCCAACTGAGATACGAGGAAAGGCTAAAGCCATGTTTACATTACCGCATCACTGTAGAATCTCTGCCACTTCTTTCAAGCTGCGCTGTCTGGTGAACCTGCAATTAGCTGTTTACACTGCCCCTCTTTACTGCACTGCAAGGTGTGCCACAGCAGGGCTGCTCCTTTGGTGGGGTGTGTTTCCTGATGGTGACGTCAGCAGTGACAAAGGAGCTGATGCACTCCCCACCTGCATCATGTCCTGTGATTGCCGTGCCTTCCAATAAACAGGAAGTGCTGGTGTGAAAGGGTCTAAAGTGGTACAGAGAGCAACTGCAATGTGGAGAGTGCAGTGAGCCGAACTGTATTAATTGCCAATCGTTTATCGGGTCATCTTTCAAGAAAAATGAAGCAGTCAACTACCAACCATCAGTCTGCTTCTGAGTTTATTGGCCTCATCTTGAAATCCCTAGTAACTGATTGCATGTCTCTCATGGTGAGGGGGTGCTCCAATGCCAAAACTTAACAAAAAATATGTGTTCACAATCTGTGATGTTCATGGTGAACCTTCCTTGTTCTGGCACAAAGGATCATGGAAACAAAGGGCATGACGTGAAAAATAGACTCCGCAGTGGATCGAGTGCAAAAGACAGTTCACAACACAAGGTAATGCACTCTATCTGCTAGACATCCCCTCTTCTGCGTCAGATCCAAAACCTGATTCAGATGCCTCCTGAAGCACTTCAGTGAGAGTCCACATGGCAGAAATCACAGCGCATCAACTGGTGCGCATGGATTGATGTGCTGCAAATGGGGTGGTGTAAACGGGGCCTAAATGACCTCGACATGTACACCCTGGAGCAAAGAAAGGATTGGGGGACAGGACAGAGACCCTCAAATACCAAAATGGTATTAGCAGGGTCCCTGCTAGCAGTATTTTCCAGAATAAGAGACTCTCAAAAACAAGAGGTCATGACATGAAACCAGAAGGGGGAAGATTCAAGGGAAACTTAGCAAACACTACTTCACAGAAAGGGTGATGGATGTTTGAAATGCACTCCCAGATGAAGTGGTGGGGGCCAAAACTGTGACAGGATTCAATGCTGCTTGGGATAGGTACAAGGGAATTTTGGAGAAGGGGCAGGGGAGGAAATTAGCCAGGACACCTAAGGTCCTTGGGTAACATAGATAGCACATGTGCAGACTTGGTGGGTCTGGAGGTCCTTATCTGCAGACAATTTCTATGTTTCTGTGTTTCTTAGGCTAAGAATAAAAATAAAACAGACAAAGCCAGCTCACAGACACCTTCTCACATGTACGGTATGTTGACAGTAGGGGGAGATATAGGCTATAGAACTGACGTGCTGTAAAGCTACTAGCCCTGTGAGAGAACACAGCACTGTTTAAGCACATGAGTGAAGAAACATAAAATAAATTTAAATAACAATTTTATCAATCATTAACAGAAACACCACTAAACTCTTGAGTCTAATGGTATAAATATGGTGTCATTCTCTATATTGTCACATTCCTGTTTCATAAATGTGTCGTGTATTTTCCCACATTCTTATATATTCTAAATACATCATATGGGGCCAAGTACAGTATATTCACTCATGTCAGTTTGCTATTTTCCTGCGTGGTACACAACAAAATTAAGAGTTGTGTATTTTTCACAGGTATTGAAAATACTGTAGAATAACTAAAAAAAAATAAACAGGATGCTACAGCTGTGAAAATAGTGGCAAGGAATTCAGATAAAGCCAGGAGAAGGCACAGATGTACAACATCCTGTAGTGGGGTATGCCTTGCGTGAATTGTAAGGTAACAATGCACAAACTGGTGTGTATTATTGTGGTTATAAAATGGGCCCAGGAGTTTGGAGGAGTATATAAAAACACAAGAATAATTTTAAATATTTAAATTATTTTTTAAAGATATTTCTTTACCCAAAATAGCCTCAGAAAATTTAAATATTTGGCATGTCATCTCAATTTCAAATGTTAGACCCAGTGACATTCGTTTAAATTAGCCTTCAGGTCCCCATCCCCACCCACCCACCCCCTATATCTGTATTTCTCCACCTTTCCCCTCTTTCATCTTATTATTTCCTCTTTCCCTATCCTATTTTTCTCTCTATCTTTTCACACATTCAGTGGATGGATTGTTTGCCATGCAATGCAAAAATGTAAAATTCTGCTGGCAGCATGTTCACTCCTTCACTCCCCCCCCCAACACACACACACACACACTCATATTAACATAGACCCTTATATGGAGTCAAGCTGTTAGTTTTATCTGTGGAAAGGTAAGCAGCAGATATTCCCCTGGTGAGCAGGCAAGGACAGGAGGGAGGATTTCTTTTTATGGTCAGCAAAGGAACACCAGAAATTAAAACTGAATAGCATTTCTTTTTTTTTTTCATTATTTTTGTATGTGTGTAATTAAGGAATGATGAGAGGTCCCACTTGAAAATGGGACACTTTCTGTCTTTGGGTTTTTACCTGGTTACCAATATTTTAAATAACAAAATAGATAAAGAACGTTTTAATTATTATTATTTTTTTTTATATATTAAAGGAATTTCAGTGTTAAGGTCTAGCCGAAGGCTGTTTTAGTGAATAAAGGTGGCGGCCATGTCTGCAATGACAATCAAGGATGATTGCAAGGGATTCTGGTCCAGGGCACAAGAGCTGCAGATTAAATACGGTCTGTGGTAATAATGTAGGTAGGGAAAAAGAGGCAGACTGGGTGGACCAAGCTGTCCTGATCTGCTGCCAAGTTCTGTTTCTGTGTTTCATTAATTGTATTGTGATTTGCATAAAATAAGTTTCCTAATGTGTGTGTTTGTTAGGGATTAATATACCCCGACATGACTTATTTTCAGCCAATCAGGTTATTGGATTATTCTTGCCCATTTTATAGTGCTTCACTTTATCCATTTTGTTGTTATATAAACTGGTTACATAGCAACAAAGTAGTGGACATGGAAACATGTAAAATTGAAGCAGCAGTATTTAGTAGTCATCATAGGCTTTCTCTGCAATAATGTTCTTCAGTCAGAAACATCAATATACCCTTTTCTTTGTTTAATTTCTAAACTAAGATGTAGGATTTAAAAGTTGTTAAAAGTTACCACTCTTGTGACATGCATGCCATGAAAAAAATAGATACCTTGGTATGGTATTGTGCTGTTTACCATCAGAAACATATGTTAGCACCATTCTACTACATCCACAGTATAAGCGTGTTTACACTGACCTCTCAAAAACACAGAATTTGCCTGCAGAAAAGGACCGCTTGGCCCACCCAGTCTGCCCAGATGTTCCCTGCCTATTCTGCCTCCGCAGACCCTACCTGGTCTCTGATGACCTTCCTCCCTCCCTGCCTAGTTACCTGTATTCCTCTCTACCTATCCTATGCATGCTTGAAGTCCCCCACTGTTTTTGCCCCCACTACCTCTGCTGGCAGACTGTTTCAGGCATCCAAAACTCTTTCAGTGAAGTAGTACTTCCTCGCATCCCTCTTAAACTTCCCCCCTTCCAGCTTCATTGCATACCCTCTTGTCCTGGTGCTCTTCCTCATTTGAAATAGACCCTGCACCTTTACCCTGTACACCCCCCCCGTGGGGTACTTGTAGGCCTCTGTCATGTTTCCCCCTTCTTTAATGTGTACATGGCGAGATCCCTCAGTCTCTCCTTGTAGGGACTCTCTTGCAGTCCCTGCACCATTGTAGTTGCCCTCCTCTGGACTGCCTCCACCCTGTCTATGTCCTTTCTGAGATGCAGCCTCCAGAACTAGACACAGTACTCCAGGTGGGGTCTCGCCAGCGATCTGTACAGTGGTAACGTTCCCCTCCCCCTGGTGATGCCTCTCCCTATGCACTTCAACATTACCATTGGCCCTGCCCACTGCTTTGTCACACTGCCCCAACTTTGAGATCATCATATATTATAACCCTAAGGTCTCTTTCCTGCTTAGTGACCACCAGCACCTCCCCACCATTTTATACTTGGCTCCTGGGTTTCTATAGCCTAGTGCATGATTTTGCAGTTTTTGGTATCGAACCACAGCTGCCACACCCTTGACCACGCCTCAAGTTTTCATTGCTGGCCACATTTCCACTAGAGTCTGGAGGGAGGCTCAGCATTTGTCTGATCCCAAACTGCAAACAGTTGGTTCTGGCTTGACTGCTGGTCTATTCATCAAAGTTACTTGCTTATTACATGCATCTCCTCAATAATTGCTGGAACAAAAAAAAAACAGGTAGACACGGACACGAAATATTGAAAGGTCGAGTTGCATGACATGTAAGTTTTAACTGACAAGAACAAAATATTCAGGTCAAACTGGACTAAGGAAGAAAAATGTTTTGTCTAGCTCAAAGCAGTGGGTGTCTTGTGCTTATTAAAAGACAGAGAGGGACAGCAACATATTGAGATCCTCCAGTCTCTCTCCTGTGACTTTTGGTGCAGCCCTGTATCATTTTTGATGCCCTTCTCTGAACCACTTCTACTCTATGTCTTTCCGGAGATGCGGCCTCTAGAGTAGTGTGTCCAGTTCTGGAGGCCACATCTCAAGAGAGACAGAGCAGAAACAATTCAGAGAAGGGTGAAGAAAATGGTGCAGGGGCTGTACCAAAAGGCATGTGAGGGGAGGCTGGAGGATCTCAATATGTATTCCCTGGAGGAGAGGAGAGGGGGGATGTGATAAAGATGTTCAAATACCTCAAGGGTATAAATAAGGTACAAGAGAGTAGCATCTTTAAAAAATTAAAAAGATTTTCAAGAACAAGGGGCCATGATATGAAAATGGTGGGGGGTAGACTTAGGGGTAGCATGAGAAAGTATATTTTTATGGAAAGGGTGTTGGATCCATGGAACAGCCTCCTGGCAGAGGTTGTGGGGCAACAATGATAGAGGAATTCAAAAATGCATGGGACAGACATAAAGGAACTCTAATGATAGGAAATCAATCAATCAAAGACTTTATTTAACCAGGCGATCACCAGTGAGCAAGCTCATTTTCGAGGTGGACCTGGGTTTGTTAACAAGGAACAAGGGACAATACACATGGGATGCAACACACAAGAAAATAGTAATAATACAAATGAAGTGAGATACAATAATACAGTATATACAAAGTATCAGCAGGTAGCATTGACAGTAGTATATGTTTGGAACAGAAGATACAGCTAGTTTTGGGTAGGACACAATTTTTCATAAAAGTAAAGAAATATACATATCATATCATAAACACAAATAAAACCTAATATAAAAAGATATATAGTGGTACGTTATGGAGAATTTAGAGCTGGAACCAGGGTCAAAGGAATGTGGAAGGGACAGATATGAGGGGCAGAAAAAGGGGAGAGGGAAGAGGCGATTATAGATGTGGTCAGTCTTTTAACAGTAGTAATTAGAGTGTACTTGGATGTATGAGTCACTATTTAGGGTAGACAGGCACAGGACTCCTTATTATGATGTAGATGTAGAGATTTAAAAGCTGCAAGGCTGATGGGGTGAGTTAATTTCAAAGTTTTTTACAGTTTGTTCCAGTTGAGGGAGTACAAAGCTGATGGCTGCTCTGCCAATGCGAGATTTCGTTTTGTAAACATAAAGGTAGATATATAAGGTGCTTCTCAGGGCATACTTCCCCAGAGTGCAAAAAGGTAAGCAGACAGAGGTATACTGGGGCAGTTTATTTGAGATAGCTTTGTATGGAAAGAGATGGTAAGCTGCAGATAATTTAGGATCTGCAGTATATGAAAGAGGTAGGAAAATTGGGCAGACTTGGTGGGCTCAGCAGTCTTTATTTGCCTTCAAATTCTATTTTCCTGTTTCTATTAAGCAGAAACAGACTAGCGGTAGGGCTGGCACAATAGTGGCTTCACTTGAGTTAAACAGGTGCAATCATTTTTTTGTTGCTGGGTATCATGGTGCTGCACTGGTGCAGGTGGAGCAGTGTGTCTATATGCTAGCAAAAAACGCTTGCACAGGTATAGCTCCCACCAAAACACTGCTCACTCTTTGCTGTAACATGTCGACCTGGCACACTCCCATAGCAACTTACACTACCAGATCTGCACCGGTGCAACTCGTCTGCACTGCTCACAATGGTGCAGACCAGGTGGTGTAAATGCACCTCATGAATCTAGTATGTGCATTCAGCAGGTAACCTCAACAGAAGAGATTGCTGAAAATTGAGAATGGCAGCCATCTTTAATGACTTGAGTCAGTAATTACCAAATTACATATGTAATATGTTTTGAGAATATCTGAGAAAAGAAAAAATAAGCTGAGGATAAATCTAAGGATGTCAGAAATATATCTTTGTTAAATACTATATGGTAAAAAAAATTCTGACTAACAAATATTGCCGCTTTAAGCTGTAAATATTAAACTAATGTTGAAGAATTGTAGAATATATTGTGCAGGATTTTAGAATACATTGAGTAGAACTGTAGGCTATATTGTGCAGAATGTTTGAATATAATGTGCATATTTGTTTTTTAAATGGCACAGGTGATGGGCGTGTGTATTAATTAAGGTATACCATTGTTACAGCAAACCCAGCACTGCGAAACTATTATAGCGACACAACCAGTTCGACATCCACAGTGTCAAACTGGTTGTCAGAGCCCTGTATGGATACAGTGACTCCCGGTGTTGGCCGGTCTCCCCCATATTCCGCCCCCCCCCCGGAGTTGACAATCTATAAGTCCGGGGGGGCAGCAGGCAGAGCTTCATGTGTGCGGGGTACAGGAGGCAAAGCCCCCTGCAAACAGTCTAATTGTGCCCCAGTGCATGAGGCACTGTGGTAGTCAGTCGACACATTTGCCAGGCAATGTGATCTTCATCGGCAAATTTGTGTCGCTGTACTGTCCGTTGACGAGACTTGGTGGAACCATTAATTTTCTTAAAAAGTCATCCTGCTGGCCATCTCCTTTCTCATGGCTGTCCTGCCCCAACAGATGCAAGAAACAGCTTGATCTATCTCAGTGATTGTTATTATTGCTTGACTTGCTCACAGTAACTTGTTCAAGTAATTGGAACACTGAACTGTGAATCTGGAGACCACAGGTTCGAATCTCACCTCAATCAGTGATTTACTGCATGACCCTGAACAAGCCACCTGCCAGTCCCTGAGCTTCAGCCCCCACACACACACACTTCAGCTATGAAACAGGTTATAAAATGTGTAGGGGAAATCCTTGCATCCTGATTGGCCAGAACCCATGCATGGTGATAGCACTTCTACTGGGTATTTTTTTTTATTTTTTTATTTTTAAAATGTTCCTCACAAATCCATTTTATAAGTGTAATAAGACACTACAGGACATTGGTAGTACTATGACAACTGCACTTCCAGGGCTTAAAGGCACTCAGCCTATGGCCTTATGTCTTACTATGCCCATGGACATGTGATTGTCACCTTACTATCAACACCCTGTCATGTCTTAGTGCTCACACAAAAGCAGGCCCTCCCCCTTGAAAATAAGGGTTTGCATCTTTGTTGTTCTACCCTGCGTAACAAAATGACAAAAATCATCACATAAATATATAAAATAAGGAGAGGGAAAGAGAAAGAAAGAGAGACAGAGAGCACCAGATTGTGGAAACTGTCACAAAAACATGGGACCCTTTGAAAATAGGGCTAAAAAGTTTTGGTGCAATCAGGATGATGCAATTTCAGGATTACCACCTGTCAGGTTTCTTACCTGGCAATCTAGTTTTCAGGGTCCCTATCCAGAAATCTGATTTTGCTCAGTGATAGTGAGGGGTTTGAGCCATTTTCAGTGCTTACATACTTTTGAAACAGATTTTGTTGTATCATTCATTGTTTTTGCTGCATGTCCAGGTTACAGACAAGCTCTATTGTCAATATAGCCCTTTCTTTGTAAAAGTGATCATACTCAACCTAATACTTTCCACTCTGTGTCTTAAAGCAGCACAGTGGCAAAGCTGGGCAAAAAGTCTGACTGTACCTTTCGTAACAGTTAAAGATTCAGTTATCTTCCATTTTCCTTTGCTGGAAAACATTTATATCTCTAACAGAATTAAAGCATTTTTAAATGTTTTAAATCATTTTTATAAAACAGCTTTTTCCTCTCGAAAAAAAATATGATCACTCCTTTTGGCTTCAAAATAGTGTTGTGGACATGAAAAGGAATTGGATCCAGAAAAAATATGTAAAATACACATTATAGAAAACAAATTATTTGTTTATTATATATCATTATATACTGTTTACAACAGTTCCCTTGTTCACCCCAGATCATCTCTGTAAATGAGATTTCCTTTATCTTTGCATGTTTACCTGGTAAAGTGTATATTTTCCAGTAAAATAATTTAAATTAATAAATAACTAACTCTGGCCCATACTGGACTAGGTGAAGGGACTTTGGAGAGGGGGAAGCAAAGGGTGCATGCACCAAGAAAAACAAGAGGATGAGGGGACTTGCGAAGCACAAGGGTAGTAACAAAGAAGGATCAGGGGTCAGATGGAAGTGGGTATGCCTTAATGCCAGGAGCCTAGGTAATAACTGGGAGGCAGTATAGCACAGTGGTTTAAGGTTCTGAGCTGCAAACCTGGAGACCTGGGTTTGAATCCCACAGCTCCCCACTTACATACTGTGTGACCCCTGAGCAAATCTGTGTGACCCTGAGCAAGTCATTTAACTTCCTTGTGCTTCCAGGTTGCACTCACATTAGCTCTGAGCCATCCCCCCTCTATCTTCAAATTGTGCCCCCTTCTTCTTGCACATCTCATTTTGTATGCTCCTGGTTAAACAATTTCCCCTTCCTCCCCCTTCCCCAAAATCAGTGAGCTCCAGGAACTGATGGCAGACACTGAGGTGGACCTTGTGGCCATAACAAAACCTGGGCTTCGAAACATCGACTAGGAAATGACAATCCCTAGGTAATCAATGCTCAGGAGGGATAAAGGGACCAGTAGAGGGGAAGGAGTAGCCCTATATGTCTAGACAGACATAGAGGTGACAGAAGATGGGTGTATCAGGGGTAGTAATAGGGAGACTAAGTCGCTGTGGGAGCAACTCACAGCAGTCTGAGGCAAGAAACTGCACTCGAGGGTGAGCTATAGACTGCCAGGGCAAGGGGAGGAGGGAGAGAGAGAGAGAGAGAGACAGAGAACTCAGGGAAGAACCAGAAAGAGTGATAACTAAGGGGGAAGTAGTGGTGCTGGGTGAATGTGGCGCTCACCAACTTGAAGGTGGTAGGAGCTGTGGGAGCAGAGGAGTCGTTAGGGAATAATGACCGTAACTCCGTTTGGTTTGAACTGGCCCTTGGGTCTGGTAACTGCAATCAAAAGCTGAAGTCCTTGATTTTAGAGGGGGCAGACTTCAACAGGCTGAAGGAGCTGGTCAGGGATAAGTTATTAGGGGTGGTCAATGTAGATGGAGTGGAAGAGGGATGGGGCAATTCATTCTCGCGACATCTAAGGTATGCATGAGAACGATAACCAGAAAGAACAGGTTCAAAAGACCACAGTGGTTCTTCACAAGGGTGAGAAGTCGTGAGTGCCAAGAAAAAGACCTTCTACAGATTTAATCCCTTCACTGCCAAGGACATTTTGCTAGAAATATTTCTTTAGGGCCGGCCCGGTGGCACTGAGGGTTGAGGCACTGGACGTCACACCGGTGACCTGGGTTTGGCAGTGAATGCACATCGCCGGGGGCTGGGACTGCTCTCCTTCTCTGGGGAGGGACTCCCGTGAGATTGCTGGCTCTGGTGGTGGCTGGGAGGTAGTGCTGGTCACAGAGTAATAGAGGGGATGGCATGGGTGGACATCCAACATGCGATGCGTGGGCATGTGTGTCACGGTGTCCTTGGTGTTCCTGCATGCCAGCACCATAGGGGAGAAACTCAGGGAATAAGACTTGGCCGAATCCTCCGGCGCTTGTGAGGATCCGCCTGCGGCGCTGCACCAGACACTCCAGGAGCTCCCTCTGGCCCTGACCCCTTGGTCTTCCATGATGGCGTCTGCGATGTGGCCTATATAGAGGGAGATGGGAGGATGCTGAGACTCGGGCATGGCGCTCAGTGTAGGAGCCGCTGGTGGGATCTGAAAGGGGAACCATAGGACCACCTCTGCTGAGGAGGTAATGCATATAAACAAAGAAATATTTCTTTAAATATAGGTAAATAAAGTTTCATCAGTTCTCAGTTTCTTCCTATACATTGTATAGGGGATCTGCTTCATTCTTTATCCTGCAGTGCCATCCTGTGGTTATTGTTTCACTCCCATTTAAAAGAAGAGCACATGAATTATAAATGTATAGATGCTTTGCTTATCTGTTTCTGTTCAACTGAGTTTCTGATATTTTATGAAATGGCTTGTGAATTTCTAGGCAACTCATTGGATGCCAGCAGTGTGTTAAAGTTTCTAACACACACAAGCTAGATCAGGCTATGCCAGCTGGGCACTGATCCCAGTGAAATGCCAACATAGAACATTCAGAAAAGCAAACACAGCCATCTTGTTTCATGCCATCACTGAGCAAGAAAAATAAAAATAGTTAGAAGTGAGAAAATAACTGTCCACCATGTCTGACACCAGTTTCAATATAAGTTTTAGTGCTGAAGATCTAATCCTGTTCCTCGACCCTCAGCATGAGCCTGTAGACCAAGAAATTGAAACAATTCAGCAAGACGTTCCATGCTACCAACCACTGACTACAGAGCCGAGTGTGAGTAAGCGGTTTGAAAGTCTAAGTAACGCTGAGCTAGACAACTTAGAGCTTCAGAAAAATTAAAGAAATACAGTGAGAGTTACTGCTTGGGCACTAAAAGTTATAGTGGAGTGGTTAGTGGCAACCAACTTCGTAATCAATTGGAAAATGGCATCTAAATCCGAGCTGAATGCCATATTCTGAAAGTTTTATGCAGAGGCGTGCACCACCACAGGGCAAGAGTATGCAGTCTCCAGCTTTTGCAGTCTATGCGCCGTGTTGAATAGGCACCTGGGTTCGGCTGCTGTGGGCTGGTCGATGAACATGATCATGGACGGTGAATTCAAAACGAGTAACGCAATGTTTACAGCCAACACGACACTTCACAGCACCACGACCCCCTCACTGATGCCGACTTAATAAAATTAAGAAATTCCCCAGCACTTTCTCCCTTAACCGCGCTTGGCTTAGTTCACAAAGTGTGGACCAACATTCAAATCCACATGGCTAGGCGCGGCATGGAGGGTCTCCAACAATTGAAACCAGAAAACTTCACCATAATGACAGATGAAAATGGGCTGGAATATGTCATGCTCAATTTCAATGAGCACACCAAAAACCATGGCAACCCACTGGAAAGTGACAAGCAGGGACACAGGAGCTACATGTACCCATAGCCTGGCAATCCCCCTGTGCCCTGTTGAAAGTTTCAAAAAGTACATAACGAAACTGCCTCCTGATCCCAAAGCACTGTACATGCACCCTCGCAAATTGCCACAAGAGAAATTAAATGAGCAAACAGTATGGTACTCTTGTGAGCCGATGGGGCTCAATTACCTTACCACAATGATGTCCCGACTCAGTGAAGAAGCATCCCTAAGCCACCGTTATACTAATCATTGCCTCCATGTGATGACAGTCCAGCTCCTATCAAATGCCGGGCTGGAGAGCCGGGAAATAATGACTATCACAGGGCACCGCAACGAATTGACTCTCCAAAGTTACTGGCGACCCAGAACAGATGACAGAAAGAAGTGGTCCGACATCCTGGCACCTAAAAAAAGAAACGAGAACTCCACATCCAAAGCAAAGGAAATTCTGCCTAATAACTCCCAAAATTGAACTCTGTTCACTGGCTCCACAAAACAGGAAATTATGCAATTTCCTGGGCATCAGCAACAGACCAACGCCTCAATGTGAAGCACAGGAAAACCCTCCCACCAGCATTCAATGTACTGACCAGCAACACAAGCTCACAGATCCAGTCATCACAGAACCAACACTGAGCAGCAATGCAGTAACACCAGGCAGCAGTCCAAGCCTGCAGTTTGAAGGAATCACCATGCAGCAGTGCCACCTAACTTTCAACGGCCCAGTGTTCTTTGGGAAATTAATCTGAACTAGTAACACATAAAATAAATACTTATCGATTGTTTGCAATCTGAGTTTTAAAGTGTTAATCTGCACCAGCATTCATCATTTGTATTAGAAAGCTTAATGCATTTACCTTTAATGTTGTAGAAGGTTTAAAGAAATGTGCACCAGCGTTTCTCTTCCATGTTGTTAAAAAACTTAACTTAGGTGTTAAAAAGTTGTACTGGACATTATAACACTGTTATCTTTAATACAATTTGTTGTTCAAAACTACTCAGCAGTATAAAATTGTTCCTTTTATTCAAACAAATGGAACCATTTTTTACAGCGTAGTGTTATCTCATCAAATAAATTAAATTTTATGCAAATTAAACATATCTACATTTGTTATTTTTATTCCAAAAATTCACAAGCCATTTCATAAGTGCAATAACTACAACAGGTGGTGCAGATACTTAACACACGGGTTAGAGGTTGAGACACTCAGCCATTGGCCTCGTGCCTCACTACTCCTCCTAGTTGTGTGTTAAAGTGTCTAACACACACCCTGTTGTGTCTTATTGGTTATTTATTACATTCATTTTATATGATGTCCCATGGATGCACAGTAACTGATGTTACAGGTATCAAAATGAGTCAGAAACATCAAATAAAGTTCAGGATCTTCTTGAAGTTGGAACAGGTTGATGCTTTGTAACAATTGAGAGCTGCATTGGAGATACTGTATTGGACTAGATATCTGCAACAAATCTCACTCTTGCTTAAATCTGAGGGAGGTGTTCCTTACTTTACATTCTTACTTTGGTATCGCTTTGTGTTTAATTATTTTAGTTTTTAAAGGGGTTTGCATAACTGCATGTCTTGTGAGTAACTTCAGAAGGATTGAAATACTACATATTTGGTTTTCCCTTGTGGGTAACTGGACTGTCTACTAGTATTCTGTGACAGTTTGCATCAAACCATTTTTAAATAATATACTGGTGGCTGATTAGTTGTCATAGCAAAGGCTGCAGTTTGTGTATTTGAATCCAGACAGAGCCTCAGGTGGGGGAAATTGGCTTCCCCTGATTGCTTTTAGAGCACACAACACCAGGTTGTACTGGGACAGGGAAGCTTACCTGTGTTGGGCTGAACTGCTTGATTTTTCTCTGTTTTTCCTTTGCTGGGTATTTTCTCTCTGTTAACTCATTGTGCAGGTTGTCTTGCTGAAAGGAAGGTCAACACTCATCATAGTGGTGGGTCGGAGCTTGCAGTCGATTGTGTCTGAAGGGCATGGCTTAGCATCAGTCCAGGAAGGGAACCAGTCTCCTGAGTGATCGGTTTACATGCTTCATTAGCAAGTTTTTAAACTAGCCAAGGGGGGGAGGCACTGATAAGAAGCAGGGAATTCCCAGCCTCCTCCTACAAAACAGGATACTAAATGAGGTAAAGACCAAGGTAGAAAGGTCAGAAGGGAGCAGGACTGGGGTAAATGGAGAAAGCAAAGTCAGTAAGGGCAGGGATGGGGCTACAAAAGGTAAAGCCATCAAAAAATGGAGAGTAATAAGTACCAATGCCCATAGTCTGGGTAACAAGCTTCCTGAACTAGTGGCCTTGATGAAAGAGGAAGATCTGGATATCGTGGCAGTCACAGAAACACGGTACACACAGAACCATGACTGGGATGTAAACATACCAGGGTACACTATCTACAGGAGGGACAGGAAGGGGAAAAGAGGAGGAGGAGGAGTAGCTCTCTACGTAAGGGAAAAGATCAAAAGAACAGAACAAAAGGGTAAACAGGGAGGAGAGGAAACACTGTGGGTCAACTTGGAGACAGGCAATGGCACCACAATCCGCACAGAGGTTGTATACAGACCCCCATCTCAGGGGGAGGAAATGGACAAGGAAATGACAGAAGGTATCCTTAGAATGGCAGAAAAAGGGGAGATGTTGTTGATGGGGGATCTGAATATGCCAGATGTTAACTGGAATGCATTTGCTGCAGCCACATCAAAGAGCAGGGTCATTCTAGATGCTCTGCAGGGGGCATGTCTTGGACAACTAGTATTGGAACCCACTCGGGAGGGAGCAATCTTAGACCTGGTACTCTCAAATGGAGATGGAGAGTGGATCACAGATTTAGAAGTGGGTAGCCATCTGGGAACTAGCGACAATCGAACAGTATGCTTCACAATAAACACAGCAGTAGAGTCAAGCCATACAAAGGCAAAGGTCCTGGACTTTAGGATGGCTGACTTTGCCAAAATGGGTGAGTGCCTAAGGAATGCACTAGCAAATAGGCAGGATGGAGGGGTGGAAGAACAATGGGGAATAATCAAAACTGCCATCACTGAGGCAACAAGCCTTTGTGTGAAGCAAATAAACAAAACAAAATGATGTAAAAAAAACACTATGGTTCTCAAAGGAGGTGGCAGAGAAGGTTAGGGAGAAAAAGATAGCATTCAGGAATTACAAGGACTCACAGAAGGAGCAGGACAGAGAACTGTATCAGTTAAAGCAGAAGGAAGTGGGGAAGGCAGTCAGAAGAGCAAAGGCCCAGACCAAGGAAAAGATAGCCAGCTCAGTTAAGAAGGGGGATAAAACCTTTTATAGGTACATCAGGGAGCAGAAAAAGACCAAGGGGGGGATAGTGAGGCTTAGTAAAGGGGATGGGGTGTGCAGAGGGTGACTGTGAAAAGGCAGAGATACTAAACAAATATTTTTGCTCAGTATTCACAAATGAAGAGGGGGAGGTACCTAAAGCAAACAATAGAAACACTCTGGATAAGGGGGTTGATACCAGCCCCTTCACGGAAGAAAGAGTTCTAAAAGAACTCTTAAAACTGAAGGTGGACAAAGCAATGGGACCTGATGGGATTCATCCCAGAATTCTAAAAGAACTAAGGGTAAAACTAGTGATGTCACTGAGTACCTTCTTTAACAAATCATGGGAGGATGGGGTGGTACCTGAGGACTGGAGTAGGGCAGATGTTATTCCACTTCACAAAAGTGGGAGCAGGGCAGAGTCAGGAAACTATAGACCTGTTAGTTTGACCTCAGTGATAAGGAAAATGATGGAATCACTTCTGAAGCAAAGAATAGTTGAGTACCTAGAGGCTAGAGGGACACAGGACCCAAGGCAGCATGGATTCACAGCAGAAAGGTCATTTAAAATGAATCTAATAGATTTCTTTGACTGGGTGACCAAAGTAGTAGATCAGATAGGGGCTGTGGACGTGGCCTACCTAGACTTTAGCAATGCATTTGACACAGTCTCACACAAAAGATCAATATACAAGCTGGTCAGCCTTGGAGTAGGTCCCAAGGTGGTAGCCTGGCTAGAAAATTGGCTGGAGAACAGGACACAGAGGGTAATAGTAAACGGAGTCCACTCTGAAGAAAAGTGGGTTACTAGTGGGCTACCGCAGGGTTTATTACTAGGACCAGTCCTCTTCAATGTCTTTATAAGTGACATTGCAGAGGGACTGGAAGGAAAAGTATGTCTCTTTGCAGATGACACAAAGATCTGCAACAGGGTTGATACACAAGGTGGAATGGAAAGGATGAGACGGGACTTGGCAAGGTTGGAGGAATGGTCAAATGTATGGCAGCTTAGATTCAATGCTAACAAGTGCAGAGTAATGCGCCTGGGAAACAAAAACCCAGGGGAAGAGTACACAATGGGGGGTGAGATACTGACAACAACAAAATGGAAAGGGACCTGGGGGTAGTCATATCAGATGACCTAAAGGTGGGCAAGCAATGTGAGAGGGCAGTAAGGAGGGCTGGGGGATGCTGGGATGCATAGGAAGAGGCATCACCAGTAGAAAACAAAAAGTTGTCATCCCTCTGTACAGACAGCTGGTGAGACCCCATCTGGAGTACTGCGTGCAGTTCTGGAGACTCAGCCTCTGCAAGGACATAGACAGAATGGAGGCAGTCCACAAGAGGGCAACTAAAATGGTGCAGGGTCTGCACCAGAAGACACATGAAGAGAGACTTAAGGAGCTTAATATGTATACCCTCAAGGAAAGGAGGGAGAGGGGGTACATGATAGAAACTTTCAAGTACCTAAGGGGAATCAACAAAGTCCAAGAGGGTAGCATCTTTCAGAAAATGAGATGTGTAAGAACAAGGGGGCACAATTTGAAGATGGGGGGAGGACGGCTCAGAGGTAATGTGAGGAAGTATTTTTTCACGGAGAGGGTTGTGGATGCATGGAATGGCCTTCCTGAGGAGGCTGTGGGGTCAAAAACAGTGAGGGAATTCTAGAATGCACAGGACAGACATAAAGCAATTCTAGTGGGGGGTAGGAGGAAGTAGGCTGTTGGTTAACTAGGATCTGCAGCTTACCCATTAGGTAGGGAAATGGGCAGACTGGGTGGGCCAAGTGGTCCTTATCTGCCGTCAAAGTCTATGTTTCTATGTACAGTGCACATCCAGAGGTAATAAAGGGGGGTTGAGGAAAAGCAGGAGGAGGAGAAGGAGGAATGGGAAGAATATTTACTGAAAAAAAGGGAGGCAAAGATTGTAGTTAGGAGGCAAAGATTGTAGTTAGGGAGGCAAAGATTGTAGTTAGGGAGGCAAAAGCAGACAGAGAGTTGTGTATTGCAGAGGTGGTCAAGGGTGGAGAAAGCAGTTCTTCAGGTAAATTAGTGAAAAAAGGAAGAAAAGAGGGGAACTGTGAGGCTAACAGAGGGTGACTGAAGTAAATGCTGCCATTCTTAATGATTACTTTTGCTCAGTTTTAACTAGGGAGGACAGTGGGCCCTTGCCAGAGAGTGGCATCAAAGTGGCCATTAAGAGGGTCCCGAAGATGAGGCAGCCAACACTCATTAGTGAGGGAGTCCTGAAAGGGCAGACAGCCCTAAAGATTGATAAGACCCCAGGACTAGATGTGTTGCATCTGAGGATTTACATGGAATTGGCAGCAGAACTAGCGGATCCCGTTAGGTCTTTCCAACACCTCTCTAAAGACAGAGGTGGTTCCCGAAGGATTAGAGGGTGGTGGACTTAGTTCCACTCAGGGGGGACAAGAAACAAGCAAAGGACTACAGACCTGTCAGTCTTGCCTCTGTTGTAGGAAAACTGATGGAGTCACTGGTCAGTGAGGGTCTTGTGGACTACTTGGAGAGCAGTGGTCTCCAGGATAGTAAACAGCATGGATTTGTAGCAGGAAGGTCTTGTCAGACTATCCTGATAGTATTCTTTGACTGGGTGATGAGGGAATTGGATAGGGGCCACGCTGTGGATTTTCTCTACCTCGACTTCAGCAAATCTTTCAGCTTGGTACCGCACAAATATTTGCTGAAGAAGGTGGAGGATCAGGGTGTGGCTACGGTCATAGTAAACTGGGTAGGTAACTGACTAAAGAGGTGGCAGCAGACGGCAGTGGTTAACGGAGTTAAATCAGAAGAGGGAGGTCACAAGTGAGTTCCACGTGGATCTGTCCTGGGTCCAGTCCTCTTTAACATGTTCATTAGTGACATTTGTGAGGGGATCCAAGGCAAGCTGTGTCTCTCTGCAGATGACACTAGGCTCTGTGGAAGGGTGGATAGTGATGAGAGAGTAAAGGAAGTGCCTAGAGATGTACAAAAGCTGGAGGGGTGGGCAAGGGTTTGGCAGTTGAAATTCAATGCCAAAAAGTGCAAGGTGATGCACCTAGGGAATAAACCCCAGGGCGGAGTACTGGATGGGAGGGGTGAGACTCAGAACCACAGCTGAGAAATGAGACCTTGGAGTTACCATCAGCAACTCCTCAAGGGAATCGAGTCAGTGCAACAAGGCTTATAGCAAGACAAGTAGGATGCTGGGATGTATTGGGAGGGGTACTGATAGCAGAAAAAGGAAGGTAAAACTTCCCTTGTATAGATACTTGGTGAGACCACTCCTGGAGTACTGTGCCTAGTTCTGGGGTCATCACCTCAGGAAGAATAGGGACAGGCCCGAAATGCTGCAGCACAGAGTAACATAAATGATTCAGCACCAGCAGGCCATGTCCTATGAGGAGCACCTCATGAACACTGACACTGCACTGAGCATGTACTCACTGAAGACTAGAAGGGAGAGGGGAGATTTCATAGAGACCTTCAGATTCCTAAAAGGAATTAACAGGGTGAACTACAGGGAACTTTTTAACTTGAATACCAGCTCGTGGTCACATGGTCATGAGTGGATGCTAAGAGGAGGGAGGTTCAGGAGGGCATGAGGAAATACTATTTTACAGAAAGGGTAGTGGAGCCGTGGAACAGGCTGCCAGTCAAGGTGGCGGATGCAAAAACCGAAAAACCGTTAGTGGTTTTAAGCATGGTTGGGACAGCATGAAAGGTATAGTGGTTGCTCAGGGCATCAGAAGTGGGGAGCAAAATGAGGATGGGCAGGAAGGGCTAGGACCCTGGAGGAACAGTAGGCCCCAGGGCTAAATCGAGAACTCGAGTAGACTGGGTGGACCTTTGGTCTTATTGTGCCAACACTGTCTACGATTCTGTGTTTCTAACTAAATAAATTAATAACTAGGAAGAACCTAGAGAAGCAAAGTTAACAGGTACAGTACTGTGTGTTAACATTTCTGTTGAACTGCTGCTTTAAGTGTCATCTTTTACTGTTCCAGTAAAGTCTTCACTGACACAATAAATGGCTTTAGAGGAGGAGCAATGCATGCTCAGTCATGAAAAGGGGTGGAGCTGGGGCAGAATTTAGGGTGTGGTTTAGCGTGTGTGTTTTTTGCCTCTTCCAGAGGTGGCAACTCTGGGCCCGATTCCAGAACACACGGTGCAACTCATGGGCATATGCGAGTTGTGCTATGTGGCGCTACGCCAGGGACCCTGTGCCATATTCCATGACAGGCAGGGTCCCTGGCACCTACGTCCTGTGACTTGTGGCAGCCACAGGCTAGCACCACAGGAGTGGCATAATGGACCTGGGTGCCGCAAGTCACAGCTCACAGAGAACTCTGCCCCCCGAGCCCCCCCGCCCCGGAACACCACTTCATGCACCAGAGGGCATTGGCAGGGCTGGCCAGGTGGCACTGGCGTTTGGGGAGCACTTGGTGAAATGGACCCCGGGGGTCCCCGACATTCGGCGGGTGGAGGGCATGTCTATGATGGAGGGATACGGGAGTCGGCAATGTTTCAGAAGTTATGGTAAAGCAGTGAGTGGGCATCCATCTATTGGCATGGGACGGATGCCCAGTAGACCATCTCCCTGTTGGTCTAACTCCGCTGCACCATTGCGGCTTTTGGAATAGTGTACATGGGCTACGGCAGCCACCCTCTTGGAAAAGGGTGCAGTTGCTGCTGTAACCCACCCTTGCACCATGCCACTGCAGGTTGCGGGCACAGTGGGTGGCATAACCTACCTTTGGTGCAACCCGCAAATGGCATGGCACAGGTTGCGACTTGGAATCGTGAGTTGCGTAACGCATGGCGCAAGTTGTGATTTATGCCATGGGGTTTGGCGTAAATCGCCTTGCGCCGTGTGTAACGCGTCTTGGAATCGGGCCCTCTGTTTTCAAAGCAGACTTTTGTTTGCACTGGGACGAGCAGTTTGAACACAAAACGTGATGACTGCATCAAAATAAAAATGGTGCATTCATCAAATTCTGAAAACTGCCACAATAAGATGGGACCCTTTGAAAATAGGGCTCCAGAGTTTTGGTGCGATCGGGATGACAAAAGCGCAGGTGGAAAATAGATTTGTGTCTGCATCTGCCCTTGTAAAACCTTCCCCCCAGACAGGGTTATATTCATATGTGTAATAAATGTATTTATAAATCACTAGCAATGGTTTCCCCAATCAGTGCCGAATTTTACTTCCGCATAAGGACCATTTGAAACCAGAAGAGGTCCTCAAACTCAGAGTTTGAAAATATAGATTATTCCCTATTTTATTTATTTTTTCAATCTTTTTTTTTTTTAATTTACAGGTTAAGGTTTTGTTTTTTTTACTTTCTGTTTATGCCCCCTTCCCCCATACTCCACATTCTTCAGGAATCCCCTACGGCATCTGTCCCCACCCTCATACCTGGAGCCCGAAGTGGTTAGTCCCCTCCAAGGAGACTTGGTTTGCCCCCAAGGTAGGGATGAGGTGGGACCCATACACCCTGAGGTTCTTTGTTTTGTCGTAATACCAGTCTGGGACAGGTAGGGGCATTGGGGATCTGAGCCATTTTCAATTTTCCCTGTATGACGTGCGCCCTGACGTCAAGGCACAAGTGCCGACGTCCATCATGCAGCCCACTGTTACATGGCTGGGCTTGCTGTACCTCAGACCTCCGCCTGAGGTCGGTCAAGTGCCAAGCCTCAGCCCCTCTCCCTCCCCGGAAAAGGCAAGCAGTCCTGGGACGATCAAGCCTCCTCCCCCCCAGCCAGCCCTCTGACTCCCCGGGCACGTCCCGAACCTGGGTCACCTGCGTCACAAGTGGTAGTGCTACTGCTGTGCCAGTAGGCCGGCCTGACATTAAGGTTTTATAAATCAGATGATGTATTTCATATTATCATGAATGACATAGAAACATAGAAACATAGACTTTGACGGCAGATAAGGACCGCTAGGCCCATCTAGTCTGCCCATTTCCCTACCTACAGGATAGGCCGCAGATCCTAGTTAACCAACAGCCTTTATCTTCCTGCCCCCCACAAGAATTGCCTTATGTCTGTCCCATGCATTCTTGAATTCTCCCACAGTTTTAGACCCCACAACTTCCTCAGGAAGGCTGTTCCATGCATCCACTACCCTCTCTGTGAAATAATACTTCCTCACATTGCCCCTGAACCGCCCTCCTTCTATCTTTAAATTGTGTCCCCTTGTTCTTGCAATTCTCTTTGACTTTGACGAGATGCCACTCGCTCTCTTTCTACATTAGGAGTATTGTCTCCTTTGTTTCTTGAGCACTAGAACTGCTAAACTTTGTTGTGCTTCCCATCACGCAAAAAGCGTCCAAGAATATACTCTTTTTTTCTTAAATTTAAAGCAGCAATATTTGTTAGTTGGCAATTAGCAAAACGTGTTTCTGACTGTCTTAGATTCATAATCGGTAGCTTTTTAATTTCCTTATTAAAAAAAAACGCAACAGCTTTGGGTACTATTTTTGTAATAAATGATCATTCACAAAACTTTGCCCTGGTGCAAATCTGGTTTTGTGTGAGCAAACTGGGTTTTCGCAGAGTTGGTATTCACAGAAGCCTGGTTTGGGCACTCAAACCGGGTTTGAGCTGGAGCAAAGTGGGGGGCCAGAATGCAAATGAGGGGGGCGGCATGAATTCTGGCATGGTCTGAGTCACAAAGCATTTGCTCCATGAAAGGGCCTCTTGTGCAGTCCTCTTGCATGGAGCAAATACTGCTGACCGAGACCTTGCCTTATCCTGTGCAACCCGAGTGGTTGGCGGAGGTATTGAGACACCCCCCCCGCTGATCACCAGCCCAATAGTTGTATATCAGTTTCCTAGGTGCTGCCCCCCACCCCGCTGATCACCAGCCCAATAGTTGTATATCAGTTTCCTAGGTGCTGCCCCCGCTGATCACCAGCCTGATAGTTGTATATCAGTTTCCCCTGGTGCTAGTGGTCCCCCCATGATTGCCAGCCCTAATTTAAAATGTCATTTCCCTGGTGCTAGTGGTCCCCTTCCGCCAATTGCCAGCCTGAAATGACAAATAAATCTTCCCTGGTGCTAGTGGTCTCCCCACTGTAGCACTCACCCCATAGTAGGATATCTTTTCCCTGGTGTCCAGTGGTTCTGCCCCACACCCAAGCCCCATGACAAAACACATATTCTCTGGTGTCCAGTGGTTCCCCCCATCCCAATCTCCTGTAGACAAAAACAACACCATTCCCTGGTGCTCACTGTTCCTCCCCCCTTCCTATCTCTGATCCCCTGAAAATGACAGATTGAAAGAAACATCCCAGTCCCTGGCATCTAGCAGACTCCCCTCCCTATCCCCAAACCCCTGTATACTACATTTCAACATGTTCCTAGTGTCTAGCAACCCCCAATCAGGTAGCGCCAACCACCCCCTCTCCTCCCATTTAGACCCCAAGCCAGTGACTGGCACAGCCCTCCGCTCTCCACTATGGCTGGCCACCGACTGAGCTGCCAATGGGCAAGTACTGTATACAGTATGCTCTCATTGCTTGAGCTGTCAATCAATGAGCACGTTCTATACACAGCATGTGCTTATTGACAGCTCAGTCAGTGGCTGGCTGTGGTGGAGAGTGGAGAGCTGTGCTGGTCCCTGGTTCGGGGTTGAGATGGAGGAGAGCGGGGCAGTGGGGCACTACCTGCCAGGGTGGGGGGGCAGAGGTCCGCTAGACATCAGGGACATGTTGAAATGTAGCATACAGGGGATCAGGGATAGGGCTGTTTCTTTCAATCTATCATTTCCAGGGGATCAGTGATAGGAAGAGGGGGAAACAGTGGACACCGGAGAATGGTGGTGTTTTTGTTGACAGGGAATTGGGATGAGGTAACCACTGGACACCAGGGAATATGTGTTTTGACATGGGGCATGGGTGTGGGTGGGCAGGGACCACTGGACACCAGGGAAAATATGTCTACTATCAGGCAGGTGCTTGGGTGGGGAGAACCACTAGCATCAGGAAAGATTTATTTGTTATTTCAGACTGGTGGTGGGGGGGCACTAGACACCAGGGCAAATCTTCCTTTGTAATTGGGCCAGCAACTGGTGGGGGTTGGGGGATCCACTAGCAGCGGGGAAATTATATTTTTCACTTTGGGCCAGCGATTGGCAGGGGGGGACCACTAGGCACTAGGGAGACTTCTTCCTTTGTAATTGGGCTGGTGATCATGGGGGGGGCCCATGAGACACCATGGACACAGGGCTGCTCTGGTGGCAGGGGCTGGGGGATGTTAAACTCCATCACAGCCCATTTAAAATGGGCCCATAATGGGTATGCAAATGGCCACATACTGCCTTACATGCCCAATGGGCTAATTTACGTGGCTGCTCTGGTGAATCATAAATAGCGCACCTGCGCTATTCTTTGCGGAGTCATACTCGTGGCTGCATGTTGGGGCAGTGCTAGTGGAGTTTGCACTGCAGTATTGGGGTTAACGCTGACTCGACCTGGCCCTATTCTCAGTCAGATAGTGCGGTGGGCTATCCCACTATAAATAGCAACATTTGATACCTAGGCGATCGCAAAGCGCAACACCAATGTGCTGTGGTCAGCCCCAAATCATGTAAGATGGCTACCACTCACAGTATTTAACGAGCTCTTCTGTGGCATACGCCCTTTGGCTGTAAGACTCACTTTATACTGCAGATGTGTTACGATGGTGCTAGCACATATTTCTGGTGGTAAATAGCACCGCATCACACCAACGTGCTTAATTTTTTCATGGTGGGCACTGGAAGGGAGCAAGAACTTTTAAAGAGCTTTAAAACCTGTATCTCAGACCAGTTCAGGGAAGAAAACAATGGAAAATAATTATTGGTGTATGATGCTTTTTCCAGGAATACATTACTATTAAAAAAAAATAACATGATGAATAACAAGTACTGCTGCTTTAATGTTGTTATTGTTTTACAAGTACAATTCAATAATATATTATACAACAGTACGATTTGTAATGACAAAAAAAAATTCATATAATTTAAAGGTCAGTTAAAACACATACCAGCGTTAAAACAGAAGTTATGTCTCTATCATTTAAATTAGAGTACCCATAGAACACCACTTACTTTATGCGGCAATGTAGAGTGTAGCAACACTGCAACATTAATATTTACAAATAGTATATGTCAGCATGTGTATGACTATTCAAGGTGCAAGATAAGAAGCTTATGCCGTATGTTTTATTTTGGGAAAACCGCTGTACATTATTCTCACAGACCATTGGGAAAGTCAGTTTGGCCAACTGCTGAATACCTTGAAGGCTGTGTCCGCAGGTCAGACGTTTTGTATAACAAAACAGTAATGGACGCACCAGCTGTTTCTTGGTCTGTAGTGATCAAGCGCATCTGTGCACCCCCCTGGTTCTACATCAACAGACACCTCAGCAGTGGGAGTGTCCCCCCGAGGGGGCTCAAATGTTTATGTGCAACTTGCTGTGTAAGAGCGGAACTTAGTGTAAGACGATAACACTTGGATGAATACTTTGATGAACTGGTCACCACGATGCCATAGAAAAGACAGCAGCAATTTTACTCCAACTTCTCAACACAGAAAAACCACTGGTGATACTGGTGTGTGTGGCTTTAGGCTTCAGATGGTGCTGTATATACTTCAGAGGCTGGTGACACCTTATTATCTCGTGCAGCACGACTTTTTCTTGGTTGGATCTTGAACTAACTGAACAGTCTTCTCTTTCTCTTTGTCCTCTTGTTCCTTTAAAATTCTGGAAGGGACAAAAATATTGCACAGATGATTGATACTCAGAATAAGTCAATGAAAAACATACCTTCCCCCGGTGACAGCACTGTCTTGTTTTACTTGGTTTTTGAGCATCTCTCCAAACCATACGTATACTCTTAAGCCTCATTCCCAGAGCAAGGCATCATGGGTATGCAAATTGTTGTGCAAGTCTGGCTGACAAGGCCTCACCAGAGCAGACATTACCCCAGATTCACAAAGGGTAATTTAAAACTTGCACCAAGCCCTGTGTTAAACCTGGTGGTCGGCACAGCTGCATCGAAATATTTCTCACAAACTGTGCTTGATTAAAGAAGATTGGGTGTATTTGTAACACTTTTCCCACTTTATAGCAGCTCCGCCAGATATTTGGCGCAAGCCCCATAAAAAGAGTACCCAAGATTGCCGCAAGGTAGACCAAAAAAAGCTGGTCTAACTTGCAGCAATCTGTGCACGGGATCGAAAAACCCTGATCGCTGATTGGGGAATGCCACAAGCCCCATGCACCATATGTTCAACGTACCCATGGCTTGCGGCATTCTCAGGAGTTTTGTGAATCGGGTCCTTTGTCTTTCAATCAAGCTTATACATCTGATCCAGATTAGGCTGAGAATGACAGAGCACAGACACATGTTTCATCTTCTTTGGGACTCCTCAGTGTACTGTAGTCATAATCTCAATGTGTATTCTGGGGAATTCTTTATGTTGCTACTATTAGCCTATGGGGTGAAATGGTCATCGTACAAATTAATCCCCGAGCAGCTGACAAAACCCCATGAAAACACAGTCCATACACTTCCGCCACAAAAACACTCTAAAGAACAAAGACAAAACCTATAAAAATGAACCCAATTTGAGCCTGTTATGTTTTTGAACAGTACATACCATTTTATAAGTGAAATACCACAGAGACATTGCTAGAATGAGAAATTATCCAGGGCCCAGGCCCCAAAAGAAATGGTTAAGAGTCTGGGGGCTGCCTAGAGCCCCATAAACTGTAGAACGTTTGGTGTTCTCTGGTGCAAAATGACAAATTTCAGCTACTTTTTTCTTGTTTTTTTGCTCACTTCTGTTCTCATATTTTGTGTCCTCTTTTTGTTCCCTTGTCAGGTGAAGACTTCACATTGGAGATTATTAAGCAGCACTGACTGCAAACTATCCCACTATGCACATGTGTGTGGCATGGGGAGGGACGGCTTTTTGGGAGCTGATGAGACTGACTGAAACATAGCAGCAGGCCGCAGGAAATCACATTAATCACACTACACTTGGCAGGAGCTGAGCCTGCTGCTGACTGAGTTAGACGCCTCGATGGGAGCTCTATCTCAGGTGTTGAGCAATCTCTAATTTTAGTGATATAACGCATAAATTTCTTTTTCTGTTCAACAGTATCATGTAGCTTATTTAGTCATCTATTGAGGGGTTTGTTTCTGGTTGGAATTCGACATGGGGAATGCACGCACGGTTCAGCAGCAGGAGACCTACTCAAGGAAACCAGAGAAGCCACCTGCAAGAAATAGATCTGTGTTCCTCTAAGGTCATTTCACTGTTATTAAAATGTGCCTTCCACATTTGTGCATTGTACGTATAAATTGCATAGCACTTTATATAAGCTAGTCATACCAATTGATTTTCCCACCTTTTCTTTCCTTCTAGGTTTTACTTCTGGGACCAATCATGTCTGTTTAACTGCCCACCAGTGAGACCTTTCAGAATAATAAGCCTCATTTACGCTTTTCATTGTCTTTTTTGGTGTGATCTCCTTTTTGAACTCTTCATTTTAGCCTTTTACACTTTGCTAATCTTTTTCAAGGGGGGCTTTTCTTGCCTTTGGTGTCATTTGACAAATTTGTCCGCTTGGACTATGTGGTTCTTTTGGCGGGTGATCACTTCCAGCGGATACCCTGGCTTTAAATTAGGCAACCACTTAAAGAGCAACCCTCTATTATAATAAAAAGCTTAAAAATACCAGATTTACACCAATTATGCTTCAACTTTACTGTTTTCTAGTTCTTTGTTATTTTGTTTTTACTTTCCCCTGCTGTTGGTCTACTAAATGTTGTAGATAATGCAGCAATTATTTCACCGAGTCTTTCAAAAGGTATCTGATGCTTCCCAGCTAACCACACAATTGCTGTTTGGGACATCACAGTCTGTCGCGCACTGTCTGGTGAGCACTATGATGTCATAAACCAAGGTACTATGAGGTTAACAGGGGAGAGGCAAATGTTTTAAAATGTTTTCTGTACAGACTTTTTAGAAGGACTACCAAGATGTGCTGTAAACCTTGGAAAGGAAAATTGAAATTGAAAAAATGCACTGTCTAGTAAACTTACTGGGTCAGTATCTTGTACTCTTAATAGTGTGCGCCAAAACTGCGCAACAGGAACAGCACGGTAGGATAGAGCGAGAGGGTGCAAAACCACAAAAAGGTGTATACATGGTAGTGCACCCTCTCACTCTTTCCAGTAGGGGATGAGACCTGTGCTGGGAAGTGGGGCCAATGAGCAGCTGCCGTGGCTCCACAGGATGAGCCTCAGGTAGCAAGGGAGGGAGGCGGTGTGTTTGGGACTGGATTTCAATTCCCGGTCCCAGACACAAGGAATTTTTTTACTTTTCACACTTTGTGTGAAGTTAATTGTTAACCCCTATCCCCCTGGAGTTGGTTATTTTAGTTGGGGGGGTCAGGGGTGCAGCCCTCCACAAAAGAAAGAGATATGGTGCTTGCAATATATCACGATGTATTGGCAGCATGGTATATTTCTACAGCATGATGTCTTGCAACATTATGACCCCGTGCCTCTAGTAAACTCTAGCAGCTGAAACGTCTCATTTATGAAAGCACAAGCTGAAGTGCAGAGCTGCTCTTTAAAGAGCAGGTTTCTACTCTCCGCTCTCCTTAACATGTGCGGCAGCTTACCTGTCCCTTAATCGAGTCCTGCATAAAGTGTCATGTTTTTCTTGTGTTTGAAAAAACACTCATAAAATTAACTCCCTGGGGCTGGCAGCCAAAAGCTCATACTTCTGTGCATGAGGGCCCCCCTCATAGCATGTTTTCTGATGTCAGTACAAGAACAGGTCGGGGATCCTCTCCATAGACTGTAATGGGGGCAGTTTTTATTGGCTTTTTTTATCAGCACTCAAAAGTATAAAAAAAAGTCTGTAAATCCTGCCCCCATTATAGTCTATGGAGTGTGCCCCACCCTGTTCTTGAACTGACATCAAGAAACATGCTAGCATCGGGGTGCGTCTCCACGTACTGAAGTATGAGCATTTTGGTTGCCAGCCCCAGGGAACAATTTATCAGTGTTTTTTTCTCTAAACACAAGAATTAAAAAAATTATACTTTATGCAGGAATCGATTACGGGACAGGTAAGCTGCTGTACTTGTTAATTGGGGGGGGGCGGATAACTTAATAACTAGAAACCTGCTCTTTCAATTTCAAACTATCTCTCTATTGATACGTTCATTTTTTTGTGCCATCAGTCTTTTCCCCTTTTTTCTACTTTTGTTTTCTTGTTATTCTCTTGGCCAATGGGCTCTCTCTGTGATCTTCTTTCTTCCCCATCCCGATTCTTTTTCTCCCCTATGTGTTTCTCTTTCCCCCTCCTCCTCCCTTTTTTCATCCTCCTAGTTTACTTCATGTTCTTTAGTTTTTCTGCATCTTCTGCTCTTTTCTTACTATCCTTAGCTCCCCTGACTTATAATTGGCAATCTTGGCTACCTGTATTAATTTTGAGAAAACCTAGATTTGTCGATCACTATGTTGGCGGTCTGTAGTAGCCATCTGAATTATTTGGCAGTTATTCTGTGCATACATACGTTATACATTAGCTAAGTGCACACTAGTGTTGTTATTTAACTTTTGTTATGATTTTAATAGTCTGTTTCCTAAATACACTTATCACTTTAAATCCTCCGTACCACAGTCTGTACTTATGCAGGACGCTGTTCTCTGTGACTCTGCCCTCTGATGAAGAGGCAGTGGGCCATCCAAACACAGGGGTGCTTTTCTATTGCACAGCTGCACTCTTCTATTGTGCAGCGCATGGCTTTGGTGTAAATATGTCCTCTCTCTCCCTGGTAGTATTGTGGAATCCACCCCCTCACCCAATCAAAGTTAAGATAAACATGTCATCCTTCCCTCCCTGGTAGTCCAGTGGAACCCCCTCCCTCACCTGATCAGAGTTTAGAGAAATATGCCATCCTTCCCTGGTAGTTTAGTGGAACCCCCTTCCCTCATGTGATCACAGTTTAAACAAAGACGTCATACCTCCCTGATAGACTAGTGGACCCCCCCCCCTGCATCCAATCAGAGTTTAGATACATATGTCACCCTTTCCTGGTAGTATTGTGGAACCCCCCCTCCCTCACCTGATCAGAGATTTGATGACTATGTCATCCCTTACTGGTAGTCTAGTGGAATCCTTTCCCTCACCAATCAGAGTTTAGATAAATATGTCACCCCTTCCTGGTAGTATTGTGGAACCCCCCCTCCCTCACCTGATCAGAGATTTGCTGACTATGTCATCCCTCACTGGTAGTCTAGTGGAATCCTTTTCCTCACTGATCAGAGTTTAGATAAATATATCACCCCTCCTGGTAGTCTAGGAGAATGCCCCTCCCTCACCCAATCAGAGATTAGATAAATATGCCATCCCTCCCTGGTAGTCTAGTAGAACCACCTTCTTTTACCCGATCAGAGTTTAAATAAATATGTCATTCTTCCCTGGTAATTCAGTGGAATCCCCTTTCTTCAAACAATCGGAGTTTAGATAAATATACCACCCCTCCCTGGTAGTCTAGTGGACCCTCCCTTAATCAATCAGAGGTTAGATAAATATGTCATGCCTCCCTGGTTGTCTAGTGGAACCCTCCCCCCCTTACTCGATCAGAGGTTAGATAAATAGGTCATGCCTCCCTGGTAGTATAATGGAATCCCTCCCTCACCTGATCAAAGTTTAGATAAAAAATGTTTTCCCTCCCTGATAGTCTAATGATCCCCCCCCTCTATTACCCAATCCCTGCATGTATAGTGATTGGATGAAGGGGGCCACTCAGCTACTAGGAAGGTTCAACATACAGTTTTACACAATGACAAAGGCTTGGAGGGCCTCTAGGCCCAACATATCCATCCCCCTGCTTTATAAGCAGCAAACTTTACATACAGTAGTTTTAATGGGCTACTTTTTAGATGTTAATTTAACCAAGCAGTCCTATAATGGGTTATAAATTCTTAGCATTTTATTCATTGGTTGAGTGGTCCTTTTTGTCTGTATCAGTGTTGTTTTTATCCACACACTTTATCTTGCCTTATCCTACCATTGTATCATTGGCACATTGAGATTTTTGAAGCGTGGCATATATAAATAAAAACTAATACTTACCTACCTACCCACCCACCTACCATGCACTAATTATAAGCAGTCCCCTACCCACTTTACTGCCCAGGAAATCCAGTGATTCCCTTGCTAGGCAAACATTTGACCAAGCTTACGCTGCAGTCTGTACTGCCTTCATTCCCACTGTGTCTGCCAGAAGGCTATTCCATTGGTTCACCACCCTCTCGGAGAAGAAGTGCTTCCTAATATTACCTCTAAATTTACCATCGCTGACCTTTAAGGCATGTTCCTGTGGCCTGCTGAAGGACAACAGATCAAACATCTCTGTTTATTAAATCTTCACAATACTCTTGAATATGTAGATGACTTTGATCCTGTCCCACTCTCAGCCTCCCATTTCTCCAACACGAACATGTTAACATGTTAAGGACCACCAGCCTCTCCTCATAGATTTTGTCCCCATTATAATTAATGTAATCCCCCAAAATGGTGGGAGCTTACCTGGACTCCTTGCCACCCCAGAGACTGCCTGCTGCCATCCTTGTGCTCACTCCAGCCCCAGGACTGCAGCCTGATGCAGGGGGACCAGAGGAGCACTGTACAGCTGAGCTACTTCCTGCATGACAATCACCGCACAGCTGCACTACAAGTGCACATGTTCAAGCAGTCGCCTGCTCAAGCAAATTGGCTGCTTGAATACTCTGCAGGGTACTGAGTATGCCTGCCAGGAATGGACTGCTGATTTCATGACCACAACCTGCAGCCAACACAGCCTCTTCTAATGTGGTCTGGCCCCAGGGACTCCAGCAGCCATCAGGGGGCTTGGAGACACTATGAGGGGAGGAAACAAGGGCTCCATGTGTTTGGCACCACTGTGTCTTTAAGGACAGCATGGCTGATAGCCATTTTCAGTGGGACTGTACTCGGGGGGGGGGGGAGCGGCACACTATGGTTTCCAGACAAGCTAGCGAAAGCCCCAACAGTCACAAAAGCCCCACCAGAAAAGTAAGCACAGGTGTGCCTATCAAACCTGGAGTACAGTGGAAGTAACAGCAAGGCAGTTGCCCACAGAAAAGGACATTAAAGGTGAAGCACTTTTTCTTCTTCGGGACTAGGGACAGCCGCCATCTTGTCAACCACTGACCTCGCAGCCAACTAATCAGAGGTCAGGGATCTCGGCACCTGGCCCCAACAGCATTATGGGAAAGTGACTATGGGCTACATGACAAGTCGTGTCGGTCATGTCGCTGTGTGACAACTCATCCCAGACTCTTGGCTCTGGCTCCCCATACAATTTGCCTCCAGTGTAAATATTATAAAACAAACTTATCTGGGGACGAAATGTGCAGAGTGGTGATTTAAGCCACAACTAATAGTCCAAGGTGAGGTGTTGCACAGCGAGATGGTTGGGACGACTTGATGCATCCCCGTGACTGCGCTGTATGCTTGGCACTCTTTATGACAACCAATAAGGCACTGAGTGAATGTTATGCATACTAATTCTGCAGACTGACAGTCCTGTGTGCTAATCATTAGCTGCCTTCCCCCAGAGAATGTTGAAGGCAGTTCCAGAAGAGAGGAGTCGGTAGTAAGCTCTTGCAGAGAGAGGAGGCTAGAGTGCTGCTCACCCCCCTCTGACGAAGCTTCAGGGTGAAACTGGTTAGGGGCTACTTTTCTCCCATGCTGCTGGTTGCCACACTGCTGGTGAGCACTCTCTGTGGGAAACTGGTTCATTTTATATACATGTAACCCCCCTGCAAATGGGGGTTCCCAAAAGACTTCCAGGAGCTTGCTTGAATGCTCCAAGACTGAATGGTGTTTGGCGTTTAAGCCATTTATCAGTGAGTGTTTTTAGAACCTCTGGTACTGTCTCTTTAAGAGCTGTCTGCTTGCAGACATAATTAGTTTGTATGGGGACTGTGTGTTTCTTTGATTGAGTACCACTCAAGCTGCTGCCAATTCACTCCATTTTTGCAGTCACTAGGAGTGCAAAGGGAACCTATCTGAAAGATGTAACTGTTTGCCAGAAACCATTTAGAGTAATAATGAAATTACAGTTTGTCTAACCTGCTTTCTTTGCAGTCAGAACTGTGGCTGCCTAGTTCCCCATTCTGGTTTTGAACTGCTGAACTGGACCAATCAGTGTGGGGTAAGCTAGCTCTAAATGGTGCCTTGGACCAATCAGGAACTTGGACTCATAATCTGAGCCAGCCACAAGAGGATTGTATGGGCAGTGACTCTGGGAGATGTAGTTTAGACTTCGGCGCCTTTTTGGACCAACAGGAGCAGTCTATTGTGAGTGACAGCCAATCCAGTCAAGAACTGGGAGGAACTCAAAGGAAGTGCCCGGTTTTGTCTGTTGGAGTTTCAGTTGAGCTGTGGCAGTGAAGAAGGAAGGAGCCCTGTGCTTTTTCAGTGTGCAGTTTTAGTCGGGAAACGTGTGTAAGGCCCAGAGTTCCGGTCTGCAGCTTGTGTAACTGCTTGTTAGGACTGAATCCGTCCTGTGAAGAGAATCAAAGGATATCTGAAGAGTAGAAACCAGGCTCACCCTGTAGAAGACTGGAGAAATTGCTGAATTGCACTCGGTCTGTCAGGAACTGAATCTGCTGTGTTCTCCGGTATTGTGCAGTAATTGCGATCGGGATAGAGAAGCAGCCTGCCTGGTATAGTACTTTCTGTTTTACCATATAAATGTGTGAAGAGGCTTGTGTACCTCAAGTGAATCCTGCTGCCATTAAAGGACTTTTGCCTGTTACTGTTCACCATATAAATGTGTGAGGAGGCTTGTGTAGCTCAAGTGAATCCTGCTGCCATTAAAGGACTTTTGCCTGTTGCAGTTTGCCATATAAATGTGTGAGAGTCTCATGGAGCTCAAAGAGTAGCCCTGCTGACATTGAAGGACCCTATCTTGTTTGGAGGTCGTGAGTACTAATTCAGGGTCGCCCTGTTGAATTGCCATTGAATCCAAATGGAATCACTGTACTGCTGACTGTTTAAACTAATTTTTCTTTCTCTGTGGGAAAGGGCCCTACCAGCTGCCACGGTTTGGACTAGCCACTAGGGCTTGGGTACCCAGGGACAGTAACTGGTAGGGATAGGCCTGTGCACAGAGCCTTAGGTAGGTGAGTAAAGTGATAAGCTAATTAACCTGATTTCCCTCTGGCCTTGTTATATTCCCCCTAAATAAATCAGAGCTGCTTGTTTCAGCAAAGTTATACTGCCTGAGGTATTTGTCTATGTTAAAGTATTGTACTGTGATTGTTGCACTGTATCTTATTTTACAGGAGGTCCCAGTGCGGAACCAGCCCTGGGAGTAAGTGTATACTGTGAAGGTAATTCTGATATATTGTGTGGGCCACTAGTGGGAAGAAAGGTGGGTTGCAGTGTCCCAGAGGGCTGTGACCAAGTAAGTTTAACTATTGCAAACCCTGACCTCTGGGTGGAGGCACCCGCCATTGGATCCAGGCCCCTCAACCTGTTAGTGGCAAATCAGGCAAGGGTAGTAGCCCCTGGGATAGCGCCATCTAGGGGTTACATACATCTATGTTAATAAATACATAAACACTTTGCGGCAATATCTGGTGCCAGTCTTTTGTTTGCTACTAGAGTGCTGCTAGCCAGAGCCATCCAGGGAAACCTGTTTGGGCTTACACAGCCATCCATCAGGGAGTGACTTCAAAGGTTTCCACAACCTGTGGATCCAGAGACTGAACTGTGTGTGTGTCTACTGAAAGGATCAGGATGACATTTTCCTGTGAGAGAGACTGTGACCTGCCTTGAGAGATAAGGAGGTAAACACATGCGACAGCAGCCAGCCTGTGGGCCTCAGAGACTGTGTGAGAAATCCTGCATTGAAAGAAGAAACTTGCATCGACCCTACAGACAGTCTGGGAGAAGGCCAGTTAGTGCTATTGCCAGGTACTAGCTAGCACTCCACACTAGAGTTCTGAAGCCTGGATGTGGGTGTGATGTGTGTAGCCCCTGCTCCTTACGCTGGTCTGCGGAGGAGGAACAAGAAAGAGCCCGAGAGGTCCAAATGACTGCGGAAACAAAAAGGCTGATTTCCATCTACAGTCACCTGATACCTGAAGCATCTCTGAGCTGCCCCACCCCCAAGTTACAACTGAAGTATCAACCAGACAGGATCTGCACCTGCAGAAGAGGAGGAGGAGAAGGAGCCCAGTTGACAGGGAAGTCAGTACACAAAAACCGTGAGTACTCTCAGGGTTTGCCTTACAACTGGGGAAGTTTGTACAAAGTTGCCACCCAATCTACAGATTTGGCCAGCAGACCAGGAATTACAAATACTTCAGATGGAGGTTCTGCCATTTAAGCTGCTGAGTGGCCTGTGGGGTTTGGGCTTGGAAAGAGTTTATTCTGCTTGTTTTAAAGTGCACCACTGATGGACGACCAGCTGCAACATCACCAGGCCTGCACCTCTTCTACAGCTGGGTACCCAGTGTAGCACCGGATGCTCCCTTTTAAGGTCTAAGTGTTACAACTGGTACCAGGGGGTAGTGCCCCCAGTACAGGTGGGATGGTAGTGCAAAAAGGTCTTAAGAGTCTTATGTGCTACTGCCATGTCTTTCCTGGTGGGGGGGGGCACTATTACAGTTCTAAAGCGTTTCCTGGCCGAGCCTAATCGGGCACTTAATGTTAGCCCTGCCACAAGAGTTTGTAAGATTCTTTTAAACCCAGTTTTGCTTTGCATTCCTCCATCCCTTGTGACTATGCCCCAATAAATATTGTGTTGATATTTTGCATTTTGTCACATGAACATATTATTAATGTAAGTCATTAACTGCATTATTGTTGCAGACTTGACACCAAAACTGGGACCTCTACACTAATTGACCTCATCTCCACTAACCGCCCTAATAATCTCACCAATGTCAAAGTGCTCCAAGATACTCTAAGTGACCACTCCCCAGTTACCTGCCGGTGGTCAAAAAACTTCCCCCTTTCCCCCCCTTAAGTCTCCTTCCAAAGGCACCTCAAAAAAGGGTCCCTATCCTACCTCGAAACATACCTTACATCCAGTGACTGGTCCCCCATCCACACTGCCCAATCCGTAGATGCCGCCCTCTCCTACCTTATCTCTACCTTTAATGCTGCTTGTGACATCTTTGCCCCCTTCTCCAAGCAAATAGTGAAACACCAAGACACCCCCTAGATCTCCCAGTCACTGCTAGACCAAATGCACCTCAGAGACAACCTCTGGTATAGAGCTCTGGACACACAACTCCCCCAGGACAGACGGCGTTACAGAGAGGCAAGAAACAAATGCACCTGGGCCATCCGCCAAGCCAAAGCCACTTATCGTAAACAAGCGCTCACCTCCTCCTGGGGATTTGGGCAAAAATTCTGGAGCAACATTAAAGAACTTCATGGAAAAGTGGTATCGCCTGCTCCTGCCAGCTAGTAGTTGATGGGGACGTCACCCAGGATCCCACTACTATCTCTGATGCCCTAAATGCCGCCTTCTCAGACCTCAGTCATATCCTTCCCCCAAACTTCTTTGAACTGATCCAAAATTGCCCTATGGACAAATCTGCCACCACAGACACCCCCCTTTTTCTGGCTGCGAATCATCTCCTACAGTGAAGCAAAACACTACCTCACCAAAGTCCTGGTGAATTCTCGCTATAGCAGTGACTCCCTGGACCTCACACTCCTCCGCCTTACTCTGGATGAGACCCTACCCCAGCTCACCAAAATTCTTAATCTGTTCCTATGCCTCAGCCAATTCCCAACGCACTGGAAACGTGCAGTAATGACCCTTATCCTGAAAAGTGGCGACTGCACATCCACCAGTAATTATTGGCCCATCTCAATCCTACCCCCATCTCCATGGCTCTTGAAAAAATTGTTTCGGACCAGCTCACAGACTACCTGTCCAAGCATAATCTGCTCTGTCCCGAACAGCGCGGCTTCTGGAGGGGCCACAGCACCACCACCACTGCCCTCCTTGAATTTACATAATTTATACATGAGGCCCTGGAACTGGGCCACCTAGCTGGGGCTATCTACATCGACTTGATCAAAGTGTTTGACACAGTCAGTCACGCATTGCTCCTCCACTCCCTTCCAGCCCTGGGCATCTCCTCCGAGGCCACCTCTTGGTTCAAAGATTATCTCTCTGGCAGAACACAACAGGTCAAAATAAACATCACAATCTCCTCCAGTAGACCAGTCCTATCGGGGGTGCCACAAGGGTCCATACTTGGTCCTTTGCTCTTCACCCTCTTCCTGAACTCCCTCCCTAAATCCTGTAGTGGGAAATTACTGCTCTATGTGGACAATGCGGTAGTTTTTTGGAAACACCCCCATCCTAGCTCCCTTTAATTTGCCCTTTAGGGTTTCTTTGGGGAACTTGAAACTTGTTTTTTCTGACCACCATCTAATACTGACCTACAAGAAAACCAAGTCCATGATCTTTACCCACCACCAGAGTTCTCACAGTAGCTCTCCGTTAATCACAAACTCCCTGGGCACCCCCATAGAACATGCCACTTCTTTCAAGTATCTGGGTGTCATGCTGGACACCTCCCTCACCTACCACACCCATATTCATCACCTCTCCTCCTCCATTAATGCCAGACTCAGGCTCCTATACTGACACAAACACTGCCTACCCCCTGAGGCCATCCAACTCACTGTATCTTTCTCTGTCTTATCCCTGGTGGATTATGGCATCGTGATCTACAGGACTGCAGACCAAACTGCCCTACACTGTGTCAAACTAGTCCTCAATAAAGCCTGCCACCTGGTCTCAGGATGTGATAGATTAACACACACCTGTGAGCTATACAAGCTTACAAACTGTCTATACTTTTTAAGTATCACACTTGTCCCCTTGCCAAGAAGATACTTCAGAAGCAAGCCCCTTCTGGCCTCCACCCCCTCACCCAAATGATCCCTCACAGAAGGGCCTCCTGATGTTCTGGCAAAACCTCCCTCCCTCCTAGTCCCCCACTGTATGACCTCCTTCGGTCAAAGGTCTTTCCCCTATCATGCCCCCCTCTGGCTTAACAGCCTACCATCCACCATCTCCTTGGAATCCAGTCTTGACCACTTTAAAAGGGGTCTAAAGATCCTCCTCTTTGATTCCTCCTCCTGTGACTGTACTTAGCCCCATCATCACTATGAGGATTTGCCTGCCCCCCCAGCTCAATAGCCTGTTTTCCTGACTAGCCTAACTCCTCTTGCTAGCGGTGTGGCCTAACTTGCATATTAGTTCTCCTAGAAGCTATCCCTCTGGTGTCTTAATTATGTAATTGCTTCTTATTGCTTTTTATCTACAATATTGTACTGTGATACTACCTGACGCTGGGTCACTGGCCCTAAATTGCATGTACATTCTAAGCTTTTGCCACTGTTTATATTTATACTGTCTGTAATCCTTGTATTCCTGGTGTGGAGCCTTTGCAAAAGAGTCCTTGACTCAAAGGGTTATAATTCTGATTGCCTACTAAATAAAGAAATAAATAAATTTAAGGTTGCACTGTGATTTTGCATGTGTAGGGGTACACTGTGGGGAGTGTGTAGGTATTGTCTCCCACGGGGTTGTACCGCTCTGACACTGGGCCAACCTAAACTCTTCTCTGGAGGCACCATGCTTCGCTTAAAAGATCTGGCTTTGACCCACCCATCAGTAAAATCAGAGCCCAGGCCTTGCAACCTTGTTTGAACCCACAAGGTAGGGGAAGTAACCGCAACATCCATGGTGACTAGGTTATACTAATTATTCTCTGATGTTTTTGCAAGTGAGAAAGCATCGGAATTTTGGGTTACTACTGAAAATGAAGATTTTATGCAATGCAATTTGACCACTTGACCAAAAATTTTCAAAACAAAAATTATTCCACTGGTAATTATTTTGTTTCTATATGAACCAAACATCTGAAAATGTTTAAAATATGGCAATCATGCTTTTTTTTTTTAATAAAACATCCTACTCTCAATATAGTAAAAATGTATAATTAGTATACTGATATGGTAAAGATGAATTTCTTATATATCAATAAATAATATATGGCTAGCCTGTTTTTTGTGCTTTCTAAAAGTTTTTCTTAACATACATTAAGACAAATATTTCTAGAACATTAAGAACAACTTTGTTCAGCGCAAGCTCAGCTGTGCTCATTGGCAGTGCATGGTCAGAAACACAGTGATTCAGTGTGGCAAACAGAGTTTCATTTTCAACTTTCATTTCTTGTTCAACTGGACCTCACAGTGCTGATCTAGAGAAGTTTAATAAAGTACTTAAAACATGCTATACAACATATTATAAAAAAAAACACTGTGAAAAACTTGAGACATCAGTGAGACACTCAAGTTTCACTCTTATGCCCAGTGATGTGACAACACTCACTAGGTGTGTGAACCAGCTTGTTCTTCACAATTTGGTGTTATTTATTTTCATTATAAATTACTAAGGTGATTGTAGCCAATCAGCTTGCAGAGTTACTGTACTGCTTATGTTGTGTACAGTGTGCTGTCGTGCAAGAGAGTTAGGACAGAGAGCTCCACTTCATGGCTGGGGGGAAGATGGCATAAGTAAATAAAAAAGCTCTAAACCTATTATAAATCACTCACGCTAAACTTGAGTGATTTATGAAAAGTTAATACGGCCTCCGAGGGGTGTCTCTTATGGTATAAAAGACACATCTCGTGAGGTTGGGCAGACAGAACCACTCAGCTTTGCTTCACAGTCCTCTCACCCAAACCACATGCTCAGTGCCTCTTACAACATATATTTATATGATAAGAGACACCCCTCAGAGGCATTATTAACATATAAAACCACTTTTTGTTGTAAGATTCCATGAAATGGCTGCTGCCTTGATTTGAGATGGGAGAGGTTTAAACAGGGATATCTCTGGACTGCTGACACCTCAAGGTAAGCCCAATACCTTGTTTGAAACAGACTGTCATGGGCTCCCAGGTTGTGAGTGACCTGTTATCCAGAATCCTACAAAATCAATTTCTAGATTGCCAATTAATTTGTTTCAACTTACCTGGCCAGATGAAGCATGGATTCTTTGATATTATGACCGGAAGATGCACTACATTCATAGAAAACTAAATTATTATCCTAAACAGAAAGAGAAAGTTTTATAGGCATTTTCATTTTAACAGTCCGGACTCCTCTTTTTTTTTTTTAATTTGCGCTTTGTAAAATTACAATAATGCTCACATATGACATTGCTTTCTTAAAAAGCAAAAAACAAAATAATCACTGTTTAATTCTCTACTGACATATCTGGTGGTGGTGGTGGGGGGATTGGCAATAAAAGGTTTTTTTTGTCCCAAATGTCATCCTGCATGTGCCACTTAGGTATGGATGTCACAGTATCTGTTTTTCTCAATACTTTTCACTGAGAATACTGATGTCACATCTGTTTTCCTAAATCGTGATAACTGTTTTTCACGATGCAGCACGATGATAAATCGTGAAAACTGAATTTTTCTCGGTGCAGCACCCCATTACATCCCATTAAGTTGGGCGCCAAGGGTACCTCCCACAAAACCCAAACCGGATGCCATAATATTGAGATATTATGGCAACTGTGATATTTTTTTAAGGTAAACATACTATAAGATTCCTATATTAAATATTCTGAAAGATAATGACATCTGTATTCCTAAGAAGTTTGAAACATGCTACATATGATATGGGAGGAAATGAGACTTGCTGTACACATGTGGTGTCAATCCATAAAGGGGGGTCGAGGGAAGTACCAGGTAACTATAGACCCATCAGTTTGACCTCGGTGGTGGGAAAATTAATGGACACTATACTAAAGGAATGATTGGGGGGTGTACTTGGAGGAGGTGGGAGGTCTGGATAGTCGGCAACATGGGTTTGTGCCAGGTAGATTATGTCTAACCAATCTTGTGGAGTTCTACGAATGGGTAACATCAGAACTGGACAGGGGAAAGCCTGTGGATGTATTATTCTTGGACTTCAGCAAGGCGTTTGACTCTGTCCCCCACAATGGTCTGGTGGAGAAACTGACAGGGTTGGGAGTAGGCCCTTTGATGGTCAGATGGATTGAAAACTGACTAGCTGGATGCACCCAGAGAGTAGTGGTCAGTGGGGAGCTCTTGAACCCTAGAGAGGTCGGTAGTGGGGCACTGCAGGGCTCGGTCTTAGGTCTGATCCTGTTTAATGCATACATATCGAACATCAGGGAGGGTATAGAGTGTGACATGAGTCTCTTCACTGATGACTCCAAGATGGGAGCAATAGTTGAGGGGGAAGAGGGGAGGTTGGAACTGCAAGGGGACCTGGACACCCTGGAAAGCTGGGCTCACACATGGAAATTAAATTTCAATATCATCAAATGCAAGGTGTTACATCTTGGGCGGGGAAACCCTAAACACAGGTACATCCTGGGAGGGGAGGCGCTGGAGGTCTCAACAGGGGAAAAAGACCTAGGGGTCATGGTGGATGCATGTATGAATAACTCTGAGCAGTGCAGGAGAGCAGCTAGCAAGGCAAACAGGATGTTGGGATGCATCGTAAGGGGGCTCACCTCTAGGAGCAGGGAAGTGATTCTGCCGCTGTACAATGGACTGGTTAGACCACACCTTGAATACTGTGTACAGTACGGGAGACCACACTTGAAGAGGGACATACAGCTCCTGGAGAGGATACAGAGGAGGGCAACTAAGATGATACGAGGACTAGGGAATTTGACATATGAGGACAGACTTGAGGAGCTCTGCCTGTTTTCATTGGAGGAGAAGAGAGACAGGGGGGGGACATGATTGAGGTCTTCAAGTACCTCAAGGGAATAAATAGGGTAAACATGGAGGGGATCTTTAGACTAAAGCAGGGAGGTATCACCAGAGGGCATGGTTTGAAGTTGGAAGGTGGAAGGGTGAGGGGGAAAAGAGGATGAGGTTTTTCACTGAGAGGGTGGTGGACCCTTGGGATGTGCTGCCTGGCGAGCTGGTTCAGAGATCCACAGTGGAGGGCTTCAAGAGAGGGTGGGACAGAGACAGAAAGCAGATGTATCAGATGATGGCCTGGCCCAGGGGGGTGGGGTTGGATGATAGGGGTTTCTGGAACACAAGGGGGGGGAGGGCCTCTGCACCCATGTAGGGATCTGAGGTTCAAGCAGACTCGATAGACCGTAAGGCCTAATCTGCTGGCAGTTAGTATGTTAGTATGTTAAGCTATCAGGGGCAAAACATTGACCTTCAGAAATTTTCAGGCCAATTTCATGTCAAGGGTTATACAATTAATGTTTTTCACCCAATGTACCTTACCCCCACCCCCACACACACTTTTTAATTCAAAAGTCTGGAGCCATCTTTCTTTAAACCTTGCATAGAAATCACCCATGGCTGCATTCATTATCTGGCTGGGAGGGGCATGCCAAGCAGCTCCTGTGCCATCGCTTTTGGTTAACCAGCAGGAGGACGATATTCACTCAGGCAGGGCAGTTAGTGCCACTTACCTCCTTCAGAGAATGAGAGGCTCATCTCTACAATATCAGTCACCCTTTTTTTAGTACAAGGTGTCCATCCACTTGGCAGCACAATACGTTGCTTCACATTGCCATCTCTTGGCTAAACAGCAAAATTACTATGACTGAAAAGGACTACTTTTTTTCTTTTTCTCCTTTTATTAACCTTTTTATTCTCATTTTTACTTGTTTAAATTATTTTTTAAATTATTTCTTTACTAATTGTAATACACCCATTTCATAACTGCAATAAGGCACTCCAAAACTTACTTTAGCTGGGATGATGCCACTTCTCTGGAGGAGTAAATGCTCAGCCTTTGTCCTCATGCTTCAATCCATTTGAGCCATTCCATTATCCCTCCATGAAGCACATCCTGTTTTGACAGGTATCCTTTATTTAATCCATTAATTAATAAATCCATAATTACTGTAGAACTATTAATGATCGTGCAAAGTTTCTATCGTGCACCCGCGTTTGATTCTGCGATTGCGCAAATTAAATATCGTGCACTGCTACTGGTTGTCATGTAGGCTGTCATGGAATGCCATCTACAAATGCAGTACCATTCCAGTCCTCTAACAGCATCTGCTGTTTCTGCAATTGAATTATTATCTGCAACGATGTCACTCGTTAAATGGCTGAGAAAACCACAAAAAACAGCAAAGTGGAATTTTTCTGCACTTCAAGCTACCGATATTGACACCGAGCTACTTAGTGTCACTGCAGGTGTATCTAAATTGATGGCTGAAAATGTTGCACTCGAGGTAGCTTCTGCATCTCCTCCAAGTGAAAAAAAGAAGCTTTTCCATGCAATCTATTCACCAGAGGTCAGGTTTGAGATTGGACAGTATGCCATTCAACACGGCGTCATGAATGCAACCCGATTTTATGAATCGAAGTACCACTCAAAAATTAATGGAAGTACAGTCCGCACTTTCAAACGAGATTACATGGACAAGTTAAAACTTAATCCTGATCCACAAGTGATTGAAAAAAGTCTTCCTGTTAAACCAAGGGGCAGGCCACCTCTCCTTATGGAAGATATTGAGAGTGAATTGTGAGCTGTCATTAAAGCTTTACGAGCTGAGGGTGCTGTTGTCAATGGCCCTGTTCTTGCAGCTATCGCCACAGGCATTGTTAAAACAACCCACCCTCAAATGTTGGCAGAAAATGGTGGAACCCTCTCCTTCTCTCCACAGTGGTCATGGCTATTCCTGAATCGTATGGGATTCAGTAAGAGAAAGGGTACTAAAGCTACTAGAAAGACTCCTAATGATTTTCAGGAGCTGAAAGCACAGTTTTTGTACCGTATTGTTACAGCTGCTAAGCAGGAGCTAGTGCCTCCGGAGTTGGTCCTTAACCTGGATGAAACAGGAGTAAATTTACTGCCATGCTCTCAGTGGACAATGGATAGCATAGGAAAAAAACAAATTGAGGTGGCTGGTCTGGGCGACAAAAGGCAAGTGACTATGACGTTATGCTATTCCTTGTCTGGGCATTACCTCCCCCCACAAGTCATCTATCAAGGTAAAACATCACAGTGCCATCCAAAGTTTAAATTCCCTGCTGACTGGCTGATCTCCCACAGTGGGAACCACTGGGATAACTCACTGACCACCATCGAATACACCGACACTGTACTTGCTCCATACATTAACAGCAGTAAAGTACAGCTGGATCTGCCAGATGAGCAGTGAGCTATCCTTATACTGGATCTATTCAGAGGCCATATGACACCTGAAGTTATTGAGAACTTTGAGAAGCATAACATTATTCCCATCTTTGTTCCGGCATCCTGCACAGACATGCTGCAGCCACTGGACATTTCCATCAACAAGATCTTTAAGGATCTACTTAAGATGGACTTCACAGAGTGGTATGCTGAGCAGATTTCAGAGCAGCTAAAGGTGGGGGACAGCAGCTCTGTTAAAGTGGGTCTGAAATCAGCTTTACTGAAAGCACGACATGCACAATGGCTTGTGACAAGCATAACAAAGCTTTCTATCCGTAAGGACGACTGTGCACTGGGTTTTTGCAAGGCAGGGATACTGGAAGCACACAGTCACTGTTTGGATGGTAACTCAACTTACAGTATTCTGCTATCCTTGTTGTTGGCTGTCTGTCAGTTAAATGAATACCATCCTTTATTTTTCAGAGTGAATGGCAGATTACTCACCCAGTTGAAAGTGAAGACAAGAAGAGCATGGGAAAGTTGGCGTCTCGACATTGTCGCCGAGAAAATAAAACCTATCGACTGTAGTATACTACTATACTAGTAATCACTGTGTGTTGCATGTGAAAACCAAAAAAATAAATAAATCGCTCCAGCGAATGAAACCTTGTCTCACTATGTCTGTGTTGTGGACGCCGACTTTTGCGATTGCCGTTTCCCTGGAAACAGTACCACGTGGTCTCTGGAAAAAAGAAATTAATGACCGCTGTAAAACTAATGTCGTGCTTAAAAGGACAGCTCAATTATAGCGATATTTATTTTACAGCAATCATTAATAGTTCTACAGTAATATAAAACTCAATGGTCAGATAATCAAAACATTTGCACATGCAATTTGATTCCTCCTACAAAAGTAAGGAACCAATATACCCTTCAGTATATAACTTCATAATCATAATCATACAGTGGATAGGAGATCTGAAAACTGATTAGCTGAAGCAGTCTTTGACCCATGATGATACCTCAGTCTTTTTTTTTTTGCAATTGTTTAACCAGGAGTAGCACACTAAGCTAAAAGCTTGTTTACAGGTGCAACCTGGGAGCACAGGGAAGTTAAGTGACTCGCTCAGGGTCACACAGTATGCAAGTGGGGGATGTAGGATTTAAACCCAGGTCTCCAGATTTGCAACTCAGAGCTTAAAACCACTGCGCTATATTGCCTACCAGTCTATCACGGTTCAAAACTGATTACCAGGATCAGTCATTTCCTAACACTTTGTGATCATTTTATAATCACAACAATTCACTTTGGGTGAGGTATATCATGGGATATTTTAATTTCTTAGGTGGTTAAAGGCACTCAGCATTTACTCGTGCCTCATAGTGCACCCAAGTTGTGATGATATTCCAAATTATAAAATGGGCAAGAAAAATACTTATCCTGAATTGTTAGGACCTGTGTATTGAGAGAGCACAACACATGGATAAAAATAGTGCTGGCAATCAGGACATAGCACATTAACAATTTCAATGCCTTTTTTAAATTCCTGATTTCCATTACAAACATGACTGCCACATTTACCCACTAATTAAATCACCTAGGCCCTATAAAGTAAACTCCTTCAAAATAAAAAGAACAATCAAAATGATTAAATGTTTCTTTTTCTTTATATTCCCCTCCTTAGAGATATACAGAACCTGAAATCAATGTACTACTTAAAAGTTTTCTTTTTTGGAGCTTCTTTTCTGACCATACCCCCCCCCCCCCTCAATCTTTACCTGCCTTCCAAGGAAACCTTTGCTGCTTACTCTTCACCAGAAACAATTTAATCCCTGGCTTCACTGAGGCCATCTGTTATGTGTGTTTGTGTGGGGAGAGGTAAACATTCAGCCAGTGAAGCTTCTTTTCTGACCATGTACCCCCCCCCCCATCCTTACCTGCCTACTAGGGAAACCTTTGCTGCTTACTCTCCACCAGAAACAATTGAATCCCTGGCTTTATTTAGGCCATCTGTTATGTGTGTATTTGTGGGGGGAGAGGTAAACATGCAGCCAGTAGAATTCAGCAGACATTTGAATTCCAGCATTCCAAGTTAAACAAATATTCTATCTGTTGAACATAAATGCTTCAGAGCTGGGAAGGGACTACTTTTTACTAGGTATTTTTAACAAAATAAAATACATGTTTCTGATTAAAAATAACTTTACTTTTTTGTTGTTTTTAAATGTTTTCAAGTTACCCATTTTATAAATGCAATAAGATACTTTGAGGTGAGTGTTGTGCTAGCACATTGCACATCCAGCGGCTAAGGGCACTCTACTCGTGGTGTCATGCCTTGTTACACCCCTGGGCGTGCATCAAGTCAGCACAACACACACCCCATCATGTCTTACTGCTTACATATACCACACCCTGTCATGTATTATTGCTTAATTGTACTTTTTTCAACAGTTACAATTTCGTAAACACCTTTTGTAAATTTCCCAAGTTTTTTCCCCCAAGATTTTGCAGCAGTTTTTGTATGCCAGCTTATCCATGAACTCCATGTAAAAGCACTCCCTAGGATTTTCTGATTTTATAGTGTGCTTTTTATGACCTCATAGTGATTACCATGACAACCACCTGTGATATCACAGATACAGCAATTGTGAAGTCAGTTGGTGACAGTCAACTGTTTAAGAAAAAATCAGTGGAATAAATGCTAGTTAATGTAAATATTTAAATAAGTGATATGCTGACAATGTCAAACACTCAGAAAACATATTATTAATTTAATAAATAAATAAAAAATACTGGTTAATGTGAAATATCAAAATGGTTGATAAAAGGACAAAGTAAACAAAATTCAGAAAACATACTTTTTCAGATCAATCAATAAATAAAGATACTAGTTCATGTGAAATATTAAAATGATAAAAAGAAAAAGGCAACAGCTCTGAAAACATTTGTTTGGTTTAATAAATAAATAAAAATACTGGCTAATGTGAAATATTGAAATGACTGATAAAAGAACAAAGTTAAAAAAATTCAGAAAACATTATTTTAACAGATAATTCTGCTCAGAATATTTAGGGACCTCACCAGACTCTATAACTATTATAAATTTGAACACTGTCCCTAGAAATTCTAGGCAAATAGTGCAGTGCATTGGGCTATCCCTCGGTTATCCTTATCTGGGATAGATCTGCTCTAGGGAAAATGTTTTCCTGGTAGTTTTTACCATATCCAGAATTAATTATCCCTATCCAAGGTAGGGTCACTGTGCTTCCATGAAAATGGAAAAACTGGGATTAAAAATGGAATTTGTCATTTTTAAACACCACTTAGAGTCAATTTTTTTTTGTATAACTAAATCTATTTGGACCACATTTACAATCACGCTAGGTGCTAAACTTTTGTAAACCCCCCCATTTATCACCACATTTTTAGGCAAAACATGTTGATTTGCACTTAATTTTGGGAAATATGGATTTTAAGATTTTGTAAAACAGAACTGCCCATATTTAAAAATTGAAAATCAGTGGCCCTGCTGGGGTAATTATCCATCACATGATGCTGGGATACCCTGGATAATTGCAATATTAGACATGGATATTTTGGCCAGAAGAAGGTAAGGAGGTGTGCTGGGCATCATTTGGATGACCTGACCAGGGCTATCCAGCCGTTTCCCAGGACACTTCTCGAATATACGTTAGGAAAAAAGTATCTGCCACAGAAATACAAACCCAGTTACTCTAGTACGGAGCCGGCAATTTCCACATTATCCACTCCAGACCCGCATCCTGAAATCCAGGTGTCTCCAGAAGTGTTGATGGAGTAACTGATCAACTCCAAAGGCAGTTTTGTGCCCCTCCCCAATTATTTTTTCAAATTTGCAGAAGAACTCAAATGTTCCATACCTCAGGCCCATAGAGTGTGCATTTTCTCAAATGTTCATTTGCTAGTATTTGCAATGACATTACAGCAAGAAGACCCACACCTGTAAACTTCATACAAACCATAGCTAGTCGTTTTCCTGTTGCTCTAGGAACTTCCCGTTCCGTCTCCATGTCCGTTTTGTTTCCCAGTAGTAGAAGAGCGACATCATCCCCAGCCGCTTCCTGTGCATGGTGGAGAATACAGAAGTGAGTTTTAACAAATCCTATCTAATAAAATCTCTTGTGGGGCATGTCTAAATAACATATTTCAAGTCTGATTAATTACTCATCAGTCTAGCGAGGCTCATAATTGGCTACTGGATTAGTCATAAATGTCTGTGAAATGACCCATTCAGCTGCCAACTGACACTGTGTGGCATGCATGGCTCATGCTACACAGCTAAACTAAACAAGAAAACCCCAGCAAAAATGAGAGTTGTTATTGTGCCAAAACTTATAATCACAATAACAACCTCAAAGCTCAACATTTCCTTGGATTAATGACGGGAGGTGACCCAAGGTTGCACCTTGAGCCACTCATCCCCCCAGTCGATCATTAATCCCTCAGTAATTTACTTTTGGGCAATTTATTCTTTAACTGTTCTTGAAATTGTATTTTTTGATGTACTTATTTCCATTTTATTATATTATTTTATACACTGTACTTCGTATCTGTTCTCTTCTCCTCCTCTCTTCCCCCCCTCCAGGATGCATCTGGAAACAAGCTGAGACCAGCTTGGTTTTACTTTCCTAGTAACACTTTTGAAATAAATAAACAATAAACACACAAATAAAAAAATAATTTACTGACTGGCTTCTCAGTCATTATTGCTTAAGTAAAATACATTGGATAGCATTTTCAAACAGGAGGATGGCGACACACAGTCTGAGTTTTGGCTCTATCACGATCCTACAGTTTCTGAAAAACCTTGAGTGCTTATTTTCAAAGGCATTCAAGTTTTTACACCACGTCTGTGACACAGGTCATTTTTTTTTTTTTCCGCATAAGTGCCACTATTTTTGCTGCAGTTTTGCAGAATTTTGGCAAAAGTTAGACCACCTGTTAAAAGTCTAACAGCAGCAAAACATTTTACACAACTGTATGGAATTGTGCTGACATCGTGACAGATTTCTTTGACAGTCCTGTCCCTATTAACCTGAGGTGAAAATGAACCCCATGCCCATGAGATCACCCCCCCTCCACATACATACACACTGCATTAGCAAGGCATAACAGATATGTTGTGCAAATGCGTAATAACTTACAGGAATAACCCAACCCTCTTGTACCAAGAGTACCTTTCCCTTTAGTTAGAGCGGAAATGTGGCCAGGCTTATCTTGAAAGCATGTCTTCATGTCCACTTACTCCACTGGTAGTCTGTTCCAAAGGTCACCCCCCCTCTGGATAAGTGCCTCATAATAGTACCCCTGTATTTACTGCCTCTAAGCTTCAGGGTGTGTCCCCATGTCCCACTAGAGTGTACCAGGCATCTCCAGCTGCTCAGTCTTGCTGGTACCCTTCAGTATGTGGAAGATGAAGATGAGGTTCCCTCTCAGCCTTCTTTTGTCCAGAGTGAACTGCCACTCCTCATAGCTTTGGACCTACCATAGCCCTGATCATTTTGGCAGTCCCAAACTACACCATCTTGACTGTCTAAATATCCCTTTTGTACTGCGCACAGTACTCCAGGTGGGGCCTGAACAAGGCCTTGTAATGCAGTAGTAGATGATTTTATTTATAGTTATTGGTGCCCTTCCCCGGAGGCTCAGGGAGCCATCACAATCAGACCACATATGGTAGGAACATAGCAAATCAAGACATGATGATTAAGACACAGCAGACAAATTACAGAAATGATAAAATAAATACTGGCACTAACTTAATAAAGTTAGCCATAAAAATGCATTCTAATACATACATTAATTCTGCAGATAAGACATATATATATATATATATATACATACACACATACACACACGCAGAGTGGGTGTCGAGATCGATTACGGGAACTGGTCTTAAGGCCTCTACCAAGGGGGCCTCCCTCAGGGCTCTTAAGATAGAATTCCACAAGTCTGGCCCAGCTACCGCAAAGGCCCGCTCACCTGAGGTTCTCAGCCTTGCCCTGGTATTACAAGGAGACCCTCCTCAGCAGCGCAGAGAGAGCATGAAGACTTGTGAGGATGTAGGTGATCTGACAGATAGCCCAGACTCAGCACATGTAGGTCCTTGTTAGTACCCCAACTCTAAAGGAGATATGTCACTTAACCAGCTGCCAGTGCAGCTCATGCAGTGCCAGACAGATGTGACAAGTCCTCGAGAAACTAGTCAGCAATCTAACAGCTTCATTCTGCACCAGCTGCAGGTGCCACAGTGCACCTCCACTGACCCCAAGGTACAGCCCATTGCAGTAGTCAAGTCACCACGTTAGAGATGCATGGGCCAATGTCACCAGGTCTTCTGGGGGATAAGGGATTTAATCCAGCTGATGTTCCTGAGATGGTAAAAGGCACTCTGGACAACTGCTGACACCTAAGCATCAAGTGTCAGCTTCCATCCAGAATGACCCCCAGATGTTTCACCTTTGTGGCAGTCAAAAGCCCAGAGAAAATGAGATGAAACCCGGTCTCCCTCTTGGCAGCTGCCACTCCTACCCCCCATCACTTTGGCTTTGATCACCAGCTCATCAATCTTGTCGAGATTGAGTCTTAATCAGCTCAATGACTGACATCCAGTCTCGGATCTTGGCCAGCCACCTTTCAGCATGTCAACCGCACCTGGAGTCTCAGGTGCAAAGGACAGATAGATCTGGGTATCCTCTGCATAACAGTAAAACCCAGGTCCATATTGCTAAATGATACTCCCAAGGGGCATCTTATACGCTGTGAACAACATGGTCGAAAGGATCGAGCCCTGGGATATGCCATAGTGCAGGACCATCAGGGACAAGAAAAACCTTTTTAGCACCATCCTCTGAGTCCTGTCACTGATATAAGACTCAGACCAGCAGAGGACCTTGACAGTGAACTCTATATACTCCCTAAGCTGATCCAATAACAGTCCATGGTCCACAGTGTCAAAGGCTGATGAGAGATCCAGGAGAAAGAGAACTGACCATTCTCCTCTATCTCTTGCCCTGAGCAGGCCAGTGTGCACCCTGACCAGTGCAGATTCTGTGCTATGCCTGGACCTAAAACCAGACTGGAGAGGCTCATATATGTCAAAGGTAGTAAGATGTGCCTCAAGCTGAAGCACAACCACCTTCTTAATAACTTTGCCCATAGTGCTGCTCAGATAGTATCCTACTGGATCAGATATCATTGGATAGCATCATTTTGGTTGGATATCAGCATCAGATGCCACAGCCATCCAACCAAGGATCTGACCTGCTAGGATCCACAGTAAGTATCTGAGGTATCCGTTGATCCATCCTGGATTTGATGGATCTGACCATTGGATCCAGGTATCCAACCATCATATCCAACTGAGACTGGTTCCAATGGATCTGACCTCGGATCCATAACTATCCGACTATGAATTTGGAATCCAGCTTTGATCAGATCCTAGGTCAGATACCAGTACTACCTGATGGAGCATAGTTGGATCCACAAAAGCACTATTCAAGCACCACTACTTGCCCAAGAAAGGCAGGTTAGAGACTGGTAGGTAATTCACCATGACATCTGGGTCCAAAGATGTATTTTTCAAAAGGGGCTTCACCAGCGCACCTTTGAATGCAGCTGGGAAGACCCCCTCTGATAGGGAGCATCAGACAATCTCAACAAAGACCAGGCCCAATTGCCCAAATGTAACTCACTAATAATTGTGTCATACCTGTCCTGATTACGTGTTGGCCTCAGCTCCAAGATCACCTCATTAACCTCTTCCGCATCACCGATCCAAACTCTTTCCATGACCACTGAATGCATCTGAGACATGAAGGCTCATCCCTGCAGGGCTGTGATGGCCCAATTGGTGAGATCCTGGCCCAGATGGAGGGCATCCTGCCCGAGAAGAATCAAGCAAACTCCTCACATCTAGTGAGTAAAAATGTCTTCATAATCTCCAGACAGGCCAGATGAAGAAGCTTGTCCACAGTCTGAAAAAGCTGAGCTGGTAAATCCTTCCCAGCAGCAATCTCCCCTTACAGAAACCCTGCTTTTTTCTGGGTGAGTGCCATTTGATACTCACCATAGTGAGTAGCCAAAGCCAGTTTGTCCTCTGGAGCCCTGGATCTCCTCCAACAATGCTCCAACCTCCACCCCTTTACCGTCATCTCCCTTAGCTCACTTTCAAACCATGGTGACCGAAGGCATGAAGCCAATGGGTGTACATGAGTAGGCACCATGAGAACAAAGGTTGCCCCATGGCCCTATTATGCTTCACCACAGCTTCCTCCAAACCTATGGCACATGCCGCCATCATACCTTTTGTGTCCAGTACCGCCAGGAGTCCCTCTGGCTATAGTCCTCATAAAGGATGGTACTGGACCATCTCCACAGGGGTGGACTATGGGGTGGTGCAAAACAGAATCTTATGGCACAGTGATCTGACCAACTGCCCAGATCAATCTTGAGATCAGTGACCTTGAGCCCTAGAGAGAATACCAGTCCAAGGCACAGCCAACTTGGTGGGTCACAGAAGTAACACCTCGTGCAAGGCCCAGGGATTCCATACCCAAGAGGAAATCTTATCCAAAGTGTGAGAGTTTGTCATTGACCTAAGCATTATAACTGACCAGAATAAGCCACTTAGGGGATTCCAACATTCTGTCAGTGAAGAAGTCCATGATTTCTTGTAGAAAATCCCCCTTGTGTCCCAGGGGTCAGTACATGAGAAGGATTTTGCAACCTGCACCTGGACCCCCATGCACAGCCACGCATTTATACGACAAGGTGCCCCCAACTGGATATACCACCAAGTTCAATTTGTATCTAAAACAGATGGCCACACCCCCAACAATCCTTCTTCAGGCAGTGAACTGCGAAGAACCCAGCTGGGATGGCTGACTCCAATACTGGGCCAGTGTAATCACCCAACCAGCTCTCCATGATAAAAGCCGATTGACTGAGGAATCAGAAAGAAAGTCCATTAAAATAGTGGCCTTATTCCTCATCAAGCTGCCATTGTGCAGCACTGCCCAATGAGGATTGGTACAGGCAGTGGCAGGCCTGCCTGTTACCTGCCCACTCAGTTCAACAGGATCCCTAGGTATGAGAATTAAACACATCTGGCTACTCTCAAGTTCCCATTTCACTCCAGGTTGGTCAGCTCAGCTCTGCCGACATATTTGCTGCAGAATACACCCAATTCAAGAAGATCTGGCTCATTTGTGACAGTTTTCCTGATTTATGGCAGCTTGTACCAAATATTTGGTGCAAACCCTGTATAAAGCGTCCAAGAGATTGCTAATGCTGCAAGCACCATGTGTTGTATGTTCGGTAAACCCGGGGCTCGCAGCATGTTTGGGTCATTCAAGAATCAACTCCCAGAAGTCTAATCAGTCACCCAACTTGGTTCAGGTCCTGATCCCTGAAGGATGCTGCTGAGTATCACATTCCACCTGGAGTAGTGCCTGGGCAACCACGACTCTCTACTTCCTGCCCCCAGCCAGATAGTAATCCACCCCATGTATGCCTCATGTATACTAGGGCTGTGTGAATACCTTTTTCCAAATTTTTGGTATTCAGCAGCCAAATATTTGGGTAATTGGTATTCAGAGCCCATTTAAAAAAAGGACAAAAGGCCACTCTGCCTTCTTCCCAGCCCAAATAACCCTGTAAAATGTGACCCCAATTCCTTTACCCTCTATCAGTAGCCCGATCCCATCCTCCTTCCCCCCCAGCCCCCACAATTTGTTATATTTAATTAGCAAATTATAAATAAATCCCCGATGGATGACTGGCACAACCCACCCACCTCCACGGCCAGCCACCATCTTTCTTAGTGTATAGTACTCATTTTCTGCGCATAAAAAATATCATTTATGTCCCCCACCCCCACCCCAACAGCACCCCTCTCCCACCCTTCATACCACCAGCACTCAATTCCTAATATGAAGGGGCGAGCGGCATAAACCGCCTGCCTCCATTGGCCACATTCTAATGATTGAGAGTCAGCTCTCTAGTATAGTAAAACCAACTGATCAGCTGGTTTTACTACTCAGAGAGCAAGTGCACGTATTTCATTCATGAGAAGGTGGCTGGCCGTGAGAATGGAGGGTGTGCCAGTTGCTTCTCATTCTCATATTAAGAACTGGGTGCTGGGGGATGGAGGATGGAGTAGGGTGCTGCCAGGGTGGAGGGGTGGGGGGACATAACTGATATTTTTCTATGTGCAAAACACAAACGCTATACAATAAGAAAGATGACGGTTGGCCATGGAGGTCATGGGTTGTACTGGTAGTCCATCAGGGGTTATTTACAGTTTGCTAATTAAATATAACAAACTGTGAGAGGGGAGAATGGTAGGATTGGGCTGCTGATAGAGGGTGGGCGGATGGGGGTTGCATTTTTTAGTTTTTGGGCTGGGAAGGAGGGGGGAATTTAATATTAATTTTTTTTATTCTGTAGCTGGCCGAATACTCTTTCCCAAATACAACTAGTCCCCTATTCAGGAACAGCTCCCGAATACAGTATTTGGAAGCCTTACTATTTGTGGTATTTGGGAAATAATATTCAGCCCCTGCACAGCCTTAATGTATACTGCACTGGTGCACTTTGCCCAGCAGCTTGCCATGTGCCACAGTTAAAGGCCATGCTAAAGTCCAGATAGACTAAGTCTATGGCTCAGCACCTGTCCCTCTTCCTGGTCACCTCCTCGAAGAAGGTGACCAGGTTGGTTTGGCATAATCTGCCTCTTACTGTACATAATTTTGGGAGAGAGCAATAACCTTGGCCTCAAAACAAGGGCTCCTTTATTAAGTCCTAAGAAATGACTTTCAGGACATTGCCCAGCACTGATAACTGCTTTACCAGCCTGCAGCTGCCAGGTCTGACCTTGCCCCCTTCTTGAAGATGGAGACAATGCCTGGTCACTTTCCAGACCAACAGCGCAACACCTGTGTGGGCAGACTCATAAATGATTTCTGCAAGTGGCACTGCTGACTGTTCCTTTAGCGCCAATGCAGCTCTAGGATATATCATTCTGCCTCTTGAGACTTTTTTGGCTTAATCTTAACCAGGTAGTCAGCTGCCAGTGTGGATGTGATGTGCGCAGGTTGTATCATGGTTATCCCTGATATCATAGGCCGTCCCAATAAGCAACTTACTTCACCTGGAGCCCTTCTGTGAACACCAAAGTGAGGCATTTCTACATCCAGACAATCTGAAATGTAATGGCCCTAACATAACATCACAGCTGCATGGAGTTACTTGTTGGTCTGGTGACCTCAGGTTTCGGTTCTGAGGCAGGATGTTGCTACAGGTTGGCATGCAGAGGATCAGAGCATCCCAGCACAGAGTGTGGCCCCCTGGTGGTTTGGAGACAGTGATGTCAGCAGGAGCAGATATGAATTTGGGGTCGGTGGTGGCAGAAAGAGCAGACAAGAGTTTGGGAGCGGTGATGGCAGCAGGAGAAGATAAGAGCTTTGGGGTAGTAATGGTAGAAACATAGAAACATAGAATTTGACAGCAGATAAGGACTGCTTGGCCCACCTAGTCTGCCCAGTTTCCTACCTAACAGATAAGCTGCAGATCCTAGTTAACCAACAGCTTACTTCCTCCTACCCCACTAGGACTGCCTTATGTCTGTCCCATGCATTCTTGAATTCCCCCACTATTCTTGACTCCACAACCTGCTCAGGGAGGCTGTTCCATGCATCCACAACCCTCTCTGTGAAAAAATACTTCCTCACATTACCTCTGAGCCATCCCCCCTATCTTCAAATTGTGCCCCCTTGTTCTTGCACATCTCTTTTTCTGAAAGATGCTACCCTCTTGGACTTTGTTGATTCCTTGTGGTACTTGAAAGTTTCTATCATGTTCCTCTCTCCTTCTTTCCTCAAGGGTATACATATTAAGCTCTTTAGTCTTTCTTCTGATGTCTTCTGGTGCAGACCCTGCACCATTTTGGCTGCCCTCCTCTGGACAGCCTCCACTCTGTCTATGTCTTTGCAGAGATGGGGTCTCCAGAACTGCACACAGTACTCCAGATGAGGTCTCACCAACTGTCTGTACAGAGGGATAACAACTTCCTGTTTTCTACTATTGATGCCTCTTCCTATGCATCCCAGTATCCCCCCAGCCTTCCTTACTGCCTTCTCACATTGCTTGCCCACATTTAGGTCATCTGATATAATTACCCCCAGGTCCCTTTCCATTTTTACTGTTGTCAGTATCTCACCCCCCACTGTGTACTCTTCCCCTGGGTTTTTGTTTCCCATGTGCATTACCTTGAACTTCTTTGCATTGAATCTGAGCTGCCATACATTTGACCATTCCTCCAACCTTGCCAAGTCCCTTCTCATCCTTTCCACTCCATCTTGTGTATCAACCCTGTTGCAGATCTTTGTGTCATCTGCAAAGAGACATACTTTTCCTTCCAGTTCCTCTGCAATGTCACTTATAAAGACATTAAAAAGGACCGGTCCCAGTACTGAACCCTGCGGTACCCCGCTAGTAACCCTCCTTTCTTCACTGTGTACTCCATTTACTACTACCCTTTGAGTCCTGTTGTCTAGCCAATTTTTTATCCAGGCTACCACCTTGGGACCCACTCCAAGGCTGGCTAACTTGTGTATTAATCTTTTGTGTGGGACTATATCGAATGCCTTGCTAAAATCTAGGTAGGCCATGACCACAGCCTCTCCCTGGTCTACTACTTTGGTCACCCAGTCAAAGAAATCTATTAGATTCGTCTGACATGACCTTCCCATCGTGAGTCCATGCTGCCTTGGGTCCTGTGCCCCACTGGCCTCTAGGTACTCAACAATTCTTTCCTTCAGAAGTGATTCCATCATTTTCCCTACCACTGAGGTCAAACTAACTGGTCTGAAGTTTTCTGCCTCTGTTCTGCTCCCACTTTTGTGAAGAGGAATCACATCTGCCCTCCTCCAGTCCTCAGGTACCACCCCATCCTCCCATGATTTGTTAAAGAAAGTAGTCAGTGGTGTCACTAGTTCTGCCCTTAGTTCTTTTAGAATTCTTGGGTGAATCCCATCAGGCCCCATTGCTTTGTCCACCTTCAATTTTATTAGTTCTTTCAGAACCCTTTCTTCTGTAAATGGACTGGTATTGACCCCCGTCTTCAGAGTGTTTCTCTTGTTTGGTTTAGGTACCTCCCCCTCCTCTTCCTTTGTGAATAATGAGCAGAAATATTCATTCAGTATCCCTGCTTTTTCACTGTCACCCTCTACCCACATTCCTTCCCCTTTATTAAGCCTCAGTATCCCTCCTTTGGTCTTTCTTCACTCCTAATGTACCTATAAAGGTCTTATCCCCTTCTTAACAGAACTGGCTATCCTTTCCTCGGTTTGGGCCTTTGCTGTTCTGACTGCCTTCCCAACCCCTTTCTGCTTTAACTGATAAAGTTCTCTGTCCTGCTCCTTCTGTGTTTCCTTATATTTCTTGAATGCTATCCTTTTCTCCTTAACCGTCCCTTCCACCTTTTTTGAGAACCATAGCGGTAAAAAAAAGAAGGAGCAAATAAGAGCTTGAGGCAGTGATGGAAGACGTAGACTGGAACTTGGGGGGTGATGTGAGCAGGAGCAGATAAGAGCTTGGGAGGTGATGGCAGCAGAAGCAGACAGGAGCTTGGGGTAGAAATGGCAGCAGGAGCAGATAGGAGCTTGGGGGTAGTCACAGTAGCAGGAACAGATATGAAAATACGAATGTGCCAGCAGAAATGAACAAGACAAGAGCTTGAGGCAGTTATGGCAGCAGGAGCAGACAGGAGCTTGGGGGTGATGGCAGCAGGAGCAGACAGGAGCTTGGGGGCAGAGATGGCTGCAGAAGCAGATAAGAGCTCTAGGGTGGTGATGGCAGCAGGAGAAGATAAAGAGTTTTAGGGTGGTGCTGACAGCAGGAGCAAATAAGAGCTTGGGGACTGTGATGGCAGCAGGAGCAGATAGGAGCTTGGGGGTAGTGGAAGCAGCAGAAGCAGATATGAGATTGGGGACGGTGATGGCAGCAGGAGCAGATAGGAGCTTTAGGGTGGTAATGCAGCAGAACAGAAAGGAACTTGGGGGCAATGATGACAGCAGTCCCTGCACTACCAGTACCTGAGCATTTTGGAATACAGAGTGTATAAAAAGCACTATATAGCACCAAATACTATTCTACAGTCCCTGTACTACCAGCAGCTAATGCACTGCTTTGCAAAGCACTTTGGGATACAATATGTATGCAAGGCACTATATAAATCCAAATTCCATTGTATTCCACAGTTCCCGCATTACCAGTATCTAACTCACTACTACATAAAGAGATTTGGGATACATAGTATACGAAAGGTGCTATATAAATCCAAATTCTATATATCTGTTGTTTTAAGTCACTGTATGAATGTGAATAAGTGAGTGATAGAGGCGTGTGAGTAATAAATAGTTATTTTCTGAATACCATGAATCATGCACCATTCTTTATTTGGATACGAATAATGAACAGTGGCACTATTCGTGTCTATATTCCTATTCGGAGAAATACTATTTGTAAAAAAAAAAGAAAAGGAAGAAAAAAGCTCCCCCAGACCAGGCCTTTAAAATACAACTCCTGTTCCCTCCCTCTACTATAATTCCAATCTCTCCACCCCTCCCCGGCACCCTGATTTCATGTTTCCAAAAGAAACCTGCCATATGGTCAGCGAAACCGACTGGCTCGCTTGCCTCCACCAGCTGCCATCTTTTACACTTTCAATTATCAAAACAAAGCCCCCTCTCACTCGGCAGCACCCAGTTTGACTCCTTCCCCAGCACCCAATTTTTCTTTTAAAGGAGAATGCCCAAAGTGAGCAACAATGAAGGCTATTGACAATCCACCCTCCTCCACAGCCAGCCACCTTCCACTGAATGAAAGCACTTCTGCGCTGTCGAGCATAGTAAAACTGCTGATCATGTAATCATCTGTTTAATTATGTGAGCCGCAGAGTGCTTCGTCCAATAGAAGGTGGCCAGCTGTAGAGGAGCTGGCAGTTGTGGTTGTCTTTATTGCTGCTCACTGGGACCTCTTTAAAAAGAAAATTTTGGTGCTGCTGGGGAGGAGGGGAGAGTTGAGTGCTGCCAGGTGGGGTGGGGGAGACATTATTTTGATAACTGAAAAGTGCTAAAGATATCATCCAGCAGTAGAAGCAGGCAGGCTATACTGATCGCCCATCACAGGAGTTTTTTTTTTTTGGAAACATGAAATTGTGGGTGTTGAGGGGGGAACAGAGGGAATTGGGATTGTAGCAGAGAGTGGGGGGACTGGGGGTTATACTGTAAAAGACTGGGCTGGGAAGGAGGGTGGGGACTGTTTCTTTTTTTTTTTTCTTCAACACAGGCACATGAATAATGAATACGAATATGAATACCCGAATGTTTGGGGCCCCGAATGCAAATATTTGACGAAATATTCGAAATAAGGTATTCACACACCCCAGTGTGTAACTGTATATTGTAGCCCCTATAAGGAGATCTGCTCCTTAAGTAGGTCTATGAGGCCTGAAAGGGTTAACTTATGGGTCCTTTGGGAGGCTGGGTCAACTGGTCTGCTCCAGGGTCCTAATGGGGAGGAGCCAAATAGCTGTAGTTGAAGAGCTGCACAAGTTGCCTCAGTCTGGAGGAAGTTGTCTGCTTGGCATGTTGTGCCAGAGACCCCTCTAGAGTCCTGTTTCCGAAGAGTGTTACCAACCCCGAAGGGGGCATGACATAAGGCTGGAAGGGGGCAGACTAAGGGGGAATGTGAGGAAGTGCTTCTTCACAGAAAGAGTGATAAAACCCTGGAACAAGCTACCAGCAACAGTGGTGGAAGCAACCACCATAGAGGCATTCAAAGATGCATGAGATAGGCACAGAAGACTAGTGAAGTCGGGAAGGGGGTAGTAGGGTCACGGGGGGGACAAGGTCTGAAGTCAGCATGTAGGAACTGAACTGTAACAAGGGCAGACTGGATGGACCAGGAGGTCTTTTTCTGCTGACAACTACTATGTAACTAAATTTCTTAGGAACTGTGGTGGCTGCTGTCAATAAAGAGCCCTCGAGGGTGAATTCCTGTGGAGAAGAGGAAGAGAGAGAGCCAGAGACCGGCATTGTCATTCCTGACGTGAAATGTGTTTTTTCTAAAATGAATGACTGCTTTTGGCACCTTTTCAGTGCACTCCCTCCCTCCAACCAGGCAGGAGAGGGAAGATTTATAGCCCTTTGTGTGCATAATTTGGCTAGGGAACCCACTGCACCATGGGAGTCAGGTGCTTGGGAAAGGGGGCACAATCTGTGGCAACTGGGACCTCGGGAGGTGACTGCCTCTCAGCCCTTACTAAAGTGTTTGGCAATCCACATGGCTCCCCAGAAGCGGGGACATAGCTGGCAACTGTTTGATAAATTTGGTTCTGGATCCTCTGCACCGTGGTGGGGTCAATGTTTTGGAGAGGGAGAGAGGCTGTAGCTATGGCAACTGGGACCCCCAGGAGGTGATGGCATCTCGTAACCAATTCTAAATTGTGGGGCAATCCCCACAAGTCCAGACTTTCTGGTTTCACTGCAGGACATATTGGTGAAGCATGTAGGTAGTCCAAGGGCTTGCAGTTGGCTGTCATAAGCCCACACATAGGTAGATGCCCAGGAACGCCATCTGAGGCTGTAAGCCCCACACAGATGTGGATGTGCTGGAACTCAGTCCAAGGCTACTGTGGACCCTCCACTGGTGGGCTGTTGGTAAAGGGTACTGGCCTAGGGGATGGAGGGGAGGTCAGAGTCCCTGGGTAGCTCTATGGAGCCCAATGCCCCTTGATTTATTAGTACACCCTGCTCTGTTGGAAATTTCGGGGATTATAGTCTAATTTAACTGCCCCTCACAGATGCCTCTGTTGGGAGGATTTGGAGAAATCAAAGTTTAGTCGAGGGACCTACTGTTAAAAGTACCCTGAGAAATGTCAGTCACTATTTATCTGCCTGCGGACATTATAATTCTGCCCTGGGAGGGCTGGATTACTAGCTGCATTGTTTGAATGAACTGAAACTTTGTGCCTGTATCCATTTGGGTTGCATGAAGCCCCAAAATTAATTCTGAGCTTTGGAAATTGTGTGGGAGAAGGGTCATCTGCTTTAGGACACCTGGGCCCAGATATTCAAACTGCGCCATTCTGAGGTGCAAGCCCCTGCGCTGCTCAAAATAGTTGCGCAGGGGTGTGGCCGGGGTGATATTCAAAGGAGTTGCGCTATTGAGCAACTCCTTTGAATATCACCCCCCAGCCACAGCACTTGCGCATGGCGCAGTGGAACTTGCACCACCGCAAGTTGCCAGAGTTGAGCATTAAACTTGCGGTGGCGCAAGTACCATTGCGCCATGCTCAAATTTCCGATATTCAAAAGGTGACATGCAAATGGGGCCATAATTTATGCAAGGCGAAGGGGGGGCCATTTGCATCTATTTATGGCCCCATTTGCATGCCATTAGCATGTAGGTGCGCCGATCCCCAAGGACTTGCGCCTGGCCGCCCTGCCAGGCAGCAGCCGTCGGGGACCGAACGACCCTGCAGCCCGATCGCTGGCAGTATCTCTGTAAGTCTACATTCCCCCACACACACATCTCCCCGGGCCCGATCATGGGCAATACAGTTAAGATGAACTTTCATTACATTTGTTGCTGATTCGCTGGTGAATACAGTTAGCGATATTTCACAGCCCGATCGCCGCAGAACGTATCAACTCTCTCTGTGCCAGATCGCTGGCAGATGTAACCCCCCAACCCGGTCTCCCCTGGTGGTCCAGTGGACTGAAGCCCGACGCGGGCATAATGTCAAGTTACAACCCCAAACATCTCCTGGTGTCTAGTGTCCCCCACCCACCCACGGCTCCTTCCATCTTGCGCCCCCACAGCCAGCGGCGGCATCCCACCTGCTGCCACCCTCGCCGCCTTGATCACAGACGCTTGTGCAGAGACATTGGAGCGTAGAGCCCATACGGTCAGACATGACAGTCCAGATTTGTATTCAAATTGACTGTCCTGTACGGTATGGAAGGCACGCCCATTGACTGTAGCTCTGCACCACGTGCGGCAGCCCTACCGGACAGTCAGTCGGCGGGCGGCGGGAGGCAGGCGGGTGGGATGCTGCCGCCCGCTGGCTGTGGGGAGCGGGTGAGGGCTTGGTGGGTGGGTGGGGGACACCAGACACCAGGGAGATGTTTGGGGGTTGTAACTTGACATTCTGCCCGCGATCGGGCTTTACGGTCCACTGGACCACCAGGGAGATATTCGGTTGGGGTTACATTCTGCCCGCGATCGGGCACTGGGGGTTGATATAGTTCTGCCCGCGATCGGGCTGTGGGAGATGTGGGCGGGGGTTCATGGACTGTATTGCCCGCGATCGGGCTGTGGGAGATGTGTGGGGGGGTTCATGGAACTGTATTGCCCGCGATCGGGCTGTGGGAGATGTGGGCGGGGGTTCATAACTGTATTGCCCGCGATCGGCTGTGAGAGATGTGTGGGGCGGGGGTGGTTCATAACTGTATTGCCCGCGATCGGGCTGGTGGGGGGCACAGGGACCGAGTTGGGGCCAGCTAGGGTGCAGCTGCTGTGTTGCCCTGCAATACAGCAGCTCACCTGTGGGTGGCCTTCAACTTGATCCTTGGCTCAAAGTTGTGCAGGCGCAGGTTGGGGTTGCGCCAGAGCATTCTGCACAACCCACTGAATATCGGGTTGTGCAGTTTATGCATGGTTCTTCCCCCTCCTGTTGAGCATGCATTCATTTGCATTGCTCTTTTGCGCAACCTGTTGTCAGTGGCACAACTGCCTCCTGCTGAATATCGCAGAATGGCGCAATGTAAGACTTGCGCATGCGCAACCCTGTTGCGCATGGAGCAACCCTTTTGAATATCTGGGCCTTGATCTTTTTCCCCTTTGGGACCAAGAACTGATAGAAGTGGACTTTAGCAAAAAGTAAAAATAACAAATAAACCTGTGGTTTAAGATTTTTGTCATCTGTAATAATATGCTCATGAACTTGGAGAATAAAAAGGTCATGGGGAGGGGGCCACCATATGTATCCAGATTTGGATGGGCATGGCTGCTATGTAATTGTATTTATTTATTGATTACTTAATTAATTAATTAATTATACTGGGAAATACTTGTTGAATGTAAGCTCATTTCAAATGGGATCCCAAAGATAATGACAAAAGGACTGCACTGGAAAGAAAATTTACATCTTTATGATATCTCCCTAAATAAATGTTTAATAAATAATTAAATAAATAATTGTTAACCTGCACACTTGTTAGCCACTGCTGGACCGATCTAAATGTCTCCTGTGCTGTGATGTCATACATCACAATGACAGCATCTGCTTTTCGGAAAAACTGCTTGGTAATACTGCGATACCTGTTAATAAAAAAAAATACATACATGTGTAAATATATATTTATACAACAGGGGAGAAAATGGCAAGAAAACAAGTTACATCTTCCCAGCTAATCACAAGCTGTCATGATATCTTGTGGTCAGTGTTTTCGTAATTGATATCTTGAAGGTTGGTTTCATCAGGATGGAGTACTGACCAATCAGAGAGATTTCAAAATGTTGATGACATCACAATTGCCTAATGCAGCACTGAAGCCAGCAGTTGAAATCAAAGAGAAACAGTTCAGCCTTCAAACAAACATCAGGTTTAAAAGCTATACCTAGTAAACTGATGTATAAATTGAATGGATCGGGCCAGTAACATCGTGTCCTAAACAGCGCGGCACATTACAAAGCTGGGACATCATCGCAGCCAACAATGTCGGCTTGCACATAATATCACCGCCCAACATATCGCAAGCAGGCAGTATGAGGTACTGCTCCTGGTTGCCGGTGTGTCTCCCATCCCAGCTGCCATGTCCTACCCACAGCAACTCACTACCCAGTAGTACACCGTAGTGCCCTCCCATTGCTGATTGCCGAGCAGCCGCCTCCCCCACCAATCCGTCACAGTAAGCAGTGACAAGTGAGAACTTCCTGGTGTCTAGTGGACCCCTCAACCACCCCAGGTAGTCCCCCACCACCCCGCTCCCACCCCTACCCCAACTGCTATTGGGCAACCAGCACAGCCCTCCACTCTCCACCATGGCTGGCCGCCTGACTGAACTGCGATGAATGAGCGCATACCCGATCGGGGGGGCACTAGCACCAGGGACAGATTTAAATTTCACATCAGGCCACCGACTGATGGGGGTGGACCACTTGCACCAGGGACAGATTTACAGTTCACAATTTCACATCAGGCCAGCAATCGATGTGGGGGACACCACTAGTACCAGGGATAGCGTTCTGGGATCGGGCAAGTGGAGGGTAGTGCTGCATTAAATTGCCGGCCTACCCATGCAAATGAGCCAATAATGGGCATGCAAATTGCCCCTTAGCGCCTTGCATGCACAATGAGTTAATTCGCATAGGTCCATCTGAATATGGGAAATTTAGCATGGGTGCAAGCGATTGTGACGCCTATTTCGGGAACCATGTCTGCCCAGTGCTAAGTGGTTTAGTATTGGGCCTATATTCAGCCGAATAGCACCGGTGCACTATTCCACTGAATATAGCATTTTTGGGCACCCGGGGAACCACATGGTGCAGAACTAATGTTTGAGCTACACTTTGTGCCTTTTTGAATATCGGGTCCCAGATCTTATAAAAACTCTAACATGCATGGCAGGCTACTGAGTCTCCTACTGCTGCAGCCCAGCTCTGACATCAGCTGCAGAGAATTCTGGGATTTGTAGTTACAGAAAATATCAGCTTGGAAGTCAGCAGAATCAGTCTGATGCCATCTACTATACTGCAAAAAACAGTAAATAAAAAACAATGCTTTTCCTCAAAGAGGGCAAATTGGGACCAGCCCTGCACTTGGGTGTGGCGCTCTTAGTGCTGACCATTCCCCGTTAAATAAAAATGAGCAAGGCAAGGCAAGCAACCTTTTTTCTATAGCGCCTTTCTTGAAGGCTCAGAGTGCTGCACAATAAAACTACAAATAAGTCAATTAAACAGGAAACATATCGAACTAAAAATAGTTGAAATAACTAAAATTATGGGAAGGCTTCAGTGAATAAAAACGTTTTCAAACTAGATTTAAAAATCTATACCAGGCAGGCAGATCTAATGTGGTCTGGCAAAGCATTCCATAGAGTGAGTGCCACCACACAGAGCGCTCTTTCCTCAGATTGACGATGTTTAGAAGTGGGGACTAAAAGCAAGCCAGCATCAGATGAACGGAGTGAGCGAGTTGGACGGTTGAGAACTAGAAGGTCTTTTAAGTAGTCTGGTCCCAGACCATGTAGGGCCTTGAAAATTGTCAAACGTATCTTGAAGGTTATGTGCCACCGCACAGGCAGCCAGTACAGCCCACGCAGCACCAGCGTAATGTGGTCCCTACCATACTGCTGCTTTTTGACTATGTACTACATGTGCTTGCCCATTTGTTTTTGTTTTCTATTAAATATACTTTATTAAAGTTTTCACCACCAAATTTACAGGCATCCAAACGTGCATCATGATCAAGTTACGCTGTAAATACATACTCAAGAGAAGAAATTATAGCTATCAAAATACAGCTAAATGGATAAAGAATGACAAGAAAAACAGATGTCTGTACCCCACCCTCCCTTCCCACCCCGACTGCCAATAGGAAGTAAATCCAAATATGCATTGAATATTACATCCCCAAATCTTTGTAAACTAACAGGTTACAAAGGGGCACTCATATTGGATTTAACCTAGCCAGGTCTAATCAGCAGTAGACTAAGTAGGGGGTCCCAAGTTTGCTTAAATTTGTCCAAATTATTAGTCATCCCTGCTATAACTCGCTCTGCCTGTATAGCAAACATTATTTCTTGGTACCATTCAGTATGTGAAGGGGTAAGTACGTGAATCCAATGCCTGAATATTACTTTTTTGGCACAGGCGGAGATTAGTGCCATATGGGCTCGTTGGGTTCGGCCCTAAAGAGTAGCGTAGTCTCCTAAAATGCAAATCTCAGGAGAGAATTTATCTGAGAGAGATAGTAATGGGTTCAGATGGGACTTGATACTATTCCAGAATGGAGAGATTCTCTCACACGACCACAACATATGCAGTCGGTCTCCTGTAAGCCTTGAACACCTGGTACAGAGATCGGAAGACCGGGAGCCCATCCGGCAAAGTTTAACTGGGGTATAGAATAGATTATGATTAATTTGAAACTGCATAAACCTATACTTATCCAGTGGCGGCTCTACACCAGGGCCCGCCAGGGCACGTGCCCCGGTAAAAAAATGCTGTGCCCCAGTTGGTGCCCCATATGGTGCAGAGCTTCCCCCATAGTAACAATATATCAGTGCCCTGGCTGCCATCTGTTGTGCCCCAGCTGTGCCCTGGTAACCATTTGTGGCTAGAGCCGCTACTGTACTTATCCCATTTAGTGTATCTATATAGGTGTTTCCAGATTCTCGGCCAACATCTGGGGGGGGTATGTGCCGGAAGTGACTGGTCCCACCAATAACATCCCCATTTGTTTTATGAAAAAAGTTAATAAAAATATATTAAGCCAAAAAAAAAAAAAGGAAAACTTAGAACAAAAATTAAAGTTTATCTAGTGAACTGTAAGAGTTGAAACACTGTGTTTGTGAAAGTGCATGTTGAAGGCAGAGTTGCTCTTAAAGGTCACATAATGGCTGTGGTGGAATCTGAACTTGTGAGATCTTTTTTCCAGTTCAGTGTTCCAACTACTAGGCCACCCTGCCATCCCATAATATTATTTCATGCAAACTTCTCCTTAAATTTTTTTTTTTGCGGATGTTATTTCTCTCCACAGGAGCTCCGGCCGGACCCCCCCCCGCATCCGCCATCCGCCGCGCCATCCCCGGACATGAGACCCCCTCCCTTCCACACCCCATGACTTACCCTTCGTGGCAGGGTGGTGGGAAGCGACTCAACCCACCCAAACGGGTCCATGCCAGGGAGGCGTCCTCCGGGAATGGCGCCGGGGAACGACGTCGTGCTGCCGGGCTCCATTTTTTCCTCAATTTTCTTCCCAGGCAGGCATAGCGTGCAATGACACCAGCGACTGAGTGTGCGCACGCTCCCGTGTGCGCACTAGTCAAGCGTCTGCCATGTCCCGCCTCCCCTCTTTCCGGCTGTGTGCTGTTGATCCCCAGCCTCTGCTAGGGGTCAGGCAAGCACCGCCGCCTAAATCCCTCACCCGAGATGGAGAGCAGTCCTCGGACGCCAATCCATCTCCTCCTCGCCGACACCCCGGCAACCCGTTCTCATTCCGAACACGGGTCGCCGGCGTTGCCGGTGTAGCGACTCAGCGCCAACCCTCAGCGCCACCGGGCCGGCCACTTCTCCCTAAATTGCATATGTTTCCTATGCAAGGAAAAGCAGATCCCCCAGAATTCATCTGCTTCACACTACACTTGAAGTCAAAATCCTTTGCCCAGGCCACCAGGGTCCATTACCATCTAAATGCCTTCACTGTCACAAGCTGAGGACCACAACTTCAGGTTGCAAATGATGCTTTCTGCCTCCCCAATCTGCCACACTTCTCAACCTCTTAGCATTTAAATTCATAGCTCTGGCTGTCACATTTCAGGGCAAATGGCCAGAATGCATAGCACTTTTTTCTTTTAAAGAATAATGGGTGCGATGCACTAATATGGGCTGGGTATGTGTGAGAGGCTTGTACCCGGCCCAAGCAGCTCAGCACCCAGGGACAGGCACACAGTGACTGGCATGTATGAATGCTGGCCACCGCTGGGTGCCTGTCTGTGTCCCTGACCCCCCAGAGCACTACTATACAGGAGGGCAGATTGGATGCCTGACCTGGTGCTGGAGTGGATCCCCTGCTCTGTGTAGATCAGAGGATTGTGGGACGGAACAGGTCACATGTGCTATATAGGAACGGGTGAGTGCCTAAATGGCTGCCCCGCCCTTCCTTCCTGACTGAAGTACTGGGGCGGCATTACTTGTTTATGTTTCTTTCCACCATGGGCGATGGGTGTTGGGGGTGCATGCAGAGGATATTGCAGGGTGCCTGCTGCCGTATCCTGTGCCCCCCCTCACTCAGCAGTTTGTGCCTGTGTGAATGGCGTGGAGTGTGTGCACACCCGTGACACTGCCTCAGACCGTCCCTGCATGTACCCACATGAACAGCCGGAAAATTGACTGCGGAAGGGGTGCACGTCACTTCTGTGAATACCACCAGGGGGCTGCGGGACCCCTGGTGTGCAGCATTCTAATGTAGGCAATCCACCCCTTAATGCATAAAGGCCAATATCTCAGAATAGCGGGCTCCATATGTCTAGTATTATGGAATCTTTTTTTATCAAGTAATTTCAATGTTTTAATTATTTATATTCAAAAATAGCTCTAACATTATGAAGAACATCAGTAAGCCTTCACAGAGTGAGGGTAAATTTGAGGGTAAAATTGAAAAATTCATAGCAGTTGCGAGCTATGCAATCTCTTACTGCAGTAGCCACTTTGTGTGACACAGTCCATCTACTGTTGTCATGGGCTGTCCATAAGTGGGTAAAAGCTTGGAGAGATTGGATTGACCCAAACCCAAATTATTCAGCCTGGAGCAGACTGTGAGGGAATGTGATCACAGTGTTCTCAATACTAAAGGAAACAGACAGGGTGGACCAGACCCAAGTGTCTGAGCTGATGAATGCAAGCAGAACTTAAGAGAGCAATGTGCTCAAACAGTGGGGTGGGGTGGGTGGGGGTCTGGATAAGGAGAAGCATTAGAAAACATTGCTTCACATGGAATTTGGTTAACATGTGGAATAGCCTATGAGAATTCCATGCCACACATCTTGGGGACGCTAGCCAGCACTCCTGAGAACAAAATGTGCCTGTACAGTGGCTGACATAGTTTGAAAGTCCTTGAAGACATCTTTCAAATGAGGTATCAGCCTCACCTGTAGCTGGAAGCACTCTAGAGATGTAGGCAAATAAATCTGTTCAATATTAATACTGTACTGCAGCCATGTTTAGAACAGTGTCATGTCATCGAGGAACAAACTCTGCTTGACTCAGTGTAGTCAGGCATAGCGTGTTCCTCGATGACATCACACTATTCTAAGCATGGCTGCAGTGCAGTATTAATGTTGAACAGCCTCAGTTGTCTATATCGGGTGGCCCTTTGCCTAGTAACTCCGATGGCGAACATCGTAAACTACCACCAGCGACAGTCGCTGTAATGGTCCGCTTGTGTTTCGTGAGTCCCCAGTGTTCTGCCCCCTCCCAGACCAACCTGAGCTAGACTTCAGAATCTTAAAGTCCAGGGGTTGCGGGGCAGAGCCTCTGCATGGGGGTGTGGGGCCCAGACCCTCACAGAAAACATTAAACATGGCACAATACCTGTGTCAGTATTGTGCTGTCGCTAGCGGGTGGTCGAGGTTTATTGCGACCAAACTTGGTGCCTCCATCTATATCTCTTGAGTGCTTCCATCAATAGATGAGCCCAATACCTAGTTTGAAAATGCTTTCATGGACTTTTAAACTGTGATGGCCACTAGGCATGAATGTGTCCCTTTAAGCAGCTTAGATGGGCTTTATTTTTCCTAGAAATGGCCGCCAGAGAATTAATCAGCTGTGAATTTCTCTTGGGCAGGGTATGCAACTAAGGTTAGAACACTGGGAGTTACTATCCCCCCCCCCCACTGGGAGTTACTATCCCCCCCCGGTCCCCCAGTTTCTATTTATGGGTTCTCAGGGCTGTTAAAGTGAAATTGAGATTGCTGCCTGCCAACCTGCATAACAGCGGGCTAGTGGATTTTTTGCTCACCTTTCTTGTCCTGCCGTGTCCCACAGCTGTAGAGCGGCACGGCAGTTATCCACTGTCACAGTCTTCACACTATAATCAATACCTGAAACATAAATGGAAAATACTTGTTGAGCAACGAGTCTAGTGCAGATGAGCATGATCATATAAGCCCCCCCCCCAGTGAGAGTGAGGCCATGGCTGGAGGTGACAGCTGAAGGACCCCCATAACTGCCCATGGGGGTCACCACAGAGTGACTGCACTTGCCATGAAAGGAAGTTACTGCTGTTACAGAATGCTTATTTCTTACAATCTAGCTGTTTACTGCCCCCCACCCCACTCCCACTCTACTGCCAAACTACCATCAGGCTGGTGCACTTCCAGCCACACAGATCTGATCTGTGTCCATTGTTATCCCACAGTTTGGCACCAGAGGTGGGGTCTCCTTGGTGTGCCCCACACCCCACATCAAGCCTCAGGATCCAATGTCAGCAGTAGGCAGGTTTCATGGGATGGTGCCCAAGAGTATCAGTCCATCACCTGGACAGTGATGGGAGGAGTTTTAACCCTGTAAACTCTCATCTTGTCTAGATTATCACAATGGTGATATCCTAGTTGGTCCCACTAGCCTCCTGACTCCACGCAGATCCTCTGGTGCATTTGTGCACCATGGCTTCTCGGTACACATGCCCTCTCGTGGGGGAGCAGGCTCTCCTGCCCACTGCAAGGGGTCCCTAGGGTAATGGATTATGCTCTCCCACCCCAGGCTGGGAAACTAACCACTCAGCAGTGCTTCACCCATCCTAACTACCAGACACCAGCAGCTTGAATCTGCTCCCAAACTTCACCCCAACCAAAGATCTCTGGATCTTCTGTTGGTTGATGGCCCCAGAATGCTTTCATTAACTGTTAATCAATTTTCAAAATTTAAAAATTGACAGATATAGTGCTGATAAATGCATGTGCCAATAACATCATGCAAATTATAGAAAGTGAGAATATGAAAGAAAAGTACTCCAATTGTACGGCAAGTCCTCTAGAGGGGTTATCCCCAAATCCTGCCAAGCAGTCAGTGCAATAACATGGTTTATGAAATGGTACATGAACCAAACAGGAAGAGAAAGATCAGCTGCTGTGGCCGCAAACAGAAAAGAAGACGATAAGTGCTAGTGTACTGCCTGGAATTAATACTACCTTTCAGAAGCACTGTACAGTAGTCAGCTAGCATTTCTTATTTCTGAAGTATGTTTTCTTTTCTGTTTTGGTAATTTGGGATTTTCTACCTGACAGTACTAGGTGTGATGTGTAGAACATCACTCTACCTGACAGTACTAGGTGTGGTGTGTAGAACAGCACTCTACCTGACAGTACTAGGTGTGATGTGTAGAACAGCACTCTACCTGACAGTACTAGGTGTGGTGTATAGAACAGCACTCTACCTGACAGTACTAGGTGTGGTGTGTAGAACAACACTCTACCTGACAGTACTAGGTGTGGTGTGTAGAACAGCACTCTACCTGACAGTACTAGGTGTGGTGTGCAGAACAGCACTCTACCTGACAGTACTAGGTGTGGTGTGTAGAACAGCACTCTACCTGACAGTATTAGGTGTGATGTGTAGAACAGCACTCTACCTGACAGTACTAGGTGTGATGTGTAGAACAGCACTCTACCTGACAGTACTAGGTGTGGTGTGTAGAGCAGCACTCTACTTGGATGCTGACATAGTAGGTTCTGTTCCTCCCTATACATCATCAGCACTGTGACCTCACTGACTGTGACATCACTAGTAACCAAGAGAGCCAGTCTCCTGCTGCTTGATAGGTAACTTAGTTGTGGCACATGTTGTCAATCAGGCAGCAGGGCTGGTCATGTAACAATGAGCGAGGTCACATGTTGATGATGTAATGGGAGAAATAGAACTCAATATTTTATTTATTTATTTTAAATTTTGGTAACCGGGAAAGGCACACTAAGCCAAGATTCATTTCCAGGTGCGATCCAGGAAAAGGGAAAAACAAAAACATACAAAGGGAAAATTGCATGATGGCAATTACATAACGACAAGTGCAGTGCATGTCTGCTTCCAGGTAAAGTGCTGCTTTTCACAGTACTCCCAACACTATTAGCTAGAAAAACATATAACGAGTGCATAGAAAAAGAAAAGTAATAAGAAACAATTTTTAAAAATTATTAGAATTTTCTGCCTGTTGTTGTGTGGTGTCACTAGCTCTTTAACCTCAAAAATGTAAACATACAGGTACATACGAGATTCATAGAACATTTTACAGCTCCAGTTAGGAAAAATATCTTCCTTTCTCTCCGCAGTTTCAGAATAATCTTGAGTTCTGCATCAAACACAACAGTCATTAACAAAAATCAATTTCTGACTCTCCAGTATGAAGATAAATCGATGGAGGCATAAGACGGTTTTCCACAGGGCAACCTTAATTAAACAATCTTTCCATGGCATATGCAAAATGTCGCTTGTGTATCTGATATACATCCATGTCTTAAAGTCTCACATGAGACTGTAATATGGAGGGGCAATTAGAAACAGATAGGAGTAGTCTGTTTGCACTGTTTAAGCAGGAGAGGCTCAAGCTGTGACAGCTGGTTTCAGGTGCATCTGTGGGGTGGGCTACAGGAACCTGTTTTATTGACAGGGGTAATGTTGGTCATGACACCAGGGGATACCCAAAAACACAGATGAACCACTTAGGAAATGTCTTGGTAAACACAAGGGTTCAAAAACAATTACAATAGAAAAAGACCCTCATGCTTTGTCACGGAGCCCCTGACAAAGCAAGAGATACACAAAGCACCAGGTTTCTGTTCTGTGCTTTTTCAAAGTGATTGTTAGTAAACACTTCTGTTTGCCAGGAAATTTCCTGAGTGCGTCTTTTTCTATTTTTGGATTTGTTAAGCTTGCTCTTCATGTCAGCACCTGGATTCATCTGATGTTATGAGGGTGTTCCAGCATGTGTTGTCACCACAGGAAATCCCCTACTCTTGTGATGAAAGTGTCATGGGATGCCTGACTTCCAAGTGGACAGCCACCAGCGATGAGCCGCGAGACCCTTGGTTTAAAGCAGCAGTACTACCAAATCAGGAAGTGATCTATCAAAATTCTGCTTTTTAGCTGTAAGCATGCGGTCAAAGTTCCAGTTTCCATACCTGTAAATAATTTTTTTCAGTTTTTCAGTCATCTTTAGTTTTTTTAGATATTTGCAATTTATTTGAATTGTTGTGGCGCTACAATAAATATGGCAGCTGACTAATTTTCAGCTGCGCTTTTCCTTCAGGTTGCATCACATCTTTTGACTACCGCAGTGGGACCTGACCATTCCCGATGTCCCTGCAAGTCATACACATGTGCAGTTGGCAGCAGAAGGGTTCCAGTGCAACATGCTTGGTGGCAGAAATGTAAACAAAATGCAGCAGATAACTGAGCAAATTACTCCGTGATAGTACAATGCCGGTAGGAATGAGTACCAGGTATATGATCAGCAGAGCACAGGGAGTAAACTGTCAAAAAAGTGCACCTTTTTTTTCGTAGTACTGCTGCTTTAATGTCATCTGAAGGACAGCACTTCAACAGTGCAATGCCCCACAGAGCCGCAATGCAGTGTCAGTATTGGGCATAACTAGTGCTGCTGGGAAAGTCTCCTACCAGGTCAGATACCATCGGTCATCATCACTTTGGTCAGATTTCGGATGGCCTCATTTAGTATAGCCAAAGTAAGGACTGAGGATGCCTGTAAATATGATCAAGAGCCAATGGATCCAGCCTCAGATACCTTGATTCACACTCGGATATACAACAATCTGACTCTGGATCTGAACTCAGATATACAACAATCTAACTCTGGATCTGAACTCAGATATACAACAATCTGATTCTGGATCTGAACTCAGATATACAACAATCTGACTCTGGATCTGAACTCAGATATACAATAATCTGACCCTGGAACTGAACTCAGATATACAACAATCTGACCCTGGATCTGAACTCAGATATACAACAATCTGACCCTGGATCTGAACTCAGATATACAACAATCTGACCCTGGATCTGAACTCAGATATACAACAATCTGATCCTGGATCTGAACTCAGATATACAATAATCTGATCCTGGATCTGAACTCAGATATACAACAATCTGACTCTGGATCTGAACTCAGATATACAACAATCTGACTCTGGATCTGAACTCCAATTTGGGTTCGATTACTGTTGGATCTGAAAGTGGACACCAACACTAACTGATTTAGGATTGTCCACAAAAACATTATCCGAGCACCACAAGTATTAACTCAAATTCCTAGTGGGGGACTAGAACCCATGGCTTTCCATCCCCATAGGCAAATGGACTGTGTTACTGACTAGAGCTGTGAGAAATGTTCAAATTCACTTCCACTGGAATTCAGTGTAATTGTGGCATTTCTGCAAAATTCCATGGAATTCCATTGGAAGGGGATTTCCAAAAGTGGTAACCTTTTTTTTTTAAACTACAGATTAGTAATCCCCAATGTACATAAGCCACTGATTAAATGATCCACAGAATATTATTCTGCACCTTACAAAGAAATACTTTTCAGAATTCCATGGATTTAAAAAAAGAAATTCTAAGCTGGCCTGTCAGCGCAGTGGTTGGGCTACTGCTCGTGACCCCAGCGACCTGGATTTGGGAATGAGCCTGGGTCATCAGGACTGGATAGGGGAGCAGGATCAAGCATCCCAATAGGCGATCTCCTCCTCCCGAGGGGGAAAGGTTTCTGCATCTCATAGCACTACTGCCACCTGTAGACATACAGGTGGCAGAGTGCTCATGACACAGGGAGGGAGGGACAATACATTGCGTATCACAGAAGGATGTTCTCACATTCTACATCCCAAATGCCGGTGTCCCTGCAGGGCATGGGGGCATATGGCACAAAATGAGAACAGGGAAAAATTAACAAGGACAAAATCCCTCCTCTGCCGGTAGCTCCATGAAGGCTGGTACATCCAGACTGAAGGCAGGTATATCCGCCATGCCAGAGCAGAAGGGGTGCAGAAACAATTAAATAAATTGAAAAAAATAAATTCTGAAAAGCATTTCATAAGCGGAAATGGGCTTCTGCACAAATTCTGCCACCAGAATATTACATTCTGCCCCACCTTTCCACTGACCCCACAAACAGTGGTGGCTTTGTGTTGTGGATATTTGTCAGTTAGAAACTTGACTGAGGTCCACAGCAACCCATTTCACATTAGACACCAAACAGACATCACATGATAACTTTCAGCTATTAATGATGACCTGTATCAGATTCAAACCCATGACCTGGGAATGACCTGTGCCAGATTCAAACCCGTGACCTGGGAATCTTCTATAACCTATACCTATACACTGACACATGCAGTCAGCCTACAAAATGCTGAGCAATTATGCAGTTGATTCCAAAAATCATCCACTCTGTTTGGCTGTTAAATCTAAAAGGCATGTGATTATTAGAGCATAACAGCACAGCTGGGTTGGGGTCCCTTGAAACAGTTCCGAAGAGCACTCTTAAAGCAGCAGTGCAGTAAAATCAGGAAAATAATCTGACCCTATCTTTTCTTAACTGCAACATACTCCAGACATCTTCCAGTTTAATTTGCTTGCAAAATTGTCACGTTCTGCTAGAATTAGGTATCTTATAAATATTTTGAATCACATTGTTCTCAAGAAAAAAAGATGGCCTCTTCATTTGGCTTAGAAATAGCATTGTAGAACTGATAAAGGGTTAGGATAAAAAAATATATAGTACGCAGAATAGGAATAACCAAGAAAGACAGATTTAATATGCAAGATAATATTTTTATGTTTGCTTGTGCACGTGCACAAGAAACATTTTGTGGCATCTTGTGGTAGTAGCAGGTTTCAGAGGGCTGGCAGTGTTGTGGCCAATGCCGCCACTGCTTTTTTGGGCTTGTGTGTTTGGCACGAATGAATGAGCACGCTGTCTATGACAGCAGTTTTGAAGTGTGCCACCAACTTGAAAGAAATTTGCCGCCGCAATCAGGGAGCACCCTGTCATTGCAGGGCATAGCCAACGATACGCCTGGCATGCCACGGCATGCAGCAGAGTGTGCTTTGTTTCTTGTTCCTGCTCGCTGCTAATCTGAGATTCCCATCCACTCTGTTTGCTACCCAAAAAACAACTCGCTGGCCATTGCAGTCAATAATCCTCACGTTCTGTTTCTTTTTTTAATAGCTTTATGCATCCAGAAATAGCAGAACTTGAGAAATATGCAGAACATCAGTAAATCTTTGTGGAGCGATGCAATGGTAAATTTATTTGAGTGTAAAATTACATAAGGATATATGTAAAATGCATAGCAGTTGAGACGTATGCTCCCAGATTCTGTTTTTCAACATTCAGTGGGTTTCTGCTCAATCTGCTGTCCCACCCCATGATCCTGGTTTTCAGTCCATTTTTGCTCCACACAGCTGTTGGGGCAGTGCGAATGAGACGGGGGCATGGCTTCCGTCTAATGTGAGTGGAGCCTGTGCTAATGAGTCAGCTAGGTCAGGCATATGCTTCCTTTTGTCTGCAGTGTTGATTACATCACCGCTGGGGGTGGGGTTCTCAAACTGCCTGCTATTCGAGTGCAACCTGATCAAGGCTGCCGCAAGTCTCAGTCTGCAGTCGTGTCTCGCAGCTTTACGGAGGTGGGACTCTTGACTTGTTGGATGGTAACACTGTAGCGGCAGGGGAGGGGGTGAGAGCAAGTGAGGCAAAGAGCGAGAGGCAGAAGGCAAGTGTCAGTGAGCAGAGATGGAGGGAGCTGCACGTTGGAGCAGACATGGCATCCCGCAGGTAAGGCACAGCACTTCCTCACTCTGTGTCCGCTCCACACAGGGACAATGGATGGACAGTTTGGACACATCCTCCTTCCACCAACCACACACACCTCCATGGAACCTTCTTGTGTTATCAGCTTGCTGACGCCCCTCACCCCACCTCCTGCTGGACCAGCCCATGCCTGCAGCCAGAGTTCCAACCTCCACACACCGGGAGCAGCTGTCACTCCACACAGCCCTCCTGTTAGACCCTCCCGGGAGCAGAGGCTGGCACTTTTTTGGCTGTGTGTGGGCATTTACATAAACAAAAGAAGCTTCTAAAATAATTGACATTGCTGTCATCCTCCCTGTAATTAGAAGTTTGGTTTCTTAGCAAGGTTTGGAGTTAAACCTGGGTGTTGATCATTTCAACTAAGAGAAAGAAAAGTTGTAACCATGTTTCCATTTATTTAATTTTTATTTTTAAAATATGGCCCCCCCCACCACCACCTGAGTTAATAGGGTTGGGACAGGAACACTAATGTTATGGTCATTGCCAAGCTGGATGAGTGGGGAGAGGGGCACACAGTATCCTCCAAAACATTTGCACTGTTTATCCATCAGTCTGTCTTTCTCTCCATCCCTACAACCAGAGCAACTGATCTCAAAATTTACAGGGAACCAGAACTCTTCGTTTTAAAATGGCAAATATCAGTTTTTTCAGTTTGTTGTGGTGCGCGGGCACAGATGAACTCATTGCTATAAGGTGCTCTAATGGGGCGTGCCCAATGAAGAGCTCCATTTCTAGCAGCAGGCAAATCAGTCGGCAGGCTGGCGATGACTCACTCTCGGCTGTTCGGGCTGAGCAGGACAACTTTTCAAAGGACGAAGCCACACCAATAGTGATGTGGCTCGGTCCTTTGAAGTTGCATTCCTGCATTGCATTCCTGGTTGAGCATTCACACTGCTGTAGCTTACAGCATTGTGAACTCGCTGAACCCAGGACTTGCCCCCTCGCAGTTAAAAAAACAAATAAACAAACCAATGGGGGTGCCCAATCCCCCCGTCGGCATGCCTCCTCCCAGTTTGTTTGCCAAGGGTGGAGCCCACTCCCCATCGGCATTATGTCTCCCCGCCCAATTTGTTATGTGTGGCTGTGCGCAAACCAATGGGGCTGCCCAATTCCCCTGTCAGCATGCCACCTCCCATTAATTTTCCGATAGGGGAGCACACTCCCCATCAGCATAATTCCTTCCCTCCAATTAGTTGTGTGCCAAGGGAGGTGCCTATTCCCCCTTGGCTCTTGTTTCCCTCCAATTTGTTGTGTGCTGATGGGGGTGCCCAGTCCCTTGTTGGCTATAGCCCCCACCCCACAAACACTCAGGTGGCACGCTGGGAGCTTACCCTAGCATGCCAATTGTCCCAGTAAAAAAAGAAAACCTTCCCGCAATGTAACTTTTTTTTTAAACCTGTAAAATAGGAAACGGTCCCTCGTTGAGTCAGGTGGCCCCTCCAACCTGTGCCCACCCTCTGTGCTTCCACCTCCCCACACCCTCCCAACCCATACTTACCTCCGGAGCCTGGTGCGATGATCTTTGGTGGACCGGGAACACGTCTGCACTTTTCAAAGCCGACCGTGAACTGAAGAAATGCCGGTAAGCTGTATAATGACATATATAGGATTTTTTCAACTTTGGTGCCTATCTCAGGCATTTTTTGGATTTTTTTACCAAATTTGCAACATAGGCTTTTGAGAGCCCACCTCATGAAGAGGCACTGTCGCTTTAGTTAATCAGTCCCAAAGGTGATCACAGTCACTGTGTGGAATCACCTTTGGGACTGACTAACAAACAACAGTGCCACTGTTCATGAGGTGGGTTCTCAAAAAGCCTATGTTGCAAATTTGGTGAAAAAAATCCAAAAAATGACTGTTTTATGAGCCTGCATTGCGCAGTTTCCACATATGCTCGTAACTTCACAAATTTGTAATATTTTCACTCCAGATTTTCAGTATTGGTATTTTTTTACACCTCCTCATGAACAGTACAGCTGTCATTTTCAACATCCTGGCCAAAATGCAGTTTCACACTTCTGGCACAGAATAGCATGGTCGCTATGGGAAATCAGTGTGCGGGACAGATTATGAAAATCACAGTCATACTGTTCATGAGGGGAGGTCTCAAAATACCTTTGTTGAAAATCTGGTGATAAAAGTCCATATAATGACTGTATTATGAGCGTGCATTGCACAGTTTCCACGCACACACGTTACTTTGTGAATTTGTAATATTTTCACTCCAGATTTTCAACATTGGAATTTTTTTACACCTCCTTATGAACAGTATAGCTGTCATTTTTCACATCCTGGCCAAAATGTGTATTTGCACTTCTGGCCAGAATAGCACGGTCGCTGTGGGAAATCAATGTTCGGGACAGATTATGAAAATCACAGTGACACTGTTCATGAGCAGAGGTCTCAAAATACCTATGTTGAAAATCTGATGACAAAAGTCCACATAATGATTGTGTTATGAGCGTGCATTGCACAATTTCCACGCACACATGTAACTTCATGAATTTGTAATATTTTCACTCCAGATTTTCAACATTGACATTTTTTACACCTCCTTATGAATAGTACAGCTGTCATTTTTCATATACTGGCCGAAATGTGGTTTTGTACTTCTGGCGCAGAATAGCCCGGTCGCTGTGGGAAATCAGTGTTCTGGACAGATTAAGAAAATCACAGTGACGCTGTTCATGAGCAGAGGTCCCAAAACACCTATGTTGAAAATCTGGTGACAAAAGTCCATAAAATGACTATTTTATGAGCATGCATTGCGCAGTTTCCATGCATACACATAACGTCGAGGATTTGTAATATTTTCACTCAAGAGTTTCAACATTGTCAGTTTTGCACACCTCCTTATGAACAGTGTAGGTTTCATTGTTCACATCCTGCCCGAAATGTGTTTTCGCACATCTGGCACACAATGGCACAGTCACTGTGGGAAATCAATGTTCAGGACAGAGTAAGAAAATCAGAGTGACAGTGTTCATGAGTAGAGGTCACAAAATGCCTATGTTAAAATTTTGGTGAAATTATTACACTAAATGACTGTTACGAGCATGCATTGTGCAGTTTCCACGTATACTCGTACGTTCAAGCATTTTTAATATTTTCACTCCAGATGTTCAACACTGCCATCTCTTTACATCTCCCTATGAATGGTACAGCTGTAATTTTTCACATCCTGCCTGAACTGTGTTTTCGCACATCTGGTGCAGAATGGCATGGTCACTGTGAGAAATCAACGTTCAGGACAGGTTAACAAAATCACAGTGCCACTATTCATGAGCAGAGGTCCCAAATGCTTTCATGAGGTGGGGGTCACAAAAAGCCATGTTGAAAATGTGTAGTGCAAATACCAACAAACGCCTGCAGCATTAGAGTTTCTAACCATAACGTCCCCCCCAACCCATGGTGGGGCTCCAGTGCCCTTATTTTCTCTGAACCGCAGACACATCGTCACTCTTCAAGGCCAGATCACGAATTGAGGAAACAGGTATGCACTTCACTGTATTTCAACAGGAGTGTGAACTTGGTGGTGTACCAACATCAATTCCAAACGATGAAGTTTGGCATTGATAAATGCTTGTTCTTTAATGTGGTTACAAGAAAGAACAGTTAAAGTTGTTTTAGTCCAATCAAAGATGCAACGGGAAAAATATACATTGTGGTTGTGAATTATACCCTTTCAATTGAAGCAACAAACTTTTTTTAGACTAGAATTTGAGAGTTGGAAAATATTTTTAGACAAGATTTTTTGGAGTTGAACTCCATCAGGTTAGAAGCAGAGTTGAGTTTCATGCCTTCTACATACTGCAGTTCAGAAGCCCCTTGTGAGAGGAGACAGCAGATTAAATTCTTTCAGGCATATCAGCGTGGTGAGGAAGTGAAGTTCCCTAACAGGGATTGCACATGCGCTTGAATGAAAGTTTTGATTTTAATGACTTTTTCATTGTCATTTTATTTACAAATCTTGCCTGTAAATCATTAATGGGTCTGGCAAGGACACACACAAGATGGCCAATGTCTCCTTCAAATGAACATGCTGACTGAGGTATGCAATAAGGTTTTTTTTTATTCCCTATTGGATTATTCGCTTGATTTTGTAATTGTTGGTCTAGCTATGCACCTTCGTAATAAAATGGAGATTGTCACTAGTTGTTTTTTTTGTCATTGCTTTTAATGCACAGATTTGGAATCTTGTTTCTAAACTTCCTTTTAATAGCAAAATTGTTATTTAGCAGAGAATCTACAGTGCAACATTTTTTGCAGCTGTCTGTTCATGATGATTATATTCTGGTCACCCCATTAATGACAGGACAGTTAAAATACTAGCTGTGCCATGTGACAGGAACTACTTATAAAGGACAGGCTTGTGTTTCCTGCCCTCGCCTGTCTATATATAAATAATAACAGGCTAGGTTTAAGTAAGTGCCTGTCCACGGAGGCCGAGTTGTTCAAACCCAAATATACATCATGGTACACTTGCAAACCGAGCCTGTAGGATCCTTTCACCAAGAATTTACATGATGGGTGGGAGGCTTCCCCCCCGACCCAATTCATGATTGAGGAGGGGCGCATTAGCCCAAATCCGGCTAGCCAGTTGCCCTCCACAGCAACGAATCAGCTGGATCCATTTTAAGCACTGTCAGATACCAGAGCAAGTGGGCACGTCTAAAAAAAAAATATGTGTTTGGGGTCTTTTGAGGAGTTGATCTAGGAATGGCGGATTTCAGCCTAGGTTTAGTACAAATTCAGTATGGGCTTTCCACTAGTTGAGTTACAATTTTCAGCAAGATTTTGAGCTGGGGAATGTTTTTAAGCATGACAATCAAATACTTTAGTACATCGGAGTGTAAAGTAAAGCTACAAATTGCTCGTGCATCCCGGATTCCTCTACCATCATCATTCCCAAATATGCTGCCAAAATGGGTGATCAGACAGTCTTGTCTTTTGCCCCCTAGGCTTTGGAGCCCTCTTTCCACCTTCATTTGCAATTACCCAAATAAACAAATAAATACACCTACTGTTACCTTGTGTCTGGGACTGCACATACCCCAGTCATTATGCTATGACCACTGCACCCTGTGTGCCCAGCTGTTTCATATTTTGTATCCACTATGTTATAGTCACCTTGTAACTGTCTGTCTGGCAAAAATATCAAAGAACACATTTTTCTATTCATTTTCTTTCATACCTGAACCAAGATAAAGGATTCTGAAGTTATTGATTAGTTAAGTTTATTAAGGATTAAAAGGCAGATTAGACAAAATACATTTCTATAAAATTAATAAACAACACATTTTTTAAACTCGCTGGAGGCACTGTGACTTGAAGGTTAGAGCACAGGCTTAGGAACAAAAAGATCCCAGGTTAAAATCCCACCAGAATGAAATACTCACTGTGTGAACTTGAGCACATCAATTAGCCTCCTTGTATGTCAGTCTATCCATTTGAGGAAATAAGTACAGTCAGGACCCCACCGAAAACAAGATATTGTATCTTAGCTGGGTTATCCTGGGTAAAAAAATGACTATATAAACAAGCATTTGTCAGTGCCGAATCTTTGCTTGCGTGTTGTGTCAGGTAGGTTTTTGTTGTGTCGTAGCGACTGATGAAGGTAGAGTAGTATTGTAGTAAGAGAGAGTTTGCAATGGAGTCAGTGAGTAGTAATGTTTGTCTTATGTATTTTCATTTCTGAAGCAAGATGCAGGATTTTGAAGGTTTTAAAAGTTCACAGTCTCAAGCCATGGGTACTCTGTACAAATTAAATATATTGGTACAGTGCTGTTGTGTTTACCATTACAAATAAGTGATAACATCACTCTACTACTTTGATTTTGAAGCTATTGAAAGTTCCCACTCCTGTGCCATGCCTGCCACGAAGAACTTAAATATCTTGGTACAGTGCCATGCTGTTTATCATCAGAAATGTGTGGCAACACCATCCTAATACATCCACAATATGAATCCAGCATGTACATTCAACAGGGAACCTCAGCGGAAGTTATTTTAAAACTGTGAGCAGCCGCCATCTTCACTGATGTGAACCATTTATTACAAAATTAACTGTAACAACAATTTTAACAGTATCTCTTATTTTGACAGTATCTGAGAGAACTAAAAATACACTAAACATGAATCTTAGGATGTCAGAAATACATTTTTTGCTAAAAAAAACTATATGACAACATTTTTGATGATTAACAAATACTGCTGATGTAATGTAACCAAACTGCCCCTTTATCTGACAATTTTGTACTTGTTGTTCTCTTAATTGTGCTGTTCTTTTATTGCCGCTGTTTGTGTTTGAGCTCAGCTTCTGGAATATTGCTCTTGTAAATGATCCTGCTAACTTTATACTGCCAGGTTGCCTGTATGCAATCAGTCTGACTGCCTGTGTCAATTTTTGTACTTATTTGGTACTATAATTCCTCTGTTTTATTGCTGTTGTTGATTGCATTTTGAATCTCAGCTACCGGAATGTTTCTGTTGTAAATGATTGTATCTTGTCTTGTGCTGTATTCTCCCGAGTCCTACTTGAAAATGGGCGTTTGTTTGCCTAGTGGATGATCCACAGAGTGGTCAGTTGTAAACAGAGTAGTACCAGGGAGTTGTGGGGTCTGACGGTGCCACGTGGTGGTTCAGAAAACTGATGGTGCCCTGGATGAAAATGTCTAAATAAGTCGGGGCAGGGAGGGAGGTCTGGCTGAAGGTTTCTAGTTATTTTGTGGTGCATTTTGTGTATTTTAAAGCAGCAGTGCAATGAAAAAAGTTATTCCAAAAAGCTAATTTTCTGCTATGGTTATAAAAAATACTGGCAGAACTGTTGATTTGGGTTTTCTGGATACTTGCTATGCTTTGTACTGTACATTTGCATTTTTGTCTGGACTCCAACCCTCCTTGGGTCTGCAGTATTATTTCTATGCAAAAACGAGGCCGCCATCTTTTTTTCTTGAGAAATAATTATTTTAAAACTTTCATAAAATTCTTAAATGAAAATGAAAACTGAAACTTTTACAACCAAAATAAACTGGAAGACATATGTCATCATTTAGGAAGAAAAAAACGTGGGGTCAAATTTTAACCCATTTTCGTTGCACTGCTTCTTTAAATACAACTGTATGAAAAACATAATTCTCTATTCATAATAGCACCCCGTATCTGAAAAATCTTTTAGTAAAGTCCATGTTCCCCCCCTCCCTCACCCATCCATCCCAGTAAGCCACTAGTTTCCAGCAGCACTCTCTCACTCCATCCTATTCCATGTCACTAAGTCCATGGCATCCTGTGGCACCTCGCTCTGTCACCCTGTCCCTGTAGATAACTTCCTGGTTTCTTGTTGCCCCTTCCTTGTTTTGTTTCCCCTTCCTTGTTTTGTTGCCTCTTCCTTGCCCCATTCTTTGCCAATAAATCCCTGGTGTTCAGTGCTACCCCCTCACTTATTCCATTCCATGGCAGTAAGTTCCATGCACTTTGTGGTCCCTGCCCCCTCATCCATGGCTAATAAACGTGCTTGGCATCCAGTGCTACTCCTCTCTCATCCCATTTAGCCTCCGGCCTCCAGTGGTATCCTAAGTCAATGCTATCTAGCTGACCCTCACCCCATCCCATACCAAAAGTCTCTGATAGGCAGTGGCAACTCCCCCCCACCAGTGATCGTCATTGCCCTCATCTCACCTCTTTGGCCATCCGCTGTCTGAGCTGCCTGAACCCTTCCATCACAAAAAATGATTTATGAAATAAGAATTCACTGCATGTAGTTCATAACTCTCTGTTTGCTGTAAGGGGTTCAGATGGTAGCCAGCTGAGAAGGTAAGAAGAAGGCATGCCTGTCACTGTCTGGGGGAGGTGGGGTGTTGTGCCACTGGCTGTTAGGGGCTTGTGGCATGTGTCGGGGTGATACACAGGAGCAACTGTACACCAGGGACGTGTCTGCAGTGGGGATGAGGGGATGTGTGCCACTGGATGCCAGGGGCTTAGTGACATGCAATGGAGGGGGGATACTACTGGATGGCAGGGGCAGCATAAGGGCCGAAGACCTCATGGTACACTGCAACACCTTTTAGTGTCTGCAGGGTGGAGTGAGGTGGAATGGCATTAGTGTTATGGCCAGTGATCGAAAGGCACAACCCCAAGGCCTGTCCATCTCAGCAGGGTGGGGGTGGGGGTTGGTGTTACTTCAATACTTCATTGCCATTTCTATTATGCATCTCTCTAACTCCTGCACTACCGATGCCAATACCAGAAAGCAAACATTTGGCATTGACAAATGCTTGTTATTACCTGAAACTGGAACCTAGGTTTCTTGGAAAAAAATTTAATTGCACTGCTGCTTTAAAGTAAGATATGTCCCAACAGCTATGACCAGGCTTGTACCAGGCACTGCATCCCTCCCTCCTGGGAGTGTGTGGGATGTGCCACTAAGGGTTAATATTTCAAAATGCTGGTGGCAGGAAAGACAGATAAAATCTATAAATCTATACAGTCAAGTACAACAATTTGTACTTCCTGTGAAAATGCTAATCAAACCTGCCCCACACTGAGGTTTACAGGTGAATGCTTCCCTTTAAGATTGTAAAGTGGCACAGTGATATTTTAGGTAATGGGCCTCTTCCCCAGCTTTGTGTGGGGGACATCTTCTGTAAATTGAATGACAGGCTTGCAGGTTTTAGTGTCAGACCCAGGGATCGATTCTTCCACCCCTGGTCTAAAGGGCAGCAGCTCTAACCCTTCAGCTAAAAAGAAACCTTGTTTTAGCCTAGGTGTTAGGCTGACTCTTGTTCTTTTATGCTGCAGTCTTCACTTTCTCCACCAGGTGGCACTTGGCATCAGTTACTGATCCTGTATACAGTACAGGTTTACATTATCAGGAAATATGCTTACTGATACTGAGACACCATGGTGTCAAAAGAGCTGGATGGTTCACCAGCTTGCCTGGTGTCGTCTGCCTTGTGAATGTTTTATATCTTGTTTTATGAACTGAACTTCAGAATTCTCTGGAATCCTATCAACTTCATTGTAGTAATAGTAGTAGTGGTATACTTATTTCTTAGGTGCCCAATCCCACAAGTTCTGGGCACCTTACATGTCAGAATACGTACAGTAACAGCAGCACAATAAATAACTTTAAATAAATAACGCCATTAGTTGAAACACATCACCTAACCATTCATTAATAACCAGCAAATGCAGTTTGTCTCCAGTCTAATATAATCTACCTAGTAACAGCCTAATGACAGAAAAATAAAACCATTTTCCGTCACAAAACGTTTTCCTTTATAATCGCAATAACCCACTTCAGGGCATGCATTTCTTGAGAATGAATGCACTTCCCAGGTGCACTGAAAGGTACTTGGCCATTGGCCTCATGCCTTCCAATTCACCTGGGGTGTGCATTAATTCTCTAGAAATGCATACTGTGTCGTATGTCACTGGTTACTTACTAAATCCTGTACAATAAGTTACTGGTTAAAATGCACCAGGTTTATTTTATATTGGTGTTATTATTTGACGGTCCAAGGTATCATTAGTGATGGCCCAAGTCAGAGGGGCAACAAGTCCACACAAAATAATACGAATAGCTGCTGTTTGGGAACAGGAAAGACATACGGACAGGGAAGGCGATGCAGCATCACACACAAGGCAAGCTCATGGATCAGCTAAGCAAAACAAATGACAGTCCAATGAATCAAGGACAAGAGCTGAAATTACCAACAGCCCCAGAGCCCAGGTCTCCCAGAATTTCCCTTGAGCCCTTAAAATAACAGTACATGAGAATCCTAAGTGACATAGTAACTTGACAGTGTGCTATAATTGTAAAACAAATTGTGGTCTCTTTAATGTGGCCTTTGGCTACCAAAAACACAAGGGATACTTGCTCCAACATCAAAATATAAATTATTTTTTATGTTGGTTTGCGCGCATGTACAAATAACATATTGGGCTAGTAGCACTTTCAGAGGTGTGTCAGTGTTGTGGCTAATGCAGGGCACGCTTTAGTAGGTGTGTCCCTCATTCCTCAATTAGCCAGCATGCTAGCGTTGACACAAGTATTATGTAAAGTGCCACCAACTTGAAAGAAATGTGCCGCTGCAATCAGAGACAAGCTCATCATGCAGCATCATAGATGACACGCCTCCTGTATGTGCCTTTCCTGGTGAAACATTTCAATAAACATGGTGGCGGGGAGCCACTGCCACACAATCCCCAAAGAAGGCTGACATCGGGGGTGCAATCCCTGTGTTGGCATGTCGGCCACCCCCCCACACTGTGTGGCACACTGGGAGCCCACCCCAGTGTGCGTCCACTCAAAGAAAGCCAACCGCATCAGCATGTTCCTCCTCCTGCCCCACACCCCTTGTGTGGCACACTGGAAGCTCACACCAGTGTGCGTCCACTCAAAGAAAGCCAACCGCATCAGCATGTTCCTTCTTCTGCCCCACCCCCCTTGTGTGGCACACTGGGAGCTCACACCAGTGTGTGTCCACTCAAAGAAAGCCAACCGCATCAGCATGTTCCTCCTCCTGCCCCACCCCCCTTGTGTGGCACACTGGGAGCTCACCCCAGTGTGCGTCCAATCAAAGAAAGCCAACCGCATCAGCATGTTCCTCCTCCTGCCCCACCCCCCTTGTGTGGCACACTGGGAGCTCACCCCAGTGTGCCCAACATTTGTTGCATTTCATCTGTAAAGAAAGACAACCATCCCATGGCACAGTGTCCATTTTTTTTTTGTACCTGAAAAAAAGAAAACGGTCCATTGTCAATGGCACCCCCCTTCCCCAACCCGCACCCACCCTCTGCACCACCTCCCCCCCCCTCACCTCATACTTACCTCTGGAGGTCCAGCACTGTGAACCTCGGTGGACCGAGAACACGCCTGGACTCTTCAAAGCAGAACTGCAAAATGAAGAAATGCCGTAAGCTATATAATGGCATAAATGGGGGTTCAACCAGGTGGATATCTCAGCCACTTTTTGAATTTTGGCTCCAGATTTTCAGCATGGGTTCTTGGGACCCCATCTCATGAACACATGCACTGTCATCTTGTTATTCGGTCCCAAAAGGTCATTTCGTGGTCACTGCGTGGAATCACCTTTCGGGGCTGAATAACAAAATGGCAGTGCCACTGTTCATGAGGTGGGGTTCCAAAAAGCCTATGTTGCAAATTTGGTGAACAAATTCTAAAAATTCACTGTGTTACAAGTGTACATTGCGCAGTTTCCACGCATGCTCGTAACTTTGACAATTTTTAATATTCTCACGCCAGATTTTCAACGTTGCCATTTTTTTCATACCTCCTTATGAACAGTACAGCTGTCATTTCTCACATCCTGCCCAAAATGTGTTTTCACACAGTGGCACACAATGGCGCGATCGCTGTGGGAAATCAACATTCGGGACAGATTAGCAAAATCACAATGACACTGTTCATGAGTGGAGGTCCCAAAAAGCCTATGCTGAAAATTTGGTTAAAAAAATCCCCAAAATAATTGTGTTACGGGCATGCATTGCGCAGTTTCTATGCACATTCGTGACCACCAATTTTTTATATTTTCACTCCAGATTTTCAACATTGCCATTTTTTTAACACCTCCTCATGAACAGTGCAGCTGTCATGTTTCACATCCTGTCCAAAATGTGTTTTCGCATCTGTGGTGCTGAATGGCGCAGTCGCTGTGCAAAATCACCTTTCGCCTAACGAATGGATAGTGCCACTGTTCATGAGGTGGGGTCACAAAAAGCCCATGTTGAAAATTTGGAGTGAAAATACCAACAAATGACCAAGGCTTTAGGGTTTCCAACTGTAACGCCCCACCCTATAGAGATTGACAGGCATCAAGGGTGTGACTTGGGATTGTCGGCTGTAATGTTCACGCCATTCCACCCCACCCCCACCCTGCACCCAGTGACAGGCATCGAGGTGTGCCCTAGACTCTTCAGCCCCCATAGTTCACCCCATTCTACTATACTGCACTCATCTCAGCGTATTTCCTTATGGAATGGGGTGAGTGTAAGGCCCGAAGACCCCAAGGCACAACGTGACAGTTGTCGGTGTCTGCAGGGTAGGGTGAAGTGAAATGGTATGAGCATTATGGTCGATGACCAAAAGGCACGCCCCAATGCCTGTCAGTCTCTGCAGGGTGGGGTTGGAGTTAGCGTCAGTTTAATACTTCACTGCCATTCCTATTATGCGTCTCTCTAACTTCCGCACTGCCAATGCCTATGCCAGCAAGATAGCATTCAGCATTGACAGATGCTTGTTTTTTTAATACTCCTTACTCAGCAGTCCTTCCCCTGCTCAGATATTCATGGTGGGAACCTCCCAGCCTGAATCCCTCCCATCCCCTCAGCTTTTTCCCCGTGATGGGCATTGGGGTCCAGGTGGGCAGAGGCCTTTCGGAAGCACGAGCCCCCACCCATTATCAGTACGGTAAATGACAGTGTTGTATGAGTTACTGAGGCTCACTTCAGAGTTTACAGGGGTACTGTGTGTAAACTGAGCCCCCCTTCATTACAGACATACAAACATTTTGTATGAGTTACTGGGGCTCACTTCAGAGCTAGAGGGCCGGGGCTCTGTCTATAAGTGCCCCAGTATAAGTTAATGACAGTGCTGTGTGAGTTACTAAGGCTCAATTCAGTGCATGTGGACCATCTCTATAAACTGAGCCCCCCAATATAAAGTAAATGACAGTGTTGCATACATTACTGATGCTCACTTCAGAGCTATGGGGGCTCTGTCTATAAATAGAGGCCTCCCTCGTTATATGTAAATGTCAGTTCTGTGTAAGTTATGAGACTCACTTCAGAGCTATGGGGACCCTAACTATAAAATGAGCCCCCACAATGTAAGTAAATTACAATGTTTTATGGGTTACTAAGGGTCAATTCAGAGCTATGGGGTTCTATCTATAAATGGAGCCCCCCAATAATAAGTAAATGCCAGTGTTGTGTCGTATATGTTATTGGGGCTCATTTTAGAACTATAGGGCCCCTAGCTATTAACTGTGCTCGGCCCCCATTATAAGTAAGTGACAGTACTGTATGAGTTACTGGAGCTCACTGCAGAGCTACAGTATGAGGATCCTGCATATAACCTGAACCCCCATGTAATTAAGTAAAGGTCAGTGTTGTATGAGTCATTGGGGCTCATTGAAATTATGGGGGTGAGCCCCAGCTTTCAATATTTCCAACCCTAGACACTGTATATTGGTTATATTTGTTAACAGCTGTGAACATAGAACTAGGTAACCGTTGACATATGATGTGTTTTGATAGTTTTACAGAGAACGTTGCAATACCTTATTTTAATATCACGGTTGTCCTTTGTATACGTGAATGCTTCATTTTTGTACTGTAACTGCTGCTTGTAACTTGGTCCCCAGGACAATCTCACAAATGAGCTAGGCTCAAGAATCTGTCCTGATAGAAATTAAATAAATGAAATGAAATGAAACTCTGGCCATATCTCAAGGCCAGAAACATTTATTGCCATAGTGTACACCTACCTACTGTGGCAGCTGTGTCAGAGTAGAAACAATCTTCACAAAATCGCCGTAGAAAGCACGTTTTTCCCACACTGGAGTTGCCAACAAAAACGATTTTGAATAGACGATCGGGACCAGAATTTGGCACCTCCGCCTGGAAGAAGAAATAAGGATGGATTGAGATAACTGCTTTTTTTATGGTACTGTCTCTGCACTGCTTTTTTTGTATGTCATCACCCCTGTACAATCCCTTGTCCCTGGGTCGCACCTGGAAACGAGCTTCGGGCACAGTGTGCCTTTCCTGGTCACCAACTTTTAAATAAATAAACTGATGTTGTATGCCCCTCCTTCCACTCTCTGCCTTCCACCAAACTGGAAGGAAAGACACATCCTAGACTGACGAAATCTGATAAGTCAGTCCACTTCTAAATTTGATACAGTAGGGCTAAATATGAGTTTTTACTAAACACCCTCTGACATACATGGCCTACCTCATAAAAGATGGTGCGCCTACTGCAGCCTGGTGGTGTAGAGGGCAGAGACATCTATGCCTCACCTGCCACTATGCCAGCGACCTGTGTTCAGGGACAAACTTGGGGTGCTCAGAGGTCAGCCGAGTGGAGGAAGATTGAGCATCCCAGCAGATGCTGTCCTCTTCCAGGGAGGGGGCAGACTGATCTACTTCAATGCTGCCACCTAGAGACCATAGATGGTGGTTCAAGTTGGAGCAGCAGTTCAGGGTGGGGGACACTCACTGATGGAAGATGTCAGCACGTCCTCCCAATATAAAATGGGCAAGGAATCCCTGTGTCCTGATTGGCTGAGACTTGGTTCTAGCCATGGCAGTATGAAAGCACCCTCCAGTGGTTAAAAACAAGTCCCTGCCAACCAGGACAACTCACAGAATTCATAAGTCACTTACTTCCTAATTTCCATCACAAACATGGCTGCAACGTTTACTCATATATAGAAAACTTCCAACTGGGTCCTAAAAATGAAAGTCCATTAAATAAAGTAAATAAGTTATTTTCACTCAAAAGCCCCTCTTTACACACATACACACATTTTAAAAATCAAGTACTATTCAGAGTTTGCATTGCTGGTGTTTTCTTTAATGACCATGAAAAATCCCTCTCCTATCCCTGCCAGTTTGTCAGAGAACTCCCTGCTCCTTACCTGGCAACAGATAACATTGAGTTTCTGGCTTCACTTGAGGTAGGTGTGTGTGTGTGTGTGTGTGTGTGTGTGTGTATATGCCAGTGGAACTCTGAAGAATTTTGAATTCATGCATTCCATGTTACCATTCCTTGTGTGTGTGTGTGTGTGAGGTGGGGGGAGCATTCTACTAGTGGAATAATGGAGAGCTTTGAATTTTTCTATTCAGTGGTAAATAATCACACAGTGTATTGAATGTGAAGAAAGACTGATGACTGACAGGTGAAAAACATCTGTGGTGGGACTATTTTACATTATTTACTATTTAGCAACATTTTATTATATTTTTGTGGCTTTGAAAACTTTTAGAGCGTTTGTTTTTTAACAGTTGCCTATGGGCCCATTTTATATAAGCAATAAGGCACTCTGGGGACATTGGTAGAACTAGGTTTCCCCCAGGGTCAGGGGGCCTGAAGGCACTTAGCTTTGCCTCATGCCTCACTATGTTCCTGACCGTGGTGGAAACCTAGTACCACCAGCACCCCATCGTGCCTTATTGCTTAATGTGCATATGTCTGGCCTTCACCTCCATGGTACATCTGTGGGTTGGGGGGAACCAGGAACATGTAAAATCACTACCAGTGGCAGGATGCTGCCCCACAGAGCCTGGCAGACCTCACACCCCCTACTGGGTGAAGGGACCACTGGACTAAGCATGGCACCAGAAGGCGGTTTACGGGTCCCCATGATGGCCCTGCCACAGGGGGCAATCTGTGGAGGACTCAGTGGCACCTAGGTAAGTTCCAGAGATGGTGGATGACAGGGTTGGGGGAACTGCGAAGGCCGAAGGAGGCTTGCCCAGTGGAGTGGAAGGAAGAAGAAAAAAAAGATGATGCTGCTTACATTAATGGCCTACTCTTGTTCCATCTTGTAATGGGGATTAGATTAATTAGCAAAAGAAAGAAAGATTTTTGTATTCATGAAGGGCATTTCAGGTGTTGCCAGGCAGAGGGCTTCATAATAAAATACAAATATTAGCATACATTCTAAAAAGGCATGGAAAGAAAAATTTGACTAATGGATATTCCAACCAGTGAAATTATCTCACAGTAAAGGTCATCCTTCTCTGGTCATTTAGGTCTTAAAACCTCTTCCCTTGCTCTTGGCTGGCCTCTACAATATTGTCTGGTTTTACACCTACATATACTTAGATGTTGATAATGCACTTGAGTACTATACTTCCACTCCAAATTCATGTCTGCATAGAACAAATATGCCCCACCAAACAGAGAGCTAGGTTGAAGAGCTCCTACTTCCCACTTCACTTATTAAAAAGTAACTGATCAGTAGAGCAAGACCAGTGCAACAGCTGTGCAAACTAGCAGCAAGAATTACAAAAACATAAGCAAACAATAGTAAAAATAACTGACCAGCAGAGAAAAAAATAGTACAACAATGAAGCACAGTAGCAATGAGGAGCAAGAATTACAAAAATCAAAAGTATACAACAGTACAAGCAGACAGGTAGAGCATGAAACAGTGCAACAATTGTGTAAGGTAACTGTGAAGAGCAAAATTACAAAATCATAAGTACCGTACAGTATACAAAATGAAACACTGACAGGTAAAGCAAACAACAGTGCAACAATTGTGCAAAATAACAGAAAGAAGCCAAATTAGAAAACTATAAGAATAGTATCATATAAATTGACAGGTTAAGCAAAAAACTGTGAATCAATGAGCAAAATAAAATAAGGAGCAAAATGTATAAAAACATAAACATACAATAATAAAACCTGACAGGTTGAGCAAAAACAGTGCAACAATTGTGCAAATGACAGAAGTAAAATTACAAAAACACAAGTATACAGTTGTAAAAATCTGGCAGGTAGAAAAAACAGTGGAACAATTGTGCAAAATAATAGTGAGGAGCAAAGCTAGAAAAACTCAAATACATGTATAAAATTGTAAACATCTGATAGGTAAAGCAAAATAGTGAAACAAAAAAAAACACAAGTATACAATTGTAATCAAAGTACCAACATTACTGAGAGGCTCCAAGGCATGGATGTGTAATTTTTGTATAGTTTAAAACACATATACATGCTAAATAATGTACCTGCATATGCTGTACAATACATACACGTACATGCTCACAAGTACACACATAAGGCCAGATATTCAAAACTTTGCCCTGGGGCTAAATTAGCACTGCCCAGTGGGCAAACTTAGCCCAGAGCAAAAAGCAAGCTATATTCAAAAGGAATAGCCCGGGCAAACTGGGCTTGGAGTGCAGGGCAAACTTAGCCCTGGAATAAGACAGCTCTGAATATAGCAACCAGGAAATGCAAACCACAACAGCAACACAGTGCACAGCGACGTGAAGGTAAGTAGAGGTGAACTATGTGGCCAATGTGTGTGCCAGCAAATGTATGGACCCAGTACAGCTGCAGGCAGCAGTGCATGTGAAAGTACAGTGTCCAAAACTGTATAATATTCCCTGAACTGTTTGCCGGTGCAAACACATTTGCTCGGTGCTAAACTTTGCCATATTCAAAAGTGACATGCAAATGAGCCTACTTAGGTAGTTTCTGGGCAAACATCGAGATTAGCATCTCATTATGCCCGGATTTGCATGCAGTTTGCCAAGCGTTACTGCAGAGTCCCACAGCTCCATCTGTAGGTCAGTCTGGAAGTACAGGGGCTGGCCAGGTTCGACCGCAGCTCCACCTGTAGGTCAGTCTGGCAGTGCATGATGATAGCTGTAGGCTACATATAAACAGTACAGCATAGCACAGAATAGTGTACCCCAGGGGAAAACACAGCACAGGCACAGATGGTGGTGGTGCTACATGCAACTGTCACACTGTAGGTCATGTTACAGTGCACATCAGACACTACACTAGCAAGGGGGCCAGTAGTGTGTGGACACAGCACTGCCTATGGTGCGTAGGGCAGTGATGATGATGACTTCACTATTCACAGTGGCAGGCCCAACATGCAGGTGTTTACTGATAGTGGACATTACTGTTACTGTCTACTGTTACTGTCTTTATAAGTGTTTTAAATGTACTGTTTTTAATGTCTTTATAACTGACATTGCAGTGGGTCTGGAAGGAAAAGTACGCCTCTTTCCAGATGACACAAAGATCTGCAACAGGGTTGATACACAAGGAGGCATGGAAAGAATGAGAAGGGACTTGGCAAAGTTGGATGAACGGTCAGAAGTATGGCAGCTTGGATTTAATGCAAAGAAGTGCAAAATAATGCATCTGGGAAACAAAAACCCAGGGGAAGATTACACAATGGGGGGGAGGTACTAACAACAACAAAAATGGAAAGGGACCTGGGGGTAATCATATCAGATGACCTTAAGGTTGACAAGCAATGTGAGAAGGCAGTAGGGAGGGCTGGGGGATACTGGGATGTATAGGGAGAGGCATCACCAGCAGAAAACAGGAAGTTGTTATCCCCCTGTACAGACAGTTGGTGAGAACTCATCTGGAGTACTGCGTCCAGTTCTGGAAAGCCCACCTCCGCAAGGACATAGACAGGATGGAAGCAGTTCAGAGGAGGGCAACTAAAATGGTGCAGGGTCTGCAAGAAAAGCCATACGAGGAGAGACTAAAGTAGCTTAATATGTATACCCTTGAAGAAAGGAGGGAAAGGGGGGACATGATAGAAACGTTTAAGTACCTCAGTGGAATCAACAAAGTCCAAGAGGGTAGCATCTTTCAGAAAAAGAGATGTGCAAGAACAAGGGGACACAATTTGAAGATAGAGGGGGGACGGCTCAGGGGCAATGTGAGAAGTACTTTTTCACAGAGTGGGTGGTGGATGCATGGAACAACCTTCCTGAGGAAGTTGTGGGGTCTAAAACTGTGGGAGAATTCAAGAATGCATGGGACAGACATAAGGCAATTTTGTGGGGGTAGGGAGAAATAGGCTGTTGGTTAAATAGGATCTGCAGCTTATCCTCTAGGTAAGGAAATGGGAAGACTAGGTGGGCCAAGCGGTCCTTATCTTCTGTCAAAGTCTATGTTTCTATGTTACGCTGTTGTGTGACCCACGGATGCTGCATCTCTGGCATGGGATGCTCACAGTGACATATACATGTCTGGCTTTGTGTGCTGTGGCAGTTGTACAGCTGTGCAGTATGTGGCCGGGGGGGGGCATATATTATCAGAAAGGCACACTGGTGTTGGGGTATTCTCAAATACTGGCTCATGTGCACTGCGTGATGTGTCCCAGCTTTGTGGCCACACCAGGTCTGTGGCACGGCCTGGACACCCGTACACTCTCCCTTCAACATCCTCCATGCCCACAGTGCTGCATGTGTGTGCTGACATCTGTTGGTGTACACAGAAGAGTGATCCGCAGGTGTGTGCTGTCTGGCCACACTGCCATGCTGTCCACTGGTGGCAGGGTCACCACTTACTGCCTGGCATGGCTGAGACTGGTGGCAGATGATGGCATCATTGTGATGCCATCAGTTAGCAGCATGCTTCCTCTATGTTTGGCTTTGTCTATGTGTCATATTTATTTGTTAGGGTTGCGCAAAACCCACGCAAACACCGCGCAAAGCCAAAATGTCGTGCAAAGCTGATTGCCCAGGGCTAAGACAAGCTTTTCCTGGGCGGTAATGTGCACCGCGTTAAGTGTCATGCTAAGTCGTGCAAAACCACTTTGCATGGTGCTAGTCGCTGAATATAGCATTGCGCCTGTATTCATGTACACACCCCCTCAGTTTGCCCCTTGCATACATTATGATTTTGCCCGGCGCTAATGCAGTTTGCGTGTGCTATTTGGCCTTTTGCATATAGCAAGCCCACGCTAATCCCACGCTAAACCTGCACAAACGGTTTGCGCTCAGTGGAAAATTTTGAATATCTGGCCCATACTGCACAAATCAAAAAATAAACAAACGTAGCCCACGTAATACATAAACTCAAAACTTTTAACCTGATCAGTTCCTGCACTGGGGACTCTGGAGTCAATATGATATTTTGTCAGTTTGAATTAATGTTTCTCAAGTTACATTCAGACTTTAAAGTCTCAGCTGGAGCGTTTCAAGTTATCAACAATATAGAACTTTAAACCTTGCTGAAACTCCATCACTAATATCAGTAATGGCATATAAATATTTCTCTCATACTACATAAATTGTAGTGAAAAAGAAAACAAATTTCTACACTGTGGATCGAAATCAGGCCCCCTACTGCTTGGTAGCCTATATCTCTACTGCTGTACCACACACACACACGCGCACACACACACACACACACACACACGCACCTGCAGTGAATTTTAGTAATGAACAATCTTTCATTTTGAAATGATGTAGTAATCTGTCTCATACTACATAAATTGTAGTGGGAAAGAAAAATAAATTCACTCTGGGGATCAAACCCTGGCCCCTACCCACTACTGCTTGGTAGCCATTAGCACTACTACTGTACTAAGTTTCCTTGACAGAGAATGCAATCTGTGGCAAAGGACATCCATCAGTGAGCACAGACCTCTCCTCCCCCCTCCCAACACACACACACACACACTACAGTGGATTTTAGTAATGAACAGTCAGTCAGTTTGAAGCAATGTTTCCCAAGTTCCAGTCAAACTTGAAAGTCTCAGCTAGAACTTTTCAAGGTCTCAGCAGCACAGAACTTCAAACCTTGCTGAAACTCTATCATTAATATGAGCAATGACATGAAAACATGTATCTCATACTACAGAAATTGTAGTGAGAAAGAAAAAACATGTTCCACTCTGAGGATGAAACCCAAGCCCCTCCCACTCACCCACTCACTACTGCTTAGTAGCCATTAGCTTTACCGCTGTATTAAGGGTCCTTGACAGGAAATGTATGCTGTGGCAAAGGACATCCAGCAGTGAGTGAAGAGTCCCCCACACACACATACACGCACACATAGCTGCAGTGGCTTTTGGTAATGAACAGTCTGTAAATTTGAGGTAATATTTCCCAAGCTGCATTCAAACTTCAAAGTCTCAGCTGGAAAGTTTCAAGCTGTCAGCAATATAGAACTTCAAACCTTGCTGAAACTGTCACTAACATCAGCAATAACGTTACAATTTCTCTCATACTATATAAATTGTAATGAAAAAGAAAAAACATGTTCTGTGCTGGAGATCGAACCCAATCTTGTGTACGCCTGAAACCCTACACCAAGCCCTAAAAGCCCTATCACTGACATCACCAATGACATCATTATGTCACTGATGATGACTAACTGGGTGGGGAGACACTGGGGAACAGTAACCATAACTTCATTTGGTTTGAACTGGCCCTTGGGTCTGGTAAACCATAACTGGGAGCTGAAGTCCATGATTTTAGAAGGGCAGACTTCAATAGACTGAGGGAGCTGGCCAGAGATAAGTTAGTGGGGTGGATAACATAGATGGGGTGGAAGAGAGATGGGGCAGTTAAGGGGCCATTCTTGGGGTATCTAAGGTATGCATGAGAAAGGTAACCAAAAAGAACAGGTTCAAAAGGCCATTATGGTTCTCGGCAAGGGTCTGGGAAGTGGTGAGGGCCCCAAAGAAAAGGCCTTCTTCAAGTATGAAGAAAAGCAGGGGTGGAAGAATTTATTTATTTATTTATTTTGTTCTAGGATTACAAATACCTTTGAGCCAAAGGCTATTTTACAAAGGTTCCACATCAGTTTGAAAACAGTACAACAAATTGAGGCAGTACAAGATAATATAGAGATACAGCAATCTGAAGTTAGAATACACAGGATAATGTTGGTACATCAACATATAGGGGAAAAGGAAAACAATATTGGTATGCATTGGTCAAGGGAGACAAGTGGGTGGGATTGCTACATCATACATGGTTATGCAAGGTAAAACAGCAGATACACAAGTAGAGCAAGGTGGACACAGGATAGAGTCATCGGTAAACATAGGTCTAGGGCACAGAAAAAAGGGGGGATGCTACAACATTACAAGACAAGGATAGGACACGGGGGAATATGAGCTGCCAGGGCATTGTCAAGGAAACATGGAGAAGTGCAGAGGGGGTGTGGTAAGGGGGGGAGATAGGGGTTGGGGGGAACGAGGGGAGGAGGAAGTCAGGGACAGGGGAGGTAAAGTGCTAGGTTGGGCGGTTAGGCAGTATTGAGAGAGTAGCACGTGTTGCTGGTTAGGTGTGGCAGTCACCGGTACTGGATGCAGAGAGCGAGTGGCGGAGCTCGGATTTGAAAATGCCAAGCACGGTGATAGAGGAGATTTCATTGTTGAAATTATTTAACCAGTTCAGTGCTCTGAAGGCAAACGAGCATTGACCCATAGATGTTCTGCAGTGTGGGGTCAGCAGGAGTTGAAAATCAGATCCCCTTGTGTGGTGGGAGTTTCTATATGGACTGAGGAGGCTTAGGATGCCCGGTGGGGCAAGACCCAAGGTTATCTTCTTGGCCATGATGCAGGTTTGGTATTTTATATGGTTTGATAGTTGTAGCCAACCAGTTTGGGCGTAGAGGTCACAGGTGTGGGTTAAGCGGTGGGTGCCAGTTAGAAGATGACAGGCTTTGTTAAGGGCAGTTGAGATGCACCTGAGGGCTGTTGGGGTGGCAGAGCCATAAACAATAAGGCCATAATCGATAACAGAGACTACGGAGCTTTGGACAGTGATCCTTAGAGCTTCAGGGGTAAGGTGCGCCCTATATCTGTAGAGGAGGCCTAGACGCAGGTTAGCTTCCTTGGCTACGTAGTCAATATGGGTTGCATAGGCTAGGTTTTTGTCCAGAGTGATCCCCAGGTATTTAAAGGAGTGAACCTCTTCAATGGTTACTCCAAGGTGGTTTGTAATGGTTAGTGGATGTTGCCTGTTCCTATTGTGAGAGTTACAGAAGAGCATGGATTTGTATTTTTTTTTGTAGTTAAGGATGAGTTTGTGTTTGCTGAACCAGTGCTCCATGGAGGTGAAGGTGAGTTGGAGTTTGTTCTGTAGGGATAGCGGGTCCTTGTGGGTGGCAAGGATAACGGTATCCTCAGCATAGAGAATGAGAATGAGAATGTTCCGGGCATGATTGGGGAGGTTATTTAAAAACAGACTAAAAAGAAGGAGCCCCAGAATGGAACTCTGGGGGACTCCAGAGCAAACAGGTCATGCTTCAGAGAGGACACCCGCAATTCTTTGCAATCTGTTCTCCAGGTAACTTTTGAACCAGGCAGGGGAGTTAGGGGAGAGCCCTGCATTTGTGAGTTGTTCAAGGAGTAGGCAGTGGTGAACGGTATCAAAGGCCTTGGTTAGGTCTTAAAGACTGACCCAGTTAGATGTCCATTGTCCAGTGCACTCTGGATGGCTCCGGTGAATTCCAGGAGTGCTGTTGTGGTGCTGTGTCCTTTCCTGAAGCCATGTTGTTGTGAGCAAAGGATATTGTGTTTATCCAGGTAATCAGAGAGCTGGTCAGTAACTTTGCGCTCGATGGCCTTGGATAGCGGCGGCTGAATGGAGATTGGTCGGTAGTTACCAGGGTTGGTCAGGTCACCTGATTTATGGACTGGAGTAATGGTGGCAGATTTCCATTTGTCTGGGGGCTGGCTGAGGCTGAGGGAGAGATTGAAGATCTTGGTGAGAGGACTAATCACTTCATCAAGGGTGAGGCACAGCAGCTTTAGGTCAAGAGTATCCCCACTGTGTCTTGTTTTAGTGATAGCATTTGTGATGTATTTCGAGTTTCATGCAATTTGATGGCTTTAAAGTAAAGGGTGGGTGGGCAGGGGTGGGTGTGGTGGGAGAATAGAGAGTATGCTTACTGAAAAACAGGAAGGCAAAAGCAGACACAGAGCTGCGTATTGCGAAGGGGGTCAAGAGCAGAGAAAAACAGTTCTTCAGATATATCGGAGGGAAAAAGGAAGACGGGGATCGTAAGGCTAGCTGAGAGAGGTAGGGTGACAGAGGAGGACAAGTAGAAATCTGCAGTCCTTAACGATTACTTTTTTTCAGTTTTCATTAGGGAGGACGGTAGGACCTTGCCAGAGAGTGGCATCAAAGCTGCCACTAAGGGGGTCCCGGAAATGAGACAGCCAACATTTACAAGTGAAAGGAAGGCCCCAGGACCAAACGGATTGCATCCGAGGATACTCCGGGAACTGACAGTGGAAATGGCTGATCCCCCGGTATATCTTTTTAAAAAGCTCATTAAGGATGAGGTAGTTCCAAAGGATTGTGGTGGACTTAACATACTAACATACTAGACACCAGCAGAGTAGGCCTATTGGTCTATCAAGTCTGCTCGTGCTTCAGCACCATGATTGGGTACCATAGCCCTCTATCTGTCTCATTACATTGTTACTCCATCCCCCAGTCCTGCCCCCCTCCCCAGGCAAACCAGCCTCTGCTTCACCCCTTGCCTTTACATGTCACACCCTCTCTTGAATCCCTCCATCGTAGCTGTCTGTACCAGCTCCCGGGCAGCACATTCCATGGTTCCACCACTCTCTCAGTGAAGTACCTCCTCCTCCTCCTTCCCCCTAATCCTATCACCTCAATCTTCCAACTGTGTCCTCTGGTGATTCCCACCCTCCTTCAGTCGAAAGATCCTATCTTGGCTTACCTTATTTACTCCCCTGAGGTACTTGAAGACCTCAATCATGTCCCCCCGGTCCCTCTCTCCTCCAGCGAGAACAGGTTGAGCTCCCCTAGTCATTCCTCATATGTCATATCTCCCAGGCCCTGGATCATTCTGGTTGCTCTCCTCTGAACCCTCTCCAGGAGTTGGATGTCCCTCCTTAGGTGCGGCCCCCAGAACTGCACACAGTACTCAAGATGTGGTCTAACCAGGATGTTGTACAGTGGCAAAATCACCTCCCTGTTCCTTGAGGTGATCCCCCTAGCGATGCATCCCAGCATCCTATTTGCCCTGACCGCAGCCCTCCTGCACTGCTCTGAATTATTCATGTTAACATCCACCAAGACTCCTAGGTCTCCTTCCCCTGCAATGGCCTGCAACTCACCCCCCCCCAGGGTGTACACATAGTTGGGGTTTTCCTGCCCTAGGTGTAGCACCTTGTACTTGGAGGAGTTAAATTTTAATTTCCAGGTGCAGAACTACCTATCCAGAGTATCCAGGTCCTCTTGCAGGGCCAATCTCCCCTCCTCCCCCTCCACCACCGCCCCCAGCTTAGAGTCATCCACAAAGAGACTCATTTCATACCCGATACCTTCCCTGATATCGGAGATGTAGGCATTAAACAGTAGTGGCCCCAGGACTGATCCCTGTGGGACCCCACTTATGACTTCCCTAGGAGACGAGACCTCCCCTCCGACCACTACCCGCTGAGTGCAACCTGAAAGCCAATTTCCAATCCACCTAACAGTCAATGGGGCTACCCCCATCCCCCCCAGCTTCTCCCTTAGGCCAATGTGAGGGACCGAATCAGATGCCTTGCTGAAGTCCAGGAACAGTACATCCACTGGTCTCCCCCTGTCAAATGCTGATGTCACCCACTCACAGAACTCTACAAGGTTTGTTTGACACGATCTACCTGGCATAAACCCATGCTGCCGGTCATCCAGGTAACCCATCTCCTCCAAGAAACCTCCCAGCCTTTCCTTAAGTATGCTCTCCATTACCTTCCCCACCACCGACGTCAAACTGGCGGGTCTATAGTTTCCTGGCTCTTCTCTTTATCCCCCTTTATGGATAGGCACAGCATGTACCTGTTTCCAATCCCTTGGCACCCTCCCTGTCTGGAGCGACAAGTTAAAGAGATCTGCCAATGGCACTGCCAAAACATCCGCCAACTCCCTCAGTTCTCTGGGATAAATAGCATCAGGCCCCAGAGATTATCCTTTTGTAGGGACTGGAGGGCTTCCCACACCTGACCAATAGGAATATCAGCATCTGTCCCCCCATTCAGCAGAACCAGCCTGATATCTCACCCCTGGCCTACCTCCCCCAGTGGCTTGTTCTTCAGCAGGTGCCCCAATAGTCAGGTCTGCTGCACCTTCTGTGTCCTTCAACCCCTTTTTTGGAAGTTTCCCAGCCTCCTCCCTAGTGAACACTGAGGCAAAGTACTCATTCAGTACCTCCGCCTGCTCTCCATCCCCTTCCACCCACCCCCCAACTGCCCTCAACCTACTGAGCTGGCCCTTGATCTTCCTCCACTCACCAATATACCTAAAGAACCCCTTTTCCCCACCCCGTATCCCCTGCACCAGCCTCTGTTCTTTCCAGGCCTTTGCCCCCTCACCATTCTGATGACTTTCCTGGTTGAAAGGCAATAGTTCTCTCTATCCCTCTCTCCTCTCATTTTTTTGTACCTACGGTAGGCAGCCTTCTTCTCCCTTACTGTCTCCTGGACCTCCTTGGTCCACCAGCATGGTTTATGAGACCTATTGCCCTTGCACTTCACTCTTGGACAGACCCTGGTGGCCTCATGTAACCCCCACTTTATGATCTCCCTAGTGAAAACTAAGCAAAAGTAATAATTAAGGACTTAGTTCCACTCCATGGGGGTTAAAGGAATGGTACTACAGACCTGTCAGTCTTACCTCTATTGTAGCTGATGGAGTCACTGGTCAAAGAGGACCTCAAGGACTACTTGGAAAACAACAGTCTCCAGGATAGTCAACAGCATGGATCTGTGGCAGGGATGTCTTGTCAGACTAACCTGATAGTTTCTTTTACTTAGTGAGAAGGGAATTAGATACGGGCCACGTTGTGTATTTACTCTACTTTGACTTCAGCAAGGCTTTCGACTTAGTGCCTCACAGATGCTTGCTGAAGAAGATGGAGGAGCTGGTTGTGTCTAAGGTCATAGTAAACCGGCTAAAGGGGAGGCAAAAGAGGGTTGTGGTCAACAGGGTTCAATCACAAACGTGGGAGGTTATGAGTGCAGTAGCACAGGGATCTGTCCTGGGTCTGGTCCTTTTTAATATATTCATCAGTGACATTAATGAGGGAATCCAGAGCAGGTTTTGTCTCTTTGCAGATGACACTAAGCTCTGTGGGAGGGTAAACGTAACCCCCCTGTCATGGGGGCATCTGTCCCTTTGGGGTTCCCGTTTCACCAGGTTTGTTACATCCTCATTTCTTTTTTCCCCAGTTCCGGCTGTCTCTTGGTAGCTCCGGTATCCTCTGCTGGCTCCCGCGTTGCTTTTTAAGACAGCAGGGCCAGAGGAGCTGGAGTGCGGAGCCACAGCCTGTTTATGGCACGCCGATGCCGGCGAGCTCCACACATGCGCAGAAGTACATTTTCGATCGGCTGTTCGGCAGCCACTTGGTCTGTCTCTCTGGTGGTCCCTGTCCCTGGGTGCAGCAAAAGAGGTACCTGGACCATTAGCTTGACCGAAGTGATGGCAGGAGAAGGCAGAGAGCCGAAATTGTGAGCGCCAATCGTGCTCGAGATATGGGGAGCCACCTCATTAATATTAATGAGGTGGCTCAAGAATATGAATGAGGCTGAGCCTGTCTAGTGCTAGTGGAAGCATTTCAGCACTAGCGACAGGCCAGGATTGAAATAAATATGTTACGGGGCGGTAAGGTGTAAAAGGGCAAGGGGATGGTTACATGCCAACGGGGAATCCATTAAATAAAAATGTGTATTTTGGGTGCAGCGGGTCTGGGAAGTTGGTGCACAGGTAGATTGTAATAGGACTGTGTGTGGCTGCCTGTGGGTAGCCCAAAACGGCAGTAGTGACTGGAGTAGGGAAAAAGGAAAGTGAGTAACAGTGCAGTCACTTTACAGGGCATAGGGTCTCCCATGAATCTTTGGGGTAATAAATGAATAAAAGCTTACTGTTTGGCTGCAGAGACATTTGAAAGCCAGGATTATGTGGGAACCAAATGTACACTGTTTACTTCAGCAGCCATGTTCTGTGGGCATGTGACTCCAGCAACCAACCACAAAGCCAGGATTTGCCAGGAGGATTCTGGGGCTTGTGAAAGGACTCTTGGAGAAACATACCAGAGATTATTCTGGCACAGTTTTGAACAGCCAGCGAGGCATCGAGGGAGCCTCACACATATTAATTTTCTTTGAGGACAGTGGCTCCAGCCAATGGGGAGCTGCCAAAAAGCTCCCAAAAGGAGAGAACTTTGAGATTTTGAGTCAGTCTGGGGAGAGCCCCTCCACAGGGAGGGGGGCTCTTGCCCCTGTGAGAAAATGGGTCTGCTGACATCCCGGGTTTGGGAAAGGACCCGGGAGTCAGAGGGCAGGCCGTGGGAGAAGGATCTAGCATCCTGGGGACTGCTCTCCTCCAGGGGAAGGAAGGAAAGAGTATCTGGTGCTTTACGGACCCCTAGCAGAGGCAGAGGGTACAACCGTAACCTGCACAGTCATGTTAGGGGAGTGGGACAGAGGCTGTACATCATTGCATGTCCCGCCCCCAGGGATCAAGCATGGAAAAAACTGCCCCCCGGCATGATGAGCCACTCTGCCCCACCATCCACTGCCCCCGACATCCGCCTGGGGGGCCTGCTGCCATGGCCCCAACCTGGGGGTAAACAGGGGCTTGCCAATAGTGTCCGTTGGGAGGGGGACTCCCCTGGTGGCCCCGCCTAGAGGGGCAAGCCTGGGCATGGGGGCAGCGGGCGGCAGGTCTGAGGGTAGGGGGACTGGACAAAAAAAAAGTGAAAATGGGGCTGCAAGGCTGGGAGAGGGCCTTTCCTGGGGGCTGCCAGCCATCTGTCCCCCCAGGCTGGTCATGTCTTCCCCCATTAAGAGTGGAAACAGAAAAGCATTAAGTGAGCAGCTTTGCTGAAAGAGAGAGAGAAAACGCTGCAGGTTACCAGAAGAGTCTGCTGTGGCAGAGAGAAGCACCACAGTGGTGCGATGAAGAAAAGGCTGTGTCCTGAGCCTGGGAAAGGACAAAGGCTGTGTCCTGAGCCTGGGAAAGGACAAAGGCTATGTCCTGAGCCTGGGAAAGGACAAAGGCTGTGTCCTGAGCTTGGGAAAGGACAAAGGCTGTGTTCTGAGCCTGGGAAAGGACAAAGGCTGTGTCCTGAGCCTGGGAAAGGACAAAGGTTGTGTCCTGAGCCTGGGAAAGGACAAAGGCTGTGTCCTGAGCCTGGGAAAGGACAAAGGCTGTGTTCTGAGCCTGGGAAAGGACAAAGGCTGTGTCCTGAGCCTGGGAAAGGACAAAGGTTGTGTCTTGAGCCTGGGAAAGGACAAAGGCTGTGTCCTGAGCCTGGGAAAGGACAAAGGCTGTGTCTGAGCCTGGGAAAGAACAAAGGCTGTGTCCTGAGCCTGGGAAAGGACAAAGGCTTTGTCCTGAGCCTGGGAAAGGACAAAGGCTGTATCCTGAGCCTGGGAAAGGGCAAAGGTTGTGTCCTGAGCCTGGGAAAGGACAAAGGTTACATCTGAGCCTGGGAAAGGACAAAGGTTGCACCTGAGCCTGGGGAAAGGACAAAGGTTGTGTCCTGAGCCTGGAAAAAGGACAAAGGTTGCATCTGAGCCTGGGGAAAGGACAAAGGTTGTGTCCTGAGCCTGGCAAAGGACAAAGGTTGTGTTCTGAGCCTGGGAAAGGACAAAGGTTGTGTCCTGAGCCTGGCAAAGGACAAAGGCTGTGTCCTGAGCCTGGGAAAGGACAAAGGTTGCATCTGAGCCTGGGAAAGGACAAAGGCTGTGTCCTGAGCCTGGGAAAGGATAAAGGCTGTGTCCTGAGCCTGGGAAAGGACAAAGGTTGTGTCCTGAGCCTGGGAAAGGATAAAGGCTGTGTCCTGAGCCTGGGAAAGGACAAAGGTTGTGTCCTGAGCCTGGGAAAGGACAAAGGTTGCATCTGAGCCTGGGAAAGGACAAAGGTTGTGTCCTGAGCCTGGGAAAGAACAAAGGTTGCATCTGAGCCTGGGAAAGGACAAAGGCTGTGTCCTGAGCCTGGGAAAGGACAAAGGCTGTGTCCTGAGCCTGGGAAAGGACAAAGGTTGCATCTGAGCCTGGGAAAGGACAAAGGTTGTGTCCTGAGCCTGGGAAAGGATAAAGGCTGTGTCCTGAGCCTGGAAAAGGACAAAGGTTGTGTCCTGAGCCTGGGAAAGGATAAAGGCTGTGTCCTGAGCCTGGGAAAGGACAAAGGTTGTGTCCTGAGCCTGGGAAAGGACAAAGGTTGCATCTGAGCCTGGGAAAGGACAAAGGTTGTGTCCTGAGCATGGGAAAGGACAAAGGTTGCATCTGAGCCTGGGAAAGGACAAAGGCTGTGTCCTGAGCCTGGGAAAGGACAAAGGTTGCATCTGAGCCTGGGAAAGGACAAAGGCTGTGTCCTGAGCCTGGGAAAGGACAAAGGCTGTGTCCTGAGCCTGGGAAAGGACAAAGGTTGTGTCCTGAGCCTGGGAAAGGATAAAGGCTGTGTCCTGAGCCTGGGAAAGGACAAAGGTTGTGTCCTGAGCCTGGGAAAGGACAAAGGTTGCATCTGAGCCTGGGAAAGGACAAAGGCTGTGTCCTGAGCCTGGGAAAGGACAAAGGCTGTGTCCTGAGCCTGGGAAAGGACAAAGGCTATGTCCTGAGCCTGGGAAAGGACAAAGGTTGCATCTGAGCCTGGGAAAGGACAAAGGTTGTGTCCTGAGCCTGGGAAAGAACAAAGGTTGCATCTGAGCCTGGGAAAGGACAAAGGTTGCATCTGAGCCTGGGAAAGGATAAAGGTTGTGTCCTGAGCCTGGGAAAGGACAAAGGTTGCATCTGAGCCTGGGAAAGGACAAAGGTTGCATCTGAGCCTGAGAAAGGACAAAGGTTGTGTCCTGAGCCTGGAAAAAAGACAAAGGTTGCATCTGAGCCTGGAAAAAGATGGGTACTTTCATCTGCACCTCATCAGTGAGACAAGTGAGAGGAGAGCTGTACTGAGAGAACTGTAAACAGAGAAAGCCTCTTCTGGTCGGAGATTGTTCTGCACCTGTACGGTGAGAGTAAAATGGACATCTTGTAACTCAAAAGATGAGAGAGTGAATTCTGGAATTGTGTGTGAGCCAGAGCAAGAGTGCGGCTGTGTTCCAAGTTGAAAGACTGTGAAAGTAGAAGGCTAGCAAGTGCCTGTTGGGCAGGGTGCCTGCTGTCTGCTCTTAGATACGGCTAAAAAAAGAGACTGTTTTGATGAACCTGTAACATAGACTTTGCACCCCCTGGAGTCCAGGAGATAGGGAAGGACACAGACTGCTTTGGCTGCACATCGTAGCTGGAACTGTGAGAAGGAAAGATGATGTAAGAAGTTTCCATCTTAAGTCCAGGGCCAGGTGGGGAACTTGCTAACCCCCATCAAGTGGGGTCTGCTGGCTGCAGGGGGCCACAGGTCTTGTACCGAAGTGCTAGGGCACTCTGACCTGTGAGGGAGCCGGGCCATGGGGCCACTCCCAGGTCTGGGTCCCTTGTGGCTGGCTGGCCTTGAATATGTGCTCTGCAACAGGTCTCAATAGGCCAAAGGGGAGAAGCTGCAAGACATTCAATCAAGCCTGAAGATCCAAGCTGCAGCATCTTTGTCCCTTCAAGCATCGAGCCCTGTTCTGCAAGTGCTGTTTCCATCAATCCCAGGATTCCAGTCCACTGTGCCACCCAAGGTCTGATTCTGCAGAACTGTAACAGCAGGAATTGCCCTGCAACCTCCTGGGCCTGTATATAGTTACTGTTGAAGTGTGCTCACCGGCATAGCAAGCCAGTACCATAAGTCAAGAGAAAAAAATGGAAGGAAGTTATTTAATTCAGCAAGTGCGCCAACACTGGCCAACCAGGTGCACCTCAGGCCTGCAACTTACCATCTGGGTACCCAGGGACAGAATGTGGGGCATCGTTCTAAACTGGTACCACTGGGACTGGATTATGGTAGCACCTGCAACAGTTAGTTAGGTAGAGAGATGGTGGCTGCATTAATTAAAATGTGGGTTCCGGAGATATAAAAAGGGAAACGATTATGAGGAAAATGCAAATTACTAAATGTTTTGCTTAAACTCTATTCCATTTACCCCAGACTAACCCTCCCCATGTAAAAAAAATTATTGTTACTGTTTTGAAAAGGTACTGACTCAAGAGTCTGTTTTAGTGAGCATGTTAGTAGCGGAAATTAAGAAGATGCCAAATGTGAAGGGCAGGGATGTTTGGACTTGGTAAGTCCTTGGCTGGGGTAACTGTTTGGAGAGATGGGTTGGTACGACATCCCAGGGAGTTGTACTGGCAGAGTTCAGACCCTCGAAATGTACTCTGGGTGGAGGCACCACCATTTTTATTTTATCTTTTGGGAAAGGACCCCCGGTAATAACAAGTATGGGAACCCAGGCCCTTTACCTTGGTTGGGCCCGCAAGGCAGGGGTAGTGGTCCTCTCTAGGATGGCACCAGACAGGAGCTACATAGATAGTGTTGAGGGAATATGGCAAATGCAGAGAGACTTACAAAAGCTATAGAGGTGGTCTAAGATTTGGCAGTTGAAATAAAATGCCAAAAGGTGCAAGGTGATGCGCCTAGGGAACAAGAACGCTAGGATGGAGTACTGGATGGATGGGGTGAGGCTCAGCACGAAGGCCGAGGTACAGGACCTTGGAATTGTCATCAGTGACTCCTTAAAGCAATTGAGTCATTACAACAAGGAATACAGCAAGGCAAGTAGGATGCTGGGATCTATCGGGAGGAGTATCGATAGCAGAAAGGAAGAGGTAATACTGCCTCTATATAGATCCTCCGTGAGGCCACACTTGGAGTACTCTGCCCAGTTCTGGAGCCCTCACCTCAGGAAGGACAAGGATAGGCTAGAGATGGTGCTGCACAGGATAACAAAAATGGTTCAGGGCCAACAGATCAGGTCCTGTGAGGAGTGAGTCAAGGCACTGAACGTGTACTTGCTGGAGACTAGAGTGGAGAGGGGAGATAAGGTAGAGACCTTCAAGTTCCTAAAAGAAACCAACAAGGTGAACTGCAGGAAACTATTTAGCTTGAATATTAGCTTGCAGTCACATGGACATGAATGGAAACTAACAGGAGGGAGGTTCAGGAGGGACATGAGGAAGTGCTATTTTACAGAAAGGGTGGTGGCACCATGGAATAGTCTGCCAGGTGGTGGGTGTGCAAACAGTTGGTGGTTTCAAGCACGGTTGAGACAGAATGAAGGGTATAGTCATTGCTTGGAGTAGCAGACTTAGGGAGGAGAAAGAGGGGAGGTTGGGTAGGGCTAGGACCCTGAAGGGACAGTATCGGTAGATCCCAAGGCTAAGTAGGGAACTCGGGCAGTCTGGATGGACCACTGGTCTTTTTCTGCTGCCATTGTCCATGTTTCTATATTTCTATCATGCAACCAAATCACTCCCACTGAATGTACCTTTGAGCTTGAATAAATGCAAAAAAACAGGACAAATGAACACAATAGGTGCTTGCAGCTGTGCTGTTGGTGCCTAAATCCAGACTGGGCAAGTTGCGTCCACTCCAGTTTTTACTTTATGGTCTGATCAAGGTCCAGCGGTTTGGATTTCAGCCATATCCTTCTTTTATTCTTCCTGCTGCTTCTGTTACATACTGGAGCTCCCCCTCCAAACAGCAGGCATACAGTAGACATAACCAAGCAGGACCTAGCAGTGTGCCCTCTGTTCTCCTTGGGAGCTGAAGAATTAGGAAACACACTGCTGTGGCATGTGCACTCACTCTTGCAAATTCAAAGAAAAAGCCCATTTTGGGCTCTTTGTCCACAAAGGTAGGACAGGGAGCAGAGTGGAAGAGGCAGCAGGTACATGTTGTGGTGGTAGTGCTCTCATTAAAGCCACCAGCCAGTGAAACTAAATGCCATTTGCTGCTCTCCCTCCTACATGGTGTTGGGCAGCTATGAGGGGATAGCTACATTATTGTCCCTGACCTATGGGGACAAGAGAATGGGGATTCCTTCTTCTTCCTTACCAGATCACCAGATCCCACCACAGCAGACTGGATGGCATAGACAGGGGAAACAGAAAGTGCCGAATCAAGGGATTTTATGTAAAATAGCTAACCTAGAAACATCTGATAGTATTCTTTCAGGCAGTTGCAGTAAAGAGTTGCTCTGTTCCCCTAAGCCGATCAAGAAGTGGCAATTTGAATACCCAGCAGTGCCAGTAATTAGACCTGGTGGGCAAGGCAGAAAAGCAGCACAGCGGTACACTAATCACTGGCAGTGCATCTTCCCCAAGTTGGGGGGTTCCATGGTGATAGAAATGCTTACCATGTCATCCCTAGCTGTCAGTCAACCCATCCCAGCCATTACTATGTAAAAGGTAACCTTTCCTTTATGCGAAAAAGAGTATGCATAACTACATGAGGTGCAACAAACCACTGTATACTTTTTTTAATTAATTCTGTTTCTTCTCCTGTGTAAGCTGGGGATGTATCCATTTCAACCAATTGGTGCTCCTTTCGGTTTCACCTTTTTTGCCATCTCTGGGGGCCTACTGGGGGACCAAGAAAACCATGACTTGCCCTCTATAATCCCAAAAGGGGAGGACCAAGATGCTAATGAGGTCCCTGACATTGCCCAGAGCGAGCCCAAGACAGCACCATCAAGTGCCCTGGCATTATCATGTGGCTAGCAAAGCATTTTTTCCTGACTGGTTGCCCGTAGAGAGGTGGACGTGCAATGACAGGCCTAGGGAGGGGTATCACCAGTAGAAAGAGGGAGGTGGTGTTGCCTCTGTATAGATCGCTGGTAAGACCCCTCCTAGAGTACTGTATCCAGTTCTGGAGACCACATCTCTGGAAGGACATAGATAGAGTGGAGGCGGTCCAGGGAAGGGCAACTAAAATGGTGCAGGGTCGCTGCATCAAAAGCTGTATGAAGAGAGACTAACGGATCTCAATATGTTCACCTTGGAGCAGAGGAGGGAGGGGGAATATGATAGAGACCTTTAAATACCTCACGGGAGTAAATAAGATACAGGAGGAAAGCATTTTTCAGAAGAAAAGGTGCTCAAGCACAAGGAGACATCCTATGAAGCTGGGGGTTAGATTCAGGAGAGATTTGAGGAAGTACTTCACAGAAATAGTGGTAGATTCCTGGAGCAGCCTTCCAGTGGAGGTGGTGGGGCCAAAAACAGTGGTGGGGTTCAAGAATGCATGGGATAAGCAAGCGGGAATCATAATGGAAAGGATGGGGGGGAGAAAGAGCTGTAGACTGGGCATGGTCTGCGGTAATAGTATAGATAGGGAAGAATGGGCAGACTGGATGGGCCATGCAATCCTTATCTGCCATCAAATTCTATGTTTCTATCAGTGCGAGGCGTGTATGCTTCCAAATTTGCCTTGCAGACATCTGCCACATCTCGGCCCCATCAGCATGGTTCCCGATTTGCTGGGAACCATCTTTACGGCGAGCACCATAACATCTCGAGTTTTCTTCTGAACCTGGGACACTGGTGCCACAAGCGGTAGCACTACTGCTGTGTCGGCAGCTGGCCCTACCGTATGCTTGTTGACCCCTAAAAAAGCAGTTCTAATTTTTAGTTGATTTTCAGTTGTACCCAGTCACCCTGCTTCAAAGATCTAAAGCAGTTCAGACACCCATACTGAACTAAGTAGAGTTGAACCCCACTTTAGGCCAAGTGTCAAGAACAAATCTTCAACTCAGGGCTAGCTTCTTCTCTAAAAATGTCCTCTGTTACAGTCTCAAGTATATGGCTCGGTTTTGTTTTACAACCTCACCCAGAAGCTCACAAAGTTGTGTTTAGTTTCAGCATTCACTCACCTTTTCTCAGTGCTGAAGTAAGAAACAAGATCTACAGTCTATGTTTGAAGTGATCTTAAATTATTTCTTTATTTGTGCATATCAATGCAGATAAACTGGTAGCAGTCAGCAAGCAGTCAGACTTTTGCACAAAGAAATTATTCAAACATTGTAGATCTTGTTTCTTACCTCACTGTTGAGATGAGGTGGGTGAATGCCAAGTTCCTTTTCTCTCTGGCCTGCATTTCTAACTCTAGCACCACTTCCCCCCACCCCCATATGCTAAGGAATGGGTTGCTGTTTCTTTTCCCTAATGCTTCCTCTCCAGTGGGATCCCCTGGTTCACAACATGGAGCATGAGGTGGAACACAATTTGGGTCAGCCAGGTTTATCATCACTGAAGTCAGTACCAGAATTACTGGGGGATAATGGCCCAGTGAGGCCTGGAAACCAGGGTCTGGGTGGAGGTTTGCTCCAGACAGTATCCCTCTGCAGGCAGATTGTAGGTTCCACGGACAGGTTCCGGGGGGTTATTATAACCCAAGAGACATACACACACTGCTGATCCTGGACACCAGCACTCAGTGCCTTGTTCACTGTGATGATTCACCTGGCCAGTTTAACTGCAGCCACAAAATTGTCCCGGGTAGTTGCTACAGGCATGGCAGTTGGTGCCAGTGCCCAGGATGCAGGCACTAAACTGTGGTTGGGGAGGTTGAAAGGTATGGTGCACACACTTTACTATCCATCACTAACATGTTAGCTAAGTCTCTACCTTAGATATGAAGATTTCAAAGTCCAGAGAACGGCCGGTTTGCAAAATATTTCAGTCTTTCTGTAATAGCCTTTGGTTCTTAGGCAGTCTCTGTGCTGATGGGTGTTCTCTGTGATCAGGACAAGGTCCAAGCAAAATGTGTCTTCAAATGCCCTGATAAGGGACTATTTATACTTCTCTGTAACTCATGAAATAGTGAGTGAAAATCCCACAACATTTAGGCCAGTGGTAGGCACTATTGTGCTTCCCAAAATTATTATTTTCCTGATAATCTTTCATGTCAGATTCTCATAGTTAACCTACTGTAGGTTTTACACTCTCACACAGATATGCTATAAGGATGTGTTTATTTTTTTATTACCTCACACAGGCCTGTTAGAAGGATCTTTCCTGGCTAAAACACCCTGGGCTTTGAACTGGCTTAATTTAATTAGTTATAAGGAGGATCCTGTAAGTTTTATGATTATACAGGTGATTTTATTACTTCTATTTCCCTTGGTTAGTTCCTATTGGAAATACCCCTTTGATCATTCATCCACAAGCTTTTTGACAAGAATTTGTCAGATTCCTGCAGGCAGCTGGCCTCTCAGGTCAGAAGGTCAAACCCCCTTTTCTTTAAAAAAAATCCAGTCTTTTCTCTGTGTGCCTTTGCTGACACTGGCATGTACATAGAATTACAATAAAAACACATATATTGAACAGAATAATATCTACAAATAAGGGGCAGCAGCTGGGCAGCTCACCACACCTATAAGACAGTAAGTTCTCTGCAAGTCTCCCCGTTCCCTGTAAGCAGGCAGGTGGGTAGGGGAGTGGCTGTGAACCAGCGCTGTCAGTGTTCTTTGGTGGCTGGACAGAGGGAAGTTCCATATAGAAGTGACTAAAGTCTACTTGCCTTACTGCCCGTTTTATGGAAGAATGTAGTTCTGCTGCACTGTGACACTTTGTGGACATTAGATTCATGAGCAATGGGGGGGGGTGTCTCATAGCGTTATAATGCAGCTGAATTACTGATACACAGAGTATCCTAAAACTTGACTGAAATGCAGAAGAGTACACGTGACCACAATAGCTGCTTATAAGCCATGCTTTTTGGTGCTGAAAAATAGAATAGGTAGAGTGAAACAGCAACAAGTGTGCAAAAATAACAATGTGGAGCAAAATTACAAAAACAAAATTATACAATTGTAAAACACTGACACGCAGAGCAAAACACAGAATGTTGTCTATTAAAAAAAAAGTAGTTACAAGGTGTTTAATGTTCTATGTCTACTGTTTTTTGCTATACTGTCCATACTGTTTTTCAGAGAGACAACTTGGTAACCTCTACACTAAAATGTATGGTCCATACAATGTTAGAATCCCGCTTGCCTCTATTGGTCTGTGCTTTCTCCCTGTTGAGCCTATGATGTCCCCAGTTTTATTAAAAATGAGTCCCTTGAGTCCAAGATTGTTGTTATACCTCAGTCTCATTTCTCATGAGTGATCTAACAGCATATTCTTGGAACATCAAGGGACTTTACTCTCCTTGTAAGCGTAAGCAAACTCTTACCTCTCTTAAAGAACACAAACCTCAAATTGCTTTCTTACAAGAAACTAGATTATTAACTGATGATGTCATTAGACTCAAGAGGGATTGGGTCGGCTAAATTTTCGTGTCCACTTTTTCCTCAAAAAAAACATGGAGTAGTCATCTTATTACATAAAAACCTCAAATGGGCCCATGTTAAAACTATTACTGATGTAGAAGGCAGATGGGTAATAGTTATACTGAATACTCCTACTGGCCCTATTATACTAATTAATGTATGTGCCCCCAACTCTGATTCTCCAGAATTTTTTAATAATTTGGCTCAACAAATTATGTTAAATAACAAAAATAGCTTACCAATTATGATGGGAGTGACGTTAACCTTGCCTTGGAAGCCTGCCTTGATAGAAGTAACTCTTCCAAAGATGCGCACCCTAGATGTATCAATGCTCTATCAATGCTACTGAAAGATTACGGCCTCTCTGATACTTGGAGATTGATTCATCCAAGGGATCGTGCCTATACTTTTTACTCCCCACTCCATAAGTCATACAGTAGAATTGATTATTGGTTTACCTCTCCTTTCATCACTGACAAAATAACTAAAACCTCGATTCTCCCCATTACAATATCCGATCACTCCCCTATTCAGTTAAATTTATTATGGGGCCCTCCACCCTCTAAATCTTCATCATGGCATCTTGATCCGCTTCTTCTTAGAGACCCTGAATTTTTACCCTGGATCAAAATCTAAATTCAAGAATTCCTTTCCTTTAACAAACTCTCTGAGACTTCAATGACCACTATTTGGGAAGCATTGAAAGCCACAATTAGGGGCAAAATTATTAGCTATGCCACTCACAGGAAGAAATTAAGACAGCAACAACTAGTGGAACTGGAAAAACTACTTAAAGATAAGGAAACTCAATATTTCAATACCAGTCATCCTAATTCCAACTCTCAACTTCATCCTGAAATAATGCAACTAAGGATAAAAAATAATTATCTTATATCTCATAACACTGAATTAACTCTCCTTAGGCTCAAGCATAATTATTGGGAACAAGGTGACAGATGTGGTAAATTCCTCTCATACCAATTTAAGGCTCAACAGATGGACAGAAATGTAGCTGGCTTAAAAGACCCCTCAGGCCAAATCCATACTGATAATTCCTCTATTAATCTCATCATGAAATCCTTTTATCAATAATTATACTCCCAACAAAATGAAGCACAAATTAATCATATCCAAAAATTTCTGGACAGCTTACTTCTTCCACATCTTTCTGAACAGGATAGGTCTATTCTCGATAAACCCCTCACCCTTCAGGAGATTCAAATAGCTTTATCCTTTTTAAAATCTGGCAAATCACCTGGAGGAGATGGTTTCCCTATAGATTTTTATAAATCCCTTTCAGACATTCTCTGCCCTCTGCTTCATAAAGTCTTTCTAGAATCGTTAAATAATTGCACACTTCCTCTCATGATGACCAAAGTCATTATTACTGTTCTACAAAAAAAAAATAAGGACCCTTTGCTCCCATCTAGCCACAGACCCATTTCACTACTCAATATGGACAGTAAAATCCTCGCTAAACTTTTAACTCTCCGCCTAGAACCACTAATTTCCAAACTAAACCATATTTCTCAAACCAGTTTTATCAAGAACAGATTGGGCTCGGACCATCTTCGCTCTTTACTTAGCTTAATTCACTAAGCAAAGTCTCTTAAATCTCCTGCAGCAGCTATCGCTATTGATTTCGAGAAAGCGTTTGACTCTTTAAATTGGAATTATCTATATGTAATACTATCTAAATTTGGCATTACTAACAATTTTTGTAACTGGATTAAACTGTTATACACCTCTCCATCTGCTAGCCTTCTTACAAATTCCATTCTCTCATCCTCTTTCCAACTGACTAGAGGTACTAGACAAGGTTGCCCCTTATCCCCATCTTCATTTGTCCTTGCCATGGAGCCCCTATTAGCCTATCTCTGTCAATCTAGCGACATTAAAGGTAAACATATTGGCAACTCTTCCTATACATCCCTTTCTTACACAGAGGACCTTCTCATATTATTAGAAAATCTGGATTCAGCAGGACCACCATTAATTCAACTACTCAAAGACACTACTTCTATTTCAGGCCTAGCTCTGAATTATAATAAATCTGAAACCCTGCCCTTAAATGATCACTGTTAGCCAGATATGAATGCTCTTCTGGGTTTTCGTTGGGCCCATCACATCATCTCGTATCTTGGTATTCATATTACTTTAAAAATATGGAATGCAAATCTCACCCCCCTGTTATCCACTATCAAGGATACATTTGCTAGATGGAAACTACTCAATCTTTCATTTAATGGGAAAGTCTCCGCCATTAAGATGACTATCTAGCCCAAAATATTATACCTTGTTGCCAATATTCCCTTGATCCTTCCATCTAAGTTATTAATTAACCTTGATAAACTGATCGGTAATTTCTTATGGGATGGGAAAATCCCAAGATTCAGCAGAATTAAACTTCACTCCCATTGGTCTAAAGGTGGCTTTGGACTCTCTTGGTTCAAAGCATATATATGGGCCTTCCGCACAACCCAAACCATTAAATGGTTTTGTAAACCTTCTACCCAGTCACCATTATGGATCAATATGGAAGCAGCACTTTGTCCTGGGAATGTTCTCACTTCTTATATCTATAACTCACTCCCTGCTAGCTTAAAATCGCATCCTACAATAGCAGCTTCAGTATTTTATTGGAAAGCGATTCATAAATATCTTAAGCCCAATCCAACTCTGATCACTTTTGCTCCAGTTTGGGGCAATCGAAACATCTCTCTTGATAATCACCCAGTCTTCAGCTGGAACTGGAAAAACGGGGCATTTTCTTTTTAGGTGACTTACTCGAACCCAATGTTCTTAAACTTAAATCTTTTTCTAATCTTTGTCACACATGGAGTATCCCCAAACGTGACTTTTGGAAATATCTTCAGCTTCGTACTGCATGTGACCCATTTTTTCATCATTTTTCTACACACCCCTTTTCTGATCAACATATTTCGCAATGGATTAACATAAAATCTGACTTAAGTAGCACTATATACAAAAATATTCGAGACTCCCTTCCAGATCAGTCTCTTAAGCAAAAATAAATGGAGTATGCTACTAAACTACAATATATCAGAGACTCAATGGTGAAATTGCTGGTTATCTTGCCATAAATCTTTCAAAGACTCTCATAGTTCACTTATACAAAGGAAAATTCTCCACTTATGGTATAGAACCCCTGCAGTATTACATCAAATGGGTCTAATGAATAATAACAACTGTTGGCGTTGTAACTCCCCCAATGGGAACTTACTGCATATCTTATGGCATTGTCCTCCCATACTCAATTTCTGGCGTACTATTTATCAATTTGCATCCAAAGTAATTGGTCACCCTTTTACTTTTGACCCCAAATTTGTTTTACTAGGCATCCCTGTTATCCACAAAAACAAAACAACTTTACAAGCTCATAACAGATGGTTAACCATCTTTAACAGTTTATAAATCGAATGGTTTATAAATTATTGTGATGGATATAAATGCGAGATCTCTGCACTGTTGTATCACCTCTTGCGAGCTTTGGGTTCTCAAGCTTCCTCCAAAAAACGTACGAGGTGACACCCGACCATGATGAGTTTAGGGAGACCCTTGGGTCCATATATACACACTGTATGTGTAGTGCATATAAAATCAGTGACTACATACAGAGTGCCATCTGGTGGACAACGTGAAGATTGCAGGATACAACAGCAAGAGCTAGTCAAACACCTTGGCTAAAAACAGTTCCATATCATAACAGCAAAAATATTACTGCGAATTTCAAAAGAGCGAGTACATATCGCTGAAAGTCAAACAGGCACATAACCCACCTCAGCAACCACCAATTGGGAGACGAAAATACATTAAAAAATGGGACCTTAAATTTAATATTGCACCCCCCCCTTTCTGAGGGTAAGCCCCCCGCACCCCATACTAAAATAATCATCTCCGGGGACTAGGGGGCAGACACTGGGGGACAGGAGACTACAAGGGAGGGGGGGCCATAATAAACAGAGGAGCTACCGCTGCTGGGGCACCAGAACCACAGGACTGAAACACAAAAAAAAAAAAAAACAACACCAGCAATGCCTCAAAATAATTTACCTGCAGGAAGTCCTGAACCTGGGACCATCAGCACCACAGACAGTGTCCATACCCACCACACCAGGTGGCTAGCTTGGTAGCAGCAAGCTGCATTTCCTCATTTAGTCAATAGCAACAGGCAAACCCTCCGTCACTTGCTGTTGCTCTTCTTTCCCTCCTCCCTCGCTATTCTCTCTCCTCGCTAAAACCTCACCATCGCTGCTCCTACAGGTGAGCAAACTGAGTCACTCATATTAGAGCCTCTCAATTTGCTTCACCCATATCACTGGATACTGCTAAAAACAGGGGCTAGATTTTCAAAGCCCTCTGAATTCCTGCAGCTGCGGGAAAGAAAACTGGTGCAAGTGGAGCCGCAGTTTCTCCTGCAGTTACAGTATTCTTAAAAGAGGAGCCGTTTGCTCCATGAGTTTGTAGCCATTTTTGGCTGCAACACAATGGAAACATTACACCTGATGGGACCAGGCATAACACCCCCTGCAGCTGCGCCAGCTGAAAAAATACAAATCTCTGCAGGTGCAGAGATTTCATCCTGTGGCCTGGGCTGCAGAAGTCCCCAACCCATTTGAAAATCCAGCCCATGATTCCTTCCAGCTGGATGGTTAGAGCTGCAGCCTCTGAGACCAGAGATGCATGGAGTGATCACAGGTTCCAGCCCTTAAATGCGTAAAGCTGCAGATCAGTTTACAGAAGATGTCCCCCATGAAGCTGGGGAAGAGGACATTACAGTATGATGCTTCTTATTTATCGTTCATTTTTGACCAACAGGGGCACACTGAGCTGTAACAGCTAATTTTCAGGTGTGTCCTGAGGCGGATCACATGTACCTGTTTTATCAACCGGTGGAATGTTCGCCCTGCTACTGGGAAAATCTTCTATTCTTAACGATCAGTGCCATGGGATCTTTAATTGCCACCTAAATACCCACTACAAGAGATGGGGAGAAGGAACCTCCATTTAAAGTCCCATTTGAAGGAGTACAGCACCCCCCCCCCCGTTGCTACACTACATTGTCAGTTTTAGATATTAGTCGAAGGTCCTTGTGTGGTAATAGAACTAATGACCTTCTGACCTTGTGAACCCAGAGGTGAGCGTGCTACCTTCTGGGCAATTAACACTATATTATCTTTAGCAACAGAAGAACATAGCTGAAGAGAGACATTTCAGTAAAAAGGTGTAAAAAACAAAACAAGAAAACTTACAGTTGCTACGGTTTCCTTTCCACCTGGCTGCCCTCGAGGTGATGTTGGTGGAGTCTCAGCAATACATGCTACATTTTCGCATTTATTATTATTCTTTTCCAGTGCAGACCCCTCCTCCCCTTCCTCCTCAACTTCCTCTTCCAGTTGATTTAACTGAGACTCACAGCTTCTGGTGAGGAGTTGCGGGAGGGGGTCCTCTTCGATGGATATTATTCTCTGGAGATGTCCCCTCTGAGTCAGCCCACCAGCATTCAGACCATCTGAGTTCTTCCTCCTCAGATTGGCAAAAACATCCTCTTCCTCTTCCTCAGATGGGTGGCTAATTGGGATTCAAGAAAATACACAAGTTCTTTCATCTTGCAATCAACATTGAGCTGCATTATGTAAGCAAATGGAGAGTGGACAGCAAACCTCAATTTTTGTTTCTGTTTCTTATATTTAGGCTCTTAGACACCTGCTGTGTAACCATAAGCCACACTAAGGACACTGTTGCACACTGTTTAAAAATGAGGGTTTTAAAACCCTAAATTTAGCAAGTAAAAACTTACCAGCTCTCCAGTTCTGCACCCCAACTCTGTGCTTCATGAAATACAGGTGGAGAGGCTAGCTCCGCCCCCTGTGTGATCTGTCAGAAAGGAGGCGGGAAGTCCTCTGTAGTAAATGAGAATATGGGGGTCCATTAAAATTGATCCTCCAATGTGGTATGTGCCCTGTAATGGGAATAATAAATACATGTGCACAGTACTGTGTAGAGAAGATCACCTTCTTCACAGTACATGTAGTTTTTATTGTCCTTATGTGCTGCGTATTACGTTAGAGGCTCCATTTTAATGGGTCCCTATGTCCTTCTTTAAAGCAGTGTACTTCCTGAGCTGATGTTTTCTCATGCTGAATTCAGAGTTTTATAATGCTCAATTTTTAAATGACTACAATAGTGTCCTTAATTAGGGTGATACTGTAGCTGCACAGTACTGTGCATACTTTTCAGCCTAACTAGAGCAAAGGCCATGCTAGTTGTTTAACATCCCTTAAACTGAGGAGATGATGGTGGATCTCGGGGTGCCTGGAGCTGAGTCATGGCATGGGGGGTCGAGTTCAATGGGCAGAGAACGGCACTGTGTTTTTTGCTAAAACGCTTTTTGCTCCTCTGCTGCCACTTTCGCCATACTTCATCGAGCCCCTTACTGACCAACCCCAGTCCCAACTGTCGCTCCCCCCACCATCCAGCTGGTGGTGATCTGCACCATGCAGAGCCCAAGAGCATCAGGGGGCCATCATAATCAATGGCAGAGAGACATCGGTTTTCTGTGTATTTCTCCTTCCCTCTTCCCTGGCACAGGCCATGTGCCGCCATGCACGAACCCTCACATGCACATAGTGATGCCCTGTGGGGGAGATAACCCTCCTCAGCCCATCACAGGGGTCACTACGGCAAAGGAACCAGAACACCACCCTCCCCTGACTGGGAGAGCTACCACATGGCAGCACTACCCCCCACCACCACCCAACCCGACTCCCGAATTTGCTCCTGAACCTGGGTCATTACTGCGGGAGCACATAGTGCTTCTGTTGGGACAATGGGCAGCCCAGAGAGGAGCACTTCAGGGGTCCATAGGAGAGGACACTGAGGGGGGCAAGATGAAGCAAAAAAAAGAAGAAAATAAAAGAAAATGAGCCTTAGCTCATTGGTGTACCCCATCCAATTCAGTTTATGAATAAAGAGATTCAGGGACGTTACTAGCACTGGGCCTCTGAGGCTTGGGCTCCAAACAGTTTGTCTTGTTCCCCGAACGTTTTCCTGCAGTGTGTTGCTTAGTTTTTTTGTTTAAACAGTACAAGTTCCCCGCAGGTTGCTGCTTCATCTCAGTTCCCAGCTCAGCAGCGAGAGTGAAGGTGGACCTAGATGCTCTGCCTCCAGCCACAAACAACAACAACAATGACAGCACCAGCTGTGTCACCACTACTCATGTCACATCACAGTCAGCTACTTCAGCGCAGCATGACACGCAGTTCAAAACAGATGCTCACAGTGCTAGTCACAGTCACTCCCCATGTTTGTGCATGTTGGCACCATGCTGTTTGTTTTGTTGCCAGGACTTGGAACAATCAGTGCAGAAGTTCACTGCTGCTACTGCTACTGCCCTGCTGCTGTGTTATTCAAGCAGGCACTACTTGGGAGGCTCTAGTCACCACCTCCTGCCAGCAGCAACAGCAAGCAGTTCTGCATGAGCGCTGAGGGAGTCCCTTGTAAGGAAGGGCTTTACAGCCACCAGCCGCAGTCAGCCACATACACCTACAAGTCCGGGAAGGATAGGGAGCATCATGGATACGAGGTAGGTAGGTGAAGGACAGAGTGAGTAGGAGCGGAGGAACTAGAGTTGACCAAGGAGATGGATTGACTGATTCCTTTCTCCCTATCTCTGTGGCAGTGCTGCTGCCCGCCAGGTAACCGTCTGCCTCCAGGCAACGAAATCTAAAATGATTATCCGTCAGTGACAGGAAATCTGTGGTGCTGGTGTGCAAAAACAGACTCTGACGCTTGTGCTGTACTGTGTATGTGTGAGGGGGCAGGTAAATCTGCAGTCGGGGTGGAGGGGGAGGGAGCAGAGTGTGAGAGTTGGGTGGTGTTTTTTTTTTTTTTACTTTTTACTTATAAGTTTGCACTATAGAAAGTATAGGAACTTACATGGTTCCAAGTATTAGATATGAGTATATAGATATATCAAAAATGACATACAGACACTCATACACAGATACACAGAAGGTGATGACAGATAAGAACCATATGGCCCATCTAGTCTGCCCCTTTTCTCTACCTAATTCATTACCACAGACCCTAGTTGATCTGCAGCTCACCCTCCCTTCCCTATTGCTAGAGTACTCTTATATCTATCCCTTGCATTCTTGAGTTTCCCTACAGTTTTTGTCCCCACCACCTCCGTAGGGAGGCTGTTCCAAGCATCCACTACTCTTTCTGTGAAAAAATACTTCCTTGCGTTATCCCTGAGCCTACCCCTTCTAGCCTCATATCATGCCCCTTGTTGTTGTACACCTTCTTTTCTGAAAGATGCTACCCTCCTGTACCTTGTTTATACCCCTGATGTACTTGAATGTCTCTATCATATCCCCCGCTCTCCCTCCTCTCTCTTCCAGGGAATACATATTGAGGATCCTCTAGTCTTTCCTCATATGACTTTTGGTGCAGCCCATGCACCATTTTTGTTGCCCTTCTCTAGACTGCCTCGATTTTGTCTATGTCCTTAATCCACACATGGGTGCCTGCCTATCTGTTATTACAAAACAGTGGGGGAATAGCTGATGTCCGCAGTGTAAACTGTATTATCCTTTATAAAATGCATGAAGTCATACTGCTAGGCCATGAGACTAATCCATAATGTAAAAGAGCCAGTAGTCACGAGTTAATAAACTCTGTAAAATCCCAACCATGGTTCCTCATAGGCCACGTCCACCAGGCGGTGTTAAATCTGAACATCTTGGCAAAACCACAGGAACGAACATCTCGCAGTACTAAACTTCTGTAAATAAAACCTAGAGCAGAGGAGAACTAACACCCCCCCCCCCCCTCCAAACACACATACCTTTAAAGAGCTAGTGAAACCAAAACAGACAGACAGGAAAATGACAACAAAATTAAAAGAAGCAGTCAGCTGTAACTTTTTAGTTCTGAATTATTTTTCTTTTTCCTTTTGCTCACAGAAAGTTTTGTATGTGATAATGTGCTGGATGTGTGGAACAGGTCTAAGCCTGGCAGCTGACATATCTATCTCTAATTCCCCCCCACTACATCATTAGTATTGTGATCTCACTGACAGTGACATCACAGGTGACTGACCCGCGCAGCTGCTGAGTGGCTGTTCCTAAGCAGCAGTGATGTTGCAGTCATTGAGGTCACAATGATGAACCTGTAATGGCAGGAACAGATCTAGATATGTCAGCTGCCAGGCAGAGTGCTGTCCCGCACATCACACCTACTAACATCAGGTAAACAATCTTCTAATTAACCAAAGGGAAAAGAAAAGAAAAGTACCTCAGATATAAAAGGTAATGGTTGACTGTTTTTAAAAACTAGTATCAGTTTTAAGTAGTACACTAGCTCTTTAAAGATCAAATGCCAGTGTTTTACAGATTTACAATAAACACATGAATGCAAGTCCCCGTGTCATGATTAGTGTTTCCTGAAAATATCATGCTGTTTGGTTTTGTGGTTTTCTTTAAATCAGCATCTGTTAATGTGCTCTGCAGTAACTGGAAATAGTGAAGATTTTTCTGTCCCTATCAGTGAGTGATGACATCATTCCTGTCCAGCCTGTTGCTGCAGCAGTGAAGTCCTTAATTGCCTGTAGTAGCTGTTGCACTTCCCAGTCAGAGCAATCTGTAGGGCTAATTGTCTTTACTCCAAGTGTGTTACTAGCCCATCTGGTTTGTGTCTAGATAAATTAGTTTACAATCTATCATTCTGTTCTCATAAAGGGTTGGTCATTTGTGTTTCAGTGGGTAACTGAAGTGGTATATATGAATGTTTCTGAGAAATCTGTATCACAGCTGAGTTCTTTCACATCAAAACTCTGCCATTGTTTTTGGCTATATAAACTCAGACCTGTTTAATGGATATAAAATAAATCTAAAGTGTAAAGCATTTAACTTTCCAGACATCACAGGATACTTCCTGGCAACACAGTATAGATATATGTGTATTACTTTTTCCAGTACTTCTCCATCCTTGCTAATGACTGCACAGAGCTTTTTGGAACAAGTTTCCAAAAGTAATAGAAAGTAATAGAAAAAGTAACTTACCCAAGACTGCTAATGGGGAAGGGGAAGGTTACTTGTGTGTGCCCCCAACTTTTTTTTCTGGGTCCTCAGGTGTGGGGGTGCAGAGGGTTTTCCCCATGAGGGTTTTTTTTTCTAGGTGTGCTCCTTCCTGTAGCTCTGTAGGTGTCCTGGGGAAACAGAGTTTTTTCCCCATAGTGTACGGGCTGTATACCTCTGGAGGTACTCAGGTATCCCTTCAGAGGTATATAGCCTTAATTGGGAGGTATACAGGTATCCCTCCAGAGGTAATATATGATAATGGCTCCTACTGGGGGAAGAGCCAACCATGTATTATGTATTATATATTATTTATAAAATGCATAAGAAAAATCTGTGAAAATCCAGTCTCCTGACTGAATGAAACACACCACATAAGCATGGATTATTCCACAATGACTACAGACCTGCCCTTCTTTTCATCGTTTAGAACTTTCTGGGCACTTTATAAGATAGATAATCCACTACAGGGCGTACAGTTGTGCTGTGATATATGCATGCCTTGGGTGGTTGAACACACTCAGCCTGTGGCCTCGTACCTCACAGTGCACCCAAGGCATGTGTAGATCAGAGCATGACCGCATGCCCTGTAATGGGTTATCTATTACATATATATATTCATTGCAAAAAACTTTGTTAATGTACCAGTTATGGTTAAAGTGACAAAAGTACGGAAATGGGTGGTGGTGTTAGGGTTCCCAACTCCAGCAACCAACCCCCACCCTGCAGGCAGCAACAGGAAAAAACATTATGGTTTCATCTCTCCTGAGTCTTCACTAATCAGACATGGGGTGTACCTTGGGGTTGTATGGGTGAGGGTGTGTGTGGGGAGGTGGTTGCTCAGTGGAAGGGGGGACTGAGGAGACGACGCTGAACCGTTTTCTTTTTTACAAGAGGAAAAAAACTCATGCTGGGGGGCAGTTTTCTTTCTTTTACAGGTTTAAAAAAAAAAAAGATTTTGGCACACTGGGGTAGGCTCTCTGTGTGCCACAATAGTGGTGGTGGGGGAGCATGCCGACATGGGGATTGGGCACCCTGATGTTGGCAGATTACAGGTGGGTTTTGGGGTCGCAGCCAACACTGGGAGTGGGCATCCCGGTGTCGGAAACATTTTGGCACCCGGGGATGGGCTCCCAGTGTGCCACATTAATGGAGGGAGGGGCGATACATGCCGACATGGGGATTGGGCACCTCAATGTCCGCTTTCCTTGTAGTTTGTGATGGGTGGCAGGAGCCATGGCTCATTACTTGTTTCACCAGGAAAGGCAGACTGAACAAACAAGTTGGAGCAAGGGCCAGGGACAGAGTGCTGGGCAGCAGGAGTCAACAAGGTTGCGAGGGAAGGGGAGGTGCTGCTGCAGTGATGAAACTGTTCGTGATTGCAGCGTTGTGAGGGAAGGGGAGGTGCTGCTGCAGTGATGAAACTGTTCATGATTGCAGCATTGCGAGGGAAGGGGAGGTGCTGCTGCAGTGATGAAACTGTTCATGATTGCAGTGGCAGATTCATTTCAACTCCTTGGATCTCTTTGAAGCTGCTGTCATCGGCAGCTTCCCTCTTGATTGGTGGCTGAGGGACGCGCCCAGTAAAGCATCTGCTGCATTGGCCACAAAACAGACACGCCTCTGAAATGTGGTACTGTCGCAAGATGTTTCTTGTGGATGTGTGCAAGCAAACATAAAAATACAAAATAGGGTTTCTTAGAATCCATTGCATAGAATCCGATTCATTGAATTCCAACCCAATTTTTGGAATAAGGATTTTTGGAATTTCAGTACAAACAAATCCCAATTCCTAAATTAAATCCTAACCTTTATTTTAACATAGTACGGAGTACTGCAACAAGAAACATAAAAGTGTTCAATATGCTTGAATCTGCCAATTGGGGGCAGGGAGGGGGATGGGAGTAAGTGTGTGGAGGCAGAATGCAGCAGGTGTCTGCCCATTCCTAACCTGTCATGTTGTGCTCGTATCGTTCACAGAACGTCTCTGCTAGCAGGTTGCTCTCTCTACATTCCAGCACTTAGTGAAGACAGACTGCACTGTAACATCAGCGCTGCAGTGGGACTGTAGGTAGAACAGTGGATTATGGGTAACAGCGGTGCAGTACACCTTCCAATGAGAGTGTCCACAAAATAAAAGATCAAGTGAACTGAGAGCCAGAAAAGTTGGAACCGTGCCAAAAACTGCAAGTCGGGGTTGATGCCTCTGGGCAGTGGATGCTGCCTATGAGATGAGCCCTTTCCTTTATATTAACTAAGAAGACATCTGTAGCACAGGCCGGCAGTGTGAGCAATATGACGACATGCAGAATATGTACCTCTTAAGCGAGAGCTTCCTTTCTGTATATTTCCCGATAACGGAACCGGTCCTTTGCTTGCTGGGGACTGGAACAGGAGGGCTTTGTGATTTCTGTGAAAGAAACCTAACTTTTAGTATTTTGTTTTTAAACATTAACAAACTGACCCTACCCCTGCCTCCCCCATGACCAGAATTCATGAATGCCACTTGAAACATTTCAAAAGGCTACCCCATGTTGATGGAAATTCTCAGGCTGTGCCAGAGAATTTGTGGTTGTTTCTGCCCTTAGTTTTATGTCACATGTGGTTTTGACTTCAGTAGCATTTGAAAAGTTCTGTCCACCGTTACGGCCATTTGCAGAAAAACACTTGCTGCAAGTCCTCAGAAGGTCCATGGTCACAACTCATTAGAACCATGACAGGATGTCTTCTTCACTAGTGTCTTAAAAGGGTAAATAACAGTAAACCACACACACACACACACACACACACTCTCACATGCTTGTGCACACATGTGAACACACACGCACACACTCTCACATGCACAGACTTTGACATGCACACATCCTCCTTTGTATGTGCACGCAGCCTCTCGTATGACAGTATGTACACACACCCTCACGTGCACACAGATCCTCCCATGTATGTACACACACCCTCATGTGCACACAGATCCTCCCATGTATGTACACACACCCTCACATGCACACAGATCCTCCCATGTATGTACACACACCCTCACATGCACACAGATCCTCCCATGTATGTACACACACCCTCACATGCACACAGATCCTCCCATGTATGTACACACACCCTCATGTGCACACAGATCCTCCCATGTATGTACACACACCCTCACGTGCACACAGTTCCTCCCATGTATGAACAAACACACATGCTCCAACATGCACACTTCCTCACATGCACACACACAAACATACATACACACTCACATGCATGCACTTGTACCTCCACACACATGATTGCACATGCACACCCACATGCACAACTATAACAGCAGCAAGACCAGCTCACTGTCACGGTGGTAGTGTCGCTGCCTGCAGCACTGACAACCGGGGTTTTGGAGCAGATCTCAGATGTCAGAGGGTCGGCCGGGGGGGCGAAGTGTCCATGGGACTGGCTCACCTTCTCTGGGGAGGGAGAGGGCTTGGCACCGGTGCCTACTGACCCGTAGTGTTCGTGGTGGTAGGGGGCAGCAGTCCGGGACTGTGCTGCATGGCCTTGTTGGACAGGGCTGGCAGACCTCTGCACATCAGGGTTGGGAACATGCCTGGCCATGGTCATTGCATTACTGACTATTCCGACGGGTCATGGGGGGACGCTCAAGGGAAAAACACCTCTGCACGAGCCCCATAATGCCTGTATCCCAGTAAGTACCGGGATCAAGCCGATACGGGGATTCCCCTGGTCGTCAACTGAGGGCAAATATAGAAGCATATGTAACCCCTGGGTGGCACTATCCCAGGGGCTACTACCCCTGCCTGCCTGACTTGGTACAGGTTGAGGGGCCTGAGTTCTGCGAATGGGTGCCTCCACCCAGAGGGTTGGTTTAAGGGTAGCGTAGCTGCTATGGGTATAGCCCTCCGGGACACTAATACCCCCCCGACCCCTCTAGTGGCTTAAACAGACCAGCAGATAAACAATCACAATTGGCATGAACATACAATTTTGAACCCACTCTCAGTACACCTACCACCAGGGCTGGATCAGCTGCAAAGGCCCTGGAGACCCCTGTAAAACAAGACCTGCACTGTAACAGTTCAATGGCAATATAGTATCCCCTCCACAAAGGTACACACTAGCCAAGTTAAACGCAGAAAGAATAGAACCTTCAGGGGATGTGAACAAGGGTGGGGCAGCAATTTAACATTTAATTTCAGATCTGATTTAGTCAGGTTAAGCATGCATGCACTAAGAGTCCCTCTGGCACACACACACACACACACACACACACACTCTGGGTACCCCGTTGTTATTCAGGCTAGCCTGAAGCATTGCCCAGGGTAGGCCGGTGTTGCAGCTGTTGTTGGTGCCCTTAGGAAAGAAAACAATCAACATGCACGTTAACCCAATATTTGTATTCCGGGGCCGGATGGCTCAGTTCGTGATGACCAACCCAAACAATTAAATCAGATGACACACAATGATTTGAGCTTTGTTGCAGGGAGCTACCCTGTTGGTTATTCACACTACCCAGACCAGGAGGCAGGATTGTCGAGATGAAGACCTCAGGATGGTATGCTGGTTTGCCAGGGGAAGAAGGGCCCATACGACGCACCGTGGTGGTTGATGCCCGTTCAATGGTGTTGAGCAGGGAGCTGAATCCCTGAGTGGGTCTATCGTCGGACAAATCTCGGTGGTGAGAGTGGCAGTCTAGGCCAAGATGGGCAGGCCCAGCCAGAAGCAAACAGTTCGGATTGAGTCCATTTAAGTGCTGGAGCAGCTTCCAGCTAGCATAGCACTCGAGCGTGGGGAACCAATCGTGACCCACAAAACGCATTCAGCACACTTATAAGTAAGCAGATATTCAGCCACAGTACGGATGAAGTCTGTTTACATTATAACAGGATCTCTGCCCAAACCTTACATTCTATGGCTCTCTTTGGTACCTGACAGGCTGATTGCTTCAGGAGCAAGTTTTCGGTCCACACTTCAGATGAAATTCACTCACTGCCACGTCAGGATTCAGGTTTCAATAAAAGGTGCTCGGATACAATCCGATTTAATTTGCAGACTTCTTCACACTAGAAGATGGTAGCAGCCAGGCCAGACACAGCCTTCCTGCCATATCCCCCCACACTACCATGCAGGAGCAGCCGCTTGAATCACTCGAGCTGTTTACTCTCCAAACTCCAACTCTCGACTGACACACTGCTGCAGGCAGCTCTGGGATTTCCCAGTGATCCAAAAGGTTCAGTTGGTTGATCCATCTGACGGTCTCAGAAAGGGCTCCCCTTCCAGGTCCATTTAGGTACCAAACAGTAAAAACTGCAGTTCCTACAGAAATTCACTACCACAAGACCTCTGGGGACAGTCTCCGTTTTAAGGTTCCCTGAGGTTCCAATTGGTCCAAACTGGCAGTCCGGAACCAAAATGGTGGCTCTAAGCAGAAAGTCCATGCTGCAAAGGAAGGCAGGTGAGACAAACTACTACATTATAATTATTAAAGCAGATGAACCGCAAACAATCACAGGTCCTAAAAGGGCTCCCTCTGCGCACATAGCGACGGCAGAATGGAGCAGAAATATCACAGCCTGGGCAGAACTCGAGCCTGAAATCACTCGTTCCCCACCCAGAGCAATAATCACATATGAAATAGATAGCTCTTAAAAAGACAGGTATGGAGGCTAACTGGGTACTCTCATGCAGGCATATTCAAAACTGTTTTAGACACAGAACACCAGCCTGGAAGTGGGCATTAGGCAAGCCCAGGAAGACATTTTAGGAACCCCCATTTGTAGGGGGGTTACACATAAAAAAAACATAAATCAAAAAAGCAAAAAAACAAATATAACAGCAGCAGTCTGAACATCTCTTAATGCAGCCATTAAATTACCATTAGTAAAGACACAGAAGAAAAAAAATCTGACACTCACCTGTAAGCACATATCACGTTCATCTCTAAGATGCTTATTCACTTCCCTGTGACAAATTCATCAAGTGTGAAAAAGGAATCAGTCAGTTTATTGAAATTATAGTTTATTTTCTTCCTATAAATGTGTCTACCCAGTATTCATGCCTGGGGACATACCCCCGTGGCCGGCCCCCAGCCCTGTCCTCCACTATTCTCACCATTTCTCTGGTGGAGTCTGTAGCATGGGGCACAAAAGAGCTGCTGGCCCTCACAGCGATGATAATGGGGAGAGGTTCTCTGCCGATTGTTTTCCATTTTCCTTCCCCCTCCCCATGGCATGGGTAGTAGCTACCCCTTGGCCTATGCATGTGCACAGCGTATGCAGGGGAGTTAACTCCCAGGCCCTTCCCACTGTTGCTGCTGCGCCGGACCCTACCGCCAACCCTCACAGGCCAAGGTGTCCTGCCAGAACCACAGCAGAGCAGTGCACTCAGGTAAGGCAAACTAGGTGCAGCAAAATCCTTAAAATGTGTCTATTTCACTACAAATAGCACAGGCACTTCAAACAGAAAGCAACAGGGTTACGGGTAAGGTTTTCTGTTTGAAGTGCCTAATACTATTATAACAAAATAAGACACATGTTTAAGAGATTTTGCTGTATCAAAATCTGCCTTCATTGAATGCACTGTTCTACTATAGTTCCAATTTCTAAGGGGAACAGCATGTCCCTGAATCAGTTGCACCACAGACCATTGGCATGGAGTGCAGTTCCATTGTTGTCAAGACGTACTGCCAACCTGTGGCGGTCTCAGCCACGGCCTACCCCCAATGTAGCTCCCCAAGTCCATTCTGGGACCTGGGTTGGCTACATGGAGATGCTCCGCTGCTGTGCCAGTGCGGCAACCCCTGGAAATGATGTTCTTTTTTCTTTTACACTGAGAGTTTGTAATGTTTTTCAATATACATGAAATTCTTATATAGTTTTCCAAATACAGTCAGCCTTAAAAAAAGTACATTACCATATCTGCAACAGATATACAGCAATCTAACAAACATAACTTATCAGAAGAACTTGGTTCCAGGTACATTTAATTTTATCACCTTCTCTTGCTTTTGGAACATACAGGTAAATTCTGTATCCTCAGTATATAGATTACCTTCTCTGACTGTGACCAGTGTGGTTCTTGATTTATCAGGTGTTGGTACATATAGAGTAATGCCTATGCAGGTGTGTGTGTTATGAGGATTTTTCATACACCCAAGGTGTGTGATAATCCAGAAAGCCCAAGAGCGAAACTCGAGGAGTTTATGAGATTATCATACACTGAGGGTGTGTGAAATATCCTCGTAACACAAACTTTGCACAGGCATAATTATTTTTTCATAATGACTGATGCAAGTTTTCGAGACAGCGTATGGAGACAATTTATTTTTTGTGGTTGATAGCAGTGACAGTGTGAGGATGAAATTGATAGCAGTGAAAGGGTGAGGACGACAATACTATAATAACCCAGTATCAAGTTATTACAGCATTTACCGGGTTACTACACCATTTTAAAAGCGGTCTGCAGTGAGTTATTATAAGGGATTGTATTATCTATTTTTCCTCCTACTCCCCAGCCTGTCCCTTCTTCTGGCTGCACACGCCCCTGATGCCCGCCCGTCTACCCCCCGCTGCAGCTTCTACCACCTGGCTCCCACATTACCTGTGTCTGGAGGGTTCCAGCTTATCTCTGCCAGGGCCCCCCCTCCCCCAAGGGGGAGGGCAAGAGAAAGTGGAGTACTGGACTCTGATCCTTCCGGAACTACAGGGGCAGGGGATGGAAGTGGTGCACCTTGGGGACTGTAGCAAGGTGGGACAAGCAGCTGTCATCTGGCTGGCTGGGTCAGGTGTTTTTCAATTTTCTGACCCACCCACCTCCCATTAACATGTGCGACCACTGCAGCGTCCTGGGGCAGGGATGTCCGGCAATATGTAGTCACCCATGCCGCCAAGAACATCGCCACAAGCCCACACCAGGGGTGGCTGTAGTAGTAACATGGCACAACCTACCCTCCAGGAGGGAAGCACCCAAAGGACATTCTGAACTCCTGCCTCGATGGCCTCTGCTATTCACATCCAGGCTCGGGGGACGGACCTGGATCACCAGCATGCCAGAGTGGTGCACCATTGCTTGGCACCATGGAGCTGACTTACTGCTATTTAATTATCCATCCAAAATGTATCGCACTTGAATCATTTCATTATGCTGCTGGCATTTTCCCCATCATATTTAAACTTCAGTTTAATATGCATATCCTCCGTTAGTCTTATTTCCTTTATTAAGGCACTCCATTCCTCCTTGTTTGGTGACACCAGGGAAGTGATGTTTTAACACTCATTTGGGAAACTGCAAACTCTCTGGAAAAGCTTGCAGTACTCAAAGAGTGCATGTAGATTGAAAAAGGAACTGTAGTTTTATATTCACCTATATACTGTATCTTTATTTTAGCTCTCTACAAATGTATGTGTACACTCTGCCTCTGAGAAAGTGTAGTAAACTCGAATGAATGTTTCAGTGTCAGCTCTAACATTGGGCCTTTGAGCAGAAGATAACAGTGACAAGTTCACCCTCCTGAGAAAGGAAAGGGAACAAGGAAGGGGAAGGGAAGGGAAGGGAAGGGAAGGGAAGGGAAGCAGCACCATTCATGCAAACAAAGGGCAACATATTCGTATACTTAGCACTGCTCAGAGACTGCTTGCAACATGCATACTGCATGACAGCGCACCGACAGCTCCACAAGCGATATTCAAAGAGCGTCTGTGCACTGCACAAAATGGGCTGCATGGCATCATAAAAGCAAAGCTGGAGCAGCGCTGACGAGGGGCAGAGTCATGAATACCAGGCACTAAGCAATACTGGAAACACATACTCCAGTGCAAAGTGCTTAGTATCGCGCTCCTACTCAAGGCATGCAAAAAAGGTATGCTTTACAGGTGCACAAACTGCAGCAGCAGAGACAGCAAACAACAGGACTGCAGAGAGAAAGGTCTATGGGTGCACTGCACTGACAGCATTCTACCTACCACTGATGGACATTACTGAGGAGGAAGAAAACGCTGTACAGGAGCATTTCCAGCCCAAAAAGCATGTGCCCCATCCACAGAACCCCAATGCAGTGTGTCGTGCCCACCACACCTTCATGGAGCTCAGTGATGAGCAGACGATTGACCACTTCCATCTGGACTGAAACATGCCGCAGCAACTGTGGGCCTTCCTTGGAGCTGCAGAATATGAGATAATAACGCCAAGCAATGTCAGTGGAGCTGAAAGAGACAGCAGCAATGTGCTTTCTATCCAGTGCCATGTTCCAGGTACCTACTGATGATACCACAGGCATAGCCCAGTCAACCATGCCGTGGCTGCTAATGCAGTTCCTAGATACCCCAAACAGGAAGGCTGCCAGAGGTGCGATGTCTCCCGTTTTGCCCATGAGAGTCCTGTTTTTATGACTCAACTCCCGTCCCCAGTACGGGAATGCTAATCTCCTGAATGAGTCACATCACCTTAAGAATGACCTACAGCTGTCACGAGCACATGGACAAGCCCCATCCAGACGTGACATTCGGGGTTCCACAGTGCCATCTTGCCCTGAGCAGCGCATCGATCCATGGATCGTGACATGTTTATCAGGCACCATTGCAGTAGCAGCAGGGGTATTAGTGCAGATCACGTTTGCCCTACAAACTGCATGCTGCCCGACTGTCACTCTGTAGCCCATTCAGGACACACAGTTTGGGGTGGCCACATGTAACATCCCTACAGACTTGCTAATGTGGAATGGATGTTGTGCATCCGATCCCTTGTAGCATTGTACGCTCCCTACTGGCAATGTTTTCATTTGTGGTCTACCTCCATGTCATATGATGTTTGTTTTTCAGCCTTGGTATGGCATTTGCTGTAAACCATGCCAGGGTGGACACTGTGGAGTTCATTATGGAGGTGTACCATGCATGCGTGTGTCATCACTGTGCAGTGTGAGCTGCACTGGCCATGCATGTATGCATCATCATTGTGCAGTGTGAGCTGCACCGGCCATGCATGTGTTTGTCATCACTGTGCAGTGTGAGCTGCACCGGCCATGCATGTATGTGTCATCACTGTGCAGTGTGATCTGCACCGGCCATGCATGTGTGCATCATCACTGTGCAGTGTGAGCCGCACCGGCCATGCAGGTGTGTGTCATCACTGTGCAGTGTGAGCTGCACCAGCCATGCATGCTCATTTCTGTGGCATTTCCATCATTGCTTTCTCTGGTAAAGCACCTGGAACATGCATTTGTGGTCTGCTCATAGCATGCTGTAGTCTTTGTGCCAGGCCATTTGGCACATCTCCGTTAGGAACAGCAGTTACTGTGTGGACACTAGTGTCTGTACTGTGTCGTACAATGCTTCCTCCATTTCCCACCAACAGGCAACTGGCCCAGGAGGTGAGACTAGGGAGTGTAAGACAGAGAAGAAGGCACCAGACTTACAGTGTGTGTAAGAAGCATGAGCACACACTGGTGAATACATGTGCATTGGCTTTGAGGAATTGTGTGCCGTGCTTCATGACAGTGCCATTATATTCTGTATGCACGTGTACTGCTGGATGCATGCCAGTTGTCGGCTGTCCCTGCAATGTCATGCTGTGGGGAGTGAGCCATGTTGCTATGGTGCTGTGCACTGCTGTTGGCACACATGCATTTCATCTTTCATACCTATCCTCGGAATGCATTCTACTGCCATCACTCTTGACTGGATATCCTGCCATGGCACCAATGTTGCCAGGTGTATTGTGCGTGTTCTTTGCCACTGTTAGACATCACATCACACTATACTGGTGTATCCAATTGACTGTTGCTGTGTTCCTCTCACAGTTTGGTGTTTAAACCCCAGTGTCCTCATGGCACTGTGGACCAGGGTGGATGTAGTGGAAAACTGTCCATGTGTGCATGTCCACACACACATATACATTGGCTGAGGGGCCCACTAGTGCCATCTAATACTCTAGCATGTATTGTTGATTCATTTTGCTGAACCTTGTGTTTGCCCTAATACTTGTGTACATTTCACATATTGTCTAAAGCCTTCTTTACTGTACCACAGTCTCAAGCTTGTGTTCATGCCTTCAGATTACTGCCTGTATATCCTTTCTTTGTCATATTGTTTTGTATATTTTTCCTTTGTAACCGCCCGGGTCATACCTGAAAATACGCAATTTCTGCCTAGAGTGTTTACCTGGACAACAAAAGCTAAATAACTAAATATAGCCCAGGAAGGGTATGTGGCTGTTGCTACTGCCCTACGAACCTCAAGCAAGCTTTTTAATTGTGTAGATAATTTGTTGACATCTATATTTATTTTGCTGTCCACATCATTGTCTGTTATGAGTGATATGTTGTTGCTTGTCACTTACGTGGCCCTCTGATTAAAGTGAGCTTCACAATTCTGGTGTGTGTGTGTCCCTTGTGTGTGTGGTACCTGTACCATTTACTTGGCTTGGTATCTATATCTGTAGTAATTTGTGTTGTTGACAGGCCTGACTCACTTTAGACATGGCATCACAACATGTTCTCAACATAGCCATGTCACCATGCCCTGTCTGCCAGTTTGAGTGTGGCTGCCACACTACTTGCTGACATCACAGGGGCACTGTGGGGCATTATGGGTAGAGCACTGTCTTTCAAAAGAATCAGTTTTGTCATCATAACATCAGTGACGGGCATTGTTTTCACACACTTATGATATTGTTCTTAGACTCTTCTGTTGGATATTGAACTCATGTGCGTCCACTTGCTGTATATACTATCTGTGACTCCACTTTGCTCCACCTTTTTTACAGTGTGGATGTGTGATGTACACCCGCACATGTTCCAGCATGTTTCTCGATGAGGCCTGGCATGCTCACTATTTCTCAGGATGCTGTTCGCTGGCTGTTGCTCAGCTGTGTTTTTGTGTGCTTGCTGTTTTGTTTGTATTTTTGTTGTGCTGTTTGCACTCAGGTTCTGCTCAGTGGCACAATATCATATCCAGTGCTGTTTGCAAATGCACACTGCGATCGCTCAATATCATTGCTGTAGTACATATCTGAATGTACTGTTCACAACTGCACACTGTTTGCGATCGCTCAATATCATTGCTGCAGCACATATCTGAATGTACTGTGGCAACTGCTACAATCATGTCCTACATCCACAGAGCAAACTACTTTTTTGGTACTAGACTGCACTCTTTTCAAATGTACTGCCCTGTGCATCCCAAAGCACTTTGCAGTCCTGGAGAAGGAGGAAAAAAAATAGTGTCACTGTTTTCCGTGCACATGGAGATTCAAATGACTCAAACAGAGATTAGAGAAACACTGCAGAGAGGTTAAAGTATGAAGAGCCCAGGGAAGTTAAAACTGCAAGAGTGGTGTCTGTGGCGGTATTATATGTTATTGATTGAGATTAATCAATCATATAGTAAAATGTTAAAAAACCTTAGATAAACATGCTCGTTTCCAGAGCAGCTGCATGTGAGACACTCTTCACAGAATAAAACAGTCTCACGTGCAGAGGAAAGCTGCACTCCATTTGGTCGGGAGCACTCCCTCAATCTATAATGGTAGATGTAACTTTAATTTACCAGTCCATCCAAATGATGGCAACTCTGTCAGCAATGAAACCCCCGAATGGAACTGCAGTGTCAGCATGGGATTGGAGTCAAAAAGTGGGCAGCCAGGATCCCTAGCACCCTAGACAGTTCATAGAATCATAGCAATATCTCATTCCTTTTTTTAATTCACACTTTTTGCTCCCCTCGCACCTCATCATGGCAGACACACCGCCTTCCGACCAGGTGTGCCCGCCATCATGTGGCTACAGGTGCATGGGGATTTATACCTTATAGTTAACCCTTCTTTTTTTGTGCTTTGTCCTCCTGGGACACTGGCGTGATGGTACAAGGTCCCTGATTTCAACAACGTGATACATGGCACAAGATCCCTCCCTCCCTTCCTCCCTGTGTGCTGAGAACACTGCACATCTACAAATGGCAGCAGGGCTGCAGCTATGAATTTTGGGGCCCCGGACAAGTCACTTGAAATGGGCCCGTTTCCCAAACCAGCTAATGGCAGGGGTAATGCCAGCTCCTCAGGCGGGCCCCTCCTAAACTCGGTGCCCCAGACAACATCCCCACTTCCCCCCCATTACTATGGCCCTGAGTGGCAGTAGCCCTGCAGGACACAGCACCCCTCCCTCCTTCCCCGGAAGTGGAAAGTATTCTCTGGGACACTAGAGCCTCTTCTCCCAGGCCAGCCCCCAATGAGCCAAGCTCATTACTGAGCCCCAGGTCGCCAGCATCATGAGCAGTAGCCATACCGCTGCACCGATAGGTCAGCCGATGTCTCACTTCTACCTGCCACCTAGTCCATTACTTATCCTTCATGAATGGCAGCATTCTAACCATGCTTCACAAATGCTGATCATACATTTGCTACCTAAATCTTCTGGTAACTGCTAAAGGGTGCTTTCAGACAGCTGTTTGAGAAAGGTAAGAAATAATAAATACAGAGTAAGAGGGAGAGAAAGAGAGACAGAGTGTAAGGGGCACTGGTGGGCTTCAAAGCATTCCAGAGCCACAGTTCTGCACTATAACCAGTAGACTGCACTGCCTGTCCATGCAACACACTATGTGCTGTGCATCACTGGCGCAGCACTGTGTATCTTACCTTAAGAAATCCAGTTGTTTGAGAAGCGTTGTTTTCTCCCTCTGTAACCCTTCTGTCACTCTGTACACCTCCCTGAAAAAACACACAGGAAGATACTGATTTATTTAGTTAGTTAGTTAGTTAGCTAGTTGAAAGTTGGTGACCGGGAAAGGCACACTGTGCCAAGCCTCAGTTCCAAGTGTGACCCGGTGGAAGAGTATAGGGGTTGTAAAATATATATCATAGACACGACACACAGTTGCAGTAAAGTGGAATCACAGAGCACGAGTTACTGTAGGAGTAAGTGCAAAATGAGCAATCAAAGTAGCAGAAGATGGCCCTTAAAATGGGTTAAACAAGTACTCATGTCCCAGGGCCCCACAGAATGTCACACTTTGGTCAGATGTCACTCATCTGTGAAATGAAACTGCAGGCACCAATCCAATCAACTGCTTGTTTGATATAAAATGTGTTTACAATAAAATACGAAAGACTCTGTTTAAAAAATATAAATAAAACTGAAGATACATAAATACATATGCAAAATTACATCAGTCCCACTGTATGCTGCTTCTCTATTTATTTATGTGACACCTATGGGCTCACACAGTTAATTAATGAACCAACAAGACTAAATGCAAGGAATAGTAGCAACAGTACTCTACTTGACATCATGCTAGTGAGTAAACCACATCTATTCACACATGCTGGAGTGCTCCTATGCGACATAAGTGACCACTGCCCCATCGCAGGGGTATGATCCAACACCATTAAAACAGATCCTGCAAAATTCCTCATGAGGAGATCCAAGAAAAACATCAATATTGAAGGATATCTGCATGATCTAGCCTACTGTCCACACTGGCAAGAGTTTTATCTTGCACATTCTGTAGAAAAAGCTCAGCAGGTGCTAAATAACATTATAATAAATGCCCTTAACACCCATGCCCCAATCTCTAGTATCCGAATAAAAAACAAATCCTGTCATTGGTTTTCAGCTGACCTCAAAGCTGCACTGCTGGAGAGAGATAAACTTTGGAAAGTAGCAAGAAAAACTAAGAATATCATGGACTGGATGATTTTTAGGAAAGCCAGGAATAAATGCACCAGGAAAGTTAGGGATGCAAAGGCTGCCTACTACCTGGCCGAGCTCGACTCCTCCTACCATAATACTGCTAGATTTTGGGGCACCATCAAGGGTATGATGGGCAGAATGTTAACAACCCCTTCCAACCCATTTACACAGTAACTATGGCCCCATTACTGGCACATTGGAAATCCTGGATGCATTCAACAACCACTTCACAACAGCTGGCCTTGCCTTTGACTCCTCCCCAGCTAACCTATTAAGGGATCATTTAAGCTCCCACTATACTGGTGAACAAAGAGTTGACTCCTCCTTTAGCTTCAAACCTATACTATTGAAACAAGTTGAGGATCTATTATGGCATCTAGATACAAAAAGTGCAGGAGCAGATCTTCTGGACCCATTCTTTCTAAAGATTCGTGTCGTAGCTTGCAGTCCCCTAACTCACCTCTTTAACCTTTCTAAACTCTGGCTCTATTTCATGTGGAGACTGGCCAAGTAGTCCCCTTCTAAAATCAGGGGACCCTATGGATCTAAACTACAGGCCCATTTCCATCCTACCTGTATTTATCCAAGATGCTGGAGAAATTAGTGAGTATTCAGTTAAGGAATATCTGGACAATGCTAATCTATTAAATCCAGCTCAATCTGGATTCAGGGCCAAACATAGCACTATCACTGCATTAGCCAAGGTCACCAATGATTAGCAAACCGAACTGGATAAAAAAAACAATGTCTGTGCAGTATTCCTGGACCTGAGCAAAGCATTCGACACTGTGGACCATGAACTGCTACTCTCATCCCTACACTCCATTGGCCTAGATCCATCCTCCCTTAAGTGGTTCAGATGCTACCTCTCCGGTAGATCACAGCAGGTAAAAGCTGAAGGTGACCTCTCCTCATTAAAACCACTGTCAAGAGAGTCCCCAAGGCTCTATTCTGGTCCTATCCTTTTGCCATTTATATAAATAAAATTGATTCAACCCTTACCAAGTCCTCAGTACATCTCTTTTGCTGATGACACTGTACTGTATGTCAGCAACCCTTCACCTAAAGTTGCTCATGAAATCCTACAAGCAGAATTCTCCCTGTTACAACATCAGCTTCTAGAGAAAAGCTTCTGCTAAATGCAAAGAAAACCAAACAATGATGTTCACAACCAAAACTCCACCAACACATCCTCTTCAATCAGTCTCCCCAGATATGCACTATACTTGGAGAAAATCTGGAGTATGTTGAACATTTCAAATACCTAGGTGTGTGGATTGACAACAGACTTGACTTTACTCAGCATCTAGGACAACTGCTGAAAAAGCTTCGCCTAAGGCTTGGCCTCTTCTACAGATTAAACCCTTCCTTAATAGAGATTCAAAGATGAGATTAGTCAGGCCATCTTTCTTATCAGTCATTAGACAGGACTTCCTCTATAGTCACTGTCCCCTCCCTACCTTCAAAAGTTGGATACCTTATACCATAGAGCAATAAGGTTCATTACAGACCTGCCATATAATACTCACCATTGTTCTCTCTATGATGCAGTTGGATGGGTTTCCCTTCATGTCAGGAGGAGCAGAAATGCAGCTCTATGGATCTACAGAGCTTTATCAAAAAAACTCCCAAGATATATCCTGGACTGCTTCAACCTGACCACTCCCAGCTCCTATGCCCTAAGAAGCAACAATATCATCCTGCTCAAATTGCCCAAAGTCAACACCAAAATAGGGAGGGCAGCAATCAGCTATTCTCTAGCCATAGCATGGAACACCCTACAAAAATCCCTAAAACTGTCCATTATCATTCCATTTACATCCTTCAAGCAGCACTGTACAGCCTTCTTCACAGAGAAATGACTTGGTCTGCTGGCCAAGGCACCTAGCTTCACCTGAGCTCTTTCCTTCTAAGACTGCTTGAAAGGCAGAGTAGAGAAACTTACCAGAGCAAGGGAAAAGGATTAAGACTTAGTTTGGCTAAGCAGATTTACTGTGTGGTGGTGTTTTTATTTTTTACTCACAGAGATTGCTACTGTTTGTTGCTAACATTTCATTGCTTTATTTTTTCTGATTCAAATTGTTGTTGCTGGTATACCTTCTTCTGCATTATTACAAGGTGTGCCTACAGGTGGTGCTAACAGATTACCTGTAATCTTCTATTCAAATTGTCTTTTGCAAGGTATATCTTCTGTTTCTGCTTTATTTTTCTGAATAAAGTGTTTCTTACAGCGTATATCTTCTCTGAAATTATTACAGGTGGTGCTTTATAGGTTTTACAGTTTTATCTAACATTAGGATACGCTTTCAGGGTTACTGCATTTGTTGTTGACTGATTGTTTCTGCTCTTACCTCATTGTTCTTTCGTCCGTGGTTCTTCTTTTTAGGCAGGAAGAGGCCCAGCCAACCACCCCCTACACTCCTTTTATAAGGTACCACAGTTGTGACATTTCCTGTGGCAGAGCAGGAAGGGGCGGATCAGTGGGGCCTCACAAGAATCATCTCATTTACAGGACTTTAGTAATTTAACTTCCCATAACAAGTTCGAACAAAGCACAATTAAACCCTTACTTGCATTTTTTCCTTTTTTTTTTTCCTTCTAATTACTCTGACTAGGTTACAAACCCAGCAACTTATTTGGAATGGATTTCATTAACTGCAGAGTACTGTGGAACAATTTTCAGAAGGACAGTCTTACAGGATTTAGGACACTGTCCCACATGCTGGGCCTTTGGAGATCTTAGGCTCAGCTCCGGCAGCATGGGCAGAGGTTGCACGCCTCAAATTTCATATTGAAGAGAAATACATTATAAGAACCACCCCCATTTCCCAGCATCCAACAGAAAAACCTCGGATCAAGAGGGTAGTTGGTCCAGGAGGTTGGCAGGTGGTTAGAAGGAGCAAATCAGGTGCCCATCATCTCTCTGCTCAACACATTACCTCAAAACCATATAAACACTACAAACAGGTATCTGCCTCTATCTCTGAAATCAAATAAAGAGGCAGAAGACACTGCAAAGCAGGACACTGTGGCACAGGAGCTAGCACAACAAAACTCACCCAAATCAGGAACCAAAACAAAACAAGCACAAAGGAAATCCAAAAACTTGATCATAGGGACTCCATGATTCGGGAGTTGATACCCATCTCAGCCAGGGTGATCGCAGATGTCTCCCAGGTACATCAGCATGGAGAGACACTGACCGCTTATAAAATTGTTCACAAAGCAGGAGAAAACATTGATGTCCTAGTACACATAGGGACTAATGATCTGCCAGCCCGGTCAGTTGTGGAGACCAAGGAACACCTGACTAGGCTGGTGACAAACTATCATCTATTTCGTCCGGCATCTCCTTCTCTGAGATCCTGCCAGTCTGGGAGAGGGGAGAAGATGGACGGAAGGTCAGAGAAGGGAAGGGGAGCTAAACACGTGGCTCAAGGGCTGGTGCCAGGAAAAAGGACACAGATTTGTAGGAACTGGCAACAGTTCTGGGAGGCGAAAGTTCTTTAAATTTGATGGACTGCATCTGACTAAAGAGAGTCAGTGCATTGGGGCAGAAGTTTGGCGTCTTTGCAGAATATTTAAACTAGCAAATGGGGAGAGGGCAGCACCCATAAGTCGAATGGAAGAACACCCTCCCCTCAGCTGGTGGTCAAACAGGAATTCAGCATGATTTGCGTTCATTGCATCACCAGGTAAGAAAAAGGTTTGTCTCCCATCTGACGCGGTGAGGGTAGGCAAACTTCACTCAACAACTAACACACCAAAATCTGGCCAATGGAAAATCATGTACACAAATGCTCAGCCTGGGAAATAAGATCACAGACCTGCAGGCAATAATGTCAGAGGCTAAACTGGACATAGTAGCAATTAGTGAGACATGGTTTACCAGTAACCACACTCAGGAGACTTCAGTACCTGGCTATGTATTGTTCAGAAGAGACTGAGGTGCAAAAAGTGGGGTGGAGTGGCCCTGTATGTTAATGAAAATATCAAAGCTACAGAAATTCAGAATACACATAAGGAGCCAGAAGAACTGTGGGTCACCCTGGAAACAGGAAATGGGACAGCCATAAGAACTGGGGTTGTCTACAGGCCCCAGACCAGAGGGAAGACATAGACACATTACTGTTAGAAGATATACAAAACATGACAGCTAAAGGAGGTTCTGATAATGGAGACTTCAACATGCGGTACAGATTGGTCAATACCAGCAGGAACATCTGCCAGAACTAGACTCATAGTGGATTCCCTGCAGGGGAGGGCCTCAAACAACTGGTACAACCCCCACACAAGGGCAGGGCTATCCTAGATCTAGTACTGACTAACAAAGAAGGATCACAGATCTCTCCAGGTAGAAGGTCACCTGAGGCCAGTGACCATCACATGGTATGGTTCAATTTGGCTACTACATCTAAATCATCCCATTCCAAGGCAAATAATATGGACTTCAGAGGAGCTGCTTTGATAAGATGGCCAACAGAGTTAAGCTAGCCCTGGCAAAAAGAAACACAGGTGAGGGTACAGGCAAAGTGGGCAAGCATTAAGGATGCAATACTACAACAACATCCCATTGTGTTAGACAGAAAAGTGCAAAGAAGAAGGAAACCACTTTGGTTCTCAAATACAGTAGAAAAGGTCAGAGCTAAAAGGCTGGCTTCAGGAAATATAAGGAACACAGCGGGATGAAGATAGGGAGGCATACCAACTGCCCTAGGAAGCAGGTAAGGCAGTAAGGCAGGCAAAGTCCAAACTGAGGAAACACTAGCACGAACAGTAAAAGAAGGTGACAAGACTTTCTATAGATACATTAGTGAAAGGAGAAAGTCCAGAGGGGGGTATTGCTAAACTTAATGGAAAAAGGGACATGTGAGAGGAGGACCCTGTAAAGGCATCTATCCTAAATAGATACTTTGCTCAGTATTTACTGAAGAGAAGGTAGGCAGGGCCCACAGCTCAGCATCATGGACACAGGGGGAGGAGGTCAGCACTCTCCTTCACAAAAGAAAGGGTCCTACTAGAGCTTGCTAAGCCTCAGGGTGGATAAGGCAATGGGACCTGATGGCATACATCCCAGGGTACTTAAGGAGCTAAGGAGGAACTAGCAGAGCCATTAGCAGAATTGTTTAGTGAGTCTCTGAGCACAGGAGAGGTCCCAGAAGACTGGAGAAGGGCTCATGTGGATCCCGCCTCCACAAGAGTGGTAGCAGGGAGGAGGCGGAACTACAGACTGGTCAGTCTTACCTCAGTAGTGGGCAAGATTATGGAGGCACTCCTTAAGGAAAGGATAGTGCAACACCTGGAATCCATAAGGGCTAGGATCCAATACAGCATGGGTTTAAAAGGAAGGTCCTGTCAAACTAATCTCATAGATTTCTTTGACTGGGTAAACAGAGAGTGGTGGACCAAGGGGAGCAGTTGATGTCGTCTACCTTTGACTTCAGCAAAGCTTTTGACACTGTTCCACATAGAAGATTGATAAATAAGCTGGGTAGGCTCGGGTGGGTCAGAAGTTGGTCAGCTGGGTGGCAAACTGGTTGTGGGCAGAAAACAGAGAGTGGTGGTAAATGGTATACAGTCAGAAGAGATGCAAGTCAAGTGGGGTACCTCAGGGATCAGTCCTGGGGCCAGTCCTCTTCAACATCTTCATTAGTGACCTTGCAGATGGATTAGAGGGTAAGGCTTGTCTGTTTGCAGATGACACCAAGATCTGCAACAGAGTAGATGATCCAGATGGGGTGGGCAGAATGAGAAGAGATCTGGATAAACTAGCAGAATGGTCAGAAGAGTGGCAACTGGGATTTAATGCAAAGAAGTGCAAAATCATGCACATAGGGAAGAGAAACCCTGAAGCCACCTATAGGCTGGGAGGGGAGTTGCTAGCAGTAACAAAGGAAGAAAGAGACTTGGGCACCATCATCACTGATGACCTAAAATCATCCAAGCAGACCTCTAAAGCAGTAGGGTGAGGCTAGGGGTGTTGGGGTGTATTAATAGGGGTATCACAAGTCGTAAGGGAGGTATTAATCCTCTGTACAAGACACTGGTTAGGGCCCATCTGGAGTACTGCGTGCAGTATTGGAGCCACACCTTCACAAGGACATTAACCAAATTGAGGCAGTCCAGAGAAGGGCAACCAAAATGGTGCAGGGACTGCATCAGAAGACATATGAGGACAGATTAGCGGAGCTCAATATGTATACCCTTGAGCAAAGGAGGGAGAGAGGTGATATGATCGAGGCATTCAAACACCTTAAGGCATAAACAAGGTGAAAAGTCTAACATGTTTAAATATAAGAAAAATAGCAGGACAAGAGGACACAGCATGAGATTAGAGGAGCGATTAAGGGGAATGTGAAATTCTTTTCACAGAAAGGGTGGTGGATGCATGGAATGGCTTACCACAAGAAGTGGTGGCTATGAATACAGTGCAGGGCTTCAAACAGGCATGGGATAGGCATAAGGGAGCAATACAAATGACTATGAATAGATAGGTCACTGACAGAGCAAAGGCCGATGGCACATCTATAAGGTAGAAAAAGAAAAGGGCAGACTGGATGAGCCTTGTGGTCCTTATCTGCCGTCAACTTCTATGTTTCTATGTTTCTAAATGCAGTTGCTACCGCTAGAGATAGAATAGTCATCCCACAAAACCATATTCCAATCACATATGGCATATTCCTTCCAGCCAGACACCGCCAGTATATGGCACCCAATATTCCCTTCACCATCCTTGTACTCATTATGTGAGTGGCTGTCATGGCCCTCATTGTGATATATATGTACTGTACATATTGTAGATGTTAGTTTAACTTTCTCTTGCCAAGCTTTAACATGGGAATTCTCTGTATATTATTGTGTTATAAATAACATTTTCTTTTTTCTGTATGTATAACTGTCTCATAAGTATGTGATGTAATTGCTGTGCACCTACTTGAACCTTGACCTTATCAGGCCCATCTTGTAAATGAGCCTTGCTCAATGATGATCACCTGAATAAATAAAGATTTGATTGATTGATTGATTGATTGATTGATTTATTGCCCTAAAATAATATTCAGGTGTATAAATTGTTCAGATTCAGAGTTCATAAACTGGTTGATACCTTGTGGAATGCTGCTGTCTAACCTGCATCTGAAAGTTAGACATTATCACATGAAAACTGCAGTACATCAGCACGGCTTATCATGACTATACCATTACATTACATCGGCACAGTGTATCATGACCTACCATTACATCGGCACAATGTATCATGACCTACCATTACATCGGCACAATGTCTCATGGCCTTAGCATTACAACAGCACAAAGTACCATGGCCCTAACATTACATCAGCACAACGTATCATAGCCCTAGCATTATATCAGCACAACGTATCACAGCCCTAGCATTACATCAGCACAACGCATCACAGCCCTAGCATTACATCAGCACAATGTATTGTGGCCCTAGCATTGCATCAGCACAACGTTTCACAGCCCTAGCATTACATCAGCACAATGTATCACAGCCCTAGCATTACATCAGCACAACGTATCATGGCCCTAGCATTACATCAGCACAACGTATCACAGCCCTAGCATTACATCAGCACAATGTATCACAGCCCTAGCATTACATCAGCACAATGTATCACAGCCCTAGCATTACATCAGCACAACGTATCATGGCCCTAGCATTACATCAGCACACTGTATTGTGGCCCTAGCATTACATCAGCACAATGTATTGTGGCCCTAGCATTACATCAGCACAATGTATTGTGGCCCTAGCATTACATCAGCACAATATACCATGGTCCTACCATTACATTAGCACAATGTACCATGGCCCTGACATTACATTAGTACAACATGCTATGACCCTACCATTACATCAGCACAGTGTACCGTGACCCCCCTATTTCATTAGCACAATGTACCATGACCCTACCATTACATTAGCACAACATGCCATGACCCTACCATTTCATTAGCACAATGTACCATAGCCCTACAATTACACTAGCACACTATACCATGGCTGTACCATTGCATCAGCACAATGTACCATAATCCCACCATTACATAGAATCATAGAATCATAGACACTTGACAGCAGAAAAGAACCACACTGGCCCACCTAGTCTGCCCTCTTTTTTCACCTACACCTCTCCCTCCCTCCCTGACAGCCCCCACCCTCCCTCCATACTCAGCTCCATATTCTTGTCCCATGCCTCTTGAATTCTTCCACCAATTTAGCCACCACCACTTCATCTGGTAGTCTGTTCCAGGGCTCCACCACCCTCACTGTGAAGAAACGCCCTCTCACATTGTACCTGTATCTTTTTCCATGCAGTCTGAGGCTGTGCCTTCTAGTTCTGGCCCCCTCCTTCCTCTAAAGTAAACCCTCGTCTCCCACTTTATTGAGCCCCTTTATGTATTTTAAAGTTCCAATTATGTCTCCCCTTTCCCTCATCTCCAGTGTGTATAGATCCAGCTCCTTACACCTCTGTTCATATGTCTTTCCCTGTATACCCTGTACCATCTTGGTTGCCCTTCTCAGAACACTCTCCCAATGCATCTATATCCTTGTGGAGATTTGGTCTCCAGAACTGAACCCTGCAGTCCAGGTGCAGCCTCACCATGGCTTTGTAAAAGGGCAATATTACCCCCCTCCTTCTGCTAGTAATGCCCCTGCCTATGCATGCCAACATTCCACTGGCTATTCCCGCCACCCTGCTACATTGGATTCCTACCTTAAGGTTCGAGGAGACTATGATCACCAGATCCCTCTCCTGTTCTGTTACTTTGATTTCCTCACAACCTGGGGTGTGTTCCCTGCTCTACTGTTCCATCTACCCAAGTGCATCACAGCACATTTCTTGGCATTAAATTTCAGCTGCCACGTCCCAGACCACTTCTCAAGGGTCTTTAAGTCCTCTCTCATGTCCTCCACCCCCCCCCGGGGTATTCACCCTATTGCATATTTTTGTATCATCAGCAAATAGGGACACCCTCCCCTCAAACACTCTGCAATATCACTGATGTAGATGTTGAAGAGAAGTGGACCCAAAACTGTCTCCTGTGGCACTCCACTCTTCATCCTCACTGTTCCGGAGTGCACCCCCATTTAGCACCACCCTGTGAGTTCTTCCTGCCAGCCAAGCCTCCACCCAGCTTGTTACCACCAACCCAAACGCTTTTTATATTATGGGGAGGATGGTGAAGGCCTTACAGAGTCCAGATGAGCCACGTTCACTGCCCCCCCCCGGTCAGTCTCCATCACCCAATCAAAGAACTCAATTAGGTTTGTCTGGCAAGACTTCCCCTTCATGAAGCCATGCTGTCTGCTGTCCTGCAAGCCACTCTCCTCCAGGTAATCCACCACCTTCTCCTTGATTAATGTCTTCATTACCTTCCCCACCACTGACGTGAGGCTGACAGTTCGGTAGTTCTCCTGCAACTCATTACTACCTCCCTTGTGTAAAGACACTACCTCCACCCTCTTCCAGTCATCTTGCATGCTCCTCGTATCCAGGGATAAGTCAAAAAGCCTTGTCAAGGGTGCAGTCAACTCCCCCTTCAATTCCCTGATCACCTTGGGGTGTAACCCATCGGGCCACACTGCCTTGTCCACCCTCAGTCTATCTAGCTCTGCCCTAACCCTATACACAGTGAATGGGCTGAGATTCACCCATTGGCCCTCCTTCTTCGACTTTGGCTCAGGTCCCTACCATCCTCCTCCTCCATCTCCATGAATACCAAGCTAAAATACTTATTTAATAACTCTGCTTTTTCACAGTCCCTCCCTCCCCCATCAGCCTAGAAATCACCTGTCTTGCCCTCCTCCTCTCCCTCATATATCTGACAAAAGATTTAGCCCCATCTTAGGGGGCTTTTTTGCTATTTTCTCCTCAGTGTCTGCACGATTACTATGACACACAGTTACACAATTAGTGCAATGTACCATGACCCTACCATTGCATCAGCACAATGTACCATGGCCCTACCATTGCATCAGCACAATGTACCATGACCCTACCATTGCATCAGCACAATGTACCATGGCCCTACCATTGCATCAGCACAATGTACCATGGCCCTACCATTGCATCAGCACAATGTACCATGGCCCTACCATTGTATCAGCACAATGTACCATGGCCCTACCATTGTATCAGCACAACGTACCATGACCCTACCATTGTATCAGCACAATATACCATGACCCCACCATTGCATCAGCATAACGTACCATGGCCCTACCATTGTATCAGCACAATCTACCATGGCCCTACCATTGTATCAGCACAACGTACCATGACCCTACCATTGCATCAGCACAATGTACCATGACCCCACCATTGCATCAGCATAACGTACCATGACCCCTACCATTGTATCAGCACAATCTACCATGGCCCTACCATTGCATCAGCACAATGTACCATGGCCCTACCATTGCATCAGCACAATGTACCATGGCCCTACCATTGCATCAGCACAATGTACCATGACCCTACCATTGCATCAGCACAATATACCATGACCTTACCATTGCATCAGCACAATGTACCATGACCCCACCATTGCATCAGCATAACAAACCATGACCCTACCATTGCATCAGCACAATGTACCATGACCCTACCATTGCATCAGCACACTATACCATGACCCTACCATTGCATCAGCACAATGTACCATGGCCCTACTATTGCATCAGCATAACGTACCATGACCCTACCATTGCATCAGCACAATGTACCATGACCCTACCATTGTATCAGCACAATGTACCATAGCCCTACCACTGCATCAGCATAACATACCATGACCCTACCATTGCATCAGCACAATGTACCATGGCCCTACCATTGCACCAGCACACTACACCATGACCCTACCATTGCATCAGCTCACTATACCATGACCCTACCATTGCATCAGCACAATGTACAATGACCCTACCATTGCATCAGCACACTAAACCATGGCCCTACCATTGCATCAGCACAATGTACCATAACCCTACCATTGCATCAGCACAATGTACCATGGCCCTACCATTGCATTAGCATAACATACCATGACCCTACCATTGCATCAGCACAATGTACCATGACCCTACCATTGCATCAGCACAATGTACCATGGCCCTACCATTGCATCAGCACACTATACCATGACCCTACCATTGCATCAGCATAACGTACCATGACCCTACCATTGCATCAGCACAATGTACCATGACCCTACCATTGTATCAGCACAATGTACCATGACCCCACCATTGTATCAGCACAATATACCATGACCCTACCATTGTATCAGCACAATGTACCATAGCCCTACCACTGCATCAGCATAACATACCATGACCCTACCATTGCATCAGCACAATGTACCATGGCCCTACCATTGCATCAGCACACTATACCATGACCCTACCATTGCATCAGCTCACTATACCATGACCCTACCATTGCATCAGCACAATGTACAATGACCCTACCATTGCATCAGCACAATGTACCATGACCCTACCATTGCATCAGCACAATGTACCATGGCCCTACCATTGCATCAGCACACTATACCATGACCCTACCATTGCATCAGCATAACGTACCATGACCCTACCATTGCATTAGCACAATGTACCATGACCCTACCATTGTATCAGCACAATGTACCATGACCCCACCATTGTATCAGCACAATATACCATGACCCTACCATTGCAACAGCACAATGTACCATGGCCCTAACATTGCATCAGCACAATGTACCATGACCCTACCATTTCATCAGCACAATGTACCATGGCCCTCCCATTGCATCAGCACAATGTACTATGACCCTACCATTGCATCAGCACAATGTACCATGACCCTACCATTGCATCAGCAAACTTAACCATGACCCTACCATTGCATCACCACAATGTACCATGGCTCTATCATTGCATCAGCACACTGTACCATGACCCTACCATTGCATCAGCACACTATACCATGACCCTACCATTGCATCAGCACAATGTACCATGGCCCTACCATTGCATCAGCACAATGTACCATGACCCTACCATTGCATCAGCACAATGTACCATGGCCCTACCATTGCATCAGCACAATGTACCATGACCCTACCATTGCATCAGCACAATGTACCATGACCCAACCATTGCATCAGCACAATATACCATGACCCTACCATTGCATCAGCACAATGTACCATGACCCTACCATTGTATCAGCACAATGTACCATGGCCCTACCATTGTATCAGCACAATGTACCATGGCCCTACCATTGTATTAGCACAATGTACCATGGCCCTACCATTGTATCAACACAATGTACCATGGCCCTACCATTGCATCAGCACAATGTACCATGACCCTACCATTGTATCAGCACAATGTACCATGGCCCTACCATTGCATCAACACAATGTACCATGACCCTACCATTGTATCAGCACAATATACCATGACCCTACCATTGCATCAGCACAATGTACCATGACCCTACCATTGTATCAGCACAATGTACCATGGCCCTACCATTGTATCAACACAATGTACCATGGCCCTACCATTGTATTAGCACAATGTACCATGGCCCTACCATTGTATCAACACAATGTACCATGGCCCTACCATTGCATCAGCACAATGTACCATGACCCTACCATTGTATCAGCACAATGTACCATGGCCCTACCATTGCATCAGCACAACGTACCATGACCCTACCATTGCATCAGCACAATGTACCATACCCTACCATTGCATCAGCACAATGTACCATGACCCTACCATTGCATCAGCACAATGTACCATGACCCTACCATTGCATCAGCACAATGTACCATGACCCTACCATTGTATCAGCACAATGTACCATGACCCTACCATTGCATCAGCACAATGTACCATGACCCTACCATTGCATCAGCACAATGTACCATGACCCTACCATTGCATCAGCACAATGTACCATGGCCCTACCATTGCATCAGCACAATGTACCATGACCCTACCATTGCATCAGCACAATGTACCATGACCCTACCATTGCATCAGCACAATGTACCATGACCCTACCATTGCATCACCACAATGTACCTATGCCCTACCATTGCATCAGCACAATGTACCATGACCCTACCATTGCATCAGACACATGTACCATGACCCTACCATTGCATCAGCACACTGTACCATGACCCTACCATTGCATCAGCACAATGTACCATGACCCTACCATTGCATCAGCACAATGTACCATGGCCCTACCATTGCATCAGCACAATATACCATGACCCTACCATTGCATCAGCACAATGTACCATGACCCTACCATTGCATCAGCACAATGTACCATGACCCTACCATTGCATCAGCACAATGTACCATGACCCTACCATTGCATCAGCACAATGTACCATGACCCTACCATTGCATCAGCACAATGTACCATGACCCTACCATTGCATCAGCACAATGTACCATGACCCTACCATTGCATCAGCACAATATACCATGACCCTACCATTGCATCAGCACAATGTACCATGACCCTACCATTGCATCAGCACAATGTACCATGACCCTACCATTGCATCAGCACAATATACCATGATCCTACCATTGCATCAGCACAATGTACCATGACCCTACCATTGTATCAGCACAATATACCATGACCCTACCATTGCATCAGCACAATGTACCATGACCCTACCATTGTATCAGCACAACGTACTATGACCCTACCATTGTATCAGCACAATGTACCATGGCCCTACCATTGTATCAGCACAATGTACCATGACCCTTCCATTGTATCAGCACAATATACCATGATCCTACCATTGCATCAGCACAATGTACCATGACCCTACCATTGTATCAGCACAACGTACCATGACCCTACCATTGTATCAGCACAATGTACCGTGGTCCTACCATTGTATCAGCACAATATACCATGAGCCTACCATTGCATCAACAACAAGCTCACTTTGCTCCCACACCAATGTCACCAATATACATATTAAAGAGAACTGGTCTCAGGACAGCCTTGTGGTACTTCCCTCGTAACCCATCTGACATCAGAGAATTTACAATTCTGGTCCACTGTCTGTGTTCTATTTGAAACCAATTCATAACAGACCTATTTATTCCTTCTTTTGTTTTATATTGCCCACCTTCTGTATAAGCCCCTGCCCCTATGTGATGTCTGGGTACAAAATGTCAACGACCAGGCCCATAATTACCAGGCCCATAACTACCATCTGTCTCAAGTTCATTTGGCATGACCCGCACCTAGTAAAAGCATGCTGATTTCTGTCTGATAGGCTGTTTTCCTCTAGGAAGTCAGCTATCTGCTCCTCTACAATTGACTCTGGAAGCTTGTCCACTATTCACATCTAACTTTTTGGTCTATAGCTACCTGGGTTTTCCCTCTACCACTCTTGCACAGGGGGACAACATAAGCTACCCTCTAATCTCCCAGTACCTCACCCTTAGCCAGTGATACAATAAACAGGTTGGCTAGAAGGGTTTACAGAGCCTGACTTATCTTCTTCATCACCCCTGGATGCAGCCTATATGGCCCTGGTGACTTGTTTATCTTCAGGTCCTGCAGACCCTTCTGTGCCCTCTCCCTAGATACATACTCTATCTCCAATATGTTGCTATTGGTACCCTTGAATCTGACCTTGTTGTTCGAAATCGGGCCTGTACCCTCCACTTGGACCACAGAACTAAAGCACTCATAATATTTTATAGTATATGGTTAGGGCTTATTGTGAATGGAAAGCAGCCCCTTCAAAAACATTGTTGTGCACGTCTGAAATTGTTGTGGACATTCTGAAGATGTTCTTGTCCATGGTGTCATTAACTCAGCTGTGTTTCCCCCTCATGCTCACTCCTGCTACTTTCATTTTCTCCACTCCACCCACTCACACATACAGTGTTGTTCCCCCCCATACACACTCCCGCCGCCTCCACTTTCACGTTCACAGCAACGCTCTGCTCAATCACACAGGGATAACAAACTCACAAAAAAGTCTGAAATCATATACTATAACAAATAAAATATGGACAATCATACTAAACTCGCCCTGTGTGCCCATCTCAGGGTGAGATAACAGCATGGACCTCTCTATTATCAGGCTCAACCCCTCAATAGAAACACAAGTTCGTTGTGTATGGTCACCCATACATTATTTCTTAGACCTTGTTTTCTTCTTCTATGCTTGTTCCATTAAATTGTTTTTGACTCCCTGCACTGTCCTTAGTTGTGTGCTCACTGTCGCCTTCCCTGTGATAGCCTTGCTTTTTCCAACTTATCTTTATGTACAGCCCTGTCTCAGTCTGATCTCCGTCGTAAATCCTAAAAGCTTTTTTGTTTGTCCTGAATTCGCACTCTCATCTGCTTGTTTAGGCAAAGCAGTTTCTTTTTTTTTCACAAGCTTAGGGAGCTATCATAATTGTTCTTTAATCAGGTTTCACTTTTTCTCTGCTTCTCTATTTTGTTTAGGTCTTTCAGCTGATCTTATTAACTTGGCTGGCAGTATAGCATGGAGGTTAGAAGAATGAGCTTGGTAGATCCAGCAGACGTGTTTGATTCCCACAACCTTCACTTGCATGCTGTGTGACATTGAGCAAGTCATTTAACTTCCCCAGTGTTTCTGGGTCACCTTTGAAAATGGGCACTTACGCCTAGTGGACCTACCCTGTTACCAAAGAATTAACTTAAGTCTGACCTGTCCACTTTCTGAAGTTGGGGACCACAGTGTTGGATGTCAGTAACTCAGATGGCTCAACTGTGTAATTCAATTACTTGAATTTTTTAACAGTGTTGTGACTGCTCTGTCAGATGGGGTCCTCTGTCATGATATTCCTGATAATATCCTGGTTGGAAATTGCCAGGTTCAAAATTGGTTTCCTCTGCTTGATTCTAATGCCCACTGTGGGAAAAGATGTCATACATTACTTCTGTAACTTCTTTGTTTTTCATCCTATGTTTCAACTCCTGCACCTACCAGTCTTCACACAACAAGGAGGGGTACGTTATGCCGATGGGGATTGGGCACCCCCGTCAGCACACAACAACGGGGTGGTCGATTATGCCAATGGGGATTGGGCACCCCCGTCAGCACACAACGGGGTGGTTGATTATGCCGATGGGGATTGGGCACCCCCGTCAGCACACAACAATGGGGTGGTTGATTATGCCGATGGGGATTGGGCACCCCCGTCAGCAAACAACAATGGGGTGGTTGATTATGCCGATGGGGATTGGGCACCCCCGTCAGCACACAACGGGGTGGTCGATTATGCCGATGGGGATTGGGCACCCCCGTCAGCACACAACAACAGGGTGGTCGATTATGCCGATGGGGATTGGGCACCCCCGTCAGCACACAACGGGGTGGTTGATTATGCCGATGGGGATTGGGCACCCCTGTCAGCACACAACAACGGGTGGTTGATTATGCCGATGGGGATTGGGCACCCCGTCAGCACACAACAACGGGTGGTCGATTATGCCGATGGGGATTGGGCACCCCCGTCAGCACACAACAATGGGGTGGTTGATTATACCCGATGGGGATTAGGCGCACCCGATCAGCACACAACGGGGTGATACGATTATGCCGATGAGGATTAGGCACCCGTCAGCACACAACAATGGGGTGGTTGATTATGCCGATGGGGATTGGGCACCCCTGTCAGCACACAACGGGGTGGGATTATGCCGATGGGGATTGGGCACCCCGTCAGCACACAACACGGGTGGTTGATTAAGCCGATGGAGAGTGGGCATCCCCGTCAGCACACAACAAAAGGGGGTGACATTATGCTGATGGGGATTGGACACCCCGTCGTCAGACATGAAAAGTGAGGGGGGAGCCACATTACATACCGCCAACCGGGGAGAGGGGGCTCCATGCGTCGACTTGGCTCCCATCTAGGGCACTGCAGCCAATTGGGATTGGGGCCCCATCGGCAAACAAATGTTGGGAGGGCACCCCTTGGCAGGGAGGGTTAATATTGTTTGTGAACAGGCGGCAAGCCGCCGCCATGTTCACAAACAATATCAGGGCTGCAAGGTCCCACTCTGCAATGACAGGTTGCTCCCTTATTGCAGCGAATGGCTGACGCTGCAATGATGAGGCAGCCCCTGATTGCAGTGGCTATTTTTTCACAAGTTGGTGGCAAGGTTCCAAACTAGTGTCACTGGCTGTGTCCACCATTATTGGTGGACATCACACACGCCCCAGAATGCCGTGCCGGTATTGGCCTCAACAGTGCTGCACCTCCAGAACCTGCTTCAGCACCAAGCTGCCACAATATGTTTCTTGCGCTGCACGCAAGCAAACATAAAACAGGACAATGTATGGACTGCAAGGGAGCTGTATCTGATTGCAGTCATGTTTGCAGCCTTTGACCTATCGTCAGCCAGTCAGGAGCCAGCAGCTATACTGGTGTGAGGATGTGGGATAAAGATGGATGCCAACACCAATCTGGCTTCAGGAGTAGCAATTTATTTTGATCTTAGGAAATAATAATAAGGTGTACTTGCACGACAAATAAAATAAAACAGAAAGTTAAATGAAGGCATTCATTAACAAAGCAAAAGTCCAAGACACTAGAAATAGGCTAGTGCTTACTCTGCTTAAGTCAGCATTCAACTGTTTGCTACAACGCTCTGCTAGACACTGAATTAAACTCTCCTTATATACCTATGCTAAACATGTGACAAGAGAGACTCCTCCCCTAACTTATCAAAATCAGTAAAATGAAGATAGAAGCTTTATTTTCAATACCACAATTGACAGTACCCTTTTTACAGTATTATTATCCATATAGTTTTAGTCAGAAATAATATAACATAAAGAATAGAGAAATACAGACTAGGTCCCAAGTGTAAGCTCCGCCCACCTGATACCTGTCTTACAATTGTGCAAGACAGAGGGCTGGCCTGCTCTATAGAGCTAGGCACAGGTATGAGCAGGGTCTTCCCCTGGGAGGCTATGATGAACAAGATTACACAATTCTGAGTATTACTAGAGGTAAGAACGACAATAGCACATACAAAATATGGGATACTACATTCTTATTCTTTTCATACTTGTGCTTTCTCATTCTTATCAAAGTTTGATCCTTACTTTGATTTTCCAAAGCCGCAGTAGTGTGGGATGGCACCCGTGTAACACTGCGGTAGCAGTAAACAGGGCTATTAACTCCAACTTCGGTCCGGCTCCTAAGCATTGCAGATGCAGTCACAATGATTGCATGCCAGTAGGACGTTCGTTGGAAAAACATTTATTTTGGTTCTGGAAACCTAGTGCTAGTGCTAGCGTTCGCACTGGAGATAGAGGAGCAAGGCAGCTGCAACTGCAGGCTTTGCAACACTCTCAAATGCAAAGCTTTGCTCTCGAGCTCACATTCCAAGCTCTAACTTTCGTATACAATAAACCGGGGAGGGGGAGGTTTCAGTAGAAAACAAGTATTGCAAGCACATTGCCTTAGTGCATTTCTGCAATGCCATCTCACAGGTCTTTCTAAATGGCACAGAACAAAATATACCTTGAACAGCGATTTACAACAAAGGGCTCCCAATTCAGGCTGCAGTCTACGAGATGTGCTTTCTACGTAATGCCTGAAACCAGCTCAAAAGACAGTCCGTTCCTAAGTGGACGTCTACTATATAGAGAACTATGTGGTTCTGCACAAACCCACAACAACAAGACAGTTAAAGCATAGCATAAGACAGTGCAATGCAGGGCTCACCAAGCGAGAGATAATATAGGGATAGCCAGGAACATTGTACAGGTGGCCTGCCTGTGTGTGTGTTTAGATAAGAGTTTAACAGAGAATTCGAGAATAGAGATAGCTCAGTGCTGTTGCAACAGACTGTAATAGTGAAAGAAAAAGAAAATCTCCCATATGTGGCACCTTTGTCACAACTAGAGACTTTTGGGACAGTGTCAAAGACTTGTGGGGGGGAACAGGAACACATGTTGGCGCCTAAACAAGAAGCCTATCAGACGTCGTGGGGGCCTAATGAATATTCATTTTTAAGAGAGACAATTGAATCAGCCAATAAGGAGCTGCCAAGAACTTTCAAAATTCCCGAGACTTTTCAGTCTGGAGTCAGTTCAGTGCGAGCCCCTCCACAGGGAGGGGAGCTCTGGCCTCTTGCCAAGGAGAATGGGCTGCAGTTAGTGCAGCGGGACCCCCTCCATGGGGAGAGTGGCTCTGGCTCCCTGCCAAGAGAAATGTGACTGCAAGAAATTGAAGTGGCTGGCCTGGGTTTGCCAGGCATTATCCCCCAGGGCTAGCATTTATCTGTCCACATTGGCAGAAAGTGTGGGGAAGAAATCCTGAGTTAACTTCAGCTGTGAGAGAGAGATGCAAGAAGTCTGCCTGCAGTTATAAGAGAGCTGCAAGAATGCTTCTGCCTCAGCAGTGAGAGTGCTGATGAAATCTGTGACTTCAGTTAACGGAAAGCTGCATGCTAAACATGAGTGAGCAAACTTCTACTCAAAAGTACAAGTGACTCGTCTGTCTGCACCCTGCGTATGATCAGCGCCTTGTATAGGGTGGACATCTGTCTGCACCCTGCGTATAATCAGCGCCTTGTATAGGGTGGACATCTGTCTGCACCCCGCGTGATCAGCTCCTCTGTATAGGGTGGACATCTGTCTGCACCCTGCGTATGATCAGCGCCTTGTATAGGGTGGACATCTGTCTGCAGGAGTGACCTTGTATGGTCCTGTAACAGGAATGCTTGATGTGACTGTGAAAGTGCGCCTACAAGAATGGAAGGAAAGTTTCCTGAGGTCGGAACTTTGCCTGAAGTTGCTTGTGAGGAATGTAAAGTTCAACTGGAGTGGCCAAACTGCCAGCTTGCCAAAAGGAACTGATCAATTGTTATTCTGCTTGCGAGAAGCTTGAGAAAGGAAAGTGAATTTAAAGTGGAAGGGCCATGGTTGCCTCGCTGGCAGCATGGTTGAAACCTCGGCCTAAATAATTGCAATGCAATGTGTAAAAGAGAGAAAAAAAAGAGGAGACTGTGCAAGATTTGGGTCTTCCCTAGCCCAGCAAGATGCAGCCACATTTTTGAGACTGTATCCTGAATGTTAAAAGGACCATGTCTGCTATGATGGCCGAATGGTTGAAGTGACTGTGAGAGTTTAAAGCCACTGAACTGTCTGAATTTAAAAGAGAGACTGTCTTCTAGGTAGGCATGGGAGTCAACCTGGTAGTGTGCCAGCCAAGGCACTGCCATATGCGTTTCCCCCTGAAGGGCATAGCCTAGACATGTGGGTCTGCGGCGTGCTGGCCCTGGTCCCATCCTTGTCTGTTTCCAGAAAGAAACCTGAACGTGACCTCAAGCCCAGAAGAAAGGGGCATCTGCTGAGAAACCGAGAGGAGTGTCAATCTTCTAAAGCTGCAAGAGCCCGCAGTTCAATGAGGGGTCCTGCTGCAGGCCTCACCATGCATCTCAGCCCAGATTCAAGGCACTGCCAAACTGTGTCCACTGTGAATCTTCTAAACCGTGAGTAAGCAGACCTAGCTCAGTGACCAAGAGACTATAAATAGTTGTTGCTGTATTTTTGCCAAGCTCAGTACCTAATTACCAAGGTTCTAAGAGAGAGGATTCACCTGTCTAATGCAGAGTTTAATTTAAAAACAATTGAAAAAAGGAAAATGTTGATTGAAATCTGATTTTTAAGGGCTCCAACGCTGGCCAACCAACTGCACCTTATCAGGCCTGCAACTTAATATTTAGTACTGGGTACCCAGAGGTTTAGAAACTGCAGGGTTCTGTCATAGACTGGGGTCTGGCATCAGTGTGGTCATACAACATGTGTTTAGGATCCATGTAGCTAGACAGATAAAGTGACATATAATTTGGATATATGAGAAGGTTGGTGGGTGGCCAAATATGTTAAAGGGGTTAGAATCTAAAATGCAAAAATGATTATTTTGATTTCCATGCAAAACCAATGCCAGTTTAAAATGCTGCTTGACTTCTAATCCCATTTTACCCATTGGTGCCCTACACCCCTTGTAAATAAATGTTGGTTAACAGTTTTTTATAAATCTAGTGTGTGAGCATATTATTGTAGAGAACTTTTAACTCTGAAATATTGAATTTAGGGGTTTTGGTTATTAATCCATGCATGGGGTGACAATGTGGTATTGTGAGTGGGTACAGCATCCCAGGGAGTCATACCAGTTTCAGACCCACTTATTTATTTATTTATTTATTAAAATCTTGGATTGAATTTTTAAGAGTATACTCTGGGTGGAGGTACTGTGCAATAATGTTATCATGGGGGAAAAACAAGTTTTAATATCAGAATAGGAACCCAGGCCCCTCAACCTTGGTTTGGCCAGCCAGGCAGGGGTAGTACCCCGTTGGGACACTGTGTCCGGGTTACAGCTATGGCTCCTGGGTAGGTGGTGTGGATGTCGTTCTTGGCACTTTTAGTCTCAACCAATGAGCGATCGAAGAATCCTAATGCATATTAATTTCTGTGATGGGCAGCTGTATTGCTCAATGGGGAGTGGAATTTCCCCCTGAGGTGATTGGGAAGAAGACTGCTCATGGCAGACTGTGACTGAGGCTCCGCGAGGAGAGAAGGATGCTGGAGTGAGTGAGAGAGATTTCCGTGGAGTCAGCCTACGGCTTCTATTGCGGCTACAGAGATACCTGCTTAAGCCTTTCTCTATCTGGGACAGCCAGAATCCCAGTTTTCAGCTGAGAGAAGAAAGTCCTGGCCTGGTGAGAATTGCCCTCAGTCAGTACGGGGGCTGGGACTGAGTATCCAGAGTGTGTTTCCAGTGACCAAAATCAGCATCAGAAGAAGCCTGCTGAGTTTCTACAGCATGGGGAGTCAGAAGGTGTAAAAGATTGACGCCAAGGAAGTGTGAAACTCTGCCAAGAGGCTGTCTTCACTGTTGTCTGTGAGTGCATCAAATCTGCCAAAAAACTGTGTCTGTTACTTGTAGAGAGTGCGAGACTGTTTGTACTTCAGAGTGAGAAGGACTGCCCACCAATCAGGAAGGTCTTGGGAGTCAGTCCAGTATTGCCAATGCCAGGCTGTACTGAACATTTACCCCTGAGACTTAGAAGCCTTAATGTGTGGGGTAAGTGTGTGGCCCTGGTCCCCGAGACTGACCTAATCCAGCAACCGTGGAGGAACAGCCTGAAGGTGACAAGTTGCAAGAGCCTACAACCACCTGAAGGGGGCGAGCTGCCAGACTACACAATCAGCCACTATTATCGTCAGCTTTTCCCTTCAAGGCCCCTGCAGCAACTGAGACAGCCAACATCTGTTGATTCTGCTCAGACCCTGTACGGTGAACTTCAGAACTATGAGTAAGCACAGGGCCTGCCCTAAGCTGGGGGAATCAATCCAGCTGTTTATACTTTTCTTATTAGAGTTAAGTGCACCAACGCCAGCCAACATGTAGCAACTTTCACAGGCCTGCACCATTCCTTGTCTGGGTACTCAGTAGACTTGGGGACACTGGTACCAGTGGGGAGGGAGCATTTATTAATGTTGTTGCTGTTGAGGGTGGGTGGAGTTACAGTCATTATCTATTGCTGTGTTCTTTTATTACCAATGATAAACTGTTCTGTTTTTGAATATCCCATTTCACTTTCCCCAACAATAAATCTGTTGTTGTTACTGCATAATCCCATTTGTGAGCATATTATTAGTGATAGCTATTAATTGCATGCATTATAGAGTGTTATGTTGGTATATGGTATTCTGTGGGGGGGGGGTGACTGGAAGGGGGGCTGGGTAGGTACAGCATCCCAGGGGGTTGTACCCTACAAACAAGTGGCCCACTATGCTTACTCTGGCCGGAGGCACCACACTATTATTTTTTCCTATTTGGGACCCCCCCCCCCAATTACCATCATAACAGAGCCCAGGCCCCTCAACGTGGCTGGACTCCAACAGGCAGGGGTAGCAGCCCACTGTGACATGACACCTGGGTTACACTTTAAAGAGGGACTTCCACATTAAGACAAACCAGGCAAAAGACAAAGAAGGGATCCTCATAGCTGGAATCCTCTGAAAAGCTCTTTTTAATGAGGTGTTGGGGTTACCTCAGCCTAGCAGTATTCCTGAAATATCCCTGGCTTACTCTGCCCTATTTTAATACTACACTGCTGCAATTTAAAGGAACCCTGTGATGTCATGCATGGGAAGCTGTACCAGCTGCACTGCGGTTAACACACTCAGGCAGGGATATCCATGGATTTCTGCCAGCTAAAGGTAAGCATGACAACACTGTATTGTGATGGCAATAGAGACATCAGACCCATCATTTTCAACCCTCCTTCTCCACCTTGGTAACTATACCTAGTTTGAGTATGGACACACATCCACGTTTATCAGTTGCAATGTTACCCCAGCTAATGATATGTAACCCCTGTCATAGATTCACTCAGCAGGTCAGGCCCTCTGTTCCCAAAGTGCCAACCTCTGAGCACAGTCTTGTGACCAGTGTAACAGACAAGGTAACCCTCTTGTCTGTTTTTGTGAGTTTGGATCAACCTTTGGTCTCAGTTCTGGAGGGATTCAAACTGTTAACCTCCTGCTAGCATACCCAATGCACAGGCTCAGATATGTCTATCTTTGGGGGCCAGATATCTTTGCCCACGGCTAACCAGGTATTCAGAGATCAACCCTTTAAAACTTTAATAAAGACCTCAGATTTAAAATGCTTCTCTTTCCAGTTTGGTACCACCCTACAAGCTTATGTCTGCTGTCTGCTATAACCATAAATATTTCTTAGCAAAAGAAAGCAATTCAAAGACAGATCAGGTTTGCTCTAAAATCAGAGTTTTACTAAAATGTATAATAATATGTCAAACATACAATACAGAACTCTTATTACACAAGACACACATATCTTTAAACAAAACAAGGTTTAAAACAGTACAATTCCTACAACTATATTTAGATTTTGTCTAGCTTTCTAAATACCTGTTTTCAGTGCTCAGATGTTTTCTTGGTCAGTGTCAGATAAAAAGTGTGTCTCTGTAGTATAAAAGAATAATCTTTACAAGCAGTATTTGCCAACCCCTTTTGGATGACGTCCTCCAGCTCCTCCTCTGTCAAAATATCTAAAAAATATATATTTCTATACAACCACAGGATGTAATTTCAAAGTATTAATTCTGCAACCTTAGCATAACTCAAGTTTAAAATGACACTTTCTTTGATCTCATGCTGTACTCTCCTCACACAGGCTTCATATGAGCATTTACAACTTCTCACCTCTGTGTAATAACCTGTGTTTTTCTTCAACGTCATAAACCTTTTTTTATGATTTTCCCTCTTAACAAAGTTAACTTTTACAACTCTGTAATTAACTCAGAGAAACAGGATCCTTGATTAAAGTCTTCCAGGTAACACATGGTCTCTAAAAACTGAGTGTGTGATACATGCTGTCAGCAGTTCTCTTGGCCTGCATCTGTCAGCTGAAATCTCGGGGGTGAGTGAGGTAATTCCTAGAGCATTTAAATTTTCAGCAGAGACATTAATACATTTTATATTAAAAAAACATAATACAGCACTCAGAACTGGCTGTCTACGTCACAACCTCCAATTCCCTACTCCATCAGGAATCTATCTAGTCCTGTCTTACCTCAACTTACGATATGTAACCCGCAATGCCATTCTCTCTCAGGAATCTGTCTAGTCCTGTGTTACACTACTCATGCTGTGTAACCTTCAATGCCATTCTCCTTCAGGAATCTGTGTAGTCCTGTGTTACCCCTACTCATGCTGTGTAACCTGCGATGCCATTCTGCCTCAGGAATCTGTCTAGTCCTGTGTCACCCCTACTCATGCTGTGCAACCCTCAATGCCATTCTCCTTCAGGAATCTCTCTAGTCCTGTTACCCCGACTCATGCTGTGTAACCCTCAATGTCATTCTTCCTCAGGAATCTGTCTAGTCCTGTGTTACTCTGGCACTAGGTCAAGACAGCAAAATCAAAAAGAGTGCCAGCAACAAATGTTCCACTCTCGGAATGCACTAGCATCGGCACCATACCATTAGGGCGCCATTTGGCAATGTTGCCAACCACTGTTTTTGTGGGAAGGGCTGTGCCCCCCATCCCCCTAACTATTGATACCAACTCTGGGGGGGCAGACCTCAGGGAGGGGGTGGCGAATCCAGATTTTGCCACCCTAATGGCATGGCACTCTAATGCTGGTGCCCTGACTGCCTGCAGTGGTCAACAAACGCCCCGCAAAAACAACACTACCAAAAACAGCCCCATCCCAAAATACCACTGCAAGAAACAGTGTCAATGCTAGCCAACAACTGCTGCTATGGCAAAAATAGACAATATACATTTCTGTTTTGTGGGGGGCTCTGCCCCTGCACCCCCTGAGGTGGGGTGCTCTGCCCCCCACACACCCTGATATTAAAATATCCAACTCCAGGAGGATACATAGGGATGGGAAGAAACTTGGGGGAGGTCTTTGATTTTTGGTACAAATTACTGAAAAAAAAAACAAAAAAAACAGTACAGATGAGGGGAGATGAAAGAACTACTAATTGGGAGATTGGGAACAGAATCCTGGTCTTCTGCTCTGTGCTGCCCAAGCTGCTCATGCCTTAGCTCTCTCTGCCATGGGAGCAACTCCGGCAGCCAGCACACTTTTCATTCCTTTATTGCTTCCTCCCCTGCCTTGATAGCGACAGGGGTAGCAGTAATTAATATGCGCTATCCTACCCCTGTCGCTATCAAGGAAGACATGCTTTTCGAAGCACAGTTGTTACAGTGCTGTATTTGAAGCGCTCTTCTAACCTGTCACCATTACCCCTACTCATGCTGGTAACCTTCAGTGCTATTCTCCCTCAGGTATCTGTCTAGAGCTGTGTTTCCCTTACTCATGCTGTGTAACTTGCAATGTCATTCTCCCTATGGACTCTGTCTACTCCTATGTTACCCCTACTCATGCTGTGTAACCCGCAGTGCTATTCTCTCTCAGGAATCTGTCTAGTCCTGTGTTACCCCCTACTCATGCTGTGTAACCCTCACTGGCATTCTCCCTCAGGAATCTGTCTAGTCCTGTATTACCCTACTCGTGCTGTGTAACCCTCAATGCTGTTCTCCCTCAGGAATCTGTCTAGTCCTGTGTTACACTACTCCTACTGTGTAGCTCTCACTGGCATTCTCCCTCAGGAATCTGTCTAGTCCTGTGTTACCCCCTACTCATGCTGTGTAACCCTCACTGGCATTCTCCCTCAGGAATCTGTCTAGTCCTGTATTACCCCTACTCGTGCTGTGTAACCCTCAATGCTGTTCTCCCTCAGGAATCTGTCTAGTCCTGTGTTACACTACTCCTACTGTGTAGCTCTCACTGGCATTCTCCCTCAGGAATCTGTCTAGTCCTGTGTTACCCCCTACTCATGCTGTGTAACCCTCACTGGCATTCTCCCTCAGGAATCTGTCTAGTCCTGTATTACCCCTACTCGTGCTGTGTAACCCTCAATGCTGTTCTCCCTTAGGAATCTGTCTAGTCCTGTGTTACACTACTCCTACTGTGTAGCTCTCACTGGCATTCTCCCTCAGGAATCTGTCTAGTCCTGTGTTACCCCCTACTCATACTGTGTAACCCTCACTGGCATTCTCCCTCAGGAATCTGTCTAGTCCTGTATTACCCCTACTCGTGCTGTGTAACCCTCAATGCTGTTCTCCTTAGGAATCTGTCTAGTCCTGTATTACCCCTACTCATACTGTGTAGCTCTCACTGGCATTCTCCCTCAGGAATCTGTCTAGTCCTGTGTTACCCCCTACTCATACTGTGTAACCCTCACTGGCATTCTCCTCAGGGAATCTGTCTAGTCCTGTATTACCCCTACTCGTGCTGTGTAACCCTCAATGCTGTTCTCCCTCAGGAATCTGTCTAGTCCTGTATTACCCCTACTCATACTGTGTAACCCTCTCTGCCATTCTCCCTCAGGAACCTGTCTGGTTCTGTGTTACCCCTACTCGTGCTGCGTGACCCTCATGCTATTCTCCCCCAGGAATCTCTCTAGTCCCATGTTACCCTACTCATGCTGTGTCACCCCCAATGCCATTCTCCCTCAGGAATCTGTCTAGTCCTGTATTACCCCTACTCGTGCTGTGTAACCCTCAATGCCATTCTCCCTCAGGAATCTGTCTAGTCCTGTGTTACCCCTCTCATGCTGTGTGACCCTCATGCTATTCTCCCTCAGGAATCTCTCTAGTCCCATGTTACCCCTAGTCATGATGTGGTAACCCTCAATGCCATTCTCCCTCCTGTATTTCCTTAATCCTGCTTTAAAGACAGAACAGCACTAGTTTCCACAGCCTCACTGGGTGCGGTATTCCACCTGCATGGGAAGCCTTGCTTGGGGGATCCACTGGGATGATGGACACCAAGAAAAAGCAACTGTTGAGAATGTCCAGGTTTGAGACAGGAGAAGGATAGGAAAAGATAAGGTGGCTTGGAATAAAAGAGGTGAAAATATCGGGAAAAAAATGTAAGCCGCAGCATGGTCAAAGTGGCTAGTGCTCAGGTTTGAGAAACAGAGGTTCAGATCTCACCAAAGCTACTTACACACTGTATGATTCAGTGTAAGTCACTTAACCTCATACTGCTTTAGTCCACCCTGCTTTTAAAATGAATAAAAGGACACCACTGAAAATGAGATACTACAACACAGCTGGGCTATTGGGGGGTAAAATTATAACCCCACCCAAAAAAAGTCAGTGAAGGTGGAGTAAGTTTCTCAAGGGCATTGCATACTGCATCAACTGCACAGCTCTGCAGAAAACAGACCTCAGAGACTCACATTTCTCTCTCCTCCTGCAGACGAGTAGCATCTTCCTGCAGGTTCTGTAGCTGCTTCTGGGCAAGCAGCAGTTCCTGGGAGGCCCTCTCCAGCTCTCTGGCCAACTCCTGATTGGCCTGCTTCAGATTGTCATTCTCTGCCTTGGTCTGGTTTTTGTCACTGCATAGCTCGGTGCACTGTCGATCCAGCTGAAAAACGGCATAAAAATAAGACAACTCATTATATGAAAGGGGAAAAAACTGGATGACGTGAAAACTGTCTCAGAAGGATCACCATATTTTTCTTTTTAATTTGAAGTAGTGACTGTAGTACCAGCGAAAAGGACCTGGATTGGAAACTGAAGCCCTCTGTTTATCTTGATGCCAGGTTCAGTACAGGATGCTTCAGTGCAAGCTTCGTTACACAATACTGCCAACAAATATGCCTCCATAGATACACAGACACACAGAATGGGACGGCAGGAAGAGCTGCTGGGCCCACCCAGGCTGCCCAACTGTGCATGTTTTTATTTTATTATTATTATTTTATGCCCTCTACCCTACCACGATTCCTTGTACCTATCCCAGGCATTTTTAAAGTCATTTATTGTTTTTGCCCCCACCACCTCCTCTGGAAGGCTATTCCAGGCATCCACCACACTTTCAGTGAAAAAGTACTTCCTCACATCCCTCCTGAATTCTTCCCCCTTCAGCTTCATATTCTGCCCTCTTGTTTATAACATCTTTTCCTCTGAAAAATACTCACCTCCTGTACTTTATTAACACCTGTAAGGTATTTAAAGGTTTCTATCATATCCCCCCTCCCTCCCTCCTTTCCTTCTGGGTGTACATATTTAGCTCCCTAAGTCTTTCCAGTTAGGACTTTTGATACAGACCTTGTACCATTTTGGTAGCCTTCCTCTGAATTGCCTCCACTCTATGTCTTTTCTGAGATCGGTCTTCAAAACTGTACACAGTAGCCAAGGTGGGGTCTTACAAGTGATTTATATAGGGTAGTCAGTGCTGTCATGTGGGCTGATAAAACAAGTAAGGTTATGAATATTCATTATGCAAATGAATAGAATGCTTTGAAACTACAGCACATGGACAGACACTGGATGCATGTGACAAACATGAACGAGAGTGAAACAGTCTGTTCAGGGCTAGATAAGAGTTTGCACCTCTGTTAGCAGTACAAGTGAGGCTAGAATAAAGAGTTACTAAAGGATATAAAAGACCCGTGACTTGTTTTACAAAACAAGACATAATTGAGAACCACTTCTAGCAAAAGAGGATAATTTGGGCTCCATGCCCATTCAGTCCTTAGTCATTCATATGAGACTGCCAACAGGGTGCCAGTTAGTGCCAATTGTGTTGGTGGTGGTTTTGTGACATGGATACCCACCCACTGGTAATTAGACTGAAACCCAACACAACTCATTTCATAGGCCACCCAACAGCTATCACAAGATAATGGCTTTTGGCCACTAACCAGATGTGGAATCGAACCAGTGACCTAGTGATAAACTGCTCCATAACAATCCATTGTATCATCCCTCAGACATCACTCTCATGGCCCCATTACAAGTACTGGGTTAGGCCCACTGTACTCCCTCACCTATTGTGTTTGTGGCAGATGTCCTCCTGTCCCCTTTCAGTGCAAGATTGGCCCCGTGTCTGCCTGGTATACTCCTCAGCCTGTTTAAAGTGTTATGCATCGCCCTCTATTGTAGTTTGTTTTGCTTGTTTTTTTTTTGCAATTTTCAGTTTACCATTCTGGAGCGCACTATTCCCATTCCTCCTATCAGTCACAGCCCTGTCTCTCCACATCTCCAGCACTAACCTCCAAACCCACTGATCCCACAACTTACCTCCATGGTGGGGGCCTGGCCACAGCTGGGCAACATTGCCCAGTGCTTCTACTAACATGCTTGGAGACACCCACGGGGGGGGGGGGTGGCTGGTGGCAGAAAGCAGGGCCTGACTACAGCTGGGCAACATTGCTCAGCTGTCCTGCTAACATGCTTGGAGACACTCACGGGGGGGAGGTGTGGCTGGTAGCAGAAAGCAGAGCCTGGCCACAGCTGGGCAACATCACCCAGCGCTCCTGCTAACATGCTTGGAGACACCCACGGGGGGGGAGTGGCTGGTGGCAGAAAGCAGGGCCTGACTACAGCTGGGCAACATTGCCCAGCTGTCCTGCTAACATGCTTGGAGACACCCACGGTGGGGGGGCTGGTAGCAGAAAGCAAGGCCTGGACACGCTGGCTATCATGCTGGTCACTCTGAGCATTTTCCTGGTTAAGCCCACCACCTCCTGGCACAAAGCCAACTGAGCACCCGCAGTGCCAGCAGTAGGTGGAGAGCTACAGATGCTGCCTGGTCACCCACAGCATCAAAGGCGGTCCCTCTATCCAACCTGTAGGTGGTGCGCAGTGGTGAGACCCTCTCATGTGACCAAACAATGCATTTCAGATCTCACCAACTCAGGCGAGGAGTAGGAACAGAGAATTGATGCTGAGTCTCCCACATAGTGGATCAGTGTTCCAACAGCCAGCACCACCGGCCCCAGGTCCTGTCATTTTTGTATTTAAAGAGCAATGGGATATAAAACATATTTGTTCTTATTTTCATTGCTAAGCTGCATTTATCACAAAATATTACTTCATTTACATACTAACATACTAAAATGCCAGCAGAATAGGCCTAACGGTCTTTCGTGTCTGCTCGTTTGGTCAGCCCCAACCCTGGGTGCTGACCTTGCTGTCCCTCGCCTTTTCTGGCTTCTCCTTCCCAGTTCCGGATATTCTTGCTGCATTGGATTTTGCTTCCAGAACCCTTCCCCTGTACCTGTCCCAGCCATCTTGAACCCCTCCACTGTCTCTGCCTCCACCAGCCCCGTAGGCAGTGCATTCCATGGCTCCACCACCCTCTCAGTGAAGTAGCACCTCCTCCTTTCTCCCCTGAATCTTCCCCCCTCCAGCTCCCACCCATTCCCTCTAGTGGCCCCCTCCTCCTTCCTTCGAAGCACCCTGACTGTTCCTCCCCTATTTACCCTCTTCATGTACCTGAAGACCTCTATCATGTCCCCCCGGTCCCTTCTCTCTTCCAATGTGTACATATTTAGCTCTTCGAGCCTCTCCTCATAGGTCCTGTCCCCCAAGCCCCAACTCATTTTGGTTGCCCTCCTCTGGACCCTCTCCAGGAGGTTAATGTCCCTCTTTAAGTGTGGCCTCCAAAACTGCACGCAGTACTCAAGGTGCGGCCTCACCAAGCAGTTATACAGAGGGAGTATCACTTCCCTCCTTCTGGAGGTGATCCCTCTCTGGAGGTGATCCCCTAGCGATGCATCCCAGCATCCTGTTGGCCTTGGCTGCTGCCCTCCTATAAGTCTCAGAGTTGTTCATCTTGACATCCACCACCACCCCAGATCCCTCTCAGCCATCGAGACTTGTAGCATTTCCCCACGGTGTACACTTGGCCTGGGTTTCTGGCCCCAGGTGGAGTACCTTGCATTTCCCTGCATTGAGCTCAGCTTCCACTTTCTAGACCATCTTTCCAGAGCCTCCAGGTCCCCCTGTGAGGCCACCTCCCTCCTCCCCATCCACCACCGCCCCAGTTTCAAGTCATCCACAAAGAGACTCATCTCACTCCTGATTCCTGTCCTTATGTCAGAGATGTAGGCATTGAACAGAAGGGGCCAAGGACTGATCCTGTGGGACCCACTAATGATCCTCCTTGGGATGAGACTATCCGCCAACTACGACCCTCTGGGTCAGTCCTGGAGCCAATTGCCTATCCATCTGATCATCTGGTTCCCCACCCCATTTCTCCCAGCTTATCCAACAGGCCACGTGAGGAACAGAGTCAAATGCCTTGCTGAAGTCTAAAGAGGACGTCCACTGGTCTATCCAGGTCCAAGGCACTAGTCACCCAGTCATAGAACTCCACCAGGTTTGTCTGACACGATTTCCCGGATGAATCCATGCTGTCTATCGTCCATTTAAAAACAATAACAGTTGTCGACATTGATTGCTTCCCTAAACTGGGATTTTTGTCACTGTTGTCTCTGCCCTTGGTTCCTCAAGCTACAACATTCCATGGCAAGCAGCATGATGCCATTTAGTCTCCATACAGTTTTCCTCCTGTCCTGTTAAAAATGGATAAACGGAACACCTTGGTACTTAAAAAACACGCATTTGTCAATGCCGAATGTTTGCTTGCTGGCATTGGCATTGGTGGGGTGTGCCTTTGGGTCATCAGGCATAACGGCCACGCCATTTCACCACACCCTACCCTGCAGACACCGACAAGTGTCACAGTGTGCCTTGGGGTCTTTGGCCCTTATGCTCACCCCATTCCATCAGGAAATATGGTGAGATGGGTGCGGTATGGGAGAATGGGGTGAACTTTGAGGCTGAAGAGTGCAAGGCACACCTCGATGCCTCTCACTGGCTGCAGGGTGTGGGTGGGGAATGGTATGAGCATTACAGGTGACAATCCCAAGTCACACCCCTGATGCCTGTCAGTCTCTACAGGGTAGGGCGTTATGGTCGGAAACCCTAACACCTCAGGCGTTCGTTGGTATTTTCACTCCAAATTTTCAACACAGGTTTTTTGTGACCCCCACCTTATGAACAGTGGTAATATCAGTTTGTTAGCCGAAAGCTGATTTTGCACAGTGATGCGGCATTTGGCACCACAGGTGCAAAAACACATTTTGAACAGGATGTGAAAAATGACAGCTGTACTGTTCATGGGGAGGTGTAAAAAATAGCTATGTTCAAAATCTGCAGTGAAAATAGTAAAAAAAAATGGTGAAGTCACGAGCATGCATAGAAACTGCGCAACGCACACCCTTAATGTAATTACTTTGGGGATTTTTTTACCGCAGAATGTCAACACAGGCATTTTGGGACCTTCGGTCATGAACAGTATCACTGGCATTTTCTTAATCCATTTCGAACAGTAATTTCCCACAGCAACCACGCATTCCAGAGCAGAAAGTGTGAAAACACATTTCTGTCATGTTATGAAAAATGACAGCTGTACTGTTCATAAGCAAGTGTGGAAAAATGCCAGTGGTGAAAATCTGGACTGGAAATATTACAAATTCATGAACTTACAAGGGTGCACGGAAACAGCGCAATGCTCACTCGTAACACAGTCATTTTATGGACTTTTGTCACCAGATTTTCAACATAGCCATTTTAAGACCTCTGTTCATGAACAGTGTCACTGTGATTTTCTTAATCTGTCCCAAACATTGATTTCGCACTCCGACTGCGCCACTGTGCGCTACATGAGTGGAAACACATTTTGGGGAGATGTGAAAAATGACAGCTGTACTGCTCATAAGGAGGCATGATAAAATGGCAATGTTGAAAATCTGAATCTAAATATTAAAAATCTAAGCGTTGAGCGTGCATAGGAACTGCAACGCACACTTGTAAAACAGTCAGTCATTTTTGGGAATTTTTTCCCCAAATTTTCAACATAGCCATTTTAAGACCTCTGCTCATGAACAGTGTCACTGTGATTTTCTTAATCTGTCCCAAACATTGATTTCACACACTGAATGCGCCATTGTGCTCTACCTGCGTGGAAACACATTTTGGAGGAGATGTGAAAAATGACAGTTGCACTGCTCATAAGGAGGTGTGTAAAAATAGCAATATTAGCATCTCGAGTGCAAATATTAAAAATTTAGGAACTTCTGCGAGCATGCGTAGGAACTAGCAATGCACCTTCATCAAAACAGTCATTTTGAAATTTTTTCCCAAAATTTTCAACTTATAGGGTTTTGGGGCCTACCTCATGAACTGTGAGACTGTCGTTTTGTATATTGGTCCAGAAAGGTGGTTTCGGCAGTGACTGCAAAATCACCTTTCAGGGCAAATAACAAATTGACAGTGCAGAAGTCATGAGGGTGGTCTAACAAACCCATGTTGGTGTGAAAAAATTCTAAAATGCCTGAGAAATGCATCAAAGTTGAAAAACCTATTTATTCCATTATACAGCTTATCGGCATTTCCTCAGTTCTCGAGTCGGCTTTGAAGAGTGCAGGCGTGTTCCTGGTCCACTGAAGATCATTGTGCCAGACTCTGGAGGTATATAGGGTTGGGGGTGGGGAGGCAGATTGCGCAGAGGGTGGGTGCAAGTGGGGAGAAGGTCAAGACAGTCAGCGAGGAGCGTTTTTCTTTGAAATTTTTTCTTTTAGGAAGGCGGCCAGGCGTTTGCCACTCTGGGGGTGGGCTCCCAGCGTGGCAGCTGGAGATTTTGGGAGGGCAGTGGGCCGGCGAGTTGGGCACCCCGTCGGCCATGAACTGAGTTGCCACTCTGGGGTGGGCTCCCAGTGTGGCACCTGGAAGGCTGTTTGGGGAGGACAGCCACGGGAGATTGGGCACCCTCGCTGGACATACTGTGTGTGTGTGAGGGCGAGACGCATGTGAGCATGCTGGGGTGGGCTCCCGCGTGTTACTTGTTTGGGGGAGAGCTGTCTATGACAGCTCTTTTCAGTCTGCAGTGCTGACATGTAGGCACTTTGCATACTACCGGCCGCGGTTGCAAGTGCCTACTGCAGCTGGTCTTTTTCTTTGAGCTATCGCCACTGCATTTGCAAATGCTGTCATAGACAGCTCTTACATTCATTGACACGGTAAGGCCGCGCCTGCAAAAGGCAGCAGGGCATTGGAAGTAGGGAGGCACACCTACGAATTCTTGTATGGTGGCACTATGTTTCTTGCACATGTGTGCAAGCAAACAAAATTAATCCTGTCACCATAAATTAGGAGGCAGCTTGCTCCAGTAGTTAGAGCACTGGCATGGGAATTGAGAAATCAAAGTTCAAACCTCAGCAAAGCCAAATACGGACAGTGGGATTTGGTCAAGTCACTTAACCTCCTAGAGTTGCAGTCCATCCACCTTTGAAACTGGGGAGCAGCAGCACCCCACTGGAAATTAGATGTACTGTAGCATCTCAGCTGGGCTATCGTAGGTAAAGAAACTGTTAAAAAAAAAAATTCTCTCATAATATCATGGATATTATATTAGAACAATGGTATTATGACTTTCTGATGTTAGAGCTATGAATGGCATTATGAGTTTTGGGCTTTGTACAGCTTTCCAAACCATACCTATACTCTAAAGCCTCTGTTCTAGCACAAAGCACGATGGGCATGCATATCATTTTGCAAGGTAGGTGAAAAGACTTTGCCAGAACAGACCACCTTTTAAACAGGCTTATAAAATGGCTAGAAAAAATCTAGCAATTTCAATGGCCAAGAGACATCACCTGGCTGTGCATTAAATCTCTATAAACACACAGTCAGGTAACAAATCATTTTCTCCCCCAAAAAACAACTACTAAGAGACATTTTATAAGTATAAGCCCTCCATGATATGCATAATAAGTTTTAATGCACTTCCAGGGATATATGTACACTCAGCCTTTGGCCTTGTGCCATACTACACCACTGGGGGCGTGCATTACATATAGAATAATACTTGAGGGTGGCAATGAGAATTTAATGCACCGGTGTCAGGATGCTACATCAGGCATCCCACACCGAGGTGTGCTAAATTCTAGTTAGCACTCCCACTCATGTATTGTTTTATGTAATTATTGAGGGTGTTTTTTCTCAACCAAATTTCTCTGGTGAATGGCATATTTCAATGAGAGAATAGGAAGAGCTATGGTTGGTCCCAGTCTGAAGAACAGCAGCTTGTGTACACTGTACACAGCAATAAAGAAATCTCTTAGCGTGGCAGAATAGTGCTAAATTAGAAGAAACATGTTTCAAAACTTGTACTTCATTTTGTTTCAAGTTTTCAGGGAAGCACCAAGGGAGGTCGACAGTGAAAATGCCAACCTCCCGCACAGCGATGGCACAATACCAATGCAGGTATTGTGCCACCAGATATGTGAGTGTTTTCTGTAGGGGGCTGTGCCCCCACACCCCCCACACAGGGGGCTGCGCCCCCCACATCCCCCTGACTTAAGGATTACCAACTCCAGGTCGGAGTCAGTCCGGGGAGGGGGCAGAACACTGGGGGAAAGCGAAATACAGAAAAGGACCATTACAGCGACTGTCACTGTGATGGTCTTTTATAGTGTTTCATCGTCGGGGTGTCGAGCAGAAGGGGTGCACTGGTTTTCAGTTGCCACAGGTCACCGCTGTCAAGGCAATATTATAATGCGCTGCACAGGTCAGTGGTCAGGGTGTTTCATAGAGATAGGACTCTGAGTGAGAAAGAAAAAGATGGAGAGAGAAATGTGTGGTGTCGGGAATCTTGCTGCCATTTCTCAGTGGCTTGTGCTACATCAGAAGGTTAGTTCAGGCAGCTTTATTTTTATTCTTCTTATAGCAGTTTTTGCAGCCTTTCCCTGCATTGCCAAACAATCTGATTGCTGGCTGGAGTTGTTAGAGGGCAGTGAGTGAGCACTTTCCAGACTGAGGAGAAGCTGGCGCGTGTTCACCAATGTAATCCGCATGTTATAATGATGAATTATAACCAGCTTCTCCTATGAGAAAAAACGACCCCCAGGTATTACAGTCCTATAATGCACACCTTGCCATGGCTTATTCTTTACTTGAACATCTGATCCAGTCTAGGCTGATAACGAAAAATTACATGCATGTGTTTAATTCTGTAGTGACTCCTCAATGCGGTCATTGTCTCAGCCAAAGCAGGCAAGTCTTAAAAGGTAATTAAACTTTGCAGGGGTCACTCACATTGGGAACCCACATGAAAAGATCTTTCACATGAGGTATTGGGCATACCTCACTAAATTCACTAAAATACCACCAATCAGATTAATCTGGTTCAAGGTCAGTTGGCATTCATCTGTATCCCTTCCCCCAGGTCGTGCCTAAAAATAGGCAGGATTTGTCTAGTGCACTTACTCGGTCACCAAAAACCAGCTAAACTAAACTACCTGTAAGTGTCAGAAGTCCTTAGATAAGTCACCCAATGGTCCAGTGGCAGGTGCAGGTGACCAGGGTTCAGAACCAAACCGGGCGGTTGCATCGGTGAGCAGGCTAGGCTGAGACAGCTGCTGCATGGGGGCAGCATGTCTCTGCTGGATAGGACTGACAGCAAGCTTCCACATCGCTGTGACCCCTCGATCAATTTGCTTCTCTCTTATCCCACAGCTCTTCTTTGGTTCAAAACATTTCTCCCTGCCCCTTCCTCCCAGCCACCTGCTATTAAGCTCTGTTGCCTCTGTAGCTTTTGCAGTGTAATCATAGTTTCGTAATTCACAGTTAAGAAACATTGCTCCTTATGTTAGAGAAGCTGTTTGCAAACAGAGTCCACATGATATACACCAGTTTTATTTTTGGTAACGGGTAATGCCCACTAGGCACGGGTGATCCTGGAGCGGATAAGTGACTTGCTCAGAGTTACACAGTATGCAAGTGAAGGCTTGGGATTCAAACCCAGGTCTGCTGGATGTACCAAACTCATTCACAGCTCAGTTACTCTAACCTGTAGGCTATATTGCCAGTTTCTTAATTGATAATAAGCTATTCCTTTTCAGACATGGAAGAAATCTGGGCTATTTGTAACTGTCCTGGCTTCAAGAAAAGTTACAACTTAACTTTTAATGATTGTTTTTAATGTCCATATTTGTTTTGCACTTTGCACTTTATGGTGGTGTGCTTACTATATATAGTACTACTACTACTATATACAGGCATACCCCGATGAAAAGTGCTGCCTTTAGTGGACGGGACCTTCAATACAGAGCTAGGCAGCAGAGGAAAATGCCAGATTGCCTGGTGAGGGGTCTGTTGTTTGTTTTTGAACTAATGCACTGTTTATCCTGACTTTTATACCTGTAATAAAATAATTTTTGTACTGAGAGGCTACGAGTCTTGGAAGGAGTTGGACTGGTTAAAAGGCTGTTCATAGCGAGCTGAGGCAGGGGGCCTCACTGCTAGCCACGCTAGCAATCCCAGTTTGGGAATGAACTGAGGTCGCTGGAGGCCAGCCAGGGAAAGCCAGGATCAAGCATCCCACAACAGCTCTCTTCTTTCAAAGGGGGGACCGGTGGGGGGGATCTGACAAGTGTGCCAACTGCTGGAGCACCACCTGGTGGAAGTTTTGTGATGTCACAGTGGTCACCTTCCTGGTTGGCTGGGTGCAGGTTGCTGAGGCATACTGCGTCTTCATGCAGTATGTGTGTGCCACAGCATGCATGCCGGCCTGGGAAGAAAAAATACTCGGGGAAGCAGCCAAGAGCAAGTAGGATGACAGCATGTACTCTGCACTACACACCTAGGTACCCACCCATGGAGGTCCAAGAGGTGAAAGGTAAGTCCTGGGGCAGGTGGGTGATGGGGCTGGGGCAAGATGCCAGACAGGGACTTCCCAGGTATGAGCAGATAAACAAAGAATAGGAAAAAAGGAAGACTGTGCCCAAGCTGGGAGTGGTGAGTGCTGAATGTTTTTGCTTCTTTGGTTTACACATTTATATCTCAGAACTCCTGACACTTACAGGAAGCCCAATACCTCTGACAACAGAAATGGCAATGCACTCAGGAGCAACAAATGACAATTTGTTTATAAATCGATATTACAAAAAGTACAATGGCGTAACAGACAAAAAACTACCTGCAGCCTACACAACTCCCCACGCACAGTCAGAGCTCTCCTGCTCCTTCCTTTAGGGAGACATTGAATATTCACTATTATTCATACCTTGTAAATGTTATTTATTTCCTTGTCAACGAGCAGCCCTTTTAATTAGCTGTTGGGGATACATGTGTTTGCTTTAGTTTATTTTCACTGTTAGCATCAGCCCCTGTAACTAGCCTGGGGTCTTCATTTCTGGTTGTTGAAATCTCATCGTCCCTGAGAGCTGCATTAGCATATGAGAACATGATGTGTCAGCACCCTTTAGACTCCACAGGATGCCTGTCTACTTACTTAGAATTCAACAAAACAGACTGCAGCAAGGTGTGAAATACCGCATGTACCTTCAATTAGCTTTACAAACCGTCTTAGATGTAATGCAAGATTTTTTTCCTTTAAACTGCATTCAATCTGTGTGCTTCTAGAGAGTTTTTTCAGGTTATGTGAACTTTCAGCATAGAAAGACATGGTACAAATAGGTGCTCTGGCATCATCATGTTCTCATATGATAATGCAGCTATCAGGAACAATGAGATTTCAACAGCCAGAAAATGGAGACCCCCAGGCTAGTCAAAGGCGCTGGTGTGAACACTGAAAACAGACTAAAACAAACACATATATCTGCAACTGCTAAATGAAAAGAGTTATCTATTGACAAGGAAACAAATAACGTTAGCAAGATATGAGGGTGTACTACTCCTTTAATCAGTCTGCTCTGCTCCCTTAAGGAGACAGTGCCTCCATTCTGTTTAACATGTGCATTACCAGTGTAATTCCCTAATATATGGCAACAGTAGCCAGAAAACAAAAATGAGAGACAATGTGACAATTCTGATTATATATTGGATAAAAGTGTCCAAAATAAGGCTAAGAAGTAGTTGATAAGGACATTCTGTAACAACTGCACCTTCATATGACAAATAACTAAGGGAGAAAGAATCAGGGACTCAAAATTCATGCAAATGTCTGTATGGAGTCCATGAATGAAAACTCCTCATTTGAAATATTTTTTTCATGGGCTTTCACAGTTTGAGGGATCCCTGCATGTTTACTTCCCTTAACAAAAAAAAAACAAAGTAGCCACTCTAGCACCCCAGCTGGAGTGCATGTGTTATCCGCAGGAGACTCAAGGTTCCAACCATTGCCACATGTCCTCAGGTTGGGGTACTGCTGCTGGCTGCGCTTCCTGGTGGGGGAAGGGTGGCGCCAAATTCACTGTTGCAGTGACCCCTCCACCCTATTACACCCCACCCTTTGTTGCAGGCCACGGAGCTCATGTTCTTCTCAGGATTGCTGCCAGTCTTGCAGCATCCACAGCATCAAGTGGAAGGTCACGAAAAATGGGGAAAGAAGGTACCCTGGGGCCCCATGCTGCATGTGACAACTTGTCACAGAGTTGGGGTTGAGATCACCAGGTGCGAGAGGAACAACACACGTGACAGGGAAAAACACCAAACAAATCTAAGAAGAGCAGCACCCAGTCAGTGAGTCATTGTCCATGTGGCTTTCATAAATGAGCCTTCATTATCCTACAGAGATTCTTTCTATCTAGAGACCGCATTGTTAACTACAAAGAGCATAGTCACTCGCTCTTCATCGGACTAATACAGAGTGACAGTCAATTTCAGTGTCCTCAATAGATAAAGACGTAACGACATCTGCAGATAATAGGTGGATGGATGGGGGCTGAGGAGGCTCCACAATGGGGCAGAGATAGCTGTGCTAAGAGAATTTCACGTACAACATGATTAGACTCAGAAAATGTGGCATAGCTCAATTAGAGCGTTCCATGCTGTTGGAAAGTATTAAAATATTATAATTTATGTAATCAGACAGGAGAACTTATACACTGAAGTGACAAGCATTCTATAGGTGCGTCTTTGGATTGCCGCAAGTCCTGCATTCAATTTGAAGAGTCACAGAGCACCAATCAAGAGAACACAATCAGTTGACAAACTGGCAGATGCAAAAAATTCTTAACAGGTTATTAATTTTTTTGGGGAGAACGGGACATGCTGTACTTGTAATGCAAGATAAAAGAAATTCTAAGATGCAAATTAACCAAAATACAACGCTAAGCCCAATGGACTGCTTCACAGGAATGTCTGTCAAGTTCAAGATTTTACTTGTGACATGTGAGATCCTCTGCAGACTGGGCCCCACTACATCATGGATCTTCTTACCACCAGCACCGGTGTCCAGGAGCCTCCATTTTCTGGTTCCGGTCTCTCGGTTGCCCCCAAGATCCCATTTAAAGCCAGCAGGCAAGAGGGGCTTTTCTGTCACCGTGCCATAAATGTAAAACATCATCCCTTTGAATATTTGGACTGCCGCCTCAGCGTATCGTTTAAAACATTTGCTAAAAACATGGTTGCTTAGCCACAGCCTTCCTGGAAAGTTGATATAACTCCTGAGGGAATATGCCAGTTGATGCTGTAGTCTCCCTCATGTAAACAGTTGGAACTGAAATTTCTTTATATTTATTTACAGAATTTAGAACTGTACAATGTAAAATACGTATTTTTGGGATTTCTGTTGTAAACTTTGTTCATTACTGTGCAGCGCTGTGGTTTTCAGAAAGGTATATTTAAATAAAAATGTCTCTGTCTCCAGCTATGGAACTCTTCAGACCTTTGTCCTTTTCGTTTCCCTTCAAAACACCTGCCCTCATCCAGGACCTCACTCTCCAGCTATGGCCCCTTTTCCAGTCTGTTAATCAGATCCCAGCAGTGGGCCTGCTGCTCTCCATACTGGAATGGCCTTCTCCTTTATCATTATCCATCACTTCTCCCTGGTTGTTCTTTCTGACTCTGCCTTTGACTGCTTGAACCACCTTAGTACCTTTTATTGGTATCGCTGGAATTTGTCTGTGCCAGCTCAGTGCTAACATGTATAATGTAGTAACATTGTAATTGAAGCTCGGAAGGGCATCTGGGTCCATAAACTCTGCCCCCGGCTTGATAAGCAATGACAAGCAAGTATGCTGTGCAAAGCGTGTACCAATTTCTTGGGATTCCTACCACTCTACTACCCAGAGTATCCTGTGGTTCCCTGGTAACCAACAATCTGTCCAGGTTTACCTGACTGACTTCTTCGACTGGGTGACAAAGGCTGTTGATAAAGGGCAGGCACTCAATACACTGTATCTGGACTTTAGCAAGGCATTTGATTTGGTTCCACACAGACAGCTGCTCAGTAAATTAGGAGAGCATGGGGTGGTGGACAGGCTAACACAGTGGGTTGGGAACTGGCTTGGGGGGTGAACACAGAATAGTGGTAAACAAGGAGCACTCTGGGCTGAGGGAGGTCCCTAATGAGGTTCTGCAGGACCCAGGCCTCTTTAATTTTTTCCTGATTGTCACTGGTGGAGACATTTCTTCACCCATCCAGACTGTCTAACATGGAGGCTTAGCATTCAGTCTCCTAGCAGTCTTCCATTTCACTTTGGCCTGTTAGCCAACGTATCTCACAGTTTAACATCAGCTACCACTTCTTTGTTAACATCTTATGTTTTTTTAGCTCCCTCAATCATACCTTTAATGATCCTTATTCTTGGACTGCCCAGTGGCCATCTTGGTAGTGTGTTGGGCTCCTATGCCAGTGACCTGGGTTCGGGGCTGGACATGGGAGCTGGCTGGGGCAGTCAGAGGGGATGGTGAGGCAGCGCTCCCAGATAGGGTGGACTGGCACTGAGTTCTGCCACCACAGTGACCACAGCAGTGAGCTGGGAAGCCTTGCCCCTCCACAAGAACCTTGTTACTTGCATCTGTGGCCTGTTGATGAGCTGCCTGCACTGAGGAGGGGTGCCTAGGGGATGAAGCCAAGCAAAGATTCAAGCTGTAGACTGGATGATGGTTCTTTGCACTCTTGGCCACAGCCCTGTGTAGATCCAGTCTAGATCGACAGTGGGGGGAGTGGTTGATGGTGCTGGGATCTGCTGGCAGGAGATGTGACACAGGGATGAGGAGGATGTTCCCGGAGGCAAAAACATTAATGCAGCATGGTATGAGCCAGATACTGACCAAAGCAAGGATAATTTTTTTTCATCAAAAACAGCCTAATTCAGTAACACAGTATTCTGGTGATAGAAGAGACTCAGGGTCTATTTTGTCCATCTTCCCTCAACACGGCTGCTATACCCCTCAATGCCATTGTGCCTCAGAACTCTGTGTAGTCCTGTGTTATCCCTAATCTTGTGGTATAATCCTCAATGCAACTGTTCTTCAGGAATCTCTGTAGTCCTGTGTTACACCTACTCATGCTGTGTAACCCTCAATGCTATTCTCCTTCAGGAATCTGTCTAGTTCTGTGTTACTACTACTCATGCTGTGTAACCCTCAATGCCATTCTCCCTCAGGAATCTGTCTAGTCCTGTGTTACTATTACTCATGCTGTGTAACCTTCAGTGACATTGTCCCCCAAGAACTGTCAAGTCCTTTGTTACCCCGATTCATGCTATGTATCCCTCAATGCCAGTCCCTCTCAGGAATCTGTCTTGTCCTGTGTCACTCCTACTCAGAAGAAGATTGGGAACTGGGATGAGAAGAGCGGCTGGATGAGGAGTTTGGGTGCTTTTCTTCTGGGGGAGGGGCATGAAATGAGAAATTATTGGATGCTCTTGCAGCAGCCCCATTGGTTGCCACTACATGTTCATTCACTTCACAACCAGTCCATCATTGCTTGTAAACACTTTGGGATACAATGTGTATGAAAAGTGCTATATAAATGCTGATCTGATTCTTCTTCTTCTCCTTCTTCTTCTTCTTCTTCTTCTTCTTCTTCTTCTCACTGTGTTACCCTCAATACCATTCTCCCTCAGGAACCTGTCTAGTCCTGTGTTACCTCTTCTCATTCTGTGGAACCCTCAATGTCATTGTCCCTCAGGAATCTGTCTAGCCCTTTGTTACCCCTACTCATGCTGCAAAAACCACAATATCAGTCTCCCCTCAAGATTTTGTCTAGTCCTGTGTTACCCCTACTCATGTTACCTATCTACGCTGCGGCCAACAATACCGCCCTCACCAGAATCCAGACCTCGATAAACAAGGCCTGCAGGCTCCTGACCGGAGCATCCCTCCGCACCCATACTTGCCTGCTCTATTCCACCACCAACCTGCTCACCTTGGAGGAGTGCCTGCACTACCAAACCTGCTTACTTGCCAAAAATTCCCTGCTAGGACTCTCCCCCCCAGGGGTCACCTCATCCCTGCAGCTTGCATCCCCATCTGTTGCCACCCGTAGCTTAGGTAAGGCCACCTTTCTGGTGACCCGTACCAAGACCTCCCTAGCCCAAAGGTCCTTCCACTGCCACGCCCCCACATGGTTCAACTCCCTCCCACCCTCTGTCACTAAGTCTACCAAAATTGGCCCCTTTAAAGTCGCTCTCCGTAACCACCTCTTTGGTGCCTGAAGCTGTAGTTGCCCTTAATCAACCTAATGTTGGGATCCTTCCCCGTTTCTGGCCCATAGCCCTGACAATGTCCATTGGACTGCTCCCCCCCTTTTTTTTTCTTTTTTCTTTTCCTCGCCTCTGTCCCCCCACCCTTCCATAGGTATTTCCTGGTATGACCAGGGTTGTGACTTCTACTATTGTTATATTTTATACGATTGCTATTTACTGCATGTAACTTTATTCTGTAAACCACTGTTATATTGTGTTCTTTTGTTATCTATATTGCACCTGTATGTTACCACTGTTGTATCTCACACTGTAACCATGTCTACCCTCCCTGCGACGAAGTGCCTTTGTAAATGAGTCCCTGACACAAAGGTTGTAAATCCGACTTTCAAAAATAAATAAATAAATAAATAAATTCTCTCTCGGGAATCTGTCTAATCCTGTGTTACCCTTCTCATTCTGTGTAACCCTCAGTGCCATTCTCCCTCAGGAATCTGTCTAGTCTTGTGTTACCCTACTCATGCTGTATAGGAGGCAGTATAACACAGTGGATTAAAGCTCTGAGCTGCAGATCTGGAGACCTGAGTTTGAATCCTACAGCCACCTAGGTGCATACAGTGCGATCTTGAGCAAGTCACTTAACTTCCTTGTGCTCCCAAGTCGCATATGGAAACAAGTTTTGGTTTAGTGTGCTACTCCTGGTTAAACAATGTTCCCTTTCCCCTAACCCACAATGCCATTCTCCCTTAGGAATCTGCCAGGCCTGTCCTCATCTTTTGGGCATGGAGGCAATGAGACTGCTGCAAGAGCATGCAATAATTTTTCACCTCGTGCTCCACCCCCACCTAGCTGCTCTACACTTCCCTGCTCCCAACCTTCTTGGGAGACTTGGGCCTGGTGGGATTCTGCAGATATTGTACAGTAATCTGGTGAAAGAGCAGACTTCCACAAGTGGAATACATAGATACTGTCAGCAGATAAGGGCCTATGGCCTACCCAGTCTGCCCATTTGAGCTTGTAAGTTCCCGTTATGTTTTTCTAGTAATCTGCTGCCCCTTACCCCCTGACCTCCAGAATTTCCTTATGTCTATCCCATGCATTCTTAAATCCTGTGACTGTTTCAGCCCCCATCACTTCATCTGACAGGATGTTCCACTTGTTTACCACCCTTTCTGTGAAGAAATTCTTCCTCACATTTCCTCTGAATAACCCTCTCTCCAACTTCATCCCATGCCCTTTAGTCCTGGAACATCTTTTCACTGAAAATATTCCTGCACCCTGTTCCTCCCTGTAAGGTACTTGTGTGTCTCTATCATATCCCCTCTCCTCCTCTCCTCCAGGGAGTACATGTTCAAGTCCTTCAGCCTGTCCTCATCACGACTTGTGATGCAATCCCTGTACCATCTTTGTTGCTCTCCTGAACCTTCTCTACCCTGTCTATGTCCTTACGTGAGCAAGGTCTCCAGAACTGCACACTGTACCAGGTGGGGCCTCACTAGTGTCTTGTATAGCGGAATTATGACCTCCTTTTCCTGCTGGTGATGCCCTGCCTATACATCCCAGCATCCTATTTGCTTTACCTGCTGCCTTGTCACACTGTTTCCTACCTTGAGGTCATCAGAGAATGTAGAATTCCTTCCATTTCACTCCTCCTTGCAGAATGTGGAATGAGAATTCCATCCATTCTGACACAAATGGAGCTGGAATCCCAAAATTCTACAAATTCTGCAGATTATACAACTAGAATGCAAATGTTAGCACAGTTCCATATTTTACACTCATATTGACACAGCAAGAATAAGTAGTCTGGTTTGATTTCTTTAAAGAGCAGCTGACACCTTCAGGAGAACTTTAACAAAATATAATATTTAGACACAGTTCGCTTATGCTTCACATTAGTTCTGTATTCCTCCTCCCATTATTTGTTACTGAGGTCATTTGCATGAAAACAGGATATTTGCTCCTGAATAGTTCATCTATTCCTGTTGCATTCTCCTACCAAAAGTCATAGAGCACTGCTAGTGACATTGCAGTTTCTCTCATGGCAACAGAGTGTGATGTCACAACAGAGAGGAGGGACAGCTCAGGAGCAATGTGAGAAAGTATATTTTCACAGAGAGGATGCATGGAACTGCCTTCCTGAGGAGGTCGTGGGGGAATTCAAGAATGTGGGGGACATTCATAAGGCAATTCTAGTGGGGGGGGGTAGGAGGAAGTAGGCTGTTGGTTAACTAGGATTTGCAGCTTATCCATTAGGTAGGGAAATGGGCAGACTGAGTGGGCCAAGCGGTCCTTATCTGCCATCAAAGTCTATGTTTCAATGTTTCTAGAGGACTATGATTTTGAAGTCAGAAGTAAGCTACAGAGGCACATGAACTGTAAGGGAACTCTACAGCATAAATATCATATATTCATGCAAATTGACTCAGTAATGAATAATGGAAATAGAAATATATAGACTATATATGGAATGCAAACTGAATTGTACCTAATTATTATATTTTTTTTAAATGTTTTCCTTGAGGCGTCAGTAGCTCTTTAATAATGAAGGAAGTAAGAGGGAATGATCACATGTCATTTCTGATATTCAGCTGACCAGTCATTCCCAATCAGTTGTGTAATGTAATCCATACCCGGGTCGCCCCTGAAAAACGGACTGTATTGTCTCAGTGGACTAACCCGGTCACCAAAACTCAAATAAATAAATAAATAAATAAATAAATAAAATAAAAGAGGATCAAGCAATTAGGAAAACAAAATGGTAATTTTCCCTGAAATGGGTTTCCATCTGGTCCATCTGCTCTACAGCTATCCTCCCAGGGTCTCTGCAGGTTGCTTCAGACATCCACCTACCCAGTTCACCCAGCTTGCCATACTGTGCACCCTCACAGTCCCTTTCTAGTCAGGCCAGGGTGTTCTTAGGGAAAAAACAGATCCAGCATATGCAGGGGGTGGAGGGTCCAAAACTTCGCCTGGCCTGTTGGATGTGGATGATGACTGGCGAATAGCCATCTTCATCCAGCTAGTTAGGGGGTTATCTCCAATAAAGCCCTGCCCCCACCTTTGCATGTTCTGCATCTTTCAGCATTCCTGGGGATGGGGGGGCTTGGCAAAGCATGGCCACCACTAGCACCACCACCGTGTCTCCTCTTGGTGCCCTCCAGAAGTGGTGCACCAAACCAACTCGCCCCCAGGAGTAAAGCACACTGGGGATACCAAGAACCCTTCCTAAATGCCAAGAAGACCAAGGTGATGTTTCTCACCGTGTCCCATACAGCTTCTTCCCTAGGTATGCAGCACACCCCATTATCCATCACAGTTATCTTCGGGGACACCCTTGAGGCTGTGGGTCAGTTTAAGTATCTGGGAGTCTGGTTGGATAGAAAACTATCCTTCAGTGCTCATATCGACTGTCTAACTATAAAACTAAAAGCAAGGCTGGGGTTCCTTTACAGGAACAGATCCCTCTTTACGATGGATAGCAGGCAAAGACTGGTACAAGCCACTTTCCTCCCACTGTTAGAATATGGGGATATCATTTATAACTGCAGCTCTACAATCAACACTCATAAACTTGACACTCTGTACTATCGAGTTCTGTGCTTCATCCTAAATGCACTCTTCAGGACACACCATTGTTCCCTCTACCATTCATCAGGTTGGCCCGCTTTAGTAATTAGGTGTATGCTGCACATCAGTCAATGGACATTGAAGACATTGTCGCACAAACTGCCACAGTATATCTGCTCACTTATGCATAGGACACACACTTACTCTCTACAAAACTCGGATCTCATTCTCTTGGATGTGCCCAGAAAGCTCACTAAACATGGCAGAGGTGCCATTAGCTTTGTAATCCCATCAGTATGGAATACATTGCAAGCTACCCTGAGGCTAACCAAGCTTGTCTCTTTAAACTGCTTTAAGGCACCGGCCAAGAAAGCATTTGAAGTAGTATGCCATTACTCCAAAAACTAACCAGGAATATGAACTCCCCATCGCCCCTAACCTTCAGCTACCCTGTCTCTCCTCCCATTAACACCCACCCACACTCCCCCTTATCTGCTCAGACCCAATCTTTACCCCTAATTACCACACCACTCTTAATTCACCCATACTGACAAGCATGCTGTCACCCACTTGCCAAAGTGGGTTTGGCAATTGAGTCTTCTCAGGCATACAGTAACAGGTTCCACTTTAATCAGGAGCCCCTAGATCAGTGTCCCAGCCTCAGGGACCCCCCCCCCATCTCCTGAAGCCCTTCCTTCCAACCCCTCTCATTATGGATAAATTATCTCACCCCTCCTTATATCATATATTATCACGCTTTATCAATGCTTTGCGTAACTAGGAAATTCCCTGCACTTGCCTGTTATACAATATCTATGGCACTTATTTTCCTTGCACTATTATCTGTTTCTTCTGTTTATGAAAAAGTTGTTGCACAGAACTATATGTGTATAAAACATTGTTAAATCTGTCTTACCACTCATAGATTGTTACCCCTATGTATTAGCTAGTGTGTTTGGCCGTACTGAACCCTGACTTCATTTACTCTACTCCTAATGTGATAATGTTCTAGTGTTACTACAACTGCCTGTATAAGTACATATATATACATTATTATTGTCTGTGTGAAGTTTGAACCAGGACCTCCTTGTGAATGAGCTTGCCCAATGGAGTTATTTCCTCCAATAATAAACTTGAATTAACTTGAACTTGTTGGGGGTGTAAACCCATGTCCCCAACATGCTAGATAGCTCCACCCTGCCTGGCACCCCAAAGCCAGCTGAAAATACATTTTCTAGACCAATATCCAGTTGGAATTGTACTTTGAACAGGGTTTTCCTTGACACCTTGCTTAGCTGCATGTGACACCAAGATTCCTAAAGGATGTTCTACTATTGTTTAAGCATGGCATGGAGGGGAACTCAGCATCATGGCATGGCGGGGAACTCCGCATCATGGCATGGAGGGAACTCCGTATCATGGCATGGTGGGGAACTCCGCATCATGGCATGGAGGGGAACTCCACATCATGGCACGGAGGGGAACTCAGCATCATGGCATGGAGGGGAACTCTGATTCATGGCATGGCGGGAACCCGCATCATGGCATGGAGGGGAACTCCGCATCATGGCATGGAGGGGAACTCCGCATCATGGCATGGAGGGGAACTCCGCATCATGGCATGGAGGGGAACTCCGCATCATGGCACGGAGGGGAACTCCGCATCATGGCATGGAGGGGAACTCCGCATCATGGCACGGAGGGGAACTCCGCATCATGGCATGGAGGGAACTCCGCATCATGGCATGGAGGGGAACTCCGCATCATGGCATGGAGGGAACTCCGCATCATGGCATGGAGGGGAACTCCGCATCATGGCATGGAGGGAACTCCGCATCATGGCATGGCGGGAACTCCGCATCATGGCATGGAGGAACTCCGCATCATGGCATGGAGGAACTCCAGCATCATGGCACGGAGGGAACTCCGCATCATGCAGCGCGGGGGAACTCCGCATCATGGCATGGAGGGAACTCTGATCATGGCACGGAGGGAACTCCGCATCATGGCAGCGGAGGAACTCCGCATCATGGCATGGGGGAACTCCGCATCATGGCATGGAGGGAACTCCGCATCATGGCATGGAGGGAACTCCGCATCATGGCACGGAGGAACTCCGCATCATGGCATGGAGGAACTCCGCATCATGGCACGGAGGAACTCCGCATCATGGCACGCGGGGAACTCCGCATCATGGCACGGAGGGAACTCCGCATCATGGCACGGAGGAACTCCGCATCATGGCACGGAGGAACTCCGCATCATGGCACGGAGGGAACTCCGCATCATGGCATGGAGGGAACTCCGCATCATGGCAGGAGGGAACTCCGCATCATGGCATGGGGAACTCCGCATCATGGCACGGAGGGGAACTCCGCATCATGGCATGGAGGGGAACTCCGCATCATGGCATGGAGGGGAACTCCGCATCATGGCATGGAGGGGAACTCCGCATCATGGCATGGAGGGGAACTCCGCATCATGGCATGGAGGGGAACTCCGATCATGGCACGGAGGGGAACCCGCATCATGGCATGGAGGGGAACTCCGCATCATGGCACGGAGGGAACTCCGCATCATGGCAGGAGGGGAACCCGCATCATGGCATGGAGGAACTCCGCATCATGGCACGGAGGGAACTCCGCATCATGGCATGGAGGGAACTCCGCATCATGGCATGGAGGAACTCCGCATCATGGCATGGAAGGAACTCCGCATCATGGCATGGAGGAACTCCGCATCATGGCATGGAAGAACTCGCGATCATGGCATGGAGGAACTCCGCATCATGGCATGGAGGAACTCCGCATCATGGCATGGAGGGAACTCCGCATCATGGCATGGAAGGGAACTCCGCATCATGGCACGGAGGAACTCGCATCATGGCATGGAGGAACTCCGCATCATGGCACGGAGGAACTCCGCATCATGGCACGGAGGAACTCCGCATCATGGCACGGAGGAACTCCGCATCATGGCACGGAGGGAACTCCGCATCATGGCATGGAGGGGAACTCCGCATCATGGCATGGAGGGGAACTCCGCATCATGGCATGGAGGGGAACTCCGCATCATGGCACGGAGGGGAACTCCGCATCATGGCATGGAGGGGAACTCCGCATCATGGCACGGAGGGGAACTCCGCATCATGGCATGGAGGGGAACTCCGCATCATGGCATGGTGGGGAACTCCGCATCATGGCATGGTGGGGAACTCCGCATCATGGCATGGAGGGGAACTCCGCATCATGGCACGGAGGGAACTCCGCATCATGGCACGGAGGGAACTCCATCATGGCATGGAGGGGAACTCCGCATCATGGCACGGAGGGGAACTCCGCATCATGGCACGGAGGGGAACTCCACATCATGGCATGGAAGGGAACTCCGCATCATGGCATGGAGGGAACTCCGCATCATGGCATGGAAGGGAACTCCGCATCATGGCATGGAGGGGAACTCCGCATCATGGCATGGAAGGGAACTCCGCATCATGGCATGGAAGGGAACTCCGCGTCATGGCATGGAGGGGAACTCTGCGTCATGGCATGGAGGAACTCCGCATCATGGCACGGAGGGAACTCCGCATCATGGCATGGAAGGGAACTCGGCATCATGGCACGGAGGGAACCCCAGATCATGGCACGGAGGGGAACTCTGCGTCATGGCATGGAGGGGAACTCCGCATCATGGCACGGAGGGGAACTCCGCATCATGGCACGGAGGGGAACTCTGATTCATGGCACGGAGGGGAACTCCGCATCATGGCATGCTCAAACAGGCCTTTATGGAGCCGAGCATATAGCTTGAAAGGCAAAATGGTTCAAGGCCTCTCATCAAGGAAAACAGCCAAAACAATCAAAAATCTACCGATTAACAAAGATCATAGCATACCTGTGGCTACAAGCATGTGCTACGTTTCCTGAAACCTGGGCTTACAAGGTCTCAGAGCCAGTGGCAGTATGACCCTGTAATACCAAGGGAGGAAATGGTGCAGTAGAGTTCAGCAGACTTCAAAACAGTAAACAGCGAGGGCCCATCAGGACAGTGATAGCACTACTGCTGGTGATACCAGCGTCCCAATTCTGGAAATGAGCTTGGGCCATTGGTGCCTGGCTGGGGGGAGAAAGGGATACTCGATCCTCCTCCAGGCAACACTGGCCACAGCAGAGTTTAGCAGACTTTAAAAAAGTAAACAGGATCATTTTCCTTTTACCTGCATCCTTTATGAGAACACATTTCAGACATTGTGGGGCCAAAACTCAAGAGCATGCAGGAACTCGCACAAGGAAAATAGTGCAATTTCTGAAACGCAAAAGTGCATTATGCTCATCGAGAGAAAGCAAGAGGGGGCCCGGGGGTCACTGACTGCAATACAGAAGAACTCAAGGCCTTTTCAAAAAAATAATGAATACACACCACTCTCTGTTTCTGAAGAAGCTGCTCCAGTTCCTGCTCTTTTGACTTCAGATGATGTTCCAGCTCCTGACTGCGGGACATAAACCTCTCAGAGTCCTGCAATACAGAGATGAAGTTGAAAATGTCGTAGAAGACCCTACAGACAGGATTAAAGCCTTCTATCCAAAGTGAAACTGAGTACCTCTGCATTCATTATTGATTATTAACATTTATCAACCCAAGATAGCTCACTTGTTTCTACCCTTTTCCATAGCTAGGAGGACTGGAGAACTAGGGGGTTGAGTGACTTTTCCTAGATTACATAGTGAGTATTTGACTCTAGCTGGACTTGAACATGTGACCTCCTGATCCCTATGCTGGTTCTCTAACCACTAGACCACACTGTCTCAAATGCCCAAAGTTTTTCAGTTTAAGGCCTTGTTTTCTGATTGCTGGTAGGAGCAATCCCTTCCCTAAGGAAGCAGTTGGCTTAGTGGTTAGAGCACAGAGTTGTAAACTTGGAGACCCAGGTCAGAGTTCCATTGCTTCCATTTACTCACTCAAAGTGTGACCCTAAGCGGGTCACTCAGTCTCCCTGTGCTTAACTTCTCTATATTTATTTAAGGTCTGGTGACCAGAAAAGGCACACTAAGCCCAAGCTCGTGTCAAGGTGTGACCCGAGGGAGAGGCTCTAACCTCTCTGTGCTTCCCTAATGAGTGACACAATTGCTTGTGGCTTGTACACTGCTTTAGGACACAGTGTGTATGAAAATCACTACATAAAATCAAATTATATTCTATTATATGGTCCCTGCACTACCAGTATCTAACTCATTGATTTGTAAAGCACTTTGAGATTCATTGTGTATAAAAGCACTATATAAAACCAAATTCTATACTGTTCTACAGTTCCTGCACTACCAGTATCAAACTCGTTGCCTTGTAAAGCACTTTGGGATACAGTGTGTAGAAAAGGAATTATAGAAAACCAAATTCTATTCTATTCTATAGTCCCAGCACTACCAGTATCTAACTCATAGCTGTGCAATGCACTTTGGGATACAGTGTGCATGAAAGACACTATAGAAATCCAAATTCAATTCTATTCTACAGCCCTTGCACTACAAGGACCTAGCTCATGACTTTGTAATGCACTTTGAGATACAGAGTGTATGAAAGGACTATATAAATTCAAATTTTATTCTATTCTTCAGTCACGGCACTGCTAATATGCAACTAATTGTTTTGTAAAGTACTTTGAGATACAGTGTATATGGTCTGGAAGGTACTATATACAACAACATTCTATTATTTTTTATTATACGCTCCCATCACTTCCAGTATCTAGTTCACTGCTTTGTAAGCCACTTCTGGATACAGTGTATATGAAAGGCACTATATAAAACTAAATTCTAGTCTATTCTATAGTCCCTGCACTACCAGTATCTAGCTCACTGCTTTGTAAACTGCTTTGAGATACAGTGTGTATGAAAGGCACTATAAATAACTAAATTCCTTTCCTTACTATAAAACAAATTTCATTCCATGTATCACAAGATGTGGAAAAACAGAAACAGAGAAATGTGCCCCTAGCAGAAGGCCTTGCTGTCTGTCCAGTTTGCCCGCTGTGGAGGTATATGCTCCTTTGAGGGTCATGTCCATCGACTCCCTGCCCCCCCCACCAATCCCCTATGCCTATCCCGCCCACCTCTTGAAGCTGTCCACTGTCTTCATATTAGAAACATAGAATTTGTCGGCAGGAAAGGACTGTATTGAATACGCCCATTGAAATAAAAGAGTGCACCCAGGTTGAACTAGAAACCGTGATCCAGTACAATGCAGTCTACAGAACGAACTAAATCAGTTAGGCAAAAAGACTTTAATGAATGCAAATACAGCACTTTTTGATCATTTATTTCCCCTTCAAGTTAGTTCTGCTCTGTTGGCTGCCTCGATATGGCCGTTCTTCTGGAGATCTCCAGGCTCTGAGGTTGGATAGAAACATAGAAACATAGAATTTGTCAGCAGAAAAAGACAACTTGGCCCACCCAGTCTGCCCAAATGTTTCCTGCCTAATCTGTCTCTGCATATCCTAACTGGTCTCCAGTGATCCTCCCTCCTCCTGTCTATCTTCTAATAAACCCCAATGTCTATCCCATGCGTACTTGCAGCCATCCACTGTTTTTTGTCCCCATTACTTCTGCTGGCAATCTGTTACATGTGTCTACCACTCCTTTGCTAAAGAAATATTTCCTCACATCTCTTTTAAACTCCTCCCCCACCCCCACCCAGCTTCACTGCATGCACTCTGGTCCTTGTGCTTTTTGTCATTTGAAAGAGACTTCCCTCCTGCACCCTGTTTACCCTTGTGAGGTACCTGTAGGTCTCTATCAAGTCACCTCTTGCCCTCCTCCCTTCCAAGGTGTACGTGTTGAGATCTCTGTCTCTTCTCGTAGGGCTTCTTGTGCAACCCCTGTACCATTTTAGTTATGAACATACGAAAACACCAGCAGAAAAAGGCCCAGAGGTCTATCAAGTCTGTCCGAGTGTGCAGCTCACAATACACTTTACTGCAGCTGCTCCCCCAGTCCCCCCATCATCCTTGCCTGCCACCTTTGCCCTTCTCTGGATTGCCTCCAGTCTGTCTATATCCCCTTCTGAGGTGTGGGCTCCAAAACTGGACACAGTACTGAAGATGGAGACTCACTGGGGAGGGACACAGTGGCAGCACCACTTCACTTCTCCTGCTTGTTGATACTGAGTGTAACACGATCTGAGACGCATGTGGCCCTAAGGGCCAAAGGCCATCAGTCAAAGGCCAGCACTGTTTTTACACTTCCTCCCCTGTCCCTGAGGTGGCCCACCTGCACCACGCTGTCCTTGTGAAAGAAGGGTCTAGGTTGGGAAGCCTATGATGTGAGTCTGCTCCCATCGTGCATCAAAGGTGGGCTACTGCTGCAGCTGGGGGGACAAGACCCACTTTCCCTGGAGTTGTGAACACAGGCCCCCAACATGGTAGCACCATGTACAGCCAGCAATGCCACAGGTCTGGGCTAGCAGTTCTTGCTTCTCTGGGTGATCACTATTACTAAAATAAACCCATTTAAAAATGTTAAAACAATTCTTTACTTTTTATGTTTAATGTTGCACTTGCACAAAGCAAACATATTTGATATGATGAAGGATTTTGGGAGGTGTGTCACTGTCAGTCCAATGCAAGGCAGCCTGCAAGGGGCTGGCAGTAAAGCCTAGGGGTTAGAGTAATGAGCTGTGACTGAGCTTGGTACATTCAGAAGACCTGGGTTTGATTCCCAAAACCTCCACTTGCATACTGTGTGACTCTGAGCAAGTCACTTAACCTCCTCAGTGCTCCTGGGTCACCCCTGAAAACAGCCACTTGTGCCTAGTGGGCCTTACCTGGTTACTAAAGAGTAAACAAAAACAAGAACAAACAAACCCCCAAAAATGGAACTGACAGTGTCAGATCAATCATCAGTCAGGCTGATCTTGACACTGTTCTGGGCTTGCTGGGTGGAAACTGAGTGAAGTTCAAAGAAAAGAGCCACTTGAATCATAGGGCGGCTCTTTCCTTTGATCTGCATGATGTTGCCAGGCAAGCACAGCTGATCAGCGTCATGATTAGCCTGCTGTGCTCGTCCCCCTCCAACATAAAAAACAATCCCTCCCACCCTCTGACAAGTACCCCTCCCACTTCCAAATGCTCCCTCCTTCCTTCTTAAACTTCTGACACCTGGATGCCCAATCCCCAGTGCTGGCTAGTACCCCCCACTCTACCTGTATTTACTGGGTGATAACCTGGAACCCACCCTGATGCCACTAAGCATAACACTGAGTGGGGTGCTCAATCCCCAGTGTTGGTACCAGAAATAACGAAAACTATCCCTTGTAGTCTTTTTTTTTACTTTATTTAAATTCCTGTAATCCCACCCACTACCAAGTGTTCCTTCCACCTCCCCATCACTTCCCATACCCGTAGAGATTAAACTGACACTGGGGTAAGCAGTCCCCAGTGTCAATACCTGAAATAAAGAAAAATAACCCCTGTAGTTGTTGGGTTTTTTTATACACCCTGTAAAAACCAAAATGGTCCATCAATTTCTGTTGCTGCTGCTGCCCCCCCCACTACTGTTACCCTTCTCCCACCTGACCTCCCCACTCAGCCCCCACCACCCCACCCCTTACTTACCTACTGAGCGTTCAACGTTGTAATCCTTTCTGGAACAAAGACACTTCTACACTCTTCAACACCGGACCAGGAAATGAGGACATCAGGTGTGCAGTTCAATATATTTCAGTGTGTTTTGGACTTGTGCTCATAACTCGGTCATGTTTTAAAATTTTTCCCCAAAATTTTCAGCATGGCCTTTTTGGGACCCCACCTCATGAACAAGGGTGGTGAAATTATTCAAATCTATCCCAAAAGGTGATTTTATGTTCGCTATGTGAAACCACCTTTCTGGCAGGATCAGAACATTTTCTCTGCCCTTGTCCATGAAGTGGGGTTATAAGAAGGCTGTGCTGAAAATGTTGGGTAAAAATATTAAAAACAACAAAGTTATGAGCATATGTTGCAAGTTTTCAATGCACACCTATAATGGTAATTTTCAATATTTTGATCCCAAATCTTTAACATAGCCATTTTTCACCCCATCTCATGAACGTAACAGCTGTCATTTTTCAAATCATGGCCAAAATATGTTTTCACATTTGTGGTGCGAAATGACATTTCAGCTAGTATTATGTAAATGACACCCATCATGTTCAGAAGGAGGGGTCATAAACAGACTGCTGAAAATCTGGTGTCAAAATGTGAAAAAAGAACTAAGTTGTGAAGAAATGCTGAATTGCTCCAATGTTTACTCTTAACTATTTTTGGATATTTTTGCCCCTAATGTTCAACATATGCCTTGTGTTATCCCATCTCCTGAACATGACTGCTGTCATTTTTGAAATCCCCTTTGAAACATGTTTTGGAATTTAAAAATTCCACATTCTCTTGATCATAATGTCAGGTCTTAAAAGGACTTGGAAATCTGGGGTAAAAATGTGGGAGCTCACTGACAATTAGATATTGCCTCTCAGCTGGCCTATCCTGGTAAATAAAATTTTAAACCCTGAGACCCTGAGCAAGTCACTTAATTTCCTTGTGCTCCCAGGTCGCACCTGTAAACACGCCTTCAGCTTAGTGAGTTTCTTCTGGTTTAAAAAAAATAAATAAATAATGTGTAAAAGCAGGACACCACTGAAAATGAGACACTGCATCTCATCTGGTCTATCCTGGGTAAATGTTTAGTAAAAACGTGTAAAAGCAGGACCCCAGTAAGGCAGAGCCCCCACTGAACTGTGCATCTATGCTGCTCTAGCTTGGGAAAAATACATTGTAAAAGCTGGACCCCACAGAAAATGTAACTAGCCTTTCAGCTGGGCTATCCTGGGTAAATACATTATAAAAATGGGTAAAAGCAGGGCCCCGTCGAAAATGAAATATTGCACCTTGGCTGTGCTATCCTGGGTAAACACAGAGAAAAACTGGGAAAAGCAGGATCCCACTGAAAACAAGACAGCATCTGAGCAGTGATATCCTGAGTAAATAAAGTACCAAAATGTGTCAAAGTAGGGCCCCACTGAAAATGAGAGATTGCATCTCTGCTGGGGTATCCTGGTAAATACTTTGCAAAACTGTGTGAAAACAGAAGCCTACAGCAAAACCCCACTGAAAAGAAGATGTTGCATCTAACATGCTCTATCTTGGAAAATACATTAGATAAGCAGGACTGTGCTGAAAACAAGATAACACATCTCACCTAATACTATCCCGGATAGATGTAGTAGAAGACTATAAAATCAGGATCCCATTGCAAATTACATATTACATCGCATCTGGTGTCTCCTGGGTAAATATATGGTAAAAATGTGTACAAGCAAGACTCGGTACAACATCAATGCAAGTGGTGAACATTCTGCATTGATAAATGTTTGTTTTATAGTGGTTTGATACCACTGCAGGTACTGTAGGTCTTGTCTGTGGGGTTCTGATTATTTTAGACATTTGTTTCCTGGTAGGTAATAGTAGCTGGAATGACCAATCAGATTGCACTATTTTTGCTCTGCCATGTTCCACTGGGTTTGCGATGGGCAGTAAACTGCAGAAGCCCTATTCCAATGATGGTTGCTGAAGACTGTAGGCAAGGATTCAGTAATATTTTAAATCTGGGAACCAAAAGTCACAGACTCCCATAGGTAGCAGCAAAGATTCCAGTACTCACATACAAAGCCTTTGACACGGAATAAATCCAGCACTCAACGTTTTATGTAAGAGCTATGCTTAGTTACGACTTTTATAAAGTGCAGATGCAACATAAAACGTTGAGTGACTTTTTTCAGGATTGTTGGTGTTTGCTGTCTGCACTATATACTGATGTTTTGTACAGTAAAAGGCAGCCTGCACTATATACAAGTACTGGATTTATTCCATATTGGAGGAATGGGCTGTGAGGGCCGGACCCCTTGCTACTACACATACTTGTTTTTTTCCATATACCACAAGCTGTGTGTGTTGCCCCTCCTAGCTTTTCACTCAGACCTCCATGGATCCAAATCCAAAAGTCATTTCAGTGTTTTTGGAAGTCAAAGTCTTTCCCAGATCCCACATTTTGGAAGTCACTGTTCTCCCCATCTGCCAGGCCTGACCCCCCGTGTCCTCCAGCCCTGTGTTCATCTGCCTACCAACAGTCCATCAGCTCTGTCACTGCCTTAGCTGAGATTCATTAACTCCACAGATTCCTGCCCTCCCTACCATGGTTTGACCTTTAGAACCCCTCCTCCTAGGACCGAGACCAGTGGAGTCCTCAGGTAGCAATGCATGGCAGGAGAGCACTGATAGTGTCATCCTGCAGGCTAGGGTTTTACACACAGTTTTGTCCTCTCCCACAGGGTGCAGATAGCCTCAGTTTCAGATGCATGCAGATAAGGTGTGCATAGGCAGAGCCAATGAGTGTCCTCCCAGATGCACAGGTGGCGGTAAATCAGGGGGGCCAGATGCTCCCCCTCCCTGGAGGACAGCATTCTCTAGGACACTCACTTCTCTGCCCTCCGACAGATCTCTGACACTCTGAGCATGAAACGGGGGTCACCAATGTTGTGGGCAGTAAGGCTGCCCTTGCGCAAACAAGCCAGCTGGAAACCATTTTTTAAGCAATCATAATCGAGACACCAGTCATTTCTGAGGGATTAATGATTGTTCAGGGGGATAACCCTCGGGCCACCTCCCTCTAACCAGTCATTAATCTAAGGAAATTGCCAGCTTCGAGGTTGTTGTTGTGACTATGAGTCTAATGACAATAACCACATTTGTTTTTACTTTTTTCTATATACTTATATTTAGGTTTTTAGTGGTGTGGCATGAGCCATGCATGCCGTACAGCTTCAGCTGGCAGCTGAACGGTCCTTTTTCAGATGTTAATGTGCAATCCAGTACCCAATCAGGAGCCTAGCTAGGCTCATGGGTATTTAATTGATTTATAATCTGAGATAAATCAATTTCAAGTTGGCCCACTGGCGCAGTGGTAGCACTACCACTTACGAAGCCAATGACCTTCTGAACCCAGGAGTCGGAGGACTGGTGGAGGGAGGAGGATCAATCATTCCATGGACCAATCTACTCCCCTGGGAGGGGAAGGAAGGGGAAGCTGCCAGTATTTGACTGACCACTTGCGGAAGCTCAGGTCTGACAGCCGGGGCTGGATACAGCTTGGGAGGTCTGTCAGACATTCAATGTGTTGCCACCAGCATCACTGCACACCACGCCTCCCCTGGGAGAAAATGGTGATCTGATCACTGCATGATGATGTCCGTCCCCACGTCACAGACCCCACACCACTGACTGGGCTCTCGCTCCCATTGTACCGTCTCAGTCTCTGTCAGGGGAAGGACCCCCACTGGTGAACCCACACTGGGGGGGCAAGCCAGGGAGCTCAAGAGTTGAGATAAGTCCTGTGGTGGATGATGGGGCTGAGCATTGAAAGCAAAGACCGATGGGGGCCTGCTGGATAGGGAAGTATAAAGCACACTAAACTAAAAATAAATCTATTTCAGGAAGTTAATGTAAAATATTATGAGTTATGGGGATCATTTATAAAAAGTGCTTATCACTGTTTGAAAGTCAATGACAAGATCTCCTAAATGCAGTATTGTGTTCCACTGTAGCTGGCAGCAGACCAAAGATACTAATAATTAAGCTTTCCCCATAATTATACTACAATGCCTCAATTTTTAGAACCTCGTGATGTCACTGATGATCAGGCTGTGCTTGACTACAATGTAGTTAGCCACAGTTTGATTGTTGATGACATCACAAGGTTCTAAAATGGTGGCAGTGTAGTATCAATATAGGGCAGACATAGCCAACGATATCGCTGGACGGCTGCCAGCTTCAAGTAAGCCCACTACCTCATTTTAAAGAGCTGTTTGCGGGCTTTCAAATAATGATAGGCACTGTTTAATAATGTTCCCCTTTAAATAATACTTTTTTCTCAAACCTTAACCATTTGTGACCTCAATACTTGCAACGCTGGATGTAACCTAGTTTTCTTTCTTCCCCATTTCGAGGATAAAGTTCCTCCCCCTTTTATTTGGGAAGATTTTGCCTTATTGTTGAAAGCCAAATGCTCCTGAAACCAACTTACACTGACGACAAGCATCACTTCCTGCCATCCCCATCCCATTGCCTTTCGTTCCGCTACTGGAGACTGCCACTTACTTGCATCAGGATCCGTTCCTTTTCCGATTTGATCTGCTGCTCCATTTCTTCATAAAGATGCTGGATCTCCTCATCATGGGTGACTAGTTTTCTAAAACAGCATAAAAGAGTGGTGTTCAGTCTTCTTCTTATACTTGCCATTATTCGTTTATGCCCCTTTACTCCCTGCTAGCCCATCAGGTTGCAGCCCAAACCTCATCACCTACCTTCTCTGGGACTTACCCCACCATTTACCAGAACCACTATGTGGCGGGTGAGTATCTTGATTGGTAGTGCAGGGCCTGCAAGGATGTGCAATCATCCTCCTGGACAGGGTGGTTTTGCCTCCTGCTTCCTTGCCTCTAGTTTTTCCCACATGCCAAGTTGTGTGCAGTGATGCATCTGCATGCGCGTCAACACGCGCACCTGACAGGCATCTGCATCAGTGCCCCACTGCTTTGCGCTTGCTGTCATACCACCTAGCCTCTGCTAGGCAGTAATGAAGCAGAGAGACGTGTTGTCTCCCCTTCCTGAAGGAGAGTAATGCAGCAGAGAGACATGTTGTCCCCCCCTTCCTGAAGGACAGTAATGAAGCAGAGAGACGAGTTGTCCCCCATTCCTGAAGGAGAGCAATGCAGCAGAGAGACATGTTGCCCTCCCCGAAGGAGAAGAGTCGTCCATAGGATGCTCATGCCTCCTTCTCTGGTCGACTCCCGAGTGGCCCGAGTCTGCACTTGGACCTGGGTCACCATCATGGCAGGCAGTAGCTCTACCATCCTGCCACTGGGCCAGCTGTCACCACATCCTTTCTGGTGCTCAGATTCCTGTCCCTGTGGAACAGTTCATAAAGCAGGAGTGTGCTCAGGTATAGCTGTCTGGGCTGACTGAGCTCTAGAATACTTACCTGACAATCGATGGACAGAGGGACAGACAGATGAACAGATGGATAAAACTGGATGAGAAAATTCTGTACTGTGATTGGTGTAACCTGATTACGTGACAGTGTTATGGCATGGAATCCAATTGTGTACCTACGGTTCAGAACTCCTGTCAATTTTCGGTCCTGTTTTCACTTTTTTCTCAGCACAAAATCCATTTTATAACGGATAACACCATACGAGGAAGTATGCATATACTCTGCTGTACACACCATAGGAAGTTGTTAAAGAGCAGCTGATGGCTCCATGAGAACTTTAAAAAACATAATGGGGCCTATGCACTAACGGGTGGGAATTACATGCCGAATGTGCATATCCAGCCTGCGTAGCCCCACACCTGTGGACAGGTGTGCACCAGCCATATTCATCAATGGCCACCACCTGTCCGTGGCTCCGCCCCCTCGGCATGCAGGGCTCCATAGGATGGCCAGAGGTGGAGTTGCAGACCCGGCCGGGCATTCAATTGGATGCCCGTCTCGGGTCCCTGAGTGGATCCCATGCTCTGAAAGGCATGGGACGGGTGCATGAATAGCACTGGCACGCATCAGGACCTGAGCTCCCATGCCACTGCATCAAGCAGAGGTCCCCGCGCAACACCTGCCCCGAGGCCATGCCTGGCGCTCGGTGGTCCCCCCCACCCCAGCTGCACCAATGCCCCATGCCCAAAAGACCCCCGCAGTCCCATACCTGCCAGTCTGTGCTGCATCAAAATATATGCTGTACCCGGTATGGCATCACATGTGATCGATCGTTATGCTATGCACCACCAACTCCTAATGGTACCTTGACCACAAGGGGATCCCCCAGTCATCGCCCCCCTACAGCCTTTCAATACCTCTGTATGGACCATATCCCGGATACCCAGTCTGATGTGGCCTGTGCAGTGCTGCACTGCCAACCGTAGCAGGGCACTGGGCATCCCGACCCTTCCCTGGCACCTCCCAGGGTCACCACAGAACACAGTCTGGAACACTGTGGTCCATCACACTCCCACGGCTGGCCTACCTGCCCTACCGCAGCCAATGCCATGGGGGGGGCACCCCGCCGTCAGTCATTTGCGGTGTGGTAGAGACCCCAGTAGGGCCATGGTGGTGGACTGTGCCCACCAGCAGGAACCCACTATGAATATTGTCAACCCATGCCAACCAGGACCGTAGCAGATCGTCACCTCCTGAGGTGTGTAATATTCCAGTAACATGCCTAGATTGTGGCGATACGTACATGTCAGGTGGTTACACGTTCCCTTAGTCCTGAGCCCCCATCCTGTGCATTCAGGTGTCTGTCTGGTCCTACGGGCCATTGGCATTTTCATTATACCATGTGGTACGTCTCCCAGGGGTAGGGTTGGCCTGCTGAGCCACCACTGTGCCTGTGTGTGTGTATGTGTGTTAGGGGGTGCCTGCCTATTACGGGACTGTGAACCTGTGATAGGGTGGGGGTACATGATTCACTGGGGACGGGGCTGCTGGGGGGGACAGGTGAATGCTTATCCAGCAACAGGATGGGGTATGCATGTGCTGGGGGGGTGTGGCATATCGCAGCCTTGCATACTGGGGCTGGCACTCTGCTGGGCGAGAGGGGTCCCCATGCAGTGGGACAGGTGCTCTTTGTGTTTGGGAGTGCTCCGACTGGTTGCCGGGCCTGGCTGTGTATCGTAGTTATGGCAGGGTTCCCCCGGTGTATCCTGCTCACCCCTATGCCCCTCCCCGTGAGCAGCACCATGCGCCTTAGTGCATGGTGAGTGGTCTGGCATGCCCCCGCCCACCCTGACATGTTGCTGTGTCTGCGGCAGGAGAATCGGGTGTGTGGGGGTGCACCGGATATGCATCACAGCGCAGGGGGCACAATGGGCACAAGTGTCTCGCACTGCAGATCCGCAATGCGTAGCCACTCCACACCCTAATGCATAAGGCCCCATATCGGGACATAATTCAGCTTATATTTCACATTAGTTCTGTACTCCCCCTGGCCATTATTTATTACTAAGGCCATTTGCATAAAAACAGGATCTTTGTTCCATCAGAGTTCATCAGCTTTTATTGCTTATTCCCCACATGATGTCATAATACTTGGCTTGTGACATCACAGTTCTCATGGCAACAGACTATGATGTTACATAAGAGGAATATGACTTCACGTACAGAACACGCTGTACGGCAGATGAACTCCTAAGGGATAAAGATGCGGTTTTCATGCAAATTCCCTCAGTAATAAATAAGGGGAAGGGGAATCTATAGAAGCTATGAAACATAAGCTGAATTGAGTTTAAAGATTATGTTTTCCACAGTTGTCCATGAGGTGTCAGCAGCTCTTTAAAGTGCATGGTTACACCTTGTGTAGGACAACACACCTAGGTGAGTGTATATCAATTACGTACGCCACCTTTATTTGTGTGATTATATATGTAAATTTACATGTACAGGGGATATGCAATGGCCTGACTCATATATGCAATTTATCTTCATGTGTGAGGGGCAGGACCATAACTCATGAGTGGCACAGCCAAGAGTGAGTTACGATAATCTTTCTCCCACACAATCATAAACTGAGTATTTTGAATTAGGCCGTTTCATTAAAGACATACAACAGCTACGTCATTATAACTTTTAACTTTGCTGTTTGTGTGATGATTTAATTGTTTCTCTTAGATTTCCACTGATGGATTCAGTGCTGCAGTCATCAGCGTTGTGAGAGCTGCTCTCCGATTGGTTCAGATTTCCACTATAATACACCAAACCTCCAAGATACCAATTTCATGATCCCTTGCTATTATGCAAGGCGTGCATATCTTATTTCTGTGGCACCCTTTCCCAGAGGCTCTGGGCAGCTCCCACAGGGAACGGCGCCAACACAGAGGCTAGATAAAAATTAGTGCTGTCATCAGCAAAGATCCCACTTGTTACCTGGCCATTCTCATCTCCTGTGGTGTTGCATAACTGTATCTCTAACTGAGAAGGTTACGTATCATCACAGTGGTCCTTACTGTTGTAGTGCTTATTGAATCACAGTCTGTTATCCTGTAAAACACTGTGATGTCATAAACAATGACAGTATAAGGTCAGCTGACAACAGGCAGAAGCTTTTTTTATACATTCTTTTTAGATCATCTATCACAGTGCATTTTTAAACGCTAAGAAGAAAAAACAAAAATAAAAATAAAAATATTCCCTAGCAAACTGTAATAGCTGAAACATTGTTTATGAAAGTACATGCTGAAATTATACATAACAGGCTCTGTATTCATAGGTAAGCGTTGGCGCAAGTGTGGTTAGTGTCAGCATTAACCTTCTGGGCAGGGCTATATTCAGAGGATCCTGGAGTGCCAAGGCTGGCTGAGGAGGTGAGAGGAGGGCTGTGCCAACCTCTGATTTCACAGAGACTGGCACTCAGGGTGAGGGGGTGCAGGGTGGTCATCCTTGGTAGGTGGGTGGGTCAGTGTACGGTTGGGGGGTAGGAGAACCATTAAGACCACCACAGCTTATTGAACTTGTAGCCAGGCAATTGGGGGTGGGGGCATTATACCACCAACACATTCTACACTTGTAAACTGGGTGATTGGGGGACTGTCAGACCACCAATCAATACTGTACTTGTAAACCGGGCAATTGGGGGGACTATCAGACCACCAGGGCATACTTTACTTGTAAACCAGGTGATTGGAGGGACTCTCAGACCACCAGGGCATACTGTACTTGTAAACCAGGTGATTTGGGAGACTATCAGACCCCACCAGGGCATACTGTACTTGTAAACTGGGTGACTGGGGGGACTATCAGACCCCACCAGGGCATACTGTACTTGTAAACTGGGTGATTGGGGGAAAGCCACTGTGCCACCAGGGATTGCATTCTACGGAGAAGGGGTGCTAAGAGGCTCTGCACCACATGCAAATGAGCCGTAATGGTAATACAGCTGGCCCCTTAGCACCTTGCATGCCCAATGAGTTCATCTGCAAGCTCGGGATAAATATGGCCCACAGGGGACCTGGCACTATCCTGATTTTCAGAGCGCTGTGTTCTGTGGGCCACATGCAACCCTAGTCTATGTCAGTGCAGCACAAATCCACTTAGTACTGCATCAGCATGGCCCAATATTCAATTGGAAAGCACCATTCCATCGGCAGGCGCTACCTGTCTAAATATAGCTCAGGACTGGTCATGTCCAGGCACAAGTGCAGCGCAAATGGCTGCGACTGTACCCAGCTCTGAATATGGGGCCCCTATATCTATAATGTGCAACTTAGAATAGAAACAAACACATTAAATACATAGAGGCTTGAGCAGCCCCTTAGGAACCAGGAAATTGCAGGTTGGAACCTCATTTTGGTCAAATACTGAGAGTCCGTGAACTTAAGCAAGTCACTTAACCTCTTAGTGTTCCACTCCACCCAGCTGCAGAAAATAGGTAGAAGGACCCCACTAGAAATGAGCTGTTGCATCTCAGTGGGGCTAACCTGGGTAAACAAAATCAATAAAAAAAGTTTTCCCTTGTGCCATCAGGGAATATAAAGTTAAATGCAATTGCTATAATTATTTTTATTTATTTGAAATTACCCAACAGTATAACCCCATGACATGTAGCATCTAATTTTCATGGGGGTCCCAGGGAGGATAGTAGCAGTCCACAGGTTAAAATAGTCCAGCAGGAACAGTTGCATACAGGCAAAAATATATGGAAGAAAAAACAAACTGTAGGTACTTGCTCTTTAACAGACAGAAAAGCATGACTCCCCCCCCCCAGCACACGTATGCTTTTTATACACTATTTTTATCCGCTCGTTTGATGCTGTGAGTAGGAGTTCATACATAATACAAAAGGATATTCAGCAGCAAGGGAGCCTTGAGGGGCTGTGTGTAAAGTGCTGGGCACAAAAAAGACTTGCTGCTGAGATGTCAGATGCTAACAAGGAGAAGATGACAGGGCCATCAGCTAAAGCCCAGAGAAACATATAAAAATAGGAGGTAGAGAGCCATAGGATACAGTGTCACAGAAATCAGTCTTCAAAGTGGCTGGCAGATGGTTTTAAGTTTAGGGAGAATTTTAGATCCACAAAAACTGCAAAATATAGAGACTGTGTTCAAAGGGCAACTACCTGTTGTTTACTTAACACCCTGAAAGATAATTAAAATCAGGCAAAGACTTCTTTGCTTCCTATTCTCTGAAATAAACACTCTATATGGGTAAAATGTTCTTTATCCCACCCCTGAGGGAGATAAGCCAGAGGTTATAGCTTCTGTTATGATTGAACAAAGGTAGGAAGGGAGTGCCGGTCTTCAAGGGGTTCCAAGGGCAGGAAACGGGCATTGAAAGAAATGGAAGGAGAATCCCAGATCTGATCCAAAAACACAAAGTGTACAAAGTAAGGAAATTAACAAAATTAGGGTTCAAAGTCTCTTGAGTCTTGGCAAATTGGTGGTGTGGTGTTCTGCAGGGTTTTCAACCCTAATGCCCACCCCGGCCCCTAGCCTCATGACCGAAGGACAAGCTACAGATCCGGACCCATAACCCATGGGTCTTCTACTTGAAGCTACTAGTCTGCAGCCATGCCCCGCAACTCTGGTTCTCCACATAGGACCCACAGACTCAGTCATAGTTTTCTTAATGTGGGTCCTTTGCCAAGCTAGAGTTGTGCATGTCCCAGCACTAATCAGGAGCCATGAGGAGAGACTAAAGCAGCTTAATATGTATACTCTTGAGGAAAGGAGGGAGAGGGGGAACACGATAGAAACTTTCAAGTATCTTAAGGGAATTAACAAAGTACAAGAGGGTAGTATTTTTCAGAAGAAGAGATGTGCAAGTACAAGGGGGCACAATTTGAAGATAGAGGGGGGACGGCTCAGAGGTAATGTTAGAAAGTATTTTTTCACAGAGAGGGTTGTGGATGCATGGAACAGCCTTCCTGAGGAGGTTGTGGAGTCAGGAACAGCGGGAGAATTCAAGAATGCATGGGGCAGACATAAGGAAATTCTAGTGGGGGGTAGGAGGAAGTAAGTTGTTGCTTAACTAGAATTTGCAGCTTAGCCATCAGGTAGGGAAATGGGCAGACTAGGTGGGCCAAGCAGTCCTTATCTGCCATCAAATTCTATGTTTCTATGTACAATATGTTCTAACTTGTTTCTGTGCAAAGCAGGATGCATGGGCCCCTTCGGGCCCAGTGCGAAGATACAAAACAGGTGGTAAGTCCAAACTTCCTTTATGAAGGGTCCTTCTGGCACTGTGTGAAGCAATACACGTGACTCCGTAAAACAAGAGGTAAATCCTAACATGCCTATGACCCTGTGTGAAGCATGACACGTGAATCCGTAAAACAAGAGGTAAGTCCTAACATGCCTCAGACCCTGTGTGAAGCAAGACACGTGAATCCGTAAAACAAGAGGTAAGTCCTAACATGCCTCAGACCCTGTGTGAAGCAAGACACGTGAATCCGTAAAACAAGAGGTAAGTCCTAACATGCCTCAGACCCTGTGTGAAGCAAGATGTACAGGACCCTTCGGAATCTTGGGTTAAATCCTAACTTTCAGATCTGTGAAATGGGAGGCAAGTCCTCACTTGCTTCAGGCCTTCTGCTCACCAGTCAGTCTGCACACCCCTCACCCAGCCCGTTGATTGGCACTAGACACCCTGCTAAATGTAGTTCTCTTGCGGGCAGTCCACATGTGTCTCAGGCTGAGAGACTCTCGGACACTTGACTAGTGGTGGTTGTGGTTGGTGGATGGCAAATCATTCTCTTCCAGGCCTTGACTCCTCCAATGAGTCACAAGCCAGTAGGGAGGAGCCAGCATCACTTAGCACATGCTGTACGTGCAGTAGCACTGTTTTAATGGGCTGTAGAGCAAGCAGGCAGAGTGCTGCATAGCAGCAGTGAGGATGAGAGACATGATGGCAGGGGGCAGGGACTGGCTATTATCTAGTGGGTAAATAGTGGGTGTGTGTTTGACAGTTGGATTGGAACCAGAGTTGGGTCATGTGAGCGAAAGGGTCAGGGCAACTCAAGTAGCACTAGCAATACTGGATGTTGAATAAGTGACAGAGGTGTGTGGAGGGCCGTTTGGGGCCTGGGCCACTGGGACAATCGATGGGACTCCAGGAGAGTCAGTGGAGGAGAGTTAGCATGGCTGTGGTAGCATGGACCATGTGGTGGGTGGAAGAGGCTAAACCTGATTCAGCTGGTGCTGCTGCTGAGGAGAGGATGTGGACACTGTCTGGAGACTCTGGACAAGTGAGACTGGACTGGAGTCAGACAACACCAGAGCTGTGAGGTAGAGGTGAGGTGCAGTGGTAAAAATAAAATGTGGTCAGACTGTACCGTGCATGCGGGGCTGCAAACTGCAATAGTGCACGAATGCCAAAATGTCCTGTAGGCCTGTAACTGCATGTTGGATGCCTGCTGCTAGGCACCGTACACAAGAGCAGCTCACTCAGAGCTCAGTTTCTCAGCCTCAGAGAATCAGAGGTTTGTCGGACAAAGGGCACTCCTGTTGGGCATTCGGGACAGAGTTAGACACAGAGGAGGTGAAACAGCAAGTGACAGACAAGTCAGTCACTGAAAGACGACAAATGGTGAAGGAGGGCCAGGTAGCTGGTGTGATAGGTAGGAGGAGTTAGTAGGTCAGCCAGCACTTGAGAACTGCCAGTGCCACCCAGAAGATTGGCATCGTCAGGCAAAGATGGGACAAGAGCTTTCAACTGCCCCCCAGCTCAGCATAATCGGGCTCCTGAATAAAGTAATCAGACTCTGGCTGTTGTCACCGTACCCTGACCTAAGAATACAACCACCATGAGCTAACCTTTAGCTGAGTCTAATCATCAGTCCATAAAGTCTGTGCATTTGCATATGCTTCCCATGATGCTTTGCATTATTGGGGTATAGTATGTGCAATTTGTGTTTTCTTTAAAATTTGGCTGTATGACCAATATCCTCTGGGATAACTCATACCCCAGTGCATTTGCTCTGGGGTTCTTTTGTAGTTCATGAAGTCTGCAGCTGATGGGCACATTTAACTCTAGTTTGGTAATGGGTAAGGAGCAGCTTTTACGGCTGCAGTAGGTGGAGCCTGCAGACGTTTTGCATGTATAAAAGGAGTGATGTCACGTTTTCTGTCTGTGGAACTGATTGAAGGTGTAAATAGTCTCATCCACCTTACCCTCCTACAAGAAATGTTTTCCACCCTCAAATAAATATGCCTTCATGTTAGTCAATGGTTGCAGGGTACTATTTCATTTCTTAAATGGGTGGTACAAAAACTGGGACCTCAGTAGTGGGAGGCAGCATTCGTTTTTTGGGGGGAGTAAGATCCACCCCCACCTCCACCTGAGAAGCTCCTAAAGATCCACCCCCACCTTTTTTTGATTCATGTGGGAGGGGCATGAGGTGGATGCATCATGTTGGAACAAGACACACTAGTTTGGGATCTGGACCAAGCAACAGAACAAGTCACTAGTTTGGGATCTGGACCAAGCAACAGAACAAGTCTGTGGAGTGATCGAGTTGTGGAGCCCCTGCACTTTATTAAGGATTAGAAGAACAGAAGTTCTTAATGCTTTCAAATTGACTTAAAAACCCTTGGAACAAATGATTATCAGAGCCACCTGGGACCTAAGAAGGAAAGAGTAATTAAGGAGTGCCTGAAACTACAGCCCCCAAGGAAAACAATAGACACAGCGTTCTGATTCAAGTTGAAAGAGCCATAGGTTTTTCATAAACATTTATATAGTAAAAACATAAAGTTCAGCTTTTGGGATTAACAATATTTGTTTCCCATATTCAATATATATATATATGTATACACACACACACACACTCACACACACACACACACACACACATACACAATATATATATATATTTATACAATGGATGTTTTGGGATAAATGTCAGGATAAAATGTAGTATTTCAGCCAGGTCATGGAGATATCAATGATATCTCCATGTTCCTATACGTCATCACAGTGAAACTGAAAGTTTTTCACTTTCTATCCTGTGGCTTTCTTTTTAAAAATAGGACCCCTCACCCCCGGCAGCTTTCTCTTTAGAAGGAAGACACCCCCCTCCATGCTTGCTCACATCTGCTTGTATCTTTACCGTAATTATGTTTTTAAAAACATATCTGATTGATCCTGCGACTTTCTTTTTTCTACCTCCAACTGTCACGTAGCATGACCGAGCACTAGGAAGATTCAGATGTGAGGCACTGTCAGATAGTTTTAATTATGGCGCTTTTGCTGTAAAACATAGAAAAATGTACCATTTTCTTAATAGTGCTTATAGTTTGTCAAAAGAAGCTGCCGACAGTACTGAGAGACGAGCGAGTGAGTCGGCAGCTTCAGAACACCAGATGGAAGCGCGAGTATCTGTTGCCATAGCAACACATGCTCTGCAACAAGATTTTCATTTTTTTCACAAATGAAGTGTATGGTGTGAAGCTGCAGCCTAGAAACTGCAAAATACTTTGAAGTCAGTTTTTCTCCTGCCTGTGGTATTGCATGAAAGAAATAGGATGACAGTGACTATTCCAGCTACACATTTGATTCCATATTACAATGGTTCACTGCACTACACATTTAGTGTATCACAATTTTTCAAATAATAAAACAAATATTCTCCAAACTAAATAACTCACACATACATATTTTTGTACTTTATTAAAAAGATATTTCACATGTGTAACAAAAAACAAACAAAAAGCAAAAATAAATAAATAAATGAAAATCATATCACAGAGCAAAATTAACCCTAACTCCCAGTTCCTTCTAGTAGAATGATGGTACCTACATTTACAGTTTAGCAAATACTTGAGAGCTGAGTAGGTGTTCTGTAAGAAAACAGCTACAGTCTTTACTAATTACAGCATTGATGATCTGGGACAATTTCTGTGCTTTTTATTGTTGTGTGTAGTTTGATGAAATAACATTTTAAAATGAAAACACTTACTTTGCTAGCTAAACCTGACACACACCGAAAACACAAATAATGAATTAGAGCTATTTAGCAGCTGATTTCTTATAGAACCCCCAGTTAGCTAGCTCCCAGGTATCTGCTAAACTGTAACTGTTGCCATTTGTGCTCCCCGACAAGTTCATTATACGGATGTTTCTCATGTAAAACATAAATTTTGTTAATGTCATGTCTGTAGCATTGTTTGTAGCCAGTAAACTATTATTTACATAGGTACTGTAAATGACAGATTTTAATTCAGAAATCCAGTCTTGATAAATGTGTTTTTTAGCAGTTCTGTAAGATTTATGTATCTCTGATGTAAGAGTGCATAGCTCAGAAGCGAAAGGGTTTCTGTAATTGATTGTTGTTTGTATGAGAAGTGGGCATGACAGTGGCATGCAAGAGTGAAGTCTAAATTGTTTCTTGGCCATTCTGGGATCTAAAGTTTAACAGTAATGTGTGAAGAGAATAAAGTGTTGTGTTTTTGCATTTGAATAGGTTTAGTACTTTGAAGTTAAAATATATATATATATACATAGTGTCATTAGCACCTGAAAAGAAAGAAAGATACTACTGAAATAAATGCTGTTCTGATATTTTATTTATTTATGTGAGATTTTAAGTGACCTCTATCATGTCCCCCCATCCCTTCTCTCTTCCAATGTGTACAAGTTCATTATACGGATGTTTCTCATGTAAAACATAAATTTTGTTAATGTCATGTCTGTAGCATTGTTTGTAGCCAGTAAACTATTATTTACATAGGTACTGTAAATGACAGATTTTAATTCAGAAATCCAGTCTTGATAAATGTGTTTTTTAGCAGTTCTGTAAGATTTATGTATCTCTGATGTAAGAGTGCATAGCTCAGAAGCGAAAGGGTTTCTGTAATTGATTGTTGTTTGTATGAGAAGTGGGCATGACAGTGGCATGCAAGAGTGAAGTCTAAATTGTTTCTTGGCCATTCTGGGATCTAAAGTTTAACAGTAATGTGTGAAGAGAATAAAGTGTTGTGTTTTTTTGCATTTGAATAGGTTTAGTACTTTGAAGTTAAAATATATAAATATATATATATACATAGTGTCATTAGCACCTGAAAAGAAAGAAAGATACTACTGAAATAAATGCTGTTCTGATATTTTATTTATTTATGTGAGATTTTAAGTGACCTCTATCATGTCCCCCCATCCCTTCTCTCTTCCAATGTGTACCTATTTAGCTCTTTGAGCCTCTCCCCAAAGGTCCTTTCCCCCAAGCCCCAGATCATTTTGGTTGCCTTTCTCTGGACCCTCTCCAGGAGTTCAATGTTCCTCTTTAAGTGTGGCCTCCAAAACTGCAAGCAGTACTCGAGGTGCAGCCTCACCAAGCAGTTATACAGAGGAAGTATCACTTCCCTCCTTCTGGAATGATCCCCCTAGCGATGCATCCCAGCATCATGTTGGCCTTGGCTGCTGCCCTCCTACAAGTCTCCAAGTTGTTCATCTTGATATCCACCACCACCTCCAGGTCCCTCTCAGCCATATAGCCATAGCAGCAGTACATTGCATAGCAGATATAAAATGCCAATAAGCAGGTCATGCAACGGATGTGCTGAGCAGGTACTGAAGCAAGAAATGTACGGCTGTCATTTTTTACATCCTGTTCAAAATGTGTTTTTGCACCTGTGGTGACAAATGGCACAGTCACTGTGCAAAATCTCCTTTCGGCTAATGAACTAATAGCGTCAAGGTTCATGCGGTGGGGTCACAAAATGCCCAAGCTGAAAACTTGGAGTGAAATTACCAAGAAATGCCCAGGGTATTAGAGTTTCTGACCATAACACCCTGCCCTGTAGGGACTGACAGGCATCAGGGGTGTGACTTGGGATTGTCAACAGTAATGCTCACACCATTCCACACCCATCCCCACCCTGCAGCCAGTGACAGTTATCGAGGTATGCCTTTGACTCTTCATCCCCAAAGTTCACTCCATTCTCTTATACTGTACCCATTTCAGCGTATTTCCTTATGGAATGAGGTGAGTGTAAAGTTTGAAAACCCCAAGGCACACCTCGACTCTTGTCTGTGTCTGCAGGGTACCATCCTTATACCCCTAGATTCACTCCCAGCGGGTGCAGAAAGCAAAGGCTGAACATCGTGGCACGATCAATTTACTTTTTGTTGCAGTGTTTAAACAAGCAACTTAAAGGTCTTCAAGGGAACTTTGGTATATCAGCAATGCTTTTCTAACCCATTATTTTAGTGTTAGATCTTATACATTGCCTCACTAAACAGGCTCTCTGTATCTAGCCTTTTACTCTCCAATTTAGCAGTGCATCAGGTTTATAGTATTTTGGCTGTTCAGTTGCGTATCTTCAATTGGTATGCATCCTGATTATTGCCTTTTCTTTTTTCATATGTGAATTATTATATATTACAAGGCAACTTACCCCTTCCCTCTCCTGATGACAGGTTCTTAAGTATTATTGGCAACTACATTTAATCCATCTCCTTCCCTACGCTCCATTATTCTTACTATCTCCTGTTTACAATATGGAACTATCATTAGCACTCAAAGAGGTGGGCTATGTTTGGTGTACTGTTGGAAAGGATTGTAAATCTACATCTTCCTTATGCTCCTTATTTTACTCAAAGCCTACAGATATTATAGAAATCCACTGCCATGTGGTCCTCCTGTTTTGGGGCTCACTGGGCCTAGTCTTCTAGACCAAGTCACCCCATGTAACACCTATTTAGGCGATTTTCGAGTAATCGGAGCTGATCTTTACTCTATCTCTTCTGGCCCAGATTTTCAAACTGCGCCCATTCTGAGCAGCAAGCCCTGCGCTGCTCAAAATAGTTGCGCAGGGGTGGTAACGAGGTGATATTCAAAGAGTTTGCTGTTGAGCAACTCCCTTTGAATATCACCCCCAGCCACAGCACTTGGCAAGATGATGCAGTGGAACTTGCGCCACCGCAAGTTGCCAGAGTTGAGCATTAAACTTGCGGTGGTGCAAGTACCATTGCGCCATGCTCAAATTTCCGATATTCAAAGGTGACATGCAAATGGGGCCATAATTTATGCAAAGGCAGGGGGCCATTTGCATCTATTATGTTCCCATTTGCATGCCATTTGCATGTAGGTGCAGCGATCCCGGTTGCTCCTGGCCACCCTGCCAGGCAGCAGCCGTCGGGGACCGGCGCTAATGCAGCTCCGATCACGGGCATCACAGTTACATGAAACCCCCACACATATCCCACAGCCCAATCACGGGCGGTACAGGTACATGAAACTCCCCACACATATCCCACAGCCCGATCGCGGGCAGTACAGAGTACATGAAACCCCCACACATATCCCACAGCCCGATCGCGGGCAGTACAGATACATGAACCCACACACACACACTCTCCCACAGCCCGATCGCGGGCAGAGCGTGTATGAACCCCACCAGTGCCCGATCGTGGGCAGAATGTAACCCTCCCCAACCGAATATCTCCCTGGTGGTCCAGGGGACCATAAAAGCCGATCGCCGGGCAGAATGTCACATCACAACCCCCAAACATCTCCCTGGTGTCTAGTGTCCCCCACCCACCCACGAAGCCCCTCCACCCGCTCCCCCGGCGGCGGGCGACAGCATCCACCCGCCTGCCGCCCGCCACCCGCCGACTGACTGTCCGGTAGGGCTGCACCCCATTGGTGCAGAGCTACAGCCAATGGGCGATGCAGCCCATACCGTACATGACAGTCAGATTTGTGAATGAACACATTCACAAATCTGGACTATCATGCTCTGATATCGACTACACCGATAACTGTAACTCTCAAGTAAGCTGAACAATCGTCGGCGGCAGCAGGCGGCAAGCAGGTGGGATGCTGTGCCCGCTGGCTGCGGGGGGGGGCAGTGGAGGAGGAGCTTTGTGGAGTGGGTGGGGGACACTGAAGCACCAGGGAGATGTTTGGGGGGTTGTGATGTGACATTCTGCCAGCGATCGAGCTTTACTGTCCACTGGACCACCAGGGAGATATTCGGGTTGGGGGAGGTTACTTCTGCCCGATCGGGCACTGGAGGGGTTCATACACGTTCTGCCGCGATCGGGCTGTGGAGAGTGTGTGTGTGGGGTTCATGTACTGTACTGCCCGCGATCGGGCTGTGGGATATGTGGGGTTCAGTAACTGTGATGCCCGCAATCGGGCTTCGATATGTGTGGGGCTTTGCTAACTGTGATGCCCGCGATCGGGCTGTGGGAGAGTGTGTGGGCGGGGGTTCATGTTACTCCATACCTCTCAACCTCTTGTGTCATGAATCAGGGACAAGGCTTAAAAATCAGGGACAAAGATGCCAAATCAGGGACACATCTTAACAATTGGTAATATTCACTCAGAAATCTGATAGAATAAGGATTTGTATAAGATGCATTTCTGAAGAAGAACTAGTCTGTATTTTAATGTTTGATATTATTTTATGCTTACAGTCCCCACTGTTCTGTCACAGAAACACAATTTCAAGAGACATAGGAAAATTCTGTCACAAATCAGGGACATCCTAAAATCAAGGACAGTTGAGAGGTATGTGTTACTCTATGCCTGTGATCGGGCTGGTGGGGAACAGGGACCGAGTTGGGGGCCAGCCAGGGTGGCAGCTGCTGTGGTAGCCCTGCAATACAGCAGCTCACCTGTGGTGGCCCTCAACTTGATCCTTTTTTTTTTGGCTCAAGGTTGTGCAGGCGCAGGTTGGGGGTTGCGCATGCACAACTCTGCACAACCCGACTGAATATCGGGTTGCGCAGGTTATGCATGGTTCCTCCCCCTCCTGCTGAGCATGCATTCATTTGCATTGCTCTTTTGCGCAACCTGTTGCCAGTGGAGCAACTGCCTCCTGCTGAATATCGCAGAATGGCACAATGTAGGACTTGCGCATGCGCAACCCTGTTGCGCATGGAGCAACCCTTTTGAATATCTGGGCCTCTGTCTACAGTTATAACTGAAGCCTATACCTCTCCACATAATCCTGATTTGCATTTGGCTCAGGGCTTAAGGGCTTAATTTGACCTCCCCTTTCTTCTTTCCCCCTCAATATTGTATTTATTATGTACTTATTCTGTTGCACTGCAAAGTATACTCAGAGTCACTCTAATGTGGTAATGATCTATTTTTCCTTTTATATTTGTTCATTTGTATTCCACCTGGCTCCCTGAATTCCTTGCTCTATGTCTAGGCTGTACTGGCATCTCGTATATGGTTCTTTAATTTACTGTTATTTTGAGTTGGTATATCTTGTACTATTATTACTAATGTTTATAAATAAGTTCTGGTGTTTAGCTTTATCCTTATACCTTGTCCTGTTAGCTTAGAATTAAGCTTGAGGTTATTACAGTCCCCTGCCTTTCTTGGTATTGTTCCTTTCAGTTTACAGTATCAGGAATACTTACTTTATTATATTACTGGGATCAGACTTAGGTTTGGGCCGATATTTATAACCGTTCCTCCTAGACTACCCCTACTTGATGCCCAGAGTGTGGTGAGAGAGTCTCTTAGCCAGTTGACTGACTCATATCTCCCTCACACTCATAAAACATTTTCTTTGTTATTTAGCTTATTAGTATTGTTGTTGTTGTTAATGACTTTTCTCCTTCCCCTCTCTATTCTAATAAGATATCTGTGCTACTCATGTATCATACAGCTCACTTTTTGGCGTTATGTTCCTGCCACTCTTTGCATGTATGTAAGCTCTCTATATTGTATTCTAATCATCCTCTGCCTCACTTATTTGTCCCTTCACACTCCAGCGATTATTCCCTTTCTTTAACACTAACAATATGAGTGGCATACTTTTATATACATGGAATGTGAAGGGACTTAATTCTCCTTGTAAGCGGAAGCAAATTCTTTCACATCTCAAAAAACATAAAACACAAATTGCTTTCCTTCAAGAAACAAAATTATTAGCACAGGACGTTCATAGACTTAAAAAAGATTGGGTTGGTCAGATCTACAAATCATCCTATACCTCAAAAAAAAGAGGAGTTGATATTCTTATTCATAAGAGTCTCAAATGGTCCCTTGTAAACTCCATTTCCGATACCGACGGCAGATGGGTGATGGTCAAACTGAATACCAACTCTGGTCCTCTTTTGCTTGTTAATGTCTATGCACCCAACTCTGATTCCCTGGAGTTTTTTCATAATTTAGCTCAACAGATTCTATCCTTTAACATTGATAATACACCAGTTATTCTTGGAGGGGATCTTAACTTAGCTTTAGAAGCCAGCATTGACAGAAGTAGCCCCACTACAGAGGCCCACCCTAGAAGTATTAAAGCCTTCTCATTACTAATGTAAGATGTTGGATTAGCTGATGTATGGCGCCTCCTTCACCCCCGTGATTAAGAATTTACTTTTTACTCCTCTCTATATAAAACATACAGTAGAACTGACTACTGGTTAGTCTCTACTGTTATAATGGAAAAAAAACTATTGATTCATCCATCTCTCCCATCATAATCTCAGACCATTCCCCTGTCAAATTGCAACTTTTGCGGGGCCCATTAGCACCTAAATCTTCTTACTGGCGGTTGGACCCTCTCCTTCTCAAGGATCCCAATTTCTTATTCATGATCAAAGCACAAATTCAGGACTTCCTCTTTCACAATACCCCAACCGAATCTTCTATGTCCTCTGTATGGGAAGCTCTTAAAGCTACGATTCAAGGGAAAAATTATCAGTTATGCTGCACATAGGGAAAGAGTAAGGGAACAACAGCTGGCAGACTTGGAAAAATCTCTTAAGGCTAAAGAGAATTTATACTTTTCTTCTAATAAGCACTGTCCTGATTCTCAACTTCATCCTGAAATTCTTCAACTTAGAGTTAAAATTAACAAATTAATTTCTCGTAAAACCGAACTGGCCTTGTTTAAACTTAAATATAAGTTTTGGGAACACAATGATAAAATTGGGAAACTCATCTCTTACCAGCTCAAAGCACAACAAATGGAGCGACACATCCTAAGCCTAAAAGATGGACAGGGTACAATTCACTCCGACAACCCCTCTATGAATGTATCATGAAAACCTTTATCAAAACTATACTCTAACACAAATCCTCCATCTACTTTACAAATTCAACAGTTCCTTAAATCGTTACATCGTCCTCATCTTTCTACTCTTGAAACAAATTCTTTAGATGAACCCTTCTCACTTCAGGAAATCCAGAAAGCTTTGTCTTCCTTGAAATCCAGCAAATCCCCTGGGGGTGACGGATTCCCTGTCGATTTCTATAAAATGTTTTCCAACACCTTATGTCCCCTTCTTCTTAATGTTTATCAAGAAGCTTCCAATACTGGCAAGTGTCCCCCATCTTGCATCAAAGCAATCATAACCCTAATTCCTAAGAAAGAAAAAGACCCTACTCACCCCACAAGTTACAGGCCCATCTCTTTATTAAACACGGATGGAAAGATATTTGCTAAACTCTTAACTTCTCGACTTGAATCCTTGATTCCCAAGCTAACTCATTGTTCGTAAGCTGGTTTTATTAAACATAGATCTGGTTCTGATCAGCTACGTTCCTTATTTAATTTAATTCACAAAGCCAAATTCCTCAAGACACCAGCTGCAGCCATAGCTATTGATTTTGAGAAGTCCTTTGATTCCTTAAACTGGGACTACCTTCATCAAGTTTTATCTTATTTCGGTCTTTCTCATACCTTTTGCTCCTGGATCAAGCTATTATATAACTCCCCTGTTGCTAAAGTACTTACTAATTCCACCCTTTCCTCTTTTCATCTAGCAAGGGAACTAGACAAGGATGTCCCCTGTCACCTTCCCTGTTTATTTTAGCCATGGAACCCCTGACTGCTTGTTTACATCAGTCTTCTGGAATTAGAGGCTACCTGTGAGCAATTCAAGATAGGTTCTCTCTCCTATGACGATGACCTCTTAATCTTACTCAAAAATCTGAATGAGGCAGGGCCTCTGTTGGTTGATTGCTTAATAATTTGCTCAAATTTCTGGCCTTGCTTTGAATTATGGCGAATCACAAACTATGCCCCTTAACGACCACTGTAAAGCCTTTATGAACATACCTCTTGGATTCCGCTGGTCACCACAGGGTATAACATATCTAGGAATCAAAATTACTAGTAACTTAGGGAAGATATGGGACATTAACTTTAACCCCTTATTTGATAACATCAAAACAATTCTGGACAGATGGAAGCTTCTTAATCTCTCTTTCATGGGGAAAATTGCAGCCATTAAGAAGTCCATTTCTCCCAAGATTCTTTACCTCTTTGCAAATATTCCTTTAGTCTTACCATCCTCCTTTTTTGCTAAAATTGATAAATTAATAGGTAATTTTATCTGGGACGGGAAACCACCGAGATTTAATCACAACAAACTTCAATCACATTGGAAAAAAGGGGGATTCGGACTCCCCTGGTTCAAAGGCTACCTCTGGGCTTTCCAAATAGCCCAAACCATTAAATGGTCTCAGAAACCCTCCCCTCACTCACCACTATGGGTTGCAATGGAATCCGCATTGTGCCCAGGAGGAGTTCCCACTTCTTTCATTTTTAATCCCATTTCCTCTTAACTAAAATCTCACCTGACTATATCATCCTCTGTTCTTTATTGGAAACTAACCCACAAATTCCTGAAATCCAGTCCAACACCCTGGTTTTATGCCCCCTTATGGGGCAATCCACTGCTCACTCTAGAAGATCACCCAATTTTCTGTCGTACATGGAGGAACAAAGGCATTTTCTTTCTCGGAGATATCTTGGACCAGAATTTACTCACTCTTAGATCATTCTCAGACTTGCAGGTCACATGGAAACTTCCTAAACAGAGCTTCTGGAAGTTTTTACAAATTTGGGCAGCTTATAACTCTCTCTCTATAACTCTCTCCTAGTTTAGTGTATAGGCATACTCTTCTAAACTCATACATCTTGCACTGGACTAATTTACCAGTAAAATTAAATAGCTCCATTTACAAAGACATTATTGATAATCTACCTGATCAGTCTATACAGGCTAAAAATAAATGGAGTACTCTTCTTAACTACAATATTTCAGATGCACAATGGAGTAATTGTTGGTGTATTGCACATAACACCTTTAAAGATGCCCGTAGTTCCTTAATACAAACTAAAATCCTACATCTTTGGTATAGAACCCCCTCTGTGCTTCAACAAATGGGCCTATTAAATAATAATAATTGCTGGCACTGCAATTTGTCCAACGGGGATCTATTTCACATCTTGTGGTCTTGCATTCCCATTAAAAGGCTCTGGTATAAAGTCTGTTTACTTGCCTCCAGAGTAACAGGACAAAAACTAACTTTTGACCCCAAACTATTCCTTCTAGGCATCCTTATGCCCAATAGCTCTCTCCTCTCACATGCACATTTTAGATGGCCAAACATACTTTCTCTTCTGGTCAAACGTCTGATTCTTATGAAATGAAAACCAACTTTGGTGCCTTCTTTTTCAGATGTTCTTCAAAGCCTCTCTCAGTATGCCTCCCTAGACCGATTATCTCATGTTACTCATAACCGACTCACTGTATATGACAGATGTTGGCAGGATTACTTCAAGTACATCGATCCTAGTTCTTCTAGATCCTAATTGTTAGGGATATTTAGCCATCCTTCTTATTTTGCTCTCAGATTAGGTTTTCTCGAATCTTTTGTGCACAGATTTCTCCTCTTTTTTCCCTTCTTCCCTGTTTTCTCCCTCTCTCCTTCCCTTCTTCCTTGCTTTTTTCCTCTCTTCTTTCTTTCCTTACACATTTTTCTCTTATCTTTACCTCTCCATTACTGAACATTGTTCATATTACCACATTTATCACTTTTTGCAATTTACTGAATGCCTTGCCATAGCCTGCCCTAGCATGTATTTCGTACATGGTTGCTATTTCTGATCCTATAATACCCTATTGATTGTAACCCTTCTGCTCTCCACTTACATCCTGTCTAGGTTTGTGTTTTATTATCAATACATGTACATAAGGCTTCTCCAATATGTTTACCCTAAATACTGTGTTTTGTTAAGCGATATTTTATACCTTGCATGGAGGTTGCCATTGGCAAGGACCCACCAGAGGGGGGAATCTCCCATGCAATTATCAATTTAGTGGATGAGAGGTGAAAAGTAGACATCTGAAGATCTAACCTCAATATGCAAATAGAGAAATGGAGGTGAGATATACTGTTTAGTTTTAGGACTGCATAGGGTAGACAACGGTGCCCTACCCCCTGCACTAGGCAGGAAAGTTAGAAAGTATGCATCTGTTGCAACAATTTGGCCTGGGACTCTCTTTCCACAGGGGTCAAGTCATAGGAGAGGGCGGGAGGTGGCACCTGTGGCAGCCTTGGACCCCTAGGGGATGTCTACCTCTCCTTACCCCTAAATTGTTATCTCCTCATGTGGGGGATGAAGCCAGAAGAAGTAATAATTAGGAGTTAGACTCTTCACCCATGGGAGAGGGGATCAGATCTTGCAGGGAAGTGGGAGGCATTACTGGTGGCACCCTTGGATCCCCAGTGAGTGTATGCCTCTCCTAGCCATGCATATTCTGTGGGGGATGTCCCCATGGGTACCAGTGTTTAGTCTATCAAGAACACTTGTGGAACAAAAGTGAATCTAAAGTATGGGGGCCCCTACTGTTAAAGTCTATGGTTAGGGAGCAGGCATTGAGAAACTGGTGCCGGGTTTAGGAAAGCTTGGTTGATGCTCATCTCCAGGTAGCTCTAAGGATTGAAATACCACATTGCTGCAAAAGAAGGAGTGTGCAGGATGAAGTCCGATGCTCAGTGTAAGTTAGTCAAACAGGACATTTGGTAGAAAATGTCTTAGAGATGCAAAGTGTCATGAAAGTTGAATCCCCTTCATGGATCTGTGCTACAGGGGCCCTAGGAAGTTAATGCAGTCCTAAGAAATGAGGAGCAGCATGTGAACAATGCCTTTACTGTCACCGCCCCACTCCGGCAGTGATTGAGATTCAGAGACTGCCTATGGATGCTGATTTATAGAGAGTGATAAGAATGCTGCCTGCTGCTGTGGGGTGCGACAGCACTCACGAGCTTTACATAAATAAAAAGCATCCTGTTATGAAGTTTTCCACTGTTTGGATACTATATACATTGGTAGAGTTTGTTCTATGTTGCTATCCCTATCCTTTGTAGCCTCTATGATTACCTGGGTGCCCGGAGGTCATCTCAGTCCTGGAGGGCAGGTACGCTAAAGCGAAGATGTGTATGCTCTCCACCCTGCACTTAGCATCCGTCACACCCCCAGACATAGGAGAGGGGCTACTATCCATCACACCCCCAGATATAGGAGAGGGGGCTACTATCCATCACACCCCCAGACATAGGAGAGGGGCTACTATCCATCACACCCCCAGACATAGGAGAGGGGCTACTATCCATCACACCCCCAGACATAGGAGAGGGGCTACTATCCGTCACACCCCCAGACATAGGAGAGGGGCTACTATCCGTCACACCCCCAGATATAGGAGAGGGGCTACTATCCGTCACACCCCCAGACATAGAAGAGGGGCTACTATCCATCACACCCCCAGACATAGGAGAGGGGCTACTATCCATCACACCCCCAGACATAGGAGAGGGGCTACTATCCATCACACCCCCAGACATAGGAGAGGGGCTACTATCCGTCACACCCCCAGATATAGGAGAGGGGCTACTATCCGTCACACCCCCAGACATAGGAGAGGGGCTACTATCCGTCACACCCCCAGACATAGGAGAGGGGCTACTATCCGTCACACCCCAGACATAGAGAGGGCTACTATCAAATCACACCCCAGACATAGGAGGGCTGCTCTCCGTCACACCCCCAGACATAGGAGGAGGGCTACTATCCGTCACACCCCAGACATAGGGAGAGGGCTACTATCAGTCACACCCCAGACATAGGAGAGGGGCTACTATCCGTCACACCCCCAGACATAGGAGAGGGGCTACTATCCGTCACACCCCCAGACATAGGAGAGGGGCTACTATCCGTCACACCCCCAGACATAGGAGAGGGGCTACATACTGTATATAAGACATGTGATTCAAACTCCGTTGATGAGCATGGGTTGAGCTTGTGATTCATTACCGAAAGATTTAACTGTTTCTCTTTGATTTGATGTGCTGGCATTGGTGTCTAGTGGCATGCCATTGGCACTGTGAAAGCTGCTCTCTGATTGATTTAGTAGTCCATTGTGATGCCTGCAACCTTTAAGACAGTGACTGTAACATACCCAACTTACAATATAGCATGTTATCTTGTATTGTAGATCGAGGGAGCATTCCCGACCAATCAGAGCACTCCTTTCCCCTGTGCGTGAAGCACTCTTATTCTGTGAAGGGCATCTCATGCGTAGAAGCCCTGGAAATGGGCACATTCTGGGAATTATTATTTTTTTTAAATATATTATTGATCGCTCTCGATCAATAGAATAAAAATAAGCCCCCCGTCGCCATTCGTTGCTGAAAATGAGTGGTTCCATTTGCCTTCAGCTTGAGCCAGAACAGCTCAGCTTTGCTTTGCTGTTCTTGCTCAGCTGAACGAGTGTGAAACCACTCGTTTTCAGCAATGAGTGGCTCCGGGGATGTATTAATGCATAAATTAAGTGCCTAGCTAGCACATTTTATCTTCCAGTTTTGTATAAATATATACAATGTAGTTGAAAGTCGATCCTTGCAGATAAATGATTTATTTTAGCCACTGAGGCATTCACTTTTTTTTAACATCTTTTTCTGGCTCCGCTTGGCCCCGGAGGAACTTTCTCGGGCATCTGCACTTGCTTGGCTCTACCGCCGAGCCTGAAACCCTCCAGCCTTCCTGGTACCAGCCTGGCTATGCCCTTGGCTCTGAGCCCTCCTGAGGCGGGGCCGCCCTATCTGCTCAGAGCACTCTGCCTTGCAATTCAGGCTGGGCTGGGCTCGGCCCAGGAGCTGGATGGGTCCGGCTAGTGGAGTGTGGTCAAGGGTGCAATGCCGTTGCCTTTCTCTGGGAACAGGGATTTTCTTGGCTGTGTTGCTTCCCTCTCCTCCCTCCCTCTCTCCCCTGGTGGAGCACGGTCGTGCAATGGCACCAGGCACACCCGCACAGCTCTACCTCCCCTCTAGCTAATCCCTGTGCATTGCAGTGCCTCCGGTCGCCACCGGAGGCCGTGTGGTGCCTGTCAGGAGCCTGGATCCCCCTGAGAGAGGAGAGCACTCCTCCAGACACTCGATCCTCTCTCTCCCCTGCTGACCCCCGGCTGCCCAGGCTCGTTCCCGAACCCAGGTCACCGGTGTGGCGCGAGGTGTGGCATCCAGTGCCTCATCCCTCAGCACCAGTGAGCCAGCTTTGAGGCATCCTCTTCTAATTAGCACTTTATAGCCCTTTCCTGTCCCTAGCACTCATCTCCCAGGAGCTTGCAGGGCACACCAGACTCCTACACGTCTCTCATTTGCAAACGCTTGTCCTCCACAGAGCCATAGCTTACACCCTTTAGGTGGGGGGTCGGGGTGAGGGGGGATTAGCCTCCAAAAATGGTTGTGGGAGTAGGGTGTGCATGGCTTTCTTAGATTCAGATTTGGATTGGGATGTGAGGCCCCAAGACCAAGAGCCATGCACATCGCACCCTCTACTCCATTTATTGACAAAGGAAGGAAAGACATTTATTTTACATTGTCTTTCAAACAAATTGCATCCAAAAGGACCTTACAACTGTTGGTCTGGTGCTGCTGAGGGTTTTGTCACTGAATGCCACACATTGCACTCGGGTTTGGATGTGGACTTGGGCCGCTGGGGGTCAGCCAGGGAGGCAGAGGATTGAGCACCTGGAGGACTGCTCGCCTCTCCAGCAGAGGGATGGTTTTGGTTACCAGCACTCACTAGGCCCCTAGTGTTAGCAGGGGGTGAGTTAGGCTAGGGCTGCCAGATTAGGGGTGTGAGTGGCGGCTGCCAACTCCCCACACAGAAGCATGCATGGGGACATTTGGGCGGCATTCCAGGCTGCCTTCAGGGGAGAAAGCTAGAAAATGATGACTGTGCGAGCTGTCATTGACTCCGACCACCTCATCAAGCACTCAGGCCATGCTGCCCTTGCATGAAGGTAAGTCCTGGTGGAAAGCAGGGGAGTGGGGCTGTGGTGTTCAGCATCTGGAGGGTGGCTTGGGCACCTAAGAAACATCACTGCTGGCCTGGTGGTGCTGAGGGTTGAGGCACTGGATGCCACGCCTCGCACCACGCCAACGACCCGGGTCCGGGAGCGGATTCGGGAAGCCGGGGGTCAGCTGAGCGTCCGACGATGGCTCGCCTTCTCCGGGGGGAGGGTGGGAACACAACCCCAGTGCGCGGTGACCTCTGGCAGAGGCTGGGAGCATGACAGTGTGTCTGCACCTCAGGGGTCTGATTGGTTGTGGGTGGAGGCCTGCAGACCGATCAACTCTAGGAGCTGCATCATCTAGGGGGAGGACGTTGCTGACATCAGCACTTGCGCCTTGACATCAGGGGCTGGCAACATCCCTTACAGAACAGGAAAAAACACTCTTCAGAGCCAGGAAGACGGAGCGCCGAGCCGGGTCCTGATGTGATGGTGTCTGCCTACCACCCCTGGACCCTGACAAGATTTGAAGGATTCGGGGGCTGCTCGACTCCACCCCCACCCAGGGGGTTTGCCGAGGCCAGATGGATGGACCGAAGGTTGCAAGGTAGGCACTGGTAGGGGCAGACTTAATGGGCGACTCCCAATGGTGCGGCTCTGTGGGGCAATTGGAGGGGAAAATAGAAATATCAGAAAAAAAAAAAGAAACATCACTAACTGTAAAAAACAAGAGGACCTTACAACCCATACAAGAGAAGGAAGAGAATGTTGCTATTATTTCATCGCACAAAGAAAGTCAAACATCAAAGAGATAGAATAGAAGGATTACGCAGAGTTTGTGCACAGGAAGGTACAGAGACTTGCTCAGGGTCACACAGTGAAGAAGTAACAGTTGTGGGACTCAGACAGGTTCACCGCTCTGTGTTCTTAACCACTTGGCTAACCGCTCTGCCTCTGCCTAGCTCTTAATCGCCCCCTTGGATTGGGTGTGGAGGGTGATGTGGCTGAGATAGCTGGGGGGGTGTTTTAAAGAGGAAGGGGGAGGAGAAGTGGATATGCTTTCTGAGGGGTGGGCAGCGTATGCTCCAAGGCCACCTCAGACATAAAAAACCCTCCTCTCTCTACCCTGTTACTCCAGCCATGATGCACTCCCTAGGGTCCCAAAGCCAGAAATGGCATAAAAAGCATTAGCCAAAAGTTGCTAATTCAGCAATTTTTAAGCAGAATGATATAAATAAAAAACAAGCATTTGTCAATGCCGAGAGTTCACTGTTGGTATTGCTGTTGTACATGCCTCCCATATTTTCCTGTGTATATTCCTCTGCCTTGCATTTTAAGGGTGGGTATTACGGTTGGAAATCCTAATGCCCCAGGCCTTTGTTGGTATTTTTGCTCTAAATTTTCAACATGGGATTTTTGGGACCCCACCTCGTGAACAGTGGCAGTATCATTTTGTTACTCAATTCCAAAAGATGATTTCGCACAGCGAGTGTGACATTCGGCGCCACAGGTGGGAAAACACATTTCAGGCAGGATGTGAAAAATGACAGCTGCACTGTTCATGAGGAGGTATGAAGAAATGGTAATGTTGCAAATCTGGAGTGAAAATATGAAAACTTGGTGAAGTTACGAGTGTGCGTAGAAACTGCGCAATGCATGCTCACAACGCAGTCATTTTTTGAAATGTTTTCACCAAATTTTCAGAATGGCTTTTTTGGGACCTCCCCTCATGAACAGTGGCACTGTAGTTTTGTTAATCTGTCCCAAAAGTTGATTTCGTACAGCGACCACTCCATTCTGCTCCACAGGTGCAAAAACACATTTTGAGAATGTTACAAAAAATGACAGCTGTGCTATTCATAAGGGTGTGTGAAAAAATGGCAATGTTGGAAATTTGGAGTGAGAATCTTAAACATTGATGACATTACGAGCATGCATGGAAACTATGTAACGGATGCTCATAACGCAGTCATTTTGGGGATTTTTTTCACCAAATTTGCCACAAGGGCTTTTTGGGACCCCCACCTCATGAACAGTGGAACTGTCGTTCTGTTAATTGGTCCCAAAAGGTGATTACATGCAGCAACCGTGAAGTCACCTTCGGGACTGAGAAACAAAATGGCAATGACTGTGTTCATGAGGTGGGGTCCCAAGAACACCATGTTGAAAATGTGGGACCAGAACTCCCAAAAATGGCTGAGATATCAACCTAAATGTGATGCACAGGGGGTGACATGAACAGAGGAAAATATGCAAACAGAACGGGGGGGCGAGAAAGAAAATTTCCTCAAAAGGGACACAGTGCAAAGAAAACACAGGTTCAGGGGGTGTATCTAGAGGAGCTGGGACAAGAGCCAGTGAAGAGATGGAAGGGCTTAATGCAGGCTCCAAAACTGATATAGACATCAGATGTAGGTGCACCGAGAACAGGGAAGGGGCAGAGAAAGGGAAGAGGGTGGATAGGAGGAGGGGGCCTGGGGGACAGTCCAAGGGCAGAGGAGGTGATGAAGTCATGTTGGGGAAGGGCAAAAGTCTGGACAAGGACATGTTGGTCATTGGAAACAGGGAGGTAAAGGGGCGGCAAGACCTAGGGCGTAAACTTGAACTTGGGCACCAAAAAAACACTTGGAAAGAAGTGCACACAAAGGTGGCACTCTTAGGGGACTCGATTATCAAGGGAACCAGATGGGGAGAAAGAGAGCAAAAAACAGTACAGTATGGGTGCAGTGTATGCCAGGAATAACTGCACTAGAGGTGAGGCACCATATTCCATCTTGGGACAAGCAGCAAGACGAGAAGACACACCTGGTGTTTCACTTGGGTACTAATGACCTGGAAGTAAACAGTCTGATGGAGGTGCAGGCGAGGTTGAAGAAGCTTGCTAGGTTCTGTAGTAACACAGTTTTTCCTTCCATTTCTTTCTCAGAGGTGTTGCTGTACCAAGAGCAAGCACACCCAGGAAGGAAAGGATAAGGGCATTCAATAGTTGGCTGAAAGTTTGGTGTGAGCAGATGGGGTTTGGCTGGATAGGAGACTGGGGCTCTACATGGGAAGAAGTGGGCCTGTATGCTCCTGATAGGTTGCACCTGAGCTCTGAGGGAGCAGCTGTACTAAAGACTAGGATGGAGGACTTTATAGCAAGGAAGCTGGATTTAAACTGAATTGGGGGGGGGGTTAAAGGCAGGACCACCCAAAAGGGTTACAAAACTGAGAGGCTATCAGTCTCCCCCGCCCCCCAGGAAAATGACGAGGTAGAAATAAAGAAAACAGACAGCAGCAGGGAGAGGCTGGAAAAGGAGGACAGGGTGGGTGGGGCTACATGGTGGAGGGGTTTGGATGCAAACACCAGGAGCCTGGGGAATAAACTTGGGGAGCTGGAGGCCACCATGGTGGACAAGGGTCTTGACATCGTAGTGGTGTGTGAGACTTGGTGGAACGAGCATCATGCCTGGGAGACAGTGACACCAGGATATAGATTGTTTAGGAAAGACAGGGTGGGGAAAGAGGGGAAGGGGTAGCATTATATGTCAAGGCAGAAATTGGGGCTATGGAGGGGCTGGAGGTGGAGGGGGAACTGAGATAATGTGGGTTACCCTACACAAGGGAAATGGAGAGCATTTGAGAGTTGGGGTAGTTTATAGACCTCCTATGCAGGGGTAAGAAGGGGGTAATCAGCTTGTACAATCTGTAACAAAGATGGCAAAAAAAGGGGCAATTCTGCTAGTCGGGGATCTAAACCTCCCTGACATCAACTGGGAGATCCCCACAGTAGCATCATCTAGGAGCAGGAGCATCCAAGAGGCACTACAAGGTGCATTCCTGCAACAGAGGGTTAGGGAGCCCAGTAGGTGTGACAACCTGTTGGATGTGGTCCTCACAAATGGGGACAGTGTGGAGGAGGTAGAGGTGGGGGAAGAAATAGGCACAAGTGATCACAGGGCTGTCAGGTTCAGAGTGAGAACAGGCAGGGAAAGGAACAGTATGAAAACCAGGGTAATGGACTTCAAAAAGGTAGACTTTTACAGGATGAGGAGGGTAACTGGGGAGGAAATGGCAGGGTTGAGAAATATGAAGGAGGTGGAGGATTTATGGCAGCTATTAAGGGGGGGGTGTTGAAAGCCATTGACCTATGCATCCGGAGAGTCAGGGAGAAGGCCAAGGCATTCAGGAGGTACAGGACGACACAATGGAATGAGGATAAGGAGGGCTAAAGAGGCCATTGAGGAGAGGATAGTGAATCAGGCCAGTAGGGGAGATAAGACCTTTATTAGGTATGTGGGGGAGAGGTCGAAGGCACAGCAGGGAATAGAGACTGAGAGGGGAGGGAGGAACAAGGCTGTAGGGAGATTTTTAAAAAGCGGAGACACTAAACAACTACTTCTGTTCAGTCTTCAGAGAGGAGGGCCAGTGCAGGAGGGGAAGGGAGAAAACCGCAGACAAATGGACTCCACAAAGTTCACAGTAGATAGAGCAAGGGAAGAACTGGGCAGACTAAGGGTGAACAAGGTAATGGGGCCTGATGGCCTGCACCCAAGGGTACTTGGGGAGCTGAAGGAGGAGCTGACACCGCCTCTGGTGAGACTGTTTAACCTGTCCTTGGAAACTGGTGCCTGGAGACTGGAGGAGGGCGAAGGTGGTTGCACTACATATGGGGGGAAGTAAGGAAGAGGTCAAGAACTATCACCCTGTTAGTCCCACCTCGGTAGTGGGGAAGGTAATGGAAACATTACTAAAGGAAAGGTTGGTGGGATTCCTGGAGGCCAATGATTTGCAGGACATAAGACAACATGGCTTCATGAGTGGAAGATCCTGTCAGACTAACCTGATAGAATGTTTCGATTGGATGACGTAGGCAGTGGACCAGGGTGGGGCAGAGGACATGGCCTATCTGGATTTCAGTAAGGCCATCGACACCATCTAGCACAAAAGCTGGTGAATAAGCTTAAGAATCTGGGGGTGGACCAGAGAGTTACTAGGTGGGTAGAAAACTGGCTGACGGGGAGGTATCAAAGAGTGGTGATAAATGGGGCACATTCCAGGGAACGGACAGTGATCAGTGGGGTGCCGCAGGGGTCAGTACTGGGACTACTATTCTTTAACATCTATATTAGTGACCTAGCAGAGGGATTAGAGGGTAGGGTGTGCCTATTCGCGGATGATACGAAGGTCTGCAACAGGGTTGACTCACAAGGGGGAGTGGACACTATGAGACGAGACCTGGTAAAGCTGGAGAAGTGGTCGGAAACCTGGCAACTAAAATGTAATGCAAAAAAGTGTGCGGTGATGCACCTGGGGAGGAAAAACAAGAAGGCTACTTACTTCCTTGGGGGGGGGAATTAAGGGTACGGATCAGGAAAGGGACCTGGGGATTATTATATCAGGGAATCTTAAGGTGGGAAACCAGTGTAGCAAGGTGGTGGGTAAGGCAAATGGTATGTTGGCTTGCATTGCAAGGGGCTTTGCTAGCAGGAGGAGGGAGGTGCTAATGCCATTGTACAGAACTATGGTGAGGCTGCACATGAGTACTGGGTGCAGTTCTGGAGACTGCGCCTATGTAAAGATATTGAGATGCTGGAGAGGGTTCAGAGAAGAGCTACCAGGATGGTGCGGGGGATTCAGGATGAACCATATGAGCGGAGGTGCAAGGAGCGAACTCTGTACCCACATGATTGAATCTTTTAAGTACCTGAAGGGAATTAATAGGGTAAAGGAGGCAAGCTTGTTCAGAAAGAAGGAGGGAGCAAACACAAGGGGACATAGCCTTAGAATAGGTGGTAGGAAATACAGAAGCAATGTCAGAGGGCAGTTCTTCATGGAGAGAGTGGTGGAGGCCTGGAACAGGCTGCCAGGGGAGGTGGTAGAAGCCGAAATGGTGGAGAGGTTCAAGAGGGCATGGGACAACCATATGGGGTTGGGATGTATGGTGAAGATACAGAAATACTACAATGGTGGTGGGGAGCGGGGGAGGATGTAAAGGACAGACAAGATGGGCTGGTGTGGTCCTTTTCTGCTGTCAAGTTTCTGTGTAATCTGTGTAAATTGTAAACCCCTCATTCATTGCCATTATAGGACTTACCGTCATTTCTTCAGTTTGTGGTCGGCTTTGGAAGAGTGCAGACATGTTCCTGGTCCACTGAAGATTGCTGCACCTGACCTCCAGAGGTAAGTATGGGTGAGGGGGTATGGGGAGGTGGGGTGCACTGAGGGAAGGGCGGGTTGGGGGAGGGGGCAAGCGGGAACAACAGGACCGTTTTCTTTTTTCAGGTTTAAAAAAAAAGATGTTGTGGGTCTGTTTTCTTTTGCAGGAAAACTATGGATTTCAAGCGCACTGGGTGGGCTCTCAGTGTGCCAGAGTACTGGGGATCAATGCTGACCCGGGGATTGGGCACCCTGAGGTCGGATGATATTTGGGGGCGGCGCATCTGACACCGAGATTGAGCATCCCGCTATCGGAAACACCACAGCAGGTCTTGGCATACTGGGGTGGGCTCCCAGTGTGCCACATTAAAGGATGGGGGGGATACAGGCTGACACGGGGATTGAGCACCCCACTGTTGGCAGGTGGGAGGAGAGGGGTCCGCCAGCACAATCGATCACGGAAGTAAAAGTGCCTTCTGGCACTGAATACTCCCAGCACATATGGAGCGTAGGCTGTGGCCTGCTCCACACAGGTGGAAGAAACTTTAGAGCCGGAGACAGTGGGACATGGAGGAGGCAGGCAGGGAAAGCGCCTCCTCCCAGCCAGCACAATCGATCGTGCTTAGAGTAAAAGTGCCTTCGGGCACTAAATACCCCCAGCCCGTATGGAGCTTAGGCTGTGGCCTGCTCCACACGGGTGGGAGAAACTTTAGAGCCAGAGACAGTGGAACGTGGAGGAGGCAGGCGAGGAAAGTGCCTCTTCCCACCTTTCAGGCAGGGACCGTTGGGGTGGCGAGGTGGAGACGTCACGACGCAAATAGCAATTAGCTCTGCGGTGACCTGCTGATGAAAGGAAAAAGCCACCTCCCGATTGGTGCAGCTTTTCCTTTTCAAGTGTAGACCATTGCAGGAAAAACAGCATCAGGACCAGCCTAGCTGAGGATTGGTACAATACTGTCTCGCCCCTTGCAGAGCATTCTGCATTGGACAGACAGTGTCACACCCCTCAAAGCCCACTATCCCAAGGAGTTCGCCGTGCATGCGCAAACTCAAAAATGGCTTTTTGGTTAATACATAGAGCCAACACTGTGACCTGTCAGTGATGTTTGGACAATACATTCAGTTCAATGAGTTTGCGAATTAACATAAAATGGGTTCCCCATTTGGTTCTGTCAGTGGTTCCCTGAACTTACATTTGATAGAACCCTGGCTGGCCATCTCTGTTGCAGCAGAAGACCCCCAACTATCATGATGAAACAGGGTCAGAAAGACAACACAGGCCTTCTATGGGGGAGAGAGAGAGAGGAGAGAGAGGGAGAGAGAGAGAAGAGAGAGAAACTCACTGTCAGTTGTAAAATGATGGCAAATGATACTCATAGACGCCACATTAAGAGGCCTTGTCCATGACCACTTTTTCTGGCATTGGGGCTGTGAGGCTGGCTTGATGGGGACAGATGACAGAAGCAGTATAAATACCTGGAAAAAAAGGACCTGGATGAGGACAGATTAACGGAGCTCAATATGTATACCCTTGAGCAAAGGAGGGAGAGAGGTGATATGATCGAGACATTTAAACACCTTAAGGGCATAAACAAGGTGAAAGAGTCTAACATGTTTAAATATAAGAAAAATAGCAGGACAAGAGGACACAGCATGAGATTAGAGGGAGGCCGATTAAGGGGGAATGTGAGGAAATTCTTTTTCACAGAAAGGGTGGTAGATGCATGGAATAGCTTACCACAAGAAGTGGTGGCTATGAATACAGTGCAGGGCTTCAAACAGGCATGGGATAGGCATAAGGGAGCAATACAAATGACTATGAATAGATAGGTCACTGACAGAGCAAAGGCTGATGGCACATTTATAAGGTAGAAAAAGAAATGGGCAGACTGGATGGGCCTTGCGGTCCTTATCTGCCGTCAACTTCTATGTTTCTATGTTTCTATGTAAAAAAATAAGAACTCAGCATGGGCCAAACCTACTTCTTTAGAGCAAATTCCATTTCCTTCTTCTCTGTGTTAGCCTCTTGTAGCTCGCCGAAGACTCTGAACAGAAACTCCTCAAAGTTGGCCAGCAAATGAGGTCCATCTTTCCTTAGCTGTAACCAAAGGTTCCGGATGTCACTTTGACTGAAAATGTAAAAGAAAAGAGCAGTTAGACAAGATTGTTGAGGCAGAATATGAAATGCTGTCAAGGTATCAGTCGCAACACCATTGCCATGCGGTTCAGTCAATGAACTAGAATTCTCTGTAGGGAAAATATTTCAGGAAAAGATTCAGACATCTAGAGTTGGATTTTCAGTGACCTCCAAGACCATCACAAACCGTTAATCTGCTGTAGAAATATTCTGGTGATTTTAGGGGGCTAGGAGGCAGTATAGCACAGTGGTTTAAGGCTCTGAGCTGCAAATCTGGAGACCTGGGTTTGAATCCCACAGCCCCCACTTGCATATACTGTGTGACCCTGAGCAAGTCACTTAACTTCCCTGTGCTCCCAGGTTGCACCTGTAAAAAAGCTTTCAGCTTAGTGTGTCTCACCTGGTTAAACAACTGGGAAAAAAAAAAAAAACACCCCCACTGAACTGTATAGCGCTGTCTACAGTACATTCCATACCTAGACATCAGAAAGCATGCTGCAGGTCAGTAGAGCTGTATTAATAAACTCCAGTACACTTTTTTGTGGTAATACCTTTCTATTAGACTAACTGAAGAATTCTTACACAAGCTTTCAAGACTTCTCAGGTCCCTTCATCCCATCAGGCTCAAGGAAAACTAACCAGCATTTTAGAATATATACAAGAGTTTGTGACTCCTAGATTGCTTGACAAAGGACAGGCTGTAAAGGAAGCAATTTTATACAATACAGGTGACTACCAGGAAATAGGTCTCATGTCATTAAAAAGGTGAGAGATCAGACATGCCAATGGTGAGCTACTTCAACGTGATACCATAGCAAAAGATCACTGGCTGAATAAAGGATGTCCTCCACCCAGCCCGATAAAAGCCCAGATGCAAAACATGCAGCATGATTGACACATGTGACTCGGTCTGCTCTCCATTTACCAAACAGGAATATGAAATAAAAGGGTCTTCCTCATGCAACACCAGCAATTTGACTTATTTAATAAGATACCAAAAATATCCATATGTGTGGTATGTGGGAGAAACAGGACAAACACTCCAGAAATGCATGAATGGGCATGGATCCACTATCAAATACTCAGAGCACCAGACACCAGTGGCCAAGCACTTCTTCCACAACAACCATTCTTTAGCCATGTTTATACAGTGGCAGTGCTGTGGTATTTGTGCCGCTCCGTTCCTGCTCCGATCACTGGAGCAGGCTCGATTAGATATTTACACAGCCCACCCTTGCGCTGATGCAGGTTGGGGTGGAAAGGGGCTATGCATTCTGGGAGCTGGGTTCTTCACCCCTGAGGTCAGCAGTTGAGGGGCATGGGAGAGGAGGCTTTTGACTGGAGCAGCAGATTCACACAGCGCTATAATCTGCTTGCCCTGATACACATACCCACTCCTGAACCACAGCAAAAACAGGCTGCGGAGCACTTCCCCATTGCTACAGTAAGGGTCCACACTGCTGACTCTGCAGCGCATCAACCTGTGTACATAAGTTGATGTGCTGTAAAGTTGGCAGTGTAAACGTGCCCTTTGACGGATCTTACAGCGGCAGTTTTGAGAGAAAACCCCCAGACACATTCATACAAGACTTCTCTGGGAAGCAAAATTCATGAGACTTTTTGGAACAGATAAACATGAGCAGAACAAAAATGTGGGCTTCCTCACACGTTAGCAGATCCCAAACTGAGTTCTGACAGTTTCCACTGCAGCTCTGGGCCCTACCATTTAGAATTTGCTCTATGTATTTTTTTTTAAATCTTCCTCTGCTGTTGAACTCTGTTGCAGGGACATAATTGACTTAAAGAAGCCACATATGCAGACACTGCTTAATTTACTGAACTGGCAGCATTACACATCCTACTGTCTACTACATCAGTGTCAGTGGCTTAGCAGGTAGCACACTTGCCTCTGAGGCCAGAAAATCCGAAGGCTGTGGGTTCTATCCACACACCAGGCACTTGGGTTAAATCCCAGTACTGACACTGTAGTACAGCATGAGGTGCTGTCTCTCAGATGAGACATTAAACCAAGGTCCCATCTGCCTGTTCTGGTTTTCATTCAGGTGGATGTTAAAGATCCCATGGCACTTCTTGAAAAGAATAGGGGAATTTGTTTTATTGAAAATCATACAATTAAACATACAAAACATAAACATCCAGTATCATAATCATTTATCACAATTACAAATACAATACTGTTATTCAAGTAATTGGGGCATCACTAACCGTGACCCACGGTAGATTCCTCCATATCTGGTCTAAATTCTGTCCGTTCAAATTTTTCACCTCATTAAAATAAATCAACTAAATTTCTTTTGTTATTTTGCCTAATAACTCTATATTGGAAATGATCTTCTGCTGCAAAGTAAATGCACACCTTATGTTCCATATATACCATTTGATTATTGCAAAAATAATGTTTAAAGTACCCCCTTCCCATTTATTCCGATGTACACCATATTTCCCATAAATTAATATTCTATAATCCACTTTGGAAAACAGTCCTTCACTCCATTCTTTGGCCAGTAAATTCCAAAAATCAACAATATAAGGACAAGAAAAAAATAAATGTTCCATAGTTTTGAAAACCTGAACACAATGTAGTCTTGAACATATCCTTTCTCCTAGTTTTTTATGTTTTTGGTTAGCTTTAACATTTACGTGCTCATGACAGCACAACCACTGTATATCTTGGTACGTAATCTGAATTCTGCTGTCTTTTACCAAAAGCGGTAAAACTTGTGTGCACTCCCGGGGCATTTTGGAAATATTTCAGTCTCTGTGAAATTAGTAGCTATAACCTGTTTATAGATCTACTCCTTTGTTTTAATTTTTAAGTTTGTGCCAGTTACAGTATATTCCATATTTTTTTTTCACAAATATATCCCTCAGATACTCAAGAGTAGATGTAGTTTTTTTTGATAATTCTTAGATTCCCTTCTTTCCAGTCTGCAAACCAAACTGATATGGTGCTTAAAATGTGTCTTCCCAGAAGTTTTGTATGTGAAGTAACAAAGGTTGAAAGTTCACACACAAAAATTGACAATAAAAAATAGAATTGGATTTCCAATATTCTGGCCACCACTATTCCGTGGTAAATACAATATATTCCTTTCAATAGGATTGAGGTGACTACCCCCAAAACACCTGGAAAAAACACTCAATGTCTTAGCTTCCCTGTTTGTAGGTGGGGGGAATACATTGCTAACATACACAAATAATGGTAAAAGAAATTCTTTTACTTTTACTGAAATTCCACCCATTCCATCTCTGCACTAACTGTATACCTGATTCTATTTTTTGATCCCAGTTTATCTGATCCAAAGAGCCAGTACCATATTCTATCCCTAAAATTCTAATAGTATCTCTAGTAAATGTAACCCCAGCCAAGTGTGTCTGAAAAAAACTCTTTTTTCCCCAACTCTTTTCCGACACATTTTCTCATATTTAATAGAGCTCCTGACACTATTCATATTGGTGACAGATATTAATTGCTGCTAGGACAGATGCACTGTTTTTAACTACTAAACAGACATCATCTGCATATGCCAGTACTGTAAATGGCAAGCTATGTTGTTGACTTTGAATAGGAAAAATCTCAACATGTCTAAGAGCCCTTAAAAGAGGATCAATCGCGAAGATATACAAAAGGGGCTAATGGGGCACCCTTGCCTCGCCCCTGTCTTTATTTCTACCACAGGCCCACAGAAACCATTAACCTGTGGTATAACCATTGCATTGTAATAGATATTTTTCAACCCTGAGATAAACACTGTTGGTATCCCATAGCTCTGTAATATATACCATAAAAATTCATGACTCACTGCATCAAATGCCTTTTGTTGCTCTAATGACAAAACAAAACCTTTTAATCCTGATATAGCGTCAATTTGAAATATGTCTCTTAATAAAATTAACTGGACTGTAATAGCTCTCCCTGGGATGGTACAAGACTGTGTTATTGTAATTAATTCAGGAGCGACCTTTAAGAGTCTGTTATTAAGGATTTTAGCTAAAATCTTAAAATCACAATTAAGTAAGCTAACAGGCCTCCAATTCGTGATGTCTTTTTTATCCCCCTATTTATGCAGAAGGGTTAACAACCCCATTGACATTTTGAAAGGTATCCCAGATATAATTAATAAATGATGAAAGATCACTGCCAATTCGTGATATAATTCCGGCCCAATTAATTTATATAGTTTGGCTGTAAGGCCATCTCTCCCTGATGCTTTTCCCGTATTTAAAGCCTTAATTGCCATCTCCATCTCACAAGCTGTTATGGGCACAACCATCTCATCCACTTTGTCTGGAGCATAGGTTGGAATATTAGCTTGAGTAAAAAACTCTTTTGTTGTTTTCTTGTTATAATTAGTAGCCTGAAACAGGGAGTTTACATAATCATAAATCACTTTTAAAATTCCTTCATTTGTAGTATGTTAGATGTTTTCAGTATCGAATATTGCCTCGATTGTTCTTTTTTTTACCCTTTCCCTGCAGCTAATGAATGGGCAGACATTATCCATTTTACCTTGTGTCTCATACGTCTGTTGCATAATCAAAGTATTAGTTTTAGATGTTATGTCTGTAATTTATCTTTCACAATCTGTATTTGTGTAATATCATGCTTTGTTGTTTGCTCTAAACTCGTTAGGGATTGCAACAGTTTCCTATTTTTCTGGTATGCTAAATTATCCGTATCTCTATGAACCTTACTGAGGGTGATCAGTAATGTTCTTAATTCCGTTTTAGTAACTTCCCACCATGCAGAGGGATCTTCATAAATATCAAAAAGAGATTTTTTTATGTATAATAAAATATAAAATCTGTTGTTTAATAACTTCCTGCAATATGAGAGATGAATTAAATCTCCATATCCCAGGTCCATGCATTTGCCTAGCAGATCCCACCGTAATGGATAATTCTTTATGATCTGAATATTCCACCATTTCTGTGGAAGTTTTTTGTACGAGTAGGGATTTATGAGCAGAAAATCTATTCGCGTCGCTGTATTACCTCTCTGAAAGGTTGGATCTGTCCTATTGTTTTTCAAAAAATAAGCATCCACCAAAGAAGCTGTCTGTATAGTGTTTTGCAGATAGGTCATATCACAAAATATTTCTTGTGTGGTAGTAGTCTTTCCTCTATACTTTTTTGTTAACCCACAGTTAAAATCCCCCCCCCCATATTATGTTCTGTGAAGTATATAAATATGGTCTTATCTGTGGAAAAATTGCAATTCTATCTGCCTTCATTTGAGGTGCATATATATTGATCAATTTGTAATATAAATTACCAATTTTCACATCCAATAATAAAGTTCTTCCTGGGAATAAGTCAATAAGCTTTATCACAGAGACATCAATATTCTGGAACAAAATACCCACCCCAGAACAGATTTCAAGGCCAAGGGACCAAAAGGATACTCCCGTATATCATTCCCTTATGGCCTTTGATAGTTCTGGCACTGTATGCAACCTAGTATCTTGCAAAAAAACAATGTTCATATTATTAGACCGCAAATGTGAAAAAACACAACTTCTTTTAACATGATTCTTAACACTATTCACATTAATGGTAAGAATCTTTAAAGGTGTTGCCATGCTAAAAAGAGTTAGTCATTGCAAAAGACAAACAAATCATCGCGGAGGCTTCCTTTATTTCTTGGCTTTAACTTCTAAGCCGACACCGTTTTGTTTAAGGTAGTTCTATCTGGACATGATTCTGGTTCACTCAATTCCATTCCTGAAACCCCATCTGTAATTACAGAGTCAATAGATGAACTATTGGAATCATTATCTGACCTATCCTGTTGTTCAGCGAATGCTTGAAATCTGTCAGAAACTGGGGTCGCCACAATTTTGGTATTTTAGGTACTGGCTATATCCTACCTGATCTCCTCCTTGTCCGTGGTTTCCTAGTTCTCTCCACTTGCAAACTGGGGGTGTGGGGTGGGGGTCATGTTAGCAGTCTCCGTATCCATTGTTTTCCTTTCTACAAGTATTTCTCTTTTATCTGGTAAGCCCTTCTTCCCTTTGTTGGACTCTACTGCCCCGGTGTAGTATCTGTACAAACTGTAAGAGGTGCAGCTACAGTCTCCCCAAGAGTTCCAGAATTTTCAGTGGTTGCTTGAAAAATAGTTCCCCTGGCCAGGGCTGAGCTGTCATGCTGTGAGGGCTTGGGATCGTTCAAACCCTTTCTGTCGCTGGTATGTAACCTCTGTGCTAGCATTGCCATTAAATGCTGTTCTTCACAATCTGCTACACCAGGTGCACTGCGTGCTGCTTTGGGACATTTTGTGTATGCATGGCCCTGTGTCCCACATAAGTTGCATACCGTAACATCCCTACATTGCCCGCTAGTGTGCCCTAACGCATTACACAAAGTACAGCATAGATGGTCACAGTTATTGCTAATGTGTCCAGGTGCCCCGCATTTGTAGCAGGTCTTGGGTTGGTCCTGATAAAATAATACTCCCCTGTTCCTACCTCAGAAAAATGAGTTGGGTAAATGTTGCAACCCCTGATCTTATGCCTGTAAAATAACCCCGATCCTCCATCTCCCAGTTCAAATGCTTTCGGAATTGAAAATTGCTTCTGGATTCCCCACTACTGTACATTTTTGTCTCACCAATACACGAGATCTGTCACACTCACACCTTCATTTCTGAATAATACCGTGATTACTCTGTGTGTAGGCTGTGTTAAAGGTATCACTGCGAAAGGCATCAATATAGGTGAATTTTTAACTTTCTGATACCTCTCCCAGAATTTTTCTAATCCACTGCTCAGCTTAAAGCTCACATCAAGTGTAGACTCTCCCGATATGTGTATTAAACCATACAGTTCAGTGATGTTAAACTGTAAGTTGTCTTTCAACAAAGTTTTACTCACATAAACCCTGTCTGAGAAGCACTCTGAGCCTCCTTTGTACACTAGTCTTACAGCATTATGATGTCTTGCTGAGTACACAGGTTGTTTAAAAAAAGAGGCATACTGTCTGCGTTACCTGAATTCTGCTGCCCTTTGCATTTTATTAGCTTCTTCGGCCTTGGTATTTGTAGGCCCATTTTGCACCATGTCTATATTATCCGAAGGTTCTGCTGTAAACAACTCTGTAGGCTGCCCTAAGTCACTGTGGACAGTAGAAGCCTCCTGTCTTCCAACCAGATTATGGTCTAGCATATGTAATTTAGGATGCTGCATGAATGTCAATTCTTGTGGCAATTCTAAGTCTTCCTGTCTCGTTTCTGAAGCCTGTGTTATTTCCATCCCTTGAAGTCCCTCATTACCAGCCATTTTGTCCTGATTTACAGAGTCTCTGCCAGTAGATATTGGTGGAAGTGTCATTTGAACCCCTGGGATCTGAATTGGGGTAAATCCTGATATCCAGCTGCCTTTCTCAGGTTCTTTCACCCATCTGGCCGCCTTTAGTGAGTGTTCCACAGACCAGCACCCTTGCGCCAGTTCTGAAAGATCAGCCCATGATTTTTGTGATGGACAGGCTTTTTTACCATTCTGCCATCCCTCACTGAAAAAGGAAATACTGTGGCATCACTATGGTCTTCTGTCACTTTAGAAAATATTATTCCAGCCTCTGACTCGTGAGTTACAGCAAAATTAAAGTCCTGCATTCCACCCTGCTTCTCTTTGCTGCGACCCAGTATTTTAGTGTCTGATTTTTAATTTTTTTAAATTTCTGTTTATTGTTTTCACAGATAAAAAAATATGGCAGGTATCGTCATGAGGATCAGTAGAAGCATCTTCACAATTTTTGGGGTAACATAAAACTTACTCTTACATTCTTGAACAACAGGAATGGGGGAGACATATAGTTAGGTGATAAAACCACCAAAAGTCCCAAAATTTCCAATGTCACCAGCCGCTTCATGGCTGAGGTCAATATCCAACAGGTAAGTGTCGCAGGAACGTAACTGCACTGACCAGTAGTGCTTATTGGCCTTATAATAAGATGACAGTTATAGGTATAAATGCCTCACTTAAGCACCACGTATACCCCACTACTACCAAGCTTATACTCAAAAAGAACTGTGAGTATGAGGATTTAAGTCTTAAACATCAAACATGACTACATGGCTGATATATAAGAGCTGCTTTATGCTGAGAACCACATTGTACAAGAGTTTAGAGAAGAACATAGAAGGTAGGAATGTAAGTCGATCAAATAATAATCCCAAATATATAAATTGTAACAATATTTTCCTGCCCCTTACTTCCTCTTCCCCTTCATTCCTCTTCATTTCCCAGACTGTTAGAGCAGCATTTTAACTCCCCCAAATGTTCAGGTCTACAGATAACAGAGAACTGTCTCTTGTATCTAAAGTCCCTTTTTACTTAGCCATCCTCCTGATCCGAATCCTACTCAACAGAGTACTGGATCACTTGTGTTTTAAATTCCGCCACTCCATAACTGTCTCCACTACCTGTGCTTGCACCCCATAACATCATTATCCTCTACGCTGTTTGTGACCCCATAGGTGTCAGTTTCTGTCCTCTCCACTTGCACTTACCTGTCCAATGCAACTTCTAATGCACTTGCCCTGTGTCTGTCCTGACAAGGCCCCTCAGCTGCCTCACCCTACCCCACTACACCTATGCCTTCCCTGACCCTCAACCCTCTCCCCTGCTTGCCCTCTTCCTCCAATCTGTTTCTTGTATTGCACATCGCTCAGTCTGATTATGTCAAGCAAAGTTACTGTCTGAAACCTTGTACCTGTAACTGTCTTATGTTTGAGTATCTGTTACCCTGTAACCAACCTGACGTGGAACCTTTGTAAAAGAGCCTCGGCTCAAAGGTACTTTGTAATACTAGACATAAACAAATAAATAAAATTCCAATTCCATTTTCTCAACCCAGCAGGCCGCATCCTTCAGGTCAGCAAACTGCCAGCACTTCCCACCATAGGTGATCCACAGTCTGGCTGGTAAAAGAAAAGAGTGGACGATTCCCAGGTTGCGCAGTTTGTTTCTGATGGCATCAAACTGCTTTCTCCTAGACCTGGTTTGATATGAGAGGTCTGGAAATAACTTAATGTCCTGCACTTGTAGCTGTAATGAGTAAGAGGCACGAGCCACTGTGATTAGGACATCCTGAACCTCCGAGCCCACTGTCTTCACAAGCACTGTTTTAGGCTGGGCTAAATCCCTGGGCTTCACTCTGGAGTTCACTTTGTAGGCCTGGCATAATTCCAACCACTCAAAGTCCTCCAGTAGTGATAGATTCTCCACCATCCAAGTTCTGACAAAACTTAGCAGATTGGCTCCCTCTGCACCGTCCAGAATGTCAATAACTCGGACATTGCCCGATCAGAGGCTATTCTCGACTGCCTCCAATCGCCCTCGGAGTTGGGAGTTCTCCTTCGTTAAGAGTGCCGCTGTTGCCTGGACTGTAATGGATTGTTTGTCTGCCTCTGAAACAGTATCTTTGAGTGAGTACAAAGCTGCATCGTGGGTTTCGAGTCTAGTCAGAGTTTTCTGTATTTTAGTGTCCATGGCTCTGACCGACTCGAGAATTGCTTGCCACAGGGGTTTCTGAGACGAGGTTCACAGTGAAGGTTCAGACGATTCAGTGGCGGGTCTGGCTGGTGCATGTGCAGAGGTAGGCCACTGATTCCCTTGTGTTTGCTGAGGAGGGTTTTTGGTACGCCCCATGTTCGATGAAGGTATTGATCTGTAGCATACAGCCTTCCAAATCGAAAATTCCCCTTTACCGCACGATTCTGTAGCCTCAAAATTAAAAAAAATTGTATTTAGTGGCATTATATCTGTGGAGCAAAAGTAGGGACGTCCTCCCTGGAAGCTGGCTCTCTAGTGCCCCCCGTGTCAGTATTTTTAGCATAGTGCAAACATATTTCCTTCTTTCTTTGCATGTTTATCATCTTCTGCGGCTAATAATTTCTGTAATAAATACTGGTTTTTCTGACTTACTGCATCAGGATTGCTCCCGTTTTGCACGGCGTGCACTTCATGCTGTTTGCTTTCCAATTCCATTGCTTGCACCTCCCGAGACATGGAATCTATTGCGTGTTCCAGGATTTTCTCTGGGATACCTACTACATCATAAAACTCTTCGATCTCTGCAGACATTTTGGTTGGGGAGGAGACTGTCTCTGTGACCATCCGCACATCTTGCTCCTTCTCGGCCTAAACAGCAAATGGGTCAGCCATCCTTAGACAACTAGAGCTCCCTCTACAGCCTAGTAGGGGAAGTTTTGTATTGTGAGAGAATTGAACAATACTAGGGGACAGTAAGTTTTAAGAAATCTTTAAAAGTAATCAGCGGACTGACTTAGGGTAGTAATCAACGTATAGACTTAATCCATAGATGGAAAAAACATGTCTATATGCAATTTTGACTCACTACAATATTTAATTTTTATGTGCCTGTAAAAAAATAATCATTTTAACTACTTAAACTGTTTAAACATGAACTCAACTAACTAAAGTCTAAGAAAACATGAACCAGTTCCTACCAACCTGTTCTAACCAATCATTTCCCCCTTCTTTTTTTCATCTGTTTTATAATTTTTCTTTCTTATTATCCTCATCCTGTCATATCTTTTTATCCTTTTTTGTTTTTTTCCCTGTTTTATCCACCCAAGATAGTGCTTCCATAAGAAAATCCATCTGCCAATTATTATTCTGTTTTTTGTCTAATTCATAACTATACTGTACTTGTCCCAAAATAATCCTGACAAGCTCCTGTTGAGAAATGTATTGTTTCTGTAACACCCAATGACACCTAGCTTGCCAAATGTGGTACTTTAAAATCCCACAAATTAATCTAAGTGTACTCACATTATATTTCTTCCACAGGCCATTATAGATGCCCAAAACCAAAACTTCATGGGACATATTTGAAAAGGCCTGATCCTGGGTCATAAAGCTAATTAAATTCCAGAAAGAAATGACAAAAGGGCAGTCAAAAAAGAGATTCTCTTGAGTCTCCAGCATCATATTACACATATCTCTAAAGCAATACCTCTTTTTTTTGTGTTTATGATTATTTCTAACCCCCAGCCTATCATGACATGCCAACCATGTGGTAACCCGCAAACATTTGGGAATTCTGGAGTCCGTTAATTGCCTTGTGGTAACAGTTACATCTTGTGAAGTTCCCATTGGTAAAGAAAACGGTTCTGTAAAATGGACTAACACTATTTGTTGATACATGAGCTGTCTTGAAAGAGTCAGGAAATCAGTTATGGTAAGTTTCCAATTCCTGACTTTTTGTAATGTGTGGCACATGTAGGTTGGGATAATCATGTTATGTAATTTAAAAGTCCATTTATCTAAGGACCAGATCGGCAGAACCCTTTCCAACCATTCTTGTCCCCGAATCATCCAGTTCTGTGTCCTTTTCCTAAGGCTAGGCACTAAGTTCCCATACCAAGAAATGGAATGAAAGAATACCAGTGGGTGAACCATACCTATACCGCCCTGAGAAATAGATCTGTATGTAGTATTCCATTTAACCGGATTCAAACGGCTCCCCCAGATTACTCTAAAAAAGGTGTTATACAGTCTAGAGTCCAATGTATCGAGCAGGGGGAATATAGATCCTACAAATAGTAAAAGTGGAACTATGAAAGTTTTAAGCAAGTAAACCCTCTTTAGTTAAGTGATCTGTAAGCCTTGCCATGCCTGTATATGTATGTCTTATGAAGTTAATTTTAATTCCCAGTTTATTTTCTCCATTTCTTTAGGACTAAACTTAATTCCTAATATAACCGCTTCCTGAGATAATGGTACCCCACAGATCCAATCCATATATGCTGCCTGTCCAACTACCAGAGCATGACTCTTATGAAAGTTTATTCTAGCACCTGTGGCCTCTGAATAGCCACCAGTGCATTGTGTGCAATGTCCCCTTCCAAGTGAGATTTCAAAAATAAACAAAGGTTATCGGCATAAGCTAAAACTTTAAGGGGTGAGGTGAAAGGGGAAAGACTCATACCTTCAATATGCCTTGAATTGTCAATATATCTTACCAAGATGTCAATGTAAAATGTGTACAACAGGAGGCTCAAAGGACACCCCTGCCGCACCCCTCTCCTGAGCTGAATTCTTTGGCCGACCATACCATTTAAAAGCAGATGAAAATGTGCTGAACTATATAATAGCTGTAGCCATGCAATAAACTGTTGGGGGATGCCATAACAAGCTAAGATCTTGAACATGATGGTATGTGATACCCGATCAAAAGCTTTTTCTTGATCAAGAGTAACAACGTACCCCTGCAAGGTCCCCAAGTGCCCTCTAGCAAATACCTCCCACAGACAAAACAAGTTGTCTTTCAATGTACAACCTGGAATTGCACAATTCTGGTGAGGTGAAATAATTGATTCTGCCATACCACTAAGGCAGTTACATAGTATAATTGACAGCAACTTGAAGTCTATATTTAATAAAGAAATAGGCCTCCAATTGTTTACATCCAGCCTATCTCCTTTTTTGTATAGCAAAATCACCAAAGCCTTCACCATTGCGTCAGGAATGTCCTGATTACATAAGATATCATTAAAAGTTTCTACCAATAATGGAATAAGGGCATCCTGGAATGTAGCATAAAACTTTGGTCCCAACCCATCTGGTCCTGGGGCCGTATGAAGTTTTAATTTTTTCATTGCCATACAAAGTTCATCTTTGGATATCAGGGTTATCAACTGTGAGGTATCTCTAGGATCAAGAATCGGGGCATTCGCATTAGCTAGAAACTGCTCTAACTCCTCCCTTGTCTGTATCGGGGTCCCAAATGAGGAATGCAAGTGTGATTGAATTGTTTCCATTATATGTCCAAAATCAGAATGTATTGCACCTGTGTCATCTTTGACAGCCTCCCAAACCTTTGTTCTAACCCTTGACTGACAATCCTTAAATACGTCCAAAGATGCTCTGGTGCCTTGGGTTCCTGCAGATTGCTCCATCTGCAAAGATTTGGCCTTAGAATATAAGTAAGTTTTCATTTCCAGTTTTATTGCCTGGATCTATGTGGAATAATCAACATGGTCTGCATTTTGTGCTGAAATAAGTTGGTAAAGGTGCTTTCTAAGTTTTAAATATTGGAAATAGGCAGATTTCCCATTCTGTTTCCCACATTTTTGAAATAACTGACGAAGGATTGTTTTTGTGTCCATCCACCAGTCACTGACTGAATCATACCAGGCTACCAATGTTGCTCTGGCCAAGAGATGTTCCTTTACCTTATCTAATGTGTCTGGGTCTGTTAATAAGGTATTATAAAGGTGCCAATAACCAGGTTCTAAATTATTCCTTTGTAACTGACCTAAAACTATTTCTAAACTAAAATGGTCAGTTATGGCCAAGGAAATAGTTACTGTGGACAAAATAGACCAGTGTTTAGAAACAAACACATAGTCTATCCTGGTCCCAGAAAGACCCCTTATTGTGAACTGCCCAAGGGCATTGCAGAAACAAGTGGCCATGATCTTCGCATAAATTGCACTTCAGGGGGTTTTGACATTGATTGCTTGGATGCCCCATTTGTTGACAAAAACTGCAGATTAATGCCTCACAAGCATTACTTAAATGTGAAAAGGATCCACAGCTGTGGCACGTCTTGGGTTGATCTGGGTAAAAACAGAAGGCTCGGTCAACACCCAAATAGAAGCAACTAGGAAGATGCACCGGGCCCTCCTATACTTGCTATACTTGGAGTTTAAGTCAAACAGAAGACTTTGTTTGTCCATAATGCTTGACTCCCCTAAGCAAGGGGGATTATATTCCTTGTTTTAGTAGATAATCATCTAGTTTTTTTTAAAAACCATGCTATTAGAATCAATGATTTCTGAGGGAAGTTTATTCCAAATGCTCACAATTCGATTATTAAAAAAATATCTACTCCTATTGTTTTGTGGATAGGTTAACTTAATTTGTTTATTATGACTCCTAAGATGGAAATTTCGAGTTGAGTAGCATATGCCCAGCTCATCCAGCATCTGTGCATCTTTCGAAATGCGATACATATAGAGCAAATCCCCTCTCAAACATCTGTTCTCTAGGCTATATAAATTCAAGGTCTGCAGTCTATCCTCGTAAGGAACCCCCGTCATCCCCCTGGTCATCCTTCGCTGCACTCCCTCAACAGCATTTATATCCTTCCTCAAATACGGATTCCATAGGGGACTACAATAATTAAGATGTGGTCGGACCAGTGCTCTGTATAATGGTAGAATACACTCCCAATGTCTTGATGTAAATGAGCGCCTTATCATACCAATAACTCTATTGGTCTTAGTTACTGTCTCCCTACAATGGCCTGAAAAAGTAAGATCTTTATTAATTAGGATTCCAAGGTCCCTTTCTTGGGTTACTGGTTTCAACCTGCAATTATTGAGATAATAGTCCTTGTTAGGATTGTTTGCCCCAGATGTAATACGACACACTTATCAATGTTAAACAGCATTCCATTTTGATCTGCCCATCTTTGTAATTCAGATAGGTCTTGTTGTAATTCATTAACCTTTTGTAGATTCCCCACATTGGCACACAATTTAGAATCATCTGCAAATTTAACACAGTAATTTTTTAATGTGTCGTTTATATCATATATAAACAGGTTGAACAGAACTGGACCCAGGACAGACCCCTGGGGTACTCCGCTAGTCACCAGTCTCTGTTCTGATACATAATCCCTCAGTCTTACTCTCTGTGTTCTTTTATCTAACCAATTTCTTACCCAATTAGTGAAATATTTGTCTATACCCATTTTTACCATCTTGGCTACCAGGAGTGAATGTTGGACCTTGTCGAATGCCTTCTGATAGTCTAAATATATAATGTCAACTGGGAGGTTATTTTCTAACATTTTACAACCCTGTTATAGAAGACAATCAAATTTGATAGACAGGATCTGTTTCTTTTGAAACCATGTTGGACGTTATCATTTGGGTATTTACTTTCTAAGTCTCTTTCTAGCCTATCTTTTAGTAGTGATTCGAAAACTTTACCCAGTATAGAGGTCCGGCTTATAGGCCTATAGCTTCCCATATCCGACCTACTCCCCTTTTTATATATTGGGACTACCTCAGCCCTTCTCCAGTCTCTGGGGACATCTCCAGTTGTCAAGAGCATATTATATAATTTATACAGTGGTTCAACTAGCCAATCCTTTATTTCTTTAAATATTTTTGGGTGTAAATTGTCTGGTCCCGCAGATTTTGATATATCAATTTTGTTCAGCCTTTCCATTATCTCATTTTTTGATATTTTCATGGAGGAACTAGTGGGATCTCCTGTGTAGTCCTGATTGAGGCTAACAGTTTTATTTCTTTGATATACATTGCAAAAGTATTCATTAAAGGCACTTGCCATTTGTTGTGGGTCCCTTAGGTCTTGATCTTGTATTTTTATAGGGCCTACCTCTCTGATATTAGTTCTGTTATTAATATAGGCAAAGAAGGCCTTGCCATTGTCTTTGGTATGGGCAAATTTAAATTTGAGGGCTAGTTTTTGTTTCTTAATTATGTTTTTAGTGTATCTTAACTGTTTTTTATAGGCATAGATAGTAAATGGATTGTTATCCCTTTTCATTGCTCGATATTCCTGTCTTTTTTATTGCATTGTTTATGGACTTTTTTATTATACTAAATAGAAACGTTTCCTGATTTATTGTAATATTTTTTTAAAGGTACAAATTAATTTTCAAGTTCTAAAATGCGTTTCTTTATTCTCATCCATAATGCTTCAACTGTATCATCCTTAATATTCCAGTTCCAATGTTTCAAGTCGTATCTTATTTTTTCAAAATTAGCTTTATAATAGTCCCTTACTTCAGTCCTACCTTTTAGTATGGATGGACGATCACAATATTTAAAATAGATAATGTTAGGATCAGAGAAAATTAGTGGTTCCCCAATGTCTACGGTAGTTACACTATCCTCATTATTTGTCAATACCAGATCTAATACATTTGTAAGCCTAGTGGGGCCATACACTAACTGCATCAACCCGTTCTCATAACATAAGTTTATTAGTTCCTGCTCCTGTCTGATTCTGATGTGCCTTGATTCCATTCTATCCCAGGGCATTAAAATCACCCATTAATAAGACGTTCTTATTAAGTATTTGTTTTTCTATGGACAACATCAACTCTATGTTACTTGACATATCAATATCTGGGGGTCTATATATTGTTCCCAACCTAAGTTGTTTACCCCTCAATAAGTATATATCCACCCATAGTTCATCATAAACTTTGGGTGTGTGAGTTATGTCAATTTGCTTACAGTTGATACTGTCTTTAACAAATAATGCTACCCCCCCTTCTTCCCACCCTATCCTGTCTGAAAATTTTATAACCATTAATACATGTATTATTAATGTCTTTAATAGACCACCAGGTTTCTGTTATAGCTGCAAAATCAATTTCATTATCTTTTAAAATGCATTCCAAATCAGCCATTTTAATTGTATTCAAACTTCTAGCATTCGAAAGTAAACAGGTCATCCCTTCCTTATTTCTCTTATGTTTCTTGGGTGCCAGTGGTATTATTTTATTTTCAGGCATATATTCATCCCGACACCCCGTTTACATGTTTTTTGAGACTGCTTCATGGACTCTGATCCCTAACTTTCTTGTCCCTTTTTTATTTAGATGTAAGCCATCTTGACTGTACAGATCAAACCAATCATTATACTCCGCATAGCTTGTTAAACAATTCACATTGTTTTCACAGCACCATTTCCTGAGCCAATTGTTATATTGTTTAATAGTAATAGCTCTATATTTAGTTGATCTTGGCGCTGGTAATACTTCTGATATAATAATTTTTGCTTTGTGTCATTTAGTAACTTCATACATCTTAATTGTATCTTCTATTACATCGGTAACACTTCTATGGCTCAAATCGTTTGTTCCAACGTGCACAAGGAGTTTTATAGGTGCACTAACATCTTTCAGTATTCCTGGTAATATTTGTGTGATGTCCCTTATTTTTGATCCACCATAAGAGTGTGTTGTTGTATTCAACTTGTTTCCCTTCGTTGAATATCGGTCTGTGTACTTTATCATAGAATCCCCCAAGATAAAGATCTGTTCTGACATCTCACATATTGGTTCAATTGCATTTAAGATATTTAGTTCTCCAAGTTGGATACAATTAGATGTTTCTCTGGATGGACTTTCTACCAGGAGTGGTGGGAGTGGGGGTACCTCTATAGGTGCTACAGTAACCAACTCGTTCATGTTTGTAATTGAGTCATCAGTTGGTATATCAATTACTTCCCCTGTGATTGATGTATAATCACATATTTCATTGTCAGATTGTAGCACTTGGTAATGGTTTCCTCCGCCATCCGTAGCTTAACTTTAATTTTCTAACCCCCAGTCCATATGTTCTCACTGTCAATAATGGGAGAAGGTCTGTCCATAACATCTGCTCGTTGTTTAATCCAATACAGGATATCAGACACATGCACATTCTCATTTTGAAAAAGAACTATAATGAATTTAACAGATGGTCTCATTAAAGGAATGGCTATGAAGGGGGCCCACACTGGTGTGTGTTTTAAGTAGGAGAACTTTGCCCAAAATTTTTCAAGGTGGACTGGTGTGTTAAAACTAATGTCAAAGATGGTATCTCCTGATATGTGGATTAATGCAAAGATATCCAGTGCCTGAAATTGCATTGATTCCTTCAGAAGTTTGCGAGCCACATAAAACCTGTCCAGTGGAAATTCCAATCCTCCTTTGTATTTTATATGAACTGCATTCCTTCTAGACCTTTGTTTACCTAGATTGGCAAATAAATCAGCCATCCTACTTCTGGGATTCTGCTGGGGTAGGGGGAAGGAGAGAGCAGGATTCGGGTCAGTCTCCCGGCCATGTGCTCCACTAGTCTCTAAATCAGCAGCTACTGTCGGTTGCTCTATGGAGTCAGCCCATGAAATAGAGGGAGCTTCTTGATTAACCCTGTTAGCAACAGTTTACGAGGCAGGCCCTTGTGGCCCAGGGCTACTAATCACATCAGACAGTACAGGTCTAGTTTCAGAGTCAACAGAATCATTCTCATTAGTTATAGTCAAAGGAACAGTATTAACAGCCGTAGCAATATGAGAGGAATGCACAGTACCTGGTATAGGAATGTCAGTAGCATTTGCAATGCCAGCCTTTGCTTGCCATGTAGTCTTATCCAGGATGCAACCCATCCCCCTCCGACACACCCAAGTGACAGCTTTCCGTGAATTCTCCTCGGGAATCCTTAGGGCAGCCAGAATTAGGTTGTGAAGTCAGTGCTATGATTTGTGCAGCTGTAGGTGCTTCTCCAGGGAGCCAGTGTTTCCCATCTGGAGCAAGTGACCAGCCCGCGGCAGCAAGAACCCTTTCAGGAGACCACATACCAGTGTTTATGGACTGAGCTGCCTCCTTGGCTGAGGAATTATCAATTGTTTCTCCTGGCTCCTTGTCCTCGATTTCTGGGCTTCCATCTCCATTATCCAGAATCATGTGAAGCAGCCTATTTGTGCCAGCTGCTGTTGTTGTAGGGGAAGGTATCCCTGAGTTAACTTTCTCCATTCCTAGAAGTACAGGTCTCAAGAAATCCTGCATTTGCGGATCTCCTCCATCATCGCCAGAGTACACACTCACGGTCCCAGTCACCGGTGCAGGTAATGCATCTGCCATCAGGATCTCCACTGATTAGTGAAATAAATCTTCCTCTGTAGCAGAGAGTTGTTCTCCCCGACTACCTTCTCCTTCAATTTCCATTGCCACATTACAAGAACTATCAAGATCACCTGGATTATTTGTTTGTGCTGTGGTAGTCTTTGCTTCCTTTAAATTCATTTTCCCTTCAGAAGTTCCCATTTCTTCATTTTGTTCTTCAGTCTCCATACCTTCCTCCTGCTCAGTAGCACTCCTGGATGCCATCTTGGTACCACAGCCAAAGTGGTCCCTTCTGCTTACAGCCTAGTAGGGGAATTTCCCCAGTGCCCTGGCCAAATGTTCCCCCATTCACTAAAAATACCACTGACAGCTTAATCTGGTTCAAGGTCAGTTGGCATTCATCTGCATCCCCTTCCCCCGGGTTGTGCCTGAAAATAGGCAGAATTTGTCTAGTGCACTTACCTGGTCAATAAATACTTACTTAATGGAACTTTTTTTAGCCATTGATCTTTCGTTATGGTATCACGTTGAAGTAGCTCACCATTTGCATGTCTGATCTCTCACCTTTTAGTGACATGAGGTCTATTTCCTGGTAGTCACCTGTATTGTATTAAATTGCTTCCTTTACAGCCTGTCCTTTGTCAAGCAATCCAGAACCCACACACTTTTGTATATATTCTGAAATGCTGATTAGTTTTCCCTGCACCTGATGAAGAGACCTAAGAGGTCTCAAAAGCTAGTGTAAAAATTATTCAGTTAGACTAGTAAAAAGGTGTTACCAAAATAAAAAGTGTACTGGATCAGAAAACAAAGCAATATAGTATTGTGATGATGAAAGGGATATGGGGTCCGTCTTTGTCTAGACAATGCCCCACTGCTGAATAGCAGTGACTATACCCAGTTTGGCTATTCACACAACAGCCAGAATACTACCCCTACGCATGCTGTGTAACCCTCGATGCCATTCTCACTATGGGCTCTGTCTAGTCCTGTGTTGAAAGCCTGGTCAGTGCTAGCTTCTGCAGCCTCACTGGTGCTATTTCATGTTAACCACCCTCTGTGTGAAGTCATTTTTCTAATGTTTCCCCTTCATTCTCCCCCTCAATTTGAGTACACACCCGCCAGTTCTACTTGCACTTACATATCTGTGTATAGATCAAACGTGTATACTCCACTCTGTCTAACCCCTTCCAGAGGTAGTAGCACAAAAAATAGCAGGCAGAAAATGTCATCAATTTTTAGGTTTGCTTGCAAGCATGCACAGGAAACATTTCGTCACAGCTTAGGAGAGAAGCCGGGGTTTTGGAGGGGCAGCACTGTGGGGGACAATGGCCCCACTGCCTTTTGAGACTTGGCCTGCTTTCCCCAATGCAGTGGCACGCTGCTGCTGACACTAGTTCAGCCAGTGTGTCACCACCTTGAAACGAATCTGCCGCTGAAAATGAGGGAGCAACCCATCACTGCAGGGCGGTACCTTGCCGTCCCCGACCCAGTTCATTTGCTGACAGGGAAGCCCATTCCCCATCTGCATACTGTAACCCCTTCCCCAATTTGTTGTTTGCCGAGGGGGTGCCTAATCCTCCTCAGCATCATGTGCCCCCTCGACAGTCTTTCTTTGCTGATGGGGGGCCCAATCCATCGGCTTCAGTCCCCTTCCCAGTTCAATTTGCGATGGGAGCCAACTCCCCATCGGCATAATGTCCCCCAATTTGTTGTGTGCGGGGGTGCCCAACTCCTGCTCTCCCCCCTTGGTATGTGCCAATGGGGGTGCCCAATCCCCAGTCAGCTACAGCCCCCCAAAACAAAAACACTCAGGTGGCATGCTGGGAGCCCACCCCAGTGTGTCAAATGTCCCTGTAAAAGAAATACTGTCCCGCAATGTTTTTTTTTTTTAAACCTGTAAACCAGAAAACGGTCCCTCGTTGAGTTCGGTGGCCTCTCCCCCAACCCGTGCTCACCTCTATGCACCCTGCCTCCCCCACACTCCCTCTCACCCCATACTTACCTCCGGAGCCCAGCACAAGGATCTTCGATGGACCGGGAACACGTCTGCACTCTTCAAAGCCGACCTCGAACTGAAGAAATGCCGGTAAGCTGTATAATGGCATAAATAGGGTTTTTTCAACTTTGGTGCATATTTTAGGCATTTTTGGTAATTTTGCCACCAAATTTTCAACATGGGGTTACTGGGACCCCTCCTCATGAATTCAGCCACTGTCATGGCATTATTCAATCCCGAAAGGTGATTTCGTGGTCACTGCATGGAGTCACCTTTTGGGACTGAGTAACGAAACAACAGTGCCAGTGTTCATGAGGTGGGCTCTCAAAAATCCTATGTTGAAAATTTGCTGGAAAAAATCTAAAAAAATGACTGTTGTACAAGCGTGCATTGTGCAGTTTCCATGCATGCTCCTACCTTCGCGAATTTGTAATATTTTCACTCCAGATTTTCAACATTGGCATTTTTCCACACCTCCTTAAGAACAGTACAGCTGTCATTTTTCACATCCAGACCGAAATGTGTTTTCGCACTTCCGGCACAGAATAGTGCAGTCACTGTGGAAAATTAGTGTTTGGGACACATTTAGAAAATCACAGTGATACTGTTCATGAGCAGAGGTCTTAAAATGCCTATAGTGAACATTTGGTGATGAAAGTCCATAAAATGACTGTGTTACAAGCGTGTGTTGCACAGTTTCCATGTATGCTCGGAAGTGCGCACATTTGTAATATTTTCACTCCAGATTTTCAACATTGGCATTTTGCTACATCTCCTTATGAACAGTACAGTTGTCATTTTTCATATCCTGCCTGAAATATGCGTTTGCACATTTGGCGCACAATGGCACAGTCGCTGTGGGAAATTAATGTTTCGGACAGATTAAGAAAATCATAGTGACAGTGTTCATGAGCAGAGGTCACAAAATGCCTATGTTGAAAATTTGGTGAAATAATTCCACTAAATGACTGCAATACAAGCATGTGTTGTGCAGTTTCCAGATACGCTCGGAACTTCGAGCATTTTCAATATTTTCAGTACAGATTTTCAACATTGCCATCTCTTCACACCTCTCTATGGATGGTACAGCTGTCATTCTTCACATCCTGCCTGATCTGTGTTTTTGCACATCTGACGCAGAATGGCATGGTCGCTGTGGGAACTCAAAGTTTGTGACACATTAACAAAATCACACTGCCACTGTTCATGAGAAGAGGTCACAAATGCTTTCATGAGGTGGGGGTCACAAAAAGACCATGTTGAAAATTCGTAGTGCAAATATCTACACATACCCAGGGCATTAGGATTTCTAACCATAACGTCACACCCTGTACAGTCTGACAGGCATCAGAGGTGTAACTCTGGATCACTGGCTGTAATGCTTATGCCATTCCACCCCCACCCTGAAGCCAGTGACAGGCATCAAGGTGTGCCTTGCACTCTTCAGCCCCAGACTTCACCCCATTCTCCTGTACTGCACCCATTTCAGCGTATGTCCTTATGAAATGGGCTGACTGTGAAGCCGAACACCCCAAGGCACACCTCAACACTTGTCAATGTCTACAGGATAGGGTGAGGTGAAATGCCATGAGCATTACGGGCAATGACCCACAGGCACACCCCAATGCCTGTCCATCTCTGCAGGGTGGAGGTGGGATTGGCATGAGTTCAATACTTCACTGCCACTCCTATTCTGTATCTGTCTAACTCCTGCACGTGTAATGTTAATATCAGCAAACAAACATTCGGCATCGACAAATGCTTGTTGAAAGTAGTCAGTTATTACTTTTTATTGCTGAAGTATCTTTGTTTTTCTATTTGCTCATTAGAAGGGTTTTCTACCTAATAGTACTGAAGGTAACATTAAAGAGCTATACGTTACCTGGAGACTGACAGAGCTAGTCCTGTTCCCCTTCATACTTCATCAGCATTGTGACCTCACATATTGAGACATCACAAGTGACTAGTTTTACAGCAGGTGATTGGCTCCTCTTGTCCAGTTGTGATGTCACAGACAGTGAGGTCATAGGGATGATGATGTATAAGAAGGAATAGTACTAGACAGAAACATAGAATTTGTCTGCAGAAAAGGTCCACTTGGCCCACCAAGTCTGCCCAGATATCTCCTCCCTGATCTGTCTCCGCAGACCCTAACTGGTCTCCAGTGACCCTCCCTCCCCTGTCTATTTTCTAATGTGTCCCTATGTCTATCCCATGCATGCTGGAAGCCTTCCACTGTTTTCACCCCTACCACTTCTGCTGGCAGTCTGTTTCATGCATCTAGCATTCTTTCAGTGAAAAAATAATTCCTCAAATCTCGCTTAACCCCCCCCCGCACTTCATTGCATGCACCCTGCTCCTGTTGCTTCTCATTTGAAAGAGACTGCCCTCCTGCAGCCTGTTTACCCCTGCGAGGTACTTGTAGGTCTCTACCATGTCACCTTTCCCCTTCCTTTATTCTAGCGTGTACAAGTGGAGCTCCTCAGTCTCCCTTCACATGTCAGCCTCCTGGTAAATGACCGTTACACACATCACGCGGCACATTGTTAGGTAGAGAACCTTCTCATTAGCAAAAAGGGAAACTAAGAGAATACTTCAGACAGAAGTGATAGTTCACTACTTTTGAAAGTTAGTATTAATTTCAGGCGGTACACTAGCTGTTTAAATATTCAGAACTCTGATCATGTTCCCATTCCCCTCTCTGTGGTCTCTTCTCTTCTCTTGGGTGAATATTTTGAGTAAGGTCTAATATCACCTCGTAGCCCTTGCCCTGCAAGACTTTAATCAGTTTGTCCCTATAACTGATACTTTTACTCTCTTCAATGTGCTTTTTGTATTGTGCTGACCAGAACCAGAACTAGTGGAACTAAAAAAGACAGACAGACAGGCAAATGATACAAATTTTAGGAAGTAGCCAGTTGTAACTTTTTATTTCTGAAGTCTTTTCTGTTTCCTTTTGCTCATTAGAACATTTTCTATGTGACAGTATTGTGCAGGATGTGTGGAACAGCTTTCATTCTGGCAACTGACATATCTGTCTCTAATCCCCCCCACTATATCGTCACATCAGCACTGTGATCTCACTGACAGTGACATCACAGGTGACTGACCTGGCAGCTGCTGAGTGGCTGTTCCTAAGCAGCAGTGATGTCACAGTCAGTGAGGTCACAATGCTGAATTTGTAGTGAGGGTAACAGAGCTGTACATGTCAGCTGCCAGGAGGGTGCTGCCCCACATATCACACCTACCAACATCAGGTAAACAATCTTCTAATTAACCAAAGGGAGACGAAAAAGTACCTCAGATATAAAAGGTAATGGTTGACTGCTTTTAAAAACTAATATTAGTTTTAGGCAGTACACTATTTTATTTATTTTCTTTATTGAGGAATCGGAAATACCTTTGAGTCAAAGACTCATTTACAAAGGTTCCACGTCACAGAAATTCGGTACATAACAGACTTTACATAACAATTCAGTGAGAACACTAGCTCTTTAATACTCCAAGTGTGATCTAACCAAGGGCCTTGTATTGGGGGTGTCACCCCACCAAGGGCCTTGTATGGGGGGGGGTCACCCCACCCCTTGACCTGCTCCTTACCCACTTCCCAAAACATCCCTAACTTTACATTTTCTCTCTTGGCTGTGGTAGCACATTGCATGGCTGGCTTCAGGTTAATGTCCACAATTACCCATAGACGTGGGGGATGGGGAGGGGACTCAGGAGTTCCTGGGCCCCCTCTGAGTTTAGGAAAACTTTTAAAAAAGTATTGAGGGAAATGTATTTTTTCTGTGGGAGGTGGAAATAAAAGGGTCTTTTTTTTATCATGCCCCCCACCCCAAATGTCATTCTGTGAGTGCCACTGCAATTGGCCCTAGATCTTCTCACTGGTTGTAGTATACAACGTTGCACCACACATTATATCATCCCAACAGTTGAATGCAAGCACAGGAGGAGACAGGGATCATGCTGACAGCTCCGCAGTTCCAAAGCACCATCCCTTGTGCAACTTGGGTATTCTGTTTGAATACTTGCAACTGAAGGTTTACGTGACTGTCAGTGAGTAGTTTGAGTGCTTATGCAACATACTCATTGCCTCATGTTCTCTCTTTGTCCCTTACAGGGACTACCACCTTTTTGGGATAAGATGAAGGCACACAAACTGTCATGAGGAGGGCTCCACCCCTAGAGGTGCCACGAGAATGAAGTTCATCTAGGCTAAAGGTATCTTAAGGTAGAAGCCCCCAAGGAGAGAGGTCAGCTGCTGAAGGAGGAGGAGGGTGGTGATGTTGGAAGCAAAGAAAGTAATCTTTCAGAGGATGCTTAAGTATGGTCCTTAAATAGCTCTGGGAGGTGGTGCATGGTTAGAGTCACTGACTTCTCCATAGAACCCCAGTCTACTGCCTTGCAAATACGAAGTGGAGGGGGGACACGATGGACCAAGAGTACGGAGTTCCTTCCGAGTTTAAATTGCAGTTTACTGTGTTAATCTGACATTTTGAACTCTGATGACAATTTGACTGCCAAGCACTGTTGCACTCTGACCTGCTGTAGCTGCTGAATCACAGTGGCGCATAGAGTGACAGCACCAGGCAGCCAGTCATCATAACAAATGGAAAGAAAGGAATTAGACTTCATGTAGCAGCTTTCATACACGCTAACTATCAAAGTTCTTTACATGTTATCAACGCTTGCATCAGTCACTAGGTGGCTACAAAGATGCTAAGGAGGGAGAGAGACAGAGATAGAGGGAGGGAAAGGAGGGAGAGAGTAGAGAGAGGGAGAGAAGGGAGGGAGAGAGAGAGAGACAGAGTGAGCATAAGAGAGAGAGAGAGTAGAGAGAGGGAGGGAGAGAGAGCAACATGAGAGAGAAAGAAGGAGGAAGGAAGGAAGGAAGGAAGGAAGAAAGGAAAGAAAGAAAGAAAGAAAGAAAGAAAGAAAGAAAGAAAGAAAGAGCGAAGCAGCTAGAGAAGAGAGAGTAGGTGAGGGGGGATGAGAAAGAAAGGGAGGGAGGGGGAGAGAGAGAGAGAGAGGGAGGGATGTTAAAGAAAGCACAGGAAGGCTGAGAAGAGGGAGAAAGGTGGTTAAGCACAGAAAGGCTGGGAGACTTGCTCAAGGTCCTATAATGGGTGAATGGAAATAGTGGGACTCAAACCGGGTTATTCTGGTTCGCAGCTCTGTGCTCTAACCACAGGTTTATGCAACCTCATAAGCTCTAAGTTAATAGAACCTCCGAGCATTAGGTTTGGGTGGGAGGCCGCAGTGCAAAGCTGAGCGGTTCTGGCTGCCCAAACCTCACAAGAGAGGTTTCTTATACTACAAGATACACCCTGCTGAGGCCCTATTAACTTTTGGGATTACTAACTGTTCACTGTAGTATAATATATTGTGTCAGATCAGACTTATTTTGACCAGTTGTAGTCTGATACCTTCTTTTACTACAAATCCCAGAATCCCCTGCAGCTGACATCAGAGCGGCAGGCAGCAGTGGGCGATTCAATAGGCCGCAGCGCACGTTACAGCTTTATAATAAAATGGGGAAGGGAGTTCAGCGGTTCTGAGTGGTCAACAGCCATGCCCGAGAAGTGCATAGTGCACAGCTAAAAATAAATCCTGACATGCTGGATGCAGGACATCATAGAAAATCTTGAGCCTTCAGAATTTTTGAAAAGTAAAAGCCACCATTTGTCCCCCACACTTAGTGACACTGCACAATTTCTAAACATCCAGCAGCTGCCTGTTGCCCTGCCTGTTTCATGCCTGTTGCCCTACCTGTTTCCTACCTGTTGCCTTCTCTGACAAAACACAAATCAGCAAAAATAAAATTAATTAATTTAGCTTTTTTTAATTTACTTGACTTTGTTTATGATTGGGATGTCCCCTGCCCCCACCTCCACCCGACTGTCGGACCGGCCGTTACGGCTGTCCACTAGATCCCTCATTTTAAGTAAACAAACCTGCCACAATAGCAGCCCTGTATGATCTGCTCACAGTGCACCTGTTGTAAGGAATGTAAACTAAACAGTCACAACAGAACTTTTTTTTAAATCACACACCTTTCAACAACAGCTGGTGCTGTGAACATTGCATCTTCAGTCCAGCACGAACATGTTTCTTCCCAGCTGGCTCAGTTTTACTGCTGCCCATTCGCTTGCTCTCTCTCTCTCTCTCTTTCAGTTACCAACTGCACACTCCCTGGCTGCTGGACATAAACTGTACTTCTTCTGAAACTGAGACAATTTAACAACAGAAAATAAAAATACTGGCATCTGCTGTGCAGTACCTCCTGGTTCGATGGGAGCCTGATAGAACTCTCTCATTCCTAATGACTGATACAGCACCAAACCAATTCCCTATATTTATTAAAAAAAAGGAAAAAAGAAACCAATACACAGATGGGTATCTAGGGATAGGTGTGTGTGTGGTGGGGGGGAGTAAAGCCCAGGTCTGCCTGCAGTAATAAACTACAACTATGGGGCCCTAGTCACAAAGGTGCAGAGTGGCTACGCGCCATGTAACTCCAGCACCTGCACCCACGGCACCCTCTGCGTGGCATGCATAGTCCCAATACACCCCCTAATATGCACCCGAAACCCGGCCGAACATGCAGCTCCATGCAGGGGCAGGCCTGGGGCCAGTGTGGGAGTCGTGGCCACACTCTACGCCATTCACTAAGGTGTGGAGTATGGTTCATGGGGGGGCAATGGCTATGCCATCTGAGGACAACCGTAACAGTTACATGCGCCCCCCCTGGGATGCCTCTGCATGTTGTGGCGGGGATGGTGGGGGTCATTGGACCCCCCACTTCAGCCATCCCAGCCATCAGGGCACTCTAGGAGGGCTGGGGGCAGACATCTGGGGGAATTCCCCTTGCTGTTGGCATGATGCATGCTGGCTGCCAACATGGCACCCCGTGGGTGCAAGTGATCCACCGAGGGACCTGGGTCAGGCAGCTGAATGACTGCCTGCCTGGGTCCACTGCTCCGCACCCGACTCCTCCCCCCCCCCGTGAACCTGCGTACTAGGGTGGCAGGGCCGCATATAGGAGCCACGCGTTGTCCGGTGTTCAGGAATATGGCTGCCACACAGATCTCCCAAGAGTGCGGAGCTGCGTGGGTGGGATACATGCCTTTTGCGTGTACCCCCGCCTGCCTTTTTGTGAATAGGCACCATTATGTCCAAAGTAGGACAACTGCCCTAAGGCAAAATAAAAAGACAGCAACTGCACACAGGTGGAGGGACTATTTTATCTCAGTTTAAGCTAAACTGTTTAATGGTTTAAAGTTTAAGTATTGTTTTAATTTCTTTTGACATGTAAAAAATCCAATTTTATAAGCGCAATAATACACTCTGGGGTTGTGTGCCAGACCCTTCTAATGCACACCCTGTTGTGTCATTATTGCTTACATAATCTCTGATCAGATGTTTTCTGGGACTGCTTTTCTCCATGTGCTAAGTACAGTTCTCTGTGACAGTACACAGCCCAGGAAGGACAACAGGACCAGCAAACCAAATATCAGAGCTTATATAAACTCTACCATGCACTGCAGGCTACTGAATCTTTTCACTACTGCCTACTGCTCTGATGTCAGCTGCAGTGGATTTGTTGTAACAGAAAATGTCAGCCTACAACTGAGCAAATTTTGTCTGATTAATCTACTCTACTACAGTAAACAGTAAGTAAACCAGAATGTTTTTGCACACAAAACGTACATTGGGACCAGCCCCACACTTGAGGGACCCTTGGTGGGGACTGTTCCCCTTAAAATGAAGCTGCCATCCCATGCTGGCTGTGAAAAGGAAGGCTTGACTCCAAACGTACCTGCACGAGAAACTGCTGTACACAGGATAAGAGATACATTGGCTCTGTGTGCCGACTGGCTGAAATCACATAAGGGATTTATAATGAAGAAAATCGAAGCAAAGCAGTCACTGAAATATATTCATGCTGCTTTACCAAGTTTCTAAACACTATGTAAGCAGACAGGGTGTGAGTGTAATTATGGGCCTATAAGCACATGGCTGGAGGGGGTGCAGTCCTTGCTTTTAGAAATGCAATTATTGGCCATATTACACGTTGCTGGCATTTTACTGCACTTACAGACAGGCCTTTAAAAACAGGAGGTAGAAAACTACATAACAAAACAGAGTGTTGCTTTGCTTTCAAAAAGGAGTTTTTTTCTATAAATGGTGTAGAAAATTATGATGTGATCAACTGGGTTGCAATGTTTGTTCTTTAGATTTTTCCATCTGTCTTTGTCATTGGTAATCTACACTGAGGAGTTTACTCACAGGAGACAGAGCAGTGGCTGCTGTGTGCCACCAGTGGTCTTCTAGGAATCGCTGTAACTGCAAAGGCTTTGATCCCATTATCCCATCTACAGGACACCCATTCCAGAAGAGGCCAATTGCAGGTGTCGGTGGTAGTTTTAAAAACATATGACAATCTGACAAGGCTGCACATTCTTTTCAAATCCAAAATGTAAAGGCAGCGCTACAGTCCCTGTAGTGCTCAATACGAAGAAGTCAGGTATCTCGATTCATGAGTATACTATTTTAGAAGACAGACTGTACACGAGATAGGATTTTCCAATATTCATTTATTTGATATAAATAGACGATAAAAGCAAGCAGTAAAAACCGACCACCAAAACATTTCACATATTACATGAAACGTTTGTTGTCTATTTATATCAAATAAATGAATATTGGGAAATCAATGTTCTGAGTGTACAGTCTGTGCTATGTAAGTGCCATACCCCCTGAATTCTGAGATGTTCTTTTCAAAACTCAACTCTGGCACTAAATGAAACTGCACCTTGTTTTCATTTTGTGCCAGAACGGACACTTTGGAAGTTTTGCCAGTCTGTGGAGGCTATCCAGAGAAGGGCGACAAAGATTGTGCAGGGCTTGCAACACAAAACATATGAGGAGAGACTATATGTACTCACTTGAAGAGAGGAGAGAGCGGGGTGACATGGTAGAAACTTTCAAATACCTCACGGGCATAAACAAGGTGCAGGTGGGGGACCTTTTCCAAGGGAGAAAAAGTACTGGAACATGGAGGATGATATGAAATTGGAGGGGGGTAGATTAAGGGGTAATGTGAGGAAGTTTTCCTAGAAGAAGAAGAATCAGCATTTCTATAGCTCTTTTCATACACAGTGTATCCCAAAGTTTTTTACAAGCAATGCTAGACTGGTAGTGAAGTGACTGAATGTGTAGTGACGGCCATATTGCACATTAGCACCCACACACAGCCTGGACAATTGCATGAAGCGGTTTTATGGGAAGGGGAATGTTGGCCAGGACACCGGGAAGAAGAAGAAGAATCAGCATTTATATAGTGCTTTTCATACACAGTATCCCAAAGCGCTTTACAAGGAATGCTAGACTGGTAGTGAAGTGACTGAATGTGTGGTGGCGGCCATATCGCACATCATCACTCACACACAGCCTGGATAATTGCATGAACTGGTTTATGGGAAGGAGAATGTTGGCCAGGACACCGGGAATGTTCCCTGCTCTTTACGAAGAGTACCCTGGGTTCTTTTACTTCCACCTGGACACCCACCAGGACAACACCAGGATGGGCAGAAGGGACCTCGGTTTAACATCTCATCCGAAAGACGGCACACCCCAGCAGTACAGCACCCCCCAATACTGCACTCAGATGCCAGCAATTTTTAGGTGCAAGTCCATCCCAGTGTGGGACGAGAACCTACGACCTTCTGGTCCAGAGGTGGATGTGCTAGCAACTGAGCCACGCTGACACCAGGAAAGCACCAGGATGGGTAGAAGGGATCTCGGTTTAAAATCGCTTCTGAAGGACAGCACACCCCAGCAGTACAGTACCCTCTTAATACTGCACTCAGGTGCCAGCATTTTAGGTACGAGTCCAGTCCCGGCGTAGGACGAGAACCCAGGACCTTCTGATCCAGAGGTGGATGTGCTACCAACTGAGCCATGCTGACATCCTACATTCTACACAGAGAGGGTAGTCGATGCTTGGAATAGCCTGCCAGAAGAGGTAGTCGATGCTTGGAATAGCCTGCCAGAAGAGGTAGTGGGGGGCAAGCATAGTGGAGGGGTTTAAGCATGCCTGGAACAGGCACAGGAAAACATAGAGAGGGAAGGGAGTGATGAAAAGCTATTGATCACATAGGGTCAGTGGTCACATACACTGTATAGGGCCTACAGGCAGACTGGATGGGCCTAGTGGTCTTTATCTGCCGGCAATTTCTATGTTTCTATGTTACCCCGATGGAATGACCCCAAGTACCAGATGAACAAACAGTAATACCAGGGTCAGGATGACTGGAGACTGCTGAATCAGTGGGGGGGCCCAACTGGGAGCTCCATCCACCTGATCTCCCCACCCTGGTTGGGTCACAGTCAGCACAGGGGACAACAAGAGAAAGGAATCTTCCTTCTCAGTTGACACATCCTGCACAGGGTCACCCATTAGATCAACCAGCAAAGACAGTCATCTGCCCCATAACTGGGGGGTGCACAAATAGTCTCTTGATCAACAGCAATCCTTCAACCAGCACATCTCCTCTTTTCATGTTTAAGTTGACATGAGGGACTGACCTTCAAAGGAGACTGTCAAGACAGAAGAAAGTTTTTAAACCCTTCATCTTCATGTGGCATCACAAGATCCAGTGCAAACTCCCTCTGCTACTGGCAGAATATCTAAGACCAGAACATCCTTGCCAACTGCCTGCATCTCTTGGGCTGTAACTGTGTCACTGACCCTGTAGCCGTAGATGGCCCATACACATTAGTACAGCACATGCTAGTGGTACTCTACAAAGACCGTCATGTGCTTTGCTTGGCATCAGAGGCAGTTTGCCATGTTGTGGCCCAAGCTTCAACAGTAAATGCAGCATCATGTCTGTTAGTCATGGGCATCAGCTACCTACGCAAATCATGCCATTTGAATCCTGGCTTCTTCTTCCATTCCCTGGTTAATCTCAATGGTGGAGCAGGAAGCCAATGGTGAGGGTACAGCAAGAGTTGAGAAACTGAAGCACTACTTTGAAACAAGCAGTTCCTTCCAGCAGTAGAAAAGATCAGAGTGCCAGGAGGGTGGAGCCGGAAAATCAAATTATTGTGTGGTAGGAGGAGTCAAGCTTGAAGACTGTTCAGGTGACTGGGCAGGCTCAGTAGAAGACTGCCTAAGCGAGGAGAGTGATCTGAATTTATGTAATTAGAAATTAACTTCAGCTAAGCGTGCCTTTTCTGGTCAATTGTTCTAAACAAATAAATGAATAATAAATGAGTCCCCAGTTCTTTGTAGCTTTCAGAGCAAGCTGTAACATAGGACAAACTGTGTAGCCACACAGGGCCTCGCGAATAAAGGGCCCCCAAGGAGTTTTTGTCCAGGTGACCTCATATTGGTTCACTGTCCATCAAGCTTTTATAAGAATCTCTTGTCAATTACTTAATGACCCAATGGGAAAGTGTGACGTGACTACGCTAGGTACGTGGAGGTGGAAGGGATGAGAAAACAGTTAGCAAAAAGTGAGGGGGTAAGGAACATATAACAAGGGTAGGAAGAGGTGGAAGGGATAAGAAAACAGCAAAAGGTGGAGGGACGAGAAACACATAACGGGTAGGTGGGGGGATGCACACAGAGGGGAGAAATGTGAAGAGAAGACGAGATGGAATGGAAGGAAGGTCAGATTGTAGGTGGAGGGTGGTGTCTCTAAATGCATAGAGTCTTGGAAATGAGATGGATGACCTGCAGGAACTATTAGCAGACAGGAGGGTGGCCATAGTGGCAGTAACTGAGACTTGGGAATACCACACCATGACTGGGACCTTGCAATCCCTGGATTTAAACTATACAGGAGGGACAGGGTAGATGGGAAGAGGGAAGGAGTGGTAGTTTACATCAGGAAGGAAATAACTTGCATGAGGGAGAAGCTGGAGGAAGGGAAGGTGGAGGCATTATGGGTTCGGTTATGGTTCAATAGAGGGAGAAAGGTGAGGTTGGGAGTGGTTTACAGACCACCCAGCCGGGATGAGGAGAGAGACAGGGAACTGAGCTTGCAAATATTGGATGCTGGAGGGAAAGAAAAGGTGGCAATTGTGGGGGACTTCAAACTGCCCATTGTGGACTGGCATGTACCATCCACAACATGTGCTAGGAGTCAGGAGATCCTGGAAGGACTGCGAGGCAATTCTTGATCTGGCCTCACAAATGGGGAGCACATACAGGAAATAACGGTCAAGGAGCCCCTGGGTGGGAGTGACCTTTACACAGTGTGGTTCCAGTTGGATATGGGCAGGGAAGGCATCCTGACTAAGACCAAAAGCTTGGATTTTAGGAGGGAGAACTTCAGGAAGCTGGGTGAAGTGCTAAGGAGCCACCTGGCAGACATCAGAGCAGATGTGGGGGTGGACCATGGGTGGTTTATCATTAAGGAAGTTATGCTGGTTGCCACAGATGAGTGTGTTAGGCTCGGGGGAAAGAACACAAGGGCCAAAGCACCCAGCTGGTTCAGGTCTTGGGTTACCCAGGCAGCAATGGAAAAGAGGTCAGCCTATAGGAAATTCAGGAAGACCAAGAGAGAGAGAGGTAGATATTTAAAATTACCCAAGGTTGGCTAGTGAGGCAAGTAAGGAAGTCCAGTGAGCTAAGTCACAGAAGGAGCTGCAAATAGCTGAAGGAGTTAAGAAAGGAGAGAAGGCCTTATTTCACTATATAAGCAAGAAAAGGGACAAGAAAGACAGGATTGTTAGACTTAAGAATGGGGAGGAGTGGGTGGAGGATAATGGGGGGAAAAGCAGAGATACTAAATGAATACTTCTCTTCCGTCTTCACCAGGGAGAAGGGGACCAGTGCCTTCACAAGGGAGAAGAGGATCGGCGGGAGGGGGGGGATACAGATGTAGTGATAGAGTAGGATAGAGTGAGGGAGGGGCTGCTAGCATTGAAAGTGGACAAATCACCAGGCCCAGACACAGTACATCAAAGGGTAATAAGGGAACTGGCTGAGGAGTTGGCAGGGCTACTGACATATCTATTTAATAGTTCACTAGAGTCAGATGTGGTACCCCAGGACTAGAGTACAGCACATGTGGTGCTCCTCCACAAAAGCAGTCCCAAGTATGATCCAGGGAATTACAGACCAGTCAGTCTGACCTCAATTGTGTGCAAGCTCATGGAGACCATACTTAAGGAAAGGTTGGTAGAATATCTAGAGGAGCATGGTCTCCAGGATGCAAGGCAGCATGGGTTCATGGGGGGGGTGGGATCATGCCAAATGAATCTGATTGACTTGGGTCACTAAGACAGTAGACAGGGGCCAAATGGTAGACATCCTTTATCTGGATTTCAGCAAGACCTTTGACTCTGTGCCCCACAAAAGGTTGATCAGGAAGTTAGCAGATCTCAGGATTGGGAAGAAGATGACCAGATGGGTGGAAAACTGGCCGAGGGACAGAACCTAAAAGGTGGTTGTGGGGGGAAGAGTTATCTGGCACCAAAGAGGTCACCAGTGGAGTCCCGCAGGGCTCAGTGCTATGGCCTGTGTTGTTCAATGTAGTCATCAGAGACGTTGGGGATGACATTAAGGGCAAAATGTGCCTATTTCTGGATGACACCAAGATGGCATTAAGGGCAAAATGTGCCTATCTGTGGATGACACCAAGCTCTGCGGGAGAATGGACACAGGTGAAGGGATACAGGACCTACAGGACAATCTGGGAAAGCTGGGGAGGTGACCTGAGATCTGGCAGCTTGGCTTCAATGCCAAGAAATGCAAAGTTAAGCACACTGGAGCCAAGAATCCCAGGATGGAGTACTACCTGGGTAGAGTCCAGGTATCTGCATCAGAGGAGAAGAAGGACCTGGGAGTGATGATCACTAGTGACCTGAAGCACTCCACGCAGTGCAAGAAAGCATCAAAAAGGACAAACAAGATGCTGGGATGATAGCTAGGGGGATCAGTAGTAGGAGAGAAGAGGTTATACTGCCATTGTATAGGTCACTGCTGAGGCCACATCTAGAGTAAAGACTTCAGTACTGGTACTCACTCCTCAAAAAGGACATTAACCCGCTGGTGAATATCCATAAGAGGGCTACAAAGATGACAGCAGGTCAGCAGGTAAGGCATACATAGAAACATAGAAGGTGTCAACAGAGCCCACATAATCTGCCCCATTTACCCTATTCATACTTTGTCTGCTATCTACTCTATCACTTTGACCTATTCTGTCTCCAGCCCCCCCCCCAATAAAACTAGGAACCTTCTGTATCTAGCCCATGCTTTTTTGAATCCTGTAATTGTTTCCAACCCCACCACTTCCACTGGAAGGCTGTTCCATTTGTCCACCACTCATTCAGGGAAGAAGTGTTTACTCACATTTCCTCTGAACCTTCCTCCTTCTAATTTCATAGCATGACCCCTCGTTCTTGAGTATCTTTTCCTTTGGAAAATGCTACCTTCCTGTACCTTGTTCTTCCCTGTGATGTATTTGTATGTTTCTATCATATCCCCCCTCATCCTCCTATCCTCCATGGAGTACATGTTCAATTCCTTGAGTCTTTCCTTGTAGGTTTTCTGATGCATGCCTGCACCATTTTGGTCATCCTCCTTTGGATTGCCTCCACCCTAACTATGTCCTTTTGGAGACAGGACTTCCAGAAATGGACACAGTACTCGAGGTGTGGTCTCACCAGTGATCTATACAGTGGTATTATCACCTCCCTCCTTCTGTTGGTGATTCCCCTACCTATGCATCCCAGCATCCTGCTAGCCATATCCACTATCTTGTCACACTGTTTTGCAACTTTTAGATCATCTGAAATAGTCACCCCAAGGTCCCTTTCCTGCTCTGTGACTGCCAGTGGTTCCCCCCACCTCAGTTTATATGTTGCCCTCTGGTTTCTGTGTCCCAAATGCATTATTTTGTACTTTTCAGTGTTGAAACCCAGTTGCCAGTTCCTTGACCATTCTTCCAGTTTTCATAGATCGCCCTCATTCTATCCACCCCCCTCCCCGGTGTGTCCACTGTGTTACAGAGTTTCGTGTTGTCCGCGAAGAGGCACACTTCTCCTGCTAGGCCTTCAGCAATGTCATTAATAATGACATTGAAGAGGACCGGGACCAGTACTGATCCCTGTGGCACCCCACTGGTCACCTTGCCAACTCCAGAGTGGGTTCCATTCACCACCACCCTCTGAGTTCTGCTGCTCATCCAACTCTCTACCCATTTTACAACCTTAGTACCCACTCCTTGCCTCCCCAGCTTGTTTATCAGTCTTCTATGTGGAACGGTGTCAATGGTCTTGCTGAAATCCAGGTAGGCTATGTCCGCCACCCCTCCCTGATCCACTTTCCTGGTTACCCTGTCAAAGAACTTGATCAGGTTTGTCTGGCATGACCTTCCCCCATGAAACCAAGTTGCCTTGGATCTTGCAGACCATTGGCAATGAGGTATCCATCAATCCTTTCCTTTAACAGTGATTCCATTACCTTACCCACCACTGATGTCAAGCTGACTGGCCTGTAGTTTCCTGCCTCCTCCCTAGTACCACTTTTGTAGAGAGGGATCACAACTGCTCTCCTCCAGTCCCCCGGTACCACCCCTGTTTCCAGTGACAGGTTGAACAGTGATGTCAGAGGTGCAGCCAGCTCCTCACTGAGTTCCCTCAGTATCCTGTGTTGCACCATATCTGGCCCCATTGCCTTGTCCACTTTTAGTGTTGTCAGTTCCCTAAGTACCCTTTCTGCTGAAAATGGACTTGTGTCCACTTCTTGGCCCCGGATGCCATTCTTCTTTTTCTCCTTGGTCCTTTACCTGCCCCCTCCTCTCTAAATACTGAAGAGAAGTATTTGTTTAATATGTTTGCCTTTTGGCGGTCCACCTCTGCACTGCCCCCTTCTTCATCTTTTAGCCATACTATCCCTCCCTTTGTCTTTCTCTTTTCGCTTATATACCTAAAGAATGTTTTATCCCCTATTTTCACTGATTTGGTGACCTTTTCCTCTGTATGTACCTTTGTGCTCCTAATTGCCTTCCCTGCTTCCTTTTGCCTCTCCTGGTACCTGACACTGTCTTCCTCCCTCTGTGTTATTTTGTATCTTCTAAATGCCATTTTATTTTTTTGCTCTTACTTTCTCTGCTACCTTCTTTGAGAACCATAGCGGTCCCTTCTTCCTCTTATCCTTGATAACCTGCCTGACACAAAGATTTGTAGCCTTTTCAATGTCCCCTTTATTTTAGCCCACTGTTCCTCTACTCCCTCCATTTTCCCTAACCCTGCTAGGTTGTCCCTCAGGCATTCTCCCATTTTCTTGAAATAGGTCCTCCTGAAGTACAGGACTCTCGTCCTCGAGTGATTTGATTCTGACCCAGCTTTAATATCAAACCACACCGTACAGTGATCACTGTTCCCCAGGTGGCCCCCACTATGACCTCTGTGACACTACCTCCATTAGTCAGCACCAGGTCCAGTAATGCCTCCTCCCGAGTGGATTCTACAACCAGTTGCATGAGGAATGCCCCCTGCAGGGAGTTCAGGATGCTCTAATTCCTGGCTGACGCTGCTGCGGCGAGCCTCCAATCCACGTCTGGTAGAGTGAAGTTCCCAACTAGCAATACTTCTACCCTGTAAGCCATATTTTGGGTTGCCAGCAACATTTCCCTATCCACCTCCTCCCCATGAGCTGGAGGTCTGTAGATCACTCCTGTGTGGATAGCTGCTCGATTCCACCCCCTCTCCAGAGTGACCCACAGAGCCTCCTCCCCTCCCTTCGCTCTCTGTATTTCCATGGCTTTTATGTTGTCCCCTACATAAAGAGTCACTCCTCCTCCTTTTCTGCCTACCCTGTCCCTCCTGAATAGAGTATACCCTGGAAGGGTAATTTCCCAGTCCTGGTTTTTGCTGCACCAGGTCTCCGTGATGGTGACTATGTCTAGGTCCCGCCGTGGTGGTCTCTAGGTCAGCAGTCTTGTTGCACATACTTCGAGCATTTGCACACATGGCTTTCCAGGCTGTGTTTTCACCCACCCTGTCCCTTTTGCCCACACCTAACTTGCTCTTTATAATTTACAGTCCCAATCGCTTCTTCTACTTTCTGGCTATCAGTTTAATTTGATTCCTTTCTTGGTTTTGCTCCCTCTACTTTCCTGTTGCTGGCCTCTTGAACTAGTGGGGGGAGGGCAGTTTTTACGTCCCTGCCTCCTTCCACCTCCTCCCTTGGCTAGTTTAAATGCCTGCCAATGTAGCATTTAAACTGTTCACTAAGGATTACAGTCCCCTCCCTGGATGGATGTAGGCCATCACCTTTGTACAAGCCCTCATCCCTCCAGGTGGGTCCCCAGCCCCCAATGAAGCCAAACCCTTCCTCTCTGCACCAGTTTCTCAGCCATGCATTGGATTCCCTGGTGTGGGGATCCCTATCCTCCCCCTTGTCACGAACAGGTAGCACCTCTGAGAAGGTCACAGATCTTGCTATCTGCCCAAGGCCCCTCCCCAGTTCCCTAAACTCCTCCTTTACCCTTCCTAACCCTGCCTCATCCCTAACTAGGTCATTTGTCCCCAAATGGACAATGACATCCAGTTCCCCCCTTCTTGGTACCACCTTAGCGATTCTCTGGATCCTCTCTCCATCCTTCTGAGCTGTGCCTCAAGGAAGGCACTAAACCTCCCTCTCCAACTCTGTTCCCATCCTCAAATCCACTCCCCGGACTATACGAATAGAGATTGAGGGCACTGAGCACATACTCCTTGGAGGACAGAAGAGAGAGAGAGAGAGGACATGACTGAGACCTTCAAGTACTTGAAAGGGATAAATAAGGTGGATAAGGAGGGTCTCTTTAAGTTAAATGGCAACCATAACACGAGGGGACACAGTCTTAAGCTGGAGGGTGGGAGGTTTAGGAGGGAGGTTAGGAAGCACTTCTTCACAGAGAGGGTGATGGACACTTGGAATGTGCTGCTGGATGAGGTGGTCTTGCTGAAGACAGTGAGCAGCTTAAAGAGAGGCTGAGACAGGCATGGGGGAAGGTAAGGATCATGGGTAGGGAGGATGGGAGGAGTGGGGAGGAGTAGGGGGCAGGATCAGTAGCTCAAGTTGTAAACCTTGTAATATGAGCAGACTAGATAGACCAAATGGTCTTCTTCTGCTGGCTTCTTCATATGTCCGTACGTCTTGGGTTCAGGAACAAGCCAGAGATAATGGTATGTGGGTAGCCATGATCAAGGAGCACTGTCAGCTGCAGCACATCCTTGATCAGGTGGAAGGAGCTGTGCTTCCACAGACTCAACAACCTATGGAGTAGAGCCTTGGAAGTAGGGGACTCTCTATGCTGGTGAAGTCCCCTAGAGCTAAGTATTGCTTTGCAGTGGGTGGTGGAAAGGTGGACTTGAGAAAAATGGGTAAAAATCTCTGTGCCATCTAGATGACATCTGTTGGCATTGCCAGGCCCCTGTGCCCATGGCATTGACCCTGCCGGGATAGAGATAGCAGTAGATGGGGCTGGAGGGCTGCAGGACAAAGTGTTTGACCTGAGAACTGGATGGACCAATAGGGACTGAGATAAAGTTGAATAGAAAAAAATAAATCACGGGTTTTTGGCTCTCTGTATGCCTTAGAAAAGACATTCTGAATGGGGGTGGGGTGAAAAATCAAAACAGAACTACTCTGGAGGCAACCGCAAGAATGAGGATCTCAAGCAGCTCTCCACTCCTATTATGGGACCCAAGTAGGAATGTTCTCACAGGGCTCAGGAGAGTCTGCGCTGCTGGTACCTTATAAAGTGTATTCTTTTCTCCTTTTCAACAAGCCAGTTCCAAAGAACCAGCTAATTGTTTTTACTGGATTATTCGAGGGGGATACACTTTACAGATCAGCGTGCTGAAATGCTACTTAATGTGCTTCGTGAGCTGGAGGCAGACTAGGCTGGAGAACTCTGGCATGTGACAATAATGGACCTCGCTTGGCAGGGCTTTTAATTGGCTTAGGACTGCTGATAAAAGCCCTCATGGTTTAACTGGCCCAAATCTGACCCCGGAGCCCTCATCACCACCCACCCGTGACAGTTTGTGTGACGTGAAGTCCATGGCTTTGAAACTTTCCCAGGTTCTGAAAAGAAATAGCAAATTGGATTTTGTTTATGCTTCTACCTTCTTGGAATGAAATGTCTCTTTTTCTTATAAACCTTCCTTCGTGCAGCTCTGTTAAAGCTGCAGGTCATGTTACTTCAAACCAAAGGCCTTGTATATTTTTACATTATGTTATGTTACACTACATTACGTTACGTTACGTTATGTTATGTTATGTTAGTTACATTATAATATTATATTTCGTTATAATATTATATTACATTATATATTTTATTGGGTGGCAGTGTAGTACACTGGTTAAGAGCACTAAACTGCAAACCTGGAGAACATGGTTTGAATCCCACAACCACCACTTGCATACTGTGTGACCATGAGCAAGTCACTTAACTGCCTTGTGCTCCCAGGATGCACCTGGAAATAAGCCTTGGCTTAGTGTGTCTGTCCTGGACAAAAATTGTGTAAAGGCCCAAGTCTCAGATGCAGAGGAGAGGTGCAAAGTTGTTGGCAAATTATTTAGCACCAGTCCTTTCCCTGTTACCTTCCTCACACTGTGCTCAGAGGGAGTTGGACAGATCTTCCATGCCAGCTGCACATCAAAATGCATTGGTAAGCAGAAAGGGGCAAGCTTGGCATGTAAATGACAGACTGTGCCATTCACTTTGCCAAGTACCATGGGTGCAGCACTTTTAAAATGCCCCCTGCCTAAAACTTTTTAATTCTGGCATTAGGGGGTGTGGGACAGCTGTTCCTACTGTGCAGTGGCATTATGGGACTGAGACTGACATGGGGCTGCTTCCTTCAGAGGATGGCTCATAGGGGTTCTGGATTTGGAGGGTTCCCTTGGCTACCAGCAGTGCTTGTTGTTGACATTTGGGTATGTGTCCCACTGGACTATCAGGAACAATGCAAATGGACACAGCGACGGACATCAGCGATGGTGCACAAGTGGGCCAAACGTATGGGTAAGGTGGAATGTGTATCTGTATGTCAGTGTATGGCATTGTGCCATGCCCAAATACGCATGAGCCAGTAACATCATAAACGGGTACAGTGCACAAACACTGTTTGCACACAGCAAGAAGTGGAATGCCTCATTTGCTTTACATTTCCACTGGGAAGGTTTCTGCCCCCCGATCAAATTTAATGTTCTGGGACAGGTGTCTCTTTGTACTCCATTGTGCAGTCTATAAAATTACAAATGAGAGTAGGGCTCAAAGTATCTCATATGTTTATAGGGTACTGAGATTGTCTGTTGTGGCTATAAGGGTGTCTTGTTGCCAGTTATTAGGGTGATAGCATGATTGGTTCATGCTCTCTAAAGATGCAAGTGACGATCCTCTTACAGCGGTAAGAGACACTGCCAGCACCCTATACACGAATTACAAATCAGGCTGCGTGATAGCCCAGTTGGTAGTGCATTGTGCTTCTGCACTGGTGACCCAGGTTCGGAAGTGAACTTGGGGTGCTGGGTTGAGCGGCAGGGCGTTGGGGTGGCACAGTCGTGCCACAACACTTCCAGCCAGGCAGGGTAGGCACCGAGATTTCACCACCACAGCAACCCATGTTGTGGCCAGGGAGCTTGTCTCCTCCACAAGATGTCACAGCATGTATGTGCAGGTCACAGTGTAACAGCCTATATGAATCTACAAAAATTTGCCAGCAAAAGCAGGCCCCAATGGTCTGTCTAGTCTGCTCAAGTGCGCAGTCCAATCTATTTTACTGGAGCTGCCCCCCCCCCCGCCTCCTCTCATTATCCTCCCACTCCTTCACTTCCCCCTACACATCCTCCCTCACATTGCAACCCTCTTTTTTACCCTGTCCCACCCCTTTTAAAATTTCCCACTGTATTCAAGGATATCACCTCCTCTGGTAGCTCATTCCATTTTAACACTGTCCTCTCTGTGAAAAAGTGCCTCCTCATGTCCCTTTTAAATTTACTCCCGACAAGTTTCAGACTGTGCCCCCTCTTATTTCCCTCCCATCTTAAATTGAAGATGCCCTCTGCTCTAACTTTGTTTATACCTTTAAGGTACTTGAAGGTTTCTATCATATCCCCCCCCCACCCCCGTCCTCCAGGGAGTACATATTGAGCTCCCTCAACCTCTCCTCATATGGTTTATCCCCCATGCCCCAGATTATTTTGTTTGCTCTTTGCTGGACTCCCTCCAGTAGATGGATGTCCTTCAAATAAGGGTGCCAGTACTGTACACAGCACTCCAGGTGCAGCCTTACCAATGACCGTACAAGGGCAGAATGACTTCTTCCTTCCTGGAGGTGATTCCCCTGGCCGTGCATCCAAGCATTTTGTTTGCTTTGCTCAGTCAAAAAAGTTAACACCAGCACTCTAGTACCTCTAACATGGCAAGATCCAGGTCCAAGCTCAAAGTAATAATCCAAAATGTATTTATTGAACACAAAGTCAGACTTGAGGTCCACAGAAGTAGGAGCTAACTTGCCCTAGCGCTTCGACTCTGGGTGAGTCTTCATCAGGGGGTCACCCCCTGATGAAGACTCCCAGACTCTCTCCAGTGGGTTGCTCAGCTCGACCTGTTCCCGCCTGCCTGAAGTCCCCTACATTGCTTCCAGTCACCCATCTCTACCGCATCCTGGCTGCTTGACCGCCTGGCTCTGAGTCCCCCGAGATGGGACCACTGACTCCCTGGTGCTCTATCTAGAATCTGACAGAGCAACCAGGCATGGATGAGAACTGGAGGCTGACTGGATGGGTCTGGCACTGGGCATAGGGGCCGTCCCCTGAACCTACCTTTGCCTACCTGGAGCCAGGGCTTTTTCCCTTGTTCCGCCCCCTGGTGTGGATGTGCAGTGGCATCAGCGTGTGAAGGGAGCACTTCTGCCCCCTGCCGCAGATACCCGCTGACACCAGTCCCCATTGGCTGTCCCCTGCCTAAGGTGTAGTGCCTCCAGCCGCTGCTAGGAGCCACCACCAGGCAGGGAGTTCCCAGAACCCACCCTAGGAGAGGAGAGCAGTCTTCCGAATGCTCTATCCTCACCTTCCCCTGCCGACCCCCGGTGCCCTGAGTCCACTTCCAAACCTGGGTAAGCGGTGTGGCGTGAGGTGTGGTGTCTAGTGCCTCAACCCTCAGCATCACTGGGCTGGTTACCACCCATCTTTATTAATTCTAACAATCCCCTCCTTACTGCTTCTTCTCTCCTTTATATACCTGGGCTGGCAGTATAGCCTAGAGGTTAGAGGAACGAGGTGTGAATGAGCTTGATACATCCAGCAGACCAGACCCGAGTTTGATTCTCACAACCTCCGCCTGCATACTGTGTGACTCTGAGCAAGTCACTTAACCGCCCAGTGCTCCCAGGTCACCCTTGAAGTCTTGTGCCTAGTGGTTGTTGGGTCCAGAAGGCACCCTGGGTTATGACAGGTACCTGAGAGAGGCCAGACGTGGTTGGTGCCCATCTAAAGGGAATCCACTAGACTGAGTGGTCGGGTAACCCGAGGGTCTGCCTCATCCTCCAGTCCCCTGAGGGCAGTACTTTGCAATGCCAGATCGATTAGAAACAAGACAGCAATTATTGCAGACTTGATTTCTTCGGTCGATCTGGCTTGCATCACGGAGACTTGGGTGGGAGATGATGCGGGACCAGTTTTTGAGGCCGCAGTCCCTCCTGGGTATACCGTGGTGCACTGCTCCAGAGTGGAATGCAGGGGTGGTGGTGTAGCTATCTGTTTTAGATCCAGCCTGGCCTTCACTGTGAACCCAGTGGGAACTCCAGGTTCATTTGAATGTGTGGCTGTTTGTGGGGGACCAGGTGTGGGCTGCAGGATCTTCCTCATCTATCGCCCTTCTGGGCCGATGGGGAATTTCCTGCAGGAGATCGCTGAATTCGTCGTCGACGGAATGTTGGAATCCCCCAGATGTGTTTTTCTGGGGGATTTCAATATTTGGGTCGATGATGGGTATCAAAGGTGTAGTTATGACTTTTTACAGACTATGTCCTCCTTAGGTTTGACGCAAGCTGTTACTGCAATGACACATCAGGATGGCCACATGTTGGACCTGGTGTTCTCACTGGGGCTTGAGATCGGTGATCTCAGGATTGATCGAGTACCTTGGTCCGATCACTGCACGGTGCAGTTCATGCTTGGGGCTCCCACCAGAAGCCCTTCCCCTGCTGAGATGATGAGCTGTCGCCCTTTACGGGGTTTGACCCCTGAGGGTTTTTTGGCAGCAGCTAAATTATCTAGTGTGGGTGTTGCATGCGTCGGAGGTGTTGGTGCCGGGGTTGACACCTATAATAGGGTGTTATCTGGCACCATCAACTCCCTTGCACCTGTCCGTGTACGACCCAGAACTTCATACCTGAGGTCCCCGTGGTTTGACGAGGATCTCAGGGAGATGAAGAGGATGGGTAGGAGGTTAGAGCACTGCTGGAGGAGGTCCGGCTTGGAGGGGGACAAACTGGTCCTGCGTATGCATTATAGTGCGTACCAGGAGGCAATCAACCATAAGAAGGCAGTGTTCCTGTCCAGGGAGATTGCTGCTGGGAAGAACCGACCAGCTATACTCTTCCGGGCTGTAGACAGGCTACTCCATCCTGCTTATCTGCAGCCCAGGAGGGCTTTTTCTAATATAGAGTGTGAAGAGTTTGCTCGTTTTTTCTCAGACAGAGTGTCCATGATCCGGCAGGTGGCTTCTTCAGCCAGCAATGTTATAGCTGACAGTGGTCGCCTTATGTGTTCTGAGTGCGCTCCACCTAGTTGGGGGGAGTTTAGACCACTGGAGGTTAGTGAGGTCATTGAGGTGGCAGTCAATCTGAAGCATACCTTTTGTGAACTGGACCCGGTGCCGACGCATTTCTTAATGAGATGTGTTGACTCTGTCGGCCCGGTATTTGCCTTGATTGTCCGGTGTTCCTTATCTGAGGGGGTCTTTCCGGATGCCTTGAAGGAGGCACTAGTGAGACCCCTCTTAAAGAAATCATCTCTGGACCCGGAAGTCAAGGCAAATTACTGTCCTATATCCAACCTTCCCTTTTTGGCGAAGGTGGTGGAGAAGGTGGTAGCACTTCAGTTGGAAGAGCACCTCATGACTCACGGGTTGTATGAACCCTTCCAGTCGCCATTTTGGGCTAGACATAGTACAGAAAGTGCACTTGTTCAGGTGCAGAATGATGTCCTCAGGGCAAGAGATCAGGGGGACAAGACAATTCTTGTTCTCCTTGATCTCTCTTCAGCGTTTGACACTGTGGACCATTGTGTGTTGCTTGACCACCTTAGGGAGTTATGTGGACTCACCGGAACTGTCATCTGCTGGTTTGAGTCCTTTTTTTACCAACAGGAGGCAACGGGTCATGATGGGGAATTCTTCATCTACATCCAGTCTCCTATTTTGCAGAGTCCCTCAAGGATCGGTACTGGCCCCAATGCTGTTCGCAGCATATATGCTGCCCTTGGGAGGAATCATTAGGAAGTACGGTCTGGGTTTTCATTGTTATGCCGATGATACCCAGCAGTATTTGTCCTATGCCCCAGGAACATCCAACACAGCGGATGTGCTAAATATCTGTCTAGCTGAGATCAATGACTGGATGGCCTCCATCTGGTTGCGACTGAACCCAGACAAGATGGAGGTATTGGTAGTGGAGTCAAACAGAGTTTGTGATAGGATGGCCTCTGACTCAGAAACTGGACTTGTTCTTGGAGCTGTGTTATTGAAGGTCTCCTCTTGGGTGCGAAATCTTGGAGTGATTCTGGACAGGAACTTAACTATGGAGGCTCAAATATCCTCCACGGTTCGTACCTGTTTTTTCCATCTCAGAAATATTGCCAGGATTAAGCCCCTTGTTCCGCCTCTGGACCTCCCTACCTTGATACATGCCTTAGTCACATCTAGGCTTGACTACTGTAATGCGCTCTGTTAGTTGTTGGGTGAGGTCTGGCATTTCCCCTGTGTGTCGTATGGGGAGATGGACTTTTTTTCTTACCTGGTGATGCAAATGAACTAAAAACATGCTGAATCCCTGTTTGACCACTAGCTGAGGAGGGATTGGTGTTCTTCTCATTTGACAGATGGGGTGCTGCACCCCTCTCCCCATTTGCTAGTTTAAATATTGTGTAAAGACGTCACACTTCTGCCCCAATGCACTGACTCCATCCTTAGTCAGATGCAGTCCATCACATTTAAAGAACTTTCGCTCCCAGAACTGTTGCCAGGTCCCTACAAATCTGTGTCCTTTTTCCTGGCACCAGCCCTTGAGCCATATGTTTAGCTCCCCTGTCTCCCCTTCTCTGACCTTCCGTCCATCTGCCCCCCTCTCCCAGACTGGAAGGATCTCAGAGAAGGAGATGCCGGACGAAATGGATGATAGTTTGTCACCCAGCCTGGTCAGGTGTTCCTTAGTCTCCACAACTGACCAGCTGGTGAGATCATTAGTCCCTATGTGTACCAGGACGTCAATGTTTTCTCCTGCTTCCTGAACAATTTTAGCAATGCAGTCAGTGTCTCTCCATGCTGATATACCTGGGAGACATCTGACCATTACCCCTGGCTGGAGATAGGTATCAACTCCCCGAATCATGGAGTCTCCTATGATCAGAAGTGTTTTAGATTTCCTTTCTGCTTTTTTTGTTTTGGTTCCTGATTTGGGTGAGTTTTGTTGTGCTAGCTCCAGTGCTGCAGTGTCCTGCTCTGCAGTGTCCTCTGTCCCTTTGTTTGATTTCTGAGATAGAGGCAGACACCCGTTTGTAGTGTTTATATGGTTTTTGAAGGTACTATGTTGGAGAGCACCAAGTGATGGGACACCCGATTTGCCCCTCCTAACCACCTGCCAACCTCCCAGACCAACTACCCTCTGCGGTTGAGGTTCTTGTGTTGGATGTTGAGGAAATGGCGGGTGGTTCTTATAATGTATTTCCTCTTGAATATGAAATTTGAGGCACGCAATCTCTGCCCATGCTGCCCAGAGCTGAGCCCTAAGATCTCCAAAGGCCCAGCATGTAGGACAGTGTCCTAAATCCTGTAAGACTGTCCTTCTGAAAAGTGTTCCACAGTACCTGCAGTTAATGATATCCATTCCAGATAAGTTGCTGGGTTTATAACCAGGTCAGAGTAAATAGAAGGAAGAAAATGCAAGTAATGGTTTGATTCTGTGTTTTCCTTTCGTATAACTTGTTATAACAAGTTAAATTACTAGTGCCCCTGTAAATGAGCTCACCTTGTGGATGCCCCACTGATCCACCCCTTCCTGCTTTGCCACAGGAAATGTCACAACTGTGGTACCCTATAAAAGGAGTGTAGCGTGGGGTGGTTGGGGTGGGGTGGGTGGCTGGGCCCTTCCCTGCAGAAAAGAAGAACCACGGACGAAAGAACAAGGAGGTAAGAGCAGAAACAATCAGTCAACAACAAATGCAGTAACCTGAAAGCTTATCCAAATGTTAGATAAAACTGTAAAACCTGTAAAGCACCACCTGTAATAATTTCAGAGAAGATATACCCTGTAAGAAACACTTTGCTCCAGAGAAAAATAAAACAGTAACAGAAGATATACCTTGCAAAAAGAATTTGAATTAGAAGATTACAGTAGTAATCTGTTAGCACACACCTGTGGTAAGCACTTCTTGTAATAATGAAGAAGAAGGTATACCAGCAACAACAATTTGAATCAGAGAAAAATAAAGCAATGAAATTTTAGCAACAAACAGTAGCAATCCCTGTGAGTACAAAATAAAAATAACAACACACAGTAAATCTGCCTAGCCAAAAGAAGTCTTAATCCTTTCCCTTGCTCTGGTAAGGTTATCTGCTCTGTCCTTTCAAGCAATCTAGAAGGAAAGAGCTGAGGTGAAGCTAGGTGCTTTGGCCAGCAAACCAAGTCTTCTATTCCTGCCTCTCTTTGTCAGGTGCCACCATCCACCTACTTGGGACCTGTGTTAGTAATTTGTGTGCAAGATACTGGTGTCATCAGGGCACAGTTGCTTTATCTATTCTTTTATATTGTTGTGGAGACCCCGCACACGTTAACATCCATTTTCCCACCATTGGGTCACCACACTAAACTAAAATATTACTCTGCTGTTGATTTTGATTGCACTTTACTTATTTATTGTTGACATTTTCACAGAGTTTTTAACACTCTCGTTTGCATGCTCCTTGCAACGTTAACTTGTATTAATTCTTATATTATGATCACTTGTAATCAATTGCTAAATTACGCTATTTAATTGTTCACATTGCAAGTTAGCCACGCTCCCTGAGGAAGCCACTAGCAAGTAGCAATACATAGGGGTAGACGGTCAGCATTCTCTTATTCTTCATTTATTAAAACACTACTCCTCTTCATCAGTTGTGTGTCCTTTTTTTTGTTTTGCAGTTAGTTGATTGCCATGCAACAGCAGCACCTTAAGAAGTGAGGCGTGCCTTCCTTTTCTCACTCTACCAATGTCTGAGTGGAAGGGTTAGGTTTACAGCACATATTTCACCTTTGTTCTCCATTCCTAACAGAACCATGAAGCCAACCACTGCCAGTTGTCAGCTAACTAATCAGCCTGGCAGACAGGATGCAAATGCCTGTCACCAGCAAGTGTTATGTCGTTCCAGTCACCAGCAATTAGCCCCATATTCAAATGGTTATCTTGGTACTAACCGGGTTAGTGCCATATTAACCATGAATTGCACTGGTCGTCCGGGCAGGGGCCATATTGAGAAGCCTCCAGTGCACACACCAACGTGACAGCGAGACTACACAGAATATACCACTGCACCCATGCAAATGAGGTATCCACCATGCCTACTGGGCACCGTGTCATATTCAGAGGTAGCAGCACTTAACAGCCTTTGTCACAGTGCTGTTTAAGGCTGCCAAAACTGTACCCTTAACCCAGTGCTCCAGTTCTGCTCCCCCTCATCACCTGTCCATCTTACCTGTAAAGATATCCTGGTGCTCTGCTGGTCAGCCACCAACTGATCACCATTCTGGTTTGTTTACACAATGCTCAGTTTTGTATTGAACCCCTCCACTCCCCTGAATCATTGTCAACCCCCTTCCTGATCTGCCTGCTGTGGACCCTCTGCCCAGTACACTGAGGATACAGTGGAGCCCAGCAGGATGGGCTACGGTACATCTTGGGCCCAGTGGTGTGAACTAGGGTTTAGGGAAACCAGCAGGTTGGGTTTGGGTGAAGCTTAGATCCAACAGGTGAATTAGGGTAGAGGGGCAGCCAGCAGGGTGGGTTAGGGTGCAGCTTGGGCATAGTGTTCTAGCTGTGTTGATTACCATAATTGGGACGCCCTGGAACAGCACTGGAACACTGCAGTGAGAAGCCCTGCTGAGCCAAGAACCACACTGCAGACTGAAGAGCATTTGCAGTGTTGATTCAGTGCTGATTCAGTGCTGATTACCATAACGGGGGCACATTTTAATGACACTGCATGCACACCGCAGTGACACTATGTGTCTATTTAAGGAACACTCCTGGAGTGCACACCGCAGTGACACTGTGTCTATTTAAGGAACACCCCTGGAGTGCACACTACAGTGACACTATGTGTCTATTTAAGGAACACCCCTGGAGTACACACCGCAGTGACACTATGTGTCTATTTAAGGAACACTCCTGGAGTGCACACCGCAGTGACACTATGTGTCTATTTAAGGAACACTCCTGGAGTGCGCACCACAGTGACACTATGTGTCTATTTAAGGAACACTCCTGGAGTGCACACCGCAGTGACACTATGTGTCTATTTAAGGAACACCCCTGGAGTGCGCACCACAGTGACACTATGTGTCTATTTAAGGAACACTCCTGGAGTGCACACCGCAGTGACACTATGTGTCTATTTAAGGAACACCCCTGGAGAACAGATTGCAATGAAGTGCCCAGGCAGTGTACATTCTATCAGTAATACTGAAACAAAATTGCATGGTGACTGTTTTAACACGCAGCTTCCCTCCTCCTTACTACTGCTTTTATGAAGCGGGACTGCCTGCCTCTGCCCTTCTCTGGAACAACTTCTGTTTCCGGTGAGTTGTTGAATAGATTGTCACAGGTGCCACCAGTACCTTCCTAAGCTCCCTGAGGAGAGAGGGATTCACTGTAGTTACAAAGGCAGCAAAATTAGAGTATTAATTTGACAAAAAAGGTCAAAGTTCCCTCTTTTGTCACTTCCATCCCCCTACCCCCACCCCATCTGGCATCGCTCCTCTACCCACCCCCTCACCCCCTCCTTACCCTTCCTTCTTCTCCTCCTCACCCCATCCCCCCTTCCATATTTTCACCTCCCTATAACCCTCCCTCCTACCCTCCCCGTCCCTTCCATTTTCACCCTCCCTTGTTGTCAGCTGCCCTCCTCCCTCCCTCCTCTCTGCCCCTGCCCCTACCCTCAGAACCCTTATCCCTTATATGGGTGTTTCTTTCTCCACTCCTAGTCGCCCCCAGACACTCATGCACTCAACTCTTTTCCTTTGCTACTTTTTTCTCCCTCTTCCTTTCTTCTTCCTGTCTTCCTTTACTCCCATGACTCCCTAGTATGCACACCCCTCCTCTTTTTTCTCTTTCTTTGCTCCCTCTACTTCTGGCTCAACTGGATGCTTACCCTTCCTCTGCACCCTCCCTCCCCTCTGAATCAGCCACTCCTTCAACCCTGTGCTTGCTGTTGCTTAAGTCTTCATGGTTTGCACTGCTTGTTCCCTTTCCACTACATATCTAGTCAATACATTACCATGCACTTTATTTCTGTACTGTATCATCATGATATACCTCCTGTTTCTTCTGTGTATCATACTTTGTTGTAGTTTTTATGCAAATGTTCCAAATTTTGTGTAACCTGTAATACTGTAATACTTTGTATTTTGTAATTTGTGTAACCTGTAACACTTTGTAATAATGCTCTTATGTATTGCACCTACCCTTGCTGTTTTCACGTATGTGCTTGTTATATGTAACCAGGACTTCCTTGTGAATGAGCCTGCTCAATGGAGCTTTCCTGCAATAAACTTGACTTGAATTGAAAAAACATTTTCTATTATTGGATTGGCACTAACAGGACAACAGGAGGGTATCTGGAGGTGTAAAAACTGTTTTCTATCACATTTAAGGCATTGGATCCCTCAGAGATTTTCTCCACAAGTGTGTGTGTATGTGGGGGGGGGGTCCTGTCCTCCATGCTAGAGGTCATAAAATAATTATAATAGTAATAATAGTGTACTGTATATAATCACGTATAAAAAAAAAAATAGGCCCTGGGGGGGGACTCGACTTATCTGCGAGGTCGACCTATCTGCTGGATTTACATTGGTAAACCATTTTGTGCAACTGTGTATCTCAATTTTGTGTCCAGTTCTGGCTACAAAGGCAGATTTCGTGCCTGATGTTGGCCACCAAATGGATTTTTCCATCTAATTTGGCAGCAAAAATATGTCTGTAATTTTGTTAAAGTTGACAAAATGAAGGTGGTCGACTTACATATTAGGGTGACTTATAGGCAAGTATATACAGTCAATTCCATTACTAGAGTCAGAACCCTTTTCAAGAGGCGGTGAGGGTGTGCTTTGTGTTTGCTGCTACATGTAATCGAACCATGAACTTTGGACACATTAATAAACAGACAGTAATTGCTAGTGAGCATTTTTAATGCTCAGATCATGAGTTGTAAAACTGCATTACAACTGTACAGCTGTAATTATGCATCACATCCGGTTGGTTGTAATCAGTCCCTGTCAATCACACTTGCACTCAGTATGGCATGAGCACTACTGACAGATCTGCTGCCAGTTATGTTACACACAACACAGAACCCCCCATTAATTAATTAATTAATTAATTAAAAATGCTCATTAGTAATTATAAAAAAATCAAAACATGGGTGGGTGTGTGTAAACCAGAATTTAATACTCAACTTTAGTGTGGGATGCTTTTATAAATCTCTGGAACTTCGCTCTTGGGATTTATGTAGCATCCCACACCTTGGGTGTGTGTAAAATTGTGGTTACACACACACACATACACACACACCCATGCACTGTTCTCTATTTTATATACTTGGCAACTGTTAAGTCTGTTTTTGCAACTGGCATGTGTCTGGCTTTGTTTGTAACTGCTAACAGTTGGAGGCACTTCTTCTCTCAGAAGGTGAGGAACCTGTGGAACAGCCTATCAGCAGAAGCAGTGGATATAAAGACAGCACACGCCTTCAGAGTTAGTCTGGATGGATTTCTGCTTACCAAGGGACTCACAGGGTACCCACGGTAGTAGAGTGGGTGGGGTATACCTATAAATGAATACATGTTTGCACAGCAAGCTTGTTGGTCCTTGCTTGGGAAGCTGGGGGTAGGGGTGGGGGGTGGCACTTCGAATCCTTTCTGACCTTGAATTACTGTGTTACAGTTTTGTCCTTCCCTTCTCTTAGATCCCTTCTTCATGTCCTTGCCACCCCCTCCTGCAACTGTTCCTGATCCCTTACCCTTGCATTCCTTCCCCTGATTGTTGATGTTCCCCTTGCAGCCCCCCCCCATGTGGGCAAATTCAATCCCCCCTCCAAGACTAACTGTGCCTTAATTGGTTATTCTTTCTGGTTATATTGTCCTTTGGAGCTTACCTCCTGCACAGCCTTTGCTACCTCACACCTTAGTTGTCTGGCTGGTGCTAATCCTGCTATTATCTGGCATTGCTTCCTGTACTATATAGCGCTGTATCTTAATTTGCTTTATAGCTCATCTTTAGATTTTGTAGCCCTGAATATTCTGCCTGTAAATCATGACTGCACACTGTTATTTATTTTTACTCTATTCTATTCTATGCATTTTTATCTTGGCTCACACTTGCACAGCCAACATATTGGGGTAGTAGCACATTTGGAGGTGCGGTCACTGTGGGCTAATGCAGGGTACACATCAGTAGGTGTGTCCCTCATTCCCCAATAAGGCAGCTGCAGGCGCTGAGACCAGCAACACGTAAACTGGCCACCAGATCAAAGAAAAGGTCAGCTGCAATGAGAGCCAAGCTTCTCATGCAGCGGCATGCCTTTTCTGGTGACCAGTTTACAATAAAAACATGGTGGCATTCCACCACAGAGTGCTCCGACTCACTTCATTTGCCGGCGGGGGAGCCCACTCCCCATCAGCATAATGCAACCCCCATTCCCATTTACAGTGTGTGCTGAGGGGTGCCCAATCCCTCGGCATCATGCCTCCCTTCCTAGTTTAATTTGCCAATGGGGAGCCCACTCCTGTCAGCATAATGCCCCCCATTTGTTGTGTGCCGACGGGTGCCCAATCCCCCATCTGTTACAGAACCCCCTTAAAAAACAAACACTCAGTTGGCACACTGGGAGCCCACACCAGCATGCCAAATAAATGCCCCTGTAAAATAAAAACCATCCTGTGATGGTTTTATTTTTTTGTTTTACACCTGCAAAGCAGAAAAGAGTCCCTCATCGACTCCAGTGGGCCTCCAGCAACCCGCACCCAGCTTCTGCGCACCCTGCGTCCACACACTCCCCACACCATACTTACCTCTGGAGCCTGCTGCGACGATCTTTGGTGGACCGAGAACACGTCTACACTCTTCAAAGCCAACTGCGAACTGAAGAAATGCCGGTAAGCTGTATAATGGCATAAATAGGGTTTTTTCAACTTCACTGCATAGCTCGGCCATTATGGGGAATTTTGGCACCAAATTTTCAACATGGGGTTATTAGGATGCCTCCTCATGAATTCAGTCACTGTCATGGTGTTATTCAGTCCCAAAAGGTGATTTCACGGTCACTGCACAGAATCACTTTTTGGGACCACTTAATGAAATGACAGTGCCACTGTTCAAGAGGTGGGCTCTCAAAAAGCCTATGTTGCAAATTTGGTGAAAAAAATCCCAAAAATGGCTGTTTTACGAGCATGCATTGCGCAGTTTCCACACACGCTCGTACCTTCATGAATTTGTAATATTTTCACTCCAGATTTTCAAAATTGGCATTTTTCCACACCTCCTTATGAACAGTATAGCTGTCATTTTACATATCCTGGCTGAAATGTGTTTTTGCACGTCCGGCGCAAAATAGCGCAATCGCTGTGCGAAATCAGTTTTTGGCACAGTTTGAGAAAATGATGGTGACACTGTTCATCAGCAGAGGTTCTAAAATGCCTATGTTGAAAATTTGGTGATGAATGTCCATAAAGTGACTGTGTTACAAGCATGCGTTTCGCAGTTTCCACGCACTCTTGTAACTTCGCAAATTTGCAATATTTTCATGCCAGATTTTCAACACTGGCATTTTTTCACATCTCCTTATGAACAGTACAGCTGCCATTTTTCACATGCTGCCTAAAATGTGTTTTTGCACCTGTGGCGCAGAATGGCGTGGTCGCTGTGGGAAGTCAACTTTTGGGACAGATTAACAAAATCACAGTGCCGCTGTTCATGAGGGGAGGTCCCAAAATGCCTATGTTGAAAATGTGTCTCTGCAGGGTGGGGGTGAGGTTGGCGTCAGTTCAATACTTCACTGCCATTCCTATTATGCATCTCTAACTCCTGCATTACCAATGTCAATGCCAGCGAGACAACATTTGGCATTGGTAAATGCTTGTTTGTATTACCGCTGCACCTTACATTGTGTGTATTCACTTATATATCTATCGTATTGTCCCCTTCACCCATCCCCCCAGGACACATCTGGAAACAAGCTTTTACAAGCTCAGTATGTCTTTGCTGGCGAAACTTTTGAAATAAATAAATATTAAATTGTGACCCTAACTATCTGGGAAGGAGATGGGGAGGGGGGGAGTAGAAGGGCAAATATACAAAGATAACCATTTTGTTCATTTCATTATTTTGCTAGAAAAATCTGGGTTAGCACTAGGGGAAGGAAAGGTTCGGCGTTAGACCACATACTGCAAATTGCAGTACTTACGACAAAAATGTAGTAAACTGTAATATTTCTCATTAGCCACACTGTATTTTTTCTTAGCCACAGCTGATTTTCATAAGTTGTTGGCTGATAGGGCTATCCATAATGCTGGGTTCTAGGAAGGTATCCTGAGCATGTTTTAGGTGAGTAGTTAATAAAAGTTAGAGAGTGAGGTTCCTTGGCTCTCTAGAAAATTACAGAAGCTCTCCTTCTCTACAGCTAACAGGTTGCAACTGCTTATGAAGTGAAGCTTACTCTTCTATGATGTTGTTGGCTCCTAGTTTCTCCATCAGCATATGGAAATGGTGCTCCTCGTCATCCTCAGCTTTATTGCTCCCTTCCTCCCACTGGGACTGGTAGAGAATGTCCGGTTCCTGCTGCTCCTCGGGTTCTGCAGTTGCCACCAACACAGGGAGCTTCTGTCCAAGAAGAAATGCACCTGAAAACAACAGCAAGAAATTGCTTTGTAAAGCCTGTTCATTTGTACATTTGCTTTGCTTACCAGTGGAAGAGGGGGCAGAGGGTGATAAAACCCAGGATATGCAATCGGACCGACTAATAGTGAAATTCATTTTTGTGCAGAGATACCTCGCCACCTTCATTAACTGAAATATGGGACACAGGTACTCAAAACATGAGTAAATATGTGGCTGTGGTTTTTAAAAGGTGGTTACATCAAATTCCAGGTTGGATGTTGGAACACTATAAAAGCTAGTGCTTCAGTAAATTATTTTGATTTTGCTCTATACATTATTATGAATTTCTGCCTTAAAATCTGAGTTTAAAATGAGAGACTGCATCTTCTCTGTTTGGTACAGTGGTACACTTGTTCCATGTGAGATATAGCAGCAATATGGGTGGAGTAGAAGGAATCAGGGGCCAGGGGCCATGAGCTAGGGGTGGGCGTCTGCGGAGAAGAGCAGCAGCAGTGACAGAACAGGTCAGCAAGGTTGCTGTAACCCTGACCAGCAGCCCAGAAGGTGGCTGAGAAGGAGCAGTGCAGAACAGCAGGAGTTAGCACACTGAAAACACGTAGCAAGCATGGGGAAGCCGCAGCAGGTAGCATGTGGTGCCAGCACCAGAGTCACTAGAACACAGAACTCTATTCCTGTTCAGACGGAGTTGCTCTCCGTACCCAGAACAAAAACAAAACTTGGTGACATTGTCTTCTTCAGTGATGCCCTACACATATGGAACTCCATACCTGCAGGACTCTGCCAGTGCCAGTCCATGAATACTTTTCAAAGCAGGTAGCACAACCATCTGCTCTTGTCAACTGTATGTACTTAATCTTATATAATTTGTTGGCTCCTCTCTATCCAGACTGTAGCTCTGATCCTCACTTTTATATACATTATTTTGTTTACTTTCTTGCACCATGTGTGCTTGTTGGGCCAGTTTTACTGGTTCCCTGCTTCATGTGCTTTGTATACAATGTACATTGTAGGTATGACTTCTATGTATATCTGCTCACATCTGTAACCTGTGATGTTCAAGGTGTATTCACTCCTGCATTTGACTTGTATATTTCCTGTGACTGTAGTAATCTCTCAGGTCATGCCTGAAAATAGGCATTTTTTGACCTAGCCCACTTACCTGGTAATGAAACTATAATAAATAATAAATAATAACCCTCCGTACTGAATGCAGATTCCAGCTAGGGAAGGGACCGATCAGAATCCACCCCCCCAGACCTGCCTGCATCAGCTTGAGTCTGAATACCAGAGTCGTTTGTGACTTGACTTTAGTTTGACCTAGTTGACTGCATTGAACAGGTTCCAGTCTGCCAGTGAACTGGTTTTCACCCGCTCCAGATAATGTAACAGATTTTGGAGCTTTATTCCTGTTAAAAATTAGAAATTGGTGGGACCCTCCCCCATAAAATAATAGTTTTAGACATTAAAGGAAAGGCTTATTAAGGGGGAGAAGGGGTAACCCGATTATCTCATTTGACCTGGTTTGGTTCTGCCTCTGACTTGATTCTGGTCCAGTTCGGAAAATGTATCTGTTTTGGCAAATCAGAGAAAATCAGAGTAAATCAGAACCCTTTGGAAAAATACTGAAGTCAGAATCAGAACCAGTCCACAGCTAACCCTTCCACCCCTGATCTAAGTTCACGGAACATCTGCTAGTACATGTGGGGCATCTCTGTTTTACCTCAGTGCACATTATTAAGGAGCAGTTTCTATGTAAGTGTTCTGCAGTGTTTAATATCAAGTAGACATGTCTCGTATTTGTTTCCTGTTTTTGCTCTATACTAACTCTACTATACGTTATGCTCCGGTCGCTCCTATAAAATGAATCGGGTGCCAGTGAGCATACCTGTTTAAGAAAAATCAATAAAACACACCGAGCCACGGAGCTGCAGCACATGCAGTTTAACCAGAAAGTCGGCCATCCAGATGTGGAGTGAGGGATGAGAGACAGAGGCAGTGATGGGAGCTACAGTGCAGCATGGTACAAAGCTGGCCATCCAGATGTGGAGTGAGGGATGAGAGACAGAGGCAGTGATGGGAGCTACAGTGCAGCGTGATACAAAGTTGGCATCCAGACATGGAGTGAGGGATGAGAGACAGAGGCAGCGATGGGAGCTACAGTGCAGCGTGGTACAAAGCTGGCCATCCAGATGTGGAGTGAGGGATGTGAGACAGAGGCAGTGATGGGAGCTACAGTGCAGCGTGGTACAAAGCTGGCCATCCAGACGTGGAGTGAGGAATGAGAGACAGAGGCAGTGATGGGAGCTACAGTGCAGCATGGTACAAAGCTGGCCATCCAGATGTGGAGTGAGGGATGAGAGACAGAGGCAGCAATGGGAGCTAAGATGTGGAGTGAGGGATGAGAGACAAAGGCAGTGATGGGATTTACAGTGCAGCATGGTACAAAGCTGGCCATCCAGACGTGGAGAAAGGGATGAGAGACAGAGGCAGTGATGGGAGCTGCAGTGCAGCATGGTACAAAGCTGGCCATCCAGACGTGGAGTGAGGGATGAGAGACAGAGGCAGTGATGGGAGCTACAGTGCAGTGTGGTACAAAGCTGGCCCAAGAGGATAGGAACAGAAACATGGAAACTGACAGCAGAATGCCCAGTAGCTCTGCCAAAAGTGGATGCTGGCAGAGGAAGATGGTGATGTGGAAAATTGGCACATGCACGGCTTCTGTAAAGAAACTAGCATCCAAATGTTGCATGGGCATTTGCAGTTTAAGTACTGCCTAAATTGGGGAGGGGAGGTCATGCCCTATCAAACTACAGCCAACAGCACTTTTATTTGGAGAGGTAAAATAAGGGGTATCCCCTAATTCTAGACCGTTGAGAGGTATGAACAGAGGGATGCTGAGGGGTAAAATGAGGGATGTCCCTCCTGATGTGGGACAGTTGACAGGTATGAACAGAGGGGTTCCAAGACGTGAAATGATGGATAACCCTTCCATTGTGGGACAGGCAAGAGGTATGGATATAAAGGTTCAGAGTGGTAACATGAGGGGTGTTGCACCTAATGTACAGACAATTGAGAGGTATAGACAACAGGGCTCAAATGGGTAAAATGAAGGGTGTCCCTCTTAATGTGGGACAGCTGATAGTTATTGACAGAGGGGTTCTGAGGAATAAAATGAGGGATGCCTTCCTAATACAGGATAGGTGAGAGGTATGGACCAAGGGTTCTAAGTGGAAAACTGAGGGACATCCCTCCTAATGTTAGGCAGCTATGAGGTATGGACAGAGGGGTTCTGCGTGGTAAAATGAGGGACACCCCTTCTAACATGGGACAGTTGAGAAATATGCTTTTCTCCATCCCCACCACTTAGCTGACCACACGTGATGACGGTGCCTTCCTGCTGCTGCTCCTGTCTGGAACATTCTACCACCTTCACTTTAGCTCTAGCGATTCCCCTTTCCTTTTCAACTCCCATCTTATTGTCCTTAGCCTGCGCTTCTTGCCGTCAGCCCATCCTTTATCGCAAACCTGACACCGTGCTATTTTCTATCTAAATATGCACTCACTGGCAAGACTTGTAAGTAGTGCCTTTAATTGAAACTTTTTTATTTCACAACTATACACAGCATATATGGTAGAGAAACATTTTTTCACAGCAGAGCGTGTCATTAAATATGGGTTGCTCAGAATCTGCCATACGGAATCAGATTTGTCGGGTTCCAATACGATTTTCGGATTTAAGATTTTCTGAACTGAAGTCCTAAATCCTAAACTAAATCCTAAAATCAATTTTAACATATAAAATGTAAGATTTAGGATTCTGATTTTAGGGTCCTTTTAGGATTTGAATTGGAATTGGATTAGGAATCAGAATTTCATAAAATCCTAAATCCAAAAACCAGATCAGAATCAATCGATTCTGAGCATCTCTATGTTAAATCCTTTTTTTATTCATGTAGCATTTTGTCCTCTGTGGCCGCTCTGCCAAGTCCTCTGACCTGGCTGACCCTGGTGGCCTCCCAACCTGCTCTGGCCCTACCTACACCATTCTCCAAGTTGAGGTCCTCATAGAAGTGGGTCCAGGAATGGTGACCATTATCCTTATGATCACAGGATTGTGTCTTACTTTTCTCCCCCTAGAACCCACCACCACTCCTAGCTGTGCTGAACCATGGCTTGAGCTGTCTCACATGCACACAGTGACTCCCCACCAAGAAGGAAGCTCCCCATCTCACCACAGGGGTCACTGTGGCAGCAGAACTTGGACCACCCTTCCCCTCTGAAAGCGTTGTTGTATGCCCTCCAGCCCTCTCAACCCCCAGTCTAGCTCTTGAGTTCATGTGCAAACTCACGGCCATGTATATTGATTAATTGATTGATTGATTGATTTTGCTTTACAAATGTTTATTGATTTTTATTTTTAAAGGGGACACCCCATGTGTTGCTTTTTATATCCTATTGGTTCGCCCAGGTTTGGTGACAGACTTGAATTGCTTGCAGGCAGCTGGGGTGGGAAAGGACTGTGAGTGTCCATAGACTGCTTTCCTCTCCCGGGAAGGGGTGACTTCCACATCACTATAACACTGTCACCATGTTAAGGCATGGCAGTAGGGCAGCAGGGGCCCCACAACACTGCAGTTGGCCGGTGGCTAGAACATAGTACATATGCGCCTCCAGACGCACATACATCTGCACCACTGCATGCCACCTGGCCAAAAAAGGAACTGGGACAATCAGGGGCTTTGCAGTAGGAAGCCCCACTCACCCGTCTAGGCCCACAATATTGCTCCAGGACCCTTCTGAAGAAACTGGATGGGAATCGTCCCCCTCCTGGCCACACCATAGTGTCAGGAGGTCTAAACCTCACTTTCAGGTTCTTGGCAATATTGGGAATGCAATTAATCACAGACACATTGCATTAGAGTAATAAACTTGTTTATTACTACCAAAAGGATAAAATCACAGTTGCCCTAAGTAGTTCTTGCCAATTCGAACCGGGAGCCAGTACTAAGCGTTCCCTATACCTCGAGGTTTCTTTGTGTCTCTTGGGATCTCCGAGGTACAAGACTTAGTGTATCACATTATATACCGATGATAATTACTATGGTTACTGTAAGATATAAACATTTCTAGTTACAGAGATGAGCCCTATTGGCTAAATTAGAAGAGGTTCCACGGTCCAAGATAACATTACGCAATTCTGTAGTAGTCATCAGTCTGTGAAACAAAAGAGTTCTTATACAGAGTCTTACATAACTCAGTGTAGTAGTACAAATTACTGAAAGGTGGCAATGCTGACTTACATATCATAATTATTCCAAGGACACAGGTGTCCTAACATCCTATAAGTAAGAAATACACAGAAAATACATAGAAGAATATATATGTATTAGCAAGCAAAGTGTATTACAATAACATGCGTACATATCCTGACATCTACTCTTATACGGTAGATGCCCTATATGTTAGTATAACATATGTCTAAACATTAGCTGTCTACGGTGTACCTCTGAGGGTATCAATAAGGGTGCAGGGACCTCGTAACATTTCCCCTCTTGTTGCCTGCAAGGGCAATGCAGGCAAATCTAGGGAAAGGTCAGGGAGCAGTGGACATTTACAAACCCGACGCGCGAGCTTTGTAAAGGAACTCGAGCTGCTCATGGTGTTGGCACAGTGTGTGCCATAGGCAACATAGCATTATAATCAAGAAAAATATCAAAAATGCTTGTATAATAACAAAACCTTTAAAAGTAATTTCTAACCAGGTGTTAGTCAATGCATCATTCATGTCACCATCATTATTAAAAGGATAGCTTCATTGGCCTTGGTCATATTATTGCTGATGTGGATGAGGTGTGTATCTTTCCTGTCTAAAAGTGATTTTAATGTAAGTGTAAGTGGATCTATGTGTACATTAAAATATGGTAAATATTCTGAAAGTGTGAGCAGATAATCGGGGTTACCATCGATGATGTCTGCATCGACAAGGGGCACGGGGGTTATAACAGTATGTCCAATAACAGTTTTCTGGTGTGGGACAAAACAGAAATTGGGGGAATCAATAACAAATGTTTCAGATCCATAAGTTTAGCTTTTGAAATGAGTTACCACGTAATACTCCCCATCAGAATTATACTGAGAAAGACCAGTAGGGAGTCTCCACTTTTGCAACTGTACTGGGCAGGTGTAGATCATCTTGGAAATCTGTGTTGACAGGCGATGAACCTCCTCACAATATGATTGATAAAGTTCATCCAGAGCCAATGCTGAGTCTGCAAAATCCGTGCCATTTGTGGTGATGTCATCGTCCATGGTAAAAGTCCGATCAATGCTATCTGGAGAATAACCACAGACAGCTTGAATAACATCAAATACATCACATCGACACAAGTAAATGTATTGTTTCTTCACACAGCAATCCGTATGCGGAGCAATCCAGGCGTCCAGGAAAGGATGGAAAACCAGCAGAGGCGGTAGATCCAGGCGTTCTCTGTAGATGTCTTCATCAAGGTGCCCAATGGAGTGTACCAGTGCAAGCTTGTTGAACAAGGCTATAGTGGAATTAAAGCAGGTAAAGAGACAGTAAAAGAAACAAACATTGTATCTCTTATAGAACATTTCTTAGCAGTGAAACAAGGACCAGTGTTAAGGTGTCTGGTCACAAACCCCAGGTTTCTAGCTGTAGAAAGAGGAATGGTTAGAGACTGTTGCATACACATACCAATACAGCTAGGGGTTTTACATCATGGACAATACCATTTGGAAATGCGTCTGTCATGTATGTGTAACCCCCCTGCAAATGGGGGTTCCCAAAAGACTTCCAGGAGCTTGCTTGAATGCTCCAAGCCTGAATGGTGTTTGGCATTTAAGCCATTTATCAGTGAGTGTTTTTAGAGCCTCTGGTACTGTCTCTTTAAGAGCTGTCTGCTTGCAGACATAATTAGTTTGTATGGGGGACTGTGTGCTTCTCTGAGTACCACTCGAGCTGCTGCTAATTCACTTCATTTTGCAGTCACTAGAGTGCAAAGGGAACCTATCTGAAAGATGTAACTGTTTGCAGAAATTATTTAGAGTAATAATGAAATTACAGTTTGTCTAACCTGCTTTCTTTGTAGTCAGAACTGTGTCTGCTAGTTCCCATTCTAGTTTTGAACTGCTGAACTGGACCAATCAGTGTGCAGGGTAAGCTAGCTCTAAAATGGTGCCTTGGACGAATCAGAATTTGGACCCATAATCTGAGCCAGCCACAAGAGGATTGTATGGGCAGTGACTCTGGGAGATGTAGTTTAGACTTCAGTGCCTTTTTGGACCAACAGCAGCAGTCTATTGTGAGTGACAGCCAATCCAGTCAAGAACTGGGAGGAACTCAAAGGAAGTGCCCGGTTTTGTCGGTTGGAGTTTCAGTTGAGCTTTGGCAGTGAAGAAGGAAGGAGCCCTGTGCTTTTTCAGTGTGCAGTTTTAGTCAAAAAACGTGTGTAAGGCCCAGAGTTCCGGTCTGCAGCTTGTTAGACTTAATCCGTCCTGTGAAAAGAATCAAAGGATCTCTGAAGAGTAGAAACCAGGCTCACCCTGTAGAAGACTGGAGGAATTGCTGAAAATTACACTCGGTCTGTCAGAACTGAATCTGCTGTGTGTTCTCCCGGTATTGTGCAGTAATTGCGATCGATACAGATGCAGCCTGCCTGGTATAGTGCTTTCTTTTATATGGATGTGTGAAGAGGTTTGTGTACCTCAAGTGAGCCCTGCTGACATTGAAGGACCCTTATCTTATTTGGAGGTCGGAGTACTAATTCAGGGTCGCTCCTGTTGAATTGCCACATTAAATCCAAATGGAATTACTGTACTGCTGACTGTTTAATTCTCCTTTTCTCTGTGTGAAAGGGCCCTACCAGCTGCCACGGTTTGGACTAGCCACTAGGGCTTGGGTACCCAGGGACAGTAACTGATAGGGATAGGCTGTGCACAGAGCCATAGGTAGATTATTAAAGTGATAAGCTAATTAACCTGATTTCCCCTGTCCTTGTTATATCCCTAAATAAATCAGAGCTGCTTGTTTCAGCAAAGTTATACTGCCTGAGGTATCTGTCTATGTTAAAGTACTGTACTGTGATTGTTGCACTGTATCTCATTTCACAGGAGGTCCCAGTGCCAGAACCAGACCTGGGGTAGTGTATACTGTGAAGGTAATTCTGATATATTGTGTGGGCCACTAGTGGGAAGAAAGGGGGTTGCAGTGTCCCAGAGGGCTGTGACCAAGTTAGTTTAACTATTGCAAACCCCTGACCTCTGGGTGGAGGCACCCGCCATTGGATCCAGGCCCCTCAACCTGTTAGTGGCAAATCAGGCAGGGGTAGTAGCCCCTGGGATAGCGCCATCTAGGGGTTACATCTTGGAGGCTCACCGCTGGGATTGTGTGTCCTAGTGGCCATATTTACAAACCACTGTTAAGAAAAATGGGTGCCCCGACAGGGTGGCTGTGCACCGCTGGTGGAGTGGTGTACTGGGAGGAGATCACCCCAAAATGCTATGCTTATCCTGGACATCCCCCTGTATCAATACGGACACTGTGCAGGAGTACTTTCCAAGGTGGAAGGTTTACAAAACCTGTGTGGTGGTGGGTCGGCATGCTAATCTGCTCATCCACACTTTCCTGGCCCTAGTAGAGTTTAAGGATCCCATAGATAGCTCCAAAGTGCCACAGACCATTACCCCAGAGGAGCCTCACTGCTTGGAGAGTGATAACTAAGGACAGTAAAGACCGGGGGAATCAGCCCCACCACTATCTGAAACTTTGAGGAGAAATTTGCTGAATGGTTGCTGGGAGAGGGAAACTGTGGAGGACTTGAAGAAACTATTCTTGCCACCTGGGGGTGTTCCTCCCAACACCCTCTCCTGCTCCAGTGCCGTAATGGTGGCTGAACCAATGCAGACTCCTATTTCTGCACCTGCCATTAGTCACGACTCTTACAAGTTTGAGGATCTTCTGGCACCCTCCCCACCCCCAAGGGAGGATGACTGGGAGACCTGGATAGACTATGTTGCCCCAAGTGCTAGAATGGCAATGCTCGGAAGGTGAAAAGTGAAAGAGGTTAGTGAGAGCCTCCGAGGTCCTGCCCTGGCTACCATCCATAAACGGGCCAGTAACCCTGAAGCGACTGCACAGGCCTATCTTGAGGCCTTGAGAATGTGTGTATGGGAGCCCAGATTCTGATGAGGACCTATGGTGGAGAGTAAGAAATGCACAACAGTACCAAGGGGAGTTGTTGTCTGTGTATGTCTCGGCTGGAAAAATTGTTGCAAGAATGCCTCAGAAAGGTAGTTTGCCAGCGATTGAACTGGACCGAACCAGACTGGACAGAACCTTAAGTCTGCCCCTTCTCAGAACTGCTGTTGCTTCAGTTACGCCTGGCAAATCGACTGAATCCCCACCCTCCTATGATGAGTTAATGAGAGAAATTCGAGGAGTTGAGAAAAGGCGACCTCAGGAGGTACCTGCACCAACAGCTGTGGCTACGACCGAGTGACTGAGGGTGACCCATCAAGTGAAGTCTAGGGCAGAGGTTGACAGTCAATGAGTGCTCTGACAAGGAAAGATATGCTACAATGGAAGCGAATGATGAGAGAGATCCGGGAATTCAAAACAGTCCCTTTATGAAGCCACGCCTGCAAGCACGGGCCCTGACCTATATCCGACTGCATCTGCTATGGAGTGGGGTACCCACCCATGTATCTCCTGCTGATAACAGCTCCAAACTCAATTCCTTGACCATGGAAGTGAGAAACTGACGAGATGTCTCCAAATGCTTATCACGACCGCAGACAGAGATGGCACCAGGTTTCCAGTTAGTAATACTCCCGCCTCTGGCTCCCAGTGTGGCGCCTCGGCCAGCTCAAACTCCAGAAAGTATGTTTTGCTATAATTGTGGGAAAGATGGGCACATGAAAGGAATGCCAGTCCCAAAAGACACTGACAAAGTTGCATATAGACTACAAGGAGAGCTTCGGAGAAGAAATCAGTGGTTAAGAGGTGATCGACATGATCCCAGTGAGGGCACCAAAATGCTAATTCACGTCCTTTGTGGCAAGGTCAGTTGCCCAGGCCCCCACTACCGCCTCTCCAGACTGGTCCAGAATAGTGGGTCCTCCATGGAGACCACTGTAAAGGTGAATGGAGTGTCTACAAGAGCTGTATTAGACAGTGGCTCCCAAGTGACAATTATGTTCCAGGATTGGTATCAGAAGCATTTGTCAGACGTACCTTTACAACCATTAGAAGGACTGCATGTGTATGGGGTTAAGTGGAGAAGGCCTACCCCTATTCTGGGTATATCTGAATTTGGCTGTCTTTTCCCACTTCTATGGCTGGAGTGGCGAAAAAGTAGAGACCCTAGCCTTAGTGTGTCCCCCACTGGACTGTATGATGGTGTCCCTTGTTGATTGGAACAAATGCTCATATGTTCAGAAGGCGCACAGTTGTGTTATGAAAACAGGGTCAAAGACTAGTAGAGCTTTAAGAGTTCTGGCTTTAATTAAGAAGGCCTATGAGGCAGAGAGATGCTGAAAAACAGAACCAGAGGAACCGGGTCGGAATTGTATGGAAGAAGGATCCTGAGTCTCTGATCCTGGCGCCAAATGCCCAGTGTACCTTACAGGGAGAGGTCCGATCAGAAAGGATGTTAAGAATAAAATATTAATGTTGGATGCACCAGGCGATGGAAAATTGCCAGAGGGACTGCTGGTCAAGCTTAGTATTTTGCCGCTTAGGAGCCCATGCTTATGCCAGAAGGGTAATGGTCCAAGTTCATAATGTGTCTGAAAGAGACATTCGAGTAAACAGAGGTTGCATCCTGGCTAATGTGCATTGTGCAGACACTGCAGTGCTACCCAGCAGCAAGAGTTCAAGGAAGAATGACAGAGTAACGCCTGACTTGTTTGATTTCAGCGACTCCCGCTGCCAGCTGAATGGAAAGTGAGGATCAGTGAGAAGCTTGCCCAGAGAGACCAGGTGTTTTCTTTAAAGGAATGGGATGTAGGATCGTGCAAGGGCTGAGCACAATATCCGCTGCATGACGAAAGACCATTTCGTGAGAGGTCTCGCGCCTGGCACCTGCTGACATAGATGATGTGAGACGGCATCTGCAAGAGATGTTAGCTGCTGGTGTAATACAAGAATCCAGAAGCCCTTATGCTTCACCATTGTGGTAGTGAGAAAAGAATGGAACAGTAAGGATGTGTGTGGATTATCGCACTTTAAACGGCGGACTATCCCTGATCAGTACACAATGCCCCGCATTCAGGATGCTTTGGACTGCCTAAACGGGAGCAAGTGGTTCTCTGTGCTGGATCTCCGCAGTGGGTACTACCAGATCCCGATGGCCCCAGAGGACCGTGAGAAGACGGCCTTTATCTGTCCGCTTGGCTTCTATGAATTCATGAGGATGCCTCAAGGGATTTCAGGTGCCCCAGCCACTTTTCAACGATTGATGGAGCGTGCAGTGGGGGACATGAACTTACTAGAGTGCCTGGTATACCTAGATGATGTTATTGTGTTTGGCAGCTCACTGGAGGAACATGAGAGCAGATTATTTAAGGTATTGGACCGACTGGAGGACTTTGGCCTTAAACTGTCCATTGATAAGTGTCAATTCTTTCAAACATCAGTAAAGTATGTGGGACACATAGTATCCACCGAGGGAATAGAGACCACCCAAGTAAAGTTGAGGCCTTGACCACCTGGCCACAGCCCAAAATCTAAAGAACTGCAAAGATTCCTGGGATTCTGTGGTTATTATCGGCGCTCATCAAGGACTATTCAAGAGTGATCCGCCCTTTACTTAACCTTACTAAGGGTATCCCCAACCCACAAAAATACCAAAAGTCAGCGTCCTCAAGACTGAAAGAGTGTATTTTCATCCGAGTGAAGTATTTGGGGCCCTTGGACTCCTGATTGTGAGACTGCTTTTCATGAGATCATATATCAACTACCCATGCTCCAGTGCTGGCCTATGCGATCCAAGAAAACCTTCGTCCTGCACACTGATGCTAGCTTGCAAGGGTTGGGGGCTGTGTTGTACCAAGAGCACGAGAATGGCCTGAGACCAGTGGCCTTTGCCAGTAGAAGCCTGACCCCATCCGAAAAGAACTATCCTGTACATAAGTTAGAGTTTCTAGCTTTGAAGTGGGCTATTGTTGACCAATTCCATGAGTACTTGTATGGGGCTAAAATACTAGTAAAACTGACAATAATCCTTTGACCTATGTGCAGACCTCAGCTAGTTGGATGCCACTGGCCATAGGTGGCTTTCTGCATTATCTACATATGACTATGCTCGAATACCGAGCAGGTCTGAACCACATAGATGCTGATGCTCTCTCCGAGGCCTGTTCCCCAGAATGATTGGGTCCAATTGGCAGAACCTGACATTCGGGCACTCTGCCGGAAATTTGACAGGAGGAACAAATGTCCACGGACGCAGTGGACTGCATGGTGGATTGCTTGGGAGCCTCTGAGAATTGCATACCTGCTGCTTATTGCCACTTTTCTGCAATAGACATTGGTGCACTGCCTCAGCTGGACAATGACAGTATTCAGGGCTCAATCCCCGATCCCATGATCAAAGCAGCTTTAGAAGCCCTCTATGCAGGAAAAGATGTGTCCAAATTACGCTCCACTGATTTGAGAACTGCAATGTTATACAAAGAAGGTCCTAAGTTGAAACTGATCAATAAACTGTTATACAGAGAAACAGTAGACAGAGGGGACAAGTAGACAAACAACAACTAGTGCTGCCCACTGCCTTCGAGACTCAGTACTGAGGTCCTTGCACAACCACATGGGGCACCTTGGTATAGACAGAACACTTGACTTGGTGAGATCCAGATTCTATTGGCCTAAGATGGGGGCTGATGTGGAGCAACACATTCGAACTTGTAGTCGCTGCTTACAGAGGAAGCTTTGCCCCAGAGGGCTGCCCCCTTGTTAACATCACCACCAGTGCACCCATGGAGCTGGTCTGTATTGATTTTCTGAGTTTGGAGTCAGATCAAAGAAATATCAGTAATGTGCTGGTGGTCACTGACCATTTCACGAGATATGCCCAAGCTTTCCCACCAAAGACCAGAAAGCATCCACTGTGGCCAAAGTACTTGTAGAAAACTTTTTGTTCACTATGGGCTCCACAAAGAATCCATTCTGATCAAGGGAGACTTTGAGAGTCGCCTGATCAAAGAGATGCTTTCTCTGTGGGAGTGCGAAAGTCCAGAACCACTCCTTACCACCCCCAGGGGACCCACAGCCTGAACGTTTCAACCGACTTTGCTAGATATGCTAGGCACCCTGCACCCAAAGGAAGCCTAGATGGAGCCAACAAATTAGCACCCTGGTACATGCTTATAACTGCACCAAAGTGATGCCACTGGATTCTCCCCTACTGCCTGATGTTTGGAAGAAGCTCGACTACCAGTAGATGTGTGTTTTGGGGTCTCTCTGATGGGGTTCAAGCTGACAACTATTTACAGTATGTGCAAAGTTAAAGGCCCAGCTAACTCATGCGTACCAACTGGCTCAAACCATGGCTGCCAAAAGAAATCTGGCCAACAAAGAAAGGTATGATAAAAAGGTGAAAGCACAGGAACTCCAGGAGGGAGATCGGGTATTGCTAAGAAATCTGGGACTGCATGGCAAGCACAAGATTGCTGACAGATGGCACCATCTCCCTCACATTGTAGTGGGCAAACTAGATAGAAACATAGAAACATAGAAGTTGACGGCAGATAAGGATCGCAAGGCCCATCCAGTCTGCCCATTTCTTTTTCTACCTTATAAATGTGCCTTCGGCCTTTGCTCTGTCAGTGACCTATCTATTCATAGTCATTTGTATTGTTCCCTTATGCCTATCCCATGCCTGTTTGAAGCCCTGCACTGTATTCATAGCCACCACTTCTTGTGGTAAGACATTCCATGCATCCACCACCTTTCTGTGAAAAGAATTTCCACATTCCCCTTAATCGGCCTCCTCTAATCTCATGCTGTGTCCTCTTGTCCTGCTATTTTTCTTATATTTAAACATGTTAGACTCTTTCACCTTGTTTATGCCCTTAAGGTGTTTGAATGCCTCGATCATATCACCTCTCTCCCTCCTTTGCTCAAGGGTATACATATTGAGCTCTGCTAATCTGTCCTCATATGTCTTCTGATGCAGTCCCTGCACCATTTTGGTTGCCCTTCTGGACTGCCTCAATTTGGTTAATGTCCTTGTGAAGGTGTGGCCTCCAATACTGCACGCAGTACCCAGATGGGGCCTAACCAGTGTCTTGTACAGAGGATTATTACCTCTCTTACGACTTGTGATACCCTACTATCACACCCTAACACCCCCAGCTCACCTACTGCTTTAGAGGTCTGCTTGATGATTTTAGGTCATCAGTGATGATGATGCCCAAGTCTCTTTCTTCCTTTGTGACTGCTAGCAACTCCCCTCCCAGCCTATAGGTGGCTTCAGGGTTTCTCTTCCCTATGTGCATGATTTTGCACTTCTTTGCATTAAATCCCAGTTGCCACTCTTCTGACCATTCTGCTAGTTTATCCAGATCTCTTCTCATTCTGCCCACCCCATCTGGATCATCTACTCTGTTGCAGATCTTGGTGTCATCTGCAAACAGAGAAGCCTTACCCTCTAGTCCATCTGCAAGGTCACTAATGAAGATGTTGAAGAGGACTGGCCCCAGGACTGATCCCTGAGGTACCCCACTTGTGACTTGCATCTCTTCTGACTGTATACCATTTACCACCACTCTCTGTTTTCTGCCCGCAACCAGTTTGCACCCAGTTGACCAACTTCTGACCCACCCGAGCCTACCCAGCTTATTTATCAATCTTCTATGTGGAACAGTGTCAAAAGCTTTGCTGAAGTCAAGGTAGGCGACATCAACTGCTCCCCTTGGTCCACCACTCTGGTTACCCAGTCAAAGAAATCTATGAGATTAGTTTGACAGGACCTTCCTTTGTAAACCCATGCTGTCTTGGATCCTGTGCCCTATGGATTCCAGGTGTTGCACTATCCTTTCCTTAAGGAGTGCCTCCATAATCTTGCCCACTACTAAGGTAAGACTGACTGGTCTGTAGTTCCCCGCCTCCTCCCTGCTACCACTCTTGTGGAGCGGGATCACATGAGCCCTTCTCCAGTCTTCTGGGACCTCTCCTGTGCTCAGAGACGCACTAAACAATTCTGCTAATGGCTCTGCTAGTTCCTCCTTTAGCTCCTTAAGTACCCTGGGATGTATGCCATCAGGTCCCATTGCCTTATCCACCCTGAGCTTAGCAAGCTCTTGTAGGACCCTTTCTTTTGTGAAGGGAGTAGTGCTCACCTCCCTCCCCCCTGTGTCCATGATGCTGAGCTGTGGGCCCTGTCCTACCTTCTCTTCAGTAAATACTGAGCAAAAGTATCTATTTAGGATCGATGCCTTTACAGGGTCCTCCTCCTCACATGCTCCCTTTTCTCCATTAAGCTTAGCAATACCCCCTCTGGACTTTCTCCTTTCACTAATGTATCTATAGAAAGTCTTGTCACCTTCTTTTACTGTTCGTGCTAGTGTTTCCTCAGTTTGGGACTTTGCCTGCCTTACTGCCTTACCTGCTTCCCTTAGGGCAGTTTGGTATGCCTCCCTATCTTCATCCGCTGTGTTCCCTTATATTTCCTGAAGGCCAGCCTTTTGGCTCTGACCTTTTCTGCTACTGTATTTGAGAACCAAAGTGGTTTCCTTCTTCTTTTGCAATGATCTGCCAGTGTACAAAGTAAGGCCTGAGAATAATTCAAAAGATGTAAAAACAATGCATAGAAATCATTTACTGCCCATTGGACAAATCTTAATTGAGTCTGAGCCTCTAGAAGATGCCCCCTCTGGACCAGTGACTAGAGCTGCTGCTAAGAAAAGATCAAGAAAGTCTGCACCTACAGAAGCAAAGTTAAAGTGTTCCCCTCCACAAGTCCCAGTTGAGCATGACTGTCAGTCCATATCGGAAGAAAGTGAGAGTGACTTTGAATACTATCCTTCTTACGAACTGAGTCAATTGTTTAGGGGCAATCCCCTAGTCAATACTGGAGATGAAGCTGGGCCTTCTGGACTGTCTAAGCCCCCAGCTTCATCCCTGGAGCCAATGCTCCCAGAAAGTGAAGTGCAAAGCATCAGATCAGATGAAATGGAATCATTGTGCATGGTTGAACTGTTTGAGCTTTCAGGGGAGGAAAATGATAGATTGGGGCAGACTGGTGATACACCTGAACAAGAAGAGTATTTTGAGTGCCCTGACAGTCCACTGCCAGTGTCCAAAGCTCTCCATGCGAGCCAAATGTTGTGACTCAGAAACTGTAACTCCTGGAGCTGGAAAGTGCCCCAAGTTCTAGCCTCTCTACCCCAATGGAGACTTCTGACAAGTGAGGGACAATGCTGAAAATGAGGCTCAGAGTGCAGAGACTATAACAGTTCCCCCTAGAAAGACTGGTCGAGCTGTAAATCCTGTGGTGCACCTCAGTTATGATTCACTTGGGAGGCCTGTGGACTTGCCTCTCAGTGTTGTCCATAAAGGAGTGTATGTGTCCCGAGCTCATTGCCCAAACTGAGCATCAGTGCTAACTCAAGTTACTTGTGTTGCCCTTCAAGTATGGTGCCCTTGCCCCATCCAGCCCCAAGGTAACTGATAGGAAGGGCCCCTCTCTTCAGGTTTCATGTACAAGAGGTAATAACTTGGTTATGGTACAATGTGTATGTAATACTGTGTAAAGAGTGACGACTGCAATGTTTCAGAAATGTGTTCTTGGTAAAATGATATATTGACTGATGATTACATATGCGAGCCTAATGCAAATGTATATGGTTGCAGTTGAAACTTATGGGGTACTTGCTTGACGCTGACGCCAAGCTTTCCCAGGCCAGGAAGGGTGTAACTCCTGCAAATGGGGTTCCTAAAAGACTTCAGGAGCTTGCTTGAATGCTCCAAGCCTGAATGGTGTTTGGCATTTAAGCCATTTATCAGTGAGTGTTTTAGAGCCTCTGGTACTGTCTCTTTAAGAGCTGTCTGCTTGCAGACATAATTAGTTTGTATGGGGGACTGTGTGTTCTCTGAGTACCACTCGAGCTGCTGCCAATTCACTTCATTTTGCAGTCACTAGAGTGCAAAGGGAACCTATCTGAAAGATGTAACTGTTTGCCAGAAATTATTTAGAGTAATAATGAAATTACAGTTTGTCTAACCTGCTTTCTTTGTAGTCAGAACTGTGTCTGCTAGTTCCCATTCTAGTTTTGAACTGCTGAACTGGACCAATCAGTGGGGTAAGCTAGCTCTAAAATGGTGCCTTGGACGAATCAGAACTTGGACTCATAATCTGAGCCAGCCACAAGAGGATTGTATGGGCAGTGACTCTGGGAGATGTAGTTTAGACTTCAGTGCCTTTTTGGACCAACAGCAGCAGTCTATTGTGAGTGACAGCCAATCCAGTCAAGAACTGGGAGGAACTCAAAGGAAGTGCCCGGTTTTGTCGGTTGGAGTTTCAGTTGAGCTTTGGCAGTGAAGAAGGAAGGAGCCCTGTGCTTTTTCAGTGTGCAGTTTTAGTCAAAAAGCGTGTGTAAGGCCCAGAGTTCCGGTCTGCAGCTTGTTAGGACTTAATCCGTCCTGTGAAAAGAATCAAAGGATCTCTGAAGAGTAGAAACCAGGCTCACCCTGTAGAAGACTGGAGGAATTGCTGAAAATTACACTCGGTCTGTCAGGAACTGAATCTGCTGTGTGTTCTCCCGGTATTGTGCAGTAAGCGATCGGATACAGATGCAGCCTGCCTGGTATAGTGCTTTCTTTTATATGGATGTGTGAAGAGGTTTGTGTACCTCAAGTGAGCCCTGCTGACATTGAAGGACCCTATCTTATTTGGAGGTCATGAGTACTAATTCAGGGTCGCTCCTGTTGAATTGCCACATTAAATCCAAATGGAATTACTGTACTGCTGACTGTTTAATTCTCCTTTCTCTGTGTGAAAGGGCCCCTACCAACTGCCACGGTTTGGACTAGCCACTAGGGCTTGGTACCAGGACAGTAACTGATAGGATAGGCCTGTGCACAGAGCCATAGGTAGATTATTAAAGTGATAAGCTAATTAACCTGATTTCCCTGTCCTTGTTATATCCCCTAAATAAATCAGAGCTGCTTGTTTCAGCAAAGTTATACTGCCTGAGGTATCTGTCTATGTTAAAGTACTGTACTGTGATTGTTGCACTGTATCTCATTTCACAGGAGGTCCCAGTGCCGGAACCAGACCTGGGGTAAGTGTATACTGTGAAGGTAATTTGATATATTGTGTGGGCCACTAGTGGGAAGAAAGGGGTTGCAGTGTCCCAGAGGGCTGTGACCAAGTTAGTTTAACTATTGCAAACCCTGACCTCTGGGTGGAGGCACCCGCCATTGGATCCAGGCCCCTCAACCTGTTAGTGGCAAATCAGGCAGGGGTAGTAGCCCCTGGGATAGCGCCATCTAGGGGTTACATATGATATCATGGATTCGTCCAGATTCTAGATCACAGAAGAGATTGTTGATGGTAGTGATAATGTATGAGCCATAGGCACAGCAGAGAATTTCTCTAGCAATGTATTGTTTATCTGCTTCTTGTTATTCTGTGCAATAAGTGCATTAATCTTCTCTTTAGAGTCTGTGAATGCTTTAGCAATGTCATGCATGTTGTATACAGTGTATCTTTCTTCCTGACTAAGGCCATCCACATCATGCAGTAATGGGGGTAGGATGTTGTTAACCAAACCAGTCTGAAATTTGGCAGAATGAGATTTGATAGCAGCAATATCTGCTTTATTCCAAATAGACATAGCTGTACCAAAGAGATCTGTGACAGTACCTGTTGCACCTGTGACATCAGAACTGTCAACTTCACATGAATTACGTTTATGACTTTGAACATCAGTATTGGGTTTTCTCCTGAAGTTGCCTCTATGTTCAGTAGTATGGGCTCCAGCAATAGGGTCTTGAGTACATATCTGAAATGCAGCTAAACTATTAAGCAATAGCGTACTATAAAATGCTGACGTGCTACTATAGTGGCACATACCAAATTATTTCATATTCCAGTAAGAAAGACTAAACAACACAGGTATATGCATAAATTGTAGATTATTAATCAATGAACCAGGGAGGGCAGTGGCTGTTAGACCACTGCAGGGACCAGGGGTGTGCTTTGGACATTCCAAAATCTGTTTATCAGTGGGCGGTAACACAGAGAGATACATGGCTGCAGAAGCCATGTGGTGTACAGCACAATATTTTCGAGCAGTATCCTTAGACAAAGAATTACAATACGAAGGATCAATTAAGGCAGTGATATTGTATAAACCAGAATGTCTAAGAGCAGTTTGTAGCAAGGACAGAGAACCATTTGGGGATAATTTAGCATTGGGCCAACCCTGGAATGTTTCTTTGGAGAGTTTGGCCACTGGGAGAATTTGTCCTTGCGATGTGGTTTGCCACTCAATTTGTAGGGTAGAGAGGGCAGAAAGTAGAGATAATGCTAATCCAGAGTCCCTGTGGCAGATGAAAGTGGATCCGGGAGCCACTGAGCTTCACATTGCTAGGCTAGGGAGGATTTTCCTTAGTTGGTCCTCACCCCACTGGCTGGAGCTGTGAATGGTTACCATGGTATTTGTGCACATCAAGCGTGCATGCTGCCTCAACCTAGCTCCAGCCATTAACTCTCCATGGCATATGCCAGCACCTCCTGCTTGCACCACCACCACCTGTGGTCAGCCAGATGGCAGTATTGCAGTGAAGTAGTGCTGTCCCCCCCCTCCTGGAGGAGGAGAGTGTCCATTGTGACGCTTGAGTCTCCTCCCCCCAGCCAGTTCCTGACGACTGATGTTTACTTTTGAACTCCAGTTGCTGGCATTGTGAGCAGTAGTGCTACCACAGAATCAATGTGTTCGACTTGTCTTGATAGGTCAATTTGTCTTGGCATACTGAGGGCAACTGAGCTAAGAAAAAGCTAAACAACAGTGGGCCTAAACTTGAGCCCAGTGGAAAGCCTAACTAGGGTTGTCACGATAACATAATATGATGATATATCATGATAATTACCAATGATGGTAATTTTTCATGGTAAAAAACAAAACTGCGATTATCATGCAGCACAGTATATCACAATATACCATTATAAAGTGTCTTAACTTGCTGCTCCGGGTGTCCTTGTCTGGGTGCAACCATGATTTCCAGTCTCCCATCTTCCTAAAATCAGAGTTTTACTGTTTTTCATAAACATAGAGATGCTGCAGATTACCGTGCTGATCAGTATATCATGATACTTATTACACAAATATTGTGATACTAAAAAATTGATATCATGACATCTCTATGCCTAACTCAATTGGTAGATATTAACAGTTGACACTATTCACTTTGACCCTTTGTTGTCTCATATGCATGTAACTGTGAAACTAGCTTTATGTATTTGGGGACAAACCCAGTCTAACCAGCTCAGCAAAGACTAGCTGGTGGTCTGCCATGTCGAACACTTAGTTCAGGTCTAAATAGACAATCCTGGCTATGTTCCCACTGTCCCACGCCACTGTGCAAAAAATCAGTCCATTCAAGTAATGCTGAGGTAATATGCTTTTCGTTTTAAACCATGTGAACCAGAGACTGTTTATTGACATCTAGATAGTGAGTCAACTGATCATGAACAGTTCTCTTAAGTGCCTTAGGCAGTGGGGACAGGAGTGAGATCAGCCTATCATTTTCAAATGCGTTCTCTACTTTTGTGTTTATGAACCAGGACCACAAATGCTCTTTTCCAGTTGTCTGGGACTTGCTGAGTAGTCAGGGAGAGGGTAATTGTTTGGCAAATTGGAGTAAAGTTTCAAAGCCGCTGTTTATAAATTTAATCTCCAAATTATCCTGTCCATTCCTTGTTTTAACACTTTTATTTATTTATTTATTTAAAATTTGGTGACTGGGATAGGGACACGGAGCCGGAGCTTGTTACCCCAGTGCGATCCAAGGGAGGGGATGCAGCAGGGAGTGAAACAGCAATAATAAAGTGATGACAGCAACAGGCGTTTGTACCAGAGCGATAGAATTGCAGAGAAAGAGATAAAAATCCTAAATCAAAGAATGCCACAATATTACAGAACAATGTGGAGAATATGGATTAAGTGACCATACATAGAGATCCCTCTCACCTAGTTATACATATACATAGTTAATAAATATAAATGGAGCTCGCCCCCTGGTATGAGCGAGGGAAATGTTCAGGCTAGTCCCCCAATTAGCTCCTATATACAACTCTAAGAACAGTCAATGTAAAATAATGTAAAAAATATTACCCTTGCAACCCCCCATGCACCCCTTATCCAAAACTCTGGAGGGGTAACCATAGAAAATATTGTGCTAAAAAAGCAAGCTACATCATTTTCCAGTAACAGCAACAATCACTTTACAAGGAATAAGCCACACCGTTGTCAGATAGGAGAGAAATACTTCCACATACTGGTATGAGCTGTAAGGATAAAGGAAATGTAACACAGCTCAGCTATTAGGTGGTAAAAGAAAAAAACAAAACAGCCCCACTACTGTGCAAGAAAAAAAGACGAATTTAACTCAGACGGTTACTTACTTACCATAACAGGAGAACTTCGAGAGAATCTCCTCCATTAGTCCACGCCTGTGGAAATATAACTGCCAGGCACTAGGACCACACAGCAACTTTTGCTAGCTGGGGGCCACCAACAGTGACATCATGCATCAGTGTCTGTATAAATGTAGGTGGCCACATGACTCCTCTGCTCCCTGCTAGAGATTAGACTCAGAGGACCTCCGACCATGGGGAACCAGGAGATAAGACCAGCCCAGGCATACAAGATGAGGCATAGGGCTGGATATACAGTATACAATGCATATATTAGGTGCAGGCATAGTATCTGATACAATCCTCCCTGAAGCAGAAGGGGGATGGAGGGAAGGATGGCATGGACTAAGGGAGAAGAGACTCTTGAAGATCAACTGTTGCAGTAGCTACAGGTAGATTGTCCCCCTAAGACCCGAGGCTCGCTTTTCAAAGAGCTGGAAGTGATGCAAGGGGCCTGCATCAAACAGACATGATGTGAGGGGCACACTGCACCACACCTTGGTCATTCCTGATTATCAAACGGTGCTTGCAGCACCAGTGAGGCCTCCTGTGCCAGATGGCTCTGCACAAGGCATGTTGTTATCCGCAGGCTGCGTCACGGCACTGAGGGGGCTAATGCCACAACTCAGCTGCACCATCTATGATCCCGGGATTTTCAAAGCTCTTCATTGACCATAAGCCTCGCTCGTGGTTAGATCAGCCAGAGCTGGTCTAAGGGACTGATGTGCCAATACCGCTGCCCACAACAGACACATCAGAGCAGATAGCAGTGCCACACATGTCCAGGGAATGGTGTCCTATATTGGCTGCCCACCACGAGACTAATGACATGCCAGTGTAACACACCACTGCTGTCCCAGGCTGTACAGGAGTACAGTGCACATGTTACCGTAACTGTATGTCCATGGCAGTCATCCATGGGGCACCGCACAAGCCCAGTGACACACAGCCGGCACCGCACACCATTGGGAATGTTGCCCAGTCTGATCTCTGCATCACCAGCTCATGGCAATAGGAGGCAGCAGTCCCGCCATACCCAGGTAACTGGAGCATTACCATGCACGCAGGATGGTGAGTGGATGGTGCATGGTTCATATGGCTGTGTGTGCTGCTGACATGAGTGGGGACTGGTGGTGATGCTGTGTGATTCACTGTCTTGCTCCACTTGGGACATGGCTGTACACTACTGGCAAGGGCACAGTGAATGGTACATGGTACCATAGCTGATGGGGCACATCAGGGTGTCGCATGGTATGGCCGGGACCTGGGACTATGCCACGACTATGGTTTGCAACACCAGGGTGCCACCATGGTTCCTGCAGTGCTCACCGACCACTCTATGCATGTACACCCAGCTTGCGAGCACATGAGTTCAATGCCCGCCACAACCATCCAACTCCAGTAGTGCTGGTGATCATCTGGGCGGTCTCGACGGCACCACACCATTCATAAAGAGTGCATCTGACATTCTTGCAGGACACCTGATATCTGCCACCTACCAACAGCCTACATGATCTCACCTACTGGGTACCTGCCGCCAACATCATCTCCGGGTCGGGGAAGTACAGGGTGCTGGGGGGGGTCTGCTCTGTGCAGCGCTGGCTGGAATGATGCAGTCACTTGTTCTAACACCAGTCATTTGTGCTGCCCCTACTGTCAAACCCCTCCCTTGCACCATCTGTTTAGCGCAAGGGACCAGTTGTAGCAGTGCTGGGGACTTTGGCGCTGGGACCGGTTTTCTACAAAAATCCAGTGCAGGGTCCCTTGCACACCAAGCTTTGATGCACGCTGCAGTTTGCCACAGCTTGCGTCACTCTACAGGCTGTTTGAAAATTGAGACTGGTGTAAGATCAGTTTCTTTGTTGTGCTTAGTTTTTTTCTTGCACTTTATACCCTTTAGTGTTCCAACACCACACAGCCATGGATCACCACTCCTGTAAATTTGAGGTCAAAAGAATTTTAGGGAAATCAAGATTCAAACCCAGACCTCCTGGATTGTGCTTGGAAAAAAAGAGAAACTGGTCTCAGACTAGATTTTAGGAGATTAATCTTCCTAGACCATAAGACTTGGGGTGGGGGGGGGGACTGATCTCAGACCAGGGGACTAATCTTCCTAGACTGTAATAGTAAGTACATAACTGTTGTATCTTCTTCAAGAATAAGATAGGAGACATTCAAAAATTAGAAACAGTACAGAGAAGGCTATCCAAAAAAATCAAAGATATAGAAGGTCTGTCATATGACATGAGACTGAATGGAGGAGGACTGTTTAGTTTAGAGATGCAGAGACTCAGAGGTGACTCGACAGCTGTGTACAAATCAACAATAGATGGTGATATCAGGGAAGGTTTTCATCTTGAATTCAAAGAACTGGAAAAGAACTACAGGACTCAAGTTCCAATTAATAGGGTGTATTTATAATACAGAAAAGAGAGGGAAAATGGTTCATACAGAAGGTGGTACAAGTCTGGAACAAATTATCCGAGACATTAGCCATAAGTGGCAATTTCCAAATGTTCGAACGTGGATTAGATAAGAATCTCTTGGAGGGAGGGATCTGTGGTTACAACCGTTAAAATATATAGTGGACAAGCTAAATGGGCATATGCTCCCTCTTGTTCAAATATCCTATGTTCCTACTGTATGTTCCTATATCTTCTCCAATAGTCCACCCTTTTGTAACCATTCCCAAGCAGTCCCAAACACCAGCTGAGATGTATTTACAGTCTGATACATATTTGGGATGGCAGATCTTGCTGTACAGCAAGCCCCAAATCCGCATGTCTATGAGAGACTGTGCCCAGAATGTAATGTTTAATAGAGGTATGGACGTTACTCCATCTTGCTGCAATATAAAAACATTTCTGAAACAAGTAGCATAAGTGGCCATTCCCCTGGTGGAATGACCACAAATCGCATCAGAAAGTTCCTTACCATACTTCCTATAACAGAACTTATGGTTCCAGTCATTTGGACAGGCACGGTTTATGCACAGGTGCACACTCTTCCCAGGGGCAAACAAAACACAAGCTGAGAGGACTTTCTGCAGTCACTGAAGTGATTCAATGGTGTCTGAATATTCTATGTACATCTAGCATGGAGCAGCGCCTCACCCTGACGGGCATGCCCAGGGTAGTAACGTACTTTAGGGGGAGCAATGTCTTCAGGAGCCATGAGTGCAGATGTAGGGACTTCAGGTCCAGATGGACCAAGGATCCCTTGTCCTGTGACAACAGACCACAACAAAGAGGTAGAGAGATATGAGGCTTCACTGCCATCTGTTGCAAAAGTGGAAACCATATCTGGCTAGGCCATAACAGAGCAATAAGGATGAGACTGGCACTCTCTGTCCATAGTTTAAGCAACACCCTCTATGTTAACGGAATTGGGGGAAATGCGTATAGGAATTTCTCTTTCCAAGAGAGGGACAATGTGTTTTGGCAGAAAACTCCAGGGCAAGGAATGAGCAAGCAGAAACGTGCAGTTCTGCATTGTGTGGGATGCAAAGAGGTCCAACTCTGGATGACTCCATCTTGTGAAAAGGTCATCTACCATGGAGGTCAGCAATTCCCATTCATGTATCTTAGACTGTGGCCTGCATAGCTGGTCTGTTAAGACATTTTGGAAACCTGGGAGATGCACAGCTAACAATTGTATGCCATGGGACCGAGCCCAGTACCATACTCTCATTGCTTCCTTGCATAGGGGTTAGTAATGCCTGCCCCCTTGTTTGTTGACGTAATGCATCACTCAGGCATTGTCCTTCTTTGTTAACAGTGGACCTGGGTACAGATGCTCCTGAAATGCTTGGAGGCTATATAGCACAGTTCTCATGTCCAGGACATTTATGTGTAGTGTGGCCTCTGCCATGGACCATAACCTCTTCATCTGATAATGGCCAAGGTGAACACCCCAGCCCAAGACCAATGCATCTGTGGTGAAATCTGTACAGGACCTGGTGCAAGAAATAGAATGCCTTTTACTAGTTTTCGCGATCCATCCACCATACCACTGCTCTGGGAAGCAGGGATGTAATGAGAACGGTTTGGGCCAGCCCATCCATTAGCCGATCCCATTAGACCCTGAGTGTCCAGTGAGGGATTCTCATATGTAGGTGAGCCAGTGGTACTGTCACAATGGCTGCAGCCGTGAGCTCCAGGAGATGTAACATTGGTCTCGCAGAGCCATAGTGACTCCTGTATACACACTGAGCTTGAGCAATCAAGTTTTCTGCCCTGTCCTGGGGCAGGAAAGCACAACCCTTCTCTTTGTCTAATACTGCCCCTATGTACAGCAGTCTTTGGCAGGGAATCATTACAGATTTTGGCACATTTACTGTGATCTCCAAATCCACAAACTGAAACTGACCGTTCAAGACAAGACATGTATCGGGGATTGGGGGGGGGCGCTGTGGAGCTTCCATCATGGCGGACGTTTTTCAGTAAGCAGCAGACCCAGTGGGAAATAAACAGTGTATTTTACCGATCTGGTGAAGACAATTCTCTCGACATTGGTGGCAACTGAATGCTGACTATTTCCGGATACCACCGATGGGTCCCAAAAAAGATAAACACTCAGCTCAACATATCGACTCCTACCTTTCGTCAGCATCAGGTCTGAGAGGTGCTGGAGGCGGGCCACCCATCCTTGCGGACTCTAGGCCTGTAGAGACCCCGAACCCACAAATGATGGCCTTTCTTGAAAAAATCCAGGCAACAGGAGAAGACACAAATCACCGGCTCACGGCGATGGAGTCCCGTTTTACTGAGCTCGAGAATCAAGTACAGGTGAATGCCTCCCACATGTCGGAGATCAACATAGAGAAGGATCACCAGTGAGAGAAAAATGCGGTGTTTGTGAAGGACTTTTATTTCTTGCGCTCAAAAATAGAGCCGCTTGAGAATGCCCATAGACAGGCAAATGTGCGCATTGTTGTTTTCCCGCCTCATTTAGCGGGGAAAACAGAGCTGTTGTCGGCGGTTTAGTGTCTGATCTTTGCAGACCTAGGTCTGTTACCCACAGACTCTGGGATCACTATCACAAAGGCCTTTGCAATTTCTATCCGGACCAGGCCACGGAGCACTGTTGGGGAGCATCCTCTCACAGCCATAGTGACACTCTCGAGCCCAGAGGCTCGGATCCCACGTTGCAGGCGGCTCGTCATGAGGGAGATCTTGTTTGGGAGGGTAATAGGATGCCTCTGTTTCCGATATCTCCTCTCAAACCCCTAGCCAGGAAAAAAGCGTTGCAGAAGGCAAAGAAGCTCCTTTTGGAAAATGGCATCTCTGCACAACTCCAGTTTCCTGTTCGGCTACAAGTTTGCCATGCAAACAAAACTCATATTCTGACCGACCCAAAGGCAGCTGCAGCCTTAGCATCAAAACGTTTAGAAGATTGACAGAGGGCTAAGGGAATAGAGGAGGCAGAGAATTTGGACTCGGATCCTAATGATTGAACAGTGCCTTGCCGGGGTCTTTGCTTTTCAATTTTGGGAATTTGGAGCCTGTAAACTCTTTATTCACTGCTGTTATAATGCCTTTTACCACATTATTACTGATGTAACATGCCAATAAGTTTACAATACATAAACCATGTGAGTAAGCTCTTTATGACTTCCTTTATGCCGTTTTGCATATCATCAGGTTCTTGTGATGAGGTCTAGTTTATTATAGGAGTGAATTTGCTCCACTCAATTTGCAAACTGTTTACAAAAGTTCTTTGTTGCTAGCCTGTTTCCCTACCAGCCATCTGGAATGTGCTCAGAAGTAGGGGTGCAATTCAACATAGCTGAGCCCAGGACATCTGTTAAACCACCTTATCACTAGAAGTTCAGCCACTGATCTAATTTTGCTATCCTACGAGGGGCAAGAAATTGTGGCTGATATCCTACAAGAGTTAGGAAAGGTGAGAGCGGACTCTTCTACACTATTATCTTGCTGAACTTTTACTCCTTTCAAGTGCTTAGTGGACCACTGGTTACCATGGAAACTATTTACCTCTCAAAAGGCCTGTGTATTTTTCTCTCCATGTACTTTGCTTACTTGGTTTGTATGTGGTTTACCTGAATGCTATTTTCCGAATATAGTGTATGCTGTATTTTATTAAATGCTATAAATAAAAAATTTAAAAAAAAAAAAGACAAGACATGTATCAAAGCTTCCCTGGAGATGGCCTTCAAGAGCCAGTTGTCCAGATAAGGGAAACACATACAGGCCTACCTCGCAAACGGCTTCTGCCATTATTGCCAAGCATTTGGTAAAGACCTGTGGCACAGAAGACAAGCCAAAGGGCAATACTCTGATCTGGTAATGTTCCCCCTCCAGCACAAAGCAGAGATATTGCCTATGTGATTTTCTGATTTTGACATGAACGTATGTATCCTTCATGTCCATAGAACAAATCCAGTTCTCTGTTTGCAGAAAGGGGAATCAGAGCTTGCAAGGATACCATTCAAAGCTCCTTGTATTCAATGCAGAAGTTGGGATCCCTGGGATCCAACACAGGATGTAGATCCCGTGTCCATTTTGGGACCATGAACTATCTGGAATAGAACCCTTTGGTTCTCTCTTGAGGAAGGAGAGGGAAAGGGTAAATTGTTTAATCAGGAAAGGCACACTAAGCCGGAGCTTGTTTCCAGGTGTGACCTGGGAGCACAAGGAAGTTAAGTGACTTGCTCAGGTCACATAGTATGCAAGTGGGGGCTGGTGGAATTCAAACCTAGGTCTTCAGATTTGCAGCTCAGTGCCCTTAACCACTTTTCTATACTGCCTCCAGTTCTGTAACATGTTTTTGGAATAATGACGTGGCCTGGAGGATAACAAGGAGGCAGAGGATGATCCGGAGGGGTTTCTTGCAGCCCCAGAGCATGCCCCCTTGCAATTATCTTCAGTACCTACTCATTTGTTGTGATCTCCCTCCATTGTTTGAGATACAGAAAGAGTGTGCCCCCCACAACCACCCCTAGAGGTAACAATGGCAGTGAGGGGTGTCTCTGGAACACAGTCATGTGGAGCCGGTAGTGACAGTGCCACTGGTACAGACTGCTTTGGGTGCTTTTGCATGTGCACCTTGGGGGAAGGGGTCCCAGCCGTGGACCACATCCTGTGCCACAGCCTTGCTGCTGGTAGGCACATCCACCTCTGTCAGCAGGCTGATGAAAGATTCCCACCCATGTCCCCCACCACCACCACCACCACCACCGGCAGGTGTGGGATACAAGGATTTGGCTGACCTTAGAGTAATTTTTGATGTCTGAAGACCTCTTAAGGCTTCTTCAACATCATAACCAAACAGTTTTGTCCCTCTAAAAGGGGCATTTAAAAGTGCTTGTTGCACATAATTTGCAAAATCAGCAGTCCTATGCCAAGAATAACTCATCATACAAATGCCAGATGCAGCAGCCCTGGCAGAGGCATCAGAGTCATCATAGGCTGGGTAGCAGATGTTTGCCGATCTCAGCACTAGATGTTAAAGTTTTAATTAACTCATTCTTTGGCAGAGCACTCAGGCGAAGCCTGTGCTGCAGCTTTCACAGCTTTCTACAGGCTGGTTTGATATTTGATCACGTGGACCTGGTCATTTGATAATTATGATAATAAAATCGAAAGGGTTTCTGAAATTTGTTATTTGGGTTTAACTGTTGATTGTAACTTATCTTTTGAATTACACATACAGAAATTAATTAGTAAGTTACATCAAAGATTAAGAATGCTGTATCGATTAAAAAGATATCTAACATACGAGACTAGGGCAATTTTGGCACAGTTTGTTGTTTTCAGTTACTGATTATGGGTTATTGGTATATTTTTTTTCTTCAGATAGAATGCAAACTAAGCTTACATCAACTTATCATAATATCATTCGATTTGTTACTGGTCAGAATAAAAGAACTCATCATTGTTTTCTTTACAGTACTTTAGGATGTCTGTCCTTTGTTGATAGATTTAGAATGCATGCTGCAGTATTTCTACAGAAAATACATGTAGGATTCTTACCAAGTATTATTTGTAATATGTTTCCCAAGATTGTTAAATTCTGTTAGGACAAGGTCACAGGTTAGCTTTAAATTTCAAATTCCCTTTTATAAAAGTACAATGGCTCAAAAGTCACTACAATATTATGCAGTTAAATTATAAATGATTTGCCTTGTAATATTGCAAAGTCTGTTACTATTTCATTATTTAAGAGTGTTCTAGCAAAATTTATGTTAAATGAAGCAAAATGCTGTTGTTTTAATTGATACATCTTTTGTATGATTTTGTATGTTTTGTATTATATATTGTATTGTAATCATGTTGTGACTGGGCACCAGTGAAAATGGGCATATTATGCTCACTGGTTATACAGTATAAAAAAAAAAATAACCAAATAAACAAATTTGCAATTCTAAGACCTAGTGAGGCAGAGGCATACATGCACTTGTCCATCACATCTAGCCTCCTAGATTCTTCATCAGGAGGCAAAATACTCCTGTGTCTAGGTGCTTTTCACTTGTCATGAGCAGCCATTATGATTACAGAGTGAGTTTCTGGCAGGTTAACATAATAAGGTTTAGTGGATGGGCTGGATACTGCTTATCAGCCTTTGTAGGAACTGCAGGCAGTGAGTTTGGTGTGTACCATGCAGCAAAGGTAGCATCCTCTAATGCAGCATATACAGGTAAAATTATAATGGAGAGGGGAGCAGGGCACCTCCAAAAACTCCATGAGGTTTCTTTTTGTGGAGTTCTCCTCTTCCACAGTAAACCCATGGCAGACTGCATTTGCTGCATCATGACTTAAACAGTAGGATCCTCAGGAGGAGACCTCGGGGTGTATACCACCAAGTCCCCATTGCAGGATGAGAGGGTAGAACTAGATCGAAGTGCCAAGTATTGTTCTCCCTCATATTCCTCCTCTAAATTGTCCTCTAACACCATGATATCAGGATTATATTCTACCTCGTCGTCAACGTCCCTATCAACAGTGAGAGTTGCACAGTGCACCGGTGACACCAGTGGCTCTTGAGAAGAAGGATTCTGTGATGTGCTGGTAGCTGGCATCAGTGGCGTTTGAGTGTTCTAAGGCCCTGTCAATGGGATAACTGCCTGCATAGGTAAGCCAGGCAGAATGCATCATATCATCTCTGAAAATGACACCAGCACAACTTCAGAATCAATGATGCCCTCGACAGGGGCCGGAACTACTTGTGTCAAAGACAGACTGTGGCCCAATGATGATGGGGCATCCTACCATCCATAGCTGGTAAGGCAGTGCCTAAGCCAGACCTCAGCCACAGTGTCTCACCAATGATGGGGGGGGGCTGTAGTCATCGCCGCCGGAATGGTTGATGATGCATTAGAATTACCCTGTTTCACCAGAGACCAGAACCTCACCAGTAAAGAAGATTTTTCTTTTTCTCCATGATTATGCCTGTGGCAAGATGATAAGGAGGGCTGTGATGCTGACCATTCCCTGTTCCGGTTCTTGGACTTCAGCAGCCATTTCCTGGCCAGCGAGGTTGCAACAGATTTTGGGCCCTGTTCCTTCTCCATGGCTGTTACAGTTTTAATGAGAAGTACATTTTTTAGAGCTCTCTTGTATCATCGTCTTGCAGCCTGGTTGAAGCTCTGGTGAACCTCACAAGTCCTCACGTTGTGAGACAGGCCCAAGCAGCACACTTTAGAGCTCTCTTGCATCATCGTCTTGTAGTCTGGTTGAAGCTCTGGTAAACCTCACAAGTCCTCACGTTGTGAGACAGGCCCAAGCAGCACACTTTAGAGCTCTCTTGCATCATCATCTTGTAGTCTGGTTGAAGCTCTGGTGAACCTCACAAGTCCTCACGTTGTGAGACAGGCCCAAGCAGCACACCCACACACCTCGTGTGTGTCTTCTTCATGGATTTCATCTCCGCACTCACAATACTGAAATAAAGGGTCTTTAGATTTCGGCAACATGCAGAGCTGATGAAGCAAACTTATTTACAGTAAAATGAATAAACGGCAACAGCTAATTGACAACGTTTCCTTCAACAGGTTCGATGAAGCTGACCAGTGGGATAAGAACTGAGGAGAGATGGGCCACCCACATTTATATAAGCAGTAATGCATGACATCATCATGGGTGGCCCCAGCTATCAAAAATGTCCATCTTGTCCTAGTGCCCAGTGGCTTTAGTTCAAAAAGCTTTCTGCTGCTCCCCTCCCTCTAACCTTCCTCTCCCTATATCGATCACCCAACCCCTTCTCCCAACTCTCTTTTCCTCCCCTTCCCAATCTCTCTATTTCTCCTAAGACTGCTCCCTGCTCCTAATAACCTCTACCCTCTCTTAATGCTTTATGCCATTTCTCACATTTCTACCTCTCCCAGATTTTTAAAATCATATAACATATTGTACAGAATGTCTAATGTCTACCAAATCAAATTATGTAACTTCTTGCTGTTAATTCTGTAATCAATCTGTAATTCTTGTCTTGATGTACTGTTGTCTTGTACACCTTAATTGTTGTATATTCTACTTTTCCTGACATGGAACCTATGTAAATGAGCTTCCAGCTCACAGGTATTTCCTAGTATCAATAAATAAAATAGATAAATAAAATAAATAAGTAAAAAGGTGTGGACTAATGGAGAAGGCATCCTTGAGGAAGGTCCACAAATCACTCCACCCACCAAAAACACCTTAACTATATGAAACTTTAAATCGGACACATTGTGTCCATCAGTTCACAACTACAGTACTGTCCATAGGAAACAAATGGAAAGTCCATGGGACTCAAAACTCTGAAGCAAGAGGACAAAATGGATGCTGACTTTTGAAGTGTTAATTGACGCAGGCCGCTCAATTTCATCAGGGTCTCCAGAACCGTTGACCTGTCCCTTATCAAGGAATCTATCCACAGCTTCTGAGTCATTAAAGTCATATGATTTACCTTTCTATGAGAAGTGGAGTCTGACTGGGAAAAAAAATTTGCAGCAATGCCTTTCTTTACGAGCCTCTGCCAACATTGTAGAAGAGCTTTGAACCATGTTTGTGTACGAGAAGCTATATCAGGGAATAAGGAAACTATGATCCCCTGAAAATGCAGATTTCTGTTATCTCTAGCAGCTGCCAAAAGAACCAACCATTCCTCTGGTGATCCCAGCTCCACCAACACAGTAGAGAGACCTTACTGTCCATCTTGCTGTTATCACCAGTCTTGACAGTCAAAAGATCGTTTAATCTTGGATCTGCTCTGACCCTATATTGAATGAGTCCTGCAACAGGGATTCAAACTGCAGCTTCAGCTCCGTAGAAGAATTCTCAAACGGAAGTCCCATCTTATACACATCAGATGACTGTGGCTAATTTTCTAGCATTTCAGTTTTATTATTTAGGTATTTAGAGTCCCTAGCTTGAAGCATTACAAACTGGTCCTGCTGAGCAGCCAAATCCATAACCGTTGAATCTCTTTCTGCCAACCCCGCTTCCAATTTTTGCATGCACTGGTCCATTCCTGCAAGAGAGTCATTTGTTTAATTGACTTTATCCTCAGTTATTTATAAGATAGTGAAATTGTGATCAGTCGCTGTATCCTTTGTCGGTACTGGTAGACCCACAGTAGGCCTTGAAAGTCAAAAGTCCTCAACTGTTTTGCCTTGAGATCCAATAGCTTTATCTTTTTTTTGGGGGGAGCCCATCTCCTGGTTGCAATCATCATCATCTAAAATGCATGTAAATCTGTACATCTGACAAAGTTTTTAGCAAAAATACTGGTGAAATCTGCTAGCAAGAGTGACAATAGTGAGGAGCTCAGAGTTCATGCGTCCACTCCGGCTGCTGGCAAACTCTGCCCCCGTTAAATATTTTTTAACTTCTTTCTCATGCATCCTTTTGAAACAAAATTGAGGGATGGGGTGGGTGGACTGGGCTAATCCCAAACCACACAGATTGTTATTTTAAATTACTAAAAAAGTTATTCAATTGGTCAAGAAACTTTTCAGAGGGAGTTATTATGTCCTTGCTTGTGTTCAGTAAATCAGGAATGAACATAATCTTCCGACCCAACATTTCATTTATGTTCACCCAGAATTTTTTAAGATCATTGCGAGTTTATTTTTGCCTCATACAACAGAACTCAGCTTTGGTTTTCCCAATTCATACCAAGACTTGGCAAGAACTGCACTGCTGGGCCCAGACCAGATCGGTAAATGCATTGCACACTGTACTAATTTTGCCGGTCAGGCTTTTACTGCTCCAGTCTGGTCGGTTCTGGTGGTTCAGTTTTCACCCAGTCCTGGGCATGGATGTCAACTGGACTGCCAGAACTGGACTAGACTGGTAAAAGCAAGATCAGACTGCGCAGCATTTATAGATCTGGTCTGGTTATCTGTTTTTCACCAACACCCATTAATACTTCCATCAGTTTCTGGCTTCTCTATGGTTTGGTAATGGTGCGGAGGGTCTCTTTTCTGTTAATATTTATTCCATAATTCATCTTTTTGATGTTTCAGCTTGGCTGGACTATCCAAGGTAAATAAACTGTAATGAGAGAACAGCCAGTTTGGTCCCAATCTGTAAAATAAAGAGTGGAAGGGGCCTCTTCCAACTATAGTGGGTCGGCAGTTTAAAACGCAGAAAGCATTTTAAAATGGCTTAGTGTAAGCTGCTTTTTGTTCAAATGGAATTCAGTGAACTAAATACCTTTTAGCATACTTCAGCAGAGTGAAGCTGCTTCTGTGTTTTCCACAGAGTTTTAACCCTTTGTTGATGCTAGAACCAGAGTAAAGTAAAATAAACTACATGAGGCTTCCAGTAAAGGGTTTAAAGGTAATTATTACACATAAAGGGCTAATACCTACCTAAGCATAACTACTTTATCATGCTTTGAAACACTTCAGAAGGAAAAAGGCTAAAGCACTGACCCTCCATCACTGGCTGCTTAAAGAAGGAAGGATTCCAACTTGATGATATTCAAACAGCTTTATTGCTGGTACAAACATGAGGTAAAAATCAGTGCAAAAAACAGGTGTAAGGTGTGAGCAAAGCCGGCCCGAATGTTTAGTGCCTGCAATTGACACTTTTTCAAGGGGATATGCCCACTGGTTCCTGACCCCTCCTTATATACCTGTCCAGGTATCAGTGACCATTCTTACTGGTCTAGGAGGATCAAGTTACTAAGAATGCATATAAATGAATGATTTGAAACAGCCGGTGTATTAACAATTGAATACAGTGCTTCCTCCTTTATCCACCCAACCCTTTTATCTGCCACCCTCGCTTAACACCAGTGTCAGTGCCTGTCTCATTTTCCAGAAATGTCATGTCTCCCTTTAACTGCCACCCCCTATTATCTGCCACCTTCTTTTATCTGCCACAATTTAGGATGTACGGAGGTTGGTGGATAAAAGAGGGAACGCTGTAATTTGATTTGCATTTAGATTCCTGCTCCTTAACTGAAGCTCCCACAAATCAAGTATTGATACACTTGGGTATGAGTTCTTAATATTAGAAAACAATAATTAACGAAAGCTACAGTTCCTTTTATAAAATAGGTATCTGTATTTTTATACAGATTCAAAAATTAAATACATAGTGAACTATACAGAAAAACAGAAATATGCAAGCAGCACTATCAAGCTATGTCCAAAGTCAATTGTGTTTTAATTTCAGACTGCATATGTAGGAATCTAGAATGATACTGAACACAATGGCCTGGATATTTAGACTGGCACCAGGCAGTGGTGCAAGCCTGGGTGCAGCGCAACTGGGATGCACCGGTGCCAGGGCCAGGGCCAGGTGATATTTAATGATGATGCGCCATGGTGCAGCACCATTAAATATAGCAAGGGCAGTGCACATACTGCGCATGGCGCAGTGGCACTGCACCGGCACAAGCCATAGATAGGGAGCACAGGGATGTGCTAGTGCAAGTGCGGTTGCACTAGATGCATCACCCGTGATACTCAGAAGGGGGCATGCAAATGAGGCCATAATCTCTGCAAGGTGCAAATGGGGCCATTTGCATGTCATTATGGCCCCATTTTTATGCCTTGTGCAGGGCAGCCCGGCGACTTGAGCCTGGCACCCTGCACAGCATGACGTGTGTGGCGGGGATCCTGGGGCATCCCCCACCCGTAGCCATGAACGCAGAAATGGATAAGGAACAATTCCTGGTAGTCTAGTGTCCCCCCAAGTCTCCAATTCCCCGATACACATAAGTAAGGACCATCCCTGGTGGTCTAGTGGTTCCCCCACCCACCTGATTCCCGAGACAGGTATAAATGTCTGTCCCTGGTGGTCTAGTGGAACCCCCTCACCCATTGCCATGATCGCGGTAATCCGCAGGAAATATATATCCTGGTGATCCAGTGGCACCCCACCCCTCCCACCCACACTGAGCCCCTGCCCATCCCACTCCCCCCATCATCGGCAGGCAGCTGCAGCCACCGCATACCACCCGGCGCCCGCCGACTGACAGGGTACAGTATGGGCTGCAAGCCATTGGTCCACAGTGAACCAATGGTTTGTAGGGCATACTGTACTAGCAGTCCACTTCATTCACATATTCAGACTGTCTGGTACAGTATGCACTGCAAGCCCATCGTACCCTGTCAGTCCATGGGTGGCCAGACGGTATGAGGGTGAGTTGCAGCTGCCCACCGATGACAGGGGAGCGGTGGGGCAAGGGTTATGGTGGGTGGAGGGGGGGGTGCCACTGGATCACCAAAGCATATATTTCTAAGCAGATTACCACGATCGTGGCAATAGGTGGGGGGGTGCCACTAGACCACCAGGGATGGACATTTATACCTTTCTCGGGAATTAGGTGGATGGGGTGACCACTAGACCACCAGGGATGGTCCTTTCTTATGTGTATCAGGGAATCGGGGACTGGGGGGACCACTAGCCTACCAGGGATAGGTTTCATCTACTGGTACCACGATCGGGGAATCAGGAGGGTGGGGGGTACCGCTAGACCACCAAGGATGACATATACATTCATTTCCCAGTGATCGGGGTCTCGGGCGGGAGGGAGAGAGTGCCATGGGTGCATATGGAGGTGTTCTGGGTGGGTGGGTGGCCACACGAGCGCAGGCTGCTGTGTTGTGCCATGCAATACAGCAGCCCGCTTGTGGGTGGCCAGGATTTGTTCCTGCTGTTCAATGGTGAAACAATGAGCCCACCTATGTGGCGCAATGCAGAGTTGTGCCAGCACATGCGCCGCACATCCCGGGCTGAATATAGGGATGTGCCACATATGCATGGGCCCGCCCCCTGCATCTGCACTGCATACATTATCATTGCACCCCTGCGCATCGGGATTTGCGCTGCACCAGGCAGCCTTCGCAATATCCCACTGGGGCGCAATGCCCAGTTGCTCCAGCTCATCTCTGTTGCGCCAGGCGCAACCCCTTTGAATATCCGGCCCAATTTGTTTTATGCTTTATCTTGTAAGGATTTCCCCTAATGAAGTAACGAGAATCTCTTGAAATGTTACTTTATTATCACAGTGCTGACAGTAAAATAAAAATATTATATTGGAATGTGGTGAGTGAGTCTTCTTCCAACACTCCTCTAGATTAAATAAATTGTAAACCAAAAAAATGAAGCATAAGAATTTATTAGGATTTATAAACTCACTAAATCCTGTGGTGAACTCTTCCAAGGTAAGAAAGCCATTTCCGTCAGCATCCAGAGAGTCGAACACTTTTTCTAGTTCTTGAGGGCTAATAGACAGCTCATCTTGAAGTCTCTAAATTGAAACAACAAAAAACAAACTGTCAGTCAGGCCATGTGGTGGACAAAGTTAGTCCAGTAAAGTACATGTATGTCTGTCATCACCCGGAACACAGCATACAGTCCCCCTAACATCACCAAATCCCTTACACTTTAAAGATGCCCAATGGCATGTTCTGTGCAGCAGTTGCATCTGTGAGAATTACACTTGTCTACACCCTACTTGGGGCCAGTGCTCCTACTTGCTCCTGTCTCTCCCTCAAACCCCTCCCTGACCCCTGCACCCCCTTGGAAATTTTATGTGATACCATTTATACTAATGTGCCTTTTACCTCTGGGTTTTTATTTCTCTCTTTATTTTTTATGCCTACAATGTACTTCGCGGCACTGCTCTTCCTCCCTTTTACATGCTTCCCCCCTACACTCCTTTCTTCCTCATCTGAGGCCTTGCCTCCCTACATTAGCCCTCCTGATTTCACCCCCCTGCACACCCCTGGGCAATCTTTATTTGACACTGTTTATAGTACTGCTCCTTTTACCTCTGGGTATTTATTTCTCCATTTAGTTTTATATGCCTATATATAGGGCTGGCAGTATAGCCTAGAGGTTAGAGGAATGAGGTGTGAACAAGCTTGATACATCCAGCAAACCAGACCTGAGTTTGATTCTCACAACCTCCAGTTGCATACTGTGTGACTCTGAGCAAGTCACTTAACCGCCCAGTGCTCCCAGGTTGCCCCTGAAAACAGGCACTTGTGCCTAGTGGGCCTTACCCGGTTACCAAAGACTAAAATAAAAAAATTAAAATAAAAAAAAAATGCCTACAAAAAACTTTGCACATTATAACTGCTGCTGTTTTGCTTTATTGTAACTGCTGCTGTTTTGTTCCTTTGTACCCTTACCCCGGGTCGCACCTGGAACCAAGCTCCGGCTCAGTGTGCCTTTCCCAGTTACCAGACTTCTAAATAAATAAATCATTTTCTGTTTTCAATGGAAAACACAGGTAACAAAAATGGAATTTGGCATTTTTAAACCAGTACATAGGAGTCAATTTTTTATGAAAAAATCTGTATTTTCTCCACTTTATTGAGCAAACAACTCACTTCATCACCAGTTTTTCATGCAAACTCCTCCATTTTGAGTCACATTTTTGTACAAAACATGTTGAGTTCTCCTTAATTTGGGGGGGGAAACAGATTTTAAGATTCTGACAAACAGAACTGGTCATTTTTGAAAACAGAAAATCATTGGCCCTACCTACTTTTGCATTGAAAAAGCAAACAAACAATTCCATAAAGATAAGGCTTTTCCCTCTGAAAGCATTTGCAGCCTCATCTGGGGAGCTCTGCAGTCATCAGCAATACTGAGGAACTGCCAGCTCAGTTCTTGCAGTGCAGAAACCAGTCTAACTACAAAATAGCAGACTGAAAGGCAAATCGCGGCTAAAACTGAAATTCTTTACTGTTTTGCTTCCAAGTCTCCAAATTCAGCACAAGGTTTGAAGATGGTTTTCTCCCTGGAATAAACTTTAATTTAACGAGGGAGTCTACGAAGATTTTGTTCAAGTTTCTGGAGTACTGAAAGCCATGTAGCCTAATGCATGTACAGAGAGCCGTGAACCTGGGACCCCCTCCCCACTCAGGTTCGAATTCCATCAGCGCCACATGCATACTCACTGTCAAGTCTCTGCATTCATACTCATTTGCACATTTTGACCGGGAAAGGCACACTGAGCTGTGATACCTTGTTTACAGAGGTACACCTACTTTCACCTGTATTATTGTCAGGGTGAGTGTTGGCTAGTACTCTGGGGAAAATCAACAATCTTTAATTTTACTAATATGGTCCAGTCCTTGTCTGGAGGTATGTTTTTTACCCAGTCTTGGCTTAATGTCTCATCCAAAGGATGACACCTCAACACTGCAACATCCCCCTTAGCACTGCTGTACTACAGTGTCATCATAAGGTATTATCTCTAGTTCCTGATGTGGGACTAGAACCTATGACTTTCAAAAATTGCAACCCAGCGATGATCATGTAACTTATGTAAGCAATAAGACATGACTAGGTGTGCATTTTGCTGGCACAACACATACCTAGGGGTGTAGTAAGGCATGACACAGGTGGAGTGCCTTCAGCCCCTAGAAATGCATTGTGCCAGCACAACACTTACCTCAAAGTGTCATATGCCAGTTATAAAATGGGTTAACTGTGAAAACTGAAAACAAAACAAAACAAAAAATGCCAGCTCTTTTTAAACCAGGTATTTTGTTTGGTAAAAGTAATTAATACAAAGAAGTCTCTACCAGCTGTCAAGCATCTGTCTAACCACACATTCAAGAGAGGAAATGTTTAGGTGTGTTTACACTGCCAGAGCTGCACTGTTGCTAGCGGTGCAGAAGCATTGCACCAATGCAAATCCGGCAGTGTTAACAGCTGCCAGAGTATAGTAAGCCACTCTGTTGTGGCTCACAGCATTCCCTGTTTTGATGGGAACATGTACCAGTGCAGGCATTTATTTGGAAACATGAGCACGCTGCTCCACGTGTGCTGGTGCAGCCTCATGTCACCCCATGACAAACCTCTGACTTGCCCACAGACGCCTGTATCCCTCCCTCATTGCCCACTCTGGTGTTGCAGTAAAACAGCAGAAGAGGACTGACTAGCCCACCTAGTCTGCCTGCTTCAACTGCTGCTATGATTTTTAAATATATAACAAATCCATGTTCTGGGATGCAGAGAGGGTCAGGGACAGTTATCCATTACGCAGTCTCAACATCCTGCTGGATGCTGGGCTGTCAGAGCGGCTGGGCACTTTGACCCCTGACATGAAGTTAACTTTTTTCCCCGACATGCCAGCAGATAATAAACTCATTAACTGACAGCAGCTGCCCCCCCCCCCATGGAAGTTTACCTGAAACACCGGAAACTCAGTTGCACCAATGTAGCAGGCTCTTTTGTGAACAGAAGCAGTATTGAAGCAGATTGAGGGGGCACTGTGGAGCAGCAAACTGGCAAGACGCACTTTAGTGCAGCTCTGTGAAGCATTAAACTTTATCTTTTAAAAACCAAAATTTATTGAAGACTAACACTAAATCTAAGTACAGCAGTGGATAGCCTGAGTAAATCGGAGTCTTGGAACACCAAACTCGATAATGGGATGTAACCAGAAAGCTACAGGAGGTGGATCTAAAAATGCAGCCGTGGTCGAGCAGGCAGCAAGCTCTCTGACACCTATCGCTAATGGAGAACCCCCTTGGAGAGCACTACAGGCCTCTATGCAAGCGATCGACTTTAAGATAGAGTCGATCATCCAGAGATTTGCAGAGCAAGAATTGAAATTAGAGGCAGTCAATAAAACAGCTGAAGCCACAGAAAAAACGGCAGCTCAGGCCTTAACAACAATCTCTAAGCTCATGCAGGAAAACGCCCAACTCCGTTACAGGCTGGAGGCGTTGGAGAACTCTAACAGGGCATCGCATGTTCGAATAATCGGGATTCCAGAGGGCAGCGAGGAGGAAGATCTCATTTCATTTTTACAAGGTTGGTTACCTGCAGTCCTTCACATTCCTCAAGAACTATGAAAGGACAATTCCTCTAGGCTTTTCGGATTACACCCTGGGCTGCAGGGCCATGTGGCGAGGCACCAAGAGTGGTTCTGTTGGTCACGGCGAGTTCCCTAATCAGGGATAGTCTTTTGCAAGCGGTGAGATCATCGGGTGGGCTCGACTACAATGGAGCCACAATACATCTTTTCCCAGAACTCTCCTTCGCAACACGCACTCGTAGAAAGAAATTTGATGCAGTGCGAGCTCGACTCCGAGCCCTTGGAGTCTCTAACTCCCTTTTGATGCCAGCCCGACTACACATTTATTATGGTAGAAAGACTTACCAATATACAGACCCTCTAGAAGCAGGTAAAAAAGTCGAATTAATCTCACGGGAGTTTAAATCATCCGAAGTCCGAAATAACAGTGACTCAGACTCAGACTCAGATGTTGGGACCTGATTGAACAATATAAACTTGAGGGTTTGTTTTTTTCTCCTCTTTTCCCATTATATCAGAGCTGTAGTTCTTGCTATAGTGTTTTCTAAGATGGAAATATGACTTAAATGGTTTAAAACGTTTGGTAAAATAATGCTGCAGATTGTACTAAAAGTGCTCACTATTTTAGACATATTAAGATTATGGAGTGGGGGACATATCAACACTGAATGCTGAGTTTACTTTTTTGGGAATTTAAACATTAAGTACTCGCCCCCAAAAGCCTTAGTTTGTTGTAGCTTATTTTAGTTGTCATAATTGTATTACTACCTTATATAGTTTTACCCCCTCATCCTGAATCCAAACTGTCTAGGCTCTAAATATCCTTATTGTACATTGGATGTATTTGGTAACCTCAGATCAATACCTGACAGATGATTGTACCAAATGTACTGTTTATTGTGAAAACAATAAAAAGAAAGTTAAAAAAAAAAAGAAGCAAATTACACGGAGCAGCTTGCACTGCAACATGAAGGAAAGCGGGTAGGTAGTGTGCCCACACTTTTTATTTATCTTGGAATGCAGGAATTTAAACCTCTCCAGCGTTCTGAGTTTGGAACTGTCTGATTTTGAAAGCAGCACAAGGGAAATCACAGAGTTTGGAACTCAGTGCTTTGGCTTCTCAGAAGGAACTAGAAGGGGGACAGGATCAGATCTACAGTACAGTAGCTTCTTGTTGTTTTACATTGTTTCTTGTGGATTCTACTTGGTAGAAGGTTATTTCTTTTCTTTCTTACTACTAAGGGGCTAGCAGGGTATTGTTTGGGGCTGTTGGAATTTTGAAACCTGTTTTGGTAGCTATAAGTGGGCTCATTTGTTTGATTCACTGCGTGGCAGGCTGCATTTGTAGAGGCCTATTTCTTCTGTTTTAAAACATAATTGGTGTGATTTAACTGGATCTGTTTCTTTGAATTGGAGACATATATCTTCTAATTCCAAGCCTATTTTCATGTGTTGTTGGTGAAGCTGTTTGACTTGGAGTCCTGTTTCTTTGGGTAGCAAACCTATTTTGGGGGCTTTGAGTAGAATTGTGATTCATTGTTGCCGGCTTCACTAGCTGCAAACTTTGAGTGCAGAGTGGGGGAAGGGTGCTAATGGTCTGACCAGAGGCCTCAGCTACCTGATTGTTTCTGGAAGACTTGGGCTGGTCCCACCACCCAAACCCTCACCCCACTCACCCTTGTCCATTATTTCCTTTATACCACTTACTCAAACAGGCAAAGGATATGCACCTGTCATAGCAGAAGCAGACATCTAGGAAAGGAACAGCAGCAACTGAAGAGGTGACTGCTCTATCAGTGGAAGGGAAGTAAATGCAAATCTAGGAGCTTTCATTATTACTTCTTCGCATTGATGTTGCATTGGGGAAAGGAGGAGTAGGAGTTTGAAGAAGGTTGTGCAATGGCTACTTAAAGTCTCTTTTTGAGTGTGGATAGGAAGGATAGGAATATAAAAAGCAGTTGCTCAATATATCTAAATGTGTGCAACAAAGGGGGTAAGGGAAATTAAGAAAATGTTTTGCACTGATAGAGGAGGGAGAGGGGAGACTTGGGGGAGTGTTTGGTATCCTGCATCTGGAAGGGTGGGTGGCTGGTGGCAATGACAGCAATGGGTAGGGTGGTAGGCTGCAACAATCAGTGTGCACCAATCTTCTAAAAATTGCCTGGAGTGTGGGAGGATGTTTAGTGTGCAAACCACATAGAAAAACTTAGAAAGGAGATTGAGGGTCTCAGGAGGAACTAAGACAGGCAAGGCAGATTGGGGGTGGGTTTAGCCCAATACTGGAGGGAGGAAGAAGGGGAGATGAGGGAGGGCGATTTAAGCCAACAGTGGTGAGGAGAGGGTCAGAAGAAGGGAAGCAGAGACAAAGGGGCCCAGGCCAGGAAGAACAATTGCCGGGAAACCAGGTCAGGAAACAAAAGACAAATGGAAGGAGGAGATAGGGACTTGTGAGGGGAGGTGAAGAAGTGGCAAAAGTCATGGAGTGGAAAGGAGAGAACAGGTTACTATGCAGAGAGAGGGAGCGGGCGTTTGTGAAGGGCCTTCAGAAAATAGTTGTGCTCTGCTAGAGAGGAAGAAGGTGGAGGAGGAAATGATGAAATTAGAGGAGTAATTGATAAATGCCTGGACCAAACTGGAGCGGGGAAGTTCTGCTGGGAGAATTGCAACAGGGTAAAAGGGGAAATAATGTGCAGGAGGAAGAAGAGGAGCTGGAAATGAGAGAGGAGATGAATGGAAGCAAGCAGGGAGTAAGAGGGGAATCTTAGTGCTGGGGACTCAATACTAAGAGGAGTTAGGTGGGTAGCAAGCGAAAAGCATAGTTGCATTTGGTGAGGCCATGCCAGAATGACACTGAAAGGGTGGGACAGTCTGTTCTGAAATATGCTAGAAGGGTAGGGACAAGCCTCATTTAATTATACATCTTGGGACAAACGACCTGGCTGACAAGACAGTAGATACAGTCCAGAGGAGGTTTGAGGAACTAGCACAATTATGTGAGGGAGCAGGAAGATCAGTAACTTTTCCCGAGATACTTCCGTGCCAAAGGCAAGCACAACAAGGAAGCTGAGAATAGAGGAATTTAACGGATGGCTAAGAACCTGGTGTTGTGCTGAAGGGTATGGGCTGTTGGGGGTGGGGAGGGACCTGGGAGGACAGTAGTCTCTATGCCAAGGACAAACTACACTTGAGTAAGGAGGGAAAGAAAGTGTTGAAACAGAGGATGGAGGAGTACATAGAGGAAGTTGGGAATTTAAACTAGGAGTGGGGGGTGGCAGTTAGGGAAGAGATATGCAGAGACCACAGGTTGGGAAACCATATGAGCTTGCCTCCCATAACAGTGACAAAGGACAAATGGCAAGTACTGTTGGTGATGCTAGGAAAGGAGGGCAGGATGGGAGGGGGGGAAAGGGTGGAAGGTGGTTACCCTTAATGCTAGGAGCCTTGGGAGGAAAACTGGAGAGTTACAGGTTCTCATGGCAGAGGGAAAGGTGGACATTGCAGCCATCACGGAAACATGGGCCACCCAATACACTGACTGGGACCTGTCTGTACCAGGGTACAGGTTATTTCGTAGGGACAGGGTGATTGGGAAAGGAGGGGGGGTGGCACTATATGTGAAGGAAGGACTGAAGTGTGTAAGGGAGGAAGGGGAGGATGGTAGTACGGAGTCACTTTGGATGCAAATCCAGGATTCCAAAATAGGATTCTTAGAATGGGAGTGGTGTACAGGCCACCATCTCAGACGGAGGAGTTAGACAGGGAACTAGCGGGACAGATCAGGAGGACTCCAAGAGAAGGGTAGTGTGGTGATTGTGGGGGACTTCAACATGCCAGGAGTGGACTGGAGCACCCCAACAACCAGGAACAGAAGGGAGCAGGTACTGCTGGATGCCTTCCAGGACAGCTTCCTGCTGCAAATGGTCAGTGAACCAACCAGGTTAGGGAATACCCTTGACCTTGTGCTGGCAAATGGGGACTTTGTGAGAGAACTTACAGTGGAGCAACTGCTGTCAGGAGTGACCACCGCTCAGTATGGCTCACATTGGATATGGGCAAGGAAGGGTGGAATCTGGCACAATAGTGCTGGACTTCAGGAGGGCCAACTTTGGGAGGGTGGGGAAGTGGTAAAAGGGTACCTGGCCAGAATTCAATCTAGTATGGACACTAACCAGAGGTGGGAGCTCATAAAGCTGGGGATAGTGGAGCAGCAAGCAACTGCTGCAAAGCCCAGAGCAAGAGGCTGGGGCTAAGAAACCGATCTGGTTGAGCAAGGAGGTCATGGAAAGGTAAGGAGGAAAAGAGCTGCCTTTAGGAAGTACAAGAAAACAGGAGCGGGAGGACAGGGAGAGTACTTGACAGAATCGGAGGAGGTGAAAGGGCAGTAAGGGCAGCCAAAGCACTACGGAACTCAGGCTGGCACAAGGCATTAAGAAGGGGAGAAGGACTTCTTTAAGTACATCAGGAGAAAAGGAGCTGTAAGGACCACATAGTAAGGATTAGGAAGGAGGGGGGTTGGGTGGAAGCAGGGTCCGATGTGCGGAAGCACTAAATGAGTACTTCTGCTCAGTATTTACTAAAGAGAAGAGGGGGGTGACACCCAAGGTGGGAGAAATGGCATAAGCAGGGGGGGAAGTGGTGATAGAGGGGGAAATCATGGAGAGCAGAGTTCGAGAGGGTTTGAAGACACTGAGGGTGGACAAGGCGCCAGGCCCAGATGGCATCCACCCCAGGGTACTGAAGGAGCTGGCAGAGGTCCTTGCAGGACCTTTGGCAGACCTATTTAATGCCTCACTACATCTCGGGTGTACCCAGACTGGAGGATGGTCATGTGGTGCCCTCCACAAGAGTGACCCCAAGGATGAACCGGGAAACTACAGACCAGTGAGCTCACATCCATCGTGGGTAAGCTAATGGAGACTATCCTGAAGGAGAGGCTGGTGGCCCTCCTAGAGGCCAAAGGACTACAGGACAGCAGACAGCATGGCTTCATATGTGGCAGATCCTGCCAAACCAACCTGGTCGAGTTCTATGACTGGGTAACTAGACAACTGGACAGGGGCCATGCAGTGGATGTCCTGTATCTGGACTTCAGTAAGGCATTTGACTCAGTGCCACATGGAAGGCTGGGAAGGAAGTTAGTAGGCACAGGGGCGGGTGCAAAGCTGGTGAGATGGATAGGAAACTGGCTGCAGGGAAGGCAACAGAGGCTGGTGGTGGGTGGGGAGCTCTCACACCCAAGGGTAGTGACAAGCGGTGTTCCACAGGGGTCGGTGTTGGGACCAGTGTTGTTTGGGATATTCATTGCAGACATATCATGGGACATCAAGAGCAAGATCAGTCTGTTTGCTGATGATTCCAAGGTAGGTGCGGTGGTGGATGACCTTGGGGGGTGGCAGGGGTTGCTGGATGATCTGGCAAAGCTTGAAACCTGGTCAGACACCTGGCAACTGGGCTTTAATGCCAAAAAGTGTAAGGTGCTGCATTTTGGAATGAAGAACCCAAGGAGGAGTTACCAGCTAGGGGGAGTGCAGCTAGCCCAGACAGAGGAGGAGAAGGATCTGGGTGTGCTCATTACAGGGTCAATGAACAACTCGGCACAATGTAGGAAGGCAGCTGCAAATCTCAACAAAATGCTGGGTTGTATTGCAAGGTATATCCTCGAGAGGAGGTGATTCTGCCACTGTATGGGTCATTAGTTAAACATTACACCTGGAGCACTGCGGCAGTACTGGCATCCGTGATCTCGAAGAGGGACATTAAGTTACTGGAGGGGGGTGCGCAGAGCGACAAAGATGATCAAGGGGCTGGGGACTTATCATACGAAAGGAGGTTGAAGGAGTTGAACATGTACTCACTGGAGGAGAGGGAGACAGGGTGACATGATTGAAACCTTTAAATACATGAAAGGAATAAACAAGACGGGTACAGAGGGCTGTTCAAAGTAGGAGGAGGGCCACCAGGGGCCATGATATGAGACTGGAGCGAGGAAGGTTCATGAGGGAGATGAGGAGACACTTTTTACACAGAGGGTGGTGGCTGGGTGGAATCGTTACCTGCTGAAGTGGTATGCAGTAGAACAGTGGACTGCTTCAAACGAGGATGGGACAGGACAAGGAGAGTTAATGAAGGGAAGGGTGGAAGGGAGGGCAGCTGCAGAATAGGGGTGCTAGCTGCACATTCTGAAGCAGACTTGATAGACCCTAGGCCTTTATCTGCTAGCAAATTTCGTATGTTCTACTGGCTGAATGTTCACCCCTCCCACACAAACACGTACAACAAAGGGCCTCAGTAAAGGCGGGGATTCAGTCTGTATGTGAAGCAGGGCAAGCAGCAAAGATTTCCCTGGTACAGTAGGCAGATAAAGATGGGGGGGGGGTCATCTATGGTCAGAAAAGAAGTTACAAAAAATAAAACTTCATTGTAATTTGTGTATGTGTGTAAGGGGGAAATGTAAAGGAAAATATTGGGACTTCCGGTGACGTCACTTCTGAGATGGTGGCTTAGCTCTCGAGCTCCATATTCCCTCTGGAATTATTCCCTGCTAATCATTGCCAATTCTTGGAAATAACACAGCAACCTGATATAGGGGAGACAAACTAATATCCCGACATGGAAATCTCTAATAGATTTGTAATTCTACCACAGGAACCTACAGAATTCAAAAATGAAGCCTCGGACTCAGCCACCTCCGTTTCCTTGCAGTATGGCCTACGCACTTCTACCATCTCCAGACGGGGTGACTGCACCAAGCGCAATAATAAGCAAAACAACTCAGAAACCTCCACAATCACAGCACTGTCTATGGACTGCAAGTTAGACAAAATCAATGCAGAACTATCCGATATAAAGACAGAGGTCAGATCGTTTAAGGAAACGATTATTGAAATTAAGTCCGATATTCACAACCGGGAAACGAAGGTCACCACCAGAGGTCAGGAACAGACTTCGGCCGCATTACAGATCTCACAACTGAAATCCCAATTAAGGCAGACAACCCAAGTATGCAGACACATCGTGGAAAGGAAGAAAGATAGAGAAAATAGACAGCGACGGAACAACCTTAGAATATATTCAGTTCCAGAGGGGGCAGAAGGCAGGAATATAGGGGAATTTATAGACACTTTCTTGCACACAGCACTAGTCCTAGACACAGACTTTGTAATGGAGATCGAACGTGTCCACAGAGCCTTAGGGCCCAAACCCACTTCTTCCACAGCTCGACCCCGTTCCATAATCATACGCTTTCTTAGATACACAACTAAAGGACATATCCTACAGAAAGCCTGGGATCAGAGGAAGGTCTTTTTTGGAGCTACGCAGATCTTCTTAGACAATGACTATGCCCCATACACCATGCGAAAGAGAAGAGAATACATCCCACTTCTTCAGGTTCTTCGGCAGAATAAGTACAAATTCAGAACCCTGTATCCAGCTCAGCTAATGGTACAATTTCCAGAAGGACAGCACACTTACCGCTCAGCTACAGAGGCCTTGGCTGACTCGCAAGAATGAGGCCTAACGATACCACCAAGCACCTTCTCGACCAATATTGCACGCGGTGATCCACGGGCACTTCAGCAAACAGCACAGGACATACAGAGCAATCAGATGCAACAAAACCTGGACCTTCTCGGGAGAGTTGCTTCACGAGGCTCACAGGGGTTCTGAGACCGGCTGATAAAGTGTTGGGAGAAGATGGACTAAATCGGGTGAGTCTTACTGTACTGAGGGGGAGCAGACCGAATCGGGCGTCGGCCTCACTAGGGGCCCTGCGGGCAACCCAATACTCCTTAAGGAACAGCAGATAGGAGGTTTCTCTTCTTTGGGCCTGGCCTGGGGGGGACCCACTGCAGCCATCAGTGTGTCAGCTTGGTAACAATGAATGTTTGGGGGGGGGGGCTACCCCCAGCTATTCCAGAATTTGAAGGAAAGCATTGTCAAACTTTCCCCTAAGGATTTGGGCTTGACTGAAATATGGAATTTAGGCAGGTTCCCGTGCCGGACGCTGGCGATGGATCTTAATGAAGTATCAGAATATACTCTGAGGATGAATAACCTGATTTGGAATATAGAGAGGATGCAGAGCGGAAGGGGGATACATTGATTTTGACATGGGTGGAGGCCCGAGTCTGCCCACGGGACCCCTGGGCTTTAGGACTCCTCCAACTACCTATTTAAATTCGGTGAATGAGATCCAGCTTTGTAGTCTGCGCCTGGTCTGGGGAGCTGCCAGATAGTAAATTAAAGGTTGGATGACTTAGATTCAGAAATATACTTGAAGGGGATTGGGTTCGGCTGGGGCTGTCCTCCACCCACGCTTATCACCCCCATAATTGGGGGGGCTGACTCTGGGGAGTCCCTCCCAGGCCTGGCCAACAAACTAAGAAATAATTTGATCCTCAGGAGTGGATTAACCCCCACTGTGCAGGACTCTATCCTGGTATAGGAGTTCTGAAATGAGGTCTGGGTTTGCTGTGGGAGCCTTGGGAGGGACAGGGCACCGGCCGGTCTGTGACCCGGCCCTGGCAGGGAGACCATCTGAATCACAGACCCCTGGAGATGAGATTACACCTTAGGTCCAGCTTCTCGGGAGGGTGATTAAATTCAGATGGACATGAACCTGCCGGACTACGTATATGCAGGAGCTCTAGTGACCTCTGAAGGCGATATCGGGAGGATTGACTATATGGACTCTGTTGGGACTAGTTGCTGGGCTATTTAAGGCCCATGTTAATTATGTGTACTTTAGGGCTAACGAAATTACAAAGGAAAATCTAGGCACTAGTCATAGGTCCGAGGCATACTAATTATTATGCAAGATGATATATGGGGAGATAAAACCATATATATTCTGCAAACTGAGAGAACACACGGGAGCTTTGGTACCCTCGAGGTGCCACACCTTAGACACTACCTAATTCCCTCCCCAAATGTTTTTTTTTATTATTCCCTTTTCCAAGTTTACATATCTATTATTTTGGGTTCATACTACCCAGAGGGAACCCCCAAGCGGATACCTTCCGCAATGTCCCCTCGACATCCTTATAGGATGCACAGCATAGGTGGGCCCAAGATAGCCACCTATGACTTGAAAGTCACACTTGTACATAGTTATGGATCAGTAGAAGTTATACGTCATCCTACACCAGCGCCCCAGTTGGGACTGGAAGGAGGGAGTAAAATGTTAAAACCAGTGTGGGAGAATAACATTAGACAAGAGGTTCAGGAGATACTCCTCAGAGAGAGTTTAAAGGGGATCCGAGGGCTCACATATAACTTTCACTACTATAATAAGTAACTCATTCAGAGTGCTCTTGCACAGTGTTAATGGCTTATCAGGGCCAATCAAGAGATATAAAACTATTAAAGCACTTAAGCAATTTAAAGCAGAAATTCTACTATTACAGGAAACTCACCTTACATCCAGCGAGCACCAAAAGTTACTTAAGTTTGGTTTTAAACAAATTTTTGAGTCAGCCTACCAGAAGGGCAGACACAGGGGGGTGGTAACCCTGATTGCCAAAAATTCTGGAATGGACATTAAAGACCACTACTCAGACCCAGAGGGCAGGTTGGTATTAGTGAGGGGAGCCCTTAGAGGACAACAGTACACAATTGATAATATTTATATACCTCCGGGCAGTGATGCCTCTTGTATCCAATTATTAATGGATAAAATTCTGGAGTTCAAGCAGGGGTTGTTAATCCTCGGAGGAGATTACAATTGTCTGCTAGATCCATCCCGAGATACCTCAGCTTTAAGACCCCCCACCCAGACATCTGACCAACGTCACTGGAGAAAGTTGATTCGAGAATTGGGCCTAGTGGGCTCTTGGCGCCACTTATACCCCACAACAAGGCAATTTAGCTTTTATTCACACGCCCATAGACACTATTCTCGATTAGATTACTTCTGTATATCAAAGGAACACTTAGATCAGGTAGCTAATTCTGAGATTCATAACATAAATTTATCAGATCATGCCCCGCTCACTCTGGACTTATACACCCGAGTGGAGAGAAAAAACACATACTGGAGGCTTAATAATTCCCTATTACAAGACTCAGAATGTAAAGAGTTGATAAAGTATAAAATATCGGAGATCATAGCAGATAATTCCTCCCTACAGATATCGCCCCAATTGCTATGGGATACATTGAAAGTGGTTCTGCGAGGCCACATTATCGCCTATGCAACTCAAAAGAAACGTAGAATGGAAAGGGACTTAAAACAGCTGCAGGAAACTTTAAGCTTCCTACAATTAGCCCATATGCAGGGAGATGATTCCTTGCTAGACCAGATTACTGCTACCCAACACTCAATACAATGCCTCCTGACTACCAAAACAGAACAAGCCCTATTATGGCTTCGGCAACGTTATTATGAGGGAGGTTCCAGGGCGAGCAAAATCCCAGCCCACAGGCTCAGGAAACAGATCCAGCAAACCACAATTACAAACATTAGAGAGCCCCTTACAGGACAGTCTTGCAATACCTCTCCAACCATACTCTCTGCTTTTAAAAAATATTATGCTAAATTGTATACAGCAGACCCCTTGACAAACGAAAGAGAACAGGATGCTTTTTTTACCAATCTTAAGCTTCCCCAACTTACGGAGACATAGAAACTGTCCCTGACTGCCCAATTACTGCCACAGAAATAAAAACAGTTATCACAGCCCTTAAAAATGGTAAGAGCCCCGGCACAGATGGATATGGTGTGGAATTTTATAAGATGGCATGGGACTGGATAAAGGAACCATTAACTGAAACTATGAAAAAGAGTCACTCCGAGGCAAAATACCCCCTCTCTTGGTCTCAAGCTACAATTTTGGTTATTCTTAAACCACAAAAACCCACACACTTATGCGACTCATACAGACCAATCTCCGTTCTAATCCAAGATTATAAGATATATGCCAGTTTGCTGGCTCATCGGTTAGACGAAGTGATGCCATCATTGATCCATAGGGATCAGTCAGGTTTTATTCCAACACGACAAACAGCAGATAACATCAAAAGCACTCTTTTCCTAATAGAGCATGCTTATAATTCCCATACTCCCTTGCTGATCCTAGGTTTTGATGTCCAAAAGGCATTCAACAGGGTTCCGTGGACTTACCTTGGGAAGGCCCTCCTTAAAGCAGGCTTCCCCACTGAATTTATTAAAAATATCATGGGTATTTACAAGGACCCACAGGCGGTAGTAAAGGTTAACGGTTCATGTTCTGAGAGATTTTCTTTATCCCGGGGCACAAGGCAAGGCTGCCCACTTTCCCCACACTTATTTGCTTTGTATGTTGAACCTTTGGCCCAATACCTTAGACAACTGGAAGGATTAAGGGGATACCGGATTGGTCCCATAGAACATAAAGTGGCATTATATGCCGACGATTCATTATTATATGTCACAGAACCGGAGATATCCCTCCCGAATATAGTACAGGCCTTAATCTTGATAGAAAAGATAACAGGATACAAACTTAATACCCAAAAAACAGAGACACTGTGCATAGGGACAAGAATTTCAGCCTCACTACAGACCAAATTTAAATTTAATTAGAACTGTAAACCATTAAAATATTTAGGCATTAATATACCAGGAGATCCGAGGCAGACTTTCCCGCTGAATTACAATAATTCTTTCAATCAAATTAAAACAGATATACAAACTTGGACCCACCTCCCACTATCTTTAATTAACAGAATACAAGCTGTTCAAATGAAAGTCCTGCCCCGGGTGTTATATTTGATGCAAACAATACCCCAAAGATTTACAAAAATAGAAGAAAGAAGATGGAATAGATTAATCTCAAGTTTCATTTGGCAGGGAGGCAGACCGCGCATTTCTTTGAGCAGGTTATAGGCCCCTATGGAGTGAGGTGGTCTGGCCCTTCCCAGCTTCTCTGGTTATGCGCTGGCATCTCAGCTCACACATATGAGAGAATGGCTGAACCCTGGAGACCTGGGTCCACAATGGAGACAGACAGAACAGCTCCTTGTGACTCGAATTTTGGATAAGACTATATACCAACCGCCCCCATTTGGTCTCAGAGCCGAAGAAATCTCATTCTACACTAGGAATTATTTGAAAAATTGGGCTTTCCACCTGAGACTTTCTGAGAATAAATTTGGTGCTTGCTGGACAGGAATGCCCTGGAAGAGTATGGAATTTGGACCATCAGGGAGGGATGGGGGGTTCGGGAATTGGGAGGATAGGGGCCTATGCCATATATACCAATTCTATTTAAATGGTCAATTCAAGACATTCCCACAGCTGCAGGAGGCGTTCTCTCCCCCCCCTCGGGACTGGTTCAGGTATTTTCAAATCCGTCACTTTCATGAGTCCACTTTGGGCCTGACAGTGGATCCGAATAGGGTCCTACCCCTCCTAATCCATATATTGGTAATATTTAAAGAACAGAACCCCAGACATATGATCTCCAGACTATATCAGGCCCATAGACTAAACTATAATCATGACTTGATAAAAACTCAGAAGACTTGGGAGGCGGAACTAGGGGTCCAATTAACAGAAAAAGATTGGCTATGGATACGGAGGTGCCAGCATAGAACCACCAACTCATATAGGTGGCGTGAATTTGGCTGGAAGGTGGTTTCACGATTCTTCCACACCCGCTTAATTACAGCAAAGTTTCTCTCAGGACAGGACTCTTCCTGTTGGCGGAAATGTGGCTGTATAGAAGCCAATCATGCTCATATTTTTTGGAGCTGCAATAAGCTGACACAATTTTGGCAAGAAGTGGAACGGATCCTGGAGAATATAAACCCAGAGCTTGTTCCACTAACTCCAGCTCTAACCCTCCTGCAGCACTTTCCCTCACAATTTCAAACAAAAACCTAAGATATACCTAATCTCTATACTGTGCGTGGCTGCGAAAAAGGCCATCACAAAAAAATGGCTCAACCCCATCCCCCCTGTCAATGAAACTCTGGAAGACCTGATATATGATATATACCTGCTGGACCAGATGACTGCTAAAATACTGGGTCGTACCCCACAAATTACTAATTGCTGGTTACCTTGGTAGCTGCAGGTGATGGAACATAGACCTGATTCAGTCTCATAATACTGATAGAAATAAGTAATCTTCACTTGAGTTTCCTGGCCAACTATATCTCTGTCTAAAAATAGGGGTAACTGGATAGATCTTTAGAAAAGATACCCCTACCATCCTATACCCTATATTACTGATGGAATTTAATAACCATAGCATATCAAATGTACACTGAACCTTACTGATGAAATGGAATAATTATACTACTGTATGTATCGGTCACCATACTGTAAAATTATGTGATGTGACTCCCTACCCCTGGAACTTAATAAAAATGAAGTTACAAAAAAAAAAAGGAAAATATTGTTTAATCAGTTTGTTCTTTTTATTTTGAGGGAGGTTATTTTTAGGGCCTAGGTGATTTTTTTTGTGTGAGTAAAGGTAGCAGCCATGTTTGTAATGGCAGTCAGGAATTAAAAAAAAAGCAATTGATACTGTTAGTGTGCTGTGTCCTGATTGTCAGCCCTTTTTTACCTGTGTGTTGTGTTCTCTCAATGCGCATGTCCTAGCCAATCAGGATGCATTGTTTTCCCTACCCATTGTATAAGTAGTATTAGCACTGATCCTTAGGTGTGCACCCTATACCCTTTAGGTACACAGCTCTAATATCCTTGGGGAGTTGCCCTGATGGGGGGACTAGTGCCTGTATCTCTGTTAACCATATTTGCCTGTGACAGTGGAGAAAGGGTATTTTAACAGTCTGGGGCTGGAGTCACAATCATTTTGCTGTCTTGCATGCCAAATTCATGTGAATGCCAGTTGACATTTGCAGTTTGGGTCCAGTTCTAAATCTATGTAGTCAGTCAACCCAGAGATGCTGGGACAGCATGTCATGTTCCATGTGGGTAACACAGGCTCGCTGCATGAACCTGCCCACCCGCCTCAGGTCGCTGGAGCTCTAGATGTGCTGCAGAAGCAATGCTCTACATCTCCAGGAACGGGAGACATGATTGGCTGTTTACAGTAAGCACCTGCTGTGGTCAAAGAGAGACCTTGACATTGTGGGTAACCATGTAACGAGTACCCCCCCCCAACAGCTCAGCACATAGCAGGATGTAATACTAGTACACTGGGAGGTGGGAGAGGGAACACGTGGGGAAAAGAAAATGACTTCTGATCAGGGAGTACTTTATAGTAATGTTTGTCATGTGGTTGTTTGATTTGCATAATGACTTTGGTGCTGCAGGTACTAGTATGGTAATGTTTGTCATGTGGGTAATTGATTTGAATAATGATTTCTGTGTGCGGGTATTTGTATGGTAATTTTTGTCAGGTGGTTGTTTGATCTGTATAATGTCTTTTTGATCTGGCTGGGTTACGTGACTGTGTGATTTGCGTATTGACCTTTTCGACAGTTGTACTTCAAGGAATGCACCTTTAGGTGCTGTATATAACGAAGCCCTGTGTGATAGGACTTTGACCAGGGAAGAGGCAGAATCATTCAGATCCCATTTTATAAGGGCTGTTACAACATGGCTGTTAAAAAAAGGAAAAAAAGGCAAGAATGTGGCTGTCTGACCCACATCATTTAACTGTGCGGTGAGATCCTCTTCTACAGAAAAAAATATTTGCATGTTCAGTGCTGTTCTTTTGAACTGAAAACTAAATGTGTAATTGTGAAACACTACACATGCCACCTTTGGGGCATGAGCTTCTGTGTTTGCTGGTTTGTGAGTCACTGCAAATGCAGCTGCAAGGGTTCAAATTTGCTGCAAATCCACTGCCAGTAGTTTCGTCCTTTATGTGATTCTGACTGTTTACGTATCAACAAGGAGATGCTAGCATGCATATTCGGTTTCAGTGGTAAATCCATCTGAGTGTTATCAGCATGCTGCAAAAATATACCATTAGTGCAACATACAATACACTGTGATTTCTTTGTTTATATAACATCCATGGAAAAGTATGTCCAACTGTGTTTTGTAGGTGACTCACATAACATCACATATTCAGGTTTATCAAATGATAGCATGCAGTTAAAGTCGAATAAAATAAATAATTATTTCACCAAGAGTTAAAAGTTTAATTCATGTATTATCAGCACTCAATCACAGTTCTGATGTAGGACGGACTGGCTCCGAGGTCTCCAACTGGCTCATACAGTACGTCACTCTGCAAATCAGTATCATTGCCAGCGTGAGTCAAAGAAAATGCCACCAGCTATAGACCACTTATTGAGTGGTTATAAGTATTTGTAGAAAGGAAGAGAACCAGTTCTAAACAACCTCCCCCTGAACCTGGATGGTTGTAAACTTTAACACCACCCCCCAAAAGACTCCACATGAAAAAGTTTTAGTGCTTTGCAGAAAATCGTTTGTAGCCATGTTGATCCTTTTACTAATAAAACAGGTGACTAAAGTAGGTGATTTGATAAAGGAATAATGCCCGACAGGGTATGTGACGTGCTGGGATAACATCACACCTGGGGTGATTGGATGCAGGCCGCAGGCCGAGTGCAGCCAACCACCCCAGAAGTGACGTTATCCCAGCACGACACACACTCTGGAGGGCATTATTCCTATTATACAATGGCTTGTATGGCTTGTTGTTATACAGAATTAAAAAAAATATATTTTAAAGATGTTTTTGTTAGTGTGGAAAAATATTTTGGTTTCTTCAGAGAAAAAGAGTATAGTCATTCAACAAATGCAATGCAGTCAGTTAGAAGTTTCATAGTGAGGCTGAGACTGGACCCATGATGTTATGCTGGATAACATCACGGGTCCAACCCCAGACTGACCAATCAGAGTCCAGGAAATTTTCTTGCCATTGTGTAATACCTTTTATTAGACCAACAAGAGATGTTTGGTACACTGCTTTCAAGCTATACAGAGCCCTTCTTCAGGTGATGACAGTTTCTACAAAAAGCTTCACTTTTATAGAATGGATAGCTGGGGTGTGGCTGGGTAATAAAAGTGTGTACACCATGACCATGTTTTTTGTCCCATCTGACACTAGAAATATACTTTTTTGTACACTTTGGTACTGTTTGCTGACCCCTCCCATGCACCTGTAAATGCTGTTGCCATACATTGTTCCCTTAAACATCACCACCCCACCCCCAGAGCCTGTAATGCTGTATGACCCCCATGCTCTTGCTAAGACAATCTCAGTGGCAAATCCTTGTACAGAAGTTTTGACTCCCAAGAGTTAAGCACAGAAGGGATCCGCTGAACTTGTGTTGTGCAACGTGGAACAATGGCAGCAGCGCTGAGCCTTACAGTTGCCCCTTAAAATAAAATTGCACACCATGAAGTGCATAGATTATGTCTTTCTGCACCCATGACGAATAGTGCTGTCTACTTCTAGTAATTAACATATACACAAGGAGCCAAAACCCTAAATGACAGGAAAGTGCTTTGTCACAAGTACCTCTATGCCATGCGGTGTAACCCAGGACACATGAGGCAGTGGAAATGGGGGGGGAGGGAGCAGAGGTGACGGAGGAAATAAAAATGTACATATAGAGGCAGAATATCTCATGGAAGTGTCAGATATTTGGAAATATGAAGACTGAGGTGTTGAACAAGCCAACAATTCATAAAGCCATAACCCCAAAAGGCAAGTGACCTTTATGAGCTTGTTCGACCCTGACAGCTGATGATATTTCATGAATATCTGGGACTTACCCATCAAATGTTTTATATATTATATTAGATTAGTCTGTTTTAAGTATGCTGGTGAAGGCAACAGCATTAAAACTAGTTGGGACATGGCTGTTCGGTAAATGTTTCTAGGGGAATAATTTTCTGCTGTTTAGCTTAGGGACACCCTTTTTTTACAGGTCTGTGCTTTTTTTTCAGGGGCTGTAGTTGGAGAGGCTGTTTGGGCTGTAATGTGGATGTTCTCTGGTGTTTAGATCATTGGTATATATCTTATTAAGGTTGTAATTACATGTGTTTATTAAGGTGATTATTACATGTAAGGTAGGTACGTAAAACTTTATTTTTATACAGGAATTAACTTGTCATTTGGACAAATAGTCCAGTTTACAAGACAGTCCTGTGTTTTACGTTACTAAAATTTCAAGAATAACAATCGGGGAGAAATATGAAAAATAGCTTATACATTTATAGGATAATTAAAAGAAGTAGTACAGAAATAAGTTACACTTCACAACAAGTACCATGAACAGTTAACAATGTATACATAATGATTTAGAAACATTGGCAAGTATATTACATTGTTTATTGCATGTATTATTAAAGGTTGTAATAAGGTAATGTGTAGTAGGTTTATGAGGCACTAATGTGTTATTAAGGTGTTAATAACACATTAACACAGTGGTCCGAAGTATATCTGATATCGAATATGGGGAGATATACTATATTCTTATATAGTTACTCAGATATGGGGAAATACAGATATATAGGCCTTTCTCCTACCTTCCGATTTCCAACTCTACAGATCCCTCAGAAACACCTGCACCAAGGCCATCAGAAAAGCCAAATCAATCATAGAATCACAGAAGCTTGTTGGCAGGAAAGGACCACATGGGCCCATCAAGTCTGCCCCATTTTAATCAAGCTACTTCAAGTCTGAGCTTCAGGCTAGTTCAGGCTCTCCAGCCAACTTCTGGCAGACGCTCCGCAACCTTATTGCCCCACCCTCTGCTCATGTCCCTCAAACCCTAAAAATAGAGGGTGTGGCAGTCACTAGCCCTGTCTCTATTGCTGAGGCTTTCAACAAATTCTTTACCACCTGTGCCCTCCCTGATCATCCCTCCCCCCCTCCTCTGACCTTCCCCATCGCAGGGGGACATGATTTCTCTTCCCCCATTTCCCCCCCAAGAGGTATACAAGGCACTAATGTCTTTAAACCTTGCAAAACACAGTCCTGATGATCTCCATCCAAAGCTTCTCCGCATCTCCACCCCTGCAATTGCAGCCCCCCTTGCTCATCTTCTAAACCTCTCCCTCTCCACCAGCTCTGTCCCCTCAGCTTGGAAAACAGCCAAAGTCCTCCCAATACACAAAGGTGGTGACCCCACCTTACCCAGCAACTACAGACCCATATCACTCCTCCCTGCCTTTGCCAAGCTCCAGGAATCCCTTATCTACTCCAGGATCTTGGAACACCTAACTGCCAGCAACACTCTCTCCCTACCAATCCAGCTTCAGGAAACAGTACTCCACAGTCTCCTCCCTGCTCCGTGTAACTGATGCAGTCCAATCAGCCATGGATAAAGGCCTAGTCACTGGAGCCATCTTTGTGGACCTGGCAAAGGGCCTTTGACTCCGTCTCACATACCCTTCTTGTACAGAAACTTCACTCTCTTGGGCTGGCCCCTACAGCCACAGACTGGTTCAATCTGTATCTCCAACACAGACAGCAATCCATACTTGTTGGATCTTCCCTTTCCTCCCCCCCTTCCCTATCTTAGCTGGAGTCTCCCAGGGCTCCATCCTGGGTCCCGTTCTATTCTCAATATTCATTAATGACCTCCCCTCTGTCTGCTCCCCCTCCAATATCCACATGTACGCAGACAACACCATGCTATTCTACTCCAGCCCATCTGCTGCAGATGTCACTGTTCCCCTCCAGAGGAATTTCAACAAAGTGCAGTCCTGGTTCTCCCAAAACCAACTAAAACTTAATTCCAGTAAGACAGTTTCAATGCTCTTTGGAGCCATGCTAAAACGGTCCAAATCTTTACACCCCCCCCAACAGCTTCACCACCCTCAACAGTTCATCCCTCCAGTCTGTCAATTTAATCAAATACCTAGGGGTCTGGTTGGATTGCAGCTTCAACTTCTCAACCCACATTGATTACATTTGCTCCAAACTCCATCCCAAACTAGGTGCCCTTTATTGCCTCAAAGATTGCCTTCCTTTGGCCACCAGGCGTGACTTAGTCACTAAAATCATTCTCCTTATTATTGACTACGCTGATACTGTTCACTGCTCTGCTCCTGCTATGTCACTAGCCAGACTGGATACCCTACTGAATTCTTTCTTCCTTTTCGCCACCTCCTCCCCCCCCTCACTCACTGCTGTTTCTTAAACTCCTCTCTCTCTCCCTTATGCCCCTTCAAACAAGGCTACTGTTACATAGCCTCTCCTTCATCGGCAAATTCTGGTTTGGGACCCTCCCCTCTTACCTAAACTCCTGTATCTCTCCAGTTAGACCTTCAGAGTACTCCTTTCACTCTAGAGATTCTCATATGTTTTCCTTCCCGTTCCCCTGCTCATGCTCGGACCAGGCTTTCTCTTACCGCCTCCCCACCTCTGGAACAAACTCCCTTGGACCTCCAGCCATGCCTCTACATTCTCTGCCCTCAAACCCCAGCTCTGGGCCACCATCACATCCCCATGCACATGTTCCTCCTCACATTCTACAATCTCCCCTCCCTTCCCCTCCCAACTCCCTCCCCCCATTGCTTAGCACCCCCAATCAACTTAAGGGTTCTCCAGTTCTTTTGACCTTTTACTCCATGTTTCTGCTTCTCCTTGGTAGTCCACCTCTGCCTCTTCCTCCTTCGCCTCAGAGCACAGTGTCCCTATTCCTTACCATATTGTTATGACATGTGAATATTGCAACTGCACTTTCTTAACCCTATTGCTATGACATGCTAATATTGTAACTTCACTTACAATGTAACAATAGTAATACTTTGTACAAAAGTTTGTTCCTCTTTATTTCAACTTTTGTTGATGCACTTAATTGTATACTGCTTCTTTACCATGCATGCTCCCCCCTCCCCAATGTCTGTGTATTTCGTTCTCCCTGGGTCACACCTGGAAACGAGCCTTGGCTCAGTGTGTCGTTCCCGGTTATCAACTTTTAAATAAATAAATAGATATATAGCTATGCAGGCTACACAGGCATGCTGCACAAACATACATTCTCATATAAATGCCGTTATAAATGTATTTACTTACATATTACTGAAACTATAGTAATGTATAAGGCACAATAAAAAACAAATTGTGAATATAAGAGATTGCCTACTTTGTACTAGAGCTTTGAAATACACAAGCACAATTTGCATGTAATCACCATGTAATTAGCATGAGTCTTCATCACTGAGTGGGGGCTTTGATTTGAAATAAAACTGATGCCCGGACTGTGGTGAATGGAGACCTCTGTAGCACCTTCCAGACTCAGACATCAGGAGATGTCTGAACACAAAGAGGGGGGGCACAAGAGGGAGTAGAAAGGCTCAGGCTCTCAGTTCTGCAGAGCCAAAGTGTGATTCCATCTTTCTGTTTATCAACACAGCACAAAATGCTGGAATTATTCTAGCTGCTTAACAAAAGGTTAGACTTCTTTTGTGCAGATTTAGGGGGCGTTTTCTGTTTGAGCAAAATTGGTGATCTTTAAAAGTCAATATTCTCCTTTCAGTTGATAAAAGCTGGGAGATATTACAAAGAACAGTGGATGAATAACATACAACATTCATTTTTTGTGTCCTTCCTCTAAGGCCTATTCTAGTTTTAAGAGTTTCACAAAAGCAACACAGCTACACACACAAAGACTTGATAAAGTCATCTTTGTGTATCAGTCAGCCAGGACAGTGAGAAATGGGTCGATGCTGAATCCATATTGAACAACTCAATTGTTAGAAACAACAACCAATAAAAAGAATACTGAATACTGAGAAACAATAACACTTCTAGAATAATGGTACTGCAGTACTAAAGAACTAAACTCAGCGGCAATGTTTCAATAGAGGCACCTTGACTTAGTTCTGCCACATAATATTCCCTTAATACAAGACAGTTTACATCTGCGTTTCCCTTTTTGGTTTTCAAGAGTAAAGGCATTTCAACAAAAGAAAGCTTACTGCTCTGTTTTTTTTTTTCAATTTCAATTACCCTCATGCCTAAGAGGGTCAGAGGAACTGGTTGTAAAAACCTCGGCAGTACTAGACAGAGAACGGAACAACTCCAGGAGAGGACTATGCTTGCTCATTAAAAGAGATGACTACATCCATACCACCCGCAGCAATAAATCAACACTGCGATATGATGCATCGAATCTTCGTTTCTCACCCATTATGATGGAGAGTGGAAGGGCCGGTACCAAATTATAAAGCTCCTTAGCATCTGGGATAACTTAGCGAGTGATGGAAAACAAAAACAGAATATTTTTAAGTAAAGATAACACCTTTATTAAGCTAATGAAAAGTTAAAGATTTTGAAGCTTATAGTACTGCCTCTTCTTAAAGTTTGTTAAATAATGTAGACTGAAGCACCTTATGTGTAACCTGCCTAAAGATGAGGCAGTACTGTAAGCCTAGAAAGCTTGTACCTTTAGTAAAGGTGGTATCTTTACTTGGCAAAATGATTCTCATTTTGTTTCCTTTGCCTTTGCGTGGGTTAATATGACACAACCCGTCAGTGATGGGACACACTTACAACCTTAGTAGGCATAAAGAAGAGCCAATACCTCCAGGAGAACTTTGACAAGCAGTACATTTGATCACGAGTCAGCTTATATATCTGCATTTGCTGCCTGTGACTGCTATCAGGTTATCCTGCACTGAACCACCTGTGACCAACACTTTTCTCGTGCTGGTAAGGGGCTCAGCCATGAGCTGACAGTCAGGGGAGTATCCGGAGGGGCGGAGCTACTAGTCTAAAAGGCCCCTGCTGCCTCCACAGCACCGCTGCCTGCACCACTTGGAGAACATGTTAAGAAACTGCTGCATATTTTCTACCCATTTTATAGCCTAATGTAATACTATACTCAAAGTTTAATTTTTTAAACTCTGCAATGTTACTCTGCAACCCACCTAGATAAAGTAAATGTTTTCAGTCCTTCAGCTGTGAGATAAGAGTAATTTGCAAATCTAGGGTTTGACTAGAGCTGTGTAATATTATTAGGTGCTTGAAACTGCTGAACTTACTGAGGTATTAATACTGTTTCTTTCTTATAGACCAACTTTATTATTGCTTGAGCCTGTCTCACACCACAGTGACACCCAGTTTACATCTTCTCTTAGCAAAACTACACCCAGTAAACGAGGGGGCCACCGGGGCAAGAGGTGGAACTGTGGTTATGGGAGGCAGACTGATAGCAATATATAGGTTTTTGATGCTGGTCTATTTTAAATATTTTATTTTATTTTGGATTAGATTTGTTAGTTAAGGTAAAGATGAACAGTATTTTCTTTTTGTTATCAGGTTGGTTACGTTTTCTGCATATGGGATACACTATCTGCTTGACAATGATATACAAACTTAACAGCAGTAGATGTAGTGGTCACCTTGCTGCGAGTGAAAATGCCAAAATTACTAAAGTATGGGGAAAAAAACAGTGCGGTAACTTACAGGGGAGAGGTATTTCTCTTACAAAATTTAATTCTCAATTGGTGTCATTATAACTGTATTAAAATCAAATATTCTAAACCAAGAGGGCTTGATTTTCAAAACCCCCCAAAATTGATGCAAGGTATCTGCATCAAACAGAAGCGATGCAAGGGTACATCTAGCAGTAAACATTGTGGCAATCCTGATTTTCAAATGCAGGCTGCATCAGCATCAAGTGCCCTTGTGCCAGACAGGTGCCCTGTGCCAGCCCTGCTTCCAACACAGGGTGAAGCCATGGCGGAGGGGGCCATGTGCCACGACGCTGCTGCCATATCCCCTAATGTGGGGTTTCAATGGCCCCCAAAGTCGGTATGACCTGGTCGGAGTTAGACCACCCCAGAGCTGCTCTAATGGACCCTCAGCAATGGGGCAATGGTGCAGAGGGGACAAAGAGGCAGACAACTGAATTGGGGGGGCTCTGGAGGGCCAGCAGCACACTGCCACACAGCCTAGCCACAGGAAAACAGGCAGCAATAGTCTCTGGTGCCACCTTTGTCAGCACTGTCCTCGGGTGCCCCACCATGGTGCAGGCCATGATGATGCCCACCCCCCAAGATAGCCTACCCTACCTGTCCTTCCCCTATGGCCATGTCAACCCCACCATGCACCTGACCTGTGGCAGTACCACAGCCTCTAACACCCTCCTGGGCACACAACCAATGGGCTCTGGCCCTCAGAAGACTGCCTCATGACTGTCCCGCAACCTGTGACATTCTCTTCCTGTGTGCCATTTATTTGATGCATGGGATGGCTTGTGGCAACCTAGGGAACTTTGGTGCTGGGACCCCGGTTCTACTAAAATCTGGTGCATGGTCCCTGAAGCACCTAACTTTGCTGCATGTATGGGTTCAGTGCACAGTGTGCCGATCTAAGGGGCATTTTAAAATCAGCCCCTGAGTGTTTTAAAGTATCAGAAATTATACCAGTTTTACTTAACAAGGAGACTGTTGACACTGATGCTGTTATTGTTAAGTGGTGACACATTTTGGGAATTTATTTATTTATTAGTTTTTGATAACCAGGTAAGTGAGCTAGGCTACAAACCTGCCTATTTTCAGGCACGATCTGGAAGAGTACAAACTTGAATATAACAGTAATGACAACAGAAGGGTGCAAAACAAACATTTAGGAACACTGATTACAGTCAGGGCTACAATAAATCAGTAGTAGAATATACAGAAATTAATATACATGCACAGATAATAGTGATAATAATTACAATAATTTAGTGTAGGATATACTTATGGAGTAACACACTAGTACCAGACATCTAGCCTAGCTGAGGAGAAAAAAGCAAAAGGAAATGCACAAATAGGCAAAGTCACATAAGTTAGACATTTACAGCTAATAGCATGATGACCACTGGTGACGACTCCTTTGTTACATGCAGTCGCAGTTTCCCAGAGCATAGAGGTGAGAAAACAGCGAATGCTTAAAAGAAAGGTGGGAAGAGGAGTTCTTAACATGAGGGGGGGAGTGAGTTCCAGAACCTAGGAGAAAAATAGGCAAAAGCTTGTTCACCCATTTTAGTTGCGCAGGGCTGAACGGTCAGCATTGGGACAGAGGCGGACCTAAGGGCACGGGAGTGAGAGACTGGGTAAGCATATCACCCAGAGTGGCCAGATGAGGTGTTCTGGTAAGGGAGTCAATGAAACACCCTACCCACAAATGATGGAGGACATTGGGAGACAACCAGTTTAAGGCAGCATAGAGTAGGCAGTGATAAGTTAGGCGAGGAGCTGATAAGGCGAATCTACAGATATTGTTGTAAGAAGTGTCCCACTTCACATGAGAGAGTACAGGGAGGCCATAAAGGAGTTGAGGGAGTAGAACGCCTCTAGCTACAGAGATCCTGGCTGCAGGGGTGAGTGAGTGGTGCACTCGATAGGCCACGTCAATTTTAGCATTGACTGATCGACATACTTCATTGACATGAGACGCAAAATCAAGAGCCAGGTCAAGCATAACCCCGAGGTATTTGTAAGTTAAGGAGTTAGCGACAGCAGTGCCATCACAACAGTGGACCAGAAGCTTTGGGGACACAGTGGGCACTTTCTTAGAGGACCCAAAAAACATGGCCTGGGTCTTACCTATGTTTAGGATTTGATGGTTAGCCGAAAACCAGGACTGTAGGGACTGAAAGTCATGAGAAAGATTTTGATTTATGTCCACAATCAACTTGGAGGCAGAATAAAGCACTAGATCATAGGTGTATATGAGTATGCTGCTGTGAGGAGAAGGAATAGGGATGTCATCTAGGAAGAGAGAAAAAAGTAGCGAACCTAGTATAGAACCCTGGGGAACACCACAGGTGACAGGGACGGGGGAGGAGAGAACCTTACAGAAGGAGACAGCCATAGAGCGATTATCCAGATAGCTACCGAACCAGGATAGGGTAGAGTTGGAGGCACCTAGAGCTTGCAGCCTAGCTAGTAGAAGTGGGTGATGATTGATGAACCATGTCAGATGCTTTAGAGAGGTCAATAAACACAGCTCCAGTGAGTAAGCCCTTGTCCATGTTACCTTTGACATCACTTGTAAACTGGGTCAGGGCAGTGGTTGTGCTGTGCCCAGCTCTAAAGCCATGTTGGATAGGGGATTGAAGACTGAAATTGAGAAGGTACTCAGAGATCTGACGATGGACTAGTTTCTTGAGCAGCTTGCTGAGCACGGGGAGAAGTGAGATGGGTGGTAGTTGGACAGGATTTTGGCGTCCTCTTTTTTAAATACATGTATATTTCTGGCCATTTTCCAAACTGAGGGGACTGAGGCAGAACAGACAGAGAGGCTGGAGAGCCTGGTTATGGGCGCTGCAAGCCAAGCAGCAAACTGTCTAAGAATTCCAGGATGAATACCATCAGGGCCTGTGCTACCACTAGCAGGAATAGTATTGAGTAGCTTTAGGACATCCTGGCACGTGACCAGTGCCAGCTCAAGAGTAGGGAAAGCAGGGGCAGACGGGAATGTGGCAACCCGAGCACTGAGGAACGAGGAGGGGCTAGGGGTTGGAAGAGTGGAAAAGAGGGAGCTGAAGGCATTAGCAATGGTGAGTGGGTGGTTACAGTGGGAATCAATTTTATACATATCATTTGGGGTCAGAGGCTTATTGTTCCCCAGGATTTCCTTGATTTGAGACCAGTACCATTTTGGGTTGGAGGCTGAGGAGTTAAGGAGATTCCTGTAGTATTTACTTTTTGCCAGGCGAATCTCCTTTTTGCAGGTGTTCTGTAATGCTCTGTAGGCTTCAAAGTCAGTTAGCAGACAAGAGAACTTCCAAGTTAACCAAAGTTTATCCCTATGCTTCAGAAGATGGAGAAGGGGATGCTTGAGCCATTTGGTGACTTTGCCTTTTACCCTTCTCGTGGTGACCGAAATGTGTTTGTTTTGCAATGAGAGCAGGGAAGAGGTGAAGTAGCCCATTGCAATGTCAATATCATCTGTACAGTAGAGGGGAGACCAGTCAGCTAGGTTTAGATCATGAAGGAACGCAACCATATTAAGATTAGAGAGGTTGGAAAAAGTTAATACTTTTGAGGGGAAGGAGGAGGGGTGGTGTCCCAAATGCAGTAAATAGAGCAATGATCACTTATGGTGTCCGGGAGCATTCCAGCAGAGGAGAAGAACTCCTTCCTATTTGTCAGGATCCAGTCTAAAAAAGTGTTGCAGGCACCTCGGTGAGTGATCCTAGTGGGATCCTGAATTAGCTGAGTGAGACTAGCCTTGCTTGTCAGAGAAGATAGGAGGGAGGAGCAAGGCCCAGCCCAGTCGAGGTTAAAGTCACCCAAGCAGATTATATAATTTTTCCCAGTCACAGCTAACAAATATTTCAGGAACTCATCGAGACCCTGCCTGGAGTTTCTGGGAGGTATGTATACGCAGAAAATATGGAGTTTTTTGATGCCCCCGAGCAGTAGCAAGGATCAAAGAACCTCACAGTTGGCTAGAGGGGGATCATGTATTTTTAGTTAAGTTTAGGTGAGCCTTGTAGTAAAGTGCCAGGCCCCCGCCTCTTTTGGCACTACAGCGATCCTTGTTTCACAGCTGAATGTAAAGGGAACAAAATGTATTCATCTGAATGTTAGAAGCTTAATGTCTCACAGAGGTGAAATAAAGGTTTGGGTGGAATTGGAAAAAATTCATATACTTGCTCTGAAACATGGTTAAGAAAATCAATTTCAGACTATCAGGTTTGCCCCTTTCAAAACGATTGCCAGAAGGGTGAAGGAGGGGGAGCAGCTATTTATGTGAAAGGAAAAGTATCCAGTAGAGTGGGCAGAGACAGAGTCAGGTAATCCCACTGAAAATATTACCATTTGACTTAAACTAGGTAATGATAAAGTAAAAGAGATTTTTTTCTCGTGTGTATTTACTGCCTACATCAGCTAAAACAGATTTATTAATAACAGAAAAATTAGCAGCTTTAAATAAAATGAAGGAAAAGCAGATAGTAGGTGTTTTTAACACAGATTGGGCAACTTTGAGTAAGAATGATAAATTAAACAGTATATTAATGGCTAATGGTTTTAATCAGATAGTCGATGAACAAACTCGAGAAAACTATAAAACAGGAGGGGGCTTTATTATTGACTGGGTGTTAATAAGTAGGACACATTTCTTAACCAACTCTGGGGTGCTGACAGGCTTCATATCAGATCACTGTAGTTAGGAAGAAGAGAACAAGAAAAAGAAAGCAAAGTTACAATAAAAGAAGGTATTTCAAAAATCTAACTGATGAAGTACTTACAAAAGAAGTTTCCACTCTGGTCACCACTTTATGGTATGAGCCAAATTGAAGAGGCTGTGACTTTTTCCATCAAAATAAATTTGTGAAGGCAGAGCATTCAAGAACTCAAATCAGCTTGGTAAATACAAAATACAAACTAGAAACAAAGGACAGTCATAAAAGCAGGCTTTAAATATTTATTCAGCCGTAAAGAGTTGTGATTGCAACCCTGATGCTTCAACTCTAACACTAGTCTTCTTTAGGGGGAGTCCCCTGAAGAAAACTCGTGTCAGGGTTGAATTACCAGGGTTGCAGCCACCACTCATAGAAACATAGATTTTGATGGCAGATAAGGACTGCCTGGCCCACCTAGTCTGCTCATTTCCCTACCTACTTAAACTCCAGATCCTTCATGATCAGCAGCTTACCCTCTCTTTCCTGTCACTAGGGTTGTCTTCAGTCTATTCCATGTATTCTTCAACTCACCACTCATTTTAGCCTCTTCCACCTCCGCTGGGAGGCTGTTCCATGCATCCACCACCCTTTCTGTGCAAAAATAGTACCTCACATTACCCCTGGGTCTCCCTCTCAGCCTCATATTGTGACCCCTTGTTCTTGCACATCTCTTTTTTGAAAGATGCTGCCCTCCTGAACCTTGCTGTTTCCCCTGAGGTACTTGAATGTCTTTATTATCATTATAATAATAATAATACATTTTATTTAAGTACAATTCATTAATATCAAAGTGTTGTACAAAACTCTAAAATATTTGTATAAAATAGAAAATATAAAACTTAGTAAAATATTCATACAATATACAGAATCAAATAATCAAAATCAGAGCTCAGGAAAAGCACATAAAAACAGATGGGTTTTTAAACCTGTTTTAATCATATCCTCCCTATCCCTCCTTTCCTCCAGGGTATACATATTGAGGTCTTTCAGTCTTTCCTCATATGTTTTCTGGTGCATTCCTTACTACAGAAAACACAATTGGCCAGTCACTGTACAGATCTACCATTCCCTTATTCAACCATAACCAGACAGTGGACTGAGCAATGGGACTGAATGCTTATGCCAGAATTCTGATTAATCACTACTCAGAAAGCTGCTAACAGTCAACATTCCATCACTCATCTTCACTAAGGAAAAACTGTAGGAGAAACCTCTCATTTCCAGAGCCTTACAGAAGAAGAGAAATCTACTATTCTTAAAGAACATAGTAGAACAGCTCAGTGGTGCTTAGAGTTGAGGCACTGGATGCCACACCTCGTGCCATGCTGGCACCTGTGTTCAGAGGTGAGCTCGGGCTGCAGTGGGGTCGGCGGGGGGGGAGGGATGGGAGAGGATTGCAGTGGTCACTGGGCTGCTCTCCTCTCCCAGATCAGGGAAGTTAGCCACTTTGCTGTGGACTGACACCAAGTGGAGGCTGGATGTCGGATCAAGGGAGGTCTGGAGGACTTACGTTAGCATCAGGGTTACAACCACAACTCTTTATGGCTGAATACATATTTAAAACATACTTTAAAGAATACTTTTATGGCTCTCCTTTGTTTCTAGTTTTTATTTTGTATTTACCAAGTTTATTTGGGTTCTTGGGTACTCTGCCCAGTCAGATTTGTTTCTCTTGATTATTTGCAGTTAGTACCCACCTCATTGCCCTCTAGCTTGTGGCTATCTGTTTTATATGACTTTTTTAATCAAAAGACAAGAACCCCAGAGCAAAAGCCCTGAGGCAAGGGTTACCCTGGACACGTGCTGGCCATACAGCCAAAAGAGGCTCTGGAGTTCTTGTTTTTTGTAGTGCTTCTCTTTTGTGGGCTCCCCATGACCCAAACAAGTAAGACCCTCCCTCCTAAGGCTGGCTCCTTCTCCATGGGCTGAGATACAGATATGGCACACTGATCAGTCCTAACAAGGATGAAACACGTGTCTGTGTCTGCTGTTCTCAGCCTTTGCTGGTTGTGTTGTGAGGCCTTCCAGCACCATGCAGTTCCACTTAAAGTTGATCCAGTCCAAATTCCTCCATGGGGATTTGCATATGCTTCCCATGATGCTTTTCGTTATTGGGGTATGTGCAATTTTGTTTTCTTATTAATCAAAGTCTGATAAAAATTGTTGATAAGTATGTGTCTATAAAAAGATAAAAAGTACAGACCAAACATTCACAGTGGTTAAATATGAACTTAATTGAATTCATGAAAATAAGGGACAGGCTTTGGGAGCAATATAAAGAAAAACAATTTAAAAAGTGATTTAAATGTCTACCGCAGATATAGAAATTGCTGTAAAGCGGAAATAAAAAAATAAATCTAAGCAAAAATACTTCAAAGATAGACAATCAAAAGACTTACTAATTCACAGAAATTTCTGGGACTCATTTAGTGAATTTTATCAGCCAATCAATCAGATAGGAACTGATAACATAAGAAATGGTGAGGATGTGATAAGTGATGGCTTGAGACTAGCTGAAACATTTAATTAGTTTTTTACTAACATGTCAGACTACAAAACTAAGATAGACCAGGTTTATGTTGATAGAAACATAGAAACATAGAATTTGACGGCAGATAAGGACCGCTTGGCCCACCTAGTCTGCCCATTTTCCTACCTAACAGATAAGCTGCAGATCCTAGTTAATCAACAGCTTACTTCCTCTTACCCACCCCTAGGACTGCCTTATGCCTGTCCCATGCATTCTTGAAGTCCCCCACTGTTCTTGACTCCACGACCTCCTCAGGGAGGCTGTTCCATCCATCCACAATCCTCTCGATGAAAAAATACTTCCTCCATTACCCCTGGGCCGTCCCCCCTCTATCTTCAAATTGTGCCCCCTTGTTCTTGCACATCTCTTTTCTGGAAGATGCTATCCTCTTGGACTTTGTTAATTCCTTGAGGTACTTGAAGTTTCTATCATGTCCTCTGTCTCCTTCTTTCCTCAAGAGTATACATATTAAGCTCCTTTAGTCTTTCTTCGTATGTCTTCTGGTGCAGACCCTGCACCATTTGGTTACCCTCCTCTGGACAGCCTCCACTCTGTCTATGTCTTTCGGAGATGGGGTCTCCAGAACTGCACACAGTACTCCAGATGGGGTCTCACCAACTGTCTGTACAGAGGATAACAACTTCCTGTTTTCTACTATTGATGCCTCTTCCTATGCATCCAGTATCCCTCAGCCTTCCTTACTGCCTTCTCACATTGCTTGCCCACCTTTAGGTCATCTGATATAATTACCCCAGGTCCCTTTCTATTTTTACTGTTGTCAGTATCTCACCCCCATTGTGTATGCTTCCCTGGGTTTTGTTTCCCATGTGCATTATCTTGCACTTCTTTGCATTAAATCTGAGCTGCCATACATTTGACCATTCCTCCAACTTTGCCAAGTCCTTCTCATCCTTTCCACTCCATCCTGTGTATCAACCCTGTTGCAGATCTTTGTGTCATCTGCAAAGAGACATACTTTTCCTTCCAGTTCCTCTGCAATGTCACTTATAAAGACATTAAAAAGGACCGGTCCCAGTACTGAACCCTGCGGTACCCCACTAGTAACCCTCCTTTCTTCACTGTGTACTCCATTTACTATTACCCTTTGTGTCCTGCTGTCTAGCCAATTTTTTATCCAGGCTACCACCTTGGGACCCATTCCAAGGCTAGCTATCTTGTGTATTAATCTTTTGTGGGGGACTGTATCAAATGCCTTGCTAAAATCTAGGTAGGCCATGTCCACAGCACCTCCCTGATCTACTACTTTGGTCACCCAGTCAAAGAAATCTATTAGATTCATCTGCCGCGACCTTCCATCGTGAATCCATGTTGCCTCGGGTCCTGTGCCCCAATGGCCTCTAGGTACTCAACAATTCTTTCCTTCAGAAGTGATTCCATCATTTTCCCTACCACTGAGGTCAAACTAACTGGTCTGTAGTTTTCTGCCTCTGTCCTGCTCCCACTTTTGTGAAGAGGAATTACATCTGCCCTCCTCCAGTCCTTGGGTACCACCCCATCCTCCCATGATTTGTTAAAGAGAGTAGTCAGCGATGTCACTAGTTTTACCCTTAGTTCTTTTAGAATTCTTGGGTGAATCCCATCAGGCCCCATTGCTTTGTCCACCTTCAATTTTATTAGTTCTTTCAGAACCCTTTCTTCTGTAAATGGACTGGTATTGACCCCGTCTTCAGAGTATTTCTCTTGTTTGGTTTAGGTAACTCTCCCTCCTCTTCCTTTGTGAATACTGAGCAGAAATAATGGTTCAGTAACCCTGCTTTTCACTGTCACCCTCTACCCAGATTCCCTCCTTTATTAAGCTTCAGTTTCCCTCCTTTGGTCTTTCTTGCTCCCTAATGTACCTATAAAGGTCTTATCCCCCTTCTTAACAGAATTGGCTATCCTTTCTTCGGTTTGGGCCTTTGCTATTCTGACTACCTTCCCAGCCTCTTTCTGCTTTAACTGATAAAGTTCTCTGTCCTGCTCCTTCTGTGTTTCCTTATATTTCCTGAATGCTGCCCTTTTTGCCTTAACCTTCCCTGCCACCTCTTTTGTGAACCATAGCGGTTTTTCCCTTCATTGTGGTTTATTGATTTTTTTTACGCAGAGGCTTGTTGCCTCTGTGATGGCTGTTTTGATCACTCCCCATTGTTCCTCCACCCCTCCTTCTTGCCTGTTTGCTAGTGTTTTTCTGAGGCACTCTCTCATTTTCCCCAAAGTCAGCCCTCCTAAAGTCTAGTACTCTTGCTTTTGTATGGCTTGATTGTATGGCTGTGTTTATCGTGAACCACACTGTTTGGTGGTCACTTGTTCCCCAGATAGCTACCACTTCTAAATCTGAGATTCTTTCTCCATCCCCATTTAAAGTACCAGGTCTAAGATTGCTCCCTCGAGTCGGTTCCAATACTAGCTGTCTGAGACATGCCCCTTAGGCATCAGAATGACCCTGCTCTTGGATGTGTCTGCAGCAAAGGTGCTCAGTTAACATCTGGCATATTCAGGTCTCCCATCAACAATATCTCCCCTTTTTCTGCCATTCTAAGAAAGCCTTCTATCATTTCTTGTCCATTCCCTCCCTGATATGGGGGTCTGTACACCAACCCATCACAGTTGTGGTGCCATTTCCTGTCTCCAGGGTGACCCAAAGTGCCTCATCTGCTCCCTGTTTACTCTTTAGTTCTGTTGCTTTGATCCCTTCCTTTACATGAGAGCTACTCCTCCTCCTCTTTTACCTCCCTATCCCTCCTGTAGATTGTGTATCCTGGTATGTTGACATCCCAGTCATGGTTCTCCGTGTACCATGTTTCTGTGACTGCCACAATATCCAGGCAACCCTCTTCCATCAAGGCCACTAGTTCAGGGAGCTTGTTACACAGACTATGGGCATTGGTACTCATCACCCTCCACTTTTTGATAGCCGTACCCCTTTTAGCCCCATTACTGTCCTTACTGCCTTTGCCTTTTTTTACATTTAAATCTGTTCTGCTCCCTAATAACTTCTGTACCTTGGTGTTTACCTCACTAATCACCATGTTTTGTGGGGGGAGGCTCGGATTTCCCAGCTCCTTTTCAGTGCCTCCCCCCTTGGCTAGTTTAAATGCTTGCCAATGAAGCATTTAAACCTCTCACCTAGGATCCTGGTTCCCCGGACAGATGCAGACCATCGCACCAGTATGAGGTCTGCATTCCTCCCAAGTGGCCCCCAGTCCCCAATAAAGCCAAAACCCTGAGCTCCACACCAGTTTTCAACCACTCATTGAATTCCCTGGTGAGAAGTGCCCTAGCATCTCCCTTGCCATAGACAGGCAGCACCTCTGAGAAGGTTACCGTATCTTACTTGTCTAAGGCCCCTTCCCAACTCTACAAACTCCTCTTGCACTGCTCTGATCCCATTCCTAGCCAGGTCATTTGTCCCCAGGTGGACAATGACATCCAGCTCCCTCCCTCGTGCAGCTCCTCCCATGATCCTGAGGATTTGCTTCCTGTCCCTCCAAGCCGTGGCACCAGGAAGGCACCTTACTTCCCTCTACTCATCCTCCCCAATTCTACCCCCCAATGATAGAGAATTGGATGGAGCAGAAACATTGCTAATAACTTGTTATTTTTTTTAATTAACTAAAAAAGAGGCTCATAAATTGTTACAGAAATTGAATAGTAACAAACAGAATGGGTTTCATAATCTTTCACTGAAATTAATAAAAACAGCAGCTAAGCAGATTACAAAAACAATAATTTATCTTTTTAATTTATCACTTTGCACAAATCAACTCCCTGACTGTTGGAAAACAGCAGTGGTAACCCCACTACATAAGACTGGAAATAAACAAATAATCACAAACTACAGGCCAATTTCTGTACTATCAGTATTGGTAAAATTATTGGCGAAGGTGGTATTGAATCAGTTAGCAAAGTTTTTGGAAGACAGTAATTTGTTCACTGAGGATCCATACAGATTTTGTGTAGGGTACAGCATGTTGACAGTCTTGGTCAGGTTGACCGGCAATGTTTATGGAAACATGGACAAAGGACTGCTCACTGAGACTGTTTTTTATCGACCTGACCAAGGCCTCCGACCTGGTGGATCACCCCATAGTGATAAAAAAAATTAGTGAATCTATCAGTAGAGAATTACTCTGTGAAATGGTGTGAACATTATTTAATTAAACAGAAACATGTGGTAAAAATAGGTTCTGAGAAATCGGGTCTTAGAGAAATAATTACAGGAGTGCCCCAGGGTTCAGTCTTGGGTCTGCTTCAGTTCTCAGTTTTTGTTAACAACCTGCCAAGAATCTGAAGAGGGGGGTTCAACAATAATGTATGCAGATGATACAATATTATACTGTGCAAGGAAAATAGGGGCTGACCTGAAACTACAAGTGCAGCCTGTTTATCACACACTACAAAACTGGTTTATTGCAAACAAAATTCTGTTAAACGAAAAGAAAAATAAAACAATGGTATCTGGAACTAGACAAAAAAACTGAAATAAAACAAGTACGAAGACAATTGCTAGGTTAAATGGACGTACTTTGGAAGATGTATCTAGTTTTAACTATTTGAGCATCATGTTGGATCAGTGTTTGATATTTCAGGAACATATTCAAAAGATTAAAAAGAAAGTAAATACTAAATTGGGTTATTTATACAAAAATCAAAATATTTTAATGTCATATGTCAAAACTATTATAACTAAACAAGTTCTCTTACCAGCTTTAGAATATACTGCAATTCTGTTTTGCTTTTTAATCTTTCAAATATAACGCTTCATTAATAACACTATAAATTTCAATAATGTTGCTAGATTCACTACCCAGTCCACAAAAAAATGTTCACCATTGCGATCTTTATTATGATTTTAGGACTCTGTCTCCTCATTTGAGGATTTATTACATAGTGTCAGTACTTTTGCAAAAACTCTGAAAACATAATGTTCTGAATGCTTTGAAAATTAGATTAATATTTGCACATAATACTACAATTTTATATAAAACTTCAACAAGATTATTCAGTGAAGTTAGAATTAAAATACAGGTAGCAGAACATTCACTGCCATATTATGGACCAAAATTAATGAATAAAATGGCAAAAATTGGGTTGGACATTGATCTAAAGATAAACATATTTAAGAAATGTGTAAAGGACCATCTACTTGGCTACATTAATTTGTAATTGTTTGGAAAGTCTTTGATGAGTGGATATATACTTATATTGTACAGTATATATGTAAATATAATTTTTATTGTGTTTTGAGTATTTGATTTCATTCCATGTGATCATTATAATTTTGTGAAGTTTTCTTGTTGTAGCCCTCTTTTCCCCAGGTGTGGCTGAAAATAGGTTACGTGATCCAGTCTACCTTCCAGGTGAAATAAAATAAAATAAATATATTTCATATTAACTTCTTCCCATTATTTATTACTAAGGTCATTAGCATGCAAACAGGATCCTTTGTTCCTCAAAAGTTTAAGGAATTAGATATGGGTGGAGTGGTAAATGTGATCTACTTAAATTTCAGTAAGGCTTTCAACAAAATTCCACATAGGAGACTAGTAAACAAGCTAGGTAGGAGTGGGTCCACAATTGGCAAACTGGATAAGAAATTGATTAGGAGATAGGCACCAGAGAGTGGTGGTATATGGAGTTCACTTTGAGAAAGGGTGGGTGATCATAGGGGTGCCTCAGAGATCAGCGCTGAGACCTTTCCTCTTTAATGTCTTTCTAAGTGACACTGCGGAGGAGCTGGAAGGAAGGTCTGCCTCTTTGCATATGGCACCAAAATCTGCAATCGGATAGACACTCCAGGTGGAAGGAAAGGATGAGCAGAGAGCTGAGAAAACTAGAGGCATGGTCAAGGGTATGGCAGCTGGGTTTCAATGGAAAAAAATACAAAATAATGCACTTGGGGCACAGAAACCCAGGGGCATAGAACAAAATGAGGGAAGTGTTATTGAAGACCACTGATCAGGAGAGAGACCTTTGGGTAATCATCTCTGATGACCTAAAGGTGGCCAGACAGTGCGACAAAGCAGTTGGGAGGGCTAGTGGGATGCATAGGGAGGGGTATCACCAGCAGAAAGAGGGAGATGGTGTTGCCTCTGTATAGAGTGCTGGTAAGTTCTCACCTAGAATACTCAGTACAATTCTGGAAGCCAGATCTCTAGAAGGACACAGACAGAGTGGAAGTGGTCCAGAGGAGGGCAATTAACATGGTGCAGGGTCTGCATCAAAAGTTCTGTGAGGAGAGACTAAAGGAACTCAATAAGTACACCCTGGTAGAGAGGAGGGGGGAGGTATGACAGAGACCTTTAAATACCTCATATGGGTAAATAAGATACAGGAGGGAAGTATTTTTCAGAAACAAAAGTGCTCAAGAATAAGGGGACATGTTATGATGCTGGAGGGGGTAGACTCGGGAGAGATGTGAGGAAATACTTTTTCACAAAAAGAGTAAAGGATTCCTGGAACAACCCACCAGCCAAGGTGATGAGGGGGAAAACAGTGGTGGGGTTCAAGCACTCATGGGATTAGCACAAGGGAATCTTAGTGGGAAGGAATGTAGGGTGGGAGAAAGAGCTGTAGATCAAGTAGGGTCTGTGATGATATTGTAAGTAGGGGGAAAAATAGGCAGACTTGGTGGGCCAAGACATCCTTATCTGCCAAGAAATTCCATGTTTCTATGTTTGTGTTTTCATCGGCACCTGTGGTTTATTCTCTACCTGATGTCATAATACTCTGCTGGTGACAGCACAGCTATTCCCATGGCAACAAAGTGTGACGTTCCAACAGAGGATCATGACATCAAGTGGACAATAAACTGCAGTAACAGATTAACTCTAAGGGATGAAGATCCTGTTTACATATAAACATAGTCGGTAATTAACAATGAAGAGGAGCAATCTGCACAGAGATAGAAAATACAATCTGAACTGTGTCTAAATATACATGTTCTTCCAGAGGCATCAGCAACTGTTTAACTGTGAGCGCTTGCCTTCTGAAATTCAGTGGCTCTTTGGGCGGGGGGCTGCTTCTGCTCAGTTTTTAGCTGGAATGGACCAATTTGTTGGGACGCTGTCTTGCTCTAGGACACACAGTGACTATTTAAAGCAGCAGTGCAATGGAAAATGTTCTTTCAAAACAGCTACTTTCACTTACAAAAAATATTAACATACCTGTCAAATCTACTTGTCTAGTCCTCCTGTGCTGCACGCCATGAGTCTTTTTTGTTAATTTTCTCACTCCTAACCCATACCAGGTCTACAGTGCTATTTCTATGCAAAATGTGGTGGCCATGTTTTTTTCTTGTCCTGGGTAGGACAGAATACAATACAGTGGACAAATTAACAGTTCAAAGCACAATATTGTCAGGTGGAAAATAACACATGAAAAGGCAGTATACATAACAAGTAATATACTATGAGAGTAAAAGGTTAGCTTAGAGTGTTGCTTACAGGGAAAAGCAGTAGAGTCCAATTGTACCTACACAGAACATTGTGAGGGGTAAAATAGTATGACGAGGTACAGTGCATGATACAAAAGGATAAAGTACAACAAGGCTTCTATCTTTGATACCAGGTAGAAGCACAGTGCTAATAGCAAACACAGTTATCTACAATATTGACTAAGTAGAGCCTGGAAGAACTGAGGACTGACAAGTGAGGTCAAAGTAAGAAGATTCTGGAGGGTATTCCAGGCTTTAGGGGCAGCCCAGCTGAAGGTCATCTTCTTGTACATTGAAAAGTGCCTTGGGTTATCAAGCATTAGGACATTGTGTTTTTTAAGTATATATGGCCTTTGGGACATGCAGATGGAGCGTGGAAATATATGATGGAAGGGAGTAACTCAGAGCTTTGAAGAACCAAAGATTTAGGTGTCTAAGTCTTCTAGTTTCAAGAGGGGGACACCCTATTTCCTTATATAGGAGACAAGGATGAGTATTGGCAGTGAGATCACTAGTTAAGCAGAATACTCTGTGGTACAGCACATCTAAAATAGCCAGATTTGAGGCTGTTTTGCTTCTGTATGTGATGTTTCCATAATCTAACAAGGGAGGAACGTAGCATGGACTAATATTTTCTTGTCTTCAGTTAAGGCAGGATTTGTTTCGATAATAAAACCCCAGCTTCTGTCTGAGCTTTTTACACAGGGTGTCAATATGTACGAGCTTTTTACACAGGGTGTCAAAACGTACGGTGAAGGGCAGTTTATTATCCAGCCACATACCTAGGTATTTAAAAGAATCGGCCAATTCAAGTATTTCATTAGATAGTGTGGTGATACACATGGGGGGGGGGGGATGGAGTTAGGTTTGTAAGAGAAGATCATGTACTTAGTTTTAGCTGCATTTGGAAGAAGCTTGGATGTATATAAATGAACTTGTAATTGGTTGAAAGCCTCTGGTAATGACTGAATTGCTAAATCTGGGACTGTGTTTGCAGAGCAGAATATGGTATCATCTGCGTAAAAATGTAGGCTGGCATTTACAATATTATGACCTAGGTCATTAATGTAAATCGTAAATAACAAAAGACCCAAAATGGAGCCTTCCAGCACATTTTTACTAATGAGTGCACAGGTGGAGGTCAAACCTTCAACCTTCAGCTGCTGGTGTCTTTCAGTAAGATAACACTTGAACCTCGCCACTGCAGCTGGACCTAGACCAGCGTTCGTGAGTTTGCTCAATGAAATATCGTTGTCCACAGTGTCAAAGGCCTTGCTAAGGTCTAGGAATATTGCCGCCGTAGTAAGCTTATGGTTGAGAGCTGTAAGCCAATCATTTGTAATCTTTATCAGGGCAGAAGCTGTACTATGTTTAGCCCGGAAACCTGACTGCAGAAGGGCAATAGCATTATGCATCTCAATGTAATCTTTTATCTGTTCATGTATTAATATCTCAAGCAATTTAGTCAATACTGGCAGGATGGAGATGGACCAGTACTTATGTGCTGAAGTTTTGTCTCTGGCCTTGAAGAGCGGGATAATATGTACAACTTTCCATAATGATGGTATTTCACAACTTGTGATTTTGAGGTTGGAAAAGTGAGTTATGGGCGCTGTTAGGTTTGGGAAGCCTATTTTTAGGGAAAAAGGTTTGATGCTGTCTGACCCTGAACTCTTTTTAGGATCCAGGGTTTGAAGAAGATGCTCCACCTGCTTATAGGTAAAATGTTGAAAACCGAAAAGATCTGTGGAATTGGGTGGGGGTACTGGGCAGGTTCTGTGGCAGTGGAGGGATTTGGGCAGTGGCCGAGTTATCAAAAACATTACCTGCTTAGTCGAAGTGCAGGTTCTGTTTCTCCAGGATTAGTTGCTTATATGTAAATAATTGATTACCCACTTGAGATGCTTAGGTAGAGATGGGGGATCTGACCCCTCTTCAACATTCTTAATGACTTGCCAAAAGGTGGAGGAGTTGCATTTGCTATTGTTCAGTAGAGTCATGTAATTAGTTGACTTAGCTGCGTGGATTATCTTTCTACGTTTCTTTTTTGTTTAAAATTTATCCAGTCTTGCTCTGCTTTAGTAGATCTAGCTTTAGTCCAAAGTCAGTCCCTGTCACTAAGGGCTTGTTTGACTTCTTTGGTGAACAAAGGGAAGTTTTTTTTTCTTGGTTCTGCAGGTAACATGTGGGCAAGCTGGTTTATAACTCCTTTGACCTGTTGGATGAAAAGGGGATACAAAACCATAAGGGCCTTCAAGGTAAGCCTGGATACATTTCTGCTTCCCAAGGGTGGTGTGTGTGTATGGAATCCCTGTAAATTACATGTCTGTACAGCCTACTGTTTAAAGCCTTCTTATGAAGCAATGTATGGGCTTGGTGGACCTAGAGTCCCTTCTGACCATGTTACCATGTAATTTATTTGGTCATTTCATGTGGTTTTATCCCATGGGACAAAAGCCACCTGAAATGACCCAACAGTTTACTTTTGTGGGTAAGCATGATGCAGTGTTCCTCTTGTGTTTGCAGGTTATGTGGTTTACAAGGCTGCTTTTGTCTCTTCTTTGTGGCTGGGCAAACTGAAGCCTCCACCACCCCCCAGGAAGTTCAGAACTACTGAAATAAATAAAATAGGGTCTCAAACCAACTTCCTGAAATTCCAGGGAGGTTATCTGGCATGGCCTGCTACAGAATGTGTGGGTACTATATGGCAGTTTTGGCATCCTGAAGTGCAAGTATTGAAAAATGTTGCATCTCCTTTGGCTACCAATGCATTACGGATAACCAGCAATGGTAAGCTGTACAAGGCTGTCCCCGTAATATCACTTACTCTGCCAGATCAGGTCTCCATGCAGCTGATTTTCATAATTTTGGTAGTCCTTTCACTTTTTAATTTTCAGGCTTTTGACAAATGTGGAAGTAGCCAGGTTGAGCAACACCCGGGGATTCTGAGTAAAAATTATCAGCATTAGTGACATAGTTCCTGCTATAATCTACTGAACACAACAGGGAGCGGGTTTTATGCTGTGTTTGAAGCACTGAGAGGGGTTACATTTAAAAGTATACCAACAGTTAGTTAGTGTGTCAACAGTGCTGCCTGCTGGCTACCTCCAATGGGGCTATTTAAACCTGCTGGCTACAATACCACCAGCAGCAGTATTTAATTATTTTAATTAACACTTCTTTTCTTTTTCAACATTTAAAACCACTACAATTGCAAGAACATTTTTTAATTTATTTTTTTACTATAATCACAGTATAAACAATCCATTTTATAAGTATAATAAGCCACTCATAGCTGCGCATGATTGAATTTTAATGCACTTCCCAGGGACTTAAGAACACTTGGCCTTCAGCCTCATGCCTTACTACACCCCTGAGATGTGCATTAAAGTTCTATAATGCACACTCAGTTGTGGCTTATTTTAGATAGACATATAAATATATATATATATATATATATATATATATATATATATACAAGTATATACATCACACACACAACAGTGCCACATTTGCTATACTTAAAATACATTTTTTGCCACATAAGGAATATATATATTTTCTGACTGGGACCTGGTATGCAGCTTATCTGGAGCCCTGCCTGTGTGTAATGTATGCTTCTGACTGCTCCCAGGACACACTTAAAAACTAAAAGAGGTGATCCCAGCAGGAACTTTATTAATGAATGAATGCACGAATGAATGACTAAGAAAGTCATGGACAGCTGCCTAATGGGAAAGTAGGTCATGGGCTAAAGGTGGAGACGTTCTTGTAACACTATCAGATATGCTGTCGCTTAATTTTATTTGTTCAATTTCAATGCTGGTATCAGTAATGAAACCAGTCCATGTAACCAACCCCCAGGACATAGCTGGAAATAAGTGATCACAGTTCAGTATGACTTTCCTGTACAGAAATCACAAGTAAATAAATAAAAAGAAATATTGTAGACAAACAAAATAAATGAAGGTGTGCTTTACAGAGTGAGGCTAAAATCTGAAGGCACACAGTTTTTTTTCTGGCGTCAACAGACTGCAGCAATTTAGAAACACAGCTGGACCCCAGATCAAATAAATGAAAAAAGACAAGGGCACCACGATCCCCAGTGACTGAGAAAGGATAAGTCAGTGGGTTATTAACTGAACAGAGCTGAACAGAATTTACAATGGCTGCTAGAAAGGAACAGATAACACGTAGCAGACTGCTAACACAGATTGTATTGCTCAGTTCATTCTGTCCATTGCTGTGTGGAACTGTCCCTACAAACCTGTGCTCAGCCTACATTGTTGTGTCACTGTCACTGTTTTTGTCTTACTACAGCCCCAGGGCTACCTAAACCAATTTATCCTAACCCCCTACTCTGCTTATCTCACAGACAATGTACTGTATTTTTGTGCATTGTACTTTCTTTTGTTGTTTTTGTTGTTTTTTTGCACAGCGTTTATTTTATGTTTATTATCTGTAACCTTTTTTTGGTGTATATATTCTCATTTGCTGCTGTAGTTTGCACTGCTGTTATAATCTGAACCACTTTTAAGTTTGTGCCTTACTTTTGTTTCCCCTTGTAACCCCCCTCCTCAGATGGGTTAAAGTGGGAGGGGAGTGGGGGTATGCTCCAGTCAAATTTGATAGGCTGATGAGGATACATGGGTGCTGAAAGAAGTATTCTTTTTAAGTGCCTATATGCCATTCCCACACATAGTCCCCCAATTCAAGCTCTGGGCTTGGTGTGCCTTTACCAAATAACATTTTATAAGGAGAACAGTCAGCACCAAGGGTCCCCACACTCAAGTGCAGGGCTGGTCCCAATGTGCACTTTGTGTGCAAAAACATTTAGGTTTACTGTTTACTGTAGTATGGTAGACTGGATCAGACTAATTTTATTTAGTTCTAGGCTGCCCTTTTCTGCTACTACAAATCCCACAATCCCCTGCAGCTGACATTAGAGCAGTAGGCAGCAGTGGGAGATTCAATAACCTGCAGTGCATGTCAGAGTATATATAAGCCTGATATTTTGTTTGCTGGTCCCACTGTCCTCCCTGGGCTATGTATAGTCACACAGGACTGTATTTAGCCCCTAAAGAAAAGCAGGCCCAGAAAACATTTGATTGGAGATTATAAAATCTCTAACATGCACTGCAGGCTATTGAATCTCCCACTGCTGCAGCCCTGCTCTGATGTTAGATGCAGGGAATTCTGGGATTTGTCACAGAAGATGTGAGCCTAGAAGAAAACAAAATTTTGTCTGAAACAATCTACTGTACTACAGTAAACAGTAAGTAAACCAAAATGTTTTTTGCACACAAAATGCACATTGGGACCAGCCACACACTTGAGTGTGGGGTCCTTTGTGCTGACTGTTCCCCTTTAAATAGATTGACAGACAGAGAGATATATAGCTTGCAAAGGACAGGAATGAACTAATAGTCTATCATGTCTGTCCTGTTGTTCCTCTGTAAATTAACTCAGGTCTTACAGAACTCCTACGTCCTTTTTATTATGTTGCTTGTGTAATCCCCCCCACAAATGGGGGTTCCTAAAAGCCACCTAGGAGCTTGCCTAAGTGTTCCCCCTGCCTGCTGGCGTTCGGCGTTTAAGCCACTAGAATGGCACTGTGAGTGCTGGTAGGGCCTCCACATACTGTCTCTTTAAGAGCTGTCTCCTTGTCGGCATAATTAATGCTTTTCCAGGGGGGCTGGTGTTTCCCTGCTTGAATCCAGCCTGAGCTGCAGAGGAATCGTTCCATTTTGTGGTCACTGGAAGCGCAAAGGGAGCCCATCTGAAAGCTGTAACTGCCAGTAATCATTTAAAGCATTAGTGAAATTGCAGTTTGTCTAACCTGCCTTTATTGCAGCTGGGACTCTGTGTGTGTTGCCCCTCCATTTTGGACCTAAACTGCTGTACTGGGTCAAGTGAGTTAAGGGAGCCCTAAAATGGAGACTGCTTGGACCAACCAGAATTTGGACTCTCTATGGAGCTGGTTTACAAAGCGAATGTATAGCTAGTGATTCTGGGAAGCGTAGTTTGGACCTTGGTGCCTTTTTGCACCAACAGAGGGAGCTTTGGAGTGATTGACAGCCCAATCCACCAACTGGACCTGTTGGAACCTAAGGAAAATGCCCTGTGCTAAGGCTGGAGAGTCAGATTCGGTTTGACTGTGTAAGGAGAAGGAGCTCTGTGCTGCTGTGGTGTAAAGTTTGCATGGGAAGCGCGTGAAATGCCCTGAAGTCAGCCTACAGCCATTAGATTGTGTTAATCAGGCTGAACCCAAAGTCAGAAAAGAAGCACCAGAAGTGTGGAAACCAGGCTCACCCTGTAGAAGACTGGAGAAATTGCTGAATCGCGTTCGGTCTGTCAGGAACTGAAGCTGCTGTGTGTGCTCCCGGGTATCTTGCAGTAATTGCGATCGGGATCAAGGAGCAGCCTGCCTGGTATAGTACTTTCCTTTTACATATGAATGTGCGTAGTGCTTGTGGGGAATCGCTATTTCATGTCTCCTGTACTGTGTGCTGTGTGTTGAAGCTGGGGGAGAACCCCAGTGTGTCTCAGACTAAATCTGTGAGTTATCAACTGCCTAGGGGTTCAGCCACAAGGACCCTGTTTCCATGCCTTGCTACTTTTGGCAATCCAGAGAATATCCACCATCCGGTTCTCAACTTGGGTATTGTAAGTACAAATCAGGGTATTCCTCTGCAGCCTGTTATCAATCACAAGTGTGTCACCTAATTCCTATTGTTTCACTCTTCATGAACTGAGCCATCTGGTTCCGGATTACAATTGGGTACTGTGCATTTATTTTCTTCTGACAGGGCCCCATCCATCTGCACCTGCCAGCCAACCCCTGGCAACGGACCTGGCTGGCTCCCCCTCCCATTCTGGGTACCCAGAGAGTGACATTTTGGACCCTATATATATGTGCACAGTACTGTGATTTGAACTTGGCCACAACTAATCAACCTGAGTTCCCCCTCCCGTGTTGCTGTTCCCTAAATAAATCGGATTTATTGTTATTATACTATATACTGTCTGTGGTGTTGGTACTTATGGAAACAGTATTGCCGTTTGCTGTGTATGTTGATTAACCTTGTTTTACAGGGGGTCCTCAGGGACGTGCTGCAGAATCAGTCTCGAGGGTAACTGGTGAGGAGCCCCTGGGATCGAGGGATGAGGCACTTAAAGTATACATTAAAAAAAAAAAAGAAGAGTACTAGCCCCAGAAGAGACCCTTGTGGCACTGTACTTTTGACTTCCCTGGCCACAGAGAATTTACCATTTAGGACTGCTCTCTGTGTCTTTTCTGACAACCAGTTAGCAATCTATCTGGTAAACCTTCCCCTAGTCTTGTTTCCTGCAGCTTCTGGATAAGCTTCCTACGTGGCACTGAGTAAAATGCCTTACTAAAGTCCAGGCACAGACTGTCAACTAAGGGGACACAGAATCCACACTCATCTGCCTAAGGGTGCAACATTTACGAGGAGATAGCATCGTACCTGAGCAAACAAACGAGAAAGGAAAACTGGCACAGTGACAATGAGGGTGTCATAAAGCTTTATTAAAGTCCATTTAAACAGATGTGAAGCACACATAGCAGAGCCTGACACCCCTAAGTAGCACCTCCAAAGCAAGGTGGGGTCAGGTCCGCTAGCTATGGGTGGCAGCCTCAGCTGTATGTGCTTGGCATCCACACCCTCCATGTAAGTGGTATCTGTGCCATTTTTTCTTCTTTAACAGAATATCAACTGTCTGACCCACGCCCGCCATCTGTGTCACCGTGTAGAAACATTCAGTCAATTTAATTTGACAGGACTGGTCTTTATGAATCTGGGCTAGTTCCTGTCTGTTAGGCTGTTATGCTCTAGGATGTCAGCTACCTGTTCCTTTATGGACTGACCTACCTTGTTCAGTAGGAATGTCACCTTCTCACAGAGCGTTTATTCATGCAGTGAATTAACTGTACCCACTCATATGCAATTGTAAATAGAGGCAACTTTACATACTATTTGTCCTAGGTGTACATTGTTGCCCATGTAAATTGTATGTTTATTGCTTTTTGTAGAATGTCTATATATGGTATTTTTATTTGTGAATTAGTGTCATTTTTAAGGTACAAACAGGACTGTCTTGTGAACAGGTTTGCATAACTCTAACAACTCATTTTTCCTGTATAAAAATAAAAATTATATCTAGCTATCTATCTATCCTCTATCTACCTGTCTGTCTGTCTGTCTGCCTGCCTGTCTGTCTGTCTGTCTATCTGTCTGTCTATCTATCTTATGACTCCTACAACTTACCCACAATTGATGTCAGGCTCACCAGACAGCTCAAGATACAGTAGAAAGACAGACTGACAGGTACTGTAGATACATGGAGCTAGACAGTGAGAGAGAGAGAGAGAGAGATGGGGGGAGGGAGGCAGGGATAGACAGACAGGCCTAGATGACAGATTAAGACAGACAGTCAGGCAGACAGACATATATAGTACCACTCACCAGGATAAAGCATTCATCACAGTTTCCGCCAGTGATATCTTGTAGGACATTGCAGGAACACTATGTAATCCAATAGCAATTACCCCAATGTGTCTCACAAGACAGTGTTTCTTCATTTGCAGTACCTACATACATAAAGACGCAACTCTTTTTCTCAATGCACCTATATAGGGCCACCTCTCAAGGTGCAGTACACAGCCTAAAACAAAAGCACCAATCATGCTCATTGTTAAAAAAGCCCAACAGAATTATAATACAAGCATTTGTCAATGCCAAATATTTACTTGCTGGTATTAGCATTGGAAATGCAGGAGTTAGACAGATGCAGAGTAGGAATGGCAGTGAAGTATTGAACTCACACCAACCCCACCTCCACCCTGCAGAGATGGACAGGCATTGGGGTATGCATTTGGGTCATCGCCCATAACTGTCATGCCGTGTAACCTCACCCTATCGTGCAGACACCGACATGTGTTGAGGTGTGCCTTGGGGTATTCGGCTTTACAGTCGCCCCATTCTTCCATAAGGACATATGCTGAAATGGGTGCAGTATAGGAAAATGGGGTGAACTCTGGGGCCAAAGAGACCAAGGCACACCTCGATGCCTGTCACTGGCTGGGGGGTGGGGGTGGGATGGCATAAGCATTACAGTCGACAATCCAACGGCACACCCCGATGCCTGTCAGTCTCTACAAGGTGGGACATTATGGTTAGAAACCCTAACGCCCTGGGCGTTTGTTGGTATTTGCACTACAAATTTTCAACATGGCCTTTTTGTGACCCCACCTCATGAAAGCATTTAGGACCTCTTCTCATGAACAGAGGCAGTGTGATTTTGTTAATGTGTCTCAAACTTTGAGTTCCCACAGCGACCGTGCCATTCTGCACCAGTCGTGTGAAAACACAGATCGGGAAGGATGTGAAGAATGACAGCTGTACCATTCATAATTATGAGGGTGCATGGAAACTGCACAACGTATGCTCATAACAGTCATTTTATGGACTTTTGTCACTAAATTTTCAACATAGGCATTTTAGCACCTCTGCTCATGAACAGTCTCACTGTGATTTTTTTAATCTGTCCCGAACACTGACGTCCCACAGTGACTGCGCTATTGTGTAGTGGAAGTGCAAAAACATACTTCAGCCAGGATGTAAAAAATGACAGCTGTACTGTTCATAAGGAGGTCTAAAAAAATGCCAGTGTTGAACATCTGGAGTGAAAATACTACAAACTGAAGTTACAAAGGTGCATTGAAACTGCACAATGCACGCTCGTAACACAGTCATTTTATGGATGTTAGTCACCTAATTTCCAACATAGGCATTTTAGGACCTCTGCTCATGAACAGAGTCACTGTGATTTTCCTAATCTGTCCCAAACACTGATTTCCGATAGCAACCGTGCTATTGTGCACCGGAAGTGTGAAAACACATTTCGGCCCAGATGTGAAAAATGACAGCTGTACTGTTCATAAGGAGGTGTGGAAAAATGCCAATGTTGAAAATCTGGAGTGAAAATATTACAACTTCGTGAAGTTACGAGCGTGCATGGAAACTGCACAACACACGCTCGTAAAACAGTAATTTTTGGGATTTTTTTCACCAAATTTGCAACATAGGCTTTTTGAGAGCCCACCTCATGAACAGTGGCACTGTCATTTCATTAATCGGTCCCAAAAGGTGATTGCATGCAGTTACCACAAAATCACCTTTCGGGACCGAATAACATCATGATAGTGACTGAATTCATGAGGAGGGGTCCCAATTACCCCATGTTGAAAGTTTGGTGCCAAAATTCCCCAAAATGCCTAAGATATGCACCAAAGTTGAAAAAACCCTATTTATGCCATTATATAGCTTACCGGCATTTCTTCAGTCCGCGGTCGGCTTTGAAGAGTGCAGACGTGTTCCCGGTCCACCGAAGATCATCGCATCAGGCTCCGGAGTTAAGTATGGGGTGAGGGGGTGTGGGGAGGTAGGGTGCACAGTGGGTGGGTGCGGGTTGGGAGAGGGTACCCGACTGGCGTGGGACCTTTCTATTTCTTTCAGAGAGAAAAAAGACGCCGAGGAAGGTTTTTTTTGCAGGCTTGCTTTCCGCATGCTGGGGTGGGCTCCCAGTGTGCCAACCGCCTTTTTGGGGTGAGGGGACTTAAGCCAATGGGGATTGGTCCCCCTGTTGGTAAAGAATGACTGTTTGGAGGGCATGATGCCGAGGGGATTGGGCACCCTCCCAGGGCACACAACAAAGGGGGGGCATTATGCTTACGGAGAGTGGGCTCCCCCGTTGGCAAATGAACTGGATCGGGGCATGCCGACAGGGGGATTGGGCACTCCAGTCAGTTGGCTTTCATGGGGCTTGGAGGTGGCGGCTATGCTGCTGCCATGTTTAGGGACATATTACACCAGGCACGGTACCACCCTGCAATGACTGGTCGCTCCCTCATTGCAGCGGAATGGCTGATGCTGCAATGATGAGGTGGCCTCTAATTGCAGCGGCCAAATTGTTTCAAATTGGTGGCACCTCTGCAGAACCAGTATCATCAGGACACTGGGCCTGCATTGGGTGAACAGTGCCAAGCTCACAAATGCAGTGCCGACATTGGCTGCCATAGTGCCGTACCTCCCCAACCTGCTTCTCTCCTAAGCTGCCACATAATGTTTCTTGCGCATGTGCGGAAGCAAACCTAAAAATGACAAAGACAAGAATGGTAACATTCTGACATCCTTGCTCATGTGATGTTATATCATGGTATTACCCATAGACAAATTCCAGCCACCCTAACACCATCCAGGAAGAAGACCCAGTGGCAAACATGTCATTGCTGTTCTAGACCTTATAATTTTATACCCCTAACTAAGAATGACTAGCCTCACCTCCCATTAAGCCATCATGAGCAGGAAAATAACTGAGGGAAGGGAAGGGAACATATTTGGACTCTGCGGAGCCAGCAGCCTGATCCCTTCCACTCTGCTGATAGACATCCCTGCACCAACTTGTTTGTTGAGTGGCAGCTTTGAGTTACAACAAACGTGACTCTAAAATATATAAAACATGTTAGTTGAAAAACACTTCAATTTAGAAACTTGGAAAAATAGGCAATGATGGCAGAAAAAGACCAAGGGTCCATCTAGTCTGCCCCTTTCCCTATCTGCCCTTGGATCTATTGTCCATATGGGGCTCTATCCCTCCCTACCCACCCCTGCTCCTCTCACTACTGTTACCAACCTGAGTATCTAACGAAACCCATCACTCTGTCCCAGCCATGCTTGAAACTATTTATGGTCTTTGCGCTCATCACATCTGCTGGCAGACTGTTCCATGGCTCCACTACCCTCTCCGTGACATAGAACATCCTCTTTACACCTGCTGAATAGTTTCCCACAGTTTACCTTGTTTATTCCCTTCAGAAACGTGAAGATCTCTGTCATATCCCTCCTCTCGCCTGGTCTCCAGTGGGTACATGTTCAATGCATTGAGATGATCTTCGTAAGAGCTGCCCTATTGGCCTTGAATCATCCTGGTTACCTTGCATTGCACCATCTCCAGCCTGTCCCTGTACTTCATTAGGTGAGGACTCCAGAGCTAACACAGTGTTTCAGGTTCGACTACACCTAAGCATCTTATTAGTCTTACTATACGCCTTGTTACACTGGCTTGATTGTTGGAGGGAGTCACTAATGATGACTCCTAGATCTCTTTCTTCTGCCATAGTGCTCAGTTTTATCCCTCCAGTGTAGCACTCTGTCTTGTGGTTTTTGTTCCCTAGGTGCATAACCTTGTACTTTTTGGCATTGAATTTCAACTGTCAAATCTTAGACCACCTCTCTAGCTTTTGTGGCTCCTTCTGCATCCCCCTTATCCCTTTGTCGCTATCTACCATACCACAGAAACCTAGAAACCTATAATGTGTCAACAGTAAAGGACTGGTGGACCCATTGAGTCTGCCCTATTTTCCCTTCCTGTTACTATACCCTGGACCCACTTTGGTCACAGATGTCCCTCCCTCCCTCGTCCCTTACCTCTGCTTATTATACCCATGTGAACATCCCACACACGCTTGAGGTTCTCCACTGTCTTCATCCCCATCACCTCTTCTGGCAGCTGTTCCAGGTGTCCACTATCTTTTCTGTAAAGAAGTATTTTCTCACATCCCTCTTAAATGTCCCCAGCTCCATAGCATGCCCTCATGTTCTGGTGCACCTCCTCCGGTGAGACTCCCTTTCTGCACCATATTTACCCCTGTGAGGTACTTATGGGTTTAAGTCATGTCCCCTTTTACTCTCCTCTCCTCCAGGGAGTACAGGTTGAGCTCCTGCAGCATCTTCTTGTATGGAGAGGCTGCAGGGTAGAGCTTTGTGTCATCTGCGAAGAGATACAACTTGCCCTGGATATTCTCTTTGATGTCACTGATGAACATTATGAAGATGACAGGACCCAGAAGAGATTCCCTGTGGCACCCCACTCATGACCTCCCACTTGACCCTATATACCACCACCCCCCTCTGCTGTCTCTCCTTCAATTAGTTTCCCACTCATCTATCTATGTCCCTAGCTGTGCCCAGGTCCTCCAGCTTCCTCAGCAATCTTCTATGTGGTGCTGAGTCGAAAGACTTGCTGAAATTGAAGAAGCATAAATCCACAGTGTGACCCTTATCTACTACCATTGTTACCCAGTCAAAGAAAACGATCAGGTTGGTGTGACAAGACCTTCCTGCCACATGCCCATGCTGTTTGCTATCCTGTAGACCATTGCTCTCTAGGTAGTTCACAAGGTCCTCTTTGACTAGTCACTCCATCAGTTTATACACTACAGATGTAAGGCTGACAGGTTCGTAATTCCCCAGTTGCTCCTTGTCCCACCCCAACCCCCTTGCAGTAGGACTACATCCACTACCCTGCAGTCTTTCTGAGCTACCCCTGTCTGAATTGAGCTACTGAATAGCCCTAATAGGGGTTCAACCAGTTCTGCTGCCAATTCCTTGAACACCCTTGGGTGCATCCCATCCAGCCCTGGGGCCTTATCTAGTTTTTGGGCTTATAGTCCCTTCTGGACCCTTCTGTCTGGTAAAGACAGGCTGCCTTATTTCAGGAATGCCCCTGACAATCACCATGATGCTCATTTCAGACAGGGGCTCGCTGTCTTCCCTAGTGATGGCAAAGCAAAAGTAATCGTTAGGGATGGCTGCTTTTTGTTCATCTTCCTCTATAACCTTACCCTCTTCTTGTAACCTAACAATATCCCCTCTCTGCATCCTTTTCTCCTTAATATATCTGAAGAATTGTTCTTCCCCACCCTTAACCTCTTCTGCAGTATGTAGCTCCATGTCAGCCTTTGCCTTCCTGATGGCCCTCTTAGCATCTCTAGTTTTCATTTGGATCTCTCCCCCTTCCTCCTCCCTCTGCTTTTCCTTGCACCTGGTGAAAGCCTTTTTCTTGGTTCTCACTGCTTCCCTGACTCTTTCTGAGAACCATGCTGGTCTCTTGCACTTGTTTTTCTTTGTAACAAGTCTCGTGCATGACTTTGTTGCCCTGAGAATGGTCCCCTTGAAGCCGACTCACTGGCTCAGTGATAGTGCTGCCACCTGCGGGGCCAATGACCCAGGTTTGGGAGCAAAGTTAGGGCCATCAGACTGCTGGTCAGGGGGAGGAGTATCAGTGTCCTGAAGACAGAGAGGGAAGGGTACTGGCACCTGACAAACATATCTTGAGCATTGAACGTGCACGGCGAGTTGTTGGGCATAGGTGGTGAGTTTCTTTTTGTGCTGACTCCTGATTTTTGAACACATGCAGTAGCACTTTAAATTAACAATATTTATAGCAACTATCCTGGTGTGCAAGGCTTTTTTTTGTTTGAAGTACTGGTGTCTGGTAGACACTGACCCTTGGCAATGACTAGAGGTGGGTGCACCTGGCACAAGTGCTGAGGCATGGGATTGGTGGAGTGGTGGATGCCTACACATCGAGGGTGGGAGCATCCTTGACATGCGCCAATGTCTTTGTATATCTGCTTCCACCAGGGATAGCAACACTAAGAAGAGAAAACCCTTCACTTATGTGCTGAATGCAGTCGGGACGTTGCTGCAGTCTGCCTTTGCAAATAACACCCAGTCCGGCTCATTGAGGTTTCTACAATTGATCTTGGTCTCTCCCCAAGTCCCCTGGTGAAGCCCAGCCAATAGCAGTAAGTCACGGGACTCCACATGTGGGCGGATTGGGGGATGCTGCTTGGGGAGGATTGTAGCAGGTTGAAAGGGAGATATGAGGTATTTCATGCCATCAAGTGAAGAGATAAACAGAGCTAATAAAAATAAATAAAATGGTCCTCTTGACTGCCCCCATCTTTCCTGTATACCAGTGATGCTCTCCACCCTGGTCAATCTGTCTCGGATCAGCTCCCTCATCCAGTTGAAGTCTGTTCTTCCGAAATCTTGTACTTCAGTTTTTGATGTATTTATTTGTCAGGTTTTGTTTGCCGGGTCAGGTACACTAGACTAGACAAGTCAATGCAGGTTCAGGTACGACCCGGAAGAATACATTAGATAAAAAAACACAAGAAGAATATATGATACAGTAACTTCCATCATAAAACATGAATAGACTCAAATGCAAAATCATACAATCACATGGTACAAAAATGGATATAAAACCATTGATGGACGTGAACATACAAGGGGCATTCTGGCCCTGAGTGCCAGCCTGAACCAAACAGACCATGTTGCCAAGCAAGCTAGTGCCAGACTAGGTCAGCTCTACCAGCATAGGCAGTGCCTCACCGAAAGTGCCATCAAGCTTGCAGTTAACAGCTCCATGCTCTCTATCATAGATTATGGACTGGTAGTCTACGGAGCCAGTACCGATACAGCACTTAGGCGAATCAAGATTGTCTTAAACAAAGCCTGCAGACTAGTCCTGGGTGTGGACCATTTAACTCACACTTGTGAACTATACTCAAGCACTGGTTGGGTAAACCTGAATAGCAGAATTCAGTACCAGGTCTGTCTATTAGCTAAAAAATCCTCCCTATGTCTTGCTCCTCCTGGAGTGAGGCAACTGCTAAGAAACTCCACTTCCTCCAGACTAACTAGGGGGTCGAGTAAAGCTGCCTTCATTATCCCATTCCGCCAGACCTCACTAGGGCAATGGTACTTCGAATACAGGGCCCCCTGCTCTCTAAATTCCCTTAACAAGAGCTGATTGAGGAAACGAAACTACGCCCATTTAAGGCCAAGCTGCTGCAGTACCCGGCCACTCTTAGTAACTGCGACTGTGTCACCTGTACATAATCCTACTGTTATTGATAGCTTATCTGTCCTGCATAGCACTCATCTCCCCCCCTCCCACTTCCTCCCCTGCCTGGTGTGATCCCCACTGAGCACTTACTCCCATATCCCCTCTTTATCCCCGCCTTCCTGCTTTCTCTTCACAAATGTTAATCCCCAATTTTCATCCCTCCCCAAGTTTCCCCTCACCTCACCCCAGCACTTAAAACCCTTTCCCTATCCTCTCTCCCCACATTACCCAGCCTGCCTATCACCTATTTATATAACCCTGGGAAGATTCTATCCAATCCCACCCCTCTGACTCCTCAAACCCCTTATTCTGTCACCCCTTTATCTCTGCCCCACCCTCCCCTGCTCTCATCTATTCTGTCCTCCCCTCCTTTGGTCACCACCACTTCTGACCCTCCATAACTCTACCTGCACACTCTAAAGCTCAGCTACCACTATAAATTGCTTGTCCACCTTAGGTATGCTCCTAGTGCTGTTGCAATAATGTTGACCTCTCCTACCTGATGTATTTTAACTGTACTTGCTTGAATCTGTATCTGTATGTACCATAATGTACTTGCCTGCTGTATATACCCCTATCTGTTTTGTAATGTCTATGTACCTTGTCTATTGCCTTACGACGTGGAACCTTTGTAAACGAGCTTTTAGCTCAAAGGTGTTATCTGAGATTCCAATAAATAAATAAATGGAGTTCTGGTCACTAGACCCCAGAGATTCTCCTGCCCTCACTCCACCCACCATCTCTGAGTTGGTGAGCACCAGGCCTCCTGTTTAGTGGGTTCCTTAACCAGCTGCAACAGCAGGCAGTCCTACAATGTATCCAATGGGCCTGACGTCTGGTGCACCTGGCTGCTGGAATGTCCCAGTCAGTATTTGGGAAGATCAGACCACCCACCAGCACCACCACTTCCCCCTTCTTTACTCCTCTTGCTATCTTTTCCCTGAGATTCCCATCTCCCTCTCTGTTCTTCTTGTTCTGGTGGTTTATAGATCCTCCCCACTTGTATTTTGTTGCCTGAGGGTACCCTGAGGTGAACCCACAGTTATTCAGTTTCCCCTTTGCTTCCTCTAATGTGTTCATCCTCCACAGCCTCTGTTCCTTCCCAGACATATAGGGCTACGCCCCTCCCCCCAATTGCCTTTCCCCCATCCTGTCTAAACACTGTGTAGCCTGGGACTGACAGGTTATTCTCTGTATCAGGTTTCTGTGATGACTACTAGATCCACCTCAGTGTCTGCCACCAATACCTGGAGCTCACTGATTTTATGACCCAGACTCCTGGCATTAAGGTAGAACCTTCTATCAACTAGCTCCGGATCCCCTTTTGCTGTTTTGTGATCCTACTCCTACATTCTTTCCCATTCTCCTTAACTTCTTATTTTTCCTGCTGCTTGCAGACTTTGAGAGCCTTCCTCACTTAGCCTCTTCCATTACTCCTGTTTGAACCCCAGCCTTATTTTAACCCACCTTACTGCTACCAGTCCCCTGTATAGGGGAGCACTAGCTAGGTTCCTCACCTTCACTTGTTTCCTCTAGCCTCAGTGTCCCCAGCAGTCAGTTTAACTGTCTGATGTAAACATCAAACTTCTGCCCCAGTGCACTTGTCCCCTCTCTTGTTAGACGAAGGCCGTCACCTTTAAATAACCTCCTGTCCCAGATGTTCCCCCAGTCCCCCACAAAATGCTACCCTTTCTCCAGGCACCATTCCTTTTACCACCCATTTAACTCCTCAACCTCTTCTCTCCTTACTCTCTTTCCCTCCCCCTACTCCACACAGAAAGGACTTCGGAAAAGGCCAGGGAGGCTGAGTGGGCCTGCAATCTGTTTCCCACCCTTTGAAAGTTCACTTCACTTGCTCCACAGGCTGGTTTGCCTGGTCGTTGGTACCAAGCATAGCAGCACCCCCAACTCCCCCTTTCCTCTCCACTATCCTCCCTATTCTATCTATGTCCCGGATGGCTGATGCCCCAGGAAGCCACCTGCCCATCACCCACCCTCCCTCCACTACCTTCTCTGGTCCCTGATTATAGAATCCCCAACTGCTAAGATTCTACTAATTACCTTCTTTCTATTCTCAGCCCTGGGTGCCACCATGTCATCGCTCCCATTTTCCACGACTGACTCAGAGTCCCCCCACCCCCACCCAGTGAAGTCAAGTACCTGAGTCTTCTCCAGGGGTGCAAAGCAATTTGCCATTGGGAGGGTAAGGAGCTGGTTGACCTCCATGTGGCTGCCCCTGCCACCCTTCTCTCTCCCCACCACTCTCCACCTCCTAGACCAGTGGGCCTCTGGGAGGCGGGCTCCAGCTGACCCGGTGCCACAGGAGAGATATATCTTCCCTTGCTGTTCCCAGCTGAGCATGGAGCTCTGCAAAGGTCCTGCAGAAGGGGCAGTGCCCCTCCTCCAGCATGTTACCCTGGAGAAGAGAGCCCCACAGTCACTACAACTGACTTGCATCCCATTGAACCTCATCCATATAATTATCCTTATGATAACCCTCAGACGTCTGGTACTAACCAGCTATCCCCTACCTCCAGTACCCTTACAGTAGAACCAGACTGGCCTACTCTGTGTATGGTTACCCAGATAGGGAAGCAGTTGTTTCTAGTGTACTGGACACACTTACTAAACTGCACACACATAATAGGTGTCACCTAGATAGACTGAGACTATGGTACAACACAATCAAACCCAACAAACACACCTAACAACACAGGTTAGTTATACAGAGGTCACCCAGATAGGGTGAAGCTATGTTACAGTAAAAATGATCTTAACAAGCACACCTAATAACACAGGATGGCTATAGAGGGGTCACCTAGATAGGGTGAGGCTATGGTATAGTACAAGCAATCCAGACCAGCTATGAATTAATATTACCCTCTCTTCACAACACAGGCTAACTATGCAATTGACTTACAGGAGTAGTTAAAATAACTGAATGTTTAGTGGACTTATCCTTGCCAGGTAGTATATATGATTGGAAGGAACACCTTGGCCTGATGTCTCCCCTACTGTGTGTCCTGCGGACTATCAGCAAATGTTTTGCAGATGCCTTCAAGGCAGTTGTGCCACTCCTGCTCTGTGCCATGCCTTGCAGATGCCTTCAAGACAGAAGCTCCACTCCTCCTCTTTGCCATTCACATGCTGGGACACACACATGATGGGACATGCTGTGAGGAAGTCTTTTATGGTGTACCAACCATAGAGTGACACCACCACAGTGAAGACCATCACAGTGACAGAATTCACCTGAAAGCGTCATGTCACTGTGATGGTCCCTGCTGACAGTGGCAGTGCATCTCCCAGTGTTTCGCCCCTCCTCGAGACAACTCCAACTCAAAGTTGTATATTTAGAGACCGGGGTGTGTGGGAGGTGGAGTCCCCCACAAGGGGGGTTTAGGGGCACAGCCCCCTGAAGAAAACACGCCGACGTCCCCAACAGTACAATGCTAACACTCTGCATTGTGTCTGTTGCTGTCGGGGATGTCGGCACAGTAGATATCGTTATGCTATAGAAAATCATCTTTTATGCAGGAGTCCCTGCTTCTTGCTTTCCCCTCAGTGGTTGATCGTGGTCAAGTGATGTCCCAGCTCTGAGGTCTGCATTTTTATAAAATGGGTAACCAAAACAAGACATGTTATTGGTCAGATATGATCACATGACCATGGGTTATTCCAACTCAATGGGATAGGTGAGAAATATTTAACTTTCAGAACTTCTTTACTCTGTTTTAAAATAAAAATCAGAGGAACCATTTTATAATTGCAATAAAGCACTCCAGGGAGCATAATTGTGGGATAATGGCACAGTTCGGCTGTATAAGGCACTCAGCGTTGCATTGCGCTTCATTTCCCAAGGCATGCCATTATCCCACAATAACCATGCCTTATTGTCTAAAGAGCTTGCATGTTGTGTATTTCTTTTAGAACTAGCACTTGTGTATCCTGATGTACAGCACTATAAACTAAGCACTATTTTTACCCTGCTCTGCCAAGGGACCCCCAAGAAAATGAGATATTCAGACCCAAGGAATCCCTCACTTATGCTTAACAACTGCATCATTCCCCTGAAATGAGCTGCCCTGGAGCATAGAACTTTATGCTAATTAATGAATTTGGAATGAGATTCAAACTCTGCTCTGTGGTCACGCTCACCCTCACATTCTAATGTCAGATTTATTTCTCCACCTGAAGAAGCAGTTGCCCTGAAGTCTTCTCTTCAATTTCAGACCAGTTTTGGGTTTATTTTGTAAAACTTTTCCATAATATACTGTTTCATTATTTTATTGATAACTTTGCTTAGTCAGATTGTTCATTATATATTTTTTAACTTTTCTCTGGTTCCCCATCGGTTCCCAGGATCCGGAGAAGGACGTTTTTCTGCACAGTTCCCACTGTCAGGAAACCACTTTTAGAACCACTATATTTTCTCTAAATTACTACAAAATTAAACTACTTTGTAGTTTTTACTGTTTATTTTTCTCGGTTCCTCTTATTTGAGAACCAAACCATTATTTTACAGTTCAGCCTAACAAAATCATCTGTTATGCTATTTCTATTTGCGGTTTCATTTTTAAGGGAACCAAACCGCATTTCAGATACTTTAAACCCTTTTTTACATATACAGGGTTTTACTCAAAAATTTACTTTTCATTATGCTTTGCCTTCCCTGGTTTGTCAGCGTTTGGCTTGATTGACTGACCCAGGAACAAGAGGGGACCTGCAGGCTTTAAAAATTGTAGTTTGTTTCCAGCTCCTTGCAAAGGCAGACCATCATAAGTTGTGTTTAAAATGCCTGTGTCCAGAACAACATTTTTATAATTCTGAGCTTAGTTTAGAGTTTTGCCCTGAAACACAAAAGAATGGGCTAAAAAAAAATTAGAAGTCATTAGGGCTTCTCGGTCTGCCTCTATGTCATAACAAGGCTCAGGTGAAGGTCCAGCCACTCAGAGTGAGCAGAAGGACAAGTCTGCTAGGGATAGTACAGATATCAGGGTGTCTGAAAAGTAGAACCCTGAAACCAGTTAGAGTAAAAGGGCTGCTGTGTATGCATCAGACCCAGTGCCTGCTAAGAAAAAGCAAAAGGAAAAACATGTCATAGCCCCTCCCGCTGAAGAAGCAAAGGAGACGCCAGTTGACAAAAATAAGAAAAGATAAAGCTGCAAAGATGGATCAGAAATCAGGGTGTCTGAATGAAGGAACACTGAAACTAGTAAAAACAATAAGCGTCAGAGCAGGCACTGGAGATAGTACATGCCAAAAAAAACAAAACAAAGGTAGCTGTCCCTCCTCCTGAAGAAGGAAAAGAGTCACCAGTGAATAAAAATAGAATGCCCTCAATGGAGGACATAACTAAGGCATGGCAATTATTCCAGGCTATGCAGAACTTCACGAGTGTGCCTGTCCCCCCAACCCCCCAGGTTCTGGTTCCATCCCTAATGCCTGGTAAGGAGGAGGTAGATACGTTTTATGAAAAAGAGGAGGCGGGAGAACCCATGGAACCAGATGGTTCTCCTAAGCAAGAATTTGTCTCACCTCTAAGACCTTCAGAACACTTGCTTCTCACTGTATGTTTTTAAGACATATGGCCAATTCCCTCAGCATTTCCTCAGAAAACTGATGAGGGTGAGGAGAAAGCTGAATTCATGGACATGATGGGCTCATCCCCCACTAAGGGCTTGATGCTTCCCATCCCTAAATTCTTCAGAATAGCCACTTTTAAAATTGTGTCAGCACCCACCTCAGGTGCTGGCATAGTTAAGAAAACTGAAAAAAAAAATGAATAAAATACAAAAATCAACAAATAAATATCAGTTGGCAACCAGGGTTTTGGGCACCTGTATTCCCACCCAGATCATGAGGTAGCAGTTCAGACTGTAGGCCAAAGTGCCCTTTTCCTCCCAGCATGCTGAAAAAGATTCCAGGAAACTGGATTCAAGGGGGAAAAAAAGAAAAAGCGTATACTTTAGCGTTCTTGCTTCTAAGGCAGGCAGCTTATCTGGTCTAACACAGCACAGTACCAGAGAGCTCTGTGGAACTCTGTTCTGGCACTGAGTGGAAAGGCTACTGCAGACTTAGCATAGGATACGGCTGGCACAGCAAGCTCAGTCATGGATGCCACAAAAATACCAGTTTCATAGGGCAGTGGATACTAATGACACTGCAGGCTTTCATGGAAAAGGTGGATGAGTATAAAACCACCTACAGGAGGGTAGGGGATGCTACCCTCGTGCATGCGCCCCCTATGAATACACTCCACGACGGACCTCTTATAGGGGCAGAGGTGGAAGGGGAAATAGGTGTGCTGCTGCAGCACCAGCACCCAAACCCCAGGTTGCGAAGAAAGCACAGCAGTTGGACCACAGTGGGCTCAGGGAGGGTGAGGAGGGTGGAACAGAGGCACACCCAGTCAATTGTTCCACTCCACAATCCATACACCCTTCTGGGGAGCATAGCTCCCCTAGGGTGTACCCGCAGAGAAGACTGATGATAACTGTCACAAGGGAGGCCCACAGAAAGGAGGCAGAGGACACCAAAGGGAAAGGAAGCAGCCCTGGTGGGGACTCCAATTATGAGGTATAGAACTGGGGAGATGAGAAAATGAGGTGAGGTGCCTGCCTGGTGCCATGGCTTGGAGGGACAGGAAGCGCATCCTCAGGATCCGAGAACAGCTGCAAGGGTTCCGAGCTGGACGTAATTGTCCACCTAGGGACAAATGACTTGGCTCATCATGAGATTAGAGCAGTGCAGGAGGACATTGCAGAGTTGGGGAGGGACCCAAGGCAGTAGCACACACAGTATCCTTCTCAGAGGTGCTGCCTGTCAAAGCATGGGGATGAGGGTAATGTGGCACCATGCAGTTTAATGAATGGTTGAAAATGGTGCGGAGCACAGGGATTTGGCTTCATTGGGGACTGGGTTCACCTGGAGGACACCAGCCTATACTGGCAGGATGGTCTGCATCTGTCCAGGAAGGAACAAGTCTTTTGAGCAATCGGTTTAAATGCTTCATTGGCAAGCTTTTAAACTAGTCAAAGGGAGGCACTGACAAGCAGCAGGAAAATCCCAGCCTCTCCCTACAAAACAGGGTACTAAATGAGAAAAGACAGAGGTAGAGCGGTCAGTGGGGATGCTGCACTGGAGGTAAAGCCATCAAAAATGGAGACAATGAGTACTAATGCCCGTAGTCTGGATAACAAGCTTCCTGAATTAGTGGCCTTGATGGAGGAAGAACATCTGGATATCGTGGCAGTCACAGAAACATGGTACACACAAAACCATGACTGGGACATAAACATACCAGGATACACTGTGACAGGAGGGACAGGAGGGTAAAAGAGGAGGAGGAGTAGTTCTTTATATAAGGGAAGGAATAAAAGCAACAGAACAAAAGGTACACAGGGAGGAGAAGAAGCACTGTGGGTAAATTTGGAGACAGGCAATGGCACCAATCGCACAGGGGTTGTATACGAACCCCTTCTCAGGGAGGAAATGGACAGGGAAATGATAGAAAGTATACTTAGAATGGCAGAAGGAGATATTGCTGATGGGTGATCTGAATATGCCAGATGTTAACTGGAGTGCAGTTGCAGCTGCCACTTCAAAGAGTGGGTTATTCTAGATGCCCTACAGGGCATGCCTAGACAACTAGTACTGGAGCCCACTCGAGAGGGAGCAATATTAGACTTGATTCTCTCAAATGGAGATGGTGAGAGGATTACAGATGTAGAAGTGGGTAGCCATCTGGGAACTAGCGACCATCGAACAGTATGGTTCACAATAAACACAGCAATAGAGTCAAGCCATACAAAGACTAAAGTACTGGACTTTAGGAGGGCTGACTTTGCCAAAATGGGTGAGTGCCTAGGAGACGCACTAGCAAATGGGCAGGAAGGAGGGTGGAAGAACAATGGGGAATAATAAAACTGCCATCACAGAGGTAACGAGCCTTTGTGTGAAGCAAATAAACAAAACAAGACGATGTAAGAAACCACTATGGTTCTCAAAGGAAGTGGCAGGAAGGTTCAAGAGAAAAGAAAGCATTCAGGAAATACAAGGAATCATAGAAGGAGCAGGACAGAGAACTGTATCAGTTAAAGCAAAAGGAGGCTGGGAAGGCAGTCAGAACAGCAAAGGCCCAAACCGAGAAAGATAGCCAACTCAGTTAAGAAGGGGATAAAACCTTTATAGGTACATCAGGGCGAAGGAAGACCAAGGAGGGAGAGTGAGGTCAATAAAGGGAGGGAGGGTGGGCAGAGGGAGACTGTGAAAAGGCAGAGATACTAAACAAATATTTTTGCTCAATATTTACAAAGGAAGAGGGAGGTACATAAAACAAACAGTAGTAACACTCTGGATACAGAAGTTGATAACGACCATTTACAGAACAAAGGGTTCTGAAAGAACTCTTAAAACTGAAGGTGGACAAAGCAATGGGGCCTGATGGGATTCATCCCAGAACTAAAAAGAACTAAGGGTAGAAACTAGTGACACCACTGACTACCCTTTTAACAAATCATGGGAGGATGGGGTGGTACCCGAGGACTGGAGGAGGGCAGATGTGATTCCCTTTCACAAAAGTGGGAGCAAGGCAGAAGCAGGAAACTATAGACCTGTTAGTTTAACCTCAGTGATAGGAAAATGATGGAATCACTTCTAAAGGAAAGAATTGTCGAGTATCTAGAGGCCAGAGGGCACAGGACCCTAGGCAGCATGGATTCAAGCGGAAGGTCATGCCAGACGATCTGATAGATTTCTTTGACTGGGTGACCAAAGTAGTAGATCAGGGGGGCTGTGGACATGGCCTACCTAGACTTTAGCAAGGCATTTGACACAGTCCCACACAAAAGATTAATATACAAGTTAGCCAGCCTGGGAGTGGGTCCCAAGATGACAGCCTGGGTAAAGAACTGGCTGGAGAATAGGACACAGAGAGTAATAGTAAATGGAGTCCACTCAGAAGAAAGGAGGTTACTAGTGGGGTACATGAGGGTTCAGTATTAGGACGGTCCTCTTCAATGTCTTTATAGTGACATTGCAGAAGGACTGGAAGGAAAAATATGTCTCTTTGCAGATGACACTAAGATCTGCAACAGAGTTGATGCACAGGGTGGGGTGGAAAGGATGAGAAGGGATTTGGCAAGGTTAGAGGAATGGTCAAATGTATGGCAGCTTAGATTCAATGCTAAGAAGTGCAAGGTAATGCACCTGGGAAACAAAAACCCAGGGGAAGAGTACACAATGGGGGGTGAGATACTAACAACAACAAAAATGGAAAGGGACCTGGGGTAGTCATATCAGATGACCTAAAGACGGGCAAGCAATGTGAGAGGGCAGCAAGGAGGCTGGGGGATACTGGGATGCATAGGAGAGGCATCACCAGTAGAAAACAGGAAGTTATTATCCTCTGTACAGACAGCTGGTGAGACCCCATCTGGAGTACTATGCCAGTTCTGGAGACCCAATCTCCTGAAAGACATGACAGGATGGAAGCTGTCAGAGAGGGCAACTAAAATGGTGCAGGGTCTGCACGGGAAGACATATGAAGAGAGACTTAGGAGCTTAATATGTATAGCCTCGAGGAAAGAAGGAGAGGACATGATAAAGCGTTCAAGTACCTCAAGGAATCAACAAAGTCCAAGAGGTAGCATCTTTCAAAAAAAGAGGTGTGCAAGAACAAGAGGGCACAATTTGAAGATAGAGGGCGGCTCAGAGGTAATTTAAGGAAGTATTTTTTCACAGAGAGGGTTGTGGATGCATGGAACGGCCTTAAGGAGGAGGTTGTGGAGTCAAAATCAGTGGTGGAATTCAAGCATGCATGGGATAGTCATAAGGCAGTTCTGGGGGGTGGGGGTAGGAAGAAGTAGGCTGCTGGTTAACTAGGATCTGCAGCTTATCCAGTAGGTAGGGAAATGGGCAGACTGGGTGGGCCAAGCGGTCCTTATCTGCCGTCAAATTCTATGTTTCTATGTTTCAAAGCAGAATCCTGACAAGTCTGTCTAGATTGCCCAACCACTGCCAGTGGAAGGAAGACTGGTGCACTACTCCCATCCTAATGGTAGAGAGCCAGAATTTTTCTCTGCAATTCAGAAGATTTCCAGGGCTGAAGTTGAGGGTGAAGAAACTACTGCAAACACATACAGTGGAAAATGTACCAGCCACACAACAGGGCAAGGGACATTACATCACATACTTCCTAACCGGAAAGAGAAATGCATGGGATACCTGAGAAAAATACATGAGGTTCAGGTTAAGGGACTGCCCCTACCAGCTCAAAGCCCCTCTCTGCGGCTTCACCTTAGCTCTGAGGGTATTCACAAAGTGCTTAGCTGTGGTGGCAGCACATTTGAGACGGGAAGGGGTGGCTTTTTTTCCTTACCTGGATGATGGGCTGATCTCAGGAAAAGCTACCAACAGTCCCTATTTTCCCAGGACAGTCCCTATTTTAGGCAGCATGTCCCAGTGTCCCCACAAGTTTTGCAAAATGTCCCTTTTGTCCCTTTGTTTTGATTACTTGTCCCAGTTTTGTCCCTTTTTTCTGCTGACTGCTAATCTGTGAGTGGCAGTTCTTTCAGCGCCAATGTGGCACTGCTCAGATTGGACAGTTTGCAACTTCAACCCCTGAGCCTATGTTGCAGTGCAAACAGGTCAGTGGGAGCCAGTAAAGCATGTTCCTTCCTGCTAGATTAGACTGGCTAGTAGTGCAAACAAGCGCATGTGGATGTCTGCCTGCCAGCAGCTGAGAGGGACTCCAGACAGAGAAGAAACTGGCAGCAGAGAACTAAGGTACCCGAACCTGATCAGCTGTAGGGAAGTGTGTGAAAACAATCTGGTGTGGTGGTGGGAGTCACTGAAGTGAAGTTTGCTCAGCAAATGAAGTGAGTGTAAACGGGTTGGATGGGACAGTCAGGAGGAGCAGCACATAGAGCTCGAATGTCTGATCAGAATTTAATGCAGGTTTGCTTCTAATGAACTTTCTGTACATCATGGTTTGGAACTTGCTGCAGCAGAATGATGTATTGTTTTGATCTGAATGTTTGCTACTGGTGTTACTGAGGAACGGCATGGCCAGAGCAAGCAGCAAAATGTAATTGACTGTGAGCAGCGTTGTCTGTGGCAGTACCTGTGGTAGTGACACGGTGTGTGTTGGGGGTCATGGTCAGGATGGACCGTCCCAGTTTTAGGCCTCGGGAAGTTGGTAGCTTTAATCTCAGGAAAAGCACAGCAGGAAGTAAACACTTTCATATTGCTGACTCCTAACATTTTGAGGGACTGGGCTTCCTCATAAACTTTCAAAGTCCCAAACAGAACCAGTTCAAGTTCTAGATTTTACCAGTGCAGAGCTGGCTACACTGCAAGGGGAGGCATTCCTTCTTCTAGCAAGGGTAGCAAATCTGATTTCAACTTTAATCCTTCAAAACAGGCCAACCAAGGCCTGCAAAGGATTTTCTAAGGCTACTGGGTCACATGGCGTCTGCCACAGCAGTGGTACCAGGGGCTAGATTCCAGATGAGAGACATTCAGTATCTACTAGGGAACCTTTGTCTCAGAGGCGGGACACCTTATCTAAACTGGTACCTGTTACAAGACCTTTGTTAAGGGCACTGGATTAATGGAAGAAGGAATGCAACCTCAGAGAGGGAATTCCCTTTCACAAGAGATGCAGGATAAACACATAAAGCAACTAGAACGCAGGGCATTGCACCTGACAATGCAAGCTTTTCCTCCCAGATCAGTGCTTGGCATGTCCAGGTCAGAGCAGACAACAGCACAAACATACTGTACAAACAAACAGGGAGGAACAAGATCTTCCCAGCTGTGCACAGAAGCCATGAAGACCTGTAACCTGGAATATTCCCTGGAGGTGCAGCTATCTGCAGTACACCTACCAAGGAAAGACAATGTCCCAGCAGACTCCATGAACAGGATCAGACAGGGAAATCAAGAATGGGCCCTAACCCAGCAAGTTCTGGCATCAGTGTTCAGAAGGTGGAGTACACAAGAAATAGATCTGTTCACCCACAGGAGAACAATCTGTTCCCACTTTTTTACTGCAGACCCCCAGGAATGGGTTCAGACCCACAGGACACTCTAGTCCTCAGCTGGTTAGGCAAGTTTCTTTGCACCTTCCCTACCTCCCCATTTTTACTGAGAGTACTGATAAAACTGAGAAGAGAGTCAGCAACAGTGATTCTAATTATTCCAGGCTTGGGCCAGACAAACATGGTTCTCCATGACTCTGTCCCTCCGGAGCAGTCTGTCAATCTGCCCCTGAGGCACAACCTGTTAACAATGCCCCCAGAATTATAGCTCTTCTTTTCAGATACTAATACGGGCTGTTGCCACCCCCCCTTAACTTTTGAAGCAGCCTTCACTAGGTTTCCAGTCCGGTAACATTAATTGCTATTAGGCACAATGTATGCTCCAAGTACAATCCAAGTACAATTATGTATGTATTTTTGAGTTGTCACTGTATTTGTCAGGTTTTAATGGAAATACAGCTGTACCCTGATGTCTATGTACTTTTTGATCTATGTATGTAAGTGACATTATGTACACTGCAAAGATTTCAATTAAAAGATTAACTGCAAAAAACAATGCCCCAGGGCAGGACAACATTCCCAGATCTGAGACCTCTACACCTCAGGCATGGTTCTTGAGGGGTTAGAGTTCTCTGGGCTGAATCTTCCTGAGAAAGTATGAAAGTATGTAGGATTTCCAGGAAACCAGCAACAAGGAAAACTTATGCTCCAAAATGGAGAAATATTTTTCATTATGGTGCTCTTCTAATCAGATCAACCCCTTCTGGGCAGCTCTTTCCACAATCCTTGGCCCCCTGGTCCACCTCCAGTCCTTGGGCCTAAGGCCTTCAACTCTGAAGGTGCATTTGGCAGCAGTGTCAGCTTATACATCAGCTCTCAAAGACAGGTCAGTGGCCTGCAAACCCATTTTCAAATGGTTCTTTAAAGGCCTTAATCATAGGTACCCTCCAGTAGGGATCCTGTCCCTCGTGTAACCTGAATCTGTGTACTGACCAGTCAATGGAGGCTCCTTTCAAGGCTGTGGCAACTGCTTCTTTGAAGTGTGTCACCTGGAAAGCAGTTTCTCTGGTGGCCCTGACATCTTCCAGAAGGGTGAGTGAGCTGCAAGCACTCTGCATAGATTCTAGTTGTTCTCGAATGGTGAGGCCAGTCTCCCAAGGGAGGCCCCAAACTGTTCCAGGGACGCCCAGTCAAGTCTGAGAATGGACAGTATTTACATTTTAAGTTTTGGATGTTCTGTGTGAAAGGATGAAGCAAACTGATATGGATAATGGCAGTTGAATTTCTTTACATGATGTGCACACATTTGTGACTAGGAAAGCGTGGGCAGAGCTCTGCAGATGTTTTGCGATCACTGTAGGAGAACAAAGTGTCTGCGAGCAGAACAGGTCCCTGTGTTCTCCTACAGTGATGCGGTCACTTCTGAATAGTACTGATGCCATTGACACTGGCTTAGCTCCTGTCTGCGGCATAGTTGCCCCACCCCCCGGGGCACACTACTTAACTTTGGCACTCCTGGAAGAACTGCGCATGTGAGACACAACTGCGCATTTGCGATCCATCATCACCACCGTCTTGTGAATGGCATACCGCCGCCACTCTGATAGCTATGCCATCCACTCTGAAACAGTCACCGCCGCTCTGACAGCCATGCGCCATCACAGGTAAAAGCTTTGCACAAACATATCGGCTCTGACCAGAGTTTGCTTTCTATGGGAAGGCCCAAGATTTTTTCAAGATTTGATGGTGGCTCAAAATCTTTTTCATGGCTTGGGGGAGGCTCACTATCACAAAGTGTGAGAACTAACTGCATCATATTTTATAGGGACAAGGTAGTCCTAACAGCTAACAGAAAGTTCCTCCCTAAAGTGGTGTCTGAATTTCATCTGAATCAATCTTTCACACTACCAGTTTTTTTTACAACAAAATCCAGTTTAGGAGAACAACAGCTCCACAGTCTAGATGTTAAGGGAGCTCTGAGGTAGTACTTGGACCATACCGAGGATATAAGATCCACTAATACCCTGTTATTTGTCACCTACAGTGAAGTGGAGACAAGTAAGCCAGCACCCAAGAGAACCACTTCTCATTGGATAGACATACAGTTCTGTTATGGCAAAGCTGGCAGGTTGCCACACGAAGGCCTTAGGGCTTATTGTACAAAGGGCACCTCTGCGTCTGTGGCAGCATTAAAAGGTGGTTCCCTCCAGTAAATCTACAAGCAGCTACCGAAAAACAGTACACACTTTAACAAAACACTACTGTCTGAACATATAGAAAAATAAAAAAACACTTAAAGCCAAATAAAAGGCGCTGAAAAAGCTTTTAATGTGCAGACGGAGTAACAGTAAACTGACCAGCCACAAACACGCCTCAACATTTCGTGCAAGTGTGCTTTGTCAAGAAACGAAAGTGCTCACCTACCAACATTTTTTTTAAACAACAAATTTAAAGGGAAACTGTCAACCTTTTTGCATCATGTTATTGTTTATCTTCTCTGAAATTCATTGACGTTGTTGATTGTTTCATCTGCTTCCTTCCTTAGTTGACCCAAAATGCATGGTAACGTATAGTTATACCCAGCCTTGTTTTGCTTCAAATCCTTGAAACACCTTATTGTATATTTCATGAACATTAGAAACACCCTCAAACAGTACAGCCACTCATGATACCATAGTACTGAATAACGAATGGCTAGATTTTGTTTGAGGTATTCTTAAGTCCAGGAAAGATGCAGTGGGAGTCAGTCAAGAAATGTAAACAAACATGTTATTGTGTGGTAACACTAGTAGCGGGCAGTCAGTTTTTCACTTTTTAAAAGAAAAAAGGAATCCAAATCAAACTACCAGCTGCATCAACAGTCTCTATAGAATGTGAACAATCATAAAATGATTTTTTAAACCTGGGACACTTTGAGGCCTTAGGGGGTTGACAGTGTCCCTTTAAAGAGACAGGTGACAATAGACATCGACATACACATAAATACCTATTAGGTTGGGCAAACTTGTTGTATATATAGAATAATGCATGGGGAAGTGTGGTTTATGAGGATTTTATGCACACACGAGGTGTGTGGTGCTGATAAACCCCGGAGCTGCCCAAGGGGTTTATCTGGGTATCACACACCAAGAGTGTGCATAAAATCTGAATCATCACACTTACCCAAGTTCTATTTTTTATATTTACTGGTTACTACTGGTTAATTTTGTAATTAAGACATTGAAACAGTTTCTGTGAACAGCTGTTCCATAGGGAGAGTGATAAAATCTGGAGACTCACCCGTTTCCTCAAGGTATTTTGTGAGGAGTGCTATATCACTTTTTATTTTTTTTATGGTATTATTTTCCTGATCTTCTATGAACTTCAGCCTTTCTGATTCATTCAGAGGCTCAAAGCAGGATGTGTTTGCCATTTCTTTAGTGTTTTATTTAAATGGGATTTATTTTATAGTGCAGCCGCTTTTACTGTGAGAACCCCAAGAAGTGTGTGTCACCGAGAAGCACGTGTCTCGCAACGGTGGTCTCCTGTGAGGAGCTCAAGTAGACCACCAGCATGAGGACACCTTCTCCTGGAATGGATACGGGAGACTCGCATCGGTTTGCTGTAAGTGTGGCTTACGGAACTCAGTAATTCACAAGTGTGTATTACAGAGTTTCCAAGGGTCTACCGGCAATAGATTATCATACCTAACCAGTAAACAGACAGTAAATAGGTTCTTGAGCTGCCCTTCTGCTGTTTTCTCAGATGTCTGAACATACATTCCAGAAGGGATGCCAGTTTTGGCACTGCTGTCCTGCAGAGCCTTTTCTCTAAATAGGTTCTGTACCCAGCCTCCCAAGGTACTGCTATGGTGTCTGCAGTTCTTCAGCTTAAGTGAGGGACTCCTGGGGTTTGAATTAAAAATTACTCGCTGTAGTAATGTTGTTTCTTCCAAAGGGATCCCTCGCTGTGCTTAACAATCTGCATCCCTACCTCCCCTTCAAGAACTTGAGAGAATGTTTCCACAAGAATCAGTTCTTTATGTCTGGCAGTACTTGTTACAGTGTCTTTACAACCGTTAATCAGTGATCTGAGCCTTTTAAATTCTTCATAACATTTGAAAAGTATTTTTGTTATATTTTTTGTAGCCCGTTGAGGTAGTTTAGTGGTCACTGCTCACCTGAACTTTCAAAATAAATCTGACATTAGAATGTGAGGGTAAGCATGACCACACTGCATAGTTTGAATTTCATTCCAAATTCCATATTTAGCATAAAATTCTAAGCTGTGGAGCAGCTCATTCCAGGGGAATGATGCAGTTGTTAAGCATGGTGAGGGATCCCTTGGAAGACACAACATCACTACGGTGAGTAATTTGTTTCTTGTATTTCATAGGGGCATCCTACCATCTGATTAATGCAAATTTCTTTAAATAATAAAATGAAACCCATCAGAAAAGAAACATCTTGTTAACCAGAGGTGAAATTGGGAAGTGCTGTATCAGCAGCAAAGAGGAGAAGGCACCCCCATAGTAACAAAATTATAAAAGCAGAAATGAATGCTCTGCAGTAGAAATAATGGGGCACCTAGAAAGTCTCTGAAACCCCAGAGAGCACAGTGTCTGGCTAATGCAATTAAAGACAATGTGTTCTATAATAACATAATCAAATAGAAAAGGAATTTAATAATAATACAGCTGTATCCATGTTTTTCAGATTCCAACTACTAGCAATAGGGACACTGGGGCCCAGAGCATCAGGGACAGGGACACTGGGGCCAAGGGTATTAAGGACAGGGACACTGGGGCCAAGGGCATTGGGGACAGAGACACTGGGGCCAAGGGCATCGGGGACAGGGACACTGGGGCCAAGGGCATCAGGGACAGGGACACTGGGGCCAAGGGCATCAGGGACAGGGACACTGGGGCCAAGGGTATTAAGGACCGGGACACTGGGGCCAAGGGCATTGGGGACAGAGACACTGGGGCCAAGGGCATCGGGGACAGGGACACTGGGGCCAAGGGCATCGGGGACAGGGACACTGGGGCCAAGGGCATTGGGGACAGAGACACTGGGGCCAAGGGCATCGGGGACAGAGACACTGGGTCCAAAGGCCTCGGGGACAGGGACACTGGGTCCAAGGGCATTGGGGACAGGGACACTGGGGCCAAGGGCATCAGGGACAGGGACATTGGAGCCAAGGGCATCAGGGCTGGCCATAGCATCCCAGAGGAGAGGTCCTCAGCTCCAGTGGGAGGGATAATGCAGTCCAACCATCATTAGTCTTCCCCTTGCTGGCCAACCACAGAAAGGCATTGGGGTTAGCTAGGAAGAGAGTTGCTCACAGGCCTCCCTGCCAGAGGAAGAGTGCAGCCAGGGTGACCCACAGCATGGGGGTAGGGAACAGTGGGAAAAATGGAGTAAGTAGAATAACTAAAATAGTAAAATACTCATGGGCCAGTCAGCACAGCAGAGCTACTGCTTGTGACAGCAGCGACCCGGGTTTGGGAACGAGCTCAGGGCATCGGAGGCCTGCTAGGGAGAGGAGGATTGAGCCCCCCCAGTGGGCCCTCTCCTCCTCTGGGGAGGGAGGAATGCTGTCTTCACTGTGGCATTGCCACCAGGGTGACCACCGGCAGCACAACAGCAATTTGCTGTAGGGAAGGAAGAAGAGGACGCTGGCCGGAGACACACTGCATGCACATGCACGCTGGTCCCCTTCATGCACTGGAATCCTCCGGGGGGGTGGAATAAAATGAAAAAACAGCCCCAGTGCTGACTTCAAGGAACCCAGTATATCTCAGGTTAACCTCGTGTCCTTGTAGCACCTCCTAATGACTTGCATGCTCTGGGTATATCCCCTTTACGGCAAAAACTAAGGGTAGATGGGGTGCAGTCCCAGGGCAGCTAAATCTTGCAGGACACAACCCAGGTGCAAAGAGGGACCACACTTCAAGGCCAACAAATGACTCTTAGTGGACAATCCAATGCAAACTTACAATTAGTTTTGCACTTTCCAAAAGTAACAAAAGCAGCCGTGGTGGCAGTTCCAACCAGTAGCACTGCGCTTCAATTGTTAGGTGTTCATTAGGTGAAGACTTAACGGTTGAAGCGCAAGGCTACTGATCAGATGTTTTCCAGTTCTGCTTTTCTCCAAAGGCTAAGTACAGTCCTGTGTGACTGTAAATGGCCCATGGAGGACAGCGGGACCAGTAAATAAAAGATCAGCGCCTATATAAACTCGTTAACATGAAATGCAGACTAGTGCATCTTCTCACTGCTGCTTACTGCTCTGATGTCATTGGCAGGGGATTCTGGGAGTTGTGCTAACAGATGTCAATCTACAACTAAGCAACACTATTCTGACACAATCTACTATCCTACAGTAAAGATTAAGTAAACCAAAATGCTTTTGCACACAACGTGCGCACTGGGACTCAAGTGTGGTGGTCCTTGGTGGTGACTGTTCTCCTTTAAGTGGCCAAAGCTGGCTAAAATGTATAAAGAAAACAATGTTTGCCTAAAAAATGCAAATAAATGCTTCACTTATATTCAGGCAATTACATTGCAACTGACAAACAAGGTATAAGTATTGCTTATCAGTCACACAGAAATGACAGGAATTAAAGTGAAGGTTATTTTGCACGGTTCAGGTAAATGGTCGGTCACCCTACCTTAGTCTTGTAAAATATGTCCTCTTTACAGTAGAATTCTATGTTCAGCTGCTGTTCTAGTTGCCAGTGTAGCAGCTCTAATGGCTGTCTTGTGGCGCAGATGACCGCTGTAGCAACTGTGAGGCATGGAGCATGCCAGGCTGCAAAAGAAACTTTGACTGCAGCAAGGGAGGTAAGTGGCCCACTTCACTGTAGAAACAGCCCTGATCATGATGGCTGCATTAACAGCAGCTTGAATATGCTGAAGGTAGTTTGGTACTGCAATCTGGCACCCTGTATAACAGCAAAAGGAATTCAGGCCATTGGTAGCAGTAACGGCTTTGCACCTGATGCCTGCCATTGCGGGACCTGCCATTGTATGTCCCTGGAATGTGTTCTATATGGAACGGGAGCACCTTGTGCTGGAATCAGGCTGTGTCTGTCCCTGGAGTGTGTTCTATATGGAATGGGAGCAGCCTTGTGCTGGAATCAGGCTGTGTCTGCCCCGGAGTGTGTTCTATATGGAACGGGAGCGCCTTGTGCTGGAATCAGGCTGTGTCTGCCCTGGAGTGTGTTCTATATGGAACGGGAGCGCCTTGTGCTGGAATCAGGCTGTGTCTGCCCCTGGAGTGTGTTCTATATGGAACGGGAGCGCCTTGTGCTGGAATCAGGCTGTGTCTGCCCCTGGAGTGTGTTCTACATGGAACGGGAGCGCCTTGTGCTGGAATGAGGCTGTGTCTGCCCCTGGAGTGTGTTCTATATGGAACGGGAGCGCCTTGTGCTGGAATCAGGCTGTGTCTGCCCCTGGAGTGTGTTCTACATGGAGCAGGGCGCCTTGTGCTGGAATCAGGGCTGTGTCTGCCCCTGAGTGTGTTCTACATGGTAATGGGAGCGCCTTGTGCTGGAATCAGGCTGTGTCTGCCCCGGAGTGTGTCTCTACATGGAACGGGAGCGCCTTGTGCTGGAATCAGGCTGTGTCTGCCTCTGGGGTGTGTTCTATATGGAACGGGAGCGCCTTGTGCTGGAATCAGGCTGTGTCTGCCCCTGGAGTGTGTTCTACATGGAACGGGAGCAGCCTTGTGCTGGAATCAGGCTGTGTCTGCCCCTGGAGTGTGTTCTACATGGAACGGGAGCACCTTGTGCTGGAATCAGGCTGTGTCTGCCCCTGGAGTGTGTTCTACATGGAACGGGAGCGCCTTGTGCTGGAATCAGGCTGTGTCTGCCCCTGGAGTGTGTTCTACATGGAACGGGAGCACCTTGTGCTGGAATCAGGCTGTGTCTGCCCCTGGAGTGTGTTCTACATGGAACGGGAGCGCCTTGTGCTGGAATCAGGCTGTGCCTGCCCCTGGAGTGTGTTCTATATGGAACAGGAGTGCCTTGTGCTGGAATCAGGCTGTGTCTGCTGCCAGTATTGTGGGTGCTGTAGTCCCAGCATAATGTACCACTCAGCAACCCATATAACAGCTCTCATAGCCTGAGCCAGCACCCCCACGCCTGTTTGACACTGTTAGTACCAGCCCCCCCGCCTGTTTGACACTGTTAGTACCAGCCCCCCCCCCGCCTGTTTGACACTGTTAGTACCAGCCACTCTATTCTCAAGGTCTCTTTGCCTCCCCAAACTGAGGCCTGCTCTCCCTCTCCCCAGAGTATGACACTCTTTAGTGGTGGTTCCTGCTCATTCTTCAGTAGTGCTGTGCCACACTGTGCCTGTCCTTCAAACTATGGACAAAGATTTTACTGACATCTTAACTGATAAGTTTCTCACTAGGCCAACTCCCTGGCACTGCAGTAATGTTACTGCTTGTGATGCCAGTGACCCGTGTTGAGGAACAAGCCCGGGTCGTTGGGAGCCAGCTGGGTGAGAAAGATCGGGCATCGCCACAGATGCCCATCTCCTCGAAGGAGGGAGGGTTGCTGTCCCTACTGACTGCTGCCACGTGGTGACCATGGGTGGCAGTGCTGCTGAGGGCAAGGGGAGGGGAGCTGGAGGCCACAGCAATGTGAATGCTCAGCGTGTGCATCCCCCTTTGGTCTCATTAGTGCACCTGCGTCTTGGGTTGGGAAAAGAAAAGGATCTGACCAGGCAAGATGACTTCCTACCTCAGCTTGCAGGCCTTGCACCTCTGACTGCAGCACCACTCCAGAGATACTGACTTGAATTACATCAAGGGAACCGAGACCCCCCCAAGGACCCTGAAGAAAGAGTCCACTGTGAAGAGTAAGCCATGAGAGTGACACGTGGAGACAGGGTAAGTCCCAGACAAGGTGGATGGTGACAGGGGGCTACAGGAGGGACGAAGGAGGTTAGCTGGTGGGAGGGGGCTTGATAAATAGACAATGTAAAAATAAATAATAACTTTCTCTACACCAGTAATGCACAGTGCATCAGAAGAGCTGAATAGGGCCCTTACTACACAGTATAACACAATGCATTATATCTATCCTCATGATTAAAAAAAGAGGGCTTATCCTTGCAGTTTCTCAGAGACATATGCTGTTAGGAAAACATGATTGCCAGTGACCAGAGAGTTCCACGGAATGTGGAGTTGCTACTTCAAGATGGCGGAACACCAGCAAATGACTGGCATCATGTGATGCACCCTGTAGCTTTTCATATCTACAATCCCTATGGAAATCCCCTCTACAACTCATCCCAACTGGAAGCATCATGTCTTCTACTGTTTATGAGAGAATGTTGTCTGTACAAAGCAGCACCATCTAGCGGTAAAAGTTGTGAATGACCGTAAAAGCAAGGCTAACCAGTTGTAACAGCTAGAGACCTCTAGTAGTAGCCTATGAGATAGCAATTGTATGAAAGTCAATGGAGCACCCAAACCTGCCAGCTAAGGAGAACTTCCCTTTTTTTATCTATACTTTTCCCCCTGCTTCTCACTGGCACTCATCTACCTCAGGAAATTACAAAGAACACACAACCCTCCATCACCTGTCTCACCTGCAAGCCTCAGCCTTCACGGAGCCTTGGTTAACCCCCAGGTGCGGACAGGGTAGGGGGATTCACCTTTTACTGTGGTCTTGCATCAGGAGGAATTTCAGTCGAGGTTCAAGGCCCGGATCTACTGGGAGTCCATCATCGCACGTGTTGGGGCCATTTTTTATTGCTCCTCTGTCACTTCCTCAAGATGCTGGTGACAAAGATGCTAAGTGCAAGCATGCATGCAGATAGTGCGGCACTGCAGTATGGAGGTACCTCTGCCGAAGTAGAGAGGAGAGACATGAGGAGAGACATAAAAGTGGCGACGAGGATGGGATGTTCCACTTTTTAAAAAGGGGAAGACAAGGGGTCAGCCGAGTGGCATGGAGGGCTAACGCACTGGCACCTTACCTCCAAACATGCCAGTGATCTGGGTTCAGGAATGGACCAAGGTCATTTGGGAGCCGGCTGGGTGAGGGAGGATTGAGCATCCCAGGACAGCTCTCCTCCCTCGAGGAGGGGGGATCTCTGAGTCCCATGGCTTGCCTGTCATCCTGTGGCACCCCCACTTGCTCCTGCTACCCTTCTGGTTACCCTTGAAGTCTTAATTTTAACCCATACAAGTTTTTGGTCAAGATTCTAAGCACTGCTAAAATTCACTGCACTTTATTTAATTGTGGTACATGCAAATTCTCTTTGTTTATTCTACTATTGTAACACATTGCTTCTTTGTCTGTTCAGATGTTGTTTGGCTATTGTCTACACTGCTGTTTTGCTCCATCTCCCCCTTTCCCGGGTCACACTTGGAAACGAGCCTCGATTTAGTGTGCCTTTCCCGGTTACCAAATTTTAGGATAAATAACATTTTGCTTTAGTTGAATGGTTAGAACTTCTAACTTCAGAACTCGAACTCGAGGTCAGCAGTTTGATTCTCAGTGAGGGCTGGAGGAGTATCTGCCCAGGCAGAAAGGATACACTTAAAACCCATCACACTTTTTTTTCTCTTTTTGCTCCCTTCATTGTGCCTACCTCAGTTCCCAGAGCTTTCCCAGCATGCCACACAGGGACTACGCTATTGAGCTGGATACAGTCACCACCACCCATATCAGCCAGACCCCCACAGCTTGCCCCTCCCACAGAGGGGTTCCACCTTTTCACCTTGCCAGTGTGTACTGGGGAGATGAGTGTGGATGACAGCAGCCAACGTGTTGATGGGGAATGGAGCAGTCGTTCATGTGCTGGAGGATAGGGCAGCCATTGGTTCACCCTGCCACCAATCAAGTATTCCACCCCCTTATAAGGACCCACCTACCAGTCATATGAGACATGCATGCTCAAAACTGCCCTCTTGGGTAGGGTAAGTGTCAGGAGATGTGTGGCCGCCCACATCATCAGTGATATCTCACCAGGTCACTCCAAGGTGCTGAGGTACCACTCACAGTAAAACACCCCACAAACACCCATACCCCAGGTAGAGAGCATCCTCACGCTCGCTTCTGCTCTTACAGATGGCCTCCGCTCCTGCTGCCGAGGCTCAGGGAACTAACCTGGGTCACCAGTGTGCTAGTGCAGTCTCTTAGTGCTCAGTGCCACAGAACTAGCCCCTTCCGTGCTTTCTGATTGTGGTCTCATTCTTACTGGTAGCGCCACATGGAGTTGGAACCATCCATTGCTTTACCCAACCCAAAATGGCTGCACAGGATAGACTGAGTTGAGCAGCAATATTTGCAACAATGTTTGTCTGGCAAAAATATCAAGGTACCTAATTTTCTTATCATTACTGGATCAATATGCACAGTCCCTTGCGGGTGCCACAGGGTTACTAATCAGTATTGCAGTGTTATTTTTTCTTGTTTTGCTTTCTTGTTTTGTATTATTTTGTTTTTTGTTCTCCCCTCTGCTGTATCTCACCTGTTTTTGTCACTGCAATTGCCTTGCTGTATACACCTTTGTATTTCTCCTGTATTGTTAACCAATGTCTTGCCTCACAAATACGTTTGTCCCCCCTTCCCTGCGACGAGGTACCTTTGTAAATGAGTCTCTGACTCAAAGGTTTGTAATCCGATCTATGAAATAAATAAATAAATAAATATACCGGATTTTTAAGGTTTTAAAAGTTCCCACTCCCATGCAATACCTGCCATGAAAATATTAAAAATAGTGGTGCAGTGTTGTGCTGTTTAACATCAGAAACGTATGGTAACACCATCCTAATACATCCACATTATCAGTCTGGCATGTACATTCAACAGGTAACCTCAGCATTAGACATTTTTAAAAACTGCGAATGGCAGCCATCTTTAATGACGTGAGTCATTAATTGTAAAATTTGCTATAAAAGCTGTTTTAACAATGTCTGAAAAAGCTAACAATACACTAAGCATGAATCTAAGGATGTCTAAAATATATTTTTGGTTAAAAAAAAACTATATGAAGAAATGTTTGTCTGACAAACAAATACTGCTGCTTTAATGGTTTTCTTTTGCTCCCTTTTGGCACATAAGCATGGGCGTCCCAGAACACTGGCATCATAACTAATATAACCAGCTTGGTGGCTTTGGAAGCTTTAATCTGTATGACAGGAGGAAAGCAAAAACAAGCTCTGCTGATTTCATCAGAATATCAAGCTGCTTCCCAGTCTGTAACTGCTCATACAGTTGCTTCTTTATTAGTTTGGGTGTCTCGAGTCCCTCTTTGATTTTCTGTCTACTCCCTCTCCAGAAATACCTCATAGTGTGTGTCAACACTGACAATGCTATTTTAGGGCTTTACTGCAGGGTGACTTCACTTTAAATTATTATTTTATCCATGCTTTTTCCCATGAGTCCCCTACTTCTACCCCAATAGACCAGGGTAACACAGCTGCTACCGTCATCTAATTGAGATGGGTTAGATCTGACTCACAATTCCGGTACACTCAATCCAAACAGAGGAGACTCAAACTTAAACAGTCTTTGCAAAACTAAAATGCACTGTTCAGCCATCAGATAAGACATGCGCATGACTCTCCGATGCTTTGACCGGCACTGTGACTTCATCGGTTGGGGGGGTGTCTCATCAACAACATTATGCATGTTTAGAAGGACAGTACATATGAAATTGATCTTTTTGTGAAAAGTTTATTACCAATGTCCTTAATTCAGCCTTTATATCAAGATTTAACACTAGGAAAACTGATTTCCAGCTGGTTACTCACAATATTAGCATCACTACTACCATATATAGGAAACACACCTTGTGCAATACACTGCTCAGAGTCAAAAACACCCATCCCAGTTGATTAATTAAACAACAATGCATAGCAGCATGAACTGGGATAACCACAAGCCTGGTGTGGTTAATCACAAAACCAGAGACCAAGAAGCACAATTCTCCCAGAACAACCTACACCTTCAAGCGCATTATTGCTATTATACAATGGCTCTTACTTATTAATACCATGGGGACAAAAATGAGCACATGTAGATGGCTATTAGGCAGATAACAAGTGTTGGAACACACCTTTTATGTGTAGGGACATCTATTTTATAGTATCAGTTGTACAGTTTTATTTTTTAATTTGTTTTAGCTAAGGAAACACTCCCCATGTGAAAGCACTGCAGCATGGGTATGCAAATAATCAATTGTCTGGTATCACTATAGTGTGCTATGCAATACCAACAATTCGGTATTTGTATACCCATGATGCAGTACATTCATATGTGGTGTGTTTCCTCATAAAAAATAAAACTGTAAAACTGATACTATAAAAGAGATGTTCCCACACTATAAAAGAGATGTTCTGACACGTGTTCTCTGCCTAACTGTGAAATGTTTTAACCATGACAAAAATTTTGATCTTCCTGGACATAAAGTCTCCACCACTCATTCACACTAATGGGATCTACGCCGGAGGCGCTAGGACCCAGCGGGAGCAAACTTTTCAAGAGGGTCGGCGCCAGAGATGGTGCCGCGAGGAGCGGCACTGCAAGCCTCAGCTAATGTGGTAAAGACTGTCTCAGCATTGACCCTCCAATCGCCTCAGTTCCTTTTTTCCCGCCTTCGAGTGCGCTTCAGTGATGACGTTGCTCGCCCACCGGGAGTCAAACTTCAAACTAGCAGCTTAATTTTCAGTTTTATTGTTTTGCAGTTTATCTTCAAGTAAGTACTGATAATATTTAATTTTACTTATTATAAGAAAGAAGTCTTCAGCCTTCCATTGACGGAGTCGACTATGAGCAGGTCAGGTGATGGTAGGGAGACTTCATATGAAAGCTGTTCAGTCAGCCAGGCTGGGTCCGGTCCGCCGCCCTCTCTGGAGGGAGGATCTGACAGCGGAGGGTCCGATGCTCTGGGAGATGGGTGGCCCCCCCAAAGCATAAAAGGAAATGGTCCCACTTTCGGCACCATTCGGCCTCAAGTTCTTCTTCAGCACACAAGCCAAAAAAGAGAAGGCATCACTCGAGGTTGCCTTCTGGTATGTCTGCGCATAGATGGTCGGTTATTGGGGCCAGGCGCTGGTCTCCATCTATGTCAGAGTTGCCGGTTTCTGTCTCCGGTGGCTGGCCTACTGACACCAGAGCCCTTCCCTGCCTATTGGAGGTGCTTCCGATGAGCAGTTTCACCAGTGGGCTGCTCTTATGGAGCAATTGGCTTGGAGGTTAGTCCAGTTACCTGATCCGGTCACTCTGAGGCCGAGGCCTTCGAGCCATTCGGGTTCAGAGAGACAGGTAGGGTGATTGGGCCTTCCTAGTCATGCGGCGCCTTCTTTGGTGCCGTCGACTCTGTGCTTGGGTGTTTTCCCCCCCTCACATGTCTGTGGTGCAGGGGTCCATACCAATGCCTCTATCTCCTGCCAATTTTCCTTATTTTTCCTCAAATCACAGTTTTCAGACCCTTGGGACACTCTCAGCACCATGTCCTCGGCACCGTCCATGGCACTGGGGGCTCTGTTGGTGCCGTCCGTGGCACCGTGGGCTCTGTTGATGCCGTGGCCTCTGTCAGCACTGTGTGCTGGGATGTTTCCAATGGCGCCGACTTCCTTGTGCTCAGCGCCAAGTTCTTCATTGGCGCAGAGGCTAGGTGCGTCGTTCGAACAGACAACAAAGAGATGCTGCGACAGTGCTCGATCAAATTGGTGCTCACCACAACGAGCGGCCAGCTCGTAATAATAAACCAAAGTCCAAAATGTGCTGTCACTCAGATCTCCTTCTGCAAATATGAGTACAAATAACCAGGACTTGCCAAATGCAAACGTGAAGAAATGTATTGAAGCAGGGAGTACCAGCAACACATACAGCTCCCTCTTGTGCACCCAGTGCTTCAACTTCTCACAAGCAGACAGGAAAATAAATTTTAAGTAGTAGTCAGTTGTAACTTTTTATTTCTGAAGTATTTTTCTTTTTCCTTTTACTCATCAGAAAGTATTCTACGTGATAGGATTGTGCTAGATGTGTGAAACAACTCTCAGCCTGGCAACTGACATATCTAGTCCCCTGCCCCCACTACAGCATCAGCACTGTGATCTCACTGACAGTGACATCACAGGTGAATGACCTACCAGCTACTGAGTGGCTGTTCCTAAGCAGCAGTAAGGCCACAGTCAGTGAGGTCACAATGCTGAATCTGTAATGGGACAAACAGAGCTAGATATGTCAGCTGCCAGGCAGAATGCTGTCCCACACATCACACCTAACAACAGGTAAACATCTTCTAATTAACCAAAGGGAAAAGAAAAAGTACCTCAGATATAAAAGGTAATGGCTGACTGCAGGTGATTCTGCGCAGTGACCATGAAATCACCTTTTGGGACTGAGTAACAAAATGACAGTGATGTGTACAAGGTGGGGTCCCAAGAAACCCATGTTGAAAATTTGGGGCCACAATTCCTAAAAATGGCTGAGATATCAACCTAAGTTGAACCCCGCCCCCCATTGACTCCATTATACAGCACTTACCCGATTCCTCAGTTCGCAGTTTGGCTTTTAAGAGTGCAGATGTGTCCTGGTCCAGAGAAGAGGCTGCTCCTGACCTCTGTAGGATACGTATGGGTGGGGGGATGTGGGGAGGTGGGTGCTCAGTGGGAGGGGTGACTGGGGAGATTACAGTGGACCATTTCCTTTTTTACAGGTAAAAAAAAAAAAGACACCAGGGAGATTGGGCACCCCGATGTCAGCAGATTAGATGGGTTTTGGGGGGGTGGGCACTTCTAACACCGAGAGTGTCCATCCTGGTGTCAGAAACCTTTTGGCACACTGGAGTAGGCTCCCAGTGTGCCACATTAATGGAGGAAGGGGGGATACATGCCAACACTGGGACTGGACATCCTGATGTCTGCTTTCCTTGGAATGTGTGATGGGTGGTAGGAGCCGTGGCTTATTACTTGTTTCACCAGGAAAGGCACACGGAACAAACAAGTTGTTGGCAGATCAGAGCCAGGGATAGAGTGCCGGGAGGCAGGAGCCGTCAAGGTTGCGAGGGGGGGGGGAGGTGCTGCTGCAGTGATGAAACTGTTTGTGATTGCAGCGGCAGATTCATTTCAACTCCTTGGCTGTCTTTCAAGCTGCTGTCATCGGCAGCTTCCCTCTTGATTGGTGGCTAAAGGATGTGCACAGTAAAGCATCTGCTGCATTGGCCACAAAACTGACACGCCTCTGAAATGTGGTACTGTCGCAAGATGTTTCTTGCAGCACACGTGCGCAGGCAAACATAAAAAAATGAATATTAGTTTTAGGCAGCATACTAGCTCTTTAAGGTTATATACCCATATGTGCTCTTTTTAAATGAAAGTATTTCACTCAGCACTTTCAGCGTTCTTGTTTGGTGATGCCTTATGTGCTGCAAACTTCTTTTTTTTTTTGCCAGTGTGTTCCTAACAAAACTGTAGTATGCAGCAAATCACCAGGAATCATTTTTCTGGTGATAAATCAGTAAATTTCACTTTAGCAAAGAATCTTCCCATTTGACCCTCCTCTGTTTGAAGTGAATACATGTGAGTAAAACTTTACTGTTATTTTGGAAGTATGGGCCCACCTCTCAGACTGCACCAGCTACCTTTTCCAGTTAGCAATGAGGAGTGTGTTTTAGGGCGGGTGAATGCATGCCTTGACAGCCAACGCCAGCACTGCTCCTTTGTTGGCTAACAGGGGTGTATTAATCCTGATCAGCTCACGCCCTCCCTCTCTGGGTGCTGAGAACCTCTCCCCTCTCCCCGATGGGCTCAGCCCTCAGCTGGTCCTAACCCAGGATTGGAGAACTGACACGCAAATTGCCAGCACCCCAGGAGTGTACCACTGTGCCATCCACAGGGGGCATTTAGAGCACAGGCAATACAGCGCGTCCTTACTGGTCTCCATTCTCTCAAGATAAAATGAGCAGCAAAATATGGGAGGCGGCCTGCCCATCACCACAGCAGGGACACTACCACTTGTAATGCCTGCGAACTCAGTTTGGGAAAGTGGCTCGGGCATCAGGGGCCTTCTGCGGGGAGGGGGCTTGAGCATCCCACTGAATGTTGTCATCCTCTGGGGAGGGGAGAGGAGGGAAGGGGAGGGAGAGGAGAGAAGGTAGCATCCTTTGCTACAACACTGCCACCTGGGTGACATGGAGTGGTGGTGCAGCTGGAGAGTCTAGGGGAAGGGGGGGATGTTATCCAGCTCCAAAGCATGGCCACGCAAATGTGTGCACACAGACACCATGGCACCCTAGCCAGCTGCATCCTGAGGGCAGGGCGAGACAAAATTATTAAGGAAAACCTGGGGCCTACCTCTCCCGATGCTGACATTGTCAAAATCTGAAAACCTTAACTCCCCTCACTGGTTGTAAAATCCTAAATGCTCTCACTCTGTGGGCACTAGCCATTCTTTCTTTCAACCAGCTGTCTATACGGGCATCAAAATGATGCACAGTTTATGTGCCAGGATTGTTATTAATTGTTTTTGTGGTCTATTTTCGATGTTTATTATATTTGTTTCTTCCTCCCATGCTCCTCCCATGCTCCCCCTTTTTCCCCAGGTCAAAGCTATAAACATTACTTTTTTGTTATTCTGTTTTCTCCCATTATCACTAGCCCTGCTCCCTTTATTTATTGATTTATGTAGTTATTTATTTTTTTTATTTTATTTAGTTTTTATTGACCAGGTTAGGACAGTAGACAATTAAATGCCTATTTCCAGGTACAACCCAGGAGGTTACAATAAGGCTAATACAAACAAAAGAATACCGTACTTGAGATAACAACAAAGCATGATTGGTAACGGAGAAGTAGCATCAAGATATATAATATTAATTAGTACCGGCAGAAAGAATGCAATTTTATATACAAATAAGTACGGGCAGAAGAAACGAACAGAAACAATGTGGTGCAGTAGCAACACAAAAATCTAATGTAAGAGAGCCAGTGCACATAGTACAAGGAGCTCAACTAGTCCCATAGGGAATAAATAGCCCACACATGCAATAGTTAAAGGGGAAACCAGTTACCGCTGCAAGTACAGGCAGAAGTGTCTTTCAGATGGTTCCATAACATCCTTCTAAAGAGGTAATGAGAAGATGTACTCCAGACAGATAGCGGGAGGGAGTTCCAGAGCCTAGATGCTCACACAGCAAAGGCCTGATCTCCTATAGTAGTACGAGTTTTTGGGACAGCAAGCAGAGACATATTATTAGATCTTAAGGGGTAATCAAGGTTAGTGATCCTTAGTTGTTGAGCCAGGATGGAAGGAGTGTCAGTCCTGAGCAACTATCAATAAAACACCCCACAGCAAAGGCACAACTGTTAGGGGGAGAGAGCCACCCAAGTTTGTCATAGAACTCACAGTGATGCATGAGAGGGGTTGCAGAGAAGGGAAAATGACAAAAATTATTATAAACTTCATCCCATTTGGTCAAGAGGGACTTAGTAACACTGGTATAAGTAAGGAGCCCATAATAAATAAGGGAGGGTGGGAACACTCCTTTAGCAAGGACAAAACATGCAGCAGGGATGAGGAACTGATTGGCCCTATAAGCCACGTTGGTTTTACTGTTTATGACCCTGCACACATTAGAGATGTACAGGGAGAGATCCAGTTGGTGGTCAAGGGTTACATCAAGGTACTTAAAAGAGTGGGTAGTAGTCAGGGGCAAGCCATCCACACTGGACACAGTCAGAGGCTCAGGGCAAGACCTAGTTTATTGCCCGAGAGCCAAAAAACATGATTTGTGTTTTCTTTAGGTTGAGGACTAGCCTGTTTTTGAAGAGCCAGGACTAAATTAGGTGAAAGTCCTCATTTAGCTGAGAGTTAGTATCCTTAATATCCTGGGAGCTGGCCAGGAGGAGCAGATCATCTGCATAGAGGGTAGAACTGCAATGGACAGGTACTTGAGAGAGGTCATTAATAAACAGGGGAAGAAATAGAACCCAGGACTGAGCTTTAGGGAACACTAACTAAGACAGGAGCTAAGTCCAAGAATGTTCTGTTAAGTCTGACCATCTGCTGTCTACCATGTAGATAGTTAGCAAACCAGGCAAGCATGTGGCCAGCCAGCCCAAAGGCTCACAACTTGGGGCAAAGAAGGTTATGGTAGCCCAAATCAAAGGCTTAGGACAGATTAACAAAGATTGCTCCAGTTACCTTGCTCTGATCCATGGCACCCCTGGCCTCTGAGGTGACTTTAGTAAGGGTAGTGGAGGTACTATGCTCCCTCTGCAACCCATGCTGTGCCATGGACAGCAGGCGACGTGTGTAGAGATAATCAGCATGTTGGGAAGTGAAACTGTTCCCCAGGAGCTTGCTAAGGGCAGACAGAATAGCTATAGGATGGTAATTTTCAATGCATGTTGGATTCCCTTACTTAAAGACAGGGACAACCCGTGCAACCTTTGAAACATCAGGCACAATGTTAGTGAGCAGAGACACACTGAAGACATGCAACATGGGCTGGACCAGAAATGGGGCACCAATGCAGAAGAGAGTTGGCTCTATATTGTCATGGCCAGGATCAGAGAGAAGCAGGCCAACAGCTCACCCACCTCACCAGCAGTAACAGTTTTAAGGTGAGGGGGAGGGGGCAGGGGATGGCACTAACTTATCCAGACACATAGGACCTGTGAGAAAGGAGATGACGGTAGAGAGAGGTCAGAAAACTGTTTGTTAAAATCATTGGCTATTATATTAGGGTTGCTGCAATTAACCCCATCAATGAGCATATCATTAGTTTGATGATTGAGAGAACTACCAATCACATTTTTAATATTATGCCAGAAAATCCTTGGGTCTTTAGCAGATGCCATTAAGGTGCCCTTCAGAGTTCATTCTTGGCAGAGCGAATAGCTTTCCTATAAGCATTCCTAAGACACCTGTACTCAGAAGGTCAGACAGTGTTTGAGTGGCCTTAAATCTGGCCTAACATTTATCTCTGGATTTCTTTGTGCTTACCTCACCAGCCCTATCATCTGGCTTCCCTTGGGCTTACCTCAGCTTCATTTTTCCCCCCTGGCTTATTCCCCATGGTAGAGACGGAGGGACTCCGCATCTACCACCAATCATGATCCAGAATCGGAGGAGGGTAGAGTCACTGGTGCAGGGCCTGTGGGGGGTCAGAGGGTCATCCTGTGCTGGCTGGGACTTTGCTGTTTTTCAGTTCCTTTTCACTAAGGATGCTGGTGGCTAGGGTGTGCACGTGCACACAAGGTTGTACGCGTTGAGTGGCACCAGCTGCCCCCCCCCACGGAGTTATTCCAACTGCACTTCCACCTATGGTTATCCCGTGGCAATATCACAATGGAGCCAGCTGCCCTGGAAGAGGAAGAGGAGGAGGAGGAGAGAGTATCCTCTGGGACCCTCGAGTCTCCTCCCTCAGTCACCCCCCCCCCGATGACCCAGAAACCCAAGATCCATTCCTGAAACTTGGTTACCCGTGTTGCAGGTGGTGTCCCTACCACTGAGCCAATGGGCTGGATAAAAGTGATTACTGTATTATATATCACTGTATATTTACCTGGTAAATTGATTTTAAATAAATACATCAATAAACAAACATGACCACCTTTTTACAAATCCATGTCATATGACCAGCTCACATGATGTAATAACAAAAGGAGTCTAAGCTGTTGTGTCAGTGAAGTGGCAGCATTGTTGCTTGCAATCCTGGTGTTCCGAGTTCAGGAATGAGCCCAGGATTGTCAGAGGGCAGGCAGGGGGAGGACATGCTCCTCCTCCTCCTCCAGGTAGGGAGCAAGGGTTGTGCAGACCACTGCATTACCACAACTTGTGTGACTACAGGTGGTGGTGGTGGTGGTGATGTTTTGGGTTCCTGCAAAGCACATAGGGTGGGGACAGCAGGCACACTGGTGACTCAGGCTTGCCGGCACCTGAAGATGCATGCATGCTCTCATTGGGCTGATGAAAATGGGTGTGGGGAAGGGGTCATGCTAGATGGGAGCTGATGCTCTGCCTGTCTCCCACAGCTAGACTGGGCTCTGCTCTCCCTACCTCTGGAATGGTCCTGGGAGGACGTCCACTGTGGATGACTGGATACAAAGGGTTTGCTGCCATGAAACAGTAGGCATGAACATGCCCATAGGGGAGGGGGGACCTACATGGGCAGGCAGCAGGGTCGTGTGTGGCAGATACTCCAGGGTCCAGGAGGATCAGGGCCAGGAGGCTCGCCGAAGGTCAGGTAGGCAGCCCATGGAGGTTCCAGCTGGAAAGCCACAGGAGGTAAAATGAATTGAAAAACTAAAATCATAAAGGGTTTGATTTTTGCCAACCTGTGCTTCTTGCAGCACATATGTTAGACCATATAAAAAGTGATAAAATGCTTTGTCGCAAGTCATGTATTAAAAATGGCATACAGTATGCATCAAAGAAATTATGCCTTTTTTTTACAGCAAAGTGGGGAACCTGTTGTAAATAAACATTTGGGGTGCCGCAGTTGCAGTGGGACTTTTTAAAATTCAGCCCAAGGAGTATAGACACAAAAAAGGTCCTGAGACAAAACCATCAAGATTCTTGTTCAGTCAGTTGGGCTGTCTAGTACTTGCCATGCAGGACACACACACTGCAACCTGGCAATAATTGCATTTTGCATTTGGGTTATGAAATCCTTCAGCAAATTAACGTCATGAAATAAATATAAAGAGCACTGAGGAACATTTAAGTACTGTAGGATATTGTAGGGCTGACGTACCAATCTGATGACACCTTAAATCTAAACTACAGGTACCACCCTTTACTTACAAAGGCTGTGACAGCTGAGAGCGCTTCCCACATGTCACTCTGTGTACAGTATGACTAACCTGACAGCAACTCCCTCTCTAATAACATTATGGCACAGGGAGGGGCTGCATCCCATCTGTACAAACATAACAAGGTCACACCTCAGCACAAAGTCATACTATAATGTCCAAATAACTGGAAAAATGCAAAACATGTATCCTTCTCAGCTGGTACCATTCTGTCTACAATTATTAACTTAGCTAATCCTTAGATACAGTCGAAAACCCTTACTTCTTGGAGGAATAGAATTTCATCACATCGTTTCTAGGCAATAATGTATTTCTGGCTACAAAACACCAGCGTATCCATGTCTCTTTTCTCTTTAACTTAGTACACTTTTTTGCTGTCGGCTGCTCTGCTGCTCGGCTTCAACTCCCGAGCACCTGCCTCGCTCCCCAATGGCTGCACCTCCACGGATACCACCTGGCTTACCCCCCAGGGCAGGACCATGGCACTGTAACATGCCCATCTGCAATGGGAAAAGGTGTCAGTGGTGACTGACATTGCCTCCCTGGCTTCCCCCCCCAGGGCGGGGTTCAGAGCCTGATGGTGCCGTGGAGCCGTGATAGGTTGGCGGGGTGCCGTGGAGCCGTGATAGGTTGGTGGGGTGCCTTGGAGCCGTGATAGATTGGCGGGGGAGCCATAGAGGCCAAGTACCAGGGTGGGCATCATCCTTGAGCAGCCAACTGTTTTTATGGTCTGCCCCATGGGAGGTGACATGCAAAGACATCCAGCATCCGCCCCGCCCCTCTAGTGTGCAGGCGCCAGTCGCTTGTGGTTGCCCCGGCCTCTGCCAGGAGTTCATCAAGCACCAGACACTCTACCACTCCCTTCCCATAGAGGAGGACAGCAGTCCATGGGACACTCAATCCTTCTCCCCCAGTCGGCCCTCTGACTCCCCGGGTCCATTCCCGAACCCAGGTCGTCGGCGTCGCAAGCGGAAATCCAACCGCTGAGCCGGCAGGACAGCATGTGTCTCTTTTCTTTGTGCTTCATTCCTGAACTGACAAATGGGATTTTGAAGTTTTTGAAAGTCCCTGCTCTCTGGCCATGTCTGTTATGAGTAAATTAACCCTTGCTGTGCTACGGACTGATATATCAGTCCAGAATTCCTGTATGTTCTAAATCTGTTGGCAGTCTAAGGGTTAAAGATCTTGGTGTGGTGTTGTGCTGTTTGTCATCAGAAAACTGTGTTAGTATCCCCCAAATACATCCACTGTATGAAGCCAGCATGCAAAGTCCAAAAGTAACCTTGAGAGAAGGTATTTTTAAAAATTGCTAGTGTAGGGGGGCCATTCTTAAGAGCTTGAGTCATTACTTATTACATTGATATTAAAGGGACCCTGTCAATCCCTTTTCTTCATATCATTTCTAGCTGAAAACCCACATTGTATGATTACTTGCCACCTTTAAAACTCATTGCAGTTGTTGACTGCTTGATCCTTCTGCTTCCTTTCCTAGTAGAACTGAAATGCATGGGAATCCTGCAGTTATATCCAATCTTGTTTCTTCTTTAACTCCTTGATCTACTATGACTGCATTTATCCTGAATATTAGGAGCACCCCCAAAGAGTGCTACCACTCATGTTGCAGTAGTTTCCACTCCTCCCACAGCATTATGAGTGGCTAGATGGTGTTAGAGGCATTCCAAAGTCCAGGAAAGATGCAGTAGAAGTTGATCAAAGAATGCAAACAGACACATTTCTGTATGGTAACACCAGTACTGTGACAGTCTGTTTTTTTGCTTTTTTTTACTTTTAAAAGGGGAAAAAAGGAATCCGAATCAAACTATCAACTATGTCAGCAACCTCTGCCAAATATAAACAATCACAATATGTATTTTTTAAAATCTAGGGATAATTTGAGGCCTAAAGGGTTTGAGAGTGTCCTTTTAAAGAGCTGCTGATGCTGCAAGGGAAATTTTGGAAAACATCACATTTAGACACGATTCACCTTGTGTTCCATATATTTTCTACAGAGTTCTCCTCCCCGTTATTTATTACCGAGGAAATTTGCATGAAAATATGGGCTGGCTTCAGCGTCAAACACCCATCTTGCAGCAAAGCCGGGTGTGCCAACTACTGTGTGCTATATTCTGAAAGAACAACCATCTCCATGGCAAAGTCCCCCGCACTCACTCAGGAGGTCCACTGCATCACAGACATGATGCATGAGGGGAGAAGGCTGCAAGCTGAGTCGCAGCACCATGTGGCGAGGATGTCTCCAGGTGAGCCACTGAGATGATGTGGGGGGGGGATGCTCATGCTGAGGTTCAATGATGATGCAGGGGGCAAGAATGCCACAAGGGGGGTTACAACTGAGGTGGGAGGCATGGTGCGGGAACTGATATAAACCGAGTCAAACTGACAAAGCAGTGGGTGAAAACTGACACAAACTGCAGCAAAAAATGTTGCATGGGGCAAGACCTGAGTCGAGCCACACAGAGGCTGAAATGGCTATGACAACGGCATTTGCAGCTCCCCAAACATCCTGCGGAGTCTATTCACTCTATCGGCATCCCTGTCTGCAATATACCTCTCCATTCTGTGCACGACTGTCAGTTAGACCATCTCTACCCTGGTGTAATGGATGCCTGCCATCATTGGTGCAGCATGAGGGCTTCCATCTTTGAGAATCCCAGAAAAGGAGACATTGAGTCATTTTTGTGCCACGAGCCCCATTGCGAAATAGTGCACCCTGGTTTTTGCCGAAAGCGTGGCACAAGCCACTTTGGCGCTGATGGTCCCAGGTTGGATGCACAGTGTGTTGTAGAATCAGAACTGATGCAAACTTTGACACAAGTGGTAAGTTACGTCAACGTTTTTTTGCACAAGCACCATACATAATTTCCGGCTCTTTGAGAATCTAGCCCCTGATCTTTATTCCTTAGAGTTCCTTTAGAGGTCATCTACCTCCATAGCTTACTTCCTACTTCAAGTCATAATCCTCTGTTGCGACCTCACACCCTGTTGCCATGGGAATTACTGTGATGTCACAAGCAGTGCATTATGACCTCGGTTAGGGAGAAAGCAGCAGGAATAGATTAAATATTCAGTAACTAAGATCCTGTGTTCATGGAAATGACCTCAGTAATAAACAATGGAGAGGAGATGTACAGAACTAATATGAAATACAAGCTGAATGTCTTGGAGATGTCAGCTGCTTTTTAAAAGCTGTTTTAAAAACATGAGAGAGAAATAAAAATAGACTGATGATGGATCCAGTTATGTCAGCAATAGAGTTTTGCTAAAAACGATATGATGAAATGTTTTGCCGACTAACAAATACTGCTTGCTTTAACATGGTAATCTGGTCATCGATCACTAGACTGTGCTCTAGCTGCTTGCCTACACTCCAGCATCATAATCCTCTATTTGTGGCATCACAGAATGTTGCTGAGGAAATGATTAGGATGTCATCAGAAGAGGACGTTGATGTCCAGCATTGACAAGCAACCAGAGCAGATGAAGCCTAAGGGACAGGGATGCTGTTTTCATGTTGATGTGCATAGTTATATAGAAAAAAGAGGAGCATTATTCCAAAAAGATATGAAATATCAACTGAAATCTGTATAAATATTATATATTTTTTGAGTGTCCCCTGACATGTCTGGCATGATATTTAAAGATCACTGGTAGCCTAATGCAGTTCATTTTATTTTCATTTGTTTATTTGTTTATTAAATACTAGGAATTAATACCTTTGAGCCAAGGCTCTTTTACAAAGGTTCCGTGTCAGATTAGGTACAAGCAATAAGGTTACAATGAATGACACAAGTAAAGTACATTGTGGAATACTATAAACATAGACTGAACAAATATCAAAAAAAAAACATTAGTGCAAGGACAAGTAATTACTAGGTGAAACACATTAATTCAATAAGCAATCAAATGAGGAGGGGGGGAAGCAGGAGGGTAATGTGAAGATAGGGCATATACATGAAAGGAGGGAGGAGCCAACCACAGGTAGTGGAAAAGAATCATTAACCGGGCCTTTGTCAGGAAAAGAGGGCAAGAGAGCAACAACTTAAATAGAGAGGAATTAGTCAAAGCAGTCACAGGAGTTAGAGGTGGTAAGGTGAGAGAATAGGCTAGATTTAAATGCACCTAAAGAGGTAGAGGAAGTAATAGAGATGCTGAGTGCATTTAGCCGGTCGGGCAATTAGTAACAAAATATGCTTTACCAAATAGTGATAATGTTCAAATTTGGGACCGGAAAACCACAAAAGATTCTGAGGTTCTGAAAGATTCTAAAGAGCCATGAAATGTTCTGACAGTTATCCAATACTTATCAGAACTTTCAGAACATTTTCATTTTATTGAAAAACAGTTGTAATCATCATTTACTGCCAAGGTTATTGCCAGTGAACAGAAAGGACTTGAAAAACCACTTGGAGTGGTACTACAAAACATAATTAGTGTCCTATACAGTAGCTTGTTAGTACCCCTTGTGTAACTCCTCTGTGAGTAGAAGAACTTAATACAGATCTGGCTCACTGGTTCCATTCCCTACCTCAGGCATTATTTCTGGGTCTTCCCAGCACTTCCAGACCTTTTTACAGATAAAGACGTGCTGTGGGGGTATATTATAGAGCTAGTAGTGCCAAAATAGCAGGCAGAAAACGTTATTGAAAGTAGTCAGTTGTTACTTTTTATTTCTGAAGTAGTTGTCTTTTTCCATTTGCTCACTATAAGGTTTTCCACCTATAGTATTAGGTGTAATGTAAACAGTTGTACTTTACCCGGATATATGGAATTTGTGATGGCCTGGCTGAAAATATGTAATTTATGGTTTTGCGCCCATGTCAGGGCACGCTGTAGCAGAGCAAGCCATTGCTCCGCCCAACTTAGGAGAATTATGGTTCGCTCATGGTGGAGCCACTTCCCGTCTTTGGGGAGAAGAACTTCTTGATGCAGTCCTATTTAGCCTCTGCTAAGTCCTTAACTTTTAGCTTTGACTGTGCCATGAGTTTAATGAAAGTTTTTTTCAAAGTTAATGTACTTTGCAGAGTATTTTGTTTGTATTATAGCCCCGGTTATAGTGGAGCTCTAAAATCAGCATGCCGCCCTCCTGACCTCACCCATGCCACAACCATAATCTAAAAAAATACAAAATCACACATGCCCACACAATGCAAAGCATCATGGGCTGCATATGCAAATCACCACAGAATGTTATGCTGGTTCAACTTTAAGCAGAATTGCATGGTGCCGAAAGGCCTCTCACATAGTTTGCAAAGGGTGCTAACAGATGACATAGACACGTGTTTCGTCCTACCAGGACTCATCAGTATGCCTCATCTGTTTGACACCCCAGTGGAATGAACCAGCTACCCTAAGACAGTGTGTCTTGGTTATGTTGTGGTGAACCCATTAAAATAAAAAAACTATTTAAAAGACAAAGAACCTCTGTGCGCAAACACTGAGGCAAGGGTAATCTAATCAACCATAATCTAAGCCTACTTTACAGTCCACTCAGTCTCTCTCTTGTCGGGATTTCAAGAAAAATCCTGCTCTGCTTTTAAAACATTCACAGGACTTTAGCCAATATTCAAGCAGGTGCTCACAAACTGAAGAAAAGTACGCAACTTGTGAGGAATGAGTGGACAATATGGAAAAAAATTGGAAAAGCTTTTCATTGAGGTCCTTACCCTTGAAGAGGCAATAAATGCTTCCTTACATGAGCTGGCAAACATGTCCAGATTTAAGAAGATTGAGAACAGCCTTCTAATGAAAAATCTCCAGCTGATGGGGCTACCAGTGGACATACTTGTTGCTGGCCCAAAGTGTGAAGTGGAGTGGATAGTTCCCACATTTTTTTCCTTGGATACACCATTGACTTTGGAATCTGTATTTTGCCCCGAATTACAAAAGGACTCAAGTAAGGCAGGAGCGAGATATGTAATCTGTACTTTCCCATCCCTACTAGCACTGAATCATATCTTGCAGCTCTCAGCAAAGGAAAGGATTTCTTTATGCAGGACAAAAGCTTCACTTGTGTCCCGACTTTTGTCTGATAACTTAGAGTTGGAGAAAACATTTTTTGGCCATTCGTGTGGAACATAATCAAGCTGGTATTACTACAGTTCTCCAGCTGCCTGTGAAGCTGAAGGTAGCCTTTTAAGGAAATGATCATGCTTTCTGTGATGTTGGCACTGCCAGTGATGTTTTGAGAAGAATGCTGCAATGCCAAAAGATCTGGGATCAGATCTTGAGGAAGAAAAAGGGGACACCACTGAATATATGTCCATAAAAAACAAGCATTTGTCAGTACCGAATGTTTGCTTGCTGATATTAACATTGGACGTGCAGGAGTTAGACAGATGCTGAATAGGAATGGCAGTGAAGTACTGAACTCACACCAACCCCACCTCCACCCTTCAGAGATGGACAGGCATTGGGGTGTGCCTGTGAGTTGTTGCCCATAAAGCTTACAGCATTTCACCTCACCCTATCCTGTAGACACCGACAAGTGTTGAGGTGTGCCTTGTGGTGTTCGGCTTCACAGTCAGCCCATTTCATAAGAACATATGCTGAAATGGGTGCAGTACAGGAGAATGGGGTGAAGTCTGGGGCTGAAGAGTGCAAGGAACACCTCAATGCCTGTTACTGGCTTCAGGGTGAGAATGGGATGGTATGCGCATTAGAGCCAGTGATCCAAAGTTACACCTCTGATGCCTGTCAGTCTGTACAGGGTAGGATGTTATGGTTAGAAACTCTAACGCCCCGGGCATGTGTTGGTATTTGCACTGCAAATTTTCAACATGACCTTTTTGTGACCCCACCTCATGAAAGCATTTACCTCTTCTCATGAACAATGGCAGTGTGATTTTGTTAATGTATCCCGAACTTCGAGTTCCCACAGCGACCGTGCTATTCTGCACCAGATGTGCGAAAACACAGATTAGGCTGTGAAGAATGATAGCTGTTCCATCCATAGGGAGGTGTGAAGAGATGGCAATGTTGAAAATCTATAGTGAAAATATTAAAAATGCTCAAAGTTCTGAGCGTACGTGGAAACTGCGCAACACATGCTTGTACTGCAGTCATTCGTTGGAATTATTTCACCAGATTTTTAACATAGGCATTTTGTGACCTCTGCTCATGAACACTCACTATGATTTTCTTCATCTGTCTGAAACATTAATTTCCCACAGCGACTGCGCCATTGTGCGTCAGATGCGCAAACGCATATTTTGGGCAGGATATGAAAAATGACAGCTGTACTGTTCATAAGGAGGTGTGGTAAAATGCCAATGTTGAAAATCTGGAGTGAAAATATTACAAATTTGCGCACTTCTGAACATACGTGGAAACTGCGCAACACATGCTTGTAACACTGTCATTTTATGGACTTTTGTCACCAAATTTTCAACATAGGCATTGTAGGTCCTCTGCTCATGAACAGTGTCACTATGATTTTTTTAATGTGTCTCGAACATTGACTTCCCACAGCGACCGCGCTATTCTGCGCTGGAAGTGCAAAAACACATTTCAGCCAGGATATGAAAAATAACAGCTATACTGTTCATAAGGGGGTGTGGAAAAATGTCAATACTGAAAATCTGGAGGGAAAATATTACAAATTTGCGAAGGTACACGCATACGTGGAAACAGCGCAACGCACGCACGTAAAACAGTAATTTTTGAGATTTTTTCCACCAAATTTGCAACATAAGCTTTTTGAGAGCCTACCTCATGAACACTGGCACTGTTGTTTCGTTACTCAGTCCCGAAAGGTGACTCCATGCAGTGACCGCAAAATCACCTTTTGGGACCGAATAACGCCATGACAGTGGCTGAATTCATGAGGAGGGGTCCCAATAACCCCATGTTGAAAATTTGGTGCCAAAATTCCCCAAAATGCCTGAGATATGCACCAAAGTTGAGAAAACCCTATTTATGCCATTATACAGCTTACCGGCATTTCTTCAGTTCGCGGTCAGCTTTGAAGAGTGCAGACATGTTCCTGGTCCACCGAAGATTGTCGCACTGGGCTCTGGAGGTAAGTATGGGATGGGGGTGTGGGGGAGTCAGGGTGTGCAAAGGGTGGGCGTGGGTTGGGTGAGGGGCCACCGAACTCAGGTTTAAAAAAAAAAAAAATAGAAAAGTATTGTGCAACTTTTTTTTTTTTTTTTACAGGGACATTTGGTACACTGGGGTGGGCTCCCAGCGTGCCACCTGAGTGTTTTTTTGGGGGGAGCTGTAGCTGACAGGGGATTGGGCACCTCCGTCAGCACATACCGAGGGGGGGAGAGCCGAGGGGGATTGGGCACCCCTCTCAGCACACAACAAATTGGGAGGGACATTATGCTGATGGGGAGTGGGCTCCCCCATCGGCAAATTGAACTGGGAAGGGGGGACTGAAGCCGATGGGGATTGGGCCCCCCCATCGGCAAAGAAAGACTGTTGGGGGTGCATGATGCCGAGGGGATTGGGCACCCCCTCAGCACACAACAAATGGGGAGGGGTTACATTATGCTGATGGGGAGGGCTCCCACTCCGGCAAATGGACAGGCTGAGGTAAAACACCCCGCAATGATCGGTCGCCTCCTCATTGCAGCGGGCGGATCAGTTTCAAGGTGGTGGCACGCTGGCTGAACTAGTGTCAGCAGCAGCGTGCCACCACATTTGGGAAAGTGGGCCAAGCCTCAAAAAGCACTGGGGCCATTGGCCCCCACAGTGCCGCACCTACAAAACCCCGCTTTTGTCCTAAGCTGTGATGAAATGTTTCTTGTGCATGCGCACAAGCAAACAAAAAAAAAATGGTTTTCTTTTCTTTAGATTTTTGAACTCTGAGCTTGCTTTACACAGAGGTGTGGGTGGCTAAGGGCTATTATGGGCTTATATGGGACGTAAATGTAAAAAGACAATTCCCTCTTTGTATGAAAAGTGATTATGGCTAAAATGAGAAACTTGATTGTAAAATTTGTTTTTGATGGATGCTATAGCTTGGAGCATAAAATACAGAATAGTTATATATAATAAACTATTAAGTAACCTTATGTTTAATAAATTTCTAGCTAAACTCTTTTAACCCTCGTAAAATCAAAAAATCTTTTTGTACTTTCTTGTCGGAATTCTGCATTTATTGTTGTTTTTTTTTCAAAATGTTTTCTTAGGCGATGAAATGTAATGTTCTAATTATTTTTCTCTCTCTGAATAAAAATAAAGTACAAAACAAAATATGTGATTTATCTTCAAGTGTGAGGGGGCAGGAATAAAACTCGTAAGTGCAGAGTTATGAATGTCTTAGCCCCTCACAACATTCAGCCCGAGGAGTCTAGACACGTAATAGGTCTTGAGACAAAACCAGCAAGATCCTTGTTCAATCAATTGGGCTGTCCAGTGATTGCTGTACAGGACACACACTGCAACCTGGCAACCAGTGCATGTTGTATTTGGGTTATGAAATCCTTCAGCAAATTAACGTCATCAAATAAATATGAAGAGCAAATGGGAATATTTAAGTACCTTAGAATATTATGGAATTGATGTACCAATGTGATGACACCTTAAATCCAAACTACATGTACCACCCTTTACTTACAAAGGCAGTGTCAGCTGAGAGTACTTCACACATGTCTCAGTGTCACTTGCACCCTAACGCAGTTCATTTTATTCTCATTTGTCAGGTGATTAGTTACAGTATATGCTTTACCAAATGGAGATAGTGTTAAAATTTGGGACCAGAAAACCTCAAAAGGTTCTGAAAGGCGCTGAAAGGTGCTGAAAACCATGGAAAGTTTTGATAGTTATCCAAGTCGTACCAGAACTTTCAGAACATTTTCATTTAAAGTATTAAAAAAACAGCTGTGACCATCATTTTCTGCCAAGGTTATTGACAGTGAAGAGACAGGACTTGAAAAACAACTTGAAGTGGTACTACAAAAAATAATTAGTGTTGTATAGCTTGTTAGTACCCCTTGTGTAACTTCCCTGTGAGTGGGACCACTTAATACAGATCTGGCTCACTGTTTCCATTCTCTACCTTTGCATTTTTTTCTGTGTGTTTCCACCACCTCCAGCCTTTTTTCCAGATAAAGACCTACTGGGTGGTTATATTATAGAGCTAGTAGTGCCAAAAATAGCAGCTAGAACATGTTATTAAATTTTAAAAGTAGTCATGTGTTACTTTTTATTTCTGAAGTATTTTTATTGTTCCATGTGCTCATTAGAAGGTTTTCTACCTGATAGTATTGGGTGTGACACAAACAGTAATACTTTACCTGGATGTATGGAATTTCTGATGACCTGACTAAAAATATTTAATTTTTGGTTTTGTGCCCATCTCAGGGCACACTATAGCAGGGGAAGTCATTGCTCTGACCAACAGAGGAGAATCACAGTTCCCTTGTGGTGGAGCCACTTTCCCAGTCTTTGGGGATAAGAACTTCTCAGTGCTGTCTAATCTAGCCTCCACCAAGTCCTTAACTTTTTGCTTTGGCTGGGCCATGAGTTTAACGAAAGTTTTTTTTCAAAGTTAAAGTACTTTGCAGAGTATTTAGTTTGTGTTGTAGCTGAGCTCTAAAATCAGCGTGCTGCTCTCCTGACCTCACAAGCACCAAAACCACTGTCTAAGCCTACTTTGCAGTTCACTCATGCTCTCTTGTTGTGATTTCAAAAAGAATCCTGCTCTGCTGTTGAAAACGTTCACAGGACTTTAGCCAATATCTCAAGCAGATGCTCACAAATTGAAGAAAAGCTCGCAACTTGTGAGGAATGAGTGGACAATATGGAGAAAAATCCAGAAAAGCTTTCTGTTAGGGTCCTTACCCTTGAAGGGGCAGTAAATGCTTCTCTACATGAAATGGCAAATGTCCAAATTTGAGAAGACTGAGAACAGCCTTCAAATGAAAACTCTCCAGCTGATAGGGCTATCAGTGGACATACCTGTTGCTGGCTTAAAGAGTGAAGTGGAACAGATAATTTCCACAGTTTTCTTTGGATACACCATTGACTTTGGAATCTGTATTTCACCCCGATCACAAACTGACTCAGGTAAAGCAGGAGTGAAGTATGTAATCTGTACTTTCCCATCCATAGTAGCGCTAAATCATATCTTGCAGCTTGTTCAGCAAAGGAAAGAATTTCTTTATGAAGGACAAAAGCTTCACTTGTATGGCCACCCCATCAATGCAGCTGTATTACTACCGCTCGTGACACTGGTGGCCCAAGTTTGGGAACAAGCTGGGGTCATCGGGGGCCGGGGGGAGGAGGATTGAGCATCCTGTTGTCCTCCTCTGGGGTGGGAAGGTGCTCTCTTTCGCTGCAGTACTGCCACCTAGGTGACCACAGGTGGCCATGTGGCTAGAAGGGCAGTGGGATGGAGGAGACATCGCTGATGCTGGCAACTGGATGCATGCACAATGTGGGCAGGGTTGCCTTGGTGTCCACATATGTGACATCTCCCAGAGGGTTGGGAGAAAACCATTGAACATGCCCACAGCACCTCCATGATGATAGCCCATGTGAGCTCCCAGGGCCTCCACCTCGCTGGATCATGGTACCTGCCTGACGAAATGTTCAATTTCGGGGGAAGCCCCTACCCTCCCTGACCCCAACTGAGTGGCGAAGCCAGATGTCCATGGAGGTACGTGACTGCAGCCACGGAGGCTTGGGTGGTTGCTCGCAGGGCCTGAGGGACAATGGAGGGGCCAGAGAGAAGGGGGCATAAGAAGAAATAAAAAAATGCTTCTCTTGTATCCTGACCTTTGACTTATGACTTCACATCAGAGAAAACATTTTTTGGCCATTCATGTGGATTACTGTAGTTTTCCACTTGCCTACAAAGCTGAAGGTAATCCTTCAGAGGAAGGATCACTTTTTCTTTGAGGTTGACACTGCCCATCAATTTTCTGAGAAGAATGTTGCAATGCTACAAGATCTGGGATCAGATCTTGAGGAAGTAGAAGTGGACAACACTGAATATATGCCCATAAAATAAATTTGGTTTTCTTTACTTCAGATTTTTGAACTCTGAGATTGCTTTACACAGAGGTATGGACTTAAATGGTTAAGGGCTATTATGGGCTGTAAATGTAAACAAAAACAGTGACCTCTTTGTGTGAGAAGTGATGATGGCTAGAATGAGAAACCTGATAGTAAAATTTGCTTTCTGATGGAGTATAAGATAAGAGCATAAAGTACAGAATATCAATATACATAGTAAACTATTATGTGACCTTATTCTTTTTTTGGGGGGGCTATTTTTTTTTATCCTCCCAGCCGGCTGACCTCCAGAGGGAGCCCCCAACCCTGTCCCCCGGCGTCCACTATCCAGCGCTGATCCAAACTCCCAGGGCTTGCCCCCCCAGTGGGGCCAGCGGGGTTCCCCACCCCCCCACCGGGGACCAGATCCAGTGAGCCAGTGCCGTGGCTAGCCGGGAGTAGAGCCTGCGAGGTGCCCTCCACCATAGTACCACAGCTCTTCTTTTTCCTGGTTATCTTTCCCCAGGAATTGGAGCATGCAATGACGCCCGCAGAGAGGAGCGCCCATGCATCTGCATGTGCTCCCTCCTAGCATCAACCCCAACTCCTCTCCCTACCACAGCGTGGTGGCCTGTCCCCCAGCCTCTGTTAGGGAGCAGGCAAGTGCTGACCACTAAGGACCCCTCTCCCCAGAGAAGTAGAGCAGTCCATCGAATACTCAGTCCCTCTCCTCCCCTACTGACCCCCGGCAGCCCGTGCTCATTCTCTAACACAGGTCACCGGCGTAGCGTGAGGTAAGGTAACCAGCGCCTCAGCTCTCAGCACCACCGGGCCGGCCATGTGACCTTATCTTTAGTATATTTTTAGCTAAATTCTTTAACCCTCCTAAAATAAAATTAAAAAATTGTACTTTTTGTCAGAATTCTGCATGTATTGTTCTTTTTTTTTAAATGTTTTCTTAGGAGTAGAAATGTAATATTCTGATTATTTTTATTAAAAAATAAAGTATAAAACATGTAGTTTATCTTCCAGTGTGAGTGAGTAGGAACAAAATTCATGAGTGGCAGAGTTATGAATGTCTTATCCCCCTCACAAGTGGCTTTTTAAAATTCTGCCAACAGAGTCTAGACACGTAATAGATCTTGAAACAAAACCAGAAAGATCCTTGCTCCATCAGTTTGGCTGTCCAGTACCTGCTGTACAGGACACACACTGCAACCTGGCAACCATTCCATTTTGCATTTGGGCTATGAAATCCTTCAGCAAATTAACATCATCAAATACAAGCTCTTGGCTTTGGCTAGCTTTGGGAGGCAGTATAGTGCAGTGGTTTAAGGCTCTGAGCTGCAAATCTGGAGACCTGCGTTTAAATCCCACAACCCCCACTTGCATACTGTGTGACCCTGAGCAAGTCACTTAACTTCCTTGTGCTCTCAGGTTGCACCTGCAAACAAGCTTTCAGCTTAGTGTGTCTCACCAGGTAAAACAATTGGAAAAAACAAATATGAAGAGCAAAGGGGAATATTTAAGTACTGTAGGATATTATGAGGCTTATGTACCAATGTGATGACACCTTAAATCCAAACTACAGGTACCACCCTTTACTTACAAAGGCTGTGACAGCTGAGAGTGCTTCACACGTCTTCAAGATTATTGGCAGCCTAATGCAGTTCATTTTATTTTCATGTGTCGGGTAAATAGTAACCAAATATGCTTTACCAAATAGAGATAATGCTGAAATTTGGGGCCAGAAAACCACAAAAGGTTTTGAGGTTCTGAAAGGTGCTGAAGAGCCATGAAAAGTTCTGATAGCTATTCAAGTCTTAGCAGAACTTTCAGAACATTTTCATCTGAAGTATTAAAAAAACCGTTGTAATCATCATTTTCTGCCAAGGTTATTGACAGTGAAGAGAAAGGACTTGAAAAACAACTTGGAGTGGTACTACAAAAAATAATTAGTGTTATCTAGCTTGTTAGTACCCCTTGTGTAACTCCTCTGTGAGTAGAAGAACTTAATACAGATCTGACTCACTGGTTCCATTCTCTACCTCAGGCATTGTTTCTGGGTCTTCCCAGCACTTCCAGCCCTTTTTCCCAGATAAAGACCTGCTGTGGGGGTATATTATAGAGCTAGTAGTGCCAAAATAGCAGGCAGAAAATGTTATTGAAAGTAGTCAGTTGTTACCTTTTATTTCTGAAGTAGTTTTCTTTTTCCATTTGCTCATTAGAAGGTTTTCCACCTATAGTATTAGGTGTAATGTAAACAGTGTACGTTATCTGGATATAGGGAATTTATGATGGCCTGACTCAAAATATGTAATTTATCTTCAAGTGTGAGGGGGCAGGCCCATAACTCATGAGTGGCAGAGTCAAGAGTGAATTATGAAAGTCTTAACCCCTCACAAATGAAGACAAACCGCATATTTTAAGTCAGACCATTGCATATCCGATTTATGCAACATCAGTTTGCTTGGTATAGCTGTTAAATCTTCTGTTTATATGAAGATTTTACTTTCTTTTTGATTTCAACTGCTGGGTTCAGTGCTTAACATGGCTATTGTGATGCCATCAGCATTGTTAAAGCTGTTGTCTGATTATTTCGGTATTCCATTGTGATGTACCCAACTTTTCTAGAGATCAACTGTGACATACTCCAAAACATAAGATATCATATCTCTCAAAGTGAGTCCCAAAATATCAGTTTTATTCTTTGGCATTTCTCTCTACACATGTTGTATAAACTGACATATCTGGTTCTATTCCTGTTCATACCTGATCAGCATTGTGATCTCACAAGTGACCAATTCTGAAGCAGGTGATTGGCTCTTCTTGGGCAGTTGTGATGTCATAGACAGTGAGGTTATAGGGCTGAGAATGTTTGAAAATTAGCTATGTCACCCTAGAAGCAGAATTCAGTTCCACACATCACACTAATGATTGTCAGGCAGAAAATATTCTAAATAACAAGAGAAACACTCTGAAGACAGGGGTCGATACCAGTCCATTTACAGAAGAAAGGGTTCTGAAAGAACTAATAAAATTGAAGGTGGACAAAGCAATGGGGCCTGATGGGATTCACCCAAGAATTCTAAAAGAACTAAGGGTAGAACTAGTGACACCGCTGACTACTCTCTTTAACAAATCATGGGAGGATGGGGTGGTACCCAAGGACTGGAGGAGGGCAGATGTGATTCCTCTTCACAAAAGTGGGAGCAGGACAGAGGCAGGAAACTACAGACCAGTTAGTTTGACCTCAGCGGTAGGGAAAATGATGGAATCACTTCTAAAGGAAAGAATTGTTGAGTACCTAGAGGCCAGTGGGGCACAGGACCCAAGGCAGCATGGATTCACGATGGGAAGATCGTGTCAGACAAATCTAATAGATTTCTTTGACTGGGTGACCAAAGTAGTAGACCAGGGAGGGGCTGTGGACATGGCCAACCTAGATTTTAGCAAGGCATTTGATACAGTCCCACACAAAATATTAATACACAAGATAGCCAGCCTTGGAGTGGGTCCCAAGGTGGTAGCCTGGATAAAAAATTGGCTAGACAACAGGACGCAAAGGGTAGTAGTAAATGGAGTACACAGTGAAGAAAGGAGGGTTACTAGTGGGCACCGCGAGGGTTCCAGATTGGGACTGGTCCTTTTAATGTCTTTTATAAGAGACATTGCAGAGGAACTGGAAGGAAAAGTATGTCTCTTTGCAGATGACACAAAGATCTGCAACAGGGTTGATACACAAGATGGAGTAGAAAGGATGAGAAGGGACTTGGCAAGGTTGGAGGAATGGTCAAATGTATGGCAGCTCAGATTCAATGCAAAGAAGTGCAAGGTAATGCACATGGGAAACAAAAACCCAGGGGAAGCATACACAATGGGGGGTGAGATACTGACAACAGTAAAAATAGAAAGGGACCTGGGGGTAATTATATCAGATGACCTAAAGGTGGGCAAGCAATGTGAGAAGGCAGTAAGGAAGGCTGGGGGGATACTGGGATGCATAGAAAGAAGCATCAATAGTAGAAAACAGGAAGTTGTTATCCCTCTGTACAGGCAGTTGGTGAGACCCCATCTGGAGTACTGTGTACAGTTCTGGAGACCCCATCTCCGCAAAGACATAGACAGAGTGGAGGCTGTTCAGAGGAGGGCAACCAAAATGGTGCAGGGTCTGCACCAGAAGACATACGAAGAAAGACTAAAGGAGCTTAATATGTATACCCTTGAGGAAAGAAGGGAGAGAGGGGACATGATAGAAACTTTCAAGTACCTCAAGGAATTAACAAAAGTCCAAGAGGGTAGCATCTTTCCAGAAAAAGAGATGCAAGAACAAGGGGGCACAATTTAAGATAGAGGGGGATGGCTCAGAGGTAATGTGTGGAAGAAGTATTTTTCACTGAGAGGGTTGTGGATGCATGGAACAGCCTCCCTGAGGAGGTCGTGGAGTCAAGAACAGTGGGGACTTCAAGAATGCATGGGACAGGCATAAGGCAGTCCTGGGGGTGGGAGGAGTAAGCTGTTGGTTAACTCGGTTCTGCAAAACATCTGTTAGGTAGAGTAGGCTAATAGCAGGCAGAAGACACCAGGAGAAAGGACTGCTGTGTGACTGGACTTCTCTGCTGGGACTATATTGCCTCTTCCCTCCACCCCCCACCCAAAGCTAGTTCTATTTTATAGGCACAGGATTTGACTGACAACAGGAACTTCCTGTTTGGGGGTAGGAAGTGAGTGATCACAGAACCACCAAGGACCGACCATCCTAGAAGGGCAAGAGTAGCTCTCCGGACCCCTCTAGCTGCTGGAGGTCTGCCTCTGAGCAAGTAAGTGGTCTACTGAGAAATATAGGATATTCTTGTCTCAGAACAGGACAATCAGGAGCTTAAAGGGCACACGGGCAGAAAGTAAGGAGAGAGAAAAAAAAAACAGAGGCAAGAGTAAGGATTACAAACAGTTAAGGGGCCAGAAATAAGACATGATTGGAGTGGTGCAGTGCAGTGGCTGTGGAGCAGCAGTCTTCCAGGAGATGTTCTGGAGGCTGCGGTGTTGTCCCATCTGCAGGCACCTCTCTGGGCTGAGGGAGGAGGTTGCTCATCTCCAGGCTGAGTTGGCCAGGATTTGGGACCTCCTCTTCCATCCAGGGACCACCAGTGCCACTGCCGTTGCCTCAGAGGTTGCCAAGAAGAGGGCGGTTGAACCACAGTGGGCTCAGGGAAGGTGAGGTGGTGGAGACAGGCGCATCCCTCCAGTTGTACCTCTCCACAATTCCTATCCCATTCTGGCAAAGTGTGGTTCCTCTATGGAGGCACCCACAGTGGAGACCAAGGAGGATGCTGGGAACCTCCACAAAGGAGACCCACAGGAGGGTGGCAGGGGACCCTGCAGGGGAAGGAAACAACTCCTGGTGGGGGACTCCATTGTTAGGAAGGTAGAACTGGGGGAGGAAGGGGAGAAGGAGGTAAGGTGCCTGCCTGGCGCCATGGCTTGGAGGGACAGGGAGCGAATCCTCAGGATTGCAAGAGCAGCTGCACAGGGGAGGGAGCTGGATGTCATTGTCCACCTAGGGACAAATGACCTGGCTAAGAAAGGGATTAGAGAAGTGCAGGAAGAGTTTGTGGAATTGGGGAGGGGCCTTAGTCAAGTAGCACGCACGGTAACCTTCTCGGAGGTGCTTCACCCATCTACGGCATAGGAGAGGCTAGGGTGTTCTGCACCATGGGATTCAATCAGTGGTTGAAAACTGGTGTGTGGAGCTCAGGGATTTGGCTTCATTGGGGACTGGGGGTCCATCTGGAGTGATGCAAGCCTATACTGGCATGATGGGCTGCATCTGTCCGGGAGGGGATCCAGAATCCTAGGTGATAGGTTTAAATGCTTCATTGGCAAGCTTTTAAAGTAGCCAAGGGGGGAGGCACTGGAAAGGAGCAGGAAAATCCTAGCCCCCCCAAATAATCACGGTAGTAAGTGTGGCAAACACCAACATAGAGGTGTCGATAGGGAGAAGGGCAGGGGTAAATGGAGAAAGTGACAAAGGCAAGAAGGACAGAGATGGGGGCAAAAGGGAGTAAGGCCATCAGGAAATGGAGGGTAATGAGTACCAATGCCCGTAGTCTGGGCAACAAGCTCCTGAGCTGGTGGCCTTAATGGAAGAGGGATGCCTGGATATCGTAGCAGTCACAGAAACATGGTACACAGAGAACCATGACTGGGATGTTAACATACCAGGGTACATAACCTACAGGAGAGACAGGCAGGGGAGAAGAGGGGGAGGAGTAGCTCTCTATGTAAAGGAAGGGATAAAAGCAACTGAACAAAAGAGTAAACAGGGAGGAGAGGAGGCACTGTGGGTCACCTTGGAGACTGGAAAGGGCACCACAATCCGCACAGGGGTTGTGTACAGACCCCCATGTCAGGGGAAGGAATGGACAAGGATATGATAGAAGGCATTCTTAGAATGGCAGAGAAAGGGGAGATACTGTTGATGGGAGACCTGAATATGCCAGATGTTAACTGGAGCACATTTGCTGCAGCCACATCCAAGAGCAGGGCCATTCTTGATGCCCTACAGGTGGCAGGCATTAGACAGCTAGTTTCGGAACCCACTCGTGAGGGAGCAATCTTAGACCTCATACTCTCAAACGGGGGCAGTGAGAGGATCTCAGATCTAGAAGTGGGTTGCCATCTGGGGACAAGTGACCATCAAACAGTGTGGTTCACGTTAAACTCAGCTACAGAGTCAAGCCATACAAAAGTGAGGGTACTGGACTTTAGGAGGGCTGACTTTGGCAAGATGGGAGAGTGCCTCAGAAAGCACTAGCAAACAGGCTAGAAGAAGGGTGAAGCAACAATGGGAATTATCAAAACTGCCATCACAGAGGCAACAAGCCTTTGTATGAAGCAAATAAACAAATCAAATGAAAGAAAAAGCCACAATGGTTCTCAAAAGAGGTGGCTGTGAAAGTCAGGAAGAAAAAGATAGCATTCCGAAGTATAAGGAAACACAGAAGGAGCAGGACAGAGAGCTGTACCAGTTAAGGCAGAAGGAAGCAGGGAGGGAAGTCAGAATAGCAAAGGCCCAAACTGAGGAAAAGATAGCCAACTCAGTTAAGAAGGGGATAAAACCTTTTATAGGTACATCAGTGAGCATAGAAAGACAAAGGGAGGGATAGTGAGGCTGAATAGAATGAACGGTGGGTGGGCAGAGGGGGACAGTGAAAAAGCAGGAATACTGAACGAATATTTCTGCTCAGTATTCACAAAAGAGGAGGGGGAAGTGCCTAATCCAATTAACAGAAGCACTCTTGATAGGGGGGTCGATCCCAGTCCTTTCACAGAAGAAAGGGTTCTGCAAGAACTCCTAAAACTGAAGGTGGACAAAGCAATGGGTCCTGATGGAATTCACCCAGAATTCTAAAAGAATTAAGGAGGAACTAGTGAAACCACTGGCTACTCTTTTTAATAAATCATGGGAGGATTGTGTGGTACCGAGGACTGGAGGAAGGCAGATGTGATTCCCTTCACAAAAGTGGGACCAAGACAGAGGCAGGAAACTACAGACCTGTCAGTCTGACCTCTGTGGTAGAGGAAAGTGATGGAGTCACTTCTGAAGGAAAGAATAGTTGAGTACCTAGAGGCCAGTGGAGCACAGGACCCAAGGCAGCATGGGTTCTGGCAGGAAGGTCATGTCAGACGAATCTAATAGATTTCTTTGACTGGGTGACCAAAGTAGTAGACCAGGGAGGGGCTGTGGACATGGCCTACCTAGACTTTAGCAAGGCATTTGACACAGTCCCACACAAAAGATTAATAGTTAAATTAACCAGCCTGGGAGTGGGTCCCAGGGTGGTAGCCTGGGTAAAACATTGGCTGGACAACAGGACACAGAAGGTAATTGTAAATGGAGTCCACTCTGAAGAAACAGGGGTTACTAGTGGGGTACCGCAGGGTTCAGTAGTGGGTCCAGTCCTTTTTAATGTCTTCATCAGTGACATTGCAGAGGAACTGGAAGGAAAAGTATGCCTTTTTGCAGATGACACAAAGATCTGCAACAGGGTTGATACACAAGGAGGCGTGGAAAGGATGAAAAGGACTTGGCAAGGTTGGAGAAATGGTCAGAAGTATGGCAGCTAGGATTCAATGCAAAGAAGTGCAAAATAATGCACCTGGGAAACAAGAACCCAGGGGAAGAATACACAATGGGTGGGGAGGTAGTAACAACAACAAAAAAGGAAAGGGACCTGGGGGTAATCATATCAGATGACCTTAAGGTTAGCAAGCAATGTGAGAAGGCAGTAGAGAGGGCTGGGGGTATACTGGGATGTATAGGGAGAGGCATCAGCAGCAGAAAACAGGAAGTTGTTATCCCTCTGTACAGACAGTTGGTGAGACCCCATTTGGAGTACTGTGTCCAGTTCTGGAGACCCCATCTCCGCAAGGACATAGACAGGATAGAGGGCAACTAAAATGGTGCAGGGTCTGCAAGAGAAGCCGTATGAGAAGAGACTAAAGGAGCTTAATATGTATACCCTTGAGGAAAGAAGGGAGAGGTGGGACATGATAGAAACTTTTAAGTACCTCAGTGGAATCAACAAAGTCCAAGAGGGTAGCATCTTTCAGAAAAAGAGACTTGCAAGAACAAGGGGACACAATTTAAAGATAGAAGGAGGCGGTTCAGGGGCAATGTGAGGAAGTATTATTTCACAGAGAGGGTAGTGGATGCATGGAACAGCCTTCCTGAGGAGGTTGGGGTCTAAAACTGTGGGAGAATTCAAGAATGCATGGGACAGACATAAGGCAATTCTTGTGGGGGGTAGGAAGAAATAGGCTGTTGGTTAACTAGGATCTGCAGCCTATCCTGTAGGTAGGGAAATGGGCAGACTAGATGGGCCTAGCGGTCCTTATCTGCCGTCAAAGTCTATGTTTCTATGTTTTTAGGAAAATGGGCAGACTAGGTGGGCCAAGCGGTCCTTATCTGCCGTCAAATTCTATGTTTCTATGTTTCTATAACAAAAGGGAAAAGAAAAAAAAAATACTTCCGAAATAAGACGTGATAGTTCACTAATTTTGAAACTCAATATTACTTTTAGGTAGTAAAAACAGTGTTTTAAAAATGATCAGAACCTTATCAAGAGCTGAAAAGTTCCTAATAAGGTTTGTTTACAGAAAATGGCACAGGTCTTGGATGGTTCTGGCCTTTTCTGAGCTGGTTCTCCTATCCCTAGTAGAAATGTACTGCTTTAGTGGGTTTTTGTCACCACTACCTCTTCCCCAAGTTCACAGAGCTTGAACGTTTCATGTGAAGCAGAATGATGTCATTCTAGTCACAGCACACTTTTCCTGCTGCTGAAAAAGAGAGGAAATTAAAGAGATGGAAAAAATGGAAGTGGGTATTTTGGGGGCGAAAAATGCAATTAGACATTATTTAAATTTGTATGCTAAATTTAGGCTTCATACATGAATTATTAGTGTAACAACTTCACTTTGTATCAGTTTTTGTTACAAAATCCTTCACTTTATGCCCATATGCAATAAAAAAAAAACACTTTGCATCAATGTCTTTGACCCATCCCCCCAAAAAAATTCCACAAAGTTTAATGCAAAACATTCTTATCTGCACTAAATTGAGAGGATGGGAAAAATAAGCTGTAAGATTTGGCTAATTGGAAATGTCCATTTTTGAAAACAGAAAATCAGTTCCCCTTTATAATGCAGGAGATCCAGATCTATGCCATGAACTCAAGTCCCGCAGCTAGGTCCATGGGGTTGCAGGGGCACTACCGGGACTACGTGCTTCGACTTCAGGGGAAGAATCCTTGGTTTCTACGCCAAGAGCACTTCTCATGGTGACTAGTGTGGTAGTGACATTGAGGGTAACCATTAAGGATGCAAGAACCAGTTCGGATAAGTTCAGACCCACCCAGAACATGTGCCATTTTCAGTAAAAGAACCTTATCGGAACCTTTTTTCATGTTCTGACTACTGAGATGGTTCTGATAATTGGTAAAACATTGATTTTGGAGCATTTTCTGCCCCTCAGCTGATCTTTAGCCAGAAAGAAGGTTGGTAATGGGTGACAGACCAAAAAAGAGGCTGGAGGTAATGTTGCACCATTCCAAGCTGTTTTAGATTCCTTTTCTTTGACTGATAATAGTTTAAAGAATGCCTTCTTGGAGCTGCTAACAAATAAGACAAAGCTCATTTACCTCCATGGGAACTCCTCTGAGGCATTTTCCTAATTTTTCATATTACCCCCCCCCCCCAAGAATGAAAAGGGATTGTAATTTGCCCCTGAGGGTGATCCCTTCCACTTCCTTATCACCTATTCTGCCCCCATGCTCCAGCACTTTGTGGCGCCTGTATATGGAAATCAATGGTGCGTGCACCATTCAAGTCTATGGAATGTGATTTACAAACCCATTTTCTGGCCATTTAACTGGACATTTGGTGAAACTGGAGCTTGGGTTCAGATAACAAGGTTCTTTTTAGTTTGAACCCAGGCTCTGTTTTCACAAAATGTCCAGGTAAACAGACAGAAAATGGGTTTGTAAACCACACTGCACAGACTTGAATGGAGCACACCCCCGCACTCTTCCTATACAAAAGTTACAAAATGTTGGAGTGCGGGGACGGAGCTGGCAATAAGGAAGTAGAAGGGATCACGCAAATTACAACCCCTTCCCTTCCTTTGGGGAAAGTGCCTCAGAGGAGCTCCCATGGGGGTAAGGGAGCTTCCTCTTATTTAATTTCTTATACAAAAATTATCAAGAGAGGTTCTCTTTAAGGTTGGATAATGATGGTTAAAACATTTTTTTACTTTAAAACAAAAGATTCTGAGAGTTCTGATAAGACTCGGATAACTATCGGAACCATTTATGGCTTATTAGAACCTTTTAAAACCTCAGAGTTTTTTTGCAGCTCTCACATCCCTAGCTTGTGCAACCAGATCCCGCTTACAGGGATGCATTGCTGGGCAACCCAGCAAGCAGGAGGTGGGTGTAGGCTGGTTCTGGGGAGTAAAAGAGTGATCAACCAGCTTGATATGTTAGATAACTGCTTCTATGAACCCTCCCTTCCAGACAACATTCAATTCCACAGACCCCCATCCCAAATAGATACCAACAGAGTTATAAAAGTGCTGCCTCCCCTGGTGGCAGCAGACACAGCCCCCCAGAGAAGAGATCACTCAGTCCTTCAGCTGTGGTGAGTCCTGACATGCCTGATGGTGGACACCACAAGACAGCAGAGTGAGTCCAGCATGCAGCAAACAAAGGAGAACCTGAAGACATGAGGTACTGAGGATCAAGGGAGCAAAAACCAACACTAGGTACTGTATATGTAACAACCCCCTCCTGACAGTAAGGGGTGATGGTTGTAACTAGTATGCCATGCAGAGGGATTGAGTACCTTGGCATCACACTCTTGAAATAGTTGCTGTGGGCAAAGCCTAGGCAGTATATAGAGTGGCAGTTACCCTAATCTTCCACTTTACCACAAAAGAGTTTACCACATTAAAGTACAGCACAACAGTGCTTTCTCCTTGCTGCAGTATCCTCAGATACCACATAAGGGGAAGTGTTACCTTACTGGGCTTAGTCAGCATTCTTCTCCCCCTACCACTCACAGGAGGTAAAAATATCTGAGTTAGTCGGATCGGTGGCATAAAGGGCTGAGGTGCTGGGAGCCTTAACTCCCACCACGTTGGTGACCCAGGTTTGGGAACAGACCAGGGTCCCTCAGGGGTGGTTGGGGGTGGGAAGATTGTGCGTACATAGGACAGCTATCACCGGCAAGGGGTGACTGCATGTCACTTGGCTTGCCTTCCACCTAGAGAAATCTAGGTGGCAGCACTACAGCCAGAACAGGAAGGGACCCCATGCCTGGACACCAGGGGTGCCTCTTTGGAGGTGGACTACACACATGTGTCATTGCATGTGTGTGGACCCAATGGGGAGAATATAGGAGAAAAAAGCCTTTCGACCATAGCATGGTGATGGCCCAGTCACTTGCAGACCCTGCACTGATGACTAGGTGCCTCCGATCCAGGGTCCTTTGCAGAACCAATGGAGAAGGTAAGTCTCAGAGAAGTTAGGTGACAGGGCTGGGGAGACCAGTCTACATGGGGGAGGGGCAGTTGAAGTACTGAAGGACATAAACAGCTTTGTGCAAAAACTAAGAGAGTTTCCCCAGTGACATGGCCAACATTCCCCTGTCAATAAAACAGGACCATGTAACCCACCCCAGGATGCACCTGATCTGGAACTGGGATGTCACAGCCCAATGTGCCTTTCCCAGTCAAAAATTACAAATAAAAAAATGATGTGATTTTCTGGTTTCCAGAAAGAAAATCACTGCAGGAATGAGCAGAACTGAGTTACATAATTCTCCAAAATGTGAATTTCTGAGATTTCCATCATTTTCACCACTGAGGATCTTTTTCCCCTTAGACTTCATCTACTAACATTGCATATTTCTACCATGAAGTCATAATCATCTCCTGAATGACATCACAACCTATTTTCATAGAAGTTATTCTGATGCCACAAGCAGAGAATTATGACTTCAGAGTAGGAAAAGCAGCTGGAACCCGTGACCAGGATAGCATGGAACCCATGATCAGGGTGGCACAGATGGTTCCTTGCTGCATAGTATTATTTCCTTCAGTTAGGGCATGTAGGTTTCATGACAGACTTGGGTATGGGCAGTTGTGACCTCTGGGCAGTCATGACTATGTAGGGGTAACGCAGTGTAGTAGTTCTCCCAGGTGGGCACCCCCCTCAAGCACTTTGCATTGATGGCTTTTGGATCTAGAGGGTGTTCCTGAAGAACAGATATCCGACAGCAGGACTTGTGAGAGAAGGGGCTCAAGAATGTGTGTGCTATCTGCGAACCACATCACACAAGGTAAAGAGCATGATTCCAAAATTCACAGTTCCCAAATAATGGGGATGGCTGACTGTGCCATTCAGGTGGGATATCCTGGAGGTCAGGTTTGCGGAGCCAGACAGCACTCTTCATTCTAAAGGGTCTGGTGGCAGTGCCTCATATGGAAGGTGGGGGCCTGAGATCCCTAGGGCACCAGAACTGGTTGGGGAAAAAACAGTCTTGTTTATATTATAATTGTAGTGATGATATCAGTTATTAAGCAAGTGACTCATGCCTGAGCTAGGCTTGAAAAGGCTAAACGCTGTGAGAGGGATACAGATTAAACTCTTTAGTGGCCAGTAAGCCATGCTTCAGATAGCAGGGACAGGACAACCCATGACATGTGTGTTTGCTGGGGCTGGGGGCCTTGAGGTACTGCATCAGCAGACCTTAGCATTACTGTAATGAGTGATAAATGAGATAATAATAATAATAATAACATTTATTTGTATGGCGCCTTATCTATAACCAAGGCACCTCACATTTAAAACAACAATGACAATAGAAAATATAACGAACTTCAATAAAATCATAAAACCATCCATATACTAAAACAGGAGGCGCAGTTTGCAGTCTACATTAACAACATCAATGACACCATCAAAAAATCCAACATCCACTTATTTGCAGACAACACTGTACTCTACTTGAGTCGTCCCACGCCAGAAGCAGCCTGTGAAGACCTCCAAGCTGAATTTAACCTTCTACAATACCATCTCATAAACAAAAAGCTTTTGCTCAATGCGAAAAAAGCAAAAGCCATGCTCTTCTCCCCCTCCTTGCATGTGGCAATTCCTGCTGGGGGGGGGGGCTACCCCACAAATTACCACTGTTCTTGGAGAAACACTAGAGCATATAGCTAAATTCAAATATCTAGGAGTTTGGCTCAATCATAAACTTTACTTCGCTGACCATCTCGAAGAACTACAGAAGAAACTAAGGCAAAGATTAGGATTATTCTACAGAATTAACCACCTGCTCACAAAGGAGGCCAAGATTCAACTGGTTCAAGCTACCTTCCTATCTTTAATAGATTACGCGGACCTGGTCTACAGCCACTGCACTGCCTCTTTACTGGCTAAGCTGGACACCCTCTACCACAGAGCTATCAGGTTCATTACTGGCCTTCCACTTTCCACACACCACTGCTCCCTGTACTCATCGTTAGGCTGGACTTCCCTTCACTATAGAAGGAATAGAAATGCCGCCCTATGGGCCTTCTGAGTGGTGACCAACAAGCTTCCCTCATATGTCTCAGATTGTATTCCCCGGAGTGTGTTAGGCACCTACGCTCTAAGGAGCTATTTCCTAATTGCCCTCCAAGTTCCAAGGGTCAAAACTCATTTCGGCAAAGCTGCTCTAAGCTTCTCTTTACCCACATTGTGGAACGGTTTACAAAGGAACTTGAAGCTGAGCTGCCCTGTTAGCCTGAATATCTTCAAGGCGCTCTACGATCTCTACATGAAAGCACCTTGCAAATGTTTTCCTCACCGCTAGCCCACTGATTCCGCAACTCCCCCTTTCCATCCTGACATTCGCCATGTTTCTACCCCTGGCTCTCATTCTTTCCCTATTAACTTTTCCTGCTGCACCCACCCTTCCCTGTCCACTCCAGCCTGGCTAAAGTCCCACCCCATCCATAGTAGTGTCCCAATTATCTACCCCTCCTCCATCATTATCATAATAAACAAGTACACAACAGCCATCATCACTTTCTGTGGTTTTAGCTCAATTTTTGCCCCAGTCGTCGGTATTATATCCCTCCTCTTCTTCCCCTTTCTAACCTGCCACCCCATACATGGCCTCTTTCCCCTATATGTGTAGTTGCCGGCTGCCTCACTCAAAAGATCTCTGCTCATAACCCCTGTATGCCTATGGTTGATTATACATCTGCTGACTTCTTCAGTTGTAAAATAATGCTGTTTTTTTTATTTATTTCAACCTTGTACTGTACTGTATATACTGTTTCTTCCTTGTATATTATTGCTTTTTGTATACCTGCTTCTGTACTGTACTTTGATGTATTCATGACCAGGTCCACCTTGCAAATGAGCCTTGCTCAATGGTGCCCGCCTAGATAAATAAAGATTTTGATTGATTGATTGAGTTGTTAAAAGCTTGATGCCATAAATATGTTTTTAATGATTGCTTAAATCCCTCCATGGTTGTGCACTCCCAAATCTGATGGGGTAGAGAATTCCAGAGGGTAGGGGCTACAAACTCAAAAGCTCTCGCCCCCAAAGATTTTAAACATACCCTCAGAATCTCTAGCAACCCCTCGCCGGCTGAGCGGAATGATCGTCTGGGGCGGTAGGGGACCAGGAGCTCTTTCAGGTAATCCGGGCCAAGTCCATGTAGGGCTTTAAAAGTCAGCAAACTGACTTTAAAGGTGATCCGCCAGTGTACTGGCAGCCAGTGCAGTTCGTGCAGCACTCATGAAATATGGCAGGATCGCGAAGATCTCGCCAAAAGCCGGGCCACTGCATTCTGCACCAGCTGAAAGCAGCGGATTTCTACCCCAGGAAGCCCTAGGTAAAGGGAGTTACAATAATCTAAGCACGAGGACACAAAGGCATGGATCAGTGTAAGAAGGTCATCGGACGGAACCAGATGCCTAATCCTGGTGATATTCCTGAGATGGTGAAAGGAAGTTTTGATGATGGCCAACACCTGTGAATGCAGGGTCAGCCCTTCATCAGAAATTACCCCAAGGTTACGCACCTGTTCAGAGGTCGGGAGTGAAATGCCCTCAAGAAAAATTCCCGAGGGCGAACCTTCCCCTGACCCCCTCATCCGGTGACCTGGATCCACAACCAACACCTCAGTTTTGTCCAAGTTCAACTTTAGCCAACTGGAATCCATCCAAGCCTGGATTTCTTTCAGACAGTTATTAAAGACCGAGACAGCTCCATTCTGGTCGGGTGCGAAAGAGAGGTAGAGCTGGGTATCATCAGCACAGCAGTGAAACCTCAGCCCATACCTTCTTACAATGTCTCCAAGGGACAGCATGTACACCACAAACATGAGTGAAAGAACAGAGCCCTGAGGTACCCCACATGACAGAGAAGTAGGGCCTGAAGAACAAACCCCAGACACCACTCTCTCTGTTCTACCCATGACGAATGATGTAAACCACCTGAGGACTGTTCCCAACAGTCCACAGATGAACCTCAGATGGCTCAACAACACCTCATGGTCCACGGTGTCAAATGCTGATGAGAGATCTAAAAGGACCAAGATGGAACGGTTCTTCCAATCTCTACCTATCAGGAAATTATTGAGCACCCGAACCAGCGCTGTCTCGGTACTATGTCTCTTACAATAACCAGATTGGAAGGGTTCATAGATGTCATGGATGGTCAAATGGTCCTCCAGTTGAGCTGCCACTACTTTCTCAATCACCTTCCCTAAAAAAGGAAGGTTAGAGATAGGTCTGTAGTTTGCATGGCAGTCTGGGTCCAGGGAAGCTTTCTTCAAGAGACTTGTCACCACCGCCTCTTTCAGAGAGCTAGGAAACTCTCCAGACTCCAAGGAGCACCAGACTATCCATGCTAGGACCGGACTGATAACATCAATACATCCCAAAATTAGGGAATTTAGTCCAGGATCCAAACTACAGCACATAGGGTGCACACACTTGATAATCCGTATGACATCCATGAACTCTGGATGGCCAAAAGTACTCCAGGACAATCGAGGTGTAGTGACCTTGCACTGATCGATATCAACGCCCATAGGGTGTGCCAGCTGGAGTCCCGCCCTGATGTTGGCCACTTTATTAGCAAAGAATCAAGCAATTTCATCACATTCTAACTGCAAAAAGGCTTTCCGTACCTGTAGACAGGCTGGGTTGCACAGTCTGTCCACAGTACAGAAAAGCTGAACTGGTCAATTCTGAGCAGCTGCAATCTCTCTGGACAGGAACTCTGCCTTCTTACGGGAGATTGCAGTTTGATAGACTTGATAATGGTCCATCAATCTAAGGCAGTCGGTATCAAAGGTGGACTTCCACCAGCAACGCTCTAACCTTCAACCTAATTTCCGCATCTCCCTCAAAGTCCTGTCAAACCAGGGAGATCGAGGGCAAAGGGAGAGAGGGCAAACACGGATGGGGGCAATAGAACCCATTGCCATCGAGACAGCCAAATTATAGGCCGTCACGAGGGTCTGATCATTGCTTGTGAATGAAGGGGATGATAGGTCGAGCACCACCGTTAGGCTCTGAGAACTTATCTCGTAAAGGGCGGTATTTAACCATCTCCATAGGGGTAAGCCTACCAAAGGGGGTATAAAAACTAAATCCCACGGTGCAGTGATTGGACCACCCAACTGGTTCCACCTCCAAGTCAGAAGTCTCGATCCCTAGGAGAAAGACTAAGTCAAGGGAATGACCATGTTTGTGAGTAGCAGTAGTAACCACCCGTGTCAGGCCCAGGGATGACATCAACTGGAGGAAGTGCTGACCAAATTATGAGAGTTCGTTGTCAACACAGGCATTAAAGATGCCCAAAACCATCAGTCTGGGCAACTCGAATGCCATTTTGACGACGAAGTCCGCCACTTCCTGAAGGAATCGTTTCTCGTCACTGGGCGGACGGTAGATGAGAACGATCCAACAACCTGCACCTGCTACCATGGCACATTGGAATGACTCAGTCTTCTCAACCAGTACACTCGTGAGGTTAAGTTCAGTCTTGAAACAGACCACAACCCCCGCCAACGGTCCAATCTCGGGCGGTGTATCACTGAGTACCCGGCTGGAATTAAAGCCTCCCAAAATGGGACCAGAATTCTCATACAGCCAGGTCTCGGTGATGCAAGCCAGGTCTACCGTTTCAACAAGATCAGCAATAATTGCAGTCTTGTTTTTGACCGACCTGGCATTGCATAATGTCGCCCAAGTTAGAGACGAGATTCCAGAGCTCCTGGGCTCTATGTGTTGCATGATGAATACACATATAAATTATCTGTTACAAACAAACCTCCTCAGTGAAGGGGCTGCATATGAAATGCCACTCTGAGCATTGAGTAATCATTTAAACTCATTTCTAGGGTTGCTCGGAAGCTGCCAAATGAAATCAGGATTGTTGGATTCCGACCCAATATTTGGATTTAGGGTTTTCGGAATTGCAGTCAGAAAGTCCTGTTTTCTAAACTGAATCCTAAAATCCATTTTTACATAGAAATTTAGGATTTCAAATCTGATTCTGATTTTGAGGTCTTTCTAGGATTTGAATTGGAATTTGGTTAGGATTCTGAAGTTTCTAAATTCCCACATACGAAAAGCAGATTGGAACTGGTCAAGTCCAAGCATCCCTAAATGTTTCCCAATCTCATTCTCGGTGGGAGTGTGACAAGAAAACAGTAGCTAGGCCAAAACTGTTTGCAAGGGGGCTCCCAGTGAGCTGAAATGGCTACATGCCCCTAGACATGGGAGCCACCCTGGGCCATGCCAACCCCCATCAGTGCATACTCAGGGTCATCTGTCAGGCTGAAGGGGGGGTTGCACTAAAAATGCAATTCAATGGGCTTCCACAACTTAGTGAGGAGTTATGTTTGTGCAACTTTGTTGATAGACTGAAGGTAATTGAATGAAGGTGTTGTTAGTAGTCATAGGTGAATACTTTGGCCATTCACATTCTCTGTTCCATGGGGAACTACCACCCAGTCAGTGTACTGTGAAGGCAAAGGAACCCTCTGGAGCAGGGTTTCACCCCTAGAGGTGCTGTGGGAACATAATTCCTTTAGGCCAAAGGTACCTTAGGAAGGAGTCCCAAAAAGTACTGAGCAGCAAGTAGTGATCACAAAGCCTGAGTGAGAACAGATTGACAGCAACTAGTGATGACTGGAAACAGACAGAGATTGAATTGAGCAGTGACTGACAGATATCAGAACTGATAGCAGAGGAGGCATAACTTCCATAAGGAGAGAGGGAATGGTGATGGAAGGAGAGCCACTATCCCACCCCAAGTCACAGTGGAAACCTCCCTGGGTAAACGTTATAGTAATATAAATGTACTACATTATGGACCACCTATTGCAGAGACTACCTAACTTTTATGGCCTTTGGCACGCAGGAGAGGAAAAAATCCCTACGAGGGGGAAACCTCTGGGGATCCAAGGCCTTGGTTGTCTTCCGTCCAGGCTTGGGATAAATCATTGATGGCTCAGCTACTTTAATTTAAAGACCCAGTTCAGGAGGAAGATTTTTTAGAGGAAGGGCTCTCACTTTATCCCTCTAACAGGAAAGCCATGGGAGTGCTGTGAGCCAATCTCTGTAGCTAAAGGAGGTTCCCCACGAAGGAGGTCCACCCCCAAGGCAGGCGAAGGAGAGCAACAACTGTTGAAAGGCACTCACTTGGCCTCCACAAGGAGAGACCTAAACAGGAAGCTGAACCCTTATGGGGTAAGGCTTAGGAGCTGAGCCCTTGAAGGGCCAAGATTTGGAGTTGTATGATCTTCACCCTTGAGAGGTGGAGGAAGGGAAGGAGGTGGCGACCAGGTGAACCTTAGGCGGCTGTAGGGGAAATAGCTTTTGAAGGTGCTGCTGACATTATCTGCACAGCTAAAGGAGCCTCCGTGGACTTAGAGACCCCACTCTCTGGCAGCTGAAGTCTTAAATGCTACATCAAGAGGTGTCACCAAGTCAATCAAGATGGTGAAAGCTTCCCCCAGAGCATAGGACAGTCTCACCTGAAAGATGGAAAGAGAAGAACCCCTCCTGAGTCGAGGGACCCCCTCAAGATGGGCAGAGCGAGACTGTCGGCTTAAAGGGCAGGAGCCCTGGAAGCCATGCTACGGTTGTGGCTGGCATGCATCTGACTGCAGGAGTATTGGGAGGCGGATGGCGAAACCCGACGGCCATGAGCAGACAGAAGAAACGAAACACAGGTAAAGCTGAACGGCTGATTGAGACATGGAATGACAACTAGTACACTGAATGAGACTGAATGTTGCGATCTTGGACTGAATGATGAATGCATGCCAACCAGTTCCATAAGGAAGGTTGGTGTTAGTTCCTGATGCACTGCAAGTCTGGTAGGCTGAGGCAGTAGCAACAATAAATGAAACTGCTAGAGGAATCGGGAACATATGGGAACCGAAAACTAGCAAGCAGTAGCTGCTGAAGTGAACAACAGAACCCAAAAGGGTGTGACTGCCTGGCTGGGAGCCAGGTGTAAATATTAGGATTGTAGTTGAACTGAGAGATTGCTAAAGGTATTTAAAAACAGCAAAATGGGAGCCTGAATAGCACAAGTCAAAAGAAAATGAGTATGGCAGTATGCTGGGAAAACTAGAAGCTCCCCCCCCAAAAAAAAAAAATGGAAAGAAACCCAAGGTACATACAGGAGTGCAGCAGGAATAGGTGACTGAGAGAAGCACAAACTGCAGCCAAGAAGGTAAAGTAAAATATACATAGAAAGCCAGAGATGCACAAACCAAGCAGAAAGTCAAAAAGCACAAAGGGAAGGTGGGAGACAAACACTGGGAGAAAAGGGGAGGCAGAGCCAACAGCCGTGACAAAGAAACAATGCTTCTGAGTGAGGCTGGGAGGAGCCCAGGTGGGGCGCGGCTGGTTGCTCCCACCAACTGAATTGCAGGCACAGCCTTTGAATCTTGGAGCAGGCTTACACTTTTCACATGAACATTTCCCTTTCAACAAAAAAAAATCTTGTTCTTGAGCTAAAAATGTGTAAATTAACCACGAACTCCCTGCTGAGCATGCTCAACTGTGTGTTTTCAGATTCCGGTGTTTCAACAGAACTCTTATTTTTAAGTCTAGTAAATGCTCTTGTGATCCCCTCTGGTCTGGGCCTCTTCTAGCTCACCACCACTACCTTCTAGCCATCTCGAGAATTTCCCCAGGTGGTTGCCAGACTTTGTTAGGATTCTCCTAGACCAACCTGTTGCTGCACTGTACACCATCCCTGCTTTCCCCCGGATGGGAGTCTGTTTGTCGGTACTTCAAAAGTCTATTCCCCTGGATTCAGCAACCCACAAGAAGGCAGTGCTCCCAGATCTACAGGGATTCCTGTATTTTAAGGGATTTTTACTACAAAAATGGGATACGGGAAGGAAATCTTTTATTTTTAAAATATATGGGGAAATGGACAAACACTATGGGAAAATGCCCACTTTGAATCCATGGCTGCCAAGATCCAGACAGAGCCCTCCAATTGGTGCTCAGTTTGCTGACTTTGCTACACTAAGCAATTCTGTTGGTCCATTTGCAGCCTGTGTTTCTCTGGGGTAGTAAGGTAATGTGTTGGCAGAGCATCTTTCTGAGGAGGAATTCAGATCTTCTGATCAGGAACCAGTGAGCTGCTGCATGATCCAAACACCTGCCATGTGGCCCCACTCAAAACAGCAACACCGTTGAGTCAGCTGAGCTGCATCTCAAATGCCACTGTTCTGGACTGGCAGAGAGCCTAAGCCACTGAAGGTAAACTAGCCTTCTTGTGGGCAGCCTCAGGTTAGTATATTTTTAAAAAATTTTAAGTGCAAAATGAGTCAGACAAAAGACTGACCACTTGATGATGATATGCTTTGGGGGGGGGGGGCAAGAAAGAGTGCTTAAATGTTGCTTGAGGAAGGCAGCGTCCCAAGCCACCAAGGCAAACAAATCTTCTGTTTTGCAAATTTGTCTATTTTAAACACATGAAGTGCCAAAAGCGAGAAAGACAAGAGACTTGATGGTGGTGGGCTTTAAAAGGTGACGGGGACACAAAGAGTGCTTAAGTGCTACTTGGCTTGTTTGGTGCACAGAGCAGAGCTGTGTTTTTAAAAAGATCACTAAGGCAGCACTTCTTCTGACCAGCCTAGAGGCTGAGGTTATTTTAAAAAAAAATTAGACAGTGTTTCTATTTAATTGTGAGCCTGGGATAGGTATGGGGGTGTCTTCATCAAGATAAGCAGGAGTTATGAATTATATGTGTGAGATCAGAAGGGACCCATAGACCCTGGTCTGGATTAAGGTTAGTGAAATAAATGAAAAAAAAAAAGGAATATTTGCTTTTACCTCTGAGAATTCAGTGCACAAAGCTGTGTGTGTGTGTAGGGGGGTGCTTAAGCATGCCAATGAAAAACACAACAATACACTGAAACAATGTTTATTAATGGAGCACTACAGGTACACAGAGCTGTAGGTCCAATGCACGATTGGTGTGCAGTGGCTATGCACGCATATCTGGGGCGAGTAGCTACTCCACACCCCCTGTACCCCCCGCATGGCATGAACGAAGGGGGCACATGCAGACCCACCACACTCGATCCCCCATGTCTGCAGACAGCTCCGCGATGGGGACGTTCTGGGGGTGTGCCAGCACTGTGTATTCACTAACCCGTGTAGTGCTGGCCGCATGGGTGCAGAGGGTGGTGCAGGTTACACCAGGGAGACTCTGCCATAACCCATAGCATGCCCCCATGAACACAGGTATTCGGTCTCCGGGGGACCAGGACAGGGCACACTGTGCTGATCCTGACTGCTGGGCAGCAGGAGGCAGCAGGTGCAGCTGGATGGGTGAGCGCCCAGAAAGTTTATGTGAGGCAACACTAGGACTGGAGGGTGCTGCGCTGGTCCGGGTGCATGCTATAGGCATACACAGCCCCAGACCCATGCCACCCTATGTGTGAGATCCACTATGGGTCCCAGGGGGGCATCCCATTGGATGTCTGCCTGGGACAACTCCTCCCACGGCCACCCTGCAGAGTCCTGTGCATTGGGGGAGGAGCCATGGATAGGTGATCAGCATTGGTGAATGCCAGTATGGGTGCACCTGTCCAAGGGGTGTAAGGGTAAGGGTGGGGTATGCACATTTTGTGCATCCCTATGCCCCTTTCATGCATTGTGAGCAGAACACAAAATGTAACAGTCTGTGATTAAAGGGTAAATTTGAAGTTAAGGCATTTCATACTATAAATAAAATACTGTATAAGGGACTGTATTATTACAAGGTTATAATACCTTCAGGAGTTCTGGAGACATGTGAACCTTGAGAACTGAGCTTTATACATTCCAGCATGTCCCCAGAACCTCAAGATGGTATTATATTGTTACATAGGAAGTTCTTATAGTTGTAGAGTAGTTATGTGATACGTTGTAGGTGATTTTTTAATTTTTTAAATAAATAAGAACAGATAAAACAGCCCGAACATTTGTCCTAGTGATTTTATTGACTGGCACAATGACACCAATTGCATACTTACATTGATTTGTACATACAGGAAAATCTACAGGAATTTCATCCCAGTTTTACAGGGAAAATTAGGGTGCACTACAGGAAAATGCTTTGCCTGATCTGGGAGCACTGAGAAGGATAGGAGCAGTGTGGGGGTGCAGTTTGCCTAACTGGGACCATTTGCCTCTCAGACACACACACAGAAACACAGAGACCTTACGTGCCAATAGCACAGACGTATCACGTATAAAAAAGAACCCACTGCAGTCCCAAGTCCTTCACCACCACCACCTGCTATCCTTCTTCATGCAGTGGGGTCTAGATTACTTCTGTAACCCCCAGGTGGCGCTATCCCAAGGGCTACTACCCCTGTCTGCTTGACTACTGACAGGTTGAGGGGCCTAGATTCTATGACAGGTGCCTCCACCCAGAGGTCAGGGTTTGTAGTGGCTAGACTAGCTTGGTCACAGCCCTCTGGGACACTGAGACCCCCTTTTATCCCCTCTATTGGCTCACATAGTACATAGGAGTTACAGTCCCAATACCCCATATATACACACTGTTCACTCATAAGGTATCACTTACCCTCGAGACTGATTCTGCAACACGTCTCTGAGGACCTCCTGTAACACAAGGTTAATCAACATCTACAACCATACCTCTCAACTGTCACACATTATGAGGTACGTCACTCATTTTACCTCTTAGAAACTCTTTGTCCATCATAGGGAAGGTGATACTCCACATTCCCCACTGATACTTTAAAGCAGAAATTCATAATAATCTATTATGCTCAGTTATACAAAAACATAATGAACATTAGTGCACTGATAGCTATAGTATGCTGAGCTTCCAGTGCCATGTTAGATGATATGCCACACATTTTGCTCATTTGTCACACATCGTGTCACACATTTTGAGGCAGAAAGGTTGAGAGGTATGTCCACAACCCAATACAGTGCTTGTTCTATAGGTACTGACACTTCAGACAGTATAAAGTTCAATAACATCAAATCTGGTTTATTTAGGGGAATGGAACACGGGAGAGGGAAATCAGGTTAATTGGCAGTATTCAAATCACAGTACTGTGCACACATACAGGGTCTGAAAAGTCACACTCTGGGTACCCAGGCTGGAGGGGGGGGGGTGGCTAGCCAGGTCCGTTGCCCAGGGTTGGCCTGGCAGGTGCAGATGGATGGGGCCCTGTAGAAGAAAATATATGCACAACACCCAATTGTAATCCGGAGCTGGATGGCTCAGTCCATGAAGAAGTGAAACAACAAGAATTAGATGACCACTTGTAATTGATAACAGGCTGCAGGGGAATACCCTGATTTGTACTCACAATACCCAAGTTGCGAACCGGATGGTGGATATTCTTCTGGATTTTCGGGAACAACAGGGCATGGAGATAAGGTCCTTGTGACTGGACCCCAAGGCGGTTGATAGCAAACAGATTTAGTCCGAGACAAGCTAGAGTTTTCTTACAGCTTCAACACACAACACACAGTACAGGGGACAGGAAATAGTGATTCCCCACAAGTACTACGCACATTCATATGCAAAAGGAAAGTACTATACCAGGCAGGCTGCTCCTCGATCCCGATCGCAATTACTGCAAAATACCCGGGAGCATGCACAGCAGCTTCAGTTCCTGACAGACCAAGCACGATTCAGCAATATCTCCAGTCTTCTACAGGGTGAGCCTTGTTTTCACTCTTCAGCCTTCCTTTTCCTCAAGAACTCGGATTCAGTCCGATTATCGCTTACAATGGCTGTAAGCCAACTTCAAAGCCTCTCATATGCTTCTCGTGCGAACTGTACACCTCAGAAAATACAGAGCTCCTATTCCTTTCACTGCCACTCACGATCTGCCTCTCCAGCTTCAGTTCAGGGCATTTCACTTAGGTTTCAACAGGTCCAGTTGGTGGATTTGGCTGTCAATCACTCCAGAGCTCCCTCTGTTGGTGCAAAAAGGCGCCAAGGTCCAAACTACAATTCCCATAAGCAATAGCCATACATTCCCCTTGTAATCTGGCTCCAGTGAGAGTCCCAATTCTGGTTGGCCCAAGCAGTCTCCATTTTAGGGCTCCCTTAACCCAATAGGCCCAGCACAGCAGTTCAAGTCCAAAATGGAGGGGCAACACACACAGAGTCCCAGCTGCAATAAAGGCAGGTTAGACTGATGGCAATTTCACTAACGCTTTAAATGGTTACAGGCAAACAGTTACATCTTTAGGATGGGCTCCCTTTGCACTTTCAGTGACTGCAAAATGGAGTGATTACACTGCAGCTCAGGCAGGATTCAAGCAGGGAAACACCAGTCCCCCTCCATAAGCATTAATTATGTCTGCAAGCAGATAGCTCTTAAAGAGACAGTATGTGGAGGTTCTACAAGCACTCACAGTGCCATTCAAATGGCTTAAACGCCGAACACCAGCAGGCAGGGGAACATTTAGGCAAGCTCCTAGGAGGCTTTTAGGAACCCCCATTTGTAGGGGGGTTACACCTCCTTCCCAGAGAAGGAGAGCACTGTATGGGACTCGCAGGCCTCCTCCCACCAGCCCTCCGCAATGTTTCAAGACTGGAGTGCAAAACCCAAAATGCCAGGATTGCAAGTGATTCCCATAGGTGCTGGACTATCATAGCAGCCCAAACAGAACTGTTATATGAGAAGTAAGGGCAGGTTTTACCCAGTTCACATTTAAAACAAAATTGTTTTCTCCTCAGTCTTTAGACCTCTTCCCAGAAAACTCAGAAAGTAAACAGGCGATGAAAAAAATACCGTAACTAGATTTAGGACATTCAGACCACACTGGTCTTTAATATTTACTGGGGCTGCCACCGGTTAAACACAGCCCAGCCATAAGCAAACTTAATCATATTTTTGAGCACACACACACACACACACACACACACACTCTTTTCCTCCTTACAGAAACTATCAGTGTGCTTTGGCAAAACATCTTTCAAAACATATCTGTGTGGCGGGTGTCGTGGCAGTATTCTCGTCCTTACAAATGCCACCGGGTCAACGGGGGTGTTATGACAGCTACCCCTGCCTTGTGTGTTCAAACAATAAGGGGCCTGGGTCATTTTATCTCCTAGTTGGGGGGTTCGTATGCAGAGTCAAGATAAGAAATAACACTGTGCCTCCTCCACCCAGAGAAAGGTTAACATGAGCCTGGTGTAAGTTTGGTACAACCCTTAGGGATGCACTACCTCCCCAACTAGATCACTCCACCCATGGACCAATACAGGACAGAGACAGCCCTCACAGAACATCTAAACAAAGGGTATGCAAACAAGAAATTTCAAATGAAAGAATAAGAGGATTTTATTTAGGGTCAGCTCTGGGTCCTAAATGGAGATAGTACAGTATAGTGTCACTTGGCTAATCTTTAGCACTCTCCTCAGTGCACATTACAGATGCATTGCTTCATCCCATCTGTGCTGTGGGTGCTACTCTCCTCCCCACTGGTACCAGTGCGATACTCTTAGTTCTACCTAGGGAGCTCCTTGAGTATTACTGGGTACCCAGCTGTGGAAATGGCGTAGGCCTGATCAAGTCACACGTGGTAAACCAGCATGAGTTTATAATTAATAAATAGAAAACTGGCTATATTATGTATTGTGTTTTGATGTGTTGCTAATTACTTTATACTTTTATAATAAAATATATGTTTGTGCAGTGAAACAATTGGGTTTTCACCTCTGTTTTTCACACTGCTAGTAAAAAGAATTCAACAGAATTCTGGTATTGTGATGTCGAAACTGCCAGCTACTTACAAGCCAAATGAATTTCTGTGAGAAACTAAAAATATTTGTCTTTTTCAAAAGAAGTAGATACTTCTTTTAGCAATAAACATTGCTTTTTCTATGTTTGTACTACTGCAGTCTATTTCTAGGATTTTACAATTTTTAAAAATAATACTTGGCTTCCCTTTTCTTCTTTTCAAGTAAAATCGGGTTAGGAAGAAAATATTACCTGTTAGAAAATGGTCTTAGAAATCCCCAAGCTCTGATTAGCTGATAGCCCTGGCAAGGTGGGCATCTATCAGACAACAGAGCCCTGGTATTAAAAGCACTAGTCCCCACCAACCTTATCACCAATATCAAGATGCCAATAAAATTCTCAGTTTAAACTGCCCACCATTTTTCTGACTCGCTTAGCTAGAGCTGAAACTTGACCCACACCCATTCTCACGATGTCTTGTTTTCCTCCGATTGTCAGTGTAAAAGGCTCATTAAAAAAAAATGAAGTTTTTCAAAAAGATAAGCGGAGTGCCAAACTTTGACCAGACGGTCATATTCTTTTCAGTCGCACATCCCATCGCCGACTAAGTGAAAGTCCCTATGGCCACTTCAAACTTCCACCCCATACGGAGCTAAGGCTGTGGCCTGCTCCATGCGGTGGGAGAAGAGAGGAAAGCAGAGCCAGTGGGAGTTAGAAGAGGCTGTCATACACAGTCCAAAATGTTGCTTCTTTCAGCGGTTCTAACCCGACAATGCATCTATAAAGCGCCACCACTGCTTTTCAGCCCTATGCTCCCAATCCTCCAACCATCCACCCTTAACTGCTACACATCCGCACTCCACCGTCGTGCTTGCCGACAGAAAAATGTTTAACTTTTAAGCTGGGACTAAGTAGTGGCAGAAAGTACTGTGGCAGCAGCATAAGCGGGTGGATGGTTGATTTATATCGGCAAGCAGGGCACGGGACAGACATCTCTTATCCGTAGCTGCGGTTATCTTGTAGCGGCATTGCTGTCTACCTTTCCAGCTCCCCCTTCCCTCAAATAAATCACCTTATTGGAGTACCACAGGTCTGTGCTCAATCCTCTGAGCTGTCATCCTGAACAGGGTGCAGTGCGGTTTCCCAATCAAAGTAACTCTATAGTAAATAGGTAAAATGGGCCATCTCCGAGTCAGGAGAAGGGATCATGGTTCAAGAAAGTACCGGTGGTGGGACTGCACTGCTCTCAACTGAGGGACTATGTTACCAAGAAAATCATTTTAAAGTGGTTTGCAGTAATTCGTTATTTATTTTTTATTTTTAACTAAGGGCCCAGTGTGTGTGTGTGTGTGTGTGTGTGTGTGTGTGTGTGTTGTGTGTGTAACCATAGCAACCACCTCCCAAGAATGCAGGCGGAGGAACTATTTTATTAAAAGTCTTACTTTAAATACATTTTTCTTCAACATTTTTCTTATTAAACTTATTTTTTTGACTGCCCATTTTCTAAACGCAATAATACCCTCCAGGGTGGGCGGTATTGTGCTATACCGGACCTTCCAGGAGCTATAAGGCCCTCCGCCTTCGGCGTTGGGCCTCGTGCGCCCTGGGCGGTCGTGCCTAATACCGCCCCTGTTGGGTATTATTGCTTACCTAAAGCATAACAAAAGACTACAGGTTATGAAAAATCACATATTTCTATTAAAGATGTACAATTTTGGTGATAGAAAATGTTTTTCCTGTATAGAAATTTGAAAACAGATTTGCAGTTTCCCATTGAAATACAATGCCAGACTTGCCAGTACAGATTTTCTGCTGGTTGCAGGGTGTCGAGCAATGGTGCAACGCTCTGGCAACAGAGTGGAGGCCAGCAGAAAGGGATTTAATGGTGTCCTTTGGACGCCGTCCCTCCCGGGGGGGGTGGGGTGGTGCGGACCACTCTCAGCGGCTCTTGGTGGTGGCCAGCGGAGGTGCTCTAGGTTGCATGGGTAACCACATGCAGCTCAGCGTCCCTGCTCATAGGACACTGTTGCAGCCTCATACATGGGAGGGGTCACAAAAAGTGCAAAAATGGCTGCCCACAGCACCAGATGACTGCCTTCAAGTAGAACCCTCCTACTGCATCCAATCAGCACACCATGCCTGGTCCCTGACCAACATCCCCAGTGTACAGGCATTCCCCCCCCTTGTCCCTGTCCATGGGGGGGTCCCAGGCAGGGATAAGCTGGACCATAAATTAGGAGTGTTGCAGAGCCTCGGGGGAAGCTGAGACAGGAGTAGCAGTGGGGTTTGGGTCCACCGAGTGGAGAAGCGCCAGCACGTGAAAGCACAAAGGAGTGGGACTGCAGGGGCTCGTGAAGGTATGAAAAAAAGAGATTTTCTGACATCATAATGCAGATTCCACTGAATTCTTTTTTTACTACTAGTTCATAAAATACAAATAAAATGATTAAAGGTTAAGTAAAGAATCAAATAAAAGCAAACAAAATGATTACAGAGGCATCTAAAGACACCAAACCTACACTCTTTAAGATATACATCCTTACTAAAAACTTGATATTTAAACAAAGATCATTAGCAATGCTTTGTGAAATCAAATTCCAAACGCAATGGTTCTTAAATCTCCAACAGAGGTATCTGTAACCCCTGGCTAGATGGCCCAGTCCATTGGTGCTTTCTAACTAATTTACAGATTTCACGTTGCAGGATGCATGTCCCGAGTTTACATATGGTTTCCCGAACCATAGGATCTCTCTCCCCATGATGAGGCTGATAACGCAGTTTGCAGTGATATTACTCTCTGGCTGGTGTCTCTCTCTACGCTTCTCTCTCACATCTGTCTGACAGCGTTTGCTGTCACAGGGCCTGACTGACTGTCCCTTCAATACAGATCAGTCCTCTCCTGGCTCCAGCAATCAGTAGACAATTCTTCCTACACATGCAGCTCCTCCTGTGGCAATCTCTGTAGATCTGCCCCAGCCAGCAGCATCCAGTTCCCGGGGGGGCAATGACCACCACCTGTCTAAGGTACTGATCATGCGGTTGTCTGGCTGCAGCACAAGTAAAAGTATCTATTTACTGGCCACAGCGTTCTGCTTCAAACCTGTGCGGCACTCAGCCCATTATTACCTCCATAGGTGAGCAGAATCTGGCAGACAGTCTGTCTCTGTAATGCAGCGCAGGCTGTTTCTCTCTCTCTCTCTCTCTCTCTTAACAACACACTGACACCAGTCTGTTCAGCAGCCAAACTCAGACTGAATTGGAAGTAGGACAGCAAAATGGACCTGCACTCATAGGAAGGAATCAGTGGTGTTAACAGAAGGGTGAGCCACCCCTAAGAAAACAATCAGCAAAAATGATGCCCAGTCCACTCCAGGAGACACACAATTAGTGAATGACACATGAGTTGAGTAATCACCACTGCTCTCTGGATTAAATAATCACCGCTGCCCGGTATGATGAAACTCTTATGAGCGAAGCGTCAGGGCACCTAGCCGGTAGTTTGTGCAGTTTTGTGTCTTTTTACCCTTCTATCTGCCTGCTGCAATAAACCCTTTAGTTTTATTACATACTGTGCAGCAGTGATTATTTAATCTAGAGCGCAAAGGTGGTTACTCAACTCAGAGTGTCAGTCGCTAATGGTGTGTCCCCTCGACTGCATCAAGCTTTGTTTTTCTAGAGGGAATAGGGCCTGCATGGAACAGCACCTGCTGTTCACTGGGGAATCTACAGCTCTGATTGGTGTTGTGACAGCCCCTTGACTCACCTAGGCTCTTGGTCTTTACCTGGAACATAACTATGATGGGCCCAGCCCCGGGTTCTGCAACTGAACAATCTGTTGGCGCGGTGCTTCCACCTGGGGCAGTGGCAGGAAATACCTGTGAAAAACTTGCAGGTTACCATCCCCCCCCCCCAGGAAATAACAGTATACTTCCCCACTCAATAACAATCCCCCACACACATTAACTGGAGCACATATTTACAACCACAAGTATTAACATGCAAACAGAATAACAACTTATTTGAAGAAAGGGGAAAAGGGATGTAAATGGCAACAAAACATTTTTTAAACACTTTCCACACAGTTACCCTCAAGTGTCTGGGCTTCCCACCTTAGGGTGCACCCTTAATTTCCTGGCTGTGGTGGGTGCCACACCCGAATAGAGATGCAGGCCTGAGAACTTTCGTCAGGGCTCAACAACTTGTTTATCACTTGCAACACTTTAAAGAGGACAGGAAATGATTTGTAATTGGTAGCTATTTATAATGTTCCCATTTACAGACATGATATCCATAAGCCTAAATGATCCAGATTTAACTGTACCTGAATAAAAGTGATGTGAAAAACTGTATTTTGCATTGTTTTGTTTTTATGGGCAGCATTCTGTTACAGTTCTTTTCATGGAATCTGTGATCTGGAGTTTTGACTATGTCATAGTTTGAGCAAAGAACTCCAAGCATCGTTCGGATAGTACAATAGCTCACGTTCACCATTCTGTACACAAACCACGACATAGTAAAAACTCCAAATTTACTGATTCCATGAAGAGAACTGTGCAGAATGTTGTCCGTAGAAAGAAAACAATTGCAATCATAGTTTGTCACATCAGTGTTTCTTAAGGTACAGTTAAATGGTTCATTTGGAGGCAAGTCTTTCATTTCTTTTACTAGGAACATTACTAACTGCTGCCAATTGGCACAAATTTCCTGTCCACTTTAAACCTTGTTCTGTCTCCACTTTTATATTCACTTGGAACTCTTTAAACCTGGCTTGTCTCTACTTTCATTTTTGCTTGTAACACCTTAAACCTTTTACTTTGTCTCACCTTGTATATTCGTTTCCCAACGGTCCTGACTGGGGTTGCCCCAGACTCTAACTAGCTAGCTAGACACAAAAAACTCCCCACAGCCACAGCTTGGGGTACTCACAGTTTTGATGTCTGCACAGGAGCATTGCAGCCAGCTGAAAGGCAGTCGCAGTAGCAGTTGTATGGTACCATGGAGGTCCCAGAGGAATACTGCACCAGTGACAATACCAGAACTGGAAAAAGATGATCTTCACCTGCCTAGCCTTTGATTCTTCGCCTGATGGCCTTTATAAACAGTGTTCACTAGACAGGCCTCTCTTCGTCCCACACCACAGGTCTCTCCGCGTCTTTAATCCAGGGGCTACTAAACTTGGTCCCCAGAATCCTCTCAATCACACATAAACCAGGCAAATAGTTTCAGATGGTACTTTGCTCAGTCTCTCAACCCAGCTCTAGGCTCTTTTCCTTCCTCTCTTAGCCAGGCTGGCCCATCCAAAATCTCTGACAGCAGCACTCTCAATTACCCCCCTTGCTGAAATGCTTCTCCAAGAAGGGGAAGGTTGGATCCTGACACGAGGGTTCCAACTAGAAACTTAAACTGCAGAGACTACTTCTCAGAGCTCTGAATTCAACTCTTTACCCAGTCCTCGGGTCCAAACTTATACAACTTTCAATTCACTTAGTCTCTCAGCCCCAACCTTAAACAGTGCTCGGCTCACTTTTTTCCTTCAGCAAAACCCCGGCACCGCAATGTCTGCAGCCACCTCCAAACTGGTTCTGGCTCCTATAGCAAACTCTGTGCTTTTTCTGTACTTCAGCCTTCAATATCTTATTGCAGACTCTATGATTCCTCTGTAGTCCAACTTTCAATATCTTATTGCAAACTCTGTGCTTACTCTGCACTTAAGCCTTCACTATCTTTTAATCCTTTTGGCTTTGGGGTCTGAGTGCAACTATGGGGCAGTGAAGCTCTCCCCCAGCTGTACTGCACTCCCCCTCTGGGAGATCTCCTGTTTTGGTGGGCTACCACTCCTATTCATAGTCTGTCCAGCCCTCCTCTGATTGGATGATGCAGTGTCAGGCAAATTCACTGACCTACATCCTTTTCCCAGCAGTCCCTGGTGTTCTGTAGTCCTGTGAGGGCTGCCATCTACTAATGTCAACTGATTTTTTTTTCTGGAAACTAGAAAATCACTTTAAATTTCATACGGTTCTCTGTATGCCCCTCATTCTTTGTCAGTGAAGACTACTGATGATTCCATCTCATCCTTCTGTTTTTCCCTCTGCCAAGGTCTTCCTCATAAGGCAATAACCGAAGTCCTGTCTGCCTGTCCTGGTCAGGTGGAAACTAAAGACCCCATGGCAATTCTCAGAAAGAGAAGGGGAATGTTATTCAGAAAAATAAACACAAACACAGAATCCAAAAATGAAACCGAAGGTAACAAGTGGTCCATGTGTGAACTTAACCCTCATCCGCTCCAAAACACATATACCAGTTCATCCCATTACCACTACAAACTATTTACAACAAAAACAACAAAGTCAAAGAAAAAAAGAGTTGGGGACTCTCCCCAGTGGCCTGGCCAAATTTATCGCTTTCAGTAACCAGCCAATAGATTAACCTGCTTTATTGTCAATCAGCTTGCATCTGATGTCACAATCGGTTGCCATGGTAAGGACTATGATGTCACTAACAAACACTATGGCTGGCTCTGTGGCACTGAGAGACAAGATCACTCTGGCATGCTGGTGACCCAAGTTCACATCGTGGGCCCAGGACATCTGGAGCCGAGGCCAGCCAGAGGGATACAAAGTGTCCATCATATACGTGGTTGTGCGTCACTTTGATTGCGGGCTCCTGGAAGTGCCTGTGCAGTGATGCTCTTGGCAGCATGGATGTCCACATGCTGTCAAATGTCCCCTCCCCCAAGATGCTGCTGCTGTAGCACATACGCAGGTGGTAGGTGGAGCCTCCAAAATGGAAAAGGGTTGTGCCAGGCAGCCTAGGTGATGGCCTCCCTGGCAGCCCCTCCCACGCTAGCAGGCCCCCACAGTGGGCTGGCCTTCCATGTCAAACTGTTGCAGGTGGACTAAGATGCTTCCTACGTGGTGGCAGCAGGAAGGCTCCCTCAACAGGGATAAGTCAGAGCTGCCTGTCGAGAATTGACAAAGGTACCGATTGCCTGGGGGAAGGGTCCAGCAGCACAGGATGTGCCTAGCAGGCAGTGGGAGTGCATCCTGTGGAGAAAGCCTGAAAGGGTGGTTGCCCATATGAGAGCAATATAGTGGCTGGGTGACCATTCACAACAAGGCTGTGTTTCCATCGAGGGTGTTAATGACATCAGGGAGACCTCAAGAGCGAAGCTCGAGAGGTCTCTCTGATGTCATCAACTCCCGAGATGGGAAACACTGCCGAAGTTGTGGATGGGCGACCATCTACTATTTTATATAGTATATGGTTTCCCGCAATGTGTTTGTACCTTGTTAACACTTGCACACTGGTCCTGGCTAGATTCCCGTTCTCTCCACTTCAGTCCCAAATAATTCCATACTCTTCACTGCAGTCCTGTCCCGAGTCCTGTCCCTGAAGATATAGGTCCCTCGTGAAGCAGTCATGCTCTCCTCTGATCCCACAACTGTGCCAGTAATTAAAAAAAAAAGAAAACCTGTAAAGTAAAAGTTTGGATACACGGAACTGACTTTAGTAGTCCGTGTCCAAACTGTGTCTATGGATGACTCACCTGACCGCACCGCTCACTAAGAACAGGCACCATTTTAGAGTGTATTTTTTTTTAAACAGCACTGTTCCAGCCAATCAGATAGCAGATTAATGGTAAAAAGCTGTTGTACTATCGATGTGATGTCAGAACAATAGTACAACAACTTTTTTGACCTTTAAACTGCCCTACAACAAGATTTGGAAAACCTTTGTTTTCCATACACAATAAGCCCTAACCATATACTATAATACTGTTTTCATGCAAATGTTCTCCGTACTAAAGAATGCTGGAAAATTAAAGCAATCAATCTGCCAGTGTGATCCCGCTGATCCCTGAAAGTTAAAGCAACAGTATTTGTTAGTAGAAAAAATTTCATCATGCAGTTTTTTTTTTTTTTTGTTAGAAATAATGTCTTTCTAGCAAAAATATAAATATATCCATTTTTCTTTTTATTGCATTTCCCTCCTGAACTGAGATATGGGGTCACACTCCTCTGTTCTCTGTCTAGCCCCTTATGAATAAACTCAATGTTATGGTGTGGTTCTGTGCTGGTTACCATCAGAAACATGTGCCAGCAGCCCCCTAATACAGTCACAGTAAGAACCCAGTACATAACATCCAAAAGCAACCTTGAGGGAATCGGTGTTTAAATATTGCTAGTGGCAGCCATATTTAATGACTTGAGCCACTAATTAAAACATTTGAATTAAACGCTGTTTTAAACAACATCTGAGCAGAATACAAATACAGTATACTGATGATGAATCTAATTATTTCAGAAATCTATGATGCTAAAAAAAAAATATATGACAATTTTTTGTGCCGACTAACAAATCCTGCTGCTGTAAGCAGATGGAGGTGCCTGTTACAACAGCGGCAAATACAAGACTGCTACAAGCTGGAATACTGGCTCACTCACACAGATGTCCTAATACATCAAACTGGTATTTTGTTGTCACGCAAATACATATATTCTTCCAGTTTATACAAGTACCGAGTGTTCCTGGGCCATACAGGAAATGTATGAAATACAAGATGTTTTTTCCTTGGATACTGTAAAACTGATTTAAAAGGAACAGAAAACAGTTTGTTTTTTTTATTTACAGTTTTTGACATGTGTGAAGTCTGATTATACCCAGTACCTTGTTTCATGTGTTTGTTGTAAACAGCTTTATTTGTTTCCTTATTCTGGGTTGTTTGCTAATGCTGCCTTTCTCCTCTCCAATATTATTTTTTTTTATTATTTTGTTTGTGAACCCGACTCCCCTTGGCCCTTGGCTCTCTCTTGAGCCACCATGACATCCCAGCAACATTATGTCACCTTCTCCTGGGACTTAGCTTTTCCCCATGTTACCCCCATGTTGCCCCATGCTTTACTACCCCCACCCCAATGTAGAGCCAAGCCAGGCCCTTTGGGAGCCAATATCCAGTCATCTGGGGGAGTGCAGGGCCTGCAGGCAGTGCAGGGCTGTCATGCTGCATGGGGAGATGTTTCCTTTTTCTGTTAATCCCGTCCCTCAAGAATTGGGCAGCTTGGGTGCACACACGCATGCTCGCAAGTGTGCCACACACGCATGCTCGCAAGTGTGCATAGCGCAGCACCAGCTCTGCTGCATTGCCATCTGTGATCAGCCAGGAGGCATTATAGCCATGAAGCTGGCTGCCCGCCCTCCCTCCCAGAGAAGAAGAATATCCTCTGAGTGCTCACTCCTCCTCTCCCCAGCTGGCCCTCAGCGACCCACGCTTATTCTCGAATGCAGGTCGTCGGCATCGCAATATTCATGTTTTAATTATTTATAAGTTCTGAAACCCAGTGGCATCAGTTGAACCTAATGCCTAGAGCAAACCTTTCCCTGCAGATTTCTGCTCAACTGATGTCACTGGATTCCAGAACTGATAAGTAATTAACAAGCATTTGTCAATGCCGAACGTTCGCTTACAGGTATTTGCAGTGGTGTTTGGCACTTGGACATGGCTTAAAAAAATCAGTGACAAAGAAGTACAAGCATTTGTCAATGCCGAATGTTGCTTGCTTCTATGTGCTGTTTAGGTATTTGGAAGTCATTGGAGTGCAAATATTGAAAAGTCGCCCGAACTTCCCAGCGTCGTAGGAACTCATAGCATGCGCTAGTAAAAAGTCATTTTAAGATTTTTTCACCAAATTTTCAACATAGCCATTTAAGACCTCTGCCCATGAATAGTGTCACTGTGATTTTCTTAATGTGTCCCATACATTGATTTCACACACCGACTGCGCCATTTATGCTACATGGTGAAACAAGTTTTAGACAGGATGTGAAAAATGACATCTGTATTACTCATAAGGAGGTGTGGTAAAATGGCAATGTGGAAAATCTGGGTAGAAAATATTGAAATTTGCGAACTTACAGTGATGTGGAACTGCTAGCACTAACGGCACAAATGAAACCAGTCATTTTAGGAATTTTCACCAAATTCTCAACATAGCCATTTAAGACCTCTGCTAATGAACAGTATCACTGTGATTTTCTTAATGTGTCCCATACATTGATTTCGCACACCGACTGCGCCATTGTGCGCTACATGGGCGGAAACACATTTTGGGCAGGATGTGAAAAATGACAGCTGTACTGCTCATAAGGAGGTGTGGTAAAATGGCAATGTTGAAAATCTGGAGTGAAAATATTGAAAATTCGCAAACTTATGAGCGTGTGTAGGAACTGCACAACGCACGCTCGTAAAACAGTCATTTTTAGGAATTTTTTCCCAAAATTTTCAACAAAGCCATTTTAAGACCTCTGCTAATGAACAGTGTCACTGTGATTTTCTTAATGTGTCCCATACATTGATTTCACACACCGACTGTGCCATTGTGCGCTACATGGGTGGAAACATGTTTTGGGTGAGATGTGAAAAATGACAGCTGTACTACTCATAAGAAGGTGTGGTAAAATGGCAATGTTGAAAATCTGGAGTGGAAATATTGAAAATTCGCAAACCTACGAGCGTGCGTAGGAACTGCGCAACTCACACTCGTAAAACAGTCATTTTTCGGAATTTTTGCACCACATTTTCAACAAAGCCATTTTAAGACCTCTGCTCATGAACAGTGTCACTGTGATTTTCTTAATGTGTCCCATACATTGAGTTCGCACACCAACTGTGCCATATGGGTGGAAACACGTTTTGGGCAGGATGTGAAAAATGACAGCTGTACTGCTCATGAGGAGGTGTGGTAAAATGGCAATGTTGAAAATCTGGAGTGAAAATATTGAAAATTCGCAAACTTCTGGCGTGCTTAGGAACTGCGCCAGCGCCGCGTAAGTAAAAGCGGTCATTTTTAGAATTTTTCACCAAATTTTCAAAATAGGCTTTTGACCCACCTTATGAAGCGCTGGCACTGTCGTTTCGTTATCGGGCCTGAAAGGTGATTTCGGCGCAGTGACTGCGAAATCACCCTTCGGGCCCGAATAACGCCATGACAGTGACAGAATTCATGAGAAGGGGTCCCAAAAACCCCATGTTGAAAATTTGGTGCAAAAATTCCAAAAAATGCCTGAGATATGCAACAAAGTTGAAAAAACCCCATCTAGCCCATTATACAGCTTACCGGCATTTCCTCAGTTCGCGGTCGGCTTTGAAGAGTGCAGACGTGTTCCCGGTCCAGCGATGATCGTCGCGCCGAGCTCCGGAGGTAAGTATGGGGTGAGGGGTGTGGGAGGCAGGGTGCGCAGTGGGTGGGTGCGGGTTGTGGGAGGGGGCCAGGGAGAAGCGCCATGGGACCGTTTTTAATTTACAGGCTTTTACAAAAAAAAAAAAGATGGCGGGGATGTTTGCCATGCTGGGGTGGGCTCCCAGCATGGCAGAAGAGATAACTGGGGGGCCATAGAGCCGGCGGAGTTAAGGGCACCCGTCGGCAGCGGAGCGTTGCCACGCTGGGGTGGGCTCCAGCATGGCAGAAGAGATGGCAGGGGCCATAGAGCCGGACGAGGATTGGGCACCCCGTCGGCAAGACGGCGTGGGACATTGCCACACTGGGGTGGGCTCCCAGCGTGGCAGCAAAGATTTTGGGGGGGACGTGATGTGGTGCAAGCACACAGTGGTGGTTTTCTTTGAAAAGAAGACCACCGCTGTCATACACAGCACCGCATCCGATTGGTGCAGGACCACCACGCCTACTCAGTGGAGCAGGGGATTGCACAGGAGGGGCACACCTCCAAAGTGTCCCATTCTCCCAAGACGTTCCTTGCGCATGCGCGCAAGCGAACGTAAAAATGAATTTGGGGCAGGAAAGGACTGTATTAACAAGAGACCCCAAATAAGGAAAAAAATAAAAATGGGATTAGTGCAAAACCAACACATGAAACTGTATACTGAGGAGATTAAACAGACACCACACAAATTTCCAATTGTATTAAAAATGTAAAATAAAAAAGTTTTTGTTCCTTTTAATTCTCAGAGCCTGCAAATGTATACATTTTCAGAATCTTATGCTGAACAAGATATAAATTAAAAACTATATGGCCATCATGTCTCAAAACTAGCCTTATGAGATGTAAGAGTCGCTTGGTGAATAGTGTATATGGGTGTAGCCTCTTTTCCAGAGTAAAATGCACCCTGCATTGTCCTGCTCAGAGTCCTATCCCCTCTTCCCAAACAAAACCACATCCAGTTGGTGAGCACAACATGCACTTATTACTGTTTTTCTGGCCATAATTCTAAAACAGCTGCTGACACCTTTGGGAAAACTTTGGAAAATTTACTATTTAGACACAATTTAGCTTGTATTTCGCATATATTTGAAAGCAGTCCCCTCTTAATTATTCATTACTGAGGAAATTTGCATGGAAACAGGATTTTTATCCCTCAGAGTTTATACAGCTGATTCCTCACTTGAAGTCCTAATCCTCTGTTGTGATGTCACAGTCTGCTGCCATGGCAATGACTGTGATGTCACAATCAGAGTACTGTGACATCAGGCTGGGAGTAAGCAATGGGAACGCATAGACTTATGATGAACAAATATCCTGTTTGCATGTATATGATCACAGTAATAAATAATGGAGAGAAGAAATACAGAAATAATATGAAATATATGCTGAATTGTGTCCAAATATCTTTAAGGGGACACTGTCAAGCCTATTTGCACCATATTACTTCTAGCTGGAACCCACATTTTAAGATTGCTTACCTTCAATAAAATTCACTTGCTTTATCTGCCTCCTTTCTTAGTAGAACTGAAATGCATGCCATTGGTGTAATTATACTCAGCCTTGTTTTGCTTGAAATCCTTGATCTACTCTTATTGAACACTTCCTGAACATTAGCAACACCTCCAAAACAGTGCAGCCACTGGTCTTCTCTTCTCCCACTCCATCAAGAGAGGCTGCACTGTCCTGGTCGTTCCCACATGCAGGAAAGATGCAGTGGGAGTTGATCAAGGACTGCAAATAAACATGTTTTTCTGTGGTAACACCAGAATGGTGGGCAGTTTGTTTTTCACTTTTGAAAAGAAAAAATGAATCATAATCAAATTACCAGCTACATTAGCCATCCTAACAGAATGTGCCCAATCTGTGTTTTTTATGCTTGCTTGTGCATGCACTGCATGCATGCGCAGAAACATCTTGCAACAGTACCATATTTCAGAGGTGTGTCAGTGTTGTGGCCAATGCAGTGTACATACTAATATTAGCATGTATACTGTACAGTCCGCTGCACATTCTGGGCAGTTGGGGACCTCCACGGAGGTGTGTGGATGGCTAAGCTGGTCCCCTGCTCTATCTGGGGATGGGGTGGGCACTATCTGTTGGGGTGGAGGGGGCACTATTCTACCATGTGGGTGGCACTAGCAGGAAATGTACTGGGGCAGCATCAGGGTTTGGGGTGGGATGGGGACAGTACTAGTACCATGGGCTGCATAGGGGATGGGGGGTGTACATTACCATGGGCCCTGGCACCACTGGAGGACTGCGGCATCGTGCCGCATACAGGGGTTGCACCCAGCAGAGCATTGTCTAAGTCCCCTTAGACCAGCCCTGGCTGGTCTAAGAGTACTTAGAATTCTGCCTTCAGGGCGCAGTTTGTGAATCCCATGCCTGGGCTGTGGCAGCTTGCGTCTGCCACAGTGCCTCTTGCACCTTGTCACAGCCCAGCTCTGGGCACAGGGATGGTGCAAGCCCTGTTTGGGGCAGGCAGCCTGCGGTCAACGCAGGCCACCTTTGTGGATTGCGTGGAGGCAGCCCTGGATGCAAGGTACACCTTGCACCATATCTGTTCCGTGCAAGCACCTTGCGTAAGACACAGGGCTTTGAGAATTGGGCCCTCAATGTTAATACATAATACTTGCAATAAAACAGATGGCAAATGCTTCAGGCAAAATACAGGATGTATGGTTCTCTACCCTTTCACATAATTTGTTATTTTTTGGGGGGGGGCTTGAACTAAAATTCTTTGCAAACAGTAAAATTAGGGCAGATGAGGTAACAAAGACACAGGCCTCATAAAAGAACCGGATTTACTGCATCACGGAGAATTCCTCCTGGCTGTTTATTTTCATAACAATGACATATCCGTGGCCAGCAGCTGAGAACCCCATTTTGTTTTGTTTTTCATTTTCCCTGGTTTTTTGTGTCCATCATGCAGTCGAATTAGTTTAAGCAAAATTTCTGTTTGCAAGGAGGGAAATAATTTAGTTCATTAATACTGGTTAGGATATTATATGTGGCAACCACTCTTTCACACCATCGATGGCCCTTTACTGTGGACAAAATAAGAAAATAAATTTAAATATACTGACTGTGTGTACAGGTTGCATTTTCTTTATGTTTAGTTCATTAGTAATGGCACTGCTGTTCTACAAGCAGTTCTCGTTTCACAATACCAGGGAGCAGTACTCCAGAGAAGGCTGGCAGGTAACAGCACCGTACTCACCAACTGTGAAACATGGTGAATAACAAAAAATTGGAATGTGTACAAGTGCTTCAAACCTGGAAAAAATGACTCCTTATTCCATGGGATATGGAGTATAGTCAGGTGCTGTGATAAGTTAGGGTGTTCCTTAAACACTTTCTGAAAAGTATTTCTTAAAGAGGGGAATGTGAACTAGGCTGTTACTCACCTTATGTGGAGCACTGCAAGGGAGAAAGCCATACGCATATATTTACATACACAGGACTGAAATGCAGTGTCCTCAGGTATGAAATACCATTAGGGCACTGTTTGCAGCTGTGTATATTAACCAATCACCTACAAAATGTCTGTCTGTCTGTGCAAACACAGCTATTGCATTATTAGAGGTGTCTTTGTCTGTATAATGTTTTTTTTTTTAAGTTGGAATAATGTATTGTAAAGCCACATATCTCTAAGACAAATGTACTTACTAAATAATTATGTTTTCTCTTTTAATATAATATGCAACCTCCCACAGGACAACTTTGTCAAGAAGGGCTCTTCAAGTCCTAAAGATTACCTCCTGTTAAAAACAGAGTTCTATCTATCTATCTATCTATCTATCTATCTATCTATCTATCTATCTATCTATCCAAAATCCATCTCTTTTTGTTTGCATTTGTAATGTGCAATGCTTCCTATGATAGAAGTTTCCCCTGTTCAGTACGTTACATAAAGTATTACAGCTTTTTTATAAGTTCAAGCAATATGTTCAATATCCCTTCACTGAAGTGAAAAACACAGTAACTTGATTTACTTCCCCATAAAAGTTTGAACTAGTTTTAACTACAAGTTAGTACATTTCCCAAGCCCTGCAAAACTGCTTGCATTAAATTAGAAGGTGAAATGGGTAGTGGGGCTTACCTGCATGTCCCTGCGGGTGATAAACCCTTTGTTCTCAATGTCACAAATCCGAAAGAACTCATGTCCCTTTTCCAGCATGTCCAGCTGGGCATGGCTCTGGTTTTCCACACCATTCTGATCTGGGGTCTGCCCAAGTGTGCCGATGGCACCATCCTCTCTTGTTCGGTTGCACCTTGCCACCCTGAGCTGGCGGGGGTTCTTCGCAGCTGCCATGCCACTCGTTCTCAAAGTCTGCTCCAAAACCTGAAGCGGTGAAGGTAAGAGTAAAAGCACATCAGAATCTCTCAGTGATGTCTGTTGTCATCTCTTAGCAACCGCCTCTTTAATTAGCCACTGATGTCTAGCAGAGCAAAAAGGGTTTTTAAAAAAAAAATCTTTCCATAGTACATTTCTTTAATAGGCTGGACTCCACAATAAACAAGAGAAGAAAAGAAGGAGGAAAAAAGGGGAAGAAATTAAAACTCGCCGTTCCAGAGAACAGCATCCAGACTTAAACTTGACAATTGTGTTTAACAATTAGCACAATTAGAACTGGCACAGTACAAGACACTAATCCTTGCACAACTGATACTTTTTCCTTCTTTCATGTCACAGATTAAATATAGGTTATTTTTTCCCCTTTATGTTTTTTCTGTAATATTAATAAAATAAAACTTAATACACAATCCATATAAATCATAAAACCAATGAATAAAGATTTTACAGAGTAAACAATACACAACAATTAGAACATATGCTACAGTGTCTTATCAAAATAATAATTAAGATTCTCAATGAAATATATAATTTATCATTCCCTTCTAATAATGCCATGCTATTAGCCTTTCTCAAATCTGACCTGGATCTTCATCAAATACCCCATATGAGTCTCTAATGGTTCAAAAGGTGAAAGAATGAAGCCTGTATCCTAACCAAAGCAGTAACCAGTGATGATAGCGATTATAAATGAGCCGCTGTAGAAACAGCGACTCATTTATGGCACTATCATCATCAGCTACCCTGCAAGGGTAGTGATGCTATAGCTCAGAAAGTGACTGTAAGAGGAGGGATGGGGGGTGTAAGGGAGGGAAAGGAGAGAGGATTTGTATGGGTGGGGATCCTGCTGCAGCCAAGCCAGCCCTGTGGTGTGGTGGTGAGGGTGGTTGGCTACAATGCAGCAGGCACTGGGTTCAGGACCTGCTGGGGGTGATTGTTTTGATGCTGCATGTGCATGTGACACTCTGTTTTTTTTTTCCACCTGTGTTTTGCCCCCTCCTTGACATGCACCCTCTGGAGTCAACAATCCTTAGATCCTTAGTCAGAGGGGTGAGGGGGGCATGGGGGAGTCCCCTTCCCACAAAAACACTTAAAATAGCTAGAAGTTGGGTCGCTTGGGTTTGTATATCGCCAAAATGCTTTTCAGCGATACATATTCGCTATCATGACATGGAACCATGAAAAGTATGCATCTTATTATTCATTCAATAACTAATCCTTTAATTCAGATTTTTATATGGTGCACTTTCAGTACATGACAAAAATACATTTAGTAAAAGACAATAAATAACTCAAAAACAGTTTAGTAAGCAGCAGTTCCCAAACCTTGTAAACTAAACAAAAAAAGAGACCAACGGATTCAAAATCATTTTACCATGAGGTTTATCCTAGGGGTGCAATATCATGTTCACAGGCGTGCTCTAGATTTTGGCAATCAGTGTGCCACTAGTTTATGAGTGGCATGTCATTTTCTATAACTAGTTCAAGTGTGAAGTATGAACAAACCGCTCAACAGTCCCTGATTTTCAGGGATGTCCATGACTTTGCCTCAGAAATATCTCATGTCCTGCCCTCAACGGGGCTTCTGTCTCTGAAGGGAAAGGGACTATTGAATCAAGTATTGTCCAGAGTTAAAGCTGCAGTGCCTGTTACGGTGAAAGTGTTATGAAGTGCCCCAGAGTTGGGGGCTCTACAGGAAATAAACTAGGGAGCACATTAGGTGCCTGGTAACCCCTCAGGAAGCCATCAGGAACAGATGTGTGTACCTGGGGTCCCGGGATATAGAGTGGTAAGGAGCAAGTGTTTGGGCACTTTACCCACAGTAAAGCCCCTTGGCAGTTAGTTACTGTAGCACTATCCCCTGCAACCCCCAGCTGCCAGTTCCCCTCCAGAACAGCCAAATCCCAGAACAGCAGGGAAACTCCCTCCAAGTCCAAACCAGGGCTATGTTTACATTTTTTTCCTTGCTGCTTGCTCTCTCAGAGAATCCCAATCACCAAACAGGCAGCGGGAGGTAGTGGCAACCATGTGCTGGGATTTCTGTCCCTGCCCAGTGCATGGGCATTTTTTTTTAAATGGAAAGAGCTCTTTGGCTCAAGCTTGGGATTTGAGCAGTAGAACCTCAAGCATTTAAAAGAATAGTCAGTGCAACCATTAGCAATTGTACAGTGACCAGCAAGGAAAGTGGACAGAGGAGCAACAGTGACTGAGGCTTACCTGCAGGCCAGAGGTCAGAGTGGGTCCATTGACTCCTGTGAACTAAGTAGTTCATTGTTGGGATTTACTAAAACTATTTTTCTGGTCTTCTGCATCTCACCAGAAGTTTTCCAGGGCTTGCTAACAACAAAGGGAAAAACACTAGGATTCTACGTCACTAGCAGGCCATCCTTCGAGACAGTGTAGTAGGTAATACATCTCAGGAAACCAGGAGGGGGTGGATATCCACACACACAGATTTTGGACAGGATTTGACCATTCAAATACAAACTGGTTGTTAAATGGATCTTATTGGACATCTATAGGTTTTTAATCTGATTGGAGGCAAGAAAACTCAGACTTACACAGAAGTTAAAATGGCTGGCTAATTCAAAGGAATTACCTAATCAGAGTTTCAGATGTGGGCTATAAATTTAGAGCATTCTCCTCCAGTGGGGCTTTTGCCTGATACCATCTGTGAAGATAAGCAGAGCCTGCCTTCAACTAAGGTTTGTGTAGGGAGACTTAGATTGACTCCTGTTATTTAAAACCATTTGTTTATTCTTCCTGTAAAAATGTTTTCCTCTCATTTGTACTATTGATATTCTGGAGTTGCATATTGACTCCTAAAATAAAATCTTTTATTTACCTAACAGTCATGACTGTGTCTTAATTGCAAGGTTGTGATTTATTTTCTCTGGCGAAGGGAAAACTCCGTTGCCATCTATCATTAGAAGAGCATACTACCCAAGTTAACCTGTGTTGAACTTCCTAGCCTTGTGCACAGAGAAGTGAAGTCCTGGGCAACCAGGCTAGTGGCAGCTGAGAAACAAGGAAACAGATGACTATCTAAAGGCAGTTACAGCCAAAAGAGAGAGGGCTGTCACATTTGGTGGGCAGCATCTGGGATCACAGTGAACCTCTGAACACACTGAGAGATAGCTGGCCAGTAGAAAACTCTACCTTAACAGTCATGAAAGAGGATATACTGTACAAAAGAGGGCACTTTTACAACATTTTTTTTTAATTTCTAGTCAGCACAGTTTAGTGTAGGTTGAGTGAATGAGCTCCACAGAGTATGACTTGCTTACTGTGCAACAGCTTTGTGACAAGTGCCAAGAAAAGGGGGTCCAGCTTGGGAGTCTAGAAAAGAAAAAGAAGGCAGACCTCAAAGCTGCCCTGGTGGCTCATGACCAGAAGCAGAAGGCCCCTGGGGGTGAGTCAGGAGCTGGGGTAACAAACTCCCGAAATCAGCTTGATGCCCTACAACTGCAACTGTTGCTGCAAAACAAAGAACTGAAGGCGAAAAGCCTAGAAGCGGAGACGAAAAGTCTAGAAGTGGAGATAAGAAGACTGGAGGCAGAGGAAAGAGGAAAGATTTGCCAGCAGGAACTGGAACTTGAAGCAAAAAGACTGGAAGCAGAAGCAAAAAGATTGGAGGACAGAGAAAAAGAACGACAGCACAGGAAGGACATGATGACAATGTGTCAGTAATGGTGGAGTGAGTTTCCCCCATGAAGCCAAAATTAATTCAAAATTGTTTCCACAGTATAAAGAGGGAGATAATTTTGATCAATTTTTAAAACCATTTGAGTGGGTGTGTGGGCAACTGCATATAGATAAGGCTTCCTGGTCATCTCATCTCACACCCTTACTTAAGGGACGTGCTTTGCAGGTATTTGCCTAAATGAGTAAGGAAGACTGTATTGATTGTGATAAGGTTAAGATGGTGTTATTAAAACATTTTGAATGAACTCCTGAAGCTTACAGAAGGACATTTAGGGAGTTAAGAAAAGCCCAGAAGACAATTATGTGGAATTGCAGATTCAACTGTGTACTTACTTTGACATGTGGGTGGATGAGGCAAAAGCAGACACTGTGAAGCTAATCAATGTTTTGTTGGTGAGGGAACAGTTTCTTGAAATTGTACCTGAGGACCTGCGTGTATGGCTGCTAGACAAGGCATGCAGCTCCTCGAAGGAGGTAGCAGCAAGTGCTGACCTGTACATGGCCAGCAGACCATATGCACAGTGTAAGTTTCATGGGGGAGCACATGGTTTTAAGGGGTCCCAAGGAGGGCAGCCTAAAGTAAACCAGCCTGCACTTGAGCCCAAAGCAGAACCCTCTGGTTCTAATGGGAACCAAGAGCCGGGGGGCCAAGAAATGCCATCTTAGAATCAAGTGGGGCATTTGAGGCATACCTGCTCTCAGAAACAGGTTAAAGGGCAAAAGGCCAAGGGAGGAGGTGAATAAAATAGCACCCAACAGTGGGTAGGTTGCATGCAGACTGCAGTACTACTTGTCTCCCCTGAGCATATCCATCCTATTGTAGTTAATGGGGCAGTAACGCAGGGTTTGAGGGATACAGGCACTTCCATCTCCCTGGTGAAGTAGGATTTAATTAAGGTGGAACAGATTCTGCCAGGGAATTACTCCATGATTCGGGGAGTCACAGGTCCAGCAGTCCAATACCGATGTCCTGGGTCTTCCTGAGCTGAGAGGGTAGCCACGGAGAAAAGGAGGTGGGAGTCATACCTGATCTCCCTATGAGTGTGATTATGGGAAATTATTTTGACCACAGAAAATATCTGGTGTATGTTACTACTCATAGCCAGGCAAAAGAGCAGACCTCTGAGGGTGAAAAGGGGGGGTGACCCAGCCAGTGCCAGCCCTCCCTCAGCAGCTAAGGAGGTGGCTAGTATGGGTGAAGGGCTGGCTAGGAGTAGCAGTCCTGAGCCCCAGTCACAAATAGAGGAGATCACAGGACTTTCTTCTGAAGGGAAGGGTCAGACGAGAGGAACTGGGCTGGCACAGCTGGCTGATCCTACCCTGCAGAAACTGAGAGAAGCAGCTGACAGCTGAAGACTCTCAGGGGAGTATAGTCAGTCTACTGGGAGAAGGGACTGTTGTACAGGCAGTGTATACCAGAGGGGGAGCTAAATGGAGAGGTACTCCAGCAGCTGATAGTCCCTAGGGTTTACCACCAGCAGCTCTTGACCCTGGCCAATGATATCCCTTTTTCAGGCCACTTGGGTGTGAGGTGCATGAAAAAGTGGCTGACCAACAATTTCTTCTGGCCTGGTATTGATAAAGATGTGGCAAATTACTGTCAGACTTGTCCACAGTGCTAGAGGGTGAGGAAAATGGGAGACAAGGCCAAGGCAGCTTTGGTGCCCCTGCCCATTATTGATGAACCATTCAAGAGGGTAGCCATGAACACAGTGGGGCCACCCCAAGTAGCACCCCAAGTAGTACTGTCAAGCGATATATTCTGGTGGTGGTGGATTATGCCACAAAATACCCAGAGGCAGTGCCCTTATCGACCATTGAGGTGGAAAAGGTGGCTGACGCACTGTGGGAGATATTTAGATGGGTGGGTTTTCCCCAGTAGATACTGTCTGACCAAGGCACCAACTTCATGTCTAAGCTAATGAGTAGTTTGTGGGAGAAGTGTGAGGTGAAGTAGCTCAGAACCTCCCCATACCACCCCCAGACTGGTTGAGTGATTTAATTTGTCTCATAAGACCATGCTGAGAACATTGGCTGACCAGTTCAAGAGGAATTGGGACAAATATTTACCCCACCTCCTGTTTGCATATAGGGAAGTCCCACAGGAGTCCACAGGTTTCTCACTCTTTGAGCTACTGTTTGGCCATAGGATGAGGGGGCCCCTAGATCTAGTTTGGGATGAATGGGAGGGTGATTGTGCTTCCCAAGAGGAGTCTGCTGTGGAGTACATCCTGCACTTTAGAACCTGGCTTACAGAGCTCACGGGGCTTGCTCAGGAGCACTTAGCCACTGCATAACAGCATCAGAAAGTCTGGTATAATCGTGGGGCCCGAGCCAGAGAAGATAAACATAGAAACATAGAAGTTGACGGCAGATAAGGACCGCAAGGCCCATCCAGTCTGCCCATTTCTTTTTCTACCTTATAAATGTGCCATCGGCCTTTGCTCCGTCAGTGACCTATCTATTCATAGTCATTTGTATTGCTCCCTTATGCCTATCCCATGCCTGTTTGAAGCCCTGCACTGTATTCATAGCCACCACTTCTTGTGGTAAGCCATTCCATGCATCTACCACCTTTCTGTGAAAAAGAATTTCCACATTCCCCTTAATCGGCCTCCCTCTAATCTCATGCTGTGTCCTCTTGTCCTGCTATTTTTCTTATATTTAAACATGTTAGACTCTTTCACCTTGTTTATGCCCTTAAGGTGTTTAAATGTCTCGATCATATCACCTCTCTCCTCCTTTGCTCAAGGGTATACATATTGAGCTCCGTTAATCTGTCCTCATATGTCTTCTGATGCAGTCCCTGCACCATTTTAGTTGCCTTCTCTGGACTGCCTCAATTTGGATTAATGTCCTTGTGAAGGTGTGGCCTCCAATACCGCAGTACTCCAGATGGGGCCTAACCAATGTCTTGTACAGAGGATTATTACCTCCTCTTACGACTTGTGATACCTCACACATACACCCTAACACCCCTAGCCTTACCTACTGCTTTAGAGGTCTGCTTGATGATTTTAGGTCATCAGTGATGATGATGCCCAAGTCTCTTTCTTCCTTTGTGACTAGCAACTCCCCAAGCCTATAAGTGGCTTCAGGGTTTCTCTTCCCTATGTGCATGATTTTGCACTTCTTTGCATTAAATCCCAGTTGCCACTCTTCTGACCATTCTGCTAGTTTATCCAGATCTCTTCTCATTCTGCCCACCCCATCTGGATCATCTACTCTGTTGCAGATCTTGGTGTCATCTGCAAACAGACAAGCTTTACCCTCTAGTCCATCTGCAAGGTCACTAATGAAGATGTTGAATAGGACTGGCCCCAGAACTGATCCCTGAGGTACCCCACTTGTGACTTGCATCTCTTCTGACTGTATACCATTTACCACCACTCTCTGTTTTCTGCCAGTCAACCAGTTTGCCACCCAGTTGACCAACTTCTGACCACCCGAGCCTACCTAGCTTATTTATCAATCTTCTATGTGGAACAGTGTCAAAAGCTTTGCTGAAGTCAAGGTAGGCGACATCAACTGCTCCCCTTGGTCCACCACTCTGGTTACCCAGTCAAAGAAATCTATGAGATTAGTTTGACAGGACCTTCCTTTGTAAACCCATGCTGTCTTGGATCCTGTGCCCCTATGATTCCAGGTGTTGCACTATCCTTTCCTTAAGGAGTGCCTCCATAATCTTGCCCACTACTGAGGTAAGACTGACCGGTCTGTAGTTCCCCGCCTCCTCCTGCTACCACTCTTGTGGAGTGGGATCACATGAGCCCTTCTCCAGTCTTCTGGGACCTCTCCTGTGCTCAGAGACTCACTAAACAATTCTGCTAATGGCTCTGCTAGTTCCTCCTTTAGCTCCTTAAGTACCCTGGGATGTATGCCATCAGGTCCCATTGCCTTATCCACCCTGAGCTTAGCAAGCTCTTGTAGGACCCTTTCTTTGTGAAGGAGTAGTGCTCACCTCCCTCCCCTGTGTCCATGATGCTGAGCTGTGGGCCCTGCCCTACCTTCTTTTCAGTAAATACTGAGCAAAAGTATCTATTTAGGATAGATGCCTTTACAGGGTCCTCCTCCTCACATGCTCCCTTTTCTCCATTAAGCTTAGCATACCCCTCTGGACTTTCTCCTTTCACTAATGTATCTATAGAAAGTCTTGTCACCTTCTTTACTGTTCTTGCTAGTGTTTCCTCAGTTTGGGACTTTGCCTGCCTTACTGCCTTACCTGCTTCCCTTAGGGCAGTTTGGTATGCCTCCTATCTTCATCCCGCTGTGTTCCTTATATTTTCTGAAGGCCAGCCTTTGGCTCTGACCTTTTCTGCTACTGTATTTGAGAACCAAAGTGGTTTCCTTCTTCTTTGCACTTCTTTTCTGTCTAACACAATGGGATGTTGCTTCAAGTATTGTATCCTTAATGCTTGCCCACTTGCCTGTACCTCCTCACCTGTGTTTCTTTTGCCAGGGCTAGCTTAACTCTGTTGGCCATCTTATCAAAGTCAGCTCCTCTGAAGTCCCATATTTTTGCTTTGGAATGGGACGATTTAGATGTAGTAGCCAAATTGAACCATACCATGTGATGGTCACTGGCTCCAGGTGACCTTCTACCTGGAGATCTGTGATCCCTTCTTTGTTAGTCAGTACTAGATCTAGGATAGCCCTGTCTCTTGTGGGTTGCTGTACCAGTTGTTTGAGGCCCTCCTTGCAGGGAATCCACTATGAGTCTAGTTCTGGCAGATGTTCCTGCTGGTATTGACCAATCTGTATCTGGCATGTTGAAGTCTCCCATTATCAGAACCTCCCTTTAGCTGGCATGTTTTGTATATCTTCTAACAGTAATGTGTCTATGTCCTCCCCCTGGTCTGGGGGCCTGTAGACAACCCCAGTTCTTATGGCTGTCCCATTTCCTGTTTCCAGGGTGACCCACAGTTCTTCTGGCTCCTTATGTGTATTCTGAATTTCTGTAGCTTTGATATTTTCATTAACATACAGAGGCCACCCCTCCCTATTTTGCACCTGGTCTCTTCTGAACAATACAGCCAGGTACTGAAGTCTCCCAAGTGGTTACTGGTAAACCACGTCTCACTAATTGCTACTATGTCCAGTTTAGCCTCTGACATTATTGCCTGCAGGTCTGGGATCTTATTTCCCAGGCTGTGAGCATTGTGTACATGATTTTCCATTGGCCAGATTTTGGTGTGTTAGTTGTTGGGTGAAGTTTGGCATTACCCCTGTGCATCGTATGGGGAGACAAACCTTTTTCTTACCTGGTGATGCAAATGAACGGCAAACACGCTGAATTCCTGTTTGACCACTAGCTGAGGGGAGGGGTGTTCTTCCCCATTCGACGATCGGGGTGCTGCACCCTCTCCCCATTTGCTAGTTTAAAATATTCTGCAAAGACGTCAAACTTCTGCCCCAATGCACTGACTCTTTAGTCAGATGCAGTCCATCAAATTTAAAGAACTTTCGCTCCCAGAACTGTTGCCAGTTCCTACAAATCTGTGTCCTTTTTCCTGGCACCAGTCCTTGAGCCACGTGTTTAGCTCCCTATCTCCCTTCTCTGACCTTCCGTCCATCTGCTCCCTTCTCCCAGACTGGCAGGATCTCAGAGAAGGAGATGCCAGACGAAATAGATGATAGTTTGTCACCCAGCCTAGTCAGGTGTTCCTTGGTCTCCACAACTGACCGGCTGGCGAGATCATTAGTCCCTATGTGTACTAGGACATCAATGTTTTCTCCTGCTTTGTGAACAATTTTAGCAATGCGGTCAGTGTCTCTCCATGCTGATGTACCTGAGAACATCTGACCATCACCCTGGCTGGAGATGGGTATCAACTCCCGAATCATGGAGTCTCCTATGATCAGAAGTTTTTGGATTTCCTTTGTGCTTGTTTAGTTTTGGTTCCTGATTTGGGTGAGTATTGTTGTGCTAGCTCCTGTGCGCAGTGTCCTGCTCTGCAGTGTCTTCTGCCTCTTTATTTGATTCGGGAGATAGAGGCAGATACCTGTTTGTAGTGTTTATATGGTTTTTGGAGGTAATGTGTTGGAGAGCAGAGAGTGATGGGGCACCTGATTTGCTCCTCCTAACCACCTGCCAACCTCCTGGACCAACTACCCTCTGCGGTCGAGATTTTTCTGTTGGATGCTGGGGAAATGGCGGGTGGTTCTTATAATGTATTTCCTCTTCAATATGAAATTTGAGGCGTGCAATCTCTGCCCATGCTGCCTGGAGCTGAGATCTAAGATCTCCAAAGGCCCAGCATGTAGGACAGTGTCCTAAATCCTGTAAGACTGTCCTTCTGAAAATTGTTCCACAGTACCTGCAGTTAATGAAATCCATTCCAAATAAGTTGCTGGGTTTGTAACCTAGTCAGAGTAATTAGAAGGAAAAAATGCAAGTAATGGTTTAATTGTGCTTTGTTTAACTTGTTATAACAAGTTAAATTACTAGTGCCCTGTAAATGAGATCACCTTGTGGAGGCCCCACTGATCCGCCTTTCCTGCTCTGCCACAGGAAATGTCACAACTGTGGTACCCTATAAAAGGAGTATAGCGTGGGTGGTTGGGGTGGGGTGGTGGCTGGCCCTTCCCCTGCCTAAAAAGAAGAACCACGACGAAAGAACAAGGAGGTAAGAGCAGAAACAATCAGTCAACAACAAATGCAGTAACCCTGAAAGCTTATCCTAATGTTAGATAAAACTGTAAAACCTGTAAAGCACCACCTGTAATAATTTCAGAGAAGATATACCCTGTAAGAAACACTTTGCTCCAGAGAAAAATAAAGCAGTAGCAGAAGATATACCTTGCAAAAGACAATTTGAATCAGAAGATTACAGCAGTAATCTGTTAGCACACACCTGTAGGCACACCTTGTAATAATGCAGAAGAAGGTATACCAGCAACAACAATTTGAATCAGAGAAAAAATAAAGCAATGAAATGTTAGCAACAAACAGTAGCAATCCCTGTGAGTAAAAAATAAAAACACCACCACACAGTAAATCTGCTTAGCCAAACTAAGTCTTAATCCTTCTCCCTTGCTCTGGTAAGTTTCTCTACTCTGCCTTTCAAGCAGTCTTAGAAGGAAAGAGCTCAGGTGAAGCTAGGTGCCTGTCATAGTAGGGCTTCATCATGTTAACAAGATACACCTTTTGCTTGCACCTCCTACCAGGTAGCTCTATCGGGTAGTTAACATCACTCACCTTTTAAACAATAAAGTGAGACAGAGAGTGATGGTACTCATCCCTGTCCATCAGAATAAACTGCAGGCAGCATGGGAGGGGCCATTCTCTATTGTTCAAAAGGTGAGTGATGTTAACTACCCGATAGAGCTACCTGGTAGGAGGTGCAAGCAAAAGGTGTATCTTGTTAACATGATGAAGCCCTACTATGACAGGGAGGAACTGATCCTTGCTGTGTGCAGCACCCAAGAAGGGGGAAACTGAGGCTGATCCACTACTGGACCTCCTTGGGGAGGCCCGAGTAGGATACCCTGTGGACAACCTTGCCCTCTCTGACTAGCTAACACCAGTCCAGGTGCAGGAGATTCAGGATGTGCTGAGAGAGTTTGGGGACATGTTCATAGGGAAACCGGGGTTCATCATGCTGGCTGAGCACCATGTGGATACTGGGGCCCAGGTGCCACCGAGACAGTCTCCCTACACACAGGGTACCAGAGCAGGTTAAGCAGACCATAAAAGAGGAGCTCCATGAGATGCTGGAACTTGGAGTGATCCAGGACTCCAGTAGCCCCTCGGCCTCACCTGTGATCTTGATCCCTAAAATGGATGGTACCACATGGTTCTATGTTGACTACCAGAATCTCAACAGCTGCATGAAGTTAGATGCCTATCCCATGCCGAGAACAGACAAGATCCTGGAGCAACTGGGGAGAGACTGGATGGGTCTTGTGGTCCTTATCTGTCGTCAGCTTCTATGTTTCTATAAGCCAAGTATCTGACCACAATAGACTTAACAAAGGGCTACTGGCAGGTGCCTCTGACCCCCAGTAGCAAGGGAGAGATCAGCTTTCATCACCCCACTTGGCTTATACAAATTCAAGGTAATGCTTTTTGAGGGTGAAAAATGTACCTTCAACCTTTCAATGGCTTGTGGATTGTGTTCTGTCTGGGGGTAGGTGATTTTGCACTGGCCTATATGGATGATATAGCCATATACAGCCAGATCTGGGAGGAGCACATCTAGCATGTGCAGGAGGTGTTCTGCAGGCTGAAGGCCACAGGACTGACAGTCAAGGTGGAAAAGTGCCAGATAGGTATGGCAAGAGTGTCCTACCTTGGGCACCGGATGGGCAGTGGACGCATCCATCCAGAGCCTGCTAAGGTCAATGCCATGCTGGCCTGTCCAACTCCTACCACTAAGAAATAGGTAAGAGCATTTCTGGGGACTGTAGGTTACTCCAGGAGGTTTGTCCCTCACTACAGAGATTAAAGAGATCAAGTTACCAAAACAAAATGTCTATTGTGGCTTCTAAAAATAAATATGGGGAAAAGACACTACGTTATCAAGCAGCGAAATATTGGAATATTTTACCTAACCAAGTGCATACATTTCCACCGTATAGCCAGTTTATGCAGGAACTAACTAAACCAAGTTCTGTTGCATGTCAATGTTTTGGATGATTTACAGGAAGTCTGGAGAATGTTATTGAATTTTGATGAGTGATTTGCATATATTTATTGTGAATGTTAGTACTCATTCTGTATTTTGTACTTAATGTTTTTAATGTTTGGGCAACTTGTAGAAAACAGGACAATCTTGTAAACTAGGCCAACCGGCCTGAAAATTTGTTTTCCTGTATAAAAATAAAGTCTTACTACTTACTACAGTGATATGACCACACCCCTCACAGATCTAACAAAAAAGAAAAAAACAGAGAAGGTCAAGTGTACAGAGGACCGTGAGTCTGCTTTTCAGTAACTAAAGAAGGCCTAAAGTGGGCCAGCAGTGCTAGCTAGCCCCAATTATAGTCTGAAGTTTATTGTCCATGTGGATGGCTCAGACCATGGGCTGGGAGCCATGCTGAGCCAGGTAACGCCGCAGGGGGAGGAGTTCCCTGTAGTGTATCTGAGCCAGAGGCTGCGACCCAAGGAGGAGGCCTGTGCCACAATTGAGAAGGAGTGCTCGGGGATAGTATGGGCCCTTCAGAAGCTGCAGCCTTACTTGTGCAGGCGAGAATTTACTGTGGTTACAAATCATAACCCCCCGATCTGGCTTCATAGGACAAGTGGGCAAAATGGAAAACTACTGCGCTGGAGCTTGGTACTGCAGGCCTATAACATAATCATTCAGCACTGCAGTAGTAAACAGAATGCCAATGCAGATGGGCTGTCTAGGCAGGTTTAACAGCAGGGCTGAACACTGTGGGCACTTCCAAAAGCTGCGTGGATGGCCATGTCTCTTGGGGGTGGCCCAAAGGACATGCCTTCATCACTTATGGGGGGGGAGAGGTGACAGAAATGGGAATGAAGTAGTTAATTGTTTGGCTTTATTAGAACTATTTTTCTGGTCTTCTGCATCTCACCAGGATTTTCTGGGCTTGCTAACAACAAAGGGAAAAACACTGGATTCTACGTCACTAGCAGGCCATCCCTTGGGACAGTGTAGTAGGTAGTACATCTCAGGAGACCAAAGGGGGTGGACATCCGCACACACAACTTTTGGACAGGATTTGACCAATCAAATACAAACTGGTTGTTAAATGGATCTTATTGGACATCTATAGCTTTTTAATCTGATTGGAGGCAAGAAAACTCAGACTTTCACAGAAGTTAAAATGGCTGGTTAATTCAAAGGAATTACCTAATCACCGAATTTAGAGCATTCCTCTCCAGTGGGGCTTTTTACCCAATGCCTTCAGTGAAAATAAACAGAGCTTGTCTTTAGCTAAGGTTGTGTAGGGGGACAGATAGCTTAGATTTCAGTTTCTCTGTCAGTGTAGAAAGGCAAGTACCTTTTTATGTTAGATTAAAGCAGTCTGTAGTGGTTTTCTTTGCCGACTCCTGTTATTTAGAACCATTTGTTTATTCTTCCTGTAGAAGTGTTTTCCTCTCATTTGTATTATTGATATTCTGGAGTTGCATATTGACTCCTAAAGTAAAATCTTTTATTTACCTAACACTCGTGACTGTGTCGTAATTGCAAGGTTGTGATTTATTTTCTCTGGCTAAGGGAAAACTCTGTTGGCATCCATCATCAGAAGAAAAAAACTACCCATGTTAACCTGTGGTGACCTTCCTAGCCTTGTGCAAGGAGAAGTGACGTCCTGGGCAGCCAGGCTGGTGGCAGCTGAGAAACAAGGAAACAGATAACTCTTTAAAGGCAGTTACAGCCAAAAGAGAGAGGATTGTCACAGTGTCCGCCTGCAGGTCACCATTCAAAGCTACAATAAAGGTAAACCAGACTATTATTTTGGTTTACCCTTGGCCAGACTGATACAGCTTTAGAATTCGACAGTTGTCATAGAACTTCACAATCAAACAGAGCCGCTTCCTGAGGTGGGTAGAGCTTAAGGTCAAATATCCATATATTCACCTCAAACAAAAAAACTCACTCAATAAAAAAAGGAAGATCAACAAACTTATTTAGTTTGTAAAATAAAAAGCAGACATTTATTTGAACATGACACAGGGTATAACCCGCAGGTTAAAAAGAACACCCCTTGTCATACAGCCTTAGAACTGTTGCAGTTTCCACAGGGCTATAGAATTTCACGAAAGTCATGGAGTCTGAAATCTTTGCAATTGTTCAAAGTACAGCAATTTCACAGAAGTTCAGAATACTTGCAACTGCCTTAGATTAGTCTCTTGTAATGATAGTCTTTCCAGTGACTCGATTTATTTGTGTTTTGCCATGACACTTGCACTCCTCCTCCCAGTAAAATCTTTTAACTGCATTTGAAGTTGCGCCTCCCTCTCCTTGCAAGTCAGGTGAACATCAGGGCTGAGTGAACGAGAAGAAACCTATAGTCCCATTGATGGTGGCATAAGTTGTGTGCCTGCTGTAGCTATAATGTACCTATATCCTTACATTTCATTTTAGATTGCCCTTTACCTCCAGACTTCTACAATATCCATTTTTTCCATTTTGAGTCTTGCTTTAGCATTTGGTTTACATCTGGAATAATTAAAGGCGTGCTCCGTTCAATATGGCTAGTCCCAAGGGAGGCAGCATAGTGTAGTGGTTAAGTGCACTAAACTGTAAACATGGGGAACTGGGTCTGAACCCCACAGCCACTGCTTGCATACTGTATAATCATAAACAACTCACTTAATTTCCCTGTGCTCCCAGGATGCACCTAGAAACATTAGCGTGTCTTTCCTGGCCAAAAAGTACAACATAAATAAATAAAAATAAATTAGCATCAGCATTCTCAGCCTTGAAGCTGGGATCTCGTGCTTTACCAGTCTGTGCTCTTACTCACTTGTCTAAGTTGCCTCCCATTGTACGCTGGTGTTAGATAATGTCAAACAATGGTGCAATGCGAGGATGCCCAATTGCTCAAGAGGAACTGAACTGCACTTCCGTGCTGGTTATCTGCATTTGGGATCAGACACAGGGAGATGGAAGAGGTCAGAGCAGGGGTGTGCTGCCACCCACAATGTGAGACAGCCCTGGGAGGGAGACATTGGTGAACGTCAGCACAGCAACCCCTCATGGTAGGTCAGAGAGTATGCTCTCTTCTGAGGGGTCACGCATGTTCATGTAGAGCTGCACTGTACAATGCTGTCAGGAGGTTATAGCCAATGTTGGGGTGGTGAGCTGGAGGAAACCTGGTGTAAAAACCACATGTTCACTGAGATGCTGGCCAGTGCTGTCCTTGGACCCAGTTCTGCATGGATTCTCACAAGTGGGAGTGAAGTGGAAAACAGGGCTGGGGTTATCACTGGGGGGGTACCCCCCCAGGTCTGAGGGCTTGTCAGGCAGCAATAAAGGAGAAAAAACTTAATAAACTGATGGAACTCATTGCCATGATGCATGGAGTTACCATTTTAGCTGCCATTTTCCATAAATGCTATACTGTAACAGCAGCACTTGAGGGTTAACGGGAGAAGAGCGAGAGGACTGGCAGCTATCAGAGAATTCTGAGACTTCGAGTGTTTAGCAGATATAAAGTATATCCGCTGCACAGTACTCTACTGATATTTCTCTCACACTGTTGGCATTGCTCTCTCAGGGCAGTTTTCTGCACGTCACAGACGAATTGCAGAAAATACATCTTCCTCCAGTGGTGCTGAATATGGCTGAATTCACCACAGCTGAGCTCTTAGAGAGCTGACGTGGTGAAAAATTGGCAGGGAAGTCAGATCCAGAATGGAGGAAGCACAGAAGTGCAAGGCCGTGCAACAACATCCCTCCTCCCAGTTCGCACCTAGATCTGCGCTAGTTGCTCACTGCATCTTCCTGGGAAAAACATGCAAATAAAGTTTAATGAAATGAGTGAGCAATGCTCTTCTACAATAATGTCCTCTTAAGGCAGGCTTCAAATGGCAAACATATGCATTACCAACACAGACAGTGTTAGGGACAAGGTGCAAAGTACAAAGGCATTGTATAGTTATGGTGCAGAAGTAAAAGTCTAGTGTAAGTCAGATGTAAAGAAATGCAGGCACAGGGTAGCAGTTACCTACATTACACCCCATGAGTGGTGGCAGCAAGGTTTTTGCACAGAAGAGACTTTACAGAAGCAGCCCATAACTTTTCTACTAGAGGGCAAGGGGCAGTTGGCCTGGCGTAGGAATTTTGGCAGGGAGTTCAACACCACTGGGCATCATTCTGTGGTTGAAGACAAGGGAGCCAAGGACCATGTTACTATAGGGCACCATCAGCACAATAACTCCAGTAAAGCATGAGGGTCTAGACCAAGCCTTGTGTGTGCGGATATGCAAGGACCTTGCCTTTAGGATAAAGTGCAGTTCCCTCCTGTCTCCCAGGGACAGCCAATTTAATGTACTGTAACGTTTACAGGGGTGAGCGTCATATGGGCAGTCAAGGATCATTCTGGCCAGCCTGTTGTATAGCACATCTAGTCTGGCCAAGCTGATCTCAGGCACACCACAGAGGAGGATATCCACCCAGTCGAAAGAGGGCGCTATAATAGATTGGATTATTATTTCTCTGCAGTCCTGGGGCAGTAAGAATTTGTGTCTTAACAGGAAACCGATCTTCATACCCAGACTTTTGACAATTCAGTCAATGCGGCTATTTCCCATGCAGAATGTGCCAACCCAGAAACCCAGATATTTGTATTTGCTAATGAATAGTTAGTTAAATATTTATTTAAATAGCATTAAATAAATAGAGAGGAGATCAGAGAGCTCTCATGTGGTTCAGAGCTGTTCCTGTATCGATTCACATCATCTATTACTTTTGTGTCACCAAATAAAACGTTTTATTTATCTTTGACTATGTCTGATTGCATTTGTATGTTTTTGCACTGATTGTACAGTGCCTGCAGCATTATGGTTGGGCGCTACATAAATAAACCTGACATGCCAAGCCATTTGTTTTTTTATTATGTAAACATCTGCCATAGCAACAAAACAGCTGGTGCCAAAAAATGTAACATTGTGCTGCCAATGTTGATAAATACTGCTGCAGAATTTTACAATTTATTACACAGAAACACAGACAATGATAGCTGAAAAAGACCACTGGTTCAGCCAGTCTGCCCACAAATCCAGGACCTACTGTCTCATGTAGGGTTCTACCCCACACTATCCACCTCCATGCTCCCCGCCCTACCGCTACCACCCCGTGCAACCACTAAACCCTTCACTCTGCCCAGCCACGTTTGAAACCATTGTTAGTTTTGGCGCCCACCAAATCAGCTGACAGATTGTTCCACGGCTCCATACCCTTTCTGTAAAATAAAACTTTTTCACTTCCCTCTTGACCCCCCCAAAGTTTCCACTCTTGTCCATTGCTTGATATTGTGCTGACTTAAAAAAAAAAGTGGCATAGACAGCTAGATTGTGTAATTGCTATACCTCAGTTTGAGTTGTTTTCTGTTGTGTGACTGGTTCCCCCTTCTGCTTCAACAGAGTGCAGCTCGCAATAATTCTGTGGGCCAGGGGGTTGAACATTGGTGGTGGCAGCCACAGAAAGAAGCACCTGAGACACAGATTCAGGTTTGATGGTTGGGAATGCAGGCAAAGCCACACCTTGGCATGGTGCATGTCACTGTCATCAGCATTGCAGCAGAAACTAGCTGCAACACTTTCAGTCCAGGATATCCTGCTGTATACTGGTGTGTTTCCTGGTGATCTGGCTAGCAGGTTAACGGAACTGTTCCTCCATCTTGAAATAGGCTGGCACTGAGGAACAAGCATTGTCAAGTTTGTGGGCGATGAATCCCTCATTCTGCAGTACACTACATCACAGTCTGGACACAGGGACTGCCAGATGGCTAAAAGGGAGACATTAGAAAAGATACGGGCCTGAATGTCAGGGAAATGGGCATTTAGTGGTTTCAGATGCAGCATACCGAAAAGAGAGTTTGAAAGAAAAGCAGACTGTAGGATCTATGCAATGATGCTAGGAAATAATAGCCAATTTGGGCATTTCTGTATGTCTCTGTGAATCACATCGATATTCACTAACATCTCAAACATAAAGGCAAGATTAGGTATGTAAATCCTTGTATGGGACAGGATGACAAGATTTCACCAGACCAAAAAAACTTTAATGTAAGAAATAAAACATGAGATTTTCCAACCACATTTTTTATGCAAGCAGTAGGACACACCAGGTTGGGTGGTGCTGTGCAATACCCACATGCCCAGGGGCGTAGCGAGGACTGACGCCGCTGCTGCTTAGAAAATTGGCCAAAGGACAGTTTCATTTTGTTTTGTTTTTTAAATATTAAAAAAAATGCTGACTTGTTGGATAAATGAAAATAGTTCTGCTGTTGCTGCTGGGTTAGGGTGGCTTGACGCTGTGTGTGCAAACACACTTTCATGCACATGCAGCGCCCCAGCCAGTCTCATCAGGTTTCCATTGGCTCACTCGTGCTTGCTTTCTCTTCCTCTCACTCTCTCTCTTTCTCTACTCTTTCTGTACAGTGCTTTACCCACTTCACATTTCATTCACTACTGTCACTTACATTTGCTACTTCTCTCTCTCTCTCTGTCTCTCTGTCTGTCTGTCTGTCTGTCAGTTTTTCAGCTGGCTCACAGTAGAGAAATAAAAAAGGCATACGATTCAGAATTTAAGATTCAGTGCATGAATCCTGCAGGTAAGAAGACAGGTTGGCACCTGGGCTTTATTATTAGTGAGCAGTGTTGGCACATAACAGAATGGCATTAAAATACCATCAGCCAATCCCTTCAAGGATTTCTCCAACTCTATTTCCTAAACAGGGTTTAACACCTGACCCAGGATAGGCTGAGAATGACAAACTACAGACACTGGATTTATCCTGTTTGGACTCCACTGTGCAGTCACTGTCTCAGCCATGAACCAGCTCAGCAACTGAAGAAATCAGGCATCTAGTACTCTTAAAGGTAACACATCGGACAGGCAGTCTGCAAGACATGCAGTGTGTAGGAGTCATATAGGGATGCAAAGAAAGCAGTGTGTAGGATCCATACAGGGTGCAAGGGAAGCAGTGTGTAGGATCCATACAGGGTGCAAGGGAAGCAGTGTGTAGGATCCATAAAGAAACACAGAAACATAGACTTTGACTGCAGATAAGGACCGCGTGGCCCACCCAGTCTGCCCATTTCACTACCTATCATATAAGCTGCAGATCCTAGTTTTACCAACAGCCAACAGCCTACTTCCTCCTACCTCCAACTAGAATTGCTTTATGTCTGTCTCATGCATTCTCAAATTTCCCCACTGTTTTAGACCCCACAACCTCCTCAGAAAGGCCGTTCCATGTGTCCACCATCCTCTCCATGAAAAAATACTTCCATACGTTGCCCCTGAGTCATCCCCCCTCTATGTTCAAATTGTGCCCCTTTGTTCTTGCACATCTCTTTTTCTGAAAGATGCTACCCTCTTGGACTTTGTTGATTCCCTTGAGGTACTTGAAAGTTTCTATCTTGTCCCCCCCCCCCTTTCCTCGAGGGTATACATATTAAGCTCTTTTAGTCTCTCTCTTTGTATGGTTTCTGGTGCAGACCCTGCACCATTTTAGTTGCCCTCCTCTGAACTGCCTCCATCCTGTTTATGTCCTTGCAGAGATGGGGTCTCCAGAACTGCACACAGTATCCAGATGGGGTCCCACCAACTATCTATACAGAGGGATAACAACTTCTTGTTTTCTACTGGTGATGCCTCTCCCTGTGCATCCCAGTATCCCCAGCCCTCCTTACTGCCTTCTCACATTGCTTGCCTACATTTAGGTCATCTGATATGACTACCTCCAGGTCCCTTTCCATTTTTGTTGTCGTTAATACCTCCCCCCATGGTGTACTCTTCCCTTGGGTTTTTGTTTCCCAGGTGCATTACTTTGCACTTCTTTGCATTGAATCTAAGCTGCCGTACGTCTGACCATTCCTCCAACCTTGCCAAGTCCGTTCTCATCCTTTCTACCACCCCTTGTGTATCAATGCTGTTGCAGATCTTTATGTCGTCTACAAAGAGGCATACTTTTCCTTCCAGTCCCTCTGCAATGTCACTTATAAAGATATTAAAGAGGACCAGTCCCAGTACTGAATCCTGCAGTACCCAGCTAGTAACCCAATTTTTTCAGAGTGGACTTCGTTTACTGTTACCCTCTGCATCCTGTTGTCCATCCAATGTTTTACCCAGAAGGATAGCAGGAGAGCAGTGTGTAGGATCCATAAAGGATAGAAGGAGAGCAGTGTGTAGGATCCATAAAGGATGCAAGAGTAGCAGTGTATAGGATCCATAAAGGGCGCAAGGGAAGCAGTGTGTAGGATCCATAAAGGGTGCAAGGGTAGCAGTGTGTAGGACCCATGAAGGACACAAAGGAAGTAGAGTGTAGGATCCATAAAGGATGCAAGGGAAGCAGTGTATAGGATCCATAAAGAATAGGAGAGCAGTGTGTAGGATCCATAGAGGACACAAAGATAGTAGTGTGTGGGATCCATAGAGGACACAAAGGAAGCAGTGTGTAGGATCCATAGAGGGTGCAAGGGAAGCAGTGTGTAGGATCCATAAAGAATAGGAGAGCAGTGTGTAGGATCCATAGAGGACACAAAGGAAGCAGTGTGTAGGATCCATAGAGGGTGCAAGGGAAGCAGTGTGTAGGATCCATAGAGGACACAAAGGAAGCAGTGTGTAGGATCCATAGAGGACACAAAGGAAGCAGTGTGTAGGATCCATAGAGGGTGCAAGGGAAGCAGTGTGTAGGATCCATAAAGAATAGGAGAGCAGTGTGTAGGATCCATAGAGGACACAAAGGAAGCAGTGTGTAGGATCCATAGAGGTGCAAGGAAGCAGTGTGTAGGATCCATAGAGGACACAAAGGAAGCAGTGTGTAGGATCCATAGAGGACACAAAGGAAGCAGTGTGTAGGATCCATAGAGGACACAAAGGAAGCAGTGTGTAGGATCCATAGAGGGTGCAAGGGAAGCAGTGTGTAGGATCCATAAAGGATGCAAGGGAAGCAGTGTATAGGATCCATAAAGGATGCAAGGGAAGCAGTGTTTAGGATCCATGAAGGACACAAAGGAAGTAGAGTGTAGGATCCATAAAGGAGACAAAGGAAGCAGAGTGTAGGATCCATAAAGGACACAAAGGAAGCAGTGTATAGGATCCATAAAGGATTCAAGGGAAGCAGAGTGTAGGATCCATAAAGGGTGCAAGGGAAGCAGTGTGTAGGATCCATAAAGGACACAAAGGAAGCAGTGTGTAGGTTCCATAGAGGGTGTAAGGGAAGCAGTATGTAGGATCCATAAAGGACGCAAGGGAAGCAGTGTGTAGGATCCATAGAGGTGCAAGGAAGCAGTGTGTAGGATCCATAAAGGACGCAAGGGAAGCAGTGTGTAGGTTCCATAGAGGGTGCAAGGGAAGCAGTGTGTAGGTTCCATAAAGGATGCAAGGGAAGCAGAGTGTAGGTTCCATAGAGGGTGCAAGGGAAGCAGTGTGTAGGTTCCATAGAGGGTGTAAGGGAAGCAGTGTGTAGGATCCATAAAGGATGCAAGGGAAGCAGTGTTTAGGATCCATGAAGGACACAAAGGAAGTAGAGTGTAGGATCCATAAAGGATGCAAGGGAAGCAGTGTTTAGGATCCATAAAGGAGACAAAGGAAACAGAGTGTAGGATCCATAAAGGACACAAAGGAAGCAGTGTATAGGATCCATAAAGGATGCAAGGGAAGCAGAGTGTAGGATCCATAAAGGGTGCAAGGGAAGCAGTGTGTAGGATCCATAAAGGACACAAAGGAAGCAGTGTGTAGGTTCCATAGAGGGTGTAAGGGAAGCAGTGTGTAGGATCCATAAAGGACGCAAGGAAAGCAGTGTGTAGGATCCATAGAGGGTGCAAGGGAAGCAGTGTGTAGGATCCATAAAGGATGCAAGGGAAGCAGTGTGTAGGTTGCATAGAGGGTGCAAGGGAAGCAGTGTGTAGGTTCCATAAAGGACTCAAGGGAAGCAGTGTGTAGGTTCCATACAGGGTGCAAGGGATGCAGTGTGTAGGATCCATAGAGGGTGCAAGGGAAGCAGTGTGTAGGTTCCATAGAGGGTGCAACGGAAGCAGTGTGTAGGTTCCATAAAGGATGCAAGGGAAGTAGTGTGTAGGTTCCATAGAGGGTGCAAGGGAAGCAGTGTGTAGGATCCATAAAGGACACAAAGGAAGCAGTGTGTAGGTTCCATAAAGGGTGCAAGGGAAGCAGTGTGTAGGATCCATAAAGGATGCAAGGGAAGCAGTGTGTAGGATCTATAGAAGGTGCAAGGGAAGCAGTGTGTAGGTTCCATAGAGGGTGCAAGGGAAGCATTGTGTAGGATCCATAAAGGACACAAAGGAAGCAGTGTGTAGGATCCATAGAGGGTGCAAGGGAAGCAGTGTGTATGATCCATAAAGGGTGCAAGGGAAACAGTGTGTAGGATCCATAGAGGGTGTAAGGGAAGCAGAGTGTATGATCCATAAAGGATGCAAAGAAAGCAGTGTGTAGGATCCATAAAGGATGCAATAGAAGCAGTGTATAAGATTCAAAAAGGATGCAATAGAAACAGTGTGAAGGATCCATAAAGGATGCAAGGGAAGCATTGTGAAGGATCCATAAAGGATGCAAGGGGAGGAGTGTGTAGAATTTATTAAGGGTGCAATGAGAGCAGTATGTAGGATCCACAAAGGATGAAGAGAGAACAACTGCCCAATGTCTTTGCTTTCTGTATGTACCTCCAAATCACATGCATAAACAGTTAAAGCCTCAAACCCAGTACAAGGCCCCATGGGTATGCAATTCTTCATGTTGGATACTGCATTTGATAGGACAGACTTAGTTCAAGGATTTTATTCAGCACGGCACAGCTGCACTATAAATGTTTCAGCTGTAATTATAAGACCCCAAAAAAGGCTGAATTAGTTTTATCTGGTAATCCATTCTCAGTTCACATATACTCACCCCATGTTCTCTAGCTGTACAGGTCCCCAAAATCTGTAAAACAAGTTCTGTGTCTAGCCCCCCCCCCCACACAATGCACCATTATAGGTGTTTCAACCAGTGACATCATCGGTTGCAGTCAGTCAGTGGCTCAGGACGCTGCTGCTGCTGCTACTTGCACAGGCTGCTACTTCAACGTGATTGGAGTAGTGCCTGAATGTTCTCAACTGTAACTGAAGTGGTGACATGCAAGTAGCAGTCTTGGCATCAGGAGCCACTAACTGATTGCAGCCAGTGATGGGTGTCTCAAAGAGGTGCCCCCCCCCACCACCTAATTTAGCTCACCCAGAGTGTAATGAACCTTAGTAGTCCGGTGGTTCCCCCTCCTCCTCTGAGGCATGGTGAGAAGGCTGTCTGGTGATCCAATGAACCCTCAATGGTGCCCCCGGAACAAATGTTTCCTAATGATCCAGAAGGTGCCATTTCCAGGCCCTGGCATTATGCACTACCTGTTGTTCCAGGGGAATCCACATCAGGTGACCCTCCCCAAAGGACATAGCTTATTGGGGTGGCAGTGTGTTTGGTGCCACTAAGGGGCCACAATGACCACTGAGCACAGCCCTTCTTTACTGAAACTGGAACCCCAATCTTAAACAGCCCAAACATCACAAATGTGGCAGGAAAAGGTGTGCAACAGGGGGGATGGTACTGTTATATTCCCGAAATTCCTGTCACATGCTCATGGTTTTCTTAATTATTGCCTTTTTGCTGCTGTTTTCCCGCTTTATAGCAGCTTGTGGTCACTCTACTGTGCACGTGGCACACGTGGTATATCCACAGGGAGCATGTGCGCAGAAAAAAAGAAACTGGCGCCCTTGCAGAGAAATTGATGAACACTGCAGATCTTTTATTCGTGCACTGCTGAACTGCATACCTGACTGCATCCCTGGGCCATTCCTCGGACCTTTGAATACTGAGTCATGTAATGATTGCTTTAGGGATCGCTGCTCAGCAGCAGGATCTGAAAATCTACTACCCAAAAGAGGAGCTTCTCCGATGTCCCATGCCTGGGCTGCCTATGTGCCGACAGTCAGCTGCTGGGCATTACAGACCCAGCCACATGGATAATATAACAAGCTTTAAATAAAATCGAGAATAATGCATAAGCGAATGTGTGTTATGAAGTTTTTTACATCCCAAGGTGTGTGATGACCCATAAACCTCAAGAGCAAAGCTTGAGAGGTTGATGTGGTCAACACTCACACTGAGGGTGTTTTAAAAAAAAAAAATTCACAAGCTCACAGTCATTTAGGTTTTGTTTTTATAACTGGTGCTTTATCACAATCAGGGACCTGTCTTCTCCTACCAACAGAATAGTGGCAGCACAGAAACCAGATCTCAAACCAAAACTCCCAGCTGAGAAGCAGTTCACATACACGTGCCTGTTAAAGCTAACTACCAGAGTGGAGAAACAGGTTTTTGTGACAGCCAAGATTAGTGAAAAACAGTTTCTGTCAGTTAGGAGACCAGCATGTGCTATGTATTTCACCGTGCTTTCTGTTTCAAAATAGAGTGGCAAAGTGATTTAAGAAACGATGTAATAACTGGGTGTGATATCATACCTGGGTATAACAGCATTTGACACAACTAGAAAACTAGCTGTCTCAAGTGGTCACCAGTTATATATAACTATGTTTAATTTCTGTGCTTTTTCTTATACCTAGTATATTGTTTATAAACGTTATAATTTTAACAGTTAAAATACATCAGACAGTCCGCAAAATGCAATCTGTCTGACCCTGCATAAAACATTTGCATAATAAAGACTCATAAAGCCCCCATCAGGCCCATTTTGTTGCACTTATTTGGAACTAAACTAATAACAGTGTGTGGGTAACAGGCGGCATTTGGCTTTGAGGCTGCACACAGTACGATGGAGGAAAATAAGAGCATGTTATTTCAATGCAATTTCAAAAAAATGTAATCTGCCTTGAACTAAACAAACCCTTGTTGTGCTCTAATACTGCAGAGCGTTCCAAGCCTGATGGCCCATTATTTTCTTCCTCTTGTACGCCCTTCAGAACATTAAATGATTGGCCTCATTTGTTAATCTTTAACCCTTTCACATACTCCGAAAGTGCCACTGCAGACCTATATGCTGCCCCTATTTAAGAGCTTGTCAGCGTAACTTTATTTTCTACAGACTTTCTTTATTTATTTATTGAATTCTCGGATTTCTACCTTTGAGCTAAGAACTCATTTACAAAGGTTCCATGTCTTGGAGAAACATACAATAATGAACAGCAGTCCTTACAACAGGCAAAACATAAAAGATTACAAAAGGTCAAATTACACAATTCATGATTGTAAAGCAAAAAGGAAAAAAAGTACTTTAGCTGCAATTGCAGCGTCGGCATCTAGAATAAAGGAAGGAGGAGTTGAGGTATGCAGGAGGGACCCAGTAGAAGGTAGTGGGTTGAGGTGGAAATAACACAGGGAACCAGGAGTTCTGATTGCCTTTGTCGAAGGGGAGGGGGAGGGCGCAATTGGGGAAAGCGGCAGAGGAGGTTGGAAAATAGGGACGAGGGGAAGAGAGGAAAAGGTAGGTTGTGCAGGGGAGAGCAGAGTGTGGAGAGAAAAAGGTTGGATGCCAGGAGGGATTACAGAAATGGGTAGGGCCTGTGGAATGACAAGGAGGGGGGGCTTTCCAAATTAGGGCTCTTCACTGCCTTTCTGCTTCACCACAGTGCAAGGCCCGGGGCAAGGCCAGCTCCAGTCAATAGTCAGCTTTAGTTTTTAAACACAGGGTTTCCAACAACAAGATTACATGGGGAAGTATGACTAATGGAAATGTGACACGGAGGGCTATCAGGACATCAGAGTTTAAGCTACTATTAGGGTTACTTAGCATCTGATTAATGGAATTGAATTTGTTGGATTCCAAGAGATTTTTTTAGGATTTTTGAAATAAAACACAGAAAATACTAAGTCCTAAAACTGGTCAAACCAGACTCTGATTCATATTATGAAATATGATTCCAAAATCCAAAATCCAATTTCAATAGCATGGGAAAGTGTTTCTTTTTTGCTAAGATTTTTTAGGATTTTGAATTCTGATTTGGAACTGGATCAGATTCTGATCTGGAACTGGGTATTCTGAGATCCTAACAAATCCTATCAGAATGGATTTGGGCAAATCCAAGCACCCCTAGCTGCTATGTTATAGTGCAACAGAGGAACACAATGAAGTACAAGAAGGAGAAAAGGTGAGTAGCACTTTACAGAACACTGTTTTCTGTTTTCTAATCATTATAAATCATTTTTGTGCTTGAAATATATAAAACAATGTTGCATTTAAGAGACAATACCTGACACTGTGATGCCAAGCAGGGGAACATCCGCCTGAGAAGTACAAAGACGTGTTGCCAAATAGTTGGTGAGTACTCATACTAAGCACCCCAGATACTCAACTATTTGTTTTATTCAGTATTATAAAATGGGCCATGAAGATCCTGTAATCTCACTGGTCAAAACACATCACATGTCCATTAATTATTTTCTGACAATCTCGTCTGAACCACGTAATTTTTTTTAACAGATAAAAGCTCATTTTACAAGTGGAATGACACACCTTGGGCTATGTGATCATAAGGGAATGATGCACTTCTCGGGCAATTGTGGCACTTGGCTACTCTTTGTGCCTAACAACCACCTGAGGCATGCATTATTCCCTTATAACTGCACTCCCTGACATGTGTTATCCCTTCCCTCAGGTATTTGTGGAAAATAAGAAAAAATTTAAATACAATTTAAGAAAACATTTAACCCTCCTCAGGTGGTCAGACTAGTTGTTTGGTAACCCTACCCAGCTCATTCCAGTCTTTTCCCAACCACCTCCTCCTTCCCCACTGAAACATAGAAACATAGACTTTGATGGCAGATAAGGATCACTTGGCCCACCTAGTCTGCCCATATCCCTACCTATTGAATAAGCTGTGGATCCGAGTTAATCAACAGCCTACTTCTTCCTACCCCCCACAAGAATTGCCTTATGTCTGTTCCATACATTCTTGAATTTCCCCACTGTTTTTGACCCCACGACCTCCTCAGGAAGGCTGTTCCATGCGTCTACCACCCTCTCTGTGAAGAAATACTTCCTCACACTGCCCCTGAGCTGTCCGCCCTCTATCTTCAAATTGTGTCCCCTTATTCTTGCGCATCTCTTTTTCTGAAAGATGCTACTCTCTTGGGCATTGTTGATTCCCTTGAGGTACTTAAAAGTTTCTACCATGTCCCCCTTCTTTCTCTCTCCTTTCTTCAAGGGTATACATATTAAGCTCCTTTAGTCTCTTTTCCTATGGCATCTGTTGTAGACCCTACACCATTTTAGTTGCCCTCTTCTGAACTGCCTCCATCCTGTCTATGTCCTTGCAGAGATGGGGTCTCCAGAACTGCATGCAGTACTTCAGATGGGGTCTCACTAACTGTCTGTACAGGGGGATAACAACTTCCTGTTTTTTACTGGTGATGCCTCTCCCTATATATCCCAGTAACCCCCAGCCACCCCTACTGCCTTCTCACATTGCTTGCTAACCTTTAGGTCATCTGATATGACTACCCAGGGTCCCTGTCCATTTTGTTGTTGTTGCTACCTCCCCGCCATTGTGAACTCTTCCCTGGGTTTTGTTTCCCAAGTGAATTACTTTGCACTTCTTTGCACTGAATCTAAGCTGCCATATTTCTGATCATTCCTCCAACCTTGCCAAGTCCTTTCTCATCCTTTCCACCCCCCCTTGTGTATCAACCCTGTTGCAGATCTTTGTGTCATCTGCAAAGAGGCATTCTTTTCCTTCCAGTCCCTCTGCAATGTCACTTATAAAGACATTAAAAAGGACCAGACCCAGTACTGAACCCTGCGGTACCCTACTAGTAACCCCCCTTTCTTCGGAGTGAACTCCGTTTGCTATTACCCTCTGTCCAGCCAATGTTTTACCCAGGCTACCATCCTGGGAACAACTCCCAGGCTGGCTAATTTGTTTATTAATCTTTTGTGTGGGACTGTGTCAAATGCCTTGCTAAAGTCTAGGTAGGCCATGTCTACAACCCCTCCCTGGTCTACTACTTTGGTCACCCAGTCAAAGAAATCAATTAGATTCATCTGACATGACCTTCCCCCTGCGAATCCATGCTGCCTTGGGTCCTGTGCCCCACTGGCCTCTAGTTACTCAACAATTCTTTCCTTCAGAAGTGATTCCATCATTTTCCCTACCACTGAGGTCAAACAGACAGGTCTGTAGTTTCCTGTCTCTGTCTTGCTCCCACTTTTGTGAAGGGGGATCGCATCCATCCTCCTTCAGTCCTGAGGTACTAAACCATCCTCCCATGATTTGTTAAAAAGGGTAGTCAGTGGTGTCACTAGTTCTCACCTTAGTTCTTTTAGAATTCTGGGGTGAATCCCATCAGGCCCCATTGCTTTGTCCACCTTCAGTTTTAGGAGTTCTTTCAGAACCCTTTCTTCTGTGAAAGGACTGGTATCAACCCCCCTACCCAGAGTGCTTCTATTGATTGGATTGGGTACCTCTCCCTCCTCTTCTTTTGTGAATACTGAGCAGAAGTATTTGTTCAGTATCCCTGCTTTTTCACTGTTCCTCTCTTCCCACCCACCCTCCCATTTATTAAGCCTCACTATTCCTCCTTTGTCTTTCTTCACTCCCTAATGTACCTATAAAAGGTATATAAAAGCATTGTCTCCCTCATAACCCCTAATCCATGATTTCTGGAGGGGGATCCTAAAATCTGACTAGCTCAGTTGCCCATTTGTGCACCCTCTCCATTCCCTCTCTTGAAAAGTACTGGAGCAAGAGAGTGCATACATGGGAATATGAAGGTGGAGCAACAATGTTACTGATGATGTTTGGAAAACTGTAGTCACCCTAAGACCATCATGTGGAAGACTAGGTTTGCTGGCCAAGGCACCTAGCTTCACCTGAACTCTTTTCTTCTAGGTTGCTTGAAAGGACTGAGCAAAGAACCTTACCAGAGCAACAATAAGGATTAAGACTTCTTTGGGCTAGGCAGGTTTACTGTGTGTTGTTGTTTTTATTTTGTACTCACAGGGAGTCTTACTGTTTGTTGCTAACATTTCATTGCTTTATTTTTCTCTGATTCAAATTGTTGTTGCTGGGTATACCTTCTGCTGCATTATTACAGGGTGTGCCTACAGGTGTGTGCTTACAGATTACTGCTGTAATCTGATTCAAATTGTCTTTTGTAAGGTATATCTTCTGTTACTGCTTTATTTTTCTCTGTAGCAAAGTGTTTCTTACAGGGTATATCTTCTGTGAAGTTATTACAGGTGGTGCTTTACAGGTTTCACAGTTTTATCTGTCATTAGGATAAGCTTTCATGGCTACTGCATTTGTTGCTGGCTGATTGTTTCTGCTCATACCTCCCTGTTTCTTTCGTCCATGGTTTTTCAGCAGGGGAAGGGCCCAGCCACCCACTCCCATCCCCAACCACCCCACACTACACTCCTTTTATAGGGTAGCACAGTCGTGACATTTCCTGTAGCAAAGCAGGAAGGGGCAGATCAGAGGGGTATCCACACAGTGACCTCATTTACAGGGGTGCTAGTAATTTAACTTGTTATAACAAGTTATACAAAAACAAACAAACAAAACACAAAATCAAACTTCTGCTTTCATTTCTTCCTTCTAATTACTCTGACCAGGTTATAAACCCAGCAACTTACCTTGAATTTGATATCATTAACTGCAGGCACTGTGGAACACTTTTCAGAAGTGCAGTTTTACAGGATTTAGGACACTGTCCTACATGCTGGGCCATTGAAGATCTAAGGGCTCAGCTCCAGGCAGCATGGGCAGAGATCGCACACCTCAAATTGCATATTCAAGAGGAAATATACTATAAGAACCGCCCGTCATTTCCTCAACATCCAACAGAAGCACCTCGGCCGCAGAGGGTAGTTGGTCCAAGAGGTTGGCAGGTGGTTAGGAAGGGCAGATCAGGTACCTCATCACTCGGTGCTCTCCAACATATCACCTCCAAAAAACATATAAAAACTACAAACAGGTATCTGCTTCTATCTCTGAAATCAAACAAAGGGGCAGAGGACACTGCAGAGCAGGACACTGCAGCACAGGAGCTAGCACAACAAAATGCACCCAAAACAGGAACCAAAACAAAAAAAGCAAAAAGGAAATCCAAAAAACTTCTGATCATAGGAGACTCCATGATTCAGGGAGTTGATATTTATCTCCAGCCAGGGGTAATGGTTAGATGTCTCCCAGGTATATCAGCATGGAGAGACACTGACTACATTGCTAAAATTGTTCAGGAAGCAGGAGAAAACATTGATGTCCTGGTACACATAGGGACTAATGATCTTGCCAACCGGTCAGTTGTGGAGACCAAGGAATACCTAACCAGGCTGGGTGACAAACTATCATCCATTTCGTCTGGCATCTCCTTCTCTGAGATCCTGCCAGTCTGGGAGAGGGGGAGAGGGGGACAGATGGACGGAAGGTCAGAGAAGGGAAGACAGGGGAAATAGGGGAGCTAAACATGTGGCTCAAGGGCTGGTGCCAGGAAAAAGGACACACATTTGTAGGGAACTGGCAACAGTTTTGGGAGTAAAAGTTCTTTAAATTTGATGGACTGCATCTGACTAAGGAGGGAGTCAATGCATTAGGGCAGAAGTTTGATGTCTTTGCAGAATATTTAAACTAGCAAATGGGGAGAGGGGTGCAGCACCCGAAACGTCGAATGGGAAGAACACCCTTCCCCCCTCAGCTAGTGGTCAAACAGGAGTTCAGCATGTTTGTAGTTCATTTGCATCACCAGGTAAAGAAAAGGTCCGGCTCCCCACACGATGCACAGGGAAGCGGACCTCACTCAATAACTAACACACAAAATCTGACCAATGGAAAATTATGTACACAAATGCTTGCAGTCTGGGAAACAAGATCCCAGACCTGCAGGCAATAATGACAGAAGTTAAACTGGACATAGTAGCCATTAGCGAGACATGGCTTACCAGTAACCACACTTGGGAGACTTCAGTACCCGGCTATGTACTGTTCAGAAGAGACCAAGGTGCAAAAAAGGGGGGGGAGTGGCCCTTTATTTCAATGAAAATATCAAAGCTACAGAAATTCAGAATATACATAAGGATCCAGAAGAACTGTGGGTCACCCAAGAAACAGGAAATGGGACAGCCATACGAACTGGGGTTGTGTACAGGCCTCCAGACCAGGGGGAGGTCATAGACAAGTTCCTGTTAGAAGATGTACAAAACATGACAGCTAAAGGGGAGGTTCTGATAATGGGAGACTTCAACATGCCAGATACAGACTGGTCAATACCAGCAGGGACATCTACCAGAACTAGATACATGGTGGATTCCCTGTAGTGGGAGGGCCTCAAACAACTGGTACAACAACCCACAAGAGACAGGGCTATCCTAGATCTAGTACTGACTAACAGGGAAAGGATAACAGATCTCCAGGTAGAAGGTCACCTTGGGGCCAGTGACCATCACATGGTATGGTTCAATTTGGCCACTAGAACAAAATCATCCCATTCCAAGGCAAAAATATGAGACTTCAGAGGAGCTCACTTTGATAAGATGGCCAACAGAGTTAAGCTAGTCCTGGCAAAAAGAAATACAGGTGAGGGGGTACATGCAAAGTGGGCACGCATTAAAGATGCAATACTTGAAGCAACATCCCATTGTGTTAGTGAGAAAAGGAAGTGCAAAAGGAGAAGAAAACTACTTTGGTTCTCAAACACAGTAGCAGAAAAGGTCAGAGCCAAAAGGCTGGCCTTCAGGAAATATAAGGGAACGCAGCAGGATGAAGATAGGGAGCCATACCAAGCTTCCCTAAGGGAAGCAAGGAAGGCAGTAAGGCAGGCAAAGGCCCAAACCGAGGAAACACTAGCACGAACAGTAAAAGACAGTGACAAGACTTTCCATAGATACATTAGTGAAAGGAGAAAGTCCAGAGGGGGTATTGCTAAGATCAAAGTGGATAAGGGGCATGTGAGGAGGAGGACCATGTAAAAGCATCTATCCTAAATAGATACTTCTGCTCAATATTTACTGAAGAGAAGGTAGGGCAGGACCCACAGCTCTGCACCATGGACACGGGGGGGGGGAGGTGTGCACTAGTCCCTTCACAAAAGAAAGGGTCCTACAAGAGCTCGATAAGCTCACGGTGGACAAGGCAATGGGACCTGATGGCATACATCCCAGGGTACTGAAAGAGCTAAGGGTGGAACTAGCAGAGCTACTATCAGAACTGTTTATTGAGTCTCTGAGCACAGGAGAGGTCCTAGAAGACTGGAGAAGGGCTCATGTGATCCCGCTCCACAACAGTGGTAGCAGGGAACTACAGACCAGTCAGTCTTACCTCAGTAGTGGGCAAGATTATAGAGGCACTTCTTAAGGAAAGGATAGTGCAACACCTGGAATCCAAAGGAGCACAGGATCCAAGACAGCATGGGTTTACAAAAGGAAGGTCCTGTCAAACTAATCTCATAGATTTCTTTGACTGGGTAACCAGAGTGGTGGACCAAGGGGAAGCAGTTGATGTTGCCTGCCTTGACTTCAGCAAAGCTTTCAATACTGTTCCACATAGAAGATTGATTAATAAGCTGGGTAGGCTTGGGGTGGGTCGGACATTGGTTAACTGGGTGGCAAACTGGTTGACAGGCAGAAAACAGAGAGTGGTGGTAAACGGTATACAGTCAGAAGAGATGCAAGTCACAAGTGGGGTACCTCAGGGATCAGTCCTGGGGCCAGTCCTTTTCAATATCTTCATCAGTGACATTGCAGGTGGACTGGAGGGTAAGGTTTGTCTGTTTGCAGATGTCACCAAGATCTGCAACAGAGTAAAGGATCCAGATGGGGTGGGCAGAATGAGAAGAGATCTGGATAAACTAGCAAAATGGTCGGAAGAGTGGCAACTGAGGTTTAACGCAAGGAAGTGCAAGATCATGCACATAGGGAAGAGAAACCCTGAAGCCACCTATAGGCTGGGAGGGGAGTTGCTGACAGTCACAAGGGAAGAAAGAGATTTTGGCGTCATCATCACGAACATCACCAATGACCTAAAATCATCGAAGCAGACTTCTAAAGCAGTAGGTAAGACTAGAGAGATGTTGGGGTGTATTAGTAGGGGTATCACAAGTCAGAAGAGGGAGGTAATAATCCCTCTTTACAAGACACTGGTTAGGCCCCATCTGGAGTACTGTGTGTAGTACTGGAGGCCACACCTTCACAAGGACATTAACCAAATTCAGACAGTCCAGAGAAGGGCAACCAAAATGGTGCAGGAATTGCATCAGAAAACATATGAGGACAGATTAACTGAACTCAATATGTATACCCTAGAGCAAAGGAGGGAGAGAGGTGATATGATTGAAACATTCAAACACCTTAATGGCATTAACAAGGTGAAAGAGTCTAACATGGTTCAATACAAGAAAAATAGCAGGACAAGAGGACACAGCATGAGATTAGAGGGAGGCTGATTAAGGGGTAATGTGAGGAAGTTCTTTTCACAGAAAGGGTGGTGGATGCATGGAACGGCCTACCTCAGGAAGTGGTGGATATGAATACAGTGCAGGGCTTCAAACAGGCATGGGATAGGCATAAGGGAGCAATACAGATGAATATGAGTAGATAGGCCATTGACAGAGCAAAGGCCAATGGCACATTCATAAGGTAGAAAAAGAAATGGGCAGACTGGGTGGGCCTTGCGGTCCTTATCTGCCATCAACTTCTTATCTTTCTATGAATGATGAGATTGTTTCACCCCTTCCCTTTCACGTGTGCTCCCATTTGCTCCAGTCTCTTGCTATAGCAGGAATGGAGAGTGCAGACTGAATGCGGAGGATGAGCTAGCGGAGTTTAGAACAACTGGCACCAGCATTCCGAAATGATGGATCTGGGGTCAGAAAGGAAGACACTTTCTAAATGATGACATTTCGGGGACTGGGGGGGATCGGGCACAGGAAGGGGTGTTTCAAGAGAAGCATTTGGCTCCTGACACAGCGCCAGGAGCTGACAAGATATGTTTTCTTTATTAAAATGTTTGACAACAGAGAAGGGGGGAGGTGAGCCAAAAAAACTGGGATGGGAAAGGATGAGGACAAAGGGACTAGTGATGGCCCCTTGGGGAAGGTTAGAGAGTTTATTTATTATTTTTTTTATTTTAAATCCTAAGTAGTTATATCATAAATAGCAAATACTACCTGTTATTCAATTCCAAATAATGACATGCCCATTATTCTTTATATTCAGGAATTAATATTTGGGGTATGCACACCCCTGGTGGCCCAGGTTCACTCTGCAAGCCTAGAATGATAGGAGAGGTATCTGGCGGGGAGGCTGACAGGTCGTCTCATCCCAGTGGAGGATGGAGTGGTGCACTGCTAAGACAGTGGATCTTGGTGATGGCAGAGTGGGGGTGCTGTTGCTGACATGGAGGACTATGTGCCAGAAGGCAACCCCCCACCTGGGATAAAGATGTGGGCACACTCGTATGTAGGTGGGTGTAGGGAGAACAAGAAAAGTGGTAGACTGGACCCAGCATTTTGGATAATGGCTTCCAATCCCCCCATGCCAGCAGGCTGATCCATGCAGCACTGTAACCCCCCAGTACTGATGTGGTTCCTACCCCTAGGCCTTCTCCTCCACTAGGAAGTGGGCCAGAGAAGGGATACTCCAGAGTCCTGTGAGCAGCAGGGTGTGTAGATCCTGAAGAAGCAGGCTTTTCAGTGGAGGGGAAAAAAAAAAAGCCAAAAAATGAGACTGTACCATGGTTTGACCTGGCCCCTCTGCACTGCATTTACAAATAGCTCTGTATCTGTTATGGAGCAGTAACTTTATCAAGGGATTTCAAAGATCATAAACCTGGAGAGCGAAGCTCGTGAGGTTCATGAGGTCAATGGAATCCCGAGATGGGGTTATATACTTTGTAACAGATAGAGTCATATGTTGTTTTTTGTAATACATGACTCCCTATCTGTTATCCTGCAACTCAGGCACATCTGGCCACCTGATCAAGTGCAGACTGTACTTTCATTCGCAGCCAACGTGCACTTACAGCTGCGGCTCGAGCTTTATATAGGGAGCGCCCTCACTGACTTCCAGCCATGGCGGGGTTGGTGCGCTTACAATCACGGCTCGAGTTTCAGACAGAAAGTGCCCTCCCCCAGTGACACTAGTCATGGCACACTCACAACCATGACGGTAGTTTCACACAGCAAGCAACCCCCCCACCCCTCAATTATTACAGGCACAGTATCCTCCCCTCACAATAAAAATATATAAAATAAAGTCTCCTTCGGTTGCCTCTGACTGCTTCTTCAGCATCGAATACTTAAACAGCATAGCAATTCATAGGCACCTCTTTCAAACCGTCCAAGTAACGCAAGCTTCATGGATTCAAAGTCGTAACACCATCATTCCAACATCAGATCAATAGACGCAAGCTTCATGGATTCAAAGTCGTAGTACCATCATTCCGACATCAGATCAATAGACGCAAGCTTCATGGATTCAAAGTCGTAATACCATCATTCTGACATCAGATCAATAGTATTACAACTTCTTGATGTCAGAATGATGGTATTATGAGTTTCAAACTACCCTGCAGTCCTATGAGAAAAACACCTAACTATGTATTACAATGCATATTTCTGCATTGCCAGACATGTCTGGAGCATGGAGATGGGAATGGCGCTGGGGGTGGGGGTGAGGTTGCATTACCTGGTGTGTGTAGTAAAATTTGTCTACCATACATTCTTGCTAGTATTACTTAGATCCTTACTTCAAGTTCACTGCATCTCAAAGCACAGTAGTATAGGAACTGTGTGCAGGAAAACAGAGCAGTCTTGAGGTATTTAGCCTCCCCCACACAGCCGTTGATTGATACATCAGAACTGAACTTGATGACCAAAGTGATGCTGGTCTGGTCACTGAGGGGATCCCCTTCTCATTTTGAAATGAGCTGTGGGAATCTTGAATCACCTCTAAACTGTTGCTGCATTGTGGTACCTTGTGCAGATTCCAACAATGTAGTGGTTTTTGGCATGCCCACACACGGGAGCACTGCACCATTGTGGGGAAGGGGACACACATGAAACCATGCTCCTGGGACTGGATATACGCTGACAGCCCTGCATCTGGTGGGACGTGCCCACACAGGAACTGTCAATTGCAACATTTGGCTCTGCACTGTCGTGTCTCAGCACTGCCTAAACTGATCAGATCCAAACATGTCCAGAGTGCTCCATCTGCGGTCATTATGCTCTTCTCAGAGTAGTGCAGCTAGAAGAATGTGCATGCACATTTTAACCCTGTCAGTACATCAGCAGAGTATAGTAAAGGGGTGACTGACCTCCAGCTGGTTGGTCGTGAATTAAAGCAAAACAAAACTGCTACTAATTGGCTCAGATGAACAAGTGTCTACTTCAAAAAGCAGCCTCTGACTACTTGTCTTTAATGTGGTACTGCATGATCCATGCCCTCGAAGGAGCATAATTATCTGTTTATCTGTCTGCAACATTACTATCAATTTCATCACAACATGGTATGGTGTGCACTGAGTCGTCCCACACACACACACACTGATATGCACTGGGATTGTTTCACTGGGATTGTTTCACTGTCCCTGTCCAAGTGCCATTTCATCTATCTTATGCACCTTATGGTATTTTACCCTGCATTGCATTTAGTATGCACACCAGTAATGTACTTTGCTCCTGTTTTGTTGCCCTGCAAGGAGAACCAGGGATAAAGGACAACCAAGGAAGGGGCTGGAGTAGAACTGCGAAACAGTCTAGGGAGGTCACATCATGGAAAGCCATGTGTGCAAATGCCAGAAGCCTTAGCAACAAGATGGAAGATCTGGAGGCTGTCATGGTGCAGTCAGACCTGAACATTGTGGCCATCACTGAAACCTGGTGTAATGATAACCACGACTGGGAGATGGCCATACCTGGCTACAACATATTCAGAAGAGACAGAGCAGGCAGGAAGGGAGGAGTAGTGGCACTGTATGTGAAAAATGACATAAGGGCCACAGCGATCCAGGAGGAACAAAATGGGGGAGAGATACTGTGGGTTAAGCTGGAAAGGAAAATGGGGACAGCCATCCGCACAGGTGTGGTCTATAGACCACCAGCCCAGGAGGAAGAAACAGATAGGAGCTGATGCTAGCCATCCAAAGGATGGCAGACAAGGGTGAGGTAGTACTGGTTGGAGACTTCAATATTCCAGATGTGGACTGGAGCATCCCAGCAGCAGCATCAACTAGGAGCAGATTTATCCTGGACTCCCTTCAGGGTGCCTTCCTCAAGCAACTGGTCATGGAACCAACTCGGCAGAAGACAATACTGGACCTTGTGCTCACAAACAGGGACAGTGTGATGGGGTAACAGTGGAGAAGCACCTGGGAAACAGTGACCACCAGTCATTGTGGTTTGAAATCACAGAAAGAGCAGAACCAAACCACACAAAAACACGTATTCTGGATTTTAGGGTGGCAGACTTTGGGAAAATGGGGAGATACTTGAAAGAGGCATTAAGGGGAATGGGACAGGAATCAGGGGTTGAGGAACAGTGGGCAGTATTTAAAATGGGGATTACAAGAACAACAGAATTATGCACTAAGCAGGTTAGCAAGATGAAAAGGAAGAGGAGACCATTATGGTTTTCCAAAGAGGTAGCAAAAGAAAGTGAAAGCCAAAAGATTGCATTCAGGCGATACAAAAGACACAGGCAGAAGGGATAGGGAGAAGTACCAGGAGAAGCAAAGGGAGACAGGGAGGTCAGTAAGGAACCAAAGCTCAGACAGAAGAACACATTGCAAAATCAGTGGGTAGAGGACAAAACCTTTACAGGTACATAAGTGAAAAAGAAAGACAAAGGGAGGGATAGTGAGACTGAAGGGGAGGATGGGGTTGCGTGGAGGATGACAACAGTAAAGCTGACATATTGAATAGGTATTTCTGCTCAGTCTTTACTGAGGAAGAGGAGGGTATGGGTCTGAAGGAGTACAAGGGTGAGAATGGTGCAGAAATGGACACAAGTCCCTTTACAAGAGAAAGGGTCCTGAAGGAACTGGAAGTAATAAGAGTTGATAAAGCAATGGGGCCAGATGGGGTGCACCCCAGAGTCCTTAAAGAACTAAGAGAGGTGGTGGCTGAACCACTGGCTATCCTGTTTAGCCAATCACTGGAAACAGGGGAGGTACCCAAAGACTGGAGGACAGCAGATGTAGTCCCCTTATACAAAAGCAGGAACAAAGAGGAAGCAGGGAACTATAGACCAGTCAGTCTCACCTCGGTAGTGGGGAAGATCATGGAAGCACTACTGAAGGAGAGATTGGTGGAACATCTGGTTGTCAATGGACTACAGGACCCAAGGCAGCATGGTTTCACCAGGGGGAGGTCATGTCAGACCAACCTCGTTGAATTTTTTGACTGGGTGACTAGGGAGGTGGATCAGGGGAGGGCAGTGGACATGGCCTATCTGGACTTCAGCAAGGCCTTTGACACTGTGCCACATAGAAGACTATTGCAGAAACTGGGGACTATGGGTGTGGGCAAGACAGTTGTGTGGTGGGTAGGTAACTGGCTGGGTGGCAGGACACAGAGGGTGGTGGTAAATGGCTGTCACTCCACAGAGGGAAGAGTGACCAGTGGGGTACCACAGGGATCAGTGCTGGGACCGGTCCTATTCAACATCTTCATCAGTGACATTGTGCAGGACCTAGAAGGCAGAATTTCACTGTTCGCTGATGACACAAAGCTCTGTAACAGAGTAGTCACACCAGAGGGTGTAGGCAGAATGAGAAGGGACCTGCAGAAACTTGAAGAATGGTCAGGGGTTTGGCAGTTGAAATTCAATGCAAAGAAGTGCAAGATAATGCATATGGGGCACAAAAACCCTGGCACAATATATCAGTTGGGGGTGAGGATATAGCATGCACCAAACAGGAAAGGGATCTTGGGGTTATCATCTCTGATGACCTCAAGGTAGGGAAACAGTGTGACAAGGCAGCAGGTAAAGCAAATAGGATGCTGGGATGTATAGGCAGGGTATTACCAGCAGGAAAAGGAGGTCATAATTCCGCTATACAAGACACTAGTGAGGCCCCACCTGAGTACAGTGTACAGTTCTGGAGACCATACCTACGTAAGGACATAGACAGGGTAGAGAAGGTTCAGAGGAGGGCAACAAAGATGGTGCATGGATTGCATCACAAGTCCTATGAAGACAGGTTGAAGGAACTGAACATGTACTCCCTGGAGGAGAGGAGGGAGAGAGGGGATATGATAGAGACATACAAGTATCTCACAGGGAGGAACAGGGTGCAGGAATACACTATTTTTAAGCGAAAAAGATGCACCAGGACTAGAGGGCATGGGATGAAGTTGGAGGGAGGACGATTCAGAGGAAACATGAGGAAGAATTTCTTCACAGAACAGGTGGTGGACAAGTGGAACACCCTGCCAGAGGAAGTGGTGGGGGCTGAAACAATCACGGGATTTAAGAATGCATGGGATAGACATAAAGGAATTCTGGAGGTCAGGGGTAAAGGGCAACAAACTTCTAGGAAAACTGAACTTACAAGCTCAAATGGGCAGACTGGGTGGGCCATAGGCCCTTATCTGCCGACACTGTCTATGTATCTATGCATTGCATTTAGCATGCACCTCAGTAATGTACTTTACTCCTGTTTTGTTGCCCTGCATTGCATTTAGTATGCACCTCAGTAATGTACTTTGCTCCTGTTTTGTTGCCCTGCATTGCATTTAGCATGCACACCAGTAATGTACTTTGCTCCTGTTGTGTTGCCCTGCATTGCATTTAGCATGCACCTCAGTAATGTACTTTGCTCCCTATTTTGTTGCCCTGCATTGCGTGGCATTCACTTAATGACGCATGCCTGTGATTGTACTTCAATTTATTTATTTATTTTATTTATTTATTGAATTTTGGTAACCGGGTAGGAACTCTGAGACAAGACAGTCCCTTTTTTCAAGGGTGACCTGGGAAGTGCAGTGCATTGATAGTGCATTCATTGATACAAGAAATTAGGCAAGGAGTAGTCAAACAGTAACAGAGTACATCAATTACATTCAGTTATGCAAAATAAGCAATTTAAAGCACAGTCAACAAAACCTTACGTACAGACATCATTTACAGTATTTTTTTCTCAGAGATCAGGAGATAGAGTGGAAAGTTATGCTAGGATAATCACGCAAAGAGTGAACATGGGTTAGGAGTCAACGGAAGCAGGAGCAAGGTGTGGCAGTTAGGTGAGATAACAGCGAACTTGAAATTGAGAGAGGGAGGTACAGGCCAGTATAGAAGGAGGTGGAGAGTTACAGCAAGACACAGCAGAAAAGGCAAATGATCTCTTCTCCTTATTGTATTTTCTTCCTCACCCCCTGAGCCCTTGGATACATCTGGCAATGAGTTGTTAACAGCTCGGCATGTTGTTCCTGATTAAACTTTATATATAAATAAATAAATCAACGTCATAAGAAAAGGATTCTTACCTCGGGTCCTGAATAGCCCCAAGAGAAAATGTATTCATTTATTTATTTAAAATTTGGTGAACAGGAATGGCACCCTGAGCAGAAATTCATTTTCAGATGTGCCTCAGGGGGGAGGGATCAGGAAGAGTTTCAAAAATAACAATCAGTAATAACAGTAAACATTATACTGGGTACAACTGTGCATAATGAGATAGTGTGAGGAATAAAACATTAATAAAGAAGCAGCAGATACTAACATTCAGCAATTATATCCACAAATCATTACACAAGGTACAACTGCGTATCAGACAGTGTGCCCTACTGCTATACACAACACAGTATCACAAGGTGCAATATGCGCATAATAACTGGAACGACATGTGGCTAACAGGACAGCTACTGAGGGCCACCAGAAACATATTTTCTAAATAACCATAACCAAAACTCTGGGGAGGGGGGAGAGAGAGAGAGAGAGAGAGATCGGGGCAGGAGTAAGAATGGCTGAAGGGTTTTAGGGAGAAGAGAGGAGAATGCATGAAGTGACAGTGAGATGCTGTTCCACTGTGAGATGGCAGTCTGTAGGAGAAAGAGGCCTAAAATGAACTGTAGGACAAAGGTTCTATTTTCATACATACTATATAAAGAAAATCATAGCTTAAAATTCCATTATTTGGGGGGAATATTAGGGTCTGTCCATGCAAGTTCTGACTTGTTTCCTAGTGACGGGAGTGTCTTTAAATCATTAATTTTCCAACAAGTGTCCTTTTCACTTCCTCGATGGCTCTCAGAATTCTGTCACCTGGCCATGCTGACTGTAGCGACTGGGCCCCCCGATGAACAGGTAGAGTACCTTGCTTTGTAGGGGAGTTGGTAAAGCCCTCTCGGTGGGACTGGGTCCTTGTAAGGCTGGTCAGGTATTGGTGTAGGCTACATTATATGCCTGTTTTTTAAGCACTGTCCCTTTACTGCTGTGTTTCATTTCTTTGAACACTTTTGACTCTGTCTTTTTGAAGCTTATGAAATAAAATACTTTGAGAATTAATTTTAAAAGGCACAGTATTTTTGCTAATTTAATTGATACTCCCTTCTTGGTACTCTGACTGTAGAGACCATATGAAATGCAAGCATGCCATCATTTTGTTCTGTTTGTCCTTAGTGCTGTGGTGGGTAGAAAGCTTATTTCTTTTAAAGGGCTGCTTAAAAGCCCTGGTGCACAACAACTGTGACACATTTAGCTGTTCTTGTTGGACTACCACCAACAGTATTTGCACCCCTTCCCCAAATCTACAATCCCATAATGACTTGCCATTCTTGTCTCTCAGAGCACCGTGCTGTTGCTGGATACACTCTACAATGTGGCTCACGGTGAAAATCACTTATCAGTGCTGCTAGGTCCTTCAAACTGCCTCCTAAACCAATCCCCTTTTACTTTTCATTTCCTTTAGCTACAGGATTTCTTTTTGAAGTTCTCAGTAATGACCTTTTGCAGTGGAGTTCCATAAAAGATTTGTCTCAGATTTTCTACCTTTCCACAAATCAAAGATCACGTGCAAAAACCTCAGCTGGGTTGTGGTGTCCCTTTCCCCCCTTGAATCCTTGGTTTTGCTGTACAGATTATAAGACAATTCTAATTCATCATCTGCAGGCGTATTAGAAGCGGTAGCAATCTGGCTGCTGCTGTGTTAGCTAAGAGAGATGCGTCTGATGTTTTTAGGTCTCTTTACGGTAGGGAATGAATACAAGGAAGAGAGGAAAGAGGAAGTGCAAAAAAAGAGTAACGGCAAATGTGAGAAAGGTGGAGGAATACCAAAGCAGATAGCTACCCTAATCTGCCACTCAGATTATATCAGTCTTGGTGCATCTGGTCTAGGTCACATGTTCTAGTCCCACATAAGGGGATGTGGGTTCACACACCCAGTTCTGACTATGCAGTGATGGGGAGGGGGTAGGTTTCAGAATGGTTTCTGTGGTCCCTCCTGTCCACCCCTAGTGTTTGTTCAGATGGAGGTTACATAAGGCGCTTTTTGAACAGAGAGAATTTACCCCAGTGTCCACACCAACATTTTTTTGAATAAAGTAGTTTCTACTAATACCATTGCCCATAGCTGTGAGGCACTAAAGAAGGTTGCAATGCAATCATCCATGACTGCATATGAGATGGTGCTGGAGAACATTCTAACACTGTTGTCCACAACTGCGTGCAGGATGCTGCTTAAGGATTCTAATGGCATTGCCCACCACTGTTTGCAGGACAGTGTTTGTGAAGGTTCTAAAGCCATTGTCCATGTCTGAGTGTGGGATGGTGCTGGGAAAGGTTCTAATATGATTGTCCATGTCTGTGTGTGTGATGGTGCTGGAGAAGGTTCAAATGCAGTTGCCCATGGCTGTGTGTGGGATGGTGCTGGAGGTGGGTTTAATGCAGTCATAAATGGCTATGTGTAGGAGAAGGTTCTAAACGGACCGATTCTTTCAGTGACAGTTTCCTCCAGGGCTTCTCTACCTCCAAGGCAGCGCTGCCTTTGAGTCAGATATTATGGATAGGGCTGCCTCATAGTCAGGGCTTTAGCCTCTACAACTAAAGAGCTGAGCTTCACCGCCGTGCCAGCTTGGTGGTGGAGTGGAAAGGTCTACAGCCTGATAAACAAGAGATTGTGATTTTGAATCCAGATGCAATCCCCTTGGGTTTCTTTTGTCAGAATTTCACTACTGTGGTGATTCATGGTGGCATGTTGTTAGAATAGTAAATATATAGGACAAGGGACTTAAATGTGAGAAAGAATAAGTGCAACAGTAAAGTGCTGTCTCAGAGGCAGGGCTGCCCTGGAGGCAACTTTCATTGAAATAATCTGTCTCTTGTGTTTCTAACACAATTGTCTATGGCTGTATGTGGGATGATGCTAGTTAGCGTTCTAATATGACTGTCCATGGTGGTGTGTTGGATGGTGCTGGAGAAATTATCAATATTATTGCCCACAGATGTGTGCGGGATGTTGCTGGAGAATGTTCTAATTTCTCTGTCCAAAGCTGTATGTAGGATGTTTCTGGAGAATGTTCTAATGCCACAGTCCACAGCTGTGTGAGGGATGTTGCTGGAGAATGTTCTAATGCCTCTGTCCACAGCTGTGTGTGGCATGTTTCTGGAGAATGTTCTAATGCCTCTGTCCACAGCTATGTGTGGGATGTTGCTGGAGAATGTTCTAATGCCACTGTCCACAGCTGTGTGCAGTATGTTTCTGGAGAATGTTCTAAGGTCACTGTCTTCAGCTGTGTGCAGGATGTTTCTGGAGAATGTTCTAATGCCACTGTCCACAGCTGTGTGAGGGATGTTGCTGGAGAATGTTCTAATGCCACAGCCCACAGCTATGTATGGGATGTTTCTGGAGAATGTTCTAATGCCACTGTCCACAGCTGTGTGCAGTATGTTTCTGGAGAATGTTCTAATGTCACTGTCTTCAGCTGTGTGCAGGATGTTTCTGGAGAATGTTCTAATGCCACTGTCCACAGCTGTGTGAGGGATGTTGCTGGAGAATGTTCTAATGCCACTGTCCACAGCAGTGTGCGGGATGTTGCTGGAGAATGTTCCAATGCCACTGTCCATGGCTGTGTATGGGATGTTGCTGGAGAATGTTCTAATGCCACGATCCATGGCTGTGTGCAGGATGTTGCAGGAGAATGTTCTAATGCCACTGTTCACAGCTACGTGTGGAATGTTGCTGGTGAATGTTCTAATGCCACTGTCTACAGCTGTGTGCGGGATGTTGCTGGAGAATGTTCCAATGCCACTGTCCACAGCTGTGTATGAGATGATGCTGGAGAATGTTCTAATAGGATGGTCTATTACTCTGTGTGGGATGGTGCTGGGGAAGACTCCAGTACGACTGCCCACGGCTGTGTAGGATGGTGCTGGGAAGACTCCAGTACGACTGTCCATGGCTGTGTGGGGATGGAGCTGGTAAGGGTTCCAATATGATTGTCCACAGCTTTGTTCAGGATGGTGCTGCAGACATTTTTAATGTAATTGTCCATAGCTTGTTGTAGGAAGGTTCTGGAGAAGGTTCCAACATGATCGTCCATGGCATGGGTTGGATGGCACTGGAGAAGGTTCTACGGTTCTAATATTACCATCCCTGTCTGTGTGTGGGATGGTGCTGCAGAAGGCTTCAATATGATTGTCCACATGCGTGTGTGGCACAGTGCTGGGGAAAGTTCTAATATACTTGTCCATGGCTGTAAGTGGGATGGTCCCAGAGAAGGTTACGTTGCAACTGCCCCCAGCTGTGCCAGGGATATTGATGGAGAAGAGTCCACTGCAGTTGTCCTCTGTAGTATGCTTGTCCATCAGGAAACTCCAGTGTAGGATTCCAGGGCATGCACGTAGTTTGTGGTCTCCTTGGTGGCAGCACAACCTGCGTCTTACACCCCATGGACAGCCCACACCTTCCACACATTTCTTTATTTGAAACACATTTCCACAAGTTAGGAAACAGAGCCCTGGAATTCTCTTTCCAGGTGCAAGTGGTGGGGGATGGGGAGTGCATGCAACATGCAGTTATTACAGCATACAAAACGAGTAGTAAATAACACAGTCCAAGGCTTAGAGTAACAGAATCTACAAGATTTAAAAGTTACAATAATATCTTCAGATGCCAGAAGCAGCAAAGGAATATAAAATCCATAAGCAAAACCAACAGTATGAGGAATCGGCATGACATAACCTGGACAACCAGTGCAGTCCGAGATCAGGATAAGCAGCGTTTAGCACATTCCAGTGGCAGGTGGGACTCGTGGGAGAGGGCAGCTGTGGCAGGACTGAGGAGCCCTATAATACTCCTTGAGTCAGGCCTTGGCAGACCAAAAGCTGGGGCAAAGTGTACTGCATGACATGAACAAGCTAAACCCTCTGCACTCAGTTTACTTAACGTTGAGCCATTACCCCAGGGCAAACCTCACATTTACTGGTATGGGTGAAATCTGTAACGCCAGAAGTAGAATGGCCAGAACCAGTAAAAAAAAACAAAAAGCTTGGCAGAAGACTCCAGGAGAAAGGACTGCTGTGTGACTGAACTTCTCTGCTGGGACTAAAGTAGAAGAACTTTTGTATTTAGACCTTTAATTTAGGGTAAAAAAACTAACATACAAAGCAAAACAAAAAAAAGTGTGTGTTTGGGTTAACTGAACTGAATGGGTAACTGAAAAGTCATCTAGGTGTAAATCTCAGGTGACTGAAAGGACTTAACTGTTGTGAGGTTTAAATTACTTGCAGAAAGATCTGGTAAGTAGGGGGAGTGGCTTAGCTAGAAGGAAGCTACATTTAAAGACTGCCTTAGAAAGATTCTGCTAATAGCTTGGCAGAAGACTCCAGGAGAAAGGACTGCTGTGTGACTGAACTTCTCTACTGGGACTATATTGCCCTCCTTCCTTCCCTCCCTCCACCCAAAGCTAGTTCTATTTTTATAGGCACAGGATTTGACTGACAACAGGAACTTCCTGTTTAGGGGCAGGAAGTGAGTGATCACAGAACCACCAAGGACCCACCATCCTAGAAGGGCAAGAGTAGCTCTCCGGACCCTCTAGTTGCTGGAGGTCTGCCTCTGAACAAGTAAGCGGTCTACTGAGAAATATAGGATATTCTTGTCTCAGAACAGGACAATCAGGAGCTTAAAGGGCACACAGGCAGAAAGTAAGGAGAGAGAGAAAAAACAGAGGAAAGAGTAAGGATTGCAAACAGTTAAGGGGCCAGAAATAAGACATGATTGAGTGGTGCAGTGCAGTGGCTGTGGAGCAGCAGTCTTCCGGGAGATGTTCTGGAGGATGCGGTGTTGTCCCATCTGCAGGCACCCTCTGGGCTGAGGGAGGAGGTTGCTGATCTCCAGGCTGAGTTGGCCAGGATTTGTGGGACCTCCTTCCATCCAGGGACCACCAGTGCCACTGCTGCTGCCTCAGAGGTTGCCAAGAAAGAGGAGCGGCTGGACCACAGTGGGCTCAGGGAGGGTGAGGTGGTGGAACAGAGGCACATCCTCCAGTTGTACTCTCCACACCCATGCCATTCTGGCAAAGTGTGGTTCCTCCATGGAGGCACCTACAGTGGAGACCAAGGAGGATGTTGGAACCTCCACAAAGGAGACCCACAGGAGGGTGGCAGGGGACCCTGCAGGAAGGAAACAACCCTGGTGGGGACTCCATTGTTAGGAAGGTAGAACTGGGCAAGGAAGGGGAGAGAGAGGTAGGTCTGCCTGGCGCCATGGCTTGAGGGACAGGGAGCGAATCCTCAGGATTGCCGGAGCAGCCACACAGGAGGGAGCTGGATGTCATTGTCCACTTTAGGACAAATGACCTGGCTAAGAAAGGGATTAGAGAAGCAGGAAGAGTTTGTGGAATTGGGAGGGGCCTTAGTCAAGCAGCACGCACGGTAACCTTTCTCGGAGGTGCTACCCATCTATGGCATAGGAGAGGCTAGGTGTTCTGTACCATGGGATTCAATCAGTGGTTGAAAAACTGGTGTGGAGCTCAGGGATTTGGCTTCATTGGGGACTGGTTGTCCACCTGGAGTGATGCAAGCCTATACTGGCATGATGGGCTGCATCTGTCCGGGAGGGGAACCAGGATCCTAGGTGATAGGTTTAAATGCTTCATTGGCAAGCTTTTAAACTAGCCAAGGGGGGAGGCACTGGAAAGGAGCAGGAAAATCCTAGCACCCCCCAAACAATCACGGTAGTAAGTGTGGCAAACACCAACATGGAGGTGTCGATAGGGAGAAGGGCAGGGGTAAATGGAGAAGATGACAAAGGCAAGAAGGACAGAGATGGGGCAAAAGGGGGTAAGGCCATCAGAAATGGAGGGTAATGAGTACCAATGCCTCTAGTCTGGGCAACAAGCTCCCTGAGCTGGTGGCCTTAATGGAAGAGGGATGCCTGGATATCGTAGCAGTCACAGAAACATGGTACACAGAGAACCATGACTGGGATGTTAACATACCAGGGTACATAACCTACAGGAGAGACAGGCAGGGGAGAAGAGGGGAGGAGTAGCTTCTTGTAAAGGAAGGGATAAAAGCAACTGAACAAAAGAGTAAACAGGGAGGAGAGGAGGCACTGTGGGTCACCTTGAGACTGGAAAGGGCACCACAATCCGCACAGGGTTGTGTACAGACCCCCATGTCAGGGGAAGGAATGGACAAGGATATGATGGAAGGCATTCTTAGAATGGCAGAGAAAGGAGATACTGTTGATGGGAGACCTGAATATGCCAGATGTTAACTGGAGCACATTTGCTTCAGCGACATCCAAGAGCAGGGCCATTCTTGACGCCCTACAGGTGGCAGGCATTAGACAGCTAGTTTCGAACCCACTGTGAGGGAGCAATCTTAGACCTCAGATCTCAAACGGGCAGTGAGAGGATCTCCGATCTAGAAGTGGGTTACCATCTGGGAGAAGTGACCATCAAACAGTGTGGTTCACGTTAAACTCAGCTACAGAGTCAAGCATACAAAAGTGAGGGTACTGGACTTTAGGAGGGCTGACTTGGCAAGATGGGAGAGTGCTCACAAAAGCACTAGCAAACAGGCTAGAAGGAGGTGTGGAGCAACAATGGGGAATTATCAAAACTGCTATCACAGAGGCAACAAGCCTTTGTGTGAAGCAAATAAACAAATCAAAACAAAAGAAAAGCCACTATGGTTCTCAAGAGAGGTGGCTGTGAAAGTCAGGAAGAAAAGATAGCATTCCAGAAGTATAAGGAAACACAGAAGGTGCAGGACAGAGAGCTGTACCAGTTAAGGCAGAAAGAAGCAGGGAGGGAAGTCAGAATAGCAAAGGCCCAAACTGAGGAAAAGATAGCCAACTCAGTTAAGAAGGGTGATAAACCTTTTATAGGTACATCAACAAGCGAGAAAGACAAAGGAGGGATAGTGAGGCTGAATAGAATAAACGTAGGTGGGCAGAGGGGACAGTGAAAAGCAGGAATACTGAATGAATATTTCTGCTCAGTAGTCACAAAAGAGGAGGGGAAGTGCCTAATCCAATTAACAGAAGCACTCTTGATAGGGGGTCGATCCCAGTCCTTTCACAGAAGAAAGGGTTCTGCAAGAACTCCTAAAACTGAAGGTGGACAAAGCAATGGGTCCTGATGGAATTCACCCAGAATTCTAAAAGAATTAAGGAAGGAACTAGTGAAACCACTGGCTACTCTTTTAATAAATCATGGGAGGATGGTGGTACCGAGACTGGAGGAAGGCGGATGTGATTCCCTTCACAAAAGTGGGACCAAGACAGAGGCAGGAAACTACAGACCTGTCAGTCTGACCTCTGTGGTAGGGAAAGTGATGGAGTCACTTCGAAGGAAAGAATAGTTGAGTACCTAGAGGTCAGTGGAGCACAGGATCCAAGGCAGCATGGGTTCACAGCGGAAGGTCATGTCAGATGAATCTAATAGATTTCTTTGACTGGGTGACCAAAGTAGTAGACCAGGGAGGGGCTGTGGACATGGCCTACCTAGACTTTAGCAAGGCATTTGACACAGTCCCACACAAAAGATTATTAGTCAAATTAACCAGCCTGGGAGTGGGTCCCAGGGTGGTAGCCTGGGTAAAACATTGGTTGGACAACAGGACACAGAAGGTAATTGTAAATGGAGTCCACTCTGAAGAAAGGGCGGTTACTAGTGGGCTACCGCAGGGTTCAGTATTGGGTCCAGTCCTTTTTAATGTCTTCATCAGTGGCATTGCAGAGGGACTGGAAGGAAAAGTATGCCTTTTGCAGATGACACAAAGATCTGCAACAGGGTTGATACACAAGGAGGCGGGAAAGGATGAAAAGGGACTTGGCAAGGTTGGAGGAATGGTCTGACGATGCAGCTAGGATTCAATGCAAAAAGTGCAAATAATGCACCTGGGAAACAAGAACCCAGGGAAGAATACACAATGGGTGGGAGGTAGTACAACAACAAAAGAGGAAAGGGACCTGGGGTAATCATATCAGATGACCTTAAGGTTAGCAAGCAATGTGAGAAGGCAGTAGGGAGGGCCGGGGTATACTGGAATGTATAGGAGAGGCATCAGCAGCAGAAAACAGGAAGTTGTTATCCTCTGTACAGACAGTTGGTGAGACCCCATCTGGAATACTGTGCCCAGTTCTGGAGACCCCATCTCCGCAAGGACATAGACAGGATAGAGGCAGTCCAGAGGAGGGCAACTAAATGGTGCAGGGTCTGCAAGAGAAGCCAGATGAGGAGAGACTAAAGGAGCTTAATATGTATACCCTTGAGGAAAGAAGGAGAGGGGGACATGATAGAAACTTTCAAGTACCTCAAGGGAATCAACAAAGTCCAAGAGGGTAGCATCTTTCAGAAAAGAGACTTGCAAGAACAAGGGGACACAATTTAAAGATAGAAGGAGGGCAGTTCAGGGGCAATGTGAGGAAGTATTATTTCACAGAGAGGTAGTGGATGCATGGAACAGCCTTCCTGAGGAAGTTGTGGAGTCTAAAACTGTGGGAGAATTCAAGAATGCATGGGACAGACATAAGGCAATTCTTGTGGGGGGCAGGAAGATATAGGCTGTTGGTTAAGTAGGATCTGCGGCCTATCCTGTAGGTAGGGAAATGGGCAGACTAGATGGGCCTAGCGGTCCTTATCTGCCGTCAAAGTCTATGTTTCTATGTTTCTAAAAAGATGTTTCAGCTGGAACCTGTGCAATTTGTACTATTTTTTTCCATCCAGTCATTACGAATTTTACCTGTTCTGGTCATTCAAGAATAAACATTTCCTTGCTGTCATTAGTGTGCGGTGTGGGAGTGCCACGCTTTTGGGCTTTTCTTCATTAATGATCCTAATTTTGATGGTGCATGGTTGGGTGGTTTAGTGGCTCATGAACAGGCTTGGGAACCAGGAGGCCCAGGTTCAAATCCCACTATAGCGATACTTAGATACATAGATACATAGACAGTGTCGGCAGATAAGGGCCTATGGCCCACCTAGTCTGCCCATTTGAGCTTGTAAGTTCAGTTTGTTTTCCTAGAAGTCTATTTCCCCTTACCCCTGACCTCCAATTCCTTTATGTCTATCCCATGCATTCTTAAATCCCGTGATTGTTTCAGCCCCACCACTTCCTCTGGCTGGGTGTTCCACTTGTCCACCACCCGCTCTGTGAAGAAATTCTTTCTATGTTTCCTCTGAATCGTCCCTCCTCCAACTTCATCCCATGCCTCTAGTCCTGAAACATCTTTTCGCTTAAAATAGTGTTTTCCTGCACCCTGTTACTCCCTGTAAGATACTTGTATGTCTCTATCATATCCCCTCTCCTCCTCTCTCCAGGGAGTACATGTTCAGTTCCTTCAACCTGTCTTCATAGGACTTGTGATGCAACCCATGCACCATCTTTGTTGTCCTCCTCTGAACCTTCTCTACCCTGTCTATGTCCTTACGTAGGTATGGTCTCCAGAACTGTACACTGTACTCCAGGTGGGGCCTCACTAGTGTCTTGTATAGCGGAATTATGACCTCCTTTTCCTGCTGGTGATGCCCTGCCTATACATCCCAGCATCCTATTTGCTTTACCTGATGCCTTGTCACACTGTTTCTACCTTGAGGTTATCAGAGATGACAACCCCAAGATCCCTTTCCTGCTTGGTGCATGCTATATCCTCACCCCCAACTGATATATTGTGCCAGGGTTTTTGTGCCCCATATGCATTATCTTGCACTTTGCATTGAATTTCAACTGCCAAACCCTTGACCATTCTTCAAGTTTCTGCAGGTCCTTTTCATTCTGTCTACACCCTCTGGTGTGTCTACTCTGTTACAGAGCTTTGTGTCATCAGCTAACAGTGAAATTCTGCCTTCTATATCCTGTGCAATGTCACTGATGAAGATGTTGAATAGGACCGGTCCCAGCACTGATCCCTGTGAGAATTCACTGGTCACTCTTCCTCTGTGGAGTGACAGCCATTTACCACCACCCTCTGTGTCCTGCCACCCAGCCAGTTACCTACCCACCACACTACTGTCCTGCCCACACCCATAGTCCCCAGTTTGTGTAATAGTCTTCATGGCACAGTGTCAAAGGCCTTGCTGAAGTCCAGATAGGCCATGTCCACTGCCCTCCCTGATCCACCTCCCTAGTCACCCAGTCAAAAATTCAACGAGGTTGGTCTGACATGACCTCCCTGGTGAAACCATGCTGCCTTGGGTCCTGCAGTCCATTGACAACCAGATGTTCCACCAATCTCTCCTTCAGTAGTGCTTCCATGATCTTTCCCACTACCGAGGTGAGGCTGACTGGTCTGTAGTTCCCTGCTTCCTCTTTGTTCCCACTTTGTATAGGGGACTACATCTGCTGTCCTCCAGTCTTTGGGTACCTCCCTGTTTCCAGTGATTGGCTGAACAGGATAGCCAGAGGTTCAGCCACCATCCTCTTAGTTCTTATGGACCCTGGGTGCACCCCATCTGGCCCCATTGCTTTATCAGCTCTTATTACTTCCAGTTCCTTCAGGACCTTTCTCGTAAAGGGACTTGTGTCCATTTCTGCACCATTCTCACCCCTGTACTCCTTCAGACCCATTACCCCTCTTCCTTAGTAAAGACTGAGCAGAAATACCTATTCAATATGTCAGCTTTACTGTTGTCATCCTCCACGCTGCCCCATCCTCCCCTTCAGTCTCACTATCCCTCCCTTTGTCCTTCTTTTTTCACTTATGTACCTGTAAAGGTTTTGTCCCTTTAACCACTGATTTTGCAATGTGTTCTTCTGTCTGAGCTTTGGCTTCCTTACTGACTTCCCTGCCTCCCTTTGTTTCTCCTGGTACTTCTCCCTATCCCTTCTGCCTGTGTCTTTTGTATTGCCTGAATGCAGTCTTTTGGCTTTCACTTCTTTGCTACCTCTTTGGAAAACCATAATGGTCTCCTCTTTCTTTTCCTCTTGTTAACCTGTTAATGCATAATTCTGTTGTTCTTATAATCCCCATTTTAAATACTGCCCACTGTTCCTCAATCCCTGATTCCTGTCCCATTCCCTTAATGCCTCTTTCAAGCATCTCCCATTTTCCCAAAGTCTGCCCCCTAAAATCCAGGATACGTGTTTTTGTGTGGTTTGGTTCTGCTCTTTCTGTGATTTCAAACCACAATGACTGGTGGTCACTGTTACCCAGGTGCTCCCCCACTGTTACCCCCATCACACTGTCCCTGTTTGTGAGCACAAGGTCCAGTATTGCCTTCTGCCGAGTTGGTTCCATGACCAGTTGCTTGAGGAAGGCACCCTGAAGGGAGTCCAGGCTAAATCTGCTCCTAGTTGATGTGCTGCTGCTGGGATGCTCCAGTCCACGCCTGGTATATTGAAGTCTCCAACTAGTACTACCTCACTCCTTGTCTGCCATCCTTTGGATGGCTAGCATCAGCTCCCTATCTGTTTCTTCCTCCTGGGCTGGTGGTCTATAGACCACACTGTGCGGATGGCTGGCCCCATTTTCCTTTCCAGCTTAACCCACAGTATCTCTCCCCATTTTGTTCTCCTGGATCTGTGTGGCCTTATGTCATTTTTCACATACAGTGCCACCCTCCTCCCTTCCTGCCTGCTCTGTCTCTTCTGAATATGTTGTAGCCAGGTATGGCCATCTCCCAGTCATGGTTATCATTACACCAGGTTTCAGTGATGGCCACAATGTCCAGGTCTGACTGTACCATGACAGCCTCCAGATCTTCCATCTTGTTGCTAAGGCTCCTGGCATTTGCACACATGGCTTTCCATGATTTTACCTCCCTAGACTGCTTCACTGTTCTACTCCAGCCCCTTCCTTGGTTGTCATTTATCCCTGGTTCTCCTTGCTGTCTGCCCTTCTGCTGAATTTTGCCCCTTTTCTGCTTATCCACCTTTTGGACACTAATCTCCAACTTTTTGCACTGCTTTGCAGAGATAGCCACTCCTCTGGTTCACTGGTTCCATTACTAGCTGTGGGGGTGAGCAAGTAGGTACCATCCTTGCTGGCCTGCCACCCCTTTGCTAGTTTAAATGCTTGTCAATGTAGCATTTAAACTTATCATTGAGTGCTTGATTCCTCCAGGATGGATGCAGGCCGTCAGGCTTGAACAAACCTCCATCCCTCCAGATGGGTCCCCAGTCACCAATGAATCCAAACCCTTCCTCACAGCACCAGTTCTTCAACCATGAGTTAAAGTTCCTGGTGCACGCACTCCTATGCTCTCCCTTGCTTGCTGTGTGACCCCGAGTAAGTCACTTAACCTCCCAGGTTTTCGTTCCTTTATCCCAGCTGTAAAAACAAGTAAAATAAGGACAATATTGAAAATGAGGAACTGCGCTTCAGGTGGGCTGTCCAAGAAAAATCTCACAGATTACCAGTGATTGTGAGATCTCTGACTGGATAGCACAACAATGGTGGATGACACGCTCAGCCAGGAGCGCTAAACAGACAGTTTTGGGGAGTTTGTTCATGCCACAATTCATTGCCTGACACAAATGAAAAGACATCCCTGTGGTGGAATTAGGGGAATTGACAGAGCAGATGGTACCCCCCAAGCCTGCTGGGGCCAACCCTGTCCCTCACCAAATCTGGTCCCAACCATGCAACAGAGTAGGTCGAGTAGAGTTGGGGGGGGGGGAGTGGGAAGGAAGACTATGAAAGCTTGAAGAATACTGGCAGAGTCCCTTGGAGGGAAACGTATGGTTTACCCTGCATCAGATATGACGTGTGAGTGACTAATGAAGGTGAAAACAGAAGGGGGAGGGGAAGCATTACATACGAACATAAGAAACTGCCAGCAGATACAGGCCTTTTGGTCTCTCTAGTCTGCTTGAGTGTGCAACACTTCAGTTCATTAGACTGCAGTTGCCCCCCTCCCTCATATGCCTTCCCCCCATTTCCCGCCCCCTCCCGGTTTGTACCCTCCCTTGAATCTGTCTCACCCCTCTTGAACCCCCAACACTTTGCAGCAATACGACTTCCTCTGGCAGAGCATTCCACCCTGCCACCGCCCTTTCTGTGAAATAACGCCTCCTCAGTTCCCTCTTGAACCTGCCTCCTTCCGAATTCATAGAGTGTCTACTGGTTTCCCTTCCGCCCTTCAGACTGAACATACACCCGGTGTCTGCTCTGTTCAAACCCTTCAGGTACTTGAAGGTCTCAATCATATCTCCTCTCTCCTCCTTTCCTCCAGGCTATACATATTGAGCTCTCTCAGTCTTTCCTCATATGGTCTGTCCCCCAACTGCAGGATCATTTTTGTTGCCCTGCACTGTACCCCCTCCAGTAGTTTGATGTCCCTTTTCAAGTAGGGGTGCCAGAACTGCACACAGTACTCTAGGTGCAGTCTCACCAGGGATCTGTACAGGGACAAGATGACCTCCCCACTCCTAGAAGTAATCCCCCTTGCTATGCACCCTAGCATCCTGGTTGCCTTTACTGCTGCCTTCCTGCACTGCACAGAGTGATTCATCTCCCCGGTTACCAGCACTCCCAGATCCTTCTCCTCCTTGGATTTTGTTAATGGGAAACCCTCCAGCCAGTAATTGTGTCCTGGGTTCTTGCCTCCTAAATGCATCACGTTGCACTTCTTGGCATTGAAACCAAACTGCTAAGTGTGAGACCATTCCTCCAGTTTTACCAAATCCACCTGAAGTACTTTTGCTCCCTCCTTTATCTACCTCAGCACAAATCTTTGTGTTTTCTGCAAAGATACTGATCTTGCTCTTAATCCCTACTGCAATGTCTGCTATGAAACTGCTAAACAGAACCGGTCCCAGCACTGAGCCCTGTGGTACACCACTTGTTACTGCCCTGGGTTCAGATGTCTCCCCCTTCACTACTACCTTCTGCTGTCTACCCTGCAGCCAGTTCTCAACCCATCTGATCAATTTCCTCCATGCTCCCAGACTCCTCAACTTGCAGGTTAGCCTACCGTGTGGCACTGAGTCAAAGGCCTTGCTGAAATCCAGGCAGAGAACATGAATTGCATGTCCCCGTCCAGTGCCCTCGTAACCCAGTCAAAAAATCAACCAAGTTCATCTGGCAGGATCTGCTCGAGACAAACCCATGCTGCCTGCTGTCCTGGAGATTGTGTCCAGCCTGTCTCCCTTTCCTCTGCTTATGATGCCCATATGCCTATCTGATGCTTTCTTGAACCTCCCCAGTGTTTTTGCCCCCACCACCTCTTCTGCCAGGCTGTTTCAGGCATCCTCCACCCTTTCTGTGAAGAAGTCTTTTCTCACATCCCTCCTAACCTCCCCCCCAACTTCATTGTGTGCCCCCATGTTCTGTTGCTTTTCATTCTCTGAAAGAGACTTCTCATCTGCACCTTGTTCACCTGTGACATACTTGTAGGTCCAGTTTAGAACTCTGTGCTATAGTTGTATGTCCTTGTTAATCTCCTGTTGCTACAATACATCTAAGTTTGACTATGAAACCCTGTAGCTGAGTGGGGCATAAACTACCTCATACAGCTTTAAAAAAGTATCGACTAACATACTGCAGACCAGAAACACCCACTGGAATTATTTAAAGGCCAGTAAAAATTGAACAAGTAAATGAGAAATACCCACTGGAATTATCTAAAGGCCAGAAAAGATTGAACAATAACACAGTGCTTAAAAAAACAAACAGCTCCTACTAGGAAAAGCGACTTACAGGCTCAGCGGAGTTCTCCATTCAAAGCTGACAGCCTTCAAATGTTGCAATATAATACAGAGATTATCACTGGGAATTTTTTAGATGCAACTCAACGAGTTGTCAAAATCCCTGTCCATAAAAATAAAGAAATGGAGATTACTTCTCCACAACGGAGGTCTTGATTTCAGAAGTGATGCTGCACACTGTTTTTGCTGACCCCACTCCTCCAGGCAAGAGAGAAAAAATGCATACAGTTATCTTGCCAACACTTATTCTGATAGTTATAATTTTCAGGCCTATAAATGTTATCTCAGTTGCTTTGGTGGTTGCTTTGAACAAATTCTAATTTGCACAGAAAACCTTTTCCTTGTGGCATAGTATGGTACCTGTCAGTCACGCAGGTGGCACAAAACAAAGTAACTCTAGTGCAAGGAGAAAGATGCTCCCCGAAAATGGTGCACAAAATGAGGCCATTGGACCACACTGCACTTAATAGTGGTTATTTACTAGTGTAAAGCATTGTATACCATAACATAGGACACTATTCACCTACAGGAAAACAACACATTTCACCAGTCCAGCAAAAAACACTGTACAAGTGGAAGTCCCAAATCCCCCTTCTGAAAGCCAATGTAAAGGGACGCTGTCAACCCGTTTTGCATCATATTATTTCTAGTTGATAATCCATTTTTGTTAGGATTGCTTACCTTTTCTAAAATGCATTGATGTTGCTGGTTGTTTTATCTGCATCTTTCCTTAGTAGAACTAAACTGCATGCTATTGTTGTAATTAATACCCAACCTTGTTTTGCTTCAAATCCTTAATCTACTCTTATTGCATATTTTCTGAATATTAGAAACACCCCCAAATAGTGAAGCCACTCATAATGCAATAGTCTCTTCTCCTCCCACTGCATTAAGAGTGGGTAGACTGTACTGAGGTGTTCCCAAGTTTAGACACAGAGACTTGCCAGTGTAAATGATGCTTTTGCATAATGTGCCTGAAATGCGTTGTATGAAATGCATTGTATATTAATTTGTGGTATTCTGAATTGCAGTTCTGTTTGCATACTATTGTATGATGTATATTTTTACTGTAAATGTTTGTCCACTATGTTACACCTGCTCACCCATGGAAACGGGCTTGATGCTCATGGATTCACCAGGTTTTAAATAACCAAACCAAACCAAAAGACGCAGTAGGAATTGATTAAGGACTGTAAACAAAACAAGATGTTGTGTGGCAACAGCAGTATGGTGGGCAGTCCGTTTTTTCACTGTTTATAAAGGAAAAAAGAATCCAAATCAAACTACCAGCTACATCAACACTCTCTACATAATGCAATCAATCTTAAAATGTATTTTTTAAATTAGAGATGCTTTGAGGCCTGAGGGGGTTGAGGATATGTCCCTGTAATTGTAACTAGAGATTTAATTGTGAGAAATGTCTAAAGCAAAAGTTAAAGTTGAGTTTACCCACCTGCCAGAGACAATGTCCAGCACAGCCAGTGCTAGAAAAATCCTGTTATTTTTGTTCTCCCACATTGTATTTATTTTATCATTTTTGGCCAGGAAAGAAGCACTAAGCCAAGGCTTGCTTCCAGGTGCATTCTGGCAGCACAGGGAAGTTAAGGAACTTGCTTATGGCCCCAGAGAAGCAAGCGGTGGCTGTGGAATTGAAACCTAGTTCTCCATAATTGCAGCTTAGCGCCCTTAACCACTATGCTGTACTTCATCCTGCTTTGATTTGGTATTTTCCCTGTAACTCTGGGGCAGGTGTTCCATGTTTTTCCTGTAGATTACATGAACTCTTTTAGCAGGTGAAAAGCTCATGTATAACCAATGCAAGTCTCTGGGAAGTATTTCTCTGTAGGTAGCTTAAATTATCTGTAAAATACAGGAATCCATGTAGATCTGGGATCCCTGCTATTCAGATGCTGTCTTCTGACTCTTCTTCACTCCAGCACTCAAACTCTGCCTGTCTTTGCTACCCATTTGCCTGCCACTTTCTACGTGGACAACTGAAATATGTTGCCACCATACTGGATCATGAGGCAAGCACGGACCTGTTCTCAAACGCCATCTAATTGTTTACATTGTGCTCTTCTGTCGAAGTATAAGTTGAGAAAGAGTCTTGTTTGCCATTCTGCTACTGAGATTGGGGACATACTCCACACTGCTTGCAGAATAATATCTCGGGTCGCTATATTATCGATAATCATAATTACCATTCTGGTATAGTGTTCCACAGTTTTGAATGTGGGCTAACCCGGTAGCCTGTGTAATTACTGGCTCTATATCTAAATGCAGTGTTTTAGTGAGCTAAAGCCACAAAAAGCTTTTAAAATCATTGCCGTCTACTTGCTTGGAGAGACCAACAATCCTCATATTTGGAACTCATAGCTGGTTCTCAATAGTCTTTAGTGGTTATTTCAAAGCAGCATTTTCTTAAATAAATGGTGTCATTGAGGAAAGGGTTTTCGTGGCACAAGTGTCAGCCTCCTCAGCCTTGCCTTGAATCCATTCATTCTGGTTGAATGTGTTTAGAGTTGAAGAAGAATTGATTCCATAGTCTGGTCTGTGGCCCTCACTGCTTAAGTATGTATGTTAATACCACCACCAAGACCATTCTTACAGTTGAAAGAGTGGTACAGTTGTAAGAGTGATCTCACACCCATTCTTGAGGTATGAGACTCATGAGCCAAAGGTGAGTAGTTCTGATAGCCTAAGGACGTAATTGAGACCACTCACTAGAGCAAGAGGTCTAGGGAGAGGTTGTTTTTTATTACATATGTGGGAGGAGCTATTCCACCAAACTTAACCTAGGGCTAAGCCTCCCAAACAACAAAGACACAAGAAATTACATGAACATAAACATATTAGAAGCAGTTGTGCTTGTTTTTGATCATTTTCTTTTTGAGTTATCAATTTTCTCCCCTACTGTGCCCCGGATCCACCTCTCCTTCAGGCAGCCAGGTCACTGACACTCCTCCATTTAGCCCCCTCAAGCCCTCGCCTCGTATTGCAGCCAACCCCTGAGGTAACTCGGCATTACCCTCTCACCGAGTGGGTCCCTTTCCTCCGATGGGGAAGGCACCAGTGGGGGCGGCCCAGCACACTATATTTTTACTTCAGCCTTGGGGCTCTGCTGAGGCGGACTAGCCTGCAGGAAGCCTGGAGGGTGCCAGTAGACCAGATGCCATCATCCGGCCAATCTGGAGCGGTTTTTCCCCTTTTTTGGCACTTCCTGCATTGCAACACTTTCTGCAGTGCTCCTGGTCTCCACCAGGGGCTGCTGCAGAGGGAAGCAGCCCTGTAACCCACCACAGGAGAGGAGAGCAGTCCTACAGACACTCAATCCTCCCCTTCCCCTGCCGACCCCCGGTGACCTGAGTCCATTCCCGAACCCGGGTCATCGGCATGTTGTGAGGTAAGGCGCCAGTGCATCAACCCTCTGCGCCATTGGGCCGACTGTTTTTGATAATTTTATGTAGTTTACTGCTACTGAGTGTTAGGGACCTATGATGGTTGAAAAGTCTCAGTATGGACTAAAAAAATGGTGGCTGTAATTTTTTTAACCTTCTACACTTTGACTCAAGGATTTAATACACCGATATAAACCATGCAGGCTCCAGGATTTTCCCCTACCCATTTTATAAATTATGTGAACAGAACAGAATAGAATAGTGTAGAGTAGATTAGAGCAGAGCAGAGTACAGTAGAGTAGAACAGAGTAGAATAGGGTACAGTAGAGTAGAACAGAGTACAATAGAACAGAATAGAGCGAAGTAGAATAGAGTACAGTAGCGTAGAATGAAGTACAGTAGAGTAGAACAGAGTAACGTGGAACACAGTACAGTAGAGTAGAGTAGAATAGAGTAGAGTAGAACAGAGTAAAGTAGAACAGAGTACAGTAGAACAGAGTTAAGTAGAACAGAGTAGAATAGAGTACAGAAGAGCACAGTAGAGTACAGTAGCACAGAATAGAGGGCAGAGTGGAGCAGAGCACAGCAAAGTACAGTACAGTAGAGCAGAGTAGAACAGAGCAGAACAGAGTACAGTAGAGCAGAGCAGAGTACAGCATAACAGAGTAGAGTACAGCAGAACAGAGTAGAGTAAAGCAAAGCATATCAAAGTAGAGCAGAGTGGAGTACAGCAGAACAGAGTACAGTAGAGTACAGCAAAGTAGAGCAGAATAGAGTAGAGCAGAACAGAGTAGAGTAGAGCAGAGTAAAGCAGAGCAGAGTAGAGCAGAGTACAGTACAGTAGAGTACAGTAGTATAGAATAGTACACCAGAGTACAGTAAAGCAGAGTAGAACAGAACAGACCAGACCAGCATAGAATGGAATGGAATGGAATAGAACAGAACACAGTTTGGTTGTATATAGCACCTTCTATATACATTGGTTGGCCCCCTTTTACCTGACACCCCAACGGCGAAACATATTAAGCTCCTTTAGTCTCTCCTCATATGGCTTCTCTTGCAGACCCTGCACCATTTTAGTTGCCCTCCTCTGGACTGCCTCTATCCTGTCTCTGTCCTTGCAAAGATAGGGTTTCCAGAACTGGACGCAGTACTCCAGACAGGGTCTCACCAACTGTCTGTACAGAGGGATAATAACTTCCTGTTTTCTACTGGTGATGCCGCTCCCTATATATCCCAGTATCCCCCCAGCCCTTCCTACTGCCTTCTCACATTGCTTTCTAACCTTAAGGTCATTCTTTCCATTTTTGTTATTGTTACTTCTTCCCCCCACCCCATTGTGTAATCTTCCGCTGGGTTTTTGTTTCCCAGGTGCATTATTTTGCACTCCTTTGCATTGAATCCAAGCTGCCATACATCTGACCATTCCCCCAACCTTGCCAAGTCCCTTCTCATCCTTTCCACATCTCCTTGTGTATCAAGCCTGTTGCAGATCTTTGTGTCATCTGCAAAGAGGCAAAGAGGCATACTTTTCCTTCCAGTCCCTCTGCAATGTCACTTATAAAGACATTAACAAGAACTGGACCCAGTACTGAACCCTGCGGTACCCCACTAGTAACCCTTTTTTCTTCAGAGTGGACTCCATCTACAATTACCTTCTGTGTCCTGTTGTCCAGCCAATGTTTTACCCAGGCTACCACCCTGGGATACATTCCCAGGCTGGTTAATTTGACTATTAATCTTTTGTGTGAGACTGTGTCAAATGCTTTGCTAAAGTCTAGGTAGGCCATGACCATAGCCCCTCCCTGGTCTACTACTTTGGTCACCCAGTCAAAGAAATCAATTAGATTCATCTGACATGACCTTCCCACTGTGAATCCATGCTGTCTTGGGTCCTATGCCCCACTGGCCTCTAGGTACTCAACAATTCCATCACTTTCCCTGCCACAGAGGTCAAACTGACAGGTCTGTAGTTTCCTGCCTCTGTCCTGCTCACACTTTTGTGAAGAGGAATCACATCTGCCTTCCTCCAGTCCTCAGGTACCACACCATCCTCCCATGATTTGTCTAAAAGGGTAGTCAGTGGTTTCCTTAGTTCTCCCCTTAATTCTTTTAGAATTCTGGGGTGAATTCCATCAGGCCTCATTGGTTTGTCCACCTTCAGTTTTAGGAGTTCTTTCAGAACCCTTTCTTCTGTGAAAGGACTGGGATCGACCCCCCTATCCAGAGTGCTTCTGTTAATTGGATTAGGCACCTCCTCCCCTCCTCTTTTGTCAACACTGAGCAGAAATAGTCGTTCAGTATCCTTGCTTTTTCACTGTCCCTCTCTGCCCACCCACTGTCCATTTTATTCAGCCTCACTGTCCCTCCCTTTGTTTTTCTATGCTCCCTGATGTACCTATTAAAGGTTTTATCCCCCTTCTTAAGTGAGTTAGCTATCTTTTCCTCAGTTTGGGCCTTTGCTATTCTGACTTCCCTCCCTGCTTCCTTCTCCCTTAGCTGGTACAGTGCTCTGTCCTGCTCCTTCTGTGTTTCTTTATACTTTCTGAATGCTATCTTTTTCTCCCTAACCTTCACCGCCACCTCTTTTGAGAACCATAGTGGCTTTTTCTTTCATTTTGTTTTTTTTTTTGCTTCACACAAAGGCTTGTTGCTTCTGTGATGGCAGTTTTGATGTTTCCCCATTGTTGCTCCACCCCTCCTTCTAGCCTGTTTGCTAGTGCTTTTCTAAGGTACTGTCCCATCTTCCCTAAATAAAGCTTACTGCCTCACACTGGGATGTGGCCATCTCACCCATACTCGCTCTCTCTATAATGCTACCAAATGGCTAAATCTCTACAACAGAATCAGATTCCACACTTGTCTCATGGGCAAAAAGATTTCCCTCTGCCTCCTCCCCCCTGGGCTTGCCTCCTTAGTCCACCTGGCTCCAATGCTTAAGCATACACGTAGCTCTGACTAGCTGCTCCTCTCAGTTCCCAACTGCTGAACCTCCCAGTTCCAAAGGTCCTTCAGCTACAGTGATGCCTGCAGTGGGCCAAGGGAGCCTGCTCCCTCCGCAGGTTTGTCACTGCATGCATCCGAGGCCTGGATCTTAAGTGCATGCCAGGGAGAGGAGGGAGGCAGAGGAGAAAACCAGGGATGAAACCCAAGGTATTGCCTCTATGATGGCATGGATTCCTGGTTCCCCTGGGTCCTAGGCCCAGCTGTCACTTGATCCTGGCTCTCACCATGAGCTGTTTTGGGGGAACAGCCCTGCCCCCGGGGCCCCCATCATGAGGGGAAACTCCATGGATGATGCTGCCAGGGGCAGGGACCTGGAGTGGGCTGGTGATCAATGGGCCAGACCAGGGTACATCCCTGTGACCGGTGTACATCCCTGTGATCAGGCTACATCCCTGTGACCAGGGTACATCCCTGTGACCAGGGTACATCCCTGTGATTGGGGTACATCCCTGTGATTGGGGTACATCCCTGTGATCAGGCTACATCCCTGTGATCAGGGTACATCCCTGTGACTGGGGTACATCCCTGTGATTGGGGTACATCCCTGTGACCGGGGTACATCCCTGTGACAGGGGCATATCCCTGTGACCATTGTACATCCCTGTGACCAGGGTACATTCCTGTGACCAGGGTACATACCTGTGACCAGTGTACATCCCTGTGATCAGGGTGCATCCCTGTGATTGGGGTAGATACCTGTGACCGGAGTACATCCCTGTGATCAATTTACATCCCTGTGACCTGGGTACATCCCTGTGACCAGGGTACATCCCTGTGACCAGGATACATACCTGTGACCAGGGTATATCCCTGTGATCAGAGTGCATCCCTGTGATTGGGGTAGATACCTGTGACTGGGGCACATCCCTATGACCGGGGTACATCCCTGTGATCAGTTTACATCCCTGTGATCAGGGTGCATCCCTGTGATTGGGGTAGATACCTGTGACCGGGGTACATCCCTGTGATCAGTTTACATCCCTGTGATCAGGGTACATACCTGTGACTGGGGTACATCCCTGTGAACAGGGTGCATCCCTGTGATCGGGGTAGATACCTGTGACCGGGGTACATCCCTGTGATCAATTTACATCCCTGTGACCGGGGTACATCCCTGTGACCAGGGTACATCCCTGTGACCAGGGTATATCCCTGTGATCAGGGTGCATCCCTGTGATTGGGGTAGATACCTGTGACTGGGGTACATCCCTGTGACTGGGGTACATCCCTGTGATCAGTTTATATCCCTGTGATCAGGGTGCATCCCTGTGATTGGGGTAGATACCTGTGACTGGGGTACACTCCTGTGACCGGGGTACATCCCTGTGATCAGTTTACATCCCTGTGATCAGGGTGCATCCCTATGACCAGGGTAGATACCTATGACCAGGGTAAATCCCTGTGAACAGGGTGCATCCCTGTGATCAGGCTACACCCCTGTGACCAGGGTACATTCCTGTGACCGGGGTACATCCCTGTGACCAGGGTACATTCCTGTGATCAGGGTACATCCCTGTGATCGGGGTACATTCCTGTGACCAGGGTACATCCCTGTGACCGGGGTACATTCCTGTGACCAGGGTAAATTCCTTTGATCAGGGCACATTCCTGTGACTGGGGTACATCCCTGTGATCAGGGTACATCCCTGTGACCGGGGTACATCCCTGTGATCAGGGTACATCCCTGCGACTGTGGTACATCCCTGTGATCAGGGTACATCCCTGTGACCAGGGTACATTCCTGTGACCAGGGTGCATCCCTGTGACTGGGGTACATTCCTGTAACCAGGGTGCATCCCTGTGATCAGGGTAGATACCTGTGATCAGGGTACATCCCTGTGACCAGGGTACATCCCTGTGACCGGGGTACATCCCTGGGACCAGGGTAGATACCTAGCAGAGCCTGACTGGGGAAGAATACAAATAGAAGAAAGATAAATACATTTTCGTACTGTACTATATTAATGAAAAATCAGGTTTCTATAGCAAAATTCTGACACCACACTAAAAAGAGTATCTACGACCATAAATAAAGCCTGTCAACTGCTCACTGGGGCCCACTGGTTAATGCACACATGTGACCTGTATGCCCAGACTGGTACATCCCTGTGAACAGGGTACATATCTGTGATCAATTTACATCCCTGTGACCAGGGTACATCCCTGTGACCAGGGTATATCCCTGTGATCAGGGTGCATCCCTGTGATTGGGGTAGATACCTGTGACTAGGGTACATCCCTGTGACTGGGGTACATCCCTGTGACCAGGGTAGATACCTATGACCAGGGTAAATCCCTGTGAACAGGGTGCATCCCTGTGATCAGGCTACATCCCTGTGACCAGGGTACATTCCTGTGACCAGGGTACATCCCTGTGATTCGGGTACCTCCCTGTGACCAGGGTACATTCCTGTGACCAGGGTACATTCCTGTGATCAGGGTACATCCCTGTGATTAGGGTAGATACCTGTGAATGGGGTGCATCCCTGTGATGAGGGTGCATCCCTGTGACCGGGATACATCCCTGTGACCGGGGTACATCCCTGTGACTGGGGTAGCTACCTGTGACCAGGGTACATCCCTGTGACCGGGGTACATCCCTGTGACCAGGGTGCATCCCTGTGACCAGGGTAGATACCTGTGACTGGGGTACATCCCTGTGACCGGGGTACATCCCTGTGACTGGGATACATCCCTGTGACTGGGGTACATCCATGTGACCGGGGTACATCCCTGTGATCAGGGTACATCCATGTGACTGGGGTACATCACTGTGATCAGGGTACATCCCTGTGACCAGGGTACATTCCTGTGACCAGGGTGCATTCCTGTGACTGGGGTACATTCCTGTGTCCAGGGTGCATCCCTGTGGCCGGGGTACATTCCTCTGACCAGGGTGCATCCCTGTGATCAGGGTAGATACCTGTGATCAGGGTACATCCCTGTGACCGGGGTACATCCCTGTGATCAGGGTACATCCCTGTGACCGGGGTACATCCCTGTGATCTGGGTACATCCCTGGGACCAGGGTAGATACCTAGCAGAGCCTGACTGGGGAAGAATACAAATAGAAGAAAGATAAATACATTTTCGTACTGTACTATATTAATGAAAAATCAGATTTCTGTAGTGAAATTCTGACACCACACTAAAAAGAGTATCTACGACCTTAAATAAAGCCTGTCGACTGCTCACTGGGGCCCACTGGTTAATGCACACATGTGACCTGTATGCCCAGACTCGTACATCCCTGTGATCAGGGTGCATCCCTGTGATTGGGGTAGATACCTGTGACCAGGGTACATCCCTGTGATCAGTTTACATCCCTGTGACCAGGGTACATATCTGTGACCAGGGTACATCCCTGTGAACAGGGTGCATCCCAGTGATCAGGGTGCATCCCTGTGATCGGGGTAGATACCTGTGACCGGAGTACATCCCTGTGACCAGGGTAAATCCCTGTGATCAGGGTACATCCCTGTGACCGGAGTACATCCCTGTGATCAGGGTACATCCCTGTGACCGGAATACATCCCTGTGATCAGGGAACATTCCTGTGACCGGGGTACATCCCTGTGACCCGGGTACATCCCTGCGATCAGGGTACATCCCTGTGACCAGGGTACATTCCTGTGACCGGGGTACATCCCTGTGATCAGGGTAGATACCTGTGATCAGGGTACATTCCTGTTACCGGAGTACATCCCTGTGACCGGGGTACACCCCTGTGACCAGGGTGCATCCCTGTGATTTGGGTAGCTACCTGTCATCAGGGTAGATACCTGTGATCAGGGTACATCCCTGTGACCGGGGTACATCCCTGTGACTGGGGTACATCCCTGTGATCAGGGTACATCCCTGTGACCGGGGTACATCCCTGTGAACAGGGTACATCCCTGTGACTGGGGTAGCTACCTGTGACCAGGGTACATCCCTGTGACCGGGGTACATCCCTGTGACCAGGGTGCATCCCTGTGACCAGGGTAGATACCTGTGACCGGGGTACATCCCTGTGACCGGGGTACATCCCTGTGACTGGGATACATCCCTGTGACCGGGGTACATCCATGTGACTGGGGTACATCCCTGTGATCAGGGTACATCCCTGTGACCAGGGTACATTCCTGTGACCAGGGTGCATTCCTGTGACTGGGGTACATTCCTGTGTCCAGGGTGCATCCCTGTGGCCGGGGTACATTCCTCTGACCAGGGTGCATCCCTGTGATCAGGGTAGATACCTGTGATCAGGGTACATCCCTGTGACCGGGGTACATCCCTGTGATCAGGGTACATCCCTGTGACCGGGGTACATCCCTGTGATCTGGGTACATCCCTGGGACCAGGGTAGATACCTAGCAGAGCCTGACTGAGGAAGAATACAAATAGAAGAAAGATAAAAACATTTTCGTACTGTATTATATGAATGAAAAATCAGATTTCTGTAGTGAAATTCTGACACCACACTAAAAAGAGTATCTACGACCTTAAATAAAGCCTGTCGACTGCTCACTGGGGCCCACTGGTTAATGCACACATGTGACCTGTATGCCCAGACTGGTACATCCCTGTGATCAGGGTGCATCCCTGTGATTGGGGTAGATACCTGTGACCAGGGTACATCCCTGTGATCAGTTTACATCCCTGTGACCAGGGTACATATCTGTGACCAGGGTACATCCCTGTGAACAGGGTGCATCCCAGTGATCAGGGTGCATCCCTGTGATCGGGGTAGATACCTGTGACTGGAGTACATCCCTGTGACCAGGGTAAATCCCTGTGATCAGGGTACATCCCTGTGACCGGGGTACATCCCTGTGATCAGGGTACATCCCTGTGACTGGGGTATATCCCTGTGACCGGGGTACATCCCTGTGACCAGGGTGCATCCCTGTGATCAGGGTAGATACCTGTGACTGGGGTACATCCTTGTGACCGGGCTACGTCCCTGTGACTGGGGTGCATCCCTGTGACCAGGGTACATCCCTTTGACCGGGGTACATCCCTGTGACCAGGGTACATATCTGTGACCAGGGTACATCCCTGTGAACAGGGTGCATCCCAGTGATCAGGGTGCATCCCTGTGATCAGGGTAGATACCTGTGATCGGGGTACATCCCTGTGACCGGAGTACATCCCTGTGATCAGGGTGTATCCCTGTGACCAAGGTGCATCCCTGTGATCAGGGTACATCCCTGGACCGGGGTACATCCCTGGGACCAGGGTAGATATCTAGCAGAGCCTGGCTGGGGAAGAATACAAATAGAAGAAAGATAAATACATTTTCATACTGTACTATATTAATGAAAAATCAGGTTTCTATAGTGAAATTCTGACACCACACTAAAAAGAGTGTCTACGACCTTAAATAAAGCCTGTCGACTGCTCACTGGGGCCCACTGGTTAATGCACACATGTGACCTGTATGCCCAGACTGGTTGGTTACACTTGAAAGGTAGGCTACAGTACCAGACATGCTTACTTGCAAAAAAGACAACTCTAGGCCTGACCCCCCCCCCCAAGTATCCAGAACTTTCTTAGCCAAGCAAAGAATCCTTGCAACACCAGAGGTGTAATTTGTCAGCCTTTTAAGGTCCCTTTTTGTCATACATCACTAGGGCAAAGATCTTTCAAATACCATGCCTCAAACTGGCTCAATTCACTTGAAAGTGACATCCTGTATGAAACAAAACTTGGCCTCTTCAAATGGACACTTCGGCTGCACCTCACAGCACTATGTGGTTGTGACTGCCCTTTATAGATCTTTTGCTACAACTGCTCGCTACCCAATACTGGACTGGCTAGCATTTAAAAAAAATGTGCCGCACCCTGTTTCTTCTTCACAGCCCTCCCAATCTCCCCTTTCCTCCCATCACTTACTCTCCTCCTTCACACCCTACACCTTTGACAAAGCCTGCCCTGACTGCCTCTCCTATCTACATCACCTATCCATGGTATTCTTATACCGTCTCAACTGCTGCTGTGCACCGTCTGCTAGTGTTCTCACCCAACAGCTTGACTGGTCATTGTTGTAACGTATGGTATCTGTAATAACAACCAAACTTTGCTCTGTTCTTGTTACTGCCTCTGTTTATGTACGTTCATTCTCCGTGACGCACACATGTGGAACCTTTGTAAAAGAGCTAATAGCTCAAAGGTACTTGTAATTTCCGAATTTGAAATAAGTAAAATAAATAAATAAAAATGAGCGTATCAGCCACTGACTCAAATGATCAGCAATGAAATGTCTCCTTTCACCAATTGGGTGAGGAGGGGGTTTATCCAGACCCAGTGGCAAGGCAGTGAGATGCTCGTAGACAAAAAGGTATCTCTTTATTTAAACAGCTCTTCACATTACAGGCAAGCCAACTTCGTTGTTTGATTGAGAGCGTCCCCCTTACGAAGTCCTTACTACCTCACAGAGTAAATAATGTACAGGAAGGGAGTATTTTTCAGAAGAAAAGATGCTCAAGAACAAGGGGACGTGCTATGAAGCTGGAGGGGGGTAGATTCAGGAGAGTTGAGGAAGTACGTCTTCACAGAAAGAGTAGATCACCCCTATACTTATTGCTGTGCCATTTCCTGATTCAAGGATGACCCACATTGCCTCGGCCTCCCCTGCCTGCCCTGTACTTCTGTAGCCTTTATGCCTTCTCTGACGTACAGAGCCACCCCCTTCCTTTTTAGCTTCCATGTCCGTTCTAAACAGTGTATAGCCTGCTACACTGATGTCCCAGCTGTGATTAGCAGAACACCATGTCTCTGCTATTGCTGCTTTGTCAAGGTCTGCATACAGGGGACGCTATAAGAAAACTTAAAGATGCAGAATGGCATGATGAATATCTTTGGCTAACGACTGATGTGGAGGCACTGTATTCCACCATAAAAAATGAGAATGGTATCAGAGCATGTAAATATTGCTTAGAAAACAATGAATACAGCAGTGTAACACCTGTGAATTTCCTCATACAGGCTTTAGAGTTTGTTTTAATGCATAATGTCTTTGAATTCGACAATACCCACTACCTCCAAACCTGTGGGATATCAATGGGAGCAGTGATGGCCCCGTCCTACACCAGTCTGTTCCTGGGAACTCATAAATGTAAATAATCCCACAGTCAATCCATTTTACAAGCACACTGTAAAACGGTTTAGGAACATAGACGATTGCGTGTGTTTACGGGAGGGTAGGGAAGAGTCGGCCAGACTGTTTGTAGACTGGCTGAATAACAGTGACCTCAACCTTAGAGTTACTTGCACTGCAGGCAAAGAGAGTGTGGGTTTTCTAGACATTGCACTAATGGGAGATGCTAGAAATAACTAAATTACTACAAAAGGGTTTCAAACAAGCATTTGTCAATGCCGAATGTTGTCTTGCTGACGTTGGCATTGGTAGCGCAGGAGTGAGAGAGCTGCATAATAGGAATGGCATTGAAGTATGGAACATATGCCAACCCCACCCCATCCTGCAGAGACTGACGGGCATTGAGATGTGCCTTTGGGTCGTTGCCCATAACGCTCATGCCATTTCACCACACCCTACCTGCAGATACTGACAGCGTCATGTGTGCCTTGGGGTCTTCAGGCCTTACGCTCACCCCATTCCATAAGGAAATACACTGAAATGGGTGCAGTATAGGAGAATGGGGTGAACTTTGGGGCTGAAGAGCCCAAGGCACACCTTGATGTCTATGACTAGCTGCAGGGTGGGGGTGGAATGGCATGAGCATTACAACCAACAACCCAAGTCACACCCCTGACGCCTGTCAGTCTCTACAGGGTGGGGCATTATGGTTGGAAACCCTAACACCCTGGATGTTTATTAGTTTTTGCACTCCAGATTTTCAACATGGGCTTTTTGTGACCCCACATCATGAACAGTGGCACTATCAGTTTGTTAGCCGATAGGTGATTTTTGCAGAGCGACTGCGCCATTTGGTGCCACAGGTGCGAAAACACATTTTGGCCAGGATGTGAAAAATGACAACTGTACTGTTCATGAGAAGGCGTAAAAAATGGCAATGTTAAAAAATCTGGAGTGAAAATATGAAAAATTGGTGAAGTCACGAGCATGTGTTGAAACGGTGCAACGCATGCCCGTAATGCAATTATTGTGGGGATTTGTTTAACTAAATTTTCAACATAGCCATTTTTGGACCTCTGCTCATGAACAGTGTCACTGTGATTTTGTTAATGTGTCCTGAACATTGATTTCCCACAGTGACTGCGCCATTGTGCACCACGTGCGAAAACACATTTTGGGCAGGATGTGAAAAATGACAGCTGTACTGTTCATAAAGAGGTGTAAAAAAATGGCAGTGTTGAAACTCTGGAGTGAAAATATGAACAACTGGTGAAGTCATGAGCATGCGTAGAAACTGCACAATGCACGCCCGTAACACAATTATTTTGGGGATTTTTTTAACCAGATTTTCAACATAGGCTTTTGGGACCTCCACTCACGAACAGTGTTACTGTGATTTTGTTACTGTGTCCCAAATGTTGATTTCCCACACCGACCACGCCATTGTATGCCACATGTGCGAAAACACATTTTGGGCAGGATGTGAAAAATGGCAGCTGTACTGTTCATAAGGAGGTGTGAAAAAATGGCAATGTTGAAAATCTGGAGTGAAAATATTAAAAATTGGCAAAGTTACGAGCAGGCATGGAAACCGTGCAACGCATGCTCGTAAGATAGTCATTTTTTGGAATTTTTTCACCAAATTTGCAACATAGGCTTTTTGGGAGCCCACCTCATGAGCAGTGGCACTGTCATTTTGTTAATCATTCCCAAAAGGTGATTCTGTGCAGTGACCGTGAAATTACCTTTTGAGACTGAATAATGAAATGACAGTGACTGTGTTAATGAGGTGGGGTCCCAAGAACCCCATTTTGAAAATTTGGGACCAAAACTCCCCAAAATGGCTGAGATAGCCACCTAAATTAAAATCCCCCATGCACTGTCATTATAGGACTTACCATAATTTCTTCAGTTTGCTGACAGTGTTTGAAGAGTGCAGACGTGTTCCTGGTCCACTGAAGATCACTGCTCCCAACTTCTGCAGGTATGGTAAGTATGGGTGAAGGGGTGTGGGGAGGTGGGGTGCACAGAGGGAGGTTGCGGGTTGGGGGAGAGGGCCCGGCGGCAACGATGAGGGACCATTTTCTTGTTTTTCAGGTTAAAAAACGAAAAAGATGTTGTGGGTCCATTTTTTTTTACAGGAAACCTGGATGTCGACACACTGGGGTGGGCTCCAAGTGTGCCGCACTACTGGGGGGATCAATGCCGACCCAGGGATTGGGCACCCCAAAGTTGGAAGATATGTGGGGGGGTGCATCTGACACCGGGAGTGATCATTCCGGTGTCGGAAACACCACAGCAGGGTTTGGCACATGGGGGTGGGCTCCCAGTGTGCCACATTAAAAGATGTTTGGGAGGATTAAGCACCCCAATGTTGCCAGGAGGGGGGTTCACCAGCACAATCGGGATCACACTTACAGTGCAAGTGCCTTTGGGCACTCAATACTCCCAGCCTGTGTGGAGCTTAGGCTGTGGCCTGCTCTGCATGGCTGGGAGAAACTTCCCAGTCAGAGACAACAGGACGGTGAGGAAAGTGCCTCTTCTTACCGTTCAGGCAGGGACCAGTGGGGTGACGAGGCGGATAGGTTACAAGGTTTGTTCTCCTGCCACCACTGCCTCTGCCATGTTGATTGAAATGTTTCACAAAAAAGGCGAGTAGCGGAGGCATGTCATCTGTGCGGCTGCATGATGAGCTTGTCTCTGATTGCAGCAGCAAATTTGTTTCAAGTTGGTGGCACCTTGCATAAAACTTGTATCACCGCTAGCATGCTAGCTGTTTGGAGAATGAGGAATGCCCCTTCTAAAGCATGCTCTGCATTCGCCAAAACTGACACACCTCTGCATTTCTCCTACTACCATCTCCTACTGCCATAAAATGTTGCTTGCACGTGTGCAACGCAACATAAAAAGGACATCTGTTAATGCTGTCATTAGATATAAAAGTGCAGACTCACAGAGTCTAAAAGACTCAATCCCATTTAGTCAAATGCTGTGTATTCATAGAAATTGCTCTGATGAGCAAGATTCTGAAGCACAGGCAGCTGAATTGGAACGTAGATTGCTGTGCAGGGGTTACAAACAATGATATAGTAAAAAAAAGCATACAGTGATGTTGAGCACAAACAACAAAGGGACTTGGTGAAGAATGAAAGAGACACACTAAGTTCAAGGGATTGGAGTCCAATAACATTCTCCACAGAATTCAACAGCCTAGCTGGATCTATCAGCAATGTGATTTGGAGAAATTGGCCCATATTATTGGGAGACACGACAGTAGGAGGGGCAGTGGGTACTAATCCTCGTGTTACATTTAGGAAAGCACCCAGCATATGGGATAAGAACACACATAGCCAATTCCATAGTGAAAACGAACAGAGACAAACTATTTGGCTCCCCAGCAGACCAGCAGGGAATTATACATGCGCCAGATGTGACATCTGCAAATACATTAATGTAGGCAAGGATTTGGGAGCATACAAAGAAAACACAGGCATAAAAATCAAAGATCTGATCACTTATGCCAGACCGGTGGTGCTGAGGGCTGAAGTGCTGGATGCCTTACCTCATGCCATGCTGACGACCCATGTTCAGGAATGACCGCAGGCACTGGGGGTCAGCACGGGAGGAGAAAGATTGAGCATCCAATGGACTGCTCTTCTTCTCTGGGGGGGTTGGTCACCAGTGGTTGGCGCTTGACTAGCCCCTGGCAGAGGCCTGGGGACAGTGTGCCAACACTGTAGAAAGGGGGGAGGGGATGGGGTAGATACTAGGAGGGAGTGTGTGTGGACACGTGCATGCTTTCTCCAGAGGTGTCATTGCATGCCTTATAGCCTGGGGAGAAAAACAGGAAAAAGGATGCTGCGACGAATGATGGAGGGTGCCTCACAGGCTCTGCTCTCTGCTAGCCACAGCACTGGCCACACTGGATCTAGTCCTCAGTGGGGGCTGGGGAACCCCTGGGAGTATGGGCCAGCAACAGATGGTGGATGCTGGGAGTCAGGGTTGGGGGCTCCCTCTGGAGGAAAGAGGGCCGTGGCATCAAGGAAGAAAAACAATTGCTAAAAAAAGATCTGATCACTTGCAACACCACTTTTGTAGTGTATTTACTATGGTGCAGTTGTGGCTTAGGTTATGTGGGAAAAACAATATGTTCCTTCATGGAACGAATTCAGGAGCAAATGCGATCCATTATCGATGATAGATCGGATAAAGCTGTGGGAAGACATTCCATAGAAAAGCATAACTGCAGCACTGAGGATTGTAAATGTATGGGAATAGAGACGATAACAAGTAGGGATAGAGGGGTGATGGACAGAATTTATTGCTGAAGTGGGAAGCGTACTGTATCTACAGGTTCAACTCTGTAAACCCTAATGGAGTGAATGAACTGTTACATTTAAAACCTTACTTGAAATTAAATGCCTGAGCAGTGCTAGCATCCAGTAGTGTCCATTTACGATCTCGCCCAGTTTTCCCAACCACTAACCCCCCCCACCAGTACTGTTGCTTTAGAAAATCTAGGTGTATATTATAGTTGGTGTTTTAATCATTTTGGATCTACTGTGCTGACCTCCGCTCCTCCCACCCCCCCCCTAGAATCTATACATATGATTATCTTTTTTTACAAAGGGTCAAGTACAGAGCATATGACACAGACTTTGGGAATTCTCTCTTTTAAATTATATGTTTGTTTGTTTATTTATTTATTTCAGTTTGGGATTAATACCTTTGAGGCAAAGACTCATTTACAAATGCTGCAAGTCAGACATAGTACAGAACAGGATAAGAAAAAACACTAAACAGCAACACAGTATATATATATATATATATATATATATAAAGAAATACAATTGCATACACCAGTTACCATGATTTCAAGGTTACATAGCAACAATAGTATACATACATATATATATATATATATATATATATACAGAACTACATTTTAGCACAACAGATAACATAATTTCAAGATTACATAGCATACATAGACAAAGGGAATAATGTGCATATCTTTCAAGTTCCACATTGAAACAATTTGTCTAGAAATTTACAAAGAAATTTCACTGTCAGTCCAACATAAACAGACAGTTCAGATCGGCACAGTTCAGCAGGATTACAGTATTTCAAGGAATACGTGCTTAGGTGGGGTAGGGCCACCAGAAAGAAAAAGGTTTTGTTGAAGCAGTGTTTTGGTAGCTGCCTGGGGGGCATTATCATTGGAGATGGTGGGTAAGTCGTGGGAGAGATAGGATGGGGAGAAACAGGAAGAGGGTAGTCGAGGGGGATAGGCAGTGAGGGGGTGTAGTACTCATGGGGTGGATAGGGTGAGGCTAAATAAAATGTGGAGGGGTATGGGTGAAAGCAGGAGGGATAAGACAATGGTAGTTGTTACAGTGGGGGGCAAGGTGGGATCTTTTGAGACTTTCCAAGTGCTTGAGTTATAGCTCACAGGACACTCATTTTTTGTTAGGATAGGGGTAAGGTTGTGTTTGGGCACTCACATACACAAACGAGAGCTAGGAGTGCTTGGAGACAAGCTATGAAATTGCTAACCTTGCTACATTCAAAAAGGTCAGGGGGATCGTTTACCCACTTGGGCCCTATATAAGAGAGATCTCTGGGCTATTGAGGTACACTTAAAGGGTACCTTCAGTTCACCCTTTGATGTACTTCTTGTACTCACAGTTGGCTGATTAAGTTTGAATAGACAAGAGGTAGATTCCCGTGCCAGCCCAAGCATGGTTTTCTTTGCCAAGAGGCTTGCCTGATATTTGGCTCTGAGGTGAAGGGGTAGCCATCCAATTGCTTTATAGAGGTCACAAATGTGGGTCAAGTGGTTTGCTCCCAGGACCAGCCTACATGCCTTATTAAGAATGATTTTTACCCTATCGAGGGCTGTGTCCATACCAGTGCCGTAGATTATGAGGCCGTAATCAACGTATGCACCTGATATATATTGGGAATGCACTGTGTCTTTGTTAGTACTTTGAATTGATCTCTGCACAAGATGTATTTTATAGCTTCAGACTTAGTTCTGGATTAAAATGTCTGAGCAAATTAAAAGTTCTTTTTAATTTTTCAATCTTTTTCCAGGACCTAGTGATCTCTTCACAGTTATTAAGCCCTAATGTAGGATGCATTCCTGTGCCATCGCGATACTGGTGGATCCCCAGAAGATGTCCCTGAAAAGAAAGGGTGATCACAATACTTGGACACATTTGGAATCATTGTAGTAACTGGAGAAATAAAGAAATAAATGTTAAAAATGTTCAAGATGTTAGATTTTATTTTTCTTACATTTTGAGTTTCTCTAATACATTCTGTGTTTATGTATGAAAATGAATTGCCTAAAACCAAGTAACTTTGCAGGTTCATTTGCAAGTTGTAGTAAGTGTTCACTGCCTTGCTTGTTTGACTTTTTGCAAATGACTGACACAATTATGATGTAATGTATGATGTCATCAGTGGGGACTATAAAAATGGTGGAATTGCCTTCAAAGACCTGCCCCCTGAAGAAGCCTTGTTTTACAGGTCAAGCGTTGGGGTAGGTGTTCAAACACCACTGGTAGAGGCTGAAATTGTTATTTACCTTGAATAAACTACATTTTCTTTTAAATATAGCTTGACTTCTGTTCTAGCTGTTGGAGTGCATGCACTGTGGAACTGTAAGATTCGTCTGTGTCTTGACTTTTGTCTTGCCACTTAGAAATGTAGGAAGTGTTTTCTCAGGCAGGGGTAACAGCTGTCTTGCAATCCCCTGCCACATTGAAAGTTACTTTTCAGAATAAAGACTATTTATTTGTTGATGTAGATGCAGCATGGGCTTTCTATGAAAAAAAATGTTGCACTCCCTACAGACTTGGGATCTGACCAAGAGGAACAAGACAATGATGAAAAAGCAGATGACACCCAATATATCCCAGTGTCTACTTGAATTTTAAGTGGGACGTGAACTTTATGATATCATTAAATTTGATGTCTGCTTGATATTTATACATTCAGTAAGACTCCAAAAAGAAAGATTTTTGCCTGAAATTGCATGCTTTTCAATAAACAATTTAAAAGACAAAGAACCTCTATGCATAAGCACTGAGACAATGGTTACCCCCAAAGGGCATTGGACAGGAAGCCAAGATTCAAAGAAATACAAAATCACATATGCCCCCACAATGCAAAGCATCATGGGCTGCATATACAAATCACATAGACATGTGTCTATGTCTTCTGTTGGCACCCTTTGCAAACTGTGTGAGAGGCCTTTCAGCACCATGCATTTCTGCTTAAAGTTGAACCAGCATAATATTCTGTGGTGATTTGCATATGCAGCCCATGATGTTTTGCATTGTGGGGGCATGTGTGATTTTGTATTGCTTTTCAATATAATTTATTTTTAGTTGGGATGGTTAAAGCTTGGTGCATGAAAAAAGATACAATTATTTGCTATTTTGCTAGATGAAACATGCTCTTGAATTAGATTACATATACATAGAGTTCTTTTTATCCCCTAAAAATTAAAAAAAAATATTATACTTTTTGAGATAATGATTTATCACAAACATACGAAATTTGCCAGCAGATAAAGGCCTAGAGGTCTATCAAGTCTGCTCGAATGTGCAGCTAGCACCCCTTATTCTGCAGCTGCCCCTTCCTTCCACCCTTCCCCTTCATTAACCCTCCCCCTTGTCCTGTTCCATCCCCTTTTGAAGCAGTCCACTGTTCTACTGCATACCACTTCTGCAGGTAACGCATTCCACCCAGCCACTACCTTCTCTGTAAAAAAGTGTCTCCTCATCTCCCTCCTGAACCTTCCTCCCTCCAGTCTCATATCATGGCCCCTGCTGGTCCTCCCTCCTTACTTTGAACAGCCCTCTGTACCTGGCTCTTGTTTATTCCTTTCATGTATTTAAAAGCTTCAATTATGTCACCCCTGTCCCTCCTCTCCTCCAGTGAGTACATGTTTCAACTCCTTCAACCTCCTCTCATATGATAAGTCCCCCAGACCCTTGATCATCTTTGTCGCCCTGCGCTGCACCCCTCAGTAACCTTAATGTCACTCTTCAGATACGGATGCCAGTACTGCGCAGTACTCCAGGTGTGGTCTAACTAATGACCCATACAGTGGCAGAATCACCTCCTCCCTCCTCGAGGATATACCCCTTGCAATACAACCCAGCATTTTGTTGGCCTTTGCAGCTGCCTTCCTACATTGTGCTGAGTTGTTCATGGACCCTGTAATGAGCACACCCAGATCCTTCTCCTCCTCTGTCTGGACTAGCTGCACTCCCCCCAGCTGATAACTCCTCCTTGGGTTCTTCATCCCAAAATGCAGCACCTTGCACTTTTTGGCATTAAACCCCGGTTGCCAGGTGTCTGACCAGGTTTCAAGCTTTGCCAGATCATCCTGCAACCCCTGTCATCCCCCTAGGTCATCCACCACAAGCCTACCTTGGTATCATCAGCAAACAGACTGATCTTGCTCTCTATGTCCCATGATATGTCTGCAATGAATATCCCAAACAACACTGGTCCCAATACTGAGCCCTGTGGAACATTGTCACTGCCCTTGGGTGTGAGAGAGTATTGTTGTTTTTTTTTTTTTTTTTTTTAGAGATGACATAAGCAAGATGTATTGAATGTATAATTCTTAATCTCCCTCTGAATAAAATTAAAGTTTAAAAAAAATGCATGGGAAAAGCACAAGGGACTCATAATAGAAAGGAAGGGGGAAGGGAGAAAGAGCTGTTGATCAGGTATACTCTGCGGTAGTAGTGTATGTAGGGAGAAATGGGCCAAGTGGATGGGCCAAGTAGTCCTTCTCTGCCATCATATTCTGTTTCTAGGTAATTAATAACAAGAACTTAAAAAAAAGGCTTCAGGCACGCTCCCCCAGATTTAGAACCCTATTTCTCCGAACTACAAGCCTCAGGATGGGCAATGTTAATTTATGGCAACTCAGCATGTTGTGACTCAAGGACGGAATTCCAAATAACATGCAAAGCAGCCTAAAATTGTTCCAAGTTGCCATTCATTTTTTGCCTGGAACTGGAAAGTCCCAGTACGCAGAAACATTTAAGTTGGGGTGTATGCATGAAAGTGCAGTTGCCTATGCGCTGTGATAACCCTGCATCCATGAGCCACACATTGGGAGTCTTGCGAGTCCCCCCGCCCCGTGGTATGCATGGAAGTGACGCGTGTCCCTTCCAAACTCGATCCCCCAGCCATTAGCACAGCTACACACACAGCCAGTCCAGGAGTATGTCTGGGGGCATACCTTTACTCTGCACCATTCATGAAAGCATGAGATGCTGGGCAAGGGGGGGGCAGGATACGGCAGCAGCAAGGACCTGCCATATCCTTTATGCACCCCCCATGACACCCACCGGCTGCTGTGGGACAGGACATCAGTCCACCATGCTGCTCCAGCCCACTGGGCTGACAGGAGGACATGGGCAGCCATTCAGGCACTTGCCCATACATATAAAATCCAGCGGTCCTGCAGCATCCCAGGATAAAATTCCCAGAAATAGTGCACTCCAGTCTCATGTGCCAAATAAGGATTCCACCATAACATATCCATATGAGTAAAACATTTTATTTGCCAAATTAGCAAAAGAAAAGCAGCAATAAACAATTAATGTCTGCCTACAGGGGTATCAATTCTCTGGTTCGCAATACAGCGTACACGTTCTTGGTTCCTTTCTTTCAGCATCCTAGCCATCTTCCCAATATAGGGATCTATGATGGGTTGTCAACAAAATTTTTGTCTAATGACCCGACAGTGAAACCGGCAGGTCAACTGCATTTGCAGTGGCTGCGAGTTTAGGAGAACAAATGTTTTCTTCAGGGGACTTGGCCCCAAACCCCACCCCACTTGGGATTATCACTCAGAATTTGAGCTGATTGAGGGGTGCAGGACCTAACAGACAGTGCCAGGTTCCAGCGGGTTCCCTACAGCGACGTGACACTGTAGTCGCTGTAGGGGACCCCGCAGTCGAAATGTCACTGTCGGAGGTGTATACCCCAATATAGCACATGTTGCACCACCCAAACCACAATGCTAATATATCATATCAAGAATTGATTTAAAATACTGAAAAACTTTAAATCTGAAATATGAACCCTAGATCCCAACTATTGTTATGGTAATCAGGATATTTAAATATAATAGGTTATAACAGTATTGCTTTAATTTTAAGTTGATGCTAGCACTTGATACTGTAAGTAATGGTGAGAACTGAATAATGATATCATGTCAGACTGCTTTTGTGTCTGCAAGTAACACCACTCTTCAATTTTTATTTTTAGGACAACAAGATGGCTATTAGATTATTATTTCCTAAAAAAAATAAATAACTAAAGCGTGATTTTTATGGGTTAAGAGATTACTGTTTTACACACATTTGAACACCCCTTTTTTGTATTTAGTATAATATATTATTTAAAATCACACATGGTTGGTATAATTAATAAGCTGATGATCTCATTTTTCTAGTCTATAGAATTGAAAGACAGCTAGCTCCACGTAGGCCACACCCCCTGAGGAGGGGTAACTCTGAACTGCTGGGGCTGTGAGATCATGAGTGAATTGAATGGATGTAACCACCCAGCCCCCTGGGGTCACTAGAATCCCATCAGTTTAGCCACAGTAAGGTACTGGGCAGCTGGTAAAGGTGCTTATTAGGAGCCCTTTACAGATGGCATCATTGTTTACTCAGCTAGACTGAGCAGAAAATGGATTATGTCATTTAGAATTCTTGCAGCAGCATAAGACACTTTGGAATCAACTGCTCTGGGGAAGTTTAGAATGTTGAGATGGTAGTCAGTGAGTTGGTAGTTAAGCAATAAGCCATGGGGGGGTGTGGGTCATCGGGGATTTACCACGGCTGGAGTGGTCTGCCCTCAAGGCGCAGCCAAGTGGGTAAATCCGCACCAGCCATGGTAAATCCCCATATAACCCACATCCATGAGTGACTTATTGCGATTATACCATGTTGTTTTTTATTGTTTTTTAATAAAAAAAAAGTGTAATACAGGTTTTCCGCAGTTTTAATTATTTTTATTAACTTTATTATTCCACCAGAAAAAAAAAAAGAGTTCCTTGTTGCTAGGTAGAATTATGTGACCCCCCCCACGTGAAGCTTGTTTTCATTGTCCTCCCTTCCCATGCCACATACACACACACATACTCTCCAGACTTTAATAGTAAATTTGTCTTTGTGTCTGTTGTGTTAATGGGCTGCCATTGTACAGCGTGTGCTTTCGGGTTGCATTTCTGGCGCGTACTGTGAGCCACTTCCGTGTTCCAGAAAATGGTGCAAAGTGACCGGGCTTGCGAGTTTTTAAAAAATATTTTTTATTCATATTTACAATGATGGAGGAATGAGAGCAGGAGGGCACCGAAGAGAGAAACTGAGTCATGGATCAGAGACAGCGACGGAGGAACCAAGAGTTATAGTGGGAATGTACTTTCCACATGATGGAGTGCAGACAGTGCGAGGAGCACAGACTAAACCTGAGGTGAGGTGGGTGTAGTCTAGGCCATTACGGTTTTTGAAGTCTGTTGTCCAATGTTCGATTTTTTTTTTTTTTAACACTACAGCTCCACTTTGTTGGGCTGCTTTGCAGTTTTAAAACTGTGTGCTTTGTTGAGTGAGCAGTGATGGGATTCGGAGACCGGCGGTTCATGAAGAATTCAATATGGCGGTTCCTCCGTTTGAATTTCACAGGTCGGATGAGCTCTAGAGATAGGGCTGACTGGCACCTTTGCCATGGGTATATCGTAGGATTTTCCACGGCAGAAAGGTGCCAGCCAGCCAATGACAGTACAGCATGTTGTGTTTTAGTTTGTGTCCATGGTATAATCAGCAATAGTGTGAAGTGGAGTTCTGAGCAGCAGCAGCAGCAGTGTTCAGAGTGTGGGGGTGCCTGCCACTCTCCTGTGAGATTGGGTGAAGGACCCTGACAGTTTTTCACCCTAGTGTGTGAGACCCAGCAGAACCAGAAGTAGTGGTGGAGACCGTTCGTCTGCAGGACCCCAGTAGGTCATTTCCACAGAAAATGTGGTTTGGACTGTGTTTCTGTGGATCCAAGGGGCAATCCCCTGATGATCCTGAAGAGTGACAGCTGCCCAGAGAGAAAGTGTGTGCAGCTGAAGCTATGACAAGCTACCTGTGAAGGGAGAGATGCTGTCTGTACCAAAGGGGCAAACAAACCCTTGAGTACAGGTTCATGGGACTGTTCTTAGGCGCTGGTCTGCGGTGTATGTGCCCAGAGATAAGGCTAGAGCACACCTGTCAGGGCCCCTGCATCTCCACAGAATTGTGCTGAAAGTTTCAAGTGTGGGATTCCTTTGCAATCCAGGTGTGTTGGAGGATCCATATTGGTGTACTCCAGAAGGAAGGGCAGAGACTGGGCATGGGGTTGGGTTGGGCATGACCCCAGTTCAGTTCCTCAGTCAGGGCTAACTGGTTCACGTGTGGGCACCAGGTTAAACTGGGCACGTTAATGGATGTCATCGCTCCGGGGAAATGTCTTTAAGTGTGTGGCAACTACCACAGTATACACTTGTTTTGGAAAAGTAAAGTCCAGAGATTCCTAGTACAGAGGAATGGACAGTTCAAAATGTGTGTGAGGAAAAGTTTGCTCTAAAGTGCCCAAACAGTTGTTGTCCTGGAAAGAAAAACCTTGCTCCTGTGTAGACAGTACCAAATCTGGGGGACCACCCTGTTCTGCGTTTGTTACTAACTTACGTGAATAACCCCATACTGTACAACCCAATTTTCAGTAATAGACATTGCATCTGTGCTTCCCAAGTGTGAATTGTTATGGCACCCCCACAAAAGTTAGACCTTGCGTACCCCTGGCATCTCTCTCCCAGAACCTGGAGTAAATATAAATGTTAGTTTGTGCCCTACACCCCCAACCCTTTGACTGCCGAGCCAGGTATTCACCTCAAAGCTAGGGGTGATGCCTAACATTTTTCCAGCTTGTGGCCTGTTGCCTTGTCTGTGGTACAAGTTGGGGTGTCCTGGTCTGCTCTTGGCCAAGGCATGGGCTACATGGATTTTTGCCATCTTAAAGATTGTTTTTTGCTGCTTTTCTTTTGCTAACTTGGCAAATGAAACGCTTTAATCGTCTGGCTAGGGTATGGTGGAATCCTACATGAGACTGGTGTGCACTATTTCTGGGAACTTGTTTGAAATCACAGACTAGCTACCCATTTACCAGTGCACCCCATTTTTAACTCGAGAGCACAGTTTGCAACCCACACCTGACCATCCCAGAATCCCCCTGCTTGTGCAGAGCAGAGGCTCCATTGAAGGATCCAGAACAGGCATCTGATTGGATGCTCACCTGTGTCCCACGAACCACACCCTATGTAGCTGTGCACCAGGGGACTGAGGCTGCAGAGAGGTTTCCTACAGGTGCATGTGATCGTGCATACCACAAACTCTGCACCTATCCCCAGGTGCATAGCTATGCAGGTTAGGTACGCAGAAATCATTTGCACCTGGCTGCACCTTCATGCATAGACCCTGTTGTGAAAATAAGAATTCAACCACAAGGGGACACAACCTAAAATTGGTGGGGGGGGGGGGGGTGGCAAATTTAAAGAACACACATAGAAGTTCTTCTTGTAGAGAGTGGTGAATAGGTGGAATAGCCTCCCTAGCATGGGGTTGAGCATGGGCGCAATTGTCCTGTTCAAAGCTGGTTGGGATGGTTTCAAAGGACTTACTAAAGGGAAGAAATGGGGGCAGGGCCAAAGTTTCATGGTAGAGTTCCAGAGCAGACTGGATGCACTCCACGTCTTTATCCGCACGTACCTTTCTATGTTGCTTCATATTTTAGACAGCTAGGCATTCTCGGGTCTATAGAGCTGCGTATCAGATTTAGATAGCTAGGCATGATCGAGTATGTGGAGCTGTGTATCAGGTTTAGACAGCTAGGCATTCTCGAGTTGGTAGAGCTGTGTATCAGGTTTAAACAGCTAGGCATTCTCGAGTTTGTAGAGCTGTGTATCAGGTTTAGACAGCTAGGCATTCTCAAGTCTGTGGAGCTATGTATCAGGTTTAGACAGTTAGGCATTCTCGAGTCTGTAGAGCTGTGTATCAGGTTTAGACAGCTAGGCATTCTCGAGTCTGTAGAGCTGCATATCAGGTTTAGACAGCTAGGCATTCTCAAGTTTGTAGAGCTGTGTATCAGGTTTAGACAGCTAGGCATTCTCGAGTCTGTGGAGCTATGTATCAGGTTTAGACAGCTAGGCATTCTCGAGTCTGTGGAGCTATGTATCAGGTTTAGACAGCTAGGCATTCTCGAGTCTGTAGAGCTGCGTATCAGGTTTAGACAGCTAGGCATTCTCGAGTCTGTAGAGCTGTGTATCAAGTTTAGACAGCTAGGCATTCTCGAGTCTGTAGAGCTGTGTATCAGGTTTAGACATTTAGGCATTCTCGAGTCTGTAGAGCTGCGTATCAGGTTTAGACAGCTAGGCATTCTTGAGTCTGTAGAGCTATGTATCAGGTTTAGACAGTTAGGCATTCTCGAGTCTGTAGAGCTGCGTTTCAGGTTTAGACAGCTAGGCATTCTCGAGTCTGTAGAGCTGCGTATCAGGTTTAGACAGCTAGGCATTCTTGAGTCTGTAGAGCTATGTATCAGGTTTAGACAGCTAGGCATTCTCGAGTATGTGAGGCTGTGTATCAGGTTTAGACAGCTAGGCATTCTCGAGTCTGTGGAGCTATGTATCAGGTTTAGACAGTTAGGCATTCTCGAGTCTGTAGAGCTGTGTATCAGGTTTAGACAGCTAGGCATTCTCGAGTCTGTAGAGCTGTGTATCAGGTTTAGACAGCTAGGCATTCTTGAGTCTGTAGAGCTATGTATCAGGTTTAGACAGCTAGGCATTCTCGAGTCTGTAGAGCTATGTATCAGGTTTAGACAGTTAGGCATTCTCAAGTCTGTAGAGCTGCGTATCAGGTTTAGACAGCTAGGCATTCTTGAGTCTGTAGAGCTATGTATCAGGTTTAGACAGCTAGGCATTCTTGAGTCTGTAGAGCTATGTATCAGGTTTAGACAGCTAGGCATTCTCGAGTCTGTAGAGCTGCGTATCAGGTTTAGACAGCTAGGCATTCTCGAGTTTGTAGAGCTGTGTATCAGGTTTAGACAGTTAGGCATTCTCGAGTCTGTGGAGCTGTGTATCAGGTTTAGACAGCTAGGCATTCTTGAGTCTGTAGAGCTGCGTATCAGGTTGAAGCTGGCGAGCAGGCAATACTCAGTGGGGTTTGGAATCCCACGGACTGCAAGAAGAAAACACTGAAAGTGACTGGTGGTGGTGGGGGGTCACAGCAAAGAGAATGAAGAAAGAACTGAAAAAAAAATCTTTCATGCATCTTATTAGCATGTCTCAACAGACATCAAGGCCCCATTCTTCAAAGGCCTGCATGTACACCTTGCATCTGAGGCAATTTTTAAAGGGGCATTAAATAGACCCCTTTACCCCAGATGTAATTTTTCATTAGTGGACGCATTCCTCCACACACTAAATCTAGACGGCACTGGACATTATGGAGACTACTGTATACAGACACATCTGGTAGGTGTGCCTGCATCCGACCCTTTGAAAATCCAGCATAATGACAGAATAACCACAGATATATACTGTGGTTCCAAATCAGTTTGCCACCTACTTCATGCCCTTACAGAAACCTCGGTTTAGCTTGACATTATAGCAACTCTGCCCATAGTAAGCACGGCTAATAAAATGTCATTTGTTCTCAGAATGGCTTGTATTCCATTGATCTCTCATGTTTAAACATCCACCCAAACGGCAGCCTTAGGGATGGCGCCCACAATGCAGTCAAGGGGTAAATGACAACTGACAGCTGTGAGCCAGGCTTGCAACATCTGGCATGCTAGTTTCCCAATACTGATGATGCAAGTATTGACTGGGTCGCCTTTGATCGACTCTTCATCAGTGTTGAGAAGTGCAGCAGCACGGAAGGCTGGCTGGGATCACCATCCCACCATGTTCCTGCTTTGCTCATGTTGTCTATTCAACTGTATAGCATTGTGCATTCACTTCCAAACATGCAGATACAGGAGTTTCAGTAAAAAAAAAGTTATGCAGTTGTTGGAAGGGGTCCTATGCCGCCCTATAACTGACATGCCAGCTTTCCCTCTTTGGCAAGAAGACTAGGGCTGTCAGAACCCACTGACGTTCTGGGTTCCTGGTTCTGGTCTAGAGCTTTCAAATAGTTCTAGGATTCTAAGTAAGCAGTGAGACCTGATAGAGTGTGGGGTGTTGGTGGATACCAGCATGCAAAGGGGTGCAATGAGGCTTGACGCCACAGGTGGAGGGCCTTACAGCCCCTAGAAGTGTGGGTATCCACTAATACCCCACACCCTGAATGGTCTAATTGGACTTAGAAAATGGGTTGGGCAAATTAAAAAGAAAATTTCTAAAAGAAAAAAAAAAGCACAAAAAATACAATAAAATATTGCTTAGTAAATAGTCCCTCCACAGATGGCATCTACCTGTCAGTCATTTGTTTTTCTCCCCATGCAGTATAATGTCTATTTGTTTCCCATGGAACATAAGAATTCAGAATTCTGCAGTATTCCAGTGACATACATCCACACAGAATCACATAGGGCTCATACAGAGCCAGAGGCTCAGGTTTATCTGGGGCAGAGTTATCAGCGGAGATTGCTCTGTCTATCTGGTTGGGCTATGAGAGAGATTTTTCATGGTCATCAAATAAACACCAGAAATAAACAACCTGAATAGTGCTTTTGATTTTTTTAAATGTGTTTATGTGTATAGGAAAGGAAGTATGAGTAGAAAGAACATTCAGTTATTTATGTATTTTTAATTTAAAGGAAAGCTGTCCTAATTCCAGGTTCCCCACCCCCGAAAGTCTTACCACCTGATTAGGGGGTTCACAAATAAAACACCTTTTTTCCAGTGTTTGAACAATTTTTTTATTTTTAAAAGTCGGGGTTCCACAAAATGGAGTTGCTGCCGCTCCATTTCAAGAAAAAGTGCCCACACCGCTCGGCTCCAATACAAGCATATTGGAGCTGAGCGTGCAGCACTGCACTGAGCCTTGAAATGGAAGCATGCAGTGCTTGCCATTTTTCGGAACTCCAGACATTTTAAAAATAAAAAAAAGTAAGTTCAAACACCAGAAAAAAGGTCTTTTATTTATGAAACCCCTAATCGGGAGGTAAGGCTTTAGGGGCTGGGGAACCTGCAATTAGGTTAGCTTTCCTTTAAAGGAGTTATTATTTTTAGGACCTAGTTGAAGGTTTTTATATGAGTAAATGTGACTGCCATGTTTGTGATAGAAATCAAGAAAAGGGAAGTAGCTCATGAGTTCTGTATGTGACATGTCTAAATTCCAGATCACATGTTGGCCCTTTTTATTTATGGGGGCGTCGGCAAACACGCATATGCCATTGGAATGGCAACAGCCAATCAGAATACAGTTTCTAACTTGTCCATTATTATAATCTTCTTTTACAACTTAAAATTGTTTGCATTTAGGACTGGAGTGGAATGAAAGAGAGAGAGGAGGAAACAATAACTAAAAAGAGATAATGTACCTCTAAGTGTGAGGTACAAGCTAATATCCCACACCAACCATGTAGTGACATAGTTGGCATGAGCGCTAAGTTCAAGCACATTTATGATGTCACTGCACTAATGTGGCTTGGAATACCAGCACGTACTTTACACTTGGGGCACCTTATTGTATATAATACAAGAGGAGACTGTTTCAGAAACACTGGTCTTCATTTATTGTACTGATGAACCATTTTAAGGTATTGTCCTTCCTAACACAGTGGCCATCAATTACAGTCCAGAACAGTCTGTCAGAGGAGATTGTGGATGCCAGGTTTATAAATGGTTTCAAGCATCTCTGGCACTGAGTGAAGGGTTCGGCAGTTGCACAGGTCGTAGCAGTAAGGAGGGGAGCGGGGGTGGCAGATGGGCAGGAACTCCAGGCAGACTAGATGTACCTGTGGTCTTTTTCTGTCATTATTGTCTATGTTTCTATGACGGAAACAGATAGTAGCGTGATAAGAAACCTATAGCATATCATTTCATTATTAAACACACTACTCCTTCTAGTAGAAAAGAAAAGGAATTTGGTTTTGTATATTGCCTCTCATACAGACTTACAGCATCCTTCATTCATCCATCATTCACTAAAAATACCACCAACAGCTTAATCTGGTTCAAGGTCAGTTGGCATTTATTCCTCTCCCCTGGGTTGTGCCTGAAAATAGGCAGGATTTGTCTAGTGCACTTACCCGGTCAACACAAACTAAATAAAATAAATAAATAAATCCTAAAGTACTTTACAATCCAGAAGAGAAAGAAATGACAGTGTTGCTGCCGTTTTCAGTGCATAGGAAGATTCAAACAGCACAAAGGTAGATAACAGAGATTACAGGGACGGTAAGGACAGGGAGGATAAGTGACTTGCTCAGGGTCACACAGTGAGTATGAGGTGGTTATTGGATTCAACTCCAAGTCTCCAGGTTCACAACTGTGCTAAACTGCCTAAATAGTTATTAAATACATACAAAGGGATACTTACATGGAGTTGACTCTGAGATGTCTCATGACTATTCCTTTGTGTTCATTATTCCAGTGACTCTCCAAAAATGACTCCCTGTTGAGAGAGTAAGGAGAAAACCAATCTTTACAATAAATTAAATTTGTGTCATAGTGAGAACTGATATCGTAAAAATCTTAACTTCAGAGATGTAATTCCTATAATCACCGTCACCAGTAATTTGCTGGTACTATACAGAGCAGAGGTGTACAACCTTTTCTTGGATGTGAGCCACATTTAAATTTGTAAGACATCTGCCACAACAATGCACGGCTTGTACCATACCAATATTTAGGAGTTAAAATAATAACACTCATAAGCAATAGTCAATAATCATATTTATTAATTTTATTATATTTTTAAAATATAGTTGTATTTCTAAAATAGTTATTCAGAGCAGCTCTTCAGAGCAGCTCTAGAGGGTGGGGGCGATTTGACTCTGAGAGTATTGTTGGCAGAGTTTATTTACAATAGTGGTTTGTTGCTATAATTTACTGGATCGGGGTGCTGTTGGAGGGGGAGGGAAATTTGACTTTGTGAGCCTGGGTGTCTTGTTGGCAGAGGTGACTGTCCAGTTACCTACATGCCCCAAATGTGGCCAGAGTGGATTTCAAAGCAGCAATCAGTGAAGCTCTGAACTGAAGTTTGCAGAGAATGGGACCGGGATGCAGAGCAGACTCTGTGAGCCTGAGTGTCTTGTTGGCAGAGGCAATCAGAGGGCTATTTTTTGGGACTTGACTGTGGCTTTGTCCAGCTCTACGGGACATCCACATTGTGTCTGCAGGCATATTGTACTGTTGATTAATCCATTTTTCCGGTCCCGTTTTGGCTCCACTTCAGCTGTGTTGCTTTTTGAAACTTGGGCATCAGGACAAAAATCAAAGATGCTGCCGGAGTCTATGACATGTAATTGATGTGTAATTGACAAATTACCTAATTCTGACTGTGTCTTCAGTGTGTTGTCATGAGTCACATCAAACTGCTTCACAGACATGTGGCTCACAAGCTACAGGTTGGACACCCCTGATATACAGATATCTGCATAGTTGGCCAGAATAATACAATGGCTGCAGAACCCTGCTGGCAATGTTGCGGTGATGTTGTGGTGTACTGTCAGAAGACGTATCACCAACTGCTTCATAGGGCACTCTACTCTTCCATGTGGGGTTTGGACCTGATGGTCAAATTACTTTGGAGGGCTAGGGTGGGCAGATATTGGGATTACAAAAAGGTGGAAAGGGGTGGAGCCATCCAGTAAATGAGTACATCTCCAAACTGCTTCCAGTAGGCTGTACTTTCTAAGATATCCAATCCTTGTGTCTCCTCCTCCTTCCCTGATACCAGATTGAATACCCACCTGGTGTGTCTAGAGAAAGGGGACCAGATGAAGGAGATAAGCCACAGAGGCTTCACTCTTGAGGTTCTTGGTTGCCATAGAAACCTCTCGATGTTGACATAGGCTTGTTGTGTGTGACTGCCCATACATTATCCTCTATATTGATGTTATAGAATGCTTAGGCAATGTGAAAAGAAAGAGAACAGTAACTGCTAAGGAGAAAGGGATTCAGAGTAGTTACAAAGGCAAAAAGTAGACTATAAATTTAACAAAAAAGGTTAAAACATATCAGAATATTGGACATGCACTAAAAGGAGAACTGGTGGGCATCTACAGGTGAGAAAACTGTTTCCTATCACCTTTAAAGCAGCAATTCATGTTAGAATTATTTTTATGCTCCTTGTCTGGAGAGGCCCCTACTTTCCGGGTTGGGCCCAGCCCTGTCTTCCAATGTCTCTAGCACCCACCCCTCTGTCTGTCAACCCCCTGAGCTTACCCCTCATGACAAGGCTCATCCTAGCCGGACACACACTTCCTGCCTTTGGGTTCAGGTCATTAGCATCCTAGAGTGATTCCCAATTCAAGGTGCCACAGATCCAGTCCTTGCTGTTGACTTTTTGTTTCCAAATCCATTTACAGTACATGGTGACACATTTCACTATATGTATATTTATGTATTTATTAGCTTTTGTTTACTGGGTAAGCACGCTAGACAAGGAATGCCTATTTTCAGGTATGACCCAGGAGATTACAAGAGCATGGTTTACAAAACAGTACGAGGGAATTACAAAAATGTGAAATACAAGCAACGAGCAGGGTGATACAAATAAACAGGTACAGGATGAATAGATAAGCATATATATCAAGGGCAAGAACAAGCAAACAAAAGTTACATTTCGTGGAAATAATACAAGCGCAGTTTGTCCTATTTTGAGGATGGTAAGTGCTGAGGTGAAGGGCATGCATGGTAGATAATTCCCCTTACTAGAGCTCAGAGGGGGTAGGGGATCAGGGACGTGGAGGGTGCACACCAGGGTCCAAGCAGGGGTAGGGGTTAACAAGCAGCCTTGGAACAGTTACAGGCTGTCAGACTTCAGGTGCAACCAGAGGGAGCTCTTAAAGATGGGATGGGTGGGGGTACATCTGATGGTTGCAGGTAGGATATTCCTGAATCTAGGGGCACAAACAGCAAAGGCACGATCACCTCACAGTGTACAAGTTTTTGGGACAAGGAAGAGTTGCAAGTTAGCTGACCTTAACCGGTATTATGGTAGAGCCAGCCAAAGGCGTTTGGACAGGGCAGGTGGGGTGGCATTGCAGGTGATTTTGTCTGTGAGGCAGCCCAAGGCAAATGAGAAATAATTACCTGGGGACAACCAGTGTAGTTGAGTGTATAAATCACAGTGATGGGTAAGTCAAGGGATGGCAAGAGCAAAGTGGCAAATATTATTATAGCCCACATCCTGTTTAGCAAGGCTTGTTTTTTGCGGCGAGGGTAAAGGTTGTCAACCCATAGCTGACAGAGGGAAGGAATAAGCCTTTAGCAAGAGCAAGCCGTGCAGCAGCAGTGAGGGACCCACGAGCCCGGTATGCAAGTCCAAGCTTGATATTTGTTGCCCTGCAGATATTTTGAATGTCTAGAGAGAGGTCTAACTGGGGGTCAAGAGTAACTCAGGAGTGTAGCCAGAAATTTCATTTTGTACACAATCTCGAACAGTTACACCCCCCCCAATTAAAAAATGTACACATCCTTTCCAAATGGCACCCCCTTCCAAACAAGTCAGATTGTTGTCAGATGACTCCTCTACTCTCTAAAGAGGTTATACATGTATTGGACACTCCTCAGTGGCCTACACTAACCCAAATACTACAGATTAGAATGATAATATTAACAGAGTGGCTTATGGTTTGTGACAGGCACTCAACAAAACTGTACACAAATGTATACAGTGAGTATGCCTGTCTACACCCTTGTGGTGAGTCCTGGGCATCTAAAGGGGCATGCAGTGCCGACTGGGACACCATCAAGACATTGAGTGGGACAGGACACTGTTTGAGTTTGGCAGAGGAACCGAAGAGCATGAGTTGAGTTTTCTTTAAGTTCAGCACGAGCTTATTTGTCAGGAGCTAATGTTGCAGTTTATTGAAGACAGCTTGTAGGCTGTGATTTATGGCACGGACATCACCTAAGTTAGCTAGGAGGACCAGTTCATCAGCATATAGGGTAGTGGTGCTATGGGTAGGGACCATTGGGAAATCATTGATGAAAAGAGAAAATTGGATAGGGCCCAGAATAGATCCCTGAGGGACACAGATAGTGATAGGCACAGGTTCTGACAGAGCTCTATTGTATTTAACAAGCTGCAGCCTGCCAGTGAGATAGTTGGAAAACCAGTTTAGGGCTGGACCAGCAACACAGAGGGAGTGAAGTTTGGTACAGAGTAGGAAGTGATTCACTAGATCGAAGGCCTTTGAGAGGTCCACAAAGATAGCCCCAGTCAGCATACCCTGGTTCATGGCAATCCTTATAAAAGATGTAACTTTAGCAAGGGCTGTAACAGTGCTATCTCCTTTATGAAATCCATTCTGTTTGGGTGACAGTCAGGTATGTTTAGACAGATAGTCCATCAGCTGCACTTCCACTACCTTTTCCAGTATCTTGCTAACAGCAGACAGGGTGGCTATAGGACGATAATTTTCTGTGCATTTCTGGTCACCCTGCTTAAAAAGAGGAACAACCTGTGCTACTTTCCAGATTGCAGGAACAATTCATGAGGGAGAAGTTAAGTGTAACCCCTAGATGGCGCTATCCCAGGGGCTACTACCCCTGCCTGATTTGCCACTAACAGGTTGAGGGGCCTGGATCCAATGGCGGGTGCCTCCACCCAGAGGTCAGGGTTTGCAATAGTTAAACTAACTTGGTCACAGCCCTCTGGGACACTGCAACCCCCTTTCTTCCCACTAGTGCCCACACAATATATCAAATTACCTTCACAGTATACACTTACCCCAGGTCTGGTTCCGGCACTGGGACCTCCTGTGAAATGAGATACAGTGCAACAATCACAGTACAGTACTTTAACATAGACAAATACCTCAGGCAGTATAACTTTGCTGAAACAAGCGGCTCTGATTTATTTAGGGGGATATAACAAGGACAGGGGAAATCAGGTTAATTAGCTTATCACTCTAATAATCTACCTATGGCTCTGTGACAGGCCTATCCCTATCAGTTACTGTCCCTGGGTACCCAAGCCCTAGTGGCTAGTCCAAACCGTGGCAGCTGGTAGGGGCCCTTTCACGCAGAGAAAAGGAGAATTAAACAGTCAGCAGTACAGTAATTCCATTTTGGATTTAATGTGGCAATTCAACAGGAGCGACCCTGAATTAGTACTCACGACCTCCAAATAAGATAGGGTCCTTCAATGTCAGCAGGGCTCACTTGAGGTACACAAACCTCTTCACACATCCATATAAAAAGTACTATACCAGGCAGGCGCATCTGTATCCGATCGCAATTACTGCACAATACCGGGAGAACACACAGCAGATTCAGTTCCTGACAGACCGAGTGCAATTTTCAGCAATTCTTCCAGTCTTCTACAGGGTGAGCCTGGTTTCTACTCTTCAGAGATCCTTTGATTCTTTTCACAGGACGGATTCAGTCCTAACAAGCTGTTACACAAGCTGCAGACCGAACTCTGGGCCTTACACGCTTTTTGACTAAAACTGCACACTGAAAAGCACAGGCTCCTTCCTTCTTCACTGCCAAAGCTCAACTGAACTCCAACTGACAAAACGGGCACTTCCTTTGAGTTCCTCCCAGTTCTTGACTGGATTGGCTGTCACTCACAATAGACTGCTGCTGTTGGTCCAAAAGGCACTGAAGTCTAAACTACATCTCCCAGAGTCACTGCCCATACAATCCTCTTGTGGCTGGCTCAGATTATGAGTCCAAGGCATCATTTTAGAGCTAGCTTACCCCACACTGATTGGTCCAGTTCAGCAGTTCAAAACTAGAATGGGGAACTAGCAGACACAGTTCTGACTGCAAAGAAAGCAGGTTAGACAAACTGTAATTTCATTATTACTCTAAATAATTTCTGGCAAACAGTTACATCTTTCAGATAGGTTCCCTTAGCACTCTAGTGACTGCAAAATGAAGTGAATTGGCAGCAGCTCAAGTGGTACTCAGAGAAGCACACAGTCCCCATACAAACTAATTATGTCTGCAAGCAGACAGCTCTTAAAGAGACAGTACCAGAGGCTCTAAAACACTCACTGATAAATGGCTTAAATGCCAAACACCATTCAGGCTTGGAGCATTCAAGCAAGCTCCTGGAAGTCTTTTGGGAACCCCCATTTGCAGGGTTACACCCTTCCTGGCCTGGGAAAGCAGCGTCCAGCGTCAAGCAAAGTACCCCATAAGTTTCAACTGCAACCATATACATTTGCATTAGGCTCTATATGTAATCATCAGTCAATATATCATTTTACCAAGAACACATTTCTGAAACATTGCAGTACGTCACTCTTTACACAGTATTACATACACATTGTACCATAACTCAAGTTATTACCTCTTGTACACGAAACCTGAAGAGAGGGGGCCCTTCCCTATCAGTTACCTTTGGGGGCTGACGGGCAAGGCAACCATACTTAGAGGGCAACACAAGTAACTTGGAGTTAGCACTGATGCTCAGTTTGGGCAATGAGCTCGGGACACATACACTCCTTTATGGACAACATTGAGAGCAAGTCCACAGGCCTCCCAAGTGAATCATAACTGAGGTGCACCACAGGCTTTACAGCTCGACCAGTCTTTCTAGGGGAACTGTTATAGTCTCTGCACTCTGAGCCTCATTTTCAGCATTGTCCTCACTTGTCAGGGAGTCTCCATGGGGTAGAGAGGCTAGAACCTGGGGCACTTTCAGCTCCAGGAGTTACAGTTTCTGAGTCCACAACATTTGGCTCGCATGGAGAGCTTTCGGACACTGGCAGTGGACTGTCAGGGCACTCAAAATACTCTTCTTGTTCGGTGTATCACCAGTCTGCCCCAATCTATCATTTCCTCCCTGAAAGCTCAAACAGTTCAACCATGCACAATGATTCCATTTCATCTGATCTGATGCTTTGCACTTCACTTTCTGGGAGCATTGGCTCCAGGGATGAAGCTGGGGCTTAGACAGTCCAGAAGGCCCAGCTTTGTCTCCAGTATTGACTAGGGATTGCCCCGAAACAATTGACTCAGTTCGTAAGAAGGATAGTATTCAAAGTCACTCTCACTTTCTTCTGATATGGACTGACAGTCATGCTCAACTGGGACTTGTGCAGGGAACACTTTAACTCTGCTTCTGTAGGTGCAGACTTCTTGATCTTTTCTTAGCAGCAGCTCTAGTCACTGGTCCAGAGGGGGCATCTTCTGGGGCTCAGACTCAATCAAGATTTGTCCAATGGGTAGTAAATGATTTCTATGCATTGTTTTACATCTTTTGAATTGTTCTCAGGCCTTACTTTGTACACTGGCAGATCATCTAGTTTGCCCACTACAATGTGAGGAGATGGTGCCATCTGTCAGCAATCTTGTGTTTGCCATGCAGTCCCAGATTTCTTAGCAATACCGATCTCCCTCCTGGAGTTCCTGTGCTTTCACCTTTTATCATACCTTTCTTTGTTGGCCAGATTTCTTTTGGCAGCCATGGTTTGAGCCAGTTAGTAGCATGAGTTAGCTGGGCCTTTACTTGCACATACTGTAAATAGTTGTCAACTTGAACCCCATCAGGAGAGACCCCAAAACACACATCTACGGTGTCGAGCTTCTCTTCCAAACATCAGCGGTGGGGAGAACCCAGTGGCATCACTTTTGGTGCAGTTATAAGCATGTACCAGGGTGCTAATTTGTTGGCTCCATCTAGGCTTGTCCTTTGGGTGCAGGGTGCCTAGCATATCTAGCAAAGCTGCGGTTGAAACGTTCAGGCTGTGGGTCCCCTGGAGTGGTAAGGAGTGGTTCTGGACTTTCTCACTCCCCACAGAAAGCATCTCTTTGATCAGACGACTCTCAAAGTCTCCCTTGATCAGAATGGATTCTTTGTGGAGCCCCATAGTGAACAAAAAGTTTTCTCACAGTACTTTGGCTACAGTGGATGCTTTCTGGTCTTTGGTGGGAAAGCTTGGGCATATCTCGTGAAATGGTCAGTGACCACCCAGCACATTACTGATATTTCTTTGATCTGACTCCAAACTCAGAAAATCAATACAGACCAGCTCCATGGGTGCACTGGTGGTGATGTTAACAAGGGGCAGCCTCTGAGAGCAAAGCTTTCCTCTGTAATAGCGACTACAAAGTTCGAATGTGTGCTCCACATCAGCCCCCATCTTAGGCCAATAGAATCTGGATCTCACCAAGTCAAGTGTTCTGTCTATACCAAAGGTGCCCCATGTGGTTGTGCAAGGACCTCAGTACTGAGTCTCGAAAGGCAGTGGGCAGCACTAGTTGTTGTTTGTCTACTTGTCCCCTCTGTCTACTGTTTCTCTGTATAACAGTTTATTGATCAGTTTCAACTTAGGACCTTCTTTGTATAACAGTGCAGTTCTCAAATCAGTGGGCGTAATTTGGACACATCTTTTCCTGCATAGAGGGCTTCTAAAGCTGCTTTGATCATGGGATCGCTGGTTGAGCCCGCCGAATACTGTCATTGTCCAGCTGAGGCAGTGCACAATGTCTATTGCAGAAAAGTGGCAATAAGCAGCAGGTATGCAATTCTCAGGGGTCCCAAGCAATCCACCATGCAGTCCACTGCGTCCGTGGACATTTGTTCCTCCCTGTCAAACTTCCGGCAGAGTGCCGAATGTCAGGTTCTGCCAATGGACCCAATCATTCTGGGAACAGGCCTCCGGAGAGAGCATCAGCATCTATGTGGTTCAGACCTGCTCGGTATTCGAGCATAGTCATATGTAGATAATGCAGAAAGCCACCTATGGCCAGTGGCATCCAACTTAGCTGAGGTCTGCACATAGGTCAAAGGATTATTGTCAGTTTTTACTAGTATTTTAGCCCCATACAAGTACTCATGGAATTGGTCAACAATAGCCCACTTCAAAGCTAGGAACTCTAACTTATGTACAGGATAGTTCTTTTCGGATGGGGTCAGGCTTCTACTGGCAAAGGCCACTGGTCTCAGGCCATTCTCGTACTCTTGGTACAACACAGCCCCCAACCCTTGCAAGCTAGCATCAGTGTGCAGGACGTAAGGTTTTCTTGGATCGCATAGGCCAGCACTGGAGCATGGGTAAGTTGATATATGATCTCATGAAAAGCAGTCTCACAATCAGAGTCCAGCGGGCCCAAATACTTCACTTGGATGAAAATACACTCTTTCAGTCTTGAGGACGCTGACTTTTGGTATTTTTGTGGGTTGGGGATACCCTTGAGTAAGGTTAAGTAAAGGGGCGGATCACTCTTGAATAGTCCTTGATGAAGCGCCCGATAATAACCACAGAATCCAGGAATCTTTGCAGTTCTTTTTAGATTTTTGGGCTGTGGCCAGGTGGTCAAGGCCTCAACTTTACTTGGGTCGGTCTCTATTCCTCGGTGGATACTATGTGTCCTACATACTTTACTGATGTTTGAAAGAATTGACACTTATCAATGGACAGTTTAAGGCAAAGTCCTCCAGTCGGTCCAATACCTTAAATAATCTGCTCTCATGTTCCTCCAGTGAGCTGCCAAACACAATAACATCATCTAGGTATACCAGGCACTCTAGTAAGTTCATGTACCCACTGCGCTCCATCAATCGTTGAAAAGTAAGCTGGGGCACCTAGAATCCTTAGGCATCCTCATGAATTCATAGAAATAGCCGGACAGATAAAGGCCGTCTTCTCACGGTCCTCTGGGGCCATCGGGATCTGGTAGTACCCCTGCGGAGATCCAGCACAGAGAACCACTTGCTCCCGTTTAGGCAGTCCAAAGCATCCTGAATCGGGGCATTGTGTACTGATCAGGGATAGTCCGGCCGTTTAAGGTGCGATAATCCACACACTCCTACTGTTCCATTCTTTTTCCTCACTACCACAATGGGGAAGCATAAGGGCTTCTGGATTCTTGTATTACACCAGCAGCTAACATCTCTTGCAGATGCCGTCTCACATCATCTATGTCAGCAGGTGCCAGGCGTCGAGACCTCTCCGCAGAATGGTCTTTCGTCATGCAGCCGGATATTGTGCTCAGCTCCTTGCGCATCCACCATCCCATTCCTTTAAAGAAAACACCTGGTCTCTCTGGGCAAGCTTCTCACTGATCCTCACTTTCCATTCAGCTGGCAGCGGGAGTGCCAAATCAAACAAGTCAGGCGTTACTCTGTCATTTTCCTTGAACTCTTGCTGCTGGGTAGCACTGCAGTGTCTGCACAATGCACATTAGCCAGGATGCAACCTCTGTTTACTCGAATGTCTCTTTCAGACACATTATGAACTTGGACCATTACCCTTCTGGCATAAGCATGGGCTCTAGCGGGCAAAATACTAGGCTTGACCAGCAGTCCCTCTGGCAATTTTCCATCGCCTGGTGCATCCAACATTAATATTTTATTCTTAACATCCTTTCTGATACGGACCTCTCCTGTAAAGTACACTGGGCATTTGGCGCCAGGATCAGAGACTCAGGATCCTCCCTCCATAAATTCCGACGGTTCCTCTGGTTCTGTTTTTCAGCATCTCTCTGTGCCTCATAGGCCTTCTTAATTAAAAGCGGAACTCTTAAAGCTCTACTAGTCTTTGACCCCTGTTTTCATAACACAACTGTGCCAGCCTTCCGAACATATGAGCATTTGTTCCAATCAACAAAGGGACACCATCATACAGTCCAGTGGGGGACACACTAAGGCTAGGGTCTCTACTTGTTCACCACTCCAGCCACGGAGGTGGGGAAAGACAGCCAAATTCGGATATACCGGAATAGGTAGGCCTTCTCCTTAACCCCCATACATGCAGTCCTTCTATTGGTTGTAAGGTACTTCTGACAAATGCTTCTGATACCAATCCTGGAACATAATTGTCACTTAGGAGCCACTGTCTAATACAGCTCTTTGAGACACTCCATTCACCTTTACAGTGGTCTCCATGGAGGACCCACTATTCTGGACCAGTCTGGAGAGGCGGTAGTGGGGGCCTGGGCACTGACCTTGCCACAAAAGGACGTGAATTAGCATTTTTGGTACCCTCACTGGGATCATGTCTGCACCTCTAACCACTGATTTCTTCTCCGAAGCTCTCCTTGTAGCCTATATGCAACTTTGTCAGTGTCTTTGGGGACTGGCATTCCCTTTCATGTCCCCATCTTTCCCACAATTATAGCAAACATACTTTCTGGAGTTTGAGCTGGCCGAAGCCACACTGGGAGCTAGGGGCGGGGTATTACAACTGGAAACCTGGGTGCCATCTCTGTCTGCGGCGTGATAAGCATTTGGAGACATCTCGTCAGTTTCTGCACTTCCATGGTCAAGGAATTGAGTTTGGAGCTGTTATCAGCAGGAGATACATGGGTGGGTACCCCACCCCCCATAGCAGATGCAGTCGGATATAGGTCAGGGCCCGTACTTGCAGGCGTGGCCTTCATAAAGGACTGCTTTTGAATTCCGGATCTCTCTCAACAGTTCGCCCCATTGTGGCATATCTTTTCCTTGTCAGACACTCATCGACTGTCAACCTCTGCCCTAGACTTCACTTGATGGGTCACCCTCAGTCCTCGGGTCGTAGCCACAGCTGTTGGTGCAGGTACCTCCAGTCGCCTTTTCTCAACTCCTCGAATTTCTCTCATTAACTCATCATAGGAGGGTGGGGATTCAGTCGATTTGCCAGGCGTAACTGAAGCAACAGCAGTTCTGAGAAGGGGCAGACTTAAGGATTCTGTCCAGTCTGGTTCGGTCTAGTTCAATGCTGGCAAACTACCCTTTCTGAGGCATTCTTGCAACAATTTTTCCAGCCGAGAGACATACACAGACAACAACTCCCTTGGTACTGTTGTGCATTTCTTACTCTCCACCATAGGTCCTCATCAGAATCTGGGCTCCCATACACATTCTCCAAGGCCTCAAGATAGGCCTGTGCAGTCGCTTCAGGTTACTGGCCCGTTTAGCACGGATGGTAGCCAGGGCGGGACCTCGGAGGCTCTCACTAACCCTCTTTCTTCGCCTTCCGAGCATTGCCATTCTAGCACTTGGGGGCAACATAGTCTATCCAGGTCTCCCAGTCATCCTCCCTTGGGGTGGGAGGGTGCCAGAGAAGATCCTCAACCTTCGGTAAGAGTCGTGACTAATGGCAGGTGCAGAAATAGGAGTCTGCATTGGTTCAGCCACCATTACGGGCACTGGAGCAGGAAGGGTGTTGGGGAGGAACACCCCAGGTGGCAGAATAGTTTCTTCAAGTCCTCCACAGTTTTCCCTCTCCAGCAACCATTCAGCAAATTTCTCCTCAAAAGTTTCCAGATAGTGGTGGGGCTGATTCCCCTGGGTCTTTACTGTCCTTAGTTATCACTCTCCAAGCAGTGAGGGCTCCTCTGGGGTAATGGTCTGTGGCACTTTGGAGCTATCTATGGATCCTTAAACTCTACTAGGGCCAGGAAAGTGTGGGTGAGCAGATTAGCATGCCGACCCACCACCACAGGGTTTTGTAAACCTTCCACCTTGGAAAGTACTCCCTGCACAGTGTCCTGTGATACCCAGGGGATGTCCAGGATAAGCATAGCATTTTGGGGTCGATCTCCTCCCAGTACACCACTCCACCAGCGGTGCACAGCCACTTCTGTCGGGTACCCATTTTTTCTTAACAGTGGTTCGTAAATATGGCCACTAGAGGACACACAATCCCAGCGGTGAGCCTCCAAGATGTAACCCCTAGATGGCGCTATCCCAGGGGCTACTACCCCTGCCTGATTTGCCACTAACAGGTTGAGGGCCCTGGATCAATGGCGGGTGCCTCCACCCAGAGGTCAGGGTTTGCAATAGTTAAACTAACTTGGTCACAGCCCTCTGGGACACTGCAACCCCCTTTCTTCCCACTAGTGGCCCACACAATATATCAAATTACCTTCACAGTATACACTTACCCCAGGTCTGGTTCGGCACTGGGACCTCCTGTGAAATGAGATACAGTGCAACAATCACAGTACAGTACTTTAACATAGACAAATACCTCAGGCAGTATAACTTTGCTGAAACAAGCAGCTCTGATTTATTTAGGGGATATAACAAGGACAGGGAAATCAGGTTAATTAGCTTATCACTCTAATAATCTACCTATGGCTCTGTGCACAGGCCTATCCCTATCAGTTACTGTCCCTGGGTACCCAAGCCCTAGTGGCTAGTCAAACCGTGGCAGCTGGTAGGGGCCCTTTCACACTTAGAGAAAGGAGAATTAAACAGTCAGCAGTACAGTAATTCCATTGGATTTAATGTGGCAATTCAACAGGAGCGAACTCTGAATTAGTACTCACGACCTCCAAATAAGATAGGGTCCTTCAATGTCAGCAGGGCTCACTTGAGGTACACAAACCTCTTCACATCCATATAAAAAAAGTACTATACCAGGCAGGCGCATCTGTATCGATCATCAATTACTGCACAATACCGGGAGAACACACAGCAGATTCAGTTCCTGACAGACCGAGTGCAATTCTCAGCAATTCTTCCAGTCTTCTACAGGTGAGCCTGTTTCTACTCTTCAGAGATCCTTTGATTCTTTTCACAGGACCAGTTCAGTCCTAACAAGCTGTTACACAAGCTGCAGACCGGAACTCTGGGCCTTACACCCGTTTTTGACTAAAACTGCACACTGAAAAGCACAGGCTCCTTCCTTCTTCACTGCCAAAGCTCAACTGAACTCCAACTGACGAAACCGGGCACTTCCTTTGAGTTCCTCCCAGTTCTTGACTGGATTGGCTGTCACTCACAATAGACTGCTGCTGTTGGTCCAAAAAGGCACTGAAGTCTAAACTACATCTCCAGAGTCACTGCCCATACAATCCTCTTGTGGCTGGCTCAGATTATGAGTCAAGGCATCATTTTAGAGCTAGCTTACCCCACACTGATTGGTCCAGTTCAGCAGTTCAAAACTAGAATGGGGAACTAGCAGACACAGTTCTGACTGCAAAGAAAGCAGGTTAGACAAACTGTAATTTCATTATTACTCTAAATAATTTCTGGCAAACAGTTACATCTTTCAGATAGGTTCCCTTAGCACTCCTAGTGACTGCAAAAATGAAGTGAATTGGCAGCAGCTCAAGTGGTACTCAGAGAAGCACACAGTCCCCCCATACAAACTAATTATGTCTGCAAGCAGACAGCTCTTAAAGAGACAGTACCAGAGGCTCTAAAAACACTCACTGATAAATGGCTTAAATGCCAAACACCATTCAGGCTTGGAGCATTCAAGCAAGCTCCTGGAAGTCTTTTGGGAACCCCCATTTGCAGGGGGGTTACATAAGAATATAGGATATTGAGAGCACAAGCAAAAGGCCCCAATCTTCAGGAGTTTTGGTTCAAGGTCATCGTGACCAGCACTCATATGAAGAGAAAGGCCAGTGAGAAGCTTGTACGTTTCCCTCACTGGGATTGTCTTAAGATAGAAAGGTGGGCGAGACAGAGATTCTGGAGGGGAGGAATGGCTAGAGGCAGATGACTCCTCATTGTCAGTTGTAAACAGGGAGGTGTATGCCGAAAGATAGGAGAATTGCTTGTTAAAGGCACTGGCAATGATAGTAGCATTATTGCAATTTCTACCATTGACAACCATATCCACAGTATCACACTGACTATAACCCCCAACTCCAGTTTTAGTAGTGCACCAGAAGTATCGCGGGTCCCTAGCAGAGGATAAGAGAGCAGCCTCACAGTACTCACTCTTGGCATTACATATAGCTTTTTTGCAGATGTTGCAGATCCGCTGGTATTCATGGTAGTCGGACAATTCCTTAGAGGCTTTAAATTTACCTCAGTGCATATCACGGACTTTCCTGAGGGAGAACAAGTCCCCATGCAACCGTTCAGTGATAGTGCCTGTAACGCTCTTTTTATTTTTTACTTTGTTTCTTCACCCCCACCTTTAGGCTTCCTTCAGGAGTATCCCACTCAGAGTCCACCCTACTGCCAGCCTGAACTCCTGCATCTCCCTTGATCCCTTCCCCCGAATGACCACAGGCAAGCTCGACCCTGGTACCATCTCCAGGGCTGATTCCACCCTCCCTCGGTGGCTAGCTCCTAAATGTGAAGTGCCTACCTGCTGACGTTGGGGTAGGCCCTGGAGGGTGATCCTGGGTGTGCTGGGCTGGCATTTGGGATGTGGGCAAAATCCCCTGGGGCCACCGCCATCTCACCAATGGTTTGGGAGGCTTTTTTTCTGGCTTTTTCCGTGTTATCCCTTTGAAGTGCAGCCAGCAAGGCAACATTATGCAGCAACTCCACCCCTGTGCATCCACTGCGTCGCCACACTGGGCACCTCTGAATCACCACCAGAGGCTGCTCCAGGAGTGAATGCTTCACCCAGCCCTCCCCATGAAGAGAGAGCAGTCCTATGGATGCTCAATCTCTTTCCCCCCTGTCGATTCCCACGGCCCGGGCTCGTTCCCGAACCCAGGTCGCCGGTGTGGCTCGAGGTGTGGCGTACAGTGCCTCAACCCTCGGCGCCACTGTCTAACTCTCTTTTTGATGTGAGATGCATGCTTATCCTGCAGAGAGGGGAGGATGCTTAGACGGTTGTCAAGAGCACCTGTGACATCCATGGCAGAAAGTACTGTGGCCCAATCTGTGGTTGCAAGATCTTGAAGAAAGAGAGCAGAGTTAAAGCAGGAGAAGTCTCTCATTTGTACAATTTTATAGGGCACTTAGGGAGTGGAGACTCTCCAAATGCAGTAGATGGGGGAATGGTCAGATATGGAGTCAGGAAGGACTCCAGATGCTAAGATCCTATCAGGCCCGTTTGTCAGTGTTCCTCGACTCCCATTGGGAAGGTTTGTTCTGCATGAATTTCCATGCCAGCTGAAACATTGCTCTACCACAATTCAAAGGCCACAGGGTGCAGCTGTACGTTTCTGTGATACAGCAAGGTTCCAGCTGGCCAGAAATCCTCATGGAAGCTAGGGTTTTAGACAGCGCTACCGTGTGCACATCTGTCAATTAAAGTTCAGAACTGAAACTGCGGGCATGTTCACTGCTGCTGTGGAGCGCCATGACAACACTTTCATTTAAAAAAAAAAAAAGTAAAGCAAAAAAACTATATACAAAAATTACTGATTGGTCAACCACTTGCCCAACCAGCATGTACTGGCACCTCGGGCATCTGGTTACATTGGACCTCTAAAGCTTTGCGCTTGAGGTCTGATGTAATCTGAACCCCTCTGTGGCAGCACAGGCTGGTTGTGTATGATTACCCAACCAATGTGCTTTATGCAGCTCAAGTTTTGTTACCTGCCATTACCCTGATCCCCCCGTGTCCTATAATATCAGGGCAGCAGCAGTTGCATGCTAATTCACCACAGACAAAAGAAGAGTAGTTTAAACAATGGATGCTCAAAAACAGCTGAGATTAGCCAGTCCATAATCACAGCACTAGAGTTACCACTCATGATACCAGTGTCTCGAGTTCAGGAATGAACTCAGGTAACTGAAGAGCAAGCTGGGGGATAGGGCTTGTGCATCTCAGTGGATGCTCACCCTCTCTAGGGGAGCATAGTTGCCTACACTGCTTCATAAGTTCCTTCTATGGTACGGTGGGAGGTGCAGTTCCCTTGATGAGCAAAAGGGTGGGGAAGTCAGACAACTACATAAGCCTGTTAGTGCTATCGACACTCAGCGAGGACTGTAAAACAAGTCTGAAAATCCCAATGAGGACTAAAGATGATTCCAGCATTCCAAAGAGCACACACCCACGAACTAGACTATGTTCTAGTCATGGATTAGGTTGCTGCTGGGACCTGGTCACATCTAGGCAGCCTCACGGGGGAGGTAAACTATGGGACGACTGGAGCAGGTAAGTCCTGGGAATGGCATGGAGACCAGCAGAGAATAGAAATGTAAAGAGAGACTCAGAAAGATAAGAGAAAAAGGAAAAAGGAAAATAAAATGAATGTGTGTGAGTTAATTGGTGGGGCAAACCATTAAACATAATTTAAAGAACAATGCAAGTACGAAGTCCCAGACCAATTCCCACACCATATAATGACATCCACATGTGGTCCAGATTTAGCAAAAGAGTTTGAGTGGGATTTTCAAAGAATTGCGCCATGATTTTCCCACACCTACACTACTTGCATCACGACTGTTACACTACATAAAACGTAATCTAACTCCCATGTCACAAGTGCCACAAGCCAGACACCAAAAATAACGCATATATCAAAAATATGGTGTATGCATCATTTTTCTGCCAAAGAGTGAGAAAACTGTTACAAATGTATCATATGCAGTAGTTTAAAAATCACACACAAAAATGTTAACACATTTGCAGTGACACAGTCATACTGCAGCAGAAAAACTACTGCAACTTGTGTCTGTACAGTACCTTTGAAAACGCAGCCCTATGTTTTATTTTTCAAATATGCCCATTTGTCTGAACAAAGTAAAAATGACTTGCCATCCAGAAATGTAAGCTGACCCCTGCGCAATACATCCCTTCTCAATCCTGATCCTGGATTCTTGGTTTTAATTTGTATGCAAGTGAGATCATGAAATATACAAACCAAATAGCACTGAAGGTATTTAGATAAGTTACTATTACTGCTTGATTTCAGCCCAAAAAGTGCAACTCACATCCTGTACTGTGACAAAGAGATGTGCAGGGTCCAAAATCCACACTGATTCGCTGCCTAAATGCTGGTAGCTGCCATATATCAGGCCACTAACACTTTCCTTTAGCCCTGCTGGCTCCTATTGGACATGGAAACATTTCAAGAAAGACAGTGCCGACCACAGTGGATGAAGCGCTCAGTGTGAGAATTCAGTTTCTTGTGTGACAAAAAGGAATAACTACCATTGGAGTACAATGAGTCCGCACAATATTCTGCAAGATATCACTGGTAGAAACTGTGATAAGAGAGCTTAACCCTGGCAGATGACACCATACACCAGCAAGGCCAGAGGAAAAGCTCTTGAGGCCAGTGAGTTTACTCAGCCAGTAGCCCTACCGGCTAGTGGCAGCAGAACCCCATGTTGACCGCTAGTATCATGTGGAAATCAATCCTGTGTTGCTTGGGCATGTGAATTCCTCACAAACTGCTTAATGAAACTGAGCTGCTGATGCCGACATCACACACACCATGGCGCTAATTCATTTCTTTGCATCTTATGGCATTCTGGTTTCACATTGTGTAATTAGCTTAGAAGGGCCTAGCAGTGCCAGCCACCAGTTCTTTCTGTTGGATTTACAGATTGCACAATAGCTCAGAAGGTCACTTTCTTACACAGAATTCTCTTTCAAACATAATGTCTGTGTTTACTCCCTTGATGGGGAGGGTTTTTTTCCAACTCTCTTGCACCTGCCTCTCTCATCCCTTACTCAAAGGCTGGGGGTATCCTGGTAGAGATCCGACCCCCATTCAGAGAAGCCTCCTCCAGGGCCAGCACGTCTGCTCCTTGGCTACACTCCTTTTAAGAGAAGTAAGGTTCTGGACTTGGAGAAGTACACTGAGCAGTGACAGCTCATTCACATGCATGTTCTGGGGTGGGTTTCACAGACCCTTTTTATTGACAGGGGGAGTGATGGCCAGAACACCTGGGAAACTCCCTACTATTGTAAGAAATAGAGAAATGAATGATAGTATCTTGTTACATTTGCCCAGAAGCAAATGGTTCAATACCTTTTATTGGACCAACACCGATGTTACAAAAAGAAAACAATGTCTCTTTTTGTAACATGGTGATTTTGGCATTGGAGATATATATATACAATACAGACCATAAACAGGCAACACCGGTTTTCTATACAATATGTGTAATATGTTTTCTTTATACTGTTTGTGAAGAGGTTTATGTTTTTTTATTGTTGCTTAAAATGACTTGTTTTATTTTCTTTCCTTTCCACTTTGTCATGTTTTAGTAAGAGATATTCCCCGGTTTAAGGTCTCCCTCAAAGGATGGCACTGCCAACAGTAAAGCACTCCCCTAGTGCTGTACTACTCTGTCAGAAGAGGATATAGTTAGCCCCAAGTTCATGGTGTGGGGCTAGAACCCAGGACATTCTAATCTTCTGGCCCCAGTGTTTGTTGCCCAGCAGCCAAAAATGAAGGTAAAAAATAAAAAAATAGGTGGACTTGGTGGTCCTAATGTCCCTTATCTTTCATTACATTCTATGCTTCTATGGTAAGTGTGCAACCTACTGAGCCACCGATAGTGCACTGAATAGTGCCATGTGAAGTCAACGCCTATCTCTTGATCTACAAAGACAACTACAGACACCACATGCAATTAAAGGAGTTTCCAGACTTTCCAGTTCTGGTTATTTATGTCGTAGTCAGTGCTGTAGGCTACAGTGAGGACTAGTCTGCACTTAAGTAACATGTTTCCATATCTGGCCGGTCACATCACAATGAATGGCATGGTTTCTGATTGTAAAAAGTGATAAAATGCAATGACTTGGACAGGGAAACATGCACAAGTGTACAAGTGCCTAGCCCTAACAATGTTTCAAGGGCTCTGAAGAGGCTTAGACATTTACAACCTACAGTAGTACTAAGCAAACAGGCACTGCACTCAGCTTTATAGCTTTTCAAGGAGCTGTATATATACCACACAAAAATAAACACACACACACACTCTGTATATGCATTCTCACAATCTATCTTTCTCCCTCACCCACTCATTCCAAGAAATTAGCAAATAAAAACTCTGCTCCTTCACTTAAACGAGGGAAAACTCTTCTAGTTGTGCTATGTAGAAATATATCTAATTATAATAACCCAAAGATGTTTCTAAAAAGTTGTGTTGCTCAACGCTGGTTTTTAAATTAATAAATATTAATGATATGCGTAGTATTTGTGTTGTTTGTTTTTAAACAGTTATGCCCATCCCTGATTTAAACAATGAGATTGGAAAAACCTGTTCTGGTCCATCATGGTGATTTGCATGTATTTCCCATGATACTTTGTGTGTGTGTGAAGGGGGGTAACGCATGACTTTATTGCCAGCAGGCTTTGTGTGTAACCCTTGCTGCAGAGCCCTTGATTTGATGTCCCTGGCTTTTAATTCACACTTCTGCTTTGGGCTTCCCAAGACCCAAACAGTTATCAGTACTCATCAGCTGACCTCTTGTCCTGAGTTGAGACAATGTATGTACTGTACCTCACTGATAAGTCCTAACAAGGAGAAGTGTTCGTTTTTTGTCTGCTTTTATCAGCCTTTGGCTAAAACACCCCCCCAAATATCATAATAAATATAATCTTTATTTGGGGGGGGCATTTCAGCACAGACCCTTGCCTGGCTTGCCACGTACGATTCTGGAATATAAGAGATGGTGCCATTCTGTCACTGCTTCTTTTGACTGATGTACGGTAGCTGGCAGGCACCACCCACTCCTTTGCCTGCTGAGTGCTGAAAGGAGAAAACTACTGTGCTACAGAAAATGTTCACGCCATTTAAAGTTTGCTCTTTTGTCATTGGCAACCCATTGTGGCTGTTAATTTTCACTCCCTGCCAATCAGCTGTAATTGTACACCATTGTGAGGGTAGTATCATTTTTTCACTGTCCTTTTAATTTAGTGTTTTCTTAGATCAGTGAACATAGTAAAAATTAAAGGACAGTGAACATTACCTGTACTACAGTATGTACACAAACGGTGAGGAAATGAGAACTGGTATGGGGTTTACCATACTTTCCTAGATTCAGGCTTTGCAAATATATTAAAAATCAATGGAAACAATTATTAGAAAAAAGTAAAAAAGCCTCGGAATTAAAATCTGATTATTTAAACTACTAGGGAATACAAAATCCATGGAAGTGAAGACTAGTTCCTGGTTTACAAGTACTTCTAATTTAAACTCCTTCATGGTAATTTGTATATTCTTTATCCATGGTGTACCTCATTTGTGTTGTATGTGTACTATAACACTGTGTTCCTCTAAAGAGCAGCAAGTTAGTTCATTGTTAAAGATACATAGAAACATGATCCTTGCTTCTCAGTAAATCATCAGGCACAATAATCTTAATTTTTTGCTGTGTGGCTCTGCCTCCACCCTCAAGCATAGACATTTAGTGGAGCCTTTTTTAGAAGCTAGATGTAGCACTTGCCAGAGAAGTAAAATGGGGACATTTATTTATTGATTTTTTTAATATTTTAGAGTGCCTCACATTTTTAAGTCAAAGTCACCACTCAAGAAACAAAGCTCTTGTTAGCTGGGTGGAGACTTTGATTTAAAACAAATAACTTTAAATGTAAGTTTTTTTCTTTAACTCTCACTTGCTCCTCCACTGATGATCTGGACTTGATTCACCAAGAACTCCACTCTCAAGGTTTATTGTTCATCACACACCTCAGGTATGAAAAAAAAACGTCATAACACTACTGTCGCCTGTGTATTATTCTCTATATAACAGTTGGGTACTGTTTTTTTTCCCATAGGGAATCCCAGTTACAAGTGTCAGTATAACTAGCTGGTTATAATGGCATTTACGCATTGGGTTTCTCTAAGAGCCCATGCTGGAAAGTGAAAGTGCCAGGCAACACTTTCTATTTCTATTCCCAAGCCATATAGAGCTCAGGCTTCAGCCTGCTATATGCGAGTGGGAGAGGGAGATTGCAGCCAAACAAAGGAGCCCGGCAATAATATAAAACAAAGCCGGGGGGGGGGGGCTGTTTAAACTGGAATATTTATGCACACCCTCAGGTGGGATGCTATTACAAACCCCTTGAGCTTCGCTTTTGGGGTTTATGTAGCATCAGACACCTTGGGTGTGTATAAAATTCTCATTAGACCCAGTCCCCCAGGCATTGGTGCTGCATGATAATCACAGTTTTTTGAACAATGACATATTATCGTCAGTGGCAATTACATATCATCATATTGTGTTATTTGACCAAAATCCAGTCGATCAGGGAGGGATTGCCAGATTAATGATTAAGTCTGGTAGACTTGACAGATATGTTAATATTTTAATTAATTGTAGCAGAAACTAGGTTTTGGAAAAACATTTTTAGTTGCACTGCTGCTCTAAAGAAGTTGTGCTACCTCTATAAAAACTTTCTAAAACAAACATTTTTACACACAGTTTTGTCTGTGTCACATATTACCTCTATTTGTCTTGCATCTTTACAATTAAGGACAGCTGTCACTTGCAAATAGGCTCTGAGTCCCTCAGACATCATCTAACCCTTCTGCCTGTATAAATGTGCTGTCACAGGCCTATGTTTATCAGTCAGTCTTACTTGCCATGGAAATGATCCTGATGCCACAAGCAAGAAATTATGAAATCACACGTAGACAAGCAGCAGGAACAGATGAAGTTCAGAGGTCAAGGATCTTGTTTCTCTGCAAGTTTCGCTATTAATAGAGATTATAAAACAATAGTTGGAAATCAAGAATTCTGATTGGCTACCCAGATTCTATCAGCCTTGCATTAATATTTAATTAATGTACATCTACACCCTAAAATGGGGGACAGCAAATGCCCAGTTATTTTACAAAATGTTGTAATCATAAGAAGGTGCTCCTAATCATTCCCTAGGGGATGTAGCAGTCAGCTACACATTGTGCCACATCACACCCTTAGGGGGCGATGAACAGACTGTTACTCGAACCCCTGACCATGCGCTGCTATAACTTTACAATGCTGTATAATTCATCAAATGTTATCTCTTAGTAGACTATTTACACAAACATAACACTTTTTTTTTGTATGAACTGTATATTTTTAAAATGTTAATGGCATTGAGGAGGAGTTGCAAACAGAGCTCCCTAGATGCTGCTTGATGTTTTAAAACTACCAGTTGTAGCAAAAGAGCCATTAAATTGAATCTGGATGGGTAAAGGCCCCAATGCAGACAAAACTGTGTATGGCACCCATTCAGATTGACCTATTTGAATATTTAGTGTTACCTTGAAAAACCTTTGTTTCTTAAATTATCCCTAATTAGTCTGAGAAAGGGATTGGCTGCTTAAAAAATGAACCCGTATTCAATTAGGTTTGGTTCTGACTATGAAACTGGTTGAATGCACAAGCCAGTTCTCCCCCTGAAGAGGACCATGCAGGTGGTTGAAGCACCGGGGGTATGTTACGCACGCACAATATGAAAAAAGTGCTCTAAGTAAAATAACTTAACAGTATGTTCTGTCTCTGAATTGTTTGTTGGTGCCACCTACTGCTTGGGTTCATGCCTCATTATAAATGTATGGGTCTGCTTGCAGGCCCTCTTATAGATCAAAGTGTGTCACCCCACCCATTCTTAGGACAAAAGGACAGAAGATTGAAGGTGAACAGTTCTGCCGTGACATTCTTAGATTCATAAGAGGCATGCCAGCCAGACCCCTAAAATTAGTATAGATCATGTAACTTTTTTCTTTCTAAAATTCTCTTCTTCCAAATGTAGACAGTGGACAAATGTTGACAGTGGACAGTGGCTCAGTGTGAGAGACACTCTAAGGGAAGTAAGAGTACTTCAAGTGCAATTAAAGGAAGTGCTATGATTGGTTGGTAGTGTCACAAATGATGCTCCCATGATCTTTAATGCTTAAATAAGGGAAAGATAAAAATGAGAAATATAGGAAAAACAACAACAGTGTTCCTTTGATTATCCACTCACTTTGGTGCAAGAAAAAAATAATATAATTGAGACGGGCAGATAATGAAGTTCTGGGAACAAACGCGCTGGTTATTTTTGTTACAGTGTTTGCTGTTCTTAATTTGTACTACAGAAATATTAACTTTACAATCACATACTAACAATGAGGAAACTCTCCAATCTCCCCAATATCTCTTCAGTACATCATAATGCAACTGAACAATCAATAATGTATTTTTATTCATGAGAAACAGATATGTGATTGACTCATTTACAGTGGTTTCCAAAGGATCATTTCCGCATGTGTCCTAGGAGCACACAGCAGTTAAGTGACTTGTTCAGGGTTACACACTACGCAAGTGAAGGTTGTAGGAATCAAATCCAGGTCTGCTGAATGCACCAAGCTCATTTACAGCATATTACTCTAACCTTTAAACTATACTGCCAGCCATTCTCAAATAAATACAGTATTTAGTTTTTCTTTGGCTGCAGTGATTTTGTTTATCTGAACGTAATTGTTTGAATATATTTACTTGTTTTAACAGCTTGTTTCCAGCAGGAGTCACAGTAGAGTTTTGATTGTAGATGCGGCATGTACAGCAGTATAAACATCTGGGCAGTGGATTGCGAGTGAGAAATTGCTGTGTCCAACTCCTTTAGAAGCACATTCAGCATATTATTCTGTAATTTTATCTTGTTAATATTAAGATCTTACGCATTTTATTTCGTACTTAGTCACTGATGCTGTGTTTGTTGTACAGTATGTGCCAAATATAACAGACCTGAATGTAGCAGACGTTCGGAAATACCGGACAAATCCTATTTGTCAAATGCTAAACAGTATCTGTTGCAATGTTAAAGCACCCTGATAATGCAAACCTGCACCTCCTGATTTAGCAGCCGCCAGAGACACAAAGTTCACACATATTTATTGCTCATGAATGACTAATTTGGCACTTCTGTTTTGCTGATGAGCATCAATTACAACAGGTGCTGTACATTATTAACAGCAAAGCTATGAATCCCCTCGTCGAGCCAACAAGTCTGAAGTAGTTAGCTGTCTTTATTTAAGGTAAAACCCCCTACCCCAGAAACACTAAGAACAAGAAGGAATGCCTTAGTTTGCTCTCACCACTCCGGCTAGTCACTAGGGAATCACGCTGAAAAAAAGACCACAAAAACACGCTACTGACCAGGCATAGAGTGATTACAGGCCTCTTTAGAGAGGTATGAGTCCCTCCGGGTCATCAACACCTTTCCCAAATATGTTGCACTAGCCACTCCATTTGTCGCATCTGACCTGCTGCTGCTCGCAGTGCTCAAACTAGCCTCTCAATTTGATGCAAGATCTGGATTTACCTGGGAGTCAGAAATCTCATCTCCCATCCTCTGGTACAGCTTGAAAAGCCACCACCAATTCTTCCTCAGCATAGTCCACTCACTCCATACCAGACCTTTTGGGAGAATGCACTAGCAGATCAGGTGAAAGGGGTGTGGGTGATCTCTCAGTGGAAGCGGTTGGATAGTTAGAGACCCATTCCCTGGGGCCACTTCTCAATCCCAACTCAGCAACAATACCACCAGCAGCCAAATCCGATGAGGAAACTCCTTTCTTCATTTTCCTAAGACACTTGCAGCAGAGAGCCACTGATTTTAACTTCTTTTTTTTTACTTCTTGTGTTTAAATAAAGCTATTCCAATATAAAGGTTGTCTTGCAACATCCAAAAAAGCTGCATTCGTACAGACAGTGATCATGTACTGGAGTCTACCATAACACCATGACCATATCATTTTTCAGCTGGTAAAATGTGAAACAGATGTAACAGATGCCACTTCTAATGGACTAACTACAGAATGTCAAACTAGTCTGTTACAAGCGGCACATACTGTACTAATGTACCCCTCTTCCCCCTCACCACCAGTTGCACCTGGAAATGAGCCCTGGCTGAGTGTGCCTTTCCCAGTTACCAATTTTCAAATAAATAAATAAATACTCATCAGGCCTATCCATTTCCTGGTGAACAATTGCATGTAAAATAATGCATGTGATGCTGTGTATAATGAGAATTTTGTACATTATACACCCAGTGCGGGATGCTACATACACCCTGAGAGTGAAGCCCAAAGGGTTTATTGAAACATCACACACCAAGAGTGTGTACAAAATCTGAGTTACCACATCACCCCATGATGTACTTTATATAATTTCTGACCATCAATCCCCTATCTCCATAATCCCTCTGCTTCCCAGAATAGATTTGAAGCTAAAGTTTTTAGCAGATAAGGACCGCTTGGCCCACCAAGTCTGCCAATAAAGACAGACAAGACCTTGGTTTAATATCTCATCCAAAGGACAGCACACCCCACCAATACAACATCTCCTTAGTACTGCACTTGGCAGGCAGCATTTATGATATGAGCCCAATCCCGGTGTGGGACTAGAACCTACATCCTTGTGGCTCAGACGTAGATATGCTACCAACTGAGTCATGATGAAACTGGAATTCACAGAGTCCATCCCAGAGTACAGTCACAGAGTAAATTTAGAATTTATAATTAAAAACAAGGTCAGTGACCTTACTTATTATATTCATTTAATGTTAGAAACACAGCCTGCTGTGGAAGTTTCTGAATAGAAGAAATATGAACAGCAACAGCTTTGCAAAGTATCGCAAATACTGAAATGGAACACTAGGAAGCAGCTGATTGGACAACTTAAGAGTTAAATGATAGAGTAAACTTGTAAACGGTTTAAACTTGTACAGACTTGTGAACAGATTAAACTTGTACAAAGAACGCAGGTCAGAAAGGGTAATTGTTTCTGAGTACTGCCAGGGAGCTCAAAATGACAGCCCTGTCTTGAGACAGGTGATCAAACAGGCTCTGCGGGTGACTACTGTTATAACCAACTGGAAATAATGGGAAATAGTAACTGGCTTCAGCCATTAAAAAAGGTAGATGGCCAGTTATTATATATAAGTACATAAATAAATATTTTACAAGGAAAAAAAGGATCACTTTGAACTCCGTGCTGATTCAAGTCCTCCACTCTGGCAGTTACGTTGCTTTCTGCTGAGGTGCAGCATGAGTCAGTACCGTAATTGCTGGCATGCCCAGGTATGGGTGGAGATAGGCTGCCAATGTTCCTCTGATGGAAAAACAAGGACTTGGTGACAGACAGAAAACTTGTGTGTCAAGGCTTTGTTTGTTCTCAGGGAGCATCAAATCCAACGTGTCTCATTACTTATTGTAAACAAATATATTAATCTCCATGGACTCCCTCAACTGTGTATGTAGTTGATCCATTAAAGGGAAAACAAACCTTCTTTCTTATAGTCTTTAACATACAGTAACTAGAGAATACTGGTTGTACAACCATGCACAACCAACCTGTACTGTCACAGAGGGGTTCTTATTATATAAGACCTCGAGAGCAAAGCTCGAGAGGTCCATGTAGTCAGAAGCTCAAAGGGGTAGCACAGGCTGGTTGAGCTTGTGATGGTTCCACATCAATACATCAAGGGTGTCGACACTGACATCCCTGACAGTGACGGAAACAATGCAGACAGTCAGCATTGTTCCCAACAGTTCACGGTGTGTTTTCTTCGGGGGGCACCCCCTATCTCTAGATAGCCAACTCCAAGTTGGAGTTGGTTCGAGGTGGGGGGGTGCAACACCAGGAATTGCAGCATCGGCAGACGACGGACCACCATAGTGACCAATCTCAACCTGGTGAGATTTGTCGCTGTGGTGGTGTTCGACGTGGAATTGTCACTGTTGTGGGGTAATACCACTTGGGGCTGCCCAATCAGTACTTTTTATAGTGTATAGTTTGTTTTTTTTTAAATGAAAGTGTTTTCACAGCAGCAAATGTGCCGATGGTTTCATTTTTAGAACTTGAACTGATTGCTGTGCACATGGCAGTGGTGTATAAAAGCACCAGCTGCAACAAGGATTTCTGTTCAGCTGGAACATAGTTGTACCACAGAAGGGTACAACCACATTCTGCAGCCTTTGAACTGTGGTATAACAATGTTTCTGCTGGCAGGGAAATCCATGCAGAACAAACCCTCACTATACACTATTTGGGAATATGAACATGTGTGATGTCTTTTTAATGCAAAGTGCATAGGAACAAGTGACCACTTGGCAAAATGTGCATTCAAGCATTAAAAGGTTCAACACCAATGTTTGGGGGTGTCCAAAATACCCCTTCCTCAGGGTGGAAGGTGTTTCTAAATGTAAATCAAAAAGATTTTTATGTTAGTTTATAAAAAGAATGAATATTGATAATAAAAAAAAAATACTTTTTGGTTTACGTTTAGAAACACCTTCCACCCTGAGGAAGGGGCATTTGGACACTCCAAAACATTGGTGGGTTCTGGGGTGTTTTTATGGCATGTACAGAGATAAACACTTAATGCCTGACTATGCATTTTGGTGAACAGTCCACTTGTTCTTATCGACTTTGCAGTTTGTCTATGGACCTCAAAGGAACAGACTACTCCCTTATTTGAGTTTCTTTGTACCTAGAGAAAATCTAGAGGCTTGTCTTTCAAGTCTTATTACTGCCCACAGTATATTGTTTTGACATAGTCCTACTTTTCCTTATTTGGGGTCCTTTGTCAGGTGTCAGTGTGGCTCAATTGGTAGCACATTCGCCACTGGACCAGAAGGTCATGGGTTCTCATTCTACACCAGTATTGGACTTGCAAATAAAATGCTGGCATCCAAGTGCAGTATTGGGGGTGCTGTACTGCTGGGGTGTGCCATCCTTTGGGATGAGATGTTAAAGTGAGGTCCCTTCTACCTATCCTGGTGCTGTCCTGGTGGGTGTCCAGGTGTTAGCAAAAGAACCCAGGGCACTCTTCGCAAAGAGCAGGGGACATTCCTGGTGTCCTGGCCAACATTCCCCCTTCCCATAAACTGGTTCATGCAACTGTCCAGGATGTGTATGGGTGTTGATGTGTGATATCGCGGCCACTACACATTCAGTCACTTCACTACCAGTCTAGCATTGCTTGTAAAGTGCCTTGGAATACACTGTGTATGAAAAGCACTATATAAATGCTGATTTTTCTTCTTTGTCAATACTACCCTTTTCTCACCTAATATTAACTTAATAATGTCAGTTGTGAAACCCAGTGACATCAGTTGGGCAGAAGCCTTGAGGGAAACAGAAACATCGCAGTTGTCTGCAGAGAAAGGCCCTGTGACCCAACAAGTCAGCTCTGCCCTTGGCCATCCCAGTGGCCTAGTGACAGCCCGTCATTGTGCCATGTAGGCAACTGGTGTTCAGGAATGAATGTTGCTTGCTGCATTGGGGGGGCGGGTCAAGCTGCAGGCAGCTGCCAAAAGGCAGGATGCTTAGCCAGGGAGGACTTGGTGGTGGGCTTCAGCGTACTAGCAAGTGCAACCCCTGCATGTAGGCCAGGGAGCTTGCTCTCCCTCAAGGATTCACTAGACATGAGAGGCCATCATGGCATTGCTTATGTCAGAGGGAAAAGGGAGGACATAAGAGGGAAAAACTGGTGGGAAAAACTCCCTGTCATCTCCATAATGTCTCATAGTGCCTGAACAGGGTATATCCTGATAACATAGTATATCCCTGATAACATGATATATCTCTGATAACCTAGTATATCCATGATAACTGAGCATATCCCTGACAACATGCTATATCCCTGATGTCAGGTATCTCCCTTATAACATATTATATCCCCAATAACAGGTATATCCTCAATAACCAAGTATATCCTTGATAACAGATTATATCCCTGATAAAATAGTATATTCCTGATAACTGGGCATATCCCTCAAAACAGGGTTTATACAGCATATGTTTTGAGATGACTATCCAGATAAAAAGTGATATCTCTCTGAACAGGAAAAGATATTGCTATCTTTTCTTGATGCATTATGTCATAGTGATATATTTCTTTGTACCACTATGTCATAGTACATTCTTAAACAGAAGTAGTAGTAACTCGGAAATCACTCCCAAATACTGTAACAGTAAAAGAAGCCAAAAGTAAGTCACACATTTCAAACTCACAAGCACTGCTTTTTTTACATATTCCAAATCATGTTTATTGGCTGTTATCTTTTCAAGTCGCCCATGTCAGGTAACTCTCACCTGTGCACTTCAGTGTAGTTTGAAGTCACTTGAGGCTCAGTTTAAAAGGAATAAACTAACCTTAAATTACAAAAAGACCAAAGCAATGCTATTTGCTGGTCAGCAAAACAGGAACAGGGTTAACACTCTAACTATCCAAAATGAAAAGGGGACTTCCCTGGAACAGGTCAGCACCTTTAAGTACCTAGGTGTCACCATCGATGAGACGCTTTCCTTCATGTCCCACAAGGACAATATTGTCAGCTCGGTTAATAAAAAACTAGTGACACTGTTTAGGCAAATGCATAATCTGACCCAGGAAACCAAGTGTGTTGCTGTGGTCAGCATGGTCCTTCCAAAAATTGGCTATGGAATGACAATATATGGTACAGCCTCCGATGCACGTCTCAGCAGGGTCAGATTAGTACTGAATAAGGCCTGTCACTTCATTCTAGGAGCAGCCAGGTATACCCATACTTGTGCTCTCTACTCCCAAACCAACTGGCCTCCCCTGCAGTATAGGGTCAAATTCCATACCTGCCTTTTGGGCAAGAAAACTCTACTGGGTCTCACACCTCCGGCAATCCAAAACCTCCTGCGTCCTGTCCTAAATCAGTACTCTATTAGGAAAATGTCCAGGAATGACTTTGTTATTCCGTTTCACAAAACCTCTCTAGCAAAGCACTCATTTGTCGTCATGGCCCCACTGTGGAGTAATGAACTACAAGAATCCCTTGTTAACCTCCCTAAAATTAGACAATTCAAGTTTGGACTGATGAAAGTCCTGGCACCCCCAGCCACCTGTGCATTCTACTGACCTTCACCGTCGACCTTTGGCCACCTCACCAGAATCAGACAATGCTCAGTGAGTTGCTCTCTGCTCTACTCTATTCCTCTCTTCACCCTATTTACATAGAAACGTAGAATTTGACAGCAGATAAGGACCGCTTGGCCCACCTAGTCTGCCCATTTTCCTACCTAACAGATAAGTTGCAGATCCTAGTTAACCAACAGCTTACTTCCTCTTACCCGCCACTAGGACTGCCTTATGCCTGTCCCATGCATTCTTGAAGTCCCCCACTGTTCTTGACTCCACGACCTCCTCAGGGAGGCTGTTCCATGCATCCACAACCCTCTCAGTGAAAAAATACTTCCTCACATTACCCCTGAGCCGCTCCCCCTCTATCTTCAAATTGTGCCCCCTTGTTCTTGCACATCTCTTTTTCTGGAAGATGCTACCCTCTTGGACTTTGTTAATTCCCTTGAGGTACTTGAAAGTTTCTATCATGTCCTCTCTTCCTTCTTTCCTCAAGAGTATACATATTAAGCTCCTTTAGTCTTTCTTCAGATGTCTTCTGGTGCAGACTCTGCACCATTTTGGTTGCCTCCTCTGACAGCCTCCACCTGTCTATGTCTCTTGGAGATGGGATCTCCAGAACTGCACACAGTACTCCAGATGGGGTCTCACCGACTGTCTGTACAGAGGGATAACAACTTCCTGTTTTCTACTATTGATGCCTCTTCCTATGCATCCCAGTATCCCCCAGCCTTCCTTACTGCCTTCTCACATTGCTTGCCCACCTTTAGGTCATCTGATATAATTACCCTCAGGTCCTTTCTATTTTACTGTTGTCAGTATCTCACCCCATTGTGTATGCTTTCCCTGGTTTTATTTCCCATGTGCATTACCTTGCACTCTTTGCATTGAATCTGAGCCACACATTTGACCATTCCTCCAACCTTGCCAAGTCCTTCTCATCCTTTCCACTCCATCTTGTGTATCAACCCTCTTGCAAATCTTTGTGTCATCTGCAAGAGACATACTTTTCCTTCAGTTCCTCTGCAATGTCACTTATAAAGACATTAAAAAGGACCGGTCCCAGTACTGAACCTCCTGGTACCCACTAGTAACCCTCCTTTCTTCACTGTGGACTCCATTTACTACTACCTTTCGTCCTGTTGTCTAGCCAATTTTTATCCAGGCTACCACCTTGGGACCAACTCCAAGGCTGGCTATCTTGTGTATTAATCTTTTGTGTGGGACTGTAACAAATGCCTTGCTAAAATCTAGGTAGGCCATGTCCACAGCCCCTCCCTGGTCTACTACTTTGGTCACCCAGTCAAAGAAATCTATTAGATTCGTCTGACACGACCTTCCCATTGTGAATCCATGCTGCCTTGAGTCCTGTGCCCCACTGGCCTCTAGGTACACAAGAATTCTTTCCTTCAGAAGTGATTCCATCATTTTCCCTACCACTGAGGTCAAACTAACTGGTCTGTAGTTTCCTGCCTCTGTCCTGCCCCCACTTTTGTGAAGAGGAATCACATCTGCCCTCCTCCAGTCCTCGGGTACCACCCCATCCTCCCATGATTTGTTAAAGAGAGCAATCAGCGGTGTCACTAGTTCTACCCTAGTTCTTTTAGAATTCTTGGGTGAATCCCATCAGGCCCCATTGCTTTGTCCAGCTTCAATTTTATTAGTTCTTTCAGAACCCTTCTTCTGTAAATGGACTGGTATCGACCCCCATCTTCAGAGTGTTTCTCTTGTTTGGTTTAGGTACCTCCCCCTCCTCTTCTTTGTGAATACTGAGCAGAAATATTCGTTCAGTATCCCTGCTTTTTCACTGTCACCCTCTGCCCACATTCACTCCCCTTTATTAAGCTTCAGTATCCCTCCTTTGGTCTTTCTTCGCTCCCTAATGTACCTATAAAAGATCTTATCCCCCTTCTTAACAGAATTGGCTATCCTTTCCTCGGTTTGGGCCTTTGCTATTCTGACTGCCTTCCCAGCCTCTTTCTGCTTTAACTGATAAAGTTCTCTGTCCTGCTCCTTCTGTGTTTCCTTATATTTCCTGAATGCTGTCCTTTTCTCATTAACCTTCCCTGCCACCTCTTTTGTGAACCATAGCGTTTTTTTCCTTCATTGTGTTTTATTGATTTGCTTTACACAAAGGCTTGTTGCCTCTGTGATGGCTGTTTTGATCACTCCCCATTGTTCCTCCACCCCTCCTTCTTGCCTGTTTGCTAGTGCTTTTCTGAGGCACTCTCTCATTTTCCCAAAGTCAGCCCTCCCAAAGTCTAGTACTCTTGCTTTTGTATGGCTGTGTTTATCGTGAACCACACTGTTTGGTGGTCGCTTGTTCCCAGATGGCTACCCACTTCTAAATCTGAGATTCTTTTCTCCATCCCCATTTGAAAGTACCAGGTCTAAGATTGCTCCCTCCTAGTGTGTTCCAATACTAGCTGTCTGAGGCATGCCCCTGTAGGACATCAAGAATGACCCTGCTCTTGGATGTGCCTGCAGCAAAGTTGCTCCAGTTAACATCTGACATATTCAAGTCCCCCATCAACAATATCTCCCCTTTTTCCGCCATTCTAAGAAAGCCTTCTATCATTTCTTTGTCCATTCCCTCCCCCTGAGATGGGGGTCTGTATACAACCCCCATGTGGATTGTGGTGCCATTTCCTGTCTCCAGGGTGACCCAAAGTGCCTCATCTGCTCCCTGTTTACTCTTTAGTTCTGTTGCTTTGATTATTTCTCTTATACTCTGACAAGGCTGCTTGGTCTCCTTCTGTCTGCCTTTATTGCACTCTGCTGTATGTACAGTACTTGTTTGTTGCAACTTTATTGCACTCTGCTGTATGTACAGTACTTGCTTGTTGTAACTTTATTGCACTCTGCTGCATGTACAGTACTTGCTTCTTGTAACTTTATTGCACTCTGCTGTATGTACAGTACTTGTTTGTTGCAACTTTATTGCACTCTGCTGTATGTACAGTACTTGCTTGTTGTAACTTTATTGCACTCTGCTGTATGTACAGTACTTGTTTGTTATAACTTTATTGCACTCTGCTGTATGTACAGTACTTGTTTGTTGTAACTTTATTGCACTCTGCTGCATGTACAGTACTTGTTTGTTGTAACTTTATTGCACTCTGCTGCATGTACAGTACTTGTTTGTTGTAACTTTATTGTACTCTGCTGCATGTACAGTACTTGTTTGTTGTAACTTTATTGCACTCTGCTGCATGTACAGTACTTGTTTGTTGTAACTTTATTGCACTCTGCTGTATGTACAGTACTTGCTTGTTATAACTTTATTGCACTCTGCTGTATGTACAGTACTTGTTTGTTGTAACTTTATTGCACTCTGCTGCATGTACAGTACTTGTTTGTTGTAACTTTATTGCACTCTGCTGTATGTACAGTACTTGCTTGTTGTAACTTTATTGCACTCTGCTGCATGTACAGTACTGCACTCTGCTGTATGTACAGTACTTGTTTGTTGTAACTTTATTGCACTCTGCTGCATGTACAGTACTTGTTTGTTGTAACTTTATTGCACTCTGCTGCATGTACAGTACTTGTTTGTTGTAACTTTATTGCACTCTGCTGTATGTACAGTACTTGTTTGTTGTAACTTTATTGCACTCTGCTGTATGTACAGTACTTGTTTGTTGTAACTTTATTGCACTCTGCTGCATGTACAGTACTGCACTCTGCTGCATGTACAGTACTTGCTTCTTGTAACTTTATTGCACTCTGCTGTATGTACAGTACTTGTTTGTTGTAACTTTATTGCACTCTGCTGCATGTACAGTACTTGCTTGTAACTTTATTGCACTCTGCTGCATGTACAGTACTGCACTCTGCTGCATGTACAGTACTTGCTTCTTGTAACTTTATTGCACTCTGCTGTATGTACAGTACTTGTTTGTTGCAACTTTATTGCACTCTGCTGTATGTACAGTACTTGCTTGTTGTAACTTTATTGCACTCTGCTGTATGTACAGTACTTGTTTGCTGTAACTTTATTGCACTCTGCTGCATGTACAGTACTTGTTTGTTATAACTTTATTGCACTCTGCTGTATGTACAGTACTTGTTTGTTGTAACTTTATTGCACTCTGCTGTATGTACAGTACTTGTTTGTTGTAACTTTATTGCAATCTGCTGTATGTACAGTACTTGCTTGTTGTAACTTTATTGCACTCTGCTGCATGTACAGTACTTGTTTGCTGTAATTTTATTAGACTCTCATGTTTGATGAGAAAGCTTTGCAAATGAGCTTATTGGGCTCAAAGGTATTGTACCGAACTGCATAAATAAATAAATGTTTCTCCCAAAACATATGCCTGTATAAACAGAACATGACATGGACTGACTGAAGATATTGTATTTAACTGACAACATGTAGTTAGTTGTAGTATACAAAGCAATATTCTGCTGACGTGGGTCATTAAACACTGAAGACAAAGGCCGAAGCATTAAATGTAATCCTCTCCTGCCGGTTACTGCAGGTATACTCCAGATACCTACATGTTATTACTATTATGTGACTTGGAGTTATGGTTTTAACTTGAACTTGTTTTTTAACTTGTACATAGTATGTACAGCACCCGTAAGTCAGATACTGTCTGATCGGTGGACCTGGGGGTCAGATCCCGTCTGATGGGCTTGCTTTGTATTTGGCAAATAGCACTTTGTAACAAAAAGGGTTGAGGACACCCCTCCCACCAAAGAAAACAGATAAGATCCTCATACAGAATTGTGAGTACTACAGACATCATTACCAAATGATGCAAACGTGAAGCGGTGCAACAGCTGGGCCAGTGGTGGGGTTGGGGGAGGGGGGTAGAGAGGAGAGAGAGTGAAATGAATACAATAAAACTTTCATTTTAAATAAAATAAAAGCACCTCATGCCGTGCCATGAATCCCTCTGTACCTCGGGCTCACAATATAGACAAATAATTCTGAAAGTTCATGAAGCTGTAGAGAGATCTTGTGAAGCAGCCAAAGTGGACGATCTTTCTGATGCTATTTTTTTTGTTTGTTTTTTTTGTTTTCATTTTCTAGGAATGAATAACTGACTGAGAGTGTGGTTAGAGGGCGATTGACTGTGGGAGAGGTTTAGCTGAATAACCAACTCTGGATGTTTTTAGATGTAGTTTGTGGGAGAATAACTGATGGCTGTTCCCTACTGTGATTGGCTTAGAACAAATACCTGCTGTATAATTAAGTGATAACATTCACTGGAATATACAAAGCAATAACCAGCTGGTGTGGATCATTAAACAGCATCGGCATTTAATGCAACCCACACCAGCTGGTTATTGTGGATATACTCCAACTAACTGAACGTTATTACTATTACACAATTTTGAGTTAGTTTTGACGTTTTTTTTTATGTGTTTGTTCAGTACTATAAACCGCAGCCAGCAAAGAACATCAGTTGTACGTGCTCGTTCTCAACTGCCCACTCAGACAGAATTCTTGTCAACATGCTGATTATCGTGTTTGAGCCTTCTTAAAGAAATAATAAAAAAATAATCACCAGGGAATAAAAAAACTAACCACCATGTTACATCCACAGCTACAGTTATGAGATCTAAGTTGCTCGCTCCCACATTCTCTCTCTCTCAGCCAGCTCTCACAACTGTATTGTCTCTTTTAGCACTCTGTCCTTTTGCGAAGAAAAAAACCTACCATTTTCTAGTGAGCACTCCTTGCTGCTGCGCACTCTTTATCCATGCTAAGATACAGCCAGCTCCTTTCAGCTACGTGTTCTAAGTCACTCGCTACCCTGAAGTGAAGCAGCCAAGGTGGACAGTGTCTGCATTGCAGATGTGAATAACCAACTGTAGGCAGGGCAAAAGTTTGATTAACCAACTGTGGGAAGGTTTTAGCTGAATAACCGACTCTGTGGGAGGAGTTTAATTGAGTAACCAACTCTGGGTGTTTTTTGAGGTCATTTGTAGGAGAATAACTGGCAGGTGTTCTGTATTCTGATTAGCATAGAGCAGATACCTCTCATATAATTGTCTTCATTTGAGGCCAATGATATTACAGTGTTTCACTCATGGCTTCACATCTCATGAGATCTCATAATATTATTAGCCTCACATGAAGATAAATAAGATGTCTTCAGTCAGGTCATATCATCATAACCACTATATATCCCTGATAATACAGTATATCCCTTATAACATAGTATATCTCTGATAATGGGTTTAACTCTGATAAAAGGGTATATCCCTGATAACATGGTATATTCCTGCTGACTAGTATATCCCAGATAACAGGATATATCCCAGATAACAGGGTATATCCCAGATAACAGGATATATCCATACCTAACAACCTTTTGTCCCCCAAATGTGGAACATTGGCTCTCAAAATGTGGAACAAATGAGCAAAATGTGGAACACTTAATCAAATCTTTCTAGGAAGCTCAGAATACTGTTAAAATGTTTCCATTTACGTTCAGAAAGTCTGTTATTAATTGAATAATATATTTTTTGCATCATTTATTATAGATTTTTGCTTTAAAATGTTAACACTGAATGTGGGACAAGTCCTCACAATGTGGAACAGGGAGATTTTTTGAAATAAAATGAGGACCGTTCCTCATAATGTGGTACAGTTGAGAGTTATGGATATATTCCAGATAACAGGGTATAGACCTGATATATCCCTGATGGCTGGTATAGCCCTGATAACAGAATATATCCCTGATAACAGAGCATCTCCCTGACAACAGGGCATATCCCTGATAACAGGGTATATAGCTGATAACATAGTATAGGAGCAGGGGATAAAATATAGAATGTACGACAAAAAGGCCGTCTAGCCCTACCTAGCTAGTGTTAGTAATGAGGGCCCTTTTGAAGCTTTCCAGGGCTCAACTGATATGACCAGGTTCCAGAACTGATTAGTAATTAAAAATAATTACCGGGCAAGAACAAGGCAGCATCAACAAATGATTAGACAAAGTAATGGGCTGTCTCAGTGGTGTGGCCGCAGCAGATCATTCCTTTGTCTCATGGAAGAGAGGGGTTTGGGTACAAGCCCCAGAACCCTCCACAGTGGCGTTGATGGGGGGGGGGCAGGAGGCACCTTCTTGAGGGTGAGGCACTCTTCTAAATCTGGAATAAGGATGCAGGCTGACCCCCATTAACGCATTAATGCATCTCCTGTCAGCCAACCAAAAAGCAGTTTTGGCATCAGCTGTGAAGGTAGTTGATCTCTTGCCTGCCCCCCCTCCCCTCCAACCAGAAGAAAGATTTAAGGATTGGGAAACAGGAGGAAAAGGGGGACAGAAATGGGAGAAAGAAAATAATAAAAAAGGTCATTTTTCAAACATGCCAGGACTAAGGGTTCAATCCTCATTTGGTCCGTCATACATGCAATTCACGTGTAACAGCCAGTGCAGCTCTGGACCCCAATCCTGAGCTGCTCTGGACTGCATCTATACTCCATGGGCACACATCTGTACATGCATTGCTTCTTCCAGGTTCAGGGGGGTGGTTCTGTGGTAAAATGTGGCTGGCTGCTGGTTTCTATGCTCTCCATGAGCAGAATATTGTGACATACGACAGGGTACCATGGACTGTCATATTCTCTTTTCAGAACTGTAAAAAAGTAAATTGTCAGAGTTCTGCCACTGTGCCTCCCAGTCCTCCATGCCATCTCTGGGAAAAGGCAGTGCTGTCTTTAGAGTTATAGGGGCTCCCAGCGGAATTAATCAAGTCTTGTGGGCCCCCCCACCTGACCCACCTTGGCCATGTTTGCTTTTTTAATTCAAGGTTTATTGATTTTTTTTTAATACATACTAAACTGTACAGACCAAAAAAATCTGAATACAAACTATTAGGAAAGACGGACTTCTAACAGATATTGTATTACCAATATACACCCTGAACACTGAAGGACTTAAGAGTTCTCCTGTCCAACTTCTAGTAATTCATATTCCATATCCCCATTCTATGACAGTTTCAAAAAGGGAGTTGTACCTCTGTCTGGAGTACTCTGACTTCTGTACCTGTTTTTGACACTCTGTTTCAGATGCTGGAACTGCATCTATTTTTGCTTATAGTATAAGGCATTTTTGACTTTGTTTCATGCATTATTGGTTATATACATTTCCTTCAGTTATGGTGTTTTTAACTGCCTTTTCTGTGCGTTCTCTACATGTGCTTAGTTTGTTCTGCTGAAAAGCAAACTGCATGCTTATACCCTGCACTTGATGGTTACTCACACCCCCACTACGTAATTTGTAGTGTACCGAGTTCCTACAGTATGCATTTGCTGCACCTTATTCTTCCTATCTGTGCTCCGCTGTATTCTGTGACTGTACTCTCCTGGGCATGATGACTAAACATGAACATACTACAGTCTAGCTCACTTACCCAGTAATTAAAAATCAAATAAATACACAAATTCTAATGAAATGCATTTAATTTGTAGTAGGTCAAATACAATGCGCAACAAGAAATAATAACAACAGTTGCAGAGAGTGACTCTCAGACAATTACAATCAGAAGTGGCACAATGGAGAGGGTTGTCCCAGCTTGTATATGTGTGTTGGGGGCAGCTCCTGTGCCTCTCTAGACCCCGATCTAGAAATGTTCCCCAGTCAAATGTTTTCCAAAACTTTATAGGATCGAGGTGGTGTTAAGGAAACTATTCTAGATGAATGACTAGAGATAGCTAGATAGAGAGAGAGATAGACAGACAGGCAGGCAGACAGACAGATAGAGACAAATAGTCTTGTTGCAAAATGAAGGGATGAAGTGCTGCACAGAGCTAAGTGCCCTGTCACAGAATGTAGGGCTGATGTGCAGCAAGGAACCTAGGCCCTGCTGAAGAACGTAGGGACAAAGTGCCACAAAGAATCAGAGGCCCTCCTCTATAACAAATAGGTGAAGTGCTGCTCAGACCTAGGAGCACTGCTACAGAATATAACATAGAATTGTCACAAAACCCGGGGACCCTTCTGCAAAACTTATGGCCAAAGTGCTGCAGAGAACTAGATGCCCTAGCTACAGAACTTAGAGACAATGTGCGACAAAGAGCCCAGGGCCCTGCTGTATAACAAAGAGCTAAACTGCTGCACAGAACTAGGAGTCCTGCTACAGAATATAGGTTTGAATATGTGGCCATTAAGGGTGACACAGGTGAGGGGGCAGGATCCTTGACGAGTACCTTTCTTTGGTTGTGAGAGTAGATTTTGGCAGTAATTTGGGGAGTTCATTGCTGGCCTGACAGTGATACCCTAGGTGGCTGGTGTTATGTGACTTCAGAATTTGGGCTGACAACGAATCCCTTTTGCCTGGTCAGCAATTCCACCAATAGATGGAACTGTTGGGCTTCACACAGGTTATTACTTCTGTGACTCACCAATTTGGCCACACCTTACACCAGGTTTTCTCGTGAGGGCTCAAGATATTAAATACCAAGGTAGATCCGATCAGCTGGTTGGATTACCTGCTGTTGGTTTTCAGATCAGGGCCCCCACAAAATGTACAACCCCCCAGTGGAGTTAGTCTGGTACCGATTATTAACAAAGATGAAGCCTTCGAGGCTCTTGTTGGTATTGAACTGCTTGAGCCTGTAGCAGGTATGTGTGGAAGGGGTCAAGACTGTGGTGGATGCTTATAATACAGCTATCACTGTGGCTCTTGACTCACTTGCACTGTTTCGTGTACTCCGGAGAGTCTCCTGACAGAGCTCATTCTGGTTTAGTGATGGGCTCAGACAGTTGTAGGCAAAGGTCAAAGATTAGAGCGTTCTTGGCAGAGATCAGGTTCAATGGAGGATAAACCAACCCTGCAAGCTCATTATTATTTATTTAATTCTTATTTATCATGCTTTATTTGCCACCTTGCTGCCGGTTCCTCAGCCCCATCACGGACCCTTCTGCTCCCACTCCCACATTGGCCACGGCTCCCTGATACCCCCTGGCTTACCCCCCCAGGGTGGGGTTGCAGCACCAGCCCATAGTGCCACAATCAACGGGATAGGTCGGGGAGCCGGTCTGGGAGCTAATTGAAGCCAAGGGCAGGCTTCATCAAGGTGGCCTGGCAGCGATTTTCTCCTCGATGTACGGGGGCAGGAACGTGAAATGATGGCCAGCATCCGCCCTGCCCCTGAATGTACTGGTGTTGGCATATTTGGTACACCCAGCCTCCACTAAGTGTCGGTATAATGCCGAACACTATATCACCTTCCCCCCAGAGAAGGAGAGCAGTAGTTGTCTGATGCATGCCCACCTTACCGGGAGTATCAGCCAATCACAGCCTGGGAAATTGAAGGCCCACTTTCTAATTACTAATACTTTTTCATTCCACAGTTCTGCAATTGGCAAATATAACCACCATTCATTCTCATGAAATAGACTTCCTGAGGTTCCCACAGTGTTTATAGAAGGCCATAACGGTCATAAGCTTCAGGGCCGAGTGCCAGTGGACTGGAAAGGGGTGGCCCCACTGACTACTGGAACCCGGGGGGGGGATGGACGTACAATGCAGCTGCCAACAACTCACACTAATGCCATTGTAAGCTTGCTCACAATCATTGTAACCATTTAGTTGGGGTTTTCAGTGGTGGTGACCATTTTTACTGCACCACAAAATGCTGTTTCTGCAGCAGAGGCTTATTTCTGCACTGGAACCATGTTTCTGTTGCAGTTGCTGCAACCGCAGAATCATAGAAAACACGGGGACCTGGTCTGAAGTGCTGCAGAGAGGCAGGGGCCCTGCCACAACAGAGCTTTGGTCTGAAGTACCACAGAGATGCAAGGGTCCTCTTACTGTAGAACTTTAGCCTGATGTATTGTAGAGAGACTGTGACCCTGCTGCAGAGCATAGGGATAAACTAAGTGCCACAGAGACCCAGGAGCCCTGCCACAGAACATAGGGATAAAGTGCCACAGAGACCCAGGGGCCGTGCCACAGAGCATAGGGATAAAGTGCCACAGAGACCCAGGAGCTCTGCCACAGAACATAGGGATAAAGTGCCACAGAGACCCAGGGGCCATGCCACAGAACATAGGGATAAAGTGCCACAGAGACCCAGGGGCTCTGCCACAGAACATAGGGCTGATGTATCTTAGCCTGAGGCCATGACACAGAACACAGGGCTGAAGTGCTACATAGAACCAGGGGCCCTGTCACAAAACTTAGGGCTGAAGTGTCACAGAGAACCATGGGCCCTGCTACAGAAAATAGGGCTGAAGTGCTACAGAGAGCAAATGATCCTGATACAAACTGTAGGGTTGAAGTGCCACAAATAACCAAGCGCCCTGCCACAGAATATTGATCTAATGTGTCACAGAGGACTAAGTTCCCTGCCATAGAACATAGAGGAACACGCTGCAGAAAATCAGAGCCATGCTGTAAAACATAGGGCTGAAGTGTCACAAATAACCATTTTCCCTAGTGCAGAACTTACAGTAGAGCTTAAGTGGCACAGAAATCCAGGTGCTGTGTCACAGCACACAGGGCTAAAGTGTTATGGACAACAAGGGGCCCTGCTGCAGAACTTACGGTATAGTTGAAGTGCCACAGAATTTAGGGCTGATGTGCTACAGGGTATGGGGGCCATGCCACAGAATTTCGGGCTGACATGTTACAGAGTATGAGGGGCCATGCCACAGAATTTAGGACTGAAGTACTATAGAGTATGAGGAGCCTTGTCACAGAATTTAGGGCTGAAGTACTATAGAGTATGAGGAGCCTTGTCACAGAATTTAGGGCTGAAGTACTATAGAGTATGAGGAGCCTTGTCACAGAATTTAGGGCTGAAGTACTATAGAGTATGAGGAGCCTTGTCACAGAATTTAGGGCTGAAGTACTACAGCGTATAAGGAGACTTGTCACAGAATTTAGAGCTGAAGTGCTGCAAGGTACCTGGAGCCCTGCCACATTATTTAGGGCTGAAGTGCTGCAGAGAGTACCTGGGGCCCTACCACAGAATTTAGGGCTGAAGTGCTACAGAATACCTGGGGCCCTGCCACAGAATTTAGGAGTGAAGTGCTACAGAGTGACAAGGGTCATTCCACAAAATACAGGTCAAAGTTTTCACAAAGAACCAGGTGCCGTGCCATAGAACTGAGAGGCAAACTTCTGCAGAAAAATCAGAGCCTTGCTATAAAACATAAGGCTTAAATATCACAAAATACCATTTACCCTGCTGCAGAACTTGCAGTAGAGTTACAGTGACACAAAAATCCAGGGTCTATGTCACAGAACATAGGGCTGAAGTGTTACAGACAACTAGGGATCCTGTTGCTGAACTTACAGTAGGGTTGAAGTAACGTACATCCTATAACAAAACTTAATGCAGTTGGCCAGCCATTTGTTCATGCAGTCACAGGGATGGCCTCCTTACTTTGGGGGAATGACTCAAAAAGTTGAGAAGACTTTTGGCCGTTCTTAGTGCAACTGATGCAGAAACGTAGTGTTCTATGGGTTCCACCAAGCCTCAGCAACAACAAAGTTGTCGACAGCCATGACATAGACAGACACAATGCTAAGTGTCGCATTGTGCCATCTGCATAACAATGTGTTCCCCCACCACTATTAAGTTAACCAACTCCAAGTCAGAGTTGTTTTGGGGAGGGTGCAAAACATCGGGAGACACAGTGCCAGTGTAAAGTGGGGACCATTACGGTAACCTGCCAATTTCTGTCGCTGTAATGGCCTTCGCTGTTTAGGTTTTGATGTTGTAATGGTGTATGGTGTTCCAAGCACATCAAGCGCGTGGAGCAATGCCTAACCTTTTTACAGCTGCAGTGGCTGGAGCCTGCAGACGTTTTGCATGTACAAAAGGGATGATGTCATGTTTTCTGTCCGTGGAACTGACTGAAGGTGTAAATAGTCTCCTCTGCCTTACCCTCCTCCAATAAATGTTTTCAGCCCTCAAATAAATATACTTTTGTGTTAGTCAATGGTTGCAGGGCACTATATTCTTTCTTAAATGGGAGGTACAAGAACTGGAACCTGAGTAGTGGGAGGCAGCACTAGTTTTTTTTTCGGGGAGGGAGTAAGATCCACCCTCGCCTCCACCCAAGAAGGTCCTAAAGATCCACACCACCTTTTTTTGGTTCATGTGGGAGGGGCATGAGGTGGATCTGTCATGTTGGAACAACTATCAGAGCTGCCTGGGGAAGTAATTAAGGAGTGCCTGAAACTGCATCTAGGCATATCCCCCCCCCCCGCACACACACATAGACATCATGATTTTTTTTTAACTCTAAGCATGTCAATATTTGGCTCTAATGGTATGAGCAAGTTGGGCATAAAAATAAAATACAAAAAAGGATCAAGCAGGTGCCTTTTCCTTTGTCAGATACTTGCAGACAGAAGGTCACAAATCCTGTATGACAAGTTCATTATATGGATGCTTTCCATGTAAAACAGAAATTTTGTTAATGTCATGTCTGTAGCATCATTTGTAGCCAGTAAACTATTATTTACATAGGTACTGTTAATAGCAGCTTTTAATTCAGAAATCCAGCCTTGATAAATGTGTTTTTTAGCAGTTCTGTAAGATTTATGTCTCTCTGATGTAAGAGTGCACAGCACAGAAATGAAAAGGGTTTCTGCAATTGATTGTTGTTTGCATGTGAAGTGGGTGTGACAGTGGCATGCAAGAGTGAAGTCTAAATTGTTTCTTGGCCATTCTGGGACCTGAAGTTTAACAGTAATGTGTGAAGAGAATAAAGTCTTGTGGTTTGTGCATTTGAATAGGTTTAGTGCTTTGAAGTTAAAATAAATAAATATATATACATAGTGTCATGGGCACCTGAAAAGGAAGGAGATACTACTGAAATAAATGCTATTCTGATGATTTATTTATTTATGTATGAGATTCTTTATTTATTTATTTAGTTTTTGTTTAATGGGTACGGTGTCATAGCCACAAAATATGACTATTTTCAGACACGACCCGGGAGGTTACAATACAAAATTGGCAGACAAAACAAATAACAGGTATAGTTCCGAAGTTAAGTGTAGTTCTGCCTAGGTCACAGACACATAAGCTATAAAAAGTACATTTAATGATGGATATACTAGTCAAAGCTTGTAGCAGCAAAATAAAGCAAGAAAAATAATATATTGTGTTTTTGTTTTCTTTCAATTGTTTAACCAGGAGTGGCACACTAAGCTGAAAGCTTATATATAGGGCAACCTGGGAGCACATGGAAGTTAAGTGACTTGCTCAGGGTCACTGAGTATGCAGGTGGGGGCAGTAGGATTCAAACCCAAATCTCCAGATTCGCAGCCCAGAGCCTTAAACCACTGTGCTATACTGCCTCCGTAGTTATGGCAGTTATCTGCTTTATGGTTCATGATGTTGGTGTAGTAAGCAGCAGTACATTGCATTGCAGGTGTAAAATGTCAATAAGTAGGTCATGCAACAGATGTGCTGAGCAGTTACTGAAGCAAGAAATGTATTTAGGACAGTAAACTATTTCTGTTAGAAAACTGATAAAAGTGTGACATTTGCATCTCAATTTCAAGGAGGTCCTTATGGGGTGTCAACGTACAATATAAAGTAGTTACAGTTTTCAAGTTGTCTGAGTAATTGCTTTGTACTACACTACCACTGTTACTAAATTTTAATTATTCTATGAAGGAAATTAAGTTTATGTAACCGTAAATGTATTCAAATGTATAAAAAACATTTACTTGTCCTTATAATGTAATGCATTAAATGCTGTTGCTAGGTTAAGAAGTCACATAACAGCAATAAGAGATGAAAACAAAGGGATGCATAGGAATTTGGAAAAAAGTATACATTAGTAGGAGCAGTGTCATGACTTCACCAGTTTTTTTATAGTTTCACTATAGATTTTCAACATTACCATTTTTTTACACGTCCTCTTTAACAGTACAGCTGTCATTTTTCACATCCTGTTCGGAATGTGTTTTTGCACCTGTGGTGCCAAATGGCATAGTCGCTGTGCAAAATAATCTTTCGGCTAATGAACTGATAGTGTCACTGTTCATGCGGTGGGGTCACAAAAAGCCCATGCTGAAAACTTGGAGTGAAAATACCAAGAAATGCCCAGGGCATTAAGGTTTCTGACCATAACACCCAGCCCTGTAGGGACTGACAGGCATCAGGGGTGTGACTTGGGATTGTCAACAGTAATGCTCATGCCATTCCACCTCCATCCCCACCCTGCAGCCAGTGACAGGTATCGAGGTGTGCCTTTGACTCTTCAGCCTCAAAGTTCACTCAATTCTCTTATACTGTACCCATATCAGTGTATTTCCTTAACGTTTGAACACCCCTAGGCACACCTCGACACTTGTCTGTGTCTGCAGGGTAGGGTAAGGTGAAATGGCATGAGCGTTATGGGCAGTGACCCAAAGGCACACCCCAATGCATGTCCATGTCTGCGGGGTGCGCTTGGCGTCACTTCAGTACTTCACTGCCATTCCTATTCTACCTGTGTGTGTGTGTGTGTGTGTGTCTCTCTCTCTCTCTCTATCTATATGTTTATGTAATTTTCTATCTTTCTATCAATTGCATGTATCGCTATTTTTACCTATTTCTAAAACAAACCTGCATATCACATTTGCCTGCGCCTCTGAGCACATACTTATAAAACTGTGCATATTTGTACTCCACTTCTGCATAGACCTCATACTTTCCTAATATTCCCATTATCATAAGCATAACTACCTTGCCCTCATCAAAAGCAAGCCTCTCTGAAAGTTACTATCACATTTTCTCTGCTAACAGTCCATCATTGCACCTGACTTCTTGACATCAACACATTGCTTAAATATAACTTGCATCACCTCATGGACAAAACCCATGTTTCTCTAACAAAAAAAACCAAAAAACTGTGTAAATAATCCCAAGGCTGAACATAAGCCAGCCATTACTTTTTCATGTACTACTACCTTCTGTACCATCATGGGGATTTGCATATGTTTCCCTTGATGCTTTGCATTATTGGGGTATGTGCAATTGTATTTTCTTTAAAATGTGGCTGTCTGGCCAGTATTCATTTATTCATTACAAATCAGGTTTACAACCTTTGAGTCAGAAACTCATTTACAAAGGCACCTCGTCGCGGGGGAAGGGGGCAGACATCAAGACAGTTATTACAGCGCAGCTTAAAACAGAGGATAACATTACAAGTGCAGTAAAAGGAACATTTAACATAGATACACCTAGGTTACATAATGTAGTAGTTTGTATGTTACTTAGGTTACATAATGTTACAAAATTGTGAGTTACACTCATGGATATACTAGGTCTTCAGAGAAGACAGTGGGTTACATCCCTGTTTGGGCCTAGTAGGGAAGGGGTAGGTCTGGGGGAGGGAGAGGCTGTCCAGTGGACATTGTTGAGCCAGGGGGCAAGGCGGGCAGGAACCACAGGTTACAACAGGGGGTTAATTGCACCTACAACAGCAGGTATTAAAGATATGGTTCAGAAGGGCTGTTTTGAAGGAACCAATTTTTGGCAAGTTGGAGATGCAGCTAGGGAGGGAGTTGAACCAGGTGGGGGCTCAGTAGAGGGAAGATCTTTGGGCAAGAGAGGTCTTGGTTCTGGGCACCTTGAAAGTGGCCTTAACAGAGCTATGGGTGGTGACAGACGAAGATGGCTGCTGTAGGGAAGTGGAGACCCTTGGGGGGGAAGAGTCCTAGCAGAGATTTCTTCGCGAGAAGGCAGGTCTGGTAAATAAATGTATTAGCATTGGAAATGGTATCATCCAGGATAATACATACATCAGTGGCATTTGCTCTGGGGTTCTTTTGTAAACCTACATTGCTTCCTAATCCTTCCATTAAAATGTACACCGCCATAAATTTTCCTAATAATGTGCATGCCTTCCTTAGAACAGAAACTAAAACAAATCTTACCACTTACAAATCATTATGTTATTTCTCCATACCTCCTTAACAATTCCACACAGCTTCACTAACTTCACTATGCAGCCGTGGTGGATCTGGCCTGTATTTGTTTAGCATGCTAAAGATAATACAAAGGAAGCTATATGGGCTGACTCAGTGTAAAATCAGAGACCATCTTTGGTAAAAAATGAGGACTGGTTTGCAAGGGCACTCTCTCCTTCTGAAAAATCAAATAAGGAGGCTCAGCCATGAGAACCTGAAGCTTGGAAAGTCTATAAGCTGTCATAGCAACAAGAACAAGCATTTGTCAAAGCCGAATGTTTGCTATCTGGTATTAGCATTGGAAATGCAGGAGTTAGACAGATGCAGAGTAGGAATGGCAGTGAAGTATTGAACTTCACGTCAACCCTACCTCCACCCTGCAGAGAGGGACAGGCATTGGGGAATGCGCTTAGGTCATCAAGAGAGCTTTCTATGCCCCTCCAATTCTTCGATCAGCTGGTCTCACTGTACCTGCATAGTCCAATGTGGAATGTGCATATGAAGGTGGGCGAAAGGGACTGTAATGATGATTACAGCCATCAGCCCCAGCAGACGCAACATTGTCCAGGCTGACACATAACGGCTTCTGTGTATGAGCTGGACTTGGGCAACAAGGGCCTCTGCCCTGTCTGTAAGCAGGAAGGCACTGCATGCCACTGTGTCCAGTACCACCCCAATATTTTGGAGGCACTGCCAAGGAACCAGGATGGATTTCAGTACATTCATCATGACCCCCATTTCCTCAGACAACTGTCTTGCTTAGGATAGAATGAATAAGATAGCATCCCTGGGCATGGCTTTGAGATGTCAGTCATCCAGATAGGGGGAAGACATAAATCCCTTCCCTGTGGAGGGCCACTGCCAAAACCACTAAGCATTTGGTAAATCCAGCGCCAAGGATAAACCACAGGGCAAGACTCAGAACTGATAATGACTGCCCTCTAGCATGAAGCATAGGTATTGCCTGTGGCATTTGCGAATACTGATATGAAGGTTTGCATCTTCCATATCCACAGCAGAAAGCCAATCCACTTAGATAAAGGGAGATCCTTCCCATCCTGCATGCCTATAGGCAGTAGAGGAGGGGTAGGGGGTGTGGAGTCAGACGGTACAGGGGAAGCAGGGCAGCTGGGACTGATTCTCTTGCGTGCCTTTGTATAGGCACCAGGGGGGCCTCAGAGGGCACCTCTACCATGAGCACAGGGCTGCTGATGGGAGGCATGGCCACCATGGGCAGAGAGCCCTCGAAAAGAACCCCTGCCGTGCCCCCTATGGTGGTGAGGTGTCAGGTGCTTAAGTTACCTTAAAGTCATTCTGGAGGACTGAAATTCATGCAAGGCATTTTCAACATCCCACCCCAGACAGTCTGGATCCTCTGAAAGGGGCATTATGGATACACTGCTGCACTTCAATGGCAAAACCAGCCACATGAAGCCAGGAATATCTCTGAAGGCAAACACCAGAGGCAGCAGCCCTGACAGAAGCACTGGGGGGCATTAACATGCAGAGCACAACAGATGTTTACTAGTGTCAACACCAAATGAAGCAGCTTTAAGAAAATCAGCCTTGGCAGGACTGTCAGGCAAAGACAGTACAGTGGTCATGGCACACTTCCACAGGCTATTCTGATATTTAATCATGTAAGCCTGGTAGCTGGCTATTCTAATTCCTAAAGACACTGAGGCATAAGTTTGTTTGCCCATAATGTCCAGCCTCCTAGATTCTTCATCAGGAAGCAATGAGCTCATATGTGTAGGTGCCCTAGACATATCATGAGCCGTCATGATGACCACAGAGTCAGTTTCAGACTGTGAGGCATGATAAGGCATAGCAGATGGAGCAAGGTACTGCTTGTCAGCCTTTCTGGGCACTACTAGCAGAGTTATAGGTCTGTGCCAGGCAGCTAGAGTAGTGTCCTCCCCCAGCAGGATACAGAGAAAAAATAACAATGGATGCAGAAGTAGGGACCTCCAAAAACTCCAGCAAATTCCTTTTGGTGGAGTCTTCCTCCTCAGAAGCAAAGCCCATTGCACTTTTCATCTGCCTCATTAAGGCCTGAAAATAGACAACCTCAAGTGGAGACCTAGGAGTGTAAATCACTGAGTCTTCACTACATCAGGAGAGGGCGGAACTGGAGCCCAGACCACTCTCAAAGGGTTCATGTTCCCCATCTTCATCTTCCAAATCCTTCTCCATGTGAAGGAGATCAGGATGGGGGGGGCACAGGCAAAGATGGCAAGAATGGTTGCTGAGAAGGAAGAAGAATAGATGTGCTATGTGAGTCCATTTACAGTGTCAATGCTGATAGTGGAGGGCCCATCAACAGAACAGCTGTTATCATTAGCGGGAGTGACGATAACAAATGGCAGAAGAGTTCAGAGACTGTCACCAGCACAATCTGGGAGTTGATGATGCCCTGTAAAGGGACCGGGACTACCATCATCAGTTGGTAGTACGTCAATGGGTGCTGTGAACCATCTGTAGTAGGTACAGCAGCACCTGAGCCAGATCCCAATCTTAGCATCAATTGAGCAGTTGGAGGCGGGAGCTGTAGTCATCACTGCCGGAGCAGTCGACAAGGGGGACATTGACCTCACTGGAGAAGCAGGAGGCTGCTTGTGGTGATGGTTTAAAGATGAGGACTTTAATGATTTGTCTTTATCCTTGTCCTTGGGCCTCGACAACCATGTCAGTGAAAGTGTCACCACACACTGGGAAGACTTCCTGGCAGCGGTTGATGAGCGAGAGGAGAAGCCATCTGAGATCCCATAGGCTTAGCAGCAGCTTCTGTGGCCTTCTTCATGATGAAAGTCTCTAGGGGCTTTCTTACGGCATCTCCTTGTGGCCTGTTGAATCCCTGGCAGATGCTACAGGCCCTCACTTTGTGGGATAACCCCAAACAGCAAAAACACAGATGGCATGAGTTTCATTCTTGTAGATCATGTAGCCACAGGTACACAACCTAAATAAAGGTTCTTTCAAAGATGGCATAACATGATGACAGGGAGTTAAACAATGAAAGTTTTAAAATAACAAAGTCAAAAATGACGGTGATATTTCTCTGCAGGGCCAATGAGTGGTTGACCATGGCAGAAGGAATTGAAGAGTGATGGGCTGCCCATGTTTTATAGGTGTCAAGTTTTCAAGTTCAAGTTTATTTGCAGGAAAACTCCATTGAGCGTGCTTATTTACAAGAAGGTCCTGGCAGGACAATATGGTGCAACAAAATACAGTGCAATAAATTGGCATAACACAGTTCAAACAATAAGAAGACAGGAACATCAGTACACAGTACAATAAGGAGACAGGAACATCAGTGCACAGTACAATAAGGAGACAGGAACATCAGTGCACAGTACAACAAGGAGACAGGAACATCAGTACACAGTACAACAAGGAGACAGGAACATCGGTACACAGTACAACAAGGAGAAGGGAACATCGGTACACAGTGCAATAAGGAGACAGGAACATCAGTACACTGTACAATAAGGAGACAGGAACATTAGTGCACAGTACAATAAGGAGACAGGAACATCGGTGCACAGTACAATCAGGAGACAGGAACATCGGTACACAGTACAACAAGGAGACAGGAACATCGGTACACAGTACAACAAGGAGAAGGGAACATCGGTACACAGTGCAATAAGGAGACAGGAACATCAGTACACTGTACAATAAGGAGACAGGAACATTAGTGCACAGTACAATAAGGAGACAGGAACATCGGTGCACAGTACAATCAGGAGACAGGAACATCGGTACACAGTACAACAAGGAGAAAGAAACATCGGTACACAGTACAACAAGGAGAAAGGAACATCGGTACACAGTACAATAAGGAGACAGGAACATCGGTACACAGTACAATAGATTGACATGACACAATTCAAAAGCAAGGAGGGAGACATTGTTTAAAAACAACCAGAGTGGAATATAGCTATATCTATAATGTAGGAGTACTATAGGAGCTAGACGCCAGAGAAGAGAGGAAAGGTAGTTAGGGAGGGGGAAGTGCTTTTTGTATTAGTTTAGACATTCTTATATGTCATTGTGTATCAATTTTGTATGTCACTGTGTGTCAATGTTGTATGTCACTGTGTGTCAATGTTGTATGTTACTGTGTGTCAATGTTGTATGTCACTGTGTGTCAGTGTTGTATTTCACTATGTGTCAATGTTGTATGTTACTGTGTGCAGCCCTAGCTAGCAAAAGTTTCCAAGTGGTCCTGATGACAACAGCTAACAGGTCTAAAGGTGTGGCCCAATGGATGAGATAGCTTCAATGAAGATGGCGTCATGCCACAGAACTTAGGGCTGAAGTGCTACAGAGACCCAGGGGCCCTGCTGCAGACCTCAGAGCTGAAGTGTTACAGAGACCTAGGGGCTCTGCTGCTGACTTTAGGACTGAAGGGTTACAGAGACCCAGGGGCCCTGCTGCAGAACTTAGGCCTGAAGAGTTACAGAGACCCAGGGGGCCTGCTGCAGAACTTAGGCCTGAAGTGTTACAGAGACCCAAGGGCCTAGCTACAAAATTTAGGTCTGAAGTGTTACAGAGAACCAGGGCCCCAGCTCTAGAACTTAGGTCTGAAGTGTTACAGAAATCCAAGGGTCCAGCTACAGAATTTAGGCCTGATGTGTTATAGAGACCCCGGGGCCTTCCTGCAGACCTTAGGCCTGAAGTGTTACAGAGACCCAGGGACCCTGCTGCAGAACCTAGGCTGAAGTGTTACAGAGACCTGGGGCCTTGATGCAGAACTCAGGCCTGAAGTGTTACAGAGAACCAAGGGTCCTGCTGCAGGACTTTGGCATGAAGAGTTACAGAGACCCAGGGGCCCAGCTGTAGAACTTAGTTTTGAAGTGTTACAGAGACCCAAGGGCCCAGCTACAGAACTTAGGCTGGAAGTGTTACAGAAACTCAGGAGCCCTGCTGCAGACATTAGGCCTGAAGTGTTACAGAGACCCAGGGGCCCTGCTGCAGGACTTTGGCCTGAAGAGTTACAGAGACCCAGGGGCCCTGCTGCAGAACTTAGGCCTGAAGTGTTACAGAGATCCAGGGGCCTTGCTGCAGGGCTTTGGCCTGAAGAGTTACAGAGACCCAGGGGCCCTACTGTAGAACTTTGGCCTGAAGAGTTACAGAGACCCAGGGGCCCTGCTTCAGAACTTAGGCCTGAAGTGTTACAGAGATCCAGAGGCCCAGCCCAGGGGGCTCTGCTGCAGGGCTTTGGCCTGAAGAGTTACAGAGACCCAGGGGCCCTGCTGCAGAACTTAGGCCTGAAGTGTTACAGAGATCCAGAGGCCTGGCCCAGGGGGCTCTGCTGCAGGGCTTTGGCCTGAAGAGTTACAGAGACCCAGGGGCCCAGCTGTAGAACTTAGTTCTGAAGTGTTACAGAGACCCAAGAGCCCAGCTACAGAACTTAGGCATGAAGTGTTATAGAAACTCAGGGGCCCTGCTGCAGACCCTAGGCCTGAAGTGTTACAGAGACTCAGGGGCTTTGCTGCAGAATTTTGGCCTGAAGAGTTACAGAAACCCAGGGGTCCTGCTGCAGAACATAGGCCAGAAGTGTTACAGAGACCCAGGGGCCCCAACTACAGAACTTATCCCCGGAGTGTTATAGAGACCTATGGGCCCAGCCACAGAACTTAGACCCGAAGTGTTACAGAGACCCAGAAGTCCTGCTGCAGAACATAGGCCAGAAGTGTTACAGAGACCCAGGGGCCCAGCTACAGAACATATCCTTGGAGTGTTATAGAGACCCATGGGTCCAGTCACAGAACATAGCCCTAAAATGTTACAGAGACCCAGAGGCCCTGCCATAGAACATAGTGCTGAAGTGCTACAGAGACACAGAGGGCATGCCACGGAACATAGGGCTGACTTGTTACAGAGAACCAGAAGCGCTGCCACAGAACATAGCACTGAAGTGTTACAGAGAGTCAGGGGCCCTGCCACAGAACATAGAGCTAAAGTGCTACAGAGAGCCAGGAGCCCTACCACAGAACATTGGGTTAAAGTGTTACAGAGAGTCAGGGGCTGTGCCACAGAACATAGGGCTAAAGTGTTACAGAGAGTCAGGGGCCGTGCCACAGAACATAGGGCTAAAGTGTTATAGAGAGCCAAAGGCCCAGCCACAGAACATAGGGCTAAAGTGTTACAGAGAGCCAGGGGCCCTGCCACAGAACATAGGGCTGAAGTGTTACAGAGAACCAAAGGCCCTGCCACAGAACATAGGGCTAAGGTGTTACAGAGAGCTGGGGCCCTGCCACAGAACATAGGGCTAAAGTGTTACAGAGAGCCAGGGGCCCTGCCACAGAACATAGGGCTAAACTGTTACAGAGAGCCAAAGGCCCTGCCACAGAACATTGGGCTAAAGTGTTACAGAGAGCCAGGGCCGCTGCCACAGAACATAGGGCTAAAGTGTTACAGAGAGCCAGTGGCCCTACCACAGAACATGGGGCTAAAGTGTTATAGAGAGCCAGTGGCTCTGCAGCAGTACATTGGGTTAAAGTGTTACAGAGAGCCAGTGGCCCTGCCACAGAACATAGGGCTAAAGTGTTATAGAGAGCCAGGAGCCCTGTCTGTAACAAGCAGCATGTTATAGGAGCTGAGTCTTGTGCCAGTTAAGTTTCCATTTAAAGAGAACTGTAGGTAAACAGTGGGAGTAACCACCCATGTTCTATTCTTGTTTAGTGCAGACCACCGCAGATCATGTCAGATACATAGCCTATCTTGGCTAGAACACAGACAGGAAGTAAAACCACACCAAACATGTGGAGAAGCAGCCTAAAAAATGAACAATTAGTTTTCAACAATGTATGGCTACCCATAAGTTGTAGCATTAGGTTTTATGTTAGGTAAGGGTGTTTATTTGTTGTTTCTCCAGTGCCACTGCAAACCAAGAGCACTTTATAGCTTTCAACAGAACAGTTAGACATGTAAATATCATAAATGCAATTGATAATATAGTGAAAATCTGGAAGGATTACTTCATAACCGATTTGAGAAACCAGGTGATGGGCCTGGATTAGCACGGTGGAGGAGCCTTTTTCTAACTTCCATACTGACTCTCTCCCTTGTAACAGTCCTGATGGTGGTAAGGAGGGAGTTCCAGAGGATGACCCCAAAGTCAGATAGACATCCTTCTTCTTCTGCTTTAGCCTAGTATAGCCTAGAGGTTAGAGTAATAAGATACATCTAGCAGACCTGGGTTTGATTCCCACAATCTCCATTTGCATGCTGTGTGACTCTGAGCAAGTTACTTAACCTCCCCAGTGCTCCTGGGTTGCCCCTGAAAACAGGCAGTTGTGCCTAGAAGGATTTACCTGGTTACCAAAGATTAAAGAAAAGAAAAGAAAGGGAAACACTCTAGGAATGGAATGGTGACTGTGTGGGTATGCTGTGAAAGGACAGGAGAGACTAGCATAGGATTTCTTTTTATAGAATACCTTTCATATACACTGTACTCTGAGTCTCAGAGACCTCAGCATGTACTCCCTGGAGGATAGAAGGGAGGGGGTGACAACATGACTGAAACTTTTAAATACCTTAAAGGTTTCAACAAAGTGAACTTCAAGGGTGTCTTCAACCGTTGGGGGAACAAGACCACTAGGGAGCACTGCCTCAAGCTGGTGGGGGGCGATTCAAGAGAGAAATGAGGAGCCACTTATTTACTGGGAGGGTGGTGGCAAAATGGAACAATTTGCTGGAGGAAGTTGTATCCCCAAAGACTGTGGACAGCTTCAGAGAGGTTGGGACAGAGTAAAAGGGAAAGCTGCTTTAAGGAGGGGGCTATCGAAGGGAAAGCAGGAATGGACAGCGGGGAAGGGGGACATATCCCCTCAGTAGCAACTGGGGTCTGCAAACTCGAACAGACAAGATAGACCATAAGGCTTTTTTCGGCTGGTGCTATTCGTATGTTCATGTGTACCTCAAAGTACTTTATAGACCTATGAATTAGAGACCGACGGTGTGGGCACACCATTTTGACAGACATCACAACCCTTAATAGCTTCAACATTCTCCCCACACAGCCATGTCAAATATAAAACCTGCTTTACTGAGAGAAGGTGTGCTAATCAGTGTGCTGGGAAATGTCCCCCACTCCACAAAGATCTTTATCTTCCGCCTGGACAGTCATTCAGGATGGACAGAAGGAACTTCGGTTTCCTGTCACATTTTAACGTTTAACACTTCCGCATGCTTTAAGGTTGGGCAACTAATACTTTGCCAGTTACATCACTCAGCATCTGGCTCAACATCCACCCTTATCCGCAATATCATAAAGCATTTTTGTTTTCATGTGCTATCACAAGTCACTAAAAACACACACATAAAGTTCCGTTGTGATAGGACTCTGGATTCAAACAGGATGCAGTAATAACCACTCCTGGTCCTGTGACCGGCAAAAGCAGCTCAGTTCATCCCAAACTGCAAGACACTGGGATGGCAAGCACCACTCCGTGCCCAAACAAACACATGAATGTTGATCAGGACAGTGAAGGGGAGTAGTTGACATGGGAGATGCAAGAAACATCAGACGGAGAGGCGGGCGGGCAAGGTCAATGATTTTCAGTTTTTGTTGGAAGACCTGGTAAAGGTCCAGAATTTAGGCTTTCTACACACTGGTTAAAAACAATTTGCATTTCACCAATATTTAGCCTTCTTTTATTCTAAACATTTACACACACCCTAAACATTTGACATTAGGATCCTGGTAAAATCTGGAAACTAGACTAGTAATTACAGGTGTGATTCTGGAATTTCAAATGTTAAACATGGAATTACATTACTTCAAACACTGTAAATCCATGGCCTTGCAGATGGGGTACCTCTGTCTCCCAATGTATGCTTTCCCACAAAGAGAATGGTGTTAGAGCTGGCCCAGTGACTCAGAAGTAGGGCTACTGCCCACCACACCACTGACCCTGGTTCAGAAGAAGACTTGGGTTGCTGGCGGTCAGACAGAGGTTTGGGAGAGGATTGAGTATCCGAAGGGCTGCTCTGCTGCGAAGGTGAGGCTTACCACTACACTATCAACAACCCCCAAGTGGAGGCCTTGGGGTAGTGCTGCCTCGAATGGAAAGTGGGGAGGGTGCTGCTGGCTTGACGCAGCTCATATGTGCCTCCACACAGCATGCGCTGACATCAGTACTGCCGCAAGATGCTGGGAGAAAAAAAGAAAATGCGTGAGCAAGCTTAGTGAAGACTAAACTGCTCAAATACTATAGTAGTGGACTTCAGGGGGGCAGACTTCGTGGGTATGGGCAGGGTTCTAAGGAGGAGTTTGAACAAGATTAGGCCAGACATGGATGTTGGTAGCTTGTGGAGACCATCAAGAAAGGGGTGCAGGAGGCTACTAGCTCATGTACAAGGGTAAGGCATAAAAATGGTAGGGCCAACAAGCTGTGCTGGTGGATCAGGGAGGTGCAAGAGGCGGTGAGGGATAAAAGGCTGTCTATGCATGTTTTAAGCGCTCCAGGGGTCCAAGGGAGAGGGGAGACTACGAAATGGCAGCAAGGAGAGTCACCAGAGTGGTGAGGGGAACCAAGGCGAGGATGGAGCAAAACCTGGCTAGGAATATCCGGAGGGGTGAAAAGGGATTTTATAGATACATAGGGGAGAAGAGAAAAGGGAGAGCACAGATCTCCAGGATTAGGACTGGGGAGGGATGGGCTCAGGAGGTGGGGGAGCAGGCAGAGGTACTAAATGAGTACTTTGACACGATACTTATGGAAGGAGATGGGATCCATTCAGCTGGAAGGGAGGGAGGAGGAAACAGCTGAGCGGAGAGGTCAGATGGAGTTGAGAGGATCGGAAGAGGCTTGGGCACTGGGTGGGCCAGGCCTAGAAGGGGATGGGTGTTTAGTTGAGGGGGGGTTTGGGAGGGAGAAATCACAGAGGACAGCATGAGGGAAGCCCTTTGGGCACTGAAAACTGATAAGGCACTGGGACCGGATGGGTTGCATCCGAGGGTTCTGAAGGAACTGGCAGACGAACTAGCAGCTCCGCTAGCTGCACTTTTCAACACCTCTCTGCAGACAGGATGGGTGCCTCAAGACTGGAGGGTGGCTCATGTGGTGCCTATTCACAAAGGGGGGGGTCTAGGGAGGAGATGGGAAATTATAGGCCTGTCAACCTAATGTATGTGGTAGGCAAACTAATGGAGGGCTTCATCAAAGAGAAGCTCGGGAGGCAACTGGAAAGGTTGGGTCGCCTGGATGACAAAAAGCATGGTTTTGTCCCAGGCAGATCGTGTCAGACCAACCTCATCGATTTTTACGACTGGGTGACGGGGACCCTGGACTGACAAAGATTGGTGAATGTCCTATATCTGAATTTCAGTAAGGCGTTTGACTCAGTACCCCACAACAAGTTGTTGACAAAGTTGGGGGGATGGGGTGGGAGGACAGTTGCTTAGATGGGTAGAAAATTGGCTAATGGAAAGAACACAGAGGGTAGTGGTTGGTGGGATAGTCTCCTCCCCTAGGAAGGTCTTCAGGGGGGTTCCCCGAGGTTCGGTACTGGGGCCACTCCTGTTCAATGCCTATGTCTCCGATATAGGGAGGGGGGTTAACAGTAGGATGAGCCTCTTTGTGGATGACTCAAAACTGGGGGCACTGGCAGACGGTGAGGAAGTGAGAGACAGTCCAGAGGGATCTGGATACCCTGGAGGGTTGGTCAAGAAGGTGGGGACTGAGGTTTAATCCAGGAAAGTGTAGGGTGCTGCATCTGGGGGTCAGAAACCCAGGTCATGTATACACCCTGGGAGGGGTCTCACTGCAAGCCACAACGAGTGAAAGGGACCTGGGGGTGGTGGTAGACATCAAAATGAATAACACTGAAAACTGCAGAAGATCTGTGGCAAAGGCAAACAGGATTCTGGGCTGCATAGCCTGGGGAATTACATCCAGGAGGAGGGAGGTGATACGCCCTCTGTATAATGCCTTGGTCAGGCCACATCTTGAGTACTGTGTGCAGTTCAGGAGACCTCACCTTAGGAAGGACATAACATTGCTGGAGAGGGTTCAGAGGAGGGCAACCAGATGATTTGAGGCATGACTGAAAGGACCTATGAGGAAAGGCTGGAAGTCCTTAGGCTGTACTCACTGGAGGAGAGGAGAGGAGAGGAGAGGAGAGGAGAGAGACGAGACGAGACAGGGGGGACATGATAGAGGTCTTCAAATATGTAAAATGGATAAACAGGGGCAGAACCAAAGAAATGCTCAGGCTAAAGAAAGGGGGCACAACCAGCGGGCATGAGTGGAAGCTGGAGGGGGGAAACTATATGGGAGAACATAGAAGGCATTACTTCACCGAGAGGGTGGTGGGGCCATGGAATGCACTGCCCAGGAGTCTAATGGAGGAGGGCACAGTGGAGGGCTTTAAGAGGGGGTGGGACAGGTGCATGGGTATACTGAAGCCTAAGAGGACCTTCTCGGGGGTGGAGGAGCAAGCGCCCATTAGGAGCTGGTTACTGAGCAGACACGAAAGACCATTAGGCCTATTCTGCTGGCTTTTAGTATGTTAGTATAAACTAGAATATAAAGAATGTGATTTACAGCTACAGAGGAATTTACTTAAGTGTGAAAAAGAAATTATAGCAAGAAAGCAAAAGAAATTAAACAGATGCTGAAGACTATGACAAAGAAGATACTTTGAAGTGGGGGAAAAGGAGTGCAAGATTGAGAAGCAGAGGGCATAGTAAAAGCAGGGTTTGTTCTGGATCCAATAAAAATCGGAAACAAGGATGCAGTGAGAGCCCTCATAGAAGCACACAAGGTGGTGATTATAGTGCAACAGTGGATCCTGAAGGAAGTGAAGAGGCTAACAGAGTTCTTTTCCACAAAAGAAAACTTGGCAACAAAGAAACGGAAAGCAAGGAGGAGCAAGAGGGGCAAGAGGGGAGGTTCAAAAGAAAGCCCATAGAGATCAAGCAAAAAGGCAATCAGCTACCAGTGATTAGTATCGCTGGACATCCCTTAACTGCAACTCAAAATCCAGCATTACGTAAAGGACTTTCATTTATTCTGACACCAAAAGTTAATAACTTCCAAATTATTCTGGATTTAATGTAATTCTTTAGAAAAATCAAGAAATCAAGCTGCCGCCACTGAACCATGCAAAATGAGTTACATGAAAGAAATGCACCTGCACAGGTGAGGATCTGGACTTGTTTTTACATGCAATTGAAGAGCTAAACAGCACTGGCCATCAGGAATGTCATTTTGGTTTGGATGCTATACATGAGGATTCTTTACGAACTTTACTGGATGAAGAAGGTGACCGTAGAGTTCACCCTGAGGTTCAGGATAATACAAGTTCAGGAGGATCACGTTATGCGATTGGAAACATAAGTCAGCAATGAAAATTGTGTTTCAAAAGGGAAGCCTACATTTTACTCAACGAAAACGAATGCGGCAGTGATTGCATATGAAGCCTGTTACACATCAGGTCCAAGAATTATTGTCACAAATTACTCCCTTAAACAGTTTAATCTAACAAAGAATGAAAGCTTTGCTGTAAAAGAGTTAACAGAGAACAAAACTATGGTCATCAAGCCAGCAGACAAAGAAGGAAACATTGTGGTAATGAACAGGCAACATTACGTTGAGATAGACATGTCACTGCTAAATAGCATAGCCAATTACAGGGAATTACAGTATAATCCAATGCAAATGTTTAATAAAAAAAACCTGGTAGATTCTCACAAATGCACTATCTAATGGGAGCATCACTGAGGAAGAGTTTAGGTTCATTTGAAGGGAGCACCCAGTTATTCCAAGATTCCATATTTTACCAAAAATTCACAAGGATGTGAATAATCCTCCTGGAAGACCAATAATGTTTGGGAATGGTTCCATTTCTGAAACTCTGGGACACTTTATCAATTTTTATTTTGCAGAAGTATGTGGCAGGCTTGCCTTCTTATTTAAAGGACACTACAGACACTTTAAAGAAATTAGACGGCTTAACACAGCAGGATGATTATGTCTAGTTAGGCACTGATATTGAATCGCTATATACGTCTATAAGGCATGCACAGGGGATTCGTGCGTGCATGTTCGTTTTGGAAAATCACAGCAGTGCTGCAGACATACCTCCTGAGTTTGTGATAGAGGCACTAGAATTTATTCTAACACAATGCATTTGAATTGGAAGATCATTATTACTTACAGATGTGTGTCACAGCAATGGGGCCAGTATGACCCTGAGTTACGCCAACTTCTTTTTAGGATGGTGGGAACAGTTAATGATTTACAGCCCTGAAATTAACCCCTTTCATAAACACATCAAATTTTGGTACCAATATATTGATGACTGATGTGCGTATGGAAAGGGGGTCAGACCAAGATTTCAGAATTTATGGAGTGGCTGAATGTCAACACATTTATTCTTAAATTCACTTTTTCGACCAGTAAGGATCGACTTTAATTTTTCGATCTGGAATTGTCCAGTACATCAGGGGAAGTGGTTACCACGAGGTGTTTCAGGAAATCAACAGTAAGTAGGTTACTAAGGGCACCTGCCACCACTTGCCCACCCTTGGGTGCCTAATCAGCCTCAGTGCCCCTTACTGTACCCCTTTCCCTCGTGGCTCTATATGTCACTCCATTGTACTGTGGTATTTAATCCACTGAATCTTTATACACTTTGTGTGTTACGTCCTATTACTTGTCACTCAATGTAGCTATTCTTCTTGTATATGCCTTTGCATCTCTTTATGCCTTCCTGCATTTTTATTTTACCATCTCTGAGGCCTGGGTCATGCCTGAAAACGGTCCCTAGAACCAGTGTGTCCACCCGATTAACAAACAAAACGTTGGATTTGCCAGTTTGTGTGAGCAGAACTAGGAGACTCTGTTTGCTGGCAAGTTTGTAAGTTTTTGAAATTGACTGAGGTTGTTCTTTAACTGCAGGTATCATATTTCACCGGGGATTAGGGAGGGGTGATATTCAAGAGTGTGCCTAACTGACATTCAGTTGGATTTGCCAGTTTGTGTGAGCAGAACTAGGAGAATCTGTTTGCTGATAGGTTTGTGAATTTTTGCACTGTAGTTTACAGAAGACTGTCTTATTTTTACCTGATTGTTTTTTAGACACCGGTATCAAGGAACATTCCCCACCCACCCCGATTCCCCAAACACCCCGGGTGCTCTGCCTTTATAGTGGAAGGCAAGCCACACCTACTTAAAGTGGCAGGAACAGTTAGGCAGCACAGCACAAGCAATATCCTAGCTGATATATATGCAGAATTACAAAGGGTGTAGCTAGCAACTAGGTCCAAAGGGCACATACAAGAGGAGGAGCGAGAAGCTGTAAGTCCCTACAGAAGGCAAGAGTAAGAGTTTTGTGGCACTACTACAGGTTTAGAGCTCTTATAGAAATATGGATGCAATAGTAAAGAGGTGTAGAATATTTAGAGATTAAAAGAGACAGGGGATGTGGAGGCCAGGGCTAGGAGGCAGGTGGATGTATTGAGGGGGAGAGTGGAGAGGCAGGGATTACTGGGGTTGGGGGCACAGGGGAGGCTGGGAGGTGTAAGCTGCAATGGGTGTGGGGCAGCAATGTTTGGAACCTGGTGGCAGGTGGGGGTGTCCAGTGTGCAGGATGTTCAGACAGCTTACGCTGGAGATAGAGAGCTTGAGATGGGATCTGGGGAAGCGGCAGGTATGAGGGGTGAGGTGGAGATGGGGAAGAGGGGCAGGGGGGGCTCCATCAAAGGATAGACCAGGCTGCCATGGGCCAGAGGGGGACGCTTGGCCGGGAAGGGGACAAGTCCACAGGTTCTGGAAGTGCCAAGCGTGGGTGTTGGAAGGTGGTAGGGAACACGGGTAGATGGAGAGGAAGTGGAAAAGATGTTCAGGTAAGCAGAGGCAGGCGGGGATTTCAGGGGCAGGAAGTTGGAGACAACAAACAGGTACGCAGTACTGGTTGATGAAACAGAGCAGGGGATTGGGGAAGGCACCATAGAACAATAGTCAGTGGATCAGGATGGAGGGAGGAAATAAAGGGTACAGGGAGAGAGGGAAGACTGGGGGGTTAAAAATGGGGAGGGGCAGGGAGGTAGGCCAAGTTGGCACAAACACACTAAACAAATGGGGAGGAAGGCCAAAACATGATGGGGGGGAGGCACAATGCAGGGGGTAGTGGGAGGATGTTAAAGTAGTGGAGGGGGAGTGGTTGTGGAAGAGAGTGAGCACAGAAAGGACAAAGGAGAGGAAAGCAGGTGGAGGTGCAAATCAAGGTTGGGGGGATGAGCACAGTATGGAAGGAGAGGACACTGAGGAAAAGGGGTTCATAGGAGGGCAAACCATGGGGGAAGTGCAAGGGATGGGGGAGCGAGTACTTGTATTATGGGATTCTATGCTCAGGGGGGTGAGATGGGGAGGTAAGAGAGCAAGAAAGACCTGAATCTGGGTCGAGTGTATGCCGGGTATGACAGCGGGGAGAGTAGGACAGTGCATTCAGAAATGTGTGGAGAAGGTGGGAGGGAAACCTCATATCATTGAGCACCTAGGAACAAATGACCTAGAGGGCAGTACAGTGGAAGAAGTGCAGGAGAGGTTCAGGGAAGTGGGGGGTATCTGCAATTGGGTGGGAAGCTCAGTGACATTCTCCGAGTACTCCAGTACCAAGGGCAAGCACGGCGAGAACACTAAGAATACAGGAGTTTAATGGGTGGCTGAAGGGTTGTGTGCAGAAATGGGGTACAGGGTAGTAGGGGAGTGGGGCGAGACATGGAACAATAAGGGGCTTTATGCCAAGGATAGGCTGCATCTCAGCATCGAGGGTACAACGGCATTGGGACAGGGGCTGGAGAAGTACATTTTTTTTTTTAATTTTATTAAACTCTAGGATTACAAGTACCTTTGAGCAGGAACTGCTCATTTACAAAGGTTCCACGTCAAAGGATGTAGGGTAACATACATACAAAGGTAAACAATAGTTACATTCTTAAAACACATAGATGACAACATTATTTATACAGTCAAAAGTGGAGAGAGACAACATAAGCCAGCTTCAAACAGATTTTAGGGTGAACTGTATATGGGATAGGAGGGAGTCAGGAAGAAGTCGGCAGGCTAAAGGGCCATTGTCGGAGGGTAGAGATGGGTGGCAAAAGTGTGGGGTGGGTGTGCTGGAGGGCCCCATGAAAGAAAGTGCCAGTTGAGAAGGGAGGGGTGTGGGGAGGGTACTGGGTGAGAGGGGGGAAGCTGGTGCAAATAGAGTGAGGCAGTACGGCAGGTTACAGATCACCTACAACTAGGGTAAAAGGAGATGACCATTGCTTAGGAGAGGCAGTCACAATGTGTAGTAGAGGCGAGGGATAGTTGTAGTTGGCTTAAAAACAACATAGAATTAAACTGAGGAGGAGGGGAGGGCTGAGTCGGAGAGCAGGGATTAGGCACCTTCAAGTGGAGACTGGAAGGCCTTGCCCCACAGAGAGGAAGGAGCAGTATGAGGGGAAGTTACTAAGACAAAAGTTGAAGGGGGAGAGATGGGAAGAGAAGGGGCCAGGACACAAAGTGCACTGTAGTATCCTTAAATGCAAGGAGCTTAGCAAACAAGGTGGCAGAGTTCCAGGCAATGATGGTGGAGGGAGAGGTAGATAATGTTGCCATCTCAGAGATCTGGGCCACCCAATACCATGACTGAGATCTCACAATTCTGGGATACAAGGTGTTCCGCAGGGACCGGGAGGGGGGAAGGGGGGCTATGTATGTCAGGGAGGGGATACTGTGTACCAGGGAGGAGGGGGATGAGGAGAGGCCAGAAGCCATATGGGTATTGCTTCAAAGCCCTAAAGGTAAGAAGCTCAGGATGGGAGTGGTGTACGGGCCACCCTCACAGAGCGAGGAGGTGGATAGGGAGCTGGGGGAGCAAATCAGGAAGGTCAGTGGCAAAGGGAAATACAGTTATAGTGGGAGACTTCAGCCTACCTGGGGTTGACTGGCAGACAGTAACTACAGCACACGCCAGGGAACAGGTGCTGCTGGAGGCTATCCAAGACAGTTACCTAGTGCAAGGGGTGATGGATCCTACTAGGGAGGGGAACATACTGGACTTGGTGCTAACAAATGGGATCAAGTCTAGGACGCTGGGATGCATTGCCAGGGGGATCACCTCTAGAAAGAGGGAAGTCATCCTGCCCTTATACAGATCACTAGAGAGGCCACACTTGGAGTACTGTGTACAGTACTGGTGCCTATACCTCAAAAAGGATGGGAGATTACTGAAGGGGGTGCAGTGTAGGGCTACAAAAATGATCATGGGACTAGGGAAGTTGACAAATGACGAAAGGTTGAAGGAGCTCAACATGTACTCGCTGGAAGAGAGCAGGAAAAGAGGGGACATGATAGAGACCTTTAAATACTTGAAAGGTATAAACAAAGTCAGGGAGGGAGGAGTGTTCCTCTTAAAGGTGGGGAAGGTCACTAGGGGCACAGTCTGAAGTTGGAAGGGGGAAGGTTTAGGAGGGAGATGAGGATGCACTACTTCACAGAGAGAGAGTGGGGGGAGGTTGCAATGCACTACCGGAGGAGTTAGTCGCTCAAAGGACAGTGGGTAGCTTTAAGCAGGGTTAGGATCAAGTCAAGGGCTGGGTTAGTAAAGACAAGAACAAAAAAGGGGGGAAGGACCGGGAAAGAGGAGGAAGGGAGGGGTTTGGGTGGAGCAGCTGTAGTGATATGAAACTAAGAGCTGCACAACCTGGCAGACTTGATAGACCTGTGGACCTTTTTCTGCCGGCAATTTTGTATGTTCATACAGTATGTTCATAATAAAATAGTGCCCACCCTTCCAGGCTTAAGGAATCAATTCCTTACAGCCAGATGTTAAGGCTTAGAAGGAATTTATTTATTTATTGAATTCTCGGATTACAACCTTTGAGCTACAAGCTCATTTACAAAGGTTCCACGTTGGGGGAAAAAATGTAAACGTACAATAGGAACAAACAGAGTTGCTGATACATCAAACAAGTGACAACAGTAAATGAGTGACAAACTATATGGTATAGCTTTGTGACTCAGCATACAAGCTAAGTTGGTGCAACAATAGTATCTAGAAAAAGAGAAGGAGCAGGAGGAGGCACAGCAAGTCTTGGAAGTAGGGAGAGAGAGTGGGGAATGCAAGAGGTGTTAGCTTGCAGTAACCTCCAGCACAGGATCACCTTGTCAGAAAGGGTTGGGGAGTGGTAGGACAGAGAGTTTGGAAATTGGTGGGGGGGCTGTGGGCCCCAGGGGAAATAGAGAGGGTGAGACTGGGGGTGCGGGAGATGGAAAAAGGGTGGATGGAGTGGGTAGTAGGGGGAAAGTAGCAAATTGGATGGTACATAAGTGCAAGGTAGGTGGGGTAGTCAGTAATTTGTTCCTGGAGGGGTTGATCAGGTGCGGCAGGTGCATATCACTTGGCTGGACAGGTGGGATCTAAGTGCGGCTTTGAACAAGCCGATTTTGCTAATAGTGGCAAGTTCAGGCAGAAGTGAGGTGAGCCATAGTGGGGCACGGTATTCAAAGGATCGCTGACCTTGGGTGGTGCAACGGTAGGAGATCTTGATGGAGATATTATTGGATGCCCTTGTGGTCCTTGTTGGTGCAGACTGGTGTATGCGGGAGCTTGGTCCCAGGGCAGTAGGCCCAGTGTTGCTTTTTTGGCAAGAAGACAGGTTTGATAGTGGGCCTGGTCATTAAGATTTAGCCAACCAGTTTGCTGGTAGAGGTGGCAGGTATGGGTTAGATGTGGGGCTCCTGCAAGTTTCAGAGCCGCCTGAGGGTGCTGTCAGGGGCTGCACTGTAGATGACAAGGCCATAAGCAATAGTTGAGAAGACCGAGCTGGTGATGGCAAGCTATAGGGCTTTATCAATGAGGCAGCTTCGGTGCTTATATAGCAGACTGAGCTTCCTGTTAGCTGTTGTGGTGACATGATCGACATGTGTGGCAAATGAGAGGGAGCTGTCTAGGGTGAGCCCCAGGTACTTGAACTTGGGGAACATTTCAATGGTGTCATTTTGTCTATTCTGAATGTTCAGAGTTGCAGTCCTGTAGCGGCTATGGGCAGGGGCAAAGAGCATGGACTTAGTCTGTTTGTGGTTGACTAGAAGTTTAGCTTTGCTAAACCAGTCTTCCACATTGTAAAAGTCCTCTTGAAGTCACTGCTCCAGCCTGGTAGGGTCAGAGTGACTGGAGGTGATTACCGCATCATCAGCGTAGAGAAGGATTTTTTGTTGACAGGCTAGTGGAAGGTTGTTTAGAAAGAGGCTAAATAGGAGGGGGCCCAGGATGGATTCTTGGGGGACACCTGTGGACACTTGCTGGTGGTCCGAGAGTACATTACTTATTTTTACCTGCTGTACACATCCTGAGAGGTAGCTCCGGAACCAGCACAGTGAATCAGAGGATAGCCCAGTTGCCTCTAATTGGGTCAGGAGGAGGTCATGGTTGACTGTGTCAAAGGCCTTAAAGGTTGTCCCCACCAAGTGCCCATGGTCAAAGCCATTGTGAATGTAACCTGTGAACTCAAGAAGCACTGTGGTAGTTTTGGGAAAGTACCTGTGGTGAGGGACAAGTTTATGATACTGGTCAGTGGCGTTAGCAGTTCGTCAAGAGTAAGAGAGATTAGTTTAAGGTCCAGAACTTAGGGGTTTTGGCTGGTTAGTGCTAGCTGGGACTTGGAAACTAGGGGGAAGCACTGTACTGAGGTCAGTAAAAGCTTTGTTGAAGATGTCTGCAATGGATTTGGGGTTTTGTGTATAGGATCCTTCATGGCTCAGCATTGTGGGTGATGAGATATCCCATTTCCCAGTGACTGCATTAATGTTCTCCCAGAATTGACAGCTGTCTCTCCAGGTGGAGTTTAGCTCGAATCTGTGGTAATTAGCTTTTGCCTGATGGATTGCGATGGTGCATTTATTCCGTGCTGCCTTGTAGTTTTGCATATCCTGGTCTGCAAGAGTATTTTTGTACTTATACCATAGATGGTCCCTGGAAATTTTCAGGGCAAGGAGGTGGGGGGTTATCCATGTTTTGTTCGAGCCACTGACTTTTCTTTTTGATATGGGGGTAAAGATATCGCAAGCAGCATCATAAATTTCTATAAATGTACCCAGTGCTGTGTCAACGTCTTTGGCATTTAGGATTGGTGCCCAGCTCAGTTGCTGGAGGTGTTGCTTAAAGAGCCCTAACGTACCCTTTTTTAGTATGCGGGATATTATCACCCTAGCAGGTGATTTAGGGGCCTTGTTGGACCAGGCAAAAATGATGGGTGAATGGTCACTTAGGGAGCCTGGGAGCACTTTTACGCCAGAGATATGCTTTGGGTGGTTAGTTAGCACCCAATCTAATAGGGTACTGGCACCCCGATCTGTAATTTGTATGGGTTGGTTCGTCCACCAGTTGAAGGAAGTTGATCGAGGAGACTGTCCCAGGATTCTGCCACTTATAAGGATGCAACCAATTAATGCTGAAGTCACCCAGCACAATGACTTCACTACTGGAGCAGAGGTTGGCTAGGTGCTCATGCAGTACTCTAAAGCCCTCTGCTTCTTCCCTTGGGGGTAAGTAGGCTGAGACGAGGGTAAGGCCCTTGCCCTGGGTGCCCAGGGTTATCTGCACAAAGAGTATCTATACGTTTTTTTCGGTACTTAATTGTGGGAGAGCTACTCCCTGCAGGTAATTTTTTATATAGATAATGCAGCCACCTCCCCTCTTTCCAAGCCAATCAAGGCAGAAGGGGGTGTACCTGTGGAGCTGGACTTGACTGTTCTTGGTCCTAGATGTAAGCCATGTTTTGGTTATGGCCAGGATGTCCGGGTTGTGTTGCACTACCCAGGCTTGCAACATGTCTAGTTTTGGCAGAAGACTGCAGATGTTGAGGGATGCAATGGTGATCAGTCGACTTTTCCCTGGTTTGCCCTGCAGAATTGCAACTGGGGCCAAGGTTAGGATGAATATTGCCCGAGAGCATTAAGAGTAGCCAGGCTACTCTGATTGCAAGGAGTTTGAGTTGCTTGACTGAGCGAGGTGTAAGGCATTGGGACAGAGATTGAGTACTGTACTAGTCCTGCAGGTGACAGGGCTTGTCATTATGTACCACAGATAAGGTATTTTTGGAATAAGCAGCAGAGTTAGAACATTTTATGGAAAAGGGGTACAATATGGCCCATTTGAAATCAGTGAAGGACAGAGTTTTGACCTTAGATAGGCAGACACCATTGGGTTTGGATCCCACAGCAGCTAGGGAGAAAAAGAAAAGTGATGTCGACCCTGTGACATTCGCAACTGAATTTAACAGTATGGCGGGCAGGGTTGGTAATATTGTCCATCGGTATTTATTTATTTAGTTTTTGTTTTCTGGGTGAGGTGCACTAGACAAACATTTGCCTGTTTTCAGGCATGACCCGGGAGAATACATCCATTTACATACAAATTCCATGACCAAAGTATTAAACATTTGTATACAGAGATCATTATGAGAACAATCGTATGCATACACCTGTGAATTCCAGCACACTAATATCAGTGATAGTGTAAACAAACATAATGTAAACATAAGTGTACACCAACGTATAGGAAGCAACATAACAGGACACGTAACAGGTCACATAACAGGTCACGTAACAGGTCACGTAACAGGTCAAGTAACAGGTCAAGTAACAGGTCACGTAACAGGTCACATAACAGGTCACGTAACAGGTCACGTAACAGATCAAGTAACAGGTCACGTAACAGGTCACATAACAGGTCATGTAACAGGTCATGTAACAGGTCATGTAACAGGTCACGTAACAGGTCAAAAAGGAGGCTTGAGGCCCAGCATGCGCTAGATTAGACAACAGAGGGCTAGGCAGTTTGTGCTAGGGAAGGATGGTAGGTCGGAAAATGCTGATTCTGTAGCCCAGGCAAAGTATGAAGTGACAAGTGTTATTAAGGCTAGATACCAGGTTGCTATAAGGGCCACTGTTTTGAAGTCTAGCGGCAGGAGCAGGCATATAACTGTAGCAGGTGATTTCAGAACTATTTTCGGAATACTTGTGCAGTTGTATAATGTCTGATGTTAGTTGGGAATTGGCCAAAATTAGCTAGTGATGGAGAAGCTTGCAAGACTGTGGGTGTGAAACTGGGGGTATCATTTAGTAAGGCAGCAGACATTAAGAATAAAGTGGTACACGGTCAGTGAAGCAATATTCCATCAGTTGGTCCTAACAGTAACTGGCTTCTGCCTGCCATGCACCTATTCCAACTGGGTTAAGTATCTTAAACACAAAATGAAGTCTAGCTTTTTATTACTGTAATGCTACAGTGTGTTACCCACACAGTTTATGTGCTGGAAACACACTCAGTAGGGACAATCCTGCTGATGTCATCAGTGTTCAAACTACTCAGCTCTACTCTCTGATTAGCCAAAAAACCTGCTCTTGCTGTATGGTAAGAGTAGTTCTTTTTTCCAGCCAGGTGTCGCATAGGAGTCTGAATGACACGTTGCTTACATTTTGCAACTGCCCCTATAGAAGTGAATGGGGTAAGCGTTGCTCTTTACTGTTTTGCCTCATTCACTGTCCATGTACATTCTAGGAATATTCCCACCCACTACTACCCTCACACAATGCCAGAAGTTACGGCTTTCAGTGGCTGCTGTGTGTGCCAAGCGTTTAAAGGAAAACACTGGAAAAGACACAGCTTTCCTACAGAAACTCTCAATTAGTGCTTTCAGACAGTAACAACTTTTAAAAAAATATATATATTTTTTATTTATTTAGAATATTCGGAATTACAATCCTTTGAGTCATAGACTCCTTTTCAAAGGCTCCACGTCAAAAAGTAAACAGATTGTGAATACAGAAAGTAACACCAATTAGGCAGATAATTTCTCCGGGCTAGCATGCCCTGAGTAAAATACAAAACAACATACAGGTACAGTATCGGCAGGTGGATAAAACATTCATTTACCGGGTTTACAGGTATTCAAGACATAATGGGCAGAAAAAAGTACCACACTTGTAGGCAGGACATAGTCCATTTAAAACTGCTATTCGTAACTTCCACTTTCTGTTGCTGGCGTCCACCCTCTCATGAGCAGCAGTGAGCCTCCTGAGCTCACTGTATGCTAATATGCCTGTTTGACCTCTGCTATTGGTTGGCAGGACATATTAACATAAAGTGAGCTCAGGAAGCTCTCTGCTACTCATGAAATGGTGGCTGCCAGCAATAGAAAGTGAAAGTAGAAGGCCACTGTTTAAATCACTAAAAAAGCAATTAGAAGGAATTAAAAAAAATACTGTCTGAAAGCACTAATCAAGCTTTTTTGTAGCACCTGGGTAAAGCTCTGCCTTTTCCGTGTTTCCCTTTCATACTTCAAAACTAGAAAGACATCAAGGCACCCTCCTTGTCTGAATGGCTCAACATGATGAGCTTTTCAACAAATAATGCAAGAATTTCCTACATGATTTCAGATAGGTTAGATAAGTTCATAGACATTTGGGTCCCCTTCCTCCAGGTGAATACTTGCTAAGTTGCTAGGTCAGGTGTATAGATTTGTAAGGCATGTATTGTAAATTATGAATTGATGGTTCATGAAACACTACAGCTGCTACTGTTTTGCTACCTAATGATAAGATATACGATATTAGTTAGTGTAATCATAACCTTAGTCGTTCATCAAGTTATCTCATTTATTTCGTTAAGTAATCTTTATTCATAATATCTTGGCAGCTTAATTTAAGCTCAGTTAAAACTGTTTAACAAATTTCTATTGGCTAGGATTCTCATGCGAACTACGATGTAGACCCTGTAATCTGTTAAGCATTATTTTGTTTCTAATAAAACTTATTACGATAAGAAGTGAATGGGGTGCCTATGTTCTGGTGTTAGCACACTAGTATGGTGCCCTATCTTTCTATGCTTTTTAAAAATGGAACATTGTTGAACTTACAAATACATGTAAGGACATAATGCAGAGGACTCCTCAGAGTTATTTAAATGATTACTTAAACCTTGAATTCGATTATATTTTTTTTAAATGATACTTAAACCTTGAATTTGATGATATTGTTTAAAAAATTGCTTCATAGCCTTGTAAAGGAAAGGCTGGTGTTTACATAAAGGCTGTACTCTGCTTTTTACTGAAACACAGAAACATAGAATTGTTGGCAGATAGGACTGCTTGGCCCTCTCAGTCTGCCCAATGATATGCCCTGCCCCCAAGGGTATACTCTACTTCCAAGGGTATACCCTGCTCCTAAGGATATACCCTGCTCCCAAGGTTATACCCTGCTCCCAAAGATATACCTTGCTCCCAATGGTATGCCCTGATTGCAATTCTATATCCTGCTCTCAAGGATATACCCTGATCCCAAGGATATACCCTGTCTCAAGGGTATACCCTAATCCCAAGGATATACCCTGCTCAAGTTAGTGTCCGCAATTCCTCCTGGGTCCCATCTGAGACCCACAATCTATGACAACCCCTGAGGCAGTCCTATAAAACTAAGATCTGGAGGAAGCTGGGGGGAAATGCTACAAGTCTCAATGGCTGAGAGGGACCTGGGGGTGGTGGTGGATGTCAAGATGAACAACTCTGAGACTTGTAGGAGGTCAGCGGCTAAGGGCAACAGGATGCTGGGATGCATCGCTAGGGAGATCACCTCCAGAAAGAGGGAAGTGATACTCCCTCTGTATAACTGCTTGGTGAGGCCGCACCTCGAGTACTGCGTGCAGTTTTGGAGGTCACACTTAAAGAGAGACATCGAACTCCTGGAGAGGGTCCACAGGAGGGCAACCAAAATGATCTGGGGCTTGGGGGACAGGACCTATGGGGAGAGGCTTGAAGCGCTAAATATGTACACATTGGAAGAGAAAAGGGACTGGGGGACATGATAGAGGTCTTCGGGTACATGAAGGGGGTAAATAGGGGAGGAGCAGACAGGGTGCTCCAAAAGAAGGAAGTGGGGCAACTAGAGGGCATGGGTGGAAGCTGGAGAGGGGGAGATTCAGGGGAGAAAGGAGGAGGTGCTACTTCACTGAGAGGGTGGTGGAGCCATGGCATGCACTGCCCAGGGTGCTGGTGGAGGCAGAGATGGTGGAGGGATTCAAGAGGGGGTGGGACAGGTACAGGGGAAGGGTTCTGGAAGCAAAGTCCTGTGCAGCGAGAATATCCAGGACTGGGAAGGGAGAAGCCAGAGAGGGTGAGGGGGGCAGTAAGATCAGCTCCCAGGGTAGAGACTGACCAAACGAGCAGACACGAAAGACCGTTAAGCCTATTCTGCTAGCATTTTAGTATGTTAGTATTTAATATGTAAGCTCGGTGGACAGTCCCTGATATTGGGGTCACAGGCCATCATGAAGATGATGTGTGAGTTTTTCCCTGTTTTTTTCCTGACCCTCCCACCTCTTTGACATTGGGCAGAGCCTTTCTGGTGGCCTCAGCAAGCAGTGAGCTTGAAGCCAACTCTCCCCAAACACAGCACACTGCCAAGCAGTAACTGATGCAATACAGGTTGCCTCCCAGTAGGGCTTCTCAAGTTGGCTACTGAACTCGGGTCATCTGCATAGCAGCACGTTGCACTGCCACTGGCCCATCTGGATGGCTGTCAAAAATATCTGTGTAACTGTCATCCAGAATTAAAGAGACACTGTCAAGTCCCTTAGGCCACAGATTGTTCCTAGTCTAAAAATATGATTGCTCACATTCTGTACAATTTGCTGATTATTTTCCTTTTGCCCTCTTGCCAGGCTGGTCCCTTTAAGCCCCTGCGGCCCCCCCACCCTATCACCCACTGTCTCTGGGACTAACCCTGAGGACCTACCTGTTTCTCCACAGCTTGTTCCCCTGTGGTGGTGCCACTGGAGGTTCCCCAAACCCCCTCTGGATGGCTTTGCTCAGTTTAGTAGGTCCAATACCCAGCAGGTGGTGTAGGGTCTGCAAGGAGCTGTGAGCTTCCTCCTGCTTGCAGCCAGCAGTGTTTTCTTCATCGATCCTCAGATGTTCCAGGAGATGACAACTTGATGTATGCGTATCGCTAAATGTGCTGATGTCTCCTGTCGGGGGACGTGCCCCTCCCAAACAGCTGCTCTTAACCGCATCACCTCCCATGGTCACCTAGGTGGTGATGTTGCGGCAGAGCATGTTACCCTCCCTCCCTCCCCCTCAGAGGAGGAGAGCATCTGCTGAGAGGTTCAGTCCTGCTCTCCCCAGCTGACCCTTCCCCAGGCATCCCTGGAGCAGGGCTGAGGGGTGTTGAAAGTGCAATGATCTCTGGAACAGAAGGAAGAAGCAGCGGGGGAAGTTCGGAGAGAAGAGAGGAGAAGTAAGAGGGAAGGTTACCAAACTAGAATTTGGATACAAAGGTGGAAGAGTGAGCTTGGTGACATGAGGGTGGAAAGGAAGGAATAGAGGGCGCAATGGTGGGTGAGAGGAGGGGAGTTTGTGGTAAAATGGCAGCAGAAGCTACAGAGGGTGACCAGTCTGGCAAGGGAAGTGGAAGGGGCAGTGCCATAAACCACGTCTGCATAGTCAAAGATAGGGAGCACCATTTTGGTAACAAGCTCCGTGCAGACCTGCAGAGATATACAGTCTTTGTTCCAGTATAGGACACCACTCTCAGAATGGAGTTTAGCAGGATGACATCACTGTGAACTGAGAAGGCAAGCTTACTGTCAAGTCACTCGCTGAGGCACTTGAGGGACTGAATTGCTTCAAGAGGGGTGCCATCCAGTGCAGTGAACATCAGGGGGGCCATTAGTCTGGCCAATTTCTGACTGGTATCGGAGGTCATGGACACCATTTTTTTTTAGTGTTGACCTGTAGCTGGTTGGACTAGAACAAGTGCAGAATGCTGTTGAAGTCCTGCTGGAGAAGGCCTTCCACAGCCGCAGAAGATGACTGCATCATCAGCATACATGTGAATATGTGAGTTGGCAGAGGCAGAGAGGAGGTCATTCAGGAAAACAGAGAAAAGAACGGGACTCAGGATGGACCCTGTGGGAACTCTGCCTTGATGGATAAGTGTGTGGGAGGGGAGGGACAGGATGCCTCCACCTGTACAGATTGTTAATGACCCATGAAGTAGGAATGGAACCAATCAACAGCTAGAGCTGAGAGGCCAGAAGAACTCAGCTTGGTCAAGAGGAGTGGATGGGACACCAAATCAAAAGCTTTTGCCAGATTGATGAAAATGGCAGTCATTTTGTTCCTTGGATCCATCCCAGAGAAGACAGAATCAGTGACACGCAGCAGGGAAAAGACAGTGGAATGGCGTTTCTGGAAAGCAGACTGGAAGGGTGAGAAAAAGTTGGAGGATGAAAGGAACCTGAGGAGTCTGGAGTGGACCAGTTCCTCTTGCAGTTTAGAGAGGAAGGGTAGGAGGGAGATGGGGTGGAAGCTGCCAGGAGAGGAGGGGGCCACCGCTTTGTGAAGTGGAATAACTTTGGCCAACTTCCAGGATTGAGGAACAGCACAGAGAGAAAAGGAAAGGTTAACTAGGTGAGTGAGAGGAGCTGCAATGGCAGAAGCAGAGAGAGAGAGAGAGAGAGAGAGGGAGGAGTTTGGGGTCCAGATTTTCAGGGCTAGACATAGCAGGGTTGAGGGACGAAAGGGAATTCAGCATTTCCTGGAAGGTGATGGAGGGGAGAGTGGAAATTCAGGGAGGGGAGAAGGAATGGCATAGATTGAGAACTTGTTGAAATGAACAGCAGCAGAGGGAGGGTCAGAGACAGGTGAACCATCAACCAAGAGAATCAGGGGAGTGGAGGGGCGGGGAGAGGAACCTTCCAGAAATTAGCTGGTGAATTAAGGTTATTCTGGGGGTTAGCCTTAAAATAGCAAAATTTCCTGGTTCAGACAGCCGTCATACATTTGTTCTTCCAGAGCCCTGCAGCAATTGAGGTGAGGAGAAGTGTGGGATTGTTTGAACTGGGCACTTGCAAGATCATGGGACTTCCACAGGTTAAAGATTTCAGATGTAGTAGAAGAAGAAGAAGAATCAGCACTTATATAGTGCTTTTCATACACACTGAATCCCAAAGCACTTTACAAGCAATGCTAGACTGATAGTGAAGTGCTGAATCTATAGTGGCAGCCACATCGCACATCAGCACCCACACACAGCCTTGGACAGTTGCAGGAACGTAATCCAAGGGTGGTGTGAAGTTTTGACTCTGGATTTCTTGAGGGGGGTGTGTTTGTCCCAGACAGATGAAAATTTGGAGTGAAGTGAGGCGAGGGTCACATCAGAATCAGAGGCACAGAGGATGGTTGACCAGTTTGTTGCAGCAAGGTCGCTCAGCAGCGCACCGATGTTAGCGACTGGAGAGACCTTGACTAGATGTATATTGGAGAAGAGAGAGGATGCTAGATTTTCCTGACACATTATGGAGTAATTACCTGTAAGAGTGGTCTTGCACATTTTTAGGGTCTGAGAACCATGAACTGAAGAATGTAATGATACCACTGTAACAGCCATAAGGGCGGTCTCATCTCGACAGTGGTATTAATATATTACTAATCGAGCTCCATCAGTAATATGACATTTTTTTTAAAAAGTACCCAAATGTGCCAGTTTCCAGGGCAGCTGCATGTGAGACACTCTTCATAGCTAAGAGTGATTCATGTGCAGGTGAAAGGAGTGCATCAGATTGGTCAGGCATGCTACCTCGATCTATAATTAGTTTGATGCATTTACTGTTCTGTTTTATTCAAACAGAGCACAACACCCATCTAACCATATATCATATATCAGATGATAGGAGTAACCAGAATCAGTGGTCAGGGCCCAGAACGTGACCCCCTCTCCCATCAACTTCTACGTTATGGCTTACTTGGTGCATATGTACCTACACAAATACCTTGGAGACCAAGCTGGCAGCATCTCAGGGGATGGAACAGAATAATCAGCAAATCCTCCACTGCACAGCAGAATGGCGCTGGTACTTTCAGGCCCCAGTGCTCCTGACTGCCTACTGGTCTCCACACTTGACGGGCCCGAGGGAGTCCATGGCAGTTGGTTCTCCCAAGGGAGCCCACCACAGAGGGGGAAGCCCTCCTTAGGGAAGGAAATTTCCCCAGTGAACCCCATAGGACCAGGTAAGAGACAGAGAAGGAAGGTGAATGGGGCTGCAAGGTCACCTAGCAGAGTAAGGCATCAGCAGTGACCAGGTGATATATAAAAATATACATATATATATCTTTTAAAAACAAAGGAAGAAAAATATCTTTTCATTTCCTTTTTATGCCTACAACCTTCAGTGAATGTTTGTCGTGCAATGAAGCTGGAGAGAGTGGATTTAGGAGGGATGTGAGGAAGTATTTCTTCACTGAAAGAGTGGTGGATGCCTGGAACCATCTTCTAATGGAGGTGGTGGGAGAGAAACAGTGGAGGGCTTCAAGCATGCATAGGATAGGCACAAAGGAATCTTAGTAGGAAAACAGGAGTGGGAGTGGGGGTAGCCAGATACCAGGCAGGGTCTGCAGTGACAGTATAGGCAGGGACAAACTGGGCAGACTGGGTTGGCCAAGTGGTCCTTATTTGCTGAAAATTCTATGTTTCAGTCAACAGCTGTGGACAGTTTTTCTCATTGATAATGTGTGCAGGACCAGTACGTATCAAAAATCAACAGTCCTAAAAATGTTTTCACTGGTCAGTTTTTATCATAAAAGCTAAGACTCCAGACATTACAAGAATTAGAAAACATTATGAAAGAGCTGCACATAAATACTTGTCTGTCAGCCGAGGTATAAACAGACATCTATTTCTCCTTCATCAGAAGCCAATGCCGATGGTTGCCCAGTCTCAATATATAAAATAGAGAATAACGCATGGGTGACTCTGTGTGAAGTTGTTAAACACCCAAGGTGTGTGATGAGATGACCCATAAACCTCAAGAATGAAACTTGAGAGGTTTATGTAGTCATCACACACTGAGGGCATGTAAAAAAATCTTCATACGCTCACAGTCGCTTATTTTTAATTTTTGTAATAACTGGTGCAAGGACATTAGCACAAAAATCAAGTTCCCAATGGGGAAAGTGAAGCGTGAGCACTCCAAACGCAGTAATAACTCGGTATGATGGGTGACCCATGATAAGAGTGACTCAATTTGAGCGCCTGGAACTATAGCTAGCTGTAAAGAATAACGAGTATTTAAAGAGAAGGAGGAGGAAAAATAACAAAGGATACGGAAGTAGGGAAACAGCCAGGGGAATGAGGACAGGTGATATTTAGAGCAGCAACTGGGGGTTACAAACCAAGCTGCTCACTTAGCAGAGTGGTTACAGTCACCACCACTGAGTAGCTGGATCGTGCAGGCTGAGCTGGGTTCGGTTCCCAACTGGTATGTTTTTTTTTTACTTTGTTGGTTTCACTTTTTTCCCCCGGGAACATCTCCCCTCTCGAGTTTCTCCCATTCCCCGAGTTGACCTCCCCCAGAAATGGTTATTTTAGTTGGGGGGCTTGTAATGAGATAAAGGACTTCGCCATTATTTCAGTAGCTGTAGTGCTGGTTGCTGTAGTGCCGATCATTATTTTGTGTTCGCCATACTGTGACAGTGCCGTTATTCATTCGCTCATATTACATGGTACCTGTATGATGTCATACCTAGAAACTACCACATTTGATTACACTGATAATCAGTGTAATAAAGGAGGCAAGAAGTTATTATATTCAAATAATTAAATATAAACTAATGGGGGGAGGATGTTCTATAATAATATGAGGAAAACTATTTTTGTTTTATCTTTTTCAGTCTGTTTTTTTTTCTCTCTCTCCACTTAGCTGGGCTGCCCCTAGGTAGATCTCCATATATGGGACCTCCTTAACCCTCTTGTCCCTCATTACCATGCTACCATGGCTAAGCCCCTGTGTAGGTGTTGGGGGGTGTAGGAGCACCAGTACTGTACCAGAGTAGTCTAACTAGGGGATAGCAGCGGACAGGCATAGGGTTCGAGAGCATTGAGCTCCATCAATCATCCTGTTCGGCAAGCTCTGTTTCCACTAACCTCCATGTCTCCCCCTCACAAGGAAGCCACCACTAGGAACCCCAAGACATGCATATACAAAGTGTGGTCACTGCACAAAGTTGAGCTACCATTCTCTCTCCCCTGCAAAGCAGGCATCTAGGAGTACCAACACCCCCCGCCCCCAGGCGAAGAACAACACTTCTTCGTCCATTCCCTCCCCTCCATGGTCATCCTTCTAGCATCTCTGGCATGTTTTTAATCCCAGGTCACCAGTGTTGCCAGTGTCTACACTGCCCCTGCACCGATCAGTCGGCTCAGGAAAAATGCATGTTTTCACTGAAAGGAATAATGGGTTTTGGAGGAGATTAACAGAGGTTGTGCTGTGCATGGATAGTATGCATTGCTTTCAGTGCAGACAGGAGAAATTACTGGGCTGATAACAATATTGCTGGTTACTGCATTAGAGACCAAGAATCTGATGGCAGAAGAAGTCCAAGGTCCATCAACTCAGCCCTTAGTACACTACCTTACCCCACTGACTTAGTGTACTGGTGGGTTGTCTCCCTCTTCATGCACACCCCCACCTCTTAGCCACAAAAATTAAGAAGATGAACTACAGGAATAAAAAAATAATAATATAATTAGAACTCCAAAGTGATGGTCCCAGTCTGCCTGAAGAGCACCCCACCAGCCTGCAAGGCCCTCTGGTCTGACAAGCATCACCAGCTTGCAAGGCCTTCTGGCCTGACGAGCACCACCAGCCTGCAAGGCCTTCTAGCCTGACCAGCGCCACCACTCTGCAAGGCCTTCTGGCCTGATGAGCGTCACCACTTGCAGGGTCCTCTGACCTGACAAGCACCACCACCACCCTGCAAGGCCTTCTAGCCTGATGAGCACCACCACCTGCAAGGCCTTCTGGCCTGATGAGCACCACCAGCCTACAAGGCTCTCTGGTCTGACAAGCACCACCAGCCTGCAAGGCCTTTTAGCCTAACAACCACCAACAGTGTGCAAGGCCTTCTGGCCTGACGAGCACCACCAGCCTGCAAGGCCCTCTGGCCTGACAAACACCACCAGCCTGCAAGGCCCTCTGGCCTGACAAGCACCACCAGCCTGCAAGGCCCTCTGGCCGGACAAGCACCACCAGCTTGTAAGGCATTCTGACCTGATGAGGAGCACCACCACATGCAAGGCCCTCTGGCCTTACAAGCACCACCAGCCTGCAAGACCTTCTAGTCTAAAGATCTTCTACATCCCCACCATTTATATGATGGCAGCCAATCAGCACACAGAGCCACTGTACCTCTTATCCTGCATTCAGCTGCCTCAAGTCATGTGCAGGAACATTAGGAGTGGCCGATTCCACTTCAGTGATGTGGGAAGGATAAGCTTTTTTTAACTTTTGAAATAAAAAAAAATAACTTGAAACTTATTATAAAGCACTCTAGCTAATGTGAGTGATTTATAATAAACTGGTAGGACCTTAACAGTGTATCTCCACAGGTGTAGGAGACTTTTCTCACGAAGTTTGGGCTACCAGACCTGCTCAGCTCCACTTTGTGGTCATCTTGCCCAACCCTCATGCTCTGAGTCTCTCATACCACAAGAAACACTCAGCGAGGCTCTACTAACCTCTGCTACTGCTAGAATAACAAGATGAAAGACTCATTGGAACAGTGGCCTTACACCATCTCAGCACCATAACGTAGCAACTGAGAGAGTCTCTGATGTGGCAACTTTGGAACAAACAATAGTGAAATAACCTGAAACTTATTATAAAGCACTCTAGCTAATGTGAGTGATTTATAATAAGCTGGTAGGACCTTAACAGTGTATCTCGAAAGGTGTAAGAGACTCTTCTCATGAAGTTTGGGCAACCAGAACTGCTCAGCTTCAGATGAGCTTCCTTCCTTTACCGAGTCCCCACCTGGTTCAACTCCCTCCCTAGCTGCATCTCCAAATTTTCAAAAATTGGCTCCTTCAAAACAGCCCTTCGGAACCATATCTCTAATTCTCGCTGTTGTAGGTGCAACTAACCCCCTGTTGTAACCTGTGTTTCCCGCCCGCCTTGCCCCCTGGCTCGACAACGTCCACTGGACAGCCTCTCCCTCCCCCAGACCTACCCCTTCCCTACTAGGTCCAAACAGGGATGTAACCCGCTGTCTTCTCTGAGGACCTACTATATCCATGAGTGTAACTCACAATTTTGTAACATTATGTAACCTAAGTAACATACAAACTACTACATTATGTAACCTAGGTGTATCTATGTTAAATGTTCCTTTTACTGCACCTGTAATGTTATCCTCTGTTTTAATCTGCACTGTAATAACTGTCTTGATGTCTGCCCCCCCCCCCGCGACTATGTGCTTTTGTAAATGAGTCTCTGACTCAAAGGTTGTAAACCCGATTTGTAATGAATAAATGAATAAAAGAACAGTTGATGGGTTTTTTTTTACCCTGCAGCAGGCCGGTCACACCAGTCTGCTGCCTGCCCTGGGTCTTAATAAGCCATCTTTAAAAATGTTCTCACGGTATTTAAAGAGATTTCAACCTTTTTATGTTTCACAACCTTGCACTGCTCTGGACCCTCAAGCTGTAGCTCCAACCTGAAAATAGGTGCAGGGCTTATACCATGATCAGTGGATAACACAACAGATTGGGGAAGGGGCAGCATATAGTAGTTGTACTAAACTCAGCAGGCAACCCTTTATTTTTGGGGTAGCATTATGTTTTCAAAGAGGAACACAAATCACTGCTCTGGGGGATAGGTGGTGCTGTCAGCAACACACAGCGTGGAACAATTAGCTGTACACTGACCACACTGGATAGTACAGATAAGGCTACTCTTTGTAGTTTAAAAAGCAAGGCTGGCCAGATTTCTTGACAAAACTTGGAGACAGCATTTCTGCCCCAGCACTTCTGTTTTTTTGTATGCTGCACTAACAGAGATTATGGACAAAAGCCTTACTTCTTAAACTACAAGGAGTAGGCAAGTAGCCTTATCCGTACTACCTAGTGTGGTGAGTGTGCAGTTGTTTGTTCCAGGCTCACTAGCTCAGTGGAGGTGGTACTGCTCACAATGCCAGCGTCCCGGTTCAGAAACAGACTTGGGTCCCTCGGGGCCTGGGCCAGGGGAAGGAGGACTGAGCATCCCATGGACAGTTCTCCAAACAGGGGAAGGGGGGACTCAGCATCCCGCTCGGTGACTGCCACCTGGTGGAAGCCAGATGGCAGTGTAGTGGGCGCTCGATACAGGAGAAGAGGTGGTTCAGATACCAGCACACCTGCATGCCTCCATATGCATGCGTGTATATCACTGCATGCCAGCGACTTTAGTGGGAGAAAAACATGGGGGAAAAAAAAAACAGTATGCCAGATCTGTGCCAGCACCCCCCACCAACCTTGCAGCCCCAGACATGGCCAGCAAGGCAGGTCACCCACCACTGTGATCATGGATAAGTGGGATAACTTGTAAGTCCCAGAGAAGGTCAGTGACAGGGCTCGGGGGAAGTCCACCTGGTGGAGTGGTGGACAAGGGAGGGGTTGAAGGAAAAAAGCAAGATAAAAAAAAAAGCTAATTTTATTTTCAGGTGGTGTACTTAAGCAATAAGGCATATGTTGTGCTGAGATAGTGTCAAGCCTTGGGTGTGTTGTGAGGCATGAGATGTAGCTGAGTGCCTTCAACCACCCAAGACGGAACATTAACCAGCATTATACTCATCTGGGATTGCCTTATTGTGAATATAAAATGCATCCTGTAGAATGAAAAAAAGGCTTTTTATGTAAGTTTTGTTTAGATTAGTTACAGACTGAGATGTTGTTCTGCGATAGCATCATACCTGGAAACAGACCAATCAGCTTTCAGGATTTTTGCAACTCATTTGATAATATTTCTTTAAACATCAGTCTGAAACAAAATGCATGAACAAAACAACATGGCACTGCTTCAACATGTGAAACATAGAAACAGAATTTGCCAGCGGATAAGTACCACCTGGCCCAGGCTGCCCATTTTTTCCCTGCCTATGATATCGGTGCAGATCCTACTTTATCTCCGGCCCATTCACCCACTCCCTCCTTCCTTTTCCCTAATATTACCTTATGCCTATCCTATGCTTTCTTGAATCCCACAACTGTATTTGCCCCCAGCTCCTCTGATAGAAGACAGTTCCAGGAATCCACCACTCTTTCTGTGAAGAAGTATTTCCTCATATCTCTCATGAATCTGCCCCCTCCAGCTTCTTATCTTGCCCCCTTGTCCTTGAGCACTTTTTGGTGGAATGAAAACAAAACATAAGGGCAATATTAAATGTCTGCTGAAAATAGAAAATAAGAGTCAGAATCAAAATTTGGACCATAGGTCTTCTCCATGAATTATCTAAAAGAGAAACAAGCAAAGCTAGTGTAGAGATAGATAGATATATAGATAGATAGATGGATAGATGGATAGACAGACAGATGCAGACAGAGAGATAGATAGATACTGTAGCTAGCTAGACAGACAGACAGACACAGAGAGATAGATACTGTAGCTAGATAGATAGATAGATAGATAGATAGATAGACAGACAGACAGATAGACAAACAGAGACAGAGAGATAGATACCGTGTAGCAAGCTAGATAGACAGACAGAGATGGATGGATGGATGGATAGATAGATAGATAAGAAAAAATAGGGGGAGGATCTAGGAGAAAGTGATAATAGGCACGGTAAGAACTGAAGCTGGAAAACAAAAAGGTTATGATGGGGATGGAGAGGCAAAGCAGGAGTGAATGAGCTGAGGAGTCCTCAAGCCAGGGCTAATTAACATGGACTATTAAGAAGGCTGAAAGGTGACAAAGATAGGGGATGGAGACAGGAACATCTGGAAAAAATGGAAATGGATATGCACACATAGCTGGAAAGTCCATATGAATATGCGCACGCACGCACACACGCATGTGCGTGCAGCCTACACACAGAGTGTGTGTGACACACACACGGTGAAAGTGTGTGCAGGCATACCCATACGTGCAAATGTACCAAGCACAGATAAAAGCAAAGATGTGACAGAGGTGGGGGGAAGGACAGACTGCAGTGGTAAACCGTAAGTTGGCTGAGAGATGTTAGTAGAAAATCCATTTGTTATTTAAACCAGAGGGCTGCTGGGAGCCTAGGCAGATGGTAAGCTTGTGTTTTGTGTTTTTTCCTTTGGTCAGCTTCCTGGGAACCCTGCTGAAGGACACAGACAGAAAGATTATTGACATTATGGTCCCTGGAGGTAAAAGTGGATACAGTGGGTTAAACAGTGTCTTCATGCCTGACTGCCCTGTAATGCTCCCTGAATTGGTCAGCCGGGCATCTGCCAGCCTCCCCAATGAAGATCGTTGCTCACATCCTGTAAAGAATACAACACATTGTGTGGCTAGAAATGCATGAGAACGCCTTGGTGATGTGAAAAACACCTGAGGGACCTTGAATTTCTGTTACAGTAAAAACAAATTTGCAGGTATAACAGTGAGTTATGTTACAAGCTGTGGTATCTAGTAGGAGGGAATTGTTAGGAGGATGGAGGCTGCTTCATACGAGGAGATTCCAAAGGTTGGGTGGTCTGCAGTATGAAGCAGTTGGTGGCTCTGTAAAGGAAGCTTCAATATTAGGGTCAGTTTGCAGAATAGGAAAGTTCCTAGTAATTGTCCCATGAAGAGAAGGGATCTTAGAATGGAAGGGAAGTGCTAGTGAAATGTGTCGCTGTTGCTGCGTAAGAGTATCCTTCTTGTGAGGGTCAAGGTTACGGGGTATATTACTAACCCGGGACAGTGCTCTGTCCATTGTGCTTTTTGTGTAACCCTTGTTCATAAAAAAAAAAAAAGTGCATTATTTTTGAGCCTGCTCAGAAAATCATCAACTTTACTGCATAACCTGGGAGGAAATGGGGAAAATGGCATGCCATCCTTTACAGGTTTGGGAGGGCAGGAGCTGTGGAGGAGAAACAAAGCAACAGTGGATCAGTACATGGCTCGCTCCGCTATACTGTAGCTATGGAGAATGCACCCCAAGCCAGTGCAAAAACCTTCATTTACCTCTCCGGTGATGAAGCAGGCAAGTGCTTCTCTGCAAGCAGCGTGAATCATAGATCAACTCCGACCACATAAAGGAAGGCATAACCACCATGGGATGTTTTACAGCAACCCACAATGTACTTACTAACTTGTCTTTACTTTTCAGTGACTGCTCAGGGGGGGCTAAGTCTGTCCTTTCATTACCAGAAATCTGACATGTGACCAGCAAAATATCAGTACTCACATCTTATTCTTGTTCTAGAATATAGGTGGTTAATAATTTAGCAATAATGCACAACAGGGCATGTGTTATTGTGGGATTTACACACACCTTGTGTAGTGTGTCACGAGGCACAGCCGAGTGACTTTAACCACACAGGAAGTATGTAAATCCCACTACTGCACATGTCCTGAAGTGCATTATTACAATTATAACATGAATCTGTTATTTAAAAAAAACAAAGTGAATTAGGTTCAAAGAAAGTAAAAATGTGATTACTGGGATCTTTATCAGTTGTCTGTTGCAGGATTTACACATGGTCATGTGATATGTTTTGACCAAGGAGGTTACAGAATTTTCAAGACCCTTTTTATAATAGAGGTTGTTCATGTTAATATAATCCCTTAATCTTTACTGCCTTATAACTGTCTGGTTCATACCTCTCACCAGTCCCACATTACAAGGGATGTGCCTCATTTTGCAACCCAGAATTGCAGTCTCCTACAGCCCACACAAAGAAGGTGCTGTCTTACATTATGAACAGAGACTTCAGGCTAGATTCACAGAGCTTTGCCCCGGTGCTAATCCTGTTTGCGCAGTGCAGACTGGGCTTTGCCCCATAGTGTTATTCACAAAAGCCCAGTTTGCACCATTAGAATGGGCTTGCACTAGGGCAAAGGGTTCAAAGGGCCGTAATTCAAATTAGGGAAGGGGAACCTTCATAAAGGTGCTGTGCCATACACAAATTATTTTCACCATGTAAAGGGCTGTTTGTGGAGGCCCCTTGCGTGGAGAAAATACCGCTGACCGAGACCTGGTGGTATTCCACGCAACCCTACAGGCTGCCAGAGGTACTGCAGCAGCCGCCACATCCACAACAATGTGATCCTTGTAGTCTAGTGATCCCTCCCCCAGTCTCTGATCGCCATCCCATTATGTGTAAAAGAAGTTTCCGTGGTAGTCCAGTGGGCCCTCACCTGTTCTCGGATCATCATCCCGTTATGTTAAAATAATTTTCACTGGTAGTCTAGTGGTCCCTCCCACCTCCCGGTCTCTGAGCTCCATCTACGTATAATAAAAATAAGTTCTGGCAGTGTAGTGGCCCCTTCCACGTTGTTCAATCACCATCCTGATCCCCCACTGCCATTAAAATATGTATTCCCTGGTGACCTGGTGGCTTCCCCCACCCTTCACCCATCGCTGGACCAAGAATTACGCTGACAAATAGAGGAATGCAGTCCAAGTGGTATTGCCCCCTCCCCCCGTGTCCTCTGATTGCTAGCCTGTCATACAATAAAGAATCTCACTGGTGTCTAGTGGTCCCTCCCCCACCTGATGACCCATCCAATATGTAGAAAATATTACCTTTAGTGTCCAGTGGTCCCCACCAACACACACACACACATCCCCATCCCTCATATGAGAACGATCCCAAGTTCCCTGATCTAGTAGACCCTCAACCTCCCACCCTGTCAGGGAGTGCCCTCCACCCCCCAACAAATGTTCCCCAGTCAGTGATCAGCACAGCCCTCCTCTCACCTCCATGGCTGGCCGCCAACTGCGCTGTCAATGAGCACGTACTGTAAACAGCACTGAGAGCGCAGTCAGTGGCCAGCCATGGAGCTGAGAGGAGGGCTGTGCTAGTTACTGGCTGGGGATAGGGTGGTGGGTCAATTCCTGACAGGGTGGGGGTCCACTAGACCACCAGGGAACTGGGGATTTTTCTTTTACCAGGGATTAGGTTGCTGGTGGGGGGACCACTAGACACCAGTGCTAATATTTTCTACATATTAGACGGGTCATTGGTTGGGGGAGGGACTGCTAGCCACCAGGGAGATTCTTTATTGAATGATGGGCTAGCAATCAGAGGACACGGGGGGAGGGGACAATACCACTGGGACTGCTTTCCTCTATTTGTCAGCGTACTTCTTGATCCAGCAATGGGTGAAGGGTGGGGGAAGCCACCAGGTCACCAGGGAATACATATTTTAATGGCACTGGGCGATCAGGATGGTGATTGAACAACGTGGAAGGGTCCACTACACTGCTAGAACTTATTTTTATTATATGTAGATGTAGCTCAGAGACCGGGAGGTGGGAGGGACCACTAGACTACCAGGAAAAATTATTTTAACATAACGGGATGATGATCCGAGAACGGGTGAGGGCCCACTGGACTACCAGGGAAACTTCTTTTACACATAATGGGATGGCTATCAGAGACCGGGGAGGGATCACTAGACTACAAGGATCACAGTGTTGTGGATGTGGCGGCTGCTGCAGTACCTCTGGCAGCCTGTAGGGTTGCGTGGAATACCACCAGGTCTCGGTCAGCGGTATTTTCTCCACGCAAGGGGCCTCCACAAACAGCCCTTACATGGTGAAAATAATTTGTGAATGGCACAGCACCTTTATGAAGGTTCCCTTCCCCTAATTTGAATTACGGCCCTTTGAACCCTTTGCCCAGGCGCAAGCCCATTCTAATGATGCAAACTGGGTTTTTGTGAATAACACTATGGGGCAAAACCCAGTTTGCACCATTAGAATGGGCTTGCGCCTGGGCAAAGGGTTCAAAGGGCCGTAATTCAAATTAGGGGAGGGGAACCTTCATAAAGGTGCTGTGCCATTCACAAATTATTTTCACCATGTAAGGGCTGTTTGTGGAGGCCCCTTGCGTGGAGAAAATACCGCTGACCGAGACCTGGTGGTATTCCACGCAACCCTACAGGCTGCCAGAGGTACTGCAGCAGCCGCCACATCCACAACACTGTGATCCTTGTAGTCTAGTGATCCTTCCCCGGTCTCTGATAGCCATCCCATTATGTGTAAAAGAAGTTTCCCTGGTAGTCCAGCGGGCCCTCACCCGTTCTCAGATCATCATCCCATTATGTTAAAATAATTTTCCCTGGTAGTCTAGTGACCCTCCCCCCTCCCCAGTCTCTGATTGCCATCCCATTATGTGTAAAAGAAGTTTTCCTGGTAGTCCAGCGAGCCCTCACCCGTTCTCAGATCATCATCCCGTTATGTTAAAATAATTTTCACTGGTAGTCTAGTGGTCCCTCCCACCTCCCGGTCTCTGAGTTCCATCTACGTATAATAAAAATAAATTCTGGCAGTGTAGTAGCCCCTTCCATGTTGTTCAATCACCATCCTGATCCCCCAGTGCCATTAAAATATGTATTCCCTGGTGACCTGGTGGCTTCCCCCACCCTTCACCCATCGCTGGACCAAGAAGTACGCTGACAAATAGAGGAATGCAGTCCAAGTGGTATTGCCCCCTCCCCCCATGTCCTCTGATTGCTAGCCCGTCATACAATAAAGAATCTCACTGGTGGCTAGTGGTCCCTCCCCCACCCGATGACCCATCCAATATGTAGAAAATATTAGCATTAATGTCCAGTGGTCCCCCACCCCAACACACACACACACACACATCCCCATCCCTCGTATGAGAACGATCCTGTTCTCGATCTAGTGGACCCTTACTCCCACCCTGTCAGGAGTGCCCCCCTGTCCTTCAGCTAGACAGCTTCACCTCCATGGTTGAGTAGCCAACCGCGCCTCAATGAGCACGACTGCACAGCACTGAGAGCGCAGTCAGTGGCCAGCCATGGAGCTGAGAGGAGGGCTGTGCTGGTTGCTGGCTGGGGATAGGGTGGGGGGTCAATTCCTGACAGGATGGAGGAGTCCACTAGACCACCAGGGAACTGGGGATTTTTCTTTTACCAGGGATTAAGATGCTGGTGGGGGGACCACTAGACACCAGTGCTAATATTTTCTACATATTAGACGGGTCATTGGTTGGGGGAGGGACCGCTAGCCACCAGGGAGATTCTTTATTGTATGATGGGCTAGCAATCAGAGGACATGGGGGGGGGTACCAATACCACCTGGACTGCATTCCTCTATTTGTCAGTCAACCAGATGTTTTTTCTTAGTGCAGTACTAGCCACTGCTAAACAATTCTAAATCACAGATTGAAGTGAGAAATAAATAATGTGACCCACTGGGATTTGAACCCAGGCCTTCGGAATACCATCCTGGTGCTCTTAACCACTAAGCTATGGCTCGCATAGCTGGGTCTGTGCTTTCCCTTGGACACACTTTCTTTCTCTGGTGTTGCGCAATCCTGCAACTAGGAATAATGATGACAACCAACTGGTTCAGATCCCATTGAGTCCCATTATTTCTATTTGTCAGTGTACTTCCTGGGCTGGCGAACGGCGAGGGGTAGGGGAAGCCACTAGATCACCAGGGAACACATATTTTAATGGCACTGAGGGATTGGAATGGCGATTGGACAATGGGGAAGGGGGGAGGGACCACTACACTACCAGGGGAAATTATTTTTATTACACAGGGATGGCGATCAAAGACCGGGGAAGGGGAAGAGACTACTAGACTACCAGGGAAACTTATTTTACATATAATGGGATGGCAATTGGAAAACAGGGAAGAGGAGGGACCACTGGGTTACCAGGGAGGTTTTTTCATTCATAACGGGTTGGCGATCTGTGATCAGGGACAGGGAGGAACCACTAGACCACCAAGGAGGGTTTTGTCTAAATACAGGAATGGCAGTCTGCGTTGGGGAGGGGCACAACTCTCTCACAGCCCACGTAAATGGGCCCATAATGGGCGTGCCAAATTGGCTCATTTGCATGGCTGTTTTTGTAAATAACAAATAGCGCACTGGTGCTATTCATTGTGGGGCCATTTACAGGAATGCTGGTCGGGGCAGTGCTAGTGGGATTAGAGGTAGCGGTAATGGGGTTACTGCTGCTGCTACCTAGCCCTATTCACAGTTGGATGGCACCCTATACTATCTGTCTGTGAATAACAGCTTTTACCACCTGGGCAATTGCAAAGAGCAATGAAAACGTTTATGCTGCACTTTGCGATTTTTTGTGAATCTAGAAAAAAGCAGAAATTTGGAATATTCTGTGATGCTAAATTCAAATGAAACTTTGCACAAATTAAAAAGCACTAGTTTCCAGTATTCTGAGTTTGAATCTCCAGCTTTCATGATGTGGCCAACATTTTGAGGGCGTGTCTCACACTGTCCCACATAGTAGCTGTGTTTACAATGCCGCAGTGCTCTGGAATTTGCGGTGCTCCACTTCTGCTGTGATGGCCGCAGTGGCTCAATTTTATGTTTACAGAACCCATGCTGTAGGTTACTCCAGCCAGGCTGTATATAATAGTGGCCAGGTTGTCCCTCCCTCCTCCAGACACGTTAGTGATGAGTTGTGAGGAGCGTTCCGGTGCTGAAGCGCCAGAAGTTTCATGCCCTGCTTAGCACACCTGAGTTCATCAAACAGCATTTTTCACAAGCAGAAAGAAAACTGAACTCAGGAAAGTGCATGAAGCTGTAAAACAAGGGCTAAAAGTACAGCAAATTAGGGTTGTAAAGTGGTATCACGACACTTGGCATGCGTGAGTGCATATGCATGTCCCAGGGGAGGGAGCGGACATGCATCTGCCTTAGCGCATGCCCAGTAGCACAGTCCCAGTTTACGACCTTAATCTGTAATACTTGCAGTCCTCGTTTTACATTTTTATACACATTCCCAAGTTCAGCTTTCTTTCTGCTTGTGAAAAAATGCTCTTTGCTGAACTCAGGTGTGCTAAACCGTGCATCAGAGAAGCTCAAGGGGCCACTGGAGGATGTCGGGAGAGGAGACACACAATCGGAGTGAGCACTGCAGATTGTCTACACTGCATAGTTTAATGCACTGTCAGTTGCTTGCTCCGATATGCATCCCTTCCCCTAAGTCACATCAGAAACCCAATGTGAAGCAGGCTTAGGCCGCTCCCCTAAGTGTCCACACCATGGACTTTGAAGCGCATCAACCCGTGCGCTTGGGTTGATGCCCTTTAAAGTTGATGGTGTAAACAGGGTTTAGTGTCAAAGTTTCAAATTCCAGTGACAAAAGTTTCTAAGGTATGTGCTTGTTCTGACATGAATTCACCAATTACATAGAGAATAATATAGGGGTAGGGGTGTCTAATGAGATTTTATGCACACCCTTAATATGTGTTACTATATAAACCTGGAAAGTGAACACTGAGGGTTTATTTATTAATTTATTAATTTTATTTTTTAAGTTTTATCAGGAAAGACATACTGAGCTGCAACAGCTGGTTTCCAGATGTGTCCTGGGAAGGGGAAAGGAAGGAACAGGTACACTAAGAACAATAACTACAAGCACAATTAATATAAATAGCTAAGTAAGCATTAAAGCATATCTCATTATCAAATGGCAAGAAAAATTCCTGGGCTCTGATTGGTCAGTGCTGATCTTCAACAGCGATGTTATCGTGGCGCAATATCACACCTATCCAAAAAGCAGCTAAAAATTAATTTTTTCACATTTTCCTTTTTTTACAAGCATGCCATTTTATAATTGCAATAATGCTCTCCAGGACGTGTGTCATGGGGATAATGTCCCTTCTCGGGTGTTGGACGCACTCAGCTTGCGGCCTCAGGCCCAATCATCCAAGCAGTGACATTATCCCAACACAACACTCATCTTGTTGTGCATTATTGCTTAATTACACAGTCCTTACCCACACTTTATTTCTTATAATTACTGACTTTATTATACATAAGTTAATAAAAAATGGAAAGAGTCACTTTTCCTGCACTCATGCATGCACGCATGGTACTGTTCTGGCACTCAGTACTGAGTTGTTGTTTTTTCTGGCCCTGCTGCCTGACCTTGTTCTGGCACTCAGTACTGAGTTGTTGTTTTTTCTGGCCCTGCTGCCTGACCTTGTTCTGGCCCTCAGTACTGAGTTGTTGTTTTTTCTGGCCCTGCTGCCTGACCTTGTTCTGGCACTCAGTACTGAGTTGTTGTTGTTTTTTCTGGCCCTGCTGCCTGACCTTATTTTCTGCTCAGTGGAGCTGCTTGGAGTATGGCCTTGGCTTCTCTATCTGCTCTGGAGTCCTGGACCCAGTATGACAGTGGCACACGTTTTCTGTGTCTCAGGAGTTTCAGTGGTTGGCAGGTTCATACTGAGCACACTTTCGCTACTGTATTTTGAGTGACAATTCTGAGCTGTCTCGGGCTCCCCATTATAACCTGATGGTTAAAATGATGGATTATAGGCCATGGTTATCAGTGTGTAGTAGTGCATAGTCAGTAATTATATAGAGGATAATGCCAGACAAAATATGAAGAATGGCCCAGTAATCTGATCGAGTTGCTCAACTGACATCCATAAACATCCCAGCTGTGTGTGTGTCTGTGAAGCAATGAGGACAGAAACAAAAGCCACGTTTTCCATGCTGTTTCAGGCACTGCTGTTATAATATGTGGATCCAGCGCTTCTTGCCCTCTCAGGCATTATTTATAATATGTTAAGCCAGAACTTTCACAGTCTTCCCGCATCCACTTCAAGGCACTGTCACTGTTACGTGTGTGTGTGGGGGTAGCCAAATTGCAGGCTCAGGGAGATAAAAATTAAACTGCATAGAAAAATACAATTGCAACCCCACTTTTCTATTTAAATCATCAGTGCATGAACCTATGATGCACTCAAGTGGGCAGGACAAAAAATATGAAGCACCCAGGAATGCCATCTTTCAAATACAGCACTGGTTTCCAACCAGATGACACCCTGTTCACAACCGACCACTACTATGTTAGTCTCCTGACTCCTCCATGTGCTCACCAGTCTCTCATGACTTGAGTTAAAATTTTCAGCCTTCTAGTCATCAGCTCCATCCATCCGCAATACTCACTCTCATTCACTAAGTTAATTGCACTCTCCTCAGAGACCCCCATGAGGAAGAGGTGAAACATCTCAGAACACCATGAAGCCATTTGTGACCGAGCTGCAGGCAGCACTGTCCATGTTCAGCTCCTAGAAGCAATTTTTTTGCACATTTTTGTGGTTTACACTGGTCAGTTATAGTTATAGATAAGGGGCATACTCCTGACCAACAGAAGTGCAAACTCTCCCTCACATATAATGCTCATACAGTAAATCGCATCTCAAATGCAAACACCCTGAAATGGGTGCATTGGGGGAGGGTTTTTTCAATTTTTATTATATTATCGATCACCACAATCAATAATATATCAATACGTGCTCCAGGACCACACTTATGGTTGTAAGAGTGGTTTCAATTACATTCTTAGGGTATCAGAACAGCTCACCTTCAGTTTGTGGTTCTTGTCCCCTAAAATTTCACATGACACCCCTCTTACAACCATAAGAGTGGTCTCAGAGGACATATTAACATACATAAGACAGCACAAAACTTGCATGTGGCTTGTGTGCACCTCTATTTTCTTTTTAAAGTGGCAGTGCAATGAGAAATATTTTCCTAATAGCTAGTTTCAGCTTTAGTTAATAAGAAATATTAGCATACTAGTCATATCTACCTTTCTAGGTACCTCCTAAGCTGCGCACCATGAATTTTTTTTTTTTTTAATTTTCTCGATCCAGCCCTTTGCCAGTTCTACAATGCTATTTCTAAGCCAAACATGGTGGTCATCTTTGTTTCTTGAGAAAAAACTAAATTAAAACATTTATAAAACAGTCATATTGTAATGAAACTAGAACACTTTACCACCAAATACAGCTGGAAGATGCCTGGAATCTTTTGTAATGATAAAAGTAGGGCCACATTTGTTGCCCTATTTAGTTGCACTGCTGCTTTAAACTCTGCTTTTGCCCCTCCAGCAGCTATGCCATATTTTGGCCATACAGGCCACCATGCTGCTGCAGTGGAGGAGATTTAACCCCTTAGTTTCCCCTTTCCAGCATGAGGATGCTGCACAAGGACACGAGTCCAGGCTGCAGCATGCAAGTGCATGCCAACGCCAAGCACCTAACGGTGTCCACCCCTCCCAACACTGCAGCTACTGCAGAAGCACCTGTGCATCCATAGATGGTGGAAGCAGAGCGAGGTGTTGCTGCATGCCACCAAAAAGGAAGACAATATTCCATGGAACATTTAAGCTTCCCCCCTCCTCTCCCACCCAGCCCATGGTGTCTCTAGCTCCTTCCTGCATCCTGTTCGCTGATGTTACTAGTGGTAACATTACCGCTATGCCGACGGGCCAGCACGAAATGTTATTTTCCAATAAGCGACACTAAATACCAATCCTAGACACATATTATATAAATCGCTCAGGGTATCTAGAGTGATTTATAATACATTTAAGGTACTGTAGAAGTTTTTTAGGTTTTACTAAATTAAACTGTATTGCTGTTCACCTGCGCTATTGAATTGGAATGTTCCACTTGAAGCTGTCATACAGAATGCCTGCTCTTTGCACTGTAAGAGGTCCAGTGGTTCTCGAAGCTGACTGGCTGAAATCATGAGTGATGTATAAATACATTCAATAAGACTTTAATTATAGTGTACCTCAGGGTTCTGGTGACTCAAGCTTCGCACAGGTAGTTTATGAATAGCAACAGAACCCCTTGATAGAATTATACCCTTATCATGTGTGTTCATTTGGTTATATTGTTCCTTTTAAACTTCAGCTGCCTTATATGCTGCTTTAAGCATGGATTTCCTTCTCAGAATTTTCATAAATTAAAACCAAGCTAATCATAAGACATTTTACCACATATACTTGCTTATAGGTCAACATCACAAGTAAGTCGACCCCTTCCTTGCCAGTTTTAGCAAAATTGCAGATATTATTTTGCTGCCCAAACTGGATGGAAAATTTGTTTTGTGACCAAGATCAAGCATCGAATATGCCTTTGTGGTCACAACTGGATGCAAAATTAGGTTATATAGTTGCAAAAAAAATAGTTTACCATAGAAAATTCTGCATATAGGTCCACCACGCAGATAAGTCAAGTCTCCCTTCTTAGGGACCTATTTTTAGCTAAACGTATTACATGAGTACATAAAGTATAACCAAACAGAACCCAGAGGTTGCACAAATCAGGAAATTAGTGAAGAAACCTGAATTCCACAACATCAGGAAATCAGAAACTGATAAAGAAACGTGTGTGCCTCCAGAGACGCTCTGTGCGACATATTTTTAAATGCAGTAAACACTGACTTTCAAATGTTTGGAACCCAGGAAGTAGTTCCCATTTGACTTTCAGAACAATTAGAATGACTTACCCACATAGACCCTGGAAAGTTTTTGATCTGACATCCCTCAAAATGTAACTGAGCTGCAGTGTGCATACATATACACACACACTTACTTCACTAACAGTTTCTAAGAGTTCACGGAGGCTGCTTTCATCAAGCAAGAGTTTAGAAAAAGCACCCGAAACTTACCATGATGTAGTGTACAGTATGCAACTGAGAACAAGACTTCCAGTCCCGCAGTGTCTCTTCCTTTTGATAAGGAACCCAGCTCATTACATTAACCCCCTGCTGCTTGTTTGCCTGCTGCCCTCACCCATGGCAGTCTCTTTTTGAACTCAGTTGCTTTTGTTGCTGCATAAAGGGTACAGGAAGCAAGGTACACACCTCGCTGTCAGCCAACAATGAACTATAACACGCCCACTGGCCTGTCTCTCTCTCTCTCTCTCTCTCTCTCTCTCTCTCACACACATAGTTTTAGATACACCCATTGTCTCACTTACACATATACACACACACACTTTCATTTAGATACATCCTACTGTCACTGGATTTTTTTTTAAACTTCAAAACCTGTATGGTTTCTTAAAAGAATTCCTTACTATGAGTGCGCCCCCCCCCACACACACACACCTGAAAGAATTCCTTACTATGAGTGCTCCCCCACACACACACACCTGAAAGAATTACTTACTATGCGTCCCACACCCAGAAAGCCAGTAAGGCACCTGAAACTCACATAAAGATATATATCAAACATTCACTGTACAGTATACTGTACCCAAAAACAATAGGAAGAAACAGTTTAAAAAAATAAGAAAAGAACCTTCAAAATAAAAACGGAGTGTATTTGTCTCACAAAAAGCGGAGAAAAAAGAAAATCAGGTGACACCCAATTTTGCAGTCATGAGTGTTTTAACACTATCATTTTATGTTACTATCCAAAAATGGGTCTTCTTTAGAATACAGAGTTTCAAAATGCTTGGAATCTTCAAAGCATTTTAAATCCCCGCCACCCCCAAAAACTGTAATGACTTACACATTTGAATCAATGGAAGTTTTTTTATTTTTTTATTTCCTTATTTGTTTCCTTAACAGTGTTACAGATGTGTCACATTTTTAACAGGTAAATGAACTAGGCAGAGAAACTGCCTATTGACAGAGACCGGTACATAGAATGTAAAAAGCACACTGTTAACAAGTAATCTCTTCATATTGTAATATACTGTACTGTAAAAAACAGTGAATAAAGACAATAAGCCCTCCAAACTTTCTTACCTGAGGAACCTTTCAGTGGAAACCTGGAACCAAAAGAGAAACCTTTCAATGGAAAGTGATGTATGACTTTTCATTTACAGGCTCCATGGAAGCTTTTGACTCCAACCCCCACCAAAAAAATAAACTGACTCCTCAACGTAGCATCAGCAGGTACATCAAATGTTAAATGGGAACCAAGGACAAGACGCATATTCATGCTGAAGAATTGTACTATGCTTCTGGATCTCTACACCACATTTCTGGGTCTCTGCACTACACTTCTGGATCTCTGCACTACACTTCTGGATCTCGGGTTGGTGCCTCCTGACAAACCCCTAGTGAGTGAAGCACTAGGACAAGTAGCCTACATGGCTGTGTTTATTGTAACTTGTAATTACACTGGCTAATCTAGCATCAGAATCAAGAACTTTCAAAGATCCAAAAGTGCAATGCAATTCTTCAGCGTGAGTGTGCTTTTCGTCCTTGTTTCCAGTTTATCTAGTAGCAGATCTTGTCATGGCAAGCCCGTCCAAGATGTACCTCCCTCTCAGCACTGCATGATATGGGCTCGTTCTTCCTGGACTGGTATCAGCTATTAAGGAGTGGTTGGAGAACTGGCTTTAGGATCTGGAGATCACGGGTTCAAACCCCACTAGAGTCAAATACTCATTGTGTGACATTGAGCAAATCACCTACCCTCTCAGTGCTCCAGTCCACCCAGCTACAGAAGTGGCAAAACCCTGGAAATAATATGCTGCGTCTCGGCTGGTCTGTCCTGGGTAAATAAAGAATATGTAAAACAAAGAAGATGTGCTCCCTTGGTGCATACAGCCAAGGCCTGCCTCAGTTCCAATATAATATTATCTCACATACAGCCCAGTGAGGCACTAAGTGGGGGATTCCTGTAAGTCTGGGAGGCAAAGAGAGCACCTGGAGGGTCCCACTGTTCCCTAAATCCCCCCACAGATTCAAACGTTCTGCATTTTACTACAGTAAATCTGATCAGTACAGCAGGGAGACAGGCAGGAGAAATCAATCACTTTCTCTATTACAGTTGATTTACCCAGGATAGCCCAGCAGAGATACATCTCATTTTCAGTGGTGTCCTTCTTTACGCCCATTTTTCTACAGCTGAACGAGAATGAAACAAAGTGAACCACCACACACACACACACACACACACACACACACACACACACCTCAGTGAACAGTGTGTCATTCAAAAATGACTGACATCAAATGACTCAAATGCCCCACCCTATGGGGAAGCATTACCCACTGAATCGCTACGTAATTCCCATGTAAAACGCCCCACAGGAAAAATGCCATAAGTGTTAGTGCAACCCAAGGAGGAGGTTTCTGGGTCCACTGTCTCAGTTCATTGACTGCTATATAATTTTATTTGTTCCGGGTCACAGAGAAGATGGCTCTGGTGGGATATGAACCTGGGTTTCCAGGTCTGTATTATTGTCTCTGTGCTGGACAGCCTATATATATATATATATATATATATATACACACATATATATATACTGTATATATAATAACAACATACCTTCATTGTATTTCATTTATTAAAGGAAAACTGTCTAAATTAGGGGGCTCCTGCCTCCGAAAGGCATACTAGTTTGACGGCTTTCTACACTAAAAGTGGTGTTTTTCATGTGCTGCAACTGAATGCATTTTGCTTGCGAAAAGTCCATAACCCGAAAGTATGGCGGATGCTGGGGGGCTCCATCAACTGTAATGGTGCGGCACCGCACCGCTCGCTTCAATACATTTGTGTCCCACATTTGAGTCTGGGTGTCCCACATTTTGAATATCAACGTCCAGCATTTAAGTGTCGGTGTCTCACATCTAAGTGTAGGCGTGCCACATTTTTAATGTCAACGCCCCACATTTGAGTGTCAGTGTCCTACATTTTCCCAGCTGAGTGTCAGTGTGCCCCACATTTCAGTGGCATTAGGTGAGAAATATGATAGGAAGAGATATGATATGTCTTCTGGGTTAGTTGTTTCATTCTCACTAATGTGAAATAACACTAATTAAAAAAGAAATTAATAAGTCTAATACCATGTAGTGAAAGCAACTGGCAGGGGCATTTGTATCTCAGTAGTACAACAGTCACTTTTTTGGTTCAAGGTCTGGAAGGGTAAACAGCTTCTGCAGACCCATCTGCAAGCTTTCATAATAATAAACTTGCTTTCTGAGTGCAGTGGCCAACTTCACATCTAGCATACAACTTGCAGTTATCTGACTTCTGTGCCAAAGAAGACAGACCCATGACACCCCTTCCATTCACTATGCCTGGGTTCAAGGCTCTCCTACCTTCTTCAGATGATCTGTGGATACAAGGTTTGGAGTGTCACTGTCACTGCTTCTCCTCTTCTTTTATACGATGTTACAGACTGACAGCTTCTGCTTTTTCGGTTTCTTTTGTTATTTCCTTTTCTGTTCTCTGAACAATTCACTGAAAGTTGGTGCTGTCCCTTGTCTTTTACAGCTTGCAGATTAGTTCAGTGTCTCACACTGGGCTGCTGCTCGGAGTCAAAGTCTTTCTCAACATCCAACTCATATGTGTTGAACTTAGGTAAACAGGTGCAACCGCAAACACGGGCTGGAAAAGGGCCAGTCTCCTCCACGAAACAGTAATACATAACTAGCACAAGTTGCTACCACTGGGAGGGGCTTTGCACTCTCTGTTTCCATAGCAGCAAAGAAAGCCTACATTAAGTCCAGGAATGAGGCAAAGGATGTACAGTAGTGTGGGAAAACAGCAGACTGTGTGTGTGTGTGTGTGTGTGTGTGTGGTGTGTGTGTGTGTATGTGTGTGTGTGTGTGTGTGTGTGTGTGTGTGTGTGTATGTAACATAGAAACACAGAAACATAGAATTTGCCAGCAGATAAGGGCTGTTTGGCCAACCTAGTCTGCCCATTTTTCCCTGCCTGTAGTATCACTGCAGTTCTTGCTTGATCTCCTCCCCATTCACCCTCTTCCCTTTCCCTAAGATTCCCTTATGCCTATCCCATGCATTCTTGAACCCCACCACCATTTTTGCCCCAACCACCTCCACTGGAAGACTGTTCCAGGAATCCACTTTTCTTTCATAGAAACACAGAAATTGGTGGCAGATAAGGTTTGCTAGGCCCATCCAGTCTGCCCGTAAACCCTATACTTGTTTCTGTGAAGAAGTACTGCCTCACTTCTCTCCTGAATCTGCCCCCTCCAGCTTCTTATCATGCCCCCTTGTCCTTGAGCACCTTTTTGTGAAAACTACTTCTCTTTCATACCTTGTTTACCCCCGTGAGGTATTAAAGGTCTCTATGATATCCCCCCCTCTCTTCCAAGGTGCACATATTTAGATCCTTTAACCTCTCCTCGTAGAGCTTCTGATGCAGACCCTTTACCATTTTAGTTGCCCTCCTCTGAACTGTTTCCACTCTATGTCCTTTCTGAGATGTGATCTCCAGAACTGGAGAAGAAGGGCCTTACCAGCAATCCATACAGAGGCAGCACCACCTCCCTCTTTCTGCTGGCGATACCCCTCCCTATGCACCCCAGCATCCCACTCGCCCTCCCAACTGCCTTGTTGCACTGTCTGTCCACCTTTAGGCCATCCAATATGATCACCCCAGGTCTCTTTCCTGCTTGGTGGTTGTCACTATCACCCCCAATCCCCATTCTGTAGTCTGCCCCTGGGTTTCTGTGCCCCAAGTGCATTATTTTGCACTTTTTTGCATTGAAACTCAGCAGCCATACCATTAACCACTCGTTGAGTTTTCTCAGGTCATTGTTCATCCTTTCCACCCCTACCCCTCAGAATGTCCACCCTATTACAGAGTTTAGTGTCATCTGCAAAGAGGAAGACCTTCCCTTCGTGCTCCTGTGCAATGTCACTTATTAAGGCCAGTGCCTGCATTGATCCCTGAGGCACCCCATTGGTCACCCTCCCTTCCTCTGAGTGCACTCCGTATACCATCACCCTCTGCCGCCTATCCCTTAACTAATCTCTTGCCCAGTTTACCACCTTTGGACCCACTCTTAAGCTACCCAGCTTGCATACTAGTCTCCTATGTGGAACGGTGTTGAACACCTTACTGAAATCTAGGTAGGCTACGTACACCAGTGCACCCTGATCTAGTTCATGGTCACCCAGTCAAAGAACTCTATTAGTTTGGCATGCCCCCCCATGCTGCCTCAGGTCTTGTAACCCACTGGATTCAAGATATTCCACAATCCTTTCTTTCAGCAGTGATTCAATTGACTTTCCCACCACTGAAGTCATGCTGACTGGCCTATAATTGCCAGCCTCTTCCCTGCTACCACTGTTGTGAAGTGAGACTACATCTTCCCTCCTCCAGTCCTTCAGGACCACTCCTATTTCCAATGAGCTGTTAAATCAGACTGTCAGAGGAGCACCCAGTAATCTGAGTTCCCTTAATATCCTTGGGTGGATCCCATCTGATCCCATTGCTTTGCCCACTTTCAGATTTGCAAGCCCATTCAGGACTCTGTCCTCTGAAAACGGACTAGTGTTCGCCTCCCTCCCTCCCTCCAAGCTCCTGCTACATGTTTGCAGCCTCTCCCCATCTCTTTCCTCTGTGAACATTGAACAAAAGTATTTGTTCAGGATGTCTGCCTTTTCCTGGTCCCCTTCTGCACAGTGCCCACCCTTCCCTTCTTAATCTTACAGTCCCACCCCGGTCTCCTTATTTCGATTATAAACCTAGAAATGATTTGCCCCTTTTGTTGCTGCCGGGGCTTTTCTCTCTTCAGTTTGCACCTTTGCACTCCTTACTGCTCTCCCTGCTTCCCTCGGTTTCCCTTGATACACTCCTCATCCTCCTCCCTCTTCATATCCTTTTACCCTCCGAATGCTTCCTTCTTAACTTTCCCCTTTTCTGCCCCCTCTTTCAAGAACCATAGTGGTGTCTTTTTCCGGTTTCTTTTTCTCCCTTGCTTGGCACAGAGGTTTGATGCCTTCACTGAGGCCCTTTTTAGCTTCCCCAACTGTTCCTCCACCCCACCCAGCTCATCCCCGCCTCCCCCACTAGGTCATCCCTGAGGCATTCACCCATCTTTTTAAAATCTGCCCTCTTGAAGTCCAGGACCCTCGCCTTTGTGTGGTTCAGTTCCGCAGCAGTCTTTTTTTTTTTTTTTTAATCCTCCTACCTCCTTGCAGCCCCCTCCTCTTAGGAGACACCTCTGGCCTTATCAGCCTTCGCTCACCTACCTGAGCCGGTGCAGTCCATGCCCCATGGAGTCATGGGCGGCCCCCAGGTGGGTACGGGAGACCCAACCACCCCGACGCTCTACTATGCTTCGCCGGCATGCTGTCCCCCGACAGGTAGGGGCATTGAAGGTCGGGGCCCTGGTGTCTGGCTCACTAGGCAGCTGCAAGGGTTTTTTCGCGGTTCTCCGACCGCCAGGTCCAGTAACGCTGCTGGGCACCGCCACGCCTGGTACGCCGCCTCCTTCATCTGTTGGGACATCCCGGCTAGCTGTACCTCAGGTCTCCACCTGGGGTCAGACAAGCACCGAGCTCAGGTATCCCCCCGGAGAGGACGAGCAGTCCTGGGACGCCAAGTCCTCCCGTCAAGCCCTCCAGCTCCGGGCCCATTCCCGAACCCGGGTCGCTGGCATCGCAAGCGGAAATCCAACCGCTGTGCCGGTGGGCCGGCTCAGTTCCGCAGCAGTCTTGATATTGAACCACACTGTACTGTGATTGCTGGTCCCCAGATGCCTCCCCCCCACCTTGACGTCTGTAATACTGTTACTGTTGGTGAGTATCAGGTCCAGTATTGCCCCATCATGAGTGGGTTCTCTAATTAGCTGCCTGAGGAACACTCTCTACAGGGGGTACAAGATTCCCTTACTTCTAGCTGAAGCAGCACCTGGGAGGCTCCAATCTACATACGGCATATTGAAATCCCTGACTATCAGCACCTCGCCCTTTTCTGCCATCTTGTCAATGGCTTCCATCAATACCTTACATGACTCTTCCCCCTGTGCTGGAGCTCTATAGATCACACCAGTGCAAATGCAGGCTCCCTTCCCCATCTCTAGAGTGATCCAAAATACCTATGCCCCCATATTCTCTGTATCTCCATCGCTTTAATGCCCTTCCTCACATAAAGTACCACACCCCCTCCTTTCCTTCTCACTCTGTCCTTCTTGAACAGAGTATAACCTGGTATGGCCATATCCCAGTCATGGTTTTCAGTGCACCATGATTCAGTAATGACCACAATATCCAGGCTGGCCTCTGCCATTGTGGCCTCTAGGTCTGGAATCTTATTTCCTAGACTTCTAGCATTTGCACACACACACACACACACACACACACACACACACACACACGGCTTCTATGTTTTATTACCACTCCATTTGTTACCCTCCTTTTTTCATTTTACTTTTTCTTCTCCCCCCTCTCTTTTTAATGCACCCACTCCCGTCTACCTTCATTTCTTCCACCCTGCTTTCTGTATTAACTTGTACCCCAGAGGATTCCACTCCTTTTGGGTTCTCCTTACTCTCTACTTCGCCTGTGCGTGTGGGGTGGGGTAGAACAGTTTCTGCCTCCCTGATCTCTTCTGCCACTCCCTTGTCTAGTTTAAATGCTCATCAAAGTAACATTTAAACCCTCCACCGAGGACTGTGGTTCCCCTCCTGGACAGATGCAGGCCATCACCCCTGTATAGGCCTGCATCCAGTCAATCTTATGTCACTGAAGTGTGGGACATGGACGCTCAAAATGTGTGAAAATGTGGGCCACTGGCCCTTGAAATGTGGGTTGCATCCTCACCAAACATGGAGAAACAAGCTCAGAACTCTATGGTACTGGAGCCTTTATCTGTGCAAAGTTTATACATTTTGTTTAAGCACAGTTGATTATAATGAATTTCTTTCTTATAGTATGAGTTTACAGAGAACCTCCTCTGTGTGTGACAGCACCACTCCCATGAGCAGTCCTGAGAGGTCAAATGAGAGATGTCTCCCCTAATGTTTGACAGTTAGGATGTATGAGCAGAGGGTTCTCAGAGATAAAACGAGGGACAACCCTTCTAATGTGGGATAGCTTTTATTTATTTATTTATTTAAAAGTTAGTAACTTGGAAAGGCACCACTGAACCGAGGCTCATTTCCAAGAGTGACCTGGGGACAGGATTACATAGGGATATTCAGAAATAAAACAAATGTACACAAGGGTCACGGTTACGAGACCAAAAAACAGTGGTTAACAATGAAACACAGTAGCAGAAGAACATATAGTCACAATTTAAGAAACATAATAAAAAAAAAAAACAGCATCAAAAACTAGCTTTGGACAGTTAGTTAAGAGTTATGAGCAGAGGGTTTTCAGCAATAACATGAGCAATGGCCCTAATAATGTGGGACAGTCGGTGGTATAAGCAGAGGGATTCTGAGAGAAAAAATGAAGGGCATCCCTCCTAATGTAGGACAGTTGAACGATACAAGCAGATGGGTTCTGACAGGTAAAATGGGGTGGAAGGCAGTAAAGAGAAGGCAGAGGTGTTGAATGAAGCGTCTGCTCTGTCTCTACCAAGGAAAAGGATGGACCAGTGCCGCAAGGAAGGATGGGGAGGAGTTGGTTGGGGGGGGGGATATTGCTGAGGACAGGATTAGGAAAAGGGTTCATGTTTCTGAAGGTAAATAAGTTCTGGGTCCAGATGGCATGCACCAGTGGGTGTTGAGAGAACTGACGGCAGAACTGGCAGGTCCGCTAGCAGATCTGCTCAGCAGCTGACTAGATACAGGGTGATACTGCAGGAGTGGAGAACGGGTTGGGGGTGCAACTACGGGAATCACTCTGTCAACTGACAGCGGACCACCACAGTGAAAGCTCTCGACTTGCTGAGATCTGTTGCTGTGGTTGTATTTCACCATAATGGTGTTGAAGTCCTGACGGTACACCACGGTACCACTGCACAAGAGTGGGTCCAGACATGACACTGAAGACTACAGGCTGGTTACGCTGACCTTTCTTGGCAAACTAAGGGAGACCATTCTGAAGGAAAGGATAGCCAGGATCCTGGAGGCAAATGGGCACCAGGATGAGAAATAACATGGGTTCATGTCCTGTCAAGCCACCCTGATCAGCTTCTTTGATTGGGTAATGAAATCAGCAGACAGAAGCCAGGCAGTTGACATTCTATACTTTGATTTCAGCAAGGCCTTCGACTCGGTACCCCACAAGAGGTTGATCAGGAAATTGGAAGATCTAGGGGCAGGAGTCAAATTAACAAAGTGGGTGGCAGATTGGCTTAGAGGTAGGCCACAGAGCAGTGGTTTTGACGTGGCAGGGAGCTCTCCAGTACAAGGGAAGCCCCCAGTGGGGTCCCACAGGTCAGTGCTTGGCCCAGTGTTTTCTGTGGATTTTTATTTGTAACTTTGTTTTGATTAGATTTTTGTGATACAGATAAAACCTGATACAAACAAAAACTTTCTGTGCAGTGAGTACATACTTGTGTTATTTACACATACACTTACACACACACACTGTCCTTTAGGGAGGTTCGGAACATAAGCATTTAACAGTTTATAAGTCTTCTGCTATTGCATTCCATGGAGAGAAGCCTACATTTCTAATCTTTTTTTTTCTCTTGGCACCTAACCAGTTACTTACTGCCTTATCAACAGAACTGTCACACCCATGTGTAAAAGTTTATTTATGAGTTCTACCCAATTTATTTAAAGTCGTCTTTTGAAAAAATTGCCATGTCTGTAGAAGAGCTCTGTGTAGCTTGAAAGCTTCTGTTTTGTAAAAAAATGCATCCATTACAAATACAGTTAGACATGTCTGCCTGTCCGTGGGAAGATAGCTGATTATGCTGGAAATAAAAGTCCATTCAGTGGCTGAGTATCTACATTTTCTAGGATCTCATCCACTGTTGACCATCTGTTCTTGAATATCTCCTCCGGAAAGTTAAGCATGGCAGAGAGCATTTCCAGATACCTAACATCCTTCAGTTTGTTAATCACAATCCCTAGGGTGGGTGGCAGAGGGTTAAACCACTTACTGGTGACAGTCGCTACAGCAATAATGACCCCATAGATGTATGCTTCCCTTTTGTGTATGGTCTTATGGATGTGTGCTCTCAGAAACAGGGCCTGGCAGGTTTTTGGTACAGTAGCTGGAAGCACCAAATTCAGGAGGGCATGCACTTCTGTTCAAAATGTCTCCAAACAGGGACATGCCCAGAAAATGTGATAAGGTGTTCCCTCCTGGTTGCAACCCCTCCAGCATCTGTCTGACTTGTTACGGGTATAATGTTTAGTGCATGAAGGTGTGAGAAAGAAATGCATCAGGGTTTCCCATTTAAATTCCCTGTACCCTGGTGAAGAGGTAGTTTTCAGATCCACCCTGATGACTTCTTCTCATTTCTTGTCTTCAGTGATCGCACCAGCCTCTCTCTGCCAAGCATCCCCAGCTTTCCATGAGTGACAGGATTCGAAGCCATGTAACAAAGCATTACGACCTGGGACCAGGCTCAGAATCATTCTTAAATGCCTGGTGGAATGCATAAGCTCTTCCAGAGATGTCAAGCGGTCTTAGTATGTGTTCTTTAATGCATAGCTGCATTAAAAAGTGCTTCATTTGTAAGTATCTAAAGAATTCTGTCCCTACTCAACCCAGATTCTGTTTGGAGTTGTGGAAAGGGTTTGAGAGTGGCCATGTCTGGGCTGAGCATATGTTTTAGGGATGTTATCCCTTTAAGCTTCTACCCCCTAAATCCTGGATCTCAGAGATGAAGGGCACCTCTGGAATATTTGCAAAACCTGTCGGGGGCTAACCGTGTTTTCGTCACCCAGGTGGTGCTGTAGCACCTCCCACATTTGTAGTGTGTGCTTTTCCCATGGGTTCTCCAAATGTCGGAATATAGCCAGTGTTAAGTGATGAAAGGGTAGGGATGCCTGCCATCTAGTTGAAATTCATGTGGCCTCAAGTTTCAGCCAACATGTCTCCCTTTGGACTTGACCTCTGCTACAACACTTGCTTCTACTCCTCGTCTCTAGCTTACACAGTTGCTGATGGGAGGTCGAGGAGCTAGTCACTAAGACACTGAGGAGTATTAATGTCTGTAGCAGGAGTCTGTGAAATTTTTTTAAAAATTTAAAAAAAGGTATGCCACCATTGCCACACTGTTAAATACAGGATTTTATTATTCACAGACTTTTCCAGTACAACTTTGAGCTCCTCATCCTTTTGCTGTGGAGGTGGAATGAAAACCAGAGTCTTTGGGGCCTGCCCGGCCAGGTTGGAGTCCTAGTGGTGTGAGGAACAGGGGTAACGATGGAGCCCATGGGGGTTTAGCGGCCTGGAAGAAGAAAAAGCGAAAAAAAAACACAGTAAATTACAGCAAATAAAAATCAGAACTCTGCTGAAAAGGGAGTGAGGCTTGTGTGCACATTTTATTGTTTTAAATACTTTGGCTAACACAAATATAATATAATTATATTAACTACACAGTTATATAGCTATATAGTTCTGGTAGAATCACTGATGTATTTAATATTCCTCTAGTTTCGTATCTTGTGTACCTTAAAAACTTATAGAGCTTTTACCTTTGTATAGCATCTGGTATCCAAATTTCTGTGATTTTTAGAAAATAGTGAAGATAGTAAAAATTGTGAGGTTACCATTTTATGGGGGGGGGGGCATGCTTGTTGGCAACAAGGAGAAGGTTGCTGCCGGTGTGCCTCTTTGCATGAGGTGTTGCTTGTGTTTGCTCAGTTCTTTCCTCTACTTTTTAGTTATTTGGTAATATTTGTTAAAATTGTCTTTTTTTAGTTTGCCATGAAATCAGGAAGTAAGGAGTAGGTGATCGAACTACCATTGGATGGTTTCTTCACATGATCTTCAAGCATAAAGCTCAGTGAGAGCAGTAGTGATTCAGACTTCATTTCTCTTATGGCCTTTGCAAGCACAGTCACAAGAAGAGTGCTCTCAAAGGAATTTGGATTTTTCTTGATTGTTTTTTTCTTTTCAGTTTGATGCGAGCATATGCATTTTTTTAGGATTGCAGGACTATTGCCGATTATATTGGTGTCTCAGCTTTCTATGCATATTTTCCTATGTTTGCCTGAGAAGAGAAATGAGCAGACCAAGTGAACCTTGCTTTCAGCTTTCACAGAACATCAACATTTCTCTATGTATTAATAAGTAAGTAAATTTTGAATTTAGATATTTGAAGTGTGTGAGGACATAAGAATATATAGCTTAATATCTGCACTTTTTTAGACAGCAAGAAAGAAAGTCCAAACATTGTTTTTGTTATTTATTATTTTTTATTTATTGTTTACTATTATTAATTGGAATTAGTTGTATATTTTATTTAGAATAGTGAGAAGCCTCAGATATGTCCTGGTTATTTTCAATGTGTTTTTTATTCTTTAACAGTGGAAAAAAGGAAATTTAAAATGAGGTGTGAGAGACAAATCGGGAGTTACAACTGGAGACATTGGAGAACTTTAGAAATCTGTTCTTTTTTTTATTATATCCAAGACTAAGAGAGTGACTGGAGCGTTCAGAGTGGCCGTATCACATCTAGTGAACTTTTATTCCTCAGACTTCCTTGGGCTTCTTCTGGTTGGATTTTAAAATAGAGTGTGAAGGGGAAAAGGGGAATTTAAGAAATTTAAGAACTTTAGAAACTGCTATTCCCACATTCCTTTGAAGAACAAGACCTAGAAATGTTATGGTGTGGCTCTGATTTTGGACTTTGGCCTTAAAGTTGGACTTGACTAAAACTGGTTAAAATCTGATTATTTGGTTTGTGAGGTAAAAAATTAATCAATTACCCACTTGGTTATTGCTATTTGTATATCTGTGTTATTTTGCTACTTGTATCTCAGAAGAAGTTGGAACTTTGTTAAAAAGCTTTTGGGGGTAAATCAAACACTAACCATGCTGGTTATTACTAGAAGTGGAAAAGATCAAATGGGAAATTATGAGGAAGGTAAGCCTAAAAGACAGGTTAAGCCTCCCAGTGAAGGGGTAAAAAAATAATATATATATATATAATACATGTATGGTCCTTAATCACCTTAAACACCTTATTGGATGTTAAACACATGGAGGAGAAGAAGATGATACAGCCAGTAATAATGAAGCCTTAAAGGGGGGAAAACTTCAAGAGAAAAACAAACCCATGAAGGTGTTGCAGGGTTCGATTCATGAAGACAGCAGGAGTCATTAAATATCATGTAAAACACCCTGAGGTGCTGTTTTATTGCCAGGTTTATGCAGATGGCATCTTCAGATGTAAACTTTTGTCAGGTTACTATAAGAAAAACAATAAAGAGTATGGGCTGGGAGTTTAGCTAGGAGACCTCTCACTAGAACACTGCAGCTGGACCTTACAATGCCCTCTAGAGACCAGGAACTGAACCCATCACATGGTATGGTCACCCTGCCAATACCCCCTGGGTTTCTGCAAGTTCCTCTGCAGTCTGAGTATCTGCCCACTCAGGCCTCTGCAGCTTCTCACCAGTCTGAGTCCTCTCCCTTTGGTAAATTCCAAGTGAGCAGCTTCTAGCATCCAGGTAGCCCAAACCTGACCTTTGGAGGTCCAGGGCCAATCCCAGGCCACAGTGATTCCTCCTTGCTTTTAGGCTTTACAGGACTTTCAACCTGAGCTCCACCTTAAGCTTGCCTCACCTTCACCTTTGGATAACCAGGATCTCAGTAGTTCAACACTGCATGTCTCTCTCATGTTTGGCTGCTTCTCTGGCTCCACACTGCTTCTCCCTGAGGTTCCTCTCTGTTCCTCAGCCCAAAGTAAATCTGCAGGGAATACACCACAGGACTGTTCATCTGGGACATTGTCATCATTCTCCTTAGCAAAATTAGATGGCGCCATTCCTTCACCATCAGCCTCATGGTTCCCAAACAGTGCTTGGTTAACAGTCACAACTTCCATCTGCTCCAGTGTCTGGATTCATTGCTCTGCCAGAGAACATCATTCCTCAGCCTCTAGCCACTTTTGAGTTAGCCATTGCACCATCTTTGAGAGACTCATCAGCATCTCTCTCTCAGACAGCGCCTCCTCTGGTTCACTCTGCGAGTTCATTGCTGCCAATTCCACCAAGGACTTCACTTTCTCATACACAGTTATCACAGGATCAATTATTCAGTCAGCAAACTGTTCAGAAGTTTTATTGATTTAACTAACCTGTTACTGACTCCTCTTCCACTTCCATTTTATTTTCATCCTTTTCTCTTTTAATAGAATCATTATCTTTCTTTATGTTCATGTATGACAACTTGGCCAACTGACTGTACTATTAATAGAGAACTTCTACAACATGGTAATTCCTTTAACCACATATTCCTACTCTTGAGTCTAATACCCTCACATTCCTTTGTTTTTTTTATCTAGAAGTACTCAATTTTTTTCCCCAGCATTATAATACAATTAAACATTTCTTCAGAACACACATTACCTTTTATGCTTAGAGAGAGAAAACTATATCTAGGAGGTACTTCCACCTCCAAGAATCTCTCCCCAGTCTTAATGTCAAATGGATATAGGACTCCATCCATCCTGACGCCTCCTTCCAGAAAATTCATTTTTATTCCTTGCAGCTATTCTGGCTGCCACCCTATTGGTTGCCACCACACTCTGACATGTTTTACAGGTCTTGCAGAACTTCACAACTTGTTTAATTACCCCTGGCCAATAGAAATATGATAGTATGTGATTTAACATCCCATGGCATCTCAAATGTCCTTTCTTGGGATCAAAATGTGCTGCCTGAAGAACCTGCAGTCGAAGTACCCTGGGCACCACCAACTGATCTTCAGTACATTTCTCCCAAAATTTCTTGTGACGCCTATACAGGACCCCATTCTTTATAAAATAAAAGGGTCTAGCACTATCCAGCCTTTCAACATTAATGGGCACATCATCAACCATGTTTACAAATGCAAATAACCTATGTACACAGGTATCATTTATTTGGAGCGTACTCCACATTTGAAAGTCAGTATTAGTTTTAGGCATTAAACACTCAGTCCCTTCTGGTCTTAAAAGGACCACTGGTTCTCCATACCTGCAGTCTGTTGAACTTCCAGGACCCTTCTGGATGTCAGCACACAAGTCCTTAAAATGTTCACATAGCTGACTCAGCTCTCTCCCTCTCGCCTTTCAAGCTCTGTCAGTTCAGGCAATTGTACCCGCAGTCTTTGATCATCATCCAACTCTGGCAACTCCACATTATCCAAAACAGCACGAAATCTTTTTCTGAAGCTATCAAATGCTTCCTTATATCATGTTTTGTTTCATAGAAATATAGTCTCAACTGTTTCCTAAAATCAGTAGCAGCCTATAAACTACAAACTATTTAGCACAGGTATATTTGCCTAGATTTACTGCTCAGCACTTTGTTACACTTGTACTTGGGGGGGTTGCATCCTCCCATTACATAGCCAAACTGCCATGCTCAGTGTTTCTACAGCTAGGAGAACTTTATTTGTTTGTTAGCTGGCAGATTACACCACTTGGGCAATTTCTTTTACTCTTATTTAAAAGCAAAGCCCTCATGTAATACTTCTTATGGTGATCTCTATATACCAGCATGCCACATTCTTTTTGGGGGGGAATTACAGAACACAAACTAAATTGAAGATTACCCTGATAGTGGCCAGCTAGCAAGGCTCAAAGATAAACAAAATATACAGTATAACAAACTTACATATAGGAAGGAAAAGATAACCACAACTTTATTTTACTTCCAGGGACTACTGCATGCTATACACATCCTTAATTTGGCATCATGGGGTAAACTTTGTTGAAGCTGAACTGCTTTAACCATCACTACAATTTTCCAACTGGGGTAGGGTCACCCACCCTATCACAGAAGGATTGGGGAGAGGTGAAATTTAGAAATAGAAACACTGAAAACTATTAGTTTGGGAGTATCAGAATGTACCAACAAGTCAGTTTTTTATAACCTAGACATGTTGGGCTCAGTAAATAGGGAAATTAACAAAATAGTGGAGGAAATTAAGGCAACTATACTGACAAATAATAGAATAGAAAAAAAAATAAGAGAAATGAAAACATTTATGAGTGTACCAGTTGCTGGTAACAGTAAACAGAGTTCACTGGAACAGAATATTGAAGAAATATCAATTAGAACAGTAGACGACAGGGGTGTGGGTTGGTCCATGGGCCGAGAAACCCAATTCATGAATCCAGTGAGTAGCAGGGAATTCTTTACAGAGAACATAGCACATGACTTGGAAATTGCTCTTAGAGACTCCTAACCACCAATGTAATGATTTACGAACAACTGTTGAGTATTAAACAAGACCTGTTCTTTTTGAAAGGAATATGCATAGAAAATAGAAAACATATAAAACAAATGACAGAGAGATATTATCCCAATTTGACCCAGAGTAACTGGATGTCTGAGGGAGAAGAAAGCCAGTTAGATAATCATTTGGTTGATACTCAGGATAGACAGGACAGCCAGTATAATCAGGATAATCAACCAAAAGAGGAAATTAGGGAAGGTAATATAGAATATGGAAAGAGTAGGATTGATTTAAATATAGACATAAAAGAGGATAGTGAGATGGATGTTGAAGATATAAATGATACAACTGAAATAACATCTAAAGATAAGATAATAGAGGGAATCCAAAAACAGGAACAGAATGGACATATTTTAAACTATAGTATATGTAGTACAGGAGAAAATGTAAAGAATGGGTCTGAATTAATAATGTTACCGGACAAAATATGGAGAAATGAGAGTGTAGTAAAAGAAATGGCAGCAGGCAATAAGGAGATTTGGAATAAAGGGCTAGAACAAGAAGCTAAATGTAGGAAGAAGCAGGGAAAAAAGGAACAAAGTTGCTAGGGAAAGAGGATAGAACCTGCTGGAGAAAGACAGAAAAATATGTTAAACCAAGACCTAGAAGTGGTTATTCAATCCTGCAATAGGTATACAGCTAAAGCTGGGTTAGAGTTAGCAGAAGAAGAAACTGGTAAAACAGGGAGTAATTTAAAACAAATAAATGCTGAAAAAAACTTAACTGTAAAAGTAAAAAGAAGAAGAGGGATCAGAAGGAAGGAATGGATCAGAATGAAGATTTAGTCCTGGCACTAAAAAAGAAGGAACATGATGTAAATAAGACTAAAAAAGGGAAAAAAGAGACAAAGCAAAAAAAAAAAAGATGCTTCTAGAAAAGATAGTAGATTAGAAATAAAAGAACAGAGACAAAATGAAAATAAAAATGAGAGGAGAAAAACGGAACAGATTATTAATGAAATTCAAAATATAAACGTTGGGGACGTGTGTCCCAGAAAATTTCTAAAAAGACTTGATAAAAATGATTTCATTCTCCCCTTGTATGAAGTAACAAAATTGCCTGATGAGACTGAATGGACACCACAGGAACATTTAAAAAGGTTTCTTAATACTATCCTGCAGGGACGGAGGGATTTCTTTCTGGTATTAAATTGTCTTAGTGTTATAAGACTAGTTAGAGATTTGGAAATGGTCTTTCTGGTTTCAGACCAATACTATAGTTTAAAAATATCTGAAAATCAGAAGGATCAATTCAGACAAATGGGGATAAATATGGGTAAAGTAATTTGGGCAAAAGTATTATTTTCAGAATACTTTGAAAATAAGGAAACGGGGAAAAAACCTGAAGTTCCCATTTCTATATTTGGCCTGAATAACTTTACGAAGGAAACAGATAAGAATATGAGGTATAAAATAGTGAAGTTTCTACATAACCTTATGAAAATAGATGATCTATTTAAAAAGATTAGAATAGCTAAAAGGTGGGAAAGTAATGGTCAGATCACAATTTGGATGGATACGCAGGATAATTATGATCAAATAGTCACACGAGCTGAATGGTTAGATTCTTTTGATATCAATTTAATATTGGAAAGAAAAGAAGAAGCCCCTGTTAAAATAAAATCCAATTCCAGTGAATGAAAATATTTAGTTACAACAGCTAATAGGTTCCAAAGTCTGGAAACTCAAAGAGCTGAATGACAACCAGATGAGGAGGGTGTAATGGTCAAAGAAGAAAGAAATAAAATACTCTCATGGAATATAGCTGGCATTGGATTCTTATTTTGTAAAATATGTAGAGGGATTTGAATGTATGTGTCTACAAGAAACATGGTCTGATCAGGAAAAAAATATTAATGCTTATGAAACATATTTTAAGTAAAAAATTAGGAAAAGAAAATATGGGAGACTGTTGGGAGGTTTAGTTACGTGGATTAAGATATCAAATAAATACATAACATAGGAAGTTGAAACAAAATCTAATTATATACGGGGCATTAGGATAAAGGAAAAACAATGGCAGATTGTAATTTTCAACCTATATATTCCTCCAGTGTCCTCAAAGTATGGGGACACTAGATTAATAAAGGAGTTCAAAAAGCTAATTGAAGATACTAGGGTTAAAGATCAAGGGTGTGGAATCATGATATTAGGAGATTTTAATGCAAGGCATGGACATTATCAAAGGTTACCATCAGAAATTAGGGAATTTTGTACTGCAATGGGTTGCAATTATATAGCTAGAGATAGGAACTCAAAAAATAAAAAATCATCTAAAAGAGGAAGAGAAATAAGTAAATTACTAGGAGACTGGAATTTTGTCTTGGTAAATGGTAGAACAAAGTGAGATGAGGATGGGGAACTCACTTTTGTAGGAAAAAGAGGAGGTTCTGTGATAGACTTATGTTGGGTTGATTTGAACCTGATGCATTTCGTGGAAGATCTGAATTTTGGAATGAGAGCAGAAAGTGAACATTTCCTGCTAGTGATTAATATAAACCTTTGGGAAAATGTTAATATGGGGATGGCAATATAAGGATAATAAGAACAAAAGTAGGAATTAGATGGGAAAATATAGATAACATTTCTAATAGAATATTAAGTGACAGTGGAATAAAAGATAGAATAGAAGGTATGGTGGGAAGGGGAGAAAAGAGGATATGGAGATGGTAGACTTTGAACAGATTATGAAGGACATTAGAGCACTTATAGTAAAAGCATTCTATATCAAGAGTAAAAAAGGGAGTCAATGGTACAACCTGGAATGTAAAAAGTTTAAAAAAGACTTGAATAGAATAGTGAGGGTGACAAGGAAGTATCCATCTAATGAAAACAGGGATAATTTGACTAAGATGAGGGAAAAATATAGAGACACTTTAGATAAAAAGAGAAAAGAACATAGATTACTACTCTGGAAAGAGCTAGAGAAGGCAATTATAACAAAGAATGATAAATGATTTTGGCAACTTGTTGCAAATGAGGACAATATATATTGTGAGGAGGTAGAAAATTATATTGAACCTGATACTTGGCAGAAATATTATAGACAGTTGTTCTCTGATCAAGATATAGGACCAAGAACTGATCTCTTGTTAACTGATTGGGTAAATCTAAAAGAAGAAATTACCGAAGTGGAAATATGGACAGCTCTGCGTTCAACAAAAAGACACAAAGCACCGGTCCCTAATGGGGTACCCACTGATACATTGTTGAATGATTTGGAACTCTGGATACCTTTTTTGAAAACAATATTCAGTTGTATAGTAAGGACAGGAGAAATACCTGAAACCTGGAGGGAAAACATAATTATCCCAATTTTTAAAAAAGAAGATAGGAAAAATCCCAAAGATTACCATCCGATAAGTCTACTGGACACTTCTCTTAAAACTTTTTCTAAAGTTTTACTTAATAGCATTATGGAATGGATTAAGCATACAGAAATTATGGAAGAAGCCCAGGCTGGATTTTTACCCGGACACTCCACAGTGGACCAGTGCTTTGTGTTGTCCCATTTGATACAAAAATATATCTATATAAAGAAACAAAAATATTATTGTATTTTTGTTGATCTTAAGTCAGCCTTCAATAAAGTCAAAATAAATAAGCTTTGGAAAGTCCTTTACGATTATGGATTAGATCCTGCTATCATAAAATTGATATCACTCACGTATAGTAAGAATAGAACCAGTGTGCAGTATAATAAAGGAGGAGGATTGACAGATAAGTTTGACTCCAATTTAGATTTAAGGCAGGGTTGTACCCTCTCACCTATTTTAACATTTATCTGAACAGTATTTTGGAAAAACTATATGTAGAGGGTTTTTATATGCCAAGGATGAATGGCATATGCAGATTATATTGTTTTGATGGCAACGAGTTATATGGATATTAAAAGAATCTTTGAAAAATTTAGAGAGGGCTGCTCTGAAGCAGCACTGGAAATAAACATGGAAAAGACTAAATATATGATTAGTAATAAGACACTGATTAAAAGAGGAAAAGACATTAAAATGAGGGGTGATAGATATGAACTAGAGACTGTTAAACATTTTTGTTATCTGAGTATAGATTTTTTCTATAACTTGAAGTGGAATGAGCATAAAAAAATGTAAATAAAAAAATAAATAGATTTATCCCGGAAATAGAAGGATTTGCATATAAATATGGAGGACATTTGATTAGAGGGATCATGAGGGCCACAAATGTGAAAATTATGAGTCGAATAACGACTGGAGCTGGAATATGGGGATGATGTGCAATTAGAAACCCCACTGAATAAATTTTATAAAAAAACTACTAGATTTACCTAAGGGGGCACCCTCAGCTTTAGTAAGAAGGGAATTAGGACAAACTACTGTTAGCTGTCAGATTGTACAGAAAATGGCTACATATTGGCTAAAAGTTTATAATATGAAAGATTGATATCATGGCAGTCATAGAAACATGGTACACACTGACTGGGATGTAAACATACCAGGATACACTATCTACAGGAGGGACAGAGAGGGTAAAAGAGGAGGAGGAGGAGCTCTCTACATAAGGGAAGGAATCAAAAGAAAAGAACAAAAGGGTAAACAGGGAGGAGAGGAGGCACTGTGGGTTAATTTGGAGACAGGCAATGGCACCACAATCTGCACAGGGGTTATATACAGACCCCCATCTCAGGGGAAGGAAATGGGCAAGGAAATGATAGAAAGTATCCTTAGAATGGCAGAAAAAGGGGAGATATTGCTGATGGGGGATCTGAATATACCAGATGTTAACTGGAGTGCAGTTGCAGCAGCCACTTCTAAGAGTGGGGTTATTCTAGATGCCTTACAGGGGGCATGCCTTAAACAACTAGTATTGGAACCCACTCGAGAGGGAGCAATCTTAGACCTGGTACTGTCAAATGGAGATGGAGAGAGGATCACAGATGTGAAGTGGGTAGCCATCTGGGAACTAGCGACCATTGAACAGTATGGTTCACAATAAATACAGCAGTAGAGTCAAGCCATACAAAGGTAAAGGTACTGGACTTTAGGAGGGCTGACTTTGCCAAAATGGGTGAGTGCCAAAGGAATGCATTAGCAAATGGGCAGGAAGGAGGGGTGGAAGAACAATGGAGAATAATCAAAACTGCTATCACAGAGGCAACAAGCCTTTGTGTGAAGCAAATAAACAAATCAAAATGATGTAAGAAACCACTATGGTTCTCAAAGGAGGTGGCAGAGAAGGATCAAGAGAAAAAGAAAGCATTCAGGAAGTACAAGGAATCACAGAAGGAGCAAGACAGAGAATTGTATCAGTTAAAGCAAAAGGAAGCTGAGAAGGCAGTCAGAACAGCAAAGGCCCAAACTGAGGAAAAGATAGCCAACTCAGTTAAGAAGGAGGATAAAACCTTTTATAGGTACATCAGGGAGCGAAGGAAGACCAAGGGAGGGATAGCGAGGCTTAATAAAGGGAAGGGGGTGGGCAGAGGGTGATTGTGAAAAGGCAGAGATACTAAACAAATATTTTTGCTCAGTATTCACAAATGAAGAGGAGGAGGTACCTAAATCAAACAATAGAAACTCTGGATACAGGAATTGATACCAGCCCATTCACAGAAGAAAGAGTTCTGAAAGAACTCTTAAAACTGAAGGTGGACAAAGCAATGGGCCTGATGGAATTCATCCCAGAATTCTAAAAGAACTAAGGGTAGAACTAGTAACACCACTGACTACCCTCTTTAACAAATCATGGGAGGATGGGGTGATACCTGAGGACTGGAGGAGGGCAGATATTATTCCACTTCACAAAAGTGGGAGCAGGGCAGAAGCAGGAAACTACAGACCTGTTAGTTTAACCTCAATGATAGGGAAAATGATGAAATCACTTCTGAAGGAAAGAATTGTTGAGTACCTAGAGGCCAGAGGGGCACAGGACCAAAGGCAGCATGGATTCACAGCAGGAAGGTCATGTCAGTTGAATCTAATAGATTTATTTGACTGGGTGACCAAAGTAGTAGATCAGGGAGGGGCTGTGGACATGGCCTACCTAGACTTTAGCAAGGCATTTGACACAGTCCCACACAAAAGATTAATACACAAGTTAGCCAGCCTAGGAGTGGGTCCCAAGATGGTAGCATGGGTAAAGAATTGGCTGGCGTACAGGACACACAGGGTAATAGTAAACAGAGTCCACTCTGAAGAAAGGGGGTTTACTAGTGGGGTACCGCAGGGTTCAGTACTAGGACTGGTCCTCTTCAATGTCTTTATAAGCGACATTGCAGAGGGACTGGAAGGAAAAGTATGTCTCTTTGCAGACGACACAAAGATCTGCAACAGAGCTGATACACAAGGTGGGGTGGAAAGGATGAGAAGGGACTTGGCAAGGTTAGAGGAATGATCAAATGTATGGCAACTTAAGATTCAATGCTAAGAAGTGCAAGGTAATGTATCTGGGAAACAAAAACCCAGGGGAAGAGTACACAATGGGGGGTGAGATACTAACAACAACAAAAATGGAAGGGACCCGGGGGTAGTCATATCAGATGACCTAAAGGTGGGCAAGCAATGTGAGAGGGCAGTAAGGAGGGCTGGGGGATACTGGGATGCATAGGGAGAGGCATCACCAGTAGAAAACAGAAAGTTGTTATCCCTCTGTACAGACAGCTGGTGAGACCCCATCTGGAGTACTGTGTGCAGTTCTGGAGACCCAATCTCCACAAAGACATAGACAGGATGGAGGAAGTCCTGAGGAGGACAACTAAAATGGTGCAGGGTCTGCACCGTAAGACATATGAAGAGAGACTTAAGGAGCTTAATATTATAGCTTTGAGGAAAGGAGGGAGAAGGGGGACATGATAGAAACTTTCAAGTACCTCAAGGGAATCAACAAAGTCCAAGAGTGTAGCATCTTTCAGAAAAAGAGCTGTGCAAGAACAAGAGGGCACAATCTGAAGACAATGGGGGGTGGCTCAGAGGTAATGTGAGGATGCATTTTTTCACAGAGAGGGTTGTGGATGCATGGAACGGCCTGCTGGAGGAGATTGTGGAGTCAAAAACAGTGGTGGAATTCATGAATGCATGGGACAGACATAAGGCAATTCTAGGGAGTGGGGGTAGGAAGAAGTAGGCTGCTGGTTAACTAGGATCTGCAGTTTATTCATTAGGTAAGGAAATGGGCAGACTGGGTGGGCCAAGCAGTCCTTATCTGCTGTCAAATTCAATGTTTCTATGTAAGATTACCTAGAATTTGTCTAGAAAAACTATAGTATACAAAGATAACAGCTTCTTATGTCCTAGTATTGAGATTTTAGAAAATGTGATAAAGCCAGTTGGATTGTTGGATAATATGATATTCACATATATAAAACCAACAGATGAAATAAATGGGGATATGAAAAATAGAATCAAGACTATTTACAGTCAAAGGGATGTTAACTTGAGTAAAGGGTGTAAAATAAGTAACTGGTTAGCAGAAAATAAAAGAAGAAAATTTGGAACTGAACCGTACTTAAATATAATTAAAAAAGTAGGTATGAGGAAAAGTTACACTAGACTACGATTTGAATATCACAATTCCCAATGCCTGAATGGAATATATTCTAAACTGACTAAAGCAAACTGCACATTTGGGTTCGGTATAGATAATAACTTGCATCTCTTAATACTGTGTCCTCTGTATGAAAATTATTAGACAAGAAATAATAGGAAACATACTATATAAGTTAAACATGGAGCCCAGATATCAATTGAACTATTTATTAAAGACAGATAACAACGAGGTTTTAAAAAATGTGGCAACATTTTGTAATATTATAGAACAAAAGAAATACCATATAGGATAATAACGGCTAATTAATGAATAGAATTTGAGATTTTTGATTATAAGGACTTTTTATTACGTAACCATTGTAAGCTAAAGTTTTATGGATTACTGAATTATAATGTGTATTTATATTTGTATAAAATATTGTAAAGATGTTATACTTTTCATACCATTCAGCCCTTTTACTTTAAAGTCATTTTGCTTTATACTTTGGATTGGGAGCAACTTGATCCTCTGCCCGAGTACATGGTGTGCTGATTGGGTAGGGTCCCCAGTGACGTTCAGGACAATGTTCCATGAGCAGCAATCATATATATTCTACTCATGTTTTGGGGAAATTAATTCAAAGTCCTGAAAGTTTTTTATGCCCTGCCTGCTCTGTGTCACTCTGAGAGCACCTTCCCATGGTCTGCTCTGTTGGTGAGGGACCTGTGTGTTCAAGCCACTGATGGTGCTTTGTTGCATTGTGCACTGTTAAGTGCTGACTCAAGTTTGAAATTTTTTGTGCATTTAATTTGCTTCCATAGTTGTTCTGAAGGAGTTAATACACTGGCGGGTGCTATCTTCTCACTGCTTGCTTTAACCCAGGATTTCTGTATGTCACCCACTTTATTGGCTGGGTGATAGCTTGACCACATGAAGGATGGAGTGCAACAAGTACTGCAGGGCAACTGAAAGTGTTCCGATTTTGATGGAATGGGCAGATCCCAGTACAAGGTATCACACTGGTGGCAAGGCTCAGCGACAGCATATCTACTGTAAACACACTTTCGAAATACATTGCCCCCTGACCACGAGGATTTATCGTTGTGGTTCATGGCTTCCAACAGGGAGAATTCATCCTTACATTCCCTGAAGTTTTCTCGCTGACTAACATGCTGCTTACCATGTAACTGATGCTGTAACTTGATAGCAGATCTGGCCAAGTGCCAGAACTGTGAGCTTGAACTGTATTTAATTGCTTGCATGCTTATGCCTATAAGTTAATCTCACTAGTAATAGTCACGCATGTTGACACAACAGCATAGATAAAAGGACCATTACCAGTTACCCCAACTGCCACTGTGTGGAGCATCACACTCCTCACAGCATCTGCTGCAGCAGGGCTTTCGTTTTTGGCAAGTATGCCAACACTGCCATTAGTAATATGGGTGTCATCCAGAGTCGACTGTAAGTGCGGAGCAATATTTACACCTCATGTGCAGTGTAGCTACACTAAGCAAAACACACCCTTAAAAATGGCTTTATTGGAGATGTGTTTCTGCCTGTGATCCAGGCAGATGTCTGCTTATGCATCCTCTTGTTCCAAGCAGTAATGGGGAGGTGGGAGGCAGCTCAGAGCCCCTCTTTATCACTCGGGAGGTGTAACTGGCTGGATAGAAATTGATCAGACTCTTGTCAGTCTTAGAATAAACAATGTTTTCCATAGAAATTAGTATCCATTAACAGTGACACTTAGTTGTGTTCGTTTCTCAAGCCATACCTCCGCTCCCCTGTAGGCAGTGGAAGAACAGCCCCAGTTACCAAATATAGCTGTCTATTTGAACATTTTTGATAAATTCTAGTATCAAGGTGCCCTGCAAAAAATATGGATAAACAAATCCACCACAGTTGTTTGCTGGGGAAGTTGGTCTGGGCATATGGTTTCGCAGCCAGGGATTTGGGGGAAGGGGAACAAACCTAGAGGTATGTTCTTGTTCTATGTTCTGTGCTTGTTTTTAGTTGTGGGATGTGTTTTTGTGTGTGTGTGAGTGGGGGGGGGGACAGGTAGTTATGATTTCACTTTTCCGACAGGGAAAAAGGTTGAAAACTAAGGAGGTTTGTTGCTTTCACACAGTTGTACTAGTAATCTGCAAAGGTGACGCTACTCAGAGATACAAGGATCACAGTGTGTGGAGACCTGACTGGGGACCAAACGTAAGACTTGGTTATGGCTGACAAGCTCAGCATAATTACCTGGAATGTAAATGGGTTAAAGAGTTGGTTAGTCACAGGAGATTGCAGGTTACAGCCCAGAACTCAAAGGGGGCATACTGTTGCTACAAGAAACCCACATGACTGATGGTGAAATTATCAAAATTGCAAGGTAGTGGGGAGGGGCCTGGTATGGCTCCTGTTTCAATGCCAAAACCAGAGGTACTGCAGTTTGGTTGAGACCAAACTTCCCGGAGGAAGTCACCTCAGTTAAAAATAATCCTAATGGGGGGTATACCCTGATGCACATAAAAATGCACAATGGAATGGCATTTCCGGCAGACTCAGTGTATGGGTCTAACATTGATGATCCCTCCTTTTACCCTAAGTTGCAGCTAGACAAGGTTGGTCTTCCAGGCCTGTGGATATTAGGAAGCAATTTTAATTGTGTCCTAGACACAACCCTTGACAGGTCCAACCCTTTTTTTTTTTTAATACTTTCTTTATTTATGCTTTTAGTTCAGTAGAACAGGGCATACATTTTATAAACAAAACAGATAACACACACAATAAATTACAATGTTTTCATGAGCATTACAATCATCTAATTTCATGAGCAGAACACTTGGCATATAGAGTTCATTGGGAAGCAGCAGAAGTTTTTGAAGGCCCTTTTGGGCTGAATCATTGCATGCTACAGAAGGAATAAATTCTGACATTTAACACCAAAGTTACAATTATATAACACCCAACCCTATTTTATTTGCAAGTATTGCCTTTAACTTATAACATATTAAAGGCTTGGGTTGTCTTAACATAGAAAAGAGGCAATACCAGGGCGACTGCTAATATCCCCCTGTTTGCCTGCATGACTCTATCCTTGGGCTATTTTCCTTTGCTTAGCCTCTTTTACAGAAAAGGGGGGGGGGAGGAGTTATTACCTATCTATCAATCAGTTTATAGAGAGCGGAGGGAATTTAAATATCATGTTAGGAACCATTGTGCTTCGTGTGCCCTAAGTTCTAGGATAAGGAATTTAATTTAATAAAATTTATAAATTTATAAATTCATAAATTTTGCATCCTCTTTATTATGGAGTGAAGTCAGGTCTCACCTCCGCCATATATAAAACCCAACGCCTCCACAGTATCTCAAGCTGAGGAACCCTTTTGTTGATGAAGGCTGTTAGCGCCGCCATTCTGTATATCTTAATCATAAGTTCTTGCCACATATTTAGTGTGATAGGTTTTTGACAGGTCCAGTCCTGCCTCAGTACCCCACTCCACATGTGCTGAAGCATGGGAGGCTTTAATGAACACGTACACCCTGGTTGACCGCTGGAGACATCCTCACATGCTCGTGCCTCATACGCTCAGATCAATCAGTTACTAGCAGCCACATCCCTGTTGGGCACAGTAACTCACATCCAGGATGAATCCATTATAATATCAGACCACACACCCCTCCACTTTCTTCTGTCTGGGAGAGGTACCCTGCAACCACCAATGGCCTAGCTTCTAGACCAAATACTCTTGAAGTATCCTGAATACCAGAACGTTATCCATAGAGGGATTGTAGAATATATAACACATAATAAAATGAGGGACACCTCGCACACCACCAGATGGGAGGCCCTCAAAGCAGTTGTCAGAGGTCTGACAATTGCTTTTTCCAGCCACCAATGTAAATTGCACCTAGTGGAGCAGAAAACACTTGAGACTAAAATAGCAGTCATAGAAAAAGATCACATGGAAAACATCTCCATGCCACTATACTATAAACTGCAAAGTTGAAATGGAGCTATAATACCATATCTATGGAGCAGAGAGAAAGAGCAGTACTCCTTGCCCAAGTGGGACAATATTTTGATGGAGATAAAGGGTGAAAATTGTTAGTGTGGAAACTTAAAAACTGAGAGGGGGCTAGGGCCATCCCACAAATTCAAATAGAAGGTGGGATGACTAGCACAGACCCAAAAGTAATTGGAGAAGCGTTTTGCATCTTCTATATGGCTCTGTACTCACAAGAGGCTTACCACACACAGCAGCAATTGAATAGCTTCTTCTCTAAAGCCCCAGTTAGCCCAGTTGATAGAGATACAGAAGTCATGTTGAATGGATCCATATTGGAATCAGAAATTGTAGATGCGATTTCCTCACTTAAAGGAGATAAGGCCCCAGGTCCTGATGGCCTTCTTATAGATTTCTATTAAGTATTTGTGATAGAATTGTTGGAACTGCTGTCCCATATGATATATGAAAGCCTTGACAATGGTGTTCTGCCCCCCTCCATGAGATCTGCCACAATTACGGTGCTTCCAAAACATGGTAAGGACTTCTTGAAATGAGCCTCTCACCAGCCAGTTTCCCTGCTAAGTGCTGATTATAAGATCGTAGTCAAAAATCAGGCCACCAGGATGGAAACAGTATTACAGAGAGTTATCCACAGTGATCAGGCAGGATTTATCAAAGGAAGACAGGGGAAAACTAATGTCAGAAAAGCTTTAAATATTAGTCATAAATGATCCAGAACCTTACCAGGCCATGGAACAAGGATCCTTACCCTGGATGTAGAAAAGGCCTTTGACTGTGTGGAGTGGGGGTACATGTTCGAGACTCTGGGCAGATATCACATTGGTGCCCAGTTCATAAAGTGGGTTGCAGCCTTATATCATGCCCCCCGAGCTCAAATTCTAATAAACAGCAGCTTAACCTCCCCCTTCCCCCTTACCTGAGGTACGCAGCAGGGGTGTCTGCTTCCCTTCTCCTTTATGTGCTTGCACTCGAACCGTTGGCTGAGGTGATCTGGCAACACCTGGGGATCCAGGGGTTTGGGAGAGGTGATCATTGCAAACATAAGCTAATGCTTTATACTCATTATATCCTCTTATTCCTGCAGAATCCAGCTTCTGGTATTCCAGAATTACACAAATTACTTAATGAATATGGGGTACTTTCTGGGCATAGGGTGAATTGGTCAAAAAGCCAGCTCCTACCGGTTGGGAGGATGAACTGGGATTCCCTTGCTCGTAACCTGATGGGTATCTAAGTGATGAATACTATTAAATACCTTGGCATTTACCTGTCATGCTGTCCTGTGGATCTTTAGAAAGACAACTGTAAGCCATTACTAGCTACACAGAAGGCGGACTGTGTCAGATGGTGTAACTTACCTCTGTCTGTATTGGGTAGAGTCAATGTGGTCAAAATGTGTATGTTGCCTAAATGTTTACATCTGTTCTAAAGCTTACCTATTCAAGTTCCTACAGTATTCTTTAAATCTTTTGATACTTTAGTCCATGGGTGTGTCTGGAATAGCAAACCAGCAAGGATTAACAGAGTCACACAGCAGAAATCGTTGGACTAGGGCAGCTGTCCTTCACCCCACTTCCGCTATTATTGTTGGCATGGCTTTCCCTGGAGGATGACGATTCAGGTGACACTCTTCATGAAGGGCTGCTGTCCTCATCATTGTTGGGTAACCCACCCACCCAAATTGCCGACCCTTATACGAGAAACCTGTTAAGAGTCTGGCTCAGGGCACATCAGCACATGCATTTATTTATTTCTTTAGTTTTTGTTTACTGGGTAGGTGCCATAGCCACAGAAGTGACTATTTTCAGACATGACCCGGGAGGCTACAAACAGTTGAACAGTCGCTCAATATACAGATAATTTACAGAAACACAGCAAGCCAGAGAGATATACAGGCATAGTTACAGAAACACAGCAAGCCAGAGAGATATACAGGCATAGTTACAGGAACACAACAAGCCAGAGAGATATACAGGCATAGTTACAGGAACACAACAAGCCAGAGAGATATACAGGCATAGTTACAGGAACACAGCAAGCCAGAGAGATATACAGGCATAGTTACAGGAACACAGCAAGCCAGAGAGATATGCAGGCATAGTTACAGAAACACAGCAAGCCAGAGAGATATACAGGCACAGTTACAGGAACACAGCAAGCCAGAGAGATATACAGGCACAGTTACAGAAACACAGCAAGCCAGAGAGATATACAGGCACAGTTACAGGAACACAGCAAGCCAGAGAGATATACAGGCACAGTTACAGGAACACAGCAAGCCAGAGAGATATACAGGCACAGTTACAGAAATACAGCAAGCCAGAGAGATATATACAGGCACAGTTACAGAAACACAGCAAGCCAGAGAGATATACAGGCACAGTTACAGAAACACAGCAAGCCAGAGAGATATACAGGCATAGTTACAGGAACACAGCAAGTCAGAGAGATATACAGGCATAGTTACAGAAATAATAGTAATGATATGAGCTGAAAAACTGAAGAAAATACAAACAGGATACAATCATTAGGCATGAGTGTCACGTTTCACAATCCATAGTAAGTGCTCTACCAAATAGTTGTCAAATTTGAAGAGAGGGGTCATATAGAGAGCTGAGCAGAGGAGAGTGAGCCACCTATGGAGGGTTGAAGCAGGTGCATGTTTGATAAGAAGGATATGGTGCATCTTTTTCAAAACAGCATGACTGGGTACTGAACCCAACCTAAAGTGGTGTCCCTGCATGCTACACTGATCACTAATGTGGTATCCCCGTATGCTACACTGATCAGTACACTCAAACATCAGAACGATTATGACATTTTTATTCATTAGGCTCTGTTATGATAGTCTTATTTGGGAGCCCAAACAGTAAATTCTCTATACGAGAATGCACACCTTCATAGCTTCCAGGAGCTGCAGGATAGATATGGTCTCCCCCATAGGTGCCGGAACAGGGGGGGCCACTAGGACCATGGCCCTACCACTTTTATTAGTTGCCCTATCACTTTTTGCTATCATGGTAATATATTTAATAGGGGAAAATTTGCCTCTTACGTCCTTGGCCCTACCACTTTTCAAACCATTCCGGCACCATTGGTCTCCCCAAAGGAGATTTTTTGTCTTCCTGTGGCTCCAGTACTGTAGACATCAAGAAAAAATGGAAAAGGCATTTGGGCCTTCAAATTATGGATCACATATGGAGGAGAGCTATGAATTATTATAAGCAAGGAGTCCGAACCAATCGTCTCCATCAAATCCAATTATTCATCATGCATCGAGCCTATCTACCCCCCTTCAGGTTATTTATTTATTCATTTTTTTAACTAGGAGAGACACACTAAGCTGAAAGCTTATTTACAGGTGCAACCTAGGAGCACAAGCAAGTTAAGTGACTTGCTCAGGGTCACACAGCATGCAAGTGGGGGCTGTGGGATTCAAACCCAGGTCTCCAGATTTGCAGCTCAGAGCCTTAAACTACTGCACTATACTGCCTAGGTTGAACAGGTATGACCCCAGCAAGCCACAGGCATGCCCGAAATGTGGGACAGAGATAGGTGACTTTATACACGTCTCTATCTTGTATCCATGTAGCCAGATTCTGGGCAGAAGTTCACAGAATAATGCAATGTGTTTTAAAGCATCCCCTTTCAAAACCCCATCTTGGAGCTGCTACTAGGAGTTGATGTACACACCCATCTGCCACCACATCTCAGGAAGCTATGAGACCGAGCCCTATTACAGTAAATGCAAAAAGACAGTTGCACAACCCTGGCTTGGTCAGATCCCACACACTATTACTCAATAGAGCCAAAACCTACACAGAAGTTTAAAACTGGAAAGAGTGCAGCACAGAGCAAATATGAATTATTCAGCGCACCAGGAAATCTGGGAACCCCTCGAAAAAGCCAGGGACAAGGGCATATTTCCAGTGTAAGCCAATGAACCATTAGGGCATAGTGGAGACAGTTCCCATTATAGCTATTAGGTCCAACATACAAGTGTGTACTTTAACCCACTGCATCCCCTGAGTACCAGTAATGTACAAAGTAAAGCGGAGTTTGTCTATCTGTTATAGTTATTTAAACAGATCAGTACGTAATGTTGAGCATATCTGTGCCTCTTAAACCATTACTGTTTTCCAACACTGTAAATGCTCATCACCTTATATACAAATTGTGTTGATGATGATTGTAACACCTGTCTCCTTGTTATAAATAAAGTTTACAAAAAAAAATAAACAAGTACCATGGGGGGGAGATAGCAAACGGGGAAAAAACACCAACTCTTGCATTGCCTACTTGAGCTTGATTACCTATTTACAAGTGACACAAACATTCTGTAGAGCAGCAAAGCATAACATTAATAAAACAATAAAAAAAAAAAACAAGCATTGTCAATGCCAAATGTCCACTGCTGGTATTGCTATTGTACCGCCTCTTACTTATATACATTGTTACTATATCTTTACCCAGAACAGAGCAGATAAGATGCAATGTCTCATTTTCGGTGGTGCCCTGCTTTTACACATTGTTAGATTGTAATTACCCAGGATAGGGCAGCTGAGAGGCAATATCTACTTTTCAGTGGGCTCCCACATTTTGATCCCAAATGTCCACCAGTCTTTTTATAACCTAATGTTATGATCAAGACAGGTAGAATTTTTAAAATCCCATCCGAAAGGTGATTTTGCTGTGCGACTGTGGAAACAAGTTTCGGAGGGTATTTGAAAAATGACACCTGCCATGTTCAGGAGGTGGGGGTAACACAAGGGATATGTTGAACATTAGGGGCCCAAATCTGAAAAAAAAGAAAGTTATGAGTACATGTTGAAACAATTCAACATTTCCTCAAAAGTTAGTTGATTTTTCAAACTTTTACCCCAAATTTTCAACATAATCTTTATATGACCACTCCTGAGCATGACAGGTGTTCTTTATAAAACAATGGCCAAAATGTAATTTTGTGCCACAAGTGTGAAAACACATTTTGGGTAGAGTTTGAGAAATTATAGCATACACATTCATGAAGTGGTGTGAAAAAATTAGTAGGTTAAAAATCTAGGGTCAAAATACTGAAAATTACCACCATTATAAGTGTGCTCTGAAACAACATACACTCGTAACTTTGTTGATTTTTAACATTTTTACCCCAGACCTTCAACATAGCTTTCTTATGACCCCACATAGCCTTCTTATGAGCCTACCTCATGAACAAGAGCGGAGAAAATTTTCAGATCATACCCAAAAGGTTATTTTGCGCCACAAGTGTGAAACATATTTTAGCTAGGATTTGAAAAATGACAACTGTCACATTCATGAGGTGGTGTGGAAAATAACTATGTTAAAATCTGGGGTCAAAATACTGAAAATTACCACAGTTATGAGTGTATATTGAAAAATGTCAACATACACTCATAACTTTGTAATTTTTTAAATATTTTTACCTCAAATTTTTAACATAACCTTCTTATAATAGGTAGCCTTTAAATAGTAGTATTTAAAACAAATAACAATTATGCCCATAGCATGGGTATGTTACTACTGAATGCCAGAAGCTTAAACTCTAAAAAAGATGAATTACAACATTTTCTACAATCAGAAAATATATCTGTTTGCGGTATTACTGAGACTTGGGGTACAGAATGACAACTGGAATATGGACATCAGTGGCTACAATAGATTTTATAAAAACAGGAAGAATCGTTTGGGTGGTGGGGTAGTCATGTATGTCAGAGAGGATACCAAATCAGTTGAGATATATAATACTGAGGAAAATGAAAATGAATTTGAGTGCATATGGGTTAAACTATTATTAAACAACAATAATTTGACCATGGGTTTGGTCTATCAACCTCCAAATCTGACTACTGAACAAAACATTAATCTAATACATTTTATTGAAACTAGGAACATTGCAGGTGATTACATCCTAATGGGAGAGTTCAACCTTCCTTATATTAATTGGACCTCCTTGGACGGTAAGGTTGCATTAGAAAGAAAATGTATCAATTTATTTATCCAGATAAATCTTGATCAAATAGTTCATTTACCAACTGGGGGAACAATATTTTAGATCTGATTCTTACTAATTGTGATGGAAAAATTCACAACATTCAATTACAACCACAACTAAGTGATTCCGATCATAATATGATAACAGCATCTTACAAAAATAATATTGAATATACTAAAGGAAAAACAGTTGTAAGAGATTTTTACAAAGCAGACTTTCAAAAAATGAGGGATCAACTGAGAAAATGGAAATGGGAGTAAGATCTCATAGGTAAAGATCTAGAACAAATTTGGGATCTTATTAAATACCAGTTCATGGACTGTATTGAGAAATATGTACCTATTAGAGTTAAATATAATAAAAACAAATGTACCCTCCTCTTGGTGGAACAATAAAATAAAGAAACAGATTCACAAAAAAAAAATTCAGAAATTTTAGAAAACAAATACTACAGAGCTACTCGACAAACTTAAAATGTGCAATAAAGATATTAAAAGAATGACAAAAAGAGCTAAACAAAATATGGAATTAAAATTAGCATCTTGGGTTAAAGACAACAAAAAACAGTTTTTCAATTATACTGGTTCTTTAATAAGTAATCAACATACCATAGGGCCCCTAAAGATGGATAAAGGTATAATAATAGGTGAGGAAGAGATAGCAGAAACATTAAGTAACTATTTCCTTAGTGTTTTTGAAAAAAAAAGATCCTCTAATGCAACAGATTGAGTTGAAGGCATTACATTTTCCTATTATCAGTAGCTCTGAAGTCCATGATATAATACATTCATTAAAAACTAATAGTTCACCTGGACCAGATGGTATATCACCTAGACTTATCCAAGAATTAGCCCCCTTTATAATTAAACCACTTAATTATCTTTATAACAAGTCTATACAGGATGGTATTGCTATAAAGGAATGGCGTATAGCAGTTGTAACTGCAATCCACAAGGGAGGTAAATGAGATGAACCTAAAAACTATAGACGTGGTTGGCAAAATCATGGAGAATTTATTGCAAAAGTGAATCAACGATCACGTGATAACAATGGGGTTAATAGATCATAGTCAGCATGGATTTGTTTCTGGGAAATCATGTTTAACTAACCAACTCAATTTCTTTGAGCCCATAAGTCAGGCACTGATAAGGGCATTTCCAGTGATGTAATTCATCTTGATTTTGCTAAAGCTTTTGATAAAGTATCTCATTCTGTACTAATAAATGAACTCTTAAAGATGGATCTATCACCTAATATTGTAAGATGGATCAGTTCTTGGTTGGACAATAGATACCAGAATGTCGCAGTTAAGGGGAATTACTCCACCTGGGGTTGTGTGACTAATAGTGTCCCACAGGGACCAGTTCTGGGACCTACCCTTTTCAATATCTTGGTCACAACCATGCCAATTTTAGACAGTGTATGGCTTACCAAATATGCAGATGACTGCAAGTTGGGGGGCCTTGTAACCCCCATAATAGACAAAGCTAATGTACAACAACAGTTAGATTTACTGATCGAATGGGGGCAAACTATGCATATGCAATTTAACTTGGATAAGTGCAAGATTATGCATATCAGGAAAAACAACCCTTTCTATAGTTATCATTTAGGATATTCCACACTACAGTCTGTATCCGAAGAGAAAGATCTTGGCACTATAATAACTAACAATCTTAATTTTTACAAAAATACCACTGTCAAAATGAAGAAATGCCAAAAAATAATAGGTTCTATCTTAAGAAATATAAAGAGTAGAGAGCAGGAGGTACTAATACCACTATACTCTAGTCTGGTTCGACTACATCTTGAGTACTGCTCCCAGTTTAACAAGTCTCATGCTATAAGAAGTTGCAGATTGGTTGAAGGTGTCCAAAGGAAATACACTAAAAGAATAAGAAACCTAGAGAAATTAGACTATAATACAAGACTAACAAATCTACAGTTACACTCTGTGGGCGACAGACAAATCCGGGGACACCTGTGCTTTACGTACAGTATAAAGCACTTAAAGCTGGTTATCTGGGTGTGACTGTAGGTTTGACTTTGAATGACATCATAGTTAACACAAGAAATAATGGACTCAAAATCATAGGTGAATTCATAAAAAACAATAAAAGAAGTAAATTCTTCATGAAGAGAATTGTTAGATTATGGAATAGTCTGCCTGCACATGTAGTATCTAGTTCAACTATGGACACTTTTAAAACCAGACTAGATCTTCATATGGGTAACAGGAAATATACATACCACCCATAATAGGGTGGTGCATTCTTAAAAGGGCATTCCGCCTATTGAACTTGTATACATTCTATGAATCTATGAATCTATTACCCCACATAGCCTTCTGATGACACCACCTCATGAGCAAGGGTGGAGAAAATGTTCAAATCATGCCTGAAAGGTGATTTCATGCCAAAAGCATGAAAACACATTTTGACCAGGATTTGAAAAAAAATGACAGCTGTCATGTTCATGAGGTGGTGTGAAAAAATTGCTATGTTGAAAAGTTGGAGTCAATATTAAAAATGATCACAGTCCACAGAGAAGAAACCACTTTGGTTCTCCAAGGCTGTGGCAGAAAAGGTAAAAGTCAAGAAGGTGACCTTCAGAAAATAGAATGAAAATGATGAAAATAGGGAGGAGTACCAGAAATGTCTGAGAGAAGTAGGAAAAGCTGTAAGGAGCACAAAAGCATAAACTGAAGAAAGATTAGCTCAATCAGTGAAGGCAGGGGATAAGACATTCTATAGGTACATTAGAGAGGGAAGAAAGTCTGGGGGGATCACTAAGATCAGAGGGGACAAGGGAGAGAGCATAGAGGGTGATCAGGATAAGGCGCCATTCCTAAACAAATATTTCTGCTCATTTCCAGTGTAAGGGGAGAGACAGGTACCACAGTTAGCCATCTTAGACACTGAGGGGAGGGAGGTGGACACCAGTCCTTTTACAGAGGAGAGAGTGCTGAAGGAGCTTACAAAGCTAAAAGTGGACAAAGCTATGGGTCCAGATTGCATACACCCCAGGAATCTGAAGGAATTAAGGAGGGAGCTGGCAGCCCCACTGGTGGTCCTCTTCATTGACTACCTACATACGGGTGAGGTCCCAGAGGACTGGAGAAGGGCACATGTTGTCCCTCTGCACAAGAGTGGCAGCAAAGAGGAGGCAGGGAACTACAGGCCAGTAAGTCTCACATCAGCAGTGGGCAAGATCATGGAGACATTCCTTAAGGAATGGATTGTGGAGTACCTGGAATCCATAGGGGCACAGGATCCAAGGCAACATGGTTTCACAGCAGGAAGGTCCTGCCAAATTAATCTGATTGAGTTCTTTGACTGGGTGACAAAGGTAGTAGAGGAGCAGTAGATGTTGCCTACCTAGATTTCAGCAAAGCCTTTGATACTGTTCCATATACAGTAAAAGGCTGGTCAACAAGATGGGTAGTCTGGGGATGGGCTGCAAAGTGATGAACTGAGTTAGTATCTGGCTGAGGGACAGGAGACAAAGGGTAGTAGTAAATGGAGCCCAGTCAGAGGACATGGAGGTGACCAGTGGGGTACCTCAGGGATCAGTTCTGGGGCCAGTCCTCTTCAATTTCTTCATCAGCGACATTGCGAATGAGCTGGAGGAGAAGGTTTGCCTGTTTGCAGATGACACCAAGATCTGCAACAGAGTAGATACTCCAGAGGGAGTAATAAGGATTAGAACAGATCTAGAAAGGATGGAAAGATGGTCAGAGACATGGCAGCTGAGGTTTAACACAAAGAAGTGCAAAATCATGCATGTGGGGAGTAGAAACCTGAATGAGCACTACAGGATGGGGGGAGGAGGTGCTGGTAGTCACCAAGGAGGAAAGAGATCTGGGGGTCATTATCACAGATGACCTAAAGGCCACCAAGCAGGCACCAAAGGCAGTGGGGAAGGCCATTGGGGTGTTGGGTTGTATAGAAAGGGGTATCACAAGCTGAAGAAGGAGCTACTGGTCCCACTGTACAAAACACTGGTGAGGCCTCATCTGGAGTACACCGTGCAGTTCTGGAGGCTGCAGCTTTGTGAGGACATCGACAGGGTGGAGACGGTGCAGAGGAGAGTGACTAAGATGGTGCAGGGTTAATAGCATAAGTTGTATGAGCAAAGGTTGAAGGACTTCACTATGTATACACTGGAGGAGAGGAGAGAACGGGAGATATGATTGAGATGTTCAAGTACCTCAAAGGCATAAATAAGGTGAGAGGGGAAAACATCTTCCAGTACAAGGAGAGTACTAGAACAAGGGAACATGACATGAGACTGGAGAGGGCCATATAGGGAGAAATGGGAGAAAGTTCTATTTCACTGAGAGGGTGGTGGATGCATGGAATGGACTGCCCCAGGAAGTGGTGTGAGCACGCACTGTGGCAGGATTCAAACATGCATGGGATAGGAATAAGGGAACCATACTGATGGGAAGGAATGGCTAAGAGAAGGAATAGCTAAACCAATGACCAGCTAGGATCATAGACTGCTAGTACAGCTAGGCAAATGGACAGACTGGATGGGCCTGCCGTGCCTTTTCTGCTGACAACGTCTATATTTCTATGTAGTTACGAGCATGCATTGAAAGATTTCAATGTAGGCTCATAACTTTGTTGTTTTTTCATATTTTTATCCCAGATTTTCAACGTAGCCTTCTTATGACCCCACATAGCCTTCTTATGAGCCTTCCTCATGAATAAGGGCGGAGAACATTTTCAAATCTTGCCCAAAAGGTAATTATGTGCCACAAGTGCAAAAACACATTTTGGCTAGGATTTGAAAAATGATAGCTGTCAAATTCATGAGATGCTGTGAAGAAATGTCTATGCTGAAAATTTTGGGTCAGAATATTGAAAATTACCACAGTTATGAGCCTGCATTCATAAATTTCAACATAGGCTCATAAGTTTGTTGTTTTTCAATATTTTTACCCCAAATTTTCAACATAACCTTCTTATGACCCCACCTCATGAACAAGGATGGAGAAAATTTTCAAATCCCTGCCTGAAAGGTGATTTCACACAGTGACCATGAAATCATCATTCAGGACAGATTTGCCTAATTTCACTGTCATTTTTTATGAGGTGGGGTCCCGAAAAAGGCACGTTGAAAATCTAGGGCAAAAATATTCAAAATTGACCAAGTTATGCTGATAAGTTCAAAACCCAATTGAAATACATAGAACTGCATAACTGATTTCCTCTGTTCGTGGTCCAACGTTGACGAGTGAAGACATGTCTCCGGCCCAGAGAGGATTACGGAGTTGGACCCCCTGTAGGTAATTAAGGGCTTGGGGGTGTGTGGGATGTGGGTTCTGAGTGGGAGGGTCAGGGGGAGGGATAGTAATGGCTGTGGTAGCAATAGACATCAATGGATAGCTTTCTTTCTAAGAGGGTGTTAAAAAGAAAAAATACAAGGGACAGTTTGCTTTATTTCAGGTACCAACACTGGGATTGGGCACCCCAGTGTCGGTGTTATGTTTGGTGGCTCCCAGGTGTTGCATAATCAAAATGGGCAGGATGGAGGATAGCAGCTGGCATTGGGCACCCCATCTCAGAATGTTAAAGCTACGAGGGATGGTTTTCTTTATTTCAGGTACCGACACTTGGATTGGGAACCCCAGTGTTAGCGTTATGTTTAGCGGTACTGGGGGCGGGCTCCCCAGTGTCACATAATCGAAACAGGCAGGGTGGGAAGTAGCAGCCAGCATGGAGGATTGGGCACCCCTGTGCTGGAATCTTAACATGGAGGGCATGGGAGAGATGGGGGGTCATTATGTTTAGTGGCACTGAGGGTGGGCTCCCTGGTCCGCACAATGAAAATAGGCACGATGTGGGAGAGGGGTGATAGAGGAACTTGTGCTTGTAGCTGGCATCAGGGATGATGCTGGGGGAGGGTGCCACTGATCATAACAGGTCAGCTGTGCTTGCTAGGCAGCATTATGTAGATCAAAGGAACGAGACAACCTATGATTGGATCGTCTCTTTCCTTTGAACTACACAAAGTTTCCATCCAGCAAGTCAGAATAATTTCATGATCGGCCTAACTGATGATTGGTGTGACACTGACGAGCCCCTTGCAGATTGCTCTAACATAGAAACATAGACTTTGATGGCAGATAAGGACCGCTAGGCCCATCTAGTCTGCCCATTTCCCTACCTACAGGATAGGCCGCAGAGCCTAGTTAACCAACAGCCTATTTCTTCCTACCCCCCACAAGAATTGCCTTATGTCTGTCCCATGCTTTCTTGAATTCTCCCACAGTTTTAGACCCCACAACCTCCTCAGGAAGGCTGTTCCATGCATCCACTACCCTCTCTGAAATAATACTTCCTCACATTGCCCCTGAACCGCCCTCCTTCTATCTTTAAATTGTGTCCCCTTGTTCTTGCAAGTCTCTTTTTCTGAAAGATGCTACCCTCTTGGACTTTGTTGATTCCACTAAGGTACTTAAAAGTTTCTATCAAGTCCCCCCTCTCCCTTCTTTCCTCAAGGGTATACATATTAAGCTCCTTTAGTCTCTCTTCATACGGCTTCTCTTGCAGACCCTGCACCATTTTAGTTGCCCTCCTCTGGACTGCCTCTATTCTGTCTATGTCTTTGCGGAGATGGGGTCTCCAGAACCCTACATTGGACCAATAGTCACTACCTATGAAAGTGGAGAAGCCAAAAATGTAACACATGCACAAACAAAAATAAGCATATTAAAATGACTGAAAATTAAAGAAACTACATACTACATTGAGTTAATAGCTGCAAAAAGGGAAACAGTTGTGGCTGAAGTGTGTACAAGTGATAACTAGAAAAGCCTACCACCCTAAGGAAGGGGTATCGAAACACTGGTGGGTTCAGGGTGTTTCTTCTTTTCTGGTGTACAAGAATAAATCATTTTGAAATGCAAGCACTTTGGTGAGTGATCTACTGTTCCTATATCCTCTGTAGTAAAATGAGGAACATCTCTCCTAAGGTGGGAGAGTAGAGAGGTATGGACAGAGGGGTTCTCAGAGGATTAATGAAAGATGGACCCCCTAAAGTGGGACAGTTAAGGGGTATGGATAGAGGACCACTAAGTGGTAAAATGAGGGATGTTTCTCCTAATGTGAGACAACTGAGAACTGGGAAAAGGGATTCTAACATACTAACATACTAAAATGCCAGCAGAATAGGCCTAATGGTCTTTCGTGTCTGCTCGTTTGGTCAGTCCCCAACCTGGGTGCTGACCTTGCTGTCCCCCTCGCCTTCTCTGGCTTCTCCCTTCCCAGTTCCAGATATTCTTGCTGCATTGGATTTTGCTTCCAGAACCCTTCCCCTGTACCTGTCCCACCCCCTCTTGAACCCCTCCACTGTCTCTGCCTCCACCAGCCCCCTAGGCAGTGCATTCCATGGCTCCACCACCCTCTCAGTGAAGTAGCACTCCTCCTTTCTCCCTGAATCTTCCCTCCAGCTTCCAGCCATGCCCTCTAGTGGCCCTCTCCTTCCTTCAAGCACCCCTACTGTTCCTCCCTATTTACCCTCTTCTTATACCTAAGACCTCTATCATGTCCCCGGTCCCTTCTCTCTTCCAATGTGTACATATTTAGCTCTTCGAGCCTCTCCTCATAGGTCCTGTCCCCCAAGCCCCAAATCATTTTGGTTGCCCTCCTCTGGACCCTCTCCAGGAGGTTAATGTCCTGCTTTAAGTGTGGCCTCCAAAACTGCATGCAGTACTCAAGGTGCGGCCTCACCAAGCAGTTATACAGAGGGAGTATCACTTCCCTCCTTCTGGAGGTGATCCCCCTAGCGATGCATCCCAGCATCCTGTTGGCCTTGGCTGAAAGTTACATTAGGGGACACTAATGTGAAACAATTGCAAGTATGGACCAAGGGATTCTAAATGGTAAAATGAAGAATGTCCCTAATGTGGGACCACTGAGATGTATGGGCAGATATGCTGTAGGAGTAAATTGAGTAATATCCCTCCAACAGTCCGACATCCTTCTTCAGGAATGGGAGCCAGTACTGCACACAGTATTCCAGGTGTGGCCTGACCAGTGACCTGCACAAGGGAAGGATCACCTCACTACTTCTAGAGGAGATCTCCCTTGCTGTACAGCCCAGCATCTTGTTGGCTTTCACTGCTGCTCTCCTCCACTGAGCCAAGTTGTTCATATTCCCCATTATAATCACTGCCAGGTCCTTTTACTCCTCAGGGCTCCCCAAATGTACCCCTCCCAGCTAATAGCTCCTCCTCTGGTTCTTAGCTCCGAAGTGCAGTACCTTGCACTTCTTGGCATTGAACCTCAACTGCCATGTTTCCGACCACTCCTGTAGTTTAGTCAGGTCTTCCTGCAGTCCCCTCCACCCCTCGATGTCACCCACTACAGTTCTCATCTTGGTATCGTCTGCAAAAAGACTGATCTTACTCTGGGTCCCGAATGAGATATCTGCTATGAATATCCCAAACAGCACTGATCCCAGTACCGATCCCTGTGGCACCCTGCTTGTTACCACTCTTGGCGATGACAGTTTCCCCTCCACCACCACCCTTTGTTGCCTGCCCTTGAGCTAGTTAGTGATCCATTTGACCAACTTAGTACCCACCCCAACATATTCCAACTTCCCCTCTAGCCTCCCATGCAGCACGGAATCAAAGGCCTTGCTGAAGTCCAAGTACAGGACATCCACTGCATGTCCCCTGTCCAGTTCTCTGGTCACCCAATCATAGTACTCAGTCAGATTTATCTGGCAGGACCTACCTGAGACAAGCCCATGTTGTTGCCTGTCCTGGAGATCATTGTCCTCTAAAAATGTCACCACTCTCTCTTTAAGGATTGTCTCCATGTGCTTCCCCACAACTGATGTGAGGCTCACCAGTCTGTAGTTACCTGGATCATCCTTTGGGCCACCTTTGTGAATGGGTACCACATGGGTCAGTCTCCAGTCTTGTGGTACGAATCCTGTGTTCAGAGAGGTATTGAATGGTTTTACTACAACATTTCGACTGAGCTCCCACCGACATCCCCCACAGCGACACACACAAGGCTGAATGTCGGCATTGTGCCATCGGGGATGCCAGTGTGATTCTATCGGGGGGCTGCACCCCCCCAACCCAGAGCCTCCCACACACCCCGGTCTCTAGATATCTAACTCAGAGTTGGAGCTGGACCGGGGGGGGGGGTGGCTCAACACCAGGAGCCACACCGCCAGTGTCTGCTGAGTTCCAGCACTGCAACTCGTCACATCCTGGTGAAATCTGTTGCTGTGCTGGATGTCACCTTAGTGGTATTGACCTTGTGTCGGCACACCGTATTGAACAGGTCAGCCAGTGGTCCAACCAGTTCCTCGAGTACCCTAAGTTGAATGCCATCCGGTCTCGGTGCCTTGTCCACCCGCAGTGCACTCAGTCCTTCCAGTACCCTGCCCTCCATGATTTCCCCATCTGTCACCCCTGCCCACTCCACTGCTCCCATGAGGTATCTGACCCTTCCCTGTACTGTGAATAAAGAGCAGAGGTACTCATTTAGTGCCTCTGCCTGCTCCTCCCCTTCTCTACCCAACCCCGTCCTTCCTAATTCTCACTATCTGGTCCCTGATGTTCCTTCTCTCCCCAATGTAACTAAAAGAAGCCCTTCTCTCTGTCCTTAATGTCCTGTGCCAGCCTCAGCTCTCTGGATGCCTTGGGAGCTCTGACTAGTCTTGTAACCTCCCTGGACTTCTTTGTATACTCCTCCCTGTCTTCCCCCTCCCTGATCTCCTGCATCTCTGAAACACTCTCCTCTTGGCTCTCACCCCTCCATTACCTCTTTGGTCAGTCAGCTGGGCTTCTTTGCCCTTCCCTTCTTACTCTCTACCCTAGTACATGTCCCAGTGGCCTCTACCAGCCCTGCGTTAATTATACCCCATTTTTGATTGACATCCATGGTTGGTTGGATTCCCCCCAAATGGCTTATCAGAATTTCCCCATCTTGTTGAAGTCTGCCCCTCTAAAATCAATCACCCTGGTACCCGAACCTCCTTTTTGCTTCCCCATACTGAGTGTGAATCACACCGAGTGGTGATCACTCCCAGCCAGAGGGTCCTCTACCTCCAGGTCCCTTACGGCTTCCCCATTTGATAGCACAAGGTCCAGAGTCCTTCCCAACCTAGTTGGCTCATGCACCAGCTGCACCAGGAAGCTGTCCTGCAATGCCCCCAGGACAACATGCCCCTTAGCACTTGTGGTGGTTAGTGTGCCCCAGTCCAGCGATGCATAAACTGCCCGCAGCAAAACGGCGATTGATATTTACTGAGACCGCCACAAACAGCGACGGTCCTTGGGAACTAAATGGATCTTTTGTTTTTTGCAGGGGGCTACACTCCTGCACCCCCCTTTGTGGGGTGCAAGTCCCCTGCACCATGCAATCTAAAGATTCTCTACTCCAGGAGGCATGGACTTTACGAAAAAATACAAACTCTCCCTGGAAGCAAAACTATTACCTGTACCAGCTCCCAAACCCAGCACCACACACTCCAGAGTCAGCTGCTCAAGCCACTACACCACATGGCCAGCTCAGCAAAGCTTGGCCAAATATTTCATTTCATCCCCTGTTCTCACGAGTGTAGCACGTATCCCTCAGCGCTACACTCACTTTACCAACGTAGTTCTCTTTTTCCCTACTCGCTGTACAAGGAAGCAGTATTACTGAGTCACTTAATAATACACACTCATATTGAGTGCTACCACCAATTGTATTTCCCATTTCCCTTCCCCCCCAGGATGCATCTGGAAATGAGCTATAGTAGCTCAGCAAGCCTTTTTTCAAATAAACAAATAAATAAAACTATTATGAGCTGGCCCAGTGGAGTAGTTGAGGTGCTGGATGACACACCTTGCACCACACTGGCGACCCGGGTTCGGGAACGGACCCCGGGGGGGTTGGCAAGGGGGGATAAAGATTGAGCATCCAGAGGACTGCTCTCTCTTCTCCAGGGGGGGTTCGGGAGATTAACACTCAACAAATGACCTCTGGTGGAGGCTGGGGGTAGCCGAAAGAGCATTGTGGCATATGCCGGGGGGTGGAGCTACGGCGTGCGTTGCCTTGGCAGTCGGGCTCCACAGGGGCAGAAAACTAAGAAAATACCTCCCTCCGCTAGGTGAAGGTGCCTCCCACCCTAGGACCACACTCCCAACAGTCGGGCTCGAATGTTTCCTCGCTGGCCTCCTCCCCAGCCCGATTTCAACCCTATGAGAAAGTACGCCCTGGGTGCAGGCGGCCCTTCCCCAGAGGGTAGACCCAGGGGATTCCCAGTGCTGGGGGAGAGAGGAGACAAGACAGAGTCATGCAGAGAGGTAGAGTCCTGGTCTAGGTGGTCGCTGGAGAGACTTCGGTGGGGCTCAGCTGTTCAGGGAAGAAAAAATAGAGTTTGAAAAAAAAAACTATTATAAAAACAACAGTAAAACACAAAACTGAATCATGAAATTACAGGTAGCATGTAGAATTTGACTTGGTGCAAATACATTTTAAAGGGTTACTGAAGTTTGATGGCTTGGGTGAGAGTATGGCAGGGCAACAGTGAAGGACTGTACGTGAGAACTTGTCAGGGAGCATGAAAGGGGTATTGTGTCAGGGAGAGAGTGCATATGCAAACAGGGTGGACAGATGGTCTTTTTCTGTAGACACTGCCTATGTTTATATGTAAGTGCGTGCATGACAGTAATTGTGTACATTTGTTGGTGAGAAAGTATACGAGAGTGTGGACTTGATGCAGACAGTCTTTGCATACGAGAGTTTGTCTTAGAGTGAGTTTGTGAATGTGCACACCATTGGTTTTGTATTACAAACAGGGATATAAAAACAGAAACACAGACTGTGTCAGCAGAACAAGACCTAGAGATCCATCCCGTCTGTTGATTTCCTGGCCTTAGGTCAGGAACGCATAAACAAGAAAAGTGCAGTCAAGAACAACGAACGCAAAATGGCTCTGTCAATAACAGAGCCCAACCAAAGCAACAACTGCAATAACAATGCCAATGGTAGCGGTCCACAAACACAGCAACAGCTACCATGGCTCTTAACAAAACTTGAAGTTTAAGTTTTTGCAGGGGGCTCCACCACCCACACCCCTGAACTTATAATAATCAACTCCATGGAGGGGGGGGACTCGGGATGGGGAGAAACTTGAGGGGGATTAAATCGGGTGAGGGATATAAAAAATAGAACTTGGTGGTGGGGGAATGGGGGTTACATCAGGTCAGGGGACATAAAAAAAAAAAACTTGGGGGGGGGGGGGAATGTAAAATACAGCAAGCAGGAGACCAGGAACAGAACCCTGGTCTCTTGTTCGACTCTCTGCTCAGAGCCTTGGCCCCCTTCACCACAGGAACAACTCAGCAAACTGCCACACTGTAGGATTCTTCTCCTCTCCTCCACTGTGCCTACACCGCTACAGAGGTAGCGGTAACTGCCTAGCGCTACACTATCCCTGTAGCTGTTTAGGCAGACACTATTGTGAATGTGCTGCTTTCATCTGGTAGGCCATTTCCCTGCCTAGCTGCGTATCCATCTCCATCAGGAATGCTGAGCCCAGTTCTGGAGTCCTCTTCTGAGGAAAGACAGAGACAGGCTGGGGACAGTGCAGCATAAAGTAACAAAATGATTCAGGGTCAACAGGGCAGATCCTATGAGGGTTGGCTTAGAGCACTGAATATGTACTTACTGGAGGCCAGAAGGGAGAGGGGTGACACAAGAGAGATCTTCAAGTTCCTGAAAGGAATGAGCAAGTTAAATTGTAAGTAACTGCGGGCTGAAAACAAGGGGCCATAAATGTAAGTTGTTGTGGGGGGATTCAGGAGGGATGCGAGAAAGGTTTACTTTAATGAGAGAGTGGTTGAGCCAAGAACAGCCCACTGGCAGAGGTAGTGGGTGCTTAAATCATTAAAGGGTCCAAGCATGGCTAGGAAAGAATAAAAGGCTTTTTATAGTTACTTGGGGCAGCAGAAATGCAGTGAGTGAGGGGAGGGAGAGGGAAAAAACCCTGTCCAGACAACAGGTCATGGGACACAGTAGGGTAAAACTGGGCAGACTGGACCCAGCATAACTCCAAGCTGGATTCAGAGATCTGACAGCCCTGGTTGCTTCATTGTCACCCACTTGCTTAGGTATCCCTTCCTCTGTTTTTTCTTGTGGCTCCCTTAGATCTGACCCACCGAAATTTAAACCCCAGCACAATCTTGGCTTCATCCACCTCTCTGAGTAGTCTTTTCCATTCTTCCACCTCCTGAGGATCCTAAAAATCCAGGAATATGTTGCCATTCATTTTGATTGTGTAGCCAGTCCCGTTTTCCATTCCCTTTTGCTGCTAAACTCCTGGAAATGCATGCAGTGCCGGGACTTGAAGGCCATCTTCGTAATAACAAGGTCAGATCAACAGCATTTAATATCAGCTGGCATGTCAGATGTCACTCTCATAAAAACAATTATTAACGGTCTAGTGGAGCCAAAAAATAGTAAGCAGAAAATGTTAGTAGTTTTCAAAAGCAGCGCTCACTAGATGCTTTTCTGCCTAACAGTACTGGGTGTGATGTGAAAAGCAGTGCTTTACCTGGAAGTAGAAATATCCAGTTGCATTCCTACCATTGCACGACCAGTATATCAAGTCACTCCTGTCTTAGTAGTCCCCATACCCCTTTCCCTGAAGAAAACACACACACACACTCGTCTTGGAGAAGTGGCTGCAGCCATATGTTTATTCACTGAAACTGCACTACTGGAGTGGCATGCACAGCTGGGAGATAGAAACACAGAAACATAGACAATGATGGCAGGAAAAGACCAAAGGTTCATTCAGTTTGCCTGAGTTCCCTATGTAGCCCTGGGGCCTACTGTTCCTCCATGGTCCTAACCTCCTTCTCCATTTTGCTCCCCAATTCTGATGCCCTGAGCAACCACTATATCTGTAATTCTGTGCCAGCCATGTTTAATATCACAAACAGTTTTTGCACCCACCACTTCAGCTTGTAGCCTATTCCATGACTCCAACACCCTTTCTGTAAAATAGTATTTCCTCATGTCCCTCTCGACCTCCCTCCTGTTAGCATCCGCTCATGGCCACGTGACTGTGAGGTGGTATTCAAATTACATAAAAAATTAGATAGTTTCCCGTTAATTCCTTTTAGGAATTTGAAGCTCTCTATCATATCTCCCCTCACCCTTCTCGTCTCCAGCAGGTACATGTTCAGTGCCTTGAGGTGCTCCTCATAGGACATGCTCTACTGGCCCTGAATCATTTTTGTAAATGAACCTCAGAGTGAAAGGGTGTTAAATATTTGCAATAAGGGCCCATGTGGGATTTGAACACAGCACCTCTTTCATCCTAACTGAGGATTATACCCCTAGACCAGCAAGCCACTTAAATAAACTTGATTTGGTAGAGCATATTACGCAGGACAGTAGCAAACTGACAGATGAAAGAATTTCTCCCCATCAGGGAACTGAATTCAAGTCTCCCACTTGACAGGGAGGGATATCAACCATTATCCTAGCAATGACTACTAAATTAGCTGCTGCATTGGCTGGGAATCAAACCCAGGTCAACTGCTTGGAAGGCAGCTATCCTAACCACGATATCACCAAACACAGATCTCATCAATCATCTCGGGCCACTGCACTCCAGCCAGTGAAGGACCATACCCCTTGTGTGGGCTATGGGAAGGATGTACCTCCTGAGTTGGTACCCAAGCACCAAGAGTGGGGGGATCATGTGGCTGGGTGGAAAGGGACCACCGCTGTCTGGTATCACTGAACCTGCAGGCAAGCTCAATGAGGCTGGACCATGACCCCCTTCCCAACCAGAGTCCAGATGTTGCAGTCCTACAGGCCTCATGCAGACCAGGGAAGATGAGTTCTTCAGAAGAATTCAACTCATCTCCCTTTTTCCCCTTGTACCATCAGTCTGCAAGATTCCCAAGCCACCATGTACATGACTGTGACAGTTTGTGATCTTTGCTAGCCTGTCTCATTTATCCCTTTGGAGGCGCAAAAACCCTCAGAAAAAGTCTTCTGAGGGAAAACTGGGAAAACACACTCCACAAATCCTAGTGCGGTCACCCCTATTGGGTCAATGGGTTCACTGTTCTACCCTGGTCCACCCTAACCCTGCTTTTAAGAGGGCAGGTTGGGTGGGAGATCTGAAGAGGGTGGCCGAAATGAGGGGGAGCTGCTGGTGTCAGCTCTTTTTAACCCCTCACTCTCTGCCTCTTCCATGTGACCCACATCCTGTTGGTGGCCCCAGTGATTTCCCATGGGGATGATGCCAGGACTAAGCCCCATCTCCACCTCCAAGAGTGGAACCCTAGCAGCCCGGCTACAGGTTGCTGGGGAGGGGGCACTGATGAGGGGACATCTGTTGAAATGCTTTAGCAAACTTTGTATTGTCTTAGCAGTTCCCCATACCCCTTCTTCTGAAGAATACACACAACACAGGTCTTGGAGAAATGGCCGCAGCCATATGTTCATTAACGGGAATTTACACTACTGGAGTGGCACAAGCAGCTGGGAGATCTTGTCAGTCACCTTGGGGTTAACCCCTTGTGTGGGCCATGGGAAGGATGTACCTCCTGAGTTGGTAGCCAAGCCTCAAGATTGGAGAGATCATGTGGCTAGGTGGCAAGCGTCCACCCCCATCTGGTGCAGATTCACCCACAGGCGAGCCCAATGAGGTTGAACTGTGACCCCTCCAACTGGAGTCCATGTCTTAAAGTCCCACAGACTTCATGCTGACCAGGGAAGATAAGCTCTTCAGAAGAATTCCACTCACCCCCAATTTTCCCCTTGTACTGCATCCCTGGATGCAGTTCGACACCCTAAGCAGCTCACTCCAAATATTGTTCCAAGACCTGACAGAAAGAGTTCAACAAGTCAGATCCATTATCTAGCAAATGCACACCATCTTTGACATAAAGTCCCTAGCTGGAGGTGTTAATGTCTTGGTGCTGAACCACAGTTCTCCAATAGACTTCATGAATGGCTGCATTTCTCTGTTGATGCATATGCATGCTTTGTTCATTGCTTCAAAGTCAACTGCATGGTGCTACTGAAGTTGCTGAATGATGTGAGACCAAATGATCTTGGTCTTTGGCTATCACTCTTTGATGGACTGCAGGTCCTCCGCCATCCTCAGGAGCAGATCCACGGTTTTCAGAATCCCAGGTCATTACCACCCAGAAGAATCAGAAGGATGTCCAGTGACCTCCCCTTCCAGGCCTCTGCCACCAGTCTAAGAAGAAGTTCCTCCCAGTGCATGCCACTCTTGCCAATCCAGTGAATCTGTGCCTTTTGCTGAGGAATCAATAGGTTCTTTCCCAAGGCCAACGTCCTACTCTCTCTGCTGTCCAGTGGATGAAGGAATGTCCACAGATCCATACCTGCATGGAACCGTCAAAGGGAACCTGGAAAATAGCAAGATAATGTTAAATCAAACTGGGATGGATGCAACATAAAAACACTTGGGTTGGGACCTCTACTGCCTCACGGTCTGGATCTCGTTAACTGAAAGCCCCTGAGTCTCGGCGGTTGTTGCTGCCCCAATCCTAAAGAAATGAGTGTTGTACTGTTTTGCATTTAGGCTGGCCTGCTAGACCACCAACCCAACATATGTATAAGCCCCCCAAAGGCATCTATTTGAAAACTAGAAACTCTATTGCCTGAGATTCAGAATCCCAATGCTGGCTCCCTGAAACACGGTTGCCAGACATTGGGATTTTGCTCGCGGTGGAGTTTGTTCTACAAATTAAGGGGGCTGCAGGGGGGGAGTCCCCCTGAAACATGAAAGAATGTTTGCCCCAGGCAAAATCCCAATGTTGGGCACCCATATTTTGGGAATCAGCGTCGGGATAGTGAAACTCAGACAACCGAGTTTCCAGTTTTCATAATATATCCCCCCAAGTGGGTTTACCTGTTGGAGCTGCAGCTCTGTTTTCCTTTGCCTGCATTGTCAGGGGTCCCAGGTGGGATTCAGACCCTGTGTCCATGTTTTGGCTCTTTGCAGCTCTGGCCACTGAAATTCCGGTGCTCGGCTCTTGGGCAGGGGGCCAAGCAGCGGAGATGGTGTTCTGTGCCTCCAGGCATTGTTGCAGTTGGTTTTGGTCCTGGGGGTGGCCATTTCATAGCGGACTGCATTTTGTAAATGGGTTATTGAGGTCTGTGCTTTGAGCATGCACAGCCAACACCTAGGAAAATTTAAAGGAGCTATGGCTCCAATTCAAGGGTGGCAGTTCTGGCACCATTGGCAGAAAGGGAGGCACTATTTGTAAATAGTTATGTTAGGAACTATGTGTCCCATAGGTCTTTGAGGCACAGGGTGGTTTTGGCACCCATGAAATTGATCTGGATTGGACCAGTGGTTTTGGCAGGAGAGTTTTGGTGCCTAGTGGGAGAGAATAAAAGGGGAGAGTGGCAGGAGAAAGGAGAGAGGTAGAGAGGGGTTGGAGCAGGGGTGATGGCCCGTTCAGCCATTAAGGCACTGTTTCTTTTTTTCCTGGTCAGTCCTGGCTCGGAGGTAAGTTAGTGACGTGGCAACAGCCATCTGGTGAGAGCCACCATTTCTGCAGCTGGACAGGGGATCAGTCCCCCGATGGAAAAAGATAGCTACCTTCCTGGAGGGTAAAAGAGAGACTGCTGCTGGGACCTGCAGCCTGGGAGGTGGGCTGAGCTGTTATTAGCCCAGGGGATCGCTTCTGAGTGGGATTCCCTAGAAAGAATTGCAGCTATGCAAAATGTGAGTGAAGTGATGTAGCCAGCTGTGGAAAAGACAAAAAGGACAGAGGAGAAGAATAGAAGCAGTCAAGGACAGAGAAGCAGGGAATGGCAGCTGTGTGGTGAGGGATACAGGGATCCGGGCATAGCCTGCTGGTCCCAAGACTGATTATTAGTTGGAGGGCATTGAGAGACAATGAGATGAAGGGGACCATAGGGATCCAGGGGTCCATGGCAACCCCTGGTCCTGAGAGGCCCCTGTGTTGAGACTGCCCAGTTTCTGAGTTCAGGACTGGGTGGGGTTGTTCACTGTCACTGCCTGGGGTGAAGTTACCCTCTGGGGTGCCTTTCATCAAGAGGAGCCTGATGTTGAGGGTGGCTGTAGGCTGGGTCAGCTGTCCCTCACAGTGTCTGTGCTCCTATTTTGAGATAGAGAAGGTGAGAGGGAAAAGGGAGCTGTTTCTGCTGCATTTGATGGCCTGATTCAGCCATGAATTTATGCTGCCCATGTTTGGACTGCGCGTCTTTGCCTGAAAGGGTAACTGCTTGGAACTGAGCTTCTGATATGACCTTCACAGTCCAGAGTATTTATTGAGCTTCTGATGTGATCTTCATGGTCCAGAGTTAGTAATGGCCAGGTCACCGTTAGGAGCCGGGGTCGAGTTCCAGGAGCGTGGTGAAAAAATCCCTTGGTGCTCCGCCGGCGGTGGCCGGTGGTATAGCTGTAGTATGGTTGTGGGGAGAAAACCTCAGTCCCAAAGTGGCAATGAGCAGGAAGAGGGATAATATGAAGGATATAGTCATCAGACACTACACTAAAGGGCTGTCCTGCTGCACCATTCATGGAATAACCTAGATACAAGTCACTGGGTCCCCTCATAGTGAGGGGCAGCAGTCCCTCAAAACAATGCTGTACTTTATCACTGTTCTATAAATAGCTTAAATAAATTGGGATGGATCGCCCCATTTTTCCCCCAGCAAACAGATTACACTGAACATGTTGCACAGCTACATTAAAGATGGCATGAGGGGGGGGAGACATGCACCTCTAATAAATGACCAAAGACCCTGGTCTACTGCGGAAGCAGGAGAGCATAAAACAAGGAACTAGGGTAGTCAGAGAGCCTAGGGTCAGGTTACAGCCATGAGACTGAATGAGATGTTAACAGACAAGAGAAAAAATGCAAATCTGAATTGTCTGCAGCCTCTTCCATGACCCTCAGCCCCATGGGAACTGGTTCTGAAAGAGGCCATATAACTGGGGAGCACAAATAATTGCAAGGTTTGAAATAAAGCTCTCTTGCCTCTGCAAAGCCATAATTATCAAAGAAAAAGTACTGGGGCTATATGTGGAAAAATTATTCGGTCCCTCACAACAGTGCCAGCAGTTTTACCCACTTACAATGCAAAGTGGAGAGGAATAAACACAGCTTCCCCTCCCTCCCTTATCTTGCAGTCTCTGCCTGACAAACTGCCTGGAAAAATAATTATACTGAAGTCTCAACATCCAGGTCATAGAATACCTGTTACCCAGCAGGTAGGCAGTTGATGAATGTATCAGTCCAGGTCAGAGTGCTGGAAGGACTGGAGCAGTTTCTTGAAGACCTGCTACGTGGTTAATCCCTGCTGCTCCTGGCTCTGCTTTTTTGCTGCAACTTCCCAGGTTGAGTCACGGATATCTTGTTGTCATTTTTATTTATTTAAAAGTTTTAAATTTGTTCTGTCTGCTTGCAAAAGTGCAGTTCTTCATTTGTTGATTTTCTTTGTGGTCACTTACCCTCTGAGTCCAAGTGGTGGTTCCGTCTCCTTCAGAAGGACCAAGCGGTTGACAGTCCAAGAGGAAGAGCTGCGGCAGGCACTTGTGCAGATGAGGGAAACCTGTGCGTGTGTTTGTCATAACAAACACTCCTTTATTATGGCAGGGAATTTATTTATATGGTAAGGAACTACAGGCCCATCAGCCTGACATCAGTGGTGGGCAAGGTGATGGAGGGCATTGTCAAGGAGAGGCTAGGGGGAAACCTAGAAAAGTCGGGGTGCCCAAATGATAGACAGCATGGATTTGTCCCGGGGAAATCGTGTCAGACAAACCTTGTGGAGTTCTCTGACTGGGTGACAAGTGCCTTGGACCTAGGTAGACCGGTGGACGTCCTCCTTCTTGACTTCAGCAAGGTGTTTGACTCTTTTCCTCATGGCGGCCTGTTGGATAAGCTGGGAGAAATGGGGGTGGGCAACCAGATGATCAGATGGATAGGAAGTTGGCTACAGGACTGGACCCAGAGGGTCATGGTTGGCGGGATAGTCTCATCCCCAAGGAGGGTCATTAGTGGGGTCCCTCAGGGATCGGTCCTTGGACCTCTCCTGTTCAACGCCTACATCTCTGACATAAGAAAGGGTATCAGGAGTGAGATGAGTCTCTTTGCAGGTGACTCAAAACTGGGGGCAGTGGTGGATGGGGAGGAAGGGAGGGTGGCCCTACAGGGGGACCTGGAGGCTCTGGAAAGGTGGTCTAGAAAGTGGAAGCTGAGGTTCAATGCAGGGAAATGTAAGGTACTGCACCTGGGAGCCAGAAACCCAGGCCAAGTGTACACCCTGGGGGGGGGGGAATGCTACAAGTCTCAATGGCTGAGAGGGACCTGGGGGTGGCAGTGGATGTCAAGATGAACAACTCTGAGACTTGTAGGAGGGTGGCGGCCAAGGCCAACAGGATGGTGGGATGCATCGCTAGGGGGATCACCTCCAGAAGAAGGGAAGTGATACTCCCTCTGTATAACTGCTTGGTGAGGCCACACCTCGAGTGCTGCATGCAGTTTTGGAGGCCACACTTAAAGAGGGACATCGAACTCCTGGAGAGGGTCCAGAGGAGGGCAACCAAAATGATCTGGGGCTTGGGGAACAAGACCGATGGGGGGAGACTCGAAGAGCTAAATATGTACACATTGGAAGAGAGAAGGGACCGGGGGGACATGACAGAGGTCTTCAGGTACATGAAGGGGAAAATAGGGGAGGAGCAGTCAGGGTGCTCCAAAGGAAGGAGGGGGGCAACTAGAGGGCATGGGTAGAAGCTGGAGGGGGGGAGATTCAGAGGAGAAAGGAGGAGGTGCTACTTCACTGAGTAGGTGGTGGAGCCATGGAATGCGCTGTCCATGGGGCTGGTGGAGGCAGAGGCGGTGGAGGGGTTCAAGAGGGGGTGGGACAGGTACAGGGAAAGGATTCTGGAAGCAAAGCACGGTGCAGCAAGAATATCCGGGACTGGGAAGGGAGAAGCCAGAGAGGGTGAGGGTGGCAGCAAGGTCAGCTCCCAGGGTGGGGGCTGACCAAACGAGCAGACACGAAAGACTGTTAGGCCTATTCTGCTGGCATTCTAGTATGTTAGTATTACGGCAAATAATGCCATGGTTTTCCTACAGTAAAGAGGAAGACACATTAATTATAAAATGCATATAATCATACAATTACAAATGGAGGTAAATACAAGATGCTGCTTATGCAAAAATTTAAATGACACAAGATTATTAGCAACGGATTAAATCTTGAAAGGAAAAGGTTCCAGCATTTCACTGCATGACAAATAAATGAATGTTGACTAGCAACCATATATCTAAGAGGAAGCACAACATTATTTAGTTCAAAAGAATATTAATCAGTATGTCTCTATTAAGGCTACAGATTTCAAAAAATACTGTTTTGCACATTTAGATACTTCAGTAATAATATTCATGCTTTCATTTCTTTCTTTTTTCCTTCCTTCCTTCCTTCACCTTTTCCATTCTTCTTACTATGATAATATTGTACTGAGTTTTATTGCATTGAGTTTTTCATAAATGCAATAAATACAAAAACAATAAAAAGCACTGGGTTCAGGTCCATGTAATGACAGCAAACACAGGTGTTGCTAGTTGATTTCAGCAGTATTTTGGAATAAAACAATATATTACAATAAATACATGCACAAAGTCAGCTACAATTAAAGACAGAGCTACACTTTGGAATGGATTATTAAGATTAATGTAGCCGCTACCCCAAAGGATATTTTGCTTGTAATTCCAAGAAGAAGCTGTACTTTTTGTTAAAAATAACTATTATTTATTTATTTACTAACCAGTTAAGCCGACTGGGAATAAGCCAGTTTATGCAGGAGACCCAGAACATCAGGGATATACAAGCTATAGTTCAGGATGAACAAAAAGGCAATTATAGCACAACCAAAAGATACAGGGAAATGAGGCGGTGGGCAAGTATCACAGGTACAAACTGAACATCATGTAGCTTACATTTTAAATGTTCAGGGAGTCTCAGCTTCTTGTACAAGCAGTGGCAGAGAGTTAAAGAACTTGGGGGCCACATAAGCAGATGGTTGTTGTCCCATGGGTGTTTTACAGAGAGGAACAGACAGCAGGCTGTAAGCACTGATCGTAGAATTAGCTAGCTGTCATTCAATGTGAGCATTGTAGCCAAGCAATCAGGGGAGCTGGTGCTGTAAATTGTAACGATAAAATGTATTTATTTGTGTTTGTTACCAAGTAAGTGTCCTAGGCACACAGATGCCTATTTTTAGGTACAACTGGGAGAAATTACATAACAAAACAACAGGGCAAACAGAGAATGAATAACAACAATACACAATGGACATGGCCAGAAAAAACAAAAGAACCAGAAAAAAAGAAAATGAAAACTATCCATTTGGTATTCCAGTCATTTATCTAGTGGTAGCCAATCCATGGTATTATTCTGTAACCAGCACCAGTGACAGAACAACTCTATAAATAGTACTTTTGTCCTAACAACCTTTATCCTCTATAAAAATAAAGATTTGTATCTTGCATCTACAGTATATCTGTCTGTTCATCTGTCTATCTGTCTGTCTATCCATCGAATATTCTACTCTGTTTCTGTTTCACTGCCAGCTGCTCCTTCTGGCACTCATTCCCTTACTCTCTTGCTCATCAAAACCCACCCCCGCGCACTCTCTTACTCACTTCCACCTGACTACTTCCTATGTAACTACAAAATGACAGCTGACACATTCAAAACTACTTTTATTAAATTATCAAACAGTATTATAAATGGCCATGCTCCACAGAACACTTTAACAGGAGCTGTCGTCTTGTCAAAACTACCAGCAACTCGATCATGTACTCCGCAGCACACTACATGAGAGCATGCCCTATGCCCATTTAACTCAGCCACACAGACAGCTAACTCTTGCCATCATGGGTGTCGGCAGGCATACTCAGTGTACTTTGCTGAGTACAGTAAAATCTGGAAACTCCAGGGACATCATGAGCCTCAGGCCAGGGCAACAAACACAGACTGAGCCTGTTAAACCTGAAGAGCGGTTTTCCACTCCTTGGATGCTTTAGTGTGAGTTTGTGAATTACCTTTGGAAGACGTGTGGGTGCTGAACTTAGAGGCCGTGACTGTATGAGTTATCCGATCATGTATGTATGCATGAGTGCTGGTGTTTATGGACTTCTGTAAGCCTGGCTACCTTGATGTGGTACAGAGGCTTATCACAATGTATCCTGAACACTGTAGCTAACAGCCAGCCAACTTCATGTTGTCAATCTATTACGGTCATTGGCTTACTACTGTACATCTTGTTGACTGAAACTGAGACAGGGCAATGTTTGTGTGGCAAGATGGTGCATCTTTTTGTTTGTGCCTGGGGAGGGGTTAACAGTTCCATCAGCTCACGAGTACAAGTTTAAAATACCTGGCTACACCCTTGCTTCCCATACCATGTAAAAAAAAAACTCTTTTGCAATAGCAAGCCAAAAGACCCAAGCTGCATTGCTCTAAGGGTTGTGGCAAACTCCGGTTGCACTAGGGATGTTGCACCAGATTTTGCAATCTGCAGGGTCCCTGTGCCAAACTCTCAAGTTTGCCGTAGACTGCAAGATGCGCCAAAGACTTGGCCACATCTGCAGGATTTGGCGTAGGTATGCAGCCACCCCACCACCACCTGGCATAACACTAGAATGGCTGGGATGGTGGTGGGAGGGTTGAAGAAATATGGTGCCAAGAAGGGCCCTGGAGTATAGGGGCATGTGAGGAGGCAGTGGGGGTGTAGGGGCACAGATGGGCATGAAACTCGGCGATGTGGCACTCAGAGGGATGTTGTTGCAATGTGCCAAAATAAAATGTAAATGTTAAACTGGTACCTGTACTGTAAGAACACCTTCCCTATAGTCTAGCACTCCCCCAAGTCACAATGTGAACATAATCCCCAGTCGTGCAGTGGAACCCCCCCAACCGATCTTCCTCGAGTATGTTGACAAAAGTGGCCCTGTGCAACATCGGCCCCCCTCCTGTACCCGATCTCGCCAAAATGCATTGCAAAAATAATCCCTGGTGGTCTAGTGGACCCCCCCACCCTCCCACCCCATCTGACATTGCCCAACCACCCCATTTCCCCATTTCCTGCTCTGACCTGTGACTGGCCTGCCCCACAACACACCACCATGGCCAGCCACAGAATGCTTTATGCACATACTGTATACAGTATACAGTATGCACACATTGGCAATGCATTCTGCGGCTGGCCATGGTGGTGTGCGGAGAGCAGTACCGGTCACAGGATTGGAACAGAGAACGGGGGAGTAGGGAGGTTGGGCAATGTCTGACTGGGGGGGAGGGTGGGGGTGGTCCACTAGACCACCAGAGGTTATTTTTGCAATGTAGTTTGGTGAGATCGGGGACTTGGGGAGCTCTATTGCACAAGGGCACTGTTGTCAACATACTCAGGGAAGAACGGGGATCAGTGGGGGGGGTCCATTATGCGACTAGAGATTATGTTCACATTGTGACTTGGGGTGGTGCTAGACTATAGGGAATGTGTTCTTACAGTACGGGCACCAGTTTAACATTTACATTTTATTTCAGTACATTGCAACGGCACTCCTCTGGGTGCCACATTGCTGAGTCTCATGCCCATCTGTGCCCCTACACCCCCACTGCCTCCTCCCATGCTCTTTGTGTGCCCCTACTGTCCCCTGAACTACCCCATCCCACTGGCGCAACCACGTAGACCACCTCCTGGCTGGTCTAACTGGTGCCCCATGTTGCGTCCATGGTGGAGCTTTAAAAATCAAAAAACAGGGGATGTTGCAGCCCTGCCATGGTGCAAGCCCCCTTGCATCCTGGCGTACACAGTCATTTTTGCAACCATGGCACGAGGCGGCTTTGGCATATGAGTGTCTGGATCAGATGCAGGCTGCTTTGGAAAATCACGTCTTACGCAAATCACTTGCTTCATTCCAATTCATTTGAAAATCAGGCCCAGGGGTGGGGGAAGCAGCACTCAAACATAAAAAATAAAATAAGCCACAACCTGGAAAGCATCTGCCAGCTATGCCAGCATCCTCTAGTGGCACCCAAGTGGCATAGGAACTAGGTTACATTTTTTAAAAGTATTTTATTTTTATCGTTTTTAAGTAGTTACTCATTTGATTAGCACAATAAGACATGCCAGATGATTTGTAGAACTGTCATAGATGTACTTCAGGGTGCAGAAGGCATTCGGCCTGCTGTCTTGTTCCTTACTATGCCCCTGGCATGTGTTTATTGCAGTACTACCACTACCTTGTTGCGTCTTACTGCTGATATATAGCGATGCAGAGTCCCTTCCTGTACTGCTCACTTGTTTGCAAAGTAATTTCTAAATCTAGCTAGCTAATTTAAGAAATCAGGTTAATAATTGCTGTGAAAAATGCCAACACTTGTAATGAGCAAAGACTGTACTGTCAAGCAGTGCTAGCAGCTTTTTTTTTTTTCCATTTGAGTCTACCCCATCCTCCAAGGGACTAGCAAAATACTGATTCCTATTGTTTAGGAGAATGACACAGCTGTGTGGGTGGCAGTGTAACACATATAAAACCTGAATACTGACAATACACACAATCTAGAGCACACCGTCCAGGAATTTCATACAAGTTAAGTCACTCTGCTGCCTCCACTGCTCATATCAAGATATCATCGCATACCTCTCAGTCTTTTGTCATGGAAATTAGGGACAAGGATGCTAAAAATGAGGGACATTGACCCTCATAATGAGGGACGCATGGACGCACCTTCAAACATGCAGATACAAGCTAGGAAAAATGTGGAAACCATTGTGTTTACTTTTACTAAGTTTATTTTTGATTTAACATCTTAAAATATTAAGAATTTATGTGTGGGCAGCATCCGATGGATGAGAGACAAAGCCACTTTGAGGGTAAAATGAGGGATGTCCCTCATTATCAGGGACGGTTGAGAGGTACGTTCCACTGGATGCTGATGCTCCAAGCTAACTTGTTTGCTTTTCTCTGGGACTGCAGGAGGAGATCGACGGGTGAGAGACAGCACAGAGGGAAGAGAGACATTCTGTTTCATTTCACCAGGACCAGAAACAGAGGTGGGGGATGAAAGAGCACAGAGTGCAGTGCAATGGATGTGGAGCTGCAATCCTTCGAGACACATTCCGGAGGCAGAGGTGCAGTCCCATTTACACGCACCTCTCTGGGCTGAGGGTGGAGCTTTCTGGACTCCAAGCCAAGCTAGCAAGGATTCAGAGAACCTCTTTTTTTCATACAACATTTTACCCCGACTGGCTTCCACCTCCCCTGGGCTTACCTCTGCAAAGATTCCCTGAGGGCTCATCCCCCCCCCCCGACAGGGCTGGATGGGGAGGGCCATACTCCCTCCCCAGAGATTCGTCCAGAATGTGCTGAGGTGCCCAGGTGGTGGAACAGGTGTGTGGTGTGCCAGCTATCCCTCTGGTCCTGTTTTCAATCTTCTGCCCCTATACAAGCCGAGGCGACATGGGCAATGCATGCACGTGAAGGCGCACATACGAACCAGAATATTTCATTTAATTTTTGCCTTCATTGTTCATTTTTCATTTTTATAAGGGTTGTAACCATTGAACATAGGTCAGGGTAAGGGGAAATTGTTTAACCAGGAAAGGCACATTAAGCTGAAGCTTGTTTCCAGGAGCGACCTGGGAGCACAAGGAAGTTAAGTGAATTGTTCAGGGTCACACAGTATGCAAGTGGGGGCTGTGAGATTCAAACCCCGGTCTTCAGGTTTGCAGCTCAGAGCCATAAACCACTGTACTATACTGCCTTCTGCCTCCTAATGCTCATTTACAATGGTGACCTAAGAGAGCATAAACAGCAGTGTTGGGTAAGTTACTTTTTCTAATGCTTTCTATTACGTTTGGAAACTTGTTCCAGGAAGCTCTGTGCAGTCACTAGCAAGGATGGATAAGTACTAGAAACAGTAATACAGCTTACAATTATAGTTATTTCTTTTTATACAAAAACAATACAAAAATAATAAATAACTATAAAAGATTACATTTTTTGAAAGTAATAGGTTAGTTACTAGTTACTTTCAAATAAATGTAATCAGTTACAGTTATGTATTTCTTTTGTATAAAAAGACATAAGTAATTGTAACTGTAAGGTGTATTACATCTCCCAGTACTTCTCCATCCTTGCTAGTGACTGCACAGAGCTGTCTGGAACAAGTTTCCAAAAGTAATAGAAAAAGTAACTTACCCAACACTGATAAAGTTACCATAAATAATTGCACATAGCAACCAAAATCTTACATACATTTCGATATAAGGAGAAGGTACAGTACAGCAGCAACCCCTTTGTGCAGTTACTGAGTCTAAAATAACAGTGCTTCAGAATTTTAGATGATGGAGAAGTTTGGCCCACAGTACGAAATTTGGCAGGAAGTTGGTTTCAGAGGGTGGCAACATACTGGCTGTGAAAGTACGTAGACCTATGAATTTTTGATCTTGGGACCACCATTTCCTGGAGATTAGAATTTCTTAATGAGGGGTTAACTTTCCTGACTAGCTGCCTATTACCTAGGTACTCAGGCACTTGCCCCAGTGGTGCAAGTGGTAGGCAAGAAGTACAGGAACTCAGACATTGGCAAATATGAACTGCAGAACGAAGATCCTCAATCTGAAGGGTAGCTGTGTCGCGACACATCTATCTGTTTAGACACTAGTAGATTCAGTTAAAGATATTGAAGTGTTTCTAGGAAAACAGCATTGTTGTACAAGGCAAATGTTGTTATGGAAACCCTGATTTCAGGTCACAGGCCCAGAAACTGTCATTATGTTGCTGGTTTAAGAATTTCAGTTCCAGTGTCAGTAGGAAGAAGTACAGCAACTCCATTCCTACTTTAAAAAAAGGTTCAGGAACTGAGTTCCACTGTGTTCCTGTTCACTTTAATCACTGCTTGTCCCCGCATGCTCTTGTAGGCTAGCAATAGTTTGTGTAGCCTTCTTCTGTGAGGATGGGCGATCCACCCTAACCTTTATAAAGGCCACAATGGTGTGTGACCCGAGGGCACTTAAGAATTAGTCAGGCAAGGCAGTTATACAGGACGTCAAGTTTTTGTGGTCTGTCACTTGAAGCATAGTCATACAAATACCAGCAAAGTCGAATAGTGGAAGGACTGCACCTGGACTTTCTTTTTAATTGTTTCAGGGTCCTCACGGTTTTGGTTCCTGTACAACAGCACAACCCTTTTACCCACTTGCCCAACCAGTTTATCCGCATGTTTGTGACCGGAGCCTAAAGGGTCAAGCCAAAATCCCAAGTATTAATAGGAACAGACCAGTTCCAATGAGATACCTATCTTTTATTGAGACAGTTACATAGACACATAGACAGTGTCGGCAGATAAGGGCCTATGGCCCACCTAGTCTGCCCATTTGAGCTTGTAAGTTCAGTTTGTTTTCCTAGAAGTCTATTTCCCCTTACCCCTGACCTCTAGAATTCCTTTATGTCTATCCCATGCATTCTTAAATCCCGTGATTGTTTCAGCTCCCACCACTTCCTCTGGCAGGGTGTTCCACTTGTCCACCACCGTTCTGTGAAGAAATTCTTTCTCATGTTTTCTCTGAATCGTCCTCCTCAACTTCATCCCATGCCCTCTAGTCCTGAAACATCTTTTCGCTTAAAATAGTGTTTTCCTGCACCTATTCCTCCCTGTAAGATACTTGTATGTCTCTATCATATCCCCTCCTCCTCCTCTCCTCCAGGGAGTACATGTTCAGTTCCTTCAACCTGTCTTCATAGGACTTGTGATGCAACCCATGCACAATCTTTGTTGCCCTCCTCTGAACCTTCTCTACCCTGTCTATGTCATACGTAGGTATGGTCTCCAGAACTGTACACTGTACTCCAGGTGGGGCCTCACTAGTGTCTTGTATAGCGAATTATGACCTCCCTTTTCCTGCTGGTGATGCCCCTGCCTATACATCCCAGCATCCTATTTGCTTTACCTGATGCCTTGTCACACTGTTTCCCTACCTTGAGGTCATCAGAGATGACAACCCCAAGATCCCTTTCCTGCTTGGTGCATGCTATATCCTCACCCCCAACTGATATATTGTGCCAGGGTTTTTGTGCCCCATATGCATTATCTTGCTTCTTTGCATTGAATTTCAACTGCCAAACCCTTGACCATTCTTCAAGTTTCTGCAGGTCCTTCTCATTCTGTCTACACCCTCTGGGTGTCTACTCTGTTACAGAGCTTTGTGTCATCAGCGAACAGTGAAATTCTGCCTTCTAGATCCTGTGCAATGTCACTGATGAAGATGTTGAATAGGACCCGTCCCAGCACTGATCCTGTGGTACCCACTGGTCACTCTTCCCTCTGTGGAGTGACAGCCATTTACCACCACCCTCTGTGTCCTGCCACCCAGCCAGTTACCTACTCACACACTACTGTCCTGCCACACACATATTCCCCAGTTTGTGTAATAGTCTTCTATGTGGCACAGTGTCAAAGGCCTTGCTGAAATCCAGATAGGCCATGTCCACTGCCCTCCCTGATCCACCTCCCTAGTCACCCAGTCAAAAAATTCAATGAGGTTGGTCTGACATGACCTCCCTGGTGAAACCATGCTGCCTTGGGTCCTGTAGTCCATTGACAACCAGATGTTCCACCAATCTCTCCTTCAGTAGTGCTTCCATGATCTTTCCCACTACCGAGGTGAGGCTGACTGGTCTGTAGTTCCCTGCTTCCTCTTTGTTCCCACTTTTGTATAAAGGGACTACATCTGCTGTCCTCCAGTCTTTGGGTACCTCCCTGTTTCCAGTGATTGGCTGAACAGGATAGCCAGAGGTTCAGCCACCACCTCTCTTAGTTCTTTAAGGACCCTGGGTGCACCCATCTGGCCCCATTGCTTTATCAGCTCTTATTACTTCCAGTTCCTTCAGGACCCTTTCTCATGTAAAGGGACTTGTGTCCATTTCTGCACCATTCTCACCCTTTGCTCCCTTCAGACCCATACCCCCTCTTCCTTAGTAAGACTGAGCAGAAATACCTGTTCAATATGTCAGCTTTACTGTTGTCATCCTCCACACTCCCCATCCTCCCCTTCAGTCTCACTATCCCTCCTTTGTCCTTCTTTTTTTCACTTATGTACCTGTAAAGGTTTTGTCCTTTAACCACTGATTTTGCAATGTGTTCTTCTGTCTGAGCTTTGGCTTCCCTTACTGGCTCCCTGCCTCCTTTGTTTCTCCTGGTACTTCTCCTATTCCCTTCTGCCTGTGTCTTTTTGTATTGCCTAGATGCAATCTTTTGGCTTTCACTTTCTTTGCTACCTCTTTGGAAAACCATAATGGTCTCCTCTTTCTTTTCCTCTTGCTAACCTGCTTAATGCATAATTCTGTTGTTCTTATAATCCCCATTTTAAATACTGCCCACTGTTCCTCAATCCCTGATTCTGTCCCATTCCCTTAATGCCTCTTTCAAGCATCTCCCATTTTCCCAAAGTCTGCCCCCTAAAATCCAGGATACGTGTTTTTGTGTGGTTTGGTTCTGCTCTTTCTGTGATTTCAACCACAATGACTGGTGGTCACTGTTACCCAGGTGCTCCCCCACTGTTACCCCCATCACACTGTCCCTGTTTGTGAGCACAAGGTCCAGTATTGCTTTCTGCCGAGTTGGTTCCATGACCAGTTGCTTGAGGAAGGCACTCTGAAGGGAGTCCAGGATAAATCTGCTCCTAGTTGATGCTGCTGCTGGGATGCTCCAGTCCACGTCTGGTATAATGAAGTCTCAACCAGTACTACCTCACCCTTGTCTGCCATCCTTTGGATGCCTAGCATCAACTCCTATCTGTTTCTTCCTCCTGGGCTGGTGGTCTATAGACCACGCCTGTGCGGATAGTTGGCCCATTTTCCTTTCCAGCTTAACCCACAGTATCTCTCCCCATTTTGTTCCTCCTGGATCTGTGTGGCCCTTATGTCATTTTTCACATACAGTGCCACTCCTCCTCCCTTCCTACCTGCCCTGTCTCTTTTGAATATATTGTAGCCAGGTATGGCCATCTCCCAGTCATGGTTATCATTACACCAGGTTTCAGTGATGGCCACAATGTCCAGGTCTGACTGTACCATGACAGCCTCCAGATCTTCCATCTTGTTGCTAAGGCTCCTGGCATTTGCACATGGCTTCCATGATTTGACCTCCCTAGACTGCTTCACTGTTCTACTCCAGCCCTTCCTTGGTTGTCATTTATCCCTGGTTCTCTTGCTGTCTGCCCTTCTGCTGAATTTTGCCCTTTTTCTGCTTATCCACCTTTTGGACACTAATCTCCATCTTTTGCACACTGCTTTGCAGAGATAGCACTCCTCTGGTTCACTGGTTCCATTACTAGCTGTGGGGTGAGCAAGTAGGTACCGTCCTTGCTGGCCTGCCATCCCTTTGCTAGTTTAAATGCTTGTCAATGTAGCATTTAAACTTATCATTGAGTGCTTGATTCCCTCCAGGATGGATGCAGGCCGTCAGGCTTGAATAAACCTCCATCCCTCCAGATGGGTCCCCAGTCACCAATGAATCCAAACCCTTCCTCACAGCACCAGTTCTTCAACCATGAGTTAAAGTTCCTGGTGCATGCACTCCTATGCTCTCCCTTGCCTCTCACGGTAGTACTTCTGAAAAGTGACAGAAGTAGCTACTTGCTTGAGACCCTCCCAGTTTCCTAAACTCTTCCTGAACTTCCCTTGGCTCCCCATTTGCCAAGTCATTAGTACCTAGGTGGATAATGACATCCAGCTCACCCTCCTGTCTTGCCTTCCCAGTGATCCCCAGTATCTTCCTTCCATCCCTCCACGCCGTGGCACCTGGTAGGCACCTCACCTCCCTGTCCTCCCCCTCCTGTGTTCCTAGCTGGATCCCTCTTATGATGGAGTCCCCCACCAGGATTCGCTTCCTCCTCCTCTGGGGTCCACTGCTTTCCCCACTGAGGTCACCTCCTTAAAGTTCAATCCTTAATTTGTGTAGCTGCCCCAAAAAGCACAAGTTTAATTTTGGAGGAGTTTAGCTTCAGTTTTGAGGTGCTGAGGAAGGCCTGGAGTCGGGCCATCAAAACCGCACGGTAGACTATCTTGAATATATGAACATACAAAATTTCCAGCAGATAAAGGCCTTTCCTACTAGTCCTCTGATGCCTCCATTGCAGGACTCCATGACAATTTAGAATTGTACTTTTGTAACTTATGTTTTCTGTGATAAATTCCCATGTATTGTTTTTTCTGTATGTGTACTATTAAATGACATGCAACCTTCGTAAACGAGCCTTGTCTCAAAGGTATTATCAGAATTCCTGAATAAATAAATAAATAAAAATTAATAAATGATGGTGTATCAAGTCTGCTCAATTGTGCAGCTAGCAGCCCTTATGCTGCAGCTGCCCCTCCCTCCCTCCCCTTTGACCTTCCCCCTTACCCTGTCCCATCCCCATCTGAAGCAGCCCACTGTTCTGCAGGATACCATATTCTGGCAATGTGTTCCACCCAGACACCACCCTCTCTGTAAAGAAGTGTCTCCTCATTTCCTCTTGAACCTTCCCCCTTCCAATCTCAGCTCATGCCCTTGAGTGCCCCTTCCCCCCTTAATTTGAAGAGTCCCACCGTGCCTGTCTTATTTATTCCTTTCATGCACTAGAAGGTTTCAATCATTTCCCCCCATCCCTCCTTTCCTCCAGGGAGTACATGTTCAACTCCCTCAGCCTGCTCTCATAGGGTATGTTCCCTAGTCCCCTGGATCATCTTTGATGCCCTGCGCTGCACCCTTCCAGTAACCTAATGTCCTTCTTTAGGAACAGTCGCCAGAACTGCATGCAGTACTCCAAGTGTGGTCTAACCAATGACCTTTATAGCGGCAGTATCACCTCCCCCCTCCTGGAGGATATGCCCCTGGCAATACAACCCAGCATTCTGTTGACCTTTCCAGCTACCTTTCTACACTGTGCTGAGTTGTTCATTGCGCCTGTTGTGATTGCCCCCAGAGCCTTCTCCTCCTCCATCTTGGCTAGTTGATTCCCCCAGCTGGTAGTTCCTCCTTGGGTTTCTTGCGCCGAAATGTTGTACCTTGCACTTCTTGGTATTGAACCCTAACTGCCAAGTGTCCGACCAGGCCTCCAATTTTGCCAGATCATCTTGCAACCCCTGCCACCCCCCTAAGTCATCCACTACTGCTCCCATCTTGGTGTCATCTGCAAACAAACTGATCTTGCTCTTGATGGCTATTGAGAAGTCTGCTATAAAGATCCCAAACAACACCGGCCCCAGTACAGAGCTCTGTGGCACCCCACTTGTTACCACCCTGGCAGCTGAGAGCTTCCCTCCCACCACCACCCTCTGCTCTCTCCCCTGCAGTCAGTTCACTACCCATCCTATCAACTTTGACCCTGCCCCGTACCTTCCAGCTTACTTCCTGGCCTCCCATGTGGCACCAAAGCAAACGCCTCATTGAAGTCCAGGTACAGGACATCCACTGCATGGCCTCCGTCTAATTGCCTGGTTACCCAGTCATAGTACTCCACCAGGCTGATCTGACAGAATCTGCCTGAGACAAACCCATGCTGTCTACCATCCTGCAGCCCAAACCAGCCTCTCCTTCAGGACTGTCTCCACCAGTGTTCCCACAATGTATGTGAGGCTTACTGGTCTGTAGTTCCCTGGCTCATCCTTGGGGCACCCTTGTGGATGGGTACCACGTGTGCCATCCTCCAGTCCTGAGGTACACTCCCCGAGTCCAGGGAGGTACTGAACAGGTTTGCCAATGGTTCTGCCAGGACTTCTGCCAGCTCCTTCAGCACCCTGGAGTGTATGCCATCTGGCCCAGGTGCCTTGTCCACCCTCAGTGCCCTCAAGCCCTCTAGTGCTCTGCTCACTGGGATTTCCCCCATCTGTCACCTCCTCCCATGCCTACCCTCCCACCCCTTGGGTACAGACCCCTACTCTTTAGTAAATACTGAGCAGAGTATTCATTTAATACTTCTGCCTGTTCTGCCCCTTTTCCACCCACACCCCATCCCTCTTAATCCTTACTATTTGGTCCTTACAACTCCTTTTCTCCCTGATGGACCTGAAGAAGTCCATTTCCCCCCTCCTTAATGCCCTGTGCTAGCATGAGTTCCCTGGATGCCTTGGCTGCCCTAACTGCCCTTGTCACCACCCTTGACTCCTTCAGATATTCCTCTCTGCCTTCCCCCACCCTGTTTTTTTGTACCTCCTAAAGGCATCTATTTTCTTCCTTACTTTTTCCATGACCCCCTTGCTCATCCAGCTAGGTTTCCTGGCCCTAGCCCCCTTATTCTGGACCCTTGTACATGTTTTGGTTGCCTCCTCAATTCCCAGTTTAATGATCTCCCACTTCTGGTTGGTGTCCATATTTGGATGGATTCTGGCCACATACCCCTGTACTATTTCCCCCATCCTCTCAAACTCATTCCTCCTGAAGTTTAACACCCTTGTGCCTGTTCCAACTCCCTCTTTTTCCATGTTTACCGTGAACCACACCAAGTGGTGGTCACTCCCCTCCAGTGGTTCCTCCACCTCGAGCTCCCTCACAAACTTACCATTAGCCAGTACGAGGTCTAGGGTGTTCCCTAACCTGGTTAGCTCATTGACCATCTGCAGTAGGAAGCTGTCCTGGAAGATGTCCAGAAGTACCTGCTCCCTCCTATTCGTGGTGACTGGGGCACCCCAATCCACTCCTGGCAGGTTGAAGTCCACCACAGTTAGTGTTGCCCTTCCTGCAAGTCCTTCTGATCTGTTCCAGTAGTTCCCTTTCTAACTCCTCAGTCTGAGAGGGTGGCCTGTACACCACTCTCACCCTGAGAGTCCTATTTTTGGAGTCCTGGAGCTGCATCCATAAAGCCTCTGTGCTGCCCTCTTCCCCTTCCTCCCTGACACACTTCAGACCTTCCCTAACATGCAGCACCACCCCCTCCTTTCCCTTCTACCCTGTCCCTCTGAAATATCCTGTACTCTGGTATTGCCAGGTCCCAGTCACGGTAATGGGAGGCCCATGTCTCGGTAATGGCTACCAAGTCCACCTCCCCATCCTCCATGAGAGCCTGTAACTCTGCTATTTTGTTCCCCAGGCTCCTAGCATTCAAGGTAACCACCCTCCAACCCACTTCCTTACCCCATCTCCCTACTTGCTCTCCCTTTCTGGCATCCCCTCCTGGCCCTTCCCTGAGTCCTTTGCTGCTGATATGGGGGGTAAGCTTGCTCAGCTTCCCTCCCTGCGGATCCTGCATGACTCCTGCCCACTTTCCACCCTCCCCACTAGTTTAAATTCTCAATGGCTGTTATGTATTCCCCCAGTTCCCTCCGAGACTGAGCAGCTTGTAGTATAAAGTACAGTATTATCCTTGTATAGATAATACAGCGAGTCCCAAACACTACTGTCTAACCCTCTCAAACACAGTAAATCAGGAGCATTTATCCCTGGGGTATTCCTCACATGATGGCCAGTGGGGAAGGCACCACTCCATTAACCATGGAGATCTAACTTCTTTGACTTAGGTAAGAGCGGAACCAATTTAGTGCCTCCCTATTTAAACCCACCTCAGCAGATATGTCTGTTGCTTGGGTGTTTGGTGCTGCCACCAGACCTCCACCTGATGGCAGCCAAAAGCCGAGTCAGCAAGCCTTCCCAACCCGGGAGAGGAGAGATGTCTAATGGCTGCAAAATCCACCCCCAGCCCACTCACCCCTTGCTGACCCCCAGCACCTGAGCTTGTTCCCGAGGTAAGGTGTTCATCAGCACCTCCACCCTCAGTGCCACTGCGCTGGTTGATCCAGAGGACCTCTTGCCCCACCAAGAGACCACCGAATCTACCACCTTTGCCTCAGATGATGCCTAGACAATGGGACAGCTGGACATTGGTGGACTCCGGGAGGGTGGGGGTAGCAGGTGGGGTGCACAATCCTCAGCCTATGCCACTATGAAATTTCTTTACAATTCTGGCAGAAAGGGACAGCTGGGAGGAGGCACCCAATGTGGTGGCAAGGGAGGATGCCGGGGTTCTCAGAAGAGGTGGCTCCAGGGTGGAAGTTGCACCCAGCAGAAGAGGAAGCAGCTGCTGGTGGGGGATTCAGCTGTGAGGGATAGACTTGGGAGCAGGAAGGGGAAGAGAGAGGGAGGTAAGGCACATACCTGGCACCTCGACTCAGAGGGATGGACTGCATGCCCATTGGCTCATGCTGTGGACCAACGGGCATACAGCCCTACTGACAGTGTCAGTCTGTGGGTGGCGGGGCGGTAGGCGGGTGGGGTGCTGCTGCCCACCACTGACCGGGGGGGGAAGTGGGGCCATGGGGATCTGTGGGTGAGTGGGGGGGGAGTCCACTGGACCACCAGGGATAATAGTGTTCTGATATTTTTAACTCAGCCCGCGATCAGGCGGGCAGGTCCACTGGACCACCAGGGATAATGGTTATATTTACTTTTACATTCAGCCTGCGATCGGGCGGGCAGGTCCACTGGACCACCAGGGATAATGGTTTTATTTACTTTTACATTCAGCCTGCGATCAGGCGGGCAGGTCCACTGGACCACCAGGGATAATGGTTTTATTTACTTTTACATTCAGCCTGCGATCGGGTGGGCAGGTCCACTGGACTACCAGGGATAATAGTTTTATTTACTTTTACATTCAGCCCGTGATTGGGTGGACAGGTCCATTGGACCACCAGGGATAATGGTTTTATTTACTTTTACATTCAGCCCGCGATCGGGAGGACAGGTCCACTGGACCACCAGGGATATAGGTTTAATATGTTTATACTGATGCCTGCAATTGGGCATGGGGGGCCGCCACCATGGAGGTGCAGCCTGAGCTGGGGTGGCCACCCACAGGTGGCAGCTGCCATGTTGCACCCTGCAATGCAGCAGCTCACCTGTGGGTGGCCATCCGTTGTTCCTTTTTTTTTGGATCAACTTTGTATAGCGCAGGTAGGGGTTGCGCATGCATGGTTCCGCACATCCCAGGCTGAATATTGGGCTGTGCAGAGTATGCATGGGCATGTCCCCCCCCACCTGCGCCTACATACATTACTGATGTGCTCTGGCGCATTGGGATTTGTGCCAGGCGCAATTTCCGTTTGAATATCGTGCCGGGGTGCATCAGTGGGTTGCGCATGGTGCAACACTGTTGCACCACGCGCAACCCTTTTGAATATCTGGGCCTGAGTGTACATGGTGAAATACAATGAGTAAAGTATACATCAAGACAATACAATGAGTAAAAATACAATGAGTGTACACAGTGCAATACAATGAGTAAAGCATATATATTGACAATACAATGAGTAAAAATACAATAGTAAAGCATACATCGAGACAATACAATGAGTAAAAATACAATGAGCGTACATGGTGCGATACAATGAGTAAAGTATACATCGAGACAACACAATGAGTAAAAATACAATGAGTGCAGAGTGCAATACAATGAGTAAAGTATACATTGAGACAATACAATGAGTGTACATGGTGCAATACAATGAGTAAAGCATAAATCGAGACAATACAATGAGTAAAAATACAATGAGTGAACATGGTGTAATACAATGAGTAAAGTATACACTGAGACAATACAAAGAGTAAAAATACAATGAGTGTACATGGTGCAATACAATGAGTAAAGTATACATTGAGACAATACAATGAATGTACATGGTGCAATACAATGAGTAAAGTATACATTGAGACAATACAAAGAGTAAAAATACAATGAGTGTACACGGTGTAATACAATCAAGCTCATTAAGAGGCAGGTAATTTCAGTGCAATAATTTGACATAAGTAATATTGATAAGGGAGGACAACAATAACTAGGGACTATGGAAAGACAGGTAATTCTTGTGCAAAATGTTGCATAGGAAATAATGATAAGTGACTATGGAACGGTGTGGGTATATGGAATCAACAGTTGGAGACAGGTGCAGGGGGTACAATGGAGTGACAGTGGATGAGCCAGTTGCTGGTTGAACAGCGCTGCAGGGGGTACAATGGAGTGACAGTGGGTGAGCCAGTTGCTGGTTGAACAATGCTTGGGTGGTGGTGGAAGCTTACTGTTGACTGAGTCAAAGAGGGGAGCGTGAGGGATAGATGGAGGGAGACGGGGTGAAAAGTGCAAAAGTCTGGTTAGACAGGGTGGGTAGGCCTACCCACTGTGACATTGGCAGGTTTCTTTATACAATTTGTTGAACAGGGATTTAAAAGAGTTTACAGAGACTAGGTCAGTAAGTTTGAGGGAGGTTTGTATTTTGTTCCAGTAGGCCGGGATGGCATAGCATACTGTAGCTCTGCCACGAAGTGTGCGTGTTCTGGGCACATCAAATAGGAGGAAGTTGTTTTTGTGTAGGGAACAGTAGCTGTGGGGTTTATGAAAGAGGGAAGTGATGTAGGGAGGCAGTTTGTGCAACAGAATTTTCAAGGCCCAGGTGCCAGTGTGGAGCAATTTTCTTGCTGCAAGGGGAGACCAACCCACTGCCGAGCAAAGAGTGCAGTGGTCTGTTCTATAAGGCACTTTAGTTATGAAGCATAGGGCATGGTGGTATAGAATGTCAAGCTTGTGGAGGTGGGCTGCAGTGCCGCTATTGTAGATGATGTCCATATAGTCGATAAACGTGAGGAAGGTGGCTTATATTAATCGTTTCCTGATTTCTATGGGAAATAAGGATTTGTTCCCAAAGAAAAACCCTAGTCTTATTTTTAGTTTTTTAGACAGAGATTCAATGTGGATAGCAAAGGATAATTTGGAGTCTAGCCAAACGCCTAGATACTTGAAGTTATCCATAATCTCGAGGACATCTCCTAGCAGGGTAGTAATTGGTGCTGGCATGGCCTGGTTGCAGAGGGATGTATGCGCTTGTGGGGGAGGAAGTACATGGTCTTGTTTTTGTTGTGTTTAGTAAGAGTTTAGCAGTCAGGAGGTTACGAAGTAGCCGGTTAAAGCAGCAGTGCTTGTTAATAAACATACACATTTTCCAGTGCTAAGGTTTGTCTGGCAAAAATATCAAGATACACATTTCTCTTTTCATTTTCTTTCATTCCTGAATCAAGATATGGGGTCTTGAAGTTTTTAAACGTTGCCACACCCTTGCCATGTCCATGCCACACTCACCGTTAAAAAAATGTAATATTTTGTCCTGTTTACTATCAGAAACATGTGGAAGAATCATCCTAATGCAACTAAAGCATGAATCTAGCATGCAGATTCAACAAGTAACACCAGGGGAAGAGATTTTTTTAAAATGGCGAGTGGCAGCCATCTTTAATGACGCAAGTCATTAATTACAAGATCAGTTATTAAAAAGTTGTAACACACCTGAGAAAACAAAAAATATACTGAGCACGAATCTTAGGTTGTCAGAAATACATTTACGTTAAAAAAATATGATGAATTTTTTCACCAACTAACAAATACTACTGCTTTAATGTCCTCCTCGAATTCGTTTCCCACTTCCACCAAGGAGGGCTTAGAGGTGTACTATTTATTTACTAAAGCATATTTTACCAGGTAAAGAAACAGATCCCAGGAGGCTCGCTTCCGTTTGTGACCTGGGGCAGAGAAGGGAAGGGAGCATGAAAGATCATAGAGAATGCATACAGTCTCTTGCTGGGTACAATATCCAAGTAGATACGTTTTGTACCGTACAAAGAGAATGTGAGTACATTTACAGCATAACACCCGGATGGCTGCAGGGGAAGTAACAAACATGAAAATGTGTCGAGAAGAATATTAGTATGATCACAATGCATAGATCAGGAAACATCTAAGGAGTCAGGGAATGAAGGTTGTCATACATACTAAGCATGCAGACCTAGACACCAGGGACTATAATGGAATGAACAGCACCAGGTGCTAATTTTGCTGTTGGTACGGGTGGCCCCAGCTGGCAAAATGTTCCGTGTGGTCCTGATGCTGATGGCTTACTCAGCATTGGTGTGTTTCAACTGAGGAGATTCTTTCAAGATCCACTATTATGGTAAGAAACTAAACTTTGAACTTTGTCTCCCTGGCTCTGTAGTTCTACTACTAACCTACTTTTGTGCATGTGATGAGTCTGCTTCAGCCTTGCCCCACTTTCTCACTTTTTTAACAGTACCTCTGCCTTTTCATGATACTGCTGTATCACATCACCGTCTCCCGTATCGTCCTTGATTGTATCCCACCTTGTGTAGCCTACCTTGTGACCTGCACCTGAGGCCTGCCTATCTGTAGAGGTACTCTTTGAATAAATGTACTATATGCGTGTCTACCGACTGTTATTTTGTTGTTGCGTGGCTAGTGATTGTTATTTTGTTGTTACTTTGTATGCTGTTTCTGTTGTTCTCTGGTAGGCACTGCATTGTTGTCACTTATTTTATTGTAATACCTCTGTCCCCCGGCCCCCACCTGTGGGTCACACATGGAACTGAGCCCTGATTCAGTGTGCTTTCCTGGACAAAAGTTCTAAATAAATAAAAATATCTTCATCATAGAAATCATATGGAATGGGAGAAGCTTGCACAGCAAATCAAAAGCCAGTGTCCATTGCCTCCTTAAGTGAAGATGTTTTCCTTATTTTATTTTTTATTGAAAACTTCAGAGATTACCTTTGAGTAGAAGTGCTCATTTACAAAGGTTCACCATCAAATACACAGTCACAAAAAACATTACAAGTACAATAAGCAGTTCCAGAGGAAATGCAGTCAAGTCAGGCTCAAAGCACTTAAGACAGAACTGTTACATACAGTTTTGAAAAAAACATATACAAATCATTGTATAAAGTCACAGGCTATGTACAGAGAGAAACTGAATAAAACAGTTTAATGGTCACAGCTGCACTAGACTGCAAAGGCAACCACAAAGATCTCTTAAACTGATTAAACATCAGCAGTGTATCAGGCCGTTCATTTAATCAGTTGGTGCCCCCAACAGCAAATGACCACTTGCCCAGCTGAGTACGCCGGAAAGAAGGCTTAAGGTCATTTCTGGCCATGTTCCTGGTGTTGTATTGTTGTATAGGTGTTGGCCACGTTCCTGGTGTTGTATTGTTGTATAGGTGTTTGCCACGTTCCTGGTGTTGTATTGGTGTATAGGTGTTTGTCACGTTCCTGGTGTTGTATTCTTGTATAGGTGTTGGCCACATTCCTGGTGTTGTATTGTTGTATAGGTGTTGGCCACATTCCTGGTGTTGTATTGTTGTATAGGTGCTGGCCATGTTCCTAGTGTTGTATTCTTGTATAGGTGTTGTCACATTCCTGGTGTTGTATTGGTGTATAGGTGTTGGCCATGTTCCTTGTGTTATATTGTTGTATAGGTGTTGGCCATGTTACTGGTGTTGTATTGTTGTATAGGTGTTGGCCACGTTCCTGGTGTTGTATTGGTTGGAGACAGTGCAGAAGCAATTTGTTAAAGCCGGGGGTATTAGGCCCAGGAGCACCTTTCTGGTTAGCAAACAGGTAAGGTAAGACAAGGTAAGATAAATGGCTAACAATGGTTCCCTCCATTCTAAAAAAGAATCAGCATTACAAAAGACCAATTCAGTTACCCAGATTAAACAAGATTGGTGATAACTTTATGTTTTGAAGCTTCCCCAGTTTTGGAGCCACATTGGCAGTCCATATCAGTGGAAATAGATACCATGTTCGCGAAGAAGGGGTTACCTACAGGCCCCCAGACCAGAGGGAGGACATAGACACATTACTGTTAGAAGATATACAAAACATGACAGCTAAAGGGGAGGTTCTGATAATGGGAGACTTCAACATGCCAGATACAGATTGGTCAATACCAGCAGGAACATCTGCCAGAACTAGACTCATAGTGGATTCCCTGCAGGGGAGGGCCTCAAACAACTGGTACAGCAACCCACAAGAGACAGGGCTATCCTAGATCTAGTACTGACTAACAAAGAAGGGATCACAGATCTCCAGGTAGAAGGTCACCTGGGGGCCAGTGACCATCACATGGTATGGTTCAATTTGGCTACTACATCTAAATCATCCCATTCCAAGGCAAAAATATGGGACTTCAGAGGAGCTGACTTTGATAAGATGGCCAACAGAGTTAAGCTAGCCCTGGCAAAAAGAAACACAGGTGAGGAGGTACAGGCAAAGTGGGCAAGCATTAAGGATACAATACTTGAAGCAACATCCCATTGTGTTAGGCAGAAAAGGAAGTGCAAAAGAAGAAGGAAACCACTTTGGTTCTCAAATACAGTAGCAGAAAAGGTCAGAGCCAAAAGGCTGGCCTTCAGAAAATATAAGGGAACACAGCGGGATGAAGATAGGGAGGCATACCAAACTGTCCTAAGGGAAGCAGGTAAGGCAGTAAGGCAGGCAAAGTCCCAAACTGAGGAAACACTAGCACGAACAGTAAAAGAAGGTGACAAGACTTTCTATAGATACATTAGTGAAAGGAGAAAGTCCAGAGGGGGTATTCCTAAGCTTAATGGAGAAAAGGGAGCATGTGAGGAGGAGGACCCTGTAAAGGCATCTATCCTAAATAGAAACTTTTGCTCAGTATTTACTGAAGAGAAGGTGGGCAGGGCCCACAGCTCAGCATCATGGACACAGGGGGAGGAGGTGCACTACTCCCTTCACAAAAGAAAGGGTCCTACAAGAGCTTCCTAAGCTCAGGGTGGATAAGGCAATGGGACCTGATGGCATACATCCCAGGGTACTTAAGGAGCTAAAGGAGGAACTAGCAGAGCCATTAGCAGAATTGTTTAGTGAGTCTCTGAGCACAGGAGAGGTCCCAGAAGACTGGAGAAGGGCTTATGTGATCCCACCCACAAGAGTGGTAGCAGGGAGGAGGCGGGAACTACAGACCGGTCAGTCTTACCTCAGTAGTGGGCAAGATTATGGAGGCATCCTTAAGGAAAGGATAGTGCAACACCTGGAATCCATAGGGCACAGGATCCAAGACAGCATGGGTTTACAAAGGAAGGTCCTGTCAAACTAATCTCATAGATTTCTTTGACTGGGTAACCAGAGTGGTGGACCAAGGGGAGCAGTTGATGTCGCCTACCTTGACTTCAGCAAAGCTTTTGACACTGTTCCACATAGAAGATTGATAAATAAGCTAGGTAGGCTCGGGGTGGGTCAGAAGTTGGTCAACTGGGTGGCAAACTGGTTGACTGGCAGAAAACAGAGAGTGGTGGTAAATGGTATACAGTCAGAAGAGATGCAAGTCACAAGTGGGGTACCTCAGGGATCAGTCCTGGGGCCAGTACTATTCAACATCTTCATTAGTGACCTCTGGATGGACTAGAGGATAAGGCTTGTCTGTTTGCAGATGACACCAAGATCTGCAACAGAGTAGATGATCCAGATGGGGTGGGCAGAATGAGAAGAGATCTGGATAAACTAGCAGAATGGTCAGAAGAGTGGTAACTGGGATTTAATGCAAAGAAGTGCAAAATCATGCACATAGGGAAGAGAAACCCTGAAGCCACTTATAGGCTGGGAGGAGTTGCTAGCAGTCACAAAGGAAGAAAGAGACTTGGGCATCATCATCACTGATGACCTAAAATCATCCAAGCAGACCTCTAAAGCAGTAGGTAAGGCTAGGGGTGTTAGGATGTGTATTAGTAGGGGTATCACAAGTCGTAAGAGGGAGGTAATAATCCCTCTGTACAAGACATTGGTTAGGCCCCATCTGGAGTACTGCGTGCAGTATTGGAGGCCACATCTTCACAAGCACATTAACCAAATTGAGGCAGTCCAGAGAAGGGCAACCAAAATGGTGCAGGGACTGCATCAGAAGACATATGAGGACAGATTAACGGAGCTCAATATGTATACCCTTGAGCAAAGGAGGGAGAGAGGTGATATGATCGAGACATTTAAACACCTTAAGGGCATAAAAAGGTGAAAGAGTCTAACATGTTTAAATATAAGAAAAATAGCAGGACAAGAGGACACAGCATGAGATTAGAGGGAGGCCGATAAGGGGAATGTGAGAAATTCTTTTCACAGAAAGGGTGGTAGATGCATGGAATGGCTTACCACAAGAAGTGGTGGCTATGAATACAGTGCAGGGCTTCAAACAGGCATGGGATAGGCATAAGGGAGCAATACAAATGACTATGAATAGATAGGTCACTGACAGAGCAAAGGCCGATGGCACATTTATAAGGTAGAAAAAGAAATGGGCAGACTGGATGGGCCTTGCGGTCCTTATCTGCCATCAACTTCTATGTTTCTATGTTCATCACTCATGCTGCTCTCTATCCCACCTCAGATCAGTAATATATGGAAACATACACTGCAGTTCATTTTGACTGTGCTACTGGTAGCCAAAAATGTGGTAACAAGACTCTGGCTTACGCAAAAAAAATACCTGGCATAGTTAGTTAGCGAGCTACAGTAAAGAGAGGTTACTCACCTGTAACCATTGTTCTAGGAGTGGTATACTGTTCAAATCCACAGTTTGGCAGTTGCACTGGAAGTGCTGATTTATTGGACATCTTTAAGCTAAGCTACTCCCACCACTCTAATGGTATATCCTCTGGCTCTGCCCCATGACATCAGATTTTTACACGCTGGAAGCAGGGATCCTGGTGCCACACTGCCAGGCGGGTTGTGTGGATGTAAACTGTATATCACTCCTAGAACAATGGTAACAAGTGAGTTACTTATCTTTTTAGGGGCATGGATACAGTTCACTAGCCACACTTTGACAGACACCTAGTAGTTCTCTGGGAGGAGGGGACAAGGTGTGCACCCCACTTGGCAAACAGAGTTTGAGAACCGAGGTCTTCAAAGCAACCTCCCAATGTGACTCAAGGTTGATGCTGTTGTTGGAAATGAAGGTGTGTCCTGATTTCCACCTAGCAGCCCCGCAGATCTCTTTTATGGGAATCTCTCTGGAAGCAGCCACCGAGGCTACAGTATGTCTGGTGGAATGATCCCTAAGCCCCTTGGGAGGCTCTCTTTCAGCCAACCTATTGCAGAGGTTGTTGCAGAATGATATCCACCTGCCAGTCATGCAGTTTTCTGCCAGTCTACTAAGTGCAGCTTTAGTGTATGTCACAAACAGCTGGAAAGTCTCACTCCAAACTCCAGCTGTGCACTCCTTATAGGTCTACAGTATGGAAACTGCGGTCAGCCTCTAAAGGTGGGTTGTTAGAACAGACCGGAAAGTTCAGCACCTGATTAAGGTGGAATTCAGATACTATCTTCAGGAGGACCTTCGAGTGGGGGTGAAAGATGTGTCACTGTGGAAGACCAGATAAGGAGACGCCACTGAGAATGCCTGAAACTCAATGATCCATCTGGCTGATATTATGGCTACCAAGAAGGCCACGATCCACAAGAAGTGTGACATCTCACACCTGGGCATAGGCTCAAATGGCTTGCCCATGAGCATAGCCAGCATCAGTAGTAGGTGCCACAGCGGTGGTGGTTCACACACCGGAGGGGATAGGTGGTGCAGGCTCTGGAAAAAGTGCCTGTCCACCTTTTCCAGGGCCACCGTCAGCATATCAGCCCATGTCCAGTATGCAGAGATGGCTGCCAGGTACACCTTAAGGGTTGACGCTTACAGCCCAAACTGAGAGAGGGACCAGAGATACTCAAGGATATCAGCCACAGGGCAGGCAAGGGGATTCAGCTCCTTGCCCTGACACCAAATGGAAAGCCTCTTCAATTTAAAGGTGTAGCACTGGCAAATCAACTCTTTTCAGGAGGCCTCCACAATGTGGAGCACAGCCTCCAAAAGGCCCAAGGCCTGGAACTCTAGCCGTTCTGGACCAAGGCCATGAGTTTCAGGAGTCACCCATGTCCAAGGCCTTGTGGAGCTGGTGTTTAGTCAGCACTTGACCCTGGTCCTTGACCAACTTCACTGGCAGCTGCTTGTCAGCAGGGAGGTGAAGGAGGATCTCCTCCAACACTCCCAATAGGGTGTGACTAAAGTTGGCCATCAGGGCAGCATAGCTGGCCTGATGCAGACCCAAGAAGGAAGTGATGTAGACCTTCTTGGCTGCATGGTCAAGCTTCTTTGACTCCTTATCAGGAGGAATTTTCCACATCCCCCTGGTCTCCAGACTTTTGGAAAGCCGAGTCTGAGACCAGTCCTTCGGCTGAGGGGTGGTCCGTGAACCCAAAAAGGGACTCAATGGGGCCACATACTTGTGGACCATACAGATGGAGGGTGCCGGGCAGGATGCTGGATGCTGCCAGAACTCAAGGGTCTGTCCCAAGATGGCCTCAGCCATGGGAAAGGCAATCCCAAGGGAATCGTCATTGTCTAAAATGTCTGTGAAGGGATATTTAACCCGCTTCTGGACTGGCTTTGAGGACACATTCATGGACTCTGATGTCAGGTGGAAAACAGACCCAAGTGGCACTGGCCCATGGTTGGTGGTCAGTTCCTTGACTGAGGCCCAGTTCAAAGTGTACTTCCTTAATGACAACATGGTCGACCCATTCGAGTCATCTGGGGACTCTTCAAAAATGGCCCGTGACTGTTTGCTACCATGGACCACATGAGAGTCTTCTGACTAGGTGATTTCCACTGACAGTCAACCTGGCAAGTGAGCTGAAGCACTGGAGTCCTTGGTCAGGGCTCCCACAAAAGGCTGCAGTGGATGCAACTCCACCTGCAGGGATGGAGAGGCAAATGCCAAGGACATCTGTCAAGAGTGGACAGGGTGGGCATCACTGGCACCTGCCAGTTGACTGTAGGTCTGGGAGGCAGGGCCCTATCCCACCCCTCAATGGTTCACTGCTGCTAGAGAAGTTCCTTATAATACCACCATGTCCTGTGGTGGTTCCTCTCCTTGTCAGAGGATGAGGAGGCTGAGAAATGTCAACAGCAATGCCTCTCAGTTCAGTGAGATCAAGAGCATAAACAGCACTTTAATCACGACCTTGACAGTCGACCAGAGGGCAAATGTCAAGGAGAAACCACTGGAGTATCGGTGCAAACCACATGCTCAGCCATGTTAACCAGCACTGGCATTGGCAGCAGGATCACAGGTGGAGGTTGATCTTGAGTGGAACCGTTAAGGGACACTGACCGATCCACTGACTGATCCACATCCTCCGGGGGTAGGATCAGGAGGACTGGGGTCCGAGAGATTGAATCCTTGTCCACTTCCTTTGACAACTGGTTGACAGGGTCAAGAAAGATCTTGATAGCCTGCTCTACTGGTGTTAAGGTTGACAAGCTGGACAGGGGAGCCATGGAGCTATCGGCCAACCCGTCAACTAAGGGTAGCTCAACCAGAGTTGAGTGTTTGATCTGAGTTGAGAAGTTGGGGGAGTTGAGAGAGTGGAAGGACCATGATCTCTCCGATCCCATGACCGGAGGTGACACTTGTGTTTCTTACCATGGTGTACATCATTCTGTCCAAAAACCTGGAGGGCCCGGCACATAACCCGAAACCCACCAGAGAAGAACCTTCCAACAATGGCCCCATCCAGGAGAAATACTGAGGCCAGTGAGGTTCCCACCCTTGCAGCCACCACTTCTTTCAGGGCTGCCAGCTGAGCAGCCAACTCCACAGCAGTGGAGGCCTTCTTGCGAACCTTGGGTCAGAGCTTTGGATCCCTATCAGCTGGCTGACCAAGAAGAAGCTGGGCCACACAATCTTCCACGGATAAAGGAAGCATCCTCTGGCATAGGCTATGGCCACAAACATCATGGTTTACCCCTAGGTAATAGTGGCAAGACATGTGGATCCGTGTTCAACATCTTCTGCCAACACATGAACTTGAAACCGTGGGATGGCTTTGCTTCCTCAGATTCCATCTTCCATCCACAGAGGCAGAGCCGGCATGAGGGAGTGGATGAGTAGTTGAGAAACAAAGTTTTCAATGAAGAAACTTGACTAAATCGCCAAATGTACAGTGATAGCCTTCAGCATTGCAGGGCTGCGAAGGAGGAGACCTGTCCCTTCCTGTGGAAAAGAAGATTTGATGTCACAGGGTGCAGCTGGAGTATATACTGCCCAGGTGGTGGGAGAAGCTTAGCTTAAAGATGTCAGAAGAATTAGCACTTCCAGTGGAACTGACAAAATGTGGATAGTGAACTGTATCCATGCCCTAGAACATCAATTTAGATATTGGAGAAGTTGACCTGGGGCTTAGGGACAAGCATCACCTACAAAAAGAATACTGGTGTCACTGGTTGTTTAATATACGGAGACAGACTCTGAGTTTATTCCTTTATCAGGAGGATTATGAAATGCTTCAGGGGAGGGGACCAATATTGATACAGGTCTAGATTAGTTTTAATAAAGTGTATATACAGTAACTGAACTGATTTCCCAGGTGTACAACATCTTACGTTGCTCCCTTCTGTCTGTATTTATGATGGTTAATTTGTCATACTAAATGTACTGTTAGTTTTTGTTTGCTACATGTTTGCATTATTCAAAAAACAAATTTCAATAAAAAATAAAATATATATAAACACTACGGGTGATATCTTGCCCCCCAAACCATGTTAAATCTTCACTCTAGGGAGGAGAGGGATCAAGTTATTATCAAGTCTGTCCTAACTCGACTAATTAAAGCAGCAGTGTTTGTTAGCCACCATAAAGTTATTTTCATCAGTTATGTTTTTCTGGCAAACATATCAAGATAACAATTTATCATGGAAACATAAACACAGTAACATAGAATCTCACAGTAAATAAGGACTGCTTGGCCCATCCAGTCTGTCTATTTCTCCCTACCTATACTATTACTGCAGACCGTGCCCAATCTACAACTCTTTCTCCCCCCCCATTTCATTATGATTCCCTTGTGCTTGTGCCATGCATTCTTGAACCGCCCCCCACTGTTTTCACCCTACCACCTACGTTAGAAGGCTGTTCCAGGAATCTACTACTCTTTATGTGAAGAAGTACTTCCTCCCATCTCTCCTTAATCTACCCCCTCCAGCTTCATAGCACGTCCCCTTGTTCTTGACCACCTTTTCTTCTGACACGTACTCCCCTCCTGTACCTTATTTACCCCTGTGAGGTATTTTCTTTCATTCCTGAACCAAGATACATGACTTTTAAATGTTCCCACTCCACTGCCATGCCCGCCATAAAATAATTGAATTTCTTGGTACAGTGCCATGCTGTTCACTATCAAAAACATGTGGTAACACCATCCTAATACATCCGAAGTATAACCCTAGCATGTACATTCAACCAGTAACCTCAATGGAAGAGATTGTTAAGAATTTCAAAGGGCAGCCCTCTTTAATAACATAAGTCATTAATTATAAAATTAACTAGGAAATCTGTTTTAAAAATATCCAAGAAAACTGAAAATAAATTTAGGATAAATTTAAGGACATTAGAAACACATTCCTGCTAAAAAAAATATATGGTGAAATTTATACTACTTCATTAAATTGTTCTGTTTTTTAAAGTTTTAATTTTTTTTCTAGAACTGGAGTGGATTGCTAGCCAATTCTCTCACTTGTGTAGAGAAAATATGTAAAACCTTTACTTCTGTATTGGCTAATCTGTTGTCACATGACAAAGCAGAATAGCAGATTGTGCTACTGCTTTCACAGAGGGTTAATACTCTACACAAATCCATCATACCAGACATTTTGCCTATGTCTTGTAGTTGTTCCATTTAAATGTTAAAAATAAACTTTAACCCCCACCACCAGCACTCCATCTTTCTGTTTGAAGAACTCCCAGCTAGCACTTTGATCTATCGCCGGACCCTAATCTTCAGATTCTAGAGTGCCAGACCGTGGGGAGCTTTAAAACAGCTTTAAAGACATTTTTATTCTGCCAGGCATTTGGTGACTAGGTTGATATAAGCGCCTGCTTGTTTATTACCTGATCTTAATCTGTTTCGATAGTATGTATTGTTTTTTAACTGTTTTTTATAAATTGTACAGTGCTTTAATTTTAGATATTGCACTATATAACTAAAATTATTATTATTCATCTTTTCCATCCTCAGCCCTGAAAATATGAATATATATTTGCTGTTCCAAGGCACAGGTTTAGTGTTATTTCTTTTTGATGTCATGTCCAGGAGCAGCGGCAGTATGAAGCATGTCCCTTCATTGGCTGACAAAGTTAGATTGGCACCAGCTGTCAAGGTGTGACTGGGATGATGCTGACAATTAGGGTGGGAGAAAAAGTGGGAAAACCTGAAGGATGGAAGGATACCCACACAATATTTATGAAAATAAAAGCAATTCTGTAGGAAGACCAAATGTTGGCAAAAAATATTACTGTGCGGCACCTTCATTTCCAGTACTGCCTGCAACCTCAGGGCCCATGACAACATAGAAGCAGCACATAGATTACGACCAACATATTCTCACTGGTTGCAGCAGCTACGTTTGATGCAACTATATTTTCCAATTGGTTAGCTTTGTTCCACTCCTCTCCTGACCACTTATGTACCTGGGGCAGTGGAGTGGGGAGTCATAGCACAACATAAGATAGGAAACCATTGTGGAAGACACTCTTAATAATCCCATAGCAAATACTTCCTGAAATGTCATTACAGTGGGGGGAGGCATGTTTTCTGAGGCAATGCAAGTCAAGTTCTGTACACCTCAAAAGTCAATACACCCTTGAGTACACATGCACTGCACACATCCGTTTATCCATTCACTGGAGGAGTTATTTCCGGCATTTTCATATGACACCTTGAAGCTTCTAGAGAGGTCATCATTTCTTACAAGAGCCCAGCTGAGCAAATATTCAACTTTTAGCAGTTTTATGGGGCTGCAGTGAGTTCTAAAGGACTTACTGTTTAAAGGGGAACAGTCAGCACTAAAAACACAACACCCAAGTCTGGGGCGGGGTTACTGCAGTTCAACAGGTTGTTGACCCCCACCCTGACATTTGCTGTAACCAGGAATCCCACAATCCTCTGCAGTTTACATCAGCGCTAGGCTACAGCTGTGGAAGATTTTTATATTGAAGTTTATTTCAGTAATTCAGATATAGTAAAACAAAAACTTGGTACACCAGGTATTGTCTGTTCATTCTTGCAATGGCATTTGCTTATTTCTAAGCACAAAGTTTTTCACACTGGATTAGCAGTATGGTTACAGTAATTCAGTACATTATTTATCTGGACAAAACATGCCTGCATCCCTTCCCCTAGAGTGTCCTTCTGAATCAGTTCTTATAAAATGAGCAAAGGATTTCAAGCACTCTGATTGGTTGTTAGCCATACATTAGATGTGTTTAATGCACAGCTAAAACTAGAACCCCCATTTAGAATACACAGGCTCATTTTATAAGCGCAATAAGCCACTCCGTCGATGTGCATTAGACGGTTCTAATGCGAGCTGAAGACTGGATGTACTCGCCTGTGGCCTCGTGCCTCACTACATCTCCCTAGCCGTGCATTAGAACTGTCTAATGCACACCCCATCATGTCTTATTGCTTACTTGTAGCGTTCCTCTTTCCTATTCCATACCCTCAGAGCTTCCTCACAGGACAAATTCAGGGTCCCTCTCCCCCATATGCAATATCCATATTAACCAATTAGAGGTGAAGCCTTACACCCTATCATTTACTGTGAAGGTTAAGTGTTCCATTTTGTAGATCTTGCCCACGATCCCTATCCACTCCTCTTGTGTGGGTAGTTCCTCTAGAGGTCATTTGCGGGTTATGGTCTTTTGGGCTGCCACAATTAAAACTCTCCTGAGATATAATGAATCTCTGCACTGCACCTCCTCTGGGAATTCTCCCAACAACATATGTTGTACACCCAGCCCTGCTCTAATGTCGAACATCTCTCCAACTGTTTGTTCACCTTCTGCCAGTAGGTGCCTAACTTAGGGCACGACCAGAATATGCGTGAGTGGTGGACCCGGACTTCCTCATAACATTTCCAGCAGTGTGGGGTTATCTCTGTCCTCCACTTCCCTTGGATCAATGATGTGTAGAAGCAGCGGGTCTTCACCTTTCAACTATATTCCTGACAGATGAGAAATTACATTGTTTTAAATGAGGACTTGAAGACTGATTCCTACTCTTCATCTGTTAGGGCTATTCCATTCCTCCCTTCACCACGCTTGTCTAATTTTGTGCCACTATACTGGGGTAATGTCTCAGAATGCCTTGTATAGAACCCAGATATACCCCTTCTGAATCACGCCCCTCAGAATATCCTGTATTAGTTGTATGAATGCTGTAATGCCCAGGATAGCTATTGGAGTCATGCTCTTTTTAGTGTTGATGCAAGTTCAGACTTGCAAGAAGTGAATAAAAAACGACTATTTGCAGGTCGAATCCCTGTTTAGCCATTTCAAATGTCACCACTCTCCACCCTGTACTAACTGGCATGGGCGGCACAGCCCGTTTCTCACCCACTACCTGTACCTCACGTTTACACTAGTTAGAGGAAAGGTGTCATCGCAGGCAATCCACCTGAAGGGCCAGACGTGCAGTGTTAGATCCTGGGAGATCTGCATACAGTAAATGTCAGGGTGGAAGTCAGCAGGATTAGCCAGTTACAGTCTACTAAGCTGCAGTAAATAGAAAGAAGAAGAAGAACGGTGCAATCACAGTAAGTATACGGATGACCTAGCCTATTATATATACTCCAAAATCAATCAAAATCTTTATTTATCCAGGCGGGCACCAGTGAGCAAGGCTCATTTGCAAGATGGTCCTGGTCGTGAGAAAAATCATTATACAGTAACATAGCAGACATAATGCAATATTATACAGACAGAAGAAAACATACAATATATACAGTACAATTTTATTTATTTATTTAGTTTTTGTTGACCGGGTAAGTGCACTAGGCAAATCCTGCCTATTTTCAGGCACGACCCGGGGGAGGGGGATACAGATGAATTCCAACTGACCTTGAACTAGAATAAGCTGTTGGTGGTATTTTTAGTGAAATAACAAGGTAGAACATAGTTGACATTATACAAAAGTGAAAGATCAGTATACGTATAATCACAGGTGAACATGTGGAGCTTACAATAGATAGGCTTATCAGTTGAAACAGCCAGCCTATTTACTTAAAAAGGGTGAGAAAGGCAGTTATGAGGAGAACCACATTAGGGAGATGCTGAAAGAGAAGGAATTGTTTCTGTCAACTTTCAGGGAATGGGGTGGAACTTGACCATAGATAAGAACAGACAGCTGTGGGATACCAGTTTAGAAAGATAATGATGTTGGGGGGGACTGATAACGACATACTTCATAGGAAGGGGTGGAACTTGGCCCAGGCTGAAGACTATAGGATACTAAAACATTAACTGCAAAGTGTGATCACAGAAAAACTCTGAGGCCCATCACTGCTTGGTTTCCAGGATCCAAAATGTGGATGAGAACCACAGGAGCAGTCTTGCAGGCCACTGTTTAGGGGAGTTAGGTGGAATGAATCCAGCTTTGATTACTGTGACCAGGTCATCCGTCCCTTCCATGTCTACTGCAGGTGTGTGCTCCTCTTCATCAGAGACTGGGAAGCCCCACCCACCATACCTCTCAACCTTTTGTCCCCCAAATGTGGAACATTGCCTGTCAAAATGTGGAACAAATGGGCAAAATGTGGAACACTTAATCAAATCTTTACCTAAGAAGCTCAAAACATTGTTAAAATGTTTCATTTATGTTCAGAAAGTCTGTTACTAATTGAATAATGTATTTTTTATATCATTTACCATGGGTTTTTGCTTTAAAATGTTGACTTTGAATGTGGAACAAGTCCTCACAATGTGGAACAGAGAGCTTTTGTGAAGTAAAATGAGGAACATTCCTCGTAATGTGGTACAGTTGAGAGGTATGCCACCCACAGGGAAGGAAAGGCCATGCACAAAATACACTCCGCTGTTTGATGAGCCTTTGTAAAAAAAAAATACTTTTAAACTTTAAGATAAATATAAAGTCACATTTATTTCATACAAAGGCAGTCTGGACAAACATATACACAGCCTTGGAGAACTGCTCCTCCCACGAACGTTTCACATGATACTACGCATGCTTTGTCAGGGTACTTTTATTTTTATCTTACGGTTTAAAAGCCATTTTTTTGCAAATGATCATCGAGCAGCAGAGTGGTTGTTGTGGAGAGCCTTTCCTTCACTGTGAATCTGTGTTTCGACTGGTGCACCATGCCTCCTTGGTGCCAGACTTTCTACTCCTAGTACGTACACCCACATTTTTCATTCCTCAGTCTTTATTGTTATTTATATTTTGGATAATTACTGGAATTTATGAATAAATGTTTTATCACTAAAATTATTTTTTTAATTTTTCAGTATGAAAATAAAATATATATATCCACTGGTTGATTTTTTTCATCATAATATATAATAAGATGGAAATGTAAAGTTTTGGTCCACTTCATTTATATAGCCTTGAGAAACAAATGTGGTTGAATAGTTTTAGAATATTCATGATAATCTGAATATTACATTTTGTTTTATAATCATATTATTATAGCCATTTAACCTGATAAAGAGACCAGCAGAGTATTGAAACAGTGTTTTTTATATATCATTTGAAAAGAATGACAAAGAAACTTATGAAGGCACTTATGGGTTCAGCTTTTTGGATTTATTCTAACTGAGGATCTCCTTAGAGCCACAATACACTCATTGAACTGTTAGCAGCTGGCATCAGGATCTTGTGAGAAGCTTTTACAAGATGTGGTCACCCATGTCGACATGGCTACGTGTATTTTTTTTTAATTGTTATTTTTCATTTGCATGTAACATAACAAAAAGTTAATCAAAGACATAGATACATCCAATAATTAAATATTCCGTATATGGCAACATTCAAAGTGAGAACAGACCATCAAGAATAGTTGCCAGCAAACGGCTATGTGTACTTAGCGCACAGCATCACATGTATAATGTACGTGGCCCAAACCACTTCAGTTCTTTATCTCCTGCCAAGAGTAAACATCCAACTGGTGGAAATGTTTTCCATTGCCAAGTATTTGATGACAGGATTTGATTTTCATCTAGAAGCTACTGCTACAGGAACGTTTGTTGCTAATTTATGTTATCGCCAAGTAAAGGCCTTTGTTTGTTTGTGTCAGTGTGGAAAGCTTTATCATGAAGATGATCATGAAAGAACAGTTATGTAAGAAGTTATCATAACAGTAAGTCTTCAAGAGAATCCCTTCCATTAAGCCACACCTTTGGAATTATAAGCCATTGGTGTCAAGGCCACACAGAAATGTTTGCCAGCCGGTGGCCGCTACGATGATGCGCAGTATCTATGTGTACATTAATATGTGTGGCTCCATCACTCCTCAGTTCCCCAATGGAGATTAGCCTAGGAGAACCTCCAACCACGGGGAACCACGAGATTATACTAGCACCAGGCATACAAGGAGAGACATGGGGCTGGAGACAGGATGCATGGAGAAAGTTTTAGACACAGCATCTTATCCAACCCTCACTGAAAAGAAAGGGAGAAGGAGGGAGGGACAGAATGACCTTGTGGAGGAGATTAGTTTGAAGATCCACTGTTATAGTAAGCCCTTACATAACTGTTTTATCTTCCTCGAGGATATTTCCTCCATTAGGCCACACCTTTGGAATGATTCACAAAAAGTGCAAAGTGAATTGGGAGAATGGCATAAGTTGATATATAATCAGGACAGAAGGCCTTGCAATACAGTAAACCCCAAGCCAGCAAGTCTACAAGAGATGATTTACAGACTGTAATGTGTAAGGAAAGTGTCAACACTGCTCAATGTGTCTGTAGCACACGTCAGCAACACGGACATTTTTGAAACAGGCAACAGGAATGGCCATACTTCTTGTAGAGTGACCACAAACAGCACCAGCAAGTTCCTTACTATACTTCCTGTGACAGGATATAATACAATGTGCCAGACATTTGGACAGGCATGTTTAGGCACAGGCATGTCCTCTTTAGGCACAGGAGTGACCTCTTTAGACACAGGAGTGCCCTCTTTCCTCAGGGTTAATGAAACAAAAAGCTGAGAGGACTTTCTGCAGTCCTTGGTGCAAGAAATGAAGTGTCACAGTATTCTATATCCATCCGAAGTATGGAGCAATGCTGCACCCTAGTTGGCATGCTCAGAGTAATATCCAGGAAGGTGCATCATTTGATTCAGTGTGAATTCTGATGCCACCTTTGGTAGACACTTAGGATTCATACACAAAGAAACTCTGTGAAAAATCATAGAAGGAGACTCACATATTAGAGCCTGAAGCTTGGAAATCTTTTGAGTAGAAGTAAATCAAAACTGGACCGTTTTCCGTGACAGGAAACATAAGTCACAACTCAGGGCAGTCTCAAAAGGAGCCAGCGTTAATTTCTCAGGCACAAAATTCAAGTCCCAAGGCAGGACTGGATTGCAGATAGGAGGTTTCATATGAAGAATACCTCAGAAACATACAGGACACTTCTAACTGGGCAACAGCATGACCATCAATAGGCAAGGGCACTGATTTTCATTTTTACTGGAAAACCCAGTAACATTCCAGATTTTGGACTGACTACCTGCCTGTATAAGCAAAGAATGTCACAGAATTTGGCATTTCAGACCAGATCAGTAAATCTACAGAACTTGTATTTTTCCTATAATTGCTTCCTGTACTATTTTCAATTTGCTTCATTTAATGCTCTGTATGTTAAGCCTTCTTTTATTCTGATTATGTATACACCTACTAAAGGAATAACAATAGAATCCAAGTAAAATCTGGAAATTAAACTCACAATCACCAGTGGAAGTCCCAGAATTTCAGGTCTTGATAATGGAATTTCATTATTTAAATCACTGTAAATCAGTGGCCTTGCCAATAGGTGCATGAAAAGCTGAGATTGCTGCCAAATGCAACTTAATGGAGCAGTACAATCTCATAGCTTGTAAATGTTATTTGTTTCCTTGTCAGCAGATAACTCCTTTCATGTACAGTCGCTGTTGGGGATATATGTGTTTATTTTAGTTTGTTTTCACTGTTCACACCAGCCCCTGTAACTAGCCTTAGGGGGTCTCCATTTTCTGGTTGTTGAAATCTCATTGCTCCTGATAGCTGTATTAGCACATGAGAACAAGATGCCATTGCACCCATTTACACCATGTCTCTCTGTGCTGAAAGTACACAGAACCAGAAAAATTCTCTAGAAACACACAGACTGAACGCATTTTAAAGAAAAAAACATGCAATACATCTAAGACAGCTTGTAAAGCTAACTGAAAGTAAATGTGGTATTTCACACCTTGCTGCAATTTGTTATGTTGAATTCTAAATAAGCAGACATGCATACTGTGAGGTCTAGAGGGTGCTGATACATTAAGTTCTCATGTGATAATGCAGCTCTCAAGACATGATGAGATTCCAACAACCAGAAAGTGGAAACTCCCCAGGCTAGTTAGAGAGGCTGCTGTGAACAGTGTAAACAAACTAAAGCAAACATGTAGCTCCAACAGTTACACAGAAGGAGTTGTTTGTTGACAAGGAAACAAATAACATTCACAAAATATGAGGATGTACTACTTCTTTAAGTGAGGAATACTACAGGTCAGAGTCTGATAGGAAAAGCAAGTATTGCAACACAGCACTCATAGGACATGTAAAAGGGTCAAAATTCTGGGAAGCAGACCACAAAGTGAACCACCTCCATGTCAAGGAAAAGGTATGTCAGATAGATGGCTTCCTAGCAGCAATCAGGACATAGGCAACCTTAGGGGATACCCTAAAACATTAGTTCTCAAACTTTGTCATGGTGAGCCTCCCCAAAGCCATGGAAAAGATATTGAGCCTCCCCCAAACAATGAAATAGTCTTGGGCCTCCCCATAAAAAATAACATCTTAGTACAGTACCGCAGGAATAAAGTGAAACTCTTTTGAGTATTTAGCTCTCATTTTATACAGCTTATTGTACCCCTTTTGTAACCCCACCCTCCAGGCCAGTTTACTTCTCCACTGTTTTGATTCTCAAACCATTGTTACTTCTTGCTGCAGTGCCTGCACTGGTTAGACTGTTTTCTCTGTTTGTTTCCCCTCTATTTGGAATAACATTCCTACCCACCTCTCTCCTTCTTCCCCTGCTCGTAAATCCTCTCAGAGATCCTTTTGCTTCCTCCTGCTCTTGCTCCTACAATGTCTCTGCTTAAGCCCTGTATTTGGGTTGTTCTGCCACCAGTCTAACTGGTCAATTGTTACCTCTCATTATTTGTTCATTGTTCCTATTTGTTTGTACTATTATTCATTTTGTATTGCTTTGTTGTGTAGTTGCCTTTGAATTTTATTCACTCTCTACACTTTCCAAGGTACACTTGAAATGAGCCTTGGCTCAGAGTGTCTTTCCTGGTCACCAATTTGTAAATAAATACATAAATTCACCTACTATTATTCTTTTTCAGATTGCCTCATCCCTTCACACAAAATACCTAAAACTCAAAATTTAAATAAAGTTATTTTTCAGACTTGGTTGAGCCTCCCCTGGAACAGGTTGGGGCCTCCCAAGGGAGGCTGGCCTCACCATTTGAGAAACCAGGCCCTAAAACGTGCAATGGCTATGTCTTCAGGAGCCATGCATTCAGATGGAGGAGGGACTTCAGCTCTGGCTGGACCTGGGACCACTTGTCCTACACCAACAAACCCCGACACAGAGGTAGGGTGACAGGAGGCTCCTCTGCCAGATGCTGAAGGAGTGGAAACCAAATCTGGAGAGGCCATAACAGAGCAATGAGGATGAGAGCGGCACTCTCCACCCACAGTGTGAGCAGAACTCTCTGTATTAGAGAAATGGGGGAAATGTATATAGAAATTTCCCTTTCCATGAGAGAGAGAGAGACAATGTGTCTTGCCAAAAAACTCCAGACTGTGGAGTGAGTGAGCAGAAATGTGGCAGTTTTGCATCGTAAGAGGATGCAAAAAGGTCCAGCTCTGGATGACCCCATCTTGTGAAGAGGTTGTTTATCAAGGAAGTCAGCAGTTCTCATTCATGACCACTGACTGGGACCTGCTTTGCCTGTCTGCTAAGACATTTGAGACCGGGGAGATATACAGCCAAGAGCTGAAGGCCATAAAAGGGGGCCCAGTACCGTACTCTCATTGCTTCCTTGCATAAGGGACAGGAGTGAGTGAGTGCCCCCTGGTTTCTTGATGTAATGCATCACACTGATGTTGTTTGTTTACATTAACAGAAGATCAGGGCAGAGATGAGGCTATAAGGCCTGGAGTCTGTGAAGAACAGCTGTCATTTCCAGGACACTTGTATGGAGCTTGGTCTCCACCTTGGTCCATGACCCCTGTGTCTGGTAAAGGTCGGGACGAGCACCCCAGCCAGAACCCGAGGCATCTGTGTTGAGGATCTGTACAGGAGCTGGTACAAGGAATGGAACATCCTTCAGTAAGTTTTTGTGATCCAGCCACCATAACAATGCTCTGTGAAGAGGTGATGAGAATAATTTGTTCCAGCCCATTCATCAACGAATCTCACTAGACCCCGAGAGTCCACTGCGGGATCATCATATCAAGACGTGTCAATGCACAGTCACTGTGGCCGCATCCATGAGGCCCAGGAGACATAATATTGTTCTGTTAGAGACATAGTGGATCCTGTGTAGCAAGTACACATGGGTAAGCAGATGATCTGCCCTGTCCTATGGCAGAAGAACACATCCCTTCTCCGCATCAAAGACCGCTCCTATATATTATAGCCTTGATATGGAGTAAACACAGACTCTGGCACATTCAATGTTTCACTCATGTCGTCGAACAACTGATGTGTCCATGACAGGGTATTTATCAGTACTTCAGGAGTCAGTCATCCAGATAGGGAAACAACAGACAGATCCTTCCTGCAAAGGGCTGCTGCAACTACTGCTCAGCATCTGGTAAAGCCCCTTAACACAGAAGACAAGCCAAAGGGCAATACTTTGATCCGAAAGTGTTACCCTCCAGCATAAAGCAGTGGTATTGTCTGTGGGAATTTCTGACCTTTACATGAAGGTATGGGTCCTTTGTGACCAGAAAACAAGGCAGTCCCCTATTTGCAGAAGGGGAATCACAGCTTGTAGGGATACCAGTATACAGACTGAGATCCCTGACATCCAACACAGGACACATATTCCCGGTCCATTTTCGGACTAGGAAGTATCTGAAATAGAATCCTTTGTTTCACTCCTGAGTAGGAACAGGTTTTATAGCACAGTTTTGGAATAAAGACTTCAGAAGTGACAAATGGCTTGAAGGATAAAAGAAAGAAAGTGGAGGATGATCCGGAGGGATTTGCAATATCTCTGTAAATGCCACCTTGCAACTGTCTCCAGAACCCACTCATCCATAGTAACTTCCCACCATTGTTACAGATGCAGAGAGATCCTGTCCCCCACACCCACCCCTGGAGGAAACAGCTGAGGTAGGGGGAGAGATGGTAGGGAGTCAGATGGAACTGGTGGCGGCAGAGCCACCAGAACTGATTTCTTTGGATGCTTTTGTATGGGCACCAGGGGGGATGGACCCAGAAGGGGGCTACCTCCTTTACCATGACTTTGCTGATGGTAGGCATGGCCATCTCAGGCAGTAGCCTGACAAAAGGAAACCTGATTATGATCCCTAGCAAGAGTGGGATACAGGGACTTTACAGACCTTAGAGTCATTTTTGAAGTTTGGAGGCCATGTAGGACCTCTTCAACATCATAGCCAAAATGTTCTCTCCCTTTAAAAAGAACATTCAAAACTGCCTGTTGCACATCACTGGCAAAGTCAGAAGCTCTAAGCCAAGAATATCTCCTCATGAAAATGCCAGAAGCAGCAGCCCCAGCAGAAGCATCAGAGACAACATATGCTGAGCATAGAATTTTTGCCAACCTCAGCACCAGCAATGTTTTAAGCAGGTCATTCTTGGCAGAGCCATCAGGCAATGCCTGAGCAGCAGTACGAGTTGCTTTCCACATGCTGTTCTGATATTTGATCATCTGGCCTGGTAGTTTGCAATCCTAAGGCCCAGTGATGCAGAGGCATAAGTACGTTTGCCCATCACACCCAGCCTCCTAGAACCCTTATCAGGAGGCAAAATAATCATGTCTAGGGGCTATCATGAGCAGCCATGATGACCAGAGTCAGTTTCTGGCTGGTTAGTATAGTAAGGTTTAGTAGATGGTGCAGGATACTGCTCATCATTCTTTCTAGGAACTGCAGGCAGTGAGTTTGGTCTGTACCATGCATCAAAGGTAGCTTCCTCTAATTCAGGATACATACCGTAGGGGGAATTATAATAGAGGGAATGCAGGGCACCTCCAAAATTCATGAGATTCTGTTTTATGGAATCTTCCTCTTCCACAGCAAAGCCCATGGCAGACTATATTTGCTGCATCATGGCTTGGAAAGATGGGTCCTCAGGAGATCATCTCAGGGTATAAACCACCGAATCTTCACTACTTGATGAGAGGGTAGAACTAGAGTGAGGGCCAGAAATTCTTCTCCCTCATATTCTTCCTACAAATCCACCTCTAAATCCATTAGGCCAGGATTATATTTCACTTTGTCATCAGGATGATGGACGATAGGAGCCAAAGAATGGACCAGTGATGCTGATGACTGAGAGGCAGGAATTTGTGCCATGCTACTGGAACCCATCACTGGAGGTTGAAGTAGCAGAAGGCCCCCATCGATGGAATAATTACCTGCACTGGTAATCCTGGCAGAATTCATCAAATCATTTTTGAAAATGATGACAGCACAGCCTGAGCGAGTTAATGGCACCTTGTAAAGGAGCCGTGACTACCTGCATCAATGAATCATGGCCTAGTGATGATGGCATCATACCATCCATAGTAGGTACGGCACCACCTAAGCCAAGTCCCAACCTTTGTATCTTAACAATGGATGGAGAGGGGGTCTGTAGTCAATGCCACCAGCGTAGGTGTTGAGGAGATACCTCTTCTCAATGGCGACTGGCACCTCGCTGGTGAAGCAGGCTTGTCCTTATCTCTGTGTCCATGCTTATGGCTGGATGACAAGGAGGCTCACGATGATGATGGCCATTCCTTGTCTCGATCTTTAGACTATGATGACCACTGTTCAGCCAATGGTGAGGGAGACACAGATTTTGAACCCTGTTCCTTCTTCATGGTTTTCAATGTCTTGAGTAGCTGGGCATTTTCTAGAGCTTTCTTACAGCATCACCATGTGGCCTGGTGGAAACTCTCACAAGTCTGGCAGTTTAGCCTAGAGGTTAAAGTAATGAGCTGTGAACAAACTTGGTACATCCAACAGACCAGACCTGGGTTTGATTCTCACAACCTCCACTTGCATACTGTGTGACTCTGAGCAAGTCACTTAACCGCCCAGTGCTTCCAGGTAGCCCCTGAAAACAGGCACTTGTGCCTAGTGGGCCTTACCCGGTTACCAAAGACATAAAACAAGTCCTCACACTGTGAGACAGACCCTGATAGTACACACAAACTGCATGTGTGTCTTCTCTGTAACTTTTATCTCTGCACTTACAATACCAAAATAAATGCTCTTTTGGCTTTGGAGGTATAAAGAGACAACAACGTAAAACACTAAGTAAAGTAAAATCATAAACAGCAAAGGCTAGGTTGATGGTGTTTCCTTCAGCAGGTCCAAGGAGGATGATCAATGGCAGGAAAATAACTCAGCAGTGATGGGGCTGCCAACGTTTTGTATACATATAGATGCTGCTTGTCACCGGGGGAGGGGTTGGCAAAGGTTTCTGGGTAGTCCTGACACTGATGGCTTATAGTTCCACAGATGTGGCCTAATGGAGGAGATATCTTCTACATTTGTTGTCTGGGCCCAGCCCATGACATGAAAAATTGTAACATATGCCAGGATTTCAACCAGGCTACATGGAGACACATTCTTAAAGCATTAGAGCATTTTGTGGAAAAGAGTGACAAATCAACAGTGAAGTCCGCTAGGTTGCCAGGTCTGCCAATGCCAGCTACACAAAAAACACCAGCAGAAGATAAAAGGTTGAAATTAACATGTGGGTGGCCCTGTCACACACAAACATCCTGCAAAGTCCTGCCACTGATGGCTTACAATGGCTCTATGGAGAGACCCTTGAAAAAGATGGCAACATTTCAGTAAGTGCATCAGTTTGGCCAATGCAATGTCTGTAGGGCCAGCAGATTGTCTTAGTCACATGCCCTGCTGGCTAGTGGCTTCTAAATTTAATTCTGACTTCCACTAATGCCACTCCCAAACCACCCACGGGGTATTCAAAGGTTGGGGTAGTAGTTTCCTTCTGCAGAGCTCTTGAGAGAAGCAGAGCCCAGATTTTCAAAAGTAGAAAAATTGTGCATGTTTGGAAACTGTGACGCAAGGAAGGGTTTCCTTGTGCAAAGAATAGCAACATATTTACCATAACAGTAGATCTTTGAGAGAATCTCTTTCATCAGGCCACACCTTTGGAACTTGCAGCCACCAAGCTCTAGGACCACATGGAAACTTTTGCAAGCAGTCTGCCAGGGGCTGCCCATGACAATGTCAGACATCGGCGGCCCTTCCTCTCCTCAGTTCCCCGATGGAGATCTGCTAGGAAACAAGGAGAGACCCCAGCCCTCCACATACCAGGTGAGACAGATGGCTGGAAAACATAGCAATGGAGACAGCAGCACAAGAATCCCTTGTTGCAACTCCTAAGTGGGAAGGAGGGTGGGATGGCATGGCCTGATGAAAGGGATTTTCTCAAAGAGCCACTGTTACGGTATGGAACTGCTATATCTTCTTTGAGGACATCTCCTGCTTCAGGCCACACCTTTGGAACAAGTACCAAGCAGTACCAAAAGCTAGCAGTCTGGGTGGCTGGAGTCAATAGGCTTATGAAAGTAGAAACATAGATACCTGATGGCAGAAAAGGATCCCATTGGCCCATCCAGTCTGCCCTTATCCCATCCCTCATATGTACCCTAGACCTACCTCATTGTACTCCCCTGAGCTCCCCCTCCTCTGGAGACTTCAGTCCCTTCTTATTTTTCAGGTTTATCCCCTTCCCTCTTCTGGTTAATCCCATGTAATTATTCCATGACCTCATAAACTCCCCTACCATTTTGGCCCCCACCACTTTGTCTGGAAGGCTGCTCCAGGGGGCCACCGCCCTCTCTGTGAAGTAGTGCCCTCTCCCATTACCTCTGAACTTTCCTCCTTCCAACTTCAAGCTGTGCCGTCTAGTTTTCAGACTTTCTTTCCTTCTAAAGATACTCCCTTCCCTCACTTCATTTATCCCTTTCAAATATTTAAATGTCTTGATCATATCCTCCCTCTCCCTCCTAATTTCCAGTGGATACAGATCAAGCTCCTCCATTGTCTCTAGGGCCTCTTATGCATGCCATGTACCATTTTGGTTGCCCTCCCCTGGACTATCTCCACCCTATCTATATCTTTACATAGGTACAAAGTAGGTCTTGTAGTACTAAGCCAAAGTCAGCCCATCTACACGAGACAATGTCCAGACTGCAGTGTTTAGTGAAGGTGTGGACAGTACTCCATGTAGCAGCTTCACAGAAGTTTGCAGCAGAAACATTCCCAAAACAAGCAACAGAGGTGACCATGTCTCTGGTGGAATGACTACGAATGACACCAGGAAGTTCCTTACCGTACTTCCTGCAGCAAAAGAAACCACAGTTTGTTAGCCATTTGGACAAACACTGTTTAGAAAGTAGGGCACTCTCTTTCCCAGGGGGCAAACAAACCAAAAAGCTGCAAAGACTTTCTGCAGTCTTTGGTACAATGCATATAGTTCCTGAGTAGTCCATGTATATCTAGAGTATGAAGCAGTGCTTTCCCTGGATTGGCATGCTCTGGATAATAAACTGGCAAGTGGATGGTTTCATTTAAAGCAAACTCAGACACCATCTTTGATAGAAACAAATCCCATTTACTGTAAAAGGTGTCACATTTACCAGATGAAATTAAAGTTAACTGATCAAAAAAGGCAAAACGCAAAGAGCGGTCTACCATTGGAGTATCAAAGGAGGAGGGGGCATTTCCACGATCAGACACCCTGTCTTTGTAGAAAATCAAATAAGGAGGCTCACATGTTAGAGCCCGCAGCACTGAAATCCTTCGAGCAGAAGTGATTGCAACTAAAAATAATGCTTTCCAAGAAAGAGAGCATAAACCACAAATTATGGTTGGCTCAAAAGGAGCCAAAGTCAACTTCTCCAAAACAAAATTCAAGTCCCAAGCCAGGACTGGACTATGGATGGGAAGCTTTATGTGCAAAATGCCTCTTAAAAAAGCATGGGATACCTCCAGCTGAGTAACTGTACAGCCATCAGCAGACACATGGAAAGCTCATATGGCGGCCAGGGGTACTTTGAGCGACAAATGCTGCAGGCCTGAAACCAATAAGGAAAGCAGATATTCTAGAACCTGACTGGCTGAGCAGGTAAACAGATCCAGGTTATGTGTCATGACCAAACAAGCAAACCACTTCCACTTCGTAAAGTAAATGGTGCTGGTGGACAGTTTTCTAGCAGCCATCAGAACATAGGCCAATTTCTTGGAAACTTCAAAGTGAGCTATGGCTATGTCTTCTGGAGCCATGCAAACAGATGGAAAGACTTCAGGTCTAGAGGGACCAGGGCCCAATTTTGGAGTCAGCAATTCCAGCCGGGTTCTCGGTGATACATCCCCTGAGGTCGGATCATAGGGGCGGAGGTGTGGCCATTGGTTTTAGATCAGAATTGAGCCTTGTGGATGTGCCAGTTGGGGAGACTCGATCCTTCGAATGTATCATGGGTGCACGTGTGGGGAGCAGGATTCTACTCATCTACTGTCCACCTGGGGGTGAGAAGAAATTCCTGCAGGAAGTCGCGGACTTCATCATCGACATGGTGTTGGAGTCCCCCAGATGGATGGTTCTGGGGGATTTCAATGATGGACTCTCACAGTTTGGCCAAGACTTCCTCCAGCTAATGAATTTGCTGGGCTTCACACAGGTGGTTACCTCTGCAACCCATAGTCATGGTCATTCCTTGGACCTAGTCTTCCTTCTGGGCATGGAGACCTCTGATTTGGTGGTGGAGCCAGTCAATTGGTCAGACCATCACACCATAAGGTTAAATTTCCAGGCCCACCCATATAGACCTACCCCTACAGAGATGGTCCATTACTACCCTTTAAGGGGTTTGTCCCCTGATGGCCTGCTGGCGGTACTGGACTTATCGGGGCTTCCAAGGAATAGCGGTGATCCAGATGCCCTAGTCCAGGGTTATAATGATGCTGTAACTGGGGCACTGGATTGTCTCACTCCTGTCTGTGTTTATCCCCTTACCCAATGCCCTCAGTCCCCTTGGTTTGAAGGAACCTTGAGGGAGCTGAGGAGAGTAGGACAAAGGCTGGATCATTGCTGGTGAAAATCGGGCCTGGATGATGACAGACTTAGATTGTTGGCCCATTACTAGGACTATCAATCGGCTATCTCCCATAAGAAGGCAGAGTTCCTGTCCAGGGAGACTGCTGCAGCACAAAATCGACTCACCCAGCTCTTCCGGACTGTAGACAGACTGTGCAGTCCAGCCAGTCTGCAGTCTCAGATTGCATTGTCGCAAGAGAAATGCAAAAAGTTCACTCATTTTTTGCCAATAAGGTTGCCGACATCAGGTCCAAGATCCGTGCAGTGTGCTCCAGTGGGGCTGACAGTGATCGGTGGGAGGTGGCAGCCCCTTAGTCTGCCTGGTCTGACTTTGGCCGGCTGGCGACTGGGGATGTCGTGAGGATTATCCAGTCTTTGCGGCCAATCTAATGTAGTTTGGACCCAGGCCAAACACGCCTCCTCATGGGGTGCGTTGAGACCATTGGCCTGGTCCTTGCTGAGATAGTCTGGTGTTCATTAGATTCTGGGCTGTTTCTGGACACCCTGAAGCAAGCGGTAGTGATACCCCTTCTTAAGAAACAATCTCTCAACCCAGCCTGTCTTGCCAACTACAGACCTATCTCTAACCTTCCCTTTGTGGGTAAAGGTTATTGAGAAGGTGGCCACGCTGCAGCTGGAGGATCACTTGTCCATCCATGACATCTATGATCCTCTCCAGTCTGGATTTCGAAAACAGCACAGTACTGAGACAACCCTTGTTCGGGTCCTCAATGATCTCCTAACAGCAAGAGATCAGAGGAGCCGTTCCATCTTGGCTCTTCTTGATCTCTCAGTGGCATTTGACACTGTGGACCATGGAGTGTTAGTCCAGTGCCTGTGGCTAACCTGTGAACTGTCTGGTACAGTTCTCAGATGGTTCCACTCTTTCCTCACTGGCAGGTCTCAGAGAGTTGTCTCCAGGGTTTACTCCTTTGACAAGGTCTTCCTGCCATGTGGAGTCCTGCAGGGCTCTTTGCTGTCTCTCATGTTGTTTGCAGTGTACACGTTGCCATTGGGAGACACTGTAAGGTGGTATGGGCTGAGTTTCACTGTTACGCAGATGATACTCAGCTCTACCTGTTCTTTGTGCCCGATCAGGTGGGCGCTATCTCGAACTTTAACAACTGCCTCTCCGAGATCAAGGACTGGATGAGAGCCAGCTAGCTGAGGTTGAACCCCGATAAGACTGAGGTTCTAGTGGTGGATCCGTTGGGTAGAGGGGCCATCAGAGGGGCGAGCTTCTGGGCTTTGGCTCAGTGGTCACCAGCTGATGACCTCTTAGTGGTTGCAAGATCTGGGTGTGATTCTTGATGATGGATTGATGCTTAAACATCAGGTATCGTCCGTTGTCAAGACTGCATTTTACCATCTAAGGAGTATAGCCCGGATCAAGCACCTAGTTCTGCCCGCTGACCTGCCAGTTTTGGTTCACACCTTTGTAACCTTGCGCCTTGATTACTGTAATGCCCTGTACCTAGGGCTTCTGAAGGTTGCTATCCGCTGCTTGCAGCTGGTGCAGAATGCGGCAGCTAGGCTGTTGACTGGGCTGCCTCATAGTTGCCATGTCATGCCGGTGCTGTGTGGTCTGCACTGGCTGCCTATTCAGTGGCGGGTCACTTTTAAGGTCGGTTTACAGACCTACAAAGCCCTACACGGACAGGGACCAAGTTATCTGCAAGATCTTCTTCATCTCTACTGCCCATCCCAGCTGCTTCGCTCCACCGATGAGGGATTGCTAGAGATTTCCAGGGTCCGTTTAAAGTCATCCGGTTCCCGAGCATTTGAATTTGCGGCCCCATCCCTGAAGAACTCTCTACCTCATTGGATACAGCAGTGTCTGATGGTAGAGAGCTTCAAATCTGCCCTGAAAACTTATTTATTTACTTTGGCATCTTCTGATTTTATATAAGTTGCTGCAGTTGTTTTTTATATGAATTTGTTTTATTGCTTATGTACTAGTGTTATGGTCCTTTAGGAATAATGCCATTTTATAAATAAAGTTCTGATTGACTGATTGATTGAGGGTCCCTTGTTCCTGTGACAGTAGACCCTTGCATAGAAGCAGAGGTATTGGGTGTTCCATACCTGTTGCTGCAGTGGAGGGAACCAGATCTCTCAAGACTATAGGCAAGTAATGAACATCAGAGTGGACCCCTCCATTTGCAACTTGAGTTGTACCTTCTGAATTAGAAGGAAGGAAGGGATGACATACAGGAACCTCCTTTTCCAAAAGAGGGACAATGTCTCACCGGAAAACTCCAAGCCCTGAAGCGAGCAAGCAGAAACGCCACAGTTTTGCATTGTTGGGGGCACAAAAAGATCCAACTCTGGACACCCCATTTTTTGAACAGGTTGTCTGCCACTGAGGTTAACAGTCCCCACTTGTGCATCTTGGACTGGGACCAGCTTAGCTTCTTTGCGTAGATGTTTTGGACACCTGAAACATGGAGTGCTGATCATTCTAGGCCATGTTCCAGAGGCCAATACCAAACTCTCATTGCTTCACTGCACAGTGGATAGGAATGAGTCCACCCTTGTTTGTTTATGTAGTGCATCACACTGACTTTGTCCATCTGTATTAACAGAGGACCTGGGGACAAGTGGTTCTGTAAGGCATGGAGTCCATACGGAATGGCCCGCATTTTCAGAACACTGAAGTGTTTTTCACAGGGGTCCAGATGCCCTGAATCTGGCACGGACCCATGTGGGCCCCCCATCCCAACCCTGAATCATCCAGGAGGTAGAAGACTTGGTCTGCTGGCCAAGGCACCTAGCTTCGCCTGAGCTCTTTCCTTCTAAGACTGCTTGAAAGGCAGAGTAGAGACACTTACCAGAGCAAGGGAAAAGGATTAAGACTTAGTTTGGCTAAGCAGATTTACTGTGTGGTGGTGTTTTTATTTTTTACTCACAGGGATTGCTACTGTTTGTTGCTAACATTTCATTGCTTTATTTTTTTCTCTGATTCAAATTGTTGTTGCTGGTATACCTTCTTCTGCATTATTACAAGGTGTGCCTACAGGTGTGTGCATAACAGATTACTGCTGTAATCTTCTGATTCAAATTGTCTTTTGCAAGGTATATCTTCTGTTACTGCTTTATTTTTCTCTGGAGCAAAGTGTTTCTTACAGGGTATATCTTCTCTGAAATTATTACAGGTGGTGCTTTACAGGTTTTACAGTTTTATCTAACATTAGGATAAGCTTTCAGGGTTACTGCATTTGTTGTTGACTGATTGTTTCTGCTCTTACCTCCTTGTTCTTTCGTCCGTGGTTCTTCTTTTTAGGCAGGGGAAGGGCCCAGCCAACCACCCCACGCTACACTCCTTTTATAGGGTACCACAGTTGTGACATTTCCTGTGGCAGAGCAGGAAGGGGCGGATCAGTGGGGCCTCCACAAGGTGATCTCATTTACAGGGGCACTAGTAATTTAACTTGTTATAACAAGTTAAACAAAGTACAATTTAACCATTACTTGTATTTTTTTTCCTTTTTTTTTCCTTCCAATTACTCTGACTAGGTTACAAACCCAGCAACTTATTTGGAATGGATTTCATTAACTGCAGGTACTGTGGAACAATTTTCAGAAGGACAGTCTTACAGGATTCAGGACACTGTCCTACATGCTGGGCCTTTGGAGATCTTAGGGCTCAGCTCCAGGCAGCATGGGCAGAGATTGCACGCCTCAAATTTCATATTGAAGAGGAAATACATTATAAGAACCACCCGCCATTTCCCCAGCATCCAACAGAAAAACCTTGACCGAGAGGGCAGTTGGTCCAGGAGGTTGGCAGGTGGTTAGAGGAGCAAATCAGGTGCCCCATCACTCTCTGCTCTCCAACACATTACCTCCAAAAACCATATAAACACCATTAAACAGGTATCTGCCTCTATCTCTGAAATCAAATAAAGAGGCAGAAGACACTGCAGAGCAGGACACTGTGGCACAGGAGCTAGCACAACAAAACTCACCCAAATCAGGAACCAAAACTAAACAAGCACAAAGGAAATCCAAAAAACTTCTGATCATAGGAGACTCCATGATTCGGGGAGTTGATACCCATCTCCAGCCAAGGGTGATGGTCAGATGTCTCCCAGGTACATTAGCATGGAGAGACACTGACCGCATTGCTAAAATTGTTCACAAAGCAGGAGAAAACATTGATGTCCTAGTACACATAGGGACTAATGATCTTGACAGCCGGTCAGTTGTGGAGACCAAGGAACACCTGACTAGGCTGGGTGACAAACTATCATCTATTTGTCCAGCATCTCCTTCTCTGAGATCCTGCCAGTCTGGGAGAGGGGAGCAGATGGACGGAAGGTCAGAGAAGGGGAGATAGGGAGCTAAACACGTGGGCTCAAGGACTGGTGCCAGGAAAAGGATACAGATTTGTAGGAACTGGCAACAGTTCTGGGAGCGAAAGTTCTTTACATTTGATGGACTGCATCTGACTAAAGAGGAGTCAGTGCATTGGGGCAGAAGTTTGACGTCTTTGCAGAATATTTAAACTAGCAAATGGGAGAAGGGTGCACCCCATACTCGAATGGGAAGAACACCTCTCCCTCAGCTAGTGGTCAAACAGGAATTCAGCGTGTTTGCTGTTCATTTGCATCACCAGGTAAGAAAAAGGTTTGTCTCCATACAATGCACAGGGGTAATGCCAAACTTCACCCAACAACTAACACACCAAAATCTGGCTAATGGAAAATCATGTACACAATGCTCACAGCCTGGGAAATAAGATCCCAGACCTGCAGGCAATAATGTCAGAGGCTAAACTGGACATAGTAGCAATTAGTGAGACGTGGTTTACCAGTAATCACACTTGGGAGACTTCAGTACCTGGCTATGTATTGTTCAGAAGAGACTGAGGTGCAAAAAGGGGGGGAGGAGTGGCCCTGTATGTTAATGAAAATATCAAAGCTACAGAAATTCAGAATACACATAAGGAGCCAGAAGAACTGTGGGTCACCCTGGAAACAGGAAATGGGACAGCCATAAGAACTGGTGTTGTCTACAGGCCCCCAGACCAGAGGGAGGACACAGACACATTACTGTTAGAAGATATACAAAACATGACAGCTAAAGGGGAGGTTCTGATTATGGGAGACTTCAACATGCCAGATACAGATTGGTCAATACCGGCAGGAACATCTGCCAGAACTAGACTCATAGTGGATTCCCTGCAGGGGAAGGGCCTCAAACAACTGGTACAGCAACCCACAAGAGACAGGGCTATCCTAGATCTAGTACTGACTAACAAAGAAGGGATCACAAATCTCCAGGTAGAAGGTCACCGGGGCCAGTGACCATCACATGGTATGGTTCAATTTGCTACTACATCTAAATCATCCCATTCCAAGGCAAAAATATGGGACTTCAGAGGAGCTGACTTTGATAAGATGGCCAACAGAGTTAAGCTAGCCTGGCAAAAGAAACACAGGTGAGGGGGCACAGGCAGAGTGGGCAAGCATTAATGATGCAATACTTGAAGCAACATCCCATTGTGTTAGACAGAAAAGGAAGTGCAAAGAAGAAGGAAACCACTTTGGTTCTCAATACAGTAGCAGAAAAGGTCAGAGCCAAAAGGCTGGCTTCAGGAAATATAAGGAACACAGCGGATGAAGATAGGAGGCATACCAAACTGCCCTAAGGGAAGCAGGTAAGGCAGTAAGGCAGGCAAAGTCCCAAACTGAGGAAACACTAGCACAAACAGTAAAAGAAGGTGACAAGACTTTCTATAGATACATTAGTGAAAGGAGAAAGTCCAGAGGGGGTATTGCTAAGCTTAATGGAGAAAAGGGAGCATGTGAGGAAGAGGACCCTGTAAAGGCATCGATCCTAAATAGATACTTTGCTCAGTATTTACTGAAGAGAAGGTAGGGCAGGGCCACAGCTCAGCATCACGGACACGGGGGAGGGAGGTGAGCACTACTCCCTTCAAAAAGAAAGGTCCTACAAGAGCTTGCTAAGCTCAGGTGGATAAGGCAATGGGACCTGATGGCATACATCCCAGGGGACTTAAGGAGCTAAAGGAGGAACTAGCAGAGCCATTAGCAGAATTGTTTAGTGAGTCTCTGAGCACAGGAGAGGTCCCAGAAGACTGGAGAAGGGCTCATGTGATCCCGCTCCACAAAGTGGTAGCAGGGAGGAAGCCTGGGAACTACAGACCAGTCAAGTCTTACCTCAGTAGTGGGCAGATTATGGAGGCTCCTTAAGGAAAGGATAGTGCAATACCTGGAATCCATAGGGCACAGGATCCAAGACAGCATGGGTTTACAAAGGAAGGTCCTGTCAAACTAATCTCGTAGATTTCTTTGACTGGGTAACCAGAGTGGTGGACAAGGGGAGCAGTTGATGTCGCCTACCTTGACTTCAGCAAAGCTTTTGACACTGTTCCACATAGAAGATTGATAAATAAGCTGGGTAGGCTCGGTGGGTCAGAAGTTGGTCAACTGGGTGGCAAACTGGTTGACAGGCAGAAAACAGAGAGTGGTGGTAATGGTATACAGTCGGAAGAGATGCAAGTCACAAGTGGGTACCCCAGGATCAGTCCTGGGGCCAGTCCTCTTCAACATTCTATTAGTGACCTTGCAGATGGACTAGAGGGTAAGGCTTGTCTGTTTGCAGATGACACCAAGATCTGCAACAGAGTAGATGATCCAGATGGGGTGGGCAGAATGAGAAGAGATCTGGATAAACTAGCAGAATGGTCAGAAGAGTGGCATCTGGGATTTAATGCAAAGAAGTGCAAAATCATGCACATAGGGAAGAGAAACCCTGAAGCTACCTATAGGCTGGGAGGGAGTTAGCAGTCACAAAGGAAGAAAGAGACTTGGGCATCATCATCACTGATGACCTAAAATCATCAAGCAGACCTCTAAAGCAGTAGGTAAGGCTAGGGGGTGTTAGGTGTATTAGTAGGGGTATCACAAGTCGTAAGAGGGAGGTAATAACCTCTGTACAAGACACTGGTTAGGCCCCATCTGGAGTACTGGGCAGGTATTGGAGGCCACACCTTCACAAGGACATTAACCAAATTGAGGCAGTCCAGAGAAGGGCAACCAAAATGGTGTAGGGACTGCATCAGAAGACATATGAGGACAGATTAACGGAGCTCAATATGTATATCCTTGAGCAGAGGAGGGAGAGAGGTGATATGATCGAGGCATTCAAACACCTTAAGGGCATAAACAAGGTGAAAGAGTCTAACATGTTTAAATATAAGAAAAATAGCAGGACAAGAGGACACAGCATGAGATTAGAGGGAGGCCGATTAAGGGGGAATGTGAGGAAATTCTTTTTCACAGAAAGGGTGGTGGATGCATGGAATGGCTTACCACAAGAAGTGGTGGTATGAATACAGTGCAGGGCTTCAAACAGGCATGGGATAGGCATAAGGGAGCAATACAAATGACTATGAATAGATAGGTCACTGACAGAGCAAAGGCCGATGGCACATTTATAAGGTAGAAAAAGAAATGGGCAGACTGGATGGGCCTTGCGGTCCTTATCTGCCGTCAACTTCTATGTTTCTATGTTTCTATCCACGGCAAGGATCTGAAGAGAGGAGAAGATCAGGAACAGAACTCCCTTGAGCAGGTTACTACATTCCATCCATTGTTTGAGCACTCTGCACACAGGGAATGTGACTACCACAGTTTGTTCTAGATCATCTGTGAGCTGATCCCACTGAACTATTAGAGTCCACTGGGGAATCAGCTTGAGCAGCCTGGCCAGTGGTACTGTGACAATGGCTACACCCATAAGTCCCAGAAAGCATAAGAACATCCTTGCTGAGACCTAACAGCTGTCGTACGCTAACTGTACTTCAGTAATCTGGTGGTCGGCCCTGTCCAGAATGAGGAAAGCTGAGCCCTGGGCCATGTCCAGTACTGCCCCTACATACTGCGGTCACTAGCAAGGTGTCAACACTGATTTTGGTATGTTGACCGTCACCCCCAAAGCATTGAACAGCTGTCAAGTTTGAGCTAAAGTCCTCAACAGCTGGTCCTTGGAGTGGGCCTTTAATAGTCAATTGTCCAGGTAAGGGAAAACATACAGGCCTTCTCTGTGAAGGGCTGCTGCCACTACTGATAGGCATTTGATAAAGACCCATGGTACAGAAGACAAGTCAAAGGCCAATACTCTGAATTGGTAATGTTCCCCTTGAAAGAAGAACTTCAGGTATTTTTTGTTAGGTTTCTGGTTCTTGATGTGGTGGTATGCATCCTTTATATCTAGGGAGCATATCCAATCCCCTTTTTGCAGTAACGGAAGGAGAACCCTGCAAAGCGACTTTTCTGAACTTCTTGTATTCTACGAAGAAGTTTAGATTATTTAGATCCAGAATCAGCTTCAGATCTCCTGTCCACTTTGGAACAAGGAAATAATGGGAGTAAAATCCTCTAGTACTGTTTTCTAGAGGGGCAGGTTCTATGGCCTGTTTTTGCAGCAGAGTCATAACTTCCTCCCTCAATGGGGCAGGTGCCCTGCAGGGTATGTGGATACAACTGGATCTGATCTGGAGGGGTGTCCGGAAGTTCCAGAACATGACCCTTTTCTATGATTTCCAGAACTCATGCATCTGTTGTCACCTTCCTCCAGTGGGCTAAATGGAGGGAGAGATGACCCCTTACAACCAACCCTGGAAGTAAAGGTGGTTGGTGAGGTGCACAAGGAGTCAGATTGAGCTGGTGAGGGTGGCCCCACTAGCTCCACCACCTATAACTGCTTTTGAGGGGGTACCTGGGGTGGTGCTGGGGACTGGCAAGGCCCATGCTCCCCTGACACCAGCTGGGCAAAACCACCCTTGCTTCTAGCCTAGGGCTGGGTATGACAGAGAGAGTGCTGAGATTTCAAAGTCTTGCCTGAGGCTTGGAGATCTTTGAGAATCTCCTGTGCCTCATGACCAAACAACTTTTGCCCTCTGAATGGGGCATTAAGAATTGTTTGTTGCACTTCTGTGGCAAAGTCTGCTACTCTGAGCCAAGAATATCCCCTGAGACAGATGCCAGAGGCTGCAGCCCTGGCAAAAGCATCAGAAACATCACAAGCTGTGAGGAGCAAATGCTTGTGCACATTAGCCCCAGCTATGAGAGCTTTCAGCAGCTCCTATTTTGGGGTGTCCTCAGGGAAGGCCTGTGCAATAGACTTAGCCTTCCTCCAGAGGTTGTTATACTTCATCATGTGGGCCTGGTAGTTAGCAATACGAAAGCCCAATAATGCAGAGGCATAAGTCCTCTTACCAATTACATCCAACCTCCTAGATTCCTTGTCAGGAAGGAGGGAGCGCATGTGTATAAGTGCCTTAGACCTGTCATGGGTAGCACTACTGACCGCGTCAGTCTCAGGCTATGTGGCACAGAAAAGTTTCCCAGAAAGCGCAAAATACATTTTATCTGCCTTCCTGGGGACAGCTTGTATGTTATGTGGTCTGTACCAAACTGCATAAGTGGCATCCTCTAAAGCTGGGAGCAGAGGAGGCACCCCTATAGCAGGAGACTCTGGCAGCTCTAGGAACTCCAGCAGGTTCTTTTTAGTGGTATCCTGCTCTTCCTAGAGCAAAGCCCATGGCAGCTTGCATTTGCTTCATCATGGTGAAAAAAGTAGGGTCTTCTGGAGGGGACCTTGATGTCTTCACCACAGAGTCCTCACTGCAGGTGGAGACTGTAGAGCTGGTGCTATTTTCATACTCACTCTCAGCACAGTCTTCTGCATCTTTCCCCTCTTGCTGCATCATTAGATCAAGCTTGCACTCATAATCTTCATCGACTAGGTGGACGGGAATGAGAGACCTCACCCGTGACGTCAGCAGCTGCATGGAAGGATTCAGTGGCAAGGGAGTACCTTCTGTCATCGAGGTGTTTTGCATAAAGGACCCCATCAGCAGGCTCCAAGAAACAGGGAGACCTGGCAGCAGGCGACATCTTATCCAAGAAAGAAGGCCGGGGCATTGGTATTGCGTTGGTTAGCAGGCGCGACTGGAGCAATCAACAAGAGAGGGTTAGTAACTATTATTGACAGCAACATACCGGCCATAGAAGGCCAAGTAGCACCAACACCTAGCCCTAACCTTGGTGTCAGGTCAATGGTCAGAAGGGGTCAGTGATGCAACAACAGTGGACAATGTCAAAGCAGAAGTCATACCTGTAGGGTGCAGGTGTGACCTGGAGTGTGCTGCAAGAGACTTCTCCTTGTCCCGGTGCTTGTGATTGTGACTTCCTGAAGTCTTCTCCCAGGATTTAGATGATCGCAATTCACCTGACGGAGCCAGTGACACAGACTTTTCTTGGGGCTGCTTCTCCATTTTCTCAAAGTTCTTTAGGCATGAAAATTTCTCCAAAGCACCCTTTCTGTGTTGCCTGGTTGCAGAATTAAACCCCCGGCAGATTTTGCAAGCTTCCATGTTGTAGTCTAGGCCAAATCAGCAGATACAAACTTTGTGGGAGTTACCGGTGTAGCTCTTTTCTCAGCACTCAAAGTACTGGAAAAGTGTAGATAGTTCCTTCGACGACATGCAGGTGATTGAAAATCACTATAAAAGTGATTACTTAGTAAATGGAAAAATAAAGTGGCAGCAACAGTGACGATGTTTCCTACAGCAGTCCAATGAGTTCCAATCGACAGTGGAAAAAGAACTGAGGAGAGGAAGGGCCATCCACGTTTATGTATGCACCGATGTCCGACGTTGTCATGGGCCACCCTCAGCAGACTGCTTGCAAAAGTTTCCATGTGGTCCTACAGCCTGGTGGCTATAAGTTCCAAACGTGTGGCCTGATGAAAGAGATATCCTCGAAGAATATCTGCAATTTTTTCTGCATGCATTCAGTTTTCCAAAAGGTTGCTCTTTTGCAACCTTTTTCACAATTTACGGCAGCTTGTGTATATTTTTTGTGCAGCTGCAGAAAAATGCTATGCTTGGTATTACCATGTGTAGCTGCAGAAAAAAGGAAAATGTTGCCCATGCACATAAAATGCTGAATATAGTAGTTCTAAAGGTGTGGGGATTTTTCCCCACACCAGGAAGATGCACACAGGGATATAATCACTGGTCCATGTCAGGCCCTTTGAAATTGGGGCTCCAGATGTTTCAGCCAGCACTTTACTAGGAGCAGGTTCAAGCATAGAGATGCCATTCTCTGAGTGGTGTGTCCCTGGATGTCAGTGTGACTCAGCTGGTATCACATCCGCCTCTGGATCAGGTCATGGGATCTCGTCCCACACCGGGATTGGACTTGTACCTAAAAACGCTGGCATCCGAATGCAGTATTAGGGAGGTGCTATGCTGCTGGGGTGTACTGTCCTTTGGATGAGATGTTAAACTGAGGTCCCTTCTACCTATCCTGGTGCTGTCCTGGTGGGTGTCCAGGTGGAAATAAAAGAACCCAGGGCACTCTTCGCAAAGAGTAGGGAGCATTCCCGGTGTCCTGGCCAACATTCCCCTTCCCATAAACCGGATCATGTGATTGTCCAGGGTGTGTGGGTGTTGATGTGCGATATGTTGTATGTGGGTGTTGATGTGCGATATGGCCGCCACTACACATTCAGTCACTTCACTACCAGTCTAGCATTGCTTGTAAAGTGCTTTGGGATACACTGTGTATGAAAAGTGCTATATAAATGTCCTCCTCCTCCTCTCTTTTCCCTTGCTGGGAAAGTCCCAGCCCTCATCCACAGTTTCGTAGTTCAGCCACACCTGCCAGCATCTCACTATCTCACTATCTGGGTTACTAGGAGGCAGTGCTATAGTCAAGACCCCAGAAATCCTGTGGCTCTGTGGTCGTCGAACTTGGGTCTTGCCATAGAACATACAAATGCCACAGAATTCACCATATGCGATGATCTTTAGTTAGAAAAATATTAGTTTTCCACAACTCTAAGCTTTTCCTCTCTTTACATGTCCTAAAACCCCTCTCCAAAAGTTTAATATATGATGTGATCAGTCAGTGACATCACACAGTATATGTTAGCCAAAGCGGGCAGTGGTATAACCATGCATACCTCCAGTACACACAGAAAAACGTCACTGTTATTTTTTTTATTTGTAGTGAAAAAAAAAAGCAATCAATGTCAGTCCACTGCAGTAATTTAACCCTTCACAGGCTCACACCTAAGAAAGAGTCACTTTTGAAGCTCACTTTGCTTTGACTTCTATTTAATTCAGGTATGAAAGGGTTAAATTGAACAAAAAACAGTACAGCCTGCTTGCACAATTAATAGAACAATGCATCAGGAGGGTGAGTAAACACAAATGAGGAAGGAAACCACTTTGGTTTATAAAAGAGATGGAAAGAGCAGTCAGGGAAAAAAAGAAAGCATTCAGGACCCACAAATCTCCACAGGGGATGGTGGAAAAAGGAAGCTTACAAGGAGAAACTAAAGGATACGGGGAAAATAGTCAGGAAGGTTAAGGCGGACACAGAGGAGAAAATAGCAAGGGAGGCCAAAAGGGGGGGGACAATACATTTTTCCTGATATAAGTGAGAGGAGGAAAAGCAGGCAGGGGATCATGAGACTCGGAGGGAAGGGGGAGCTCTGATAGAAAGGGATGAGGAAAAAGCGAATCCACTGAATGAATACTTCACCTCACTCTTCACGGCTAAGGAAGAACAAAGGGGCCAGAGCTAAGAGGCAGGGGAAAAGTGGGCAGGGAGATGGACACATGCCCCTTTTCAGAGGGTAGGGTACTACAGGAATTAGGAAAATTGCGGATGGACAAGGCAATGGGCCCCGATGCAATCCATCCCGAGGTGCTCAAGGAGTTGAGAGAGGAACTTGCGGCACCACTCACAAAGTTCTTTAATCTGTCCCTAGACAAGGGGAGCATCCTGGGGGATTGGAAGAGGGCTAATGTGGTGCCATTGCACAAAGTGGGAGGGAAGGAAGAGCCGGGCAACTATTGTCTGGTCAGCCTGATCTCTGTGGTGGGTAAGCTGATGGAAGCACTTATAAAGGAAAGGCTGGTACAATACCTGGAGGAGGAAGGGCTCATTGATAACAACAGCATGGTTCACAGGTGGAAGGTCATGTCAGACCAACCTGGCTTGAATTCTTTGGTGGAGTGATGGAGATATGTGATCAGGAAGGGGTGGTAGACATGGTCAATCTGGACTTCAGAAAGGCCTTCGATACCATCCCTAACAGGAGACTAATAAGCAAGTTAGGCAGCTTAGGGGTAGGGAGCAAACTAACAAACTGGGTGGAGAACTGGCCGGTAAATAGAACTCAGAGGGTGGTGGTTAATGGAGTGCACTCCAAGGAAGGGGCTGGGGGTGATGAGTGGGGTTCCCCAGGGGTCAGTGTTGGGTCCCGCACTGTTGAACATAAACACTGGGGACATTTCAGAGGGCCTGAATGGGAAGGTGTGTCTATTTGCAGACAATACAAAGATCTGCAACAGGGTAGACACACTGGGAGGGGGTGGAAAGAATGAAGGAGGATCTGTCCAGGCTGGAGGAGTGGTCAGAGAAGTGGTAACTACAATTAAACACACAAAAATTTTAAATTACGCACATAGGGTGTTAAGAACCCAAAGGCAAAATACTGGCTGGGAGGGGAGGAACTTGAGGTAACAGAGCAGGAAAGGGACTTGGGGATCATCATTTTGGATAGCCAGAAGGTTGGGAACCAATGCAACAAGGTGGTGGGGAGGGCAAGCAGAATGTTAGCATGTATAGGAAGGGGCATCATAAGTAGGAGGAAGACTATGGTCAGACCACATCTGAAACAGAAGGTTCAGTTCCGGAGGCCACACTTACAGTGTGACAGAGACAGCTGCTGGAGATGCTCCAGAGAAGGACAACCAAGATGGTTCAAGGGCTACACAGGAGGTCATATGTAGAATGACTGGAGGAACTAAACTTACACACTGGAGACAAGAAGGGAGAGGGGAGTTATGGTAGAGACCTTCAAATATCTGAAGGGAATAAACAAGGTGAGGGAAGGAAGCATATTCAGGATGAGTGAAAACAAATCAACTATGGGACACGCATTCAAAATGGAGGGGCAAATTTAGAGGGAATATGAGGGGGCAGTTCTTCACTGAGAGAGTGGTGGGTACTTGGAACAGGCTGCCAGAATGGGTGGTGGGGGTAGCTTCGGTGAGCAAATTCAAGAGAAATTGGGACAAATACATGGGGCTAAATAAAAGTAACAGTGGCATGGAATAAAGAGAGAAAGATAAACCAGACAGAGAGGGGGCAGTGGGCAGACTGGATGGGCCAAGGGGGTCATTTTTTGCTGACAGATTTCTCTGTTTCTGTGCTGTAATTAGCATGGAGTATGTTCTGTGACAGTGGTGGCTGAGCTCGACTCAGAAGAGATTTACAGCCAACCTTGAGATGAGACTATGGAGTGCTGGACCACCAGTGTGTACTACAGTTTACTGGCTGCTGTCACAAAGAGAAGCCTGCCGTTTTGTCGCATCCAGTCCATACTCTCGAGTTACTGAGCTTCCTTACTGCCCACGCTGTATTCACCTGACTGGTCTTCATTACTAGACTCACCACTGGCTGGAGGGAACAAAACTACATTTGTTTGTTTTTTTCTTGCTAAATTATTAGAGAGCCAGGAAATACAAGAGCTATGGAGCAGTTGAACATATTTAGTTGGACTGACAGTATGGCCTGGAGGTTAGAGTAACAAGCTGTGAATGAACTTGGTACATCCAGCAGACCTGGGTTTGATTCTTACAGCCACCACTTGCACACTGTGTGACTCTGAGCAAGTCACTTAATCTCCCCAGTGCTGCCAGTTCTACCCTAAAAACAGGTACGTGTGCCTAGCAGGCCTTACCTGGTTGCCAAACAATAAAAAAAGTTCCTTATGGTAGTTATGTGTTTGAGAAGCAGAACAGCCAGAAGTTTTCAGGCTTACAAAAGGGAGATTGGTGTATTTTTATTTAATATTTGACTAATAACCTACTGCATATTTACTTTTTTTTTAAATTCATGTTGATAACTGAAATGTAGTTTATACTCTGTTCAAATGCTATCTATTTTACTTAGGTGAAATAATTTTGGGAGAGGGTACTTTTGTGCTTAGGTGTCAGTATTAATAATGTTCTGAGGACTGCTTTCTCCTGATACAGCTAGTTCCTGTGGGGAGTGGCATCAATGAACAGCACAAGACCACCAGTTGTTGTTTGAAATATTCGTTCTTCGTGTGACCGTCCAGGCAGGAACATAGCCAGGGTTATTGATGTATGATGTATCCATTAAGCAGTAATGGGTTGGAAGACTTTATCAACTGTATTGATCGGTCATTTCATTTTTATTGGGGTTAAACCATTGATCATGCTCATCTAAAATGGTGACCCGTGATAACAAATGACATACATACATGTATACGTACGTACAGTACATACATGTATACATACATACATGTATACATACACACAGTACATACATACAGTACATACATACAGGTATACATACACACAGTACATACATACAGTACATACATACATGTATACATACATACAGTACATACATACATATATACAAACATGCATGTATACATGTATACATACATACAGTACATACATACATGTATACATACATACAGTACATACATACATGTATACATACAGTACATACATACATGTATACATACAGTACATACATACATGTATACATACATACATACATGTATACATACATACAGTACATGCATACATACAAACATGCATGTATACATATATATACATACAGTACATACATACATGTATACATACAGTACAGTACATACATATGCATACTAACAATATTCAATAGGCATTGATTCAGCACATATTACAGTGTACAATACAATAAGTATTACTAAATCTAAATCCTATACATAGCTACAATAATTTAACACGTGTTATAGTTCACATAAAAGACAATACATATTTAATTATTTAACTATAGTACTCCATCATCATAGAGTCAACCACAACCACATTTAGATTTTGTATTAAACTTGTGTAAAAAACAATCTTTTAATACTTTTACTGAAGGGCACTTACTGTTGGACAGATGAAACTCGTGGTAATTTGTTCCAATAAGAAGGTACCGTTTGGCTAAAAAGAATGCATAAACCTTTGTGTTTTTGTTAATGTGACAACAGTGGTGGAGCCAGGTTTGGGAGCCGGCGGGGGAGGGGGGTCAGTCAGTCACGGGCTCCACGATGGGCACTAAACAGTAAATAAAGATGGTGGAGGGGCACCACTACTCACACTGGGGCAGCCAGAAAGGGCAAATGCCCCCCAGCACCCCCTTTAGCTCTGCCTCTGTGCAACAAACAGTTCTCTATAGGCAGAGTTTCTTACAGAGGCATTTACTTTCCTTTCTTGTAATTTAGCAGCCAGATTTGCAGGGGCTTTGCACAGTCCACTTTAAAAGGCCAAAACAAATTTATGTAGATGGCATCTTTCTGCAAGAAGCAACCAACCTAATTGTTTATACATGCTACAATGGTGGGTTTCCTATGGGCATTTCAGGATAAGCCTTGCCAATCGGTTATACAGTATGTCTAATTTTAATAACTGTCCCTTGTTTGAGTAGTCATATAAAACATCACTATACTCAAACAAGGAACAAAGTTGAGTTTCCACTATTTTTTGTATGGTATGACTACCCAGACAGTTTTGGTTATGGTATAGAAGCCTCACTCTCTTGCCAATTTGGGTTACTCATTTTTCAATAAGCACATTGCCAGTGCCCGAGGAGTCCAGCCAGTATCCCAGGTACTTATAACAGTCTATCTGATTCATTTAGCCATGGGTCCACTCTGTTGTGGTACTAGTTGGCTTTGGGGTAAAATACAATGTAAGCTACTTTGCCGGTGCAATGGTAGTGTAAGTAAGCCTGGGGTGTCAGATGGCCAACCAGGGGGAGGTGGATCATCTAGCATCCATAGGACTGCCCTCCTCCTTCAGGGAGGAGGGAGCAAGAGCTCAGTGCCTGCCTGGCCCCTGGCGGAAGCTAGGAAAAAAAGCTGCTTGAGCCAGAAGAACTGCCAGAAGGAGAGCAAAAATGCAACAAGCTGTATTTTTAAGAGGCAGCAGATTGTTGGGATTGGTGTCAGGATTCCTTACTCTGCCCCTCCCCAGAAGGACTGCACTGTCTATATGATTTTGCCGACTCAGGTGTTGCAGTCTTCCCCCAGCAAGGGAGCTTGGCTACCCATTTCCCTTGGGTTCTACGTGAAACAATTGACTGGGGTTCATTCCTCCAGGGCCTTACTGTTTTACTGAAATCTCAGTTCTAGACTCAGTAGAGGAAGAAGTGTAGGCCAGTGGTTAGACCACAAACCTGCAAAACCAGATGATTCCCCAGTTTCGAACATTGCAACTGTCACTGGCTCACTGTGTAAGTCACATGACCTTCCTCATGATCCAGTCCCTTCCCAGCAGGACAAATGGGTAATTCTTGCCCCACTGCTAATGGGATGCGACATTTCCACTGGAAATCCTGGACACAAAAACGTAATACATAAATAAAACGCAAAGATGGATGAAGGAAGCATTGGTTCACACAAAGAGCGGTGGGGAAGTATAACAGCCTTCCAAGTGAGGCAGTATAGCACAGTGGTCTAAGGCTCTGAGCTGCAAATTTGGTGACATCCAGCAGACCAGACCTGGGTTTGAATCCCACAGCTTCCACTTGCATACTGTGTGACCCTGAGCAAGTCACTTAACCTCCTTGTGCTCCCAGGTCGCTCCTGTAAAAAAGCTTTCAGCTTAGTGTGCTATACCTGGTTAAACAACTAAATAAAAAAAAATAAAAAAGTGAGGTAATAGAGTCAGGATCACTATATTTAAGACTAACATAGATGAACAGATGAGGGAGCTGATCTCTGGTGTTATAACTGTTGAGAACAGATACAAAAGATGGTGTAGTCGAGAGCTGTTGAAAAATGTTTTCACTTATTTTATTATGTGCAAAATTACATCAAGTGTGATTGTTAGGCAAGCCTGATATAAAGCTTCTTGACTCTACATGGAACTTGCTTGGCAAAGCACTGATTACATTCTTCAAATAATGTAGTCAGTGAAAACGTTTTTGAATGTCTGAGTGTGTCACCTTTTGTATGTATTTTGTACCTTTCAGGTATATCCTACTTTGTGGCACTGTACTTTAATAGCACACGGCTATCATTCAGGGCGACACTGACATTGTGACTGGTGCAAAATGAAGGATGGCCTTCTGGGGTTAATTAGTCTGATTTTGTCTTTGAATCTTATTTATAAAATGTGCCATGAAAATCCTGAAACCTCACTGGTCGCATGTTGATGCATGATCATTGATTATTTTTTGACAACCGCACACCACTATATATTTTTTAACGATATAAAAAAATGTTAAGTGGGCCAAGACACTCCAGGGTGTACTACTATAAGGGAAACAATGCACTTTCTGATGTGGCTTCAGCACGCAGCTATACCTTGTGCCTAAAAACCACCCGAGACATTTATTATTCCCTTATAATCACATACACTGACATGTCTTAGGCAAGCAATAATACCAAACAGGGTGGTCGGTATTGGGCAATACCGGACCGCCCAGGGGCATAATGAGGCCCGACACCACAGGCAGAGAACCTTATAGCTCCTAGGCAGTCCGGTATTGCCCAATACTGCTCACCCAGGAGGGTATTATTGCGCTTAGGAAATGTACAACCTTTATAGGTAAATTCACTGAGACGTGTTTAATTTTAAACATTTAAACCAATTTTATTTGATAAAAATATTACAACAAGAGAAAAAATAGTCCCTTTATGGGATCAATCAGATAATACAATTTACTTTTGTTTTTATTCAGTGCGTTATTTGTTATAGGTAATAACGTTGATAGGAAAATTGAAAGTGCAGGATGTTGGACTAAAGAAATGATATGTTCCTAAGCCACTTTGACCTGACAGGCTGTTAGTTGCAAGGTGTTTATTATCTTCAGTCTAGTTTTCCTTCTGTCCAGCTGTGTTTTCTAGGGGTTCAGTCTTCTTTTCTTGCTGGTTTTCTGTCCTGTTTTGTTGCTGAGAAGGTGTGCTGGTAGTTACTCGGATAGCTAAAAAAAAGAAAATATTTACAATATTTACAATGCTATTTACTCAGGGAGTTACATGTTAAGATATTGTACCTTACCTGAGGTCATGCTGTTACTACTTCCTAGCATGGAGCTCCACTGTTTACGATCAGTTGCAGAAGGTCTCCAATAAGTAGACAGACTTGTCTCACATCTGTGTCCAGTCACTGATGAGATTTGTCGATTTGACAGACCAGCATCAGAGAGGAGCTGGACAGCTGTAGCTCGGATGCTATGGTTCGTATATTTCTGAGACAGCTGGGTTTCATTGCTAATTTTGCTCATCAGGGAACCAAGGTAGTTTCTGCCCATGGGCTCAGTAGTATACCAGTAAGACTGGGTGTCTAAGATGTCCTGGGTACAGCTATGGGGTGTACATAGAATGCTTTGGCATTTGGTGGAACTTTAGATAAATATTTTAGGAAACATTTCACTGGACAAAATTCCTTCTCTCGGTCTTCAAAAATAAAACCTCTAGTGTTCTCTGTTTATTTCAGTTGGGTTTTTTTTGTGTCTGCATTGTGAGTTAAAGTTATATACTTAGTGCCACTGTCATCTGTTTTTAGCTCAAAGGAATCCAACTTTAGGTCCCGTAGTCCCTCTCGGCCACGTCTTGCCATATGGAGTTGGACATCAAACCATACCCTTCTTACAAGCCCAGGTGCAGTGTTGGGTGATAGTGCAGCACATGCTCTTAGTTTGTGAAGGTCTGATGATGAGATGGCAGGGTAGTGACTGGACGCGTCTTTCTGTGCCTTCCTCAGTTTTTTAACACAGATTGCAGCACATTGTTTGAAGACTTAAACTGGGGGGTCACTTATGTTAATGTTTTTGCTACTTCAATGCTATTAAGGTGATGGTTTATCCCAGCTCTTAATGCACAATACCTATCGACAGAGTATTGCTGCCCCTGGCTAGTCCTGGCTTCTGCATAAAACTTGCGCAGATGGCTATTACATTGTTCAAATGTGTCATTACACCAGTCTATGTTTATTCTACTCTGTACTGCCCATTCTTCCAATACTGCGACTGACCACTTGGTGCTCTTCTTTGTATTTATCTCTAACCTACCACTTTTTGTTTTGTCTAGCTGGGTGTCACGTATGGAGACAAAGCGCTCATTTACATTTCTTTCTTGCTGTTTGCGTTTTGTAGGTGGTTCCTCTGTGCTGCTGGAAAACATTGCATCTATTGTTGACATTGCTGTGATATTAAACTGAACTGCCAAATAGTCTGACATTGTTATGCTTTACTTTTTGCTGCCCGTTTCTATTTAAAATTGTGTGCTTCTGTTTAAGAATGTATGTTGCTCTCTGAAACTGGAGGTTTTGATTGGCTGATGTTGGTTGCTAGCGGTGATAGTATACGTTGATCTCAAGGAACGCTACTGTGTGTGATACTGGCGGTATTTTCTTGCTTTACCCTACCGCAGATGGACACCCATCTGCAGTATAACTCAGGAAAACGCCGGTGATTTCATGGCCAGTACTGACACTTAGTAGTATTTTTACAGTATACACAGCGAAATAATTACTATCCCTTTGCACACTAAGTACGTCCACCACCGTACAACACCCCATCCAACACGGTAATGAGAGGGTCAGAAGCAGTGGCAGCATGACCAGAGTGTCATGGGTCACCCATCTCAGCCCCCGGTGAACGGCAGTACAGCGGCAGCTCAGTAGGGTGGTACGAGCCCAGCGCGACCAGGAAGAGCATCAGGGATGGGCTCCGTGTGCACATGGAGCCGGGATATGAGGAGGGGGAGGTGGCAGTGGAGGAGCTGGCAAGCTGCACCAGGCAGGAGGGCGGCGGGGACACAAATACAAAGAAAAACACAGATGCAGGTAAGAGCGCAGCACCACTGAAACTGATTGTTTGGGGTTTTAGTATAGAAACTGAGCAGCGACAGCCAGGGGCACCTCACCAGACCTTCCTGATTCTTTTACAAAAACACGCAGCCGCTGCTGGCGGTTACAGCAGCCTCACAAACAGTACCTGTTACCGTGATGCCTTCGGTGACTTTATGTGTTTCATCTGCTTTTACTCACATTTTAAAATGATGTTACTGCACTGCTGCATTGGCGAACGATGACGACGAGGGGTTGCTGATCTTCAGTTAGTACTTCAGCTTCGCAAGCTGCCGAGTTCGGACCAGATGCAGGCTTGTCTTACATATAACTGATCAGGGTATTATCGCAGGCTCACTTTTCTGCTAAGAAGCTGATCCTCACCACTGGCAAACCTTTCTTTCATTCATTTGTTGAGTGGTGTGTTACAGTGGGACCAAGGGCGAGGAGCGGGTCATGTACAGCAGCATCGATCGGGATAAGCTTCTGAACCAAAAAGTAAGCCTGCGGTTTTTTTGTGTAACAGTTTGTTACAGAAGGGCGACTGACTTGGGACAAGAGGGAAACTACTGCTGTGCATTTTTGTTTAAAACATTACTGGGTGGGTAAAGAATTGAGTGGGAGGGGGATCTTGGCAGTGCTCTCACTAAGTGGGGATAAAATGGCAGCAAATTTGAAATACAAAGTTTGTTTTGTAGCCAATTAGGAAGCAGAGTAGGTGCTAGGATAGTTCAGTGGGTGAAGGGCCACTGTGGCCTGGCTCTCATTTTTAGCTGGGCATCTATTGTCTGATAGATGCCCACCTAAAAATGTGTCTCAGCCAATCAGGATAGAGAATTATCTTTTGCCATTTTCTAACCCTTATGTATTCATGCCCTTATGAATACCATTGTATAAAATAAATACTAATGAACACAGGGACTCTAACTCCTAGCCTAAGTACTCAAAAGCAAACAGTCATCCACACAAGCATATCATTAGTCCCAGTCCCACCCAAACATGCCAAGCCTTGTCTGTGGCAGGAACCAACATTATATACAGCAAGGCAAAAACTGGCAGAACACGTTAATGACTGCCTGCTTATTAAATTCAGTTGTAGTGACTAACAAGACATTAAGTCACTGAGGTGTTACCACCACACCATGCTTTCTCTTCTGTTTACATGTGCTGATTTTATATTAGTACTTCAAGTAACAACAATTATATTACGAAACAGTTTCCCAGCTTTTGTTGGTGACGGTTAAATCAGTCGAAATTGTCTGATACTTAAACATGTGGTCATTTTAAATCCATACTAATTTGCAAGCTCCTTGCTAGTGGTCATTAATCCTTCCTAAAATATTTGCAGGGTCCTTGCCAGACCCATAACCAGACATCAAGTGAATGTACTATTGCAAAGAAACAGTCTTTCCTAGTCTTGGAGGACTGGGAATCCATTATGATGATGTTTTACGTTAACAGTGATGTCTACCCTTCCTATCACATTGTAATTAGTTTTTCCATGACCCTCAAGCTGGTGGTAGCACTTAATAACATGGTAAGAAAAACTCTGATTTCTGTTTCACCCTTCAGTTCATCAAATTCATCAAAGTATTCCTTCTAGATGCAATGTTGTATGTACTGTTAGGAATTGGGATACTACAAGAATACTATTTTCATCAAATTATCTGTGCCCTCTGATTGTAATTGCTGTAAATAATGTCTAAATATACTGCTATAACAGTTACAGAGTAAAGAAAATTATGACTTTTTAGTTTAAAACCGTTTAAAAGAATTTGTGAACAAAAGTGGAGAAGAAGAGTGTGCAATGTATGAATAAAATACAAACACCCGGGCATGTATCTATAGGACATCAAAAACACGGTTCTGAACATTAAAGGGACACTCTCAATCCCCTTAGGTCTCAGAGTGTCCCTAGATTAAAAAACACATTTTATGATTGCCAACACACTGTAAAGATTGTTGATGTAGCTGGTAGTTTGATTCTGACTCTTTTTTTTTTTTCTTTAAAAAGTGAAAACAGACTGCCCACCATACTGGTGTTACCACACATACACATGGGCTTGTTTACATTCCTTGATCAGCTTCAACTGCATCGTTCCTGGACTTGGGAACACCCACAACATTGTCTAGCCCCTCATGATGCAGTGGGAGTTTATGAGGCTACTGCCTCATGAGCAGAGCCACTGGAAAACTGCGCCCGCAATTTTTTTGCGGAATCTGCAATTTTCACCATTCTCCTCAAAAACTGATATGTTCCGCAACTTCTTGCAATTTTTGAGTTTTTATATTGAACTGCTTAAAAAGTATTAACATTTTTAATAAAATACTCTCAAATATATTGACAATTTTGCTTGCAGACTTGGGTTTGGCAGAAACAATGCAGTGCAAAGTAGGGCAAGGGTTTTATGTGACATTGATTTCTTTTGAATTCTTGTCTTGTTTGGTTTCAAAATCCACTGGCCAAGCATAAGTACACTTAAACACTTAATATTTGTTTTGTGTTGAAGTAGTCCATCATAAAACTTTTTTTGCCACAGAGGCTGAAACAAAAGATGGGAGAAAAGGTGCAAATTATCCCATTCACTTACATGGGGTGCTAACTATGAAGCTCTTTTTTGTAAGTGGCAGGGCAAGTTTTACTTTGTGAGCAGACTTTCATTCAGACTAGATTTGATTCAAACACCTGAGGAGTTTTGGATGGCCCTGCCGATTTTAAACGTAAATAAACTAGTTGCTAACAGTGATCTCACTCTTAGCAACTACCCCCTAGTTGCTGACATGCAAAGACTACAATAAAAACCTGACTAAAGTCTAAAAACAAGCTTATAAAACACAAAATGTACCTGAAAATGTATCTTTATCTAAACAAAATCATTTCAGCCAGAGTAAAACAAAGGTAAATTACAGGGTACCCTGACTACTATATGATGCAGTAAAAATATATTGGTATTTTTTTTTACATTTTTTGGTAACTGCGTAAGGCCCACTAGGCACAAGTGCCTGTTTTCAGGTACAACCCAGGAGCCCTGAGGAGGTTAAGTTACTTGTTCAGAATCACACAGTATGCAAGTGGAGGTTGTGGGAATCAGACCCAGGTCTTCTAGATGTCATCAGCTCATTCACAGTTTGTTACTCTAACCCCTAGATTATAGTGCCAGCCCCGATAAACCCCAGATTTAATGTTTAAATATATGATTTCAAAAATAGTGTGCTGTACCTACAGCACAAATTATGACCATTGCACACTTTAACAACATTTTACTAAAACTCAATTATTCACCACTCTATCTGCTTATTTTTCTCATACCAAAGTGGGTGAATAGCTGGCAGAGCACTGTAAACGGCTGTTGATTAGGCTTCATTAGTCTACAGCCAGAAACAAACAAACAAAAAAAAAAACATTTTTCTGGCTTTATTTAATATTGATTTGCTGTGGCTCACTTTATAGAATCTATTTAGCACTGTGTGAGGCAGATGCTTATAAATTTTGGAAGATAGGCAGCACTTATGATAGCTTATCAGTTTAGCATTCTTTTTAGGAACATAAACTCTCCTTTATGTTTTAAACATAGTCACATGTCAGTGTATTCATTTAACAATTTATACTGACCAATATATGCTGCAGAAAACATTAAAAGATTTATTGTGAAGCACTCAGGGGCCCAGATACTCAAAAGGGTTGTGCATGGCACAACAGTGCTGCGCCATGCACAAACCACTGATGCGCCACACAAATCCTGATGCGCCAGAGTGCATCAGTAATGCATGCAGGCACAGGTGGGGGGGGGCGTTCCCATGCATAACCTGCACAGCCCGATATTCAGCCCTGGATGAGCAGAGCTATGCAGGCGCAGCCTACTTGTGCCAGGAAAGATTAAGCCAAAAAAAAAAGGAACAACTGATGGCCACCCACAGGTGAGCTGCTGCTTTGCAGGGTGCAACATGGCAGCTGCCACCTGTGGGTGGCTACCCGAGTTCTGGCTGCACCTGGCGGTGCCCCCCCATACCCGATCATGGGCATATGTTTAAAAATAAAGTCCCCGTTCTACATCCCTGGTGGTCCAGTGGACTGCTCTCTGCCCGATCGCGGGCATGTGTTTAAAAATAAAGTCCCCGTCCAATATCCCTGGTGATCCAGTGGACCGACTGCTGCCCGATCGCGGGCATCTGTTTAAATAAAAAAAAACAAAAAACGGTCAATATCCCTGGTGGTCCAGAGGACCGAATGCTGCCTGATCGCGGGCATCTGTTTAACAGAAAATGTCCTATTACCCTGGTGGTCTAGGGCACCCCCTCCCCACCCACTGAGCCCCACCACCCTGCTCCCTCCCGGCGGCAGCACCCACCTGCCTGCCACCCTCCTGCCTGACAGCTCGGTAGGGTACGCCCATTGGTTCACTAGCGTGAGTCAATGGGCTGCAGCTTCCCATTACGCGCATTCCAGATATGGGAATGAATCAGTCATATATCTGGAATGTGTAGTATTTGTAGGGCTGCACACCCATTAGCTAACGCTGTGAACTAATGGGCGCAGCCCTTCTGAGCTGCCAGTCGGTGGGCGAAGGCGGTGGGTGCTGCCACCCGCCGACTGACCGGGGAACGGGCGATGGGGCTCAGTGGGTGGGTGGGGAAGGGTACCCTAGACCACCAGGGTAATAGGATGTTTTCTTTCAAACAGATGCCCGCGATCGGGCAGCATTCGGTCCACCGGCCCACCAAGGATATTGGACGGGGGGGAGGTTTATTTTAATAGATGCCTGTGATCGGGCAGTAATCGGTCCACTGGACCACCAGGAATATCGGATTTTTTTTTTAATATTTATTTAAACAGATGCCCACGATTGGGCTGCAGGGGGCGTTGGTCCTGATGGCTGCTGCCTGGCAGGGCGCCAGGTGCAAGTCTTCAGGGATCGGCACAGCTGCATGCAAATGGTCCCATGTGCTCCTTGCATAAATTATGGCCCCATTTGCATGTCACCTTTTGAATATTGTGGGTGCTGTGAATGGCACAATGGAACTTGCACTAGCGCGTCTCCATGCTCCACTCTGGCCACTTGCGCTGCGCCACTGCGCCATGCACACTGGGGGTGGCCAGGGTGTGATATTCAAAGCTGCTGGGCCATGGCGCAGCTCCTTTGAATATTGCCCAGGCCACACCCCTGCGCAGCCAAGTTGAGCTGCGCCCAAGTTTGAATATCCGGGCCAGGGTCTATAGTAGAACTCCTGCAATTTCCTATAATTTTTGCAAAATGCTCCGCAATTTTGGGTAACCTTTTCCGCAATTTTCCAGTGGCCCTGCTCATAAGTGACTGCACTGTTTGGGTGTGTTTCTAATGTTCAGGAAGTATGTAGTAAGATCAGATCCAGGACTGTAAACAAAACAAGGGTGTTTATAAATATACATTAGCATGCATTTCAGTTCTACTAAACAAGGAGACGGGCAAAACAAACAGCAGCATCAATGAATTTTAGGGAAGGTAAGCAATCATAAAATGTAGGTTTTTAACTAGAAATAATATGAAGAAAAACAGGTTGACAGTGTCCCTTTAACATTTTAAAATTATCATTCTTAAGCATTTAAATAGCCTTGAGTATGCGGTTACTATGCACTCATCACTGATGAATGCATAGTAACTAAGTGCATACCTGCCAGGCCTGCTTCACTGGTAGATGCCAAAATCAAAATGTGCAGTCTGTCATCAGCCACCAGGGGCCAGAAAAGAGAGAGAGAGAGACTGGTATGTAAAAAGGTTATGGTAACAGGGCACTGAATACTCCCACAATTGACCCCAAAATGTACCAGAATGAATCAAATATGCAAACATTTTCTGGGGGCCTAGGCAGACCCCAGACCCCGGCCTGTTGCTTACTCGTTAACTTCTGCACTTTTTTAAAGGCTGAAAAGGGGGTACTGAAATATGCCACCTAAGTAAACAATTTCTGCCACATAAGTGAAGAGAATGGGCCTCCAATGTCTAGGAGCCCTGCCACAGAACTTACACCTGAAGCACTGGAGAGAAGCCAGGGCTCTTGCTATTATAGTAGGATTTTTCCATGTGACATACAAGCCATGTGAGATAATGTATCCTCCTGCTGGCCCACTGCAATGTACTAAGCTCAGGAAACTTTATTTTATTTATTTAGCTTTTGTTGACCGGGTAAGTGCACTAGACAAATCCTGCCTATTTTCAGGCACGACCCGGGTGAGGGGGATACAGATGAATGCCAACTGACCTTGAACCAGATTAAGCTAACCTGGAGCTTCACAAATACTGCGCTATTGGGCACTGTTGGAGTCACAAGGGGGATTGCCAGGTCTCAGGCTCCACAGCTCTAAAGAGAGCACCAATAGCTCACCCATCACTTCCATTGACATATAATTTGGGGAGGAGGGGGGCTTAACTTAAAGTTAGGACCCTCGTGAGCCCCCATAGCTCAAAGTGTACCCATTAGGCCAGCGATTTTTGCCGTTTTACCTCGCTGCGTGTAAAATCAGAACTGCAGCCCTCAAAATCCTTTCCTTCCAATGCCATTGTTTCATGTCCTGCTAGTTACTTGTCTAGAGCAATACTGCCACCAACTGTTGCAAAAACGGATAGCACTTCATTTATTTAAAACTGTCCAGGAATGGCACACTGAGCTGCAGCTCGTTTCGAGGTGCAACTTAGGGTAGGTAAGTAGGGGGTTACAGTGGGAAGGGAGGGTGAAAATTGGTAAGGTGGAGAAATGCAAGGGAGGTACACATCACTGAACAATGGCTACAGAGCCTGATGTAAGTATTATTTTATTACACAACTGCATGCATGAAGCTGTTTTATGTTTGTTTGTCGAATGTCTGTTCTTGTTATTGTATTAATGAACAGTTTTAAGAGCTTGCCATTCCATTTAACAGATAATTGTAATAAATTAATCTATGTATAGCAACATTTAAGCAATAAGATATGACAGGGGTTACATTATTGTGGGATAATTTCCCACCTTGGGTGAGCTTAAGCACGTGATGAAGCCATGTGCTTCTACCATCTGAGAGGGGCCATTAAATGACCATAATGCACCCCTTAGAGTGCTTCATTGCAATTATGAAATGGGTCGAATTCAGTTAATTCAATGTATTTTCTTTAATATATTTTTGGTATTATTATTAAAAGTTTATAAAAATATTTTTGGTATTATTTAAAAAAAAAAACAAAAAAAAACTTTTTTTTGTATTTGAGTTCAAGTTTTGGATAAAAAAAAAAAAAGTCCAATTTGGACAAAATGTAAATGTGAGCCTATCAATAGGTGTTTTTTTTTTTTACGTTATTCTATTTCTCCTCTGGTCCCAGTTGGCCCTCCATCTTCGGTGTACTCCCAGCCCCGTACCCTAACATCAGGCTTATCTTGCCCTCCCCTTCTTCCCCCATGGCTTTCCCTCCATGGCAGGGCGGTGAGGAGCCCCCAGCTCAGTTCACCTTCTTACAGGATCCAGATTCCGGGGAAGTGCCTCCTCGGGGCAGTGCCTGTGGAGGACGGGCGTTCATGCTGCTTGACCTGGCACCCTTTTTCCTGTTCCAATTGGTCCCCAGGGTGGAGTGTGCAATGTCAGCAATGGCCAAGCTGTGTGTGCTTCTGCCCACAAAAAATGCTGGCTGGCAGCACCACCTCTATCTTCTTACGTGAGGACTCATGGCGTGCTGACACCCAGCCTCCGTAGATGTCAGGGGAATGCTGACCCTGAACCCACCCCCCCAGGAGAGGAGAGCTGTCCTTCAGATGCTCAATCTTCTCCCTAACTGGATGACCCCTGGTGACCCGCTTGCACTGTGAACACGGGTTGCTGGCATGGTAGGAGGTAAGGCACGGATGCCACAGCCCTCCATGCCATTGGGCTAGCTTTCTTTTTGAATTAAAAAAAAAAGTTTGTATTTTGTGGTCAATTTCTATTGCAGTCTGTGAGATGGAGCCGTGTAACTGCTGCAGTCAGGATTTGAAAAACAAATTAGCAGAGAACTGTTTGCTGAGCAACAGCAGGAGGATGTGCAAGACTGGGGAGATCAGAGCCCAGTCACTACTACTGGGGTTAAGGTAAGTGGTTGTGTGGGATGAGCAGTCTGGTTTTTGTGGGAATTTGCTCTTAGATAACAGCATATCGGTATTCATTCTGTGCTGACTGCTGATTGCCAGGGGCTACTTTCATCCAGGCCATTGAGCTGGAATAATGACCCAGGTGAAAGTAACTCTTGACCAATCAGAAGCCTAGATTCTGTAAACCCATTTTATAACTGTATTTGAAGCTGGCCATGGGAAGCCACTGGAAGTGAGCCTCGGCTCAAGGGGTATTTTCCCCCAATAAACAAACAGAGGAGCCAACATAGGTGGGTTTGAAAAGGTCTGGCTCACATGTAGAGCAAGTACAATGGGTGTAACAAGAGCAACATTGGGTACTACGGTTCCACTATGCCAGTTCAACAGGGAATCTGTCAAATGGCATTACAGTGATGGCACAATGCCAATGGTCGGCACTGTGCCGTCAGGAAAACAAAGTCGCTCTGCCCCCCGCACTCCTCATATTTTACAATGATCAGCTCCAGATCGGAGTTGTTTTGGGAAGGGGGCACAACACTAGGAGGAGCCATGTCAAGGTACTGCGGGATCATTAGAGTGAACTGCTGATTTTGTCGCTGTAATGGTCTTCTCAGTATTTGTTTCGTTGTTTTGACAGTACACTGGGTAATGCGTGTGCTAAAGGGAATTCAGTGATAAACTTTATGCATCATACAAGAATAAAGTAACAAAACTTAAATGCCCAATAACAGAAGTGGCAAGAGGCCCCAGATTACAGAAATCAGAAATCAATGGGGGATTGCTGCATACAATGAATCAAGGTGGGACCCAGAAACGAAGCAGGCCTGGAATAATTACAATGATGGTGGGTAACACAATACTGTTTATCAAACATTTAGAGTGGTGGTATACTGTAATTAAGCAATAATGCACAACAGGGTGTGTATGCTGTGCTGGGATAACATCATGCCTGGGGTGGTTGGGCATGAGGCCACAGGCCAAGTGCATCCAACACCCCCAGAAGTGACATTATCCCAGCATGACACAGGAGTCTATTATTTCTATTATACAATGGCTTGTTTGTAAACAAAGAGTAAAAAGATTAAAGAAATAGAGTTTTAAATGCATTCCAGCTTTGTTTTGTATGGGTAGGTGTACCAATATAAACAAAAGTCCCTTGTGTCCGCAGTTGGCCAGCAAGTGGCATTTTTTATATGCTCCTGTCATTCTTTTAGCTTCCCCTTCTGTCTTTGCTGTCTGGCTTTGTTTATCCCAGCACACGGTGAACCCTCTACATCCTCCACTAATGTTGCAGTGAAAAATGAAAGACAGCGTTGGCAGGACTTGGCAGCTTTCAGTTTTTGGGACATTCATGCTGTTCATGCCAGCTGCTGAGTAGAGATGCAAAGCTTTCTCTTCTGGGATGATATACATAGACACTGTCAGCAGATAAGGGCCTATGGCCCACCTAGTCTGCCCATTTGAGCTTGTAAGTTCAGTTTATGATTTTCTAGAACTCTGTTGCCCCTTACCCCTGACCTCCAGAATTCCTTTATGTCTATCCCATGCATTCTTAAATCCCATGATTGTTTCAGCCCCCACCATTTCCTCAGGCAGGGTGTTTCACTTGTCCACCACCCATTCTGTGAAGAAATTCTTCCACACATTTCCTCTGAATCGTCCTCCCTCCAACTTCATCCCATGCCTTCTAGTCCTGGAACATCTTTTTTGCTTAAAAATAATGTATTCTTGCACCCTGTTCCTCCCTGTAAGATACTTGTATGTCTCTATCATGTCCCTCCTCTCCTCCCCTCCAGGGAGTACATGTTCAGTTCCTTCAACCTGTCTTCATAGGACTTGTGATGCAATCCATGCACCATCTTTGTTGCCCTCCTCTGAACCTTCTCTACCCTGTCTATGTCCTTACGTAGGTATGGTCTCCAGAACTGTACACTGTACTCCAGGTGGGGCCTCACTAGTGTCTTGTATAGCGGAATTATGACCTCCCCTTTTCCTGCTGGTGATGCCCCTGCCTATACATCCCAGCATCCTATTTGCTTTACCTCCTGATGAGTTTCATTATGTTCTGTTGGGCTGCTGAATGCAAACTGATCTGAGAACAGCAGATTTTAAAATAATTATTTTTGGGGTGTTTGTGGGGGGCAAAGGAAACCACAGCTAGTGACCGACTGTACAGTATGAAGGTTCAAGGAAAACAAAGTTGAGCGCATGCCAGGCAGACAGAGGTACGTGAAGCTGTGTGCCAGTATTTGATGCTGGTTGGATCTGCATTTTTTTTTTCTTTTAAATTTACATTTGCTCTGGATGTGAGACTGGGACAAGAGCAGATAAAATGCTCTTTTTAAGTATACTGTGACTGGAGATTGAGTTGGGGGAAAGGGAAAGTGGGAGTGGAAGCGAGAAGCCACTCATAGTGGAGCAGTTGATTGCAAGCATGTGTGACACTTGAGAGAAGGCTGGCAGCAAAGCCGGAGTTTAAAAAAAATGCTGGTTGGGTTTGTTCCGTGGCATTTTTGTATACACCCTGAGTCAGTGATGGAGCGAGGGAGCAAATTACTGCCCAGGGAGAGAGGGAGGGTCACGGTTTCTCAGTTGTGTAGGCAGGCAGTGTATTTCATTGGGGACATTTAAATGTGAAGGGAGCCAAAAAAGGAGAGCTAGTTCAATGATTACTTTTTTCCCCAGCTGGCAACTAGTGGCAAGAGAGTCAGGGGTCACTGAAGGAGGCTGCAGAGTAGGAGTTACTGAAGTGGGATGCAGAGCCGCTTAGTTAAGTGAGTGCTTGGAGACAGTGGAGTGATTCCCTTTACAGTTGCTGCAGTCCACTGAGTGCTGGGACTTGACCTGTGATGCTGTACTGGGATAACATCACGGGTCCAGTCCCAGACCGACCAATCAGAGTCCAGGATTCTTTCATGCCATTGTGTAATAAACAATTATATAACGGCAAGAAAGAATCCTGGCTCCTGATTGGTCAGTTGGTCATCACAGCAGGAATGTTATCCTGGCATAACTTCCCTGCTGATTTTATCCTAAAGCACCTTGAGCACTGCCTGCATCTTTTCTTAAAAATTATTTTATAACACTAAACAAAATTCTTTAAAATTATTTTTTTCTGTATAAAACAACGAGCCATTGTATAATAGGAATAATGCCCTCCAGAGTGGGTGTTATGCTGGGATAACATCCCTTGTTGGGTGTTGGATGCCCTTGGCCGGTGGCCTCGGACCCAACCACCTGAGGTGGGCATAACACCCACCCTGGAGGGCATTATTCCTTTAATAATGCATTCCATTGTAAAGCAGCAGACAGCAAATGTCTAAACATTTCCACTGCGGAATACTACTGTATGTACGAATATAATATTCATACAACTGAATACTGTATATATGAACACAAAACATTCGTACAGCTGAAATACCATATATTCGAACATAACATTCATACAGCTGAAATACTGTATATATGATAACATTGAAAACCCCCTTGCTATGCATCCCAGGATTTTGTTTGCTTTTGCAGTTGTCCTCCTGCACTGAGCAGTGTTGTTCATGCCATCCCTGTTATTGCTGACTTGATCCTTCTCCTCCTCAGTGATCCCCAGCTTAACCTCTACAGCCAGTATTCTCTCCTTGGGTTCTTCACCCTAAAGTGCATAACTTACACTTTTGCATTGAACCCCAGCTGCCACTCTCTGACCACTCCTCTAGCTTGCCTAGGGTCCTCCCAGGTACAGCTTCCATCCTCCTCCATATCCACCACTGTTCTATTTTGGTGTCAAGCCTAACAGATTTTACCTTGCTTACCACCCTCATGTGTAATGTCTGATATAAAGAGTCCAAATAATACTGGTCCAGTTAGCAGCCTCTGTGGCACTCTGGCCCATCACCAGCTTCGGAGTTGAGAGCCCTGCCTCCCACCGCCATCCTGCAGCCTCCCCACTCTGGCCAGCTTTGTAATCCATCGGTAAGTGTTTGCCCTTACCCTCAAACCAGTTAGCTTCCCTCAAGCTGCCCATGAGGCACAAAATCAAAGGCCTTGTTGAAGTCCGTGTAAAGAACATCCACCACATAACCCTTATCCAGCTCACCTGTCACCCAGTCATAATCAATCAATCAAAATCTTTATATAACCAGGCGAACATCGTCGAGCAAGCTCATTTTCAAGATGGACCTGGAAGATGTAATTTTAGACATAATATTGTATCATGTTGGTTTGACAAGACTTCCCGGAAATGAACCCATGATGTCTCGCATCCTGGAGGCCGTTGTCCTCCAGGTATGACACCAGTCTTTCCTTTAGTATCGTTTCCATGAGTTTGCACACTATGGAGGTGGGACTTACAGGACGATAATTGCCCAGTTCATCTCTTGGTCAGCTCTTGTGTAATGGCAGTACATGTGCCATCCTCCAGTCCAGTGGCACACATCCCGACTCCAACGAGCTGCTGTACAGATCCACCAGTGGCTCCAACAACACCTCTGCCATCTCCTCAGCACCCTGGGGTGGATACCATCTGATCCGGTGCCTTGTCTACCTTCTCAGTGCCCTTTGTCTCTAGGACTCTACCTCCCTCAATTCTTCCATCTGTCACCTCCTCTCCCCCGTCCCCACCTCCCTCCTCTGTGCCCATGGTGATAGCGGTCCACCCTTTTCTTCCAAGAACACTGAGCAAAAGTATTCATTCAGTGCTTCTGCCTGTTCCTCACCCTTTTCCATCCACTTCCCATCCTTTTTTATCCTCACTATTGTCTCCTTGCACTTCCTTTTCTCCCTGATGTAGCTGAAATAGTATTTCTCCCACCAGTTAATTCCCTGCACTAATCTGAGCTCCCTCTGAGCCTTGGCTTCTCTCACTTATCTGGATCTCCCTGGATCATCTAGTATACTCCTTCCTGTCCTCTTACATCCTCATCCTCCTATACCTGTGGTGCGTCTCTTGTTTTGCCACCACCACCTCCACTACCTTGCTGTTCAACCAGCATGGCTTCCTTGTTCTGCTCCTCTTACTCTGTGTCTTGGTGCAGTCTTCCATTGCCTCTGTAGTCCCCCGTTTAATAATATCCCATTTCTGCTCCACGTCCATCTCCTGCTTTATGCCATCCAGCTTCCCTTTCAGTACTTCCTGCATCCTCCCAAGGTTTGCTCCCCTGAAGTTTACCACCTGGGCTACTGATTTCTGTGGCTGTCCGCACATTGTGACATTAAACCACATTATTTAGTGATCTCTGTCGGCTAGTGGGTGCTCCACCCTTATTTCCCTTACTGCCTCCCCATTCGACAACACCTGTGATGTAAAGTGTTCTTAGCCTAGTAGGTTACACTAACCAACTGTGTCAGGAGACTCTTAGATTGCATCCAGGGAGCACTTGCTCCCTAGCACTGAGGTGACCGAATGCTCCAGTCAACCTCGCAAGTTGAAATCCTACAATGGCCACTTTCCCTTTTCAACCTTTCTGATTTGTCCTCAGTTACTTTCCTGTCAAGCTCTTCAGATTGATGGTGGCCTATATACCACCCTAAACCTCAGTTTCACCCCTGGAGTCTAGTAGCTGCAGCAGGATTACCTCTGTCTCTCCTTCTCCTCATCCCTTTGTGCATTTGATCCCATCCTCATATAAATGCCACCCACCCTCCCTCTCCTTGCGGTCCTTCCTGTATAATTTGTACCCTGGAATTGCTAGATGCCAGTCTAGTGTTCGTTGTCCACATTTCCATGACAGCTGCAATATCCACCTCCACACTGCCAAGAGTGCCTGTAGCTTAGCTGATTTGTTGTCTAAGCTCTTGAATTCAGCAAGACCACCCTCTATCCTGCCTCCTTCTCTTCATCACCCTCCATCTCCTCTCTTCTCCTCCCTCCTCTTGGCTGCAGGTCCTTCCCTCGTTAGCCTGGGAAGGGTGAGAGACTCCACTTTGTCAGATCCCCTGCCTACTTGCTGTTCATATGCCACCCCCCCATCTATAGTTTAAATCCACCCTTCATCGCAATATACCTCCCCAGTCTTTGCTTTAATACCTCCTTTCTCCTCCCCGCCAAGTGCAGTCCCTTGCAAACAGATTGTTATTATCCCAGGTACTGCCCTGGCCATTCACAATCCCATACCCTTCAGGTTTGAATTACCATCCTACCAACCATGCTCAAATTCCTAATCCCTTCCTTTCTCATCAGAGCTTGAAAATGTACTGGGAGCACTTGAGAAGGCCACTGACTCCCCAGTCTCCTCGTAAGACAACATTCCCACTTCTCAAACCTCTCCTTTGTTGTGCCTACCATTTCTGCAAGGTCATTTGATGTTTGAGACACAATATCTCACAAATCACACAAGGGGCTCAAATGAAATGTATCACAGCAACAGACATATACCCTGAGGTTAAGCATGCAACATTTCACTCACATCTGTTTAAGGGTTCTAAAGTTATTAAACTGCAAATATGCAAAAGTGGAAGATTGTGAAAATGGGAATAAAATATGTAGGTAAGCATGACAGATTCACATAAAATTTACCACAGCATGTGATGTACCACCAGAGCTTATGCTTGCAAAATTTCATGGAACTACGTTGAAGGGTGGCAAAGTTATTAAGGTGCGAACTATGCAAAACTGGATGACAATTTGCAAAAATCCCACTTTTATATCTATTTTCCCCATAGGAAATAATGAGAAAATTAAAATTGTTATAACATTTGAACAGATTAATATTTTTTCACTGAACCTTCAAAAGGCACATCTGTGACCCAAAGGCTTTCTACCCTGAAATGTTCAGACCACAACATAAAAGCATTTCTGAGATACAGGTGGACAAAGAAATGTCAAAAAACTGGTAAATGTAGGATTTTGTGACAGTTTCTATGTCAATAACCACACAACGGATTCACATGAAATTTGGCACATGTTAATGGACCTGCCCCTAGACATTATGCATGACAACTCAATTGAACAGTTCCAATGTTACTAAGGTTCAAGTTTTCAGGTTTAACATAGAAGTTTGCACTCAACCTTAATATACTGGTGTGGTAGTGCCAGTAAATATAAAATATAAATATATATGTGTGTGTGCGTGTGTATGTATGTATATTATAGGGGCACAGTCACACTCCTATAGTTAGGGTTGAGTAGGCACTTTAATGTTAAACCTCAAGTTTCATGCTGCTATATAACTTTTGCAAACTGCTCAATGGATTTTGCACATAATTTGAATGCACCGTCTGGTATGGTAGATCTCTTGATTTACCAGGTTGTGTTTTCTCTTGATTTACCAAGTTGCGTTTCAGTCATACTCACGTTTTCCTGACAGCAACATGTGCTAAAAAATACATTTTTGCCATGTTTTATGCCTTATAAAAGGCAAAATCTACAGTTTGTGGTCTTTTGATCTGAAATTTGGAACATTGAAAAACTTTGGGTCAAGAAATAATTCAGCTTTGGTTTTAGTAAAAAAAAACATTAATCTGTTCCAAAGTTATTCAATTTTTAATTTTCAGGTTCTGAGCATGCTCAGTTCACTCCAAGATTTATATGTATATTTGATGAACTAGGATTAGTCTCACAGTCAAGGATTTTGTCAGCTCACAGGACCAGGAATTTAAACAATACTAGTCCATCAGAAAAATTCCTTGTCCACAAGCCACCATCTTGTTTTCAGTTTTTCCCCCCAAACAAAATAATGTAGCTTTCTCCACGGGTGACTTTTGGGTCAAATGAGGCATGGGTTTTGTTCAGGGTGACACCCTCTACAAAGCCATGCCTTTGGTTTGGCTCATTTTGGTAAAAAAAAAAATAGCTTTCTAAAATTAAAAAATGTTTTGACCACGACTCGCTAATGATCCTAGTCTGCAAGCTGTCAAAATCCTAGTTCACGAGATGATCCTTGTTCATGAGCCTACAAAATCCTTGTCCGTCAATTTATGACCAGATGGCCCTTCTTATGGGCCAGGATCAAGCTGACAGTCAAGGATTTTGCTACCTCGCAAAAGAGGATCGGCTGGCGGATTAGGATTTTGTCAGCTCGCAGGCCAGGATTGTTTTTTTTTAATCCTCTTTCATCAGTTGACAAAATCGAAGTCCGTGAACTGTCAGAATTCTAGTCCACCAGCCACTCCTCTGTCACGAGGTGGCAAAATCCTTGACCGTCATTTAGGGACCAGATGGACAAAATCTGACAGTTGAGGATTTCTCACGGATGGCAATTTTGCCACCTCATGGACAGGGATTGATCTGACAGCTGGGAATTTTATTACCTCACAGACAATGAATTTTTAAAGACGTAAAAAGTTTACCATTGCATTGCAAATCAATGGTTTGATCTTTTTACTTGCAATTTTCAGAATATTGAGGGGTTGCCCTACAGGTGTGAATTATGCTGTTTAGCTGTTGGGAAATTAAGTGGGTCCACAGATATGTCATCACGAAGCTGAGATTTGTCCCATAGGATAACAGTGCTGCACCCATCACACCTTACGACGCCTGTATCTTGAAAACGGTTCGAAATACGGATTTTTTTGTCACAAAAATTCTTAGTCCCCCTGTAGTGAGACTAAGTACAGAAGTAGGTTGGAAAGCCATGAATTTTGAATTTTCTTTCTACTTGTATGGTTACTGAGAGATTTGGAAAGTAGTATTCCAATTGCTCATTTTGAGGTCCGTGGGCCAGTATTATCCCCTCAAAATTAACACCCACAGTGCTTTTCAGTGTCCGTATCTCATAAATGATGTGAGATATGGATTCAATTGATTTATATTACAGGCAGTGCTCATTGTCACGATTACAACGACACTTTTTTTTTTCTAGCTGCTACAGTTCCTGAGATATCGGCAAATTAGTGTTACAAGGGTTCCTTGTCCTAGAGGGCTGCTATAGGGCTCTGCATCTATGTGTAAGTAGGAGCACAGGGCCCAGAGGGCCCACAGACGCAGATCGTTATGCACAAATGGGCAGCTTGGTGGAAGCGCTGGGCCCAAAGGGCCCCACACTCAAACTAACAAATGCTATTACTACTTATATTATATTTTTCAAAAGTAAGGAAATTCATTACAAAAAAACTTCAGTTAATGCATAAGTTAGGGTTAAAGTGACAAAGGTGGGGACTGGCCTTCAAAATTCTGAGCAAATGGCCAGAATGTGTAGTACTTTCTTATTTCAGAGAATACTATATCTACAAAAAGTGGGCCCCCATATATTTAGTGTTTATGAATGTTTATATCAACCTAGTTTATTGATTTAATAGTTTGTGTATCCAGAAAATGCTCTGATATTATTAAGAACACCAGTAAACCTTTTCGGAGCAATGGTACATTTCAGTGTAAAAATCACAGTGCTCAGCTGAGAGGCATGCCAAGCTGCACAGGTGGCATCCTCTAAGGCTGGGAGTAGAGGAGGCACCACAACAGCTTGTGACTCTGGCAGCTCCAAGAACTCTAGCAGAAACGGAATCTGACAGCAGATAAGGACCACCTGACCCCTCCAGTCTGCCCATTTTCCCTACCTACTGTAACACTGCACACCCTACTTGATCTTCGGCTTTATCTTACATTCCCTTACCACTAAGGTTCTCTTATGCCTATCCCATGCATTCCTGATTCCTGTTACTGTGTTAGCCCCCCACCACCTCTGCCGGGAGGCTGTTCCAGGCATCCACCACTCCTTCTGTGAAGTACTTCCTCAAATCTCCCCTGAGTCTACCCACCTCAAACTTCATAGCATGGCCCCTTGTTCTTGAGTATTTTTTTCTGAAAAATGCTTCCCTCTTGAACCTTATTTAAACCTGTGAGGTATCTGAAAGTCTCTGTCATATCCTCCATCTCCCTTCTTTCCTCCAGAGCGTACACACTGAATTCCTTCAGTCTCTCCTTATAGGGCTTCTGATGCAGACCCTGCACCATTTAAGTTGTCTGCCTCTGGACCGCCTCTACTCTGTCGACCTCCTTCTGGAGATGTGGTCTCCAGAAACAGATACAGTACTCTAGGTGTGGTCTTACCAGTGATCTACACATTGGTATCACCACCTCCCTCTTCCTGCTGGTGATACCCCTCCCTATGCAACCCAGCATCCCACTGGCTCTCCCCACTGCCTTATCATACTGTTTGGCCACATTCAGGTCATCAGATACAATTACCCCCAGGTCTCCTTCCTGTTTGGTGGTCATCAGTACTGCTCCATCCCATTTTGTACTCCGTCTCTGGGGTTCTGTGCCCCAAGTGCATGATTTTGTACTTCTTTGCATTGAAACTTAGTTGCTACACTCCTACCAACTGAATAGCTTGGCAGAAGACACCAGGAGAAAGGACTGCTGTGTGGCTGGACTTGTCTGCTGGGACTAAAATAGAAGAACTTTTGTATTTGACCTTTGATTTAGGGTAAAAAAACTAACATACAAAAAAAAAAAGTGTGTGTGAGTTAACTGAACTGAATGGGTATCTGAAGAGTTATCTAGGTGTAAACCTCAGGTGACTGAAAGGACTTAACTGCTGTGAGGTTTAAATTACTTGTAGAAAGATCTGGTAAGTAGGGGGAGTGGCTTAGCTATAAGGAAGCTACATTTAAAGACTGCCTTAGAAAGTTTCTGCTAATAGCTTGGCAGAAGAAAGGACTGCTGTGTGACTGGACTTGTCCGCTGGGACTATATTGCCCTCCTCCCCTCCACCCAAAGCTAGTTCTAGTTTTATAGGCACAGGATTTGACTGACAACAGGAACTTCCTGTTTAGGGGCAGGAAGTGAGTGATCACAGAACCACCAAGGACCCACCATCCTAGAAGGGCAAGAGTAGCTCTCCGGCCCCCTCTCGCTGCTGGAGGTCTGACTCTGAGCAAGTAAGTGGTCTACTGCGAAATATAGGATATTCTTGTCTCAGAACAGGACAATCAGGAGCTTAAAGGGCACACAGGTAGAAAGTAAGGAGAGAGAGAAAAAAACAGAGGATTGCAAACAGTTAAGGGGCCAGAAATAAGACATGATTGGAGTGGTGCAGTGCAGTGGCTGTGGAGCAGCAGTCTTCCTGGAGTTGTTCTGGAGGATGCGGTGTTGTCCCATCTGCAGGCACCTCTCTTGGCTGAGGGAGGAGGTTGCTCATCTCCAGGCTGAGTTGGCCAGGATTTGTGGGACCTCCTCTTCCATCCAGGGACCACCAGTGCCACTGCCGTTGCCTCAGAGGTTGCCAAGAAAGAGGAGCAGTTGGACCACAGTGGGCTCAGGGAGGGTGAGGGTGGTGGAACAGACACACATCCCTTCCGTTGCACCTCTCCACAATTCCTATGCCATTCTGGCAAAGTGTGGTTCCTCTATGGAAGCACCCACAGTGGAGACCAAGGAGGATGCTGGGAGCCTCCACAAAGGAGACCCACAGGAGGGTGGCAGGGGACCCTACAGGGGAAGGAAACAACTCCTGGTGGGACACTCCATTGTTAGGAAGGTAGAACTGGGGGAGGAAGGGGAGAGGGAGGTAAGGTGCCTGCCTGGCACCAAGGCTTGCAGGGACAGGAAGCGAATCCTCAGGATTGCCGGAGCAGCTGCACAGGGGAGGGAGCTGGATGTCATTGTCCACCTAGGGACAAATGACCTGGCTAAGAAAGGGATTAGAGAAGTGCAGTAAGAGTTTGTGGAATTGGGGAGGGGCCTTAGTCAAGTAGCACGCACGGTAACCTTCTTGGAGGTGCTACGCATCTATGGCATAGGAGAGGCTAGGTGTTCCGCATCATGGGATTCAATCAGTGGTTGAAAAACGGTGTGGAGCTCAGGGATTTGGCTTCATTGGGGACTGGGGTCCACCTGGAGTGATGCAAGCCTATACTGGCATGATGGGCTGTATCTGTCCGGGAGGGAACCAGGATCCTAGGTGATAGGTTTAAATGCTTCATTGGCAAGCTTTAAACCAGCCAAGGGGAGGCACTGGAAAGGAGCAGGAAAATCCAGCCCCCCCAAAATAATTATGGTAGTAAGTGCAGCAAACACCAACATAGAGGTGTCGATAGGGAGAAGGGCAGGGGTAAATGGAGAAAGTGACAAAGGCAAGAAGGACAGGGATGGGGCAAAAGGGAGTAAGGCCATCAGGAAATGGAGGGTAATGAGTACCAATGCCCGTAGTCTGGGCAACAAGCTCCCTGTGCTGATGGCCTTAATGGAAGAGGGATGCCTGGATATCGTAGCAGTCACAGAAACATGGTACACAGAGAACCATGACTGGGATGTTAACATACCAGGGTACATAACCTACAGGAAAGACAGGCAGGGGAGAAGGGGGAGGAGTAGCTCTCTATGTAAAGGAAGGGATAAAAGCAACTGAATAAAAGAGTAAACAGGGAGGAGAGGAGGCACTGTGGGTCACCTTGGAGACTGGAAAGGGCACCACAATCCGCACAGGAGTTGTGTACAGACCCCCATGTCAGGGGGAAGGAATGGACAAGGATATGATAGAATGCATTCTTAGAATGGCAGAGAAAGGGGAGATACTGTTGATGGGAGACCTGAATATGCCAGATGTTAACTGAGCACATTTGCTGCAGCCACATCCAAGAGCAGGGCCATTCTTGATGCCCCTACAGGTGACAGGCATTAGACAGCTAGTTTCGAGCCCACTGTGAGGGAGCAATCTTAGACCTCGCTCAAATGGGGGCAGTGAGAGGATCTCAGATCTAGAAGTGGGTTGCCATCTGGGGACAAGTGACCATCAAACAGTGTGGTTCACGTTAACTCAGCTACAGAGTCAAGCCATACAAAAGTGAGGGTACTGGACTTTAGGAGGGCTGACTTTGGCAAGATGGGAGAGTGCCTCAGAAAAGCACTAGCAAACAGGCTAGAAGGAGGTGTGAGCAACAATGGGGAATTATCAAAACTGCCATCACAGAGGCAACAAGCCTTTGTGTGAAGCAAATAAACAAATCAAAACGAAAGAAAACCACTATGGTTCTCAAAAGAGGTGGCTGTGAAAGTCAGGAAGAAAAAGATAGCATTCCAGAAGTATAAGGAGAAACAGAAGGAGCAGGACAGAGAGCTGTACCAGTTAAGGCAGAGGGAAGTCAGAATAGCAAATACCCAAACTGAGGAAAAGATAGCCAACTCAGTTAAGAAGGGGGATAAAACCTTTTATAGGTACATCAGCGAGCGTAGAAAGACAAAGGGAGGGATAGTGAGGCTAAATAGAATGAACGGTGGGTGGGCAGAGGGGGACAGAAAAGCAGGAATACTGAATGAATATTTCTGCTCAGTATTCACAAAAGAGGAGGGAAGTGCCTTAATCCAATTAACAGAAGCACTCTTTGATAGGGGGTCGATCCCAGTCCTTTACAGAAGAAAGGGTTCTGCAAGAACTCCTAAAACTGAAGGTGAACAAAGCAATGGGTCCTGATGGAATTCACCCCAGATATCTAAAAAGAATTAAGGGAGGAACTAGTGAAACCACTGGCTATCCTTTTAATAAATCATGGGAGGATGGTGTGGTACCCGAGACCTGGAGGAAGGCGATGTGATTCCCTTCACAAAAGTGGGTCCAAGACAGGCAGGAAACTACAGACCTGTCAGTCTGATCCTCTGTGGTAGGGAAAGTGATGGAGTCACTTCTGAAGGAAAGAATAGTTGAGTACCTAGAGGCCAGTGGAGCACAGGACCCAAGGCAGCAGGGTTCACAGCGTGGAAGGTCATGTCAGACGAATCCATAGATTTTTTGATCAGTGTGACCAAAGTAGTAGACCAGGGAGGAGCTGTGGACATGGCCTACCTAGACTTTAGCAAGGCATTTGACAGTCCCACACATAAGATTAATAGTCAAATTAACCAGCCTGGAGTGGAACCCAGGGTGGTAGCCTGGGTAAAACATTTGCTGGACAACAGGACACAGAAGGTAATTGTAAATGGAGTCCACTCTGAAGAAAGGGGTTACTAGTGGGGCACCGAAGGGTTCAGTATTGGTCCAGTCCTTTTAATGTCTTCATCAGTGACATTGCAGAGGACTGAAGGAAAGTGATGCCTTTGCAGATGACACAAAGATCTGCAACAGGGTTGATACACAAGGAGGCGTGGAAAGGATGAAAAGGGACTTGCAAGGTTGGAGGAATGGTCAGAATATGGCAGCTAGGATTCAATGCAAAGAAGTGCAAAATAATGCACCTGGGAAACAAGAACCCAAGGGAAGAATACACAATGAGGGGAGGTAGAATAACAACAAAAGGAAAGGGACCTGGGGTAATCATATCAGATGACCTTAAGGTTAGCAAGCAATGTGAGAAGGCAGTAGGGAGGGTTGGGGTATACTGGGATGTATAGGGAGAGGCATCATCAGCAGAAAACAGGAAGTTGTTATCCCTCTGTACAGACAGTTGGTGAGACCCCATCTGGAGTACTGTGTCCAGTTCTGGAGACCCCATCTCCACAAGGACATAGACAGGATAGAGGCAGTCCAGAGGAGGGCAACTAAAATGGTGCAGGGTCTGCAAGAGAAGCCGTATGAGGAGAGACTAAAGGAGCTTAATATGTATACCCTTGAGGAAAGAAAGGAGAGGGGGGACATGATATAAACTTTTAAGTACCTCAGTGGAATCAACAAAGTCCAAGAGGGTAGCATCTTTCAGAAAAAGAGACTTGCAAGAACAAGGGGACACAATTTAAAGATAGAAGGAGGCAGTGTCTAGGGCAATGGAGGAAGTATTATTTCACAGAGAGGGTAGTGGATGCATGGAACAGCCTTCCTGAGGAGGTTGTGGGGTCTAAAACTGTGGGAGAATTCAAGAATGCACGGGACAGACATAAGGCAATTTTCTTGTGGGGGATAGGAAGAAACAGGCTGTTGGTTAACTAGGATCTGCGGCCTATCCTGTAGGTAGGGAAATGGGCAGACTAGATGGGCCTAGCGGTCTTTATCTGCCGTCAAAGTCTATGTTTCTAACTCCTCAAGCTTTCTTAGATCACTATTCATTTTTTTCCACCTCCCTCCTTGGAGTATCTACACTATTTCAGATCTTAGTGTCATCTACAAAAAGGCATACTTTCCCTTCTAACTCCTTTGCAATGTCACTAATAAAGACATTAGAGGACAGGTCCCTGTACTGGTCCTTGTGACACCCCGCTGGTCACCCTCCCTTCCTCTGAGTGAACTCAGTTTATCACCACAGTCTGTTGCCTATCCCCCAAACAATTCCTTACCCAATTTACCACCATTGGACCCACTCCGAGACTGCTCAGCTTGTTTATGAGTCTCCTATGTGGAATGGTGTCAAAGGCTTTACTGAAATCTAGGTCACATCTACTGCTCCACCCAGCTCCAATTCCTTGGTCACCAAAGAAATCTATCAGATTTGTTTGACATGACCTTCCCCAGTGAATCCATGCTGCCTCAGATCTTGTAAGCTGCTGGATTCAAGATATTTCTCAATCTTTTCCATCAGTAGTGATTCCATTAATTTCCCCATCACCAAAGTCAGGCTGACCGGCCTGTAACTGCCAGCCTCCTCCCTGCTACCACTTTTGTAAAGTGGGACAACATCTGCACTGCTCCAATCTTCCAGAACCACTCCCATCTACAGTGAGTGGTTGAACAGGACCATCAAAGGTGCAGCCAGCACCTCTCTGATCTCTCTCAATATCCTTGGATGCATCCTGTCTGGCCCCATTGCCTTGTCAACCTTCAGTTTAGAGAACTCCTTCAGGACTCTCTCCTCTGTAAACGGACTCGTGTCTACCTCCTTTCCTTCGATGCCCTCATCCCCTATATGTGGTCCCTTGCCTTCCTCTTCCTCTGGGAACACTAAACAAAAGTATTTGTTCAGGATGTCTGCTTTTTCCTGGTCCCCCTCCACATACTCCTCCCCTCATTAGCCTTACAATCCCTCCACTGGTGTCTCTCTTTCTCCTAATGTTATCTGTTCCTTTTAGTAGTATCCTGCTGTTGTAAAGCAAAGCCCACAGCAGCTTACATCTGCTGCATCATGGTGAAAAATAAGGGGTCCTCTGGAGGTGACCTTGGTGTGTTCACCACAGAGTCCTCACTACAAATAGAGACTGCAGAGCTGGTGCCATGCTCATACTGGCTCTGCATAGTCGCCATCCTCCTCCTGCATTATCAGATCAGGGTTATACTCATTCATCATGGACGGGAATGAGAGACCGTGCTGATGCTGGTATAGGAGGATTCTATAGCAAACAAGAACCTTCCGTTGTCAAAGAGCTAGGTACAGAAGAGCCCATCAACAGGCTCCCAGGAACAGGGAGACCAGGCAGTATCATGTACAAAAAGGTGATAAAGACTTCCCAAGTGTTGGCACTGCTTTGGTAAGTGAACATGACTGGAGGAGTCAAAGGAGGAGGCTGGGTCCTAGTCAATGGTGACGTACTGGCCATAACAGACCCGGTAGTAGGCATGCAAAGCCCCAACCTTGGTGTCATGTTGACAGTTGCTGGGGAGGCGAATGGTATCGCTGCCGACACAGATGATGTTGAAACAAACGCCATACCTGTAGCGTGCATGGGGCAACCTGGAGCATACTGGGAAGTCTTCTCTTTGTCCTAATGCTTGTGTTTGTGACTCCCTGAAGTTTTCTACTGGTATCTGGATGACCACAATTTGAGCGACAAAACTAGCAATGCAGATTTCTCTTGGAGCTGCTTCTCCAGTCACCCTACGGTCTTTTGGAGTAATAATTCCTCCAAGGCTGCATTTCTGTGTTGTCTGGTTGCAGAATTAAACCCTAGCAGATTTCTCAGGCTTTCACGTTGTGGTCTAGGCCTACGTCATAGACACAAGCTTCATGGGAGTCTCCAGTGTAGATATTTTTTACACACTCACAGTACCTAAAAAGTCTAGAGGTTCCTTTGATAACATGTAGGTCATCAAAAATCACTATAAAAGTGATTACTTTAGTATGTAGCAGAACTAAAAAGGCTATAGCAGCATTTCCTACAGTGGTCTGACAAGTCTGAGTGATGGCTGGAGGGGCAGCCCACATTTATCTATATGCTGACGCCTGACATCATCGTGGGTGGCCCCTGGCTGACTGCTTACAAAAGTTTCTGTGTGGTCCTAGTGCCTGGCGGCTGTCCGTTCTAAAGTTACGCTATGATGAAAAAGATATCCTCGAAGAAGATCTTTCTACCATACCTCCTCCCTTTTCCTGCTGTGCTCTAGAGTACACATTTAAACTATCCAATCTTTACTTCTAGGTCCTACCCTGTTGCTTCTTGATCATTTTGGTAGCCTTTCATTGGATAGTTTCTTATCCCTCTCTCTCTCTCCTTCAGATGTGGGTTCCAAAACTGAATGCAGTACTCCATGTAGGTATAACCAGTGACCTGTACAGCAGAACATCATCTTTGTCCTGTAACTAATGAAATCCCACCTGATGCATCCCAGTATCCTGTTAGCTTTCCTACAGTGCATTGGGAAGAGGTTTTTAAATGGTCCTTTACTTCATATAAGTGCTCTGCTGTCATCTCATTGATGTAATAGTCAGTCTGCAGATTTTTGTTCCCAGTGTGCATCATTTCATATTTTGTTTTGCATCAAACTTTCACCACCAAAGTCCAGACCAGTGCACCAGCTCTCTTTCATCCTTTTACATAAGGAATAAGGCATGACAGAAGGGGGAAATGAAAATTATGTACCTACCGTAATTCTGATCTTTTTGTGTATGTTCACCATTCATCACCTTTGGGTATAATGGCCAGAGGTCACGACCCCGCGGGAGATTTTTTTTTGTGTGAGATGGGCAGAGTCGATGCACCATCGGTGCTGCCCTCGAGGCCGACGACCTGCGTGGAGCTCACGGGTTGGCAGTAAGGTATCGTTGACCCTGCCCCCTGCCAGTTCTGAGTCGCTGTAGAGTAAGAAGGTTAGGAGGGTAGGACAAGGGGGTACAAGGGACAAATAAAGGAAAGGATATACAAACTAAAAGGAGAAATAAATGACTAAGAGAACAGAGTAAGGTTAGAAAAACTAAGGGGATTGGGAGGGGCCCCAATCTCTGGAAGTAGAAGAGGAGGAGGAAGGGAGGTAAAGAATTTAGAAGTAAGGATTGGCGGGGGAATATCCTGGAACCCTGACCAGTCTCCAGATTGTTTAGGAACTGCAAAGGAGTAGTCAGAAGGCTAGACTGCCAGAATTCAAGGCACAGAATCACTGACAATAACTCTAACATAAGCAGAATGGGCTATTCTGGAAGAAAGGGCAGGTTACAGGACAATACCCCCCCCCCCTCGAATCAAGTTTTGGTGTAGGAAACACTAGTTTCTTAGATAATTTTTTAGGATTGAGTCTTTAGACAACAAAACTAAGAGAAAAACTGATGGGAAAAAGAGGGAGAGAGAACCAAAGAGAGGGCAACCATCATCCCCCACCCCACGGGGTGCAGCCGAGGCACTAGGGAGAAGTGCCCACTATTCTGACCACTCTTCCCCCTTGGAAGAAAAACATCCCCCCATGTGCCCAAGGTCGAAAAGGAAGGGAGGGGGAAGAGGGCACACAGAGGGAGGGGGGGGGACCCAGAGACTGAGGCCCCAGGGGGAAGAAGGGTGGGATTATGATGAATGGTGAAGATACATAGAAAGATGAGAATTATGGTAGGTACATAATTTTCATATCTTATCTGTGTCAATCTTCACCATTCATCACCTTTGAGTGTGTACCGAGCCCCCCCAAAGGGGGCCCTACACCCTAAAGGACTGAGACCCTTAGCTCTCAGTGGGTGGCACACCAAGAGAGAGAACCTTCATGGATCTGGAGAGGCCCAAGACTGGGAAGAGTGAAACAGGGACCCCCCCCCGGAGGGGGCAGGAGGTTGCCCTGACAAACGTCGTCTCACCCTATGTGAGAAGAGATGGGTTCTCTGGTAAGCGGAGGTGATCACCCTATGCCGGGCCATGGGTGACAACTGGGAGAGACGCAACCATGCCGTCCGCCTAGTGCAGATTGCTGTCCCTATGACCCTGGAAGCTACCTCGTTGGCATCATAGGATGCCCTCGCTTGGTGCCTTGCTAGCTCCAGGCCATGTGCAAAGAGTGCAATGACTTGTCTGGTTACCTCCGTATCAGGCATCAAGGCTTAGAGTCGACCTAGACTTGTCCACAGGAACCGGTCATAGGTAGTGTAATGGGCCTGATGTGCAGATATAGAAAGAGAAGCAACCGTACTGAGTAGAAAGCCCTCCTACCCCAGAAGTCAAAATCCATGGAGTCTGCATCTGGGGGCTGATCACAGTGAAGGGTGCTAAGCCCACTGGAAGTATCCGGTTGCGTCAGTCCTGAGCTAGGATGAGGCAGATCACCTGGAGACTCCGGGTGGGGGGCCACAATACCTCTGGTGGAGATACCTAGGGGCTGGGACTCCAGAAAAGGGTCTCTGCCAGAAGTGCATCGATGCCTCCGGAAAGGGAGCAGGGCAGGAGGGCACTACAAGAGTGTCCGCACTGAAATCACCTAAAAAGGCACATGTTGGATGCTCTGGATTGTGCTGAGTGGGCGGGGTGATGTGCAGGTCCTCCAATATCCTCACGAGGATACGCTGATACTCTGCGAGATCAGCAGCTGAGGAGATGTGGACAGATGGTTCCTCTTCTCCTAAAGAGAAGTATGAAGAATTGGAGGACGTCAAAGGTTCAGAGGCTGGCTGCTCAGAAGGAGGTTGAAAAACCTATCTGTCCATGACCCTAACATAAGAGGGAAATTGAGCAGCCACAGCTCTGAAGTGCTCCCAGAAGAGAGGGCCGCTCGACCAAGAATGCCTGGGAGAGCAGGAGGTGGCAGCAGAGGAGAGGGGGCAGAGCCGACAACAGGAATCAGCTGTCCTCTGCCTGGGCAAGACAGCACACCTGGAGCCCAAGGGAAGAGGGAGCTCCAGAAGACTCAACGGCCGACAGCTGGTCAACCATACTGGAACTACCCAGGCTGTGCCCTGAAGAATCCCCCCGTGAGGTGACTGGGGCCGTGAAAGTCCAAAAGGATGGTCCCCTACCTCCAAAGAACAGGGCCCTCTCGAGGAAACTGAAGAAAAAATTACTCACCTTAGTAATGTTGTTTCTTCTAATGGAGTCTTGCTGTATTCTGACAGTAGCAGTGAGTCCCAACCTTCGAACTGCCCTGGAGATGAAAGTTAACTTTCCATGCCAGGCATGGAACGCGGAGCTTGGGATCGGTTGAGACTCTGTCTGTTGCTGTTTGAACTCAAACCGTCAGATCTTTACAAGCTAAACTCACCGAGGTCCTGTGTGGAAGCTCTAAACCTACACTAGCCAACTGGCAACTAACATAACAACACATTTTTGGTCTCAAAACAAAGACTCAAGTCAGGAGACCTAAAAATGAAATAACACAACACCCACTCACCCAAAGAAAGGGTGATAACAAAAAAGGTGGGGCACCTCCTGAGTGCCAACACTGCCACTGCCCACCCACATCCCAAAAACAAATGTTCTGAGAGGGGAAGGCAGGGGGGAGGTCAGAATACAGCAAGACTCCATTAGAAGAAACAACATTACTAAGGTGAGTAATTTTTTCTTCAAACAACATGAAGTCTTGCTGTATTCTGACAGTAGCAGACTACCAAGCAGTACCTCCATGGAGGAGGGACAGAACCTACTTAGGAAATAGGCTCTGAAGCACAGCTGTGCCAAATCGAGCATCACTCCTAGCCTGGATGTCCAGGGAGTAATGCTTGGTGAAAGTGTGAACTGTTTTCCAGGTAGCTGCTTGACATATTTCTAGAATAGGGATATCCCTGGCCGCAGCCATGGAAGCAGCTGTACCTCTGGTAGAGTGAGCCCTCAGGCCTGAGGGTGGAACCTTATAATTTAGTAGCAGCTTTTGCCTACTGAACCAGTCCTCAAGTTAGTTGAAGGAGTTCACTAGTTCTGTTTGTATGGCTGCCCGGAAGGTGCTGCTGTTTAGCAGCAGGGCATCGTCTGCATACAAGATAAGTTTAGTGTCGCAGGCCATGGGTAGTTCATTTACAAATAGGCTGAAAAGTAGGGGCCCAAGAATTGATCCTTGAGGGACTCCTAGGAGTACATCTTTGGAGCTGGATAATGTCTACCCGATTTTGACTCTCTGGCTCCTGTGTGTAAGGTAGTCATTGAACCAATTCAGGGTGTCTGGTGCTACACCCAGTCTTTGGAGCTGGAGTAGTAGTAGTGGATGGTTTACAGTGTTGAAAGCTTTGGTGAGCTCAATGAAGATGGACCCCACCAATTTTCCTTCATCCAGCACCTTGTGTACAAAGTCGGAGTATTCCATCAGTGCTGTGGTGGTGCTGTGTTTTTGCCTGAAACCATGTTGGTTTGGGCAGAGCAGATTGTATTTGTTGAGGTATTCTGTGAGTCGACTTGCCACAATTTTTTCCAGTGCTTTGGATAGAGGGGAGAGGATAGATACTGGCCTGTAGTTGGCCACCAGTGCCTTATCACCATTCTTGTGCACTGGCGACACCAGGGCTTGTTTCCATACCACAGGAAATTGAGCTAGAGCTAGGGATTTACTGAATAGCATTGTTATGGGCACAATCATAACGTCAAGTGTGAGGGATAGTATCTTCATGTCTATCCAGTCACTCCCCAGTCCGGTTTTTGCCTAGGACTCCCTGACCACTGCTTGGACCTCCTGCACCGTCACCTTCTTAAAGTAGAAGGCTGGGTGGTTAGTTGTAGGCAGAATGGCGCTGCCTAGGTCATCCGCAGGCAGAAGGTAGTCTGGCGGCAGCACTGGGGACAGGTTTGTAAAGGCTTGGTTAAAGGCATCAGCTATGGCTGGCGGATCAGAGGAGGGCGAATTATTTATATTGAGCATCTTGGGGTGCTATTTCTGGTCTCTACCAAGGATGTACTTGTTGTCCCAAAACCGCTTTCCATCACCCCATGCATTGTTAAGCTGGGTCTTATGGAAGTTAGCCTTTGCAAGCCTGATGAGCTTGGTGCAGCAGTTTTTGTAGCACTGTAGGTCATGCTTGGTCCTTGAGTTTAAGGCTTTTTCCCCAGAGGCAGTCCCTCTCCTTTAGGAGGGAGAGGAGCTTGCCATCAATACAGCCATTGACGTCCCCCTGAATTTTCCATTTTGTGCATGGTGCATAGATATCACAGATGGAATTGAAACCCTCAGTGAGAAAGCTAAGGGCTTGGTCCTGCGTAGATGCCTTGCTTATAAAGGACCAGTTGTGGGCACACAGCGACGATTTGAGGGATCCAAGTTTGCCCTTCTGCAGAACACTGCGGTCTATGAGGCAGGGTGGGCATTTGACAAAGTTTAGTGGTCCATATAAAGGAGATAGAGGCGTGGTCACTCAGCATGTCCGGGAGAACCCTGATTTCAGAAAATCGAGTCAGTGAGCTAGCGAAGACCCAGTCAATGAGGGTGCAGGTCCTGACCTTGTAGTTCTGCCTAGTGGCGTGTGTTACAAGTTGCGTGAGATAGTGTGAGGAAATTAGGTCTCTGGAAAGTGCTGCCTCCTTACATAACCAGTTAATGTTAAAATCACTGGTCAGGATGAGTTCAGAGCCCTTTTTGAGAGCACAAATTTCTTCCATAACAAGAGAAAGGCCTTCCTTCGCTTTTTTGGGGGGCAGGTAGGTTGTGGCGATAATGAGGATCTTGCCTTTTGGCTGATTTGTATTTTTACCACTAGTAGCTCATAGTTCTCTGTAACTTTGGAGATAGGGAGGATGGTACAGCTAAGTGAGTTTCTGGCATAAAGGAGGCAGCCGCCACCTCTCCTGTTAATTCTATCAAGATGAAGTGTTTGGAATCCTTTAATGAAGACCCCTCCATCTTTGACCCCACCCGACAGCCAGGTTTCGGTTAGACAGATTATGTCAGGGGTATGTATGATCATCCAGGCCTGGAGCTGATCTAATTTAGAAGGTAGGCTGCATATGTTAAGTGATGCTATCTTTAGGCCATTCACAGTAATGGCCCCCCTACTCCTCAGGGTAGTTGGTCCACGCTTGAGGTGAACATTGCCAGAGAGTATCAGTAGCATACAGATTACCTATCTGGTAGATAGGGTGATTACTATCTTCCCCCGCGTCTTCCATCGCCTGCGCTTCATGTGGGGAAGGTGTCCAGTTGCCTGTATTAATATATAGGGAAAGTTAGCCATTAGGGTAATGGTGTGGGAGGTTGACTTGGTGATAACTGTGCATGGGAGGTGCAGGGGGATGAGGAGCCCATCTTGTCCGGGAGTGGGAGTGGCCATGTGGATGCTTTTCTTCCAGCAGACCCCCACTGGGTATTCAGAATGGGGGGTAGGGGTCCAAAATCGAATGCGTTACCAGCAAAGCCAAAAGAGGTAGTGAGGAGAAGTAGTAGTATGTAGTTGTAACTCATTGTTGTTTGACTAGGAGTTGCTGTCTAGCTTTAATTGCTGCTGGTTTAAAGCATTTACCTTGTGGCTTTTAGGCTGAAGTAAGAATGCTAAAAAGGTTTAGCAAGCTTAGTAACCCATTCAAGCCCTTAGTAGCTGTCAGTCTTAAACACAGGTTCAGCATTCATATGTAAAGGAACTGAGAAAAAGCACAGGCAGTATTTCAAAGAAAATATTGTTGTAAAATGGGTAATAAACACAGAACAAATATATCAACAATTTAGTCACATAAAATAAATGGGAAGTTACAGAACACAAACGCCTACCAAAACAAACCATACTCAAGTTCCAGTTGAATTTTTTTTAACTGCCTAGTTACCAGTCCGCAGACTAAGTGTGTCTTTGCTTTTCAGGGAGTCCTTCTGCACCAAACTTCTCTTGCAAGCGATATTCGAAAGTCAGTTTTCTCCACCTCCTGGTGATGTCACCCATGAGGTCACTGTTAGATCTATGATAAATCTGTAATCTAAGTATGGATACTCACAAGGATGTATGTTATTAAAGTGAAAAAAACAACTAGCAATTTCCCCAAAATATGAGTCTTTGATCAAAACATCCCCTTTGATGTTTTACATCCCCACAATCTGTTATTAGTTCTCTGCTAGGTGAGAAAACCATGAAGTGTCAGCCAAATAACTTCCCTGCCTGCTACGGTCATAACATTTATATTTAGTTTCAACTTCAAAGGCAGAAGCAGATTATAAGGGGTAATAAACTGTCCCTCTGGAAGAAAGGCTTTTAATTAGGGATTTCCCTGGTCAGTTTAACATCCTGCTGCTTCAGCCACACTGACATCTTGGAAGTCAAAGGTCACTTGTCACTGCTAGGCTGTTTTCTTGCCTAAGCAGACCTTCACATACCACATATTTATTTTACAAATATTACACAATAATACAATAAGCAGGTAGGCAGAGCGTCACATTGAGTACTGAGTTGCAGTCCCAAGTTTGAAGGGCAAGGGACTTTGACCACCATAAGGTATGGTGACACAGCATAATCACCCTGATGGAATTGCCTTATTGCACTTATAAAATGTTTATTATGTTAGTTTTTTAGTAGTGTAGTAGTAATTTGGTGTTGTATCTGTAAATGGATGTATTTTGGGCACTGGTATTAATTCAATATTTATTTGAAAACTGGTAACCCAGAAAGGCACACTGAGCCAAGGCTCGTTTCCAGGTATGACCCAGGGAAAAGGGTTACAACAGTACAACAAACATGGCAATGACAAACTAGAACATCCATGACGGTACAAAGTACAGTAGAAGCCAGCTAATCTGAACCACCTGGGAGACAAAAATTTATTTCAGATTAGAGGGTGTTTGTAAGAATGAGATCGTGACTTGGTACCAAAGTAAAGTGCATATAAAGTATAGAAAAATAACCAGATTTGGGGGTGACATCCTGAGTGGTGGCAGGGAGGGGGGAGAGAGAGCTTGACCAATTTCTGGCTGGCACCCAAGGTCATGGATACTGTTTTTGTTTAGTGTTGACACAGAGTTCATTGTACGACAACCCGCGTAGGACACTGTGGAAGTCTTGCTGGAGTGACACTTCCACAGCCAAGGCTGAGGTGTTGGAGGCACAAATGACCATCATCTGCATAAACACGGATATGCAGGCTGGCACAGATGAAATAGAGGTCATTTAGGAAGATGGAAGAAAAGTATGGGATCCAGGATGGCATCCTGGGGAACCACAGATAGAAGGGGAAGGGACAGACTGCCTCCAATGTATACCAATTGCAGCCAGCCCGAGAGGCAGCAACAGAATCAGTCAACAGTGGAAGCTGAGAGACCAGCAGATAGTACAGTTACGTATAAACTTTCTGTAACAGTAGATCTTAGAGAGAGGCTCTTGCAGTAGGTAATTACAAATAGGACTGAAGCCGGCAGGCATCAGGACCCCATGGAAATATTTCTAGCTATCAGTCTCTGGCAGGGGACCGCCCCTTTATACTGACGTTGATCACCTGACGTGAGGGCATCCAAAGGCAAAAAAAGGACAAGAGAGAAGTGGATGCTTCCATTACTGAAGGAGCTGAAAAAGCTTAGGGGGATGGAAGGCGGAAAGGTGCCACCTACTGCAAGAGCCCCTCTCGAAGATCTACTGTTATGGTAAGTTCTTATGTAAATTGTACTATCTTACTTGAAAAAGGGGCTCTGAGTAGGTAATTACAAATAGGACTGAGTCCCAAGCAGTCTGGAACAAGCAGAAGCAAATGGGAGGAGGAAAACTAGGCAAGGCCTTTGACACTGTGCCACATAGAAGACTATTACACAAACTGGGGAATATGGGTGTGGGCAGGACAGTAGTGTGGTGGGTAGGTAACTGGCTGGGTGGCAGGACACAGAGGGGGGTGGTGGTAAATGGCTGTCACTCCACAGAGGGAAGAGTGACCAGTGGGGTACCACAGGGATCAGTGCTGGGACCGGTCCTATTCAACCTCTTCATCAGTGACATTGCGCAGGACCTTGAAGGCAGAATTTCACTGTTCGCTGATGACACAAAGCTCTGTAACAGAGTAGACACACCAGAGGGTGTAGACAGAATGAGAGCGACCTGCAGAAACTTGAAGAATGGTCAGGGTTTAGCAGTTGAAATTCAATGCAAAGAAGTGCAAGATAATGCATATGGGGCACAAAAACCCTGGCACAATATATCAGTTGGGGGTGAGGATATAGATGCACCAAGCAGGAAAGGGATCTTGGGTTTGTCATCCTGATGACCTCAAGGTAGGGAAACAGTGTGACAAGGCAGCAGGTAAAGCAAATAGGATGCTGGGATGTATAGGCAGGGCATCACCAGCAGGAAAAGGAGGTCATAATTCCGCTATACAAGACACTAGTGAGGCCCCACCTGGAGTACAGTGTACAGTTCTGGAGACCATACCACGTAAGGACATAGACAGGGTAGAGAAGGTTCAGAGGAGGGCAACAAAGATGGTGCATGGATTGCATCACAAGTCCTATGAAGACAGGTTGAAGGAACTGAACATATACTCCTGGAGGAGAGGAGGGAGAGAGGGATATGATAGAGACATACAAGCATTACAGGGAGGAACAGGGTGCAGGAAAACACTATTTGTAAGCGAAAAAGATGTTCCAGGACTAGAGGGCATGGGATGAAGTTGGAGGGAGGACGATTCAGAGGAAACATGAGAAAGAATTTCTTCACAGAACGGGTGGTGGACAAGTGGAACACCCTGCCAGAGGAAGTGGTGGGGGCTGAAACAATCATGGGATTTAAGAATGCATGGGATAAACATAAAGGAATTCTGCTGGAGGTCAGGGGTAAGGGGCAACAGACTTCTAGGAAAACAAGCTGAACTTACAAGCTCAAATGGGCAGACTGGGTGGGCCTTAGGCCCTTATCTGCCGTCACTGTCTATGTATCTATGTATGTATCTACCCAAAAGTAGACCCTCTGGCTGTGAAGGTCTTAGGAAAGAAGACCTTGCAGAACAGCCAACCTAAAGTCCACTCTACGGCGAGAGGCAATGTCCAAACTGTAGTGTTTCGTAAAGGTATGGACAGAAGTCCAAGTAGCGGCTGCACAGATGTCTGCTGCTGACACATTCTTGAAACAAGCAGCAGAGGCAGCAACCTCTCTGACTTGACCCGGCAGGGTCTTGTTATACTTGTCGTAACAGAAAGTGATGCAATGAGCCAACTACTTAGATAGGCATTGCTTAGAAACATCATTGCCCTCTCTTTTATGAGCAAAAGAGACAAATAGTTGATCAGTCTTTCTGAGATCCTTTGTCCTGCTGGTGTAGTATCTCAGAATTCGGTGAACATCCAAAGTATGCAAGAGGTACTCCCCTTGATTGGAGTGCTGCGTAAAGAAGGCAGGCAGCTCTATGGATTGATTCAGCGTAGATTCCGCTACCACTTTGGGGAGAAACTTAGGACTGGTATGCAGAGTCGCACGTTCCTTGTGCAAAATCAGATATGGGATTTTGCACATCAGGGCCTGGAGCTCGGAAATCCTTTGAGCAGAAGTAATGGCCACTAGGAAGAGAGTCTTCCATGAAAGGAACTTTAGGTCTGCTGTGGCTGCCGGCTTGAAAGGGGGCAGAGTAAGCTTCTAAGGGATAAAATTCAAATCACAAGGAGGGGCAGGAACCCAGACTGGGGGTCTCAAGAGGAGGACCCCCTAAGAAAAGTTTTGGAGACTTCCAGTTGCGCAAAAGTCCTGTTCCCCAAAAGAAACATGGTAAGTTGAGATGGCTGCCATGTGAACCTTCAGAGAGGAATGACTAAGACCCAGATCAAAGAGGTGTCGCAAGTAATCCAAAAGCCACCTGACAGAGCATGAGAAAGGCTCGAAATCTTTGGAAGCAGCCCAAATAGAGAACTGTTTCCATTTCATGGCACAGGCAGATCTAATGGAGGGCTTTCCGGCCTCCACCAGAATCTCAGCCACCATCAGGGAAACCCCAAACCAGCCTGAACTATGTCTGCAGGAGCCACGCGTGCAACAGAAGGGACTTGAGGCCTGGGTGGACCAGGGTCCCCTGATCCTGGGTCAGCAAAAGATGTGACAGAGGAAGGGGAAGCAGAGGTTCCTCTGAAAACGGTTGCAGAAGAGAACCAAACTTGCTTGGGCCAGAAAGGAGCGATCAGGACCATGTGGGCTCCTTTTGAGCAGAGTTTCGGTACTACCCTCGGAATCAAGGGGATCAGGGGGAAGGCATTGATGAATCTCCCCTTCCAGTCTAGAGACACAGCGTCTCTCCAAAAAACTGCTGCACCCAGGAGCGAGCGAGCAGAAGTCGGGAAGTTTTGTGTTGTGAGAAGACACAAACTGGTCTACCTGTGACATTCCCCAATGCAGGAAGATACTGTCTGCTACCCCCTGATCCAGTTCCCACTCGTGAGTGTGAGCAGACGACTGACTGAGGTGATCCATTAATGTGTTCTCGACCCACGGGATGTGAATGGCCGTGAGGTTTGAACGTTGTGCTGCACTGCCCATTCCCAAACCCGCATCACCTCCCTGCAGAGAGGGTAGGAACGAGTTCCACCCTGTTTACTGATGTACCAGACTACACACATGTTGTCGGTCTGGACAGCCAAACGTCCAGGAAGCAGATAAAGATGCAGAGCCTGAAAAGCATAAAGCATGGCCCGAAGCTCGAGCACATTGATGTGGAGAGATTTTTCGAGCTTGGACCAGGGGCCCTGGTTCCTGTGAGGCCCGAGATGGGCTCCCCAACCCTCGCGTGAGGTGTCTGTGGTCTGCATCTGGGAAGGGGGAGAAAGGCAGAAGTGAACTCCCCGGCAAAGGTTCTCCTGAACCATCCACCATTGCAAGTCCCGAGCCATAGGATTGGAGACCAGAACTAGTTGATCTAGGTTGTCCGCCAGCTGATCCCACTGAGACTGAATTGTCCACTAAGAGATTCTCATGTGGAGCCGAGCGCGAGGGACTGTCGGAATAGCAGCTGCCATGAGCCCGAGGAGGCGAAGGACCAACCTGGCTCTGACCCACCTGCAGCTGGACAAGAGGTGGACCTAAGCCTGGAGTGAGGCTGCCCTGTCCAGTGGCAGTAATGCCATGCCAGAGGCCATGTCCAGGATCGCCCCAATAAACTGAAGCCTCTGGGATCAGGTGGGACTTGGCCTGGCTGATGGTAACACCCAGGCAGGTAAAAACCTGCAGGGTAAGGGAAAGGAAGCATAGGAGTTCATCCCTGCACAAGGCCACCAGGAGCCAGTCGTCCAGGTATGGAAAAATCTGTACCCCTTGGGTACGCAGGTAGGCCGCTACCACCGAAAGGCATTTGGTGAATACTAAGGGTGCCAAGGAAAGACCAAGTGGGAGAGCCTTGAACTGGAATGCAAAATGGAGGTATCTGTGGTGGGAGGGGTGAATAGGGATGTGCAGGTAAGCATCCTGCATATCCAGAGTGCACAGCCACTGTCCCGGCTGAATCAGGGGCAGGAGACCCTGCAGGGAGAGCATCCTGAACCTTTTGTACTCCACGAACACATTCAGGGAGCTGAGGTCAAGGATCGGCCTCACCTCTTCTGACTTTTTCAGGGCCTGGAAGAAATGGGAGTAATAACCCATTCCCCGAAGATGGGGAGGAACGGGCTCCATCGCCTCCTTCAGAAGAAGAAAGGATATTCCTTCCTGGACCAGCAGAAGACATTTTCTGGGGAGTAAGGTGACCTGGGGGTTCGAGGAGAATCTCCCTCCTACCAGTTGCTCCAGAAGGCCCACAGGCTGTGGGAGAGGAAAGAAGTCAGGAGGTGTGGGGCAGTGTCACGGCTGAAGTCCCCGCTGCTTTTTTGGGTGGGGGTGGGGCTTGGCAGCCAGAGGGGCCCGTTTGTTTGCCCGCTTTTCCTGAGGTTTTACCTTTTGCTGAAAACGTCTGTGAAAGGGACGATGCTGAGCTTGAGGGGGTCTGTACATGGAGTCAATCGACTTAAGTGCAGTACCCTTCTCCTCCAGATCACTGATGATGTCCTTGACATCGCCACCGAACAGCACAGAACTCTTGAAGGGCACGTCCTGGATAGCAGACTGCACTTCTGAGACCAAACCTGACACCCAGAGCCAGGCATGACACTGTAAACCAATGCTGAAAGCCGAGCTCCAACCAGCAGTGTCCACTACGTCGTATGTGGCACGAAGCATGTGCCGACTGGCCAACACGCAGACCTGACTAGATCTACCACTTCCTGCTTTGTCTGACACTCAGTAAGGGAGTTCAGTTTAGCCTCCACCTCGCTAAGCATCGCCTTTTGGTAGTACCCCATATGATAGATATAATTGAGGGCCTTAATACCCACAGTGGAAGCATAGAGCTTCTTCCCATACTGACTAGAAGGCGTGATTCCTTGTTGGATGGTGACGAGCTCAAGTGCTTGCGGTTAGCCACCCAGCTGGGAGCGGCGTTAATCATGAGTGAATCTGCTTGAGGGTGTGAATTTAAAGAGTCAACACCCTCTGGAGCCTGATAAAGCCTGTCTGACTTCCTAGAAAGGGGGGCTAATGCTGTGCTCTTGATTAATGCACCCCTTTCACATCTTCTGAGCAGAGGTATGTGCTAGGTTAATGCAGTTTCATGTGACGAGGTCTTAACCAGTGAGGAGCCAGAATTGACCAGACCCCATTTTTTAAGTTAGCAATAACCCACAACAGGGTATGGGGTTATAGGCATTTAATCCATGCCTGGGGTGCTGTGAGGACACTCTGCCTGCGACCTCATGCCTCACAAAGCACCCCAGGAGTGGATTAAATGCCTATAACCCCATACCCAAGAGTGAGTTATTGCGTTTATAAAGTACAGTTACGTAAGAACTTACCATAACAGCAGATCTTCGAGAGACGCTCTTGCAGCAGATAATTACATGTAGGACTGAGGCCACCTGGTGGCAGATCATGGACAATCTCTTTTAACAGTACCTAGGGGAACGCCTTCCTTACGTCGGCTCCATTCCCTGATGTCCCATCCAGTATATGGGAGGCGATGGTCCCCACGTGCTCCAGTTCTTGAATGCCGGAAAATGGCAGATCTTGTATGAGGCTGCAGGAATAAAGGAAAGAAAAGGATGGTTCACGCTCCCCTTGCCAAACGAAAAGGAGTCAGCATGGCTAGTGCAGGAAGAGCATAATCCTCGGGGGATGGAGGGAGGCAAGTTGTACCTACTGCAAGAGCTTCTCTCGAAGATCTATTGTTACGGTAAGTTCTTACATAACTGTACTATTTTACTTCGAGAGGAAGCTCTTGCAGCAGGTAATTACATGCAGGATTGATTTCCAAGCAGTATAAAACTAAAGAAAACTACCTGGGAGGAGGAGAGGGAGAAGAAATTAATAGAATGCCCGGGAGAATCCCTCAGGAGATCAAGCCCTGCAAGACCAAAACCAGCTCTGCACCTGGAGGCTATATCAAGACAGTAATGCCTGATGAAGGTATGAATCATGTGCTAGGTAGCTGCAGCACAAATATCCGCTGCCGATACCCTCTTGAGAGCTGCGAATGATGTTGCTGCTACTTTAGTGGAGAGAGCCTTGACCTGAAAGGGCTTTACCATGTTTCTGGTAACAGAAACTGATGCAATTCACAAACCAACGCGAAAGCATCTGTTTGGTGACCGGGCAGCCTAAGGGCCTGGAAGCGAAAGACAAAAATAACTGGTCGGATTTCCTGACCTCCTTGGTCCTGGATAAATAAAATTGCAGAGCTCTATGAACATCCAGGGTGTGGAGAAGAGCTTCCCCTTTACTAGAATAATTTGGGTAGTACACTGGGGAGCTGAACCGCCTGGTTCAATGTGAGCTTCTTGGCATGTCCCTTTCCCCTTTAATTCTTGCCAGAAGGTCTTCAAGCTGGCTCCTCTCACCCACTCGAGTGGTATAACCCTCAGCTCCGCCCCATGATGCCAGATCTTAGACCACTGAAAGCCAGGTTTATGCGCCGCAGCTGGGGAGGTCAGGTGGATTAGTGTGGATGAGCAACATATACCACTCCTAGAATCACTGTTACAGGTGAGTAACCCGTTTTTCTAGGGACGTGGATATGTTGTTCATCCAAATTTCTTGGCAGACTCCTAGCAGTTCTACGGGAGGAGAGAGGCAAGGCACACACCCTCTACTTAGGGAACAGAGACTGGAGAACTGAGACCCCCAAACCAGCATCCCGGCATGACTCAAGGTTGATGTGGTAGTGGGTGATGAAGGTGTTTGCTGTCTTCCAGGTAGCAGCCCGGCAGATTTCCTGGATAGGGATGTCCCTGGAAGCAGCCACCGACACAGTGGTATGACGGGTGGAATGAGCCCTTAGCCATACGGGAGGCTCCCTACTCGCCACTCTATTGCAGAGATCGATGCAAGGTGTAATCCATCTGCCAATTGTCCACTTTGCTGCAGGTCTGCCAGAAGCGGCTTCAGTGCAGGTGACAAACAGCTGGCGTACCTCTCCCCAGATTTCTGCTGTTCTCTCCTTGTAATAGAAACGAGCTCGTCTCAGGTCCAAGGTATGGAGCCTGTACTCCGCATCCAAGGTGTAGTTCGAGTAGAACACAGGCAGAGTCAATGCCTGATTACGGTGAAACTCTGACACCGCCTTTGGGAGGAATTTTGAGTGGGGGCACAGGACAACAGTGTCCCTGTGGAAGACCAGATAAGGAGACTCCACCGAAAGCACCTGGAGCTCCCAAGTCCTTCTGGCTGATATGACAGCCACCAGGAAGGCCATCTTCAACAAGTAATAGCTCACAATTGTGCACTGGTTCGAATGGCTTGCCCATGAGTTTAGCCAAGACTAGCAGTAAATCCCACGGAGGTGGAGGTTCAAGCACTGGAGGGGATGTGTGATCTAGGCCCTTGAAAACGTGCAAGACCACCTTCTCCTGTGCCACCGTCTGCTGACCAGCCCGCTCCTTGTAAGCAGAGATGGCTGCTAGGTGCACCTTCAGGGTTGAAACCCGAAGACCTCCTTTGAACAGAGGCCAAAGGTCATCTAAAATGCTAGCCACAGGACAGAGGGTCCAGGCCCTTGCCCTGACACCAAATGGAAAATCTTTTCCATCTGAAGGCATAGCACTTTCTGGTCGACTCCTTCCTGGATGCTTCCACTACTGTGAGTATATCCTCAGAGAGACCCAAGGCCTGGAGCTCTAGCCACTCAGGTACCAGGCTGTCAGGTGCAAGGATTGAAGGTCAGGATGGAATAACTTCCCTGATTGACAGAAATCAGGTCCAGGCGTGCTGGAAGACACCTCAGGAGCCTGTTGCTGAGGCTGAGGAGATCTGGATACCAAATCTGGTGGGGCCAATCTGGGGCTACCAGGATCACCTGTGCATTGTCCCTCCTCACCTTGAGGAGCACCTTGTGGATCAAGGGAAATGGAGGGAAGGTACAGAGGAGGCCTGGGGTTCACGGCCTCAAGAAGGCATCCCTTGCAGCAATCCCCACTGAGGGGGGTGGCATGAAACAGCCTCAGCTTGGTGTTTTCCCAGGAGGCAAACTGGTCCACCATCGATTTGCCCCAGTGGGAGAACAGGCTGTGACCTACCTCTGGATGGAGAGACCACTCGTGGGATGTCTCATCGACGTGTCGGAGAGCATCTACCAGTTCATTTGAGGCTCCTGCCACATGGATGGCTAGGAGATCTGCCTCAAGTTGGCTCACGAGTGTCCAGATGCGGAGCGCTTCCCTGCACAGCAGCCGGGGGTGCGTGCCACCCTGCTTGTTGAGGTAGTACATGGTTGTGGTATTGCCCATCTGGACTTGAACCACTTGACCCCGAAGCTGCTGAGCGAATGCTGACAATGCCAGTCTGACCAGTCTGAGCTCCAACAGGTTGATATGGTATCGGGATTCCTCAGGGGTCCAGAACCCATGGGCCCTGTTGTTCCCCATGTGGGCTCCCCAGCCCGTGAGAGAGGCATCAGCCGTGAGGATGACCATTGGCTTGGGGCGGACAAATGGGATCCCTTCCTGCAGATGGCCTAGGACTGTCCACCACTGGAGAGTGTCCCACATCTTCTGGGTCACAGTGAACAGCTGGTCGAAATGACCTAGGCGCCGAGTCCACTAGGCAGCTAGCTCCCACTGAAGGGGGCGCATATGCCATCGGGCCCAATGGATCACAGTGGTGCAAGCTGCCATGTAACGCAGAAGGCGCAGAAAGTCCCAGGCATGGTGCAAGTGCCCAACCAGAAATGATTAGGCAAAGGAAGCAAGAACCTCCACCCTGTCTGCCGGGAGCCGTGCTCTGGCTCGGCAAGAGTCGAGCTCTGCCCCAATGAAGCACATCACCCGAGATGGCACGCGCTCAGAGGCCAAGTTGAGAGCAGGTCTGGAGGGCCAGGTCTCTGGACCTCACCAACCTCTTGCTGAAAGGAACCTGCTAAGAGTCAATCATCGACGTATGGGTACACTCTGACTCCTCGACACTGGAGATGGGCTGCCACCACTGCAATGCATTTAGTGAAGACACATGGGGCCGATGACAGGCTGAGCGGCATGGCTCGGAACTCGTATAGGGTTCCCTCTGTTCTGAAGTAGAGAAACCGCTGGTGTGATGGATGGATTGGGACGTGAAAGAATGCATCCTGTAGATCCAGTGAGCAGAACATGTTTTGCTCCAGGGATGGTATGATCTGGGACACAGTCACCATACTGAAGGTGCGTGGCCTGAGATACTGATTCAGGTTGTGTAGATCTAGAATGGGGCGCCAGCCTCTCGTCCACTTCGGGACCAGGAAGTACCTGGAAATGAATCCTGGGTTGACTGGAGGATCTGCCACTCTAACCACTGCCTCCTTGAAGAGGAGCTGGGCTATGTCATTTCTCAGAGGCCGACCAAGTGTGCACTGATACGCTCTCCTCCCATCGAGTGCGGGCTCGGCTGGGAAGGTACTGTTCGAACTCTAGAGGCAGACCCTGGTCGACCACTTCCAAGATGCACCTGTCTGTGGTAACAGCAGACCAGATGGAACGGAAGTGACGGAGCTGACCCCCCATGGGAGGGCCCACAGCTGGCGTGACAGGATAGGGGTGGCAGCCCCTATCTTGTCGCTGGGCAGGTTTGAAGAAAGATGGTCCAGATTGAAAAATGCCTGTACCCTGACCTCCTTGTCTGAGGCCCGGACTTGGGCTGAGGGTGCCAAGTCCGTGTCTGCTGTTGCTGCCTACACTGAAAGGAGGGCCACTTGGGTGCAGGAGCAGGGTGCCCAAAAGGCTGCTTCTGCTGCTTTTTAGAGCCAGGGGCATCTTTTCGGGCAGAAGTAGCAGAGTCCAAGGTGGCACGGGACCCCTCAATTCACTGAAGGTGACCATCCATGCCTGGGCCAAAGAGATCAGTTCCCAGGAAAGGAACATCAGTGAGCTTATGCTGGGTATCTGCCTTAACAGTGGAAAGCCTCAGCCAAGCCCTGCGGTGCAAGGCAACCGCGGGTGCCACCAAATGGGTGCAAGAGTCACCAAGATCCAAGGCCGTCTGAAGCTGCTGCTTGGCAAAGGCTCGACCCTGGTCCTGGACCTGCCTGACCACAGTCTGAAGGTCAATGGGGAGGTGCGGCAGAACTGCGTCCAAGGAGCCCAGAAGGGTGTGGGAGAAGTGCGCCATGATGATGGCCGAGCTTGCCTGACTTCCTGGCAGTGCAGTCCAGTTTTTTGGACTTCGTGTCCGGAGGTCTATCAGTGTCAGCAGAGCTGCCTGTGCGTCTGAACACAGAAGCGGTCATTAACCCCTCTACCGAGGGATGTTCCGTGAACCCTGAAAGGGACCCAATGGGCACTGCATACTTGCGAGCCATCCGGGCAGACAGTGCTGGGCAGGAGGCAGGGTGCTGCTATAGCTCCAAAGCTGGGCCAACAATGGCCTCGGCCACTCGGAAGGCTTCCATGGGGGTATCCCCTCTCAAGAATATCTGTAAGAGGGTACTCTGCTCTTTTCTAGAAAGGTTCCAGGGGCACCCCACAGATTCAGAGATAAGGCGGAGAATCCCCAAAAAGGACGTAGAGGCCTCCTCCATCGACAGACTACCAAAGGACTCATCATCCAGTGAATGAAAGTGGAGGCCGGTGTCATCCAAATCAGAAGAATCTGGATAAATCGGTTGGCCACCAAGGTCCCCCTCTACACACCTGGTGTGGGCAAGCGTAAGAGTGACGGATAACCTACGTGGAAGACCCGGAACCGTCTGAGCATCCTTCATAGGAGCCCTTCCCGAAGTCTGTTTAGGCAGCAGCTCCACCATAATCGGTGGACAGACTGATTATGGCCGAACCAGGGCACGTTTAGCCAGCTCCACCAGCGGAGGAACAGATTTCACATGTTCTAGTGGAGTCGGCTTCGGCCTAAGAAGCGAAAGCCAAGTAATGGCTGGGGCGGAAACCGAAGCAGGCTTCTGTCTGGACAGAATCAGCTGTTGCCACATTAAATCCTCGTAGCGTCGACAGAGTTTCCACCGAAGCCTCTCCTCATCCGAGAAGGATGAGGGTGAACGGTGGCTTGCCTTCATTTTAGTGCATTTATGCGCTTTCCTTGGCCTGTCGGTCGATTGAGTCAAAGATCTCAACCTCGATCGGACTGGCTAAGTCGGTCGCTCAGGAGACATCTGGGAAACCAGTGATTTTCCTGGATCAGGGACCGGTTCCTCGATGGGATTCCCAGCTGGCTGGGTCTCCTCATCAGGAAGAGGCAGGACCGGGGTCCAAATCAAAGAGTTGTCGGCCTCATCGGGCGACAATAGATCGACAGGATCGAGAGTGACCTCAACCGCATCAATTGGGGCCTTGGCTGACTGACCAGATGACAAAGCCGAGAAGCCAGCAGCCAAATAAACTATTTCAACTGAAGCTGAGACTGCAGTTTCCTGGGACAGAGATCGCTCACGATCCCAAGAATGTCTCCACCGAGACGAAGAATCTCTCAGTTCCTTGTCCTTTTTACGGGACCAGGATATATGAGAGCCCAAAGGTCCCTCGCCCTTAGTGGGAAGAGACCAGCACAACTCCCGAAAGGAACCCGGGAACGTCGAGCCCAGGTTGAGAGGAACAAAAATCGGCTGAAAGGAGAGTTCTGTGTCCCGCACCACTTCTTCATCGAAGGCCTGCATTTGTTCTAACTGCTCGGTGGACCCTGCAGCCACAGAGACTGCCCACCGGGCTTCTTTGGATTTCACTTCTCAGGCCTGCCTAAGTTGAAGCATGTGAGACGATCGCTGAGGACATTTAGATGGAAAGCGAGACATATCTCGCAAGCCTGGGTGTCATGGCCGACACCCAAGCAGTACATGCACGTGGTATGAGGATCAGTGCACATTTTCTGGCCGCACGGGCACCAGCAAAAACCGGGGCAAGATTTATCTTCCATGATCAAATAGCATAAATTGCAATCACTAGCTTGAACAAGCCGAATCTTCAGAGGATCCGAAGAATTTGAAGCCAGGACCAACAAAATGTGGCAGCAGAGAGGAGGCAACCTGTATTTTCCAGCGGAAAGGAAGATCTGGCGTCATGGGGCGGAGCAGAGGGTCATACCATCCACCCTTATATAGAAACATAGAATTTGACGGCAGATAAGGACCGCTTGGCCCACCCAGTCTGCCCATTTCCCAACCTAATGGATAAGTTGCAGATTCTAGTTAATCAACCGCTTACTTCCCCCTGCCCCCCACTAGAATTGCCTTATGCCTGTCCCATGCAGTCTTGAATTCTCCCACTGTTCCTGACTCCACAACCTCCTCAGGAAGGCTGTTCCATGCATCCACAACTCTCTCTGTGAAAAAAATACTTTCTAACATTACCTCTGAGCCGTCCCCCTTCCATCTTCAAATTGTGCCCCCTTGTTCTTGCACATCTCTTCTTCTGAAAGATACCATCCTCTTGTACCTTGTTAATTCCCTTGAGATACTTGAAAGTTTCTATCATGTCCCCCCTCTCCCACCTTTCCTCAAGGGTATACATATTAAGCTGCTTTAGTCTCTCCTCGTATGTCTTCTGGTGCAGACCTTGCACCATTTTGGTTGTCCTCCTCTGAACAGCCTCCACTCTGTCTATGTCTTTACGGAGATGGAGTCTCCAGAATTGCACGCAGTACTCCAGATGGGGTCTCACTAATTGTCTGTAAAGAGGGATAACAACTTCCTGTTTTCTGCTGTTGCCTCTCCCTATGCATCCCAGTATCCCCCCAGCCCTCCTTACTGCCTTCTCACATTCCTTGCCCACCTTTAGGTCATCTGATATAATTACTCCTAAGTCTCTTTCGATTTTTGTTGTTATTAACTAAACCCCCATTGTGTACGCTTCCCCTAGGTTTCTGTTACCCAGATGCATTACCGAGCTGCCACGTATTTGACCATTCCTCCAACCTTGCCAAGTCCCTTTTCATTCTTTCCACCCCACCTTGTGTATCAACCCTGTTGCAGATCTTTGTGTCATCTGCAAAGAGGCATACCTTTCCTTCCAGGTGCTCTCCAATGTCACTCATAAAGATATTAAAGCTTGAAGACCTTCCGGCAAGAATTAAACGGGAAACAGAAATGCCAAGAAGTGTGGATGAACAACATATCCACGTCCCTAGAAACAACGTTTTCCAAGAGATAAAACACAGCTCACAATCCGTTGCTGGGTCAAAAGGGGGAGTGTCAGCTTCTCCAACACAAAGAGCAGGTCACAAGGAGGAACAGGGTCCCAGATAATGGGGTCTGATGTGCAAGATGCCTCTGAGAAAAGCTTTGGACACCTCTAATTGAGCCACTGATCTGTCCTGGACAGGGGCATGGTAGGCAGAAAGAGCAGCCAGGTGTACCTTAATGGGGCCATAACTTAATCCTGACTCTGATAAGGAAAGCAGGTACTCCAGAATTGTGTTGATCGGACAGACCAATGGATCCAAATGTCTCGCTGTGACCCACAGACAGAAACGTTTTTATTTCATTATGTGAGTAGCTCTTGTGGGGGGGTTTCCTTGCCTCCACCAGGAGTTGGGCAACCGTATCAGAGACTCCGAACCTAAGCCTAGCTAGGTCCTGAGGAGCCAGGCATGCAGGTGGAGGGAACACAGGTTTGGGTGAACCAGGGACCCGTTGTCCTGAGAGAGAAGATGGGCTGAGACTGGCAAGGGTACAGGAGGTTCTGCCGAAAGACACTGTAGCAAGGGGAAGCATATCTGACGAGGCCACAGCAGAGTGATCAAGACCATAGTAGTCCCTTTAAGAAGGACCCTCTGCAGAAGCGGAAAGGGAGGGAAGGCGTAAAGGAACCTCCCTTTCCAAGAGAGGGACAACGCAACTCGCCAAAAAACACCAGGTCCTAGATCTAGCGAGCAGAAACTAGGCAGTTTTGTGCTGGATGGAGATGTGAAAAGGTTCAGATCTGGAGTCCCCCAACTGGCGAACAGATCATCGGCTATGGTCCAAAGGAGGGACCATTCGTGGGCCTGCGACCTCGACTTGCTGATAGCATACGCTAATTCGTTCTGGATCCCCGGAACGTGAACAGCAGAAATGGTCAACTGATAAGTGATGGCCCACTCCCAAACTCTCATGGCCTCTCAACAGAGAGAGTAAGAGTGGGTACCTCCTTGTTTGTTGATGTAAAAGACCACTGAGGTGCTGTCCATCTGGACAAGAAGGTGACCTGGAACGATCACAGAGTCCAGCACCTGCAGTGCATAAAGGACCGCTCTCAACTAGAGGACATTTACGTGTAGACTCTCCTCTGATGAGGACCAGGAACCTTGAATCCTGTGACCCCCTAAGTTCACATTCCATCCTGTAATTGAAGCATCCGTGTACACTGTCTGCAAAGGGGTTCCGGGCTGAAATGGAACTCCCTCCAGGTGCTTGGAGGATGACATCCACCAGCAAAGTTTCCGGAGGACTGGCTCTGAGACTGACCTGCGCATTGAGGTCGACCAGATTCTGGTCCCACTGGACCTTGAGGGTCCACTGAATTGTTCTCATCCACAATCTTGCGAACAGAATTGTAACTATGGCTGCTGCCATGTAGACTAGTAACCTGAGCAGTAGTCTGGCGGGTACAATAGAGGCTGAAAAGATGAGGCCGGGTACAGCAAAAATGTGTTCTACCCAGTCTGCTGGCAGGAACACTTTTCCCTTGAACAGTGTTCAATAAAGCCCCTATGAACTGCAGGTTTTAAGTGGGAATCAGAAATGACTTGTAGGGCTTTATTGTGACGTCCAGACGCCGACACAGGGTGAGGATGTCCTGAATAGTTTCTTGAAGGTGGTCACTGGAGGATGCCAGTAGGAGCCAATAGTTCAGATAGGAGAACACAAAGTGGCCCATCCTGCGCAGTGCTGCGGCAACCACCGCCATGCACTTCATGAAGACTCTTGGGGCTGAGGAGAGACCAAAGGGAAGGACTCGAACCTGGAAGCATCTTCCTTTGAATCTGAACCTCAGGAACCTTGTGTCCCTTGGCAATACGGATATGCAGATATGCATCTTGCATGTCCATAGACACCAACTAGTCTCCTCCAGAGACCATGGGAAGGAGACTGGGGAGGGAGACCATCCTGAATCTTTTGTAGGAAACCCACAAATTCAGATCGCTGAGATCCAAGATGGGTTCACCAGTCCCCTGTCTGCTTCAGAACCAGGAAGAAGTGGGAATAAAAGCCTGAGTCTCTCTCTGCTGGAGGGACAGGTTCCATGGCCCTTTTGGCTAGCACAGCCCATATCTCCTGTCGTATTTGATCTCTGTGTCCCCTCAGATGGCAGGATGGGGGGGGTGGTCTGACTGGGGGAAATTCTTTGAACTCGATGGAGTGCCCGATTTTCCACGAGCTAGAGGACCCACTGGTCGGAGATCACTTCTCTCCACGCTTCTGTGTACAGAGAAAAGCGGCCTCCCACCTGCTCTCCTGACGGGACGTCGAGGAGAAGAGGGCTGCCTGAATAGTGAGGCGTTTGGGGAAGGGGGAAAGGTGGCTGGTTTAGCCTGTCGAGAGGTGGAGGCCGAGGAGCCCCTGCCTCCACCTCATCAATTGAAGCCTCCCTGCTGAGGCTGCGGCAGGAAGTGGGGTTGCTGAGGCTGGTGTCACCCTCGGCCACGAAAACAGGACAGATGAAACTGTCCCTGTTTCAGGTGGTACATAGACTGCACGGTACGGACAGCCTCACCAGAGTCTTGTAATTTGGAAATGATCTTCTCAGACTCTTCCCGAAGAGAATGGAGACTGAACACCTGGCACGAACCCGAACCCTGGAGCCAGGAGTGATGCCGGAGACAAATGCCAGTGGCAGCTGCCCTTGCAGATGAGTCTGCAGACCTCAAGATGTGTGTACCAACGTCCGACCCCATCTGAAGCAATTTGGAAAGCTCTGCCTTTTGTGGGCAGTCGAGCATGCCTTGCAGGATGTCCAGTCCTTGTTTACAGAGGGCATTCTGGAACTGGACGACATGGGTCAGGAAGTTGAGACTCCTGATGCTGCAAGTGGCAGACGTGTACAACTTTCTGCCCAATGAATCCAGCTGCTTAAACTCCCTGTCAGGCGGCTGGGTGCTCAGGTGTTTGGGCCTCTGCGAACGGTTGTGAGCCACCGAAATCACCACCGAATCCGTAGCTGGTTGTTCGGCCAGAAAGGGATGGTGCTTAGGAGCACGGTAAAGACGGTGTGCTTTCTTGGGAACCGTGGAGGATGAATGTGGACGCCTCCAAGTAGCGTGGGTTAACATCCTGGAAGGTGTCCACCACAGGCAGGATGACCATAGGCTTGGGGTCCTTTTGGCGCAGATACTTCACCAGCCTCAAGCGCTCCGGGTCAAGGACCTCCGTGTCCCACCCCATGTTCTCTTGTAAGTGGCACATGACCTCCATAAAACTGGGGTCATCTGGCAGAGATCTGGGTTGATCCTCCATATCCCCAGGCAGAAACTCGACATCAGAAATGGGAGGAGAGGAGTTCGACTCGACATATGTGTCAGAAGAAAAGGGAGAAGGAGACTGTTGCTTCCTTCACTTGTGCCTTCGGTCAGGTGAGGCAGAACGGGAGGAGCTCCTAGAATGAGACAGTCTGTGCCTACGCTTGTCCGGATGCTTTCTAGGACTACGAGGTGAACGGGGTCTCCCAGTATCATCACCGGGAGGCTGTGGGGCCTCTTTATCCTTTGGCGGAGATTCAGGAACCGAGTCAGGCTGAGGAGTGGGAGCCGGGCCCGGTTTGGGGAGCAGGTGCAGTTTTCGTGTCTCCCACCAGTGGGGAAAAAAGCTCCTTAACCTGGGACATATTTAGCCTGGGGTAGTTAGGAGCTGGGTCAGACATCAGTGTCCCAGTACCGGCATCAAGCCGGTCCGGCATCGGTGGTGGCCGTATGGGCGATGATGGTGGGGCCTTGTCTTCAAGGCTGTTGTCAGGTTCTGATGGCTGACTGGCTGGTGTCCGCTCTTCAGAGGATGGAGTGACAGCAGAACCGGTGTTGGGTTTGGCCGGAGTCACTGGCGTCAGGGTAACCTTAGCTGGCGGCAGCAGGATGGCAGCCGGAGGACTGATGGCAGGGCAGTGGTTTGAGGCTGGCTTGTGTGTCTTGTCAGACGGACGCCCTTCTGAAGCCGGAGGCTGAGGGCAGGCAGAGAATTTGTGAGTCTTGTCCAAAGGACGTCTTTCTGACACTGGAGGCTGATGGCCATCAGAAGACTTAGATTTTGGAGGCAAAGAGGAAGCCCAACAAGATGAATGTCTGGAGGACTTTTTCCACTCCCTGGTAGTCAGCACCAGAGACTGAAGCCAAGCGGGAGGTGGTCTTACCGGAGTCCGCTGATCTCCCTGATGAAGCCTGGGGAGGGCAGACCTTGATCGGCTGAAGAGAAGTCAAAGAGCCGGTGGACCTGGAGAGAGAGAGGCTGACCCATTCTTGGGAACGGCCAGCTTCAGGGTCGTCGGGCGGTACTTATGGTCAAGAGAGCCTGACCTGGAGGCCGCGTGTGACCAGGAGGACCGGGACCTTGAGTGGGATCTCTCCCGATCCTTGTGCTTCTCCTTATGGTGCTTCTTTCTACCAGGCAAGTGATTTTGGGAATCCCCTCCAGAAGAAGAGTCTCACTGCATGGCAGCCAACTGTTGTTGCGCAAGGAAGGCTTGGAGTGATTTTTGCCGCCTTATGCGGGTCCTGCTGTTAAAGGACTGGCAGTGGGAGCAGGCGCCGGTGTCATAGTCTGGGACCAAGCAGAAGAGACAGGCAGAGTGACTGTCCTTGGAGGGGATATGATGCCCGCAGAAGCACTTGTTGGTGTGCCCTGTCGGTGGAGTGGACATACGGAAGATTTAATTGAAATTTTCAAGAAAAAAAGGTAAACTGAGGTAAGCTGCAGTTGGTACTGGCAAAGAGCTAGTTGAGAGCCTAATAACACCTGGAACGGCAAGAAAGAACTGAAGCATGTGGGGACCATTGCCTCCTATATACTGCATGGGACGTCGGGGGTGAAGCCAATGTAAGGAGGGTGGTCCCCAAGGTACTGCTAGAAGAGTTTTGCCGTAATCTGCCGTCAGGTGGTGCCAGTCTTACATGTAATTACCTGCTGTAAGAGCTTCCTCTCGAAGTAAGATCATGGGTTATGTAACAAAATACAGAAACGGGCAGGAAAAGGGGTTTTCCCTGTGGAAACTTTAAAAAAGGGACTGTATCCTGCCACCTGGTAAAATAGTCCCCAAGAAGGAAAGCACACTGCATGCCTATTATGCACAAAGAAATGTCACACATACACTACTGACGTGATGTGTTACATTTCCTAGGTATACCACTGCTTGCTATTGTGGCAGCAACCTCTGCTTCAGGGTGCCTCCCCCCCTCCAGAGACAAATGTGCAGCTTGTACTGGAAAGCTGTCAGAGATGCCACAGACAGACAGACAGACAGAGACACACCCACCGCAGCTGCTCAAGACTGTTCTGACTACCACTCACACTTGTCGGAGATGCCACTGACAGACAGAGAGACACACACACACACACACACACACACACCCCCACCCCTGCTCAAGACTGAATGATACACCATTGGGGGGGGGCCGAAGGGAACACTTTCACCCATGGATACCTGCAGCCACACAATTATCCAACAACTGAAAGCAGCCTACTGAAAAGCGAAGACAGAGAGAGAGGGAGAGAGAGAGAGAGCAGACTACAGGAATTGTGAATCTCTCTCTCTCCATCATGTGCTGTGCATCAAACTCACTCTTGCTGTCTCTTTGTCGGTTGGGGGGGGATGTAGCTGTGGCCAGAATTTCAAACACATTGCAAAAAATACATCAGCAGTGGACACTGGGGGGAGCACAAACCCTTGCTCTGTCACACCCTGTGCCCCTCACTTCTGCCGTACTCGTTTGCTTGTCAGCACTTCAGGACACTGCAGGATGTACTGGGTGAGCTACTGTCTCTGTCTCTCTCGCTGTGTGGCTGCGCGCAGACAGCACAACTCCATCCCCTCCTCCCCTGGACAGGATCACGTAAGTGACAGCAGGCTGGAGCTCTCACTGATGTTTCACACAATCTATTCTCTAGCGCAACGCCGGGCTCAGCAGGATGTCTGAAGTCCTAGCTCTCGGTCTCGTTGTTTTGGTTTATAAGGAGTGTGCTGCTGCGGTGTCTGGGGACTGCCACAATCACGACCTCCAAACCCTCTGCTGCAGGCCTTGTTGAGGCAGACACAGAAGAATGACAGGGTCGAGGTCTGGGCTGCACAGGGTGTGTGGGTTGGGGTACACTCTTTGCCGTGCATCTCAACTCCAGGAATGCTGCACTGGAGGTCCAGGGGTCGCTGTGTCTTTCTTTAATGGATGCAGATGGGCTGGGTAAGGGACGGAGAAAAGAACCACTGTCCCGATGCCTGGGTACATTACTGATAGGCGGCCACCAGGTTAGCTCCCTCTCGCTTAGCTGCCCTTTTAATGGCTGCCTGTCAGCGCTGAATTCTTCCACACACAACTAGACCCATTCTGCCCATGGATCTTCTTGGCCAGGCATCTCAACCCAACTGTGGATTAAATACTGAATTTAATCCATGGCCAGGTGATGCTGCTCAGTCAGTTAGCTTTCCTCCTGTTCTCAACCCACATTATAAATGATAATCCATTCATCACTATCTACTCTCCTACAGTTTTGTGTTGCCTGCGAACAGAATCACTTTATTGTGTAACCCTATTCCCACGTCTATACATGTTAAATAGTAGCAACTCCAGAAAACACCCCAGTGGCACTCCATTTGTGATGCCCCCCCCCGACATCAGAGAGTTTGCTATCCACTAGTGCTCTCTGAGCCCAAGCTGTCCACCAGCTCCCAATGCAGCTAGCTGGGCCTTTGACCTAGTAATATTTCCCCTACTTTCTGCATAAGCCTCTTACGCAACACATAATCAAAGGCTTTTAAAAAATGGGTTCCAAAAATTCTGTATTCTGATTCATCCACCTGACCATGGATTAATTCTCAAGAAACCCACAGTTGGATTGCCGGACTACAAAATCCTGATTGACAGCAATGTAAAGTACCCTAGTCAGACCACTCCACCAGAGAGACATGTAAAAATCTATAACTATGGCATCTTCAGTAGGACAAACCCATTAGGCGGAAGAACTATATTATTACAAATGCATGTAGACAGTGTTTTGTTTTAAATATTTATTTTCTGTAAAATAAAGCTGGCCCACTCCAGGGCATGGGTTTACAGAGAATTAATCCATGTCTGGGTGGCTGAAGTCACTCCACCTGCGGCCTCGTCACACACACACACACACACACACACACACACACACACACACACACACACACACACAGGCATGGATTAATTCTCAGTAAACCCATGCCCTGTCGTGGGTTAATTCTTACTTGTATAACGTAATTTAAAAAAAAAATCAATGGAGGAAGAAGGGGGAATTTGGTCAGACATACGCTTTTCATATATACGGAATACCAAACTGCATACAATGCATGAATTATTGGAAGCAGCCATCAGACACGCAGTAGGGAGGGAGGAAGGAAGATGAGGTTAAGTGACTTAGGGTTATACAGTGAGTAAGTAATGATGAAGGAATTTAAACTTTAGGCTCCAACTTCTCAGCTCTGTGCTCTTACCACTAGGTTATGCTGCCTCCTTATAGAATAGCTACATGGTAGCAAATACACAACATAAAGTAAAGTTATGTAAGAACTTACTGTAACAGTAGATCTTCGAGAGGATCTCTTGCAGCAGGCCATCACCAGTAGGTCTCAGCCGTCAGGTGCTAGGACCATAGACCATACTATATTGGGAGGCCTCCTCAATTCTCCTGCCAGAAACCAGAAGCAGGATTCTGGAAGGGATCAACCAAGGAGAATGCCATGGTAACCCTGTAACAGAGGAAAAAGCAGGAAGTGTGCCTCGATGGAAGGAGAGTGAAACAGAGAAAGAAAAAAGGGGAAAGGAAAGAAAAGCAGGCCTGCTGCAAGAGATCCTCTTGAAGATCTACAGTTATGGTAAGTTCTTACGTAACTGTACCATCTTACTTCAAGGGTATCTCTTGCAGCAGGCCATCATTAGTAGGGCTGAGTCTCAAGCAGTTCTCATCGCACAGGCAGGACGGGAGGTTGGCAAGCAAGGATGACAGCCAATGAGAGAAGGCCTTGGAGAACTGCCAGGCCAAAATTGACACACCTCCTAAAGGCAATCTCCAGACTGTAGTGCTTGGTAAAGGTGTGGACTATACTTCAGGTGGCTGCAGCACAAATGTCAGCAGCAGACACATTGCGAAAAACTACGGAGGCGGCCATGCCCCTTGTGGAATGGGCTTTGATAGCCCAAAGAAGTTCCTTACCATACTCCTAGTAACAGTACACAATACAATTCGCCAACCACTTAGACAAATACTGTTTGCAAACTGGGGAGCCCCCTCTTCCAGGGGCAAATAAAACAAACAACTGACTGGACTTACGACAGTCCTTAGTCCGGTGTGTATAATATCTCAGAATTCTGTGTACATCCAAGGTATGGAGCAATGCCTCCTCATGACTAGGATGCTCCGGGAAATAAACAGGCAGGTGAACAGACTGTTTTAAAGTAAACTCTGACACCACCTTGGAAAGAAACTTCGGATTGGTATGCAAAGACATCCTTGTCTTTGTGGAAAACTAAATAAGACTCCTTACACATTCAGGCCTGAAGTTCTGAAATCCTTCGAGCAGAAGTAATGGCAACCAAAAACAATGCTTTCCATGTCAGAAAGCGTAGCTTGCAAGACATGGCCGGTTCAAAGGGAGGCAACGTAAGCTTTTCTAACACAAAATTAAGGTCCTAAGACTGGACAGGATCCTGAATTGGGAGTTTCAAGTGCAGAATTTCCAGCAGAAAAGTGAGAGATACATCAAGCTGGGCCACTGTGCGCCCTTCCACTTGTACATGGTATGCAGAGATGGCAGAAAGATGTACCTTAATAGAAGGGTATCGTAAACCTGAGAGGGACAGGAGGTACTCCAGGACTTGATCCACTGGGCAGGTGAAGGGATCCCATTGGTGTGAAGTAGCCCACAGAGAAAAGTGCTTCCATCTCATAGAATAGGTGGCCCAGGTTTAGGGCTTCTCAGCCATCACGTCGGCAACCCTGGAGGGAAACCCCAAATCTGGCTATGGCAATGTCTTCGTCTTCAGGAGCCATGTGTGGAGATGAAGTGACGATGTCCGGATGGACTAGGGTGCCCTGGACATGAAACAGCAAGTCGGGGCAGGGGAGTAGAGGTTCCACCGCCAGTTGCTGCAGTAGGGGGAATCAGATCTGGCGAGGCCGGAAGGGGGCGATGAGAATCATCATTGACCCTTCCATCTGGAGTTTGATTAGAATCCACTGAAGGATCAGGAAGGGAGGGAAGGCAGACAGAAACCTGTCCAGGAGAGGGACAATGTGACTCACCAGAAAACTCCAGGCCCTGGATCTAGTGAGCAGAAATGCGGCGGTTTTGCATTGAGAAGGGATGCAGAAAGGTCCAACTCAGGCAGACCCCATCTGTTGGAGAGGTCTTCTGCCACTGAGGTCAGAAGTTCCCACTTGTGAGCCCTGGACCACGAGTGGCTTACAGTGTCCGCCAAGAAGTTTTGGATGTCAGGAACATGTACAGCTGAGAGTTGTAGGCCATGCTCGATGACCCAATACCAGAGTCTAATCGTTTCCCTGCACAGGGGGTAAGAATGAGTTCCCCCCTGCTTGTTTCTATACTAAACAATGCACATATTGTCCATCTGAACTAAGAGGGGACTCGGGGAGAGCAGAGTCTGGGAGGCCTGAAGGACATACAAGACCACCTGCATCTCCAGAATAGTTATGTGGAGATCCCGCTCGAACTTGGACCAAGTCCCCTGGGTCTGGTGAAACCCCATGTGGGCACCCCAACCGATGCTCAAAGCGTTGGTCATGAGAATCTGCAGAGGAGGCAGGGCTGCGAAAGCTACCCCGCGAAAGGATGCTGGGCTCCAGCCACCACAGAAGTTCCTTCTTGACTGGGCCCGACATCAGCATTGGCTGATCTAGGGGGTCTACCTGCTGGTCCCACTGCACCCTAAGGGTCCATTTAGGGATTCTCATATGTAGCCTAGCTAAGGGAACCGTTGCAATGGCAGTGGCCACAAGCCCCAAGAGCCTGAGAAGTCCCTTGCCTGAATGTGGCAGTTGTAAAGCAGGAGGCAGGTCTGAGCCATGAGACGCTCCACCCTGAGTTGTGTCCAGGACAGCCCCTATGTAAAAGAAGTGCTGGCAGGGGGTTAAAGAAGGACCTGGACAAACCGATGGTAATGCCCAGGGACTGGAACAGGCTGCAAGTACCTTCCAGGGTTTGCAAGAGTCAGTCCCTGGATGGGGCTGCCAGGAGCCAGTCGTCCAGGTAGGGAAACGCATAGAAACTCTGTCTCTTCAAGGCTGCAGCCACCAAACACCCTAGGGGCCGAGGAAAGGCCAAAGGGCAGGGTCCGAAACTGGTAGTGCTCCCCCATGAATTAGAAACGAAAGAAATGACTGCGTGCCATTAAAACTTTTATGTGCAGATAAGCATCCTGCATATCCAAAGAATATAGCCAGTCCACCTGGTGGAGCAGAGGCAGTAAACTCTGCAGAGTGATCATCCTTAAACGTTTGTACTCTATGTACAAGTTGAGATTGCTCAGGTCCACAATGGGGTGGAGGTCCCCTTGTTTTCTTGGGAACTAGGAAGAAGTGGGAGAAATACCGCTGACCTTGTTGTGAGGGAGGGACAGGTTCTATGTCCTTCTTTTGCAGCAGGGCTTGAATTTGTGCCCGTATGAGAGGGACATGGCTTGGTGGATATGCAGACACTCTTGGTGGATTTGCAGGGGGCCACTCCAGGAACTCTAGAGTGTGCCTGTGCTCTGTGAGCTGAAGCATGCAGTTGTCTGTCATGATGGCCACCCACCAGTCTAGGTGGAGGGAGAAGTGACAGCCTACCACCACGTCCTGAAGCCCGGGGCGGTGGCAAAGAGTCAGGATGTGGGGCAGCCCCTGACTGGGCTGCGGAGGCACTTCTCATGGCCCAGGGAGGGGTGGAGGAGGGCACAGGCCTCTGGCTTACACTTGCCCTGGGCCTTAGGAGGGGATCTTGACCATCTTTTGGAGGAGCGACGGAAAGGGGCTCTATGACCTGATTTTGGCTAGGTGTGGTACATACAGTGGACAGACTTTAGGGCCCTCCACAAGTTTTGGGAGCTCGGAGATAATGTCCTGGACATCACCCCCGAACAGCTTGGACTCACAGAAGGAGGCATCCAGAATACTGTATTGAACATCTTGGGTGAAGACCAAGACCCTGAGCAAGGCGTGGCACCTCAGATCAACGCCTGCTGCCGCCGACCATCTAGAGAAGTCCACTGCATCATACACCACCCACAGGATGTGGGTACTGATGTCTGACCCTGTCTTCAGGGCCCGAAGAGTCTACTGTTTGGAGGAGTCATCAGACATTGCCATGACCACCTCCTTAGCCTGGTCCCACAGAAAATTCTGGTACTGCACCATGTGGGCCCGATGATTAAGGGCCCTGATGGCAAGAGTGGCTGATGCAAAAACATGCTTGCCCACCTGGTTCAGTTGCCTTGATTCCCTGTCTGGAGGGAGGGCACCGAGGTGCTTCAGATGTTTGGTGCAGTCATGTGCCATCTTGATAACTACCGAGTTGGCCCTGGGATGTTCCCTGAAAAAGGACTTACGAGCCGGGTGGTAAAGTCTGTGGGCCTTTTTGGGTACCACAGGGATAGTATGGGGGTGAAGCCATGCGACCCTAGTAACATCATCACAAGATTCGACCATCGGGGGACCACAAAAGGGGAAGCATTGCACTGGCGAAGGTAAATGGCCACGTAGTGACACCTGGGGTTCTGCTCCTCAGTCTCCCACCCTATCGTAAACTGGCTATGTCTCATTATATCCATAAAGGTGGGGTCGTCCGATGGAGACTTGGGAACGTTAGTGGGTTCGCCTTCATCCCCCAAGGAGACCCCTTCCAGTGAGGACTCGGAATTAGCTTCATCATCAGAGGTGGAGTTCTCATCCCCACTATTGCCAGGATGAGGATCAGCCGGGCGAACAGGAGTACCAGCATCCATGTGCGTAGGAGAAGCACTGGGTGGCAGGCGAGCAGGGGCCAGAAAAGAAGTGCCCCTAAGAGGCCCCTATGTGTGGAAAGGTTGACGCAGGCCTGGTTGAGGGGCCTGCTACTGCAGAAACATCCAAAGCACCGAGATCAGGCCGTGGTAATCCACGGATGCCAGAGCCCCAGGCACTGGGTAGTTGTAAAGCGGCTGGGGTCCGACCGGCACAGGATACGGGTAGGCCAGTGCTGCTCCTGTGGGAGCCGAATATGGGTAGGCCAGTGCTGGATCCCCGGGCGTTGGGATGGGATACCCAGGCTGTGGTCCAACAGGCATGGGTAGAGGTACAGGTGTCGGTTCCCCAGACTGCAGTAGCAGGAGGCTGGGCGTAGGCCCAGCCAGCAGGGTAAGAACTAGTGTCAGCAGCACCACCACGCTGACTGCGGCTCCTGCTCAACAGCCTGCTGAAAACAAGGACTGTAAAAGCAGGGGCTGAGGGGCAGGGACAGATGTACCCTGCCCCGAGGAGCCACCGATGGCCAGAGATCCGGTCGGCAGCAAAGCCACCATTAGCCCTGAGGGAGAAAAAGCGTGCTGTTCCCTGGAGGTGGACCCCTTGAGGGAGGAAGACTCCGAAGTGGTCAACGGAGGTGCCTTATGTGGCACGACAATGATCAGGAGGAAGACTGGGGACAGTCCTGGCCTTTGTCCCGGTGTTTATGCTTCCTTCCCTGATGACTTATCCTTCGACTTGGATGAGGAAGAGCCCGATGACTGGGTTGGGGAAGCGAAGGAGCTCCAGGCCTGCGGCTCCCACTCCATCTGGGTGACCTTCTGTTTGAGGATATGGCTCTCGGGGGTCCTCTAGCATCGTCTTTCGGCAGGCATCACAGGGACTGGAAGGAAAACTGTGCCTCTTTGCAGACGACACAAAGATCTGCAACAGGACTGATATACAAGGGGGGTGGAAAGGATGAGAAGGGACTTGGCAAGGTTGGAGGAATGGTCAAAAGTATGGCAGCTTAGATTCAGTGCAAAGAAATGCGAAGTAATGCACCTGGGAAACAAAAACCCAGAGGAAGAGTACACAATGGTGGGGGGAGGTATCAACAACAAGCATTTGTCAATGCCGAAGGCTTGCTTGCCTGTATTGGTAGTGTAGGAGTTACAGAGCTGCATAATAGGAATGGCAGTGAAGTATTGAACTGAAGCCAACCCCACCACCAACCTGCAGATACTGACAGGCATTGGGGTGTGCCTTTGGGTCATCAGGCATAACGGCCATGCCATTTCACCACCTCCTACCATGCAGACACCGACAAGTGTCACGGTGTGCCTTGGGGTCTTTGGCCCTTATGTTCACTCTATTCCATCAGGAAATACGGTGAGATGGATGCTGTATTGGAGAATGGGGTGAACTTTAGGGCTGAAGAGTCCAAGGCACACCTCGATGCCTCTCACTGGCTGCAGGGTGTAGGTGGGGGTGGAATGATATGAGCATTACAGGAGACAATCCCAAGTCACACCCCTGATGCCTGTCAGTCTCAACAGGGTGAGGCGTTATGGTTGAAAACCCTAACGCTTCAGGCGTTCACTGGTATTTTTAATCCAAATGTTTAATGTTTTTATGCGACCCCCACCTCAGGAACATTGGCAATATCAGTTTGTTAGTCGAAAGATAATTTTGCACAGCGACTACACCATTTGGCATCACAGGTGCGAAAACACATTTCGAATAGGATGTGAAAAATGACAGCTGTACTGTTCATGGGGAGGTGTAAAAAATGGCAATGTTGAAAATCTGCAGTGAAAATCTAAAAAAAAAAAAAAAACTGGTGAAGCCACACACGTGCGTAGAAACTGTAATGTAATTAGTTTGGGGATATTTTTTTTTTTTTTAACAGCAGATTGTCAACACAGGCATTCTGGGACCTCTGTTCATGAACAGTGTCACTGTGATTTTATGAAACTGTCCTGAACAGAGATTTCCCACAGCGACTATGCATTTCTGCGCTGGAAGTGCGAAAACACATTTCGGCCATGGTGTGAAAAATTACAGCTGTACTGTTCATAAGGAAGTGTGGAAAAATGCCAGTGGTGAAAATATGGACCGAAAATATTACAAATTCATGAACTTACGGGGGTACGTGGAAACTGCGCAATGCTCGCTCGTAACAGTGTCACTTTATGGACTTTTGTCACCAAATTTTTAACATAGCCATTTTATGACCTCTGCTCATGAACAGTCCCACTGTGATTTTCTTAATCTGTCCCAAACGTTGATTTCGCACACTGACTGCGCCACTGTGCGCTACATGCGCGGAAACACATTTTGGGAGAGATGTGAAAAATGACAGCTGTACTGCTCATAAGGAGGAATGGTAAAATGGCAATGTTGAGAATTTGGAGTGAAAATATTAAAAATTTGCGAACGTACGAGCGTATGTAGGAACTACGCAATGCATGCTCGTAAATTAGTCAGTTTTGGGAATTTTTTCACCAAATTTTCAACATAGGGTTTATGGGGGCCTACTTCATGAACTGTGACACTGTTGCTTCGTAAATTGGTCCTGAAAGGTGGTGCACGCAGTGACCACGAAATCACCTTTTGGGACCGATTAACGCCATGACAGTGCCAGAATTCATGAGGAGGGTTCCCAAAAATCCCATGTTGAAAATTTGGTGCCAAAATTCCAAACAAATGGCTGAGATATGCATCAAAGTTGAAAAAACCCTATTTATTCCATTATACAGCTTACCGGCATTTTCTCGGTTCGCATTCGTTCCAGTCCACCTAAGCTCGCCAGCGCCCGGACTCCAGAGGTAAGTATGGGATGAGGTAGGAAGCGCGGGTAGGGAGGGAAAGACAAGCAACGAGGGACCGTTTTCGGTTTTAGGTATTTTTCTTTAAGAGAAGGCGATGCAGAACTTTTGCCGCGCTTTGGGGGGGGGGCTCCCAGCATGGCAGCTGGAACTTCTGTTTTTGGGGGGGCAGTGGAGCCGATGGGGGATTGGGCACCCCCGTGGGCCATACAGAGGTTTGCCACGCTGGGGTGGGCTCCCAGCGTGACACCTGGAAGTATTTTTGGGAGGGGGCCAGCAGATGGACGTTTGCCACGCTGGGGTGAGCTCCCAGCGTGGCACCTGGAAGAGTGTTGGGGGGGCACTGAGCCGACGGTGGACTCAGCACCCTCGTCTGCCGTAGTTCACTTCAAACTGAATTTATGTTCCAGGAAGAGAAAGCAGAGACATATACAAGCAGGACTGCCAGCAATATGGTAATGAACACTATCTTATCGCTGCTTACTGAAGCGGTCTCTCCCTTTCAACTGTACGCCACTGCATTTTCAACTGCTGTCATAGACAGCTGCAGCATTCATTGGTGAACTGTGGCCGTGCCTGCAAACACAGTGACTGAATTAAAAGACAGGGTGCCACACCTACAAAAACTCGGATGATGGCATTATGTTTCTCACACATGTGTGCAAGCAAACAACAAAAATGGCAAGGGACCTGGGGGTATTCATATCAGATGACCTAAAGGTAAGCAAGCAATGTGAGAAGGCAGTAAGGATGGCTGGGGGGATGCTGGGATATACTGGGAGAGGCATCACCAGTTGAAAACAGGAAGTTGTTATCCCTCTGTACAGATAGTTGGTAATACCCCATCTGGAGGTTAGCATGCAGTTCTGGAGACCCCATCTCCGTAAGGACATAGCCAAGATGGAGACAGTCCAGAGAACAGCAACTAAAATGGTGCAGGGTCTGCAACAGAGGCCATACGAAGAAAGACTAAAGGAATTTAATATGTATACCCTTGAGGAAAGGGGGAAGGGGGACATGACAAACTTTCAAGTACCTCAAGGGAATCAACAAAGTCCAAGAGGGTAGCATCTTTCAGAAAAAGAGATGTGCAAAAAGAAAAAATTACTTACCATAGTAATGTTGTTTCTTCTAACGGAGTCTTGCTGTATTCTGACAATATGCAGTTAGACCGACTGGTTCAGCTGCCCCGGAGAACAAAGAGCTAACTCTACGGAAATGCATAGAATGTTGAGCTCTGTTTTCAAACCACTGTCCTCGGTACGTTCTAGTGATTCTATGAAGCGAAATATATCTATATGTATGTAATGGCCAAAACGAAGCCTAAACAAGTCCCCAACAGGAGCAACATAAACAAAAAGGCATGTATAAGACTCAAGTCACAGATGCCCAAAGAAAACCACTACCAACTAATGGTTTAGGTCATAAAGTTGCTGCAGAAGAGCCACCCTTCCCCAGGTTCTGAAGGGGAGGTAGGGTGGGAGGTCAGAATACAGCAAGACTCCATTAGAAGAAACATTACTATGGTATGTAATTTTTTTCTTCAAACAACATGAAGTCTTGCTGTATTCTGACAATATGCAGTCTACCAAGCAGTGCTCCATGGAGGTGGGCACAGAACCTATTTGGGGAATAGGCTCTGCAGTACTGCCGTGCCCAGCCTGGCATCACTCCTAGCCTGAATATCCAGGCTGTAGTGCTTAATGAATGTATGGACAGAGTTCCAGGTGGCAGCCTTGCATATCTCAAACAAGGGGACTTCCCTGGCAGCCTCAAGGGAGGCAGCAGTGCCTCTGGTAGAGTGGGACCTAAGACCTGCTGGTGGGTCCTTACCCAATTTACTGTAGCAGAAATAGATACAGGCCACAATCCATCTGGCTATAGTCCTCTTTGCAGCTGGCCTGTCCTGACCAACTTCACCATAGGTAAGAAAAAGCTGGGAACAATCCTTCCTTAGCTCTTTTGTCCTGTCCAGGTAATAGCTAATAGTTATTTTTAACATCCAGGCTGTGCAAGCCTGCATTCATCTGAACTAGAGTGATCTGAGAAGAACACAGGCAAGGTAATGGATTGGTTAAGATGAAAATCAGAAACCACCTTAGGGAGGAACTTACTGTTAGTTCGGAGCACAATTGTATCCCTGTGGGGTGAGATATAGTTGGGCTCCACAGACAAGGCCTGAAGCTCACTGATTCTTCTGGCAGAAGTGATAGCCACTAGAAAAACAGTTTTCCAAGTGAGAAACTTGAGTTCTGAGGAGAACATAGGTTGGAAAGGGGGCTGCATAAGTTGACCTATACATATGTTCAGGTCCCATGCAGGGGTAGGTTCCCTAGGTGGAGGATGAAGATGCAACAACCCTTTGAAAAACTTTTTGAAAATTGGGTGTGCAGCCAGAGAAGAGGCCCTCCCTGCTGCAAGAGACAGCAGAGATGGGTACCTTCAGGGTAGATGACTGTAAATACAGAGACTGAAGGTGGACCACATAGCCCAGAAGTTCTGATACTCCAGCTTGCTGTGGATTCATGTCTTTCTGGGCACACCAGATAGAAAATCTTCTCCACTTAGAGGAATAGTTTTTTCTGGTAGCAGGTTTTCTTGCACCCTTCAGAATATCCAAGACAGATTGAGACAGTTGTAAATCTGCATATTCTCAGTCCTCAAGAGCCAAGCCCTGAGGTGAAGAGACTGAAGACTGGGGTACATTATCCTGCCCTGAGAGGATGTCAGCAGGTTGTACCTCCTGGGTAGAGAAATCGGCTTGGTCACTAACACTGACAGCAGCATCGAGTACCACGGCTGTCCGGCCCAGTCTGGAGCTATGAGAATCATTGTGGCAGAGTGAGACCTCAGCTTGACCAGGACTCTGGCTATCAGAGGAAATGGGGGGAAAAGCATAAAGGAACCTGTTTGACCACTCCAGAAGGAGAGCATCCAGTGGCACTGGGCCTTGGAGTGGGGGCCTGCAACAACAGAGTGGTAACTGGTAATTGTCTGGGGCTGCAAAGAGATCCATCTCTGGAACTCCCCACCTCTTGAATACTGAGAGAAGGACCTGCTTGTTCAGGGTCCATTCATGATGGCCCTGGCTGATCCTGCTGAGAGCATCTGCCAGTACATTGTCCTTGCCTGGCAAGTGAACTGCTAACAGTGACATGTTGAGAGAATATGCCAGCTTCCAAATCTTCATGGATTCTGTGCACAGCAGAGAGGATCTTGTTCCCCCCTGCTTGTTAATGTAGTACATGGTGGTGGTATTGTCTGTCCTGACCTGCACCACCTTGCCCTGTAAGAGACTGGCAAACTCCTAAATAGCCAGGAGCACTGACCTGAGCTCCAGAAGATTGATGTGCAAGAGAGAATCCTGAGGGAGCCAAGTACTGTGTGCTGTGCGATCCCCCAGGTGGGCACCCCAACCCAGGAGAGAAGCATCCATTGTCAGCACCAGGAAGGATATCTGAGGGAGAAAGGGAACCCCGACTCTGAGGTTGTCCATCTCCTGTCACTACTGAAGAGCTAACAGAAGGGTGGGAGATACTGGAATCAGTTTGGAGAGAGGATTCCTTTTCTTAGATCAAAAGGATCTCAGGTGGAACTGAATATCCCTCATCTGGAACCTGGCCACCAGGACCACAGCTGTGGTGGAGGCCATGTGTCCTAGGAGCTGTAGGAAGTACCTTGCTGGCCAAGGAACTCTAACATGGAAAGACTTCACCAAATCTATGAGGGTCTGTGCCCTTTCAGAGGGCAAGAAGGCCCTTGCCTGAATGGTATTCAGCTCTGCCCCTATCAAGTCTAGTATTTGTACTGGGGTCAAGACAGGCTTTTGATGATTTACAAAAAAAACCCAGAGAGTGAATAGTATCTTGAGTGAGTTTTAGAGCTTCTGTGACCTGTTGGGGGGATTGACCCACCAACAGCCAGTCATCCGGATAGGGGTAAACTGACACCCCTTTCCTTCTGAGGAATGCCACCACTACTGTAAGACATTTTGTAAAAACACTCTTGGTGCAGATGTCAGGCCGAAAGACATAGCCCTGAATTGGTAGTGACCTGAAGGCAGTTGAAACCCGAGATATTTTCTGTGAGACTGTGTGATAGGGATGTGGAAGTAAGCATCCTTTAGGTCAAGGGATGCCAACCAGTCCTCTTGCTTGAGAGTAGGTAGAATGGTAGCCAGGGTTGTCATCTTGAATTTTGGCTTTGTAAAATGCTTGTTTAGGAATCTGAGATCCAGAATGGGCCACCACTCCCCATTTTTCTTTGGTGCCAGGAAGTACCTTGAGTACAGTCCTTTGCCTCTGTGCTGGTAGGGCACAGGCTCCACTGCTTTGGAAAGAAGAGTGGAAACCTCTGCCTCCAGCAGGGCTGTTTCTGCAGTGCTGGAAGGTCTGAAAACTCTTGCTGACAGTTTTGGGGGCCCTGAAAGTGAGAGCAAGACCGTGACCTACTATCTCCAGGACCCATTTGTCTGAAGTGATAGAATGCCAAGCCTGGAGATGATAGTAGGCCAGCCTGCCCCCAACAGGGTAAGGGGAGGCGGCCCGAACAGAGGTCTCAGGGTGTCTGCTTTGCTGGGGTAGCAGACTGGGGGGGGTGGAAGCGGCCCTACCAGCACCCCTCCTGCCCCTCCCTCTAAAGAACCCCCTAGGTTGCTGGTAAGAGGGAAAAGCTTGGGCCTGGTGGAAAGGCCTGGGGTAAGGTCTGCCCCTGCCCTGCTGCTTCTGAGGAGTGGCCACTTTCCCTTTTGCTGAAGCACTCCTGTATGCCACTCTTTACTCATTCATTTTCTTTATGTATGCCTCAGTCTGTTCCCCAAACAGAGAGTTCCGGACGAGGGGAAAGTCCATGGCATTATTCTGTGTGTCCTGGGACAGGGTAGTACACCTGAGCCATGAAAAACGCCTGAGAAATACAGCAGAAGCCATAGCCTTGGAAGCTGCATCACTGGAGTCCACAGCCATGTGGAACTGGGACTTTGATGCTTGTGCCCCCCGGGGCAGCTGAACCAGTCAGTCTAACTGCATATTGTGAGAATACAGCAAGACTTCATGTTGTTTGAACAAGGGGACACAATCTGAAGATAGAGAGGGACGGCTCGGCGGCAATGTGAGGCAGTATTTTTTCACAGAGAGGATTATGGATGCATGGAACAGCCTTCCTGAGGAGGTTGTGGGGTCAAAAACAGTGGGGGAATTCAAGAATGCACGGGACAGACATAAGGCAATTCTGGTGGAGGGTAGGAAGAAGTAGGCTATTGGTTAACTAGGATCTGCAGCTTATCCAACAGAAAGGTAAATAGGCAGACTAGGTGGGCCAAGCAGTCCTTATCTTCAGTCAAAGTCTATGTTTCTATATAGGCCTGAACGCTATGATTAGGGCCTAGACAGAAGAGGCAAGCAGAATGGTTGTCCTTATCTGGGATCTAGTTGCCAGAGGCACACTTGGTGGAGCATTCAGATGTTGAAGAAAGCTGAGAAGACATGAAAGTAGGAGCAGACACTGAAAAAATGTTGACGTTTACTCGACCAAAGAAAAAAGAAAGCACGGTTATAAAATGTGGGAAAACTGATGATTGACTGTAGCTACGTCAGAGTCCACTGTCCGACGTGCACTGGTTGACGGTGGGAAAGAACCGAGGAGGGCTTGGGGGCCGCCTGCCTTATACGAGATAGGCTGATGTCAGACGCGGACTTCGGAGATGGGCGGCCCCCTGTGGTATACTGCTAGCTAGAGAGGTTTCTGTGTGGTCCTTGTGCCTGACAGCTAAGTCCTACCGGCGATGGCCTGCTGCATGAGATACCTCTACGTAAGATTTTTTTTTTTATTTGTTTTAAACACAGCAACAGCAAACCCATCAGGAGAAGAAATTTTCTGTGGGATAAACATTTGCTAGCATCCTGCTATTATGGTCACCACCTTGGATGGGAATTTTACCTGTGATGAGGCATTTAATGCTCACAAAAATGGAGATTTCCGGGGGTGCATTCATAAACAAAATAAAAATTACAAATGCCATTCCCAGAACTCAATTACACGATATCTGCCCCCACCCCAGCCATTCCATTCTTTTGTATAAAGACACTTGAATGAAAACAGTATCTTTTACTTGAAAATTTCACTGGCAACTGATGGGTATTACGTGACATATGTCATAATTCTGCAACATCGTTTTTCACTTTTATAGCTCCTTACTTGAGACAAAATGTTTTGGGCAAGCATCGGATTTTTTCTGAGTGTAAGAAAAGTTAATTAAACTCAATTAAGTATTCTGGATAAATCTGGTTGGTGTCGAAGACCACAAAGATTTGAGGATTATAGATGTCATCTACACAGCTGTCATACAAGTTCACAAGGCTCCCATCAATGGAAGGGGGTCGGACGTAGTTGGGATTTCCTACGGTGTAATTCCCTACTAGTACCCTGGCGAGGAACATCACTTTGTAAGTTCTTTTTCCATGCTGCAATGTGACGCCATGAAGCTGAAAAGCTGCTCCGTGCTTCCTGTCATCTTTACAGAAGCGACTAGAGTAGGAGGCATCTCTGGCAAAGTAGGTCCCTTTAAAATAAAGTAGACAAATGCATTCATAAATTACATCTATGCATTCTTAAAACTTCAAAACAGACCTTTAAAATAAGCTTGTACTACCTTTAAAAATGTAGCACTATGGGCCATTCTGGCAAGTGGGTGGCGGGCAGGGAAAACTGCGTCCAGCCTAAGGGGATAAACTGGCGTGTTCTGGCAAAACCAGTGACCCCAGATGGCAGGCCAGGGAGCTTGCTTTTCCATCAGGGGACCTGCTGCATGCACACAAGGCTAGCAGAAGCAATGCGTGCCGCTGGGGAATGGATAACAGCTGCCATGACTCTCAAGCCGCAAGCCATGTCGACACCAGTGGGCTGGATCTTGAGGGGACAGCAGCTGATGGGGCTGGGAGATGGCGGAGGTCTGAATGGATGGGCCCAAGTGGACAGAATGCAAGATAGGAAAATAAATAATGGTACATTCCAGTCTTAAAAGGGAAACAGAAGTGTGCAGGGTTAGTCAAGACAATGAAAAGCTTTAAGTAAGTTACTGGATTAGCCTGCAGGGGACTGCAGTCTCTGAAGTCACCCATATCTAAATCTGCTCTGAACTGTTACAAGGCAGCAGTCAATCAATGGAATCATGCAAGAGAATCATGTCACGGTTGGTGAAGCTGTGTTTAATACAGGCTCCCAGACTGTGACATCACTACTGCACAATGCAGACACCTCACAGGCTCAAGAAACAGGGTCAGGATGTATTTATTATCTCTCAAAGCTATGGAATTTTTGAACATTAAGTAAAGAAATCTGCTGTTTGTGATGCGATTGTAGTACTCTGTATATGGGTTAGGAGTATAAAAACTGTCTAGATGTTATTTTTGGCATCTGACTGTGAACCAAAATCAGAAAAGGTTAAATTTTTGGTGGCTAATGTTTTTAAAACAACATTTGCCATAATATAAAACAATATACTTTAAAACACATCCATATACTTTTTAACTGCATCGATCTACTTTAAAACTGTACTGATGTTTAAAGTAACAAAAGAACTTAAATATGTGGGCCTAATTCAAAGCTTTGATTAAAAAAAATAAGTTTGTAGTCCCAAAGGTTAACTCTTTTCAAAGGAACTGTCTTTATAAAAAGCTATGGTTAGAAATGAATGGTTGGAGTCAGGCTAACATTGATATGGGACAGGATATTCAAAACCAGTGAGTGAGCACAAAACAGGCTAGCGCCTTCCAAAAGAAATGCTATGGACTTACCATAACAGTAGACCTCGAGAGAATCTCATCAGGCCACATCTTTGGAACTTGTATCCAAGAGGCTCTAGGACCACACGGAAACTTCTGCAAGCAGTCTGCCAAGGGCCATCCATGATGATGCCAGATGTCAGTATATACGTAAATGGTGGCGGCCTCTCCGCTCCTCAGTTCCCTGCCAGAGATCTGCTTGGAAGACCTCCCACTAGGGAATCAGGAGAGACCTCAGCCCTCCACATACCAAGTGAGACAGAGGGCTGGAAAATGTGGCAATGGAGACAGCAGCACAAGAATCCCTTGTCGCAACTGCTAAGGGGGAAGGAGGGTGGGACGGTATGACCTGATGAAAGAAATTCTCTCGAAGATCGACAGTTACAGTAAGTACATAACTGTTATCTTCTTTGAGCACATCTCTTTCATCATGCCACACCTTTGGCACGAGCACCAAGCACTATTGAAAGTTAGCAGTCCGGGCAGCTGGAGCCAATACTTATGAAAGTAGGTCTTCTAGTACAGCCAGCCCAATGCCAGTCCATCTACGGGAGACAATGTCAGACTATAGTGTTTAGTGAAGGTGTAGACAGCACTCCAAGTAGCAGCTGCACAGATGTCGGCAGCAGAAATATTCTGAAAACAAACAACAGAGGTGGCCATGCCTATGATGGCATAACCACGAACCACACCAGGTCGTTCCTTACCGTACTTCCTGCAGCAAAACGTAATACAGTTTGCTAGCCATTTGGACAAGCACGGTTTAAGAAACTGGGCACCCTTTTTCCCCAGGGGTGAATGAAACAAAAATCTGTAAAGACTTTCTGCAGTCATTGGTACAATGCATATAGTACCCGAGTATTCTATGCACATCCAAAGTATGAAGCAATGCTTCCCATGGATTGGCATGCTCCGGATAGAAAACTGGCAAGTGGATGGTCTGATTTATAGTAAAGTCAGGTACCACCTTTGGTAGAAACTTAAAATTAGTACACAAAGACACTCAGTCTTTGTGGAAAATCAGATAAGGAGGCTCACACATTAGAGACTGTAACTCTGAAATCCTTTGAGCAGAAGTGACTGCAACTAAAAATAATGCTTTTCAAGAACAAAAGCGTAAGCCACAAGTTGAGCCTGGCTCAAAAGGAGCCAGAGTCAATTGCACCAAAACTAAATTCAAGTCCCAAGCAGGGACTGGATTACTGAAGGGAGGCATTATGCGTAAAATGCCTCTCAAGAATGTACAGGCTAGCCGGCCTGGTGGTGCCAACGGTTGAGGCGCTGGACACCACACCTCACGCCAAGCCAGCGAACCGGGTTCGAAACGGACTCAGGTTGGCAGGGGAAGGAGGGGATTGAATGTCCGGAGGACTGCTCTCCCCTCCCATGGTGGGAACTGGGGCTCACACTGCTCTCTAGCGGCCCTTGATGGAGATCAGGGACCCTGCAAGAGCAATGCTGACAAGTGGGGCAGAACGGCAGCGGACATCAGCATGGTGGTGCTCGGACGTCATGGCACATTTGCGCTCAGAGGGGAGTAACCAAGAAAATACCCTGGAGCTCAGTGGAGATGAAGGAGACCCCGGGGACCTGCCCACATGCTGCTGCTGGACCTTCCTCATTGGATCTCCCATGGCTGGCCCGATCTCAAGGACGTCCCTCTAATTTCAGAAAGGCCACCAAGGGATGGCGGGACCTCTCTTGGGGGTGATCCGTCGGGGGGGGCTGGATGCACCGTGGAGTCAGGAGGGAGACCGATGGAGGAGATCTCAGGTTGGGAGTAGCAGCAGCCAGTTGAGTGGGTACTTTGGTGGGATGCTCTGGACCTCCAGAGCAAAAACAGAGTCCACAAAAAAAAACAAAAAAACACAACTACGTACAGGCTACCTCCAGCCGAGCAACCATATGGCCATCAACAAGCACGTGGAAAGCTGATATGGCAAGCAGGTGCACTCTGAGCGAGGAATACTACAGGCTTGGCTCCGATAAGGACATCAAGTACTCTAGAACCTCACTGACTGGGCAGGTAAATGGATCCAGGTTATGTGAAGCGACCCATAAAGCAAACTGCTACCACTTCAGAGTAAGTGGTTCTCGTGGACAGTTTTCTAGCAAACACCAGAACATCTGCCGCTTTCTAGGAAACCTCACAGCGAGCTATGGCTATGTCTTCAGGAGTCAGGCATGCAGATGAAGAGACTTAAAGTTTGGATGGACCAGGGTCCCCTGTTCCAGTGACAGCAGACCCTCGCACAGTGGCAGAGGTACTGGGGATCTCACTGTCAGTTGTTTCAGCAAGGGGAGCCAGATCTGTCAAGGACATAGGGGAGCCGTAAGTATCAGAGCTGCACCCTCCATTTGCACCATGAGTGGTACTCTCTGAATAAGAGGGAAGGCATATGGGAACCTCCCTTTTCAAAAGAGGGACAATGCATTTTGCCAGAAAACTCCATGCCCTGGAAGAAGCAAGCAGAAATGTGTCAGTTGTGCATTGTGTGGGGATCCAAAAATGTCCAACTCTGGATGATCCCCTCTTTCAAATAGGTCATCCACCACTGAGGTCAGCAGTTCCCACTCATGCATCCTGGACTGGGACCAACTTGTCTGCAAGAAATTTTGGATGCTTGAAAAATGTACTGCTGATAGTTCTAGACCATGTTCCAGAACCCAATACCAAACTCTCATTGCTTCCCTGCAGAGCGGACAGGAATGAATTCCCCCTTGTTTGTTGGTGTAATGCATTACACTGACATTGTCCATCTGTATTAACAGAGGACCTGGGGACGAGTGGTTCTGGAAGGCCTGGAGTCCACATAGAAAGGCCCGCATTTCCAGAACACTGATGTGCAAAGTGCGTTCCACAGGGGTCCACGTGCGCCGTGCCTGGTGAGGACCTATGTGGGCTCCCCATCCCAACCCCGAAGCATCCGTGGTGAGAATCTGAAGAAGGAAGGGGACCAGGAACAAAACCTCCTTGAGCAGGTTGCTGTATTCCATCCACCATTTGAGCAATCTGCGCTCAGGCCGAGTAAGTAAACCACACTAGAAGTGGTTAAATCATGGCATCACCCACATCCTTGCGTGGCATATTGCGATTACACAATGTGCTCCTGGTTTTTGGACAAACAAAATTAAGAAAAATAGTTTTTTGTTTCAGTTTGAACTATTTTTAGTACATTTATTGCTGCGCCAGTAAAAAAAAAACCTAGTCCTGGGTTGCTGGGGATGCATTCCTGGGTTACTATGGTCCAGTTTAGTTTCCTGCACATGCCCAACAGTGTTTTGCAATTTGCAGTGCAATGTGAAACGTTTTAAACTGTGCTCCAGGTCAGCACTTGACCGTCCCAGTTCTATTTTTTTATTGTAGGAGTCGGGACACAGTTCTGAATTTGCTCCGGTTTTTCCCCCTTGTATTGTGCACGTGCACGGCAGCGCTTCACATCTTTCGGTTCCTGGTACTGTTCGGCTTCTGGGCAGATGAAAAAACTTGGTGCTGTTTTTTTTTTCTGTTGTTTTCTGGTTTCTTTATTTGTTCACCCTCTTCCTTGACCTCTAGGACAATGGCGAGGGTCCGAGGGTGTCAAACAGCAACGGCCGTAACATTTGAAATCCGGAGTCCTCCTGTGAATGCCCTTCCGGTCCTTCCCTTTGCACTCCTGGGACCGGAGAGTGAAGATGTCAGGAAACGGGGGCAAGGAACTAACTTAGGTAAGCCCGGGGGTTACAGTAATGTAGCTGATAGCGTGAATGAGACGGTTTGTTTTTCCTGTTGTGGTTCTCTGACACGGTTAACGGAGAATCCAACACAGTGGCTCTTTATTCTTATTGTAGAAGGTCGGAGTGATTTAAAAAATGTGGGCTGGCTGACTGGTGACTGGCACATTTTCCCGTGGGGTGACAGCAGGATTTACATATTGTAAATCGTGCCAGCCAGCCAATCGGGAAGCAGTATTTTAAGACTCACGGTGTAATGTAGGATATACAGGTGGAATTAGAGAGGACCAGGGCACCTCAAAAAATTCCATGCGGTTTCTTTTTGTGAAGGAGTCTTCCTTCTCCACAGCAAAGCCCATGGCAGTCTGCATTTGTTGCACCATGGCTTGAAAAGTACTGTCCTCAGGAGGAGACCTCGGGGTATACACCACCGAGTCCTCACTGCAGGATGCCAGGGCAGAACTAGATCAAAGTGGCATATATTGTTCTCCATCATACTCCTCCTCCTCCTAAATCCTTCTCCAACACCATGAGGCAAGGACTGTATTCTAGCTCACTGATGTCCCTAACGAAGGGAGCCGCACAGTGCATCAGTGGCTGTTGAGAAGGAGGATTCTGTGATGTGCTGGTAGAAGGTGCTGATGGTATTGGAGTGCTCCTAGTCCCCATCGTAGGGATAAATGACCTTGTGTCGACAACGGCCCTTGGCCTGACGATTTCGGCCTACAGTCCATTGTAGATACAGCAGCACCTAAGCTAGACCCCAACCTTGGTGTCTTATCAATGGTCGTGGGGGAGGCACTGGAGTCCATCTTTCTTTATGCTTGTGGCTAAATAATGAGAAGGACCACAATGCCAACACAGTTCCCTGTCCCGGTCCTTTGACATCAGTGGCTGTTTCTTGGCCGATGGCGAGGCTGCAAGAGATTTTGGACCCTGGTGCTTCTCCATGGCTTGTAATGTTTCAATGAGAAGGACATGTTCTTGAGATTTCTCACATCACCCTGTAGCATAGTTGAAGCTCTGGCAAATCTCACAAGTCCTCACTTTGTGAGACAGACCCAAGCAGCACGCGCACACACACACACACACACACACACACACACACCTCGTATATGTGTCTTCTTTGTTATCTCTGCACTCACAATACGGATATAAAGGCTCTTTTGACTTCAGCAGCATGCAGAGATGAAATAAACTGACATACTGTATATATATCTCTATCTCTCTCTCTCTATATATATATAGTATAAAGAAAAAATGGCAACAGATAGTTGACAACGTTTCCTTCAGCAGGCCCAATGAGGATGATCAACAGCTGGGAAAGAAATGAGGAGTGATGGAACCAACCATATTTATAGAGATGTCGACTCGTGATGTCCTCATGGGCAGCCCCCAGATAGCAAACATTACTGTGTGATCCTAGTGCCTGGCAGCTGTAGTTCCAACGGTGTGGACTTATGGAGGAAATATCCTCAAAGAAGATCAGTCTGACTCCTAGCAATGGCCAGGAGTTGATGCGCCTGTGCACCCAAGCTGAGCAGGGATAGCACAGTTATGTAAGAACTTACCGTAACAGTAGATCTTAATGAGGATCTCTTGCAGCAGGCCACACCTATAGGATTTAGCTGCCAGGCAACTAGGACCACACGGAAACTTTTCTAGCTAGTAGTCTACCATGGGGCCGCCCATGGCGACATCATTCACTAATGTTGTACCTCCTCTATAAATGTGGGTGGCCTCTGCACCCTCCTCAGTTCTCCCACCGGAGACCACAAACAGCAAATCTCTTGCTGGGGAACCGAGGAAGGCCATAGATGCCTGCCATGGCAATGAAGGCGAAACAGAAGAACCATTGTGTAAAAGAGAGACAACAGCAGAGCAGCCAAGGGGCAAGGGGGATGGAGGTTGGGACAGCATGGCCTGTTGCAAGAGATTTTCTCGAAGATCTACTGTTAAATTAAGTTCTTACATAACTGTACTATCTTCATCAAGGATATCTCTTGCAGCAGGTCACAACTATAGGATGAGTCCCAAGCAGTTCAGACTGAAGAATCAGTCTGGGTGGCTGGAGGTTATAAGCCTAAGAAAGGAGACCCTGAAGTGCAGCCAAGCCGGTGATCGCCCTTTTGCGAGACACAATGTGCAGACTTTAGTGTTTAGTGAAAGTGCAGACAGAACTCCAAGTAGCAGGGGCACAGATCTCTGCAGTTGAAACTTTCCTAAAGCAGGCCATTAAAAACAGCCATATCTCTGGTTGATTGGTCATGGACAACGCCAGGAAATTCCTTCCCATACTTCCTGTAACAAAAAATAAAACAGCTAGCCAACCATTTGGACAGGCACTGTTGGAAAACAGGTACGCCCTCTTTCCCAGGGGCGAAGGATACAAACAATTGAGAGAACTTCCTACAGTCTCTCGTACAGCAAGTATAATAACGCAGAATTCTATGAACATCAAGGGCAGGGAGCAATGTTTCTCCTGGATTGGCATGCTCTGGATAATAGACAGGTGGATGGTCTGATTTAAGGTGAACTCAGACACCATCTTAGGAAGAAACTTACGGTTTGTACGCAAAGACATCCTGTCTTTATAAAAAAAAAAAAAAGATAAATAAATAAATCAGGTGGCTCACACATCAGAGCCTGAAGTTTAGAAATCCTTCAAGCAGAAGTAATAGCTAAATAAAAATAACACTTTCCACAACAGAAAGCATAGCTTGCATGTTGCAGCAGGCTCAAAAAAGTAAGTTTCTTTAACGCAAAATTCAAATCCCATGAAAGGACTGGATTGCGAACAAGGGGCTTCAATTGAAATTCTCTCAAAAAGGCATGGGACAATTTCATGTGCCACCGTACGGCCCTCAACAGGCACATGGAAGGCCGACATGGCTGACAGGTGCACCTTAGCAGAGGAGTATGATCGGCCTGGGTCCGAAAGGGTCAGCAAGTATTCTAACACCTGATTCACCAGCTGAATGGGTCCAAGTGATGAGAGGTTGCCCACAGAGCAAAGCGTTTCCACATAATGGAGTAGGTGGCCCTGGTGAAGGGGTTCCTAGTGGCCATCAGTAGGTCAGCCACCTCAGGAGACACTCCAAACCTTGCAATGACTCTGTCTTCAGGAGCCAAGCATGAAGGTGAAGTGACTTGAGGTCTGGATGGATCCGAGTGCCCTGTTCCTCAGACAGCAAGCCTGTGCACAGGAGCAGGGACGCTGGAGGTTCCCCTTCAGCTGCTGCAGTAAGAGGAACCAGATTTGATGAGGCCAGAAGGGGGCAATGAGGATTAAGGTGGCCCCTTCAATCTGAAGCTTGATCAGTACCTTCTCTATTAAAGGGAAGGAAGGGAAGGCATAGAGGAACCTCCCTTTCCAACAGAGGGAAAACACATCTCGCCAGAAAACTCCAGGTCCTAGAACGAGCAAGCAAAAACATGGCAGTTTTGCGTTAAATGGGGACACAAAAAGGTCCAACTATGGACGATCCCACCTGTCGAACAGCTCTTCTACAATGGAGGTCAGCAGCTCCCACTCATGCATCTGAGACTATGACTGGCTGAGTCTGTCTGCCAGGACATTTTGGTCATCTGGAACATGGACAGCTGATGGTTCTATGCCATCTTCTAGAGCCCAGTACCATAACCTTATCATTTCCTGGCACAGAGGGTACAAATGGGTCCTTCCTTGCTCACTGATGTAGTGGACTACATGGATATTGTCGGTGTGCACCAACAGATGTCCCAGGGACAGACGAGTCTAAAAGGCTTGCACAGCATACAGGATGGCTCTCATCTCTAGGACGCTGATGTGGAAGCCAGTCTCCACTCTGGACCAGTCCCTTCTGCCTGGTGAGACCCCAAATGGGATGCCCAGCCCTGAGGTGTCTGTGGTGAGAATCTGCTGAGAGGAAGGAATCAGGAAGGGAATCCCTCTCAACAGGTTGCTGGGTTCCGTCCACCAGAGCAGGACCTTCTTGACCGGAGCAGAGACCAAGACTAGTTGGTCGAGGTCATCAGTGCGCTGATCCCACTGGACCCTCGGTGTTCACTGGGGGATCCTCATGTGCAGTCTGGCAAGGGGAACCATGACAATAGCTGCAGCCATGAGGCCCACAAGCCCAAGGAAGGTTCTGGCTGTCACATATCTGTTGTGATACAGAAGCTGGGCCCAAGACACCGAGCAGCCCGCCCTGTCCTGGGGCAGGAAGGACATAACCTGGACTGTGTCCAGTACTGTCCCTATATATTGATGCCACTGACAAGGGGACAGGACCAACTTGGGTAGGTTGACAGTGATCCCCAGGGCCTGGAACAAGTGAATGGTATGTCATGGGCTGAGGGAGGAGCTCCCTGGATTGTGCCTTTAGAAGCCAGTCTTACAGGTAAGGGAAGACGTAAGAGTCCCTTCCTCCTGAGGGCTGCTGCCACCACCACCAAACATTTGGTAAAGACCCTGGGTGCCAAGAATAAGCCATAGGGTTGTAACTGACTGTGCTCACCCCCCTTCCCAGAAGTGGAATCTGAGACGCTGCCTGTGGGGTGTGCAAACCTTGACATGCAGATAGGCGTCCTGCATGTTGAGGGAGCATATCCAATCTCCCTGGTGCAGAAGAGGTACCAAGCCCTGCAGTGTCACTATCCTGAACTTTTTGTACAGAATATAGGAAATTAAGACCCTTAAGACCAGAATGGGATGCTAATTTCCGGTGCATTTGGGGACTAGAAGAAGTGGGAATAAAACCCTTTGCTTCTTTGAGACTCTAGAACTGGCTCTATGGCCCGTTTGCACAGCAACACCTGAATCTCTCTCAAAGTACTGGGATGTGGTTGGGGAAGGGGGGGATAAAGGACTGTACTGGAGAGTTCTCTGGGGACTCCAAAAGATATAAGCAGTGACCTAGCTCTATGAGCTGCAGGACCTAAGCGTCTGAGGTAATCTCCTGCCACCTTTTGAGATGGAGAGAAAACTGACTCCCTACCACCGCTTCCTGCTGAGTAGAAGGGAGGGGGTCGAGCAAGGAGTCATGCTGAAGAGGCCCCTGTGGTTAGGGCCACACCACTACCTCGGGGAGCCCTTCCTATGGTGGTGGGGGGCATACAGGCAACTGCTCTACGCTTATTAGGAGGTCTGGTGCCCTGCTTGGGCTTGTGGGAAACACGACGAAATGGCATCCTGTGACCACTCTTCAGCTGAGTGTGGTACACAGAATGGACTGACCGTAGTGTCTGGCCAGAGGCGTGCAAGTTTGAGAGGATGTCCTACGCATCTGCCCCCAAAAGTTTATATCCTCTAAAGGGGACATTTAGGATGGACTGTTATACATCCCTGGCAAATCCCAATACCCTAAGCAATGAGTGGCGTTGGAGGCAGATGCCAACGGCAGCGGCCCCGACAGAGGTGTCAGTGTAGTCGTAAGCGGACCGCAGAAGGTGCTTGCCCACATCTCACCTCGACTGAAAGGCTTGGAGAAGAGCCTGTCTCTGGGGGTCGTCTGGAAGGGCTTGGGCAGCCACCTGGGCCTGTCTCCAGAGTTGATTCTGGAATTTCACCATGTGGGCAATTTAATTAAGGATCCAGATGGTAACAATGTCAGAGGCAAATGCTGTTTACCCAGCCTTCTGGATTCCTTGTCCAGGGGAAGGGAGCTAAGGTGCTTAGGCTGCCTAGATCTGTCATGTGTGGCATTTATTACCACAGAGTCAGCTTGTGGTTGTTCAGCAAAATAGGGCTTCCCCACAGGGGCCTGGTATAGCTTGTCTGCCTTCCTGTGCATGGCTGGGACCAAACTGGGCCTATACCAAGCAGCCTTGGTGGCATCCTAAAGGGTTCCATCAGAGGAGGGAGGACGAGAGGAGAAGAATCTAGTAGTTCCAGATAATGGGTCAGACATCTTCTAGCAGGGTCCTGCTCTTCAGCCTCAAACCCCATGGCCGCTTAAAGCTGCCTGAAGATGCCAATAAAAGAGGGGTCATGGTGGGGGGGTGGGGACAGGGGAGAGCGAGTACCGATTGTCCTCACCCCCCAAGGAGACTGTAGAGTGGGAGTGAGAAGGGCTTAAAGCTCCATCCTCCTCATAGCCACTGCCACCCTCCTCATCCTCATCTGGGGGAATGAGGTCGAGGTGGCACTTATCCTCTTCCTCCCCATACTCAGGGATAGGCCCCGACATTGTCGAAGCATGGGACTGGGGAGTCTGCTGTGCTGCGGAGGGCTGAGGCATGAGGGTGAGTCCTGTAGTGCTCTGTAGTGTTGGCCTGGAAGGGGGCGTCATGCAGTGCATTAATTCACAGAAGGAAAGCCACACAGCCCACAGATCAATGACAGGCTGTAATGGAGCAGCGGGCAGTGACGCTGGAGGAGGCTGAGGTGCCAGCATCGGCAGCAGGACCAAAGAGGGCATCGGTGCAGGCTGAGGTCCCAGAGTTGGCCTTGCAGCCTGGGAGGTCAGAATGGAAAGACCTGGGGATGATGCCATGGCTGGAGGTGACGATGAAGGGAACCTGGATCCCCTGGTCACAGAGGAAAAAGCTGAAGGTGGCACTGGGGGACTAAGCTGAGTTACCGCTGATGCCATACTGATCCTGGCCATGGCTGGGTCAGCTGAGCACCGTAACTGACGGCCTGTAGAGAACAGAGGCTGGAACACAAGGGGCTGAAAGGTCAATTGGGCCAAGGAAAGACGTGACGCAGAAGAGCCCGCTCCTGTCAGGTACGACTGGCAGGGGGCTCTCCCACGGGTAGCCCTGTGGAAGTCAGAGCATAGGTGGAAGAGGAAGCTGCCACCAAAGCAGAGGATGACCCCACCATAGTTGCTGACCGAAGAGGAGGCCGTGAGCGAGCCGGGGGGAACTTTATCTTGATTCGGTCCCTGTCCCAGTGTTTGTGCTTCCTGGCTGATTTGTCCTGGGCTTTAGAGGAAGAGGAGTAAGAGGAGCCAGAGGATGGGGCCGAGGAAGCAGAGGAGCTCCTGGCTTGCAGCTCCTTCTCCACGTGAGCCAACTTCTGTTCCAGCAGGAAGTTCTGGAGAGCCCTCTGGCAACATCACCGTGTGACCTAGTCTAAGCCGCAGCAAGAGGTTGCAGGCTTGTATGTCATGGTCCGCGAGCCTAAGCAGTGGACGCAGGCATCGTGATCGTCCTTCTTGAGGATTTTCTTCCCACAAGTGCAGACAAAAAAATCTTCTCTGGATCTGCTGTTTTTAGCATAAAAAAAAGTAACTAATCACTTTAAAGTAAAGTGATAAACGAACTAGGTAGGGAGAGAAAACAACAAAACTGAAGTATAGATTTTGGTGGTCGACTGAAGTGGCAGTAGCTCCATAGGGTTCAACGTGTGCAGGTCAAGTCAAAAGAACTGGGGATGGACAGCGCGGGGGCTGTCCACATTTATAGTGGCGGTACGATGTCAGTGAGTGATGTTGCCATGGGCAGCTGCCCTGATAAACTGCTAGCTAGAAAAGTTTCCGTGTGGTCCTAGTACCTGGAGATTACGTCCTACAGGCGTGGCTTGCTGCAAGAGATACCCTTGATGAAGATCAGTGGGTTCAGTGGACATTGGCAGATCGCGTAGAATGTGAACTTCATTGCACAGCTGACCATCCAGGAGAAATAACAATATAGAAAATTCCCTTCGACCAAAGCAGCAGAATACCGAGGCTCCCCATCTCCTTGCCACCCGATGTCAAAACGACTTGCCCGGGTATCTGGGGGATCTCACACAAGCCTGGAGTCACACTCGAGCAGGTAGGCCTGATGACAGGATGCTACAGGAGTGACTGGGCTGTGTCTCATCTGTGAAGATATGGGGTAAATCCCCCACAGGCCAAAAGAGCATAGAGAATTAGTATCAACAGAAAGGAAAAATCCTTCTAGCTGGTTCCCTTACCTTTCCCATACACTGTAGCATGCACACCATTTAGCCTCCAGTCGAAATTATGAAAACATATCGCTTCCACACATTCACTGCTTGTGCCGTGGAACAGCATTGCTTCACTGATCTCCAAGGCACTCCTGGCCTTCTTCAGCTGAGCTTTTTTCCTATGAAGGACAACAATGACACTGTACTGTGATGACAGAAGGAACACAGGGTCCATCTTCCCCTACCCCATACGCCAAGTGACTACACTCAATCAAAGGAAGAGTACACCTCCAAATTGTAGAGCAGAATGTCAGCCCTGCAGTGCTGTGTAAACCTCAATGCAATTCTCCCCTCAGGAGTACATCTACTCCTGCTTTGAAAGCCTCAAGAGTGCTAGCTTCCGGGTAGGCTATTCCACATGTTAACCACTTTCTTTGAGAACTGGTGTTTTTCAAATGCTTCCTCCAGGCCCTGCTTTAGGGTTTTGGGACCCCCAGTGAAATAAGTCATAGAACTGCCTACCCAACCAACCTCAACCATGTCTTCTACCCTGTCCCACATGTACAACATTTTACTTTCAGTACAACCTGCAACATCTTTAGTTGTTTTTTAGGGATGGTATCAATGTTGGTCTCTGGTTCTCCTCTTCCCATCCAATCCGTATCTACTCATTTGCCTCTGACTGGCAGGTCTATAGCTCAGGAAGTAAGTTCATGACATGAAGACGTTACGTCACAAAGCTCTGCCCAGCCCAGTGATACCCTTTATTACAGTATACAATGGCAAGAAAGAATCCTGGACTCTGATTGGTCAGTGTATGCCTCAGACAGTGACGTTATTACACATTATACCATGGACATAAGTGAACAGCCAATGAAATGGTCAGGCTGGCAGTTTACCACCGGTGTAAATCCTATGATAATCACTGGCTGATGAGAAAATAAAGGCTCAGCCATATGCAAATCATCTGCAGCCCAGGAATAAATAGAATAAAAATAAAATCACAAAGCAACCTCTTTAAAAGTTGTATTTTATTATTGTAAAAGAATGAATCTTGGTATAATCACAATAAGCCACTCTGAGGATGTGGGTTATTGGGGGATTTACCACGGCTGGAGAGGATTTACCCACTTGGCGCAAACCACTCCAGCTGTGGTAAATCCCCCGATAACCCACACCCCCTCGTGGCTTATTGCTTAAATAACATCACTGTATGGATGATATTCTTTTGCACATCTTTTCTTAAGAAACAAGATATACTGCCACACTAAAAATCTACTAAAAACATTTTTTTAAATGTTTTTTATATTTTGTATAACAACGAGCCATTGTATAATAGCAATAAGGCACTCCAGTATGTGTATTATGTAAGTAATAACGTCACTCCTGGGGTGGTGGAAGCACTCAGCATTGCCTCATGCTTCAACCCACCCCAGGAGTGGCGTTATCACACGATAACACACACTCTGTCGTGCCTTACTGCTTAACTGCAGTTTTGCCAAGACAAGAATAAAAAATAAACTAATGACGTCCACTGGCTCTGGCTGTGGGGCCCTATAAGTGAGGGGTTTCTGGTGCCTAAAACCAGGTTTGGGTTCTGCTTAATCTGCCTCCGCTACCCAAGTCTGAGGACCTGCCTTCTTGTTCTGCTTGTACTCATGAGTTCAAACGTGTGTGTATATATATATATATATATATATATATATATATATATATATATATATATATATATATATATATACACACACACACACACACACACACACACACACACAGTTCACCCTGTCTATCTCCCTTCAGTATTTAGAACACAGTGGCTTATGTCACTTCTAGGCCTACTCTTTTCTAGGCAGAGGTATTTGAGTGCAGTATGCTCAGGCTCTCCATGCAGCTGTTGCCCTCTGAGGTCCTTACCCTCCTAAGTCACTAGGTTAGGCAGCCATTATGGAACACCTTGAAACAGGTGATTTCTGTAGTACAAGTCTAATTACATATTCATGAAACAGCTGATTTCTGTAGTATAAGTCCAATTACATATTCATGCACCTAGTGAGGCTGACGGATCGATCACCAATGTCTTAGAAATGATCAGTCCAGCTGTCAACTGATGCAGTGTGGCATACAACATCTTAAAGGTGAGACATATCCGTGCCGCATTGCTCCAATGGGAAGAGTAAGTGAAAAAAGCAGTAAAAACAAAAGACGCTGCAGTGATTACATTTATAACTGCAACAGCAACCTTCAAGCATGTAATTTCCTTGGATTAAAAAACAGCTGTGGGGAGGTGGACCTCTGCTGCCCCTTGGACCACCTATCCCCCCAACTCGTCGTTAAACTCTTAGAAATTACTGGTTTCTCAGACCCTATTGCTTAAATACTGCCGCAGAGACTACTCATACAGCTGTAAAGTGATCACAAGCCCATGCTTACGGTGGAGTTCTGATACCCCAAGAATATGCAGCAGTCCCCTTCACGGGCTTTGTCTGATTCATGGATGATCTACTCTTTTTATTCTGTACTGTTTTCACTTGCTTTGTTCTCCACACCTTATGGTTTTACTGTTACTGTTGTATCTGCTGTATTATCTTGTCAGTACGTAAATAACATGTTATTTGTTAAGCCCCCTTTCTCTGAGGCTCAGGGCGCTTTACAAGATAAGGACAGACCCAAATGCCTGCATTATTCCACTGCCCCCTTCCCCCAGGACCCACCTGTAAATGAGCTATATAGATCAGTGTGTCTTCCTGGCCAACTCTTTTTAAACAAACAACTAAATAAAAAGCGAGACCACTCTTACAGTAAGAGTTGCCTCCATGGCAGTACTACAACTACTGGTTAGTCCAATCATCAACCTGTCTACCATCACTTTTAAAATACATGTACCTTTTTTTTTTTTTTAATATATGGCACTGTATTATGGAAATCTGATCTGAGCTATAGCCTGCAGATGCTTGTTGCAGCTAACATTAGAGGCTTGGTCAGGACCATAGCCAACAGATGCTTATCACTTCTAATGCAATGGTCTTGATCAAGTAGTAGCGAAGAGACCAGGAGTGTGAGACAGAGAGAGTCTAAATCAGAATTTAAAAAAAAAATTATTTATGGGATGTAGTGCATTTCTCTCTCTCTCATTTTTATTTTTACATGCTGCCTATGTGTGTAATACTTATATAAATCACTCATTTTTTCACACTCGTAGTTTATGTGGTATTATACATCGTAGATGCATGAAAAAAAAACTCATAATGTGCAACACCCCACATAATAATGCATACATTATTTATCAAGGTCAATTTACAACATATAAACAAAAGTTCCCCCCACCCCAAAGCCAGTAAACTTTCAGTTTTGGGGACTTGTTCATGGACACGTGCTCGTATAGGGAGAAACAAAAAGCAACGCTCGCTGAGTTGCTGGGATTATCCAGCTTCATTTTCCATCCCTCTCAACTATTGTTATTTAGGGCAGTTACAGCAGCCTCACAAGTACCCCACAAAGTACACCGTCAGTCCCATGCACATTGCCTGAGCGAGAACGTATCTCAAGACCATGGTCCATGAGACAGCGAGTTACCATAAGCTGACATGCTGAGCAGGGAACTGGGAAGTCAGCTCATTGTTGGCACATTTTTGTTTCTTGTATTTTTAATTTTATTTTAATTACAGTACTTTTATTTTTAATGTTACGCACAATTTGTTCAATTACTCTCCCTTTTGCTTCCTTTTAGTAGTGGCATTTATTTGTGTTCTGCAGTGACACGTAATATACAGTAAATTGCGCGCTGTAAAAATATTTTCACAGACCTGGAATCACCTTCAAAGATAGTGAAAATATTTTTACAGTGAAACTTTCTAGTTCTACAGTATTTGAAAGGTTCTATCACATCCCCTCTCTCCCTCCTTTTCCCCAGGATGTACCTATTCAGTTCCTTTAGCCTCTCCTCATAGGGCTTATGATGCAGGCCCCAAACCAGCTGCTCTCTTCTGGACTGCCTCTATTCTGTTTATGTCCTTATGTAGATGTGGTCTTCAGAACTGGACACAATACTCCAGGTGAGGTCTCACCAAAGTTTTATACAGGGGTATAACTAACTCCCTCTTTCTGCTAGAGATACCCCTCCCTATGCACCCCGGCATCCCACTAACTTTCCCCATAGCCTTGTTGCACTGTCTGGCTACCTTTAGGTTGTCAGAAATTACTGCCCCCAGTCCCTTTTCTGCTTTGTGGCCGTCAGTACCACTTCCCCCATCTTATATTCCGCCTCTGGGTTTCTATGCCCTAAACGCATGACTGCACTTCTTCGCATTGAATCTCAGTTGCCACACTTTAGACCATTCCTCACGTTTTCTCAGATCCCTGTTCCTTTGTTCCACACCCCCTGGAGTGCCTATCCTATTGCAGATTTTTGTGTCATCTGCAAAAAGGAATACCTTCCCTTTTAGATCCTCTGCAGTGTCACTAATAAAGGCATTAAAGAGGACTGGGCCCAGAACCAAACCATGTGGTACCCCACTGGTCATCCTACCCTCCTTAGAGTGAACTCCATTTACCACAACCCTCTGTCTCCTATCCGCTAACCAATTTCTAACCCAGTTCACCACTTTTGGACCCACTCCCATTCTGCTCAGCTTGTTCAAGAATCTCCTGTGTGGAACTGTGTCGAAGGCCTTACTGAAAGCTAGGTAGGCCACATCCATGGCTCCTCCCTGATCTACTACCCAGGTCACCCGGTCAAAGAAATCTATCAGATTTGTCTGACATGATCTCTCTTGTGAAACCATGTTGCCTTGGATCCTGTAAGCCCCTGGCTTCAATATATTCCACAAACCTTTCCTTCAGCAGTGATTCCATCAATTTCCCCACCACTGAAGTCAGACTCATAGGCCTGTAATTTCAAGCCTTTGCTTCCACTTTTGTTAAATGGGACATCTGCCCTCCTCCAGTCTTCTGGAACCACTCCCGTCTCCAATGACTGACTGAATAGGACAGAAAGAGGTGCAGCTAGCGCCTCAGTGAGCTCCTTTAATATCCTGGGATGTATGCCATCTGGCCCCATTGCCTTATCCACCCTCAGATTTGCAAGTTCCTTCATGACTCTCTCCACTGTGAAGGAACCTGTGTCCACCCCCTCTCCTCCTTCAATGTTCCCACCCCTAATCTGTGATCCCTCGCTTTCCTCTTCCACTGTAAACAATGAACCAAAGTATTTGTTCAGGATGTCTGCTTTTTGTTGGTCCCCTTCCATGCACTCACCCCCTTCTCCCTTAATTTAACTATCCCTGCCCTGGGCCTTCTCGTTTCACTTACAGATCTAAAAAATGTCTTGTCCCCTTTTTACTACCTGAGCTATTTTCTCTTCTGTTTGTGCTTTCGCACACCTGACTGCTTTCCCTGCCTCCATCTGCTTCTCCTGACACACCTCCCAATCCTCCTCTCTCTGTCTCTCCTTATATCTCCTCAATGCTAACTTCTTTGCCCTAACCTTCTTAGCCACCTCAATTGAGAACCATAGTGGCTTCAATTTCCTCGTACTCTTGCTAACCTGCCTGATGCAGAAATTAACCTCTTTGTGGTTTCAACAAGTCCTCATACTCAGTTAGAAGTGGTGCCCATCAGATAGGAGCATTATGTGTCAGCGCACCAGGTCCACCCCCCCCACCCCGGTAACCCGCGTTCAGGAGTGGACTCAGGAGCTGAGAAAGGCAGCTCTCCCAGATCAGGTGGGACTGGGGCCAAGTTCAAATGCCACAGAAACCCTTGGTGGGCCATGGAGCTTCTCTCCACAGGAGTGTCAATGCCTTTCCGAGACCTGTAGGTGTAGCAGTCGGCGCAGGGAGGAGAAATTGGGGTGGATAACAATGCCCGTTTCCCCGACGCAGTCCGCGCTTAGGCCCTGGGCTGGACAACCCCACTCTTACATGATCATGTTAAGGGAAGTGGAGACCGGCACACCTGTTTTCCGCCTTGATCCTGCCATTGGGAGGGTATTGTCTAACATGCAGAAATGTGTCAGACACCTGGCTCTGGAGGAAAAAATATAGATAGAGGGGGTAGTATGCGTCATTACAGCTGGTAATACCCTCTCCTCTAGGTTCTAACCCCAAACCAGGGACTTGGGCTAATAACAGATGCTGAAATCAGTGCAGTACTAGACAGCTGGACTGTTGGAGGACCCATACTTTAGATGAGACTTTAAACTGAGAATTCTTCCTAGTTTCTTCTGCTTGTTACCCTTTTTTTCCCCCTGTTGTCATGACAGCCCTTTTCCTCTGGCTAGAGGGTGAGTGAGCAGACGCTTCCTGGGCCAATGCCAGTACTACCCTGACATCGCCCAGCAGGGTTTGCCTGTAAGCCAGGTGGCCCACTTCTTCCCCCTTGCCACTGCAGTCAAGTACTTCATCTTCCTAGCACGCCCAGCTCCTAGTATACCTCAGCCTGGGATCATTCGCAAACCCATATCTCCCAGGTGGCCACGATCCCACAGCCCTGTCTGAACAAAAGGGGGACAACCTCAGCATCTTCGCCTACATCCCCGCTTTTCAAACATTAGCTTCTGTTTAGTTGTATGCAGCTGTTTTACGAGGAAAGGCACACTAAGCTCTGCTGACTTATTGCCAGGTGCATACAGCAGGGTGGGTTAAATAGCAAACGGGAGGGGGGTGAATCTGGATGCCCGTATCCCTTAAGTTGGGACAGAAACAATGTAATTTGGAGGTGTCTGCCTCTGTAGCACTCACCACAAAAAACGAAGCTAGTAAGGGAGACTCTAACTCGTATATGTGCCATAATCAGGATACATTACTAACAACTATAAAACAGCCACTTAAAATAGTCAACGTTTCATGGCTCCAAGGCCAGTTCCTCAGGGTTTACAGTGGTCTCTCTCTTTCAGACTAAACTTTAAACAGCACGCTTCTTAAGAGTTCAAAAGGGCAAACCTGCCTATTTTGCTCTCCCTGCCATATCGCCTCCTACAGTTCCAGATCCACTATACTGTAAGCACAGCACACAGGCGTCTACTGGATCCCCAGCAATACCCTTTGCGTTGAATGGATCCATGTTACTGATACAGGGAATGCTGGCTAGGACACTGAGGGAACTCCCCTACTCATCTTTAGGAAATCATAAGATCACAAACATTCTTAGCTATAGCTGAAAATAAAGGAGTAATCTCACATTTAGTACCCAAGACAGAAAAATATCGGACAGAAAAGAGACCTCCGGCCCGTATGTGGGATGTGACTGCCATGGGAAATTAGGATAACACCCCCTCCCCCCCAAAAAAAACACTAAACACAAAAGTGTGTCAAGAAGAGGGTGTCCTCGTGAGTGCTGCTCAGATATACTGTATATGACAGACCACCTGTTCTGTGAATGTACATACAGAAATGCTTTTTGGACTCAACTAGCACAAAAATGGAATGATACAGTCCGAGAATTGATCCCCTATGAGAATATGATAGTGGATATCCTGTATTTGCATAAAAAAATACTGAATTTTATTTTCCGTATTCAAATGTTTTATTTGGCAATTACGATACAGATTGCTTTTTCAAACAAGAGTTGACAGTACAGTCCCTTACTGCATTTATAGAAAACAGCATTTATGAAACATATGAAATGGACTGAGTCTAGTACACGAGTGGGCAAGAGTTTGAGATGGGTACTGATTCTACAACTTGTTTCCTAATATATACCATACATATTTCTTCTCTGAAATATGTTCATTCAGAGCAGGACTAAGCTGTCAGCATCAGCATTTCTGAGATCATTCTTTACTGTCATATTATACAGGGCATGATTTATGTTCACTGTTATTTTTTCAGAAATGCTTTTTCTTTTGCTCTTGTTGTGTCGTAACTTAAACTGGAGCTGGCCAGAGGCTGGAGAAAGATGGCAGACTTGTGAGCAGTGTCTGCTGTAGAGAAGCCAACCCTGTAATGATTTATGTGCCTGGCGGTAATGTATTTCAGGTATGCCATTCATGTCAGTGGGAGACATCCATTTTAAGCCCTTTTAAAAAATAATGTTACTGCGCTTACATAGCACTCCGTTTCTTCCTCCCCTCAGTGCACTACTGACCATCTCAGAGTGAAGCGACATGTTGAGAGAGTTAGAAGAATTGCCAGAAGAGTAGCGGGATGGAGGCATAAGACATCGGGAAAGAACAAGTGGACGGGAGAAGAACAAGAGGCGCTGTGTATGGAGAGGAAGATGATTTCGCGAGAGAGGTGGAGTCTTGGTATTACAGTGCAGAGATCAGACAGTAGAAAAGCACTGGATAGTCTTTGAATATCGGGTACCAGGAAGGAATCAGAGGGCTCCCAATTATTCATTTGAAAGTGTCTCTGTCGGGGTAGAACAATGTCCTCCCAATTATTTATTTGAAAGCATGTCAGTGGGAGTAGAACAGCATCCCTTGGAAGCTGACTTAACTTAAGCTAAACTTGAGTGTTTAATAATCCTCCCCAGGTTTCCCACTGGTGGGCTACCTTGTGGGCAACCTCCTCCCGATTATAAAAGTCATGCCTCTGTGGTGGTTGGAACTAGAGAAGCTCATGCTTTTTTTGGTGGCTTTTTTCTATTGTATTAATTTTTAAATATTCTTTTCTTTCTTTTTTCGCTTGTTTTTTGTGTTTATTTGAATTTTAAAATAGATCAACAGAACTCCTTACGAAGTGGTGACATAGGCACGTTCTACTGCCGGTCGGCACATAACACGCTGGATGCTAGGTTCCGCATATAGCATGTGCCACTGCTTCTCAGTCAGTCTGACAGTGTGCTGGAGGCACAGCACGCAGCAGCAGAGCGAGAACTAGAACCTTACTTTGCTGCACTGGCAAATCCAGTGGCTGGTAAATCCACTTAGTACCACGCCAAGTTGCAATGCACTTTGAATCCAAGCTGAATTTGAGTGAAGAGACCATACATGACACTCTAAGTAGAACGATACTGCTTTCAGGTGATACTTTACCTTGTTTTTGACCCAAAATAGTGTCAAGAGTTGTTCTCCACTCCTACCTGGCAAATTTAATTTAATCAACAGAAATTTAAGATTACCGCTGTGTACTATTTTTGTTTGCAGTGCTATTTGTAAAAAAAATAAAAAATTAAAAAAATAAAAAATTAAGAAGAAAAACCTTGTTTTACTACCAAGCTTCTCTGTCCCCTTCCCACCTACTTTTCAATCGGGCCATAAGCCAGATACACAAGTTACTGGGGAGCTGTCTTTTGTGGAATGCAATCTAGTTTTTTAAAGAAAAGAGGAGCCACATAAAAAGAAAACCTCGCATCGTGAAGGTCCAAAAGGTGCCTCACTATCCACCATTAAGAGAGAGTGCTGGAAAAGAAACAGAGGCCACTGGCTATAAAGTGTTTTTTTTTCTTTTACCTACCACAGAGTCTGTGCCCTAAAGACACTGTGTGCTCGCTGCTGCAAATTCATTTTTATGCCGTCAACTATACCATGAAAGCATGTTAACAAGATTAAAAACACTGAACTTTCTTCAGGCGCTTGTTGAACATTTGTCATGAAGACTGATACTTTCCACATCCAGTGGTCTGGGAAAACATTATGTAGTGGAAGACTGCCCACGGTGAAAACCGTTCATATTGAAGACAGCAGGAACACGACTCATTTAGTTTTACAATTTAGACCGTCTCTTTTTGCCTCTCGTGTTAATCTGAATATGTACACATTTTGTATTGCGGAGTTGTTGTTGCACACTGCACCTGTTATTTCGATTTCTAAAACACTTAAAAAAACAGTACTCTGGTGAGGTAAGAAACCTAGGATATTTAAAAATGAATGTGTAAACTAGAAGTTTAAAGAAAAAAAATTACAGGAATAGAGCTGGGAATTTTAGCCGCCAATGGTACGCACCCCACTAAAGTCCAGCAAAGACACCCCCCCAAGAAAAAAAAAAAAATTTTTTTTCCAAAAGTGTTGAGAAAATTCACCCAAGCCATCCTCACCTACAAACTTTTTTTTTTTTTTTTTTTTTTTTTTATAAAGGTCACTTTAAGGGTGCAATGGCACCACCAGTGGAACACCCTGCCAGAGGAAGTGGTGGGGGCTGAAACAATCACGGGATTTAAGAATGCGTGGGTTAGACATAAAGGAATTCTGGAGGTCAGGGGTAAGGGGCAACAGACTTCTAGGAAAACATAAACTGAACTTACAAGCTCAAATGGGCAGACTGGGTGGGCCACAGGCCCTTATCTGCCGACACTGTCTATGTATCTATGTATTCTGAAGAAAAAGTGAATCCCCTGAACGATTATATAAAGGATCGTGAAAAGAGAGGGGGGGGGAGCACAGAAATCGTTTGAACAGTCACACTTAGAAGATCAAACAAGGACAGAAGATTTAGACACTGTTAACCTTCACTATATAAAAATGCCAAAAAGGAAACAACTTAAAGGAAAGAAAAACACAGAGAATAGAAAAGATTTGGGGAAGAAAAGGAAGGTTAAGTAAAGAAGGTAATGGAGGGGCAACAGGCATCAGACAGGTTCTGTTTAAATAAAGGAAAGGAGATAGCAAGCTTTATACAGAATCCATTCCGAGACCAATAAATGTTATAGATATTTCATAGAATTGTACATTTCTGACTGGCTGGGAGGGTTTATTTGTGTCCTGCTTATCGTTTTATTGAAGTCTGCACACACTAGCAACCCGACTTTGGAACTACTTCTGGGTCAGGTCTTACATAAAATCTCACCCCTCTGCGAGCAGGGCAAGCACGTGTTCACGCGCACGTGTCAGGCAGGGGAATAGGGGAAAACAGCCAGAACATATAGCCAACTAAGGTAACAGAGTTAGTACTTATTTTTAGACACTACATTTGCCTGTCAGCAAGACTGACATGTGTTAAAAGTCCTGTGAACTGCTGTGCTTCTAGTTGTCAGTTAGTTCTGGGTACAAGGTTCCTTTACTAGAGAGCTGAAATATAGAGCAAACAACTCGCTGTATGTTGTTGGTGCTCTGATCCTATTTTTTTGTTTAATTGTACTGTGAACAGATATATTTAAAAATAGTTTAAACAAGCAGTGTGATTAGCTTCTCCCTTTGGGAAGGTTTCTATTTCTGAATCCAAAATATCAGTTTCTGGAGCTATTTAAGAGGATTTGGACCTTAGTTTTGTGACCCCTGCCTCCCGTTCCTCGAGGAGCTGTGGCTGCATCACTGTGAGTAGCTGCTGCTCATTTAGTGACATTTAAGAAAGCCCTTTTGAGCTTTCTGTAAAGTTTGGTAGACTGCCTTTTTTAAAAGGCAGCCTACGACTGGAGCTAGGCCTATAGCAACGAACACTAGTTATACTACCAGGGGATGAAGAATCAACTTTACACACTAATTAATACATAGTATCTAGTTAAGTGAAAAAGGCAGCACACAGTGGGGTGGTCTTCAGAGGCCTGAACATACTGCTATATTGGTCTACACAGATTGCCTTAGAACAAAATGGCAATGGAATCAAATGCAGTTTTACTAAATGATGGAACAACTGGGACTAAATCAGAGTCCTGTAGAAAATTTACCACTTCACCTCTAAATAAATTTGGTACTTACAACTGTGAACAATGTAATAAAATTAAGGACTTGAGTGTAACATTATGTCTGGAACTAGAAAATAAAAGCCTTAAACTTAAAGCAGCAGTGCAATGAAAAAAGTTACTACGAAAAGCTAATTTTCTGCTATGGTTATAAAAAATATTGACAGAACTGTTGATTTAGGGTTTCTGGATGCTGCCTATGCTGCATACTGCACACATGAATTTGTTTCTGGACTCTTGCTCTCTTCCGGTCCTCAATATTATTTTATGCAAAAATCAGGTGGCTATCTTTTTTTCTTGAGAAATAATTATTTAAAACTTTCATAACATTCTTAAATGAAAATGAAAACTGAAAATGTTACCATCAAAATAAACTGGAAGACATTTGGCATCTATTAAGAAGAAAAAAGGTGGTGTCAAATTTTAACCCATTTTCATTGCACTGCTGCTTTAAGATAAGTATTACAAATGAGGATATCCAGGAAGAAAAAAAATTACTTACCACAGTAATCTTGTTTCTTCCCAGTGATACTCAGGTATTCATAACTTTCTGTAGTAAGCCGTCTAGATAGGACTGCCTGGAGAGAACAGAACACATGCAAATGATGGAATTCTTTGCACGTGACAACTTTTCAAATGCTGCCCTATACTAACTGCTAGTGTTCTAAACTCCTCAGATTTCCTAGAAGCCTGGAAAGGCAGGCCTGTGGAACCATAATACTGGAAGTATTAGGATCAGCATAAGTTAAGATAATAAAGAATATAAAAACCCATAAAGTCCTAAGAAAACCCTCCAACTGGAGGGAGAAACACAACAAAGAACCCCCAAAATGTCAGAATCACCTGAAAAAGGAGGGGGGAAAACACATGTGAACCCTATTTGCCAAAAACTGAACTCGAAAGTGGCATCTATATATATATCCGGTAGCACAGCATGCAAGAATGCAGGAGTGCAGAGGCTGAGGTTCTAGAAGGGAAGACAGGGTGGAAAGTTATGAATACCCAAGTATCACTGGGAAGAAACAAGATTAGTAGGGTAAGTAATTTTTTCTTCTAACCCCAATAATACTCAGGTATTCATAACTTTCTGCAGACTACAAAGCAGTACCACCGGAGGTGGGCACAGAACTTTATTTTGGAAATAGACTTTGCAGAACTGCTGTGCCAAACCTAGCATCATTCCTGGATTGAATATCCAGGTTGTAGTGCTCTGAAAAGGTGTGTACTGTCAACCAGTGGAACATTCTTGGCGGCTGCCAAGGTAGCAGCTGTCCCTCTTGTGGAATGAGCTCTCAACCCTGTTTGGGGCTCCCTACCTGCTTTAGTGTAACAGAACTGGATACACTGGACTATCCATTGAGAAATTGACCTTTTTGAGGCTGGATTACCTTTTCCTACATCCCCATAAGTCAGGAGCAGCTGTTTTCTGTCCTGCCTATGGTCCTTAGTGGCTGTCATGTAGTAGTTAAGAGCTCTTTTGACATCCAGACTGTGAAGTCTTCTTTCGCCTGAGGTGGAATGCTCAGTGAAAAATACAGGTAGGGTGATGGATTGGTTAATGTGGAAATCAGAAACCACTTTAGGGAGAAATTTCCTGTTTGCTCTCAGGACCACCGTGTCCCTGTGGAATGAGATATAATCCTGTTCAATGCAGACAGCCTGAAGCTCACCAATTCTTCTTGCAGCTGTAATAGCCCCTAGGAAAACTGTTTTCCATGTGACATATTTTAGAAGAGCTGAAGACATGGGTTCAAATGGATGTCCCATGAGTTTGGCTATGCACACATTGAGGTCCCATGCTGGTACCGGTTCCCTATGGGGAGGGTGCAGATGGGCCAGACCCTTAAAGAACCTCCTAAAAACAGGTTCTGAAGCCATTGTTACCTTTGCTCCAGCAGAAATGTAAGCGGATACTGCAGCCAGGTGAACCTTCAAGGTGCTGGGCTGCAGTCCCAGGGAATGTAAGTGAGAAAGGTAGTCAAGAACAGTTGACACCCCAGCCTGTACTGGCACTAATTCCCTGGTCGAACATCAGATAGAGAACTTTTTCCATTTAGAAGAACAAGTTCTCTTAGTGGAGGGTTTCCTGTATCTTCTCAGGATGTCCGCCACTGCTTCAGGGAGGTGTAGACTCACATATTCTAGGTCCTCAACAGCCAAGCTTTGAGATTGAGAGACCTGAGATTCGGGTACAGCAGGGGTCCCTGACTGGAGGTTAACAGGTTGTGCCTCTGAGGGAGGTGTATTGGTTTGGCTCTAGACATGGAAAGCAGAAGAGAGTACCATGGCTGCCAGGGCCAGTCTGGAGCTATCAAGATTAGAGATGCTGAATGAGACCCGAGCTTTGGCAGTATCCTGAATACCAGGGGAAATGGAGGAAAGGCATACAGGTACTTCCCTGACCAATCGAGAGCCAGGGCATCCAGAGGCAGTGTATCCCGGTCTGGTGGCCTGCAGCAATACTGTGGCAGGTGGTGGTTCTGGTGGGAGGTGAACAAGTTTACCTGCGGAGTGCCCCACCTCCTGAAGATCACTTGCACCACTTGCCTGTTCAGAGTTCATCTGTGATGGGTCTGGCTGATTCGACTCAGGGCATCTGCCAGGGTAATGTCTTTTCCTGGCAGATGAATTGCCTGCAGGGATACTCCCAAGGAGAAAGCCAGGGTCCAGATTTTCATGGTTTCTGTGCAGAGAGGATCCAATTTGGTGCCTCCCTGCTTGTTTATATAGTACATTGTGGTGGTGCTGTCTGTTCTGACTTGCACCACCACCATCCCTTGCACCAATGCTGTAAAAGCTTTTAGTGCCAGAAACACAGCTCGGAGTTCCAGCAAGTTTATGTGCTGGAGGGACTCTGCAGCTGACCAAATATCCTGGGTTGTGTGATCCCCTAAATGAACACCCCAGCCCAGGAGAGATGCATCTGTTGTGAGAACAACTGATGAAGACTCTCACTGAAAGGGAACCCCCCTCTTAGGTTGGGTTCCTCCTTCCACCACTGAAGTGCTTGTAACAAAGTCCTTTTTACTGGGATGTGTTTTGAAAGAGGGTCTCTTTTCTGGCTCCAGTGTGCCCTGAGGTGGAACTGGATGTCCCTCATTTGGAACCTGGAGCCCAAGACTGTGCCTGTGGTTGCAGCCATATGGCCCAGTAGCTGTAGACACTGCCTTGCAGTTCTGAGCTTGTGTAAGCTGAATGGATTTGCAATCAGCTGGTGATTTCTTACTCTGTCCAGAGGCAGATAGGCCCTGCCTTGCAGGGTGTTGATCTCTGCCCCTATGAACTGAAGGACTTGTGCAGGTATAAGGACTGATTTTTTGTGATTGATCAGGAACCCCAAAGACTCCAGGAGCCTTGGGTGGTCTGTAGATGTTGTCTGACCTGGTCTGGTGATTTGCCTACCACCAGCCAGTCGTCCAAGTACAGGAATACTGTGACCCCTTGTCTTCAAAGGTGTGCCACAACTGCTGAGAGACACTTCATGAACACCCTTGGTGCTGCAGAAAGGCCAAACGGCAGGGCTGAAAACTGGTAGTGGCCTGATGGGAGTCTGAACCGGAGATATTTTCTGTAGGGCTCCCTTATGGGGATGTGGAAATAGGCATCTTAAGTCCAGTGATGCCAACCAGTCCCCTTTTTGGAGTGTTGGCAGTATCAATGCCAGAGTTACCATTTTGAACTTTGGCTTCTCCACGTTTGTTCAGAGCTCCGAGGTTCAATATAGGCCGCCAATGACCATTTTTCTTTGTGGTGAGGAAATACCTGAAGTAAAAACCCCTTCCGTTGTGGTAGATTGAGGCAGATTCTACTGCTCTTAGCAGTAGCAGGTTTTGAAACTCTGCCTCCAGCAGTTTCTTTTCTGCTAAGGAGGGTGTACTGAAAACCCTGTTTTTTGAGGAGGAAGGGATTTGAAGTTCAGAGACAGATCCTGACTCACTACCCCCAGGACCCACTTGTCTGTAGTGATGTTTAACCAAGCCTGGAGGAAGTGAGACAGTCTGCCTCAGACATGTCAGGGTGTCTGTCTTGCTTAGAGCTGAGGCTGGGCTTGTGACCCCCACCTAGAGCCCCCTGTACCCCAGCCCCTGAAGTACCCCTGCTGTGGGTACTGCTGGTACTGGGGTGTGGCCACTGGTTGAAAGAAGGGCCTGGTATGAAAGGACCTGCCCTGGCCTCCCCTTCCATAAGGCTTGGTGGATGGTGAAGCCTTCTCTTTAGCAGCGTGGCTTCTATATGTGGCCTTGTACTTATCCACCTTTTTCATATAAGCCACTGTTGACTCCCCAAATAAAGCATTTTCTTTTAAAGGGAAATCAAGAGCCTTTGACTGAGTGTCTTGAGTGAGATTTGTGGCTCTTAGTCAGGCAAATCTTCTCTGGGCTACCATATTTGCCATCCATCTGGCTGCAGTGTCATTTGCATCTGCAGCAATTTGGAACTGGTATTTAGCTGCCTCTAACCCAAATCTGGCAGTTTTTGCCAGGTCGTCAGACAGGGGTTAGGGGCTTTCTTAGCCATGGCCAAATCCGACTGCCACAGGGACTTCTGGTACTGAGCAGCATAGGCCTGAAAAGTTGCCTGTCATATGGCTAAAGAAGCTGACAAATACCCCTTTTTTGTAATGCTATTTTTCTAGAGTCCTTGTCTGGTGGGTGTGAAGCCAGAGGGACCTTAACCTTATCACAGGCAGCCGCCTGTACAACCCCTTGATGGTCTGGGTAGGTAAAGAGAAACTCTGCTCTTTCCCTTTCCATCTGATACTTTTTATCCCTTTTCCTATCAAGAGGAGGGATAGAATTAGGGGTTTGGTGTATTTTTAGAGCATCTTTTGTGAAAAACTTGTTAGCAGGCAGAAAGAGAGCTATGGTGGGGGTTAGCCCCATCATTTCTAAGTATTCCACCTCCTCTTCCTCTTCAATCTCCTCCCTTGTGGTGATGTCCGGTGCATCAGCCATCTTCCTCACAAAGGTAAAGTGTGAGGAGTAATTCTCAGATGTTCTGAGGGGAGAGCCAAACTCCCGCTCAGGGGATACCTCGGGTTCAATGGGTTCCCCTTCCTCCTCCTCCTCACATTCACTATACTCTTCCTCCTCTATGAAGGAAGATTTCCTTGTGCTGCCAGTCTGTACCCAGAAGTCTGGACAGGTGGCTCCTGATCAGTGGGCACAAGGCCTTGTAATGCTTGTATTACTCTGACAGACTGAGCAATCTCCTGGGGAGAAGGCATTGTGAGGGCAGACACAGAAGTCCCCTTTTTTGGAGCTGGGGGTTCTGTGTGTTTTAGTTTTTTAGTTTTCTTAGAGGGAACCAGGGAGTCAGCCAGTTCAGCAACACTCGGTGCACTTGTCACCCATCTCAGGGAATACAGGCAACAATAGATGTTGTTTCACCTACATTAGAAGGGGGTTATCAGCTGGTCAGAGCCAGAGGAACCCCTAGGTGGAGGTCAGAGCAGGAGGAAGCCCTAGGTGGAGGAAGTTTCTTTTTTAGCCATTCCAGGTGTTTTTCCACAGTTTTTTCAGGGAATGTTTTACAAATGTCACATTCCTCCTTGAGCTGCTCACAGCCCAGGCAGGCCACACACAAATTGTGCTTGTCTGCCTTGGCAAAGACTTCCCCACATTCTGAACAGTTTTTGAAACCGGGTTCACCAGTTGTCTTTTTGGTTTTTTTCTGACATTTTTATGCATTCCCGATAAAGTAAACCGCTATAAAATTCAGTGAAACTAGTGGCTGCGGTCGGTTCCGGAACCGATGGAACCGAAGGAAACAAAATGAACCAGGATTAGCAGTTCAGTAACCAAGTAAAATGGTTACAAAAAACAAAATTTAAAAACTAAAATTAGAAATCTAACAAGGATTTTTAGTCAGTAAACCTTGACTAAGGTAAAGTAACCCGGTTCCTGCCTGGTTATACCGAACCACGAGGAACTGGTAAAAATAACTAAATAATGCTTAAACTAGCTTAATATACAAAAAAACAATAAGTATAAGGCAGCAAATGAAACAAAAGGATACTTATATTATTTTATAAGGTTCTTCACGTCAGAAGGTAAAGTAGAAGAGCGACACTCCGAGTGACCAGACTTTTCAGGAGAAGAGTGAAATCCGAGTAGCTTTACAACACTGGCAGTTAGTATAGGACAACATTTGAAAAGTTGTCACGTGCAAAGAATTCCATCATTTGCACGTGTTCTATTCTCTCCGGGCAGTCCTACCTAGAAGGCTTACTGCAGAAAGTTATTGAATACCTGAGTATTACTGGAGTTAAAACCACTTGCTGAAGGAAACAATAAAAGGCCAAGAGACACGGAGGATGATAATGAGTGGCAGCAAGTGGGAACCAGCAAAAATTGTAAAAAAAGGGTAGGAGAGCCATGGATTTCCTCATACCTACATCAAACAGATATAGTTCACTGTTCCAAACAATGTAGAGATTAGACAAACAGGCAGATGAAATTTTAGGCATAGTTGATGATATTAGTCCTGAAAATGTACCTCAGAACGAACAATCCCCAACAACAAGCACAAATTTACCCCCAGGTGAAACTAACCTTGAGTCTGTAATATCTACTAACAGTGGTGAAAATTTAATTGTAATGAAAGACACTGCAAATGTGCTGCACACAAGTCATATTACTCCAGTAGAGGGAACTGAAGCTCCAGATAATCTGAGTAACACAAAACCAGGTTTAATTTTGAGCGACTCAGTGACCAGATACACTGACCATTACACAACTAAATTAAATAAAGAAGAAATAGTTCCTGCTTCCCAGGAGCAGGGGAAGAAGACATGCGTGTTCTGGCAACAAAACTACTAAAAGGACTATCAGTTCCAAAAGATGTAATAGTACATGTCGGAACCAATGATACAAACAAGAAATCAGAAAGCAAAATGTTGCTAGATTTCCAAATCCTGCATAAAATCTTACTAGAATTAGACTGTAAAATCACTTTCTCTGAAATATTACCTGTACCCCAGAAGCATATGGAATGGAACTATAAAATATAAAGGATTAGTAAGTCTTAGGAGATGGTGCCTATTAAATAACATTAACTGTATCAGAACCTGGGAAAATTTTGTTGATCACACAGAATTGTTTGCACGAGAAGATCTGTACCTTAGCAAATATGGGAGTAAATTACTGGTAATCTGTTCTCTCAGTAAATAACAGAGTCATTTAAAGAGCAGCTTCCTAGTAGCTGCCTGCCCTAGCCCATTTGATTCCTTACCTGATCGGAAGCTGATCAGAAGAGAGCTGCTAAAGTTTGGCATAAAAAGTCCACTGGTGTAAAAAGTTATATCCCTCGTAATTTTGTAAATATGAATGCTGACCAAAAAAAGACAGACTTCCCGGTCTGAAAAACACGCCCCCACGTCATCCCATGCAGCACTGTTTTGTGCTGTCACAAAACGAAGGCTGCGTGAGCGGTCCCATTCAGTTTTATGGGATTGGTATTTTCAAATATATTTATACCCTGAATGCAAGAAGCTTAAAAAAGCAGAAAAATGAGAATTGCTCCTTAGGCAAGAAAAGGTACATGTCTGTTGTACCGAAACATGGTGGACTCCAGACAATTGGTGTACAAATACAGAAGGTTATCAGTTGTTTCATAAAGACAGAGTTAACAAATGTGTAGGAGGGGTAGCCATTTATGTTGATAATTGACTGAATGCCTTGGAATGGGAAACATCCACACAATACAGTAACGACACAGAACATATTTGGATTAAAGTATACCCTCCCAATAATAAACAAGTAATAATAGGGGCTTGTTACAGATCACCATCTCTGTCATCAGAACAAAATCATGAATTTATTAATCTGTTATATGAAAAAGGGACTGAACCAAGAACCATTACTACTAGAGACTTCAATTTACCTAATATTAACTGGGAAAACAACTCTGAACGAACACCAATTGAAATAGCACTTCTTGAATTTATGATCACTAATAATATAAATCACCTAATTAAATCAAGTACAAGAGGGTCTATTTACTTGATTAGGTCATTACCAAGCTTGATTCAGACTGCATTAATAGCTTAGTCAGAGAGCCACTGATGGACAGTGATCATAACAGGATACAAATTAGCATTCAAGAAACTTGGTCAGGCCGGCTCAGTGGCGCTGAGGGTTGAGGCACTGGACGCCACACCTCGCATATGCCGGCGACCCAGGTTTGTGAATGAGCCTGGGCCATTGGGGGTTGGCTGGGGGAGAAGAGGACTGAGCGTCCCAATGGATGCTCTCCTCCTCCAGGGTGGGGAGGGTTACTGGGCAGCAAACGCGCCTGCAGCACTACTGCCGGTGGAAGCACAGGCGGCAGGGAACATGGCTCTACAGAGTCAGGAAGGGCGCTGCTGGGCACTTGAAAATGACGCGAGTCTGCATGTCGTCTGTCTGGATGTCAGTCCTTCATGCCGGCACCCTCAGGGGATGGGACAAGCGGGTAAAAAAAATACAAAACACCCCAGGGCATCAACACTATGATTCCGGGATCCGGGTACGGCAGGACCCAGCGGAGAAGTGTATGAAGGCCCCCCACCCCGAAGGGACAGAGTGCCTGGGCAAGACAAAAAAAAAACTGGTCAATTGTCAATGGGAAGTCTAAAATTAAATGCTACAATGAAGCAGACTATAAAAAAATGAGGGAATAGTTTGCCAAATGGGACTGGGAGAAAGATCTTATGCATTTACCTCTTGAGGAGACGTGGGATAAAATTAAAAACCATATTAGTTTCTGTGTGGATAATTTGTTCCTGAATGAACTACGTGCAACGGCAAGGGTAGGATTCCCACATGGTTCAACAACAGAATAAGTAAGATGATTAAATCTAAGAATAGGGCCTTCAAGAAACAAACATAAGGCGCCAACATCCACATAGAATTCATATAAGTTGAAACTGAAAAATGTAAACAGATGATCAGAAAAGCTAAAAATGATTTTGAAATAAATTTGGCTACAAAGGCATTAGAATTAGATAACAAAAAAACATTCTTTAAATATATGAACAGTATGAGGGGAGGCCAACATAAAATTGCCCCACTGAAAGTAAAAAATACCATAACTGATGGGGAGAAGGATGTGGCTGTTGCTTTTAATGACTATTTCTTGGGAATTTATCGACTAAAACTATTGCTCTCTAACCTTCCTTGCACTATCTCACAGGCGCATCTCTCACTGTGTCTCACTGTGCCAAACTAACCTCCAAACTCTGGTTCGGGGGGCTCCCCTCCTCTCTCTCATCCTCTCTCTCCACTCCACCTCCCCCCATCCACTCTCTCAGCTCAAATGACGCCTGCACCTTGACTGGTCCCTCGCCACTCCACCCTGATCGGTCAGACTGGTTTCTCTCATTGTTTCCCTAAAATCTGGAATTCCCTCTCCCCTGAAATATGACACTCCTCCTCCAACTACTCCCTTACCTCTGCCCTACACAATTACCTTTCCCTCAGATGTTCTTGCTTTAACCCACCTTAATAACTATCCTGTTCCTGCCTTCCTACCATGACCCCCCCCACCCCCCGGCAGGGTTCTCAACATCCTGAAGGGGGAAATCAGGAAATGGCTGCCCCTTCTACTCATATTCAGTTCTTGCTTCTCCCCCCTCTCTTCTCCACCTGCCCTTCTGGGTCACCAGTGTGCACAACCTAACCCCATCCTTTTTACTCCAACAGCACTTGCGTACTACCTCAAGCCTGCTCCTGGTATACTCGTGCACTATAAATGCTCCATCATCTTCCTTCTCCCACCGAAATGAAGCACTCACGGAAACTCACTACCAGGGACCTGCGTTGGTGCACACTGAAGCTACAGCTCCTCCTGCTACTCCTGTCAGGTAACATCCACTCGAACCCTGGCCCAATTTCTCACGGCCCAAACAACCAAGTTAAACACTCTGGGTCACTCTCCCTTGTTTCCATAAATATCTGCAGCCTTCTCCCAAAGCTTGATGCCCTTCAAATCTTCTCCTGCCAGTACAAACCGGATGTCATTGCTATTGTGGAAAGCTGGCTATCACCGAAAATCCCAGACCAGGCAATCACCCTACCTGGTTACAATGTCTTCAGGCTAGATTGTAAGGCCAAAAAAGGAGGGGGATGTGCCATCTACCTTAAGGAGGGCCTCACGGGCCATCCCCTAGACCCCCCCGGACTCGACTGCACAGATCCTTCCCATTCGTATCTACCTAGGATTACACAGAAAAGTCCTCACAGTAGCAGCAGTACACATCCCATCAAAAGAGCAAGCAAAAGGAGTCAGCGCCATACTGGATTTCGCTCATACACAACACACTGGACCCGAGTTAATCATGCCTGGTGACTTTAACATTAACTGGCTCTCCCCTGACACCAGGAGTCTCAAGGATGCCCTTGCCTCCGTAAACCTCACACAACTGGTCACCTCCCCAACCCGAAGCAACTACAGAACAGGTACCAGCTCCCTCCTGGACTGGGTTCTTACCAGCCACCCCGCCCGGATAACCAATATCTCCGTCCTGCCTGACTCGCTTAGTGACCATTCCCCTGTCATCTGTGAATGGACTACCAAATTCTGCAACCCCCCAAGCAGTCACTTCCAGCAGAATCTCACCCCGTGGCAAGCTGCCATCTACTCAAATCACTCCTCAGGCAACAAGATTGGTCTCCTATTTTTAGAGCATCTGATGTTAACTCAGCCCTGCGACACCTACGCCCCCTCTAAAAACGCAAAGTCAAAGCCCGCTTCAGTCCATGACTCACCGCCGACCTAACAGCACAACTAAAAGTAAGGGACCACCTCTGGCTCCTAGCCCAGGAATCCGGCACTCAAGCTAACCTCCAGAACTACAAACATGCCCGAAATGCCTGCACAAGGTCTATATGACTGCAAAAAAGTGCCTATTACAAGGAAGCGCTCACCAACACCTGGGGTAATGGTAAAGCCTTCTGGAGTAACATCAAAGAAGTAACCGGGAAACAATCAAAATCCTCCGCTAATGTGCTAGTCACTGATGGGAAAATTACCTTCAACCCAGCCACTACAGCCAACACCTTCAACTCAGCTTCACGGACCTCAGCAGTGTGCTCCCCACCGACTTCGTCAATGAAACCAGCTCCCCTGCTAAACCTGCTACTACTACACCCCCCCAACACTTCCTCCCTTCTACTTCAAATCTGTCAAGATGAAAGAAGCCCAGAAGTACATTGCTAACACTATCGCAAAAATACGACACAGTGGGGACACCCTTGACCTGAAATTCCTGTCCCTCGCTCTCGATGAGGTGATTAGCCCACTAACTAAGATTTTCAACCTCTCCCTCAGCTAGAGTCAGTTCCCAGACAGATGGAAATCAGCCACCATTACACTGATACACAAATCAGGAGATCAGACCAACTCTGGAAACTACCGACCAATCTCCATACTGCCCCCATTATCCAAGGCCATAGAATGCATAGTTGCTGACCAGCTCACAAATTATCTGGACAATCACAATATCCTGTGCCCCCAGCAGCATGGTTTCAGGAAAGGGCACAGCACCACAACAGCCCTCCTGGAATTCATTGGAGCCATCCACAGCTCCCTGGATAATGGCCACCTAGCCAGTTCCGTCTTCATACACCTAACTAAGGCCTTCGATACCGTTCACCACCGCCTGCTCCTGGACCAGCTACAAATTGCCAGGCTCTCCCCTGACTCCACAGCCTGGTTCAAAAGTTACCTGGAGAACAGATCGCAAAGAGTGAAAATTGGAGGTGTCCTCTCCAATGCACTACCAGTCCGCTCTGGAGTCCCCCAGGGATCCATACTAGGGCTCCTTCTCTTCAGCCTATTTCTAAATAACCTCCCCAAATCATGCCCAGAAAAACTCATCCTGTACGCTGATGATGCCATCATCCACACCACCCATAAGGACCCACTATCCCTACAGCATAAGCTTCAACTCGGGTTCACAGCCATAGACAACTGGTTCTGCAAACAAAAACTCATCCTTAACTATAAAAAAACAAAAACCATGCTGTTCATTAACTCACATAACAAGAGCAGGCAGCATCCTCTGACCATTACAAATTACCTTGGAGTGCCTATTGAAGAGGTACCTTCATTTAAATACCTCTGAATCTCTCTTGACAATAACCTCTCCTGTGGAGCACATGTAGACAGCAGAGCCAAGGAAGCTAACATACGACTTGGTCTCCTCTACAGACATAGGGCAAACCTAACCCCTGAGGCCCTCAGGATCGCTGTCCTAAGCTCAGTAGTCTCTGTCATCGACTATGGCCTCTTAATCTATGGCTCTGCCCCCTCTACAGCCCTAAGATGCATCACAACCACTCTAAACAAAGCAAGTCGGCTCATAACTGGTGCCCATCGCCTTACACACACCTGCGACCTCTATGCCTAAACTGGCTGGCTGAACCTATCGAACTGGATTAAATATCAAACCTGCATCATGGCAAAGAAGATAACCCTGGGTCTGGCTCCCCCTGATGTCCAAGCCCTCCTCACCCCTAGTCGAAACCTCCGCCATACCAGGGGGATCCGACTCTCAAATGCTGCTGATTCCTAGGTGCCGTACCTCGCTGGGCCAACGATCATTTGCCTACAGGGCGTCATACTGGTTAAATAACCTCAGCATGGATATCTCCTCCACCCCCAAGATTGGTCCTTTCAAATCTAGGCTCCATCTCTCTCTGTCTGCCTCCAGTACCTGTGACTGCCACGCCCTGCCAGCCTAGCTGCCGCCCCTGTCCTTACCCCGGCATCACAACAAGCACTTCCATCTCTCCCCTCCTCCACCCTTTCTCCCCCCTCCAATTCCTTGCCTGCACTTCTGTATATGTTGACAATGCCTTTCGGCAGCTTACCCCACCCCTCATGTCCTAACCATGTCTTGTATCTGTTGCTCTCCTATGACCTTGAATGTCAATGCCCTACCAAATATGAATGCATCTCTCCTGTATCTGACTGTGTAGCTGTTAAACATGCAAGTTATTACTGTTCATGTTCTTGCCACAATTGTCTACACCCATCACTAGAAACTGCTCTTAACCTGATTAACCTATTATCACTGCCAAACCTACTGCTGTACCGCTTACATTTCTGTTGTACCTTGTACTGTTGAAACTTTGTTGTGCTGTACTCAATCTGACATGGAACCTTTGTAAAAGAGCCTTGGCTCAAATATACTTGCAATCCTAGAATTAAATAAATAAAATAAAAATGGTTCTATCGCATTATTACTGTTTTGTACGTTATGTTCTTTTGTTATGATTTTGGACATGTATTGTAATTTACACAATGTTCCACTACTGTTTATTGTACAATACCTTGTGTTCCAACTGTTGCACAATCTTACAATTCTGTACTGTTTGTACTACCCACATACTACTGTAACTGATCATCCTTCACAACCCTATGTAACCCCTCCCACCAGATCGCACCGTAAGACGAGCAACTTGTTGTTCAGTGTGCCCTCCTGGTGAAACATTTCAATAAATAAATAAGAAAAACAAGAAAGCTCAAGTGTTAACAACATAATAAATAATGATACCTTTGTTCAATGCCATATAACTTCTGAGGAGGTGAAGGCAAAACTGGGCACATTAAAGGTAAATAAATCTCCGGGCCCTGATGAAATCCTTCCAAGGATACTCAGGGAATTATCCACTGAACTGGCTGGACCTTTGGTGCCGTTTAGTTGCTCTATCTCCCAAGGAACTGTCACAAATGAAAGGAGACAAGCCAGTGTGACCCCAATTCACAAAAAAGGTTCAAGAGGAGAGCTAACTAACTACAGACCGATTAGCTAAACATCACTAGTCGGTTAAGTCATGGAAAGCTTTGTTAAGGACCTTATAAAGAAAGATGTTAAGGATACTTGTAAAATAGATATATATCAACATGGTTTCACCAACAGTTGATCTTGCCAGTCAAATTTATTTCACCTTTTTAAACTTATAAGTAAAGCAATCGATGAAAGCTTTGCAGAAGATGTAATCTGTTTAGATTATACTAAAGCTTTCGACACAGTACTTCATAAAGAGTTTACAGAAGAACTTGCTGATATCGGACTAAACGTAAACACCATTAGCTGGGTAAATTCCTGGCTGGAAGGGAGGAAATGAAAAGTTTAAATTAGGGGGCATTACATAGAATGGGGAAATGTCAGCAATGGGGTGCCCCAAGGATCTGTCCTGGGCCCCACAGTATTTAATTTATGTGTGTCCTCGATGAAAACATCAAGCAGTACCTGGATTAGCAAACATGCTGACGATACTAAATTAGGAACTTTATTTAATAATCCCTCTGCTTGCATACAGTTACAAAAAGACCTAGATGCAATATCAGACTGGGCAAATGCACACAAACTTTGCTTCATTACATCTAAATGCAAAGTGATGCATTTTGGTAAAAAAATAAATAAATAAATAAACTTCTGTGGATATACTGGATATACTATTTTAATGGCACTCTCCTAGAAAAAAAGGCAAAAAAGGAAAAGGATTTAGGTACCATCATAACTAATGATCTAACCTTTTCTGAACACACTAGACATGTGGCCTCTAGGGCAACAGGATATTGTGGTCCATTTTTAGACATATCACAAGCAGAGATAGGAGAGTTATTGCGCCACTGTATGGAGCCTTGGTTAGACCACATTTTGAGTACTGTGTGCAATTCTGGTCACCATATACTGTCAGAGATATAATAATCCTGGAGAAGATACAGAGGAAAGCAACTAGAAAGATCACAAACATGGAATTGCTTACTTACGAACAAAGATTAACTGAACTGAACCTGTATTCACAGGAATACAGGAGACATCGGGGAGACCTATGTATTGTTCATAAAGCCATAAGAAATCCAGATCTATTTGAATGTCTGGGATTAGAATATAAAGGAACAGGCACAAATCTTAGAAGACAATAAACAGCTAAAAGGAGACAATTACAACACCACTAAGAGGTAAATGGTTTAGCCAAAGGGTGGTTACAATCTGGAGCTCACTACCACAGGACATTGTGGGCAGTGACTCAATGCAAATCTTTAAATGTTCCCTAAACAAACATTTTGGTTACCAACCCGACATCGAAACGTTGGTGATTCTATATGCTGTTTCTGCTTTTGACTTGTAGAACTCCTATGAATCCTATATGATTCCGGACTCTACCCCAGGAGCATCAAGAGGATGCTGAGGTTACACAGACAGATGGAATAACACTGGAACTGTTCAGCCCCGTCAATGAAATATGCCAGCCTGACCTCACAAAATGGTATAAAGGAAGGCGCCATAGTTACTAAAACAGTCACGCCAGAAAATCATAAAACAATAGGTACATCTATAGATACTTCAATGTATAACAGATACTCTATTTTATCCAGAAAATGATAAGTGCTTTAGCCCACACCCATATGGCCAACATATTAATTATGGAATATCTCCAACTCTTTCAAAATGAATTAGAAGGATTACCCAAGGAAGTTAATTCTAATAAAGACATTTTAAAACAGACACAACCAAAATGAACAAACAGGAACACCATAATGTGTGTTTGTACTTGTAACTGTCAGAAAGACAGACACACTAACAGTAGAGAGGGGGAATTGATAAAAATCAATAAAAAGGAGAAGAAACCCTAAAACAAAAAACAACAATAGAAATAAGATGGATATGGACGTTACCTATAAAAATGGAGTACATATTGAGTCAAGAAAAAAAGATTAAAAAAAACAAAAAACCAAGGCAGTAAGTAATGACATGGGTACCCAGTTATAAGTGATTCTGACCTCAGTTATGCCAGAAGATTTAAAATCCAGGGAAATCAAGAAGGGAAATGTTCTTGATAATCAATTGAGGATCGTTGCTATAAAAGACTCCACTGAACTACAAAGCAGATCAGAAAGTAACATTGTAGCTATGGAAGATGAATGGTATATAGAGACTAGAGGGGTCTACAGAAAAGACTATGAAACACAGAAAACTCAAATGAACGTATGTCCTACATGTTACAGGCACAGCTAGAAAATACGGACGAACGTAGCCTTTTTGAGGCATTTGAAATCAGCACATATTTGGCCAAGAATGCCATCATAGTGTGTACTAATTAGCAGATACTGTACAATCTTTGGGCCAGTCATCCTAGGTTAAGAAAATTAGATTTCGATGTAAGCATATCTAAACCAGTTGCAGAAATTCCCTGGGTAAATCTTCCAATATCTTCTTCACTAGAAGGTAATAAAAAATTTTATCTATATTTGGTGTGAGGGAGCAACCTAAGGAGTCCAAAATATTGTTCTCAACAAAGTATTGTTCATTTTCCAGGGTATCTCAAAATGCTTATAGGTTTTGAGGAACTTAAAATCATCAAAGGATGGTTTTGGTATGGGTAGATTAATATTACATTTGCCACAAAACTACTAGCAAAATAAATACTTGCACGCATAGGTCTTTTAAATGCCATGGGCCTCAATAACTGTTGACATACTGTTGGGCAGATTTAGAATCTCAACAAGAAAATCTAGAAAGGCAGCAAACAGAAATATTTACTGATCACAGTATTTCAAATGACAGCACTCTGAGTAATCGATATGGTGACCTACAAAATGATGAAAGAGTTTGACTAGCCACAAATGCTTCTATAGAGGGAATTCATGAAAACCAACAAACTGTTAGAATCATAACATGGAATACAGATGGTATTTTAAGGAAGACTGTGGAAAAAAATAGAACTTTTTAGCAGAAGCCCATATCTTCCGTAGTCAGTAACAGTAATAGTGTATTGTACAAAAGTACTCATGTTACTGCTTAATTTAGGCCAGGATTGCATCTTATGTAACACTTATAATGCTCCAACTGGCTCTCTATTTCATTGAGACAAGTTTTTCATACAACTGAAAGAAATAACAAGCAACCTCATTTAGAATTGATGCCCAAACTACAAGAAATAAGCGTTAATGACACACTGGTCAGCTGGACAGAATCCTAGCTGAGGGACGACAAAAAACAAAGTGTGGCACTTACAGGGTGGATGTCTAAATGGGAAGCAGTTACAAGTGGAGTACCACCCGTTCCGGGTCCTACCATAATTAATATATACGCCTCATTCATGAAGTGCTAAGGTGATAGCTGGCTGACTAAATTAACGATTACTACAAAGGTAGGGGCGGTGGGAGACTCAGAAGAAGTCATTAAAAGCTTAAGAAAGGAGTTAAACCTGGAATCTTGGTCAGCCTTAAGCTGGATTTCAATGTGGATAAATAAGAAGTGATGCACATGGGCAACAAACACAAGGGAGCTACTTGCACCCTATTAGCAAAAGACATAAAAGAAACACAAAAAGATTTAGGAATCCCTAGTAACAGAGGTCCTAACTTTTGACAAGCACTATGGTGAGGTCACCAAAATGTGCCACAAAACACTAGGGTATATAAGACACAACACTGCAACTAGGGACCAAAAGGCTGCGATGCCACTTTGTGGTGCTCTTGTTAGGCCACATTTGAAATATTATATCCAGTTCTGGGCCACACAAAACAAAAAAGTATTAGAGAAAATAGAGAAAGGTGACAAAAACTGTGGTGGGATTGAATGATTTACCTTACAAACAAAGACTGGAGCACTGAGGCATGTACACACTTGAATACAGGAAGTTGAGGGGAGATCTGTGCTTATTTTCAAGGCTTTCCAAGAAGAGGATCTCTGGGGTTGCTTGGAGCTGGAAACTAAGAAAACCATGTATGAGACAAGAAAACATGACCTACAGTTAAAAGGACACTTGAAAGTTCAACACCAAAAGAAGGGGCATGTAGTTTACACAGAGAGTAGTGAAAATACGGAACAAACTTCCTGAGAAATAGTGCACTGCAGCATAGACACTTCATAAATCATTGGATGACTACTATAATAAAAATAGCCTCTAGTCTTGAAATCAATCCATGAAACCTTGTAAAGAATGATAGTGTCAGAAATGATCATGGTAGGTGATTTCAACGCGCGTATAGGTGATAGGAATTCTTTGATGGACGACAACTTTGTTACTTTGAAAAACCACTGATTGAAAGGAGGAGTTCTCAGGACAAAACTAGAAACATTATGGGAAAAAACTGTCTACTCTTCTGTAAGAACTTAAATGTATACATCTTGAATAGTCGCTTGAAGGGCGATTATCAAGGAATATACACATACTGCTGGAGCGTTTGCCTCAGTAATAGATTGCATTATTCTCTCGTTGTACGATATTCATAGATTATTCGAATGATCGGTCATAGAAAGATTGGAAAGTGAACATTTTCCAATGTGTCCTGAGAAAAATGATATGTAAGATACAAGACCTAAATTGCATCAGGAGGATTTAGAGATTATAAACACAAACAGAATAATATGGAATGAAGCTCAAAAAGAACAAATGTTACAAATATCATCAGAGAGCTGCATGAATATGTAAGAATTCACTTTGAATGAAATAGATCATGAAATAATTTCTTGCTCATCATAATCATTTAATGGATATGTATATACCCTATTGTTACAGACAAAAGTATAAACAACACAGTAATCATGGTTGGCTTGACACAATATAAATCTGCCAAAAAGGTCAATATCCACCAAAGTGAGGGAAACAAAATGTAATCCTGAATAAGACATTATTAAGCAGCTAAACGAGGCTAGCAGAGAAGAAAAAATTACTCACCTTAGTAATTATGTTTCTTCTAGTGGAGTCTTGCTGTATTCTGTCTATTGCAGTTAGGTCCTGCCTTTCAACTGCCCCAGAGAACAAAGGGTTAACTTTTCTATGCCTTGCATAGAATGTTCATCACGAGCTCGGTTGAATCCCATGTCTATTGTTGTTCAAACTGCAACCGTCAGATCTTTATGAGCAAAAACTCACTAGGTGTTGTGTGGAAACTGTAAAATGTTTACTAGCCAACTGGCTAATATATAAAGTTTCTGGTTTCAAAGGAAGACTCAAGTCAGGAAACCCAAAACCAAAAAACATCCAACACACAACATTCCACCCAAACAAAAAGAGGGGCCAAAAAGGATACCAGTAGAGTGCCAACACTGCTCCTGCCCACCCACATTCCAAAAATTAGGTTCTGAGAGGGGAGGTGGGGGGGGGGTCAGAATACAGCAAGACTCCACTAGAACAAACAATTACTAAGGTGAGTAATTTTTTCTTCAAACAACATGAAGTCTTGCTGTATTCTGACTATTGCAGACTACCAAGCAGTACCTCCATGGAGGAGGGACAGAACCTACTTTGAAATAGGCTCTGAAATACTGCTGTGTTAAACCGAGCATCACTCCTAGTCTGGATATCCAGAGAGTAATGCTTGGCGAAAGTATGGACTGTTTTCCAGGTGGCTGCTTGACAAATTTCTAAAAGAGGAATATTCCTGGCAGCAGCCAGGGAAGCAGCTGTACCTCTTGTGGAATGAGCCCTCAGGCCTGACGGTGGAGTTCTACCCAGTTTTTCATAGCAGAATTGTATACAAGAAACAATCCACCTGGCAATAGATCTCTTAGCGGCAGGTTTGCCTTTACCAACTTCTCCATAAGTGAGGAACAACTGGAGGGATTCAAATCTGTGACCCTTGGTACACTCTATGTAGTAGCTAAGGGCTCTTTTAACATCCAAACTGTGTAGCCTCCTCTCTCCCGAGGAGGAATGGTAAGTGAAGAAAACAGAGAGAGAGAGAGATAGACTGGTTGAGGTGGAAATCTGAAACCACTTTAGGTAAGAACTTTCTGTTAGTTCTAAGGACCACCTTATCTCTGTGAAAAGAGATGAAATCAGATTCCACTGACAGGGCCTGCAATTCCCTGATACGTCTGGCAGAGGTTATGGCTACTAAAAACACAGTTTTCCAAGTCAAGTACTTAAGCTCTGCTGAGGACAAAGGCTCAAAGGGGGGGTTGCATAAGCTGAGCAATGCAAACATTAAGGTCCCAAGCAGGAGCAGGATCCCTAAAGGGGGGATTGGTGTGAAGCAATCCCTTGAAAAACTTACAGAATACAGGATGGGATGACAGGGAGGAAGACTTGCCTACCGACAGGAAAGCAGAAACAGCTACCAAGTGTACCTTGAGGGTAGCTGGTCTGAGGCCTAGGCCATTAAGATGGACCATATAATCCAGAACCATAGGCAATTCAGCAGAGTTTGGAGAGATATTCTCCTCAGAACATCAAATGCTAAATCTTTTCCATTTGGAGTTGTAAGTCTTTCTGGTGGAAGGTTTTCGAGAAGCCTTAAGGATATCCAGAACCCCTTGGGAAAGATGCAGATCTGCAAACTCTAACTCTTCAAGAGCCAAGCCTTGAGATTGAGAGACTGAAGATTCGGGTACCAAATCCTCCCCTGAGAGGATGTTAACAGGTTGTAATTCCTGGGAAGAGACAGGGGAAGGTGGACTGCTAGGGACAGCAACAAGGGATACCATGGCTGTCTGGCCCAGTCTGGAGCAATCAAAATCACTTTGCATGGTTGTGACCTTATCTTGACTAACACCCTGAACAAGAGAGGGAAGGGGGAAAAAGCATACAGAAATTTCCCTTCCCAGTTCAGAATCAGAGCATCCAGGGGGACTGAGCCCAAGACTGGGGGTCTGCAACAAAAGAGAGGAAGTTGGTGATTGTCTGGGGCTGCAAAAAGATCTATCTCTGGAGTGCCCCATCTCGAGAAGATCACTTTCAAAACCAGAGGATCCAGGGCCCATTCATGATGGCCCTGGGATATTCTGCTCAGTGCATCTGCTAAGATATTGTCCTTCCCTGGGAGGTGAACTGCTATCAGAGAGGTTTGCAGGGAATAGGCCAGGGACCACAACTTCATTGCTTCTGTGCACAAGGCTGTAGACCAAGTGCCTCCTTGCTTGTTGATGTACCACATGGTGGTTGTGTTGTCTGTTCTGACTTGAACCACCTTGTTCTCTACAGATTTGGAAAAAACTTGCAGTGCCAGAAACACTGCTCTGAGTTCTAAGAGACTGACGTGAAGCAGAGATTCCTAAGGTGACCACAGTCCCTGGGTGGTAAGATTCCCCAAATGGGCTCCCCAGCCCAGCAGGGAAGCATCTGTGGTGAGTATCACTGAATGAGACTGAGTAACAAATGGAACCCCTTGCCTCAAATTGTCCTGATCCTGCCACCATTGCAAGGCTTGGATCAGGGTTCGAGTCACTGGGATTAGTTTGGTAAGGGAATCCTTTCTTTGGGATCAAAATGCTCTTAAGTGGAACTGAATGTCCCTCATTCGGAATCTTGCTCCCTGGACCACTGCTGTGGAGGCTGCCATGTGGCCCAGTAGCTGAAGGAAATGCCTTGCTGGTCGAGACACCTGAAGGGTGAATGAAGAGGCCAGTTCCATAAGGGTCCTTGCCCTTTCCAGGGGGAAGGAAGGCTCTTGCCTTTCCTATATCCAGTTCTGCACCTATGAAGGTGAGAAGCTGCACTGGTTCGAGAACCGACTTTGGTAGGTTGAGAAGGAATCCTAAAGAAGTGAGCACTTGCTGGGTCACTTGCAGATGTGACTTGACTTGGTCTGGAGACTGACCTGCTATGAACCAGTCATCCAAGTATGGGAAAATGGAAATCTTTTGTCTTCTTAGGAAGGCAACAACTACTACCAGGCACTTTGTGAAAACCCTTGGGGCTGATGTGAGGCCAAAGGGCATTGCTCTGAATTGATAGTGGCCTGAGAGCAACTGGAACCTGAGGTACTTTCTGTGGGAGCACCTGATGGGAATGTGAAAGTAGGCATCTTTGAGGTCCAGGGAGGCTAGCCAGTCCCCTGGCCTTAGAGAGGGGGAAGGATAATTCCCAGAGTTACCATTTTGAATTCTGGCTTTAACAGATGTTTGTTCAGATATCTTAGGTCCAGGATGGGTCGCCACTCTCCTGTTTTCTTGGGGGTTAGGAAGTACCTGGAGTACAATCCTTTGCCCCTGTGTAGGGTGGGAACTCTCTCTATAGCTCTGAGAGCTAGGAGAGAAGAAACCTCTGCCTCTGGGGAAGGGTCTCAGAGATTTGCAGGTGGAAAAGATCTGGCTTTCATCCTGGGAAATTTTTTGAAGCTGAGAACCAGTCCTTGGCTTACCCACTTCCAGGACCCACTTGTCTGATGTAAGAGACATCCAGTTCTGGACAAAGTAAGTCAGCCTGCCCCCTACTGGTATTGGAGAATTGACCCGGGCAGACCCATCAGGGTGTCTGCTTGGCAGGGGCTTTAGGCTGAGGGGTGGATGCAGGCCTGCTCATCCCCCTTCTGCCTCTCCCTCTAAAGAACCCTCTCTGCGAAAAGGAAGAAGAGGCCTGAGCTTGGTAAAAAGGCCTTTGGAAAGGCCTGCCCCTGGACTGCTGCCTTTGAGGAGTTGCTTGCCTTTCTTTGGCCTGAGCACTCCTGTAAGTGGTCCTGTATTCTTCCATTTTCTTCATGTAATTCTCTGTCTGCTCCCCAAACAGAGAATTACCAATTACAGGAAAATCCATGGCCTTAGCTGAGTATCCGTGAGAGGCTAGTACATCTGAGCCAAGCCATCCTCCAAAGAGCCACAGATGTAGCCATGACTCTTGACACATCATTGGAGTCCACGGCAGCATGAAATTGTACCTTTGATGCCTCGATCCCATCAGCAGCCACCTCCTCCAGCTCCTTGGCCAGCTGGGGGGAGGCCTGTTTAGCCAGTGCCAGTATAGTGTCCCACCTGGACTTCTGGTACCCGGCTGTATAGGCCATATAGTTAGCCTGCCTGAGTCCCAAAGATGCTGCCATGTATTGTTTCTTTGCCATGGCATCAATCTTCCTGGAGTCCTTGTCCGGGGGGGTGTGATGTCAAGGGAATGTTTGCCTTATCACAGGCAGCAGCCTGTACAACCCCAACATGGCTGCACTGCTGAAAAAGGAACTCCGTGTCTGAGCCTGAGAGAGTGTACCTCTTGTCCATGTGAAGGGGACTCAGAAAGCCTAGGAGGAGAAACACCAGAAGGTCTGTCTGGGAGATGTCCGGGTCAATAGGCACATCCAGACCTTCACCATCACCATAGTCATCCTCATACTCTCTCCCTCCTCCTCAAACTCCGGTTCATAAAATTCTTCCAAAGTATAATCCGGAACCGGGGGAACCAACCAAACCGAGCCCCTGCCAGATGGTGCCAGTTCGATCAGAACCAAACTAAGCAATTGCATAATCCTAATCGCCTTGGCTATCTCATCGGCGGTTGGAGTACGAGACTCTGGGTCCGAACCGGTCGATTCGTCTTTTCTTTTTCTTTTTGTCGGAACCGATTCCTCGGAATCGGCTCTCCTTTTGCCAGAAGAAGTATCACCCTGGTCAGAGGGCACTCCTTCTGGTTCGGTAGGAACTGAACCGGGCTGGCCATCTGGGTCAGCGGACTTCTCGGCCTCCCTTTTCCTCAGTCTACCTAATCTCTTTTCCAGGGTAGATTTGGGAAAATTCTTGCAAATTTGGCAGTCTGAATCGAGGTGGTCAACCCCAGACAAACACAGGTGGTGTGGGGATCAGCCTTAGCAAAGACCTCCCCACACACACTGCAGTGTTGAAACCCAGTGGGCCCGTTTTTTTTCTTGGGTTTCTCAGACATGGCCAACCTAACCAAAAACGTACCCTTTTTTCCGCAATCCACCAGGCAAGACTCCCCTATCGGTTCCTGACCGTGTCACGGGTCTTGGAAAAAAACGTAATTAAAATCCGTTTTTGTTTTTTTTTTTTAGAACCGATACGGACCGGTAACCACACACTAAAGTAAAGCACAAGTTTTTACCTCAAATTGATCGGTTCAGCTGAACCGATCCACAGTTCACAAGTTCCACACAGAACAAAAACCCATCTAGTACTCACGGTACCACAGACAGAGACTTGAACCGACTATGTGGAAACAACAATTTGGTAGAACCAACCGAAAACCGACACTTCAACTGAACTTTGAACTGAGCAGCAGGAGAAATCTCCGGAGCGACTGTTCAGTGAGGTGGAGTAAAGAATCTGACGGTTGCAGTTTGAACAACAACGGACAGGGGCTTCAACCGAGCTCGTGATGAATGTTCTATGCAAGGCATAGAAAAGTTAACCCTTTGTTCTCCGGGGCAGTTGAAAGGCGGGACCTAACTGCAATAGTCAGAATACAGCAAGACTTCATGTTGTTTGAATAACAATTTCTTATTCCTCAAGAAAAATTCATGTCAAAATCATACTTGGACTAAGATGTTAGAAGCTGTTGCTAACTCAGATAATGTTTGTTTGTCAAACATATTATTGCTCACTGTTCTATAAAGACAAATTAGTATTGGAAGAGTGGGCCCCCAGACAACATGAGGTCGGCCTTATTCATGAAGAATAAATATTGATGGCTTTGTCCTTGGATAAATGGAACCGGATGGCATCCCAATGGATCTTGTTAAAGTCAACCTCACTTTTTGGACATTAATTTTGGCCAGGATCGTGCATATATTTACATAATCTGAAAGTGTACCTGAAACTTGGAAGGGTGCACTAGTATTTCCCATATTTACAAATGATCAAATAAATAATCCTGAAATGTATAGGCAAATAAGCCTGCTTGATGCAGCCTCTAAAATCGTTGTTAGAACTCTTATAAACTGGAAAATCATCTGGAGCATTACAATTTGATATGTGAATTACAGGCAGGCTTTAGGAAGGTTAGGTCTACAATTAACCATTTCTTTATACGTCATCAGCTTTTACAAAAAATAGGTTGTGTCAGGTCTCACAAAGTGTATTTAGCACTCTCAGATTTAAAAACAAAAACAGAAATATTCTTTGGGGGGGCGCTGAAAGATATTGGAGTGGATGATCTCTGTACGATAAAAGGGGAAATCTCAACAATAAAATTAACATCAATCTAGGTGTGAAATACAGATGTGTACTGGCCCCTCTTCTATTCAATGTTTACATTAATGATTTATTACGCTAGATAACCATCAGTGTAGTTATCCTTAAATAGGAAAAAGAACATGCCCAGTCCTTGCCTATGGTGACGATATTATTTTAATTTCTCTTACAGAACATGGCTTACAATCACAATTAGAAACATTTTTTAACAGTTATAAGGATTTATATTTAAAGGGACACTCATCTGTGCTGTTCAATTTCTGGTCATCTGTGACTGGTTTGCCCCTATGCACAGACTTGGCAAACTAAGTTTGCAGAATGCTGCAATAAATCTAAAAAATTATCAGCTTTTAGCCAGTTTTATCATTTTCAGACTCAACTGTCTGCGCTACTTCAGCTGCCGCCTGGTTGCATATCCCCATCATGAATGTGCATCTGGCACATAACTTGTTCAAGAAGCTTAAAGAGCTGCTGACGCCTCAAAGAAAACTTTGAAAACATGATATTTAGGTACACTTCAGCTTGCATTCCATATACATTCTATAGATGTTTCCTCCCCATTATTTATTGCTGATAAAATCTGGATGAATACATGATCTTTGTACCTTAGAGTTCCATCTGCCTCTTTAGCTTACTCCCTATTTCAAGTCATAATCCTGTGTTGTGACATCACAATCTGTTGCCATGGGAGAAATGGTGATGTCATAAGCAGTGTATTATGACCTCAGCTAGGAAGAAAGCAACAGGAACAGATTAACTATTCAGGAGCAAAGATCCTGTTTTCATGCAAATTACACCAGTAATAAATAATTGGGAGGAGGAATACAGAACTAATATGAAATACAAGCCGAACTGTGTCTAAATATGTTTTGTTGCAGTTCTCCTGAAGGCATCACCTGCTCTTCAAAGGAAAATGACACTCTCCTATTTTGTAAATCTTGTTTCCATGTCAACAGCTACCTGCTTTCATGCAGCTGTTAGAGATGTTATGTGTTTCCAGAGTTTTTGCAGAGTACTTGTTCTTTCAGCATAGAGATATATTGTACAAATGGGTGATGTGACATCATGTTCTCATATGTTAATGCAGCTCTCATGGACAATGAGATTTCAACAACCATGAAATGAGAGATCCCCAGGGCAGTCACAGGGGCTACCATGAGCAGCGAAAACAAACTAAAGGTAACGCCTACAGCCCTAACAGCTACAGGAAAAGAGTTGTCTGTTGACATAGAAACAAATAAAATTTAAATGACATGACGGTGTAGTTTTCCTTTTAGTTTTTCCATGTGTATTTAATAAAGCAGACTATCCAGCAGAGTGTTTGATGCTTAATCAGAGTTTGTGTCTCTCTAAATAATGAGCATTAATAGTGCTGCTAAATAAACCTGAAAAATGGAGCTGAGATCCTGTGCATACACATCAACGTGTGCACTGATGCTCATGCACAGGATCTCCGCTGCATTGTCCAACTTGGTTATCAGCACCATCGGTTCCACGTCAAAACCCTGAAACCAAAAACAGCATGGTCAAATATCTGTGCCGTGATAAGAAAGAACAGTTGCACATGGGGGTCCCCCCAAGGGTCGATCCTAGGTCCTGTACTGTTTAGCCGTTTTCTAAACCATCTTCCCACAGTCTGCTCTGAACATATCCTACTATACACTGATGGAGCGGTTATTTTCTGTAAAAGTCACAATCCGAATCACTTAGAATCACACCTCCAAAGTGACTTCACCGCTGTTGAGGCATGGTTCTCTAACAAGTTACTGATGAATTATTAAAAACTAAGTATCTTATTTGTAAACCCACACAAAAACACAAGAATTATCAGCTACAGATCCTAAACAACATGCATACCCCCTTGAACAAGAGTATTCCTTTAAATACCTTGGCATAACCCCAGATCAGGGGTTCTCAAATGGGGAGGCCCCAACCTATTCCAGGGGAGGCTCAAGCAAGTCTGAAAATGTACTGTATTTAAATTTTGGGTTTTATATATTTTGAGTGAAGAGATAAAGCAAACTGAAAGGGGATACTAATAGTAGGTGAATTGTATGTATTTATTTACTAATGGGTGACAAGGGAAGGTGAATGAGCCAAGCTCATTTCAGGTGTACCCGGGGAAGGGTAGGGAGTGAATACATTTCAAAAGGTAACTGTAAAACAATCAAGAAATATACAGTGAGTAATAGTGCAAATAAATATGAACAATAAATTAATAATGAGTGGTGGTAATTGATTAATTTGTAAACTGATGGCAGAACAGCCCTAATACAATGGTTGAGCAAAGAAGTGCTAAGAGCAATAGCAGGAAGGAGCAAAGTAATCCCAAGATGTTGCTTAGGAGCAGAGAAGGAAGGGGAGAGGCAAAGAAAGTAGGAAGGTTGTTTCATAAAGAGAGGAAACAGAGGAAGTAGTCTGACCCATGAAGGTAAAACAACAAGGGGTAACAATGGTTCAAGAATGAAAATAGCAGAGCAAGTTGGCTGGCCTGTTGGGGGGGGGGGGGGTACAATAAGCCGAATAATAATATTTGTTTATTTTATTTATTTGTTATTCGGATAACACCTTTGAGCACAGGAGCTCTTTTTCAAAAGTTCCAAGTCAGTATAAGACAAAGAACTGAATGTGAGCCAAGTACTCAAAGGGGTTTCAATTTATTCATGGTATACTGCACAAAGTACAGTATGTTAATTTTCTTTGTGGAGGCCCAAGATTATTTCAGTTTTTGGGGGAGGCTCAGAATCTTTTCCATGGATTTGGGGAGGCTCACTGTGACAAAGTCTGAGAACTATTGCCCTAGATAACTCCCTATCCCTTACACAGCATATTGAATTCATCGCAAAAATAGTAAATTCCAGAACTGGCCTCCTATACAGGCACTGCCACAGCCTAACCGCTGAGACACTGTCACTTGCCAGAAATTGCTCCATCCTCTCCATCTTAGACTGTGAGCTGGTTGTGTATGGGGCTGCTTCCGATACAAGCCTCAAATGTATCGGAATGGAACTAAATAACTCCTGTAGAAATGTCCTGGGAACCCACAGACTTACCCACACCTGTGACCTGTATGCGCAACTCAATTGGCTTAAGCTTCAGAGTAGGGTGCAGTACTAAGTTTGTCTTCTGGGGAAGAAAGTGCACCTTGGCCTTACCGCTCCTGCTATCCAGGACCTCCTACATGAAGCAAATAATCCCCACCGACCTAGAAGCATTACCAGACATTTGCTTCAAGTCCCATTCTTCAGAACTTCTCAAGCGCAGAGATGCTTTGCCTACTGCGCTCCATGCTGGCTTAATGAACTCCCCAGACTAGGGCCATTCGATAGAAAGCTCCGCCAACACCTTACCTCTCTTACTAAATGTGACTGCTAAACCCATCCTATCGCAACTGCTGCAAAAGTTCATCACCTCACTGCCTCACTCCTCCTCCACCCCCACTAGCCTACTTACCCCATCCCCTGCTTCCCCGTCCTCCTCCCCTTCCTATACTGTTCCCCTCCAGCACTTATTTTACCCCTCCCACGCATTACCTCACCCAACTGCACTGCTGCATTACCCTCCACACAACCTTACTCCCTCACTACCCCTCACCTACCTTCCTTACTCTCTACCCCTCATCTGCCTTCTTATCCTTACCTCCATCTCCTCTTTTTTACTTCCCCTTATTATCCTGTTTCCCCCCAACACTGCACTTACTCTGCCCCTTCACTGTCCATCACTACTCCCCCCTCCTAATTGTGACCGCTGACAAAGCTCAATAAATGGACTGCTTCATTCTAAGTTTGACGATTTTGCCTCCACCTGAATGTGTACTGCACCTTGTACCAAATCACTTTTTTCCTGTATTAATTGTTCTAATTGTGATCACTGGCAAAGCTCATAATTTGACTGCCTCTTACATGTTTGATGATTATGCCTCTACCTGTATGCGTTCTGCAACTTGTACCAAAGTACTTTTTTCCTGTATTAATTTGTTCCATCTTCATCTTCATGTACATGTACATGTCTTCTATTTTTTTATCATGACGTGGAACCTTTGTAAACAAGCTTCCAGCTCAAAGATGTACTTCCAAGAATCAAATAAATAATAATAAAAAAAAAAGTTACATACTTACCATAACAGTAGATCTTCGAGAGAATCTCTTTCATCAGGTCACAGCAATTGAACTTATAGCTACCAGGCACTAGGACCACACAGAAACTTTTGCAAGCAGTCCACTAGGGGCCGCCCACAACGACGTCCTATGTCAGGTCTTCCCATATAGATGTGGGCAGCCCTTCCCTCCTCAGTTCCCCGCTGGAGATCATGCTCAGATGACCTCCCTTTAGGGAAACGGGAGAGAATGCATGGCTCTGCTGACCAGATGCAGCAGAAAGCAGCTGGTATACCTTCATGGAGAAGACGACAGCATTTACAAAGCTCTAGATCCCTAGGGGAATGGAGGGTGGGATGGCATGACCTGATGAAAGAGATTCTCTTGAAGCTCTACTGTTATGGTAAGTGTGTAACTCTTCTATCTTCTTCAAGAATATCTCTTTCATCAGGCTACACTTATAGAACAAGTACCAAGCAGTACTGACCATAAACAGTCTGGGTGGCGGGAGCCTACAGGCCTAAGAAAGCAGGCCTTGGAGCACAGCTAGGCTAAAACCAGCCCTTTTTTGAGAGGCAATGTCCCAGCTTGTAGTGTTTAGTGAAGGTGTGGACACTACTCCAGGTGGCAGCTGCACAGATCTCTGCAGCAGATACATTCCTGAAGCATGCAACAGAAGTGGCCATGCCTCTAGTGGAATGGCCATGAACAACCCCAGGAAGTTCCTTAAAATACTTCCTATAACAAAAAGTAATAGTGTGCCAGCCATGTAGGCATGTGCTGTTTAGAGGCTGGAACGCCCTCTTTCCCAAGGATGAATGAAACAAAAAGCGGCAAGGACTTTCTGCAGTCCTTCGTGTGGTGTATACAGTACCCGAGTACTCCATGTGCATCTAAAGTATGGAGCACTGCTTCCCCTGGATTGGCATGCTCAGGGCAGTAAACTGGCAGGTGGATGGTTTGATTTAAAGCAAACTCAGACACCACCTTTGGTGGAAACTTTGGCTTAGGATGCAAAGACACCCGGTCTTTGTGAAAAATCAACAAGGAGGCTCACACATTAGAGCCTGAAACTCTGAAATTCTTCCAGCAGAAGTAAGAGCAAACTACAAATAATGCTATCCAAGAAAAGATAAGCCACAAGTCTCGGCTGGCTCAAAAGGAGCCAAACTAAGCTTTTCCAAGACAAACTTCAGGTCCCAAGCTGGGACTGGATAATGGATAAGAGGCTTTAGATGTAGAATGCCTCTCAAAAACGTATGGGCCACCTCCAACTGTGCAACCATACCGCCCTCAATAGGGACATGGAAAGCTAAACTAGCAGCCAAGTGCCCTTTGACAGAAGAGTACTGTAGGCCTGCAGACTACAAGGACTGCAGGTACTCAAGAACTTGATTTATTGGACAGGTAAACGAATCCAAGTGATGAGAATCATTCCACAAAGCAAACTGCTTCCACTTCACAGAATAAATCGGCTCTGGTGGAAGGCTTTCTTGCGGCCACCAAGACAGTAGGCACCTTTTGAGAAATCCAAAATCCAGCAAAAACTATGTTTTCAGGAGTCATGCATGGAGGTGAAGCAACCTGAGGTCCAGATAGACTAGGATTCCCTGCTCCTGTGACAGCAGGCCCTGGCATAAGGGCAGGGGCATTGGTGGTTCCACTGCCAACTGTTGCAGAAGGAGGAACCAGATCTGTCAAGGCCATAGGAGAGCAATGAGTATCAAGAGTTATCCCCTCCATTTGGAGCTTGAGTAGCACTCTCTGAATGAGCGGCAAGGGAGGGAAGGCATACAACAACCTCCCTTTCTAAGAGAAGCACAACTAATCTCACCAAAAAACTCCAGGCCCTTGAGCGAGTGAGCAAAAAAGCGTCAGTTGTGTGGGGACACAAAAAGGTCCAACTCTGGATGACCCCATCTGTTGAACAGATCTTCCACTACTGAGGTCAGCAGTTTCCATTTCTGCATTCTGGACAGTGACCTGCTTAGCCTGTCTGCTAGAGAAACATAGAAACACAGAAGTTGACGGCAGATAAGGACCGCAAGGTCCATCCAGTCTGCCCATTTTCTCTACCTTATGAATGTGCTATAGGCCTGTACTCTGCCAATGGCCCACCTATTCATACTCATCTGTATTGCTCCCTTATGCCTATCCCATGCCTGTCTGAAGCCCTGCACTGTATTCATATCTACCACTTCCTGAGGTAGGCCGTTCCATGCACCCACCACCCTTTCTGTGAAAAAGAACTTCCTCACATTACCCCTTAATCAGCCTCCCTCTAATCTCATGCCATGTCCTCTTGTCCTGATATTTTTCTTATACTGAAACATGTTAAGACTTTTTCACCTTGTTCATGCCCTTAAGATGTTTGAACATTTCAATCACATCACCTCTCTTCCTCCTTTACTCTAGGGCATACATACTGAGCTCCGTTAATCTGTCCTCATATGTTTTCTGATGCAGTCCCTGCACCATTTTGGTTGCCTTTCTCTGGGCTGCTCCAGTTTGTTAATGTCCTTGTGCAGGTGTGGCCTCCAGTACTGCACGCAGTACTCCAGATGGGGCCTAACCAGTGTCTTGTAAAGAGGGATTATTACCTCCCTCTTAAGACTTGCGAGACCCCTATATTAATACACCCCAACATCCCTCTAGCTTTACCTACTGCCTTAGTGGTCTGCTTGGATGATTTCAGGTCATCTGTGATGATGCTGCCCAAGTCTCTTTCTTCCCTTGTGATTGCCAGCAACTCCCCTCTCAACCTATTGGTGGCTTCAGGGTTTCTCTTCCCTATGTGCATGATCTTGCACTTCTTTGCGTTAAACCCCATTTGCCACTCTTCTGACCATTTTGCCAGTTTATCCAGATCTCTTCTCATTCTGCTCACCCCATCTGGATCATCTACTCTGTTGCAGATCTTCGTGTCATCTGCAAACAGACAAACCTTACCTTCCAGTCCACCTGCAATGTCACTGATGAAAATATTAAAGAGGACTGACCCCAGGACTGATCCCTGAGGTACCCCACTTATGACTTGCATCTCTTCAGACTGTATACCATTTGTCACCACTCTCGGTTTTCTGCCCGCCAACCAGTTTGCCACCCAGTTTACCAACTTCTGACCCACCCGGGCCTACCTGGGCCTACCCAGCTTATTAATCAATCTTCTATGTGGAACAGTATCGAAAGCTTTGCTGAAGTCAAGGTAGGTGACATCAACTGCCCCTCATTGGTCCACCACTCTGGTTACGCAGTCAAAGAAATCTATGAGATTAATTTGACAGAACCTTCCTGTTGTAAACCCATGCTGTCTTAGATCCTCTGCTCCTATGGATTCCAGGTGTTGCACTATCCTTTCCTTAAGGAGTGCCTCCATAATCTTGCCCACTACTGAGGTAAGACTGACTGGTCTGTAGTTTCCTGCCTTCTCCCTGCTGCCACTCTTGTAGAGCGGGATCACATGAGCCCTTCTCCAGTCATCTGGGACCTCTCTAAGACATTTTGGGTGCCTGGAACATGTACTGCTGACAGTTCTAGACTATTCTAGAGCCCAATACCAAAATCTCATTGCTTCCCTGCACAGGGGATAAGAATGAGTTCCCCCTTAGCTGTTGATGTAATGCATCACACTGATGTTGTTCATCTGTATTAACAGAGGACCCCGGGGACAGGAGAGTCTGGAAGGTCTGTAGGCCATACAGAACCACTTGCATTTCTAGAATGTTTATGTGGAGGGTGCTCTCCATCGCACTCCATATACCCTGTGCCTGATGGGGCCCCAAAATGTGCCCCCCAGCCCATCCTCAAGGCATCTGTAGTTAAAATCTGGTGATGGGAGAAGATCAGAAAAGGAATCCCCTTTAACAGATTGCTGGGTTCCATCCACCACTGGAGCACCCTGCAGACAGGAGAGGACACTAGAACCGTCTGTTCAACGTCATCTGTGCGCTGATACCACTGGACTCTTAGGGTTCACTAAGGGATCCTTATATGTAGTCTGGTCAGGGGTACCATGACAATAACTACTGCCATCAGGCCGAGGAGCCTCAGGAATGTCCTGGCTGCGACATACCTGCCATCGTGGCTCATCTGGGCCTGCGCAATGGATACCTTCGACCCTGTTCAGAGGCAGGAGGGCTGAGCCATGAGCTGTGTCCAAAACTGCTCCTATGTACTACAGACACTAGCAAGGGGTTAAGACAGACTTTGGTGTATTGACAGTAATCCCTAGGACATTGAATGGTTGTCTTTTGCAGGTTAGGGTGTGTAAAAGTTGTTCCTTTGAGTGAGTAGCCAGTCATCCAGATAAGGAAAGGCATAAAGGCTTTCCCTGTGAAAAGCTGCTGCCACCATTGCTAAGCATTTGTTAAAGACCCATGGCATAGATGATAAGCCAAAAGTGCAATATCCTGAACTGGTAATGTTCTCCTTGAAACAGAAATGTCAGATATTACTTGTGAGGTTGTCGGATTTTGATATTAAAAGGTAGGCACCTACCTTCAGCAGAGTGAGTAGGCCCTGCAGACTGACCATTTTGAAGTTTTGTTTTTTACTCCATGTAAAAGTTCAGTTCCTGGAGATCCACAATAGGTCTCAGAGCTCCTGTCCATTCTGGAACTAGGAAGTACCTCAGAGCTCCTGTCCATTCTGGAACTAGGAAGCATCCATAATAGAACCCTGTGTTCTTTTGTTCTAGGGGAACAGGTTCTATTGCCCTTTTCTGAAGCAAGGTGTGAATTTCCTCCATGAGCAGGGGAATATGATCTGGAGGATAATGGGAAGGCACTGGAGGATGGTCTAGAGGTAGTTCCAGAGCATGGTCGTGTGCTACTATTTCCAGGACCCAGGGATCTGAAGTCATCTCTTTCCACTGGTCTGGGTGGACGACACCCAACAACCACTCCTGGAGGTAACGGTGGATGGGGGTTGTAGAATGAGTCAGGAAGAGCCAGGTGTGATGGCTCCTGCCACCCCTAGGGGCTTTGGTGTGGGCACTTGGGGTGGTTCCTGGAGTAGGCAAGGCTCTTGCTCCTTTGCCCTTACTGTGTTGTCTGGTAGAGGTATGTTGTCTAGTACCAGCCGAATTAAAAGGTACCCTCTGTCTACTTCTTGGCTGGGTACGATAGCAGGAGTGTACTAACTTCAGGGTTCTGCCTGAGGCCTGTGAGGCAGAGAGGACATCTAGAACATCTACACCAAACAGCTTGTATCCTCTGAACGTGGCATGGAGAATGGACTAGTGAATGTCATTTGCAAAGCCTGCCATCCTGAGCCAGGAGTACCTCCTAAGGTATATTCCTGAGGCAGCTGCTCTGGCTAAAGCATCAGATATTTCACAGGCTGCTTGTCCCCATAGTGTATTCTGGTATATGATCATATGGGCCTGGTAGTTTGCAATTCCAAGGTCCAGAGATGCTGAGGTGCAAGCCGTTTGGCCCAACACATCTATCCTCTGGGATTGTTTGTCAAGAGGAAGTGAACAAAAGTTTGTACCAAGCAGAATATGTGGCATCCTCTAAAGCAGGCAGCAGAGGTGGCACTACAAGAGCAGGAAAGTCTGACAACTCTTGGAAAACTATAAGATTCCTTTTAGTTGTAAAAACACAAACTAAGAACAGCTCAACATACTGCCATGCCAAGTTCCCAAGTCAAATGCAGAAGGAAGAAAGGAATGGTACCAACACCAGAAGCAAATGAAATAAGCTTTAATTCATGAACAATAAACATACAACCTGTGTGCATCAGGAAGCAGTATCTAACCACAACCCTGACCGATTTCAAGCATGAGCGCTTCCTTAGAGAGGTGCAGTTCCGTTCTGTCCTCTCCTTTTAGTTGTATCTTATTCCTCTTAAACAGAACCCATGGTAGCCTGCATGTGCCGCATCATGGTGAGGAAAGGAGGGGACCTTGTAGTGTTAAGTACAGAGTCCTCACTGCAGGTAGGCCCAATGGAACTAGTACCCCGATCATAGGGGCTGTCCACATAATCCTCAGGCTTCTCATCCTCATCCTGTATGATTAAACCAGGATGATACTCAGATGCCTTGCTAATTTGTCGACGGGAGGTAAAGGGCGTGCCAACGACATCTGTGGCGACACCAGGGCTTGTTGGTGCAAGGCCAGGCCTTGCAACGTCGACGGGGGTTGACTGGAAGGCCCCGATGAGTACCCTGGAGCCGGGAGGCAAGGTAACAGGTGCCTTATCACATCAGCTTGTGTGTCAACGTCCGCACTATCAACGGGCACACCCAGAAGAGTCAAAGGGAGAGGCAGAGATGCCCCTTCAGTGTTGGTGTACCAACAGTAATAGGAGTCGATGGGGGAGGCAGAGGTGCCACTGTTGACATGGCTGTGTCAGTCAAAGAGGGGTTGACGGGGGCGGGGGAGGCAGAGCACTACCATCAATGCACCAGCCATATGAGGCCTGGTAAAGACTGCCCCAGACCCCGACCTTGGAGCCTTGTCGGGGGGTGGGAGGGAATTGTCTTCACCGAAGCAGATGGTGCTGGAGAAGAGGTCATACCCGAAGAGTAGAGCAGCGACCTGGAGCGCACTGCCCTTATACCAGTGCTTGTGACTCCCACTTCCTGAGGCTTTGTCCTGGGAGTTGGAAGCCCGTGAACTGGTGGACAGAGCTGGCAATGTGGCTACCGCTTTTTGCCAAAGCGCTTTTCCCATTCTGGGTTTGACCAGGCACTTGCCCAGAGCTTTCAGCCAGCAGCGCCTAATTGTATTGAACCCCCGGCAGATATTGCAGGCTGGTATGTTGTGGTCTGGGCCTAGGCAGCAGACACACAGTCGTGAGAGTCGCAGCTGTAGATCTGATCTCCGCATTCACAACAGCAGAGGAGTGTCACCTTTCGATAACATATAGGTTGCTGAAAAATCACTATAAAAATGATCACTTCTTCAATGTAAAAAAATAAAAATGGTGACAAAAAGTGATGTTTCCACAGTGGTCAGATGAGTGCTGACTGATGGCAGGAAAAGAACGGAGGAGGGAAAAGGCCACCCATGTTTACATGGGAAGAGCCGACGTAGGATGTTGTCAAGAGTGGCCCCTAGTGGACTTCTTGCAAAATCTTCTGTGTGGTCCTGGAGTCTGGCGACTATTGACCTGATGAAAGAGATGTCCTCAAAGAGGACATCAGTAAAATTCACAAGCAGGAATTTGCAAGCATTGTTAGCAAAATTCGTTAGCTACAATCCTCCTGGAACAAATTCTGCATTGAAAATTGAAAGTTTCCTGAACAATCCTGTGAAAATAGTCACCCAAAGTCAATTTTTTTGACCCTGCTGTTTTCAGTTGCACGGTTTTGATGGGATGCAGCACTGTAAGTGCTCATTTTACTTAGAAACACACAAATTCTGATTAAGCACCAAATACTCAAACTTATTGTATGATCTGTTACACAGTATACATGGAAAAACATATAAGTTTCATGAACGAGTTGTGCACCAGACACACACATTCGTGATGGAGATATGCTTCTGGGCGGCGGCTGAAGTAGTATGGACAGCTCGGTCTGCAAATAATGACAAAAGCGGCTAAAAAGATAATAAAGTGTTTTTTTTTTTTGGTTTTTTTTTTTTTTTTAATATTGTGGCATTCTACAGACTTATTCGGCCAAGTGTGTGCCTAGAGGCAAAATAGTCCTTGATGGCCAGAAACTGACCGGCAACACTGACAGTGTCCCTTTAAAAATTAATAACGAGAAAAGAAAAATCTTAAGTGGTAAGTAAAAAAAATAAATTCAACAAGAATCCTAGAAAACAAATTCTGAATGTTAGAACAGAATATATCAAATCAGAAGTTGCTAAAAAAAAAATACATATACATATATTTTGGAGTCACTTTAATAATGTCTTCTCTTGGAAGCAGCAAATTCTAAATGTGCATAAAAAAGTAAAACAATTCTGTGAGGCAGCCATAAAAGTTATGTATGCTAGCGTACTGGCACAGACTCTGTATGATACAGAAAATTGGGGACATGAAGTAGGAGAGAGTTTAGAAAAGTCCTTAGATCAATTTTATGCAAACCGGCTGAAACTCCCAGCCTCAATCCCAAGTTATAGCTTAGAGCTACGTCAGTCTTCAGCGAGGCGTTTAGCTACATGGAGGCTACTGTACTACTGGTTATACCTGCCTGGTGCCCATACCCAAGGGCCCCACAATGGGTGGGCAGGTAACTGGACCAGTCTCACTGACCTATCCTTCTCGGAGAGTGCTGTCCAATGCCAGATCGATTAAGAACAAGACAGCCATTATAGCTGATCTTGTTGCAACATCTGATCTAGCTTGCATCACCGAGACCTGGCTGGATGAAAATACCGGCCCAGTTTTGGAACTGGCTATTCCAGCTGGGTACTCGGTGATACACTGCTGAAGAAAGGACCGTAGGGGCAGGGGTGTGGCAGTTTGTTTTAAGTTGGACCCGAACCTTATAGCCCTTCCAGTGGGAGAGACGAGGTCCTTCAAAAGTGTTGCTGTTCAGGGGAGTGTGGGTGCACGTTGCAGAATCCTCCTCATCTACCGACCACCTGGAGATGGGAAGGAATTTCTGCAGGAAGTTGAGGACTTCATCGTTGAGATGATGTTGGAGTCGCCCAGATGGATTATTCTGGGTGACTTCAATGCCTGGGTCAACGACGAACTCTTGCAGCTTGGTCATGACTTTCTTCAACTAATTTGTTCGTTGGACCTTAAACAAGTTGTTACCTCTGCCACCCATATACATGGCCATTCGTTGGACCATGTCTTCCTACTGGGAATGCAGGTCTCTGACCTGATGGTGGAACCATTTGTATGGTTGGACCACAATACTGTGAGGTTCTCGTTCGAGTCCCCACCCCCCGAAGAGAGCCTCCCCTATGGAGATGGTTCAGTACCGTCCTTTAAGGGGTCTGACCCCACAGGGCCAGATGGTGGTGCTGGACCTATCAGGTCCAATGAGTGCGTGCGAGGAGTCAGGGGAATTAGTTCTGACCTTTAATAGGGTGATTACCGAGACCCTTGACTCTATCGTACCTGTCTGTGTTCGACCCCTCACCTCACACCAGAGGTCCCTCTGGTTTGATACGACTCTCAGGGAGATGAGGCAACTCTCAGGGAGATGAGGCAGAGGGGTCAAAGGTTAGAGTAGCGCTGGCAGAGGTCCGGTTTGGCAGCGGACAAACATATTGATGGCTCATTATATTTATTTATTGAAAATGTTTCACCAGTAGAGACACTGAGCAACAAGATGCTCGTCTCATGGTGTGACCTGGGGGGGGGGGCGGTACAATGGAGGAGGGTGTACATGAAACAAGCAATAGATTGTACATTAGAGTCAAGCAATTGTTACACAGTCAAGGGTGGCTTTACACACTTGCTACATGAAGAGAGAGACACTACATATGCATGCCACAAGGTGGGTGACATTACATACTTGATTACACATCTAGAACCATACATACATGCATAAGTGCCTACTATCTAGTATTTAGTTTGGAGTAGTTTACACAGAGTTGGCCAATAGAATTAGAAGCCTGGGCTTTGGGCCAGGGAGCAGTGACAGGTCTGAGTAGGATACACAAGGAAAGATGATTGGGTTGACTTAGGGAAGACGTTGTCAGGGAGATAAGCAGGGGGGAAGCAGAAGTGCTGTGAGGAGGCAAGTATATGGGTTGGTAGGGCAATTATAAGCCAGTCATTCTGGGTAAAGGCCAAGCCACTGGTCAGGCCACGTAAGGGGAGGAGGGAGAACGATGAGGGCAGGAGAGACTCAGACAATGGAGGGGAAGGGGGAGGTGGTCAGGGGCATGTACAGTTAGGTGCACAGAAGTTTAGTGAGGGCAGAGGATAGAGTATTTGGAGGAAGAATGGCGGATTTTGGCCGGCAGGTCGTTCCAGAGCTTAGGGAGAAGGTAACAGAAAGTCAATTGGCCTGCAGAGGTCCTTCAGTGAGGGATTACTAAATGTCTGGGGTCAGTAGACCTGAGAGCATGAGCAGGGGTTGGTGGGGAAGATAAAGAGGTGACGAGGTAGGGTGGAAGGGAACCGAGGCAGAAATTAGAAACAAATTTAGCACTGTGAAGTAAGCGCCAGTTGCTCAGGGATGGATGGGCCCAGCAATGGAGAAGCTCACAGCGATGGAGTGCGGGGCATCGGTAACGGCAGAAGGCATTGAAAAGGCGGTCCAGTCTGGATAGGGTGGGCTTGGGGGCAGAGCTGTAGACAACACTGCAGTAGTTGAAGGAAAATAGAATCATTTTCAGGACGATTTCACGTATCACAGGAAGCGGGAGACTAGTGCAGTTCCTATAGAGGGCGCCGAGCTTAGGGTGCAGTTTTGACAGGATGGCGTCCACGTGTGTGGAAAAGGCGAGATGGCGGTCAAGCCAGACCCCCAGGTACCTAAAGGAGGGCACGTCTTCTAGGACAGTATTATCCAGGGTATGGAAGATCAGTGGGGATGCAAGTCTAGATAGACTCTGTCTAGTGCCAAAAGTCATGGAGACTGTTTTCTTGGCATTGAGGGAGAGTTGGTGGGAGTTAAACCAGTGTTGCACCTTGTTGAAGTCAGTCTAGAGATTATAGGGACTATCAATCAGCAATCTCCTGTACAAAGGCAGAGTTCCTGTCCAAGGAGATTGCTAAAGCAGCTAACAGACCGGCTCAGCTCTTCCACCATGGACAAGCTTTGTAATCCAGTGTATCTTCGATCCAGGGGAGGTATTTTGCAGTCAAGATGCGACGAGTTTGCTTAGTTTTTTGCCAATAAGGTTGCTACCATCAGACTGGAGAGCCAGTCAGTGCCCTCGAACAGGCACTGTGGTGAAGGGTGTGAGGTTACAGGCATTCATTCAGTCTGCCTGGTCCGACTTTAACCAGGTTGCGGTAGTAGATGTCATGAGGGTCATCCAGGAGTTACGGCCAACCTACTGTAGTTTGGATCCGGGCCCAACATGCTTCCTGGTGGGGTATGTTGAGACCATCAGCCCCAGTCCTTGCCAAGACAGTCTGATGTTCTCTGGTGATGTTTTTTTTTTCCAGAGCCCCAGAAGGAGGCCGACGCAAGTCCCCTTCTTAAAAAACCTTCACTAGATCCAGACTGTCTGGCAAACTACAGACCGGTCTCTAACCTGCCCTTTGTGGGGCAGGTTATTGAGAAGGTGGTGGCTGTGCAACTGGAGACCTATTTAACAGCCCACGACATCCATAAGCCTCTCCAGTCAGGATTTAGGAGAAGGCATAGTACTGAGACTGTCCTGGTTTGGGTACTGTATGACCTCCTGACAGCAAGGGATATGGTTCATTCTGGTTCTCTTCAATTTCTCGGCAGCATTTGACACCGTGGACCATGGGGTGCTGATGGATCATCTGCGGGTACGTTGTGTACTGACAGGTTAAGTCTACAAATGGTTTAGATCTTACCTCACCGGCAGGTCGCAGAGGATGGTGTTGGGCGTTTGTTCCTCGGCCCCATGCCCCTGCCGTGTGGGGTCCCACAGGGCTCAGTTTTGTCCCCCATAATGTTTGTGGTGTACATGCTACTACTTAGGGACATTATAAGGTGGTATGGGCTGATTTTTCACTGCTATGCAGAGGATACTGAGCTCTACATGTCCTCTGCACCTGAGCAACAGGAGACAGTCTCAGTAATGAACACCTGCCTGGACAAGATACAAGACTGGATGAGGGTTAACTGGTTGAGGTTGAAGCCAGACAAGACTGAGGTACTGGTGCTGGAACCTGGTCGCCAGAGGATGAGGGTGCTGTCTGGTCAAGTCTCAGGGCTTAGGCTTGGGGACTCCCAGGTGCTTACCTCTGATCGGATAAGGAACCTTGGTGTTGTTTTTGACTGCAACTTGACCCTGAAACCACAGGTGTCGGTTGTGGTCAAGACCTCATTTTACCATCTGAAGAACATTGCCAGGGTAAAACACCTGATACCCCCAACCGATCTGCCGGTACTAGTACACACCTTTGTGACATCATGCCTGGATTACTGCAATGCCTTCTACCTGGGGCTACCGGGGGCAGATCTGCGTGGCCTGCAGATAGAGCAGAATGAATCAACCAGGTTGTTGACAGGTCTACCTTGATTGCATCACATTACACCTGTGCTGCGCTCCCTGCAATGGCTGCCAGTTAGGTGGGGGATCTCCTTCAAGGTCGGTTTACTGACCTATAAGGCCCTACACAGACAGGGGCCCAGATTACCTGCAAGATCTCGTGTCCCTACTGGCCCACCTGCTCCGCTCCCTGCACTCCACTGATGAGGGTCTTTTGGGAGTTCCTAGACTTATTTAAAGACATCTGGGGCCCATGCTTGTGTGTCAGCTGCCCTTATCCTGTGGAACTCCCTCCCTCATCATATACGAGAGAGTCAGACTGTGGACATTTTCAAGAGAGAGCTAAAGACGTTCTTATTTAACCAAGCTTTTATACTGTAACTAGTTAGTATGTTTTAATATGAATTATTTACGTATGTGTAAGTTTGAGTTGTTTGACATGTATTATATATATTTTTTTTTAAAGTGTCTTACTTTGTAAAGCGCACTGAGTCACAACCTAAGAAATGCACTTAAGTTGATTGATTCTTACAAAACGCAAGAGCCATGACAAAAAAAATTAACATCCTTCTGATTAGAAAGTGTAAAATTCTGTGGCTGAAATTTGTGAGATATACTGTACACTCTGCAGCATGAGCGAAGGCTACCTCGGGCATTGGGCTAACAGAAGATAATTTTGGCTCCGTCTTATAGCCCTGTGTTAATGGCTGGACTCACAGATACAGATAGGATTGTATGGCCAAATTAAATAATAATTGATTTAATCCCATTCTTCCTCACCTAATTAAAGATTCTTCTATAGAGAGTTATTTAATAATCACCACAGACCTGCAAATTAGGACAGCACTTACAAAATGTTGCTTTTGGATGTTCCTGAACAATGTTTTGGAAAAGAGATACACCAAGGATCCCCCCAAAATGTATGTCTGGTCTACTGTAGCTTTGGTCATACTCATGTTGAAGACTTACTGCATGTGGTTTTAATTTGCTACTGTACAAAAAACAAATAATTAAATGGACCGGTAGAATACTAAAGAACCAAAAGTTTGATAAGGCATCCTTTTTTTTTTTTTTTTTTTACATATACATTTTTTACGCCTCGTCTGCCCTGGTTGCCCCCTTCCATCCAGTCCCCCAGCCCCGTCATCCAGCTTCTCCAGGACTTCCCTTACCATCAGCATCCACTGGCTTACAGAATCGTGGGGGTCTGCCCAGTCACCGGAGCTGGGCCTGCAAGAGATAAAACTTCATCTTACAGCCAGAGGTGTTTTTCCAGCTATTTTTTTTACCACCAATCCACGCACAGGTAATGGAAGTGACATGCGAAGTCTGCCTCTGGGGAGATGCCCCTAGCATCCTGTGGGTGGTCCTTCCCTCTATTCACGTGCTCAGACTAAGCTGCCACCCAAACATCTCCAAGTAGCAGATGAGTAACGAGTTGCACTCAACACCCCCCCCACCCCCGAGGGAGAGACCAGTCCTAGGGATGCTCAATCCTCCCTTCCTCCCTCCCTCGGCAGGCTCCTTTCCCAACACTGGGTCACTGGTGTGGCTGGCGGAAAGGCGCTATCGCCTTATCCCACCACACTACTGGGCAAACTGCCCTTGACAGGATATCTATTTACTACAGATAAGACGACAAAATTAGCCAGTTTAGAAAGAAGAAACAATGGGGTAATATGAATTGCATCATTACAGCATCATAATTCATATGTATGAAATCTTTTGTCTTACTGTTCCAGTTTTGTATGTGTATTATTATTTATAATCATGATATTTAAAAGATTGTAATTTTTTGGAAAAAAATAATTTTTTACCTATGTAATGAACTGATTTTAGGAATGAATTGTTCAACATGTTTGTACGATTTCCGTTCTTTCACTCGTACTCCCCTGATCGGGTTCAATAAGTGTCAAAGGGTCATCTACTCCCACCTGGACAGTGACCAGAGATGGGCAGTAGGGCCTCGCTTTAATATCTCATCCAAAGCACGGTTGCTGAACATTGCAGCACCTCCCCCTGTACTGTACTGCACTACAGTGTCAGTTTTGGGTATTACCCCAAGTATCTGGTGTGTAGGCACAACCCGTGCCTTTCGATCTTCTGGCCCCTGAAGTAAGTATGCTACCTACTGAACTGCTGATGCTGCTACAGTTAATAATAGCTAATAATAATAATAATTCTATACATGAGAAATGGGTAGACCTTTGAAACAGTAACTCATTTACAACAGTTTCCAATAGTGCTGGATCTGGTTACAACTTGTCCACGGCTGTGTGCAAGATTTGGCTGGCACCTGAGGGCAACTTCATTTTTTTCCATATAGCTTTTTAACCCTCTGGGAAGGCAGACAGCACTCTCAGCCCTGTCCCTGCCCCCTGCAACCAGCACTCACCTCCCTTGATCTCAGGGGACAATTCCTCCACAGATCTCCCCCCTGTGGCGAGGCCAGGTCAGAGGGCCATCCTCCTCCCCCAGTCAACATATCAAGATTGAGGTCAGTGGCTCACGGGGGTAGGGCAGAGCCACGAGCCCACCTCCCACTTCTTCCATTTTTCTAGTTCCCACTGTCCCCACCACAGTGCCACATGGAGGCATGCACGTTCAGCACAGCCGGAACCCCACCCTTCGAGTCACCTGTAACCTGCCCTGCCACCTGACCACCACCCAGTGGCAGTCAGCGGCAAAGACAGCTGGCCACCTCACCCTGGGAGAGAAGAGCAGTCCCTGGGATACTCAGTCCTCTCCCACCCTGCTGAACCTCGGCAACTGTTCTCATTCCCAAACATGGGGTCGCCACTGTGGCATGAGATAAGGCATTCAATGCTGTGAACTAGATTGGGTTTGAAGAAGACACTTACTTACAGCTTTCTAAGGTGCCAATGGGAAGTCATGAGGGGAGTGGGGGACTCTCTTGGGTTATTAACTGCTTGGCCAGGCACGCCAATATGGAACTTTTTGACTTGAACAATACGTGAAAGCAAAGTATGTCTGAATCTTATTGGTCAGATAAGGACCCTATGTGATACCCATATCTCTACTTTTCTGTAATCTCAATGTAAACAAGTGTATGGGTGTCAGATGTGTCTAAGCAATTAATAATTTTTTTTTGAAATAACACAAAACAAAAATGCCCGATGCAAAAGTTTCATGACATCCAGTCCAGTCGGAGTTTTTTTTTTTTTTTTTATATAAATACAATTGATATTTTTTCCTGTTGTCTCGGTTGTGGTTCCCCATCCTTCTTTTGGGGCCCAGCCCTGTCCCTCCATAACTCCTATATTTACTTCCTCCCACTATATCCTTGGACCTGCCCTGCTCCAACCCACCACAGCCACAGCCAGGCAGCGTCACCCACTGCTCCAGCTATGGCAGCTGGAGAAGCCTTGGTGGGGTTGGCATGGCCGGTAGCAGACAGCAGGGCCTAAGTGTACCAGCACCCATGCTGCCTGTACCTGACTTTTTACTGCTTTTCTGTAAGCCCTCCCTCTCCCGGAAACACAGCCTATAAGTAACCGCTGCATTAACCAGGAGGTGGGGAACAGCTGATGCTGCATGGTAACCCACAGCATCAAGGCATCCCTGCTTCCTATATGCAGATGGTGTTCACAAAGCAGGATGCTGCATACCCTCCCAAGGGGTCCACATGCGATACAGCCACACTGCACACCAGACCTCACCAGCCTGGGGGAGGGGCAGTCGGGCTTGGTTCTCAAACATCTCCCACGTAGCAGTGCAGTACACCATCAGCCCGTGCTATTGGGCTGAGCATGGGAGGGGGCAGTTTGCAAGGAGAACAGGAAGAGTCCAGACAGGTGACACCCCCGCATTACCCATCCAGTTGTGGCCCTCAGACCCCTGGGTCCCCATGCTCCATATCCCCACTTGGGAGATTCCAGCTGCAGCCTCAGGGCAAGTGAGCACTGGTGAGCACCTGGGACTAGCTAGCTGTATCTGCTCCAGAGGCATGGAAATAAGCTTACGGAATAGGCTGATGGGGTGCCTGGCTCCACCACAAAATTCAGGCAATGGCCCTAGAAATTGTGGGCAAAATTATTTTCAGACTGACTTGTGTAGCCAAATTGGCTTTCTGGCCACAAGTCCCTTGTCATGGAATCAGCAACTTTACAGTACCTGCAGAAAAACTCCCAGAGGTCCAAGTTTTGAATTCGTTGAACACTTCTGATTCGGTGCCTTTCCATGCTTTTGCCAAAGAGGTAAGCAACTTCATTGAATTCATTCGTTAGTTTGGACAGAGGAATAAGCTGTAAAAAAGTTGTAATTAGTGTGTTTTTTTTTGTTGTTTTTTTCACTTACAGTCAGTCTATACACATAGGAACACCTCCCAAGATCCAGTCTCACAAAAAATGAGCAACGCTTAAAAAAAAAAAAGAGAGGGACCAATGACCAAAATCTGGAAGACTATCTTAAAGAAAAGGTGATTTCAACTCAAGAAACTGCTACATTAAATGGATCAGTATAAAAAAACTTTCCTGAAGGAACACCAATCAGTGACTTTAATGTCTGACACTATTTTGTGGTTACAGTCGCAGCACTCCAATAACGAGAACAATAACACTAATGTCCTGGAATTTAGGAAAGGCAGATGAAAAAATCTGAGGCAAAAATCAGGGGCTGCTGAGAGAACTAGGATATTCTAAACTGAGGTGTACATCTAGTTTTCATTTGGGGGTGCTGCTTTAACCCAGTCTTATGATTGTGAGTAGAATGTTTATGGCACACAACTCCTTGAATATCGTCACTGCTCTGCCAATATCTACCTTAGTGACTGAACTATGCTTTGAGGAACTTTGTTTATGTGAGACATCCTATAAAACCAAATTATTTCCCTACAGTTTGAGAACTTTGTAAGACTAAAAAGTGCAGTTACACAAGAACTTACTGTAACAGTAGATCTTCGAGATAATCTCTTGCAGCAAGCCACACCACCTTTGGAACCATAGCCGTCAGGCAACAGGACCACACAGAAACTTTTAGCTAGCAGTCTACTGGGGCTGCCCGCCACAACGACGTCAGCCAACATCACCATTCCTATTTATACGCTGGCAGCCCTGTGCTCTCCCTCAGTTCCCCTGCCAGAGACCAGACATAAAGGGAATCTGCTGAAGGAACCGAGGCAGGGCAGAGGTTCCTGCCACTAGAAAGTGGGAGACAAAAAGCAAAATAATCTGGAGAAGGAGACAGACATAGAGGATCAAGAGGGATGGACGGAAGGACGGCACGGCTTGCTGCAAGAGATTCCCTTGAAAAATCTAATGTTACAGCATGTTCTTGCATAATTGCGCTGTCTTTATTAAGGATATCTCTTGCAGCAAGCCACACCTTTGGAACAAGTCCCAAGCAGTTCTTACATCAGAACAGTCTCGATGTCCGAAAGGAACAGGATCAAGAAAAGGCCTTGGTGCACAGCTAGGCCAAAATCTGCTGTTACTCTGGAAGCAATGTCCAGACTGTATTGTCTAGTGAAAGTGTGGACTGTACTCCAGGTACCTGCTGCGCAAATCTCAGTAGCTGAAACAAGCAGAAGAAGTGGCTATACCTCGAGTGGAATGGCCACACACAGCACCAGGAAATTCCTTACCATGCTTCCTATAACAAAAAGTAATGTTGTGGTCCAATGATTTGAACAAGCACTGCTCTGACACTGGGATGCTCTCCTTCCCTGGAACAAAAGGAACAAACCGCTGCAAAGACTTCGTAATGTCCTTTGTATTCTGAACATATCTTAGTAGTCTATGTACATCTAAGGTATGAAGCAATGCTTCCCCTGGATCGGCATGCTCTGGAAAATACATTGGTACGTAGATGGATTGATTTAAAATAAACTCTGACACCACCTTAGGCAGAAACTTAGGACTGGTATGCAAAGACACCCTGTCTTTGTGGAAATTCAAATAAGGAGGCTCACATGAGAGCCTGAAGCTCAGAAATCCTCCGAGCAAAAGTAATAGCAACTAAAAATAACATTTTCTGCAACAGAAAGCATAGCTCTGGCTCAAATGGAGCTAAAGTAAGCTTCTCTAACACAAAATTCAGATCCCAAGGTGGGGCTGGATTCTGAGGATAGGAAGCTTAAAGTGTAGGATGCCTCTCAAGAATGTACGGGACACATCCAGCTGGGCCACCGTACGGCCATCAACACGCACGTGGAAGGCCAAAATGGCTGAGAGGCAATCCTTAATGGAAGAGGACTGCAGCCTGGCGTCGAACAGGGAGTGAAAGTACTACAGAATCTGATTCACTGGGCAAGTGAAAAGATCCAGGTGATAGGAAGCAGCTCAGAGAGCAAAGTGCTTCCACTTCATGGAATAAGTGGCCCTGGTGGAGGGTTTTCTGGTAGCCAGCAGGACATCAGTCACCTTCTACGCAACTCCAAAGTTAGCAATGGCTATGTCTTCAGCAGCCATGCATGAAGATGAAGAGACTTGAGGTCTGGATGGACTAGAGTGCCTTGCGCTCCTGTGACACCAAGCAGAGGTACAGGGGGGTTCCACTGACAGCTGCTGTAGTACGGGGAACCAGATCTGTCGAGGCCAGAAGGGAGCCATTAGGATCAGGGTGGCCCCTTCCATCTGAAGTTTGATCAGAACCCTCTGAATCAGGCAGAAGGGATGGAAATCATACAGGAAAGTACAGTTATGCAAGAACTTATCATAACAGTAGATCTTTGAGAGAAGCTCTTGCAGCAGGCCACACCTGTAGGACTATGCCACCAGGCACTAGGACCACATAGAAAACTTCTAGCTAGCAGTGTACCACGGGGGGGGGGGTGGCACCCCACAGACGTCGGTCATCTGACGTCAGTACAGGCTAAATAGGAGGGCGGCCCCTACACCTACCTCAGTTCTCCCACTGAAGACTCTACATGGCCAGCTGATGGAGAACTGAGGAGGTTATCTGAGAGCCAAAGAAGTTGCTGCAACAGAAAAAGAGGAGCCGAGGAAGGAGGGAGGGAAAGCAGGGCCTGCTGCAAGAGCTCCTCTCTAAGATCTACTGTTATGATAAGTTCTTATGTAACTGTACTATCTTACTTCGAGGAAGGCTCTTGCAGCAATTTCTTCCAACACGGAAACACTGTAATTTTCATCCACATGACATGCTGTCAACACCTCCAAATTTCAAGTGAAAAGACCAAACCGTGTCCGAGATACAACATTTTAACGTATGAGATTTTCATTCGTCAGACTGGCACAGTTCCACACCTGTTGACATTTAACACACACAACAACTGAAAACTACATCCATGACACTAAGGCTAGGTATCCTATCAATTTCAAACCACCACCACAAGCAAAGCACTGTCCGCAACATGTAAAGTGCGTCACACAATATCTCCGCAAAATAAATTTTGTCCGACACGTAAACACCATAATTCACATCTACAGGGCATGCCATAAACACCCTCCAAATTTCAAGTAAAAAGACCAAACCATTTCCGAGATAGTCAATGTTAAAGATTGGTAAAATTTCCCTATCTATTCCATTATAAAAAATCTGGCCATCTTGTCCCTATCTCACGATCAAAGATGGCGATCGAAGAATCTCATGATCAAAGAATTTGCAGGCTCACGATCAAAGAATTTGCAGGCTCACGAACAAAGAATTAAAAATCTTATAAATCAAAAAATTGATGGAATTGCGGTATACCACCATCATGGTTCAACAGAACGAAGCCCCCTGAGTAAAATTCACCCTCATTTGACTTCCTAGGACACCCCATGGCTGAGAAAATTTATTTTTAAATTGGGCCATCTCGTCCCTCGCTCATTATTTATGCACCATCATGATCAAACACCCCACGATCAAAAGAATTTGCAGGCTCGCGATCAAAGAATTTGCAGGCTCACGAACAAAGAATTAAAAACCTTATAAATCAAAAAATTGAAGGAACTGCGGTAAACCATCACCATGGTTCGACAGAACGAAGCCCCCTGAGTAAAACCCACCCTCATTTGACTTCCTAGGACACCCCTGGGCTGAGAAAATTGATTTTTAAATTTGGCCATCTTGCCCCTCTCTCACGATGCACGATCATGATCAAAGAATTTGCAGGCTCACGATCAAAGAATTTGCAGGCTCACGATCAAAGAATTAAAAATGGTGAAACGCGAATTTTTCACCGATTAGAACGGACCGTCCTGAGCAAAACCCACCCTCATTTGTGTCCCTAGTCCAACCCTGAGCAGAGATATTAGTGTTTTTAGGTCACGATGCAAGATCCTTATCTGCCGACACTGTCTATGTATCTATGTATGTATGTATGATCAAAGAATTTGCATGCTCGCAACCAAAGATAGTCAGCGAGCCGCGAAGTAAAATTTTAAAAGCTTATAACTCTAGTTTTTGACCGATTTGGATGAAACCAAAGGCATGGCTCAATAGATCAGAGCCCCCTGAGTAAAATCCATCGAAGTTTTACTTCAGAAGTGACCTCTGAGCCGATACATGTGTGTTTTTCCAATTGGAAAATAAAAAACAAAATGGCGGACCTGGTGATCAAAGAATTTTGAAAATCCTCGGGAACAAAGATTCTTGAACCATGAAGCTGCAAATTCTTTGACCGCCAGGCGGGACCAGATGGCCAGAACCCCCATTCTTTGATCACAAGATACACAATAAATTTTCCCATTGACTTATAATGGGAACTTAAAAGTGCCATAACTTTTTAATGCCTTAATATTTTTTCACCAAAACAAAAAGCGGTATGTTCGGCCACAAAAGCTCTTTCAAACAAGCCATCTCGCAGAGCAGCACACCACACAATGGCCGTGCAGGACCACATTAAGAATGCCAAAAGGTGCCTCCAAAAATGGATAATTTAGCATTTTTTCAGCGCATTCGTACATGAAGACCGGCACTCCGACAGAAACACAATTTGGCAGATCAAGAGATCTAGTACGCCCCAATCCGTGTACCAAATGTCAGGCAAATCCATTGAACGGGTCCAAAGTTATTAACGTCCAAACTTTTGACTTTAGTATGTAACTGGCCGCTCAACCCTAACTATAGTGGCGCGATCGCGCCACTATAATCTACATATACATATACATATATACATATATACACACACATATATATCTATATACACACATACATACATACACACACATACATACACACAATCAGGTCAGGAAGCTATACAGGGAACATAAGCTCATGCTTGTCATTCCCTTTAGAAATTGCTGATCCTGTGATGAAACTACAACCGAATGAAGTGCTGGCGCGTCTGGATACTAGCTGTAGGCATCCTTGCTCTGAGATTCAGGGTATGTCATAATTTGCTGCACTTAAAATAAAAATTGTGGAATTTACAAAGGCCACGCTCTAAGTCTTCCTCTAGGATTGCAGCTGCATTCTTATCTGTGTTATGAAGTGCTGAGCCTGCAAAGCCTGTGGCTGCACCTTGGGCCCAGCACCACTGACCGCGTGAGCTGCCTTCTGGACTTCATGCTCCTTTTTTTGTATACTTGATTGAGAAATTGGCAAGTACAAACATGCCTTTCAACAAAGTCTGACCGACAGTGTTATGACAATTAACAGAGGTTGATCATATCAGTCTTATCTGGTGTCTATAAGATAGTTTTACAATTCCTCTAAAGTTTTATATATATTAGTCATTATTTCCTGTTAAACTAAGCCTAGTCTTCAGCTTTTCTCCTAAAAACAAGGCTAACAATAAGTATTGGAGGTGAGAGGGGAAGAAATATGGTTCCCTCCCAAAGTGGTAGACTGCCCTAATATTATGGAGCGATGCTATGATCCCAGGGCTGGGTGGACACCCCAATATGATACCTATAATGTTTCAAGAGATCATTTATGTGTAGCTCGAACTTCATGCTCCTTAAGATGGTCTTGCAGCTTAAATATCCATTCTGATTGACGGTTTGGTTTTCATGCATGCATCCAACCACAACCTTCCTGTGACTTGTGGACAGCACATTGCTGCTGCACCACACTTCCTTTTTCTGCTTTTTTTTTGGGCTGGTTTGTGTGTTTTTTAGAGAGATTTTCTGGTTTTCAGTTGGGATCAGCAGCTACACAAAGTTCTGCCACAGTCTGAATTTCAGGACCTTTCATTTTTTATCACTGAAGTCACTTTCACAAACATAGGATCTTTTTTCTTCACTCATCTGTTAAGCTGCTTATAACTGCCATGAAGTCTTAATCCTCTGCTTATGACATCACATCCTGTTGTCTTGGAAATTATTCAGATGTTCATTTTTGGGATGTTATAACATTTGAATGAGTCCTGCTGCTGGCAACTGTAATTTTATTTGATGGCACCCCCCAGCTCAGTCACCTACCTTTTCATGGACTTACATATACCCACCACATCTCCAGGACCATTGTGTGGTGGGTGGAGCCCCATGTCAGTAGCTTAGGGGCCTGTGGGGAGGGGTGGCAGCATCATCCTCCGTGGACGGGGGCTTTTCTCCTGCAGTTTTCTCCCTATAGGGGCACCATCCATACAATGTCACACATGCACCAACATGCTGGCATCTGGTGACTTCCCTCTCCTTCTGGTGGCCCATACAGCAATCACCACCCGTAGCCTCCACTAGATGGAGATCGAACAGTGAGGCACTCATCCCCCCAATCTGAAGGAGGGCTGGCCCTGGGACCATCAAGCATTTTCCACTGGCCAGACTCCCTGAAGACCCAAGCTTGCTCCTGAACCCGAGCCGCCAACATCGCACGCTGTGGCACTCCGCTGCATCAGCTGGCTGGCAAGTAACGTTTTACAAAAAACTTGGTAATCCCATTACTTACTTACTGATCTTCTTCCTACATTGATAAGCCTTGGTTCTTCTTCTTCAGCTCTTCTACAAGCTCCTACCCCTAACACCACTGGAGAAACCACAGTAGCCTCCAGCTTCCTCAAGCCTTCTCCCTCTGGAAGCTCTGCAGACTTATCCCTCTAGTTTGGGTATGATGGCCAGGTAGGAGCAGACAGAGTTTCTCCTGACAGCTGGGGTGGGCAAAACTGGTGACTGGATGGTCTGCATGCCAATGGGGGTGCAAGATAGTGTGGCAGTGCCATATGCCCTGCCCACTTTCTCCTTGATCCTTCACCTCCCTTCCCCATGCGGGTGAGATCTCTCTTTTGCTTCTATCACCCTGGCACTCTAAGTATCTGGGGTCCTCCTTGTTGACTCAACTGCAGAACGTACTCCCTACCTGCTGTTGGTCATCACTGCCAGTGTTCTACTTCAAGGAGGAAGACCGTGGGAGGATACGGTCATTGTTTGAGGGTGAAATCAGTACAAGAGGGGATCAGACGATGCAGGTTGAGGACACTTGGACCCAAGTGTTGGGCGGCTTTCTTGTTTTACATCCCTCTCACCTTCCTCTCCTGTGGATGTGCATGCAGCATCCTGGGGAGAGTGCACAGTGGTGGGTGGTCACCCATGCCACCGAGCACATAAATACTGTGCCAAACAGGAGCTACACTAAAGAGCAGTGCACAGTGCAACTCTCCCCCTGGAAGAGACTTCCCTGATTGATGCTCCTTTGCGCTTCCTGTCAGCCTACGCATCTGACAACCCCAGCTCCATGTGCCCACATGCCAACCTGATGCTCCATTGCTCACCAGCTTAGAGCCGATATCTTTACATTTCGATCAACGTATTACCTGATACGGCTCGTCTGCATTCACTCGCTCCCAGTTTTGAGGTATGGGGATAGACGGATTATCGCAGATAAAGCTGTAAATGCAGAAATAACAAAATGAACTAGATGTCTCTTTTATTGCTACTGTATTTTTCTCTCCTCATTTTGCTCCATCCCCCACCCCAACAGTCAGAGGACTCAAGTATAACATGAGTAGCACGATGGATTAAAAACTCATTGCAAGACAGGAACAAAGGGTGATAATAAATGGGAATCTATTTATTTACTTAAAAGACACAGTTATCCCTTTTTGTAGCATATTATTTCTAGTTAAAACCCACATTTTATCGTTGCTTACCTTCTCTACACACTCACGGAGGTAGCTGGTTGTTTGATTTTCTTCCTTTCTTAGGACTGAAATGCATGGGAATGCTGCAATTATATCCAACCTTGTTTTGCTTTAAATCCTTGATCTACTCTTACTGCATTTATCCTGGAGCACCCCCCAAACAGTGCAGCCACTCATGAAGCAGTAGCTTCCACACCTCCCACAGCATTATGAGTGGCTAGATTGTGTTAAAGGCATTCCAAAGTCCAGGAAAGATGCAGTAGTAGTTTATTTATTTATTTGAGTTTTGGTGACCGGGGTAAGTCCACTGATATAATACAGTCCCTTTTTGTTGTTAAACTGATTCTAAACCAGTATGTGCTGAATCAATGGTCCCGAACATATCACTGTCACGTTTCATTATAAATGGCTACCATAAGTGTAGGCCAACGTCAGAAGAAGAGAGAACCCCCGAGTTATGGCCCCTCACCAGCATGTCTTGCACTGCTGCTGAGAGGGGCCATGTGAAAGGAAACAAGCAGCACTAAAGGAGGTGCAAACAGCAGTGGAGTGAGAGAGCACGGTAAGCTCAGTGGCTGTATAAATGCAGCCTGTAAAAACACACTACTGAAGACAAACTGTATGAGAGAAATCTAATACTATTGCTAGCTCAGAGTAACCATCCCCGTGCTGTACCCAAAGAGGGTGGTTACAAGCATACACCCAGCCACAGTATCTCATAGTGTAACCAGAATAGAATTGCTGCCTCCTAGACAGTTTGTACGGATATTCTTTACTGCATATTTAATGTACTGTGATGACCCGAAAATGTAATTAAGCAATAGGGCATGACACGTAAACAAACAGCCTGAAAGACATGTTTCCAGTTGTGACCAGGTGGAGGGGAAGGGGAAAGGAAGGTTGCAGGGAAGAAATACATTTACCTACATGGTTCTTAAAACAGCAGAAGTACATTATACAAACAAGAATACAATCACTGCAATGGTTGTATAGACAACAACAGTATGCAGTAAAACTACCCCAATTACAAACAAGATGCAAAGGAATGTGGTAGGTGCAATGTGTGTCATAGCAGTAAAGGCAACGAGTTACATCTCAAATACATACAAGGTGCAAATGATGAGTTCGGTGCAATTTATGTTGTTGCAGTGAGGACATGTGTAATCTACGGGGTATTCTACACGCCCTGCAAACAACAAGCAATGTGCCGACAAGCTGAAGTTACAGAAGAGGCTGCAAGTCGCAACAGCAGAGGTGGGGCTGAATCAATACCCTGAGATTCAGATGAGAAGCCTAGGGGAGCAGGTGACCCAGCAGTCCCAATATGTAGCAAAAGGCCAGAGTCTGTAATGACCTGGAGTTCATGACTGGGCAGTTGGGGTATGAAACCAAGAAGTAAGATGGACTCTGGTTAATCTCTTACAGGAGGGAAAGTAGTTGGCAATGGTGATCTGGGCGTGCAGGCCGTTTCAAACGGAGGGTAGCTTATAGATGATTGTGACTTGTCCTAGGTTTCTCCTACAATGTGGAATCTGGAAATGACAACTGCCCTCAGACCTAAAGAGGTATGAGCCTCAAGTGACCAGTGGAATCCTGCAAGGTTTCTCACTGGGGCCAATGCTGTTCAATATATTTGGAAGCAGTCTGGAGGTGGCCACCAGTAACTGGGCTGCCAAGTTTGCAGAGGACACCATAACAAGAAGGCAGCTGCATTGCAGCAAGAGGATAATGGGTGGAACAACACAAAACAGTGCACTTGAGAATTCAACAGTGTTCCTTAGAGCAAAGTGCTGGGCAGTAGATGGTCCAGCACAGGCTTACTAGTCATGTAATTTATTGCTGTATGTATCCATACCTCTCAACCCCCACCTCAAACTTCAGGAACACATGGCCAAAATCAGGGACACATCTTACCAGAAAAAAAAAAGAGTAATATCACTTAATGGAGCAATATGTGGTTTAGTGGTAAAACATTTTTGACGGAGAATGCCCCTTTTGTGTTATTTCGTGGTTGTAGGAGTAGCCACCCCAGGATGCACTGAGTTTCTGCATCATATGCACAGGTTGATACAGGTATGTGCATTTCTATATCTTTCTGCATCTTGTACACGGGTTGATGTGTGTTTCTGCATCTCATGCATGGGTTGATATATGTGTTTCCACATCTCATGCACAAGTTGATATGTGTGTTTCTGCATCTCATGCATGGGTTGATGTGTGTTTCCACATCTCTTACGCAGGTTTATATGTGTGTTTCTGCATCTCGTGTGTGGGTTTATATGTATGTTTCTGCATCTCGCGCTTGAGTTAATATAGGTATGTCTGCATCTTGTGCACGAGTTGATATGTGTGTTTCTGCATCTCATGCGCGGGCTGATGCATGTGTTTCTGCATCTTGTACATGGACTGATGTGCGTGTTTCTGCATCGCTTGTGCAGGTTATGTGTATGTTTCTGCATCTCGTGCACAAACTGATGTGTGTTTCTGCATCTTGTGCATGGGTTGATATGTACGCTTCTGCATCTCATGCACAAGCTGATATGTGTTTTTCTGCATCTCGTGTGTGGGTTGATGTGTGTGTTTCTGCATCTCGAGCATGGGCTGATAAGTTTGTTTCTGCATCTTGTGTGTTGATATGTTTGTTTCTGAAAGTTAATGAGTGGAACAAACTCCCCAACAAGGATGCGGACGCAAGGACAACAGCAGGGCTCAAAATGAAATGAGACTTGGACGAAAGGATGAGGGGGGGGATGGGAAGGGAAAAGTGGCAGGGATGAATGCAGACTATAGCATCCTTAAGTAGGGACTGCTGGGGGAAGACTAGATGGACTGTTTAGGTTTTTTTCCTGTTTCGCACGTTTCTCTGTTTCCGTTTGTAATGAAATGCAAGGGGGTCTTCACAGGCCGAGGGCGGCTAAAAATGCTCAATTAATTTCAAGGTTAAAAATGCAAGGAGATGCTTCTAGGTTAGAAGAAAATGAAGATAAAATACTACCTAAGCAACACAGAAATTGCTGAAACTCTGCAGTACAAGAACCTGGAGGTACTGCTACAACTTTAAATAGGACAACAGTGGAAAGTGGCAGGTAGCAAAACAAATAAGCCTATTGCATGCATGAATGCAGAGATCAAAAGATATTGTAATGCAACTGCACTGATCACTGGTCAGACCCTATCTTGAGTTTAGTGTCCAGTTCTGGTCCCCATATCTGAGGAACAACACTGACAGGACTTAAAATATGCAGAGGAGAGCAACCCAAGTGGTTAAAGACCTGAAAACATGGATTGTGAGAACGACTGTGTTCAAAAGTCTGAAATGGATAATACAATCAGACGAAATGCACCTGCTCAGGTTATACAGGGATGAGAAGACAAGGGGACCTCCCTCAATGTCACTGACAGGGGGAAGGTTTAAAGGAAATACCAGGAAGACCTTTTTCACAGAATGTGTGGTGGACACTTGTAATTAACTTCCAGTGCAGATGGTATCCAGCAACATTACTTTTACCTTCAACTGCCATGAAGAAAAAGGGGTGAAAGGTTATTCTCATGGAGTAAAGTGGGAAAATAACTAACTTTCATTCTTTCTCTCTCTTTCTTTTTATGCCCCTTCTCTCTAGCTGCCCTCCTATCTCTCAGGACATTCAGGCACCCTCAATCCCTCTGCCTCCCCTAGCCATGGCCAATTACCTCCATGGAGCTTTGGAGGTACCCCCCAGATGGTGTCTAGGTAGGGGATGGAGGTGATGCCATGCGCTGGGGAAGTGGGGACCTGGTGTCCATCATCACAGAGGTGCTGGGGCTGTTTTCCTCCTTGTTTCACCTCATCTGGGGACATTGTATGCTCAGACATCAAGGTGTCCTTATGCCAGCATCAATGACGCCCCCATCCTCCCCTCAGCCCTCCAACCGCACTATTACCTGTGGTCACCTAGGTAGTAGCACGGAGAACGGAACCCCCCCTTCCCCGGAGCCTCCCTCCAGCCAGCCCCCACTCAAGATCCAAGCCTATCCCAAATTGATTTGGTTGGCATCACAATCGGATAGGGCTACCACTGTACTGGACGGGTCGGCCACCCTCTTTCCCTTCTTCTTCTCCTCTCTTTCTTTCTTTCTTGTGTTTTGTCATTTATGGTTAAGTGTCTTTTGGAAGTATTTTGTGTGTTAGAACTGCTCAGATTCGCTGCACAGTTCTTGTTCTCAATGAACATGAAAAAGCACCCTTGTATATGCAAGCAATAATGCACTGGCCTGTCAGTGCTACCACTTATGATGCCTGCAACCCAGGTTTGAGAAAGAGCTTGTGTTGCCAGGGGCCAGCGGGGAGAGGGAGGGACGACTGAGTATCCCACAGAATACTAAGTGCCATCGGGGTAACTACAGGTGGAACGGCATACTGCAGCATGCCAGGCGGAAGGGGCAGATACAGGCTGTGCACCAGCACGATTTAGCATGCAAGTGCATACGCACTTTGGTCACCATCGTCATCGTCCTGAAGGTGGGGAAGGACCAGAATAATGTGGCAAAAACACCTTAACCTGGCAGGATGAAGCTGGTGTCTCGCAGGTCCCGCATCACCAACTCAGCACCCTCCTCCACTGAACCATGGACTTTGAAGGGATCTGGAACACCCCGATTACACTGCTGTGTGAGTTTAACCACTGAGGAAGAGGTAAAGAAAGTAAGCCCAAGGGATGTTGGGTGACAAGGCTGGGTCTGCCAAGGCAGAAGGCGGCCAGATTAGTAAGACAGGAGTATAAATACTCATAAAATGTAAGCACTAACACCCTTTATGATTATAATATAACACATGCACATCTTAGATGGTCTGTGAGGCACAAGGTAAAGCCGAGTGCCTTCAAACACTTGTAAAGTGGGTATATTACATTTTATAATACGGGTTTAAGAAACTGCGATCTGTAATTGGCCAAAAGGTGTCACATCTTAGCACTGCAAACAGAAATAATCAAAGTCTTCAGCAGAACTCTGTGGAAAATGGAAATTACATACTCACCATAATTCTTAATCTTCTTGGACAAGTCTTCACCATTTATTAATAATAATAATTCTATTTATATTGCGCCATTCAATTACCAAGGCGCATTCCAGTAAAATATGGTACAAAACAGGACATACAAACAGTAGTACAAAATACAAAAAGAACGGTTAAAAACGGATACCACAATTAGTCAGAACCACCACAGGCCCTTAAGAAACTGCTAACCATAAATGACAAAACACAAGAGAGAAAGAAAGAAAGAAAGAACGAACACCATACTGCTGGGTTCAAGCTGGAGGAGCTGGGACCCTGCTGGAGCCAGAAATCTTCAGGAGGGCCAGCGTTGAGGTAGGACCTCACATGCGCGGCACCTTGAGGTTAGCTCTCATCGTGTACACTAGCTTGGCGTTCACCCTCCAACCACCTCAGTTTCTTTTTTTTTTTTTTTTTACCAAGGAGGTGCAATATATTTTAACTAAACACCTAACCTAACAAGGGTATAAGATAGCACTTCTGACCTGTATAAGGATCAACTAGAACAATGTTTCCACAGCCCAAACTGAAACAAGGAAGGTGAAGACCAGAACAGATTGAGTGAGCTCGGGGGATGGTGGGTGGGCATATGAATAAATGGTGAAGACTTGTCCGAGAAGATCAAGAATTACAATGAGTATGTAATTTCCGTATCCTCCTGGACTTAAATCTTCACCATTTATTCATACTGCTGGGTTACAGTACCAAGCTAAAACCAAGTCCACTGAGCAGGGCAGTAGGAGACAGAGCTCACCTAAGACAAAAATCCATTAAGGATTGTCCTGCCAAAGGGAGCAAGCTGCCTGGCATGGACATCTAGAGCACAGTAATTAATGAAGTATGCACCGAGCTCCAAGTAGCCGCTTTGCAAATATCAGCAATGGGAACAGAGCGGATCTCTGGTAAAGTGGACGTGCACTTGGCCCTCCCAACTTGACCTGCGCCACACAGTAACAGTGGTGAAGGCATGCCACTATACAAGCAGAAATACACTTAATGAAAACTGGCTGACCAAGCCATGCAGCATTGAAGGACACAAAGAGTTGCTTGGATTTACAGATGTCCTTGGTTCTGTCGATGCAGAACCGAAGGGCTCTTAACATCCAGGGGAGTGAAGGGTGTGTTCCCCTTCATTCTGGAAGTCAGGAAAATAAGTAGGCAGTACCAAAGGTTGGTTGAGGTAGAACTGTGAAACCACTTTTGGTAGGAACTTAGGGTGTGTACGGAGCACCACCTTGTCTTTGTGAAAGACGGTATATGGAGGGTCTGTAACCAAAGCATGAATCTCAGAGACTCTATGAGCAGAAGTGACGGCCGCCAGAAAGGCAGTTTTCCAAGTCAGGAACATGAGATCACATGTAGCTAGAGGCTCAAAGAGTTTACGAGTGAGCATGTCTAGTACAAGGTTAATATCCCAGGGGGCAACCACCTTCTTGACTGGGGGACCTTGTATGTAGAATGCCCTTGAGAAATCTCTTAAATAGACGTAGCCGAGCCAGAATCATGTTCTGGACTTGCTTATGATAGGCAGAGAGTGCACAGAGATGTACCTTTACAGATAAGTATTGAAGTCCCGCGTCTAAAAGGTCTTGCAAGTACTTCCAACACTTTTTCAGGGGCACACTGGAATGGGTCACTGGAGGTCTTAGCACACCATTCTAAGAAACGTTTCCATTTGACGGTGTAAGTTTCCCCTAGTAGACTGCTTATTTGTAACCAGAAGGATCTCTAAGATTCTGTAAGATACATTAAACCTGCCCACATTCCATCTTTTCAGGAGCCATGCATGGAGATGAAGGGAGTGCAGGTTAGGATGAACCAGGGATCCCTACGTCAGAAGGTCCATCCGTAGCAGCATTTGCCTTGGAGGAAACACTGACAACTTGTTGATCAAGGAAAACCAGATCTGTCACAGCCAGTACGGTGCAATTAGAATCATGTTGCTCCCATGCACCTCCAGTCCGAGTAGGACCCACTGAACTAATGGAAGAGGAAGAAATGCGTACAGAAAGCAATTTGTCCACCGCCGCCTGAATGCATCCTGACAGGAAACACCAGGTTCTGAATTTGTGGAGCAGAACTGAGGCAGTTTTGCATTGAGTGAGGACGCAAAAAGATCCAGGTCTGGAGTACCCCACTTGTCGAAGAGCGACTGAACAATGTCTGGTGCTAATGACCACTCATGAGAATCCGCTTCTGCCCTGCTGAGGTGATCCGCAAGATCGTTCTGAGACCGAGGCAGGTAAAATGCTTGAATCTGGGCACTGTGGTCAAGGCACCACTCTCATAGCCTCATGGCCTCTCTGCAGAGAGGATAGGAGTATGCTCCTCCCTGCTTGTTGATGTAGTACAGCACTGCTTTGTTGTCCATCTGAAGAAGGATTACCTTGAGACTGACAACATCTTCCAGAGCTCAGAAAGTGTACAAGGCTGCCCTCATTTCCAGAACATTGATATGGAAGTGCGACTCTGACTGGATCCAATGGCCCTGGCAGTGGGTTCCCCAGTCGAGGGGAGATGCATCTGTAATGATGGTTGTCTAAGATTCCGGTGGAGCAAAGGGGAGACCATGAAGCAGGTTGTTCTCTTGTGTTCACCATGCAAGTGACCGACGCAGGGATGCTGTCACTTTGACTGGGTAAGACAGAGGATGTGTTGTTAGGGACCACTGTGTGCTGAGCATCCATTGAGCGACTGCACGAAATCTGGTGCTAATGTGAAGTCGAGCCAGAGGGAATGTTAACACGGAAGAGGCCATGAGGCCTAACATCCGTTGCATGGAGCAGGCCTGGACAGGGCTGGTTTCCATGGTGAAGCGTACTATCTGAAGGATGTCATTTCTCCTGTCTTCCGGGAGAAAGGCCCTCGCTTTTGTGGTGTCTAAGAGAGCTGCCATGAAGAGGAGCTGCTGTGAGGGTTGAAGCTGCGACTTTTCCAGGTTCAGCAGAACCCCCATGGAAGTCAGGAACGGAGATGCTGTGGCCACTGCTCTCTGTGTATCCTGTCTCGATGGGCTTGCTAAGCGTCAGTCATTCGGATACAGAAAGACTTGAATGCCAAGCTTTCAAAGGTGCCCTACGAGAACTGAAAAGCACTTTGTAAAGACTTGAGGCACCAAGGAGAGGCCAAAGGGCAGGACTCTGAATTGGTAGTGTTGACCCAAGGCCACAAAGTGGAAGAACCTGTAGTGGTTTGGGTGCACTGGAATATGTTGGTAGGCATCTTGCATGTCCAGGGATGCCAGTCAGTCATGTTTTCCAGAAGTGGTAAAAGTGTCTCTAGGGAGACCATCTTGAACTTCTTGCAGTACAAGAACTTGTTCGGCTTTCTGAGATTGAGAATGGAACGCATGCCCCGTCTTTTTCGGAACCAGAAAGTAATGGGAGTAGAAGCCTGTGTTTCGCTCTGCCAGGGGAACTACTTCCACTGCCCTGTTTCTGAGAAGGCCCGTTATCTCTGAGGTGAGACGGTCTGACTGAGTGGCTGAGAGAGTGTGCTGCCACTTGGGAGGAAGGTCGGGGGGTGTCTCTGTTGAGTAGTCCTCCTGAACTATCCTGAGGACCCACTTGTTTATGGTGATAGATTTCTACCAATTGTAGAATTGAGTCAGATGGCCTCCCACTGCTGAGGAAAGGTCCACCTCAGGCAGTTGACGCAGAACTGGGGCCAGATTCTCAGGGCACTGGGCACGTTCAAGCCCTGTGCCTTTTGCTGCATTTTCTTTTGCGGCTGAGGCGACTGGCGTTTGTTCGGGGCTCCTCTGCCACTTTCTCAAAAGGGCTGCCTGTTACAAAAGAAATGACAGTGTCTGCCTCTCTGAGAGGCTGGAGGAGCCAGTCTGGCTGTCTTGATGGCAGTCCTAGTTTTCTGACAGGCCTACAGTGCTTGTTCCATCTGCTGGCCAAACAGATAGGTATCGTTAAAGGGGACACTCATAACCTGCTGTTGGGCATCTGAGGAAAAACTGGATGTCCGGAGCTAGGAATATCTTCTCAAACAGATTCCAGCAGCGGCCGCTCTGGAAATGGTATTGCATGCATCCACAGCCACTTTCAGCTGATGGCTATTGGATTCTATTCCATGAGTAATGGTTTGAAGAATTTTAAGCTTGGAGTCAGACTGGCAGATTCTCTGCAAGAGACTTAAGCGAAGTCCAGAGGACATACTCATACTGGAAGAAGTGTCCTTGATAGCTGGCTATACGAATGTCCAGTGTTACAGCTGCGAAGGCCCTCTTTCCCCATAGGGTCTATCTTGTGAGATTTCTTGTTGATAGGGCGTGCTGTTACTTCCTGTGGTAAGACAGCTTTGTCATTCTCTGCAAGAATAACCAGCGCATCCACAACTGGATGCTAAGCTAGAATAGGTCTCTCTTTAGGATGGACATACTTCCGATGTGTGAACTTACAAACAGAAGGAACAGAGGCCAGCCTAGCCCACGCAGCCTTGGACAGTGTCTCAAAGGCTGAGGGAACAGGAAGCATAAGGTTCACCAGGATATTGGGAGCATGAAGCCATTCAAGACACATGAGCTTTCCTGGGTCTAAAGAAGTGGTCCGTAGAGCCATGGTTGCCTGCATATTCCTTAATAGAGACTGAAAGGAAAGGTCCTCTTGAGGGACAGAAGTCAGAACTGACAGCCTATTGTCCAGACTGTAGAAAGAGTCTTCATCCCCCTCTCCAGAAATGATGAGGCTGGGGTCAGATTCATCCTGTTCCTTATCCCCTTCAGAGGGGGAGAGTGGAAGAGGTGTGTAACCCAAAAGGCTGAGGCCAGACCAAGGAACAGGAACAACAGGGGACACTGGAACCGGCGCCAGAGCTGGCACGGGCCCCTGCCCCAGGGAAGCCAGTGCTGGAGATGGCACCGACCGAGAAGGAGTTGGCACCAAGGACGGCACCACCCTAGCAGCCAACCCAGGTCTAGAAGAAGAAGAAGAAGAAGAAGAAGGGGCAGTGGATGGTACCTGTGCCAGTTCCTGCGAGGAAACAGAATGAGGGGATAGGCATGTGGAACTGGTGTCGGCAGCACGGTCAACGGCAGTGGAAGGGATTTTGTTGCTGGAGCCAAATGCTCTGCCTGGCCCAGTGGCCCCAACCGCAGGTCTGAAGCACCTAGGCCCAAAGGCCTTGGCACCAGATCCACAGAAAGGGGCAAATGGGCCAGACGCTGTACCCACTGCTCTATAAGAGCAGCCTAGTACTGGAACTGCCCACCAGGAGCCCCACAAGAGGACAGAGAAAGGCTCCAGTGTCGAGATTCCGAGCGACCATGGGCGGAGGCCGTCGGGGACCCAGACGGAGCCTGTGTAGACCTCTCACCCATGGACACCGAGAACCTCTTTGCCAACATATCAGAAGGCGACCTTGAGCGGTACATTTTCTTTCCCTTTTGACGGGAGGAGGAAGGACTCTGGGCAGCGCAGTGCCGGGACCCCGACCTGGCATGGGAACGGGTCTGCTTCTTTTGTATTTTCAGGCGGACTGCCACTCCCCTCCCAAACACCGGACTGCCAATGGTCAAACCCCCCCCCAGAGCAGCATTCTAGAGGAGACTCCCTAACATCACTGTCCATGGCCAGCTCCTTCAGTCAGTAGGGCTGTATAAGAAAAATAATAAAACTTTTTTTGTTACTACAGAAAATAATAAATAAACTACAACTGAATGATAACTAAATGCTGTTGTCATACAGACGTGAAGATCTGACTCCCAGCAGGCGAGTAATGTCATCACTGATGCACACTCCAAGGTGGGGAAAAAAATGGAGGTGGTTGGAGACCAACACCGAGATAACCTACATGTCACGAGCCAGCCTTGCGGTGCTGCGCATGCACGGTCCTACCTTGACACCGGCCCTCCTGAAGATTTTGGACTCCCATGGGGTCCCCAGTACCTCTGGCTTGAACCCAGCAATATGTCTGAATAAATGGTGAAAACCTAAGTCCAGGAAGATCGATGCATTTACAGTCTAAAATGTAAACTCACTTTTTTAATTTATTGTATATGCTTGTACTGCCCGTTCCTAACCCCCACCCCGCCACTCAGCTCCCTGGGACTTACCTTCTGCCACAGCACTGCGACATGCACCCAGTCACGGTCGCGGAGCCTGCAAGGGGTCAGTACTCACCTTGCCACTGGGAGTGATTTTCCACATTTTCATCCTCTTTACCCCAGAGCCTCAGCCATTCACAGATACGCATGAGCGTGGAGGCGAGCATGCGCACTGGCACCGGAGACTGCCCCGATCTGCCCATCCAGCCTAGCGTCTAGCCCCCTTCATGAAGATGCTACCATCGAGCCTCCACTCAGTGGCAGCCAAGAGCTGGAGAAGCCTACCACCCCTATCCGTGAGAGGAGAGCTATCTGGCGGCCGCTACATCCACTCCCAGTCCTCCACCCCACCAAGCCGACCCCCAGCATCCCGTGCTTGTTACATACATACCAACATATGAACAAGCCAGCAGAAGGAGGCCATTTGGTCCATCAAGTCTGCTCGTATTGCAGGTTTCACAGCTTGAGCTAATGTCCCTGCCTTCCCTCCCCACTCCTCCCATCCTCCCTACCCATGATTCTTATATTCCCCTATGCCTATCCCGGCCTCTCTTAAAGCTGCTCACTGTCTTTAGCGGGATGACCTCTTCCAGCAGCGCATTCCAAGTGTCTACCACCCTCTCTGTGAAGAAGTGCTTCCTGACATCCCTCCTAAACCTCCCACCCTCCAGTTTAAGACTGTGCTCCCTCGTGTTATGGCTGCCACTCAGCTTAAAGAGACCCTCCTTATCAACCTATTTATCCCTTTCAAGTACTTGAATGTCCCAATCATGTCCCCCCTCTCTCTCCTGTCTTCCAGGGAGCACATGTTCAGTGACCTCAACCTCTCCTCATATGCCTTGCCCTGCTGACCGGCTATCATCTTTGTAGCCCTCCTCTGTACCTTCTCCAGCAGGTTAATGTCCTTTTTGAGGTGTGGGCACCAGTACTGAACTCCGTACTCTAGATGCGGCCTTACCAGTGACCTGTACAAGGTCAGTATAACCTCCTCTCTCCTACTACTGATCCCCCTAGCTATGCATCCCAGCATCTTGTTTGCCTTTGCTGTTGCTTTCTTGCACTGCGTGGAGTGCTTCAGGTCACTAGTGATCATCACTCTCAGGTCCTTCTCCTCCTCTGATGCAGCTACTCGGACTCCACCCAGGTAATACTCTGTCCTGGGATTCTTGGCTCCAATATGCATAACTTTGCATTTCTTGGCATTAAAGCCAAGCTGCCAGATCCTGGACCACCTCCCTAGCTTTTCCAGATCTTCCTGTAGGTCATGTATCCCTTCAGCTGTGTCTACTCTCCAACAGAGCTTGGTGTCATCTACGAATAGGCACATTTTGCCTTTAATGCCATCCCCAATGTCATTGATTAAGACACTGAATAACACTGGCCCCAGCACGGAGTCCTGTGGGACCTCACTGGTTACATCTCTGGTGCCAGATAAATCTCCCCCCATCACCACCCTCTGGGTTCTGTCCATCAGCCAGTTTTCCATCCATCTGGACATCTTCTCCCGAACTCCAAGATCCACCAACTTCCTGGTCAACCTTTTGTGGGGCACAGAGTCAAAGGCCTTCCTGAAGTCAAAATAGCGGATGTCTACTGCTTGGCCCCTGTCTACTGTCTTAGTGACACAGTCAAAGAAGTCAATCAGATTTGTTTGACATGATCTCCGCCCCCCCCCCCCCATGAACCCATGCTGACTCATCTTGGAGACCATGCTCCTCTAGATATGCCACCAACCTTTCCTTTAGTATGGTCTCCATGAGCTTTCCCACAATGGAGGTCAGACTGACTGGTCTGTAATTCCCTGGGATCATCCTTGGGACCACTTTTGTGGAGGGGCACTACATGTGCTGTTCTCCAGTCCTGTGGTACCACGCCTGACTCTAGTGAACTATTAAATAGGTATGCTAGTGGCCCTGCCAGCTCCTCAACCAGTTCCTTTAGTACCCTTTAGCACCGGCGTGGCAAGATGCAAGGCGTCCAGTGTCGGCCCTCTGCACCACTGGGCCTGCTCGTAAACTCACTTTTTAAACAATTTTATGAAATGCTCTGCTTTTTCTTAGACTGCCATAAGGCCATTTTTTCAACATGATAAGCCCTTGCAGAAAGGGCACTGTGTGGGAACTGATGCAGCCCTGGATGGTCAAAGGCTCATAATGCATTTGGGATGTGTATCGATCTCCAAGTGCCCATCCTGGTGTGTCTTACTGCTTACACCATCCCACACTATTGAATGTGTTACCATGATGGGCAAACAGAAAGATGCAACATCAATGCCATTTCCTAATAACGCATTCTGAAATGGTTAAAAAGAATGCTGGCTCCTGACTGGCCAAGAAGTACTTTCAGCCAGGTCCTTATCCCAGCACAACAGTCCAACTGAAAGTAGATCAACAAAAATTTGTTAAAAAAATGCACCCAACTCACTAACAAGGATCCATTTCATTGGCTGCATTACGTTGAGCCAACAGCCCTACCTGGGTGGTGGAAGCACTCTGCTGTGTCTCATGCTTCAACCCACTTAAGGCTGTGCATTATCCCATCATAACATACCAGTCACGCCTTATTGCTTAAATAATGCACGATAGGGTGGGCAATTGTAATGTAATCAATGTATGACAGACAGGTTATTCACCTTCTGCCTTCGTCCACTCGAGAAATGCCCATGCTACATTATGGCCATACCCTTTAATTTGTTATCACAGCAAGAAAATGAATACAGAGAAAAAAGATAGGGTCAACCCAGTGGTTTGAGGTACTGGACGCCACACTGCCTGTCACACCAGCATCCAGGTTTCAAGAGTGGACTCAAATCACCAGGGGTTGGCTGGAGGAGAGAGGACTGAGTATCCGACTAACTGCTCTCCTCTCCCAGGGAGGAGGGGAGACATCATGCCACTCTAACACTGCCATTATGAGAAAGCCTGTGGCAAGGCAGTGGGAGTGACTCTGTGGGGGATGGGTAGCGGGAGGCGTGTAGTACGTGCGTGTGCCTCCATGCAAAGATACATCTGCGTCATTGTGCAATACCTGGTTAGGGAAGAAAAGTGGAAAAGAGGGGCAGGTTACATGAAGCTTCACCCACCCCACACGTGCCACTGCCTAGGACTCCAGCTTTTTGGATGTGGTCCCTGTGAGGGGTGGGGAGGACGGCATTCCCTCTCTTGGCCCTGCCACAGGGTGTAATCTGTGAAGTAACGTGCCGGTAAGTCCTGTGGAAGGTGATCGTGGTCGGGGGCGGCGGGGGTGGAGCCGGCAGGCAGAACAAGCAGCCATAAAAACACAAAAAAAGAAAAAATATATATAATTTGTTAAATGCTGAACTCCTTCACACCTACACTGCCCCCTTCTGCTTTGGCAGCCTCCCAGCTCCACACACAGATTTTCTGACACCCCTAATCCCCACAGCCTACTCCCATGGCAGGGCCTACCAGGCAAGAGGAGCAGACTGCTGTCAGACAAAATACTATGTGGTGGAATCCCAGGAAAAAATTAAGCAAACAGCACTGCAGAAACTGATCAGCCTGCAGTGTACAGGCCTCCACTATTCCCCAATTTCCAGGTGCACAAACTGCAGTATAAAGTGCTGACAGCAAGTGTGCCTATGTAGAGAAGGACGTTTATAACCACTTCAAAACAATCCAAAGTGCAATTTGAATTTAAATTAAAGAGCACCAACTGTGCTCATATTAAAACATTCCACAATTCAATCTCTGATGTCTTACCTTGAAAGGACTTATACAGTCCAGTGTTCTGAATTTCTGACCCAAGAGTTTATTCAGGGGACGGGATCGTAAATCTTCGAATGGAGAGCTGGCTGTCAAGATTCCTTCCCCTTTCTGTCATACTGTTTTTAAGCTCTGCCTCAGAGCCACTTCTGCGCTCAAACGTTTTGTGATGTATGTTTGTAGAGCGTTGGTCAGGGGAAGACATGCTCTACTGATCAATTGGGAGTATGTTTTCAATGCCATTTTAATATATTTTAGAGGTCCGGGGTAAAATAAAAGCTACTGCTTATCTAACAAGGCTCACTGTTTGTAACTAAGGCTCTTGTTGAGTGGTCATGACTCTGCTAGACCTGTGGACCTCTAAAATATAACAAAAATATTTCCTAGCTGTCTACAAGTTGACTCTATAGTACACACACCATACTAATAACTCGATGTTGCAAAACATCAAGAGCACAAGGTGGCACAAGGCACAGCTTTGAAAACCATGTACAAGTAAGGGAACGATCCAACAATTTACAATCTCTCTCCGAATAGAACAGCTGTCCAAGTCCCATTCAAGAAAGAGCTACCAGCTGAAGGACTTGTAAAGCACCAAAATCTGTGCCTTAAAGGAAAGGTACTGTATGCAAAATTATAAAAAAAAAAAAAAAAAGTTCTCTCTTTTGTGATTGTTTCTGGTATTCTGTTCTTAAATGTCTGTGGCAGGTTTTTTAGTTTTCCCTTAAAGTTTTATGGCCTCTGGCGGGTAGCTATGCAGGCTTCTTTTATTGCCTTTGATCTGCTGGAATTTTCCCTGAATGCTTCTGGGAATTATGTCAATTAGTCCTAGGACTCAAACTAAAAGTCCAAGATCCTAGATACAATCAAGTCTCAACTGCCAAATGCAACTGCTTGTGAAAGTTAACAGCTTTGAAAAAGTGTCTGCACTTGCTCCCCAGCCGAAGTCAAATTTCTCAAAGCAGCTGGTGTTGTTATTCTTGATGTGTGACAATGTTCTTCATAAAGTGCTGTCACAGAGTGACAATAGAGCCTATACACTTTTGAAGATCTTAGACTGGACATGATTCAGAGGCATTCTGGGAAAATTCCAACAGATCAAAGGCAATAAAAGAGGCACGCATGTCTACCCCCAGGGCCCAAAAAACTGACACAAAACAGAAAAAAAACAAAAAGAAATCACCACAGACACAGGAAACAGAATGCCAGACACAATCAGAGCAACAAACACCAGTGGACGTGTTTTTATAATTTTTGCATGTTGTTGTCCTTTATCTCACATATGCCCCAGCGCTTCAACTCTCATGAGTCTTCATCAGAAGGCTCACAGAGGCTAAGACACTCACTAAATAGTATATTTAAACACACAGTATCCCTTTATATGGTTGCTGCCAATGATTATGTATGTAGTTGCTGTAGGCTCTTACGATCGAAACATCTACACCTCTGTTGAAATTATATAGAAAACACAAAAAAATCTATTTGAACTTACAAATCCAATACAGTGCTGCACAAGAAACATACATTGCTCCAACTGAAGTGTTACCTCTCCCACACAGAAACTCCTTGGCAAGAGGCCAGTCACTGGGGTGAGGCCCAAGTACACCCTAGTGTCAACCTGCAGAGCACTGGGTTTCTCTCTCTCTTCTTCCATTCCTTCCCGGGACCCGCAGGATGCTGGGGCACTTGGGGCACCAGGTGTGCGTACGCTGAACGTGCCGATGTGGAGCCTGAACAGCGCCGACGCTGCATTGCCACCTGCGGTCACCCAGGTGGCAGTGACTCTCCCTTCCTGAGTGCTGCAGAGGAGGAAGTGACCCTCCCTTCCCAAAGGAGGAGAGCATCCTCCAGGACTTTCACTCCTCCTTCCCGCGACTGGTCCTTATGATCCAAGCGTTCCCGAACCCAGATCAGCAGCCCTGCCACTGCGACCATGGGCCGCTTATAAAAAATATCTGTAAACATAAAAGTGAAAAAATTTATTTAGAAGACCGAGGTGCTGACGTTTGTCTTTTAGATTGCTTTCCGATTTTGGGCACACCATGACTCAAACCCATCAGACCACCACACACGGCTGGTTCCTCTTCCTCTGAGCTGAGAACAGAAAAGGCACACACTGATGAGTCCTGAGGAGGACAAAAACACATCTGTCTGTTGTGTTCTCAGCCACTGTAGATTGTGTAAGAGGCCATTCTGCACTGTACGCTCATGCTTAAAGTAGAACCAGTCAAACTTCTTTCATGGTATTTTGCAGTTGTAGTGCTTTGTTTATGGGGTGTGATTATGTATTTCTTTGAAACCTGGCTTTACTGCCAACACCCTTCCCAGGTAATCATTGCCTCAGTGCTTTTGTGCCGAGGTTGTCAAGTTTTTTTTGTGCCGAGGTTGTCTTTTAGATTTGTATTTTCTTATTTTTCAATTTTTGGCCAGGAAAGACGCACTAAGCCTAGTCTTGTTTCCAGGTGCATCCTGATAGTACAGGAAAGTTAAGTGACTTGCTCATGGTCACAAAGTATAAGAGGCCGCTGTGGGAGTCAAACCCAATTCTCCAGGTTTGCAGCTCTGTGCTCTTAACCACTATGCTATTCTGCGCTATATTCCTATTTTGGACTCCCCATGACACAAACCCATAAGACCATCACAAGGCTGGCCCCTATTTCGCCTGGGATGGGATGCAGAAGAAGCACACGGATGAATTCAGACTGGGATGAAATACATTCTCAGCTTTTGCAGATTCTGTGACAGCTCATTTGGCACCACACACTCTTGCTTAAAATAGAACTAGTCAATTCTTCCAGAATGATTAGCATGTTCTTCTCACAATGCTTTGCATTATTGGGGTATATGCAATTTTGTTTATCTATTAAAATTAATTTAGCATCCTTTCACTACACAAAAACATTCCCACTCATTCCTTCCTGCATCCACTCTGACCCTTCCCCCCTCCAACAGCAGCTTTCAGCAACAGTGGGATTTCTTATGTCCCCTCTTTTGACAGAAGAGTGACTGCCATCTAGTGGATAAGGACCGAATTATCAAAAACAAACAAAAAAAAAAAAAAAAAGGAAGGCAGGCAGGCAAGAAAGAAAGAAAGAAAGAAAGAAAGAAAGGAAGGAAGGAAGGAAAGAAAACAAACATACATAAAAAATTAGGCAGCGAGCACGGGGGCCTTCAACTCTCTGGGAGGCTTGAACTAAACAAACAAACAAACAAAAAAAAAAAAAAAAAACTTTCAGAACGGGCTTCCCGGGAGCTGAATCAAAAAATTAAATCTCGCCACTATTATTGGGCATCCTGGGGAGTAGGGAACCAATAATACAACAACAAAAAAATATGGAGAACAGACATCTGGGTGTTATCCTCACATAAAAATAAATACAGTTATCCCACTGCAGCCCACTATATCCTCTGCATATAATACAATATTGTATTTATTTTGAAATGTGGTCCAGAAAATGCACACTCAGCTCAGGTTCTTTTCCAGGTGCAGGGGGTGGGGATGAATATAAATGCATAATATAGTAAATGCAAAACAGACATGTACTCTAGAACTGATACACAAAGCTACACCAACAGATACTGTACTACTGCAGCTGAACAAGGGACAGGGCTGGAATATATACACTACAACTTAAAAAACAGTAGTATGTGTCTGTATGTAAAAAAAATTTCACCTCACAATTTTTCACAAAAATGTATTTCTGACACAGCTACCTACAACCATCCTCAATGTATTTTTACTTTTCTCAGATATTTTAAAACAATTTTATGGCTAATTTTGTAATTAATCACTAAAGTCAGTAAGGATGGTCACCACTCACAATTATTAAAAATCTCTCCCGCTGAGGTTACCTATTGAATGTAGATATTAGATCCATACTGTGGCTACATTACGATGGCGTTAGTACACATTGTTGATGGTAAACAGCACTATTGCAATTTATTTATTTCATGGTGGGAATGATAAGTGGAAACTTTAAAAACTTCAAAATCTCATATCCTAGTCTAGGAATGAAAAACCAAAAAGAAAATAGGATATAATTATGCTTTCTCCAGAAAAACATATATCCTGAAAAAAAAAAAAAAAAAAACGGTAACTAACAAATACTGCTGCTTTACAGAGCAGCTATTCAGTTGCTCCCCATTAAGCATGATGAACCCTTACCTGCCCCAAAGTCGTATGCTGCATTTCTTTTTCTAGTAGGCCCTATTTTGTAAGGGAAGGGATCATAGTTTGGCTGCATGGAGCCATGCTGCACTGATCCCTTCCACTTCCTGGTACCTTCTGAAAGTGTGATCCACTCGATCTGCCCCATGCTAGGACGTTTCGTGAGGTCAGTGTACGGAGAGCATGGGGGCCTACTCCATTGACATGAAAGGGGCAGTTTTTAAAGTTAAGTTTTTCACAGTTTAGATGGCCACTTTGGAACATGCCAAGGACCTTGTTAGTTAAGCGGTGGCCTTCATTTGTTCCAAGTGGCCATCTAAACTACGAAAAAATAATCTTTAAAAATTACCCCATTCATGTTTACGGAGCACGTCCCCATGCTCTCCATATAATGATCTCATAAAATGTGCTAGCACGGGGGAGGATCACACTTTCAGGAGGTTCCAAGAAGTGGAAGGGCTCAGCATGGCTCAGCTCTATGAAGCCAAAATACGATCCCTTCCCTTATAAAATAGGGGCTACTAGAAAAAGAAATATTAGCAACATACGACTTTTTGTGGTATTAAGGGTTAAATCATGCTTCTTGGGGAAAATTTGGAAAAGAGGTGTTTAGTTGCTCTTTAAAACAAAGCATGAGTGCAAAGCAAAACAGACTCTGTAGCTCTGGAAATGTAGGTTTGGATTAAAGCAGGTACATGGGTAAGGTTGGCCTAGGGGCGGGGGGCAGAAGAGACTGATTTGTGTGGTATGCTGCGAGCTGAGAATTTCCAGAGGAGTGTGTACAGTAAGCAGGAAGGAGGTTATTCCAGGCGGGAGGAAAAGGCCACTTGCTCAGCAGACATTTTGCAATGATGGGCTAACTGGAAACGGAAATCAGAGGATCGGGAGGAGGGGGGAAAAGAGGGTGAGAGAAGAACAAGCAAGAGAGGGAACTGCTGCTGAAAAATTAAAACTGCAGTAAGATAGATGAAAAAAAAAAAAAAAAAAAGAGGCCCTGCAGAGCAGAGACCTGTCTTCTAGCGAGGACAGAGGACAGACTGTAAAGACTGAGGAAGTCTGCGAAAGGGCCTTTTCTAAGACTTCTCTCAGACTGTACAATCTGTCTCAGCTAGCAGGAGAGGACAGCCCATGCCAACTGCCTGCCTGCAGGAGCCGACACATAAACCAGAATTTTGACAGGGAAGGCTGCACAGTGGAACATTTTGCCTGTGAAGAGTGGACTAGAGGGGGCAATATGCAACATGTAAGGGCCACTATGGAAATATCACACTAAAGGGCTGGTAGCACCAAACATAGGAGGCAGTGTTATAAAGTTTTAATAGCAATCAGGTGCTACATTTTATTCCTGATGTCTTTTTCTTCCATTTTCTCATTAGAAAGTTTTCTACCCGATAGTATTAAGTGTGATGTGTGGAGGAGTACTTCACCTGGAGACTGACATATCTAGTTTTATAAAATGGGCATGTAAAATAATTGGTAAAAATAATAAAAAAAAAATAAATAAAAAAGAAGCATCATGATTGGCCAGAAAGGACGTGTCAAATAGGTATTGCACATAGGGAAAAAAAAAAGAGCAGGCAAATAAATCAATGCACCCAAATGGAATGTTAAGATGTGTCAGTGGAACGTTAATTTTTCAAAGGCCGCCATTGTTTTTAGTCTCGGGAAGCGAGGGACTGAATGTCATGCTGACAATCCTGCTCCAAACCTCATCTCCGGCTAGAAGTCAAAATCGGAGGCGCAACATGCCGGTTGTATCACCATAAACATTCTTTTAGATTCGGCCCGAGATTGAAGCTTGCTGCCGCTGAAAACTGAAATAGACCAGGAGTGGGTGCTGTCTCATTGTAAACTACGCTTCCGTCCCAGTACATTTAACTAAAACAAAAAAACAAAAAAAAAAAAAATCTGCTCCTTTTTCTTTTTTTTTTTTTTTTTAAATTGCAAAAAGTGGCACAACCTGTCAGGGAGAACCTGTTACTTCCTCTCTAACCACACTTGTTCTCTCGATCGGGATGTAGGGTTTGGGGGGGGGGGGCAACAACAGTACAAATGTTAATGTGTCCGGATACAATGATGTCATCACCTAGTAGGCGGAAGGACTATTTTATCTCAAATTAACACAATGACTTCAGTTTTTTTTCCAGTTCAGTAATATTTTTTAAGGTGACAAATAAAAATAAATAAATAAATAAAAAGAGAACCATTTTATAAGCGCAATAAAACACTCCAGGGTAGGTGTGTTGAACAGATATTAACGCACTTCCAGGGGCCGAAGGCACTCGGCAGGGCCTCGTGCCTTACTACACCCCTGGGCATGTGGTAATATCTGTTCAACACACACCCTGTCATGTCTTACTGCTTACCTATTCCTCCTCAAACCTCATCAGCACCGTCACCTCACTCATCTCAACATCACAAGTAACCAATCTGGCAGCAAGTGGACTGGCTGTTCTTGGTCAGTTGTGATGTCACAGTCAGTGAGGTCATTTGGCTGATGTATGAGGAGGGATAGAATTAGACACTTCAGCCTCCAGGTAGAGTACTGTTCGACAGGTCACACCAAGTATTGTCAGGGAGAAAATCTTCTAATTGACAAAAGGGAAAACAATCTTCCAGTCGTCAAAAGGGAAAAGACAAAAATACTTTCGATATTGTATAAGTAACTGCTGACTACTTTTGAACGTTAATATTCATTTTAGGTAGTACACAAGTTCATTAATTTGAGGAGGAGAAAAAATGTGTATAAGCATTTTGAAAGCAACATGTGAAGCAACTGAGGGATGACTTTTGAGGGAACTCAAGATGTGTAGAAAATACATATATTTTTTTTTACTCTTTGGTAACCAGGTAAGGTCAACTGCTGTACACAAACAATTTTGCACAGCAGTCAAAAATGGTGTCTTGTATCCTGCTATGTTATACCAGGTAAAATCTTCCCCGATTCTGAATAAATGTATTTTTAAAGACATTCTCTCTTTACATACCTAAAAGCTGTGTTAGAAAAAGGGGCACGTTTGACAGGGCGTTGCTTCCCAGTGGTTACATTGGTTTGCTTCATTTCTATTTTGGAAACAAAAGAAAGACAATATTATATTTTTACTCCAGCTTTTTTTTTTTTTTTGTTTTTGTTGGCAATGCTCCTGTCCTCTGTCCATCAGATGACCCTCCTCCCCAGCCCATCAACCACTAGTCGCAGGTTTTGTGCTCTATGGCTTACCTCCTGTGAGGGGCGTCGCTACCATACTAAGACCAATGCAAATGCATTCAATAAGGCCTTCACAGACTTTAGTAGTGTGCTCCCAATTCCTAAAACCAACAAGCGGGATGTTTATAATAAGCGGATACTTCTCCTCAAACCCTACCCCACCTTTTTGATACTCTATTTTCTCTCCGTGGTCCGAGCCCCAGCCCCGTCCCCGCTCTGCTGCCCTCTCTTCAGCGACCCCACAGCTTGCCCCTCATGGCGGGGCGGCGGGGATCCCTCAACCCGCCTCACATACGAATCCGGAGCTGGAGAGGGGTTACTGCCCATCATGGAGGCGGTGCCTGCGAGGCTCGGCAGTCATGTAGGCACACCTGGACCAGGCTTTTTCCTCCTGTTTTTCCCTGAGCTAAGGCTTGCAATGACGCCACAAGGACGGAGCGCACACACATCCGCACGTGTTCCTCCAGGTGTCTGCCTTAGCTCTGCCCCCTTGTTGCATCGGTGCACCAACCCCCAGCCACCGCTAGGGGCCAGGCATGCATCGATTACAGAGTCCCCCCCCCCCAGAGGAGTGCAGTCCAGCGGACGTTCAATCCTTCTCCTCCTGCCAACCCGGCAGTCCATGCCGTTCGAACACGGGTCGCTGGTGTGGTGCGATGTAAGGCGTCTAGCGCCTCAGCGCCACCGGGCCTGCTCCCCCACCTTTCTACCTCAGGATTATTTCTAAATCAGAGACAAAAAAATACCTTCTAAAAATTCTGGGTAAGAACAGACATAGTGGCGATGGTCTCGACCTAAAGTTAATTTCACTAACCCTTGATGTACTCCTGGCTCCACTCATAAGAATCCTAAACCTTTCCCTCATTACCATAAAATTCCCCAAACTCTGGAAAGCCGTCATTGTCACCCCAGTTTTCAAAAGCGGGGAAAGGATAATTCACACAAACTACCACCCAATCTCCATACTAACCCCAATCTCAAAAGCCCTGGAAAGGATTTTCTACGATCAGATTGTCAAGCATCTAGACAAATACAATCTTCAATGCCAGCAGCAACACGGCTTCAGAAAACAACACAGCACAACAGCAGCACTGGTTGAGTTTACAGGATTTATCCATGATGCACTTGACTGGGGGCACTTGGTTGGGGCTACCTTCATAGACCTCACCAAGGCCTTCGATATAGTCAACCACGAACTCCTGCTTACTCAACTAAGTGACTTGGGCACATCCTCGAACCCTCTTGGCTGGTTTTGGAGCTACCTTTCTGGTAGGATTCAACAAGTAAAAATTGGTAGCACCCTCTCAGTTTATGAGTTAGCACTGGAGTTCCCCAAGGATCCATTTTAGGCCCTCTATTGTTCAGTCTTTTTTTACATTACCTTCCACTTGCATGTCAAGACAGGATTCTCCTTTATGCGGACGATGACGTCCTTTACACTAGCCACCCTGACCCCACTTCTCTTGAACAGCGGATGCAGCTCAACTTCAAAAACGCTGAAGACTGGTTCATTAATGCATGGTTACTGTTAAACTATAACAAAACTAAAGCCATGTTGTTTGCCTCCACACACAGTAGCTATAAGTCCTCCAAACCGATTATACGCAACAGACAAAACAAAGCTCTTGAAATGGTACAAAGCTTTAAATACTCTGGGGTTAGCTTGGATGGCTCCCCCTCCTACTCACTGACCAGACTGCTAGTTCAGCTAACAGGAGAATCAGACAACTCTACCGGCATAGACACTGCCTTACAGATGAAGCCCTTAAACTTGCCATAAATAGTTCAGTCTTCTCTATAACAGACTACGGCCTAGTCATCTATAGTGCTGCCCCGACACTACTGCTTAAAAGGGTGCCCTAACACTGAACAAAGCCTGCAGACTAGTCCTGGGCGCCCCACGCCTCTCCCATACCCGTTACCTATACTCACTATCAGATTGGTTAGAGCCGGATAAAGGAATCGGATATCAATCGTGTCTTCGAGCAAAAAAGGCAACCTTTGGCCTTGTGCCAGCCAAGGTCTAGTCCATGCTGACCCCAGCTACAGCAGCCAGATCAACCAGGGGGTCAACCAACAATCTCTTTAAAGTCCTCTTCCGCCATACTTCACAAGGACAACGATCCTTTGGTTTCCAGGTGCCGACCTGGCTCAACTCCCTCCCAAACGATATACACACACAGAAACCAAATTTAGTCATTTTTAAATCAAAACTCTGTGCACATCTCACAATCCAAAAGAAGTGCACTTGTTTCAATTAACCCACTTCCTAGCCTATGGAAGTCCTGACAATCTTAATATTTCCTTTTCTCTGCTATTGCTACCTATTCACCCTTTCTCCTACCTTCACCCAACCTACAAAATTACCTATATACTCCCTACTTCACCCTCCTGTTTGCTCTGCTCCAGTCTTAACATCCCACCCCTACCTCCTCCTTCCCTCACGGCACTCAAAATCTTCCTACCTCCTCTTCTCCCACTCCCTCCTAGCCACCAACTTGATAATGGTTACTGGCTTGACTAGTTACCTGCACTGTATTCGTTTGCTCTTCCCTTCTCATTGTAAATATTAAAACCTTGTGGAAAGTATTCCTTCTCTTTCTCTTAACAATACATTGCAATTGTCATTTTCTACTGTAACCTTACTTATGGAGAATGCAATCGTATTTGTACATGTTCATCACCACTGAACGTCTTGTAATTATATGTTTGTCATTGCCGGTTTCTGTTACTGGATGTGGAACCTCTGTAAATGAGCTTTTAGCACAAAGGTTGTAACCCGAGACCGTAATAAATAAAAAAATAAATATATTGTGGCACAGTTGAGAGATATAGACAGAGGATTTCTAAGTGATAAAATGAGGGACATTCCTCCTAATGTGGAATGGTTAATAGGTATGGGCAGAGGGGTTCTGAGGGGCAGAATGAGGAACATTCCTCTTAATGTGAGATAGTTGAGGAAGTATGCACCCATTCATTCAGAGAGATAAAATGAGTGATGTTTCCCCCAGCCAGTCAGCCACTAGTCCCCAGCTTTGTTCTCTGAGAGATATGGACAGAGGGGTTCTGAAGGATAGAATGAAGGACATCCCTTCTAATGTGGGGCACTTGAGAGGTATGGACAGAAGGGTTCTCAGCAGTAAAATGAGGGCCATTCCTCCAAATGTGGAACAGTTGAGAGGTATGGACAGAGGAGTTCTAAGGGGTAAAAATGAAAGACATCCCTCAAATGTGGAGCAGTTGAGAGGTATGGACAGAGGGGTCCTGAGGGGTAAAATGAGGGATTTCCCTTATAATGTGGGACAGTTGAGAGGTATAGTCAGAGGGGTTATGAGGAGTAAAATTAGGGATGTCCCTTCTAATGTGGGATAGTTGACAGTTATGGACAGAAACGTTCTGAGAAATAAAAGGAGTGATGCTCCCCCAGCCCATCAGCCACTAGTCACCTGCTTGGTTCTCTATGACTTGCCTCTTGTGAGGGACGACCCTACTAATATGGGTCAGTTGAGAGTTATGGACAGTGGGGATCTGACAGGGAAAATGAGGGACATCCCTTTTAATGTGCAAACAGCTGTGAGGTATGGACAGAAGCATTCTGAGAGATAAAAGAAGTGATGTTTCCAGCAGCCCATCAGCCATTAGTTAGCTTTGTCCTCTGTGGCTTAGCTCCTGTGAGGGATGTCCCTAATAATGTGGCTCAGTCGAGAGGAATGGTCAGGGGGGTTCTGAGAGGTAAGATGAAGGACACCCCTCCTAATGTGGGACAGTTGAGAGGTATGGTGGGGTTCTGAAGGACCTCTTGCCTCACCCAGGGGCCACAGAGTGTCACCGTTGTCTCAAAGGTTGCCTAGACAAGAGGGCCAGCTGGACCGTGGTGGGCTCTGAGAGAGAGAGAGTGGGAGGGGCATACTCCTTAATCTGTGCCAGTACGGAATTCCTTCACTATTCTGACAGGGACGGGACTACTGTGAAAAGGCACCCATCGTGGTGGCAAGGGAGGACGTGGGGCTCCTCCGAAGGGGAGGCCCCAAGATGGGAGGTAGAAGAACCCAGCAGAGGAGAAAGCAGCTTCTGGTGGTGGACTCAACTGTCAGGGGAACAGATCTGGGAACAGAAAGGGGTGGAGAGAGGGAGATTAGGAGCCTACTTGATACCTCGGCTCACAGGGATGGGCAGTGGATCCTAAGGATCGCTAGTGCGGTAGGCCAGGGTGGGGGGCTGGATGTCATTGCCCACCTGGTGACAAATGACTTAGTGAGAGATGGGGCTGGGGTAGTAGAGGAAGAGTTTAAGAAACTGGGGAGGGGCCTAAGGCAAGTAGCATGAACAGTGGCATTTGCTGGGAGGATCGGGTACTCCGCATCAGGAGGTTCAACACTTGGTTGAAAGAATGGTGCAGGGAAGTGGGGTTCCATTTCATTGGGGATTGGGGGCCGACCTGGAAGGATATAGGTTTATACAGAGGTGATGGCCTGCATATATCTGAGAAGGGGACCGCAGTGTTCGGTGGAAGGCTTAGATGTTACTTTGATGACCATTTAAATTAACCAAGGGAGGAGGCCGTAATAAAAAAGGGAGGCATAAACACACACACACACACACACACACACACACACACACACACACACACTAGACTAAAGAAATGGGAAGACAGCGCCCAAGGGGAGGAAACTCCCCCAGAGCACAAGTTTAAGAATGCAGAAGCACAGTAGGGGGCAAGGAGGACAGTAACAGAAGAGGTGGAAAGAGAGGTGTTGAGCAGGCAAGGCATGAAGGGGTGGGGGAGAGAGGGAAGTTTCAAGTGGCAACAAAGGGAGGAAGGGACACTGTAGGCAGAGTGGGAGCAAGGAGAGGCACGTGTGCCAACGCAAGGAGTCTTGGAAATAAAATTTCAGACCTGGAAGCCATCATGGCAGAAGCAGGCCTACATCTTGTGGCCATTACCGAGTCACAATGCACAGGATCCATGATCATGACTGGGACATAGCCACACCAGGCTACACTCAGTTCAGGAAGGATAGGGAGGGAAGGATGGAGGGCTGTGCTGTATGTGAGGTGGGATGCCACCTGGGGACCATCGATCACTGTACAATGTGGTTTAACACAAGGACGGCGGCAGAGAAAAACCACACAAGGACAAGGGTCTTAGACTTCAGGAGGGCATATTTAAAAAAAAAAAAAATGGTAAATGCCTCAGAGACAACCTAACAGGTGGACTGCCTGAGTGAGGTAGAGAAAGAGTGGAACAAATTAAGGGATGGCACAGTGAAGGCAACAAACCTCTGCATGAAAAAACTGGGCAAAAGCAAGAGGAGTAAGAAACCACTATGTTTCTCAAGGGAAGTGGCTGTAAAGGTAAAGGCTAAATGGGCAGCATTCAGGAGATAAGAGAGACACAGAGGGAGGATGATATAGGCAGGTGTACCAGAAGAAGCAGAGGGGTGCACAGAAGGCAGTGAGGGACGCAAAGTTGCAAACAGGAGAGGACAGCCAAAGGGGTAGCCAAGGGCAACAAGACCTTTTCCAGATAATAAGCAAAAAGAGGAAGACAAGGGGAGAGGCTGGAGGTTAAGAAGGGCAGGGGGAGATTGTGCAGAGGGGGATTGGAAAAAATTAATGATAGCCTGAACAGATGCTTCTGCTCAGTCTTCACAGCGGAGGGAGAGGGGCAGACCACACAGAAGCAACAGGAACACTGGGGGAGGAAGGTGAACACAAGTCCACTTAGAGGAAAGAGTCCTGAGAGGACGTGTAAATCTGAACGTGGATAAGGCTACGAGTCTGCAAGGGGTACATCCAAGGATGTTAAGGGCACTCAGGGAGGTACTGGCTGCACCTCTGATAGGCCTATTCAACAACTTACTGGAAACCAGAGTGGTGCCAGAGGACTGAAGGGGGGCAGATGTAGTCCCACTTCATAAAAGGCTGCAGGGAGGAGGCTGGCAGCTATTTCTTGATTTGTTTTTTGGTAACCGGGTAAGTACACTAGACAACAGTTTGCCTATTTTCAGGCACAACCTGGGAGATTATATTTCACAAGCACAGTAACAGAACAATTTACATAAATATTCCCAAGAGGGCAGATTACACTACTAGCAACACAGCGTAACGATAGAATTACATTAACCATATACTACCAATGAAATTTTATAGGCAGGGCAGTGCTAAGATTATGGTACAGTACTAGGAACACAGTAACAACAGAATTATGGTGTTAGGAAAACAGCAGATTACAGTACTAGGAACACAGCGTAACAATAGGATTACATTAAAGACAATTAAGTGTGGGATACAGGTGATTACACTGGTAGTTCAACTTTTACAAGGAGTTGTACAAACAGCTGTAGAAAGAGGACTTAAAAGACAGTAGTGTACCCTGGGTTGGTTTATGGTGGTTGCTTAGGGACACGGGGAGTAACCATATTCCACTAATTAAATCTTTCAGGCAGTACGGCAGTGCTGAAATTAAGTGGAAAGGCTGGAGCTAACTTAAGTTGTGAACGATCAATGGGGTACTGTTGATTATATGGTGATTAGTTGGACATCATCTGTGTAGATGCATAGGAGTTGGGGAAACTTTTTTTTTTGTTTTTTGAGCCCACATGTCAGGAGAGGGTAAGGTGGCTAAGCAGCCACATACCTTTGAGTACTGTGGTGGGGAAATCAGATGTGTGGGCAGAAGATTGGAAATTGGTGGGCTAGGGGTCATGGGGGCTGGACGCAGTTGCATGTCGTGGATTGGATGAGGTGGGCTTTAAAGGCGGATTTGAAAGACATGGTGGAGAAGGAGCTGCGTATAGCTTGGGGAAGAGAATTCCAGAATCTGGGCGCGAAGGATGAGAAAGCCTATTCTCCCATTTTGGTAGCAGCCCTGGGTGTGGCAAGTTGGGTGGGATCGTGAGATCTGAGGGAATAGGTAGCACTGGTACTAGGAGGGGGAGGGATGACAACAGCCAGAGAGGGGGACGGAAGTTGCTTATGAATAAAGCAGCCTACAGTGAAAAATCTCAATGCCGAGGGGGATAACCACCCTAGAGAGTTGTAGAGTGAGCAGTGGTGAGGCGAGAGGGCAAAGCGACAAACATTGTTATTGGTGACTTCTCACTTGTGCAAAGACCCTGAGGGGGCATTAGAGATGGGTAGAGACCCATTTTGTAGGCAGGGGAGGAGTAAGCCCTGGGCAATAGTCTTTCAGGTGAGGGGTGTAAGGAGATGCTTTAGGCGATAGACCATTCCAATACGAGTGTTGGTGGCTTTGCATTGGTATGTGACATGGAGGTGGAAATCTAGTCCAAGGTCGAGGGTGATGCCTAGGTATTCTAATTTTTGGACTGAGGAGACAGGGGAGCCACTGCTGCATCTGACATCTAGAGGGTGAGGGCAGGAAGCACGACGGTTCCAGGACCCAAATAGCATCACTTGGGATTTTGTGGAGTTTAGGACCAGGTTGTTTGCCTCTAGCCAGTTTTATATGAAGGAGTAGTCTTTATTCAGCTGTGTGTTGATGTGTTGGATGCTTTGAGCACAGTAATAGAGGGTTACATTGTCAGCATACATCAAGATAGGGGAGGAGATGGGGACGGTTGGGAGCTGGTTGCTGAAAATGGAGAAAAGTAGTGGGCCGAGGATCAACCCCTGGGGACACCCCGGGTGAGAGGCAGTACGTGAGACAAAGCTCTCCCAAATTTGACAAACCATCTACGTTCGAACAGGTAGCTTGTGAACCATGAGGTGGCATGGGGAGATAAGCCCATAGTAGCTAAGGTATGAGTGAGAATGGAGTGGTCTATGAGGTCAAAGGCCTTGGATAGGTCTATGAAGATGGCCTCCGTGAGTGACCCTGATCCATGGTGATTTTGATGTCATTGGAGAATTTAATGAGGGCAGTTGAGATGCTGTGGCCCTTGCGGAAGCCATGTTGGCAGGGGGTGAGAAGGTTATAGGAGTGTAGATAGTAAGTTGGGAGGTGACTATTTTTTCAAGGAGCTTGCCTAGGATGGGCAGTAAAGCAATGGGGCAATATTGGGATATGTCACCAGAGATCCTTTTTTTTTTTTTTTTTTTTTTTAGGGACTGGGACAAACTTGGCTACTTTCCAGAGTGACAGAACAGTGCCAGAGGTGAGGGATTTGTAGATGTGGGTGATGGGAATGATGAAGTGCTGAGCTCCAACTTTCAGGATCTTGGTCTCAACCCTATCAGTGCCAGGCATTGCATTTAGTGGAAGGGATTTAAGGAGCACAACTTGCATCTGAAGACCACCTCTAGATAGAAAGGTGGGTGGGTTGTGGGAGGGTGATGGTCATGACTGGGGCAGAGATTGGTGAAGTGGGCATTGAAGGCATTTGCTATAGTTAGGGGATTGCTGCAGCGTTATCCGTTCATGATCATATCAGTGTTTGAGGATCGGGAGGGAGCGTCCAGAAGCCCTTTCGGGTGACCCGGCCAGAATCTGCTAGGTTTGCCAGTGGAGGCAGTGAGCTTAGCTTTGCAAAAGGAGCTTCTGGCTAGCTAGGTGTCGCTTTTTCAGGGATTTCGCAGAGTCCAATAATTTTGCCAATCTTTGGGGATCAGAAGATGCCTCTGCAGGATCTCCAGAGACAATCTCTTTACAGAGGGAGAGGAGGTCACTGCAAAGCCAAGGGGTGGCAAAGCCCCTAACTCCCCTTCTAGTGATTGGGAATAGTCTGTCTTGTAGGTTGGAGATGAGTGATTGGAAGGTTTCCAGAGCTGGGTTTACATTGCAGGTAGCTAGGAGTAGGGACCAGTCTATGAGCTGGAGCTCAGCTATTAGCATGACAGGGTCAAGGCTCCTGAAAGTGAGGACATTTTTGGGGGGAGGGGGCCTTTCCAAAGGCAGTAGGTGGGGGAGTGATCGCTGATCAAGTCCGCTAAAGTGCCAGACTCTGTAATCCTGTCTGGACGATTTGTGAGCATCCAGTCTAGCAAGGTGGAGGATGTGGGGAAGAGAGCATTGGGTCGGAGATGATTTGAGTTAGGCTGGCTCTGCTAATGAGCACTTCATAGGAGCTGAGTTTGGGACTGAGCCAGTCAAGACTGAGATCACCCATAACTATGTCATGCTGGCCAATGGAGATTAGGACGAGGTTGATGAGAGTAGTTAGCCCTGTGATACCGCCTTTTGGAGGGTTGTACACACATACAATGTGTACGTTTTTGGCGTGGCTAGCTGTGAGAGTGGCATGGAGGAATTCGCAGGCAGAGGAGTTGCTGTTGGGGTGAGGGACCAGGAACAGGTTGAGGTGGGACCTAAAGTATATGAGGATGCCGCCTCCACGCTTAGGGGAAGGGCGGTTGAGACAGAGAAAGGAGTAGTTATTTACACTGCAAACAGTGTCAGGGGTGGAGGGCTTGAGCCAGGTTTTGGAGATCCAGAGTATCTCAGGAGAGTAATGGGCTATCCAGGCTTCAAGGTCAGTCTTTTTAGCCATAATGTTGCGACTGTTTAAGTGGGCAATTTTAATACCTTTGAAGAGGCCATTCCAGGGTGGGTGGGACAGGGGACCTGGGTCTGTTTCAATGTCACCGGCCAAGGAGAGGTGCAGGAGAATATCCACAGAAAGGTTAGTTTTCAAGCTCCTGAGCCAAAAGTGGTTAAGTCAGGTAGGGTCTCCTCTTATGGGTGGGCTGTCGTGATATCCTCATTTTGGAGTATGCAAGACATGAGGAGTTGGGTGTTTCTGTGGAGCTGCCATTAAATTGGAGACGTAGAAATCATGGGGGGCGGGTATATGGGGGATGATGTGTGGGATAGCCACAGGTTAGAGGTAGTGAGTTTGCCAGGGATAGGAGGAGGAGTCAGAGCACTACAGCGGGTAGGACTGAGAGCTGGGCAGTGAAGGGAAACAAAAATCAGGTAGTGGGGCAGGGAGGCTGTGATTCCCTTCTTGGGGTGTAACCCAGTTGGTAAATTGAGAAATCTAGAGTCTAAGGAAGCACCATGTGGAGGCCAGTTGTGCCACTGGAAATTTCATGTTGGGCTGATGGATTTACCCAGTTACTAGACCTGCTGACTGCTTACTGGCCACAAAACTTTTTTGATCCCTGTGAATTTTAATAAAAATAGGAGCGTAGCCTACTGGGGCTTATTCTGGAGCTAGTGGTTAGTGTACCGGCTTGGTAAAGTGGGAGATCATAGGATCAAACCCTATTTGGGCCAAATACTTACTGTGTAACCTTGGACAACCCACATAATTTTAACAATTACACAAACTAATTCATTTTTCTCTAAATCTTTTATTTTACAATTTTTTTACCCAGCCAACCCAGCTCCGAAAATGGGCAGAAACAGGATCCCACTGAAAATAAGATGATGGTTCAAAATTCAGCTATCCTGGATAAAATAACTGTAAAAAAAATGCAGCTAGTGGCATTAGAGTAACTTCCCCAGCAAGAGATTGATTCTGCAAGCAGGACATTGTGTAGCTGATGGAAACCGTGAGATTTTTTTTGTTGATTAGAGGCCTCTTTATGCCACTTTCTCTTTGTGTAACTTGTTCCATGTCTGGTCTGAAGATACCTGCCAATCCTCCACCCAAAACTTCCATAACCCAGAAAACCATCTAGTCTGAAGATACCAGCTACCCCCCCAAAAAAAAACAAAAAACAAAAAAAACTTCCATAACCCAGAAAAAACCCTGCTGATTGCAGACAATTTGTGAGGAGAACAAAAAGAAATATACATATACTATACCTGTAAAACCTACTGTGTAGTTAAACTTTGCTGTAGAAAATGAAATAACACCACAGGGGTTCATCTGGTACTGTTTCTCAATTTCTTCACTGCCAACTGAACACTGAGTGTCTGGATCAACCTTTAAAGATGAAGCAAACAGAAAAAAACAGTAGAAGGTTATGTTTTGACGCAGGTTTGACACCGTTGCAAGACTAGTAAGCAAGCTGGTAAACTGGATTAGAAACTGGTTATGGGATAGGCGACAGACGGGAGTGGTAAGTGGCGTTCCTCCAAGGAAAGGAGGGAGGGAGGGAGGGTGACCAGCGAGGTGCCTCAGGGATCAGTACTGGGACCAGTCCTCTTTAATGTCTTTATTAGTGACACTGCAGAAGAGCTGGAAGGAAGGTCTGCCTCTTTGCTGAGGACACCAAAATCTGCAATGGGGGGACACTCCAGGGGTGTAGAAAGGATGAGTACAGACATGAGAATATCGGAGGAGTGGTCAAGAATATGGCAGCTGGGTTTCAATACAAGAAAAAATGCAGAATAATGCAGTTAGGGCACAGATACCGAGGGACGGAGTACAAAATGGCTGGAGTGGTACTGACGAATACCAAGCTGGAAGAGAGACCTGGGGGTAATCATGTCAAATGACCCAAAAGTGGTCAGGCAGTGCGACAAGGCAGCAGGGAGTGCTACTGGGATATTGGGGTGCATAAGGAGGGGTATCACCAGCAGAACAAGAGAGGTGGTGTTGCATCTGTATAGACCATAGGTAAGACTCCACCTACACTACTGCGTCCAGGTCTTGAGACCCATTTCTGGAAGGACAGACTGAGTGGAGGCTATCAGAGAAGGGCAAATAAATGGTGAAGGGTCTGCATCAAAAGCCTTATGAATAGAGACTAAAGGACCTCAATACATACACCCTAGAACATAGGAGGGAGGAGGGGATAGGACAGAGATCTTTAAATTTAGCTCCCCGAAAGCCTGGCCCGGCCCAGACTGCACGCTCTATTCTGTTGATTATGCCCCCTCCCCTACCACCACCCCTATCGTCTCTCCTGTCTTCCTACCCCTCTTCCACCTCCCCCAACACTATTTACCTCCCTTAACCCTCTAACACCGCGTCCACAACTAGCTAACCTGCTGGGTCTTGGCACTCTCTCCCACCTTTCTTCTGTGGCACACCCTAATTAGACCCAGGCTCATTCCTAGTGCCCCTGCCGCTACCTACTCACTACTATTCAGTTCCTGCACCTTTCTGACTTTGCACTTTTCCTCCTCATCATGGGTGAGATCCCTTATAATCTGGTGTTCCAAATCTTTGTGAACTCTAATATTGTAGACATTACTGTGATACTGTACATCCTATGTGTTTAACACTGTTTATTTTGATAATACCTCACAGCTGCATATGTTCCCACCTGTCTTGTCTCCCCCTCTTTTTCTTTTTTTTATTGTATGACAAGGATCCTTCGTAAAGGAGCTTTTAGCTGAATGGCTGTACTTCCGATTTTCCTAATAAAATAAATACCTCGCGGGGTAAATAAGGTACAGAAGGGAAGTACTTTTCAGAAGAAAAGGTGCTCAAGAACAAGGGGACATGCTGTGGAGCTGGGGAAGGGTAGATTCAGGAGAGATGCGAGGAAGTACTTTTTCATAGAAAGAGTGGCGATTCCTGGAACAGCCTTCCTGCCAAGGTGGTGCGGGCAAAAACAGTGGTGTGGTTCAAGAATGCGTGGGACAAGCACAGAGGATAAGCACAGGGGAATCATGGTGGAAAGACAGAGGACCAGTCAGTACACAACTTCATGCCGGGGTGGAAGCCAGTATACACGGATTGAGCATCCTCACCGGGCGGGAGAGGGGATTCTTTGCCTCGCTTCTTAGCTACCTCCTTGCATGAGGCATGTGTGTGTCAGGCCTTCTCCTCTCCTCCCTGATGCGTTAGCCCACCCCCAGCCAAGGGATGGTGTAGACCTCTACAAGATCACAGGAATCGAGTAAACAACTGGGAAGTTGCCTCTGCATCTGGGCTGCATATAAAAAATAGGTTTGTATTAAATGTAAGGTGAAAATAAGTAAAGTAATGGGACCAGATATCCAAAATCAGAAGTTAACAAAAAAAAGTTTCCAGTTTTATTTTTCACTCCTTCTCCTTTTTGTCCTCCTGTCTCCTTCGGCTGCATCCCCCTCCCCCAACTCTACTTTCTGGTTTCATGATGTTCTACCTTCAGGATGCAAACAGAAAGCTATACCCGTGCCACACCATGGGAAAGCCCCATGACAGCCTGCCCGACTTACCTAGTTTACGCAACTGTAAGGAAGTAGCAGAGGACGCACACTGTTGAAGTGGCATGGGTGTAGTTACATACCTTGGACAGGAATTTATTTCTTAGTAGAGTCACATTCACCTCTCAGCTATGCTGTCAGTAGCTCCTGACACTAACAGCACAGCTGAGAGATGACTGGGACTATGTTGTCAGTGACTCCCAATAAGTGGTAACCAATGGCGGGAGGGGCAAGACATCACAAGACAGGGTGTCAACATGGTTTAGTCGGTAGCACATCCACCTCTAAGCCAGAATGTCATGGGTTCCAGTTCTACACTGCAACTGGGCTCACACTAAAAATGCTGACCCTGGAGTGCAGTACTAGAGGGGCGCTGTACTGTCAGGGTGTGCCATCGGATGATATGTTAAAACCGAGGTCCATTCTGCCCATCTCGTGTATGACTTTTCCCTGGTGTCCTGGGCAACATTCCCCTTCCCATAAAACTGGTTCATGCAATCATCCAAGGCTGTGTGTGGGTGCTGATAGCAGAATGGCTGCCACTGCATGTTCACAGTCACATCACTACCAGTCTCTAAATAAAGGCTAAATGATCACCCACGATGCCCAGGGGGTCAATTATTTTAATTTTTGCAGATGTCAAAAATTTCCATGTCTCCACATTTGGAAGTCGTTCAGTTTTTTGTAAGTTAAAATACTTGCCATGTTCTAAGTTTTGATGTTAATATTCTCAGGGAGACTGAATTTTAGACACTCGTATGGAACATTACTGGTAAAATACCCATTTTCTTCAAGCAACCATTTCTGACTTCCTTGCCTGTTAAACTGGGAGTCGTATGTTCTTTTATCTTTTTGGGAATCAAATCCAGTGGCTTACAAGATCCGAGGCAGCATGGATTCACTAGGGGGAGGTCATGTCAAACTAATCTTATAGATTTCTTTGATTGGGTAACAAGGGAAGTAGATCAGGGTGGAGCGGTGGATGTGACCTACCTAGATTTCAGTAAGGCCTCTGACACTATTCCACATAAGAGACTCAAACAAGCTGGACAGCCTGGGAGTGGGACTAAAGTGGTAAACGGGGTAAGACATTGGTTGGAGGATAGGTGACAAAGGGTAGTAGTAAATGGCATTAACTCCGAGGAAGGGAGGGTGACTAGTGGGGTACCGCAAGGATCAGTACTGGGGCCAGTCCTCTTTAATATCTTTATAAGAGACTCTGCAGAGGGACTAGAAGGGATGGTGTGTATTTTTGCAGATGACACAAAAATCTGCAATAGAGTAGACACTCCGGGGGGGGCGAACAGAGATCTAGGTAAGCTTAAGGAGTGGTCTAGAAAATGGCAACTAAGTTTCAATGCACAAAAATGCAAAATCATGCACTTGGGGTGTAGAAACACAGGACCAGCATACAACATGGGGGAGTGGTGCTGGTGACCACCAAACAGGAACAAGACTTGGGTGTTATCATATTTGATGACCTAAAAGTGGCCAAACAGTGTAATACAGCAGTGGGGAGAGCCAGTGGGATGCTAGGGTGCATAGGGAGGGGTATCACAAGCAGAAAGAGGGAGGTGATGAAACATCTGTATCAATCTCTGCCGAGACCACACCTAGAACACTGTGTACACTTCTGGCGACCTCATCTCCGAAAGGACTTTGAGATTAGTGGCAGTCCAGAGGAGGTCAACTAAATGGTGCAAGATCTGTATGAAAAGCTCTATGAGGAGAAACTGAAGGACCTCAATATGTACAGCCTGTAGGAAAGGAGGGAGAGGGGAGATGTGATAGAGACTTTCAAATACCTCAAGGGTATAAATAAAATTCAAGAGGGAAGCCCTTTTCAGAGAAAAGAATGCACAAGAACAAGGGAACAGGCGATAAAGCTGGAGGGGTAGAAACAGGGGAATGTAAGAAGACACTTTTTCACAAAAACGGTCGTGGATGCCTGGAACAGCCTCCCTGAGGTGGTGGTGGGAGCAAAAACTATAATGGGATTTAAGAAGGCACGGGATAAGTATAAGGGAACCTTAGAAGTATGACGTCAGTCACCTGACGTGGGGGCGGTCCCCCGCCAGAGACTGCTAGCTAGAAATGTTTCCATGGGGTCCTGATGCCTGGCAGGTCAGTCCTATATGTGAATACCTACTGCAAGAGCCCTCTCGAAGTAAGATCATGTCTTTCTTTATGTTTCTTTTTATCATGGCATGTTTTTCTTTAGGTTTCTTTTTATCAGGCACAGACTCTGTAGCCTGCTCAGTAGGGCTCTTATATTTAGTTTCTTCAGACCCCTTCTCAACAATTTTGGGGTCTGAAGAATCTTTTGAAGGTCTCTCCTTAGATTTAAAGTGAGATGAAGAAGAGGCCTCTTCAGGGTGCTTAGGTGACACTGAGGTGGGAGCAGAAGTAATTTCCTCTAGTCTTTTGGCCCTTTTTAATGGTTTTAGAACAGAAAGTACTGCACACTTCACAGTCAGAAAAAAATATGACTGGGACCCAGGCACTCTAAATATAAATAATGATAATAAGCCTTAGCAAATATTTTAAAACACTTAATACAGTTTTTGAAACCTGTAGGTCCTGTCCTCTTTTTAGGTCTTTCTGACATGTCAAGTGTCAGTGGACCAAAGGAAAAACTCCCAACAAGGGGAAAACCCCCCCACAAAATTGCAGTTAGTTCCCAAATTTCACGGAGCAGAGCCAGCTGCCGAACTGGAAAGATGCATGGGATTGAGCTCTGTCTGCTACAATTTTCAAACCTCAAAAAATTAATATCTGGATGAACGAACCAGGTTTAAACAGACCTTACTGGATAAAGAAAATAAAGCTGAATATTTAGATTCCCAACAACACAAAAAATGGGCAGAAATACTTGAGGTGGCAGCCAAAAAGAGAATCAGCCCAAGCAACTGCAGCAGATAGGAAACAAAGAGCCATCAACGTCTGCTCTGAACGAGGGAGCAACACAGCCCACCAATGTGGCGTTTCTCAAAGCGGCCCAGACCATGGACTTGAAGGTAGAGTCGCTGGTGTCTAAATTTACAATAATGGAACTAAAAGTTGCAGGAACTGAAACGGAGACTAAAGTGACTGCGGACACAGCCAATAAAGATTAGATGACTGCACTGGGTCTCATCAAAGAAAACACGCTCCTTAGGCAATGTCTGTAACACTTGGAGAATCAAACCAGGGCCATGAACATACGTGTGGTTGGCATGCCAGAGGAGGCAGAAGAAGAAATGAACTTAAAATCCTTTCTACAGGGGTGGCTCATAGACCAACTATATATAACAGAGATTGCGGTCAAGAAAGCCTATAACCCCTCGCAGACATCTGGGAGACAATCCACCTCCAAGAACCATAATGGTGGTTCTGGCAGATTCGGGAGAACGGAATGACCTCCTGCAAGTGACCCGCAGAGCTGAACTACTGGAATATCAAGGACATTCCGTATGGCTGTTCCCTGATTGGAGTTACTCCACGAGGTGCAAACATAAAGCATTTGATGGGAGTCAGGTTGCAGCTCAGAAAGTTGGGAATCCAGCACTCGATGATGATGCCAGCCAAGCTGAAAATTTGTTATGGGGGGAAAACCTATATACACACACACCGACCCTCAAGCCGCTGGTAAATTAGCAGCAAAATTAAGGGCTGAATTTGAAAAACGTCAGGAAGGATCCAGGACTCTGCAGCAGAGGAGGACTGAAGATACTGACCTGAGGAGAGCAGTGGAGGAGTGAGGAAAAGAAGGACTGCAACTTAGGACAATTGATTTGTTGGGCAAAGACATTGTTTTTGGTTACTACGGTTTAATGGCTTGTAGGGGTATCTCCAGAGAGTCAGAATAATTATTTTTTGTGCTATCTGTATTTTAACAAATGGCTTCCCATTTAACAGACCTCGTGAGCGCTTACTTATTAGCTGTATCATGCCATGGTCCTGGCTCCCCGCTATGTAATGAAGGCTGCACTAATAACTGTGCTTGCACGGAGCAGCTCTAGCCTATACCACCATGAGACAAATTCAAGGTAAAATGGGACACCTGGCAAGATACTACCAGAAAATATGAACAATATTTACCAATTTTTAATTTTTTTTATTTTTTTTTTTTACTTATGATTGTTTCAGCTGTTTTTCAGAGAAAGCCCTATGCATGGAGGCTTGTTTTATTGTTAAGCAGGCAGTTTAAAAGTTTTTTTTTTTCCCAGGGGTCCCTATCTCTGTATATTTTGTGGATATCAGAGAACACTAATCCCACTGAATTGGGAAGTTTGATTTTGATAAGTATAACATTTTTAATATAATGATGTTCTTGTTCTTGGCAAGCAATGACAATACACCAACAATAGTAATGCTGAACTTGCAGGGACCCCCCCCCCCCAAAGTGTTGTACCTCAATCTGAAGCCAATTTGATTTGCTAGGATGATCAGCCTATGACTGTACGAATGTATGACAAGTCATAACGCGTGTAATTATTTCAGAAGGAACAGCTTGTATTTAACTTGTTGAAAAAGCAAAAAAATAAGTTGGAAAAAAAAACAACAAATTTCTTTACTTTTAAACCAAGCAAGGTCGGTTCCTGACTGGAAAAGGGAACCAATCGCAAATAATGTAAATCGTTTTTAAAATAAGCAATTAAAGGCCACTAAAAACAAAAAGCTAGTTAAATAAAGTAACGGTTTAAACCGCTAAAAAACGTGGTTAAAACTAAAGATCTCGGTTCCTGGGAACCGGAAGGGAACAGCTAGGACTGAGAAAAAAAAACAAACTAATACAACTTTATAAAAATCTACTAGAGGCAGAGTATTTAACAAAACAGTGTAAAATACCACTTTTTGACAGAAATAAACAATCTTGCAGCTAAGCTGCTGTGATAAGCTCTTCGGAGCATTTTGTTATCTGAACGTAGAAAATGAATCTGGCAGTTGGATGTACAGTAACAGTCCAGCTAGAGGCGCCAGTTTGAATGTACATTCCATATTATATCACAGCTCCGGGGCCGTCAGAGATTCTAAGCTAAATGCACATGTCTAATACTACTGGGAGATTCCAGAGGTTTGAAGGTCATGGAATCACTATTGAGGGAAAGTATAGTGGAATACCTTGAAACAAGTGGACTGCAGGATCAAAAGCAACATGGTTTCACAGCAGGGAGATCTTGCCAGACAAACCTGATCTAGTTCTTCGACTGGGTGACCAGGGAAGTGGATCAGGGTGGAGCGGTAGATGTGTCATACCTGGATTTCAGGAAGCTCCTTGACACTGTTCCACATAGAAGAGAGGTGAACATGCTAGCCTGTCTAGAAGTGGGGCAGAAAGTAGTAAACTGGGTAGGAAGATGGTTGAATGGGAGGAGTGACAGGGTGGTGGTAAATGGAGTCCATGGGAAGAAGGCAGGGTGACAAACGGGGTGCCTCAGGGGTCAGTAATAAGCATGGTCCTCTTCAATGTCTTTAACAGTAATACTGCAGAAGGGCTAGAAAGGAAAGTCTGCCTGTTTGCGGATGACACAAAAATCTGCAACAGGGTGGACAAACCGGGGCAGGGGGTGAGAAATGATTTGAGGAAGTCAGAAGAATGGTCATGTGTTTGGCAGCTGGGTTTCAATGCAGGGGAGAAAGAGGACAGCCCTGCCTGGTGCCTCTCTGTAGTCCGAAAGGAGAGGACACTGTCTTATTGGTATGGACCGATGCCATGGGAAGACTGTAAAGCAAGTGTTCTCAGGCGCAGAACTTGTCCCCCACCCCCATTTTCTCAAGTATGTACATCAAGTATGACCATTCAACACTGTTGAAGATTTTCTGAAAGTCTATGGCTAGTGCCACTGACGGGGATAGGGAGTCTTTTGTTATGTACATAAGGGTGGCTAGTGTCCTGTGATGGTCGGATCCAACCCAGCCTTTGACAAATCCCGCTTGGGCAGGATGTATCAGGCCTGGCAGGAGTGTCTCCAAACACCCAGCCAGGACCTTTGTCAGAATCTTGGCATCAGCATTGATGAGGGATAGCGGCCTGTATACCCCGGATCTAGAGGGTTTTTACCTTTTTTTGGAAGCACTGTTGTCACTGCCTCTCTGAAGAGTTGGTGGTAACGTCCCAGTGGTTAGGGAGTGGGTGAAGGCCCTAAGCAAGTATTTTTCCAGATGGAAGTCTTTGGCTTGGTAAAAGTCTATAGGGAGCCTATTTGCCTGGTGATTTGTTTTGTGTTCATGGCCACAATGGCAGATGCAAATTCTTTCTGTTGGGGTGCATCCAACTGGGCCACTAGGGAAGCCCCCAGGTGAGGAATCGGGAGGCCTTCTAGAAAGGTCTCAATCTTGTCCTTTCCCAGAAGGGAAGGGGAGGCATACAAGGTTTCATAAAATCGTGCCATTATCCGATTGATGCCAGCTGCTGAATACGATGGGATACCTGCTGTGTCTCTCAGGGCCTGAATAGTTCTGGTCGCCTGCCTACTCTTGAGTTGGTAGGCCAGGAGTTTACTAGTTTTCTCCCCCCCTTCCCAGAAGCCATGGTGGATCCTCTCCAGGTTAAACTTAGCCTGTTTAGTCAGATGGGCATCTAACCGCACACGGGTGCTGGAGAGCTGTGCTAAGAGAGCCCTGGGTGGGTCCTGGTTAGCATAATTTTTGTACCGAATCTTCAAGGTTGCCAGGGTCCATGCCAGGGCGGCCTACTCTGCCATCCTTTTTTTCTTTCTAGCCGAAGCAAACGTTATTATTCTACCCCTGATCGTGGCTTTAAAGGCCTCCCAGAAGGTGGAATCAGAGACCTCCCCATTATCATTGTTCGACCAGTATTCTTGAACCTCGGTCTTGAACCACTCCGGAAACAGTGGAACTGTCAGTAACAAAATATCCAGTCTCCAAGACGAGGTCTTGGGTTTCTGGATGCCCGAGCTTAAATTCAGTTCTAAGGGTGCATGGTCAGAAAGAATGATCTGATGGGTACACACCTTGACCACCAACTCATAAGCTGATCTGGAGAGTAGCCAGAAATCTATCCTGCTCGACATGCTGTAGACTGACGAGAAGCAGGTGTAATCCCTAACCTCAGGATGTTTTGTGCGCCACACATCAAGCAAGCCATGGTCTTCCATAAGTCTGTGTGTCACATGTACCACTTGTTTACATGGCTCCACCGTCCGTTTGCTCCCTTCCACCGTGTAATCTAAAGTAAGATTGCAGCCCCCCCCCCACCCCAATAACCACCTGGCATTTACTCACATTAAAATCTGACACGTCTGGTTAATCTGGTGGAAAAGGCTGGGCTATCTTGATTTGGTGCATAAACGTTCGCTAGGATCAGGGGGCCCTGGTGTGTAGTCAACTCTGCTGATATCCATCTCCCCTCTTTGTCCGATTTACATCTATTCACCCTCCAGCCCAGATTTTTGTGAAGTAAAACAGATAGCCCTCTTTTGTGTGAGGGGGCGGTGCTGTACATCTCCTCACCCACCCATCCTTGCCCGAGTTTCGGTGCTTCTCCAGAGGACAATTTAGTTTCTTGTAGGAACACAATCTGGGGGCTCAACTTTTTAAGATGCATCAAGAATTTTTTTCTCTTAAAAGGCGAGTTAAGCCCACAGACATTCCAAGTCACCATTCTAACCTCCATCAGAACAATTATAAAATATAGAGAATAATGTATGGGCAACCATACCCAACAAGGCTGTGTTTCCATCGAGGGGTTGAGATGACAGCATTTGACCTCGAGAGGTCCATGCTGTCATCTCAACCTCGAGATGGAAACATATGCAAAGTTGTGTGTGGTTGATCATATTTTACACCGGAGTGACAGACCACCACTGAAGTGAAAACAAAAAATTGTTCCATTTCTTTGTTCTACTCACATAACAAAATCAAATTTCCAGACTTCTGAAAGGTAAAAGGTATGACTTTGGGTACTGGGTAGTTAGTAAGTAGCTAGGTGTAGAATAAATGAGAAATTTAAATTGTATGACCTTTGAACTGTGCATAACAACTGTTTGGAATGCGCATAACAACACTTTAGAATGTGCATAACAGCCCAACCCGGTGGCGCCGAGGGTTGAGGTGCTGAACGCCACACCTCACGCTATGCGGTGACCGGGTTGGGAATGGACTCTGTGCGTTGGGGGAGAGGATCAAGCGTCCCAGCGGATGCTCTCCTCCCTCTGGGGTGGGAAACCAGGGTGCTTAGCACCACGCCCCTGAAACCCGTGGATGGCCGGGCTGGGCACCAGTGGCTCTGCACAAGAGTCAGGAGGAGGGATGCTGTTTTATGGCTGTCGGGCGGCAAGGCCAGCATGTCGGCAAGCCTGGAGGTCAGTCCTGGCACAGGCATCCTAGGAAGGAGAGAAAAAAAAGGGGAAAAATGAAACAGCCCTGGTCCTACGAGCGGATGAAACTAGGGGATGGGATGCCGTGGGGATTGCCCTGCCGGATGGAGTAGGAGGAGGTACGAGGCCTCCTCTGAAAGCCGTGGGAGTCAGGCAAATTACAAAAAAAAAAGAGAATGTGCATAACAGTTTAGCATGTGCTTAACACGAATTTTAAGCAGGCTGATTTTTATACATAACAAAGGGTAACCATATATTATACAGTATTTATTCCAGTATGTGGCCAGGTGTATCCCCCCGGCACCCCTCCAATCTGATTTTTGAGGAGTTGTCCCCAACCCTGAACAGTATATTCCCTGGTATAACCATATTCTTAATAACACGATAGAGCAGCAATTTAAAGACAGATCATACATACATACATACATAATCCCCCCCCATTCTTTACGTTGTGGGCCAGCAAACACCATATACATCTGCTAGCTATAGCCCAAATGTAGGTGTTGGTCACTGGGGATGCTTTAAATTGGTTTTACACTAAGTGATAGCTTCCCATTACTCACTACCTACCATGACGGTGCCCTTCCCCCCCACTCCCACCAACTGCGGCACAAATCCAGGCCCACAGACTGCATAGCAGAGAAAAAAAAAAAGGTTTAAGCACCCTGGATAGTTAGCATGGGAAATTCCCCCTCAAGTCTGCTTTTCTGAAGAGCAGCTCTTCTCGGAGATAGGAGCAATTAATTTACTTTGGGAGCTGGGGATGGCAAAGCATCGGTTTGAGCTTCCCCCAAGTCAGTTAATCCCGTAATCCGTATTTTAAGGCAAACGGTTTAAGACAGTAATTGGCGTAACACAAACTGGCCAAAGACAGTTGCCGCGGAAGCGCATTAAACAGAACTGTAGCCTCCCAAAACAGAACACAGAAACTGAAATATGTAACATTTTAAAACCTGGTGTGCTCAGCAGGAGCTATGCAGCTATTAGGCTGCTATAGCTCAAAATAACAGTGCCCATCCCAGGCAGGCCTTACTCTGGGGGTAAAATTAGCTATAATACCAGTGTAGCCCTCTCACCCCAAATACCATCCCCTTCTAGTATCCCCCCCATCTGTGGGTAGATATCACCTCCCCTCATATAAAGGTAATCATTGGAGGCAACAACCTCCATCAGCGGTGATTCATTCACCAGCAAAGGCTGACTGTCTGGCTGCTGCAGGAGGAATAGGCCCAGAATGTTCCTGCACCATGCAATCCACTGGCGGGTTTGGCCCAGGATCCCCAAGGGCCGCATCGGCCCAGGATGTTAAAGGGGCTGGAGTCAGAGCCTTGTTCTCTGCAGGTTCCGCCCCTACAGTCGGAAATGTCAGGTCAGGAAAGCCCTCATCTGGTAGGTCCTTGAGGGTGCGATAGCGATTAGAGCCGGGTGGGCAATCCATGATTTTGGAGGACTCACCAAAGTCCTGGCTGCAGCTCTGAGACTGAACCCTGGGACATTTGTCTAGGTGCAGCCCCCCAGGAGGTCTTTTCTGCCAATTGTGGCATTGCAATTTAGGAGTAGGGACCCATGCCCCTTCCAGCTCTCGCTGCTGACGTGGGGCCGATGGTGCAGCAGGAGTCAAGACCGGTGCATAGGCCTCCTCTGGTGTACAGTCCATGCGGTTAGGCCGGTTAGTAGAGCAGGACCATTTGGGAGGTTTGCCCAGTTTGCCCCACTTTAGATTCAGGGTGTAAAAAGAGAGAAATCGCTCCGCAGCTTCGGGTGAGTCCAGTAACTTAGGGGCTCCATTGATGATGATCCGCAGCGTGGCCGGTTACCTGAGTGAGTATTCCAGGCCCAGCTCCACACAGGCTTTGCGAGCAAGCCTGAAGGCCCATCTGTGGGCCGCGAGTTCTTGGGAGAAATCCGCGTATATGGAAATATTTTCCCCCTTCCATGTCAGGGAGTCTCTGTCCCTAGCCCCCATCAAGATTGCTTCACGGTACCTGAATCGGAGAAAGCGTGCTAGGATTGGGCGAGGCCTGCCCCCTGTCACTGGTCATGGGGCTAGGGATCGATGTGCACGGTCTGTTTTGAGCTGTCCAGTCCCCTGCCAGCCCAAGGTTTTAGGGAGTTCCTGCTGCAAAAATAAAATATAATCACATCCTTCACTGCCCCTCCGGGAAACTGACCAGCCGGAGATTGTTTCGTCGGCTGCAGTTCTCCAGATCCTCCACATGATTCCATAGTAGATGCAGGGTTTTGTCCTGGTCACAGAGCTTCGCATCCATGCGGTGGATCAGATCTTCATGATCTGCCTGGAGTTGTTCCGTGACGCTGGTTCTTTGCGATAAGTTTACAATGTGGGAGGCATTGTTCTGGGATGCAATTTCCAACTTGTTCATTTTTGCCAGCAGCTCTGAGAACATGCCTCTGATTTCCTGCAAGTCGGTGCCTCCCTTTTTGGCAGCCGCTACTGCCATGGCGTGGATTTGACAGGGTTTCTGGGCCTGCCCTCTTGTGCAGAAGAAAGCGATCGGATCTCCAAAAGCACAGGCGCTACAGCTGCAGGAATCATGTTCCCATGGTTGGTAAGTCAAGCTTGTTCCGATACTGCAGTCGGTGTTTACCGGGGGGTGAAATTAGGTCATACAATGTTGGGTTTTGTTTGAGGTAGCGAGAGCGGTAGGGATTAGGCTGCTATTCTGATCGAGCTTCAAGCCATGCCCCCTAAACTGATTTGTTTTGAAACGGATGTGTATTTTTTTTTTTTTTTTAATGGGGGAAGCAATTGGAGAGCAGGTTTATAAAACAGAAATTTCTGGCTATACCCGTTTCAATGCTAAAAAGTGTAAAATCATGCACTTGGGGCACAGAAACCCAAGGGCTATGTACCAACTGGCAGGAGAGGTACTGGCAACCACCGAACAGGAAAGGGACTGGGGGGGGGTAATCATTTTTGATTACATGAAGGTAGCCAAGCAGAGTGACAAGGCAGTGGGAAAGGCTACCAGAATGCTGGGGTGCATAGGGAGGGGTATCACCAGAAGGAGATAGTGTTGCCCATGTACAGGTCACTGGTAAGACCACACCTCGAGTACTGTGTCCTGTACTGGAGGCCACATCTCCGGAAGGACAGAGAAAGGATAAAGGCAGTACACAGGCAGGCAACCAAAATGGTGCAGAGATTGCATCAAAAACCCTATGAGGAGAGACTAAGAGAACTTAATACGTACTCGCTAGAGGAAAGAAGGGAAAGGGGGGATATGATAGAAACATTCAAATACATAATAGGTATTAATAAGGTACAGGAAGGTAGTATTTTTCACAGAACGACAGACTCGAGGACAAGGGGTCATGCTATGAAGCTGGAGGGGAGGAGACTCAGAGGGGATGTGAGCAAATATTTCTTCACACAGAGGGTGGTGGAAGCCTGGTATGGCCTCCCAGCGGAAGTGGTAGGTGCCAAAACAGTCACAGGATTCAAGCATGCATGGGACAGATACAAGGGGACCTTGCAAGGAACACAAGGGTTGGGGAGGACCGGAGATTGTGCAAGGGCTGCATTGGCACAGTAGACAGGGAAAATGGGTGGATTGGATGGGCCAAAGGGGTCTTTTACTGCCGACAACTTCTTTGTTTCTATGTTATCCCCCTTAGGCGTCAGAGTACCTGCTTTAGAAGCACATGATATGACAGGCCACATTCTGGTGGACTGCTGATGTAGCTAGTCGTTTCATTCAGATTCCTTTTTTCTTTTTAAAAGCGAAACCAGACTGTCCACCATACTTGTGTTACCTCACAAAAATGTGTTTACAGTTCTTGATCAACTCCCACTGCATCTTTCCTGGACTTGAGAACACCCCCAGGGAAGACTACTGCATAATGGCTGGCTGCACTATTTAGGGGTATTCCTAACATTCAGGAAAGATGCAATAAGAGTAGATCAAGGATTTGAAACAAAACAAGGCTGGGCATAATTACACAATTAACATGCATTTCACTTTTCCTAAGAAAGGAGGTAGATAAAACAACCAGCAACATCAATGTATTTTAGAGATGGCAATCATAAAATGTGGGTTTTCAACTAGAAATAATATGATGCAAAAAGAGTTGACGGTGTCCCTTTAAAGCCAGCATGATCTAGTCATTAGGACACTGGTTAGGGGAAAAAGGAGTTCCAGGTCCAAGACCCACCAGGGACACCTGTACGCTGTGTGACTGTGACCAAGTTACTTAAAAAGAGATTTTCCGATTCCCAGAAATAAATAAATAAATAAATAATAATTAAAAAAAAAAAATCAGTGAATATCAGTATATGAACAAAAAAAAAAAAAAAAAAAAAAAAAAATCGCTCCACAAATTCTGAGTTTCTGGAGCTGCCGTTTTTAGTGCTGAAGTAGTTTTCAATTAAAAAAAAAAAAAAAAAGGATATTTTCTCTTTTGACTTTTTCTTCACGTTGTTTGCATCGCTCCTAAAGTCATGAACCTCTGATTATGACATCACAACCATGTTGCCATGGAAATTACTCTGTTGTCCAAAGTCGAGGATTCTGATTTCACAGAAGGAAAACTAGCAGGGACAGATGAACTCTTAAGGGGTGAAGAGACTGTTGTCATGCAAATGTCTTGAGGAATAAATTATGGATTGCGAGAGTGCCATGTGAAACTCCCAATCAATTACAATAAATTCCCTTAGTTGCATGCGAGACACTCTTATGTAAATTAAAGTGTCTGGAGCTGTGCCACAGTAATGGGCTTCTCACTGGCCACTCACACTGTCAACATTTTGAAGATGAAAATGTAATATAAAACAAGAAAAGTTGGCACAATCTATAATAATATTATAGGTCTGGTTGGAGGGGCTCTTATGGATATAAGAGTGTCATCTCTTCATCCTAAGGGTGTCAGAACCACCCACCTTGTTTTAACAGTTCTCTTGTCCTACAAACATGCAAGACCACACTTTTGTCCATAAGAAGCCCTCCAACCAGACTCATAAACTTACAGAATGGAATTCCTGAAATTCAAACATTGTTTGGAATGTTAAAGATACTTAATTCTGCTGATGCCAACTTATGTTTGGCCGGGGGCTGGAAAAAGTCACTTTAACCTGAAGCTGTGGCTGCTGATTCAACAATAAGCTTGTCTTATATTATGCGGTCACTGGCCATGGCTGAAGGACAGCTTGAGAGATCCTGCAGCGCTATGGGGTTGTGGCATGTAGATGGGTTCAGGCATCTCTGGTGGCATGCCTGCCAGATATGCCAGTGTCCAGACAGAGTATACAGCCCACAAACACCACAGAAAGAGAACCAGTTCAGTGACCATGGTGTGAACAGTAGGTCGCGGACCAAGCACTGGGCTGGCCTATAAGGCCATATGCTTGGGAACCTCTGCCAGGAGAGATGGTCCTCCGGCTGCCAAGTAGACACCACCACAAGGGATGGGGGTGACACGGTGCTGTGCACACTCAGACCTCCGGACCCTGACCTGCAGGGTACAGCTGCCTCGTTGTGTACACTGTCACACACACACACACACACACACACACACACACACACACAAGAGTGGTGTAGGAACACGTGGGCACTGCCAGTGTCATGGGTGGCAGGCATCAGGGGACAGTGCACCGACACAGCCTGGGTCCTTGGAGGGACAGAGACACCTGGTGGATCCACAGGTGTGTGCCTTTCAGTCTGAGGACAGTTCATTGCTACCTACTACTATGCACACCACCACGCACAGACACCTTGGACAGCTGCCATCAGTGGGGACTGGCAGTCTGTATGCATGCGTCCCACAGTCCAGCACCCACTCCCGCGGCTTGTACACTGCTGCAGGGACTCTGGAAGGTCCCATCCGGCAATGTTGGGTGCCGTGTGCCCCACAACCCCACAGTGGCCATCACCACCATGGTCCCGTGGTAACATTATCTGCCCAAGCCCTGCCAATTTTCTCATGTTCACGTTCATGTCCCTCCCCTATAGGGTGTGCCCTGCCAGTCCATCTCTGGGCTCAGTAACCAATCTGAAGAAGATGGTGGATAAGACTCTAGTCCGTCCTCCTTTATGGCATCCTCCAATGATACCAGTTAGCAGACACATGTCTTAGGAAGCTTGGCTTATATCGGTGCCAGGTGAAGCCAGAGCTGTGATCTTCTTTCCACAGGGCTCACTCCACTCTACCCCACCAGGGGGCATCCACGCACCAAAAGGAGCCCCCTCAACCTCCAACAGTGAACTATGTACTGCATTATCTAAAATATTTAGTAGATCAAAAACAAATGAGCACTAGGAAAAGGAACCCAAGGGTGCAATTGGAAATGGGGTGGGGGTGCTGGATAGTACTACAGAAGAAACAAATTTAGGGGTAATGATATCGGAGAACAAAAAACGTCTACACACTGCAACAGGGTGGTGGGCAAATCAAACAGATTGATGGGATGCACAGGGCAGTGGAGAGGCAGCACAGGTCGAGAGGTGATCCCCCCACTATACAGGTCACTGGTGCTACCAAACATGGAATACTGCGCAAGGTACTGGAGTCCACACTTCAAGGAAGACTGCAGCAAAGTGCAGGCAGTACAGCGCAGGGCAACTAAGATGAGCCATGGCGTTAGGGAAATGGCATTTGAGGAGAGGCTGCAGGACTTAAAACATATACACCCTAGAAAGAGGGCAGGAGGGGTGATCTAGCCGAGACATACTGTATAAGTATCTGTACAGGTTAAATAGGGTGAACTTCAAGGAACTCTTCTCCTGGACTTCAAATACATGGATGAGAGGAGCTGGCCCAGTGGCGCAGAGGGCTGAGGCGCTATGTGCCTTACCACTTCCTATGCTGGTGACCCGAGTTTGGGAACGCAGCTTGGGTCGCCAGGGGTCCGCTGGGGGCCTGGAGAGGAGGACACGCCACTTGGCAGCTCTCCTCTCCTGTAGTAGGAAATGAAGTCTTCCTGGCATTTGGCTGCCACCAAGTGGAGGCTTGGTGGCAGCACCATGCAAATGGTGGGCTGACATTAGGTCAGGGAAGGGTGGAACAGGGTCAGTATTTCCACAGCGCATCTCCACGCACATGCGCTTATGTGTCACCAAGGCCCCAGGGAGTAAGGGGAGAAAACAGGAGGAAAAATGGTGGAACCGGGGCACAGTGAAGCCCTGCCTGGAGTGGTGGGAGCCGCCCCACCGAACCACTGATCGGAGGACAGCAGGAGGTGGATGAAGTAGGTGGCCAGCCATCAGCAGATGTGGACAGGGCTGATAGCCCACCTGGTTCCAGCCAGGAAAATAAAAACCTTTATAGGAAAAAAAAAAAAAAAAATGATATTCACTAAAGCTGGCAGGGGGAAAAGTTCAAAAAGACATCCAGAAACACTTCTTCACAGAAACAGTGGTGGACAAGTGGAAGAGAAACACAGAAACATAGAATTTGACGGCAGATAAGGACCGCTTGGCCCACCTAGTCTGCCCATTTCCCTACCTAACGGATAAGCTGCAGATCCTAGTTAACCAACAGCCTGCCAACAGAATAGGCTGCCAGAGGAAGGGGTACAAGTCAAATAAATCCGCAGCATCAAGCAGGGGTGAGACAGGCATATGGGTTTAGTTTTTAAAAAAAGAAAAAGGTGGAACGGTAACAAACACTGAGACTGTCACTAGGACAAGTTAGACTAGTTAGGCAGGCTAAGCACGCTGGATGGGCCCGGAGCCTTTATGTAACTGAAACAAAGCAGAAAACACTGACGTTAAACATAACTGGTGCAAATAAGGCAAAGCTAGCAAGTCGACACAGCAGTAGGGCTCCTGCTCTCGTCGCTACTGAGCTGGCTACGGGAATAACCACATGTCGTCAGGGGCCAGCCAGGGGAGGGAGGGAGGATAGAGTGTCTCATGGATTGTTCTCATCCCGGGGCGGGATTCACCGTTCCGGGTACCTGACTGCCAGCAGGTGGAGATACTTAATTAGACATTTTGGCCAGGGACGACACGCTGAGCCAAAGCTCGTTTCCACGTGCACTGAGAGGGTGGGGAGGGATAAAAACAACAAAATACAAAGTATAAGCTAAAATGTGCCTAAAATTTGCGTGTTTATTTATTTATTTATTTTTTTAAAGCTACCCCTCAGACAACAAGGACTGTTAAAACATGCCGGAATAACCAGGTTGCATATGTCAATGTTCTGAATTTGTAGCCAGTGAAGGACAATGAAGAGAAAAGGTATAGTTATTGCTTATTACAAAAATGGCTAACAAATCCTGAAAGTGGACTGGTCTAGAGGCAGTTCCAACTGTTATGTTATCACAGCACAACATCACAGTCTGAGACTAATGTAAAGAAAACCTACATAAAAATTTTTTTTTTTTTTTTTTTAATCCTATAGGATCCATTTTATAATCACAGTAGGGCACTCCAGGGTGTGTGCTATAATGGCTAATGTCACTTCTCACGTGGTTCAATTCGCATGGCACATACCACACCCAAAGCGCAATGCTATCCCAGCACAACAGATCGACAGTGCCTTGTTTCTTTTTAAATGTTCTCTGTTATATTGAAGTCAGGTTGTAATCAGGCGCAAGTACTGCCCTCACACACACTTACTTACCTTGCCGGCGCTCCATTCAGATTCTTCCTGAATCAATTACTCTGAAGGCTAGCCACACCCCATCGGCACGCCCCAACAACCTGTGTGCTGCTGTCTGCCAAAGAGCAGCCTACATTTCTGAAGGAAGGAGGGCATCAAGAGAGTTCCGTGGTGTCTGGGAGGTTGGGTGCACATGTCACCATCCAGCAAACATCAATGGTTTCCCCCAGCTATCACCCTCTATGGCAGCAGAAAACTGCAGCAGCCAATGGCACCCACTGTGGAAGACAGTGGACGTGATGTGGTCACCAACCACATCAATGCCGGCACCACTTCCCACCAGAGTAGGTGCCAGTAGAAGGGAATGCCCCACTGTCAGTACGTGATGCCTCCGCATCACATCCCAGACCCCACCAGTCCAGGGGTTGGTAAATTGGGCCTACACAGACTGGAACAGTGCTCCATCAGTTGGCACCACCGGGTCAGGCCTTACTGCTTACTTATTATTTCTACAGATTATTCCTAATGAAAATGTAACAGTCAAAATGTCAGTTCTATTTTTGTTTTAAATTACTCTGTCATGCCCCATCTCCACTCCCAATTAGGTTTGCAGTGAAGGGGGAGGGAGGCAGACATACAGCTGTCATCACAAGTGATGCCAGTCACATTCCTTGATCAGCCAAACGAGGAGTGCATGACATGAATGGCAGTTGACGGTGGCCTCTATGCCCAGGAGTGCAGTACCTCACCTTGAGATATGTCAGCCCTCCCCCCGCGGTAGGGATTCCAAACATCAGCCCTGTTCTCCCAGGTGGCACTGCAGTGAACCTCACCACTTTAGCGGCCCTTTCTCTTCAATCTTCTGTGTGCATTTATTTGTTAGCCAAAATGTCATTGTATCGTTTTTAGCAATAATGTGGCTTTTATGTTTTATGGAGTGTAAATTTATGGCTTGTGAAGTGTTCCAGTGACAACACTGACAACTGAAGCCCTCTGTTTATCCACATGGCATGTACAGCACGGGTGATCACAGTGCAAGCTTCCCCACACTGCACCGCCTTTGAGCCTCAACCCAGTCATGGAGGGACCACCATGTAGGTAAGTGGTTAGTTCTTACTCCGTGCCCATTCAATCCCTGGCCTCTTAAGCAAGACTGCCAACAAGAGTGCCGAATTACTGCCAACTGTGTTAGTGGTTTTGTGATGTGGACACCTGACCACTGGGAACCAGACTAAGACCACCACAACTCATTTCACATATGCCAGTGAACAGCCCTCACCAGATCATGGCTTTCGGTCACTATGGATCTGGGCTGGATTTGAACCAGTGACCTAGAGGTGAAGGACTCCTTAACCCGCTATAAATCCACTGAGCTATTCAGTTCCTGAATAATCCGTTTCTGACATCATCAGATTCACCAGCAGTTTACTTTTAATTCTCTCAGATACAGTATTTTTAAAACTGCTTTTACTACTAGTTCTGCAATTTATGACTCAAGTCAACAAATACGACTACCACTAGCAATTTAAAACAATCTCTGACGTTACTTTTTCCCCATGTACATACTTGTGGGATCTTTCAGTGCCTGGTTCTATTGGGAGTGAGTGTCCGTTTCCTCCTTTGTCTATATGCTAGATTCATACCGTGGCTGTAGAAGAACAGTGATCAGCACAGCACTACACAAGGTGTTTGTGTCTTTTATCGTGGGTGAAGAAAGAGAGTAGGCACTTTAAAAGACTTTGAAACCACATATCTCAGTTCAAGGGTGAGACAAAATGTAAAGAGAAAGGGACATGCTGAGTTTTTCCCAAAAATACATTACTACTTAAAAAAAAATACAATTACATTTTTTGCCAATTCACAAAACAGAGCTGCTTTTAATTTCATCACCCTTTTGTTAAACAAAAGAAAAAAAACAAAAAACAAAAAAAAGTCAGCCCTCTCTGACTGGTTCATAGTCCACACGGAGAGACTGATCCTGAATCTCACATGACAGGTCCAGGGGGCTCAGGACATGCTGCAGTGGCAGTGTGAGCTGGCCCTGGGCAGAGACTGTTCACTTTGTAGCACCTCCTGTGGTTAGTGGGGAGCCTTGGCATCATCAGCTCTATCCCCTCAAAAATAAAAGTCAGTACGAACACAGCAATAACACTTATGGGCAGTAGGAAGGACTTTCCTCGGGGTGGGGTGGGGAGAAGAGCCACCTATTTGGCCGTGAGTGAAGAATGGCCTCCTACTTGGCCATGAATGAAGACTACCCCCCACACACACACACACTACACCATTGGTTCCACCACCGCTCATGCATCCCACCCCTGCCACAGGCACAGCAGACAAATGTTACCAGGTGGCCAATTCAGGCCCCACCACAGGTGGCACAATCTGGGGCCTCACCAGTGACTGGGAAACCCTGGCCAAAAGGCAACAAGGACAGGATGGTGCTCTGGTGAGAAAAGCAGGGCAGGAACAGCCTGAGTGAGTCGGCAGGTCTGGAGGGCAAGGTAGAAGAGGGAAGAAAGTGTGAAATAAAAAGAAAGGTAACATGAAAGTACCTCAAACATATGCCACTTCCCACATTCAGCCAGGTAAAACCAGTTCCACTGGGTATCAGAGGTGTCCATCTCCTCAAGGGGACATACTTCCATTTCTGAAATGTCCTCCATTCCTTCTGTTTCTTGAAACATTGTCTGCAACACAGAAACAGATTATCAACCTACCGCTCAATTTCTTCTATCAATGATGTACAATGAATACCGACCAAACAACTTAGCAATATTAAACAAGCATTTGTCAATGCCGAATGTTGGCTTGCTGGCATTAGCATTGCAGGAGTTGGAGAGATGCAAAATAGGAATGGCAGTGAAGTATTGAACTGACGCCAACACCACCCCCACCCTGCAGAGACTGACAGGCATTGAGGGGTGTGGTTTTGGGTTGTCGGCCATAACGCTCACACCATTTCATCTCACCTTTGTTAATCTGTCCCGAAAGTTGATGTCCCACAGTGACAGCACCATTCTGTGCCACAGGTGTGAAAACACATTTCAGGAAGGATGTGAAAAATGACAGCTATACTGTTCATAAGGAGGTGTGAAAAAATGGCAAAGTTGAAAATCTGGAAGAAAATAATAAAATCGGCGAAGTTATGAACACGCATAGAAACTCTATGCGAGAACGCAGCTAACAGTCATTTTTTGACTGTTTTCACCAAATTGCAACATGGGCTTTTGGAACCTCCTTCATGAACACTGGTACTGTCATTTTGTTAATGGGTCCCCGAAGGTGATTCTTGCAACCATAAGAATCACATTTCGGGACCAAGAAACTAAATGACAGTGACATATCTCAAGGTGGGGTCCCATGAACCCCATGTTGGTAAATTCTTGGGCCAAAATTCAAAAAAAATGGCTAAAATATCAACCTAAGTTGAAATCCCCATTGTCTGCCATTATAAGCTTACTGTCATTTCTTCAGTTTGCAGTTCAGCTTTGAAGAGTACTGAACTTGTCCCGATTCAGAGAAGATCACGGCTCCAGACCTCCGGAGGTAAGTATGGGTGGGGGTGCAGGGAGGTGGGTGCGCAGAGGGAGGGTGGGGATGGGAGGAGACACTGATGGACCGTTTTCTTGTTTGCAGGGGCAAAAAAAATAAAGACCATGAAGGAAGGTTTTCTTCATTTACAGGGTAAACAAAAACATAAAATAGGCACACTGGGGTGGGGATGCTGACATGGGGATTGGGCACCCGATGTTGGCAAGGTGTACAGAACAGGGGTTAGTTGTGCATCTGGACACGGGAGTGGGCATTCCAGTGTCGTAAGGAAAAGGAAACTGTTTAACCAGGAAAGACACACTAACGGGGGATGCCGACACGGGGATTAGGCACCCCAATGTTGGCTTTCGGGGAGTGTATGTAAGGCGAAGCAGGGAGCTACCATGTTACAGTGTGCCACATAATGTGTGTGTGTGTGGGGGACATGCCGACACGGGGATTGGGCACCCAGATGTCCGCTTTCTGGGGATTATGTGGCGGATGCCAGGAGCCGCCATATTTATTGAAATGTTTCACCAGGAAAGGCACGTAATGGAGGCATGTCATCTGCCACTGCAATGACAAACGTGTCTCTGATTGCAGTGGCAGATTTGTTTCAACTCATTGGCTCTCTCTGAAACTGCTGTCATCAGTAGCATGCTCACTGGTTGGCGGCTGAGGGATGCACCCACTAAAGCATCCCCTGCATTAGCCACAACACTGACACACCTCTGAAATGTGCTACCAAAAGATGTTGCGTGCTTGCAAACCAAAATAAAAAGAGCGAGAGATTTTAATCTCAGTTGTTTAACCAGGAGTGGCACACTAAGTTGAAAGCTTGTTTACAGGTGTGGCCTGGGAACACAGGGAAGTTAAGTGACTTGCTCAGGGTCATACAGTATGCAAGTGGGGGCTGTGGGATTCAAACCCAGGTCTCCAGATTTGTAGCTCAGAGCCTTAAACCACTGCGCTATACTGCCTCCAAATCTTTCAAAACAAAATCAAGAGACTTCACTTTAGGGGATGCAAAGGGAGTGCTTAATTACACAGAGAGTGGCGAGTACCTGGAGTAATTTGCCAGTCAGTAACTGAGCAGGGGAACACTCTTCAGGATCAGTTTACTGTCACCACCGATGACCCATGATCAGTTTACCATCATCCCAACGATCCAGGATCAGAAAGTTTACTACAACCCCAATGATCCAGGATCAGTTTCACCCCCAATGATGTAGAAGAAAAAGTTACTTACCCCAGTAATATTGTTTCTTCCAAGGGATCTCCCAGTATGATTAGACATATGTAGTCAGCCCAGAATCTCCAACTGCCCAAAGCTGTAGTGATGTAATGTGGAATATATGCAAATAGTGCAACTAGAACACTGTTCAAACTGCTGCCTCTAGGTGGACTGTGTTTTGTAGCTTAAAAAAAAAAATACTAAACTATCCAAACTAATACATTCTAACCCAAAACAACACCACCACCACCACGGCAATGAGGATGGGTTACCAAACAGGGCAAAAGAGCCACAAAGGGAGAGCCAGGTCACCTAGTCATCTAAGTGTGCATAAAGTACAGCAAGTTAAGCCAATGCTTAAAGGCAACATTAAATCCTAATAAAAGTATTGCTGAATCTGACTTGGGTTCTGGAAGGGGAGGTAGAGTGGGAGGTCTAATCACACTGGGAGATCCATTGGAAGAAACAATATTACTGGGGTAAGTAATTTTTTCTTCAAACTCCAGGAATCTCCCAATATAATTAGACATATGTAGACTACCAAGCAGTGCCTTAGGAGGAGGGTACAGAACCTACTTACGAAAAAGGTTCTGCAATACTGCAGTGCCAAACCTTGCATCACTCCTGGACTGGACAGCTAGGTGATAGTGCTATGTGAAAGTATGGACTGTACTCCAGGTAGCTGCTTTACAGATTTCTAGCAAGGGAATGTCCCTTGCAACTGCCACAGAAGCAGCAGTTCCAAAAGTATAATGTGCCCGGAGACCCTGCAGTGGCCGTTTGTCAGCTTTACTGTGACAGAATTAGATGCAGAACACTATCCAGCACGCAAGTGATCTTTTTGAGGCAGGCCTGCCTTTCCCAACTTCACCATAAGTGATAAACAGTTGCGACTGAGATTCCCCGAGGTCCTTAGTACAACTAATGTAGTAGCTGAGAGACCTCTTTACATCCAGACTATGTAGTTTCACTTCACCTCAGCTGGACTTAGCTGTGAAAATGTACAGGAAGGGTGATGGACTGGTTTAGATGAAACTCAGATACTACCTTGGGTAGAAATTTCCTGTTGATCCTGAGGATCACCTTGTCCTTATGGAAGATGATGTAATTAGGATCAGTGCAAAAAGCCTGGAGCTCACACACTCTTATTGGCGAAGTAATTGCCACCCGGAAAACTGTTTTCCAGGTGACATATTTCAGATCAGCCATAGCCACTGGCTCAAAGAGGGATTCCATGAGTTTGGCTATGTACAAGTTCAGGTCCCAAGAAGGAACTGGTCCCCTAACAGGGGGAAACAGATGTGCCAAGCCTTTAAAAAAGTTTTTAAAGATAGGGTGTGAAGATGCACAGAAATGCGACAATCCTTGCTCTGTATTGGAAAACACTCCTTGCCCTGTATAGGAAAAATCAATAAACTTGAATTAAAAAAAAAAAAAAAAAAGTGACGTCAGAAAAGGACCGCCAGGCCAACCTAGTCTGCCCACTTTGCCTAGTTATCTGCTAGGACATGTCTCCCTCCCCACAAACAAACAGTCCCCCTTGTGTCTGTCCCATGCTCTTCTGACAGACACAAAAGATGTATTTGGGCTTTGCTGCTGCTTTCTTGCCCTTCGCTGCTGATTTGGGTTTAGCAGCCTTGGGCTGTAGTGAAGCTATTGTTCTCTGAGCACCTGTAGACAAGTAAGCACAGACTGCTGCTAAATGAACCCTGAGGGTTGCAGGCCTCAGACCTAAGGCCTGTAGATATACTAATTAGTCAAGCAGTACAGGTATGCTTGCCTTGGGAGGACTGGTATGCTTGGGCTTGCACCAGATGAAAACCTTTTCCACTAGAAGGCATAAGTTTTTCTGGTTGAAGTTTTCCGGGACAGTCTCAGGACCTCAAGGACCTCTTCAGAGAGTTGCAATTCAGAAAATTCTAACTCCTCAAGAACTAGGCCTTCAGGTAACGGGTCTTGAGGTTTGGAAATACTACCTGATCCTGAATGGCTGTTAGGAGATTTTCTCTCTGCGGAAGCCAGATGGGTTGCTTGGTGGACAGGGTGAGTAGTAGAGGGTACCATGGTTGCCTGGCCCAGTCTGGGGCAACCAGTATCATGGCTGCAGGCTGACTCCGGAGTTTGAGGACGACTTTCAACAGCAGTGGAAATGGTGGAAAAGCATACAGGAATTTCTCTGTCCAATCCAGGATTAATGCCTCCATGGGCAATGTCACCAATGAGGGGGTCTTGCAGCAAAAAAGAGGAAGATCAAGGATTTCTTGTGAGGCAAACAGATCTATTTCTGGAGTGCCCCACTGCCTGAAAACTGTGGCCAACACTTGCTTGTTTAAAGTCCATTCGTGATGATCCTGACTGATTCTGCTGAGTGAATCTGCCAGTGTGTTGTTCTTCCACGGAAGATAAATGTCAGACAGATGCACCTCCAGGGAACAGGCTAAGGACCAGATTTTCATGGCTTCTGTGCACAGCCTTAAGGATCCTGTACCTCCCTGCTTGCTGATGTACCACATGGTGGTTGTGTTGTCTGTCCTGACCTGGACTGACTGGCCCCTCAGCTGAGGAGCAAAGGCACTTAGGGCCAGAAGAACTGCTCTCAACTCCAAGAGGTTAATATTCAACCTGGATTCCTGAGGGGACCAAATCCCACTGATTATAATGTCGCCTGTGCGTGTACCCCACCCTAGGAGGGAGGCATCTGTTAGAACTACCGTGTGGTGCTGTAGCTGAAAAGGGATGCCTTGCCTGAGGTTGTCCCTTTCTTTCCACCACTGCAGAGCCAGAAGTAGAGTTCTTGTTACTTGTACAAGCTTTGAAAGAAGGTCCTTCTTTGGGACCAGTGGAATCTCAAGTGGAATTGAATGTCCCTCATCTGGAAGCTGGAACTACTGGAGTAGTTGATGCCATGTGTTCCAACAATGCTAGGAACTGCCCAGCGGTCCTAGGCTGATCCAGGACAAAGGAGTTTGCCAGGGCTAGTAAGTTGTTTACCCTCTCTTGAGGGAGGAATGCCTTGCCCTGGACAGTGTCCAGTTCTGTGCCAATGAATTCCAGTGACTGAACCGGTTCCATCTGAGACTTTTGAGTATTAATGAGGAAACCCAGGGATTCCAGAGTGTTTGAGGTGAACATGATGGAGTCCTTTACTTGTTGGTATGATTCTCCTATGACTAGCCAGTCATCCAGTTAGGGATGAAACACAATTCCTTGCCTCCAGAGATAAGCTGCCACCACAGCTAGGCACTTTGTGAACACTCTTAGGGAAGAGGTGAGCCCAAAAAGAAGTGCTGAGAACTGGTAGTGCCCTGAGGGCAGAATGAACCTCAAGTATTTTCCGTGGCAAGGCCTGATAGGGATGAGAAAGTAATCATCTTTGAGCTCTAGAGATGCCAGCCAGTTTCCTTGCCTTAGAGAAGGGATAACAATGGCAAGGGTTACCATTTTGAACTTTGGCTTTGCCAAGTGTCTGTTCACGAATCTGAGGTCTAGAATTGGCCGCCATTCCCCATTCTTTTTCTTGGTTAGTTAGTACCTGGAATACACGCTCTTCACCTTTTGAGAGGGAGGGACTGGCTCTACTGTTCTTGCTTGCAGAAGCTATTTTACCAGTTCTAACAGAATTGTCTCTGCAGGAGTTAAAGGATAGAGAACTCTGCGGCCCTGAAGTCTTGGAAAATTCTTGAACTATAGACGTAGACCCTGACTCACCACCTGCAAAGCCCACTTGTCTGTGGTGTCTTTCCAGCCCTGAAGGTAATGAGCCAGCCTGCCCCTACTGGAAGAAGGGTGGCGGCCTGTTCTGTCCGGGCTGAGCTTTGGACACTGGGGTTTAGTCAGCCCACCCAGAACACCTCCTACACCTGCCCCTGTAGTAACCTCTAGCTTGCAGGGCTCGAAATTCACCGCTATTTGGTGTTCCGCGCATACCAAAAATCATGCACGGAACATCAAATACTGTCAGCTAGTAACCTGCGCTGTATACTGCTCTGTGGCCCCATTTCGAATGATCGCCATCATTTTGTGGTCGAGCCAAGTCCTTTACACATTTTTGGAGGTCTTTCTTCCCCCCCTTCCCCAGTCAATTTTGCACCACTTACAGTGCATTCTGCCCAAGGACTGTGATGGAAATATCGCGCCACAAAACGTGAGCTCGCAGTCTTGTGCTCGGCTGGTATTGTACGCGCTTCACGGTTTTCTCATTAGGCACCAACCACATTAAAGCGGGAAAGACTTTCTCTGGGATCTCCGCATCGCGATCGTCGTTCTGCCGCCCGGTCATCACTGCTGCTCCCTTCAATATTTTCAGTCAGTGGCATTTAAAACAGAAAAACCAGCACAGAGGCTGGTAATGTTAAAAAGGCTGCATGTTTTCCCGTTTTGGTGGAGGATGGCACCCAAGGACAGACAACGTGGGTGAGCTTGATCAGACACAAGTGTGAAAGTTTTATTTGAACTGACTGTGCAAGTTCTTAGCACGCGTGAAAAGCTAAAAAAAAAAAAAAAAAAAAACAAAACAAAACAAAAAAAAACACAGGCGGACTTACATTTTGGGCAATGATTTTTCTTTCTGCTTTGATGTGAAACAAAGGGGAGGTAATTTGATTATTGTAGTTTTTTTATTTTGCCTGCTCTAGTCGCACTAGTATAAACAGGCTATCTTGCTACAGTGAAAAAGAGAAGTAATTTGATTTAACTACAGAGATTATGATTTTCTTTGCCTGTCCTGTGTGCTGTACGTGAAAATTGAGACTGCATACAACTACCAGTTGATGTGCTGTGAGCCATGATTATTTAAAAAAAAACATGCTAGGTTTAAATGTGGGTGCATTGTATAGTGTTTAGTTATTTGAAGAGTCTTAATTTCAAACCTAAACACTAAATAATGCACCCACACTTAGACCCATCACAGCTCAATCAGCTGTTAGTTGTACCCAGTCTCACTGTTCATGTACAGCACACACAGGACAGGCAAAGAATATCATAGCTTCTCTGCAGTTAAATTACTTCCCTTTTTCACTGTAGCAAGATAGCCTCTTTATACTTTTTTTTTTTTTAAACCAGGAGACACACTAAGCTGAAGCTTGTCTACAGGTGCAACCTAGGAGCACAAGGAAGTTAAGTGACTTGCTCTGGGTCACACAGTATGTAAGTAGGGGCTGTGGGATTCAAACCCAGGTCTCCAGGTTGTCAGCACAGAGCCTTAAACCATTGCACTATACTGCCTGTGCATACTTGTGCCAATAGATCAGGCAAAATCAAAAACTGCAGTACTTGAAGTGTGTGAGTTACCTAAGAAAACCAGCTATTTGTTTGGGTAAGCATTTTTATTAACTTAAAAAAAAAAAAGATTCATTCCAAACGCAACTGGGGCAGCAAGCAAAAAGTGGTATACAAAAACCAAAAAAAAAAAGTTGGTATACCAGCTTTCAACACGGAATACCAAATCTTGGGAAATGTTATTTTGTGGGGATCACCACTTTTTAAAATGGATTTCTAGCCCTGGCTTGAGAATAATCCATAAGCCAGTGGCGGAGCTAGAGGGGGGTCTGGTCGCCCCTCCTGGCTGCCCCAGTGTGAGTAGTGGTGCCCCACCACCATCATCTTTATTCACTGTTTAGTGCCCATTGTGGCATCCGTGACTGACTGAATGCCCACCCCCAAACCGGTTCCCAAATGCTTCTAAACCTGGCTCCGCCACTGCCATAGGCATGGAGACTGGGACATAAGCTCTGGGATAATACCCCCTACCCCTACCTCCCCTTTCTGTGGGTCTAAAAGAAGTCGAGGCTTGTTCTCTTACAGAGTTGCTTCTAAAGGTCATTTTGTACTCTCATGTTTTTCATGTATGCCTCTGTCTTGTCACCAAAAAGGGAATTACTTTCACAAGGAAAATCCATGGTTTTTAACTGTGTATCTTGGGTAACACTGGCTGTTCTGAGCCAGGCAAACCTTCTCAAATACACTGATTGGACTAATAACCTGGACACAGTATTGCTGGCATCCACAGCCATGTGAAATTAATATTTGGTGGCATTGAATGTCGTCCTGGCCGAGTCAGCGAAATCATGTGCCTCATCACCTGGCGACCTGTCAGTTATTGCCAGGGCAGAGTTCTAAAGGGCTTTCTAATATTGTGCAGTACATGCCGTATCAGCTGCCTGTCTGAGGAGAAGGGAAGAAGCTATGTAACCCTTTTTCACCGTAGTGTCAATTTTCCTTGAGTCTTTGTCAGGAGGATGAGATGAAAGAAGGACTTTAGCTTTATCACAGGCAGCAGCCTGTACAACGCCCGCATGGTTTGGATAAGAATACAAATACTCTGCAGCAGACCTATCAACCTGATATTTTTTTCCCAATCTTCTTGTCCACTCCAGGGACAGAGGATGGTGTTGATAGTATTTTCAGGGTGGCCTTCTTAAGAGAGTTGTGGATTGAGAGAAACAACCTCTTAGTGGGGACCAGACCCATCATATCCAGAAATTCTGCCTCCTCATCTTCCACAGATTCTTGTGAGAAGGAGCCTAAAGTGTCAGCCATTTGTCTGACAAATGAAAAATGGAACGAAAAACATCCTGCCCACGAGGAGAGGCGCCAAAGTCTTGTTCAGGGGATATCTCAGGCTCAATGGGTTACACTAAATTTGCATCGTCCTCTTCCTCCTCCAAATAAATAAACTTCATGACCCTGGTCTGTGGGAACCGGTGAACCCAGGATAGAGCCTGCAGTTTGAATGGCCTGAATGACCTGCAGGGCTTTGGCAATGTCCTCAGCAGAGGGCATTTTGTTTTTATCTGCTGGGAACTCCTTTGCTTCTTCAGCAGAACACACAGCGACATGTTTCTCTTTATGTTTCTTTTTAGCAGGCACAGATTCGGAAGCCTGCTCAGTGGGCCTTTTGTGTTTACTGTGTTCAAGAAGAAAAAATTACTCACCTTAGTAATCTTGTTTCTTCTAAGGGAATCTTACTGTATTCTGACTAACGCAGTATGGTCTCACCATAGGACTACCCGGAGCTGAAATGGTTAACAGAACCTATGCAAATGATGGAATGCTAGGCTTGAGCTCGGTTTTCAAACCACAGTCCCTGGTAAACAATCTCTAACAGTCAAATTCTTACAAAGCATGCACTTAGCAGTTTCCTCTTAATTGAGGATAACAACAATAATAAGAATAATAGTAATAATATTAACAATCATAAAAACCTCCCTGCACTAGAAATGGCAGGAGAAAATAAGTGGGAAATACCCTGTTTCAAACACTTCCAAAAAACTAGGCATCCCAGAAGACTCAAGTCACAGGTGCCCAAAATAAAAACAGTATACACTCCCCAGGTTTACAACAACTGTAGCACAGCTGTAATGCAATGACCAAAGGTATCAGAAGTGGAGGAAGGGAGGGAGCTCAGAATACGGTAAGATTCCTTTAGAAGAAACAAGATTAGTAAGGTGAGTAATTTTTTCTTCAAACCCCAGGAAATCTTACTGTATTCTGACTATTGCAGATTACCAAGCAGTGCCTCTGGAGGTGGGCCTATAACCTATTTAGGAAACAAGCTCTGCAGGACTGCTGTGCCAAACCTGGCATCACCTTTGGCTTGGACGTCAAACAGTAATGTTTTGTAAATGTGTGACTGTTTTCCAAGTTGCAGCTTTGCAGATGTCTACTAGGGGAATGTCCCTAGCAGCTGCTAAGGAGGCTGCAATACCCCTAGTTGAATTACCCGAGACCTGCAGGTGGTTCCCTACCCACCTTGCCATAACAGAACTAGATACAGGTTACCATCCATCTGGCAATGGATTGTTTTGTGGCAGGTTTGCCTTTCCCTACCTCTCCAAAAGTAAGGAACAGCTGAGTTTGATTCTGTCTGTGACCCTTTGTGTGGTCAAGATAGTAGCGGACTGCCCTTTTTACATCCAGGCTGTGCAGTCTACGTTCACCTGAAGTGGAATGATCTGTAAAGAAGACTGGCAAGGTAATTGACTGGTTAAGGTGGAAATCAGATACCACCTTAGGCAAAACCATTCTACTAGTTCTAAGGACTATCTTGTCCCTGTGGACTGCGATATATCCTGGCTCTGTGAATAATGCCTGGAGTTCACTGATCTTCCTGGCAGAGGTAATGGCAACCAGGAATACGGTTTTCCAGGTCACATAATTCAGATTTGCTGAGGACATGGGTTCGAATGACGGTTACATGAGCTGAGCAATGCAAATATTCAGGTCCCACATGGGAGTGGGCTCCCTATGTGGTGGGTATAAATGTAGCAGCCCTTTAAAGAATTTTTTGAACACTGGCTTTGAAGCCAAAGAGGAGGAAGAAGCTTTCCCTGCTGATAAATAAGCTGAAACAGCTGCCAAATGCACCCTCAGAGTGGAAATAATTAAACCTGTGGAGTGCAAATGAGCCATATAGTCCAAGACAACAGAAATGTTAGCTTGAGAATGATCCAGGTCTCTGCCCTGGCACCAAAAGGAAAATCTTTTCCATTTAGAGGCATACGTTTTCTTAGTGGAGGGTTTTCTGGAAACTCTCAGTACATCCATAACCCCTTCTGAAAGATGCAAGTCAGCATACTCTAGGTTCTCAAAAACCATGCCTTGAGTCTGAGGGATAATAGGTTGGGGTACATGATTCTGCCCTGAGAGGAGGTCAGTAGATTGTACCTCCTGGGAAGACTGATTGGCTTGGCTACTGACACAGAGAAGTATGGAGTACCAAGGCTGCCTGGCCCATTCTGGGGCAATGAGAATCGTTGAGGCTGGTTGAAGCCCGAGTTTGTTCAAGACTTTCAGCAGTAAAGGGAATGGAGGGAAAGCATACAGGAATTTCCCTGTCCAATTCAACAGCAGTGCATCCAAAGGAATTGTGCCCCTGGTATGAGGTCTGCAACAATACTCTGGGAGCTGGTAATTGTCTAGGGCTGCAAACAAATCCACTTCTGGTGTGCCCCACCTCCTGAAAAAGGTCTGTAAGACCTGCCTGTTCAGTGACCATTCGTGATGACTCTGGTTCATCCTTCTGAGTGCATCTGCCAGGACACTGTCCTTGCCCGGGAGATGAAGAGCTAAAAGGGACACCTTTAGAGAGTAAGCTAGTGTCCAAATTCTCATAGCTTCTGTGCAAAGCGGGGCTGACCTTATGCCTCCTTGTTTATGTAGTACATGGTGGTTGAGTTGTCTGTTCTGACCTGCACCACCTTCCCTACCACCTGAGTGGCAAAAGACTGAAGGGCTAGAAGAACTGGTCTGAGCTCTAGTAGACTGATGCACAGAAGGGATTCCTGCTTTCCCCACGTGCCATGGGAAGTGTGATCCCCCAGATGTGCCCCCACCCTAGAAGGGAAGCATCTGTGGTAAGCACCAGAAAAGGGGACTGCTGTAGGATAGGTACCCCTTGTTTGAAGTGTTCCCTTACCTGCCACCACTGTAGAGCATGATTAAAGATGGCTGTGACTGGGACCAGCTTTGATAATGGGTCTTTCTTTTGGGACCATTACTCCCTGAGATGAAACTGGATGTCTCTCATCTGGAACTTAACTCCTGGGATGGTTACAGTGGAGGCTGCCATGTGCCCTAACAACTGCAGGAAATGCCTTGCTGGTCTGGGAACATGCAGTGAGAAAGACCTGGCTGCTTGAACAAGGCTGTCCATCCTGTCTTGAGGAAGGTAAGCCATTCCTGTCCTTGTATTCAATTCTGCTCCTATGAACTGGAGCAACTGCACTGGTTCTAGGACAGACTTCTTATGATTCACTAGGAACCCCAAGGAAGACAAAGTGGTCTGAGTTATTGAAAGTTCCTCTCTCACTTGTTGCTGTGACTGGCCTACAATGAGCCAGTCATCCAGATATGGAAACACTTTGACACTCCTAGCCGCCTTAAGTGTGCTACCATGACAGCTAGGCATTTTGTGAATACCCCGGAGCAGATGTTAATCCGAAGGGCATTGCTCTGACTTGATAATGGCCTGATAGCAACCTGAATCTGAGGTACCTTCTGTGAGACCTTCTGATTGGGACATGGAAGTAAGCATCTGTTAGGTCCAGGGAAGCTAGCCAGTCTCCCAATGTTAGAGTAGGTATAATCGTGAATAGAGTGACCATCCTGAATTTTGGCTTTGCCAGATGCTTGTTCAGGTATCTGAGGTCCAGAATGGGACGCCACTCCCCTGTTTTCTTTAATGTAAGGAAATATCTGGAATACAGACCTTTGCTTTTTGAAGGGCAGGGACTGGCTCTACTGCCCAAAGCAGCAGAAGGGATGACACTTCCTTTTCCAGTAGGGCTGTTTCTGATGGGGAAGAAGGCTTGAAAGCCTTTGATCTTAGCCCTGGTTTGGCTTTGAAGCAGAGTACCAAACCCTGGCCCACTACTTCCAGAACCCACTTGTCTGTGGTAATGTTTTTCCATTCCTGGAAATAGTAGGCCAGCCTGCCCCCTACTGGCAGTGGGGAGGCAACCAGGACATTCTGCTCAGGGAGTCTGTTTTGACTGAGCTACTGGCTGGACAGTGGGGCTAGTACAGCCAATGCCCCTCCTGCCCCTTCCCCCTAAAGTACCCCAGGGCTGATACTGGGGAAAAGGCCTGTAAGGAGTCCTGCCCCTGCCACCCCTAGAATGGTGCCTTTGAGGGTTGGCAGTTCTCTCCTTTACTGCTGCACTTTTGTAAGCAGCCTTGTATTCATCCATTTTATTTTCATATATGCCTCAGTTTGTTGTCCAAACAGAGACAAAGGGTCACATGGAAAATCCAAGGCCTTATTCTGTGTGTCCTGTGAGAGGTTAGTGGTTCCCAGCCATGCAAAACTTCTCAAGGACACTGCAGAAGCCATTTGTCTGGATGCAGTGTCATTTGCATCCACTGCCATCCTAAACTGGGTGTTTGAAGCTTTAATGCCCCTCTTAACTGCTTCCTCCAGGGCAGCAGCCACTGGAGGGGGAACAGACGTGGCAATTTCTAGTACGGTAGACCACACTGATTTTTGGTATCTGGCTAAATATGCCATATAGGATGCCTGCCTGATGGCTAGGGAGGATCCCAAATATATATTTTTTGCTACTGAGTTTATCCTCCTGGAGTCTTTTTCAGGGGGGTGGGAAGCCAGAGGGATGCTAGTTTTGTCACAAGCTGCAGCCTGTACCACACCCTCATGGTTGGTGTGCCCAAACAAAAACTCGGCCCCCGACTTATCCACCCAGTACTTTCTGTCCACTTTCTTATCTGTTGGAGGAACAGAAGTGGGAGTCTCCAAAATTTTCATGGTCTGCTTCCTTAAAGATTTGTGCAGTGGGAGAAGCAGCCTTTTTTATGGAGGAACGTCCATCATTTCTTTATAGTCCTCTTCCTCCTCATCTTCCAGAGGCTCATGGGATGGGAGGTCAAGAGACTGAGCAACTTGCTTCATAAAAGCAAAGTATGAGGAAAAATCCTCAGTTCCCTTATTAAGGGAATCGGGCCTGTGGGGATCAGGAGAGATGTCTGGCTCTATAGGCTCATCATAATCATCGTCTCCATAGTCCTCCTCCTCCTCTGGATCTTCAGCAAGACCAGTATCATCATACTGTTCCCCACCTAGGTCTATTAAACCAGGAACTTGTGAACCGGGAGTTTGTGGAACTGGTTGCTTATCAACTGGAACTGGAGACGGCAAAGACTGAATAATTTTGATCGCATTAATGATCTCTTCAGCAGAAGGAACCGCTGTTGGGGTCGGTTGCAGTTCCTGTTGCTTTTCTTTACATTTTTTCTTAATGGCCAGTTCAGCAGCCTTATCTGCGGTTCTCTTTTTTTGTGGAACTGTCGCCCCTGTCACAGGGCAGTCCCTCCGGTTCAGTAGTCTGTTCGGTAGCCGAGTTAGCGGCCTTATCCGACATTTTTTCCTTTAGTTTCTTTAACCTTCTATCGAGGGTAGACTGAGGAAAAGTAGCACTGCATACCCTAGCACCTCGACTCAAACAGAGTCTTCAAGGGTCCCTTGAAGACTGAGTCGAGACGCTACGGGCACGCATTGTGCCACTGCATACAGCTGGGAGAAAACTGTTTGGAGCTTTACAAATAAACCTGGAGGTTTTGAAAATATACTGCGGTCTCTGACTTACTTCTTCAGTTTACCATCACCCCAATGATCCATTTACTATAAACCCCAGTGTCCAAGATAAGTTTATCACCCAATGATCCATGATCAATTTACAATCACCCAATGATCTAGGATCAGTTTTCTATCATTCTCGATGATCCAGGATCTGTTTACCATCACCCCCGATTATCCATAATCAGTTTACCATCACCCCTGATGATTCAGGATCAGTTTACTATCACCTCCAATAATCCAGGATCAGTTTACTGTCACCTCAACAATCCAGGATTGGTTTAATATCACTTCCAATGATCCACGAACAGCTTGCTGTCACCCCCCCCACACACACACAATTACCCAGGATCAGTCTACTATCACCCCCAATTACCCATGATCAGTTTACTATCACCTACAATGATCCAGGATCAGTTTAATAGCACTCAGTCATCCAGGATCACTTTGTCACCCCCAATGAAGCAGGACCAGTTTTGTCAGAACAAAGGTGGCAATGGACAGGTGGAGGATGAAACCTGTAAGGCAAATTTACCGAACCATTATTTCTGTTCAGTGTTCATGGCTAAAGACTAGGGCCATCTGCCAGACTGCAGCGTAAAAGCCAATGGGAGATCACTAGCAGGCACCAACATAGAGCCCACCATGGAGGAGAGAATGCTGAATGGCCTACAAGCATTGAATATGTATTAATCATTGGTTCTGGATAGGATACTTGTAGCTGTTAAAGGAAATGAGGCAGGTCCCGGCTGGACCACTACCAGATCTCTTCAACTGCTCTTTAGAGAAATGGGAAGTGTTGGAGGACAGCGAATGTGATCCCCTTACATAAAGGTCGGAGCTGCAGCAAATACAGATCAGTCAGTCTGATGTATAGAATAGGGAAACTATTGGAATCTATTACAAAGGAGAGGATAGTAGGATTACTAGAGGCTAAGGGCCAGCAGGGCTCCAGCCAGCACAGATTTGCAAGTGGAAAGATGTGCCAGATGAATCTGACTGAATTCTTCGATTGGTAACAAAGGCAATGGATAGGGGTCAGGCTGTAGATGCCTTGTACCTAGATTTCAGCACAGCTTTCACCTCCATCCCACATGGGAGACTGGGAAAGAAACTGGGTGACCTGGGGATTGGTGATATGATAAGGGGAGTAAAAAAACTGGCTGTGTGGGAGGACCCAGAATATAGCCTTACATGAAGAGCCCATGGGGGTAAAGGAAGTCATAAGTGGGGCGCCCCAGGGATTGGTTTCAGAACCAGTTCTCTAACATTTTACTATGTGACGTAGGTGGTGGTTGGGGGAGGGGTAGGGTGAAGGTATGCCTCCTTGCAGACGACAACAAGATACGTGGTAGTGTGAACTCTGAGGAGGGTAAGAGCCATGAAGGAGGATCTGGAAAAACCTGAGGAGTGGTCAAGGGTGTGGCAGCTTATGAGTAACATGAAAAAGTGCAAGGTAATGCACAAAGCAGCCAAGACCATAAGAATGGAATACAGGATACAGGCTTGATTGGGTGGTTGTTGAGAGCACAGCTAAAAAAAGGGATCACTGGGGTTCAAACTTTGGCACCTGCCCACCAGCCAAATGTGGGTGGATTTTCTGTCAGGTGGGTAGAATCAGAGGTTTTGGGCACCCACTGGATGCCTTATGTCTGGCCTGCTCCTTGGCCGACTTCCGGTTTTGAAGTGCACAGAGCGTTGTTCACACTGCAGATTGAGGCAGCGAGCTGGTGGACTGAGGCGGTTCGGGCATACTTTCCCATTCACTATCCACCCTGAAGACGTGCATCCTGCACTGTCATGCCCATCAGCGAAGTTGTCAGCGACATGGCACTGTGCAGGTAGGTGTAGCAAGTGGCAGAGGCAGATTTTCTTTCGGGTTGTCCGTCTGTCATTGTCACAACAGTTGTCGTCAGATGGTGAGGTGAACAACAGAATTCTGAACAAAATGAAGAATGGCTCCAGCAAGCTGTACACAGACTATTGTTGGGGACAGAGCAGTAGCGTAGCAGCAGGCTGGGGTCCACCACTCACTGCAGTGCTGATCCCAGCAATGATGAATATGAGAGTGAACTGACATGTGTCCTAGCAACAACTGAGGGTACCCAGTAAAGTTCACCTCTGGCCTCGAGACAAGGAAAAATAAATTTCACAAGTTAAAATATATATTTCTTTTAAACATGCTTGATCCATCTCCTCAACTCCTCTGCATTTTCCAACACTTGCTGTGCTGAAAGCCCAAGCACCAGCTGTGGTGGTTGGCACTGGATGCACTGTTTGCGACTGACATTTTTGGCCAGCTTTTTATGTCTTTAGAATTGAGTCATGGTTTTAAGGGGATGCTGTGCAGAATTTGCTCTGTGGGGTGGTGACTCTGTGTCACTCTCCTCATTAAGGTTTGGGTTGTTGTAAGGTCAGCAGGGGGTGGACACACAGAGCTGACCTTTGCCACCAGTGATCCTTTTGGTGCAGCAGTTGACACTAATTAAATGTTTGGTCATTTTTGTGCTGGGCTAATAAAAAAATGACCGTGAGGCCAATGGGACTGTTCCAGTCACTAGCCCTGTTGGCTAGTGGCTGAAAAAGTTAGTTACGACCTCTGACCAGGATGTGATAATAATGAAGTACTTAAAGGCATCTGCACAGTGTGATACAGGGCTATGGGAAAGGTGAATGGGATGCTGGGATGTGTCGGGAAGGGATCACTAGCCGAAAGAGGGAGGCAATACTGCACCTTTATAGATCCCTGGTTCGACTGCACTTGAAGTACTGTGTGCAATACTGGAGCTCACGCTTAAGGAAGGACAGGGACATGCTGGAAGCAGTACAGACAAGGGCTACCAACATGATACAGGGACAACAAGGGAGGTCTTGTGATGAGCATTTGGTACATGTCAACATGTACATGTCGGAGAACTGGAGGAAGAGGGGAGACATGAGACATTTAAGTACCTCTGCGGGATACACAAGGCAAACAGCAGAGAACTGTTCATTACGAGTGGTATCAAGGGGAAACTCAATGGCAAGGGGGGGTTCAAAAAGGTTGCCAGGAAGTACTCTTTTTGCAGAAAGAGTGGTAGCAGACTGGATTAAACTTCTGAAAGAGGTAATCTGCGCTGAGACAGTAGGGTGGTTAAAAAGGAAGTGGGATAGGTACATGGGAAAAGTGCAGGAGGCAACTGGGGAAGGGAAGGAGAGCAAGAGATAAGGACCAACAAGGGGGCAGTCCTAAAATGAATTTTTTTTTTTTTTTTTTTAAATACAATTTTTGGCCAGGAAAGAGACACTAAGTCAAAGCTCATTTCCAAGTGCATCCTAGGAGCACAGGGAAGTTAAGCGACTTCCTCACGATCACACACTATGCAAGTGGTGGCTGTGGGATTTAAACACAGTTCTCCATGTTTGCAGCTTGATGCTCTTAACCACTACACTTTACTGCCTCCCCAGACAGACTTGATGGCTGATAGAAACACAGAAAATAGCAGATAAAGGCCTATGTAATCTCTTAGGATCTGTCCCATCTGTTCAGGAAACGTCACTGGTAGACTGCTCCATCTATCCACCACCCTCTGAGTAAATAAGAACCTTCCTCACATCCTTTTTGAGCCCCCCACTCCCCAAATACCGCAAGTTGACACACCTGGGGTTTGCTTGACTCAATAAATTGAATAACTTACCATCCACCCTGCTGAATCCCAAGTATTTGTATGTTTCAATCATGCCCCACCTATCTTCTCATCAGCTGGACTTGAGGGAAGGCTTAATGAATTATTGAACTGTGTCGCCCCAGCAACGTTCCAGCAATTGACAACTCTAATGTGTCCATAAAGATTAATGAAATACCAGTAGAATGAAAAACTGCACAAGTAGTACCTATCTGTAAAGCCCGGCAGAAAAATTCAATTACTGGGTATGGACTAATTTAACATCCAAGGCCTTGGAAAAAGGATTTTCTGTCTGATTAACAGACCCAACAGTCTACTAACGAAACAAGAACCACTCTGCATTTAGAAAATGTCAACATGTTATTACTTGGATAAAGGACTACACACGGGTGCAATATTTGTGGACTTATCAAAGATATTCATTACGACTGGCCATCAAAAATCATGAACATGGTCAAATACACTTACAGACTACTGCCTTTGACATCGTTCTTTATCCAAGCAGAAATACTCACCGTTATGTGCACTCAAATTTCTAGCAGGGTTTCAGTATAATCCAGTGTTTCTAGTACATCATTTTTGCTAAAATTTAACTCTAAAACAATGAAAAAAATGCTATTTAGATCAGAAGTGAAACTGAAGCAACATGCTAAAGCTCTTGTAACAAAAACAAATGGATAACAAGAGCTCTACCAAGCATTTACAGCTACAAATACCCAAGACTGAGGTGGACTATCAGCTGAAGCGAGACACCCATCTCTCCAAATGATGTAAAAAGTTGGGTTTGAAACTAGGTTCTTTGTTCCATCACAGGGATTGCATGTCACAAGAAATAAGACTTAAAATTGCAAATTCCTGGTCAATTTCCCCCATTAGACTATGGGGATTTATCTACGGCCACGCTGCTAGTGTACATTTAATCTAAGTGGATGTTTGCTATAACAGGCTGGCACGTTTTATTACTAATTCCCCAAGATCTGCCCATCACTGCCAGCTGTACAGGTAACTGGGATGCATTTCCCTATTGAAGAAAAGAAAACTCCATGTGGCCCAGCTTATGCACAGTTCAGTGCCACAGTATCGCTCACATTTTCTTAAGAAAAATAAGAGGTGATCTACACACAACAGGACTATAATTTTCTCAACCATCCATTAAAGGGAAATTCTGGTCAAAATTTACAAAAAAAAAGTTATGTAGAGTGTTTTGATTTGTGGGTGCATTCCTTGCATGTCCTTTCCAGTGTTTGCTGTTAGCAATTTTTTTCTAAATTTGCCTGGTAGTTTTGTGGCCCCTGGGCATTTTTCTTACAATGCCTCCTGTTCCATGTGAGAGTAACGTGTTCGTGACCACTGATTCAGCACGCAATGGTTTAGTGTCAAGTTTACAGCTGCAGAGAAACATAGAATTTGATGGCAGATAAGGACCACTTGGCTCACCTAGTCTGCCCATTTCCCTAAATAATGGATAAGCTGCTGAGCCAAGTTAACCAACAGCCTACTTCCTCCTACCCCCCACTAGAATTGCCTTGTGTCTGTCCCATGCATTCTTGAATTCCCCCACTGTTTTTGACTCCACAACCTCCTCACAAAGGCTGTTCCATGCATCCACAACCCTTTCCTTGAAAAAAATACTTCCTCACATTACCTCTGAGCCATCCCCCCTCTATCTTCAAATTGTGCCCCCTTGTTCTTGCACATCTCTTTTTCTGAAAGATGCTACCCTCTTGGACTTTGTCGATTCTCTTGAGGTACTTGAAAGTTTCCATCATGTCCCCCCCTCCCTTCTTTCCTCGAGGGTATACATATTAAGCTCCTTTAGTCTCTTTTCGTATGTCTTCTGGTGCAGACCCTGCACCATTCTGGTTGCCCTTCTCTGGGCAGCCTCCACCCCATCTATATATCTTTGCGGAGATGGGATCTCCAGAACTGCACGCAGTACTCCAAATGGGGTCTCACCAACTGTCTGTATAAAGGGATAACAACTTCCTGTTTTCTACTGTTGATGCCTCTCCCTATGCACCCCAGTATCCCCCCAGCCCTCCTTATTGCCTTCTCACATTGCTTGCCCACCTTTAGGTCATCTGATATAACAACTCCCAGGTTCCTTTCCATTTTTGTTGTTGTCAGTATCTCATCCCCCATTGTGTACTCTTCCCCTGGGTTTTTGTTTCCCAGGTGCATTACTTTGCACTTCTTTGCGCTGCATCTAAGCTGCCATATATCTGACCATTCCTCCAACCTTGCCAATTCCCTTCTCATCCTTTCCATCCCACCTTGTATATCAACCCTGTTGCAGATCTTTGTGCCATCTGCAAAGAGACATACTTTTCCTTGCAGTCCCTCTGCAATGTCACTTATAAAGACATTAAAAAGGATCGGACCCAGTACTGAACCCTGCGGTACCCACTAATAACCCCCCCCTTTCTTCACTGTGGACTCCGTTTACTATTACCCTCTGCGTCCTGTTGTTCAGCCAATGTTTTACCCAGGCTACCACCCTGTGACCCACTATCAGGCTGGCTAATTTGTTTATTAATCTTTTGTGTGGGGTTGTGTCAATGTCTTGCTAAAGTCTAGGTAAACCATGTCCACAGCCCCTCCCTAGTCTATTACTTTGGTCACCCAGTCAAAGAAATCGATTAGATTCATCTGACATGACCTTCCCACTGTGGATCCATGCTGCCTTGGGTCCTGTGCCCCACTGGCCTCTAGGTACTCAACAATTCTTTCCTTCAGAAGGGATTCCATCATTTTCCCTACCACTGAAGTCAAACTGACAGGTCTGTAGTTTCTAGCTTCTGTCTTGCTCCCACTTTTGTGAAGGGGAATCACATCCACCCTCCTCCAGTCCTCAGGTACACCACCATCCTCCCATGACTTGTTAAAAAGGGTAGTCAGTGGTGTTACTAATTCCCCCCCTTAGTTCTTTTAGAATTCTGGGGTGAACCCCATCAGGCCCCATTGCTTTGTCCACCTTCAGTTACAGGAGTTCTTTCAGAACCCTTTCTTCTGTGACAGGACTGATATAGACCCCCCTATACAAAGTGCTTCTACTGACTGGATTAGGTACCTCCCCCTCCTCTTCTTTTGTGAATACTGAGCACAAGTACTTATTCAGTATCCCTGCTTTTTCACTGTCCCTCTGTGCCCACCCACCCTCCTCTTTATTCAGCCTTAGTATCCCTCCCTTTGTCTTTCAATGCTCCCTAACGTACCTATAAAAAGGTTTTATCCCCTTCTTAACCGAGTTGGCTATCTTTTTCCTCGGTTTGGGCCTTTGCTATTCTGACTGCTTTCCTGCTTCCTTCTGCTTTAACTGGTACAGTTCTCTGTCCTGCTCCTTCTGTTTCCTTATACTTCCTGAATGCTATCCTTTTCTCCCCAACTTTCCCCGCCACCTCTTTTGAGAACCAGTGTTTTTTTCTTTCGTTTTGATTTGTTTATTTGCTTCACACAAAGGCTTGTTGCCTCTGTGATGGCAGTTTTGTTGTTTCCCCATTGTTGCTCCACCCCTCCTCCTTGCCTGTTTGCTAGTGCTTTTCTCAGGCACTCTCCCATTTTCACAAAATCAGCCCTCCTGAAGTCCAGTACCTTCACTTGTGTATGGCTCGACTCTACAGCTGAGTTTATCGTGAACCACACTGTTTGGTGGTCACTTGTTCCCAGATAGCTACCCACTTCTAGATCGGAGATCCTCTCTCCATCCCCATTTGAGTGTACCAGGTCTAAGACTGCTCCCTTCCGAGTGGGTTCTAACACTAGCTGTCCGAGGCATGCCCCCTGTAGGGCATCAAGAATAGCCCTGCTCTTGGATGTGGCTGCAGCAAAGGTGCTCCAGTTAACATCTGGCATATTCAGGTCTCCCATCAGCAATATTTCCCCTTTCTCTGCCATCCGAAGGATGCCTTCCATTATTTTGTTGTCCATTTCCTCCCTCCGAGATGGGGGTCTGTATACAACCCCTGTGCCGAGAGTGTTAATTTGAAGCAACTGTTCTTATCGGTCGGTGCACACTAATGAAGGCCACATTAACTGATGGCACAGACATGTGGGATAACTGAGTGGACTATTCAGCAAGGGACAGCTAGAGTCTTCACCAATTATAACACTGAAGATCTGTGGGGATTTGTGGGATTTGTTTATGGCTGTGTGTAGTTTGATGAAACAAAAAGCATTAAAAAACAAAACATTTACTTCTGCTGGCTACACCTAGACATGTACCTTGAAAACAAAAGGTGTGTTCACACAAACTACCCAATTCGCAGCTGCATTGTGGTGGAGGCTGCTCCGTTCAAGCTGCAGTCATGTGGCTCCTGTTCACACAGCAGCTGCCTACATTGGTGTAACTGACCTGGCATTTCGGCCGAATATCCATGGGGTTTGGTGATGTCACCCGCTGATTCACAGCTACAAGAGGCTCAGCCTTCAGGTGTTGGGATTTTCATTGGGGACAGGACGTGGGGCTCACCCCCATGTCTCATGCAGACAGAGTCCCAGTAACTTATGCAACCTTTCCATGCTTTTGTCATGGGAGGGTAACTGTTTACAAACTTATGGTGCAACACTCGAAGTGTGGGTCCCCTCGATTTCTTCTCTACGGTTGCACCCGTTTTACAGATAAGGCACCCCGATTGCTCCCACAGTTACAAATGTCAGTCCAGCTCAGCTACACTTGATGCGGCAATGGTTTAGGGGGTGGCTACTGCTACATGAACATCACTCATTCTGTGTGTGCAGGGATCCCAAAACACCCATCACCGTTGTGATGCCAGCTGTTCAGACAGCCACTCAAAATGCCCACAACACTACGTGATCACAAGAAAAGAAAAAATATAGAGGCATTGTGGGGCAAAAACTATGACGTGGACTGCGTTCACATGTCTACAGCGGCAATGCTGTAACAGCTCTAAACCATTCACAACGGTGCAGAAAATGCTGTGTGAACGTCCCTAAAAGATTTGATTAGAAAGAGTTACTTAGTTGAGGCCAGCATTATCAGGCTTCTAACAGCAGACTGCTGCTGTAGCAGTTATCACTCACTGAATCAGTGGTCTTGGACTCATCAATTGATGTCACATGGGACAGGAGGCACTGTAGGAAAAAGAATGGAGGAAATCATACTGGAATTAACCAACATATATGCTCGTCCAGAATTGTAAACTCCCATCTACATATTCACAGCCACACCCCCGGAGGGAGTTTGGGTAGACAGAAGTACATATCGGCAAGTTACCTTGCTCATTCTTGCAGCCAAAAAGCAATAACAATATGGGTGATGAGCAAAGACAGCACCAACTAAGGGGCTTGGTGCAGTCTGTACAGAAATGTAATGCCTTTGAGCATCTTTCAGCCAGACTATGAAACCAGGAAAAGGCCTCTGACACCAAATGGCGAAATGGGTAATGTACTAATTAGATCACTGCCCTAATTTTGTCCCATAATGAGGGCAAAAGAAGAGAACCCTGGGGCAGTGGAACTGAATGAGACTCACAGGGACAGTGAAGGAGGAGGTTTTTGGGGGATGCCATGTTTGGGGCGAGGGGAGACAGGCCAGGGGTCTGCTTTCCCCATTACCCTTTTTCTTTATCCATAAATGTCATACTAGTCAGCAACCTCTTATTTTCTTTCTATTTTTATTATTATAGTTTTTTTTCTCTTTCTCCCCATGTGCGGGGAAAGGCTGTACACACTATGTTTATGTCAGACCAACCTGACAAAAGCAGTAGCCTTAGGATGCAATACGTGGACTTTGTTTTTCTCTATGGCAAAGAAGCATCGTTATCCTGAGGTTGGATATTTTGGACTGCTAGAATTTATGGATTGATCAGGACATCCAAGAGCTCATATCCATTAACAGCACATAATAATACTGGCTGCAGGGTCCTAGAAATCATTTCAGTAACTGACTGCAGAATAAGTTTCCTTCTCTTTGTTATAGTAAGTTACTTAAAATAGAATATTATAAAATGTACTTTCATATTTTTTTATATGCATATTCTATATTTATTATTGATTAGTCAGGTTCTGTGCAACTCCTGTGCCTTGAATGCAATAAAAGAGTGGATTATAAAACAAGCATTTGTCAATGCCGAATAGTTGCTTGCTGATATTAGCATTGGACATGCAGGAGTCAGACAGATACAGAATAGGAAAGGAAGTGAAGTACTGAACTCATGCCAACCCCACCTCCACCCTGCAGAGATGGACAGGTATTGGGGTGTGCCTCTGGGTCGTCGCCCATAATGCTCAAGGCATTTCACCTCACCCTATCCTGTAAACACCGACAAATGTTGAGGTGTGCCTTGGGGTGCTCAGCTTCACAGTCACCCCATTTTATAAGGACATACACTGAATGGATGCAGTATAGGAGAATGGGGTGAAGTCTGGGGCCAAAGGATCCAAGGTACACCTAGATGCCCGTCACTGTCTTCAGGGTGGGGGTGGAATGGCATGAGCATTACAGCCGGCAATCCAAAGGCACACCCCTGCTACCTGTCAGTCTGCACAGAGTGGGACGTTATGGTTAGAAACCCTAATGCTCCAGGCATTTGTTGGTATTTGCACCACACATTTTCAACATGGCCTTTTTGTGACCCCCACCTCATGAAAGCATTTGGGACCTCTGCTCATGAACAGTGGCACTGTGATTTTGTTAATGTGTCCCAAACTTTGATTTCCCACAGCAATCGTGCCATTCTGCGCCACATATGCGAAAACACAGATTGGGCAGGATGTGAAGAATGACAGCTGTACCATTCATACAGAGGTGTGAAGAGATGGCAATGTTGAAAATCTGGAGTGAAAATATTAAAAATGCTCAAACTTCCAAGCGTACGTGGAAACTGTGCAGTGCATGCTTGTAACACAGTCATTTAGTGGAATTGTTTCACCAAATTTTCAACACAGGCATTGTGTGACCTCTGCTCATGAACACCGTCATATGATTTTCTTCATCTGTCCTGAACATTGATTTCCCACAGTGACTGCGCCATTGTGTGCCAGATGTGCAAACACATTTCAGGCTAGATGAGAAAAATGACAGCTGTACTGTTCATAAGGAGGTGTGCAAAATGGGCAATGTTGAAAATTTTGAGTGGAAATATTATACATTTTTAAAGTTACGAGTGTGCATGGAAACTGCACAATGCATGCTTGTAACAGTCATTTTATGGAGTTCTGTCACCAAATTTGCAACATAAGCTTTTTGAGAGCCCACCTCGTGAACACTGACATTGCCATTTGGTTCACTGGTCCCGAAAGGTGATTCCGCGCAGTGACCGAAAATCACCTTTCGGGATCGAGTAACGCCATGACAGTGACTGAATTCATGAGGAGGGGTCCCAAGAACCCCTCGCTGAAAATTTGGTGCCAAAAGTCAAAAAATGGGCAAGATAGCCACATAAGTTGAAAAAACATTTATGCCATTATACAGCTTACCGGCATTTCTTCAATTCGCGGTCGGCTATGAAGAGTGCAGATGTGTTCCCGGTCCATCGAAGATCGTCATGCCGGGGTCTGGAGATAAGTATGGGGTGGGGAGCACAGAGGGTGGCTGCAGGTAGAGGGAGGGGGCAAGAGACTCAACGAGAGACCGTTTTCTCTTTTTGTTTTATTTTATTTATTTATTTTTACAGGAATTAAAAAATAAAAAGACACCAGCGGGACTTTTGTGCGCTGGGGTGGGCTCAGCGTGCCACCTGGATGTTTGTTGGGGGAAGAGTGAAGCCGACAGGGATTGGGCACCCCCGTCGGCCATACAGTGCACGGAGGGAGTGCGCATAAGCATGCTGGGGTGGGCGCGAACTGCACTGGCTGCCGGTGCAGTGGAGAATCACCTTCAAGGTCGCGTTGCTGACCTATAAGACCCTACACGGTCAGGGACCGGGCTACTTGCAAGATCTCCTTCGACCCTACAGCCCTCTCTGCCCACTCCGCTGACGAGGGATTGCTAGAAATTCCCAGGGTTCGCCTTCAGTCATCTGGGGCCAGAGCTTTTTCTTTTGTGGCCCCAACCTTGTGGAATTCTCTACCTCGTCAGATTTGAGAGTGCCTGTCCACAGAGTGATTCAAGGCATCTTTGAAGAGTTTTTTATTTGAACAAGCCCTTGAATAGGTCACCTTGTTGCCTTTTAACTGTTTTATATTTTTATTTATTGTAACGATTATTATTTTTGTTATGTACTTGCACTTTGATACTCAAAAAGTGAATTATAAATAAAATTTGATTTGGGTGTTTGTTGGGAGGGACTGCAGCCAACGGGGATTGGGGACCCCCAGCCATATATGTTTAACAGAAAACCAATAAGAAATAATGAGATACCTCATTTGGTTGCTGGTACAAGGTTACTTTGACATTTGTAGCAAGCTAGTCACGTCTCTCAAATGCTTTCTGGCTCCTAAGACAAAAATTATTTGTGATAAATAACTCCCCTGTCTCTGCAAAATGTCAGGTACATCTCGTAACCAAGAACTTTGATTACGGGATGTCTCAGAAATTGTAGTTAAAGGATGTATCAAAAACTTTGATTATGGAAATGTATTAATGACTAGGTGTCCAGGCTAAATCTGCTGTCATAGTTTTTGGAAAATTCCAGCTTTGCATTTTTTTCTTCTAAGCTTGCTACACATAAATATGTGACCTATGGTTATGTCCAGCATCTCTTCGAAAGGACGCAGTCTGAGACTATCCATAGATTGCTCGAGGGATTCAGAGATATATGGTTCCATATTTCTCTGAAAATCTGTAGCCCTGTAATGCAAATATTACTAGCTGTCTAGACTGCATGTTAGAAACACCCCAATGGGACTGCCCCACTGGCTGTAAGATTAAATTGTATCAGGTACACTCAGGCAGTAGTAGGCTACCTAATGCCAAGAAATGATATACTGTTTCAATAAATTACAACTAATTTGGCAAAGAAATAGTGTGGTGGCTTTATGCATCTCAGCATCTTGTTTGCCTTTACTGCTGCTTTCTTGCAGTGCATGGAATGCTTCAGGTCACTAGTGATCATCACTCCCAAGTCCTTCTCCTCCTCTGATGCAGATACTTGGACTCCACCCAGGTAGTACTCTGTCCTGGGATTCTTGGCTCCAACATGCATAACTTTGTATTTCTTGGCATTGAAGCCAAGCTGCCAGATCCTGGACCACCTCCCCCGCTTTTCCAGATCTTCCTGTTCATAGCTGAAGCACCTTCAGGGGCTGTGGAGTGTGTCCTTTATGTGCCTTTCAAAAATATCTACTAACTAGCCTTTATCCACTAAGAAGTTAATGTTACTTTGGCTCGAGTGACCCATTGGAACCAGTGTTGCTCTGAGCCTCTAAGATTTTGTTAGTCTAAGAACTCTACTATTTTTTCCTTGAGTATTGATTCAAATCAGTTTTCCAACGACAGACATCAGGCTCACAGGTACATATGTTTCCAGTGTTGCTCCTATCCTCCCTCTTAAAAATGAGTATCACATTAGTAGTCCCCCAGGTACCACTCCAGAATTCAATGTTTCATTGAAAAGGCCTGTGAATGGTGCTGCCAGTGACCCACTCATCTCCGTCAGTTTCCTTGGATGCATTTCATCTGGACTTTTTATTTGGTCCTCTTAATGGTGAATGGCAAGGGTTAATATATAAGCAAGCTGGCTGCCCCTCAAAGTGCACTTACACTTGCTGGCTACATCTCCAAATATGGTAGTACTGTATCGTACTTTTCAAAGCCCTCCATTGTTATAATTTAACTGTGCAGTGTTTTGGCAAATGCTAAAAAGGAGATGAACCCCTTGTGGAGCCCGACACATTGGGACATGTTTATTATGGGTAAAACTCAGTACGTGGGAATTACCTTCTCATTTTTATGGCTTCTGGTGGGACTTGCTGCAATTCCGGTCTAACTTCGGCAACACACTGAGTCAGAATACTGTATTTAATTAGCTCCAAGAGGTCCAATGACGTGGATTAAAGCTAGAGTGAAAGGTTTCAGCTGCTTGGCTCCCTGGTCCTGCAACAAGATTCAGGAAGACCCAGCTCTGACCGTTCTGATCTCACGGCGCAGATTCAAAACCATAATCATAATCTACCTAAATGAACCCTGCAGGTTTAAAGTAATAACAGGTCAGATTCTGAATCTGTATGTGATTTACTCTGCAGAATATGTACCTTACTGTACCTACAGAGGTCAAAATTCCTATGACAGGTTTTTGCTACAGTATTTACTGTACATACTGTAAAACCAATAGAATTTAAAACCAAATGAAAACACAAAGTTGGAGTCCAGAGAATGTCACTGCTCACTGCTAAATGCCCTCCCTCTGTAGTCTTACATTGTCTCTTCTGCCATACTCACCATTCTGAGCTGTCACTGGAGGTCCTCTTTAGTCATCTGTCGACCATGCTCTAACAGGAGCTGGCAAAAACAAAAGTATGCATTTAACTTCAGTGTGGATCATTTCCAAAACCTGTCTACATACCCCCTACTGACATCATCACATTCCGCAACTGAATACCACCTAATACATGCGAACATACGAAGACAGAAGAAGGCCATTTGGTCTATCAAGTCTGCTCGTATTGCAGGGTCCACAGCTTGAGCTAATGTCCCTGCCTTCCCTCCCTCCCCACTCCTCCCATCCTCCCTACCCCATGATCCTTACCTTCCCCCTATGCCTATCCCATCCTCTCAAAGATGCTGTCTTTAACGAGATGGCCTGTTCCGGCAGCATATTCCAAGTTTCCACCACCCTCTCTGTGAAGAAGTGCTTCCTGACCTCCCTCATAAACCTCCCACCCTCCACCTTAAGACTGTGTTCCCTCGTGTTATGGATGCCACTCAGCTTAGAGAGACTCTCCTTATCAACCTTATTTATCCCTTTCAAGTACTTGAACGTCCCAATCATGTCCCCTCTCTCCTCCCCGTCTTCCAGGGAGTACATGTTCAGTGCCTTCAACCTCTCCTCAGATGCCTTACTCTGCTGACTGGCTATCATATCTGTAGCCCTCCTCTGGACCTTCTCCAGCAGGTTAATGTCCTTTTTGAGGTGTGGGCACCAGTACTGAATTCCATACTCTAGATGCGACCTTACCAGTGACCTGTACAAGGGCAGTATAACCTCCTGTCTTCTACTACTGATCCCCCTAGATATACATCCCAGCATCTTATTTGCCTTTGCTGCTGCTTTCCTGTGTGTAGTGCTTCAGGTCACTAGTGATCATCACCCCCAGGTCCTTCTCTTCCTCCGACGCAGATATTCTGACTCCACCCAGGTAGTACTAAATAGTAATAAGTAAGTTTATTTGCACAGTCAAAAGGAAAAAAGTCTACTGAACAAATCCCCTTTTATAATGGTGTCCCAATCAGAAGGGGTACAGACTAGTTATTACGTAGTATTACAGGTGAACAGTAGTGCCCCTATATTAGGGTTGCGTTAGGTTTTCTGTGTCAAATTAGAGCTACTGTGTGGTCAAGACCCAAATGTCAATTTCATCATGCAATGCTCTCAGGATGTGTTTGTGGAATTTGGCAGGTAACAACAACTGACTTGTGCCCATCAACAGAATTCTCTGTACACAAATCCATAGCATGTTTTCAAGTTCTGCCATTTTCTGAGTAACAAGGGAGTATCTCTATTCATGACGGTTACTTGTTCAGCTGGTTCCCCACTCTGAAGCACCAGTATAATGTCTCTGAAGCATGGGTCTCAATACTGTTCTCTCTGTACAGCTTTCTGGTTCAAGTGTAGCAACAAAGATTTGTCAACAGCTGTGAAACTACAATTATTTACAGGAACACACTGAGCACTGTCAACAAAGCGATTTGGATCTGCAGGTGACAGAATCTTGTTAGTGTCATACTTTTTACACAAGGCTTGCAGAGTTGCTTCAGGAATTCTGATCCAGTCTTCATTTTGGATGTCGCCACGTGGGTGTCTGACAAATCATCAGCATCAATGTGCCTCACTCCAAGACGTCATTCTACACAATACTCATATGTGGATAATGCAGAGGGCCAGTGATGGCCAGTGGCATCAAGCTTAGCTATTGTTTCGACGCACATTAATAGACTATCCGTTCTTACTGTGATGTGGGCTCCATACAGGTATTTATGAAACTGATCCACCACTGTCCATTTCAGTGCCCAAAATTCTAACTTGTGAACTGGACAGTTGCGTTCAGATGCTGTTAAAACTTCCACTTGCAGATGCCACGGGTCTCAGGCCCTCTGGTAATGACCGATACAACACTACTCCAAGTCCTTAAAAACTTGCATCCTTATGCAGACTGTATGGCTTGTTTGAGTCTACATGTGCTACGACAGGTGCACTTGTCAACCGTTTGATAATATCTGCAGAAGCATTGTCACAGTTGGCATCCCACCTCAATCCAAATGGGTCACTGATTCGGTTGTAACTTTTAAGAGCAGGCTCATTTCCAGGCGCTTTGCGCTTCTTGTCTGCTGGTGCATACCCTTTTGTCCAGTTTAAATAGTGGTCAAACAATTCTGGTATAGACTTCAATAAATCTTTACTAGCATTCACAGAACCCCCAAAAATCTAACTGATTTGGTTTTGGCCATGTAATTAGAGCCTGTGCCTGGTCATGGTCAGTTTAAACTCCTCCTCCAGAAACAATGTGTACTGCATACTTTGCTTAACTTCTGAAAAACTGACACTTGTCTACAGATAATTTCAATCCAAACCCCCTCTAGTTGATCCAGCACTTTGAACAGACAGATCTCATGCTCTTCCAACATTGTTCCAAAGATGATATCATCCATGTAAACAAGACACTTGAGCAGACTCATATCACCCACGACTCACTCGAGTCTCTGGAATGTGACTGTCTCTCCTGCTATTAAGAGCATCATCAAGAATTCGTAAAAGGACAGGAGAAGGCTGTTTTCTCCCTGTCTGACTCTGTCATGGGTGTTTGATAGTATCCACTTCCCAGGTCCAATACAAAAAAAAAAAAAAAAACACTGACTTCCATTTAAACAGTCCAGATCATCTTGGATTCTAGGCACTGTCTACTGGTCCGGGATTGTAGGTTTGTTCAGAGTGCAATAGTTTATGCATATTCTCACAGTGCAGTTCCTTTTTTGTACCATCACGATGGATGAGGCATATGGGCTGTGCGATTCTCAGATGATGCCAACTGCTAACATTTCTTGCAGATGTCTTCCGATGTCATCAATGTCAGCAGGTGCCAGGCTTCTGGATTCTTCTCTGAAAGATCTCATGTAAATGGATTTTATGCTGCTCTCCTGTCACACACCAAGTGTCCCACTCACTCACAGAAAATACTTTTTGAATTCTCTGAGCCAATTTCAACCTCACTTGATCTTCTCATTCCTTAGGCACTGAAGAGTCTTTAAAATCAAACAAGTTCAGATCAGTTCCAAGTCCTCTGGTTAATGAAGTCTATATGCATTGAACTACAGTGTTTGCTCTATACACTTGTGCCGAGGGCCTCCCGTAGTGCACGGTGATGTGTTCTATAGCATTCTTTTTTTACAAAATAGGTCTAAAAATCAAAGAACTTGAATTAGGTAAAACCAGTCGGGTGACTGTGAATTATTAGAACATGAAGCAGTCATCCTGGTCCTAAACCTGACAGCATTACTTAGTAGCCACATCACACTATAAGCAAATCAGTCCCACTACAACCAGTACTGATCTTCCATCAGTCCCCTACAACCAGAACTGATCTTCCATCACAAACAAGGCTGCTAATTTACACAGTACTAACCTTCAACTGGGCCCTAAAAATAAAACTACCTTGAATAAAAAAACAAAGCAAATTAGTTAAACGTTGTTTCCCTGATCATCGCACTCTTCTTACACACATAAACAAATCAGAAACATTATGTATTGTTCATAGTCTTCATCACGTAAGCATTAATCACTGAGGCAGAAGGGCATTTCCCAGGAATTAATGCATGGTTGGGGTTGCTTCCCACCACCCAACCATGCATTAATTCCTGGGAAGTGCCCTCCTGTGGAGGGGATTAATGCACTTGGAACACGTCAAGTGCAACGTGGGAATTCCTCATATCGGTGATGCGACTACCTGAACTACTGAGATAGTTAACAACGGTTTTGCCGACTGTGAAAAATACAACAGTACTGCCGCCCACACGCAGTCACTTTCTCCAATACTGCATGTTGGTTTTGTTACCTTTCAAATGTAGCCATGCATATCTAGGGAATTAATGTACAGCTACGTTCGGGTCATGTTACCAGTTTCCTCCAATCGGTGTATAGTATTTACATACTACTATTAATGCCATATTACAAAAGTGTATTTGCTGACGATGAAAAATCCTCCTTCCATGTTTACCTGCTTATCAGGGAAATCTCTTCTGCTTGCCCTGCCAGTGATATAGAGGACTGTGTATAAGCAATCACACACACATACATACACACAAAAAAAAATGCGAGAGGTTTCTGTGGCAACAAGAGACCGAGCAGAATTCTGAATCCCTGTATTCCATGGTGAACAACATCCCATATGTTGAATGTGGGGAAAGACAGAGAAAAAGAAAATAGAATAGCAAAAGGAAGCAATAATACTTTACAAACAAAGAGAAAAGGTGCAAAAACACAGTTACACAGGCAGAGGCAGACCCAAACTGGTCAAATACATTCCTGAGGTTTATACAGTATTATAAAAACGTTCTGGGAAATGGAGAGATGCGAATAGCTCTTGACATTTCACTAGCTTACATTAATCTTTAATTTAGTATACTTCTGCAGCCTTGTAACATGAGCCTTGGTCTTTAAAACAAGTTCTCACCTTCTAAGAAAAATTATATTTGTAGAACTCTGAGCCACCATTAATGCTACTCTCTGATGAAAACATCTCTCACAACTTTTCACTTGGTTGGTGGTGCCATTCAATGATCGTTACCCCCCCCCCATACAGGGTAAGAGTTTAAAAAAACAAACAAAAAAAAACAAAACACATGCATCTGTGATCGTCATCAGCCTCAGGATAATAAGGTCCCAGCACCCCCCCCCCACACACACACAAAATAACAAGTAATGATTACCTGCCATCAGTGTGCCAATTTTGCCCCAGAAGAAATTTGTTTCTTATTTATTTATGGGACAAAAAATAAATAAAAAATAATAAAAAAAAACAAACAATGGGGTTAACCTTATAAATGGCTGGCCCTGGCTCTCCATCTTTTCACTCTGGATCCCAACCATTACCACCCACTCCAGGAAGCGACCACACATATAAGGAACAAAGGGGTTTCGCTTTGTAAGACAAAGTAACGGACATGAAAAATAGTCTCACTACACTAGTTGTTTTATTAGGTCTCCAACTGTAGACTCTTTTGCTTCATGCCTCATCGATTTCCTTCCAAGATTAACTTTAAACTTGTTGCCACGGGAATGTCAGTGGGGAGAGGGAGGCGCTTTCACTGACCCGCAGCATGGCACAGCTTAAACAGAATGTGCAGCACCAGAGATTCTTAAACACAGCATCCCCAGCCTAGAAAAGCTGCAGAGGGACTATGACTATAAAGGAGGTACAAAATCAACAAAAATTCCATATAATTAGATATGTATACAATTTTTAGATTAACCATTTTATAATATAATAAGGCACTCCAAGGTATCGTTTTGTTAATCACCCCTGGGGCATGTGGCACTTCTGGCTACGCCTGCAGCCACATCACACCTCAGGGGATGATTAACTAGGAACATTAACATAACCCCTGGTCTACCTTACTGCTTAAAAAGCACATGCATTTGATTATAAAATGGCAGGGTAAAATCATGTAAATCGGATTGGATCTTATTTATGTGTAAAATATGGTTTACACATGGCTAAAAAAAAAAAAAAAAAAGAAAGGACTGCAAAGAGTCTGGAACCCAGATCAATAGGCATTTGAAACACAGGCATTTCAGTTAGCTCCCTACAGCCAGAACTGATCTTCCACCACAAACATGGCTGCTACATTTACACTGTAAAAAAAAAAAAAAAAAAAAAACTTCATCTGGGCCCTAAAAATAAAACTACCTTAAAAAAAAAAAAAAATTAACTGTTTCCTTGATTATCACACTCTCCACAAGAAAAGAAAACAAAGGTAGCGTTGCTGATTGAAATAGCCACCCCTAGTGATTACTGTGTCCTGCGTAGAGAGAGGCACAAAATCATGAAATACCAAGGTATGCAGTCAGAAACCAAACTGATGTGGAATAAGCACACACAAATTGTTCCAACAGTGCTTGGAGCAATGGGACTAATCAAACAGAACTTTCAGGCACATTTAAATATGCTACCAATACTTGTGACACCTTATGAACTTCAAAAGGAAGCCATCCTGGGGATGTTACGTGTGCCGAGAAGCGCGCTCTCAGCAAACATCAAGGACTAGTACAGTACTAATTTCTTGAGTTTTGAATATGCCCTGGCTAAAGAATGGGGTCCATTCTTGTCACAGTATCAGAAATCCCTAAACATTTGGAGGCACTAACCTTGAGAGACCACATAAACAAATTAGAAACAATAAGTATTGTTTATAATTTTCACTACAACTGTTTCTTTGCCGACAGTGAAAATTCCCCCTTTTATCTTTACCTGCTCATCAGGGAACTGTCTTCTTCTTCTTGCTCTGACAGTGAGATAATGGAGTCTCTGGCTGTAACAAAGGCCTTTGTTGTCTGTGTGTACAGAATGTTAGGAGAGAAACATTCTGCCAGTGGAACTGAGCAGAATTTTGAATCCATGTATTCCATGGTAAACATTCTATGATAAACATTCCATATCTTGAATGTGTGGGGGAGGGGAGAACAGGAAGAAGAAAGTAGGCAATAATACAATGACATCATCATCAGTAACATTTGTAGTGGGTGGAAGGACTATTATCATAAATGCACACAAGTAAATCTATTGTTTCTACATATAAACATATTTTTCACAACTGTAAAACGTTTTTAAGAAAGGAGCCCATTTTATAAGCTCAATAAGGCACTCTGGGATGTGCATGGAACACATTTTACCACATGGCCAGTGGCTAAAGTCACTCAGCCTTCCACCTCGTGCCTAATTATGCCACTGGCCAGGCGGTGAAATGTGTTCCATGCACACCCCATCATGCCTTATTGCTTACATCATATTTAAGTGTTTTCAGGTGAAGTCTATCACTCCCCCCAAAAAAAAAAGCAACCCCTGTGAGAAGTTCATTTGAACACATTTCCATTAAAATATGGAAGCATATTTCAATAACAGGTCCAATTTTTCATCTATTTAAAATACTGATCTTTTTAAAATATATTTACCTTATTTTCATTCTCTTTAAGTCAAATATTTAAATGCCGTTTTATAAGAGCAATAAGACACTCCAGGGTGTGCCATTATTGTGAAATAACTGCACTTCTCAGGTGCATTTAACAGCACTTGGCTGCGCCTCGAACCCAACAATGCACTCAAGGTAACTGATTATTTCACCATAATGCACACCCTTTTAAGTCTTACTGCTTACTTATTTGCACAGTTATCCTTCGGACTGAAGCATGGGTGTTCACTGGCAAAATACTGGGCTTCACAAGTAATCCCTCAGGCAAACCATGTTCTACTAGGGCATCACTCATCAGTAACTGCTTCTCGGCATTCTCTCTCAGTCGGACCATACCTCCGAATGGCACACTCACAGTTCAGTGGTAGGACCAATTCTTCACTGCCCCATTGCCACACTACACCAACAGGGTCATCATCTTGGTCACTTTGCTTTTCTGCAGCTCAGACATATGCTCTGCGGACCAGTCTGTGCAAGTTCATACTTTTTCCTAGGATTCTGCTTTTCTTTTTCTTCACGCAACTACTTTAAATGCTCAAATTCGCATTTGTTGCAATAGTAACTGGTATGCGTCATACAGTTTGGCTTGTGGGCACACCAGAGCACAGGTTTCAATGGGTTAGTCAACCCCCATCACGTCCTCAGGGAAAGGGAACCAGATCTCGACGACTCCTAAGGTAGGGATAAGTTTCATGGCTCAGGACCCACATGTCTGTTCCTTCAAAAGGCTCCAATGGTATACGACTTAGAAACTTGTCATAGTGATCTCTGAATATAATAGTGACTTGCGAGCCACTATCCAGAAACGCTTGTTTAGGCTACCTTCAATCTTGACTTTCACTCTGAGCGAGGGTCCAACAATTTTCTCCCAATCAGTTGCTTTATTCACAGGTTTGCTGGTTTGAGGTATGGCTGCCCTCACATGGGAACGTTTTGTGTTTGGGACTCCAGTGCACTTCCCTTACCAGGACCTGATGGAGTTTTCCTGCTCCGGTCTTTTGATAAGCAGTTCATTCACCCTCCTCAGATCTTCAGGGCTGTGGCATCCTTTCCTTAAATAGAAACATAGAATCTGTCAGCAGATAAGGACCATACAGCCCACCTAGTCTGCCCATTTCCCCTACTCACTGCTGCAGCCCCAGATCCTATTTGATTTGCAGCTCTCCTGCTCTGCACATCTCCAGGGTACCCTTATGTCTGTTCCATGCACTCTTGAACCTCCGTATTGTTTTCGCACCCACCATTTCTGCTGGAAGGCTGTTCCATGGCTCCACCACCCTTTCAGTGAATAAATACTTCCTAACATTACCCTCGAGCCTTCTACTTTTCAGTCTCATATCATGCCCCCTTGTTCTTGTGCAGTGATTTCTCTGAAATATGCTTTCCACCTGTACCGTTTAATCCCCTAAGGTACTTGAAAGTCTCCATCATATCTCCCCCACCCCTTTCCTCCAGTGAATAGATATTAAGGTCCTTAAGTCTTTCCTCACTGTGCTTCTGGTGCAGTTCATGTACCATCTTCGTTGTCCTTCTCTGAACTGCCTCTATTTTGTCAATGTCCTTCCGGAGATGTGGTCTCCAGAACTGGACAAGTACTCCAGTTGAGGCCTCACCAGTGATCTGTACAGTGACATCACCACTTCTTTTCTCCTGCTTATGCCCCTCTGTATGCACCCCAACATTCTGTTTGCTCTCCCCACCACCTTTTCACACCGTTTGGTCACCTTCAGGTCGTCAGACATGAAAACCCCCAGGTCTCATTCCTGACTTGTGGTGTCCAGAATTTCCCCACCCATCCTGTATGCCTCCTCTGGATTCCTGTGACCCAGGTGCATGATCTTGCACTTTTCAGCACTGAAACAACTGCCAGACACCCGACCACTCCTCTAATAGGCTTAGGTCCTTTCTCATTTTTTCCACACCCCCCCGGTGTGTCCACTCTGTTGCAGAGCTTGGTGTCATCTGCCCTTTCTCAATCATCTGTAGCAGAAGATGTCCCTTCACCACTTTGGTGCCCATGAATAGTCTCAGGGCTGAAACCCTCTCCGACGACTCGCGTCAGCTTGCTGCGTGGCTCCTGCAGAATGGACCACTCCAGTGACTTCCAGCAGTCCCACTGCATCCTGTCTCGTAAACAAGAGATCCTGGGTTCAACTCCCAGCAGTGCCTCCAAAGATGTAACCAGGTCACTGTGCGGATGTTACAGATGTTACTTCTCTACCTCTGCCTTGCGACCATTGGAGCCAAGCAAGGTTGAAGGGCCTGGGCTCACTGAACTCCTCAAAATGGGGGGGGTTGCTTCAGTGGGGGACAAAGGTAATAGCACAGTACCTCCACCCAGAAAAGGAAATAGTGGGCCAGGCCAACAGCATGATACTGCACCCTATGATGCAGTACCAACCCATCTTCCCAATGACTTGTGAACACCACCGTGAGGCCAACCAGTATCCACACTTCAGTTTTAACCAAAAATATTTTTGCACCAAATAGAATAGATTCCTAACAATATGCTCAAACGCCAACGTTCAGAAACTTACAACAGGACTTTACTTTTCTGGAACACAGACCCTGTAAAGAAACACAGGTTATGCAATAAATGAGTTGGCAATCATTTTTGGCAGTACAGTGGAATCTGCTTATATGCACACCTGTTTTGCAATGGCAAAATGTGCATTTAAGTGGAATTTGCATATAGCTGAAGTTGCCCATTCAAGTTTCCCAGTGCCTGCTTTTGTTAACCCCCACCCCGCAGCTGTTTGTGCAGTGCTGTTGATTAAAAACAACAAAGAAAGGAGTTGAAGTATTTTTAAAATAAACAGGTTCAGCATTTAAAGCTGAAAATAATTTGTATTGTTTGTTTGTTTAGTGCCATCGACAACCAATTTGTGTAAGTAGTGCTCCAAGTCAAAAAGAGCCATCAGGTTGTGTTTTCTTTTGCCAACACGAAACCGCTTATTTTGTCCATCGTGGCAAGTGCCTCAGACATCATAACATGCCGGGGGGAGGGGTGTCGTCGTCTTCTTCTTCGTCTACCGTTGCGCCTACCACCTCCTGGCAAATAGGGGTGTCATCAATTGGACCATCTGTGGGGACTAAATCGTCCATGTCTCTGAACTCCACAAATTCAAATCAGGGTCATGTTCTGGTGCAATCGTGGGGCAATTAGCGGATTGTCATCAGGTGCTGATTCAATCACAGTGGCAGCAGCATCACTGGCAGGTATGAAGCCAGCCTTTTTGAAACAGTTTATGATCGTGTCCTGCTTAACACTTCGCCAGGCATGATCCAACATTCGGATAGCATCCAGTACATTAATGCTTTTAATTAAGGCATTCACATTGCTGCTGGGCCCCTCATCCAGGCACAGGACTTTCTCAATAACCTACAGAAAAGAGTAAAAGAGCAGTGTGAGTGTTAGAGTTGGAAAAATGGCAGTGTAAAACTTTGTTTTTGCTTCAGTTACCTGGATACGATAGAGATGCTTCACATTTCTGATTATGCCCATGTCCACTGGCTGAATTAAAGCTGTCGTATTTGGTGGGATAAAAATTTATCCTGATGTTAGATAGTGTGACATTGGGTGTGCTGAACAGTTATCCAGAATCAGAGCAATTCGTAAGTGCTTTCTTCGCATTCGAGCATTAAATTTCTTTAACCAGTTGGTGAAAAGTTCACCGGTCATCCAGACATTGGAATTAAGACTCCCAGTCAGCAGGCAGTGCATCTAAAGAGAGTCCAGAGAAACACTGTGGTTTCCTTGATTTGCCCACAATAAAGGGACAAAGCTTATTTGAGCCATCCGTATTGCAGCACAACAACACTGATATTCTCTCGCTAGCCTTTTTTCCACCTGCAGTAGCATCAGATTTAAATGCCAGGGTTCCTTCAGGGATTGCCCTGAAATAAAGTCCAGTCTCATCGCAACTGTAAACAAGGTGCAGCGGGGGGGGGGGTAATCTTTAAGAAGTTGTGGCAGTACACTAGATGACCATGTATCCGCTGACTGGGTGTCAGCATCTTTCTTTTCACCATGGTATCGTTTAAAAACAATCCCACATCTCTCCTTCCATCTGCTTAACCAACCACTGGTGGGGACAAACTCAATTCCCATGTTCAGGGCTAACTGTTTAGCTTTACTCATTAAAATAGGGCTATTTATTGGAGTGTCAGCAGTTCTAGTTGCAGAGAACCACCTTAACAAAGCGGCTTCTAAATCTTTGTTTTTGCCTCCCCTCCTGCGCTTTCTACATTTGTTCTTTGCTTTCTCCCACTCTTCATACAATTTCTCCCTTGATTTAACAATTCGACACACAGTGGACAAATCAATGGCAAACTCCGAGGATATATCTGATCTTTTTATTCCTGGAGTCTCAAGGTGATGAAGCACTTCTATCTTCTGGCCCAGTGCGAGTGTAACACTCTTTTGTCCATTGTGATCGTGTCTGCTGCTGATGGGCTGGAAATGGGCTTGTTAATCGTGGTTTTATACAGGTAGCCAGCACCCATTAACACCTCATGAGCTAACTGCACTAAACTGGAAGGAAATGAACACATTTAATAGCAAGTGCATTTCAGAATCGTTGCACTTAGCCAAAATTTGCACTTAACAGGATTGCATTAAAACTGAATTTTTAACATGAGATTAAATAGAAAAAAAAAAAAAAAAAAACGGGAACGTGAAAAAGTGTGCTTTTAGGCAAAAATTGCTTTAAACAAATTGCATATGAGTGGAATCCACTGTAATCACAAACCAACAATTTCAGTGCTTTACCTATGCAAACAGTCTCCAGAATTTGTCAGGCCTCTCCACTGAGATGTTAAGGTAGAACTCACTGCACCTACACACAAAAGTCCCAGGCAAGGCCTACTATATTGTAGACCACCCACTGCCCACAGTAGCAGATCCCGACAGCTGCGATATGCTTTCGATAATATTACTTTCAAACTACAGTTCCATTTTACTTCTGGCTACTCAGATACCATTCGCACTGCTGCAGGCCTGAAGGCGCATGCCTGGGATTTTGCGTTTGTGCACTTAAAGAATGCAGCTTACTGTCATGTATGTTTATGGGGGGGCAGGTTTGTTTGTAGCATTAGGTATTGTTGAATGTGTTGCTTGATGATGTTTATGTTCTTAAAACAATAAAGCAAATTCAAAAAAAAAAAAAAAAGAATGCAAACTTGCTTTACCCCACCTAATACTTTATCAAACAATTTGTAATCCAAACCTGAACACTCAAAAAAACTGTAATCCAAACCGGATACTTTACAGCAGCTTTCTGTCTGGCTATGCCAGTACTCACATGTCCTGGGCTGGTACATGCCCAGCTACAGATGGTTTTGAGCAGGAAATCTTTCAGTAGCAGGCAGATGGCTTGATAAAGGCAGAGGCAGGGCCTGGTCAATCACTTCATAACTCTCTCTCTCTTGACCAGCAACATGTGGCAGTATGTCATGTTCTATGGGGCCTAAACCAAAGAGCTACCCTGCCTCACTCCTGTGGGCGCTCACTTGATCGAGGCTACCAGGTACCTGGAGACAAGCTCCTCACCACCTTTTCCCTTGTCACACCACACAGGATAGAACGCTAGCTTCTACCTCTGAGTACAGCACTCTTGCATATGGCTTAGTGGATCTGTTCAAGAATGCAACATGATTTCTTGCAGTTTTCCAGGAGGAGTCTTTTTTTGATATTCTTTGGTAACCGGGCAAGGCCCACTACACATACCACCTGTTTTCAGGGGCGACCCAGGAGCACTGGGGAGGTTAAGTGACTTCCTCAGCGTCACAGAGTATGCAAGTGCAGGTTGGGACTCAAATCCGGGTCTGCTGGATGTACAAAGCTCATTCACAGGTCATTACTCTAATCTCTGAGGCTATACTGTCGCCCCAAAAAAGACACAGCACTCTCTCTTTGTTCAGAGTCAGACTAAAGACCATCAAAGAGATTCGGGCTACACCAGTATCTCTGGCTCAGAGGTCGGACTAGGCCCTTGGCTCTCCACCTCAGCACTTCTCTCCTCTCCAAGCTGCCCAGGAAGGATCGACTTCGACTCCTCCTAAGCTTGGGGAAGGTTTCAGTTCAGTGCACCCCGAATTCTGTTTCTAATTAGCCGACAGGCTTGTCACTCACGATACTGGCTCTCCCTAGTGGCTGGAAAAAAAGTGCCAAGCACTCTGCTGCTGTTCTCCCGGAGTGCCGGAGTCTCTGTCAGGACTCCCTGCATTCCAGTTGGCTGATTGCAGGGTCAGAGGTCAACAAGATGGATACATCAAGTTTTGTGCTGTAGCAACCCTAACCTGCATTAATGTAGTTTTTTTTTTGCCTTGATATAGTATATACATAATTTAATTCCAATTATTAAATACTGCAAACTTTAATGCCAGTAATACCTAAATATGTGTTAAATCTCTCCAATACATGTACAAAAATAGGCAGGAACTACTGCAGTCTGGCATCTAGGCACTGTACACGACAATGAAATATGATCTAGTAGTTTCAGAAAAAAAAAATCGACCATTCGGCAAGGGGCGGGAGCAACGCCCTAGGTAAATGGAGAACACATTCCTGCACTTGGGACCTGTTAAGGAAAAAAACTCTGCCTCCCTACATTTTTCTTTACACGTGGAAATTCAAATACTGGCATCAGAGCACAGATCTGGGCAATACACCTGTACATTAACTTGGCCAGGCATACACAAAGGTCTATCCCAACTCCTTGTTACAGGGTGCAATGGTAAGTATCACGAGGGGAGGACAGAATGACATGCCCAAGTTTGTGATAAGCTGAATCCAACGTAGCGGGGAGTGCTTTGGATGCACTGCGATATGGAAAAGCACTGTAGTCAAGGAGTGGGAGGATGGCAGCATTTACTAGACGGATGTAGTTCCCATGAAAGGCTATGTTTGTGTCTTTACAAGAAGCCTAATTTAGTAACAACTAAAAATCTATTCTCCATTCAGCAGAACCTAGAGCCCCCACTAGCTGGCCCACCGGCACAGTGGTAGTGCTACCATTTGCAATGCCGGTGACCCGGGTGTGGAAGCGAGCCCAAGTCGCCAGCAGTCCAGCCGGGGAGAAGGATCAAGCATCCCACAGGATGCTCATCTCCTCAGGGAAGGAGGGTTCTCAGCCTCTGCTGCACTACTGCCATCTGGGTAACCACAGGTAGCACTGCATGCAGAGCTGAGCTCATGGAGGGAGACGCTTATGGAGCCCTGACGTGCTGACCCATGGTAGTGCACTCACGTACATCGCTAGCTCCAGCCAGCCAGCATCCCAGGGACAGAGTAACAGTAAGTTTGGGGGGGGACTGTGGTGGGATGATGCCAACCCCTTACACGGCACCCACATCCAGACTGAGCAATACCTCCAGTGAGGCCTGGCCCACCCCCCTTGACCCTGCTCAAGGTGGGATAGAAACACAGAAGTTGATCCAGTCTGCCCATTTTTTCTACCTTATGAATGTGCCATAGGCCTTTGCTCTGTCAATGGCCTATCTATTCATACTCATCTGTATTGCTCCCTTATGCCTATCCCATGCCTGTCTGAAGCCCTGCACTGTATTCCTATTCATCACTTCCTGAGGTAGGCCGTTCCAAGCACCACCACCGTTTCTGTGAAAAAAGAACTTCCTCACATTACCCCTTAATCGGCCTCCCTCTAAGCTCATGCTGTGTCCTCTTGTCCTGCTATTTTTCTTATACTGAAACATGTTAGATTCTCACCTTGTTAATGCCCTTAAGATGTTTGAATGTTTTGATCATATCACCTTTCTCCCTCCTTTGCTCTAGGGTATACATACTGACCGATCAACCTGTGAGCTGGTGGTCAGTTTAGCCACTAACTTTAAAAATTTGGTAGCCAAATAAACATTTGTAGTGACCATAATTTTAGTGCGCCCCCCCCCCAAAAAAAAATTACTTCATGGGTTGTTAGCCAGTTGGCCTGTAACTTATAAAATCTGGTAGCCAAACAAATTATTTTTAGTGCCAGTTGGTCACCTAGCTGGTTACCTGATTTGTCCCATACAAATCCCGCTCGGGGGGGGGTGTAAGCCAGGTAGGAATGGGCTAAGTCTAGGATGTGGCAAGTGATGGGGGCTAGAATCAAGGGCAGCTGATAGGGGTAGGATGGGGAAATGAAGCCCAAAAAAATATATATATTCTATAGACCACACCACCCAGCGAAGTGGTCTTATATGGGTTTTCCTCTACACACAGTTCAGGGATCAGTAAGGCAAAGCACATTTGATTTCTTGGGCGCCCATTTCCAGAAGCTCTGGTCGCCTTACATACAACAATCAAGAGAAAGAAAAGATGGTACATAAATATCATTAAAATTAATAAAATATAATTAAAAACAGGATAAAATACAGAAGCAAGCTTTTAAAAGGCAGATCAGATAGCTAACTATCTAAAGGTCTATATCTGGGAAGGACAGGGCAAACAAAAAGGTCTTTAGGCGGCCCCTGAAAACCTCTACTGAAGGGACCTAACAGCAGGTGGTAACAAATTCCAAAGGACAGGGCCGGTGACACTAAACGCCCGGTTGCCGGCAGTTTTTAATCTCATCCTTGGAATGGTCAGGGGGCCCCTACAGGGGGAATGGACTGGAGCGGCAGGTGCTAGAGGTCAGACAGATAGCTAGGGCCTAGTTCATGCAAGGCTTTAAAGGTGAGCAAGGCCACTTTGAAGCTAACCCTCTACCTGATTGGCAGCCAGTGCAGTTCTTGCAGCACCAGAGTTACATGACTGGACTTGGAGAGGCCTGTCAGCAGTCTGCCAGCAGCATTCTGCACCAGCTGCAACCGGTAAAGGGTACCTCCAGAGACCCCAAAGTAGAGCACATTACAGTAATCAAGCCTGGACGTCACAAAAGGCATGTACCAAGGTAGGGAGGTTCTCAGACGGAACTACGGGTTTGATCCTCAAGTGGTAGAAACCACTTTAGACAACGTACGAAACCCGGGCTTCAAACGTCAGTCTGTCATCAAGAAACATGTGTAGATCACACACCCTAGAGGAAGCCATCAATAGGGTAGGCCCCAGGAAGAGACCAGTTGCAGGATATAGTGCAATATAACATTATAAACCATCTTAACTTGCTGCTCTGGCAACATGTCCTTCTACAGGTGCGACCATGATTCCCAATTCCTCTCCTTCTTCCAATCAGACTTTTCTAGTTTTTCCTAAAATTCGGAATGCCCCAGATTAAAGTGATAATCAATATATCCTGATATCTGTTACACATGTATTGTAATACTAAAAATTTGATATCGATACATACCTAAGAGAAAAAGCAGAAGAGCATTAGGCAAGCAAACCCTAGGCTGAGGGTCTGGTGCAAGAGATTTTTTTCTTTTCCTGTGCAACTGGAGTGCTTTTTGGGGCAAGGACACCTGCACGCCTAGCAAAGGCTGCACCTGCACAAGGAGGGAGTGGAGGTTGTGGCCAGGAGATTGGACAAGGCAGTCAGGGTGGAGGGAAGAGGCCGGTGCAGAGGATCACATTGGGCCAGAGGCAGATGGAGGGGATCACAGTGGGAGTAGGGAACAGCATAGCAGGGAGGCACCAGGAGAGGATCTCTCCCCCCCCCCCCAAAAAAAAGCGTGTTTGTGAAGATTACAGCATAGTGGGGCAACTATCCTCATTTCCAAGCAGGCCAAAATAAGAAGCGCACCCAACAAACTGAGTGAGCTCAAGGACCTGATGCCCTTCGAAAACCAGGATGTAGTGGCACTCACAGAGACCTGCTGGGGGACTGTCCCAGGACTGAGGGATATAGACTATTCCAAAGGGAGTGGCCTGATAGAAAAGGGTCCGAGATGGCTCTTTTTGTAATGGAGTAAGTCATGGAGGAGGACAAGAAGGATATCTGAGAGCTAAACAGTGCCAGAGCCCACCTAGGTTGACTTAGGGGGAGGGGGGCACCATGCTGATACACTACACGTCTCCAAACAGCTGCATGGAGCATGATACGCAGATTTCCTGAGAAATTATGAGAGCAGATAAATCAGATACAGCGGTGATCCGAAAGGGGGCTTTACTCTCTTGGGCACAGACTGATATCTTTAGAGCCAATAGCAGGCATGAGAGAGCGTTCCTGTCCACCTTTAAGGAGTGCTTTCTAGAACATCATATCCAGTAGGGAATGAGGTTTGAGGCCACCCACAACGTAGTCTTAGCAGTGGGAATGAATGTGGTAATCTCCAGTGTGAACATGAAGGAACTGGTGGGAGGCAATAACCACAATCGACTTTCTCCATGGTGACAGAGGATTAGCCAGGCCTCAGCCATAAGGACCTAGAACTTCAGAAAAGCAGACTTTAGGGCTGGCCTGTCAGCACTGCAGTAGTGTTACCACTCACAATGCCAGCAACCTGGGTTCAGGAATGAGCCTGGGCCAGTTGCGGGAAGATGGTTGAGCATCTCAGCAGACGCTGGCCTCCTCTCAGTGGGAGGGTGTCTGGTCTCCGTTGCAACACTGCCACCTGGGTGACCCCACGTGGCAGTACAAGCTGGAGCCAGTATGCAGGAAGGGGGATGTCAGCTCCCTGATGCGTATAGCATGCTCGTGTCCGAGCCAAGGCCTCCTGATGACTGAGGGATGGGAACCGCAATGTGAAAAATCCCCTGACCATGCATAATGTGCCACTGCCTGTCACAGGCCCCACAGCAACGACCAGGCTCGAACCCCAGACACCAACACTTAACCTCTGACCTCCCGCAGCCCTTCCCAAGGAAGGGGGTCATCCAAAGTGGGGTAAGTCCTGGAGATGGCAGGTGATGGGGCTGAGCAGAGCGGCTGGCTAATGTGGACATCAGCTGAGTGTGAAGGGGACAAAGTGTACTAAATTCATAAAAGCTGATGTTGCTAAGATGAAGGACCTGATGATCAAGGGACTGGAGCAGAGCACATGAAGGAGTCACTGAAGTACATACTCACAGCAGAGGTCTGCAACCCTGTAAGCATAAAGAGGAAAATGGCCAAGAAGTGTCCTCCCAACTCAATAGGGATCGAAAGCAAGAGAGCAGCAGACATACCCCTTCCCCCACCCCTCAGAAAGGTGATATGATTAAAAAAAAAAAATTGTCCCCCCCAGTCCACCCACTGAGAAATGGGTACCCACCTTACTCCCCCCAGCATCACAAAAGCCAAATCCTCTACTCCTCAGCACCCCTCCACCCCCAACTGGCAGCCGCACACAAAATGACCCAAAGAAGCAAAAGAAACTAGTTGACGTGTGGGCAGAAGACGGTGACCAGAGCAGACCTTGCTTTCACCACTTTGCGTGGCCACCATCTGAATGAATAGGAGTGTGCACTTCTGTAAATGCATGCTTCCACTCATTCAGACACCAGATGACCGATGAGGCGCAAGGAGAATCTGTGCCAGTTGCTGTCCTCTGCCAACTCACCAAGCTTCCTTTGGGTCGGGTGGGTGCGGCTGCCATATGGGGGTGAAGGGTGGTAGGTGCAGAGTGGTTGGGAAGAGAGGGGTTTGTCATTTCTTCGGGATGGGGGTGGAAGGAGGGTGGTGCTGCCTGCTGAGTGGGTGGGCTGGGGAGAAGGGTTATTTATTATATTCATGATGACTTCTTTCTGAGAGCTGGGGGGGGAGGGTGCATGGGTGCTTAGCATGTGGGGGTAAGTCACCCTATCATTAACTGCAGGTAGGGAGGTTTACACATTAGTGCCTGTAACTCTGAAACACGTCTACCCAACTTAATGGCAACTAAGAATATAGTTTTCCAAGAACAATAACGGAGCTCGCTGGATTCAGCGGGCTCAAAAAAGGACTCTTGTCAATTTTTCAAGCACAAAATTCAAAATCCCACCCAGGAACTGGATCCCGGATAGGGGGATGAAGGTGCACAATGCCTTTAAAAAAAGGGTCTGATCAAAGGTAACTGGGACAGTGGGTTGTTGCCCACAGGTAAATGGAATGCGGCAATGGCCGAAAAGGTGGACTTTTACAGAGAAATATTTCAGTCCACCCTCTGACAAGGAGAGCAAATAGTCTATGATGCTCTGAGGGGATCACTCATGAGGGTCTAAGTCCTGCGTACACACCCAAATAGAGAAGCGTTTCCACTTCACAGAACAGAAAGACCACGCAGACTGTTCCCTGGCAGCCCGGAGGACTTGTGTCACCTTTGGGGACACCCTGAAGTGCGAGAGGACTACATCCTCAGGAGCCAGGCATGCAGACAAAGGGAGTGAAGGTCCAGTGTAGCAGGGAGCCTTGCACCTGGGACTACAGAGCCCAGCAAATCGGCAGAGGTAGGTGATCCGGTTCTGAGAGCTTTAGAAGCAGAGAGAACCAAATCTGTCTTGGCCAGAATGGTGCTATGAGAATCATAGATGCCCCATCCCGGACTAGTTTGAGCAGTACTCTCTGAACAAGAGGAAAGGGTGGGAAAGCGTAAAGAAATCTTCCTATCCAGGAAAGAGAGAACGTGTCTCGCCACACAGTTCCAGGACCTCGCTCGAGAGAGCTGTAAAGAGGCAGTTTTGCATTTTGCAGAGAGGCAAATAGGTCCAACTCCATTCAGCCCCACTAGTGGAAGACATAATTTAGGACGTCTGGTAGGATTTCCCACTCATGGGCCTGTGCAGTGGATCTGCTCAAGGCATCCACCAAGGTGTTAGACACCCCACGGATGTGGATGACTAGAAGATGGATATTTCTCTGGATCACCCAGTACCAAACCCTCATCGATTTTCTGCAGAGAGGGTATGAATGGGTGCCTCCTTTTCTGTTTAGGTAGTGAACTATCGCAGCACTGTCTGATTGCACCTAAAGGCAACTGGGGGTAGGAGAGTCTCAAACGCTTGTAAGATGTAGAGAACTGCCCTCATCTCCAAGACACTGATGTGGAGACGTGTCTCTACTAGCATCCAGCAGATGAGCACCCTATCCTGTCAAGGAGGAATCTGTAGTCAGAATGAGACCTGGGATAGGAGAATGAAATGGCATGCCTCGCATTAAGTTGTCCCTGGACTTCCACCATTGTAGAGCTCAAAGAGCCAGGGAAGACATCAGGACCAGGGCATCGAAACTGTTCCTCCTGCTGGTCCCACTGAACTCTCAGGGACCACTGAAGGACCCTCATATTCAACTTGGCACTGGGGACCATTGGAATTGTAGCCGACAAATGTCCCAGGAGGTGCAGGTAGTCTTGTGCCAAGACCAATCTGCTGGACTCTAGTCTGTGCATCAAAGCAGTCAAGGCATCCACCCGAGCCACTGGCAAATATGCTATCCCCAAGGAGGCACCTAACATGGCTCTGATATAGAGGCAGTGTTGCACTGGGTCCATTTTGGACTTCGGATAGTGTACTGCTATCTCCACCTGGGTGAAGAGCTGCAGGGTTCGAGAAAGCGTGGACAACAGCCTTTGGTGGGAAGACGCTTTCAGGAGCCAGTCGTCCAGGCAGAGAAAGACATACAGGCCTTCCCTGCAGAGGGCTGCTTCGACTACCGCTAGGCATTTTGTAAATACCCTCGGGGCAGAGGAAAGGCTGAATGGGAGGGCCCTAACATAGACTTTGATGGCAGATAAGGACCGCTTGGTCCGCCTAGTCTGCCCATTTCCCTACCTACAGGATAAGCTGCAGATCCTATTTAACCAACAGCCTATTTCTTCCTAGCCCCCACAAAATTTGCCTTAGGTCTGTCCCATGCATTCTTGAATTCTCCCAGTTTTAGACCCCACAACCTCCCCAGGAAGGCTGTTCCATGCATTCACCACTCTCTCTGTGAAAAAAATACTTCTTCACATTGCCTGAGACATCCCCCGTCTATCTTCAAATTGTGTCCCCTTGTTCTTGCACATCTCTTTTTCTGAAAAGATGCTACCCTCTTGGGCTTTGTTGATTACACTGAGGTACTTAAAAGTTTCTATCAAGCTCCCCTCCTTTCCTCAAGGGTATACATATTTAGCTCCTTTAGTCTCTCCTGGTATGGCTTCTCTTGCAGACCCTGCACCATTTTAGTTGCCCTCCTCTGGACTGCCTCCATCCTGTCTATGTCTTTGCGGAGATTGGGTCTCCAGAACTGGACACAGTACTCCAGATAGGGTCTCACCAACTGTCTGTACAGAGAGATAACAACTTCCTGTTTTCTGCTGGTGATGCCTCTCCCTCTGTAACTGATGTTTCACAGTACTTTTTTTTTTTTTTTTTTTTTTTACAGTCCCTACTACGTTTCTAACCATGGGTCGGAAACACAAATTTTAGGACGGACAAAGGAAAATTTGGGAGGCAAAAATCAGGGGCATCCCTGAAAATCACTGACAAATGAGAGGTATGTTTCCACCTTTCCTTTAGGACAGGGTTCTGGTTCCCCTCCATGCCACTGTGCAGTTTTCTGGTTCCCCTTTCTAGACCACCCTCTGGGCAGGTTTGTGGGTATGTATCCCAGTAACTCACCCGAATAATATGGGGCCAGGCAGCGCAGGCCGCCCTGACCGTCATTGCTCCCGCTGGGTATCAAGGGGTTCCTTCCTTTCCCGACCGCGGTACCGCTACATATTCCGGGTCACCAGATTCCACTGTGTACAGGGCGCAATCCCGGCTCAGTACAGCCCGAGCTTCCCGTTTCCGTCTGCCCCAGAACGTCACCAACCCCGCCCACAGGATTATGATGCCATGGCTCCGCCCCTTCACGGTTTCCATAAGCGACGGCGTAGGACTAGAAGAAAAAGCGTAAGCAACGCGGCGTCGGGGAGCACGTGAAGCGGCCGCCATGTTGTGGGTGTCGAGCCCCGGACGTGGGCTCGTTGACGTCCAAGGGGTGATACCGGCGGCGTGGTTAGGTTAACTGTAATTTTTCAACAATTGAAATGCCAGTATGCTCAGTCGGAGTATTTTTCTGCGGACCGGACTCCTGTTATTACTCGACGGTGGTTTTAGAGGGTGGCTATACATACTGGAGCTGATGAACACGTTTGTAAGCAGCTATGGCTTGCACTGTCCGGGGAGGGTATTTATTCTGCAAGGGAGTTGTGGTTGGGTTACTTGCTGGCGCGGTGATGTTAACTGGAGCGAGCAACTGGCTGTACTGGAGGTTTCTTACCCCAGGAGTCGTTTAGCATCGGTAACTTTTTTGCACTTGCCCCGGAGGTGTGCCTGTAAGAGATTTTTTAATGAGCGTAGGGCCAGCCATTCAGAAGACAGGAGGGGGTGTGAACTGCTGTTGACTGCTTCAGAATTTTTACTTCTCTGGCACGAGTATAATGTCTCTGAGGTGTCTTCCCAACCGTTCTTGTTGACAGCCTCCTAGTGCTTATCTGGGTAAAGTTTTCCTCATAAATCATTTCCTTTAGTGCGCTGAGTGACAAATTTTGCTTTTTCATTAGCGCTGCCCAAATTTTTTATTTTTAGCGCGAAGGCGCTATTTAGACTTTATTTTTACCACGGCTTTTTAAAGCCTGATTTTATCGCAGGTGTTTATTTTCGACAGTTTCCTTCTTTTTTGACTAATTTCTTGTGGGAACTGTCGAATTAGGGACAGTTGCCTTGTTTTTTTCCCCTCAGACCTCTCGGAGTTTACCGCAAGGCACCTGCAGTAGATTTCAAACTAAAACTGTGCCTGGGGGATTCCTCTCTAGATTGGCAATTAGGAGGAAACCTTTTTTTGTTATATTATTGGACCTTGGTCAGGACTGTCCATAAGGCTCAATCAGCTTCCTATGCGTAGTTGATTATTACTGGTTTTCAGTTAAGATTGGCACTGGTAATAGAGTTAATTAACTGGGGCAGGACTGGCTGGTGGCATTTTCACAAAAACCTGCACTCAGTTCATAGGTCCAGAACTGGTTTGCTTTGCTTAAATTAGCGAACGTAGTAGACAAACCTGTGATAATTATAGCCGAGGATAAATCAAAGGTTTCCGATGAGGCACCATTCAAAAATACTAATGCCAAAAGCAGAGGTGCTGAGGAACCCTGCAGATCCCAGTCAAAAAATAAAGCTTCCAAAGATGAAGTTCCTCACAAATTGAAAAATAAGAGTGATGAAAAAAGGAAGCTTGATCAAGCCTCTGATGAAGTGGCTAAAAATAAACTGTCAAGACAGATATGCTCCCATTGCTCCTGGGCAAGCCAATAGTGAGACAACAGCCAGCTTAAAGCATTCAGAAAAAACAAAGCACTTACAAATTACGCGGGTTTTTCAGTCAGTGCAAGGTATGGAAAAAGCATAGCAACTGTTTCAGACACTTCAAAAGATGGGTTCTCAATTTACTGGGGATGGCAAACACTCTTCCACAGTTCTCTGTTCTATAGACTGTGAGGGTGACGCAGATGAAGATCAATTCTATGGTGCCCCTGACGTGGATTTTGAGGGCCTTGAGCCCCAGGAGTCCCCGGACCCTCGCCTTGGGGATCCCCCAGGTGACCATAAGGATCCTTCCTCTATGTTTTCATTTATACAGAATATGCTGGATACCCTGGACCTCCCTACACAGGAGCCCAACCAGGATGAAGATTATAGGGAGATGAAGGGTCTTTAATCCTCAAAGACCCTGGTCATCCCTATCTATATGCATTTAGAAAAAATACCATATAGGTGCTTCACCCCACTTCAGTACTAGGGGTTGATAAGTGGCTTGAGAGAAGATATAAATTGTCTTAAAAATGGTACCGAGTTCCTGTCAGCACACCCTAGCCACGAGAGTATCGTGCAGCAGGCAGCTTGTGAGAAAGTTGGAGTCTCCTTGTCGCCCTCTCCCCTTGACAAGGATTCCAAGAAAAGTGACTTCATAGCAAAGGAAATGTATGTCACAGCTTCCCTGCTTCTCATGCTTTCTTTTTGCATGGATGGCATTCACAGCCAAATATCAGAATGCCCTTTGGAACTCTGTCCAGGCTATCTCCTGCATCGGATCAGATTCTTTGGTGCAGGAGCTGGTGGATATGTCAAACTGCCTTGGAAGCAACTATGTACCAATTCCACATGGCAGATGACAATAATGATGCAGCCTGTAGGGCGATGGCCGATGCCATATCTCTGAGACGCTTCACCTGGCTTAGAACAAGCAGTCTGACCAAACACTCAGAACAAGGCCATGGATTTTCCCTGTGATCAAAATATGTTGTTTGATTACAGAACCACTGGCTACATGAAAAAGGTCAATGAGTACAAGGCCTCCTGGCAGAGCCATTCATCCAAGCCTAAACCCGCCACAACTCAGAGATCCCATCCCAGGAGCGGTAGGGGCAGAAGTTTTGTTCCCAGGCCTTACAGTCCCTATCCCCATCTGACTTTAGCCAGTACGGGGGGGTCTGTCAGAGGCAGGGGCCAAAGAAGATCCACCTCTACCCAGCCATCTGCCTCTCAGTCTAAGTTCTGATGTGAGTGTCCAGGTCGCCTCCCCGTTTCTAGTTGGAGGCAGACTCTCTTCACTATCTTCAGCACTGGTCCCTCATCACATCGGACAAGTGGGTGCTGGAGATAGTGGAGAAGGGTCTGTCATTACAGTTCAAGCAGCTGCCAGACCTCGGGCGTACCAAGGTGTCAACATCTCTGTCACTATCACAGATGCTGCTGTTGGAAATGGAGGTACAAAACCTTCTGGCTTTACAAGCAATGGAGAGGGTCCCCACCCACGAGAAGGGCAAGGGCCTCTACTCCAGGTATTTTCTGACACAAAAGAAAACTGGGGAGTGGCGACCTATCTTAGATCTCGGATATTTAAACAAACCTGAAAAAAAAAAAAATCAAAATGGTCACTGTCACTGGTCATACAGTCCTTGCAGCAGGGCGACTGGCTAGCCTTCCTCAAGTTAAAGGACGCCTACTTCCACATACCCATAAGGAGATCTCACAGGAAGTTTCTCAGGTTCAAACTTCCTTCAGGTCACTATCAGTTCACCTCAATGCCCTTCAGTCTGTCCTTGGCCCCAAGGGTCTTTACCAAGTGTCTCGCAGTGGTAGCAGCACATCTCAGGAGACTGGATGTCGCTCTCTACCCCTGTCTGGACGACTGGCTCATGGTAGCAAAGTCTCCTTACTAAGTCAAGGAATCTCTTTCCCTCACAGAAAGCACTCTGGAGTCTCTAGGTTTCCTGGTAATTCTCAAGAAGTCTCACCTGGAGCCCACCCAGCTGCTCACCTTCATAGGGGCCCAGCCGGACAGTCTGAAGGGATATGCTTTCCTCCCACAGGAAAGAATTCAGAGTTTCCTTTTAGTGGCAGATTCTTTCGCCCAGGGACAGCCAAGACCAGCCAGACATTTCCTCAAACTTCTGGGACATATGGCCTCTGTGACTGCAGTAGTCCCAGGGGTCAGGTACAGGATGAGACTCCTGCAAGCCTACCTCAGAGCTCGCTGGTCTCAGAGAAGCAAAACATTTTCAAAGTTAATACCAGTATCTGAGCAGTGCCTCCAAAATTTGCTGTGGTGGAAGGACCCTGCAAATTTGCAGGCAGGGGTTCCGTTTCAAGCTCTTCTTCCCACAAAGGTGATCTCCACAGATGCCTCACTGTTGGGCTGGGGAGCTCATCTAGACTGTGCCTCAGTAAGTGGCAACCGGACTCCCAAAGAGTCACAGTTGCACATAAATCTTTTGGAACTCGGAGCAGTCTTACTAGCTCTCGAAGCTTTCGCTCCCAGCATAGAAGGGCAGGCGGTTCACATTCGAACGGACAGCACCACTGCAGTGTCCTACATAAACAAGCATGGTGGTACCAGATCAGTAATACTCTGTTTGGAAGCTCTGGTCTTTAGCATTCTCCCTGGGAGTCAGCCTCTAAGCTGTTCACCTCCCAGGCAAACTCAGTAGTCCGTCGGATGCTCTAAGCCGCATCAGTCAAGGTCAGAGCGAATGGACACTGAACAAGCAAGTACTAGCCACAGTGTTCAAGCAGTGGGGCGCACCAGATGTGGATCTGTTTGCCTCGCCTCTCAATTTTCAGCTTCCTCACTACTGTTGCAGGCCCCCCGCTCCGGGAACACTTCCTCTGGATGCCCTGATCTTGGACTGGTCAGGGAGGTTCCTATACACGTTTCCTCCCTTTCCCCTGATATTCAGGGTTTTGCTGAAACTCAAGGCAGCAGCCTGCATCCGTGAATCCTAGTGGCTCCGGACTGGCCCAGGCATGCTTGGTACCGTTTCCTTCTCTCAGTGTCCTGCAACAGGCCCATTCGCCTGCCTCCGACTCGCTCCCTGCTGACCCTTCCTCAAAAGGGAGTGCAGTACCCAGATGTACACTATCTTCACTTCAAAGTCTGGTTCTTGAGGAATTAGAGTTTCCATCCTCCTAGTACTATGAACAGGTCCTTAAGATACTGAGGATGGCTAAAAAACCGAACACTAAGAAGACTTGTGTAGCCAAATGGAAAAGGATTTCCCTCTGGTGCAGAAGCGAAAAGGTCGAACCCCTATCAGCTTCAGACCCTCAGCTGCTAGACTACCTGGTACACCTACAGGCGTCAGGCTTGAAACCATCTTCATTCAAGCTACACCTGGTGGCAATTTCTGCCCACCTTTCGGTGGGAAAGAAGAAATCATTTTTTCCCCATGGCATTTTTAAACAGTTTTTCAAAGGCCTCTTGCACCTCCAGCCTCCAACCAGGGAGCCTGTTCCTCCTTGGAGCCTGAACCTTTGCATAGATGGGCTCATGAATCCACCTTTCGAGCCTATGTCCACAGCCCACATCAAGTTTATAACTTGGAAGACCATCTTCCTGGTAGCCATTATGTCTGCCAGGAGGATTTCAGAGCTACAGGCCCTGTGCACTGAGCCAAATTACATCATCCCTCCCAACGATAAAGTTGAGCTCAGGACAAATAGGAAATTTCTGCCAAAGGTGGTTTCGGAGTTTCACTTGAACCAGTCCATTACTCTGCCTGTCTTCTTTATTGAGCCATCCATTCCTGGCGAGTAAAAGCTCCACAGCTTGGATGTCAAAAGAGCCATCTTTCACTACCTAGAGCATACTAGACAGTCCAGAGGCTCTTCCACTCAGTTGTTCCTTACCTACAGGGATGTAGGCAGAGGAAGACCAGCTACCAAGAGAACTATTTCTCGTTGGTTGGTCTCTTGTATTAGATTCTGCTATGAGAAAGCTGGTCAGCAACCTCCAGTGGGGCTCAGGGCCCATTCCACCAGGGGCACTGCAGCCTCGCTTGCAGCAAGGGACATTCCCGTACTGAATGTCTGCAAAGCAGCTACCTGGAAATCTGTGCACACCTTTGTGAAACACTGCAGTTTGAATGTGCAGACCAGTTCTGATGCCAAATTTGGCAGGGCAGTTCTGCAGAGCCTCTTTCCTAAGTAGGTTCTCTGCCCACCTCCCACTTGGTACTGCTTGGTAGTCTGCAAAAAGTTACTGATGCTAAAGGACTCCTGGGGTAAGAAGAAAAAAATTACTCACCGCAGTAATCTTCATTCTTCCATGGGGTCCTTTAGCATCAGTAAGCTCCCACCCTTCATCCCCGGCTCACCTGTTGGAGAAGGGCTCTTATGTGACCTTTTACCAAATTTGGCGTTTGTTATTGATGAGTTTTTACCTCGTGTTGCTGTTTCCATTTCCACTTTTGGACATTTGCATGTTTTTGGAATCCTTTGTAATTCTTTTTTGGGGCATTTGCCCTCGTTTTTCCTTGAAAAAATTCTGAAGCAGTCAACAGCACTCCCTTGGTTCACACCCCCTCCTGTCTTTTGATTGGCTGGCCTTACGCATATTAAAAAAATCTCTTAAAGGCACACCTCCGGGGCATTTGCACCTAGCCAGTTAAGTGCAAAAAGTTACTGATGCTAAAGGACCCCATGGAAGAAAGAAGATTACTGCAGTGAGTAATTTTTTCTTCTGTGCTGGACGTAGAGTTATATTACGGAGCACAGTTACTGCTGGTAGGAATTGCTGAAGCATACTGGCAACTTGTGTGGGCAGAATTTATTTATTGAAATGTTTCACCAGGAAGGCACACTGAACAACAAGTTGCTCGTCTCCTGGTGCGATGGAGGGGTTACTATTGGATGAAGAAATAGACATACAGTTTAACAAAACATACAAGAAATTAAACATTCAATTACATTTATAACAAGACAGTTAAAAAAATATAATCAGTCGCATTTATAACATAACACAAATAAATATCATACCTGTGAATATGCATTTAATATAGAAATATAGACTTTGACAGCAGATAAGGACCACTTGGCCCACCTAGTCTGCCCATTTCCCTACCTACTGGATAAGCTGCAGATTCTAGTTAACCAACAGCCTACTTCCTGCAAACCCCCCCCACTATAATTGCCTTATGTTTGTCCCATGCATGTTTGAATTCCCCCACTGTTTTAGACCCCACAACCTCTCCAGGAAGGCGGTTCCATGCGTCCACCACTCTCTCCGTGAAAAAAAATTCCTCACATTACCCCTGAGCCGTCCCTCTTCTATCTTTAAATTGTGCCTCCTTGTTCTTACACATCTTTTTCTGAAAGATGCTACCCTCCTGGACTTTGTTGATTCCCTTGAGGTACTTAAAAGTTTCTATCATGTCCCCCCAGTCCCTCCTTTCATCAAGGGTATACATATTAAGCTCTCTGTCTCTCTTCATTTGGTTTCTGATGTAGACCCTGCACCATTTTAGTTGCTCTCCTCTGGACTACTTCCATCCTGTCTATGTCCTTGCGTAGATGAGGTCTCCAAAACTGCATGCAGTACACCAGATGGGGTCTCACCAACTGTCTGTACAGAGTGATAACCACTTCCCTTTTTCTACTTGCGATGCCCCTCCCTGTGCATCCCAGTATCCCCCTGGCCCTCCTTACCGACTTCTCACATTGCTTACCCACCTTTAGGTCATCTGATATGACTACCCCCAGGTCCCTTTACATTATTATTGTTGTTAGTACCTCCCCTGCTATTGTGTACTCTTCTCCTGGATTTTCATTTCCCAAATGCATTACTTTGCACTTCTTTGCATTGAATCTAAGTTGCCATATGTCTGACCATTCCTCCAACCTTGCCAAGTTCCTTCTCATCCTTTCTACCCCCCCTTGTGTATCAACTCTGTTACAGATATTTGTGTCATCTGCAAAGAGGCATACCTTTCCTTCCAGAACCTCTGCAAAGAGGTTCCTATAAAGACGTTAAAGAGGACTGGACCCAGTACTGAGCCCTGAGGTACTCCACTAGTAACCCCCCTTTTTTCAGAATGTGTTCCATTCACTATTACCTTCTGTGTCCTGTTGTGCAGCAAGTTTGCTACCCAGGCTACCACCCTGGGACCCACTCCCAGGCTGGCTAACTTGATTATTAATCTTTTGTGCGGGACTGTGTCAGATGCCTTGCTAAAGTCTAGGTAGGCCATATCCGCAGGATTACAAGAGGCATATCTGAGAAACATAGTACATAGTAGTGAAAGGGGAGGAGAGCATGCTGAAACAGGCTGGGGGGGGTGGAAGGTTTAATAGGTGATGTGAGTCATGGAGAAGAGCAGAGGCATAGGAGGACAGTTGAGGGTTAAAGCAGGAGCAGTTAGATGAGAGAAAGTTATGTAAGGCAAGGAAGTGGGAGGAGGAGGAGTGCCGTATTTGGGGGAGTTCCAGATTTGCAGGAAACGATGGTTGAAGCCTGACTCACTGATGAGAGTGGTGCGATGGGGGACCAACAAAGTGTGAGTGATGGAGAATCTGAGGGAATGGGAGGGGGAAGGCAGGGGAGAGAGCAAACATGAGGTAGGAGGGAAGTTCTCCTAACCAAAATTTAGAAGCGAGTTTGGCACAGTGAGTGAGGCGCCTGTTGGCAAATGCCTAAAGTAAACGTATGTTTTTCCCTAGTGACAGCTCTCACGGTACCACTGAACTCCTAACACATCACTCTCCTGTGGGCTAACTAAATTGGCCCTAAGGGGGTCTCCAGGCACCATATCATGCCTTGCCTGAGGTCCCTAGCAAGCCTTTTTTCAGTACAGCTTCTGGATGCTGCTGCTTGGAGGCACTACATGTGTATCCTGTCCCCACACCACAGCAGGAACCCCTGTCCCATAGAAAAGCTACCCCCTGTAGCTGCCACCTTCCCCTTTATCTCACTGGGGTGGGGATGCAGGGTCCAGCAGTGGCAGGGCAGATGAGTTTGAAAGCACAAAGCCAGACCAACTAACACAACCTTTTTGTCACTTAAATGAGGGACAGTGTGGGGCATAGCATCAAACTGGGGAGGGGATGCTAGCTGTCATAACCCTGACCACTCCTCGAGGTTTCTCAGGTCTCTGCTCATCGCCCCCCCCTCCCAAGTATCCACTCTACTGCAGATTTTGGTGTAGGCACAAAGAGGCAGACCTTCCCTTTCAGCTCTTCTGCAAAGACACTTATTTTTCCCTTCCTTCCAGACAGCCCTCCTTCAGAGGGGAAACCCGGCACCATCACTCTTGACATCTGTCGGCAATTACTCTGGGGGAAGACTGACAGAAAGGTGTGTCCCTCCAGCTGTGTTCCCCAGACCCCACTGGAGAACGGATTCAGTTCAGGCCGGTGTGCCCAGCAGGTCAAGTGGGCCTGTGGGTGCTCCTCCTCATCCTGCCACCAAGCTTTTTCCAATTTTCCTGTCCCTGGGGAGGTGTGGTGTGCGCTGATGTCATTGTTCGTGCACTGACATCAGCTTCACATCCCAACTTTCTGTCTCAAGCTTCCTTTCCCAGAGCTTCCATCAGGGGCCAGAAAAACATCGGACTCTGCCCGCCTCCCACCCAGAGGAAAGCAGGCCTATGGATACTCAATCCTCCCCGGCTGTCTCTCTGACACCCCGAGTCGCTTCAACCCCAGATTGTTGGTGTAGCAAGCAGTAGCGCTACCACTGAGCCGGTGAAGCCCCGATCTGTGCAGCAGGTGGGGCTTCACCTCTCCCCGCAGAACTTCTTTATAGAAACCTATTGCTTTTTGCCACAGAGAACTGCTATTTCAGTGCTATGAGAGCTCTCTGATCTTGATCTTGATCTGCAGTTAGATGGGGCTAGGTAGCAGGAAAATGGGCGACATCATTTTCATTGTCAAGACAGCAGGAAAACCAGAACTAACAAAAGCTAATGCCAACTAGTGACTTTAATTCAGAGGCAGTGTGCCTTTCTAGTCATAGTATGGCAGTACACTTTACATGCATCCAGATGGAGCACTGCAGTTCTGGTCTCTTTTTCTATTTCTGTGCATCTTCATACAAAAAATGGAAGACTCTAGAATTCCAGTGCTCCTCAGTGTTGACCTGGTGTGAATATGTCAAACATGGTGCCATGGCACAGTACACTGAAAGCACTGCACGTAGCACAATGCAGTGTCTGCAGTGCAAGTGGCACAAGGGGTGTCCAGCAATGCAACTGGCAACACTACACATGGCACTTCGTTGTGGTTACACTGCACTGTGCACCCACACCCGTGTAACCACACTGTGCAACATGCAGTACTGATACTTTGCTGTGCCACAAGCAATGCTGTCTCTTCACTGTGCCACATGCACTGCCGAAGACGTGCTGTGCAATATGCAGTGTGGACAGTGCTGGGCCACATGCAATGCCAACATCTTACTAGGCTACGTGCAGTGATGATACCATACACTGCCATGTGGAACGCTGACACACTATGCGGTGTCTGCATTGCACGTGGGACACCATGGTGTCTTCAGTGCACATGGCCACAGGGATGCCACTGGGCTCTAGTGATGGCAGTGCACGTGGCACAGCACAGTAATGTTGGTTCACATGGCTCAGTGCTGCAGAACATGTAGCGCAGTGAGTGACAGCCATACATGTGAAACAGTTCAGTGATGGCAGTGCATGCCGCACTGTGCTGTGTATTCTGCAAGCACTGCATTGTGCCATGTGCAGGGCAGACACTACACTGTGCCACATGCAGTGATAGCACATCACTGTGCCACGTGCAGCGCTGGCACTTTGTGGTGTCACATGCACTGCTGACACCGCAAGGTGCCACATGTTCTGCCAGTAACACACTGTGCCATGTGCACTGCTGCAAGTCACTGTGCCACATGCTGTGCAGGCATCGCATTGTGCCATGTGACATGCAAACACTGCACTGTGCTACATACATTGCTGACACCGCATTGTGCGCTATACGATGTCATCAGTGAGCTGTGCCACGTGCACTGCTGGCATTTGATTGTGCCATGTACTTTGCCGACACAACACTGCCATGTGGCATACTGCCACTGTACTGTGCCTTGGTGATGTTGACACTACGGTGTTGCCACATGCAATGCCACTATCTTGCTGTGCCATGCAAGGCTCCAGATAAGATTTTTCAGTTTACTGTACTTCTCACTTTTGATCACGGGGCAGTACAACCAAATTTAGATGCGTACAAATAACAAAATATGGTGTGTAAGGAGTCCAAATTAAAATGCTACAAAAATGTATTTGTGTCATTTGTTTTCATTTATTAGATTATGCCACATATTGCCAGGTTAGAACCCTGTATAGACAATAGGTTCTAGGTTTGTTAGAGGTCATGGACATACTGGATGGACCACTGTGTGTTTTTTGGTTTTTTTTTAATCTGATGTTATTCTCTGTTTCTGCGTAATGGAGAAAACATTTAAAAAGAAGCACTGAAGTGACTAAAGTAATTAGGGAAAAGCGAGAAGGTGATTTCAGCACTTCTCGGTAGCAATCATATTTCAATTAAATATTTGTGGTGTTTAACCTACAGAATAGTACAGAACTTTTATTGTGCTTTTCATATACTGGATCCTAAAGTGATTTACAATCAATGTATATTTACACATGCTAACTAAGCTGAGAGGCTACTTCTCATTCCCTGGGGGGGGGGTCCTGCTTCTGCTTGGGACATCTTGCCACCGCTCAGTACATACCTCTATGCTGTCCCTTATTACGAAGGATGTCGCCTAAAGATTGCTTTGTCCCACGTGGGAAAGGTGCTGCCCACACGTAGTAGGCACTGTAAATGCTTAGTCAACTTCTTGTAAACTCTTATTTTTAAACTAGAAATTCATATTCTTACCCCAGGAGTCCTTTAGCATCAGTAACTTTTTGCACTTAGCTGGCTAGGTGCAACTGCCCCGGAGGTGTGCCTTTAAGAGATTTTTTAATGAGCGTAGGGTCATCCAATCAAAAGACAGGAGGGGGTGAGAATTGAGTGAGAGTTGTTGACTGCTTCAGAATTTTTTCAAGGGCAAATGCCCGGAAAAAGAATTAACAAGATTCAAAAAACATGCAAATGTCCAAAAGTGGAAATAGAAACAGCAACACAAGGTAAAAACTCATCAATAACAAACGCCAAATTTGGTAAAAGGTGATGTAAGAGCACTTCTCCGACAGGTGAACCAGGGAGGAAGGGTGGGAGCTTACTGATGCTAAAGACCCCATGGAAGAAAAAAGATTACTGCGGTGAGTAATTTTTTTCTTCTTACCCCAGGAGTCCTTTAGCATCAGTAACTTTTTGCAGACTACCAAGCAGTACCAAGTGGGAGGCGGGCAGAGAACCTACTTAGGAAAGAGGCTCTGCAGAACTGCCCTGCCAAATTTGGCATCAGAACTGTTCTGCACATCCAAACTGTAGTGTTTCACAAAGGTGTGCACAGATTTCCAGGTAGCTGCTTTGCAGACATCCAGTAGGGGGAATGTCCCTTGCTGCTGCAAGCGAGGCTGCAGTGCCCCTGGTGGAATGGGCCCTGAGCCCCACTGGAGGTTACTGACCAGCTTTCTCATAGCAGAATCTAATACAAGAGATAACCAATGAGAAATAGTTCTCTTGGTAGCTGGTCTTCCTCTGCCTACATCTCCGTAGGTGAGGAACAACTGAGTGGAAGAGCCTCTGGACTGTCTAGTATGCTGTAGGTAGTGAAAGATGGCTCTGTTGACATCCAAGCTGTGGAGCTTTTGATCACCAGGAGTGGATGGCTCAGTAAAGAAGACAAGCAGAGTAATGGACTGGTTCAAGTGAAACTCTGAAACCACCTTTGGCAGAAATGTCCCACTTGTCCTGAGCTCAACTTTATCGTTATGAGGAATGATGTAATTCGGCTCAGTGCACAGGGCCTGTAGCTCTGAAATCCTCCTGGCAGACGTAACGGCTACCAGGAAGATGGTCTTCCAAGTTACAAACCTGATGTGGGCCATGGACATAGGCTCGAAAGGTGGATTCATGAGCCCATCTATGCAAAGGTTCAGGCCCCAAGTTCCAAAAAGTTACTGTTGCTAAAGGACCCCATGGAAGAAAGAAAATTACTGCGGTGAGTAATTTTTCTTATAGATCTGTGGTGATTTGAATGGGGGGGGGGGGAGTTCATTCGAACACAGGCCCACATTATAGATTGGCTAGATCAAGCACAAAGTATTTCTGTATTAGTTATGTTCCCTCTCCTAATGGGTTCCTGACATGTTACCTATTGTGGGTCCATCACAGTCTATGTTGGGGAAACTACAGCCTTCCCACCTGTTCTTAGCCTCCTGCCTTTGGAGGGCCTGATGCTTGCAGAGAGACCCTTGCTACACAGCTACTCATGTGGCCAAAGTGCCCCCTTGCCTGAGCTTACTGTCTACAACTCAGTCTCTACCATGACACTGCCACAGTCCTGTCTTGCTTCTGCCGGGGCAAGGTACAAAACTGGTATGCAGCGGCTGCTCTTAGATTAATGGGAAACTAGCAGAGACTGAGTCCGCTTCCTCACGTCATCCCCCCTCACGGACACCTGGATTATCAGGAAAGTTTGCAGCAGTTCTGGGGTGGCACACTTAGACCTGGACCAGACCTACTCACAGATACTTATAGGGGCCTGGAGATAACCCACAAAATTGGTGAAGTCCACTATGGTGGTCTTTTCCTTTAAGTAGCCTTCCTTGGGATACCCTATATCTTAGAGTGCCCAAGGAGTGCTGACACTGATGCTGGCCTCACTCTCCTAGAATCTCTTCTCCTCTGGGTCCAGTACTTTCTCTCTGTGTAGGCTAAGTCCTGACTTTGAGCAGTCTCTGGCTCCGATGTTGGCTCTGGGTGATGCACCCTTACCTTTGTCCTGGTTGGTTACAGTGCACTATGGCTGTGGCAGGTCATAAATAAAGTTGAGGCACGTCACTATACCCATGGGCCTGCTCTGTTCCTCTGCAGTAATAATGCTCTGGATTGGGAATTCTCCTACATCCCCCTTTGAGGATTTATTTATTTAATTTTTGTTTACTAGGTAAGTGCACTATTAACAGACGCCTATTTTTAGGCACGACCTGGGAGGTTACATGCAAAAATATGTTATTGAAAATGATACAGGGAAAGGTCAGTATATGTAACAGATATGGGCAAAAACAAGTTGGCATACATTACCACAATGGTTACAGGAAATAATACCAGGAAATGACAATTTGTATAACAAGTATGGGCAAGAACATATGGCCCCTTGGTGCAGAGCAGGTCTCTACCTGCCCTGCTGAAGGGATACTTTCTATGTCATATTCCCCTCCCTTAACGATGGATACAGCCCTCTCACCTCAACTGGTGTGACCCAGATATAATATGGACCCCCTCACTGGGTTCAAGGGTGGAGGGAGGTCAGAGTAAGTTGGTCTTTTCCTTTTTTTCTCCTTCAGTAGGTAAAGTTACTAAGCGTGAATAGTCACACACCCCTGGCACTTGGACAAGAGCCTTGGACACTATTTGGGGTACTGGTTAGACCTCACCAAGTCTCCAGAGGATCTGCTATCTGCATATGTTACTTTGTTTTCCTTTACTTCTTGTTACCTGTTTTCTTACTGTAGTGCCACATACAGTCTCTAAACGTTAGCCTTCACCTCTACACCTTGAGACATACATCCCCTACTCCAGAACCATTCTACCTCCCCCAGATGTCTCCATGGCCCATGGCAGCTCTGAAACCCTCCCCTTTGTACTGAGATGGAGCTACTTGTATCTCCCACTACATCGTTCCAAAGCCAGATCCCTCTTGCCATTCTCTGGAATGGCTGGTCTTTGATTTCATGGTTGGAGTGCCTGGGGAATAATGCCCCCTGTTAAATGAAAGCAAGTCTTGACTCACTTGGAAAGACCAAGAACTCAAGTGGTGCTACTTCAGAAACCAAGTTACTATCTGCAGAGGCCCAAAAACTCCACAGAGAATGGAAGGGTATAGGAACAAACAGCTTTGCCCCTGTTAAAAAGCATGCGCTCGCGATCATAATACACAAACCTCTTCACTGGAAAGTGTTACAAACAGCCAGGGACACAGATGGAAGGTGGGTGTTAGCCCTCCTGGAGACCCAAATGGGGCCTGTTTTTATAGGCACTCTCTATGTGCCCAATGAGGATTTCTCTTTGTTTTTTTTTTTTCCCCCATACTTTCGTCGACCATCTTATGCAGTTTAACACAATGAATTCCCCCATGCTGATAGGATGAGACTTTAATCTCATCTTGTATTCGATGATGGACATGGCATGGGCATTGTAGAAGCACACACTCTAGTGGCCCAGGTGGTCTTTTTATGGTTAAAAGACCATGCTCTCACAGACATGTGGTGTCTTCATCAATACCGAGATAAAGACTACATACCACTCTCTAGCACATGTAACGTATAGCTGGATCGACCTCTGCCTACTTTCCACTTCGGCTGTACAGATGGTAACAGCCACAGCAATCCAGCCTCTCATAATTTCTAATCATGCCCCAGAATGGCTGGACCTGCTGTGGGGCTTGCGCCTCAACCCCCTGCTAATGCAGGACCCACAATTTATTTTTTCTTTCATGTAGGTGTTTGCCCTCCACTGCCAGCTACTCCTGTATTCTAGCCCTTGATCTCAGTAGCTTCCAGCACTGTCTGCCACTCTGCTCACCATTGCACCAGTGGGGATCCATACAGAGTGGGGCCTGAAAGCATTGGGGGTATCACATATGGCACAGAGACATAGGTTTTTTTCTGTGTTTCACCTGAACCTGGAACTGTGGCAACATGGCGGGCGCATGTGCACGTGCACTCTAAGAACCACAGCCCTATCCACCGACCCGACATTGTGTCAGTCCCCCAGACATCTGCTCTAACACCCAGCATGTACTGGGTGTCAGCAGAGAGCAAGGAAACTTGCCACTCCAAACCAGGAGATGAGAGCTGCCTAGTGGCTGCTCGATCATCTCTCAGCCCCCTCCCCTCTGACTCCTGATGCCTAGAGCTTGTTCCCAAATTCTTGTCATTGGTGTGGCGTAAAGTAAGGTGCTGGAATAGTGCTTCAGCCCTCGGTGCCACCAGCCCAACAGGACCCACAATTTTTAATCTGAGCCAAACAACAGCTGACTTTTTCTGCCTTAGTGACAATAGTGCAACATCAGTGGCCACTCTCTGGGGCGCATATAAAGCCACTATGGGAGGGCGAATAATTTGACACACAACTTACCATTGCAAAGAAAGACAGAAGGAGTTAGCTAATCTAGAGAATAACCTGTGGAAACAGGAAGCAGAACTAAAACTACCACCCAAGTGCAGTCCCACATCCTTCTTCATTAGTCAATCACCAAGCTATGTCTGGATATCAGCAACCTCCTAGATCGGAAGGCAGAGCTTTGAGATATTTCAACTAAAGCATAAATATTGGGAGGGGTTGAGAAAAGCAGCAAGGTGTTGTCCTACTACTTCAATATGTAATATGCAGTGCAGCACATAGTTGGCCTGAGACAATCACAAGGGCAACTCAGCTCCTCCCCAGACCACATTAATGAAGTCCTGAGCCTCTTCTACCAGAAATTGTATTGTTCACCTGACCCCAAGGATAAGGCTGCTATGGACACCTTTCTGAGCCTGCTTAAACTTCACTCCATCTCCACTGCCCAGGCCAAGGCCTTAGATAGACTCCTGCATGTCACAGAGATTGAGCATGTGCTCATTAAGGCATTGAAATCTCACAAGGCTCCTGAAGGGGACTGCTTCCCTGCTGAGCTTCTGCAGGCCATGTCCTCTGTAATCTGCTCTATTTTACAAAGACTATATGTTGAAGTTATGGAGGTAGGACATTTCCCACAAACTATGACATGACAAGACACTATCACATTCTTGTCTAAGAAAGGAAAAGATCCCTCCCAACTGGCCGGCTGCTGACCCATCTCACTAATTATGGCTGACAGAAAGATCTATGGTAAGGCCTAAATATTCAGACTGGACTCCCTGTTACCCTCCATGATCCACCGCTCAAATGTTCACTTTTTGCAAGGCCAGCTCATCTTGGATCATCTCAGAATGCTAATAAAGGAATAATGCATGACTGGGTGTGTGTCATGCTGGGACAGCGCCACGCCTGGGGGGCTGGTCACAAGGCTGCAGGCCGAGTGCATCCAATGCCCCAGGTGTGGCGTCAGCCGACACACACCCTGGAGTGCATTATTCCTGTTATACAATGGCTTGTTGTTATATATAAAATAAAAAAATAAATTTAAAAAATGTTTTTATAAGTATGGAAAAATATTTTTGTTTCTTAAGAGGAGATGCAAAAAAAGAGAGCAGCCATAATGATGACAGTAGACCTGTGGCGTTCTGCTGGGATAACGCCATGGGTCCAGCCCCAAACTGACCAATCACAGTCCAAGATTCTGTCTTGCCATTGTATAATTAAGCAGTAAGGCACATCAGGGTGTGGTATATCATGGGGTATCGTCATGCCTCGGGTGGTTGGGCATGAGCCTCCAACCGTCTGAGGAGTGACGATATCCCATGATATACCACACCCTGGAGTGCCTTATTGCTATTACGAACTGGTTTAAATGTTTTAGAAGGAAAAAAAACAACTATTTTTAAACCTTATGAAAATGCAGTTTATGGGGTTGTTGGAGGAGTACTTTTTTAGAAAAATGTTCCTGGAGGGTTGTGTACAGCAGGTAACGCTGTTGAAGTTTGTGGAATGCTGTTTCACTGTGGCAGTACTACTATCATTTTTTAGTAAGCTTTTTTGAGAGTTTAACCTGGTCCGTTTAGCTGCAGTTATGCTCGTGTGTTGAGAAGCGCAATTTGAATATGAGCAATGTGGGTGGAAACTTCTGTTTCATCTGCAACCGTTGGTAGGTACCCTGAGTAGCTGACAGTAGTTTTGGTTTATTTTCTGTGGAGAGCGGGTGCTGTATTGTATGCTGCAGTCGGCGGCGACTGTTTCAATAGGAAGCTGCCAGCCAAAAGAACTGTTTAAAAAAAAAAAAAAAAAAATTTATAAACAAACATAGTGTGGCCAGTCGGGGGTTGGTCTTTTCATGTTTTTTTTTTCTCAGTTTCGAAGAGCCCCGATAGAAGCATTATCTCGAGATATCAAGGGGCTCCTGCGGTTGACGCGGAGGAAGTTGTGGCAGTGACAAGGCTGGTAGCCGGAGGCTTTTTGAAGCCGTGATGATATAGCTAGATATCATCATGGCTTCAAAGAGCTGTCGGCCAATCAGCTTCTTACATTTACGGTCGCCAGTTCATAATTAACATTATACCAACAACTAAAGGTGCCACCACTCCATCTGCAGCTACTGCAGTAGACTTTGAAAAGTCTTAAATTACATACATACATACATACATACCCTGTATTGTGACCAGGGCCCCTGGTGTTCTGCGGCAGAATTTTCTGATTTCTGCAGCAGGGCTCCTTGACTTCTGCGGCAGCATTTTCTGATTTCTTCGGCATGATTTATTCATTTCTCTGGCAGAATGCAGTCCTGTCATTGGCTAAATATGATGTGATGTCATCGATGACATCATATGCTGAGCATAGAGGAGGGGCTTCAGGATAAACGAGGTGGGAAAGAAAGCCTGACACTATGAAAAAACAGTATATTTATATGAAAATTCACCAAAAACAATGAATTCTGTGGTACTGTATATATTCTGCAGCATGATGCAAATTCTGCGGCAAATTCTGCAACCGCAGAACCGCAGGATTCCAGGGTCCTTGATTGTGACCCACAGGCTAGAGTGCTTACCAACAACACACAATCTTGGCTGTTCTCCCTAGGGAAAGGAATGAGGCAGGGTTGCCTCCTTTTCCCATCTCCTTTTCATTTTTCATGGCCATTGAACCAAGAGTAATCCGCATCTCCAAAGACATACAGGGGTTTTAGGTGGGTCAAGGACAGCACAAAGCACTGTTGTACACTGATGATTTACTGGTTCTTACAGGCCATGCGCCCTCATCTCTTCCCCCATATCATCTCCTTATTATAGGAGTTCTCCTGAGTCTCAGGGTTAAAAATGAATCTCACTAAGATGAAGGTTCTACCCCTGAACAGAAACTGCCAGGCCCAAAATGTCTCCTCTTCAGGTCTCCATTAGGTGCCTCACTCTATCTCATATTTGGGAATAAAGATTACGCCCCAGGTAGACAGACTGTGATCTCAATTTCACACCCCAACTGGCTGAGCTACACATAGAATGTGACACGTAGAAGTCACTCCAGTTGTCTCTGGCTGGGAAAATTGAGGCCATTAAGATGGTTATGGGGCCAAAGCTTTTCCATCTGCTGTCCCACCTATATAGATACATAGAGGGTGTCGGTAGATAAGGGCCTTCGGCCCACCTAGTCTGCCCATTAATGCAATTAACTGCTCGTCAAGCTTTCCTGGAACTAGTTTGTCCCCTTCCCCTGACTACCAGTATCCCCTTGTGCCTATCCCATGCATTCCTAAATCCTGTAATTGTTTCCACCCTCACCACCTGTTCCAGCAGACTGTTCCATTTGTCCATCATCCTCTCTGCGAAGAAGTATTTCCTCATGTTCCCTCTGAACCTGACTGACATACCAGATAGCAGCAGTGAGCGTATCCGGGAGGATCATCTACCCATGGTCGTGTTGGTCAAGGCTGCATGGCCACCCCCTGTCAGGTGCCTTTTGCCTTGCAGTAAAGATATTCCTGCGTAGGTGGACCATGACCTCTTTCTCTGGGTCCAGGTACTCTGATCCGCCTCCATGTTGATCAGGAGGTGTCACAAGCCCTTCAGAAGAATTTGGCTCATTACAGCCCCTTACCACTGTTCCATCTCCTAGTGGGTGCAAACCTGCTTGCTTGGTTTGTTGTCTCCCTTAGTGTTTGCACCAGTGTATTCCCAGGTGCTGCACTTTGGCTCCATCTGTTATGACTTACCTGCTTTGATTTGTCCTCAGCGGACCTTTAATTTACATTCCTGTTACTATCAATGGAGCGCACCCCTGCACTTTACAGACTTCTTTGTCACAAAATGTGGGAGCCTGGGGGAGTGGGGGTGACGGGGTGAAGCTGGAACTACGTCGGGACCAGGAAGGGGAAGGGATCGGGTGGCAAACTTTCATTTATGATCCCTTCCCCCTCACAAAATATGAACACCAAAGTTTTAAAAGAGTAACTGTTAAATTCTGATGCAGGCAATCTACCGGTGAGGGGCTTCGGGAAAGCACTGAAAGTGGCACTTTTTAAATAAAAAAAGTAAAATAGATAAAAAAAGTTCATTTTTGCTACATAGTGTTGTGAACAACTAGATGATGTTTCACCTTTGTGCCACTAGCTGGCACTGTGTTATACGATCACAAACACTTCTGGTGTACCTCAGGCAAATTGATTGAGTACAGCACAAGAAGTATGGTCTCCTGAGATCATTTATTTTATACTTCTCACACAAGTGACATCGGTAATGTATTTATTATTGTGCAAGACAAGCGCAGTGTGGAGTTTAAAAGAAGACCATGGTGATATACTTCAGTAGCTGGTGGAAGCAGTTGTGATCTGATGTATGATCACGGTATTACTTAGATAAGCACTCCTATGTCGGGGGGGGGGTGGAGGAGAAGGCTATGAAACTACCATTCTGTCAGTAACCCTCCACCCGCAGTGCTGCTGCTTTTAAACAAACTCTGGTCAGAGCAAAAAAGGGCTATTACTGCATTAACCCGATAAGAGATACAGAATTAAAGTGTGGGTTGGGTTTTATTTTATTTGTTACATTATTGTGATATTACAATTCCAGACTTACATCACAGTAATAAAAAAAAAAAAGAAAACCTTAAAGGTTAAGATAATGTAGAAGAAGGCGCTGCTGGCTCTGGACATATGATACAACACACACACACACCGCCATTACAGTATTGCTTTAATTAGAGTTCTAGCGAGCAGTATATCATTGTAGTTGCTTGTATAGCGATACAGGACTTCCATGCAGCAGATGTCGCCTGGCTGTGGAGGTCAGGAGATAATATGTGCCAGTGGTATTCTGGGACTGGGGTGGAGGTTTAGGGTGCAATAGGTGTTGGAGGTGCCATTGGATACCAGGAATATTTGCAGTGGGACAGATAGGGGGTGGTATACAGGTAGACAGAAGGGATAATGTTATTGGAGAATGGGTTAGTAGTACTAGAGGCAAGGAAATCACTGGGAGATTAATTGGGATAGAGCAACTGCTTCCAGAATAGCCTAGCTGAGATGTAATACCTTGTTTTCAGTGAAATCTTACTTACCAATTTGTACAGTGTATGTACAATAGCCCAGCTTAGATGCAGTATCTGGTTTTCTGTGAGGTCCTGCTTTTACCCATCTTTTCCGTGTATTTACCCAGTATAGGTGAACTTAGATGAAGCATCTCATTTCAGTGGGGGTGCTGGTTTTACACATTTTGACACTTCATTTGGCCAGGATACTACAGCTAAGGTGTAATATCTCATTTTCAGTCTGCTTTTACCCAGTTTTACAGTGTATTGTTCCCAGGACAGACATGCTGAGATGCAATATTTCACTTTCAGTGGGGTTTTGCTGTTACATGTTTTACATTGTTTTTTCTCTAGGATAGAGCATATGAGATGCAATACTTTATCCCGTTTTCAGTGTGGTCCTTCCTGCTTGCAGCCATGTTTACAATGTATTTACCCAGGATAGGCCAGCTGAGATGCAATATGTCATTCTCAGTGTGGTCTCGCTTTTTTAACAGTTGTTACAATATATTTACCTACAATAGCCTGGTGGAGATGCAGTATCTCGTTTTCAGTTGGGTCCTGTGTCTATCCTTCATTTCAGTGTATTTTCTCAGGATAGATCAACCGAGATGCAGTATCTCATTTTCAGTGGGGTCCTACTTTTACTCATTTTTACAATGTATTTACCCAGAATATGCTAGTGGACAGGCAGCATATCAGTGGTGTCCTGCTTTTACACATTTTTGCATCATATTTATCCAGGATAGCACAGCAAAAATGATGTATCTCATTTTCAGGGGAGTCCAGAGTTTACCCATTTTTACCATGTATTTTGGCAGGATAGCCCAGCTGAAATGTCATATCTTGTTTTCTCTGGGGTCCTGTTTTTACACATTTTTACAATGTATTTACACAGGATACTTCTGCTGAGAAGCAATATCTTTTTGCTATCTATTTAGCCAGGACAGTACCGTTGACAGGCGATATTCCATTTTTAGTAGGGTTTTGTAGGGTAGGGGCTTGTTTTTACCCATTTTTACACTATTTTAACCAAGATAGACTAGTTGAGCTGTAATATTTTGTTTTCAGTAGGGTCCTCATTTTACCAATTTTTACACTGTATTTACCTAGGACAGCTCAGGTGAGATGAAATACCTCATTTTCAGTAAGGTCTGCTTTCACCCATTTTTACAATGTATTTACCCAGGGCAGCCAAGATGAGATGCATATCTTGTTTTCAGTGGGATCCTGCTTTTACCCATTTTTACAGTGTATGTACCCAGGATACGCCTGCTTAGAAGCAGTATCTTTTTGCTATATATCTAGCCAGGATAGCACAGTTGACAGGCAGTATCTCATTTTCAGTAGGGTCTTGCTTTTACACACTCTTACACTGTATTTATCCAGGATGACACTTTGAGGGCCATTTACCACTGCCGCAAATGCTTTGAATATACCGCTACACTGGTATTCATAAGTGGACCCCTCTCATTTGCATAGATGCGTGGTATGTTAGTGGTTTGGCGCTGCTGGGTTTGCGGGATGCTCTCAGGGCTTCTAAATGTGGGTCATCTGGGTGCTCTCACTAACCCAGTTTTTACAGTATATTTATTCGGGATAGCCCAGCTGAGATGCAATATATATTGCTTTCAGTGGGGTCCTGCTTTTACATATTTTTTTACAGTGTATTTGCCCAGATTAGGCCAGCTGAGCTGCAATATCTTGTTTTCAGTAGGGTCCTGCTTTTAGCCATTTTTACACTGTATTTACACAGGAAAGGCTAATTCACATGAAATCCTTTGTTTTCAGTAGGGCACAGTGGAGATGCGATATCTCATTTTCAGTGAGGTTTGATTTTATCCATTTTTACAGTGTGGTTACCCAGGACTGCCCAGGTGAGATGCAATATCTCGTTTAGTGGGGTCCTGCTTTTACCTGTTTTTATAGTGTATTTATCCAGGATAGCCCAGCAGAGATCCAGCGTCTTATTCTCACTGCACTTTTGCTTCCACACCTTTTTACACTGTACTTATCCAGAGTAGCACAGTGAAGATGCTACATCTAATTTTCAGTAAGGTCCAGATTTTACCCATTTTTACCATGGATTTAGCCAGGATAGCCCATTTGAGATGTAATGTCTTGTTTTCAGTGGGGTCCTGCTTTTACATACTTTACGCTGTATTTACACAGCATAGGCCACATGTTCTGGGGATGTGTTTCTGGGGCAGTAGACCATGAAGAGGGAGAGAGTGGGAGGGATTTGGTCTGTTTCAGGGATGGGTTTAGAAGGTGGGGGCAGAAGACTACACAGAGGGAGGGAGCGGGAGGGATTTGGTCTATTTTGGTGATGGGGTTAGAGGGTGGGGGTGGGAGACCATGCAGAGGGAGGGAGCAGGAGGGATTTGTACAGCTACATAGTTTCTTGACCCAAGGGCAGGAAGCAAGGTTGGGAACGGAGAAGACCCAGCACCACCAATTCTTGTCCCTGACCTCAGGGCAGGCAGTGGGTTCTGGAACAAGAGGCAGAATCGATGGAACATCTAAAGATGACAGAAGACGGTACGGGGAAGGGGAGAGAGAGGAAGTGCACTGATTCATGCATACTCATCATGTGTTGCAGCTCCACTGCACAGAGCAAACATTATGTGATGCGTTTGGTGTCTGGTCACACCCTTCCAGACCCATATATTCTCTTCTTCTCTGTTGGCAATACATCAGCATCAGACTTGATATGCAGCCATGAAAATGCTGTTTCGGCAGCATGACTTGGCCTAATCCCACTGAAAACTGACTTTAGAAAGTCAGTAGTCACTGCTTTTTAGTAGAAGGTCCTTCTCCCTTCCACATGCTGCTTTTTGAAATGACACGATGCTTTGATTGGGTTGAATTAGTGCTAATGGGACATTAGGAGAGCAGTGCAGTGAGGAATCCTAAGTAGTTATTTTTTTATTTGGTCAGCTTATTGTGTTTCAGACTCCAGTCTGAAAATGATCGGTTGGCCAATCCTGCATGCTTTCTTATAAGGGAGCAAAGGTTTACTATTTTAAATAGGTGGTTTCACTCCCATATGAAGGAGAGGGATTTGTATAGAAAACTTACTGTGTTCAGCAAGGGACACAAGGTGCATCAAAGTGTGTGTGTGTTTTTTTTTTTTTTTTTTATACATATGCCAAATTTTACGTCAGCTTGAATCTGTAGTTTGTGAGGCAGGCTGTTACCTGAAAAGTGAATGAGGCCTAGGTAAAAGTGAAAGTGCAGTGGGTTTTGGATTTAGAAACAGCATAGTAGGGCGTTTAAAGGCCTTTTCCATAAGGTAAACTTAAAAAAGAAACTAATGGAATTAATATACACATTTATTTTTTAAGTTCGTCAAGCGCACAAGTGTGAACAAACTTGATATGAGAATTGCTAAACAGGGGTGTCAGGCCAATGACCAGTGGTGCTGCAGGGCCTGGTCTGTGGCTGGCAAATCTGCAGGCAGTGTCCTGATGACACTGTTTTGCTGAGGGGGCTGGTCTCGACAAACATTTCAAAGGACAAAGCCAACGCTGTGCCGGGCTCTGTACTTTGAAATGCGAGCTCTTCAGCTGCAGCTCAGTGTGTCTTTCCTGATTAAACACTTTCCCAGACCCTTCAGCCACTCAGTGTCTCTTTCCTGTCTTAACACTTCCCCCGTACCTGCAGCCACTCAGTGTGTCTTTCCTGATTAATCACTTTCCTCCCTCTCTGCAGCTGCTCAGTGTGTCTTTTCTGGCTAAACGTTTTCCCCATCCCTGCGGCCACTCAGTGTCTTTCCTGATTACACACTTCCCCCATCCCTGCAGCCGTTCAGTGTGTCTTGTCTGGTTAAACACTTCCCCCGTCCTTGCAGCCGCTCAGTGTGTCTTTTCTGGTTAAACACTTTCCCTTGTCCCTGCAGCCCCTTACTGTTTCTTTTCTGGTTAAACAATTTCCCTTTCTGACATCGTGATACCCACTCCTAATGTCAGATGTGCTCCCCAAGTCTATAATGTTAGCCGACAACGGGGTGCTCAGTCCCTGTGTCGGCAGTGGTATGCCCCCCCAGCCCACACACACACTATTTGGGCACACTGGGAGCCCACACCAGTGTGCCTACATGTTCTCTAGCAAAAGATTGCCCTCTTTTTATAAGAAGGCTTTGCCTGACAATTAATTTCTACACCCTGAGCTCATTAAAACGCATCCTGTTTCTCACAAAATGTATCAGAGTTCTTGTCAGTTTGTTTCCAGCAGATGAACAAAGTAGAATATGAATGATGTCCTAAAACTAATCTCCTGTTGACAACTCTACAAAATAGTCTGTGCTGCATCTCAGGGTTAACCCTCTGAGTTCCAAATGGCTTTTTGCAATTATTTCAACAATAGAACTATATACATTTTTAAACTCAGGAATCCCAGTTCCAAGTAAACAGTTTCACACAAAGATTCATATATATTTCCACAACTATAGATATGTAAGGGGGGAAGAAAAGACAGAAACAGCAAGTGAAGGCAGAGAGATAGTGGGAGGCTGAGAATCATGAGAGTGTCAGAGTGCTCAGTTCCTAGGTCTCACAAAAGAATTTGGTTGTACAATCAGACAGACAAGAGACAGAAAAGGAGAGGCTAGAACAGATCCTTGCCTTTAACACTCTCTGCGTAACAAATGGGGCAGGGCCTTATTCAACTCTGTCACAGTGCGATCTACATAGACTTCAATAAGGCCTTCAACACTGTACCATATAGAAGACTCGTAAGAAAACTGGGTAGTTTGGGGTGGGTCCCAAGGTGGTAAACTGGATATGAAATTGGTTGATGGATAGGCAACAGAGAGTGGTAGTAAGCGTCACTCACTCTGGGGAGGGGAGAGTGACCAGCGAGGTACCTCAGGGCTTAGTACTGGGATAAGTCCTCTTTAATATCTTTATAAGTGACATTGCAGAAGAGCTGGAAGGGAAGGTATACTTCCTTGCAGATTACACCAAAATCTGCAATAGGGTAGACACTCCGGAGGGGGTGGAGAGAACTCAAGAAGTGGTCAAGGGTATGGCAGCTGGGTTTCAATGCGAAAAAGGGAAAAATCATCCACCAAGGGCACAGAAACCCTGAGAAGGAGTTTAAAATGGGGGAAGAGGTATTGACGATCATTGAACTGGAAAGGGACCTTGGGATAATTGTGTCTAATGACCTTAAGGTCATAAGACACTGCGACAAGGCAGTAAGGTTGAGTGTTTAGTGAGGGGTATCACCAGAAGTAAGAGAGAGGTGATGTTTCCACTGTATCGATCGTTGCTGATACCTTACCTGGAATATTGTGACCAGTTCTGGAGGCCATATCTCAGGAAGGATATAGACAGGGTAGAGGCTGTACAAAGGAATGCAACTAAAGTAGTCCAGGGGCCACATCAAAAGCCGTATGGGGAGAGACTGTGGAATCTCAATATGTACACGTTGGAAGAGAGGAGGGAGGGGGGACATGGTAGAGACCTATAAATGCCTCGCAGGGGTGAATAAGGTACAGGAGGGAAGTATCTTTCAGAGGAGAAGGTGCAGAAAAACAAGGGGGCATGCGATGAAGCTGGAAGGGGGAATTTAGGAGGGATGTGAGAAAGTACTTCTTCCCTGAAAGAGTGGTGGATGCCTAGAACAGTCTTCCATCGAAGGTGGTGGGGGCGGAAACAGTGGCAGGCTCAAGCATGCATTGGATAGGCACAAAGAAATCTTGGTAGGAAGGTTGGGGGTAGCTGGAGACCAAGTAGGACCTGCATTGACAGTATAGACAGGGGAAAATGGGCAGACTAGGTGGGCCAAGTGGTCTTCTGCTCAGAGGTGGTATCATGTAAATTCTACGTAAATAAAAAAATAAACAGAAAGCCAGTTTGCTATTGCCACAGCAGCAGAGAGAACCATTTTCAGGTCTGTTATTTTACATAAATCCTTGCACCAATTATTATAATAAAGAATGGGTTTTGTTTTTTTACATAGGAAACCTGTAGCGAAATGTATCGTAATAAAGGAGTGTTTATTATAGCAAACACATGCCGGGTTTCCGTCCTGCTACGCCATGCACAAGTCCCAACCTCTGCTCTTCCTGAATGCCAGGAGCCACCATAACCTACACAGACCAGACTGCAACTCTGGCTCGGTGGTAAGTACAGCTTTTTTTTAAAAAAAAGAAACAAATGGTTGTCACTGAAATGATTTCTGCCTCCTAACCACCGAAAAGAAAAAAACAGAAACTTTCTTCCAGCAGCCCCATCCGACTGCTGAAACCAGGTCGGATGGAGGCTGCACACAGACGTCCTCTGTTTATTTTATATAATTGCTGTGGTGGAAAAAGAATGGAACCCAACAATTATATAAAATAAAATACGGGGTGGTGTGTAAACTTGAATTTTACACACACCTTCAGTGTTGGATGCTGAGATAAACCACTCGAGCTTCGCTCTCGGGGTTTATGTGGCATCCAACACCTCGGGGGGGGGTGTAAAATTCTTGTTGCGCACACACATACACGCACACCACCCCATACTTTATCCTGTATATAACACATAGGAAATCTGTGTGTTTATGAGGTTTTTTTAAACACACACTTGGTGTGCGATGATCTCATAACCCTCAGGAGCTTTGCTCTCAAGGTTTATGGGTCATCACACACCTTGAGTGCCACGTGTAAAAAAACAAAACAAAAAACCCTCATAACACACAGGTGTCTATGCATTCTTCTATATTTAAGACCTCCTAAAAGACATCCTGTCCTTTAGTCGTGCAGTGCCTTCTTATGTTTGTTAATTGCTAGTAGTTAGGCTGCAGTATCCAGTGTATAAAAATTATACTTTTTGTAGATACTGCCTTGTGAAGCCTGAAAGCTAGTGTACAGAAAATTACATGTTGGTCCAATATCAAATCACATTTCTTTTTCTGTTTGTATGGAAGTTTCACATTACCTTCATTTGACCAGTAGATGGTGCCAAAGCTTACTGTATGCTTGTGTTCATTACTATCATGAACTGTGTCTTGAACGTTTAGAGAGTTCCTGATATCTCGGAAATAACTTGGTAAAAACATAATATTTAGGCTGATAAAACAGGTTGGAACAATTCAGCAATCTGACTGGATGAAACCTATTGCATGATCTCCAGTTATTTCTCATAACTGGACAGCTTGGCTCTTGCAGTTGATTTTTCTTAATCTTTTTGGACTATTTTTATAAGCGCAGTAACACCTTCCAGTGTGTTGGGTCATGCTAAAAGTATATGGACTTCTTTAGCAGTTGAAAGCACGAGGCTCCACCTCATGCTTCACAATGCACCATCCAAGTTGTCCGTGTTTTTCAGTAGACAACAGCATGCCTCATTTGCTGTTGTAAGTTACATTATCAGTGTCAGTAGCTCAGTAGGCAGCACTCTTGCCTCTTGGGCCAGAAGATGAGAAGGCTGTGAGTTCTAGCCCAACACCAGATACTTGTGGTAATACCCATAACTGGCACTGTAGCATAATACAAAGGGGTACTGCACTGTTTAGGTGCCATCCTTCAAACAAGACATTAAACTGAGGTCCCTTCTGATCACTGTCTGGTTGGATGCTAAAGATCCCATGTCGCTAATCAATGAGGAGGAGAATTTTACTGAGAAAACCAATGGTGCATGAAATTCAGAACTTGCATGGTGGGGTGGGAGTGGGGTTGGGGTGTGTGGCTTAGCAGCTGGCAAGATTGCTGCCTAACCTTCTCTGCTGTGACAGCCCTATACAGTATCCTGCAGCATCCTACTCGAGACCGGCACCTACTTCATCCTACAGGCTTAATTTGACGGGGCAGATCTACAGGATCACAGTGGTGCATTTCTGATCCAGAGCGGTTCTGTGTTGGGCCCAAGATGTTAAAGGTTTCTATTACTGCCAGTCTGTCCTCAGCTTGCAAGACATGGCCATCAAGAGGGTAACGGACGTGCCACATCAGGCCCCAGCTGCTCTGTCTGAAATAAACATGCTTGAGCACGCAGCTCATCTCTCCGATTTCAGAGTTAGAACTGAGTACCCAACGGACAAAAACTGATGTGCTCCAGATCACCCACAGAATGAATATGGTAGAACAGAGAGTAGTCGACACTGAAGACCAAATGGAGTTGGTGACAGCACATATCAGTGACAAGAACCAGGCCTTCTGACTTCTATGGAAGAAAGTGGAGGAACTCGAAAATACTGTAGAATACCGGTGGAGTAACCCCCGGTTGGTTTCCCTGAGGGTTTCGCGGGAAAGAAAGTGAATGCTTTCCTGCAGAGAGTGCTTCCAGAAATCCTAGGGGAGCAATGCCTGCCTAAACTGGAGATCAACTGATCACATTAGGGTTACTGCCCCCAAAGCCTGGGAGCACCCCAGACCCATTCTTGCATGGTTTCTCCATTTCACAGACAAAGAGAATATCATGGTCTGGGCTCATTGAAGGGGGAACTTCAGTGGAAGGGACACTGGATTAAAATATTTCCATACTTTTCTAAGAAACTATTGGCCAGAAGGAAACCATACACCCAAGCATGGCGAGCTTTAATGGACCTGGACATTCCATACATTATACACTATCCCGCAGCCCTCTGGATCCTGAAAAATGGAATCCCTCAAAAGTTTCAAACTCAAGGTGGCAGAGGCCTGTTATTTTCCACTCCAGCATTCAAACTGACTGGAACAAACACCACCCTTACCAAAGGCCAGGGAACAATGATACATGGGCACAAGCCATGGACTCTACAGCCCCTCCAGAGGGGCCACACAATCAACAGTTCGATGTGGCACTCTTCTGCTCCCCACCAGTCGATGATGATTTCTGGTACCGTTCTCCCAAAAAGCGTCACAACCACAAACAGAAACAGGCACAAGGGAGATGTCAGGATCGAGCAATGAGGCAGAGAAGTAGAAGCCACAATGGCAGTAGGGGCTATCCCACTTCTTTATTGGTCAACTCCCCACTGAACGTCAACAACTGATTTGCACCATTGTTCCAGGCTCTTCAAGGACCAACCCTCCCCACCACAGCAACTTCAGCAGGCTGCAGGAACTGTACCCACAGTGTGGCATAAATTGTGGGTGGAGGCGGTGAGCCTGGTAGCTGCTGTGACTCACCTTCCCTTCACAGTCTCAAGTACTGATAAGGATCGCACACACCCTCCATTCCCAGGGGCACCCAGGAAGGACATGATACCACCTCTGAGCCAGTCTACCACGAGTAACACCAGACTTGAGATGATGTTCTTCTTGGCTTACACCGTATGCAGCTGAAAATGTATTTTCTTTTATACCCACATGTCTTGGATGTCTACGGCCTAACCAGGACTTGGCCTATCAGTATTATCCATCAGTTAAGACTCTTTGAACCCTTAAAAGGGCAATGACTCTGCGGGACAATTATCCTTTCCCTTCCAATAAACTATTGCTTTTATGGCCTTGTAAAGTTGCTCATATGAGGGGTTAAGGTATGCCGCTTTAAGAAAGGCTTCTCTTCAGTGTAAATCACCTTTCCCTAGATCGCCCACCGCAGTGCTGCATAACCACGTATTTGAGCTGATCCACTGGGTAACAGTGGGTGGAAATTGGAAGGACAGGCATCCAAGTCACATGTCTAGGTCCCCCTCATTTTGTCCATAGGGACAGGTCTTGACCCATGTTGCCCCCCCCAACACAAACCAGGGATGTTTTCACATACTCCACAGAAACTCTACCATAGCTACCCCATCTACAGAGGAGGGGGAATGAGAATCTTAGTAGCAGACTTCCTGTATGAAACTTCCTATCCCACCTATTATCCTGAACCCCTATATATTTACACCTGCTTCAGTAATGGGATTCAATCCTCTCTCCTGGATAGCCCCCCCTTTCTCTGTTTCTCCTTAGCAGTTGATACCAGTTCTGTTTTCATTTTCAAGCAGACCATTTATAGTATCTGTAGGTATTTTATGCATATAGCATGTCAGATCAGAGATGCCACACAAGTTTATATGGAGGAGTCATGCAGCTTCCAAAACATAATACCTCCAAGACAGGGGATAGCACTCCAGATAATCCCCGACTGGTTCTTCATGCAAATACGTCCCACACCTATGAGCCACCATGCCTGGTTGGGACTCTATGACCAACAATGATACCTTGCTGCAGACCTCCTGGAAAATAAGGTACACACTCAGATCACATTGGAAATATGCCCCTTCTTTTCTTGTATCTCTGTTGTTTCCATCCTGTTGACTGCTACAGGACTCTCTTACAGTGCACCCGAGTGTACCTAAGGGGGGCTGTAGTGTAATACCCTACTGGTTGCCTGCCTTCCTGTCCTTCTTGCGCTTAGTCCAATTGATGGGCTGTACTGTGGGAATGAACAGGAATAGAACTCTGGGAAAAGATGTGGTCGCAAAAGGGTCAAATGGGGGATAGAGGGTGGATGGAGGTAGGGATTTTGTGTTTATTATTGTCCCTGTTGGATTTTTTTATGGATGTTTGTTTATATTTGCAGATACCTTTACTATGCTGGCAGAGTACATACTGTTTCAGGCATGGGAAGCCAGTATCGAACCTCTGGTCCTAAATACTGAATATACATGTGCTGTTAGTTGTTTGCATACGTTTGCACTGCTCATGATTGAAGCACTGCTCAAGGGAGCCCTACTGTGTCCCAGTGGCTTAGGTGAGAGCCATTAGTTGGAATGTGTAGGGTCTTAACTCACCCACTAAATGGAAAAAGGTCCTATACCATATAAAGTGCCTCTAGTCCCAGCTCGCCTTCCTTCAGGAGCCTTCTTTCAAGAGACGCGACTTACTAACGACTTACTACTCTGGTAAGACCCCACCTAGAGTACACTGTCCAGTTCTGGAGCCTACATCTTAAAAAGGACAGAGTGGAAGCAGTCCAGAGGAGGGCAACTAAAATGATGCAGGGTCTGTAACAGAAGCCCTACGAGGAGAGATTAAAGGACTTAATATGTACACCCTGGAAAAGAAGGGGGGGGGATATGATACAGACCTTTAAATACCTCACGGGGTAAACAAAGCACAAGAGGGAAGCACTTTTTCAGAACAAAAGGTGCTCAAGGACAAGAGGGAACAATAAGAAGCTGGAGGGGGTAGATTCAGGAGAGATGTGAGGAACTATTTCTTTACAGAAAGAGTGGTGGATTCCTGGAACAGCCTTTCGGTGGAAGTGAAGGGCTGAAAACAGTGGTGGGGTTCAAGAATGCATGTGATAGCATAAGGGAATGCAACCCGTACCCCAGCCAAGAGCAGCATCTGGCAACCGGGACCCCCCTAAACTTGTGCCACAGGGCAAGGCAACAGGCCACGAGCTGGCATAAACAATAGGCATCACCCCTAGTGCTGGGGCAAATACCTGGCTCGGCAGTCTCAGAGGTCGGGAAGTTAGGGCACAAAATAACATTTAGAATTACTCCGAGTCCTGGGAGAGAGATGCTAGGGCTACGCTAGGTCTAACTTCTGAGGGAGACCCAATAACAAGTTCACACTGGAAGCATAGATCGATTGTCCAGAACTAGAAAATGGGATTGTGCTGTATGGCTTTATTCTGATAACAGGTGGTAAACACAGAATGGGGTGGTTCCCCCAGGTTGGAACCGACTTTTTAGGGCAACACAGTTTTCTTTCCAGAAACAACATTTGTCTTGGGCATTTAGAACATTTCTCTCACACAAACACTGAACTGTCCATCCCTCTGATTTAGGAATCTGTAGACAATTACTTCCCAAAGTGTACTGTATATTTTGTTGAGGGTTCCACACACTTTCATTCAACATTTCTCTTTTCTTTCCCCAGGTGTCTATTATGTGGGGGTTGTCACACACTTTTAAAACATTTCAAATTCTTTCCTCTTGATGTGATAAACTTTGCTAACATGCCCAGGGTAACCTGGTGCCCTTCCATGAACCAGTTAGCCCTGACCGAAGTTTCGGGGGGGGGGGTCTGCCCACCTTGGCCCCAACCACTCTCTGCCATTCCTTCAGGGTTACACCAAATGAGTCTTCAATTCCCTAGAATTGCTGAAGGACTCCCAACGTTAAAACTTCACATTCAGCACAATTTTATGGTGATACAGGGGCCCTGACAGGTGTACACTAGCCTCCTCTCTGGGCACATACACCTAAGACAACTCCCTAAGAAACAGTCCCATGTAGCTGTACTCAAGGTTTTGTTTGTTCTTTTGATACAGACATGGATGCTGGAAGAAAAACCTTTTCCCTTTACAGGTAGCTTGCCATAGCTTCACTCAGAACACTCTCTCTTTCTGGGCAGCTGACATTCTTCAGGACCTTCAGGGGATTGGCCCTTAGTTCCACAACAATTGAAGTCCCTACCACTTCTTTGCGGACTGATCCACTGGGGTGCTGCAGGCAACGGTCTCAACCACTTCACTTGGTACTGCTGGATTTTCATTCACTAGGGTGAGAAAACGACCAAAGGTCCTTCACCCACTCTCAGAACAGACTGGCAGGTACCTCCACACTCTGAGCACTGCTGTCACCAGAGCTCCACACGGAACTACTACTGACTGACTACCCCATCTGTACTCACTGGAGGAGAGAGGAGAGAGGAACATGATAGAAACATTCAAGTACCTCAGGGACATAAACAGGGTGGGGGAAGGGGATCTTCCAATACAGGAGGAGTACAAGAATTAGGGGGCATGACATGAAATTGGAAGGTGGCAGCTTAAGAGGGAATGTGAGGAAGTTTTTCTTCACGGAGAGGGTGGTGGACACATGAAAAGGTCTGCCACAGGAGGTAGTGGGAGCAAGCACTGTGGCTGAATTTAAACATGCATGGGATAGGCATAGGGGAACCATAGAGGTTAAGCGGGGGGAGTGTCAAAAGTTGTAATCAAGTACAGGACTTACGGGCAGACTGGAAGGGCCTAGCGGTCCTTATCTGCTGACAATTTCTATGTTTCTATTCTAAAACTGTCCCCAGGCAGCCGATTCCAAAGTGGCTTATGCTGCTGTGAGAATTCTAAATGACATAATCCATTCTCTGCTCAACTTAGCTCAGCAAACAATGATGTCATGTTGTAAGGAGCTTTTAACATCTCCCTACAGGCTGCCCAGGAACCTTCCTAGTCTAACTCTGATGGGATTCTAGTAACCCCAGGGTACTGGGTGGTTACAGGAATCTTAGGGAAAAGGGGAATGAATGGGCTGGAGATCGAGTAGGACCTGCGGTGATACTATAGGCAGGTGAAAATTGGCAGACTAGGTGTGCCAAGCGGTCTTTATCTGCTGGTAAATTCTATGTTTCTGTATTAAGACAGGAGTGGGTGGGGGCAGAGGCCCATAATATCTCCCCAAACAAAAGAGGTGGGGTCTCCATCCTCCTCCTCCGTAAAGGACTGGGATGGACTATAAACCACACCAAAGCTGACACTGAAGGCAGATGGTTACTAGCTGAACACCCCCGGCCCGGTCTTGGTCAGCATGTCACAGGCCCACACACAATGATGGCTCCCAACTCTTCCATAAGCTCAGTCATGAACTCTCAGCATTCATCCCTCTCCCATCCCCGTCCTACTCGGAGGGGATTTTAATATTGCCAAGGAGGGTGTTAGACTGTTGCTCATACGAGCCACGCAGCAGAGCACGTACTGACCTGGGGGAACTACTTACTGAGCATTGGCTTAGTAGACATCAGCTACCCCCAGCATCTAGTAGCTAGAGACTTTATATGCTTCTCTGCTGTATACTCCACCTCCAGCAAAACAGATATGTGGTTTACATTACCACATATCACCCACCACACTATAGACACAAAAATCCACCCTATAATAATTTCAGATCATGTTCCCTAGCCTTAACAATACTTTGGGGTCCCATGAAGACTGGACCCACTGTTAATGAGAGACCCCAAATTTAAGGCCTGGGTGAAAACCGAGACTCAATACTGGCTGACCATACATAACATGATCGCTGTACAGCGTGGTTCAACATAAGGATGGCTGTGGAATCGAATGGCACAAGGGTGAGGATCCTGGACTTCAGGAGGCAAATTTTATAAAGATGGGTGAATGCCTCAGGGATAACAGGTGGGGCATTGTGGGGGTGGTGGGACAGTGGGCAAAGCTAAAAGGGGGCATAGTGAAGGCAACAAACCCATAGATCAAGCAAGTGAGTCCAGCAGGACTTCAACAATGTCTTGCGCTGGGATCCAATCCAACCAACTGAGTAAACACTAAAACCATGGTGTCCATGACTTTTGGTACCAGTCAGAAACAGGCCAGACTCACTGCCCCCATGTCTTCGCCACTCTGGATGGCATGCCTCTTGAAGCAGTTCAGTCCTTCAAGTACCTTGGAGTGTGGCTAGACAGCAAGCTTGATTTCTCGGCCCACATCAATGCCATCCATGCAAAACTCCGTCCCAAACTTGGTGCCCTGTACCACAACAAAGACTGCTTATTTCCGCAGGTAGCTTGTTACCAAAATGGTGATCCCTGTCTTCAGCTATGTGGATATGGTCTATGGCACTGCTCTTTCCACTTCTCTTGCTAGACTGGACACCCTCTGCAACTCCTTCTGCCGTTTTGCTACAGACTCATCGGCACGGGGTCATAATGCCGTACACAGAAACAGTGCAGCAGTCAATGCTACAAGCACAACAGTGTGCGCCAAAATACCTACCCCAACGCAAACAGCGCACACTGTTGACAGTAATGGGGCTTTCTGTTTTTTGTGATGGGTTTCACCCTTCGTACCACACAACATGGGGGGCTTTGCCCCCCAAACTCCCCGTAATTTAAATAACAAACTCCAAGGGGGTGTGGACTTTGGGGATGGGGAAAAACTCGGGAGGGGGACAAATTTGGTTTTCCAGGAAAAAACAAACAAAAAAGTTCCAACACCAGGAGGCCTGGGGGGAACAAAACTGTGGTCCCAGGCCTCCTACCCTGCTGTGTGCTGGTGCCTTAGCCACTCCACCACAGGAGCGGCCCGACCAGGTACCCAAACATGGCAACTTGATCTCTTCACAGTTGAAACACACAGTGACAGAGGACGTGGTAATTCCCTACCCCTGTTATACCCCTGTCACTCTAAACACTTTTGTGCTTTTCACAGCACGGTTCTTGCAGTGCTATTATTGTAGTGTTATTTGACCCAGCACCAAACTCACCCCTTCATACCCACCATTGTTCGCTGTATTCATCTCCCTCCATTCTTCCTCTGCCCTCTTGTTGCCAAGCTCACTGCACCTCTTTCATATCCAGACATTGGTTTGTTTTCATTCCTTCTTACTTCTCCTCTCCCAATTCCCACCTGCTTCCTGGTCCCTTTGTTCCAGGGACCATTGCACTTTTGCTGCTCCTCACCCCCTCAGTCCTCTGATGGGCAATCGGCCTTCTCCTGTCAACTTCTCACATTCTGGAACCAACTCCCCTCCTCCCTCCACCTCTCCCCATTCCCTGACTCCCTCAGGCACCAGTTGAAACTTCAACCTCTCTCCACCTGTTCCTGGGTATGCTGATGGAACAGCGACCCCCCGAAGCAAGGAGAGTAAAACCATGGCAGCGAAGTGTGTAGGACAGCGGCAGAGGAAGCACAGCAAGCTCCGCTGTGCCGGTAGGGGAATATGGTGACCTGACATGATGGGCAGCAGACACCCATGCCAGAGAGGCATACTGATGTACCTGTGCCTCCTAGTGTGGAATACAACCATAACAGCGAATGCCCGACGGCGAGGTGAGCTGTGTTGGCTGCGAGAGGTGTATTATATCATGCTGTGTCATGTCGACAGGTGATGCAGGTTGACTCCATGTGTAAATGCCCCCAGTAGTCCACATTGACCACCAACAAGTCAGTGAGATGGGGTTCCGACACACTTGTGGTGTTGGGGGATGGAGAGCCATGCCATTAGAATTCATCAGAAGCACTCATGGCAACAACCTGCTGGTGTTCCGCGGATTCCTCTACCAGAAGGAGCAGACCCGGGGAGGCTCGACATACTGGAAATGTGTCGAGTAACATGTCTGGAGGTGTCTCAGTCGGGTGAAGACTGTCGATGGTGTGGATGATGTGTCGGTGTCCAGGTGGCACAACCATGTGCCTGACAGTGCCAGTGTGGCTGTGCAGCAAGTCTGAGAGGAGGTTAAGAATAGAGTGGTGGAGACCACCGAGACCAGCCAGCAGGTGGTAGTGGTGTGCTGCAGTGGGCTCACCAGTGCGGTCAGGGGATGACTGCCACCTGAGGGGGATGATGCAGAGGGCCCAGAGGGGTGTACGAAAGGCCCCGGTGGAACCCACAGCACTGTCTGGGCTGTTCATCCCTGACAAGTACCAGATGACAGATACAGGGGAACAGTTTCTGCTGCACGATTTGGGCGGTAGTGAGACATGATTCCTGCTATTCAGCACTACCCAAAACCTCGAGTACCTGTCCCGGAGCACCACCTATTACACAGATGGCACCTTTAAATGCAGCCCCCAAGTATTCCACCAAATGTACAGTCTGCATGGCGTGGAGACATCCACGGTGCTACCGCCGGGGTATGTGCTCATGGCCAGTAGGTTGGTGGGGTGCTATATGGTGGTTTTCAGGAAGTTGCTGGAGCTGTGTCCTGGACTGCAGCCCATGTCCATAATTATCGACTGTGAGCTTGCTGCATACAAGGCACTGGGTGTAGTGTTCCCTCATGCCCGGCTCAGTGGCTGCTTTTTCCATTTTTCACAGTGTCTATGGAGGAAACTGCAGCAGAATGAGACTCTCATGCAGCAGTATGTGTCCAGTGATGAATTTGCGCTGCACATCCATTTGCTAGCTGCCCTAGCCTTTGTCCCACCTGCTGATGTGTGCAGTACATTTGAGGAGATGCTGATCTGGAAGTTCTATGAGACATACGAGGAGAAACTGGCCCCATATCTCAACTATTATGAGGACACTTGGCTGGGGTGCCCCATTGGGAGTGGAGTTCGGTGGCATCCCATCTTTCCACTGGACTTCTGGAACTGCTATGCAGTTGGAAGGGAACGGCTACCCGGGACAATTAATGCGATTGAGGGCTGGCACAGGGGATTCAACTCCCTAGTGGGGTCAACACATCCTACGATGTGGACATTCATCAGTGTGGTTCGGGGTCAACACAGGCTTATGGAGCTTAGGATGCAGCATCTGCTGCATGGCACGGAGGTTGGCAGATCCAGGAAGAAGGCTAGGGACAGTAGTGAATGACTGATGGACATTGTTGAGCAGTACGAGTTACAGAGCCTGCAGGACTGTCTGATGGGAATCGCCTTTAACATACGGGTGCAGGTGTAGTGAACATGTTTGGGTCGGGGTATGGTACATGCCTCAGAATTGTTCACACTGCACTAGGTGGTTGTAGTGGTGGGTTGGGAGTGGTACAGTGATGTCCTGATGGCTGTTACCAATCACACTATTAAATGGCATTATTGCATCACCACTGTCTGTGTCCTGTCTATCCATGGTGCATGCATCATGGTGTCTGTGCCCTGCTTACTGGGGGGGCCTCCGGGGATGGCCTGGTGATGTCCGCCTGCACAGGAGGTGTGAAGGAAGGGCCCCCACATTGCGTTTCGTGTGTGTGTGTGTGTGTGTGTGTGTCTAGTCATGTTTGGGGCTGACATGGTTGCTGTTGTCAGAGCGTTATGTCTGCGACATGGTTGTACTCACAGTGATCATGTTGCAGTAAGTGCCGTCAGTGTTTGTGTTAACCATCCGTGTAACTGGCCAACTGGGTCCGTAGTCCAGCCTTGGTTTACCCCCACTCCATTAGTCTTCTCCCTCCATTATGAAATCAGGCAATAACTCACCCCTCACTTCAATCACCTGTTGTTAATATTGTTCTTTTTCACCAACTGTTGCTGCCACTTCTGAATGTGCACTTGCTAGGCATTCTTACTGAGCTGTACCACACTTTATTCTCTACACATACAAGTGTTTGTTATTTAGCCTAATTTCGTACTGTGACAGGGTTGAATAGAACCCTGTTCCAGTTGTTATGGAGAATTTGAATGCAGGGATCTGTTCTGTCCTTTCCTTTCCTGTCTCTTGTCGGTCTGGTTGCACAACCAAATTTTCCTGTGAGACCTAGGATTTGATCACCCCACAGTCTCGCAATTATTTGCCTCTCGCTATCTCTCAGTCTTTCCTTGCTGTCTCTTTTTGTCCCTTGCATATCTGCTGATATAAAAATATATGCAAATCGTTATGTGGAAATGTAACTGATATTGGGATCCCTTTGTTTAGAAATTATATGGTGTTAATTTTTGAAATGTATATATTTATAGTTTGAGATGATTGCAAAAAGCTATTGGAAAATCAAGAGGTTACCTTAGTGCAATTTTTAAGCCTTTTGCAGAAGAGCTGTAGAAAAGGGGCCTCAGCCCAGGCACACTGTGGCCTGCCAGCACCTGCCTGAAACATACAAAAACACTTTGGAAGATGCTTGTTAAGAATGGGGGGTTGGAAGGACTTATAAGACAGAGCTGCAATTGCTTGCAAGATGGACACACAGAGATTGAAGAAAAACTGTGCTGGATCTTCACTATTTCATTCTGCCTTTGTAAATAGTTGTACAGAAAAAGTTTATTTTTTTTGTTACTGCTAGTACAAATAAAATACTTTTGGTGAATTCTACAATTGCTCTTGGTTTTTCCTATGCTTCCTGACATGTGCCTCGATAACACGTACCAATTTGTTAACCATGTTGTTCAAATGTTCTGCTACTATGCATTGTACTGCTGTTCTTCCACTGTTCCCCTCCCCTGGGTCAAGACTGGAAATGAGCCTTGGCTCAGTGTGCCTCTCTTGGTTTTCAAATAAATAGTTGAAAAAAAATAAAAGAGACCATTATGGTAGAAATGGTAGTGGCTAAAAAGGGTAGCATTCAGAAGGTATAAGGAGACACGGAAGGAAAAGATAGAGAGGTATATCGGGGAAACAGAAGGAAGCAGGTAGAGCAGTAAGGAGAGCAAAGGTGCAAATTGAAGAGAGAATAGTCCAGGTGATAATGAAAGGAGACAAGACATTTTTAGGGCTACAGTGGGTGGAGCCCTGCAGTCCTTATACAATTGGTGATCAGGGCTGCAGTGGGAGGAGCCCTTCAGTCCTTTTATGATCAATGAGAAAAAGGACTCCGCATTCTTTCCGAATGAACAACATGTTGAACTTGCGTCACAGTCGCCTCTGTGTCCATGAAGCAGTCCACCCATGTTGTCCCTGCTGGCACAACACTGCACTATTTTAGAGTGCCAGCAGTCATGGTGGTACATAGCCCACTCCATCATATCCAAAATGGCTGCTGCAATATACTGCACATGCACAGTAGCATTTGGCGACCGTCTTGGTCATGGCGGAGTGGGCCATGTTCCGCCATAACTGCCTATTGTATTTATTCATTTGCTTTTTAATATTTAAAAAATTCACCTCACCTGACCCTCCCTCTCAGCACCCCCCTCCCCTGAAACATAACTGTGACACTGGGGGTGCCCAATCCCCCAGTGTCGCGATCAGGGATTGTTGGTCTTTTTTCTGACACTGGGGGTGCCCAGTCCCCCAGTGTCACGATCGGGAATCATCAGTCTTTTCTCTGACACTGGGGGTGTCCAATCCCCCAGTGTTGCAATCGGGAATTGTCAGTCTTTTTTCTGACATTGGGGGTGCCCAGTCCTCCTGTGTCATGATCGGCGATCGGGAATCATAGGTCTTCCTTCCCCCACCCCATTAAAACAAAAAACAGTCCATTGATGTCTCCCACTGCATAACTGTGACACTGGAATGCCCAATCCTTTAGTGTTGCAATTGGGGGATGGTCAGTCTCTTTTTTTGTTTTTACCTCTAAAAAAAATTCGATGTCTTTTGTGACCATTGCTTACCCACCACTCGACCCTCCCACTGAGCATCCACCACCCTGCAACCCCTCAAGCCCTTACTTACCCATCGGGGGATCAATGCCATAATCCTCTCTAGACCACAGACACATCTTCACTCTTCAAAGCCGGACCATGAACTGAAGACACAGGTATGCAGCTCAATGTATTTCAGTGGGGTTTTGAACCTAGTGCCATAACTTGGGCATTTTTATATATCTGTGGCCCAAATTTTCAACATAACTTCTTTAGGAACCTACCTCATAAACAATGTCGCTGTCATTAGGCTGACCTGTCCTGAAAGGTGGTTTTGTGGTCCATGCACAAAATCACCTTTCGAGCAGGAGTTGAAAATTTTATCTGCCTTTTCTCTGCCCTTGTTCATGAGATGGGGTCATAAGAAGGCTATGTTAAAAATTTGGTGTAAAAATATTGGCAAATGACAATGTTATGAGCCCATGTTGTATTTTGTGAATGCAGGCTCATAACTTTGGTAATTGTCAGTATTTTTACCCCACAGTTACAACATAGACATATCTTTACAGCACTTCATGAATGTGACAGCTGTCATTTTTCAAATCCTGGCCGAAATTATTTTTACATCCCGAAAGGTGATTTTTGCGGTCCCTACATGAAATCACCTTTCGGCCAAGAGTTGAAAATGTTCTCTGTCCTTGTTAATGAGATGGGGTCATAAGAAGGCTGTGTTGGAGATTTGGTGTAAAAACATTAAAAAACAAAAAAGTTATGAGCCTACGTTAATTTTTGCGAATGCAGGCTCGTACATTCGGTAATATTCAATATTTTTACCCCAAATTTTCATAGCCATTTATTTACGGCACCTCATGAATGTGACAACTGTCATTTTTCAACTCCTGCCCAAAATGTGTTTTTTGGAACCCGAAAGTTCATTTCGCAGTTCCTGCGCAAAATCACCTTTAAGCCAGGAGTTGAACATTTTGTCTGCCTGTCTTCAGGCAGGGTCATAACAAGGTTGTGTTGAAAACTTGGTGTAAAAATATTACAAACCAACACATTTATGAACCTATGCTACATTTTGCAAATGCATGCTTGTATCTTTGGTAATTTACAATATTTTTACCCCAGATTTCTCAGCTGCAGCCCTATCGGCTCTGGCCAGAGTTTGTTTAGGTATGTAAGTTAAAAGAGGAAGACCGGGGTGGGATTGTATGATTAAAAAAGAAAGGGGGGGACTTTGCCGAGGGGGACCAGGAAAAGGAAGACATCCTGAAGAAATGCTGTTGTTCTGTGTTCACAGAGGAAGAAGAAGGTGAGAGGCCACAAGTATGTAACAGAAGCATGGGAGGGAGGGAGGGACGTGGACACTTGTCTGTTTTCAGAGGAGAGGGTCCTGAATGGACTCACTCATCTGAAAGTGAACATAGCAACGGGCCAGATGGGGTACATCCATGGGTACTGAGGGAGCTAAGGGAGGTACTGGCTGCATGTCTAACAGTCCTATTTTACAGGTCATTATTGGAAACAGGAGTGGTTCTGGAAGACTGGAGGAGGGCAAATGTAGTCCCATTTCAACTGGGCATTGACTCTCCCTGGGTGAAGCGCACTGTCACACGGCAGCTGCTCATCCCAAGGCCTTGCCTCAGTGCAGCTTCTCAGGTCTGCTACTGAAGCCAGTTCACTAGCATGGCAGCGTAATGTGCTGCCGCTGGACCACCAGTGGGTAATACTAATGTGACCCCCCCACCACCACCTGCCAGTTACAGTTTTAGCAGGCAAGAAGGTTGCAAGTGGCTGTGACTGGTCTCGCATGGGCTTCATGGTAACTGATTAGCACTAGGGAGGATTGCAAGTCATGGAAACTGCAAAAGTGTCACAGTAACTACTCTGCGACTCCCAGTTCTAGTGGGTGTGGAGCCTGCAGTTCTTCTGTGGGAATCTTTTTCAGAAAATGCAATGAGGTTAGTTTGGCATGACTACCCCTTACAGAATCTGCCCTGGGCCACCAAGTTTACAACAGTTCTGCTTCTAGTAGGAGCTAAACTAAGTGAAGATAAAAAGGGAGACATCAGAACCAAAATATAAAACAATCTGCTACACCTGTTCACTATAGACTCAGTAATCCCCAACAAGGGATTCAAACTGGTCAGGAGGGACACATTAGGGTTCCTGATTTGTTACAAGTGATTGAAGACAGTCATTTTAGCACATTTAGATGGGGCCAACTTGGATACTTAATACTACAGTCCATTTTTCATTCAAAGATCTTATTTCCTTTTGCCTGGAGCACTTAATAAGTGGGCAGAATCGGAGCATATGGCTTAATTTTCTTTTGGGGGGGGCAATGAAGGCCATGCTGTTGGGGAGTACCTTTTCCAGAACACTTGTAATGTGGTTCTTTACAAAACGTTATCAGCTTTCAGGACGCAGGTGTTAGATCAGGTCCAGTGTTATAAAGCTTTAATTTCATCATGCACTGATTCCACTTAACCTTTTGTGTGCCGAGGAAAAAAAACCCTGAAAACTCAGATGCAGCAATGTGTTGTGTCTCAGTGGCTTCAGTACATGTAGTCACTGAGCAGCATTCACACTTAGTAGCATAAGGGGACAGCAAAACAAAGTGGACATATGACTGCGCTTGTGTGAGGCCCTTGTTAGGTCAGGCATCCCTCCCAGTTGCTTAGGGGCCAGGGGGTCGCTACCTCACATTGCCTCAGGGATGCTGTGGATTGCTATGGCTCCTGTGTTCTTTTTGTTCTCAGTGTTGGGGGGTTCATATCCAACAGAAAGAAATAGCATTGTGCCTCCACCCAGAAAAAGGTTTAAGTGGGTCAGCTGATATGTCAGTAGACCCCCCGGGATGCTGTACCTGCCCACCTCCCCAAAGTGGTTACTCCTCTCGCAGGCCTCAAACAGATGCAAGTTTCCCCAGTCAGCAAGCACGGTATTGTAGCAGTCAATCACGATAACTGTTTTAAGCAGTAGAATTCAACTTTATTTTACAGCCTGCCCTGGAAGGGAAAATGGTTAGGTTAGTGCCATTGTTTGTGGCTCGCGTGGCCCTTCTTCGGCACACTCCTGGGCAGGTCTGAATCACACAACTCTGAGGCTGCAGTCAAAGCAGCAGTGCAATGAAAAAAATGTTTCCAAAAACCTAGTTTCAGCCGCAGTAAATAAAAAATATTAGCATACCTGTCAAATTTACTTTTATAGGTATCTTCTATGCTGCTTTACTAGGTATATCTTATGCTGCACACCATGAGTTTTTTTTTTGTGTTTTCTCGATCCTAGCCCTTGCCAGGTCTACAATGCAATTTCTAAGCCAAATATGGTAGCCAGCTTTTTTCCTTGAGAAAAAAAACCTAAATTATTTTATTTTGCAATTTTTCGCAAGGAAAGACACACTAAGCTGAGGGCTGTTTCCACGTGTATCCTGGGAGCACAGGGAAGTTAAATGACTTGCTCATGGTCACACATCATGCAAGTGGTTGCTGTGGGATTCAAACCCAGTTCTCCATGTTTACAGCTCAGTGCCCTTAACCACTATGCTATACTGCCTCCTGTGTCAATTGAAACATTCATATAATACTCGCATTTTGGTAAAACTAGAACATTTAACCACCAAGTAAAACTGGATGATGCCAGGAATCTATTACGGTGGAAAAAATGAAGGGTCACATTTTTTGTCCAGTTCTGTTGCACTGCTGCTATAACTAGGCCCAACCAGGCACAGTACCTCACTGATGCATATCACAGTACAGTTTTAGCTGTTTCTCCCTACTGAAGTCCATTGTGTTTGAAAGTCCCCCAACAATTCCAGGCATGTGAGTAACCCTTTTCACTCTTTCATGTGGCATTGACACTGATGGGCACTGTACTGTACTGTTGTACCATTGCATGCCACACAGGTGTTGGTCAGCGCTGTCTGCTGTCCTTTCAGAGGTGTCTCATGGGCGTACAGTGCCACACGGGTGACATGTGTGATGTGAACAGCACTGAGCACAGAAATGATATGTGGCTGCACATTTGGTGTGGGCATGGCCACTGTCACAGTGACGTCTCAGCACACAGACAGTGTGCCATGTCACAGAAATACTCACTTGTGTCCTAGTTTTGTCTTTCCCCAGTGCAACATACCCACACAGGAGGACCAGCCAGGTCCTTCACCATGGGACCGGATTGTGAGGAAGACTGTGCCGCAGCAGCACGAAGGGCAGTCTGCAGTTGCGGAGGTACAGCCAATGGCAACAACAGTCCTGCTGTGAATAGACACAGATCAGTAGCTGTCGGACTGGGACCTAGATAAGGAAATGCATAAGGAGGAGACTGCAGAGGAGGACGATGATGATTGATGATATCATTGTTCCATGGCTATGCCCATTGGGCCACAATGCAGGCCCACAGCCTGAGGTACATGCTAGTGCTGCTGTCAGGCAACAACAGCTTCCCCGCTACACTTGGGAAGCAATGAGCAACTGCCCATGGGGAGCTTGCCACTGTGGAGTTGGCAGGGCAAGAACACCTATAATGGAAATCGGACCTACAGGATTTAAACAGCATCTATCTTGTAAGTACTGGTTGACAAACACAGATGGTACAACTTTTGCTTTGATTGTTTGAGCTAAGATTATGATTTTGAAAGTTTTCTAAAACAAAGAATAGGGGGCAGCTAAACAGCAGCCTTTGCCTGCAGTGGCACCAGCTTCCAGATCGTGACAGTGCTCTCCTCTAAAACAGCCTACGTATACCCTCACGGGAGACCTTCCCTACACTAAGTCCCTTTGGGTGAGGAGGGGGAGGTGGGCAGTAACTTCAGTTATAACTCCCGTGTCTAGGTGTATTGGGATACAGTTTTGCCAGAAGCTACCACCTGTGAATTACACAGTTACCAGTCTTGGCACTTTCTTGCCCACCCTGGAAGTGGGGATGGCTGTGGCGTGGCTATAAAAGTCCCTGCACACCACAACGGCCTTTGCTCAGCCATCCTGGCCACCTGTGACCTTTAAGGATGGCTAGTCTTCTCCATTCTGCAAGGATGGGGACCCATAGCTACCCCACCACCTAATTTGTCAGTACGGCCTGGGTACCACATTTGGTATTCCTCTTCCAACTTCATGTCTGTGACCCTCTCTTCTTTGTCATACTCTTCACCATCCCCTTGGCTCTGGGGGTAAGCCTCAACTTATTTAAACTATAAAACCGTAACTTTATTTCAGGTGCATTAGCCACTGCATTTTCAAGTTTAAGAGCTGCCCTGGTAGTGCAGCGGTAGTGCAACCACTCGTGATGCCAATGATCTAGGTTTCGGAATGAGCCTGAGTCATCGGAGGGCCGGCTGGGGGAAGGGGTGAGACCAGCTTCCCACAGGATGCTCCCACCTTGGTGATAGCGTTCAGTCTCCACTGCACTACCCTCACCTGGATGACCACAGGTGGTGGTGTACCCAGAGCCAATGAGCTGGAAGGGAGGATGCCGACGTGCTCTGATGTGAGCGCACCCACCTACGTGCGCATACATCAGGAGTTTCCTTGGCATCCTATGGGAGAAAAGGGAAAAAACACTGACCAACACAAAAGGACGTGCACTCCTCACCGCAGGCCCCACGCCGCTGACTGAGGCGCTCTCTTCTGGAACACTGATCCAGTCTCTGTTTGGGGGTAGTGCCCTGCCCCAATGGCCCAGCCTTGGGGGGCAAGCCAGGAAGCGCTCAGGAAGAGAGTCCTGGAGAAGGCGGGGAATGGGTCTGGGTGAGTGGGTAGGACCAATGCAGGCCAGTCGGTAACAAGGGGAAACAGCACACTAACTAATAATAATAATAAATTTATTTGTAAAGCACCTTTCAATTTTTCAAGGTGCTGAACACATTAAAACAATAACATCAAATACAAGTCCAATAATGCATATAAATAGTCATACCATAATAACATCAAGCATTAAAATCAATAAATAAAATCTCAACACAGTCAACAGATTTCACTATGAATAACCATCCAGAAAGGCCACTTTATAACTGAATAACTAAACAAACAAACAAAAAAAAAACAAACAACAAAACTCTGTACCCTTTCAGGAAATCACTCTGACACAGGGCATGACACTTTAGGCATAAACTCCTTTTGCAAAGCACCAAATATTTACTTACAGGCTGGTCCAAACACAGCATGAAGTAGTGGGTAGTCTGCAGGAGCAGCTCTTCCTTTTGAGCTCAGTTCAAATCGGCATCAGTCACAGTAATAATTCAGCCATAACCATTGTTACTGTCCCAGACCACCTGGTCATGGGTTTGATTCTCATTAGCAGCTTCAATTAATTTCAGCATATTGACAGTTCGATCACAGTTCACGGCAGCATTTCTCCCATTTAAATGGTGACACACCAGAAGATCAGTAGGTAAAGTGTGGGGTCCCTCACAGCCACGAGTGTGATTATGGGGATTGGGTTGTACCCGGCCCTGCTTGCACAGAAATAGCAAACGATGCTTTTGGTGGGGGGTAAATGAAGGGATGTACCCTTCCGAACATTGACACGCACAGGCCAAATGAGGTATAGGCTACCTCAGTGGCCTGCCCTGATCTCCGTGCCTCCATGAGAGTGTGAAACAGTGCCTAATGCAATCACAGCAACAATGGCTTACCAACTGACTGGGTCTGTCCCTCATCCTTGTGCTTCAGGGCCTTGGTCCCAGCTACCCTGGTATTCTGCCATTCACATAGGCCCTTTTTGGCCACAGTCCACTGCCAGATCAGAATTACGCCCTTTTCTTCTCCATCATGAACAAGAACATCAGACACATTAGGTGGAAGCCTTCAGGACAAACTGTTTGACAGCGAGTCCCCAACAGGCACCCAGTATCCCCAATCTCAGAGCCCTGCCAGTGCCCAAGCCTCCACAAGACCTGGCTGGAGGGAACCAGTGCCATTCTGACCCAGGAACCCTACCACCATTCCTGGGCTTGCCGGCACCCATGGCTGGTCGCAACTGGAGAAGAGCACCGTAGGTGCTAAAGCTGGAACAGTTGCACACACAGGCACCCCAGACTGGGATGCACAGAACTGCTTTTAGCAGGTTACAGCCCCTATTTATATGCCCTTAGTGGGTGGTAAAACATTGCCCGGGAACCTTCCCAACCAATGGGTAATTGCAGGTGCAATGCTGGCACGTAGACAAGCAGGAAACCCGTTAGCCTTACTAGTGCACTTTAACTTGCTGGCAAATTACTGTAATTTTTGCAGGCCACATATCATAGCCCCAGTGTAATGCTGAATTATTTTACACTTTACATGGGTCTTGGTAACCCTGATTTTGACAGCCAGATTGTAAAAATATGGAGACAAGAACTACTGAAGGTTGGAAAAATGCTTCAGATGGTTCTTCTCAGCGGCAGCCTCTGGCACCCTAGGAGACTTTAAAAAAGCTGCAAAGCACACCTCTGTAAAGGAGAATTGTCTCTGGCACCCAAGGAGACTGAAAAGTGTTCCAAGTCATCTTCCAGTAAAAAGCAAAGGTCTTCCAGCTGGGAAGACTCTGATGGCAACCACATAAAAAGGCTTTCTGAACACCAGCCAAATACTACAGCTGACAAAAGGAAGCAAAAAGAAAAGCACCTTGAGGTTCCACTGCCTGAAAAGCAAACAGAGGAAGTGGGACCAGAGAAAAACTTGCCTTCCTTGGAAGACATTAAAAAAATGTGGTAATTTTTTAAAACAATGGAAAATGTTGCTATGTCCAGAGGGCTTCCTAGTCTCCCTCAGATGATGTATTTGAGGAAGAGGAAGAACTAATTTACCCAGGTGGATACTGCTGAGGAGGACTTTGGTTTTCCCGTCATGGTGAATAAAGACTTTTCAGTCTTTTCTGCATTTTTTGAGACAAATATTTGATATGTTGAATCTGCTTACCACTAATTCAGAAGTGGCGAGAGAAGAGGCAGAATTCATGAGTGTGCAGGGCTGACCTTGAAAGAAGTGTCCATACCCATTCATAAGGCTTTTAATAATGCCACTAAAAAAATTCTTGCTATGCCTTCAACTTTTACGGTGCACCCCCTCCCAATCGGGGGTTTACCTGTTTGCCCCTGAGCTGACCGTTTCTCCCATTTTCCTCTGATGCATCCCCGCTCCTGGTCCCAGGTCCTGTTTCCCTCTGGATCTTCCCCCTGGCCCCCCACAGTAGTTTTTGCCCTAGTTTGAGGCTGGAGAAGCTAGACTGCAGAGTCACCGCCCTGTTTTTTGCACTTCAGTATAGGGTACGCGGTCTGCACATCTGCAGAAGCGCATTGTGTTTTGGTCATTCCTGCGGCCCATCTGGGTGCCTCTCTGGTGTTCCTGGTCCCCAAGATGGGCAGAACGGGGACCGGAGACATGGAGGAGGTGCACGGGAGGCAGCAATTGTGTTTTATTTCAGAGCTCTAGAACGGAAGCCTCCTCATAGATATTAATGAGGTGGCACTAAATATGCATGAGGGAGCCTGCCTAGCACCTGGCGGCATGGTCTATTGGCGCTAGTGAAAGGCAGAAAAATAACTAGATGTTAAAAAGCATCATGGTCTGACAAAGGAAAGGGGCTGCTAATGAACAGTGGAGCAACTGGAAAATAAGAAAGTTTCTATTTCTATTGTCTGCAGCAGTACCTGGAAGGGGAACAGTGTATGAACTGCTGTGGGATTATGTATGGGTGCCTGGGGACAGTCGGAAATGGCAGCAGTGACAGGCCAGGGGGATATCTAAACTGTAAAGTGGTGCAAAGGTGTGAGAGGGCAGAGGGACTGCTTTTGGACAGTGGGGCAATGGGGAAATAAAGATGTTTGTTTATGTAACCCCCCAAATTGGGGGCTTAACTTGAGTGTCTCCTGGGGCTCCGCTGATGCCCGCTGCCAGGCAGACATCCATTAGAGATGATAAATCCAGGGGTATTGGTGTCCTTCTATTGATCTGCATGAGAGTGCCATGATGTGTCTCTGCACTGCCCCTTTAAGTGCCACAGCCAGTGTGTATACTGTGAATGGCCTGGGCTGGATCCGAGTGTTCCGGAGCTCGTGACCAGCCAGGCACTTCCCTGATCTGCTTCGCTCTGCTGTCGCTAATAAGACAGAGGGAGCCCTACATGGTATTGTAAATATTTACTTTTAATTCCTTACCATTTTAGAGATAGAGCAAGTTGTTTACCCTGCCTTCTTTGCAGCATGCATTTCTCAATGGGAGCTGCCATGTTTTGGACCGGGACTTCCCAGTTTGGACCAATTGGTACACGGGACCTCGAGGGGTCCTTAACTCAGTTGTCTTGTGGGAGAAACTATGAACCCTGGTGTTTGGTGCCTAAAGGAACCAATGAGGGCATAAGACTGTGACTGACCACTCCCCTAGCCTACTGGATTGCAAGAAAAATGGACTAGTCTGAGAACTGTTTTCAAACAAGAGAGGAGTACAGCTCAAGTGTTCGAACAGAGAGGAGAGTCTAAGCTCTGTGTGGACCTACGTAGTACAGGCCTGCAATCATCTCCTGAGATCCTCTTTGATCCCAAGAAGGGATCAGATTCAAGAATACTGCCTTTCTGCAGACTAAGAGGGTTGCTCAGCAAGGCGGATGAGATTGCAACCAGGCAAAGAACTGCAAGAGAAGAAAATAGAGAGTCTAGTGTTTCTTAAGGTAAGTGTGCTGAGGCCTGCTGTGAGTGAAGAGACTTACCCAAGGACTCCTGTTTGCTAAAAAAGCAGCCAGCCTCACACAGCAACCAATTTGCCTATCAACTGGAGGTGTCACCAGCAGAAGAATTAATTTATTTATATATTTACGAGTTTTACCAGGAAAACATACTGAGCAACATGCTCGATTCCAGATGTGACCTGGGTCTGGAACCCTTCCAGAGACATTTTCCTACATGTGGGCCTTTACCAATTTGGCTCATGCCACATGTTCCTGTTCCTGTTCCAGAGACGTTTTTTCTGGTGAGAGATCCATCATGGGGATTCAGCCCCTGCGCAGCAGATCAACGGAGGTTGTGGCCACCTACTGGGAAAGGCCGTGAAGCGGCGGTGAGTCGTGTCAGCCCAGTTTCCCCAAACCAGGCAACTCCAAGCCATTGGTCTTTATTTCACCAGGCTTTCATCAATTCATTGGGAACAGTGAGTAAATCCAGGGTAGCTCCCTGCAACAAATGTGTTTGATTATAAATGGTATCACCTGATTGTATTCAGCCAGTGTTCACATGTTCCAATAGACTAGGCCAACCGACCACAGATACAAATAATTTAATGTGCTTTGCACTGTTAATTTTGATTGTTTCTTTCAATCAAGGACCCCAACAACAGCTGCAACGCCGGCAACCCCGGGCACCAATTCTGGCCAGCCAGTATTACATTCTGGGTACCCAGTAGTTGTGAGACTGTTTAGCAAAGGGACTAAATTAATTGCATGCCAAGTAGCCTGGCACAAACGAGAACAGTAATCATTTGCTCAGATTTACGCCCCTCATTGATCACGTCCCCTTAATAAACCTGATTTACTGTGTTACTTTGAACCTAGCTTGTGAGCATATTATTACCTGGCTTAAAGTGATAAACCATTTACTGAATGTGTTGAAAGTGCATGTTGTATTACAAAACTGTCTTTACATGGGGTTGCAGGGTCTACACCAGGAGCAGAGACCCTGCTGGTAAGTGGGACATCCATGAGCATATTATTAATGTGTGTGCAGAGACATATTGTAAAGGTTGCAATTGGGGATTTTCCACTGGAAGGTCACTAGGTGGGATTGTGGGTGGTTATAGCTTCCCAGAGGGCTGTACCAGTCTAGATAGATACCAATGCAAGCCGTACTCTGGGTGGAGGCACCAATCCATTGTGTTTACTGAGGGCAATGGTACCCCGGTACTTGCTAATTTGGAATCCAGGCTCCTCAACCTGTTGGTAGGAAGGCAGGCAGGGGTAGTAGCCCTTGGAATAGCACTGCCTAGGGGTTACTTCTTGGAAGCACTGCTGGGATTACTGCCCCCTAGTGGCCAAAATATGAAATTGCAGTTGTTTGTTAATTATGTGCCAGACCGAAAATGGAGAACCTTGCTAAGGTTAAACTTGAGAATGGCTGTGCACCACTTGGGGTGGAGTGAGGCAGAAGAGGTTGATCCTTACCATGCTTTAATGTTATAGGACATACCACTGGGGACTACCAAAACTGCTATAGAAGAAGCAGTGAGTCAAGTTAAGTGTCTGGGTAAAATCACAGTACAGGGGCAAAATGCTGACTTATTTTCTCAGACCATAGCTGCTCTTATTTTGTGTAGCGCCCCTATAGATCCAGAGACTGTACCCCCGTTATTATGCCTGAGGGATCCAGGTGGTTGAAGGATTATTACTATGCATAGTGGAGCATCTTCCCGGGGGTCACCAAAGTGGAAGGGTTAAAAGAAAAGTTGTGAAAACTGTTAGCAGCTGAAGGGCAGACCTTTGAGGATCTGAAAAGGGCCATAGAGAGTCCTGGGGGGCTCCTCCCGTGAATTCTTCCCTGGCCCCTACACCCCTGCCTATGCCATGTCCCCTTGCAGTGTCCCCCATAGTGGTACCCTCTGTGAATTTGGACTCTTACCGCAGGCTCAGACTGTTTTCAGGCACTGTTTCTACCCCATGGGGGAAGATGACTTAGAGACTTGGATGGACCTATGCATCCCCTCTGGTCCAAGAGTGGCAATGCTCAGAAGGTGAAGGCGTAAGAGACTTATGGAGAGTTTAAGAGGCCCTGCACTTGAAGCTATCCGGTTTCTCCAGTCCACCATCCCGGATGTGTCTGCCAATGAATACCTGTCTGCCATAGAAGGAGTTTTTGTTACTACTGAGTCAGGAAAGGACTTAATGTGGAAGTTCAAATCCATCAAGCAATGGAAAAATGAATGTTTATCTGCCTATGTGACTCAAGTAGAGAGGGCCCTTCAGAGAGACCACCGCAAGGATGGCATCCCAGCTAGTGATCTAAACAGAGTACGACTAGAACCCATCCTTAAGTCAGCTCAGTAGTCTAGTTTGCTTGTGCTTATGCTGAAGCTGAAGTTTCAGGATCGCAAGGATGATCCCCCTGCATATTGCTGGCTAATGAAATAAATTAGAGAAGCAGAAAAGGGGATGATGGTTGGGACCTTTATGCAGGCACCGCCAAGACTGCCCCAGCATCGGAGAAATCCAGTGAAGGGGATAATGTTCTTGAGTCTCAGAAAATCAGTAACCTGCTAAGAGAGTAGAAAGAGTTGAGAGCTACTACACAGACCACAGCAGATATGGTAAAGAGTCACATTACATGTGCTTCCAATACTGAGGCTACCCATGAAGTTCAGCCGGCTGTGAAAGGGGCCAGTGCTCAAGTTCCTGAGAGTAGACTAGACACTAATGTAATGGAAGAGATGCGGGAGCAGCGAACTATGGTGAGAGATCTGATTCACTCATCTCATCAGCCCTTGCCCTGGAGAAAGTATGACGGAGGTGACTGTGAGTCTAGGTCAAAGGAAGAGTACAGGTCTGCACCTCCTGGCGACCATAAACCCAGGGAAGACCTTGCTCGAACTCCTGATTCCAGACCACAAATATTCTGTTGCCATTGTGGGGAAGATGGGCAAACCAAGAAGGCCTGCTGTTATCCCGAAGATTTGCATAAAGTAACTGCCAAGCTGCTTAACCAGATCAGACAAAGTAACATAAAGCCTCAATCCAGGCCTCCACACAAGTCTTTTGTGTCTAAGACCACTGCCCCTCGACTTGCAAATACTGGCCCTCCCAACTGGTCCAAGATGGTAGGCCCTTCAGTGGAGACCACTGTACATATTGATGGAATCCCGGCCTGAGCCATGTTGGACAGCAGATCTCAGGTCACTATGATGTTTAATGACTGGCATGACCAGCATCTGTTGGACCACCCTCTACAGCCCCTAGATGGACTGCATGTGTGGGGTTTAAGTGATAAATCTTACCCGTACCTTGGTTTCTTACGTATGACTTTCTTTCCCAACCACTGTGGCAAGCGTGGATGAACCTGTGGAGACACTGGCCTTGGTTTGCCCTCCGATTGGCTTATATGATGGGATTCCCTTCTTGATCAGCACTAATGTACACATGTTTGGCCATCTAGCACAGATGTGTCGAGAGAATCAAGCCCAAAAGACCAGATGAGTGTTACAGATTCATGCAATGGTACAGAAGGCTTATGAGATGCAGATGCAGGCTAAAGAGGATGATAAGGATGAGCCGGTGGGATTCGTCTGGACGAAGGACCCATCAACTCTTGTTTTGCTGCCCAAGGCACAGTGCAGTGTTAGTGGAGAGGTGTGTATGCACAAGGATGTGACCATCAACATACCCGTGCTGGACGCCCCAGACAATGGGAGGTTGCCTGATGGGCTCCTGGTTAAACCAAGTGTGCTGCCAGTTTGTGCTCATGCCTATACTAAAAGAGTTGTGGTGCAGCTTTGCAATGTAACTGATAGAGACATTGAAGTTACTCGGGGTCGTACCCTGGCCAGAGTATACAGTGCTGATGTTGCAGTGTTGCCAAACAAGTGCTGCAGAGAGGAAGACGATGAAGTGTCCCCGGATATGTTTGACTTTGGAGAGTCTCCCATCCCCAGTAAGTTTAAAGACAGAATCAGTCACAAGCTGGCACAGTGGAGCAGAGTATTTCCATTGAAAGAATGGGATAGTGGATGCATTACTGGTGTTGAACACCACATCAGGCTCCATGACAAGAGGCCATTCCGAGAAAGATCATGCCTATTAGCACCTGCAGACATTGGTGATGTCAGACACCATCTTCAGGAAATGCTAGCACTTGGAATCATCCAGGAATCACGCAACCCTTACGCATCCCCGATTGTGGAGGTCAGGAAATAGAATGGCTCGGTGAGGATGTGCGTAGATTATAGGGCACTTAATAGAAGAACCATACCTGATCAGTACACGATGCCTTGCATCCAGGATGCCCTCGATTGCCTCAAGGAAGTCAGTAGTTTTCTGTTTTGGACCTCAGAAGCGGGTATTATCAAATCCCGATGGTGCCAGAGGATAGAGAAAAAACTGCATTTATCGGTCCCTTGGGTGTCTACAAATTCTTGCGCATGCCCCAAGGCATATCTGGAGTGCCTGCCACTTTCCAACGATTATTGGAGCGTGCTGTAGGAGACATGAACCTCCTTGAATGCCTTGTCTATTTGGATGATGTCATCGTGTTTGACAAAACACTTGAAGAGCATGAGGCTCGTCTGTTTAAAGTGCCGGACAGATTGGAAGAATTTGAGCTAAACTATCAACTGACAAATGCCAGTTTTTCCAAAGTTCTGTAAAATACATAGGCCACATCATGTCCTCTGAAGGCATCCAGATGGACCCCAGCAAAGTAGAGGCTTTAACCACCTGACCGAGGCCCAACAGCCTCAAAGAACTCCAGAGATTTCTAGGGTTTTGTGGATTTTATCGATGCTTTGTCAAGGACTACACAAAGGTAGTTTGGCCACTGCTAAACCTGACACAAGGGTATCCTACAAAACAAAGCTTGAAAAGGGGCACTGTGAAGAAAGGAGACAAGGTCTACTTTAAACCTAATGAATCCTTTGGGTTGAGATGGACTTCAGATTGTGATGCAGCATTCCAAGAATTTATCTACCAGCTAACACATGCACCAATACTTGCATATGCTGACCCAGTCAAGCCATATGTACTTCACACAGATGCCAGCCTGAGTGACCTTGGAGCTGTACTTTATCAAGAATATGAAGAGGGACTGCACCCAGTGGTGTTTGCAAGCAGAAGCCTTACACCATCTGAAAAGAACTATCCAGTTCACAAATTAGAATTTCTCGCATTAAAATGGGCCATAGTTGACCAGTTTCATGAGTATTTATATGGTGCTAAAATCCTGGTCAAGATAGATAATAACCCTCTCATGTATGTCTGAACATAGTTACATAGATACATAGATACATAGACAGTGTCGGCCAAGTTGGATGCAACTGGCCACAGGTAGCTCTCTGCTCTGTCGACATACGATTATTCAGTGGAATACTGTCCAGGCCTAAACCATACCAACGCTGATGCTCTCTCCAGAAGGCCTGCTTCAAATCAAGAGTGGGTGTGAATGTTGGAACAATCCGTAAAGGCCCTGTGCCACAAGTATGACGGGGATGAACATCCATCTGATGAGATTGTAAATTGCCTAGCTGATTGCCTGGGACCTCCAGATACATGTGTGCCTGCAGCTTACTGTAATCTTGCAGCATTAGATTTAAGTACATTGCCTCAATTCACTCCAGAAGACATCCAAAGAGAACAGGATCGTGATCCCATGCTTAAACTTGTGCTGAATGCTACGAACAAAGGGAAAGATGTTTCTAAACTACGATTCAATGACCAAAGAACTGCTTTACTGTTTCGGAAGGGACCCATGCTTAAGCTTAGCGAAAAACTACTATATCAAGAACTGACAACTAGCCAGGGAGAATTTGTAAGAAAACAACTGGTGTTACCTTCAAAATTTAAGCATGTGGTCTTGAAAGCACTCCAAGACCAAATGGGACATTTGGGCAGCAAGAGAACTGAAGACTTAGTCCCAGCCCATTTCTACTGGCCCAAGATGAGTGCAGATGTTGACCAATATATCAAAACTTGCAGCAGATGCCTTCAAAGGAAGGCCCAGCCACAAAGGGCAGCACCTTTGGTTAACATTGCCACTAGTGCACTGATGGAGCTTGTGTGCATTGACTTTTAGTCTGGAGCCCGATGCCAAGAACATTGGAAATATACTTGTTGTAACATCACTTCACCAGATATGAGTAGGCTTATCCAACAAAAGATCAGAAGGCCACAATAGTAGCCAAGGTTCTTGTTGAGAAATTCTTTGTACATTATGGTGCACCACAGCAGATACATTCCGACCAAGGAAGGGACTTTGAAAGTCAATTAATCAAAGAAATGCTCTCTCTGTGGGGTGTAAAAAAGTCAAGGACCACTCCCTGTCACCCACAAGGGGATCTGCAACCTGAAAGATTTAATAGGACATTGCTGGACTTGCTGGGTACACTTCACCCAAAAGAGAAGCCAAGATGGAGTCAGCAGATAAGTACTTTAGTGCACGCCTGTAATTGCACAAAAAATGATGCAACTGGTTTCTCACCGTATCGGTGAATGTTTGGTCATTAAGCACGTATCCCAGTGGATGTTTGCTTTGGAGTGTCACCAGATGGAATTCGAGCTGAAAACTATCTGCGGTATGTACACAAACTCAAAGTACAGCTTAATCATGCCTGTCAACTTGCCCACACTAAGGCTGCCAAGGAAAATCTAACGAACAGAGTAAGACATGATAAAAGGGTCCAAGCTCAAGACTACAAGCTGGAGATCATGTTCTGATGAGAAATTTGGGATTGCAAGGAAAGCATAAGATAGCAGATCGTTGCAGTCACACTCCCTACGTAGTCATCAGCAAGTTGAATGACCTCCCAGTTTACAAAGTACGGCCAGAAGGAGATCGCAAAGCTGTAAAAACAATCCACCGGAATCACCTCCTGCCAATTGGGAAAACTGTCATAGATACAGTACTGCTAAGTGTTGCCCCAACTGGGCCTGTTACTAGATTTGCCTCTCGAAAGAAACAGTCAGGCCAGCCTCCTGCTACCCAGCAGACCATATTTTTCAACAAGCAATGCTGCTATTAATGATGAGACTAATTCTGAGTCTAGCGAGAGTGAATATGGAGGTGTATATTATCCTTCCTTTGAGCTAGCCCAACTGTTCCAAGGAACTTCCTGAAATGTTGGACAAAATGCTAATGATCAAGAAATGCCAGATAATCTTGCCCTGTCAACTACTCCAGTGACACTGGAAAGTGAAGTGCAAAGTGTGACATCTGAGGTAGCTGATTCTTTGTGCCTTGTGGGTCTGTCTGAAATAGAAATAGCTAGTTCTAACCAAGAAAATAAGGAACACACTGGTGAACTTTTATGTGAAGCTGAAATAAGTGGGCCTAGTAAACCAACTCTCATATCAGAAAGTGTTGCTATTCCTGAGAGTGCTAACAGTGAGCTCAATGACTCAAATTTCATTGAAGTACGTCTTACTGATGAACCAGAGCCTATAGATCAGGCAAATTCAAGTGCTACTACCAATAGAAGTACTGCAACCAACTGTGAACAGCAAGAGAGTGAAGAGGTGCCCCTTTCTTCAGAAGCTGTCTTACTGGTGGACAATAAGCCGGGATTGATCACCCTGAATACCAATGTTGAGAGGACTGTGCCACTGCCCCCTACACTAAGATCAGGTAGAGTTGTAAAGCCAGTAGTATGCCTTACTTAAGTCCACGGGCTTTCCCAGTGAATCATATCAATGAACATAGTTCATAAAGGGGTATACATCACAGCTATCTCCCTTCCTAAAATAGGGTTCACTGCATTTTCCAATCTAATAATCAGACCCTCCTCCGCCTATTCTAGGGGTTGCCCTTACCAAGTAAAAAAGGTCAGGTGAAAAAGTACAAGGTATCTACAAGTTAGTACAAATACTCAAAGGTGTCAAGAAAAGAAGTAGTGCACATAGGTAACTGTTTGAAATAAAATGAGAAATGCAAATTTGATATGTCAAGATAAAAATGCTATTTATTGAGGAAAGCAACTGCTTAAAGAAATGCATTTAGAGTAAAGCATGCTATACGGTATATATTAGTAGTAGCACTATACAGATAATGTATAAAGAAGTATATGGTTGCAACCCGCATATAGTATATTGTGTTAATAATGAGTGTTGCTTATATTTTAAACTTGATGCAGATGCCAAGTTTCCTAGGTAGGGGAGAGTGTAACCCCCTCCCTAAATTGGAGGCTTACCTTGAGTGTCTCCCAGGGCTCCGCTGATGCCCAATACCACGTAGATGTCCTGCAGAGATGATAAATCCATGGGTGTTGGTATCCTTCTATTGATCTGCGTGAGAGTGCCATGATGTGTTTCCACACTGTCCCTTTAAGTGCCACAGCCAGTATGTATACTGTGAATGGTCTGGGCTGGGTCTGTATGTTCTGGAGCTCGTGACCAGCCAAGCACTTCCCTGATCTGCTCCACTCTGCTGTTGCTAATAAGGCAGAGGGAGCTCTAAATGGTATTATAAATATTTTTTTTTTTAATTCCTTACTGTTTTAGAGAGAGAGCAAGTTGTTTAACCTGCCTTCTTTGCAGCATGCATTTCCCAATGGGAGTCACTATGTTTTGGACCGGTACTTCCCGGTTTGGACCAATTGGTACACAGGGGACCTCGAAGGGTCCTTAGCTCTGGTGCCTTGTGGGAGAAACTATGAACCCTGGTGTTTGGTGCCTAAAGAAACCAATGGAGGAATAAGACTGTGACTGACAGCTCCCCTGGCCAACCAGATTGCAGGAAAAACGGACTAGTCTGAGAACAGTTTTCAAATAAGGAAGGAGTACAGCTCGAGCGTTCAAAGGGAGAGGAGTGTCTAAGCTCCGTGGTGACCTACATAGTATAGGTCTGCAGTTATCTCCTGAGATCCTCTTTTATCCCAAGAGGGGATCAGATTCAAGAATACTGCCTTTCTGAAGACTTAAGAGGGTTGCTCAGCAAGGTGACTGAGATTGCAACCAGGCAAAGAACCGCAAGAGAAGAAAATAGTCTAGTGTTTCCTCAGGTAAATGTGCTGAGTCCTGCTGTGAGTGAGGAGACTGTTACTCAGGGACCCCTCTTGGCCAAAAAAGGAGCCAGCCTCATGCAGCAACCAATTTGCCTACCAGCTGGAGGTGTCACCAGCAGAAGAATTGAACCCTTCCAGAGACATTTTCCTACATGTGGGCCATTACCAATTCGGCCCATGCCATATGTTCCTGTTCTAGAGATGGTTTTTCAGGCGAGAGACCTGTCCTGGGGATTCAGCCCCTGTGCAGCAGATCAACACAGGTTGTAGCCACCTACTGGGAAAAGCCGTGAAGCGGAGGTGAGTCGTGTCAGTCCAGTTTCCCCAAGCCAGGCAACTCCAAGCCATCGGTCTTTATTTCGCCAGGCCTTCATCAATTAATTGAGAACAGTGAGTAAATCCAGGGTAGCTCCCTGCAACAAATGTGTTTGATTATAAATGGTACCACCTGATTGTATTCAGCCAGTGTTCACGTGTTCCAATAGACTAGGCCAACAGGCTGCGGATGCAAATAATTTAATCTGCTTTGCACTGTTAATGTTGATTGTTTCTTCCATCAAGGACCCCAACAACAGCTGCAATGCCGGCAACCCTGGGCACCGATTCTGGCCAGCCAGTATTACATTCTGGGGACCCTTACTGATCGGTGGGTCTGGGGGGAGGGGGAGGCATCACTGGCAGGAGGGGGGGGAGGGCTAAGCAGGGAGAAGAGGTACCGGAAGTGGAAATCACAGCAGAGAGAGTGAGGGAAGCCCTCAGCTCCCTTAAGACGGAGAAAGCACCGGGGCCGGATAAATTACATCCCAGAGTGCTGAAGGAACTTGCGCATGTCCTGGCGAAACCCCCTGGCGGAGCTTTTCACCATCTCTCTGAGGACAGAGTGGGTGCCCCAGGACTGGAAGGTGGCGCATATAGTGCCTATCCACAAGGGGGGGATCAAGGGAGGTGGCAGGGAACTACAGGCCTGTCAGCCTGACATCGGTGGTGGGCAAGGTGATGGAGGGCATTGTCAAGGCAAGGCTAGGGGGGACCTGGATAAATCAGGGTGCCTGGACGATAGACAGCATGGATTCATCCCAGGGAAATCATGTCAGACAAACCTTGTGGAGTTCTATGACTTGGTGACGAAAGTGCCTTGGACCTGGGCAGACCAGTGGACTCTCTTCCTAGACTTCAGCAAGGCATTTGACTCTGTTCCTCACATGGGCCTGTTGGATAAGCTGGCAGAAATGGGGGTGGGGAACCAGATGATCAGATGGATAGGCAATTGGCTCCAGGACCGGACCCAGAGGGTGCGTAGTTGGCGGATAGTCTCATCCCAAGGGGGTCATTAGTGGGGTCCACGAGGATCAGTCCTGGGCCCCTTCTGTTCAACGCCCACTGCTCTGACATAAGGACAGGAATCAGGAGGAGATGAGTTTCTATGATGACCTCGAACTGGGGTGGTGGTGGATGGGGAGGAGGGAGGGTGGCCCTACAGGGGGACCTGGAGGCTCTGGAAAGATGGTCTAGAAAGTGGAAGCTGAGGTTCAATGCAGGCAAATGCAAGGTACTCCACCTGGGGGCCAGAAACCCAGGCCAAGTGTACACCCTGGGAGGGGAAATGCTACAAGTCTCGATGGCTGAGAGGGACCTGGGGTGGTGGTGGATGTCAAGATGAACAACTCTGAGACTTGTAGGAGGGCAGCAGCCAAGGCCAACAGGATGCTGGGATGCATCGCTAGGGGGATCACCTCCAGAAGGAGGGAAGTGATACTCCCTCTGTATAACTGCTTGGTGAGGCCACACCTTGAGTACTATGCAGTTTTGGAGGCCACACTTAAAGAGGGACATTAACCTCCTGGAGAGGGTCCAGAGGAGGGCAAACCAAAATGATTTGGGGCTTGGGGACAGGACTATGAGGAGAGGCTCAATGAGCTAAATATGTACACATTGGAAGAGAGAAGGGACCGGGGACATGATAGAGGCTCTCAGGTACATGAAGAGGGTAAATAGGGAGGAACAGTCAGGGTGCTTTGAAGGAAGGAGGAGGGGCCACTAGAGGGCATGGGTGGAAGCTGGAGGGGGAAGATTCAGGGGAGAAAGGAGGAGGTGCTATTTCACTGAGAGGGTGGTGAGCCATGGAATGCACTGCCTAGGGGCTGGTGGAGGCAGAAACAGTGGAGGGTTCAAGAGGGGGTGGGACAGGTACAGGGGAAGGGTTCTGGAAGCAAAATCCAATGCAGCAAGAATATCCAGAACTGGGAAGGGAGAAGCCAGAGTAGGCGAGGGGGGCAGCAAGGTCAGCACCCAGGGTGGGGGCTGACCAAACGAGCAGACACGAAAGACCGTTAGGCCTATTCTGCTGGCATTTTAGTATGTTAGTACCCGGTAGTTGTAAGACTGTTTAACAAAGGGACTAAATTAATTGCACGCCAAGTAGCCTGGCACAAACCAGAACAGTAATCATTTGCTCAGATTTACACACCCCCCGTGTCCATGTCCCCTTAAAAACCTGATTTACCGTGTTACTTTGAACCTAGCTTGTGAGCATATTATTACCTGGCTTAAAGCGATAGGCTCTTTACTGAATGTGTTGAAAGTGCATGCTGTATTGCAAAACTGTCTTTACATAGGGTTGCAGGGCATACAACAGGAGCAGAGAGCCTGCTGGTAAGTGGGACATCTGTGAGCATATCATTAATGTGTGTGCAGAGACATATTGTAAAGGTTGAAGATTGCAATTGGGAATTTTCCACTGGAAGGTCACTAGGTGGGATTGTGGGTGGTTATAGCTTCCCAGAGGGCTGTACCTGTCTAGATAGATACCTACGCAAGCCGTACTCTGGGCAGAGGCACCAGTCCATTGTGTTTACTGAGGATAGGGGAAGGCAGGCAGAGGTAGTAGCCCTTGGAATAGCACCACCTAGGGGTTACTTTTAGGCTGCATAAGGACCTTGAACTGGGACTATAGTGGGACGGCATATGAAATGTTTACTTCAGCAGCCACATTTGCAGCCATGTGACACCAGCTCAACCAACCAGAGAACCAGGATTTTTGCCAAGGCTTCTGGGACAATGAGAGAGACTTATTCGGGGAAAAAACGGGGGAAATTCTTGGTGCCCTTTCTCACAACCAATCAGGCGTCAAGGGAGCCTTGTACATATTCATTTTCTAAAGGGACAGCAATATCAACCAATCAGGAGCTGTAGAGAGCTCCTAAAAAGTGAAAGACCGTTTGTTCCTGGATCAGTTTGGTGGGAGCCCCTCCAGAGGGAAGGGAGCTCCAGCCCCTATGCAGATAATGGGGCTGCAATGCTTGGGAAGGGCCTGCCTGGGGGTTGCCAGCCACTGTCTCCCAGAGCCTGTGGATCTGCCTTTCCCCAATGTAAGGAGGAATGTGGTTAAGGAGTTTTGTGTGCAGTTCAGAGAGAGAAAGAGAGAGCTGCAGGGTTCTGCAAAAAGCTGCTGTGGGAAAGGAGCTACACCACAGTGGTGAAGGTTTTGATCAAAGGTTCTGGAGAGAAACAGTAGCCTATTTCTGCACCCAAACAGTGAGAAGTCAGGATGAAAAGAAAGAGGATCCAGGTTCAAGTGAAGGAAAAGGTTCTGTCTGTACCCTTGGTGGACTCATCTTCACAAGGAAAAAGGGGAAGGACAATGGTCTAAGGTAAGGGAAATGTCTGGTTTATGGAAAAGGTTTATGGACACTTGGTATGGAAGTCTCCCTGACTCGCAGGGGTTGGCCAGTAAAACCGGGTACACTTGGTATGGAAGTCTCCCAAAACTCGGAGGTTTGGCCAGTAAACCCAAGTAGTCTGCATTGGAGAAGAGAGAGCTTCTTCTGGGTCATTAGTACCTGCACGGTGAGGAAAAGAGATTTTGAATATCGGGACTGGTTGAGTGAAAGAATGTGTTCAGTCAGTCCCAAGTTCTGGGTCCTCGGAGAAGCCCATTTGAGTTTACTCAAGTTTCACTGAGACCGTGTGCTCAGTGAGAAGCCAGAGACTAACCTGAGAGAAAAGGGCTACAGCTGCCACGCCGGTAGTATGGCTGAAGGATGTTTTCTTAAACTTCTACATATTGAAATTGCCAACCTGAGCTGAATTTAAGAGACTGGGAACCTGCTCAGTTTCAACCTGGAGCCAGGTAGGGAACCAGCCAACCCTTATCAAGTGGGTCCGACTGGGCCACAGGTGCATGCCTGAGTGCTGGGGCACTCTGACCCAGTGGGGAGCCAAACCGTGGGGTCACTCCTGGGTCTGGGCTCCTTTGTGGTTTGGAAAGCCTTGTGTTTGTGCTCTGCATCGGGCCTGGAAACAGGCTGAAGGGAACAAGCTGCAAGATCTCCAAGCAAGTTCTGAAGATTCCAATGCCAGATTGCCTGCTCCATGTTTCAAGTCTCTTCAATCCAAATGTCCAAGTTGTGCTGTTCCATCTTCCCCAGAGGCGCAGTCACCATGCCACCAGAGACTGTCAGCGGAACCGTGAGTAATACTAGGAGAGGACAGATGCACAGAAGGCAGTAACCCATGGTAGTACATCTCCCGCAGGCGGGTTTATTGTTTTCCCAAGTGGTTCAGTAGATATTTATCTAAATTTAGTTTAAAGGTATTGAAAGATTCCACTTCCACCACCCCTGGGAGTAAATGCAGGGATTGTCCTGCACCTGTGGGATGTAAATAGTTATTTCAAGTTTTGTGTCCAATGGCATGGGAAACGTTTAACGCAATCAAAGAGAAAGGTAAAAGTAAATTTTGATCTACATCAAGTGCACCAGCGGCGGCCGACCAGCTGCACCACAGGCCTGTAACGAGTACTCGGGGACAGAGGGTTGGGGGTCTATCTGAACTGGTACCAGTTGGGGCTGTGTATTTGTTTAAACCTGCAGCAATTAGTTAGTTAGAGGGATGTGCTGCAAGTAGGGAAATAAAGTCTGAAATTCAAAGGGGGATTGATCTAAAAAGTAAAATGCTGATCTCTAAAAGCAAATTTGCTAAAAATACAGCATCTAACTGCTGTGCTTGAGCTCTGTTCCATCTACCCCCTTCCTAATCCCCCCACATGTAAATAAATGGTATTGACTGTTTTGGAACATTCTGACTCGAAAGCATAGTTTATTTGGTGAGCATATTATTAGCTGAAGTTAAAAAATGCCAAGTGTTTAAGTTGGGGGTTTTGGTTAATGCTGTGTCCATGTGTTGGGGTGACTGTATGGGGAGGTGGGTTGGTACAGCATCCCAGGGGGTTGTACTGCTAATATCGTACCCACTTAATATGTACTCTGGTTGGAGGCATTGTGCTACATATTTTATCTTGGGAAAGAACCCCTGGTAACAGCTAAATGGGAACCCAGGCCCATCAATCTGGTTATTGGTCACCCAGGCAGGGGTAGTAGCCTTCGTGGTACATAGCGCCAGGGCTACAATGGCTCCAGAAAAGAAAATTGAGAAAAGACATGTGGTACCTTGGTGAAGGCTGGGAGTTCATTCATACTCACTGCAGCTCTGACGGGATTATTCAGGCAGCTGCTTGCAAGAAAGCAAAGCTGAATTTCTGAAATGCACCTCCTGATAAAGCTTAGTGGTACATTACATCCACTTTGTTGTTGAGGCAGGCAGCCTACCTGAATAAATCTGCACATTAACAGCAGGCAGGGCCAGACAAAGGCAAATTGGGGTCCTAGGCCCAAAAGAAATTTGCCCCCATCCACTGCAACCATGCCCCTTCACCACAAAAGGACCTTCTCTCAGACTGTAAGGTACCTTAGGGATCCAGTTACATATGTAGTGCTCCAAAGTTGGGGGAACAGCAGAAATAAATAGAGTGCCCCAGTTAGAAAGGTACCCCAGTATGGGTGAGCCCCAGGTCAGAGTGGGAAGGACAGGGGTAATGTACACAGGTACCCTGTTAGTGTGTTCCCCCATTGCCAGGCAGCAGCTGTTGTGAAAAAAAAAAAAAGTTTTTGTTTTGCTGTCCCCCGGCCGCCTGCTCCGTTCTGGACCCCCCCAGGAAAGCAACACGAGCCAGGGGGCATCGTTCAAAGTCCAGCCCATGCTGGACTGTTGGAGGGTCGCGAGGGACATGGCGTCCTGAATGCTGGAGTTGGGCAGTTCAGCTGTGGCCGGGGAAGCAGATGGACAGTCACCGCCGTGCTGTAGGCAACGAAAGAGCCCAAAAGGGAGTGCTGTCAGGCACTCCAGAAGAAAAAGAGTCGCCCGCTCGCTATGACGGAAGGAGGGAGAGAGAGGGGACACACAGGATAGTAGCAGTGATTTAAGGGCTTACCTGTGGTCCGCCTCTTGTCCTTCAGTGCCGGCATTGCATCGCATGTTGGGGGGCTCTGTAGTGGTGCGGCAGTCCAGGGTCCCATTCCTGTGCCATGGTGTGGGCTCTGTACAGACCCATTTTTTTTATTTTAAATTAAAAATGAAGTTATCCAGTCCCTCGTCAGCAGCGTAGCAAGAACTGCATCGTCCGGAATGGGGAGAGAGAGAGAGAGAGAGAGAGAGAGTAGTTGGCTGTCGCGGAGCCCTGTGAAGACCCTGGGGTCCCAGAGTCGACTTCCCAGTGCCTGCAAGTCCCTCCCCCTGCCAGCAGCACCTCCCAACCTCCCTCAAAAGCAGTCTTCACCCTGGGCCGGGGCAGTGAGTCGGCGGCAGCATCAAAGGCAAAGTGCTGACCGGCAGCAGTTAAAATAACGTTTTTTATTTTATTAAAGACGCTAGGCGTGAAGAGAATCAGAATGGTCGAGAGCTGTGGGGTGGGTCCAAATTTGTATATTTGACTATTAATCGGGTGGATGACACCCATAGGAGGAGCAAGAACATAGCAGCCCCGAGGAAGAGCTTATGAATATTAATGAAAAGGGCCCCGGAGGTGGAGCTAAGGAGGAGTCAAGGGCGGTAAGGCCCTAACTGTGTAGAATAATTATTTAAAAGGGCAGCTCTGTGGAGCGGTATTTAAAAGTGGCAGGGCAGGCGCTAGTTGTCACTAAGGAACTTAGTGGGCAAGCAGAGAGGCCTGTATATTTAAAAGGGCCCAGCCAGTAAGCCCTCAGTAAAGGGGCCAGGCAAGCCCTATAGGTTAAAGGGGTCCTAGCAAAGAGGCCCAGTAGATTTAAGGGGGCCAGCCAGCAGTCATAGTAGGCCCACAAATTAAAGGGGCAACCAGGCCCAATAACTTAAAGGGCCCAGTCAGTAGTCCCGATAGCATTTAAAGGGGCAGCATAGACCCCGTCTGTTTAAAAGGGCCTAGTTAAAGATCTTTAGTTTAAAGGGGCCATCCAACTTTTAGCAGCTAAGTTACCCATAGTTACCCCAGCGCAAGGGAGCCTGAACCAGTGAAAAGGGGTCCCACTTCAGTTAAGCAATCACCCAGGGGAATTACTAGATATTTGCGCATCACTGTGGTCTGGACATTCAGAGACTATACATTTGACCACTGCTGTTGGAACTGTAATTTTGAGCATAAATGTTAGAACTGTGATTTTGAGCATAAATGTTGGAACTGTGATTTTTAAGCATAACTGTTCGAACTGTGACATTTAATTGAATTGCTACAATTTTTCTGAACTGAATAATTGGCTACGAAATACAGCTATGTTGCAGTGTGTCAGCATATTCAATTCAGTGCTTCAGAGTAACTGGTAACTGGTATTTTTCTTTTAAACTTAGATTGTAGGCTTGTAGTGACACTATACTTTCTTTCTGTGTTGTCTTTACTTATAATTGTTTTTGGGCTGTTGAAAATTTAAAAAATAGTGGTGGTGTAATTCTGTGCTGTCTTTAATTGCTGCAAATTTTTATCTTGGCTTGTCTGACTGTCCTGTAGCTGGGTGAAGGGTGTTAATTGTCTGGCCTCTGACCTCAGCTACGTGATAACTGAAGGTGGGGCTTAGTCACAGTTAAAGCAGCAAACAGAAGTTCATCTTCTCAGAAGAAGCCAGAAGGTGAAGGAAGGAAACATATTCAATTCAGTGCTTCAGAGTAACTGGTAACTGGTATTTTTCTTTTAAACTTAGATTGTAGGCTTGTAGTGACACTATACTTTCTTTCTGTGTTGTCTTTACTTATAATTGTTTTTGGGCTGTTGAAAATTTAAAAAATAGTGGTGGTGTAATTCTGTGCTGTCTTTAATTGCTGCAATTTTTCGCCCCCCCACCTCTTTCCCCCAACTCTTTAATTATATGCCCTGATAAATCTGATTGACAGGAGCTAAACACAGGTATAGTAAGAGGTGTGAAGTAGGAGGGCATAAGGGGAAGAAGACCACCTCAGCACAAGTGTTTTGACTCATTTATTTATTTATTGGTTTCTTTCCTTAAAAAAAATATATCTGAGGATCAGTTACAGGATTTTTAATACTGTAAATAAATAAAAGAGAACTAAGAGATTTCAGTAGCAGATAAGTAGTGGAATTGCAGTATAATGTGGGGGTGCAATGTAGTGGCTGTGGGGCAGCCATATTCAGGCAGACCTTCTGGACACTGAGGTGCTGCCCCATCTGCATGCATCTCGGGACTGAGGGATGAGGCAGCCAGACTCAGAGCGGAAGTAAACTGGGTCAGGAGTACCATCACCCTGTCCAGGAACCACCCAGTCCAATGCAGCTGCCTCAAAGGATGCCGAGAACGAGGCACTTGGATGACAGTGGGCTCAGGAGGGTTAGAGCAGTCAGGCAGAGGCACATCCCAGATCCTATTCCTCTCAAGAACTCACTATGCCACACTGGCAAATGAGGACAACCAAATAGAGGTACCCAGGGAAGTGGAAGGAAAGGATGTGGAGGTTAGGCAAGGAGGTGACCCCAGTGGGGAAAGCAGTGGACCCCAGAGGAGGAGGAGGAAGCATCCTGGTGGGGGACTCCATCATAAGAGGGATCCAGCTAGGAACACAGGAGGGGAGGACGAGGAGGTGAGGTCCTACAGGTGCCACGGCATGGAGGGATGGAAGGAAGATACTGGGATCACTGGGAAGGCAAGACAGGAGGGTGAGCTGATGTCATTATCCACCTAGGTACTAATGACTTGGCAAATGGGGAGCCAAAGGAAGTTCAGGAAGAGTTTAGGAAACTGGGGAGGGGTCTCAAGCAAGTAGCTACTTCTGTCACTTTCTCAGAAGTACTACCTGTGAGAGGCAAGGAGAGCATAGAGTGCATGCACCAGGAACTTTAACTCATGGTTGAAGAACTGGTGCTGTGAGGAAGGGTTTGGATTCATTGGTGACTGGGGACCCATCTGGAGGGATGGAGGTTTGTTCAAGCCTGACGGCCTGCATCCATCCTGGAGGGAATCCAAGCACTCAATGATAAGTTTAAATGCTACATTGACAAGCATTTAAACTAGCAAAGGGGTGGCAGGCCAGCAAGGATGGTACCTACTTGCTCACCCCACAGCTAGTAATGGAACCAGTGAACCAGAGGGTGGCTATCTCTGCAAAGCAGTGTGCAAAAGTTGGAGATTAGTGTCCAAAAGGTGGATAAGCAGAAAGGGGCAAAATTCAGCAGAAGGGCAGACAGCAAGGAGAACCAGGGATAAATGACAACCAAGGAAGGGCTGGGTAGAACAGTGAAGCAGTCTAGGAGGTCAAATCATGGAAAGCCATGTGCAAATGCCAGAGCCTTAGCAACAAGATGGAAGATCTGGAGGCTGTCATGGTACAGTCAGACCTGGACATTGTGGCCATCACTGAAACCTGGTGTAATGATAACCATGACTGGGAGATGGCCATACCTGGCTACAACATATTCAGAAGAGACAGAGCAGGCAGGAAGGGAGGAGGAGTGGCACTGTATGTGAAAAATGACATAAGGGCCACACAGATCCAGGAGGAACAAAATGGGGAGAGATACTGTGGGTTAGCTGGAAAGGAAAATGGGGCCAGCCATCCCACAGTGTGGTCTATAGACCACCAGCCCAGGAGGAAGAAACAGATAGAGAGTTGATGCTAGCCATCCAAAGGATGGCTGACAAGGTGAGGTAGTACTGGTTGGAGACTCAATATACCAGATGTGGACTGGAGCATCCCAGCAGCAGCATCAACTAGGAGCAGATTTATCCTGGACTCCCTTCAGGGTGCCTTCCTCAAGCAACTGGTCATGGAACCAACTCGGCAGAAGGCAATACTGGACCTTGTGCTCACAAACGGGGACAGTGTGATGGGGGTAACAGTGGGGGAGCACCTGGGTAACAGTGACCACCAGTCATTGTGGTTTGAAATCACAGAAAGAGCAGAACCAAACCACACAAAAACACGTATCCTGGATTTTAGGGGGGCAGACTTTGGGAAAATGGGGAGATGCTTGAAAGAGGCATTAAGGGGAATGGGACAGGAATCAGGGATTGAGGAACAGTGGGCAGTATTTAAAATGGGGATTATAAGAACAACAGAATTATGCATTAAGCAGGTTAGCAAGAGGAAGAGAAAGAGGAGACCATTATGGTTTTCCAAGAGGTAGCAAAGAAAGTGAAAGCCAAAAAGACTGCATTCAGGCAATACAAAAGACACAGGCAGAAGGGATAGGGAGAAGTACCAGGAGAAACAAAGGGAGGCAGGGAAGTCAGTAAGGAAGCCAAAGCTCAGACAGAAGAACACATTGCAAAATCAGTGGTTAAAGGGGACAAAACCTTTACAGGTACATAAGTGAAAAAAGAAGGACAAAGGAGGGATAGACTGAAGGGGAGGATGGGAGCAGCGTGGAGGATGACAACAGTAAAGCTGACATATTGAACAGGTATTTCTGTTCAGTCTTTACTAAGGAAGAGGGGGTAATGGGTCTGAAGGGAGTACAAGGGTGAGAATGGTGCAGAAATGGACACAAGTCCCTTTACACGAGAAAGGGTCCTGAAGGAACTGGAAGTAATAAGAGTTGACAAAGCAATGGGGCCAGATGGGGTGCACCCCAGGGTCCTTAAAGAACTAAGAGAGGTGGTGGCTGAACCTCTGGTTATCCTGTTCAGCCAATCACTGGAAACAGGGGAGGTACCAAAAGACTGGAGGACAGCAGATGTAGTCACCTTATACAAAAGTGGGAACAAAGAGGAAGCAGGGAACTACAGACCTGTCAGCCTCACCTTGGTAGTGGGAAAGATCATGGAAGCACTACTGAAGGAGAGATTGGTGGAACATCTGGTTGTCAATGGACTACAGGACCCAAGGCAGCATGGTTTCACCAGGGGGAGGTCATGTCAGACCAACCTCATTGAATTTTTTTGACTGGGTGACTAGGGAGGTGGATCAGGGGAGGGCAGTGGACATGGCCTATCTGGACTTCAGCAAGGCCTTGACACTGTGCCACATGAAGACTATTACACAAACTGGGAATATGGGTGTGGGCAGGACAGTAGTGTGGTGGGTAGGTAACTGGCTGGGTGGCAGGACACAGAGGGTGGTGGTAAATGGCTGTCACTCCACAGAGGGAAGAGTGACCAGTGGGGTACCACAGGAATCAGTGCTAGGACCGGTCCTATTCAACATCTTCATCAGTGACATTGCACAGGATATAGAAGGCAGAATTTCACTGTTCGCTGATGACACAAAGCTCTGTAACAGAGTAGACACACCAGAGGGTGTAGACAGAATGAGAAGGGACCTGCAGAAACTTGAAGAATGGTCAAGGGTTTGGCAGTTGAAATTCAATGCAAAGAAGTGCAAGATAATGCATATGGAGAAGAGAACCTGGCACAATATATCAGTTGGGGGTGAGGATATAGCATGCACCAAGCAGGAAAGGGATCTTGGGGTTGTCATCTCTGATGACCTCAAGGTAGGGAAACAGTGTGACAAGGCATCAGGTAAAGCAAATAGGATGCTGGGATGTATAGGCAGGGGCATCACCAGCAGGAAAAGGAGGTCATAATTCGCTATACAAGACACTAGTGAGGCCCCACCTGGAGTACAGTGTACAGTTCTGGAGACCATACCTACGTAAGGACATAGACAGGGTAGAGAAGGTTCAGAGGAGGGCAACAAAGATGGTGCATGGGTTGCATCACAAATCCTATGAAGACAGGTTGAAGGAACTGAACATGTACTCCGGAGGAGAGGAGGGAGAGGATATGATAGAGACATACAAGTATCTTACAGGGAGGAACAGGGTGCAGGAAAACACTATTTTTAAGCGAAAAAGATGTTTCAGGACTAGAGGGCATGGGATGAAGTTGGAGGGAGGACGATTCAGAGGAAACATGAGAAAGAATTTCTTCACAGAACGGGTGGTGGACAAGTGGAACACCTTGCCAGAGGAAGTGGTGGGGGCTGAAACAATCACGGGATTTAAGAATGCATGGGATAGACATAAAGGAATTCTAGAGGTCAGGGGTAAGGGGAAATAGACTTCTAGGAAAACAAACTGAACTTACAAGCTCAAATGGGCAGACTAGGTGGGCCATAGGCCCTTATCTGCCGACACTGTCTATGTATGTATCTAGTGCTAGAGTACTGTATTTCTGAATCAGTCTTCAACAACCCTCCAGAGACATTTCACCCATGTGTTTCCGAATTAGTCTTCAGCAGTATTCGAAGGGCAGTCAGCAAGTGAATTCCAGAACCAGTCTACAGCAGGACTTTTGAAGATCTGTGTCCATGGCCATATCCTTGCAATGTCATGTTTATTGTTTTCCTGTAACAGTCCTAGTGTACGGCCTGGCCCAGTGCAGATTCTGCCATCCGTTTTCTTATTTTGCCATCCTCAGTGTAGTGATGTCAAGATCTTCTGTTCCAGTTCCCCAAGCCAATGTCCTGTTTATTGTTTTATTCATTTATTATAAATCGGGTTTACAATCTTTGAGTCAGAGACTCATTTACAAAGGCACCTCGTTGTGGGGGGGGCAGACATCAAGACAGTTATTACAGTGCAGATTAAAACGGAGGATAACATTACAAGTGCAGTAAAAGGAACATTTAACATAGATACACTTAGGTTACGTAATGTAGTAGTTTGTATGTTACTTAGGTTACATAATGTTACAAAATTGTGAGTTACACTCATGGATATAGTAGGTCCTCAGACAAGACAGTGGGTTACATCCCTGTTTGGACCTAGTAAGGAAGGGGTAGGTCTGGGGAAGGGAGAGGCTGTTCAGTGGATGTTGTCGAGCCAGGAGGCAAGCTTGGTGGGAACCACAGGTTACAACAGGGGGTTAGTTGCACCTACAACAGCGGGTATTAAAGATATAGTTCCGAAGAGCTGTTCTGAAGGAGCCAATTTTTGGCAAGTTGGAGATGCAGCTAGGGAGGGAGTTGAACCAGGTGGGGGCTTGGTAGAGGAAGGATCTCTGGGCAAGAGAGATCTTGGTTCTGGGCACCTTGAAAGTGGCCTTAACAGAGCTATGGGTGGTGATGGACAAAGATGTCTCTGTAGGGAGGTGGAGACCGGGGTGGGGGAGTCCTGGCAGAGATTTCTTAGCAAGAAGGCAGGTCTGGTAGAGCAGTCGCCCTCAAAGTTGAGAAGACTGGTGGTAGTATAGAGAAGGCAGGTGTGTGTTTGGCTGATGGCACCGTCAGGGTCCTAAGGCCTTATTGATGGAGAGTTGGATTTTGAGAGGCAGTGTTGTCAGCTGCAGCATAGATGGGCAAGCTTGCTAGTCCACGAGGGACAAGATGGAGGAGGTGATGGCCAGCCTGAGGGCAACCTTGAGGCAGGCATTCCTGTGCCAGTATAGCAGGCCAATCCGAGAGTTAATGGCGACTGACAGGGCATTAATGTGGGTGTGGAAGGAGAGGGGCAGTCTCGAGCGTGATGCCTAGGTACTTGTATGTGGTCACTTGCTTTCAGCGGGTGCAGAGTGCTGGGGATAATCAAGGGGGTTATTTTTAGCTTTATTTTGGTGGTGGGAGAAGAGCATTGATTTGGTTTTCTTTAGGTTAATGACCAGTCTGCAGTCTCCGAACCACCTTTCGGCTTGGTTGTAAGCTTGCTGGAGGGATAATTGGAGGGAGGTGGGATTGGGATGTGAGGCAATGAAGACTGCATCATCGGCGTAGAGGAGCATTTTACCGGTACATGAGCTGGGGACGGTGTTGAGGTAGAGACTAAAAAGTATTGGACACAGGATGGAGCTCTGAGGGACCCCGGAGCGAACGGGAAGAGTGCTGGAGAGGGAGCCGCTGATCTTGACACGCTGGGATCTAGCAGAGAGGTAGCTAGAGAACCAAGAAATGGGACCACCAGAGAAGCCAAGTTGGTGGAGAGAGTCGAGTAGAAGGGGATGACAGACCATGTCAGAGGCCTTGGAGAGGTCACTAAACACTGCTCCTGCAAGGTTGCCAGAGTCGAGAGCTGCATGCAGGTGTTGGGAGAATTCCAGGAGAGCCGTGGTGTTACTGTGTCCTGGGTGGAAACCGTGCTGCCCTGGGCACATAATGTCATACTTGGTTAGGTATTCAGAGAGCTGGATCAACACCACTTTTTCAAGGGCTTTAGAGAGTGGGGGGAGGATGGAGACGGGCCGGTAATTGTTGGGGATGGATCGGTCCCCACTGTTATGTATGGGTGTGATTTCAGCAGTTTTCCAAGCACTTGGGAACTGACCCAGGCATAGAGACTGGTTTAGAAGGTCAGTCAGGGGGACTAGGACTTCGTCCAAGACCACATGGAGGATCCTGGAGTCGAGGGGGTCACTGCTGGGGTTATTGCTGCCTAAGGCTTTTAGCAGGTGTGGCCTGGCTTGTTGGGGGGGATAGGGTGCACAGGTAGAATGGTGGGCGATGCAGAACCGGAGGGAGAGAGGTGGGGACTGGGTCAAAGAAGCTGCTGGGGAGGACCAAGCTTAGGTCAGAGAAGGCAGTGTTAAGGCAATCGGCTGTGAGGAGTGGATCTGTGGTGGAGGTGCCATTGATGGAGAGCTGAGATGGTGGGGGGGGGAGCGGGACTTCCCATTTAGCTCTTTCATATTATCCCAGAAGGTCCAGGCTGAACCCCAAGTGGAAGTGAGGGTGGTCTGGTAGTGCTCTGCTTTGGCCCACCTAATGGCTCAAGTGCACTTATTGCATTCTGCGTTGTAGGCCTGTCTGTCGCCTTTTCAGATTCTGCAGCAATGTGCCAGAGATTATCTCTGTTTTTTAGTCTCTGGAGGAGGGGTGGAGTGATCCATGAGGCGCTGCATTTTTTGGAGCGGATCCTGGTGAGGGGGGTGAAAAGGTCACAAGCCTTACAGAAGGCATTTGTGAAGTGGTCAAGAGCTGACTCAATGTCAGGAGTGCACTGGATAGGGGACCAGTCTAGCTGGGCTAGGAATTGTTTTAATTTTCTGAGGCCGCTGGGGCGTAAACGGCGGCGTAGAGTGGCCTGGGACACTGGCTTCAGAGTGGAGGATGACCAGAGACAGAGGACTGGGGAGTGATCACTAAGAGAGTTAGGGAGGACAGTGACATCCCGGATTTTGTAGGGGCGATTAGATATAACAACATCTAGGAGACTGCTGGTGCCAGTAGAGTGGTTGAATCTGGTGGGCTGGGTGACTAACTGGGACATATCCAGGGCAGCAAAGGAGTCCCTTATATTTACGTTTGTCCTTGGCTCGGCCGGCCTTGTTGCCCAGAACTCTGTCATCCCCTCGACTTCTGAAGACTTTCCCATCCTGGTTCATAATTTCCGTGAGGTCCTCCCACCGTCTCCTGCATCTTTTGCAACCGGCAGTCCACCAGTGGACTGCAGCAGGGGTTCTTCAGCATCCTTCACACCCAGCAGTCTACAAGAGGGCTGTGGCAGGGTGGTCTGCATCTGTCGCCTCATCCTGGCTGTCTGCCAGAGGACTGTGGCCAGATCCTTGCATTTGTTCTTCATTCTCCGTGGCCCACCAGAGAGTTTTGAGCTGAAGCGTTCTTGCAATTGTCCTTCAGTTCCTGTGGCCCACCAGTGGGTTTTTAGCCGAGGAATCCTTTGTTTGTGTTTGTTCTCTGTTTCCGGTAACCCAGGAGAGGTGGGCGTAGCTGATGGACCCATGGCCTGTCTAAAAAACATCTCCACATCCCTTTAGTCCTGCAGAAATTCTCTTCAACTAAGCTGGTTGGCAAGCCTGCTTGTTCCCCTTTTCAAGAATCTTCCTTTGTTTCGCCTTCCTTCCTGTAAAGATCATCCATCACATGAACAGAAACTTTGGTAGCTGTGCACGAACTGCAAATTGTGTCATTTTAGAGTCTTATGATAGCTTATTGCAACAGTTCTTGTGTCTGGAGTACTCCAAAGGTAGCCCCAATAGGGCAGAGGTGCATCTCAGGGTTGGGGTAGAGAGCTCGTACAGTGCTCATACAGCCTGTAGAGCTATTTGCATAGTATTTAGAGTTTACACTATGTTTTAGAGTTTACGTTATAGTTATATGTGATTACTGTCTTGATAACAATGCTGTTCATACTCCCTGTCATTCTTACTTTAGGTGTTTTCCTGTATAACCATATCTTCCTTCCCCTACTGTTTAATAAACATCTTTGTTTCATTGGACCTCTGTGTACCACTCCTGCCTCTCCTTGTCGGGTGCCTCCATCCACCTACCTAGGAAAATATAGTATCACCCCGCCACAGCACTTCCTGGGAAGTGCCACTGGTGCTGGTAGTCAGACAGTTACATCCACATCTCAGAGTGAAGAACCCTCGAGAAATCTACCAGAGCACCACCAGCACCATCATTACACATAGAAACTGTATCCAGAGCAGCACCATTACACACAGAAACTGTATCCAGAGCACCACCTGCACCATCGTTACACATTCAAACTGTATCCAGAGCACCACCAGCACCATCATTACACATAGAAACTGTATCCAGAGCACCTCCAGCACCATCATTACACATACAAACTGTATCCAGAGCACCTCCAACACCATTACACATAGAAACTGTATCCAGAGCACCACCAACACCATTACACATAGAAACTGTATCCAGAGCAGCACCATTACACACAGAAACTGTATCCAGAGCACCACCAGCACCATCGTTACACATAGAAACTGTATCCAGAGCACCACCAACACCATTACACATAGAAACTGTATCCAGAGCAGCACCATTACACACAGAAACTGTATCCAGAGCACCACCAGCACCATCGTTACACATAGAAACTGTATCCAGAGCACCACCAACACCATTACACATAGAAACTGTATCCAGAACAGCACCATTACACACAGAAACTGTATCCAGAGCACCACCAGCACCATCGCTACACATACAAACTGTATCCAGAGCACCTCCAGCACCATCATTACACACAGAAACTGTATCCAGAGCACCTCCAGCACCATCATTACACACAGAAACTGTATCCAGAGCACCACCAGCACCATCATTACACATAGAAACTGTATCCAGAGCACCTCCAGCACCATCATTACACACAGAAACTGTATCCAGAGCACCTCCAGCACCATCATTACACATACAAACTGTATCCAGAGCACCTCCAGCACCATCATTACACATAGAAACTGTATCCAGAGCACCTCCAGCATCATCATTACGCATAGAAACTGTATCCAGAGCACCTCCAGCACCATCATTACACATAGAAACTGTATCCAGAGCACCTCCAGCATCATCATTACGCATAGAAACTGTATCCAGAGCACCTCCAGCACCATCATTACACATAGAAACTGTATCCAGAGCACCACCAGCACCATCACTACACATAGAAACTGTATCCAGAGCACCACCAGCACCATCATTACACATAGAAACTGTATCCAGAGCACCTCCAGCACCGTCGTTACACATAGACTGTATCCAGAGCACCTCCAGCACCGTCGTTACACATACAGACTGTATCCAGAGCACCTCCAGCACCGTCGTTACACATAGAAACTGTATCCAGAGCACCACCTGCACCATCATTACACATAGAAACTGTATCCAGAGCACCTCCAGCACCATCGTTACACATACAAACTATATCCAGAGCACCTCCAGCACCGTCGTTACACATAGACTGTATCCAGAGCACCTCCAGCACCGTCGTTACACATACAGACTGTATCCAGAGCACCTCCAGCACCATTGTTACACATAGAAACTGTATCCAGAGCACCACCAGCACCATCATTACACATACAAACTGTATCCAGAGCACCACCTGCACCATCATTACGCATAGAAACTGTATCCAGAGCACTACCAGCACCATTACGCATAGAAACTGTATCCAGAGCACTACCAGCACCATTACGCATAGAAACTGTATCCAGAGCAGCACCATTACACACAGAAACTGTATCCAGAGCACCTCCAGCACCATAGTTACACATAGAAACTGTATCCAGAGCATTACCTGCACCATCATTACACATAGAAACTGTATCCAGAGCACCACCAGCACCATCGTTACACATAGAAACTGTATCCAGAGCATCTCCAGCACCATCGTTACACATAGAAACTGTATCCAGAGTACCACCAGCACCATCATTACACATAGAAACTGTATCCAGAGCACCACCTGCACCATCATTACGCATAGAAACTGTATCCAGAGCACCTCCAGCACCATCATTACACATACAAACTATATCCAGAGTACCACCAGCACCACCATTACACATAGAAACTGTATCCAGAGTACCACCAGCACCATCATTACACATAGAAACTGTATCCAGAGCACCACCTGCACCATCATTACGCATAGAAACTGTATCCAGAGCACGTCCAGCACCATCGTTAAACATAGAAACTGTATCCAGAGTACCACCAGCACCATCATTACACATAGAAACTGTATCCAGAGCACCACCTGCACCATCATTACACATAGAAACTGTATCCAGAGCAGCACCATTACACACAGAAACTTTATCCAGAGCACCTCCAGCACCATCATTACACATAGAAACTGTATCCAGAGGACCTCCAGCACCATCATTACACATAAAAACTGTATCCGGAGCACCTCCAGCACCATCATTACACATACAAACTGTATCCAGAGCACCACCAGCACCATCGTTACACATAGAAACTGTATCCAGAGCACCACCTGCACCATCATTACACATACAAACTATATCCAGAGCACCACCAGCGCCATCATTACACATAGAAACTGTATCCAGAGCACCACCTGCACCATCATTACACATACAAACTATATCCAGAGCACCTCCAGCACCATCATTATACATAGAAACTGTATCCAGAGCACTACATGCACCATCATTACGCATAGAAACTGTATCCAGAGCACCACCTGCACCATCATTACACATAGAAACTGTATCCAGAGCAGCACCATTACACACAGAAACTTTATCCAGAGCACCTCCAGCACCATCATTACACATAGAAACTGTATCCAGAGGACCTCCAGCACCATCGTTACACACAGAAACTGTATCCAGAGCACCTCCAGCACCATCGTTACACATAGAAACTGTATCCAGAGCACCACCAGCACCATCGTTACACATAGAAACTGTATCCAGAGCACCACCAGCACCATCGTTACACATAGAAACTGTATCCAGAGCACCACCTGCACCATCGTTACACATAGAAACTGTATCCAGAGCACCACCTGCACCATCATTACACATACAAACTATATCCAGAGCACCTCCAGCACCATCATTATACATACAAACTGTATCCAGAGCACTACGTGCACCATCATTACGCATAGAAACTGTATCCAGAGCACCACCAGCACCATCGTTACACATACAAACTGTATCCAGAGCACCACCAGCACCATCGTTACACAAAGATACTGTATCCAGAGCACCACCAGCACCATCGTTACACAAAGATACTGTATCCAGAGCACCTCCAGCACCATTGTTACACATAGAAACTGTATCCAGAGCACCACCTGCACCATCATTACGCATAGAAACTGTATCCAGAGCACTACGTGCACCATCACTACGCATAGAAACTTTATCCAGAGCACCACCTGCACCATCATTACGCATAGAAACTGTATCCAGAGCACCACCATCATTACACATAGAAACTGTATCCAGAGCAGCACCATTACACACAGAAACTGTATCCAGAGCACCTCCAGCACCATCATTACACATACAAACTGTCCAGAGCACCACCAGCACCATCGTTACACATACAGACTGTATCCAGAGCACCACCAGCACCATCGTTACAGATAGAAACTGTATCCAGAGCACCACCAGCACCATCGTTACACATAGAAACTGTATCCAGAGCACCACCAACACCATTACACGTAGAAACTGTATCCAGAGCACCACCTGCACCATCATTACACATAGAAACTGTATCCAGAGCACCTCCAGCACCATCATTACACATACAAACTGTATCCAGAGCACCATCGTTACACATACAAACTGTATCCAGAGCACCTCCAGCACCATCGTTACACACAGAAACTGTATCCAGAGCACTGCCAGCACCATCGTTACACACAGAAACTGTATCCAGAGCACCACCTGCACCATCGTTACACATACGAACTGTATCCAAAGCACCACTAGCACCATCATTACACATACAAACTGTATCCAGAGTACCACCAGCACCATCATTACACATAGAAACTGTATCCAGAGCACCTCCAGCACCATCATTGCACACAGAAACCGCATCCAGAGCACCACCTGCACCATCATTGCACATAGAAACCGTATCCAGAGCACCATCTGCATCATCATTACACATACAAACTGTATCCAGAGCACCACCTGCACCATCACTACACATAGAAACTGTATCCAGAGCACCACCTGCACCATCATTACGCATAGAAACTGTATCCAGAGCACTGCCAGCACCATCGTTACACATACAAACTATATCCAGAGCACCTCCAGCACCGTCGTTACACATGCAGACTGTATCCAGAGCACCTCCAGCACCGTCGTTACACATACAGACTGTATCCAGAGCACCTCCAGCACCGTCGTTACACATAGAAACTGTATCCAGAGCACCTCCAGCACCGTCGTTACACATAGAAACTGTATCCAGAGCACCACCAGCACCATCATTACACATACAAACTGTATCCAGAGCACCACCTGCACCATCATTACGCATAGAAACTGTATCCAGAGCAGCACCATTACACACAGAAGCTGTATCCAGAGCACCTCCAGCACCATCGTTACACATAGAAACTGTATCCAGAGCATTACCTGCACCATCATTACACATAGAAACTGTATCCAGAGCACCTCCAGCACCATCGTTACACATAGAAACTGTATCCAGAGCACCTCCAGCACCATCGTTACACATAGAAACTGTATCCAGAGCACCTCCAGCACCATCATTACACATACAAACTGTATCCAGAGTACCACCAGCACCATCATTACACATTGAAACTGTATCCAGAGTACCACCAGCACCATCATTACGCATAGAAACTGTATCCAGAGCACCACCTGCACCATCATTACGCATAGAAACTGTATCCAGAGCACCTCCAGCACCATCGTTACACATAGAAACTGTATCCAGAGTACCACCAGCACCATCATTACACATAGAAACTGTATCCAGAGCACCACCTGCACCATCATTACACATAGAAACTGTATCCAGAGCAGCACCATTACACACAGAAACTTTATCCAGAGCACCTCCAGCACCATCATTACACATAGAAACTGTATCCAGAGGCCCTCCAGCACCATCATTACACATAGAAACTGTATCCAGAGCACCTCCAGCACCATCGTTACACATAGAAACTGTATCCAGAGCACCACCAGCACCATCACATAATAGAAACTGTATCCAGAGCACCACCAGCACCATCGTTACACATAGAAACTGTATCCAGAGCACCACCTGCACCATCATTACACACAGAAACTGTATCCGGAGCACCACCAGCACCATCGCTACACATAGAAACGGTATCCAGAGCACCACCAGCACCATCACTACACATAGAAACTGTATCCAGAGCACCTCCAGCATCATTTCACACAGAAACCACATCCAGAGCACCACCTGCACCATCATTGCACATGGAAACCGTATCCAGAGCACCATCTGCACCATCATTACACATACAAACTGTCCAGAGCACCACCAGCACCATCGTTACACATACAGACTGTATCCAGAGCACCACCAGCACCATCGTTACACATAGAAACTGTATCCAGAGCACCACCAGCACCATCGTTACACATAGAAACTGTATCCAGAGCACCACCAACACCATTACACGTAGAAACTGTATCCAGAGCACCACCTGCACCATCATTACACATAGAAACTGTATCCAGAGCACCTCCAGCACCATCATTACACATACAAACTGTATCCAGAGCACCATCGTTACACATACAAACTGTATCCAGAGCACCTCCAGCACCATCGTTACACACAGAAACTGTATCCAGAGCACTGCCAGCACCATCGTTACACACAGAAACTGTATCCAGAGCACCACCTGCACCATCGTTACACATACAAACTGTATCCAAAGCACCACCAGCACCATCATTACACATACAAACTGTATCCAGAGTACCACCAGCACCATCATTAACATAGAAACTGTATCCAGAGCACCTCCAGCACCATCATTGCACACAGAAACCGCATCCAGAGCACCACCTGCACCATCATTGCACATAGAAACCGTATCCAGAGCACCATCTGCATCATCATTACACATACAAACTGTATCCAGAGCACCACCTGCACCATCACTACACATAGAAACTGTATCCAGAGCACCACCTGCACCATCATTACGCATAGAAACTGTATCCAGAGCACTGCCAGCACCATCGTTACACATACAAACTATATCCAGAGCACCTCCAGCACCGTCGTTACACATGCAGACTGTATCCAGAGCACCTCCAGCACCGTCGTTACACATACAGACTGTATCCAGAGCACCTCCAGCACCGTCGTTACACATAGAAACTGTATCCAGAGCACCTCCAGCACCGTCGTTACACATAGAAACTGTATCCAGAGCAGCACCATTACACACAGAAACATTATCCAGAGCACCTCCAGCACCATCATTACACATAGAAACTGTATCCAGAGCACCTCCAGCACCATCGTTACACATAGAAACTGTATCCAGAGCACCACCAGCACCATCGTTACACATAGAAACTGTATCCAGAGCACCACCAGCACCATCGTTACACATACAAACTGTATCCAGAGCACCACCAGCACCATCGTTACACATAGAAACTGTATCCAGAGCACCACCAGCACCATCGTTACACATAGAAACTGTATCCAGAGCACCACCTGCACCATCGTTACACACAGAAACTGTATCCAGAGCACCACCAGCACCATCATTACACGTAGAAACTGTATCCAGAGCACCACCAGCACCATCACTACACGTAGAAACTGTATCCAGAGCACCACCTGCACCATCATTACACATACAAACTATATCCAGAGCACCACCAGTACCATCGTTACACATAGAAACGGTATCCAGAGCACCACCAGCACCATCACTACACATAGAAACTGTATCCAGAGCACCTCCAGCATCATTTCACACAGAAACCACATCCAGAGCACCACCTGCACCATCATTGCACATGGAAACCGTATCCAGAGCACCATCTGCACCATCATTACACATACAAACTGTATCCAGAACACCACCTGCACCATCATTACGCATAGAAACTGTATCCGGAGCACCACCAGCACCATCGTTACACATAGAAACTGTATCCAGAGCACCACCTGCACCATCGTTACACATAGAAACTGTATCCAGAGCACCTCCAGCACCATTTCACACAGAAACCACATCCAGAGCACCACCTGCACCATCATTACACATACAAACTGTATCCAGAGCACCACCAGCACCATCATTACACATACAAACTATATCCAGAGCACCTCCAGCACCATCATTATACATAGAAACTGTATCCAGAGCACTACATGCACCATCATTACGCATAGAAACTGTATCCAGAGCACCACCAGGACCATCATTATGCATAGAAACTCTATCCAGAGCACCATTACACATACAAACTGTATCCAGAGTTAGGATACAGTTTGTATGCAAAGAGCTACAGGCAGCAGTATACAGATCAGATCAAAATTCCTGTCCTTCTGTTCCTCTCTCAAAATCATATTAACCACAGTGCAACATCAGTCTCTCCTCTCCCTTCTCCCCCATGTCACATACTATTTGATTTCGGTCTGATAAGCTACAGTGCACTTGATTATCGGACCATTTTAATACAAGCAAAATTGGGTGGAAAATCAAGGGTGTGGGATAATGAGGGGCAATAGAATAGCTAACAATTTTTATAAACAGCATTTGGTGGATAATCAAGGGATTACTATATGTGCAAAGCTGCTCTCAGCACACACGATTGCCATCTTCCTTATGTTACTTAACTTATTGCAAGTGCGTTCATTTTCATCTTATTTCAGGGTTAAAGCCCATTGAGTGAAGTTTAATTTGCAGTGGGGACCCAGTTCAAATCACAGGACAGGTTATAAATACACAGGTTACACACATTACAGTTACACGGTCTTACTTCTTGACACAGTCCATCCATAAAGCAACGTAGGAAAGGGGCTGCAGTGCTATAGATAGACTCATAATGTTTGGGGTTAGCAGTGGCCTTCAGATAAGATTTATTTGCTTTGCAGGAATTGTACATAATGGGTGTGGGTGTGGGTGGGGGGTAGTTTCTCCAGGAAACATGTTGCTAGTGCTATTTTCTCCATTAAGAAACAGTTGATCTCTTGGGCTGGCCCGTGGCATGGAGGGCTGAGGTGCTGGCATCTTTTCTACCGCCACCCCGGCAACCCATGTTCGGTGAAAGGCCCTGGTTGTTGGGGTTGGCTGAAGGTGGTTGGGAGGGCTGAGTGAAGATTGAGCGGCCGCTAGGCAGCTCTCATCTCCCACACTGGAGAGGTTAGCCTTCCCGTCCTTTGACTGCCACCATATGGAGGCATGATGGTAGTGGAGGCATCTGAGAGGACTAGTTTTTTGGGGGGGGGATGGGGCCATTAAGGCCAAGGTGTATGTGCTTGCCTCCATGCACATACACACCCTTGCACTGAGGTTCCGAGGCCATAAGGGGAGAAAAAGTTGGTGGAAAATGTGGAGGATGGGATACGTGAAACCCACCCAGCGTTCCGGCAGCCCAACTGGTCTGGGGGGAGTGAGGTAAGTGAGAGACTTGGGATGACTGTGCGGATGTAATGGGAACGGACTGATACAGTCACCCAGCCTGCCACCGGAGGATAAAAACTTATATGTGTAAACCCCCCTCCGCCCCCTCGTCTAGGGGCATACTTGAACTTCACAGATGGTCCAGGGAGCATGGGGGGGGGGATGACCACAAATAAAGTGCCAACCTGAGCCAGTACACTCATAAACAAGTTAGGAAAATAACTGCCCTACCTTTCGGTGACTTCACTTTCAAGTGCACTCTCGATTTCACCACATCAAATCTGGAGTCTCCCCAAATGCTGTCCACCGGACCAGGATCTCCATGCTGCAACCTCCTGTCTCCTCCGAGCCCCTCGGTCCCAATACAGCAGGATGGAAACCCTTCTGGAATTAAAAACATGTGAAATTAATTAGACACACGGGATGGCATTTCATTTGTCCCCCCCCAACTAAAATGAGAAACACGACTACCAATTTCTTCCCAAACTGACTTCTTTAATTTAAGCTCCTGCACCCAAAATGATTCCAAGAATGCAGGGCTCTCATCTTCCAACAAATAAAGCAGCTCCATGGAACTAGCTGAACTTTTTACAATTGACTCTAGCTGGACATTCTGAGCAGCACAAATGGATTATAGGCAGTACAAGCAGGATTTCTTCTCACTAACCGCTTGGATGATTTACCCAAGGACCCACTTAACTAGAAGAAACCCACAGGCTCCTGGCTCCCTGGTGCTGGTAAGCCAAACTCTCTCTCTCTCTTTTTTCCTGGGTTACCCACATGATCTTCCATAAACTGATCTGGCACTGGTCGACTGCCCCATCTCCAGTGCAGCAAAGCGGGTTGCTTTCCCTACCTGGCCTTTGGATCTTGGCCCAAATCTACTAAGGGTGCCAGGATTGTTTCCTCTGACCCAGGCCCTGTAACCAAACCTCCCTGGCTTCACATTGAACCTGAACCTGCTTGGTGCTACCAAACTCACAGCACCAATCTCACATCCACAGCTCAGCTCTTTCTTTCTGGTGCAGTGGCCCCAAAACCTGGCCCTGCTCCAGCACTTGAGCTACCACACCTGGGCTGCACTGCCACGGGAGGGACCCAGGCCCTCCGAGCAGCCCACTTCTCTCAGTGCTCCCAGATGGCAAATTTTGGAAAGGGGTACACAGTTCCTTGCTCCACATCTCTGTCCAACACATCCTGGGCTTGCATTAAACCCCCACCAGAGGCACCCTCCAAGGCCTGTCCTAAGACCTGTGACCTGCTCGGCCCTTTAATGCCAGTGCCTCAGGACCTGCCCCTCCATGCAGGCCCTACAAGTTGGGTAAAAGGCCCCTAGGCTCCATCTAAGCTCAGGCCACCCTGCCACGCTAGGTACGGAGAAGAGCCACTGCCACTGGCCTTCTCCCAGTGGAGACCCTGCCACTGCCTCCACAGCCCTGGCAGCCTGAGTGACCACTACCATGGGATCTCCATGGGCTCCTGCTTATCCTGGCATACCACCTCCACCTACATCATCCCTGTGCCGATGACACAGGCATACTGGCTGACCATCTTCCCCACGGAGCTTCTTCCCTTACTCCTTGGTGCCACGTCACTGCCAAAGCCTTCCCTATCTGCACTTTGGGGAAGGGGGTCTCCCCACTGTCTCACCCGGATCACCAAGCTTCCTTCTTGCCTGCCTTCCCTGCTCCTCCAGCTGCCCCCTCCAGCCCCAGACCTACTGCCTGGGCAAGAAAAGATCCCGAAACTTCCTGTCTCCAGTCTTCTATATCTCCCTAAACCTGCCCTCTGTTGCCACCTTGAGGCGTCCAGCAGGTATTAACCCCCAGAGCACAAATTAATTCCCTAGCTCTGGGAGGGGGGCAGGAGGGGGAAAGGGGGTCCTAATGGGAACTATAAGCCCCCCTTTTAAGGGGGGCTTACATATGGTAAAAAAAAAACAGAAACAGTTGATCTCCATGGATAAAACTGTGCAAAAGCAAAAGGATTTCCTGCAACGCACAGCCCCTCACAACCTTCCTTTTAAGCACTGCATCCAACAACTTAACTCCATTCTTTTTCAGTTCCTCAAAAGACACCAAGGCTGCCAAATTCCAGTCTCTCTTCCATCAGATCAGCAACCAAAAAGAACTCTCCAGTCAGACACAACCTAACAATTTGGTATTTTGCATTCCTCCAGATCTCCCCCTGACACAAGATGAGTGATCTCTCCTCAGCAAGGATCTCTGTTTTGTGCCACCTAGACATTTCAACATACCTTGGGTTCAAGTTGATCTGCAGTGCTTCTATCACAGAGTTCGCCTTACAGCTCAATTTTCTAATGAGACTCCTCTCCCTGCATATGATGATGACAGCATTACCAAAATAATCAATGACATCGATCCACTAGGCAGTTCATGGATCCACCTCCAGGACATTTTGCTGCTGTAGATTCTTTTGTTAACCAGTGTATGAAAGGCACCACTAACTTCAATTTTCATTGCAGGCACTATCACTCCAACTTGACAGCTGGTGAACTGGCAACCCTCAGATCTCTGCAACACAGGAATGGCATTGTTATTAAACCAGATGATCAGGGAGGAGCTGTTGGGGTCTGGCAAAAGGAGCTATACATCACTGAAGCCACACAGTAACTCTCTCCGACACCATCTTTTACTCTTCTCTTCCACAGGACCCCATTGCCAACTATCAGACAGAGGTTACCACCACCATCACCTCTGCTATTGAAAACAAAGAACTTCCTGTCTGCACCAAGAGACTCATAGTTCAGCACCTATCAGGCACTGAAGTTTTATCTCCTTCCCCAAATCCACAAAACAGGTAACTCTGGACAGCCTCATGAGACCACTTGGTGAATCTCTGCCCTCTTACATTAAAGGCACTAACCATGCACTCCAGTTATTTGACAGGTTCAGATTCAGTGATTCCCATCGGCTCATCTTTATCATGTATATCAAATCACTTTACACAGTGATCCACCACAGTGATGAACTGACAGCTTTGCAACATTTTATGAATAAGCAGGAAGTCTAGCAGCCACCCACACTTACATTAACTCAACTGGCAGAACTTGTTCTTAAACTTAATGCCTTTTATTTTAGTAAGTTTTTTTCAGCACAACAGTGGAGTTGCTATGGGTACCAGGATGGGTCCCAGCTTTGCCAATGTTTGCTGGGTGAGTTGAGGAACAATTCTTTCTCCTCTTCACAGAGACTGTGCCTGACCTCTACAAATGCTGCATAGATGATTGTGTGGCGGCTGCCTCCTGCTCCAGAGAAATCCTTCAGATCTTACAGGACTAGTTTACAGTGGCCCATCCTTCATTTCGGCACACTGTCGAAGTATCCTCCTCAGCACTGCCTTTTCTAGACATTAAATTGTCGGTGCAGAACACTGGTCTGAAGACATCAGTTTATTACAACCCACTGACTCACACAGCTTTCTCCTGTGCAGCTCTTTCTATCCCAAACATGTAAAGAATGATTTACCATTTTTATAGTTTCTTAGACTTCACAGGCTATGCAGCGAAGATGATGATTTTGCTGAGCAGGCTCAAATAATGCACAGTTTTTGGACAGAGCACTCTCCTGGGTCTCTAATATGCCCCATAAGTCTGACCCTCTTTGGAGGGATACTCTCATGCAGCAATGATGACCATTCCACTGGTACTTCCCTTCCATTCTAATACCCCTTCTCTTCACAGGACCATCACCAGGTGCATCCCTGTTCTGCAAACAGACCCTAATATGGATGCTATGGTTTACCATTGTAGCCTGCCCTTTTTATCCCCACCCATCATATCTTTGCTTGCACGTGTGCATGGTAAGTTTGCCTGTGTGGGCATGCCTGCATGCATTTCTGTCCAATGCATGCATGCTCATGTGGCATTCCAGCTATGCTGCACATCTATTTTCTTTTTCTGCAGATGTCTTTGTCTCCTTCCCCCACATTTGTCACCTCTCAGCCTACTTACTAGGGCCTGTTAATTGGTCACCACTCGAGGACTCCTCCATTTTTTCACTCCTGCTATGCCTTTTCATACCCATCATCACCCTTTTGTTTTCCGGGTACTGTTCTCGCCTTTCCTAGTATCCTTTTTTTCCCCTAGATCCCCTCATTTTCTTCCCTCACATATATAGTCCTTAGTTCCCCTTACTCCTCCGCTAACTTTGTTTTTTTTCTCTTTCAAAACATTGATTCTGACTTGACTTTTTATTTTCAGCTTGCATTTAATATTACCATTTTGTTGTATTATATGTATATAGCCCCATAACATGTGCAGCTGCTTGGAAAGCAAACAAATATGACCTATATAACATTGTAATCTCTCTGTTACTTCGTGTAATTAAAATGTGGTTTTGTGGGTGGGGTTAAAGATCGAACTTAGACCTACTGTTTGTGAACTGCAATATAGTATTGTTGAGGGACTTAGAAAATCCAGCCCTCCTTTTTTTCTTTCATTCATAACTTTGATGATTGTATCCATGGCACTCATCACCCCAATCCAAACTCACCCAGGAACCCTCTACTATTTTTCCCCTGAAAGGACAATAGCATTTATAGAACAGTGCTTACTTTTAATAAATAGACAACTGACTTTTATTTATTGTATTTTGATGTGTTAGTAGTTACTTTTGACTATTTTAATTTAAAAATGTGGGTTTTAACCTTTGATTTTCACACTGCTAGCAAAAAACTATTCAGTAGAATTCTGGCTTTGTGATGTCAGAAACTGACAACTACTTAGGAGCCCAATGTATTTAAATGAGAAATTAAGCATATTTTTCTATGTTTTTCAAAATAAATACTTCTTTCAGCAACAGACTTTGCCTTTTTACTGTATGGCAATTTATATTCACTCCCTTTATATTTAGTGCTCCAAGCACATCCCCACTTGTTCACTTCCTCTTATTTTCACTGGTAGAACACTAGTGTTACTATATATATATATATATATATATTGATCTACATAATATTCTATCTTTTTATTTTCACTCTAATATGGAACAAGCGAATATAGTGAAAATAAAAAGTCAGTGAATAGTTCCTGTTATACAGTATATGTTTGCACTATTGTGGTACATCTGTATGATTTAACATTTTTTAAAACAGTAATTGGCTTCTGTTTTCTTCTTTCCCAGTAAAATCTGGTTATGGAGAAAATAGTCGGTCTTGCAATTCTCCGCCTCCCACTATCTTATCAATTTAACTTGCTGGTTTTGTCTTTTCTTCCTCCTTGGTTTTCTGTGGTTGTAAAAATGTATGTGAATCTCTGTGTGAAACTGGGATCCCTTTGTTGCCAATGTATATTATTTTATTGCTGAAATGACTGCAAAAAGCTATTTGGAACTCAGGGGGTTAACCTTGAGAAGCAGAACAAGCATATTTGTAGAGTTGTGAACAGCAGATTAGTTGTAGGACACCATGTTCTATTTTGTTCACCTGCAGGAAAGAAACTGACAAGAACTCTGATACATTTTGTGTGAAAACAGGATGTCTCTTAATGAGCTCAGGATGTAGAAATTAATTGCCAGGTAAAGACGTCTTATAAAAAGAGCAGCAATGCTTGTTAGAGGGAGAGACAGAAACTTAGAATTAGAGATACCCTCAGAGGAAGGACTTTGTTTTGTTTGAACTGCCTATGTTTAAAAAGTATTCTGTACACTTTTTTGTTTTATTGTTATTGGAAATAATAAAATGCTACTTATGAATTTTATAACTGCGCCTGGTTTTCCTATGCTTCCTGACCTGTGCCTCAATGACAGATGGTGTTACACTAAGTGGGATTTACACCGTGCATACTCTAAGGCAGGAGTTTTGTGTGTGGGTATTAGACCTGGTACCAGGAAAACATAGCAGAAAGGTATGGATCCTGCAGCAGCAAGTCTAGGAGTGATTACCAGAAGAATGGCAGCCAAACTAGAAGCAAAAACAAAAGTCCAAACGAGACAGATGGAACTGGAGATGAAAGAAGAAGAATAGGCAGGGACAGAACCTGAAAGCCTGTCTGCCTTCTTCAAGTGGTGGGCTATACAACAAAGAGAGGCAGAGAAAAGAAGAAATGCAGTGACAGGAGCAGCGATGGCTAGATGCCATGCAAGCTATCAAAGCTGGAGGATCTGGCACAGCAACAAAATGCATTCAATTTACAGTGTTACTTGGTATTACTTGGTTTAGCAAGAGTGGAAGTAGACACTAGGCCCATCAAGACCACGCTCCCCACACTTGTGGGGTAGATTAGATATTTTTCCCCTAGAAGGAATTTATCTAGTTCGGTTTTACATTTCTGAAAGGTATTAATTTCTACACTTTGTTGTGGTAGGGAGTTCCATAATTTAATTGCCCTGACTGTAAAGTAATGTTTCTGTTTATTTGTGAATGTTCTTGGAATATATATTTGCCTATTACACTGCAAGCTTTCAGGTTTATCAGCAAATATAAAATTGCAGTTCATTAATTTATTGTCATTTAAGATATTGAACAACAATAGTACCTCAGTTTTTCTTTTGTGTGATTGGAAAGGGAACTTGAAATGTTTTAATTATGTAGGATCTCTGTTAGTTGTCAGTCTAAATGTTATTTAAATGTTATTCAATGTGCTATATAAGAAACTTTCAGCTTACAGTTTGGTTGTACAGTATACGTTACTGTATTTAAGATTCTTGTTATTTTCTTTTGATGACTAATTGTTTTGTATTGACCTATTTTTAATAATCAATAAAAAATTATTATGGAAAAAAAATAACAATAGTAAGTCCCCTTGGTTCCTCCTTAGCTGTAAATCATACAATCCTAAGGAAGTTAACCTATCTTCATATGATAAATTTCTAACCCTAGGTATTAATTTTGTAGTCCTTCTCTGCATGCTTTCTATGATTTTCTTGTCTTTTTCCAGATAGGGGGCCTAGAAGGAGACTGCATAGTCAGTGTGTGTTCTGATAAAAGATTTGTACAGTTGGAGAACACAATGTTCGTTTCTTGTGATAAATAATTTTTTGTAGCAGCTAAAATATGGTTCCCCACCTGGGCTACTTTCCTGCACCGATTACTCCATGTGAAATGATTGTTAACACTGACTCCTAAATCTTTTTCAGAGTTGGCTACTTTGATGAGAGTGCCATACAATGAATAATTAATGTTCAGGTTTTTAGACCCCAGATGTATAACTGGACATTTGTCGATAGTAAAAATCATTTCATTAAGTGCCTAGTTTTCGATTGTCATAAGGTTCCGTCTGAACTTTCTGATTTTTTTCCTCTGTATCTACTTCAGATGAAATTTTAGCATCATCAGCAAATTTACTAATCTGCTTGATGACACCATTACCTAGATCCCAGATATATATACATTCCAAATAGTGCTGGTCCCAGCATAGAACATTGGGGGACACCACTAGTGACCTCTATGCTGCTTGAGATTGTATCTGCTATCCTAACATTTTGGAATCTATTATTTCACCAACCTTCAACCCATTTAAATGTATAGCTGTTCAAGTCTAGTTCTGTCATTTTTTTGATTAATAAACTGTGAGAGACCTCATCACGGGCTTTTTAACAGTCTAAGTAGATGATATCTACTGGGCAGTTCTTATCAATACTGTTACTAACATTTTCATAAAATGTAACCAGATTGGTAGTGCATGATCTGCCTTTTCAAAAACCATGTTGAGTATTATCTGTAAGTTCTTTACTTTCTAGCTCATGATCTGTTTTTTGTTTTAATATTTTTTCCATGATCTTACACATGGTTGATGTAAGGCTGATCGGACGGTAATTATCAGTTTTATTTTTATTCCCATTTTTGTGTATTGGTACTACAGTGGCCCTGCACCAGTCATCAGGTACCTCACTTTCCCTATAAGATGTATTGAAAATAATTGTTAGGGGACATCGTAACTCATTTAAGGTCTGTTTAATGAAGTGAATATTCAGTTTCTCTGGGCCTGGTGTGGTGTTATTTTTGAGGGATAGAACAGCAGTTTTGATTTCATCAGATGTTATTTCTTCATAGTTATTCATGTAGGGGTGGGTTATGCTATTTTTATCTTTTTTTTGAAAAGACTGACCCAAAGTAATCATTAAAGGTGTTACTCATTTCGATTCTATCACCAATTTCCTCCCCATTCTTAATTATTGATGTAACCGTTGAATCACTGTTTTTGTTTGAATTGATATAAACATAAAATGCATTGGTGTTTCCTTTGGATACTGATAGTTTGAACTCAATTTTTTTCCTTTCATTTTTTATAAGCTCTTTCGATCTTTTAAATTTGTTTTTATATTTAATTTTATTCTCTTCAGTTTGTGACTGTTTCAGCTTTTTAAATGCTCTTTCCTTCTTTTTATTTGTTTCATGAATCTTGATGTTAACCATATTGGGATTTTCCCCTTATTGTTTCTGTTTTTTTTTTTTTTAATGGAATATATAACTACTCAAGTTCATATATAATATATTTTAGCAGCATCCAGCACTCATTGGGTCAGAGGTCAGAAAATAGTGCTTCCCAATAATAATTATGCAATGCTTTGTTGATTTTGATGTAATCCCCTTTGTTGTAGTTAAATTTGTATGTATTATGCTTAACATTACTGTTGTGCTTGCTGATGGAAAAAAAGAACTGTGTTATTGTCGCTGTTACCTATAGATTCTGCTATCTCAATGTTTTTTGTGTTATACACTTAATATGCCTATTCCTCGGATGGGGGGTTTGTACCTATGGCTCCCCCCATCCATCCAGCCATCTCTGCAGCCGCTGCCCCAACTGCAGCCAGGAGCTCTGAAACTCCCTATGTCCTGCCGCTCCCAGCCATGCTGTGGCGGGTACATACCCCTCACGCTGCAGAAGACCAGGAGGCAGGCACATCAGTGGAGCTGCTTTGGGTGTGACTGATGTGGTGCCGCCAGATCCTTCCTTCATCGCACTTGGGGGACTGGCATTGATTTTCTTCCATGGCGCAAGCATGCAATGATGCCAAGGACTCTCCCTGCGTGCATCTGCACACAGCGAGTCTAGCGTCATCCTGCTTGAACCTCACCGTGGAGTGCACCATGCACCAGCCCCCAGCCACTGCCAGGAGCCAGTACTGTCAGGCTGTGCCCTCCCACCCTCCCGGAGAAGGAGAGCAGTCCCTGGGATGCTCAATCCTTCTCCTCTCCAGCCGACCCCCAGCACCTGAGGTCACTCCTGACCCCGGGTCTCTGGTGTGGTGTGAGGTGTGGCATGCAGCACCTCAACCCTCAGTGCCACCGGGCCGGCTGCTATCTCAATGTTAGTTATATCCATCAGTAGGTTAGTCAGGACAGGGTCCAGAATATTCTTATCCCTAGTTGGTACAGGAACTATTTGCTCCAGCCCCAAAGTTAAAAATACATCTAGGTATCTATGTTCAAACTGAGAGGTAGCTGTCAGGTTCAGCCGATCAATACCTGGTAGGTTCAGATCACCCAGAAGTATTACATCTAACTTGTTTAGAAGTTCAGTTATTATATTAATCAGTTGCAAGTCATAAGATGTATCAGCTGTTGGTGGTCTATAAAAATGTGTTATTATTAATTTTCTTCGTATGTAACATGAATCAATGTTGTTTCCCCTGAAGCTAAGCCCTTTGAAAATAGACACTGCCTAAATGGTTTTATGAGTAATAAAAACTAAAAAGACATTAAACTTACAAAGTTGTTTCCCTCGGATGATATCAAAGCATACCTGACAACTTTTGAAAGGATTGCTGCAGTCTGCCAGTGGCCAAAGCAGCAATGGGCAATCAGATTAGTACCTTACCTGACAGGGAAAGCCCAACTTGCCTACAGCAATATGGACACTGCACAGTCAGAAAACTATGACCTCATAAAAAGAGAAATCCTGAAAGGATATGACATCTCAGGAGAGACCTACAGGCAAAGATTCCGGTCCCTGAAGTACCACTCAGTCAACAATCCTCTCAGGCAGTATAATGCAGTGGTTTAAGGCTCTGAGCTGCAAACCTGGAGACCTGGGTTTGAATCCCACAGCCCCCATTTGCATACTGTGTGACCCTGAGCAAGTCACTTAACTTCCTTGTGCTCCCAGGTCGCACCTGTAAACAAGCTTTCAGCTTAGTGTGTCTCTCCTGGTTAAAAAAAAAAAAGCCTTCACCCAACTCTGAGAACTCCTCATTAAATGGCTCCAACCAGAGGGCAGACAGTCCCACATATCATCAACATATTTGCAATGGAGCAATTCATCAACATCCTGCCTACAAACATGTAACTTTGGGTAAAAGAACGCTGACCAGAAGGTGGAAAAAGGCCCGTTCTTTGGCTGAGGACTATCAGATGGTCAGATAGACACCACAGCAGCGAAGTATCAGCCAACATAGAAACACAGACTTTGACGGCAGATAAGGACCGCTAGGCCCATCTAGTCTGCCCATTTCCCTACCTGCAGGATAGGCCGCAGATCCTAGTTAACCAACAGCCTATTTCTTCCTACCCCCCACAAGAATTCCCTTATGTCTGTTCCATGCATTCTTGAATTCTCCCACAGTTTTAGACCCCACAACCTCCTCAGGAAGGCTGTTCCATGCATCCACTACCTCTCTGTGAAATAATACTTCCTCACATTGCCCTTGAACCGCCTCCTTCTGTCTTTAAATTGTGTCCCCTTGTTCTTGCACATCTCTTTTTCTGAAAGATGCTACCCTCTTGGACTTTGTTGATTCCACTGAGGTACTTAAAAATTTCTGTCATGTCCCCCCTCTCCCTTCTTTCCTCAAGGGTATACATATTTAGCTCCTTTAGTCTCTCCTCATATGGCTTCTCTTGCAGACCCTGCACCATTTTAGTTGCCCTCCTCTGGACTGCCTCTATCCTGTCTATGTCCTTGCGGAGCCAAGGACTGGTAAGACCTTCTTTTTCCTGATTTAACTCCAGATCAGATAAAAACTCCTAATGGGGGATAACAAATCTGCACCCAAAGACTTTGCTTGCTATTGCTGTAATAAGCAAGGCCATATTGCAAGAGACTGCCATAAAAATAAGGAGGGTGACACTGGAGCAGATTTGGCCTTAGCAAATTGGGGCAAGTATTTAACAGATGTCAAAGTGGGAGATATGACTGCAAAGGGACTTACTGATTCAGGAAGCAGACAGACCCTAGTGCATGTTGAAGTGCTGGGAAAACATTGTGCAAAATGATCAGGTACTGGTGTCATCTGCATCCACAGGGACACACGATACTATCCCTCCATCCATGTGACTCTCAGCATTAATGGGGTGTCACACTAACTGAATGTGGGGGTAGTACCAAAGTTACCTGTACCCATGATTATTGGAAATAACTTTCCAGGATTTGCTGAGCTAATCACAGAGGTAGTAAAACTTATAGTTTCGGCAGCTGTGATTAAAAAATATGATTGAAATTTGTCAGTTTCCTTGCTCTGTAATTTGATGTGGAACCTCTGTAAACAAGTCACTGACTCAAAGGTTTTTTTCCGAGACTGTAATAAAAAAAATAAATAAAGATTACAAGAGCACAGGCAAAGAAAATGTCAGATGCTGGGGACTCTTTTCCTTTCAGTGATTTTGATTTGGACTTGTTTGAGTCCAGCTCCAAGATCTGGAAGTCCAGAAAAGAAAGAAGACGTCTGAAAAAACAGTGGCTACAAAATACACATGGACATACGGGGTTAATATTTGAAAATGCTGAAACTAAACTAATAACTGATTGTGAATTTAAGAGCAAACTAACAGTGCTTCTGTCCAAGGTTATTTTAAGCAGTTGAGGATGAAACAACAAGCATTTGTCAATGCTAAATGTTGGCTTGCTGGCACTGGCATTGGTAGTGCAGGAGTTGGAGAGATGCACAATAGGATTGACAGTGAAGTAATGAACTGGTGCCAACCCCAGCCCCACCATGCAGAGAGTGACAGGCACTGTGGTGTGCCTTTGGGTTTTTGGTCATAACGCTCATGCCATTTCACCTCACCCTACCCCGCAGAGACTGACAAGTGCGGTGATGTGCCTTGGGGTCTTCGGACCTTACAATCACCCTAGTCCATAAAGGAATATACTGACATGGACATAGTGTAGGAGAATGGGGTGAATGTTGGGTCCGAAGAGTCTAAGGCACATCTCGACATCTGTCACTGGCTGCAGGGTGGGAGCAGTGGAATGGCGTGAGCATTTCAGCCGACAGTGCTAACTCACACCCCTGATACCTGTCAGTCTGTACAGGGTGGGACATTGCAGTTGGAAACCCTAATGCTGAGGGCATTTGTTGGTATTTTCACTCCAGATTTTCAACATAGGCCGTTTGTGACCCCACCTCATGAACAATGGCACTATGAGTTTGTTTACCAAGCGGTGATTTTGTACAGCGATTGTGCATTTTGGTGGCACAGGTGTGAAAACACAGTTCGGGCAGGATGTGAAAAATGACAGCTGCACTGTTCATGAGGAGGTGTAAAAAAATGGCATTGTTAAAAATCTGGAGTGAAAATCTGGAAAATTGGTGACATCACGAGCGTGCATAGAAACTGTGCATTGCATGGCCATAACGCAATTGTTTGGGGGATTTTTTTAACTAAATTTTCAACATAGGCATTTTTGGAACTCCAGTCATGAACAGTGTCACTGTGATTTTGTTAATCTGGCCCGAACATTGATTTTCCACAGCAACCATGCCATAGTGTGACACGTGTGGAAACACATTTCAGGCAGGATGTGAAAAATGATAGCTGTACTGTTCATAAGGAAGTGTACAAAAATGACAGTGGTGAAAATATGAAAAATTGGTGATGTCATGAGCGTGCATAGAAACTGCGCAATGCATGCCTGTAATGCAATTATTTTGGGTATTTGTTTTACCAGATTTTCAACAAAGGCATTTTAGGACCTCCACTCATGAACAGTCTCACTGTGATTTTATTAATGTGTCCAGAACACTGATTTCGCACAGCGACTGCGCCATTGTGCACTACATACGTGGAAACACATTTCAGCCAAAATGTGTAAAATGACAGCTATACTGTTCATAAGGAGGTGTGGGAAAATGGCAATGTTGAAAATCTGGAGTGAAAATATTACAAATTTGCAAAGTTGCGAGCGTGCGTGGAAACTGCGCAATGCACGCTCATAAAACAGTCATTTTTGGATTTTTCACCAGATTTGAAACATAAGATTATGAGAGCCCACCTTATGAACAGTGGCACTGTCGTTGTTAGTCAGTCCCGAAAGGTGTGCAGTGATCGCAAAATCACCTTTTGGGACCGAATAACACCATGACAGTGACTGAATTCATGAGGAGGAGTCCCAATAACCCCATGTTGAAAATTTGGTGCCAGAATTCCCAAAAATGCCTGAGATATGCACCAAAATTGAAAAAAACCTATTTATGCCAGTATACAGCTTATCAGCATTTCTTCAGTTTGCGGTCAGCTTTGAAGCATGCAGATGTGTTCCCGGTCCACCGAAGATCTTCGCGCCAGGCTCCAGAGGTAAGTAAGGGGTGAGGAGGTAGAGTACACAGAGGGTGGGCACGGGGTTGGGGAGGGGCACCGAACACTTCGAGGACCGCTTCTCATTTTACGGGGAAAATGGACAACGGCGGTTTTTTTTTTGCAGGTGTGCTTGGTATACTGGGGTGGGCTTCCAGTGTACCACCTGCATTTGTGGGGAGGGGGACCGAAGCCGGCGGGTATTGGGCTCCCCATTGGCACAGAAACGGCGCGTGGTGCGAAGGATTGGGCACCTTCGCACACAGTTGAAATGGGTATTATGGCGCGATGGGGAGGTGGCTCCCCAGTCGGCAAATGAACTGGTTCGGGGCATGCCATCAGGGGGATTGGGCACCCTTGAAGTCAGCATTGTGCGGCAGGCGGTGGTGGCAGTCACTGCCGCCTTGTTTATTGAAATACTTCACCAGGAAAGGCACGTCGGGAGGTGTGTTATTGTGCCGGTGCATGACGAGCTTGCCCCTCATTGCAGCAGCACTTCCTTAGCTGTGGTGACCACTTTACATATTGCTGGTGTCAGTGCCTCCATGCTGGCTTATTGGGGAATGAGGGACGCACCTACTGATGCGTGCCCTGCATTCGCCCACAGTGACTGCACCTCCAAATCTGCTACTACCGCAAGATGTTGGCTGGCACGCAAGCACGAGCCATCATAAAAGCAGGGTCAACCAATGTTTAAACAAACATTTGTCAATGCCGAACGTTTGATGCTTGGTAAGCAATTTGTTTTTTGCAATATTTTGACCCCAAATTTTGAAGAGTACTTGTTTTAGGATTCGCCTTACAGACATGTCACGTACCATTTATAGTATGCTGGCTGAACATCGCGTCCAGGATTTTAAAAATGACACGTCACATTTATGAGGTGGTGTGGAAAAATGGCTATGTTGAAAGGCTGGAGTCAAGATATTGAAAATTAGCATAGTTATGAGTGAACACTGAAACAGTGCAATGGCCCCCAGAAGCTACAGGACTTTCCACGCTTTGTGGTGTATTTGGGGGTTCTTTTGATACATGTTAGAATGTATATGCCATCACCACCACCAGTACTCCACTGCAGATGATGAAAGAGTGCCCTTGGGGGTGCTTTGATGCCCGATAAGGTGCTAAGATCCTTAGGAGGGTGCTCTGGCGGGATCTTTGATGCTTCCAGGTGTTGCAAGCTTGCCCAGATATGGATTTCAGGTTACCGTACCACCATCCCACAAGGTGTAAGAGTTCCCTGGAGTGCTCCATACACTGTGTCGAACTTGCGCCAGTTATTATAAAAGAAAATAATGCCTCTGCAAGGTTTGGCCTATGAGGATTTTTCACACACTCTAGGTATGTGATAATCTCATTAACCCCTTAAGTGAGTTTTTTTGCGACTATCACACACCTCAGGTATGTGTGAGAAATCCTCCTAACACACCTGCACAGCATACTTCTCAACGGCTGTGAATTTCACACAGCGGTATGATTTTTACAGTTAAATTTACCATTACTCCATTAAGGTTTACTGATGTACCACATAATGTTAAAACTATTCCTGGATACACAATCTATGAAAACACGGAACTAAGAGGCATGCTGCAAAGGCATTTTTCTCTAATATGTTTTCCACAGTGTAAAAGCTCACCCACACTTTTCATAGTGCAGTGTCTCTTTTTTGTCCTATCGTGCCTTTTTTTTAATACATATTTTATATTTTTTCATGTTTTCGCCCGCCCACCCACGCATCCTTGGCGGGTACACATGCATGTGGAGGCAAGCGCACACCCCGCATGATAACCCACCCTACGAGCTGTCCCCCTACCCACCTGCGCCACCATCTGACCGCCACCCGGTGGTGACGGGACTATGGGCGGGACGGCATCCACCCCAGGAGAGGAGAGCCACCAGTAGGCAGCTCAATCCTGCCCCTACCCTCCCCCCGCCCGGCCGGTGCCTGACGACCCAAGGTCATTCCCGAACCCAGGTCACCGGTGTGGCACGAGGTAAGGCACAGTGCCTCCACCCTTAGTTCCACCAGGCCGGCTCTGTCGTGCCTTTTAACCACTTGCCTCATAAATCAGGGACACTGGGACAAGGCACAAAAAAATCAGAGACAAAGTATCAGAATCAGAGACACATCTTAAGAAGCATTTGTCAATGCCAAACATTCATGTGCAGGTTTGTTCTGGGATGAGTAAGGGGAAGATGCGGGGCGGACAGCACACACAGGGAGGGAGTGAAAGGGTTTAATTCGATGTTGGCCCGATGGGGGAACAGAGGGTTTTAGCAGACTGCACACAGAAGGAGGGAGTGGGAGGGTTTAATTGGATGCTGAGTCTAATGCTGTTCAGTTGGGGTGGGTTGCTCTGTCTGTCTCTCTCTCTCTCACTGTTGTGGTGTGTGGTGCTACGGCTGCAGAAAGAAATGAAGCACTCTCTCATTGGAGCAGTTCATTTCTTTCAACTACAGAATATGCCATGTTAGCAAGCAGAACTACTGTCATGACCAGAGTGCCTCATCATTGATCTACACTGCCAAGCCCATTGTAGTTTGAGCTGTAATTGGCTCGGCAGTGACACACCTCTAAAATGCCATTAGTAGTACCAAGACATTCCACGTTCGAGTACAAGTGAACATAAAAAGGAAGAGTGAACCAAACTGGTTAACGACACTATTAAATACAGTATCTGATAGTAAGGGGACACTTGTCAATGCTCTGCAGTCCATTTGCCCTGTTAAACTTAGCAGTCCATAATGTGCAGGTCAGTCTAAACATTCCCATTCAGGAAAATGGCACAAGCCTGGCCCACTTCACCTTGGAGGAAAAAAAAACTTATGGGAACTGTGGAATAAAAATCCTACCCTTCTGCCCCTCCCCCCCAACAATGCCATTACCCTTCTACACCCTTCCCCTGAACCGCACAAACACACCGGCAGCACCCATCAGTGCAGAACCACTGATCAGACCGAAAGCAAAAGTAAAAAACTCAACTGCTCATTGCCCCAGAATAGCCTGGAGATGGGGTGGGGGCTCTTCACCCCCCCAACACAAACTGATATATCCATTCTGCACAAAGCCCTTGCACTTTATGGGGGGCACAATGCATCATGCAAGCACAAGCAACTTCACGGTGCCACTTTGCAACGAGAGCAGTGTCCGTCAAAACACAAACCTACTTGTCTGGGTATGTTTCTTTGGCCATTTTCTTTCTCCCCTATAATTTTCAGAAGCAGTGGTTGCAGCAGCTGGCTCTGTGTTCCTTGCTGTTCTCACACCGCTGACATTGTGTGTGCTGTCCGGTCGTGGGGAGTGGGAAGGGCACTCTCTGGTCATGAGGGGGTAGGAAGGGCACTCTCCTGTGGGTCAGGTCTGTGGTACTCTCTACGGAAAGGTCTGGGGGGATTAGAAAGGTTTTTTGGTGGTAGTCCCATCCGAGCCCCATCCTCTCTACTCCAGGTTGATTTCTCACCACTGTGGACAGGAGGATATTGGCTGGAAGCGATAATGTCACCACGACAACTAGCAGCAGCCCTGTTCTGGAGACTGGTGGAGGGCTCCTCATACAGCGTAACCTCGGGTCCAGTGGGGAATGAAGGATGCGGGGTGGACAGCAAACAGAGGGAGGGAGGAAGGGAGCAAGAGGGATTAATTGAATGCTGTTCTGGTGGGGGAACAGAGGGGGCGGGTTGGACAGCACACAGAGGGAGGGAGCGAGAGAGTTTAATTGGATGGTGGGTGTCGGGATGGGTAATGGAGGGTGTGAGGTGGACAGCACACGGAGGGAGCAGGAGGGATTAATTGGATGCTGGTCTGCTGGAGAAACAGAGGGTTCAGGGTGGACAGCACACAGAGGGAGGGTTTAATTGGATGGCAGGTGTCGGGATGGGTAACGGAGGGTATAGGACAAACATCACACAGAGGGAGGTAGCAAGAGGGTTTAATTGGATGCCCATCTGGGGGGGTACATAGGGTGCGGAGCAGACAGCACACAGAGGGAGGGAGCGGGAGGGTTTAATTGGATGCCAAGTCTAATGCATAAAGTGACAGAACTAGTGTTGAAAGTCGATCAGCTGCTTGCTGGCCGGCGAAGCCCTCTCTGATTGAAGTGGCTTCTTTCTTGGAAGTACAGACCAGCAAGCAGCAAGTTGTGTCACGGCCACTGTGTGTGGTGACTGGTGTAGACCGTTGACCCCTTGCAGTTCCAACTGCAATGGGTTCAGCAGTGACCCCCCCCGAAATCCCTTTGTACTTGTCCCAAAACATTTGGTGTGCAAGCGCATTAAACATAAAAAACGGTTCTGTCCCTTCTTTCTCACATTCTACAGCTGCTTTGACTAATTATTTGAGGCTGGCAGTATAGCCTAGAGGGTAAAGTAATGAGCTGTGAATGAGCTTAGTACATCCTGCAGACAGACCTGGGTTTGATTCCTTCAATCTCCACTTGCATATTGTGTGATTCTGAGCAAGTCACTCGACCTCCCCAGTGCTCCCAGGTCACCCCTGAAAACAGGTACCTGTGCCTAGTGAGCTTTACCTGGTTACCAAAGAATAACATTTAATTATTGTTGTAGCTGATAAATGTATAGCAGTAGAATGGCAGGGATAATAAAAAGAGCACCTTTGTCTGATGTACCTGCAGTTTATTTTGACTAGCTCTGCTCTGATTAACTTCACATTCTCCGGTAATCTGCCTCAGTTGTGATTGCCAATAATCCTGTTGCATACCCCCAGATGGAGGCAGCTGGGTGGTGGTACTGAGTTTCTGTGGGCTTCTGCCCATCTTATTTAACCCAATCACAGATAATTAAGGAAACTTTAGTTCAAGTTCTCCAGTAGTTTGCCTCAGTTGAGATCGCCAATAATCCTGCTGCATACCCCCAGACAGTCTGTACCTTCATAGCTGTAAGAAGTTTTACCCTTACTGGAATTATATGTTCTGTGCATTCTTTACCCTCATAATTAGGTTAAAACACAGTACTTACGGTGCTGCAAACACTCGGAAAGAAAGGGGAAAAAAAACAATGTAAAAAGCTCTGGTAACATAGAAGTACTTGCCTGACATTCCTTTAAACATCTCAAAATCAGCATATCCAGAATGCTGACCACACATAGCCCACAATAAAGAAATAAGTCTTAACCAGCAACATGCAGGATGGAGATGTTGCATGCACATTTTCAAGGCTAATTTACTCAGTTACACAATGAAAAATGTGTCCCAATTCAAACCTTTTATTATTTATTTATTTATTTAGCTTTTGTTTACCGGGTAGGTACACTAGACAAGTAATATGCCTATTTTCAGGAATGACCCGGGAGAGTACAAACATACAGGATACATACAAGGCAACTTAGGAGGGACAACTTATTACAGGAAGTAATAACAATTGTAGAAAAACAGATGCACAAGCAGCAATTACACGACATAGTAAGATTATATAGATTGACATTAGTGACAGCAGAATTCATCTGAGAACATTTCACTACGGAGGCTTGAAGCAGTCACACACTGATAATCGGAGGGGCAAGAAGAAAAGCTCCAAAGTCTCCTGTTTGCATAACATATCCATTCTCCACAGAGCCATTGCACTTTATGAGGGGGTACAATGCATCATGCAAGCACAAGCAACTTCATGGTGCAATTTTGCAATGCTGACATCGTGTGAGCTCTCTGGTCATAGGGCTGGGAAGGGCACTCTCCTGTGGGTCGAGTCCATGGCGCTCTCTATGGAAAGGTTTGGAGGGGTTAGGAAAGCATGTTTGTAGTAGCCCCATCTCCTCTCCTCTACTCCAGGTTGATTTCTCACCACTGCAGAGAGGAGGAGATTGGGCGGAAGTGATGGTGTCATTGTAGCAACTAGCAGCAGCCTTGTTCTGGAGACTGGTGGAGGGCTCCTCATACAGAATAACCTCGGGCCCGGTGGGAGAACAGAGGTTGCGTGGTGGACAGCACACAGAGGGAGGGAGCAGGAGGGATTTCTTTTAGTTTCTTTTTTAGTTTTTAATACACACTTTGCACATAGTGGTTTAGAATACAAAAATCGCCCATTTTTTAGGCACTTCCAACTACTGTTTTTTGTTTGACAATATATAAAAATAAATCAAGGGGTGGATTGTCGCTATAATTAAGCAGACCTCCTACATGTAGACATATCTAAATAAAATTGGAATAGGTCTGAACATACATAAGAAGAAATAACTGAGACATGATAAATGGTGGTTTATATTATTGTCATTCTATTTTTGATAAAAGCTTGACTAAAAACTTTATGACAGTCTATTAAAATATAAGCTTTTTGCTTGCATTAAACGAGATTAAATCTCTAATTTTTGAACTGCTTTATAATTGGAAGTGCACTTTATGAATGGATTTGTAGTAAGTAATTGGTATTAATTTATTAATTGCAATTTTGCAAACCTAATGAGGTTGTTCACGTGGTTGGTTATTTCAATCACATGTTTTTATTATAAGGTGTATTTAACTTAATCTGTAATCTGCCTTTTGGTCACAGTTTAGACCAAAAATCCACATCAGGATCCTTGACTCAATGTATATACTGTACCTATGTGTAATACCAATATATGTTATGTTTGTTCTTTCTGTACTGACGTGGAACCTTTGCAAAGGAGTATATGACTCAAAGGATTGTAATTCTGATTCTCTTCAATAAATAAATAAAAGAAACTTGTGTTGAGAGATGAGAACTCCACCCCCCCCACTCCCGATGAAGAGGGTTGTTACCCTCGAAGCACCAGGGAACTGTTCATTTGTTCTTTAATAAAATATAAACATTTTTGTACAGCCACTGTCCTCATGTTTCGCTGTATCTGTTTTTGTGACAGAATTAATGGGATACCAGTCTGGTGGGGGACTGGTGGGTGCGGGGCAGACAGCACATAGAGGGAGGGAACAGGATGGAGTAATTGGATGCCAGTCTAGTGGGGGAACAGGGTGCGGGGCAGACAACACACAGAGGGAGGGATTAATGGGTTGCCAGTCTGGTGGGGGAACAGAGGGTGAAACAGCACATAGAGGGAGGGAGCGAGAGGCGTAGTAGCAGACTTTAATTTTTCCTGGGGGGCGCTCAACTAATGGTCAGGGGTCTGTGGGCCACCAGTGCTGCCAGTAGCAACATCTACTGTTCCCCAGGCCACAATGTCGACCCCAAGGGAATGTGTGTGACTTAAGAATCTTACTGCTGCGCCAGGCTACACTTTGCATTTTTTTAGATATGGGCCTGGCAGTTTGGCAAAATCCTCCCCCATCCCTGGTTTACTGATACCCCCTGAGTAACTGTTAAGCCCTTTGCTCTGTCCCAGCCATGCCTAAACCCATTAATAGCAATTCATTATTTTTTTTTTTTGGATCCACCATCTCGGCTGGTAGACTGTTCCATGGCTCAGACCTTTACACATGCATCGTGCTCTGGGAAAGGGGCTCTAGTTTCCACACCTTTACCTGAGGCACACATTTCTGTGTTCAGCCCTGGCAATCTCCAATTGTAATGATCCTCATTCATTGGTCTCCAGCTACCAGGCCAGACTTGTTGGGGGGATGGAATTGGCCTTACAGGACCTGCTCACTTGGCACCTGATTTCCATTCCCCAGTTGCATGAAGTCCGATTATAATGTGAAGTCTTTGAAGGATAATATTCATCTCAAATTAGAATCCCAAAAGCCCCCTAATTTCCATTACCGAAGACTGCTGTGGAAATGAGATTTTGTTTGTAGCATTCTACTTCTCATATTTGCATTTGTTTTTCCTGGCTGTCTGTAAATGACAGTGTTCCTTTCCACTGATGCCATGCTCAGTAGCAGTGACCTCTCATTAACGCTAATGAAGCAGGCATTACAAGACCTGCGACTCTTACTTCTCCCATGTCCTTTGTCTTACAGAATCAAATTTCAGAGCTGCCTTGAAGTGTGCTTTGTGCTTTGGTGGCATAGAGCAAGAAGTCACTGCCTCTCAGCATGGTGCTAGTGGCAGGGGACAGAGTGACTGTGACTGGTGGAGAACCAGAAGAACAATCCAAATCTGAGAAGTAAAAAGCTGCAAAAAAAATATGTCATTGCCATAGACATCAATAATGCTGGTGGTCTGAAAGGGAGCCTGGGTTTTTTTAATTTAAGGAAGTCTATGCCGTATATTTGTATTGTAGAACCATATGTACGTGGGCAAAAACAACTGTTCTAGTCTCCAGATGCAAAATAGTGCTGGGAGAAATCTAGATATATAAACACCAAAGCACATAATCATTAAATAAAGGTGCTCTCTCAATGACGAGGAGTCATCTCACCATCAGTCCAAAGTTGAGTGTCAACCCGGGCCCTGGTCATTCTATGACTGCAACACAGGCCAGGTCTCAGTATCGCTGTCGCCCCTCGCTCCCTGATGTGACAGACGCAGGAAGTGGCTGAGTCAGGAAGATGATGACTTCTTTTCCAGGCAGGCAACAGCCACGTTTTTGAGTTCTTTCAAGGCTGAGCCTGAGGTTCATCTTTTTTCGCCACGTGACCCAAGACAATTCTCTCTGCTCCTCCTCATGGCTCACTCCCTCCCTAGCACTATAATTGAGGCAGCCAAGCCACATACTCAATGATCCGACCGATGGCTCCTTCACAAGGAGGGGTTAATTGGATGCCGGTCTGGTGGGGCCACAGAGGGTGTGGGATGGAAAGCACACAGTGGCAGGGAGTGAGAGGGTTAATTGGATACTGGGTCGATCAGTGGGGTCACAGAGGGAACAGGGTTGAAAGCACTCAGTGGGAGGGTTAATTGGATACCAGGTCCATTGATGGGGTCACAGAGGGTGCGGGGTAGAAAGCAGACAGTGGGAGGGTTAATTGGATACCAGATAGATTGTTGGGGTCATGGAGAGTGGGGGGGGTGGAAAGCACACAGTGAGAGGAAGTGAGAGAGTTAATTGGATACTGGGGGGATCTGTGGGGTCACAGAGGGTGCCGGGCAGAAAGCACACATTGGGAGGGAGCAGGAGAGTTTATTGGATACCGGGTCAGTGGAGTCACAGAGGGTGTGAGGCAGAAAGCACACAGTGGGAGGGAAGCAGGAGAGTTAACTGGATGCTGGGTCGAATGTGTGAAGTGACAGAACTGGTGCTGAAAATCAGTCAGCTGCTTGCTGGCCAGTGAAGCCCTCTCTGATTGGAGTGGCTTATTTCTTGGAAGTACAGGCCAGCAAGCCAGGAAGTGTGTCATGGCTACAGTGTGTGGTGATTGGTGTAGACTGTCAAGCCCCTTTCAGTTTCAACTGCAATGGGTTTGGCAGTGACACACTCCTGAAATCCCCCTGTACTTGTCCCAAAACATTTGGTGCACAAGCAAATCAAACGTAAAAATGTAATGGGCTGCTGTACTGAGTTTGGGTCAATCCTCAGATGCAGGAACAGATAGAACAATTGGTTATACCAAAAAAATATAGAACTGAGCTGTTACAGATATCACATGATAGTCCTAAAGCTGGTCACTCGGGGAGGGACCACACCCTTGCCAAACTGCAGTACAGATTTCACTGGCCTGGAATTCATGAAGATATTAGTACCTATTGCAGCTCTTGTACTGAATGTCAGAAGGTAACGCCAGTGAGTAAAAAAGACAAGATGCTTCTCATGCCCCTACCCTTGACAGATGCGCCTTTTGAGAGAATTACAATGGATGTGGTTGGTCCCTTAGGCAAAAGTAAAGAGGATAATTGATTCATTCTGGTAGTATGTGACTATGCTACTTGATACCCAGAGGTAGTTCCAAAGTGTACTGTCACAGCCTCAAATGTGGCAGCAGAGCTTGCCAAAATTTTCAGCAGGGTGTGCATACCTAAAAAGATTATTACTGATCAGGGCAGTAATTATGGTGCTGCATTACTGAAGGAGCTGCACCGACTAATAGTTATCACTACCATAAGAACCTCTCCTTATCACCCTCAGACAGACGGTCTTGTTGAGAAGTTTAATCAAACCCTAAAATGCATCTTAAAAAGGTTTGTAACAGGAAGGGAAAGATTGGGACCAATACTTACCGTACCTACGTTTTGTTTACAAATAAGTGCCACAAGCATCAACATGTTTTTCAGCATTTTAAATGCTGTATGGTAGACAACCTAGAGGGTCACTAGAAGTAATAAAAGAAACATGGAAAGATAACCCCAGTCTGAAACAATCCATTACATCTTATATATGTGTCCTGAGAAAGAAACTGGCAAAATATGTTGAACTGGGTTCTATGTGATAACGGCGAACACCTAAAGGCGATCACCGTTATCGCACAGTCAGAGTGCTGAAAACATTTTCGGCACTCTGACAACCCCAGCGCACAGGACAATAGCGCCAGGAGATTTTTTTAATGCTTTCTGTGGGGGGAGGGGCTTTGCCCTGCACCCCTCTACTTAAGAATTCTCAACCCAGGGGGGTGCATGTCGGGGGGGGTGAAAGCATTAAAAATAAAAGTTTGGGCCGGGCTAATAACATCGCACCAGCGCCTGGAGTCAAACCTGGTACCTCACCCACCCCAACCACTAGCCAACCCACGACGAAGCCTCGGCCATCCACCACAGCGCCACCCCTACAGCCCTCCACCCCCTCCCAGCCCATGCTCGCCATTCTCACTCCCCCCCCGCGCATACACATAACGACATCCTGTTGCCCAGTTCGCCCACTCCCTCATCCAGTCACCCTACCCTCCCATCACCGTGAGGGATTGCGCCAGGAAGGAGTCGCCACTACGGACGACGCCCTTCCCCGTGTGCCCACCTCACGCAATACCATTGAACTTGCCCATAGTAATCAGAAAGAGGCCCAAAACTAACAGAAGGTGTATTATGATCATAGGGTAAAAGAAAATGTTTTTGAGCCAGGTGAAAAGGTCTTGCTGCTGTTACCAACTACAGAAAATAAACTGCAAATGAAACGGCAAGGGCCTTATAAAGTGCTTAGATGTTACTGGCACAGTTAACTGTGAGACTGAGACCCCTGATTGGAAAAATCCTACCAAGATATACTATGCTAACCTCCTGAAGAAATGGATAAAAAAAAACATCAAAGGCTGCTTTGTTAGTTTTACCAGAAATGTCTACATAAGATATTGATATAACTTATGACAGACTGGAACAAATTATAATCGCTGATGCTGTAAAGGTGAATGTTTCCTTAACCTCCAAACAAACTGCAGAATTTCATAACTTGGTAAAGACATTTGACAGTACTTTTACCTCAGTGCCAGGCCAAGCAAATGGTGTTGAACACCTAATAGTGACAAGGAATGCTCGCTCTGTCAGACAAAAGACATAGATTACCAGAGCAGTTAAGAGCAGACGTGATTAAGGAGATACAAAAAATGAAACGGTTGGGTATCATAGAAGAGTCAAGATGCATTTGGTCATCACCAGTGGTGATTGTAAATAAAAAAGAAGGGGGTGTAAGAATCTGCCTTGATTTTAGGAAACTTAATCAAGTGTCTGAATTTGACAGTTATTGTATGCCCAGGACAGATGATTTGGTTGATGGATTGGGAAGTGCCTAGTTTATCAGTACCCTCGATCTCACCAAGGATTACTGGCAAGCTCCCCTAGCTAAAGAATCCAGAGACAAAACTACATTTGCCACTGCAATTGGATTCTATCAGTTAACCACCATGCTGTTTGGTTTACATGTTGCATCTGCTACATTCAGCAGTACTTGGATGTAATTTTAACTACTCACACTAGTTATTGTGCTGCTTACCTGGATGATGTTTTGTGGTGTACAGTCTAGACTGGAAAAGCCACCTGGAGCACCTACAAGCAGTTATCCAATCTATCAAAAGACAGGCCTTACCATTAATCCTATCAAGTGTGCAATAGACATGCAGGAAACCAGATATTTGGGATATATTTTGGGAAATGGAGAAGTAAAGGCAGAGAGTTCTAAGACAGAAACTGTAGTTAACAGTACTATCCCTAAAACAAAGAAACATGTCAGGTCATTTTTTGGGCTGGCTGGTTACTATCAGAGATTCGTTCCCAGCTTTGCCCAGTTAGCTACCCCCCAGACTGATCTCACAAAGAAACAGTACCTGAATAATGTGAAATGGACCCCAGAGTGTGATGAGGCTTTTCAGGCCATTAAGGCTACATTATGTTGAGCCCCTGTTTTATGAAGCCCAGGCTTTGAGAAACAGTTTTTGTTACAGACAGATGCATCAGAGGTAGGCCTAGGTGCAGTCTTGAGTCAGAATGTAGATGGGTTGGAACATCCCATACTATATATCAGTACGAAATTGCATGACAGAGAGAGAAAAGGTACTCCACCATTGAAAAAGAATGCTTTGCAGCAAAATGGCCATGGAGTCCCTTAAAGTAAATGTGTGATCTTTTTTTAAAAACATTTTGGACTTCACAGCCCACTACCCTGGGGCAACGATAGCCCCTCTGTGTAAAAATGATAAATTTTTACTCACTGTGTAAAATTTGGGAAGGGATCATAGTTTTGGCTGAACTGCGAGCCAGACGATCCCTTCCCACTTCCTAGACTGCCTGCTCTGCCCCCACGCTCCCCTGTTTTGTGACGTGGTACAAGGGAGAGCATGGGAGCGTGCCCCATACAAGTCTGTGGGGCTAATTTTCAGAACAATATTCTAAACTTTAAACTACCTTTTGATAAAAATGAAAGCCAGTGCTTAGCTAATAGGGTCCCATGTCAATGGGGTCTGTAACCCCATGAAATGATACAGGTTTCTACAGCATTTAAAATTTTATTTTTATGAGATTTCAGATACACAGAAGTACATATGAATCAACTTGGTTCCCAGTTTAGACAATTAATAAAATACTGTACATCGTATGAAAGTACATGGTGTTACATTTTTGTCCTTTGTTACCACAGAAGGGATCTTGACACTTCATATATCTGTCCTGCTATAAGGCAGGATAGCATTAGATACTACAGACATTCTGAAAATCAGCTGATTGCAGCAGTGACCATGCACGAGGGTTGTAAAGTGCAGTTTGCACACGTGACATCACATTATCATGATGTAAGAGTCCACGCAAATACTAAACTGTGGAAATTGCACACTAACACTATTACAGATACGTCTTAAGTAACCCACTATCTTCACTAACTTTAATGCACAGAAATAGATGAAACATGTTTTTTTATGATGAATGAGCTTCCAAACTTCAATGCCATTGAAAACATTCTGAAAGAGATAAAACCCTCTTTCATACCATGCTGTTGAAGGGGAAAAAAGAACATTTTAAACTTTGCAGCAAACTGAAATGGAAGTGTGCACCACCATAAGCCATGCAATAATAAAATCTGTTACAATGGAACATTTGTAACCTATAATTTTTTTTTACTGATCAGATTGAGGGGATAGCCTTGTTACCCCAAGCTGAGCTGCTAGCAGCAGGTACAGACTGTGATGGGCTAATGCTCGCTAAATGCAGGGAGGTGACCCCTGGCACGCATTTATTGCGACAAGCTTCACCACTTGGTGTCAGCCATTTTTGTCCCATTCAGAGAATTTTAATGTACAGTGGAAAACCATGGAATTTGTGCTTAATGGCTTCCACAACACAGCTAAGGTCCTCTCAGCCAATCGCCCTAGGTATCTGCCTTTTAGTAAATTTTACAACGGTGTAGCCAGTACCATACGTGTCTGACATGCCATTTGGAGGGGACCCAGATATCAGGAGTCAGTGATCTGGCTCAGGGCCCTCTGCAGGGATGCTGCCTGTTCACTGACCCTCATAGGCCCTTTTCTCAAATGCTGGCATGAAGTGGCCTGACACACCTGCATCAGTTTGTAAATCAAGAAGGACCATATGCCTTTCAGACACTGCAAGACATGTTCTCCCAGCAGGGGACCATTTCTGATATCTACAAGTCTGCACTTATATCTGCGGCCTGTGAGACATCTACCGACAACTCCTTGAAAAAATAGTGTGGACTTGGTAGCGCTACTAATACAATGCCAGATGGCGAGGCCCAGGAGCGCACTTGTCGGGACAACTCTATAGGGCGGTGGAAACACATTCCACTGTCACCGCGACCCTAGTTTTAACTAAATGGAACCAGGAATTAGGATCTGCCTGGCCTTATCACTAGTGGTTGAAATATTCCCTGCTGGCATATAAACTCACTATGCTGGACCTGCTTTTTCCAAACCCCAGCATTCCAAATGAAATTTATGGGGGAAGGCTGGGCTTCCTGCTGGAGAGATTGTGGAGAGGAGAAAGCAGACTAGCTTAATATCTTTTGGAGCTTCCCTGGAATCCAGGACTACTACAAACAGGTGGGAGATGTGACTGATAAAATATTTGACCAACTGGGATTAACCATACTGGCATTGACACTCATCAATCCTACCAAAACTGTAAATGTTAGAGGAAGGCAACAAAAATTACTGTTCATCCTGCTAGCAGTGGCAAAAATATATTGGCTCATTTATGACTTAACCTGTGAATGGTAACCAGGAAGCAATGATTACAGCCATTTACCAGCTGGAAAATTTACTTATAAATTACTGGATAAACCATATGTATTCTAGGAAATCTGGCAGTAATGGGTGATGCACAAATTAAACTTGGATTCCATCTTTGTGCCGTTAAACTTTATTGAGACATTTGAGTAACTGATGCAAACAGCATACAGTGTTAAATCAATGTATGTAACTACCCCCCTGTTCTTTTCCTATGTGTAAGGTCACTACAAAGTAACACTCATGTTTTACTCTGTAGGTAGGGTTATACTTGTCTGTCTGTCATGTCTGTCTGTTGTATTATGCAAAAAATCCTCTAATAAACTTCACATATAAAAAAAACAACACCTTAGCTAGTCCCAAGCTGCTCAAGGTCTGAAAGATCAATCAACATAGCAATTTTATTGTCTCCATGAAAGGTAGAATTGAGTTCTATGGCAAGTTCAGCTGGATATGTCAAATTACCTTGTTCAGTAGTCAGATGTGGTATTGCAGAAGAACTGATCTTTCCCATGAGATTGTTTAGTATTTTCCAATTTCCCTGTTGACCATATACGAATTGAAACTGGGAGTTTAAATAATATTCGATTACCGTCTTTCTAATCAACTGTTTACATTTATTCATTGTTTTTTTTATATATTCAGACAAATCTGAGTTTGTACATTGCCACCAAAAAGCTTTCCAGGCACAGTCTCTCTCCTGTATCATCTGTACCAAACAAAGTGTAGCTCCATTCCCGACTTCTATTTTTAGTACGTAAATGATAGACGGGCCAAAACGATTACAGACCATGTTAAATTCCTGTATAATATAATCCAACATCAAATCTACCGAGGGTATCGCATGCAGGAAGGACCAGTCAATCTGCCCAACAGCATTCCTAAATTCTCTAATGTTCAGGTTTCAAATGGATCTAGAGGTTACATGTAGAGGAAAGGACTGAGGCCTACAAATAGTCCAGTAGCAAGTAACCAGAGTGGTCACGTAAGCTGTTGAATAAAGGATGGGCTTGATTGATGTGATAAGGTGTAGAGGTGACTATCTAGTATACTAAGGACTCTGCATCAGCATTGACATTTAGTCTGGTAGCTGAGAAAACTACTTGCTTAAGGTTCATTCTTCCGCATTCATGGAGGGTAATATTATCGTACCAATTTGTGTGATCCAAACTCTCCAGAAAATTATCGGCTGATAAATTTGCTTGACTGGATTGGAAAAATTCTCACTAGAATAATCCTGACAAGATTAAACAACTGGCTTGAACAACAAAACATATTAAATGTATATCAAGCTGGTTTAGAAAAAAACACTCTACAACAGATCAATGTTTTGTTTTACATCATACAGTATAGTTGAAAAATACTGTATCAAAAAACACCTCCCAGTGTATCTGGCCTTTCTTGATTTTCAAGGTGCTTTTGATGGAATCAATAGATCACTGTTTTGGGATAAATTATATGATCTTAAAATGAATCACACAATTCTTTGACTGATTATTAGCCTCTACTCGGAAAATTGGACAGTCGTAAGATATAATCTCACAGGCAGTGTAACACATCCCTTCAGCATAAGTCAGGGAGTAAAACAAGGCTGCATTCTAGCTCCATTGTTATTCGATTTGTTCATTAGCGATCTCCCAACCATTTTTTTTGTCAGAACCCTCTCATCTCCCCTCAGTTGGAAGAACTATGGCCCCCACACTGATATACGCAAATGACTTGGCACTGATTTCACTTTCTCCGTCAGGTTTAGAAAAGCAGTTAAAATCATAACAACAATATTGTCTTAATAAGTTGATTATTGATGTCAAAAAGACTCAACTTTTAATAGTAGGAAAAGTGCAAACCCAAGCATGTATGGCATATAAATGATATTGCATTAGATATAATCTCAAATTATCGTTAGTACCTTTCTGGCAAGTGCAAGAAGACTAACCATATTACTTACTCTTTGAACAAGCTGTATCAAACAAAAAATGTTCTGCTGCGATTTGACGCTAAACATAGAGGGCATTCTATACTTTCAACCTTGTGAACTGCAGAACTGAAAATGAATCCAATAGCCTTATATGCAAAAGAGGCATACCGGGTCACTTTGCTGTATGAGGAACAGTGTAGTGAAAACCACGCAGCACATACAGCGCTGGGAAGCATAGCAACGGCACAAAACCCCTCAAGGCAGAAATGTAGCATGCGTGGTTTTTGTACCCTGTCGCGGATAGCTGGAGGGGAGAAGTGAAGCAGAGGTGAAGACTTCTGCTGGCGAGGTGGTCCACCTAGCAGCTGCTGTGGCTCAGAGGGGTGAGCTGCAGCAGTGCAGGGCAGCTTTGTGTCTGTGGACCGTGGCTCGAATCCCGGTCCTAGACTTTTGAAGACTGCATTGTGCGTTTTTTGGCGGGTTTTTGTTTGCCCCTGCCAGTGTTTTTCCACATCCCCTTGTTGAACCTCCCCATGAGTTAGTTATATTGATGGGGGTTCGAGGGTGCAGACCCCTGTAACAGGGTGGGTGGGTGAACCCCCACAGAAAATACTTAAGTCCATTGTGTTTTAAGTAAGACGCTCCTGTTGGCACATTGTGTTTTAGCACCGCAAATGTATCTGCTGTATAGTGCGTACATTGCTGCGTTGTTGTTGTGTGCAGCGATGATGACCCCGTGCCCAGTAGAGGTTTGGTATGACAATTGTATAGACAATTTAAAAAAAAAACTTTACTCAATTATATAGAGCCCTGTTGCAATTACCCAGATCATCACCGTCTGAAATATTTAAAGCAGAGCTCAGTAGAGTTCAAATAAGGTTTTTGTCTCTCACAGCAAAATTAGGCTTCTGGATTAAAAGTACGAACCTGGCCTCAAACAAACTAATGAGAAAATGTGTAGACGAAAAAGCTGCCTGGCTCACTAGAGGCGATTCTTTGCCTTGGCTAGAACAAGTTGTAGAAACTTCAACATTTTTAAAAGTAAATCACATATGGAAGGACTCACTGTCAAGGGTAACCATTTCCCTGAGCTATGTAAAATTAATTAAAAATAGACTAAAACAAATATCTTTCAATGCTGATGTGCAGAAAATAAGAACCCTAAACTTACACAGCTGGTATGCTCACAATGAGATAAACCACGTCCTAAAATCATATTTACTCCATCTTCCAGCAAAGAAAAATAGAGCCGTTTTTTTAAGTTCAGTCTGAAAGCATATCCTGCTAAAATATTGCACTATGTTATTTCTAAGAGTAGGTCTCTGCATAAGGACCTATATTGTGAACGCAGTCAGAAAGAGCTAGAGACCTTAACTCACATCCTTCTTTATTATTCAAAATATGAAAAGATGAAGAATGCATTTATTGATCAATATTTTCTATCCAATACACTCACAAAGGAAGAAACCCTGAGAATTTTAATGAATCCACCCATGGAATTTGTTACTCTGGATAGGGTGAAGTACTTGAAATGGATATAAACAATCATGTTGCACAAAAATAGTGATACAAGAAACATTTTAAATGACAAAAGTGCATGATACCAATTATTACTCTAGAGATCCCTCTTTTGATGTCTTATATACTAGAACACCATTACTTATGATAAAATGTATTTCTATACCTGAAATATACCTGAACTACCCAGTTGGCTCACTACCTAAGCCTGTGTATCCTTGATTCTTCTCTCCCAGCTACTGACACTTCTCTGCTAGCACATCCCTGCCCTTCTGTTACAATTTACACTGCCATAGGATGCCCACACACCCCTGCCACCCACATTTATCTACCCTGCCCTAGGATGCCCACACACCCCGCCACCCAAATTTTTGTCATCCACCCTGCCCCAGAATGCACACCCAGCCCACTCCAGTCAAATGACACAGAACCCTGCCCCTCCCATCTGACACTTACCCTGCTGCAATATACTCACCCCTGCACCCTCCCCACCTGCTGAAACCTACCTACCCTGCCACCGTATATATAGCCTGCCCATTCCTGTTAAATGACACAGACAGTTTCTCTGGATAACCTGGGCTCTGCAGTACTGAGACCAGGTGCAAAATTGAAAACATTTGCCAAATAAATTCTATGACTGTGAACTAAAACCATACCAAAGCAGTGTACACTCCAAACAGGAAGTAGATGGAAACAAAGGTTAACTTGCAAACATATGCCAATTTTTATTGCTTCAGTAGTCAAATTCCCATCCATCAAAACGAAGTGCACATTTCAGCCTCACTAGGCTACACCTGTGCTTCACTCACATCGAGCTTCCTTAGGGGACGTGACACAAATCTCTTCCTCTCTCATCTACTGACACCCAGCCTACCACAGTATATGCACCCCTACACCCTCTCCATCTGCTGACACCTACCCCGCTACAGTATACACAGCCCTATGCCCCTCTTCTGATGACACCTACCCTGCCACAGTATACACACCACTGCTACCGCTCATCTGCTGACATCTACCCTTCCCAGTGATTACACCACTGCCCCTTTCATCTGCTTGACATCCAGCCTGCTCCAGTTTACACACTCCTGTCCCAAAATACACACCTTACCCACCTCCCATCTGCTGACATCCACCCTGCCCCAGTATAGACACCACTGCTCCAGTACATATACCTTATCCCTCCCATCTGCTGACACCCAACTTGCCCTTTTATATACACCCTGCCCCAGTAATTACACCCACAGCCCCTTCGATCTCCTGACACACACCATGCCTCAGTATATACACCCTTTTCCCTTCCATAAGCTGACACCCAACTAGCCCCTTTATACACACCCTGCCCCAGTATACATACATCTGAGCTAGTACACAGCCTTGTAAGTAATGCACCATTAAAGACAGTACTTAAACAAATATGCCTAGAAGAAGGTGACTCTTCAGTAGTAATGCTTGGATAGTGCTTTTGACTGTCCTAATGAGATTTGACAGATGGTCCATCTGTTGGACACTGGTCCCAATATCCTATCTGACCCTATTCAGACTTTGGACCCAAGGCTGGATAGTAGGATCTGAGGTCGGATAGTAGGATCTGAAGTCACATCCGATAGTTGGTATCCAGTTGGATCCAAGGTGATAGCGGTCAGTTGTCAGATACCAACAATATCTGATGCTATTTGGTATCTGAGAAAATCGGTGGTATCCAACAGTATCCAATTCCATTGGCTACTGTCAGAGCAGCACTACTCTTCATTAACACTACAGTAAAGAGACATGTGATACAGTCATCACAATCAGTTCTTCTGTATAAAGACAAACAACTTTCAACTTAGCCACAGGACTCCTACCATCAACCAAGCAAAGAGGCAACCGTCTTCCGAATTGTACCACTGTGATGATATGATCAGGAAAGGGGCACCAGGCTATGTCAAGTTATAGGCAGTCTTGGCAAAAAAACAAAGTCCATATTCATGGGTAAATTGCTTCTCCCAGTGTCCACAGTTTTCAGCAATGGCCCCATGTTGGAATTTTTGCTAATTTAATGTCTTATGGTCACACGTATTCCATTCCCTGCTTCTGTTCCTCTGTGAATCTGGAAAGAAAGGAGGACCAAAATTAACACAGATCTCATGAAATGAAGCAGCTTTTTGCCCATCCAACAAATGAGAGATCAGAGGCAACACGGCAAATCGCAGACACCTTTGTAAAGTAAAGTCCACACACCAGCTATGGGGACACCAAGTCCTACTCTTGATCAGTTTCTCAATCTGCTGTATTTGTTCCTCCCTTTTAAGCCTATGTACAAACTTTGTGACTGGTAGTCACTGCTGGTTTTATACTGCCGCAGCCACCCACTCTCACTTAATCTCAGCAAACAGTGCTATTACAAGCATGCACACTTTGTAGTTTATGTTAGAGTGCGGAGCAGCAATTATGACCAAAAAAAAAAAAACATGTTTAATGTGGGTCATGGGTGAAGTTGATGTTTTTTTGCCAATGGGAAAGGGGATTAGGGCATTAAAAAAAGAAACAGTGGCCATTGAAAACCCCGAGCAAAGCATACACCGTACACCACCAGAAGACTCTGGGTCTACAGATGTCAGTGTGGCTCAGCTGGTAGAACATTTGCCTTTAGGCCAGAAGGTCATGGGTTCTAGTCCCACACCAGGACATGGGCTCCCACCCTGAAAGCTGATACTCCAGTACAGTACTAGGAGGATGCTGTACTCTTAGGATGTGCTGGCCTTCAGATGAGGTATCAAACCAAAGTCTCTTCTACCCATCTCTGGTGCGGTCATCATTGGTGTCCAGATGGCATTAAAAAAACTCAACGCACTTTTCATTAGGATAGGGTTTTTTCCACCAGTGTCATGGCCAACATTTCCCTTCCCATAAATTCAGTTCAAGCATGTGTAAATGGCTGTGTGGAGGCGTTGATGAGCAGAATGGTTGTCACTAAACTACCAGTCTTTCTCATTAGGGTCTATGCACTTAAGTGTGTATTGTCTTTGTTCCATGAAGCCACGGCACGTAGGCAACCATAAGTCTGAATGCTGTGCACCAAGAGTCCCCCAGACACCAGTGTACATTCATGGAAGGGACATGCATCCCTTCTGCACTGGATCCCCAGGCCGGTCACACAGCTATACATGCAGCTGGTCCAGGGCTGTGTCTGGGGGCATGCCCGCACTCCATGTCATTTATGAAAGCACAGAGTGCTGGGCAAGTGGGGCACAGGATACGCAGGCAGGGACTCTGCCGTATGTTTTGCATGACCCCCTTGAGAAACCCCAAAGGTTGCAGGAAACAACCCCCCACAGTGATGCCCTAGCCCTCTGGATAGACAAAGAGAGTTGGGGCAACCTTCTGAGCATTTGCCCATCCCTTGTAAAGCCAACCCTCCCATGCCTTACCAGAATCCCCTGCTTGCACGGAGCAGGGGATCCACTTTGGGACCCAGGATGGGCATCTGATTGGATGCCCGCCTGTGTCCCTCGATCTGCACCCTATGGCTCTGCACCTGGGGCATGGAGTTGCAGACAGGCACCCTCCAGAGGCTTGTGGTAGTGCATAATGTACACCTTGCACCTGTCTGCTGGTGCAGAGCTACACAGGCTTGGTACATGCAATCTGCGCTAACCCAGCCCCACAATAGTACATAGCCCCCATTGCTTGTAAAGAACTTTAGGAAACAATTTGTATGAAAAGTGCTATATAAATGCAAATTCTTCTTATAACTGGGTCCTCAAGATGCTGTGAGATCCAAGGTGGGGGGGGGGGGTCTGATTGCCAGTGGAACACACTTTTGATCCTTAGGTTCTGGTCCTAGATTGTACAACTTCCTAACAGTGTCTGTGGATGACTCTGCATTTCAGGCCACAACATAATCCAATTAGGTGGCACAGAGAGTTAAGTACAGAGAAGATTATGGTCTTTTTTTAAGCCGGCATTGGCAATACGATACTTGCTGCTGAGGGAATCGAAATCAAAAGCCCTAGTAGCAAAACCACTACTGCACCGTATCTCACTGCTGTAGCAAGGTACTATATGCCACGATCACACAATCTGTAGACAGAGCTGTCACACAAGCATTGTGCAGGAACAAGAAACCTCTGTGCTGGAGCCATTCCCACTGCTACTGCCAGCAGTCTTTAAGTCATTTTACCAAGTGGCGCTGAGTTTGGACTTGTACTGTAGAAGGAGCTTTGTATATGCTGTGCTGACAGAATGGAAAAAATGTCTGCACTAAAAAAAGTATAGGGCAGAGAAGCAGTTGACTCATCCCAGCAACTTTACAGTACTCGAGTAAGAGTTTTCAACCTTGGCATTTTATTATAGGACTTGTTCTTAATGAAGCGTTCATGTTCCTGAAATGCATCAAGATTTATTTATTTTATTTATTGAATTTTGTTAACCAAGTAGGCCCACTGGAACTCAAAGTCCCCTTTTCAGGGGTGACCCGGAGTTAATTACACAGGGTGCAAAATAACAGATTTTACAGATGTCAGACAATTCATGAGATAAGAAACTAGTTGTGCTAATTCAGGACATACCATTACAGGAAACAATGTGCACAAGAGTAATACACACTATTACATGAAACAATGTATTAAGGGCACAGAAGATTAGTTCACAGATGGATCATAATACACGTTTAGGTAGTAACACAGTAATTGACAAGCATATTCCATAAGGAGTGCAAAAAGAGTACAGTGGGAAGGCCACATGTCACTACAAGTAAGACCCAATGCAATGAAGAGGGGCAGCAGCTGCGTGTCAGCAATTAAAGAAGCACAGACTGCATTTTAAGCAGGTATGCCTTGAGGCCTTTTTTAAAGCCACCATGAGAGGTTCAGTTTTAAAGGGTGGCTGGCAGAGTGTTCCATATAGAGGGTGCAGAGCTGGGAAAGGATCTCTCTCCTGCCTTGATCTGACTCTTGGTACTTCTAGTAGAGTGGATTTTATGTGATAACAGTGAAACTAAAATTGCAACAACAAAAACAGCGAGTGCACATTGCTGTAACATTAAAATGGCGATGAGCATTATAGCGTGGTGCCCAAACAGCGACAGCTGGCCACTTTCCACAAGGAGAACAGGACAGTGTGGATACTTTTTATGTGGGGGGGGCTATGCTCCCCACACACCCCATACTAATATAATCATCACGGCGGGGGTGACACTGGGGATGGGGACAACTTGGGAGGGGGGCTGTCAGCAGGGGGAGAACATTGGGGGCAATCTGCAGGTGGGGGGAAAACAAAGTCGGGAGGGTGGGGGAAGGGGAGTTGACCCCGCGAAAAAAAAGAAGCACCAAAAAATAAAAACCCACAGTATTCCCCGCAGCCAGCCCCAAAAACCGCAGAGCCAGTGACTCTAGCCACTGAGCCACATGGCCAACTTAGACCTGGCCTGACAAACAAAGCACTTTACACTATGCAAAATCAGTACTCCTTACAAAATGAAAGTGCTGAACTTGACATGCGCTATAATGCACACACCGCCGACTTTACTTTCACTATTTTTACATCGCCCAAATGGAGTTGCTAAAATTGACTTGCTATATTCATGGGATATAGTAGAGTTCATCCAGTGAACCTGAGCATTCTCCATTCAAGCTTGAGGGACAGGAAACTGAGAGTGCCTTTTTTGAAAATTACACCTTTCATCTTTTTTTTTTTTTACCAAACTGATTGTATTGAGCCCTGTGTAAATGAAATATCGGATTTTTCTGCACCTCTGATTGCAACTCCAGCCAGTCTTCTATCATGTAATTCTAGCTTTTTTTTTTTGTGAGGTTTTTGTAAATCTGGGTTTGGAGATTTGTGTCTGCAGTGTACTTAGCAAATGCAAATTATTAGTTGGGGGGGAAGCAAAGCTTAAAAAAATGTGACTATTTGGATCTGTGGTGGGATTTAGGTGTGACCCCCATAGAGCAATAACTGGGTTCATACCACTGCCTGGTGAATATACAGGGTACACCAGATAGAGGGGTTTGGGTTCGTTATTTCTCCTGCAGTAGGTGGGGTTCATCCGAGAACAAATAAGTAACGTGGTGCCTCACACTCAGAGAAGATAAGTGAGTCAGATGTTGTGTGCGGTACCACCCTCTGAGATGCAGTACATACCCACCTCTCTACACTGGATTGGACCACACCCTGGGGACCACAACAGTTATTACTTTCACCAATAAACAGTTCAGTTATAACATACAAACTGAGGGCACACAGAGGAATGGAATTCAGACAATTAACAGTGATTTTATTTTGGAACACCAGCCTATCAGCTGGAAGAAGAGAAGAAATTAAACAGTTGCATGTCACCATAAACCCTTCCCCCACATATCAGTCCACCATAAGCCCCTTTGCAAATGGGGGTCACTATATTCTCTTAACCCTTAGGCTGCCGGAAGATTTAGAACGCATAGGTTTTTAGGACAAGATATCTTGGCGGCAGCCTAAGGGTTAAAACCCCACACAGTTGGAAGATGCACCTGCCCAAGCAAGAAGCTCCCTGAGAGGAGCAAAGTTACACCGGGTGCAATAAATTCTTTAACTGGTACCAATAACAAACTTACAGATTGAGGTATGACACAATTAAATGCAACTCAGGAGTTACACTAAAAGTCCTGGTGCAGACCTGGTAGCTACTGTACGTTGGCAGGGTTTTGTCAGTGGTGCACTTGAGAGAAATTAGCAAGCTTGAAAGTTAACCCCTCAACAGTCCATATTGTGCTAGCACAAAGCAGAGAACTTGTCTTTAACTTCCAACCTGAACAAGCTTGAAACCCAAAACTGTAATCCACAGGTGAAGAAATACAAAGGCCCAGCCAGCGGTGCCAGCACTCATGTGACCCATGGACGCAGCAGCTCAGATGAGGCAGGGAACAACACAATTCAGCTGGTCGAACCACAGTAAGGAGCTTCGTATTTTTGAATATGCCACAGCAACATAGCCCTTCTGGATCACACTTCTCTGGATACAGCCATTTTTGGCTGATACCTCTCTGGATACAGCCCTTCTGGCTCAACTCTCAGGATGCAGGAGCACTACACAACAGCTTCCCAGTTTCCAAGGAGCCCAGTCCCCAGCAGTGACACCACAGTCCTACTCCTCCATGGATTGAGAATACACCAGTACTCGGGCACGTGGCCCATGACTCCCTGTTCCCCGATCCACTTCACAGGGTAAGGGCTAGGAGGCCCCTTACCTGGCTCAGAAGCAGGCTACAGGCAGAAATGCAGGTCTGTATCTCCACTCGGTACAGCTCAACAGCTCTCAAATGAAGAAATGGCCCACAGTTCTTCTGAATATTGTGGCAATGAAGTCTGTAGTTTCAATAAGGGAGTAGGAGACGATGCCACTGTAAGGCATGAGAGGCAAGTGCAGAAAAAAAATCATATGCTAAACATAAGAATAAAAAGTTGAGAATGAATGAGAACAATTCATCTCAACAACAAAATGGCAGTGTAGGGTTTCCTCCAGGTCCCTTGACTGTACAAGAAATAATGCCAGGCACTGCGGTACAAAGCACAAAAGGTACATTTTTAGTGTGAAATTTGTTTTATATTGACCCTGCAGACAACTCTCGAGCTGTATGCAGTCTTTGCAAAAAGAGCATCAGTCGTCGTGGCAAATCAAGAAATTTTGCAACGTCAGTAATGATATGACATGCAAAGGCCAAACACCCAATTGAGTGGGGTAGGACAAGGAGTGTAGTTGGTATGGGCGGTAGTGGAGGTGGTGGTGGCAGTGACCATAGTGACAATGAACTGGAAGCAGGAACTGACTCTGAATCACTTGATGTGCCCTTGTAGTCTTTCTGGAAAAACATAGATTGTTTTCTTCAACACCATTAAGTACTGAAAAATCCCAAATTAGTATTCCATGTGAAAAAGGCATGAAAAATACATTCCCCCTAAATTAAAAATATGTTGTCATTCTCATCAACTAAGATTGAAAGAAAGTGTTGTGAGGACATCAAAATTTACCCACAAGCATCCAACATGCCAGCTGTTAAACAAAGCCGTTGCAGAACTGTTGGCCAGTTGTCAACTCCCTTTTGCTTTTGTTGCCCAGAAAGGTTTCCTCAAGTTCATGAACCAGACTGAGCCATGGTACACCATTCCCTGTTGAACATATTTCTTGAAAAAGGCTGCTCCACAATTGTATGACTTGCTGTGGATTGTATGTGATACCGGTGAATACAAAAGAGCTCGGAGTGCAACAGCGAAGACAAAAACAGCTATGAGCACTACAGTGTGCTCTGCAAACAGCAACGGATCACAACTTTCTCTGTGAGGGGGGGAGATGATGTGTACCAACTTTTCATTTGCTAGGCTGTGCCCCCCCCAAATTAATACAAACAATTCCGGGGGAGGGACGCATTTCAGGGAGGGGGAAAACTCGAAGGGGGATGCAACTCAGGGAGGGTGACACAAGTCAGGAGGGGGAGAACATTGGGGGGCAACCTGCAAGTGGGTGAGGAACAAGGTGGGGAGGGTGGGCACAATGGGAGTTAAATAAAAAAACTAACACCAAAAAAACAATTCTCCCCACTGCCAGTCCCGAACCCAGGTCCGCCAGCAACACAGGTGGTATCTCTATCTACAGCACCAGATAGCCAGCTTGGAAGCAGCCCACCGAACAAACACCTACATACCTTAGGCAAGCACCACTCCAACTCACTCCCAACCAAAACAAAATCACTGTAGTTGGAGTGTGCTGTTAAAATCACATTGTTGTTTTCATGTATGCTGTTGTTACCTCACCCAAACTGACTCACTATAATTGAGTCACTGTATTCACGTGATGCTCTTGGTGTGTACTGCAGTAATTAAGCAGTTGAACTCTCTGAGATGAAGCAGGTTCACATAACCACAGATATATGGACCAGCAACAAAACAATTGACTACATGACTGTTACAGCTCATTGGGCATTTTTCAATCAGAAAGTAATAATCCCCTCTCAACTGTAAGCAGGCTGTAGTATTTGTCACCATTTTTGAGGAAAACCACACCGCTGTGAATATTTTGCAGGAGTTGGAACAACAATTCCAGAAATGGCTTACTCCATATTCTTTATCTCCAGGGTTCATAGTGTCAGATAATGGTGCCAACATAGTCAAAGCTGTTAGAGATGGCAACTACCAACACATACCTTGTTTTGTACACTGTTTAAATCTTTTCATCCATAGTTTCTTAAATGGAAACAGAAATGCTGAAAACCTGTTGGGTCTAACTAGGAAAATATGTGGGCATTTCAGCCACTCTGTGAAAGCACAAAAAATTCTGAAGGGGCTGCAGAGGTCAAACAACTTACCACTGCATACATTAAAGCAGGAAGTTACGACCCACTGGAATTCAATATTTTACATGTTGGAAAGGCTTCTTGAACAGACAAAAGCTGTACATGACTACACCATGCAGAATCAAATAGGTAAAGTAGACATTATACTCAGTTCCAGCAGCTGGGCTCTTCGTGAATCTTTGGTCCCCTTATTGAAGCCATTTGAGGCTGCCATACGTGATGTCAGGGCAGACAGTGCAACTGAGTCAAATTCTTCCTCAAATAAGATTTGTTCAGATTTTCCTTGATGACATATAGAAAGACTTTTTATCAAAAGAAGACACTACTGCTGTTATGCTGGCAGAGAACCTGAATCTCAGACTGTTGACTGATCATAGAATACAGTAAATGCCATGCTTAAGCTTGACACCTGTGTGTTGGGTAAGTTGCTAGAGCCCCACTTTAAGTGGAACATTAAAGCCATCCTTCCTGTAGGGGAAGACACTGAGTATTGGAGAGATTTTCTGCTAACCAAATGTGACAATGCCCCACCAACACCATTAACTGATGTACAGCAGTCAAACTCTATTGAACCATCAGAGTGCTCCTCTGGCATAGACAATAGCACTTGTATCAGTTCTTCACAATGACCAGTGTCATCAGTGAGGGAAAGGACATCTACAGCTACTTCTCGGGCATCCATTGTTCAGGGTCAGAAAGGCAAATCAATTCTGAGTCGCTTGCAACAACATGGACTAGTATACTGTAAAGAAAGTACAGCAGGTTCATCTGCCAGTCTGGTAACCATCTCACGCAGCACAATGATCCTGGAGTATTCAGACCATACCGTGATCGGTCTCAAGGAAGATCCCTTAGTCTGTTGGAAACAAAAGAGAGCAATATGGCTAGATCTAGCAAATCTTGCAATAATGTACCTCAGTTGTCCACCTTCAAGCGTATATGCAGAACGCATATTTAGTGCAGCTGGAAGAATAGTCACTGATCAAAGAACACTGCTAAGTCCTGTAAATGTGGAATGGCTTACATTTCTCAGAATGAATGCTGACAATTTCCCAATTGTCCCAAACACTGAATTATGCAATTCTGACCCTGAACATGAACAAACAGTGATACTGAATATGATGACTAGATTGTGTACTAAATGAATAGAACCATCACCACTGCCACCATGCCAGCCACATGTGCCACACTACTCTTAGTTTTATTTTGTCAATCATCGGTTTTATATTATTTAACTTAAATGCCCAACATGGGTATAAATTTTGGAAACAGCAGCAACCTTGCTTAGAGCAGCTGCACCTCTTGTACCTACCTCAGCAGTGCCTCCCATGGGTATCATTTTTGGAAATAGCAGCAGGCTCACTCACAACAGCTGTGCCTCTTGTACCTACCTCAGCAATGCCTGCCGTGGGTATAATTTTTGGAAATAGCAGCAGGCTGACTAAGAGCTGCTGCTCCTCTCGTACCTGCCTCAACAATGCCCATCATGGGTATAATTTTTAGACATAATAGCAGGCTCATTAAGGGCAGCTGCTCCTCTTGTACCTACCTCCGCAATGCCCACCATGGGTATAATTTTTGGAATCAGCAGCAGGCTCACTCACAACAGCTGTGCCTCTCATATTTACCTCAGCAATGCCTGCTGTGGGTATAATTTTTGGAAATAGCAGCAGGCTCACTAAGAGCTGCTGCACCTCTCGTACCTGCCTCAGCAATGCCCATCATGGGTATAATTTTTGGATACAACAGCAGGCTCGCTAAGAGCAGCTGTGCCTCTTGTACCTGCATCAGCAATGCCCTCCATGAGTATAATGGCTAGGGGCACCTAACAAACGGTGTAATAGTAAAAAAAAAAAAAAAGTTGGGTCGTAACTACCCAACCCAACTACTCGGTTTTCATCTGGATATTTTTAGGGTACTTAGAGGAACCCATGGGTAGTCTCGAGGGTCAGGTATTTTAGTACCTGCCCATGCCTAATAAATACAATACAAAAATTAAAACAGGCACAGCACAATACAACAAGGACTAAGAGCTAAAAGAATATAAACAAAATGTATAAAATATGTACAAATATACAGATACCGGTTGTAACAGCAAGAGAACAAAATTCAAGCAGCAGCACTGTTCCAAGGCACATGGAGTGGGAGAAGGTCTGGTACCCGAGTCCCAGAGGCATCCTTAAGGGGGGAGGAGGAGCAGGGAGTTGGGGGAGGCTGGATGCAGCAGCAGGAGTTGGAGGTGAGCTCATGAAGCTGGACTTTAAGGGAATAAGGTGAAGAGAACAGTTGGGGGTGTTATTCCACAGAGGGGGCGATGGTTGGAAATGTCATCATGCCTGGCTAAAGACTTGCAGCGGGAGGTAGGAAAGGTACAGGTGTTAGAAGATTAGAGGAAGCAGGCTGAAGGAAGAGGCAAACAAGGGACAGACAAGAGGTTAGAAGGGATGCAGTCAAGCTAGAATTTACAAGTGAAGGAGGAGGAGGAGGAACGGGGAAGGGTATATGGGGATCAGTGGGATGTATGACATGGGTAGTTGAAGGCAAACAGGCACAAAAAGTGGAAAAGGGGAGCTAGTCTGGTCAAACATTGGGAGAATAATTCTGAGGACAATCTCACGGGGGGGGGGGCAAGACTTGTTGCAATGCAGTATGCCATGCCTGGGGAGGAGTTTCTAATTAAGCAATAAGGCATACCAGCGCTTCTATTGTGCTGGGATAACATCACACTTTGGATGTGTTATCAGGCACAAGGGCAGAGGCTGAAAGACAACCAAGAAGTGACATTTTCCCAGTGACACATGCCCTGAGGTGCCTTATTGTGATTATAGGAAGTGCCACATTGCAATTATAAAATGAATCCCTATGTGTTTATGGTCGAAAGTGGGCTTTTATGTGGGCACAGGTTTCACCTGTGAGATTCATCTGGGATAACATCACAGCTGAAACTGTCTCTCCACCAATCAACTTTAATAATTTTTTCTTTCCATTTTATAGTGGATAGCAGTGAGGTGTCAAGAGGAGTCGAGGTGATGACATAGATATTCTCAGGCTGCCACCGCCAACAAACCAGCCCCCATATAGCTCACTTGTCATCCTGTGTTCCTCCACAGTTTGTCCTGTATGGCTCTGTCCATTGACTAGGGGTGTCCTCAGCTGGTGTGGGGGAGATGAGCAAGGCAGGGCCCAAGAGTGATGGCACATGTGTCAGTCTGATGACCCTGGCAGGGTTTTTCCCATCTTAATGCTCATGACATGCTTGTTATAGTGTGCACTGAATCCTGGCCCTCCCCCGACACTGAATGTAGCTTCCGTTAGCCTTGCCAATGGCACTGCCACATCATGCAACCACCTCGCAATGGAACAGATGCCAGGCTCACCATGAGAGGTTACTGCTACAGTGGGCAGCAGCTTTTATTCATGCCAGCTGGGACGCATTGCTGAGTGTAATACTACTCTCAGCCTGACAACCCGGCTATGAACATTAGTGTCAATACCGAACCCCGGTCACCCTTTACATGATTGATGTGCTTTCCTCTTGGCCTCAGATAACCTAACTTCTGTGTTTTTATCATTGCAAAATAAATATTTATGAATAAATATATTATTGAATAGACTGATGTTTTATTATTTTTTAAACTTAACTTTATTGTCACATTAAAGACAGTACAAAGCAATAATGTTCTAATCTGTGACATCTCTTTACAGTATCAACAGCAAGCATAATATGTTACCAGTTCATTACTGGTGATCAGACAGTCCAGTTTTGCATGTCCTGGGGTGATAATAACATACATTTAATCACTCACCCACTGGTCTTTGTGTGTTGTTTCTTTGTTTTTCCTTTCTTGCTCTAATACTATGAGTAGTGGGTCTTTGTTGTTTGTAATCAGGTATCACAGAGGTAATTGTGTATTTCCACTCACATAAGGCATACACATTCACCTCCCCTGTTTCTTGCTTTAAACCCAATTTCTCCCCCTAGTGGTTCCATGTTTTAATTTCATGCATTACTATTTACTTTTACCTCTAGTTTTCTCCGTTTATTTGTCTCTTAATTAATAAATCAGATGGTGGTATGTTGCAGAATAGAGTTACGCTGAGGCATGCATTTACTCTGTCTTGCCATGCATGAAACAAAATCCCAGGCAGAGTCTGGTGGGTACTTACCTCACTTCACCCCTTCAGCCCGTTATACTTGTATCAGTGAATTGTGGACATGTTAGTATTATAGCATATGATGCTCCCAAAATCATTGTCCTAATCATTTGGTCATTACCTTAAATTTTGCTGTTTCTTTTTTCTGCTGTCTTTTTTTTTTATTGTGTTTCATACTGTTTTTCTGCTTTCAGTGCCTATTAGTTTTCTTTAAACAAAACTTCCCCTACAACTGCCCCCCGTAACTCTCCTTTAAAGCAGCTGTGCAATGAAACTGGGAAAAAAAACTGACCGTACCTTGTTTCCGTTACAAAAGATTCCGGACATTTTCCAGTTTTATTTGGTGGTAAAATGTTGTAGTTCCTCAAGCATCTGAGTATGTTACAAATGTTTTAATTACATTTTTTTTTCTCAAGGAAAAAAGATGGCCACCACATTTACTTAGAAATTGTACTGTAGACATGGCATGGGTTAGGATAGGGAAAAAAAACCCATCTTGGTGGGTAGCATAGGAGATACCTACAGACGTGAATTTGACAAATATACTAATATTTGTATTTACTGTAGCTGAAACTAGCTTTTTGGGAAAACATTTTTTGTTGCACTGCTACTTTATCCCAGCTTGTCAAGCTTCAACTGTTGTCTGAAAACGATTAGGTCATAATGACCTGCTGGTCTGATGCCGGTCTTTTCTTGGGATTTTACCCCTTCTCCTTTCTCATTTGGTTACCCCAGTCCCCCTGTTTTTTTCACAAGATTTGCTCCAGTACTGGTGTGCCCTCTCTAGCCTCTATAACCTTAAAATGTGACAGCCATCTGGCAATATTGATATTGTTATGCACTGTTATTCTCAACTTCTGCTACTTCCAGGATGCAGCTGGAAATGAGCTGTTACTGGGGCACGGCAAATACGGCACAGGAAAGTTCTCCACAGGAAAGTTCAACCCAGGAAAATTAAATGGCTGGAAATTTGGTCACAGATTTCACCAGAGTGGTGATCCATGGCGGTGTGGTGTTGAAACAGTAAATCTACACTTAAATCTGACATTTCACCAGAGTGGTGATCCATGGCGGTGTGGTGTTGAAACAGTAAATCTACACTTAAATCTGACATTTCACTGGAGTGATGATCATGGTGGTGTGGACCAAGTTTCCAGCTGCTTAATTTTCCTGTGCTGAACTTTCCTGTGCCAAATACATTCGTAACTTCCTTGTACTAAACTTTCCTGTGGCATATTTACCTGCACCCGCTGTTACCAGCTCAGTTTGCCTTTCTGGTAAAACTGTTGAAATAAATAATTGAATTAAAGTAGCAGTGCAATTAAATTGGGTAAAATATTTTACCTTACCTTTTTTCGCTATAAGAGATTCCAGAGATTTTCCAGTTTTATGTGGTGGTATAATTGTCTAATTCAACCCAACATTTAAGTATTATATAAATGTTTGCATTGAGTTTTTTCTCAAGAAAAAAAGCAAACATGGCCACCATGTTTGCCTGAGAAATAGCACTGTAGACCTAAAACCAGGCAAGGGTTAGGATCAAGAAAATAAAAAACTGAAGGTGCACAGCATAGGAGGTACCTAGTAAAGTAGACTTGACAGGTATGCAAATATTTTTATTAACGGTAGCTCTGTAGCTGAAACTAGCTTTTTGGAAAAACTTTTTTCATTGCATTGCTTCCTATGTGTATGTGTGTGTGTGTATATATATATATATATATTCTATATTAGTTGCAAAAAACTACATTAATGCAGAGATTAGGGTTGTAAAAACACGAAGTGTACAAAGACGGGAAATGAAAAAACATTAGGAATTTGGGTCTCCGGAGTATTGGTGAATCAGTGGTGGGGTCTTACTTGGGATTGTCAACCCTAATGCCCACCCCAACCCTGGATCAAATGAATTTAAATGTGATGTCGGGCCCTGCGTGACGAAACCTCTGAAAGATTGTGTTGGCCATACTGTATTGCTATCAGGCACTAGAATGGAGCTGTGTCTTGTGCTTTGGACAGGAGGTTACAGGGACTGGGGGTGTGGACATTCAGGATGACAACCCCAAGTAAGACTCCACAACTGATTCACCAATACCCCAGAGACCCAAATCCCTAATGTTTTTTAATTTCCCATCTTTGTACACTTTGCGTTTTTACAACCCTAATCTCTGTGTTAACATAGTTTTTTTGCAACTAATTTCCCTTCTTTTTGTGATAGCAGAACTGTATCCCCATTGGCGGGACCTGTGCAAAATGAGCTAAATACTATTTTGGAGACAGTCATGATGCAGTGCATGGGCCCAGCAGACCCTGGCACACATCTTGATACCTTGTGGATAAGTTTCCCTGACCCACCACAGGGTGTGGCATCTGCGCCAAAACACTGCTCCATCCCTATCCAGGCCATGACTGGTGCTGCATGCTGCAGCACCTTCCCCAGCAGCCTTGTTCCAGTAAACTGGCTCACTGAATTCACACCTGAACTCAGCTCACTGGCATGGTAAGGCAGCGTGTTCACCAGAGGTGCAACAGACATCTCTACAATCAATGTTATTTAATAAACTCTTTGTTTTTCAAAATTTTGACCCAAAACTTTCAATATATTCTTCTTATGACCCCACCTCATAAACCCCAGAGGTGAAAATGTTCAAATCCATGCTGAGACGCCATTCCACACCACAAGTGTGAAAACACATTTCGACAGGATGTGAAAAATGACAACTGTACTGTTCATGAGGTGGTGTTAAAAAAAAATGGTTATGTCGAAAATATGGAGTCAAAATATTGTAAATTACCAAAGTTATGCGCCTGCGTAGAAACTCCAAATACACACTCATAATGCACCTATTTTTAGAAACTATTTTGCCACATTTTCAGCATGGTCTTTTTGAAACCCCACCTCATGAACACTGGCACTGTAATTTTGTTAATCAGTCCCTAAAAGTGATTCCGTACATTGATCGCACCGCTCCGTGCCACAGGTGTGAAACATGTTTTGAGCAGGATGTGAGAAATGATAGCTGTACTGTTCATCAGGTGGTGTAAAAATGGGCATGTTGAAAATCTGGAGTCAAAATATTGTAAATTACCAAAGTTATGTGCCTGTGTAGAAATCATGTGCAATGCACGCTTATAAATGGTCATTTTTGAATTTTTACACCAGATTTTCAACATGGGTCTTTTGGGATCCCACCTCTTGAACACTGGCACTGTCATTTTGTTAATCAGTCCCAAAAGGTGATTTGTGCAGAGACTGTGAAATCACCTTCTGAGGCCTGAGTAATGAAATGACAGTTATAGTGTTCATGAGGCTGGGTCCCAAAAAGTCCATGTTGAAATTTTGGTGAAAAATGACAAAAAATAAAGATATCGACATAAGTTGAAAACCCCATTGAAATACATTATACGGCACTTACCTTTATCCCTCAGTTCACGGTTCGACTTTGAAGAGTGCAGACGTGTCCCGCTCCACAGAAGATGACAGCAGATGACCTCCAGTGTTAAGTATGGGGCAAAGGGGTGTGTGGGGTGGAAGGTGCTCAGTGGGAGGGTTGGGATGGGGAGGGGTACAGCGGGGATGGCAAGGGACCGTTTCCTTTTTTCAGGGCAAACAAAAAGATGTTACGGGACTGTTTTCTTTTTTAACAGGTTCTTACATTAAACATTTCGGGACACTGGGAGTAGGCTCCCCAGTGTCCCACAGTATCGGGAGTGGGATACACATTTGGGGACACTAGGAGTGGGCTCCCCAGTGTCACATACTGATGGGGAGAAATGTACAGTACTTAAATCTGACACGGAGATTGGGGCCCCCATGTCAGTAAGGTATTTCTAAACAAGGGGCTGTGGGGGGGGACATCCAACACCAGGGGTGGACATCCTGGTGTCGGATTATATGACATTTTTTTTATAAACTATTTTGAGACACTGGGGGTGGGCTCCCCAGGTGTCCTACACTGTGGGGGTTAGCTATAATAAATGCCGACATGGGGATTGGGGCCCCTGATGTTGGCAACCATTTATTGAGCAACTGGCTGGGGGGGAGTCTGGCACCTTAACTTAGTGCTGTATAACGTGTTTGGCATAGGAGCTGGTTACATTATATGACACAGTTGTCATTTAGTAAAGGACAGCTGTGTTGTATGGTTTCCACTATATGACACAGCTGTCATTTAGTAAAGGACAGCTGTGTTGTATAGTTTGCACTATATGACACAGCTGTCATTTAGTAAAGGACAGCTGTGTTGTAGAGTTTGCACTATATGACACAGCTGTCATTTAGTAAAGGACAGCTGTGTTGTATAGTTTGCACTATATGACACAGCTGTCATTTAGTAAAGGACAGCTGTGTTGTATAGTGAAACCAGCTCCTGTGCCAAATACATTATATAGCACTAAGTTTTATTCCTCAGTTTGCATTTCTGCTTTAAAGAGTGCAGAGTGTCCCGGTCCACAGAAGATGACACCAGACCACCTCGGAGGTAAGTATAGGGTATGGGGGGCTTCAGGGTAGTGGGTGCTCAGTGGGAGGATCGGGATGTGGAGGGGGTGAGCGGCGACGATAAGGGACGGTTTTCTTTCTTTCAGGTTTAAATAAAAAAAGATGTCAGTGGACGGTTTCCTTTTTTGCAGGTATACAATATAAAAGTAATCTATTTTGGGACACTAGTGGTGGGCTCCCCAGTGTCCCGCTCAGCTGTGTATGTGTGTGTGTGTGTGTGTGTGGCAGGGTGAATTACTTGACACAAGGGGCTGTGAGGGCATCCAACACCGGGGGTGGGCATCCCGGTGTCGGACTGTACTAATAAAAAAAAAATTAAAAGATAAATAAATAAAACAAATAAATACACCGCCAATGGGGATTGGGGCCCCCGGTGTGCAGATAAAGTTCAAGGCACTGCACAGTAAGGGTGGTGGGGCTACAATGACAGGAGCCCCAAATCTCTGACTTACGAGTCAAGCAAGCAGCAGGGGTTGCACTATATGACACAGCTGTTGTTTATTAAAGGCAGCTGTGTCGTATAGTGCAAACTGCTGGTTTCACAAAAATTCAATTATAAATAGTATGTTGATTGTTTGAACTGCGCATGCTTAGAAACTGAACATTTTTATTAAATATTTTAAAAACTACTTAACAGTGGGACCTAAAAATCCACAAAAGCACATACCCTAGACCAACCTGTATCAAACCTGAGAGTTTCAGGTTTTAAAGCCTCCTATTTATTTAATTTATTGGGTGGCAAAAAAGTCTTAACATTTTCAAAAACTGAGACTTTTGCAGTTTTTTGCATCTCTGTAACTTTGCCTCCCCTTAACCGATCTATATGCAAATTACAGGATCAAGGGATTCTGGCACAGAGGCTGAGCTTTCCAAATGTCATGTAAATTGGTTGAACGGGGGCAAAGTTTATTAAGGTACTAATATTTGGGTTTAACATAGAAGTGCTTACGCGTCCCTAATATACAGGACCAACTGTGCCTGTATAATATAAGACATATACATATATATATATATATATATATATATCATATAAGGAAACACAATTGCATGTACCCCAATAATGCAAAGTATCATGGGAAACACATGCAAATCCCCATGAGAGAATTTGGACTGGCTCTACTTTAAGCAGAATTGCATGGTGCCAGAAGGCCTCACAGTGCAATCAGCAAAGGTTAAGAACAGCAGACACATACACGTGTTTCATCCTCCTTTGGACTCATCAGTGTGCCATATCTGTGTCTTAGCCCAGGAAGAGGGAGCCAGCCACCCCTTAAGGGGATGTTATTTGTTTGGGTCATGGGGATCCCAAAATAGAGAAGGAAAAGAACTACAAAAGAACCCCAGAGCAAATGCTCTGAGGCATGGGTTATCCCGGAGGATATTGGCCATACAGCCAAGTTTTAAAGGAAACACAATTGCACATGCCCCAATAATGCAAAGCACCATGGGAAACATATGCAAATACCAATGAGAGAATTTAGACTGGCTCTACTTTAAGCAGAATTGCATGTTGCCAGAAGGCCTCATACATACATACTATATATACATATATATATATATATATATATATATAGTGCCCCAAAGCATGGGGGCACAACAGAAAATTAAACAAGTGCCCCTCATAGGGCAGTGTGGGCAGATAGAGGGTAATGTGTTGGGGCCCCTATAGTTAGTTTGCCCCTGCCAGGCAGCAGCTCTGTTGCTAAATAAATAAAAAAATGAGTGTTTTGTTTCCCTGGCTGTCTGCGGTGTCACCCAGAGAGCTGCACAGAGGAAGAGCTGAGGTCCTGAGGGCTCTTACCTCCCTAAACCCTACTAAGTCCAGCCCTGATGGACTGCACCCTAGGCTCCTTAAAAATATCTGCTCCTTCAATAGTTACCCCTTTAACCTATATTCTAAACCTCTCACTCTCCACTGCCACAGTTCCCACGGCTTGGAAACTTGCAAAAGTTCTCCCTCTTTTTAAAGGGGGGGCCCCACCATCCCTGGCAACTACCGCCCTATCTCCCTCCTTCCTGCCCTTGCTAAAGCCCAAGAATCCCCCATCCTCCGCTGCCTAAATAATTTCCTCTCCTCTTCTGATACTCTCTCCCCTTACCAGTCTGGCTTCAGAAAGTCCCATTCCACCGTCTCCTCCCTGCTCTGCTTCACCAACGCCACTCACACCGCAATGGATCTTGGCCACATCACCTCAGCCATATTCATCGACCTAGCCAAGGCCTTTGACTCTGTCTCCCACCCCCTTCTACTTTCTAAATTACGCTCCATAGGCCTGTCCCCTGCTTCAGTGTTCTGGTGCAGTTCCTATTTAACAGGCCACTCCCAATCTTTCTATAAGCAACCTCACATCTCCCTCCCCATCCTCGCCAGTGTACCCCAAGGCTCTGTTCTTGGGCTGGTTCTTTTTTCCCCTCTTCGTCAGCTACCTTCCCTCCATATGTACCCACTCCAACATCCACATGTTTGTGGATGACACTGCTTTTCCTTTCAAACAACATGAAGTCTTGGCTGTATTCTGACAATTTTTAGCTGCAGCTCTTGAACTGCCCTGGAGAATGAAGGGTTAATTTCTATGCCAGGCAGAGAACATTGGGCTCGAGCTCAGTTGAAAACTCTGTCTGTGTCCTTTCAAACCCAAGCCACCAGATTCTTTACTCCACCTCACTGAACAGTCGCTCCGGAGATTTCTCCTTCAGCTCAGTTCTTCACGATTAAAGTTTCGGTTGTAGTCCAATTTTCATTCCGTTTTTTCGGTTCGAGACTCTGTCTGTGGTACCGTAAGTACTTAGCATTGTAGCTGTGTGTGGAAATTGTGAAAATTTTTCGATCAGTTTGGCTGAACCGATCTTGTAGTAAGGAAAAAGTTAGTGTGTGGTTACCGGTCCGTATCGGTTTAAAAAAAAATGTAATTTTAGGGTTTTTTTCCATCACTCGTGACACGGTGTGAAACTGATAGGGGAGTCTTGGCTGGCAGTTGCATATAAAGGGTAAGTTGGTTAGGTTGGCCATGTCTGAGAAACCCAAGAAAAAAACCGGGCCCACTGGGTTTCAACACTGCAGTGTGTGTGGGGAGGTCTTTGCTAAGGCCCGATCCCCACACCACCTGTGTTTACTGTCTGGGGTTCAACCACCTCGATTCAGACTGCCAAATTTGTAAGAATTTCCCTAAGTCTGCTCTGGATAAAAGGTTAGGTAGACTTAGGGATAAGGAGGCCGAGAAATCCCCTGACCTGGAAGGCCAGCCCGGTTCGGTGCCTACCGAACCAGAAGGAGTGCCTTCTGACCAGGACGATACTTCTTCAGGCAAAAGGAGAGCCGATCCTGAGGGATCGGTTCCTACAAAAAGAAAACGAAAGGATAAATCGGCCAGTTCGGATCCAGAGCTGCATGTTCCGACCGCCGAAGAAATAGCCAAAGTGATTCGGATTGTGGAATCGCTTCGTCCAGTTCCGACCGATTCGGCGCCTTCTGGCAGAGGTTCGGTTTGGTTGGTTCTCCCGGTTCAGGATTATTCCCCTGAAGATTTTTATGAACCGGAGTTTGATGAGGAGGGGAGTTTGAAGAGGATGATTACGACAGTGGAAGTCTGGATGTGCCTGTGGAACCGGACATCTCCCCAGACAGACCTTCTGGTGTTTCCCCTCCTAGGCTTTCTGAGTCCCCTCTCCACTTTCTGTTCTAAGTGGCCCAAACCCTCCAGCTTCCTATTGAGGAGGCTGTAGAGGATCAAGAGGAGCCTGACTTCATAGAGATGATGGACATCCCAGAGTTCTCGAACCAGTACAGCTCCTCATTTTTATAGGAGCAGAGTTGGACACCCTCAAGGCAAGAGCCTTTCTTCCTCTGGAAAGGGCAAAAGCCATCTCTCAGCTGCCTTCCTTTCTCCCTCTGGTTTCTCGACCAGCAAGGCATTTTCTGCAGCTTCTGGGCCACATGGCAGCTTCCACAGCAGTGGTCCAAGGGGCCAGGTTTCAGATGAGGGACATTCAGTTCCATCTGAGAGCCTTTTGGTCCCAAAAGAAAGATCCTCTTACCAAGCTAGTTCCTGTCACTCAGACCTTAATTCAAGCCCTTCAGTGGTGGCAGGACCTGGACAATCTGAGGCAGGGTGTTCCATTTGTCTGTCAGACTCACTCTGTGGTTCTTACCATGGATGCTTCCCTTTTGGGGTGGGGAGCCCATCTGGGGGCTCTCACTGCCCAGGGACTGTGGTCCCATCAGGAATCCCTTCTTCACATCAACCTTCTGGAGCTCAGGGCAGTTTTCCTTGCCCTACAAGCTTTCTCTCAGTCAGTACCGAACAAGGTGGTTCAGGTCAGGACAGACAACACTACCACCATGTGGTACATCAACAAGCAGGGAGGCACTCAGTCCATGGCCTTGTGCACGGAGGCCATGAAAATATGGTCCCTGGCTTATTCCTTACTGACCTCTCTGGTAGCAGTCCACCTCCCAGGAAAGGACAATGTGCTACCAGATGCATTGAGCAGGATTTCCCAGGGCCATCACGAATGGTCTCTGGATCCTTTGGTATTGAAGGTGATTTTCTCAAGGTGGGGCACTCCAGAGATAGATCTCTTTGCAGTCCCAGACAATCACCAACTTCCTCTGTTTTGTTGCAGACCCCCAGTCTTGGGCTCAGTCCCTCTGGATGCTCTGATTTTGAACTGGGAAGGGAAATTTCTTTATGCCTTCCCTACCTTCCCTCTACTGTTCACGGTTCTAGTCAAGGTAAGGTCATAGTCTTGAAAAGTGGTTCTGATTGCTCCAGATTGGGCCAGGCAACCTTGGTACCCCCTGTTGCTATCCCTAGCAGTCCATCTTTCCCTGTCTCTTCCCAGGAATTACAACCTGTTAACCTCCTCTCGGGAGGATTTGGTACCCCAATCTTCGGTCACTCAATCTCAAGGCATGGCTCTTGAAGAGTTAGAGTGTGCAGATTTGCATCTGTCCCAAGGGGTTCTGGATATTCTCAAAGCTTCTCGAAAGCCTGCCACAAGAAAAACTTACAACTCTAAATGGAAAAGGTTCAGCATTTGGTGTGCCAAGAACCATATATCCCCAGACACTGCTGAGTTGCCTACAGTTTTGGATTATATGGTCCATCTTAATGGCCTAGGCCTCAAACCAGCTACTCTCAAAGTTCATTTGTCAGCTGTTTCTGCTTTCCTGTCAGTGGGGAAGTCTTCCTCTCTGTCATCTCACCCTGTATTCTGTAAATTTTTCAAAGGATTGCTTCATACCAATCCCCCCTTAGGGATCCTGCTGCTGCCTGGGATTTGAATATTTGTATTGCTCAGCTTATGCAACCCCCCTTTGAGCCTATGTCCTCAGCAGAGCTCAAGTACTTGACTTGGAAAACTGTGTTTTTGGTTGCTGTTACTTCTGCCAGACGTATCAGTGAATTGCAAGCCCTGTCAGTGGAGTCTGACTTCATCTCATTCCATAGAGATAAGGTGGTCCTTAGAACCAATAGAAGGTTCCTACCTAAAGTGGTTTCTGATTTCCACATAAATCAATCTATGTCTCTTCCCGTGTTCATCACTGATTACACCTCCTCAGGGGAACGGAAGCTACACCGTTTAGGTGTTAAAAGGGCCCTTAGTTACTACATAGAACGTACAAAGGGTCACAGGTTTGACTCCCTTCAGTTGTTCCTCACTTATGGGGAAGTAGGTAAGGGAAAACCTGCCACCAAGAGAACCATTGCCAGGTGGATTGTGTCCTGTATTCAATTCTGCTATGAAAAGCTGGGAAAAACTGCACCCTCAGGCCTGAGGGCTCATTCCATCTAGAGGTACAGCTGCATCTCTGGCTGCAGCTAGGATAGCCTTGTTAGAAATCTGTCAAGTATCCACCTGGAAAACAGTTCATACCTTCACCAAGCATTACTCTCTGGATATCCAGGCTAGGAGTGATGCTAGGTTTGGCACAGCAGTGCTTCAGAGCCTATTCCCAAAGTGTTCTGTCCCTCCTCCTTGGAGGTACTGTTTGGTAGTCTGCAAATTGTCAGAATACAGCAAGACTTCATGTTGTTTGAAGAAAAAATTACTCACCTTAATAACTGTATTCCTTCTAATGGAGTCTTGCTGTATTCTGACCTCCCTCCCTCCCTCCCCTCTCAGAACCTGTTTTTGGGAAGTGGGTGGACAGGTGCAGTGTTGCACCCCAGGGGTGTCTTTTCCCCACTTTTGTTGTGTGGGGTGCGTTGTAATTGTTTAATTAAGAGTTTTTGTTCTTATTATCTGGTTTTTGGTTCTTTGGGTTTCCTGACTTGAGTCTTTTGGGGAATCCAAAGTCATTGTTGCCAGTTGGCTACTAGGAGTTTTTACAATTTCCATTAGTCAGTGAGTTTTAGCTCGTAAGAATCTGACGGTTTGGGTTTGAAAGGACACAGACAGAGTTTTCAACCAAGCTCAAGGCCAGCGTTCTATGCCTGGCATAGAAATTAACCTTTCAGTCTCCGGGGCAGTTCAAGATCTGGAGCTAACTGCAAATTGTCAGAATACAGCAAGACTGCTTTAAAAGAAATACAATTACTAAGGTGAGTAATTTTTTCATCTGGCCCATCCGTACAAGCTGTCCAATCCTCCCTTTAACTTGACCTTTCAGCAGTCACAGCTTGGTTTGATGCCAACTGCCTTAAACTGAACACCAAGAAAACTGGTGCCATGACCTTCGGCTCCAAACAAAAACTTGCTGAACTTCCCTCACTGCCCATTTTCTCTTCAGCAGCAGATACCTCCCTCAACAATGTCAGCACATACAAATACCTGGGGGTCTGGCTCAACCCTTCCCTTGATTTCTCCACCCACTTCAGTGTGCTCCACACCAAGCTGTGCCCTAAACTTGGGTTACTCCATCGGCACAAAGCCAGCCCGTCCCTCCCTGTAACACGTGACCTATTAGTCAAATGGATCCTCCCTACCTTTGACTACACCGACATAGTTTTCAGTGCTGCCCAGGCCACCTCCCTTGCTAAACTGGATGTCCTATTCCATGCTTTTTGTTGGTTCACCTCCAACTCTCCCCCACTAACTCACCACTGCAACCTCTACTTCTCCCTCTCTCTCCAGTCACTTCCGCTGAGGCACTTCTCTCACTGCTCTACCTTCATAGCCAAGTGTTGGTTTGGGTCCCTTCCTTCTTACCTTACCTCCCTTCTCTCTCCTGCCTCTTCCTCTCCATATAACTCTTGGTCTAGCTGTGCCCTCACCTTTTCTCTCCCTCGTATCCGAACCTCAGCTGGTAAACTCTCTTTCTCCTACAAGTTTCCCTCCCTCTGGAACAGCCTTCCCCTTCCTACCTGTCTTTCACCCTCCCTCCACTATCTCAAGCGCTTACTCATGCCAACATCTGTCACCTTCTGCAGCTCTTCCCCTTCCTAGCCTGTGACCACAATATGCCGCAATCCTATCTCTCTCTAGGTCCAACCGCTGTACGACAGCTGTGCTCTTTATTGTATTTAATGTGCACAGTTTCTAATTTGTATTTATCTGTACATAGTTTTCAAGTTTGCACATGATTGTATGTAGCTCATAGTTGTATGTTACTGTACTTTTTACGTTGTCTGTCTTTCTTTTTGTCTCCGCATGTTATTGTGTAATACTTGCTGTTGTATTTGTCACCCTGCTGTACCCCTTCCCCTCCCCCCTGGTCGTGCCTGTAAATGAACTTCAGCTCATGGCGCTTTTCCCGGTTATCAACTTTGAAATAAATAAATAAAATTTCCCTCTCGAGCAGGCAGCACTAGCTGGTCACCCACGCACTGGGACTGCTATCCCTGTCCAGTGTGTGGTGGTGTGCTTTTTTTTTAAAAAGTAGCCAGAGCTGGTGGGCGCAAGCTCGGGGTTCCAGAATTAGAACCCCAAGTGTAACTCTTTGAAAAAACAAATTGGTTTAGAAAGAGTGGGGTGGTGAACTGGGTTGGGAGAGGACAGGCCGGAGTGCAGCGGTGACTGAGAGGCCTTAGTTGACTTCTTGTCCCTTCAGCCAGTTTTGTCACAGTCCAAAGGCTGGTGCCAGTCATGCACTGAAGTGCTGTAGTCGCCAGTGCCATCCGGTCACCCAAGAAGAAGAGGGGCAGCATCCGGTGTGCAGTGTGGTTCAGTCCAGCCCTGTTTTTTGTTTTAATTAATTAAAAAGTTATTTCTATCCCTCAGCGGTGGCATGGCAAGAGCCGCATCTGTAGAAGGAGTGTTGAGCCGTAGGAGCATTGGACAGACCGCCCAGAAAGAAAGAGGCCCTGCAAGGACCCTCCGGTAGTCCCTCCCTCTGCCAGCAAGACTCCCGGCTTCTCAACTCCACGAACTTCACCCCAGACCGGTGCGGTGAGTCAGCAGCAGCACCAGCTGCTGGGTGCTGACTGCCTGAAGTTCTAAAATAAATATAGTACAATTTGTAGGAAGCACTTGGGGCACACTGAGGAACAGCTGAGAGCCATATAGGGGGCTGGTCAAGGGACCAGAAAATCTGCATAAATTAATATTAACTAAGCGCAGCGATGCCCAGGGGCAGGACTTCAGGCAGAAAGGTCCTGGTTTGGGCAGAATCAATGTTTATTAACTGGCCCCAGGGGAGGAGTTAAGGGCATAAGGCCCTATTCAAGTTAAAGAAGTATTTAAAAGGGCAACTCCCTGGGAGAATTAAAGGGGCAAGGCAAGCCCCAGTAATATCTGAGAGCCCAGTTAGGCTAAGGGGGTGGTGAAAAGGGCTACAAAGTCCAGGTGTCCTACCATTTTCACCAGTCATAACCTAAAGTGTACCTGGAGAGTAGGAAAAAAGGCCAGCATTTAAGTGAATGTGTTTTATTTATTAGAGCTGACTTTCAGGATACTGGGTCAGCGACTGATATTGCATTAGTGGGAGAGGGGTTTTAAATATTTCCCACCTCCGGACCACACATAAAGGCGGCTGAGGAATGAGTTGGTTAGTAGCTCAGCAACAAGGGGTAGCGGAAGGGGAAAGGGTTGATTGGGGCTATTAACAGGGTAATTTTAGAGTGGCAACTAGGCTGAAACTGTGTCTGATCTGTTGTAACCTGCAATTGCCTGAATTGTGTTTTATTGCCTGCAACTGACAGAACTGTGCTTTATTGCCTGCAATTGCCCCTGAACTGGTTATTTGCCTCTGCTACTGCCAACTGTCCCTGGAACTGGTCAACTGGACCTGAACTGGTTATTTGCCTCTGCTACTGGCAACTGCCTCTGCAGCTAGTCAATTGCCCCCAAACTGGTTATTTGTTTCCGCTACTGGCAGTTGCCCCAGAAACTGGCCAATTGCCCCTGAATTGCTTATTTGCCTCTGAAACTGGTCAGTTGCCCCTGTAACTGGTCAATTGCCCTGAATTGGTTATTTGCCTCTGAACCTTGTCAATTGCCATTGAACTAGTTAGTTGTCTCTGAAACTGGTACTGATTGTACCAACCACCTCCAATTGCCTTGGAACTTTGTACCTGTACTCAGTTTGTAGCAGTTGCACCGAACTGAAAGTATTGCATGCAGAATCAGAACTGTCCAAGACTGTTTGTTTGTGGTTCCAGTTGCATACTCTGTGAATCAGTCCTCATCCAGCAGAAGAAGGATTCTAAGGCTTCACGCAGTGTTGCCATCCTTCAGCTTCTGCACCTATGGTCCTGGTCAAGATAATCTTTACTCCGCATGCGCGTCACCTGGAAGAACCATTTCACCGTCCTGTTTGTTATTTGCCACTGGTCCCAAGTTTCGTCTAAGCCCTGTGCGATCCTTGATGTCCTGTTTGTTATTTTCTGGTTCTCGTTCGGATTCCTCAAGATCCTTTGTCTTCATCCATATTTCGACACCCTGTTTGTTATTTTTCTTCTCTGTTAGGTATCACCTGCATCATCCTGGTTGCATCCTTGTTCCTGCATGCAGCATTCATCCTCTTCCACTTTTCTGGTCCTGGCAGTCCACTGGAAGGGTTTGTGCCGAAGAATCGCCAGCAGCTCGCCTCGTCCCTGTCAGCCAATTTGTGGGGTCATACCAGACATCCTCTTCAGCTCATCTTATCCCAGCAGCACTTTGGAAGGGTTTATGCCAAAGCTTTTCCTGCAGTTACCCTGTTTCTGGCAGCCCACTGGTGGGTTTGTGCCGGAACCTTGTTCTGTTTGCTCTTTTATTCTGGCAGCCCAAGAGAGGGTTTTTTAGCCGATAAACTGATGGCCTGTTTACTGATCCTCTCATAAATTCCAGTGGCCTCCTCAAGGCCCATACTGAAGTGCCATTTTCTGTGTTACAACCAGGATCCTTTGTACTCATTCCCTTTCCTTCTCTTCCACCTCACCTCCAGCTTGCGTAAATGAAGACCATGACCAAAAACAGACTTAAATGTGTAACGTCCTCCTGAATTTATTGTGACCATGCTGTGTTCTGCAGTACTGCAAGGGCCCTCTGGGCTAGTAGTTGATTAACTGTGATCATTTAGAGTGCTAAGCTTAGCATAGAAATACGGAAGTTTTAGTCCAAGGTGCACCTTTTAGAGCTTACAGTACATTTCAGAGCTTATGTTAGTTATTTACGTGTTATTACTGACTAGATAACAATAATGCTGTCCATTCTTCCTGTCATTTTAACTGTTGGTGTTTTCCTCCATGACCATGTCCTCCTTACCCTCCTGTCAAAGAAACATTTTTTCTTTATCGGACCTCTGTGTACGACTCCTGCCTCTCATCGGGTGCCTCCATCCACCCACCCAGGAACCTATAGCGTCGTCCCACCACAACACTTGCTGGGGAGTCACACTGGTGCTGGTAGTAAGTCATATCCACATCTCAGAGTGAGGAACTAAGAAGTCTACCAGAGCACCATATATATATAGATAGATATACACACACACATTCTCATTCTTCTCTCCACCCCTAAGACCTATGGCTTCCTTGGGATGTGACCAGCAATCCCCCAGACCCCTCAACTATTAACTCACTGCTGCCGCTGTCCTACACAACTTGCCCTTCATGACAGGGGTGTCCAAGGTTAAACAGCCAGCGCTTCAACCAGTACCAGGTGCCAGGTGGGGTGCAGACCAAGGTTGCCAGCTTGAAAAACAGTAGCTATGTCAAGAAGGTAGCACTCGCCAACAAATGGAAAAAAGGCACAAGATAATCTTATGTATGCAGAAAACAAATCATATTTATTGTGCCCAAAAACTGTCAATATCTGCAGTCTCCAACAGAAACCCCTGCACTTCCACTGGTTAGGTCTTCCTTAGGGGGCAGTTTCTGGTAAATGACCAGAAACTGCCCCCTAAGGAAGACCTAACTGGTCGTAGCACAGGGGTTTCTGTTGGAGACTGCAGATGGTGGCAGTTTTGCATAAATAACATGATCTTGTGCCTTTTCTCAGTTTGTTGGTGAGTGAGTGCTACCTTCTTGACATAGCTAGGGTTGTCCCCCCATCAGGCTGGCCAGGATCTGGTAGCAGGCAGTGAGCAGCATGGCATGAGGCCTGAGCATGCTGCCATCTATCATCCAGTAGGAGACTGAGATTGATATCTCAGGTTTCTCCCACAATCCTTCCATCTCCATGTGATGTGGGTGTAGGATCTGTTGGTCTCGTGCATGCCCCTGCGAAAAGAGCAAGCTCCCTGGACCTCTTGCAGGGGTCGCCATTTGCCACTCGTCCTACTCAGCTGAGGTTACTGCCACACAGCAGCTGAATCAGCCTGGCATGCCTTCTGACATGGCAACCCAAGTCCACTTCTGAACCTGGATTACCTGTTTCACAGTACACCGCGCAGCTGCTGGCCAGCTGAGGTGACCCTGCACTGCAGAATATTAAAGGCAAAGTGTGTCATGGTAGCAAACTGGGCGGCTTCTTGGGGAGCACGTTCAAAGAAAACGCTCAAGACACTAGTTTAAATAAAATCAAATCTGCTTTACTTTCAGTCACAGAGAAAATTAAAAACTGCTTATATTCAGCTTAACAAAAACATTCTTAGTTTAGTCACTCTCTGTCTCCACCTTATAGCTTCCTATGCCTCTTTCCCTTTATTGGGCCCAGGTGTTGCTTGTTAACACCCTTCCCCCGCGATACATCCAACACCCAGAGCAGGCAGTGCAGAGAGGTACAAACCCCACCACAGCTCCAGCCAAAACCTGCATTGCCGAGTTGTGAAGCGGTGTACAGGTGAAAGGAGCATGATGGGCATACTCTTCGTTACACACATGAATAATGTGTTTCCAGGTATTCAAGCATCAGCATGTTATTTGGTTTAGAACACAGCCTGGTTTTATAAGGTGCCTGGCATACCCACTGTATCCCAAACCACCTTACAAAAGCTGTGCGTTACATCCTGGTAGTGCTGGGACTGTGTGTGGAATACAGCCATCAGCCAATAAGCATGCCGGTATCAGACACATTGCCAGATTGTATCAGAGCCTGTGTGACTGAGAGCAGGAATGTTGGTCAGCATACCAGGGATACCTGCCCTACCCTAACAGTGCCATGGGATTATTACTTCCACCTGGACAGCCGTCAACGATGACAGAAGGGACCTCAGTTTCACATCTTGATCTTTTTTTTTTTATCTGCATAGTTTTTGCAGCATATCCCAACCCCCAGCAATTGACTCCCTCAGAAGCCACATGGCATGTTCAAGCCCCCCAAGACCTCTCTGACCCGCACTCACCTGCCTCCATGCAGCCTTGGAATAACCGCCCCCCCAGTGGGGTTGAGGTAATGGGGATGTACCCCCAACAGCATCCAGTCATCAGGCAGTACACAGCAGGGCCCGGATACACTGGTTTCCATTCGGGGGCGTGCAGTGTTGGAATTACACTTTATTAGCTTTGGGAGCTGGGGGGGGGCCATAAGGTTCTATCTTTAAATTGAACCCCCCATTCCCATTATAAGTCAATGGCAGTGATGTGTGAACTACCAGGGCTCACTTCAGAGCTACCAGGGCCGAGGTCTGGCAAGCCCCCTGTAATTCCAATACTGGTGAATACCTTATTTTGAATATTCAGCCAAATATTCATATTTGGGGCCCCAGATATTTAGGTATTTGAATTTATATTCATTATTCGTGCCTTTGGTAAAAAACAAAACAAAAAAGAAGCAGCTGCCCACGCTCCTCCCTGGCCCAATCCTTTAACATACAACCCCTCACCCTCTGCTAAAATCCCAGTCCACCCTCCTCCCCCCCCAGCACCCACAATTTTATGTTTCCTCCCCAAAAAACTTCACAACAGACAACTGACCGACCCACCCGCCACCATGCCAGCTGCCATCTTTAACACTTTTCAATTATCAAAACAATATCCCCCAACCCCGGCAACACCCAACTCCACCCTCCCCTCTCCCAGCACCCAATTTTTCTGTTAAAAAAGGAAGGCCCCCAGGAAGCAACAATGAAGGCCACCAACACATCCCACCCCCCTCCACAGCTAGACACCTTCTATCGAAAGAAAGTGCTCTTGTGATCGACTGTTTTATTATGTGAGCAAGCAAGGGAGCGCTTTCATTCGACAGAAGGTTGCCAGCCATGCAGGAGGGCAAGTTGTGTCGGCCAGCTTCATTGTCCCTGACTAGGGGTCTTCTCTTTTGAAAGAAAAATTGGGTGCTGGATGGGGGAGTTGGGTGCTGCCAGGGTGAGGGTGGGGGATATTGTTTTCGTAATTGAAAAGCACTAAGACGATGGCTGGCCATGGAGCCAGGTGGGTTGTGCCAGTCACCCATCGTGGGAGTTTTTTTGTTTTTAAACATGAAATTGTGGGTGCTTGGGGGAGGAGGGTGGGGTTGGGATTGTAGCAGATGGTGAGGAGACGGCAGGGTGTATTTTATTTTTTTTTCAATATATGTTTTATCCTCCTTCATCCAGGGGTGGCCAATCAGCCTTGTTCCTACCTCCCCAACTCGAGCCAACTCCCACTTCCCCCAGTACTCACCACAGTCAGGTTTCCCCCATGGATTCCCCCTTTATGGCAGGGCCAGAGGAGGGAGGGACAGCCTCCCCTCCCAGTACAGAACTCCAAGGAAGACCGATGGTGCGCTCCGGGTGGCAATGCAGACCCAGGGACAGGCAGACAGGGCTTCATTAAGCCCCTGACATTCCTTTTTCATTTTCTCCCTGCCCCTTGCTACAGAGTGTCAGACCCATGCATGGAGGTGCACCCATTTGATGTTCCCTGACATGCCCTGTCTTACTTTCCACCTGCAGTGTACCGTCACCAGGCCTCTACCTAGTGGCAGTCTAGGACTGGGCAAACATTTCTCCCCACCCCAGGAGAGGAGAGCTGTCCCTCGGATGCTTGCTCCTCTCCCACCCTGGCTGACCACTGATGACCTGACAACATTCCCGGACCCGGGTCACTGGTGTTGCAAGAGGTAAGGCACTTGTGCCTTATCCCTTCACACCACTAGGCTTGTGGTTGTATTTTAAAGGATTGGGTTGCAGAAGAAGGTGGGGGGGCAGTTTCTTTTCTTCCTGCTGAAGGAGGAGGGTGGGGGGCACTTTTTTCCTTTTTTTTTTTAACAAATAGTATTTCCCAAATAGGAATAGGCCCGGACAGTACCATTGTTCTGTATTCATATCCAAATAATGAACAGTGCATTCATTAGTTGTGGTATTCAGGAAATATTATTTGTTACTCAAACTACCCCCTAGTGTCCATTGTCCTCAAGTGTCAGGCCATTTTCTAGTGTTCTAGATCCCTTCCTCTGAGAGGCCAGTGGATGAGATGCTATGCACAGGAAGTGTGCAGCTCCATGGCATTGGCCAGTGTCCCCCAACCCCTTAAAGCATGCTGAACTGTCAAACCTCCCATAGTCACTCACGGCGCTGCTGCAGCGGCTTTGCAAAGCCTCCCCTGGAGAAGGAGATCGTCCACCAAGATGCTTCATTTTGTTTATGTATTTAGTTTTTGTTGACTGGGAAAGGAAGGCTAGACAATTCTGTCTATTTTCAGCCTCGTCCCAGGAGAGGGGAATACAGATGTAAACTGATATATTGAACCAGAGTAAGCTGTTCATGGTATTTTTAGTGAATGGGGAAATTTGGCAAGAACACCGGGGAAATTCCCTTACTCTTTTCAAGAAGTGCAATGGGATCTTTAATGTCCACCTGAACAACCACCAGAACAGGCAGACAGGACCTTGGTTTAACGTCTCATCCGAAAGACGGCACCTCAGGAGTGCAGCACCCCCCTCATGCTGCATTACTATGTCAGTATTGGGATTAATGTCAAGTTCCTGGTGTAGGGCTAGAACCCACAACCTTCTGATTTCCACCTCAGAGGTGAGTGTGCAACCTGCTGAGCCACTGGCACTTAGTCCCTTCTACCCAGCAGGCCCCCAGTGACCCAGGTGCATTCCTGAACCTGGGTCACCAGAGTTGCGAACAGTAGCCCTATGGTTGCACCACCATGACCTGTCAGTGACATCTGATCCAAAGGATAGCACCTCTATCAGTGCAGCACTGGAGACTCAGCACTCAGTGTGAGCTGAAGTGACTGGCACCTCTATCAGTGCAGCACTGCAGACTCAGCACTCAGTGTGAGCTGAAGTGACTGGCACCTCTATCAGTGCAGCACTGCAGACTCAGCACTCAGTGTGAGCTGAAGTGACTGGCACCTCTATCAGTGCAGCACTGCAGACTCAGCACTCAGTGTGAGCTGAAGTGACTGGCACCTCTATCAGTGCAGCACTGCAGACTCAGCACTCAGTGTGAGCTGAAGTGACTGGCACCTCTATCAGTGCAGCACTGCAGACTCTGCATTCAGTGTGAGCTGAAGTGACTGGCACCTCTATCAGTGCCGCACTGCAGACTCAGCATTCAGTATGAGCTGAAGTGACTGGCACAGGGCTTGAATCCACATCCGATCCAGTCTTCCTGGCCCAGAGGTAAGTGCGCTTCCAACTGAGCCACCAACGCGGTTTTGTTTTTGAGGTTCATGATGAAGCTCGTCACCTCGAATCACCAATTCGTGCCACCTGGTTCTTCATCTTGTGATGCTGCTTGACATAAATGGCCAATTCCAAAATTTATAACAGCAGTAATATACAGCATTTCTCTCTTTTATATTCCTGTTGTTTATCAGCCAGGGAGGGATTCATTAGTCTCCATTGGCATGCTTTTAGGTGTCACTGAGTCTTTTAAATCCACATACAATGTGGTTTTGTCTTCTGCCTTTCACTGTTTTAGACATTCAGTTTGCATCTGCTGCTGAGCAGTGCCATTAAGCATGCAACAGTTCACTGGGGCATTTGTTCTCCCCTAATGAAGCATGCGGCTGTTAAAGTAAAGGTACGTTATATTTCATGGTGCTTTCTCAAAGGAGCACGTGTCTAGCATTTGCCACACTCTGGCACTGCCCTTTCACAAGGGGTGGGTGGCGGGGGCCCCACAAACAAGAATGCAGTTACTGTCCTCTGACTTCTGTATAACCCTATCAAGATCAGAGGAGGAGGCCTTCAAGGTTTTTTCATCATTGTTTACAAGAGATTACATCATCACTATCCAATCACATTTCAGACTGGGGTATGCGTGATAGCATTTTCATGTTTTACCTTTATTTATAAACCTTCTGGTTGGCCTGCATGACATTTATAAACTCTGGCTTACATGAAAGGTAGCTCACTGGTTTTGAATATCAGAAAATGGTTGCTGCCTTCAACAAGAAGTTCTTTTTAGTGCTTTGTTTAGCCTGTTTAATTCCTTTTTAAATTATTAATTGTTTATAGAGGTTAATGGTTACGATTGACATTGTCACTTCTACCACATAAATAACATAGTAATTATACTTCAAAAGTGTAACTACATTAAAACTAGTAGTTACACATTTGATTCATGAAAATACATTGTAGTTACCTGCAGCTGAATAAAGTAATTGTACTGCAATTACAATTTAGTTACAGAAACTTATTGTAAAAGTGCACCAACGTAATGGCAAAAAAGTGACATGTTGGACAGAGCAGTGGCAGAATCTCACACCAAGGCCGGTTGATGTTCTAACATGCCATGCAGGTGAGGAGCTCAGCTTGCAGAGAGGGAGTGAATCACACTGAATCCATTGCGCCCCCCCCCCCACTTTACCAGGTGACCATAGAGCAATATGGGTTGGCACTGGCTGTGAAAGCAACCTCTGACCCACCATTCAGACTGAAGGAAGGGTGCTGCTGTGGTGACCACAATCGTTAGGATGTGGTACAGGGAGAAAAAGATGTTTTACTAGGGAAGACATAATGAGCTGGTAACAGCTTGTTTCCAGATGCATCCTGGGGGAAGGGGGAAGGGGAGAGTAGAAGAAACACAAACTACAAAAATACACAAAATAATACAATAATATGTAAAGAGCAGAAACAAAACATGAACACAAAATAGTGGCAGCAGAAAAAGGTCTATAGTCTATCTTGTCTGCTCGAATTTGCAGACCCCCCAGTAACTACTGAGGGATCTTCCCCTTCCCCACTATCCATTCTTCCCTTCGATATCAACCCTTTCCCCCACTAACCCCCATGCCTCTTCCATACAACTTTCCCTTTCACTCTGTCCCAACCTCTGTCCATTATCTTCTGCAAGACAATTTCCTCCGGCAACACATTCCATTTTGCCACCACCCTCTCGTTGGAAAAAGTGCCTCCTTATTTCTCTCTTGAATTGTCCCCCACCAGCTTGAGGCAATGTCCTCTAGCGGTTCTGTTCCCACTAAGGTTGAATAGACCCTCAGAGTTTGCTTTGTTGACTCCCTTAAGGTATTTAAAGTTTTAGCAGGACACTGAAGAAATGAACAATTGTGCAAAGGCAGTGTTTGTGTGCCAGTAAATATATAATGCAGTAAGATGCAGAAGGAGAATAAGTTGTAGTGTGCAACAGGGCAATACTGAGTTCAGGATGGGTGGAATGGTTGAAAATCGGGGTGTGTAGGGGGAGTTACACTAGTATAAGTGCAGGGCCAAGGGGAGCAGGGATTGGACGGTGGTGGACTACAGCCCAGACAGACTACAGCCCAGGGTCCAGTATTCGGGGAAACTACAGGAGTGAGTATTGAAGTCATGGAGGAGAGAGTTGAGTGAGTGATAGGTAGGACCATAGTGGATGGGGGGAGAGCCTCAATGGTTGGGGAAGAGGGAGGAGAAGAAGGTGGTTTCACCTGCAGAGGATTTCAATGGAGGGAAGGGAGGAAGAGCGAGAAAATGCCAGAAATATAGAGTCAAATAGGTAGTGGATTACCTTCCAGAATTTAAGGGAGTTAAAGTTGTTATGGAGTTTGGAAGTGAAATCGTCAGCTTTGCCAGATAGCTTTGGTAAAGCAGCACTGCGTTGCTTGTGTTTGTTAACCGGTGCCCTGGTGAGCTTGAGGCCCTGTGAAGGCTCCCTGCATTGTCACTGGCTCTGAGACAGGTAGCCGGAGTTCATGCTCAGATACCTTTTAATCTACCGTAAAGTAATTTTTGGTACAGGAGCTTTTAGTTCTACACGGAGCCCTCCTTATGGTGGTTACCCACAGGAAGGAACTCTGAAACCTGAATGCTTGTGGACCGAAAATACTTTTTGGTCCAATGGTATCAGATCACCTACTTTGTCTGATTGTAAAAGGACCAATATAGCTACAGACAATTATGTGCGTTACTGGCTTTGTAGACTATGAAGTTTCTTTACAGGAAACAAGAAGGAGGAATATAGGGGCACAGAGAGAGTATCAGAGCTGGGTGCAGAACACTTAGGCCGAGTTATTTATTTTTTATCTGTAATTTTTAACCAGGAAAGGCACACTGAGCTGTGACAGCTCCTTTGTCTCTACATCCCCCCACCCCCTTCCACCATATAGTGTCCTACATTTAAGTGTCAAAAGGCTGAGAAGTATACACAAGTATGACACGGGAAGATGTTTGGGATACAGCGGGACTGTGCCATGACTTCACGAGTCCGTGATGCAGGGCTGAAAATCCAGCCCTTTGTCTCTACATCCCCCAACCCCCTTCCACCATATAGTGTCCTACATTTAAGTGTCAAAAGGCTGAGAAGTATACACAAGTATGACACGGGAAGATGTTTGGGAATATTTTGTGAGCACCATCTGTCTTCAAAAACTGAAGGGCTGGATATGTACAGGACGGTGGATATCATCCCTCACAAATGGGATTTCGAAGTCAGTACAAATGGCAACTGGAACTGGTTGTTGCTTCCTTATTTGAAAATAGCAGCCCCTTCATTCAAGTCTGTACTTGTGTCGTAAAAGTATTTGAGTTTCCAGTTTGACAGTCCTGGTCCTGAGTTTGTGGAGCAGTGGTCAGGAAAAGCAGTCTGGACACACACACACTGTGCACTCAGGCAGGGCTGCGAGTCATGCAGTCTCGTCTGTGGAAAAGAGGCCCTCCCAACACTGACTTTCACAGGAGTTGGATTCTTCTGCCTCAACTGCAATCACTTCATTTTTTTAAGAAAAAATAAGCAAAATATTTAGCCACTTCCTCTAGACTGTCAGGAAAAAAAAGTTAAATTAATTTTGCCTTTGCTGTAAATCAGGGACTAAGAACTTCTTCTAGTCATATCTAGAACAGAGTCTAATTAGAAACCTAAAAAGGTTCTAAAGGTTCCTGTCATCAGAGCTAGTTTCAAACATATTGGTTCGCATAGATTTGTAAACTAATTTTTATATAGACGTATACATACCGTATATATTACATATACATATATTTTTTAGTTTTTTTTGTCTAGGAGCTTGTTTCCAGGTGTGTCTCAGAAGCACGGGGAGGTAAAGTGACTTGCTCAGTGTCACACAGTATGCAAGCGGCAGACGTGGGTTTCAAGCCCAGGTTTGCTCTGTCTCCAGGCTCACAGCTTGGTGATTTAATTCCCTAGGCTATATTGTAACTAATTCTATGCTGATAATCTGTTTGCATTTCAAACCACTGGAACTGTTTTTCTCCCTTTTTTCTTTTTATATGGATCCCCAGTCCCTCATTCCCAATAATGGAGGCCCACCACGACTGCATAGGCGTAAGCAAAGGGTGGCCGACCCTTATCATGGCCCACCCAGTTCAGTGCCTGATGTTCAGTGTTTCTAATTCACTAATATGGGGCAGTGTGCCCTCATACTTGGCTATGGACAACAAGGAAATCATTAGCACAGTCTTTCTGGACCTCAGTAAGGCCTTCGATACTGTTGATCACTCCATTCTGCTCGATAGCCTTATAGATTTGGGATTGGATGTTTCTGCTGTAAGATGGTTTGCCAGCTACCTGCAAAACAGGCAACAACAAATCAAAATCAATGGAACCTTCTCCTCGCTACTCCCCCTCTTAAGAGGAGTTCCACAGGGCTCCATCTTGGGACCTCTGCTGTTCCTTATATATGTATATAATTTGAGTAAAGATATTGTTGACTCTAAAATCCATCTCTTCACTGACGATACCGTCCTGTACATATCTAAGCCATCATTCGAACAAGTCTGTTCTGCATTCCAGACTGATTTCAACAAATTTCAACACAGTCTGCTTCCATATAAATTATTACTGAATGCCAGCAAAACCAAGATCATGTTCTTTTACCCTCCTGCTCGTTCCATTAACAACCCACCTCTGCCTATTGTCACACTCCTAGGAGACATTCTCGCGGTGGTAGATACGTTTAAATACCTAGGCTTCATTCTTGACTTGCATTTATCCTTCGCCTCCCACATTGAAACACTGACAAAAAAAGCTAAAAATGAGACTAGGTTTCTTTTTCAGAAACAAATCGCTATCCTCTCAGGACTCTAGAATTAGGCTAGTACAGGCCACCTTCATACCCCTCTTGGATTATGCCGACTTTATCTACAATAGTTGTTCTAGCTCAAACCTTCGCAAATTGGACACCCTATTCCATTGTGCCATCCACTTTATTACAAACACTCCAGCCAGAACTCACTATTATTTATTGTACAAGGAGGTAAACTGGACTTCCTTGGCAACCCGGAGACTCACGCACATCTATATATGGGCATACAAAGCTCTGTCTAAAAGCTGCCCCTCTATATTACTTCAGTCCTCCATCACTTACATAGTGCTTACAACCTTAGAAATTGTACCTATATTTCCTTGGAAGTTCCAAATCTTCGCACCCATTTTGGCAGGGCAGCCATGAGCTATGTTCTCCCCACCGTCTGGAATAAGCTCCAATCCATATTCAAGCTTCAAAACTTCATACCACTGAACGCCTTCAAAAGGATCATTTATAAAATCACCACTGAATCCTTCCAATGCTTCTGATTCCTCCCCCAAGTCATCTTTAATACCTAGCAGTTTCTCTGTCCCTCGTCTGGGATGGTCCTTTCTGACTGTTTGCACTTATGCTCTATCACTCACCTTTCCATTCGACCTTTCTTGAACTACATTATTCTGTGTAACTCAGTGTGTATTTCAAATTGTAACTGTTCTGTCTACCTGAAAGATGTACTGCTAGTCATACGAGCTTCTGTGTAATGTGTCATATTGTAATATGTCTGTGATACTGTGTATTTTGCTCCGTGTATGTTGTATAAGGGACATGCTTGCAAGTGAGCTTGCTCAATGGATTTTCATCCCTTCACAGTAAACTGAACTGAACACACTTACTGCAGTTTCAGTGACCGCAATTAGAAGCTTACAGGAAAGGTCACTTCTTGGTCATGGGCATGTGTGACATCAGTGCTGTGCTCACAGTACATATTCGGACTGCTTCTAGTCTTTTACACCCATAAGATCTCTGATACACTGCATACACTGGTGAGAATGTTACTTTCCTGACAGAACAAATAAAATTCAAATATAATTTTGCACAAGATAATATTCATGTGATCAGACATTGCAGACTTAGCTGGTATCCAGGCAGCAGTGGCGCAAATGTAGAGTCAATCCTGTATCAGATTTCCGAAGGGCATCATCATCACCACTCAATTAGGGCCTATCCTAGCATCACTTGGCAAGCAGCAGAAGTTAGTTTGCTGGCAGTATGAAAGTGATGCAGAGCTGAGCAGAGTGATGCTTTTGCTCTTTCCGGGAATTTGGGTGAGAGCAGGAGAGGAGGTTTCATTTTTTTAGGATTCTGGAAATCAAAAGGGGTTTAAAGTGAAGGGGCTATATTGAAAGTAAAAAAATTGTAAAATGAGCTTTTCTGAAAGGAGAGGATGGTGAAATTATTGGAGTTCTAAAATGCATGAAAATGTACCACTTAAGCCCGGCCTGTATACGCAGCAGTAATGCTACCTCTTGCAATACTGGTGACTCAGGATCGGAAGTGACCTTAGGTCATTTGTGGCAGAGAAACAGAAAAAGCTGGGTCCTGGCACCAGGGGCTACTGCTACTTTCTCTGGTATACCCTACCCTCAACCTCGACTAGGGTCGTTGCAGGACCTAAATCACACATTGTGTTTGGGGGGTCATTCCACCCCTGACCTAGGCTGGGGGGGCAAATCACAGCTATGAGGTGGCCCCAGATGACCCTTAAGTAAGTGGCAAGCAATGCAGGTCTGGTGTCAGTGTGAGAGACATGAGCATAAACAGAATTGAAAGAGAACATGCACCGTTCACAATGCTTTTTAAGAAACTTTCCTGGGTGAAGCATGCCCCCAGCCCCCCAGCACTAAAGACTCTGTCCATTATCTTATTGACCGTCCTTGTTTATGAACTCTGCGCTGGCCTCTGCACAGCTGTACCTTTCTTCTGTCTAGGAGGGTGAGCTTGTAATTGCCTTCACAGCGTATGCCAATGCTTCTTCTTGGTCAGCTGGTGGGGGGATTCTTAAAGGCTGGATGGGCTGCGTTGTGCCATACCAGGAGTCAAGTGTCTCACTACTGCTACGTGCCCAGCCTTCTGCTGGTTCCAGAATAGTAAGCTGGGGCCCTCATTTTTACCCTAGTCTTGCAGAAGACTGTGACGTGCTGCCACTGTGCCTTTATAGAGCCAAAATAGAACTAGTTGCTAAGTAAACTCTTTTTGCTTCTAAAATTTGGAAAATATCAAGTTCTCCTGTCCTGACCCCCCTCAGAGACAATAGATTCTGGGGTGTGATAGGGTAATATGGGCAGACTGCATGGACAATTGGCCTTTTTTGGCCGTCATCTATGTTTCTATATCTTCTTTGCCTCCTAAGTCTCTACTCAACCTTTAAGCTGTTGATGTCCCAGGCACACTCTCTGCCTTCTCACGTCACAGTTTGCCCCCACAGAAGGGTCTTCAGGGTGACATGTTCCACTTCCCCAGGAAACACATCTGGTTCAAGTGGAGGGTAATGCAGCATGGGGCCCAAGAAACACCCAAATAGCAATCTCAGGGTGATTTTCCTTGTATATAACCCATCATGGAGGATCACTGTGTGCGTATTCTGCAGAAGACCCATGCCCATCCACCTCCTCGCGGAGCTGCGCGCAGCTCCATCCCAGGCCTCAAGCATGCAGCATGAACCCTTGTAAAGGATCAAGCTCCCAGGCCCACCATGAAAGCCACTTAGTGCCTCCCTCTCCTGCCTGGGATGCATTGCCAGCGAAAGTAACTCCTAACCCTGCCCACTCAGGGTAGGTGCCTTGGTTCACTTCTGAACCGACGTAACCCACATGGTTGTACGTCATGCCACCTCTGGGCCTCTGTAGAGCCAGACAGCCCTTTCTTTTTTCCATCCAGATATTTTTTCCAGCTAAACACCTCCAATCTGGCTACCAGGACAACCAGCCAGTCCCATCGTCGACTGTAGCATCTCCATGGTCCACCATAGCTTGCCCGCTTGGCAGGGCTAGAGTAGAGGCAGGCCTCTCCACCTCACCACCACAGCACAATCTGATGTGGCAGTGGAGTGGTCAGCTTGGGGTCTGAATGTGCCAGTGCCACCATCCTAACAGCAACCACTGTCTGGGACCTTGCATGCATGCAGCATAACCCTGCCAGGAGAGCAAGCTCCCTGCCCTGCTGCCTGGGGTCGCTGCATCAACAGAGTGGACCATCTCCTTCCCCTGGCAAGGACATACTGTGAGGGGCAGTGCCTCTTCCCAACAGGCCACATGATCGCCAGCTTCTAGGTCAGTTCAAGGCACTAACACTGAGCCAGTGGGTGACCCTTGAGGTCCTTTGTTTATAAAGTACCAATTCAGATCCATCTGCACTGTAAGCAAGGCCCGTTCTGTCCTTGTTAAGGGTTTTGATGTATATTTTTTTAAATTATTTGATGTATATAACTTGTTTGTATTTTAAACTTAAAATTTAAGTGTTGTGTTTGTGGTTAGATTTTCTGATCCCCCCCGCTGCTTTTCTTTAGGGCCAGATTCTGATAGGGGAAAAAGGTGGGGGCACTGCATCTTTAAGCCTGATGTCCTCCTCACAAATAAAGTGTGTGTAAAGTGTGTCAACTTTCCAATTTGGTGGTCTTCCTCAGACGGTCGTTAATTAGTGCAGAATGCAGACTTTCAGTTCTGGTGCCAGTTCAGATGAAAATGATTTTTGGAAGGCAGCCCAGACGGAGGAATTTTGTCATAGGTTAGAACAGTTCCAAGTGTTAGAAGTAAGTGCACAGCTTATGCAAATCTTTCTTTTTTTTTTTTGCTAAACGTGGGTTCTGTGTCCATCTTATATATGCGTTGGTATGCTAAACCTTGTTTTATTTCTGAAATAAAATGAATGTGTTTTTTAAAGTCTGTACAATAAAGTTAGTGTTATACTGCAACCCAGATGCTAAAAACCTGAACTGAAGGCATTAATAAAGTTGTATACTTTAGCTGTGTTTTGATTCCGTGCAAGTCAAATGCACCACAGAAGTTTGTTATAATACATAGATAAAGCTACTTTTTTAACATGAATATTTCATTTGGTCTGTATTCTGTAATGTATTGGATAATATTATCTATGTCACTGTGATATCGTTTAAGACAAACGACAAAGAGTACTGCTACTACAGGTAAATATAGCCCCTTGGTACCAATCCTCCCCTGTGTTCAAAATATACAGTATTCCCGTGTGTTTGGAATACCAGATTTCAAGTTGAAAAACTATTTTTGTTGCTTTGGTATTCCAACTTGAACACTATTCCACTGCAGCACCGCTCTGCAGTTTCACTTTGAGCGTGCTTAGCGTTGTTGTTCTCAAGCCGATAGTGTATCAGAAATGGAGGTGGAATACTAGATTTGGGGTTCTAGTGTCCCACCAGCAATAATGGAATATTATGTTAATTTTAACCCCCTTCTCCCTCAAATATCCTGGTGATTATAAGCATGTCCAGAAATCTTGTAAGCAGATTGAGAAATTTTGCAATGTTCCTGTACTGATCACTGGTCAGACCTCCCCCACCCCCATCTTGAATTCAGCGGCCGATGTTAGAGAACTTCTGACATTGGCCAAACCATCGAAAGACTGCAGGGAAGTTCACTACTAAAGGTAACCTAAAAAACTAAAATAAAACATAGTGTATTATACGTATAATCATAGCTGGGTGATCCATTGCCATATAATATGATTATGGGTGTGACAGGGAAGCCCTGTCTGATGAATTCAGGACCATCATTATTTTCTTTTTGCTTGGTATTTTACCCCCCTCTCTAAACCTGTTGCAAAAGCACCTCTTTCTCTACTTCTGTCTCTAAACCTTTATTTCTACTGCCAGGATGGCCACCTACAGTACATACCCTTCTGACCTTCCTTAAATCTATTTCCCATTTTTCTATTTCTTTTTTCTCCCCCCCCTTCCTGTTTTTATGGTCCAGCAGGTAGCTGTATAATGTAATAAAATACAGCATGATGTAAATACAGACTGACAGTGTAGTCTGTCTAAGAAGCAGTTTGTTGTTTAAAAAGAGAAAGATGCTGCACTGTTGAACTGCGCAATACAGTGTAGCTGAATGGCATGTGCTATTGGTTTTTTGTTGTTTTATTCTCTCTTCTGAGTTGGTGGGGAATGAAGATAAAAGGGGCAGCTAGCTACAGAGATACTGTAGCTGTCCCCAAGCTGAAGAGCCAACCGCTCAGTCGGATGAAAAGCCATGTCTTTTATACAGTTACCATACAATGTGATGTCATTTGAATAGGGGGCCTTGTGCCAATTTAGAGGGTAACATTGATTTTAAGGAAAATGAAGAGAGAGAGATGCTGTAATAATCTAGGTGTGTAAACATGCTATACTCTATTTTCTAAAGAAATATCATCTCATGTCAGATGAGTCACCCTGTCTGTGTTTATTTAAGATGAGTTAGCCTGCCTGTGTTTACTGAGAGAATTGTGAGTCTGACAGGTCACATGGTGCTGACATCATCAGTAGGCAGGTATAAAAGCCTGCCTCCTGAGATGCAAAATAGATGAGCCAGTCAGTAGAGCCCTGACTGTCATGGAGGAAGCAGTTCATAGTACATGCAAGTTTTTATGTGCTAGGAATCTATTTGGCTGGAACTAAACCTGGAAGTTGTGCACTGAGGGAATTGTGCATTGTTTTGAACTGAAAGACTAACCAGCTATTTCCTTTCTGTATGTTTACTATTTTATTTTAGTTTTGGAAAATAAATACTGCAAAGTGCGTTCTGCACCTTTTACCTGTGTTTGTTGCATCTGTCTACCCACCAACCTTCACAATGGGTATAGTACATTCAGTTTTTTATTGTTGAACTAGTGTCTCTTGTACTGTCTGAGCAGACAGAACCGCTCAGCTACACTTCGTGGTCCTCTTGCCCAACCAGCATGAGTGATACTTGTTAAACAGTAAGAGACTGACCTTACTTTACCCATAATCATATATTGACAGGATTGAGAAGATGCAGAGGAGAGTGGCTAAGGTGGTTAAAGGCTTGGAAATCATGGGCTGTGAGGACGGACTGGCAGAACTGTGACTGTTCTCCATGGAAGTGTCAGTGGCTCAGTAGGTAGCACACTCGCCTCTGAGGCCGGGAGATCAGAGGGCTGTGGGTTCAGTTCCCACATCTGGCACTTGGGTTAATATCCCAGTACTGACACTGTAGTGCAGCATGAGAGGGGTGCTGCACTTCTGAGGTGCCGTCTTTTGGATGAGACATTAAACCCGAGGTCCCATCTGCCTGGATTGGTGGTAGTTCAGGTGGATGTTAAAGATCTCATTGCACTTATCGAAAAGAGTAGGGAAATTTCCCCCGTGTCCTGGCCAAATTTCCCTCATTCACTAAAAATACCACCAACAGCTTAATCTGATTCAAGGTCAGTTGGCATTCATCTGTATCCCCCTCCCTCGGGTCGTGCCTGAAAATAGGCAGGATTTGTCTAGTGCACTTACCCGGTCAACAAAAACTAAATAAATAAATAAAATAAAAATTATAGATCAAGGCAGTGCTTCCGACCAACCGGAGTGCTCCTTTTCTCTGCGCATGAGACACTCTTATTCTGTGAAGAGTGTCTCATGTACAGCTGCCCTGAACATGAGCAAATTCAGGGCAGGTTTTTGAACATTTTAATATTTGTTAAATTTTATTTATTGAAATCTTGGATGACACCTGTGAGCGGTTGCTCATTGAGAGGTTCCACGTCAGATACATTAACACAAGAAGACATAATATAGTTACAGTAAATTATATATACAGAGTACAAAAAAAAAATCAACAGTATCTGGGTTGCAATGACAAACAGTTACTCAAATTGTGCTAAGGCATAGTACATGATATGTCAGCGTCCTGCAGGGAGAGAGAGGCAGAGGCAGACTGTTAGGGTGAGGTAGGATGGGGCAGTGGGAACTGGGATAGGAAAGGCAGAGGGAAAGAAAAGGGGTGGGGGTGGGAGGCAAGTGCTAGGGCAAAAGGGGTGGGAGGCAAGTGCTTGGGCAAAAACTTAACTTGGCGGGTCAGGAGTTGGAAGTGCTGAGGTAGACTAAAGCTGCGGGCGCAGACTAGTGGGGGAACCTACAGGTACTATTGTCGGTGAGGTGCTGACAGAGTTTGTGTTTAAAGGAACCAAGGGTTGTGGCTCCGGCTATGTCAGGTGATGGACCATTTGTCCACAGAAGGGCCCGGTGATCAAAGGATCGCTGGGCCATAGTTGTGCAGCACCTGGGCACACGGAATACTTGTGTAATATATTATTGCTCAACCTCGATCAATATATATTAATACATTCTGACACATTGTTTAGCCTGTACTCCTTGGCAGCAAGCTGTGTTTGCCTTCTTGTAAGTTACGTTTTTTTGTTTTTTTTTTTGGTAACTTGTACACCTGTAACTTGGTTAATTTCACTGTACTTCTCTGGGTGGTTCCTGAAAACAGGCATTTCTCTGTCAACTGTATGTACCTGGTCACCAAAAACTAAATAAAATAAATAAACACCACCGCTGAGACCACGGGGCAGAGGCATTGGCAGATGTCAACGCACTGTACATTGGAGCATGCATAGCCACATGCTTTCTGTCGTGGCACGGCCACTCCTCTGGGGGAATCACCACAAAGAAAATCCCTCCGGGCAAGAAAGTAGGATAATGCTGGGACTCCTAGCTGCCTCTCCTCCGAAACAATACCAAATGTACATCTCAGCCAGGGTCCCAGGGTGATTTTGGTCTCTCCCTACGGGAAACCTCTCTGCAAGTGGTAAGTCATGGTTCTCCAAGACCAGTCGGTTGGGAGGGGAGTGACAGGGTGGGTGGGTGGCTTGTGGTGACCTGGTCAGATATGGGGTACATCCCCACTTTGGCCGAAGTGTCAGAAACAGTACTGAAAAAAAAATGCTAACAGAAAACTGCAGTGCGACATGATTACTGTACCCTAATATCTGAAGGGGATTCCACCATCAAGTTGAATGCAGCTCTTTCAGATGTACATGGATGAAAAAGGACAGCAGTTAGTGTCTTTTTTAAAGTCAAGCTTTTTCCCCCTACTGGCACCTGCTGTTTTTCTGCTTCCCCTATTGCTTTCACTGCACTTGTTCTGTTCCCTGTGGACACCAGCGGGCGGACAAGTAGCAGGCTAAGCTGCCACCCTTGCTGTGGGCGGAGTACATCAATACAGATGCTACTGCAGCCTCCAGCCAGCCCGCAGCAGCTATCTGAGCTTTGGGCATGATCCCAGGTCACTGGCAAAAGGGCTCCCCAGGTGCTGCATGGTGCCAAATGGCCTCTCACACGCTCTACAAAGGTTGAGAATAGAAGACACAGACACTTGTTTCATCCTTCTCAAGAGTCAGCAGTGTGTTTTATCTGTATCTCAATGCAAGGGAGCCTGAACCAGCCTTTATGTGATCTCACTGGTTTGGGTCATGCTGGTCTCAAAATAAGAAAAAGACAAAGAACCTTAGCACATATACAGCCACGCTGGTGGTTTGCGTTTAGTGCTGCTCTGTTATGTCACTTATTTAAGGACCTTTACCATAATCTTGCAACTGAACAAGTTTTTTTTTTTTTTTTATATAGCAGTGACCGCAAGCTCTTTTGTGTTTTCATTCTTTCAACCCACTCCTCTCCCATCCTGGTGCCATTTATAGAGGTTGAAATTGACACTGGCCCACTAGCCAAATGTGGGTCAATTTTGTATCAGGCTAGTAAAGTTTTACTGTAACTATTAGTCCTGCTGGCTTGTGTTGGTGAATGTAACATCCCACTAAGTAAAGCAGTCGGGCCAGTGGAAATGTCTGTGGGGCTGGTGGATTTTCCCAGTCACTAGCCTTGCTGGCTTGTGGTTGTAAACCTTAATTGTGACCCCCGTATTCATCTTGATGAGGGATCGTTAAAGTCTGAGGTCAAGGCTCAACCCAGAATGAGAGCCATTAGCATCCCACACTGAGAATGGTTAGCAACTAGGTGGCCAGCCTCAGTGTGGGACTGGCTGGTGACTAGGAATGTCATGGAGGGGAGGCGTTAAGCACCACAGGAGGGCACAGACTGACATTTTGTTGGCCCTTTCCCCTGACAGTTGATCCAGGAGTAAGACTGGCAACAGGGTTGCTCGGATTTCGAGTCACAGAATCAGATTCCGAGGATTCTAACCCCATTTTCAGAACTGGGATTTTCAGAACTACAGTCCTGCTAAAACCTGTTTTTATATAGGACTTTAGGATCTAGGAATTAGGATTTCAAATCTAATTCTAAGGTCCTTTTCAGAATCAGATTCGGAATCAGGAATTCCTTAAAAGTCCAGTCGGACTGGAACTGGCCAGTTCCCAGCATCGCTAATTGGCATTAGCTGTGAAGGCAACTGCTTGCCTGCTCCCCTTGACCAGAGCATGCATGCAGCCATAGCAATGCTGTCATTGAGGTGGAGATGGGGGGGGGGTCTAGAATCTCTGGTAGTGCCCAGAGAGTCCTGGGGTGGACTTGCACTACCCACATTTATGTGAGGACACTGTGTGCTTGGAAGGCAAGGTCTCCTCTCCCTCGAGTTTTACACTATCCCACTGACTGATTTTTAATTGTAGGGGTCTGGAGGGTGGACTAGAAAAGATGCCTGATGGTCTTTTTTTTATAGTTGCTTGGTTTTCATCATTAGAAGGCTACCAGTACTTAGACAATGACAGTTTGGAGAAGTGAACACGCCACATATAGTAATATGTTTATAATAGCTTGACTCCTACTGTTAAACAAAGGACTTTCTATTTCTAAATCAAATACATTGCTGCTGAGTCAAGAATACTGCTTAGGCAGAAATTATGTTTCACAGAAGGCCTCTGCTGACAGCAGCTTGTGGGGTTTCTCATAACAGAGAAGACAGTGTCAAATATAGATCAGTGTCTTCCAAAGCATTTTATATTCCAAAGCACACAGTATTCTATAAATATTCTGATGTCAGCGAAGGTTATGGGAAGGCAAGGGACTGGTCAGTGGATCTGCGTTAGGAACCAAGATTTCTCTGAATGCTGTGTTTGAAACCCTCTCCCTTTCACCACAAATAAGAGCCTGGATTGGGGTGTGTGGGTGGGGTATTCTTTTTTGTGATCTGTACAAAGGGGGTATTCATTGTGTTAAGGAAAAGAGAATACCAAACAGCAGTATGAGCTCAGAGGGGTAGGTTTTCATTGTCTCTTTTTTGGTGTAAAGGTGTAATCTCTCCCCACCCCAAAAAAAGAAAATGCTGCAGTTACGCTTTATGCCAGAAGTGGAATTGTTATTTTGCTCAGCCTCCGGTTGTAAGGCTACTTGGCATAACCCAGCAAACTTCTTGTGGGTACCCAAAAGCAGATCTAACAGAAGGAAGAGGGAAAATTATGCAGCCAATCAGGCACTTCTTTTGAGTGTGCCTCTGCTGCCACCTGCCTGCCTGCCCAAGGATATAGAGACCACAAATAAAGAAGACTTCACTAGCCTGCCAGCACAGTGGTAGTGCTACTGTACTGCTTGTGGGCTTATGACCTGGGTTTAGGAGCGAACGCGGGGCATTGGAGGGCTGGCTGGACAGAGGAGGACTGAGCATCTGGAAGACTGCTCTTCTCCTCTGGGGAGGGAGGACTACAGTGCATGGCATTAGCCTGGCCACTAGCCAGGGTTGCCACCTGTCAGGTTTTTTACCTGGTGATCAGGTTTTCAGGGTCCCTATCAGGTAATCAGGTTTTGCTCTGTGCTGGTCAGGTTTTTGAGCCATTTTGAGTGCTCACATACTTTTGAAACACATTTTGTCATCTCACTCATTGTTTCAGCTGCATGTCCAGGTTACAGGAAAGGTCTGTTGTCAATATAGCCTTTTGTTTGTGAAAGCAGTCAACCTGGGAGGTGTAAAGTATGGCCATTAACACCAACAGCACATACTTAACCTAATAGTTTCCACTACATCTTAAAGTGGCATAGCAGCAAAGCTACCCCCACCTTCTGTAACAGCAACACAGCCAGGTGTCTTCCACTTTCATTTGCTGGTAAACATTTTAATCTCTAACAGAATTTGAGCATTTTAAATGTTTTAAATTATTTTTTCCTCAAGAAAAAAGGTATGGTCACTTATTTTGCTTTGAAATAGTGCTGTGGGCATGAAAAGGAAATGGAGCCAGAAAAATATATAAATTATACATTATAGGAAACAATTTCTTTATTATACATAGATATATAGACAATGTCAGCAGATTGTGCATTATTATACTGTATGCCATGTATACTGTTGTATGTTGTTTACAGTATGTATCTTGTCTCCCCTAGATCATATCTGTAAATGAGATTGTTTTTATTTCTGTATATTTATCTGGTAGACCAATGTCGATAAATAAATACTGTAAATAAATAAATAACTAGGAAGAACCTGGGACAGTAATTTTAACAGGCACGGTACAGTATCTTAACATTTTTGTTGAACTGCTGCTTTAAGTGTTTTATTGATATAACAAATGGCTTTCTAGAAGGAGCAGTGCATGATGAGTCATGAAAAGGGGCGGGGCTAGGGGTGGAGCTTAGGATCCGGTTTTTGCCTCATCCAAAGGTGGCAACCCTACCACTAGCAGAGGCTAGGGACAAAATGGCTACAGACTACAGGGTGGGGAATGGAGGCATAGCAGCCGGTGACACGCTACGCATGGCAGCGTGTGTGGGGTTGTGTGGACAGCATTGCATGTCTGCTTCTCCCAGGGTGAAAATGGAGGAGAAAATGATCGGGTGGCAGTGCAGAATGGCAGACCAACCCCTCGCAGGCTCTGCAATGACTACAGGGCCCTCTCCCAGAACCCAGATCAGTCACCAGTGAGTGGAAACCGCTGACTCCACCTTGGTAGGAAAGCCATGGAGGAGGCATCGGGATTAAAAGGTAAATCCCTGGCATGGCAGGTGATGGAGTCAAATGGAAAGCCTATCAGGAGGAGAAAGAAATCAACTAAAAAACAAACAAACAAAAATAAGAAAGACTTACAGTTCATTTGCAGTCGCTATGGGTGGGCAAGAGATGTTGCAAGTTAAAAGTATGCTGGTGAAATGTGTGTGAAATCGGAAACTTCGCATTACGCATAGTGGCGTAAAGTTTCCTAACTTCACCCCAGCTCCATGCAGTGAAGTTCTTTTTTTTAAATTAATATAAACAAAAAAAAAAAACACTCCACCCACGTAGACTTTTTGCCCCACCCCCTCCCACCACACCACAGTTTAGTTAGTATAAATAATAAATAACTCTTCCCCTACCCCAGTTGCATTCCTGCCACCTGACCCAATCAAATACAAGTTGAAGACCCCCACCACCTGCAGCCACTCCACCACCCTCTTTCCTCTCCATTCAACACTTTAAACCCTGTAAAAGAGAAAACCAGCCCTTGCTGTGGTGACCAGACCACCCTTCTTGTTCCATGGCTCTACCATCAATGAGTGAATTGGTGATGACATGCCATACAGTATCAACTGTTGTAGTTGTTCATTGTGATCAGCCAATTGGATGTTACTACATAGAAACATAGTCGTTGACGGCAGATAAGGACCGCAAGGCCCATCCAGTCTGCCCATTTCTTTTTCTACCTTATAAAAGTGCCATCGGCCTTTGCTCTGTCAATGGCCTGTCTATTCATACTCATCTGTATTGCTCCCTTATGCCTATCCCATGCCTGTTTGAAGCCCTGCACTGTATTCATATCCACCACTTCCTGAGGTAGGCCGTTCCATGCATCCACCACCCTTTCTGTGAAAAAGAACTTCCTCACATTACCCCTTAATCGGCCTCCCTCTAATCTCATCTGTATCCTCTTGTTCTGCTATTTTTCTTATATTGAAACATGTTAGACTCTTTCACCTTGTTAATGTCCTTAAGGTGTTTGAATGTTTCGATCATATCACCTCTCTCCCTCCTTTGCTGTAGGGTATACATATTGAGCTCCATTAATCAGTCCTCATATGTTTTCTGATGCAGTCCCTGCACCATTTTGGTTGCCCTTCTCTGGACTGCCTCAATTTGGTTAATGTCCTTGTGAAGATGCAGCCTCCAGTACTGCACGGAGTACTCCAGATGGGGTCTAACCAGTGTCTTGTAAAGAGGGATTAATACCTTCCTCTTCCGACTTGTGAAACCCCTACTAATACACCCTAACATCCCCCTAGTCTTACTTAATGCTTTAGTCGTCTGCTTGGATGATTTCAGGTAATCGGTGATGATACAAAATCACACATGCCCACACAATGCAAAGCATCATGGGCTGCATATGCAAATCACCACAGAATGTTATGCTGGTTCAACTTTAAGCAGAATTGCATGGTGCCAACAGGGTGCTAACAGATGACATAGACACGTGTTTCATCCTACCAGGACTTTTCATCGGTGATGATGATGCCCAAGTCTCTTTCTTCCCTTGTGACTGTCAGCAACTCCCCTCCCAGCCTATAGGTGACTTCAGGGTTTCTCTTCCCTATGTGCATGATCTTGCACTTCTTTGCATTAAACCCCAGTTACCACACTTCCGACCATTTTGCTAGTTTATCCAGCTCTCTTCTGATTCTGCCCACCCTATCTGGATCATCTACTCTGTTGCAGATCTTGGTGTCATCTGCAAACAGACAAACCTTACCCTCCAGTCCATCTGCAATGTCACTGATGAAGATATTGAAGGGGACTGGCCCACAGGTACTACAGGGCACATCATTTGCCGTTCAATCACTGATGGCATCGCCAGCAAACTGGGAGGCTGGTCAGGTCACTTTGACGAGAGGTAGTTTTCTCTTCTAGAGATTTTAAAGTGTATCCTTTGGGGTGAGGGTCATGGGGTGCCAGAGGGTAGTGGACGGGGTCTTCAACTTGAATTTCATTACATCAGGTGTGTGGGGGATGGTGGGTGGCAGCAGGAATGCAACTGGGTGAGGAGAAGGTTTATTTATAATTAATTAAACTTCGCTTCGCTGAGACTGGTGGAGGAGGGAGGTGGGTGGGTTTATGAGAGTGAGGGCACATGGGGGACATATGTAAACTAATGTGTGGGAGGAGGAGCTCATTAGTGCAGACACAACGTTTGAAATATAAATATTTTCAAAGCTGGTAAAATCAATTAAAAGTGGCAGTACCTGAAATATCTCAAGCTCAGCTGCACATGAGTGCCTTTTTTGGAACAATTGAAAATGGGTAAGCCGTGGCAATATCCACTGCAAGGTACAGGGAAATCGAAAGCCACGAGGCTGCCAGATCGGATGAGTGCAAGCAGCACAGACCTGGATGCGGGCAAAGAGGCTGAGCCATCTAACGATGCTCTGTTGCAGGCAATCTGAGATTTGGATCACAAGAGGGACATAATGAATGTTAGATCTGCAATATGGAAGCAAAGCTAGAACTGGTCTCCATGGAATCCAAAGCAGCAACAGACTCTGTGGCTAAAAATACAGTGATCGTGATGGGGGTACTGGCTGAAAATAAATTGATGAACACCTAGAAAATGGAGTCAGATTAATGAATGCGTGAGTGCTCAGAGTACCAGAGAGCAGCAAGGGGACAGACCTGGTGGCGTACATGCAGGACTTAATTTAGAAACGTCTACATTTGTACATTTCAGGTTGCATATATAAAGGTTACAGGATCACCCCACCACAAAGACCCAAGTCAGCAGAGCAAGCTAGAACCATCCTTATAATCACTGAATATCCTCACATAAAGACTCAATACTCCTGGCGGCAAAGAAAAAAAGGATTAGTGTCTCTGGATTTTAGTCCAGTATACTTTTTCTCGTGTAGCCCAGGCACCATGTGCCAGTGGGCTACTACGCCTGCCTGTTGATCTTCACACAGGTCAAGGGGCCTGGGTTCTGCTACAGTGGTGTTTGGGGGTTCCATCCCCAAAAAATGAATAAAATAGCGCGGTGCCTCCACCCAGAGTGAATTGCAGTGGGCCAGGTGTATGACTGGTACAACCCCCTGGGATGCTGTACCTACCTACCTCCCCTTAAAGCCACTCCACACACTGGATGCCAAACAGTTTCCCAATACCATATACCGCATACACTTTACAATTAGTTTCCACAGGGCACCCTTCTCACAGCAATTTCAAACAACAAAACACAGCTTTATTATGGGGAAGGGCTAGGGTCGGGGTACCTGGAAGAGGAATAGCTGTGGAAGTAAAAATGGTTAGAAACAATTAATAACAACAGTGCCTGTAGGCCAGAACACCCTGGAGCCCACCCCCCACTGGTACCAGTGACTGTCCCTCTGTCCTAACTGGGTACCCAGGTTTCTGCAGGCCTGCTCGGTGCCGTGGGTTGGCCAGCACTGGGGCCCTAGGAACAATGCAAACTGAAAGTTAACAGTTAAACCTTTACTCCTCTTGATCGTCAGGGCAAGCCCTGGGTACTCACAGTTCTAAAGAGCTGAGATGTTCCTGGAGAAGAGAGCTTTCACCAGTTCAGTCTCTGGGGATTTCAGTTCAGGAAGGGCAGAACAAATGGGCAGCAATAAAGTATTCTGAAGACTAGAGCTTGATTGAAGGTCTGGCCGCTTGTCCCTTTGGTTGAAGATCTTGCAGCTTGTCCCCTTCAGCCTATTCAGTCCCGCGGCAGAGCTCCAATGCAAGGCCCACCAAACCACAGAGGACCCAGACCTAGGAGTGGCTCCACAGCCCAGCTCCCTCACAGGTCACAGGAGCCCTAGCTCCCCCAGCCCTCGTCGGTGGCCCCCTGTAGCCAGCAGACCCCACTTGGTAGGGGTTAGCAAGTTCCCCATTTGGCTCTGAATGAAGCTGGGAATCTTCTGGTTTCTCTTTCCTCTCAACAGAAAACAGCTCCACTGAGCTGCCAGAACAGTTACTCCAACTTTCTTGCTTCCCAGTGCCTTTGGGCTACAGTTTCCAAACTCCAACTACAGATCAACTGTTCCTGTCCTCAGCTGGATTTCAGTAACAGCAACAGGTCTCTGAAGCATAGGTCACCTGCTCACCTTTTCTCTCTTACAGTCTCTCTGATTCAAGTCAGCATCCACCTTTTCTCTGGCTTACACACAGTTTCTAGAAAGCCTGTTTCCCAGCTCAAAGGTGTTCTGTCAGTCTCAAACTGGTGCAGGATGGCTGCAGCAGAGGTCTCCACTGAAACAGCAAACTCCCACAAGATGCCTGGAACAATTAGCACAGATGCACAGCTCCTCTGAACAGCAGGAATTCTTCCCCTTTGTTCCTCTAACAAACTCCGTATTAAGCCCTGTGAAAGGCCTTAGATCTATTCTCACACAGCACTGATCCCTCTTGACTCAATCAGAGCCCAGAACAGACTGACTAAACTGCCCAGAGTACCTGGGATTTCTCCCAAAAATCCTACCCTCTGATTGGTTGATTTCAGTCATCAATCACAATCATTAGCCCTCTTTGATTATTGATTGGAAAAGTCTCTTGGCACCTGAAAATAGTTCACACCCCCTCCCATGAGTCCTCTCACACAGTTTTGGGCTCCTACGTATCTAACTGGCTGTCTGTCAGGGGTCAAAGGATCTTAACATGGCTGCTTAGTGTACAGTCTTACTGTAGTCCCATATAGTGTCCAATGCCACAGAGTCTGAGCAGCCAAAATAAACATTTTTATTTCCCCATCGACTCACAGAATTGTAGCCTTCTTTCTTCCCTGTTGCCCCATTGCCCAGATTAACAATTCTGTTTATCCCTCTGCCTGTCGCTAGCACTTATCTGTAGTGTCCCCAGGCACTAAGCAGGCTTGTAACATTAATATTTATATTGCCTCAATAATATTCATGAGGTGGCCCCTTGATTTCGGGAACACTATTGGTGCTCCTACACAAAATACCCTGGCTGCTAATCATGAGCCTCTTCCAGGTCTCCGGTCCCCGATTAGCTGAAGAGGGGGACTATGAGCACCGAAGAGGCATTCATTTTGCTGCTACAGTGGCCCAAAACCCAAATGCATACTGCACATGCCGATCCACCGAACTGCAAAAATGGAATCGCCGGCTCTGCGGTTTATCGCTTCTGGCCCCATTTCTGGATTAAAATGAGCACTGGGGCTGGACAGAGACTCCAGGATGAAACGGGTCCCAGGACAGCAGCAGGGAAAAGACGAGGGGACTGGGCAGCCTAAAAAGGATAAACAGGTAAGCCCCCGGGGGGGGTTACACTCACATTTCAGTTATGCGACCAGACAACACTGCAAGGGGTTTGAGGTGGTGTGGTCTGGTGTCCATGCTCTTGCATCACCCATGCTTTTCAATTTCCCACTTGTTTACAGATACAGTGCCTGGGCAGAAACTATGTCTGCTCGGATTCTTCTGAGGCTGGCAAAAGACTTGATGTTATTAAACAAGACTTTTCTCCACAGCAGGAAGAGTCGCCCTCTGAGGGAGAAGACTAGTATGGACTTTGGAGACATTCTTTATTAAAGTTCCAATGTAGTAAATCAGGCATGTGTATTCACTAATTGATTCACTAATTGATATTGTGGGCTCAATGGATCACATCAAATTATTGGGTATGTTTTTAGTTTTACTGGTGTAAATAGCACTGATGCAACACTCTGTATCTTTGTTTCACCAGTGTTATCTGTAACCATTTTGTAACCATTTCTGTCACTACTGTGTCTAATTGTTGCTGTTGTCGCTGATGTCTCTGTTCTCAATGACGTGGAACCTTTGTAAAGGAGTCTTTGACGCAAAGGTATGTTATCTGATATCTTCAATAAATAAATAAAAAAATTAAAAAAGCCTTGACGAAACAAAGTTCTCAGTCAATGCCTGCAACCCAAAGGCTAGCTCATTTCTTGTTAGCTTATAGAAACACTCCTCACACCATAACAAAGCGAACACCTGCTGAACTGTTCCTCAAACGTCAACCCCGTACCCATTTGGCATGGCTCAAGCCAGACTTGTCTAATACCATAGCAAAACGTCAACTGCAACAACAGAGGGGTCATGACAAGTTGACCAAGCCAGCTCGTATCTTCCATCATGGGGAGAGGGTAATTGTTTGTGACTTTAGGCATCCCAAGTGGCTTTGGATCCCTGGGATGGTGATGGAAAAAAGTAGCTCTTTGACTTACGGAGTCCATGTGGGACATCAACTTGTTCATATACATGTGGATCGCTTGTGACTTTCAAGGGTTCCAGCGCATTCAGAAGAAGATGTCACTCCAGAAGAGAACAGTGACACTGAGGATTTTGCTCCTGCTAGTGAAATTCCAGTGTGGGAATAATGCAGAACTCCATGGCCCAGATATTCAAAAGGGTTGCGCCATGCGCAAGTCCAAAATGCGCCATTCTGCGATATTCAGCAGGAGGCAGTTACGCCACTGGCAACAGGTTGCGCAAGAGAGCAATGCAAATGAATGCATGCTCAACAGGAGGGGGAGGATCCATGCATAACCTGCGCAACCCGATATTCAGTCGGGTTGCGCAGAGATCTACATCGCAACCCAACCTGCGCCCGCACAAGCTTGAGCCAAAAAAGGCTTAAGTTGAGGGGCCACCCACAGGTGAGCTGCTGTATTGCAGGGGCGCAACCCAACAGCAGCTGCCACCCTGGCTGGCCCCAACTCGGTCCCTATGCCCCCACCAGCCCGATCGCGGGCAGAACACGTCAATGTCCCCCTCCACATCTCCCACAGCCCGATGTGGGCAGAACACGTACATGTCACCCCCACATCACCCACAGCCCGATCGCGGGCAGAACCTGTATGAACCCCCAGTGCCCGATCGCGGGCAGAACCTGTGAACCCCCAGTGCCCGATCGCGGGCAGAATGTAACCCTCCCCAACCCGAATAACTCCCTGGTGGTCCAGTGGACCGTAAAGCCCGATCGCGGGCAGAATGTCACAACACAACCCCCAAACATCTCCCTGGTGTCTAATGTCCCCCCACCCACCCACGAAGCCCCTCCACCCGCTCCCCGCGGCGGTAGGCGACAGCATCCACCCGCCCGCCGCCCGCCTGACTGACTGTCGGTAGGGCTGCCCGTTGCCTAACAGCGCAACTCTTTGAATATCACCCCGGCCACACCCCTGCGCAACTATTTTGAGCAGCGCAGGGGCTTGCGCCTCAGACTGGCGCAGTTTGAATATCTGGGCCCATGTGTCACCGACAGCAGTTACTCCAGCCTGGAGATATCCCTTGTGGCAGTGAGGAGCACCATGGAGACTTGATCTTAAGTTGTGATCTGAACCTGTGTCTCTGTGTAACTGAACCTGTGTCTCTGTGTAACTGAACCTGTGTCTCTGTGTAACTGAACTTGCTATGTGGTGTATTGCTTAGTTTGTAACAAGTTCTACCTGTGGGGCAGAATAATCTCTCAAACTTGTTCCTGGATACTGAACAGTCTACTTTGGCCCAAAAGTTAGAAAATGTAAATATTGTGTATTTTTCGACTATGTTTTGTCTAAGGGGAAGGAGTGCAGTGTATACGTGTGTGTGTATATATATATACACACATATATATATGTATGTGTGTGTGTGTGTGTGTCCACAGTACTGGAGAGACTTGTATCACATGTAAATGGGGTCCAGCTGGTAAACAAGACATCCCAGCAGTGCCTCCAGAGTTGTAAATGGGTCACCATGGATGTTATGGTTACTAACCCTGCCTTGTGGGCTTAAACAAGGCTGAGAAGCCTGGATTCTGATTTTCCTGATTGGAGGGGTTCGAATCCAGATATTTTAAGTTTAGCGCAGTGCATCCACCCACAGTAAAACTGAAGTGGGCCTGGTGTCAGAGCAGTACAACCCCCCAAGATGCAGTAACTACCCACTTCCCCACAGTGTCCCCCTATACATGAAAAATCACAGTGCAACCTTAAATTCAACAAAAATGAAATTTGTGCCTTACTATTAATAGTATGCTCATGAGACAAAATGCATAATATCAGTGAAATATTTATTGGGGGATATTCACAAGAGAGAGGGGAATGCAAGGCAAAAAATGGCAGAAACTCATTAACTCTTGTTGCAGGATCAAAATTAAGCGTCTGACTAGGCTTGGCCAGTAAAATACTTTAATACAAAAACAGCAGTAACAGTGCTCACCCCCACCAGGCAAGACTGTACTGGGTGAAAACAGAAAAATGAGAATGGCGCAGTCAAAACTGTGCTGTCAAAATAGCGAAAGGGAATACAGCTACAGGGATAGTGTAGCGCAGGCAAGGTTAGCGCTATCCCTGTAGCTTTATTGCTGTTGGAGAGAAAGGGATGAAACCTGTGCTGGGAGGTATGCTGCTTTGCAGCTGCAGTGGCGCAGAGGGTAGGGGCCACAAGCATGTGGAGGGTGCCTGAGCGCCAGTGGATTGGGGTCTGATTCCTGGGACAGTTGCTTTTTTGTTTTGTCTCCCCTCCCAACTTAGGTTGTCTCTTCCCTCCTCAACAGTCCCCCTCGAGGTTTCTGCATGTCCCAGAGTTGCCTCCCCCCCCCCGGAGGTAGTTATTTTAAGTTGTGGGGGTTGGGGCAAAGCCCCCTGTAATGGGCAGAATGGGGAGCGGAGCCCCCCACTTGTCAGTTTGGCTTTTTGTTGTGGTGGTAGGTTTCAAGAATGCTTAGGACACATACAAGAGAGCCCTCAAACCCAAGGGCAGTTAGAAGGCTAGGCTAAAAGACAATGGGCAGACCAGATGGACCTAGTGGTCTCCTTCTGCCGTCAACTTCTATGTTTCTAAGTGGTCGGTGTGGTAGTGGTTGGTGTTTTTACTGAGTGCTATCTTGTTCATCAGCGTTTCTGCTGCACGGTTTTTGACCGCGCTATTGTGTTTTTCGCTATTTTAACGTAGGGCAGGCAGGACAAGGTAGCAACCAATAATACTGTAAACTTTTTGGCATTACCCTCCCACCTGTACTGGGGGAACTAACCACTGGCACACTGCCAGCTGAGCTTGCTGCCCACTTCCCAGATCACACTGTAAAAGGCTACTTCAGAACTCAGGAGGAGGAGAAAGATTAATGACTGAAAACTGCAACAAAAAGAACCGAAACTGACTCAAGACAGTCCCACCAAGGTGTCAACTACCTGTGGCCAGGCACTGTCCTGCTGCCAGCTAACACACACTTACTGCCCGCCCAGTAAAATTCCTAACAGAGTAACTCCCAAAAGGCTTCTGCCAGGGGCTTATAATGCCCTACTAAAATGCTACTTCTGCAACAAAAAATGGGCACTGGCAGTCTGCCACCTCATGTGCCCCATCTGCCCACTGCCCAGCCAGAGCACACTCCTCCTCCATTCGCACCAGTCAGGCAAACCCCTGGTCCCAGAGGCTTGCTGCAAGCTGCAACGCTGCTGCTGTCATTTTTTTTTCTTCCTTTTCCTCCCTAACCCAAGTTGCAGACTGCTGTTCAGCCAACTGTCTAATTGAACTTTTAGTGGTGAAATAATTACATTTCTTTTTTTTTCTGTAAACCCCCTCTGGGAGCTTGCTAGTTAAATTAGTGTAGCCACAAAGTCTGGTGCTGGGGCCCTGCCTGCAGGCAGGGAGGGGCCTCAGCCTGGAGGATATATAAGGGGGAGGTTTTTGGTGCACAGTGGAGAGCCAGAAGAGAGGAAGAGAAGAGGCAGCCCAAGTGTTTGTTCAGCTGTGAGGGCCGAGGTTCGGGCAGGCGTGGGCCGTTTGCCACCCTGGCCCCCTACTCTCAAAGACCAGCAGAAAATGGAGCAGTTTTGGGAGTCTGTGGGGGTCTGGAGCTGTGAGAGGATCACCTGCACCTTTGGGGGAGCCAGAGCCCGGGAAGCAAGGGTGATTGCTGGCACTGTGGTGGGATGGCGCAGGTGAGCCCTGGTATCCTCATTCACAGAGAGAGCGAGTGAAACCCTGTGCCAGTCCATTGGGGCAGTGTGGTGGTGGCAGTCTGTACTATGGGGAATATAGTGGTGGCAGTCTGTCTCCCTCTCCAGTGGCACTTCGGCCTGGCTAGGAGGCATCTGGGAAGCCTATACAGCTGAAGAGGGGAAAGTGCACTGGTCTTAGGGAGCACCAGGACCCTGCAGTGTCTGTGTCGTCCTGGGATGCTAGGAGCTGCACTGGCTCCGGATAGAGGGAACTTGGCCATTTCTTGAAGGGTCTGTATTTGTAGTGCAGGCCATTATTTATGGAATGCTCCAGTTTCGAACCACAGGTTCAGGGAAAGGGACTGCTTTGTTCTCAGCTTCTCTAAAATCCTGTAGCTGTGTATGCAGTGTTTGGCCAAAATTTTAAGTGGAAAAGTAAGTTTGAGCAGGAAAGATGTGTGGAGGGAAGATTGCTTTTTGTGGCATTGCCTTTGGCCCGCTAACTGTTGCTGCTGCCAGGATTCGGGGAGCCTTTTTGGCTCTGAGGGAGCACTGAATGAGAAGCTTTTGGGAAATGAAAGTTTGCTGCAGACTGTATCGTGTTCTGTGTCCAGAGGGTTACTCACCATTGTGATTTGCACCCCACGCTCCATGGAGTGTCTTGATCAAATTTTGCACAATTAAAGGGAAACTTTCACATAGTTGAGGTGCTTACCAGTTGAAAGTTGTGCCTTGTGAGGAACCTGCATGTCTGTTTGGGTAGTGTGTCTCTTTCGGTTCTTGTAATCTCCAATTTTGTATAGATGTGGCTATCCACAATATGCATGTCCATGGTGCTTCATTTTGCTGCACCTCTACTGGCTGTAGACATGAGTGTGATGTCAGTGACAGGCTCCGTCTACAGCAGCTGACTGTCACAAAGTCTGAATTTTGACCGTGCGACAGCTGTGAACCAGGTAGTATGAGGGGGAGCGATCATGGACAACTCTGTTTCCAAAATTCAGTTTAGCCCACTGCATAGTACTTATTTTTTTAAATATCTGTTACATTATGGTTTTCTCATCCATGGTTGAGTGTGTGAGCTTCTTCCATAAAGCGGAGTGCTGATCGCTGTCATTCTTTAGGTATCAGAACCAGCCCCAAGTTTTGGCCAAATGGGTAGCTGATGTCAAGCGCCAGAATTTATCCGATGTCAGCAGTAGAAATGCCATTCTTTGCTCTCTCAGCTTTACCCCTGATTGCTATGAGAGGAATCTAAAGGTACATGTTGACAGCAGTGAATCACTGCTGATATATTTGCTGTGCTGTCTTTCAGTAAAGAGGTGTGCACATCTGTTGTGTTATTTGTCATGTATTGAGTGTGACAGTGTGTGTGTCTGTGTGTGTGTTGGGAGGGGTCATCTTTGTATGCCTAATGTCACATGGAGTTTTGGCTACTGTAATAGTGAAGTGAGGTAGATGGGCATCAAGATGCTGTCTGCTGTATCCATGTAGGTCATTCCCTGCTGGGTGTTGTAAGCCACCCTCGTGGGGGGGGGCTTGCTAGCCTGGTGAACTCCCAGCTGCTGTTAGGCATCTTGGAGCCTTAGGAATTTTCAGTGCTCTGCCATTAGGGGGCAGTGCTTTTCGAAGTATATAAGGCTGGGTAAGGGTTGAGCGGAAGGAGAGGTGTAGGGCGGCAGTTTGGAAGTGGGGCAGTTTCTGAAGGGGGCTGTTGGTCGGTGGCAGCACCAGCATGTCCTTTCCTGGGACAGTACATTAGCCTGTACATTGGCCCTGGTAGAAGGCTGAAAGGGAGGAATGCGACCTGGGACTTAATGGGGCCTGCCATGCCCATGTCTGGGGCAGGTCTCGGGACCCACCATGCCCATGTCTGGGGTGGGTCTTTAGGCTGTGAAGGGCTGTGGTTCCTCAGGAAACAGCAAAGCAAGGAAGGGAGCCACAGCACTGTTTGTTTTAGGCCACTCGACTCCAGTGGGAAACTTGAGGTGGAAGTTTTGAATACCTGTGGGCATTGGGTAACAACTAAAAAAAGGAATGAGAGGAATTTGTCACTACTTTGGGAGCAACTCTGGAGGCTAGGCTGCTCATCACCCCAGGGAGCACTCTCCCTGCTGGCACTAGAGGAGTAGATCACTCTGCTGCAGAGGAAATAAGTCATGGGATGAATTTGGGAATTGTGCAATGAGAACAGATAGGTTTCTGTGGAAGAAGCTGGGTACTTACGAGAAGTGCAGGCTCTATCAGCCAGTCCTGAAATGCTGTAGTAATCTGCTGTACGCTGATTCTGAAATCCATGCCTAAGTGCTGCCATTGTTCCCTCTCTGTTTTAAAATTGTTGGCCCCATGGAGCTCTGTTTCCGAAGTTTAAGGAGTTTAGCTCCTGGGCCCTATAATAATTATGGTGCTCCAGGAAATAAATGTTCTTGGTTTTGGCTAATCTGGTGTCTGTTTTTTCTGATTGCATCTGGAACATGGATGAATTAACTATGCTGATATTTTTATTTATTACAAGCTAATCAATTTCTCCATGCACATCTGGACGGACTCTAGCATAAAGTTTCACCACGGTCCTGGGTCCTGGAGTGGGTGGAAGGTGAGAATAATAGCGCCAGTATTGTGGTGCTCCTGCTGGGGGTGAAAGCTGGCATCCGGGGGGTTCGGAGGCATTCTCTTGGTGAAGAATAAGTCTAAAGGTAGGGTGCCTTCATGTTTTCTATCAATGATGTTTTGACTTAGCTGCCACAGGATTGTTCAGGATGGCACTTGTGTTTGGGCCCCCTTCTCCTTCATACCGTCAGGCATCCCTAGACAGAGGGGAAGGAGGGGCTTATAGTACTACACATAGTGTGTGTAATACTGGCTAGTGCAGTTACAGTGTCTGTGAGGTGGGTGGACCCCAGTGTGCACTGTCTGCCCATGTAACTGGGTAATGGCCTGGAGTCACAAGTGCTGGATATTAGTGTCTACTCACTCAGAGCCACACAGTATGCAAGTGGAGGTTGTGGGAATCACACCCAGGTCTGTTGGATGTAACAAGCTGTATCACAGTAAGTTACTGTAACCTATTCCTATACTGCCAGCCCCAGTATGACATCATGATATCCATCGGAGTGTTTTAGCCTGAACTATTCACTCAGATGTCTATGTGATGTTTCAAATGGTGGTCCCAACATTTCACTGTGACCACTCTGTGGGTCACCGCCTGGCCTATCTATCTCTTACTATGTAGAACTGTATGTCACCGAAGCATGTACATGTGAGGTCCATCTTCTGTGGTCCCCCATACCCCAAGATCTTGTAGAAGGACATGATACCTCCCGACCTGTTCTGTCTATTTGTTGTTTGTGCTCAATATATGAATGTATTATCTGTGCTATAGGTCTGCTCCCTCTCCCTTCATCATGGCTAGTGTCTGTTGTAGCCCTGGCTCCCCTGTTTTGCTCACTGGTTTGAATGCACTCCTACAGTTGAATCCTCCCTAGCCTATTCCAGTGTTATCCACAACCATTGCCTCAGTAGTTACACACCTTGCAATCGGTATACCACCAGGCCAGCACCTGTGCTCATAATTCCTGCTAACGAGAGTCACCGTCATGTAAATGTGAAGCTGTGCTTTCCCTTTATCTTGCCTTTACTAGTGTTACAGTGCCCGCCTTACCAGTTTACAGTCAGTGGTCATCCCCCTGTCCCACTGATGTGACATGGAAACCTTCCCCCCCCCCATGTACCCCATGTGTCCCACAACTCACAGTGTCACTATGTACTCCTCAGATTTATGATCTACCCATAGCTGACCACTTGTTACCGGTCAACCAGACACACCACTCTGCTCTCACTGCCACATGTCATCCCCCTTCCCCAGACCCATGGTATTCCTGTGTCAGCATTCACTGTTCATCTCAGATCAGCAGGCCTGGACCATCCCAAACACATTGGTCATCACCCAGTCACAGACCTCGGCTCACCCCACAACACCCATCATGGATCCCAGTATGGGCAGGCCAGTGTGTCCCCTCTTGCATAGCAATGCCAGTCTGCCATGCCATCGGCACTGTCACCATGAATGCAGTCAAAAGTTACACCCCAGTACCACAGCATTGCCTCCTGTGAACGTCCTGCCCTACCTGCCTGTGTCACATGCCTACTGTTGAGATGGACGAGGTGGGATATTTTACACTGAAGGATGATTTCTCACAGTGCAAATTTTGATCGTGTTGCATGTCTGTTATGTAAATAATTATTCTTGCTGCTACATTAGTAAACAGAAGGACTGCAGTACTTTTTTTGGGTCGTTTCCTTTATTCGTATCATTTTCTTATGTCACAGATTGCTGCAAATCAGCATTTCACTAAGAATGTATTTATTTTCATGCGCAACATTTGCAGTGTTTTTTTATCAAACCAGTTCTTCCAGACCAGTACTGTAGTGATGGAACCAAAACAGGTTGTAACCATGGTCCCACAACAGGTAACAACCATCACAACCCATTATCCCCAGTCCAGTGTCACCGGTCAGCCCCATGAGTCATTTCTCTGGCAATGACCTTCTCTGCATATCACTCCCTTCGGTACCCCCCCCTTTCAAGAGGAGTCACTGGTATGGGTCATAAATATGCAGTACTTTAAGTGTCTCCCTCCACTGACAGGGATCAAGGACAAGGCAGGGCAAGACATGCCACAGGTAATTCCTGAGCGATGCTGAGACAAGGTTGGCTTTACTAGGTAGCACCACTGCTGGTGTCTTAGTCTCCTGTCTGTGTCTGATAGAGAGAGACATCATGCTGATGGCAACACCTGAGAACCTCCCTTCTTCCGAGGGCAACCAGACAAGGCAGTCATGGAAGCAACAATGTTGGTTGGTTTCTCTCCTTGTATTGGGTCTGGGAGTGGCCAGCTGTGCCAATGGCAAGGTCTGCAGTGTTTCCCTCTTGCAAGGTGGAGTAGGGATGGTCCACAGTACTTGAGACAACATTGACCTTGTCCACCTCTACCGCAGCATCAAAAGTAGCTTTGTCTCATGTGAAGTACTGAGACAAGGTCACCCATGCTTCTGGCAGTGTCAGTGGTGCCCCCATTTCCTGCAGGAGACAGTAGACAGTAGATTTCTGGTCAAGGTAGTGTCACTGTGTATTATCCCATCTGTAAAGGATGAAGAAGAAGAATCAGCATTGATATAGCACTTTTCATACACAGTGTACCTCAAAGTGCTTTACAAGCAATGCTAGACTGGTAGTGAAGTGACTGAATGTGTGGTGGCAGCCATATCGCACATCATCACCCACACCCTAGATAATTGCATGAACCGGTTTATGGGAAGGGGAATGTTGGCTGGGACACTGGGAATGTTCCCTACTCTTTGCGAAGAGTGCCCTGGGTTCTTTTACTTCCACCTGGACAACACCAGGATGGGCAGGAGGGACCTCAGTTTAACATCTCATCCGAAAGACGGCACACCCCAGCAGTACAGCACCCCCCAATACTGCACTCAGATGCCAGCAATTTTTAGGTGCAAGTACAATCCCGGTGTGGGACAAGAACCCATGACCTTCTGGTCCATAGGCAGATATGCTACCAACTGAGCCATGCTGACACCTGGCAGTCATGATTCATCACAGACATGCACACACATGCATTACTGTGTGCAGATACACTGAAATATACAATGACACAGCAGGTATGCACATACAAAGTTGCACATCAGTGTCATCTGCCACCAGTGCTTGCAGCAGAGGCTGTCCTTGGGTAGGGAGAGCGAGGAGGAAGAGGACCATGTAAAAGTAATCGATCACTGAATGTGCAATTTTCCTCTTTCCACTTCTTGTCTGTCAAATAGTGCAGTGACCCCAATCAGCCTGCTGTGTGATGCCGAGCAGTATTAAAATTCAGCACATTACTGCAGAAGGGCAAGTAAAAATGTACAAGAAAAACGACAAATTAACTAATAAATATATTCACCACACTCCCAACAGAACATATACTGTACCTCACCTCTTCTTGTAGTACCACCTAAGACACATTGGTGCAGTCTCTGTTCAACATCACGTCCTTCCCCTCGCCCCTCCCAAGAAAAGAATCAATACGTACACATGCTGGAATGGGCAACGTGAAGAGGTACAGCACTGCATGAGTAAAATGCTCAAGTTTCCGCACCCCCCACCCCAACCCTTTGTGGAATCATGTATTAGTCTCTGTGTACTGACCTACATATTCCGTGCTCCTCTATCTGTGCAACACTGTGTACATACCAATATATACATGTCCAACAATCTGGCCACATACATACATTCATTACATACGTACATTCATTACAACTGTTTACACATTTTATACTGCTTGCCCATTGTTTCAAGGGCTTACATGATTTTCATGGACGCATCTTGGCACAAGTGGTGCCCAGTTTAGGCAGTATCTCACATAGCTCCCAGTGAATACTCACTATACTGTATGGTGTGACCCAAATATGCATGAAATTCCATGCCTTGAATGTGCTTGTTGTGCTGCAGTAGTGACACCAGTTGTGTTGTTCTGCTGCACCATTAATGTCACTACTGCAGCACAGCACATTAATATGCTGCCATATAGCTCTTTTCCTCTATCCAGCCGAGCTGGAAGATGCCATGTTTTTTTTTAAATTGAACTTCTTTTACTCCTGAGTGGATAGTTGACTTAATTGTGGCACTTTGTGATTGCAGTTACTAAGCTTGCCCCCACAGCTGCTGTTACCCCTCACTGCTGAAGAAATGCCTGCACCCCCTGAAAACCCCTCTTCGAAACCCAGGTAATGAGTTTAATTTCTGGGGCTGTGTTACTGGCTGCAGGTGCCCCCCCAAGTAACCATCTAATACCCCTAGACGTGGGGAGGGGGGACTTACATTTCCATAGCTAATCTAACTAGATTTATACAACACCCTGCCTGAGCTAACTATCAGCCCAATGCTGAATGCGCGAGTGAGCTCTCCCGCTGGCTCATGTGGGGTTCAGCTGCGTACCTGCATCCACAAAGAGGCTGGACTAGCCTGTAACTCACAGTCACAGTAAAGTTAACTTTTTCAGGTGTGAACTGCGGTTCACAGTTCGACTGGTTCAATAAGTCTACATCATTTGGACCAGGTCAAACCAGTTGAACCAAAAGGCTGCTTACTTACCCTAAAAGTTCACCACCATCTGAAAGAATCAAAACAACTGAAGTTCAGAAGGTCCAGCTGTGGACAATCCCATCTGTGGAACGGATCTTCTGCGATGGATGAGGGAAGCTCCCACTTGTGCATGCTGGACTGCATCTGGCTGAGGTTGTCCGCCAGAGTGTTTAGCACTCCTGGGATGTGAACCACTGAGAGAGTTAGGCTGTGGTGTAACGCCCAATACCACACTCTCATGGCTTCCCTGCACAGAAGATATGAATGTGTCCCCATTCCCCCCCCCTCGGCTTATTGATGTAATACATGCACTGAGGTTGTCGGACTGAATCAACAGCTGACCGGGAAGGAGATGGTTCTGAAAGGCCTGCATGACATACAGGACTGCCCACATCACCAGGACATTGATATGCAGAGAGATTTCGAGCTGGGACCAAGAGCCCTGGATTTGAAAGGGGGAAAGGGGAAATTGTTTAACCAGGAGAGGCACACTAAGCCAAAGCTTATTTCCAGGTGTGACCTGGGACCACAAGGAAGTTAAGTGACTTGCTCAGGGTCACACAGTATGCAAGTGGGGGATGTGGGATTCAAACTCAGGTCTCCAGGTTTGCACCTCAGAGTCTTAAACCATTGTGCTATTCTGCCGCCAAATAAAAAGGAACCCAGATGAGCCCCCAGCCCAAACCGGAGGCATCCGTGGCGAGGATCTGCTGGGAGGAGGAGATCTGGAAGGGGACCCCTTTCAGCAGGTTCAGGGGTTCCATCCACCACTGGAACACCTTGAGGACAGGGAAGGAGACCAGCACTAAGTGATCTAATGCATTTGTGCACTGGTCCCATTGTACTTGGAGAGTCCACTGGAGAATGCACATGTTGAGCCTGGCCAGCGGAACAGTAGGGATGGTCGCATCCATCAATCCCAACAGCCTCAGGTATCCTCTTGGAGGGACATGATGACTCTGAACGACCTCCTGAGCCTAAACAATAAGGCACTCTGCCCTGTTCGGAGGCAGGAAGGCCTTTCCCTGCACCCAGTCTAGAATGGCCGCTATATATTTTAGCCCTTGGAACAGGACTAGCACCAACTTGGGAAAGTTGACCGTCATGCTTAGGGAGAGAAATAACTGAAGAGTTCTCTCCAGAGTCCGCAGGAGCTGTTCCCTGGGCCTTCAGGAGCCAATCATCCAAATAGGGGAAAACATACAGTGCCCCCCTTCTGAGAGCTGCAGCTACCGCTGCCAAACACTTGGTAAAGACCCTTGGCACAGAGGACAAGCCAAAGGGCAATACTTTTAATTGGAAATGCTCACCATGGAAAAGAAACTGGAGGAATCTCCTGTGGGGTGGAAACACTGAGATGTACATGTATGTGTCCTGCATGTCCAGAGAACACAGCCAGTCACCCTGCTTGAGGAGGCGCAGCAAGCCTGGCAGAGTTACCAATCAAAACTTCTTGTGCTGAACATACAGACTGAGGTCCGTGAGGTCTAAAATAGGCCTCAAGCCTCTGGTTCTTTTGGGGACAAGGGAGAACTTGGAGTAAAATCCCATGTTTCTTTAGTACCTGGGCAATGGCTCAATGGCCTTTTTGCACAGAAGGAACTGTACCTCCTCCCAGAAAACTGACTGATGGGCCAGGGTAGGTGGGGAGGGCACTGGAGGAGTCTCTGGGAGTGGCTCAGTGATCTCCATAGTGATCACTTTCTATGATTTGAAGAACTCAGATATCTGATGTGATTGTTCTCCACTGATTGAGATGGAGGGAGAACCAACCTACGACTACCACCTCTTGGTCAGGGACTGGAAGAGGGGGGTCTGCCAAGGAGTCAAGTGGAGGCAGATTTAGCCTCTGGGGCTGGTCCATCACCCCTGGGGCGCTTGGCTGTGGCTCCGGCAGAGGAGGGGGTGGGCAAGGTGGCAAAGGCTCTGTGTTTGCCTTGGGGCCGAGAGGCTGCTCCAGGTTTATGGGACTCCTTACAAAAGGGAGGGCCCTGTCTGCTCTTGGGTTGTGTATGATAGAACGAATGGACTGACTTGATAGCTCTGCCAGATGCCTGCAGCTCATTTATGATGTCTTGCACATCTGGACCGAATACCATGGATCCATTAAAAAGGGGTATTAAGCACCTTGTGCCGGACATCAGTAGGAAAACCCAAGACCCTCAGCCAGGAGTGCCTAGAAAGGCAAATGCCAGTGGCAGCAGCCTTGGCCCCAGTATCCGAGATATCATAGAGGGCCCGCAAGAGGTGCTTGCTAATGGATTTATGACAGGCGACAATTTCGTTGTCAGCTGACATTACAGCGACTCCTTTATGTCGGCCGGATTTGCGGTCGGCATAAAGGGAGTCACTTCAGACTGTGTTTTCTTTGGGGGGCTTTGCCCCCCACACCCCCTGCTACTAAATTAATTAACTTTGAGTCAGAGTTGCTTTGGGGAGGGGGTGCAATACCCCCAGAAAGCAGTGCTGGGGTCCTGCGCCAACACTACAGCAACCTGGTGCTGTTGTCGCTGTAGTGTTGGTCGCGGTAAAGTTGTTGCCGTAGTGACGGCCTATCCTTGCTAATATCCTCATTATTTTGCAGGTACTTATGAACCTCTTGCTTTTGGGTACAATCAGGAAGGGCTTGTGCAGAGGCAGGGTGTTCTGGTACTTGACCATGTGAGAAAAGGTAATTCGCAATCCGTAGTCTAAGGGTTGCGAGGCATAGTCCCTCTTGCCCCAGAGATCAATCCTATGGGATTCTCTGTCGAGGAGGAGGGAACTAAGGTGCTTGTGCACCTTGGACCTATCATGGGCTGCCTTTATAACCTCAGAATCTGTCTCTGGTTGGGCTGCATAGTGAGGAAGACCCTGAGAGGCATGACATAACTTATCCCCCCTGCAGGACATGGCTGGCACCAAATCAGGCCTGTGCCAGGCTGCAGTTTTGGCATTCCTTAGTGCAGGAAGGATAGCAGGAATGATTTTAGGAGAAGACTCTGCAATTTCTAGGAAATCCATCAGATAATAGTAATAATAACAATAATAATCTTTATTTCTCAAGCGCAATTCAAAATTATCAAAACGCTGTACAAATAAAACGATAAAACATACAAAAGATAAAACTATAAAAACCCAGTACAGTCCAGTTACAATATATGATAAACAGCTACATCATATAAAATCCCCAAAGGCAAGATGAAACAAGTTGGTCTTTAAGGCCTTCTTAAAGCTCTCCACGGTCTGGCACTCTCAAATCTGACGAGGTAGAGAGTGCCACAGGGTAAGGGCCGCATACATAAAAGCGTGCACCCCTGAAGTTTTCATTCGTACCCTGGGAACCTCTAGCAATCCCCTGTTGGCTGAGCAGAGAGGTAGGAGGGGGCAATAAGGAACCAGGAGCTCTTGCAGGTAGCCCGAACCTTGTCTGTCTAGGGCCTTATAGGTCAGTAAACTAACCCTGAAGGTGATCAACCACTGTACAGGCAGCCAGTGCAATTTGCGCAGCACAGGCGTGATGTGATTCGCACGAGACACCCCCATCAATAGCCTGGCTGCCGCGTTCTGCACCAGCTGCAAGTGGCAGATATCAGCCCCCGGAAGCCCTAGGTAGAGGGAGTTACAGTAGTCAAAGCAAGAGGTCACAAAGGCATGGATCAGCATTGGAAAGTCGCTAGACGGAACAAAATGCTTAATCCGGGTGATGTTCCTCAGGTTTTAAAAAGAGGACTTGAATACTGCTGACACCTGCGAATATAGTGTCGGCCCATTGTCCAGGGTCATCCCCAGATTCCGCACCCATTCAGAGGGAAGCAGCTGGCTACCTCCCAGCCAAAGCCCAGAGGCAGGCCCTGCCCTCGCCCTCTCTATCCTGCGACCCCGATCCACCACCAACACCTCGGTCTTATTGGAATTCAATTTCAACCAGCTGGCCTGCATCCAATCCTGGATTTCTGCGAGGCAGCTATTAAAGACTGAGACCGCACTATCCTGGTCAAGCGCAAAAGACAGGTAGAGCTGGATGTCATCTCACAATGTCTCACAATGGTAGCAAATACACCATGAAAAATATTGGGGACAGCACTGAGCCCTGAGGGACCCCACATGGAAGGGAGAATGAGGCTAAGGAATAAATCCTGGACATCACTGTCTGAAACCTGCCAGTGAGGAAGGATTGAAACCATCTGAGGACCGTACCTGACAGACCACAGATGTCTCTCAGGCACTCCAGCAACCTCCCATGGTCCACGGTGTCAAAGGCTGACGAGAGATCCAGAAGGACCAAGATGGAACTGCACTTCTGACCTCTTGCAATCAGGAGATCATTGAGCACCTGAACCAGAGCAGTCTCAATACTATGCCTCTTCCAAAAACCAAATTGGAGGGGATCATAGATGCTGTGGATGGTCAAATGGTTCTCCACCTACAGGGCGACTACTTTCTCAATCACCTTCCCAACAAAGGAAAGGATAGAGAGTGGCCTGTAGTTAGCAGGACAGTTTGGGTCCAGAGAAGATTTTTTAAGGAGTGGTGTCACCACAGCCTCCTTCAGGGAGTTAGGAAACTCACCCAACTCTAAAGCACACCAAACTGTTTCTGCCAGGACAGGGCTGATGGTATCAACACACCCCAATATGAAGTGTGTAGGACCCGGGTCCAAACTACAGCAAGTTGGCTGCATGCTCTGGACAATCTGCACAACATCTGAGATCTCCGGCCAGTCGAAGTGTACCCAAGAAAATCGAGGAGTAGTTACTATGCACCAACCGCTGACAGCCCCCATAGAGCAGGCTGATCGGATCTCCGCCCTGAAGTTGACTACCTTATTAGCAAAGAATCGAGCAAACTCATCACGCTTATCCTGTGAAAATGCTCTTCGAGCTTGTAGACAGGTTGGATTGCACAACCTGTCCACAGTTTGAAAGAGCTGATCTGGTCGATTCTAAGCTGCAGCAATCTCCCTGGACAGGAACTCTGCCTTCTTATTCAGATATCGCCTTGTGGCATCCTCCTCCTCAGTATGAAAGCTCATGGCTGAAGACAGCTGCTTCATAACATTTTTTTTTACAGTTAATCTTTTTTTGGTGATCTTTCAAGTTTTACAGATGAACAGCAGAAATAAACACATTAAGTACATTACATTTTAAAACACAGTAATTGTACATAAAGCATTTCACATATGAATTTACTTTACAGCAAATGTGAATCAGATGAACATTTAGGGATACACAACTAGGTAGGGGAGTACTGGAGTCATTCAGTTGCTACAAGATGAGTATACAGTTTTGCTGTCTTAAGCTGATACATTCATTTATGGTAACTTGTGGGTTAATACACTGATGAGGTCTAGTGGGGATCCTTACATAGTGCAGAAGCAAAAATGTCTAGTCAGGTGGTATCTTCTAGTAGTGGGTTTGGAACACAGAGGGAGTTCTTTTGTTCAGGAGTACAATATGAGGCCTATACCTTGGAACTTACGGAGGTTTGAGTAGGTCTTTACTCTGTACTAATCTGGAGGACCTGCTTCTGTCCACTACATATGCTTCAAATGGGGTCCACTTTTCCCTATAGATGTTGGTGGTCCCAGCAGCAAAATGAGACATTTTAGAAAAGTTTGCCAGTTTCTCCATGGCCATAACCCATTCTTGAAAAGTGGGTATCTCTGGAGACTGCCATCATTTGAATAGGGCCCTGTTAACCTCCACTGAAGCTTATAGCGGCCATAGTCTGGACTACTAGGGCACCTCCATTGCATCTGAGGAGAGTCCCAGTAGCCATAATGCAGGGGTATTAGGCAGCTGCCTGCTTAATATTTTGGAACAGCACAAAATAACCCCATCCCATAAGGAACTAATTGGGGGGCACTGCCACAGGACATGTAGGAGGTCAGCCCTTGTATCCCGCACCTCCAGCATATATCGGACAGGAGCAACCCCATGCCTTTCAGTTGGGAGGAGGTGCGGTACCACAGACATTGAATCTTATTCTGAATCAGAAGGCTGCGAGAGTCCAGACAAGCTCTTTTTGCTGCTGACTAACATGCGGTCCAGTCCCTGTCAGATATGGGTGTGCCGAGAAACTCCTGCCATTTGGCCCTGGCCCTACTGGATGGGTCTGCTGCTACCTCTTGTAGCATCTTGTATACGATTCCTGCTAGTCCCTTCTTCTTTTGAGACCAATTGACTAGGGGCAGTGGGGGGCATTGTTTTTTTCCCTTCCAAATGCATGTATGACATTTGCAGGATTCTTGGAGCCTGCTGCTTCAGGCATGTTTCATTTGCAGATACTTCCAAAAATCCTGATGTTGCAGGAGGTACCTTTCTTTGAATGAAGTGAAGGAATCAATGCTTTGTCCATCCTCCATAACGAAGTCTTTAACCCTAAGTATTTTTCTTTCTCTCCACCCTGACCAGTTAATGGGTTTTTATCTATCACCCAGCTGGGGTTGTTCCACAGATAAACCAAGATGCCTGGGTTAAGGCAGGAGTTAGTTATCTATCCTACCTTTTGCCATGATTTGAGTTCATCCTGTATTACTTTCCAGTATCTTAGTTTACTGGGTAACAAGCCCCGTAGAAATGGTGAAATATCTGTCCCTCCCAGTAAACACTGCTCTATGTCGCACCATGCTGGTCTGTTTTACCCTAGATCTTGAAACACTCTGCATGTTCTAGCTACTGAGAAGGCCAAGGCATAGAGTCAGAAGTTAGGGAGCTCCCATCCCCCTTTGTCCCAGGGCCTCTCAGCTTTGCCCTGCTATAATGAGAAATTGTGCTGCCTCACAGGAAGTTACCTACCAGGGAGTCAACCTTTTGTAGCCATTTATTCGGGACTTCTAGCGGCAGGCGAAACATCAGATAAAAGATTCTTGGTGCTATCATTAGCTTTACAGCCACTATTCTCCTTGGCATAGATAGGTTGAGATGTTTCCATCTCTGGGCTTCTGTTTGGAGCTGAACTAACAGGAGAGAGAGATTCTTGTCCATAAGGGTTTGAATTTTAGGGGAGATCAGAACTCCCAAATACTTTATGTGGTCTTTTGCCCAGGCCAGCCCCATACCTGCAGTCATGGTCAGCAGGGCATGGAAGTTTAGTGTAAGCACTTCAGTTTTCCCAATATTAATGTGGTGGCCAGATATATTAGCGAAGGGGTCCAGGAGATTCGTTATATGGGGAGTGCTTTTCTGCAGGTCCCGAGTTAGGATTAAGCAATCATCCGCATATAGGAGTGTATGAGTCGTGATATCTCCCACCTGTGGGCCCTGAACTTCAGGGTATCTTCTAAGTGCACATGCCAGTGTTTCAATCACCAGGATAAAAAGCATGGGAGAGAGAGGGCACCCCTGCCTAGTCCCCCTGTGGAGGGTAAACAGGTCACAGAGGGACTGATTAGAGAGGATCCTAGCAGTGGGGTTATTGTATAGTGCCTTGACCCAGCCTCTAAAGTAGGGGCCGAAACTGAGATGTTGCAAGGTAGCATGCAAGAACTTCAACTCCACTGAGTTGAAAGCTTTTTCAAAATCTACTGTTATAGCCACAGCAGGAGTGGGAGTTAGTGCTGCACCCTGCATCAGTGTGACTAGAGCTCATAAATCATCTGCTCTTACTCGTCCCTTTACAAAATCCACCTGCGAGTGGTGAAGCAGGCATGAGAGCACCCCCTCCAATCTGGCGGCCAGTGCTTTAGCCAAGGTTTTGGTATCAGCATTGCTCAGGGAGATGGGCCTGTAACTGGCAGGTAGGGAGGGAGGGTTTTTCCCCTTTTTTTGGCACTGAGATTATGGCCTCCCTCAAAGTGTCCGGTAGTTTCTCTTTCTGCAGGGCCTACTGTAGCATGTGTAACAGAGGAAGGGATACAGGTTCTTGAACAGGCTTGTATAGGTCAGCTGGGAAGCTGTCTGCTGCAGAGGCTTTGTGGGGAGCATTGAGGATATGTCCTCTCTGATCTCCTCCTTAGTCAAGGCTTTGTCCAGCATCTCACTTTGTGAGCTGGAGAGCTTTTGCAAGTTCAGGGGTGTTACATAGTGCCAGTATTTCTGGGGGTCCCAATTAATATGTGTGTTATGCAGTGTCTTGTAAAATTCTGCCATGGCCTGATTAATCTCCGCTCCCGAGGACTGGAGTTCCCTTTTTGAGTTGTGCAGCTGGGCTATATGTCTCTCAGCCTGCCGCCTTTTCAGGAGGAAAGCCAAGAGTTTTCCTGATTTCTCCTCGAGGCCTAGTATTTGTGGTGCATTCTTTGGATTTGTAGTTCCGCCTTTCTAGTAGCTAAATAGTTTACCTGCATCCTTAGGTTAACTATCTCGTAGATTAGGGTCTGGGAGGTTAGAGAACCAGGATTTTTTTGTACACAACTTCTTTTCCAGCCAGCTGCTTTTCCAATTCTGCTGCCTCTTTCTCCTTTTGCTTCCGGCGGTATGAGGCATAACTAATTATCTTGCCCGGCGGTATGAGGCATAACTAATTATCTTGTCTTGAAGGCCTCCCATATGGCCGCCAAGGGTGCAGACCCCGAGGGGTTGTCCGCAAAGTAATTATCAAAGTAATTATGCATTTCTTTCACCACCCAAGATTTAAAGTGTGCATCCTGCAGAAGGAGGGGAGCAAGCCTGCACGCCAGGGATTTCTTGATTTTTGAACACCCACTAAGGCCATGGTCAGATAAGTACAGAGGGGCAATTTTGGATGCCACTACATTCTGGGAAATCCAGGGGCAAGTGAGCCAGTAGTCAAGTCTGCTCGCCATTTGGTGGGCTGCTGAGAAATTGGTATAATCCCCCTCTGTTGTGCTGGAGTCTCCAAATGTCATTTAGACTATGTAAGGCAGTTAGGTCCTTAAGAGCTCACAGAGATTTAGTATGTGGTTCTGGCCTAGAGTTCAGTCTGTCCAGAAAATGGTCCTATGACAAGTTCAACCCCAATGATCTCAGAGTCATCACTTGCAAAATCCAGAAATAAAACTTTCGGCCTCACTCCAGGAGAACAAAGGAAATGCTTAAAGATAGCGTACAATAAAAATATTATTTATTAAATACACAGGTAGCACCCCCTCACACAAGCATCTATGTTTCACGTCGCACTTGATGCTTTATCAAGTCAAGTGCAATGCAAAACGCAGACGCTTATGTTGGGGGGGCTGCTACTTTTGTATTTAATAAATTATATTTTTATTGTACGCAATCTTTAAGCATTTTGTTGCTCTACTGGAGTGAGGCCGAAAGTTTTCTTTGTTTCTGCTGTGTGGTGCTATACTTTGGCTCCTCCATTTGGTCCTATAGCCGTGTTTTCAGCAGTTTGGCATTTGTTCCTCACATACTTGCAAAATCCGACATAGTCTGGGAAAGATCATGGAAGAATTCAGGGGCATCTTCATTTGTGGCATAAGTATTTACCAAAACCAACTTCCCCATGGGGTGGCAACTTTCCCCATTACCCGGCGCCCATCCCCATCCCTCTTGTGATCTAGTAAGCCCCAGTGCAATTTTTTTTTATGGCAGAGATAGAGACCCCACACCTGACTGTCCCCAAGACACTGTGCACCTCCCATCCCACCCATTCCCTGACTAACTTAGAAGCTTCTTGATTAGAGAGTTTGGTTTACTGTATAAAAGTGATCTGTGAGTTAAATTTTTTGAGCCTAGCTAAAATGTTTTTCCTCTTTACAGGTGAGTTCAAGACTCTCACATTCCGGGAGGTGGCTGCAATTGCCCCCTTGTTATCCATAGGAGAGTTTGGAAATTCTGAGGGGGGGAGTCTTCTATTGGGAAACTATACCCTAATGCACATAGATCTCTAAGTGCTACCACTTTGGATTTCATGTTTGATTTAAAGAACCCACTAGCTGCAATATTTTCCATAGAAACATAGACTCTGACGGCAGATAAGGACTGCTTGGCCCGCCTAGTCTGCCCATTTCCCTACCTAATGGATAAGCTGCAGATCCTAGTTAGCCAACAGTCTACTTCTTCCTACCCCCACCCACTAGACTTGCCTTATGTCTGTCCCGTGCCCTGACCAGCATCTTCTGGCATTCCAGGTAGCACTTAATGGGGGGATGAACTCAGAGAGTATACCTCGATATGACCTATACAGATTCCCCTTATTGCATTTCATCTCTACAGTCGTAACCTTAGTGCCCCCTATAAAGGCAGTATCTAGATAGAACTGTGTCGGTAGGCACTGTCCAATGCTGCCTAGCACATCCATCACGGAAGTGTCAAGGGCATGGCTAGCACGTCACTCTGGGGCGAGCACGTCAAACAGTTTTAAGGTTAGCAACATTTTCAAGAACATCAAAATCATAATTAGATAAAAATATACAGTTTCAAAATGAGGCCTATGGCCCCTATCTTGCTGTTGACCCAAACTGGGAAGTGGGGGGAGTCCTGGACCCTTTATCTGGAGCGATTAACCGCATACTGAGTTAGCTGTTTGGGATTTGGAGCCATGCATCATGTCACTGCTACTGATTTTTATGGGGGGGGGGGACTCGAAGATGAGTGGGGAGTCTACTCCCTCCTACTGCTAAATTGTGCATTATAGAGGGGATGCTTTAATAGTCCAGCCCCCTTTCACCTCTCCCTTTGTTGTGATATTTAGCTGAAATGGGTAGCCGGGGAGGGGAGGAGGTACAGGTTCACTGTCTTCCCCTACGGGATTTGTGGGGGCAATTCTCTTGCAGCCATGATCTTCTAATTCCCCATTTTGTTAGCCTGAGGGTGAGCTTCAGAAACGACTGTCTGCCCTCCATTTCCCCTTCATAAGAGGAATAAACAAAGGAGAGCTGAGCAACGGTGCGGGAAGCTAACATGGAACAAGGTCCATGCAGTTGTTCGGGCTATGTCTCATTAGGAGCAGGAGCTCTTACTTCACTTAGTCCATTCCCCATATCTATGGCTGCTGCTTCCCCTTTACCTGTCTTCGGCAGCAGCCACTCTTTAGCTGGCAAGTAAAGTAGCAAACAGATACCTCCTATTACCATGTGGACAGCTTGTATACGCTCCAACAGATTAAACTACAACAATAACATTCCCATTTACTGAGGTAGGTAGCCTAAAGCTATGAGACAGGTCACATGGTGCAGAACTTAAGTGTAAGGGACAAAATGGGCATGCATTCCATTCCCTGCAACATAGTCATGCCACATGGTGCTCCACGCGAACACAAGTCTGTGGACAAAACATATCAGTCCTGTAGCTCTGCGAGTTCACCAAAGTGCCCCCACTTTAGGCATGTTAGCAATCTCAAGGTAGAAAAATCTCACAACTGAGACCAGTCATTGGCCCAGGACCATGTTAGTTTACCTTGCTTCTGTTCCTCGATATGACAGTCAGGGAAGCATGTGCAGGCTCTGAGCTCACAGCCCTTCCTTGAATGTCTATGCAGTCTGCCCACTCATGACAAAGAGGGGTCCAGTCCGTCATAATGTCCTCTGTTGTTTCACCCCCCCCCCCCCGGAGGCAGTTGAGACACAGTCAAGGGGATTTTGTTCATAGTAGGGGACATATCCGTGAGAACAGTGAATCTGTTCCCTGTTTTGACTGGGGTATCCCCTTGGGATACACTCCTTGCATCGGAAAGGTTCTGCAGCTGCTGGTGGCTTTGTGATCTGTTTCTACGTGGTAAAGCTTTGGCATTCAGATTCACTTCATTATGCTTCTTTGGTCTGCCCCACTGTACTTTTTGCCAGGTTTCATCGCTCTGTGTGCCACTGCGATCAAGTGGACCCTCAATCGCCTTTTCCCCGGCATTGGTTTCCATGGGTTGCCACGGGGTACCCTGTGTTGGGCTATGATTGTGGCCCAGCAGCCCTTCTTTCTCCTTCGATATCTGCCAGAAACATTTCGACTTTGTTGGGTTGATCAAACATTATTTGTTCTCCCTCGTAAGTCACTCTGAGCAATGCTGGGTAATGGAGGGATGCTGAGATATTTAGCTGGTACAATTTTTTTTTAATATCTGCATGGGCCCTCCGCCATTTTGACAGGTCATAAGAAAAGTTCTGATACATTTGAATTTTATGTCCCTGCCATTCCAGAGTTTTCATTTCCCTGGCCATCCCTAGGTACATTTCTTTTGTGGGGTACCTTATGAATTTGAACAAAATAAGTCTCTCCCTTGGAGAAGGTCTGGGAGCAAGGCTCCGGTGTGCCCTTTTGATCTCTGACAGGGCAGTATTATTTAGTCGAAGCATACCTGGTAGTGCAGACTGCAGGAATGGGATCATCTCCCTCCCTTCCATCCCTTCAGGAATGCCAACAATTCTGACACTGTTTCTGCTGGATTGGTTTTCAGTATCGTCCACTTTGTTGAGTAAATATTGGATTTGTGCCTGCTGTCCTTACAGCACAGACTATTGCTGGCAAGCCACACTTCATGCTGCTGTGCCACAACTTTCTTCTTTGCCACTCAGTCCGCCACCCGCCTTAAATCCTCATTTGTCTTATTTGTGATTAACTTGAGCTCCACTGTGTCTGACAGTACTTTGTGGAGCATAGTGGTGAGGTTAGCAAATTTGGCCGCAGTGTCCAGTGGTGACAAGGAGGATGCCATGTTTAGCCCTTATCCCCTTAGAGCTTCAACTGCTGGAACTTTTTGTCAGGTCTTGTCTTACTGTGGGTACGATGTGACGCCCGGCCTTGCCACTGGTGCCTCATGGCAAATTGTAAAATGTTCTCTGAAGCAGATTTCAGGCTTACAACCACCAATCTGCGAGCCAGTGGTCTTAAAATGCTGCCCAGATGTTCCAGTTAAGTATTCAGCAGTTTTTCCCAGCATTTGGTTTGGCAATTTTGTCAAATGTTGAAAGGTAGGTGCCAGGGAGGTCCTCTATTCAATTTTACTGTGCTTCCATTTTGGATGCCAGGCCTCGCCCTTCTACTGCTTCATAACGTTGAAGAAAGTAGTGTCCTCTGGATGAGACCTAGAAGTATGCTTGGCAGAGTCCTTGCTTACTGAGGAAGCTGTGTATCTGTCATAGGAGAGGGGGTTCTTCCTCTTCCTCCTCCTCTTCATCAGGTAGGATAAGGTCAGGATGGTACTCCTCCTTGACATCGACCTGTTCCAATTCTAGGTCCGACAAGTGAGGTGCTGGTGACGGCCCACAGGGAGCAGCTTGTCTGAAGTGGTATCGATGACGATGGTGCTCTCAACGGCGTTGGTGATGCAGGCCCATACGTACCCAACTGGTGGACCAAAACCATAATGAATTTGGTTAAAATGTAGTCAAGGTTGATGACAGTGGATGGCTGCATTGATGGAGGGGGGGTTGATGGCACAAAAAGCGATGACCCCCAGACAGGGCCTGAGAGCCTAAAGAGCCCACAACCCAAGGACCTAGGGAAGCATCAGGCCCCTCAATGGGAAGACCATCGATGACGTTCCCATCGTTGATGTAGAGGGGGCCGATGACCCAGAGGTTGATGGCCGGCCACCTTGCACATCAGACAGATGTGCTGTTGGTAGGGTCTGGTAGGGAAAGAGACCTGGAGAGCAGGCTTAGGCGTCGGTGCAGACACAGCCAACAGAGTACCCCCAGATGATGAGGAAGAGGCTGTCGAGTAACAGGACTGCCATCGGGGGAAGTGGTCCCAATCTTGGTCCTTTTTATGACTTTTCCCAGAGGACTTTTCTCGGGCCTTAGCGGCCTGGGAGCTCAATGACCCTGCCAGTGACTGGAAAGGAGGGACCCTGGAGGACCGCTGCCTAGAATTGGCTACCGGTTACTCCATGAGGAATTTTTAAAGAGCCTTTTTGCATTTCCTGAGGGTGGTTTGATTAAACTTCTGGCAGAGCTCACAGTTGCAGGGGTGATGGTCAGGCCCAAGACAGCAGACACACAATGAGTGTTCCTCCAAAGAGGCACTCTTCTTTCCACAGTGGCAGTGATGGAGGAGAGAAGTTGAAGGATTAACTCTCGACATAAATGAGGTAAAGGAATCTCTTTAGAAAAAGAGATTCTAAAAAATTAAGTATAGAAAAGCCGTAGGCAAAAAATGGCATGAAACTACGTTGGACCTTCCATGGAGATCCATGCAAATAAGTCGACGGTGGGAAAGAACTGAGGAGTGAGCAAGGCCACCCACGCCTTTATAGGGTTGGTGATGTCGACAGACAACATCGACATGGGTGGCCCAAGCTGTACTGCTGAAAATCTTCTGTGTGGATCCTGCTTCACCAACGGTGAAGTTCCATCTGTGGAATCTGAAGACTGAGATAACTCCGCGGAAGATCATCTTATTTATGAAAGTACATGTTGACGTGCAGAGTAGCTCTTTAAGGCCCTTTATATTAGATGACACTATTTTAAAGGACGACTACACCCTCTTATCTTCTAAATGTTATTTGTTTCCATGTCAACAGACAACTCTTTTCATGTAGCTGTTAGAGATGCTTGCAGCTGCCTTAGTCTGTTTTCACACTTCATACTAGGCCCTGTAACTGTCCTGGGAGGCTTCATTTGGTGGTTGTTGAAATCTCATTGTCCCTGAAAGCTGTATTAGCATATGAGAACATGCTGTGTAATCAACCTTTAAACTCCCCAGTATGCCTGTCTGCTTAAATAGTCTTCAAAGAAACAAGCTGCAAGAAGGTATGAAATGCCACTTTTACTTTCAGTAAGCTTTGCAAACTATCTGAGTTGTAATGCAGGGTTTTTCCCTTTAAACTCCATTCGGTTTATGTGTTTCCAGGGAGTTTTTGCAGGGTATTTGTTCTTTCAGCATAGAGATACATGATATAAATGGTTATTCTGACATCATGTTCTCATATGCTAATACAGTTCTCAGGGACAATGAGATTTCAACAACCATGAAATGGAGACCCCCAGGGCAGTCACAGGGGGCTACCATGTGCAGTGAAAACAAACTAAAGGTAACACATACAGCCCTAACAGCTACAGCAAAGGAGCTGTCTGTTGACATGAAAACAAATCAAATTTTAATGATATGAGGGTGTAGTTTTCCTTTAATGGATGTCATAAGGAGGGGAAGTGGAATGAACCATCGCTTTCATTCCACAAATGCTGGTCTGGGGGGACTGCCCAACATCCTCACCCACCAGAGGCCGCAGCAATCAGATCCCAGTATAGAAAAAGCAAGGATGCCGAGAGGGCCTGGACTTACCTCGTCATTGAACCTCCCAGAGGCAGGACCGGAAAACCACAAAGGATTATGTAACATTCTTGCTGTGACCGTGAGGGTCCAAGCCACCCTAGTGATCAGATTATTTCCATGGAGAAAGAAAACACAACGAAGTAAAAACTGTGACTAGCCAATAGGACTGTACAATGTAGCAAACAGGAACGATAGGATAGGCTTAACAGGCCTAGTCTAAGCACAGAATAAAATTGGTATGTGATGTGCTTCGAGGTGAGACAAAAACTAAGAAATCCTCCATGAGGAGTGGCAGTAGCCACTCCGGCTTTCTTGGGTGGTGTATCATAGTCTGCCTCTGACACTGGTGTTCTGTGGACCTTGGAAAGCTTTTCTACCATTGCTGGGTAACTTCCTACCAGTAGGTACAGCCCTCCCATCCACTCAGGAGTAAAGCCTGGTGCACCCATTGATATTTCTTCCAGTCCGAAAAGTTATTTTGTCTGGAGGAGGGATGGGGCCTCACTCCAGCTGGTGTATCTGTCATCCCCTTAAGCATAGTTCTATCAGTAACAAATCGAGAACAATTATACCTCCCTTACATCACCTGTCTGTGTCCATCCACCACCCCCTCATAGAGCTGGTCTGTAACTATGATTACCCCTAATAAGAAGAGGATCCCACATAGACTAGAATATCTTGGGGGGGGGCAATTAAGAAGCAGGTATGGGAGATCCTGTGTTCCATACCATTAACATTCGTAGATGGCTCAGGTATCTGGTCCCTGCCTCAAATATGGTAAAGTAAGTAAAAACGTTATTCATCTGAAATACATATCAGTGAAAAGGTACAACTCGACTGAGACAAGCTCATTTCCAGCGAGGCCCTAATATGGTATGGTGGTATAAACAGAAAAACGACTCAGCTGGCAGTCACCTTTCCTAATCAGTTGCTAAAAGCATAGATAAGCAGCTGGAGCTCAGTTCTCGATGTAGCGTGGTGGTGGGGGGACAAATCACCAGGAAGGGCCTCCTAGGTCTTTCTTCATATTCACTATTACTGCCTATTCAGGCTGCTTTAAAGAGAGTGGGTGAAAGGGTAGAGAGGGTTAGAGACCCCAGCCAGATTCTCCCGCATGCATTTCCAGTGCCCCTGTCTGGATATACCAGAAGTCTTCGCATATACCATTGTCTTCACTAGCAAACAGGTGGGGGTGAGGGAGATCGATCCTACACAGGGACTCTGGCGCCACCCATTCTGCCGCCACCCCCCCATGATGCCAAGTCAGGGCTATTAAGCTTCTTCCCTGCTCTGTGCTAGGGCACTGTCCATCTGGCTCAGGGTTGCCTCCAAGAACCCATCCAGGGCCACGCCCAGAATGTGTTGGCTTTTGGTCCATTGATGCCCACCCCCACTTACATTCAACAAGGCCTCCATCACATGCTTACCTAGCGCTGAGCTCCCTGCCCATAAGTCTGCATCCCAAGATTGCTTGATGGCCTGGTTGTCAACATCAATTCAGGACTCCACCCCCTCCCCTGAGACCCACTTCCCCCACCAGTGCCAAAAAAGGGGGGCTACTTTAGCCTCAGATGGTCTTACCCTCATGAATGTCCATCGTCCCCATGAGGAGAACAGACAACACTGACCAGATCACTGATTCAGCAGACTACCAATAAAGTACTTCAAATAAGGTAATGTGGTAAGCATAAAAATAATAAAAAAAAGAAAACAACCATAAACAAATTTGCTTGTTATGACATTTCGAAAGTCAGTAAAAGAAGTCAATAATTAGCGGACATGCATGGTAGAAGCATTTCTCTCTGTCGTTAGCCACCCAGTTTCCAATTTGGTGCAGCATTTAAGGTGGGTGTTTGCAGTCCCGATGAGGAAGCACTGAAGTCCTTAGTGTTACTCTTTTATGTTGATGGCTATGCCACAATTTCAGCCAAGTCTTTTTACATCCCCCATCCATCTGTCTTGATGGGACTGGGAGCCTTTCTGTCTGGAGCATTTCCCAGGAGCCATCTGCCAGGAGGAGCGAAGCGTTTCCTTTTTGGGGGGGCCATTGGTGGAATCTCCACATCCCCTTCTAACTCTTCAGTCGTGACAGCTGCTGCAGGTAGATCCCTTTTCCCCTTGTCAGTCTTAATTAAGATGCAGGCTGGGTAGAGCGTGGAGACAGTGAGCCCTTTTCCCTTCAGAGGGTGTATGACTGCCCAGGTGTCTTTGCAGAGTTGTTATGTTTGGGTGGTGTAATCCTGGTCGAAGGATATCTTGTGCCCTCATATGAGATGTCCTTGGTCCCCCTGCCTGCCTTTATGATTGCTTCTTTAGATTGAAATAGCACCATTTGTACTACAATCCATCAAGGAAGACTGTTCGGATCTTTCCCGTGTGTACCGCTTATGAAAAGGTTGAGGCTAGATGGGAGGGTAAGGGAGTCATGCAGGAGTCGCTGCAGAAAAGAGATAACTGAGTTATGTTTCAATTCCGCTCGTAATGTCATATACCCTGAAGTTTTTTCTCTGATCCAGGGCCTACAAATCATGCAGCTTATGAGCAATCTATTGATGAGGTTTGAGCAGGTAGAGGAGAAGTCTGTTGTTTGGAGCCATTTTGTCCTTGATGGTGCCGACTTATGCTTCTACCACCGACATCCACTTCTCCACTTTGGCCACATCTTTCTGTATGCAGGTAAACGTGCAATCAATCTTCATGACTTTCACTGCTATTTTTTTTTAATTCCACAAGCAAGTCTGGGTGTATTTGATTATTATTGTTTCCTGCATTGAGGGCATCCGATTCCCAGTTCGGAGAGGAGGTTGGCAAAAGGCTCTAGGGATCGGGAGATTCCGTTTCACAGTTTGGTCGGTGACCTGCAGTTGCCATAGTGTTTTGCCAGACAGAGTTAGTCCTTTTGCAAGTCTTATTGAGCACTGATTTTTTTTATATCGATGGATGATCGTTGATTGTATTTCAGGCTGGAGCACAGCTGTAGCTTCACACTGCCATCAGCTCTGTGATGTCACCGGAAGCCACTTCTGTAAACTGTTAAAGCTGTGTGCAGTGAGCAATGTTTTTCCAAAAAACTTGTTTAAGCTATAGTTACTAAAAATATTAGCACAGCTGTCAGATCAACTTTTCTAGGTACCTCCTACGTGACCCACTATGACTTTTATTTTATTTTCTCGATCCTAACCCTTGCCAGCTCTACAATGCAGTGTGTATGCCAAACGTGGGAACCATCTTTTTTCTTGAGAAAAACTAAACTGAAACATAAACAAACTATTTAAAAAAAGAAAATAAATAAATTTAAATGTTGGTGGAACTAGAAAATTTTCCTTCCAAATAAAAACTGGAAGATGCCTGGAATGTTTTATAATTAAAAAAAAAGTAGGGTCAAATGTTTTGCTCAGTTCGTTGTCCTGCTGCATAAAAGATTGGTTTGGGGACTTAATATACTCCTCTAGTAGATGCTTTAACCCAAGAGAAGGTTGTGGCGGTGAAAAGAGTCAGAAAGAAGGCTAGAATTTGAATAAATGATCCAGTGAGTCAGATCTGTACTAAGGGATCTGTACCAAGGGGTCCTATGTATAGTGGCGTTGCACAAGGGATACTAATTAGTGTAGGTAGATGACATGATGTAGTAGGGGTGTGGGAGCACCTTTTTGAATACTTGGTGAATATTCTTATTTGGCACCCCCAGATACTCAGTATTTGAGCCTAAAATAATCAGGTTGCAAAGCTAGTCCCTGGCTACCCCCAACCCATAATTTCTTGTCCCCTGCCATCCTCCCATAGACTGATTTAAAAACATTATTGTCAGGTTACTAGCACTGTAGCAGGAACCACTGCATTTTGAAAGCAACCCTCTTTAGCTTGATTCTTCTCAAGCCCCAAAAATCAGCCATGGGACTGGTCCTCTTTAATGTCTTTATAATGGGAGGGCTTTAAGCCTGAGGTTCGATGGTTGGAGCAACAACGTCACTCCCCTATCGGGCTTAAAAGGTCACTCATCCTGGGGCCCATCGAGGATTCGTTTTTTGTTGCAGCCGGAGGTGCTGCTGTCCTCTACCTCTCTGGACTATTTGCTGTCTTCCCCTCATCTCTGCTGCTGCCTCCGGCTGCCCCTTTGTCCGTTCTCTTCCTCTCGCAGTTCCTGCTGCTTCATTTCAGTTCGCCCCTTCTCCTTTGGCGCTTTCGAGCACACCTCACCCTCTGCTCGCCCGAATCCCACCTACTGCTGTTCCCCCACCCGCAGCCGCTTGTCAGCCTCATTCCTGTTCTTTCCCCCTCCTTGTCTCCTGTTTCCCCTTAGTTTGACTTTCATCTCCTGCTGCTATTGTTGGCAGGTCGCCCGCCGCCCCCCCCCAGTCTGCCGCTGTTGCGGCCTGCTCTTCCCCTTCTTTTCTGCTACCTTTCTGGACTTCAGTCCCCTCTTGGGGGCACCATGGTCGGCCTCCGTTATGAGCTGATGTTCAGACCGACTCTCTGTGCTCCTGGGACAGACACTGGACCCCTTCACCAGTTCTCCCTCCTGCCCTACCTTATCTGGTGCTCCTCCTGCATTTCAACCTCCTGGGTCCCCTCATCTTCTATCGGTCGCATCGTTTTGCTACCGTCTCTTTTCTCCCTGCATCACTCTCTATTCTGCTCGCTTCTATCTGCCCCTTAAACCAGAATGAGTCCCCTTGCTTGCTGCTTGGCACCTGCAGGACTTGGCGACTGGACTGCCCACTCTGGGAAGTTGTTCTGTTTCTTCCAGATGAAGCTGCTGTTTCATTCTGCTGTTTTCATATGCAATCTCTGGACATGACACCAAACTCTGATCAGAGCTCTTCCTCCTGCTGGTTTGGAACATCGCCCTATTTGCATTTCATCTCCTAGTTTGCGGTAACTTCTATTCAATTCAGTGAATCATACGGCTCATTCCATTGCAGCTGTGTTGCTCATATGTGCAATGTGTATTTCATTTTTTTTTTATTATTATGCGAGTGTTGATTGTCCTAACCTCCTATGACTGTTGTAGTTCTTGGAAGCACCTTTCTGCTTTTCGGAAAAGCTTCTAATTGGTGAGTCTTATCTCACATATATGTCTTTCCAGGTTTTGCAAGCTGCACCTTATGAGGAGTACCAATGGCCTCCTGCTTTTGGAGGGTAGTAGATTTTGGCCCTCCATCTGCCTCCTCCTGCTCGCCTGTTCTACCTTTCCTTTCGGAGCTCTGATTCTGGCATGCTTCGGGAAGCACTCGTTCTGTTCCCTCTTCTCCACTGCCATTGCCCGCTTGTTCTGCCATCTGCTTCATGTGGCTGTCGCTGGCTGACTCCGTCTCGCTGCACTCGATATTTCTTTTGGGCATACCTATCATGACTGATACGCTTGAGCCTCCACTCATGGCTTCGAACCATCGTCAGCCGTTAAGGATTCCCTTCGCTCATGGCTTCACTCCTCATCTATCTCCACTCACGGTCATGCCTTCCTATCCATCGCCCTTGCTCTAAGGGCTGGCTGGAGGCTCTCCACCATCTTTCAAGTCCCTTGTCTAGTTTATTTCCGACTCTACCTCCTTTCAAGGAGTCTGCTTAGTCACATTGCTCTTTCGGGCTCTCCGCCATCATTCCATCCTTTGTCCTTTCATATCTCGTTTTCCCATACCAGTCTCCATGGCTTCAATCCATCATTGTACCTCATCTGTTACTATTTTACCTTCCTCGGCATAGCACCTCCTTCTAGTCCCAGCCGTCATGGATTCTCTCCACTCATAGCTTCACTCCTCATTGTACCTCATCTAGTTTTGCTCCTCTCGATCGCTCATTCTGAGTGTACCCTCTGGTTCCAGACATGCCCTCTTGGCCATGGAGTCTACCTCCTTTCGAGGAACCTCATTACTCACATCGCTCTATCGAGCATGCTACTTGTGTAAAAGTTCCTTTTCAATTTCATTCCCGTCTCCTCTTCTTCACATTACATATCGGCCATCAAGGATTCCCTCCAATCAAAACCGCAATCGATACTTCTTTTTGGCGTACCCATGATTACTCATCGACCCACGGCCATCCTGCCGCATCTATCAGGTTCATAACTCCAGTCATCCTTCACTGCTTACCTCAGGATTTCTCTCTTTACATCACTTGCTCGAGCATTCCTATCATTGAATCATATACTACCTCATCAACTCCGACCTTCAGGTCTAATCGCTCACATCGCATAATCAAGCATGCCTCATTGGCCTTAGAGTCCACTTACTCACATCGATCAATCAAGCCCACCTCTCATTGGTCTTATGCTACCTCATTGTCCTGCCACCCTCCTGCAGTGATCAGCATCATCGGTCTTCATCATCCTCAGTATTCTCACGACTGCATCTGGATACCCCTTGCTCACTGGACCTCTGCATGGATCTCTGCATTCACGTTGGGTCCCTGCAGCCTCGTGTTCCATCTTTGATCTGTGCTTTCTTTTGGGGTGTTTCCCTATCCCGTCATCATCTTCTCTTTAAAGACATACGTCCTCAAATCAAATGTCAAGCTGGAGGTAAGGCAACCAAGGCCTTGGATCCCCAGAGGTTTCCTCCTCAAAGGGTTTTTTTCCTCTCCTCCATGCCAATAGTCATAATATTAGTGAGGGTTAGTGCTTTCTTCAGTTAATTGGTTAGTTTCCGCTGTTGGATGGAGGCAGATGATGGCCCCGGCTTTCCCCTCTCTCCATAGGAAGTCAGCCCTTATCATCTTCTCAGAATTTATTCATTTATCCTCGCCTCTTTAATGTGCGACACTTTTAGGTATTCTTTTTGGGCTTCTTCCTAACCTACCTTTAGCCAACGCAATAATTTCCGCGTGCACCTGTAGGGGGGGAACCCTTCTCTAGGGTTCCTTGTGTCGTACCCTACAGGGTGGTATATCCCACGGATAGAGAGGCGGAAAGCCACAAACCAAATCAAGTTACACAAGCATCATCTCATCTCATCTCATCTCATCCAGTTGCATAAGCACATTGAATGGGAGGGCTTTAAGCCTGAAGTTCAATGGACAGAGCAACAGCATCACCCCACATTGGGCTTAAAAGGTCACTCATCCTGGGGCCCATCCAGGATTCGTTTTTCGTTGCCCACCATCCACCCCTCCTCCTCCAGCAGTTCATCTCTCTTACCCGTGGGCTTCTTCCTAACCTACCTTTAACCGACGCAATAATTCCTGCGGCACTTGTAGGGGGGAGCCCTCCTCTAGGCTTCCTTGTGTCGTACCTCGACAGGGTGGTATATCCCATGGATAGAGAGGTGGAAAGCCACAAACCAAATCACGTTACATAAGCATCATCTCATCTCATCTCATCTCATCTCATCTCATCCAGTTGCGTAAGCACATTGAAATGACATTGCAGAGGACCTGGAAGGGAAGGTCTGCCTTTTTGTGCATGACACCAGAGTCATCAATAGGATGTACACTCCATGGGGGGAAGGGGTGAAAAGAATGAGCAAAGACCTGAGAAAACTAGAGGAGTGGTCAAGGGTATGGCAGTTGGGTTTTAATGTGAAAAAGTGCAAAATAATGCACTTAGGGCACAGAAACCCAGGGGCAGAGAACAAAAATGGATGGAGTGGTACAGATGACTACCAATCAGGAAACAGACATGGGGTAATCATATCTGATGACCTAAAGCTGGACAGGCAGTACGATAGGACAGTTGGGAGGGTTAGTGGGATGCTGGGGCGCATAGGGAGGGGTATCACCAGCAGAAAGAGGGAGGTGGTGTTGCCTCTGTGTCAATAAGACCCCACCTAGAGTATTGTGTCCAGTTCTGGAGACCACCTCTCCAGAAGGACATAGAGTGGAGGCGGTCCAGAGGAGGAGAACCAAAATGGTACAGGATCTGCATCAAAAGCCCTATGAGAAGAGACTAAAGGACCTGAATATGTACACCTTGGAAGGAGGGGGAATATGACAGAGACCTTTAAATACCTCACGGGAGTAATACAGGAGGGAAGTATTTTGCAGAAGAAAAAGTGCTCAAGGACAAGGTGGGTAGATTCAGGAGAGATGTGAAGAAGTACCTATTCACAGAAAGAGTGGTGGATTTCTGGAACAGCATTCCAGTGGAGGTGGTGGGGGCAAAAATAGAGGTGGGGTTCAAGAATGCATGAGTTAGGCACAAAGAAATCATAGTGGAAGGGAAGGGAGGGAGGGAGAGAAAGAGGGAGGGAGGGAGAAAGAGCTGTAGATCAAGTACGGTCTGCAGTAATAATGTAAGTTGGGAAAAATGGGCAGACGGGGTGGGACAAGTGGTCTTTATCTGTCGTCAGTTTCTATGTTTCTGTGCCTTTGCTTAAGAATCCACCCCCTAGCAACAGCGGTATAAATGCCCTAGCAGTGGCCAGTTCGGTCAGTTCCTCCTCACTAACCCACAGTGTGCTCTCCCCACTAGCTGAATACAGTCACATGACTATTATCTTGCAGAATGCACATCCAAGAGGGTGGAGGAGGAGAAGGAGTGCTCTGCTTCATTAATGACACTACGCAGACTGATTGAAGAGTCCGCTTACCGTCTTCAGTAACCCAAATAGTCCCCTCCTGCCCCCCCAGGTACACTCCGCATGCTAATACAGTCAACTGATTGTAAGAAAATGCATTTGGGAGCCGGGGGCAGACTAGGGTGTGGGCATTATTTTAAAAGACACTGTTGGCTCTTGACACATTACCAGGAGATCAGCTTTTTGTTTTTATCAGGAATGTGTTTGGGAGAATGAAGGACAGGGTGGTGGGAGGGAAATGACTGGAACTGGGTATGGGGGTGGCAACTGGACTAGCCTTGACCACCTGGGGAGAGCTGCAGCTTTTCAAATAGCTGCTTCTCCCACTTTGTGCTGGTCACAGGGCTCCTGAACTACTGAGATCTTCCCTCCAAAGCTTCCGTAGAGGCAGGAAGTAGACCTGTTGCACACGTGTCACAGGTCCCACGCCCAGGGGATTGTGCCAGTCTTCTTCCTCCCTCCATGAAAGCAAGCAGCTTGGAGCACAGGTCTGTCAGTTTGTGACAGAGACACAGAACTACTTTCTTAACTGTTTTTTGGCTGACTTCAACCACTCTCCAGGCAGTAGGCACTGTTGCTCCCTGGGTTATGCTAGGGAGCCTCACCTTGACTGATAATCCCAGCACTGGGGCCAGGTCTCTCCCTTTCAGGACGGGGTTTTCCCGGACATGAGCCCAGTTACAATCTAGTATCCTTCACCTCACAAGGTGGTGCTTCAAATAGCTCTGGAGGACAACTGCAGCAGAGCAAGATGACGGCAATGGACCCTCTGGCAGCCGCGGGACCGCCCATGCGGTGATCAGCACAGAGTGGCTTTTCAAGCAGACCGCATTTCTCCACCTTACTGCAGGACAGCATGGGGTCATAATGTCACAAGACATTATGCTGCATGGCAAAATCATGCTGCCAATACAGCGCAATTTCTGCCATGAGGCATGTCTTTTTTCAAACCCAGTCCCAGACGCAGCGCTTGGGTTTCTTCTGCTGTGGCTTAGTCCTGTGAGCCACGGCAGCTGCTTGTCAGAACCCGCTCCCAGCAGAGGTCTTATCCTCTGCCTGGGAAGGTACTACTGATGCAATACCGCGTACAGCAGTATACGCGGTATTGCACCAGTAGAGGTAGCATACTGTGCTGTACCGGGAGAGTCTTAATGTCGTACGCTATTAAGCATGTGACATTATGAGTTGGTAGGCTGCAGGGACACACCCTTAAAGCATATGTAACCCCTAGATGGCGCTATCCCAGGGGCTACTACCCCTGCCTGATTTGCCACTAACAGGTTGAGGGGCCTGGATCCAATGGCGGGTGCCTCCACCCAGAGGTCAGGGTTTGCAATAGTTAAACTAACTTGGTCACAGCCCTCTGGGACACTGCAACCCCCCTTTCTTCCCACTAGTGGCCCACACAATATATCAGAATTACCTTCACAGTATACACTTACCCCAGGTCTGGTTCCGCACTGGGACCTCCTAGAAATGAGATACAGTGCAACAATCACAGTACAGTACTTTAACATAGACAAATACCTCAGGCAGTATAACTTTGCTGAAACAAGCAGCTCTGATTTATTTAGGGGATATAACAAGGACAGGGGAAATCAGGTTAATTAGCTTATCACTTTACTATCTACCTATGGCTCTGTGCACAGGCCTATCCTACCAGTTACTGTCCCTGGGTACCCAGGCCCTAGTGGCCAGTCCAAACCGTGGCAGCTGGTAGGGGCCCTTTCACACAGAGAAAAGGAAAATTAAACAGTCAGCAGTACAGTAATTCCATTTGGATTTAATGTGGCAATTCAACAGGGAGCGACCCAATTAGTACTCACGACCTCCAAAGAAGATATGGTCCTTCAATGTCAGCAGGGCTACTTTTGATCTCCAAGAGACTCCACACATTTATATGGTAAAAAGAAAGCACTATACCAGGCAGGCTGCATCTGTATCCCAATGCAATTACTGCACAATAACCAGGAGAACACACAGCAGATTCAGTTCCTGACAGACCGAGTGTAATTCAACAATTTCTTCAGTCTTCTACAGGGTGAGCCTGGTTTCTACTCTTCAGAGATCCTTTGATTCTTTTCACAGGACGGATTCAGTCCTAACAAGCAGTTACACAAGTTGTAGACCGGAACTCTGGGCCTTGCACACGTTTTTTGACTGAAACTGTGCACTGAAGGAGCACAGGGTTTCTTTCCCCTTCACTTTCAGATCTCAAACTGAAACTCCCAACAGACAAAAACCGGCACTTCCTTTGAGTTCCTCCAGTTCTTGACTGGATTGGCTGTCACTCACAATAGACTGCTGCTGTTGGTCCAAAAGGCAATCAAGTCTAAACTACATCTCCCAGAGTCACTGCCCATACAATCCTCTTGTGGCTGGCTCAGATTATGAGTCCCAAGTTCTGATTCGTCAAGGCATCATTTTAGAGCTAGTTTACCCACACTGATTGGTCCAGTTCAGCAGTTCAAACCAGAATGGGGAACTAGGCAGACAGTTCTGACTGCAAAGAAAGCAGGTTAGACAAACTGTAATTTTATTATTACTGTAAATGATTTCTGGCAATCAGTTACATCTTTCAGACAGGTTCCCTTGCACTCCTAGTGACTGCAAAATGGGGTGAATTGGCAGCAGCTTGAGTGGTACTCAATCAAAGAAACACACAGTCCCCACATACAACTAATTATGTCTGCAAGCAGACAGCTCTTAAAGAGACAGTACCAGAGGTTCTAAAACACTCACTGATAAATGGCTTAAATGCCAAACACCATTCAGGCTTGGAGCATTCAAGCAAGCTCCTGAAGTCTTTTGGGAACCCCATTTGCAGGGGGTTACACCTTCCTGGTTTGGGAAAGCTTGACGTCCGCGCGATGACAAGTACCCTCATAAGTTTCAACTGCAACCATATACATTTGCATTAGGCTCGACATGTAATCATCAGTCAATATATCATTTTACCAAGAACACATTTCTGAAACATTGCAGTACGTCACTCTTTACACAGTATTACATACACATTGTACCATAACTCAAGTTATTACCTCTTGTACATGAAACCTGAAGAGAGGCCCTTCCTATCAGTTACCTTGGGGCTGGATGGGGCAAGGGCACCATATTGAGGCAACACAAGTAACTTGAGTTAGCACTAACGCTCAGTTTGGGCAATGAGCTCGGGGACACATACACTCCTTTATGGACAACATTGAGAGGCAGGTCCACTGGCCGCCCAGGGAATCATAACTGAGGTGCACCACAGGCTTTACAGCTCGACCAGTCTTTCTAGGGGAGCTTTACAGTCTCTGCACTCTGAGCCTCATTTTCAGCATTGTTCTCACTTGTCAGGAGTCTCCATGGGGGTAGAGAGGCTAGAACTTGGGGCACTTTCAGCTCCAGGAGTTACAGTTTCTGAGTCCACAACATTTGGCTCGCATGGAGAGCTTTAGACACTGGCAGTGGACTGTCAGGGCACTCAAAATACTCTTCTTGTTCGGGTGTATCACCAGTCTGCCCCAATCTATCATTTTCCTCCCTGAAAGCTCAAACAGTTCAACCATGCACAATGATTCCATTTCATCTGATCTGATGCTTTGCACTTCACTTTCTGGGAGCATTGGCTCCAGGGATGAAGCTGGGCATAGACAGTCCAGAAGGCCCAGCTTTGTCTCCAGTATTGACTAGGGATTGCCCTCAAACAATTGACTCAGTTCGAAGAAGGATAGTATTCAAAGTCACTCTCACTTTCTTCTGATATGGACTGACAGTCATGCTCAACTGGGACTTGTGCAGGGAACACTTTAACTCTGCTTCTGTAGGTGCAGACTTCCTTGATCTTTTCTTAGCAGCAGCTCTAGTCACTGGTCCAGAGGGGCATCTTCTGGGGCTCAGACTCAATCAGGATTTGTCCAATGGGTAGTAAATGATTTCTATGCATTGTTTTACATCTTTTGAATTGTTCTCAGGCCTTACTTTGTACACTGGCAGATCATCTAGTTTGCCCACTACAATGTGAGGGAGATGGTGCCATCTGTCAGCAATCTTGTGTTTGCCATGCAGTCCCAGATTTCTTAGCAATACCGATCTCCCTCCTGGAGTTCCTGTGCTTTCACCTTTTTATCATACCTTTCTTTGTTGGCCAGATTTCTTTTGGCAGCCATGGTTTGAGCCAGTTGGTACGCATGAGTTAGCTGGGCCTTTAACTTTTGCACATACTGTAAATAGTTGTCAGCTTGAACCCCATCAGGAGAGACCCCAAAACACACATCTACCGGTAGTCGAGCTTCTCTTCCAAACATCAGGCGGTGGGGGGAGAATCCAGTGGCATCACTTTTGGTGCAGTTATAAGCATGTACCAGGGTGCTAATTTGTTGGCTCCATCTAGGCTTGTCCTTTGGGTGCAGGGTGCCTAGCATATCTAGCAAAGTGCGGTTGAAACGTTCAGGCTGTGGGTCCCCTGGGGTGGTAAGGAGTGGTTCTGGACTTTCACTCCCCACAGAGAAAGCATCTCTTTGATCAGACGACTCTCAAAGTCTCTCCCTTGATCAGAATGGATTCTTTGTGGAGCCCCATAGTGAACAAAAAGTTTTCTCGAGTACTTTGGCTACAGTGGATGCTTTCTGGTCTTTGGTGGGGAAAGCTTGGGCATATCTCGTGAAATGGTCAGTGACCACCAGCACATTACTGATATTTCTTTGATCTGACTCCAAACCAGAAAATCAATACAGACCAGCTCCATGGGTGCACTGGTGGTGATGTTAACAAGGGGGGCAGCCCTCTGGGGCAAAGCTTTCCTCTGTAAGCAGCGACTACAAGTTCGAATGTGTTGCTCCACATCAGCCCCCATCTTAGGCCAATAGAATCTGGATCTCACCAAGTCAAGTGTTCTGTCTATACCAAGGTGCCCCATGTGGTTGTGCAAGGACCTCAGTACTGAGTCTCGAAAGGCAGTGGGCAGCACTAGTTGTTGTTTGTCTACTTGTCCCCCTCTGTCTACTGTTTCTCTGTATAACAGTTTATTGATCAGTTTCAACTTAGGACCTTCTTTGTATAACAGTGCAGTTCTCAAATCAGTGGAGCGTAATTTGGACACATCTTTTCCTGCATAGAGGGCTTCTAAAGCTGCTTTTGATCATGGGATCGCGGGATTGAGCTCACGAATACTGTCATTGTCCAGCTGAGGCAGTGCACCAATGTCTATTGCAGAAAAGTGGCAATAAGCAGCAGGTATGCAATTCTCAGAGGGTCCCAAGCAATCCACCATGCAGTCCACTGCGTCCGTGGACATTTGTTCCTCCCTGTCAAACTTCTCGGCAGAGTGCCCGAATGTCAGGTTCTGCCAATCGGACCCAATCATTCTGGGGAACAGGCCTCCGGGAGAGAGCATCAGCATCTATGTGGTTCAGACCTGCTCGGTATTCGAGAGCATAGTCATATGTAGATAATGCAGAAAGCCACCTATGGCCAGTGGCATCCAACTTAGCTGAGGTCTGCACATAGGTCAAAGGATTATTGTCAGTTTTTACTAGTATTTTAGCCCCATACAAGTACTCATGGAATTGGTCAACAATAGCCCACTTCAAAGCTAGGAACTCTAACTTATGTACAGGATAGTTCTTTTCGGATGGGGTCAGGCTTCTACTGGCAAAGGCCACTGGTCTCAGGCCATTCTCGTGCTCTTGGTACAACACAGCCCCCAACCCTTGCAAGCTAGCATCAGTGTGCAGGACGTAAGGTTTTCTTGGATCGGCATAGGCCAGCACTGGAGCATGGGTAAGTTGATATATGATCTCATGAAAAGCAGTCTCACAATCAGGAGTCCAGCGGGCCCCAAATACTTCACTTGGATGAAAATACACTCTTTCAGTCTTGAGGGACGCTGACTTTTGGTATTTTTTGTGGGTTGGGGGATACCCTTGAGTAAGGTTAAGTAAAGGGCGGATCACTCTTGAATAGTCCTTGATGAAGCGCCGATAATAACCACAGAATCCCAGGAATCTTTGCAGTTCTTTTAGATTTTTGGGCTGTGGCCAGGTGGTCAAGGCCCTCAACTTTACTTGGTCGGTCTCTATTCCTCGAGTGGATACTATGTGTCCCACATACTTTACTGATGTTTGAAAAATTGACTTATCAATGGACAGTTTAAGGCCAAAGTCCTCCAGTCGGTCCAATACCTTAAATAATCTGCTCTCATGTTCCTCCAGTGAGCTGCCAACACAATAACATCATCTAGGTATACCAGGCACTCTAGTAAGTTCATGTCCCCACTGCACGCTCCATCAATCGTTGAAAAGTGGCTGGGGCACCTGAAATCCTTGAGGCATCCTCATGAATTCATAGAAGCCAAGCGACAGATAAAGGCCGTCTTCTCCACGGTCCTCTGGGGCCATCGGGATCTGGTAGTACCCACTGCGGAGATCCAGCACAGAGAACCACTTGCTCCCGTTTAGGCAGTCCAAAGCATCCTGAATGCGGGGCATTGTGTACTGATCAGGGATAGTCCGCGGTTTAAGGTGCGATAATCCACACATCCTTACTGTTCCATTCTTTTCCTCACTACCACAATGGGGGAAGCATAAGGGCTTCTGGATTCTTGTATTACACCAGCAGCTAACATCTCTTGCAGATGCGCCTCACATCATCTATGTCAGCAGGTGCCAGGAGTCGAGACCTCTCCACGAAATGGTTCTTTCGTTATGCACTGGATATTGTGCTCAGCTCCTGCACGCATCCTACATCCCATTCCTTTAAAGAAAACACCTGGTCTCTCTGGGCAAGCTTCTCACTGATCCTCACTTTCCATTCAGCTGGCAGCGGGAGTCGCCGAAATCAAACAAGTCAGGCGTTACTCTGTCATTTTCCTTGAACTCTTGCTGCTGGTAGCACTGCAGTGTCTGCACAATGCACATTAGCCAGGATGCAACCTCTGTTTACTCGAATGTCTCTTTCAGACACATTATGAACTTGGACCATTACCTTCTGGCATAAGCATGGGCTCTAGCGGGCAAAATACTAGGCTTGACCAGCAGTCCTCTGGCAATTTTCCATCGCCTGGTGCATCCAACATTAATATTTTATTCTTAACATCCTTTCTGATACGGACCTCTCCTGTAAGGTACACTGGGCATTTAGCGCCAGGATCAGAGACTCAGGATCCTTCTTCCATACAATTCGACCGGTTCCTCTGGTTCTGTTTTTTCAGCATCTCTCTGTGCCTCATAGGCCTTCTAATTAAAGCCGGAACTCTTAAAGCTCTACTAGTCTTTGACCCTGTTTTTCATAACACAACTGTGCCAGCCTTCCGAACATATGAGCATTTGTTCCAATCAACAAAGGACACCATCATGCAGGTCCAGTGGGGGGACACACTAAGGCTAGGGTCTCTACTTGTTCGCCACTCCAGCCACGGAGGTGGGGAAAGACAGTCAAATTCGGATATACCCGAATAGGGGTAGGCCTTCTCACTTAACCCCATACATGCAGTCCTTCTAATGGTTGTAAGGGTACTTCTGACAAATGCTTCTGATACCAATCCTGGAACATAATTGTCACTTGGGAGCCACTGTCTAATACAGCTCTTGTAGACACTCCATTCACCTTTACAGTGGTCTCCATGGAGGGACCCACTATTCTGGACCAGTCTGGAGAGGCGGTAGTGGGGGCCTGGGCAATTGACCTTGCCACAAAAGGACGTGAATTAGCATTTTTGGTGCCCTCACTGGGATCATGTCGTGCACCTCTTAACCACTGATTTCTTCTCCGGCTCTCCTTGTAGCCTATATGCAACTTTGTCAGTGTCTTTTGGGGACTGGCATTCCCTTTTCATGTGCCCATCTTCCCACAATTATAGCAAAACATACTTTCTGGAGTTTGAGCTGGCCGGGCGACACTGGGAGCTAGGGCGGGTATTACTAACTGGAAACCTGGTGCCATCTCTGTCTGCGGCGTGATAAGCATTTGGAGACATCTGTCAGTTTCTGCACTTCCATGGTCAAGGAATTGAGTTTGGAGCTGTTATCAGCAGGAGATACATGGGTGGGTACCCCACCCCCATAGCAGATGCAGTCGGATATAGGTCAGGGCCCGTATTTGCAGGCGTGAGCCTTCATAAAGGACTGTTTTTGAATTCCGGATCTCTCTCAACAGTTCGCCCCATTGTGGCATATCTTTTTCCTTGTCAGAGCACTCATCGACTGTCAACCTCTGCCCCTGAACTTCACTTGATGGGTCACCCTCAGTCACTCGGGTCGTAGCCACAGCTGTTGGTGCAGGTACCTCCCGAGGTCGCCTTTTCTCAACTCCTCGAATTTCTCTCATTAACTCATCATAGGAGGGTGGGGATTCCAGTCGATTTGCCAGGCGAACTGAAGCAACAGCAGTTCTGAGAAGGGGCAGACTTAAGGATTCTGTCCAGTCTGGTTCGTCTAGTTCAATCGCTGGCAAACTACTCTTTCTGAGGCATTCTTGCAAATAACTTTTCCAGCCGAGACATACACAGACAACAACTCCTTGGTACTGTTGTGCATTTCTTACTCTCCACCATAGGTCCTCATCAGAATCTGGGCTCCTCACACATTCTCCAAGGCCTCAAGATAGGCCTTCGTGCAGTCGCTTCAGGGTTACTGGCCCGTTTAGCACGGATGGTAGCCAGGCAGGACCCTGAGGCTCACTAACCCTCTTTTCGCCGCTTCCTGAGCATTGCCATTCTAGCACTTGGGGCAACATAGTCTATCCAGGTCTCCCAGTCATCCTCCCTTGGGGGTGGGGAGGTGCCAGAGAAGATCCTCAACCTTCGGTAAGAGTCGTGACTAATGGCAGGTGCAGAAATAGGAGTCTGCATTGGTTCAGCCACCATTACGGGCACTGGAGCAGGAGAGGTGTTGGGGAGGAACACCCCAGGTGGCAAGAATAGTTTCTTCAAGTCCTCCACAGTTTTCCTCTCCCAGCAACCATTCAGCAAATTTCTCCTCAAAGTTTCAGATAGTGGTGGGGCTGATTCCCCTGGGTCTTTACTGTCCTAGTTATCACTCTCCAAGCAGTGAGGGCTCCTCTGGGGTAATGGTCTGTGGCACTTTGGAGCTATCTATGGGATCCTTAACTCTACTAGGGCCAGGAAAGTGTGGGTGAGCAGATTAGCATGCCGACCCACCACCACAGGGTTTTGTAAACCTTCCACCTTGGAAAGTACTCCCTGCACAGTGTCCGTATTGATACCCAGGGGATGTCCAGGATAAGCATAACATTTTAGGGGTCGATCTCCTCCCAGTACACCACTCCACCAGCAGGTGCACAGCCACTTCTGTCCGGGTGCCATTTTTTCTTAACAGTGGTTCGTAAATATGGCCACTAGAGGACACACAATCCCAGCGGTGAGCCTCCAAGATGTAACCCCTAGATGGCGCTATCCCAGGGGCTACTACCCCTGCCTGATTTGCCACTAACAGGTTGAGGGGCCTGGATCCAATGGCGGGTGCCTCCACCCAGAGGTCAGGGTTTGCAATAGTTAAACTAACTTGGTCACAGCCCTCTGGGACACTGCAACCCCCCTTTCTTCCCACTAGTGGCCCACACAATATATCAAATTACCTTCCACAGTATACACTTACCCCAGGTCTGGTTCCGGCACTGGGACCTCCTGTGAAATGAGATACAGTGCAACAATACAGTACAGTACTTTAACATAGACAAATACCTCAGGCAGTATAACTTTGCTGAAACAAGCAGCTCTTGATTTATTTAGGGGGATATGACAGGACAGGGAAATCAGGTTAATTAGCTTATCACTTTACTATCTACCTATGGCTCTGTGCACAGGCCTATCCCTACCAGTTACTGTCCTGGGTACCCAGGCCCTAGTGGCTAGTCCAAACCGTGGCAGCTGGTAGGGGCCCTTTCACAGCAGAAAAGGAAAATTAAACAGTCAGCAGTACAGTAATTCCATTTGGATTTAATGTGGCAATTCAACAGGGGCGACCCAATTAGTACTCACGACCTCCAAAGAAGATATGGTCCTTCAATGTCAGCAGGGCTACTTTTGATCTCAAGAGACTCCTCACACATTTATATGGTAAAAAGAAAGCACTATACCAGGCAGGCTGCATCTGTATCCCAATCGCAATTACTGCACAATAACCAGGAGAACACAGCAGATTCAGTTCCTGACAGACCGAGTGTAATTCAACAATTTCTTCAGTCTTCTACAGGGTGAGCCTGGTTTCTACTCTTCAGAGATCCTTTGATTCTTTTACAGGACGGATTCAGTCCTAACAAGCAGTTACACAAGTTGTAAGACCGAACTCTGGGCCTTGCACACGTTTTTTGACTGAAACTGTGCACTGAAGGAGCACAGGGTTTCTTTCCCCTTCACTTTCAGATCTCAAACTGAAACTCCCAACAGACAAAAAACGGGCACTTCCTTTGAGTTCCTCCCAGTTCTTGACTGGATTGGCTGTCACTCACAATAGACTGCTGCTGTTGGTCCAAAAAGGCACCGAAGTCTAAACTACATCTCCCAGAGTCACTGCCCATACAATCCTCTTGTGGCTGGCTCAGATTATGAGTCCCAAGTTCTGATTCGTCCAAGGCATCATTTTAGAGCTAGTTTACCCACACTGATTGGTCCAGTTCAGCAGTTCAAAACCAGAATGGGAACTAGGCAGACAGTTCTGACTGCAAAGAAAGCAGGTTAGACAAACTGTAATTTTATTATTACTGTAAATGATTTCTGGCAATCAGTTACATCTTTCAGACAGGTTCCCTTTGCACTCCTAGTGACTGCAAAAATGGGGTGAATTGGCAGCAGCTTGAGTGGTACTCAATCAAAGAAACACACAGTCCCCCATACAAACTAATTATGTCTGCAAGCAGACAGCTCTTAAAGAGACAGTACCAGAGGTTCTAAAAACACTCACTGATAAATGGCTTAAATGCCAAACACCATTCAGGCTTGGAGCATTCAAGCAAGCTCCTGGAAGTCTTTTGGGAACCCCCATTTGCAGGGGGGTTACACATAGCAGACGCACCCCCCCCCATTCTGTGTCATCACCTACTGCTGTCTTTGGGTCATTGCAACAGCAACCTCCCAACCCTATCTGCTGCTCCCCTCCACCCTGCTATCATAGCCAGTGAGGATGAACCATTTTTGTACTTTAAATCAGTAAAAAAGTTAACTTTTCTGAAAGTTCTGCTAAGGCTGAAACAACTATAAGTTCTTAAGCTGATCAGAACCTTTTGGAACCTTCTGCAGCTCTCCCATCCCTACAGTTTTACAGTATAAAACTGGGCAGTCCAAAAAGTACCTCAGTAGACTGTGAAATCTGACAGTCTCCCCTTGAAGAATTACCATTCTGTCTCTACTTACAACAGCAAAAAAACTTTGGTTTAACTAAGGACAGTCTTTTTTTCATTTCCAAATAACAAAGTCTTTAGTTATGTGCTGACTTGTGGATGAAGAATGGCATTGTTCCCTCTCATCTTTATTATAACCCTGGGTTTGATGCGTCTCAGATGTAATTTCAGTACATGGATTGGTATTCCAACAATGACTGTAACTCTGTTTTTTGAATGACTGAGGTTTTTACTCCCCATTTCTCGACCACATGTTCTTTGCCTGTTTTTATTGAACTCTTCCATTCATTTGTTCTGTTTCTTTCTTTTTCCTCTCACCACCCACCCCTCTGAGATCATGCCACACATCACCATTCCCAATGGCCACAATTACTACAGGACATGCAAGTACATCCCTGCCAACCATTTCAACACCAGGCTCTGGGGGACATGGGGCCTCATTTCCTTTACACGCCAGCAGCGAGATGGGAGGCGACCTTTGTCAGTGAGTTGCATCCTAGGGATGCCGTGCTGGCACAATAGAATGCTTACTCCATTGCCTAATGCCCACCTGCACTGTTATAGGATGCAGTATAGGGAGCTAAACTGCAGAACTTTTGGAAATCTTGTTTGGGATCCCTGTTTTTATGTTTGGTTTGGTGGTTACCAGCGATGGACCTGGATCTGTGGGTTATGGAGATACTGCCCATAGACGGAAGTAATAGTGGTCCACCGGGAGGGTGCAGGAACTCCAGAGAGTTCCCATCAAGGGAGATTTCTCAGTGGACCTTGGGCTTATGGCGGGTTCGCCTGAAGACATTGAGGGAGATCTTAGTGAGGGGTAACCTTGGAGACCGGCCCGTGCAGTCACTGCATGTGAAGACAGTTATAAAGTAAGCTGAGATTTGAAGCAGCATAATAAGACAGGATATCCATCTTCAGGAAAGAAGGTAAGAGATGCTGACACTCTTGTAGTGCAATGCCCATGGTCTGATCCACCTGGAAAGAGAGACAAGTGGGCAGATTGGGGGGTTTGCCAGGTGACACACACACAGTGTTGTGTAGGATGGGATCCAGTGGTCCCTTGCTCAGCTCAGGACATTAGAAGGGTCACTGAGCTGCTATCATGAGAAGTGGCAACCCACTGATGTTACCTTTGGGAACAGATGAGCTCACACTCTAAGAGATGGATGTCCTTTCAGCATACAGTCCGAAGTCTAAATGAACCTCAAAGCAAAGCAGAGCCCCTGCTTTTTTGGACTCTAGTGTAATGCAAATACTATCAGGCAGTCAGAAGAGAAAATAAATAAGAATTCCCCTGGCAGAATCATGCTGTGACGGGCACGGGAAGGTCACCCGTGAAGCTCACAATGCAGTCAGACAGAGTGTCACTATAACTGCAAAAGCAAATGAATGGGATGCTGTTGGGATGAGACAGGGTTAACCCTTAAATTGCTGACAGAATTAGAACATATAGGGATTCTGGACAGATATATCAGTCCACAACAGAGCAAGGGTTAACACTCATGCCAGCTGAAGGCTGTGAAGAGAAGCAGTTTGTTCCTGATGGCCTGGGTGTGGGGTTGGGAGACAACCTGTAACCCCAGGAGATGATTACGTGACGGTCTACTGTCATATGAAAGTAAAGGAATTTCCATGGGATCCTTGGAGCCGTCTTTACCTGTACAAATTACATTTTTCAGACTCTTACAGGAAAATTCAAGTGCTTGGCCATTGAGAGTACGAGCTTATTTACTGCATCATGGCAGGGTCTCAGGAATGCACCCAAATCCTCGAGGCCCCACAGTGCAGCAACTGACATATCTGAGTGCAAGGGAGCTCCCAATGAGCAGAGATACAATAGCTAGACACTGGAGTTTTCCTGGGCCCTGTCCATCTCCATTCTTGGACTGTAATGCTGAGCAGAGGCAATATATGTCAAGGCATGTCAGTGTGTGACTTTTGCAAACATTTACGGCAGTACTTTTTCATCTCTGATTACTGTATGTGTGTGTGCTACAGGTGGAAAATGGTGATTTCAAACCGCTGACAGTGTGTATATGTGTAATCCTGGAGCTGTCCATCTGAACGGCTACACTGCCCCTGCCTTGCAGGCCTAAACAAGGTTGAGGGGGCCTGGGTTCCTATTTTAACTTTAAACTGGTTCTTTTCCCAAGGTAACATAAATGCACAGTGTCTACACCCAGAGTATACCTTTACCTGAGCTAGATTAATACCTGGTACAGCCCTCTGGGATGCTGTACCCACCCACAATACTATAGTGCCACCAAACATGACCCAATGAACAAAACTCCACATTTCAGACATTCTGAATTATTGACTCCCCTTCTAATAATATGCTCACGCACCAAGGTTATGCAAAAACAGGAAACAACAATTTATTTACATAGGGCAAGGGTTAGGTAAGAGTAATTGGAAGTAGAGGCCAAGCTATCTACAATTTATTGGAACTGGTTTAGACTGGCATTTTGAACTGGTATCAGATAATCATTCTGCATTCTAAATTCTGACAGTAATTACAGTGGCCACCCAGCCGCCTCTGATGTATTCGGTATGTCTGATCTGACTATCTAGCTAGCTGCATTTGATGCATTTGATGGCAGAAACAATAAACTGCCCATACAACACCAGTTCCCAAATTGTCTTAGGACCCCGCAATCCTAAAACCCTTTTTCTGAGTACCCAGTACTAGGAGTTCTTAAAGGCGCAGGCCTGTTGTTCAGTGCAGCTGATGATGGCCGGCTAAGTTGGGACCCGTGAAGAAAATAAGCAATTAACTTTACTTTTAGTTTTGAGAGACAGGCGTCAAGCGGTAAAACTGGAGATGCTTCAGAACAGGAGCAGAACGGGCAATTACGGTAAGCTACCATGGGGGGTGGGGGGCGTTACATATGTATCTGCCTGTACTCAACATGCAGGAAAATGGGAACTGGTTGGCTCAGTGGAGTGGTACTGGGTTATAGAATGTTTCACCTCTAGGTCACTGATTCAAATCCAGCACATCCTGGTAGTGGCCAAAAACCATTATCACCTGAGGGCTGTTCAGTGGCCTGTGTGAAGTAAGCTGTGGTGGTCTCAGTCCAGGTCCCAGTGGGCAGGTGTCCACATCACAAAACCAGCAACACAACAGGCACCCTTGTTGGCAGTCTCACAGGAAATGGCAGGAACTGAACAGGCATGGAGTCTGCACTGCGCTCTCAGTTACGTGGTGGTCCCTCCGTGGCAGGATTGAGGCACGTTTGAACAGGCATTGAGTCTGCACTGCGCTCTCAGTTATGTGGTGGTCCCTCCATGGCAGGATTGAGGCACGTTTGAACAGGCATGGAGTCTGCACTGCGCTCTCAGTTACGTGGTGGTCCCTCCATGGCAGGATTGAGGCGCGTTACAGGAGCAGTGTGGGGAAGCTCGCAGCGCGATTGCCTGTGTTGTACCTCTTGTAGATAAGCAGAGGACTTCAGGCTCCAGTACTGTCAATTCAGCACCTTTCACGATCACTAAAAATTTTCACACGCGCACACACACACACACACACATCTTAAAAAATTAAAATGAATAAATAATGCAGGAAAATTACATTCTGCCTTTCTGCTGTGTTAAGCCAGTGAGAGGCCGTGCTGCTCAGGCTGCAGCATACTGTGTGATCTGTCAGGCTGTCAGTCACTGATTGGAAGCCCAACAAACCAATTTCAGTTCAGTTCAATCAGTGTATTGATCAGTACAAAACACCAGTACAAACACATGAGATTAAAATTACATAAAACTTCCAACAAGACAAATATACAGTACTTAATATAACAGATAAATGTATAGCTTCCATACAGTGCAATCAAGATAATCAAAGTGCTCAGCAGTATCCAGTATCATCTTTTTCTATGTTAAAGGTGACTGGAGCGAAGGAAACCAGCCAATCTTGTTAGTTTTGAGACTTCATTAGAAGTAAATAGCTCTTGTATTGTTACGTTTGTGGGTACTCTCATATTGCTCAATACTTCCCCTAGCCATCTAGCTCTATTTTTGCTGTAGAGGTGACCCAGTAACACCACATGTTTTAGATAATTCTCAAGTTCTCTCCCACACCCACAAAATGGCGAAATAGCCTCAGCTCCCTTTTGAATGTGGTGAACATAGTTTGCTTTGTATAGTTCCATCTCAAATCTTGAAATCAAGCGCCTATGTTCCGGCTTTGTCAGTATAAGCAGGTAAGATTCTAAGTGTTGTATATGTTTAATTTGCTTGTACCACTGAAAACATTTCAGTTCAGCCAATTGAGCATAATGTTTTGCTACATCTGCATCCCTACTTCTTCTTGTTACCCTGGTTTTAATTTTACAAACCAATTTGAGAGCTACAGTACAATCTGCTTTCTTCTGCTGTTGCTGCAACCTCTCTTCAGTCCAGATTGGTTTCATATTTCCAACACCTGAGAGTCTGTGCACACTCAGTGACTAGCCATAGCTGATCTCCAGTCAGGGTCCGTCAAACGATAAACAGCAGAAGAAATTTCCGAGTTCCAAAGAAACAGCAGAAAAACTCCATCTTAAGTAATTTGAACTATTTCTTTTCATGAGTGTAATGCCCCCCCTCCCAAATGGGGGCTTACATTATTTGCCCACTTGCTTCCATAGCTCCTGTTCCTGGAGCATCTCCTGTTCTGCCACTGGATGCCTACAGGTGTCCCCATTCTGTTCCCAGAGATCCACTGCCACTTGCCCAGGTCCAGTATTGTGCCCAGAGGTCCCCGAGAGGCCTTTTCTTCATATTTGCCCTTTTTGGGCAGTTGGAACGCTGTAGAACTACCAGCTATTTTCCCTTAATCTTCACAGCCGGCCAACGAGCTCATGCATGTGCAAAAGCACACTCCAGAATCGGACCGCAATCTCAGTCATAAGGATGGCTTCTCCAGTGGTTCTGGCCCCTGAACAGACTGACAAAGGGGGCTGGTGACTCTTCTGGCCCAGAGGAAGTGGCCTGATATTTTAAAATAAAAGAGCATCATGCGTGCTGTTGGTGGCTGGCCTGGCTCAATGAATATTAATGAGCAGTACATTAATATTCATGTGCAGGTCTGCTTCAATTCTAGAGGCTGCAAGTTGCAGCGGTGACCAAGTTGTGAATAAATGTAAAATAAAAGCAGCACTGCCAAGGACAGTAAAGGGGCTAATAAATAGTTGGGCCATAAATAAAATATATATACTGGCTGCTGCTTCAGATCGCTAAGGTGGGGACCCCTATACTCTGCCTGTCTGCTGCCTTGAGACACTGTGATTTGGCAGCAGTGACAGGCTAAGGACTGTAGAAAAGTGTTTAAACTGGGCAGCATTTGTAAGGGCAAAAAAGTAGCTATTGGACTGTGGGGCAAAGAAGCAAATTAAAAAATTAATCTGGCTTCATCAGGACGTAATCAGTGGGACTGTGTTAAAACTGCATTGGGACTGTGTGTTCAGCAGTCATATTGTGCAGCCAGCAGCCAATCGGAAAGCCAGGTTTTTGGCCAGAACTCTTGGGACTTTTTCCAGAGACTCATGGGGCATTGCTAAAGGCTTGTGGGGAAAATACAGGAACATATTTTAGGCACCAAAACAGGAAGCCTATTGAGCATTAAGTGAGGCTAATGAATATTCATTTTGTGGACTGACAAGCAGATTCAGCCAATCGTCTTGGGACACACCAGTAGATTTAGCCAGTCGGGAGCCTCAGAAGGACTCTATAAAACCCAGTGTTTTACAGGCTGAGCTAGTGTTCAAACGGGAGCCCCTACACAGGGAGGGGGGTCAGACCCCCAGTTAAACAAAATGGGCCTAGTTCAGTTCAGTGTGAGCCCCCCCAAAGGGGTGGAGAGCTTCTACCTCTGCCAGAGACAATTGGCTGCAAGCAACAGAAGTTGCTAGCCTGGGGGTTGCCAGAAATTGTCCTCCAGGGCTAGCATCTGCCTTTCCACGTTTTGGGGAAAACGTGGGTGAAACCTGAATCTTCAGCTGTGAGAGAGCTGCATGCATGTTCTGCCTCAGCAGTGAGAGTGCTGATGAAGCCTGAAACCCTCTGAGGAAATAAAACCATTCTGCAACTAATCTGAGTAAGTAAACGTCTGCTTGCAAGTACAAGCTGGTAAAAGACTGTTTGGATCAGAGAAGCCCAGAGGCCCTGAAGTGCCTATCATCTGTCTGCACCCTGCGTTAATCAATGCTCAAGAGAGGGTGGACCTCTGTTGAAGGAGTGACCAGAGAAGGGTCCTGTGATTTATGAAATGCTGTTTTGTGACTGTGTAAAGTGCTACAGGACTGGAAGGGGAGTTCTCTAACCACGCAGAGTTTTTCCTAACAGTGCCTGGGATGCCAGAAGATGTCTAACTGTCCAACTGGAGCTGCTAAAGCCAGCATAGCCAAGAGGGACTCTATTGAAATGTTTAAGTGTCCAAGTTGGAGCTGCTAATGCCAGCAGTAGCCACAAGGGACTGTTCTTGATTGTATCTTAAGCTTAAGAGAAGTTGCATGTGACCAGTTATTTGTCAAGCAAAGCTATCAAGTAGTGGGGAGTCATGCCCCTGTGTAAATGTAAACTGCCCAGTGTAAATAATGATCTGTCTGCGGTAAGTATGGACTTTGGGAGTTTTGAACTTTGCTTGCCAGGACTTTTTGGTCCAGAGACTTATTTTTCCCAGTGGGGCCATTGCACAATGTTCACCTTAAGCTGTCCATGGTCAAATCAAGTTAATTAGGTGTCAGCATGGCTCAGTTGGTAGCACATCTGCCTCTGGACCAGAAGGTCGTGGGTTCTCATCCCACACTGGGATTGAACTTGCACCTAAAATGCTGGCATCCGAGTGCAGTACTAGGGGGGCTGCTGTACTGCTGGGATGTGCCATCCTTCGGATGAGACGTTAAACCGAGGTCCCTTCTACCCATCCTGGTATTGTCATGGTGGGTGTCCGGGTGGAAGTAAAAGAACTCAGGGCACTCTTCGCAAAGAGTAGGGGACATTCCCGGTGTCTTGGCCAACATTCCCCTACCCATAAACTGGTTCGTGCAATTATCCAGGCTGTGAGTGTTGATGTGCGATATGGCCGCCACTACACATTCAGTCACTTCACTACCAGTCTAGCATTGCTTGTAAAGTGCTTTGGGATACACTGTGTATGAAAAGTGCTATATAAATACTGATTATTCTTTTTCTTATTAAAAGTTATGTTATTGTTGTTAATCCTGGGTTAAACTGTTTACTGCCTCCAGTGTTCAGATGTCATCTGCTAACCAAGTTTGCCTCCTAGCCCAGCACCCCAAGGGAGAAGATCTGCACCCCAGACCCGTGGAACAAACATAAGTCATCAAATGGGTGTTTCTGTGTAGTTCTGCCTCCCCCCACAGACATTCCATCAGCATACTCATAGACATTGGGGGAAGGGCTACATGTACACTTATAAATGCTTCTTTATCATAGGCACTGCTTTCTGATGAAGGAGCCCAACATGCATGAGTCTCAAATTGTGGAGTGCCACATCTAGTGGCACTACATAGAGCTTTTTCCTTAATCATTGACTTTCTACTATTTCTAGGTCTAAACGTTTTGGCTACCTGTTTAGTGTTTTACTTTTATCTGATTCTTTTGGCAGTGCCCACAGTGCTGCACTACTTTGGTCATGGGATTCACCAACATTCTTCCCTTGTTCTGGTTGTGTTGCTTCATTTTCATCAACTGTGTTAATGACATCCTCAGCAGTGAATTTCCCTTTTTTCTGAATTTGTTTTCGGGAAATATTTTTATTGTCATGTGTACCAATTTCAGTCGTACTGCTGGTGTTGGCCACATGTTCCATTTCCATAACAGACTCTGATTCTGAATCCATGTTTTGGATTCCAACTTAATTGCTTACTTAGCAATATTAGTTTGGATGCAGAGATGGGCAACTCAGGAGTGTCTGAGACATGACACCCGTCTCAAAATACGTGCAGCACTATATGACCTAGCATTAGTTCAGGCACAGAGATGGGCAACACAGAGTCTGAGATATGACCCCCCCCCCAAATATGTGAGGCACTATATGACCTACTAGTAGTTCAGGTACAGAAATGGGCAACACAGAGTCTGCGGCAGTATGACCTTTCAGGGCAAGACAGAGATGGGCAACGCAGAGTCTGACATGTGGGTGACACCCCCCCTTTAAAATTGGTACGGCACTATAAACACCCCCCCAGATTACTGAGGCACTGTGACCTTCAGACAGAGTCCTCATGTCCTCTCCTGTCTGACCCTGCTCCCCTTAATATTTTTGTTATTTGTATTTTCTACACTCTGCTGTTGAATTCATTGGTCTCTCTCTCTCTTGCTAGCAAACATGGGTGTTTTTTTGTTTTGTTTTTTTACGTGGCATCTGTAACGTCTGCACTCTGCTGTTGAATTTGTTGGTTTCTCTACTATCTCTGTCTTTCTAATGGAAAACAAATCATTTTTTTAATAAGAGTACTCTTTTGCTGCAACGTCTGCATTCTGCTGTTGAATTCATTGGTTTCTTAGTCTCTACTCTCCCTCTCTAACAAATTGATTTTCACTGTTTTTTTTTTTTAAATCTACCCACACACACACACACCTGTCTCGGTTGAATGCAAAGCCCTAAATGCGCTCAATACTCAATTTCCTAGGGATGTCCTGTGGTGACTGACAGGACTGGCTAGAACATGTGTCAATCACAGAACAGAGACCCTCATTAGTTGGCTCCCTTCAGTGTCCCAGGATCTTGAGTATTTCCCTTTGTTGGTCATGTGATGGTCCAGGGACTCGGGAGTCTTCAGCAGAGATTGGGGAAAAAAAGAAATGCTCTTTAAAAAAAAAAAATTTGTGCATGTTTCTGCACCCTGCCCTGCCTTTTCCATGCAGTACTGGTGGTGAGAGTTTTATTCCGGACCGTGCCACACTTCCGAACCGGGCCAACTTGACAATTTTGGTTGAGCCACGAAAGGCTCGGTTTTCCCAGTCAGAGCTGAGTCAGCCCTGTCCAAGGGGTTCGGAACTGCACCAGAGCCGGTTTGCCCATCCCTGGTATTTGCCTGTGTTGACCTCTCATTTTTTCAGAAGGTGTCACTCTTGCTACGGAGTGTGGAGAGGTTCTGTACACTAGCAGTTCATACAGTATGTGTAACCCCTTTCCAAGGTCTGGATTAAATACTTGTAATTTGTGAGCCTTCCTTTTTAACACTGTCCACCCATCCTCTCTACCTGTCAATTTGTTCTGGGATAGTATAGCAATATACGTCTATGGGTTATGAATGTACAACCAAGGAGTTGTTAATTTCTGAAGATTTATCTATTTTTTATTGATAATATTCGACGAGAAAGACACACTGAGCTCACAGCTGCTTCTAGGAGTGTGGTGGAGTTGTGGGTTACCTGGACCTGTTTTATTGACAGAGGGAATGTTGGCCAGGACACCGAGGAAAATCCCTCTCTTCTGATTTAAGGGCTTTATGGGGGTAACTGAGAACACGGTGATCCATCTCTGCATTTAAAAACACGGGCTATTCAACCGTAATGCTAGGTAACATAGATGAAAGGTGGACGGAGTGGCATACTAGCACCATATTAATGTTTGCCTGTCATAAATGGTGCAGATAGCAAGACAGATGCAAATATGTGCTGCAGAATATTTATAAAAGTTCTTCAAACCCCCCCCAATGCAGAGGTAACTGTTATTAACAAGTAAGGCCACATGTGACTAATGTTACGCGTCTCTCTCAATCTCCGCAACGGTCACAAACAGCCTCCCTTCTCTCCTACCTCAAAGACAAGCTGTTCTCCCCACTTCTCACTTCTTCTCTACCTAGAATAACATCTGACTGTAACCTGAACCCCATGTTCTCTAACCAAATGCAGCTGAATCTGACTATCGTTAGTTATCTTGCTGTTTAAATTGTCGACATCTGGTATGTGAATGGTATAAATGTCCCTGCACATGGTATAAAATGTTTATCTGCTTCTTGCCTCCACAGGCTACCTGCAAACTGCCCGTAATCCTGATTCCTTTGGTTATTGCCTACTTGGGTACTGTTATTTACCTATGGCGTAACTGTATAGTGTGACTCACTGTACTGTTCTATGTGTATTATTGTATTGTGTTTTGTTCTTGGAATGCTTTATTTCTCGGGTTGTCACTGAAAGAAAGGGACTTTGTCTCAATTGACCTACCCGATTATCAAAATTAAAATAAATAAATAATATAAGCTGTAATAGACTGTGTTTCCACTGAGATAAACATGATTAGAAATAGGGAATCTGAAATTCTATCAAAAAATGTATACGTATTATTACGGAAAGGAATAAAAAGTTGGGAAACTGTATCAGTGATCTGAGGAATTCTAATTTTAAACAGTAATCACCTTATCATTTTTTCCTTTGGTAATATAGTGTTAAGGAGAATGCAATATTAATTATTTTTGTATAGTGTAAGTAGTGAACATGAATGGACTTTTATGATGTTTGTTGTAAATTATTGTATATATTTGTGGGTATTTCTTTTAATAAAAAATACCCCATCTCTTTCGATAAGTTCCATGAGATCTTTAGTTTCCGCCTGGGCAGCCACTGGAAATGGGCAGAAGGGGCCTCAGTTTAATGTCTTATCCAAAGGACAACACCACGACAGTGCCAACCCCACTAGTGCAACACTGCAGTGTCGGTGTTGAGTATCAGCCTAAGTGCCTGATGCGGGACTAGATCCCACTGGTAGCACGTGAGGTGGGTGCCTGAAGTAAGGTGCCATCCGAAACGACGACACGTTGTGGGCAAAAGCCCGATTGATGATGGGGGGGTAGGGTGATCGGATGTGGTGTGGTGGGCGACTGCAGCGACAGGATGTTGCTATATGTGCACACACGCGGGGGGAGCGAGCACAGCGAGTGTGGGCTGGGAGGTGTGGCGGGCATGTAGGGGGTGGCGCTGTGGTTGGCTGCCGAGCTGCTTATGGCATTGAGGGTTGGCTCCGCTATGTGCGTGGGGGCACCGGTGTGGGTCCGGGCTACTGCATTTTGTTGGCGCCTGCCTGAAACTGTATTTTTTGCTTCCGACGTGCACCCCTGGAGTTGAGAATACTTTAGTAGGGGAGCGGGGGCAAGGCCCCCTGTGTGGGGGCACAGCCCCACAGAAAGCAAAAAACTAAGTCCCCAGCACTGTTCTTCTGTGCGCCGAGGATGTCAAGATGGCTAAAATGTTTTCGCTGCCCTGATGTCGTGATAATGTGGCTCGCCGTTTGGCAGTTGCCATCATCACATAGAACCGATCCCACCACTTTCCAATCTCCCAGATCCAGGGGCGGGTGTGCAACCTATTGAGCCACTGACAGTGCAAGAAACCAGCAATTTTCCATCATCAGTTTCTGGTTGCTTTGGCATGCATTCAAGTACAGTGGTGTGGGGTTGTATTGCTCTGCTGCGGTGAATGGGGATCCCAACTCCATTATATGCTGTTGTTTCGAGTAGTCATCTGCTATAGCTAAGGCATATTTCTGACAAGCAGGCTGGTCACTTCAAGTGGTCTTATTAAATCTAGTATTATCTGGGTTCACTTTGGTCCATATTGATGCACCGTTGATGATTAATGTTTTCCCTTCCCTCCCTTGTGTAGTCTAAGCTTATTAATACTATATCATTTGCTGTAATCCATGCTTTGTCAGATGTATAGTTAACACCTAATATATTCTTATGATGGCATATCTGACTTGTCCTGACAATGTATTTCTTGACCATGTACTGTTTCTGCCTACTTGTTATATGTAATGAATTCCATGTTGTCCCTGAAAAAGGGACAGCAATATCTCAGTGGGCCTACCCGATTAACAAAATAAATAAATAAATTCCAGCTCATTATCACTTATTAAGACATTCTGCTGGAGTCCCAGGTACATTAATTACACATGTGAATTCTGGTTCCCACCAGACATCTTGTATCAGGCACTTTTTTTGTATGAACTGTACCTGAATGTAATACTTGTACAAGGCGATTTACTGTAGTTTGTAGAGATATTACTATAGCCTTCTCATCAACAAATCCCAATGGCTTGATAATATATGCTGTAGCACTGCACTGGGCACTGTGAAATGATTGACATTTGTTATAAAAAGGCTTGGAAAAATCCTGTAATCTGATGGCTAATGTGTGCCATTTTCCACGACTGCAGTCACAGCTCATACTGGCAACAGGAAAGGGAGCAGGGGGGAGGAGGAGTTGTTCTGTATGTGAGGGAGGGTATCAGGGCTATGGAAGTGCAAGGAACCTAGAGGCAAGGGATGGGTGGGAGGGGCGTTGGGCCATCCCGAGACAGGAGTGGGGCCACCGTTCACACTGGGGTGGTATACAGGCCTCCAGCACATGGGAGGATTTGGATAAGGCACTAGGGGAAAACATCTGGAGGACGGTAAATAAGGGGGAGGTGCTACTGGTTGGGAACTTCAATGTGCCTAATGTGGACTGGAGCCTTACAGCTGCAGCTTTGGCTGGAAGCAGGGCACTCGTAGACTCCCTGCAGAGGGCGTTTTTCAGGCAGCTGGTTAGCAAACCCAGTAGGGACAGGGCAGTACTAGAGGTGGTGTTCACTAACAGAGACAGTATTGCTGACATCACAGTGGGTAGTCTGCTGGGGATTTGTGATTGCTGTACAGTGTGGTTCCGCATTAAGATGGGTGCAGAAGCAAACCACACAAGGACAAGGGTCCTGGACTTTATCTGGGCGGATTTTAAGGAAATGGGAGACCACCTTAGAAGCAGCTAACAGGGGTGGATTGCCAGGGTGGGGTACAGGAACAACTGAGAAAATAGAAGGGTATGTGCATGCCAGTGCAGGACCAGGGTGCACACCGAAGGGATAGCTGGTCCTGAGGGTAGAGGAAATTAAGGGACAGCATAGTGAAGGCAACCAGCCTCTGTGTGAAGGAAGGGAGAAAAATCAGGAAGTAGAAAAGGCCACTGTGGTACTCTAAAGAGGTGGCCATGAAAGTGAAGGAAAAAAGAATGGCATTCATGAGGTACAAAGAAACACAGAAGGAGGAGGACAGGGAGAAGTACCAGGTAAAATAGATGTAAGCTCCCTCTCTTGCGGAGTGGCTTATGCTCCCATTAGGGACCCCCGTTCCACCTTCTACCCCCCCCAAAAGCTTAGGGATTTATTAGTGCTCTGGGGGTTAATCCCTGCTGGATGCCTGAAGGTGGCAGCAGAGAGCAGGTTAGAGAGGGTATATATAGGGTTGGAACAGGAAGTTCTGGCTTTTCCAGCCCGGGTGGTAGGCCTGAGGCTGGAGGGGTGACTGGAAGAGCAGGAAAGGCAGGCAAGGAGGAAGCTCGACAGTCCAGGTAGGGCCTGAGTCAGTAGTCAGGGACAGCTTCTATGCAGTGATGTGGCATCGAGGAGTGGGGATGGGAGCTCTGAGGGAGGATGGACAGCTAGCCAGTGCTGCATCGTTGGGATGGGGAAGGCCTGGATTGCAGGTAGATGGTAGGGCAGGTAGGAATCCCATTTAGCTCCCGTGCAGGTGTGGCTTGGGCTGCCAGGGCTGTGGGGACCGTGGCAGGGTTCTCACAGGGGAGCGGTGGGTGGCAGAGGTACTCTTCTGTTCCCGGTGTGGCAGGGTGGCCCAGGTGCAGAGGGGGCCTGGGAATGTCTTTCACCCACTCAAGGGGCCTGCTTGGAGGGGCAGGTCCAGGGGCGCCGGCAATTTTTTTAGGGCCGGGTGGGCTGCAGGTCTTGGACAGGCCTTGGAGGGCACGTCCTGGGCGGAGCTTTATTCAAGCCCAGGATGTGTTGGCAGGGATGCAGGGAAGAGGCAGGGGCCATCTCTGGATGATCATCAGGGGCAACGCAAAGAGAGAAGTGGACACCAGGGATGCCAGAAAGGATTTAAGCTGCTCAGAGGGCCTGGGTGGTGGCAGGGCTCAGGTTCCTCTCGTGGCAGGGCAGCTCAAAGATGGCAGTGGACATTGGTGGCAGTGGTCTGGGTATGCTCTGGGCCAATCAGGTATAAAGGTTTGGGCCGGCCCAGGGATTAGATTCAATGCAAAGAAGTGCAAAATAATGCATCTGGGAAACAAAAACCCAGGAGAAGAGTACACAATGGGGGGGAGGTAGTAACAACAACAAAAATGGAAAGAGACCTGGGGGTAATCATATCAGATGACCTTAAGGTTGGCAAGCAATGTGAGAAGGCAGTAAGGAGGGCTGGGGGGATACTGGGATGTGTAGGGAGAGGCATCACCAGCAGAAAACAGGAAGTTGTTATCCCTCTGTACAGACAGTTGGTGAGACCCCATCTGGAGTACTGCATCCAGTTCTGGAGACCCCATCTCCACAAGGACATAGACAGGATGGAGGCAGTCCAGAGGAGGGCAACTAAAATGGTGCAGGGTCTGCAAGAGAAGCCATGAGGAAGAGACTAAAGGAGCTTAGTATGTATATCCTTGAGGAAAGGAGGGAGAGGGGGGACATGATAGATACTTTTAAGTACCTCAGTGGAATCAACAAAGTCCAAGAGGGTAGCATCTTTCAGAAAAAGAGATGTGCAAGAACAAGGGGACACAATTTGAAGATAGAGGGGGGATGGCTCAAGGGCAATGTGAGAAAGTATTTTTTCACAGAGAGAGTGGTGGATGCATGCCTGGAACAGCCTTCCTGAGGAGGTTGTGTGGTCTAAAACTGTGAGAATATTCAAGAATGCATGGGACAAACATAAGGCAATTCTTGTTGGGGGGGGTAGGAAGAAATGGGCTGTTGGTTAATTAGGATTTGCAACTTATTCAGTAGGTAGGTAGGGAAATGGGCAGACTAGGTAGGGCAAGTAGTCCTTATCTGCCGTCAAAGTCTATGTTTCTATATTTCTGTGTTTCTATAAGCTGGCTTTTTAGGCCCATTAAGGATTACAGCACCAAGTGGGAGAAAGGAAAAGATCAGTAGGAGTTGCAGAGCTGGTGGGGGTCACTGGTTACACCATGGTTCAGGCTCAAAAGGGAAAAGGGTTACAGGGCCTGGTTCGGGGAGAAAAATCCTGGCAACCCTGTAGGATTCAGGCCGGGTCCAGGGTCCAGGTGGGAGAAGCTGCATGCTTCTCTGAGCGGGAATAGGGCAAGCTGACCAGTGCACAGGAAAAGAACAGTGTAAGGACAGAGTAACCAGAGTAAAAGGGTGGCTTACCAGTGCCAGTGGGAAAGGAGCCTGAGGATTCTTCCAGGATGAAGGATCTGCTTAGATAAATCAGCTGAGCTTCCAAAGTAAACGACAGCCTTGCTAGTACTGTCTGTTTGTCACCTTATGACTGCTCGAGAGTTCCAGCTGGGGGTGAGCTTGTAAAAAGGTTTTATGGCCCCATGGAGCTACTTTATTTCTTGGTGTAAGACTGTCCCCCGGGGTCTCTGGAATCATTGGAGCACAGGTGTAAATAAAGAGCTGTCTGGGAAGAAAAGGAGTGGTGACCTTTCTATTTAAGTTATGGGGGGGGGTAAGTGAAATGGAAAGCCCCTCAGTCTTGTTTGTGCCATGAGTTTGTATTTCCAGAACGTTTTCCAGCAGAATGCACTGGGATTGAGGGGGCCCAGGAGCCGTGGCCACAGATCATGGAGGTGACTGGTTCCAGCGGTGGAGGTATGGGGGTGAAGTCAGTCAACTGAGGAGAGATCCAGGGTGCACTGAAGAAATGAAGCCATTGAGAGGTAGGCCAAGTTTTCCTACTTCACTCTGCTGTGCAAGTTCTCAGTGATGTTTTTGCTATGCTGTAGGCCCTTTCCCCCAGTATATCAGCGAATCTTTCATGCCCCTAGACAGTTCGGGGAAGAGGAAGCTACACAGAGAAAAGCAGGGAGGGCAGTGAAACAAGCAAACTTGCAAACAGTGGAAAGGAAAGCCAAATGGGTGACAGAAGGGGGACAAGACTTTCTTCAGGTACATAAGTGAGAAAAGGAGGGCGAGGGGAAGGATACTGAGGATAAGTAGAATGGCAGATGGTGACAGCACAGAGAGGAGAAGCAAAAACGTGACTTCCTGAACAGGTGCGTCTGCTCAGTTTTCACAATGGAGGGAGGGGGGACGGAGCAGCAGGAACACAGTTGGGGGGGGTCCATTTACAAAGGAAGGAGTCCTGAAGGGACTTGCAAACCTGAATGTGAGCAAAGCCGTGGGACTGGACAGGATACACCCTAGTGTAGGGCTGCGAGTTTGGGTCTCCAAAAGAATTGAACACCTTGAAATTGAGGTGTTTGATTCTTTCAGACTTCGGTGAACAACCAGGGGAAAACAGGTGGATTTTTTGGTTCGACTGGTTCACCATGATCCAAATGTTGCGGACCAGATGAACCAGTCGAATTGTGAACCGCGGTCTGCGACTGAAACAGAAATTTCCCCTTAGGAGTGCTAAGAAAATGCCTGGAAATTTCAAGTAGATGGGTGGAGTTCTCTAAAAGTGCTTCAGTTTTTATGTCTTCCCACATGAAATAAACATCAGTCTTTTCAACACTCTGCAATTCATTACACTGAAAAAGTTATTAAGTTAATGTATTATGTGGATTGTGGCAGGGGAATCAAACACATAAATGAAAAGGGCAATTGTTATTTTAAGCAGGAAATCCAATGATGAATCAGCATTTCATTTCTCCAGTCCTTCCAACTTTGAATCATTTAATTTAAGAACTCTAATGTCATAGTAATAGTACAGACCACAGAAAGAAATTGATTGTACTGAATCTATAAACTTACTCCGGCCAGGCAATAGAAACAACCTGCCTCTCCTTCACTGAAAAGAATTAGATTTTCAAGGCTGCAGTGGTTCCAAGTAACAACTCGCTGGTGGCAGTGGTGATGCGGCACATAGATTAGCACAGCACAATAATTAGCTGTTTTAAGTAGGTACAGGCAAGTAAGGAATATTTTTCCCTGAATATCATGAATAATGCCCTATTTGTTACTTGGATCCCCAATAATGAATAGTAGTATTGTTTGTTCCTATTTGGGAAATACTTTCTTAAAACAAAACAAAAACAAGCATTTGTCAATGCCGAATGTTGTCTTGCTGACATTGGCATTGGTAGTGCAGGAGTTAGAGAGATGCATAATAGGAATGGCAGTGAAGTATGGACGTGACGCCAACCCCATACCACCCTGCAGAGGCTGACAGGCACTGAGGTGTGCCTTTGGGTGTCGGCCATAACGCGCATGCCATTTCAGCTCAACCTACTCTGCAGACTACGACAAGTATCGCAATGTGCCTTGGGGTCCTCGGGCCTTACACTCACCCCATTCCACGAGGAAATACGCTGAGATGGGTGCAGTATAGGAGAATGGGGTGAACTTTGGAGCCAAAGAGTCCAAGGCACACCTTGATGCCTGTCAGTGGCTGCAGGGTGGGGGTGGGGGTGGAATGGCGTGAGCATTACAGCCGACAATCCAAAATCATACCCCTGATGCCTGTCAGACTCTACAGGGTGGGACGTTATGGTTAGAAACCCTAACGCCCTGGGTGTTTGTTAGTATTTGTACAGGAAATTGTCATCATGGGCTTTTCGTGACCCCACCTCATGAAAGCATTTGGGACCTCTGTTCATGAACAGTGGCACTGTGATTTTCTTACTCTGTCCCGAACATTGATTTCCCACAGCGAAAGCGCCATTGTGTGCCACAGGTGCGAAAACACATTTTGGACAGGATGTGGAAAGTGGCAGCTGTACTGTTCATAAGAAGGTGTGAAAAAATGGCAATGTTGAAAATCTGGAGTGAAAATATTAAAAATTCTCGAAGTTACGAGTGTGCGTGGAAACTATGCAATGCACACTTGTAACACAGTCGTTTTGAGGAATTTTCTCACCAAATTTTCAATATATCCACTTTGGGACCTCCACTCATGAACAGTGTCACAGTGTTTTTCTTAATCTGTCCCGAACATTGATTTCCCACAGCAACTGCGCCATTGTGCGCCACATGTGCGAAAACACGTTTTGGGCAGGTTGTGAAAAATGACAACTTTACTGTTCATAAGGAGGTGTGAAAAAATGCCAGTGTTGAAAATCTGGAGTAAAAATATTAAAAATTCTTGAAGTTACGAGCGTGCGTAGAAACATTCGCAAAGCACACTTGTAACACAGTTATTTCTTGAAATGTTTTCAGCAAATTTGCAACATAGGCTTTTTGGGAGGCCCAACCCATGAACAGTGACACTCGTTTCATTAACTGGTCCCAAAAGGTGAATCTGCGCACTGACCGCAAAATCACCTTTTGGGACCAAATAACCAGATGACGGTCATTAAATTCATGAGCTGGGGTCCCAACAACCCCATGTTGAAAATTTGGTGCACAAATTCGCAAAAATGGCTGAGATATCCACATAAGTTAAAAAAAAAACATTTATGCCATTATACAGCTTACCGGCATTTTTTCACTTTGCTGTTGGCTTTGAAGAGTGCAGATGTGTTCCCGGCCCATCAAGATCATCGCACTGGGCCCGGAAGTAAGGGTTGGGGGTGTTGAGGGGGTGCACAGAGGGTGGGTGCGGGTTGGGGGGGCACCGGACACATAAAGGGACTTTTTTTCCTTTACAGGGAACAGGAAAAACAAAACAAAGCGGGGATATTTTCTTTTTTTATAGGTACTTTTGCACACTGGAGTGGGCTCCTAGCGTGCCACCTCAGTGTTTGTTGGGGGGGTCTATAGCTAACAGGGATTGGGCACCCCATCAGCACATACAGAGTGTTTGGGGGGACACATGAGCCGAGGGGGATTGGGCACCCCCCTTGGCACACAACAAAAGGGGGGCATTATGCCGATGGGGACTGGGCACCCCCATCAACAAATGAACTTGGGAAGGGCATGCCGATAGGGGGATTGGGCACCCCTGTCGGCTTTCATGGTAACTGTGAGAGGTGGACGGAGATAGCCGCCGCCATGTTAATGTGAAACAAATATAGGGACACTATGCTGACGGGGATTGGGCTACCCCGTCGGCAAATGAACTGGCGAGGGGGCATGCTGACAGGGGGATTGGGCACCCCCGACGGCTTTCATGGGGACTGTGAGAGGCGGACAGGGAAGCTGCTGCCATGTTTATTGAAATGAGACACCAGACAAGGCAAACTGTAATTTGCTGCTGTAATCAGGATCTGCAGCTTATCCAGTAGGTAGGGAAATGGGCAGACTGGGTGGGCCAAGCGGTCCTTATCTGCCGTCAAATTCTGTGTTCTATGTTTCTATGAACCACCCCAGCAGCAAAAACAGCTGATTCTCCAATTAAGGGGAGCTCTCTGATTGCAGTGACGAATTTCTTTCAAGTTGGTGGCAAGCTTCTCAACTGCTGTCATAGACAGTGTGCTATGTCATTGGTGCCACAGAGCCCAGCCAAAAAAAGGAGTGGCGTCATTGGCTGCAGCAGGACCGCACCTCCAATACCTGCTTCTCCACACCAAGCTACCACAATATGTTGTCTGCTCTGTGCGTGCAAGACAACATAAAAAGGAAAAAAATGACCCTCATTCTGTTCCCTAGCCCAGATCTTTTAAGCTATAGAAACCCCCATCCTCCACCCTCAACACCCAGATCCCACCTTCCTTCCTTCCTTCCTCCCTCCCCTCCCTTCCCCCCAGCACTCACATTTTGATAATTATGCATTTTGTTAAGTAAAACTCCAGTGAGGTGTGTAACAAGCATGACCCACCGCCTCCACAGCACCAACACCAGCACTTTGTTTTTTATTTACTTTTCAGCCTGTAAGAACCAATATTGAATCAATTGCCTTCCCCACCCTGGTAGCAGCACCATTTTGCACTACTGCCCCCTGCAATTCAGAAAAGAAGGTGACTGACGACAGACACCTCTTCCATGGCCAGGCGCTTTTTTCTGAATTAAGACACTGGCTGCGTTTGCAATAATAGTAAAACTAACTGATCATGTGATCAACTGATTTACTATACCAGCGAGAGAGCAAGGGCCTTCATTCAGAAGAAGGTGGCCAACCATGGAGGAGAGTGGGCTGTGTTGGTCACTTTCTTCCCTTCGGAACTGCTAGCAGGTGCAGGGCAGTGAGTGGGAAGGAGGGTGCTTGCTGCTGCCACCAGTGTGGGGGACGATCAAATCAGAACTAGTTCTTACAGTGAGCTGAAAAGCATTGAAAGTCGGCGGACGGTCATGGAGGTAGTGGGGATTATGCTATTTGGTCACTCATCACTGGACTTTTACTTAGTAAGTGCATAACTATCAAAATGTGGGTGCTGTGGGGAAGGAGTTGGAGATGGGGGCTTCTACAGTGTAAAGGATCAGGACTAGGGAAGAGGGTGGTGGGCTGTTTTCTTTGCCTTTTTTAAAAGGAAAGTAACTTGAACACTGAATATTCGGCCAAAAACTGAATAAATGGTCACTGAATACTGAATACTCGGCTGAATATTCGGAAAAAGGTATTTGCATGGCCCTAATTTTAAGTAATATGGTACCATCATGAACACAACACAAAGATTCATCAGTTGATAGATGCCCACTTTGCACTGGGCAGACCAGCTCACCGGCACGAGAACACTGGCGAATCCCATGCAGTTTGATGGATAAACTTTGCACAGTCAGACTTCAAGAGGTTTGCACAGCCATACCCACGGGTGCTATGGAAAATCAAATAGGAGCTTGTTGTACCACTGACAACCTTATTCAACAACCCACTGGAAACAGGAGTGTGTTCCAGAGGACTGTAGGAGAGTTGACATAGTCCCGCTTCATGACAGCAACAGGGAGCCGGGAAGAGGCTAGCAACTATAGTCTAGTCAGTGTCACATCAGTGGCAGGGAAATTGATGGAAGCCCAAGAAAGACTAGTGGAATATCTTAAATCCAGTGTGTTGCAAGACCCAAGACAGCATGGATTCATGGGGGAGATCATGCCAGATGAATCTGATTGATTTCTTCAACTTGGTGACCAGGAAAATAGATTAGGGAAGGGCAGTGGTCATGGCCTAATTGGACTTCAGCAATGTCTTCAACACTGTGCCACATAGGAGATGGATAAACAAATTGGATAGTCTTGGGGTGGGATCCCACGTGGTAAACTGGGTAAAAACCTAGTTAATAGACAGGAGACAGAGGGTGGTGGTAAATGGCACTCACTCACTCTGCTGAGGGTAAGAGTGTCCAGTGGGGTGCTGCAGGGTTCAGTACTGGGACTGGTCCTCTTCGATGTCTTTATAAGTGACATCGCAGAATAGCTGAAGGGAAAGTATGCCTTTTTGCAGATGACACCAAGAGCTGCAATAGGATGGATTCTTAGGAGGGGGTTGACAGAATAAATAGAGACCTTAAAAAACTTGAGGTCAAGGGCATGGTAACTGGGCTTCAATACCAAAAAGTGCAAAATCATGCACCTAGGGTATTGAAACCCAGAAGCTCAGTATAAAATGGGGAAGGGGCAGAGGTACTGTCTTTTACTAAGCAGGAAAGAGACCTTGGGGTTATAATATCTGATGACCTCAAAGTCGCAGGGCAGTGTGACAAGGCAGTGGGCAGGGCCAGTGGGAGGCTGGGGTGCACAGGGAGAAGAATCACCAGCAGGAGGGAGGGAGGTGGTATTACTAATGTATGGGTTGTCAGTGAAACTCATCTGGAGTACTGTGTCCAGTTCTGGAGGCCGCATCTCAAGTGGTGCAGGGGTTGCACGAGAAACCTTACAAGGAGAGACTGAGGGATCTCAACAGGTACATCCTGGAGGAGAGGAGAGAGAGGGGAGAAATGCTAGAGATTTACAAGCACCTCACGGGGGTGAACAGGTGGGGAGCCTGCTTCAAATGAAAAAGTGCACCAAAACAAGAGGGCATGAAATGAAGCTGGAGGGGAAGGTTTAGGAGGGACGTGAGGAAATAATACTTCACTGAAAGAGTGGTGGACGATGGGAACAGCCTGCTGCCAGAGGTAGTGGGGGCCAAAACAGTGAGAGGCTTCAAGCAATCATGGGATAGGCACAGGGGAATACTAGTAAATAAGCAGGAAGGAAAAGAGGGAGGTATACAGACCAGTTAGAACTATGGCGACAGAACATCGGTAACATCTGGGCGATTGGGCCAGGCGATTCTTTTCTGCTGACAAAGTCTATATTTCTATGTAACAACTCACCATGACTGGTATCCCTACATCTCTATTCCACAAGCTTTGCACTCCAGTGACACCCAGTGGGCAAACATAAAACTGCACACTTTTTTAAACTTTATTTCTATTGATTTTTTCGTAATTATACTCAAAAATTCTAAATCGATAGATAGGTTGTTAGTAATTCATTCCACTGGCTTACAAAAAAGAGAAAACTAATTAAAAATGACAGTCCCAATCTGAGCAAGCTACTCAGGGTCAAGCAGGAGGTTGTTAGGGAGGCAGAAAGAGTGGCAGGAAAAGGGGGCATGATGCAGAAGACCCTGCAGGATGTCACAAACTCCTGTCTGAGACAAGTGGGAAAGACAAGGAAAAAGAGAAAACCTACAGTATGTGGTTTTCCAAGGAGGTAGGGGGAGGCATTCCTAAGAAAAAAGGGGAGTATTCCTGAGGTACAGAGCAAGTCAGACGGAAAGGAGACGGGATTTATATGTGGACGTAGTAAAGGAAGCCAAGTGGGTGGTAAGGAATGAGAAGGTGGGAACAGAACTCAGGATTGTAGAGGAGATCCAGTGGGTGACAAGGTCTTCTTTTGCTATCAGTGAGAAGAGGAAGTGAGAAGAGATGGTCAGGATAAAAAGGGGAGCGATGGGCCAAGTATGATAGGAGAAAGGCTGACATACTAGATGAATACTTTATTCATTTAAACTTGTTTTACCAGGGAAGCATACAGAGCCCATGGCTCATTTCCAGTTGTGACTTGGAGGGTAGAATTCAAATAAAATGGTACAATTACAATGTACAAACAGTACAGAAACATTATTTCCATAGCAGAAAACAAACATTACAGTTCTAAAGGGTACAATACAGTGTACATACAGTTTCAGAGTTCATACAGTTCACATGGCAAGATACAAATGGTACTAATCCAAGTAGACCTCAAGTCAAAAGCCCCTTCGCTCCCACAGAGAGGGTGCAGAGTTGAGTAACACAAGAATACTGGAGTGATTACAGCAGGGATCTAAAAGAGAGTCAGATTGTTTGTCTTTGGGGACTACATTAGTTGCAAATTGCAGTGCAACAGTCCTTCTACATCTCCAGGCCCCCTCCAGGAGTGAATTGCAGGAGCCTGGGGGGGGAGCCCTAGGCACAAAGGGGGGGGGGAAGCCTGACTCTTGTTCCACTGTGCAGGAGGTGGTGGCCCCTCTTGTACCACTGTGAATGTCAAACTTTTGTTTGGCTTTCACGGTGGTACAAAAGGGGCCACTACCAGAGTGTGGGCTCCACCCAGGGCTGCAAGGTGGTTCCAGAATTAACGTGGAACAACTATCAGTTGAGGGGGTATTTATGCCACTAAGGTCCCTGAAGATTGATAAATCACCAAGGCCAGATGTGTTGTGCCAGGATGCTTAAAGAGGTGGCACAAGCTGGCCCAGTGGTGCGGTGGACTGAGGCACTGACTTCCTAACCGCCTGCCACACCAGCAACCTGAGTTCGGGAATGGGCCTGGGTCACTCGGAGGCTGGCTGGGTGAGGGAGGATCAGGTTTCTGTAGGATAGCTCTCCTTTCTTTGCGAGGGAGGATTGTCTGTCCCGTTGCTTGACTGCCACATAGAGGAATCGAGGTGGCAGCAATGTGAAACAGCAAGGGAAGGGAACCATATGCCCAGACGCTGCGGAGCACTCATGCTGCATCATTGTACATGCCTGGGTCCCAACGGAGAAAATGGAGGAGCAATCCTCTGCCCGCCGTGCAGTGACAGCCCCGTCCTCACAGGCCCCGCTCCAATGACTGGGCACCTCCTGACAGATCCTATGGCAGGACACCAGCGGAGAAAGTAAGCCCCAGAGAAGTCTGGTGATGGCGCCGGTCCAGATAGGGGCCAGTTGGAGGTCATCAGGTGACAAATTCAGAGTAAACAAAAAAAAGGAGGTGACCCAAACGTTTGCACAACCTCTGACAGATATCCTCAACAGCTCTCTGAAGGCCAGCGATATGCCAGTAGACTAGAGAGTGACTGATATAGAGCCTGTACATAAGAGTGAAGAGAAGGATAAGTGAGGGAAATAGAGACCTGTCAGTCTGACCTCAATAGTGGGCAACTACTGGAATCTATCATTAAGGAAAAACTGGTGGCGTTTCTTGAGGCAATAGGGCTGCAGTATAGCTGACAACATGGGTTTGTGGCAGGAACGTCTGTTGATTAAAGCAGTAGCACAATGAAATTGGGCAAAACATTTGACCCTACACTTTTTTTCACTATAAAAGAGTCCAGGTATCTTCCAGTGTAATTTGGTAGTAAAATATTCTCGTCCCACCAAAATGTTAGTACTTTATAAATAATTTATTTTTTTCTCAAGCAAAAAAGATGGCCACCTCATTTGGCACAGAAGTAGTATTGTAGACCTGGCAAGGGTTAGAACTGAGAACATAAAAAAAAAACTCATGGTTCGCAGCAGAGGCGGTACCTAGAAAAGTAGATTTGACAGGTATGCTAATATGTTTTGTTATTGTCGCTGAAACTAGATTTTTGGAAAAACGTTTTGGTTGCACTGCTGTTTAAGGTTAGGTGGTAGGCATACTATATCTGGACTTTAGCAAGGCATTCTACTCAGTGGATCAGGAACTGGTTGGGAGGGAGGAAGCGGAGAATAGCAACAAATGGGGAAGTGATAGGCTGGGTACCATGCAGGTTGGTTCTTAGAATCTTCAATATCTTTATCCGCAACATAGCAGAGGGGATACGGGGTAAAATCAGTGTCTTTGCCAAACTCACCAAGTGTTGTGGCAGAGTGGAAAGTGAGAAGGGTATTCAGGAAATGAGGGAGGATCCCAAGAGATTGGAGAGGTGGTTCAGGGTCTGGCAACTTGGGTTCAGCATCAAAAAGTTCAGGATTATGCATGTAGGTAACAGAAATCCAACTATGGAGTGCAAAATTGGGTAGGTGAGGTGGAATATAAGAGGAGGGAAGGGATGTGGAGGGATCTGGGTAATAATGGAGGTAACTGTGAGGATCTGGGGTAATTATAATGGAGGTAACTGTAGGGATCTGGGTAATTATAATGGGAACTGTAGGGATCTGGTAATTATAATGGCGGTAACTGTAGGGATCTGGGGTAATTATAATGGCGGTAACTGTAGGGATCTGGGGTAATTATAATGGCGGTAACTGTAGGGATCTGGGGTAATTATAATGGCGGTAACTGTAGGGATCTGGGTTATTATAATGAGGGTAACTGTAGGGATCTGGGGTAATTATAATGGCGGTAACTGTAGGGATCTGGGGTAATTATAATGGCGGTAACTGTAGGGATCTGGGGTAATTATAATGGCGGTAACTGTAGGGATCTGGGGTAATTATAATGAGGTAACTGTAGGGATCTGGGGTAATTATAATGGCGGTAACTGTAGGGATCTGGGGTAATTATAATGGCGGTAACTGTAGGGATCTGGGGTAATTATAATGGCGGTAACTGTAGGGATCTGGGGTAATTATAATGGCGGTAACTGTAGGGATCTGGGGTAATTATAATGGCGGTAACTGTAGGGATCTGGGGTAATTATAATGGCGGTAACTGTAGGGATCTGGGGGTAATTATAATGGAGGTAACTGTAGGGATCTGGGGTAATTATAATGGAGGTAACTGTAGGGATCTGGGGTAATTATAATGGCGGTAACTGTAGGGATCTGGGGTAATTATAATGGCGGTAACTGTAGGGATCTGGGGTAATTATAATGGCGGTAACTGTAGGGATCTGGGGTAATTATAATGGCGGTAACTGTAGGGATCTGGGGTATATTATAATGGAGGTAACTGTAGGGATCTGGGGTAATTATAATGGAGGTAACTGTAGGGATCTGGGGGTAATTATAATGGAGGTAACTGTAGGGATCTGGGGTAATTATAATGGAGGTAACTGTGGGGATCTGGGGTAATTATAATGGCGGTAACTGTAGGGATCTGGGGTAATTATAATGGCGGTAACTGTAGGGATCTGGGGTAATTATAATGGAGGTAACTGTAGGGATCTGGGGTAATTATAATGGAGGTAACTGTAGGGATCTGGGGTAATTATAATGGAGGTAACTGTAGGGATCTGGGGTAATTATATTGGAAGTAACTGTAGGGATCTGGGGGTAATTATACTGGAGGTAACTGTAGGGATCTGGGGTTATTATTATGGCGGTAACTGTAGGGATCTGGGGTAATTATAATGGAGGTAACTGTAGGGATCTGGGGTAATTATAATGGAGGTAACTGTAGGGATCTGGGGTAATTATAATGGAGGTAACTGTAGGGATCTGGGGTAATTATAATGGAGGTAACTGTAGGGATCTGGGGTAATTATAATGGAGGTAACTGTAGGGATCTGGGGTAATTATAATGGAGGTAACTGTAGGGATCTGGGGTAATTATAATGGAGGTAACTGTAGGGATCTGGGGGTACTTATAATGGAGGCAACTGTTGGGATCTGGGGGTAATTATAATGGAGGTAACTGTAGGGATCTGGGGTAATTATAATGGAGACAACTGTAGGGATCTGGGGGTAATTATAATGGCGGTAACTGTAGGGATCTGGGGTAATTATAATGGAGGTAACTGTAGGGATCTGGGGTAATTATAATGGAGGTAACTGTAGGGATCTGGGGTTATTATACTGGAAGTAACTGTAGGGAACTGGGGTATTTATAATGGAGGTAACTGTAGGGATCTGGGGTAATTATACTGGAAGTAACTGTAGGGATCTGTGGTAATTATAATGGAGGTAACTGTAGGGATCTGGGGTAATTATAATGGAGGTAACTGTAGGGATCTGGGGTAATTATAATGGCGGTAACTGTAGGTATCTGGGGTAATTATAATGGAGGTAACTGTAGGGATCTGGGGGTAATTATAATGGAGGTAACTGTAGGGATCTGGGGTAATTATAATGGAGGTAACTGTAGGGATCTGGGGTAATTATAATGGAGGTAACTGTAGGGATCTGGGGTTATTATACTGGAAGTAACTGTAGGGAACTGGGGTATTTATAATGGAGGTAACTGTAGGGATCTGGGGTAATTATACTGGAGGTAACTGTAGGGATCTGGGGGTAATTATAATTGAGGTAACTGTAGGGATCTGGGGTTATTATAATGGCGGTAACTGTAGGGATCTGGGGTAATTATAATGGAGGTAACTAGGGATCTGGGATAATTATAATGGCGGTAACTGTAGAGATCTGGGGTAATTATAATGGAGGTAATTGTAGGGATCTGGGGTAATTATAATGGAGGTAACTGTAGGGCTCTGGGGTAATTATTATGGAGGTAACTGTAGGGATCTGGGGTTATTATACTGGAAGTAACTGTAGGGAACTGGGGTATTTATAATGGAGGTAACTGTAGGGATCTGGGGTAATTATAATGGAGGTAACTGTAGGGGTCTGGGGTAATTATAATGGCGGTAACTGTAGGGATCTGGGGTAATTATAATGGAGGTAACTGTAGGGATCTGGGGTTATTATACTGGAAGTAACTGTAGGAAACTGGGGTATTTATAATGTAGGTAACTGTAGGGATCTGGGGTAATTATACTGGAAGTAACTGTAGGTATCTGGGGTAATTATATTTGAAAGCTTTAAGTCAATCACACAATACAATAAAACAGTTTGGAAAGCAAATAGGATGGGGGGTGGATAGGAAGGAGCATTGGTTGCAGACGAAAAGAGGGGATACTGCCCCTGTATAGATCCGTGGTGAAGACACATCTGGAGTACTGCATGCTGTTCTGGAGCCAACACTTCAAAACGATGGGAGTAGCGCTGAGAGGTAAGCACGCTCTATGAAATTTGTTTGTGTGACGAGGAGGAGTAGGTAACAGAACATGTCAGTTTGTGGCACTTTATGATGTGAGTGTGTGTGTGTGGGGACACTAATTTGAGCTGGCACATAGGCCGGTTGGGTATGCCGTTATGACAACGGCACCACAACAGCGAATCCCCCACAGCGAAACCACGATGTCGATGGACTGTTTGTCGATGGGGATTTCACGTCAACGGGGATTTCTCATTGACAGGGGGCATGCATCTAACTCCACTGTCTGTGCGACGTGGAGTTAGATATTTAAAGAAGGGGAGGTGCCCGCACTGATGCACTCAAGTGTGGCAGTCGGTATTGGTGTGTAGTGGGATTGATGTCGGGACACGTCAGTGTCAGGGATGTTGGCGGGTTTGTGTCACTGTAAGGGATGTCAGCAGGACTGCCATTGCTGCGGCTCGGTGGAACTGGCAGGTTGGCATGAGCCTCATTTTTTTCCTGGTCTCTGCTGGCACATAAATGCACCCTAGATGGGGTGCTTGGCCAATCAGAGAGTGGGAGTTTTCTTCCCCATTTTCTATGAAAGCAGTAACATCTGACAATCCACCACTGGGTATATGTTTGGTATCACTGTGGTTGAATATCCTAGCTGTACAACATCCCTGCGACCAGCAACAGAAGAGAGAAAATGAAATTTACCTGTAAATTTTCTTTCTCTGACTGCTGGTCATAGGGCTGGAACCCTCCCAGTTACAGCTCATTAACTTTTTCTATGCTTCTATTTAACATTATTTAACACCATTACTTTAGAATCCCATTTAGATGGATTGTCTGGTTTGGGAGTATAATTCTTCTGCTTTGGAACCGACTGGCACAATTCATGGGGTGGCAGGGGGGGACCTGCACTCCTGTGTCAGAAGTATACTCTTCTGCCTTTACGGATGTCTGAGAGGGAAGATCGCAGTGGTACAACAGCCCTGTGACCAGCAGTCCGAGAAAGAAAATTTACAGGTATTTAAATTTTGTTTTTTTCTAGGTGGCCACTCCTGACAAAAGATATCTCCCCAGCTGAAACTCAGTCCTATTTGTTTCTTTTTTTTATCTTAGGTGTACAGTGAGTTAAAAAAAAAGGCATGAAATTACCGCAGGATTGATTGAACAGCACTCGAGTATTGTTAACGTTGGGGGTGGGATCTTGGATTTGAAACTATGCGCTAAAAAAGTTGTTTTTTTTTAAATGTAACTTTGCACCATATATTTTCTCCCATCGTTAAAACTAAAAAATGGTATCGTTTTCATGTTTTTGTTTTTACATAGAGCCAGTATTTACAAGCACAGTAACACTCTCCAGGCTGAGCGGATGTTAGTGGAATATATGCACTTCTGTGGGTGTTCACCTCATGTGCAACAGTGCCCAGAGGTGTATATTCCCCAAGAACTGCACACTCTGTCATTTGTTTTTGCTCACTTTTTCTATGGTGGTCTAGGCAAGATTTTAGCTGGACAGGAGGCTGCTTACATGTAGCAGGATTCCCAAACAGAAAAGCAAGTGCAGTCACACTGAGAGTAAGGGAACTACACCCAGGCTTGAAGTTCCATATGTCCAGCAGCCTGAAAAACCTCCACAAAAGTTCATGTATAGTAACTTGTGTTTATTGAAGATTTGATGGCTTTGTTTAGAGTTGGGTCATTTTTGGATGCAGTCTCATATTGAGCCACTGCTGTCGTTTGGTGGCTGTGATGACTTGTACTGTTACACACAAAATACTTACTTGCTTTGGGCTTGCCATGCCCTGCCCCCATTTGTCGATAGTTGGCTGCCCCCCAAAATATTGATAGTTGGCTGGCCCCCCCCATTCAGGGCTGAGACAACAGCTATAACACACTAAAGAGTCCTAACAAACATGAAGCATGTGACTGTGGCTGTTTTCAGTCTTTGCAGGTACTGTGTTAGGCTTTTTGGCACCTTACAGCCTAGTTATTCCATGGTGTCTTATAAAATATATTATTAATAGCCAGCCTGTCAGTGTCGCAGTAGCATTGCCACTTGCTATGCTGGCAGCCTGGGTTTGGGAACAAGCTGGGAGCCAGCTGGGGAGAGGAAGCTTGAGGATGTTTTCTGCCTCCAGGGAGGGAGGGAGGGAGGGCAGTGTGCTCTGAGCCGCTAACACCACTGGCTGTTTCCCGGTAGCGGTACAGCACAGAATGCACACATACCCTGATACCCTTGCAGGTAGCATCCCAGGGGAGGAGAGGGAAGGGGATGGGAGAAAAGCAGAAGGAAAAACTCTAGACTGGCACAAGAGGCCCCTCCCCCACAGGTCCAGTGCTGCTGACTAGGCACCAGCATTCAATGGATCTGGTCTCTGGAGGGGCTTGGTCACCTTCACTGGCCCTACTATGACGGATATACCATGGGAGACTGGAGAATCGGGTAAGTACCTGGAGAAGGTGGCTGAGGGGGCCAGAGGAGCTGACTAGGTAGATGGAAGCAGGTAGGTGCAGGAGTAAAACACAGAACTAAAAACCTCCCACAAATTATTATTAATATACTGAAAAAGCAAAAGTTTTGGGCTGATTTTCAGCCAGTCACAGCATAATTAGGCCACGCTTGTGCTACGTACGAAAAACTGACAGACCGCAGAAAAACATGATCTATCTTTTATCACAAGTGCTGCAAGTTTCATACCCTCTCTCTGACCCCTCTCTTTCTCTCCCTCTCTCATGCTCCCCCACCTCCCTCTCTCTCTTTCTCTGCTCTCCTCTCTCTTTCTCTCCCCTCCCTCTCGCCCCTCCCTCTCTCTCTCTCTCCCTCCCTTTCCCTTTACATTATTGGCATGACAAGACGTACAAGTACAGAGATGTACGAAATCATAAAATTTCATTCAGCTAAATATTTCACGAAATTCACACATTTCGCAAAATATTTTGTGGGTGAGAAATGCGAAATTCCACAGGCAAAATGCAAAATGTTGCTGCAAATTGTGAAATTTCGCCTGTGAAATGTGAAATTTCGCCCACAAAACAGCGAAATGTGGGCTAAATTTACCAACATTCAGGTGAAATTGCACATTTCGCAGTGACATTTCGCGTTTCACGGGTGAAATTTCACAATTTCTCACCCGGCCAAAAATTTCACGGAATGGTGGAATTTCTTGAAATGTTTCACATGGTGAAATTGCTGATTTCATGGCAATTTCCCCAGCAAAATTTAATTTCGCAATATCTCTATTCTTGAAGCATAAGCATACTACAATGCACTTTAATATCTCTATGTTGTATTTTGAAGCTGGTGGCAGGATACTATATAATTTGCAGCTTCTTTCTACTACTTCGTTTCTTTTCTCCAGCAGTATACAAAGTTTAATCATTCATCAGCTGGAAATCCCCCCCTCTGTTTCTCTTCCTCTCCCTCTGTCTCCCGCTTTCTCTCTCCCCCTCCCTCCCTCCCTTTCTCCCTCTCTCTCTCCCTCCCACTCTCTCTCTCTCTCCCTCCCCTCCTCACTCCCTCTCACTCACCCACTATTGAAAATTTTACTTGGTACTGTGAAAACGACACAATTTAACTGCAACACAACATTTTTCTTTGCTTAGAAACCACTTGCTATGTATTTGATTTCACCCAGATGTGACTGTACAGTTGTTATGCATGTGGTGACATGCGAATTGCTACACGTATTTTCCTACTGCGGCTCAAATTAACTTCAGTATCACAGCCATCACTACTCAAACATTTCTGACTGTCATTTCCCCTCTCTCACACATTGTGACATTTGTTTGAGTAATATTTCATTGCGAAATAACTCAACTCTGTGAAACATATCTAGCAGCTAGTGCTGAGAATTCAGTCCCTTTCTGTGCTATATGTAAATATATGTGTGTGTGCGGGGGAGGGGGGAGATGTCACTATGCTGTTTTTTCCATACAGCTTTTTCTCCCATCCTGCTTGTACTCTCAGGGATATTCCTTGTTCCCATGTTTATACCCTCTTCAGGCCTGTTGACCTCTGTCTTCCCAGCTCCAGCACTCCACCAACTACTCCAGCAACTTCCCATCTGTGGCAGCTCTTGGGGGAGGACCATCATCCCCCTCCCGGAGTCAGTCCAGAGTCTGGACAGGCACTAGGACCCAGGGGACATGGGATTTTTTTCCCCTTTAGTTCCACCTCCCCTGACGTGAACGTGACCTGTCTGGGTAGACTTGCGCATGCATTGCACCTCCCTGTGGCAGGAGCTAGGCTACTGGCTCAGCCGCAGGGATTTCTGTGGTGCTGGAGCTCACTGTCAGCCTTCTCTGATCGAGGCACACTGCTGCACGGCAGCTGCCTCAGCCGGGCCTGTCTCCTGACATGGCATCCTAAATTTGCTTCTGAACCTGGGCCGCCTATGCTCTAGAAGAGTTTTGCCCCGTGCAGTCTTTGGGTAAGAGGATCACAAACCAAAAGTGAGCAATTCTGGCACCCAAAGGACGGAACTGGTCACACAGTTTGTTTTATTATCTTTCTGTGCCCTGCCTCGATTGACCGCCAGCTTCATCCTGCTTTCCCTACTGCCCGCTGACCACATGGGCTACATTCCTCTGGCCACCATTCCAGCTAGTTTGGCTGACTGCCACCTCCCAGGGAAAGTCATCCCCCCACTCCCAGGTGGTCCCAGGTAACAGAGTGGGATCAAGCTCAGCATGTTTTCTGCCTTTTCTCCTAAGTCTGAAGGTGAGGTTCATTTGCTTTTTATCTTCATTCTGCATCAATAGCTTACTTTTTTTTTTTTTTGCAACAGTAAACAAAAACATGTGTCAGAAATAATGTAGTCTCACATTTTATTTCATTTAGAAACATAGAAACATGGAATTTGGAAGAAAAGGACGCTTCAGCCACACAATCTGCCCAGATGTTCCCTACCTAATCTGTCTCTGCATACCCTAATTGGTCTACGGGGTTCCATGTCATAACAGTGATCACCAAATAGCGATCACCATTATAGCGATTGCACATCGACAAAAAAACAGAATGGCAATGTACACTCCCAGAGAAGACATGCGGGCGAAAACAAATGTTTTCTCAACTTCAGAGGGGTGCATGTCAGAGGGGTGAAACTTGTAAAAAAACCCAGCCCGCAAAATGCAAAGATAATGTGCGCCCCCCTAGCTCCGAACCCTGCACCTGCCCCACTTTAGCCAGGCACCCTCACCACCACACCACACAGCTGGCTCAGCAGTCTCTTGCTGCACTACCTCCCACATACCTGCTATTCTGTTCCATTCCCCCTCCTGTCCTTTCCGGTCACCTGGTTCTTCACCTGTCACTACCCTTTCAGGGTAGCTCACATTACAGGCACTGAGACTGAGTCACTTATATGCGAGCCGCTCAATCTCAGTCTCCCGTATATAGAGAATAATGGATAGGCAAGTGAGTGTTATGGATTTGTTTTACACACCCGAGGTGCGTGATGATCCATAAACGTCTGGAGCGAAGTTCGAGAGGTTTATGAAGTCATCACACATCAAGGGTGTGTAAAAAAAATCCATAACACAAATACTTACCTATCCTTTATTTTTTATAATTACTGGTACATGGAGTGAATGCTAGTTCGGTCATACTGCCTCAGAGTCACACACACACACACACACACACACCTCCTGTCCAGTAAGGATGTTTATTCTTTCTTTTATTTTTTTTCTTTATAAAAAATGCTGCTGTTGTGGGCAGAAAACTATTGAGATCCACACTGGAGCTTATGTTGAGTCGGACTGAAGCCCCGACTGAGCGCAACAATGGCAGGATCAACCAGATATTTTTTTTTTGTTGCGTAAAAAGTGGGATCAACCAGATAATTAAACAGTAAACTTACTGCACATGTGAGGAGGATGAGACAACAGGCAAATGTTTACTTCACGCGACGTGGGCACTAGTACTCTTCGGTAACAAAATATCGTAGCCGACATTTTTTAGATGTGTTCGGCCCGCCCACACACATACTAAAGGCCAACAAGGTGTCACGCTACAAAAAACTGACACTGGAGGACACTGGTAGTGACAGGAAGTTTTGAGAAATGCTGTAATAACTGGATTTTGGGTTATTACAATGTTTCACTGTACCTGTAATCTGGTTGATAAATAGGGTCACCAGTAATTATAACAGCATACCTGGCTCCAGTAACTCTCCCTCCTCCCTACCTATTTACTAATATACCCGTGTCTATCCCATGCATGTTTGAAGCCCCCTCTGTTTTTGCCTCCACCACTTCCACTGGCAACCTTTTCCAGACATCTACCACCCTTTCAGTTAAGTAGTATTTCCTCACATCCCTCTTACCCCCCACCCCAGTTCATCGCATGTCCCCAAGTCCCAGTGCTCATTCTCATGTGAAAGAGACACCCCTCCTGCACCCTGTTCACCTCATGAGGTACTTGTAGGTCTGTATCATGTCACCTCTTGCTCTTCTCCCTTCCAGGGTGTGCATGTCGAGATCCCTCAGTCTCTCCTTGTAGGGCTTCTTGTGCAACCCCTGTACCATTTTAGTTGCCTTCCTCTGGACTGCCTCCCCCTGGTCTGTGTACTTTCTGAGGTGTGACCTCCAAAACTGGACACAGTACTGTAGGTGGGGTCTCACCAGCGAGCGATACAATGGCAACACCACCTGCCTCTCCCTGCTGGAGATACTCCTCCCTATGCAGCCCAGCATCCCACTAGCCCTCTCCCCTGCTTTGTTACATTGCCCTGCCACTTTGAGGTTGTGAACTATGATAACCCCAGGTCCCTTTCCAGCTTAGTTACTGCCAGTAACCCCCCCCCCCAAAAAACCTAGACTCAGCTCCTGGGTTCCTGTGCCCTAGATGCATGACCTTGCACTTTTGGGGCTTGTGATGTATCATTTTTGTTTGTTTTATTTTGGGAGGGGGGAATTTTCTCATGGTAGGGTGAAATCGATAACATTTGGTTCTTTCCTTCAAAATGTGTTGTGATCTAATTTAGTTAATGCTATGAGATAACAAACTATATAATACATTTATAGAAGTGTACACACGGTGGCATCAGAGAGTTAGGAACAGAATTTTGCAGAGGCTTCTGAGAGTGAGAGAGAGCAAGAGAAATCTTTATGTGCTTCTGAGCAGTAAATAAGCAAAAAATACAACAAGGTGTGCAGGCTCACCTCTGAGGCCAGAAGATCAGAAGGTTGTAGGTTCTAGCCCCATGCCAGGAACTTGGGGTAAAATCACATTACTTACACTGTAGTGCAGCATGAAGGGAATACTGCACTTCGGAGGTGCCATCTTTCAGATGAGACACTAATCTGAGGTCCTGTCTGCCTGTTCTGGTGGCTGTTCTGGTAGATGATAAAGATCCCAGGGCATTTCTTGAAAAAAGAGTAGGGGGATGTTTTATTTGGAGGTATTATAACCATCTAAACAAAGTATAATCACAAAATACAGTTACATATCAGAAAGAAAAATAGTTTTAAAACATGAAACAGAATTCCTGAAAATGAAATATCAAACAAATGCAGAAGTATGGCATATTCTCAGAAGAAATCAACCATAGTAAAAATGATCTGTGTGTATCCTCTAGAACATAGAAACAAAGACTACATATCTCGTATCCCAACAGTGGTTATTCATCCTAGGTAAAAAACAGAAACAAAAAGAAAACAGTAGGCAAAGGAAAATAGTGTGCTTACTATACCTGGGCTGGGATATTCAAAGGGGCTGCGCTTGGTGCTACAGGGCTGCGGCATGCTCAACCCCCGCAGTGCACCCTGGCACGATATTCAAAGGGACAGGTTGCGTGGTGCAACCCCGATGCACCGGGTATGATAATGTAATGGGCACAGATGCAGGGGCGTGCCCATGCATATGAGGCACATCCCTATTATTCGTCCCGGGATGTGCGACGCATATGCTGGTGCAACCCCTACATGCACCGCACACTGGTGCTCAAAGTTGAGCCAAAGGAATCAGGCTCAAATGCTGGCCACCCACAGCACAGCACAACAGCCACCAGTCGTGGGTGACCACCCGCCCAGCAGGAACACCGTCCACAAGCACCCGGACCCTCCCTGGTAGTCTAGGGCCTCCCCATATGCCCGATCATGGGCTGTTGTAAATATAATGATTTACCTGGTGGACTAGTGGTACCCCCCCCCCCGTACGCCCGATCATGGGCTGCTGTGAAAATAGAGAATTACTTTGTGGTCTAGCGGTATCCCCCCATACGCCCGATCATGGGCTTTTGTAAAAATAGTGATTTACCTGGTGGCTAGCAGTACCCCCCGGCCCGTATGCCCGATCATGGACTGCTGTTAAAAGAAAGAATTACCTGGTGGTCCAGTGGTATCCCCCTCCCCGCCTACCCACGCACAGAGGGTTCCCGGCCACCCAGCACCCGCCCCCGTCATCTGCGGCTGGCAGCACCCTGTCCGCATATCGCCTGGCCACCCGTCGAATGACAGCGTACAGTATGATCTGTACGCCTATTGGTCCACAGTGTGGACCAATGGGCTTGCAGACCATACTGTACTATACAGGACCAGATAATATTTTTACCTCAAATTTTCAGCATAGCCTTTCTCTAGCACTCCATGTTGTCAGTGGGGAAGGTAGTTCTTACATATGAGTAATGAGCTCCCCACTGGGTGTAGCGGTACTGTACGGCCCAAAGCTGTGACCTCAGCATAGAACTCCAGGAATGTGTACATTCCAATTGCAGCAGTACCTCAGTTTCTGCTGTACCACTGAGGGGATAGCAGCATAAAGAGATAGAGAAGAATTGTATTTTGTTATTGTAATCTGGAGTTGTGTAATTCTAGGGCAGGTTGGGGCTTCCTAGTGACAGAGGACACCCCTAAATTTAGCAATTCATGCCTGTTGAGTTGAGGCTTTTAATTGGCTAACCCGACAGCTTCTCTTATCGGTGCCCACAGTGCCTAAATGGGAGCCACTGCACATGGGTGTTTTGCATGGTGTCTGTGGGAGGGCTTAGCTCAAGGTTCACTGTGGGGGAATAACTCTCCCACAAGTAATATAAGCCAGCCTCTCCCGGCAGCTTGCGCTCAGCATGTTTCAAACTCTGAACTGCTGCGTGGTCCATGTTGCTGTAGTGCCTCTCCGTTTCCTCCTTGCCTTTCTTCCCTCCAAATTTTGACTCCTTGTTTGTTCTGCCCTCTGCCTTCTTTGCCACTTCTATGGCCCTTCCTCAGTGATCTCTGCTGCCCCCCTGCTCTGCAACCTCCCTTGTTTTTTTCTTCTCTCCTGAATTTTCCCCTGTTGTGCTTGCTGTTCTCCTCCATCCTGATGTGCTTGCTGCTTGACGCCCTGTGGCTTTTGCTCAGCCATGCTCCTCTACCTTCTTTTGGGTTTGTGGTGCTCATTACATCACCAACCAGCTTAAAGCAGAACCTGCCATGCCAGACCCACTTTCGTATCATATACCATTTGCTTTCCGCATGTTCATTATAATTTATGCTGGAACCTGCAGCTTGCAACTCACATATAGCAGCCGTGCTAACATTCTGGTCACAACAGTCTGCAGTAATGTTATCCCTTACCATATGACTGCTAGCACTGCTGTCTGATAGATGGCACTCTCTCATAGCGCAACAACTATTTGGGCTGTTCTGCCAACAGAGATCCCTCTTTTTTTTTTCAGCATAACTCACATTCCCTCCAAATGGGCTTCCCACCTCTGTCTCTTCCTCCTCTAATATTTAAACTAATAAAACCAAACTCCCCACAGAGCATGCAATGGGGATCTTAGTTCAGGAGGGTACTATTTCTTTAAGCAGCCTGTGCAACACCAGGTACTCATCTTTAAGCTCATGTTTCTGCTGTCTTTTCCTATGCATTCATTCTTTGCTTGCATTTTCTGCCTTGCTGCACTTCCTATCCTGTCATCTTAAACTCCTGCTATCAGCTTCCTAGCCTTCATCTCAGACCTCCATATTACCATTCATCTGATTCCATTTAACTTCCAAAGCAACTGGTCTGCTGCCTCTCCTTCCTTCAACAGTCCTCACCAGCAGCCCTAAAGGACTCCATCTCCCTAACTCATTCCTTCAGGAGGTCTACAAGTGTAGACAGGGTTCAACTTCATCCACCAGAGATGGGAGTCTGCAACTTTAACTTCATCAGCAACGCTTCTCACTCACATCTCGTTTTCTTCTAACAGTCCTTTAATTGATATGAGATTCAGGGCTCAGCTTCGTCTGCCAGAGGTATGATTCTGCAACCTTCAAAGCTTGAAGCAAATGTGGCCCCACTGGAACTGTTTCATCCATGTCAATGTCCAGTATCAGCCCTAAGCTGCCTGTGGTTCATTCTTCTTGGTGCCACCAGGGGAAAATGCTTCCCCATGAACTTGCGAAAGAATTTATGGTCTCCTATTCTTCCAAGGTTTGTAAAACTCTCAAGTTGCTCCATCTGGGGTTCGTTCCTCTGTAATGCAATACAAAGTGTCATAGTGGCACTCAGGCCTATCCACTCCTACTCATTCTACATCTTCATATTCAGAAGAAAGTCCTCTGGGCTTCCCTCACACTTCTTTATACACTCATCAGTCAGCAAAAGACTGGCTCATTCATATGCCATTGAGTTTCTACCATTCCTATAGATTCTACATCTTCAGATCCCAAGATGGTCCTCAGGTATTCCATTGGACTTCTTCAGGTATGTTTCAGCAAGGACCGTTACATCCATACTCCATGAAGTCTCTACCTCTCCTGTTGGTTCTATACATACAGATCCAAAAAAGGTCCTCAGGGTTCCCCTCGGACTTCTTCAGTTACACAAAAGACCTTCAAATCCATTCTCCATAAAGGCTGGACTGTTCCACTCCTGTCTTAGTTGAAAACTTCTGCATGCTACTTCCAGCGTCAGCTCAGAAGCAGAACTGTATGATTTAGCTAGAAGTTGATAATCTCAGTCTGCCAGAGATCCTACACTTAGCCTGCTCATTTCCATCTAGTTCCTGGGCTTATCTGCAATCATTGATTTATGACTCCGCTAGTATCAATTATATTAGAGCTATAATCCATCACTTCTTTTGAAGCTTGCCTTTCCTAGCCTCTACTAGAGCCTCTAGCTTTGCAATGCCTGCTGTTTCACTCACTAGCCATCACACTCTACCAGTGGTTGCCATTCATAAACTCTCCATCCATGCCAGACCTTTGAACTCAACTGAAGTCAAGTACTACAACCTCTGTAGCCACTCCTTCGCCAGTTGTCCGTCCCATGCAACTCATCCCGGATCACCTCAGCAGGGGCATCATAGATGGAAAAGCAGTAACCTGCTATCCCTTCTCATCTCATCTCATCTCACCTCATGACCCCATCGAATCCAGACTAGTACCCATCAGAATGATTCATCCTTTTAAAGTCACCAATTCCCCGACTAGTGAAGACACTCTCTATATCTGTCTTGTTCTCCTTTCTGCTTATATTGTTATGTTGTACTTTACGTTTCAGGCTCTTTCTGACAATCTAGACCTGTATTCCTCTTTCTGGCCTATCTAGGCATTGAAATAGAGGTACGCTATCCTATGATTATCATTGCTTCTTATCCACAGCTGCAGAGGCATACGATTATTTTATAAAATTTGATCTGGCCTATCTTCAATAGCAAGCAGCATTGTTAGTTCAGTGCCAGGCAGCAAGCATACTCTAGCCCACTGTGTGGCCTCCTTGCCCATTTCACTTTCCATGTGCACCGTCTCTTCATCTACCATTTCAGCTGAAAGTGATAGATCACCCGGATCTCCTTCTGCGAGGCGTATCTGCTTGCATGCTCTTCCTAATGCCCCCTTCCACCCTGTTTGAGATCCATGAGGCCGACTCAATCACTTGAAGAAAGCAAGTTGCTGTGCACTGTCTTTAATGATGAAGGCTGCTGGGGCTTGGCTTCCATTTCTTCATATCTGCAATTTGAGGTACCACCCATGCTCAAGCCATCAATCTCAAGTGTCGTGTCTTAGTTAAGAACGATCAGTTCATCTCATAAACCTGCTTACTGAATTGGATGTGTAAGTTTTGTAAGATCCGTCTCTGATCTTACATCCCAATCGTATATCAACCTGTCTCCAACTTTTTGATTTTCAGCTCCTTGAGCATTCTGAACCTCACTCCCTGGTTTCTGCATATCTTCACACTGCAAGACCCTCAACATCATTTCCTCTCTTCAAATTCCTCCCTATGGAAGCTCTGCATAGTATGGGGACATCTCCAGTGTCTGCATGACTGTCTCACTCCTTTTGAATAATCAACCAACAGTGGACATCATCTCCAAGGTCAAGACTTCACCTCATTCCATCACAGTGTCAATACAGAGGCTGATTTGGTCATCTCCATAACATAATGTTCCTGAAATTCCTTCCCATTCCTGTCTACATGGATGAAGCAGTAGATTCTTTATCTTGATGTTAATTCCAGGGCCTTTGTTGCACCATCAGACCATATCATGACTTCTCCTCCTTGATTCAGCAGTCTCATCCTGACATAGCATATGATCATCAGCAAGCAGAAGCTTCATGTTGTCTGCCTTAGCAACTGCTCCTAAGCAACCATATCACCTCCCCAAAGAAGTTTTCCTTGTTTTGTGCCATTCAAGCAATCCATAGGTGTTCCTCCTCTACTACCATGTGCCAGCAAACCTCAAAGCAAGCTGCAGCTTTCATGTGTCTCCTGCTTTTAAACTAATATCACTGATCAAAAGAAGTCTTCCTCATTTATACCATTCTGTCAGTCCAAAAGATACTCTCCTCCAGTGCCACATATTTGAATTCATAACCTCTCGAGGAACTCATATTTCCACTACAAAGAAGTCTTCCTTGTTTTGTGCTATCCAACAAATCTATATGAATTCCTCCTGTAAAAATACGTAATTGCATCAAACCTCAAAGCAAGCTGAAGCTTTCCTGGTTCTGCCTTACCAGCTGCTCCTCCGCAACTGATATCAGTCAGAAGACGTATTTCTAATTTCATACCATCCTGTCAATCCAGAGGAAATCCTCCTCCATCATTCATGTACTGCATTCATAACCTTCTGCCATCAAACCACAATATTATCATTAGGAACCATAAAGCTATAGCTATCCAGACTCCAAGCCTTCTCTTAGTCAGACACATCCCTGTATCAATTTTATCTTATGCCTCAAATTAAACTCTTCCTGCTTGGAATCCATAGAACTTCATTCACGAACACCTAAACAGTTCCTTATTGATGGACTTAGATTCCAAAACTGATAGTTTCCTGTGTTCTCCAGGTATTCATTCTCAAACATTTGGTCACATTAGCCATTTTGCCTACCTTTTACATTCCATGGAGTTGAACATTTCATCAGCTTTTTGTTAAAATCCTCACAGTCACCATTTAAGAAACAAGCAGATCCTTACATCTCATTACTTTCAACGTAGACACTGTCAGCCATCTCAAAGGAGCCAAGATCCATTTTCTGTTTCATAAGAATTGGTGCCCAGCAGCTTTTGAACAATTCATGCTCTCCAGGTTTGCTACAAGTCTTCTCAACTTTTTCTGACTCCACCTGTCAGACAGCACTGCATACCACATAATTCATCAAACATCTGAAAACTCTTCAGCAGTAACTTGGACAGAGAATGCATGCTTCTCAGGGCTTTCTTCAGATCGAAGCATCAGCAGCAGCAGCATTTAGGACAATGCTTGCTCCTATCATCAAGAATTGGAAGAGCCATCACAGAACATTCATCTCTAATCCAGAAGAAGAACTCAGATAAATATCAAGATCATCTCTCTTAGCATGCCCAGAGGACAGGCAGGTCAGTGGCCATGGGTAGGGGTGGGTGAAAGTTGCAAATTCCACTTTCACGGAACTTCCGTGAAATTTTAGAAATTTTGCAGAAATTGCAGACCTTTTGCCATTGGCGAAAGTAGGATTTTCTGCTGATTTTCACCGAGTTCTGCAGACTTTTTTTGTGAACTACAGAAAAATGCATATAAACTGCGGAATTTATCCTTTCCGCAGTTTAATGAACTGTCAGTGAATGAGCACCTGCTTGTACAACCATGTGGTTATTCACTGTCAATTCAGTGGGCCACTGGTAGTGGAGGAGAGAGGAGTGCTGCGCTGGTGGCCTACTCAGAGGCAGGGCTGGGAGGGGTGTTGGGTGGTGGCAGATGAACTATCAGGGTGGTGTTTGTGGGGGTCTAATAGACACCAGGGAATTGAGATTATTTTTTTTTACAAGGGATCTGGGATGGGGAGGTCCACTAGACGCCAGGGAATACTGGGACTGGGGGGGGGATGAGTTGGTGGACCGCCGGCTGTTTATTTGTGGACTAAGGAATCCAGGATAGAGAGGTGGTCTGCTAGACATCAGGGAAATAAAATGTTTTGGGGCCATGATCAGTGGGGGGTGGGGGCACTAGAAACCATGAGGGTCCAAGGAAGGGATTGGAAGTCTTACTGGGACCCCTGATCAGTGGGGGTGGATTTATGAGATAAACTGCAGTTAAAAAGCCTCAGAAATTACCACTGGCAGTGATCCTTTCATGATTTTTTCTGCAGTTTAATAAATTATCCTGCAGTTTTTACATTTTTCCACAGTTTTAAGGCAGAATTTCTGCTTGAAAAATTCTGAAAATAATTCGAACTTTGTGAGCAATTACTTTTAAATTCGCCAGTGGAAATTAATTTTAGCACATACCTAACCATGGGTCCTCAGAGGTTTCCTTCATGGGGGGGGGGTCCTGTCCTGTGTGCTACTGTCCACACTCTCTGTGAGTTGGAGGAAGTTAGCTCTTTTTGGGCCTTCTATTTCCCTGCTTGCTTCCTGGCTTCTGTACTGAGGATGGGATAGAGAACGGCTAAAGTTAAGAATACACAAGCACTATACTCTGTCCATCAAACATAGACTATCTACCAAACATTGAATGGGATGGCTTAGTCTGAAGTTCAATGTGGGGGAATAACTCCTCCCACTAGCAATATAAGCAAGCCTCTCCCAGCAGCCTGCACTCATCGTGTTTCAAGCTCCCACCATCCTCCCCAGCCTCCTCCTCTTGCACTCTTCGTACCCTTAGTTTTGGGCCTTCTGTTTTCCTACATGCTGCTTGGCTCCTCTACTGAGGGTGGGATAGAGAAAGGCCAAAGTTACGAATACACAAACATTATATTCACCAAATATTGAACTTTTAGTTCAGCCTGGTGCCTCAGGTAAGTAAAAGTTCTTTATCTTCTATAGGAATTTTTACTTTGCTTAGGTCTTGTTCTCAGTGTGTGCCTCCCTGTTTGCAGCTTAGTTTCTGTTTAATGGTGCTGTCTCCCAACAGTAATCATTTTATCTATCTTTCTTGGAAGGCAGCAGGGAGCTTAATGTTCAGTTCTGTATGGGGCTGTAGTTAGGATTCCACCCCCCCTTTTTCCCTCAGGGTTACTATATCTATGCACATCCAGCAGTACAGACTGTTGGACTGCCCGTACTGGGGCACAGAGTATAACTTGTGGTCTCAGTGCAGTCCCTGTTTTCTGCTTGGTTCTTTTTCCCTTTTTAAAGGATTATTTTACATTTTTTTCTTCCTCCCTGCTTGTGAGTGGCTCATCGCTGGCTCCACACTACTTAGCACCTTTTCTACCAGCTCTGATGAGCCGTGCATTGGTTCTGCCATTTTGGTATCTTGGCAGTGAGTTTTTGTGCCCTTGCAATGGGCGCTGGTGCAGGTGTGAGTTTTTCCTTGCTCCTGGTGCTTGGGGGCACGCCTGCTGGTGGGAGTGATGTCACACAGTCAGCGTGGTGTCATTCTCCTGACACGTGCTTGTGCATTTGCTTCATGCAATACTGAGAATCTGCTGGCACTGATTACCAGACTCGGGATGTTTGGGGCTGTTGCCGTGGAAGCACTGTGATTTTCAGAGTGTTTGTTGATTTAGGGCTCTGTTTACAGACCGCCTGGCATTAAGGAGCTTCTGCAGCTTCAGGCCAGATTCCCACATCAGTAAGTGGTATTATTTTGCTCCCTGGCACCCTTCTGCAGCCGGGTGGGACAGAGTTGGGGTGCTTCTCCTCTTCCTCGATAGGGTGAGGGGAATTGCTTTTTATATCAGTAACTTCTTTTATGTTCCTGCTTTTGCTGCTGCTAGTTTTTTCTCAAAAGCCCGTGGCACCTTGGCTTACTGGCAGATTTTTCCCTTTCCTTTTGGCCCCAAAGCAGGCAAGCTAGGGAGTAAGGATTTCTATTTGTTTTGTGGAAACAGTAATTTATTCTGTGGCTTCTGTGTGCAGGACATTGGTGGCACCAAGTCTTATTGCAGACCATATGTTTTTTGCTAAAAAGGAATATAAGACCTGCTTCAGGAATAGGATCCCCTTGTTCATGGGATCCTATTATCCTCCCTTGGGCTGGAGGCGGGATGCATCTGTGATTCCATTTGGCAGTGGTAAGCTAACTTACACAACATTCATATTGCTGGCCTATAAGGGGATAGACTAGAGAATGAAGAATCCACAGGTACCTCCTGCGAAGACACCCAACCCCAGTGTGGGCCCCCAGGGTCAGGGGGCCCTTACAGGCATGTCCAGGTGCACCAGAGCAGAGTGATCACACTCATCAACAATTGTTGCAAGTGTTCCCCCATCTGGCTGATTTGCAAGTCGTAAAACTGCATGGGGGGGGGGCTTTGGGGGTGTGATGCCTGATCCGAGTGGAGTGAGATCTGTCACTTTGGAAAATTAAGTCTGTCACTTTGGAAAACTTCCATTGTTGCTCATGCCTCTGAAAATCAAGGGATATTATAAGGCTAGAGCCCAGGTGACAGCATTCCACCTTCTCCTCCAGGCCCCAGTTAGAGTTACATAGCTGGAATTTCATAGCCCTGAGGCATGTTTTTTCCATATATATGAGGCCAGAAGGGCATGGTAGCTACCATTAATCCAGTACTGGCTTGACTCCGCAGTACCCTCTGAATCTCCCTTCCTATGGTGAAGACCTGTGTGCTGTCAATCAAGGTTGCCAGCGTGCTGTGAGGCACACATCCTTGGCAACTCTTCCTGTCATGCGTGAGAAAATAGTGTAGAGGAGAGGTATGGCCTTACAGCACTGCTTGAGAACCCATTCCTTTGGAGGAATGTAGCTGCACTTGGTTTTGGAGACCAACCTTTTTAGTATTCTATCTCACAGCCATATAGCCATTCAGGAGTGACTAGTGGCCACAGTCTACAGGTGGTCCTGTTTTGGGGATGACCTGATTTTTGAGAGACCTAATGCGGTGGAGGAAGTTTGAGTCCTAGTGGTCACAGTCTACAGGTGGTCCTGTTTGTTGGGGATGACCTGTTTCTGAGCGGCCTAATGCGGTGGAGGATATTTGCCTCCATTTTCATCATCTCAAAGGCTTTGCCTCCTTGGGTATCTACTGTAGGATAGATTTTGTTCCTTAGGGTAGGGATAAGCTGAATATTCTTGGCTTATTTCTCTGACCCTTGCCTTTCTGGAAGATCAGTTGTGAGCAGTACTGCTCTGCCGCCTCAGTTTTTCAGTAGTGTTGGCCAGAAAGGTGGATGACTGGATGTGTCTTGGCTCTGCAAATAAAAAGTCAAAGGTTTGCGGGCAGCTGAGTTTCACATCAGCCTTTAGCAGAATCTGGGAGCAGGGACTTGGCCACCCCAGTTGGTCTCTAGAGGACCATCGATAGCCAGTCAGTATACAGCGGGGGTAAGAAGTGCCTTTTATTGCTCATTGACACTATGGAAGTTAATGCAGAAGAAGTTGATTCTCTTGCATGTCCTCTGGCACTCATTTACCTCTCCTTCCCTGCAAAATGTTCCCAATGTCAGACCAAGACATCTTCAGATGTGTGGGTGATGAAGATGGTTTGGGATATGTTGTAGAATTCCATCCCATTCTGGCAGGAGACTATCCTCGCAATCTTGATGCTATGGGGTGATGAGGCAGGCAGTGACTCAATCCCCCCACCTAGTGCTGGAGACAACAGATGGTGGTGGGGGTCTCTGGTTCACCTGGCTCTTACAACATTTAAGCAGAGTCATAATCCCCGGGCTGCATAAAGATGTTCTGTGGGGGGGAACAGCAGCACTTCCCTTCAGCTCTACACTGATCCACTTTTATTTAGCGGAATACAACACTAAAAGTAAATTTGTGCCACATCAAACAACAATATTCAGTTTGCTGAAATCTTGGAGATCACAGCAATATAAAAATTGGCTAGCTCTGAGACATGGGCCATACAAAAACGATGATGGGAGGAGATGGGGCCAAGCAGAAAGACTCTCGTGAAGGCCCCAACAAAGACAAGGAACCACCGGACACTAATTTTAATCAGCCCTCAAATGCTGCATTACTAAAAGTGATCCAATTAATTTATAAAAAAATGGATGATTTTACCTCAAGGTTGCAAGTGTCCGAAACTAAACTTCAAATGGTAGAGGACGCCTTACAAGGTGCTAACAGAATGGCTGAAAAGGCACCCATGGCAATGACTGGCATGGTAAAAGAAAATGATCACTTTCGCACCATACCATCTTGGCACCCCCAAAATGACTGACTTGACCCCCTCCCGGCTCCCAAACCTGGCTCCGCCACTGGAGGGGGTGAACAGAGGGTGTCTGTGAAAAGGCAGAGATACTAAACAAATATTTTTGCTCAGTATTCACAAATGAAGAGGGGGAAGTACCGAAACCAAACAGTAAAAACATTCTGGATACAGAAGTTGATACCAGCCCATTTACAGAAGAAAGGGTTCTGAAAGAACTCTTAAAACTGAAGGTGGACAAAGCAATGAGGCCTGATGGGATTCATCCCAGAATTCTAAAAGAACTAAGGGTAGAACTAGTGACACCACTGACTACCCTCTTTAACAAATCATGGGAGAATGGGGTAGTACCTGAGGAGTGGAGGAGGGCAGATGTTATTCCCCTTCACAAAAGTGGGAGCAGGGCAGAAGCAGGAAACTACAGACTTGTTAGTTTAACCTCAGTGATTGGGATGATGATGGATGGAATCACTTCTGGAGGAAAGAATTGTTGAGTACCTAGAGGCCAGAGGGGCACAGGACCCAAAGTAGTATGGATTCACAGCAGGAAGGTCATGTTAGATGAATCTAATAGATTTCTTTTACTGGGTGACCAAAGTAATAGACTAAGGAGGGTCTGTGGACATGGCCTACCTAGACTTTAGCAAGGCATTTAACACAGTCCCACACAAAAGATTACTGTACAAGCTGGACAGTCTGGAAGTAGGTCCCAAGATGGCAGCCTGGGTAAAGAATTGGCTGGAGAATAGAACCCCAAGGGTAATAGTAAACGGAGTCCACTCTGAAGAAAGGGGGGTTAGCAGTGGGGTACCGTAGGTTTCCGTACTAGGACCGGTCCTCTTTAATGTCTTTATAGTTTACATTGCAGAGGACTGAAGGAAAAAGTATGTCTCTTTGCAGACGACACAAAGATCTGCAACAGAGTTGATACACAAGGTGGGGTGGAAAGGATAAGAAGAGACTTGGCAAGGTTGGAGGAATGGTTAAATGTATGGCAGCTTAGATTTAGTGCTAAGAAGTGCAAAGTAATGCACCTGGGAAACAAACACCCAGGGGAAGAGTACACAATAGGGGATGAGATACTGACAACAAAAATGGAAAAGGACCTGGGGTAGTCATATCAGATGACCTAAAGGTGGGCAAGCAATGTGAAACGGCAGTAAGGAGGGCTGAGGGGATACTGGGATGCATAGGGAGAGGCATCACCAGTAGAAAACAGGAAGTTGTTATCTCTCTGTACAGACAGCTTGTGAAATCCCATCTGGAGTACTGCATGCAGTTCTGGAGACCCAGTCTCCACAAAGACATAGACAGGATAGAGGTAGTCCGGAGGAGGGCAACTAAAAGGGTGCAGGGTCTGCACCAGAAGACATATAAAGAGAGACTTAAAGAGCTTAATATGTATAGCCTCGAGGAAAGGAGGGAGGGGGAGATGTGATAGAAACTTTAAAGTATCTCAAGGGAATTAACAAAGTCCAAGAGGGTAGCATCTTTCAGAAAAAGAAGTGTGCAAGAACAAGGTGGCACAATTTGAAGATTGAGGGGGGACAGCTCAGAGGCAATATGAGGAAATATTTTTTCATGGAGAGAGTTGTGGATGCATGGAACAGCCTTCCTGAGGAGGTTGTGGAGTCAAAAACTGGTGGATTTCAAGAATGCATGGGACAGGCATAAGGCAATTCTAGGGGGTGGGGTAGGAAGAAGAAGAATCAGCATTTTATATAGCACTTTTCATACACAGTATCCCAAAGTGCTTTACAAGCAATGCTAGACTGGTAGAGAAGTGACTGGTAGGAAGAAGTAGGCTGTTGGTTAACTAGGATCTGCAGCTTATCCATTAGGTAGGGAAATGGGCAGACTGGGTGGGCCAAGCAGTCCTTACAGGTATCTGCCGTCAAATTCTATGTTTCTAGGTTTCATCTGAGGGTATCTCTAATTCCAAATTTCAATCTCTCCTCTTACAAAAGATTACTCTTTTTTCATAGAAGTCTTTGCCTGGCAATTAATTTCTGTATCCTGAGGTCGCTAACAGACATCCTATTTTTCTCAGAATGTATCAGAACGTTGTTAGTTTCTTTCTTTGTAGGTGCAACAGAACAGAACAGTGTGTCCTAGAATTAATCTCCTGTTGACAGCTCTGCAAAAGAGTTCATGGAAGTCAAACTGCATCTCAAAGTTAACCCCCTAAGTTCCAAATAGCTTTTTGCAATCATTCAACAATACAACTATATACATTTTCAAACCAAGGGATCCCAGTTTCACACAAAGATTCACATATATTTTTTATAACTGTGTATATGCAATTGTGAAGAAAAGGTAGAAACAGTAAGAAACAACAAGTGAAGGCAGGGAGATAGTGGGGGGGGTCATGAGATTGTCAGAGTGATCAGCTCCTTGGTCTCACAAGAAAATTTTATTGCACAATCAGACAGAAAAGAAACAGAAAGGGAGAGGACAGAACAGGTCCTTGCTTTTAATGCTTTCTGCATGACAAATGGGATAAGGTTGTATTCAACCCTGTCATAATACATTACTCAGGTGTAATGATGACCCGCATTTAAAACAAGCTTTTGGTTGCCCTTGGTAAAAACACACATCAGGGTCACATCTAATATAGAAACTGTTTAGTAGCTGTACTATGCCTTCATCTGTCTGATGAAGCTGTACCTTACATTTCCATGCTTCAGTCCATATTTTGTCCCTGTCCATGATTGGTTCAGGAGTCCCTATAACTTTACATCTGTTTTTGTCAATAAGTGATATTGTGTACATCTACTCCCTCATTCCAAAACATAATGGTGACTGTGGCTAGTAATTCTGGTAAGGGGGGTGGCATGAAAAGGGACCCAGAGATCAGTATATTTCAGGTTGTTGTATTTTATCCAAACTCTTTACTGCTGATGGCAGTTTAAAACTGATGTCATAAATGGTATCTCCAGATACATGAATCAATGCATAATCGTCAGCAGCTGCAAAATCCATCGACTCTCTTAGGAGTTTATGTGCAACAACAGTATGATCAGAGGAAAGCTCAGAGCTACCTCTATAACGCAGGCTAACAGTATTTCTCCTTTGGGTAGGTATAGGTTATGCTGCAAAAGTTCTGAGAATTTGAAACCACGTCCTTACTGTAGAACATGCTGCTCAGCATTATCTGTATTTCCAGAAGTGCGATGAGTTTGTTCTTCAGGGGTTCCTGTGTTTAAATCATCATCTGTAACCATAACATTGTTATTATTATTATTTTGAGGTTCATTTAGTTTCCTGATATTAGTATCAGGCATAAGATGATTTGCTGACTGAGAAGCTGTACAAGCCTGAGCAGTTTGTGATATATTGATATCATAACTAGCTACTGAAGAAGCCATATGTGGGTTAACATTTCCCGTCGGGGAAGAATTGTTCATTTTATTACTGGTAGATGCAGTGGTGTTTTGCATACATGTATCAATTTTATAATTAGGAATGGCTGCAGGATCTGGTATCCAACTCTGGCTGTCAGGGCCAGTATCCACCCTGCCTCATGAAGTGCTCGTTCTTTATTCCAAGTCCTGACAGGCGCTGCATCCTTTGTATTTTTAGGCTGTGAAACAGTCTTATTTTGGGACTCCATGCAAGTCCTGTCAGACTCTGCTCCAGCTACAGTTACTACAACAGCTGACTTGAGCTCTCTGGTGGGTTCAGGCTCCTTTGCTAGGGCAGGGTCATTGGACTTGCCAGTCTTAATGCCAGGCAGCAGATCGGGTGTTTATTCTCTGTTTTCTGAACCCATTTCATCTAAAACCACCATTTTTGTTTATAATGTTCTCATTTAATACCAGCTATAAAACAACTTTTAAATCGGAGGTGCTTGGTTCGCAAAGACAGAAAAGCACTGAAATTGGTCTGACATCCTGGTCGCAGCAGCGGGACAGGTAACTGGTCAGAAACAGCTCATGTATTTAGCTCAGCATTATGTTAAGGGCTTAAGGTTGAATAATTAGACAGACCTGGAATTTCTGAGGGAAATGCATCCTCAGGCGGTATAAAGTTCACAATATCCATTTTGTGTTGTGTGTGCAATTCTTTTTTATTATTATTTATTTAATTTGCTTCATTGGTATTTTCGTGTATACAATTCTTACTTCACTCTTTGAAATTTCTCTTCCTCCATGTCCATCAGGACTAACATTTGTTTTCAGTCAGCTGTTCTTACAAATGGCATCCAACTTGCATATGTGCTGCATCAGCCATTGTATGGAATGTTCAGTGTGGGATACAGCCATAGAAACAATAGCATTGTTAACAACAGGTATACCAGCAACTTCAGTATCTACAGTGTTTGATTTATCTCCATATTTGTTTCTGACATGTTCTCCATGGAAGCTTCAGGCACAGTACTTTCAATGGCTATATCCTTCACAGGGGCCACAGTATCCTCTCCTTCTCCTCCACCACCCGGGTCGGCCATTTTGACAGACAGCCAGAGGTTCCCACTACTGGCAAGAGCAGGAGAATTGTTTTATTGTGAGAAAAATAAATATACACTCTTGATACAGTCTCACACACAGAACAAAAATATACAAAGTAAAAACAAACCAGTACTACTGTAACATAGAAAGGAAAAGAAATGCCAAGGAAAAAAAATAGAAAACTCAAAAGCCAATTAAAATCTGTGAATCACTCCCTGCCCTGCTCTGTTTATATCCAGTTTATAGTTCTCCATTTTTTAACAGCTGTTACTGAGGCCAAGTCATAAATTCCTTAGAATACACAGATTTCATTTCAGAAGTAATTTTGGAAATTAATTCCTGGTGAGAGTTTGTTTTCTACTGCGAGGTAAAATGACAACGATTAAGCCAAATATCCCATTTGAAACACACAACTATAATGTATACGGTATCAGTTTCCCATTATTCCCAATCTGTGGTATAATATGCATAGCCTATCGTATGATAGTCAAGTTTTTTAAAAAGGGGTACAGACCAGATGTTTACTACAAAATCCCAAAGTCCTTTTATCAGAGAGCATTCAGAAAATAAATGGGACATTGTTTCTGGAACAGAACCATTCATTCAGCTGCTCATGTTTATGACTGGCACTAACATTCAGCTTATCATGGCAACATCGTCATAAAGTGTCTCACATACTGGGTACTATACTGGGTTGGTTAGACAGGAGAAGATGTAAGTCCATCGAGCCTGTCTCCCACTTTGGCAGGACCATTGATCCCTAAGATTCAGATAATGTGTGTCCAATCTTCTTTTGAATATATCAAGAGAACCAGCAGAGACCTCCTCTCTAGGAAATGAATTCCAGCAGTTCAATGTTCAGTAGGTAAAAAAACTTCTTCTTGCAGTTCTTATACTATGTTGTATTAGGATTTGTTGATTGTGACATCTTAGGCTGTTCTTATTTTTGTGCCTATTTAGACCCAAACTATCCATTAATTCTTTATCCCTTAGATTTTGTACATTTGTAACATATCTCCACGCTGACGTCTCATCTTGAGTATATACAGTCCCAGTTTATGAGGGTTTCTCTTGTTCTGTAATAATCTTGTCAAACTGGGATGTAGCTGAGTAAGGACATGATCAAACATAATAGGTATTGAAAATCTATGATGCGAAAATATTCTGATTTTCTTGGTGTACCGTTGAAACGTAGAAACAGAGAAATTGTCGGCAGATAAGGACCGCAAGGCTCATCCAGTCTGCCTGAATGCCCTACCACTAGTTTGTTTCCATTGATCCTACCTAGTCAGTGGCTCCCCCCTCCTTCCCACCACCAATGCACCCTTATGCCTGTCTCAGGCATGTTCAAGACCCTCCACTGTGTTCACCTTACCACCTCCTGTGATAGTTTATTCCACGCGTCCACCACCCTCTCTGTGAAGAACAACTTTCTCACATTTTCCCTCAAACTGCCACCCTCCAATTTTATATCATGCCCCCTTGTTCTTGCATATCTCTTATATTGGAAGATGTCTCCCCCCTGCACCTTGTTTATGCCCTTAAGATACTTAAATGTTTCTATCATGTCCCTCGATCCCTCCTTTCCTCCAGTGAGTACATATTGAGGTCCTCTAGTCTCTCCTTGTATGTCTTCTGGTGCAATCCCTGTACCACCTTAGTCGCTGTTCTCCAGACCGCCTCCACCCTGTTAATGTCCTCATGAAGGTGCGGCCTCCAGAACTGCACACAGTACTCTAGGTGGAGCTTCACTAGCATTTTGTTCAATGGCATAACCACCTCCCACCTTCTGCTTATGATACCTCTACCTATGCATCCCAGCATGCCACTAGCTCTCCCTGCAACCTTTGTACTCTGCTTATACGTCTTTAGGTCATCAAAAATGATAACCCCCAGGTCCCTTTCTTCCTTTGTAATAGTCAGCAACTCTCACCCCATCCTGTAGCACTCCTCAGAGTTCCCTCTCCCCAGGTGCATTATTTTGCTTCTTGGAATTGAATCTTAGTTGCCACACTTCAGACCATTTTTCAAGCTTCTCCAGGTCCCTCTTCATTCTCTCTACTCCTTCCAGAGTATTCACCCTGTTGCAGATATTGATGTCATCTGCAACAGGCAGACATTTCCTTCCAGTCCTCATCACAATGTCACTAATGAAGACATTAAACAGAACTGGCCCAAGAACTGATCCCTGAGGTACCCCGCTGGTCACCTCTCTCTCTCTCCCCCTCCCCTGATTGGATCCCATTTACCACCACCCTCTGCTTCCTGTCTGTGAGCTAGTTCCAAACCCAGTTTACCACCATGTGCCCCATGCCCAGACTACTCATTTTGTTGACCAGCCTTTTGTGTGGGACATTGTCAAAGGCTTTGCCAAAATCGAGATAGGCGACATCCACCGCCCCCCTCCCAGATTTACTTCCTTTGTAACCCAGTCAAAAAAGTCTATCCTATTTGTCTGACATGATCTTCCTTTGAAATGATTATAGGCTACACTCCAACTTCTAAGCTTTGAGAAAACTTCTTTTAAATGCAAATGAAGAAGTGAAGAGCCTCGTGTATGTTTGAGCGTCCCATGTTTCCAAAGAAGAAACAAATTCTCAATGTTAGGGAAAACCCACATTACCAAAGGTTTATCAGCTGAGCCAATGAAAGTCTTAATATTACTATGAAAAATACAGTAAAAAACAGTAGGGTGAATCATTGCCAACCCTTCCTGCTTGATGGTATAGTAAGTAGCATTCCTCTTGATTGTATTTAAATAGCTTCCCCAAAGGGCCTGACAAAAATACTTAGAAGTGAATTTTCTAAACTATTGTGATAGGAAAACCTGACTAATGTAGAGAAAAACGGGGACCAAAAAGGTTTTAATTAGATAAACCCTTTTCCTTTTACTTAAACAATGTCTATTCCAAGAGGTTTTTTTTTTGGCTATATCAATTTTGGTTGCCAATTTGTTCTTGCTAAGTCACCCGGACCAAGCCTGACTCCCAGATTGGTAAGTGGCTCTTGCTGAAGTCTGATACCGCTAATATTGTGACTATGCCTTTGCTCCTCCTAAGGCCGACCCAACACAATTTATTCATGTTTAAAGAACCATTTGAAAACAGACTAAAAGATTTGATTAGTTTCAAGGTGAAATGCACAGACACTTCATTTTGAGCTAAAAGGCAGACATCATCTGCATAAGCTGATGATTTATTACATGCAATATTCTCCTGAGATTGTACAGGTAATATGTAGGGGTTCACTTTTCCTTAATAAGGGATCAAGACTGAGGGTGTACAGGAGAGGGCTTAAAGGGCACCATTGATGAACAACCCTACCTAATGAGCAAGGTTGACTTATCTATCCATTAGTAATTGGTGTTACAGAGACCTTAGTATATAAGCTTTGGATTTGCTTAATAAAAATGTCAGGAAACTCAAATTTCCCTAAAACAAACCAAAGATAATTATGAGACACTAGATCAAAAGCTTTATGCTAGCTGGCCCAGTGGCACTGAGAGTTGAGGCACTGGACGCCACACCTCGCACCATGCCGGCAACCCGGGTTTGGGAATGAGCCTGGGTCAATGGGGGTCAGCCGGGGGGAGGAGGATAGAGCATCCCAATGGATGCTCTCCTCCTCTTGGGGTGGGGACACTTTGGGCTCTGCTAGCTTGTTGTCCTACCGCTGGTGGAAGCACGGGTGGCAGGGCAAATGGCTCTCATGAGTCAGGGAGGGAAGGGCACTGTCAGGCGCTTGACAACGACGTGCGTCAGCATGTCGTCAGTTTTGACAAATATGTCCTTCATGCTGGCACCCTCTAGGGATTGGGACTGCACATAAAAAGGGAGAAAAAAACAAGAAAACACCCTGGCACTGAGTACCATGATGCCGGGATCCTGGTACACCAGGACTCAGCTGAATACCAGAAGGGTGGAGGAGCTATCTCTGGAGCCAAGGCTTGGGACAAGTAATATTAAAAAAAAGCTTTTCAGTGATCTAAAGATTATTATAGATCGAGGGAGCACTCCCAACTAATCAGAGCACTCCTTTCTTCTGTGCATGAGACACTCTTATTCTGTGAAGAGTGTTTCATGCACAGATGCCCTGGAAATGGCATTCCTGGACAGTTTCAAAAAATATATATATTATTGATCAAGCTCGATCAATAATATATTAATGCCACTGCAGAAACCACTGTTATGGTTGTAAGAATGGTCTCACTTACATTCTTATGGTATCAGAACCACTCACCTTCAGATTGCGGTTCTCATACCCTAAGAATGCATGTGAGACAACTCTTAAAATCATAACAGTGGTCTCCTAGCCGGCCCTGTGGCACTGAGGGTTGAGGCACTGGACACCACACTGTACATTGCCGGGCGACCGAGTCCGGAGCCAGCTCGTGTCGTGGGGATTGGCAGGGGAGAATTGGATTGAGCGCCTGCTGGGCTGCTCTCCTATCCCGGGGGGAGGGTACTGGGGAGTCCAGCACTCCAGCGGCCCCTGGTGGAGATCAGGGGCACCGCAGAGCACTGGGCTGCATGTATAGTGTGGCCAATGCTGGCAGGGTTGCCATGTGCCAATGCGTCGGGGTGTGCCCACGCAGGGGTGGGAAAGCAGTGCAGAACAAAGGAAAAAATGGCTCATGTAGCAGGCGATGGCACAAGTCCCCCATGCCCTGTGCTGGGTTCTCCTTGGCTGGCCTTCCAGTTCCTCCCTCTGGGCCTGCCTGCAGTCAGAGTCTGTCTAGTAAGACAGCCCAAGAGGCAAAGGGCTACCCTCCCCGGGCGGGTGAAACCAGGGGTGATGACTTCGGAGGGGGGGGGAGGCTCAGTCTGAGGGATCCACAGGTGGGCAGGATAAAGGATTGGATGCCTGAGAGATGGCCCCACAAGCCATGACTGGAGTGAAATAAATAAAAATAAATAAATAAAATTGGCCTCCGCAGCAGTATTAACATCTACAAGGAACCTTAGATCAGATCTTTGTTTGCTCTTTCCACCAACTCTCATAACAAACTTAAATAGTCCTGCATATAATGCCTTGGAACTGAGTAGCTTGTGAGGGGTTATCAGATGCTGTAATACTTTATTGAATCTGGATGTCATTATTTCTGAAATAATTTTAATATCCATACTATGGAGACAGATGGGTCTCCAGTTTTGTAAATCTGCTTTCTCTCCTTTATATAGAAAAAACTATAAGGCTGTTTTTCATATCCTGCCTTAGAGAGGGATTTTGCAGGGAGGAAATTAAAAACTTGTACTAATTCTTCTAAAAGTGCAAAACCAACAAGTTTAAAACATTCACTGGTTAAACCATCTTTTCCAGGGGTTGTATCATTGTTTAAGGAGTGTGTTGCATACATTACTTCACTAGCTGACACTTCTGCTGTAAGATCAGGAAATAAATCTGAAGTTACTTGGGGCAGAGGGACATGTGAAAAAAAGTCCTCTTTACCAGAGGGGAACTCAAATCCAGGCCCAAATAATTAATGTAAACAATTGGAATCAGCTATTAGCATACCCTTTATGAGTGCTTGAATAAACCCATTATCATCTTTGAATCCTGAAAAAGATTTTTATTCTCTCCGTTTTGTACAGGCTTCAAAAGGGCATAAGAGAGACATTTTCCTTGTGTTCCAAACTTCCGTTCTTGTAAGGTTCAAAATCTTTTTAACTGGTATAAATACATTTGTTTTTTTAGTTGTGAAATTTGCTTACTTGGGTTGGGCTGGTAGTATAGCCTAGATGTTAGAGTAACAAGCTGTAAATGAGCTTGGTACATCCAGCAAACCTGGGTTTGATTCCCACAACCTCCACTTGCATACTGTGTGACTCTGACAAGTCACTTAACCACCCCAGTACTCCTGGGTCACCCCTGAAAAGAGGCATTTGTGTCTAGTGGGCCTTACCCAGCTACCAAAAGAATAAAATAAATAAAATAATAAAAGGTTATCCCCTGTTTCTTGACTGATAGACTAGAGATGTTATAATTGTGCCCTGTTAGTCAAATATTGGAAACTAGCTGATTTGCTGTCTCTTATACCTCATTTCTGGAAAAAAAATGTGAAAGCTTTTTTGGTGTCCTCCCACGACTCTAAGGGATTTTCATAACAGGCAAACACAGATATCCTTGCTGCTATGAATTCTCCTAGTACCTCTTGTGTGTCATTCTTTTTACGGCTGCAGGGCGGAGCTCTGCATATGTTTTGTTTTTTTTGTTCTCAATTGTTTAACCAGGAGTAGCACACTAAGCTGAAAGCTTGTTTACAGGTGCAGCCTGGGAGCACAGGGAAGTTAAGTGACTTGCTCAGGGTCACACAGTATGCAAGTGGGGGCTGTGGAATTAAAACCCAGGTCTCCAGATTTGCAGCAAAGAGCCTTAAACCACTGCACTATACTGCCTGTTTTGCTATCACATAGAAAAATGGATTTCAGCAGATTGTCTAACGGACTTCTTTAAATTGGACGTTTATAGCAATCCCTCCACTAAGCAGTCTGTTCGCTGTACTATTTTTTTCCTGTTAGTCAGTGTTTCACAGTGAGGCATGAGGTTCACATTTCATTCAGCTAGTATACCTGAAAGCTAGTGTCGTGGTGTAGGCACAAAGGCAAGTTTAAGCAGACAACTCTGGGATAATGGTGTCAAATGTCACAGAATGGAATGTTTATGTAGTATATCTAATGTTCCAACTTTCACTGAAGATAAGTTAGAGGACCCCTAAACACAATTCAAGTTACAGGTTTTTTTTTACAGTGGAGGTTTGAAATGGACTGTTCACATGCACTTTTTCATCTTAAAACTTACCATGCTGTTGAAATTCTATTGTAAAAGTTCTGAAAAAGAGCCGGACCAGTGGCGCTGAGGGTTGAGGAGCTGGACGCAAAACCTTGTGTCATGCTGGCGACCCAGGTTCGGACACACACCCGGGTTGGCAGGGCAGATAGGATCGAGTGTCTGTAGGACTGCTCTCCTATCCCGGGGAGGGTTGAGGGTTCTCACCGCTCTGCAGCAGCCCCTGGTGATAACCAGGGGCACTGTTAGAGTTGGTGCAGTTGGGGGTGGAGTGCAGCAGATGTTGACACGTCGTGCCTCAGACGTTATTGCACATCTGAACTCCAAGGGGGAAATTAGGAGGAGAAAAATGGCAGCACTTGACCGGGCAGCTTGATGGCTGCAACTTCCTCACCTGGTGGGAGCCTGTAGTGCAAGTCGCACTATGGTATTGGTTCCTGGCCTGTTGCGGGGATTAGGGGAGGTCTCCTTTAAGGGTATGGCAGCATATGCCAGCCAGCATGTGGGATGAGCCTAGGGGCTATCCTGGGAAGAGAAGCAGTGGTTGGAATTAGCAGGTCAGGCTGCAGGAGAGAAAAATAGAAATACAATAAAAAAAAAGAAAGTACTGAAAAATGAGTTTGTTATAGCTTTTTTTTTTTCCTTTTTACAGTGGAGGTTTTAAATGGACTGTTCATATGCACTTTTCATCTTAAAACTTTTAATGCTGTTGAAATTCTGTTGCTAGCATACTGAAAAAGGAGTTTGTCTGTGCTAGTTATTGTATGTGCCTTCTTCCTGAAAACTTAGATTAGCTAAGCTAGCTGTTTTACGAGGAGTGTGTTTTTACCTTTGGATTTCAATAATCTTTACTGTGCCTGTGCTCACTATTCACCATGTTTGAGGTAGAGGAAAATAAATATGTTATTTAAATTTTGATATTGGTATTCAACCTTACCAATTTGAGACCACAGTATCCAGTGTTAATCAATGTGAGGGCAAGGTAAGGCAATTTTATTTATAGGGCACACAATCCCAGAGGCTCTGGGTGCCTAACAGGAGTTATAACAAGGCATAATAAAAACAGTATAAATAAGTAAAACAATAACACTGCATAAATATAAATATAACAGTTTAAAATAACTTAAAAGGCTTTCAAACAGTCACAGAAGGGACTAGAACAGGATGTACTCAGAAATCTGGAAAAGCCAGGACAAAGAGGTGGGCCTTTAGCCTTCGCTTGAACACTGCAACTGAGGGAGCCTCCCAGACAGAAGATGGCAACGAATTCCACAGGGTCAGCCCAGAGACACTAAATGCACAATCTCTTGAGGTCTTGAGCCGAACCCTGGGAATATCCAGGAGGCCCCTCGAAAAAGGAGTGGAGGAAGCAAGCAGAGGTCACCGGTGTCAGGAGTTCTGACAGGTAACTAGGACCCAGTCCATATAGGGCCTTAGAGGTGAGAAGACCCGCCTTGAAAAGGACCCTCCACCTGACCAGCAGCCAGTGCAGAGCCCACAGGACTGGGGTCACATGACTGGACCTTGAAAGGCCCGTCAGCAACCGGGCGGCTGCGTTCTGCACTAGCTGAAGTCTGTGGAGGGTTCCCCCTGTGACCCCGAAGTATACAGAGTTGCAGTAGTCAAGTCTGGAGGTCACAAAAGCATGCAATAGCATCAACAGGTCCTTGGATGGAATGAGGGGCTTAATCCAGGCAATGTTCCGCAGATGATAGAAACTGCTACTGATAACAGTCGACACCTGGTCTTCAAAAGTCCATCTGTTATCAAGGATCACGCCCAAATTTTGCACCCTCGGGGCAGCCACCAATGGAGCAGAACCCAGGAAAAGCTCTGAGTCAGCTGCAGGTGGCAGCCCATCATGTCTGCTACCAGGCTCAATCACCAGTACCTCCGTCTTGGCCGTGTTACATCTCATCAAGCTGTAAGCCATCCAGTCGTTGATTTTAGCCAGACAGTTGTTAGGCATATCGACGACTCCTGATGTTCCTGGGGTGAAGGACAAGTACAGCCGGGTGTCATCTGCATAACAGTGAAACGCCACACTGTACTGTTGAATGATCTCACCCAGAGGCAGTATGTACACTGCGAACAGCATCGGCGACATGATCGAGCCCTGTGGCACTCCACAAGACAGAGGCATTGGGGAGGAGAAGAAATTCCCCATCACTACCCGCCGCACCCTGTTTGAGAAATAGGACTCAAACCACCTGATGACAGTACCGGCGAGTCCACAAAACTCACAGAGCCAATCAAGAAGCACAATGTGGTCCACAGTGTCAAATGCTGAGGAGAGATCGAGGAGAACAAGAACTGACCTGTCTCCTCTATCTCTAGCCCATAGCAGATCATTATGCACCCTCACTAGAGCTGCTTCTGTGCTGTGTTTAGCCTAAAAACCTGACTGAAATGGCTCATAGATGTACGACAACATTAGGCAATCCTCGAGCTGATGTGCCACTAACTTCTCAATAATCTTTCCCAAAAAAGGGCAGGTTGGAGATAGGATGCTAATTTGCCAAGACGTCAGGGTTGAGGGAAGGTTTCTTAAGGAGGGGCCTCACCAGCGCTTCTTTCAAAGCTGCAGGGAGGACCCCCTCCACCATCAAGCACCTGGCAATTCTGGTGAACACCAGGCCAACAACCTCGACACATCCCATTAAGAAATGCACAGGGGCTGGGTCCAATTCCGCAGGAAGTGTGCTTCAGCTCTAAGATCACCCTAGTCACTTCAGACACCTCCACAGGCCTAAACTCTTTCCAGACAGGAGGAGTGCCTCCACGACTCTTAGCATGACCAATGCAAGGCAGATGCCTCCCTGGCGGGATCCCAGACTGGATGGCCAGCAATCTGTTGGAGATAAACAGAGCAGACTCCTCATACAAGGTGGATGATAGCATTTTTCTTGGCTGCAGGTAGGATGAAGAAGCCTGTCTACAGTCTGAAATAGCTGAGATGGTCTGTTTTTCCCTGCTGCAATTTCCCTGGACAGGAATTCTGCCTTCTTATGGGACATTGCCCCCTGGTACTCAACATAGTGGGCATGTAGGGCCAGCCTATAGGCCTCCAGCCAGGTCTTCCGCCAGCAACGCTCCAACCTCTGACCCATGATCTTCATCACCTTGAGGTCACTATCAAACAAGGGGAACCTCAAGTGAGAAGATCTAGGTCATATACGAAATGGTGCGAGGGCATCCAGAGCTTTGGAGACCACCCTGTTATAAGTGGCCACCACCTCTCCGGAACGCATCGCACATGCTGTATCAACCCAAGATAGGTCAGCTAGCGCCAACGGTTCCTCTGGGTGCACGCCTCTTAATGGGCAGAAGATAACCATCTCCACGGGGGGCTCCAAACATGAACTCCACAGTACAGTGATCAGATGAAGTGACCCAATCAATTCTGAGGTTATCAGTCTCAAGACCCAGCTGGAACACCAGATTGAGTGTGTGGCTGTGCTGGTGGGTTGCAGAAGCAACCGTTTGTGACAGGCCCAGTGAATGCATCAACTGAAGGAGGTCGTAACCAAAACACTAGGATTCATTGTCGATCCAGGCATTGAAGTCCCCCAGGATTAAACACCTGGGGGACTCCAGCACCTGATCGGCAATGAAGTCCTCCTGCAGGAAATCTCCCCCTGCTCCAGGAGGGCGGTAAGTGAGGAGAACCCTGCCTGCACCCATGCCCCCAGACACAGCAATGCACTCAAAAGATTGGATGTCACCAACCGGGTGCACCGTGAAGCCCAGGCTGGTTCAAAAAACAAAGGCCACCCCCTCAATCCTTCCTCAGGCAGTGCACTATGGAGTGCCCGGTTGGGATGGCGGCTGCAAGAACTGGGCCGGCATCCTCTCCAAGCCAGGTCTCCATTATGCAAGCCAGGTCAACGGCAGAAATCAAGTCTGCAAAAATAGCGGTCTTGTTCCTCATCAACCTGGCATTGCAAAGCACTGCCTGGAGAAGATGAGACGACGCAGACAGACCTCTAGCTGCCTGCCCACTCAAGTGAGGTGGGAACCCTGGGTATGGAGACTAAACAAGTCTGGTCTCTCCCTTGGCTCCGTTTAAACCCAGGGCATCTCCTGGACTGGACAACCTCAATGCTGCTCACCACCCCCCTTCTCAGCTGTCCTCGGCTCCTTGCAGATCCTTCACCTCCTTGTGATTCCGACCGTCCTACAGCATCTCGCTGTGATGGCAGGAACAGGGAGGTCAGTAAAGGGGCGAAGGTCACGGAGTCAAGTGGCAGGATAGCAGGGCCACGGCACCAACACATCTTGCCTGGCTTCTCTAGTCCCCACCAGAATTCTGAAAATGCACAAGATTTCACTGTGCACGAAAAACACACCCCACTATTACAACCACCCCCCAACAACTTACTCAAAGCAGGACCCCTAAAATTAAATTACCCCACTAAAAGAAATACACCTAATGCATAATAAACATAGACACACACTATACAAAATAAAATTACCCCATTCACTCTACTGATACAAGTTCTCTATACTTCATTCACACACCCCAATCAGCGACCCCCCCCAACCCAAGCACAAGCTGAAACTGATTCTGACATAGAGACTGACAGTTCTGATTCAGATGCCACAAATTGGAGACTTACCTTGAATTGGTTAGTATTTTTAGCTATTAATACCTAATATTGCTTTATGTGTAATCTAGGGATCATTGTCTGTTTTATTTAGCAACACAAAGGTATTCCAGTCCTTCATATCATCTGTGATCGCTCCCCATTATATTATATTGTATTGTACTGTATAGTAATGCACCTGGGAAACAAAAACCCAGGGGAAGAGTACACAATGGGGAGTGAGATACTAACAACAATAGAAATGGAAAGGGACCTAGGGGTAGTTATATCAGATGACCTAAAGGTGGGCAAGCAATGTGAGAAGGCAGTAAGGAGGACTGGGGAATACTGGGATGCATAGAGAGAGGCATCACCAGAAGAAAAAAGGAAGTTGTTATCCCTCTGTACAGACAGTTGGTGATACCCCATCTGGAATACTGTGTGCAGTTCTGGACACCCCATCTCCGCAAGGACATAGACAGGATGGAGGCAGTCCAGAGGAGAGCAGTTAAAATGGTGCAGGGTCTGCATCAGAAGCCATACGAAGAGAGACTAAATGAGCTTAATATGTATACCCTCGAGGAAAGGAGGGAGATGGGGGACATGACAGAAACTTTCAAGTATCTCAAGGGAATCAACAAAGTCCAAGATGGTAGCATCTTTCAGAAAAAGAGATGTGCAAGAACAAGGAGCCACAATTTGAACATAGAGGGGGGATGGCTCAGAGGTAATGTGAGGAAGTATTTTTTCATGGAGAGGGTTGTGGATGCATGGAACAGCCTTCTTGAGGAGGTCGTGGAGTCAAAAACAGTGGGGGAATTCAAGAATGTATGGGACATAAGGCAATTCTTGTGGGGGGGTAGGAGGAAGTAGGCTGTTAGTTAACTAGGATCTGCAGCTTATCCTCTAGGTAGGGAAATGGGAGGACTAGTTGGGTCAAGTGGTCCTTATCTGCCGTCTAAGTCTATGTTTCTGTGTAACTCACTGACCTGTGCTGCGTCACAAATTGCATACCCATATTTTTCAATATGTCTTTGTACTCATCAGTCCTGAACTATATCAAGTCATACTGTTTATTGCATGTATGTAGGAAGGGGCTCTGCAGAGGTGCTGATGTGTACCGATTGTTATCATAATTTGATGGTGCTTCATATTAGTTTATAAGGGGCCCTGTTTGGATATGGTTTCATCTTGTGTTGCAGTACAAGTATGTTTGTGCATTTTATTTCTCAATGTATAGGTTACCTATTCTGGTGTGTGTGTGTGTGTGTGTGTGTGTGTGTGTGTGTGTGTGTGTGTATACACTGTGAGGGTGGTCCTTACTGTCTGTTCCTGTACTGTCCCCTGTGTGACCACATGACCACATGTGGATGTTCATGGACAGGGGTCAAAACTGGCACTGGCCCCACTAGCCAAATGCTGTTAGATATTGTTTTGGGATAGACAAAAATCTTTGTAGGAATAAAAAAATTGCATTGCAAGTCTAACTTTTACCACTTAGAAAAACAAGATCGCTATCCAGAGCATGTGCATGATGTTGCCATGGACGTGACATGCATGCTCAGGATCATAGTCCTGTTTTTGTGTGGTAAAAGTAAGACTTGCAACACTCTTCATTATTCTTATGTAAGCCCCCCGCCTCGTGTCTAGGGGTTTTGAGATGGAATGAAATGCTCGTGGGGGAAGGGGTGCTGCAGCCGAGTTCCCAGTTTAGCAACTGATCCACTTGAAATAGCATGATAGAAAACAGTACCTGATAGAAATCCAGGGTTTGGGCAGTTGACAGAACTCCGTTGAGGTGCAGTTTCAGATGACCAGAGGACAGCAGTCTGGATCCTGGGGGGGGCAAACTTGTAAAGCCACAGTAATTCATTTAGAACTTTAAAATCTGAGCAGCTTAAACAGACAAATGTCCAGGCAGATTGCGTCAAGCAAAACAGGATGAGATTTATTTGATTTCTCCCACATGAACAGTCTTAAAAGACTCACGCAGTAAAAAACAGCTCCCTGGGACTAGATGGGCACATCTGATTTGGTTCAAGTAACCTACGGCACAGCACTGTGGCACCAGTCCTTTTTGGGCACAAAGCCTGCCTAGAAATCTCCTCCCACCATGGAGTGGAAACACACCCTGGACCTTAGGCTGATGGAGAACACCACAGGGCAAAATCTTTCAGGAAGGATGCCCAACATACAGTCCATGCTTACTCCTGAACTTCACAGCTATCCAGAGCTCTTAGAGTTCTTAGACACTTCACAGGCATAGCTCTTCAGCCTGGATCCCATCTTTGAACAGCTTCACTTCCCTTCCTTTAATGGAGCCAGCACGACTCGGTGCAGCATTATCCTGGGGATCCATTGAAGGGGTAGTCACCCCGGGCCTGACTGCCATCCTTTGCTGCCGCTCCGTGGGGTACCTGGGCACAATCACAGTCTCTAATTTTCCAGATGACACACAATCCATACGGTGGGCTGACATAGACCCTGGGCTAACAGGCCATGATCTGCCATGCTGCGGACCACCCGTGCTAACCTCTCTCTCTCTCTGAAACTCGGGGCCCCCCATGGCAGCTACCCACTCACCGGAGCATTGCTGCGGGCCTTCTCACTGATCTTGCCAACATGCTGGGCCAAACTCATGGTGCTGGCCCTCTCTTTCTCCCAGGGCTTTGGCTCCACTGGATGGCAGTGGCACGGCATCTTAGGATTCTTACAATGGCACCAGGGTGCTTTGCAAACACTTTGCCCTCACATTGACTGTATTTTTGACCTGATTCCATCATCTTGAAGGCTGAGGTGGCTATCACCCCACCCTGGGCCCAGGCCCACAGTCCTGACTGCTACTCTCCATAGACTGCGTGGCACAGCTTCATGGAAGACCCTGTTTTCCCACTACGGGGTTCCTTTTATAATGATGCAAAGTACCCACCCATATTTATGGGTTCTGGCATCGTGTGTGGCACAGATGCCCCCTGGGCATTGTAGTAAGCCCACCGATTGGGAGGGCTTACACTTACCAAGATCCCCATTCTCAGACGAACATGCACTTTTAGCTCCAACTGTCACTTACAATTGTTCAGGAAATTTGCACATGCTCAGTGCATGTTCACATTGACAAGAGGCATCAGGCAGCTGAGGATCAGCCAAACAATAAGGCCATGTACAATACATAGTCTGAGCTAAAGTATAGATTTTTAAAATGTAGGTGGTAACAGATCTTACTGTTATTCATACTGGGACACATGAATAGTTTATATTGCCACAGATGTTATTACAGGCACACTGGTCACACAAGTTCAGTATAGATGCTGAAAGCTGATAAACTACCTTTAATGTGTGCACTGCTCCTGCACTGCATTGATAAAAGTTTCCAGAGAGCTGCAAAGTACAGTAAGCTGAAATTGAATAGCAGCTAGAAATAAACCATTAGGAAACTGTTTTTAATTAATTGCAATGAGCAGTGCACACATTAAGCAACTCACTGAAAAATGCTAAACCAGTGAGTTGGAGGGACAGTTTAATGTGACTTGTACTGTATGTTATACTGGAATATATATGCATACATGTGTATATGCATTAGTCAGTGTGTATGTATCACAACAATTAGAAAGTGCAGTTAGGTGGCTCAGTGGTTAGTGCAAAAATGTTGCTAGTCTACATTCCCCCACTATTCTAGATCATTTTCAACCTTATTCATGTCACTGCTGATTTACATGAAGTGTCTAGTGGCAATCCCCTGCCCTCCGATGTCTCTCAGAGCCTGAAAAAAAGAAACTGGTCCCTCAGTGTTTTTTTGTAATCTGTAAAAATATGTGTAGACAGTGCACTGTTATGTTATACTGGAATATATATGAATATAAGTGCATATGTGTTATTCAGTGTGTGTGTATCACAATTAGAAAGTACAGTTAGGTGGCTCAGTGGTTAGTGCAAAAATTGCTAGTCTACATTCCCCCACCATCTAGATCAGTTTTAGCCTCATGTTTGTTATTGCTGATTTACTTGAGTTGTCTAGTGGCAACCCCCCTGCCCTCCGATGTCCCTCAGAGCCTGAAAAGAAGAACACGGTTCCTCTATGTATTTTTTTAATCTGTAAAAAATGGTCCATCGCTGATGCAACCTCTGCACCTCCAACCCAGCCTCTCACTGTGTACATGCCACCACATACCCCCAACTGCCCTCACACCCCTCACTCACCTGAACAGATCCCAGTGTGAAGATCCACTGTCCCATGGAAGACAAATCTTGCTGCTGGAACCAGCGACTGTTATATGAGAAATATTTGCATATATGTGTATATGTATTAGTAAGTGTGTGTATATCGCAACAATTAGAAAGTGCTGTTAGGTGGCTCAGTGGTTAGTGCAGAAATTGCTACACTACATTATCTGCTGTCTAGATCAGTTTCAGCCTTATGAATGTCAATGCTGTTTTAAATGAGTTGTCTAGTAGCACCCTCCACACACATCCTCCGATGTCCCTCAGAGCTTGAAAATAAGAAAACAGTCTCTCAATGTCTTTTTTTTAATCTGTACAAATGTGTGTAGACAGTGCACTGCTATGTTACACTGGAATATATCTATATCTATATATATATGCATAAATGTGTATATGTATTTGTCAATGTGTGTGTATCACAAGAATTAGAAAGTGCAGTTAGGTGGCTCAGTGGTCAAAGCAAAAATTGCTAGTTTACACATTTCTCACTGCCCACAAAACCATCATTTTGCAGCCGTATTGGCTCTTGGAATTTAATTTCCAACAACCTGAACCTGATGACTCAGTTTTATTAGGGTCTATAATTACAGTAAAAGCTCTGTGTTCTGCGAATTCTACTGGACAAGTGAAAGCAGATTGTATTTGAAACAGGATTGGAAAGAAAAAAGTAATTCAAACGAGTGTCCAAATTCCCTCTAAAACAGGTTGGATCCCTTTCTTTATTAATTTGAAAATGAGCATCTGATAGCACAGACTTAGTAAACATTTTAGATAAAAATGCCATATTGCAAAATAATGTGGTGCTTTTAGTTTGGGCACCTCTATCTAAGGTAGACAGGGGTTAAAGTCCCCTCTTAAAATTACATAGGAGGTTGTAAATGGGTAAGGCTGCAGATTTTGCATAAGTTCAGTTTTGCTCTTTTTTTGTTTGGGGAAAATGCACATTGATTAATTTAAATGTTAAGCCTTGCAATTTAACATCCAAACGTAAAACCTGACCAAATTAACTGAAGTACTTCAGTTTCACATGAGTGGAACAAAATGGCTACACCTGAGCAAGTTTCTGTGCCTACAAACCAAAAACAGGACCCATTTATCCACACCTTTTGAGCTAACTGGACCTCCTGTACAGTGTGCAGTCTAGAGTGTTGAATCAAAGTAACAGTATTCTTCAAAGACTGAAAAAAAGGAAAAAAGCTACATAAAATCTATTTTGATTCTTAATACTAGTAACATTCACAGAAGTGAATGTGATGTTACTAACAGGCATCGTAGCTGAAGATGGCTGGGCTAGAAGCCTCAAAATGCACATAATTTTTTCTCTCCACCTCCACCTTTTTAGTTGCTGTTTTTTTTTCCTGAGCTTTCAGAGACTGGTCCTTTTATCTTGGATAAGGGGTCATATTGAGAAGAGGGTACTGAAGATACATCAGAGTCCTCCTCTGTCACCCTGCTCCATTACTTCTGAGACTGCAAATCCTCATATCAATTTGCCAAAGGAATCTGTTCAGTTTTGTTGAATTTCAGATTTCGGCTGTGACCAGTTTTTCTTTCCCTTGTTATCCTCTGTCTTTTATTTGTATCAGGAGAGCATGAGGTACATAACCTCCATTTGAATTTCTTCCTGCTGCTCCTGTGCCGGTAAAACTTGTTTTCATTTAGGAGCTTGGGATTCTACTTCTGAAGGGACAGAGATAGGTATGGGAATCTGAGGGAGAGCCTAAGGTTCTATTAGGTTATCAGAAGTACTGGGAGTTGCGGGTTCTACGTCTGTAGGGGGATTCGAAGAGTTCTGTGACTGAAAAGGTTCAGTTCTGGTTGCAGCCCTTGGTGGTGGCCCATTATGCCACTTTTGTGCAAGGGTAACATTTACACTTTGTTCTGTTAGATCATCTTGGTCAGGCCAATTGTGCGCAACCCAAGGGCAACATCGATAGGAGAGGCCTGTTTCATCACAAAGGTTGCACTTCCATTCGTTAACACAGTGAAGGCTTGCATAGCCTATTTCCCTACAAAGGCTACATTTAATGCTTTTGCATGCACTACTCAAATGATTTTTAGAACCACCTCGATAACAAGCCTTAGGTCATCCTGTATTGAAAAGAATACCTTTGTCTCTCCCTAAAAAGTAACTATTAGGCGGATGTTGAATCCTAGAATCCGTTTGCTTAAGAAGTATCACACCTTTCAACCCTCAGTCCAAATGCCTTCTGAGTCTATTATAGCTTCAGGGTCTCCTTGTACTGTACATTTTTGTTTAAGTTAGTAAAGTACGTCCGTGAGGAAACACCCTCATTCCTAAAAAGGATTGTCACAGTTTTATGTGCTGGTTTGATGAGCAGAATTGCAATGAAAGGAGACCAAAGTGCAGTATGCTTCATATAATGATACTTTTACCAAAAAAGCTCAGGTGATGCAGAAGTTCTTAAGCTGATATCAAACGTATGTTCTCCACTAATATGTATAAGGGCGTAAATGTCTGAAGCTATAAAATGCATGGAATCTTTAGGTAGTCTTTTTGCCACAGAAACGCTCTCTGGCTGACCTAGAAGGTGAATAAGATAATTCAGGCTTACACGGCCAAGTGGGCCAGATGGGAAATTTGGTTAGACACTAACACAGCCACAACCTAGAAAAAGGGGAAAAGAGAACCAATAATGACATAAAAGAAATGGGAAAAGGTATAAGTGTAATTTTTGTCAATTTTATTAATGTATTGTGCAACTTGAAAATTGTATCTATGATGAACTGTACCCAATGGTTTAATAAACTTGAATTAAAAAAATCTCTCTGGAGCATTCCCCAATACTGGAGTCTGACAGTGTTATGTTTGGCAGGAGGATGGGAGAAGTAAAAGTGTGGCATTAGGTCTTGGACTGAGAGGCTGCTCCTCAGGAGGCTGAGATGGAGAATTAGAATTAGCATCTTGATGAGTAGAATCTTCAGCGAGAGTAGAAGTGGAAGGTTCCCTGTGGTATGCTGCTATTATCAGGTCCAACAGAACAATTTGCTTCAGAATTGTTTTGAGTAGCCACTTCAGTGTGTGTTGGGGGGGGGGGATAGGACCAACCACAGGCACAGTATTGTTTGCAGACATTGGCCCTCATAAAGCCTGAAGTTGCGGATTCTGAGTTAAATCAGAGTAGAGGGCAGTTCAGTGGAAAAGGCTTGTGAGGCATGTATATCAGAGTTTTGTGTCTGCTGGAAATGAGCAAAATCGCTTTGTTCAGTACTTGCATATTCTGGGGCTTTTACCAGCAAGACTCTGACTTTTGGGATCCTGATAGGGGAAGTCTCTGAAGCCCAGGAACCAACTGGGATTGCTTGCTGCCAGACAGCTGGAGCCTCGGAGTGCATGCTCTACCATCCATCCTGCTCCTTGCGTCTGTGAAATCGTGGATTTCCAAACTTCAGAAAGCTGTAACAACTTGGCAGTTTAAAACGGATGAGGTTTTTCCAGAGTGGTATTCTGAGTGGCTGACTGACAAGCCGACATGGCTGCAGGCTTATTAGTCCTGGTAGAAACTACGGCCCTACTTGAAAACAGCGGCATCTGACAACTGTCAATAATGGAAATGCAAGGAGTGCAAAGTTGATTTAAGCTACTATATGGCTTCTCGCATCTGGTTAGTGCTGTGTGGAATGTGGAACTCTGCTGGTGAAATTAACGCAGAATAACCATTCTGCCAGTGGAATTTCCACCAGAATTTTGCTGGCTCTTCTGTAGAATTCCACCTACTGTGATCCGTGGAATAATATTCCATGGAACAGCATTTTTACACAGAATATTTTTCCACAACAATTTCAGCTGAACATGTTGAGATCCGCAGAATATTTCATGGAACATAATTTTTCCATGGAAAATCATTCTGCAGCTATTTTCGGACATGGAATTCCACTATTCCATTTCAGGTGAAATTCGGCAGAATTTCAGTGGAATTTTTAAAATTCCATGGAATTTCATTCCGCCAGAATTTGAAAATTCTGCACAGCACTACATCTGGCACTTTGCAAGTTTGAAACAAGCTTCCCCACCTGCAGTCATAGCAGTAAATACTGATATTTCTCTCTCAGTTGCTGAACCATTTTTCTTCTTCTTCTTAGCTTATTGGGGAAGACTGCTGTCCTCTCTGGGTCTCAGAAGAAAATCTGGTCTCTATACTGCTTCCATTATTTATTTGCACATTTTCAGGGTTTTCCTTTGACATCTCCATCAAACCTTGGATTTTCCCAAACCACAGTAGCTTCCTCAACACTCTGGGTAGGGAGGAAAGCTGATTCCTCCACTAGGACATCTGCATCCACCTCCTCCGAACCAGGGCTCGCCATCCCCCCACAGGAAAAGTGGGGGAGTTTTCCTGGTGTCTTGGCCAAATTTCCCCCATTAACTAAAAATAACACCAGCAGCTTGATCTGGTTCAATATCAGTTGGTTTCTATCTGCATTGTCCCCCCAGGATGCGACTGAAAATAGGCAGAATTGCCTAGTTCTCCTTTCCTGGTCAACAAAATAACAAAATCTAAAATAAAAACAAACAATTATTTAAGTGACAACATTCAACTAGCTGGAGTATATGAAGGAATAACCTGCTGATGTGGGTAATTAAACACCTGATGCTGAAGGATCAGTCATCTGCCATTTATTTATTTATTTATTTATTATTTTAGTCTTTGGTAACTGGGTAAGGCCCACTAGGCACAAGTGCCTGTTTTCAGGAGCGACCTGGGAGCACTGGCTGGTTAAGTGACTTGTTCAGAGTCACACAGTATGCAAGTGGAGGTTGTGAGAATCAAACTCAGGTCTGGTCTGCTGGATGTATCAAGCTCGTTCACACCTTGTTCCTCTAACCTCTAGTCTAGGCTATACTGCCAGCCCAATTTATTCCATGTGTACTCCGGCTAACTGAATGTTATTACTATTATATGACTAGGAGTTTTAATCCAGGATTTTAAAAACTATGGTAGTTTGTGAGGGTACCTTTTCCCCTTTTTCTGTAGATTACATAGATACACAGAGATTGTTGGCAGAAAAAGGCTCTTGGCTCATGCAGTGTGCCCACCATACTTAACTATATTGCCTTGCTCTAGTGGCAATCCTTGCCTTTTTTACTGTTCCCCCTTATTGTAACTAAACCCACCTGGCTGTCCCATCCCTGCTAGAAGGTGTTGATCGATTTGGGCCTGTAGCACTTCTTCTGGTAGCTTATGCCACTTATTCACTACCCTTTCCATGAAGAAATGCTTTTGGACATCCCTTTTTAATCTCCCCCAGACAGTTTTAGTGAATTCCCTCTTATCTCTGTCTATGAAGACATGAATAAACTATACTATGTAACTATAATAACTAAATGACCTATTATCATAACTAAATAACCAATTATTATAACTAAATAACCTATTATCATAACTAAATAACCAATTATTATAACTAAATAACCTATTATCATAACTGCAATGATAAAATATAGCTATAATATCTTAAAGACGTTCCCTAGTGTTTCAAATTCCCATTTTTCTTACTCACTCAAAAAAGTTTTCAAGGCTATTAACTGGCACAAGTACATTCTGAAATATATGGAAGAATTATTAGAATCCTTTTATGTCATTTCAGCTCAGAATATGTACAGGACGGCAACAAGAAAATTAGCTCCCTCAACTGTTTACCCATTTTGGGGACTATCAGTTCAAGAGGGTGTCATAGTATTGGCAATTTACTCTTTAGTTTTGTATTTGTAGGAAAACTAAATCAAACCTCACAGCAAATGATGTGTCCTTGTTTCACTTTTTCCTTCATTCTCATATTGACACCTTAAACATTGATGTTATAACCACATAAAACAATCTGTCCCTTTTCTGATTTTTTTTTTATAAAGAGGGATTAAGTGTCATCGTGTAACTTAAAAACTAACATGACAGCCCTTGTATGTTTTTTTGTGGATTTTAAATGGATAGACGACTATCATGTACTGGGCAAATAATTATAAATTTGACAGGGGTGGCTGAAACACCAAGGAGCATCCTTAAAGGAAAATTGTCATAAACCCTTCTGCCAATTACTACAGCTGAAAAAACGCCCGATTAGCACTGCCATTATGTTTTTTTTTATTTTGCAGCTAACATATGGTATTTAATTGTAACCTTTTCTTGTCTTGATGGTGGTTGCAAGTGCTGTCCCGGAAGTGCCATTCCGGAAGTGCTGCTGCAACGGAAGACTGAGCTTGACCTTGCGGGTGAGTTAGTGAGCTTGGTTATCTTCCTGGAGTGTGCCAGAACACTGGTTCATGACGATCTGGGCATGTTTTCACAAAGCAAAAAGAAACATTGTGCTTTGCAGTATTCTTGGAGCTGTACCTTTAGAAGCAAACGCTGTCTAAAATGAAGCAGTCTAACCTATTTAATTTTGTGACTGAAAGTTTCAGTTCTGAGTTAGGGCATGTGCAGAGGAAAATTAGGCCTCTCTTAAACTGGATCGCCACAGAGTCTATAAGCTCCTTGCTCCATGGAGTCTTGGGATGAACTGCCACACCGTTTGAAACTGGTTACAGGACTTGTCCATTGTTTCTGCATTCTGGTTGGCTGAAGGAGTAGTCAGTCACTGTCTTGTGCTCCCATTGGTTCCTTTAGGCACCAAACACTAGAGTTCACAGTTTCCCCAACAAGGCACCTGAACTAAGGATCCCTCGAGGTCCCCTGTGTCCCAACTGGCCCAAACCTGGAAGTTCTGTGCCAAAACATGGTGGCTTCCATTGGGAAATACATGCTGCAATAAAGGCAGGTTAAACAATGATCTATACTTTAAATACAGCTATGGATTAGAAGTAAACATCTACAGTACTATGTACGGCTCCCTCTGCTTTGTTAGCGACAGCAGAGTGGGGCAAATTATTGTGATGCCTGGCTAGTCATGAGCTTTGAAACACTTGGACCTAGCCCGGGCTAGTTACGTTATACACACTGACTGTGGCCTTAAAGGGACAGGTGCGGAGACACAGCATGGCACTCCCACAGATTTCAACACAAGGACAACAACAACCATGGAGTTACCATCTCTGCAGGACGTCTGCCTGGCAGCAGGCATTACTGGAGCCCAGGGAGATACTTAAGGTAGGCCCCCGATTTGTTGGGGGGAGGTTACATATGTAATCAGATTAGTGACATGTAATTAAAAAAAGATATATAAAGCCACCTGATGGACCAAAGGAAGCACACAGTACTTCCATGCCAGTGACCTGGGTCAGGAGCAGTGACAGCGCTGGTGGGTTTACAACATGGATCGAATTGGACCCACTGGTGTAAAAAATGGGTATACTGATGGCGCAGTGACGCAAATACCACAAAGACCATCATAGTGACATTTTCGGCCGTTCACTTTGATGGTCTCCAGGTATTCAGACACTGCTGCCACCGGGGTGTTTGCCCCCCTTCCTGAACTAACTCCAACTGGAGTTAGTAATCTTTAATGCAGGGGGTGAAGCCCCCCACAGAAAACACTTGTTCCCGATGGCGGCACAACACCAGTTGGCAGTGTTGTGCTGTTGCTGTGTCAAATTTCTTGTCGCTGCGGCATAGTGGAACCTAAAAAATGTGGGTCTAAAGAGGAACCTACTGGGTCAAAACATAATAGGGGCAGATTTTGAACAGTTCACGTTCCCTTCCGTTAGGTATTATTATAGAGTAGGTGCATCAATTTGGACCCACTGGCGAAGGAAAGAGGTGTCAGTTTTGGAAAGGATGCAACTTTGCCCTTTTGGTGCATGTTAGTGCTGTCACTGGTCTGGAGCAAACTCAGAGCCAGCACTCAGGTGGGCAGGTGGGCAGAACATGCTGCTGATGGGCCAGGGGTGGGAGATGCCCCTTGTTCTACCCACAGGAGCACGCCACATGTGCACAAGGCACCCCCTCACTGATGCTGTATGTGCTGCCTGGGGACAGGGGCAAATATGGTGGGGAAAACCTGACTGCAGCTGGATGATGGTCTGCCCCCCCCCCCAAGAGACCACAAACCAACAGCCGGGGAACCCACATCCTCTGGATGCTGGTCTCCGAGGGGAGCGGGGTGGGGATCTGAGAGGGAATGCTGAATGCCCCATGGGGGGGGGGCAAGCTATGGGGGATTGAGGTGGAGGTAAGTACAGACTAAATGGGAACCAGTCAGAGGGAAGCATGAACATTTGAATAAAAAAGAAAATATAAGGAATAATGTATTGGTCACCATACAAAACAAGCCTGTGTTTACGTTGAGGGCTGGAGATAACAGGATATGGACCTCGAGAGCAAGGCCAAAGAGGTCCATGCTGTTATCTCAACCCTGAGATGGTAACGCAGGGAAAGCTGTGTAATATGGTCACCCATATATTTTTTTTATATAGTATATGTTTTTTTGTGTGAGATTGTAACATTGTGCGTGACACTGGTGCGGGGCGAATGAATGAATGTGAAAGTAGGAGCAGGGAAGCAGCTGCAATCAACACAAGAGTGAAAGTCAGATTTGCTGATTATAGAACGCGCACAAGAACATTTTTAGAATGTGTACAACAACTTTTCAATGGTGCACAACAAGCTTTTTGAGCTGGCTGAATTCCAAACACAATGAGCCCTACCAATTTACTATATATAACTTATAGGGGCACGGTAGCATTAAGGTTGAGTAGGCACTTTGTTAAACATCTATTGTTGGAAGCCTATACGTTGGATATCTTTGGATCTAGGGTCATGAAATTTGACATGCCTAAAATGTGTGCCAGGATCTTCAAAACCTAAACATTTGGTTAAACTTTGTTAAGCCATTTTTTTTTTCAATTTAATATAATTTATTGAGTTTTTACAGAAACCATACACAAACAAAAAACATACAGTTCCTTACTAGCTCCCCCAGTAGTACAAAAATATACAATATAACACACTCCACAATAATATGGAGAGCTAAGACCGTAAAATTATAAGGCCCCATTGAAGTAATAAGGTAGGTCTCTCATAAATTGGCTTGGTGGCAACAAATCTGTTAAGCCATTTTAAAGATTTAGAATGTTAACTACACATAAAGTATGTTTCTCAAACAATTGTTTGAAGTAGAAGAATTAACATTTATATTACACATTTTATACAAATTGTATCGGAAAGTGTTTTACAAGCAATGAGGCACTGGTAGTGAAATAACTGTAAACATGTAGTGGTAACCTTTTCTCACATCAACACCCACACACAGCCTCAGACAACTGCATGAACCATTTGCTCACCTATAACTAAAAAAACAGTTGAGATTTAAAACGTGAAACTTTCCGGTTCATTACTTTCTGACACTAGGGTCTCCCTTTTAGAGTTTTTATGATGAAAACATGTTTAGAACAAAAATTATGAAGAAAAAATGCATGTTCTGAGCATGCTCAGTAGATTTTAAACAGGATTTTTACAATGATGATTTTTCACATGCCGCTCCAACAGTGTTGAGGTGAGAAACTTTGTGGTAATGAGTCAAAACTGTGGTTGTGAGCTATGTTCCTGAGCTGTGGTCGTGAGCTTCGGTCATGAACTATGTTCCTGCGATGTGGCCATGAGTCAAAACTGTAGTCGTGACTCTTAAGCTGTGTTTTTTAGCTGTGGTTCTGACTCATGAACTATGTTCCTGAGCTGTGGTCGTGAGCTGTGGTCATGAGTTGAAACTGTAGTTGTGAGCTGTGTTCTTAAGCTGTGATTATGAACTGGGACTGTGAGCTGGGGTTGTGAACTGTAGTCATGTGCTGTGGTTGGAGTGGGAACTGTGGTTGTAAGAAGAGTCATGGACGCATGAATTTTTTAAAACTAGATCTGTATTGTTTTCACATAAAGCAACACAGTTTTCTGCATACAGAGAACAGAAAATGAGAAAATATGTTGGGGTACATATTATCCCTTAATTCCTCCATACTGGTATCCAGTCAACACCATGTTGCAAGAACGGCATGGTCAAAAACCACTTTGTCATTACAGCATGCGCAGTTTCAGAGTTAGTTTATTTACATTAGCGCGTTTTTGACCGTGCCCATTTTCTGGTGTCTGTGCCGCACGACTTTTGACCACGCCATTCTTCCAATGTGGTTTTGACCTAGTCCCCTCCATATTGAGATGTAGTACTTGGAGGGAAATAGGTAAAACTAACCCAAGTTTAAATTTATTACAACAGTCTGTATAAAATAAGCCCATGGGCTGCATGGTTATATTCAAATTGAGAGTCCAGTGTAGTCCGAAAAGTCCATATCCTCTGAGGCGACATTTGGGTGTCATGCCTTCACCCTAGAAATCTGGGCATCCCCTGCCTGATTACCATCCAGTTGTAAATTACTCTCCAATCTGGTAGTCCTGGCTTCCCCACCTGATTGCTAATCCGTTGTACAGCACATTCCACCCTAGTAATTTAGTGGCCCCCCCAACCCGATCAACAATCATTCATACGATACACTCAGCCCTGGGATTCTGGTGGTCCCCACCCCTCAACTGATTAGCATCCCACTGTAAAATACACTCTGCACTGGTAGTCTAGTGGCCCCAAACCCCCACCCGATCACAGTAGTAAAAGAGTTGCAAAGGGATCTGCAGAGGTTGGAGAGGTGAAATTCAACGCCATAAAGTGCAAAGTGATGCAAATGTATTGATTTATTTTATTTGAAAATTGGTAACTGGGAGGGGCACACTGAGTCAAGGCTCGTTTCCAGGTGTGAGCCGGGGGAAGGGAAGCAGAGGAAGAACACAGATAAAACAAAGTAGCAAAACAGTAAACATTGCATTGGTAATAAGTTAGTACAAACTGGAAATAAATACAGATTCCAAAAACTGTGCACACGTAAGAGTAAAATGCGGTACAGCTCAACAAGAATGCCTTACAAATGGATATGCAGCAATGGAAGCAGCACACAGTGCATGAAACAAATTGACGTAAGATGGATGACCTGAAAGGCGAGTTGAGCTATCTGAAGTCATAAAGGATGAAGAAAAGAAGAGGTGTGGAAGTGAAGCCCAGGTGCCAGAGCCCATCCAGATGCTGAACCAGAGTAGTTTAGGATTGGCCAGGGAGGTGTCAGGAGGTTGGAATTCAGGAACAGGTGGGGAGGGGTTGGAGTTTCATCTGGTACCTAAGGGAGCTAGAGGAAGGGGCGAGGAAGAGGGAGGAGGGCAGTTGGTTCCAAGTGAGGGAAGTAGATAGGAGAAGGCAGACTGCCTAGCAGAGGAGCAGGGGGTGAGGAGTGGCAAAAGTGCGATAGTCCCTGGAACAGAGGGAGTAAGAAGCTGGTGGGAATTGGGAGAGGAGAGAGGAAAGGTAGGAAGGAAGGGAGCTGAACCAATATTTGGATATGAAGGAGGTACAATGAACCTGGTGACATGGAGACAGGGGAGGTTGGATACGGATGCATACAGTGAACAGTGGTGGATGTGAAGGGCGAGTTTGTAGCAAAGCAGCAGAAGGAACTGCAGACCATGTCCAGTCTGGCAAGGGAAGTGGAAGGGGCTGTGCCATAGAAATAGACAGGATACGAACAGGTCCACATCTGGTGTGCCCCACCTTCTGAACACTGTTGAGAGCACCTGTTTGTCAGAACCCATTCATGATTTCCTTGATTGATTCTACTTAAAGAGTCCACTAGGATGTTGTCCTTGCCTGGCAGATGGACTGCAGATAACTGTACTCAGAGAATAAACCAGATTCCAGATCTTCATTGCTTCTGTGCACAGTTTGGAAGATCTTGTTCCTCCATATTTGCTGCTGTAGTACATAGTGGTGGTGGTATTGTCTATCCTTATCTGGACTGACTGGCCTCTGATGTGAAAGGAAAAAGCTTTCATTGCTAGATACACAGGCCTGAGTTCCCAGAGGTCTATATGCTCCTGAAACTCTAGTGGGGCCCAGACTCTGCGTATAGTGAGATCTCTATATGATCTCCCCACCTCAGGAGGGAGGCATCCATGCTGAGTACTTCTGTAGGTGACTGCTGGAGGAAGGGAACTCCTTCCTGAAGGTTTTCCTCCTCTTTCCACCATTCCAGTGCCTTTAACAGACACTTTGATATGGGCAATAACTTTGACAGGGAGTCCCAACTTTGGGACCAGTGGGCCCCTAAATGGTACTGGACATTTCTCATCTGGAATCTGACACATGGCACCACTGCTGTGGAGGAGGTCATGTACCCTAGCAGCTGCAGGAAGTCCCCAGCAGGTCTTGACTGCCCTATTTTGAAGGACTTTGCTAGTTGTATCAGATTGGCCACCCTCTCCCGAGGGAGGAATGCTTTCCCTTTACAGTATCCAGTTCTGTTCCAGTAAAGTCCAACACCTGTAGTGGGTCTAGATGAGACTTTTGGAGGTTCACCAAAAAAAAAAAACCTCCTCCAGGGTGTGTTGGGTCAGAGAGATAGAAAGGTCTTGGCCTCTTGGTCGGACTGTCATGACACCAGTCAATCATCTAGGTAGGGGAAGACCACAACCCCTTGCCTCCTCAAATGTGCCACTACTGCTGTTAGGCACTTTGTGAAAACTCTGGGAGCCGACGGAAGGCTGAGTGGTAGTGGCCATTCCCCACTCTGAACCTGAGGTATTTCCTGTGAGAGGGTCATACTGGGATGTGGAAGTAGGCATCCTTCAGATCCAGTGACCCCAGCCAGTGACCTTGTTGCAAGGATGGAATTACTGTTCTTAGTGTCACCATATTGAACATTTCCTTCTTTAAATGTTTGTTCAAGTATCTGAGATCTAAAATGGGTCACCACGCATCATTTTTCTTGTGGGTGAGGATTATCTGGAGTATAGTCCCCTCCCGATTTGGAAGGAGGGGATTGTTTCCACTGAATTTGCTAGTAGCATCTTTTTCACCTCCAACTCCAGCAGAAGTTTTTCCACTGGAGCAAGAGAAGGAAAGGCTCTGCAAGTCTGCAGCTTTGGAAACCTTTTGAACTGCAGAAAGAGACTCTGACCCACTATTTCCAGAACCCACTTGTCTGTGGTAAGATTTTCACAGGCCTGTAAACAGTAGGTTAACCTTCCTCCCATTGGCAGTGGTTGGGTGGCCTGGGCACACATGTCAGGGATTTTGCTTTGTCTGGGTCTTGGGAGCTGGGGTGGCACCCCCACGTTTGGGGCCCTTTCTGCCCCTACCTTTGAAGAAGCCCCTCTTGGAGACATAGTCATAGGTCACAAAAGCATGGGAGTAGCAACCCCAACCCCCACCTCCACTACGGTAATACCTCTGGGGAGAGGAGCCCTTTTCCTTTTCAGTATTGCTTTTGTAAGTGTTTTTGTATTCATCCACTTTTTTCATGCAAGTCTCTGTCTTGTCACCAAACAAGGAAATTCCCTTGCATGGAAAATCCATGGCTTTTCTTTGAGTGTCATAGGAAAGGTTTGCTGTTCTGAGCCAAGCAAACTTTCTGAGGGACACTGCATGCACCATGACCCTGGAAGCAGTGTCATTGGTATCCACGGCCATATGCAACTGGCACTTGGAATCCATGGCACTTTTTGCTGTGTATGCCAGGTCTTGAGTCAAATCCCCATGTGCTTTCTCACTCCTGGCCACTACAGAACTCCAAAGCACCTTTTTGTACTGAGCTGAGTAGGCCATATAAGTTGCCTGTCTTAGCAGCAAAGAAGCTGACGTGTACACTTTTTTCCCCCACGCTGTCCAGTTTTCTAGAATCTTTCTCTGGAGGTGGGGGGGAGGGATGGAATACCTTAGCCTTGTTACAGGCAGCAGTTTGAACTACTACTTTCTGGTCAGGGTTCCGTGTAAGTACTTAGCATCCTGTTTGTTATCCTGATACTTTTCTCAATTTCTTTTGTCAGTGTTCACAACTGAAGTGAGGCTGACAAGACCTTGAAGATGGCTTTCTTTAGAGACTTGTAGATAGGCAAATACAATCTTTTTGCTGGGGCCTGACCCATCATGTCTAAAATTCAACATTGTCCTCATCCCCTGCCTTATTCTGAGATGAGAGATTGAGGATATTTGCCATCTGCTACACAAACGTAAAATGGGAGGTATAGTCATCCGAAGACCGAGGAAGGGAACCAAACTCCTGCTCAGGTGAGCCATCTAACTCCATAGGATCCCCTTCCTCCTCCTCCTCCACCTCCTCGTCATAATACATGTCTCCCTCCTCCTCCACAGGCATCACCACAGGTACTGGGGCCAGGGGAGTGGGTTGGCATGGCCATACAGGCACCAATAACTTAGAAAGCCTGGAAAAATTGTCATGTTTCAGTCATATCCTCAAATTAGGGAAAGTTCCATTTGCTTGCTGGCATCTCCTTTGCCTTTTCAGAAGGAGGGGCAGTGATATGCTTTTCCTTATGTGTTTTCCTAGCGGGCACTATATCCAATGCCTGTCTACTGTACACTGGCATCTCCTTTGCCCTTTCAGCAGGAGAGTCAGTGACATGCTTTTCTTTATGTTTTTTCTTAGCAGGCACCATCGCCTATGCCTGCTCCGCAGCTGTTTTAAATTTTGTGATATCAGGGCTCCCCCTTTCAGACACCCTGAATTCTGTGACCTTAGTCTGGGGGGCTGGACCCCCGCCTGAGCCTTGTGTTGATTAAGAGTCATAAAATGAAGCCATTATTCTTTAAAGTTTAAAATCACTACAAGCAGAAAACTAGGGCCAACCTTAAAGCAGAGTACAACTGAAAAAGGCGGTCAGGACCCCAGCACCCAAAATAAACTTTTTTTGCCTGTGAGTCCTGAGACACCTAGATCAAATGCCTACGTGCGGTTCCTAAGAAAAGAGACCAAAAGTGGTTCGGGTACTAAACAAAATGAGAAGCGATCCAATGAAAAAGGTTACTAAACTAAGCCAAAAAGAAAAGAATCCCAGTTCCCCAGCCACATTGGAGCTGGAACCACACCACCCCTAAAGGAATCCCAAAGGGGTTTCATTTCCTTACTTTGTATGCTTTTTTTTTAAAATACAAAGTGGGTCACGGAAATAGAAGCTGCTCTTCAGGCTCTGTCTTCGATTCCACGGATCCACAAAGAATGGGAACCAGAAACACCACTCAATTAAAACCCTAGCTAATGCAGAGTTAATGAAAAACTGACTAAGAACAGAAAATAAAGAGAGAAAACCAAGTACAATGTCTGAAGTGGGAGCAACTTTGGGGCGATGCTTCCTCTTGGGTGGAGAAATAGATCTGCCATTACAGGGCACAGATGAGCGTGACCACATAGAGTTTTGAATTCTGTTTTGGGTTCCTTAATATTCATGAATTCTAAAGCTACAGGGCACGCTCCTTCCATGGGACTGAAGATGCTGTTCTTAAACAGCTGTTTAGGGATTCCTGGGGTTTGAAGATATGGAGAGCCATGTGCACTAATTGAAGGAGTCTGGGAAATACAATTCCAGACCTGGAGGTTATCATGGATATTTATGTCCATTTCCATATGTGAAGCATGTTGTGTGTAAGCCCCATCTCTTTTGAGAGGGGCTTACGCTCCCTTTAGGGACACTTTCTGCCTCGCTGCTCCCAGAGCTAGGGATTATTTCAAACACCATGAAGTCTTGCTGTAATTAGGACTATAGCAGTCAGCCTCAGCCTCTGAACTGCCCCGGAGAGGAAAGGGTTAACTCCAGAGAAGTCTGGAGTTCCACAGCGCGAGGGCGCTGTTCAAAGCTCTATCTGTGCAGTTTGAAGTCAAACTGCCAGATTCTTTACTCCGCTTCACTGAACAGTCGCTCCGGAGATCAGCTCCTTCAGCTGGGTTCACTACGCGGTTTTCGGTCCGTTCCTTCGGTTCAGAAAACCGGCAAAAGTCTCAAAATTACCGCGGTTTCGGATAAGCTCTATCTGGTAACCGTAAGTAAAACGAAAATTTAGTCTGTGTGGAAATAATTATCGGTTCAGTCTGAACCGATCGTTTCTTGTATTTTGATGAATTTTTAGACGGAGGTACCCGGTTCTTATCGGTTCTAAAACCTCGCTTTTAATAGGGTTTTTCCAATACCCGTGACACGGTTAGGAACCAATAAGGGTGTCTTGCTTCTGGCACGGCCTGAAGAAAAGGGGCAAGTTTTGTTAGGCTGGCACTATGTCTGAGAAACCCAAAAGAAAAACCGGCCCACGGGTTTCAACACTGTGATGTTTGTGGAAGCCTTTTGCCAGGCTGACCCACACACCACTTGTGTTTATTGTCTGGGGCTGACCACCTCCTTCAGATTGCCAGATATGTAAAATTTCCCTGCAGCCACCCTGGAGAAGAGATTGGGCCGGCTCAGGGAACAGAGGCCAAAAAGTCCGGCTGACCCGATGGCCAGCCCGGTCCAGTACCCACTGGACCAGAGGGAGTGCCTCTGACCAGGGCATTACTTCCTCGGAAGAGAAAGGCTGGTTCAGAGGAACCAGCACCAGCAAAAAGACAAAGAAATCAGCAGGTCTGGAGTCTAAGATAGTTTCTCCAACTGTTGCAGAAATAGCAAAAGCCATACAGATTGTTCAGTCTTTGTCGAGGGACTTGGAGAGCCCTGCACAAGTGGCAGAGGGGTGGCTCGCCCAGGTCCAGTGGTTCAAGATTATGTTATTGAGGAGTTTATGGAACCACAGGAGGGGAGGAGGAATTTGATCAGTGCATTTGTGACTGGAAGGTCTGACGTGCCCATTGAACCGGCATTTCTCCAGACAGACCCTAGAGTCTCCCCTCTGTTGTCTGAGTCCTCTCATTTTGTGTTTTATAAAAGGTGGCAGAAACCCTCCAGCTCCCTTTAGAGGAGGCTGTGGATGAGCAAGAGGAGCCTGATTTTGTTGAAATGATGGATATTCCAGAGTCTAGAAGGTTGTCTATTCCTTTGCATAAATCATTTAGGAAGCAAACAACAAAGATTTTAAAATCCTCATTCTGTCCCTCCTGTAGACAAAAAAATGGACAGAAGGTATACTTTACCAGGCCCAGATACAGACTTCCTCACTGAGCAGTGTAGTCATGTAGGTGTTGTTCAAGCTGCAGCTCATGCATAAGGCTAATATTCCCTTGGCATCACATCCCCTGACAAAGATTCCAGGAAGATTGATACCATGGCAAAAAGCAATATATGGCAGCTTCTTTGGGACTCAGGCAGGCTAATTACATGGCTTATGTGGCTAGATATCAGAAGTCTAGATGGGACACTATTTTGCAGTTAGCCAAGCAGGCTCAGGGTCAGCTGGCTAGTGAGTTGGAACAGGTGGCTGCTGATGGCATTGAGGCCTCTAAAGTTCAATTTCATACTGCTGTTGATGTTAATGATGTTTCTTCTAGGGTCATGGCCACTCTGTAGCTCTCCGTAGGTTGGCATGGCTCAGATGCACTAATTTGTCCCAAGACACTCAGGCAAAGGCTATGGATTTCTCTGTAGTAGGTAACTCTCTGTTTGGTGATCAGACAGAAAATTACATGAAAAAAATGGATGAATACAGAACTACCTACAAAAGTGCCCAAGCTAAAAGAGGCACCCCCCAAAGGCATGCCCCAGGGGAGTAGGGGTAGGCCTTACCACAGGCCCTTTTATCAAGCCAAGCCTCTTCAGCCTTTGTTCAGAGGGTTTCTTCAGAGGCAGGGGCAGACGGGCTCTGGCAGACCGTCCCTTCTTCCCAGCCAAAACAGTTGCCAAGCAGGCACCCTGATGGGGTGCCCAGGGCCGAATCTCCTGTACCGTGGGGGCAGGTTGGCTTATTTCAGCCAGAACTGGTTGTCCCTAACTTCGGACAAGTGGGTTCTGGAGGTGGTAAGCCAAGGTCTGGTCCTCAGTTTCAAACAGTTCCCAAAGATGAGGGCCAGACATTTCCCACCTCACGAATCCTTTGAAGCCCTTGCTTTGGAAACAGAGGTTTCTTCTCTGCTGGGATGCAAAGCAGTAGAGAGGGTTCCCTTGCCATCAGGGCAAGGGTCTTTATTCAAGGTATTTCTTTACCCCAAAAAAGACAGGAGAATGGCGGCCCATCTTAGATTTAAGGTTCCTGAACAAGCATCTTCTGAAACCAAAGTTCAAAATGTTAACTCTGGCAATGATTTTTCCCTCCTGAGACCAGGAGACTGGCTAGCTTCCTTGGACCTCAAGACGCCTATTTTCATTTCTTGATCAGGCCTTCTCACAGAAAGTACTCAGGTTCGAACTACCTTCTGGCCACTATCAGTTCAGAGCAATGCCCTTCGGCCTTACCTCTGCCTCCACCATGGTTTTCACAAAATGTCTGGCTGTGATAGTGGCTCATCTGAGAAGGCAAGGGTGGCTGTTTCCCTACCTGGACGACTGGCTCATAGTGGGTCAGTCTCCAGATCACGTAAATCTCACTTGTTGGTCACCCAGCAGCTTTCTCACCTCTGGGATTCCTGTTGAATCTTCCAAAGTCAGTTCTCGAACCAGTTCAGGTACTAACTTTCATAGGTGCAGAGTTGAACACAAAGTCTGCCAGGGCATATCTCCTCCGAGAGAGTGGACAGACTCATTGCCCTGGCATCTTCCCTTCACCATGCGGGTCTCTCGGCCAGCAAGGCACTTCCTGCAACTCCTAGGACACATGGCTGCGTCCACAGCTGTCGTGCAGGAGCAAGATTCCAGATGAGAGACATCCAATTCCACCTGAGATCTTTTGGTCCCAAAAGAAGGACCCTCACCAAATTAGTCCCAGTGACAAGGTCTCTGATCCTGGCCTCAGTGGTGGCAGGACCAGAGCAATCTAACTCAAGGGGCCCTTCTTACCCATTCCTCACTCCCTCACACTTACCACAGATGCCTCCTCCTAGGATGGGGGCTCACTTGCACCTTTCCACTCAGGAGTGTGGTCTCCTCAGGAATCTCTGCTCCACATCAACCTTCTGGAGCTCAGGGCTGTCCTCTTAGCTCTCCAGGCCTTTTCAGCTTCTGTCCAGAACAAGGTAGTTCAAGTCAGGACAGACAATACCACAACAATGTGGTACATCATAAGCAAGGGGCACTCGGTCTTCTGCCTTGTGCAATCAAGCAATGAAGCTGTGGTCTCTGGCTTACTCCTTGAATACCTCCTGATAGCAGTTCACCTTCCAGGGAAGGATAATGTCCTAGCGGATGCCCTCAGCAGGATTTCTCAGGGCCACCACGAATGGGCCCTGAACCCTCTAGTGCTGGGGTCAGTCTTTGCCAGATGGGGCACCCCTCAGATAGATCTTTTCGCAGCCCCAGACAACCACCAACTTCCTCTGTTTTGTTGCAGACCTCCAGTGTTGGGATCAGTCCCACTGGACGCCTTCCAGTTGGATTGGGAGGGGAAATATCTATATGCCTTCCCTCCCTTCCCTCTCCTTTTCAGGGTACTAGTGAGGATCAGAACTCAGTCCTGCAAGGTGATTCTGATTGCTCCAGATTGGGCCAGACAGCCCTGGTACCCTCTCCTTCTGTCCCTGATTGTCCACCCTCCTGAGCTTGCCCAGGACCCACGACCTGTTGACCTGTGCACAGGGAGAGTGTGGTATCCGAACCTCAGTTCCTCTCACCTCAAGGCTTGGTTCTTGAGGAGCTAGAATTGCTGATCTACACCTCTCAAGGTGTCTTGGATATTTTGAAGGCGTGCAGAGGCCTTCTACTAGGGCCACTCTATAATTCTGAGTGGAAGAGGTTTTCCATTTGGTGCTCTGGGAAGCAAATCTCCCAGAATCTGCTGACTTGACTGTTTTATTGGACTATCTGGTCCACTTAAATTCTCTAGGCCTTAAGCCAGCTACCTTAAGGGTTCATCTGGCAGCAGTCTCCGCTTATGTGTCAGCAGGTAAACCTGCTTCCATCTCTTCTCACCCTGTAATTTCCAAGTTTTTAAGGGTTACTTCACACTAGCCCTCCTTTTGCGGAACCAGCTCCTGCTTGGGACCTGAATGTTTGCATTGCTCAGCTAATGCAACCCCCTTTGAGCCCCTGTCTTCGGCAGACCTCAAGTTTTGACTTGGAAGACTGTTTTCTAGTGGCCATCACTTCTGCTAGACGTATAAGTGAGATGCAAGCCTTGTCAGTGGAAGAAGATTTCATTTCTTTTCATAGGGACAAGGTAGTCCTTAGGACTAATAGAAGGTTTTTACCAAAGGTGGTCTCGGATTTTCATCTCAACCAATCCATCTCTCTCCCAGTATTTTTCACTGAGCATTCCTCTTCAGGGGAGAGGAGACTGCACAGTCTGGACGTCAAAAGAGCTCTAAGCTACTATTTGGAATGCACCAAGGGTCATAGGTTTGAATCCCTCCAGCTCTTCCTTACCTATGGGGAAGTCGGCAAAGGGAGACCTGCCACTAAGAGGACAATTGCAAGGTGGATTGTCTCTTGTATCCAATTTGTTACCAAAACTGGGTAAAGAGCCCCCCAGGATTGAGGGCTCATTCTACCAGAGGTACAGCTGCATCTCTAGCGGCTGCTAGAGATATTCCATTTTGGAGATCTGTCAAGCTGCTACCTGAAAACAGTTCACACCTTTACCAAACATTACTCCTTGGATGTTCAGTCCAGGTGGATGCCTATTTGGCACAGCTGTGCTTCAGAGCCTATTTCCAAGTAGGTTCTGACCCTCCTCCATGGAGGTACTGCTGTGTATCTGCTATAGTCCTAATTACAGCAAGACTTCATGGTGTTTGAAGAAAAATTACTCACCTTAGTAATTGCTTTTCTTCTCATGGAGTCTTGCTGTATTAGGACAACCTCCCTCCTACCCGCTCAGAACTCCTCCTTGGTATAGGGTTGGCAAATTAGTGCAAGCACTGTGTCATGCCTTTTTCTTGCTTATTGGGTTTAGGAACTAGGTAATTCTGTTGTTCGTTGAGTGGTAGGTGGCCCCCTCCCTGGACTTGAGTCTTTTTGGGAAGAGGGGGTCTGTTAATGCTTCTTTTCAGTAATGCTAACAATATTTAATAATTTTGTTGCTATTCTGTGATTGTTGTGTGTTTTTGTAGTTCTACTACTGGTAGGTAGCCAATGGCTTGTGTAGGGTTTTTCCACACAGACTTGCTATATTAGTTTAGCTTCGTAAAGAATCTGGCAGTTTGACTTCAAACTGCACAGATAGAGCTTTGAACAGCGCCCTCGCGCTGTGGAACTCCAAACTTCTCTGGAGTTAACCCTTTCCTCTCCGGGGCAGTTCAGAGGCTGAGGCTGACTGCTATAGTCCTAATACAGCAAGACTCCATGAGAAGAAAAGCAATTACTAAGGTGAGTAATTTTTTCTTTAGTGCTATGGGGGGGGGGGTACCATTTCTGCTTGCCACCATGTGGTGGCAGCGGAGAGCAGTTTCTGGGCAGTATAAAAGGGAGGAACAGGAAGCTTTCAAGACCTTCAGTCTTCGGGTGGAGAGGAGGAGACACCGGCGGGCAGTGCGGATGGCAAGATGGCCTGGGTACACTGGTGAGGGAGCCAGGGGGAGCCTTTACCCACTTGGGCCTGTTTGGAGGGACAGGCCTGGGGGCTGCCGGACTTTGCCAAGTGGGCTGCGGAGTGCCCTTTAGGTATCCTTTCGTGCTGGTTTGCCCTTGGTTGCAGCATGGTTGAGAGAAAGATGAAGTACAGAGCCAGCTGGGTTAAATGTGGGCCCTGGTTACACCTTATGTCAGGATGCTGGAGAGAGACCGTAACACCCTGGGGGAGATCAGGCAGACCAGGAGAGCGGCCTGGGTAACCAGATAATGGGGTATGGTGAGATGGGGTTTGCTGGTACCACACTATCCGTGTCCCTTGTTTTGAGGCTGTAAGAGAGGGCCAGGGGAACGGGTTAGTGGGAAAATGTGAAAACCCCCATTTTAGGTGGTCAGAAAGCTCTGTAGGTACTTGCCAGTGCCAGTGGAATCATTTGGAGCTTCACGGTCCAGGATAAGAGGTCGTTGGGTTCCTGGGAAAAATTGGGCCTGCTGTAGAATGTGCTGTTAAAGATCTTGCTCTGCCTTACCCACTGCCATATTGTATTTTGTATTAAAGTTTAGCCACATGGAGCTGATGGTTAATTCTAAGACACAAATGGACCCCTGAAGCCCTTCTGAATTATTTGGGCTCAGGCGAAAATAAAGTGATTGTGTTTTAAGAAAAGTAATTTGGAGTGGCATTTCAGTTTGTGATTAAGAACATAGATGAACTGTGAATCCTTAAGATTTTAACATTCCCAGCGAGTTCACATTCTAGGGGCCCTGTAATTCCTGCACTGCTGGGCTTCGGGGGTTCGGGGAGAGTTCCTGTGGCTAAGAATGAAGATGTACCAGCCTGGGGATTCCTGCTGGCATTTGGGGTGTCCTCGGAGTTCCTGGCCATAATTCCTGAAGGTAACCGCAACCTGTTGAAGATGTCTTCAGGTAGGCCAAATCTGCTTCTGTTTTTCTTCAATGTTTTGAACCCAAGTGTTTTTTCTGGTGAGATGTATATGATGTGGAGCCGCCTCCCCAGGAACATCGGTATGCCCCTAGACATAGGGGAGGAAGTACCACTTATGATTTTTATATAGTAGTTTACATGATTACTTTATCGCTATAATAATTAGTGTTGTGATTGTGTACTTATTCACCCGGGGCCACTGGTATTTGGTGTCTGTATCTTTAAATTGGGGCCTTTTTTCACAGAATCTGTCTGTCTGTTTGTATTGGCATGCCCCCTGAGGAAGACTCGTGTTGTCGAAGTGCCGAGGCACAGTTTGTTCAGTGCCTTCATGGGTTGTTTGAATAAAGTCACTCATTTTGCAATGTTTTGAGCATTTATTACTTTCTTCACTCGAGTGCCTACTTCATCATATTTTGTTGAGCAGTTTGGGATCATAGGATCTGTAGTAGGCACCAGCACAGTTTTCCTGCGCACCCTGTTGTTTGTGTTCATTGGCATCATGGAGGAGGCTAGCCTGGATTTGGTGGCCATAATGAAGTCATGATGCACTGACAGCCATGACTGGGATACGGCCATACTGGCCTACTCCCTGTTCAGGAGAGGCAGGGAAGGAAGGAGGTGTTTTACTATATGTGAGGGAGGGAATCAAGGCTACGGAAGTACAGGGGCACCCAAAGGATAAGGAAGGACTGGACGTGCTATGGGTCATCCTGGAGACAGGCACTGGGGCTGCTATCTGTACAATGGTGGTATATACACTTCCAGCATAGGGAGAGGAGTTGGATAAAGCACTAGGGAAGCCTTCATCAGGAGGGCAAGTAAGGGGGAGTTTCTGCTGGTTGGTGATTTCAGTCTATCAGATGTGGACAGGAGCCTTCCAGCTGCAGCGTCAGCAAGGAGCAGGGCCTTGATTCCCTACAGGGGCTTTTCTTAAGCAGCTAGTCAACAAACGCACTAGGGATGGGGTAGTGTTGGTCCTGGTGCTTACAAACAGGGATGGCATTGTGGATGTTACAGTGGGTAGTCCCCTGGAACTGATGATCACTGTACAGTGTGGCTTAACATTAAGATGGGAGCAGAGGCAAACCCCATGAGGACAAAGGTCCTAGACTTTAGGAGGGTGAATTTTAAAGAAGTGGGAGACTGCCTCAGTGACTGCCTAGTGGGGGGGGGGGGAGATTACCGAGGAGGGGTGGAGGAACCGTGGGGAAAACTAAGGGATGGCATAATTAAGCATGCTCTTTATAAACTGTATGCCAGTACTAAGAGGTATGTAAACTTTTCAGGAAAACAAAGAATAAATTGTCGGCAGATAAGGACCACTAGGCCCATCTAGTCTGCTCGTAAAGCCTATACTTGGTTTCGGCCTCTGACCCTATCTGGTCCGCAACTTCTCCTCCCTCTGCCCTACCTTCAGGGTTCCCTTATGGTTGTCCCAGGCATGCTTAAATGCCTCCACAGTGCTCGTTCCCACCACCTCCTGTGGCAGACTATTCCATGTGTCCACCACCCTCTCCGTGAAGAAAAACTTCCTCACATTCCCTCTTAGTCTGCCACCTTCCAATTCCATATCATGCCCCCTTGTTCTTGTACTCCTCCTATATTGGAAGATGCCCCCTTCCCCGCACCTTGTTAATTCCCTTAAGGTACTTGAATGTTTCTATCATGTCCCCCCCCCCCAGTGAGTACATTTTGAGATCCTTTAACCTCTCCTCATACGTTTCGTGGTGTGAGCCCCGTACCATCTTAGTCACCCTTCTTTGGACCGCCTCCACCCTGTCAATGTCCTTATGAAAGTGTGGCCTCCAGAACTGCACTCAATACTCTAGGTGAAGCCTGACTAGCGTTTTATACAAAGGCATCACTACCTCCCACCTTCTGCTAGTGTTACCTCTGCCTGTGCACCCCCAGCACGCCGCTGGCCCTCCTTGCAACTTTGGTACTCTACTTAGACATCCTCAGGTCATCTGACATAATAATCCCTAGGTCTCTTTCTTCCTTGGTGATTGTCAGCAACCCCCCCCCCCCCATCCTGTAGCTCTCCCCAGGGTTCCTATGTCCCAGGTGTATAATTTTGCACTTCTTTGAATTAAACCTCAGTTGCCACACCTCAGACCATTTTTCAAGCTTCTCTAGGTCCCTCTTTATTGTCTCCATCCTGTCTGGAGTATCCACCCTGTTGCAGATCTTGGTGTCATCTGCTAACAGGTAGACCTTTCCCTCCAGCCCTTCTGCAATGTCACTAATGAATACATTAAACAGGACTGGCCCAAGGACTGATCCCTGGGGTACCCCACTGGTCACTCCACTCTCCCCAGATTGTATCCCATTTACGACCACCCTCTGCCTCCTGTCCATTAGCCAGTTCCTAACCCAGTTTACCACCTTGTGCCCCATGCCCAGACTACCCATCTTGTTTACCAGCCTCTTACGTGGGACAGTGTTGAAGGGCTTGCTGAAATCCAGGTAGCGGACGTCCACCCGCCCCCGGATTTACTTCTTCATCACACAGTCAAAGAAATTTGTCAGATTTGTCTGACATGACCTACCTGCTGTGAATCCATGTTGCCTTGGATACTGGGCACTGTTGGATTCCAGATGTCCCACTATTCTCTTTAAGCAGTTTCTCTATGATCTTCCCATTACTGAGGTGAGTCTGAGTTCCCCGCCTCCTCTGCTGGATTTGTGTAGAGGGACTACATGTGCCCTCCTCCAGTCCTGTGAAACCACTCCTGTGTTTAGTGACTCGGTGAACAAGGCTGCCAGAGGCACTGCTAGCTCTTCTTGCGGTTCCCTCAATATCCTCGGGAGTGTGCCATCTGGTCCCATTGCCTTGTCCACCTTCAGTTTTTTGAGCTCCTCCAGGACTCCCTCCATTGTGAATGGACTGGTGTCCACCCCCCAACCCCTCCAGCATCCGTCGCTCAGCTGTGGTCCTTGACCTCCCCCCTTCGGTGAATGCTGAACAGAAGTTTTTATTCAGTATTTCTGCCTTTTCCAGGTCTCCCTCCTTATTCCCCTCATCCCCTTTGGGCCTTACAATCCCTCACATTTCCTTCTATCGCTGACGTACCTATAGAATGTCTTGTCCCCTTTTTTTAGCGTCTGCGCTAATCCTTCCTTAGTCCACGCTTTTGCTCTCCTAACAGCCTTCCCTGCTTCCCTTAGACACTCTAGGTACGCCTCCATGTCTTCCTCCCTGTGGGTCTCCTTATATTTCCTGAAACCCGTCTTTTTAGCCCTTACCTTGTCTGCCACCTCTTTCAAGAACCATAGAGGCTTCCTCCTTCTCTTCCCCTTGCACACCAACCTGATGCATTGGTTCGTCACTTCCACTATGGCTGCTTTTAGTTGCCTCCAGTGCTCTTCAACCCCCCCCTCCTGTGTCCCCTTCTCCAGGGCTACTGTGATACATTTCCCCATTTCAGCAAAGTCTGCCCTCCTGAAATCTAAAAACTTTGCCTTTGTGTGACTCGATCCGGTCCCTGTCCCCATGCTAAACGATACTATGTTGTGGTTACTGGATCCCAGTTGTCCTCCTACCCAGACATCTGCGATTCTGTCCCCGTTGGTGAGTACTAGGTCCAAGAATTGCCCTGTCTCTGGTGGGATCAAACACAAGTTGCCTGAGACCTGCCCCCTGTAGGAAATCCAGGATGCTTCTGCTTGATGCAGCTGCCTGTGTGGTCCAGTCTACATCCGGCATATTGACATTCCCCAACAGTAGAACTTCATCTTTCATTGCCATGCCATGCATGTCATCCATGAGCTCCCTGTCCACTTCCTCACCCTGCACTGGAGGCCTGTAGATCACCCCTGTGCGTGCTGCTGTGCCATTACCAAGGGTGACCCACAGTGCCTCGGCCTCCCCCTGCACTGGAGGCCTGTAGATCACCCCTGTGCGTACTGCTGTGCCATTGCCAAGGGTGATCCACAGTGCCTCGGCATCCCCCTGCCTACCCTGCAACTCTGCTGCTTTTATACCCTCCCTGACATATAAGGCAATGCCCCCCTCTTTTGTACCTCCCTATCCCTCCTGAACAGAGCATAACCCAGTACATTTATGTCCCACCCACGATTTGAAGTGTACCATGTCTCAGTTATTGCTGCTATGTCCAGGTCTGCCTCTGCTGTCAAGGCCTCCAGGTCTGGGATTGTATTTCCCAAGCTGTGGGCATTGGTTACCATCGCCCTCCATGTTTTCCAACTTATCCTCCCTAAAGATATGGTTAAAAGGTAAATTTGGCTTTTGAGGAAGTTGATTTTAATAGAAAACTACACTTTATACACAGGAGCTTTTCTTAAACTAATAAGTAGTTTATTTATTTATATATTTATTTATTTATTTATAAAATTTTGTTAACTGGGTGAGCCCACTGGGCCCCTGAGGTCCCTTTTTCAGGGGCGATCCGGAGTAAGTTACAAACGATACAGTGCAAAATACATAATGGTGAAACAGTGCAGTGCAAGTACATGAAGGTGAAACAGTGCAAGACATACAGTGGCGTGAAAAAGTATTTGCCCCCTTCCTGATTTTCTCTATTATTGCATATTTGTCACACTGGATGTTTTCAGGTCTTTAGACAAAATATAATATTAGATAAAGGGAACCTGAGTGGACAAATAACACTTTTTTTTTTTTACTTATTTCATTTATTTAATGAAAAAAGTTAACCAACACTAACTGGCACTGTGTGAAAAAGTAATTGCCTCTCAGTTAAATCAACCCAATTAAGGATAATTAGAGTCAGCTGATTGAATACAGCCAGGCTTGATTACAGCCAGCCCTGCTCAATATAAACCTCACTTATTTTGGCCCTTACCATCAGAGTCACATTGCCAGCACAAAGATTCAACAAGCCATTATGCCATGATCAAAGGAAGTTCCTGAAAAGATCAGAAAACATTTTGTTGCCCTCTATCAGGCTGGAAAGGGTTACAAAGCTATTTCTAAGGCTCTGGAACTCCATCGAACCACAGTGAGAGCATAATCAAATGGAGAACACTTGGAACAGTAGTGAACCTTCCCAGGAGTGGGCGGCCTGCCAAAATTACTCCAAGGGCAGTGTAAAATCATCCAAGAAGTCTCAAGGATCCTAAAACAACAACCAAAGAACTGCAGGCTTCTCTTGCCTCAGCTAAGGTCAGAGTTCATGACTCCACAATCAGAAAGAGACTGGGCAAAATGGGCTTCATGTGAGGTAGTACAGAAACTACTGTAACCAAGAAGAACATAAATGCTTCGTATCTCATTTGCCAAGAAGCACCTGGATGATCCACAAGCCTTTTGGGAAAATGTTCTATGGACAGATGAGCCCAAAGTGGAACTTTTTGGACAACATGGATCCCATAATGTCTCGTAAGCAAACACAGCATTCCAAGTAAGAACACCATACCAACAGTCAAACATGGTGGTGGTAGTGTGATGGTGTGGGATGCTTTGCTGCTAGGACCTGGATGACTTGCCATAATTAAAGAACCATGAATTCTGCTCTGTACCAGAAAATTCTTAAGGAGAATGTCCAGTCATCCTTCCGTCAGCTGAAGCTGAAGCGTAGTTAGGTCATGCAGCAAGACAATGATCCAAACACAAAAGCAAGTCCACATCAGAATGGTGAAAAGAAGTAAAATTTAAGTTTTGGAGTGGCCTAGTCAAAGTCCAGAGTAAACCCAATAGAGATGCTGTGGAGGACCTGAAACGAGCAGTTCATGCTCAAAACCTACCAAATGTTACTGAATTAAAGCAGTTCTCATGAGGAAGAGTGGGTTAAAATTCCTCCGATGTGAAAGACTGATATTGAATTATAGGAAGTGTTTGGTTGCAGTCATTGCAGCTAAATGTGGCATAACCAGTTATTAAGTGTAAGGGGCAATTACTTTTTCACACAGTGCCAATTGGTGTTGGTTAACTTTTTTTCATTAAATAAGTGAAATAAAAAAAAAAAACAAGCGTTATTTGTTCACTCAGGTTCCCTTTATCTAATATTACATTTTGTCTAAAGACCTGAAAACATCCAGTGTGACAAATATGCAATAATAGAGAAAATCAGGAAGGGGGCAAATACTTTTTCACACCACTGTAGGACATTTATACAGGGAGAGTATACAGTTATTCAGTATTCAGTGAAGAGGAAGTTAGTTACAGCATATTTAGTTTAGGGCAAAGCAGTTTGCTCTCTGTGATTTGAAGCTTTGGGAATACTAAAATGAGTGTATATTATTTTTAGAGGTGAAACGAGAGCTGGGAATGAGAGAGGAAAAAACAAGGCAGTGTCATTAAAACTGCTTAGCTATAAGGTATGTGTGAGACATAGCAAGTATAAATATACAGATCCTACAGTGAAGCTAAATGCATTATAGAAATGATGACTGTTTTAGACTATAGGTGCTTATATGTAATTTATAGCAGTTAAGAATGTAAAATTGGCAGTTTGTTGGCATTCAGTGAAATTAGTGTTAAGGTCATCAGACTGGCATTATTTACAAATAAAATAATGAGAAAGAAATGTAAATAATTTAATGTATATACAGCAGGAGCACACTAAGAGAAAACAAATTCTTTATAGATTATTGAGGATGAAGAATACTAAATGTTAAGAAATTTCTGGAAGCTGTCCTAGTGGCACTCAGGGTTGAGGTATCTGCCTTACTTTGTGCCATGCCGGCAACCCGGGTTCAGGAACGAACCCGGGGAGCCGGGGGTCGATCGGAGAGAAGAGAATTGAGCATCCAACGGACTGCTCTCCTCTCCTAGGAGGGAGGTCCCCGTCCTGCGACGCTAGTGGTGCCCTGGGGAGACTGGGTGAACTGCAGTCAGGGAACGTGTGTGGGTTGACGCCAGGCAGCTCTCCTGTGGATGTGGGTGGGAACACGCACGCCACACGCTGGACGGCATTACATGTCCTGTGGGGGGACGGAAAAGGCGGAAGACACCCTGACTCCGGCGAGGAGAAGGTGGATCCCAGTGGCCTATCCCACATGCCCAATGCCGGCCCAAACCCCGGTTTGACTCTCCATGGTCCCCGCCTCCTCCTGTAAGGCACTGATGGGAGAGGGGGACCCACTCCCGATTCCTCAGCTGGGAAAGGGGTTCAGGCAGGCGGTGGAGGCAAGGTCAAGTGGATCCACCTGAGAGATGCCTCGGTTGCTGGTGAGAGGGAGAATAAAGAAAGATACAAAAAAAAAAAAATACATTTCTGGAGACCCTGTAATAAATAGGTAGTTTTTGTTGTTTTGCTAAATTTTCACAGAAGTATTGACTCTCCTTATTAGAATTATTATTATGTAATGATGTAAATTAAATTAATGATATTGTGTATATGTTTTAGACCATCTCCTGAGGAAGCAACATGTGCTTAATTGCAAAACATCAAAGTTTATTGATGGGCAGATTAACTATGGGTCTTGTCTTACACATATAGAAAAGAGTCTTGCACATGTAAAAAAGAAGGTAAAATAAATCTTGTATTTTAAAGCATAGTGAGAGAGGTCCATGCATAGTAAATTACATTTTTTTCTGTTCATATAGTGCTCTGCTTCTGTATTGGCTTGGACTCTTCCTGATCCATTTACCTTTACAGGGTCCAAGGCCTACACTGGTGCTTCTAATTAGGGCATAATTAAGGCAACCAGCCTGTGGGTGGAGGAAAGGAGTAAAAGCAGAAGGAAAAACAGACTTGGAGACTGCCACTACACATGCTATCTGCTTGAGGCCCCTCCCCAGCTCTCTGAAGTTCTCCTGAACTACCCCTACCCTCTCTCTAGCTATATCACTTGTCCCAAGATGGACAATGAATTCCAGCTCCCTCTCAGCTCCCACTGCCCTAGCAATCCTTAAGATTTGCTGCCTGCCCAGACATCCATCCCAATCCTTCCCTGTCCCAGCCCCCAGCTCTGTGCCCCTCACTGTTGGTTCTGCCACCAACAGCTGCTTCCTCCTGGTCTAAGGGCCTCCCCTCCCCCCTTGGAGCCTCTGTTTCCAAGGACCCCCTCCTCCACGATGTGGACTTCCTCTCATTTGCCCCATTCTGCCAATACAGTAAAGAAGTTCCACAGGGGTATTGGAGGAGGAGTGTGCACCTTACCCCCACTCCCACCCTCCAGGAACCACCAGGGTCTATCTGCTCCCTCTCTGTCTGGGCACCTTCTGGCAAAGTGGTGGTGGTTCTAGTGGTCCCTGGGTGGGGCAGAACATCTGCTGTATCATTGCCAACTTGACCCAGAGTCCAGCTACCTGTGCCTGCAACCCAGAGAGTGAGTGCAGGTGGGGCAGCACCTTAGTCTCCAGAAAGTGTCCTGAAAGACTGCGGCACTGCATCCATTGCACTGTACCACTCCTGTGTTAGTCTTCCGACTGCTGTCCTCACATAGTGATTTACCCTGGACAGGATTACCCCGGACAGGATTACCCCAGACGGGATTACCCCGGACAGGATTACCCCAGACAGGATTACCCCAGACAGGATTACCCTGGACAGGATTACCCCGGACAGGATTACCCTGGACAGGATTACCCTGCTATTCCCTTCCACTCCCCTTCCTACTCTCATCCCTTCATTTTTCCTTCCTCTGATCCCCCTTATAGATTTACCTTAGATAGGGTTTTCCTATTTTCCTTATCCTAACTCCCTTTCTGCTCCTATCTCTCCCTCTGTGTTTGCTGCTAACTTCTTCATTACCCTGCTGTCATCATAGGCTAGGTACCTGTTTGTTAACTAATTAGTTGATGACAGCTGGTTAGGGAGCAGGCAACGCATTTTTTCTCACCTTGTTCAGGTCTTGCTCCTACATACTCCCCTGCAGACCTGCGGTCTCTATGCAGAAGACAGTCAGATGCCCAGAGTTAGATGCACCCACTCCTGTGCTGTGCCACTGTAGATGTCCCAGAAGTAAATGCCCCACTCCTGCGCTGGGCCACTGCAGATGTCCCAGAGCTAGATGCTCCACTCCTGTGCTGTGCCACTCAAGCAGTGGGATGCGCACGTAGAGGATGCTGATGAAAGAGTCCTCATACCCCCTGAGTCCTGCTTCCTGCTTCCTGCTCTTCAGGGATTAGCTCACGTAGGTCTCATGGTTGGGTTCTCTGGTGACACACTAATGGTATCTCTTCCTGTGACCTTAGGATAGAGGTCATAGCCCACCAGGAAAACCTGGGGAAAAAAGTCCTGAAACAAAAATAGCGGCCCCAGTTTAGAAAAGCACTGCTGTTGTGATTTACAGCTTTTTCAGCCAACACTCTGGATGGACCTCAGGGTCTTTTTCACATGACACAGTCTATTTTTTAATGTTAATGCTGTTTTTGCTTACTGGTGCTGGCTGTGGCTCTGGCCCGAGCCCCCATCCCCGTCAGCCGACTCCTCAGGGGCTTACCTGCAAACCTGAGTGTGTTTTTTCATGGCCTGCCCCCGTCCGAGTCAGAAGTCAGTAGGTCCCCCCATAACTGGCCATAGTGGGGCCTGCGGGGGTCGTGCCAGTCATGTTGCACTGCTCAGGGGGTTTTCATTCCCCTGTTATGTGGGATGCCAGCTTAGTGTGTCACATGCTCACGCACTCAGGTGTGCAGAGGGTGATGCTGTCGGACATACCGTCCGCATTGCTATGCTGTCCCATGCTCACTACCATCTGTGGTCACTGTGGTGGCAGTATAGCACCAGAATCCTTCATCCTCCTTCCCGGAGGGGGGGGTCCTCTGGGATGCTCGATCTTCCACCACCCAGCCAGCCCTTGATGACAAAGGCTCGTCAAGAGCGATAGCAGAACCACTGTGCCGATGGGTCAGCCTGCAGACACAATCTATGTTTCTATGACCATGAAAGTCTGCATCATGTCCCCACTTCCATTCACCAGAGAATACACTTGAGACTTTTCAGTCTTTCATCAGACACCTTGCCCTGCTGACCATGGATCTTCTTCATAGCCCTACGCTGCACCGTCACTAATCTATCATTGTCTTTTTTCAGGTGCAGGCCCCTGAACTGGACATTATATTCCAGATGTGGTCTCACCAGTGATCTATATGGAGGCAATATCCCCTTCCTTCTCCTGCTAGTAATCCATCTCCAAACACAGGTTTTAGTACAGAGGTTCATGTCTACTGTGGCCATGTGGTTAACTGCAGTGGTGTATTTCCCTGCATACAGCCACTGCACAACACTAGCAGTATCTAACTCCTTGATCTTAATAAGGCTTGTGTGTATGAAAGGTGGTGCTTTTCATCACTGTTGTACACCGAAAAGTTATGAGAGCTCTCTCCTTTGCTTTAAATTGATGTGTTCCACACTTTGAAGGTTGTATGAGGCTATTTCCACACTTTGAAGGTCATGTACGTTATTTACACACTACGGGAGAAGCATGCTGTATCATTTCCAGTTACATATCGTCTATATTGTATTTTTCTAGCTATAGTAAATTGATGTGTACTGTGTAACGGTGACCTTTGAAATCGGCAGGGGTTGGAGAAGGGCTGCGGTGTTTGATTTGGCTATGATGGGGGATGGGGCCTAGAATTTAAAGCTCCCTTTGCCGGGTTGGTGGACAAGTAAAGTTTATTTTTATTCAGGCTGCCCCATACTTTCCTATGTACCATGACACTTTCTGCACAGAGCAGATAGTAAAAGTGTATTTATTTTTTATTTATTTGAAAATTGGTGATCAGGAGAGGCACACTGAACTGAGGCTCGTTTCCAGGTGCAGCTCGGAGGTAAGGGAACAGGAGGTACAATAAGACACTTCACGGTCATATTACTCGGTACAAAACAAAGTGCAGTCAAAATACAATGACATGATTACAAATGCAAATTAAGTAGCAATGCACAGTGAGCAGTAATAATGTGCCAACAGGGAAACCTGTGCGGGGAAGGGATGGCAATGCAGGAATTGAGAGAATGGGGGCCTGGATACAACACTTTTCTGTTTCTGTTTTCTTCTCCAGACCAGCCTCTTCCCTTGCTGCTCATTTTTGAGGTGCTCACAGCCAGGAGATCGACTCACCTGCTGCTTTCCTGCTCTGTTACTCCACCACTGTCTAGTAGCTGATATCCTCCTCGGTGGGTCCTCACCAGTGCAGTGACTGCTTCAGAGGGAGGAGCTGAAATGTAAGCCCCATATGACTGTGGGAGACGACTCTAAGTTCAGTGCCCTGGGATGCTGGCCTAAGTGTGTCCGCTCGCATGGGTCTAATGTGACTGTGCAGGAGCATTCCGACCGTGTCTCAGGGTAGACTGCCTGGAGAAGGGGCTATCCGCATGGCCCCCCTGCGGATCACCAAGGATCATCTATGCAATAACAGACGGTGCTTACTCTCCTGCCAGTGCAAATGGAAGCCTGGACCCGACATGCAAACTCAGGTTCCCATCATGTAACTTGCGCCCCACTAGGCCATGGGACCAGCAACTGTAGATTATACATTTATTTATATATTTTTATTGTTATGTTTGGTTATCCCTCCAAGTTGCATTGGTACCTCTGGTCTCCTGCTCTGTTTAGCCTTCTGAGCCTCTGCTCATCGATGCTACTTGACAAAGGCCATAAACTCCCCTTCTGATTCCACTACCTTGATGGCAAACCCATGAGGAAACCCTCTTTGCAGTGGGGCCCTGGCGCACTGGCACCTCTGACATGTTCAGCCAGCGAGGGTGGGGTACTTGAGGTGAGACATAGGGCTTAGTCATGTGGGAGGTGGGATGTCATTCTCTTGGAGTGCTGGGCAATTTCATGAGCCACCTGCCTTCTCACCGCCCACCAAAGGAGGTGTTTGTGCTCTGAGTTGGATGGAGACTGGGTGCGCTACCTCTGCCGTGCCACCATGATCCCATTGCCTCAGTGGAGAGAGAGAGAGAGAGAGAGCGATATGAGTCCCTGAGTCTCCCACATGGGAAAGCAGTGTGCTCCCATGGAGCCACTGGGCCAATCTAATGTTATTTTTGCCTTACAGATTTGTATTCTTCTGGCCAGATGTCACACATTATACCACAGTATGACTGAATCTCACTTTGTAAGCTAGTCGGTAACACACAGCAAACAGAGGAACATTACAGGAGCTTTTCTGAAGCAGCCATCTGTTCATGGGTACAGCCTCACACCATTATGTTTTGATTGCTGTTTTTCAATTGATTTGATTTATTTATTTACCCTCCGGTCAGTCCATGGGCTTACAAGCCTGTTTGTATGGATGGCCAGAACTCCAAACAACAAGACAGTGGTAAATTACAGTGCACAGCATGTTAGATAAACAAAGCATTCAAACACAGATTCTCCTATACATGATGGCCTAGATAGTCAGAGCAGTTGCGCACTGCGCAGCTTCTGAAGTGTGCCGTGAACCATATTCAACCACGGTGGATGCGCCCACGCCAAAACTCATTGCTTGCTAACAAATGTAATGTATGCAGTGCAAGTGCAAGTGCCCGTGAATAAGTGGCTAATGATATATTCAGCCGAAAACCATGGCGCAAGTCAGGAGCAAACCACAGGATGCGCCAGTCAGACTTGAGTCTATATAAACAGGTTCAAATACACACACAGCAGATGCGCAACCCAGGGCTGAATACAGAGCACCATGGATGCAGGTCCATTTATCAAGGAGCAGGTAATGAGGGGTGTGTGGAGGGGGGAGGAACACCAACATGGCCAACGAAGGGCCCATTGGCGGTATGCCCAACACAGATGGTACTGTGCCTGCCTCACCTTTGAGGACTATAGTGATGTGGAGATCATGGGCCGGTACCACCTGAATGGGGCAATTCGGAGCCAGCTGTGTGAGCTGTGGCATGAGGAGCTGCAGGCATCCACCAGACGGAGTCACGCCATGTCTGTGGAGACCAAGGTGGCAGCATTGATGTGCCTGCTCACCGCGGGCACCTTCCAGAGACTGACGGGGGCCACCGCAGGGACCACCCAGTCAGCCATGTCCCACCTCCTCACACAGGTCCTCAATACTCTGCTGCCACACGCTCCAGAGTACATACAATTTCCGAGCACACAGGCAGAGCGTACAGCAAACATGCAGGACTTCCACAGGGTGACATGCATGCCAGGCATGATAGGGGCCATAGACTGCACCCACGTGGAAATACGCACATCATCAGGCCCCGAGGGGGCAGTATACATCAACCATAAGGGATACCCCTCTGTCAACTGCCTGGTGGTATGTAATGCCACGGGGTGCATCTCCAGTGTCTGCACCACACACCCCGGGAGTGCACACGACGCCTACATCTGGCACAGTTCAATCCTGTGCCAGAGATTCGAGTGTGGGGATATCCCCATGGGGCACCTGTTAGGTGAGCAAGGCACAGGGATGGATGTGGGTGCAGCAATGCCGGGGGAGGAAGGTGACAACACAGGGGAGGGGGGAGGAGGCAGGGGGCAGCAGGAGTGAGAGGAATGCACAGGCAATGCACAGTGATGACCATATCCTCTCCCCACACAGGGGACAGTGCATACCTGCTAAGGCCCTGGCTGCTCACCCCTACTGGCGACCGTCCGTACCCGCAGAAGACAGATATAATGAGGCACACACCGCCACACACAATGTCATCAAGCATGTCTTTGGCATGCTCAAGATGTGGTTCCATTGCCTAGACAGGTCAGGTGGTGCCCTACAGTACAGCCTGTCAAAAGCCTGTGGCCTATTCCTGGCCTGCCACATGTGCACAACATGGCCATTGACCGTGGGATAGCAGTCCAGGTGGATGAGGCCGATAGCAGTGGGGATGACGTGGATGAGGGTCCGGAAGGGGGTGTGCAGCCACCCATGGGGAGACGGGACCCCAGGTTGGAGGTGGAGGCCAGGAGGCACAGGGCCACCGTTATAGAGAAGCATTATGGAGATCGCAGGTAAGTGGAACGACACGTGTGCTTGGCTTGCACTGACCACCACCCCACCCACGGGGTGGATGGGCACATAGGGATACATGCAGTCACACACACACACACACACACACACACACACACACACACACACAGCATGCATGGTGAATGCAGGGCCACACAGACACACACACAGCACACTGCACAGGCATGGGCACACAAACACGGGCTGCAGGACGTGACATGGATCAGACACATGACACAGAGGCACAGCTGGTGCACAGCTGCCCTCATCACACCCATGCCACAAGACCCCGCAGCCACTGGATGTTCAACAGCCACCGGGGGAATGTCTAACACACTCATGGGGTGGAGGCCTGGGAATGCGACCGGGTCCTTGCTGGGGTGTAGAGCCGGCCGAACAGGGTTGCGCCGGGGGTGTTGGGGATGGTCATGTCGGAGTCAGGCGTTAACCATGCAGGGGTCACCAGATGCCGGGACTGTGGTGTTGAAGTAGCACTGCAAGGAGTCTGACAAGCACAGCCGTGCCCAGTGGATGCCAGTGATGCAAATCCAGCCATAATGGTATCGACTATGCGGTCCAGTGATGTGGTCGTGGCCTTCCGCAGCTGGCAGGTCCCATCAATGGGCTGCACACGCCCACTGTCCTGCTGATCAGACAGCTGACGCACCTCAGCCAACAGTGCATGGATCTCCGTCCCGTGCTTCGCCTGGTTGTCTATGGATGCCCACAACAGCCAGGTGTGCTCAGCCAGCCTGTTGGCATCCTGCGCATCCTGGGGCAGATGCTGGCCTTCTGGGGGTGATGCAGCATGCTGGTCAATGCCCTGCTCTGGTGGATGCTGCACAGGGGACCACACAGGGGGTTGTGTGGCTACGGGTGCGCCAGAGGTGGCCCCTTTGGCATGCTGCCCAGTGGTCACTGCATCCTGTTGCCGCTGTCCATCCATCTGCTGGGCCATGACCAGCGTGGCCGCACCTGCAACAGCACCTACCTCACTAGGCACGGCGGTGGCACCACTCACCACTGTGTGGCCATGGACAGGTGACAGCTGCTGGCACGACACCAGTCCCTGACAGTGCCTGCAACTGTCCCTGAACCCTGGCCAGCACCCCATGCCTGGCGCTGTCCAGGATCAGCGTCATATCATCATCAGAGTTGGACACACCACCCAGCTGGGTGCCTGCACACAGCACAGGCAGGATCTCACCTAGCAGGAGCTCAGACAGCGCGTCGTCCGACTCCAGCCCCAGGGCATCAAGCAGCCCCACACTGTCACGTCATGGTTGGTCTCTGCCCCAGATGCCCGTGGACATAGATGGCACCACCTTCTCCAGTCCTATGTCAGCATCCTCCTCCTCCTCCTGTGCCGCTCTGCGGAGACATGAAGGTGCTGGAAAACAGAAACACAGAGTCAGCGTAAGTGTAGCACCCATGCAGGCAGGGCCCATGCCCACGTGCACATGATGCCATGGCTATCATCCACCCGTGTGCCATGCACAGACGCATGCCTCACCCACACGTACTAAGAGAATGGTAGCAGGCCCGCCTGCATGTTACTGCCCATATTCCCCATGCATGGCATGTGGTGACCCACCGTGCTGTGGGGGGCTGCCACCCATTTGGAATCCACCACCAGGAACACCCTCTGTGGCGGCACAGCTGATGGTTGCCGCCACCATCTCTTCCATCGCTGTCAAGTGCCGGTGTGGTAGGTGGTCTGCTGCCCATCCTGCTGCGGGATGCTCCGATGGCTGCCACCTTCTCCGTAATACAGCGTTTGTCCATCCCCACCTTCTTCTGGCACTCCTGGGCACTCCTCTGGTGCCTGCCATGTGAATTGACATAGGTGGCTACTGCATCCCACTCAACTGACCTGTTCTGTGGTGTGCTCATGGCACCACTCAGCAGGGCCTCCCTGTCGAGGTAGACCTCAAACAGGGCCTGCTGCTCCTCCTTAGTGAAACTGGGCCTGTGCTTCTGTGCAGGCCTACGCTCCTCCTCCCCCTCAGCCTCAGACATTATGCTACCTGTGGACAATGTCAGAAATGGATGTCAGTAGTAGCATGGCATAGAAAGGTGCCCTGTTGCAATGTTGGTATGGGCCTCTCACTTCCAGCGTTATCATCCCCTTGCCAAACTGGCTGCAATACCGGTCCTTGGCCTTTGCTGCAGCGTGGCACTTTTCAAACGCCACACGTGCAGATGAGCCTGTGTGCAAAGGCAATGAGCTACTAATGATCCTGGTTGTAACACGCGTAGCCTAATGAGGTGATTTGCATATGGTGATTGAATATTGTACTCTTGTAGTGTGCTCAACCAGGATGCATTGACGCATTCGTGCAGCACATTTCCAGTACCTGCGCGGTGCACGGGCGTGCAGTGCGCATCCGTATGCATTGGTCTATCGCGCGACCATGTGCAGTGCATGATATACCACTATTGCGCATGCAGTGATGGTTGCCTATTGCGCAATCGCTTGCATCATGGCGCAATAGCCAATGGCACAGCTGCGCGGGATGCACTATGCTGCATACAGCACAGGGTGGGGTGATGAGCAGCATTGCACAGGGTCATGCCTTGTGCTGTCAGGGTCACGGTCATGACCTTGTGCACCCGCCAGGCCATGCCACTGTGCGCATGCGGGGTGCTGCACAATACACCGCCACAGTGCATGCCAATCACGCATCCACGTACTGTGTGGTCATGGACAAGGGTACGCTATTACACAACATACTCAGGCTGCACCACGTGCATGCTGTGTAGGCTGCAAAACTTCATACTGTTGGGTTGCACTTGTGCCATGGTGGCCAATGTCAGAACACGTCGTGCAGTTAACTGGACAGAGGTAGAGATGTGCAACCTGGTTGCACTGGTGGAGCCCTATGCATCCCAACTATTTGTGCAGGTGCCCTTGCAGCAGCCAAGGACAGAGGTGTGGATATGTGTTGCTGCTGCCCTGGAACGCCACACGGGGACCTGAGATGGAGGGATCCTGGACGGCTGGGATGGCTCCAGGCACAGGTGCAGCGTGGTGCTGTGCCACAGCCAGGTTAGTATTCCCATGCGTCATGCATGCCTGTGGTGTACCTGTACTGGGCGTCTGGATGTGTAACGTGTGCAGCTGCTGGGGGGCTGCCATGGTTCTGGTGGTCGCTGCATGTCCTGTATGGGTGACACGCACAACGCTGTTGTGCAGGTGCCAAGGCCACCAGGTGGGCAGTGTCCCATCCTGTGCTGTGCCAGCTGTGTGCCGTGTGTGTGTGTGTGTGTGTGTGTGTTTGTGTGCGTGACAGTCCTCTCATGTCCACTTCTCTCTCATCCATCCACAGGTCCGGAGGACCGCAGGAGGGCCATGGCTGTGGACGTCCGGCGAAGTGATGGGACAACTACTGGGGCATCGGTGCAGCATAGCCAGGTAAGCATGTTTGCTGTGCTGTACTGTGCATTTGTGGGTCACTGTAGGTCACAGGGTTCCGGCCATGGTCACCGCTGCCATGTGTGGGCACTGCCTGGGTGGGCGTAAAGCACAGCAGATGTGCTGATGCTGCAGTGCGTGTGCATGTACCATGCCCATATACACTGTGCCTCCTGGGGGGAGGTTGTGTGCATGACCACCACTGTGTGTGTGGCCATGGGTGCGTGCAGTCCGCGTCATGTGCCTTGCATGTGCACCGCTGTGCCCACTGCGCAGCCCTATTTGCCACTCCGAAATGCTGTGGTTGCTGTGTGGACGGCTGGTGCAGCCCTCTGTGCACAGGACCTTGGGAGTCTGTCCACTGGTGTGTGCCTCCGCTGTCCGGTGCACATGTTCTGGTGGGCTGGGGTTCCATCTGCATGTTGCTTATTGCCTGTCCTGTCCCTTCTCCTAGGTCAGGCCAGGGTACAGCCACGGAGAAGGTCGGGATGGACAGCAAGGGCCCTATTCATCATACTGAGCCAGCAGCGGAGGATGACATCCATGATGGCATGGTTGGTCAGCCTGACGCTGCGCCACCTGCGGGAGACAGTGGCTATGAGGAGTGACCTAGGGAGGATGGAGGCTGCACTGCATGGCAGGTGTTAACCTGCCCTGGTCCCATTGGACCATGGTCTGACTTTGCCGTGCCCTTCCCCTGTTGCCCTGCCCATCCTCACGTCCCACTGTACAGCCCCAGGACCCTATCCCCCACTCCCCATGCCTCCTCACCATTGTATTCGTTTTGATAAAAGAATAATATAATAATAAGGAAATTTATTTGTATAAGCACCTTTCAAATTTCAAGGCACTGTACAATTCACATAAAAACAAAACACAGTGCATACAATGTAAAATCAAGAAAGTACCAAAAATGCTTTCCCCCATAAAAAAGTCTTAAGTGCCTGATTAAAACTCCCCACCGTCCTGCACTCCCGAAGCTGATGGGGCAGAGAATTCCAGAGGGTAGGTGCCACAAACCCAAAGGCACACGCACCAGATGACTTTAGGTTAACCCTTGGAATCTCTAGCAACCCCTGGTCAGCCGAGTGGAGCTGTCGCAAAGGGGTGTAAGGAACCAAGAGCTCTTTCAAGTAATCAGGGTCCGATCCATGTAGGACTTTGTAAGTCAAAAGACCTACTTTAAAGGTGATCCGCCACTGTATAGGCAGCCAGTGCAGATCGTGCAGCACGGGTGATATAAGATCTTCTAGATGCCCCAGTCAACAAACGTGCTGCCACATTCTGCACTAGCTGCAAGCTGTGGATATCAACCCCAGAAAGCCCTAGGTAAAGGGAGTTGCAATAATCAAGGCACAGTGTCACAAAGGCATGGACCAAGACAGGTAGGTCACTGGACGGAACAAGGTGCCTAATCCTAGCAATGTTCCTAAGATGGTAAAAGGCCAGCTTGATGACTGCCGATACCTGATGACGAAGAGTCAGGCCATCGTCAAGCACCACTCCCAGATTACGCACCCATTAGAGGTGAGAATCTGGGCCTCCCCCAGGACTAAACCAGAAGGGAGCCCAGTCCTCAACCCCTCTGCCCTACAACCCGGGTCCACAACCAAAACCTCAGTCTTTCCTGGTTTCAACTTTAGACCGCTGGTATTCATCCAATCTTGGATTTCTACGAGGCAGCTGTTCAGTACTGAGATAGCAGTAATCTGGTTGGGAGCAAAAGACAGGTAGAGCTGGGTATCATCAGCATAGCAATGAAACCTCAGCCCATACCGTCTTACAGTGTCTCCGAGGGGCAGCATATATACTGCGAACAACATGGGAGACAGCACCGACCCCTGAGGTACCCCACAGGGCAGTGAGAAAGCCCCAGATGAAAATAAACCCAAGACAACTGTCTGCGTTCTACTAGTGAGGAAAGATGAAAACCATCTGAGGACTGTACCAGACAGCCCACAGATAAGCCTCAGATGTTCGAGCAGAACTCCATGATCTACAGTATCAAAAGCTGATGATAAATCCAGGAGAACCAAGATTGAACGGTGTCTCCGATCTCTTGCCATCAAGAGATCAATGAGCACCCGAACCAGAGCAGTCTCAGTACTGTGCCTCTTACGAAAACCCGATTGGAGAGGTTCATATAAATTATGGATGGTTAAATGGTTATCCAGTTGAGCAGCCACAACTTTCTCAGTAACCTTCCCCACAAAAGGGAGGTTAGAGATACGCCTGTAGTTTGCTAGGTTGTCCGGGTCTAAAGAAGCTTTCTTCAGAAGGGGGGTCACCACCCCCTCCTTCAGGGAGCTAGGGAACTCACTCAAATCCAAAGAGCACCGGACAATCCGAGCTAAGACTGGGCCAATAATATCACTACAACCCAAGATCAGGGAAGCGTCTAAACTACAGCATGTGGGATGAATCTCCTGGACAATCTGCATAATATCTACGAAATCCAGCAGGTCAGAGGTACTCCAGGAAACTCTGGGCTCTGCGACAAAGCACTGATCAACAGCAACCCCCTTAGAGTGAAGTTGGTGGCACTCCCACCTGATGTCAGCCACCTTATTCGCAAAGAAGCGAGCGATCTCATTACAATCAATTTGTGAAAAAACTCAATGGAACTGCTGACGGTCTGGGTTGCATAGCCTGTCAACAGTTCTGAAGAGTTGAGCCGGTCGATTCCATGCAACAGAAATTTCCCTGGACAGGAATTCTGCCTTCTTACGGGAAATTTCTGTTTGGTAGAGTTTATAATGCTCTAACAAAATAAGGCAGTCGGCATCAGAGGCAGTCTTCCTCCAATGACACTCTAACCTACGCCCCAATCTCCGCAATTCTCTTAGAGTCCCATCAAACCACAGGGCCCCAGGGCGACGCGCGAGGGGGCGAACACAGATAGGAGCAATCAGATCGAGAGCTGGAGATACAGCCCCATTATAGGCCACAACCAACTGCTCGGGATCTGTGCAAGTCTCATCCAACAACGAGAGGTCAATAACCACCATCAGGTCTTCAGGGACCACATCCTGCAAAGGACGGTACCTGACCAACTCCACAGGGGCCGACCTGCCCAGGGGGAACGAAAAATTGAACCCAACTGAGTAATGGTCGGATCAACCGACTGGTTCCACCACTAAGTTCAAGGCCTCGATCCCCAGGAGGAAAACCAAATCAAGAGAGTGACCACCCTTGTGCATAGCTGAGGAAACAACCTGTGTGAAACCCAGAGATGTCATCACCTGGAGGAAATGTTGACCAAACAGCAAGGATTCATTGTCGACCCAGGCAATGAAGTCCCAGAACCATCAGTCTGGGCGACTCCAAAGCCATGTCGGCAGCGAAGTCTGCTGTTTCCTGCAGGAGCAGCTTCTCATCACCTGGTGGATGGTAGATGACGGCTATCCTGCACCCCACACCAGCTACCACAGTATACTCAAATTACCCGGCCTCCTCAATTGGTATACTAGTTAGGCCCAATTCGATCTTGAAACAGACTGCAACCCCCGCCCCCGCCGTCCAATCTCGGGCGATGTACAACCGAGTACCCGGTTGGAACAGCCTCTAAAAAAGGGGCAGCATTCCTGTCCAACCAGGTCTTGGTAATGCAAACCAGATCTGCCCTAGCAACAAAGTCTGCAATAAGACCAGTCTTGTTGCAGACAGATCTGGCATTGCATAATAGCATCCGAGTTGGACGAAGTTGGCGAACTATCCCGACTACTTGCCCTCCCAAAAGGGAGGTGCCCTTGGGTATGGGAACCAGAACGGAATCACCACATTCCAGATACCATTTCACCCCAGAGCGTCTTCTGGTCCTAACCACCCCTATGGGAGAGCACCACTCATTCGGGCTCCGCTGTCCGCAACCGCCCCCCCCCACGAGCAATCCCCAAAGCTCAACAGCGTTGATAGGTAGAAGCAGTTGGGGGGCGGAGGGCACGGAGGGCGTAAGGCCAAATAGCACAGGACAGGAGGGGCAAACAGTCACATTTCACTAACAATATTAAACAACGGGGAGAGTACATAAAACACCAAATTTCCTAAATCACACGGCGATACTGCAGACAAAGCAAAAAACCCTAAAAAATAAACAACAATCATTGCCCTGGTAAAACATATAAGCTACCCCACTCCTACTATAAGATGGCTTTCAACTCCCAAAATAAAATAAAAGTGATACAAAAACACAGTCCCCTCTCACTGGATAAAATAAAGTTACAAATATAAAAATTCTCCCTCTCCCACAGCCAAGGGGGGTTAATAATCAAATAATAAAACAATCCCCTCTCACAGGATGTTCAAAAACAAACAATAACAAAACATTCCCCCATCCCACAGTCCTCACACAGCCGAGGAAGGAAGAAAAATAATAACAAGGCACCCTGGTTCTCTCACCACCAGGAAACCATAAAGCAAATTAAAAAACAGGGAAAAAGGCATCAAATAGTAGGAGGAGCCATAATAATCCAATGTTATCCGATGTAATCCAATGTAATCCAATGTAAATTAAACCAAATGTCAAGTCCAATGAAACAGAATAAATATTTCCAATATGCAGTAATGTCTCGGTGAAAATCCAAAAATGGACCAAAAAGTGTCCAGAAAAAGCCAGGAGTATGTGCAGGCAAGCCACTGGAGAATGGGGCTCCCCACCTCACCCCCCTAATCTGCCTTTATCAGGTCCACTATACTACCCAGGACCTGCAGCACAAATACCCTGCTGCCATCACGCCAAAAGGACCAACCCAGGGATAAATTAGGAGCTCCCCCACTGATTCCTAGCTCCCAGGGGAGAGTCAGGTGGCTTCTGCTCAGTCCCATGTGGCAGCCAAGATTACCCAGGGACAAATATGAGGGGTGGACAAAGCCACCCACAACAAGACCACTATTAAGGCCCTACTTCTGGACTAAAAGAAGTATAACATTACAAAAGGGAAAAGGGGCACTGATCAATGAATCAGACCCCACTCACAGTACTCCAAACACCACAGGCAATCCCTTCGGCCAATTTCCAAAAGTTAGTTCAAGTAGAAAGTCCCAGACCAAGTTCTTCTTTATCCAACACTGAAGAAGTCTATCCACTTGTTCAGAATAAAAATAACTCCATAAGGCAAAAGCGTGGTGAAAATCAGTAGAGCCACAACTCCAGAGTTCAGACTTCCATGGGCCAAAACACTCCAAAACACACCCAGAAGACGAACCACTGAGCACAGTTCAAAAAGCAATTCCCTCAGAGAAGAGGTCTGCCCTCTGACTCCCCGGCCACAGACTAAATGTCAAAAAGACAAAGAATGCTCCCCTTAGTTGGCGCAATAGCCGCTCCGGGAGTACCGACTGACCCCCTGGCCAAACGCCAATGAAAAGGCACCACAGCTCCAGCAAACAACCAGGCTCCAGCAAGCGACTGGGCTGCACTTCTTCACTTCTGTGCCAGGTAGGCACAGAGGAAACGCCGCTGGGGACCGCCAACCTGAGCAAAAACAAACGCAAAAACTAACAACTAGCAAAAACACAGAAATAAACGCAATAAAACGACTTCGCACAAATTAAAATATATAAAATAAGCTAAATAAACAAAATAAGACAGGGCAACAGAGCGTAGTAATGAGGGCTAGTCCAGCACGACCGCCATCTTGGAAAAATCGATGCCCTGTACATAGTTGCGCTGTTGGCTGTGTTGTTTGTTTTGTTGCAAGTAAACACTTTTCTTTGCTACATCATCTGTGTCTGTGTTTCCTTTGCAGGTGGCGTGTGGAGCCATGCTGCAGGTGTCTGTGAGGCTGTGCTTGGGCATGTCCCTGGTGTCCCACTGCTGTCCCCTTGGGAGCCGCTCCTGTGTGCCATGTCCCTGTCCTGTGCATATCCCTGTGTGGTGGGTGTCGCGCTGGCCTGTGCCTGCCCCTGCACCTTGTGCCCTTCTCTGCCTGCGCTGCCCTTCTGTTCACCTGTTGTGCTGGCCACCACCAGTGTGCCCTGCGGTGCTGTGCCCTTCTCCAGTCCAGGTGGTAGCCCCGTGTACCCCTGGGTGACCTGTGCCTCCCTCTCCCCTGGGCCACTGTCCTATGTGTTTGTGGGTTATCCTGGCACCATGGCCATGGCCCCCTGCAACACAGCCTGTTGGGTACGTATTACGTGGCTCTGGTATTGGCATGCCAGCCGTGCTGGTGTGTTTCCCTGGTGCCCTGTGCCACTGTTGGTGGCCAGGGGTCCTGTTTCTGCCATCCCCTGGTGCCCTGTGGTGCCTCCAGGACAGTGTGCTCCTGTTGTCTGTGGCTGGCTGTGCTGGCAGGGTACTGTGCCCCTGTGCAGCCCTGCCATTGTGTCCCTGTTGCCTGTTGCCCTTGCTCAGCCCACTGGGTTGCGTGTCCTGACCTGCTCTTGTGCATTCTTGGTTGTGCCGGTGCATCTGTGGTTGCGCTGTAGTGCATCCTTGCCATATTCAGCCTGCCTTGCACCAGCACGTGTCAGTGGCACATCTCTGAATATGGCATCCTTTGCCACATGGCACATCTGCGTTGCGCTGCACCGTCATTGCGCATAACTTGGGTGCATGTCTGAATATCTAGGCCGATGTGTACAAACACAGTCGGAATTATTTAAAAGATGCAATTTAAGTGCCTTTTTAAAAATGCCTAAGGACCTTGCTCCCCAAATTGTGTGTTCTGATGAATTAAGGTATTTGGAGAGTACACAGGCCAGAGATTGCTGTCTCTTGCTCATCCACCAAAAGGGACAGTTGCTAGAACTTTAGGGGTTGCAGGTATTCAAGCAGCATGCAACTTAGTGGCAGACTGGAAGAAACAGCAAGCAGCAGATTGCGTGAGCTAGAGAGCAGGCTGATAACTGCAGCACGGAAGGAAATGAGCTGGCTTGAGAACCAGGAACCTTACAGCTGATAAGAAGTGTTTTCTAGGAATTACTGTCACTATGTCATGTGCTAACAAGCTATGCACAGCCTTTTTCTCATATTTCTTTTCAGTAGAAAACTCCTAATATGGGGAAAGAAACCTCCATGCAAAGAAAACTGTTATGTTTTGAGAAGCTTAGTTTGGTCTCTAGCCACTGAAAGTTTTTCTATCTTAATATGTTTGGTTATATGTGTGTGCATACAGTATGCAAGGGATAACATAGGCTAGGATATAAGGTCGTAAGGGAACATACCCATGCCCTGGGTGGTGCTAAATGCCTTTTAATACCCAGAGAAATATGTAAATTCCTCTCAACAGCACACTCTGAAGTGTTTTATCCTGATTATAAAATGGGCGATAGAATAATTTTAAAATGAATAAAAGCAGTATAGTTCAGGTTAGGTGTGCAGTTATAATTAAATATTGCACAGTTATATGATGTCTCTTGACCAGTGAGGTTACAGTATGTTTATAACTCATATTTTAAATATATATCTGTCTGTTTTAGTCATCAAAGCACATTATGGAGCTGGCGTAGATGTCAAATATCAAGGGATCTCAGAAACAGCTAGTCCTAGGCTGCGCCGGTTGCCCAGAGGCAGCATGTTGCTTTGCCGTGCTGATGACTCAGGTTCAGAAGTGAGCCTGGGAAGTCACATCGGGAGGCAGGCCATGACTGAGACAGTTGCCGCTTGGCAGTGCATCTCGGTCGGGGAGGGTTGGTGGTAGACTCTGCCATCTCAGCGACCCCTGCGGCTGGGCCAGAGAGCTTGCTACTGCTATACAGCAGACATTGTGGCTGAATGTGGCCAACACAGGCACTCATTCTAGCTAAGAGAGGTTATGGAACAAAAACCCGAGGGAGAAAAACCCTGTAGCCATCTGAATGATGACCGGGTATGGCCTGACCAGGCTATATCCCTGTGAACAAGGTATATTCCTGCCACGAGCTACCGGCCAGGGAGAAAAATCTCTACGTAAAAAGAAAAAGCTAGACCTACAAAAAAAAGAAGAAATTGGGGGAGGAGTCAGTTCAGGGAGGACCCAAAGGTAGCCAGTATTATTTCAGCCAAATGTCACATTTAGTAGTGTACTGCAGGCAGCAGAAATACAGTAGCTTACAAAGGCTGACCCACTGATGCAGCTAAAGCACTGCCGCTCATGATACTGGTGAACAGAGTTTGGAAACAAGCCCTTCACAGTAGAGGGCCAGCACGGGGAGGAGACTAATGCGTTCTGGAGGACGCTCACCTCCTCCAGTGCGAGAGGTTGTCTGCTCAGTTTACCTGCCGAATAGACAACACTGTTGTCGCAGTTTGGCATAACGAGATCCACAATGTTGACAGGTGAAATTTCACCTGTCAGACATTGTGTTCTTTTCTATCGGAGGGCTGCGACCTCGAACCCCCATGCAGAGGGTCAGCCTCCGCACCCCCCTTATAGATATCTAACCCCAAGTCAGAGTTGAATCGGGGCAAACATGGCAAAAGAGTGAAATTTTTGTTGAAGTTCCTCACAGCGACAATCTCAAAACCTGTCGAGATTGTCACTGTGAGGGATTTCGCCGTTCTGGTTTCGATGTGCAGTCAGCACACCTGTCCAGCTCCTGCTGTGCTAGTGCTGCTTAGGCATTCCTATTTTGGTTTACTTTTTATTTATCTCATTTATGCAAATGCAACAAAAGAGAAGTGCAGACCAGTGCACATGCATCAGCATTTTTATTTATTCTTTTGAGAATCAGGTACTAAGTACAAGGGCCTGTTTTCAGGGGCTACTCAGATGCACTGGGGAGGTTAAGTGACTTGCTCAGAGTCACATGCAAGTGGAGGTTGGGAGAATCAAACCCAGGGCTGCTGGATGTACCAAGCTCATTCCCAGCTTGTTACTCCAACCTCTAGGCTGTACTGCCAGCTCTGATGCTCTACCTGCATTCATATAGGAGAAAACAAGTCACTTTCCTAGTGTTACAACTTGTTTAGGGTAAGGTACAGTATCCTATGAGACACTGTTCGGGAACCATGTAACAGCCAGTTTTACCTACAAACATAATTGGTCCCATGATTTAATTACCAATATAAGATTACCAACCACCTGGTCTAAGATGGCAAACTCTATACTGCCCAACAGAAATATACTGACATAAAGCTCCTTCTTAAGCCTTATAGCACCAAATAGATTGATTATACCTCATAGAACCTAATATGGACAGGACTGCACTGTTGCAACATTATTTTTGGCAACACCGCCCATTATTAAGATGTTTGACGACTCCAGGAAATCCAACAGCACCCGTCTCGGCACGTAGGGGAGCAGAGATCTCCCTTCCCTTTCTTGCTCACATAACAGCCAATTCCTGAGGTGCAAAAAGGCACAGGCTTAACGGGGCTTCAAATCACCTTCTTGGCAAAAACATTAAGTGCGTCACCTATGGGGTCAAACAAGAAATTAATAAACGCGTGAATGAAAACGTTTCCATTAGCAGATTATATCTTCTAGCCACTAGAGGGCTATATAATGCTGAATTTACTCTATCAGTCCATTCCTCCGTCTGCACGTTATGCAACTCTGCCACTAGAGGGCTTTGATAACCACACCAAAGTTGCTAAGATTTATATAGCGTCTGCTCGCTCCTACACCCAAATTGCTGGCCCTATAAAGTGGATCTACTTTAATGCCTCTGGGCTTAATCCAAAGGTAATACCAAGACAAAAATTGCTAAACTTTATAAAGTTTCTGTTCAGCCGTACACCTAAATTACTGGCCTTATAAAAGTGAATCTGATTGCAGGACCCTTGCTGTAACACCTTTTTATGTTGGCTCGTGCTTGCGCGACAGCCAATATCTTGCGGTAGTAGCAGATTTGGTGGTTGTCATCACATAATGCAAGGCACGCATCAATAGGTGCGTCCCTCATTCCCCAGTCAGGCAGCATGCAGGCGCCACATCAGCAATTTGGAATGTGGCCACCAGATCTAACAAAAGGTCCGCTGCAATGAGAACAAGGCTCTCATGCAGCGTGACCACAACACACCTCCCGACGTGCACGCAACACTGCCGCCGCCTCCTGTCAGAATGCTGATGGGAGAGCCCACTCGCCGTCGGCATAATGGTCCCCCCCATTCCATTTAAAATGTATGCCGAGGGGGTGCCCAATCCCCCTTAGCATCATGCACCCCCCAACAGTTTTTCTTTGCCAACGGGGGCCCAATCCCCGTCGGCATAATGTCTCCCCCCCACTTATGTTAGTGCCGAGGGGGTGCCCAATCTCCCTCGGCTCGTGTCCCCCTTTGAATGTGCCAATGGGGTGCCCAATCGCTTGGCTACAGCATCCTCCCCCAAAACACACTTAGGTGGCACCTGGGAGCCCACCCCAGCGTACAACACCCTGTAAAAAAAAAAGTCCCCAATGTTTTTTTTTTTAAACCTGTAACAAGGAAAATGGTCCCTTGCGTCTCCCTGCCCCTCCGAAACCCGCACCCACCCTCTGCACACCCTGCCTCCCCACACACACCCCTCACCCCATACTTACTTCTGGTGTCCGCGCGATGATCTTCGGTGGACCGGGAACACGTCTGCACTTTTCAAAGACGACCGCGAACTAAAGAAATGCTGGTAAGCTGTATAATGGCATAAATAGGGTCTTTTCAACTTTGGTGCATATCTCAAGCATTTTTGGGAATTTTGGCACCAAATTTTCAACATGGGGTTATTGGGACCCTTCTCATGAATTCTGTCACTGTCATGGCATTATTCAGTCCTGAAAGGTGATTTATGGGTCAGTGCATGGAATCACCTTCGGGACCAATTAACGAATGACAGTGCCACTGTTCATGAGGGGAGGCTCTCAAAAGCCTATGTTGCAAATTTGGTGGCAAAATCAAAATGGTTGTTTTATTTAGCGTATGCTAGTAATTTCCATGCACACTGTGAACTTTGTAAATTTGTAATATTTTCACTCCAGATTTTCAAAATTGACATTTTTCCACACCTCCTTATGAACTGTACAGGTGTCATTTTACATCTCCTGGACAAAATGTGTTTTTGCACATCCAGCATAGAATAGCGTGGTCGCTCCGCGAAATCAGTTTTCGGGACAGTTTCAGGAAATGACGGTGACACTGTTCATGAGCAGAAGTCCTAAAATGCCTACGTTGAAAAGGTGGTGACAAAATTCCATAAAATGACTATGTTACAAGTGTGCATTATGCAGTTTCCACACACCCTTATAACTTCGAAATTTGCAATATTTTCATGCCAGATTTTCAACACTGCCATTTTTCACACCTCCTTATGAACAGTACAGCTGTCATTTTTCACATCCTGCCCTATATGTGTTTTCGCACCTGTGGCGCACAATGGCGTGGTCACTTTGTGAAATCAACGTTTCGGACACATTAACAGAATCACAGTGCCACTGTTCATGAGGGGAGGTCCCAAAATGCCTATGTGAAAGATGTGGTTAAAAAGATCCCAAAAATAATTGGGTTACGGACGTGTGTTGCACAGTTTCTGTGCATGCTCATAACTAGACCAATTTTTCATATTTTCACTCCAGATTTTCAACGTTGCCATTTTTTTACATTTCCTCGTGAACAATACAGTTGTCATTTTCCACATACTGCCCAACATGTGTTTTCGTCCCTGTGTTGCCAAATGGCATAGCTGCTGTGCAAAACCACCTTTCAGCGAGCAAACTGACAGTGCCGCTTTTAATGAGGTGCGCTCACAAAAAGCCCATGTTGAAAATTTGGAGTGAAAATACCAACACATGCCTACGGTGTTAGGGTTTCCAGCTGTAGCACCCCACCCTGTAGAGACTGACAGACGTCAGGGGTGTGAATTGGGATCATCGGCTGTAATGCTCACTCCATTACTCCCCCACCCCCACCCTGCAGCCAGTGACAGGCATCGTGGTGTGCCTTGCACTGTTCGGCCACAAAGTTCATCCCATTCTCCTATACTGCACCCACCTCAGCGTATTTCTTATGGAATGGGGTAAGTATAATGCCCAAAGACTCTAAAGCTACCACCGATACCTTGTCAGTGTCAACAGGGTAGGTGAGGCGAAATGGCATGGGCATGCTATAGCCGAGCACCAAAAGGCACACCCCAATGTCTGTCGGTCTCTACAGGGTGGGGGCGGGGTTGGCATCATTTTAATACTTCACTGCCATTCCTATTATGCGTCTCTAACTCCGGCATTACCAATACCAGCGAGACAACATTCAGCATTGACAAATGCTTGTTTCTGTTTGTTTTAAACTAGTGATGGCCAGTCAAACCCTGTTATTGCTGACTCTCAGCCTGGTTCACCAGACCTATATCTGCAAGGGGGTACAGACCCTGATGACTTCACCAACTCAAACATGATAATCCAGCCAGATAGGTACACTGAGGCTACCCCAGCACTCCTCCCAGGATTCCTTATCTACTCCACCATGGCATCAGTAGCAAAATGGTGGTGTCTCCATGGTTATCTAACCTCTCCTTTTGTGCTTCGTAAAGTATGGTACCTGGTATTATTAGCCCTTATGCTGTCTGGAGACGTTGAGCTAAACCTGGGTCCTATACCCAGCCAAGTATCCATAAGCAATGCCGGTTATGGCACTAAGGGTCTGTGCATAGTTCACCTAAATGTTAGAAGTCTGCTCCAGAACCATACCGTGGGTCGACAGCTACCGGCCTGATGTCCTATGTATATCAGAGACATGGCTAAAGCCCTTGATACCTGATACCTGCTGCCTAATCCTTAATTACAACTTTCTAAGTCGGGATAGGCCACCCCCTAAACACGCAGAGGGGTGACGGTCTGTTTCAAAAACCACCTTAACCTGTCCCTAGTGACTGATAACTATACTTCTACATGTCAGTCACTACATACCATCCTAACCCAAGGGGCAAAGGAACTTCACATTATATGTGCTCACAAGCCTCCCAACGGTGGACAATCTGGCCTGGAGGATTTACTGAACCACAGTGCCTCAACAGCTGGGCAGAATGAACTACTCATCCTCGGGGACATGAATATAAATTGGTTGAGAAGATCCCATGGTACCCTTCAATCCCTGGTGCAGAATTACAATTTACAACAGATCATAACTGACCCAAGAAGAGTGTCACAAAATAATAATTCTAACACTCTCATTGATTGGGTCATGTTGAATCGCATAGATAGAGTTGTGGCTGTGGGCACTCTGCCAGACACAATAAGTGATCACTCCCTGGTTTTCTGTGTATGGAGTCACTCAGTAATCCCCATATCTCTCCCACGCTATATATCATTCAGGAACTAGGCAGATCTAAACCAGACTCGCTTTCTACAAGATGTCGCTATGTTTGACTGGTCCCCTACCTTCTGGGCCCATAACACTGATGTCGCCCTCAACCTTTTTCTAAGTGAGTTTTTATCACTTCAGGATAAGCATACCCCTCTTCACACTCGCCGGGTAAGCAGTAAGCAATCCAAATGGTTGCACAAGGACTTACTCGCATCACTCAAAGCTAGGGACAAATGCTGGAGAAAATTCAAAACTTCAGGCCTCCAAGCGGACTTTCATTTCTATAGGAAACAGTGCACAAAGTGCAAGAAGCAAATTGGGCTTGCAAAAAGCCAATACTGCAAGGGATTATTGGTGGCTGTGGCTGGTGACCCCAGGAAATTTTGGTCACACATGAAAACCTTCCTCGGATCCAAGCAATCCCACACTACAAATAACATGATACTGAATGGAGTCCACTGCTCAGATCCACACACAATAGCAAATGCTTTCAACAGTCACGTCTCAGACCTCTCCCAATATACTACTGCCTTCCCCACCACACCCTCTACTCCTGATATCTCCTCCCCAAAAGGTATGCCAGTGGAACTGCCATTCTACTTTAAAGCTGTCTCCAAAACAGATGTACTCAAGTTACTCAGTGCCATATCAGACAGCACTGCGGTTGGGTCTGACTACCTGGAACCTAAGCTCCTCAAGCTAGCTGCCCCCTTCGTTGCAGGGCCACTGTCTAAAATCTTCACTATGTCCCTTAGTGAAGGAGTAGTGCCAAATATCTGGAAAATGGCCAGAGTAACACCAGTCTTTAAAAAAGATGACAAGAAGGATTTAGCGAACTATAGACCAATAGCAATATTATCTGTCTTAAACAAAATCCTGGAGAAGCTCGTCGCAAGACAGGTAACAGAGCACCTCACCAAGTATAACCTCCTGTCCACAAATCAACGTGGCTTTATAAAGGGTCACAGCACCCAAACTGCCCTGCTACAGCTAACCAATGATACACTACATGCTATGGATCAGGGTCTTCTAACAGGAACAGTTTTTATAGATCTCACAAAGGTGTTTGATCTCATAGAGCAACCCCTCCTGCTAGCTAACCTCCTATCCCTGGGTTTCTCGGCACAGTCCATGAACTGGTTTAATGGCTACCTATCCAACAGAATGCAAGTTGTAAAGTTCAACTCTGCAACCTCTGACAGAACAGTCATTGACGTTGGGGTACCTCAAGGATCCATCCTAGGACCTCTCCTCTTCTCGAGCTTCATTAATAATATAATGAGAAATGCCTCCTCCTGCTCATCACTGCTGTACAGTGATGACCTCGTTCTCTATACTAGCTCTGATAACGTGCTTACTCTCAGCCACAATCTGTTGGGGAACCTCCTAAATGTACAATCCCGGATCACTAGCCATAGGCTGGTTTTACTATGGTGCTGCGACATCCGCAGCACCGACATCCCTGACAGCAACAGCCGCAATGCCGAGTGTCGGCATTGCACTGTTGGGGATGCATCCATTGTCGACCCCACCCCCCAGTCTTCGAGTCGGAGTTGGACTGGAGGGGGTGCAACACCGGGAGCCACACCGCCGGTGTCTGCTGTTCACCAGCACAGCGACTTGCTGCATTCAGGCAAAAGCTGCCGCTGTGCTGGACCTCACGGTGGTGGTGTCGACCTTGTGTCTGTACACCCCTTAGGCTGGTTCTCAACATTAGCAAGACTCAGGCTATGCTTTTTGCCTCGCCTGCCAAACTAAAAAATAGTCGTGATCTCGTCAAAATAGTAAATGTGAATGGTACCCCTTTGGAAGTGGTAAACTGTTTTAAATACCTAGGGGTTCTACTCGATGGATCCCTTAGCTATGAGATCCATGTTACTACTGTGTGTAAGGTGGTCAACACTAAGCTAGGGTTAGCTTACAGAACTAGTCACGTTCTCACTCCTTCCGCGAGATTGGCCATTGCCAGAGGAATTCTTTTCCCATCCCTTGCATACAGAACTTCAATCTACGGCAATGCATCTAAAACCTCCGTACACAAATGGGACATAACCTATAATAATATATGTCATTATGCCTCTGCATCCCCTCAGTTAAAACATCACTGCCTGCTCTATGCAGACCTTAATTGGCCCTCTCCTATGGTCCACCGGCTCCTTGCTCTTCGGGCCCTTCTGGATGGAATCCTGAGATCCAGTGTGCCTAGCTGTCTTGCCGCTGCACTCACCCTACAGAGCACATCCTATGGTATCTGTTCTGCTGATTTTTCCTTACTCCACATTCCCAGATGTACCACTTCCAAAGGGAAAACAGGTTTTTCCTACGTGGCCCCAGTTACTGGAACTCGCTGCCCCTTGAAATACGCCAGTCACCTAGCCATGCCTCATTTAAAAAGAGGCTTCACTTTCTGCTTATTGAGAGTACACAGTGCAATTGTTCTAAACCTCCCTAGATTCCTGACTCGCTGTGCTATTAGTGTCTTGGTGTCCTCCAGTACTCATACCTCATAGTTTCTACTTGTCTTACCACCCCCTTACTACCTCACCTCTTACACATCTCTCCCCCCTACTTTCTCCCCACGAGGTCTTACTACCTCAATCCTTCCCACCTACTTGCTCCCTCTTTGGGGTCATATTCTTTATGTTAGAGCCAGTTTTGTAGAAAAGAGTTCATGTCTAGATTGTTAATCAGCTGTTATATGTGCACTTACCTTTGTTGTGCTTCGATATGTGAAATGTCTGTATTGTCTCCTGGTTGCACCAATTGCTCAAACCGTTATCCATTTTCACTACATCCTTAAATGCTGTGGTATAATATGCACTTACTGTCACTTCTGATATGAAGTACATTGGAATGTTTCTCCAGTCACCTCAAATTGCTCAAATTGTTATCCATTTTAATTGTACCCCTAATATGTTGTACTCCTATATTGTACTGTATCATCACTGTTTTTTCCTGTTGATGTTATTACCTCCCGGGTTGTGCCTGAAAATAGTCACTTTTGTGTCTAGTGCACTTACCCAGTTATCAAAAACTAAATAAATGAAATAAAACTTGGCGAATTGCAGCACTATTCCCTACTGAGAAATAAACAACTTGGGGAAAAACTGTTTACCGAGACGCACCATGACTGCTGAGAGAGGCCCTTTCTGTCTACTACTAAGAAATTATTTAAACTGTGGGCACCCCTTATGTCCCAGTGACTTCTCTACTCACTCCTGTAATTGCTCTTGACTGCGTAGTTCTCCCAGGCTTGAAGCCCCTCCTAGTATCACCCTTGTTTGCCTGCAGCTTTGCACTGGGTTTTTGCACTTTAGTTCATGTGCTAAATTTGTTAATGTATATGTTCCTCTGGTCATGGCTATTATACGTTTACTCTGTATCTATATTGCTCCTTTGCACAGCAACTATAACTTCCTATTTATTCTATTTTATAACGTGGGTTGGCAGAAACGCACAACCCGATTGGTGCAGTTGATCTGCGTGCCTATGGAGACTCTGGAGATCTGCCACTGGGTCTTGTTACGTGCAGGGGAATGAAAGCTGAGCGGCAGCCATGTAAATTTTGGAGACAGCAAGTGGGAGTGCAGAATCTGTCCTGTGCCCTCTATGTCTCTGACTGTGTCTGTGTGTCAGCAGTATTCCTTCGGTGTGGTGGGGTTGCTGGCAAGTTTGAGCAGGACCACAAATAACAGTGCTAGTGTCAGGACAGCATGCATGCGTGAGAGAGTGGGAGAGGCAGAGGGACATGGAGAGCAAGGTGCTGCAGCACATTAATGCCAAGGTTGAACTCACACTGTGTCCTCTGTCCTGTCTGTGTCTGTGTCTGTGTTAGCCTGCAAAGTATTGTATGTCTATCATCCGGTTTGTGTTCTGTCATTTGTCTGCCTGACTCTGTCTGTGTCTGTGTGTGTTGCAACTATTCGCTGCCTGTGATGGGGTTGGTGGTATCACTGAGTAGGAGCGGAGATAACACTGGCATTGTCACGGCACCCCAGTCAAGAGAGAGACACAGAGAGCGTGAGGGAAAGAAAGAGAGGGACAGGGAGAGCAAGGTGGTGCAAGAGTTAGTGGGAGTGCAGTAGTCAGCATAGGACAGATCTGTGATGACAATAAATGGCACAGTTAAAGTCACAATGTGTGCTCTCTCATGTGTCTCTGTGGAATGACATGCCAACACCCTTTCTGTCTGCCTCTGTTGTGTGCTTGAGAGGGTATGGGGAAGAGAGACACTGATGAAAGATACACAGACCGGCTGATGCAGTGCTATTGTCAGAAATGGCACTGTTGGACAGAAGACAGTACAGTATGCCTGTCCATCATTGTTCCTTCCTGCTTGTGTGTCTTTTGGTGCATCACCGAGGATTGAAACAGACAACAGCCCCGATGTGCAGGTTATTGTCCCGCAGTAACAGTCATCTCTCGGCTGCACCCAAAATCTGCACAGAATACCCTGCTGTTTGGTCACAGTGGCTTAGACTGGGGAGAGCAAGACACAGCAGCCCCAGTGTACATGTCAGTGTCCGATGGTGACATTCATCTGTCGCCAGCAGAGAAAAATGCACCGAATCACCTCCTGTTTGCTTGCAGTGCACTAGTGAACACCGGAGAGAGACAGATACAATGAAATACACAGAGAGCAGAGAGCAACACACAGCAGCACTGCATTGAGTCTTACAGACTGCAGACGTGATAGTCACAATGATGCTGTGAACAACAAACTGCAGAAATGTACCTAATAGTACATTTCTACCATTTCTGTCATCATAACATCACTGTGCTATGCATTATTTGTAGGGGACTACTTTTTTAGGCGGCAGGATACAGTATCATTTCATGAATTTGAACAGTAATAAAAGTGTTTCTGTCAATTATATTTCTGTTCTTGTACAACCCGTGTTATAAGTACAATAACCCACTCCAGGGTATGGTGTTATTGGGGATTAATCAGCACCCCAGGTGCTGTCAGGACACGAAGCTTGCAACCTCGTGCCTCACAATGCAGCCGAGGTGTTTGAGTGCTGTGAGGACACTCGGCCTATGGCCTCATGCCCCACAATGCACCCAGGGTGTTGGTTAATCTCCCCCCAATAACACCATACCCTGTTGTGGGTTATTGCTTACTTATTGCACTTTATTTTCAAAGCTGCACTGTTTTCCCCTCTTCCCCTCCCCCCAAACACATCTGGAAAGGAGCTGTTACCAACTTAGTATGTCTTTCCTGGTGAAACATCTGAAATATATAAATCTACCAAAAAGGCAAACATCACAATGTGGGAGACATGTAGTATACTGAGTGACAGTGGCTATTTAGTGTTCCCTGCAACTAACAGAACATGGACTCACAAATTTAATAAATTCAGTCATCCCTCTCCGACAAGTAGTGCTCCTTTTCTTTGCTGCCTACTGACTGCTGTGCCTGTTTTAACCTCATTACCCCTGCCTCCTTCAGGTCAATATAAACATAAGGCTTAACTTTTCAAATTAATTTGGAGACAAGTGGGGAACCACAGGTGATACGAGCATTCCAGGACCTGTAGTTTCTGTTTCACTTGATCAGATGCCTTCTTTTTCATAAATGTAACCTATGACAAATCCGATAAACACGGCACGATGGACTGTTGCTCTTCCATGATCTCTTGATCCTTCGTTGCTCTCAGTTCTTTCTGTCTCTCGTTACTTCCAAATCCATAATCAGTAACACTGGTTGTGGGCTTTCTCCTGAAGAACGAGTTCTCTGTAGTTTAATCCTGTATGCCTTCATGACTGGCACCTTCAATCCCAAACCCCAAGCCTCTGGCAACCACCCTTCCAAAGATGTGACCAGATCAGAGTCTTCTGACCATTTTGGGAGACCCAATACCTGCATATTATAGGCCTGGATTTAATTTTCCAGTCACTCAATTCCTGCTTTACGCAAAGTCTGTTCCTTCACAGACACCAAGGCTGGTGGCATGGTCTTGTTAGCTGTTGCTGCGGGGTCTGTAATCGTGTTCCCAGTGCTGCTTACTCTGTGCTACATGGACATCAGTCTTCAATAAAAAGGAGTGCAGTTTCTTGCCAGTGTACTGGACTGAATTCATCAGTGCCACTGTGGCCCACTGCAGTGAGTCTAGTGTGGTGAGTTTCTCAGTGTTCGGTCCCGATGATAGTGTAGAATCCTGGGTCTCGGATGCTGCAAGCCCTGCTGATGAATTGTCCTGTTTAACAGCTGCTTTCTTCCTCCATATCTCACTAGACTCGATCAAATTTATTTTTTATATAGATTTTTATCCTCCTAGACTCACCCAACTGCCCCACTCTGACCAGTGCTTCCCCCAGCCCTGTCCCCTGGCTTCTCTGGGACATACCTTCCCTCATTGTCATCTGCCACAGGACTGGTGCCTGGTCACTGGTGCAGGGCCTGCAAGGGGTCAGTCTTCATCCTGCAGTCAGGATGGTTTTCATTTGAGTTTTTACCCCTAGGCCCACGGACATGCAATGGGCACAATGTGCAAAGTCTGCCTCCACTGAGATTCCCCCAGCACCCTGAATGTGAGATCCCATCCCTCTATGTATGGGTCACTTGCGCTACCACCTGGGCACCTCCAGGTGGCAGACATGCAGTGAGGCATGACAACCCCTTCCCCTTGAGGGAGGAAACCAGTCTTATGGGTGCACAATCCTCCCTCACTTGGCTAGCCTCCGAGTTACCCACGTCCATTTCTGAACCCAGATCACTGGCATGGTAGACGGCGAGGTGCACAGTGTCTCAGCCCACCACACCACTGGGCCAGCGAGATGCAATTAACTTGCTCACACAAAAATACTCATTTGAAAATGACCAAGGGAAATAATGTCAAGGCAGGAAAACTAATGAAAGTAAAGTTGGGGCTGGCCGAATAGTGCAGTGGTAGAGTTACCGCTTGCCATCCAGAAGACTCGAGTTCGCATCCCAAGCCCGGAATGTCTGGTGCTGGCCGGAGAAGCAGGGTTCAGGTGACCAATGGACGCCTCCTGCATCAGGGAGGGAGGGCACCTCCTTCCACTGCATGACCACCCCCTGGTGATCCAGGAGGAGAGAGTTGTAATGTGGGAAGGAACAAGTGGTCCCTTTGGGGTGGTCTTACATTGGCATGTACCCACTCATCTGGCAGTTGATGTGGAGGCATGTGGGGCTGGCAGGGGAGCACCGAAGGTAGGGCAGTTCTCACCCACCCTTCCAATGGCCCCATTAAGCATCTTGCCAAGGCCACCTCTCATGACCACACCCTGGGGTGAGAAGAGGAAAAAGGGAATAAAATCTCCAGCAGCACCAGGCAGATGAAGCCGCCCCCCCCCCACGCCATGGCAAGGTCTTCTCGACTTCTCCCACACCTCACCGGCTCCACCCCATGGGCCTCAACTGTCGAGTGAAGTATGTTCCTCCTGGTTTGGGAGGGGGGACCAGTGGGTGCTGCTCATGGGGGACAAGCCATGGGTTACAGTCGGGGTACCCAGAAGGTTGTCAAGCAAAGGCTGGTGTTGGGCTGGATCATCTGGGACATCACGTGGTGGGTGGAGGGCTTGGGCAGGTGGAAGGAGGTCCAGGCAACTGGTGAGGCAAAAATGGGGACAAAAACAGAAAGTGAAAAAAAAAAAAAGTAAAGTTATTAAGGCTCAAGTATAGGAAACTCCACAAAAGCATGTTGCTGGTTGAGCTGTGGACTCTGCCCCCTTTAGCTTTGCTATTTCAGATGGAGTGACAGGTTGGACAGCTGTGAAAGGAAAGGGAAGCAAGGCTCCACAGTCTATAAGACTGTTGCATGCAATTGCGGGGTGACATTCACACCGGTGTCTTGAGGGAGCAAGAAAAAACAGTGGAAATACCTCAGTCATGGTAGGATAATGTGGGACACCTAAAGGGCCTATATTTCCATCTGGGCTGTCTTTCACCAGATCTGTATTCAGTCTGCCAAGAAGCATGGGCTGCTCTGATGTCCCCACCATGGTGGTAAGCCAGAGGGACTCAGCAGAAATCAATGTCGATAAAGGCCTGAGGTGTACCTTTAAAGGGGACTCAAGGCAGAGAGGGAAGAGCAGTGGGAAAACAAAGAGTGAATGAAAAAATAGCTTTTACAAGTGTGTCTTGAGCCCTGACTCCACAAATGTTGAAGTCATGAGTGAAATAAACAGGAGTCAAGTCATACTCAAAAAATATATTTTTGATATCTACAATTGCCAATTAAAACCAAAGGGTCAGCACCAACAAAACGCTGAGATGCACTTCAAGTAATCCAAACAGGAGTTTTTGCCTGTCTCTAGTGGATATACACATACTTTATTTCAGCAGAGAAACAGAAAGCTCACAGCAATTCACAGCGGTGCAGAGTGCTTCTTTGGCATCCTTAGACCACTGCGGCAGCCCTTAACCCAACTTTCCTGACACGTTTTTGCACTATCGCTTTTTGTCAAAGGATGTACCCACAAATCTGTACCAGTAAGATAAAGCTAGCATTCAAAGGTACATGGTGCAACTAATATTGACGTGGGTGTTCTGTGGCCTCCTACACCCAAAGTGCTCAAGTACAAAATAAAACAGTTTATAAATAGCTGTGCAAGAGGGGTTGGGGGTACAGTCCCACCTTACCCGCTACCCGACAGCTGACTGAGTTTCGTCAGCTCCTGGGTTTTGGGGTTTGTAACCTTGCTGCAGCATGTGCATTTCCCCCAGCCAGAGAATAGAGCTTAGTGGGTTAGGAGGGTGGTAGTCTGGTACAACCCTGTGGCTCCAAGCAGTCCACCAGATGCCCTCCACCCCAGCCCTCTCTCCCCATGATTTTCTTCCAGGACTTAACTTCACACATATGTAGCATGGCCTGGGTGTTTGTTGGGGTGCAGGGCTACCCAGTAGGTGGGAATCAGTGATTGCTCAGGAATCCATTTACCTATTTTCTTCTCCAAGGAGTGGCATGCCCCAAAGTCCCCACTCATGCTGCCGTACGTGGAATGTTGGCAGCCGCCACCCCACCCCCCCCAATTCTGACAGTCCCTGGCTGCCTTACTCCCAGTCAATGCTAAGGGCAAGACTTTTGCTGGGAACTGAAATCCTTCCTTCCCATGAGAGGAGCGCAATCCTACAGATGTTCTAGCCTCTCCTGCCCCGTCCAACCCCCAACAACCCAAGTCAGCACCCAAACCTGGGTCACCGGCATGGCACGAGGTGTGGTGTCCAGTGCCTCAACCCTCATCACTACCGGACTGGCTCATCCCACCTGCCCTTCCATGTTGCTTCCCACCTGCCTCCCCCCACAATACAATATAGAGAAATGGTCAGATAATAGCAATACCAATTTAGCAGAAAACACTGGTTTATTATAGCTCCAAACACTTATAAGAGAAAAAATGTTGGATATGCAAATCCTTCAACCTGCTAGCCCCAATTAGGGTTGCAACATAAGTGGGACAATGAAATGGTAATGCCACTGTTTAGGCAAACCCAACTTGGATGAGCAGCAATACAGGGTACTAGTGGCTGCCGTTAACTAACCCAACTAGGCACAACTCCAAACCTTAGCAGCTGTTTCAGTAAGCAATTCCCTTCATGCACCTTTGGTACTGGCGGCCTCTACGCACTCCCACCTGGTACCAAGATACTACTATTTAAATATAATGAGACTTCCATATGGAAGTCCCTGGGTACCCGGAGTTGAATTGTTGCAGGCCCATAGATGTTGTCACGGGTTGGCCGGCATTGGTGCACTAAACTTTAACACAACAGGTGTGTTTGTGACCCAAACCCCCAGGCCATGCAGTTGCTTAAATGACTGTCTTGCCCCTAAGCTTGAAGTATTTGTAATCCCCAAATCAGAAAACACACACACAGGTTGCAAGATGCAGAACACTTTCTGCTTGTATTCACAGTAACCAGAAATGGTGTTCCAGGGCTGCACTTTCCACCACCTTCAACTAAGACCAGGCTGGGACCTGCAGTTCCTTTTCAGGTGGGTCATGCGTTTGGACTGATAGCGACTCAAAGTGTCACTGATGTCTGAATCTGTACTTTTCCACCGAGAGCTACACTCTGATCTTCAGCTGTCATTCCACACAGGCCAGCATGCATATACTGTTCGAAAACCATTCAACCTATTGGAGCTGTTCAGGGAGCTAGGGATATGAACAGTGGCATTCGCAGAGGTGTTACTGGTGTACGGCCAAGGGGAGGTTAGAGCACTCCACACCAAGAACTTCAACAGCTGGCTGAAGGCATGGTGCAGAGAAGAGGGATTTGGATTTATTGGGGACAGGGTATGGACCTGGAAGGATGTGGGACTGTACAAAGATGATGTCCCACATCCTTCTTCAAAGGGAACTTCGGTACTCAGTGGGAGATTTAAATGTTAGATGGCTAAGCATTTAAACACCTGGGGGGAGAGAATGTATTACCAAGGGAAGCATACATACTCCCCCAGAGGTTAAAGCAACACTGTGGGAGTGCCCTGAGGGAGAAAATACCCTCAGGGCAGGGGAGCAGGATGAAGGGCAGAGGAAAAGGCTGGCAAGAACAAAACATACAGAGAGAGAGAGAGGGGGAGGGAGAGAGGAGGGAGGAGAGAGGAGAGAGAGAGAGAGAGAGAGAGAGAGTGAGGGGGGGAGAGAGAGAGAGAACATGGAAAAGAAACAGGAAGCAAATGAGAGAGGGGATGTTAGTGAAGACACAGGAAGCATCACAGACAGAAAGGGAGGAGGCTGGGGGGGTTGCAGGCAGGGAAGGAGCAAGGTTTGGAGAGCTATGTGCACCAATGAAAGAGGTCAGGAAATAAAATTTCGGACCAGGAGGCCATCAAAGTGGATCGGGACCTCGGCATAGTGGCCATCACTGAGTCACGACTGGGATATAGCCATACCAAGATACGGTCAGTTCAGAAGGGAAAGGGTAGAGCAGGAGGTGTTATCCTGTATGTGAGGGAGGGTATCAACGCTATGGAAGTACAAGGGAACCTAGAGGCAGGGGAAGGCTGGAGGTGCTGCGGGTCACACTAGAGACATGAACAGAGGCCATTATTTGCACTGGGGGGATACACAGACCTCCAGCACACAGAAAGGATTTGAACAAGGTCTGCCTTAGGGGAAAACATTGACAGGATGGCAGATGGGGGTTGGGGTGCTGCTAACTGGGGACTTCAGTCTCCCTGATGTGGACAAGAGCCTTCCAGCAGCAGTTTTAACTGCAAGCAGGGCAATCCTTTTTCTTAAATTTTCAACATCTTACAGTACATTTCAGTTGCAATAAAAAATTAGAGTACATTCTGTCATGGGTCTTTTCATTTCCAGTTCAAGCTACATGGGAGCGCTTCTCAGGCAGTTAATGAACCCACTAGGAATGAGATAGTAGTGGGTCTGGTGCTCACTAACAGAAACCGAGTAACAGACATCACAGTTGGCAGTCCCCTAGGGGCCAGTGATCACCGTACAGTGTGGTTTTAGTATTAGGATGGTTACAGAAGCTAACCACACGAGGACAAGAGTCCTAGATTTTAGAAGGGTGGACTTTAAAGTAAAAGTAGCCTACCTTAGAAACAGTTTAGCAGCAGCAGATGGCCAGGGTAGGGCACAGCAACGATGGAGACCATTTTTTTTCCATATAGGTTTTTAGAACCCCCGAGTCCAGCAGGCGGCTCCGGTCCCTCCCTCAGAGGACTCAGTCTCCAGCTGCACCGTTCCTGACCCGGCACCCCTAATTTCCATAGGTGCCCTCCACCGTGGCAGGGGCGAGTGAAGGGGTGCTGGTTTTACCTCACCCTGGAGGAAATCCAGACATCGGCGGGGAGACGGTCGGAGCACTGGTGCGGTTAACAGGGAGCCTGATTGCCCTTTTTGTCCTGTCCCCCCCCCACCGATGTAAAGATGCTGGCACGTGCCTTCCCAACTCTTACTGCCCTCTGGCCACTGCCAGAGAGCAGGAAGCAAGCAGGATGACAAACCACCCTCCCCCAAGAGAGGAGAGCAGTCCTCTGGATGCTCAATCCTCTCTCATCCCTGCTGACCCCCAGCGGCCCAGGCTCATTCCCAAACCCGGGTTGCCGGCATGTCACGAGGTGAAGCAACCAGCACCTCAACCTCCAGCACCACCGGACCGGCTACAATGGAGACAAATTAAGGAAGGCATAGTTAAGGCAACAAATCTCTGTGTGTAAAAAGTGAGTAAACGCAAGAATGAAAAAAGGCCACTATGGTACTCTAGGGAGTTCACTTAGAAATCACCATGAAGGGTCTCTGGCAGCAAGATATTTCAGCAGTGTGGGACATTCAGTGGTAACCCTGAGGTTCCGGGCAGTAGAATGGATCAAGCAACCCAGTTGGGGTGAGGAATGGAACACAGAAGTTGAAAAACATGAAATGTACTGGACATTTATGTTAAGATACTTTGAAAGACCAGTTTGGCATGAACGAGGAAGAGAACAGCATTCCCTGAACAAGAAATTTGTCCACTCCTTGGGATCTGTACACCTGAACTGATTCTCCTAGTTCTTTTTCTGCTCTACCTTAGTCCAGAGAAAGTATTTTGTGTAGTCTGTGGGAGGGCACGTGATGTTTAGACATATGTGCAACATGCATGTCCCTTGGTAGACATGGTCCGTGCACTTTAATGCTCCTAGAGGGCATGTTGGTGGAACTTAAACCAAACAGACTTACTATCTGTACTGAAGTTTATAGGGACCAGCAGGTGATTGAGATATACCATTTGAACTTTATATAGAACATCCCTGTATCTGGTGGGACTCAAACTAAACATCACCTGATTAATAAAATTAATAAAGAAAATTCCATTTTCAAAACAATTTGTATTGTGTTTTAAATGAAACTCAGATCTTAGTAAGACAGTATAACCTAGTGTTTATAAAAGATTAAGGTTGCAGGTCAGTTCCAAGTCACCAGCAGTATGCATTCTGGATGTACTGTGTGCATGGATAGCAGTGTTGAATGATTATGTTTATTGAGTATGTCAGCTTAATGAACTGCATAATAACAACAATATTGACCTGCAATGTGAAGGAGATTTTTTACTATTAATGCACTGTGGGCTGAGGACCTGTCACTACAGAATATATATTACTGAGGTATGTCCTGGGTCTATTCCCTCACCATCACTGCCACAATTTTTTTTTTAAATAAAACACAGTCTTAACTCGTTGAGTCTGGGTGGCCGTTTTGGGTCAGGTTCAGCAACGGAAGGTTCCGACGCCATATAGTGGCTACTGGACCCAAGGAGTTAAAGAAAAATTAAACCTGTTTGTATTAATTACTCTTTACCTCACTTTTATACAGATGCAAACATTGAACTGCAACTGAAAATAAAACCAAACCAGCATGTTAAACCACATATCCCTTTTAAATCCTATTAAATAATTTCAACTCAGTAGCCTGTACTATATTAACTGACTTGCACATTTATAAATGTTTAACTAAATTGTGGACTAGTGGCTCTGGGACTAAACATTAACAATACAGAAATCTTCCTTGGTGCAGCTACTAAATTTATGGTGAACACTTGAGCGTGCTTTGCTGATTCTTTTCTGTATCTGAGTGGTGAAACTGGTCTATGTCTTGCTATCACATACAGAAGTGCGGTGCTTGTACACATATATAACTGAGTTGAGGTATATAACTTACTGAAATGAATATGAGGGCTGATGAACACTTTTTTCAGTTGCTAATTATGATTAGAAATAGGAGATAATTGTGTTTTCATTGAACAAATAATATATTAATGACTATCACGGTGGTGGCAGAGATGGAATATAGGGCTGTAGTGCTGGCCTGTGGATCATGTGGAAAACCGAAGAGTTTTGTAATATATATATATATATATATATATATAACTGTATGTGAAAACTTTGATAATTGCTTTTTTAATGTTTAACTCCAGATCCTATACCGAAATGTTGGGTGAGGTCTAGAGAATTCTGTTTGTTGAAAAAAATAAATGTAAAAGATCTTGAAACATGAGAATTTTGTGTTTGTGCAGCTGGTGTTCTACACTTTTGCATTATGGTTTTCTGCTGTACTAGCCCCAAGAATAACCCACAGGCTACACACATAGAAGGGGACCTACATGAAGCATAGACTGGATTTACCCTAAGGAGGCAGCCACACAAGTGAAGGAAAAAAAGGTGACATTCAAAGAAACACAGAGGGAGGAGGATAAGGAAAAGTACCAGGTGAAACAGAGGGAGGCAGGAAGGGCGGTGAGAAATCCAGATGTGCAAACAGAGGAAAGAATAGCCAGTGGAGTGTCAGAAGGGGACGAGACTTTCTTCAGGTACACAGACCAGAAAAACTGGGTACTCACCTACAATGACACTCATTCTAAATTCATCTCAGTGCTTATTGATGCCATTTATTTACTAGGTGCAAAAAATCCACACATACAGTAGATACCCACTATCACCTGATGCATTTTGGATCCTACAATCCTTTCTCAAAGGTGATTCCCATGTAACATACAGCCTTCTAAATAGGTCCAATATATGTGACGTCACAATGTCGTCACTGTGAACCATGTTTAAATAAACCAATCACAAACTTATACAAATCTGCAATTAAAAAGATTAAAAAATGCAAACACAATGTGAAAAGTGCACCAAAATAAATAACCAGATTAAAGATAACCCTTTCAATTCAGTTTCAAGGGTCATTTCATTTTAATAAAATATAACCCTATTGCATTTTACATATTTTTCTTTATCAATGCTCAAAATACAAAATCATGCTTGGTTATATTTTAGTGATTAGACTGTGTAGTAAATATTGGAAACCCTTTAAATATATTAACCCAATCACTGCTGGACTTTTAAAATGTATTTAACTTCAGCAAGTATATAAATGGCCTAAAAATTAAAGAGCAACTGACACCACCTGGCCAAAAGTGTTACATTGCGGAATTAGAATAAACATACCCCCAGTAAATCTCATACCAAAAACTAGATTTCTACATTAATTCATTTTAAAGTTATGAGCTATTTTGTAACCCTGATTTCACACCCTGTTCAAAAAAGCCTGTTTCAGTGAAGAACTGCTGCTGATGTCATCTAGGGGACTTACAATCTAGTACTCTCTATCAGCAAGCTTATAGGACCTGTTTCTCCAAAGTTGTAAAGATCATGTGCAATGGTTTTCACAAGAAAAACATGCAGCACCAGTCAGTAAGCATTGCTTTACAAACTATGTGTGTATTCAGGTTTTGTAACAAAGCTGACGATATTTTGTTAGGGTGCCTTTTTGTTGTGGTCCTTTTTTCCAGGGTTGCTGGACGCTGGATCATAGCACACTGTTGTGAGGTTTGCAAACTGAATAAGTTTCTGATGTGGTGAAAGGCTGAGATCATTCACACCTATCATTCAATTGAGGTGATTTCTAAGAATGGCATTTTATAAACAATTATTCCATCTTCTTGTAAATAGGAGTGGGAGAGGTAATGCTGTTTTGAAACCATACAAGGAGTTTCTAATTTAGCCAGCACATTTTTTTTCACCCTGTCAGGCTGTTTTTAACCTACATTCATGCTCTGTTCTACTCTAAACTACAATGAACATTTTACTAGAGCTAACACTTCCACCCCTAGTAGGAATTAACACATATATGTCCCTATTAAACATACTGTAAAGTAGACACTGACACACACATGTGCAGTGTCAGTGGCTCAGTAGGTAGCACACTCGCTTCTGAGGCCGGGAGATCAGAGGGCTGTGGGTTCAGTTCCCACATCTGGCACTTGGGTTAATATCCCAGTACTGACACTGTAATGTAGCATGAGAGGGGTGCTGCATTTCTGAGGTGCCGTCTTTCGGATGAGATGTTAAACCGAGGTCCCATCTGCCTGGATTGGTGGTAGTTCAGGTGGATGTTAAAGATCCTATGGCACTTATCGAAAAGAGTAGGGGAATTTCCCCAGTGTCCTGGCCAAATTTCCCTCATTCACTAAAAATACCACCAACAGCTTAATCTGGTTCAAGGTCAGTTGCCATTCATCTGTATCCCCCTCCCCCCGGGTTGTGCCTGAAAATAGGCAGGATTTGTCTAGTGCACTTACCCGGTCAACAAAAGCTAAATAAATAACACACAATAGTGAAGTTACCAATACTGAAATACTAGCAGCAACACAAATTCCTACCAGGCACAGTACAGTAGCACTCCAAATGACTTCAGCAGCCTGTAGGCATGCTGACTCAGCATCCAGCAACCCTGGGGAAATGGACCACACCAAAAAGGCATTAAACAATACAATTTTGTCAGTTTTGTTACAAAACTTGACACGTATAGTTTTTATAGCAATGTTTTATGCATGGTGCTGCCTGTTTTACTTTTGACGACTATTTCACATGATCTTTAAAACTTTGGAGAAGCAGGTCCTCTAAGCTTGCTGACAGGAAATACTAGACTGTGAGTCCCCTAGATGACATCAGCAGTAGCTCTTCACTGAAACAGGCTGTTTTGAACAGGTAGTGAAATCAGGGTTTCAAAATGGCTAATAACTTTAAAATGAATTAATGTAGAAATCTAGTTTTTGGTATGAGATTTACTGAGGGTATGCTTATTCAGACTCTGCAATGTAGCACTTTTGGCATCAGCGGCTCTTTAAGTACAGAAATATACATACGTAGGATTAGCTTAACCCCTCCAGGTCATATTTCGTGCTGCTTCCTTTAGACAAAACATCTGTAAAACAAAAAAAGAGAGAAAGAAAGGAATGGGGAAATTGTTTAACCAGGAAAGACACACTAAGCTGGAACTTGTTTCCAGGTGTGACCTTGGAACACAAGGAAATTAAGTGACTTGCTCAGGTCACACAGTATGCAAGTGGGGGCTGATGGAATTCAAACGCGGGTCTTCAGGTTTGCAGCTCAGTACCCTTAACAACTATGCTATACTGTCTTCTTAGAAACAGCTAGGCATAAAAAAAATCTCACTTTAAACATGATTTCAGTTTATAACTTATATTTAAGCCTGGTGCTTTCATAGCTTGCTAGGTAATAATCCAAACACCCTCCCCCTTTAATATCAAGTTATTGAAGTCACCATCTGTTGGTTTAGGGCAGACTTTGTCGATAGCTCTAAAGGTAAAACCGCGTTCTGACTTGTTTACAGCCTATTTAATATGGGCTACCATTGTATAAGTCACTTCCTCTCCACCTATCGCCCGACAATGTTCTCCCATATGGATTTTAAAACTCCTAGTTGTTTTTCCAACAAAGAATGTCCCACAACTGCATTCTGCTAGATATATTACTTCTAGGATATGACATGTAAAGTGCTGTCATATCTCAAAGCTGCTGTCATTGTGGGGATTTTTAAAAGAGCTACCCTGTGTGATATACTTGTAATAAATACATCGCTTATACAGACAGCACCCTATACAGTTTCTTTCTAACCAGGTGGTCATATTTTTCTCTTAGTAATGATTATGTACGAGAGCATATTTTACCATTGGGACCCTCCAATCTGCCATTCTTTGGGGGGGGGGGGAGTTACTGGGACTCCTCTTGTAACTCTTCATCACTACTCAAAATGTGCCAATGTTGTTTTTTTACAATTCTTCCAAATTGATAAGCATGAGCAGAAAAAGTTGTAACCAAAATATTTTCTCTTTGGCTATCATTTGTTACTGTATTCTGAATCAGAGTCTCCCTGTCCTGTACGTCTGTGTGCTCCCTTGCCTGGCAGATAGTTTCCCAGCTGTACCCCCTGTCCTGACACCTGCATTCCAGACCCCTTACCCCTCTGTCATAGCTGGCTGTAATGTGCTTAAAGATCAATTTTTAGAGACTAGGTCAAAAGAAGAAGAATCAGCATTTATATAGTACTTTTCACACACAGTGTATCCCAAAGCATTTTGCAAGCAATGCTAGACTGGCAGTGAAGTGACTGAATGTGTAGTAGCAGCCATATCACACATAAACACCCACACACAGCCGGAAAATTGCATGAACCAGTTTTATGGGAAGGGGAATATTGGCCAGTACACTGGGAATGTCCCCTGCTTTTTGTGAAGAATGTCCTGGGTTCTTTTACTTCCACCTGGACACCCACCAGTACAGCACCAGGATGGTTAGAAGAGACCTCGGTTTAATGTCTCATCTGAAGGACGGCACATCCCAACAGTACAGCACACCCCAATACTGCACTTGGGTGTCAGCATTTTAGATACGAGTTCAATCCCAGTGTGGGATGAGAACCCATGACCTTCTGGTCCAGAGGAGGATGTGCTATCAACTGAGACATGCTGACACTTTATTAAACCAGCTACACAATGACTGTGTGGTAGAAAACAGCGTGAGCAAAAGAGCATTGGTAAAGACAGTGGTGCAGAAAAAGTGAACAAAACATACACCATGGAGCCTTGCATGTCCCCCCACACAAGGAAGGTCACAAAACACAGGACACAACAAAGGAGCGGGGCTCTGTACTCTACGGGAGACAGTTGGGAAGGGACGGTGACTATTAGAAAGTCAGGGGGACACAGCTGGTGGGAATTGAAGTCGCTCATGACCTATGCCACAATTTTATGTGGGGGGGGGCTATGCCATTCACACCCCTCACGTGGGGGTCTTCACCCCCTCGCACCCCCCATAATATATTTATATATGCTCGAAAGTGAACAAAACACCACCACAAAAAAAAAAAACAAAAGAGTGTGGAAGACTTGAACCTGGGTTCACTTGCTGTCCCAAGTATTCACAGCCTGTCACTGTAACTGCTACGCCATGGCGGCAGTATGCTGACTCAACACACATAATCAGCACACATTCAGAAAGTTACATTGCACGGGGCCCGACCGAAAACAGCTACAGGTATAGTGCTATGATGTCCACACTATAATTTCCCTGTCGCTGTTTTCACCTACGCTCTTTTGCTTGTGCAGTTTTCACTGCACCCTTATTCCCAAGCGCTCTTGATCGGATACCCAATTTTTACATGTGAAATGTAACTGTGACATGAGGGGTAGTTACGAAAGAGGGGCGAGGGATTTAGAACGTAGGTTTCAGGAGAGGGGGTACAGCTGGGAAACTGTCTGCCAGGGAAGTGAGCATGCAGTTGTACAGGACGTTGAGGCTTTGAGAATACAAATGATAACTAAAGAGAAAACAGATTTAATCTGGTTACAACTTTTTATGATCATGCTTATCAGTTTGAAAGAACTGTAAGAAACACTGACACATTTTGAGTAGTCATGAAGGATTACAAGAGGTCTCCTGGTGCCCCCCAGAATGGCATACTAGAGGGCCCCAATGGTAAAAGATGCTCTGGTACATAATCATTACCAAGAGAGAAATATGACCACCTGGTTAGAAAGAAACTGTATAGGGTGCTGTCTGTATAAGCGATGTATTTATTACAAGTATATCACACAGGGAAGCTCTTTTAAGGATCCCACAATGGCAGCAGCTTTGAGATATGGCAGCACTTTACATGTTATACCCTAGGAGTAATATATCTAGCAGAATGCAGTTGTGGGACATTCTATATCAGACAAATGACTAGGAGTTTTAAAATCCAGTCCAACGCCGCTGCTTCAAAGTATGCCAAGAATGAGGAGCACTTGGATGACGGTGGGCTCGGGGAGAGTTAGGGTGGTCAGGCAGAGGCACATCTCAAATCCTATTCCACTCCAGAACTTATATGCCACACTGGGAAATGGCGACAACCAAACAGAGGTACCCAGAGAAGTGGAAGGGAAGGATGTGGAGGTCAACCATGGAGGTGACCTCAGTGGGGAGAGCAGTGGACCCCAAAGAAAGAGGAAGTGAATCCTGGTGGGGGACTCTATCGCAAGAGGGATCCAGCTAGGAACACAGGAGGACAGGGAAGTGAGGTGCCTACCAGGTGCCATGGCATTGAGGGATGGGAGAAAGATCTTGGGGGTCACTGGGAAAGCAAGATGGGAGGATGAGCTGGATGTCATTATCCACCTAGGTACTAACATCCTGGCAAACGGGGAGCCTAAGGAAGTTCAGGAAGAGTTTAGGAAATTGGGGAGGGGTCTTAAGCAAGTAGGTACTTCTGTCACCTTCTCAGAAGTACTACATGGCACTGACCTTGGCCGGCCGCATCCTCCTCACCAGTCTGCCCGCTCCCCAGCTGCTGCTCAGCTCGAGCCTTAAGCAGGCTCCTCCACCAAGATTGTGGCTGTGTCCCTGCCCTTGGCCGGCCACAGCCTCCTCGACAGTTTGCGTGCTCCCCAGCTGCTGCTCAGGTACGCTTTGACAGCACTAGCATCACTCGGCTTGTAATTTGATTGGTCTTTCTATGGCTGCTTCTAGTCCTCCTTTGGCTGCTACAGGCCTCTACTGCTTCTCTATTTGACTCAGCTCTACCCTGTATTTCTAGCGCTTGGCGCTTCTACTGACTCTGTTTTCTGTATCTACAGTGCCAGACGCACCTGAATAACTGAATTTTTCCTATTAGCAAGTTATACTGTACTGCCACTAGAGGGACACAATCTTTATCTAGAGTGATCCCTGCCTGTTGTCCATATAGATACCTTCCTAAACTACAGCTACCCCCTCCATCTGACCAGCCCCCCCCAGGCACTCCCTGCTTACAAATTACTCCTGTTCCTAAATCAATTATTCACCAATTTCTCTGCCTTTATAAACAATGCATCCCCTACTCTGCTCTCTCCCCCTTGTTCTGCTCATATCCCTCTCTTTACCACCTCCACTTGCTCACTACTCATCTATTCCTAATAACTCTCCCACACCCATCAGTTACTCTCTCCAATCCCCTACCCACATCCATGCTATCCCCCCCCATTTGAAATATGGTCTCACTCTACCACTATTCCTCATGTGGCTTTGATAACAGTGTCCACTTTCACTGCAATTTTCCACATTCTTCTTCTTCACTCACTCACTCCCTTCTCCTCAAATCTCCCAACCTCCTTGTCAGCCCCTTCAAACACCCCTAAGCTCCACTTTCTCATACTCGCTCTCCTCTTGCTCTCTGCTGGGGGTATCCACCCTAACCCAGGCCCTATTACCCCTAGCTCCTCTGGTGCTTCCTCCTCTACTACCTCCCCTCGCTCTCTTCTCTCAGCCCTCCCAAAGGGCTTAAAGATCCTACATCTAAACACCCACAGCTTGTTGCAAAAAATAGACCAGATTCAGACCATGGTGTGCACTCTAAAACCAGCCATTCTAATCATCTCAGAAACTTGGCTAAAGGGCATTACCCCTGATCACTCAGTCTCCATTCCTGGCTGCTCACTGCTAAGGCAAGACCGTGCTGGCAGGGGTGGTGGTGTGGCCATTTATGTCCTAGCCTCCATCCAATAGTCCATCATCTACTCATCCTCAAATCCTGAGACACATGATGTCCTAGCTATCCATGTGACCCTCTCCTTTACTCTCCCAATCTTCGTAGCTGGCATTTACTGCCCCCAAATGTCCATCCTTCAGTCACGCTAGACCTCCTAACCTCCATCACTTCCCTTGCTTGCTCTGGTGAACTATTCCTCCTAAGCAACTTCAATATAAATTGGTTGTCACCTGAAACTACCAAAACTAAAAATGAAATTGGAGCCCTAAACCTCTCCCAACTGATCTCCAAACCCACCCGCCCAAACCACGATATACACAACAACACTTCCTACTCGACTGGGCCCTTACCTCCCACCCCCACCTAATTATCACCTCTGGCATCCTCCCCGATGCTCTCAGTGACCATAACCCAATATTCATAGCTAGGAAAGTCCACAGAACTAAATCACCACACAAAACCATACAACTACGCTCTTTCAAGTCTCTTGACCTTGAACCTCTCCTGAGTAACCTTGCCACTTCTGACTGGTATCCCCTAACCTCCTTCCCCTTGGTTGATAAGGCCCTTGCCTACTTCAAAGAAATCTTTCTTATAAACTGGAACGCCTTTGCCCCACTCAAACAAACCAGAGTCAGAGGTAACCACTTGCCTTGGATGACCCCTGAACTTCTGGCCTGCCTCAGGTCTAGAGATCAAGTCTAGATGTATCATAAAGCTACCCAGCATCCTAGTGACCTTGCGAACTACCGCATGCTCCGAAACACTTGCACCAGGGCTACAAGGTTAGCCAAGCCCAAATATTTAAAATCTGCCTTCATCACCAACATAAATTCCCCTTCAAAGTTCTGGAAGGTGGTCCATGCCCTATTTACCCCCTCATCTGGCCCCCCCCGGTACTTAAAGTAAATAGCTCGCTAGTGTCCGACCCACCAGCTGTAGCTGCAGAATTTAACTCCTACTATACCTCCTGCACCACTGAGCTACTGAAATCCCTCCCCTCCTACCCATCACCCTTGCCACTCTCTACCAGTGTGCCCACTCCACCACCCTCCTACCTCCCCTTCTCTTTTGCTACTGTAACCTCAAAGATGCCCTAAGTGCCCTCCTCACCATCAGCCCCTCTAAAGGTGCATCCCCTGATGGCCTCGACCCAAAACTCCTCTCCCTCTCTGCTTCAGCCATTGCCTACCCCCTCTCAATAATCCTAAATCTCTCATTCTCTACTGCCTTAGTCCCCTCTTCTTGGAAACATGCAGTGGTCCTCCCTCTACCCAAAGGGGGTGACCCCTCTTCGCCTGGCAACTACTGCCCCTTTTCTCTCCTCCCTACCCTTGCTAAGCTTCAAGAACACATTGTCCTCTCCCAACTCACCTCTTTTCTATCTGACACCTCCTTTTTCACCCCTTTCCAGTCTGGTTTCAGGAAAGAAAAACACTCAACCACCACCTCTCTCCTACAACTCACAGACTCCATCCTAACCAGGGTGGACAATGGCCAAATTACCTCTGCCACTTTTGTCAACCTGGCCGAGGCCTTCAACACCATCTCTCACTCCCTTCTCCTAGACTCACTCCCAGCAGCTGGCCTATCTCCCTCTGCCATAAACTGGTTTAAGGCCTACCTTATTGGCAGAACCCAAGCAGTTAAGATCTTGGACACCACTTCCCTCCCTCCCTCCCAATTAGCACTGGCGTCCCCACAGGACTCTATATTAGGGCCCCTCCTATTCTCCATCTTCTTAAACAATTTCCCTCTGTCTGCTCCCCCTCCTCCGCTATACATATGTATGCCGATGATACAGTCCTGTATGCTTCTGGCTCCTGTCCTGCTGAGGTTACAACCAGCCTACAGCAAGACTTTGACAAGATTTAGCTCTGGTTTGCTAATCATCAACTTTTTCTCAACGCCAAGAAGACTGCTTTCATGACCTTTGGCACTAGGCAGAGACTCTCTAGGCTTCTCTCCCTACCCACTTTCCACACCCTTGATGGGACTTTACTTGAGGACACATCCTCCTTCAGGTACTTAGGTGTTTGGTTGGTCCAACACCTAAACTTCTCTTTACATATTGGCGCCATCCAGAAAAAACTGTGCCCCAAGCTTGGTGCCCTGTTCAGGAACCGTAGTTGCATTCCCTCCTACAGCTAGACGTGAACTTGTTCAGAAGATGATACTGCCATTTTGACTACTGTGACGTAGTCTGTGGTGCTGCCCCTAAGTCCTCCCTGGCCAGACTGGACACCCTCTTCATTTCCTTCTGCCACTTTGCCCTGGATGCCCCCCCCTTCGCACCCACCACTGTGATCTTTATCGTGCCCTATCCTTCCCCTCTCTTACAAATAGGCGACTCTCCCACTGTGCTGAATTAATCTCCAAGCACTGGTTGGGTGAGTTCCCTTCCTACCTCACCTCCTCCTTTATAACAACCCCACCATCCTCTCATTCTCTTAGATCAACTGACTCCCGCACTCTGGTAGTCCCCCACAGATCCACCCTAATTGGCCAATCTGGTTACTCTCACCACCTCCCAAAAATTTGGAATTACCTCCTCCCTCAAATCCGGCACTCATCCTCCACCTACTTCATCAGCTCTGCCCTCAATAATTACCTTGCACCTAGCTGCTCCTGCCATGTCCCTCCCTAATTCCATCCTCTAAGCCCTGGATAAACCCTACCCATCTACCTTCATCTTCATTTTACCCTGTGCATCCACACCCCCCAGATTTCAAGCTGTCTACCCCTTCCCCCAAATTGTCCCCCCCAGCTGGCTTCCCTTGATCTCTCTCACAGAATATAAGGGACCCGAACGCTCCCCATGGGTCCATGCATCCTGATGGACTATTAATTAGGCCCCATCCCCTCCAAAGGTGAGAATTCTCTCTCCATCTCCAGGATTCAATTCTCACTCTCTCATTCTCCTATCACTCTCTTAATCCCTATTTACTGACCTTCTCCAACCCCCTGATAGGGTACCCTGCATCCTGAATGGTCCTGTCTTGGGTTAGGTCCTATTCCCCTCCTAGCATTTAAGTAACACCTCCTCCTTCTCTTTCTCCTCCCTCATTAAATCCCTACAGCCTTATCCCCCTTTCTGTCTAGCCCCATAGCCCCCTTGCAGGGTTCCCCACATCCTGAAAGGGTCTCTCTGGGACACTGCCTATCCCCTTCTCTCTGGTCCCCCAGTCCTCTTACAGGGTTCTTCGCATCCTGAAGGGGTCTCCAGGGACACGGCTCTTCCCCCTCCCTCCACCTCACCCTTTGCTCTCCTTTCCCCCTTTTCTTTCATCTAAGCACTTCTTTACTTATTAACCCGGCACTTATTATTGACCACTCTTTCTACATATTATTCGCAACACTGTTTTAACACTGTTTGTAACCCCTGCCTTACAACTGTAAATGTTGATCTTGTAACTTGAATGTAACATGAACACAACTCTTCCCTCTACCCCACCTCACCCTTCCCTCTTCTTTCCCCCTTTTCTTTCATGTAAGCACTTCTTTACTTATTAACCCGGAACTTATTATTGTCCACTCTTTCTATCTATTGTGCGCAACACTGTTGTAACACTGCTCGTAATAACTGTATGTTAATGTTGACTTTGTAACTTGAATGTTTAATGTTTCACTCCTGTTGTACACCTTCCCCCCAGGTTGCACCAGGAGAAGAGCGACTTGTCACTCAGTGTACCTTCCTGGTGAAACATTTAAATAAATAAACTACCTGTGAGAGGCATGGGGGAGCGTAGGGGGACACACACCGGGAACTTTAACTCATGGTTGAAGAACTGGTGCTGTGAAGAAGGGTTTGGATTCATTGGTGACTGGGGACCCACCTGGCAGGATGGGGGCTTGTTCAAGCCTGACAGCCTGCATCCATCCTAGAGGGGAATCCAAGCACTCAATGATAAGTTTAAATGCTACATAGACAAGTATTTAAACTAGTCAAGGGGGGTGGCAGGCCAGCAAGGAGGGTACCTAATTGCCCACCCCCTACAGCTAGCAGTGGAACCAGTGAACAGAAGGAGTGGATATCTCTACAAAGCAGTGTGTCAAAGATGGAGATAAGCACCCAAGGGGTGGATAGTCAGAAAGGGGGCAAAATTCAACAGAAGGGCAGACAGCAGGGAGAACCAACGGTAAAGGAAACCAGGGAGGGGGCTGGAGTAGAACAGGTAAATAGTCCAGGGAGTTTAAATAATGGAAAGCCATGTGTGCCAATGCCAGGAGCCTTAGCAACAAGATGGAGGATCTGGAGACTGCCGTGGTGCAGTCAAACCTGGACATTGTGGTCATCACAGAGACCTGGTGTAATGATAACCACAACTGGGAGATGGCCATACCAGGCTACAGCATATTCAGAAGAGACAGGGCAGGCAGAAAGGGAGGAAGAGTGGCACTTTATGTGAAAGATGGCATAAAGTCCTCAGAGATCCAGGAGGAACAAAATGGGGGCGAGATACTGTGGGTTAAGCTGGAAAGGAAAATGGAATCAGCCATCCACACGGGTGGTCTATAGACCACCACCCCTGGAGGAAGAAACAGATAGGGACCTGATGCTAGCCATCCAAAGGATGGCAGACAAGGGTGAGGTGGTGCTGGTTGGAGACTTCAATGTTCCAGACATGGACTGGAGCCTCCCAGCAGCAACAGCGTCAACCAGGAGCAGATTTATCCTGGACTCTCTTCAAGGTGCCTTCCTCAAGCAACTGGTTATGGAAGCAACTCAGCAGAAGGCAATACTGGACCTCATGCTGACAAACAGGGACAGTGTGATGGGGTAACAGTGGGGGAGCATCTGGAGAACAGTGACCACCGGTCACTATGGTTTGAAATCACAGAAGGCAAGGCAAGGCACATTTTATTTAACAAGATGCCCATCCCGGAGGCTCTGGGCACCGTACATTAATCAATAAATACAACACATCACAATAATAATTAAATACAATAATCTAAGCAAGTTAAAACACAATTTGCTTTATAATTAGCTACCCTCAACTTCAGCTGCATTTAAAGTCTCTAAGACTAAATTAACATCAAATTTAACTTTCTTAAAAGACATGTAGAAAACTATAAAATCTAGCCTGGGAAGGCCTGATTGAACAAAAAGGCCTTGAGGCCGGCCTTAAAAACCTCAACAGACGGGGCCTCCCTAACAGCTAGAGGAAGCGAATTCCACAGGACAGGGGCAGAAACACTAAATCCTCTGTCACCAGCAGTTCTTAACCTCATCCTGGGAATTGCTAGGAGGCCCCTAGAGGAGGAACGGAGGGAGCGAACCGAGACAGCTGGTGCAAGAAAGTCCTTCAGGTAGTCAGGGCCCAGGCCATGTAGGGCCTTAAAGGTGAGCAAACCCACCTTAAAGAGGACCCTCCGCCTAACCAGCAGCCAGTGCAGTTGACGCAGCACCGGGGTAATATGACAGCATTTAGATTGTCCTGTCAACAGCCTTGCTGCTGCATTCTGCACCAGCTGCAGTCGGCGCAGGGTACCCCCAGAGACCCCGAGATAGAGTGCATTACAGCAGTCAAGCCTGGACATCACGAAGGCATGCACCAAAGTGGGGAGGTCCAGTGGCGGAACTAGGGGCTTAATCCTGGTGATATTCCTCAGATGATAAAGCTGGTACAGACAGCTGACACCACCTGAAACTCAAGTGTCAAACCGCTGTCAAGAATAACACCAAGATCACGCACCCTAGAGGAGGCCTTCAATGGTACAGATCCAAGAGGCCAATTTATCACGCCCTCTGTTCGTCTCCACCACCAGTACCTCCGTCTTACTGTGGTTCAGTCGCAACCAGCTGGAGGCCGTCCAGTCATTGATTTCAGCTAGACAGCTGTTAAGCACTTCTACTGTGCAAGAGCAGAACCAAACCGCACAAAAACACGTATCCTGTATTTTAGGGGGGCAGACTTTAGGAAAATGGGGAGTTGCTTGAAAGAGGCATTAATGGGACTGGGGAGGGAATCAGGGGTTGAGGAACAGTGGACAATATTTAAAACAGGGATTACAAGAGCAACAGAATTATGCATTAAGCGGGCTAGCAAGGGGAAACAGAAGAGGAGACCATTATGGTTTCCCAAGGAGGTAGCGGAGAAAGTGAAAGCCAAAAAGATCACATTCAGGCAATACAAAAAGACACAGGCAGAAGGGGATAGGGAGAAGTACCAGGAGAAGCAAAGGGAGGCAGGGAGGTCAGTAAGGGAAGCCAAAGCTCAGACAGAAGCGTGCATTGCAAAATCAGTGGGTAGAGGGGACAAAACCTTTTATAGGTACATAAGTGAAACAAACATTTGTCAATAGCAAGTGTTGCTTGCTGTCATTAGCAGTGGAAGTGCATGAGTTAGACAGATGCAGTATAGGAATGACAGTGAAGTATTGAACCGACGCCAACTCCGCCCCCACCCTGCAGAGATGGACAGACATTAGGGTGTGCCTTTGGGTCATTGCCCATAATGGTCATGACATTTCACCTCACCCTACCCTGCAGACACTTACAAGTGTCGAGGTGTGCTTTGGAATGTTCGGGCTTCACATTCACCTCATTCCATAAGGAAATATGCTGAAATGGGTGCAGTATAGGAGAATGGGGTGAACTCTGGGGCCAAAGGGTCCAAGGCGCACCTCGATGCCTGCCACTGGTTGCAGGGTGGGGGTGGAATGGCATGAGCATTACAGTCGACAATCCCAAGTCACACCCTGACGCCAGTCAGTCCCTACAGGGTAGGGCATTATGGTCGAAAACCCTAACACCCTGGGCATTGTTGGTATTTTTACTCCAAGTTTTCAACATGGGCTTTTCGTGACCCCACCACATGAACAGTGACACTATCAGTTTGTTAGCCAAAAGGTGATTTTTGCATAACGACTGCGCCACTTGGCATCGCAGGTGCAAAAGCATATTTCGAACAGGATGTGAAAAATGACACCCGTACTGTTCATGAAGAGGTGTAAAAAATGGCAATGTTGAAACTCTGGAGTGAAAATATAAAAAAACTGGTGAAGTCACAAGTGTGCGTAGAAACTGCGCAACGCACACCCGTAATGTAATTAGTTTGGGGATATTTTACAGCAGATTTTCAACATTGGCATTTCGGGTCCTCTGCTCATGAACAGTGTCACTGTGATTTTCTTAATCTGTCCCGAACACTGATTTCCCACAGCAACTGTGCTATTCTGCGCCGGAAGTGCGAAACACATGTCGGCCAGGGTGTGAAAAATGACAACTGTATTGTTGATAAGGAGGTGTGGAAAAATACCAATGTTGAAAATCTGGACTGAAAATATTATGAATTTGTGAACTTACTAGGGTGCGTGGAAATTGCACAATGCACGCTCGTAACACAATCATTTTAAGAGCGTTTGTCACCAAATTTTCAACATAGCCAGTTTAAGACCTCTGCTCATGAACAGTGTCACTGTGATTTTCTTAATCTGTCCCAAACATTGATTCCGCATACCAACCGCGCCACTGTGCGCTACATGTGTGAAAACACATTTCAGGCAAGATGTGAAAAATGACAGCTGTACTTTTCATAAGGAGGTGTGGTAAAATGGCAATTTTGAAAATCTGGAGTGAAAATATTAAAAATGCTCAAAGTTATGAACATTTTGGGGAATTGTTTCACCAGATTTTAAAACATAGGGTTTTGGGGGGGCCTACCTCATGATCAGTGTCACAGTGATTTTCTTAATCTGTCCCAGACATTGATTTCTCACACCGAGCGTGCCATTGTATGCTATAGGTGCCAAGCATATGTTCTATATAATTATTGAAAACCTTATATTCTACTGACTGTCTTGCTCATGGTAGATAGATATATTATGTCTAATCTGTTTTACTTACTCTGCAATGTGATTGCTGGATGTTCTTTTGATGACGTTGTTTTTAAGAAATTGTACAGTGCGTCGAGCTTCCAGGAAGGGGCACTTTATAAATAATCTATCGATCTGTCTCTCTATCTATCTATCTATCTATCTATCTATCTATCTATCTATCTATCTACAGCCTTCTTGGGCCTCTATTAGTTGAGCGGTGGCTTTCATCTTCCTCTAAGATTGCTTAAACTTACGTAAAAAGGCATTGAAAAATTGTCCCCATAGACTTTTATGGGGCGTGCCCCCGTACTCTCCCTGCTTAGACGTCACAAAACGTCTAAGCGCGGGGATGGGGCTAGCAGACCAGGAAGTGGAAGAGAACAGGTGGCTGTGGGTTCGATTGCAGTTATGATCCCTTCCCTACCTAAAAGGACAGAGTTAGAAATGATACTATTGGCAGCAATTGGCTAACACTGCCATAAGGTATTGGGCTACAAAGCCCAGATGTGTAGATTGACAAGAGATAGCCTCCACTTCCTATAGGCAGGGGTTACTATCCAAGACCCTACACAGCCTATGAATACAAATCTCAAAGAGGATACTGCAGAGGCAGAGGCAGGAGGGGTTCCAGGCCTGCTGTGGCACTAGCTCCAAAGCCACAGCCAAAACAAAACCCCTGACAATTCTGCCCAGGTCACCAGTCAACCATTGCCTATAGGGGGAAGGCTGACCCACTACTTCCAGGAATGGGTAAAATTTACTACAGACAAGTGGGTCCTGGAAGTAGTTGGTCAGGGACTGTCCTTGCAATTCAAAAGATTTCCAAAGCTGTAGAGCCCAAACCTTTTTCCAACTCATTCACCAACAGAAAGAATTCTTCTGGAACTGTAAGTAGAGAAACTACTGTAGGCAAAAGCAGTTGAACAGTCCATACCCCGTGGAGCAGGGGCCTGTTTTCAAGATACTTCTTGACCCACGAGAAAAATTGGGGATGGTGACCCATATTACACTTAAGATACCTGAACAAGCATATCAAAAAGGGAAAAGATCAAAATGGTCACACACTGGGCACAGTGATACCATCCCTACAGTCAGAAGATTGGTTTTGGGGGGTCACTGGATCTGAAGTATGCCTATTTCCACATTCCAGTCAAACCCAGCTACAGAAAATATCTCAGGTTCAGTCTGGGGAAACTGCCAATATCAGTTTGCAGCCCTTCCCTTTGGTCTTCCCTCAACACCAAGGGTATTCACAAAGTGCCTAGCTGTGGTGGCAGCTCACCTAGGAAAACAAAGTGTTTTTTTTTTCCTATTTAAATGACTGGCTAGTCTCAGGGGAAACAGAGCAGGAGGCAAGGTGCTCCACACAGCTGATAAGAAGCACCATAGAAAGCCTGGGATTCCTGATAAATCTGCAGATGTCTAATATAGAACCAGTACAGGTTCTGGACTTCATAGGTGCAGACCTGGATGCCCTGTAGGGGAAGGTTTTCATTCCATAGGAAAGGGTTTCAATTCAAACCTGATTGCCAGTGCAGAGTCCTTCACACTAGGCTTCCCAAAGCCTGCAAGGGATTTTCTGCAGGTACTGGGCCATATGGTCTCATCCACAGCTGTGGTGCCATGGGCCAGATTTCAGCTGAGTGACATTTATTCTGTTCTATTTATTTTACAATTTTTTGGCCAGGAAAGACACTCTGAACTGAGGCTTGTTTCCAGGTGCATTCTGGGAGGACAGATAAGTTAAGTGACTTACTCATGGTTACGCAGTATACATGTGGTGGCTATAGGATTCAAACCCAGTTCTCTGGATTTGTAGATCAGTGCTTTTAACCACTACACTATACTTCCTCCTGATTTTGGTATTATCATTCAATACTTTCTAAGTACTGAATGACGGTACCAATTTCGGTACCATCATTCAGTAACATCTAGGAGATCACTGGTTCCAAAGATCAGACTCGCTGTCCAAGCTAGTGCTAATTGCAAAGGTCTTTGTGCAAGCACTAGAATGGTAGAAGAAGGAAAGAATCCTCAACGAGGGCATTTCCTTCCTCCAGCAATTTCCAGCAAGCGTTCTCACAACAGATTCTTCACTCCTAGGGTGGTTGCCCACCTGGAGGATCTCACAGTAAGTGGCATCTGGAGCCCTCAGGAGACTACAGAGCATATAAATCTCCTCGAGCTCAGGGCAGTACTGCTAGCAATGCAGTCTTTTTTCCCTTAGCTACAGGGTCAGTCTGTCCAAATTTGGACAGACAATACTACACTAATGTACTAGATAAACAAGCAAGGAGGAACAAGGTTCTCGAAAGTGAGCACAGAACCCATGAGGAGCAGGGATCTGGCATACTCCCTGGACACCCAGATTTCGGCGGTACATCTGGCAAGCAAGGACAATGTCCTGGCAGACTCCTTTAGCAGAATCAGTCAGGGAAATGACGAACGACCCTTGAACCAGCAAGTGCTGGCTTCAATCTTCAGAAGGTGGTGTACACCAGAAATAGATCTGTTTGCCTCTTGGGAGAACAATCAGCTGCCAAAGTTTTGTTGCAGGCCACCAGCAAGAGGCACAGTTCCAGAGGCTGCCTTAGCTCTGGGTTGTACAGGGAGGTTCCTGTATGCCTTCCCACCATTCCAGCTCATATAGGGAGTACTCATAAAGCTCAGGAGGGAGGGAGCAACTGTGATCCTGATAGAAACTTACAAATACCTCAAGGGAATCAACAAACTACACGAAGGTAGAATCTTTCAGAAAAAGAGATGTGCAAGAACAAGGGGGCACAATTTACAGATAGAAGGGGGGACGGCTCAGAGGTAATATTTGAAAGTATTTTTTCATGGAGTGTTTTGTGGATGCATGGAACAGCCTTCCTGAGAAAGTTGTGGAGTTAAGAACAGTGGGAGATTTCAAGAATGCATGGGACAGACGTAAAGCAGTTCTAGTGGGGGGTAGGACTGGTGCACTTCCAGTCCTTAGGTCTGAGACCCTCAACCCTGAAAGTACACTGGTCAGCTGTCCCAGCCTGCACCCATTCTGCAGACGTCTGCCGTCACCTCCACCCCTTTTTGATGTGTTCCCTGGCTGTAGCATCCCCAGCCTCCACTGGGAGACGCTAATGCCGGGGATCCACAGCCCACCACTCCCCAGGAGAGGAGAATAGTCCTCTGGACACTCAGTCCTCTCCTCTCTAGTGACCCCAGCAACCTGAGCTTGTTCCCAAGCCCAGGTCACCAGTGTGGTGCTAGGTGTGGCATCCAGCAGCTCAACCTTTAGTGCCACTGGGCCAGCTATCAGTTCATATCTTAAGGTTGCTTGTGCATGACTTATTCCTCAACAATGGTTAAAATGTGATAATTTTCATTTTACACATCTGCTACAGTTTGGTTGGATTTTCAAATATTTTATGAAACATTTAGCAAATTGTTATTTTAGTAGCTATTTAGCTAGTTTTAGTGGTCACTGCTCCCATGGCAAAAACAAATCTGACGTTAGAGCAACAGGAGGAGTGTGACCACAGCACAGAGTTTAGCTTGCATTCTAAGTTCTAAAATTAGCATAAAGTTCTATCTCCAGGGCATCACACTCTGGCGGGATTGATGCTATTTGTAAGGCTCATTGATGGTTCCCTGAGAAGAAACAGCATTACTCCAATGAGTAATTTTTTTCTGATGAACTTACATGCTGAAGTGCAGAATTGTTCTTTAAATATGAAGGCAGACATCAAATTGCTTGAATCTATAGTTACCAGCCTTAGTGGAGGCTTTTCTTTTGGTTGAAACAACTTTCTAAGCAATCTTGTTTTTAACTCTTCTGTTTATGCCCTCTACTTGTTTCCAGCATCCCTCTCCCTGAGGAATCCCCATGCACACCCATACTCCTGCACTCCTTAACCTCGGTTTCTGGCTTCCACCTAGCCTTAGTTTCCCTCCAGGCGGCGGAGGGATGTACCGACAAATCTCAATGTCTTGTCAGGTGGCACAGGAGTGGTGGTGCCAGGATCTGTTGTCATGGGTGCTGGGCCATCTTCCGTTCTGTGTCAGCTCCTATGGGCAGGCAGAGAAGGTCAGGCTGTCTTCCCCTCTCAGCTGGGACAGACAGAAAAGTCTGAGAGTTCCCATATCCCATAACTCTATCTTTTCTAAATGTCCTTTAGCTGGAGACAGCTCCCTGCTTTGCAGGGAATCTTGTTATTTTCTTCTTAATTAGATTCTTTATTCTATCTCTCTCTCTCTCTCTGCAGCCCCCAGCAGCTGAAGACATGGAAGAACTGGAGAAGTGCTGCTGGGGACAGGGCTGCAGTCCAAGAGGGACTGCTGCAGCCTCCTCCCTTAGTACTGTTGTACCCTTCCCCTCAGGTCTGGTTAAGGGATGGGTAATTTTCTAAAGTAAATCAGTGAAGGAGAGGGACAGCCTCAGAGTTCTAATGATGCAGCCTACGCACAGCTGGAGTTACCAGTAAGGAAATTACAATTCCCTGTTTCCTTCCCAGCCTTCTTGGATGTCAGCATACTGGGGGCACAGTGCAGGGTTGCACACAATGGCAAACCACCTACGCATCCCGATGTCCTTCCCTTTCATGCTGCCTTCAGCTGTGCTGCCATCTCTGGTCACCTAGGAGGCAGCATTGCAGCGAATGCATGGACCATCTCTCCCTGGAGAAGGAGAGCGTCCTATGGGAGTCTCAATCCTACTCTCTTGCTGGCCCTCTGGTGACTTCAGCTCATTTCAAAACTTGGGTTGCCAGCATCATGAGCAGTAGCCCTATCGCTGTGCCAAAGGTTGGCCCAGGAAACCATGTCTATTTATTTGATTTGTAGTTTTTGAGCAGGAAAGGTGCACTGAGCTGTAAAAGCCCATTTCCAGGTGCATCCTAATGGATGTGTTACATGAACTGGTTTTATTGACAGTTGTGTAGAGGACTGGGGAAAAGCCCCAGCCTTTACAGTAACTGTCATGGGATCTGTAACTGTCAAGTGGACAGTAACTAAAGACAGGCAGAAGGTTATCTGAAGGACAGCACCCCAACACTGCAGCACCCCCCAGTGCAGCACTGCAGTGCTAGTATTGGGTATTAGCCCAAGCACCTTGTGTGGGGCTAGAACCCATGACCTTCTGATTTTCTGGCCTCCGAGGTGAGAGTGCAGCCTGCTGAGCCACGGTTTCCTGTTTTGTGATCTTACCCTATGGGATATTGGCGTGCTAGGGGGTCCAAGCTTGAGCACATGGAGTATGCTTCAAGCAGAGCCCTTCTGATGTCCCCCCCTCCTCACTGTGCCACCACTGCACAACTTGCACTATCACCTGTTGTCATCTAGGTGGCAGCATGATTGTGGTAGCATCTGCCCTCCCTCCCCAGAGGATGACAGCATCTGCTGTGATCTTCCTTCCCCCCAGCCAGTCCCCGATGAACCAGCTTGTTTCCGAACTCGGATCACCGACGTCACGAGTAGCAGCTCTACCGCTGTGCCAATGAGCCAACCAAATCTGCAGTCCTCCCTTGCTGGTTGAACTTGGGCAACCTGCCAAGGTAAAAATGAGGAATCCTAACCGCTGAACCATATGGAGAGATATTTGTTTAAACACTATGAAAACAAAAGGAGAAACATCGTCCACAGGTACAAAGCTCTTTTAACAGATCTATTATAACATTTGTACTTGCTGTTAAAGAAAAAGAAAAAAAACAGGTGAAGTAGTAATGTGCTAGCCAGGCTTGCTGTCTCTCAGCCTGTTAGAGAGTAAATTGGCTAATAGCTAGGTATGTTGTAACCAGCAGCCATACTGTACAGAGAGATGCAGACCACAATTTTTCCTGACGAAGGTTAACTGTCACAAAGAAGCATTTGGCTTCCTGTCTTTGGTAGCATTTGACATTTATGAACAAAATTCTACGAATGTGAATGCGTAGCAAACATGCTTGTCTTGCCGATGCACTTTTATTGGGTGCTGTCTGTTGTTTTCTGTGCAGTTGCAGACAATGTATCTTCTCCTCTATGTGTAAACGGGTGGTGGGGAGGTGATGCATGTTGATATGTGCATGAATGCCTCCCGTGAATATTCCCAAATGCATGAACTTACGTGATGTCTTTCATGTAACTTCACAGAGCAAGCATTGGGGGAGTAGAAAAACGGAAGCAACTTGTAAATAAAGCAGGAAACCATTAAACAAGCTGTTGGTGCTTAGGTTTTTGTGTTGCTCACACTAAAGCATGTTTGTAAACTACTGGCATGTAACAGGTACACGATTTAGCAGATTTGTTTTGTTTAGTTATTAGGGTAGTGAAGATGAGTAGACAGTGAAAGCTGCCCTGGGAGAAATGCATTGACCGTATGAGAATGTCCTCGTCTTTTTGGCTGGGGTGAGGTGCTGTTCTTCAAATATACCATCAGATAATTCATGGATACCCTCTGCCACCAAAACCATCTAAACACAGGTGTTTTGTTTTATTTTTTTATTTTTAACCAATCTTTTTCACACTCCCTGACTTATCCATCGACGCCCCCCAGCCCCATCACTGACCTTCTCTTGGACTTACCATTATCCAGCACTTGCCCAGTACCACGATAATAGTGAGTAGCCTGTCATGTTGGTTATGCATGGGCCTGCGGGAAGTGCCAGCACAATGGTGGGCCATGCATTTTTTCCTCCAGTTCCTAGATTTTTTGTTACGTGGGCTGGGGTGCAGTGATTGCAATGAGGTGCACACACACTTGCGGTGATGCACGTGAGTTCTGGCAGGACCCTCCCCTTGCTGTGGTCCCACTGTTCTGTCTCCTGGGCTCTGCCAAGCAACAGACAAACAGTGTAATGCTGTTCCACCCCCCCACGGTGAGGGAGGAGAGCAGTTCCTGGTATACTCAGTCCTCCCTCCCTCCCGTGGCCAGCCCCGAAGCAACCAACGTCCATTCCTGAACCAAGAATGCCTGCATAGCAAGTGGTAGTGCCACCGCTGTGCAGTCTGGCCAACTACATAGGTTTTATTTTTTTCCCATAAAGGTTTATATCCTCCATGGTCAGTGCAGGCTTGTTCCCTTCGACTTCTGTCCCTGCCTCCCCCCCTCCAATGACCACCTCCCCAGGACTTGCCTGCTGACTACATTCCCCCATGGATTGCCCCCCCCCCACCCATGGCAGGGCCAGGAGGGGGGAAAGCCATCCTCCCCCCTGGAGACACATATCCAGACTTGCCAACAGGGGTCCTGGCGATTGCGTGGGTGAGAGGCTGGAGCACACAGTGTTACTTAAGCCTGCCCCACCATCCATTTTCCACTTGATTTTGTTCATTTCCCAGAGCTGGGGCACCCACATTGGGTACATGGCTGTGGAGGCATGCACACACTATGGAGTCCTGCAGCTTCCTTCCCTTCGTGCCAGCCATGACTTGCACTACCAACAAACCTTCATCTGGTGGCAGTCTGGTGGTAGTGCCAAGAAGCCGTATCTCCCCAGGAGAGAAGAACTGTCTGTCAGGTGCTCAGTCCTCTCTCCCCCAGCCAACTCCCAGCAACCCAAGACCACTTCTGATCTTGCATCGCTGATGTGGTGGCAGAAGTGCTACCACCACGACTTTGGGCCGGCCACTACATAGGTGTTTTATAGGATGGAAGAAGACCGATAGTCTGAGAAGGTCCTTTCTGTCCTGCTGTCCTAAAACTTGTATCCCATAACATTGTCCCAGAGAATTATCAAAGGGTGGAACAGCAGAGGACAGCCTATGTTTATTATTTTTTCTTTTTTTTTCAGTCTATTCATCTTGGATAGCCCAGCTGAGATACCACACCATGGAGTATGCCCACAAGGTAAGTGGAGGGACTTGCACAGGGAAAATAGCGTCCCCAATGTGGGACTTGCTAGATGACAGCCACCCTTACTCTCCAAACCACGAGGCCCCTCAGCACACTGCTGCCACCACCCTCTCTAGACAAGGCACTTTCCCCTCCCTGCCCCTGGCCAGCATGAGTGGAGAGGGCACCTGTTAGAGGTCTGGAGAAGGGATACCCTGGTACTGGAGGAGTCAGGGTACCCTGGGATGAGGAGGAAGTGAGTGACAGCGAGAGGTGAGTCCAACAGGTATAAGGGAAATGTGGAGACTGACGATGATGCGTGTCCAAGGGAAGGAGCAAAAAAGGTTGTTGGTATTTTGAAGTTGACATTGCATTAACAATTCAAATTGTGTTGTTTTGCCAGCTCAAGAACAACTTTCCTTAAATGTTTTTGCAACTGAAGTAGAATGTGTATCTGCAGCTCAGTCACAGCGCAAAACTGAGTTTCAACGCTAAACAAGTTTTTTTGCAAGGCTTTGTGTTGGATCCAGCAACATAGAACTCATTGAAATGCAAAAGCCACATGAAGGCATGGCAGTTTAACATGAACTGTAGTTTGTAATTGGAAACTATAAAATATACTATGAGAAAAAAAAGGATCTCAAAAGATTTTTGCCATTTAAGCACAGAATGAAAGAAATGTATTTGAAAATAGCGATTGGCTGGTGACAAAGGGCGTTTTTGATTATTGTAACCAGGTTGCCAGTTAATACCGCTGCCTTCTTGACTAAAACAAGGTTGAGAGGCCAGAACCGATAAACCCCTGATTAGGGGGTCATATCCAAGCAGCAAACTACACAATGCCTGCATCCAGAGAAAAAAATGTAAGCAGGCCTGGTGTAAGTATGGTGCAACCCCTTGGGATCTAGTACCTCCTCACCTCCCCACAGGATCACCTCACCCATGAACAAACACAGTTCAATAACAGTTCCCCACAGACTGCAGCACATATAGTCTACCATAATAACTACCCGGACAGTGATTACAGAAAAGCGATTTTATTTAGGTTCAGGGTGTAGGCCCTAAAAGGAATGAAGGAGGGTTAGTGATATGAGGTAGGAGGGGTGTGTGAGTAATGAATCGTATTTCCTGAGTACCGCGAATAATGTAATATTCATTATTTAGATCCAAATATTGGACAGTGACAGTATTTGTCTACTGTTCCAATCTGAAAAATACTACAGTATTGTTTAAAAAAGTAAAGAAAATGAAACCTCTCCAGCTTAAACCCTTTAAAATATATAGCCAAACACAAAATATACAATCCCACATCCCTCCCCCCTCTGTTAGAATCCCCATCCCACCCGTCTCTCCCCAGCACCCAAAAGTTGATATTGAAATGTGTATTTAAAAAAAACCTCCCATGATGGCCATCTGGCCCAACCCGCCCACCTCCACGGCTGTCTGCTATCTTTTGGCACTCATGCTAAAACAAATATGTCCCCCACCTCCTCACCCTGGCAATACCCTCCTCCCGCCTTCTTCCACCACACTTCCCAGCACACAGTTTTTCTTAAGAGAAGACGCTAGTGAGAATGAAAAAGGCGACAGACACAACCTGGCAGCTGCCTTCTGCTGAATGAAACCCTGGCATGCTTGCTTGTATAGTAAAACCAGTGCGTGGTCAGCACACATTCCTTCTGTGCTCTGCTTTGAACTGGTTCCAGTTTGTTTTTTGTGGTGCTGATAAGTTTTACAGCGTGAAACCTGCAAAAATTGTATTATCTTTCCAGGTGTTGGCAAAGATTTATTTAACTGCTTGTGGTCCTGAAAAGTAGCACTGTACAGAATTAGTTCTTTGCCTTTGCAGTTTTACATTTGGTGTCTTTTTTTTTTTGAAAGATATACACGTCGTTTTTTTGATAGGAAGACTGTTTCTGCCCTAAAGGATACCAGACCCTCTCCCTCATTTTACCTTTCTGCATTTAGTTAGTTTGTTCCATTACCCATAATTTTCGAGGAAGATTACACATTAGGGGCTCGAGTTTCATATGTCTGATACGGCGTACAGGCTTGCGGCAATCTGAAGAAATGTTCTACCCCTTGTGGCAGTTGACACAAGCTAGACCATCTGTTTGTGGTCTAGCTTGCATCAGTACCGGGGACCATTTTCATGGTACTTGTTCCCAAGATTTGGCTCAAGCTGCCATACAGTGGGTAAACTGTTGCAACTGCACCCGAGATCGTAAAATTGGGCGCAGTTGCAGCAAATGGGAATAGTGCAGTTGTGAAATAAAGTGGTGTGGCATATGTACTGTACACGCTCATTGAGAGTTCAGTCGGCAGCTGTCTGTACCAGTGTGAGAAGGGCTGTGCCAGGCGCTGGCATGGGTCGGGTTGGGGGGAGCAGGGTGGTGGGTCACTACCTGCTTGGTGGTGGGTGGTGGGGGGCCACTAGAATACCAGGAAATTTATTTCTTTGCATCAGGACAGTGGTCGGAGAATAGGGGAAGGGGAGGGACCACTGGACCACCAGAGATTATAAATGACATAATGGGGAGGGGATCAGGGCTGGGGGGGACCACTAGACCACCAGGGATTATATCAGAAATACAGGGGAAGGGACTGGGGCTATGGAGGGACCACTAGACCACCAGGGAGTATTTCAGAAATACTGGGGAAGGGATCGGGGCTAGAGAAGGACCACTAGACCACCGGGGAGTATTTCAGAAATACCGGGGAAGGGATCGGGGCTAAGGAGGGATCACTGAACCACCAGTGTGTGTTTATATTTACATGGGGACAGGGATCAGGACTTGGGGGTGGGGACCTGGCCCTGCACACTTGGGCAGGGAACTCACATGCAGATCAGCCCATAGTGGGCAAGCAAATGGTCCCTTAGCGCTGTGCATGCCCAGTGGGCTCATTTGCATGTTTGGGCTGAATGTTGCCCATGGGGGCCATGGAGCTCACCAGTGTGCACTATGCTTTACCCCATGGGTGGTCTTCATTCCCACCCTCTTGTAGCGCTGCACCAAACATGGCAGCCTCTTGCTGTGGGCTGTGCTGCCAGGGTTTTCAAACAGACAATGTCATCAGTTTGGATCATGCTACCTGTTTGAAAATGGCACCAGAGCCAGCCGGCCCTATTTTTTCATGTGTCACACCTGTTTGTGGGTACAGCTGCCTGGCTCTGAAAGTGTGGCCCTATATGTAGACTTTTCTTTAGATTAGTTTCAGATGGTGATATGACTTTTTGCTTAATTAATCTGTATACCTACTGCTTGTACCAAAATCAGTATTTTTCTTCTGTACACTCAATGGGCCCTATTCACCAATGGGTGGGAATTACATGCTGGAAGCACTTATCCCACCCATGGAGGTCTGCACCTGCAGACAGGTGAATGGCAGTGGAATTCAACACCGGCCGCCACCTGTCCATGGTTCAATGGCCCCACCTCCCCTTGGCGCACAGGACTCTGCAGGGTGGCTGGGGCGGAGTTGCAGACTCGGCCAGGCATCCAATCAGATGCCTAGACCGGGCACTCAGTGGATCCCCTATGTGGCAGGGTGCATGTTGGCAGCGTGCCCTGCTGATGTCCGATGGCCAGCGGCTGTGGAGGTGAGAGGAGGGCAAAGCTGCCAGCCCTCTCATGATGTGGCACTGGAGTGGTGTGCAGGGACAGGGCGGGGGGTCTGTTGGCGGTGCTGGGGGGCACTGTACCCCACCATATGCCCGGAGGGGCCAGTGGCTCCATTTGGGGGGGTAGGGGGTAGCTTCCTTGGACCAGTGTCCCTGTGTGGGGTGTGTGTTGGGTGGGGGAGCACCTGGTAGGGGCCTCGCACCAATGTGTGCTGGGGCAGGTGGCACCAGGTGGCCATAGTGAGGTACGGTCGCAGTGGATGAGTGAGCTATCTGCACTGTCCAAGTGGAGACCCAATGTGTGCATGGGGTGTGTACGGGGCTTACGGCAGGATTCTTCCTGGTGTACCCTGTGCCCCCCTCTGTGCCCCCGCGGCCAACATTATGCACCTTTGTGCATGGCGTGTAGTGCTGGCACACCCCCAGCCCACCCCGGCATGGTGTGGTCTGCAGACCAGGAGGATTGGGTGTGTTGGGGCTGTGTACCCCCGTTAGTGCATCCTGCATGGGGGCGCATTGGGTGTCGAGTGGCTACGTGGCCCAGAGACGTGGCGTGTAGCCACCCTGCCCATTGGTGAATAGGGCCCTTTGCTTCTACCAAAATCAATATTTTTATATCAATATGGAATCGATCCAAATCTGTGCATGCTTTCTGATGATTGTTGTTTTCACATCCCAGGCCAACCATAGGGATCACCACTGTGACTCCCTATCTCGCCTAAACTAGCCCTCACTGGATGCATGCCTCCAGTATCCCCTATTCTGCATTGTTGTGACTTCTGTAACCTGCACTAAAGCTGTATTTACTTCTTGTTTTTTGTTATTCCTAGGTTGCCCCTGAAAAAGGGACCTCCGGGGCTCATTGGGCTAACCTGGTCAAATTTAATAAATAACTAAATAAAAAGCTGGAACTGCCTCTAGACAGGTAGAACATTTATAAGCAGAAGATTGGCGGTGATACGGACCCTGTACATGTCCATAGTGAGACTGCAGCTGGAATACTGTGCCAAGTTCTGGAGCCTGAAGGGGAAGGGAGGGGGTGGCAAGATTGAGACCTACATGTTCTTGAGGGATATCAACAGGTAGACTGCAGGAATCTAGTCATGAGGAATGAAAGCACCATAACTGGAGGATGTGAGTGGCGGTCTGTGGGGGGGCAATATGAATGTTAGAAAGTATTTTTTTCACAGAGAATGTGCTGGATGCCTAGAATAGTTTCCCAAAGCTAATGGCAGACACCAATTTAGTGACCAGTTTCAAAACACAGATGGGATAGGCTTATAGGGATATTAACCCATAGGCTGCTGAAAGAATTATGATATATATGAATTTTAGACTGGTATATCAGTCCCTGGCCATGCAAGGGTTAAGACCTAAAAGGGAGAGCAGAGGTGTGAGTTGGGACACCAGAATCACAAGTGGCCCAGTAACTCTGGTCTGATTACAGGTCAGACACAGAGTTTGGTAGGAAATGGGTAGAGTGGACAGCTTGATGAGTCTTTATCTGCCATCAGAATCTATGTATCTAGACCAAACTGCTCACTGGATCATGATATCTATATAATGTTTTATATTTATGGACGAAATGTTGCATCGATATCAGATAGTTTTTGATGCAAAATTTTAAACATAGGTCTATCCTATGGCATCTCCCACACTGAGCCATGAAATCTCATACTCAGAGCTATAACATGTTTTTATACACAGCCATAAAACTTCATACACAGTCATTAAATCTTGTACATAGCGTTATAAAAGCTCAAACATGGAATCATAAAATTTCATACACGGAGCCAAAAAATCTTATCAATAGAGCCATGAAATCTCATACACGGAGTCATGAAAGCTCATACACTGAGCCATAAAATCTCATACATAGAGCCATGAAATCTTATCTATAGAGCCATGAAATCTCATACACGGAGTCATGAAAGCTCATACACTGAGCCATAAAATCTCATACATAGAGCCATGAAATCTTATACACAGAGTCATGAAGTCTTATACATGGAGCCATGAAATCTTATACATAGAGCCATGAAATCTTATACATGGAGCCATGAAATCTCATACATAGAGCCATGAAATCTTATACATGGAGCCATGAAATCTCATACCCGGAGCCTCAAAATCTTATACATGGAGCCATGAAATCTCATACCCAGAGCCTCGAAATCTTATACATGGAGCCATGAAATCTCATACATGGAGCCATAAAATCTTATACATGGAGCCATGAAATCTCATACATGGAGCCATGAAATCTCATACATAGAGCCATGAAATCTTATACATGGAGCCATGAAATCTCATACCCGGAGCCTCAAAATCTTATACATGGAGCCATGAAATCTCATACATGGAGCCATGAAATCTCATACATAGAGCCATGAAATCTTATACATGGAGCCATGAAATCTCATACCCGGAGCCTCAAAATCTTATACATGGAGCCATGAAATCTCATACCCGGAGCCTCGAAATCTCATACATAGAGCCATGAAATCTTATACACTGAGTCATGAAGTCTTATACATGGAGCCATGAAATCTTATACATGGAGCCATGAAATCTCATACATAGAGCCATGAAATCTCATACATGGAGCCATGAAATCTCATACATAGAGCCACAAAATCTTATAAACTGAGTCATTAAATCTCATACCCGGAGCCTCGAAATCTCATACATGGAGCCATGAAATCTCATACCCGGAGCCTCAAAATCTCATACATAGAGCCATGAAATCTCATACATAGAGCCATGAAATCTCATACATGGAGCCATGAAATCTTATACATGGAGCCATGAAATCTCATACATAGAGCCATGAAATCTGATACATGGAGCCATGAAATCTTATACATGGAGCCATGAAATCTTATACATGGAGCCATGAAATCTCATACCCAGAGCCTCAAAATCTTATACATGGAGCCATGAAATCTCATACATGGAGCCATGAAATCTCATACATGGAGCCATGAAATCTTATAAACTGAATCATGAAATCTTATACATGGAGCCATGAAATCTTATACATGGAGCCATGAAATCTCATACATGGAGCCATAAAATCTCATACATAGAGCCATGAAATCTCATACATGGAGCCATGAAATCTTATACATGGAGCCATGAAATCTTGTAAACTGAGTCATGAAATCTCATACCTGGAGCCTCAAAATCTTATATATGGAGCCATGAAATCTCATACATGGAGCCATGAAATCTCATACATAGAGCCATGAAATCTTATACCCAGAGCCTCGAAATCTTATACATGGAGCCATGAAATCTCATACATAGAGCCATGAAATCTCACACATGGAGCCATGAAGTCTTATACACGGAGCCATGAAATCTCATACCCGGAGCCTCGAAATCTTATACATGGAGCCATGAAATCTTATACATGGAGCCATGAAATCTTATACCCGGAGCCTCGAAATCTTATACATGGAGCCATGAAATCTCATACCCGGAGCCTCGAAATCTTATACATGGAGCCATGAAATCTCATACACGGAGTCATGAAAGCTCATACACTGAACCATAAAATCTCATACATGCAGCCATGAAATATACTGTATATGAAGCAATGAAATCTTATACATGGAGCCATGAAATCTCATACACAGAGCCATAAAATCTTTTTCACAGAACCATGAAATATAAGGACAGAGCTATGAAATCTTATGCATGAAATTATGAAATCTTATACACTGAGCCCTTTAATTCCATGCATGGTGGTAAATGGTACACAGTCAGAAGAGATGCAAGTCACAAGTGGGGTACCTCAGGGATCAGTCCTGGGGCCAGTCCTCTTCAACATCTTCATTAGTGACCTTGCAGATGGATTAGAGGGTAAGGCTTGTCTGTTTGCAGATGACACCAAGATCTGCAACAGAGTAGATGATCCAGATGGGGTGGGCAGAATGAGAAGATATCTGGATAAACTAGCAAAATGGTCAGAAGAGTGGCAACTGAATTTAATGCAAGAGGTGCAAAATCATGCACATAGGGAGAGAAACCCTGAAGCCACCTATGGGCTGGGAGGAGTTGCTAGCAGTCACAAAGGAAGAAAGAGACTTGGGCATCATCATCACTGATGACCTGAAATCATCCAAGCAGACCTCTAAAGCAGTAGGGAAGGCTAGGGGGTGTTAGGGTGTATTAGTAGGGGTATCACAAGTCGTAAGAGGGAGGTAATAATCCCTCTTTACAAGACACTGGTTAGGCCCCATCTGGAGTACTGCGTGCAGTATTGGAGGCCACACCTTCACAAGGACATTAACCAAATTGAGGCAGTCCAGAGAAGGGCAACCAAAATGGTGCAGGGACTGCATCAGAAGACATATGAGGACAGATTAACAGAGCTCAATATGTATACCCTGGAGCAAAGGAGGGAGAGAGGTGATATGATTGAGGCATTCAAACACCTTAAGGGCATTAACAAGGTGAACTAGTCTAACATGTTTAAATATAAGAAAAATAACAGGACAAGAGGACACAACATGAGATTAGAGGGGGCCGATTAAGGGAGAATGTGAGGAAATTATTTTTCGCAGAAAGGGTGGTGGATGCATGGAATGGCTTACCACAAGAAGTGGTGGCTATGAATACAGTGCAGGGCTTCAAACAGGCATGGGATAGGCATAATGGAGCAATACAAATGACTATGAATAGATAGACCACTGACAGAGCAAAGGTCGATGGCACATTTATAAGGTAGAAAAACAAATGGGCAGACTGGATGGGCCTTGAGGTCCTTATCTGCCGTCAACTTCTATGTTTCTATGGAGCCACAAAATGCCATACATGAAGCCATAAAATCTCAAACATAGACACATGAAATGTCATAAAATTAAACCAAGAAGTCTCACACTTAGGTAGCATTGCAACAGCAAATGTTTTTTTCAATATGCTAGTTTCCAGCTACAGTACAGATAATAAAAACATTAGCATACCTATTAAATCTGCCTTTCTAGGTGCTTCCTACACTAGTAGGCACTATATGTTTGTTTATTTTCTCAATCCCTTAATGCTGGCCAGTTCTGCAGTATTACAGGTTTTTTTTCTTGGGGGGGACTCATTTGAAGCATTTAAATAAATACTTCAGGTCTGGTGGGAATATAAATGTTTACCATCAAATGAAACTAGAAGGTGCCTGTAATCATTTTCAGTGAAAAAAAATGTAGGGTAAAACATTTTGCCCAACTTTGTTTCACTGATACTTTAGAGTAATATAATCTCACACATGAAGCCATGACATTTCACACACTGAACCATTAAATCTCATACACAGAGACATGAAATCTCTTATACAGTCTTATGCAATCTAATGAAAGCAGCCGTGAAATCTTAGTAATGAAATCTCATACACAGAACCATGACATTTCATACATGGAGTCATGAAATTGTGTACACAGAGACATTTAAATCCCACAGAAAGACCCATGAAATCTCATAAAAATACTATGAAATCTCATATTCATGAAGTTTAATACAGGAAGCCAAGACATTTCATATACAATCATGCAATTGCATACATGTAGCCATATAATCCCATGCACAGAGCCACAAAATATTATACATGGAACCATGCAATCTCATACATGCAGCTGCGAAATCTCATCAGAGCCACAAAGTGTCATTCCTGGAATCGTGAAATCTCATACTTAGAACAATGAAGTGTCATACACAAACTCCTGAAGTCTAATGCACGGAGTCATGAAGTCTGATACAGAGAGCCATGCAGTCTCATACACAGTGTCATGAAATCTTATTCCTGGAGCCATTTAACTCTTTTACATTGAGCCATAAAATCACGTTCAAGTGGCATTGAACCTCATACACAGAGCCATGAAATCTCATACACAGCATCATGAAATCTCATACAGAGAGCCATTAAATCTTATACACGGAACCACCAAATATCTTACACAGAACCATGAAATCCTGTACACAGGGCCATGAAATCTCATACATGAAGCTGTGCAATCTCAAAATCTAGTAAACAAACCCTTAAAATCCCATGAAACCAAGAAATCTCATACAAATAACCATGAAACCTCATCAACAGAGCCATACATTTCATACCTGGAGCCACGTAATCTCATACCTGGAGTCATGAAATCTCATACACAGAACCATAAAAATCTCACACATATCGCAATTAAATTTCATACCTGGAACCATGAGATCTTTTATTAGGAGTCATGAAATCTCATACACATAGCAATAAAACCTCATACCTGGAACCATAACGATATCATATATATATATATATATATATATATATACTGTGTGTATATATATATATATATATCTCAATGAAATCTCATACATGGAGCCATGAAATCTCAAAATCGAATAAATAAGTCCATCAGAGCCAGCTCCATGGTGCTGAGTGAAAGGGTTTGCTTGGCATGCTGGTGACCCAGGTTCGTGCCTGGAGCCCAGGTGTCAGGAGCGGAGTCTGTCAGGGAGGGATTCCAGAGCATCCATTGGATGCTTCCCTCCTGGGGGGTGGTGGGTTTGGTCTCTGGTACCTGGAGGCTGATTGGCGGACGTGCTTGGTGGCATGCGGCCTCAATATGCCTCTGCACACCCTCACTTCAGGTTGCTGCTTCAAGTGTGTGGCCCAATTAAGGGTGGTGGGAGGGCAGAAAAAGGAAGAATTGCCACTTGTGCTGGCCGGATGACAGCAGCCCCACCTCTCCTTCACCGCAAAGCCAGGAAGTCCCCGAGCTGTTTCTCCATGACCTGACCAAGATGCAAGGAAATGCCTGCAGGCACTTCAATTTCCCCCTCCTGGTTGCCCCCATGGGTAGGGCCCCCTCAGCAAAGGGACACATTGGGACAGTCAGGATGGTGGGAGACAGCAGACGGTGAAACAGGGAAGTGGCAGGGGTATGGGCTGGCCACCTAAAGGAGTGGTGGCCGGGTTGGCTGGGGGAAAAAACAGAGCATGCAAAAAAAATAAATAAATAAGGCCATCAAATCCCATAGAACCAAGAAATATAATACACAGCATTGCGAAAACTCATCAACAAAGCTCTGCATTTCATACCTGGAGCCATGTAATCTCATACCTGGAGCCATAAAAATTCTGATATACATAGCAATGAAATCTCATACCTGGAACCATGAAACCTCATACCAGGAGCCATGAAATCTCATACATAGCAACAAAATCTCATACCTGAAACCATAACAGTCTCATACACATAACAATGAAATCTCATACCTGGAACCCTGAAATCTCATACACATAGCAATAAAATCTCATACCTGTTGCCATGAAATCTCATACCTAGAACCATGAACCTTATACATAGATACAGCCATGACATCTCGTGCATGAAATCATGAAATCTCATACATAGAATCTTTAAATGTATACGTTGAGCCATCAAATCTTATACATGAGCAGTAATCTCATACATGAAGTCATGAACTCCCACACCTAGAGCCATAATATCATACAAGTAGAAATGAAATATCCTACACAGATTCATGAAATGTAATGCATAGAACAATGATGTCTGGTACATAGAGCCAGGAACTCTCATACACAGAGCCATGAAATCTCAAACTGAACCATGGAATCTCATCTGTAATCATGAAATCTTCTCATGCATGGATCCATGACATCTTATACACAGATGCCTGAAATCTCATGCACACAGCCATGAAATCTCATGGAGTCATGAAATGTCATATAAGGTACCTTAAATCGTGTTTGTGAAGCCATGAAATCTCATACAGAGTCATGAAATCACATACATGGAGACATGAAATCTTATACATAGATTTAGGAAATTTCATATATTGAGTATGAAATATCTAAATCTCAAACAAAATCCATGAAATCTCATGCAAGGAACCATGAACTCACATATACAGACTCACGATATCTAATTCACAGAGTCATGGGATCTCAAAATCTCATACATGAAGCTATGAAATCTCATGCATGAATTCATGAAAGCTCATACACAGAGTCATAAAACGCATACATAGAGCCATGACATCTCCTACATAAACAGTAATCTTATACATGTAGCCATAAAATCTCATATATAGAACCACCGATGGAACCTCATAACAGCAGCTATAAAATCTCATACATACTGTAGCATTTTTTTAAACTTATATTTTATTGAAGTTTTGCAGACATGCAGATCATATTCCAAATGGCAGCAGTGGTGTACAGTATAGGTGTTTAATAGGGCAAACAGCACTGTTAACCAAGACATTTTATAACAAACAATGTTTTTTCTTCAGTTTGTAAACCAGTGTCTAGTCCTCCATCCTCTTGGAGTCCCTTGATCCAGCCTCCATCTTCTGCCCCCTAGAGGTCCCCAAAATACACCCCTGTTTCATCTTGGGGTCTTTGTTATTTTAAGGGATGTCAGACCTGATTGTCATGATACACAAGAACCACAAGTTCCATCTATTTTGATTCTTGTCCTCCATGTTCTGTAAATGAGACATTAATGTACTCCATTTTATAAACGTCCCAGATAATGTCCTGCCATTATGTAAGTATTGGGGATTGAGGTTTCAGCCATAGCCACGTAATTGCTTTTTAGTTGTGGTAAGAAGGATGCCTAGTAGATAAAGGGAAGGGGTAATGTAAAAGAAGGTACATCTATGGTGGCAGTCTACCAAATTGTGTAATTATGACATTTATCTCCCTCTGTACTGCTGTCTAGAAGGACTTAAGTTGAGGGCAGGATCATAAAACATGGTTATGGGTGATTACTTCTCAACCGCAACCTCTCCAGCAGGTGAAGTCATGAGTGGACTGAAATTTAGCCATAATTTGGGGAGTGCAAAAATATCTAATTGCTGTTTTCCAGCTATATTCTCTCCACTGATAGAAGCCTGTTATTTTGTGTTGTCTAAACCAAATTAGAGTCCACTCTACCGGCTGTAGAGTGACAGACAGTTCCGCCTCTGAGCTGACCTGTATACAGGAGGCATCTACCAGAGGATTCCTAGCATCATGAAATCTATTACATGGAAACATTATTGTATTTGCTGTATTTAATGCACATACCTTCATGCATATTTTGTATTTTGCATCTTACACCCATGTATATCTTTTATATATTTTTTATTGTATGCATAACTTGTCTGTCTAAGCCCCCACCCACCCCCAGGTTGCACCTGGAAATGAGCCCTGGCTCAGTGTGACTTTCCTAATTACCAAATTTCAGTATAATCTCATACATGGGGAAAGAATATTTTATACAGGACCATTAAATCCTATACAATGAGCTATCAAATCTCATATACAAACTTATGAAATCTCATGGAGCCAAGAAATCTCATAGATGGAGCATTACATCTTATACACAAACTCATGAATTACACAGTGATGAAATCATATACACAGAGTCATAACATTTCATATGTAGAGCCATGATATCTCATACATTGCGCCGAGAAGTCTCATACATAAAGTCATGAAATCTCAAATTGAACCATACAGTCTCATAATGTGCACAGTCATGAAATCTCCCCATACATGGAACCACAAAATCTCATACAAAGACTCATGAAATATCATGCACACATCCATGGAATCTCATGGAGCCATGAAATCTCATACAAGGTGCCTTGAATTCTCGTGAATGGAAACATGAACTCTCGTATACAGGCATGAGTTCTCATGCACACGGTCGTGGAATTTCATATATAGATTTATGAACGCTCATATATGGAGCAGTGGCTTATTTAAATTTTAAACACAGAGCCATGAAATCTCATGCAAGGAGCCATGAATTTTCATATATAGATGGATGAAATCTAAAACACAGAGCCATGGAATCTAAAAATCTCATACATGGAGCTATGAAATCTTATATGCAGAGCAATGAAATCTCAAAATCTTGTACCCTGAACTATGAAATTTTTATGCACAGAGCCATTAAATCTTACGGAATCAAGAAATCTCATACACTGAGTTAAGAAATCTCATACATACAGCCATGAAATCTCACATGGTGCCAATAAATTGTATACATGGAGACAAAAAAAATTTCATGCACAGGGCTATGAAATCTCATCCAAGAAGACATAAATTCTCATACACAGACTCATGGAATCTGATCCATGGAGTCATGAAATCTCAAACTCGCATACAAACACTTGAAATTGCATACACAGAGCCAAAAAACAGTTATAGTACTAGTACCAGTGCTCCTCCAAAAAAAATGGTGCTTGAAAGCCTGCAGTTCATTTACTGTAAGTTAATTCTGTCTTCTCACTTTGTCTGCATTCCATCATTTCAATGTTTTAAAGGGGTTCTTGTCTCATCATTCAGCCAAATCATAATTAGCCTGACCACCAACGTCCTTCCAAGCTGCTTTTATTTGGGGGATGGGGGGGGACATGGGTACCATAATTGTTTGATTTTGATTTTGGCCACATGCCAGGAGCAGCCCTGCAAAATTTAAGAAAAATATAAGAAATGTGATAAAATCTCTGTGTATTGGCCAGGTTTGAGCTTCTTAAACCTTTAGTGTATACACAGCTGTGAAATTGTATGGCACTAAGACATTTCAAAAAGGAAGCCAAGAGATCTTATACATGGAGACCAACATTCTCCCATCACAGAACTATGACATCTCATACAAAGAGCCGTGACTCTCATGCATAGCATCATGAAATCACATTCATAAGAGTCCAGCATGGAGCTATGAAATCTCTAAATCTCATACATGAATCCATGAAATCCCTTATACAGAGTCATGAAACCTAATACATGGAGTCATGAAATGTCAGAAATAGAGCCATAAAATCTCATACATAAAGGCCTAAAATCTCATATGCAGAGCCATAAAATGTCATATATGGAGTCAATAAATCTTATACATTGAAACAAAAAGGTCTCACTACACAGAACCGTGAAACTTGATACAAGGAAACATGAAATTTGATATGCACAGTCATCAGACCTCATACACAAGAGTCTGGAAATGTCATACAGTATATACAGTAAGAGCCATGAAACCACATATGTAGAGCTATGAAATCTCACAAATGGAGAAATGAAATCTCAACATCTTGTAGAGGGAACCATAAAATCTCATACATATAGCCATGAAATCTTTTGGAGCCAAGAAATCTCATACCCTGAGCCATGAAATCTCATACACAGAGCCAAGAAATCTCATGCATGGACACAAGAAATCTCACTGCACATGAACAGGAAATCTCATGTAAAAAGCCAGGAAATCTTGCATAAAAAGTCATGAAATTTCATTCATAAGAGTAACAAAATCTTTTACACAATAACTCTCATTCATGTAGTCATAAAATCTCATACACATACAGTACTCACAAAATCTTATTCATGGAGCCATGAAATCCTATACATAGAGCGTTAAAATCTCATACACAGAGTCATGAAATTTCATAATGGAACCACAAAATCTCATACCTGGAACCATGAACTCTTAAACATAACACCATGAAATTTCATACACATAGCAATGACATCTCATACACAGAGCCATGAAATTTCATAATGGAACCATGAAATCTTAAACACGGAGCCAATGAATATCATACATGGAACATTAGAATACAATATACATAACTATGAAATTGCTTACACAGACTCAAGAAATCTCATAAATGGAGCCATGAAATCTTAAAATCTAATACAAAGAACCATGAAATCGCGTGGGCAAGAAATCTAACACATGGAATTGTGACTGCACAGTCATGAAATCTTATGCACAGATTTATGTACAGGCATACATAGAACCATAGTATCTCATTCACAGAGCCAAGAAAATCTAATAAATAGAGCCATGAAATCTCAAAAAAAAAACATGAAATCTGAAGCATAGTCATGAACTCTCTCCATACATGGAACCAGAAATCTCATACACAGAACCATGAAATCTCATATAGAGCCAAGAAATCTCACACATGGAGTCATGAAATCTCACACAGAGCCATGAAATCTCATACACGGAGCCATGAAATCTCACACAGAGCCATAAAATCTCATACATAGAGCCATATGATCTCATAAATAGAGCCAAGAAATCTCATACATGGAGCCATGAAATCTTACACAGAGCCATGAAATCTCATACACAGAGCCATAAGATCTCCTACATAGTGCCAAGAAATCTCATACGTGGAGCCATGAAATCTGACATAGAGCCATGAAATCTCATACATGGAGCCATAAGATCTCATACACTGAGCCAAGGAATCTCAAGCATGAAGACAAGAAATCTTACTATGTAGGAATATGAAATCTCATACAAGGAGCCATGAAATGTCATTCATAGAGTACTGAAATTTCATACATGGAGCCATAAAATCTTATATACAGAGGCATGAAATTTCAGACATGAGCCATGAAATCTCATACACAGAGCCAGAGGAGTGGCTTAAGGCGCTCAACATGTACTCCTTTGAGGACAGAAGGAAAAGGGGGGGGTATGACTGAGACCTTCAAATACCTTAAAGGTATTAATAGGGTGAATACAGAGAGTCTTGTCAGTCTTAGTGGGAACAAGTCCATTAGTGGGTATAGCCTAAAGCTGCTAGGGGAAGAGTCATGGGGAAGATGAGGGGGTCACGGAGACAGTGGAGGCCAAATGCAACGAGTTGCCAGAGGAGGTGGCCTCCTTGAAAATGGTGAATAGCTTTAAGGGAGGATGGGACAGAATGAAGAAGAAAGTTGCTGGGGGGAAGGGGAGCTGAGGGGATCAGGGATTTAGGGAGGGGGCAGGTCTCACTGTAGGTAGAGGGAGGACCTGCACAATTGAGCAGACAAGATAGATCGTAAGGCCTTTATCTGCTGCTATGTTCATATGTTCATGTTTAATACCTGGAACCATGAAATCTGGATGGAACTTGGGTTGTCTTCTGCCATCATTTTCTGTGTTCCTATCTTATGCCCAGAGTCATGAACTTCCATACATAGAGACATGAAATCTGTTACATAGGGCCATGAACTCTCCTACAGTACATGAGTAATAATCTCAGACAGAGATCTGAAATTTCTGAGATGGAGTCATGAAATCTCATACACTGAGCAATGAAATCCCATCTGCGGAACCCTAAAATCTCATACATGGAGCCATAAAATCTCATACACATAGCCAAGAAATGTTATACATGGAGTCAAAAAAAATCTCACTATGCAGAAACATGAAATCATATACAAGGAGCCGTGGAATCTGTATGTACAGTCATGGTATCTCATAAAATGTCATACAAAAGAGCCTTGAACTCTCATGAAATCTCATAGTTGGAGTTATGAAATTTCATACACAGAGCAATGAAATCTCAAAACTTTCTTACACAGAACCATGAACTGTCATACACAGAACAGTGAAATTCCATACACAAAGCCATGAAATCTTATGGAGCCAAGAAATATCATACACAGAACCATACAAATTGCATACATAGAGCCATGAAATCTCATGCAGAGTCAAGAAATTTCATACATGGAGAAAAGAAAACTCACTACATATGGCCATGAAATCTCATACAAGGAGCCATGAATTCTGACACATAATCTCCAACATGGGGCCAAAAATTCTAATATACTGAGGTGTGAAATGCCTATGTTCTGGTTGATAATACATGGGCAGAAGTTTCAATGGGGGAGAACCCTCCAAATATTAGATTTTTTTTCTTAAATGCCCAGAGGGATAGGGCTTGAGAGGAACGACTCCCTTTTACTACATAAACAAAAAGACAACTGTCAAAACAGTAATAAATTACAGTGGTGACAATTATACCACCAAAAAAGGGGGAACCTGAATGTGTGTGTGTCGGGGTGGGGGTGTACAACTGATTTGTGAAGCAAGGTGTTCAAACAACCCTGCAGTTTAGAACATCCAGCCCCTTACTCCCCTATCATCCATAAATAACAGAAGTAATACTGACATAATTTCAGCAGAGTCCAGCAGAGAAAGGTGTAGTGATTCAGAGTGGATTTTTTATATTATTATTATTATGATTGGTTTAAAAAACCCACCAATGTCTCAGGAAGAAGTTTGAAAAATATAATAATTAAACACAAAACCACTAATTCTCATTAGCTCTGTATTTTTATCCCCATTATTATGCTGTCTTGTGCTGCAGCGCAGACCACATATTGTGGTAGCTTGAGTGGAGAAGCAGGTTTTGGAGGTGTGGTCCTGCTGCAGCCAATGGTGCCACTGCTTTTTCTGGCCAGGCTCTGTGGCACCAATGGCATAGCATGCTGTCTATGATAGCAGTTGAGAAGCCTGCCACCAACTTGAAAGAAATTCGCAACTGCAATCAGGGAACACCCCGGGGCGGTCCCTGATTGCAGCAGCAAATTACTGCTTGCCTTGTCTGGTGTCCCCTTTCAAGAAACATGACAGCAGCTTCCCCGTCACCTATCACAGTCTCCACAGAAGCTGACAGACAGCCGCCACCTCTCACAGTGCCCCTGAAAGCTGACAGGGATGACCAATCCCCCTGTCAGCATGCCCCCTCCCAAATTAATTTGCTGACGGGGGTACCCAATCCCCGTCGGCTCAAGCACCCTCCCCCCACACTCTGTATGTGCCGACGGGGGTGCCCAGTCCCCATCGGCTACAGACCCCCCATCAAACACTCAGGTGGCATGCTGGGAGCCCACCCCAGCATGCAAAAGTACCTGCAAAAAAAGAAATCATTCCCATGCCTTTTTGTTTTTTACACCTGTAAAATTGAAAACGGTCCCTCGCTGAGTCCAGTACCTCCCCAACCTCGCGCCCACCTCTGCACACCCCACCTCTGCACACACCCTCCTCACCCCATACTTACCTCTGGAGCCCAGTGCGACAATCTTCAGTGGACCAGGAACACGTCTGCACTCTTCAAAGCTGGCAGCGAACTGAAGAAATGCCGGTAAGCTGTATAATGGCATACATGGGGGATTTTCAACTTATGTGCATATCTCAGCCATTCTTTTGACTTTTGGCACCAAATTTTCAACATGGGGTTCTTGGGACCCCTCCTCATGAATTCAGTCACTGTCATGGCATTATTCAGTCTCGAAAGGTGATTTTGCGCTCACTGTGCGGAATCACCTTTCAGGACTGAGTAATGAAACAACAGTGTCACCGTTCATGAGGTGGCCTCCCAAAAAGCCTATGTTGAAAATTTGGTGAAAAAATTCCAAAAAATGACTGTGTTATGAGCGAGCATTGCGCAGTTTCTACGTGCACTCATAACTTCGAAATTTTGTAATATTTTCACTCAACATTGTAAATTTTGCACACCTCCTTATGAACAGTACAGCTGTCATTTTTCATATCCTGCCTGAAATGTGTTTTTGCACAACTGGTGCACAATGGCATGGTCGCTGTGGGAAATCAATGTTCGGGACAGATGAAGAAAATCATAGTGACAGTGTTCATGAGCAGAGGTCCCAAAATGCCTATGTTGAAAATCGGGTGAAATAATTCCAGTAAATGACTGTGTTACAAGTGTGCATTGCGTAGTTTCCAAGTACGCTCGTAAATTCAAGCATTTTTAATAGTTTCACTCAATATTTTCAACACTGCCATCTCTTCACACCTACCTATGAATGGTACAACTGTTATTTTTTACATCCTGCCCAAACTGTGTTTTCCCACATCTGGTGCAGAATGGCACGGTCACTGTGAGAAATCAATGTTCGGGACAGATTAACAAAATCACAGTGCCACTATTCATGAGCAGAGGTCCCAAACACTTTCATGAGGTGGGGGTCACAAAAAGGCCATGTTGCAACTCTGTAGTGCAAATGCCAACAAACGCCCGGGGAATAAGGGTTTATAACCATAACGTCCCACCCTGTACAGACTGACAGGCGTCAGGGGTGTGCCTTTGCATTGCCAGCTGTCATGCTTATGCCATACCACCCTCCCACCCTCAAGCCACTGACAGGCATTGAGGTTTGCCTTGGACTCTTTGGCCCCAGAGTTCACCCCATTCTCCTATGCTGCACCCATTTCAGCGTATGTTCTTATGAAATGGGGTGACTGTAAAGCCGAACACCCCAAGGCACACCTCAGCACTTGTCAGTGTCTGCAGGATAGGGTGAGGTGAAATGCCATGAGTGTTATGGCTGAATGGGGTGAACGTAAGGCCCGAGAACCCCAAGGCACAACGCGATACTTGTCGCAGTCTGCAGGGTAGGGTGAGCTGAAATGACATGAACATTATGGCCGACACCCAAAGGCACATCTCAGTGCCTGTCAGTCTCTGTAGGGTGGTTTGAGGTTGACATCACTTCCATACTTTGCTGTCATTCCTATTATGCATCTGTCTAACTCCTACACTACCGATGCCAGTGTCAGCAAGGCAACATTCGGCATTGACAAATGCTTTTTAAATTTGCTTGACAGTCGAATTGCTGAAACATTGCCAGAATAGGTGAAAACCTGAATTAATGCAGAACCTGAATGTGCTAGGACCACAACAGTTATTTTTTTTCTTTTGACACCTGCCCCAGTGCCTACACACTAGCCAAAATAGCTGGATCAACCATACCAACTCATTGATATGACCACCACAACCCACCAGAACAGCTGCCATAACCCCCTAGGAATACCCACTATGGCAGAATGCCTGCCTCACCAAACTGTCTAGCTCAGCCCTCCAGAATGCCCACCAAAACTTCCCAGAAAGTCAGCTCAACCCACGTGAACACCAGCCTGACCTGCTAAAATGCCCAACTGACCCTGCGGGCATTCTGATGAGGTGGGCATCCCAGAGGGTCAGTGGCCATTGCATTGGCTCATGAAAACCATTCCAGCAGGTTGAGTGGGCATTCCAGCAAATGATGTGGCCATTCTTGTATACTTCAGGTGGTTATACCAGCGAGTGCTAATAGGAAAACTGGAATCATTCCAGTTCCAGGTGCATTCCAGACTGATTTTGATTTTCACCAAATCCAACACATTGCTATCAGTAGGTAGGAATTTTGTAGAGGTAGGGGTGTGCCAGTTCCAAAACTGAAGTAGACTTGGGTGGAAAAGGATAGAAACATAGAAAATGCTAACAGAAGAAGGCCTTATGGTCTGTCGACACAGCCAGATATGGAGGCTGTTTGTACTTTATTGGTCCAATTTCCCCCTTCCCTGTCCCATTACTTCCCCTTATAAATATTGTCCCTCTCTTGAAGCCCTCTATGGTTTTAGTATTAACCACTACCCATGGCACCATGTTTCAACCCTCCACCACCCTTTCTATGAACTAGTACTACCTGGCCTCCTTCCTAGCATACCCTTCACCAACTTGCTGCCATTCCCCCAGTACAGGTAATCTTGCTGGGTCAAAACAATTCTCTAGAGTCCACCTTATCCTTTCATGTACTTAAAGGTTTCTATTATATCCTCCCACTCTCTCCTCGTCTCAAGTGAGTACATGTTCAGGTTATCCAGACACTGCTCATACGAGTTACCATTCTGCCCCAGATCATTTTACTGGCTCTTTTCTGCACTGCTTCCAGTTTGTTTACATCTATGGGACTTGCAAGATCAACTCAGACTATAACATGGCATGTAGGATTAGAAGGATTTTTTTAAGAGGCTGCTGAAGTAATCCAGGTACTGACCATTTAGATCAAAGTTAAGAAGCTTAGCTCCTGTCTCCTTTTAGGTGAAAGCAAGCCAAGGTAAAGGAGACAGTGGTGCATGCCTCTGTCACACCCTAGTGCAAATGGACCTACAGATGCTATTATATGTGGTTGTAGCTTTTTGGAAAGCTTACTAAGTACTGAGGGCAGTAGTTTTTCAGATCTGAAGGCCGCCCCAGCTTTAATAGTAGGATGGCAGTAGCACTTTTCCAGGCAACTGGGATCTGTCCTGTACCAAGGATATCTTAGAGAGGGTTGTGATGAGGGGTGCAGCAGCTTTCAGGAGCTGTGGCTCAATACCATCAAGTCCTACATGTTTCATGGTGTGTTCTTGTAGTAGTTTGAGTGCTTCTTTTTGGTGACTTTCTGTGAAGGTGGGGAAGCAGGCACTGTAGATGAGAGAGGTGTGGAGCCTTCCTGACTGTCAGACTGAGCAAGATTGGTGGGATGAAATGGAACAGGAGGAGTAATGTTGACATTAGTGAAATGATGGTTCAGGGTCTTTGCAGTGTCATCATTTCTGGTGGTTAGGATGTCACTCTAAATGAAGTGGGTTATTGGTGGAGACTGACCTTTGCCAAAAAGGATGTTGATTCCAAACCAGAGATTTGTTGTCTTGCTGTTATGATCCCAATAAATGGCACAGCTGGCTGGCTCAGCCTTCCTTGTGACTTCAACACCTAGATTCCTGAGTTGCATGTACACTTCCCAGTCTTAGCCATCTAAGGAGATTTTGCATTTGGTCCAAACTGTGTCTCACAATTTTTTTTTTTAGATATTATTTCTTCCCTGTCTCAGTCAGCCTGCATTTGTGCTGTCCTCCCAGCCCTGTTGCCTGACCTTCAGGCCTACCTCCTGTCTTCTCCCATGGCTTACCCTCCATGGTAGGGTGGCGGGGAGCCCCCTTCTCTACCCGCTGGGACTGGATCCAGTTCAGGGAGGTGCCTTCTCGGGGATGGCACCTGCAGAGGATGGCATTCATCCAGCTCACCCAGGACCAGTTTTTCCATTTTTCTGCAGAGGGGAGCTTGCAATGCCAACAGTGGCTGAGTTGCATATGCTACCGCATGCAGCACACCGGTCAGCTGCTCTGCCTCCGTGCCCCCCCACCAGTGTACAGGACACGGCATGCCAACACCCAGCCTTCACTAGGTGTTCTCCACCCCTCCTAGGAAAAGGAGAGCTATCCCCTGGATGCTCGATCTTCTCCCTCCCTGGCCGGTCTCCAAAGACCCACTCGCATTGCGAATATGGGTCACCGGTGTGGCAGGGGGTAAGGCATGGTGACTCAGCCCTCCACGCCATTGGGCCGGCTGTCTCGCAGATACTCAGCTTCACATATTTTGCAGGAAGTAGTTAATTACATATGGATTTTAGTTCAGATGCAAAGTGGTTTAATGTATCCCAACTAATCTGGTCTATTCTGTGGGAAGTTGGTTTATGTCCAGAGATCTGAATGATGTGACTTTAATAAAGGAGGGGGGTTGCTTGTTTTTCATATACAGAAGATTGGATAGTCATTAGTCCTGGAGTCAGAGTAGGTACCAGAATTTGAAATACTGTCAATCCTGTTTGTAAGTGTCCAGTCAATGCATGTCCCACCCTTTCTAATACTGATGTGCCAGGTGTTGGATGTTATCAGTTGGGTGAGGTGATGCTTAGCTAACCAGTCTCTAGTTATCATGTCTAATGCATTGTTCCAGTTAAAGTCCCCTGTTATTAATATTTCAGCCTTGATGAGTTGTGGTGGAAGCAGGTCCGTGATTTGTAGGAGTGAGGTTTTAGGAATGTTTCACGGTCTGAAGAGGCAGCTCATATATAGGTCCTTGGAGTCTACGGAGACTTTAGCTGTCAGGATCTCTGGTAATTAACCAGGTTGATGTGCGACACCTGGTTTGCAGGGTGATGTATTTCAGACTGTCTCTGATGCGCATCAGTAGGCCCCCTCCTGTCCCTGAAGGACGGTTCAGCTGAACAATTGAATAGCCATGGACGATCATGCTATTGTTGGGAACATGCAGTCACATCCAGGTTGCCATCATGGCAAAAGCATCACGGTGGCTCAGCACAGTCCAGGTGTGCAGTTGATCAATCTTCAGAAGGACACTCTTCATATTAACATATGTGATAAGTAGACCTTTGGTTTTGTTCATTGAAAATGAGGGTGTCATGGATATTAAGGATCAAGGGCCAGGGCTTCTCTCCAAATTGCCATCTGGGAGTATCAGCAGACTACTTTAGGATGTTGGCCTTTGAGTGAAGAATTGTCTTCATATTAGTCTAGTGACAGTGACAGTATGAGCAGCAGGTTTCTTAGTGAAGGGGATTATGCCATGTGAGAGCCATATTGGACCGATGGTTTGGAATCTAAGAACCAGTGAGGTTGGCATCACTGTAGATGGAGAGGTGGGGGGATTGTGGTGGGTGTGTGATGCTGATGGGCTTACAGAGGGGTTGTGGATAGTTAATGCAGTAGCAGAAGTGAGGGTTGGATAGTGGGCATTGAGTGTGAGAAGGAGGATGGGTAGAAGAGTGCATAGCTGAGCAAGAGGAATTTACTGTTACTTTTACGTATTAAAGATGTTAGATGTTGATACAGTTAACTGTCTGATAATAAACCCAAGTACAGTGAACAATATAAGTACAGTGACATGATGCAGTGTTTTTTTTTTGTTTGTATTTGTGATAAAGGTTTTTGGCCCCCAGTCACCACTATGCCTACTTCAGGATAATTCTTGGTCCCCACAGTTCCATTTACCACTTCCCCTGCCATTGTGCCAGTGGGAATCCTCATGGGGTGGGACCCGAGGGCACTGGCGCCATCATATACAGTGACCAGTGCACATGTTGATTTTCTAGATTTTCTTCCCTGTCCCTCCATTCCCCAACACTCGATGCAGGATGTACACCCCTATACACTCCCCTCAAATGCATGTAGTGATGCACTGCAAGGGGAGACAAGCTGGGGGTCACTACTGTACCAGAACTGGAGCATCTCCCTTCCCCAGCTGGGAGCACTGCCACACAGCAGTGCTACACCAGCCTCCTGGCTGCCTGACCTGGTCCCCTGAGTCCGCTGCTGAACCCGGATTGCCAGCACAGAAGTGCATGGGGAGTCTGCTTGGACATTAGGTGGCACAAGGTGCACTGGTTTTTACTAGTTATCATCCCAGGATTGCATTCTTCTGGTTTTCAATTGGGTCTTTGTCTAACCATTTCCACAGTTGGGCAGATTTGAGCACTCTGAGGTTCAGCGACTTGCTCAAGGGCACACTGAGAGTGTTTGACTATGTTGCGATTTGAACCTGTGCTCTCCGAGCAGGTGCTCTGACCACTAGACCACACCTTTGGGGAAATCAGAAACTTAGGGGCATATGCAGGTGTTGCTGTAAGTATTATTTTAGGCTTCGAGGCCCCTTTGGAAGCAATAAAATAAGTATATTATGCTCCAGCCACTGTTGCTACGTTCAGAGCAGTGGCATTATCCACATCACTATTTGGCTGAAATACCCATGAGAACTTGTGCGAGCTCAATCGGGACCTGCGCTGCGCTTCTGTGTTTGGAGCTAAGTTTCAACACTGTTTTAAAATATTAATATTGATCTTATAATGTTCATCATAGCAGCCCCTGACTCCCGTGGCAGCATCGAACAGTATGTGGGGACAACAGTAGGCTGCAGTGTAACTTTGCATGTCACCTTTAAGGAGTGTTGTTTAATGTTATTAGCTAGCCAGTTGGAGCATTTCAGATTGCCAATTTTTTCTATGTTGAATTGTTGGGCAGTGTCTGACAGTGTTTGCTTAATAACATTTGTATAATTATAACTCATTTCAATCCCACTGCTCACATAATTCCAAAGAAAAAAGTATTTATTAATGGCCAGCTCATTTTTAACCCAATGAAGCCATGGTGAAACACAATTTTACCATAAAGTGCAATTTTTTTCATTCAAAGCCATATAGGGTAACCTCTCTGTGGAATAATTCATGAGTCTGATCCAATAAATAATTCTAGCTGATTTGATAAAGACTTTAATGGGCTGGGCTCCCAGTTGTGCCCTGACTAGACAAGATGGAGCAGCCAATGGGAGGCATAACAATCTTTTAGAGATGCTATTTAAAACACTCTCTATTCTATGTTCCTATCACCCCATATTTCACTTGCATGCAAACTTTTACTATTAAATGTACCCCTAAGTGGCTTAAGCACTGGGGATACAGTCCTTCCATCATACATAGTACTGAATCTGAAGAGACGATTGACTATCTGCTTGTTATCCTGTATCAGTCTTAATACACAAATTCCATGAAAAATTATTTGGAAACGTAGCTCCTAAATATCGATAAGACGTAACCGTTTCAAGCTGTTTTCCTTTAATAAATAATTTCAAACTGGTTTTCTTGCTCCCAATAATTAATGCTTTGGATTTGGCCAGGTTTATTATAAGATCAGAGATCACACAATTTCACTGATTAATCCAGTCTTTTTTTTTTTGCATGCCACCTTAGGAAAGTGAAAAGAGAACAAGATCCTCAGCATGGCCAGAACTTGGATATCAAACTAGAATCTTAGGAGGGTGAACATTTCCATGACTTAACTGTATTAGAATGTCATTTAAATAGATATTAAAAGGGTAGGGGCAAATAGTTAGAAATAACCTTATCAGTGAGGCTACCACTTCTGTTATATTTCACATTGACCCATGTATTCGTATAAAGATTTTTATTTAACAAGACTAAATCTGGATCAGTACCACTGTGAATCATTTTACCCTCAGAATTTGTCAAAAGCAGAACTGAAATCAATGAATATGTATAAAATTTCTTCTTTCTGATCTTAACATATTTCTCGACAAGATCAGCAAAGGTAAAACATTGAACCATAGAAATTGTCAGCAGATAAGAACCACCAGGCCCATCCAGTCTGCTCATATACCCTACCTTTATTGGCGGCCGATGGTCCTATCTGGTCATTGGCTTTAGCCTCTCCTTCCCACCTCCAGGGTTCCCTGATGCCCATCGAGTGCATGCTTAAATCTGCCCACTGTTCTCACTCGCACCACCTCCTGGGGTAGGCTATTCCATGCATCCACCACCCTTTCTGTGAAAGAAAAAAGTCCTCACATTTCCCCTTATCCTGCCTCCCTCCAGTCTCATATCGTGCCCCCTCATTCTTGTACCTTTCCTTAATTGAAAGATGCCTCCCCCTTGCACCTTGTTTATGCCCTTGAGATACTTGACGGTTTCTATCATATCCCCCTGTTCCCTCCTCTCTTTTAGTGTATACATATTGACGTATTTTAATCTCTTCTCATATGTCTTCTAGTGTAAGCACTGCACCATCTTTGTCGGCCTTCTCCGAACCACCTCTACCATGTCTATGTCCTCACGAAGATGCGGCATCCAGAACTGTACACAGTATTCCAGATGAGGCCTCACCAGTGTTTCATAGAGTGTTATCACCATCTACCTTCTTCAGCTAGTGATGCCCCTTCCTATGCACCTCAACATGCCACTGGCCTCCCCTACAGCCTTTGTACTCTGGTTGGCTACCTTTAGATCTGCTAAAATAATAATCCCCAAATCCCTTTCTTCCCTGGTGACCATCAGCAACTCCCCCACATTCTGTAGCTCTCTCCTGGGTTTCTGCACCCCAGGTGCATGACTTTGCACTTTGCACTGAACCTCAGTTGCCACACATCGGACCATTTTTTCAGTTTTCCTAGGTCCCTCCTCATTCTCTCCACTCCCTCTGGAGTGTCGACCCTGTTGCAGATCTTGGTGTAATCTGCAAACAGGCAAACCTTCCCTTACGGCTCTTCCACAATGTCACTGATGAAGACATTAACCAAGACTGGCCCTAGGACTAATCCTTGAGGTACCTCACTGGTCACCCCTCTTTCTTCAGATTGGATCCCATTTACCACCACCCTCTGCTTTCTGTCCCCTTACCAGTTTCTAACCCAGTTCACCACCTTGTGCCCTGTACCCAGGCTACATAACTTGTTAGCCAGCCTTCTATGTGGAATGGTGTCGAAGGCCTTGCTGAAATCAAGGGCAAGACTGGCTACATCCCAGAATACTAAAGGAACTCAGGGAGGTGCTACCGACACCACTGATAGCCCTATTCAACAAATCGTTGGAGGAGGGAGTAGTACCAGAGGACTGGAGGAGGGGCGAATGTGACACCTCTTCACAAAAGTGGAAGCAAGGTAGAAGCAGGAAACTATAGACTGGTCAGTTTGACCTCAGTGGTGGGAAAGATGATGGAATCACTGTTAAAGGAAAGGATTGTGGAATATCTAGAAACCAGTGGGGCACTGGACCATGGCAACATGGATTCACAACAGGAAGGTCCTGTCAAACGAATCTGATAGATTTTTTTTGACTGGGTGACAAGGGTAGTAGATCAGGGAGGGGCGGTGGACATGGCCTACCTAGATGTTAGCAGGGCATTTGACACAGTCCCACTCAAGAGGTTAGTAAATAAGTTTGGGCAGTCTGGGAGTGGGTCACAAGGTGGTAAACTGGGTCAAAAACTGGCTTAGCAACAGGACACAGAGGATGGTGGTAACCGGAGTTCAATCGGGAAAGGAGAGTAACCAGTGGGGTGCCACAGGGTTCGGTACTGGGGCCAGTCCTCTTTAATGTCTTTATTAGTGACATCGCAGTGGGACTTGAAGGAAAGATATGCCTCTTTGCAGAAGACACCAAGATCTGCAATAGGGTTGACACTCTGGGGGGGGGAGGTGGAGAAGATGAGGAGAGACTTAACCAAGTTGGAGGAGTGGTCAAGAGTGTGTCAGCTCAGATTCAATGCCAAGAAGTGTAAAATCATGCACTTGGGGAACAAAAACCCAGAGGAGGAATACACGATGGGGTGGGGGGAAGGTACTAACATTGTAGCTGTTTGAAAAAGATAATGATAATAATTCAAGCTGTATAAACAGATTTGCTTAATTATCTATCTCTACTACCCTGCTCTGACCTCTTGCATAGCTCAGTTGTATTTTACTTTGTTAAAAAGCAGGCTTTAAATTGCAAGCTGTATAAAAATTCATACTGTATAAAGTGATTTGCTTACCAAAAAAAATAATAATTTCTACTGCTCTGCACTGACTTCTCTATCCCTCTGATTTGAATATGTAACCCCTAGGTGGCGCTATCCCAAGGGCTACTACCCCTGCCTGCTGGGCTAGTAGCAGGTTAAGGGGCCTGAGTTCTGAAACGGGTGCCTCCATCTGGAGGTCAGGGTTGGTAGTGGTCAAGCTAACCTGGGCTCAGCCCTCCAGGACACTGCAACCCCCCTCTTTCCTTACTAGTGGCTGGAACAATACATAATAATCACTTTCACAATACCCCTGATACACCACACAAATACCCACACTGTTTGCACTTACCACCAGGGCTTTCCTCTGGCTCAGCCCTGGGGACCCCCTGTAAAACAAGGTTATACACAGCAAATAACAGCAGTACAGTACTTTTGCACATACTGGAACCACAGTCAGAGTAACTGCAAAAAAAGAGTTAGATCTGATTTATTTAAGGGACTTGAAGAAGGGAGGGATGTAATCAGGTTAATTTGCTTAGGGACTCTATCATTCAAACAGTTATGCATGCACTTCAGGGTCCATAAACAGTCACACACTTTGGGGACCCAGATGGAAAATGGTGAGCTAGCCAGGAACGTTGCAGCTGGTTTGGGTCCTGTGATAGAAGAAAACAACATGCACAACACACACTATTTGTAATCCGGAGCTGGAGGGCTCAGTTTGTGAAAAGAAAACAAGAAGACAATCAGATGAGACACTTTTAGATTAGGCTGTTGTTGCAGGGAGCTACCCTGATGATTACTTATGATACCCAAGACTGGACACAGGCTAGACAAAAATCGGGATAGCAGGTGGTTACTGTGGAGTACCAGGAGTACCAGGAGAAGCAGGGCCCACACGAATCGCCGAGGCATTGTTCCTGTTCAAGTGTGGAGCAGAGGTCTGATCCCCAGGCAGGTCTCTCGTTGATGGCTTTTTCTGTGCAGCAGGTAGTCTGGCTGGGCCAGCATGGCAAGGCTCCTGGCCAAATGGAGACAAATTCGGATACAGTCCATTTTGGGCTGGATACAGCTCCCAGCAAGCAGAACACAGTTCACACAGTGGGGAACCAAATCATGACCATTTTCAATACGCAGCACATTTACATGTAAGGAAATTCTACAGTACCAGGCAAACCGCTCTCCGGTCATGATCGCAAAGTCTCTGCACAAACTGGGGATTCAAAAGCAGCTGGAAATCCTGACAGGCCGATCGCATTCAGCAAAATCTTCGGTCTTCTTTAGGTATGAGCCTGGTAGAAAATCAGTGGCTTACTTCGTTCTCACAAACTCGGATTTAGTCCGAAATAATTCTCTTTTCTCCCTCTCAGGGGCAGCAAGCAGACATGCAGGCCAAAACTTGGCCCTTTCACAGTTCTCCCATGCAAATCCACTCAGGATTGCTGCTCCAAAACACTTGAGCTCTTCTCATTTCACTTCCCAGCTCAGAGCTAACTGAAAATTGCAAGCAGTCTGGGATTTCCCCAAGATCCAAAAGGTTCGGTTGGCTGATTCGGCTGTCAGTCAAAACAAGAGCTCCCCCCTTCAGTTGCAAAAAAGGCGCCAAAAGCCCAAAACTACAGTTCTTACAGATTTTGACTCCAGACAGCTCCTGTAGCCCGGCTCCATTTTTGGTCAAACCAGGAACTGATTAATCCAATTCGGCAATCCAGGACCAGGATAGTGGAGACAAACAAAACAGTCCTTGCTGCAAAGAAGGCGGGTTAGACAAACTACATTATCATCATTACTCTAAATGATTTTCAGCAAATAGTTACATCTTTCAACAGAGCTCCCTCTCAGATTACTTATGACTGCAATTTAAGCAGCTCTTAAAGAGACAGTGCACATAGGCTATACAGGCACTCTCTGGCAATCACATTTAAACTGCTAAAATGCAGGACACCAACCTGGCAGTAAGCATTTAGGCAAGCTCAAAGAAGACTCCTCGGGAACCCCCATTTGTAGGGGGGTTACAAATAAAAAAAATGATTCTACTGCCCTGATCTGACTTCTCTACCCTCTCAGACACTTCCAACTTAGCATAATCCCCTCTTTCGTCTTTCAATTCCTTTGACCAAAACTGCTCCAGCTGGCCTTCTGTCTCTGCTGTTCTTTCTGCCCCCCCCCAATTTGACAGTGTTTACAGCTCCTTTGGGAGCCTTTTGCTTAAATGCTAACCTCTGTCCCCTCCTTACCCTCAGGCTGTGCTAGCCCTTGACTGGACACCCTGCTGAGGTCAATTTACTCGGCAGCTCCGAAACCAGCCGCCCAACCACAGATCCCAGCCACAAGGTAACGGGTTATCTGGCTCTGCTCTTCAGCAACTTCCTTGCTAGTGGACATTCTGATTTTAAACTTGGCACCTTTTGCCCATCTCCAATTTCTACTGAGCTATCTAATTTCCAGGCTGTAATGTGAAAGCTGCTCCAGGCTGTAACGTGAAAGCTGCTGCAGGCTGTAATGTGAAAGCTGCTCCAGGCTGTAACTGGAAAGCTGCTCCAGGCTGTAATGTGAAAGCTGCTCCAGGCTGCAACGTGAAAGCTGCTCCAGGCTGTAATGTGAAAGTTGCTCCAGGCTGTAACTGGAAAGCTGCTCCAGGCTGTAATGTGAAAGCTGCTCCAGGCTGTAACGTGAAAGCTACTCCAGGCTGTAATGTGAAAGCTGCTCCAGGCTGTAACTCGAAAGCTGCTCCAGGCTGTAATGTGAAAGCTGCTCCAGGCTGTAATGTGAAAGCTGCTCCAGGCTGTAACTCGAAAGCTGCTCCAGGCTGTAACTCGAAAGCTGCTCCAGGCCATAACTCGAAAGCTGCTCCAGGCTGTAACTCAAAAGCTGCTCCAGGCTGTAACTCGAAAGCTGCTCCAGGCTGTAACTCGAAAACTGCTTCAGGCTGTAACGTGAAAGCTGCTCCAGGCTGTAACTCAAAAGCTGCTCCAGACTGTAACTCGAAAGCTGCTCCAGGCTGTAATGTGAAAGCTGCTCCAGGCTGTAACTCGAAAGCTGCTCCAGGCTGTAACTCGAAAGCTGCTCCAGGCCGTAATGTGAAAGCTGCTCCAGGCTGTAACTCGAAAGCTGCTCCAGGCCGTAATGTGAAAGCTGCTCCAGGCTGTAATGTGAAAGCTGCTCCAGGCTGTAATGTGAAAGCTGCACTCTAAACTGGATTGCTTTGCTTAAATTTAATCTTGGTGCCCTTTTGCCTTTAGCTCAGCACGGTTAGATTTATCTCTGTTAAAAACTGCAGGCATAGGAACTATCCCACCGGCACTGTGCACCGGCTCCCCACCACCACCATCTGGACTCAGTTATTTATAGTCTTCAAGGGTCATGTGACTTCCTCGAGTAATCCTTGAGTAATATACAAACAGTCCACTTCCCCATCTGCAGATTATACTTATTGCCCACTAGAGGTGCCTGTTCAAATCAAATCAATCCTGAAACTTACAGAATGGACTACTGCTGAAGCTATCATTACTTAATTCTTCTCAGCAGCAAGGCCTTAATGTGCTCTTATATGGCTTCCCTTCCCCTTCAATCTCACACTCAAAACTTATCACTCCTCTTCATCCTACTTGTTAATATCCCTGTCCATCAAATGTCCTACCTAGGAAATCCTCCAGGAAATTCCCATACAATTTTTACATTAAAAAATGTGAACACCTCCCTACCGAGTGCAAGTACTTCTTCTCCCTGCTACCTCAATGTAACACACTCCTCAGCAATACCTTGTGTTTCTCTTACTTCTGCCCCCTCCTATTTCACCACATTGACCTCCCTAACTATTCACATCTCCTGCACTTCCCACTGTTTTATCCTATATACCTCCTCCATGAAGCCCTGGTACAAAGCCCAAAGTTTCATTTTATCAGTGTCACTCTCTTCCTCTTAACTGCCGGGGACATAAACCCTAACCCTGGCCCCCCTCCCACCACCTCTAAGCCTCCAAATCTACCATGCTCAGTCACCTCAGCCCCTAACAAGCCTAGCCTTCCATATGGCCTCAAGATACTCCACCTCAACATTAGGAGCCTTCTGCCTAAACTGGTCTTGCTACAACCCCTCATTCTAACCCTTGCCCCAGATCTCCTTGTATTATCTAAAATCCGGCTCAACAACACGATACAGGATCCTTCCTTATCCATATCAGATTATAATATCACCAGACATGACCGAACTGGCAGGGGAGGAGGTGTAGCAATATACACAGCCTCCAACATCCAATTCACCACCAACTTAAACACCTTGGTCCCTGCAGCTTATGAAACTCTTGCCCTAAAACTCACCCTCCCACACTCAATCCTGATCTACATGGCAGGGATATACTGCCGCCCAGGACTACCATCCTCTACTGCTACAAATCTCCTCACAGAACTCTCTACACTCTCCTCTGAACAGGAGTTGTATATCCTAGGCAGTTTTAACTTAAATTGGCCTGATGCCTCCCTAAGCAAATCACGTAACATCATCTCTGCCCTTAATCTAATGCAATTAATTACAGAACCAACTCGCTTTAACCCTAAAACTGGTAATCACCCACACATCGACTGGGCCCTCACCACTGATAAACACAGTCATTGATTCCGGTCTCCTTCCTGACTCACTAAGTGATCATCATATGATCTACCTGGTCCACAAAATACACCATCCAAAAGTGCCCCATAAACTAATTATAACCCACACATACAAGTCCTTTGACCTCTCTCATCTGCACCAGGATCTGCACCGAACAGATTGGTCCCCTCTCTACGCATCCCACTTGGTTAATGATGCCCTGGACTTCTTCCAAACTTGTTTTCTTGACACCTGGAATAAGCATGCTCCTTTTAAAAACACAAGGGTACGTGGTAACCACTTCCCATGGATCACACCAGAGCTGTTGTCATTTATGCTTGCATGCAGCCGTGCATGGAAGATGTTTAAGGCCACACAATCCCTAGCCAATCATGACCGGTACTGGGCCTTAAGAAACTCCTACTCAAAAGCAACCCGCCTTGTAAAATCAGCATACTTTTGCTCTACTTTCGAAGCCAACTTAAGAGCACCTTATAAATTTTGGAAAGTGGTTCATTCCCTATTCTCTCCCCATTCGAAACTACAAACACCCCTAATTAATGTAAATAATGAACTAACCACACACTCGTGGCAGCAGCTTTCAACCAATACTTTACCTTGTGTACCTCTGCCCTTCTTACTTCTCTCCCTCCTACCCCTGAATTTAATAATTCCTCCTCAAACCCCAAATGACCAAATAATTTCTCCTTTGCCCCGGTCACTTACACAAATATCCTAAATGCACTGCTAGCACTCAGCCCCTCTAAGGGCTCCTCCCCAGATGGACTTGACCCAAAGCTCCTATTCCTATCTGCCTATGCCATCGCTTCCCCTCTTTCTGCCCTACTAAACCTCTCTTTCTCATCTGACACGGTCCCGCTCTCCTGGAAACATGCAGTAGTTTTTTCCTTACCTAAGGGAGGGGATCCCTCCTCCCTGGGGAACTACAGGCCCATATCTCTCCTCCCTATACTGGCTAAGCTCCAGGAACACTTAGTCCTTTCCCAACTTTCCTCCTTCCTCTCTGTCTCTGCCTTTTTCACCCCTTATCAATCTGGTTTCAGAAAAGATCACTCTACCACCATGTCCCTGCTCAGGCTCACTGACTCCATACTCACAGGTATGGATGATGGACAAATTACCTCAGCTGTCTTTGTCAACCTCACTAAGGCCTTCAACACTGTCTCCCACCCCCTCCTGCTAAGCAATCTGGCTGGGGCAGGGCTGTCTGTCTCAGTCTGTAGATGGTTCAGCTCCTATCTACTAGGTAGGACACAGTCAGTCAAAACTGGCGATTCCACTTCTCCCCCTCCCAATAAAAACAGGTGTGCCTCAAGGTTCACTCCTTGGCCCCCTGCTATTCTCCATTTTCCTGAATGACCTCCCATCAGTTTGTACCTCCTACTCTATTCATATGTATGCTGACAATACAGTTCTGTTCTTGTCTGGCACTTCTCCTTCTGATGTCGCTTCCAAACTTCAGCTGAACTTCGAGAAAGTTCATCTCTAGCTGAGCTCCCATCAGCTTTTCTTAAATGCCAAGAAAACAGTCTCCATGACCTTTGGCACTAGGCAGAGACTCTCTAGGCTACCTAAATTGCCCAATTTCCACACCTTAGACGGTACTACTCTAGAGGACACTACCTCTTTTAGCTATCTCGTTGTCTGGCTTGACCAGCACTTCATCTTTTCTGGACACATAGACTCCATTCTGAGCAAACTGCTCCCCAAATTAGGCACCCTGTACAGAAACCAAAGCTGCCTAACCCTACCGGCTAGGCGTGAGCTTGTCCAGAAAATGATTCTACCCATCTTTGACTACTGCTACGTAGTCTATAGTGCTGCTCCACCATCTTCTCTAACCAGATTGGACACCCTCTTCAATGCCTTCTATCCCTTCGCTCTCAAAGGTCCACCACTCAGTCCTGCTCCTGTGTTGGTCACTTGGCTTTCCCTCTCTGGCTAACAGGCGCCTTGCTCACTGTATGAAATTCACTTCGAAATTCTGGTTTGCTTCCATAGCCCCTTACCTAGCTGCTACCATTTCCCCTCATCCACAAGCACCCCTTTCCCTCTGATCTAGCGACTCTCACAACTTGGCTACCCCTCGCCGTTCCACTTCTATAGGTAAATCTTCCTTTTTGTATAGATTTCTGAACTTATGGAACTCCTTGCCTTATCAAATTAGGCACTCCTCCTCCCCTTGGTCTGTCTTGACTTCCCTCAGTAATTTTCTCAATCCTGCCTGCAAGTGCTGCTAGCCGCCCCCCACTCTCCTCTCCTAGTGCCATCTTGGCTCTCAGCTCTTAATGTATAGTAGCCCCTCAGTAGCTTTTTAGTAAGTTGCCTCTCTGTACATTAAGCATATAGGCAACGGGCACTTATGTATATAAGTGTACAAGTTGTTGACACTATTTGTACCTATTCAAGATAAATGCTCCCTAGTCCTTGCTCTGTGTCAGGCCATACAATGGCCAACTCAAATTGTACCCCATGTACTTGTTTTATTTTGCAAAAAGCTTTACCTGTATGTTGTAAATAATGTCTCATGCATTTTATTAATTTGCTGATTTTTGTGCAAGATATGTACTTCTATCTTCCCCTTCCCCACAACGCTCCATGAGATGAGCAATTTTAAATTGTTCAGTATGCCTTTAATGGTGAAACTTTTCAATAATACAATAAAATAAATAACAACTGAACTGGAAAGGGACTTGGGGGAGTCATAACAGATGATCTAAAAGTAGCTAAACAATGTGAGAAGGCAGTGAAGAAAGCCAGGGGATGCTGGGGTGCATAGGGAGAGGTATCACCAGTAGAAAACAGGAGGTGGTGATGCCGCTGTACAGGCAGTTAAGGAGGCCTCATATGGAGTACTGCGTGCAGTTCTGGAGACCTCATCTCTGAAAGGTCATTGACAGGGTGGAGGCAGCCCAGAGAAGGGCAATGAAAATGGTGCAAGGGCTACACCAGAAACCATACGAGGAGAGATTGAGAGAACTCAATATGGATACACTGGAGGAAAGAAGGAAGAGGGGGGGATATGATAGAGACATTCAAATACCTCAAGGGGATCAACAGAGTTCAAGAGGGTAGCATCTCTCAGAAAAGAAGATGTGCAAGAACAAGGGATCACAGTATGAGGCTGGAGGGGGAAGACGGGGCAACATGAGGAAGTATTTTTTCACAGAAAGGGTGGTGGATGCATGGAACAACCTCCCTGAGGAGGTTGTAGGGGCAACAACGGTAGGCAAATTCAAGAATGATTGGGGCAGGCAGAAGGCAACACTAGGGGCGGGAAGGAGGAGGTAGACTGCAGATCAAGTAGGGTCTGCAGTTTATACAGTATGTAGGGAAATGGGTAGACTAGGTGGGCCAGGCCGTCCTTATTTGCTGTCAAATTCTATGTTTCTATCTAAAGCTCCCCCGGTCCACTTCCTTCGTCACCCAGTCAAAAAAATTTATCAGATTCGCTAGTCGCGCTCCTCCTGCTGTGAATCCATGTTGCCTCAGATCTTGTGCTCCACTGGATTCCAAACAGTTATCTATCCTACTTCTGCCCTCTCTAAATCCAGTTTGTAGCTCAAATAAAGGAACATTACTTTCTAGGGATTTTTGTGATTGACTCAACAGAACTCTGGCTTATAATTTAGTCATTATATCTATGAGGCATATGGGCCTCTATGTAGCTGGGTTAGTTTTGTCAGCTTTTGTATGTGTAATCACCCCCCGCTACTTTACTGAGTTAGCACCCCTTATTTAATCACTGGCACCCATACTGAGCACACACTCAAAATTTAGAAATGGTACCACTCCTAGCTTTGGGAATGTGTACCAGGCTCATTCTTCTAGAGATCAAGGGGTGGGGGTGTACAAAACAACTATTTGGTATTTACAAACCAGGTCCTGGGGAGAGATGTTTTGCTAGGCATATGCTAGACCTATCTTCTGAAGGGGTACCCAGTAAATCCACACAGGAAGCAATAACGTAACTGTCCAAACCATAGTTGGGGTTCTAGAGTGGGACTTTTTTCCAAAGATGTTCTTTAAAGCAAGGATGGACCCCCAAGGTTTACACATCTTGGCACTTGAACTTGCAAAACCAAAAATCAAACTGTAACTGACAGAAACTCTTTGTATTCCCACTGCAGTAGGACATAGGACACTTGCTTTCAGTGGTGTTTTGGCTACAACTGAAAACACACTGCTAACCATTAGCACCATTCTTCCATAACTGTGAAGAAACTGAAACCAACTACAGGGGGTATAATCCTCTTCAGACATTTTGCCATTTGTCTAAAGTAACCAGGTTCCCTTACTGAACCTGTTAGTCCTGAGCTGGTTACTCCAGATGGGGTTCTGTCCACCCTTTGTTCCCAAATTCACACTCAGCCATTATTTCAGAGTTACACTTTAAACATTTGAAACACCTCTTGAAATACTACTGAATGAAGACTTGGCATTCAGCATTCAAAAAGACTATCTAGGTAGTGTAAAGGTAAAAGTCCCAAATAGTGTGATATAGTCATACCTCTGGACATCACACACCTCAGCCAACTTTATTTCAAAGACAGTCTGCACATCTGTACTTACAGAAAAAATGTTGTGCCTTCCCTTTAGGCATGGAACACAACACAACAGGTACTTGCTCCCTCTGGCACAAAGTCAGATTTCACTCACTGTCAGACATTTCAGGCAGCTTCAAAACATCCTGCACCAAACAGGGAGTCGCCTCTTAAATCCACCAAACTACAATTCCTTTCACCCCTCCAGGGATGAAAATCAGGAAATCCTGGTGAAAAAAGGAATCCACCACTTCACTTGGCAAGCTGGGAATTACCAGAACTAGGGTGAGAAATCCAGAGCTCAAGACTCAGAGCCCACTGGCAGAGCAGCTCTCACTCCCACACTCCACCTCTCACTCTAAACACTGACTCCAACTCACTGCCATCTCAACATTCTATCTCACACCTCAACAGCTGGCACAAGGGTTATGCTACTGCGAGAGTTCCAAATGAGCTCATCACTTTAGTCTCAGCTGAAGCCAAGTAAACAGAAGAGTGAGTAGTTGAAAAACCATTTAACTAGTTAATCACCAGCTGCCTCTCATTGCCTAGCACTGTTACTGAGGGGATTCTAGTAACCCCCAGGGACTGGGTGGTTACATATGAATTGGTACAATGTAATTGCCTTTCCAAGGGGGAACAGTAATTATGTTGGATACATTTTTTGAAGAAGAAAGTAAGCACCATTCTCCACCAGTCAGGGTCCAGCTTCTAAAAATCTGCTGGGATATTAAGACCAGGGGCTTTATTGCTTCTAGTTGCAAAAATGGCTTCAAGAACTTCTGTTTCATGAAACCACTGAAAATTTGGGGAAATCTTGTCATATTCTCCAATGTTTGTTATAGTAAGAGATTCATTAGGATTATACAATAGAGAACTGTTTAACCCATATATGAGGTTCAGTGTAACTGTCAGTTTGGATTTTATAACTCAGTGTGCCCTTGGCCACAAACTGCCAAAAAGTTTTTATCATTCCCTAGATTCACCACCATCAACATTTTTCCCAAAGCTCTTTGGCATATTCATCTTTCACTCTTTTGATATAGTCCCTATATTTTTTTCTTAGAAATGCTCAAGTTTTTTTTTTTTATTTTCTCTGGAGTGTTATTTTTTGGCAAACTGAAGAATTGTCCCAAAAATTATTTTATTAAGATTATAACCACTAGTAAACCAACATTTGTGAATGTATGTTTGATCATCTCTCAACTGTTAGTTATTTTTTATACTATCCATTTGCTCAGTGAAAAGTATGGAAGGGCTTGCATCACCAACTAGAGTAAGTTCTAAATTACTTGAAAGTTTCTAAAATTGCTGAGAGTTCAGTGTTAGCTGTTTCCAACATTATGCAACCATTCTGTTGTTAATTATGTCCGCATGTTCTGGTTCTTACCTAACAAGTGCTGTTTTAAGCAACCACAACATGGTCAAGGGAAAAGGATTGCTTTCGGCCTTAGTGATAATCTTCATCCATGAATAGGTAACTCAATTTTTCAGCTGCCATAAAAAGTAATCTATAACCGAAGTTCCTTGTCCAGAAGAATAGGTATAATTGCCTGGCCTATCACTCTGCAATCTACCATTCATAAATATTAGTTGATGGTTACTAGTGCTGTGTGGAATTTTTAAATTCTGGTGGAATTCAATTCCACAGAATTTCCAAAATTCCACTGAAATTCTGCTGAATTTCACCAGAAATGAAATAGTGGAATTCCGCGGCAGAAAATAGTTGTGGAATGATTTTCCATGTAAAAAATGTTGTTCTGCACAATATTATTCTGCGGATCTCAATATTTTCAGCGGAAATTGTTGCGGATTAATTTTTTGTGGAAAAATGCTGTTCCGTGGAATATTATTCTGTGGATCACAGTAGACGGAATGCTGCAGAAGAACCAGTGAAATTCTGGTGGAAATTCCTCTGGTGGAATGGTTTTTCCACATTAATTTCACCCACATAATTCTGCATTCCGCACAGCACTAATGGTTACTAATAAATTCTAGCAAATGATTTGCATTTGCATTTGTTTTCATGTCCAGACTTACTTGTACTGGTACGTTGTTGAACTATTCGAGGAAAGGTTCCCTATGACTCCAATCTGTAAGATTCCCCACTCTTGAGTTAGAATTTCCCATAATGAGTATTTCACAAAAATCTATCTTCTCCCAGTGTTTAAAAAATGCATCTGAAAATACTGTTCAAGAGTCTGGATTATGACATTTTGAGCTTCTTGGATGATTATAAACATTTACTAACAATAAAAGAATCTTGTCATTGCAGACTTTTACCATCAATCAATTATGAGAACTAAACAATAATAGAGCATCTTGTAATAACCCATCAACCCTCATATATAGGATAAGCCCCCCACTCACTCTGCCCATTTTTGTATCCCTTCTGGCAGGCACATTACATTTGTGAAATCCATTCATTCTGTATAAGTGTTATCTGAATGCCAGGACTCTTGTAAAGCAATAATATCATACTCTGAGATTTAATCCTTATACTCAGTGTTAGTGCATTTCATTAAACATCCTGCAGCATTCCAGGACAGGAAGAGAATACCATCTTCCCTGCTTTCCTCAGTTCTCTCTTCTTTAGCTAACTTTTGATCCCTAGATATTTTTTCCAAGGAAGTGGAATGGTGTCAGTTAATATAATTTTTATCCTGTGCAAGATGAGTAAAACGATTACTGGTTAGTACATTAAACCAAACCTCAGAAATATTTTTACCAGAACATACATCTCTTTTACCCCAAATATTTTGGGTATCTTGTTCCCTTACAGTCAACCCACCCTTTTCACCTCTTTCCATGTTACCATTTTGGACTGTAATTCCAAAAGGTCATAATCTATATTGCATTTCCAAAATCTTGGATACCCAATCTTATGTCCTTAGGACTACCTTTAGATGAAATGCTACACCCATGCTACCAGTTCGTCTAACAAAGATAATGTCATTATACTGTAAGTCAATACCCATGAAATTCTCAAACAGGTTTCTAATCATACTCTTTCATTTAAAACCAGGTTCATATCCATTTTGCTTGTTACTAGTAATTGAGACAACATTCATATCTCTAGAATCCATATACATTATTTCATCCTGTAGCCACTCCAGAGTTGGATTATTTAAGCAATAAGGCATGACAAGGTGTGTGTTATCATGTAATAATGTCACTCCTGGGGTGAGATGAAGCATGAGGCATGAGGTCACAACATGAAATTAGAGGGAGGCTGATTAAGGGGTAATGTGAGGAAGTTCTTTTTCACAGAAAGGGTGGTGGATGCATGGAACCCCCTACCTCAGGAAGTGGTGGATATGAACACAGTGCAGGGCTTCAAACAGGCATGTGATAGGCATAAGGGAGCAATACAGATGAATATGAATAGATAGGCCATTGACAGAGCAAAGGCCAATGGCACATTTATAAGGTAGAAAAAGAAATAGGCAGACTGGATGGGCCTTGCGGTCCTTTTCTGCTGTCAACTTCTATGTTTCTATGAGGTGAAGCCAAATGCTTCCACCACCCAGGAGTGATGTTATTACATGGTAATACACACCTTGGAGTGTCTTATTGCAATTATACAATGGCTCGATGTTATACAAAATAAAAAAAAAATTAAAATTTTTTAGTAGATTTTTATAATGTAAAAAGAGAGCATCTCTAGTGGAATATCAATACAGTGATGTTATTGTGTAATAACATCACTGTTTTAGGCACACATTGACCAATCAGAGTCCATGATTCTTTCTTGTCATTGTATAATAGTTAATATTTCAATTATCTGGTCAATTCATTACACGTCACAATTCTCTTTGCTGACGCAATTCAGTGATATAGATTCATCCAGATATAGGCCTAAGTTCCCCCAAACCAATAAATTTCTCCATATTTAGTGGGCCAATCTCAAATTTACCACAAGGGATCAGAATGTTGTCGTTTAAGTATTTATTCATGTACTTATTTAAAATGTGGTAACCAGGAAAGGCACACTGAGCCAAGGCTCATTTCCAGGTGCAGCCTGGGGGAGGGAGGCAGGGAGTACAGACATGAAGAGCAATTACAAAACATTCAAAGTGCATATACAAAATACACTGGTAGTCGAGGCAATGTGAAAATAAGTGGGAGTCTCCCACGTGACTTAGCAACAGCGTAATAAATGGCTAGAGAAAAGAACAGTACGTGAGTTCTTTACATGGTTGCAATAAGCAAAGCATGCAAGAGTGCATAAGAATATACAACTCATAGATTAGACAGCAGACTGGGGGCCAGAAGCAAGATATACATCATCATGTCTAATAATACTCAAAACATCATCAGGACCAATGTCTAAATCCATTTCCCTGTTCAATAACAGCATGATCTTAGACTTTAACATTTCAGAGGTCTCTGAATTAATAGCTCAATCCAGTGCTTTTCTCTTTTTGTCATCAGCTATCCCCTTAACTGGTTTTATAACAGCAATGGGAGGAGCTATAGGCAGAATCCCTTTAGAAGTAGAAGAGCTGCTTACACCACTATTAGTGTGTGATTTTCCTGTGACCCCAGTATTAGCAGTTGCATCTATCCTAACCATTTCAGCTTAAGATTTCTTGAGTATTCGGTCCAGATTATCACTGTTTCCCTGATGTAAATTTTGTGGGAAGTTAATTCTGTAGGATTTGACCACTTGATCTCCTGGCTCTAATCCTGAAGCTGCCTCTAGCCAGGTTGTGCTAAATAAAATTAGATCCTCTCCCCTCACAATTTTTGGGCATTTCCAGCACTTGGATATGAGTTGCAGCACTGAGTTCTCCTGCACAAGGGAGGCCATCATTGCTGGAGTTCTCGTGGTGGCATCTGTAGCTGTTCCTGCTGCTGTCAGTGTGGCCTCTGCTTTGCCTTCCACTGCAGCTATGCGACCATTATACAAGTCAAGTTTTAATCCAAATCTGCTGCTGTCTGGTAAGTACCTTTAGGCTGTTGCATATCACAGTTATAGAGTGCTGTAGGTGATTTGGTGGTTCAGTAGGTCCTTCCAACGCATTAACTAAGGCCACAGCTATCAGGGTGCTTTTAATTTTAAATAAGTCCTTTTGAGCTTGTTTCATAGCGCATTTGTTCATTTTTAGTCTCGATCAGTAGTTTGTCCTCAGAACTATTCGGAGAAAGCAAAGATTGCTTGTTTTGAAGGAACTGACACATATAAAATTGTGACTGTTTTAAATCTGCTGGTGAGATCTCCTCTAGACATGTCTCAACAAGCTGGCTGCTGGCTCTGCCCCAGTTTTACCTGTTTAGTAGTTAAAAAAGTCACATGTTTCAGATATTGATGTATGCATCAATTCTTTTAGTACCACATGTTGTACAAATTGGGTCCAACAGTTAGACCACCTTTCAGGTGGTCTAACATTTAGGGGATACACAGTGCAACTGCTGCAAGTCTGATGTGTGCTTTTGAAAATCCTGAGAGATGTTCTTCCTTCCATTTTGCAGGCAGAAAGATGCTGTACTAGAAACAAAACTGGTGACAACACTACAGATGGACGGGATAACATCATATACAGTAGCCGTAACTTTTAATGGTAGTGTATAAGGAAAAAAACAAGGTCTAAATAATTGATAGGCATTTCCTAGATAGAGTGATAACGTAACGTAACCTACCATCCTGAAGCCTGATCCTATTACATCTCAGAAGGTTAGCAGGATCAGGGCTGGTCAGTAGTCAGATAGGAGACCTCTTAAGCCCACAAAGTGTGGCAGGAGGTTGTGCTGGTAGGTCCGTAGTGGGCAATCTCCCCTTGGTTATATGTAACAATACTGATGCCTCAGTATGATTTTTGTAATTTTCTGTATGTGAGCTGCTCTCTTTTGGATGATGAGTCAAAAATAAGGTCCTACCCCCTGTCCTGATAGTTGATCAGAAGGATGTTAAAAATCCCATGGCATGCTGGCGCGGTGGCATGCAGGGTTGAGACACTGGATGCCACGCCTTGTTCCACATCAGTGGCCTGTGTTTGGAAACAGGCACAGGTTGTGGAGGGAGTTGACCAGGGGAGAGAGGATTGAGCATCCGAGGGATTACTCAGCTTTCCCAGGGAGGGAGGACTGCTGGCTTTTCCAAATGACTGCCACCAGGTGGAAGCCTGGAGGCAGTACAGGTTGGGAGCGGTAGAAATGGGAGGTGCTATGTGGCCATGCAGCGTGCACATGCCTCCATGCATGCAGGCAGAGGTGAGTGCCCCAGCAAGGAGAATTGGGAGAAAATGGCAGAAAACGGTGGTGATGCAGGTATTCATGATGCCCTACTCACTGATCCACTACCCACTCAACCACCTGGACAACTCCTGGGAGGTGATGGACAGTGGGAGTTGATGGGGCAGGACCGAAGGGAGCCCAAGCCTGCCCTGGCTAGAGGGGCATAAACTACATATAAAAAAACCAAAATCCCATGGCATGTCTCAAAAGCAGTCGGGGAATTTCCACAATGTCATGGCCAAATTGTTTCCCATTCAGTAATCCACCAACAGATTAACCTGGTTCAATACCAAGCAGTTTGTATCTGTATTGCCCCCTCTCCCAAGACAAGGCTAAAAAAAGGAAATACATTTTTCTAGCTCTCCCATCCCAATCAACAAACAAACAAACAACAGCAAATTTCATTAAAGATACAAATAAAATTATCTTAGCTGCTAGTTATTTCTCAAATTCAGGTAGCATAATACAGGAGCTGCATATCAGCTGTGAAACTAACAAACATATTTAACTCAAAAGATAAAGACAAGATTCACAGTATGTAAATGAGATTAGAATTATACAAGTTTTAACAGATAAAGGGAATTAACTGTTGTGGATGATGTTATGCTGAGAATTGTGTAGTAGGTGATTGGCCATTCCCATTTACAAAGAGTTGACATCTTCAATTTCATTCACATGTGCATCAGACAACCTATCAGGTGTACACAACCCTTGATGTCAGGTAGGTGGAGTGCCTCAGAGACCATCTCCCACAACGGTCCTGATATATTGCACATAGGGTTGTTTGGAATTTGTCCAATGGAGTCAGACACACCAGATTTCGGGCCTTTTTCAGAATTCAGACTTTCAGTATTGAAGGCCAAAAATCTGAATTCTAAAATAAGGGTCAAAATCAGAATTTGATTCTGAATCTGCATCCAACTACAAATCATCCACCCAAAACTGCATGTGGACTCACGTCCTCCCTCCTTTCACCACTTGCCCCTTCCCTTACCCTGACTCAAGTGTTGTAGTGTTGCTGTTGCCATCTCCTGGAGGGTCCATGCTGATGTGCCCTGTCAAGTAACATGCCCCATCATTTGATGGTCCCCCTATGTCCTTTCTGTGTGGGCTACTAGCCCTGTGGTAGCCCAGAGAGGAGTCCTCCCTCACGTCACTGTGTCACCAAGTGTCTGTGCCGACCCTGACCATCCCTCCCATTCCTTTAGCTATTCCCTCTGAGTTCAGGTCCCTGGATGCCAGTCAGATGGGCACCACAGCCTTAATAAATTAATTTCTTTATTTGCCCCAGACCCTGAGCCACAACTTCATCTTCCACCTCACTGGCCATCAGTCATTTGCCAAATTTGTAATACTTCTGTAAGTCTGCCTGGGTGGGTGGGAATAAGGGAGCTGGGCAACCAGCAACAATGCTGATAGCAGGAAACAATGGCACTCACTCCGATCGATAGTGCTGCTTGCAAATAACCAGGAGACAAGAAACACAGAGGCAGTGCACAAAAGAGCTTCGGACATCATGATAAATGCTTCAACAGTTTTTGCAAAATAGCCAGAGAGGAGGGAAAAGAGCAATACCCCAGCGCTTTGCATCTACATACTCGAGGCTTTGTCAGAGGGTATGGAGGTACAATAGACACCCACTTAAATACCATTATACAATGGCAAGAAAAAATCCTGAACTCTGATTGTTCAGTCTTGGGCTGGCCCCGTGCTGTTACCCCAGTACAACATCACAGCTCTAGTCTCAGACTCACTGTGAACCAGCAGTTGAACTTTTGCTCGATTTTGTGCTGCTTGATGATGTGCTTCATTGTTTCATCTTCTTTTAAAAAACAAACATATTTTTCCACTCAAAAACATCTTTAAAATGAGTTTTTTTATTCTGTATAACAACGAGCCATTGTATAATAGCAATAATGCCCTCCAGGGTGTGTCATTTTAGGATGACGTCCTTGCCTCTCAGTGTGGGCCTTTTCGGCCTGGCCTCGTGCCCAACTACCTGAGGCGTGACGTTATCCCAGCACAACACATACTCTCTCTGGCATTATTGCTTAATCTTTCAACAAGTGGGGGTTGTGTGTGTCAAATAATGAATTAATGAAGTATACCCCTCCTACAGTCCATTTAAAGCTCCACTGCTATTATCCAAAATAGGAAATGGACCAACTGGTTAAAAAGTACCTGAACAAGTGGATGTCTTACTTATCTGTCTGCCAAAGTATCCAGACCATCTTTACGTGTAAGTAATATATATATATATATACACACATATATGTATATATATACTGGTATATACTGCACCACTATAGTTAGGGTTGAGTAGGCAGTTTAATGTTAAACCTCAAATTTTGTATTTTAATAACTTTGCAACTGTTCAACAAATTTGCACAAAATTTGGTATGCAGTATCCTGTGGGATACCTATCTTGATGTATCAAGTTTTGTTTGATCAGATTTGCAGATTTCGTGCTGTGAATAGTGAAATAAGTGTAAAAGTTTCTTTTTTCACCTGTTTTGTCCTCATAATGCTGCAGCCACACCGTTTAGAATTTTGGTCTGAAATTTTCAGAGTAAAAAGAGCTTGCCCCAGAGAATAAGCCAGCATTGGTTTGGCGAAAGAAAATTAATCCATTCCAAAGTTATTTCATTTTGAAATTACGGGGTCTGAGCATGCTCAGTTCAGTCTTTTGGATAGCTGCACAGTGCAATAAAGGGATTTAGGGCTCACAAAAAGGGATTTTGACAGCTCACAAAGAAGGATTCATTAAATCCCTCTTTGTAAGAAAAAAATTCCCTTTTCACAAGCCGCCATCTTGTTTTCATTTTTTCTGCCCAAACAAAACCTTGTAACTTCACCCATGTCTTCTGCAGACATCCAAGCATGGATTGTGTTCATGTGGACATCCTTTTCAGTTCTCTGCCTTTGGTTTACTTTACTGTGGTCCCAGAATTGTTATTTTTGATTTTTAAAATCCCTTTTTGCGACTCGCTTCCAGTCATGAAAAGGGAGTTTGACACCTCACGAAAACGGATTTTGACAGGTCATGAAAAGGGATTGGGTTGTCAGACCAGGGTGGCCCTGCAGGTAATCCTTTTCGCCTATTGAAAGGGATTTTGACACTGAAAGGGATTCGGCTCAAAAGGATTTTGACACCTCTGAAAAGGTTAATTTTTCCAAATCCTTTCATGAGCTGTCAAAATCCCTTTGCAAGGAGTCAAAATCCCTTTTGTGAGCTGAACTTTTCACTGAGCTGTCATAAACCTTTTGCAACAAAAGGGATTTCTAGCAGGCCATCTGGTCCCAGAATCTGTAAAAGGGATTTTGCACACAGAAACATAGAAACATAGACTTTGATGGCAGATAAGGACTGCTAGCCAATCTAGTCTGCCCATTTCCCTACCTACAGGATAGGCCGCAGATCCTAGTTAACCAACAGCCTGTATCTTCCTGCCCCCCACAAGAATTGCCTTATGTCTGTCCCATGCATTCTTGAATTCTCCACAGTTTTAGACCCCAACTTCCTCAGGAAGGCTGTTCCATGCATCCACTACCCTATCTGTGAAATAATACTTACTCACATTGCCCCTGAACCGCCCTCCTTCTATCTTTAAATTGTGTCCCCTTGTTCTTGCAAGTCTCTTTTTCTGAAAGATGCTACCCTCTTGGACTTTGTTGATTCCCTTGAGGTACTTGAAAGTTTCTATCATGTCCCCTCCCTTCTTTCCTCAAGGGTATACATATTAAGCTCCTTTAGTCTCTCCTCATACGGCTTCTCTTGCAGACCCTGCACCATTTTAGTTGCCCTCCTCTGGACTACCTCTATCCTGTCTATGTCCTTGCGAGATGGGGTCTCCAGAATTGGACACAGTATTCCAGATGGGGTCTCACCAACTGTCTGTACAGAGGATAACAACTTCCTGTTTTCTGCTGCTGATGCCTCTCCCTATACATCCCAGTATACCCCGGCCCTCCCTACTACCTTCTCACATTGCTTGCTAACCTTAAGGTCATCTGATATGATTACCCCAGGTCCCTTTCCTGTTTTGTTGTTGTTACTACCTCCCACCCATTGTGTATTCTTCCCTGGGTTCTTGTTTCCAGGTGCATTATTTTGCACTTTTTGCATTGAATCCTAGCTGCCATATGTCTGACCATTCCTCCAACCTTGCCAAGTCCCTTTTCATCCTTTCCACACCTCCTTGTGTATCAACCCTGTTGCAGATCTTTGTGTCATCTGCAAAAGGCATACTTTCCTTCCAGTCCCTCTGCAATGTCACTGATGAAGACATTAAAAGGACTGGACCCAATACTGAATCCTCAGGTACCCCACTAGTAACCGCCTCTTTCTTCAGAGTGGACTCCATTTACAATTGCCTTTCTGTGTCCTGTTGTCCAGCCAATGTTTTACCTAGGCTACCACCCTGGGACCCACTCCCAGGCTGGTTAATTTGACTAATAATCTTTGTGTGGACTGTGTCAAATGCCTTGCTAAAGTCTAGGTAGGCCATGTCCACAGCCCCTTCCTGGTCTACTACTTTGGTCATCCAGTCAAAGAAATCTATTAGATCTGGCCTGACATGACCTTCCCACTGTGAACCCATGCTGCCTTGGATCCTGTGCTCCACTGACCTCTAGGTACTCAACTATTCTTTCCTTCAGAAGTGACTCCATCACTTTCCCTACCACAGAGGTCAGACTGACAGGTCTGTAGTTTCCTGCCTCTGTCTTGGTCCCACTTTTGTGAAGGGAATCACATCCACCTGCCTCAGTCCTCGGTACCACACCATCCTCCCATGATTTATTAAAAAGAGTAGCCAGTGGTTTCACTAGTTCCTTCCTTAATTCTTTTAGAATTCTGGAGTGAATTCCATCAGGACCCATTGCTTTGTCCACCTTCAGTTTTAGGAGTTCTTGCAGAACCCTTTCTTCTGTGAAAGGACTGGATCGACTCCCTATCAAGAGTGCTTCTGTTAATTGGATTAGGCACTTCCTCCTCTTTTGGAATACTGAGCAGAAATATTCGTTCAGTATTCCTGCTTTTTCACTGTCCCCTGCCCACCCACGCTCATTCTATTCAGCCTCACTATCCCTCCTTGTCTTTCTACGCCGCTAATGTACCTATAAAAGGTTTTATCCCCCTCTAACTGAGTTGGCTATCTTTTCCTCAGTTTGGGCCTTTGCTATTCTGACTTCCCTCCCTGCTTCTTTCTGCCTTAACTGGTACAGCTCTCTGTCCTGCTCCTTCTGTGTTTCCTTATACTTCCGGAATGCTTATCTTTTCTTCCTGACTTTCACAGCCACCTCTCTTGAGAACCATAGTGGCTTTTTCTTTCATTTTGATTTGTTTATTTGCTTCACACAAAGGCTTGTTGCCTCTGTGATGGCAGTTTTGATAATTCCCCATTGTTGCTCCACACCTCCTTCTAGCCTGTTTGCGAGTGCTTTTCTGAGGCACTCTCCCATCTTGCCAAAGTCAGCCCTCCTAAAGTCCAGTACCCTCACTTTTGTATGGCTTGACTCTGTAGCTGAGTTTAACGTGAACCACACTGTTTGATGGTCACTTGTCCCCAGATGGCAACCCACTTCTAGATCTGAGATCCTCTCACTGCCCCCGTTTGAGAGTACGAGGTCTAAGATTGCTCCCTCACGAGTGGGTTCCAACTAGCTGTCTAATGCCTGCCACCTGTAGGGCGTCAAGAATGGCTCCTGCTCTTGGATGTGGCTGCAGCAAATGTGCTCCAGTTAACATCTGGCATATTCAGGTCTCCCATCAACAGTATAACACCTCGCGAGAAGGGATTCGGCTCGCAAAAAAGGGATTTTACAGCTCATGAAAAGGGATTTCTAAAGTTTACTGTTTCTTTGCCACTTCACTGCAAAGAAACAGTTTGGAATTTTGAGATGACATTTTCAGGGTAGAAAGGGCTTGTCCCACAGACGTGACTTATGCTGCTTTGGTGATACAATTTACATTGCTTCCATAGTTATAATATTCTGAAGTTTGGAAATTTCCTATAGGATAACTATGGCAGACATAGTACTTTTCAGTGCTTATATCACGAAAATGGTTAGAGATACGGATTTTTCACTAAACCCAGCTTAGTACACAGGTGTACTAAGCATGCATGCATGTTGCCAGGGTATGATTACAACTGCAGTGGAATTTGTTCCAAAGTTGCTATGGTTACTGAGATAATGTGCCATTTGCATCACAAGGGTTACTTGGAATATCTCTAGGTCTGCACTGTGTCTCTACACTTCTGGGTAGGTGGGAGCGCAGGACCCAGAGGGCCCTGTGCTCTCATATATGGATACCATTTTGCAGTAATGGGAGTGCAGGGCCCTCCATTATGCAGTACTGGGAGCACAGGGTCCTCTGGAAGATGACAATTTATTACAATGTCTGTACAGTTATGAATAGATGGGGGCCCTGCGCTCCCACAGATGGATACCATTATGGAGTGATGGACTACCCCACAGTGTATACTCTATTAGTAAAATATCAGGAGGGGTATACTTCATTAATTCATTATTTATCACCCCCTCCCTTGTTGTAAGGTGGTATTTAAGTGGGTGTCTATTATATCTCCAGACCCTCTAATGGAGCCTTGAGTATGTACAGATGAAGCGCTGGGGTATTGTTCTGCTCCCTGTATACTTTGCATTAAAGAAGAATAAAACTGTTGAAACATATGTTCATGCTGTTAAGCTCTTCTGTGTTCACCTCTGTGTTTCCCCAGGCCAGCAACAACACCTGAATAAACCATCCATCCTTCTTCACTGGACATATGTGCTGCTGTAGGGTTTTGTGCATGTTGACCACCCCATTTCCCAGCAGACAATGGGAGCCTCAAACTGGCTTGCTTGTGCTCATCATGTGTTGCTGTTCACCAGGACAGGAACTTGGGGAAGGGGAGTTAGGATTTATAAATAAATAAATATAAGATAAAATAAATAAATACAACACGTTTTAAATTTTGTTGGATAAGCTCGAAGATGAGGGGGGCCAAAGAAGTGACTGGACAAAGGAATCAAACTGGGGTGGGGACCTTGTATAAGCAAGGGAGAATGGGCTGATCAGGGAATATTCAGACCCTGGTGACCAGTGAAGCAGAGGGACAGACCCCCAGGCCAACTGACTAAAATGGTAAGACAGTTGTAGGGTGTGGAACACAAGAATGGGGTAGGGGTGGGAAGGAAGGTGGATGACTGGCAGAACATTAGTTTTCTTGTGTGTTATTATTGTACAGTGAATACATACTTGTGTACTGGGGTGGGGGAGGGTTTTATTTAGCATGTTGCCCAGATGTGGAATCAGGAATTCTGATTCCATTCTGATTTCAGGATTGGATTATAATTTCTGATAGTCCATAGGATCCTTGATAGAACGGATTCCAGTGCATCTGAGCAACCCTAATGCAGGTAATTTGATTTTTACAATTTGATTTTTTTTTTACAGTACAACACAGTCATGGTGATCGAGTCAGTAACCCAGTACAGAATGTGATTCTGGCCTAAGTCTATTGGAGCATTCTCCTCCTGGCATTCTAATCTTTTTCTGGGTCCAGAAGCTATGCAGTTTTTTTCTTCTATATAACTTTTTTCTCCCCAGCCATACTCCATTGCAGGGAAATGACCTGGTCCCAGGGATATTCCCTGATCAGGTCATTCTCCCTTGCGTATACAAGGTCCCCACCCCAGTCTGACTTCCCCCATGACTTTCCCTATGTGACGGGGCTATGGGGGGAAGGCCATCCACTGTGTGAAACAGGATTTAGTGGCAACCAATGATAGAACTCAAAGGTCCTCAGGAGCCAGGCCATCATACAGATGGCATATGGGTTTTTCTCCCTGTATTCCCATCCCTCTCTGCTCCCTTGACATGGGCAAGGCTTCTGTAGCCCCCGCTGCACATAGACACATCCTGCAGGGGGAGTAAGCTCCCATGGCCCACAGCAGGGATAACTGTGGCACCAGTTTCCCGACACTTTCATCCTGACTGTATCATGCTGCTGAGTAGCAGCTGCTATAGTCTGGCCTGTCCCCTAACATGGTGTCCTGAGCTCGCTCCTGAGTTTAGATTCCCTGCATAGCAGCTTTGCATGTTGTCTCTGGGCCATCAGGATCGCTGGACATACTGGGTTTTCAGTAACTTGAAGTCAAGGCCCTCCACACAATAATACATAGATTAGTGCTTGGGGGACTGAGTATAACAAGACTTTTATACACACCCGAGGTGTGGGATACTACATAAACCCTAAGATCGAAGCTTGAGGGGCTTATAATCAGGGCCCCTACTTTTCTGCGGCACAGTGGGACCAAGTTCTGCGGCAAGACTACCATTTGCCGTAGAACTTCTGCGGCGGTGGTTTGTAATTTCTGCGGAAGTTCTGTGGCACTAACAAACTACCACATCACAGTGTCAGCTTGTCATCCTTACTTCACTTTTATGGCAGTGGTTATAGCAATCAGGATGGTGGAAAGCACAGTAACACTAGTTCAAAAAATAACAGACTTATAAAAATAATTTTATGCCTAAAAAAGCAAAACAAATGTCTCTCCCTTAAGGTCCTAGTCTGTTGCACAAATGACATATGCAGAGGGGATCTTATGTGATAAATAAGGTATTTCTATATGCATGCTGTCTATCCCACTAATGCAGTTTCCACTGTCTATCACTTACATATTTGTATGTGCTTTCTACACCACTCATGAGGTTCCCACTGTGTATCATTTATTTAAATGCAATCTGTAACATACATACAAATGTGTGTGTGTGTGCGCGCGCCTGTGGTGAGAGAGACAGAGATACTGCATATGTGTGTGTGTATATTTTTTTATTAATTTCCATGAACTTGCATCCTCATTCATACAGGTCCCACTGGAAATGGAATAGCGGAGTTATTGCAAAACTCATTGTTCATGTCAACCTGCTTACCCTGACACACTGCGTAACACTATCAGGCCATGACATGTATGTGAAACAATTGTGAGATAGAGCTCTCCAGCCCATCACAATGTGTCCACCATGTGACAGAACACTGCACCATACCTTCCCAGGCTCTGAGTAGTGATGTGTTCCACCAATCCTTGTGCTGCCCAGCCAGCTCCCAGAGCTAATCTCTGAACCTGAGTTGCCAGCACTGAAACACAGCATGCTACCCTCTGGACCAACAGCTGTCCCTGCACACAACATTTCTCCATAACTTTTAGGTGATTCTATCAACCAATGACAATATGTAATCAATAACCCTGGCAAAAATGCGTACAGTGCAATTATTTATTTAACAAGTCTAGCCTTTCAGCAGGTCTAAACATTATTATATTCCCCTTTTCTGGGCATAATTACTTTATTTTTCTTAAAAATTACAGTTAAATTCATTTTACCAGTTATTCATTTCAGATGGCATCTCTATACCTTAAAAGCACAAATAGGTTTGTACAAAGTAAGGTATTGACTTAACAGGTCTATGGTACCTATGGCACTCAAGGTTTTGTTTAAGTTGGCCCTAGTGCAATAACGTAAGACTGAAAATTGTATTAGGCTGTAGTGCAGGTTGAGCAAATATCATCATGCCTGATGTGCTGTGCCACAGTCTCTGGCAGTGGGAAGTGTGGTAGATAAGTGACTGTTCATTTCTGTTGCAGATTGCAGCCATTTCATTAGCTAATGTATACTGTTATAGCAATGATAACATCACATTCTGAGCATATGGGGTTTAGAATATAAACAGAGGGGAAGGGAACCAGATTCTATGGATAAACAGAAATATTAATAAAAAATCACCAAGAAGAGTGAATTCTGCGGCACCACAGAAGTTCTGCAGTAGATTGCAAGTTCTGCACAAAATTCTGCGGCCGTAGAATTCTTGGGGCCTTGCTTATAATAGCGTCCCACACCAAGGGTGTATGTACAATTTGAGTTTAAAGTCCCACAGGCTTTGTTTTATGTATTTGGTGGAATCTGTTTTTTTCACCAGCAGCAGTGCTGCTTCTAGTGTGCAATCGGGTTGCAGTTTCACATCCATGGAGTTACAAGCACGAGACCATTGTGTGCAGGTTAACAATGAGGGAAACCCAGCGCATACTAGTTGTTATAGCCCACTGGTTATAACAGCAAATTATAACTGTGTTTCCCTATGGGAAAAAACAGAGACCAGTTATTACACTGCAATTATCCCCTTGCATACATTCGAGTAATGTCAATCATTGCATTCAGCAGGGTGTCTAGTCCCAGTTTCTTGTTTCTCCTGACCAAGTTCTTTAACAGCTATTAAGGTATTTCCACAAGCTCAGGAGGTCCTGCAATGCTTCTGCTTAAAGGTACCTTTTGGGTCATTGTCTAGGGACAGATGGCTCACTGCATGGAGAGTTAACATGACTCACTGGGTAGGCCCAAAGAGGTCACTGAAACCCAAACTTTTTCTGTTCCTTTGTTCCGAAATATGGAAGTTTATTTACTGTTCCTGAGTTCTGAAATATGGAAGTTTATTTTCTTGTTTCAGCTGCAGTTGTTAATCAAGTGGTTTTGTGTTTTACTCTAGTTCCCTTTGGCCGGTGCAGCTTCTGAGGTTGAGCAACTTCCTTGTCCGCACTGGCCATGGTTTCTCTTTACATACTTTTGTGTGGCCCTCTTGTTTTTGTGTGTGTGTGGGGAGGCTAGACCATGGGAAGATTCCAAGCAATGCAAGTATCAGAAAACAGCTTTTTGTTAGAAAACACACAAGGGGTCAGCACTAGTGACGCTTGTCATAAAATGAGAGAAACAATATGCTTACCAGCTTAGCATCTGCAGCTTTCATTGTATACTCCAACGACGTATCTCTTGCTTTTTTGCAGCACTTTAGCATCATATTCCTTTTTCAGGCATTACCTAAAATGTAATTAGCAGTACAGCATGTTTCACTCAGAGTTTTGCCAAATCAAATCCAAGCTAAGTGCTGAGTGCAGTGCAGCTTATCCACGGCATCCCCATTCTCAAACAGTTTGATGTCGATTCATATTATATCTGTAAAATGCTATGTGCTGGACAATCAGCGTCAATTATTAAATCCTTTAGTTCACTTTTTAGATTTTTGTGTGGCCTTCTTCTTTTGCAGGTGCAAGACCAGGGTCCAAGCAATAAAAGAGTGTTTTCCTCCCAAGTTGCCGTAACAACCATGGCCTCAGATGTTGTTATTAAAGTCTACTGGTATGTTTAAGGCATTAATCGCCCCATCAAAGTAAAGCAAATAAGCAGAGAAGTGTGATATTGTGTTTTTTACAGTAGTCTCACATTGCTGATAAAGAGGCGGAAAAAACTGCACAAGATTGGTTGGGACTGAAGTGTGTAGACTGCAAAAAAGAGATACATGTCCATGTTGTTTCACAGTAATCAGAAGGTGGTCATTCACCTGTCTACATCAGATACAGAGACGAGGTGGGCTCTGACTTGTTTGATTTAGGGAAAACAGATCCCTTTATGCAATGTATAAGTTCCAAATGTGGATAACCCTGATATTTTTTCCATGGAAGCATACCACACCATAGCCAAAGCCCCTGGCATTCTGTGATTCCATGACCAGTTTGTATCTTACTGCAGAATACATGCAGTGCCAAAGATTTTGTTGCTCTGAGTGATTTTTTTCATTAAAATATACTGTTTTTCTGTAGTGCGTGACTTTCTCCCCACCTTGTTTATCCTGAAGCCCCTCCTCTATGCTCAGCAAGGGATGTCATTGATGACATCACATCATTTTTTAGCCAATAGCAGGACTGCATTCTGCCACAGAAATAAATCATCCATGCAATGGAAAAAACAGGCACTGTCACAGAAGGTTGGCAGCCACAGAGAACTAGGGGCCCTGACCATGACTGGCTTATGTAACACAAGATGCCAAACTGCTCATAGGGGTGGCTTTAATATGGTCTGGGATCCTGTAATAGATAAATCAAAGCAAGGTGTCCAGACACATGCAGAAACATAGAGACATAGGGTGGGATTTTCTGTTGGATGGACGTAGCACCTGCGTCTGCATTTCAGACACGTGCTGTGTCCACGCAGATGCGTCCAGATATCTGCATCCTATTCATAAATATCTGGATGCATTTGTGACACTGCTCATAGTTCACGGCAATTGTTGATGCAACTGCGGGATTCTCATCTGTTTTGCTGACACAAGCATGGAATTCTGCCTGGGAAGTTAGGGAAGTTAGACCAACTTTTTTTGGTCTAACTTCCTGGGTAGATTCCTGCACCCACATCTGGAAAATACACACAGGGCTTTGAAAATGCTGTGCATGGAATGTTACAGGCAGAAAAAGGCTCTCTGTCCCTCAAGTCGGCCCAGTCCCTACTTTTAGTCCCCACCAGTCTGGCACTGGTGGGGCCTATGCATTGCTTCCCACGTGGACCGGGGGGAGAATCATCAGTGAAAATTTGAAGGCCACCTCCCACAGCAACAAGGCATATGGAAAAGCCAGTAGAATACTGGGGTGTATCAGGCGGGGCTTTACCAGCCGCAGAAAGGAGGGCATTAGATGCCACTCTACAGGTCTCTTGTGAGTCCATCCCTCAAGTACTGTATTCAGGTTAAGAGCTGGTACCTAATAAAGGACAGGGACAGACTGCAGATAGTCCACTGGAGGGCCACTAAGATAACTGAGGGGCAACTGGGAAAGTCATATGAGGAAAGAACTGAATTCTATTGTGTACAAGACAGGTTTGTTGAGTGGAATATGAAATGTACCTCCCATAGGACAGATTAATTGGGAATAAACATATTTCATAATGGGAAAAAAATGGTTTCAACAAACTCGAACCCTATACTCCTTGAACTTAGTGGAAATAGCAACAGATAACATAACTTTAGGGGAAGACTGCAGCATGTAAAATTATGCCTCCAGCTTTTGTATTGCTTAAGAAACTTGCATTTCATTTCAGAGAGGAAAATGTAAAATGAAGTATAACAGTTGATCTTCCAAGAATCAATCTTCACCATTGATTCCCACTTGTAGGTCTGTGCTGGAGATGCTAGGACCCAGGGGGGAGCCGGAACTTTTCTAGTGAGACCGGTAATGCAGTAGGCACAACACATGCATGTCATTACACATGCCTGCTGGTATACAGTGGCACCAGCTCCCAACTGCCTCAGTTCCTTTTTTCCCCACTGTTGAGTGCCCATCAGTAGCATCGCCACTCTACTCATCAAGGGCCAGAATTTCACTGTCCATACGCTGACAGCATTCAGTTCTGCGGCTTTAGTGTTAAAATTACTACAGTTTGTTATTTTTGTGTCAGCTTAATTTAATTTAAAATTTTAACAGTTTTCTCGCAGCCCTTCCTTGTGTTAACGGTCTACAATCATGGAGGAAAATAGGGAGTCTGAAATGGCAAGGTGATCTGGCAGTGGGGCTGTGTCTGAGAAACACCTCTCTCTTGGTGGGTGCTCTGACAATGAGAGTCCAGTGTCAGGAACGATGGGCAGTCCTCCCAGAGATGCAAAAAGGCCCAGATCCTCCACATGCTTGGTGTTGGGGTTTTTGGACCATTTGGCTTTTGCTTCTTCCTTTTCTTGTAGGAAGAAGAAGAAACAGCACCAGTTGAGGTCAAACTCTGGCTGTTCTGCTGCGAAACACCCAACTTCTACAGGCCTAGGTTCCCCACTGTTGTCGCCGATGACACTGGGTTCCTATGGGCCTGTGAGGTCAGTCTCTCCATCCCAGAGACTCTGTGTCTTGAGGAGGACCCTGGTGGGCAGTTCAGCCATTAGGCAGCACTTACAGAGCAGTGGGTGCAGTGTACAAGTCAGGCAGTGGTGTTTCTGGTGACAGTTCCTGACCCCTTGGGGTCAGCTGAACTGGCATCACCTGCAGTGCTGCTGGACTTAAGCACTCTACTGTCCAGTCAGACCCTGATCTCATCATCTCTGATGGTGGGGTGGATGGCTCATACTATGGTCCAGAGTACTGGGAACCAGTTCCTGTGAGTGTATCTCAGGAAGACATCGCCTTCTAGGCTCTGTTCAGAAATATGCATTCCATACTGAATTTCGAGACAGCAGCCATAGACCATGCAAGGCGTATCCAACTGTGGTTTTTAAACATGCCTAATCTTCCAGTCTCTTTAATTCATCCCATCCTGCCAGCCCAAGAGACACTCTCAGAGGTGATGTGGAGGAGGCCTGCAACTGTGGCAGCTGTCCCCGAACAGGTGAACAAAAAATATGCATTGTCTAAAACTAAGCTGGTGTATTTCACTCAGTCTATAGCAGATGCCATTGTTATTCTGGCTGAGAATGACAAAGCCATTGTACCTAAGGAGGTCACAGGGAACCCAACTAACAAGGACTCGTGCAAGGTGGTCACCGTGGGCAAGCGGGTCTATGCCTCAGCTACCATGGTCACTTCTCTAAGTATGAGTATGCTCTCTGGAACAGGCTTAAGTCTCTGTCAGAGGTTCTGCCAGACACAGAGGAAAACAAGAGATGCTGGTATGTGTTAAACAAGATATTAAAACTAACAGCCACCGGCTAAAATCTCAGACGTGGCCATTACCCTGCCAGGGTACAACATTTTCCAACTTGACAGAATCGCTGAAAGAGGTGGTGGCTGCGCCTTATATCTCAAAGACTCTCTCCAAGGCCACCCTCTAAGAACACCCATCTCTGACTCGTCCTCCCAGATTCTCACTGTCAGAGTTCTACTAGGGGCCCACAATAAAGCCCTGTCAATTGCCACAGTTCACATCCCCCCTAAAGAACAAGGAAAAGGTCTCAACTCAGTCCTTGACCTCATCCAATCCCAACCACCTGACTCTGAGACAATCCTCATGGGCGACTTCAATATAAACTGGCTTGCTCCGGAATCAGGGGGCTTCATAGATGACATCTCCTCAGCAAACCTTGCTCAACTGGTTGCCTCCCCCACTAGGCAAAATTACAAAACAGGCTAATGTACTCTCCTGGACTGGATACTGACCAGTCACCCATCCCGCATCTCAAATGTCTCTGTCCTTCCTGACACTCTAAGTGACCATTCCCCTGTAATCTGCGTCTGGACAAATAAATTTACCATGACCCCCCCAAATTAATCAACAGCAGAGTCCTTCCATGTGGGCAGTTAAAACACCTAAAATCCTGCCTAACACTGCAAAATTGGTCCCCAGTCTTCCACGCTCTGGATGTCAATACTGCCCTTGATCACGTCATAGAAGCCTTTAATGCTACCTGTGACTGTCATGCCCCCTTTCAAAAAGCGGAACGTCAAAGGCTTATGCAACCCCTGGCTCTCCTCTGAACTACTAGCACAACTAAAATCCAGGGACCATCTTTGGACATGGGCTTGGAAAACTGGAAAGCAAATTGACATACAGAATTATAAACAAGCTTGTAATAAATGCACAAAATTAGTCTGCCAGCAGAAAAGTACCTACTATAAGGATGCCCTGACAAACACTTGGGGCAAGGGGAATTAATTTTGGAACAATATTAAAGAAATTACTGGAAAGCAGACAAAAACCTCACCCACTATGCTGGTTGTAGATGGTATCACAACGCTGGACCTGACTACCATAGCAAATTCATTCAACTCAACTTTCACTGATCTCAGCTCTGTTCTTTCGCCTGACTATTTCAATGAAGATGACCCCCAAACTCTCCCCTCAAGTCCCCCCCCCACAAACCGGCCTCCATTCTTCTTCAAATCAGTCAAACCATATGAAGCTCGCAACTACATCAGTAAAGCTATTGCTAGGTCCAGGTCAAGTGGGGACTGCCTTGACCTTAAGCTACTTGCCCTCACCCTCGACGAGGTGCTCCTACCATTAAAAATCTTCAACCTCTCCCTCTCTCTTGGCCAGTTCCCTGACAGATGGAAATCCACCTCTGTCACACCAGTCCACAAGAGCAGGGACAGGGCCCTCCTGGTGAACTATCGGCCCATCTCCATACTACCCCCACTCTCCAAGGTCATAGAGCGCATAGTATCGGACCAGCTTACGGAATATCTTGATAAATACGATGTCCTGTGTGCTCAACAACACAGCTTTAGAAAAGGTCCCAGTATCACCTCAGCCTTCCTCAAATTCACTGGTGCAATCCATAGTTCCCTGGACAATAGCCTTCTTACAGGATCGGTCTTCATTGACCTGACGAAGGCATTCAATACCATCCATCATCATCTACTACTCTCTCAGCTGCTAAATACTGGACTGTCCCCTGAATCTACATCCTGGTCTAAGAGCTACCTGGAAAACCGCTCACAAAGAGTAAAAATAGCTGACTTTCTCTCTGATGCCAGACCAGTGCGCTCTGGAGTGCCACAAGGGTCCATCCTTGGGCCTCTTCTCTTCAGCATCTTCCTAAATAGTCTTCTACAATCCTGTCTGGAGCAACTCCTCCTATACGCCGACAATGCTGTCATCCACTCCACCCACAAGGACCCCCACCTTCTGCAAAGCAAACTACAGCATGGCTTCTCCTCAGTTGAAAACTGGTTCAGTAAACACAAACTGGTCCTCAACTATAAAAAAACAAAGTCCATGCTCTTCTGCAGCTCGCAAAACAAGCACCGGGACCACCCCCTCACTATTGCAAACTGCCTAGGTGCAATTCTAGAACAAGTGCAAACCTTCAAATACCTTGGAGTCACTCTTGACAGTAATCTATCGTATGGGACTCACATTGACAATGTTGCCAAACTGGCTAACACACGTAATGGCCTGCTTTACAGGCATAGGCATTGCCTAACTCAAGAAGCCTTAAGGATCGCAGTTCAGAGATCTCAGCTATAGACTATGGCCTCATCATCTACGGTTCCACTTCCACCACCGCCCTCAGCCGCATATCTATGGCTTTGAACAAAGCTTGTTGACTCATCACTGGATCCCATCGTCTCACCCATATGTGTGACCTATATGCCCAAACTGGTTGGCTTCAACTTTCAAGCCACATCAAGTGTCTAACATGCATAATAGCCAAAAAACATTGATGGGCTTTGCCACCCCTGAAGTTCAAGCTCTGCTACAACCTGCACAGAATCCCCACCTCACCAGGGGCTCTGAATCTCAATTACTGCATATTCCAAGATGCCGGACCTCACAGGGACAAAGGTCCTTTGCCTTCAGAGCTCCCAGCTGGCTAAATGGTCTCACCAGGGACATCTCCTCCCTACCTAAACTAGGCCCATTCAAATCTAACCTCCGCCTATTCCTCTCTGCCTCTAGCACATGCGACTGTCTTCTCTAACGTGCTGTTCTCTTTTTGGCACTTGTCCCTTCTCATCCACCCCACTACTCTCCCCCTCTACCATCCCCCCCTCCTACTTGCACTTTCCACTTGCACTTCCTGTGTGTTTTGAAAATTGCCTCTGGCAGCATCTTCTTCTCGTGTCTCACAAAGTTCTCGTTATCAATGTTATCCCTGTCCTCTGCATGCCCCAGTACCACCTAATCTGTACGTACTCATGTGATGATAAACAACTATAACCTGTAATTCTGTAATAATTAATGTCCTGCTTGTTTGTTCTCATCCTGACGTGGAACCTTTGTAAAAGATCCTTGGCTCAAAGGTAATTGTAAGCCTAGACTCCAATAAATAAATAAAAAAAGTAAAAATAAAGCCTCTATGAATGCCTTTGATGCAGCAGCTTGTTCTGTGGCCACCCTGGCTGCGGCCTGCTGATTTCACCCCAGACATCCAGCAACATTTATAAATGTGTCCTTCAATGGCACTTATCTGTTTTGACAGCAGGTGGAACAGTCTCTTCAAAAGTCTAATGAAACTAGGATGACTGTTAAGACCTCTAGGCCAGCCTCCTTTAACCCGCAGTGGGGTAGGGGATTTGGCTCTCCTCACAACAAGTAGTCCTTTCATGGCAGGGGAGCCCAAATCAATAAACCCCAGCTTCCCCAGCCCAAAAGAAGGTGTAGCCAAAGGCACAGGTACCAGAAGTGCTCAGTGTCGCCATCTGAAGCTCCAGCCTTGTTCCACTTCAGCTGCCTGAGGCGGATCTCTCCTCCCCAGTAGGGGGTCACCTGACCCATTTTTACCATCAGTGGAACTCTTATCTTGATGGACAAGTGGGTCATCAGGATTATCCAAGAGGGTACTCCCTGGAACTCTCAGAAAACCCTCCGAAATATCCTCCCAGAAGGCAAGTCCCCTTGTCAGCTCAGATGTCAGAGCTTCTCGCACAGGAGATATCAGGCCTTCTGAGAAACAGAGAACTGGAAATAGTGCTAGAGTCAGAACAAAACACAGGGTTCTACTCCCACTACTTTTTGGTACTAAAGAAGTAGGGGGCACGTACCCCATTCTTGACCTCAGAAATCTGAACAAATATGTGGATTTAAAAAAAAATTCAAAATGATTTTCTTGGCTCTTTACTACCATACCTGAAGCAAAGGGATTGGCTAACGTCTCTGGATATGTAAGATTCATGCTAAAACATACTGATGCACCTCAGCACCGCAAGTACCTTTGGTTCTATGTGCAGAGGCAGTACTAACAGTTCAGAGTTTACCCTTTGGGATTTCCTCTGTGCTGTTAGTTTTTTCAAAGTGCTTTGCAGTACTCACAGCTCATCTCAGAAAGCTAGGACTTTAAGTGTTCCTGTAGCTGGATGACTGGCTAATGTCAAGCCCATCAAAACAGGGACAGAGCAGGCAGTGGCTACTGCTTCTCAATTTCTAATGCCCATGAGAGTCTTGCTGAACCCCTCAAAGTCTCAGCTGGAACCTGCCTAGGAGTTACTGTTTATAGGAGCCATTCTGGACATGATTCCTGCTCGGGCCTTCCTTCCAGACAGCAGTCTGATCAGCCTTGCAAATGTCACGCTACACTGTGGAATATAGGACAGTGCAGGCCCACTCCATGCAACGCATACTGGGCTTAGTAGCCTCCTCAGTGTTCACACTGCTTCTGGCATGACTGCACAGAAGGACAATCCAGTGGATGCTCTGTGCACAATAGTCACAAGTAGTGCACCCTCAAAACTATCCCATTCCAGTGACCAAACCCCTAGTGAGGTCCCAGATGTGGAGGCTAGTGGAGAATAACCTCCTCCAGGACTTCCCATTCTACTCACTGGAGCCAGAGGTGGTCCTCACCATAGATACCTCTCTATTGGGGTGGAGAGTACTGCCAGAGCTTTCGGACACAAGGGCCTCAATTCTCAAATGTTTCAGAATGCCACAAGCTTTGGTGCACTGAACAGATGGCGCTTGTGGTTTGCAGCATTCCTTGGCTGGCAATCAGGATTCTCGATCCCGTGCGTCCCATGACGTGAGTTAGACCAGCTTTTAATAGCCTAACTTTGCATTGGTCAGGGGATCTTTTTATGGGGTTTGCGCCGCATATTTGGCACAAGCTGCCATTACAGGGGTACAGTGCTGCCAATGTGTGTGACCTATGAGAATTGGGCGCACGGTGCATTGAAGTGTTCAGCGCAGTGCCAGGGTTGACGCAGGCTCGATGCAAACCTTGCATGAATCTTTGAGAATCAAATCCATGGTGTTTGGGACCCATCAGAGTCACATCTCCACATCAGTGTGCTGGAGACGTGAGCAGTTCTGTACAGCCTGAAAACTCTAGTGGATTTGGTCAGATGAAAAACAGTGCTCCTCCAGCCAGACCATTCTGTCATGTACTCTGTCAACAAGCAAGGAGGAGCACACTCTTACCCTCTCTGCAGAGAGGCAATGAGAGTGTGGGAATTGTGCCTGGAACAAGGGATCCTGCTCCAAGCAATCTACCTGCTAGGAGTCTGGAACACACTGGTAGATGAGCTCAGTTGAACGGAAGCCGATCCTCACGAGTGGTCACTAGCACCAGACATTGTGAGCCGGCTATTCAATGAGTGGGGCACCCAGATGTGGACTTTTTTGTGTCCCCAGTGAATGCCAGACTGCCTTGATTCTGCTCCAGAATTCCAGGACATGGCATTTTCTGTCAGGATTCATTCAGACTGCCATGGTAAATCGGCTTCTGTATGCATTCCCTCCAGTATCTCTCTTTCAGAGAATGCTATTCAAGTTGGAGGCACATGGGGCAAGATGATTCTAGTGGTCCCCTGCTGACCTCAGCAGATATAGTTTCCTTCATTGAATTGACTTTCAGTCAGCAAACTGAGGGCCCTGCCATTCCAAACTGACTTGTTCACTCAGGGTCAGCTGGTCCATCGCAACCTGCACTCCCTTCACCTTCAGGCCTAGCTCCTGAAGAGATAGAAATGAACAGGTACAAGATATCTCAGAAGGTCTCAGAAATATTTTTGTCCGCATGTAAAGCTTCCATCAGGAAGACATACAAAGCCAAATGGAAAAGGCTTTCCATCCTTTGCTCCAAAACCTTCATGGACCCTTTCAGGTGCCCACCTGGCAAGGTTCTGGACTGCTTACTGGACCTTTCTGATGCTGGCTTGCAGTATTCCACAGTCAAGGTCCATCTATGTGTGCTAGTTCAGCATACCACAACCCATGGGTACCCTCTACCTAGCACAGACGCTGCTGTTTAAGAGGGTCTTCAGCAGTATTTTGCACAAAAGGCCTCCCATCAGGAAGCCAGTGGCTCCCTGGGGTATCGACCATGTGCTGGATATATTCACTTGCAAGCCATTTGAGCATATTGCAACTTGTCAGTTAAAGTTTCTAACTTGAAAAGCAGCATTTCTGGAGGCTATCACCTCTGCTTGCAGAGTATCTGAAATCCATTCTTTGGTCACAGATCCTCCATATGCTGTTTTACATTGAGATAAAGTAGTGCTCGGTATGCATCCCCAGTTTCTACCTAAGGTGTGTCAGAGTTCCATCTTAATAAAGCTATAATCCTGCCTACCTACTTTGCCAACTTTCAGAATGAGGGAGAAAGGACTCTCCACTCACTGGTTGTTAAGAGGGTCCTTAGGTTTTGCCTGGACAGGACTAAGAATGTCAAACAGTCTAAACTGCTCTTTGTCTGTTTGTCCCTACTTGTAAGGGACAGCCTGTTACAATCAAGTGTACTTCTGCCTGGATTATAAATTGCCTTCACCACTGCTATGCTAAAACTCAGGTTAAATTGGAGGACCGTATATGCACCCACTCCACCAGAGCAGTTGCACTTGTCTGGCAGAAATCTGCTCTGCACCTAATGATGAAATTGCAGAGCTGCAACTTGACGCACAGTGCACACCTTTACCAAGCAGTATTCTTTTGATGTCTATGCCAGGCAGCATGCCACTTCTGATAGGACAGTTTTGAATGGATTACTATCCTGAGTGAACCCTGAGCTCCAGCCTCCCTAGTCCGGGGGACTTTTCTCTGTGCTTGGTAATCTGACCCACAGGTGGAATCTATGGTATAGACTGGCTCTTGAAAGATATTAAAATTCTGTATTTACCATAATTCTTGATCTTCCAGATTATCTTCACCACTGATTACCCCACTCGCCCACTGTTCTCAGACTCACTCCAGTATTGTTGTGTTGTGGCTTCACCCCTTTGTACTTGATTTGGGCTGTGAAGATACTGGCCCGGATAGTCAGAAGGGTTGCGCATGGTGCAACAGTGTTGCACCATACGCAATCCACTGATGCGCCCCAGCACGATATTCAAACGTGGATTGTGCCTGGCACAAATCCCGATGTGCCAGAGTGCATCAGTAGTGTATGCGGCGCAGGTAGGGGGGGCGTGCCCATGCATATTCCGCACATCCCGATATTCAGCCCAGGATGTGCTAAGCCCATGCATGCACAACCCCTACTTGCGCCGCACACAGGTGAGCCAAAAAAAAAAGGAACAACAGCTGACCACCCAAAGGTGAGCTGCCATATTGCAGGGCGCAACACGGCAGCTGCCACCTGTGGTGGCCACCAGCTCCGGGCACCTTCTGGTGGCGCCTCGTGCTCCAATACGGGCATACAGAACAAATATTAGTCCAACTGGTGGTCCAGTGGACCACTTCACACCCGATCACGGGCTTAGGCATAAACATAAACGTCCAATATCCCTGGTGGTCCAGTGGACCGCTTGCAGCCTGATCGCGGGCATATGTTTAATTAAAACATCCAATATCCCTGATGGTCCAGTGGACCGCTGCACGCCCGATCATGGGCTTAAGTATAAACCACAATCGTCCAATATTCCAATATTCCTGGTGGTCCAGTGGACCGCTCGCAGCCCGATTAGGGCTTAAGTATGAAGATACGTCGTCCAATATCCCTGGTGGTCCAGCGTACCCTTCCCCACCCGCCCACTGGGCCCCACCTCCCTGCTTCCCCGGTCAGCGGCGGGTGGCAGCACCCACCGCCTGCCGCCCGCCACCCGCTGACTGACACTGTACGGTAGGCTGTAGCCCATTGGTCCTCAGCGTGAGCCAATGGGCGTGCAACCTGCACTGCATTACAAGGTGTCCAGATATGTAAAGGATCCATGCGACAATGTGCATGTGGTGCCTACGATATCACTGGCACCCACCAGAAATGTTCTGGCTCCCGTGGGGTCCTAGCACCTCCAGCACAGATCTACAAGCAGTAATCAATGGTGAAGATATTCTGGAAGCTCACGAGTTATGGGTACATATATAATTTTGATATCTCAAACTTTTCATGGGAAGGGGAAAGGCCTAGATTCAGTAGAGCTAAACAATGAGGTAATTGCATCAAATGTTGTTGGGTGTTTGCTATGGCAACGGTAGGTCTCGTAATACATACTTTGGGATTAGACAGGTGCTGAAATGGATGACTGACCCAGAACCATCCACAGTCACCTACAGCAGAATTTATGAGTGGATTTGGAGGAAGGTTTGTTGAGGTACCATCCAGTTCTGGTTCTTCTTCATCACCAACTAGCAGTGGCAGGGGCCTTTTCTCCCATGGTCAAATATACTCTGTCCATAGGGAAACGTTGTGATAAAACTGTTGGGTGGTTGATCCCTCATTGGGACATATATAGGAGCCTCTGTGACACAATCCCAGGTTTAAGACTGAACAGTGTCAGATTTGATGAGAATAGTGTGATTCTTAAGGAATCCAGTGACACACCTGTCTGTTGTGCACATAGTGGTAAGTTCTTCCAACAGTTGGTTCAATAGTTCCATCTTTCCCCTTTGGACAAAGTCATGTCACAAAAATATTTTTTATTGTATAAAAATATGCCTAAACTTTACTCACTTTTTGTGAGGTGCCCAAGAAAAATGCACAAGCTTCAATCAGTACCACGGCTCCTAAAGTCAAGCACATTGTCATGGCAACAACTCATTTTGCTTATAATCTTTTGGCACTGCCATGACAGCCATGCTTCTTTTCTGCCCAGACATGTAATTAAACAAGCATTCACTGCCTCTGTATGGAATACTCAGGAGGGATTTTTAATCGCAGTATCTGTGATGAGAATCAACTTGTTTATGTGAGGGTGTATGATTTATGGGGTAAGGGGTATACAATATGAAAACAGTCCTTGGCACTGAAAGGGTTTAGGAAAAAAAAAACTGGTTGCTGTGGTAACTGTCACAGCCAACAGCTTGGCAACACTTCTCTCACACTCACCATGGACCACCCACATTAGGCCAAGATGGACATCAGTCAAAGCTGATGATGGATGGACTATTTTTTCAACATATCAAGTAAATCTATTTAAAAATATATAGAAAATCTGATGTTTGTTCACAACCTATGTGAAATTGCTATGAAAGCAATAAGGCAAGCCCGGCCCGGTGGTGCTGAGGGTTGAGGCGCTGGATGCCCGGCAACCTGGGTTCGGGAATGAGCCTGGGCTGCTGGGGGTTGGCAGGGGGGGAAAGAGGATTGAGCGTCCTGAGGACTGCTATCCTCTCCTCTCTTCAGGGAAGGGGACTAGTCGGCCCACTTGCTGACTGCCCTCTGGCAGTGACTGGAGGGCAGTACAGGTTGGGAGGCTCGAAAACCCAATGTACTTACGTCGGAAGGGAAGGAGGGAGAAAACAGAAAAGGCCAGGGCTCCACAAGATCTGTGATGGCCCGATCACTCCAGCGAGTCTGCCCCCGCCACCAGATTTGCCATACCAGGGTGACGGGAGAATGCAGGCACCTCCCCCACCTGGCCCTACCATGGAGGGGGAATCCATGAGGGAACCTCAGGGGGCAGATGAGCTGGGGGTTGGACTGGAGGATGTACCCCCTGAGGGGTGGTCATAGCCCCTGTGGAGCCCATGGTAGGAGGTAAATAATAATAAAAAAAAAAATAAAAAAAAACGCAATAAGGCACTGCCAGGGATTACATTAATTGTCAGTTAATCATCCCTAGGGCATGTGGCATTTGGCTTAGTCTCATACCACATCACACCCCTAGGATGTGATTAACTGACGATTAGCGTAACCCCCCAGTCATATCTTATTGCTTAATTAATACTTAGAACTAATGGGTGTTGTTGTTCTAAATTAGTACTCTAGCCCTGTGGTTCTGAAAGATTCTAATCTTTTTAGAACTAGTTCTGACAACCCTAACCAGTTCACTGTTTCATGTATTGTATTTATTGTTTAATGACTATATTTTTGCTGCATCTTGCATTTTTCTACTGTGCATACTTTGTATATTTTGACTCTATGTTGTATATTTTGTCTCTCTCTATTTCCCTTCCCCCGGCTTGAACCTGGAAATGAGCCTTGGCTCAGTGTGCCTTTCCTGGTTACAATTTTCAATAAATAAATACATGCATGCGTACGTACATACGTACATACATACATACATGAATACATACATACGTACATACATACGTACGTACATACATACGTACATACATACGTACATGCATGCATACATACATACGTACATACATACATACGTACGTACATACATATGAACATACATAAATAAATCCTAGAAGGGGTGATCTGATCTTCAGAGCGCTGAAGAAGGTAGGTTTAGTCGAAATATCAATGAGTGGTCACGCGCGCAGATGCACACATAGTGCTGAGCCACGACGCTCAAAGTAAGAGGTGATATGCCCAACGAATGTTTTTGTGCCTTTTAGGATCCCAATTAAAATGGAAAAATGGAGATACTACAGTATACAGTAATAAAGAAAGCCTGCAAGAAAAAGGTAGGACATTAAAATTGTTTTTGGAGTGGTCTTTGAAAATGGAAGTGCCTTTCAATTTAGTTGAGCTCTGAGGAGTGCTGGGTTTGGATGATTTATAACATGTTGATATGTACAGTTCCTGTATCTCTTATGGTCATAAGACTTTCTTCTCACATCCTTTGTGTACCAGAACTGCTTAGCTTTGCAGTTTTTTGACTCCGATAACTTCAGAATGCACTCTAATTTTGTCATGGTCAGTCACAATAAAGCAAAAAATCTAACATTGTCTCTTTTTGATTGCTCAGATCTGATTATTTGGTGTCCTTTACGACTTCTTCTATGAAAAAAATACAACCGAAAAACAGAACACACTAAATATGTCCCTGGTGGCCCCATGACAGACCAGGCTGGGTTTCTGGGGACTTTCCTTTGAATATAGATACCACAAACACCACATGAGTATGTTTTAGGCACACTTTTATAGTAATACTGCGTTTCTTAGGCACGCTTTTATAGTAACACTGCATCATTTCTTGCAAGGGCATCAAATAACAAAATATACTTCTCACTGGATTATACTACACTAATTGGTTATTATATTATAAACATCTCAGTCTCACAATTACGATTTTGAAAAGTACCCTTTTTTTACATGACAGATGTTCTGAGTCTCTCTGCTGTTATAGCTTGCTGACAAAGCCAATTAATTCCTAAACATACTTTTGTTATGAGGGGTGGTAAATGCCACACAATTTCTGCTTTAAAAAAAAAATTATTCCCTTGTTCCCTTGTCCAGCTCCTGGATAATGCAGTCATCACAGTTGGAGCCAAGCGCCCGACTGGCTGCCTTTACAAGATGACGATTATAACATTCTTCCTGTGTGCAGCCATATAACAGATCCTGACATGTCATCCTCTGGTTCCCCTATCCACCTCCCCGACAACAGGGTCACCACAGCTGCAACTCTCCAGTTGGGAGGATGGGCAGGTGACTGACTTTACAAGATGCTGATTATAACATTACTCCTGTGTGCAACCATATAACAGGTCTGGCCATCGCGTCCTCTGATTCCACCCAGTCCATCTCCCTGACAATAGGGTCACCACAGGTGCACTCCTTGAGTCGGGAGGGTTGCTGAATGACTGTTTTGAGAGCTGATGCCTGTGATGCTCCTCGGTCAGCTGGCAGTGATGGACAGCGTCTTCCCTCCTTGTGAGTTAAGAACCTCTCCTCCATGATACCCTTAGGAGACAATGCCTCGCCATTCCTATTATTTGTTTCTTTCAGTGACTTGTCTGTGCACGTGAAAGGTGCTGGATTGACAGCATTGGAGATGAAAGCCCTCTGTTTATCCACATGACAGGTGCAGCATCGGTGATCGCAGTGTACACCTCCCTACATTGCCCCACTAATGTGCCTCAAACCTGTCATGAAGGGGCCATCACATCAGAGAGGGGGTTGTTTAGACTCCATGCCCATTCAGTTCGTGGCCTATCATATGACACTGCCAACAAGGGGGCTACATGTGTTGTTGATTGAACACCTGCCCACTGAGAACTGTACTAAGACCCACTGCAACTCATTTCTCATCGGCCACTGAACTGCCCTCAGGTGATAATGGCTTTTGACCCATTACTGACTTGGGCTGGATTCGAACCAATAACCTAGAAGGTAAAAGGCTCCATAACCTGCTACCAATCTGCTAAGCCATCCAGTTTTTTGTTTTTTTTTATAAATTCAAAAACAAGGCAGAAGCCTATATTTTAAAACAACCTTAAAAGTCATCCCTGCCCACCCAGAAAGAGCATTCTCATTATAAAAGATGCATTTATACTCTCACCAGTGTGCATGAATGTCAGGTATCCAGAGTTCTTCCTTACAGGGAGTTGAGCATCTCACTTCCACAATGCATCTGCCTGTCAAACCCCCCAAAAGCCGGCTTTAGCATGGGATTTCACAAATCATGCAAACCTCAGTCTTCCATGTTGGATTGTGTCACATATTTTGTTTTCCTCTGGTTTTGCACTCCTTGCTGCCTGTAACCTCTCCCCCTGGGACTTTGTCAAAAGTAGAACATTTTGCCTCAGTACATTTATTTTAGTTAACAATAAAAAAAATAAAAATTAAAAAATTTAAAATGGAGAGTCTGGGGACAAGATGAAAATTGTCATATACTACCCAGGCCTGCCTCCCACTGGATGCCGTCTGTCCCTGGTGGTGTCTGAGAAACCCCAGCATAGGGGGAAAGCCATCAGGGCTTGGGCAGACATTAATGACTTTGATGCTAGTACTTCAGAACCCCAACAACTACTATGCATTTTAACCTGGCAAATACGGACAAGTGCAGGAGAGACTGCTGATAATTAGGACAGTAGTATTATTCAGAAAATCTTAGGTATACTGTATGATAATACTGCCGCTGCGGAGACCACCGTTATGATTGTAAGAGTGGTCTCACATGCATTCTTAGGGTATGAGAACAGTGATCTGAAGGTGAGCAGTTCTGATACCCTAAGAATATAAATGAGACCCTCTTGCAACTGTGAGAGTGGTCTCAGCAACTGTGTAATATATTATTGATCGAGATTGGTAATATATAAAAAAATAAACTTACCCGAATGTGCCAGTTTCCAGGGCAGCTACGCGTGAGACACTCTTCACAGAATAAGAGTGTCTCACATGCAGAGGATAGGAGCGCTCCCTCGATCTATAATGTACGTAACAGGTGTGGGCACCAAAACTTGGTGTTACGCCTTCCACTCCCGATTATTAATTCACCTGGAAGCAAGTACTTAATTTGTGTTTTCACAGTTGCCTTCTGCAAGGCCATTACCTGTAAGTGGCTTACACCCACCAGCCCTTCACTCTTGGATTGGAAAAAACAAGTCAAGAGAGTCATAGAAATGGAAAAAATTAAAAAGCAACTTAATTTGCAAATGGACTATTTAAATTCTCGTTGGTTGCACTTTACGTATCAAGAAGAGGCCAATAGCCAGCTTACCTGCAGAAGTCAGTAGCGTCATAGTAATCAGACATAAGATGACTGAACACCCCTCCCCCTCCCCTTTTGTGGGAGAGTCTCAGAGACAACCAGACAGGCATGGGCAGAGGGGTTCTGAGGGGTGAAATGAGAGACTTCCTTTCTAATGTGGGACATTTTGAGAGGTATGGGCAGAGGGGTTCTGAAGCATAAATGAGTGCTGTTCCTCCTAATGTGGTCAGTTGAAAGATATGGCCAGAGGGGTTCTGGAGGGAAAGGGGGGTAAATGAGTGCTATTCCTCCTGATGTGGGACAGTTGAGAGCTATGGCCAGAGGGGTTCGGGGAGGTAAATGAGTGCTGTTCCTCCTAATATGGGCAGTTGAGAGACAGCTGAGAGGTAGGAAAGAAACACCCGTTATGTTACTCTGGGGAAGTGACCATGGCGATGAAGGAAAAAGTGCAGGATTCGGGGGTATAAGGAAACACAAAGGGAGGAAGACAGCGAGGTGCAAATGGTAAAACAGAGAGAAGCAGCTAAGTCAGTGAGGGCGAGCAAAAGAGCAGACAGAGGAAAGGATAGTCAAAGAGGTTACAAACGGGGATAAGAGTTTCTTCAGGTACATAAGGGAGAAAAGGAAAGCAAGGGGAGGGACAGTGAGGATAAGGAGGATGGCAGGGGAGACTGAGCAGAAGGGAACCGAGAAAAAAGCTGCCATCCTGAACAGGTACTTCTGCTCAGTCTTCGGAGTGGGGGGGGGGGCGACCACCAGGGAGCAGCAGAAATGGTGGGGGGAGGATGACTGAAATCTATTTTCAGAAGAAAGAGCCCTGAAGGGACTTAAAGCTCTGAAAGTGAACAAGGCTATGGGACGGGATGGGACAGAATACATCCAAGGGAACTAAAAGAACTCAGGGAGGTGCTGGTTGCCCTGTTGACAGCCTTATTCGACAACTTACTGGAATCTGGCATGGTTCTGGAGGACTGGAGGAGAGCAGACATGGTCTCTCTACATAGGAGCGGCAGCAGGGAAGAGGCTAGCACTTACAGGCCAGTGAGCCTCCCCTTAGTGGTGGGGGAATTAATGGAAACACTGTTAAAAGAAAGTTTGGTTGAGTATCTTGATCAAATGGGCTACAAGACCAAAGGCAGCATGGATTCATGGGGGTGGGGGGATTATGCCAGACTAACCTGATTGATTTCTTTGACTGGGTGACCAAGGAAATAGATCAGGGAAGGGTAGTGGATGTGGCCTAGCTGGACTTGAGCAAGGCCTTTGTCACTGTGCTGCACAGGAGACTGATTAAGAAATTGAGCAGCCTAGGGGGTGGGATCCAAGTGGTGAATTGGGTTAGACATTGGTTAATGGATAGATGACAGAGGGTGGTGGTTAAAGGCACTCACTCTAAGAATGGAAGAGTGACCAGTGGAGTGCTGTAGGGCTCTACTGGGACTGGTCCTCTTCAATGTCTTCATAAGTGGCATTACAGATGAACTGGAAGGGAAGATGTGCCTTTTTTGCAGAATGTACCAAAATCTGTAATAGGGTGGACAATCAGGAGGGGTGAAAAGAATGCACAGGGATCTTGGGAAACTCGAGCAGTGGTCAAATGCATGATAGTTGGGGTTCAGTGCCAGAAAGTGCAAAATTATGCACCTAAGGCATGGGAACCCAGGAACTGAGTATAGGTTGGGAGGAGGTATTGTCACTCACTTGGCAGGAAAGGGACCTTTGGGTTATCATAGCTGATTATCTCAAAGTGGCAGGACAGAGTGACAAAGCAGTGGGTATGGCCAGTGCAATGCTGGGATGCATTGGTAGAGGCGTCTCCAGTAGGAGAAGGAAGGTGGTGTTGCCACTGTATTGCTCACAGGTGAGACCCCACTTGGAGTACTGTGTCCAGTTCTGGAAGCCACACCTCAGAAAGGGCAGAGACAAGCTGGAGGTAGTCCAGAGGAGGGCAGCAGAAATGGTGCAGGGGTTTTACCAAAAGCCCTACAAGGAAAGATTGAGGGATCTCAACTTGTACACCCTGGAAGAGAGGAGAGTGAGAGGGAACATGTTAGAGACCTTCAAGTACCTCACGGGGGTGAACAGGGTGCAGTAGAGAAATCTCTTTCAAAGGAGGAAGAGCACCAGGACCAGAGAGCATGCGATGAAGCTGGAAGGGAGAAGTTAAAAGGGATGTGAGGAAGCACTACTTCACTGAAAGAGTGGTAGACTCCTGAGATAGACTGCCAGCGGAAGTGGTGGAGGCAAAAACAGTAGGGGGCTTCAAGCATGTGTGGGATAGACATAAGGGAATATTAGTAAATAGGCAGAGAAGAGGGAGGGTCACCGAAGACCAGCTAGGGTCTATGGAGGCAGACTAGGCAGGGATCATCTGTGCAGACTGGGTGGGCCAAGTGGTCCTTTTCTGATGACAGAGTTTTTGTTTCTGTATGTTTCTAAGGGCAGGAGGTTCTGAGGGGTAAAATGTAGAATGTTTCTCCTAATGTGGGATAGTTGAGAGATACAGACAAAGGGGTTCTGAGGGGTAAAATGAGGGATGTCCCTACTAATGTGGGACAGTTGAGGGGTATGGACAGAGGGGTTTTGAGGAGTAAGATGAGAGCTACCCTTCCTAACATGGGACAGTGGAGAGGTCTGGATAAAGGGGCTCTGAGTGGTAAAATGAGTGCTGTTTCTCATATTGTGGGACAGCTGAGAGGTACAGACAGTGGGGTTCTGAGAGGTATTAAAATGAGGGACATCTGTTTTGATGTAGGACAGCTGAGAGGTATGTCCAGAGGAGTTTAGAGGGCAAAATGGGATATCCCTCCTAGTGTGGGGCATTTGAGAGGTATTAGAGAGTTTCTGAGGGGTAAAATGAGGGATGCCCCTGCTAATGTGGGACAGTTGAGAGGTATGGGTGATGTGGGTGTGTTAAGGGAAGGAAGGTTAACTCTCTTTAGATCAAGTGCAGCAACTATGAGATGCATACATTTGTATCAAACATATTCTTCTCAGTGCTTCAACAGTTACTTACTAACATACTAATTGCCAGCAGATTAGGCCTTACAGTATATCGAGTCTGCTCGAACCTCAGATCTCTAATTGCGTACCGAGGCCCTCCCCCCCTTGTGTTCCAGAAACCCCTATCATCCATCCCCTCCCCCCTGGGCCAGGCCATCATCTGATACATCCGCTTTCTGTGTCTGTCTCACCCTTCCTTGAAGCCCTCTACGTGGATCTCTGAACCAGCTGCCAGGCAGTGCGCTCCAAGGATCCACCACCCTCTCAGTGAAAAACCTCCTCCTTTTCCCCTCACCTTCCACCTTCCAACTTCAAACCATGCCTCTGGTGATACCTCCCTGCTTTAGTCTAAAGATCCCCTCCATGTTTACCCTATTTATTCCGTTGAGGTACTTGAAGACCTTAATCATGTCCCCCTGTCTCTCCTCTCCTCCAATGAAAACAGGCAGAGCTCCTCAAGTCTGTCCTCATACGTCAAATCCCCTAGTCCTCGTATCATCTTAGTTACCCTACTCTGTACCCTCTCCAGGAGCTGTATGTCTCTCTTCAAGTGTAGTCTCCACTACTGTACACAGTACTCAAGGTGTGGTCTAACCAGTCCATTGTACAGCGGCAGAATCACTTCCCGGCTCCGAGAGGTGATCCCCTTTATGATGCATCCCAACATCCTGTTTGCTAGCCGCTCTCCTGCGCTGCTTGGAGTTATTCATACATGCATCCACCATGACCCCTAGGTCTTTTTCCCCTGTTGAGGCCTCCAGCGCTTCCCCTCCCAGGGTGTACCTGTGTTTAGGGTTTCCCCGGCCAAGATGTAACAGCTTGCACTTGGTGATATTGAAATTTAATTTCCATGTGTGAGCCCACCTTTCCAGGGTGTCCAGGTCCCCTTGCAGGGCCAACCTCCACTTTTCCCCCTCAACTACTGCTCCCATCTTGGAGTCGTCAGCGAAGAGACTAATTTCACACCCTATATCTTCCCTGATGTCTGAAATGTATGCATTAAACAGGATCGGACCCAGGACCGAGCCCTGCGGTACCTCACTACCGACCTCTCTAGGGTTCGAAAGCTCCCCACCGACCACTACTCTGAGTGTGTCCAGCTGGCCAGTTTTCAATCCATCTGACCATCAAAGGGCCTACTCCCAACCCCGTCAGTTTCTCCACCAGACCATTGTGGGGGACAGAGTCAAACGCCTTGCTGAAGTCCAAATACATCCACAGGCTTTCCCCTGTCCAGTTCTGATGTTACCCATTCGTAGAACTCCACAAGATTGGTTTGACATGATCTACCTGGCACAAACCCATGTTGCCGACTATCCAGACCTCCCACCTCCTCCAAGTACACCCCCAATCGTTCCTTTAGTATACTCTCCATTAATTTTCCCACTATCAAGGTCAAACTGATGTGTCTATAGTTACCTGGTACTTCTCTCGACCCTTTATGGATTGGCACCACATGTGCCTCCTAACCTTCCTTTGGGTACCTCCTGTCTCAAGTGACCTGTTGAAGAGCTCCACTCAGGGAAAAGCCAGTATCTGCCAATTCCCATAGTACTCTCGGATGAATGCCATCCGCCCAGAGATTTGTCTTTCTTTAGGGCCTTGAGGGCTAACCACACCCTTTTGGCGGAGATAGCATCATCCGTCCCCTCCACCTTACTGGCCTTTTTATCCTTATCCTGATTTGACACCCCTAGGGTACCTCTCCCTTCCTCTTGCTCCATTTCTGTTGCTCTCCTGATCCCACTCACTACTGCTTCTATCCCCATCGTGCCTTGCTTTGTAGATATCCCATCCCCCTCCCTAGTGAACACAGAGGTGAAGTACTTGTTTAATAACTCTGCCTGGTCCCTCGCCTCTTCCACCCACCCTCCTTCTGATCTCAGTCTACTAAGATGGCCCTTAGTTTTTCTCTGCTCCCCAATGTACCAAAAGAACCCCTTTTCCCCTGCCCGTATCCCCTATACCAGCCGCTGCTCTTTACTGGACTTTGCCCCCCCCCCCACACACATCCGGGTAACTTTTCTAGATGCAAGATGGTACATTTCCTTTTCCCTATCCCCTCTCGTTGTTTTATATTTTTTGATATATATATTTTTTTTCTAGATTTACATGGCCTGTAGGAGGTAGCTTCCATCTCCACCGTAAGTGTTTTATTTATTTATTTATTTATTTGCTTTTGTTAACCGGGTAAGGCACACTAGACTGCCAAGTGCCTATTTTCAGGTGCGACCTGGGAGGGTTACATAGGTAGAAGCATACAAGAACAGTGAAGGAGTCAAGTTACATACAGTGAGATAACAGGCTTAACAGGGATTGGGTAGGTGGCTAACAGTATAAGTCAAATTTAACACACAAGAAAATAACAGACATTATTATTTATAAACCAGTGTTTTCTTCTGGAGCTTTTGAACAACATGACAGTATCAAATTCTGGAAACCAGTCAAACAATAACACTTATATTCTGTTTCATGACAGCGCTCAGTCTGATGTTGCAGGATGTGCGACTAAAAAGAGAGAACTAGGCAACTGGGATTCTGTGTATACCAACAGGAATATACATAGATACATACATACATAGACAGTGTCGGCAGATAAGGGCCTATGGCCCACCCAGTCTGCCCATTTAAGTTTGTAAGTTCAGTTTATGTTTTCCAGGAAGTCTGTTGCCCCTTACCCTGATATAATATATATATATATATATATATATATATATATATATGATATGATATTAATAGAGAATATGTATTTATTTATTGAAATTTGTTGACCGGGTAGGCCCACTGAGACAACAAAGTCCCTTTTTCAGGGGCGACCCGGAATTAATTACAGATAAGAGACACAAAAGCATACAATAGACAAAAAAATAGTACAGTTGCATTGTTTAGGTACATACATAGGTAGTAAAATAATACAACACAGAGAACAGGTAGTGTTAGAAACAGGACAAAAAACTGGTCAAGACTAAGTAGAGTAAAGAGCACCAGCAATTCAAGTGCAACTGCACTGATTAACAACCATTAAGTGAGATTTAAGGGCCGTTTTAAATGAGTACAGAGTAGAGCAGTTAGCCACAGCTGCAGGTAAGTTGTTCCAGAGTGACGGGGCAGATTAACTGTGTGTGCATAGTGGTGAGGAGGAACAGAATAGCACCCAGTCCATATACATTATCCAAGAAATGTATTAAAAAAAGAGAAGCTTCTCATGGGGTGACAGTATAAATTTGACCTATTTTATGCTTGATTATATCTTTTTTTAAGATGAATGTAGTGTTAATGTAAACATTAACATAATCAGCTGACTTGCGAGGTCTTTCTTGTGACAGTTGTTGGATAACTGAAATTTCCCAACTAATTTATAAGGAACAGAGTAGACTCTTCCGAGAGTTGGCATTTTTTTCCCCATCTACTCCGACTCAGATTAACTACCATCTGGTACTTTGTCAGAAAAGGACTTTTCACGTTGTTACTTCCTTTGACTGTTGGCCTGTAACATACGACCCCTGCTTCCCAGGTCATGACCTTCACCTCATTTCCTACCCAATAGGAACACTGACAGCAGGGTTAAGTTTATCTGATACTCCTAGTAAGTGCTACTTCTTGGGGCCTAGTTTCTGAATAACCTTTCCTTCCTTTGATGCTAAAATTTCTGTTTTGACCCAGGACATCAACAGGGAAATCTGCTCCCATCTGGCTGTTCCTCAGTTTAGAAGGTTGAGGTCTTTTTCTTGTTCATGTTCTTGTGAAACATAAACTCTGACTAATGAAATAGCTACTTTTCTGTCATTTAATTTTGAAAAGATAGTCATTTGGCTTGGATGATTGCCCTATCGCTGAGTCTGTGTGTTCTTTTAAAGGAGCAGTGCACATTGCATTGAAAAGTAATACCTGTGCCTTTTTATTCTATTTTATATTTGCCTTTTTTCCCTTTCTGAGTCTGCTGTAGCATTTTTGTTTTAGATTTGAAATAATTAAAGGGGAGCTCCTTTAAATATGACTGTCTGCAAAGTCTTCATCAGTATTTTCAACTGTTTATTAACTCCCAGGGGACGGTTCCTAGCCACATAGTTATGTGCTGGAAACATTGAGCAAAGCATGTCCCATTCTGCTGACAGATAAAGTGCTATGCTAAGAAGGGTTTAGCATGCGCTGGAGTAGGAGACCCCTCCAACACAAAAGAAAACATGCAAGTTAAGGGATCCAGCAGTTTCTTTCTGTTTTTATTTTTATAATTTACTGTACTTCATCTTTCTTTACTTCCTGTCATTGACCACCTCTCTCTCCCAGCCCCGTCACTTGCTGTCCCTGGGACTTACTTCCAACCTGTACTGTGCGCAATGGCTTACCACCCCCCACCCCCACCCATGGTGGAGCCCTCTCTGGGTTCCAGAAGACCGGGACGAGTTAGAGTTGGGTTGTGGTCAGCGGCCCAGTGAGCGGTGCGGGGCCTGCGCAGAGAGAGGTGATGTCATACTGCCACAGTGTAGGGAGGCTTTTTTCCTTAGTTTCCCTACCCGAGTGCCTCGTGAGCTAGGACTAGGCGGATGTCTGCATGCAAGCATGCAGATGTCCTGGTCAGGACGCTCTCCACCTACCCATCATGGCTCTGTTGCACTGCCACAAGTGGTCACCCAGGTGGTAGTATTGTAGCAGAGCACCCAGTCCTCCCTCCCCAGAGAAGGAAAGCATCCTCTGGGATACTCGATCCTCCCCCCTCACCGGCCAGCCCCCGCCCATCCAAGCTTGCTTCCAAACCTGAGTTGCCAGCATCGTAAGCGAGCAGTAGTACTATCACTGTGCCAATGGGCTAGCTGAGATCCAGCTGTTTCTGTATGCAACCATTATTTGCGCAGTGTAACACCACTCAATACTGGTCCAAGGATGTACAGTGTATTCATGACACAGTGCCATGCTCATGCTGTACATACATACATACAGTCCCCCCCACCCATGGCTGACCTGGGGGCCTCCCCTGACCTCAAGGAGGAGCATCTGCTGACCTTGGAGCAGATAGAGGGATCCCAACAGTACACTAGAGGACTACTAGCAAGGGGCAATGAGTGTTGTCATCTGGTACACCATTGTGGTATTTCTGCCACTTCTCTCCCACCCCTTCTCCTCACATTCATGCACACTTGTGGCCGGGGGTGGTCCCTGACAGCATGTCTGTTGTATTGTTCACCTCTAGATATTCATCACGCTGTGTTTTTTTGCTCTCACTGCTGTATTATATTGATTGTAATTAGCTGCTGTTGTTCTGTTAACTAATTCTCTGCATTTGTTGTGTTGCATTTCCACTGCTCCTTTCTCCCTGGGTTGCACCTGGAATTGAGCCTCGGCTCAGCGTGCCTTTCCTGGTTACCAAATGTTTAAATAACAAAAACAAAAATGTGATCACCCACGCTGAAATCATCACCAGAAACCTCTGCAAAAGCAATGCAGTGAACACCTTCCTCCCTGAAAGGAGAGTGTCCATCAGACACTTGGAACCTGCCCCTTCCTGCTGGCTTCCGCTCCTGATTTCACGGGCTCAGGTGCAAACTCAGGTTGCCAGCATACCATAGCGATCCCCTGTTGCCCTTTGTCATAGAGCCAGCTGTAGTTATTATTTAATGGGAAATTCCACATACGGAGCTGGTGCCCAACTGTGAAAGAGCCCCTCCCAATTTAGTTTTTAAGTTACTGAAACGGCCCATCCTGATTTGGTTTTTAAGTTATTGAAAGGGCCCCTCCAGATTGAGTTTTTAAGTTATTGAATGGGCCCCTAAGTTATTGAAAGGGCCCTTCCTGATTGAGTTTTTAAGTTATTGAATGAGCCCCTCCAGATTGAGTTTGTATTGAAAGGGCCCCTCCAATTGGGTTTCCAAGTTATTGGAAGGACCCTTTCTGATTGAGTTTTTAAGTTATTAAGAGGGCCCCTCCCTATTGGGTTTTTAAGTTATTGAAAGGACACATCTAGATCCCTCCCAACTGGGTTTTTAAGTTATTCAAAGGACCCCCCTGATCAAATTTTTAAACTCTTGAAAGGGACCCTCCTGATTCAGTTTCTAAGTTATTGACAGGGCCCATCCCAATTATTTTTTTCAATTATTCAAAGGATCCTTCCCAATTGGGTTTTTAATTTGTTGAACGGGCCCCTTCCGACTGGGTTTCTAAGTTACTGAAAGGACCCCTCCTGATTGGGTTTTTAAGTCATTGAAAGGGCTCCTCCTGATTGGGTTTTTAAGCTATTACAAGTGCCCCTTCTGATTGGGTTTTTAAGTTATTGAAAGGGACCCTCCCAATATGTTTTAAATTATTGAAAGGATCCCTCCCAATTGGGTTTTTAAGTTATTGAAAGGCCCCTCCCGACTGGGTTTCTAAGTTACTGAAAGGACCCCTTCTGATTGGGTTTTTAAGTTATTGAAAGGGCTCCTCCTGATTGTGTTTTAAGTTATTGAAAGGGCCCCTCCTTGACTGGTTTTTAAGTTATTGAAAGGACCCCTCCTGTTAGGGATTTTAAGTTATTGAAAGGCACCCTCCCATTTGGGTTTTTAAGTTATTACAATAATCTTCCATTACCTGAAAAAGAAGTACTGCTGCATTTTTATTAACTTTATGTAACTTATGATGAAGAGTGCTGTCATTGCCGTCTTGATGGGAGCACTGTGATTCCGATGCTCATCTATGGTAATGAGTGCTGCCGGCCATTAAATATGGACCCATAATAAAATGTAGCACAGCTTCATTTTCAGGTAAGTAAAAAATTATTGTAAACAGTAACTAAAACCCCTAATCAAGAGGGGTGTGTTTAGAGCTGGAAATTGGGGGCCTCATACACAGATGCAATTGTGGGTGGCAAGATTCAGGTTGTACAGAGGCTACCCATACTGCCACCCACCAAACCTGTAATGCACAAAGGGCCAGCTCTACCTGCCTTTACTGTGTGTATGGAAAATCCTGATGTTAGTGGTCACACAAAGGCCATGGGACCAGTAATATGGAAGAATGTGACAGTCACAAGGGTTAATGGGACATTGTATAGCACTAGACAGAGGGTGCTGTGTTATGGTCCATGCCCTGGTCACTCAGTGCTATTGCTGTCATCTCCCCTACCCCCCCCCCATGCCCTATACCTTTTGGCCTGTTTTGTAAGCAATAACAAATGAGTACAGAAAATAACACATCAACCTGGTGTACAAGATACAGGAGAGGTATGTAACAATACACAACACAGAGAGATATCAGAGCAAAATGCTAGTCATAATTCTAAGAAAGTGTATGAGTAATGAATAGAAATGTGGAACTCTTTATGCAACAATAATTTCTGACCAAGATTTGTTCTCATTGTGGAAGCATGAAAATAATTATGTGAGACTGCACATGTCAAAACAGTGCAATTTTGACTCTGAATGATGGAATGAAATAATCTAGATATCCATATGATGCTGGGTAGAGCAGTAACTTGTAAAGTCTGATGGTTACATAGCCATGTTAGCTCTGTTGTATACTACAGGATCTTAGTTGGGTGGAGGTAGAATACTCCTGAGCATTTACTGAGCGCTCCCAGGGAGGGAAGTAGCAATTTTAGTTCACAAAAATGTCCCACTTGAGGTGACTCGGATTATCGGAGACCTGAAGGGCTGCTTTATATGTACACAGGGAATATGGCACACTACTCCATGCACGATTCTCAATACAGTGCAATCTCAATCTAATGATCCCCCATTATATATAGCAATCCCTATCTAATAGACTGGTAGCATGTCTCCCAAGTGAATACACTTTGAATGTTTTAATCCCAGTTTTATGGACCTCCTATTATCTGAACTAATTTCATGTCTCCTAAGCAGTCTGGATACTCAAGATAGTACTGTATGTACACACCCAATCAGGAGAATAAGAACTTAGCATTTCTAAGAAAAACTTTGGGGGAACATGCCCTTGCACCGGGGACCTTGTTCCCAATCGGGGGGGAAGGGGCAGGAAATTTAATGGGGTTTTACAGACTGGAATGGACAGACTGGAGGCAGGCTGATATGACCAGGACAAAGTAGGGCAGTGCATCAGATGATTAATGCAGGAGGTTGGATTAACAGAAGTGTGGTGGTTCCTGCACCCCAACATGAGGGATTAAACCTGTTGGTCAAACCCCCACCAGACATACCCCAAGCTTGACCTTTCCTTGTCAGCCAGCAACTGGATCTGTGCAGTGGATTGCTGTGACATTCACATGATAACAATATCCGATCACTCCCCAGTATCTTTGAGCCTGGGCCTATCGTCAGCCCCATAATCCCCAAGCTGGAGACTAAATGTCTCCCTTTAGAATTGTAGGGCATACACTGAACTGGCAAAGTCCTGTGTGGAGGAGTACCAAGTCATGAATCCAAAGGGGGACACTTTGATGGATGCTTGGTTGGATGAGCTTGAGGCGGTCTTCATAGGCTGTAAAATTAGCTTCGCCTCAAACCATAAAAAGGAACACATAAAAGAACAGGTGGATCTCAAGCCACAGTTGTTCGATCTAGAGGTTGAACACAAAATTGCTCTGGATCCAGAAGTTTAGTTTAGTTTAGGATCCAGAAGTTAAAAAACGGTTTGATGCAAGTCGGACTAAGCTTAATAAATTGTTGCAGAGTAAAGTGGAAGGAGCTCTGAGGTACTCATGACAAAGGTATTGAGTTTGACAACAGAGCAGACTGACTACTGGCCTTGCAACTCCACAGGGAAGCCACTAGCCACTTGGTGTTTTGGATACGGAAGGTGCTAGGATCGCCAGGGTATGGCTCGGTTTACCCATAGCGCTGACATCCCCTACAGCGACAGCTGCAATGCCGACTGTCAGCATTGTAGCCACGGGGATGTTGGCGCACACAATCGGGGGCTCCACCCCCCGACAGCCCCCAGTCTCTAGGATTCTAGCTCTAAGTCAGAGTTGGACCGGGGGGGGCAAACACCCAGCAAGGCAGTCCCGATCGGCACACAGACCACCACAGCGGCAGGCAGATTTTGCCCAATTCCTGTCACTGTGGTGGTCTTCGCTCTGCCGCAGTCGCTGTGATAACGGTATACCTGACTCGGATCCAGTGAAAATAGTGGCTCACTTTGCCAACTATTACAAGACCTTCTATATGCAGAAACATACTACTTCTTTCCAGGACAAACTTGATGCCTTCTTTCAGAGAGTTAAAGTCCGTCGGTTGGAGGACTCAGCCAAAGCAGCCTTGGAGGCTCCAGTAACACAGGCAGAGGTGCAAAGAGCTATTACTGGGTTAAAGTAATGAGTTGTGAATGAGCTTGGTTCATCCAGCAGACCTGGGTTTGATTCCCACAACTTCTAGTTGCATACTATGTGACTGAGCAAGTCAATTAACCTGCCCAGTGCTCCTTGGTCTCCTGAAAACAGGCACATGTGCCTAGTGGGCCTTACCCAGTTACCCAAACATTTTAAAAAAGGGGAAATTCCAGGGTAAATATGGTCAGGGCTGGATCAAGGCTACTGGACATCTACCACTCCTTGAAAAAACATCATGGATGTAATAAACTGAAACAATCTGGAGGCTAAGCAGGTGTCTGCTGCTGCTTTTTTGGGGAGGAAGGGCATACTGTTTTATATTATATACTACAATACTGCATGGCATTGTCCTCTAAGATTTTGTTTAGGAAAGACGAACCCCTGTTGCTAAAAAAAAATCACTTTTGGACTATTATTCAAATTTAAAACCCCAATGCCCCTACTTCTGTAATGAATACAAATAACCATTAAGCATGGTCGGGTAGCTAAATACCCTACTCTAAACATTACCTGTGGGTACCTCCAAACTACCCTAAATTACCATAGAAATACTCTAATGCAAAATTGGTAGTTGGTTAGGGTCAGGTAGTTACTACCCTAATCATTCTACTACCCTATTACTCTACCCTGACCATAACAAAAATGGGAAAGACTGTTTTTGACTGTAGGCTGTGTACTAGTGCACTGTTTGTTAGGTGCCCCAAGTTCTGTCATTTATTATTTATTTATTTGAATTTTGGTAACCGGGTAAGCCCACTGAGACAAAAAAATCCCTTTTTCAGGGGTGACCCAGGGGAGGGTACAAGGCGAGGTACAGAGAATACAAAATAAAGTAAGATAAGTGTGCAAAGATACTTGTACAATAGAACGTGGAGCACAATATATGTACAAAAAGGTATATATAAATAATGCAAGACATATACATTATATACAAACAATACAGTGAGTACAGATGCTGCAAAACAAGTGATGCAGATACATATCAAGTTCCTTAGGCAAGGTTATACAAATATACATAATTACATAAATGCAGAAAGTAGTTCAAACAGTGCAAAATTGTCAGCAAGTGATTCAAGCAGAACAGGGGACTAGGGCGAGGAAGTAGACTGTTAAGAGAGTAGGACACAATGCAACCAGAGTAACAACTCATGAGAAGGACTGTAAGGCTGAGTGAGGAAGGAAGCAGGTAAGGGAGCAGGATGAGGCAGTGGAGGGGGAAGAAGTGAGTTGGATGGTAGGGTTTGGAAACTATTAGTTACAGGTGCAGATCTGAGGGAAAGATAGGTGGGATTTAAGAGAATTCTTGAAGGCGTAAAGAGAAGTACTGGTCAGAACAGTAGAGGGTTGTGCGTTCCAGAGGAAGGGCCCAGAAAAGGCGAAGGCACGCTGGCCCACTGTTACTGTGACATAGTCAGCTACACTACCTCTCTCTGCAGCAGTTAGTGAAACAATATCCTTTTATGGCTGTATTACACTATTTGTTAGGTTTCCAAAAATTATACCCATGTTGGGCATTGCTGATGCAGGTAAGAGAGGCACAGCTGCTCTGATTGAGCCTGCTGCTGTTTCCAAAAATTATACCCATGGTGGGCATTGATGAGGTAGGTATGACAGGTGCAGCTGCTCTGATTGAACCTGCTGCTGTTTCCAAAACTTATACCCATGGCGGGCATAGATGAGGCAGATGTAAGAGGTGCCGCTGCTCTGAATGATCCTACTGCTGTTTCCAAAAATTATACACATGGTGGGCATTAAACATAATAAACTGATGATTGACAAAACTAAGAGCAGTGTGGCACATGTGGCTGGCATGGTGGCAGTGGTTATAGCTTATTATGTGGTGTGCTGTCAGCACAGCGAGACCCCTACATTGATGGCAGTGTGGGTGCCGCAACCCGATCAACAGTCATTCCATCAATCAGGATTTTTCAGTGCCTGTCATCTTGCTGCCCAAGGGGTGTTGCGCTGTTTCCCCCCTACACCTCTGACCTCGAGGTGATGATATTATTTTTGGGGGGCGTGGGGGGTGAAGCACCCCCACAAACAGCTGGGCTGTGCCTCGGTATTGCCTGGTGACATGGTCTCCATCAGCATTTTGTTGTTGATGTAATGTCAGTCGACAATATTGTTGTCGAACCGACATAGTGGAACCATGTTTTGTCAGTAGTACATGTCAAAGGAGAATGACAGTAAAGACTGAGGGAAAGTGATGCCAATGGAAGAAACTCTGGTAACAACTATGATATAAGGCCTGTACGTTATTAGCAACAGTCCTTCCAGAATTTGTGTAGTGCTCATATGCTGCAGGACTGGAACAGTATTTGACATGTGGAACACATTTGACGAGAAAATGTAGAAAATAAGAAAAGTAAGTGAATTAAAATTTAAAAAATGGTGCCAACCTTGTCAGAAAAATGGCAGACATGCCTGTTTGTTCATGAGCTGTCTGTGACCATGGCAGGATTTATTTTAGTAGGACAGTTGCAGCTGCTGAGAAATAGAGAGATGTGTCAGCATTGTTAAGTTACCAAATTTGGCAGTACGCCACTCCACATAGAATTTTCTATTTGTTTCGTAAACAACCTAGTCATCGTGTTAGTATCACTGTTTGCAGGCTGTTGTTCATGTTCAGGGTCAGAATCACATAATTCAGTGTTTGAGACAACTGGGAAATTGTCAGCATTCATTTTGAGAAATGTAAGCTGTTCCACATTTACAGAACTTAGCGATGTTCTTCGGTCGGTGACTATTCCTCCAGCTACCCTAAATATGCGTTCTGAATGTAAGCTTGAAGACGGACAAGTGAGGTGCATTATTGCAAGATTTGCTAGATGTGGCCATATTGTTCTCTTTTGTTTCCAACAGATTAAGGGATTTTCCTTGAGACCAATCACAGTATGGTCTGCAAAATACTCCAGGATCATTGTGCTGCGTGAGACGGTTACCAGTCTGGCAGATAAACCAGTTGCACTTTCTTTATAGGATTCTAGTCCATGTTGTTGCAGGTGACTCCGAATGGATTTGACTTTCTGACCCTGAACACAGAATGCTCAAGAAGTAGCTATAGGTGTCCGTTCCCTCACTGATGACACTGGTGATTGTGAAGAATTTATAGACGTGCTATTGTAGAGGTGCACTCTGATAGTTCGGCAGAGTTTGACTGCTGTACACCAGTTAATGGTGTTGGTGGGGCAATGTCACATTTGGTTAGCAGAAAAGCTCTCCAATATTCAATGTCTTCCCCTGCAGGAAGGATGGCTTCAATGTTCCACTTAAAGCAGGGATCTAGCAATGTAGCCAACACATAGGTGTCTTTCTTAAACATGGCATTTATTCTCTGATCATTCAACAGTGTGAGACTCAAGTCATCTGCCAGCATAACAGCGGTGGTGTCTTCTTTTGACTAAAGTCTTTTTCTTTATGTCATCGAGGAAAATGTGAAGAAATCATATTTGAGGAACAATTTGACTCGGAGTTCCACTGTTTGCACTGACATCATGTGTGGCAGCCTCAAATGGTTCTAATAGGGTGACCAAAGATTCAAGTAGACTCCAACCGCTGGAACTGAGCATGATGCATTCTATTTGATTTTGCATGGTGTAGTCATGTGCAGTTCTTTTTCTGTTCAAGAAGCCTTTCCAACATGTAAAATGTTGAATTCCAGCAGTTTGGAACTCCCTGCTTTAATGTATATAGTGGTAAGTTGTCTGACCTCTACAGCCCTTTCAGGATTTTTTGTGCTTTCACAGAGTGGCTGAAATGCCCACATACTGTATTTTCCTAGTAAGACCTAACAGGTTTTCAACATTTCTGTTTCCAGTTAAGAAATTATGGTTGAGAAGATTTAAACAATGTGCAAAACAAGGTACAGTATGTGTTGTTAGTTGCCATTTCTAACAGCTTTGACTATGTTAGCAACAATTTCTGACACTATGATCCCTGAAGATAAGGAATATGGAGATAGCCATTTCTGGAATTGTTTTTCCAGCTCCTGCACAATATTCATAGCAGTGTGGTTTTCCTCAAAAGTGGTAACACATAATACAGCATGACTCCTACTGCTTACGGTACAGTGCGGAGTATTGCTCTCTGATTGAAAACTGGCCCAATGAGCTGTAACAGTCATGTCGTCAATTGTTTGGTTGCTGGTCCATATATCTGCAGTTATGTGAACCTGCTTCACCTTAGGGAGTTTCAACTGCTTAATGACTTCAGTACACACCAAGTCATACAACTGTGGAACAGCCTTTTTTGAGAAATATGTTTGACAGGGAATGGTGTACCATAGTTCAATCTGGTTCATGAACTTGAGGAAAAATTTCTGGGCAACAAATGCAAAAGGGAGTTGACAATCGACCAACATCTCTGCAATGGCTCTATTTAACATCTGACATATTGGATGCTTGAAGGTAAATTTTGATATCCTCACAACACTTTCTTTTAATGTTAGTTGAGATATTTTTAATTTGGGGGGAATGTGTTTTACATGCCTTTCTTTATGTGGAGTGCTACTTTGAGATTTTTCAGTATTTGATGGTGTCAGAAAACAATCTATGTTGCTGGCCTGGTGGTGCTGAGGGTTGAGGTGCTGGATGCCACACCTTGCACCACGTTGGCGACCATGGTTCGGGAACGAGCACGGGCAGCTGGGGGTCAGCAAGGAGAGAAAGAGGATTTAACATCCAGAAGACTGCTCTCCTCTCTCAGGGAGAGAGGGATAACTGTCCCGCATGTTGATCACCCTCTAACGATGGCTGGAGTGGGATACGGGCCAGGAAGCTTGAGCCGACATATGAGTCAGCGGGGAAGGGTGTAGGGAGAAAAAACAGGGAAATGGAGCTGGCATGGTGGCCCCACCAGCACGCATACTGACACCCGGAATCTGGATTTGTGTTCAGGGGTGGGGGGGGGAAGCTGGCACTCCTCACCCCAGCCTTGTCATGGGGAGGCAACCCATGGGGGATCACTGGGGATAGTCAGGGTGGGAAAGATGAAGCCTAAGACTGAGTCCCTCCAAGGAAGGGACTGGAGCCACCTGCCAGGCTTCTCGGCGGAGGAAAAAATGTATATATATATATATATATATATATATATATAAATAATCCATGTTTGTCTGGGAAGACTGCAAGGACATATCAAGCAACTTAGTGTCACCTTCTGCTACCAGTTCATTGTCACTGTGGTCACCGCCACCACCACCTCCACTACCGCCCATACCTACCACACTGCCCCTTGCCCTGCCTCACTCAATTGGGTGTTTTGCCTGTGCATGTTGCATCATTACTGATATTCCAAAATTTGCCACTTTGCCACCATGACTGATGTTCTTTTTGCACAGACTGCATACAGCTAGAGAGTTGTCTGCAGGGTCAATATATAACAAATTCCACATTAAAGATTTACCTTTTTTTTGCTTTGTGCCATGGTGCCTGGCCCTATTCCTTGTACAGTCATTTCCTTGTTGAGATGAATTGTTCTCATTCGTGCTCATCTTCTTATTCTTATTCTTACATTAGCATATGATTTTTTTTTCAACACTTGCCTCTCATACCTTACAGCAGCATCCTCTCCTACTCCCTCATTGAAACTACCAACCTCATCGCCACAAGATTCAGAAGAACTGGAAGTGCTGTCGTCATTATGTGGGACATAGCCTGGGCTATCCTATTCCAAGTCTCCACTATCACTACCATCTCTATTAGTATTCACTGCCTTAGCATCTGAGCTTATATTTGAGGAGGATGCCTCCTTGCATGTTCCTTCAGCAGCTGGAAGTATCATGGCACATGTGGCAAAATGGTCAGTACCTCTACAAGTTACTCCTGTCAGTTCTTTCCAAAACTCTAGTATCATTTCATTGCTAACTTGCTTTTTTGGTTCAGGAGGACATTTAGTGCCAGTCCTGATGATGTTATTATTATTGTTGCTATGTTCTTCATTAGTGGTATGATTCATATTGTCCATATCATTAACAATTGCAGGTGCACCAGTACTATGGTTCCTTTTAGTAGACTTAGACTGGGAAATACGAGACATAGTAGACACGCTGTGAAAGGATATTGTTTCACTAACTGCTGCAGAGACAGGCAGTGTATCTGACTATGTCACAGTAATAAATGAAAATGACAGGGCTTGGGCCTTGGGGGCACCTAGCAAACAATGTAATACAGCTGTAAAAGGCTTTCACTAACTGCTACAGAGACAAATGGTGTAGCTGACTATGTCACAGTAATAAATGAAAATGACAGGGCTTGGGCCTTGGGGGCACCTCATAATCAGTGTAATATAGCAAAAAAAGGATTTCACTAACTGCTGCAGATACAGGAAGTGTAGCTATGGCACAATAATATATGACAGGGCTCGGGCCTCAAGGGCACCTAACAAACAGTGTAATATAACCATAAAATGCTTTTACTAACTGTTGCAGAGACAGACAATGTAGCTGTCTATATCACAGTAATAAATGAAAATGACAGGGCTCAGGACTCAGGGACACCTAACAAACAGTGTAATACAGCAAAAAAGGATTTCACTAACTGCTGCAGAGACAGACAATGTAGCTAACTATGTTACAGTAATAAATGAAAATGACAGGGCTTGGGCCTTGGGAGCACTTAAGGAACAGTGTAATACAGCAAAAAATGGATTTCACTAACTGCTGCAGAGACAGACAGTGTAACTGACTATGTCGCAGTAATATATGACAGGGCTCAGGCCTCAGGGTCGCCTAACAAACAGTGTGTAATACAGCCATAAAAGGCTTTTACTAACTGTTGCAGAGTCAGACAATGTAGCTGACTATGCCACAGTAATAAATGACAGGGCCTGAGCCTCAGGGGCACCTCACAAACAACGTAATACAGCAGAAAAATGATTTTACTAACTGCTGCAAAGACAGACATTGCAGCCAAGTACATCACAGTAATAAATGATAATGACAGGCCTCAGGGGAACCTAACAAACAGTGTAGTATAGCCATAATGGGCTTTCACAAACTGCTGCAGAGACAAACAGTGTAGCTGACTATGTCATAGTAATAAATGACAGGGCTTGGGCCTCAGACGTACCTCACAAACAATGCAATATAGCTGTAAAAGAATTTACTAACAGCTGTAGAGACAGACAGAGTAACTGTCCATGTCACAGTAATAAATGACAGGGCTTGGACCTTGGGGGCAGCTAACAAACAGTATAATACAGCCGTAAAAGGATTTACTAACTGCTGCAGAGAAGGACAGTGTAGCTGACTATGTCACAGTAATAAATGACAGAGCCCGGGGCACCTAACAATGTAATATTTTCAACTTTTAATTTCAAACCGGCTGCCTTCAGTGTTTTTGTCTATGTCTTTTCCCCCACCTTGCTCCTTCTCTGTTCTCTCCCCAGCACCACCTCCTCATTTGAGGCTGATCCCCCCTCCCCATCTGAGTTTGTTTCAGTCTCCTTCTACTTTTGGTCCTTTGTGTAGTGTAGATTTTAATAAATTTCAACTGTTGATTGATTCAACTTTTAAAGACAAGTCTTTAATATAGCCACAATTTATGCTGCAGAGTGAGTGCCCATGGAGCTGCTTCTAGACTGCTGCCAGCTGCCCACACTCTGTCTGTGGATTCTGTGCCACACAGGCTCAGAGCAGATGGAGCACAGCCCTTTAGACACCACTGACCAGTCAGGTGTCAGCACGGTGTTGTGCTGCTATTCTGCTGTAAGCACCATGAAGGACCGCACAGGCTACCCTTTTAATGCCTGTTTCCAGCCTGGAAAGCCCATTACCCATCTCAAACAACCCGACCTGAGAATTGCACTGTTAAGTTGGGTAGGGTAGTACATTACCCGAACTACCCTACTCAGCCAAAAATAAGGGATACCCGCACTACCCGACGCAGCTATCCACAGGGCAGCCCATGCCTAATAATCATGCTACAGAAGGAATGAGTCAGAACTGAAATGTGCTGAGTAGAATATAGGAGGGGGGACCGAGAGGTGAATTGGATTTTGGGGGAAAATTTGGAAAATGATTTAGTCCATTATTCTTCTTTTTGTCTAAAAATGTTGCAGGTTCCAGGTCAATTTTCTCCTGCTTGTACAGGTTTCTAAGTTTTTCTATTGTAAATTATTGAGGTATGGGTCCGAGAAATGTTAAATGCACAAGGTATCAACAAATGCTGTAGAAGGGGGAGATAAATACTTGCAAAGGTTCAGAAGCTGACAGATTTCTTAACAATCACAGTGTGTGTGTAATCATTTAGAAATCTAAATTAACTGGTGGCATTAAAAGCGTATAGCTGATGGGCGTTAGGGTAAGGGGTGTGGCCTAGTCTAAGGGGCAGAGCACTGCGAGAAGGGGCCTCAATTTTTCTTTGGCCTAGGGCCCTCTCATAACCTGGCCCTGCTGATGGTATTACATCTGAGTTTTGACAGGTTTTTGAGAAGTCTTTAGTCCCATTTATCACAGAGGTATGTCGGGCGGCTCAGTGGAGAGAGGGGGTGCCCCTTCCTGGCAGTATACTCAGATTTTGGTACTCCCCAAGCTGGGAAAAGATGCCACAACACACACTTCTTTTCAACCCAAATCACTGCTTAATGTTACATGAAACTCTTCATGTCTATCTTGGCAGAGCACCTGCAGTCATGTGTGGGGTTCCTGGTTCACCCAGATCAGACAGGCTTTATTAATGGCAGAAGCATTCATGACAACAGTAGGTGCTTTCCTAATTTGATCTCATTGCACCAAAAAACATTCTGCATTTTATTTAGCAATATTTATGGATGCAGAAAAGGTTTTTGAGATGGTGAACAGGGGATTTCTTCACCGCAGAATGAAGGAGATGTATCTGGGCGTTAGTTATGGCTCCCCCAAGGTTTGGTGAAGGTTAATGGGGATCAGCTAAGACTGATTCATTTTGTCTAGAGGTACCAGGCAGGGCTGCCTCCTCTTCCTCTTGTTATTCACTATTTACATAGAGATGCTTGGGGAGGCAGTGCCTTGTAGCCCAAGGATCAAAGGAATCTGGGCAGTGGGGGAGGGAACACAAAGTATTGCTGTACACAGATGGTGCCTTCTTTTTCCCCTTACCTCACCAGAAATGTCTGTGCCAGCTCTACTGGAAGAACTTTGGGATTATGGTGAGATTTCAGGCTATAAAGTTAATTTAGAAAAATCAAAGGCCATAAGAATGGGAGCTCATGCACAGCAAGCTTTCAGTCTTCATTCCCATTCAGGTGGGCCCCACTCAGTACAGTAGGGTACCTGGGGGTGTGGGTCCCCAAATTTAAGTTCCCTTTTCTCCTTTGACAATAAAAAACTCATGTTGGAAGTGAAAACAGATGTTATGCAGTGGGAGCTTCTCCCCTTAACTATAAGTGGGATTATAACTGCTTTAAAAATCAACATCCCCTCCCATCTTTATGTTTGCTTGCACGCAGGTGCAAGAAACATAGTGCCACCATACGAGAATTCGTAGGTGTGCCTCCCTACTCCCAGTGCCCTGCTGCCTTTTGCAGGCACGGCCCTACCGCTCCAATGAATGTAGGAGCTGTCTATGACAGCATTTGCAAATGCAGCAGGTACAGTTCAAAGAAAGGCACTGCAGCATGTGGGTACTCCATACCGCGCCGGCAGCATGCAAAGTGCCTACATGTTGGCACTGTAGTGAAAGAGCTGTCATAGACAGCTCCTCTCCCCAAACAAGTAACACTGGGAGAAGCCCACCCCGCGTACACTCGCCCACACACACACAGTATAGTCCGACAGGGTGCCCAATCGCCCATCAGCCTGCTGCCCCCAAAACTTCCTGTTGCCATACTGGGAGCCCACCCCCAGTGTGGCAAATGTCCTGTGTTGTCTTCCTAAAAGAAAAAAAACCTACAAAGAAAACACGTTCCCTCACTGACTGTCTTGACCTCCTTCCACATCCACCCTCAGTGCACCCTGCCTCCCTACCCCCCCAACCCCATACTTACCTCCGGAGTCTGGCGTGACAATCTTTGGTGGACCGATAACACGTCTGCACTCTTCAAAGCCAACCGCAAACTGAGGAAATGCCGGTAAGCTGTATAATGGAATAAATAGTTTTTTTTTTTCAACTTTGATGCATATCTTAGGCATTTTTGGGAATTTTTTCACCAAATTTTCAACATGGAGTTTTTGGGACCCCACCTCATAAATTCTTGTACTGTCATTTTGTTATTCTGTCCCGAAAGGTGATTTCACGGTCATTGCACAAAACCACCTTTCGGGACTGATGTACGAAACAACTGTGTCACAATTCATGAGGTAGGCCCCCAAAAACCCTATGTTGAAAATTTGGGGGAAAAATTCCCAAAAATGATTGTTTATGAGCATGCGTTGCGCAGTTCCTATGTATACTCATAAGTTCACGAATTTTTAATATTTGCACTCCAGATTTTCAACATTGCCATTTTACCACACCTCCTTATGAACAGTCATTCTTCACATCTCACCCAAAATGTGTTTCTGCGCATGTAGTGCACAATGGCACAGTCGATGTGCGAAATCAATGTTTGGGACACATTAAGAAAATCACAGTGACACTGTTCATGAGCAAAGGTCTTAAAATGGCTATGTTGACAATTTGGTGAAAAAATTCCCCAAAATGACTGTTTTACGAGCGTGTGTTGCGCAGTTCCTACGCATGCTCGTAAGTTCACAAATTTTTAATATGTGCACTCCAGATTTTCAACATTGCCATTTTACCATGCCTCCTTATGAGCAGTACAGCTGTCATTTTTCACATCCCCCCAAAATGTGTTTCTGTGCATGTAGCACACAGTGGCGCAGTCGGTGTGCGATATCAATGTTTGGGACAGATTACAAAAATCACAGTGACACTGTTCATGAGCAGGGGTCTTAAAATGGCCATGTTGAAAATTTGGTGACAAAAATCCATAAAATGACTGTGTTATGAGCGAGCATTATGTTGTTTCCATGCACCCTTGTAAATTCATGAATTTGTAATATTTTCAGTCCAGATTTTCACCACTGGCATTTTTCCACACTTCCTTATGAACAGTACTGCTGTAATTTTTAACAACATGGCCGAGATGTGTTTTCACACTTTCCGTGCAGAAATGCATGGTCGCTGTGGAAAATCACTGTTCAGAACAGATTTAAATTATGACAGTGACACCGTTCATGAGCGGAGGTCCCAAAATGCCTTTGTTGACAATTTGCTGTAAAAAATCCCCAAAGTAATTACATTAAGGGTGTGTGTTGCACAGTTTCTATGCACGCTCATGACTTCACCAGTTTTTTTACTATTTTCACTGCAGATTTTCAACATTGCCATTTTTCACACCTCCCCATGAACAGTACGGTTGTCACTTTTCACATCCTGTTTAAAATGTGTTTTTGCACCTGTGGTGCCAAATCCCGTAGTCACTGTGCAAAATCAGCTTTTGGCTAACAAACTGATATTACCACTGTTCATAAGGTGAGGGTCACAAAAAACCCATGTTGAAAATTTGGAGTGAAAATACCAATGAACGCCTGAGGCGTTAGGGTTTTCGACCATAATGCTCCACCCTGTACAGACTGACAGGCATCATGGATGTGACTTGGGATTGTCACCTGTAATGCTCATACCATTCCACCTCCACCCACACCCTGCAGCCAGTGAGAGGCATCGAGGTGTGTCTTGGACTCTTCAGCTCCAAAGTTCACCCCATTCTCCTATACTGCACCCATCTCACCATATTTTCTGGTGGAATGGGGTGAGCATAAGGGCCAAAGACCCCAAGGCACACCGTAACACTTGGTGTCTGCAGGGTAGACTGTGGTGAAATGGTGTGGACGTTATGCCTGATGACTCAAAGACACACCCCACCAATGCCAATGCCAGCAAACAAACATTTGGCATTGACAAATGCTTTTCTTTTTGTCAGACCTTACCTATCTGGGTTCTGGAAACTTTCTGGAACTGCCTACAGAAATTTCTGCTGTAGTTTATCTGGGCCATGGGAAGGCATAGAATAAATTAATAGATCTTGACCATGTAACGAGAAAGGGGGGGCCTGGCAATGTTGAACTTTAAGTGCTACTATTTGGCAGTATAGCTGCCACCAGTAATAGTGTGGGTAAAACAGAGGTTATACATGGGGTGAGGAAAACAGCAAAACAGTGCAGGACAATGCCCTTTAATGTTCTGAACAAAAATTTATTGGTGCAAACAACACATAGGAATAACTAGCCAGTTGCCCCTATGTATCGCCATGGCTATGTGGCTTCCTCAGTGGGGTACACAAGGTAGCTGGAACTTGAGATAGATCCAGCAGTCCTTGCACCCCTCTATACATTACCTTCGATTAAATTCACCCCTTAAGTGTGGTCACAAGTCACTAATCAGTGGATGAAGCATACGCTCCATATGCTTTGGAGGGCTCGAATAATCACCCAATGATATCGGTCCCCTTATGGTAATAATAGGATAGGGGATCCTGAGCTCTAGCCCCCACACCTGGATCAGGGGTTCCAGAGGTGGAACCACCTCACCCTTACAAGATAGAAACAACTGGCACAGGGGTACCATTGTCTCATTTATGGAACTACAGAAAAGATACGGAATCCCATGCCAGGACTTGTATTGGTATCTCCGAATACAGCACTGTTTAACAGTCAGAGAATACTGTAGGTGACTTGGGACCTGACCCAGCTGGGGGACTATTTGTACTGGGCAGCAATGCTCCAAGAATACAGGGGGTTGGTGTCCTGGGGCAACAAAACCTTGCAGGGCGGGGACGTTATGGAGCTGCTCTGGGTTTGGGCTCACTGGGAAGCAGAGGCAACTGTGACACTTTTAAATGAGGAGTGGGCCAATCTCTGAGAGTGGGATGGAAGGTCAAAGCCTCCTTGCAGTGGAGGAAGTATTGCTGGAAGTGCTGTATCCAGTTCTTCCATACCCCAACTATGACGCAGTACTTCAGGGTGGCCTTACTAACCTCTGCTGGATAGGCTGTGGGCAGGTTGGCTCACACTACCACATTTTTTGGGATTGCCCAGTGGTACACACATATTGGGTCCAGATTCATGGAGAATTGCTCTGAATATGGCCTACACTAATTCTGTTTCTTTTCAAGCATTTGATCATGGGGGTCCCAGTACCCTGGCTAGGGGGAGCGGTGGCTCATGGACTGTTTTGGGCCCTCTGTGCCACAGCACATAAAAGTATTACTGTAACTTGGGTACAGGCCAATCCCCTACAAACAGTATGAATCATGGATGGCCAGAGTAGAGGGAATTTATAGCATGGAAGGACTAATTGTTATGGTATGTCCCACTCTGGGAAAACACAAGGATATGTGGAGAATATGGGATTCATGTCTGAGACCAGAAACGGAGTAGCATGTGAGAGCAGTGGGGTGTAATTGCCCATGGAAGACTGGTGGTGGCCAGGTGTGTACAGATGTTGATAAGTAGAGGGGGGAGATAGGAGTCGGGGTAGTGAGCCAGGGATTCCCTGGGAGGCTTGATACCAGTATGGGGGGCTCTTTCTTGATCCTGAGCAAACTACATAGATAAGAATAGACTGGCATCCCAAGATGGGTGTCAACATCACAGGTGGGAATTGTCATTCTTGGGTTTGCTGTTATCCTGTTTACTCTTGTATACCTTTTTCTTGGTCTTTTATTATGGCTGTGTTAAACAGGCTCCCCTTCCCTAGCTGTGTTTATTGACCCTGGATAGGATTTGTTCTATCTGCACCCCAGGCAGGCAGATCACCTCCACTGAGCTGCCATGGTGGTCCAGCAATGTTCCCTCCACCCCACTCAATGCTTAAACCATGGAGTCCCCAGTTACTACTGCCTCCCTGACCTTTTTCTCCTCCTCCTTGGTAGGTTGGTCATCCTGGTGCCTGGAGTGCCTCCACCAGTTGCAGTTGCTGGTTCACCATCCTTACCCTAGTCAGCCTGTGCTGAGATCTGTTGCTGGTGTCCACTGGTGATTGTGCTCCCTTATGTCCACACCTGCTCCCTCTTTTTAAACTGTGGTCTATCCCCATTTCTACTACTGGAGAATATAGCCCCTGCCACCGCCCTCCCTTCCTACCCTATCTGACCATGGTAACTGCCCCAGTCCTAGTACCTATGGCCCTAGCTTCTTCTTTTCCATCCTCCTCAGTTATCTGCTCACCTCCCAGCACCCTCATGGTGCATCCAGCAGGCACTCAAGTCTGGCAATGAACCTCTTGAAAGTGCTGACCTCCCCTCCCCATAGCCATGGCTGCAGATGCACCCCCCCCCCGGCCTTCACAGGCAAACATATGTAGAGTTTAGAACCCCCCCAAAAGTAGGCATTGAAGGCATTGGTGATGTGATCAATAAGATTTCAACTATTGACAATGCAGAATTATTCTTAATCGGAGATATGAATTTAAATTGGTTGTTTAATACTGCAATATTGAGAGACCTTTTGGATGAAAGATTTCTAAAGAAAGTATTAACATTACCTACCAGACACAACCACAAACATGGTAATCATTGTTTACTGGATTGGCTTGTGGTATCACATGAAAATAGAATTCTTATGTGTGGTAATCTCTCAGATTCATTGAGTGACTACTCATCAATGTATTGTCTCTGGTGAAAGAAGATTAAGAACTTGGCTCCTAAAGAAATAATTTTTTTGCAATTGTTCCAAATTTTCAGTCTGCATTTCTCGAAGATTTGGCAGACATTGAGTAGCCTTATTTTGATCCCATATCAAGAAGTAAACTGTGCTTTACACTGTCTTATTCACAAACCTGCTACGGTACTGGATACCAATGCACTTGTTACTAAATGCAGTCAGACGCCAACGATCTGAATGGTGAACAAGTGTCTTTTTCAACTGATGAAACAAAGGGACATTGCGTGGAAAAAGCAAAATAAAAAATAAATACTAATCAGCTCACAGACTGATAAAAATATAAACATTTGTGTGATAAATGTAGATCTGAAATAAACAAAACCAAAACACAGTACTTCAGAGATCAACAGGATCACAGTCTTTGCAGTTCAAAGACAGTTTGGCAACATTTGAAAGTAGCACAGAATCCAAAAACAGATGCTTTCCCCACTGTGCTAGAACTTGATGGCCAAAAGGTTTCTGAGCCTGTGATTCACGTAATAGTTTCTATTTGCAGTTTATACTATATATATATATGTATATATATATATATATATATATTAGTGTTTTCTAAGCTAAATAAAAATGCTGACTGTGGCAGAGAACACCTACTAGCTAGATACATTTTTTATCTTCACAATAGTTTACGTCATAAAATGTATCTAGCTAGTTGGGTACATCACAGAGAACCTTCTCTGCACCTTGTGCCTAGCCATTGATAGAGCTTCATGCTCCAGCCAGCACAAGCTACCTCTAAAAAACAGTGGGTGGCAGCTGCCAGCGCTTCAAACCTCCTATGCTATGGGAAACTTTCATGTTTAAATAAAATAAAACTAGCTTAGAAATGCTAATGTATAGTGTATAAACCGGATATGTGATGGGTGCTTATGAGATATGACATTTATCTACACTCATGGTCAGTGACCTCTTTTGACCTCATTCGTGGCTTTACCACTCGTGAAGATCAAGAGTCACTGACCACTCATGAAGATAAATGTCATATCTCATAAGCACCTATCATACAACCCCATTTCTGTAATCTTGAAGAATATAAACAATCAGGTGAAATCAATATTCTTCCTGACAGTACAAAAATATCATGGGATCATAACTCCGCCATATTTCATTTAAAACAGGTTAGTACTTCTCGTGTATACAAATTATTAAAAATGTAAACGCTTACAAGTCTGCAGGAAGCAATAACGTGCTTCCTACGTTGCTAAAGATAGAAGCTTCTAAAATTGCATATCTGGTTACTAAGCTTATTAACTTATCTTTTAAGTCAAACAGATTCCAGATATTTGGAAATTGACATTTGTTGGTCCTCTTTACAAGAAAAAGGAAATTGACTTTCTTTTGTTTAAATTTTATTTGTAATCATTAGATCAAAAACTGGTATACAATACACACTTGGTTGCAAGGTATAGGAACTGATACAGGTACAATTGTAAAATCAGGACAACTTTCTTATTTCCAAGCATCACAGCATAGGAGGGGGAATTAAAACTGAATATACAGTTCATATGACGATAGGAAGGGGAATTAAAACTGAATATACAGTTCATATGACGCAATAGTGACAAATGCCGTTACAGCCATGACCATAGAAAATATACTTTTAAAGTATAATGTCTGAAAAGTCCCTGGGTACAAGGCCCTGTCTGTAACTTAGCCAGTGACTTGTGAAAAGTCCATGAGAAGCGAGATAATTCAGTAATAAAACCAATGACAGAGACAAACCACAGGTCTTCTCTCCACCTAATATCAGCCTAGTGTGAACACTAACAAACAGTAAATGAACTAAGCTGGTCTGCCGGTGCAACATCAAGGTGTCTGCTTGCGTTGCCAACATCCTGGGTTCAGGAATAGGCTTGGGAGTTGGTGGGCTGGTCAAGGGTAGAAGAACTGAGCCTCCTGGGGACTGCTCTCCTTCTCTGAGGGGAATGGGGGAGAGTGGCACTTTGTGGAACTCTTGTGGAGGCTGAGGGTCCTGCTGCAGCCAGCACCATCACCACAGGGGTGGGGAAGATGCTGGGGGTCCTGCTGCAGCCAGCGCCATCACCACAGGGGGTGGGGCAGATGCTGGGTGTCCTGCTGCAGCCAGTGCTATCACCTCAAGGGGATGGGGCAGATGCTGGGGGTCCTACTGCAGCCAGCGCCATCACCACAGGGGATGGGACAGATGCTGGGGGTCCTGCTGCAGCTAGTGCCATCACCACAGGGGATGGGGCAGATGTTGGGGGTCCTGCTGCAGCCAGCGCCATCACCACGGGGGATGGGGCAGATGCTGGGGGTCCTGCTGCAGCTAGTGCCATCACCACAGTGGGTGGGGAAGATGCTGGGGGTCTTGCTGCAGCCAGCGCCATCACCACAGGGGATAGGGCAGATGCTGGGGGTCCTGCTGCAGCTAGTGCCATCACCACAGAGGATGGGGCAGATGCTGGATGTCATTGCATGTCCCCGCCCCAGGGCCGTATACAAAATATTACTGCTGCCACCTTCTGTGAAGCCCCATGCTCTGGCCCGACCATTCCCTGTGGCCCAGCTTGACAATGGGGTAGAAGTGTGTCCACCAGCTGCCTGGTACCGTGGTCCCACCGTGAGGGGTAAGCCAGTGGGTTCCTCCGGTGGGGATGCCTGCTGGAGATCCTGACTTCATGTCTGCAGTTTCCAAGTCAACCGTCGGCCCCTTCCAGTGGGGGTAAGCCTGAGATCATCATCGCCTCAGCAAGGTAAGTCTGGGGGGGATTGGTCAAAGCGGGGGCCAAGATCTGGGTTATGTGGGCAGGAAAAAAGTCTACTAAATTGCAACCCCCACCCCAAAAAAAAAACAGTAAATGAACTAGAACTTGGAATTTTCACAAAATGTTATATAGCAGTTAGTTTTCATTATCGATAAGCATTCTTTACAACCTACTGGTCTACTAGAGAACAGTGTTATAGAACAATGAAGTCGCAGTAAAGAAAGATGCACCAGGCTGGGGTGCTGGGTCAAACCTGAATGTATAAATCAAAAAGTCCCGCACTCCTCCATCAAATAAAGAAGCTGCTTGCTTTCGTTCAAGTAAAGTGCAACTTTTATTAAGGTGCCAGTGCTCAAGCACACCTTAACTAGTTCGGACGTGATGTCCTTTATCAAGGAGGAGTTACCAGCTAGGGGGAGTGCAGCTAGCCCAGACAGAGGAGGAGAAGGATCTGGGTGTGCTCATTACAGGGTTAATGAACAACTCGGCACAATGTAGGAAGGCAGCTGCAAAGGCCAACAAAATGCTGGGTTGTATTGCAAGGGGTATATCCTCGAGGAGGGAGGAGGTGATTCTGCCACTGTATAGGTCATTAGTTAGACCGCACCTGGAGTACTGCGTGCAGTACTGGCATCTGTATATGAAGAGGGACATTAAGTTACTGGAGGGGGTGCAGCGCAGAGCGACAAAGATGATCAAGGGGCTGGGGGACTTATACGAGAGGAGGTTGAAGGAGTTGAACATGTACTCACTGGAGGAGAGGAGAGACAGGGGTGACATGATTGAAACCTTTAAATACATGAAAGGAATAAACAAGACAGGTACAGAGGGGCTGTTCAAAGTAAGGGAGGGGAGGGACACCAGGGGCCATGATATGAGACTGAGCCGAGGAAGGTTCAGGAGGGAGATGAGGAGACACTTTTTACAGAGAGGGTGGTGGCTGGGTGAATGCTTACCTGCTGAAGTGGTATGCAGTAGAATAGTGGACTGCTTCAAATGAGGATGGGACAGGACAAGGGGTGGGTTAATGAGGGAAGGGTGGAAGGAGGGGCAGCTGCAGAATGAGGGTGCTAGCTGCACATTGAAGCAGACTTGATAGAAACATAGAAACATAGAATTTGACGGCAGATAAGGACTGCTTGGCCCACCCAGTCTGCCCATTTCCTACCTACTAGATAAGCTGCAGATCCTAGTTAACCAGCAGCCTACTTCTTCCTACCCCACCCCCAGAACTGCCTTATGACTATCCCATGCATGCTTGAATTCCACCACTGATTTTGACTCCACAACCCCTCCTCCGGAGTGCCGTTCCATGCCATCCACAAACCCTCTGTGAAAAATACTTCCTAAATTACCTCTGAGCCACCCCCCATCTTCAAATTGTGCCCTCTTGTTCTTGCACACCTCTTTTTTGAAAGATGCTACCCCTTGGACTTTGTTGATTCCCTTGAGGTACTTGAAAGTTTCTATCATGTCCCCCTCTCCCTCCTTTCCTCGAGGCTATACATATAAGCTCCTTAAGTCTCTCTTCATATGTCTTCTGGTGCAGACCCTGCACCATTTTAGTTGCCCTCCTCTGGACAGCTTCCATCCTGTCTATGTCTTTATGGAGATTAGGTCTCCAGAACTGCACACAGTACTCCAGATGGGGTCTCACCAGCTGTCTGTACAGAGGGATAATAACTTCCTGTTTTCTACTGGTGATGCCTCTCCCTATGCATCCCAGTATCCCCCCAGCCCTCCTTGCTGCCCTCTCACATTGCTTGCCCATCTTTAGGTCATCTGATATGACTACCCCCAGGTCCCTCTCCATTTTTGTTGTTGTTAGTATCTCACTCCCCATTATCTACTCTTCCCCTGGGTTTTTGTTTCCCAAGTGCATTACCTTGCACTTCTTAGCATTGAATCTAAGCTGCCATACATTTGACCATTCCTCTAACCTTGCCAAGTCCCTTCTCATCCTTTCCACCCCACTCTGTGCATCAACTCTGTTGCAGATCTTAGTGTCATCTGCAAAGAGACATACTTTTCCTTCCAGTCCTTCTGCAATGTCGCTTATAAAGACATTGAAGAGGACCGGTCCTAATACTGAACCCTGCGGTACCCCACTAGTAACCCTCCTTTCTTCTGAGTGGTCTCCATTTACTATTACTCGCTGTGTCCTATTCTCCAGCCAATTCTTTACCCAGGCTGTCATCTTGGGACCCACACCCAGGCTGGCTAACTTGTACATTAATCTTTTGTGTGGGACTATGTCAAATGCCTTGCTAAAGTCTAGGTAGGCCATGTCCACAGCCCCTCCCTGATCTACTACTTTGGTCACCCAGTCAAAGAAATCTATCAGATTTGTCTGGCATGACCTTCCTGCTGTGAATCCATGCTGCCTAGGGTCCTGTGCCCCTCTGGATTCTAGATACTCGACAATTCTTTCCTTTAGAAGTGATTCCATCATTTTCCCTATCACTGAGGTTAAACTAACAGGTCTATAGTTTCCTGCTTCTGCCTTGCTCCCACTTTTGTAAAGGGAATCACATCTGCCCTCCTCCAGTCCTCGGGTACCACCCCATCCTCCCATGATTTGTTAAAAAGGGTAGTCAGTGGTGTCACTAGTTCTACCCTTAGTTCTTTTAGAATTCTGGGATGAATCCCATCAGGCCCCATTGCTTTGTCCACCTTCAGTTTTAAGAGTTCTTTCAGAACCCTTTCTTCTGTAAATGGGCGGGTATCAACTTCTGTATCCAGCGTGTTACTACTGTTTGTTTTATGTACCTCCCCCTCTTCCTTTGTAAATACTGAGCAAAAATATTTGTTTAGTATCTCTGCCTTTTCACAGTCTCCCTCTGCCCACCCTGCCACCCCTTTATTAAGCCTCACTATCCCTCCCTTGGTTTTCCTTCGCTCCCTGATGTACCTATAAAAGGTTTTATCCCCCTTCTTAACTGAGTTGGCTATCTTTTCCTCAGTTTGGGCCTTTGCTGTTCTGACTGCCTTCCCAGCTTCCTTTTGCTTTAACTGATACAGTTCTCTGTCCTGCTCCTTCTGCTCTTAGACCTCTAGGCCTTTATCTGCTGGCAAATTTCGTATGTTCGTATATCCAAAACTAGTTAAGGTGTGCTTAAGCACTGGTACCTTAATAAAATTTGCACTTTACTTGAAGGAAGGTGAGCAGCTTCTTTATTTGATGGAGGAGTGTGGTACTTTTTGATTAATATGTTATAGAACAATGTTGCTTTAACAATAATACTCTTTAATCACTTGCAGTATGGTGAACACTTCAGCTCTGTGGGGAGGGGTCCTGTCTCCGCATACATATTGTGCTTGATTCCCCCGACCATGTGGTCACGACTGAGCCCTCCCGTCTCCACCATCAGGTCTCAGCAGCCTAAGAGAACCATGTGCTTACCACGGGGATATACCCTCACATGGGGAAATAGTACATCAATTTGTATAGTACAGTACATAGGCAACTGTGAACTCAAAAAACATGCAAATAAGAGTCCAATGAAAAGCAGACTTTGTAATGGTTCTGATCTGAGTCCAGCAAGAGAGACTATAGCTCAGAATCTATGTCAGTCCTCATCAGTCTTTTCCTGTGCTTCTGTATGACTTGTAAATTCCTCTTCAATTTTAACTAGTCTCTTCCCAGCCTCTGTTGGATCTGTGAAAATAAAGCTTTTTCATGCACATGAAATCTTCAGCTTTGCAGGTAGCTGAAGTGAATGGCTGACTCCCAAGGATTTCAGCTCAGTGCGCACAGTGTCGAAAGCCTGTCAGTGTTGGCATGTTGCAAAACTTGAGGTCCAGAAAGTAAAATGTAAGCACTGAACGATTATAAGGCTGGCCCTAGCTGGAATACTGTGTGCAGTTCTGAGCACCGCAGTACAAACAGGACATTGAGGCAGTAGAGAACATGTAGGGCCACCAAAATTATGATGAGGATAGAGAATACAATATATGAGGAGAGGCTGGTGACCTTTGACATGTTCACTCTACAGGAAAGTAGGCTGAGACGGGGATATGATCTCAGTTTTCTGCATACTGAAGGGTATCGGGAAGATCAGAAAAGTAAAAGAACCCAGTGCACTGCCTCTTTTTCCCAATAGCTGCTAAAAGAGCATGTTAATTTTCAATTTTTCTTTCTCATGTTTTTCTTACTCCATAATTTTCAAAGTTTTTTTTTGGTATCAGGTGTCAGCTGAGAAGTGAATTAAGCCTAGCCACCAATGACAAGGTAAACCCCATGACTGAATACCTACTCTAAAATCTAAATTTGTATCTTGCTAATCTGAGCTGGAATACTCACTGCTGTTCTTTTTTAAGGCTGTATAGTGACAGCTATGCTGACATATTGCTAATGGAGGAGCCGAGGAGGAGACAAAACAGGGGGTCTGGAAGGGCATGACCCAAATACTGAATGCATCAGACAATGCTTGCTCCGCGCTTCACCCAGTGAAACTGAAGTACATGTCACTAATGCATACAGAGCAGATAAGGCATTTAGCCCAAGATAGCTCCTGCAGGTCAAGAGTAGTATCTAAATTTGCCACTGTTTGTTATATATTCATCCAATCATTTTTAACGATTTCCTTTGTCTCACTAATAATAATAACTTCGGGCAAGTTATTGCAGAGATTTATGACCCTTTTAGTATAAAATTATTTTCTTTTGTTTGTTCTGAATCTTCTAGTCATAACTTGCAGTGGATACCCTCTAGTTTTTGAGTTAATGTCCTTGAAATTAATATTTTAACTCATTCATGAGGTAGGAGGTATGTTCCTTTTAATGGCTCCAAGTACCCTATTTGCCCCAGACACAGCACTGGCACATTGTTCTTTGAAATCCAGATTATTACTTATAAGTATTCCTAAACCGTTTTCTTTGTTCGTAGATTTTAACATTATGTTGCTCAATACATAGTGGTGCTGAATGTTATTTCTTCCTAAATGAAGAACACAACATTTCTCCAAAATGAATGACATGCCCCATGTATAAGCGCAGTTACTTATAACATTCAAATCTGCTTGAATTCCTTAAATTTGCTCTAACGTACAGCTTGATCCACCAAGTTTTGTGTCATTGGCATATTTAGTAATGCAGTTCGGTATGTTGTTATTTAAGTCACATATGAATAGTTGAAATAAGATAGGGCCCCAAACTGATCTCTGGGATACCCCACTTGTCACCCTTCCCTCTCTGGATATGTAACAGTTTTAAGTTACTCACCGGGTTCGAATAGTTAACCATTTTGCTATTCATCTCACTATGTATTTAGCTTTATTGTAATTTTTACTCTCCTTACTTTTGTTTCTTATTTTTGACTTTGTTTAAGCATTTTACTAAGCCTATTTTTAAACTGTAGCCTGTTCTAACTCCTACGTTTGTATATTGTGAATCCATATATTGTAACCTGTTATCTGATTGTTTCTGTCTTGTACCCTCCTGGGTCGTGCCTGAAAATAGTCATTGCTATGGCTAGTGCACCTACCCAGTCATCAAAAACTAAATAAATAAGTAAAAATCAATTTTGGATGTAATCAGTTTTTCAACTACCACTCAGTGTAGTACTGTGTCAAATGCCTTGCAGAAGTCTAACAAGACCACATCCGACACTTCACCCTGGTTCAAACTACAGTATGACTAATTTTTTTCGTAGAAACAAATGAGATTCGTGATACAGGAATGACCAGATTCGAAACCATGTTGTCCCATGTCCAAACCATAATTAGATTTCATATGAGTATGCATGAATCAGCACATGCTCTGTCTTTCTCTCTTTCTCTCCCCCCCAAGGCTTCCTAATAATTCCACAGTCAATACGAAAAACGTACTGATTGACTGCTCTGAGATCCCTCATTGGGCAGAACTGCTTTTCCAGGTGATTCCGGTTTCCTCATGTCTGACAACACCAGTCTATTAAAATCCTGCTGATGTGTGGAGTACATATTGTGTAGCATGATCGTACCCTACCCCATGTACAATACCTCCCTTTTTCGTCGGCTCACAGTATTAGGCAAAACTTGCTCTGGTGACTAACCCTATCTTGCTTATTCAAGTCCTTATGAAAAAGAACAGTGAATACCCATCCCCTCCACACACACACACACACACAAGGTAGGGCACACAATAATAACTGGCACTGTCTTCTTCAATTTATCTCTTCCTTGCTTGAGAAAACCTCTAGCTAAAATAATCAGTCAACTCATTCCAGCATCCCTGGGGTAGGATCTCAAGACATTAATCTCCAGCATGCTTTAGAGTAGTGATAATTGTCTGAAGAGGGAAAGAGAGAGAGACACTGAGAGAGTCTCAGTGCCTTATGACAGGCAATGAGTGGATATCCCTGCTAGTTGCCTCCTACCCTTCCTGCGATTCTTCTGGCATTGCTGTTGCATCTTACCTCTGAGTTACAGTAGCTCTCAGAGGAGCAGCATTTATGATGGGTTGTAGTGAGGGGTGATTTATTAAGGTGGAATGCCCTGGCTATAGTTGTCTCTCTCACCATTCTGCCATTCAGAAAACAATCATGGAAGGAAGGGTTGAATACAAGATGAGGACGGCACACAGAAGAGTGTGAAAAAGCAGCCTAATCTTAGAGTGATTGTCTTCTTACTCTTGCATAGTGAGAACTGTGCTCACGTATTGCTAACAGAGTGGGAGAGAATGTAGGGGATCTGCAAGAGCGTGACCGGATACCGAACATGTCACAAATGTTTGCACTGTACAGCGAAATTGAAACACGTAATGAGTATGCATGAGTCAGTGCGTTTTCTTTCTTACTCTCTTTCTCTTTACCCCCCAACACATTTTTCTTTCATCTTTGGAAGTTCCACCGGTGCTGTCTTTTGCTCCCGACCCCACCCAGTCAACAGTTGTGGCTCCTGCTCTCTTTGGCACTATATCTCCCCCTTTGCGTCTCCCCCCCCACATGAACACTGGCATTGCCATGCATATTACTCATTAGCCACTCTGCAGCACTTGGCCCTCCCCTCATTTCTCTCTCCCACTCCTGAACACGGTAGCCATCAATGTGGTAGCCAGTGAGTCTGACTGCAGAGTAGAGGAAGTGAAGTGGCCGGCTGAGATGGACTGGAGCCTGGGACAGCAGTACATTTGAACACGGCTTCAGTAGAGCTGCTTGCAGAGAGAACTGATCGGGCTGCTGATACTGACTTTGCTCCCCATCCCACACCACTGCAGCTCCTGGCAAGTCTGTTTCTCACCCCTCCACCCCCACCTATTTGGCCCTCCTGCCTAGTCTCTCCCACCCCCCACTCAGTCACTGGTTATGGCTCATGCTTCCTTTGTCACTTCATCTCCCGTTGCGTCTCTCTTTCTCTTCCTCCACGCCAAACACTGGCCACAAGCCTGACAGTTCAGCAGAGGAAGCGGAGTGGCAGGTTGAGCTGGAGTGGAGCACTGGGACAACAGAACAGCTAAACAATACTTCAAAGGAGCTGTTTGCTGATACATCTTGCTGATTAGGTGGCTGCTGCTACAGACATTAGGGACTGCTTGACAGATATGGAGTTTTGTGGCCCAGGGTTGGCTGTATTCGGGTCATAGAGTGGGTTGCAGATTGATTCCCATTGGGTCAAACTAGCGACTACTGTCTCAGATTAGTGTGATAATTTAAAGGAAGCACTGTATCAGGGGATGTTATAACTATTCCTTCCTGCACAAGCCATAAATCCTCACTGTGTGGTGCATCCTTTGAGTGGCATTGCCCATCCCCGAACTCAGTCCCCTTGGCCTAGGACAAGAGCCAAATCATTTTATTTTTTTTTGCATAATCTTTTTGTTGAAGTTTTTCACTCAGATATATAAACAGAGACAGCAAAACACAGAACATCACACACACATAATAAAAAAGAAAAATAATCTCAACTATGTACGTACAGGTTCCATGGGGTCGATATAGCTTGCATAACGGAAACTTGGTGGCATGACAACAGAAATTGGTCAAACAACATATGGGGATATCAACTATTTTTTAAGAATAGGGAAATAGGAAAGGGGGGGGCTGCTGTTATGTCTCTAACAGCATAAGATGTGAGTTAAAACTCCATAGTGATTTGAATATAAATAGACACTTAGTTAAATGTTCATTTCCCCACTCACCCAAATTACTCATAGGTACTTGCTATACAGCCCCTTCTAGTGACCAGAATTATAACAATACCCTGCTACATGAAATAGAAAAGGTAGCAGACTTAGGGGATATCCTGGTAGGAGGGGATGTCAATGCACCTGGAATTAAATGGGACACATTGGCAGGGACCTCATCCTTTGAAAAAGATCTGCTTGGTACACTGTCAAGTTGCAGTTGCAAGCAACTAATTCACGAGCCAACTAGGGACTGTGACATCTTGGATCTGATAATAACTAACTCAATAGGAAGAATCAGCAATCCAAAAAAAGAGCTCATCTGGGTCCTAGTGACCATAATATGGTTGAATTCACGCTTTCAAATTGCGGCTCTAAAATTATAGATGACACCAAATTCCTGGATTACAGAAACACAGACTGGACCAAACTACCAGAGGAATTAAGCAAAGTTCAATGGGATACCATTCTGTGTGATCTAGATGTTGAACAAATGTGGGACAAAATAACTAAAATTCTATTAAAAGCTGTCGCTCTATATGTTCCAATGAAACAAAAATATAATAATAATAAAGGATCTATACCCTTATGGCTAAACAAATCCGTTAAAAAACATAGATCTTTTCAGAAATTTAAAACAAAACCTTCAAATTATAATAGAATTAAGGATAAAACAAAAGAGGCAGTTCTTAGAAAGGTAATTAGAAAAGAAAAACTCAACTTAGAATTTAGATTGGCTAATATGAAGGACACCGAGAGTTCCTATGCTTACATAAATAACCAAAAACATTCAAATAATAAAATGACTGCATTAAATATTGATGGTAGAGAAATCTTTGATAACCAGGAAATGGCCAAACATTTTAACTCCTATTTCACTTCAGTGTTCAATAAAGAACCAATGCTTGTTTCAGAATGTAACACAGAAAGATCTGCCCAAATTTGTTTTCAGTTAAACAAGGTATTAGAAGAACTACTCAGTTTAAAGACAAAATCATCACCTGGGTCAGACCAAATCAACCCAATTGTCTTGAAAGAATTGGAAAATGATTTAGCATATCCACTTTTGTTGCTCTTTAATAAGTCCCTCCAAACTGGATGTGCTCCATCTGACTGGAGAAGGGCCACTGTTATCCCTATACATAAAAAGGGCAGCAGGTCCAATGTCATAAACTTTAGACTAATAAGTCTTACATCAATAATATGTAAAATTTTGGAGAGATTTATTAAAAAAGAACTAGACAGGGCAATTCAAAACCTAGGGATAGATAATCCCTTACATCATGGTTTTCGAAGGGGGTTATGTGTTACCAATTTGGTATACTTTTATGAATATGTAAGTGATCACATGGATAAGGGCGAGCCAGTGAATGTTATACTCCCTGGATGTAGGAAAAGCTTTTGATACTGTTCCTCACAGCTTACTGATAAATAAAATCATGAATATGAGTCTAAATAAATTCATTGAATGGTGGATTAAAAATTGATTAACCAACTGTTCCCGAGCAGAAAGGATAAATGGAGCTGTGTCAGAGGATGGACTGGTTAGCAGTGGTGTCCCTCAGGGATTGTTGTTGGGGCTGGTCCTGTTTGGCCTCTACATTAGTGATATGGGGTCCGGATCAATAAGTAGAGTATCAAAATTTGCTGCCGATACTAAAATAGGGGGTACAGTTAAGACATTAAATGATTATCAAATCCTATCAGATGACCTCAAACAAATTGAATTATGGGGTAAGGCAAATAGAATGAATTTTAATCCCTTAAAATGTAGTGTACTGCATTTTGGACATAAAAGTCCAGAATATGTATGCAATCTAGATGGGCAAATACTAAGATTGTCCAATACGGAAAAAGATCTGGGAATCTGGATAAATAGAGATCTTACATCCATTGATCACTGCAGACATATTACATTGACAGTAAATAGATTAATTTATTCTATTAAAAAACATTTATAACAAGAAATAGCAATTGTATCCTACAATTATACAAAACATATATCATTCCACATCTGGATTTTGGTTCTCCAATTTGGAGCCCGAATTACAAACGAGATGTAAATTTGCTTGAAAAAAAAAACAGCGTAAACTCACCAAATCTATTAGAGGGCTCAGAACATTAAGCTACAAAGAAAGAATGAAGGTACTGGCATTATTCCTCTTAGAAGAAGGAAGGAAAAGGGGAGACATCTTGCTTCTATATAAAATCCTTAAAAATAAGGGTTTAGTGAACCAATGTGGGCTGATGTATAACTACAGACAAAACAACCTTCGATCCCATAATAAACAATTGATTACCCCAAGGGTAAATACTGTCAAGAGACTTAACTTTTATACTATAAGATCTATACGTTATTGGAATTCATTGCCAAGAGAAGTTGTGGAGATATCCACATTTGAGAGCTTTAAGCAAAAACTGGATACGCTATATCTGAAATCCTTGTATCACACATAAACCCACATGGTGTGGGAGACAATTCATTGGGCTATAGCCTTCTTTGTCTAGCAGTACAAGTATTACCAAGTATATGAGCGAAAGCATAACAGCAATTATCATATCAGCGAGTGAACATTGTCAGAAATGTAAAAAGCGATGTGCACAACAACAACAACAGCGCCCATCGGCACCATACTGGAAACGAGCAACAGTGACTTTTTTTTATGTGGGGGGCTTTGCCCCCACTTTCCCCATAAATAAGATTCTGAACTTCAATGGGGGTCTGACACTGGTATACAGAGGAATCTTCAGGAGGGGCAATTTGGATCAATGGGACAAAAATACTAAGTCCAATAGCGGCATAAAAATATTTATTGCACACAGCTAGATCCAAACCCACAGCTTCTCACACCAGAGGCACCCCCCCCCCACCACTATGCAAAATGACTAGCTGGGAACTGCTCATCCAAACTTCCTCCCATATGCTGTTCCCCTATACCTGCCCCCCCACAGTCGCTGTATCTCCCTTTTGCGATTCTTGTCCATAACAGTCGCTGTTCACCTCCTTGCTATCCTTTTCGACTCGCTGTTATTCCAGGTGGTCAAACTGAGTCACTCATATTGAGTTGCTCAATTTGACTAGCCCATATCACTGTATATCGTACATACATGAGTCCAGATCATCACTTGTAAGCCAACATGGTCAGGAAAAAAAAAGTTAACATTAAAATAAGGCATATGGTAAAATTCCAAGTTAGAATCCTTGTATTGCACAGCAATCTAGTCCTTCCCTGGGGAGTGACATCCTCTCTATAGGGGAGCACCTAGCCAAAGACAAACCAGGTGACCTCATCAACCATCATCCACACCTGGGTCTGGGTGTAGCCCATCCCTTAAGTATTGAGCCTCCACTGGGGATAATGAAGACAAAAAAGGGCCCCATGCAAGAAAAAACCTTTCTTCTTTGCCCTCAACCATGTAAGACAAGCGCTCAAAAGCAAGTGTCTGTATGGCCAGGTTGTGCCATTGTTGCACTGTGGGTGTAGTTCCAGAGATCCAGCTGTTTAAGATACAATGACATGCTAATATCAGTAGCACGCAGACCCACCTTGGCAGAATTTCACAGTTCTCCGGACCCAGCACTTCCACACCAAAGAGGAGCAGGAGGGGGTCCAATGGAAGATGCCACCCCATCAAAGTACCCATTTTCTGTGCTACGTGCGCCCAAAAAGTCTTCAAGACTGGGCAGGACCAAAAGTAATGGCAATAGGAACCTAAATCTGTCCCATACCTTCCACAAACTGGAGAAACAGCGGGATTCAATTTATGTATGAGCGGGGCTGACAGTAGAGTCTATGTACGAATTTATAAAAATATTCTTTATATTTATTACATATAAGGATACCCCTGTGTAGGCTCAATACAGACAACCAAATACCTTCCTGAGTAGGTACACCCAGGTCCTTCTCCCACAAGAGCTTAGTTTTATGGGTTAGAGCAGGGAAGAATTGTCTCCCATGATGAACAACTTTCCTTATTAGATCTTTCAGGTCTTTCCAAGCGCCCACTATAAGTTGTTCTATCTGTGTCAAAGGTGTATCGACAGTCTGGCCCCTGCCTAAGCCCCTAATATATGCCCTGATCTGAAGAAAAACATTTTTTTAATGGATACATAAGGGTTTCAACAAAAATCCATCTCACTTTGAACTTGATTCCCCAGCAAAATTCTGGAAGTTATCCACTCCGTTTTTGACCCTTCCCTGCCCAGTCCACTCCTCCATCCTCATGGTGGATGGCTCACCAGTCTCTGACCTTTCCTCTGTCACCGCTCATTTTAATAATTTCTTCAGCTGTGCTCTACCCTCCCCCTCCTCCTCTAGCCTCCCCCCAGTTCCCCTCTGCCTCCCTTCCTGCACTATCATCTAAAGGCATCTATTTCCCCTGTCTCCCCCAGTGAAGTCTTCCTTGCCCTTACCTCAGTCAGCACCTCTAAATCCAGTCCAGCTGGGCTGGACCCCAAACTTCTATGTATCTTGACCCAAGCCATTGCCTCCCCACTAGTTCATATTCTGACCCTTTCCTTCTCCCTCTGTGCTGCTCCCCCAGGTTTAGAAAGTTGCTAAGGTACTGCCCCTGCAGAAAGGGGTGACCCCCTCCTCCCCTGGAAACTTCCAGCCCATCTCTCTGCCCCCTCCCTTGCTAAGCTTCAGGAGACCCTCATCTACTCCAGTCTCGCTAACTTCCTTCAGTACTCTGATTTCCTCTCCCTCTCCAGTCTGGCTTTAGGAAGCACCATTCCACAATATCCTCCCTACTGCAGGTTCCTGACTCTGTCCTCACTGAGATGGATCAAGGCCACATCACCTCAGCTATATTCATTGACCTGGCCAAAGCCTTTGACTCGGTGTCCCACCCCCTCCTCCTTTACAAGCTGTACTCTGCTGGCTTCTCAGCTGATGCTGTTGACTGGTTCTGTTCATACCTCTCGGGCAATCAACAGTCGATGAAGGTGGGAGGTCCTGTCCCCCCCGCCCCATCCTCGCCAGAGTCCCACAGGGCTCCTTCCTGGGTCCCTTCCTTTTCTACATTTTCCTTAATGGCCTCCTCTCTGCATGTGTCTACTCACACATCTACATGAACATGGATGACATGGTTATCTACACTTCTGAACCCCATGGCCTCAGCCATGATTGGGCCGCTCCAGCAGGACTTCCAAAATATACTGTGCTGGTTCCATGACAAGCAGCTGAAGGTCAATACCAAGAAGACAGTGTCCATGACCTTCAGTACCTGCCAGAAACTGGTCAGGCTCTTGTCCCCTTCTGCCTTCACCACTGTAGTCTATATGGTACCCATTTGGAAGTGGTACCTGCCTTCAAGTACCTTGGCGTGTGGCTTGACAGCAAGCTTGACTTCTCTGTCCACATAGACTCCATCCACACCAAACTCCATCTCAAACTAGGCGCCCTTTACCGCAGTAAAGACTGTCTCTCCCTCCAGGTCTGCAGGGAACTAGTAACCAAAATGGTTCTCCCAGTCTTTGATTATGTGGACATAGTCTATCGTGCCACCCCATCTCCTCCCTTGCCAGACTGGACACTCTGTGTAATGCCTTCTGCTGTTTCACCACTGGCTCACCCCTCAATACCCATCACTGCTCCCTCTACTCTTCCCTCTCCATCCTTCCCCTGCCGTTACATCACCAGGCTCACTGCACTGCCTTCATTACCAAATACTGGTTTGGGGCTCTTCCCTCCTACCTTTCTTCAGTGATCTTCCCCACTCCCTAGTCTTCCTACTTGCTTCACTCCAGGGATTCCCACACCTTCTTCATTTCCCACCCTCACTCTTCTGCTTGCCGAGCTGTTTTCGCCTACCGCTTCCCCTTCCTCTGGGATCTGCTCCCCTCCCCCTCCACCTATCCCCTTATCTCCCTGCCTTTAGATATCACCTAAGGCAACTTTCTGAATCCTGCTGTTCCTGTCTAACCCCTTCCTAATTTCTTATCATCTCCCTAGACCCTCTCCTGCTCAGCCCCTAGTTTGATGCCTTTTAGCATTTGACCCCAATACACACTGTGCACTTTACCTCACCCATGATTGGTCAACTGCCTCTGTATTTTTCTGGCTGTATCCATTACCTTGTAATATGTAATGTAATATTTTGGGGCTGGCAGAATAGCCTAGTGGTTAGGAGTAATGAGCTGTGAATGAGCTTGGTACATCCAGCAAAATGGGGTTTGAGTCCCACAAACTCCACTTGCATGCTGTGTGACTCTGAACAAGTCACTTAACCTCCCTAGTGCTCCCAGGTCACCCCTGAAAACAAGCACTTGTGTCTAGTGGGTGTTACCCGGTTACCAAAGACTAAAATAAAATAATTTAATGTTGCATCTGTATTTTTTGAATAAGTTGTTCCTCCTTACATCCCCTTCCCTCGGGGTCACACCTCGAAACAAGCCATGGCTTAGTGTGCCTTTCCTGGTTACCACCTTTAAATGAACAAATAAACAGGATGTATACTGTAAGAATACTGCAACTCATCACATGTAAACTTGAACGCTGAATTTTGAGTGCAACAGAACTGCAGTCTCCATTGGGCTGGGCTATAAATACCTTGTACTGTGTGCAGCTAGGACCACACTGAAAACAATGTATTGCAATTCAGCTAGGCTACTCTATCCTGGATAACTGCACTCCAGTAATAACCCTGGCTCTGCTGAGATCACCCCTATCCTCTGGTAATATTTCTCTGGTGTACAGTGGCACCCCTCTCCCTGCATTCCCAGAATGGCTCCAGCACATACCCTCTGTGGTAATCTTAGGTAGACAGATGGATACAGGCACAGAGGAACTTGCTTGCAGCCATCTTTATTCTCTGACTGAACACACTACCCCCAAGTGCCCCACTGAGCATGACAGGAACTGCACAGTAAGACTACAGTAGTGACAGGCATGAACTACAACAGTTATGGCCACCTAAGTACTTCCTGTGGTAAGTACATATACATACCACACCCTGCACTCACTTTCATGGCTGGCCAAAACATAGTCTAAAAGTATCCAACATTAATATTTTCTAACTTCCGAGCTGAAATAGGCTGTTCAGTACCCAGGAACAAGTGTGAGGGATTATTCTGCCCCACAGGTAGAACTTGTTACTAACTATGCAACACAACAGGTAACAAGTCAAGTTACACAGAGATGCAGGTTCAGTTCATGACTTAAAGATCAAGTCTGTGTGGTGCTCTTTGCTGCTGCATGCTGGAGTAACTGCTGCTGGTGACGCATGAAGTTCTGCATTATGTGGCACAGTTCCCACTGGAATTTCATGAGCAGAAGCAAAATCCTCAGTGCCATTGTCCTCTCCTGGGGTGACATCTGCTGCTGAATGCACTGGAACCCTTGAAAGTACAGTAAAATTCTGATTATCCGAACCCCAATCATCCAAAACCCCTATCCAATGACCTGGACCCTTGTCGCCCAAGTTCTTCTCTATTGATAGGATGAGATGATCAATTAGAATGATCAGTACTGTATAGTATTGTGCTGCAGTGCTGTTAAACTGTTTCTGCCACCAGAGGTCATTCCGTTACTGTCTAACCTAGCCGGCAGCTGCTATGGAAGAGGTTGGAAAGAGGTCCATGAAAGACAACCACACGGTTAGGAAGATAACAGCAACTTAGCTGGGTGACCAGTGGCTTGTCAGTGTGGTCTTACTAAGCGCACTACCTTCATTTAGCAGTTGTTTTGTCAGTCTGGGAGCAAGTGAGAGTACAGTGTATGTTGGTGTGTTGGTGTGGTCTTGCTGTGAGAGGGTAAATGAGAGGGAAACCTGGGAGGTTTGCAGTTTCATGACAGCGTGTGGTCTTGCTGCTGGCGTTTTAAGAGAATATATTTTTGAAAACAATATACAGTGTTTGTCAGCATGGTCTTGTTGTGAACAGGTAAATGAAAAGAAAACCTGGGAGGGAAAGCTTTGGCAGGTACAGATGTATGGAAGTTACTTACTCGCTCGCTCACTAATTCAGTATGGTTTGCAGTTTCACAACAGAGTGTCAGCATGGTCTTGCTGCCGGCAGAGTAAAAGAGTAAATACTGTATTTTTAACAACAGTATACTATACTTTACACTGTATGTCAGCATGGTCTTGCTGGAGTGAAAGCTAAGCTTTGGCAGATGGTAGCTAAGTATGGAGCACAGAAAGGTAAAGGAGGGTATTGGACTGTAATATTATAACACAGTGCCATTAGGAACAATACAACCCCAATCATCCAGACTCCTGTTTATCCAAACTGATCTGTCTCACAGACAGTTTGGATAAATGGGATTGCACTGTAATAGGTGATCCACATGTACATGAACAAGTCAATGTCCCACACGGACTCCATAAGTCAAAGGTCCACTTTTTTCTATCAAAGCCCCAGGAATCCAAAGACACTTGTGATGTCTGAAGTCATGAACCATCACCCTCTCCCCAGGATGGAAGATTTGAACTGACTTGGTTGACTTGTGATGACCCCTCTGTTGTTGCAGTTGATGCTTTGCCATGGTATTGGACAAGTCCAGCTTGGGCAATGCCAAACTGGTACAGGGTTGATGTTTGAGGAACAGTTCAGCAGATGTTTGCTCTGTTACGGTATAAGGAGTGTTTCTATAAGTGAACAAGAAACAAGACAACCTTTGGGTTGCAGATATTGACAGAACTTTTTTTCGTCCAGGCTTTCTTGAATGTCTGTACAGCCCACTTGGCTGTACCATTTGATACTGGATGGTTTGGTGGAGACAAAATATGTCGGACCCCATTCCACTTTAAGAACAGTTTCAACTCTTGTGAAGTAAACTGGGGACCATTGTCTGACATTAGCTCCCGTGGTAGTCCATAATATGAAAAGAGATGTCTTAGAAGACTCACAGTTCTTTCTGTAGTTGTTACCTGCAAGGGAAGCACTTTGGTCCATTTGGAGTGAACGTCAATCACTACTAAGAAATGTTGTTTGTCCACTTCAGCATAGTCAACATGGATGCACTCCGAAGGTGTGTACTTTGTACTTTGTAATATTGAGATGCAATTAGGCATAAGCCCATCATCTACATTCCCCCAGACAAATGGGGCACAGCTTTCAGTAACCCAAAAAATTGTCTAGGGCTTTTTTGAACTTATTTTGTTCAGATATGTTTACCACAGTACCTGGCAAACGATTCCAGAATGCTATTGTACACATTGTAAAAAAAAATGTTCTTTCATTTTTGTATTTGTCATTGGGATTTCAAATTGATTATTATGAGATCTTAGATTTTTATTTCTGTTATTACTAATTATACCACATCCATTTTTCAAGGTCTGATCGTTTATGATGTTATGGAAAAGGAGACAATCACCATGCTTCCTTCTAACCTCAAGAGGCGTAAGATTTAATTTTTTCATTGTTTCACTATATGGAAACTTAGATAAACTTGGTATCATTTTAGTTGCACGTTTTTGAACCCGTTCAATAAGCTATATATCCTGTTTATTATATGGTGACCAGAATGGCCAGAAGACTCAGTTGAGTAATCAAACTGAGGGTTATTTTTACCTAATTGTATCACAACACATTTTTTATGATTTAGTTCCATGCGATTTTTTATACACCAGCTAGAAAGTGTATCAAGGCTATCTTGTAACCGTTCCCCATCCAACATATTAATTATTTCACTAGATAATTTGGTATCATCAGCAAATTCAATTGTATTAATGTTTGCATTAATTTCCTTTATGTATATCAGACACAAAACAGTTGACTAGGAATGGTCCGAGGACCGATCCCTGCAGCACTCCACTAGTCACTTCAGTAGGACCAGATAATTGTTCTTGCACGCGTGGTAGCCCAGAACCAAGGATGCAGAGGTGCAGTTACAGGTTGGTTGTAGACAGCAGTACAAGGCACACACTGACGGACATGATGCTGGATATCTTGATCAAATCCTGGTCACCAGAGGTATCCCTGGGCCAATGCCTTCATCCGAGAGATGGCAGGATGACTCTCGTGTAAGTCAGAAAGTAACCCCCTTTGGAACATTGGCAGTATCATGACTCAGGTGCCCCACAGAATACAGCCTTGATCTGTGGAAAGTTGGTCCCTCTTGTCAAGGAGAGGTTGAAGAGTCGGATTTCTCATGAAGTTGGGCCAATCATTGAGGGGGAAATCCAAGATCCTTGAGAGGACTGGATTCCATCTTGTTTCCTCTGCTACACCCCATGAAGCAATGGGTAGCTCCTCGATGTGTGAAAGTTGGAAGACTGCCCCATCGTCTTTCTTTTCTATTGCATCCTTGCATGGCAATCTTGACAGTGCATCTGCATTTGTGTGATCCTGAGATCATTTGTATTCAATGTCATAGTCATAGGCCAACAAAATCAATGCCCATCGCTGCATCCTTACAGCTGCAAGAATTGTTATTACTGACTTTGGTCTCAGAATGCCCAGTAGAGGCTTGTGATCTGTTAGCAAACTGAATTTCTGTCCATACAAGTATTTATGAAACTTCTTGACCCCAAAGATTATGCTCAAGGCTTTCTTCTTAAGCTCAGCATAATTTCTTTCACTTGGAAACAGGGTTCTTGAAGCAAAAGGGGTTGGGTGTTTTCTCCTGAAGGTAATACATGAGAAATTACTGCACCTACCCCACATGGGCATGCATCACATGCCAGCTTCAGTGGTTTTGCTGGGTCATAGTGAGCTAGCCACTTGCTGTTCAGAAGTTGTTGTTTGCACCACTGAAATGCTTCTTTACACTGTGGTGACCAATTCTATTTCACATCTGTTTGCTGCACATTGTGCAGTGGTTGCAACACTATGGACAGGTTTGCCAGGAAACATTCACAGTAGTTCAACAGGCCCAAGGATGATCTTAGCTCTGTCACATTTCTTGGCACTGGCGCATTGACAATTGCTTCCACTTTGCTCTCAGTTGGGTCAGGCCCTTGGTGTCAATTCAATAGCCCAGGTACTCAACAGAATCTTGTAGAAACTGACATTTTGGCTAGCTTCATTCTTACTCCATACCACTGCAGTCTGGCTATGACCTTGTCCAGGATTGTCAGATGCTTTTCTACTCTAGATGCTGTCACCAAGATATCGTCCATAAAGCAGACTACACAGTCCAATCCATGCAGTGTCTGGTTCATTGTGTGCTGGAAAATTGCTGACAGTGAAGAAAAATTCCACACGCCAAGTGATGATATCTGTAAAATCCCTTGTGGGTGTTTATACATCTCTGACTCTGGCTCCAGTTCCAGCTGCTAGTATGCAAAGGATAAGTCCAACTTGCTAAAGAACCTTCCTTCTGCCATGGTGGCAAACAAGTCCTCAGCATTGGGTAGTGGATATGCTTCTGGTTCTCTACAGTGGTTCACTGTAACCTTGTAGTCCCCACTCTCACTGCTTTGTTTTGCTTTGGTACCACAATGATAGGGGTAGCCCATTCACTCCTCTCTATTCGTGACATGATATTATGCTTCTGCAGATGATCCAGTTCTTTCTCTACTGCTTCTTTCAAGGCATAGGGTGCTGGTCAAGGCTTGTGGAAGATGGGAGTGACTCTTGATCTCACTCGGATCTTTGCCTTGAAACCCTGTATTGTGTCATAGCCATCTTGGAAAATAGGACCATGTTTGTCCAACACTTTCCTCACTACATCTTGAGGTACTTTTGTCACAGTTCATAAGGTGAAGATCTTTTCCCAGTTCAACTTGATCTTCTCCAACCAGTTTCTTCCCAGTAATGCAGGTCTCTCCTTGCACTACCACTAGAGGTAGGGTCCATGCTTCTCCCTCATAAGTGACTGGTACCTGAATCTCCCTCAGAACAGGGATTTGGTCTCCCATGTAAGACATGAGCTGAATATGTGATGAGTGCAATGGGCAATTCCTGAGATTCTCCTTGTAGATGTGCTCTGGCGCAAGAGATACTGATGCCTCGGTGTCAAGCTGCCTGCTGAGAGCCGGCCCAGTGATGCTGAGGGTTGAGGCACTGGACGCCACACCTTGTGCTACGCCAGTGACCCATGTTCAGGAGCGAGCTCAGGTGCCGGGGGTCGGCAGGGGATGGGTGAGGATTGAGCACCTACTGGCCTGCTCTCCTCCCGGGGGGGGGAGATCGGGGGAGTCCTGGTGTGCCAGCGGCTCCTGGTGGAGACTGGGAGTGCTGCAGCACACTGGGCAGCAAGCAAGTAGCGTGGCCTGATGCAAGGCAGGGTTGCCATGCGCGGTTGCGTCGTGGGTGTGCTCACATGGGGAGAGGGGAATGCGAGTATCAGAACAAGGAAAAGCCCAGTCGGCAGTGGTAGGCGATGGCATCTGCCCCCATTCCCACAGCCGGGTTCGGCCTGCCTGCCCTCCCAGGTTCCTCCACCCAGGTCCTTGCCCACACTGGAGACTGACTAAGAAGAGCGTCCAAGGGAGGGGCGGCCCCACCCCGGAGGGGTTAAGCTGGGGATGCTGAGTGTGGTGTCAAGGAGGAGGAGAGAGAAGGTACAGGCAAGGAGAACTTCAGGCTGGGCAGGAACCGGCAGGAAGCCTGAGAGAGGCCCCTGCTGACTGTGACTTGAGGGAAAAATAAGTGTAAAAAAAAAAAAAAAGAAAAGCTGTCTGCTGACCGGTTTGCCCGCCAACTCAGTCTAGAGGTAAATTCTTTCTCTATTCCCTTGAGTTGTGTAGATGGTAAACAGCTCCAACGTCTCTTCTTCCGGTTCAGTCTCTGGCATGGTGTCGGTGGCATACTATACGTGAGCTGCACGTGATATACTTCTGCACACTCTCTGCATATGATCCACTTTCCACAGTTGTAACACTTTTTTTGATGAAATTTACATGTGCTTTGCTGGTGGTTACCCCCACAACAGTAACAAAGTTGTTTGGACCTTGTGGAACTGGCCTTTGGTGCCAGCTTCTGATGATCTTGTGGTTGCTGACGAAGTGGTGGTGAACCACTTTGTGGTCTGAAATGTTCCTTGGCTCCTGATGCACAGATGACTCTGTGAATCCCACTCCTTGGTGGTTCAGAATGTCCCACTAGCTCCCTGGTATCCTTCCGGCCAAGCTCCAAAGCAAGTGCAATATCACAGGCTACCTTGAAGGTTAAGTCGTTTTCTGACAACAGCCATTTGTGGCAGCCTTCTCCTCTCAGACCGCAGACAAACTGATCCCATAGAGCATCATGCAGAAACTAGCCCAACTCACAGAGGCTTGCCAGATGCTTCAGCACAATAATGTAGTCGGAATGAGCTTCCCCCTCCTCTTGGTTCCAATGATGAAATCTAAAGCGTTCAGCAATGAGAATCATTCAGAATGAGTAATTGGTGGGGGGTTGGGGTTGCCAACTACAAAGCCTGGGCAGACTAGATGGACCTTGGGGTCCCCTTCTGCTGTCACCTTCTGTGTATCTATGTTTCTATGTCTTGGGCTTGAAATGCTGTGAAAGTGTCTCAGTGAGTTGGGCATACTACATGTCCATCAGCTTGACAGATGCAGTCAGACACATGAGGAGTCCATCAGTTGTTTGCCACCAATCAGCATTCAAAGTGTTCCAAGTAAGAAGCAAAGTCCTCTTTTCATTTGTCGAATTCTGGCACTCTTCCAATTGACACAATGGCACCAGTAATTCAGTGATGTGGTGTGTGACATGTAGCCTCTGTGGCTTTATGAAATGCCATCTTCAGTGGCACATTGCTCCATAGCTCCACCGCCTAGAAAAAATGCTTTTTTTTTTTATTTGTTTTAGTGCCTCTGCACCATTTGCTGCAATTTCCCTGTTATGCCACAAGATGCTGCTGCTGAGCTGCCTTTGCTGCTGTGTGCCCTCAGTACTGTCCTCCAACCTAGATGGCACTGTTGCAGGACTTGCTGTGCTGTGGATGTGCAGGCTGGAAAGAAGGTGGTGCCTGCTTGCTACTTTTCACTCTGTTGTTGCTGTGCAGATCTGCTGGGAAGATTTGCAGAGATCCTGGATTCCTTTTATGTCTTGTTTTTGCAGGTACAGTTCTTTTTTGAAATCTAAATAGTTTTTGCTACTTTCTTTTTCTATCCTCCACAGGCTTTGCTTTCACCTGTATTTTGGTTGGTGAGTTTTTTTTTTCTTCTTACAACAGCCACAGACACTGCTAAAAGAACAAACTCTGTCAATTGTTTTTTTCTTTTTTGCTTTACCCAAAAGGAAGCAGCCACATACCTAACCTCCTCTGTCACCCATGGAGTAGTTCACCTCCCTGTCACTGTGGTAATCCTAATCTGAGGTTGACAGACAGCCTCAGACACAGACAACTTGCTTGCAGTCATCTTTATTCTCAGACTGAACACTCTGCCCCCCACCGTGCCCCACTGAGCATGACAGGAACTGCACAGTAGGACTACAATACTGACAGGCATGAACTACAATAGTTATGACTACCTGAGTACTTCCTGTGGTAAGTCATATATATATATATACCACACCCTCCACTCACTTCCATGGCTGGCTGTTCGTTACACACAAGTCCTTTATTGATATACAAGCAAGTATAACAATACAGGACTTGCAAGACACCTAATGAAACTCACAGAAGATCCATGATTTTAAAGGATGTCCCACAAATATTACATCACTGTTTTTGCTTGTATAGTGATACAAGACTTGTGTTGTCAGACAGTGGCTGGCAACATTCACAGTTCACTAAAAATACTATCAGCAGCTTAAACTGGTTCAATTTCATTTGGTTACTATCTGGATCACCCCCCCCCTCAGTCGCCCCTGAAAAAGGGGTACCCATGAACAAGGCGACTGCAATTGGGCACCTACAAAACAGCAACACAATTACGGTGCCTGTGTTCAAGGCTACCAGCGAAGTGATGACAGAGATACGGGGTGGGTGACGCTGGCGGCAGATACATGCGTATACGTGTGCATGCACACGTGCGGGAGGGGACAGGCAGGGGAGGGATGGTATATGGGACAGGGTGTGGCAAGCAGCTGCCAAGCTGGTCCACTAGCATGGTGGGCAGGGTGGTCAGTTGGGGGGTGCAGGGTTCGGGTCCGGTGCGGTGAGGTTTTTTTTTTTTTTTGCCAGCAGGCATTCAGTTTTTTAAATTTTCACCCCCAACATGCACCCCTGGAGTTGAGAATCCATAGGTAGGGGGATGTTGGGGCAAAGCGCCCCACATTAAGAAAACAACCCGTAGGTCTTGGGCACCCTCTCGCTCCTCGCCATGAATGTGCAATCGCCAAAATTAATTTTCGACAAAGTACACACACCGTAACGGCGATCGCTATTCTGCGATTGCCATTATGACATAGAACCCTGCAAAAGGAACTTCTAGTCTCAGTGGGCCTAAAGGGTGAACAAAAGTCAGTAAATAAATGCACCAATCTCCATGACTGGTGAAAGTGAGTGAGTTTGTGAGTGTGTGTGTGTGTGTGTCAAGAGCCAAAATCAGCTTCTACTTCATTACCTTGCTGTGTAAGTTTCTTTGTTTTGTTTTATTATTGTGATAGACCCAAAATCAGCTTCTTCTTCATTATCTTGCTATGTAAGTTTTTTTGTTTTGTTTTATTATTGTGCTATAAGTGTGGGATTACAGATAGAATAAAAGATAGGGGACTGTGTATAACAAGGCTATGATACTGTCGAGGGATTCCAGGGCATGTGAACCTCAAGAGTGAAACTTGAGAGGTTCCAGCATGTCCCTAGAACCTCAAGATGGTATTGTAGATGAGAAGTCACACAATATGCTCTTTGTTATATTTTGTGATTTTTTGTGACATATGGATGTGAGTTTTACCTTTTTGGTTTGGTTTGGAGAGGTTAGGAGAGGGTACCTTTTTGGCAGCTAACAGTTTACTGTAAGCAGGGCAGTGTTTCACTTTCACTTGGTCTTTCCTGTAATATTATCCCTGGAGCTCCATCAGTAGTGTTATGAAATCTCGTAATACTATTGATGGATTCCAATGATGGTAGTATGAGAATTGTTTAGTATACTTTCTGATAGTACTACTACGAAGATCCTTGTATTGCATCATGATTATACAAGGCTCAAATTACACTCCAAACTACATATTTAGTTCTATATTCCTAATCCGGATACTACGTTAGCGGTCATTTTGCCTCTGACCAGAGTTTGTTTTTATATGAGACGCCTCTCAAGCTTCCTAATACCCACTTTTTTATAGATGTCAGACACCTGTAGACTTGTAAGTGGTCAGTGGGGAGCTTGCTAATGGAGAGGGCAACACCTCTCCCAGTCATTAAGCAAAGAGAGGTGTGTCCCACTCCACCAGCAAGCTCCCCACTGAGCACCTACTAGTCTCTAGGTGTCTGCAATCTATATTAATGTGAACATTGGGAAGCTTGGGAGAAGTCTCCCATAAAAAAAAATAAATAAATAAAAAGAAGCCCCCAAAAAACTGAACAGCAGTGCAGATTCCAGTTCAGATAAGTGAGATAAAAATTAAAATGCTAGTGTAGATACCCAGCCATGGGGTTCACCCTGTCGCTGGTGTTTGGGCTTAATTTACATGTCAGATGACATCTGGTACCAAGAACCGCCCCCCCCCCCCTTTGAAAATCAATCACTGAGTGGGATGAGCAGCTTTTGTTTGGGGGGGGGGCCACTGGATTCTGTTGATTTTCTGCTTAAGCCACACACAAGAGTAGCATCCTTAGAAACTATTGGAACTTATAATCATTGAAATTTGGTGAATGAGCAGAGGTACAGTTTGCCACATCCTGATTTGCTTAACAAGAATATGGACTACACAGAGATGTTTGATCTGGCATCCTCCAGTAGGACACGAGGACACACCCTGAAGCTCAGCAGTAGTAGATTCAGGGCAAATACTAGGAAGCACGTCTTCTCCCAGAGGGTGGTGAACCTGTGGAACAGCCTTCCTGTGCAGGCAGTGGACATGGAAACAGTACAAGCCTTCGAGATAAGCCTGGCAAGATACCCAGGGTAGCAGAGTGAGTCAGAAACCCCTTTAGATTAGTACACGTTAGCACAGCACACTCATTTAATCCCTGCTTTTGAAGCGGGGGGGGGGCCCAAACATGATGGATCAGGAGTTCCTTCTGACCTGTTACTATGTAAGACTGCAAATTATACAGGTGTTATAGTTCACCATATATACATATTTAATAAATAAATTAAAAAAGAGGAAAATCAGGAAGTCAAAATATCTCTCTACACTGTAGCACATACCATTTTGTTTTTCATATTTAGACAAATCGCATTGGTGAGACAATCCTGCTCACATGTTCTTTTCCATTTTGGGTTTGGGAGTGAGGGTTGTAGTACAAAATGCTGATCTCTGATGTCAGACAACTGCCTCCAAACTAACCAGTCTCTAATATGTTTCCAGGAAGATAATACGCAAGTGGGGTCAGCCAAGATTCTCCTTGTAATGATAGTCAAGAATGTAGCAGCTGAACAAAATAAATATTCCTGAAACAGCAATGTGAAGGCACCCCCACCTCACCACCAAGGACAAATTAAAAAGGGTCCCGTCCTCCGCCCTGCACCTGGGGCATTCCACGCATGTATTTGGCAACATTTTAGTCTGTGCAATTTGGCAGGTGCAAACTGTATCATCTGTGAATAAAAGTTCAGTTTAATCGGTCTGTGTTTGTAATGTGTACTTGGGCATCCCCCGAGAGTGTCTGGCTGAAGGTCATTCCCCCGGTCTCAAGCTAAGGCAACTGGGGTCATCTGTCTGAGGATCATTCCAAGACAGGGGGTGGGGATGTATTCAAAAAATGTGCTTGTTCAGTAGAGGGAGCCTCTTATTTATGACTGCAGAATTTGCAGACCAGTATTATTGAGAATAATGCTGTTGCTGTGTGCTGTCTCCCCATTTGATACTCCTTTTCCTTAAAGTTAACCTTTTTTGGTTCCTGTTTCCAGGGGCAGGGTGATTATTTACCTGTTAAAGCAGAGGATTCAGTGCCCCTCCCTCCCTCCCTCCCACTAATAGCAAAGTTTACAAATATAATGGTGCAATGTCCTGTGTGTCTTTTGAGTCATCAGCTGTGATACTTGAGACGGAGCCATCAAGCGCACGGTCTGGTAAGAGAGAGAGCATTGAAAGAGAGACACTGGGCTGCCGCATGCTGCAAACTACATATGAAAGTGAAGACAAGAAGTGTCTCACTATCTCTCTCCCTCTCTTTATGGACACATCAGCTGTCATTTAGTGAATGGGCAAGACTGAAATTGCACTGTATTCCAGTGGCCCTGACTTGTGTGCTAAACATGCTCCTTCAGAAAGACACACCAACACGGGTGAGAGAGAGACAGCGAGTACAACCCTTGCATACTGCAGTACTGTGCCTCCGATCAGAGGCAGAGATGGAGCTAACGATCAGCTGGAACAGCACATATGTCACTTGTAAGGGGAGAGAGGTGGCATAAAGTGTAATCAGTGTGCATGTCATGCAGTTAAGTACGTCCTGTTGGTCTCTCTTTCTGTCTTCCCTAGCCAATATTGCCTGTATGTGGTGGTCGGTGAACAGTTGCTATATGGGGAGGGGGGGGTGTGCATCTCGTAGGAGGCGTAGGAGTGCATGTTATACACAAGAAATGTCAGGGATCCTATCAGTACTATATCTGTGACATTTCTATGTCCATAACAGCACTCAGATATGCATTTTTTGTTAAGGACTGTTTTGTAGGGTGGCAGGATACAGTACTTTATTTGCTGTTTAAACAGAAAAAAAAAACACATTTTATGATTTTTTTTTTGTTGTTTAAACATAACCCATGTTATAAGCGCAATAACCCACTCCAGGGTGTGCAGTTATTGCGTATTAATCAACACCCCAGGTGCTGTGAGGACACTCGGCCTGTGGCCTCCTGCCTCACAACACACCCAGGGTGTTGATTAATCCCCAATAACCGCACACCCTGTCATGGGTTATTGCTTACTTAATCAAACCCCAGGTGCAGTGAGGACACTCGGCCTGTGGCCTTATGCCTCACAACTTACTCGGAGTGTTGATGAATCCCCAATAACCTCATACCCTGTTGTGGGTTATTGCTTACTTAATCAACACCCCAGGTGCAGTGAGGACACTCGGCCTGTGGCCTCATGCCTCGCAACTTACCCGGAGTGTTGATTAATCCCCAATAACCTCATACCCCGTTGCAGGTTATTGCTTACTTACCAGAGACTATATGTTTCTACCAGTGTTGCATACATCTTTGAGAATTAATTACCTACTAATGTATAGAAATGTAATCGGTGCTGCAGATTTATTTAAAACAAGTTTGAGCCTACCTATAGTTCGGCTCATAATTTGGTTTCACTGGTATTAAGCAGGCAGACTCATTATGGAAAATAAATAATACTTTACTACAAGATGAACAATTTTTTTCAGAAATAGTTAAAGCAACACAAAATTATTGGTAAAACAACCCAGAAGAGACAGTTACAATATTCAATAACTGTGAGGCTTTTAAACCCATAGTAAGAGGCAAAATAATAGAGGAGGCTAGTTGGAGAAACAAAAAAAGTACAAAGGCAGAGACAAAACAATAAATACATTAGAAATAGAAACAAGGGAAGAACATGAATGCTTTAGAGAAGAGAATGAAAACACCAAAGAAACTCTGCAAAGAATGAGAACTATAAAAGCTGAATCCCAATGGTTTAAAATAAGAAAAAACTGGCATATATACAGTTCTAAGCCCCCCTTCCCATATCTAGGGGTATGCCAGGTATAAACCAATGGGGAAGGGGCACTCCACAACAAAGTGACACAATACAAGAATAAATAGTTCGTACCTGGGTGATGGTGGTGCCATCAAGCAGGTGACTTTGGTGAGGTGGGCAGCAGGCTGGTGCAGAGAGTCCTCACAGGAAGGCTAGGGGTAAGCTGGTTAGCTCATTAAAACCTTTGCAGGAAATAGTCCAACTTCCAGGCGCAGTTAGAAAAAAAAAATGAAACTCATTTAATTGAGAAAATGGGATACACTCCACGGAGCAGTGGGAACAGTTCAGTGCAGACCAGAAGATGTCCACGGTACAATCTTTATGTTTTTTTTTTTTCTTTTCCTGGAAACCATGACTCCCTTCTGATGGTGGCTGCAGCACACAGTAACCCTGAAGCACTCCTGCCTCTTCCTCCTGCACTAACTTTGCAGTCTTTCCAGCTGAACTCTCAGCTCACTGCGAATGTGCGAGGTGGTCTCCCTTACCGTCCTGGGCGTCCCGATCTCAATTCATTTCTTGGAATGGTGACCCCACGGCCCACTGCCCCACACAGTGGCTGGCTCCTGACAGGCCATGGAGGCCTAGGCAGTACTCTCATAGAGCCACTCCTACCCAACCTCCTTGGCCATACATCCTGCTCCACTGGACACAGGCTGTAACGGGGGACCCCAGAGACAGGCTGCCACCACTGCCTCCCACAGTGCAGGCTCTCACCACTGCACTGTGCCCTACCCATGGCAACCAGGAGACTTGACTAGCACTCCCTCCGGGGCCTACCCCAATGCTGGGGGTCACAAGGCAGGCTGCACACTTTCCTCCAATCCCCAGCTCCCATCTCCTCACCAGAAGGTCCCAAACTTTATGGCCTGGAGCAGCCCTGACTACCTGACTGCGACCACTAAAATACCAAAAATAAACCTAAAGGGCTAAACCCAATAAATCCTTGTTCCTTAGTCACACTTAGACCAGACTTGGCGACTCCCACCACCATACTCAGAAAACAGATATGAGTACAGGGGCAGCATCCCGATTCCTCCCTCACACTCTCACAGATAACAGAAGTGTGCTGCTGCTGCCACCATCAGGCCCAAACAAGCAAGCCATTTTTCACATATCTTGTCCCGTACAAAACACAGTTTTTAACTAGCACCATAAACAAGGGTTCAACAACAGTTTAAAACAGGCAATGCAACACATTTCTTCCCCCTTTTTTCTTTTTCTGCCCCATATTTAACACCACAGGCATACCACACTACCACAGCCACTTTCCCACTCTCTAACTACAGACACACTCTCCTCACTTCCACTTAGCAACAGCCCCCCCGAAACACAATTTAACTGATTAACTGGTGCTATAATGATTTCAGGCACAATCGTTGAGTGCCCCAAGTTGCAGTCCATAAATGGTGGGTAATTCAATCCACTGTGCCTCAAGGCAACCCCCAACAGTGGAACAAACATGTAAACAGTTTAACAAACATTAACAAAATCACCAGTTACTGCAAACCTGAGCAGAGGAGACCCTGACTCCCTCAGCGGTGGGGTCAGTCCAGATTAAAGTCCAACAGACTTCTGTAGTCCAGAGAGGATAGGGGATGTCCATCTTCTGCACCTAGGCTTGGTCAGATGAAAAGTACAGCTTGGAATCTGGCTTGGTAGTACTTCTTCGAAAGAATCTTCACCAGTGATGTAATATTTAGTGTTGTTGTTCTGCATCCTGCACCGTTGCAAAGGCTTTGAACAAGGTCACTCCCATCCACACTGTGGTGATGCACAATGTTTTGGCATGGTCGATGGCTTGTTGGTGTCAAGGTCCAGTGTCAGAGGGCTTCATGTGGTTACACTGCTGAAGTTTATCAAGGGCCCCCTGGAACACTAGGTTCTCACGTGTCTTCTCGATGACATCCCGTATCCGCTGATATACATAGGGGTAGGTCTCCCTAGGATACTCCTTTCTGATACAGCGTGACCCACTGCTCAGCTTGGGAACAGTCAGGGATACTCCCAACACTGGTTCTTGGTGCAGTCCCCTTTCCAGGCTAACTCCCGGAGGTGTAAAGGTGGTACCGGGGATCAGAAGGCCTCAGAGAGTCCATATTCTGCATCTTCTGCTTACACACTTGAGCCAACCAAGGGATAGTGTCAGGATAGTGCAGACTGGGGAAACAGTAAAGCTTGGGTATGTCCCTTTCCCACAGCTGATCCTCAAATCAGGGACACAGGAGTAGCACCCGGAGCCATGAGCACAACATTGAACCCCCACGCGCTTCCCCTGCTAACTAGTGACCTCCTCAGATAACACCCCCGTGACTATCACATCTGGCTGATCTGCTTCCTGGGCCACAGAAGGGATATGATGTGGTCTTCATGGTCCCTGCCACCACGAGGGCAACATCTGACACAGGAGATTTTACTGGATCTGGCTCCTTAGCCCACCTGCGGCCTCTCCCTCTGCCATGGGGACAGGAAGGGTCTGAAGGAGGGGAAGGGCTGGGTTCATGTCTAGCGCTCTTCTCCTAGGGGATCACCTCACTCATGGTCTTCCCATCTCTTCCCAGTTCTCCAAGCTGGAAGCATGGGTACTAGCTGTACAGGCATGGGAGGCAACTCCCAGGAGGACACAAAGAGTGTGGAGGGCTGATACAAAGGAGGAGCTGCACCACAGGAGCAGTTGAAGCAGACTGGCAGGCTCTTGATATCAGCTCCAGAATGATTGCAAATCACACAATGGTCTCTCGCATTGCTCTTTTCTACCAGTTCCCATAGCCATGACAAGAGGGAAGATGGCACAGTCACCTCCATGCCAGCTTTCTCTGAAGCTCCAGACATGATGAAAAAATTAGGCCCTCCGATACCACTGCACATAACCGTTATCCAGATACACAGTCTCTGCCTGACAGTCTCCATGGTGGTAAGATGGCCCTCCTGCCAGCACAGCACAACAGGCTCCTCCCTGCCTTCCACTGCCTCTTCCAATTGTCTTGCAGCTCTCCAGCAGCAGTCACACTCTGAAACATGTGCAGCAGTACTAAAGGCACAAAAACCGGAAACAAGATGGCAACTCACTGATGTTTTCAAGTTCAAACCCTACTGCCAGACAAAAGCCACAATTTCTACTGCTCCCACCAATGCTGCACCCCCAAATTAAATCCCAGACATGCCCCCACAATCCAAGAATAAATACTTTGTACCTGGGTGATGGTGGTGTCACTGAGCAGGTGACTTCGGGAGGTGCAGCATGCTGGTGCAGAGACTCCTCACAAGAAGCTAGGGAGCAAGCTGGTTAGCTCATTAAAACCTTTGCAGGAAATAAGTCCAATGTCTAGGCGCAGTTAGAAAAATATAAAAAATGAAACTCATTTAATTGATAAAACAGGATACACTTCTTGAAGCAGTAGGAACAGTTCAGTGCAGACCAGAAGATTTCCACGGTAGTCTTTATGTTTTTTTTTTCTCTTTTTCTGGGAGCTGCAACCCCTTCTGATGTTGGCTGCAGCACACAGTACCCCTGAAGCTTCCTGCCTCTCCCTCTTGCTCTAACTTTGCAGTCTTTTCCACCGAACTCTCAGCTCATTGCGAATGTGAGAGATGGTCTCCCTCACCGGTCTGGGCATCCCGAACCCAACTCATTTCCCAGGACAGCAACCCCATGGCCTGGTGCCCCACACAATGGCTGGCTCCTGACAGGCAATAGAGGCCTAGGCTAGGAAATACTCTCACAGAGCCATTCCTACCCAAGCTCTTTGGCCGTACATCCTGCTCCACTGGACACAGGCTTTAACCGGGGACCCCAGAGGCAGGCTGCCACCACTGCCTCCCAAGGAGCAGGCTCTCACCACTGCACCGTGCCCAACCCATGGCAACCAGCAGACTTTACTAGGACACCCTCCAAGGCCTACCCCAGTGCTGGGGGTCACGGGGCACACAGCACATTTTCCTCCAGGCCCCAGCTCACGTCTCCTCACCGGAAGGTCCCAAACTCCACAGCCTGGAGCAGCCCCAACTACCCGATCATGACCACTACACTGGTGAGACTGGAATGGACAGGGTGGTGGACTGGGATGGCAATCACCCCACACTGTCCCCGAACCTCGGCCCTGCAACTGAACTTTGGCACTTTAGCCCGGGAGCCCTACCTCTTGCTCCCAGGTCTCCTAGAACTCCCCCTCAATGGCACCAAACCACCCATTTAAGGGCCTGCCAGCCCAAGCTCCACCCACTGGCAGACAGAACCGATCACTGGACAGCCCACAATTAAAGGGCGCTAATAGTAAGCTCCTGAAGGGGGCTTACACAGTGAAGCAGTGGGAAAATGCCTAGCCAAGAGATTGAAACAAGAACAACAGACTGCAGAAATAATGGTTATTTATGATGAGGGTGTTTTGAGAGCAAAAAAAGAAGAAATAGAAAAGGTATTTCTTGACTTTATAGTGATTTATACAAAACTGAATTGATAATATCTCTATAAAAAAGGTGCTGGAATATTGTGATAACTCCTTGCCTACAGAGGTAGTGGTCAATTACTGTGATGCACTGAATGAAGCAGTCAGTGTTGAGGAGAAAGAGGTTGTGATGACATCCGTGTCAAAGGCGAAGGCACCAGGCCATGGTGGTTTCATTGTTGAAAGTTTTCTCAAAGTTTAGAAAAGAATTGACACTTTATTTATGTAACATGTTTCTGAAAATACAACAGACAGGACACATTCCCAGTTTATTTCAAGATGCATTTATTACACTATTATTAAAGCCAAACAAAGACAACAAGAAAATCAAACATTATAGGCCAGTTTCCATACTGAACTCAGATTACAAAATATTTACAAAGATCTTAAACAACAGGCTAATACACTATATTAAAAAAATACATTCAGATCAGGATGTTTTCTGCCAGGTAGAACAAGACAGTGCAATTCTTTCTAGACTACGTCTTCTCTGCATACATGGATGTCACTGCACTCTCACCTGATGCCAAAAAGGCATTTGATATGATTCAATGGAATGATATCATAGGGGTATTAACCTGTTTAGGGTTTCCAGAATCGTCTGTGAAAATGATCGCAGCTTTATGTGATTCCCCCATCCACCAGATTAAAAATTAATGGAAAACTTACACAAAATTTTAAAATAAGCAGCGGAGAAAGGCAAGGCTACCCTTTGTCTCCATCGTCACTGTTTATATTATGTGTGGACTTTTTTTTTTTCATGTAAAATACATGCAAACTAAAAAATCAAGGGTATTGACATAAGAAAACATATTTACATTTTAAATGCTTATGCAGATGGCATATTATTAACAGATCCCGTAAACAGCTTAAAAGAAGTGATAAAAGAGATCAAATTATATTCAGCAATATCTGGTTATGGTATAAACGAGGGGAAGTCAGAATTGATCACAGTAACAACTTCAGCAGCTCAGGCCATTCATCCCTTTTTCCTGTACAATTCAAAACACGAAAGTTAGTTAATTTAGGTATCAGTTTAACATTTTCCATTAAGGATTTATTTTTACAGAATCATGATGAAATTATATTACAAAAAACAAATATAAGCTGTCAAATTGTAGCAAACTGAAATTGTCACTACGGGGTAAGGTGCAAGTAAGTAAAATGGCCGCAGTCCCTCTCATTTCTTATACTTTACAATCTGTAATTACTGAGGTACCAATAGACTGGTTTAAAACCATCAACAGCATCATTTAAAGACTTTATGTGGGATTACAGCAAAGCCAGACTAGCCTGGGCAAAATTATGTCTACCTAAAGAATATGGACAGCTGCCATGTCCAGACGTTAAAGACTACCATATGTCATTCTTGATTAAACAAGTATTAAAGTGGTCTTATGACAAAAAAAAACAAATAATTGTTTAATAAATGTTTTATTAGAATCAATAACAGATAAAAAATAATATACAGTCAATGTGGGTTTGTCCAAACAAATGAAAAAAAGTTCAGATTTGTGTAACACAAAATATAGTTAAAAATGTAATAGCATTTCAAAAGTAAATAAGGGTAAATGCAAGTACAAGCATGTATAATATATAATAACATTTGGTGTAATCCACTATTCCTAATAAATAACTACCCATTTTTGTTTCAAAACATTGGCAAAGAAAGGGATCAGGCAAAGAAAGGGATCAATCAGTGGAATCATCTAGTCGAAACCAAATAGTTAAAACATCGGTCTGAATGCAAGCAACAGTATAATCTTCAAGAAGTCGAATACATTAGATACATACAGTTAAGAGACTTATTAAAATAAATATGATCAGTGGGAAACAGTTCCTTCAAAGCCAACAGATACATTAGAAAAAAGATGTAATAAGAATACTTGAACATAATCACAATCACATTTGCCTAGATAAAATAAAACAGCTATAAATCAAAAGAGCTACAGAACTATAAAAACAGAACTGGAGCAGGGTCTAATAGAACTATCAGTAATATACATTGGGAAACCATGATAACTCCAGTCAAATACAGTATGTACAAACGTTCTGCCAGCTGCTTTCAAACGTTTCTGATTAAAGCATGTTATCTAGCTTCTGGAAGGCCGTGTGAGACCCTTGATACCGCAGCATTAATTGAAAATATCCTTTTATGGATTTTGGCCTCACGCGACCGCATGCAAAAACCCATAGTGGCACAGGCTGGAGACTTTGACCAGGGACACAGAAGCGGTTCTTTCATTGGGAACATGGAAGTTGCAGGAGCCGGCACCTACTGCAGACTTGTAGGGCTTTTTTACAGTTTCAGAAAGAATCCCGCTTGTCAGAACAAAATACAAAACCAGCACCTAACATCCATAAGGTGCTTCACTTTATACGCAGTCTTGTGACGCTGTACAAAAGGCTTTAAAATAAACCCAACAGTCCAGTGGAACCATATTCAATTTGCGCGGCACAACATCCAATATTCTCCCAGACTGTTACACTGGAGCTCACAAAACAGAGTGCTGTCGCCCCCCCCCCTCGACTTCCTCATTCAACATCCTCACGTCATCTGATGTGCTTAGCGCATGTGCGCTTTGTCAAAGGTGACTCTTAGACGCACAGTCCTCCCTTAATACTGAGCATTTCTTAAAGACACAGTGTGAAATATATGAAAAGACAAGTGAAAACAGTAATACAGTTCTACAATAAAACACCAGTTACAGGCATCAGAAGTAAATTACATGTTAATTAAGGACTAGAAATTACCTTGTAAATAGATTTAATGATCTATATAAATACATTTACGGATCATAACAATTCATATCCAAAAGCTCACGGAATGTAGTTGGAAATGGGGGTTGATATTGTAACTCCAAAAATGTTTCCTACTACAAAATATTCTATTCTGATGTATCATTTAGTGTGCTAGTATCCATGATGCACAGTACATACAGTACATAGCAGGAATATAGACATCTTAATATTGAATTATTTGAAAGCTTAAAACAAGGTCAGACATTAAGGCCCCGTCCACACTACACCGCTCAGGCATGGTAATGGATGCAAACCGTTATGGCTGGGGAGCGGTACAGTGCGTCCATACTGTGGCAGTGTCTGTTATGATACCAGTACTGCCGGTCCACACTGCAAGAGCCGGGCGACCATTACAGCAGCACCCAAACCCACACTGCAGCTCGCGCTGCACTAAGGGCCCTGCAGGGGACCGTTACCACGCATCCACACTACACCCGGTAACGTTACCAGGGCAGAACCGGTTTCAGAACCATTGTGGAAACCACCTCATATGTGGTTTCCACAATGGTTATGAAAACACACTCTGTAATGTTACAGGTGTAAACGCAAACTGTTACAGTTACTTCCTGCTCTCAGATAAATCCTCACTAAGACGATTCTCTCCATTTCCAATTATGGAGACATTGGGCTTGATTTTCAAAGGCTAGGGAATGACGCATTGTACTTGCATCAAGCAGACATGACACAAGGGGCACCGTGCGTCATTCCTGATTTTCTAATGCAGCTTGCACCGTAACGTGGAGCCACATGTGCTAGATGGGCTTGCGCGGGCTTGTGACAGACACATGGGTGCATCGTGGCAGGGGGCTTGCACCACAGAAGTGATTCCACATCCCCCTACCATGAGATTTTTTAAGCCCCCCGAAGAGCTTAGGATTCACCAGGGTATAGACCAGTCAGAGCTGGTCTAACAGTCCCATGCACTACCACTGTCCGTATCTGCTGGATGGCCACTGAGACTGTGCAGCACAAGACCGACTCCTGTCACACGCTGAGGCGAGCATGTAGTAGTGCTGGCCCCAGGTTTTGGGGGGAGTTGATGACAGCAAACAGAGCTGCGACAGGCCGGTGTGACTAACATACCATACGCTGGAAGAGTTGTTGACCTGCAAACAGCAAGCAGACACCGGTCAACACAAGTTACAGAACGAAGGCTGTCATCCTTGTATTTTGGCAGGTCGCCCGATCTGCCGCATCACGTGTGTATGGCATACTTCAAGTGACTTCTGATAGTGTCCATGTTTGTGCATATCACAACTTACCAATACCATGTCAGTTGTCATAGCTGTCCAATACTCAGATCACCCTGCACTACCAAAGCTCTGTCGGTTGCACTACTAAGGACTGCAGAACCAGCCTGACATGACATGGGTTCGAGTCACACACCAGGGTCTCATGACCGACACTGGCTACATTGGCAGTGTACCCTGCAAAGCCACATATATGGTGCCCAGTATTGTGGCATACCAATATATTGGTGACAACTCCACTCGCAACCCGTCTACAGATACACAACATACAGTGTAGTTACAACACTACTTCTGCTGCCTGCAGGAGATAACAGTCTCGTTGCAGCTCTTGGTAGTGCAGTCCAACAGTGCTTTAGCAGAGCATGGTGAGCAGATGATTGCCGCCTTCTTGCCATAGTACATTGCATCACTTATTTGTGTTATGATGAGCACTGGACACTGCCATAGGTCACAGTGCATAGTGCCAGACATGCGTGGTGCTGGAAGTCGAGCAAATGGACACAACACCGGATGACAGTCATATTTTTCCTATTGTGTGTTTATGTGGTCTTGCTGTTGTCACCTTAACCTGCTGTTCTGTCATACATGCCTGTATGCCAGTGACTGTCACAGCTCTCTTGCTTGTACTCAGATCCCCCCACCCAACCCTGCGCCAGTACTGGTTAAAGCTTATCACTTATGGATCTGCCACCGTATGAGCCATCAGCCTCTGTCACAGTCGTAGTACTGTGCAACCCACCACCTACCTACACCCTGGGCATTGCACCCAGTGGGTCTCTGTCACTGGCTGCACTGCCACTAGCTCATGCCGCAATTTCTGTCAATTCCCACCTTTGCGCCTTCAGTTTGTTGCAAGGGACCACTTGTGGCAGCTTGGGGACCTTTTCTGCTGTTCCCGGTTTTCTACCAAAATCTGGTGCAGGGTCCCTAGTGCACCGGCCATTGCCACAGGCTGCCCTTTGATGGATCTTGTGTCAGTCCAAGGGCTCTTTGAAAAGCAAGTCCATGGTTCACAGTGCTGCACCAAATTCCACTTTAGCTAGCCACATTTTTGCCATCCTGTAAATAAGAGGTGTGCTTCCTGGCTGTACATACGGCAGCTGGCCGAGGGGATGTGAGGAGGGCTGTGCCAGTCACCAAATGCACCCATGGCACCACTGCTGAGAATATGGTGAGTGAGGAAATTCCTGGTGCTGCTGGGGGGGGGGAGAACCACTGGATGCCAGGGAGGGGTTGTTTGTAAGTCTGGGCTGGCGAACAGGGGGAGGGCACCACTAGCACCAGGGATAATATTCTGGAAGCCGGGGATGGCAATCGGAGGGAGGGGGAGTGACCACTAGCACAAGGGTTAACAATCGCGAAGCCATGGATGGCAGTCAGAGGGGGGGTTACCAATAGCACCAGGGATAATATTTAGTAAAAGAACGGGCTGGTGATTGGCTGGGAGGGGGTACCACTAGCACCAGGGATATGTCTGGGACTGGGCAGTTGGGGGGGCAGCGCCGCGCTAACCCGCCTTGCTCCCCATGCAAATGAGCCCATAATGGGCATGCAAATGGCCCCTTAGTGCCTTGCATGCCCAATGGGTTCATTGCGTGGATACCTTTGAATATTGGAAATAGTGCTCCAGCACTGTCCATTCTGGTGCTGGACTTCGGCAGCCCTGTCAGGGCAGCGTTAAGTGGCTTGGCGCTCGGCCAGCATGACCCGGTATTCAGTCAGATAGCATCAGTGTGCCATTTCACTGAATACAGCATCTTCAGGCACCCAGGCAAATGCAAGGCATGGTGCAAATAGTTACACTGTGATTTGCGCGTATTTGAATATCGGGCCCCAGGTATCTGGGACCTGTCATAGACTCAGCTCCACATCAATGTGCTTGAAATGCAAGCTGTTTTGTATAGCCTGAGAACCCTAGTGGACCTAGTCACCCATAAAACAGTCCTCCTACAGACAAACATGTCTGTCACATACTACATCAACAAGCTGGGAGGAGCACACTCTTACATCTCTGCAAGGAGGAAATGAGAGTGTGGGAATGGTGATGGAGCAGGAGATCCTGTTCCAAACAATTTATCTGCCAGGAGTCCAGAACACTGTGGCAGAAAAGCTCAGCTGAACAAAGACCAATCCTCACAAGTGGTCACTAGTGCCAGATATCTTGAGATCACTGTTCGACGAGTGGGGAACCCCAGCTGTGGACCTTTTTGTGTCTCCACTCAATGCCAAACTGCCTCACTTCTTCTCCAGAAATCCAGGACATGGCATTTTCTGTCAGAATACATTCAGAGTGCAATGGCAAAATCAGTTTCTGTATGCATTCCCACCAACCCCTCTAGTGCAGATGACGTTGCTCAATCTGGAGGTGCACATCGGCAAGATTATACTGGTAGCTCCCTGTTGGCCTTGACAGATATGGTTTCCTCTGTTGAGCAGACTGTCAGTCAGCAAACCGAGGATTATTCCACTCAGGATGGACTTGCTAACTCAGGGCCACCTGCTCCATCCCAACCTGTGCTCCCTTCATCTTCAGGCTTGGCTCCTGAACAGATAGAAGTGAACATGTACAAGGTATCAGAGGAGGTCTCTGAAATACATTTGGCTGCTCGTAAGCTTTCTGCTAGGAAAACTTACACAGCCAAGTGGAAAGAATTATCCATTTCATGCTCCAGAACCTGTGTGGACCCCTTTGGGAGCTCACCTGAGAAGGTTCTGGAATACTTGTTTGGACCTCTCTGATGCTGGCCTTCAGTATTCCACGGTAAAGGTCCACCTCTGTGCTATATCTGCATGCCACAAACCCATCGGTACACTCTATCTGGCACAGCTGCCCCTGTTCAAGAGGTTCCGAAAGGGCATCTTACACACAAGGCCTCCCATCAGGAAGCCAGTGGCTGCCTGGGATATCAGCCTTGCCCTAGATATGCTCACTTGCTAATATTCTGAGCCCCATGCAACTTGTGAACTGAAGTTTTTAACTTGGAAAGCACCATTTCTAGTCGCCATCACTTTTGCTTGCAGAGTGTCTGAAATCCGTGCCCTGGTCATAGATCCTCTGTGTGCTGTTTTCCACAAGGACAAAATAGTTCTCCATACACACCCCCAAGTTTCTACTGAAAGTGGTGTCAGAGTTCCATCTTAACCAGCCACGCCCACTAGTGCTGCCTATCTAACTTTGTTAACTTCAAGAATGAAGGAGAGAGATGCATCTTGAGGACATACTGGGACATCTGTTACCTGTTAGGTTTCAGGGTACCTTGGGACTTAAAATTTAACACTTTAAACATCCACTAAAAGGTAACCCTGATATGATTCACTTTTGGAAGTGGGTATTTACTGGATTTACAGTTGTATTACTATATGTTAAAAATGTAGAGTTCTTTTCAATGTATTGTAGCTGGTAAAATACGGTGGGTAACCACTTAGTTTAAAATGTGTGTTGATAGTTTACCGAGTACATGTTCAGCTCAGATTTACTTGATCTTATTGAAAGTTATATTCCTTTTCTTTTCTTATGTCAGTGAATATAGTGCCTCAATATGTGGCTAGAGTGGGTTTCTGCAGTGAAGTACCTTGTTTTACTCTTGATAGGGCACAATGATAGTGCCTAAATACTTTGGTTAAGCGAGGTGGTTGCCTCCCTCACTGGTGGGGGAGGAGGACTGTGGACATGTTTCTTCTTAAATTACTTTATTATACCCATGCAGCTCATGGACTCTAGATGCAGCAAATCGGATAATGGATCTCTTGCTTTTGCTTATGTACCCTCACATGATGTATCGTGAAGCATTTGAAGGATATTATTGTGTTGCTTGGAGGAGTGGTGCCCTCATGGAAGAAATATTTTAATATTGTATTTCAGTGCTTGAGACATAACTGTATGTATGTTTGTTTCATATGTAATAAACATAAAGTTTAAAAAACAAAAGAATGAAGGGAGCACATACTTCATTCCCAGAAAGTTAAGGTGGTCCTTAGGTTTTTCCTGGACAGAACCAAGGACTTCAGACAATCCAGACAACTCCTTGTCCCTTTTGATCCTTATCGAAAGGGACAGCCTGTTGCAATCAAATGCATTTCTGCCTGGATTTGTGAGCTGTCTGCAACACAACTATGCCATGGCTCAGGTCAAGCTAAAGGGCCAGGTACATGTCCACTCCACCAGAGCAGTTGCATGGCCCTGGCAAAGATTTGCTCTGTGTTTATCAATGATATTTGCAGAGCTGCAACTTGGAGTACAGTGCATACATTTACTAACCACTGTGCCCTGGATGTCCATGCCAGCTGCATGCCACCTTTGGCTGGACAATCCTGAATGGACTACTGTCCCAAGTGAGCCCTTGGCTCCTACCACCCTCGTTAGGAGGAAATTTGTCTGAGATTTGTACTCTGATCCACTAGTCTGAATCAATGGTGAAGGCTGATCCCTGGAAGATATGAAAAAATATGTACAAACCGTAATTCTTGATCTTCTAGGAATATCTTTTCCATTGATTACCATGTCCGCCTGCCATCCCATGGGCTCACTCTAGTATGTTATGTTGGTCTTCACCCCTTTTTGCTTGGTTTGGGCTGTGAAGACAGTATGTTACTGGTTTGGTGGCCCTTCTTTCATGGGCCACTAGTGCTATCTTATGCCCTTAGGTTAAGTACATAATTACTTGTTAGGTTATGCTGCACCTCCTCATTAAAAAAGGTGCTGAGGTGCTTTAGGGCTGGTACCAAAGTAAGCCTATGCCCATGAACTCAGTGTTGCAAAGCCGCACATGCATGCAGCTTACTTTGACACCAGCCCTCCTAAAAAAGTTTTGGCTCCCACTGCATCCTAGCACCTCCAGCTCAAACCCACTAGTGGCAATCAATGGTGAAGATATTCCTAGAAGAATAAGAATTACAGTTAGTACGTAATTTTGATTTCTAAACAGCAGCTTAACACAACAGTACTTTTAAACAGCAGGTTTGGGAAAAACAGCAGGTGATGTAATAGGGGTTTAATAATGCAACTGGCAAAATGGATTACTTATAATAATTTTTTTAACATGTTTTTGTCAAGTGAGACAAAACAGGCAATACACTTAGCTTAGAAGGTAAAATAAGAGTTTACATGTGTGATGGATTCAAAAATGCTTACTATAAAAGCTTAACAAGAAAATTAGTTAAATATCGACAGCTGTTTAGTGCATGAAGCTAGTGGTGATTATACTGACAATTACACTCATTGTAGATCATTAAAGGAAATAATATCTGGGGTTAATATAAGCGCTAAGAAGAAAGGAAAAACCCTACAGCATATGCTTAGTGTAGCCAAGCCCTGTTGTTGATCATTATGAGGAACAGAGCCGAAGCATGTGGGTCATGGCTGCCATAGGTCTATATTCATGGCCTTAAGGATCGGGTTCCAAATGTCTTTGAATGTCTGGTTGTATCAATTAGCGGATAGTTGTAGTCTCTCAATTCTCAGACATTACCCAACATTCTAAAACCACTGCGCTATTGTAGGAGTGGCCTCAGATATCCACTGCTGAGCTATAGTTTTCCTAGCGTTGATGAAGGCTGTGTCCCACAGGATGGCCCCTGGCTCTTTGACAGAGCGTGTAGGATCAGCTCCCAGTAGGAGTTCTAGTGGTGACCTTGTGACTTGCTTTCCTAGGACCCTCTCCATAATATCATGAACAGTGTACCAAAAAAGGAGTGATCTTCGGGTCGGTCAGGGTCATATGTAGGAAGATACCAACATGGCACTTACACTTGGGCAGCCTAAGGTGGCTCCTGACTGAGGTGGTGTACACTTGGTATATGAAGTTCAACTGTGTTTGCCTCAGTGTATTACTTCTAGAACAAGTGGTCATATGTTGTGCTGCTTTTTTCCATATCTCTTGTGCGAATATAAGCCCTGAATCTGATTCCCACTTCCTACATATACTGTCAGTGAGTGGTTTATCACTCCCCTTCAGCAAAGTATAATATACTGACAAAGGCCTCCAAGCTGGTTGGGAACAGCACAGCTCTTCTTCGAAAGGAGACATTTGAAAGGAACCACTAACAACCCTGGTTCTACCAACAGTAATTTGTTTAGTATTTGTCAAATTCTCAAATAGGCAAAAAAAAATCTCCCGAAATGATTTTAAAAGATTTACGTACAGAGAAAAAATCAGATGAACATCCACTGTCAAACATTTGGGCCATCATTGTGAGCCCTGACTTCTCCCATCTCAAGGGGACCTGGTGTAAATGTGTGTTATATTGGGAAATTTTTTAAGAACGATCTGTAGTAGGGCATTAGGTGACAGAGTGGACATTTGTGCACGGCTATCCAAATCGAGGCTGTTGATTTAGTGAAAAGGTTAGATATTAGGTGGAGTTTTAAGTGTTCCATAAGAGGAGAAAGAAGTCCCTGTTTTAATATTGCCCCCAGTTCCACCTCTTCCATGTAGACCCATGGGCCATGAAGGAGGCTCGTCTCCCTCCACAGGAAGACAATTTAATTGCAGAGTCCAATAATATTTCTTAAAGCCAGGTAGTCCACAGCCACCTTCCTTTGTTGATAATTGCAGGATTCCTCTTTTAATCCTGGCTGGTTTACCCCTCCAGATAAATCTACGAAGAATGGAATTTTCTTGCACAGAGAAACTTTGCGGGAGCTTAATAGGAACAGAATGAAAAAGATAGACACTTCGGGAGAGTGCACATTTTGATAACATTAATCCTACTGATAACAGAGAGAGGGAGGGAGAGCCACCCACTTTTCACATTGTGTTTTGATTTCAATCAACATAGAGTGGAAATTAAGCTTGCATAATATAGATAGTTTGGCCAGAATTTTGACTCCCAAATATTTAATCCTGTTGACTGGTTGTAGGCCTAGTGTGTCCTTACTAGCGCACTCATTATGATGTTTTCCTGTAGACATGATTTCACTTTTGGTCCGTTTAATTTTGTGACCGGATAGAGATTCATATTCCACTAGTAGATCTTTAAGGTGGGGGAGACCCTCCTCTGGGTGGTTTAAGTAAAGTAACAGATCATCGGCGAAAAGTGCCATTTTGTGTTCTCTCCTACCCAAGAGGCACCCCTGTATACCTTGATGTCTTCTGATTGCAGCTGCTAGTGGTTCTAGAGTGAGGATATACAAAAGGGGTGATAGAGCACATCCCTGTCTGGTACCTCTGGTTAATGGAAAGGATTCAGTTAAACCCCCATTAATACTGATTTTTGTCGAAGGGTTGCAGTATAGTGCCTTTATCCAGTTTATCAAAGGTTCCTTCAGTCTGAATTGTTTAAATGCAACATTCATATATGTCTACTCCACCCGATCAAAGGCCTTTTTTGAGTTGAGGGCCACAATAGCCGCTCAATGTCTACCAGATGGTTTCACCCAGTGATGTATAATATTACTCTCACCTTGCCTTCCTTTAACAAACCCAGCCTGATTGGGGTGGATACAGTGTGGTAAAACCATTTCTAACCTGGAGGTTAAAGAGCCTTGGCTCAAAGGTGTATCCGATACCTTGATAAATAAATAAAAATAAATAAAAAAAAGAGGCAGTTGTCTTAGCTGCTACCTTATAATCAGAAGTAAGCGAAGAAATAGTTCGATAGGAGGAACATTGTGCGGGCTGTTTACTAGGTTTGCATAGTACCGTTATGATGGCAGTTCAGGCCATTGGGGTAAATCCCCTTTGGCAAAACCTTTGTTCATCATATCATATAATGGCTCACCTGGCTGAGACAAAAGGTCTTCAAGAGATCTATAGGGATGCCATCCAGACCTGGGGCCTTCCCACCCTGTAAGGACTTAACTGTGTCAAGGGTGTCTTGTTTTGACAGGGGTTTATTGAGGGTATCCGCCGCCGAGGGCTTCAAGGCCTGGATGGGAGATTTACTAAAGAATGCCTATAATTGCTGGTCCATGGGGGCATTTTCGGATTCGTAAAGGGTTTGGTAGAATTTAACAAAGGCATCCCCTATGTCTATGCAGCTTATTGCCGGACCTTTTTCAGGGTGGTGAATTTGGGAGATATTACGTTCGCCATCTTTTTGGCACAATTGCCATGCCAGTAGTTTCCCTTCCCTATTGCCATCAAAATATTGATCTACTTGTGAGAAAAGGATAGTTCTTTGAACTGTTGCAGTTGCCATAGTGCTGGCTTTAAATTTGAGGGGTTTTTTTTCAGAAACTTTTATAAGGCCGATGCTGAGGAAGCCATGTGGAGCCTCTCCACCTCTTTGATTTTTACCTCTAGTTTTCCCAACTCCTGGGTTTCAACCTTCCATTTGTGCTTAGCATATGATATTGCTTCTCCCTGGATGAATGCTTTAAGAGCTTCCCATCTGGTTGTGTGCAAAGTATCACCCCTCTTGTTATGGGCTATGAACTCAGTTATGGTGTTTGACGTATTAGCCAAAAACTGTTTGTCTCTGAGCAAGATTGGGTCTAATCTCCAAGATTTTTCAGGTGCGCCAAAGTTGTTCAGACCAATTTCAAACAGCACGGGTGAATGACCAGATTCAATGGTGGGATGGTAAACTAATGGTCCCAGGAGAGGGCTGAACTCCATGGAACATAAAATCCAGTCCAATCTGGCATAAGATTTGTGGGAATGTGAGTAGTTACTGAACTCCCATCTATTGGGATATCTGTGTCGCCAAGCATCTGTCATGGAGAAAGTATGCATAATGTCAAGTAGGCTTTTCGAATTTTTTGATAGGGGGACTGACTGGTATGGGGTTAGATCTATCCAAGATGGTATAAAGAACACAGTTCATGTAACCCCCTACTATTAAAGGCCCAGGAAGCTGAGACAGTTCCATAGCAAGCTGCTGGAAAAGGAGCCCATCTTCAATGTTAGGGCCATAGATGCTAACCAGAAAAAAGCAAGTCCCATCATTCATGGCTATTTGTGCCAAAACATATCTGCCTTTGGGGTCTGAAATAGAATTCACTACCACTCCTGGAAACCCAGGTCTAAACCAAATTGCAACCCCCCTGGCTGGAGATGTGAAACAGGAAGTGATCCAAGTGCCCTTCCACCCACTGCTGGTACGTTCGACCTCCGTCTTAGTCATATGTGCCTCTTGCATTAGAAGGACATCTACTTTAAATATTTTAACCCCGGACATGACTTATTTCTTTTAACCATATGCTTCAGCCCATTAACATTACAGGTCAGCATTTTTAACTTGTCAGCCATTGCAAAATAATAAAAATTGGGAACCACCTTGCACATGAAATCCATCCGCTGGTGAAAAAAGCTGAACTTGAGCTAGAATTATACAAAGAGAGTAAGTCTTGCTTATTTTAAGGATTAAACCCCCCAACCTCCCTCCACACAAACAGAAAAAGAAACAGTTCTTTACTAACATATCTAAAGCAGGACAAACAACCAGTGAACGACAGTCGATACATCTACAACTTTTTATGATAAACTTGTTTTGAGCTCCTAACTGGGATGGTGATGAAGACTGAAAAAAACACATGAAATCCTCCAAAGGCTCCCCATCCCCCCACATGTCTCTTACCCCCACGCTGGAATTCCACAAAACAAATTGTAGCTAACATTAGTGCAGTTAAGTAACCGCTGACCCCCCAAAGAAGATCAGAACATAGATAGTTCGATCCAGTTTTATTGTTTGTGTCATTTTTTTTGTCAGAATCTTACAGCACCTAAACACTCAATATTTTAAAAGAATATTTATAACCAGTAACTTCTATGACAATATGTAAAAGCATCTATCCTAAATAGATACTTCTGCTCAGTATTTACTGAAGAGAAGGTAGGGTAGGGCCCACAGCTCAGCACCATGGACACAGGGGGGGAGGGAGGTGTGCCCTAGTCCCTTCACAAAAGAATGGGTCCTACAAGAGCTTGATAAGCTCAGGGTGGACAAGGCAATGGGACCTGATGGCATACATCCCAGGGTACTAAAGGAGCTAAGGGTGGAAATAGCAGAGCCATTATCAGAACTGTTTAGTGAGTCTCTGAGCACAGGACAGGTCCCAGAAGACTGGAGAAGGGCTCATGTGATCCCGCTCCACAAGAGTGGTAGCAGGGAATAAGCAGGGAACTACAGACCAGTCAGTCTTACCTCAGTAGTGGGTAAGATTATGGAGGCACTCCTTAAGGAAAGGATAGTGCAATACCTGGAATCCATAGGAGCACAGGATCCAAGACAGCATGGGTTTACAAAAGGAAGGTCCTGTCAAACTAATGTCATAGATTTCTTTGACTGGGTAACCAGAGTGGTGGACCAAGGGGGAGCAGTTGATGTCTCCTACCTTGACTTCAGCAAAGCTTTCGATACTGTTCAATGTAGAAGATTGATTAATAAGCTGGGTAGGCTCGGAGTGGGTCAGAAGTTGGTCAACTGGATGGCAAACTGGTTGACAGGCAGAAAACAGAGAGTGGTGATAAACAGTATACAGTCAGAAGAGATGCAAGTCACAAGTGGGGTACCTCAGGGATCAGTCCTGGGGCCAGTCTTCTTCAATATCTTCATCAGTGACATTGCAGATGGACTGGAGGGTAAGGTTTGTCTGTTTGCAGATAACACCAAGATCTGCAACAGAGCAGATGATCCAGATGGGCTGGGCAGAATGAGAAGAGATCTGGATAAACTAGCAAAATGGTCGGAAGAGTGGCAACTGAGGTTTAATGCAAAGAAGTGCAAGATCATGCACATAGGGAAGAGAAACCCTGAAGCCACCTATAGGCTGGGAGGGTAGTTGCTGGCAGTCACAAGGGAAGAAAGAGACTTGGGCATCATCATCACTGATGACCTGAAATGATCCAAGCAGACCACTAAAGCAGTAAGTAGGGCTAGAGGGATGTTGGGGTGTATTAGTAGGGGTATCACAAGTCAGAAGATGGAGGTAATAATCCCTCTTTACAAGACACTGGTTAGGCCCCATCTGAAGTACTGCGTGCAGTACTGGAGGCCACACCTTCATGAAGACATTAACCAAATTGAGGCAGTCCAGAGATGGGCAACCAAAATGGTGCCGGGACTGCATCAGAAAACATATGAGGACAGATTAATGGAGCTCAATATGTATACCCTAGAGCAAAGGAGGGAAAGAGGTGATATGATCAAAACATTCAAACACCTTAAGGGCATTAACAAGGTGAAAGAGTTTAACGTGTTTCAGTATAAGAAAAATAGCAGGACAAGAGGACACATCATAAGATTAGAGAGAGGCCGATTAAGGGGTAATGTGAGGAAGTTCTTTTTCACAGAAAGGGTTGTGGATGCATGGAACGGCCTACCTCAGGAAGTGGTGGATATGAATACAGTGCATGGCTTCAAACAGGTATGGGATAGGCATAAGGGAGCAATACAGATGAGTATGAATAGATAGGCAATTGACAGAGCAAAGGCCGATGGCACATTCATAAGGTATAAAAAGAAATGGGCAGACTGGATGGGCCTTGCGGTCCTTATCTGCTGTCAACTTCTATGTTTCTGTCTTTAAAAAGCTGGGTGATATTCATATAAATCTGCGAGGAGTCTAAAAAGTGTTTACTAAGGGTAAGGGTAGCCCACTGCATTTAGAGGTTTGTTAAACTTAAATCCACCAGGATGATAGGGAATTGTGGAGATTCCTCTATAAGCCTAACAACCCCCCTTTACAATGTGTGGAGCACACTAAAAATACTTTTTTACTTTTGAGCCTTGCAAATCCCTAGCACACTGCACTAGCACCTCTGTTCCTGACAAAAGAAGCCTGGTATCATTTGTCACGAACCCACTTCTGGGAGCCGGGTCCACTGAGCTCACAGCACCCACCCCTAAGTGCAGTCCATGATGGGGGGAACAAGAATACCCTCCACGTGTCCTCCTGGAGTGCTCACTAAGTTCACAGTTGAACACTTGCCACAAGGTCCCAGAGCTTTCTCTTTAATCTGGGTATGGGTAAAATATAGTTTCAAGTCTGTAGCCAGGTGAGAACCCTCGTCGGTTGCTGTACTGGGGGAAGACCCAGGTGTTACAAGCTCTTTGGGTCTGTTTCTCTCCATGGAGAAATCAAAAATCCAGAAAACAAATGAGTTTCTGCAAATGTTTTCAGTTCTTTTTTATTTATTTTATTTTAGTTGTTTAACCAGGTATAGCACACTAAGCTGAAAGCTTTTTTACAGGAGCGACTTGGGAGCACAAGGAGGTTATGTGACTTGCTCAGGGTCACACAGTATGCAAGTGGAAGCTGTGGGATTCAAACCCAGGTCTGGTCTGCTGGATGTCACCAAATTTGCAGCTCAGAGCCTTAGACCACTGCACTATACTGCCTCAGTTCTTCTGTAGCCCTGGTCTTCAGTGTGAGTCAGACAGTTTGGCTTCTCTGGTGTGTCAGGAACTGTGTCTCATGAAAAAGTGTGCCAAATGCCCTGTTCTGAGGGCCTTCTATACCTGGTCCTTCAGTCTGTGGTTAGCTGATGGCCTTATCTTTTTCGGCCAGCAGGGGTCTCTCTAGCTCTTTCCAAGTTTTAAGGTAATTAGTATTAGTAACTTTTATATTCCTTCTACAGCCCAACTTCCTGACACTTAATAAAATGTAAATAGACTTCCAGAATTGGTGTTTCCCCAGATCCTGTTTTCACAATACCGTTGTTTGAAGAGGAAAGGTTTATGACTATAGGAGATGCAGGGTTTTATTTAACTCTAAAAATTGATTAGCGTTTTGCTCATAAAAGTGCTAAAACATTGTAAAAATGCATAGTACTTGCCTCATTGTGTTTAACAAACATAACACTTCTAGAAAACCTATATAAATACTTTCTGTACAGTTAGTATTGTCCCAGGAAAAAAACTGCTAATCAATTACTTAAAACCCTGGGAGATGTGTTCTGTCTCCTGACAAGTTATAACACCTCTTTTCCTTTTGATCAGATTACAAGGAACTTCCATTCTTTTGAAATGTAATTTCAGTTTCCTGTTAAGTAAGCCTTTCCCAGACTCTAGAATACACATCCTCTGTATGTAACCCTTTAAAAAAAACATGAGCCTCTTCCTGTCAAACCTTATCATGGCCTGTTTGGGAATTTAAACATAACCAAACTCTCAGAAAAATATAACAGCAATATGACTGCAATATTAACTCACCATATTATTAACTGCCTGAACCCCCACACACACACAGACACACCACCGCTCCTGCTATGAAGGGCTGCTATACTTACTTAATAAACCCATCAGCCATTTCAGTGTGAATGGTACAGACCACTAAAAATAAAGGAACTCCTCTGCTAGTTTGAATACCAATTCAGTAAAATCTTTCCTAATTCCCAAGCTCTGCACAACTTTATATCTACAGGGAAAGGGGGACTTCCTTATATTGCAAACACTCTTCAGATGTTAAAGATATTTCCCTCACCCCTTCCACTCGATTGGGTCCCCTTCAGGCTGCAAACTGTGCTCAATGACACTGCACTCTGGTGGATTGTTGGCAGCAGAGCACACATGACAGCTGTTATTATTCGAGCTTGTGTACTGTGTTGACTAGCTGTAGCACACTCGAGTCGGGCAATTGCACTTTCAGGTTGGGTTTTCCTTATGAGCATTCTCAATAAGACATACAGAGCCTGGTCATGGTGGGTGAGTGAAAGCAGTAGTACAGCCTCCCTCTGTCCCCCAGCCCTCTGATTACCACCAAAGGACACAAGGGTGGGCTGGGGAGGCACCAGTTTCAAGATTTGTAAGTGACATTAACAAACTATTAGGACATAAATAAATCTTATGTCAGTGCCAGCACACCTTCAAGCCAGCCCCTACATCACTCAATGGGCCGGGCAATGGTTATGGTGCTAAACACACTGTTACCACCCCTAACAAACCCACCTGTTGGACATTAGCCATTCAGGTCTTTGGTTTTTCTCCCCACCCCTTGGTTGCCCAAGTAATTGCAAGAACTGTCAGTTGATGCAGTTAAGCTTGACATTCAGCTGCCATCAAAGCAACATGGCTGCCAATGACAAGTGTAGCAGTTTGTGGGCAGAGAATGCACATTTTTAGCAAATGAACCATTCAAATCCTCCCCTTCCGGACATGCACCAGCACATAGGCAGAAAAGTGGTGTTTACAAACATCAGCCATTCCAGGCATGTGTATTGCCCCCGACCCTTATTTAATCAAGTGTCTAACAAGAGCTGTCAGTTGCGGAGGCTGAAATCGGCAATTTAAAGCTGCCAACATATCAACATTGCCACCGTCGGTAAAATTAAATAAACTAAGCATTTTGAGGATTGAGGATGCACCTGCTCCGAGATCAGGCCCATCCATCCCTGCAAGCTGCATCCGGGCGACCCAAGGCACTCCCCCTGCCCCCTCCCTGTTCACCTCCCCAACTCCACATAAAACCCAAATGGTCGGAGGAACTGCTGAAGTAAAAAGCATACACTACAGTGACCATAGGACTTAAATAAAGCTTTTTCAGGTACTTATACAGCAAAAACGATATCAGTTGATTCTGAGACAGTGGGGGTCATTAGACTCAGGTGTTCAACCTTAGACTGGAGAGCGTCCCAGTAAAGCAGGTAGAAGCAGGCCACCTCAGTTTCGATCAGGTTCACTGTGGCATCCCAAACCATGCAGACTACATGGCCATAGGCCATCAGGTCCAGAAAGGGGAACCCGTTGAACAGCATGGAAGTTAGGTACGAATTTCAGCTGTAGGTCCTGTACCACACACTGTAGAGGCATATCCAAGTAGATGGGGTCAATCATACCTAAGCTGGTCAATAGGTGTGTGGGTTTGAACATAGTACATTCAAAAACAATGGGTCAAAGTTAGAGGAGGGTGGTTCCAAGGCGAGGAATTGCTATGTCGTCTACCAGGGATCAGGCTTTTCACAAAGTTGAAAAAGAGGAATCAAAGTACCTTCAGGTTGTCAGAGCTGTGCGCAGCAATCCAGAGTGGCCCTCCATACTGATATAATTCTCTGCATCTTTTGGCTTAGTGAAGAACTTGGGAGGTTGTCCCAGTCTAATAATTCTCAGTTTGGATAGATATAAATTGGCGAACTCCCAGCCTAGCGCATGCAGCTTTGACTTTACTCTGGAAAATTAACAGTGATTTTGAAGGTACCTGCTGTAGTCTTGGAACATGTAGACAGCTCCGGTGTTGATTTTAATGGGGCCCTGAGTTTTTGCCACCCTGAGAATTCTTTCTTAGTAGCGGAGGTATTCAACAAGGAAATGTCTGGGACGGTCCCCTGGTTTGGGCTTGGGACTCACACGGTAAACTCTTTCTATTTCATAATTTGCTGCTTCAGAACCCAAACCCAGTTGTTGAGTGAGCCATTTTTGAACTATATGATCAGGACTCTTCCCCTCCAGCCCCTCTGTGAGACCAACAATTCAGAGGTTTGACCTATGGGATCAATTTTCCAAATCATCCATTTTCTCTAATAATGCTGCCACGTTGTCTAATAATTCCTTCGGTTACGGGACAAATCGGATACAATATCTTACAACTTGCTGATCCTTTTTACCGCTTTGTCAATCCTCATTGCATGGGCAGTTGCAGTTTCTGTGAGCCCAGTCACAATAGTTTGTAAATGCAGTATTTGAGCCGTTATGTTGGTAAATCCAGCTTTCATTTCTGTTTGTATATTAGTGATCACACTAGGAACTGCTGCCAGGGAATCAGATGCTGATGGATTGCCAACCCTGTTAGCTCCCGAGGCTGCCATGCCTTGTGCTGTGGTCCTGCCCTCCAGAAGGGTTGTGGAATTGAAGCTCCAGAAGTCAGCTCAAAAGGTAAGATTGTCTGTTTTCTTTTAAAGACACTGTATAGCCATTGTATTTATTTATTGAGCTGTATAGTTTTCTACAGTGTTCTGAAGCAGATTACAAGTTAGTTACCATTAAAGTTTGTGCTGTATAGGAGCTTGGCTAAAACCCTGCAGCCATCTTGGTAGCCACCCATGCCCCCTACTTATAATAATTATTGAAATGCACAGGTCCATGAATAAGGTTAGCAAGATTGTCAAATGTGATGGTTTTACTTTGTTTTTTCTAGAGAGCCAGTTTGTAAATACATTGATAGCTCAACATGTACATTTCTGTGTGTTTTCCCCCTGGTTTTTATGTTGGCTCACGCTTGCGCGGCCAACATATTGCATTAGTAGCAGATTTGGAGGTGTGGTCACTGTTGGGCGAATGCAGAGCATGCATCAGTAGGTGCGTCCCTCATTCCCCAATAAGCCAGCATGCAGGCGCCACACCAGGAATACATAATGTGGCGAGCACATCTAAGAAAAGGTCCACTGCAATGACAGCCATGCTCGTCATGCAGTGGCACCTAAACATACCCCTCCTATGTGCCTTTCCTGGTGAAGCCCTTCAATTAACATGGCGGCGCTGACTGTTGCTGCATGGACAGCCGACTTCAGGGGTACCCAATCCCCCTGTCGGCATGCCCCAACCCATGTCATTTGCCGACAGGGGAGCCCACTCCTGTCGGCATAATGCACCTCCCCATTTCAAGCGTATGCCAAGGGGGTGCCCAATCCCCCTCGGCATCATGTCCCCACTCCCCAGTATAATTTGCTGACGGGGGATCCCACTCCCTGTCGGCATAATGCCCCCTCCATTTGTTGTGTAACAACGGGAGTGCCCACTCCCCCGTCGACTACAGAACCCCCCCCAAAAAACAACACTCAGGTGACACGCTGAGGCCCACCCCAGCATGCCAAATGCCCTGTAAAAAGAAAAAGCTCCCACATTGTTTTTTTAAACACAAGAAGCGGTCCTAAATCGACTCCGGTGGCCCTCCCCAACCTCGCCCACCCTCTCGCACCCTGCCTCCCCACACCCCCCTCACCCCATGCTTACCTCGGGTGTGGCGCAACAATCTTGGTGGACCCGGGAACATGTCTGCACTCTTTAAAGCTGACCGCGAACTGTAGAAATGCCGTAAGCTGTATAATGGCATAAATAGGGTTTTTAAACTTTGGTGCATATCTCAGTCATTTTGGGGAATTCTGGCACCAAATTTTCAACATGGGTTATTAGGACCCCTCCTCATGAATTCAGTCACTGTCATGGCGTTATTCGGTCCCAAAAGGTGATTTCACATTCACTGTGCGGAATCACCTTTTGGGACCGATTAACGAAATGATAGTGCCATTGTTCATGAGGGGGGCTCTCAAAAAGCCTATGTTGCAAATTTGGTGGAAAAATCCAAAAAATGTCTGTTTTACGAGCGTGCATTGCGCTGTTTCCCTGCACGCTTGTAACTTCGTGAATTTGTAATATTTGCACTCCAGATTATCAAAATTGGCATTTTTACACGCCTCCTTATGAACAGTACAGCTGTCATTTTACATATCCTGGCCGAAATGTGTTTTCGCACATCCAGCGCAGAATAGCGTGGTCGCTCTGCGAAATCAGTTTTCGGGCCAGTTTGAGAAAATGATGGTGACACTGTTCATGAACAGAAGGATCAAAAATGCCTATGTTGAAATTTATTGACGACGATCCATACAATGACTGTGTTACAAAGCGCGGTTCCATGCACCCTTGTAACCTCTCGCAAATTTGCAATATTTTCATGCCAGATTTTCAACACTGGCAATTTTTCACACCTACTTATGAACAGTACTGCTGTCATTTTCACAGCCTGCCCAAAATGTGTTTCCGCACCTGTGGTGCACAATGGCGTGGTCGCTGTGGGAAATCAACTTTTGGAACAGATTAACAAAATCGCAGCACCACTGTTCATGAGGGGAGGTCCCAAAATGCCTATGTTGAAAATGTGGCTAAAAAAATCCCAACAGTAATTGGGTTATGGCCGTGTGTTGCGCAGTTTCTATGCATGCTCATGACTTCATGAATTTTTCATATTTTCATTCCAGATTTTCAACGTTGCCATTTGTTTACACCTAGTCATGATCAATACAGTTGTCATTTTTCACATCCTGCCCAAAATGTGTTTTCGTCCCTGTGTCGCCAAATGGCTTAACCACTGTGCAAAACCACCTTTCAGCTAACAAACTAATTGTGCAGCTCTTCATGAGGTGGGTCACAAAAAGCCTATGTTGAAAATTTGGAGTGAAAATACCAACAAACGCCTATGATGTTAGGGTTTCCAACTGTAGCACTCCACCCTGTAGAGACTGCCAGGCGTCAGGGGTGTGACTTGGGATCATTGGCTGTAATGCTCATGCCATTCCACCCCCACCCACACCCTGCAGCCAGTGACAGGCATCGCGGCGTGCCTTCGAGTGTTCAGCCCTAAAGTTCACCCCATTCTCCTATATTACACCCGTCTCAGTGTATTTCCATAAGGAATAGGGTAAGTATAAGGCCCAAAGACCTCAAAGCACACCACGACACTTGTCAGTGTCTACAGGGTAGGGTGAGGCCCATTCTCCTATACTGCACCCATCTCAGCGTATCTCCTTATGGAATGGGGTAAGTACAAGGCCTAAAGACCCCAAAGCACACCACAACACTTGTCAGTGTCTACAGGGTAGGGTGAGGTAAAATGGCATGAGCATTATAGCTGACGCCCCAAAGGCACACCCCAATGCCTGTCAGTCTCTGCAGGGTGGGGGTGGGGTTGGCGTCAGTTCAGTACTTCACTGCCATTCCTATTATGCATCTCTAACTCCTGCACTACCAATGCCAATGCCAACGAAACAACATTCGGCATTGACAAATGCTTGTTTTTATAGCATCCAGCTCTGCTGCAGACAGTTGAATGTGTCTGCCAGTTTCACTTCTAATTCGACAGCCCGGTATGATTTATACATTGCTACACGTGGTTATTTCAACAGGCTCAGTTTTAATATTTAAGAGTTTTTCCTGTTCATTATTAGCATTAGTGAGTTCTTCATTCTGTGAATCATTAGTTGTTTTTTGTTTGATTTACAGCAATGTTAGGATCATTTAAGAGAATGCACAGACTGAGAGCAGATTGATTTGACAGCACAGACTTACTTTCATTGATGACACATGGCACTGTCTCAGCCGTGGTTTTAGTCAGATTAGTTAGTTCAGTATCTTGCGTTGTAGGACTTTGTATTTGTGGCAGTTCTTCACTGGTACAATTAAATTCAGCATTTTCTGAATTTGTATTGTTCTCTTTCTTTAAAATGTCATGCTCATTTGAAAGATCGCATTGGTTTGAAAGCATGGAATCATTTTCATTGCTCTCTGTTGACACGGTCTGAGCCATGGTTTCAGTCTGTTCAGAATTATGTTATAGTGTATGGTTAGGGCTTATTGCGCACTGAATTCAGGCAGCTCGAAAACCTTGTTGTACACATTCTAATGTTATTGTGCCCATTTTAAAAACCTTGTTGTGCACATTTTATCATCAACTGCAGGTGTGGTCCCCTCACACTCACTCAGTTTACCTCAGTGATCATAGCAAGCTTTGGTGAAGTCTGTCTGAGCCTGCTGCAGTTGGTGGTAGTACATTGCTGACTGCTCGGGGGGAGGAGAAGTTCCCAGCGGCTGCACAGTTATGCGTGGAGAGCTGCGTGGAGAGCTGGGGAGTGTCCTTTCTCTAGAAAACAAATGATAATTATTCAACAAATTTAAAAACTTTGGTTCTAATGTAAATATTTAAGTTGTTACTTCTTGCACTTTAAATATAACTGCTTCTAGTTAAAGCAGCTATTACAATCACTTTGTTGTTGTTGCAGTAAAGTAATGTAGCAACTTTATACTAGTGTTCTTGTCTTGATTTTTTTACCATACACTATCAATCAATCTATCAAAGTCTTTATTTAACCAGGCGATCACCGTTGCACAAGCTCATTTTCGAGGTGGACCTGGGTTTGTCAACAAGGAACAAGGGACAATATACATGGGATGCAACACACAAGAAAATAGTAATAATACAAATGAAGTGAGATACAATAATGCAGTATATACAAAGTATCAGCAGGTAGCATTGACAGTAGTATATGTTTGGAACAGAAGATACAGCTAGTTTTGGGTAGGACACAATTTTTCATAAAAGTAAAGAAATATACATATCAGGTGCACCGAACACAAATAAAACCTAATATAAAATGATATATAGTGATACGGTATGGAGAATTAAGAGCTGGAACCAGGGTCAAAGGAATGTGGAAGGGACAGATATGGGGGTAGAAAAAGGGGAGAGGGAAGAGGCGATTATAGATGTGGTCAGTCTTTTAACAGTAGTAATTAGAGTGTACTTGGATGTATGAGTCACTATTTAGGGCAGACAGGCACAGGACTCCTTATTATGATGTAGATATAGAGATTTAAAAGCTGCTAGGCTGCCGGGGTGAGTTAATTTCAAAGTTTTTTGCAGCTTGTTCCACAGTTGAGGGAGCACAAAGCTGATAGCTGCTTTGCCAATGTGAGATTTTGCTTTGTAAACATAAAGGTAGATATATGAGGTGCTTCTCAGGGCATACTTCCCCAGAGTGCACAAAGGTAAACAGACAGGGATATACTGGGGCAGTTTATTTGAGATATCTTTGTATGTCCAAACCGCAGCATTTTTTTGCATAACAAATAAAGTATGGGGTGACCATACACAGCTCGCATTGTGTTTCCATTTTGGGGTTGAGATACTAGCATGGACCTCTTGAGCTTGCTCTTGAGGTCCATGTGCTGATATCTCAACTCCTCGATGCAAACACAGGCTCATTGTGTATGGTTGCCCATACATTGTTCCTTATTTCTTTTGCTGGTTAGTGGCTCAGTTGAGTCATCTGTTACAAAACGGTATCCACCCATTTTTCTGGTGTTAGTTGGTTAAGCATATCAAAGGTAATTGCATAATGTTCCTCATTCTGATCAGGTAAAATCTCTTGCTTATCTCGCTTTTCAGAAATGGCACCAGAATGTTTATTTTTAGGAGCGAATGTAAGGTAGTGATTTCTGTACATTTCGTGCGGTTTTATGTGACATGGAATGTAGTTTGGGGCTAGAAGTGTCAGTGTACTGGGCATTAATGAACAGTCATGTGATCACTTTGTGCCAATGAAGTTAATGGATTTTTGGCTGTTTTTACAATCCATTTTATAATGCATTTTGAACCTTAATAAGCGTGACAGCATTAGTGATTTTTTGGGATTGGGTTTAAACATTTTGTGTGTATATCCCAAAACGTTCTCTGGCAATCCAATCACTGATGACTTATGACACCTTGTAATATAATAATATTGAGGTATAAATTTGAGAAGAAGGTATTACAAATAGAATAAAGTATGGGGTGGTGTGTGAAACGAGAAGTTTACATCCCACCCCAAGCTGCTGGATGTTACATAAACTACGAGAGCGAAGTTTGAGGGGTTTATTAAAGCATCTAACACCGAGGGGTTGTGTAAACTTCAAATTTACACACACAACTCCATGTTTTATTTTATATAATTGCTGGGTCTCCCCTTTTTCACCACAGCAATTATATAAAATACAAGATGTTCACCCAGGGGTTCCGGTGCTGATGTGCTCCGGTTCGTTCTTTTTTACGGTTCCCACATTTTGAAAGTCATGGATTTTTAAGTGCTTTAAACTGTTTTGTTTGCCCCCATATGTGGAAAATCACTAAAAAAAAAAAAAAAAGAAAAGAAATAGCTTACCACCGAGTTCCTCTGGCAGCTGAGTTTCTCCCGAGAAGGGAGCAGCGTGAAAGGACAAACTGTGGCAGGTGCATGCACAGATCGAGGGAACTGTGCACGTTTGCCATTATAAATGCTCCTTTATAATGGTAAATTATGGCATGATTTCCCAATGGAAAAAGGGGAGAGTCATTTATTATAATAGTTTTCTATTTATAGTTTCCGTGTCACATATCTTAAAATCACAGTTTTATTGGATTATTGATGTCAAGATTTCAATGAAATTTAGGGATGCTTTTATACAGCTTCCTTTTAGCAGTGCACTTTTTGCATTTACAGTGATATGCACCATGCTTATATATTTTATTAATTGTGGACACTGAATTGCAGTCATACAGTATTTATTTATTTATTTATTTTATTTAGTTTTTGTTGACTGGGTAAGTGCACTAGACAATTCCTGCCTATTTTCAGGCGCGACCCGGGGGAGGGGGATACAGATGAATGCCAACTGACCTTGAACCAGATTAAGCTGTTGGGGGTATTTTTCTTGACTGGAGGAAATTTGGCCATCGCACCAGGGAAAGTCCCCTGCTCTTTCGAGAAGTGCCATGGGATCTTTAACATCCACCTGAACGACCACCAGAACAGACAGATGGGACCTCGGTTTAACGTCTCATCCGAAAGACAGCACCTCAGGAGTGCAGCACCCCCCTCATGCTGCACTACAGTGTCAGTATTGGGATATTAACCCAAGTGCCTGGCACCACAGATGCATTTATATTCTCCCCCCTGCTCCTGCCAACCCTCTTCCTGAATGGCTCCGTACCTTTGCTTGGCTTTCCACCCATCCTCATAGTTCCATCAACCTCGTTGAAGTTTATCAACCTGTTTTGACTCCTACTTTCAGCACCAGCTCAGCCTTCCTTTTCTCTGGCACTATGCACTTTGTGAGTTTGCCTGATTTGCACAGTTGTTTTTACTTGTCCTCCGTATGCAGTGTTTTGCCATTTTGTGTGTATTGCACTCAACACATGCACTTTGAGTCATCCTCATTGTAACCTTATCGCCTGACCTGACTGTATTTTGTTTATAATTATGCTTCTCCCCTTCCTTTTTCCCCTGGGTCACACCTGGAAGCAAGCCTTGGCTCAGTATTCGTCTCCTGGTTACCAATTTTAAATAAATAAATAAATACAATTATACTACATGGCTGGTTCTTTACAGTTTATGCTTTAAATGTCATGTTTGAAGCTAGTGATTAATCAGTTATACAGATGTTGTTAGCAATATAAATGTGAAGCTTAAGCCAGAGACTCCACCCCCCCCCCAAGGAAGATCTGTCAAAGCGTTGATACGTAGGGCTGTTTCTGGCTTTGGTGGTTGCCATACTTTTCACCTGTTCTGGTGCTCTGGTGAGTAATTTTTTGCACAAAATAAATTTCCCATAGTTTGCTATTTCTCGGTGTACAGTTTTTCATTTTGGTTTCCCAGCTATCTGGGTCATGCCTGACAATAACTTTTGTCTACATGGTGCACTTACCTGGTAAACAAAAACCTAAATAAATCTATTTTTGCTGGGAGATGGAAGCATTCTGGTGAGCGCTGAGCAGCACTTTGCCATCAACTTTGTGCTTCAACAAAGTGGAGTGGTTCCAGATGGCTGGAGGAGAGCAGATGTAGTACCACTTCACAAAAGTGAGAGCAGGGAGGGGGCTGGCAATTACAGGCCTGCCCTGTCAGCCTGACTTCAGTGGTGGGGAAATTAATGGAATCACTACTGAAAGAAGGGATCGTGGAATATCTTTAATCCAGTGGCTTACAAGACCTGAGGCAGCATGGATTCACTGGGAGGAGGTCATGTCAGACTAATCGTATTGATTTCTTTGACTGAGTAACCAGAGAAGTAGAGCAGGGTGGAGCAGTGGATGCGGTCTGCCTAGATTTCAGTAAGGCCTTTGACACTGTTCCACATAGGAGATGCATACACAAACTGGGCAGCCTAGGAGTGGGACTAAAAGTGGTAAACTGGGTAAGAAATTGGTCGGAGGATAGGTGACAGAGGGTAGTGGTAAATGAAGTGAACTCCAAGGAAGGGAGGGTGACTAGCGGGGTGCTGCAAGGATCAGTACTGGGACCAGTCCTCTTTAATATCTTTATAAGCGACATTGCAGAGGAACTAGAAGGGAAGGAATGTATTTTTTCTAGATGACACAAAAATCTGCAATAGAGTGGACACTCATGGGGGTGAATAGAGATCTAGGTAAGCTTGAGGAGTGGTCTAGAAAGTGGCAACTAAGTTTCAATGCAAAAAAATGCAAAATCATGCACTTGGGGCGTAGAAACTCAGGGTCAGAGTACAAAATGGGGAGAGTAGTACTGGTGACCACCAAACAGGAAAGAGACTTGGGTGTTAGCATATCTGATGACCTAAAGGTGGGCAAACAGTGTGACAAGGCAGTGGGAAGAGCCAATGGGATGCTAGGTTGCATAGGGAGGGGTATCACCAGCAGAAAGACAGAGGTGGTGATACTCTCTGTCAGTCTCTGGTGAGACCCTACCCTGAGTACTGTGTCCAGTTCTGTGGTCCTCATCTCTGAAAGGATATAGACAGAGTTGAGGCAGTCCAGAGGAAGGCAAATAAAATGTTGTGGGATCTGCATCAAAAGCACTTTGAGGAAAGACTGAAGGACCTCAATATGTACAGACTGGAGGAAAGGAGGGAGAAGGGGTATATGATAGAGACTTTCAAATACCTCAAGGGTATAAATAAGGTTCAAGATGGAAGCCTTTTTCAGAGAAAAGGATGCACAAGAACAAGGGGTCATGCGATGAAGCTGGAGGGGGTAGAATCAGGGAAAATGTAAGGAAACACTTTTTCACAGAAAGGGTGGTGGATGCCTTGAACAGCCTCCCTGAGGAGGTGGTGGGAGCTAAAACTGTAATGGGATTTAAGGAGGCATGGGATAGTTATAAGGGAACCTTAGAAGCAAGGAAGGGGATTGGGGGTAAAGCTGGAGATCAAGTAGGGTCTACAGTATGACAGTAGGTAGGGAACATGGGCAGACGAGGCTGGCCAAGCGGTCCTTATCTACCATCAAATTCTATGTTTTTATATAACACAAACATGAGGGGAGTGTATATCTCAAAGCAAATGTACACCCTGTTGTTTGTTGTTGCCCCTCATTCCAGCTATAAAAGACTCTTAAAGGATTAAAAAAAAATCAATGCATTTAATGAACAAGGCATTCCATGGCATAACTAGGAATATGCCATTTATGTCATTAGTAGAGCCAGAGATTTTCTGTTTTCAAAAATGGCCAGTTCCAATTAGCAAAATCTTAAGACCCGTCCCACCCCCTCAACTGAGGGCAAATCAGCATGTTTTGTACAAAGGAGTTGGTCAAAATGTGAGAGTTTGCACACAAATGTGGGAAGTGTGTCTGTTTGCATGATAAACTGTTTCAAATAGTTTTTTTTTCATGAAAAATTCTAAGTGTTGGTTTGAAAATGATAAATTCCATTTTTCCCAGTTTCTTTTTGTTGAACACATAAAATCATTGTCCCTACAGCAGCGACAGTTCTCAAAAGAGGTTGTGGGGAAGGTTAGGGAGAAAAAGATAGTATTCAGGAAGTATAAGGAAACACAGAAGGAGTAGGACAGAGAACTGTACAAGTTAAAGCAAAAGGAAGCAGGGAAAGCAGTCAGAATAGCAAAGGCACAAACCAAGGAAAAGATAGCCAACTTGGTTAAGACGGGGGATAAAACCTTTTACAGGTACATTAGGGAGTGAAGAAAGACCAAGGGTGGGATAGTGAGGCTTAATAAAGGGAAGGGTGAGTGGCCAGAGGGTGACAGTGAAAAAGCAGGGATACTGAACAAATACTTCTGCTCAGTATTCACAAAAAAGAGGAGGGGATGTATATAATCCAGTCAGTAGAATCACTCTTGATAGGGGGGTTGATACCAGTCCATTCACAGAAGAAAGGTTCCTGAAAGAACTCCTAAAACTGAAGGGGGACAACGCAGTGGGGCCTGATGGGATTCACCCCAGAATTCTAAAAGAACTAAGGGGAGAACTAGTGGCACCACTGACTACCGTATTTAACAAATCATGGGAGGATGGTATGGTACCTGAGGACTGGATGAAGGTGATTGTGATTCCCTTTCACAAAAGTGGGAACAAAGCAGAGGCAGGAAGCTACAGACCTGTTAATCTGACCTCAGTGGTAGGGAAAATGATGGACTCACTTCTGAAAGAAAGAATTGTTGCATACCTAGAGGCCAGTGGGGCACAGGACCCAAGGCAGCATGGATTCACAACAGGAAGGCATGTCAGGCGAATCTGATAGATTTCTTTGACTGGGTGACCAAAGTAGTAGACCAGGGAGGGGCTGTGGACATGGCCTACCTAGACTTTAGCAAGGCATTTGACACAGTCCCACACAAAAGTTTAATAAACAAGTTAGCCAGCCTGGGAGTGGGTCCCAGTGTGGTAGCCTGGATAAAACACTGGCTGGACAACAGGACACAGAGGGTAATAGTAAATGGAGTCCACTCCGAAGAAAGGGGGTTAACAGCAGGTTACTGCAGCGTTCAGTACTGGGACCGGTCTTTTTTTAATGTCTTTATAAGTGACATTGCAGAGGGACTGCAAGGAAAAGTATGCCTGTCTGCAGATGACACAAAGATCTGCAACAGGGTTGGGACAAGGGGGATGGAAAGGATGAGAAGGGACTTGGCAAGGTTGGCGGAATGGTCAGAAGTATGGCAGCTTAGATTCAGTGCAAAGTAATGCACCTGTGAAACAAAAACCCAGGGGAAGAGTACGCAATGGGGGAAGGGGAGATACTAACAACAACAAAAATGGAAAGGGGGTAGTCATATCAGATGACCTAAAGGTAAGCAAGCAATGTGAGAAGGCAGTAAGGAGGGCTGGGAGGATACTGGGATGCATAGGGAGAGGCATCACCAGTAGAAAACAGGAAGTTGTTATCCCTCTGTATAGACACTTGGTGAGACCCCATCTGGAGTGCTGCGTGCAATTCTGGAGACCCTATTTCTGCAAGGACATAGGGTGGAGGCAGTCCAGTGGAGGACAACTAAAATAGTGCAGGGTCTGCACCAAAAGCCATACGAAGAGAGTCTAAAAGAGATCAATATGTATACCCTCGAGGAAAGGAGGGAGAGGGGGAACATGATAGAAACTTTCAAGTACCTGAAGGGAATCAACAAAGTCCAAGAGGGTAGCATCTTTCAGAAAAAGATATGTGCAAGAACAAGGGGGCACAATGTGAAGGTAGAGGGGGGACGGCTCAGGGGCAATGTGAGGAAGTATTTTTTTCACGGAGAGGGTTGTGGACACATGGAACAGCCTTCCTGAGGAGGACATGGGGTCAAAAATAGTGGGGGAATTCAAGAATGCATGGCACAGACATAAGGCAGTTCTGGTGTGGGGGTAGGAAGAAGTATGATGTTGGTTAACTAGGATCTGCAGCTTATCCAATCAGTAGGGAAATGGGCAGACTGGGTGGGCCAAGCGATCCTTAGCTTCCGTCAAAGTCTATGTTCTATGAGGGTAAAGGATATTAACTAATGTGTAGGCAAGCCCCCTCACAGTAGGAGATTAATTGCATATTTTGCCTCAGGCCATTTCATAGAAACGTAGAAACATAGAAGTTGACAGCAGATAAGGACCATGTGGCCCACCACCCAGTCTGCCCATTTTGCCTTCATGTCCCTGTTTAAATATATGGACTGGAGCTGAGGCATGCAGTAGAAAATGATTACCCTCGGGGTGGGACATAACCCACAGTGGGATTATTATTGAGGCCAATCATTCTGCCTGTATCTTGAAATCCTCCTGAACCACTCATAAACAGTGGTTTTAAAAACGGCATGCTACCATTACAGTTTTCAAGGTCCAGTTCAGTGTTCGGTTGTATTAAAAGTACTGTACCTTCTGTTAGTGGCTAAACAGTTTCAAGGTACAGTAGTATATTTCAAAATCAGGCTTTGTTTAGTAAATGTGACCCCTCCCTTTAAGGTAAAAAAAAGTCATTTCTAGCAACAGATGGGTACAAAGTGTCATGTTTAGCTGAAAATGAAACTAAAACTGTGATGTTTTTGCTAGATTAGAAATAGTTCTTGTGTAAACAAGTTATTTAAGACCCTGTATGGAATTCCCCTTAATAAGGTCACAGGGTTGAAATATCTAGTTGTAAAATACTAGGCTGACTTTTTAACGATGTCGATAGTTAACAGATACCAGGGTATGTTTTGAAGAATGAAAACATGTTTCGATTCTGAACTGGAAAAAAAATAATAAAACAACGTAGTGTAAAGCTGGTGCCCTCGTGGGTGGTGTTATCCCAGGGCGAGAGTGCCCTTCTTAATGCCTTAAAGAAGAGCACTGAATAACACACTACTGTGGAAACATATGATTAGGGCTTCTAGCATTAAAAGAAAAATGTATGATTTATGTTCCATTCGTTATTTACTGTCAAAGGACCGCACCGACTGTTACGACGGCAGACTCACTCGCGACCATCTCACGCACAACAGGTGGCTTCCAATGTGCAAGTTATACTAATGAGAGCTACCAACTAATGGCAGAAGTGGTAGCCCTCATTCATGTAACCCGTGCCAGAAGCTGCCTGGTGTGGGCGACATTGCCGCAGGCGAGTCTGCTGACAGGACTGTCAGTGCGGTTCTCGGGTACAGAAGCTCAGATGATAAGAAGGCTATGTTGAAAATGTGAGGTGTATCGCTGGCCCGGTGGCACTGAGGGTTGAGGCGCTGGACGTCATACCTTGTGCCATGCTGGCGACCCGTGTTCGGGAGCGAGCGCAGGCCACTGGGGGTCAGCAGGGGAGGCGAAGGATCGAATGTCTCAGGGACAGCTCTCCTTTTCTGTAGATAGGGGCGACCAGTTGTCGGTGCATGCCTGGCTCCTAGTGGTGCCTGGGGGCAGGCACACCAACGCTGCAGACATCAGGTAGATGGCAGGGAAGACACCTGACGGGGTGCATGCATGGGACTGTGCACGGCACCGTCGCTGCTGTCCTTGTACACTCCGCCCTGAATGGGAGAAACCAGGAGGAAAAAAGCTCACGACGGATGATGGAGGGAGCTCGCATGTCCTGCCCCTGAATAGTCACAGTGCTAACCTCTGTACTTGTTCCCCACCGGGGGGGGTATGCCCTAGGGGTAGCTGGTCAGTGCTGGCTGGTGAACATCTGGGGCAGGGCTGGGGCTCCCTCTAGATAGAGAGCGCCATGGAGCAGGAGTACAAATAATAAAAAGAAAATGTGGGGTGCAAATATTTAAGATTTCCACAGTTACTAGCATGCGTACCGAAATTGCAACAAGTGGCCATACCTTTGTCATTTTTTCATAGTTTGTCCCTAAATGTTGAACATAGTCTTCTTATCATCCCACCTCATGAACCCTGTAGGTGAAATTTTTCAAATCCCTGGGAAAATGGTATTCCACACCACAGGTGCGAAAACACATTGTGGGCAGGATGTGAAAAATGACAGCTGTACTGGTCATGAGGTGGTGTGATAAAAAGGCTATATTGAAAATTTGGAGTGAAAATATTGAAAATGACCAAAGTTACATGCATGCGTAGAAAATTTAGAATGACCGGGTGTAACTCGGCCATTTTTTGAAGTTGTTTCACCAAGTTTTCAACACGGCCTTTTTGGGACCCCACCTCATGAAAAGTGCCACTGTCATTTTGTTCACTTATCCCGAAAGATGATTTCACAGAGCAACCGTGACATTCTGCACCACAGGTGCAAAAATGCATTTCAGGCAGGATGTGAAAAATGACAGCTATACTGTTCATAAGGAGGTGTGAAAAAATGGTAATGTTGAAAATCTGGAGTGAAAATGTTAAAAATTGGCAAAGTTAGGAGCATGCGTAGAAACTGCACAATGCATGCTTGTAACGCAGTCATTTTATGTAATTTTTTCGCCAAATTTGCAACATGGGATTTTTGGGACCCAATCTCATGAACAGTGACACTGTCGTTTTGTTAATCTGTCCCGAAAGGTGATTCCGTGCAACGACCATGAAATCACCTTTTGAGATAGAGTAATGAAATGACAGTGACAATGTTCATGAGGTAGGGTCCCAACAACTCCATGTTGAAAATTTGGTGCCAAAATTCCTAAAAATGGTTGAGATATCAACCTAAGTTGAAAACCCCATTAACTGCCATTATACAGTGTTTACCTTTGATTCTTCAGTTTGTTGGTCGACTTTGAAGAGTGCAGACGTGTCCCAGTCCTCATAAGATGACAGCACCCACTTCCAGAGGTAAGTATGGGTAAGGGGGAGTATAGAGAGAGATGGGTGCTCAGTGGAAGGGAAGGGATGGGGGACTGGGGAAGACGATGAGGGACCGTTTTCTTTTTCACAGGTTAAAAAAAAAGATGTCGGGGATGGTTTTCTTTATTTACAGGTACAAAAAAAAAAATTGGTCACACTGGGGTGGGCTCCCAGTGTGCCACATGAGTTGGGGGGGAGTACATGATGCCAACACAGGGATTGGGCACCCCGGTGTTGGCACGGGAATGAAGGGTGTGGGACAGACAGCACACAGTGGGAGGGAGCGGGAAGATTTGATCAGATGCCCGGGGCTGGAATAGGAGTGGGGAAGACAACAGCAGTTGGAGGCAGCGGGAGGGTTTAATGAAAGATGCCGGGCCTGTGGGGGAATGAAGGGTGCGGGGGTGGACTACAGCAGTGGGAGGGAGATGGAGGGTTTGATTAGATGCCTAGGGCTGGGACGGGAGCATGGAGGATAGCAACAGTGGGAGGCAGTGGGAGGGTTTAATGAAAGATACCAGGCCGGTGGGGGAACAGAGGGTGCATGCAGGACGGACTGCAGCAGTGGGAGGGAGCGGGAGGGTCTGCAGACTTACAATGCCGGATATGCAAATGACAGGAATGAAGCGCACTCTTTCATTGGTGCGGTTCATTTCTCTCAAGTCCGAGCTGGCTCCCAGCTGTAAAATTCCAACAACCGTCACACTCGGCTTCAGTGGTCATTGATGTGTCAGGGTCGCGCCCACCCTCAAATGCCATACTGTCCCAAGGTGTTTCTTACGCAAGCGCAAGGAAACACAAAAATTGGGGTTAATAGCGGTAGAGTCATTATGCAAATGAGTGGTCTTTCTGTGCAATAAATAGGCACAGCCTGGGAACTGGATGGTTTAGTGGGTTGGTAGCAGATTAAGGAGCCTTTCACCTCAAGGTCACTGGTTCAAATCCAACACAGGTCAGTAGTGGTTGAAAGCCATTATCATCTGAAGGCTGTTCAGTGGCCTATGTGAAATAAGTTGTGGTGGTCTCAGTCCATTTCTGAGAAGGCAGGTGTCCACATCACAAAATCACCAATACAACTGGCAGTAATTCAGAATGCTTGTTGGCAGTCTGACTCAATCAATTAAAAACTTAAAGGGAGGCATGGTGGTGTGGAGGGTTGTGGTGCTGGGCCCCTGACCTCCTGCCACGTCAGCGACCCATGTTCGGAAGCAGACTCGGGTCATTGGGGTCGGCCAGGGAAGGAGAGGATTGAGCATCCGGAGGACTGCTCTCCTCTCTCGGGGTGGGTGAACTGTCATTCCCGATGAACAACTGCCACCAGGTGGAGGCCTGGTGGTAGTGCGGGTCTGGGACGGCAGTGACGGGGGGGGGGTGCTGTGGTACTCTGCAATGTGCACATGCCTCCACGTACGCATGTTGATGTGTGTGTGCCCCAGCAACAGGGGGGGATGGAAAAGGGGCACTAGCAGATGTCCATGATGCCCAGCTGGGCTAAACTGAGCTCTCTCAGTGCAGGAGAACCAAAGCCATGCCTGTTTGCCCCCACCAACTTGAAAAAGCAATATGAATAAAAACCTTAAATGGAAATGTGAACTCCACTGCCACGACAGTACAGGTACATATTTCCAGTCTCACAATTCATATTCACTTTGCTACAAGGTACATTTAGCTACCAAGTGTTAAGCTATAAAACATCAAACTCTATTATGCTTCTGCAACAAATATTATACAATGGCAAGAAAGAATCTTGGACTGTGATTAGTTACTCTGGGGCTGGACCCATGGCGTTATCCCAGCATAACACCACAGCTCTAGTGTCAGCCTCTTATTTCTTTTCTTTTTTTGCATCTCTTGTTAAGAAACAAAAATATTTTTCCACACTAATAAAAACATTCTTTAAAATATTTTTTTTATTCTATATATAACAACAAGCCATTGTATAATAGGAATAATGCACTCCAGGGTGTGTGTCGTGCTGGGATAACGCCTCATCTGGGGCATTGGACGCACTCGGCCTGCAGCCTCGTGCCCAACCTCCCAAGTGTGGCGTTATCCCAGCACAACACACACTCTGTCGTGCATTATTCCTGTAATGATTTATGGGCTTGAAGTGCACTTCTGGTAAACTTCTTTTCCTATTTTTGCTGTTATTTAAAGTGCAGAACAACAGCCATAAGTGGGATTCAAATCTGTCCTTAGTTTGAACAGTTCGTTCCTTAATTTTGCCTTAATGAAGGCGTGCCTATATAGAGTTGGAGTAAACAAACAGAATAAAAAGATGGGGGAGGACTGAAATGTAATTTGTTTTGCAAGGAAACAGAGAGAACGCATTTTTACAATTTAGCAGTTGTCACCCTTACCATACCTGGGTTAATATACCGGGAAGCCAGTTTATCAAGACAAGAAGAATGTGAACTGCGAACACTGATTATGGAGTTAGGAGTGAAGGGTTAACTCAGGGATTCTGTTGCAGTGGGTATTCTGAATTGTCATCAGTAAAGGAAAGCAGAGGAGAGACGGGGGGGGGGTAGTAGAAAGAATGGAGATTCAGGTAGCGGGAAATGGTGTGCATATCTCACAAAGGTCAAATATGGATGTGGAAAACAATGGAGAGTTAAACTTTGTAACAACTTATTCCATTTTCTCAAAGGAAATCCAGTAAATAATAGAGAAACACTGGGACTTACTGAAATCGTATTCTGATTTGAGACTGTACACCCAATCAAAACCCCAGTTTGTACGTAAGAGGGGCACAACTGTTGGTGATAGGGTAACAAAAAGTTTTCAAAGAACAAATATGAAAAAAGCAACATTGTGGTTACTGCCACTGTCTAAAGGCACTTATCCATGTGGCAAACGTACATTTTGCAGTGTAGTTCAGAGACATAATGAATTCGAAAATCCATATTCTGGAAGAAAGTTTGATTCATGACACTTTATTACATGTGATATAAAGAAGGTAGCGTAACATGCGGTACGCATCTGTGGGGTTCAGTATATTGGAAGGACAAAAAGAAAATTTAAGGTTTGCGTTAGCGAACACTTACGGGACATAGAAAATGGTATACTAGACAGTACATTGGCCAGGCACGTACAGGATTGGGGTGGGGGGTCACTGGTTTAAATTTAGGGGAATAGAAAAAATAGTCCCATCGAAACTAGGTGGTGAACTATACAAAATGACTTTGAGTCGAGAGTCTATTTGGATTTACAAATGTGACATGGCTCACCTAAGGGATTAAATAAATGGTTTGATCTGTATCCATTTTATACTAATATGCATCCTAACATGTTTTTTGTTTATTCTGTGTGTTTTCTCCAGCTCTATATACGCATGCCTTTGTTAAAGTGAAATTAGAGAACAAACTGTTCAAACTAAGGAAAGGTTCAAATTCCACTTATAGTAGATGCTTTGTCTGCACTTTAAATAACAATGAAAATGGGAACAGAAGTTTACCAGAAGTATGCTTCAAGTCCATCAACCATCATTCGTTCTAGAAACATAATAGATTTTGATGTTTTCTAGCGTAACGTTTGGTAGCTAAATGTACCTAGCAGCAAAGTGAATATGAATTGCGATATTGGAATGTATACTTTCTTGGTAGTGGAGTTAGCGTTTCCCTTTAGATTTTTAATTGACTGTATGAATGCTCACATTTTAATTATTAGCACATTTCACTTTGTCTGTATATAAGTGTCACCTAAAGGGGGCACTCTTTATGCAGTGATAAAGTGCTTGCTCTCACGTGAAACATTTGCACCTTACCACTGTTGCTGTCTGTAAGCATTGTCACTGCTCTTATGCTAAAATATAAATATTTATTCACTTTAAAACATTCTGCTTATTTGCGTGTAGGTGGTGTGGCACAGTGTGTGCCCAGACTCTTCTGGGGATTTGGTTTACATATTGTCTGTGGCCTGGCTATTCCCTCAGCAGTTGATTTTAGACAGAGTGGTTCAAGATAACCCCTGCTTTTCATAGGGAAAACGGCAAAACTGATTGGTCCATCTGGCTGTCAGAACAGGCAGTCCTGGAGCTCCATCGCACAACAGGCGATTGGAAGTTGGAAAAGCACTTGAATTAAGTTCCTCTACAGTCCATGAACCCCATTGTCTCTCCAAGTTGGCAAATGTTCATGATAAGTTGGCAGCACATCTTCTGACCTCGTCTCCAGGCCAGGTGAGTCAAAGGATGACAATAAGGCTGTCGAGCTAATCCTGATTCACACAACGCACAAGGTCCAAACATATATATCTACACCCCGAACCAGTTTTCCATAAGTGGTAACTCACGTTCAGAATGGTCAGCAGCCCGACTGGGTGACTGCTGGTCCAGTTGCTGACAAAACAAGGTTCAGGGTTGGCCTGTCAGTGACGTACACCAGTGATGCATCAGCAGCAAGGGAGCATTAAAGGCCAGACCAGTCCCTCTCTACCCATCTCCTAATATATGTGAGTGTTGACACCCCGGCCCCCTCCCTCACCTGCCCCACATCGTAACTGTCGTAGCTGGCCTTAGCAGTGGGCAGAGTTTCCTCACCTGCCCTCCACACTGACTGCTTCTACAATTAGGTGGGCTTGGCTTGGATCTCTCCTCTACAGGCTTGCACTCTGCTCTGTTTTAGCACTTACTGTCCTGCTGGAGGACATGCCTGGTACTAGCTGACCTCCCCCACCGTTATAACCATCCCCCCCTCAAGTTGGCTATTTTCAGTCCCCATCCCTGTTACCAGGACAAAGCCTGTACTATGGTCTGCTGAGGTCCTTGTCTCTGTGTTCTCCCGTAAGCTCATAGTCATACTCTGTTTTAAGGTTTTTTGCAGTAGCTTCAGTAGCTTGTTACTTGTTATTCTGTACTTATATTCCGCATTATGTATCTCCATTTGCATTACCATTACACTGTTTGTTTAAATGTTCCCTGAGTTGTTCTCATTGTGTACACTCCTTCCCATGAAGCGTGAATGCAAAGGGGGCAAGTCCCCTTCTGTTGTACTGTATATGCCATGTACTTGATGTGGAACCTTTGCAAAAGAGCTTTCGTTCAAAGGTTTTTTCCGAACAATGAAATGAAAAAATAAAAATGAAAATAAATAAATAAAAAGGCATAGTAACCCACGGAGGTGTTGCTCTAACAAATAGATGAGCAGAAAGAGGTACAGTAAGTAGGTCAGCACCCAGGGAGGGAGCATCCCCTGCTGGACAAGCAAGGAGTGGCAATGGTGCTAGCTTTGAAGGTAGCAGCTCACCTGCCCTCCCATTTGAAGGAACGGTGTAGCCATTGCAACCCCATTGTTGGGGTGGAGGACACAGGCAATGGAAGAGGATGACTGAGAATAAAAATAATGAAAAAGAACTCTCTGGATCCTGTCTGGTCTTGAAATTTAGAACTAATAAGACCACACTCATTAAGACAGAGTTCGAAAGAATGCAGGTTAGTAATTAACACATGTCTCTCTACTGTCCCACATTAGGAAGGACATCCCTCCGTTTTACTCCTCAGAACCCCCTCTGTCCATGCCACCATCTCACAGTGCGTGAAAAGTCCCTCATTTTACCTCTCAGAAACCTCCTGTCCGTACTTTTCAACTGTCCCACAGTAGGAAGGTCATCCATCATTACCCCTCAGAACCCCTCTATCCATACCTCTCAATTGTCCCACTTTAGTTGGAACATTCTTTACTTTATACTTCAGAACCCCTCTTTCCATACCTCTTTACTGTCCCTTATTAGGCGGGATATAAATAATTTTACTCCTCAGAACCCCTTTGTCCATACCTCTCAACTATCCTACATTAGGAGAGACATCCCTTATTTTACCTCTCAGAACCCCCTCTGTCTATACCTCTCAACTGTACCACAATAGGAAGGATCCGTGGTTCTTCTTTTTCGGCAAGGGAAGGGCCCAGCCACCCACCCCATCCCCAACCACCCCATGCTACACTCCTTTTATAGAGTAGCACAGTTGTGACATTTCCTGTAGCAAAGCAGGAAGGGGAGGATCAGAGGGGTATCCACACAGTCACCTCACTTACAGGGGCACAAGTAATTTAACTTGTTATAACGAGTTATACAAAAACAAACAAAAAGACCCCAAACTTTTGCTTTCATTTTCCTCCTTCTGATTACTCAGACAAGGTTATAAACTCAGCAACTCAACTGGAATGGATATTATTAACTGCAGGTACTGCGGAACACTTTTCAAAAAGGCAATTATACAGGATTTAAGATGCTGTCCTACATGCTGGACCATTGGAGATCTAAGGGCTCAGCTCAAGGCAACATGGGCAGAGATTGCATGCCTCAAATTGCATATTCAAGAGGAAATGTATTATAAGAACCGCCTGCCATTTCCCCAGCATCCAACTGAAGCACATTGACTGCAGAGGGTAGTTGGTCCGGGAGGCTGGCAGGTGGTTAGGAGGGGCAAATCAGGTGCCTCATCACTCAGTGCTCTCCAATGTATCACCTGCACAAACCATATAAAAACTACAAACAGGTATCTGCCTCTATCTTCGAAATCAAACAAAGGGGTAGAGGACACTGCAGGGCAGGACACTGCCGCATAGGAACTAGCACTACAAAACTTGCCCCATACAGGGGACAAAAAAAAAATCAAAAAGGAAATCCAAAACACTTCTGATCATAGGAGACTCCATTATTCAGGGAGTTGATGCCGACCTCCAGGCAGAGGTAATGGTCAGCTGTCTTCCAGGTACATCAGTGTGGAGAGACACTGACCGCATTGCTAAAATTGTGCTGGAAGCAGGAGAAAACATTGACATCCTGGTACACATAGGGACTAACGATCTCACCAGCCAGTCAGTTGTGGAGACACCTGACCAGGCTGGGAGACAAACTGTCATCCATTTTGTCTGTTATCTCCTCCTTTGAGATCCTGCCAGTCTGGGAGAGGGGGGCAGATGGACAGAAGGTCAGAGAAGGGGAGATAGGGGAGCTAAACATGTGGTTAAAGGGCTGGTGCCAGGAAAAAGAACACAAATTTATAGGTAACTGGCAACAGTTTTGGGAGCGAAAGTTCTTTAAATTTGATGGACTGCATCTTACTAAGGAGGGAGTCAGTGCATTGGGGCAGAAGTTTGATGTCTTTGCAGAATATTGAAACTAGCAAATGGGGAAAGGGGTGCAGCACCCGATATATCGAATGGGAAGAACACCTTTCCCCCTCAGCTAGTGATCAAACAGGAATTCAGCATGTTTGTAGTTGATTTGCATCACCAGGTAAGGAAAAAGATCCAATTGCCCATACAATGCGCAGGGGAAATGCCGGACCTCGCCCAACAACTAACGCACTGAAATCTGGCCAATGGAAAATCATGTACACAAATGCTCGCAGTCTGGGAAACAAGATCCCAGACCTGCAGGCAACAATGACAGAGGCTAAACTGGACATAGTAGTCATTAGCAAGATATGGTTCACCAGTAACCACACTTGGGAGACTTCAGTACCCGGCTATGTACTGTCTTTGAAGAGACCGAGGTGCAAAAAGGGGGGGGGGGGGAGTGGCCCTTTATGCCAATCAAAATATCAAAGCTACAGAAATTCAGAATACACATAAGAAGCCAGAAGAACTGTGGGTCACCCTGGAAACGGGAAATGGGACAGCCATATGAACTGGGGTTGTCTACAGGCCTCCAGACCAGGGGGAGGACATAGACACATTACTGTTAGAAGATATACAAAACATGACAGCTAAAGGGGAGGTTCGGATAATGGGAGACTTCAACACGCCAGATACAGACTGGTCAATATCAGCAGGAACATCCGCTAGAACTAGACACATGGTGGATTCCCTGCAGGGGGAGGGCCTCAAACAACTGGTACAACAATCCACAAGAGACAGGGCTATCCTAGATCTAGTATTGACTAACAGGGAAAGGATCACAGATCTCCAGGTAGAAAGTCACCTGGGGGCCAGTGACCATCACATGGTATGGTTCAGTTTGGCCACTAGAACTAAATCATCCCATTCCAAGCTAAAAATATGGAACTCCAGAGGAGCTAACTTTGATAAGATGGCCAACAGAGTTAAGCTAACCCTGGCAAGAAGAAATACAGGTGAGGGGGTATAGGCAAAGTGGGGAAGCATTAAGGATGCAATACTTGAAGCAACATCCCATTGTGTTAGAGAGAAAAGCAAGAGCAAAGGAAGGAGTAAACCACTTTGGTTCTCAAAAACAGTAGCAGAAAAGGTCAGAGCCAAAAGGTTGGCCTTCAGGAAATATAAGGGAACACAGCAGGATGAAGATAGGGAGGCATACCAAACTTCCCTAAGGGAAGCAGGGAAGGCAGTAAGGCAGGCAAAGGCCCAAACCAAGGAAACACTAACACAAACAATAAAAGAAGGGGACAAGACTTTCTATAGACACATTAGTGAAAGGAGAAAGTCCAGAGGGGATATTGCTAAGATCAAAGGGGACAAAGGGGAGTGTGTTGAGGAGGACCAAGGAAAAGCATCTATCCTAAATAGATACTTCTATTCAATATTTACTGAGGAGAAGGTAGGGCAGGGCCCACAGTTCAGCACCATGGACACGGGGGAAAGAGGTGTGCACAACTTCCTTCACAAAAGAAAGGGTCCTACAAGAGCTCGCTAAGCTCAGGTTGAACAAGGCCAGGGGATCTGATGACATACAACCCAGGATACTAAAGGAGCGCAGGGTGGAACTAGCAGAGCCATTAGCAGAACTGTTTAGTGAGTTTCTGAGCACAGGAGAGGTCTCAGAAGACTGGAGAAGGGCTCATGTGATCCTGCTCCGTAAGAGTGGTAGCAAGGAGGAGGCAGGAAACTACAGATCAGTCAGTCTTACCTCAGTAGTGGGCAAGATTATGGAGGCACTCCTTAAGGAAAAGATAGTGCAACACCTGGAATCCATAGGAGCACAGGATTCAAGACAGCATGGGTTTACAACAGGAAGATCCTGTCAAACTAATCTCATAGATTTCTTTGACTGGGTAACCAGAGTGGTGGACCAAGGGGGGAGCAGTTGATGTCTCCTACCTTGACTTCAGCAAAGCTTTCGATACTGTTCCACATAGAAGATTGATTAATAAGCTGGGTAGGCTCAGGGTGGGTCAGAAGTTGGTCAACTAGGTGGCAAACTGGTTGTGAGGCAGAAAACAGAGAGTGGTGGTAAAGGTATACAGTCAGAAGAGATGCAAGTCACAAGTGGGGTACCTCAGGGATCAGTTCTGGGGCCAGTCCTCTTCAATATCTTCATCAGTGACATTGCAGATGGACTGGAGGGTAAGGTTTGTCTGTTTGCAGATGACACCAAGATCTGCAGCAGAGTAGATGATCCAGATGGGGTAGGCAGAATGAAAAGAGATCTGGGTAAACTGGCAAAATGGTCTGAAGACTGTCAACTGGGGTTTAACGCAACAAAGTGCAAGATCATGCACATAGGGAAGAGAAACCCTGAAGCCACCTATAGGCTGGGAGGGGAGTTGCTGGCAATCACAAGGGAAGAAAGAGACTTGGGCATCATCATCATCACAGATGCCCTGAAATCATCCAAGCAGACTATTAAAGCAGTAGGTAAGGCTAGAAGGATGTTGGGGTGTATTCGTAGGGGTATCACAAGTTGTAAGAGGGAGGTAATAAGCCCTCTTTACAAGACACTGATTAGGCCCCATCAGGAGTACTGCATGCAGTACTGGAGGCCACACCTGCACAAGGACATTAACCAAATTGAGGCAGTCCAGAGAAGAACAACCAAAATGGTTCAGGGACTGCATCAGAAAACATATGAGGACAGATTAACGGAGCTCAATATGTATACCCTAGAGCAAAGGAGGGAAAGAGGTGATATGATCGAAACATTCAAACACCTTAAGGGCATTAACAAGGTGAAAAATTCTAAAATGTTTCAATATAAAAAAAATAGGACAAGAGGACACAGCATGAGATTAGAGGGAGGCCGATTAAGGGATAATGTGAGGAAGTTCTTTTTCACAGAAAGGGTTGTGGATGCATGGAACGGCCTACTTCAGGAAGTGGTGGATATGAATACAGTGCAGGGCTTCAAACAGGCATGGGATAGGCATAAGGGAGCAATACAGATGAGTATGAATAGGTAGGCCACTGACAGAGCAAAGACCGATGGCACATTCATAAGGTAGAAATAGAAATGGGCAGACTGGATGGGCCTTGTGGTCCTTATCTGCCGTCAACTTCTGTGTTTCTATGTAAAGGCCCAGAGAGGCCAGAGAGAAAACCTGTGAGAAGCTAGAGTTCATCGAAAGCAAAATACACACAGGGTACTCAGAGGAGTCCCCAGTCCTCTGAGTTGTGATAATTGCAGCAAGGCAGCACCAACATGACGATACACAAACATCTGACCATTTAACTTGATTCAAGAGTTAAGAAAGCCCACTAGCCAAGCAGTCAAAAGGAATGATGCACAAGCGGAACTGGCACTGGCGCAAGGACAAAGAAAAACAAAAAACATTCCAGAGAGATAATTCAATCACGTGGCCCTTAGGCAAACAAATGAACTGTCCTACAGTCCTCGTGTTAGTAGGGGATGTGTTGTGTTCTGTCTAGTAGTATAGTAGGGGCATGGGTAGTAGCAATCCGGGCTGCTAAAAGATACAATTTAAACTACAAATAATGGGAACCTAAGTGAGAGGGAAGTACAAGTCCCCTGCTCTCTACCACAGGGACTGTGGTTGGCCAGTTCATTTCAGTTTGCCTTACAGATACACAAGGGAAAGGAACTGAAGTAAAAGCCCAAGCCCAGGTTACGTTTCAAATAGCAGTGTAGAAACCGTTGAGTCGGTAAAATGAAATTCACAGTTTCCTTTCCGAGTCTCATGCCTATTGGTGGCACTGGCACTAAAAGCTGTGGATTGTTTTACCAATTCAACACTTGTTTGTTTATCCCCGGATCTGACTCCCTTACAGATGTTTTAACATCATGGATTATGTCTAAAAATACCAGAATGTATGATCATCACTTAGGGCAGGCCTAATTTATTTTTCTGCAAATGAGACTACACAGCACACTGCAGACTATCACTGAACCATTACAGAGGGGAGCCCCCAAAAATTGTTCCCCATCATATTCCTTTTTCCTCCTAATCCTCCCTCAGTCTGCTGTCCAGACGGACCACACCAGACGGACCACTTCTCACAGTTTTCGGACAGCAACTGATCTGATCTGATGATCAAAGATTATCATCTTAAAGTTAATGTTAAAGGTTCTCCAAATGCCTGTTACACATGGCATGCCGTTGCCAGACATGCTTCAGATGTTGAAGCTGCAATTTGTTTTGTAAAAAAATCTGTCATTGTCATTTTTTTTTACTGTTTTATCAGGGTTTTGCCCTCCAGTTTCCTGTCTGTGGCCACACCTCCAAAATGATGTCATACCAGGGAGCTGTCATTGTTTTACATACAACAACAAGGAATTCTGGGTAATTTAAAATGTTGCCTTAAATGTGCCTTACTAAGACGTACAGTTCCTTATGTTGCTGGTGGTGAGCAGTAATATGTAAATAAGTGTAGCAAGGCACTGTGGGTAAAACACAAACCTGTTTTGCAATTTCCTTACTATGAGATGCTGTCCCATATTTGTGTGGTGGTGTCAACAGTATATGCTTTTGTGTGTTTATTTTCACAACAATGCACTGTACATACCATATCTAGCTACAAGACTTCTATACTGAGAGTTGTTGGCTCCTGTTTCTTCAGTGAGCACAGAAATATAATACCCTGTATACTAATTTACATAGTGAGGCATTGTGGGTACAGTAACTTTGTTTCCCTGGTATGATGTCACAGCACTGAGAACAAAAGGGGTGGGTCATGCAAATGAAGCAGAGCAGCAAAATAAAAGGATTTTTTTCATGGAAAACAGTACTGTGTGGCAGTTTGAATGGTAGGAGATTGATTCACAACACCTACAGGTTACTATTCCCATTTGCTATGGGAACCTTCAACATTTACTTTAAAGAGCTGGTGACATGTTCAGGAGAACTTTAACAAAACTTAATATTTAGACAAAATCCAGCCTGTATTCCTTCTCCCCATTACTGATTACTGAGGTCATCTGTATGAAAACAGGATCTTTGCTCCTGAAGAGTTTGTCTTTTCCTGCTGCTTTCTCCCTACCCAAAGTCATAAAGCACTGCTTGTGATATCACAGTTCCCCCCATGGCAACAGATTGTGATGTCACAACAGAGGACTATGAATTGCAGTAGGGAATAAGCTATAGAGGCAGATTATTATTTCTTTATTTGAGTTTTGGTGACCAGGTAAGTCCATTGAAACAATTACAGTCCCTTTTTTCAGGGTCCACCCAGGGTTACCAGTGGAGACAGCACAGAACAACAAACAGAGAAGCAATCAAGATAAAAACTGGCATCATAGCAAGAGATACAGTAGTTATAAATATTATACACAAATATTGCAGAACATGGTGAGGTTATATACATTTCAATAAAATCATAAATTACATGGCATAAGACAATACTGAGGCTACAAGGTAACAAAACTCTAAAGAAACTAAGGGATAAAGGTCATATATTCATGCAAATGTCCTTAGTAATAAGTACCAAGGAGGAGAAATATATAAAATATAAATGGAATGCATTCAGAATTGTACCTAATTATTATGCTTTTTAAAGTTTTTTTTGAGGTGTCAGTAGCTCTTTTAGATTAATCTCTTCAATTATAAATGTACTCAGTCTCATGACAGAAATGAAAATGCAGGAAAGAATTAAGGAAAGTTAGTTACCTTGTTCTGTTCTTATATCGTCTTGTCGACTTTGTGTATATTCCATCGTGATTTTGGCCCAAATCTAGCCAGTACTTTATGAGATAAGCATCTGCAGTCCACAAGGCAGTATCACATGAAAGTAAACTTGCACAACTTGCACTTGTTGGAAGGTCAAGGTTCAGCCGAGACACAGACTGTGGTGGTGCCGGTGAGTCTTCATCATCTGATGATGCAGCATTAGAGCTGCTGATGTGGTGGTCATAAGAATAAGTGCTAGGGGCCAGGCCAGGCCCATTGTCAGACTCAGAGGCACACAGGTTCTGCACAGACTGTGGTGGTGGTGGAGACGCTTCATTATCCGCAGCATTAGAGCTGCCACGATGCGGTGGTGGTGGTGGAGACGCTTCATTATCCGCAGCATTAGAGCTGCCACGATGCGGTGGTGGTGGTGGAGACGCTTCATGATCTGCAGCATTAGAGCTGCCACGATGCGGTGGTGGTGGTGGAGACACTTCATGATCTGCAGCATTAGAGCTGCCACGATGCGGCGGTGGTGGTGGAGACGCTTCATTATCCTCAGCATTAGAGCTGCCACGATGCGGTGGTGGTGGTGGAGACGCTTCATGATCTGCAGCATTAGAGCTGCCACGATGCGGTGGTGGTGGTGGAGATGCTTCATTATCCGCAGCATTAGAGCTGCCACGATGCGGCGGTGGTGGTGGAGACGCTTCATGATCTGCAGCATTAGAGCTGCCGCGATCGCGGCGGCGGTGGTGGAAGCAGCTTCATTATCTGCAGCATTAGAGCTGCCACGATGTGCGGCGGTGGTGGAACACTTCATGATCTGCAGCATTAGAGCTGCCGCGATCTTGGCGGCGGTGGTGGTGGTGGGCGGCTTCGCGACTCTGCAGCATTAGAGCTGCCATGATCGCGGTGGTGGTGGAGGCGCTTCATGATCTGCAGCATTAGAGCTGCCGCGATGCGGGCGGTGGTGGAGGCAGCTTCATGATCTGCAGCATTAGAGCTGCCACGATCGCGGCGGTGGTGGAGGCGCTTCGCATCTGCAGCATTAGCGCTGCCCACGATCGCGGTGGTGGTGGTGGAGACGCTTCATGATCTGCAGCATTAGAGCTGCCACGATGCGGCGGCGGTGGTGGTGGTGGAGACGCTTCATGATCTGCAGCATTAGAGCTGCCACGATGCGGCGGCGGTGGTGGAGACGCTTCATGATCTGCAGCATTAGAGCTGCCGCGATGCGGTGGTGGTGGTGGAGACACTTCGCGATCTGCAGCATTAGAGCTGCCCGCGATCTGCGCGGCGGTGGTGGTGGTGGAGACACTTCATGATCTGCAGCATTAGAGCTGCCCGCGATCTTTGGCGGTGGTGGTGGTGGAAGGCGGCTTCATGATCTGCAGCATTAGAGCTGCCACGATGCGGCGGCGGTGGTGGAGACGCTTCATGATCTGCAGCATTAGAGCCGCCACTATGCGGCGGCGGTGGTGGAGACGCTTCATGATCTGCAGCATTAGAGCCGCCACTATGCGGCGGCGGTGGTGGTGGTATAAAGTGCCAGGGCCAGGCCGGCCCATTGTCAGTCGAGGGCGAGGCAGTTGAGTTGCTGCTTGTAACAGCTCTGCTGCTCGTAGTACACTCAGAAGACTCAGATGGAGGGTGGTTCAGACTATTCTCTTCAACTACTTTAAGTTCAATAGATAAGGCTGAAGTTGATGTGGTGTTGTTGAAGTAAAAGTAACTGCTTATACTGTATGAGGCAGTTTTGCCATACTTGCATCAATTTCTGCTTTACGCTTGCGCTTCTGAGCGCCACTTAAATGTTTTTTCATCTTCTTTTAACTAAGTCTCTCATTTTGTTGAGGTGATTCTTTTGATTGGAGTTTACCATACTCTCTCTTTCTACACCTGCTCAGTTAGTGTGCAGCTGTGCGTGGCGTAGTCGGCATGCACCACATGCACAGAGCACTGCGCACAGGCACACCAGTGACGTGGCTGTTGACTGGCTGAGTGACTTGAAGTTAAGTCCCTCTTATTTGTTGAGGGCCAGTGATTATTTTTTGTTAGGTTTTACTATGCTCTCGCTACTTTCTCTCTATGCCTGCTCAGTCAGTGTGTAGCTGCAGCCTACCAAGTGGCTTCATCGGCGGGCAAGCAGTGCACTGTGCATGGGCACATGAAATTAGTGAGTACTGTGATGACTGACTAAGTCTGACTGACAGACTCAGTGATGCAGTAATGACGGCGCCCCTTACGGCTGCCCCTGAGCCCCTGTCAGAGTGTGGGCCTGGCACCACGGCACCATTGTTAATCTTGTACTGGCCACTAAGGGGCTATTACATGCCACACTAGTCACACCACCCTCCCTAGAGAAGGAGAAGGTTAGCTAGGATGCTTCTTTGACCTCCTGTTGGATTGTTTCCAAAGTTTGGGATCAGAAGCCTAGTCTACTGCAGAGCAGTGCAGCAGCACTACCACCGAGCAGTCAACAAGGATCATCTCAGCTTTTTTCTACTTTGTTATTTTAAGCAGCTCCGACACTGTCTTCCAAAGCTCCTTCAATGGGTGCACAGTAGCTGTAGCCAGCTCCTCTCCTTGGGGATCACCACTGGCTCTGGGTCACCTTTACTTCCTTCTCCATATCCTCCTGGGTTTGTCTCCACCCAGACAAGGCCTCCAATCCGCAGTCAGAGGGGGATACCTCCAGTGCTCCAGTGTCAGGTTTCTTCCCCTTGCTGCATCCCTTTTGGAGGAGTTAGGCTTGAGGGAAGGGAGGTAGAGATTAGGGTTTGGTCATTACATCTGAGTGACCAGAGGTGGTGGAAATAAGTGTCACCTGCTGGGATGGGCCTTCTTCTGCCTTTTCCATCTGCTGCAGAGGATGCATTGTTATGCTGCTGTACCACACATGCTCCACACTACATGTGAACATTTTCCAACTACATTGCCAGCTGTGGTCACCCTGGTGGAAGTCCTGCATCAGGAGACACTGCCCACTCTGCCACGAGGAGAACATTTCAGGGGATGCTGATACTCCTTATCCTGCCAGAGTCGTAGGCTTGTGGCCTGAAGCCAGGTCACATGTGACACCTGCCACTGGCACCATTAGACAGTGGCGGATCCGACATTACTAAAAATCCTGCAGCAGCAGGACCATTCTCGTACATTTAAATGACATACAAGCAATCCAACGTACTGTAATTTATTTCTTATACAACACAAATCTACTTTATCATGGTCTACCACCCAGGGTTATCATGTTCAATGCAAGATGATAGATACAGAAGCACTCTGTCTCCTCACTGAGCAGCTCAACACCTTTTACTTTGACCCCTATCATTATGGCCGCAGAATCCTTTTTAAAATCTTGGATCCAACACTGCTGTTAGATCAGACCTCTTGATGTCATGTGTTGACACTTGCATGACACTGTTCGGAATTCTCCTTGAAATTCTCCCAGAGACTATGAAAAAATGCTGTGACTCATCACAGCAGTTCAGATACTTATTTCTTCTTTAATCTGCATTCACACTATACAGAGTGAGACCGGAGAAATAGAAGTGTCTATATATGTTAATTTCCTGAGATTAGCAAGATCTGAGTATTTATGTTCACTTGACACCCCCCCCCCCACCACGGTGGCTTCAGCTGTGGATAAAAATTTCCATCACTGTTATCTTTGCTATAAAAACAAAAATGCGTTAGGACTACAGATCATCTTCCACTACATGCCAGGAATGGGGAAAAATGTACATTCTCCTGATCAACCTAGAGCAGATCGGTGGCACTCACCATAGTTCCTTATGGGACCAGTATTCACCATGAGCCACATCAAACAACATGCATCGTGTGTGTGCGTGCATGTGTGTCTTTTGTCTAACTTCTCTAGGTACTTTTCTATTCAGTTCTGTCTCATATTCCCTGTCTGTCCGTCCTTCCTTCCTTCCTTCTTTCCCTCTCCCCCCAAGCAGCTGCAGATAAGAATCCTTAAAAAATGTTATATTCTGCAGGTGCCCGCAGTGGTGTGAAAAGCTTGCTCAGTTTCAGAACCCTGGCACTTGGAAGAAGTAATGTTGTTTAAAAGTAGCAAAGTTTAGGACATGCATCAACTGGAGGACAGTTTGCCTCATTTGGAAACCTGGAGCAGCTTAGGGGCCACAAGGAAAGGCGTTGGGGCTGTATACAGTCTTGAAGCTGTTTTATGATGTAACCAGGTTGCCATTTATTCATTTAAAAATGTGGTAGCCAGGAAGGGCACACTGAGCCGAGGCTCATTTCCAGGTGTAATCCAGGAATAGGGTTTACAATGGGTTTGTACAAACATAGTAAGGCACATCATTTACACAGAAAATAGTTCAGCACTAGTGAGACAAAGCAGCAAAAGAGCGAGCACTATTTTGACAAAAAGTACAAATCCAGTAAAAGTTTTCCCATATGTTGGGGGGAGGGTTTGTGACAGAGGAACCCCCCCATTCAGAACTTAGAATACACACCAGAACATATCCTCTAGATCTATACCCTATACTGAAGCCTACTGCAGTAGCATCCTCTATCTAGGGTCTCTTTGACCCCTTTCCATTTTCTACTACAAGGAGATGGCCTCCCACCATAGTACCTCTCCCTATTCTGCCCCGCTATTATTTTCTTTCATCTCTGGGCTACTGGGCAGAGGTAGAAGGTATAAATCCACACAATACCTTTTTTATGAAAGGAAACTCTGTTGTAAAATGAGATAATAATATACAGGGACACTTGTAATTGTTGTAAGATGTTAATGTCTGAAAGAGATAATAAACAACCTGGATAATACTACAGGGCGTGTAAACGAAGAAGGAAAAACACCCCCGTAGCTTGTAATGTCAGTGCCCGATAGGCCCCTTTGGGAACCCAGAATGAAATGTTAGCTGCTTTTCCAAATGGCTGAAATACAGCTCCGTCAATGTGAGTCATTTGGCGGCTTTTGGACACAAGCCCCAGTAGTTGTTACTACTGTACAAACAAATGAATACAGCATTTACTCTGCGGTTATGTCCTATCCCCATAGCGACATTGATTTAAGAAAGAGAGAGTGTATGGCACCGCTTCGCCAGTGTGATGTATGCCCATAGAAATGGAGCTCCTGAGAGCTCCAGTGTACTAAATGGGGGCACGCGCAAAAGTGCATATAGTGGCGCTCGTCTCTCATATAGTCAGGAGAGCGGAGGAAGTGCCAACAGGGACCCTTGCATTCGACGGTAAATACTGAGCACTAAGCCCTATTGCAGATGCTCTTCAGTATATAGTGCCAAGAGTAAATAAAGGGGATGAATAAGCCTAGTGAACCTGGGCCCAAATGAAATTGAAGCCGTCGGCTGCTAATTTCAGCTGATGGAAATATTAGTACCCATTAAACTGAACCGGGCATAGTCATGTATATAGGAAGGGATGTAGAAGCCCTGAAACCATGTAGGGAAATTGTGTAAGAGGTTTGCAATAATAATAGGAATTACCTCATGGGCTTACCTGTTCCTGCCCCATCTCCTTCAGTTCTAGTGAGCTCTTTAGAGCCGGTGGCCCTAGATTCCACAGTATTTATAGAGCTCTTTCGAAGTATGACACGCTCTAGAGGAAGGGGCTTAAGTCATACAGTGACCCTTAAGTGGTTTTTACCATATTACTGGTGCTACAGACTGGTATGAAAATACATATTGTGTTGAACTATAGTTACATGGCACTGAAATGGACTGTGGTTATGCTGATCCCCCAAATGTGTGTATTAGTGAAGAAATTCTCTGTGTTAGAAATAGGGGTGGATCTGCTGACCTAATGACATCACAGGTCTAGACTATATAAACTCTTCATTTAGGTTTAGAGTCAGTCAAGCCTTGAGAATGGTACTGTGAGCAAGTACAGAAAGACTCAGCATAGACAACAGTAGAAATATTGCTGTTATTAGCTTTCTACTCTGTGGCAGCTTCTGTTAGGGAAGAACAGTGCTGGAACTCAGATCTGAGCAGAGATATGATCTGTTTATTATTTTTTTGGAGCGATTATTTATTGAATATTATGAGTAATAAAATTCACACAAAACTCAATGTGTTCACTTCTGCCACCATGTCAGTGTTGTCAGTCCCACACCCTTCCGCAGGGTTGCAGGTGCATGAAGGCAGGGTAGGGAGCTTTATTTGGCATGTTAACGAAAGGGGGAGGGGAAAGACGAGGGAAGAGGGGTGTGAGCCTGTGCGAGAAAGCTGCTTGACCGACAAGTAAGTGTGGGAGGGAGATGGAAAGGGTGCACGAGTCTCTGGAATGTAGTTCATAGGCAGAGGCAGTAATAGGGGAGAGGAGTGAGGATATGTAGGGGGAAATGAACCAAACCAGTATTTGGCAATGAAGATGGAGCAGTGAGTCTGGCAGCACTGAGGTGGAGGAAGTAAGGAACGTGTTGAGTACAGGGAACAGTGATGGGTGCGGGGCATGTTGGTGGCAAAATGACAGAATGCGTTGCAGAGGGCATCCAGTCTGGTGAGTGAGGTAAGGGGGGTAGAGCTGTATACCACATCAGCATAATCAAAAATGGGGTGGATAATTCTGGTGCCCTGCTCCTGGCGGATAGGTAGGGTGAGGCTGTCCTTTTTGCAGTGTAAAGCACCAAGCTCGGGTCGGAGCTTGGTGTGGATGGCATTAATGTGTGAAGAGAAGTCCAATTTGCTGTCCAGGCAAACTCCCAAATATTTGAAGGCTGGGACTTCTTTGAGTTGGGTGCCATCAAGGGTAATGAAAACAGGGGAAGGTGACAGGCAGCTTAGCTAATTTCTGGCCAGTGCCGAAGGTCATGGATACATATTTTTTTGTGTTCATTTTGAATTGGTTTACCCGGAATTAGCGCAGCACCTTTAGAAAGTCATTCTGGTGATAGTTGAGGACCAGATATGTATATTAACATGTCATCAGCATACATATGTCTGTGCGATGAGATACAGGCTGAGGGTAGGTCATTGAGAAAAATGGAGAATAGTAATGGGCCCAGGATGGAACCTTGCATAACACTGGCCTGGCTAGGGAGTGGGGCGGGGGGGGGCAGTATAACACCCACCTGAACAGATTGCAGGTGGCCCGCTAGGTAGGAGCGGAACCACTTTATGGTGGTGGTGGTGGAGAGACCTGCTGAGGTCAGCTTGTTTAAGAGGAGGTGGTGGGATACTGAGTAAAACGCTTTGGCCAGGTCAATGAAAATGGCTGCAGTGATATGTCCTTTGTCCATCCCTGCGAGGATGGAGTCTGTCATTCAGAGGACAGAGGAGATGATGGAGTAGTTCTTTCTAAAACCAGACTGATGTTGCAGTTAGTACACTGCCTTGTGGGAATGCACCAGGTTGAGGGGCCCAGGTTCTTTTATTTCCTTTGTTGTTGGGGGGCATGTTTAAGATCAAGATAGAAAATAACATGATGCCTCCACCCAAAGAAAAGTTCAAGTGGCCCGGTGTAAGTATGGTACAACCTCTTGGGATGCAGTACCTACCCCACCCCACCTTCCTACCAGTTCATCCCTCCCATAAACCAGCACACTGTTGTGACAGTCCCCTCTAAGCATGCTCTTATTACTGTAACGTAAATGGACCTCAGACAAAGGATTTCAAACAAACAAACAGACAGTAACTTTATTTAGGAATCAGGGCCCTAAATAGGAGGGAAGGGATTTAGCAGCAATGAGGTGGTGCAGTAAAGTCTCCTGTGGTTGGTCTTCCATTCCATTCTAGACCCAATCCACATTAGTCCTAGCCATTCTTCAATGCCCTTCAAGGTGCTGTCAAATTAATGCTTTTTCCCAGGCTATAATTACATGCTGTTTCAGGCGCAGCACTCAAACTGAGCCCGCATTCCACACCACAGTATGCAATACGGTAGCCTGCTTCAGCTCTTCTGGACATGGGTTGCTACCCTAACTCAACACACACTAGTGCTTAAATGAAAACTGTGCCTAATGTGGAAAGTGCATCAGCTGCTGCAGAAATGCCTGAATAGGGCATTTAGCAAGAATTAAAAATGTTTAAATATATTTTCCATTAGTTATTTTAATGTGTAATACCTGTGTCCACTGTCCTATTGTCTTGCCTGTGGCCATCTTGCACACATCATGCAGCTTTCTGCATAAAAGTTATGGTAATGAGTACTACCAACTAATGGTAGAGTTGGTAGCACTTATTAGCATAATCCGCACGCAGGAGGTCACCTGATGTGTGCGAAATGGCTACGGGTGAGTCTACCGACTGAACAGTTGGCGGCGGAATTACATATTAAAACAACTGTTGTAAAAGTTAATTAAAAAAATTTGCTGAAAGCCCTAATAGGGTGTTTCTACAGTAAGCAAATGCTGCAATTTTTATATTAAGCAGTTTTCCTTTAAACTCTTAGTTCTAACTAAGGAGCTGTCAGTGCATCATGGGTAACCAGCCATGAAAACAGTGTAGGCCAGATAACGAGGCACTTTGTTGGTTGTTGGTGGTGTGCTTAAAATAAAAGTTAGCAATGCTTTGTGAAACAGAAAACCCTAAACCCGAAGGCCATTTAATGTATAACTTCCAGCTGTGGTATTTGCAACTCCTGGCTGAGTGGCCAAGTCCACTATTATACAGGTTTTGTTACAGGGCAAGCCCTGAATTTATTCACAGTTCGAGAACCAGGTGATAACCCTTGCTGTGCAGGGGTTTGATGGTGCAGTTAGCAGTGATCCCTCTCTGACTGATGTTTGATCACTCTCTGGTCTCTCATCGCTCTCGCCCCCCCCACCTGTCTGGTGTAACCCGGACACCATGTCCCAATGGGCTACTACCCTTGCCTGTAGCCCACAGTACAGGTTGAGGGGCCTGGATTCTGGTTTGGATGTTAAAAGGGGCTCAATACCAATAGTAGAATTATTTGCGCGATGCCTCCACCCAAAGTAGCTTTTAAGTGGGCCTGATGACAAGCCAGTACAACCCTCTGGGATGTTATAACTACCCACTGCCCCAACCAGTAGTCTCACATATGGATTCCCATAAAACAGTTTACCTTGCATTCAGTAATACAATTAATGGTGAGTGCTAATAATATGCTCACGGTGACCACACTTACCAACAGGGTTCTGATCTCTGCTGTACATCCCAGGTACCTGCAAGGAATAGTTAGCAGCAATAACAGCACACTTTATAGTTAGACACAGTTTTTTTTTTTTTTAATTCTCTTTCCCTTCAGTCACGGTGCTATGGAGCCTCTCTAAGGGCAACCTAGTCCTGTTTCCTGCCCAGCCTGAAGCCTCCCCAAATTGAACCTCCTGTCTTTCCTCCCCTTTCCCCGTAGCCAGTACCCCCGGTTTGACCCGCCCGGGGAGGGTTGCCCTCTCCTCTTGGGCATGCTTACTAATCAGACTCTGGCTTGGGGAAGGTCTAGGGAATGGAGGACCTGGAAGGTTAGTCAGGGTTGGCCCGGCAGGGGGCATGGGGGACAGGTGCCATCGCCTGCTCATGGCGCTGTCGGTTTCCTTGTTCTGTGAGCCCTCCCACTCCCTCCATGCGTGGTGCACATCGATGCTCTGGCGCATGGCAACCCTGCCAGCATTGTCCACGCTAGATACATGCTTGTCTTGGCTGCTGTAGTGCCTCCGGCCTCCACCGGAGGTCACCGGCATGCTGGCACAGCCCACCCCCATACTACCCGAGGAGGAGAGCACCACAAGGGCACTCATCCTGAACCCTCCCCGGCTGACCTCTGGCGGCCCGAGCTTGCTCCTGAACCCGGGTCACCGGCATGGTGCAAGGTGTGGCGTCCAGCGCCTCAACCCTCAGCGCCACCGGGCCGGCTTAGTTAGACACAGTAACCTGGCACTCAGTAATAATATGCTCATAGACAGTGTTAACATTCAAACAATAAATTTTATTTATTAGGGGGTTTAAACAAAGGGGAAGGGGATGTAAATCAAAAACAGGTTTAAAGGCACTCTTTTGGTGTGGAAAAATATTCAGATAACACATCAAGTCCCCTCTGGGCAGTCCAGTTAAACTCACTGGGTACCCAGAATTTAGCAGTTGCAAGCCTGGTGCATTGCAGCTGGTTGGCCGGCATTGGGACCCTTAAGCAAATACATTTTTATTTATTTCTTTTAACCCTTTTAGTAGATTCGGGAGCAGAACTTTTAAACCACAAACAATTGCAGTTCCTTGGCCTGATGGCCTGCACAACAGCTTAAATAGCAATTTGCAACTGGAGCAAACAACTTGGCAACGGAAACAACTTTAATTCGGTTGCAGGGAATTTATTCACAGTTCCGTGGATTCTCAGGCTGGCGACTGAGGTAAGGCTGATTTGTTCTATAGCAGAATTCGATCCTCTGGCTTTTGGCTGCAGGTAGCAATATTTCGTCCTTCTGGTGGCAGGACCAGTATGCAGGGACCAGGACTAACGCAACTCATCCCCACGTCTAGGCATCCTGTACAAGGAAGGCCGCAACCCACGCTGAATGTTGCGGTAGGAGCTGACTCCCTGATCTGATCTTCAGACATTTCACTTGAGATGGTATCCATAGTCTTTCAGACATTTCAGTACCGGACCTCTGCATAAGCAATTCAGTCTCTGATGCAGCTTTAACTGTAGTACACAGCTTACACAAATAACAGGATGCAATCCGTGAAAGTAAGCAGGCAAGCTTTTCCTCCAGTCCTCTCTCCACAACAGTTAAGCAGTAGACAAATTCTGTAACCATAGGCTTTACTTCAAGCAGCAGTCTCTGAGGCAAGATTCTTACTTTACAGCAATCTAGCTTGGCAGTTCAGCATTTCCTCTCACCAACATGCTCTGATGCAGTTCAGGATAAATCAGTAGTGCTCAGCTTAAAAGTAACTTTTCTTCCTCTCACAAGTTTCAGCAACTGCTGCAGTTATTGCAGTTCTTCATTGACCATTTCTGGGCTATTTGGCTATGGAAACCCAGGCAGGCTTCCACACTTTATTTCAGAGCAAAAAGTCTGAGCTCCCTTTCTCTCTGCAAGCTCCCTGGGAACTGCCCAGTTTAGCTGTCTTCCTTTAACTGAAGGAAACTCAATACTGTACTTTGATTGGTGAAGAAGTATGTCCATCACAGTCCTGGCATCAGGATTGGCCAAAAAGGATGCCAAGAACTTAGTTCCTTATTTCTCCCAGCAGCCACAGCAGAAGGACCCCAAATAGGACCCCTTGAGTTCTGATTAGCTAGAAGTAAAGGTCAAAGTAACAACATGGCTGCTAGCTAGTAAATATGTAAACAGTCCACAGTTCAAAGTTAATTTTATATACAACAGTTTAATTTTAGAAATAAATATTTACAGCATTTGAAAGAGCTCCCTCTGCACTAGAAAGCAACCGCAGAGTGGAGTTGGAAGGAGTGTTCCCTGGCCAGTCACGAGCTTTGAAATACCCGGACCCAGCATAGGCAACACACAGAGTATACAGGGACTGAACTTCTTAAACCTATAATGCAATGCCATTGATTCACACATTCCTGCAGGAATCTTGGACACAGAATTACTTTACATTGGATCTACCCTTCTTTGCTGGATATTAGTCAGATTCTAAGGCAGAACACAAGGCTGTAAAATGACCAGGCAGAGGGCCAAAGCAGTGCCCAGGAAGATGACTTAAGATAAGCCCCGCCACTTTGGAGGGGGGCTTACACTGGAATAGCATTGGTTCTGCTAGGCTTCATCTGTCCTCCAATGCAGGTCAGGCCTTTTGTAGTTTGCAGGATAGTTTCTCCTGTGTCAATCCTAAGGAATCTGCCCCACTCTATGTCATCAAGGCACAGATCAGGAAGCACAGGAAAACGAGGAGCAGTCGTAGAATTCACAAAAAGTATCTATTTGTACTAGCAGTAACACAAAAAAATAAACTTGTTCCGTATAACTATTTACAAAGGCAGAATAAATAGAGAAGATCCATCAGAGCTTTCCTTTAATCTCTGTCTCTTGCAAGAAATTGCAGCTTTTTTTTTTGCAAGTTTTTACAAGTCCTTTCAATCCCCCTTCTTAACAAGCATCCTGTTTTTTTTTTCTAAAATGTTCTTGTATATTTCAGGCAGGTGCAGGCGGGAACACAATGTCCCAGAACTGAAGCCCCTTTTCCACAGCTTCTGCAAAAGGGTTAAAAATTGCATTTCAGATTAACCTCTTGAGTTTCCAATAGCTTTTTGCAATCATCTCAAAATATAATTATATACATTTCAACAGTAACACTATATTATTTCTAAACAAAGGGATCCCAATATCAGTTACATTTTTCCACATAATGATTTGCATATATTTTTATACCAGCAGATAATGCAAAGAAGGAAAAGACAAACAGCAAGGGAAGACTGAGGGATAGCGAGAGGCAAATAATTGCGAGACTGTCGGGACAATCAAGTCCTAGGTCTCACGAGAAAATTTTGTTGTGCAACCAGACAGACAAGAGACAGGAAAGGAAAGAACAGAACAGCTCCCTGCATTCAAACTCTCCATAACAACTGGGACAGGGTCCTATTCAACCCTGTCATATACAGCCTCTCCTTAAGAGCGAACCTGTTGTATAAAACAGGTTTCCAAAACTTTCTGTTAATTCTGTACTAGCATTAGCTTCTAACTTTCAGAAATTAAGCACGTGTATTATCCTTTTTTTCTTTAACAATACAGCAAACAGTAAAGTTTAAACTCATACATTTGTTTTTCAGCCTTCAGAACCCTCAATTCCTGATCCATATCTTGACAGAAAATAAGCATTGCTATTCTCTTTACCAGATTTGTGTGTCACCTTGAATTTAAAGGGCTGTCGTGCCAAGTACCACCTTGTGATTCTGGAATTTTTTATCTTTCATTTGGTTAAGCCAACAGAGAGGATTGTGATCTGTTATAAGTACACAGTCAGTTCCTAGCAAATAAAACTTAAGGGACTCCAAGGCCCACTTTGCTGCTGAACGTTTCTTTTCAATGGTGGAGTACCTTTTTTGTCATGGAAAAATTCCACTTGTCTCAATCATAAGGTGAGGTAATAAAAAGACTCTGTTGAAAATTTGGGGTCAGAATCGCAACAAAAAAAAACATAATGCCACACCCTGTAGCATCTTATTGTTCTTTATAAAACGGCAATTAAATCTTTGACTTAAAATAAATAAAAATAAGAACTACAAAGCAGATGTTGCATCTCAGCTGAGCTTGTACCTCACAACACAGTTTTAAAAGCTGGGCTCAAGTATCTCTATTCATATTTATCCTCTGTAGCCTTCCTTCACGATACCTCTGGACCCAAGCTGTCCTCAGATCAGTAAATTATTAGTGCTAGTGAGGAATCGCACTTTGTGCCTGACTATCGCTGAGGAGTGTGTACGTTCTTGTATGTGCGTGCACATGACTATTCACTACAATCCAATCCACACATTAATTCTATATCCCGTATAAGATTAATGCATTAGCAGTCATTTTGGCTATGACCAGAGTTTGTTTCTTGAGCATCCTATCCCAAAAGCTCAGGCACTTCACAAACACAAAATATTTCAGCAACATATAATAAGCAGCAATAAAAATATTTACGGTTCAGTAAAATCTAAGAACAGTCTGGGAAAGCTTAAGTAAATAAAGTTTTCAAGGAAGTCTTGAAGGCCTTCACCCTGTGAGCTGATCTAACCTTCGAAGGTAAGGCATTCCATAAAACAGGAGCTGCCACATTAAATGCCGGGTCCCTGGATTGATGCAGGTGTGAGGTAGGAACAGAGAGCAGGCCCCCACCGGAGTAGTGAAAGGTGCAAGTTGGGTGGTAAGGAACCAGGAGGTCCTTCAAGTAATCCAGTACCAAACCATGTACCACCTTTTAAAGGTGGTGCACCACCGAATAGGCAGCCAGTGCAGTGCACGCAGAACCGGTGTGATATGGTCCCTCCAAGAGGAGCCCAAAGTCAACAAGGCTGCAGCATACTGGACCAACTGCAGGCATCGCAACAAACCTTTCAACATGACAAAGCTGGGCTAACTGACAAAGAATGCTGGCGACTAAAACAATTTTTTGGAAAAGATAAAAAACTTTTATTTTATGAAATTATATACTAAGCAGTAGCACCTCCCCACTACTGCCAATGTTTCACACCAAAAAATGCGATGATCTGCGATGGGATGCCAAGGGATGGACAGAGTAGAGTGCTAGAGAATCTAAGGCAACCGAGCACTATTACAGTGTTCCAAAGCATTCTCAGATCCCTGCTCACAAGCAGGCATCATAACCGAGATATCCAACACCTCCAGGAGTTTGCGAGACTCCCAGTTATGTTATGGCCCATGTCAAATATTCTCCACAAAAACAGAAACGTGGAGTTTTTCAGCAGATGAGGACCCCCTGGACCATCTAGTCTGCCCATTGTTCCCTGCCTACACTGTCACCACAGAACCTACCAGATCTCTGGCTACCTTCCCCATCACCACTTTCTTACCAAGATTCCTTTGTACCTATCCCACGCATGCTTGAAGCCAGACATGGTTTTTGCCCCTCCACCTCAGCTGGAAGACTGTTCCAGGCGTACACCACTCTTTCCATAAAGAAGTATTTCCACACATGCCTTGATAATTTCCCTTCTTGCAGCTTCACTGCATGCCTTCTTGTTTTCATGCACCCTCTCCTCTGAAAAATACTCCACTCCTGTACCTTATTCACCCCATGTGGTATTTATAGGTTGCTATCATGTTCCCACTCTTGTACCTCTCTTACAGGGTGTACATATCCCTCAGTCTCTCCTTACAGGGGTTTTAATGCAGATCCTGTACCATTTTAGTTGCCCTCCTCTGGACTGCCTCCATTTTGTCTATGTCCTTCTTAAGATGTGGTTTCCAGAACTGGACACAGTTCTCCAGGTGGGGTCTCACCAATGATCTATACAGTGGTAACACCACCTCTCTCCCTCTGCTAGTGATACCCCTCCCTATGCAGCCCAGCATCCTGATGGCTCTTCCTACTGCCTTGTCACATTACCTCGCCACCTTGAGGTCATCAGATATGATTATCCCAAGGTCCCTTTCCTGTTTAGTGATCGTCAGTACCTCTTCCCCAAACTTCATTCTCTGCCTCTGGGTTTCTGTGCCCTAGGAGCATGAATTTCCATTTTTTTTTACATTGAAACCCAGCTGCCATACCCTCAACCACTCTTTGAGTTTTATCAGGTCTCTACACATTCTTTCCATCCCCTCTGCATTGTCTACCCTATTACAGATTTTGGTGTCCTCTGCAAAGAGGCATACCCTCCCTAGCAACTCTTCTGCAATGTCACTTATAAAGATATTACAGAGGACTGGTCCCAGAATTGAGCCCTGAGGTATTGCGCTGGTCACCCTCCCCAGAGTGAGTGCCATTTACCAGCAATCTCTCTCGCCTATCCATCAACCAGTTTCATACTCCATTTACCACCTTGGGACCCACTGCTGAACTGCCAACTGCCCAGTTTCATTGTGACTCCTATGTGGTATGGTGTTGAAAGCCTTGCTAAAGTCTACACGTCCACCACCCCACCCTGATCTGTTTCCGTGGTCACCCAGTCAAATAAATCAATCAGATTCATCTGACATGATCTCTCCCCATGAATCTTTGCTGCATTGGGTCTTGTAACCAGCTGGATTCAAGATACTCCACTAGCCTTCCCTTCAGAAGCATCTCCATTAACGTCCCCACCACAGACAGGCTGAGCAGCCTGTTGTTGCCAGCCTCCTCCCTGCTGCCGCTTTTATGAAGTGGGACTACATCTGCACTCCTCCAGTCCTCTAGAACCACTCCTATTTCCAGTGAGGTGTTGGCTAGGGATGTCAGAGGTGCAGCCAGTACCTCCCTGAGTTTCTTCTGCACCCTTGGTTGTACCCTGTTTGGTCCCATAGCTTTATCCACTTAGACTGGCAAATCTTTTCAGGGCTTTTTCCTCTGTGACTGGACTTGTATCTACCCCCCCAACGTTTCTGCTGTTTTTATGTGGTCCCTCCCCTTCCACATTGGGAAGTAGCCAAACAGGGGGCACCACAAAGGAACAATTCCATGTGATGATCTGAGCAAAAGACCAGATAAACCCTAACCACACTTATGTCAAAACCCAATGAGATGATTAGGTCCACAGTGTGTCTATGCTGATGCGTAGGGGGTAACACAGAACTAGACAGATTCCTGAGGGAAAATGACATTTAAGGTTACATAGCATGAGTAGAGGTAACATTCCAGCTGTCAAGCTTGGATGTGTGTCAGTACTCAAACTGGGAACAGTTACTACCATGCAGCAGGAGGGGCAGACAAGGTGATGCTAAGTTCCTTTGTCCATCCCAGTGCTACGTTACTATAGTATGTCTTATGCTGATGGGCTGATGTGGAGCATACGTTGATGGATATGAACTGCTGAACAAAACATTCCGTATGTTGGGACTGTATCTGGTACTTTACTTTGAGAGTGTAGCTTTGGAAATATTTTATTCTGTGCACATTGATCTTAAGGCACAGTTAATGTAGCCATTATTTGCATGAAAGGCTATAAAACTGAAAAAAAATTGCTTTTTATGTTTCAGCTCATACTGATTTAATATAACTCAGCAAAGCAATAATTGGTTACACCCAGTGGGGAAATTATGCAGTTTCTAATTGTCATCCTCACTGGTGCAAATCAGATCAGCAGGCTCCGGCACGCCTCGTCAAGTTACTGTTACCCAAAAAAGGGCTGCAATTCATTAAAACTTTTCTTCTGTTTTTTTCTTACTGCAATTTAAATATCAAGTAATCAGTTTTTATTCATAGCATGCCTATCATTAAGACATCTCTAAGTACTTTACGGGGTTATTAAAATCAGTAAAAACAATTTATTTTCTGTTAGATGTTTTCAGCACCAGGGTAGCTTCTTTCAGTAACATCACCTAGTTTTCCAGTGGGTCCTAGGGTGTTGGCCTGCCCTTGCAATGGTAGCACTACTGCTTGTGGTGTCAACGACCCGAGTTGAGACGCTAGCTCAGGAGCCCGAAGGTCGACTGGGGGAGGAGGAGGAGGATGGAGCATCCACGTCAACGCTGATGCAAATGACTGGAGTCATGGTTTTAGTTTTCAAAGCTTATTTTCAATATGTTAGAATGCTGATTTTCGATTTTTAGTAACTTTCCCGTATTCAAGTGACTGGCTTTTTTATAGAAATGTATTGATCTCTGATTGCATAAAAAATGAAGAATGCATGGATGCATGAGATTACCGGCACCTCTGTACCGTACTGGACATCGGAACGAGCTTCAGCATCAGGAAGTGGGCAAAAGGTTGAGTCATTAACAATAGTATTTTTAGAGAAATTTTAATAAATTCAGCATTATATAGAGAATAGTGCATATGCAGGTGTGTGTTATGAGTTTTTTTTACACACCTCAGGTGTGTAAAAAAAACAAACACACATCTGCATGTTTTATTTTTTATAATTACTGGTGCAGGGTGTGGAAACTGTAAAATAAGGAAGACACAGATCATTAGTCTTATCCATTCTAAAGAAGCGTGTAACAGCTCATAACAGAACAGTTAATTTCTATCAAGTTCAAGTTTGCATTTTGAACCACTTTACACTAAAAACAAGCCTGCAGTTAAAAAAATGCATACTAAAACTGAAACACAGACACAGTATTGAGATGGAGTAGATGTTACCTGTCTTTTTTACAGTGTAGCCCATGTGATTCAATAAGGATACCAGCAAGAAAGAGTGGTGCTTTAAGCACATGAAAACCAAACTTTTTTAAACAAAAAACAAAAATGTGCTTAGTTCAGTTTTGTCTTTTCAATCAAGTTCACCATCATCACCATGGTAACTTGTCAGAAGTAAGTGCTTTAGACAGTGTTAGGGGGCTTGCAGTAGTGTTTTGCATTTAGAGTTTAAAATCAATAGAGCGCAAGGCAGAAAGTGCCATGATAACTGGGTGTGCTGTCACACCCACTTATTACGGCATTTGAAAGTGCTTGCAAATGGAGTGATATCGGGGGTTAGCAGTAATTATATGAAAATGGGGGACACTATGCCATATCTGAACACAGTGCTGGCACTGTAAAAAAGAACTGAACAAAAAATCCCCAAAAAGCTGAACAGTGTCCCTGTAAAGGGACACAGTCATACCCAGTGACCAACACAGTTTGAAAGGCCATGAAAATCTCTTTCAAAAGAAGCATTGGACTCATCTGCAGCTGGAAGCAGTCCAGAAATATAGATGACTGAGCCTGGTCAATATTAAGACTACATTGCAGCCATTTTTTTATACTCAAACTTTATTGAATTTGTTCAATGAAAAGAACAATACATAAGAAAAAGATACAAAACAGTATAACAATGGGAACAAATGTGCTCTACAACATAGCAGCCATTTTTAGAACATTGTGATGTCATCGAGGAACAAGTTGTGCATCAGTACAGTGAGTCAAGAATAGTTTGTTACTTGATGACATCACTGTATTCTAAAAATGGCTGCCATGTAGGTCTGATATCGAACAGACTCAGTCATGTATATCACTGGAGTGCTTCTTGCTACAGGTGAGCCTGATACCCGATTTGAACGAGCTTTTCATGGACTTTCAAAGTATATCAGCCACTGTACAGGAATGTTTCCCTTTAAATGAGAAGGCTGGGCCCCTGACAGGTTTCTGGCATCTCTGATGTGAAAATTGACTGGTGCAATTATGGATGAATCCCAATGAGAGGACAGGTTTGAACTTGTGAACTGGAGATTCAGTCCATTGGCAAGTTCTTGGTCATCATATGGGATTAGTCTGCCATCATGGTAGAGCTGGGTTAGATTGGTGTGCAGATCCTTACTGAAAAGGGATTGGGCACCTTTCCAGATATTCCTGGATGAACTGGAATCAAAGAAACATAGGAATAAAGATATTGTCGGCAGAAAAGGAACACTTGGCCCACCCAATATGTCCAGATATATGCTGCCTTTTCTCTCTCTGCAGACCCTACCTGGTCTCTGGCAACCCTCCCCCTCCCTGCCTAGTTACCTGTATTCCCCTGTGCCATCCCATGAATACTTAAGCCCCCCACTGTTTTCACCCCACTACCTCTGCTGGCAGACTGTTCCAGGAGTCCAACACTCTTTCAGTAAAGTAGTACTTCCTCACATTCTTCTTAAACTTCCCCCTTCCAGTAGCATCACATGCCCTCATGTCCTGGTGTACTTCATCATTTGAAATAAACCCCACTCCTGTACCCTGCCCCCCCCATGAGGTTTTTATATATTTTTATCATGTCTCTTCTTGCTCCACTCATCCAGGATGTACATGTTGAGATCCCTCAGTCTCTTCTAATAGGGCTTCTCATGCAATCCCAGCACCATTTTAGTTGCCCTCCTCTGGACTGTCTCCACCCTGTCTCTGTCCTTTCTGAGATGCAGCCTCTAGAATTGAACACAGTATTCCAGGTGTGGTCTCACCAGCGATCTGTACAGTGGTAGCATCACTTCCCATCGCCTGCTGGTGACTCCTCTCACTGTGCACCCTAGCATCCCACGGGCGCTGCCTACTGCCTTGTTACACTGCCCTGCCACTTTGAGATAATCTGATATTATAACCCCAATGTCTCTTTCCTGATTAGTGACAGTCAGCACCCCCTCTTTTTATGCCCTGCCACTTTGAGATAATCTGATATTATAACCCCATTGTCTCTTTCCTGATTAGTGACAGTCAGCACCCCACCCCCCTTTTTATGCCCAGCCACTTGGTTTCTATGCACTAAGTGCATGATTTTGCACTTTCTGGCATTGAACCACAGTTGCCGTATCTTGACCACTCCTCAGGTTTTCTAAGATTCCTACTCATTCTCTCCACCCCCTCCTGTGTATCCTCCTTATTACAGATTTTTGTGTCATCTGTAAAAAAGCATACTTTCCCTTCCAGCTATTCTGCAATGTCATTTATGAAGATATTGAAGAGGACCAGTCCCAGTACTGAGCCTTACAACACCCTGCTGGTCACTCTTCCCTCATTAGAACATGTACCATTTACCACTACCCTCTGCTGCCTGTCTGTGAACCAGTTTCTTACCCAGTTTACAGCTTTGGATCCCACCCCTAGACTGTCCAATTTCTTTATCAGTCTCCTATATGGCACAGTGTCAAAGGCTACCTTCTGATGGGCCATATCCTCTGCTCTCCCCGATATATTTCCCTGGCCACTCAGTCAAAGAAACTAATTAGATTCATCTGGCATGGCCCGCCCTACCACGTGAATCCTTGCTGCCTTTGGTCTTGCAATTTGCTGGCTTCAAGATATTCCACTAGCCTTTCTTTTAACAGAGTTTCCATTAATTTCCCCACCACTGATGTGAGACTGATTGATCTGTAGTTGCTGGTCTCCTCCCTGCTGCCAATCTTATGGAGTGGGACTACATCAGCTCCCATCCTGCCCTTTGGAACCTCTCATGTTTCCTGTGAGTTGTAGAATAAGGTAATCGGTGGTGCAGCAAGCACCTCCCTGAGTTATCTTAGTAGTCTTGGGTGTCTCATCTGGTCCTGTGGCTGGCCATGTCCACTTTCAGATTTACTAGTCCCTTCAGGACTCTTTCGTCTGTAAATGGGCTTGTGTCAACCCCCCCCCACACACACACACACACACACACACTGTTCCTGCTACTCCTTGGTGGACCTTCCCCCTTCCCCTCCATTGTAAAGACTGAGCAGAAGTACCTGTTCAGGTTGTCTGCTTATTCTTGATCCTCTTCTGCGCAGTCACTCTCTGGCATCCTCCATATCCACACTGTCTCTCGCCTTGCCTTTCTCTTCATGCTTATGTACCTGAAGAAAGTCTTGCCTCTTTTTGCTACCCCTTTGGCTATCCTTTCCTCTGTTTGCACTTTAGCTCACTCACTGTCCTCCGTTTCCGTCTGTTTTACCCGCTACGCCTCCCTATCCCCTCCCTCCCTCTGTGTTTCTTTGTACCTCTTGAATGTCTTTCACTTCTGTGGCCACTTCCCTAGAGTGCCAGAATGGTCTTTTTTTTTCCCTCCTGCTTTTGCTCACTTCCTTCACACAGAGGATGGTTACCTTCGCTATGCCGTCCCTTAATTTTCTCCATTGTTCTTCTACTCCTCATTGGCAAGGCTGCTGAACTGGAATTAGACACCCAGTAGTTTGGAAAGTAATCAGCTTTGGCTTTTCTCGGGTGAGTGATACAACCGCTTCTTAGTTGACATTATACATTCCAGTCATGTTCTGTCCTGTCCAGTCACTGTCCTGTCCTGTCCAGTCACTGTCCTGTGTCCTTGTACCCTCCCCGCATCAGGCATTTTCATTAATTTAATGAGGCCGGTACTGATCTAATTTTTATGCTCTCATCTGTCCTTGACGGCTTTGTTAGGGAGAAGCCTGTCATAAACTGATATGATTTCACCTTGGAAGCAGCTATGGACACCTTCTACATCTAGTATAAGATAAAATCTCTCCCAGTTCATTTTGCCAACTTTTTTGGCAAGAAGGGAGGGATCGACCTTGTAAAATGTATTAGTCCCGATATATCAAGGGGCGACCTTTCATAAAAACATCAGGAAAATCCTGAAACAATGCATAAAATATGCCTGGACACCCCAGGTAGTACTTGTGCAGCAGGGAATGGTTATCCCCCCACCTCAGGGAGGAGAGGGTCCTGAGGGACACTCTGACATTCAAACCTGGATCACTGGCATCACGAGTGGCGCCCTGTGGCTGTGCCAAGAGGCCGGCAGCTTATGCCTTCTTTCAGTGTGTATTACATGCCTGGATCATGCATTATATACGCTCTAAGAGTGTCCTTCAGCCACTCAGGAAGTGTGTTAATTCTCAAAAAGTACATGTCCTTGAGTGGGTTGTAATGCACTTATCAAAAGGTAAATTGTGATTATTAAAAAAAAAAAAGATGAACATGTTGAAATTTGAGTAACAAGAAGAGTTTTTGTGACGTGAGTAGACTGTTACTAGGCGGAACAGTTTGTTGTTACCAATCATACATTTCTTGGAAATAATGCATGGTCACGTGATGTATGTTGACCAATGACATTTATAGGATACTTATGTATTTTCACCCCCATTTTATAATTCCCTGTGAAGCACAGCCTGCCATCACAAATTGTAGTGCTCCTCAACAAGTCACTTCTTCCCCCTTCCCAAAACATAAACAGATTAGAAAACAGTGTGCTCGCAGCACAATGACCTTATGACGTGTGTGTGGCCTCATTCAGTGCTCTGCAGTGAGTGAAAAAGCCCTGTTAAAACTTTCATAAATTATGCCAAGTCTGGTGTTTGTAATTGCTCACTTTTAGAACATTGCTGAGCCACATAAATGTCCATGCATCCATTGTTTCTTGGCTCCAAAACACTGTTTAAAAAAAGATGTTTCTTTCAGATGACTCATGTCCCTATAATGCTTACAAAAAATCAAGCTAAGGAAGCTACAGAACCATCAGCATATCAGTATGAGTAGCAGGACCCGGTGTCTAGTCACACATTGGCACTGAGTGATTCAGTGAAGTGGGCTGCAAATCCGGTATGCACTACCTACAGTACTTCGCTTATATAGTTAGGCAAAAAAAATATGGGGGGGGGGGGGTGGTGGTGGTGAATGTACAGCTGGATGCAAACTAAGAGCTGTCACTTGTTACCAAAAATGAGAATAGTACTCATCTGGTGTTATCTATAAACTGGGCCTTTAAATGCTACCACACAATATTTAGCATCTTTCTCTAGCTTCTCACGAGAAAGAACGGTGGGAAATAGATTTTTGCCAAAACCAACAAGATAAAAACCTCCCTAACGGAGTCCCTGAAACTTGCATTTTACTTCTGTGAGCCACTTACTGGGAGTTCTTTGGAAGATTAAATAGAAGTCATGCCAGACGTTTTGGGGGAGGGATGTAGTAGAATTTGCAATGGTGCCAAAAATCTGGAATGCTTTCCCAGGAAGTCAATAGATTAGAAAGTTCCTTTTTGAAGTTCCAGTATCCCTTTATGAACTTGGGGTGGGGGGGCTTAATTTAGAGTTTGCTTTTTTTGCAGCTTTTAAGTGCCTGTGAAATGTGAGGGAGTTGACTCGGGGAACTCGATCTTTGTGCACAGGAGGCAGTTGCAATGCAAATGGGCAGTGTGCAGCCTTCCCCACACACCCTTCACAACCATAATAGTAAACTACCGATGGTAAGAGCCCTGTATGTGTGTTAATTAATACTAGCTCTGATTCTGAAATCTGTATCTGCGTTAATCTGCATAGTGAGCACCACACTGTAGTAGTATTTTTATTTTTATTTAGCAGTAGGAATTATGTTTATTTTGTAACAGTTATATTTATTTAGTAATAGTAGCATTTATATTTTAGTAGTAGTAATTATATGTATTTGTTAGTAGTTATATTTATTTCATAATAGTAGTAGCAATTATATTTTAGTAGTAGTAATTATATTTATTTAGTATTAGTTGTAAATACAGTGGTCCCTCATTATAAGGGATGGCTCTGGAGCCATCAATTTTGTTCATTATAATGAGGGTTCATTATAGATTAAATGACCAAAAATAATAAAACAAGCATTTGTCAATGCCAAATGTTGATTGCTTATATGAGCTGATTAGGTATTTGGAAGTGAAAGTACCATGCCTAAGAACTGTCATGTGCCTCCCCCAAGACATCCACTGTGTCTTTCTGTTCAGTATTCACAGAAGAGGGGGAAGGGCAAGGGCCACAGCAGTACAGCAGTTGCAAAGCTGTGAAAAGATGGTCAATAGTCCATTCACAGGCAGAAGAATCCTGCAGAAGGTGAGTAATTTGAAGGTAGACAAAGCGATGGGACCAGATGGCATAAACCCAAGGATATTAAAAGACTCTGTTGAAGTCGGTCACTCCCCCTCTCTCACTTGCTGATTCTGTTTCTCCTGGCGCTGCAGGCTGCCCTTTTGTACTGGGCCCCTGCCTCCATTGTCACCTTTTTGTGGTCACAAAGAAATCTGCAGCAGTCCCAACAGAGCTCCGTTGAGCTCGTTCACTCCCCCTCTCTCACTCACTCGTTCTGTTTCTCCCGGAGCTGCAGGCTGCCCTTTTGTACTCGGCTCCTGCCTGCATTGGCACATTTTTCTGCCCACAAAGAAGTTCACAGTTGTCCCGACAGAGCTCCGTTTAGATTGCTTACTCCCCCTCTCTCACTCGCTCATTCTGTTTCTCCCGGCGCTGCAGGCTGCCCTTTTGTACTGGGCTCCAGCCTGTGTTGGTGTCTTTTCTGCCCACAAAGAAATCCGCAGCAGTCCCGACAGAGCTCCATTTAGATTGCTTACTCCCCCTCTCTCACTCGCTCATTCTGTTTCTCCCGGCGCTGCAGGCTGCCCTTTTGTACTGGGCTCCAGCCTGTGTTGGCGTCTTTTCTGCCCACAAAGAAATCCGCAGCAGTCCCGACAGAGCTCCACTGAGCTTGCTCACTCCCCCTCTCTCACTTGCTCATTCCATTTCTCCCGGTGCTGCAGGCTGCCCTTTTGTACTGGGCTCCTGCCTGCGTTGGTGTCTTTTTCTGCCCACAAAGAAATCCGCAGCAGTCCTAATAGAGCTCTGTTGAGCTTGCTCACTCCCCCCCACCACTTGTTCATTCTGTTTCTCCCACCGCTGCAGGATGCCCTTTTGTACTGGGCCTGTGCCTGCATTGATGCCTTTTTCTTCCCACAAAGAAATCCACAGCAATTCTGACATAGCTCCGTTGAGCTCGCTCACTCCCCCTCCCTCGCTCACTCGCTAGTTCTGTTTCTTCTGGTGCTGCAGGCTGCCCTTTTGTACTGGGCACGTGCCTGCATTGGTGCCTTTTTTCTGCCCACAAAGAAATCCGCAGCAGTCCCAACAGAGCTCAGTTGAGCTCAGTCACTCCCCCTCTCTCACTTGCTCGATCTTAATCTGTCCCAAACACTGATTTCCCAAAGCAGCTATGCTATTCTGTGCCGGAAGCACAAAAACACATTTCAGCCAGGATGTGAAAATTACAGCTGTACTGTTCATAAGGAGGTGTGAAAAAATGCCAGTGTTGAAAATCTGGCGTGAAAATATTACACATTTGCAAAGTTACAAGGGTGCGTGGAAACTGCGCAATGCACAGTTGTAACACAGTCATTTTTATGGACTTTCGTCACCACATTTTCAACATAGGCCTTTTAGGACCTCTGCTCATGAACAGTGTCACTGTCATTTTCTCAGTCTATCCCGAAAACTGATTTCCCACAGCGACCGCACTATTCGGTGCCGGAAGTGCGAAAACACATTTTGGCCAGGTTGCATAAAATGACAGCTGTACTGTTCATAAGTAGGTGTGGAAAAATGGTAATGTTGAAAATCTGGAGTGAAAATATTATAAATTCGTGAAGTTACGAGCTTACGTGCAAACTGCGTAACGCGTGATCGTAACACAGTCATTTTATGGACTGTCATCACAAAATTTTCAACACAGGCATTTTAGGACCTCTGCTCATAAACAGTGTCACTGTGATTTTCTTAATGTGTACCGAACACTGATTTCCCACAGTGACCCGCTATTCCGCGCTGGAAGTGCGAAAACACATTTCGGCCAGGATGTGAAAAATGACAACTGTACTTTTCATAAGGAGGTGTGGGAAAATGCCAATGTTGAAAATCTGGAGTGAAAATATAGTAAATTTGCAAAGTTACAAGCGTGCATAGCAACTGTATAATGCACGCTCGTAAAACAGTCATTTTTTGGATTTTTTCCACCAAATTTGAAACATAGGCTTTTTGAGAGCCCACCTCATTAACACTGGCACTGTCATTTTGTTACTCGGTCCTGAAAGGTGATTCCGTGCAATGACTGCGAAATCACCTTTCGGGACCGAATAACGCCATGACAGAGGCTGAATTCATGAGGAGGTCCCAAAAACCATGTTGAACATTTGGTGCCAAAATTCCAAAAATGCCTGAGATATGCACAAGTTGTAAAAACTATTTATGCCATTATACAGCTTACGGCATTTCCTCAGTTCGCGGTCGGCTTTGAAGAGTGCAGAGCGTGGTTCCGGTCCACGAAGATCATCACGCCAGACTCGGAGGTAAGTATGGGGTAGAGTGTAGGGAGGCAGGGTGCACAAGTGGTAGCGGATTGGGCGGGGCTGCCGGACTCGACAAGGGACCGTTTTCTTGTTTACGGGTAAAAAAAAAAAACACCGCGGGACAGTTTTTCTTTTTACAGGGACATTTGGCACACTGGGGTGGGCTCCCAGCATGCCACCTGAATGTTTTTTTGGGGGGCTGTAGCTGACGGGGGATTGGGCACCCCCGTTGGCACTTATGGGGGTGGTGGACGAGCCAAGGGGGACTGGGCACCCCCCTCAGCAAACTACACATTTTGGGGGGGTATACATTATACTGATGGGGAGTGGGCTTCCCCTTCGGCAAATTCAGTCAGGAAGGGAGACTGAAGCCGGCGGGGATTGGGCACCCTGTCGGCAAACAAAGATGGAGCAGGCGCATGATGCCGAGGAGGATTGGGCATTCCCCTCGGCATACAGCAGAAACGTGGGGGTGGGGAGATTATGCCAATGGGGACTGGGCTCCCCATCTGCAAACTGGGTTGGGGGCATGGGGACCGCCCTGCAGTGATGGGTCGCTCCCTCATTGCAGTGGAATGGCTGACGCTGCAATGACGAGGCGACCCCTGATTGCAGTGGCTAAAACATTTCAAGGTGGTGGCACGCTGGCTAAACTAGTGTCAGCAGCAGCATGTCACCCCATTGGGGAAAGCGGGCCAAGCCTCAAAAGGCAATGGGGGCATTGGTCACAACAGTGCCACACCTCCACAACCTGCTTCTGCAGCAAGCTGCCGCAACATGTTTCTTGCGCGTGCACGTAATCAACATAAAAAGCACTGTACTTATGCCAGTCATTCCCAGTGTCTGTGACAGTTTCTCTCTGGGCACTGCCCTTGGCTCTTGGTTCTTCTTTCCTCTCAGAACCTTCTCTCTGTGACCCTTGGCACTGCCACTGCACAGTGAGCACCCCAATTTCTTTTACTCCTAGTCCCCAAGACACCGATTTTCTCAGTCTCTGCAGTTCTGTTTGACTCACTGCTCTTCTGCAGATGATGCCTCCTCGACCAAACGCAACAGTCCCCTTCACTTTGCTGTACTTTCCAGATGGAAAGCCCCCATCCACCTCCTTGGGGCTGCGAGGCTGTGCTAGTCACTTGACACAAACTGCAAACTGACCACGAATACCTTGGTGCAGAGAATGGGCGGCTAGCCCAGCTGAAGTAACCATTTAACAAAAACTCTACCATGGAGTGCGGTCTGTGTCTGTACATATGCTTCACTATGTTTTACTTTTTGCATTACAGCACTAATTGTGGTATAATTGTGAACCATAATATTTTTCATTTCCGAGTGTGGGTTTTTGTTAAATGGTTATTAAGCCAACTGACAGGCAACCACCCAGCTGTAACTGTCAGTTAAAGGAAAAGCATAATACAGGAGTGCCAGAGGCCTGGATATTCAAAGCAGTTGCGCATGCTCAATTGTGGAAATGCGCCATGGAGCGATATTCAGTGGGAGCCATTGTGCAGCACAAGTAGCAGTGCGCCAAAGCGCAACTTTAATGAATGCATGCGCAAGGGCAGGCGTTCATGATGTGCGGCACAGTGCGATATTCAACCCTCGACCCATGGCGCAAGTGTGAAGCAACGGCCAGATGCGCCAAGCAGACTTGAGCCTATAAAAACAGGGAGCAAGCAGGGGGATAGCACTTGTGCCAGAGGGGTGCGAGACAGAGAGAGACAGAAAGACAGACAGACAGAGAGAGAGAGAGAGAGTGAGAGTGAGAGAGACAGGGAGACAGAGAGAGTGACAGTGAGACAGTGAGAGAGAAAGAGCCACCAGACCTTGGAGGGAGTGACAGAGGCATCCACAGGGGCGTGGGACAGAGGTGGCAGGCGTGTGCAAGCCAGAGGTAGGTGTCACAAGAGGGATCCCGGCAGAGTAACAGGCACTGCCCCATGGTAGTAAGCGGACCACTGGAGCCGGACGCCCAGGGGGAAACAGGACAACAGGGGCCATGGCCAGTGCAGCCTTCCAGATGGAAGCTGTAATGAGGGGTGTGAGGAGGCAGGAGGCAGAGCGACGTGGCCATGGAAGGCCCCATCAGTGGTACACCCAGAACAGACGGTACCGTCCCTGCATCAGCTTCGAGAACCACACTGATATGGAGATCGTGGGCCGATATCACCTGAACCGTGCAATTCTGATGCAGCTGTGTGAGCTGTGCAGTGAGGAGATGCAGGAACCCACTAGGCGGAGCCACGCCCAGACAGTGGAGATGAAAGTGACAGCTGTCGTGTGCCTGCTCACCACGGGCACCTTCCAGAGACCAACTGGGGACACCACAGTCATAACCCAGTCGGTCATGCCACAGCTCCTCACACAATTCCTCAATGCCCTGCTGCCACATGCTGCAGACTACATCCATTTCCCCAGCACACAGGCAGAGCGTACAGCAACCATGCAGGAGTTCCACAGGGTAGCACGGATGCCTGGCATGGTAGGGGCCATCGACTGCACCCATGTGGGCATCCGCATGCCACCTGGCATGGAGGGGGTAACATACAGTATGTGAATAGGAAGGGCTACCCCAGTGTCAACTGCCAGGTGGTGTGCGATGCCAGGGGGCGCATAACCAATGTCTGGCCACACACCCTGGGAGCACACATGATTCATCCATCTGGTACAGCTCAGCACTGTGCCACAGGTTCGAGAGTGGGGAGATCCCCACGGGCCACCTAGTGGGTGAGTATGGGATGACCGGGGCAGCTGGGAACAGCAGGGCATGGGATGGGGCAGGCAGGGCAGGTGCGCTGGCGGGAGCACCAGGGATGGGCAAGGCGTACAGCGACAAAGGGCACCAGGCTAACCATATATCTGTCCACACAGGTGACAGTGGCTACCCACTGAGGCCATGGCTGCTCACCCCCTACCGGTGCCCATCATTCCCAGCAGAGGACCAGTACAGTGAGGCAGACGCCAGCACGTGGAACATCATTGAGCATGTGTTCGGGATGCTGAAGGCATGATTCCGATGCCTAGACAGGCCTGGCGGTGCCCTACAGTACAGCCCCTCAAAGGCCTGTGGCCTGTTCCTGGCCTGCTTCATACTGCACAACATGGCCATTGACTGTGGGATAGCTGTAGAGGCTGAAGAGGGGGACAGCAGTGGGGATGATGGGGGCAGTGGGCTGGGGGGGGTGGTGGGCAGCCCCCCTGGGTGGAGGGATCCCCGGATCCTCAGGATGGCATGCCATCACCGGGACACGATTGCACAGGAGCACTTTGGTGCATGCAGGTAGGTGGAGAAACACTCATGCAATGAACAGACACAATGGCACAGCACACAGACATGGGCAGGCATGGCTATGGGCATGCGCCCACAGGCGTGGGCAGGGGCAGGGGTGGTGGTGCCACACAGCCACACACAACACCATGCAACACCATACGGCAACACACACACACTGGCACACGCAGGCACGCACCCAGGCGCTGGCACGTGGCTTGGATCAGATGCAGGGTGCCGGTGCACAGGCACAACCAGTTGCTGCCATCATCATACACACGCCACATAGGCCAGCGGCCGGGTGGGTGTGCACACGGGCAGCGTATGGCGTGACACACAGTTGCCATGACTGTGTCATGCACTCACACACATCGCCCATGTGCACACAGGGCAGTGGCAACTAACTGCAGACAGGGCGGTGCACACATCAGGTCCGCCATATGGACACACAGCCACCACGGACTTGGGGGCAGCTGCGCCGGGGGCCAGTCAGCACCCACAGGCTGCTCAACAGCCATGGGGGGGTATGCAACTGCTCCCCCAGGGGTCAAACTGCGGGAACGTGACTGGGTCCTCGCAAGTGTCCGTAGGCACCCAAACAGGCCTGCCCCAGGCGTGCCTGGTATTCCGACAGCAGAGCCCAACACTGACATTGAGGTTGTCGCCTGATGCTGGGTCCGTGGAGTGGACAGTGCACTCTGCGGTGACTGTGGCTGGTGGCCATGCCCTGTGGCAGCCATTGGTGCAAGGCTGACCGAGATCGCATTGGCAGTGCGCTCCAGGGATGTGGTTGTGTCCTCCCACAGGTGCTGTATGGCCTCCAGGACCTGTGCAGTGCCCCTCTCATGCTGTGCGGCTGCCTGGTGCACCTCTACATGGAGTGCATGCACCCCAGCTATGAGCAGCACCTGTTGCTCCATGGAGGCCCACAGCAATCGGGTGTGCTCAGCCAATGGGTTGGCGCCCAGGGGTGCATGGGCATTCCGCCGTCCCAACGGTGGTGTACGACCTCGCTGCATTGCCCCCCACTCAGGTGGATGCTGTACAGCGGGGTACCCATGGAGTAGGTCATTGTCAGGTGCACCAGCAGCAGACTCTGCGCCTGGCCTCCCAACTTCCCCAGCCGTCTACTGCTGCTGCTGCCCTTCTGGCCCCTGTGCGCTGGCCAGTGCCTGGGTGGGTGCACCACCACCCAGTATCGCTGTGGCTGTGCACACAGTGGCACCAGGGGCAGTGGCAGGCAGCTGTTTCACCACCGACAGACCACTGGCCGCGCTGCCAGTGATGGTGGTAGGTATGGGTGTCTCCCCCACAACACCACCCACACTGTCCAGGATGATGGTCGTGTCACCATCAGTGTCAGACCCCGCCCTGATCTGTGTCTCCATGCAGAGCACACCATGGCTGGCATCCTGCTGGGACACACCCAGGGCCTCGTCCGCCACCAAGCCCAGGACATCCGGCTGGATGGCAGTGGTGTGATGCAGCCGATCGGGCCCCCAGATGCCCATGGAGGTGGATGGCTGGTCCTCCGGAGCTGGGCCTGCCCCCACGGCATCCGCTGGCGCCCCTGCTACTGCATGCTGGCATGCTGATGCTGTAAGGGAAAAAAGATGTGTTAGTGCCGCCGTACCAGAACCCCCCCCCGGCATACATACCATGCAGTGATGGGCTCCCTCCTATCTGGAAGCCACCACCTGGCACACCCTCAACTGTGCTGTGCCGCATGGTGGTCGCCACCAGCTCCTCTTATGCTGTGAGCTGTGACACAGCAGAATGGACCCCATCAGTGGCTGTCCTGGCAGCCCGTATGGCCACCACCTTCTATTTAAGCCGGCGTTTGTCAGTGCCCACCTTCTTTCTGCACTCTTGCACAGACCGCTGGTGGCTGCTCTGCTGGTTCACGGCCGCTGCCACCTCCACCCAGGCCATGGCCCTGGCCTGTGGTGTGCCAGTGGCACCACTCAGCAATTGCTCCCTGTTGAGATAGGCCTCAAACAGGGCATCGGCTTCCATCTTCGTAAAGTTGGGCCTGTGCTTGCGGGCAGGTCCGCGCTCCTCGGTCTCCTCATGCTCAGACATGCTACTACCTGTGGTCATGGACAAGTGGTTACTGGCTGCAGCGTCCCACCCCATCCAACCTGCTGTGCTGGCTGTCCCCACAGCAGGCCCAACTTACCTCAAATGGTTGCAGTACCGGTCCATGGCCTGTGCTGTTGTGCGGCTCCTTTATAGCGCATCGCATGCAAATGAGCTGCTGCGCAATGGTAATGACATGCTAATATCCCCAGTGTGCTGCACATGGCCTGATGAGCTTATTAGCATGTGATGGATGAATATTGCACACTTGCTCCTGAACAATGGAATTCCTGTGGCGCATGTTGTGGTGCAATGCCGTGACATGCACAGTGTGCCGCCCACTATACGCATGTGTCGATGCTTGTGCTCCTGCCTATTGCGCACTGTGTGCTAGGAGCACTGCAGGGGCCATAGCACCTAATGCACATGGACCCTATGGTGCTCAGGCATAGGGCCCCTTAGGCGCTCCAGGCGCTATAGGGCCCTGTGCGCCCCTATGCAATATGGGCCCTATAGTGCTCCTGCACACTTTGTGCAGGGTGACCCTTGACCCCTGCCCTGACCCTATGCCCCCTTGAGATTCCAGCTCCGCGTGCCGGGTGGGCTACACCCATGCCATGCATCCACGGTGATGCATGATTGGCGGACACCGCGCAACCGTCCACGAGGTGCGCATCCCACACACGTTATTGCATGTGTGCTATTGGGTGCCATCTTGATTCACCAATTGTATAGGTAGCATGGTGCAGTGAGGGGTGTGACATGCTCGCAAATGGAGCGAGGTCGAATTGATGAACTTTGTGGCCCAGGTTGAGCCACATGCACCAGGCCTGTTTGGACAGGAGCCCCTGCTGCAGGCCAGAACAGACATCTGGCAGGCCATTGCTGCTGGCCTGGTCCAGGCCACCAGGGTGTAATGCACTGGTGATTAGTGCCGCCACCGGTATGGTAACCTCATGTGGAGGGACCCTGAGATGCTGAGGACACTGCAGGCATGTGTCCGCAGGGGTGCTGTGCCATGGCCAGGTAAGTCGGCACATGCTGCTTCTGTGCTCAACCGCCATACCATGGTGTTGGCTGGGCTGCCTGCCATGCCCTGGGGGGGGTACTGTTGGCATGTGCCCTGTGGTGCTGGCATTGCCAGACACTGGGTGCGCTGCACCACTGCCCTGCAGGTCATGCCCGGCTGGGGCGCACACTGTGCACAGGGGTGGGGGCAGTTGGCTTATGCTGTGGCTGTGTTCTGATGTGTGCCTGTCTGTGTTCCTTTCCTAGGGCCTGAGGATCGTCACTATGCCAGGTCGTCAGGGGTGCCTGGCGGGCCACAACAGGCCACTGCGGGAAAACTGACTGGGGGAGCTGGCCCAAGTGGTGCAGGTGGAGCTGCTGCGGGACCAGCACATGCAGTGCCACAGTGGGCAGGTAGGCACTGTTCTGTTCCTCTACTCCTTACCAGGTGGTCAGCGGGGGTTGGGGTACAGCCATGGCCACCTGTGCCATGTGCTGTGTCAGCTGTGTGCAGCACACTGTGCGGTGTGCATGCCACTGTGGGGCAGCCATTGTACACGTGTGGCAGCTGTTGGTGGGAAGGGTGTGCGTCCAGCTGCTACTGGTGCTGCTGCAGCACTGTGCCACCTGCCTGCCACTGAGCGATCAGGTTGCCCTTGGGTGGTGGTGTCCACTGCTGTGCACTGTTGTGGCATGCTGGGTTGTTGGCAGGTGTTGGCCCACCCATTGTGGGTGGCCAGGGTGCCACTCCAGGGGCATGTGTTCCCACTGTCCGCTGCGCACAGTGGGAGGGCATGGTTTCTATGGACTTGCACCGATCGCCTGTCCATTCCTTTGTCATAGACATCCGGAGGAGATCCTGGCTGCCGCTGTACTGCTGGCTCCTGTGGCAGATTATTCTTATAACATCCACCATGTTGGAAATGCCCAATAGATGAGGAGGATGTGCTGTACGACAGGCAGAGATGGAGGTGCCAAGCGGCAGGCCGTAGCCACCTGTAGCAGGCCCCATGCATCCTTCTTGCCCCTGCCTTCCCTTCCCCTACCTTCCCCGTCCCACTGTACAGTCCCTGTCTCCATCCCTCAGTCTCCTACCCAATCCCTCTGATTTTAATTGTACATAGTTCTTTAATACAGTTTACATGCTTACCCACCTGTGTCTGTGTCTGCTTTGCAGCTGGCAAGTGGAGCCATGCTACAGTGGCGTGGTGGGTGTCTGTGTGGTGTGCCTGTGTCATTGTGTGGGCCGTGCATGGTGGTGTCCTGCCCCTTGGTCAGTGGCTGTGCCTTAGGGTGGCCATGGGCTGACTGTACAGGATGTGTGGGGTGTGTGTTGGGTGCCGTGTGCCAGGGTGTGGCTTGCCATGGTCTGGGTGGGTGGGGGCATGCCATCCAGTGGGGGGGGCGGTGGCAGCTCACCCTTGGCCGTTGGTGCCACCTGTTCCCTGCGTCCACTGCCCTGGTGCTGGGGGGGGCCAGCTGCCTGTCTGTGCCCTACAGGCTGTGGTCACCTGTAGCCCACCACTGTGCATCCCTGCCACTGTTCCCGGCCAGGTTCCACTGCCTCCCCACGCTGTCCCCCCCCCCACAGCCTTGCTCCCAGCAGTGCCTGGGGCTGGTCCTACTGTGCCTTGGCGCATCTTCCTTTGCTCCCTTGCGCATCTGTGGTTGTGCTATGGTGCAGGTCGGGTTGCTCCCTGGTGCACCTCTGGCTGTGCCATAGCACATCCCTGTGATATTCAGCCATGTCGCACTGGCGCATGTTGCCATGTGCAGCCATTAAATATCGCAGTCACTGCGCCATGGCGCAGTTGTGTTGTGCTGTGCCAGCCTTTGGTGCATTTCTGAATATCTGGCCCTGAGTGTTTTGTGCCAGACCTTTATGATAATGTTGAGTGGAGCAGGTTGAAAATGGGGGTCAATCAGTCAAACAATTACCTGCGACCACGATTAACTAGAGCTGTAGTGCTTAAGCAATTAAGCAGGTGATAGTGGGGTCCAAACATCCCGTTCATTATAACCTGGATTCGTTATAATGAGGGATGTTATAGCGAGGGACCACTGTATATTTATTTAGTAGTAGTAATTATGTTTATCTAGTAATTATATTTATTTAGTAGTAGTAATTATAGTTTAGTTGTAGTAATTATATATATATTTTTTTTTGTTAGTACTTTTTCCTACCTGTGGCCTCTGGTCTGCATTCGCGTCCCAGCATCCGTCCGTTTTCCAGCCGCTGTCCGGTCCTGCCCTGGCTCTAGTGAAGCCCCACTGCCTTCATCACAAGGCTTGCCCCCTCTGCAGCGGGTGGCAGGGAAGTCCCCTTACTCCCCACCAACAAGGATCCAGTGTTGTGTGGTGGTGCTCCCAGGTCCAGGCAGTCCCCTTAGATGGCCATCAAGCCACCACGATCAAGCACCACATTTTCCCTGTTCATCCTGACGTGAGCTGAGGCATGCAGTGACGCCAGTGGAGGGAGCGTGCACGTATCCGCACATGCTCCCCCCGGTGCCGTGCCCCAGACTCACCCCTGCTGTACAGCTCCAGCGTACTACCCCCAGCCTGCGCCAGAGGTCGCTAGTATGCAGACGACTGAAGACCCCCCGGCCCCGAAGCGGGAGAATAGTCCATGGACACTCAATCCCTCTCCGCCCCTGCCGACCCCTGGAGACCCGAGTCTGTTCCCGAACCCGGGTCGCCAGTGTGGAGCAAGGTGTGGCATCCAGTGCCTCAACCCTCAGCGCCACCGGGCTGGTGGTAATTATATTTTTAGTAGGAATTATATTTATTTATTTGTTTGAATTTTGATAACCAGGTTCGCCCACTGAGACACAGTGTCCCTTTTCAGGGGCAAGCCAGAGTTAATAAGACATACAGTAGCAAATCTGTACCCATACAGTAAGTAATATACACAGTCATACAAGTATAGTAGGCAGTATCAACCCATGCAGCAGATAACATACAAAGTCATACATGGTGCAGTGTAACATCAGTAGGACATCATCACAACAGGGAAGAGAACAGCTAATATTAATTAAACAAAACTATACAATAGGAAGACAAGAAGAATGCAGTTGAATAACCAAAAGCACTTGCATTGGGAATAAAGCTTTGGCTTGCACAAGAGTACAAAAATAGTTGAGACAATGGAAATGTTGAGACCGTTAACTAGGTGTAGGTTCATGAGTCTTACGACAAAGAGCAGCTGCTCAGGTAACCTGCATAGAGTGTGAAAGAAATCATGTATGTAGTAGTGCAAATTATATTTAGTAGTAATTATGTTTTTTTAGTAGTAGCAATTATATTTAGTAGTAATGACATTTATTTAGTAGTACAGTAGTAGTAATTATACTTTGGCAGTATAGCATAGAGACTAGAGTACTATATAGAGGTTAGAGTAATCAGCTGTGAATGGGCTTGGTACATCCAGTAGACATGGGTTTGATTCCTACAACCTCCACTTGTGCACTGTGTGTCCCTGAGCAAGTCACTTAACCTCCCCAGTGCTCCTGGGCCACCCCTGAAAAGAGGCACTTGTGCCTAGTTGGCCTTACCTGGTTACCAAAGAATTCAAAAAAATATTTAGTAGTAATTATATTTATTAAAATTCATAGTATAAAGTCATTGAGCCGACTGCACCTATCATACTTGAGGTATACCTAATTATGCTACCAGTAAATGTGATATTTGGTGAATAAGTGTTGAAACTTGAGGTATACCTAAATATGCTGCCAGTAACTGTGACAGTTGGCGAATTAGTGTAGAAACTTGAGGTGTACCTAAATGTGCTACCAGTAACTGTGATACTTGGTAAATTAGTGTAGAAACTTGAGGTGTACCTAAATGTGCTACCAGTAACTGTGATACTTAGTGAATTAGTGTAGAAACTTGAGGTGCACCTAAATGTGCCACCAGTAACTGTGATACTTGGTGAATTAGTGTAGAAACTTGAGGTGTACCTAAATGTGCTACCAGTAACTGTGATACTTAATGAATTTGTGTAGAAACTTGAGGTGTACCTAAATGTGCTACCAGTAACTATGATACTTGGTGAATTAGTGTAGAAACTTGAGGTGTACCTCAATGCGCTACCAATGAATATGATACTTAGTGAATTAGTGTAGAAATGTGATGTGTACCTAAATGTGCTACCAGTAACTGTGATACTTAGTGAATTTGTGTAGAACCTTGAGGTGTTCCTAAATGTGCTACCAGTAACTGTGATACTTAGTGAATTTGTGTAGAAACTTGAGGTGTACCTCATTGTGCTACCAGTAACTGTGATACTTGGTGAATTAATGTAGAAACTTGAGGTGTACCTAAATGCGCTACCAGTAACTGTGATACTTGGTGAATTTCTGTAGAAACTTGAGGTGTACCTAAGTGCGCTACCACTAACTGTGGTACTTATGTAGAAACTTGAGGTGTACCTGAATGCACTACCAGTAACTGTGATTCTTGGTGAATTAGTGTAGAAACTTGAGGTGTACCTGAATGCGCTACCAGTAACTGTGATACTTGGTGAATTAGTGTGGAAACTTGAGGTGTACCTAAATATGTTACCAGTAACTGTGATACTTATGAATTTGTGTAGAGACTTGAGGTGTACCTAAATGTGCTACCAGTAACTGTGATACTTAGTGAATTTCCGTAGAAACTTGAGGTGTACTTAAATGTGCTACCAGTAATTGTGATACTTGCTGAATTTGTGTAGAAACTTGAGGTGTGCCTAAATGTGCTATCAGTAACTGTGATACTTAGTGAATTTGCGTAGAAACTTGAGGTGTACCTAAATGTGCTACCAGTAACTGTGATACTTGCTGAATTTGTGTAGAAACTTGAGGTGTACCTAAATATGCTGCCAGTAACTGTGACAGTTGGCGAATTAGTGTAGAAACTTGAGGTGTACCTAAATGTGCCACCAGTAACTGTGATACTTGGTAAATTAGTGTAGAAACTTGAGGTATACCTAAATGCACTATCAGTAACTGTGATACTTAGTGAATTAGTGTAGAAACTTGAGGTGTACCTAAATGTGCCACCAGTAACTGTGATACGTGGTGAATTAGTGTAGAAACTTGAGGTGTACCTGAATGCGCTACCAGTAACTGTGATACTTGGTGAATTAGTGTAGAAACTTGAGGTGTACCTGAATGCGCTACCAGTAACTGTGATACTTGGTGAATTAGTGTAGAAACTTGAGGTGTACCTGAATGCGCTACCAGTAACTGTGATACTTGGTGAATTAGTGTGAAAACTTGAGGTGTACCTAAGTGCGCTACCACTAACTGTGATACTTGGTGAATTAGTGTAGAAACTTGAGGTGTACCTGAATGCGCTACCAGTAACTGTGATACTTGGTGAATTAGTGTGGAAACTTGGGGTGTACCTAAATATGTTACAGTAACTGTGATACTTATGAATTTGTGTAGAGACTTGAGGTGTACCTAAATGTGCTACCAGTAACTGTGATACTTGCTGAATTTGTGTAGAAACTTGAGGTGTGCCTAAATGTGCTACCAGTAGCTGTGATACTTGATGAATTAGTGTAGAAACTTGAGGTGTACCTAAATGTGCTACCAGTAACTATGATACTTAGTGAATTTGCGTAGAAACTTGAGGTGTACCTAAATGTGCTACCAGTAACTGTGATACTTGCTGAATTTGTGTAGAAACTTGAGGTGTGCCTAAATGTGCTACCAGTAGCTGTGATACTTGATGAATTAGTGTAGAAACTTGAGGTGTACCTAAATGTGCTACCAGTAACTGTGATACTTGATGAATTAGTGTACAAACTTAACTTTTTTCTCAAGCCTTCTACTCCTTTGATAAATTTTAGCACATTATTTGCTCAAACATTTTACGTTGTATAATTAAAGTTTTAGAAATGCTGTTAAATGTGATCTTTAATGAATTGTTCCTTCAATTGTTTGGTTTACATATTGTTTTGATTGTTTGATTTGTATTTTGTACAGTACCTTGGGCATTTTGGAATGGTACTAGATATCTATTCCATATATCTGTCTGTCTATCATCCATATATCGCTGTCTAGCTAGTTACTTACAGTATTTACATTATCTGTTTGGCGGTTTGTCTGCAATATCTGTCTAATTATTCTTTCTATCTATCTATCTATCTATCTATCTATCTATCTATCTATCTATCTATCTATCTATCTATCCTTCCCTGGGACCAGATGGGCTGCATCTGAGGATACTTAGGGAACTGGTGATGGAACTGGCAAATCCCTGGGAGGACTATTTAACAGCTCACTATAGATGGATGGGAGTTCCAAAGGACTGGAGGATAATGGATGTCATTCTGCTCCATAACGGGGTGGACAAGGAAGAAGTGGGGAACTACAGACCTGTCAGTCTGACCTCCCCCGTAGGGAAGCTGATGGAGCAACTGGTCAAGGAAGACCTGGTGGACCACCTGGAGAGCAGTGGTCTCCAGCATAGTAAACAGCACAGGTTCATGGCAAGGAGGTTCTGTCAGATGAACCTGATAGTTTTCTTTATTGGGTGTTAAGGGAATTAGATAGGGGCTAATCTAGGGGTTTAATCTAGTTTGACCTTAGCTTGACTTTTGACTCGGATGCCCCACAGACACTTACTGAAGAAGATGGAGGATCCGGGAGTGGCTAAGGACTTAGATTATTGGGCAGGAAACTGGCTAAAAGGTAGGCAGCAGAGGGTTGTGGTCAATGGGGTCAAATCAGAATAGAAAGTGGTCACTAGTGGGGTGCCACGGGGATCAGTCCTGGGCCTGGTCCTCTTCAATATGTTCATTAGCAACATTACAGAAGGTATTCGGGGCAAGCTGTGTCCCTTTGCAGATGACACTAAACTCTGTGGGAGGGTGGATAGCAACGAGGGAATCAGGGAAATGCAGAATGACTTACAAAAGCTACAGGGGTGGTAAGGGTTTGGCAGTTGAAATTCTGCACCAAAAATTGCAAGGTAATGCACTTACGGAATATGAACCCCAGAACAGGGTACTGGATGGGTGGGTTGAGTCTTAGCACTACAGCTGAGGAACAGGACCTTGAAGTTATCATTAGTGACACTCCCAGGCAATCAAGCCAGTGCAACAAGGCTTATGGTAAAGCAAGTGGGATGCTGGGGTGCATAGGGAGGAGTAATGACAGCAGAAGGAAGGAGGTAATACAACCTCTTTATAGATCTTTAGTGAGGTCACACCTGAGGTACTGCACCCAGTTCTGGAGCCCTCACTTCAGGAAGGATAGGGACAGGCTGGAGACAGTGCGGTGCAGGGTAACCAAAATGATTCAGGGCCAACAGGGCAGGTCTTATGAGGAGCACCTCAAGGCACTGAACATGTACTCAGTGGAGACCAGAAAGGAAAGGGGAGATAGAGACCTTCAAACCCTAAAAGGAATAAACAAAATTAATAGCAAGGAACTATTTAGCTTGAATGCTAGTTCGAGGTCATGAGGGCATGCGTGGAAACTGAGGTGATAGTGGAGTATACTGGACCACCACTACTTGTGTAGTGTAAAGCTCTTGTGAATACAGTGGGGGCTTGTGCTTGTTGTTAATTTTCATATTAGTTTATTTGAGTTGGGGGCTTCGTCCACCCACACACCAATTTTTTTATTTTTTTAAGGGGCTGTGGGGGGCAAAGCCTTCCAACTCAAACAAACTAATACAAAAATAACTGAAATGTAGTTTTGAGAGAGTAGTGTAACTTGAACTCTATGCTAATAGTGTAGGTCCCAGGTGGTCTGGTATTCTCCACTATCACCGAAACTGACAGGAGGGAGGATCAGCAGGAACATGAGAAAGTATTATTTTACAGAAAGGGTGGTAGAGCAGTGGAACTGTCTACCAGCTGAACTGGTAGGCACTAAAACAGTTGATGGTTTCAAGCACGGTTGGGACAGAATGAGGGGTATAGTTACTCGGGGCTACAGAATTGGGATGTAAAATGGGGGAGTGGAGTCACTGCACTAACACAACGCGTGGCATACATGGAATGCTCTGGGAATGCAGTAAAGGTGTGGCCCGGATTACCACAGTAGGAGTGCAGTCTCTGTGTTAACACTACACATGGGATATATGAGTACCACAATAAGACTGGAGACACTGTGTTAACACAACACTTGGGACACATGAAATGCTTTGAGACTGCAGTAAAAGTGGTGCCTAGATTACCACAGCAAGACTGGAGCCACTGCATTGACACTATACATGGGATACATGGAACGCTCTTGGAATGCATTAAAGGTGTGGCCTGGATTACCACAGTAGGTCTGGAGTCACTATATTATCACTACACATGGGATACATGGAATGCTTTGAGAATGCAGTAAAGCTGTATCCTGGATTACCACAGCAGGACTGGAGTCACTACTTAACACTACACAATGGATACAATAGAATACTTTCAGAATGCAGTGAATGTGTGGCTTGTATTAGCACAATAGTATTGGAGTCACTACTTAACACTACACATGGGATACGTGGAATGCTTTGAGAATGCAGCAAAGATGTGGCCTGGATTACCACAATAGGAGTGGAATCACTGCATTAACACTTCACATGATGTGCATAGAATGCTCTGGGATTGCAGTAAAGGTGTGGCCTGTATTACTACAGTACTACTGGACTCATTGTGTTAACACTACACGTCGGTTACATGGAATGCTTTTTCCAGGATTACCACAATTGGAGTGGAGTCACTGCACTAACACTACTTATTAGATACATGGAATGCTCTTAGAATGTTGAAAAGGTGTGGCCTGAATTACCATAGTAGGAGTTGAATCACTGCATTAACACAACACGTGGGCTACATGGCGTGCTTTGAGAATGCAGTAAATGTGTGGTCTGGATTGCCACAATAGGAGTGGAGTCACAGCACTAACACTACACGTGGGATAGATGGAATGTTCTGGAAATGCAGCAAAGGTGTGGCATGGATTACCACAGTAGGAGCGGAGTCACTGCACTAGCATACCGCTCAAACTTTTGTCACTGAAATGAGGGACATGGACATTTTTGGACACTCAAAACGAGGGACAATAAGGGATACAGACCCTCAGAATGAGGGACACATCCTCACACATAGAGATACAAGCTCAGAACACTGTGGAAACCATAGTGTTTACAAGTACAAAGTTTATTTTGGATTTAGTATTTTAGAATATTGAGTTTCTGTCTTAAAATCTGAATTTACAGCACATTCTTTGTGTGGGCAGCACCTTTTCCATGAGGGATGGATGAGGGACAGAGCAATTTTAAGAGGAAAATGAGGGATGTCCCTCGTAATGAGGGACACTTGAGAGGTATGTGCACTAGCACTACACATGGGATACATGGAATGCTCTGAGAATGCAGTAAAGGTGTGGTCTGGATTACCACAATAGGAATGGAATCACTGCATTAACACAACATGTGGGATACATGCAGTGACTCCACTCCTACTGTGGTAATCCAGATCACACCTTTACTGCATCAAAGAAAGAACTGTTGAGTACCTAGAGGCCAGCGGGCACAGGACCCAAGGCAGCATGGATTCACAGTGGGAAGGTCATATCAGATGAATCTAATAGACTTCTTTGACTGGGTGACCAAAATAGAAGACCAGGAAGGGGCTGTGGACATTGCCTACCTAGATTTTCGCAAGGCATTTGACACAGTCCCACACAAAAGATTAATAAACAAATTAGCCAGCCTGGGATTGGGTCCCTGGATAGTAGCCTGGGTAAAAAATTGACTGGACAACAGGACACAGAGGGTAATAGTAAACGAAGTCCACTCCGATGAAAGAGGGGTTACTAGTGGGGTACCGCAGGGTTCAGTAATGGGTCCGGTCCTTTTTAATGTCTTTATAAGTGACTTTGCAGAGGGACTGGAAGGAAAAGTATGCCTCTTTGCAGATGACATAAAGATCTGCAACAGGGTTGATACACAAGGGGGTGGAAAGGATGAGAAGGGACTTGGCAAGGCTGGAGGAATGGTCAAAGGTATGGCAGCTAAGATTCAGTGCAAAGAAGTGCAAAGTAATGCACTGGGAAACAGAAACCCAAGGGAAGAGTACACAGTGGGGGGGAGGTATTAACGAGAACAAAAATGGAAAGGGACCTGGGGGTAGTCATATCAGATGACCTAAAGGTAAGCAAGCAACATAAGAAGGCAATAAGGATGGCTGGAGGGATACTGGGATGTATAGGGAGAAGCATCACCAGTAGAAAACAGGAAGTTGTTATCCCTCTGTTCAGACAGTTGGTGAGACCCCCATCTTGAGTACTGTGTGCAGTTCTGGAGACTCCATCTCTGTAAGGACATAGACAGGATGGAGGCAGTCCAGAGGAGGGCAACTAAAATGGTGCAGGGTGTGCACCAGAAACCATATGAAGAGAAAGTAAAGGAGCTTAATATGTATACCCCTGAGGAAAGGAGGGAGAGGGGAGACATGATAGAAACTTTCGAGTACCTCAAGGGAATCAACAAAGTCTAAGATGGCAGCATCTTTCAGAAAAAGAGATGTGTAAAAACAAGGGGACACAATTTGAAGATAGAATGGGGATGGCGCAGATGCAATGTGAGGAAGTATTTTTTCACAGAGAGGGTGGTGGATGCATGGAACAGCTTTCCTGAGGAGGTCGTGGGTTCAAAAACAGTTGAGGAATTCAAGAATGCATGGGACAGTGATAAGACAATTCTGGTGGGGAGTAGGAAGAAGTAGGCTGTTGGTTATCTAGGATCTGCAGCTTATGCAATAGTTAGGGAAATGGGCAGACAACATGGGCCATGCGGTCCTTATCTGCCGTCAGAGTCTGTTTCCATGGAATGCTCTGGGAATGCAGTTATGGTGTGGCCTGGTTTGCCACAGTAGGAGTGGAGTCACTGCATTAACACTACACATGAGATACATGGAATGTTCTTGGAATGCAATAAAGGTGTGGCCTGGATTACCACAGTAAGAGTGGAGTCACTGCATTAACACTACACATGAGATACATGGAATGTTCTTGGAATGCAATCAAGGTGTGGCCTGGATTACCACAGTAAGAGTGGAGTCACTGCATTAACACTACACATGGGATACATGGAATGCTTTGAGAAAGTTGTGGCTTGGATTGCCACAATAGGACTGGAGTGTGGCAGAGTTAGGCTTCACCCTCAGCTGTGACTGATGGACCACTTTTCTATCTCCTTATTTCCTAGCTACCAAAACTTCTGTTGCGCAACAGTTAATGCTTTTCTCTTTGATTTTCTTCTTTTTTCTCCCTACCCTAGGTTGTCCAGCTAGCGCATCTCTTTACTGTCCCTACTAAACTTCCTACTAGTTCTCTCTTTTCATTCTTTTTCCATTTTCATCCATCCACTCCCTGGAATGATGCCAAACACCTGGAGAGGTGTTGTGTAAAGTGCATTAAGTGCATTTTGTGTAAAATAAACATGAAGGCTATTTTAGATAGCAGAAATGAATACAGTTAATAAAGCCGTTTTAAAGAAAAATGATTCAGAAGCTGTATCAAACTAATCATTGCATGATTAGTACAGTAATATAAAATCCTTAAGGTAGTTTTATAAATTCACACTATAAACCTGTTACTGTATGATGCTAAACAAAAAAATGTGGTATGCTTTATAAAAATGCTTAGTCATTATGAATCAGAGATACAGAGAGTCAATATCTGTGGAGATATACACTGTACCTTTAATTGAACCAGGAAGTCCCCTGGAACAAACAAAAAAACCCTTTGGTTTTGAAATAACATGTCCAGACGTGTAAATAGAATGGGCTCAGTCAGGTGACCCCCACCAAAAGATATAAAAACTCTTCTCTGAGTTCACTTCAGTTCAGTCCAGTGGGGCTCAGCCCTGAGAGAGAGGAGGAGAGAGGTTCTACTGTTTGCGCAAACAAGCTGTTGAATGCAGATGAGAAGGGTCTTAGCAGCTATAAGATCCAGGACTGTATTATGTGAGAAACTACTGATGTTAAGTAGTGATTTTGTTTGCAATTTTTTTGTTTTCATTTATTATTTTCCGAACTTTTGAAAAATAAATATCACACCACGATGTGTTTTAAACCTGTAAATTTGCCTCATCTGAAGTTTATTCCCACACGCTCTGACATGGAGTCACTGCACTAACATTACACATGGGATACATGGAATGCTTTGAGAATGCAGTAAAGGTGTGGGCTGGATTATCACAATAGGAGTGGAGTCACAGCACTAATATTACACATGGGATACATGGAATGCTTTGAGAATGCAGTAAAGGTGTGGGCTGGATTGCTATAGTAGGACTGGAGTAACTGCATTAACACTAGCAGACAGAAAGAGCCTGTACTGACTATTTTTTTAATAAAACAAGTTGGAAAAATGCTGTAATTTGATTGCCTGAGAATCATAATATGGTGTCCTCTGTTGTCATCATTCAGCAGTACTGCTCAGGTCTTGGCTGCGATATTTAATTGCATTGACTGATTTTTTTAATCTTTTAATAGTATCTGTCTATAAACAGTAACTCCCGTCAAGGTATTTTAACACAGTAATTTAGGTTTGGAAGGGACTCCATTATGTGAGCTGTGTGTGACTACTTACTGAGCTGCATATGCATGGGTTAGGGTAGGGGCGTGTCAGAAGTTGTCCGTATTCATTGGGTCCTTGGTCACTTTGCCAGGGAACTGGAATGTGGGAACATGAGACTGTGACTCATGCTTTCAAGACAGAGCAACATTAACAATACAAGGGAAAATGGAAATGAAAGCACTAAGTGAAATAACTGTTTGTAACCACAAACCCCTCTCAGGTAGTTGTGAAGTGGGAGCTCTACTAAAAGCTAATTGGGGGGTTGTAAATTGGTGGAAAGGGATCTTTAGTTTATTTGTGACACCTGTACATGACAAAGAAACAGGGAGTGTCGCGGTAGAAGCACACAAGCAAGGGCTGTAGTACCGGGATTACTTGGGCTGTATTACCGGAATTACTAGGATGGAATGGGAATTGTTCAGTTGATACTGGGTGACTGTGTGCCAACAGGAGGGCTAGACTATTCAGTTAGACCAAGACAGCCTGTGGACAAGGTTGGGACCTGAATATGGGACTCCAGATAAAAATATGTATAGTAGGTACTCTTAGGCCCTGTTCACACTGCCCAATCTGAAACGATTCTTGGGGGTTAAACCTTTTCAGATCTGTGCCAGCACCCTTCGCGTCCACACCTGTTCCACTTTGGGAAACGTTTTTAGGAACCATGCTAAAACTCTGATCAGACCTAGGCTATAGCACGATTCCTGAAAACACTTCACTTGATAAAACATTCGTACTCACAGTGTGAACAGTATCCATGTTAGAGCTGTGTTAGATCCATGCTACCACTGTTGTCTCTCTTGACCCCTGATCTGACCTACCCCACCATGCTACGCAGAGCACGAATGCTGCCAGAAGTGTGAACGGATAAGCACGCTTCAGGAGAAACATTTCATGAAACGGATTGCACAGTGGGAGCGCTGAAGCACGGTAAGGCTTAATAGGTTTTAAAAAATGTTTCTCCTTACCGTGATATAGTGTGAACAGGGCCTCAAAGAGGAGTTCCTGGCCTCAGGACATAGCATACAGATGAGCTGTGATCTCTGGATTGCTAAATTAACTTTTACAGTTTATATATCATATGTTTATCATGTAAATTTGACACTTATCACTGTCGAATGTATTTACAGTTGAACTGAATTGATTGCAACTCCAGGTCAAAAGAGAAGTTACCTGATTGAGTTGGGTTTTTAATTTGTTAAAATCAGTTGCTTGCCACCCACAGAAAAAAATTATAGTTCTTGAAAATCAAATGAACAGAGGTTTGCCATGTCCCCAGGGCCAGATTAAGTCAACCTGAGGCCCTAGGCTCAAAAGAAATCTGGAGCCCCCCTACCACAACCATGCCTCTTTGCCATGACTGTGCCGCTTCACCATGACCGCACCTCTTGGCCACTGCATATCAAATACTGAAACCTGAAAAAAAAAATGTTCTTACTGTCCCTCAAAGTGCCATAAAACATGAATAACCTAACTAAAATGCTTCAAAATTAATGAAACTAGTAATATCAGTATGGAAAAATAATAATAGTCTGAGTTTTGATCATTTAGAAAAAATAATTACTTACTGCCTGATAATTTTTGGGGTGTGAATTGTCATGATTTACACTTCTCCAAAGGCTCCCCTCCAAACACACATGTGCGTGCTCGCAGTCTGTGTGTTATCATTTTGTCCTGTCATGTAGTATGAACAAGGATAAGGGACTTTTGTTGGGTAGGGTGGGGACCCATCTATAGAGGAGGCTAGGCTCTGGGTGGTGTAGGAGTTAAGCTGGTGGTTTACTAGAGGAGTCATGAACTTTAGAAAGTATATTATTTATTTTATTAAACATTTGGTTACCGGGATAGGCACACTGAGCCAAGACTCATTTCCAGGTGCGACCAGGGGAACAAGGGTATAGCAGGATAAGTACAAACAGTAATTAGGAGCGTCAGTTACACAGAATGGTTCGGCACCAGTGAGACAACATTGCAAAAATGCCACAAGTCAATTGCAATATAGAGATACAAATAGAGTAAACATTTTCACTTATTGCAAAGTGAGTGATTGTTGGAAGAAATCATTCCCAGGACCAAACATTTCTGTTATTGATAAGAAAGCCAGAACCAATAAATGGCAAGATTTAGTGATGGGAATCTGGAAATCTGTTAATTTGTTCACCTTGAAAATTGAGCTATATCAAGATCAGAACTTCAATATGAGTGAGATGATGGAATTAAAAAAAAAGAGCACAATTTTTTATTGTACCATTGAAGCGCATTAGTAGATGTCTTAATTTTAGGAGTGAGATTAAACATAAAGCAGACACATTGAATTGCACTGTTAGTCTTTTATATTTAAGAGTAAGACTTGATTCTAAGAGGGGATTCTAAATGGGGGTGGGAGACAAGGCAAAGGAAATGGCCTGTTCACACCTTAAAGATCAGCCTGGCCATGGCCTCCTGAAGCTATCAGCTGTGTTATGTGTAGTGCAGCTTTAAGAAATGTTAGACAGTACAGCTTTAAGAAATGTACTTCCTGTGAGTCTTCCTCTGTGTGTGTTGAGAACAGTTTTCCCCCTGTATCTGAGCTGTATGGAAGTAAACAAGAGAAGGCCTAAATTTCTGTGGTGCATGTTTTTCTTTCTATCAAGACCTTAATGTGTTTAAGGTATTTATTTTCGGACACCACATACAACAAACTGGTGACAAGGATGGTGAAAATTTTCATAGCTCCAGCTTTCTGAATTACACCATTTTGTGACTTTCTACATTGGAGGCAAGTAGGCAATTTGGAACTGTGCTATGCAATGGAAACGTCAGCCAGCTTTGAGATTTTTACGGGAACAGACTGGGATACATGGTCCAGATGGTTTGATCAGTGGTTTTTACTTAATCCTGCCATACAAGCTGTAAATGTTGAGCAACAGGATATGCTTATTCGAGCTGCTTTTTGTACTTTCTTGGCGAGTGAAACCTTCAAACTTTTATGCAGTCTGTGTGCACTGGACCGGCCAGAGGATTTGTCATATCAAGAGCTAAAGGTTAAATTGAATGCACAATACAGTTTAACAACTTTTCCAAGGGCTGAACATTGTAAATTCTATAGTTACCGCCAAAAACCAGGTCAGTCATTACAATCTTATTTGGCTGAGATCAAACGCTTAGCTCTCACATGTGAGTGGAGCAGGGAGCTTCTTGAATCTAATCTAGCTGATAAGTTTGTTATGGGGTTGAATAATGAACATCGTATTAGGCAATTACTTTCTGTAAGTGTCAAGAAGTCTGCAGTTGAACGTTTACAGTTAGCACAAATGTATGAGTCTGCAGACAATGAGGCACGTGCTAAGATGAACACCAAAAATGAGGTATAAGTAACTGCAGTAAACCCCAAACTGAAACAGCTCAAACCTAAGTCTAAACCACTGTTTTCAAAGAAAATTTCAACCACTCCACCCAAACTGCATGACCAGTACAAATGGTGCATCATATGGGTCATCTCAGCATAGCAGGGACCAGTGCAAATTCAGAGAAGTTCAGTGTCATGCATGTAAACGTCAGGGGCATATTGCTAAGGTTTGCAGGAGCAGGAGAACTGCAATGATCAGTTCAGAGAGCACAGACAGTGCAGTGGTTCCTATTGCACCACAAATGCAGACTAAAGATGTTTCTCCTTTCTATGTGTTACTTCAACTGCCACAATTGAGGCGTCAGTTGCGTTTAATGGCAGATTCTGCTTCCCCAGTTATTTTTATTAACCATCAAACAAGATCTGATCTGGATAAGCCACCACTGTCTCCTTGTATAAAGCTGCTGTGTGCATTTGAAGGGCAACCAATTCAGTCACTGGGCTCGTTTACCACTTTAGTACGCAGCACTGATTCTCCTAGTACACCTTTAACTTTTCTGGTTTCAAAAAAAAGGGTGTCAACATTTTGGGCAGGGACGCTCAAGTTCTTCTAAACATTCATATCGATTCAGCAGATTTGGGCCTAATTGCTGCTGTTCAGGTACCACAAAGCAGTAATTCGCCCAAGCTTGGGGAGATTTTACACATGTATCCAGAGTTGTGGAAAGGCCTGGGATGTTGCACAACAGCTAAAGCCAAGCTAGTTACAAAGTCTAATGCAGTCCCTAAGTTTTGTAAACCACGGAAACTTCTTTTTGCCTTTAAACCGGTGGTTGGGGCAGAATTGGACAGATTGGAAAAGGTTTCAAGTTCAGACTGGGCTACTCCAATTGTGGTGGTATCTAAACCAGGTGGTAAGGTTCGAATATGTGGAGATTTTAAGGTGACACTTAATCCAGTACTTAGCACAGATGTATTTCCATTACCCTTACCAGAGGAACGTTTTCATAGGTGGTGTGGGGTTCTCTAAACTGGACCTCGCTGATGGATACCTTCAAGTGAAACTGGATACAGACTCTCAGAAATTGGTAGCGATTAATACACATCAAGGACTGTACAAGTACAAACGGTTATGTTTTGGCCTTAGTTCTGCACCGGCTATTTTTCCAAAAGTGATTGAGCAAACAGTGGGTGATATGCCAGGTGTTGCTTGTTATTTGGATGACATCATTGTCATGGGCAAGACAGAAGCAGAACATTTATTTAACTTACAAAAGATTTTAGAGAGCTTGCAACAGAGTGGATTCAGACTCAGGAGAGAAAAATGCTAATTTTGTCAACCAAGTGTCACGTACTTAGGTCACACTATTGACAAAGATGGAATTTGTCCAAATGATGAAAAGGTGAAAGCCAGTGTGCACATGCCTGAACCACAGAATGATTCAGAGTTGCGCTCATTCTTGGGTATGGTGCGCTACTATGACCATTTCATACCTGGCGTAGCCACTAAATGTGCTATCCTAAATAAACTGTTACATAAAGGTACTCCGTGGAAGTGGACCAAGGGCCACAGTAAGGCAGGTCAAGCCATCAAGCTCTCTCTAACCGATGTGAATAATTGAACTCATTATGACCCTAACTTACCTCTCACTTTGTCCTGTGCTGCTAGTCCTGTGGGTACAGGAGCTGTCCTTTTCCATACAGATCCAGGAGGAGTGGCGAAGTCGATAGCTCACGCTTCATGCAAACTCACTGCAGCTGAAAGGGATTGTGCCCAGATTCAGAGAGACACATTAGCAACTGTGTTTGGAGTCCAGAAATTCCGCCAATACTTGCTAGGTTGCAAGTTTCACCTGAAGACGGATCACAAGCCACTAGTGACAATTTTCAGTCCAGAAAAAGGAATTCCAGAGACAGCTGCAAGCCGATTTCAACGATGGGCATTGCTTTTGTCTACCTATAATTTCGAGGTTACAGATCAACCAACGGACCAGCATGGAAATGCGGATGCCTTGCTGAGGTTACCAATATCCAGAGAAATGCAGTTCGATATGGGACTTAAAGAGAAGCCATTAGTGTGCCAGGTGGGGCCAGATAGTTTTCCAGTGCAATTCAAAGATATGGAGGAATCTACTGTTGTGTGTGCAATGGAGCTACAACAGTCAGATCAGCTTCCAGTACTAGCCAAGGACATTGCAAAAGTGACTAGTCAAGATGTAATTTTTAAACAAGTGTATCAGTATACGCTTGAGGGTTGGCCGCAAGGCACTACTTGTTTGACTGCATTACAACCCTACTACTCAAAGAGACAGCAGTTGTCCATTGCTGAGGGGTGTCTTCTATGGGGATTGCGTATCATAGTACCCCAATGTTATCACTCAAATATGTTGACTCTTTTGTATGTGGGCCATCCAGGCATTGCTAAAATGAAATCCCTAGCCAGACTTCACATATGGTGACCTTCCATTGACAGAGACATATACCAGGTTGTGCAAAGATGTGAAGGTTGTGCTGTATCGATGGGAAATCCAGCAAGAGCTCCAGTTCACCATTGGGAACGACCTGAAAAACTCTGGCAAAGGTTGCATATTGATTTCGCAGGACCCTATTTAAATTCCATGTGGTTACTCTTAATTGATGCTTATAGTAAATGGCCAGAAATTCATCAAATGTCTTCAACAACTACTAAGAGTACCATGAAAGTGTTGAAATCTATTTTTGCTACCCATGGTTTCCCGTAAGTGATTGTCTTGGATAACGGACCGCAGTTCACGTCTGTTGAATTCCAAGCATTTTGCCAGCAACGTGGTATCTGCCATATTTTCTCACCTCACTACCATCCAAGTTCAAATGGCAAAGCGGAATGCCTGGTTCAGTCTTTTAAAAAGAGTATGGACTAAGCTAATCCTACTACACCAATGGCAATACAAATAGCCCTTTTGGACTTTCTTGCGATGGATCGAACAACACCACATTGTGTCACGGGAATATCCCCTGCAGAATTGTTGTTTGGACATCAGATTCATACTCAACTGGACCTTCTTCACCTTCTAGGCTATAAGTCAGTAACTGAAATGCTTCCTAAGACCAGATCCTTCAAACCCAATGATCTCTTGTGGGTCAGGATGTATGCAGGCCTGAAGAGATGGACAGAAGGCATGGTGGAAAAAAAGTTCGGAAATGTTGTTTATACTGTTCGAGTGACTAACCAGAGGAGAGTGAAAAAACATGTGGACCAATTACGTACTAGAATTGAGACAGAACAAAAAAGGGATACCCAGAGTGGGTTTAGTTATCCAGCATTAATTGTTCCAGAACAAGAACAGATAGTGGAACCACAGCAATTGAGACAAGATGTGGCTGATCCTAAACAGATTCCAGTGCAACAGCCTCCAGTTCTACTACATCGGTCAGGACGTATCAGACGTCCACCAAAGAGACTGGACTTGTAGAGATATAGTCTAATGACATAGACTACCTAAAAGGGACATTGCAGTAATAACTTTAATAGTTTCATATTACTTCTGAATTATTGACTTACGTACTTTCTAGCTAAGTCAGGTGGGATTTTTATGTGTAGTACAGCTTTAAGAAATGTACTTCCTGTGAGTCTTCCTGTGTGTGTGTTGAGAACAGTTTCCCCCCCTGTATTTGAGCTGTACGGAAGTAAACAGAGAAGGCCTACATTTCTGTGATGCATGTTTTTCCTTTTACCAAGACCCTGATGTGTTTAAGGTACTTATTTTCGGCCACCAAATACAACAAGCTGCACTTAAAACCTAATCAGGAAGTTGAAAGCCATGTCACCATTCAGCCCCTGCCTTGCTCAGATTACTCAATGGCTGAGTCCTTTACAAAATAAATGCAGCTCAGGAAGAAAGAAAAGGATGTATATCGTAAGTATATGTTGGGGATTGCTGGGGGCCCCCTGGCAGGCTAGGGCATTTGGCCTGTGCCTATGCCTTAATCTGGCCCTGCATGTCCCCAAACAGAATGTAAATACGGTAATCCAGCTCTACAGGAATCTGTTATCATTTTCTGGTGTCAACTGCCAGCCGAAATTTGTGCTAAAATTCATTACGAGTTTCAAAGTGCTCTCAGAAACATCCCTGTACATCCCTGCAGCTGCATTACATGAATACTACTGCAGCCAAATGTATTTTTTTTTCCTTTTTATGCGTAAGATTGCATTTATGTGTACAGGATGATAGTTGAAAATTTCTGTTCTATCATCTCTCTGTCTGCCTGCCTGTCTGTCAGTCTGTCTTCATCTCAGAAAGGAGCCATGTGCTCCAAATTCTGTTGCCTGTGACTTTTTGGTGAGAACAAAGTTGGTTTTGGAGATTTCCCGGTGAAGCTGTAGCCTTGGAAAGGTTAATACAAATAAAGCTGTGTTATGAGTAGTCTTCTGGCAAGCATAACATACTCCGAGACATGGATGTTTCCTGGGCCATGCCTGCCCCTTCTCCATGGCAAATGGGGGCATGCATGGGATTACATCATAGGTGGTGGAAGGGTCTGAAAAGTGGTAGGGCCAAGGATGTAAGGGGTAGATTCTCTTCCCCAGTTGAGTGGGTTCACATACACAATTATTTTGTTTTCTTGATCAGATTTGTAATATGTGGAGTAACTCCTACTCACCAACTGACAGCATCTCCCACTACCTAGTGCCTTAATGTCCCCCGCCCCTGAAGGCCTGGCTGTTCATATTCATTTCTAAAGTTTGACCACTGGGTCTTAACTGAGTAGGCCATGTCCCCAGCCCACACCATCAACACTGTTCAGGTCTTCACTTTGCAAAATTCTGTTGACACCCTGCATGCCACAAAGGGAGTGGCTGGTAAGTAACACTGTGTTACTGCACATGCTGTATTTTAAAGGCACAGTCCTCCCCAGTAATACATTACCAAGATTAGAAGAGCTAATACAGCCAAGTGGTAGGGCCATGTCCATAGTGCCCCCCCCCCTTCCCGGTCTGGCACCTTTGGGTTACATTTGAAACAGAGGCATTGGTAGTATCAGATAGTATTTTGGGCCCAGGCCTGAAAACAATAGATCAGGGGCCTGGAGGTGGCTTAGGCCCCCAGAAGCTGTCAAAATGTTGGTGTTCTCTGGGGCAAAATAACACATTTCTGGTACCTTTTCCTTGTTTTTTAACCACATCTGTAATAGTGTAATCCCACACAGTAGCTGCTGTCCTCATTCTCTCCCCCAACATGCACTGCACCACAACCAATTTTGGAGACTGTGCTGTACTGTCTGTGTACAGCATTATCTGAGCACTGCACGGGGGATACTAATAATAAGTAACCATAATGCTGTGTTGCTAATCATTTTTAGACAGTTTTTGCTGGTTCCATGTCATGATAGCGATCGCAAAACAGCGATCGCTATCATAGCGAATGTATATCGCCAAAAAACATTTCCGCACTATACAAACCCAAGCGAACCGACTTCCGGCTCTGACTAAGGATTGTTAACTCCAGTGGGGTGCATGTCAAGGAGGGGGCAAAACACAGATGGAAAAATAAAATAAACAGAGAGCCGCATGCAGTGGCAAAACAATCACCCCCAGCAGGTCCTGAACCCAGTGCCTGCTGCACCGTAGCCAGCTACCCTCACACCACACCACACCACAGGACTGGTTCGGCTGCAGCAGGATCCCCTACCCGTACAAACCCTCCCTCCTATCCCTCCCGTACACCTCCCTATCCCTCCCCTTCCACTCGCTTTCCTCACTACTGCATCACTACCCTTGCAGGGTAGCTGATGATGATAGCGCTATAAATGAGTCGCTCATTTATAATCGCTATCATCACTGGTTACTGCTTTGGTTTTACTTCACCACAAAATACAGTCCCACACATAGCTGCTGTCCTCATTCCCTCCTCCAACACGCACAGCACTACAACCAGTACTGTAAACTCCATACTTGGCACCAGTATTTAATCTCCTCCAAGCAGCCTAGCTGACTACTTACTGATCCAGTGAGCCCACCATGACTTTGGGCCCCGGCGTGTTGGAGTGTTTGTCCATGGGTGCTGCACTATAATTGTGGGCACATTCTTCTTCAGGGATGGATCCTTGGTGGTGGCACTGTCTATGAAGAGTGGTACCCACGCTCATCTGCCCTTTTTAGAAATACCCCCTTACCTTATTTTTGCCCCCAGAATTTACCCCCCTTAAATACGAATGCAAGGAGATGATTATGGTATTACCAATCCTCCCTTTAACGAGGAGCCAAATTATAGTTTTGCGACAGATGGACATGGCATGTTGTTATAATGTTAGTGTGCTCCAAGGTACTAGAGCTGTCTTTTGGCAGGCATTCATGCGGTTAAAAAGTATAACAGTTTATTTAAAAGCTCAAGAAAAGTACTGTATCTGAAAATAAAGGTCATGAAATTAACTGATGTTTGTGGTGAAAATGAGTGAGCATTTTGCACCCCATCTCCCACGATCAGGAGTCTAAATGCAAAATTAGGGGTCCAGGGGGCCCTTGGGATTAAGATTATCACGTTTGTGAGATGGGAGGATGCAGCACAGCATTTTGCCAGGGTGAAATTCATGTATGGACGTGTCTACAGAGGCCAGCATGTAATGTGTCAGTGTTCAGTCAAGGTCCGCTACATAATGCCCCCTTCCTCTCGATGTCCAAATTTAACAAGATAAACTCATACAGACCTGGATATCTGTACTCCTTTCTGTACAGTTTTTTTTTTTTTTTTTTGGCATAGGAATGAAACCATGCTCCATCTGGCCAGGTATGGCATACCCTGTAGGGTATACACTTTTCAAAGATCCACTCAGGCAGAGACCCAGGGTCTGCCACCACATGCCAAGTTCACCACCTATAAAGCATAGGTATAGTCAGCACAGTGTACTTCAAAAAAAAAAATGACAACTGTTCACGGAAGTCCCCATACTGTAGCAACTGTGCCTCGAAAGTGAGTGGTGTGTCAGGGCATAGGACCCTCTCCGAGTTTAACATCCAGGTTTGCTGTGGACCAGCTCTGACCTATTCTTTTTTTTTAAGAAACAAACCAGAGAAGCAGGTCACACAGAAATTGACTAAGATTGCAGGCAGGTAGCTAAAAATATTTATTGCAGACAGGCTGTTGTACAAGAAAGAGAAATACAGCAGAAATCTGTACAGGCACTTTCCTGTCTGCATTGAGGCCCACACCGAGGCTTCATCAGGAAGACCCTGGGGTAGATGTGTGCCTTATTTCTCTTTCTTGTAGAACAGCCTGTTTGTAATAAATATCTTTTGGCCACTTGCTTGCAATCGTATTTAGTCTCCATGTGCCGTGCTCCTGCGGTTCATTGCATTGGCTTTTGAGGTGCACTGGCTGAGAGAGTGAGTTTCTTGTACATTTATTCCCGGGGTTTACTTATTTAAGTCCTGTCCCCAGGCATGCTTCTTCATGAATGCCACGCTCCAGACCACTCTCAATTCCTGGGTCCTAGTCTCAGAGACTGACCCACAGACCCAACACAGTCCCCCAGTCATAGCCCATCCCTGGAGTAAATCACAGAAGCATTTACCCTGCCCTGGTACCTCACTCCCTAGTGGGGTCCATCCACTGCCTATTACATGCCCTGGCTAGTTACCTGGTTCCGGTACTGGTTTACAGATTGGACAGGGTTCTTGGTCCTATTTTTGTCTGTCCTTCTGATACCTCACCTGCACATTCTGGGAAGCCCATATGGTCTGTTGTGTGGGTATGAGCAGTGTCAGGGTCCCGGGTCACAGGCTGCAGGGGAAACTGCCTGAGGTCCAGGAGCCGGGACTGAAGAAAATTTGGAGGAAATTGTCCACTGGGAACTATAAAACCAGGCTGCTGAGTAACTGTGCAGAGAAACTGTTAAGGCGGCGTCAGCGAGTTTTTTAACATGACTGCCACATATGCAGTAAAAACTCTCACAGAGTAGGCTGAGCATGTGCTAATTGCATGGTGCTGATTCTCCTAAAATAAGAAACAATCTGATACCAGAAGACATATGGGTGGCCAGGCAGGTAGACAGACCAATTATACTACCACCGGTACTACCCCCTTGAGCTGCTTCCCGACCTTCCCCCTTAGCTAACTGAATCGAGGAGTGGCAGAACAAATAAAGCAACCCTAAAAGAGAAACCACTGAAGCTACCATCCACGGTCTGTATAATATATTACAGATCCACCCTTTCCTTGACTTTGTAGATGTGGATGCGTACCTCAGTGACCACAGAAGGGCCAACACGGGGGACAGATCATGACACTGTGATATTAATTTTATTTTAAATCCCTTCAGAGAATACAGTGTATGATGGGGGGCCCAAGCCAAGGATATGAAGAATGACTGGGATCAGGAAGAAACGTAAGTTTAAAGCAAAAATAAATGTAACCTCCCTACAAATGGGGGTTTCTAAAAGCCTCCTAGGAGCTTGCCTAAGTGTTCCCCTGCCTGCTGGTGTTCGGCGGTACTGTGTGCTGTGTGTTCAAACTGGAAGCAAACCCTAGCTTGTCTCGGACTAAATCCGTTTGCTCTCAACTGCCTTGGGGTCCAGTCACAAGGACCTTGTCTCCATGCCCTGTTGTTTCTGGCAATCCAGAAGAATATCCACCATCCGGTTCTCTGCTTGGGTATTGTGAGTACAAATCAGGGTATTCCCCTGCAGCCTGTCATCAATTACAAGAGTGTCATCTAATTCTTGTTGTTTCACTTCTTCATGGACTGAGCCATCCGGCTCCGGATTACAATTGGGTGTTGTACATATATTTTCTTCTACAGGGCCCCATCCATCTGCACCTGCTGGCCAACCCCGGGCAACGGACCTGGCTAGCTCCCCCCAGCCTGGGTACCCAGAGTGTGACTTTTCAGACCCTGTATGTGTGCACAGTACTGTGATTTGAATACTGCCAATTAACTTGATTCCCCCTTCCGTGTTCCATTCCCCTAAATAAACCAGATTTGATGTTATTGAACTTTATACTGTCTGAAGTGTCAGTACCTATAGAACAAGCACTGTATTGGGTTGTGGATGTTGATTAACCTTGTTTTATAGGGGATCCTCAGAGACGTGCTGCAGAATCAGTCTCAAGGGTAAGTGGTACCTTATGAATGAACAGTGTGTATATGTGGGGTATTGGGACTGTAACTCCTGTGTACTGTGTGAGCCACTAGAGGGAATAAAAGGGGGTCACGGTGTCCCAGAGGGCTGTGACCAAGCTAGTCTAACCACTATAAACCCTGACCTCTGGGTGGAGGCACCCGTCATAGAACCTGGGCCCCTCAACCTGTCAGTTGTCAGGCAGGCAGGGGTAGTAGCCCTTGGGATAGCGCCACCTGGGGGTTACATAATAAAAAAGCAGGGCTGTGCAGAGCAAGGTTTTGGGCCCCAGACTAAACATTTGGGGCCCCAGCCCCCAGAGGCCCAATTCTAACAATGACTCTGATTAGAAATAGTGCAACCGATCACCATACTAAGATATTGAGCTGGTAAGACTGAGAATTCTGCCAGTGCTGTTCCTACTCTGTGGATGAAGAACTTTGGTCTTCCGCACCTGACTGACTTCAAATTCTTCACCTTTCACAAACGCCAACCTCCTTGGCATACGCACTTATGAAAAATCATTTTTGGGTGAGGTGTGGTTTGGGGGGGGGGATGTGGTCTAAGGCTTTGTAAAGCATGATTTAATTCAGGGAGGATGGGTCTGGTTACATTATTTCTGGACAGTCTATTTGTGCAGTGGCATGCCAAATATCAAAGAAGGAGCTCACAGAATATTAGTTAAAAATATAAGCTGCATTGGAATTTGCTTTTGCTGACTGTTTTAGGGAGTTGGGGGTTAAACCAAGTTAAGCTAATCTACTTAAATAGGTGTCTGTATCAGGCAGGGCTGATTTGGCAGGAAATCAGTACAACAGTTTGAATTCTCTGAATTGTTGAAGTTACTGGGGGTAGAGCAACAATGGATACAAGAGTGACAGAAACACTGTGTTCTCACATGGAAACCAACTAGACAAGCTTATTCTGACCTTTCCCTGGTGAACTGAGCTCTACTCTACGCTAGGCCATATGGTACAGATAGTCGTGGTAATACAGAAACAATTGCAAAAAAATAAAAATAATAATTTGTATAAGGAAATATTTTTTTTCTACACAGCAAGCTAACAGTCCAGTTCCAGATGGGTCGTACTGGTTGCTTTAATGGTGTAGGTACATGCCTCTCAGCTGCAATACCTTTTGCATAATGCTATGCACTTTACGCTTAAATGTCCCCTTCTCCTTGGACTGATATTCCAAATAATGCCTGAGTTATTTGTAGACATATAAAATATTAGAAAAATTAACTAGATGTAAACATTTTTTACTACTTAGCACATGGTGCCTACTATTCTTAATCTTATTGAGTAGCACGTTGGAGCAGTTTGTGCTGTGCTAATAACGTTTATGATACCCACTGGAGAGTTTGCTAGTGCGACAAGTGCCTTTTTCAAAGCCACCTACAGTTAGCACTCCACAAACGTTGTTAGTGTATGAGCATTAATGGACTGCCTGAGTACATGCTAAGAAGAGGTGGAGTTCTGCACACAGGGAGAACTGGAATATTGGGTTTCTGGAAGCGCTAACAGTCTGTTTGTGCAGTGCTAGTTAATGCTGTCCTAAAGCATGTTTTCATGCACACAGACTGCATGGACCACCCCGTCCCACTCCTGTCCCCATGTCATATTGTCCAGTGTCTGGTGTCACCCCATCCCCCTCCTCATCCCCACTAAAAAGTTACCTGGTGCTCAGTGGCACCCCCTTCCTCTCCCTGTCTCCATTTAACAGTTACCTGACAAACAGTGTCACCCCCCTACTCCCCGGAGCACCCAATACCCTGGCCTGGTCCCCCAAGGGTGGCTAGCATAAACCCTCCTCTCACTCACCTCCTCGTCCGGCTGCCATCTCAGTCACACAACCACTCTGTTGATAAAACAGCAGGTAGATCAATACAGAAATTGGGGACTTCTCTGAAAAGTCACAGAACTTCTGCAGTTTTTAAGATACATCTCGCAGCTACTGAATCAGTATACGTGCTGCATATCAATGGTGTGGATGTGAGGGTGAGATGACTACCGGCCAAGAAGATAAGTGGAGGGATTGTGCCAGTCACCATCGCGAGACAGGGGTGGGGAGTTGGGTACTCCAGGAGTGGGGAGTGCCGTTGGATGCTAGGGAACTATTACATTTGGATATTGGGGGGGGGGCATTATGTAGCGGACCTTGAGTGAGCACTGGCACATTATACGCTGGCCTCCATAAACACGTCCATCCATAAATTTCACCTTGGCAAACACTGTGCTGCATCCTCACATTTCACCATCTCACAAACTTGACAGTACTGTCGTACTCTGTGACCCACAGCCTCCCTCCACTGTGCAGAATAATGCGCCTTTATGATGACAGATAATGATATGGTATGCTGGCCCATGGGCACATCAGTAGGGCTTCTGCTCACAATGCCGACAACCCAGGTTTGGGAGCAAGCTGGGGTTGTCCTGACCTGCTGAGAAAGGAGGCTCGATTGTCCCAGAGGATGTTCGCCTCCTTTAGGGAGGGTGGGCCACCATCCCCGCCGCTATACCGCCACATGGGTGACCACAGGTGGCAGTGCAGTTGAGGGTACAGGGGGAGGAACAGACTCAGGCCAGGGACTGATGCATCATCACACCTTGCATGCAGACATGTCTAGGTCTTCCTTGGGACCCTGCTTCTGTGGGGCCAGGAGAGTAACAAACAAGGAAAATGGCCCTGCTGTCGAGGATGATGGGCATTGGTGCTTCCGGTATGCTAATGCCTTCCCAGTGTCTCCAGACAAAAACTGACAAACTCATTTGGGTTATCCCCTGCCTGGGGAGGAGAAACCAAGGCAGCATGGGGGATGGCACTGTGGCTCAGGTAAGGTGAGCAAGGGGACACCTTTGGGTACCCAGAGAGAGATGAGTAGCAGAGTACAAGAAGGGGCCATAAACAAAGAATAAAAAACAAATATTAATGATAAAGTAAGGAGGTGTTAGGGCCTTGTATATTTCATAGGGTCGTTTGCATTTTATGTACAAATGTTGCAGTGCTGCAATTGCAGTGTGTTTATGCCTCACAAACTGCCCAGCTTGCTTACCGTGAAGAGGTGCTTAATGCACGCAGCAACTAGGGTTGCTCAGAATCTGCTGAACAAAATCAGATTCATTGGACTCTGAGCTAGTTTTTGGAGTTAGGATTTGAAAATCCAAGTTTTTAAATTGAATCCTAAAACCTATTTTTTACATAGAAATTTAGGATTCCAAATCTGATTCTGAGAACCTTTTAGGATTCGGTTTGGAAACAGAACTTCCTAAATTCAGAAACAGACCAATCAGAATAATTGGATTCAGGGTAACCATAGTGGTGGCTCCCGTGGTTTGCACTTCCGCAAGGGTTAGGGCTTTCTTATGTGAAGTACTCACAGGGAGTATATTGTAAACCTGTTAGCACTTATGTGTGCTTTAGCACTTGGTTTCAAATATGCATCCTTTTGTGCCACATGCAAATAGCGCAGTACAAAGCATTTTTTTTACTTCTGATTTTTTTACTCCTCAGCCTGTACTAGGAGCTCTCTCAGACCCTTGTCTGGCTGCAACCCTGTCCCGCCACCATCTCCCTGGTCTTGCCTTGTTCCCAGCCTGTTCACTCATGGTATCTCCTCCATGTGATGGAGATACTTAGGTTGCCCCAAGCCTTTGGAAACAGGCAGATTGTGTAGCTGGGAGAGAGGCTTGGTTAGCCTGGTACAGGGTCTGTGAGTCAACAACAGTCATCATTCTGCAGTGGCATGGGTGTTTTCCCCTATGTTTTTCCCTCTCACCAGGACGCAGACCAAGGCAGACATGCGCACATTGTGTGGCAATGTCAAGCCTGGTCAATTCTGTACCTTCCCAGCACTGACTGCGCTTAAGTCTGCACCGCCACTCATTGTCATCTAGGTGGCGGTCGTATGGAGTGGAAAGATCCCACTCCTTCCTCGGAAGAGGAGGAGGAGGAGGAGAGCATTCTATGGGATGCTCAGCCCTGGCCAGACCTCTGACAACTTGGGCTTGTTCTCAAACTGGGGTTGCCAGCATTGTGAGCAGTAGCATTACCACTGCGCCAATGGACCCACTGGCACAAAACATTTTGCATGCCACGTTATGCATATTTTGAATATGTGGGCACTAGAGTCTTTAAACCAGTGCTATGCATTGTAATGCAGAGAGGCTGAATGGTATTAGGTGCTCAGGGGTTAGTTAGTGGCTTGGTACTTAGTAAGAACCTCAGTGCAAAAGAATGGAAGCAAATGTTATGTGCAAAGTGCCTTGTCAGTAAAGCCGGGCTTAAAGAACCCCAGAATTACTCACACAGTACACCCCTAATGCAAGGAATCATTGGTAATAAATGCAAATCACTATGAAGGAATTTAGGTAGCTAAATGCCTCTCTCCCCCTTTTCTGGAATAGTATCCCATAATATGGGTGACTCAAATTGAGCGAGTCAATAACAGCAACTCAGTTTGAGTGCCCACAACTTGAGCAACAGTGGCTGAACAGCAACACAGTTAGCACAGTGAGGTGTGAGAAAGGGTGAAGTGATAGCACAGTGAGGTGTGAGAAAGGGTGAAGTGATAGCACAGTGAGGTGTGAGAAAGGGTGAAGTAACAGCATAGCAAGGTGTGAGAAAGGGCGAAGTGACAGGGATATGGGTGAACAGGCAAAGGGCGAAGGGTGCTGCTGAGCTTCAAGTATATGTGGTCTCTGAGGTAGTTATATTTAGGGAGGGGGCATGCATATCCTGGTTTGTGATGAGGTGTGCAGCAGCGAACGTGTTTCAGTTGCCTGTGTGAAGCTGCTGTGTTTCTGAGTGGTGTGAGACAGCAACTGGTTAGCCATCCCCATTGCTTGCCGTTGTTTTTTTATGCCGGAGTCGCTATTTTCATGCTCGCCGATAATGGCTTGAGCGGTAATTGACTTTGCCATTTTTTCTTTGCCCATATGTGTTTCACTTGTTAAGAGTCTCCTTTATCACATAGAACTTTCTGGAACAATAGGTTGTAAGTTCAAATCTTGCCAAGGGAAATGTGGACAAATTTCATCTGTTACCAGCGCAGCATGATGATGAAGGCCTGGCGATGGTGATGCTGGTGGTGGTGGTGGTGTGGAAGCAGATTACATTTTATTTATGTCAACCAGTAATCCGTTAACATTGCTGCAGAGTTAATGATATGCATCAAATAATGAAGAGAAAAGTTATTGATGCCTAAGTAAACAGACTTGGTATCATTTATAGTACTGTATAAATGTATAGAAAGGAAATACATGCTATAGCACTACTATATAACACAAAAACACACATATTCATTCATAAATATCATCTTTAAATTATTAGTAAAACCTCCTGGTTGGGAAGGAGGTGTTGTAAGGATAGACAGCAAACTATTTTGCAAGTCCAGCCCACTCGTGCATGATCTTAATACTGTGCGTAAATGGTGCCAGGCTCAAAATTCATGCCTCAGCATTTCAACCCCTCCTCTATGAACTCCACTGCCAGCTGTAGGGGGATGAGGCTGAGTCCCGATGTCAGACTGCAACCCACTGCCTTCTAGCCCATGGCAGATTTGCTGCCCCTGAGCCATGTTGGCACCTTTAGGTCTAAGAGCAGTGGTACTCAATAGTATGTAAGATCCAGAACAAGTCCTCAAAACTACAGAGTGGAGCCAGTGCAGGTAGAGGGGGCAGCTGCCCCGATAAAATGCAAAAGCCAAAAATACCTGCACTCAGAGAGAAACAGACATGGCACTTTGTAACAAACGAAACTGAAATTCTTTATTGAAAATTAAAAAACAAAGTGAGTGAGCAGATGGAGATGCTAAATGGCTACTAACCTCAGTGCTTCGAGTAAACACTCTTCGTCAGGGGGCATGGCTGAAAAGAGCAAAACCATCACTTAAAAGACACATCTCATGAATAAACATTACATTCAATAAAAGACATGACCAATCACAATTATTATTCAAATCATACTATTGTATTCACATTACTGATTAAAGAATTCTAGGAGCTGCAAAAATAGCACTCAGACAAATACCACACAAAATGCATGTATCGCAAGAGCCTAAGCAAAAGAAAGAACTGCAACAGGTAACTGCGATCTTCAAGGCTCCTGAATTACTGCAAACAACTGTGCCTACCAAACAGAGCCAGGGAATAGGGAAGGGAGTAAAAAGACAAAGGGGAGTGAAGGAGAGGGGAGGGGTGGGAAAGGGGGAGTTAAGAACAGTTGTCCACTAGACTTGTCAGTAAGAGAGACAGATAGAGCAACCTGGAAGAGAACAAAAACAGAACCAATGAGGAAAATATACAAATGTGTGTATCTCATACAGAGAAACATGCAAAAATATACAAAAGGTACACAATTGAACAGTTAAATCACAAATAAGGTTTAACGTCTCATTGATCATTAAGACCATATGGCTTTACGCTCTTAAGTGTGAAAATTCAGAAGCTTTCTTGTCTCAACAACTTGTTTGTTCTGTTTCCACCCTTACATGACAGTTCAGTGTGCTCTAACACCATACATTTAATAAGATCAGGGTCTGAATTATGGCCATCTGCAAAATGAATGCCCACAGGAGTGTCCCTTCTTGAGTTCACAATGGACCTAACATGCTCCTGGATTCTTTGTTTCAGTGGTTGCACAGTATGGCCCACATAGATAAGTTTGCATGGGCACAAGAGGACACAAACAGAAAAGGGTGTCACAGGTGATGCATTCTTTCACTTCCACCCCTAAGTTTGCATCTCTAGGATGGGAAAATGTACTACTGGTCTGGGCATATTTACAAATAATGCATCTATGGCATTTGAAAAAGCCCTTAGGCCTTTGGGGTAGTCAGTTATTAACAGTGGTAGTAGGAGGATTATTGGGCAAATGGCTATGCACCAGCCAATCTCGAAGATTGGTAGCCCTTAGACACCCTTGGTTTACAACCCTCCGCAACACTAACTTCACTATCTCCTAAAAGTATAGGCCATTTATGGTGTATAACATTCCCAGTCCTACCTGCAAGATGATTAAATTCAGTAACAAAAGTGACTGGGCCAGAATCAGGGGTATCTGAGTGATTAACACCATACAGTAAACTACTCCTATCTAGACTTAAGGCTGTATTCTTGGAATAAGCCAATAAACCCCTATCATAGCTCCTCTCCACAAAATGTGATTCGAGTTCAGCAGCCTGAATTAAAAAATCTTCCTCCATGGTGCAATTCCTGCTAATCTGATCATTTGACTCTACGGTATGGACTCTTTGGTTTATGGGGGTTGGTGCTGTCTGCTCTGAGAACAGAGTTAATGGCAGTAGTCTTTCTGAAAAATTTTGTCTTGCTTCTTGCCTATTTTACCTGAAGCACCACTAAATTTAAGATCTAGAAAATATAATTTCTCTTTACTTACAATATAAGTGAATCTCAGATTGAGGTCATTGTTCTGAAGCCAGTTTATAAAATCAGGTCTATCAGTGGTATCGCCCTCCCACACACAAATGCAGTCATCTATAAAATAAAACCACTTTTTTATGTATCTGTGAAATTATTAGGTGTTGCATACTGAACAAACAATAATTCCCACCAACCTAAAAACAGGTTTGCATAGCTTGGGGCCATACTCACCCCCATGGCTGTGTCACATGACTATAGATAATAGTGATTCTCAAATTGAAAAACATTATAAGTTAAAATAAACCCAAGAGCTTGAATAATAAAATCCACTGGTATATCTTTAGAATCTTTATAATTTTCTAGGAACAATCTACATGCATGTAGACCCTGATCATGACAAATGGATGTATACAGGGATTCTATATCAATCCCTAACCATACATAGTTGTTTTTCCATACCAGATTTTCAGATTTTCTCAAGGTGTCTGTCATGTCTTTAAGATATGATGATAAACTAATGATACATTTCTGTAAGAAGGAATCTACAAATGACCCAGATTCTCAGTTAAAGAGCCATTCCCGGACACAATTGGCCTGCCAGGTGGCCTATTGACATTTTTATGTATTTTGGGCAAGATATATAAACCAGGAATCACTGGGTGCTCATTCCAGATATACTTGTACTCATCCTCACTGATACTACCATTAGCAAGAGCACCCATCAATACTGCATGTAACTTTTTATTAAAAGTAGTGGCGGGGTTAGTAATAAGTTATTTGTAGTTAATTACCATTTCAAGTAGCAGGGTTAGTAGTAAGTTATTTGTAGTTAATTATCATTTCAAAGTGGTGGTGTTAGTAGTAAGTTATTTGTAGTTAATTACCATTTCAAAGTGGCGGGGTTAGTAGTAAGTTATTTGTAGTTAATTACCATTTCAAAGTGGCAGGGTTAGTAGTAAGTTATTTGTAGTTAATTACCATTTCAAGTGGCAGGGTTAGTAGTAAGTTATTTGTAGTTAATTACCATTTTAAAGTGACGGGGTTAGTAGTAAGTTCTTTGCAGTTAATTATCATTTGATAGTGGTGGGGTTAGTAGTAAGTTATTTGCAGTTAACTGTATCATTTAACAAAGACAAAGCAATATCCACGTAATGTGTCCTATCCATAACAACCACATTACCCCCTTTATCTGCTGGATTGATTACTTTCTCAGTATTGTTAGCTAGCTCATTAATGGAATTAGCTTCACATTTAGACAAAAGTAAACCGGGCGGTAGTAGCTTGTGCTAATAAATCCTGTACTTGTTTTGTCACAGTTTTTGCATATATTATCAGCACATGTGTCCTCTGCAGCAGCCAATAACAGATCTAGATCTTCTAAAGGTGTAGACAAACTGACATCTGTGATACTCATCTCTGAAGAGTCAGCAGCAGTGCCTATTTTCTTTTTGGAGAAGAATAATTTCAGTCGTGTTTTTCTAAAAAATGTCTTACAGTCCACAAGTCTCTGGAAGTGATTAATTTTTGAGGTTGGAACAACCAGTCCTTTTTGAAGCAGTGAAACCTGGGCACTAGAGAGGGTATACTTAGATATATATATTACTTGTAATTGGGGGTTGTTCTCAAGGATCTTTGTGGTCGGTTTTGATTTTACCCACTTTCTTGCTCCTCCTCGTGTTCTGCATTCTTTTCACTGTACTTTTTGCTTTGGGTCTATAAAAGCTTTCTCTGAGCTGCCGTTTGTTTCAGGGACACAGACCTCCGTATCTTCACTATCTTGAGCTCTATTTTAGAGCTTTATTTATTTTTAGACTGAAAACGGACACTGGAGCAGGACCTAAACCAACTTCTTAATCTTTGTCCCCAATGTATCACCTCTTTCATAATCCTCTGCATCTCTGCTGAGTTTACTTTCTTTCTGTGCAATTATTTCTTTGGTACTGGTACTTTGTTAGAATAATGTATTTTTTCCGCGGTAACAGTTTCATTATCAGGAACAGTTTGGGGACAGGAGAAAGACTAAGCTCAGAAGATTAAGGGAAAAGAATACACTAAGACAGAAAACAAAATAGAGGGGAAGAGAGGAATGAAAAGCACACAGAAGGAACAGATATACTGTAATTAGAAATGAAGAGCACGGGGAGAAAGTAAAACACAGAGGGAGGGAGAGAGTGTGAGAAGAAAGAGAGAGAGAGAGAGAGTGTGAGAAAAAAGAGAGGCAGAGAACAGAGCACAGAAAGTGCCTAGTGCTAAGAAAACTTAGAACCCCCAACATATGTTGCTTGATGTTGCCCTTGGTAAGAGGTGATCTTAGGTTGTGAAGCGCCCCTTTGTAAACTTGGTATTGGAGTTCCCCCAGCCCAGATTCACACCTTTTGGTTGATCCTGACAGCCAAAATAAAATGCATTCTTGAGGTGGCATCTCCTCACAATTGGCACCCCCAGATGGCTACCTAGTTTGCTTATCCTTAAGGCCTCCCTGCCATTGGCAGAGGTACCACCTTTGGGATTTTCCCCTTGTACAAAATTGGTGAATACCACTGGTCTAAGTGGTTGATGGTGTCCCTTTACAGTGGAATGTAGATGTGCTGGGTCAGTCATAGTCTGAAAACCCATGGATGAGTCTTCCATAAGTGATATTGAGATTACCTGTAGTTCTCAGCAGTCCAGAGATATCCTTGTCTAAACCTCTCCTTGCTGAAATCAAGAAAACAGCCATTTTATGGAACTTTGAGGCAGAAAGTGATAACACAGGGCAAGCTGTATGTTGTTAAGCACACCCTGTATCATTGTGATATTACTGTCTGTCCCGCTGTATAGTGGTCCATCTATCCCCCCACACTAACTCTTGCCCTGCCGAAGCAGGGTTCCACGTTGCAGAACTTGCATGCAATTGAAGAAGGGAGCTGTCTGTCCATTCGAAATAAACATCCTTCACTCAGGATTCAATTCAAATTTTGTTTTATTCTCCTACATTTCACCCTGTATGTGAGCTTATCATCAACAAAGGCAAGTACTACAAAACTTGAGTCATGACAACAGTATGATCATAAAACCCACCGACAGAAGTGGGGGGATAGTTATACAGGACATTGAACAATATAAATGTCTGTGTTTAGAGTTTATACAGGATGAGAACAACTATCAAAGATTGGAAAGGGATCCAACATCTAATTTAAAACAAGAGATACAGGAAATGCTGACAGAGTATGTTGATATGGGGTGGTTAAACCAATGGGAGGCGGACATCATGGAAAATGAGTATCGAAGAATACCAACATTCTATAGTATTCCTAAGGTACACAACAATGTCCACAGACCACCAGGGAGGGCTGCCGTGTTGGGCATTAACTCAGTATTTTAACCCATATCTAAATACATAAATTACCACTTGCTACTGGTAGTGGAAACAGCTACAACCTCTGTGAAGGATTCAACAGACATAATGTTAAACCTGAAACATCTATCAGAAAGGGGTATACCAGAAGGAACAATATTGGTAACTTTTGGCATAGCGGAGCTTTACACTTCTATACCACATGGAGAGGGGGGTGGACAGTATGGGAAATATGCTGAATAACAGAGGAGAACATGCCAAACCTAGTACTAGGTTATTACAAGAATGAGCAGATTTCATTCTAAGGTATAACTGTTTCGAATTTGATGCCCAGTATTATCAGCAGAACAGAGGAACCGCCACGGGTAGCTCCACGGTGCCCGCATATGAAAATTCATATATGTATGATTTTGAAATGAAAACAGTTCTAAATCCTGCATATAATCAGTTCTATGTGAATATAAAATAATGCTTTCATTGTATAGATGATATATTGTGCATATGGGAAGGCACAGAGGAAGATCTTGATTTTATATGCAGCTGAATATGCAGAATAGGAACCTTAAATTCGTAAAGCAGTACAGCACACAACCCATATAGCCTACCTAGACCTATTAATCCAGTAGGACGGTAGATTTGAAACTACTCTATATCGCAAAACAATAGACAGAAACACGCTACTATATGGAACAAGTTACCATGAGCCAAAACTGAAAAACAGTATACCCTACTGTCAACTAGTGAGAGTTAAACGTAACTGCAGTACAGCAGTGGAATTTGAGAAGCAGAAACAAGATATGATAAGTAGGTTCAGAAGCAGGGGGTATGCCCATCAGACATTAAGAAAAGCAATTTTAGAATAGAAAACAAAAATAGAGAAGAGCTTTTTACCAAAGGTCAACCCAGGACATCCACAGACCGTATAGTATTGATTATAAAATATAACTATAAAATGACAGAAATTAGGACAATAGTAAGCAGTAATTGGCATTTGGTAGCCATGAATAACCAAAAAATTCACTGAGAGGGTGGTGGACGCATGGAATGGCCTTCCTGAGGAGGTCATGGAGTCAAAAACAGTGGGGGAATTGAAGCATGCATGGGACAGATATAATGAAATTCTAGTGGGGGGTAGGAGGAAGTAGGCTGTTGGTTAACTAGGATCTGCAGCCTAGCCATAAGTAGGGAAATGGCAGACTGGGTGGGCCAAGCGGTCCTTATCTGCTGTCAAGGTCTATGTTTCTGTGTTTCTACTCCCAGCCTACAGCAGAAGCCAATTACAGAAGCCAAAAGGGTATCAAGTTTTAAAGACAAATTACTGTAGTAAGGTCTCAGTTTAAAAATCAGGATAAGAAGTAAGGGCAGTCATTGGTAGGTCCTCTACAACTGGGAATGAAGCCATGTGGCAAATGATCGGTGTGTGGACACACAAACAAGAAACAGATATTCATACACCCACATACAGGTCAACAATTCAGGATAAAACAACATATAAATTGTATAACCATAGCGGTAGTATATGTTATACAGTGTACATGTGACCAGTTGTATGTGGCGCAAACTAAGAAAGCATTGAAACTTGAACGTGAGAATTCAAGAGCATAAAGGAGATAAATAGAAATGATAAAAGTCACCAATGGTGCAACATTTTAACAAAGAGGAGCACACAGGAGCATCCTTCCATTTCTGGGGACTAGAAGAGGTCACACCCCCAGTAAGAGGAGGGAATTCTAAGAAAAAGCTGGAAAGGGTGGAAAAGAGACGGACTTTTAACTTAAAAATGCTAAATCGAGACATTCAGATGAATATTGAAAGCAACTGGTAGGCCTGCAGTTGACTGGGAGTAGCGGGAAAGGGTTTAGCAAAATAGTTAAAAAAGCTGATGTGTTGGGGGGGCACTGTGGAGCAGCATTATGCGGTCACAATTTAAGGCAGCCTCGCTCAACGATAATTTAACATTGAAATGACCTACAACATTTTACTGCCAATCAGCTTGCAGCTGCACCATTTTATAGCTGAAATACCTGGTCACAACATGGGGCCAAAAAAGGGCCGGAGGCATGCTCCTAACATGACGGCATCATCTTCTAAAGGGTTGGGGCCCTCGACCTCTGGCGGCACTACGGCGATGGACCTACCAACAGCAAAAATACTGGCTTTGCTTACTAAGATACAGGCTACCGAAGAAGGAAACTAACCAACGCCTGGTGGCTGTAGATGCAAAATTTTCTGAAAGTGAGAGCAAAATTACAGAGAACACTGCGGTGATAAAAGAACTAAATGAGACTAGTGCTCAGCAAACTGTCCATAATGCCACATTTGTACAGGACATTCAGTATCTGTGAGCTAAGGTGGAGTCTTTAGATACTGGGCACAGACAAGCGAACATCAGGATTGTTGGTTTCCCTCCCTCCCTCCCTGTTTTGCAGGTAGACAGGACATTGTACCAGCAGTGAGTAAAATGGTCTTTCAAGATTTACAGCTTTTACCTGCTGATAATGGGGTCAATGTTCTGAAAGCCTTCGCTATCCCACAAAGGCCTCGGTCACATGGAGACAACTCGCAGAGACCATTAACGGTGATTGTCACTCTCTCTGTACTGGAGGCCTGGCTTCTTCTCCTTCAAGCTGCTCGTTCAGGGGGAGACACTATCTGGGAAAGAAGTAAAACAGCCATTTTCCCGGACATCTCATATGAAATCCAAACAAGGAAAAAGCTACAAATAAAAAAAGTGCTCTTGCAGAATGGAATTTAGAACTGTTTTCTCTTGTCTACAGTTCATTTGCCTGTCCGTTCTTGATTGGGTCTGCCTACTCCAACCTTTTTATGTATTGTGGCATAAGCTGTAATGTCATAAAATCTATAAATAAAAGTAAAAAAAAAAGATTATGTGATGCTGGGCTCATGGTACGAAGAGGCTCCCATAACGACACAAAAGATAGAGGAAGTAAAAAAAAGAATCATAGTAATTGCGTACAAAAACTTTTATGACTGTGGGAATAGATATTCAAATCTTAGTAATGAAGAAAAACATAGTGGTAAGGGGGTAACCCTATATGGAATGGGAATAGTTCATTGTGGTATAGGAGCCCAAGCAGTATTATGAGACTGTAAATACTGTACTTGTTCCCTTGGGTTGCCAACCCTTCCCCCCAGTTCCATAGAGATTAAAAGGAAACAACAACGAAGAAGGGAACTTCTAATCCCTGCTACATGTAGGGAACAAACTGGCAATATTGAAACAAAGAACTCTGGATGTTAAAAATAAAATAACAGAAACATAAGGGGCAGCACCAAATGATAGTGTGAGTGAGCCCATTTGTAAACACCGACTGTGATCCCTCCAGGATCGTGGCTGTACTGATGCTTAGCAGTGAATCTCACCAGGAGTGGGAGTACACAGATCTGATTACCGTCACTCCACGGTATTTACAAATGGGCTTGAGAGGTGATGCAGACAGGACCGGGTGTTTCAGTCTGAACGGACCCCATTGACAATTAGAACAGCACTCAGCAGGAACCGAACACTGAGGTAAAAACAAAGAACAATAATGTTTTGGTGGTAAAAGAAGCTATCTGAATAACATATTAAAGTGGGGTTGCTCACTTTTGTAAAAAAATTAAAATTAATTTATTTATGTTATAGATACAGATAAAAGAAAAAAAACGAGCTGAATAAATAAAAATCGTAAGCAGTTTGAAGCGCCTGCAGGTACCTGTCTTCATAGATATGGGGTGTCAGGCATAAGCAGAAGTTAACAGTAATACATTATAAAGTGGTGAATGGCGGCACTAATATGAAATTGTCATTCAATTTATTTCTGAAAGCCATAGGTAAATGTTGTACTTTTTATGGTTACCTTTTCAGGCTGTTCTAACAGGAACTTGATTACAGTAACAGTTAAATATGAATTAAGAAAAAGAAAAAGTGAAACAACAAAGCTGTAAATATAAGTGTTGTTACTAAAAATTGAAAAACGTTATATTCACTATATAAGAAAAAGAAAACTACTGAAAATGAATTTATATTAACAGATATATAACCCCGTGAACAAGCTCACATACAGAGCAAAACACAGGGAATAAAACAGAGTTGGGACACAAGGAGTCATGGACTGAGACTGGCGGGTGGAAGATTCAGGAGAGAAATGAAGAGGCATTTTTTCACAGAGAGGGTGGTGTGTGTGTGTGTGGAATGCGCTGCCCAAGGAGGTGGTGTCCTGTAAGACAATGGGCAGTTTTAAAAGGGGATGGGACAAAGTGAAGGGGAGGGTCACCGAGGAGGGAGGGGAGGGAGGGGCAGCTGCACTGTAATGGATTGATGGCCTTTATCTGCTGGAAGTTTCGTATGTTGCTATGTATGCATTTGAATTGAATCCTGAGTGAAGATATTTATTTTGAATTGATAGACGGCTCCCTTCTTCAACTGCATACAAGTTGTGACAAGCACTTTGGGGAGCCAGAAGAACATTTTTGAGATACCATTACCCACAGGAACACACAGAATTCCATGTTGCAGAGTTGTGACATCCCTACAATCTGCCTGTTGTAGAGTTGCAGGCAGGGGGTGTTGCAGAAGTCTGCAACCCTTGTGAGGGGTGTCATACTTTGTGCATTGCACTTTAAGGCATTTGCACAGCAGTCCACATCCCCAGACAACTGTAATGCGGTAAGCAACCAGACATAGAAGGCCTGCAATCATACCTCTCAACTGCTCTACATTTCACATAGCACTAGTGATTTTCCACCCCAATTTATCTTTGTTTCACAAAGACATACTAACATTCCACTTAAAGGCAGAGCTAATTCTCACTATTACAAAATTCAAGTAACTTGATAGAAACCTTCCTCAACGCTATCATGGTGCCCACTGCTCTCAACTTATTCATTATTTGATAGGTATCTGTTGTAAACCAATCACAACAGAGAACAGCCATCAGTTATTCTCTCACAATCCACATCTGACGACACCCAGAGTTGGTTATTCAAGTAAACTACACCCACAGTTGATTAATCGCCCTCTAAGCACTCCCACAGTCAGTCGTCCTCTAACCACACCCACGGTCAGTTATTCCCCCACACCCACAGTCAGTTATTCCCCCTCTAACCACACCCACAGTTGGTTAATCACCCTCTAAGCACACCCACATTTGATTATTCATGCCATAAAAATGAAAACCAAAACCAAACAAATGGTAACAGAAAGGCCATAATTTCTGGCTGCTTCCTAATAAGTAAACGGCAAGCTTCACACCCTCATAGAAAAGAAATATTTATGAGAAAAACCGACAAAACCTCGTGGGTAATCCACATTGTCAAAGAGAAAATTCCACATCACAAATCTACTTTCTCACATTTTAACATTTCTCCCAGCACAGTACCTATTCCTTTCACTTTCTACAACTGCCGTGCTACACCGCACACCCCCCTCCTCCGGCCACAGTGATCATGACAACCGCACTACACTGCAGCCCTGGATACACAGCATTTCCACATAGTGAACCGATTTTACATTTTAAAACACAGACTTGTGACAGTTTGCTGTGTGAAGAAAGAGAAAACAAAGATGGTAGCTCATGAAAAGGATTTTTCTTGCAAAAATGGACTGACCCCCCCTCCTACAAAAGGATCTTTTTTTCGAAAGCCCAAATCCTTTGTCAGACTTTTCCCCTTTATCTTGGAGAGTAAGCTTCCCATTGAAAATAATGAAAATGTAAAAATTGAATAACTTTGTGGCAGATTAATATTTTTTCACCAAATAAATGCGTGGCAGTTCTGTTACTCAAGCTGTTTCTACCATAAAAAATTCACACCAAAATTCCACACTGTTTGGGCGCAAGAGAATGAGAAAAAAATTGCAAAAAGTGGTGCCTTTTTAATGTTTTTGCACTATCTGGATCTCAGAATTCGCACATCCAACCGGAACAAAACTTGCCACATCAAGAGATCTACCCCATGGGACAATGCATGCCAAATGTTGTGCAACTCCGTTGATTGGTTGCAAAGTTATAAAAGTGCAAAATTTGAGGTTTAATAAATTTCATTTCATTTCATTTGTTAACCAGGTTAGGACACTGGGCCGAAGGCCTTTTTCAGAACCGTGCTACTCAACCCTAACTATATGGGTGCGACCACACCCCTATAATATATAAATTGCAAAACACTTTGTTAATGTTGTAGTTAGGGTTAAACCCACAAAAGTAGGGGAAATATGGCTTTAGTGCTTCCAACTCTAACACCCCACCCCCACCCTGCACACACCAACAGATGTTGGAGGTGTGCCTTGGGGTCATCAGCAGCCCCAGGGGTGCCAATAGAAATTCCTGGCCCGGGACACACCTTTAGGACTGGGTCCCGCTTAGCCTCACATCCCCTGTTACAGGTCCCCCTATGGGCCCCCCTTTGGGCCCTCCTGAGCCATTGGGCCCTGGACAGTTGTCCCCCCTGTCTGCTCCCCTGATCAGCCCTAACACTCACCCCATTCCATAAATAAATAACCTGAGATGGGTACAGTATAGGAGAATGGGGTGAGCGTTAGGGCTGTCGACCCAAAGGCACACCTCCGACGCCTGTTAGTGTGTACAGGGTGGGGGTCGGGCGTTAGAGTTGGAAATCCTAATACCACATTTCCCTACTTTTGTGGCTTTAACCCTAACTACAGCATTAATTAAGTTTTTTAGCAATTTATTTCCTTACTTTTTGAGATAATATAATCATATCATTATTTGCCTGTGGGAGCTTACGGCACTCCAGGCCCTGCACTTCCATTTATAGGACAACAGTGACCAAATTGTCAGCATACCCATCTTTTTACCCTACCTCATGTACCCGGTATAGAACATTTTTGAATCCCCACCAAAATATAATTCTGCACAACTGCAGTGCCATTTCAGGTGCAAAAACACATTTTGGCCAGGATTTGAAAAAAGGCAGTTATGATATACATGAGGTGGGGTAATAAGAAGGCTATATGGGAAATTTGGGGTCAAAATATTAGAAATTTCCAATTTTACAAGTGTGCGTAGAAAAAGTGCAACAACTGGCTATAACTCTACCATTTTTACTTGCTTTGACCCCAAATCTACAACATAGCCTTCTTATGACCCCACCTCCTGAAGAAGGTCAGGAAACATTTTCAAATCCCACCGAAGGCTGAATTCGCCAAGTGACTGCGAAATCACCTCTGGGCGGGAGTTGCATAATGACAGTCATATTGTTCATGTGGTGGGGTCCCCAAAAGGCCATGTTGAAAATTTGTTGCCAAAATGTCAAGAAATGACTGAGTTATACGTCAAAGTTGAAACCCCCATTGAAATACATTGAACCGCATTTACCTTAGTTTCTCATATTGCAGTTGCCAGTTCCAGCAGCAAGACGTGTCTCTGATTGGCGAGTGGATCTCAAACCTGGGACCTGTTTAGGTGAGTGAGGGTGTGTGGGGGTGTACTGGGGGTGTGGGGAGGTGGGTGTTGAGTGGGAGGTGGAGGCGGGGGTTGGGGGCTGATCAGCAAGGGACCATTTTCTTTTTACAGGTTTGAAAAAAACATCAAGGGACCATTTTCTTTATTTCAGATTTGGCTGCAGTTCAGATCTGGATGCAGTGAGAGGGTGGGGGAGTCCCACTGGACACCAGGGAATATAAAAATTGAAAATTGGGAGGCAATCAGTGTTGGGGGGGTGCCACTGGACACCAGGGAAAGCTGGAACAGCAATCGGTGGGTGGGGGTGCCATTAGACACCAGGAAATACATTTATTTCTTTATGGGAAGTAGGGGACTGTGATCGGCAGGGGAGGGATGCCACTAGACACCAGGGAAAAGGGCAATCACAGCTCATACTGTAGTCGGCAGCATGAGTTTGGCTGCGGCTGCAGAAGTGAAGAAATTCCTGCTGTTCTCATACAGAGAACTCAGTGGAAGCGCTCCTCTTGCTAAGCTGGGCACCTGGGATTTTGGGTGCCCAGAAAAGGAATCCGTGGGCAGTATGCTAAAAAAACAAACATCAGAATCTAGCTAAACGAGTCCTGTTTAGCTAGATTCTGACGTTTGTGTTTTAAAATCCAAGCATTTTATCTATTTTCCATGTTTATTACTTCGTGGAAGAAATCAACAAAATGGCGGTTGGCACAGCACAAAAAATATTTGGTGCCCTACCAATTAAGTGGCGTGAAAGCAAAAACAGGTATTTGTGGCAAAACATTTTTACTTTCACCACAGAACATTATCTGAAGAACTTTACTGCGCATTCACAGGCTGGAAAACACTAAAATGTAAAGCCTTGTAACTCGGGAACCTTTTATTTTTTTTTTCACCAGACCTGTCAAAAGCACTGCCTTGGGACATGACACATGTCCCCTTCAAGTCTGGGGACAAAATTCCATTCCATGTAGGCTGTAGAGGAGAGCAAATAAACCTATGTTAAGTATAGGAAAAAAGTTAGATTGTTATAAAAAATGATGCATGCGGATCTCAGAAACTGCACATGCTGCCATCACAAACATTTCCACACATCAAGACCTTGCTTCCTAGACAACACATACAAAATTGCAGCTCATTTCGTCAGTGGGAGCCAAAAATATTAATGTGCAAAATTATGGGTTTAACATTAAACAGGCTACTCAACCCTAACTATAGGGTCACTTCCGTGCCCCTATAATATATTATATATCATATATCCCTTATTTCCCCTTACCGCTCCACTAATTTTGCTTTTTTCTCTTTTCGATAATTCCTGAAGAAAACCTATGGCTGAAATGTCAATTCTGACTCTTTTTCTATTTTCAGCGTGCATTTAATATTACCATTTTCTTTTATTTTCAGACCACTCAACCATGCAGCACCTTGTTTTTTGTGCTTATTTAATTGGGCATCTAGCCCTTGTGTATGAGTAGGAGGCTGAGAGAGAGAGAGAGAGACAGACAGAGATTGAGCTGCTCCCTTACATTGTTTCGCACATGCGTACCTCTACTTTTCTGTGTCCTGACTCTGACTGCCTACCCTGGGACCGGGAGACACTTTCTGTGTATCCAGTGGTGCTCTTTTACTTTGGCCCTGGCTCCACTGTCTTGTTTGAAGCCGTGACCCAACGCACTATCTGACTGCAGCTGTGGTGCTCCAGCTCCGTTTGCATACTGCCATGGACTTCCTCTGTTCTGCAACTCTGCTGCCTTCCAAGGGGCTGGGGAATCTGCTGATTTGTGCCCAGTTGTGCTTTCCATACCCAGTATTGACCCTATTAGCAGTTTGGGGGTCTGAGGGTGCTACTGTACAGTTCCAGCTGCTAAAATCTTGAGTCGAGCCCTAGTTTGGTCCTCACCAGGGCTCCTGGATGTTGTCTGCTGCTCTACTGGTCCCTCTTCTTTGTCAGTCCTGGAGGACTGGAGGGTGAAAGAGGACAGGATGATCCCACTGGTAAGCCCCAGAAATGGGGAGCCCTACATTTAAACAAGACCTGTAGAAGTAAATGTGCTAAACTAAATAAGATAGCTAGGCCACCAAGCTGATTAGTGACTTAGGTAGCAAGAACTACAGCAAATGAGCTGCTTGGCGGCGCTCAAAGGTACTTGTAATCCTAGATTGAATGAAAAACAAAAACAAAGAGAAACTGGATACACAGTACTCAAAGTATTTAGCTCAGAAAAAAGAGGGGGCTGAAGGAGGATGTGATCACAGAGTCCTGAACACAAACGTGAATAGACAGGGCAGGGTACACACAGAGATTAAAGCTGCTGTGTGGAAGAAGAACTATAAGGCATGCCCTCAAATGGTGGGGGTGGGGAGGTGGGGGGCAGAATTAGGAGAAACATGAAAGTATTATTTCACATTGGGAGGCTAACATGTGCAATATTGGCTGACCACTGAGGTTGTCTTATTTTGCACCCCCCCACCCCTTGCGTTTGTTTTCAGGGGTCAAAATTAAATGTTGTACCCACTAACCAGCAGGGCTAGTGACTGGTAAAATCTACTAGCCACACAGACTTTTCTCCTGGCCCAGTTGGTGTACTCATTAAGACATTACCTTCTCCAATACAAGCTCACAGGGCTACTTAAAACATTTTTTTTTACCAGCCCGAAACACAGTCTACCAGCATTTGGCTAGCAAGCGGCGGGAGTGGTAAATGTGGCCCACTTAGACTTCAGCAAAGTCTTCAACTCTGTGCCACGTAGGAGGCTCATAAAAAACTAGGAACTTTGGGTGTGGGAGCCAAGGTGGTACACTGGGTACGTAATTGGCTGATCAATCAATCAGAGTCTTTATTTAACCAGGCAATCGCCGTTGAGCAAGCTCATTTTCGAGGTGGACCTGGGTTTGTCAACAAGGGACAATATACATGGGATGCAACACACAAGAAAATAGCAATAATACAAATAAAGTGAGATACAATAATACAGTATATACAAAGTACCAGCAGTAGCATTGACAGTAGTATATGTTTGGAACAGAAGATACAGCTAGATTTGGGTAGGGCACAATTTTTTTCATATAAGTAAAGAGATATACATATCAGGTGCACCGAACACAAATAAAACCTAATATAAATAGGGGATATGAAATGGCCTGACTGAAGATATCATATTTATCTTCACGAGAGGCCAATGATATCATGATATCTCACGAGTGGCTAAGCAACACTCGCTCGAGCTTACTTTCACTTCTCTGAAGCTGCCGACATGCCGAGTTCCTCGCTCTCTGTTCGGTTTTAACTGCAGCCTGTTTCTTACTTAGCAAGCCCAGGAAAATTAATAAAAAAGAACTGCATTTGTACCATTTTGAAGAGACAGTGCTTTGTTTTAGATGTGTAAGAGGTACTCACTGTAACGTAGTGAAGCCGCTTAGTCACACTTCAAATTAAGGATGTCAGGAATTAAACTGTTTTGGTGAGACTAGGGCGAAATGGCAGGATCAACCAGATACGTTTTTTTTAAATTAAACATGGTTTTAAACTGATGGCAGGGTCAACCAGATGTAAGAGTCGCGTTGGTAGGGAGACGGGGGTGAGGTATTTAAAAGGCAGAGCTTTAGAACAGCTGAATTTCCTGTGGGGACCAATAGGATTTCTTACAGATTACGTATAGGAGTTTAAAAGATAACAGGATGACGTATAGGAGTGTTAAGATATCATGATGACGTATAGGAACATGAAGATATCAGTGTTATCTTCAGTGGCTTCTACAGATATTACTTTTTACACTGGCATTTATCCCAGCACATAAGTTGTATAAAAAGATATATAGTGATACGATATGTAGAATTTAGAGTTGGAACCAGGGTCAAAGGAATGTGGAAGGGACAGATATGGGGGGCAGCAAAAGGGGAGAGGGAAGAGTCGATTATAGATGTGATCAGTCTTTTAACAGTAGGAATTATAGTGATGGATAGGTGACAGAGGGTGGTGGTTAATGGCACTCACTCTGAAGAAGGGAGAGTGACCAGCAGGGTTTCTCGTGGCTCAGTACTGGGTCCAGTCCTCTTTAATGTCTTTATAAGTGACATTACAGAAAGACTGGAAGGGAGGGTGTGCCTCTTTACAGATGACACTGAGATATACAATACAGTGGACACTCTGGAGGGGGTGGAGAAAATGAATAGAGACCTGAAAAAGCTTGTGGAATGGCCAAGAATATGGCAGCTGGGTTTCAATGCGAAAAGTGCAAAATCATGCACATGGTGCACAGAAACCCAGAGGCAGAGTATAGAACGGGGGGAAGGTATTGATGGTCACTAAAAGAAAAGGGACATTCTGTAAGGGTAATCATAACAGATGACCTTAATGTGGAAAGGCAATGCGACAAGTAGTAGGGAAAACCAGTGGGGTGGTGCAATACATAGGGAGGGGTATCACCAGCAGCAGGAGGGAGGTGGTGGTACCACTGTAGCGCTCATTGGTGAGACCAGACCTAGAGTATTGTGTCCATTTCTGGAGACCACACCTCAGAAAGGACATAGACAGGATAGAGGCCATCCACAAAAGTGCAACAAACATTGTGCAGGGGCTGCACCAAATGTCCTATGAGGAAAGACTGAGGGATCTGAACATGTACACCCTGGCAGAGAGGAGGGAGAGAGAGGGGACATGATAGAGACCTTTAAATACTTCACAGGGGCGAATAAGGTGAAGGAAAGGAGCATCTTCCAGAAAAGAAGGTGTACAGGAACTAGGGGCATGCAGTGAAGCTGGACGTGGGGAAGTTTAGGAGTGATGTGAGGAAGTATATCTTCACTGAGAGGGTGGTAGATTTCTGGAAAAATCTTCCAGCAGGGGTGGTGGGGGCGAAAATAGTGTTGGGCTTCAGGCATGCATGGGATAGGTATGAAGAAAAAGTGGTATCAAAGCAGGGGAGAGGAGGTGACCGGAGACCAGGTAGGGTCTGTGCAGGCAGAATAGGCAGGGAAAAAGAGGAGCAGACTAGGTGGGCAAGCGGTCCTTACCTGCTGCCAAATTCTATGTTTCTATGGGCCGCAGCCAATTTTGACCCTCGTGCTTTCCCTTCCCTTTGATATGTTACTTCAAGGATCAGGTGCTGCTGAAATAGACAGGTGTTTTTTAATCTTATGCACAGATTTATATAAATATTCACCAATCAAAGAGAAGCTGCTTCTGGGTCACCCACCAAAGCTATACTGTTTAAGTCATATATGTGTTTGTATCAGAGGCACATCAGTGCTGTACTGTTGACTGGTATCCTATCTTTAGTAGTAGGGACGGGGGTAGTATGATTCAGACATATGGGGGGTAGTGTGATTGACACGGGTATAATGTTCGTACAGCGATGGGAGCACAGAGAAGACCATCACAGCAACAAAATCGACAGTTCACTGTGATGGTCGACTGGTTCCCAACACTGCTGTCTCTGGGGTATTTGCCCCCTTTCCTGAACCAGCTCCAACTTGAAGTTGGTTATCTAAAGTACGGGGGCAGAGCCCCCAGCAAAAAACACATTTTTACACAGCGACGGCAGAATGCCAATTGGTGGTGGTGTGCCACTGCTGTAGTCACGGTCAGCACAATTTGTGTCGCTGTGGCATAGTAGAACTATTGAGGCACTACCCAGGAAAAGGACCTATAAGGGGTAAGCCTCTAACCAGTGACTGTACAATCCTAGATATCTGTGATGTCAGCAAAGGCATGGCTTATCTCTAGTACAGAAGTAAAAGCTATCTGGTATGGTTGAGCCACTTATTCATGTCTAGGATAAAGCTACAGGGAAGCAGAGGCAACTCCTTATCTGGTACAGCCTTGTACTGTACGGCTTATGGACTTCTGTCTGTCTAGGGTAAAGCTGCAGTGAAGTAGAGCCAACATCCTATTAGGGGAGTTCAGCTGCAAGGAGGATGCAGGGCGACACTTCTGGAGGGACTGGACAGTATGAAGGGGTGTGGGGGCAACCATGGTTAGGAGGGTACTCAAAGTATGGTTGCTGCCTTAGCTGTAAGAAGCTCCAAGCCCTCATTGTCTAGTTACAGACTGCAAGAGCGGAGATATATGTCTTAAAAGCAAGGGCCAACTGGGCAATAGGGTCACTACATGAGCCACTCCCCCAAGGGTACCTTGGCCCAACAGAAAGAGACTGGATTGTAATTATGGGGGGGGGAACGACAGTGGAGCCAGGGGTACTAACAGTGAACCAAGGTTTATCATTAGAAACACAGAGAAATTAATATTTCTGTTCAGTCTTTATGGAAGAAGGGAAAGGGACACTCCCACAGTGTGAGCTAAAGCCCCGGAAGGGAGGGTGTGGGGTATGGATATGGGAAATAGAGGAAGAGAGGGTTAGAAAAAGGCTGGGGGCAATAAAAGTGGTCAAATCCCAGATCCAGATGGTCTGCATTCAGGGGTGCTAAACGGAATGGAACAAGTGCTAGCGGCACAACTGATAAACCTCTAATCATTAATGAGAAACAGGAGAGGTAGGGAATGACTGTAGGGTAGCTGGGGAGATTCTGTTACACAGGAGTGGAAGTAGGGACGATTCAGGGAGCTACCATGTAACTAGACAAAGAATAAGAGGCCATTCATTCACTAATGAATTTATAATCTTTTTCCTTTACAGAGTATCTTCCCAGCATTTTGCAGAACAACACATTGCTTCTTCAGGTGAATAGTCTTTCTCACCCCAGCATTTTGCTGAACAGCACACGGCTTCTTCAGGTGAATGGTCTCGGTGCTACTGCACCTCCAATTGGTATTAAAGTTTAAGAAGAAGTGATTTCTCAATCTGCTGGAAAACCCTGCGGATATACTGTCCCATTTTAAGCTGCTGTGTCTACGGTGTCCCTAACATATTTGTTTTACAGATTTAAATTGCAGCTGTGCTGCTTCCAGAGTAGTTGTAAGGTTTTAGATTCTTTGGCGGGCAAGTTACAGTCTCTTATTCTTTTGTTGACTACATTTTAGAACCAGACCAGTACTAGAAAGTTGTCTCTCTTTTTATGTTTGCTTGCGTGCATGTGCAAGAAATATCATGCAGCAGCTTAAGGGAGAAGCGGGTTGTGGAGGTGCAGCAGCGTGGTGGCCAATGCCTGCACTGCATTTGTGGGCTTGGCGGTGTGCACCCAGTGCAGGCCCAGTGTCCTTATGACACTGGTTCTGCAGAAGTGCCACCAACTTGAAACTATTTGGCCTCTGCAATGAGGGGCCGCCTCCTCATTGCAGCATCAGCTATTCCGCTGCAATGAGGGAGTGACCCATCATTGCAGGGTGGTACCTTGCCTGGTGTAACAGTACCAGGAACATGGCGGCTCTATGCGGCCACTTCAGAGTCGAGGGGGGTGCCCAATCCCCCTGTCAGCATGCTGCCCCTAACCCTTCATTTGCTGGACGGGAGCCCAGTCCTCTGGCCGGCATAATGTTCCCACCCCAAGTTTTTGTTGTTGCCGAGGGGTGCCCAATCCCTCAGCATCATGCACCCCCCACAGTCTTTCTTTTCGACGTGGGGCCCAATCCCGTCGGCTTCAGTCCCCCTTCCCAGTTCAGTTTGCCGATGGGGAACCCACCTTCGCTGGCATAATGTTCCGACCCCCTTGATTTCTGCTGTATGCCGAGGGGGTGCCCAGTCCCCCTCGGCATCATGCGCCCCCCCACCCATTTCTGTGCCACTGGGGGGCCCAGTCCCCTTCGGCTTCATTCCTTTCCCCACAAATGCAGGTGGTACACTGGAAGCCCACCCCAGTGTACCAAACAACACCTGCAAAAGAAGAAAACTGAACTGTGTTGTCTTTTATTTATTTTTTTTTACCTGTAAAACAAGAAAACGGTCCCTCGTGGTCTCTTCTGCCCCTCCCCAACCCGCGCCCACCCTCTGTGCACCCTGCCTCCCCATACACACCCTCATGCTTTCCTCCGGAGCCCAGCACGATGATCTTCGGTGGACCGGGAACACGTCTGCACTCTTCAAAGTCGACCATGAACTGAAGAAATATCGGTAACCTGTATAATGGCATAAGTAGGTTTTTTCAACTTTGGTGCATATCTCGGGCATTTTGGGGAATTTTGGCACCAACTTTTCAACATGGGGTTATTGGGACCCCTCCTCATGAACTCAGTCACTGTCATGACGTTATTCGGTCCCGAAAGGTGATTTTGCGGTCACTGCATGGAATCACCTTTCGGGACTGATTAACGAAACAACAGTGCCACTGTTCATGAGGTGGGCTCTCAAACAGCCTATGTGGAAAATTTGGTGAAATAAATCAAAAAAATGACTGTTTTATGAGCGTGCATTGTGCAGTTTCCACGCACACTCGTAACTTCGTGAATTTGTAATATTTTCACTCCAGATTTTCAAGATTGGCATTTTTCCACACCTCCTTATGAATAGAGCAGCTGTCATTTTTACATATCCTGGCCAAAATGTGTTTTCGCACTTCCGGCGCAGAATAGCACAGTCACTGTGGGAAATCAGTTTTAGGGACAGATTAAGAAAATGACATTGACACTGTTCATGAACAGAGGTGCTAAAATGCCTATGTTGAAACTTTGGTGACGAAAGTCCAGAAAATGACTGTGTTACATGCATTGCGCAGTTTCCACGTACCCTTGTAGCTTCACAAATTTGCAATATTTTCATGCCAGATTTTCAACACTGGAATTTTTTCACACCTCCTTATGAACAGTACAGCTGTCATTTTCCACATCCTGGCCGAAATGTGTTTTCACACTTCTGGCGCAGAATAGCGCAGTTGTAGTGGGAAATCAGTGTTTGGGACAGATTAACAACAAACGAGTGAGGGGGAGGAGTGAGGGAGCTCAACGGAGCTCTGTCAGGACTACTGCAGATTTCTTTGTGGGCAGAAAAAGGCACCAACGCATGCAGGAGCCCAGTACAAAATGGCAGTCTGCAGCGCCATGAGAAACAGAATGAGCAAGTGGGGGGGGGTGAGCAAGCTCAATGGAGCTCTGTCGGGACTGCTGCAGATTTCTTTGTGGGCAGAAAAAGGCACCAATGCAGACAGGAGCCTAGTACAAAAGGGCAGCTTGCATCGCCGGTAAAAACAGAACGAGCGAGTGAGAGAGGGGGAAGGAGTGAGCTCAACGGAGCTCTGTCAGGACTGCAGCGGATTTCTTTGTGGGCAGAAAAAGGTGCCAGTGCAGGCAAGAGCCCAATACAAAAGGACAGCCTGCAGCACTGGGAGAAACAGAACAAGTGACTGAGAGAAGGGGAGTGAGCGAACTCAACGGAACTCTGTCGGGACTGCTGTAGATTTCTTTGTGGGCAGAAAAAGGCACCAACACAGGCAGGAGCCCAGTACAAAAGGGCAGCCTGCAGCGCCAGGAGAAACAGAACGAGTGAGTGAGAGAGGTAGAGTGAGCAAGCTCAACGGAGCTCTGTCAGGACTGCTATGGATTTCTTTGTGGGCAGAAAAAGGTGCCAACACAGGCAGGAGCTCGGTACAAAAGGACAGCCTGCAGTGCTGGGAGAAACAGAATGAGTGAGTTAGAGAAGGGGAGTGAGCGAGCTCAACGGAACTCTGTCGGGACTGCTGCAGATTTCTTTGTGGGCAGAAAAAGGCACCAACACAGGCAGGAGCCCAGTACAAAAGGGCAGCCTGCAGCACCAGGAGAAACAGAATGGAGGAGAGAGAGTAGAGTGAACGAGCTCAACGGAGCTCTGTTGGGACTGCTGCAAATTTCTTTGTGGGCAGAAAAAGTGCCAATGCAGGCAGGAGCCCAATACAAAAGGGCAGCCTGCAGTGCTGGGAGAAACAGAATGAGCGAGTGAGAGAGGGGGAGTGAGCGAGCTCAACAGAGCTCTTTCGGGACTTTAGAGTTGCCCACCCACCTGTCCAGGGTCCTGTGTGGTCCTATATTACATCAGGATCTCTGGGGTGGAGACAAAGCAATGATTGGATCCTTTTAGGATTGCTGTAATAATACAGATTTAGTTGTTCTGTTTATTTCTCTAACTGAGCTAAGTACTGAGCTATACTGTTAGGATTGCTGTAATAATACATATTTATTTGTTCTGTTTATTTCTCGAGTTCAACAGGATTTCTAACTGGGCTTAGTGAAACTGTATGAGAGCTGAGAACAAAAAGTATGGTAGCTGAGGGGTGAAAAATGGAAAAGGAGGCTTTAGGATTGCTACAGTAATACAGTATCTAACAGATGAGATCTGAGACTGAATTTATCCTGTCGGCAAGGGGCAGTAGGAGGACAAGTGTGGGGGGGGGAACAGGAATTTGAGTTAATAGGGCCCTAACAGTTGTGGTAGGGTACAGAAACCGGGAGTAAGCACCCATAACATAAGATGGGGGCCAAAATGGGGCAGGTGCCATATGTCGATAGGGTGGGCATCTTTGCAAGGGTCGTGGGGTGTACAGGGTGTGGGTCCACCATGATCCTGGACTGGGCTTGGAGGATGGGGGTGTATGCTCTGTAGTCAATTGGCTAGTTTGAGGGAGGAACTGTGGAGGTTAGGGAGGAGTCTAAGTGGCAGGGCAGATGCGTATGGTAGGCATCCTGGCTGGGGGGGTGGATGGGGGATGGCATGGGGGGACGGGGAGGAACAACTAGGGACTGAAACCGACCCCAGTATCAGAGGCACTAGCAGAAAAGAGAGAAGAAGGGAGGGGGTGCCTGAGGTGAGGGAGTGGCCTCCTGATAGGGGAGGAAGAGACCACGAGGAGTACCAGGGGAGAGAGCAGATGGCTGCGTGTTAGGGAAGGACCAAGGGTGGAACCAGGGGGGGAGCACAGCAGGAACAAGTAGGAGGGGAACCGATGAGGGGAAGAGATGAGGAGGGTATCGACTAGGAATAGATTCGAGCTCTGCTATGGGAGGGAGGAGCAGGGACATACTGAAGGGGAGGACAAGTGGGGCATGAGAGGGATGGCACAGGTAGGGGAAGAGATAAGCGAGGATGAAAGGGTAGAGGGGGGCTAGTAATGAAGGAGGGGTGACTGGAGGAGAGAAGGCTACGGAAGGGAAAGGATGGGAGGGGCATCACTATCGGGGTAGAAGGGAATGGGGGCTCTAAACTGACAACAACAATTAGGGGATAGGAGGGGTTGGGAGTGTGAGGGAGGAGGGAGGTGTTGCCGAGCCCAGTAGGGTGAGTCAGGCTAGGAAGGTTCAAGGGGATGGAGGAATAAGGCAGAGAAAGGAGTGAGGCAGAAGTAGGGGTGCAGATACAGAAGTCACAGAGGGTGCAGCTGGTGGGGATAAGGGCAGAGAAGAATGAATACTGGGGTGGTGGAAGGGGCATTAGAAGGAAAGGGGTAAGGACAGGGGATCTTGTCCTGGGGTTCTATACTGAAAGGGGTGAGATGGGCAGAAGGGGAAAGGTACAGCCGTATTTGGGTTGAAGCTATCTCTTGGGTTGACTACAGGAGGGCAGGCACTGCAAATGTGCAGTGAGGGGGAGGAAGAAACCTCATTTACTGTTGCACGGGTACAAATTATTCTAAGGGGGAGACTGTAGTAGTGAGGGGGAGGTTCTAGGTGCTGGGCAGGCAGTGTGAGAGCGTGGTGGAGTCGGTGGCATTCTCAGAGGTACTTCCGCTACCATGTGCAATCATGGGGAGGAAGGGTAGGATCGAGGACTTCAGCGAGTGGCTGAGAAATTGGTGCCACATCAAAAATTATGGGTTAGTGACTAACTGGGGTAGGGTCTGGGGGAATAGTGACTTGTACATGGTGGGACATGCTACACTTGAACAGGGAGGGGACGAGAGTATTAAAGGTGGAATTAGAGGGGTATAGCTCTACTAAGGTAGATTTAAACTAGTGGGGGGGGGGGTTGGCCAAAAGACTGAGGTTGGTAGAATGGTCCAGACAGGGGAGCCTAATGAGCTCACCCCTAGATGTAGGTAAAGGCAGAGGCGTAGTATCCCTGGGAGGGGGCGGGCAGAGTGGTCTAAGTGTAATACAGAAGGCACCACCACCCAATAAGAATAACGAGGAGAAAGGGTGCAGACTACTGGGAGGAGGGACATAGGCCAAGGAGAAGAGTGAGAAGAAGAAGGGGTACGGGTGGAAGGTAGTCTCTCTCAACGTAAGAACCCCAAGGAACAAAATTGCAGAGCTGCAGGCGCTCCTTTCAGAGGGGAAGGTGGACACTGCTGCAGTGACAGAGACTTGGGCCACAGAGTACCATGATTGGGGCAATCCCGGGATACAGGATATACAGCAGGGACCGGGGGTTGGAAGGGGGGGTTGCACTCTATGTGAGGGAAGGGATCAAATGCATAATGGATGAGGGAGAAGAGGAGAGGACAGAGGTGCTTTGGATGCAGCTCCTGGATTCAAAGGGCAGAAAGCTGAGGCTGGGAGTGGTGTACAGACCACCAGCCCAATCCGGGGAACTGTATGGGGAGTTGGCAGAGCAGATAAGGAGGGTCTGTAGAAGGGGGAGTGTGGTGATAGTGGGGGATTTTAACCTACCAGGGGTTGACTGGAGCACCCCGGCCACTAGCAGTACCAGGGAGCAGGTGCTCGTTGATGCATTCCAGGATGGCCTTCTGATGCAATTGGTAAATGGGCCTACAAGGCTAGGTAGCACTCTGGACCTAGTACTGGCAAATGGGGAGGTGGTGAGGGAGGTAAGGATGGAGGACCCACTAGCGGGTAATGGCCACCAAACAGTGTGGCTCATTCTCACACTGGACAGGGAGACAGGAGGCACAGGCACTAAGGTGGAGGACTTCAGTTGGGTGGACTTTGGGAGGATGGGAGCAATATTGTGAGGGAGACTCCAGGATATAAGGCCAGGGGTGGATGCAAAACAAAAGTGGGGAGTCATAAAGACTGGGATAACAGAGGCCACAGTAGCCTGCACCAGGGCCAGGAGTAAGAAGAGCAGAGCCCAGAAACCATGCTGGCTGAACAAGGAAGTGCTGCAAGGAGTGAGGGCATAGAGGGCTGCATACTGGAAGTACAGGAGAACAGGGAAGGGACAGGATAAGGAGGCTTACAGGAGTTGGTCAAGGGAGGTGGCCAGAAGGGTGAAAAAAGCTAAGGCCTCCAGGGAATTAAAGCTAGCACAGGGCATAAAGGGAGGGGAAAAGGACTTTAGAGTGTCAGGAAAAGAGGAAGTGCAAGGAACATATTGTGAGGAGATAAGCAGGAGGAGATTGGGTGAAAGGGGAGAAGCAAGTGGAAATTCTAAATGAGTACTTCTGCTTCATTTTCACTAAGGAGAGGGATGGTCCACTCACCAGCATGGGCCGGGGGGGTGGGGAAGGGGGAGGACGTGATGGACAAAGTGATCACAGGGATTAGGGTGCTAGAGGGGCTGAGGGCAGTAAGGGTGAACAAGGCACCAAGTCCAGATGGCATCCAGCCCAGGGTGCTGAGGGAGATGGCGGAGCTGTTGGCTGAGCCACTGGCAGATCTGTTCAACACCTCCCTGGAAATGGGGTGTGTGCCCCAGGACTGGAGGGTGGCCCATGTGGTGCCCTTACACAAGAGTGGGCCAAGGGAGGAGCCAGGAAATTATTGGACGGTCAATCTCACATCCATAGTGGGTAAGCTTATGGAGGCGATACTGAAGCAGAGGCTGGTGGCATTCCTAGAGAGTAATGGCCTCTAAGATGGGTGGCAACATGGGTTCGTCTCAGGGAGGTCTTGTCAAACCAGCCTAATAGAGTATTATGACTGGGTGACAAGGGAGTTGGACAGGGGCCATGCGGTACATGTCCTGTACTTGGACTTCAGTAAGGCCTTTGATACAGTGCCTCATAGGAGACTGGGGGAGAAGGTGACGGCAGTGGGGGTGTGAAAAAAGCTGACTAAATGGATAGAGACCTGGTTACAGGGGAGGGTACAGAGGGTGGTGGCGGGAGGGGGCAGCTCTCGGCACTTAGAGCAGTGACAAGCGGGGTGCTGCAGGGGTCAGTGCTGGGGTCGGTGCTATTTGGGCTCTTTATCTCCGATATAGCACATGGAGTGGGGAGCAGGGTTAGTCTGTTCGCAGATGATACCAAATTGGGGGCAGTGGTGGACAAAGAGGATGGATGGGAAAAAATTGCAGGGGGACCTAACCAAACTAGGGACATGAGTGGGTAAGTGGCAGATTAGGATTCAATGCAAACAAGTGTAAGGTGATGCACTTCTGGCCTAAGAACCAGAAGAAGGACTATTGGTTGGGGGTCACAGAGGAGGAGGAGAAGGACCTAGGGGTGCTGGTAACTGGGAGCATGAACAACTCAGTCCTGTGTAGGAGAGCAGCAGCGAAGGCAAACAGAATGCTGGGGTGCATCGCAAGCTTACCATGTTTGTCCCTTCATTCCATCCTTTGGAATGCCATGGTTGATTCTTTGTTTTGCCTAGCTCCCTGTGACAGCAGGGCCTGTGGTTCCTCTGGGCTCCATTGTCTGGCTTTGCCTTGTCAACATGTTTGCCACCTGGGTTGTCATCTCTGTTGCTGGCACCTCCCTTTGTTTCCTAATCATTACCGGCTCCGGCTGATTGACATTTCTGCTTCCTGCCTGTACCACATGACCTGCCGTGGCTCTTCTGGCTAGTTCGGCCACTGTCTGGGACACCACGGTAGGTTCCTGGACTCCATCACATGGCTTTGCCCCATTGACATGCTCACTGTTTCAGTCAGTGTCACCATTTCTGGTGACCATATGAAATTGTGGGGGGGGGAGATTAAGAGGTAACGCGAGGAAGTTTTTCTACATGGAGAGGGTGGTGAATGCTTGGAATAGTCTGCGACAAGAGGTGGTAGGGGCAAGCACAGTGGAGGGGTTTAAACATGCCTGGGACAAGCACAGGGAAACCTTGGGTGGGAAGGGAGTGATGAAAAGCTGTTGTCCACTTAGGGTGAGTGGATGCATACATGTGTAGGGCCTATGGGCAGACTGGATGGGCCTAGCGGTCCTTATCTGCCAACAGTTTCTATGTTTCTTCCCATCTCATTAAGGTATTTTTTCCCTGACAACCAGTGCTTTCATCACTCTGACCATTTTTTGGGATGCATCGGTTGGTTTCTGGCATTTATGAACTGGTTCCCAATTTCCAAGGGGCTTGTGCTTTCTAGTTTGTTCTTTGTCATTGGGTTTCTGGTCACCATTGTTGGTTCACCATTGTGCTATGCTGCCTCATCGATGTCCAGTTTACTGATCAGTCTCCCTGTCTGTACTGGACTCTTTGTGTTGATTTGCTGTCGATGTCCCTAGTATTGTTGTCTGGTTGTGGCTCCATGGTTTTTATTCTCCTGTGCTGAATATACTGTCATTGTGCCACCCTATTGTATGGCAACCTGCTTTTTTGGCCTACGAGACATTTGGCTTGCTTGGTGACTGGCTACTATGCTGTTCTGTTGGCGTCTCCCTATGTTTTTCTGAGGTACTGTTTCAAAATCATTCCATAGGTGTGGCTCACTGGAGGGAGATATCCCTGAAGAAGATAGAAGAGTTACTTACCAGTAAAAGCAGATCTTCAGGAGTGTCTGCTCCAGTGATCCACAGCTCACCATCCCATCCCACCTTCTGTCATTTTTAAACAATCCACAACACCACATTTAAAGGGAGGAGAATATGAAAACTCTGGTGGGAGGGGCCCCAGACAGAGGCAACAAAAAGGGTAATGACGATACAAGCACTGGCCTGGTTGGCTTTGCTGAAACTGAGAGTTCTTACGTCTCTCTTTTGATAGCAGAACTTTTTTTTATATCTGACTCTCCAAACAAGAAAAAAAGAGAGATTCTTAATGTCTGGTGAAAAGATTTCAAATAAAGTCTGGACACTGCTTGTGATTAGACCAATTTGCTGCTGTGGAAGGGGAGAGACAATCTCACATACTGTGTGAGGGGAAGACAAGTACAAGTAGAAAAGGTAAAAAAAAAAAAAAAATGCAAACTCTCTCCCAGATTCTCATTTTCTGGCTAAATGATTTAGAAATAACATTAAGAGACAATTGTTTGCGTTACACACATACTCGAGGGTATTTTGAAATTAACACACACACCCCTACCTCAGCAGAGTCCGACACAGGATGTGGAACAAATGGGTTTATGATGGTCCCGTACTTCCTGCTGCCCATGAAGCACCAGTCACCTGCAACTTAGTTCCTAATCTTACAGAAAAGAGGGGTTATAACCAACACCATGTGGGGTCTCCCATTATCTCTTGTGTGCTTTGGGATCCATCACAATGCACCCACTTACCTTGTAACTTACTGGGTTTTTTAAAACAATATTTCATTTTCTCTGTTATTATTTGAGTTCAGCACTTGGATCGATTTGCTACTATATTTGGGGGCTGGAGATGAGCTCACATGCTGTGTGGGAAACTGTGTGTGTGTGTGTTGGGGGGAGGTTAAAAAAAACCCTGCAGTCTCACAGATTCTCAACTTCTAGCTAAAAAGATAAAAAAAAACATAAAACTAGTAGAAACAATTACTGCTTGGGGATTGATAAAGTAGAACCTGGTTGTACCTAGTAAAACCTGGTTCAGCCTGGTAAAACTAGATAGAACCTGGAACTGTAGAACTTTTCTTTGGTTCCACTCATACAGTTCCCAAAGTAGAACTTTAGAGGTTAGCACAGCCCTTGGACTCTTTCACATTACCCCCATAACCATTGCTGAGCAAGGTTACAGTACAACCAGTCAGCATGTTCTGGTGTTGTGCTAGACATGAACAGCAGTGTAGTATGTGTGTGTGTGTGTGTGGGAGATCTCGAGTTCAGTGCTCCTGTAGAAACTTGGCATAATATAGAGAAAATATCTAAGTGCAGTAAGTAACATATACAACTACAGTCAGCACTCAGTTATCTGCCTCTCACTTATCCATCGCACTTGTTTTCTGTCCATGTGGCTAAGCTACTTTTGCTGTGTTTGTCAGACTCTGCTCTCAAAGAACTGTCACACTCAGCTATCGGTCTCTGACAGTAGGAATGGATGGGGTTGCATATTGGAGTGCTGACTGTATTCCAGATGAATCAGTGTCTTAAAACTGGGACACTGAGATTCCTAAGGCAAGAGTAGTGTATGTATCACTGTGCAGTTTGACTGGAAAAGTTTACAGGAAAGTGATACGAGGCGGGACTGTTGAAATGAAATGCAGACTGCGTCTAATTCTCTTAACTCGATAAATACAAATTACTTTTACCAAAGTTAATTTCTTTTTTTGTTTGTGCCAGCAAAGAGATGTGTTTCACATACATCTAACTTCCCTACAATGCACAAACTAAAGGGACTACCAAGCGTTCTGGTAGGAATTAGATAGTATAGTGCCCCAAATTAATGTTGATGTTTGAAAGTAGTCAGCTGTCACTTTTTACATTCACTGGCCATTTTTGTTTTCCTTTTTGTTAATTACACGGCTTTCTACCAGACAGTACTATTTGTGACACGTGTAAGCCACATCCTGGGCTGTCAAGGGATATGTCCCTTCATAGCAAGGGGCAGCCTATCTGGGAATTGGGCGTTAAAATACACTGGAGATTTTTCAACATGGTGCCCCCTCCTGGGGTGGACCTTGGGACACCAAATGGCACACAGGATGTTTTTCCCTCAGGAAACTTATAGTATATTGACCCTATCCCACACAACTCCATCCTACAATTCAGTGGGGCAGTGTAAAAATATGAATGCAGGCAACATAAAGGGTACCGAATGTGCAAACCCCTCCTAAAAGGGGACTTACCTTTGGCTTTCTCTGGAGCAGTGTTGCTGCCTTCCCATGCACCGCTCCTTCACCCTGGTCTCGGTCCAAACTGCAGCTGCAGGACCCAGGATGGACTGGACACCATCATTTGCTGTGTGGGTTTGTTCATTGCCCTTCTCACTGTGGCTAGTGTGCCACCACTTCTCTCCAGTCAGCCGGCCCTGGACTGCCTTCAGGGGCAGTAAGCCCAAAGCACGGAGGTTGCTCAGTTTCAAGTAGCTTTCAAAGCTGCACAAAGTGCAAAACTGCTCCTCCCTGAGAGCACAAACTCTGGGGACACTCAACAGCACTTCCCTGCCATCAGTTCAACCCCACTGCCACCAGATGGCAACAGGGACGGGGGGTATTAATCCTGGTGATCAGAAGCCACATCAAGGGACAGAAACATGTTAAAATAGAAGATACAGTGAAAGACTACAAAAGCAGCAATGTTTGTAGTTTTTCCTAGCCCCAGGACTACTGGGGGGGGGGTCAGAGGACACACAACCTGCCTGGTTATCTTGGGTGTTCCTCTGTTTAGCTTTGCAGAGCCAGCCATCACAGACTAGTTCAGGTTTCAGTACATTCTGTCCCTGTGAAACTAACATCAGTCTGGAGACTAGCTCAGCTCTGCATAACAGCTAAATTGCAAGCTGGATCAGGAGTTGTATGCATGCTTTTCTCCAGGAACTGACAATCACTGAGAGCCAGGGGTTTAGCATAATGAATAATACTTGAGATGCTAGCCAATGATATTTGATCCCTGGATTTCTGCACAAGGGAGAGATGTGAATAGAGCAGATTTGCCTGGGAGTCACAAGAAGAAAAACCTGTGAAAAAAGTCAGCAGTCAGCCACAATGTTGCAAGAAAGCTGTTTAAAGAATCTTTGCAAAACGATTTATGTTTCCTCCAGGAACAACCCCAAAGCTTCTGTACTGGGCTTTGTGAGCTATCAAAACTTGTTCTGACAGATGTTATAAGTCTCCAGAGGCAGTAATTGCCTACTCCTTGGGGGTAGGTGAAGAGAAGTTCCCTGTAGGTTGGAGAGGACATCAGAGACCAGTGTGGCCTGCATCCCTTACCACCCAGAAGTGTGCCGGGTCCATCACACCTGTACCATCATCTGCATCTGCAACCCTGAGGGAGACATCCCATCAAAGCCAGCCTACAGAGTCTGCTAATGTCATGAGTATTGTGTCTTTACCCCTCCCAATTCTTCTGCTAATGTCATGAGTATTGTGTCTTTACCCCTTCAATTCTTCTGCTAGTCTGGAACAGACAAGAGTAAGTGTTGGGTATTTCTGCATGATTGTTATTCAAAGCCCATTTATAGAACTGCAACAGCCAGAAGCAATTAGCATTTGTGCTGAATACTTTGTATGGGATCCCCAACCACCAGCCTGCATAGAAACAGAGAATCTGTCAGCAGATAAGGACCATATGGCCCACCTAGTCTGCCCATTTCCCTACTCACTGCTGCAGCCCCAGATCCTATTTGATCTGCGGCTCTCCTGCTCTGCACATCTCCAGGGTACCCTTATGCCTATCCCATGCACTCTTGAACCCCCATATTGTTTTTGCCACCACCACTTCTGCTGGAAGACTGTTCCATGGCTCCACTACCCTTTCAGTGAAAAAGTACTTCCTAACATTACCCCTGAGCCTTCCACCCTTCAGCCTCATATCATGCCCCCGTGTTCTTGTGCAGAGTTTTCTCTGAAATATGCTTTCCACCTGTAACCTGTTTAATCCCCTAAGGTACTTGAAAGTCTCTATCACATCTCCCCTCTCCCTTCTTTCCTCCAGTGAATAGATATTATTAAGGACCTTAAGTCTTTCTTCAGTCGGTACTGCACTGTGATCCAGCATAAGGCCTGTAACTGCCTATTGTGTTCTCACAATTAAAGGACTGCTTTGGGAGCTCTCAAGGGACTTCGGGGTACTGGTGCACCAGAAGGGGGAAACAGTACTTATAAAATGGGCAAAAGATTTCAAGCAATCTGATTGGTTGTTAGCCGTGCATTAGAAGTGTCTAATGCACAGCTAAAACTAGAAACCCCATTTAGAATACACAGGCCCATTTTATAAGTGCAATAAGCCACTCCGGGGATGTGCATTAGACAGTTCTAATGCACGGCTAGGAGACTGGATGCTGACCCTGTAGCCGCAAGTACTCACTGCGTCCCCCTAACTGTGCATTAGAACTGTCTAATGCATACCCCATCGTGTCTTATTGCTTACATACCAGAAGGTGGTGGGATCTGGAGTGATCTCAGAACTGCTTCACTGCATTTAATCCATTCCATCACCCCATCCGGAGCCCATTCCTGTCCCCCTAATAAATATCCCTTGTGTTTAAATTGCAATTTATTGTGTTTTGTATATTGTTGTGTTTGCATGCATTGAGCATAAGTTGGGGGTTTTGTATCATCTCCAGCACCAACCAAACTCAGACACCATTCACCCACAGGCCTTATAGAGTATGCCCAGGTATAATCAGACAGGTGTAGTCTCACACATTGCTGGTGGGGGTAGTAAAAAATGCAAAACACAGTAAATGGTTTATTAGCTGTGTGGGCAAAGGTAAAGGTAAGTGGAAGGGATGATAGATGGTCAGTTTACCAATAAACAGTATGAAGATAGGAAGTCCTACTATGCTCACCCTTATCTGCAGTCCCAGCAATATTCCTTACCTGCTGGAAGTAGCTGGTCCACCTTGTAAGTTTAAGGACATTCCCCTCACCAAAGGCTGGTGGGCTCTGGAACCAGAGTCTCAGTGTCCTCTTTCTGATCTCTTTTCACCCCTTGAGGAGTCACTCACTGGTTCTTCTTGCTTCTCACCTGGTAGCCACAATCTCCAGGGCACTGGCCAGCCTGTCCACCCAGGCTGAGTCTTGGCAACCCGAATCTCAGGCGCATGAACAGTGGCAGGGGAACAGCTGCTGGCACTGCCTCCAAGTAGCTGCACTGCCTCCAGAGCAGCAGTGCACAGACACTGCAGGTGCTATCAGGACTCTGGCCACAACCAGATGCAGGGTGTCTGCCTCTCTTGGTCTCTGCTGCAATTGCTGGGAAAATCCCCTTAGGGATATGCCACATAGGCACTTGTGTCTTGCATCCCAGCAAACCTCTGCCTTTCTGCTCTTTAGTTCTATAGAAACAAAGAATTTGTCAGCAGATAAGGACCACTTGGCCTACCCACTCTGCCCATTTTTATCCCGACTTATACCGTGACTGCAGACCCTACCTGATTTCTGGCTTCACCCATCCCTGCTTTCCTACCAAGATTCCTTTGTGTTTATCCCATAAATGCTTGAAGCCCACCACTGTTTTTGACCCCACTACCTCCGCTGGAAGACTGTTACAGGCATCCACTGCTATTTCGATGAAGAAGTACTGTATTTCCTCACATCCCACCTAAATTCCCCCTTTCCTTAAAATGACTGTTTCTGACGTCGTTACGCGAATTCCTATGCAGCTCATAAGTTTGCAAATTTTATTGTTGCACTCCGGTTTTTAACATTGCCATTTTACCACACCTCCTATAGAGCAGTACAGCTGTCATTTTCACATCTCGCCTAAAAATGTGTTTCCAGCATGTAGCACACAATGGCGAGTCGGTAATGCGAAATCATCAATGTTGACATTAAGAAAATCACAGTGACACGGTTCATGAACAGAGGTCTTAAAATGGCTATGCTGAAAATTTGGTGAAAAAATTCATAAAAATGACTGCTTTACGAGCGTGCATTGCGCAGTTCCTACGCACGCTTGTAAGTCTGCGAATTTTTAATATTTGCACTCCAGATTTTCAACATTGCCATTTTACTGCACCTCCTTATGAGCAGTACAGCTGTCATTTTTCACATGTTGCCCAAAATGTGTTTCCCTGCATGTAGTGCACAATGGCGCAGTCGGTGTGCGCAATCAGTGTTTAGGACAGATGAAGAAAATCACAGTGACACTGTTCATGAGCAGAGGTCTTAAAATGGCTATGTTGAAAATTTGGTGACAAAAGTCCGTAAAATGACTGTGTTACAAGTGAGCATTGTGCAGTTTCCACGCACCCTCGTAAGTTCATGAATTTGTAGTATTTTCAGTCCAGATTTTCACCAGTGGCATTTTTCCACACTTCCTTATGAACAGTACAGCTGTCATTTTTCACAACATGGCCGAAATGTGTTTTCACACTTTCAGCGCAGAAATGCATGGTCGCTGTGGGAAATCATTGTTCGGGATAGATAAAGAAAATCACAGTGACACTGTTCATGATCAGAGGTCCCAAAATGCCTGTGTTGACAATCTGCTGTAAAAAATCCCCAAACTAATTACATTATGGGTGTGCATTGCACAGTTTCTATGCACGCTCATGACTTCACCAGTTTTTTAATATTTTTACTGCAGATTTGCAACATTGCCATTTTTTACACCTCCCCATGAACAGTACAGCTGTCATTTTTACATCCTGTTCGGAATGTGTTTTGCACCTGTGGTGCTAAATGCACGTAGTCGCTGTGCAAAACAGCTTTTGGCTAACAAACTGATATTGCCACTGTTCATGAGGTGGGGTCACAAAAACCATGTTGAAAATTTGGGTGAAAATACCAACAAATGCCTGAGGCATTAGGGTTTCCGACCATAACGCCCTACCCTGTGAGAATGACAGTCACCGGGTGTGACTTGGGATTCTCGCCTGTAATACTCATACCATTCCACACCTGCAGCCAGTGAGAAGCATCAAGGTGTGCCTTGGACTCATATTTAAAGTTTCACCCCATTCTCATACGTACCCATCTCACCGTATTTCCTGATGGAATGGGTGCGATAAGGGTCAAAGACCCCAAGGCACACCGTGACACTTGTCGGTGTCTGCAGGGTAGGGTGTAGTGAAATGGCGTGGCCGTTATGCCTGATGACCCAAAGGCACACCCCAATGCCTGTCAGTCTCTGCAGGGTGCTGGTGGTGTTGGCTTCAGTTCAGTACTTCACTGCCATTCCTATTATGCAGCTCTGTAACTCCTACACTACCAATGCCAATGCCAGCAAGCAAACATTCGGCATTGACAAATGCTTGTTCTTTATATAATAATCATGGGAACAAGATTGAAGAAGTTTTTGTTTTCAAATATCTCTGTTTAATTATTGATTCTTACCTTTCATTTGAATTACATATTGTGCAATTACTAAGTAAAGTACATCAGAGACTGGATATGTTGTATTAGCTGAACAAGCATTTAACACATAGAAACATAGAAACATAGAATTTGACGGCAGATAAGGACCGCTTGGTCCATCCAGTCTGCCTATTTCCCTACCTACTGGATAAGCTGCAGATCCTAGTTAACCAGCAGCCTACTTCTTCCTACCCCCACCCCCCAGAATTGCCTTATGACTATCCCATGCATACATAAAACAAGATTAATCCTTGCACATAGCTTTTGTTTTCTCTTATTGATTATGGATCCATTATATATTATTTTCCAACCGAAAAAATGCTTAGCAAATGAAAAACCACTTATAATAGTATTTATTTTGTTACAGGTTTAGGAAAAAGGATGCATCATTGTCAGTTGTATAGGTCCATGGGGTGTTTATCTTTTTCTGATGGATTTAGATTTAGGTTATTAATTTTCTACATAAGATCCATCTGGGTTTTTCCCCTGACGTTATTGTCAACTTGTTCCCAAAAATGTACAATACTATCTCCACTAGGTCACAATACAGGTTTTCTTCCCAGGTTCCACTTTTGTCATACCTCCAAAATTCTATACAATATACAGCTATAAAACTTTACAATGCATGACCAATCTCCGTTATTAACTGTGTCAATATCTCCTCTTTCAAGAGTTCACTTAAAAATGTTCTTCTTTCTAACGCTGACTGTAAATGTTTTAATTGATTTTATTAATGTTGTTTTTGTTTATATATCATGTATATTGTTATGTTTTTTTTAACTGGGCACCAGTGATAATGGCCATTTTTTGTTTACTGGCCACTCAGTATAAAAAATAAACAGGGATGCAGACCATCACCTCTGTGTAGATCCATGTCCTTCTAGACTGGCCCCCAATCCCCAGTGAAACCAAATCCTTCCTCCTCCCTGCACCAAAACTTTAACCAAGTGCCGAAGCTCCTGTTACAGATTACCCTATCCTCCCATGGTGATAGACAGGTAACAGTTAGGCGAATGCCACCATTCATGCTTCATGCCTTAGGCCTCTCCCCAGTTCCCTGAACTCTTCCTATACTACTGTACCCCAGCACCACCCCTTGCAAAGTAATTTATCCCCAGGTGGACAATGACATCCTGCCCCCCTCCCGGTCCTGCTGCCCTAGTGATCCTCAGGATCTGTTGCCCTTCCCTCCAAGCCAAGGCACCAGGTAGGTACCTAACCTCCCTCTCTCTCTCCCCCCTTCCTGCTCCCAAGTCTGACTCCCTGATTACAGTTGTGTCATTTGACTGCAATCCTGTGCAACCTCCGAGGTACCGGGAGAAGGAAAGTGTTAGGTAATCAAACAGTAGCCATAAACAAGTAGTTAGGAAGAGGGAAGTGGTGTTGACCGGACCTGTTGTACTGTGTCCTGTTCTGGAGACCACATCTCAGGAAAGACATAGACAGAGTAGATGTAGTCCAGAAGAGGGCTACCAAGATGGCGCAGGGTCTGCATCAAACGCCCTATGATGAGAGGCTGATGGCGCTCAATATGTACACCCTGGAGGAGAGGAGGGAAGGGGGGATATGATCGAGACCTTCAAATACCTCACAAGGTGAATAAGGTACAGGTGGGAGGTATTTTTCAGAGAAAAGGGTACTCTAGAGCATGGGGTCATGACTTGAAGCTGGAGGTGGGTAGGTTCAGGAGAGATGTGAGGAAGCACTTTTTCACAGAAAAGGAGGTGGATGCCTGGAAGAGCCTTCCAGTGGATGTAGTGAGAGTGAAAAAAGCCTGGGATAGGCACAAGGGAATCATAGAGAAATGGAAGGGGTAGAAGAGACAGTTCCGTATATCAAGGAGGGTCTGCAGTATAAGCGGTCACAATGAAAATGGGCAGACTGGATGGGTCAAGTGACCCTTATCTGCCATCAGTTTCTATTGACTGTTCAGCTTTGACCCAGCCCTCCCCTAACCAATCACAGTGCTCAATCCAGTTGTACTTTTGGGTCACTACCCTCATCTCCACTTGGTACCAGTAACCTTTAGTTATTTCAGGGAGCACCCAGGAAGCCTATGTACCCAGGTGTTGGAGCATGGTAGGCCCAATCAATGCTTTGCATGTGGTTGGCTGGCGCTGGCATGCTTAAATAACAATTGTAAACTGGATATGAGAAGTCCTGGAAGTTCATTGGTTGACAGCATTCTTTATCTGTGCTGATAATGAACCATAAAAACATGGCTAGAGAAAAGCTCCTGTCAATTGGTCTTTTACTTAACTTCACAGTACTCTGCCCTAAGTAGCTTTACCAGCTTCTGTAGCAGTGCCACCTAGTGGCCACAGCATGACATTACAGAACTTTTTTAAAGCTGTATCCCTGAACCTTAAAAAAAACTTAAACATTAGCAAAAACAAGTTTTTTTTTTTTTACTTTGTATTAATACACAAATGGATCCAGTCCATAATTGCAATAATACACTCCAAGGCATGTTTCATTATAGGATATCATCACTTCTCGAGTACATAAGGCACTCAGTTTCGCCTCATGCCTCACAACGCACCTGAGGCATGCCAATATCCTATGATAAAACATGCTTTATCATGTATTATTTCTTATTTATGAAATGGGTATACAAAATCCAGAAACCTGATTGGCTGAGGAGCTTGGAACCCAGTGCTGATATCCCAGCACAACAGCACTGAAAAAAGATCCATAACCTCATTGGCCTGTTTACATTAAGCAGGCACAGTTTTATCATTACACCTCAATTCACTTACTTAGTGTTTTTGAAAACGCAGTATCTGCCATCTGCTGGCCAAACAACGAAATTACAATGGCTCAAAAGGACTTTTTTTTCTTTTCTCTTTTTTTTTACCTCTTTTCTAAATTTTGCTTATTCAAATTTTAAAAGTATGTTTTTAAATTATTTCTTTACTAATCCTTCTGGATCCATTTCATAATCACAATAAAGCACTCCATAGTGTGCTATGTGCTGGAATAGCAGCACTTCTTGGGTGGTGGGAGCATTTGGCCTTTGGCCTCATCCTTCAACCCACCCAAGGTGTGCTATTGTCCCAACACAAAACACACCCTTTAATACCTTATTGCTTAAAAAACAATATTTGTAATCCTGGCTAGATTGCCTAGTCCACTAACTAGTAACCCTCAACTCTGTGGCCCCATCTAAACTATAAATGATGGATTGTGGGACCCAGGGACCTTGATTGGCTACTCATGGTTACCCTGAGGCTGGTAGGCCTTTGTCTCCAGCGGTAGTACTGGTTGAATGAACCTGCTTATTCCACAGTCCAGTGTCATATTTCCAATGACTCCATCAGCTCTTCTTTGCTGGTTTTCCTGGGTCAGACACCTCACACAGGTTCAGCTGGGCTTTCACTCCGTTGGTCTCTTGTGGTGTCTTCAGGGTCCCAGGCCTCCGGAGCTCACCTCTGCAGACCCCAAAGCAGCACCCTTTGCAGACTGTTCCCTGCTGAGGGTGAACAGCACCGTGACTTTAGGTCCTGCTTGCTATGTCACAGATGCAGACCCCTCAGGTCTGGTCAGGAAACGTCCCACAGCTACATGCTGAGGCTTAGATGAAGGACAGTTTACCCTTACAGACTGGAGCTCTCAGCTCAGCTCAGCTTAGTCTTTCTGTCTCTTTCTGTGTGCTGCAAACAGTAGTCTCCTCAGTGGCTATACATGTACACTTCTGTCTCCAAAGTCTCTGTGCAGTGTTGGCTTTTACCTTTGCAGAGCTCCACACTGAGGATGTCCTGAAAGATTCCTCAGTCTAACTCCTGCCAGTCTCTTGGGAGGGTATGTGTGGTTGTCATTCGATGGCTGATTGGTAATCCAACTACCTGGTGAATTAATGAAGTCCTCTTGTGTCCCAGAAGCCCTCTGTGGCCCACTGGCAGGCTTCTGGACCCTGATATTAACTGCAAAACAGTACAGTGGTAGCAGCAGTTCTACTTATAATAATTGGCACTCTTCTCTGGAGACTCAGGTTCCATTCCAATAAAAAGTAAGGTGGGAAATCCCATATAAACATACCTAAATAAACTCATCATTAAATAACATTGATAATTTAGCTTGCATTTCTTATTACAGCTCACACTAAATAAATCATTAGCTAAAATCTATATGAACAACCGACTGGGAACATGGCTGAAATGTGATTTGGGGGGAGTAGCCAGAGATCGGGTAAGGCCTGCAGTGGCAGTATAGGCAAGAAAAAATGAGCAAAGTGGGTGGGCCAAGTGGTTCTTATCTGCCACCAGATTCCGTGTTTCTATGTTTCTGTTCCATTGTGCCCCCATTCTGTTCAGCATGATTGTGCTTGTGTTCTGACTGGGTGGTCCCTCAGGGGAACCCCTACTCACCGCAGTTGGATGTTTGCACTCTATATTGGCGGCAGCAAATCTACCTTTTTTTTTTTTTCAATTAATTTTTATTTGACAACTTGGGTACATAGCTCACATCACGTAAAGAGATGTGTTAGGGTCAGCAGCCATCATAACGTTAAAATCTGTAGTTAATTTAAAAGTTACTCAAGAACGAAGCACGGCAAAACAATCCTGTAAATTCCGGAGGTGTGTCTCAATGCATATAATAATTGGTTATATAAAAACTAACCCTTATCCCTTGGCCGCCCAGTCAGGTGAGAGCGATTCCTCCCCCCTGTCTGCCCGTCCTTCTTGGGGGTTGAGGCTGAATGAGGTGTCTCTGTATAGTAACAGGCAAGCCCATCTCCACACAAAGTTGGGGGTATTTTATAGGTTAGTTCCTTCATGTTTTGTATTTCTTGTACTATCTCTAACCACTACTGATACGTTGGTGGGTCATCTTTAAGCCATTTTTGAATTATGGCCTTATGTGCAGAGGTCACTAGTATATTCCACAGATATAACGTACAGCAAGGATCCGTCAAGATGAAATGGCACTGGAAGTGCTGAAAAAAGCACACACTTCTGTTCACTCCTGGCCCCAGTGGCAATCCTTGGAGACCAGAAAGCAAGGATACTGGTGGCTATGGCAGTTCTAAGCACTGCTGAGTCAGGTATGACCCCACACGGGGGGGGGGGTGTGTGTGTGTGTGTGTGACATTCTATTCATCGCACTATCTCATTATGCACAGTTGTACCCAGTATAATGTTTACTGTTATTACTGATTGTTATTTTTGAAACTCTTCCTGATCCCTCTTTCCTGAGACACACCTGAAAACGAACTTCTGCTCAGGGTGCAGTACCTGGTTACTAACATTTAATTAATTAAATAAATAAAAGTAATTTATTGCTGTGCATCCCTCCCAGTGACCACGATACTCTGTTCCAAAGGATTACCACACCACGCATCAATGTTGCACTTTACTCAAAACCACAGCTGGTTTTGGATGAAGCCAACTGTGGCTCTGAGTGAAGCATAGCATCGATGAGTGGCATGATAATCCTTTGGAATAGTGAATTGTGTAGCAGGGATGAGCTCCCCCTTTAACCTTGCACTCTGTCCTTCACACTGTGGAGCGGCAAGCACTTCTTTTTTGGAATAGTGAACACAATATACTTGTATACTGAACCGTGGCATCCCACTACTGCTTGCCTCACCACAGCATGTATTTTTGCTACTGTGCAGGTGAGACCGTCTGATGGCTTACTGAGTACGTGTTCACCCTTTTGCACTCTCAAGGCATCCTGCTGTCTCCTGGCAGTCATAGGACATATCCCTCCCTTTAAACTTCGGGTTCTGGACTATCTCTCATATTACTTAAGAGCTGCTGATCATAAAGCAGTTTAGCTGGTTAAATGTCCCTTAATGGAGATGTGGCTGTGTACGCTTGGTTGGAATTCAAAGTTCAGAGTATAGTTGAAACAACTGTGGCCTACGATGCTTCACTCGCAACAACCTCTTTCCAGCTCTTCCCTTGTGAAGGCCCAGACATGGTGTGCGCAGCAACCTTGCACTGAACAGTTGAGTGGTATGCCAGGACCACCTCATCCGACCATGAGGCTCCTGCCCCAAGCCGGGACTGCAGGGGGGGTCACACAACGCGGGTCCCGCTCCCTGAGACACTACAGTACAGGCTCCACATTCAGTCACAGCATCTCCTACCTTGCCACCATTACCTCTACTCCAACCACTGTTCTCAGCGTCTTCATGTGCCACTTGCATGGCAAGGGCAGCTTTTCAGTCACGCCTCCCTCCATCAGGGTCTCCCTCCCTGGCTCCCTAGAAACTATGCTCAGTCCAGTCAGCTATTGGGGTGCTTACCTTGAGGGAAACCTCACCGCCAGTTTTGATGCCCTCCTGGTTGTTCCATTGCATACTGCTCTACTAAGGGTGATTGCTGTAAAACCCGGTTTCCCAGATTCGAGTCTCCCTCAGATCTCTGTCTGTCTGGTAGCTGTAGTGTTCTCTTTATGATCTCCAGCCCATACTCCTAGACTTGTCCAACTCTGGCAGGACTAATCACTACCTTTTTACTCATAAGTTCCTCCCACACCCATACCCCTCCAGACTTTGGCACCAAGACTGCCAGTCTCGAGACAGGGATCTTAAGGTGAACAACTCCTCTGCTCCCTACCAGTAGGAAGGGGTTGTCACATACATACAGAAAATGCAGAGAGTTCAAGAGAAAACATATGAGAGTAATTGTAACCCAGAGCCACTAGGCACGTTCTTGTAGCTCTGCAAGCTAACAAAGCCTTTTGGGCAGATGGCCCTGGATCCACTGTAACTCAGCTGGGTAAATTACATGATGCGGTGCCCTCACCTGGGGAATTCCCCTGCACTATTATGGCATGCAAGATTCTAACTGTAGGACCGCATTATAATAATGACTGCTTTACCCAAACAAAACAACCCTGCAGTGCCCCCGTGACAGCACACAATGAAACACAGCTATGCCAAGAAGGTATACCCCCCCCCAACAGTGACACAAATACAGTGACCTACATCGCTGCCAACGTCGACAGGTTGCTGTATTGGTGTGCCAGAGACAGGGGCACACTGTCTCCCACTCCTGCATCCCTTCCCCAAATCAACTCTGACTCGGAGTTGATTATAATTAGAACAGGGGGTTTGAGGGGCATAGCCCACTGCATGGGGGGTTCGGGGGCAAAGCCCCTAACAGAAAAATGGATCAGGATTCTTGTGGATTTGTTTCATCATAGTCTTGAAGTTACTATAAATTCCATCGCGTGATGCCAGTTGATGAAATTGATGTTGAACCAGCATTGTAGAGTCCACAAAGAATACTAAACAAAAATGGAGATGATTTATTAGGAAGGATAAGGCTTTGGGGAAGGAATGAGTAAGAGTTAGGTAAAGAAACAATAAACAACATGGAAAGTCCATTTAGAACAGTTGGAGTGAGCATACAGGTGGAGGCATTTTGCAGGAAGGCAGAGTATGGGATCAGTAAAAGAATGCTAGGAGAGAAGAAATATCCAACTAGTTTGGTTTTTGTGTATCTCTCCAAACTTTACACATACTCTCAAGCCTAATTCCCAGAGCAAGGCATCCATTCCTAGGTATGTAAACCCCTGTGCAAGTCAGGCTGACAAGGTGTTGCAGGGCAGACATCACGTTTTAAACAGGCTTGTTTCATCCGATCCTGTATAGTCTGAGAATTACAAAGCACAGACACGTGTTTGTACTCTGTGGACTCCCCAGTGTAATATAGTCATAATTGCAACCAGGCCCCGTGTCAGAACCTAATGCAATGTCCATTTAAAACACTCGGAGCAAGCATACCAGAGAGCCTTGCAGGGAAATCCACACTGTATATGGGCTCTGTGATGGGATGGTCGGAGAAAAGAAATGTCCAATTTGGCTTGGCTTTTGTGCATCTGTCCAAAGCGCTTGACTTGCACAAGGATTTTCATACCCATGATGCTTTGCTCTGGAAATGTGGTTTGAGAATATGCATATGGTTTTGAGAGATGCACCAAGAAACAATAAACAATACGGAAGTCGTGCAACTCCGCCAGCAGCCCCTTATCAGTCTTGTCCCGTCTGTGCAGCAGTACGAATCCTCACAGTCCCAAGGGGTTTTAGTTTTGTGGTACCACACAACACTATTGAATCTTTGCAGAGTCTCCATAACAGGAAAATTAGGGAGCCACATGCACATGGTTACCAGGGGGAAATACTAAGTAGGGTAATTTGTTTTTTGACCAGGAAATTAGGGTTAGACTGTATTGGCTATTTTCAACCTCATCTTGGGGGAGGGGGAATACAAATGGAAACCAACTGAAACTGAACCAGATTAAGCTGTTGGTGGTATTTTTAGTGAATGAGGAAATTTGACCAGGAAACTCTGGAAATTCCTCTACTTTTTCTGAAAAGTGCCATTGGATCTTTACCTGCACAACCACCAATAAATGGCAGACCGACCCTCAGTTTAATCTCTTATCCAAAGAACGTCACACCCCAACAGTACAGTATCCCCTTTGTACTACACTGGGGTGCCATTGTTTATGATATGAGACCAATCCTGCTGTGGGACTAGAACCCAACAACCTTTTGGGCCAGAGGCAGATTTCTTTGGATTTGACTCCCAATACAAAACAAAAAACTATCAAGGCAATCACCAGTTCAGAAACTGAAATGAGCATGCACATTTTAACTATTCATACCATAAGAAAGAAACACAGAAGCCATTGTTTGATAGTTATGATTTATTTAACAGGTAAGAACATCAGGAAATCATGTATTATGTATCTCCTTTAAATAAAAAAGAACCTGTTTACATCCAACTAACATCAGTAATAAATAAAGGGGAAGGAAATAGATAACTAATGTGAATTATAGGCAGAATGGAGCCTAAATATTATGTTTTCTGGAGTTCTCCTAGAGGCATAGGCTAATTTTAATGATGGGCCCAATGGCCCACATGCTGTTCCTCAGCCCAGGCAGTCCTGAAATACACAGTCCTAGCCCAGGGCGTCCACTACATCTTACTGTCTATAGTGTCCAATAACAAATTGCAGGGCTAAGGCCCTAATTGTTACCAACCATTATGCTACTTTGGAGTAGACTCCTGGATGCTTCTGGTAGCAAGGTAGATTCCCCTCAGTAGTTCATGTGGAGCTGGGATACTGGAATGACTTAAATACAGCACAACGGCCCTTGCTGTGCTCCTGGTGTCATGCAGGAGCAAGCCACGGGTCAGTCATCTCATACTCGCTGATCCTCATCCCTGGTGGGGGCTCTTCTCTTTTTTCATGTATTGTGGCTGTTCTCTGCTACCTACCATCTGCCTAATCCTCAAACCTGGAGCTATGCTCTGTTGTGGCTTGTACTCTGTTTACCTTACTGATATCTTTCGGTGGAGAGTCTACGGTGCAGGGAAAAAGATGGCACCAGTAGTCATCCAAATGTTGGTGGTGTTTTACCCCCCGTTTTCTTGCCATATGCTTCTCTGCAGTGCATGGTAATGGCCTTCTTTCCCTGCCCCCCGCCCCCCACACACACAGACGCAGCTTGTGGGAGATCGAGCCCCATGGCCTCAATAGAAGTCATTGAACAGCTTGGGGTGGTGCTGGACCTCTCATATATGGAGGCAGTGTGTACAGTTGGTGCCAGGATAGATGTCTAGAGCTATAATTTGGCTTTTGGTACTGCCCTGTGTACCACTGCATCTTATTATGTAAGTCCATAAATCTCCAGGCATGGCTCCCTGTGGTTTGATGGGGGACTGCACAGGTCAAAGGCTAAAGGATTAAGACTGGAGTGTTCTTGGAGGAGATTGGGGACCTTAGTGGGCAATGCTCTTTATTATGGGTCCCAGAATGCAATCACCCTGAAAAAAGCAGAGTTGTCTTCGCAGAGAGGTGCAATGACTTTAGCACATTCTCTTACAGAGTGTCCCCCATTAGGTCAGGGATCCCCACAGGTGGACTGTCTCGGCCTGGCGGTCTTCAGCATTGATCAATCATGGGCACTTTGCATGTCTTAGGTGAGTTTTGAACAGTTGCAGCTTAGGTGTTTCTCAACATGATGGTGGGGCTGCAGCTTACTTACTATGATCTGGATCCAGTGCCCACGTGACTGTTGGTGGATTGCTGTGTGGGGCTAGGCCCAGCTTTTGCTGGAATTATCAGGTGCTTCTTGGAGGTGGGTGTCCTCCCAGTGGCTCTAAAGAGAGCTCTGGTAGGGCCCCTCCTCAAGAAACCAACTTTGGACCCTAATATCCTAACAAATTATAGGCATGTCTCTAACCTCCTAGTTTTAGGGAAGGTTACTGAGAAGGTGGTGACATTGCAACTTAACGCACACCTCGAGGCCTTCATTATCTATTTGCCATTTCAATCTGGATTTCTGCTGTGGTATAGCACTGAGACAGCACTGATCAGTGTACAAAATGACCTTCCCTTGTGGGGAACATTTCATTCTTGTTCTTCTTGGTCTCTAACCATGGGTTGTTGCTGGATCACCTGAGGGACTGTGGGGGACTCACTGGGACAGTACTTTGTTGATCTGAGTTCTAGCTGGCAGTCAGGGTGCAGCATGTGGTTTAGTCTAATTTTACCTTGAAGCCATCTTCCCTGAGCTTTGTGTCCTGCGAGGCTCCAGACCGTCCCCCGTGTTATTCACAGTGTGCATGCTGCCCTTGGATGAGGTCGCTAGGTGGTATAACTTGAGTTTTTTACTGCTATGCAGACAACACTAAGTTGTACGTGCCCTTTATGCCTGGGACTATTGATTCTGTGTCTTGCTAAATTAATGCCTGGCCAAGATTTAGCGTTGGATGGCCTCTAGCTGGCTGAGACTGAATCCAGACAAGGCAGAAGTGCTAGAGACTAATTCAGGTAACCGCAGGCCTCTCAGCATGGGGTGACACTTGCTGGTGCCCTGCTTACATTCACTGAGAAGGTGAAAAATCTGGAGGTCATTGAGGATCATGGTCTGGTGCTTGAATTCCAGCTGTTGGAGATGATCTGTAATGACTTCTTTCATCTTAGAAACATCTCCCGCATTGAACCCTACTTAGCAATGAATGATCTAAAGACCTAGTGTATGTCTTCTTGATGTTGGGACTGGATTATTGCAATGCTCTTTATCTAGGACCGTAGGTTTGATGCACCACTTGCAGTTGCTGCAGAACGCACAGGCCCAGCTGATTGCTGGAGCATCCCATCCCATTCCGATCATGTCACTCCAGTGCTTTGCAAACTGCATTGGCTGCCGGCTTAGCGGTGCATCACCAAGGTGGGTTTGCTCACTTTGAAGGCCCTACATGGTGTGAGCCTGGGTAACCTGCCAGTGCTCCTGATTCCTTAGTTGCTGAATCACCAAGCAGGGCCATCACAAGGTCCCAAGATCTAGGTTAAAGCAGTTGGAGGATCATGGTAGCAACCCTGACTTTGTGACTTACTCTACCTCTGAAATGTAGAGAGGCCCCTTTGTTGATGTTGTTTAAATCAAGACTGATATTTTAGCTTTTTTTTGTTTGGCCTACCCTGAACTATGAAGATATTATTTATATAACTGTTAGCATAATGTTTATTTATTCTGTCCATTTTGATGTTAGTATTTCGTATACTGTAAGGTATCCAGAGCCTGCAGGGATGAGCACCTTATAAATAAAATTACTACTGGGTGCTGGAATGCAGGGCCTTCTGGCCCTGTTTGGGAGCACTACCACTTGACAGCTTGTCAGATGGACTAGGGACTTTTCTCTTCATCCTTTAAAAATGGAGTTCCCTCCTCCACACACTTTTGCCCTGCATGGGGGACTTCTGTGATGACAGCTAGATGGACTGAGGTGGTCTGACTCTCATTCACTCTGCTCACACTCTCTCTCTCTCTGGGCTCTAGATGGAACTCGCTGTTTTTTAAGCTGCTTCCTGCACACAGCTTCCTCAGTTCCTCATGACTTTACCTACCTCCATTACGGGTACATCGGGGTTCCCCAAGCACCTCTGGTGTCCGACTCAGATTGAAGAGGGAGCCTTGTTCGGTAGTGCATGGCCTGCTGGGTCCCTGGATCATGCAACACTGCTGGTGTTTTCGCAGTTTTCTGTCCCTCTCCCCAGGATGCTGGTGGAGGGGGTGCAGCTACACATGTACACAAAGCATGCTTTGATACATGGCACTAGCCAGGGTCCCCCTTTCCCCTAGGTGTACTGCCTGCAGCAGCATCTGTGCTCACCCAGGTGGCACTCACAAGGCAGTACAGCCTCACTCCCTGGAGGAAGAGAGCAACCCTGGGACAGTCGATCCTTCACCCCTTGGGCCATCCCCCAGTGACCCCGGGAAGCTCAATGCTTCTCCCACGGCCATCCATCTTAGAATCTGGGAGGCTGAATCCTCCACCCCTGACCATCCCCCATCAACCCTGGAATGCTCAATCCCCCTGCCCCCACCCCAGCCATCCCCAGCAACCCTAGATCATACCCCAAACCAAGGCTGTCAGTGTCAGGAATGACGGCACTACTGCTATGTCCACAGACTGGCCCTAACATGATCAAGTTTTTTAATTTTTATTTTCAAATAACATAAGGGTGCTATGTTGGTGTGGTATCACCGATATACAGGCACCCCATTTAATTGTATTGTGCATGTTCCCTGTAATAAGCAGTAGCGCTGTGACACTTAAAAATAGATTAAAAAAAATAAACTAGACCTTGCTGAGAGGTCTTGAACACAAAATAAAATTCTGTGTTTGAGACAATATCAGTTGCCCACTCCACCATTAGGCAGTGTTCTGGCGGCACCCGTGGCATCAGCTCTCTCCAACTGCTAGTCCAAGGAGGTGCTGCTGTACTGGTAGGGAGTCATATTCATGGCATGAATTTAGGTGACACAGAGGGCAGCGAAACGCCACCGGGCTGGGCTGGCAGATGCATTTTTATGATACTTTGTAGAAGCACGAAAGTTCTTTGCACCAAAACAAGGATGACAGGCTGGTGATTTGCAGCTTTATTTAGCAAAAAAATGTCCTTATGTGGAACCATGTAAAAATATTGTGGATTATTATCTATTTTTTTAACAAACAAAATTAAAAAATACCATAAAGTTCTGTGGTTGTGGCTCACTTCCTTCTGTTAATTAGGCTTTACAGAAATATGCACTATAGTAGTTTTACTTCTCAGTGAGTCATGCTCTTTTTATTTTAAATATATCCATGTGTACAGAATATTCTGTTTCATTTTGTTATAATTCATTTATTATTAAAGATAATATTCGATATACAATAAGAATGTTGTAACATAGCATGTATAAATAACAGAGAGCAGTGATGACTGGATTATTACGTCATATTCAATACAATAATTCAGAGGTCAACATGTCTCAGGTGGTAGCACATCTGCCTCTGAGTCAGAAGGTTGTGGGTTCTAGCCCCACACAGGGATTGGGCTCATAGCAGAAATGTTATCACTGAAGTGCCCTACTAAGGGGATCCTGCACTGCTGGGGTGTGTTGTCTTTTGGACGAGTTGTTAATCTGAGATTCTGCTTGTCTTTTCTTATGGTTGTTCAGGTAAGCATTTAAGTATCCCATGGTACGTCTCGAAATGAGTAGGGGAGTTTTTATTGATAAAAGAAAATATGTACAAGTGCAAACAAAGAAAACAATCAAAAACCAACACTGGTACTCCCTATATTAACCCAGAATAATGAAAAATAAAAAGAATCAATTAAAATAAACAACAGAAAATAAACTAAAGAAGTTACAAAACCCTCTCTGTTGCCACCTCCCAGAAAAAAGCATAATCAGTAAGTGAACTCATTAATAGCCTGAAACTCCTCAAAATGCACCCATAAATTACAATTATATTACATTTTTCCATAAAGACAGAAAATGCTGCATCAACAGTCATTTGTACTCCAAATCGTAGATAAATCTCACTTATTTATTTTATTTATTTAAAGAGATTTACCAGTAAAGACATATTGAGCCATACAGCTCATTTCCAGATGTGTCCTGGGGAAAGGGGATGAGGACAATTACAAATAACAAGTAAAAACACAGTAATATGATAAAGCAATAGGACACAGCCATGTACAGCAACACACATAACGTATTGGCATAATTAATCACAATAAAACTGAATTACAACAGGAGTGTGAGGTACCAGGCACTCCGGGCAATTGAGGGGGATAGGGTAAGGGGAGGAGGAGAGTGGAGATGGTAGAGGGGGAAGAGGATGAGGAAGAGGAAGCAGGATAAACAATGGGAAAGGGTAAAGGAAGTTTATGGAGGGAGAGGAGGTGAAGGAGATAGAGGTAAAGGTAAGAGGAAGGGAGGAGGGTTTAAGCGGAGAAGAAGAGTGTAGAGGATGGAATACAGTGTACAGTGATGTGAGTAGTATTATTGAGCAGCTCAATTTGAAATGACTTCGATATGCTCCAGAAGTCGTACTAAACAGTAGGAAAGAACACTGCTAAGCAAGTTAGAGCGAGTGTAGCAGTGAGCTGCACTCGCTGGAACAAGATAAGTCCTGCTGAGCTGGCAATTTGGTGTCGTGGCTAGAGCCACTGCCGCTTGAGCAGGTAGACTTGGGTTCAGGTCTGACTTTGAGAGGCATTTTTTTTTTCTTTTATCAATTTTTTAAGTCCGCTCCCCCTGGAGTTGGTAATCTTTAGATTGGGGGGTGCGGAGGGGCTTTACCCCATGAAAAAAAAATTGTTTTGCACTAGGATGAAAAATAAGCAACCGTCGGTGTTTGGGGTTGCTCCTCTACTCACCCTTTTTGATTGGGCTGTCTTTGACTCGCGGTTTGTGGTCGGTGATATTAAGGAATCACCGTTATCACATAACACCACTGAATACATTAGCATTGGGACAAGGGAGGTGCAGAGAGGTATATGTACTAGGGGGACAGGAAGAGTGTAGAGAAAGAGGAATGTGGGAGACCTGACATAGGGCTATAGGCATTTGCAGGAGGGAGTGGTGTGGGCTTGGAGTAGAGAAGAAAATGAGTGTTTGGAGGAGGCAGAGTGAATTGATAGGGGAAGAGAGTTCCAGGAAAGCGGAAAGAGAAAGCATTCTGTCCAGCAAGGGATTTACAAGAAGAGCAGCCAGAGTTACGGAGAGAGTAACAGGAAGGAGGCATGGGTGAGAGAAGCGAGCTGAGAAAAGAAGGGACAGAAGCCAGACAGAATTTAGAAATGAAGGAATCACAGTGGGTTAGGCAGCGATCTACCAAGGGGGGAGGGAAAGAGCAGAGTACAGAGAACAGTGGTGAGTATGGGGAAGGCAAGCCAAGGCAAAAGGCATAAGGAGTGGAAGAGGGGGTCAAGTCTAGCCAAGGTGGACTTAAGAGCAGCACAGCAAACAATGTCACCATAATCAAAGATGGGGAGGATCATCTTAGAGAGGACATCTCAGTGAGCAGGTAGAGGGATGCTGCTTTTGTTCCTATAAAGGGCACCAAGCATGGGGTGATGTTTTTTGTGAATGGCGTCTACATGCTGAGAGAAGCCAAGGTGCCAGTCCAGCCAGATGCCAAGATATTTAAATGAGGGTACATCATCAATTGTACCCCCATCAAAGGTGTGGAAGGTGGGGTAGAAGGGGAGCCTAGACAGCCTTTACCTAGTGCTGAAGCACATGGAAACCATTTTCTTAGCATGTAGGGAGAATTGATTAGACCGGAACCATTTCTGAACAGTGTCAAAATCAAGCTGAAGTCTGGATGTTAACTCTGAAGGAGAAGACCCTGATACAAACCAGACTGTGTCATCTGCATTCGTGTGGCTGGAAGCAGAGGAGCAGGCTGAGGGGACATTTAGAAGTAGGATGTCCGATGGAGTAAGTTTCTGGTGAAATAAAAAAGGAGCATCTGGACTGCCAGATACACCATTTCAAGCCGACCATGACTACCCAAAAAGTACTATAGTCCCACGAGGATCACATATTGGAAAATGAGCACTTGACCTAATTTTCGTAAGTGACAGATGAGAATTCTGGAGTTTTCCAGAAACCTCATAGTTCTGACCAACATGCTTGAATATAAGGACAGGAAACAAATACATGGTGCACAGACTTCATTTCTTATCCACATGAATCATGCAGGCAGAAATGGTCCAAAGCACTCTTGTGCTTGTGGTTACCCTGACCTGCAATTTCCCATGTGCGCACAACCACGCCCAGACCCTCATCTTGGCTGGGATTCTACGATCCAATAGCTGCCATGTGATCACCGAGGATGGTATTCTGTTAATGTTATCACTTACTGGTTTGGTAAAATGAGAAGTAATTGTATATTCATACAGTTTAACCCTATATAGGGAAGCAGCTTATGCAAAAGGTAGCTTCCATTTGCATATTTTAGAGAAACGAGCTAGGAAACCAGGGAGGAATGCCACAGTCCCCCTAAAGGTTGAGAACCACCTGACTCCCACATTAATAAAACTAGGGAACACCAGGACCTGCCAAAAGAAACCCACAGTTACGGTAGCTATAACAATATGGGTTTAAAAAAATGGGTAAAAAAGATACAATAAAAAATACCAGTAGGTTGATCATACCTAGTCCCCCCCCTCCTTGAACTTTCTATAAGTGTAAGCTCTTCTAACTGGGTGTAAGCAGCTTCTCCATAATAATCTTAAAAAAATACTAAGGAGTTTGGCCTCAAGCTGTCTGCAAAGAGGGAAAGCAAAACCAACATGTAGAAAAATAGGGACAAGAAAGGTTTAGGTCATAGAAACCCTCTAAGCCTTTGACATAGGCCATTTATTCCATTTGGAAACTTTATGTTTTGCAAAGGTCAACTTAGCCCCCAATTTTGCCTTAGCCATGTCCCCAATTCCAAACTGGATACCTAGGATGGAGAGGGAACCGTCTGCTATATGAATACCTGAGATATTTTCTGACACATGTCTTTTAAAGATCCTAATACTAAGTCCTTCCCTTTGTGCAAATTAACTCTCAAACCAGTAATGCAGGAAAAAGACTCCATAACCCCCAGTCCCAAATGCACAGTATTCACATCCTTAACTAATAAGCAGATATCATTTGCATAATGCCAATGCAATAGGGAAGGTAAGACCTTCCGAGACAGATATACCAAGGATATCAGAGTGTATCATTCATTTCCTAATAAGGGGGTCCAAACCAAAAACATATAATAAAGGGCTAAGGGGAAACCCCCTGCCTTACCCCTCAACAGTGATGTTGGCCCTTTCCACCAATGCAAAATAGACGTTATAAGAGCTGTGGAGTAGTCCTATCCAGGAAATAAAAACCTCTGGAATGCCATAGTGCTTTGGGAACATAAAAAATAAAAATATGCAAGACACTATTGAACGCCTTCTCCTGGTTAAAGGCCAGGAGAAGACCAGATACACGCCCTTGGTTTTCACATTCTACTACATCTCTTATGATATAATTATCCTGTATAACCCCTCCTGGTACACTACACACCTGGGAGGCATCTATCAACAGAGTGGCCACCTGCAGCAATCTGGAGGTCAAAAGTTTAGTCAGGATTTAAAGAGCCACCGACGCCTTGAGAAGAAATTAGAAAAATATATAATTTGGACACAAAGCAGCTTTTATTTGTCATTAGTGCTGTATTTCTTATCATCATTATTTATTACTGAGGTAATATGCATGAAAACATGAGAGCTGTTCCTTGAGAGGTTCATCAAGTGCTGTTACTTCTTCTCAACCTGATTTCATAATGCTCTGCTTGTGACATCACAGTTATTCCCATGGCAACAGACTGTGATGTCAACACAGAGGATTATAATTTCAAGTAGAGAATAAACTACAGAGGCAGATGAATGCTAAGGGACAAAATCCTTTTTCTGTATGAATTTCTAAAGTAATAAATAATAGAGAGGAGAAATCCATAACAGATAAAATACATGCTGAATTTTGTCTAAAGATTATGTTTTTCAAAGTTTTCTCAATGGTATCAGCAGCTCTTTAAATTGGAATTTAAAAGACTGATGGGTCTCCAGTTCAAGATATCTGCCTTGTCCTCCTTTTTAAAATGAAAAACTAAAAGGTCGTGCAATAAGGAGCTACGACTCAACTCCCCCTTGGACAGCATGTAGTGGAGGTGGTGGGCTCCAAAGCAGGTAATGGTTTCAGACCCATGTGGGACATAGTTTAGGGCTTAGTAGTTACTCAAGGGGGTAGTTGTAAAACAGGGAGAAGGGGGCAGATAATGTAGACAAAGACCCCCCATCGACAAAAGGTCTTGTAGAACGATATGGTGTTACAGGCAGTCTAGATGGACTATCGTTCTTTTTCTGCTGTCATTGTCTATGTTTTTATGTTTCACCACCTGGTCCAGTGCCAACTCCACTGCTAGGAGCCTGATCAGGAAGCTGTGGAGCAGGAGCACTTGGCTGCCCCTTCGCCCTGCTGCAAGGCCTGCAGGCACTGCCCTGGTAGTACTGGAAGCATCTATGGAAGGAAAGAAAAACACATCGGCAAGCTGTGCACACAGTATATGTGAAACATGACTAGCAGGCCATCCCAAACAGCTGCACAGCCAGACCAGATATGTGAAGAAATGCCAGGTACAGGTGGGCAGATCCAGTTAGCTGTGATGGTAGTATGTTTGGAGCATAGCAGAGACAGATGTGTGTGACTGTAGAGCCAACAAGGACACATGGATAGAGGGAGCAGATGTGCAAAGAGCCAGTCACAGGCATGCAGGAGATAGACAACTATGGCAAGAAGGTTGGAGGTAAAGACATAGCACACACAAGGTACCACAACAGCCCCACAGCGGGCTGCAACCAGCAATGACCGGGACCACCAAGACAGGTGTAATGGGCACCCAACCGGCACACAGCATGCCACACATCCTGTACACAGGGACACACAAGTGTGCAAGTACAGAACACAGGATCTGCAGAAGTCAGTGTTTGCCTGCAGTAGGAGCAGGGCACAGACGTGCAAAGCAACAGTATGCCTGCACAGCATAACTGTATGTTATGAGAACGGGATGCTGTAGAGGACCTGCAGTATGTGTGAATATACACCATACACAGCATCTACAGGGCAAAGACCACCACAGTGGTGCTAGGTGGCCAACAGCAGCAGAGCATCCGAGGGGCATAATGAATGCACAGTTCCACACGGGACACACACAGTATGAGTGACATGAAGCACTGGTAGTAGCAAGTTGGGGGATACATGTGTGCAAGTGGGGGGGGTACACAGCGGGTGACCTGCACATGTGTCATACATACTAAGGTATAAGGAGCAGAGGAGGCAGTTTATTTATTTATTGCGTAAAATCGGAATTACTACCCTTTGAGTCACAGACTCATTTGCAAAGGCTCCACGTCGGTTACAGGGGTGGAGGGGGAACGTAATACAGGGATACATAAGTAGTAAAGCAGTATACAAGAAAAAACATACACACTCATTTTTGGACAAACAGTACTGGCATTTCGTACCAGGCTCTAACTTAGATTTGCATAGGCAGAGGTGGGCAGTGTTAGGGGGCCCATGTGTGCTTCTATCCGACCACCCATAATAGGACAGAACATTCCCATCCATTACGTAGGAGTCTAATTTAGTTTTGATTAGGTATGTGTCCTTGCTGGCTATAATCTCTTGTGGTAAATTATTCCATGGGTTAATTATTCTTTGTGTATAGAAAGCTTTCCTTCTATTAGTTCAAAAAAGTTTTGGTCTTAGCTGCAGTGGATGCCCTCTAATTCCTTTATGATCATTTTTATGTTGTCCTGCACCTGCACAAGGAAAATGTTGCTGTAACTTTGGAATAGCAGGTTTTGGAGGCACGGTCGTGCTGTGGCCAGTGGCACCACTGCTTTTTCAGGCTGGGCTGCATGGCACGAATTAGACTGCATGCTGTCTATGACAGCAGTGCAAAAGCATGCCACCACCTTCAAACGTTTTAGCAACTGCAATGAGGGAGCTCCACCTCATTGCAGGGCGTGCCTTGTGCGATGTAACATTTCAACAAACATGCCACCCCCCCCCTCACAGTCCCTATGTAACCAACTTTGGGGTGCCCAATCCCCCTTTTGGCATATGTGCCCCCTTTCCTGCTGTGGTGTGATGAGGGGCCCAATCCCCTTGGCATCGTGCCTCCAAACGCAGACATCCTTGCTGATGGGGGTGCCCAATCCCCCTGTCAGTGTGTTAACCCCCGCCATTTTCCTGGTGCTGCCCCAATTGTGTGCACCGCCTACACTGGGAGCCCACCCCAGTGTGGGTGACATGCGCCCCCCAACCAATGTGCCACACTGGGAGCCCACCCCAGTGTGGCCACAACCTGTAAAAAAAACAGAAAACGGTCCGCAGTGATTTTTTTTTTTTTTTTTTACCTGAAACACAGAAAATGGTCCCTTGCTGGCTGTTGGCGGCCCCACCCCCAACCTGCAACCACCCTCTGCGCACCCCACCTCTCCACACCCCCTCTCACCCTATGCCTACCTCGGGAGCCTGGCGTGATGATCATTGGTGGACCAGAAACATGTCTGCACTCTTCAAAGCCTACTGGGAACTGAAGAAGTGCGTAAGCTATAATGGCATAAATAGTATTTTTTCAACTTTGGTGCATATCTCGGGCATTTTGGGAATTTTGTACCACATTTTCAACATGGGGTTATTAGGACACCTCCTCATGAATTCAGGCACTGTCCTTGGCATTATTCGTTCCGGTGATTTTGCGGTCACTGCATGAAATCACCTTTAGGGACCGATGTCATGAAATAACAGTGCCACTATCCATGAGATGAGCTCCTAAAAAGGCTAAGTTGCAAATCTGGTGAAAAAATTCCAAAAAATGGCCATGTTAAGAGCATGCGTTGTGCAGTTCCCACGTACGCTTGTAACTTTGAGAATTTTTAATATTTTTGCTCCAGGTTTTCAACATTGCCATTTTTTCATACCTCCTTATAAACAGTGCAGCTGTCATTTCCCATATCATGCCCAAAATGTGTTTTTGCACATCCGGCGCACAGTGGTGCAGTCGCTCTAGGAAAACAGTGTTCAGGACAGAGTAAGAAAATCACAGTAACACTGTTCATGAGCAGAGGTCCCAAAATGCCTATGTTGAAATATTTGGTGAAATAATTCCAAAAAATGACTCTGTTACGAGCGTGTGTTGTGCAGTTTCCATGCACGCTTTTAACTTCGAGATTTTTTAATATTTGTTCTCCAGATTTTCAACATTGCCATTTTTGCACACCTCTTCATGAACAGTACAGCTTCATTTTTCACATCCTGCCCGAAATGTGTTTTCGCACATCCGGTGCACGGTGGCGCTGTCGCTGTAGGAAAACAATGTTTGGGACACAGTAAGAAAATCACAGTAACACTATTCATGAGCAGAAGTCCCAAAATGCCCATGTTGAAAATTTGGTGAATAAATTTATTTTTTATTTTATTTAGCTTTTGTTGACCGGGTAAGTGCACTAGACAAATCCTGCCTATTTTCAGGCACGACCCGGGGGGAGGGGGATACAGATGAATTCCAACTGACCTTGAACCAGATTAAGCTGTTGGTGGTATTTTTAGTGAATGAGGGAAATTTGACCAGGACACCGGGGAAATTCCCCTACTCTTTTTTCGATAAGTGCCATGGGATCTTTAACATCCACCTGAACTACCACCAATCCAGGCAGATGGGACCTCGGTTTAACGTCTCATCCGAAAGACGGCACCTCAGAAATGCAGCACCCCTCTCATGCTACATTACAGTGTCAGTACTGGGATATTAACCCAAGTGCCAGATGTGGGAACTGAACCCACAGCCCTCTGATCTCCCGGCCTCAGAGGCGAGTGTGCTACCTACTGAGCCATTGACACTGACAATTCTGACTGAAATTCCACAACATGACCATGTTACAAGTGTGCATTGTGCAGTTTCCACGCATGCTTGTAACTTTGAGAATTTTTAATATTTTTACTCCAGATATTCAACATTGCCAATTTCACTCCTCCTTATGAACAGTACAGCTTCATTTTCCACATCCTACCCGAAATGTGTTTTAGCACATCTGGAGCACATTGACGCAGTCACTGTAGGAAAACAATGTTTGGGACACAGTAAGAAAATCACAGTAACACTGTTCATGAGCAGAGGTCCCAAAATGCCTATCTTAAACAGCTGGTCAAAAAATTCCACAAAATGACTGTGTTACAAGCGTGCATTGCGCAGTGTCCATGCACTGTCGTAAGTTTGAAAATGTTTAATATTTTCACTCCAGATGTTCAATATCGCCATTTTTGCACTCCTTCTTATGAACAGTACAGCTGTCATTTTTCACATCCTGCCCAAAATGTGGTGTTGCACATCTGGTGCACAATGGCACGGTCACTGTGGGAAAACAACGTTCAGGACAAATTAAGAAAATCATACTGCCACTGTTCATGAGCAGAGATCCCAAAATGCCTATGTTAAAAATTTAGTGGAAGAATTCCAAAAAACAGACTGTTACGAGTGTGTGTTGCCTAGTTTTCTTGTACACTTGTAACGTCAAGCATTTTTAATATTTTCACTCCAGATTGTCAACATTGCCATCTTTTTACACCTCCTTATGAATGGTGCAGCTGACATTTTTATGTGGTGCAGAATGGTGCGGTCACTGTGGGAAAGCAACATTCAGGACACATTAACAAAATCACAGGGATACTGTTCATAAGCAAACGTCCCACATGCTTTCATGAGGTGGGGTCACAAAAAGGCCATGTTGAAAATTTGGAGTGCGAATACCAACAAATGCTCAGGGCGTTAGGGTTTCTAACCATAACATCCCACCTTGTACAGACTAACAGGCATCAGGGTGTGCCTTTGCATTGTCGGCTGTAATGCTCACACCATTGCACCCCCATCCTGCAGCCACTGACAGGCATCCAGGTGTGCCTTGGACTCTTCGGCTCCAAAGTTCACCCCATTCTCCTATGCTGCACCCATCTCAACATAGTTCCTTATGAAATGGGGTGAGCATAAGGCCTGACGACCCCAAGGCATAATGCGACACTTGTCAGAGTCTGCAGGGTAGGTTGAAGTGAAATGGCATTAGCGTTATGGCCAGTGACCCGAAGGCACACTCCAATGCATGTCACTCTCTGCAGGGTGGGCTGGGGTTCACGTCGGTTCTATATTTCACTGCCATTCCTGTTATGCGTCTCTCTAACTCTTGCACTACCAATGCCAACGCCAGCAAGACAACATTTAGCATTGACAAATGCTTGTTAAATTCTAGGTTTAGTTCACTAAACAGGTAATTGTCATGTATTATATTGTAGCACAGCAACAAATCACCCCTTATTCTTGTAGTCTGTAGTGTCATTAGGTTTAGTGCCCTTGGCCTGTCTTGATAGGGTGTTGTTTTCACATTATATATCATTTTTGTGGCATGTCTCTGCACCTTTTCAATCCTATTAATAGCCCCACTGAGATAGGGCTCCACGTGGGACTCCCATAGTCCAAGATTGGCCTAACGTATGTCCTGTATAATGGCATTACCACCTTCTCACTTCTGCTCTTGAAATTTGTTTTAATAGTCCAGATTAGTTTTTTTTTTTTGCTTTTGATATCTGAGCCTCACAATGTGAAGACCTTGTTAAGTTTTGATTTGTTATTATTCCCAGGTCCTTTTCTTCTATTGATTCTCTAAGAGGGGTTCCATCCAGTATGTTTGTAGTCTTCTGTGGTTGGTTACCTAGGTGAATGATGCAACACTTTTCCCAACTGAAACTCATGCCCCATGTTTCAGTCCATGTTAGGATATTATTTAACCTATTCTGGAACTCTATTTTGTCCTCATTGGTGTTAACCACCCTTGCTAATTTCGTGTCATCTGCATATTTGCTAATCTAGCTAGAATCATACTTCCTCACGTCTACAATTAATATTTGAAACAGCAAAGGTCCCAAAACTGAGCCCTGCAGGACCCTACTAGTGACCCCCCCCCCTTGGGTCAGAACAATATCCTCGTATGCACACTCTCTGGGTTCTATCGCTGAGTCAATTCTACATCCACTGGATTATCCTAGTGTCTGTTTTTAAATGTATAAGCTTCTCTACTATTGCCCCATGTGGCACTGTGTTGAAGGCCTTTGAGAAATCCAGATATATACAATCGACTGGTAGACCCTTATCTAAAGATTCTGATACTTTCTCATAGAAGCACAACAAGTTTGTTACACAGGACCTGTTTTGGGTAAAGCCATGTTGCTCTCTTGAGAACTGTAATTTTTTGATGTGCTCCTATCATCTCTTTTACTATGGATTCCAGTAACTTCCCCAGTACAGAGGTCAGACTTATAGGCCTATCATTTTTGCAGTTTGCCTTGTTACCCTTTTTATGTACTAGGATCACAGTGATGGGATTTCATTATGTTGCTTGCACGCATGTTTATGTTGCTTGCATGCATGTGCAAGAAACATAGTGCCATCATCCGAGTTTTCGGAGGTGTGGCAGCCCTCTTCCAATTCAGTCAGTGTGTTTGCAGGCGCGGCCGCAGTTCTCCAATCAATGCTGCAGCTGTCTATGACAGCAGTTGAAAATGCAGTGGCCATACAGTTGAAAGGGAGAGCTACGCTTCAGTGAGCAGCGATAAGATCGCATGCTCATGCGTGCTACCCCCACACGCTACGCATACTGTCATTCTGCCTTCCCCATGCACACACTGTATAGCCAGAGGGTGCACAATCCCCGTAGGCTGTGCTGCTCCCCACAGAGTTCCAGGTGCCACGCTGGGAGCCCACCCCAGCATAGCAGCAGTCTGTATGGCCGACAGGGGTGCCCAATCCCCCGTCAGCTCTACTGTCCCCCCCCAAGACTATCGGGTGCCACACTGGGAACCCACCCCAGCGTGGTAACAGGTCCTATGGCCGACGGGGGTGCCCAATCCCCCGTCGGCTCCACTGCTTCCACCCCCAAACAGCCTTCCAGCTGCCACACTGGGAGCCCACCCCAGCATGGCACAAGTCCAGTGTTGTCCAAGTAAAAAAAAAAAAAAACTAAAAGAAAAAACCTTCCCTCGTAGACTGTCCTGAACCCCCTTCCCCCACTCGCACCCACCCTCTGTACATCTACCTCCCCACACCCCCACCTCACCCTATACTTACCTCGGAGTCCGGCACGATGATCTTCGGTGGACCGGGAACACGTCTGCACTCTTCAAAGCCGATCGCGAACTGAGGAAATGCCGGTAAGCTGTATAATGGAATAAACAGGATTTTTTTAACTTTACTGTATATCTTGGGCATTTTTTCACCAAATTTTCAACATGGGGTTTTTGGGACCCCACCTCATGAATTCTGTCACTGTCATGGGCGTTAATCAGCCCGAAAGGTGATTTGATGTCACTGTAATAGACTCACCTTTGAGTCTGATTTATGAAATGACAGTGTCACAGTTCATGAGGTAGGCCCCAAAACCCTATGTTGAAATTGATGAAAAATTCCCCAAAATAACTGTTTCTAGAGCATGCGTTGCGGCTGTTCTTCACATAGCTATGAAGTTCGTAATTTTCAATATGTTCACTCCAGATTTTCAACATTGCCATTTTACGCACCTCCTTATGAGCAGTAGCTGTCATTTCTCACATCTCGCCCAAAATATGGAAACATCAAAACTGCAACAAGCCTTTATGTGAAGCAAATAAATCAAAATGAAAGAAAAGCCACTATGGTTCTCCAAAAGAGGTGGCGGAGAAGGTTAGGGAGAAAATATAGCATTTAAGAAGTATAAGGAAACACAGAAGGAGCAGGACAGAGAACTGTACCAGTTAAGGCAGAAGGAAGCAGGGAGGGTAGTCAGAATAGCAAAGGCACAAACTGAGGAAAAGATAGCCAACTTGGTTAAGAAGGGGGATAAAACCTTTTATAGGTATATCAGGGAGCGTAGAAAGACAAAGGGAGGGGTAGTGAGGCTGAATAAAATGGACAGTGGGTGGGCAGAGAGGGACAGTGAAAAAGCAAGGATACTGAACGAATACTTCTGTTCAGTATTCACAAAAGAGGAGGTGGGGTGCCTAATCCAATTAACAGAAGCACTGTGGCTAGGGGGGTCGATCCCAGTCCTTTCACAGAAGAAAGGGTTCTGAAAGAACTCTTAAAACTGAAGGTGGACAAAGCAATGGGGCCAGATGGAATGCACCCCAGAATTCTAATTAAGCAGAGAACTAGTGACACCACTGACTACCCTTTTTAACAAATCATGGGAGGATGGTGTGGTACCTGAGGACTGGAGGAAGGCAGATGTGATTCCCCTTCACAAAACTGGGACCAAGACAGAGGCAGGAAACTACAGACCTGTCAGTTTGACCTCTGTGGTAAGGAAAGTGATGGAATCACTTCTGAAGCAAAGAATTGTTGAGTACCTCGAGGTCAGTGGGGCACAGGACCGAAGGCAGCATGGGTTCACAGCGGGAAGGTCATGTCAGATGAATCTAATTGATTTCTTTGACTGGGTGCCCAAAGTAGTAGACCAGGGAGGGGGTGTGGACATGGCCTACCTAGACTTTAGCAAGGCATTTGACACAGTCCCACACAAAAGATTAATAGTCAAATTAACCAGCCTGGGAGTGGGCCCCAGTGTGGTGACCTGGTTGGCTGGACAACAGGGCACAGAAGGTAATTGTAAATGGAGTCCACTCTGAAGAAAGAGGGGTTACTAGTGGGGTACCACAGGGTTCAGTACTGTGTCCAGTCCTTTTTAATGTCTTTATAAGTGACATTGCAGAGGGACTGGAAGGAAAAGTATGCCTCTTTGCAGATGACACAAAGATCTGCAACAGGGTTGATACACAAGGAGGCATGGAAAGGATGAGAAGGGACTTGGCAAGGTTGGAGGAATGGTCAGAAGTATGGCAGCTTGGATTCAATGCAAAGAAGTGCAAATTAATGCACCTGGGAAACAGAAACCCAGGGGAAGATTACACAATGGGGGGGTGGTAGTAACAACAACAAAAATGGAAAGGGACCTGGGATAGTCATATCAGATGACCTTAAGGTTGGCAAGCAATGTGAGAAGGAGGTAGGGAGGCTGGGGGGATACTGGGATGTATAGGGAGAGGCATCACCAGCAGAAAACAGGAAGTTGTTATCCCCCTGTACAGACAGTACTGCGTCCAGTTCTGGAGACCCCATCTTCGCAAGGACATAGACAGGATGGAGGCAGTTCAGAGGAGGGCAACTAAAATGGTGCAGGGTCTGCAAGAGAAGCCATACGAGGAGAGACTAAAGGAGCTTAATATGTATACCCTTGAGGAAAGGAGAGAGAGGGGGGACATGATAGAAATGTTTAAGTACTTCAGTGGAATCAAAAAAGTCCAAAAGGGTGGCATCTTTCAGAAAAAGAGATGTGCAAGAACAAGGGGACACAATTTGAAGACAGAGGGGGGATGGCTCAGGGGCAATGTGAGGAAGTATTTTTTCACAGAGAGGGTGGTGGACACATGTAACTGCGTTCCTGAGGAGGTTGTGAGGTTTAAAACTGTGGGAGAATTCAGGAATGCATGGGACAGACATAAGGCAAATTTTGTGGGGGGCAGGAAGAAATAGGCTGTTGGTTAAATAAGATCTGCAGCTTATCCTCTAGGTAGGGAAATGGGCAGACTAGGTGGGCCAAGCGGTCCTTATCTGCCGTCAAAGTCTATGTTTCTATGTCTATGTTTCTAGATCCTTCAAACCAAACAGTTTATGAAGGCCATTAGATAAGATTTAAACAAGAAATGTATGTGTAATGATTGAGTTGGGGCAGTCAGACCTGTATGTTGAATTTTCCACCCTGGGTATATGTAAGCTGCTATTGTTGGGGTACTTAGTCTTGTATGTGGCAATGTTTTGCCTTTGGTATATGTAAGCTGTTATTTGAGAGTATGTTTATCTGTAAATTATTTAACATTTTAAACTTCTCTAAATGTGATCTGAAGCAGGTTCATCTTGAGAACGGGTCTTTGACCCAATGATGTGCTTTGTAAAATCTTCCTGTATAAAAATAGTTTTACTATTTTTACTTCTTTATAGTGTTCAAGTTGTATATAGTTATTTAGAGTGCTTGATCCATTTATTTCTGTTTGGGGGGGATATTCATCTCTTTTATGCACCGACAACCATAGATCTCGGCAAATCCAATAAGCTGACCATTGTTTTGAGTGGTACACCTCCATAAAAACCAAAAATGTTTGCACTTGTGTTATTCTCCACCTGCTGTATAGCTGCATGTGAACACCACTGAATCATAGAACTTGACAGCAGAAAAGGACCTCTTGGCCCATCTAGTCTGCCCTTTATCCACCCACTAATCTTCCCTTCACCTCTTAAAGTGCCCACTCCACCTCCCTGTAACCACATGTGCCTGTCCCATGCTCTCTTGAAACCCGACACAGTCTCAGACCCCACCACCTCCTCTGGAAGTCTGATCCAGGCCTCCACCACCCTCTCAGTGAAGAACCATTCTCTCATGTTACCCCTGTAGTTACCCCCTGTAGTCTCAGACCATGCCCCCTTGTTATGGTGCCTTCCATCTTGTGAAATAATCACTCCAGGTCCACTTTGTTTATCCCTTTGACATATTTAAAGGTCTCTACCACGTCCTCTTTCTCTCTTCTAGTCTCCAATGTGTAGATTCCCAGTTCCCTACATTTCTGTTCATATGGTTTGCCCGTCATCCCTTGCACCATCTTGGTTGCTCTTCTCTGAACCCTTTCAATCAACTCTATGTCCTTGCTCAGGTATGGTCTCCAAAACTGGACTCCGTACTCCAGGTGCGGTCTCACCATGGCTTGGTACAGGGGCATCAGGACCTCCTTCCTTCTGCTAGTGATCCCCCTCCCTATACTTGCAGCATCCCACATGCCCTCCCTACCGCCCCAGTATATTGCTTTCCCACCTTGAAGTCACTGGAGACTACTATCCCCAGATCCCTCTCTTGCTCTGTAACCCTGAACCCCCCCAAAGTGTGTATGCTGTCCTTGGGTTTCTGTGCCCCAGGTGCATAACTGCTCACTTCTTGATATTAATTTTAGTTGCCAGGTCTCCGCCCACCCCTCCAGTGTCCTCAGGTCCTGTCTCATGTCTTCAACACCCCCTTCAGAGTCTACCCTATTGCACATTTTTGTATCATCTGCAAAAAGGCCCAAACGAACCTTCAGTCCATCTGCTATATCACTTATGTAGAACTGAAAAGGAGTGGTCCCAGCACTGACCCCTGGGGAACCCCGCTCATAACCCACCCTGTCCAGGAGTGCACCCCATTCACCACCACCCTCTGGCTTCTGTCTCCCAACCAGTTTTCTACCCGTCTAGCTATTTTATCCCTCCCATACTTTCCAGCTTGTTGATCAGTCTTCTGTGGGGTATGGCGTTGAAGGCCTTGCTGAAATCCAGATAGGCCATGTCCACCGCTCCTCCCTGGTCAATTACCTGCGTCACCCAGTCAAAGAACTCAATTAAATTGGATTGGCATGACTTCTCTTTTGTGAACCATGCTGTTTGTCGTGCAGCAGCCCATTTGCCTACTGACATTCCGTCACCCTTTCCCTGATGAGTGCCTCCATGACCTTCCCCACCACTGCGGTGAGGCTGACTGGGCGGTAGCCCCTGCTTTCCCCTTTGTGTATCGGTACTACAGTCACCCTCCTCCAGTCCTCCAGCACCCTTCCAGAATCCAGAGACAGGTTGAACAGCCTCGCCAGTGGGGCAGCCAACTCCTCTCTCAGTTCCCGGATCACTCTTGGATTCAGCCTGTCCGGCCCCATGGCCTTGTCCACCTTCAACCTGCCTAGTTCCTCCCTAACTCTCTCTACACTGAAGGGTCTCATGTCCACCCCTGTGCTCCCCCCCTCCTTAATTCTGGTCCCCTACCCTCCCCTTCCCTCGTAAATACTGAGCAAAAGGACCTATTTATTTCTTCTGCTTTATCCCAGTCCTCCTCTAATAGCTCCCCTCCTTCCCCTCATAGCCTTGCGATCCCTTGGCCAGTCTTCCTCCTATCTCACACATATCTAAAAAACTATCTTGTCACCTCTCTTGGCCTGTTTTGCTATCCTTTCCTCTGTTTTGGCCTTAACCCTCCTAATTACCTTCCCTGCTAGCCTCCTCATTTCCCTATAAGCCTCCCTGTCCTCTTCCTTCTGTGTTCTCTTGTATTCCCTGAACGCCCTCCTCCTGCCCCTGACCGCCCTCGCCACACCCCTACTGAACCAGAGTGCCTCCTGCTTCTTGTTCCTTTCCTAACCCCCAATACATGTTTGTGTGGCCTCCCTCACCCGGTTTCTAATAGCTCCCCATAACTCTTCCACGTCGTTTATTTTCCCCATGCCTTTCATCGCCTCCCTCACTATCCTCTTCTTGTCGAAGTCTGCGCACCTGAAGTCCAGCACCGTTGTGTTGGCTCGGCTCCACCTCCCTTCCTGCTCTCACCTTGAACCTGACAGTCCTATGGTCACTGTTTCCCAGCTTCTCCCCCACAGCCACCCCCTCCACATTCTCCCCATTCATTAAGATCAAGTCCAGCAGGTTTTTTCCGCTACTTGGATCTCTGATCAACTGTTGAAGGAACACCCCCTGCGGTGCCTCCAAAATCCCTCTGCTTCTGGCTGAAGCCGCATCTGGGATGGGCCAATCTATGTCTGGGAGGTTTAGGTCCCTCACCAGAAGTGTTTTCCCCTTGAGAGCCATCTTCGTAATGGCCTGTGACATCACCCTGTCCTATTCTTCCCCTTGCATAGGTAGTCTGTAAACAACTCCCTGTCTCAAGGATTCCCCTGTCCTTCCACCCATTGTCACCCAAAGGAGTTCACTTTCCCCGTCCCTCTTCTGCCCCTCCATAACCTTTATGTCTTCCCTGATGTATAAGGCCACCCCCCCTTGTCTCTCCTGTTCTTCCCCAACAATCTGAAGCCAGGAATAGCTGTCTCCTACGTTTGATATTCTGCCCACCAAGTTTCTGTGATCACAATTATGTCCAGTCTGTCATGCACAATGATGGCTATCAGTTCCTCCATCTTGTTTGCCAGGCTCCTAGCATTAACCACCAAACCCCTCCACCATCGTTCCCCCACCTCTGCTCTTCCCAAGGGCATGCCAGAACCTAATTATTCATCCCTTCCCCGGGGGCGCCTAGGGCCCCCATCTCAGCCATAGCACGTTGTGGATTTATTCCCAGCCCTCCCCCCATTTAGTTTAAATTAAATGCTCTTTCAAAGAACTCCCCCAGCCTGCATTTCAGTACAGCTGCACCCTCTTTGTTGAGGTTTAGCCTGTCAGGGGCAAAGAGGCTCGGGTTACTTTGCCCCTGCCCCTGGAAAATCACTGGCAGGGGATAGGCATATGGAGGGGCAAGGGATAGGAGTGCTAGGGGCAAGGGCGATAGAGGGTAACAAGAGATAATAGTGTTGTGTTTGCTATTGTTATTGTTGTTGTTGATTCATATTGTAGGTAGCAAATCCGGTATCCCGTGATAAGAGCGCTAGGGAATGGGCACCTACAATAACGGTGACCCACTCCCCAGCGCATTTCAGGGATGGCTACGGGAGGGTAGGGTGGCCAGATCGGGGGGTGGGTAACTATAGCGACAGGATGTTGCTATACGTACATGCACGGGGGGGGAGCGGCATGCACAGCGAGGGATGTGAGCTGTGGTACCACAGTGGGTTGCCAAGCTGACCCGTGGCGTGGTGGGTGGGTTGCGGTGTCAGTTGGCAGGGTACTGGGTTGAGTCCGGGTGCTGAATGCGTTTTGTTGCGCCCGGCTGAAGCTTTTTATGTTTCACCTCCACCGATGACCCCCTGGAGTTGAGAATCCTTTAGTAGGGAGTGCGGTAACTCCCAGGGAGATGCGGGGCACAGCAGCCCCTGCAGAAAACATTAAAAATTAAGTCCCTGTTCCTTTTGTTGTGCGCCGCGTCAGAGTGTCAAATAAATTGTTGACACTCTTGACTTCTGCCGTTATGACACAGAACTGCAAATCCAGTTTTGAATGAAAAACCTCAATAAAACGTTTATAAAAGAAAAAAATCCAACCTCACGTCTCATCAGTTTGTTATCATGATCTCCACCTCTCACTTCTATTCTGGGTTTCTCGATGCCCTGAAAGAAGTGACGATCACCTGTTTTCTCTTATATGATTAGCTAGGACATTTTTAAAGTCCAGTCTCTCAATAGCCCTCATATACTCCCCATCCTAATCCTCATAACAGTGATAGGAGGATCAGGGAACTTGGGTGCTAGCTACAGGCAGAGAAAAGCCATCTTATTGAAGATATGGGAGATCCCAGGAGGCATCCCCCCTTTTCTTTAGAAGAGCCATGTTGAATTAGGGATCATTGCCATACTCACAGCTGACTGAGGGGACCAGGACAAGGTCTGGCTATTGATAAATTGTGAGAAGGCCGCCTGGTCAATAGCAAGTACGTGAGCACAAGACTGTGAAAGTAGGAAGAGTCCTGTTAGGATGGAGTCCATAAGGAGGGTCATCGCAAACAGCTTTACAGTGGTGGGGGGAGGGGACCTTTGAGCAGCTAGTGCAGCTTAGGGTAGAATAGTGGGCATGCTCCCCCTGACAGGGTGTATCTAGGAATCACAGCAATAGCCTCAGGACAAACAGTGTAGCTTAATTAAAATAGGGGACACACTTTACTCAGATAGTCCAGGTTTCACAATAAAACACCAAGGGCAAATAGTGCAGCTTATGTAAAATTAGCAGATACGCTCTACCCAGGTAGGGAGTGCCTTTGGTTCACAGCTGTTTATCTTAGTGCAGCATAAATAAAAGTTGGGCACATGCTCTACCCAGATAGGGTGTATTTAGGTATCACAATAAAATAACAAAGGGTAATTAGTGCAGCCCACATATAATTAGCATACCCGCCCCACCAAGATAGGGTGTATCTAGGTTTCACAAAAAAACATATCAGGGCAGTTAGTGCAGTCTCCGTAGTAGACATGTTCCACCCAGATGGGTGTTTCTAGGTTACAGCAGCAGGACATATGGTATTAAACAGGTGTAAGATACTTGGGGCCTATGATACATTAATGCTATGCAGGTAGTTTAGCAAGAGGTGAGTGTGACCCAAGGTACCTGCAGTCCAGAGAGGCAGAGGTCTTGAGCTATGATACTAGGCATTTGTCCATTTTGTGCAGCATGACTGGCTGCTGGCTGACTCCTAGGCAGACTTCTTTGTTGCCCTTTGCACTGCAGCCCTTCACACAGAGGACCACAGCGCAGAGGACAGCTGGAGGTCTGCTTCCAGCTAGAGGGTGGTGCAGGACGCTTAATGGCTGGATCAAGTCAAGGACATGCAGCTCTTGGAAGTGCTCCCAGGGATTCAGGCAAGTTTCCCGTGGTGATTGACAAGGGATGGACAAGACAGCTGAAGAATTGCCCTCTTGTCCTTCGTTTCTGCTCCCACGGCAGACTGGCAGCTGATGTGTAACAAAGAGGAGCCCTTCTAAAGTTTACATTTTTGGTGGGCTTTCTAGCTCTGCCCATGTCCACCAATCCTAGATGCTGACTGGCCGTATCAAGTCAGGGGAGGCAAGGCCTTTGGAGGGGCTCCCTATTATTCAGGCAGGTTTCTGGTGGTGATCGGCATTGGGGGGTGGGCAGGATGGCTGAAGAACATGGCATGGTGTTACTACTGGGTACACCACAGAGGGCATCCACCCCTCCTGGCATGTGCACCCTGGGAAGTGTTTGCCCTATGCACCCCTCAAACACAGGGGTATAGGATGCAGACCCCAGGCCATGGGCAATGCTTTTCTCTGGCCACTACCCCATGGGGCATAGTTGTGGCTATGGCTGAAGACCCTCCTGCATGGCAGTCCCTATTGCCGGGATGGTAGTCCCCACTGTGGCCAACACCTACATGCAGAGTACGTCATGCCCATGTCCAAGGTGGATGGACACCAGGTAAGGGACAACAGCAGTCACCAACACAGTAGCCCACACTCCATAGTTTCCTGATTGTATCACTATTTCTGTTATATATTTCACTCCACATTCCCGCTCTCTGGTACCCAGGTTGCCCAGGTTGTTTTTTTTTCCTACATTTGTTATGCTGAAAAGGGGCTTCCCAAATAACAGCTTCATTTTGATGAAATGGAGCTTTCCAACATCCCTCTCATTCTGCTCTAAAGGGGCTTCCCAACCTCCCTCTCATTCTTCTGTAATGGGGATTTTTGCCGCCCCCCATTCTGTTGGAATGGGTCTTGCCAACCCAACTCATTCTGCTGAAATGGTGCTTCCCTACCTCTCATTCAGCTGAAATTGTGCTTCTTACCCCAACCACTCATGCGGTTGAAATGACGTGATGTGAAAAAGGGTTATTGGAGTATGGTAAAGTCACATGGGATTGGAAGGTGCTCTTAATGTGAGGTGACAGTGACGTGTCTTGAAAGATGTGCATCATATCATAGTCATGTGTCCTGGGGTGGGAGGTGGAGGTGGGGGAGCTATTTCTATGAATTGCAACTGGGAGAACTGAAGCACCGGTGGGTTAAGTTAGTTTACTGGCTTCTGTCATGGCTGGGATAGAGTCAAGGGTATATTAGCTACTCAGTGGGAAGTGGGTGACAGAAACATGGATATGGAAAAAGGGATAGTGTAAGTGAAGACCGAACAGAGACAACAGATCGTGGTGTGCGATAAGATAATATGGGCAGACTGGATGAACCATCTGTTTTTTTCTGCCATCATCATCTATGTTTTTATGTAAGTGACTTGATAAAGGTCACACACACACACACACACACACACACACACACACACACACAGTGAGTCAGTGGCTGGAGCAGTAGTTGAACCTACAAATTCCCATTACCAAGCCTGTAATTCTAGTCATTAGACCACGATGCCTTCCAACTGCTCAGTTTGGCAACACCTGGTACACACTAACAAATACGGTTAAATCTGGAAGAAAGGCCTTTGGTGGCATATTATTTTTGGTATTCTAGCCACTACATTAAATCACCCAAGAGTGGTGTTTCAGAGTAAGGTTGTTCTTCAATCTCTCAGTGGTTGTTAGCTCACTAGTATCCAGGTCCTGCTGCGTTCCATCTTTAGAGGTTGGTGGGGAGAGATGATTTCATGAAGATGTAAATAGGGGGGCTTTTTCTGCTGAACAGACATAGGCAATAATATGCCTAGTGCTCAGAGGAGTGAGCCTTTCAAAGCCCAGTGGATGACTTGGCTACTTGGCATGCTTTATGGAGCTACAGTAGATGGATCAGGGTGAAAACTGGGGGACGGGGCTGGGCAGCACACCCACTCTAGGGCCACATTGTTTTTAGAAACCCCGTTTGCAGTCTTTGCTGCAACATGATTCACAGTCCTTTCATTGAATACAACTGTTTTCTTATTGGCTCCACCTAGTGCTGTGCAAAATTTCCAAATTCCAACAGAACGAAATGCCACAAAATTTCAGAAAATTCCACCTAATTGCACAGAATTCTATCAACAGTGGAATTCCGACATTTCAGAAGCAAATGGTTTTTGTGGATTAGTCATCTGCAGTTTACATAAACTGCAGATCTTCTTTGAGGATATCTCCTTCATTAGGCCACATCTTTGGAATTATAGCCGTCAGCACTAGGACCTCATAAACAATTGTTTTGCTAGCTCGGGGCTGCCCACAATGATGTACCATGTCTGCATCCATATAAGCATGGGCGGTCCAATCACTCCTCAGTTCTTTTCCCACCACGGTCATCTTTGTCAGACCTGCTGAAGGAAATGCCATCAACCTAGCCGTTGCCATTTATTCTTTTACTAAATTTTTATTTCGTTGTCTCTGCATGCTGCAGAAGTTGAAAGAGTCTTTATTTCAGTATTGTAAGTGCAGAGAAAAAAATTATAAAGCAGACACACATGCAGTCTGTGCGTGTTGCTTGGGTCTGTCTTACAACGTGAGAAATTGTGAGATTTGCCAGAGCTTCCACCAGGCTACAAGGTGACGCCCCAAGAAAGCTCCAGAAAATGTCCTCAAAACTTTGAAAGCCATGGAGAAGGAAAAGGGTCAAAAGTCTATGTCTCCCTCACCGTCGGCCAAGAAGCAGCCACCAAAGTTGAAGGACAAAGACCGGGAACTGTTGTTGTCATGGCCCCCCTCGTCATCCAGCCACAGGCACAAACATAGAGAAAAAGAAAAAATAAATGATTTACTGATTGCAGCTAGACAGTCTTCTACCAGACATATTAAATCTTTGAAATGGAAGTGATTCACTTTGTGGGCTGCTTCCAGGAATTTGGGCCCATTTACTTGTCCTGTAAATTCTGTATTGGAATGCTTGCTGTCCTTGTCAGACTCTGACCTACAATATTCTTCACTTAAGATGAGTTTGACCGCTATATCAGCCGTCCCTGCCCCTGTTGATGGTCGTATGGTTGCCCAATTAGAGGTGTCCCATACATTTCTGAGAGATAACCCCTCAGTCTACCTCCTTTGGCATCCCATCTACTGACCTTTCCTTGCTCCACATTCCTAGATGCAAAACATCCAAAGGTAAATCAGGATTCTCACATGTGGCCCCAGTTATTGGAACTCGTTGCCCCTTGATGTACGCATGGCCCCTAGTCATGCCACTTTTAAGAAAAGACATCGCTCACTCCTCAGTGTACGTGCCCAGTGCACCTGTTGCAACCCACCCTAGGTTTTGGCTACCCTTGCTATGCCGCTACGAAGTTTCTCTTGTATTACTGCCACCTGGAATCTATCTGCCTCCCCGCCACTTTCTACCATGCCTCCTCTCCCCATCCCCTATCTCTCTTCTCATCTCTCTCTTTATCCATATCTCTCTCTCTCGCTCCCCTTGTATATCCTACAGTTTCATATTTCCATTTCTCTGCCTTCCTGCTCCTCTTTCCTTTATAAATTGTATGAAGTTAGCTCGTTGTACGACATACTCGACCCAAACTTTACTCCTTGGCACTTCTGTGCTTTAAATTAAATACGACCCTCACTGTAAACATGTGCACGTACCATATGCTCGTATAATATTCTTACTGTGCCGTGAGACTGAAACTGTGAAAACTGTTATCCGCTCCTCCTGAAATTCCTATGTTGTATATGTTTGACACTGTATCTTGCCCTGTACCTGTGGCCTAACGGAGGAGATATCCTCGAAGAAGATAGAAGTTATATAAGAATTTATTGTAACAGTAGCTCTTTGAGAGAATCTCCTCCATTAGGCCACGCCTACCCTCCCTCCTTCCCACTTCTGCCTCAGCGAGGGATAAATCAGAAGCTGTGCCTAAAACCTACTCTGTGCATCCTCCTATATTCACCCCCCATGCCTCTCCTTGTATGCCTGGTGCTGGTCTTTTCTCCTGGTTCCCCATGGTTGGAGGTCCTCCGAGGCTAATCTCCATTGGGGAACTGAGGAGTGATGGGGCTGCCCATGCTTATATGGATGCAGAAGTGGTACATCATCATGGATGGCTCCTGGCTAGTAAACGTTTCCATGGGGTCCTAGCACTGACATCTACAGTTCCAAAGGTGTGGCCTAATGGAAGAGATTCTCCTTTTCGAAAACTGCAGAAAATGATTCCACGGGTTATGTAATCTGTGGGACAGTATTTCCCGTGTTTTTTTTGTGTGTGTGTGTTTTTGCTATCACTTTTTCCTTCCTGGCTGGCTCCCCTGTCATGCCTGCTCCCCCCCAGCCCTGTCACCCTGGCTTTCCCTAGGACTTACCTGGTCTGGGCTCCTGCAGTTTACCTCTTGCAATGGAGTGGCAGGGGAGCATCCTCGACCTTCCATTTCAAGAGTCTAACAGCTATGCCTAAGTGGCCAGGTGCAGGGCATATGAAGGGCAGTGGACATCCTTGCCAGCCTAAGGTATTCCTTTCCTTTTCTATACCTCCCTCCTCCCCTTGTGGCATGGAGGAGCAGCGTGCAATGATGTCAGTGGTGGCGCCACACACACTGCTGTCTGTGACACGCTGTACATCTGCCATGCCTCATCTCCCCGGTGTACTGGTCACAAGCCTCCGCTAGGGGGCAGTACTGCTCCGGGTATGTCACCACTCCCTTCCTGCAGGAGGAGAGCAGTCCTGTGGATGCTCAATCCTCCCCCCTCAGCCAACCCTTTGACTTCCCGAGTTGGCTCTTGAACCCGGGTCGTCGGCACCGCAAGTGGTAATGCTACCGCTGTCTTCTTGAGCCGGTCTAAGCATTTCACAGTTTACATAGAAATGCTTCTTGGAATTCTGCAAACTTCCAAAAGAAATTCTGAAAAGCATTTTGGAAGTAGAATAGTCATTCCACACGAATGCTGCAGATTGAATTCCATATTCCATACACTGATTCTTCCTGTACGGCCAGAATAATATCAGTGAGCAGTGTAAACATTGCAGAAATAAACACCTGTGCAGCCCTTTCACACACTGCATACTTCAGCAATGAACTGCAAGGGCTGTATGTACAGCAACTCATGGATGAGCAGAGTGGGTTTGTTTTCTTTGTGTTTAAAGCAGCAGTGCAACAAAATTGGGCAAAATATCTGACTCTACCTTTTCTTCACTATAAAAGATTCCAGGCATCTTCAAGTTTTATTTGGTGGTACAATTGTCTAATTCTACCAAAATGTGATTATTTTATAAATGTTTCAATTGGAATTTTTTCTCAAGAAATAAAGATGGCCACCACGTTTTGCATAGGAATAGCATTCTAGGCCTGACGAGGGTTAGGATCAAAAAAATAATAAAAGACTCATGGTGCACAGTGTAGGAGGTACCTAGACAATTACATTTGATGGGGGTACCAACATTTTTCTTAACTGTAGCTGAAACTGCCTTTTTTGGAAGAACATTTTTCATTGCACTGCTGCATCAGAGCATTTTAGTGAATTGTTTTAAGGGAACACAGCATATATGTAGTAGCTCACACGCACAAGCAGATTGATGCACATACCGGGGCAAAACACAGTCACAGTAAAACATACCCACCACAGCAGAAGGTCAGCGCTTGGAATGATAGGCTTACCATGCTTCTTCATGGTTTAGTGGAGTCTCTTTATTTAATTTCACCTCGGTGTAGCAACAACCCAACCAAACAGCACTACAAACAGGTAATCCAGGTCAAACTGTAAACTTTTGCACTACATCTTGCTTCAAGATTGCTAGCACAGTCAGATAACGTTGGTGCTAGTTTTATAAACTGCTTAAATATTTTCTGCCTTTTTCACCCCGCCTACCTTTGCATTATCTGGACCTCAAACTACACACATCACATATTTCAGCATTACAATGATGTCTTCCTCAGAGTGACGGCTGTGTGTAAAGTCCTCACTTAAAACACCTCACTTAAAATGTCAGCACTAGTCTGCAATAAAATGCTATCTAATGTACAAAAATATCAAGTGAAATACCCTGTCTCAATCCTATAATAAACAGATCTAGCAGTGAAACACATAAATATCCTAACCACAGCAGTACATATATGCATATTACGAGAAATGATTTTAAGGGAATTTTAACGGAAATGTTCAAAAGAGAAAGCAGAACACTTTTTGCTTTCAGTTTCACTGGAAGTAAATGTGCAGTTTAATGACCAGGGGAGTTTGTACTTCTCTTCTCTATCTGGATCTCAGCTGTGAAAATATACCACAAGTAAATGACAGGATGGTTGCTCAGTGGGCTTTTGTTGTGTGTATATGTAGGAACTTATCAGTTCCTGTTAAGGGTAGTTGCTGCAGGGAAGAATCCATCTGCTCACTTCTTTCACACTCGGACAAGTTAATTATCCCCCCCCCCCGCTTGCTATCCAAAATGGTATTTTCCACAGAAAAGTGTGAAGAGTTTCACCAGTTCTTCCATGACAAGGTTTCCTCCATTTGGGCCATGATCCCCTTAAGTTTTTTACAGGAGCGCTAGTAATTTAACTTGTTATAACAAGTTATACAAAAACATACAAACAAAACACAAAATCAAACCTTTGGTTTCATTTTCTTCCTTGTAATTACTCTGACCAGGTTATAAACCCAGCAACTTATCTGGAATAGATATCATTAACTGCAGGTACTGTGGAACACTTTTCATAAGGGCAGTTTTACAGGATTTAGGACACTGTCCTACATGCTAGGCCATTGGAGATCTTAGGGCTCAGCTCCAGGCAGCATGGGCAGAGAGTGTGCGCCTCAAATTTCATATTCAAGAAGAAATATAAGAACCGCCCACCATTTCCCCAACATCCAACAGAAGCACCTTGACCGCAGAGGGTAGTTGGTCCGGGAGGTTGACAGGTGGTTAGGAAGGGCAAATCAGGTGCCCCATCACTCGGTGCTCTCCAACATATTACCTTCACAAACCATATAAAAACTGCAAACAGGTCTCTGCCTCTATCTACGAAATGAAACAAAGGGGCGGAGGACACTGCAGAGCAGGATACTGCAGCACAGGAGCTAGCACAACAAAACTCACCCAAAACAGGCACCAAAACAAAAAAAGCAAAAAGGAAATCCAAAAAACTTCTGATCATAGGAGACATCATGATTCGGGGAGTTGATACCTATCTCCAGCCAGGGATAATGGTCAGATGTCTCCCAGGTACATCAGTGTGGAGAGACACTGACCACATTGCTCAGGAAGCAGAAGAAAACATTGACGTCTGGTACACATAGGGACTAATGATCTCGCCAGCCAGTCAATTGTGGAGACCAAGGAACACCTGACCAGGCTGGGTGACAAACTATCATACATTTCATCCCGCATCTCCTTCTCTGAGATTCTGCCAGTCTGAGAGAGAGGGGCAGATGGACGGAAGGTCAGAGAAGGGGAGATAGGGGAACTAAACATGTGACTCAAGGGCTGGTGCCAGGAAAAAGGACACACATTTGTAGGGAACTGGCAACAGTTTTGGGAGCGAAAGTTCTTTAAATTTGATGGACTGCATCTGACTAAGGAGGGAGTCAGTGCATTGGGACAGAAGTTTGACGTCTTTGCAGAATATTTAAACAAGCAAATGGGGAGAGGGGTGCAGCACCCCATACGTCGAATGGGAAGAACACCCCTTCCCCTCAGTTAGTGGTCAAACAGGAGTTCAACATGTTTGTAGTTCATTTGCATCACCAGGTAGGGGAAAAAGGTCCAGCTCCCCATATGACGCACAGGGGAAACGCCAGACCTCACCCAACAATGAACATACTGAAATCTGGCCAATGGAAAATCATGTATGCAAATGCTCGCGGTCTAGGAAACAAGATCCCAGATCTGCATGCAATAATGACAGAGGCTAAACTGGACATAGTAGCTATTAGCGAGACGTGGTTTACTAGTAACCACACGTGGGAGACTTCAGTACCTGGCTATGTACTGTTCAGAAGAGACCGAGGTGCAAAAAGAGGGGTTGGAGTGGCCCTGTATGTCAATGAAAATAAAGCTACAGAAATTCAGAATACACATAAGGAGCCAGAAGAACTGTGGGTCACCCTGGAAACAGGAAATGGGACAGCCATATGAACTGGGGTTGTCTACAGGCCCCCAGACCAGGGGGAGGACATAGACACATTACTGTTAGAAGATATACAAAACATAACAGCTAAAGGGGAGGTTCTGATAATGGGAGACTTCAACATGCCAGATACAGATTGGTCAATACCAGCAGGAACATCTGTCAGAACTAGACACATGGTGGATTCCCTGCAGGGGGAAGGCCTCAAACAACTGGTACAACAACCCACAAGAGACAGGGCTATCCTAGATCTAGTACTGACTAACAGGAAAAGGTTCACAGATCTCCAGGTAGAAGGTCACCTGGGGCCAGTGACCACCACATAGTATGGTTCAATTTGGCCACTACAACTAAATTATCCCATTCCAAGGCAAAAATATGGGACTTCAGAGGAGCTGACTTTGATAAGATGGCCAATAGAGTTAAGCTAGCCCTGGCAAAAAGAAATACAGGTGAGGGGGTACAGGCAAAGTGGGCAAGCATTAAGGATGCAATACTTGAAGCAACATCCCATTGTGTTAGAGAGAAAAGGAAGTGCAAAAGAAGAAGGAAACCATTTGGGTTCTCAAAAACAGTAGCAGAAAAGGTCAGAGCCAAAAGGATGGCCTTCATGAAATATAAGGGAACACAGCGGGATGAAGATAGGGAGGCATACCAAACTTCCCTAAGGGAAGCAGGGAAGGCAGTAAGGCAGGCAAAGTCCCAAACCGAGGAAACACTAGCACAAACAGTAAAAGAAGGTGACGAGACTTTCTATAGATACATTAGTGAAAGGAGAAAGGGAAGGGGGTATTGCTAAGACCAAAGGAGATAAGGGGGTGTGTGAGGAGGAGGAGGACCATGTAAAAGCATCTATCCTAAATAGATACTTCTGCTCAGTATTTACTGAAGAGAAGGTAGGGCAGGGCCCACAGCTCAGCACCATGGACACAGGGGGGAAGGAGGTGAGCACTTGTCCCTTCACAAAAGTAAGGATCCTACAAGAGCTCGATAAGCTCAGGATGGACAAGGCAATGGGACCTGATGGAATCCATCCCAGGGTACTAAAGGAGCTAAGAGATAAGAGTGGAGCTAGCAGAGCCATTATCAGAACTGTTTAGTGAGTCTCTGAGCACAGGAGAGGTCCCAGAAGACTGGAGAAGGGCTCATGTGATCCCGCTCCAAAAGAGTGGTAGCAGGAAGGAGGCAGGGGACTATAGAGCAGTCAGGCTTACCTCAGTAGTGGGCAAGATTATGGAGGCACTCCTTAAGGAAGGATAGTGCAACACCTGGAGTCCATAGGAGCACAGGATCCAAGACAGCACTGGTTTACAAAAGGAAGGTCCTGTCAAACTAATCTCATGGATTTCTTTGACTGGGTAACCAGAGTGGAGGACCAAGGGAGAGCAGTTGATGTCGCCTACCTTGACTTCAGTAAAGCATTCGATGCTGTTCCACATAGAAGATTGATTAATAAGCTGGGTAGGCTCAGGGTGGGTCAGAAGTTGGTCAACTCGGTGGCAAACTGGTTGGCAGGCAGAAAACAGAGAGTGGTGGTAAATGGTATACAGTCAGAAGAGATGCAAGTCACAAGTGGGGTACCTCAGGGATCAGTCCTGGGGCCAGTCCTCTTCAATATCTTCATCAGTGACATTGCAGATGGACTGGAGGGTAAGGTTTGTCTGTTTGCAGATGGTACCAAGATCTGCAACAGAGTAGATGATCCAGATGGGGTGGACAGAATAAGAAGAGATCTGGATAAACTAGCAAAATGGTTGGAAGAGTGGCAACTGGAGTTTAATGCAAAGAAGTGCAATATCATGCACACAGAAGAGAAACCTTGAAGCCACCTATAGGCTGGGAGGGGAGTTGCTGGCAGTCACAAGAGAAGAAAGAGACTTGGGCATCATCATCACCACCGATGACCTGAAATCATTCAAGCAGACCACTAAAGCAGTAGGTAAGGCTAGGGGGATATTAGGGTGTATTAGTAGGGTTATCACAAGTCATAAGAGAGAGAGGTAATAATCCCTCTTTACAAGACACTGGTTAGGCCCCATCTAGAGTACTGCATGCAGTAGTGGAGGCCACACCTTCACAAGGACATTTACCAAATTGAGGCAGTCCAGAGAAGGGCAACCAAAATGGTGCAGGGACTGCATCTGAAAACATATGAGGACAGATTAATGGAGCTCAATATGTATACCCTAGAGCAAAGGAGGGAGAGAGGTTATATGATTGAAACATTCAAACACCTTAAGGGCATTAACAAGGTGAAAGAGTCTAACATGTTTCAATATAAGAAAAACTGCAGGACAAGAGGACACAGCATGAGATTAGAGGGAGGCCGATTAAGGGGTAATGTGATGAAGTTCTTTTTCACAGAAAGGGTGGTGGATGCATGGAGCGGCCTACCTCAGGAAGTGGTGGATATGAACACAGTGCAGGGCTTCAAAGAGGCATGGGATAGGCATAAGGGAGCAATACAGATGAGTATTAATAGATAGACCATTGATAGAGCAAAGGCCAATGGCACATTTATAAGGTAGAAAAAGAAATGGGAAGACTGGATGGGCCTTGCGGTCCTTATCTGCTATCAACTTCTATGTTTCTATGTAAGTGGCCTGTCAAGGGCCAGGAGTACCTGATTGTTGATGGGCTCAGACAGTCTGCCACCCTTTGTGGAGTTTCAACCAGTTTAGGAGGAGGAGGTGCTCTGGGTGGTCTCTGGGCTGTGCCCCACCTACTTTACATTGGATGCTGGACATATCTGGCTGCTTGTCAGTTGCCAGGGATCCTTAGTGTCACTTATCACAAAGATTGTTGGGTGCACCTTAAAGGAGGTGGGGGGTCTTCTCCACTGCTCTGAAAAGGGCACTGGTGAGGCCCGTCCTGAAGAAGCAATCTTTGATCCAAACAATGTCATGAACTACACACCTACAGTATTTTGAACCTCCCCTTTCTGGGCAAGGTTATGGAGATGGTGGTGGTGGTGGTGCAGCTTGAGGCTCACCTGAAACAGTTTGACATTTATGAGCCTCTCCAGTCATGATTCAGACCTCATCCCAGCACTAAGACCACTCTTGTCAAGGTGTTCCGTGGTCTCCTTACTTCAAGGGACAGAGAGTACCAGTCCGTCTTGGCCCTTGTTGATCTCTAATCTGCATTTTGCTTGGTGAGCCATGGTAAGCTGTTGGATCGCTGGAAGCACTATGTGGGGCTTACTGGCACAGTTTTGTGCTAGTTTGAGTGCCTTACTGGGAGGGCTCAGCAGATGGTTCTTGGTAGTTCCATCTCTGGAACCGCTGTGCTTAACTTTGGTGTGCCTCAAGACTCAATCTTTGTGCCCATGTTCCCCTGAATACCTACAGCTACTAGGTGAGATAATAAGACAATATGGCAGTGAATTTCACTGCTATGCCAATTATACTCAGCCGTATCTATCTTATGCACCTGACAGGAGTAGTGTGAGCTCTGTATTGGGTTAGTGTCTACAGGAAATCAATGACTATATGACTGCCAACTGGCTGAGCCTCAACCAAAGTAAGACTGAGGTGATGACTGTTGAGAAGGGCTCCGTGGGTCAGCAGTGAAAAGTGCGGATGTCATGTTGCCATCTTTGAATTGCACCTTACTTCAAGCTGTAGATATGGTTAGGAATCTGGGTTCCACCAAGCTGCATCGACAAAGAAGCTGTCAAAATGCAGCACTACAAAAGTCACAATGTTGGAAGGCGAAATTTCACCTGTCAGACATTGGCTGTTTCTTTTGGGTGTGCAGGGCTTTGCCCCCCACACTCCCCGATCACTGTAGATCCAACTCTGAGTCATGCTTGACTTGGAAGGGGGGAGTATCATGAGGAAACAGCAAAATTTCTCCAGCAGGGACATTACAGCGACAATTTTGAATTTTGTCAAAATTGTCACTGTAATGACTTTCGCTGTAGTAATTTCATTGTTTCAGCATGATACGAGGAATCTAGGCATCACTGTGGACTGCAAGCTGTTGCTGGGACACCAGTTGTCTGTGGCAGTCCACAGTGGCTTTTTCCATCTGGATAATATTTCTTGGGATAAAACGTATCGTGTGCCTAGGACCTATTGATGATAGTCCATGCCTCTGTCAGATCTAGACTGGATTCCTACAGTGCTGTTTACTTAGGATTATCTGGAGGTCTGATGCAATGGCAGTAATTTGCCCAGAATATTACAGCACAGCTGGTGGCTGGTAAAGCCTATAAAGAGCATATCACACTGGTTCTGCGCAGTCCGCACTGACTGCCAATTTGGTGGCATATCAACTTCAAAATATGCTTTTTAACATAGAAAACCATACATGGCTTGGATCTTGGCTACCCAAAATAACCCCTATCCACCCTCTCAGCTTCACCGAGGTGGGTGTAACCCCCCCCAAGGGTGGCGCATACCTTGAATTGCCTCCCCAGTGCTGCCTTTCCTCCCGCTAGGTCCTTGATCCGTTCCTTGGTCCCTTGTTGATCCTACTAGCCCCATGTGCCTAAATTCTGTTGGGGGACCAGAAGAGCTAGTAAAAGTAAAGCTGCCTTCTTGGAGGTGTGTTGAACACCACACTGCAGAGTGTGCGAGTGTTTGAGCAGGAAGCCTGCTCAAATGTGTAAACTGGTAGCTGCCAGGCTGGCTGTTAAGCAGCGCTATTTCGCTCAATGTGTAAAGCCACTCAGCAGTTTGTGGTAGCTCCCCTTTGCATGCTCTGACCCCGGGACTGCAAAAACCTAATTAGGGGTCTGGAGTCACATAAGGGAAAGGGGAGAACAAATAAATGTGTAAAAGCACTCTTAAGCTCTAACACATTAAGGGGCGCATGTAACTTTAAGAGCAGCCGAGGCTGCATTGAATATGGAAGCTCTGCCTGTTGCCTGGGGGGACACCACTATGGCACTAGCAACAGGCAGGGGGAGACCCTTGCAAGCCCCTCTCTGCCACTAGACAATAGGGCTGGTGGCAGTTTTTGGACACTGGGGCAGTTACATTTAAAATTGTACAGTTTGCCTGCATGAAGGACTTTAAAGTTGGACTCTGCATGAACTGTTTGATAGCAGCCATCTTGTTCATCCCTGACCTGTCATTCAACCAATCAGTAATCGAGGAGCCCTGAAGGACTTAGCTATGGCTCCTGGGTAAGGAGATTGAACTGTGTTCTTGGCGCCATAACAGACAACCAATCAAGCATTGAAGGGACCAAATGCATATTCATTCGGTAGATGGACAGCAGTGTTCAACCAATCAGAGCTGCCATTTCTTTCCTCATACCCCAGGGACAGATTCAGCTTGTGGCAGTCTGGCATAAGCTGTCTGTGAGACAGGAGGGATTAGACAGTGTCGGAGGAAAAAGTTTGAAAGTCTGCCTAAGGCTTCCACAGCTAAGCTCCAGGAGACTTGCCTAAAGCTCTCCATTACCTGGAGAGCAAGTGTGTATCTGAAGAGTGTTGCAACAAACACTTTTGCTGCACCCAGAAGAAGCCCTCAGCCTGTAAGGAGGGTGGACTGTATCCTGTCAAATGCCTGGAATTTTTCTGGATAAAGCAAGTAGATCCTTGAGATGTCTACAGAAAATTCCCACTGCCTAGGAAAGCCAGTTTTACAGTAAGAAAAGCTGATCTTACTTCGAGAGGGCTCTTGCAGTAGGTAATTACATATAGGACTGACACCGGCCGGCTGCAGGACCCCACGGAAAAATTTCTAGCTAGCAGTCCCTGGAGAGGGACCGCCCCCACGTCAGGTGACTGGCGTCATACAACGTCGGTATAAAGGGGCGGTCCCATACGCCCGCCTTCCAGTTCTTTCCTGCCGTTAGCTCATGCAGCGCCTCGCGGAAAAGTTCATGCTTCGTCAGCCCTATCCTTTCGCCGGTTTTACCAAAATTAAAATTATTTTTTTTCTATCATCAGGTCAACGCAGTGTATGTTGTCCCCTACACCCTCCGAGCACAAAACAAGTGTGACTCATGCGGTAACTGCCACACACAAAGGGCCATTCTCTCTGTCTTTTCTGCCTAGGCCCCGACCACCCGGTCGACAAGTGCCAGCATTGCCTCAACTTCAACGCGGCTACCCGCAAACGACGCCAACAGTCCCTGGAAGCCCATCTTCTCAAGAAAAAGATGTCTTCGATGGAGAAAGAGTTGAAGAAGCTGAGGCAGGCGTCTACTTCTCTGGAAGGACATCGCAAAAAGCGGGACAAGGAGAGGCACCGGGAGAAGGCCTCCTCTTCTGCAACTCTGGTCGGAGTCACGGCCCAGGTAACATCCCCTCCGGGGGACCGTCCGATGGCAGCCTCCAAGGGTTTGGAGGAGGCGTCGGCCTGCCCATCTGGCTCACGCTCAGGCCTTGCGGGCACCTCTGGACAAAAGGAGGCTTCCGCCCCCGGTTCGGTCGCAGGCTTGTGGCCTACTGGCGTGGGCAACTCCCATAAGTCGGACGTCGGCTCCTCCGATGTCCGCCGGGAGAGAGTCGAGAAGACGCCCGACCCTTTGGGGCAGCGCACGACCGCGTCCCCTTCCGACTGGGCCACTCCTCCACCTCGGCCTGTCTCTGATGAGGGACCCCATAAGCCGGACGCCGGATCTCCCAGGCGCCCACCAGAACTAGCCCCTAAGCGCATGTCGGCTCCCCGGCGTGCGGGCGACAGAACCTCGATGGACCCCCCCACGCCTGTCGTACCCGGTTCCCCACAGCCTTTGCTGCCGTCTGGGGAGCCCGAGTCACCGCAGCCTGACCCCGGGGATTTCTCCCCCCCTCATCCCCAGGCGGTGCAGGGGATCTTCCACCTCCGTCAGACCCTCCTCTGAAGGAACTGGATCTGACACCGGCCCCCGGATGCCGGCCCCGCCGACACCATCAGGGGATGTTCCCCTTCCTTCGGGCCCTGCAACCTCCGGGCCTCTCAATGTTGATCCACCCGTGGGGCACCATCCAGGCCGTCTGCTCCGGCAGCTCCTCCGGTGCCTGGGTACCCGCCATCTTATCCAACGCCGTCGTACCCGGGACCACAGTATCCAGCACCACAGTACCCGATGCCGGTCCCTCCAACGCCGCAATACCCGGCGCCGGTTTTTCCGCAGCCGGGTTTCGGATGCTCGCCTTATGGGTACAACTCATACGCCTTTCCCCCTCCTCCTCCTCCTCCTCCACCGCCCCATGGCCGCCGGTGGATTTGCAGGAGACTCTGGCCTCATGGTGGGCTGAGGCCAAGGCTCAGCTCACCAAGGAGCTAGAGAGCCGCCTTACGGTGATGGTGCCACCCCCGGCTCCCATACGCCCAAGGCGACACACTCCCTCACCACCTTCAGACTCCAGAGCCCTTCCCTCTGGATCTCGAGAGGGACAGGACACGCATCCAGGGGTACCCCCCAAGGAACCCGTTCCTGCCCCAAGCCGTGTTAGGGAGTCTTATTCTGCTTCCGATTCTTCTTCCCTCTTGGATTCCTCGGATTCTTCCGAAGGATGCTCCGAGAGAGACGACGAGCCTCGCTCTCCATCTAAGCCCCGGCCGAGGACCCCTTCGAAGTCTCCTCAGGAGGATCCTTCCTTTAAGGAGTTGCTCAGAAAAATCCAGGAAGTTCATCAGTGGCACTCCTTGGAACCAGATCCTCAGCGACTTAAACTCGCCGAACATCTGGACCTGCCCCTGACAGCTCCAACTTTAGTGCCACCCTGGATTGAGCCTCACGCCCACCTTGTTTCCACGATTTGGAAACAACTGTCGGCATTAGCCCCACTTCCGTGGAAGTCTAACAGGCTATACCATGCTCCAGAGGGTGTAGACTATCTGGACTCCCACCCTCGTGCAGATTCTGTCGTGATTAGCGCCGCTCATGGCTGGTCAGCGCACCCCAAACATCTAAGCTCGTCTCCCCCGGATAAGGAATCTTGCCTCCTGGACCAGTATGGAAGAGAAATCTACGCCTCTTCCACACTGGGAATTCGGGCCCTGAATTATGTAGCTCATATGGGGGATTACCAGAAGGCCATCCTTACCCAAGCGGAATCTAAGATTGACTCCTTACCTGATTCTCAAGTCAAGCAGGAGTTAGCCGATCTAGTCCATTCTGCTCGTTCGGCCAGTCGCCACATTCTGCGGATGATATACGATGCAGTGGACACTGCCGGGCGGAGCTCTGCTTTTGCCATGAGTCTACGGCATAATGCCTGGCTCTGTGTGTCAGGTTTGGTCCCGGAGGTGCAATCCGCAATCCAGGAAGCACCTTTCAGGGGGTTGGTGCTTTTCGGTGGTGATGTCAAGGACATCATCACCGACTTGAAGGAGAAGGGGACGGCTCTGAAATCCGTAGATTCCATGTACCGTCCCCATCACCTGCAGCGCCGTTCTTTTCACAGACGCAGTCGGCCACAAGCGAAACCCCAAGGAAGGCGGGCCACTAAATGTCGGGCCCCCGCAGCTGCCAGGCCCCCCCTGCCCAAAAAAGCAGCGGATGCCCCAGCTGCGGCGCTGCCCCACACCACCTGACTCCTTCCCTCTCCCACCGCCTCCTGGCACACCGGAGGAACTGGTAGGAGGGAGGTTCTCCCTCCACCTTCCGGGTTGGGAGAGGATAACAACGGATTCTTGGGTGCTCCAGATTATAGCGGAAGGGCACTCTATAGAGTTTCTACAGAAACCACCCCGCCACCCACCCCTGAAATCGTCCTACACAAGGGATCATCTTCCTTTGGTCTGGGAAGAAATCTCTGCCCTCCTCGCGAAGAGGGCCATAGAACCCGTTCCCCTTCATCTTCAAGGGACAGGTTACTATTCACATTTCTTCCTGGTCCCAAAGAAGACGGGAGATCTCAGACCAATTCTCAATCTCAGTTCCTTGAACCTTTGCGTGGAATACAAAAGGTTCAGGATGCTCTCCCTACAGACCCTTCTGCTCCTCCTTTGGCCGGGTCAATGTCTTTGTGTGCTGGATATGCAGGATGCATATCTGCACATTCCCATTCACGCTTCTCACCGAAAGTATCTTCGGTTTGCGTTTCAGGGGGACTATTACCAATTCTGGGCGCTCCCGTTTGGTCTTTCCTCGGAACCCCGAGTATTTACCAAATGCCTGGCTGTGGTAGCGGCCCACCTGCGTACGATGGGAGTACAGGTGTTCCCTTACCTGGACAACTGGTTCCTGGCGGCCTCGTTCAGGGAGGAGCTCCTGCATTTTCTCTCCCTCACCCAACAAGTTTTTACTTGCCTGGGTATTACCATCAACCATTCCAAGTCTCATCTGGATCCCTCCCAGAGACTACAGTTCATCGGGGCTATCCTCGATACGATGGTGAGCAAGGCCTTCCTGCCTCCGGACAGGGCGGCCTCTCTTCAGTCACAGATTTCCCTGCTATCAGAACGCAGGAGGGTTTCGGCGAGATCGGTTCTCTGTCTCCTGGGGCTCATGGCGGCTGCTGTTCTGACGGTTCCTTGAGCTCGACTCCACATAAGGATCTCTCAATGGACTCTTCGCTCCCGGTGGGATCAACTTGTAGACAACCTAGATCATCTAGTTTTGATCTCCTCGCCGATGGCACGAGACTTACAATGGTGGATGGTTCGAGGGAACCTGTTTCAGGGGGTACCCTTCTGTCATCCTTCCCCCTCCCAGACTCTGACCACAGACACATCAGGCGAAGGTTGGGGAGCCCATCTGGGTCCTCACCGAACCCAGGGATTATGGTCCAGATTGGAACTAGCTCTCCACATCAATGTGCTCGAGCTTCGAGCAGTACTATATGCTCTCCAAGCCCTTCACCAATACATTCTTCCTGGTCACCTCGCCGTCCAGACAGACAACATGTGCGTGGTGTAGTACATCAACAAGCAGGGAGGGACTCGATCCTCTATGCAGGGAAGCAATGAGGGTTTGGGACTGGGCAACTCAACACAACCTTCACCTCACTGCGATTCACGTTCCAGGAGTCAACAACACCCTGGCAGACAAGCTAAGCCGCTCCTCTGCCCTGCCGCATGAGTGGGAATTGGACCAAAAGGTGCTAGACCATATCTTTCAGCTTTGGGGGACTCTGCAGGTAGACCTGTTCGCCTCTTACCAAAACGCAAAACTTCCTATCCTTTGCTCGCTCGTTCCAGAGCGAGGCGCTTTCTGGAGCGACGCTCTGTCTCTAGACTGGAAGGGCAGATTCGTCTATGTTTTTCCCCAATTCCTCTGGTCCCTCATGTATTGCAGAAACTAACCACAGAAGGAGCGAGAATGATTCTGATCGCTCCTTTCTGGCCCAGGCAAATCTGGTTCTCTCTTCTACAACAATACTCAGGTTCCTCCTCTTCCTCTTCCTTTATCTCGAGGTTTGCTGACCCAGGATCAGGGGACCCTGGTCCATCCGGGCCTCAAGTCCCTACATCTTCATGCATGGCTCCTGCAGACCTAGCTCACTCTCATTTTGGTGTCTCTCCAGAAGTGGCGGAGATTCTGGTGGAGGCTAGAAAACCCTCCACTAGGTCCACTTATGCCATGAAATGGAAGAGATTTTCTATTTGGGCCACCTCTAGGAACGTGGAGCCCTTCTCCTGTTCAGTGGCCATTCTGCTGGAATATTTACATCATCTCTTTGACCTGGGTCTCAGTCATTCCTCCTTGAAGGTGCACATGGCTGCTATTTCAGCCTACCATGTTCCTTTCGCTGATAAAGCGTTTGCCCAATTAGAGGTCTCTAAGACCTTTCTTAGAGGGGTCCTTCATCTGAGGCCCCCCATCTGAACTCCTGCTCCCCCTTGGGACTTGAACTTTGTTCTCGAGAAACTTACCCTTCTCCTTGAACCTGCAGCAATTGCAGATCTGAAGTTTCTTTAAGTGGAAGGCGGCTCTTCTTGGTGGCCATTACTTCCGCTCAGAAGAATTTCCAGAGCTCCAGGCCCTATGTGTAAAATTCCTATTTGATTTTTCACAAAGAACGAGTGGCTCTTCCCACGAACCCTAAGTTTCTACCTAAAGCGGTAGCAGAGTCTACCTTAAATCAGTCTATAGAGTTACCTGCATTTTTCACGCAGTACTCCAACCAAGGAGAATATTTACTCCATACCATAGATGTTCACCGGATTCTGAGATACTACACAGACAGGACGAAGGATCTCAGAAAGACTGATCAGTTGTTCGTCTCTTTTGCTCACAAAAGGGAAGGCAATGCTGTTTCCAAGCAATGCCTGTCGAAGTGGTTGGCTCATTGCATCACTTTCTGTTATGACAAGTACAACAAGACCCTTCCGGGTCAGGTCAGAGGTCACTCCACACGAGGAGTAGCGGCCTCTGCGGCTTGTTTCAAGAATGTGTCTGCGGCAGACATATGCGCTGCTGCCACCTGGACTTCCGTCCGTACCTTTATGAAACACTACAGTTTGGACATTGCCTCTCGCCGTAGAGCAGGCTTTGGGCTAGCTGTTTTGCAAGGCCTCCTGTCTTGAGGATTGCAAGGCTTCTGCTACTTTCTGGAGTAGTTTCCTCCTCCCGGTGCTTTTTATTTGTTCCAGACTGCTTGGGATTCAGTCCTATATGTAATTACCTACTGCAAGAGCCCTCTCAAAGTAAGATAGTACAGTTACGTAAGAACTTACCGTAACAGTAGATCTTCGAGAGAGGCTCTTGCAATAGGTAATACCTTCCCGCCTTCCATCCCCCTAGGCTTTATCAGCTCTTTTTCCATGAATGGAAACATCTGCTTCTCTCTCATCCGGGCCTTCCTGGCCTGTGGTGGGAAAGAACTGGAAGGCAGGCGTATGGGACCGCCCCTTTATACTGATGTCGTATGACGCCGGTCACCTGACATGGGGGCAGTCCCTCGCCAGGGACTGCTAGCTAGAAATTTTTCTGTGGGGTCCTGCCACCGGCCGTCGTCAGTCCTATATGTAATTACCTACTGCAAGAGCCTCTCTCGAAGATCTACTGTTACGGTAAGTTCTTACGTAACTGTACTTTTTGTGGTTTGAACTTGCAGTTGGAACTGCCTGAGAGACTGTTTGCCACCCCTTGTCCTGGGTGGTGAACCAGACTTGTGGCCAGAAGGTGACAAGCTCTTAGACCCTTCCAACTACCAGAAGGGACAAGCTTCTAGAGTCCTGCTCCTGCCAAATAAGCTGCCAATCTACTTGTACAGCTCGAGGCCCCAGCTCGATTGACTGATCATGCCTGTTTTCCAGACCCTATGAAACTGTGCTACAGAACCATGAGTAAACAGCAGGGCCTGCCCTGTTCTGAGGATTTGTTTAAAGCTTGCTAGTCAGTTCCCATTTTATTTAAAAATGCACCAACGCCGGCCAACCCGCAGCACCGTACAGGCCTGCAACTAATCCTGGGTACCCACATTGACATTAAGGGCACTGGTTCCGGTGGGGAGGTGGGATCACTGTTTATTGCTGTCAGGAGGTGGGCACAGATTAATGCTGGTAATGTTTATGGTTTCACCAGTTTATCAAATATTGTCAACTGTTTTATTTCTGTATTCCACCCCCTCCACGTTTATAAACTGTTTATTGTTGTTGTTCAGTACTGTCTGTGAGAATATTATCAGTTATAGTCATGCAAAGTAAAGTATTACAGCTGCTTATGGAACTCCATGTCTGGGTGACTGGAAGGGGAGATGGGTAGGTACAGCATCACAGGGGCTTCTAACAGACAAGCAGCTGGCCCCCTATATAGTGCTCTGGGTGGAGGCACCACACTATTTAATTTCTATTTGGGAAAGAACCCCCATTACCATCAGAACAGAGCCCTTGCCCCCTCAATCTGGTTTGAGCCCACCAGGCAGGGGTAGCAGCCCGTGGTTACACAGTGCCCAGGTACACGGGGTTGTTAACGGTCCCTCACTCCTGTCTGATGCTTTCAAGGGAAAGAGTATTTGTGGTGGCTGTACCATTCCTCTAGTATGGCTTGCCACCTCTTGTTTGCTCTGCCTACTTGGTGGGTGCCTTTAAGGGAGCATTAAAAGCTTATATATGGCCTACTGTCTTAATTAATTTATATATAGTTATATACCAGGAGTTATACTAGGAGTTTATAGATGTACAGATGGTTATTTTCTCACTGTGGTACATCTCCAGCCATGTGGGTTATTAGGTTCCCAAAGGAGTTAGTAGGTGTTGATCTAATTTTAATTTAAAGGTAGTAAAATAATCCACTTCTACCACTTCTCTGGGCAGAGAGTTCCATAACGGTATTATCCTTTGAGTATAGAAGAATCTTCTACTATTTCTCTTGGGAAAGGTTAACAGTAACTGATGACTATGACTTCTAAGGGAGAATTCCCTTTGGTTTTCTGTAAGTCCTAAATCTGCAAGCAGTTATTTGTCCCTAGATATGTGGTACATCAGCAATAAATCCCCCCTGGTTTGCCCGAGTTCCAGCGTGTATAGATTTAGTTCAGTAAGCCTTTGTTCATAGTTCATATTGTGTAGTCCATCCACCAGTCTGGTTACTCTCCTCCAGACACCCTCCACTCTTTTGACATCTCTTCGTAGGTATGGATTCCATAGCAGTGAGCAGTAGCCCGAGTGGGGCCTCACATATGCCCTATACAGTGGAAGGATACATGCCCTATTTCCGGATGAAAATTGCCTTTTTATCCATCCTATGATCATATTGGATTTTTTGATGACCTCATTGCACTGGTTACTGAATTTAAAATATTTGGTAATGTAACCCCCCCTACCAGCCACTTATTTAACTAGAAGGCACACCTCCCATAGTCTAGGGGAAAAGAGAGGGGTTGGGGTACAAAGCACCACTTATGGTTGATATGCAGATGTAGTAGAAATACAGATTTCATGTGGTTACAAAACACACACGTGGACCAAATGCCAAAACCCAGGTCTTGGGGAGAGAACATTTGCTAAGGGCTATGCTAGGTTTGCACTTCTGGACGGGGGTACCCAAGTAACTCTACACAGGAAGCAATAACAAGAATGCCCATACCAGGTTGGGATTCTATAGTATGGCTTTATTCCTGAAACAAAGTTGGAATAACACAAAGCAAAGATGGACCCCCAAGGGTTTACACACATGGTAACTGCAGACATCTGAAGTACAGAACTCCACTTCCCATTTAGCAGAGGATAAACTCTGGAATTGTGGAACTAGCCACTGGCAGACTGGTACACCTTCGACATGGCACATGGCCAGTACTTGGACAGTTCCCATATTGCATAGGATAACTACAGGAATTGTGGAACTAGCCACAGAGAAAACACAAATCTTCTGGAGAATATGACATTCGGCCAGTATGTGGACACTTCCCATATGACATAGGGTAACTGTGGCACTCTGACCACGATGGAGCACTCAAGGCTCAACTGGAGAAAATCCCACTCACTGGGGTAGAAATTCTTCAGGCATTGGCCACATGCACTGACAGAAAAAAGCACAGATGCCCTTCAGAACCCGGAGTGCTAAACTGGTCACTCCAGATGGGGGGGTCTCCCACCTTTTGTTTCCAAGTTCATACTCGGCCATCCCTTCAGTAATACACCTCACATTTATCAAAATGTCACTGTTGATGCTCTCTTGAAAAGTATCTCACACTTAACATCAGCAAAACACCTTGGGGTGCTGAAAGTAAAAGTTCTGCACACATGACAAGTCACATACTGGACTCCACTGTGGTCAGCCAACTTTTAAAACTTCCATGGTGACTGGGTCCCTTTATCAGAGAAAGTCACCTCCAGAACAAAAGCAGGTACTCCTGGGCAAACCTAGAAACAAATGTTACTCACAGACCTTGATCAAAAGGCAGCTTCACAAGTCCTGGATTCGATCAGGGGATTGCCCCTGAAATCCTTGCAGAAGACTGCTTCATCCAAAATTGGGATAAAGAACAGGAATCCCTGGAGATGATTTCCACCACTTCCCTAAAGATGGAAAGGCTGTCCTCCACTAGGGAGAGAAAGCTGGTACACTGCAGCTCACACTCTGAGCTGCTGCTGGAACACTCACCAGCACAAAACAACTGCTCACTCTGAGCTCCTACTACAGACTGACTTTAGAATTCTAAGATCCCCACTCACAGCCACTGCTGTGTGGCTTATGCTGCTGCGAGAGTTCTATGGTAACATCACCTCTACAGCTCTCAGCTGAGGCCAACAACAGAGGGACAGAGTGCAAATCATAGTAACATAGAAGTTGACTGCAGATAAGGATCGCAAGGCCCATCCAGTCTAGCCAATTCTTTTTCTACCTTATGAATGTGCCATAGGCCTTTGCTCTGTCAATGGCCTATCTATTCATACTCATCTGTATTGCTCCCTTATGCCTGTCCCATGCCTGTTTGAAGCCCTGCACTGTATTCATATCCACCACTTCCTGAGGTAGCCATTCCATGCATCCACCACCCTTTCTGTGAAAAAGAACTTCCTCACATTACCCCTTAATCGGCCTCCCTCTAATCTCATGATGTGTTCTCTTGTCCTGCTAATTTTCTTATATTGAAACATGTTAGACTCTTTCACCTTGTTAATGCCCTTAAGGTGTTTGAATGTTTCAATCATATCACCTCTCTCCCTCCTTTACTCTAGGGTATACATATTGTGTTCAGTTAATCTGTCCTCCTATGTTTTCTGATGCAGTCCCTGCACCATTTTGGTTGCCCTTCTCTGGACTGACTCAATTTGGTAAATGTCCTTGTGCAGGTGTGGCCTCCATTACTACACGCAGTACTCCAGATGGGGCCTAACCAGTGTCTTGTAAAGAGGGATTATTACCTCCCTCTTCCGACTTGTGATACCCCTGCTAATACACCCCAACATCCCTTTAGCCTTACCTACTGCTTTAGAGGTCTGCTTGGATGACTTCAGGTCATCAGTGATGATGATGCCCAAGTCTCTCTCTTCCCTTGTGATTGCTAGCAACTCCCCTCCCAGCCTATAGGTGGCTTCAGGGTTTCTCTTCCCTATGTGCATGATCTTGCACTTCTTTGCATTAAACCCCAGTTGCCACTCTTCCTACCATTTTGCTAGTTTATCCAGATCTCTTCTCATTCTGCCCACACCATCTGGATCATCTACTCTGTTGCAGATCTTGGTGTCATCTGCAAATAGACAAACTTTACCCTCCAGTCCACCTGCAATGTCACTGATGAAGATATTGAAGAGGACTGGCCTCAGTACTGATCCCTGAGGTACCCCACTTGTGACTTGCATCTCTTCTGACTGTATACCGTTTACCACCACTCTCTGTTTCTGCCCGTCAACCAGTTTGCCACACAGTTGACCAATGTCTGACCCAACCCTAGCCTACCCAACTTATTAATCAATCTTCTATGTGGAACAGTATCGAAAGCTTTGCTGAAGTTAAGGTAGGCAACATCAACTGGTCCCCCTTGGTCCATCACTCTGGTTACCCAGTCAAAGAAATCTATGAGATTAATTTGACAGGACCTTCCTTTTGCAAACCCATGCTGTCTTGGATCCTGTGCTCCTATGGATTCCAGGTGTTGCACTATCCTATCCTTAAGGATTGTCTCCATAATTTTGCCCACCACTGAGGTAAGACTGACTGGTCTGTAGTTCCCTTACTAGATAATCACTAGCTGCCTTCTCTTTCTACCACTGACTCTAATGGGATTCTAGTAACCCGAGGGAATGGGGGCGGGGGTTACAGTAATAATTATCCCTAAGTCTTTTTTGCTGTCCACAGATTTCAATGGCTTCCCGATCAGTGTTATAGTTATGCGTTATTAACTATGACTGTATTTTTTTTTCTCTATTTATCCTCCTCTGCCTTCGGTCCCCCCTCCTTCAGACCGCTCAATTCCTTTTTTGGCCCCCCCCCCGGATCTGCCCCTAGAGTGCCTCTTCCCTCCTCTCCTGCACAGCAGGGTCTGTCTTAGGGATCGGTGGGCCGCTATTAGATGGAGCCATCTTCATCTAGGGGCGCCAAGGGTTTTCCATTTCTGTCCTCCCATAGCCCTGCCCTGGAACGATGGGCACAGGGCCATGGGCGTCCAGAAGGCGATAGTGCTCCATGCGTCTCTCTCAGCGCCTTCCAACATCCCTCCCCGGACTCCATGAGCGGAGCCACAAGCCCTCGAGTGCCAGTGCTCCCACTGGAATTTTCAGGGTTGACGTTTCTCTGAGGGAGGAGAGCATCTGTTGGGATGCTCAATCCTCCCTCCCCTGCCGAATTTCCTAACTATGACTGTATTTTAAAATAGTTGTTTGTTCTCCCTGTATGGCACCATGAGCCTTGTGGAATGGACAGCATAAAAGTAAACATTGTCTTGCCTTGCCTCCACAGTGGCGCTGTGGAGTCAGGGTGGAGCCCAGCATCAGTAAGAGGAGAGTTTATTGTTTACTGAAAACTTCGGCGATGATCTTTGAGCACAAGTGCTCATTTACAAAGGGTTCCACATCAAATACAGTCACAAAACATTACAAGTACAATAAGCAGTTCCAGAGGAAATGCAGTCGAGTCAGTCTCAAAGCATTTAAGGCAGAACAATTACAGTTTTGAAAAAAAAAAATCAATACAGATTGTTGTATAAAAAGCCACAGGTTAGGTACAAAGAGAAACCATTTAAAACTGTATAATGGTTACAACTGCACTGGACTGCAAAAGGCAGACCACAAAGATCTCATAAACTGATTAAACTTGGGGAGATTCAGCAGTGTAGCAAGAAATCTGTTGAACCGGTTAGCCGCCCTGACAGTAAATGACCACTTGCCCAGCTGAGTATGCCTGAAAGGAAGCTTAAGAGCATTTTTGGCCATGCTTCTGGTGTTGTATTGGTTGGAGACAGCGTGGAAGCAATTTGTTAAAGTACGGGGCATTAAGCCCAAGAGTGCCTTTTTAACTAGCAAACAGGTCTGGGGCTTTATTCTGCTGGGTAAAGGTAGCCAGTTAGTGAGTGCATAAAGGGTACAACTATGAGTGCGATTATCTGCACTGAGTACAAAGCAGTACTTCTCATTACAGATCAGAGTAAAGAGTGAGCGGGGGAAACAGGGAACAATAGCCCACTGTCCAGATGATAGCCCCAGATACTATCAAGGCCCTGTGTCATGATTACTTAAGCAATAATGATCAAGAAGCCAGTCATTTCTGAGGGATTAATGACCGGTTGGGGGATGGGACCACCTTCTAGCTGGTCGTTAGTCCATGGAAATGACTCGCTTCAAGGTTGTTATTGCGATTGTAAGTCTAATTGCAAAAACAACTTCCATTTCTACTTTTTAAAATTTCTTTCAGATTTTGAGCAGAGTGGCACGAGCCATGCATGCTTCACAGTGTCCACTGGCAGCTGGATTGGTCATTTCTAAGAATTAATGACCAATCCTGTAGTCAATCAGGATCCTTGCTAGGCTCATGAATATTTAATTAGGCTTATCATTTACTGTAATGGATGCATACTCTGGAGAACGATGCCCCAAAGGTCGCACCAAAGGGGGGATGGAATGTTGGGGGGTGCTGGCTGGGTGAGAGGTTGCTGGGGTTGGGAGATTGTCATACAGGGCACCCGATGGGGGTGGCAGGGCTGTAGGAGCATAAAGGCCTTGATAAAAGAAAATAATAAAATGTTTTTAGCTGTTGTCTTTGCCACTCGGTCATTTCCTACAAGAGGTAGTGCATATGCATCTCACAGCTCTTCTGTTTTTTTCCCGCCTGGGTGCATCGCTGTTTACACAGAGCCATGTGGAGAAAAACAAACCCTTGAACAGAAGTAGCTTAAAAACCACAGCTCTGCTTTAATCTTCCCTCCCATGCAGAAGGCAGCTGCAACCCCTTTCCTGTCTTCATATAGCCCATGCGATGCTGATGACTGCATCTTCTTGGAATTTGTCTGCTTGTACTAGTGCACCAAAAACATGTAGAACCACCGCAGTCAGGGAGTTGTAGATTGTCTGTTCTTCTGCGGTTAACCAGGGCCCACTTGGTGTCCTATTTCAAGGTTGTTTTTTTTTTTGGTGAGGCAAGTGATGTTGTTCCAATTAAACTCCCAGCTGATGGTGGGGGCCTCATTCCCTGCTTGAGGCAAAGGAGATAAATCTAATGAAATTCAGTATTGGTTGAGTGTGTGTGTGTGTGTGTGTGCGGTGAAGGGGGTCTCTTCTCTACCCCCAACACTCCTCTTCCATAGTGGAAGCATTTCAAGGAATCAAAAGGCATTTCTTTTTTAGCAGAAAGGAATAGGAAGTGTGACCCAGTGACCCTTTTCTTTAGGAAGATTGAGCATCGATAACAAAGGACAGATAAACTAGTCAAGGCAGACTGAATGCAGATTAGACAGGAATTCTAAGACTCTAACTTCCCATTGAGTTATTGTGTGGTCTGTAAGGTGCACAGTCACATGCCGTCTCCCTGGTAGCTGAGGGGGGTGGGGTGGGATGGTCACGTAAAGAGAATGCCACACACTTGGAAGTAAGCATTGGTCTATGAACAGCAGGGTACAGTCAAGTGCTGAGTTTAGCTAGCTAGTACCCAACACAGTGTTTTGCTACCACTTTTCTGCCTCCTGTCTGTAGCTCTAACATATATGCTGTCCGCAATTTTTCAGCCGCTGCAGAGCTAACAGACCAAAGTCCTGCATATTAATGAGCCATTGATGCTTGAGAAAATGAACACAAGTTTTGTGGTTCATTTAAGAAACCAGCAAAAATAATATTAATGGAAGCTCGGGAAGCAATGATGAGCTGATTGTGGGTAGAAGTAGCAGGCATCAGAAAGCTGCTATAATTTGTGCTGTGTGTCCACTTCCAACAAGGTAAACTAAAGCCCAAGGAATGCTTTGCTGTTAAAATAGGAATAGAAGAGGCTGCCTGTTGGGCCAGCCAGTGGTAAGTGTGTGTGTCTACTATGCCAGCAACCATGGGTTTGCACTCAGGATGGGAGGAGCAACTCAGTGTCAGATCATAACCCCTCCAGGAATGGCCTGTCTTGATGTGACTCTAGAAATCAATCATTTGTACCACCGCTCCGGTTTGATCTTTAGACTATTGAGCAAGTCCTGATTTTTAAGTGACCTGGTTCTGACCCATTCCTGATGATGTAAGTGATTTTGGAGCTTCATGCTAATTAAAAATGAAAAACAGGTAAAAAAATGCATAAAATAACTATTTAAATTTTAAATGACATAAAGAAAAGGCTTATGAAGAGCATGATGGGGTAACTGGATTCTGATATTTGACCCGATCTGGATCTACCTCTGACCTGGTTCTGGACCAGCATAGAAAATTTATCTGTTTGGGCAAACCAGAATAAATCAGAGTAAATCAGACAGAAACATAGAAACATGGAATTTGTCATCAGAAAAGGACCGCTTGGCCCACCCAGTCTGCCCAGTTGTCTCTGCCTATTCTGACCCAGCAGACCCCAACAGGTCTCCAGCAACCCTCCCTTCCCTTTTGTTTACTAGTATTCTCCTATGTCTATTCCATGCATGTTTGAAACCCCCAGGTCCAGGCAGAAGCCACTTTCTGTGGTGCAGGCTAAGGGTGCAGCTGTGAAGGTGTGCAGCACTCAAGAAACAACATGTAAGTCCAGGATACAGCGCACTCACGGAAGTGTATCCGGAGTGACGGCTGATTACCTGACACTGTGCTTTAGTGCAGGGAAATTAGCCTTTGAAGTCCAGCCAGTACTGCTTAGTACCAGGTATCTCCAGTTCAGTATTTCACATAAATAAATCCACACAGATGCAGGGATGAAAATGACAAAATAGCTACCTTTTTTTTTTTTTTCAAGCAGTTAACAGGTGGCAAATAATACCTCTTGGACGCCCCAGCGCTCTGCACAGCTAGAGCTTCATCCGGGGCAGGGATGAAAATGTTGGCCTTTTCATCCCTGCATCTGTGTGGATTTATGTGGAGCGTGGTTCATGTCACATACTGAACTGAAGATACCAGTTCCTAAGCGATGCTGGCTGAATTTCATATGTTAATTTCCCAGCACTGAAGCACAGTGGCAGTTAATTAGCCATCAGTGCTGATACGCTTCTGTAAGTACGCTGTATCCTGGATTTTTGTGTTTGAACCCCCTCAGTTTTTGCCCCTATTACCTCTGGTGACAGGCTGTTCCAGGCATCCACTACTCTTTCAGTGAAGTAGTGTTTCCTCACATCCCTCCTAAATTTCTCCTTCCAGCTTTGTTGCATGCTCTCATTTTGTTGCACTTCTTCCTTTGAAACAGTCTTCCTACTTGTTCACTCCTATGAGGTACTTGTGGGTCTCTATCATGTCCCTTCTGTCTCTTCCCTCTCCTCCAGGGTGCACATATTGAGATTTCGCAGTTTCTCCTCATACGGTTGCTCATGCAACCCCTGTACCATTTTAGTTGCCTACCTGTGGACTGCCTCTACCCAGTCCATGTATTTTCTGAGATGCAGCCTCCAGACATGTACAAATATTTCAGGTGTGGTCTCACCAGTTATCTATTACCTGCATCCTTCTGCTTGTGATACCTCTCCCTATGCACACATTCACATGCATATCATTCAGTTGGCCCTGCCCACTGCCTTGTCACCATGCCCTGTGACTTTGAGGTCATCAGATATTATAACGCCAAGGTCACTTCTTTCTCAGTGGCTGCCAGTACTCTCCCCCCCCCCCACACACACACATGCACACATTTTATACCCGGCTTCTGGATTTACAGTATATGCCCCAGGTGCATGATTTTGCACTTTGTTGCATTGAATCCCAGCTGCCACACCCTTGACCACTTTTCAAGTTTTCCAGGGTCCTTACTCATTTTCTCTTGCCCTCTGAGTATCCACCCTGTTACAAACCTTGGTGTCCTCTGCAAAAAGGCATACCTTTGCTTCAGGGTCTTCTGAAATTTCACATGAAGATGTTAAAGAGATTAACCAGGTTTTGCCCCTGACACATATGAAACGGTGACTTACCACCATAGGACTCTGTGTATATAAATATTCCCCCTAGAAATGCAGCCTTTAAAAATAATTGCACGCATAAAATTGTAAACACTGGGTCCCAAGGACTTCCTTGTTTTGTCTCTGCTGCCCAGCTCCACCCCCTGCGCTCACTGGCACGATGACGAGATGCCAGTGAGAGCGTGGGGGTACGCCCCATTATATTCAATGGGTGGCAGCTTTTGAATCAATTTTTAATAAAATAATGGCCACTTGCTAATGAAACGTGGGCAGCAGTCAGCTACCAATGCCCTTGGTAGTCAACTGCATTTCTTGAGGGAATATTTATATATGCAAAGTCCTGTGGTGGTAAGTCACCGTTTCACATGTGTCGGGACAAAACCGCACATATTGGTGGATCTCTTTAAAAAGGAACTGTCCCAGTATTGAACCCTGTGGTACCCCACTGGTCACTGTTCTCTCATTAGAGTGAGTGCCACTCACCAGCACCCTCTGCTGCCTAGCCATTAACCAGTTTGTTTGTTTTTTTACCCAGTTTACAACTTTGTCTCCTACCACTAGACCATCCAATTTCTTTATCAGTCCCCTGTGTGGTACAATGTCAAAGGCTTTGCTGAAGTCCAAATAGGCCACATCCATGGCCCTTTTCTTATCTATTTCCCTGGTCACCCAGTCAAAGAAATTGATCAGATTAGTCTGACATGATCTCACCCCCAAGAATCCATGCTGCCTTTGGTCTTGCAACCCCCTGGATTCAAGATATTCCTCTAGTCTTTCTTTTAGCAGGGTTTCCATGAATGTTCCCACCACTGATGTGAGACTGATCAGTCTGTAATTGCTAGCCTCCTCCCTGCTGCCGCTCTTATGGAACAGAACTACAACAGCTCTCCTCCAGCCCCCCTGGAAGTCTTCTGTTTCCAGTGATATGTTGAATAAGGCTGCCAGTGGTACAGTAAGCTGCTCCCTGAGTTCCCTTAGCACCCTTGGATGTATCTTGTCTGGTCCCATGGCATTATTCACTTTCAGGTTAGTAAGTCCCTTCAAGACTCTTTTCTCTGTATGCGGACTTGTATTTACCTCTTGCCTTCTGTGTTCCTGTTGCTTCATGTTGCTCTGTCCCCCTTCCTCTCCACTGTGAAGACCAAGCACAAGTACCTGTTTAGAACATCAGCATCCTCTACACACTCACCATCTACTGGATTCTTTATCCTCAAGGCCCTCAGTTTACTGCAGTTCCACAGAATTTTACGGCCGACCATGAAAGTTGCAGCCCATGTTTAAAGGACAAGTAAGCAGGGTGTTTTGTGCTAGCAGTTATTTAGGACCAAGGTTAGCAAACATGTTATGTTTTAAACTGATTTTTGTGTTTCCATACCTTATTTACTTCAGTTTTACCTAAGTATTTTCATATTTTCCTATTATCACAGTATTTTCACTGCCCCCCGATCCCTGATGACCTGCCGAGACAACACATGCTGATTCAACATGAGCACATCAGTGTGGCATTAGTAGAGCAAGGGACATCTGTTGCCATCATTGACTGTGTGCTGGTACGTCAGCAAATAAAGTACCAGTTTTAAAAAAGTAAACAGTGCTGTTTCTCTGTGTGGCACATGCTAAAAATCTGTGAAATAAATAAAACAAACTTTTATACAGATTTCTTAAAAATCAACAGGGTTTCTGCTGAAGTGAGAGATCTAGTGAGTCTGACACTTACTAAAGCCACTTTTGCTTTCAACACATCAAGCGAGCGCTTGTAACAGGGTGCCAGTTCTGAGAATAGTCATGCTGCTTCCAAATTAAAACGGTCTCTCATAGTCTTGACCCCAACTCATGAACAAGGTGGGTTGGTGACCTTTTTCAGATCCCACAAGAAAGGTGATTTTGTGGAGCGACTGTGAAATCAGCTTTTGAGCGAGATTTGAACATTTTCACCAACTGGGTTTATGAGGTGGGGTCATAAGAAGACTATGCTGAACATTCTGTGGAAAAATATGGGTAGAATGACCATGTTGTGAGCAAACATTTAAATATTTAAATGTTTAGTTATAACTTTGCTATTTTTCAATATTTTTCCACCAAATTTTCAACATGACCTTTTTGGGACTCCTCCTAATGAACAAGGTAGGTGAGATTACTCAAATCTGTCCCAAAAGATAATTTTGCAGTGAAATCACCTTTCAGGCAGAAATTGAACATTTTCACCTATCATGTTCATGAAGCTGGGTCATAAAAAGACCATAATGAAATTTTGGGGTCAAAATCTTTTTTTTATTTTTTTTTATTTCTGTTTATTAAAGGCCATGCAATTTTGCGCAAGACAAAACAAGGACCAAACAAAATAAACAGACATCGGGCTTCTAAAAAGCAGTACATCAAAGAGCTGCACCACCCACTGATGTCCTAACAATTGACTCTATAGAGCGTAAAGTAGTTTTACACATTCAAGGTACAAAGTCCCGTCTATGATTTAACATGTAGTGAACCTTACGGGTTCAGACCGTTTCAAATCGGGGAATATCATGATTCAGTTGCACTGTTAATTTCTCCATGTCAGACAGTCTACATCAGATCCTGCCATAATGGTATTGAATGTGTCCGAGCAGAGACCAATAAACGGCCTCTCCGATACTCTCACTTAAGTTTTGATGTGAGCCTGCCCCTAGCTCTTGGTCTTGATAGTTCTGGTTCCTCAACCTAAGTACTTTTATGCAGTTGCTTTCTTCCTATAGAAAATGATTATGGGGCTGATTCCAAGAAGAATGTCGCAACTTGCAGGCATATGTGAGTTGCGACATTCGCCGCTACGCCGGGGACTCTGCACTGTATTCTAAGAGAGCAGGGTCCCTGGCACCTACAACCATCACTTGCGGCAGGTGTAGGCTAGCACCATGGGCATGGCACAATAGCCCTGCATGCCGCAAATCGCAGCCCCCTGCAAACTGCCCACCCAGAGCCCCCCCACCCTGGAACATCACCGCAAGCACCAGGGGGCATGGGGGGCTGTACAGGTGACACAGGCATCTGTTGGGGGCACTTACAAAAACAGACCCTGGGGGTCCCCGACATTTGGGGATGGGGGCATGAATGAGTCTGGGGGGCATGGGGATCACTGCAGGCACTTTGCCGCGGTGCTGAGAGTGGGCATCCATCGATTGGCACAGACGGATGCCCCTTAGACTACCTCCATGATGGTCTAACTGTGCTGCACCAATGCAGCTCTTAGAATAGCGTTAGTGGGTTACGACAGCTGCCCTTTTGGAATAGGGCACAGTTGCTGCCGTAACCCATCCTTGCACCATGTCATTGAGGGTTGCAGACGTAGTGGGTGGCGTAACCCACATTTGGCACAACACGCATAAGGCATGGTGCAAGGCACCTTTTGGAATAGCAAATGGCGTAACGCATGGTGCACGTTGCGATTTACACCATGGGGTTTGGCTTAAATCGGCTAGCGCCATGCATAAGCGATCTTGGAATTGGGCCCATGTATTTAACTGCACTGTTCTTGTCCCCCGTTACATTGTTTGTTACTAATATCTCATGTCTCCTACCCTGTCTGGGATGATGCCCAATTGTTGTCTCATATATCTTGTATAATGTTGTATGATATTTGATACTTAGATTTACAGTTGTCTCATTGCACCATGTATAATGTATATTAATAGCTACACAGTCTCATATTTGCCTCCTATTCCTCTATGCCTCTTAATCATACCTACTGTATGTCTTCATTTGCTACTGTATGCATTGTGTTGTATTATTAACTCCAGGCCGCCCCTGAAAAAGGGACACTTTGTCTCAGTGGGCTTACCCAGTTAACAAAATTCAAATAAATCTTATCTGTAAGCCATAGTTTCGTTAGAGATGTTCTGGCAACCACTAAAGAGATATTCAACAGTTTACAAGTGTTAGGACCTCAGGACCCTTCTGGAAGATCTGGTAATCTGGACTAGTAAATCTGGAAGATCGCACCTGTAAACAAGCTTTAAGCTTAGTGTGTCTCTCCTGGTAACAAAAAAAAAAAAAATCTAGAAAAAGTATGGTGCGGTCTGTTAACTGGAAATATGCTCCAAAAATATCCTGAAGGATGGCAGTAAGTTGAGCCCAGTAGGGTTGTAATACTGGACAACTCCCAAAAATATGCCCACGAGTGGTCAACATGATCACACAGCCTGGCCAGCAAGTCACTGTCAAGGTGGGTGTAAATTTCGCCACTATCTGTGGAATCTGAAATAAACATACACCGGTCTTGTAGGAAAATGTTTTCCACTGAAGGGAAGGGGTCACCCTAGGTACATACATTAGATATCGATCCCAGACTAGAGAGGTAATCTGGACGAGTAAATCAGTTTCCCAGCCAGTTTCAATATAATATACATTACCCCCTTTTAATTGCAGTAGGGCTTGATATGCCTGGGAAATGAGGGAGGGTAAGGTCTCCCCCCCCAACACTCTAATAAGGAGCTGTAAGAATTTTGGTAGTTCTCTCTCCTTAGGCCAGTGTCTTAATAAACCTTGCAAGTAATGTGTTACCTGACAGTAACGATACTGGTCCACTTTATGTAGATAAAATAGTCTCTGCAGTTCAGGAAATGAAAGTATCTCGCTCCCTCATAGACATTGAAAAGGAAAGATTAGTCCAAGGTGCTCCCATCTATGGTAACCATGGTCTAAAGTGGCTGGCAGAAAGACCAAATTGTATGCCAAGGGGATGATTAAGAGTCGTACTGGGTGTATGGCCCAAGAGGAAAGGAGCTGATACCAAATACTAAGAGTGTTAAGGGTGATGGGGTTATAAAGGAGTTGATCCTGGGGAGGGAATGGCAGGCAAACTAAATAGATGGAAGGGATAAGCTGTCCTCCATGCGAAGTTCCATGGTTTTCCTTTGAGCAACATAGGTAGACATCAGCCAGTAAAAGGGGGTGCAGATCTGAGTGGCCATGTGGTAAAGTAAAAGGTTAGGTAAGGCAAACCCTCCCTTTGTTTGTGGCAGCTGCAAGGTAGAGAATTTAATGTGAGGGGTTTTCTCATTCTGTATATATCAGGAAATCAGTGTGTTCCATTTCTGAAACAGATGTGCCAGAGAGGAAATTGGAAGCGTCTGCACTAGGTAAAGAAATCTGGGCTACAAAATCATATGAATACTGTCAATACATTGCAGTAAAGTGAGCAGAACAGTCTGCCATGTGTCTAAGTCCCAAGCAAACTGTTGGGTTAAAGAATCATAATTCAATGAGTGTAATTGAGTTATTTGAGATGAAATCATAACCCCTAGGTACTTCAACACCTGCATGTCCCATGCAGTATAGTGTAGTGGTTAAGGGCACTGAGCTGCAAATCTGGAGACCTGGGTTTGAATTCCGTCAGCCCCCACTTGTATACTGTGTGACCCTGAGCAAGTCACTTAACTTCCTTATGCTCCCAGGTCGCACCTGGAAACAGGCTCTGGCTTAGTGTGCCTTTCCTGGTTAAACAATTCCCCCTTTCCTTATTTTTTTTTTATCATGTCACTATTTTCCTCCTTGCTGTGGCAACTTTACCAGCAGAGGCATCCAGCCACTGGCCCTGCCCACCGGGAGAGCACCAGGCTCACTCACATGATGGGGGATCCGGCACAGCTGTCGCCAGTCCACTGCAGGGTCTTCCTGTACCCTGTTCAGCCAGACCGGCCCCAAACCCCCCCAGAGCGATTGCACAAGAATCCTCCCATTGAAGCAGGGTGTGGCTAGCAAGCTGCATGGTCACGCCCAACCATTTTCCTCCAGTAAGGTCCCCGATGGAGCACAGGCATGCAATGACATCCGTGCACTTATGTGCAGACATCCGCCATGCTCCCCCTCTGCTAACACCTGCATCTGCTGTACCCCTGGGCATCCTCAGGGGCCACTGCAGCGCGATGTACTTCCACAGCCCACCCCAGGACTAGGAGAGCTGTCAGTGGATGCTCAATCCTAGTCCTCCCCTGCTAACCCCCGATGACTCGGGCTTGTTCCCGAAACCTGAGTCGCCAGCGTGGCACGAGGTGTGGCGTCCAGCACCTTAATCATCAGCGCCAATGGGTTGGACCTCTTTCCCTATTTAAACTGAAAGTTTTGCTGAGTGGCTGAACTAGGATCATAATTCAGTTGGAAGACTTCTGTTTTTGTTGTATTCAGAGTGTAGCCAGAGTACGCCTCAAAATCCTGGTGGGTCTGCCACAATGGTGTCAAAGAGTCATCCAGGTTCTGGAGGTAAATAAGTAATGTATCTGCGTAGAGGGCTAAATTCTGCTGGTGGTCTGCTATGGTGGGTACCTGAATTAAAGGGTGTCTCCAATGGGCCAGTGGTTCCAGATACAGGATGAATACGTGTGGAGAGCATCCCTGACGGATATCCCTGTGTAATGAGAATAGCATAGAAAGACATTCATTCACCTTATCATATGCCTGTGGAGAGGCATACAATGCCTGCAAGGTCTCAATGAAAGTGGAGAGGAAATCCATATTATTCATAACTGCAAATAGGACTGGCCACACCTCCCAGACAAAAGCTTTCTTGGTGGCAAGGCTGAGTAAAAGAAAGGGAGATTCTGATCGGGAGGCATGATGTAGGATGGGGAAGGTGCATTTTATATCACACTGGGTTTGATGACCCCATACAAAGCCTGTCTGGTCTCCGTCAATCAAACCCAGCAAAAGTACATGCAATCTCTTTGCTAGGATAGCAGTAAAAAGTTTAAAATTGATGTTTAAAACTGAGATAGGACAGTAAGAGGGGCATTGGGTTTTAGCCTTATTGGGTTTAGAGATGACTGAGATGGTGGCCAGATTCCATGAAGGGGGAATAGGAGATCCCTCCTGAATTTCCCAAAATGCATGGAGAAAGGGAGGTACCAGGATGGGGTGGAAAAGTTGAAATTCCCCAGTATATCCAACTAGGCCAGGGCTTTTCCCAGTTTTCAAACTTTTAATCACCACCATGAATTCTCCTGTTAAAATGGGCATGGTCAATGTTTGTGCTAACCTAGGAGGAAGTTTAGGGTGCTGTAAAGGGAGAATGTAGGCAAAATGATCCAAGGGTGGTGGTAAGGGAACGAGGCCATATAGATCCTGATAATAGTGGTGAAAGGCTGCTAGGATCTGTTCAGGATTTGAGACCATGCATCCCTTTTGAGGATCATGGACCTGCATAACTGCTCCCTGCATTACATGTTGGTGAAGTCTGAACAGCAATGCTTTAGAAGCCCGTGCTCCCCCCCCATAAAACCTTTGTTTCAAGCATCGAATGGCCATTTCTGTTTTAGCATGTAGGAGGTCTTGCAATGCCTTCTGCAATTTAATAGCCTGGGATCCTTGGGTTATATCCCCCTGTGCATGGGGGTGCTGGCATTCTGCTAGTTTAGCTTGTAGATTCAGAAACTTTTCTTCTCTGTTTTTTTTTAAGCGAGAAGCAAAACTAATAAGCTCTCCCTTCAAGACAGTTTTTAAAGTGTCCCACACAATGGCTCTTGAGACATCCTCATTATCATTCCCAGAGAGAATTTGCTCAACCTCGGTCTTGATAAAATCGTGTCATTCTGGAATATTCAAAAGGGAATTGTTATGGTGTCACAGCCAGGTGCCATGGGAAGGTTTCCACTTCAGGGTGAGTGTGACAGGGTTGAATATGGCCCTGTCCCAGTTGTTATGGAGAAAGAGTTTAAATGCAAGGATCTGTTCAATTCTCTCCTTTTCTGTCTCTTCTGTGTCTGGTTGTACAACCAGATTTTCTTGTGAGACCTAGTACTTGATCACCCCGACAGTCTTGCAATTCTCTGCCTCTCACTATCCCTCTACCCTAACTTGCTGTTCTGTCCCCCATTGCATATCTGCAGGTATAAAAATATATGTGAATCTTTTTATGGAAATGTATTTTATACCGGGTTCCCTTTGTTTAAAACTGTATATAGTTATACTGTTGAAATGATTGTAAAGCTAAAACTGTGTATAGTTATACTGTTGAAATGATTGCAAAGCTATTTGGAACTCAAGGGGTAAATCTGAGATGCAATTGTTAAGCCTTTTGCAGAAGATGTAAATAAGAGGTCAGTTCTGGGTCACAATGTTCTTTTTGCTGCACCTGCTGAAACTGACAAGAACATTGGAAACTTACAAGAACGCTGTGTGATAAGCATGCTATTTTCTTAATGAGCTACTGCACAGACTTATAAAAAGGAACTACAGTATTTTGTAAAAGAGAGACATAGAGACTAAGAGAGACTAGATTGGAAATTGAGAAGAAACCCAGATGGAATTTCTCTGTTTATACTGCCTTTGTAAATAACTACAGTATACTGAACAATTTTTTTTTTAATTTACTGTTATTAATAATAAATCACTTGTTGCACATTTTACAACTGCTCCTGGTTTTACTATGCTTCCTGACCTGTGCCTCGATGACAGATGGTGTCAGCCTACGTGGGATTTACATCGTGCTTACTCTAAGTCATTCATTTTGTGCGTAGAGACTAGACCTGGTACCAGGGAAGCATTGAAGAAAGGTATGGATTCTGCAGCAGCAAGCCCAGGAGCAGTTACCAGGAGAATGGCAGTCAAACTAGCAGAGACAGAAGTCCAAGCTGAGACTGCACAGCTAGCACCAGTTATAGAAAAAGAACAGGCAGTGACAGAACCTGAACACTTGTCTGCCTTTTTCAAATGGTGAGCTATACAACAAAAAGAGATGGAGAAGCAGAGAGAAAAGGAGCTTCAACATTTAGAAGCACAGAGAAAAGAAGAAGAAATGCAACAACTTCAACAGCACAGAAAAGAAGAGATGCAGTGACAGGAGCAGCGGGTAGAGAAGAGATGCAGCGACAGGAGCAGCAGGGGAGAGAAGAGATGCAGCGACAGGTGCAGTGGTGGCTGGATGCCTTGCAGGCTATCAAAGGCAGAGGATCTGGCACTGATCCAGAATTGCAACAGGCCACTAACAACTTAAAATACATTAAACTTACAAAGTTGTGCCTCTAGGATGATATCAAAGCATACCTGACAACTTTTGAAAGGGTTGCTGCAGCCTTCCAGTGGCCAAAGCAGCAATAGACAATCAGACTGGTTTCTTACCTGACAGGGAAAGCCCAACTTGCCTACAGCAATATGGACACTGCACAATCAGAAAACTATGACCTGGTGAAAAGCGAAATCTTGAAAAGATATGACATCTCAGGCGAGACCTACAGGCAAAGGTTGCAGTCTCTGAAGTACAACTCTATTGACAATCCTCGAGATGCCTTCACTCAACTCAGAGAACTCCTGATAAAATGGCTCCAGCCAGAGGGCAAAACAGTCCCACAGATCAGTGACACATTTGCAATGGAGCAGTTCATCAACATTCTGCCTACAGATGTGCAGCTTTGGGTAATACAACACCAACCAAAAAGTGGCGAGAAGGCTGTTTCTTTGGCTGAAGACTGCCAAACAGCCAGACAGATGCCACAGCAGTGAGGTAACAGCCAAGCACCGGTAAGACACTCTTTTCCCCATTTAATCTCCAAGTCTGATAAGAACTCTGGTGGGGGTAACAAATCTGCACCCAAAAACCTTTTTATAACTGTAATGAGCCAGGTCATAGTGCAAGAAATTGCCGTAGTAAGAAAAGTGACACTGGAGCAGATTTGTCGTTAGCAAATTGGAGCAAGTACTTAACAGATGTGAAGGTGGGAGATAAGACTGTGAAGGGACTTATAGATTCAGGAAGCAGACAGACCCTAGTATATATTGAAGTGCTAGGAAAACAGTGTCCAAAAGGACCAGGTACTAGTGTCATCTGCATCCACAGGGACACTCGATACTATCCCACCAGCCAGTTGATTCTGATTATTAATGGGGTGTCACAACAAATGAAGGTGGGGATAGTACCTCAGTTACCTGTACCTGTGATTATTGGAAATGACTTTCCAGGATTTACTGAGTAAATTAAAGTGAGAGTAAATCCTGATATTTCAGCAACTGTGGTGACAAGATCTCAGGCAAAGAAAATTTGAAATGGTGGGGACTCTTTTCCTTTCACTGATTTTGATTCAGACTTGTTTGAGCACAGCTCCAAGATCCAGAAGTCCAGGAAAAAAAGACGATGCCTGAAGAAACAGTGGCAACAAAAGACTGATGGACATAAGGGGTTAACATATGAAAACGTTGAAACTAAACTGATTGTAATTTTCTTTCAGAACAAGCTAATGACGTTGCTACCTATTGCAGTTCTTCTGCTGAGTGTCAGAAAGTAGCCTCAGTGACTAAAAAAGACAAGGTGCCCCTTGTGCTCTTACCCTTGGATAAATGTGCCTTTTGAGAGAATTGCAATGGATGTGGTTGGCCCCTTAGACAAAAGTAAAAAGGGAAATTGATTCATTTTGGTAGTATGTGACTATGCTACTCGATACCCACGGGCAGTTCCAATGCGTACTGTCACAGCCCCAAAAGTTGCAGCAGAGCTTGCCAAAATTTTCAGCAGCGTTGGCATACCTAAACAGATTATTACTGATCAAGGTAGTAATTTTGGTGCTGCATTACTGAAGGAGCTGTACTGACTTACTAGGTGTCACTGTCATAACAACCTCCCCTTATCACCCTCAGACGGGCTTGTTGAGTGTTTTAATCAAACCCTAAAACGCATGTTAAAAAGGTTTGTAAAAGGAGAAGGGAAAGACTGGGGAGTGCCAAGTATATCAGTACCCTCAATCTCACCAAGAGTTACTGGCAAATCCCTCTAGCTAAAAAATCCAGAGACAAAACTGCTTTTGCCACTCCTACAGGATTCTATCAGTTCACCACTATGCTGTTTGGTTTACATGGCGCTCCTGCTACATTCCAGTGGTACATGGATGTAATTTTATTCCCTTACACTGGTTATTGTACTGCGTACCTGAATGATGTCATAGTGTATAGTCCAGACTGGAAAAGCCACCTGGAACACCTATGAGCAGTTACCCAATCGATCAAAAAGGCAGGTCTGACAATTAAGCCTACCAAGTGTGCATTGGGCATGCAAGAAACCAGATATTTGGCTTATGTTTTTGGAAATGAAGTCAATTCATAGGTTTCTAAGATAGAAGCTGTAGCTAATAGCACTGTCCCCAAAACCAAGAAACATGTCAGGTCATTTTTAGGGCTGGCTGGTTATTATCTGAGATTTGTTCCCAGCTTTGCTGAGTTAGCTACTCCCCTCACTGAACTCAGAAAGAAATGGTTCCCGAATAATGTAAAATGGACCCCAGAGTATGACGCGGCCTTTTGAACCATTAAGGCTACATTATGTTCAGCGACCTGTTTCGAAAAGCCCATACTTTGAGAAACAATTTCTGTTACAGACTGATGCATCAGAGGTAGGCCTAGGTGCAGTCTTGAATCAACATATAGATGGGAAAAAACATTCTATTCTGTACATAAGTAGGAAATTGTACGACAAAGAGAAATGGTGCTCCACCATTGAAAAAAATGCCTTGTGGCAAAGTGGGCCATGGAGTCCCTTAAGTTTTACTTACTAGGAGTTGACTTTGTACTTGTAACAGATCACAGTCCTCTCTGTTGGCTTAACCAAATGAAGGATAAACATTCTAGAATCACACGGTGGTACCTGGCACTACAGCCATTTAAATTTAAAGTGGTGCACAAATCTGGAAAAGAAATTGTCAATACTAGTTTTCTGTCTAGATATGGATCTAAAATTGAGAATTCTGAAGGCTAAAAAGACTAATTTGTGAGTTTAAACTTCACTATTTGCTGTACTATTGTTATGAAAAAAAGGATACTGCATATCCACAAAACTATAAAGGTTATATGCTTATGTTAGATGAAAATTACTAAAAAGTTTTGAAAACCTGTTTTTGTAAAACAGGTTCCCTCTTAAGGAGGGGGGTATGTGACCGGGTTGAATATGACCCTGTCCCAGTTGTTATGGAGAAAGAGTTTAAATGCAAGAATCTGTTCTATTCTCTCCTTTTCTGTCTCTTCTGTGTCTGGTTGCGAAACCAGATTTTCTTGTGAGACCTGGGACTTGATCACCCTGATGGTCTTGCAGTTCTCTGCCTCTCGCTATCCCTCTACCCTAACTTGCTGTTCTGTCTTTTCTCCTCCCCCCTTGCATGTCTGCAGGCATACAAATATATGTGAATCTTTTTGAGGAAATGTTATTGATACTGGGATCCCTTTGTTTAAAACTGTATATTGTTTCACCATGACATCCGCCAGTTCCTTCAGTACTCTGGGGGAGCAGGCTGAGGTACTAAATGAGTACTTCACCTCAGTTTTCACCAAGGAAAATGAGGGGGCTGCATCATACATGGGAAGAGATGGTGAAACTGAGGGGAGGCCCCTTGCCGATCGTCAGGTCTGGGTAGAGGATGGGCCATCACTGGCAGGAGGGAGGAAGGCAAGGCAGTGGGGTGAGGTAGCAGAGGTGGAAATCACAGCAGAGAGAGTGAGGGAAGCCCTCAGGTCCCTTAAGATGGAGAAAGCACCGGGGCCAGATAAATTACATCCCAGAGTGCTGAAGGAACTGGCAGGATGTCCTGGTGAAACCCCTGGCGGAGCTTTTCAGCATCTCTCTGAGGACAGGGTGGGTGCCCCAGGACTGGAAGGTGGCGCATGTAGTGCCTATCCACAAGGGAGGTGGCAGGGAACTACAGGCCCGTCAGCCTGACATTGGTGGTGGGCAAGGTGATGGAGGGCATTGTCAAGAAGAGGCTGGGGGGGACCTGGAAAAGTAGGGGTGCCTGGACGATAGACAGCATGGATTCATCCCAGGGAAATTGTGTCAGACAAACCTTGTGGAGTTCTATGACTGGGTCATGAGAGCCTTGGACCTGGGTAGACTGGTGGACATCCTCTATCTTGACTTCAGCAAGGCATTTGACTCTGTTCCTCATGGGGGCCTGTTGAATAAGCTGGGAGAAATGGGGGTGGGGAACTAGATGATCAGATGGATAGGCAATTGGCTCCAGGACCGGACCCAGAGGGTCGTGGTTGGTGGGATAGTCTCATCCCCAAGGAGGGTCATTAGTGGTGTCCCTCAGGGATCAGTCCTTGGGCCCCTCCTGTTCAATGCCTATGTCTCTGACATAAGGAAGGGTATCAGGAGTGAGATGAGTCTCTTTGTGGATGACTCAAAACTGGGGGTGGTGGTGGATGGGGAGGAGGGGAGGGTGGCCCTACAGGGGGACCTGGAGGCTCTGGAAAGGTGGTCTAGAAAGTGGAAGCTGAAGTTTAATGCAGGGAAATGCTAGGTACTGCATCTGGGAGCCAGAAACCCAGGCCAAGAGTACACCCTTGGGGGGGGGAAACTACCAGTCTCAATGGCTGAGAGGGACCTGGAGGTGGTGGTGGATGTCAAGATGAACAACTCTGAGACTTGTAGGAGGGCAGCAGCCAAGGCCAACAGGATAGGCATGCATCGTTAGGGGGATCACCTCCAGAAGGAGGGAAGTGATACTCCCCCTGTATAACTGCTTGGTGAGGCCACACCTCAAGTACTGCATGCAGTTTTGGAGGCCACACTTAAAGAGGTACACTGAACTCCTGGAGAGGGTCCAGAGGAGGGCTGCCAAAATGATCTGGGGCTTGGGGGACAGGACCTATGGGGAGAGGCTCGAAGAGCTAAATATGTACACATTGGAAGAGAGAAGGGACCGGGGGACATGATAGAGGTCTTCAAGTACATGAAGGAGTTAAATAGGGGAGAAGCAGTCAAGGTGCTCCAAAGGAAGGGGGGGGCAACTCAAGGGCATGAGTGGAAGCTGGAGTTGGGGAGATTCAGGAGAGAAAGGAGGAGGTGCTACTTCACTGAGAGGGTGGTGGAGCCATGGAATGCACTGCCCAGGGGGCTGGTGGAGGCAGAGATGGTGGAGGGGTTCAAGAGGGGGTGGGACAGGTACAGGGGAAGGGTTCTGGATGCAAAGTCTTCTGCAGTGGGAATATCTGGGACTGTAAAGGGAGAAGCCAAAGAGGATGAGGGGGGCAGCAAGGTCAGCTCCCAGGGTGGGGGCTGACCAAACGAGCAGACACGAAAGACCATTAGGCCTATTCTGCTGGCATTTTAGTATGTTAGTATGTAAACAATTTAATTATCACCAAAATAGACATTCTGACTGCAGTTTACTATAAGTTAAAACAGTGTATTTGTACAGATCAAAAGTAACTTTCTGTCTGCTCTTTTTCTGCTTCCTTAGCTAACGGTACCAGCCATGACCTCATATAGTGTCGCCATGGAAACAGAGACTTCATGATACCAGAGTTTAGACAACCTCTAGGGAAGAGATTACCTTGCCCAACAGTCTGATGATTTACTTCATTTAAAACTATTATTTCCATTTTTTTTCAAATAATCTAAAAGTTCACATCATTGTGGCACAATCAGTGCATATTTCTAAGTAAAAATGCAAGTTTTAAAAAATTGTCTTTTTCAGCAATTTCCCTGACCGCTTTTCACCTCTTTTGCCATTTTCTTAATTCTTCTTACTTCACCATGATTTTCTGCTACCTGTAAAGTGTTCATCTAAAGATAATTCAATGGATTAGTTTCAAAATACATATTCCAGTTATGCTGGTATTGTTTGAACACCCTGTGATAGGGCTGTGTAAGACCCTGTGCCATTTGTTCTGCAGAGTTAAAAGCAAGCATCTATTTTGTCGGGTCCTATTCTGCCACTTGTTCGTATCGTGCCTGTCTGATTGCACAATCACATATTCTCATGGCACCTAAGAATTGGCCACTCCACTAGTCCCACAGTTCCCCCATTATCCCCCTTCCTTCCCTTGCTGTTTCTATTCTTTCTTTCTCCCTTTACTTCTTTGTGGTTAAAATATATGTGAAATAGGGATTCCTTGGTTTGCAAATGTATATAATTATATTGTGGAAATGATTGCAGAAAGCTGTTTGGGTTTATTAGAAAAGATAATCTGGAAGACAGGGGCTTGACCTTGAGCTGCATTTTGACCTCCACAAGCTTGTTTGCAGACTTGTCAAGAAAGAGGAAACCATCTCTGGGACACAATGTGTTATGTAAGCAATAAAACACGACAGGGTATGCATGGAACATATCTTACCGCACGGCCAGGGGCATAATAAGATATGAGGCCTTGGCTGAGTGCCTTTAGCCACTGGCGTGCAGCAAAATATGTACCATGCACACCCTGGAGTGTCTTATTGTGCTTATAAAATGGGTTCTTATTTTTTTTTTGTTTGTACAGTTAAAAAAATCATCTTTTTTATTAAGAATTTACATTTTTTTATAGGAATTTATCATAAAATAGTCCTTCTGCATATTAATGACGTCAGTCAGGAAGTGCAGCAGGAGCTCTGCATATTACTTAATGACGTTGGTCACTAAGTGCAGCAGGAGCTGTGGGAAAGTTTGCTTTTTTTTTATCACAATGGTCCCAAATCAGGATTTAAACTTTCCGTGGAGCTGCTAAATAGTGAGCCATACAGGCTGTGTGGTCGGGAAGGCAGCAGGTAGCACTTCCTGCCAGATAGCGGGATATTATCAGGTTGTGCTGCAAAGGGAGGAAAATCAGAGGGATTCTACGGTGGGAGCTCTATAGTGTGCCAGAGGACGCGGTCTAAATACTGGCAGCATACCGGGAAGGACGTACATAGCTTTTTAGGTAAGAATGTTGTACAAGTTTCCATCCAGCTGCTAGTTATGTAAATGGAAAGGGAGCATGCCATGCTAGTCGGTAACAGAGGCTGAAGTACCACACGGACTTGCTTTCCTCAAGTGTTTTCATCTCGACTGTTGTTGGCTGTGGGGTTTCGCTGAAATGGACTCGGGGTCACTTTTCAAAATATTTTACTCAGTTGCAGTTTGGAGCGTGGCTCACCTCAGCTCGGTTACAGTTTGGAGCGTGGCTTACCTCAGCATTGTTGTTCCTAACAGCAGGGTGAATCGATGTTATCGAGGAAAGAACAATGGCGGCATTTTTAATGCCAACATTCTAATGCTGAATGATATTTGCCTTTTTACTGACGTCCTTTTTTTACCCATACATGAAACATATTTCATGCATGGTGAGCTAGGTCTCTGATTGGCTGGTTTAGCCTACCCATTTTATAATTTGTGTTGCACCTTTTATGACTAGAAGTACTCTTCAGGTTGGTCTCATGAAGGGGAAATGACAAAATTCTGGTATAGTTTGTAAAAACTGGAGATGTAACTTACAAAATCAGGATGCAGAGCTTGAACTGCCAGGAAAAGACATCTGCTATAATGACTGCAATGTTTTGTTTAGGAATATAGAGAGACAGATTTAAGCTAAGTGAGAGTAGTACTTTGTTTGTTTGAACTGCCTATATGAAGAGCTAGCCTGTACAATGTTCTTGTTTATTTTATTGTTACTGACAATGAAAAAAATGCTACTTGCAGATTTTATAACTTCTTCTGGTCTGCCTATGCTTCCTGATCTATGCCCCTATAATACAGCCAATGTTGAAACTTGCTAGAATCCTGCTTTCTTACTATGTCATGGTTAAGTTTTTATAGTTTCTGTTTGGAAAAAAAATGCTCACCAGAAATGATAAAACCTAATGCATAGGTTGTAATGAAATTCAAATGTAATACACATCCTTGGTGCGTGATGCTGGATAAACCCTTTGGGCTTCGCATCACACACTGAGGGTGTGTATTAAATTCTCATTATACACTCTACCCCATGCGTTATTCTCTGTGTAATTTATTGCTAGATACAGTGCACTGGATTTTCAAAAGGCTCTTAGATCCAGGCAAGCTGCGTCAAGCAACCAGCTTGAGTAAGATCTAGGTGCGCCAAATACTGTGCGTCATATTTTGCAAGAAAAGCATTCTCTGTGACAAAGTCCCCCAAACTGACATGAGGTTAACACTGCATCAACAAAATAGTGTAAGGGATGAGGATGACACAAGCTGCACCAAAATAAACAGTGCAAGTTGAGTAAACAATCGTGCAAGTTGAGTCACAGAAATGACTCAAGGAACGAAAATGATGCAAACAGTAAAAGAATGGTGCAAACTGAGTAAAAAATGGTGCAAGATGAGTCAAAGATGGTGCAAAAGAAGAGAATGATGCAAGTTAATAAAAAAAAAAAGCAGATGAAATGGCCAAGACTAAGCCCCCAAAATGTTCTAAACTAGTCCTGCAGGAGAATACTGGTCCTTAATAGTAGCATAGTCAGGTATGACCACTTGCTTTGGGTCTGTTAATATGCTTTAGTGCCCCTTAGACCAGCGGCATGCATCTTAGGCACAAGGTCAGGACTTGCATTCTTTGAAAATCCCAAATAAGGGGATGGTGCATCATTTTGGTGAGGCAGGCATTTCGTCTGATGTGGCGCAGGCATTTTGTTGGTGCAAGCATGGGACAAGCCACTCTGGCGCATGCAGAACTGTTTTTGACGCAAGCACCGTTTGAAAATCAGAATTGGTGCAAGGTTTGATGCATTCTGCTCCATTCGTCAGTTGTTTTTGATGCAAGCACCCTGCGTCATTCTTTGGCCTTTGAAAATCTGGCCCTGTAAGCCTTGTACTATCTGAAAGGCTATGTTGAAGAAAGAACAGTTATGCAGCCCACATTATAAGTATTACAGACCGTAAACCTGTGAGTAAAATAATCACCAGTATTAGAAAAAACAAACAGTCTCACAGTCTCACATTTGGCATTGTCCATTGCTGCAGCAACCAATGACAGAAAACAAGGCCACTCCTTCTGAGTTTGTGGTTTGACAGTTGCATGAAACTTCGTATGGCATCAAGATGACAAACAGTGAGGCAAACAGTCCTGACTCCCTTGGCTCCTCAGCACCACGTGGTGCGGCCATTTTTCCCAGTTCAGCACTGTTCAAACAACAGTCTCCGGAAGAAAATGATTCCCCCAAACCAACAGTTCTACACAGTTGCAAACAGGAGCCATACTGATGAACCAGTAAACAGTTAAGCCATGTGAGATGAGATCAACCTCATCATGTTGGGGTCACCATGCTAAAGATGATCTGAGCCAGTCAGTTTTCATCTGTCTCCCCTTCCAGTTCCCTCTCCCTCCCTCAGAACTCTTTCTCCATTTTATCTGGGAGTTTATAAATATCCTTTGAATCAGACAATTGTTATACTTTGTCCCCATATACTGCCTTGACACCAGTCGGCAGGATTAAAGTATGGTGAAGTCCCAATTACCATAACCTGGAGTGTACGCCATCAAAGCTTTTCCACCTCTGGCAGGTCTCGTAGCTCATGACCAGGAAACTGTGAATGTTATGGTGTCTCCACTCCCCTGGGCTTTTTTGTTTACCTTCAGTTGAATTTCGTCCTTTTCATGAGTTGATCCTGGAGCAACTAGTAGCACACAAGGGTTGGATTCATTGGTGGGCAGGTGGATGTTGGTCCCATGTGGTGTAGTCCTGTAGGCTTTGGAGACTGTTGGATCACCTGGTAACTGGAAGTGCTGCTGCAGCAAGTGATGTACAGTCTCATGGGTGTCCCCTTCGGTCACCCCTGGCAAATCTAGAATTCACATGGGATAGCCCATACAGTATTTTCAAGGGATTCAAGCCTTTTCCTCAGTAAAACATCTTCCTTAGTGAGCCCTGTTGTAACTGTAAGGGCTTAATTGGATGACTGCTTTGTGGCTTGGGTGTCCAAAGTTAAACCCCCCATTTTGCAATCCATAGTTTTTAATTGAGTTTGAAAGTCATCCTTTTGCTTGTCCAGCAACTGAACAGCTTTGAACAGGGCAGCGTTGCTGGGTTGCAAAGGGTCTGCTTCCAAAATGTTTTGTTGTCAATCTGAAACAGCTACCTGTTACGGGCCTATGACCTGTAAAAGCAGAGTCAGCTGTGCCCCTGCTCCATTTTGAGCTTTAAGAAGCAGCAGATTTGTGAGAGTAACAGGGAAAGCAACTACAGGGAAGAGAGGAGCAAGGGCTAGTAACATGCTGTATTTGTCCTCCCACCCCCCTCCACCCTTCCACCCTAAGTTACTTCCATTCTTATGGGCACTGAGCTTGACTGACAACTAGTACTTTCTGTTTAGGAACAGGAAGGGTGGAAGCAAAAGACACAGGAAAAAAAAAACCAAAAAACCCTAGCCCTTTCTCACATGAAGTGCTGATCAGTGCGTAGGACAGCAAGTCCAAAGGTATACCAGATCAGACTACATAGATGTCATCCTCTGCAGGGTTAATGGAGCTAAAATGGATATTATAAGTTGTCATGGCTGTGGGGCACTTGTCTCCATGGGACTTCTCTGACGTGTTGATCATTGCCCCATATGTTGTACTCTCAGGGATCTCAGGGCTCAGCTGAGTGCAGCATGGCATGACATAGCCAGGCTACAGCATCAGCTGTCCGGAGTTCACCCTCCAAGTCTACTCCCTGAAAGACCCACTGGTCCGGGGTGGAGGTGGTGGGGCGGGGTTGTAAGGATGAACCTGTTGAACCCTGCCCAGCCCCAGACTAACTGACCACAAACTGTTTTGCACCCCTGGTGGAGGTGCAGGATCCTGACTTCAACATGGGAGACATCGTGTCAGGTGGGGAGACTTGCCAGAGCAGGGCATTGGCATCCCAAGATAGCCAGAAAAAATGCAGAAATGCTGTAAGAAATGTAAAAAGAGTCTTGTTGTAGGTGGCTCAATGATCAGAGGTGTGGAGAGCCATTTGAGAGAAGATCCACAGACCAAGGTAATAGTCAAATGCCTACCAGGAGCCTCGGCAAAGAGAGATGCAGAATGCATCAGGAAAATGGTGAACAGAGAGGAAAAACAGAGAACTCACAGTACTGGTACACCTAGGAGCTAATGACTTGGTAAACCAGATGGTGGAGGAAAACAAGCAAAGCTTTGTGAAAATCAGCGAACAGTTGACTTCTTGTTCATCCTCGGCCTTTTTGGAGGTCTTCCCCATGTGGGGCAAAAGGAGCAGACACCAGCAGAGTCAAGAAGAAAGAGCTTGAAGAACTCAACACATGGTTACCTGGTTGGTGTGTGGAAAAAGGCTATCATTTCATCGGAGCCTGGGAAGCTTCTGGGAAAGGAAGTTCTTCAAGTTTGATGGACTTCACCTGGTAAAGGAAGGGGTGAGTGCACTTGGACAGAAATTCAACATCTTTGTGGGACATTTAAACTAGGAAAGGGTGAGTCTGTGACTAGAAAACCTATCGGTCACAGCATGGAAGATAGGAACATAGCTGGCACTCCCCCAGTAATGGAGAATACTCTAACTCAATCTACAAACAACTGTTGGGTATAAAAGAGTGCAAGGAGAGACTGTAAAGGGGACCAATCATCAAATAAGAGGCAGCCAAAACCAAAAGAATTAAAAAAAGGTGCTCCATCAGGGAGTGGGCTTCAATGCAAGAAGCCTGGGAAATAAAGTGAGTGACCTTCAGGCAATAATGGCGGACACACAACTAGACCTGGTGGCAATCACGGAGACCTGGGCTATGGACAACAATGATTGGGACCTCTTGATACTGGGCTATTCGCTCTATAGAAGGGACAGGAAGGGAGCGGGGGGGTAGCATTTTATGTTTGGGAGGGGTGAGAGCCACGGCACTCAATGTCAGCAAAAAAGAAGGAGTAGAATCCCTGTGAGTGCAGATCAGCTCAGCATCAGGAAAAAAGATGTTCTTCATGGTCATATACAGGCCACCAGGGCAAGCAGAAGAATAAGACGAGGTATTGCTGGAAGAGATTAGGGGCGTGACACAGAAAGGGGAAACAGTGATGGTAGGTGAACTGAACATGCCAGATGTTGACTAGGGTATTGCCTTGGCTAGACCCTCAAAAGGTCAAAAAGTGGCTGAGGCCTTACAAGACTGCCTGCTGACCCAACTAGTACACACCCCAACTAAGCTTGATGCCATTCTCGATGTGGGGTTCACAGCTCAGAGGTGGTTGGTGCTGTTAAGGTTGGGGAACCACTAGCAAGTAGCAACCACAACTCCATCAGGTTTGAGTTGTCCATAGAGGAAGTTAAATCTAAATCCAGGACAGAGGTCTTGAACTTCACAGGAGCCAACTTCGATAAGCTGAAACAGCTAGTCAGGGGGAAACTGTCAGGGATCCACAAGAAAATGGAGGTAGAAGTCTACTGGGAGCAGGTTAAACAAGCAAACTATACACAGGGACTGTGACAAAAAGGAACAGGCACAAGAGACCCATTTGATTCATGGTTCAGGTCAGGGAAGCAATTAGGGGCAGAAGGGAAGCTTTTCACAAATATAAGACAAAAAAGTGGACAGCAACTGGGATGACTATACTTAGAAAAGCAAAGAAACTAAGAGGGTGGTGAGATTGGCAAAAGCGGCAACTGAGCTTCGGATCACGGCGGGTTTCAATTTGGGGGACACACACTTCTTTTGATGCATTCAGGAAAAATGAAAAGAGAGAGGGGGGATAGTCCAGCTCTTGGTGATAGGATCATCGAGGATGATGAACAGAAGGCATCTGCTCTGAACAGCTTCTTCTGTTGGGTATTTACCAAAGAGCAAGATGGGCCAATCCCAGATAGTGGCGTAAAGGCTGAGGATAGAGGGATCCCAGGAACGGTGACATCAACATTCACCACAGACAAGGTCAGGGAAGCACTGGAGCATCTTAAAGTGGACAAAGCACCTGGACCAGATGGACTACACCTGAAGGTGCTGAGAGAACTTGCTGAGGAGCTGGCAGGTCCCTGGCACATCTGTTCAACCACTCACTACAGATGGGAACCATGCCTGGGGACTGGAGAGGAGCAGATGCGGTACCTCTCCACAAGGGAGGGGGTAAGGAGGAGACCAGCAATTACAGGCCAGTAAGCCTCACGTCTATAGTCAGAAAATTAATGGAAACTTCAATTAAACAGGATCTAGTAGAATACCTGGAAAAGAACGGACTTCAGGATGGGAGACAACATGGGTTCGTAGCAGGGAGGTCATGCCAGACAAACCTCATTACGTTCTTTGACTGAGTGACTAAGGAATTAGATAAAGGCCATCCATCTCCTATAATTCAGTTTTAGTAAGGCCTTTGATTTGGTGCCACATAAACACCTATTAAAGAAGTTAGAGGACCTAGGCACTGCTAGGAGCATAGTCAGGTGGGTAGGAAACTAGTTGAAGGACAGGCAGCAGAGAGTGGTGGTCAGTGGGGTGAGGTCAGGTGAGAGGGATGTCATAAGTGGGGTGCCACAGGGATTGATGTTAGGACCAGTCCTTTTTAATATGTTTATTAGTGACATTGGAGAAAGCATTCAGGGCAAAGTAACCCTCTTCGCAGATGACACTAAGTTAGGTGGTATGGTTGATGGTGCTGAGGCAGTGAAGGACCTGCAGAAAGACCTGAAAAAATTGAAGAGATAGTCCAAGGTTTGGCAGCTGCAGTTCAGTTCAAAAAAGTGCAAGGTGTTGCACCTGGGTAAGAGGAACCCCAGAGCAGAGTACTGGCTCAATGGGGTCCACCTCAGCACCTCACACAAGGCTGTCTTACAAAGAGTGACTAAAGGCATTAAACATGTGCTCTCTAGACTCTAGGAGGGAGAGGGATGATATGATTGAGGCATTCAAATTCATGAGGGGCATTAGCCCATTGGGTCCGGTAACTGCCATATGGCGTCGGAACCATCCATTGCTGAACCTGACCCAAAATGGCCAGGTCCCAATGAGTTAACCCTACTCAGAAGTTTTTAACAGAATAAAAGGCTCAGCCACCAGGGGACATGAATGGAAGCCATGGTGTGGGAGCTTCAAAAGGGATCTAAGGAAGTATTATTTCACAGAAGGAGTCATTGAACCATGGAATAGACTGCCTGCTGAGGTAGTGGGCACTAAAACTTTTAAGAGAGGGTGGGAAAGAATAAGAGCTCACATGTTACAGAGGGTAGGGGGGCTAGGTCACAAGACCCATAGAAGGCCTTGGTAACCCTTGGGCAGATTAGATGGACCTATTGTCTCCTTTTGCCATCATCTTCTATGTTTCTATGTTTTTGTGGGCTCATTCCCAGGTACTGCTCCTTCGGCTGGCCTCCTTCCTCCACCTCCTCCCTACTAATTCAGGCAAGCCATACTTCACTGCTGGAGGCTTTTTTGACACAAAAAGTATACTCTCGGATTCCTCTTGATGAGATTAATCGAATGTGAGCCCTTGCATGAAGGACTAACGTGAAAAGGAATTCAGAGTCTACCCACTTGAGTCAGCCAAACAAGACTGCCAGCAGCCAGACACTCTGCACCTCAGCAGTGAGTGAGTAGATCAGTAAAGAAGTGGAATAGGTGTCCAGCATCAGCAGGCATCCAAGGAGGAAGTAGGAAAGCAGGAGGTCTGACTGACAGTGGAGGTAAGATTCCTCTTCATTCCTGTTATAGCACACACACACACACACATACACACACTGCAAGAGAGAATGGAAAGTCAGGGGTAGACTAAAATTGGGAATATGTGAAACACCCTATATAGGGTAGAGGTACAAAAGTGTTTAAAAAAGGGGTGAGAGGGAAACATTAGCTAGAAACCTATCCAGGTCAGGAAGCAAGGCTAGGGGAGGTACAATTGCTGGTGCCTCAGTAGGTAAAGCAGATGGGTATAAAGGAAGGAACACTAATACTACAGGGTACTACTAGCTGAGCATGGTAATAGGGTAAACCCTATCAGGGGAAAAGGGATCAAGTATTTCCAGAGGAGACAGAGTAGAAATTATGCTGGTAGTGGTGCAGTGCAGTGGCTGTGGGGTGGCAGTTTTCAGAGAGACCTTCTGGAGGCTTTGGTGCTACCCCATCTCCATGCACATCTCTGGGCTGAGGGAGGAGGTTGCTAAACTCCGACTGAGTTAGCTAGGATTCAGGGGGTTCTCCTCCTCCACCCAGGGACCACCAAGTCTGCCACCATTGCCTCAAAGGACGCCAAGGAGGAGGAGCAGCTGGACAATGGTGGGCTCTGGGAGGGTGAGGGTGGTGGGACAGAGGCACATTCCCCATCTGGTTCCACTACACAATCCCTATGCCCCTCTGGTGAGGCAGAATTGTCCCATGGTAGTGACAAGGGAGGATGTGGGGGTCCTCTATGGTGGAGACCCCAAGGAGGGTGGCAGAGGACCCCAGAGGAAGATGAAGCAACTCCTGGTGGGGAACTCAGTTATGAGAGGGATAGAAATGGGAACAGGAAGGGAGGAGGAGAGGGAGGTTAGGTGCCTAAACAGTGCCATGACTCAGAGAGATGGAAAGCAAATCCTGAGGATCACTGTGGCAGCAGGAAGGGAGGGAGAGCTGGATGTCATTGTCCACCTGGGGACTAATGACCTGGCTAAGGATGAGGCTGGGATAGTGCAGGAAGAGTTCAGGGAGTTGGGGAGGGGTCTTAGGCAGGTAGCACACTCAGTGGATTTTTTCTGAGGTGCTGCCTGTCTATGAGAGGGGGGAGAATAGGGTACTCCATACCAGGAGCTTCAACTCCTGGTTGAAGGAGTGGTGCAGAGAGGAGAGGAGAGGTTCGGCTACACTGGGGACTGGGGTCCCACACAGAGCGATAAGGGCCTATACAGAGGAGATAGTCTGCATCCATCCAGGAGGGGAACTACAGTCCTCAGAGAATGGTTTAAATGTTACTTTGGTGAACATTTAAACTGGGGGGGGGTGGAAGGAAGCAGGGAGGCATTAACTGCCCCCCCAGAGGCTGAACTACTCAAAAGGGAGAACCCTAAGGGAGAGAAATCCCCAAGGGTACCTATTGATAAGAAAAACAAAATGGTAGTAATGAAGGGAGATGGGAATGAGAGCAGAGGGAATAAGGACACAGGGCAAAAGGTGGGGTTGACAAGCAGAGTAGTAGTAAAATCTGGAAAGCCATGTTTGCAAATGTTCAAAATCTGGGAAATAAAATTCCATACTTAGAAGCCATTATGGCAGAGGCTGACCCAGATATTGTCACCATTACTGAGTCATGGTGCACTGAGAACCATGACTGGGATATAGCTACAGGCTATACTCTAGAAAATACAAAATCACACATGCCCCCACAATGCAAAGCATCATGGGCTGCATATGCAAATCACCACAGAATGTTGTGCTGGTCCAACTTTAAGCAGAATTGCATGGTGCCGAAAGGCCTCTCACACAGTTTGCAAAGGGTGCTAACAGAAGACAGGCTATACTCTGTTCAGGGTGGAAGGACAGGGTGGGAAAGAAAGGAGGAGGAGTGGTGCTTTATGTGAGGGAAAGCATAAAAGCAACCGAGATGGAATACAGGGAGCGGGGGTGTAGTGTGGGTCACCCTAGACACAGAGAATGGAGCCGCTATTTGCACTGGCGTGATCTACAGACTTCCAGCATGGGGGGGGGGGTTGGATAAGGTTCTGATGGAAGCGATCTGTAACCCACCCATTGGGAGAGTTAGCCGGGCTTTCTCTTGTTCCATTCTTTGAACCTTTAACGTTAATATTTATGGTTGCAGCCTTTGGGTGGGTCTCTATGGGTGAAACTCCATTGTGGACTCCCGGGTCTGGAGGAATCAACTATGTAAATAGGTTTTAACTGGCCAGCCTGTTAATTAAATGGTATCCCCTGTTCCTGATTTTGTTGTGTGGACATTCTGTTTTTACATATTCGGTAACTATGAATTGTGAGACTGTGTACAGTGTTATCACCCTTTTATGTCCCCCACAGCATTGCACCTGAGAGTGGCACACCCAGCACTGAAGAACTCGCTGTAACAAAGCCATCAGCTGGTAAGGACTGAAGTACTGGACCTGGTATCTGTTTCTGCTTTGTGACCCGTTCCCCTTCTTCAACAGCAGGCATATCCCTAGACATGGATCGGGGGGGGGTTTGCAAATGTGGGGGCTCCTCCGGGATATAGATTTGGGGTGCCACGGACTGTACGCTCTCATTGGAGGTGCTGGGCAGTAAGAGGTATGGTTGGGAAGGCTTTGTATTGTTGCTGGCCTGCAAATTGGATGAAATGGCGAAGTGGTAAAATTTGTGCCTTTTGGAGCCTGGAGGCACCTTGATGTATGGGAGTTCAGCTGGTGGTATGTCCTGGCCATGTAAATGGTGTGCTAATTGCCTGGTTGGTGAGATCTAATTGGACGGAGTATGCTGGCTGGCAGTACTGGGGTTTGTGGACTGGAAGAGTAGTGGGGAGAGGACAAGCACTGAGTTATCTGTCGTACAGCAAGTGGACAGTTAAGAGTTCCTTTGTCCAGTGGAACCGAAGAGATGGTGACTGCTTCTGAAGCCCTGAAGTGACGGTCCTCCAGGCTATGCTGAAATGGCTGTGAAGCGTAGCTGAGCGTTGCACAGGAAATCCTGCATCTACTGCCAAATGGAAGGCCCATGGGTGACTCTCCAACCGGTGTGAACGTCCTGCTAACAGAAACACCCGAGACTCTATGTCCCCCAGTATTTTCTGTGGCTGAGTGGGCTCAGCGGATCCATCACATCCATGGATTCTGACCTCTACAACTGGGATGAAATAAGAACTTCTTCTTCTTCCATTTCTGCTACCAGAGCTCCAGCTTCATCAGCTGTGACGTCAGTGGGTGAAGCGAGAGACATTCATCTAAAGTGAATCCTGATTTGGCAAAGCCCCCCCAGCAATGCAGAGAGACCTGTTCCAGCTGTCAATCCTGCTGTAGTGAAACCTTTAAGTGGAGTGGAGGGGTCTATGGGGGAGCTTTTGGGAAAAGCTTCTGCATCGTCTGTTAATCCCCCGGCCCCCAGCCGTGGACGTGGTCAGGGTTGTAGTGTTCAAATGAAATTACTGGCCCTTAAGGACTTTGAAAAGCCAGCCCGGCCAGGAATTGGTGAGCCTGCCATTACTGCATCTGTCCTTGAAGAGACTTCGGTGGAGCCCCCAGATGCACCAATATCTCCATTGTCCATCCTGGAGGTCCAAGGCGGTATCTGGTGGCCTGGTGTTTTTGAAGGGTGTAACCATGTCAGCGACAGAGACTTGGAGAAAGACATACCCACTGAACATGAGACCCTGTATGTGATGCCATGGGAGCATGGAGGACAGGCCAACCCTAGCTGACAAATGCTGATGTCACAGGGAGCAGTATGAGATTGTGACCAATGGTGACCCCAATGTGAGGAGATACAGGGAAGGGGTATAGTTGCCGGATGGACAAGCCCACCAACACAAAGTGCGACAACTTCCAGAATGGGGTCAGGTGGAATGGACTGTACAGAAGAAAATCCATTGTGATTACCCCCAGTATTTGTACCCATATCTCCCTTAGAGACTCTGGGATATCGTTGAGGAAAACCAGCAAGATTGGGTCTACTGGGGCACCTTGAACAAGCTGTACAAGAAACACCGTCTAGGCCCTGACAGCACCAGTTATGCCCTTCAGTGCATGCAGAACATGGTGAAGTCAAAGTGTGCTAACTACATCTGGAAAGGCTTAACACTGTTCAAGACCTTTACCCTGGTCCAGGACTTGATGGGAAGGATGATTATGACCTATGTACCCAGAGTGGACTCTTTGGGTCAAGCCATCACCAAGCCTCCACTTGCCTGTTATTTTGCCCAGAGCTGAAGATACCTGGATTGAAATGATTCATCTTCCCCCCTAAGATGTGGCAGAGGCTTTTGAAATGAGACTGTGCCTGCTATGTATTGGGTGAGATTAACCCTTTTTCTTGCTATCTACCTCATTTATACTGTGCTATGCTGATTAAAATAGCTGGTAACTGTATACTTTCATTATTTGGCCGTAGTTAGTGTAAGTGCACATATTGGGACTTAGCACCTTGGTGCTGCTTGTATGGGGGGTGGAGGCAGGCTGTTTTCAGTAAGCCAACCTTGGGCTTAAAAAGAGACTGTGCAAATGTTTAGGTTTCACCAGTTCTGGACTTTGCACTTTGGTGCAGTACAATTTATTTCTCCTTTTATGGTGTGCTGCCTTAAGCAGTCACTGTGTGAATATTGTTAATTGATTGTTTAAATGTTTGCATGCTTTTGATGGTTGTTGTGGTTACTGTAAGTGGAAGGTGTTTGAAGGGCACAGCAATCAGCAGTGTATTGGCAGCAGGGGGTTCCTAGTGAGTAGTGCAGGTTTGGGGAATATAGATCTGGAACGCTACCACCCTGGTGTCAGGCAATCCACTCTGGGTCCTGGGTTGGTAGGTTGCCAGTGGGGTGGGTAGGGACACCCTGGTTTTAGGTCCCAGTAAGTGTTGGGAGGGGGACACCCCTTGTGAGGTTTGGAGTTCTGGTCAGTGAGGTTTTGAATCCCACTGTTTCGACGATGTCCCACTAGGCCAGTGTCTTGTTGCTCTGTGGGCAAGTGCGCATACCCCGTGGAGTGGTGGGGTCCAGTAGCTACGGTAGGTGCTCACCGAGATGGTGAGCCTTTTGGGGGGGGGAGCTGGGTTTTCCTTCCTCTTATTCCATTTTTGGGACCTTTAATTTTAATATTTATGGCTGCAGCCTCCAGGTGGGTCAGGTCTCTGCAGGTTTGGAGGTCACTGACCAGGTGGTAAACTATAACTTGGGGGTTTTGGCACCTTTTTGGGGTTCCCATGCTGAGGTTTTGGGTGACATTTGCAGGAGCTTGGACACCTCCCCACTCCTGCTTGGGCAGTTGGGGGTAAGTCCTGTCCTTGGACTATGTTCGTCAGTGGTACAGTGGTGTGGTGTTAAGTGGTTATGCTCCGAGAGGCCCAGACCATAGTCATCTATACCCAAGTAAGGAGCCAGTCTGACAGAAGATGTGTGTCAGGGAGAGGATCAGCGGGGATGTCCTCCTTGATGGCTATAGGGGAAGTCGCTGCTGGAGTCTGGCCTGGAAGGGAATGGCTGGTCAGAGCCCAGATGTATGAGGGTTCCCGGTGCAATGCCCTCTCGGAGGTCTGAGAGGTAGCTCAAGGAGAGAACAGCATTTGTGGGAATAGTGAGAATGTGCTGCTTCAGATAATATGAGGTTCTAGCCTCGAGAGAGTTGATGATGTTGCTGCCTTAACCCAGTTTGTGGCCACCTGGCCCAGGGGATTGATTTCTAACAGGGGGAGGGTTTCCACAACCATGTACAAACCCCTACAGTGCCTTGAATGAAACTCCATTGTGGACTCCTGGCTCTGGAGGAATCAACTCTGTAAGTATGTTTTAACTGGCCAACCTGTTAATTAAATGGGATCCCCTGTTCCTGATTTTGGGTATCCTATTATATGGGCGAGTCAAGTTAAATGACTCAGTTTGACCGCCTGCGAAATGAGTGACCATGAAATGTTGGTGATGCGTGGTTAGAGCGACTATAATGGGAGAAGAACTGTGTCTGAAATATACAGCGACTGCTAGAGGGAGCTGTAGAGAATGACTACATGGGAGGTAGTTTGGCCAGGCAGTTCACAGTTGGCCGTTTGGTCTAGTAGTGGGAGTTCATGCCCACAGTGTGGGGGGAACCTGGGTTTGGAGTTGGCCATGGGTGGGTAAAAATATTTTGTTGTATTCATGTGTTGGGCACTTGTAAATTTTTTTTTTCTGTTCCCCGTTTTCCAAATTTGTGCTCCACATTCCTCCACCGTCCTGCATGTGCTCCCCTGTTCTGATGCCTTGGATTCCCCCCCCCCAATAGCCCCTTCTTAATTGTCTCCTGTACCCCAGTGTCAGACTCCCCCTGGAGTTGGTTATAATAGTAAAGTGGGTGCAGGGGGGCTGACCCCTCATAAAAAGAGTGGTCAGTTTCGCACCCTGGGTGTGTGTTGTGGACCTCACTGATTTTGGATCTGCTGTTGTGTACAGTCACCATTTCTGTTTTTGGCGATGTGTACTCACCGATGTGTCTCTCATTGTAATTTCTTTGTTCTTATCACATGGAACCCTGATTTCATCATGTGGACATTCCGTTCTTTATATATTCGGTAACTATGAACTGTGGGACTGTGTACAGTGTTAACCCCTTTTAAGTCCCCCACAGCTTTGCACCTGAAAGAGGCGCCCCTGGCACTGAAGAACATGCTATAATGAAGCAATCAGGTGGTGAGGACTGAAGCACTGGACCTGGTATGTGTTTCTACTTTGTGAACCCCTTCCCTTCTGCAACATCAGGCATACCCCTAGACACGAGGATGGGGGGGGGTTACACATCCAAAAGATAGCAAATAAGGGGGAGGTACTGCTGGTGGGAACTTCAGTCTGCCGAATGTAGATTGCAGCCTCCCAGCTGCAGCTTCAGCTAGGAGCAGGGACATACTGGACTCCCTGCAAGGGGAATTCCTCAGGCAACTAGTAAGGGAGCCCACTTGTGATGGGGCAATAGTGGACCTTGTACTCACTAATGGGGGCAGTGTTGCAGATGTCACAGTGGGAGGCCACCTGGGGACCAGTGATCACCATACAATGTGGTTCAATATAAGAACTGTAGCAGAATTGAACCACACAAGGGCAAGGATTCTGAACTTCAGGAGGGCTAATTTTAAAAATATTTGTTAATGCTTTAGGGATGCCCTGGCAGGGGGGTAGGACTTGGGTGGACTGGAGGGGTATACCTACTGCACAGCGATGGGAATACCGCAAAGACCATCACAGCAACATTTTCGGCAGTACGCTGTGATGATCTCCACGTTCCAGATACTGTTGCGGTGGGTGTTTGCCCCTCCCCAAACTAACTCCGACTGAGTTAGTAATCTAAAGTGTGAGGGTGCAGGGCAGGCCCCTGAGGGGGTGGGGGCAAGCCTTCACAGAAAACACTTGTTCCTTTATGACAGCACAACACCCAATTGGCGGTGTTGTGCTGTCTCTGTGCCGATGGTCGACAGATTTCTTGTCGCTGTGGCATAGTGGAACCAAGTGGAGGAACAATGAGAAAAGCTAAAAGGGGGCATAGTGAAGGCAACAAATCCCTGCATCAGGCAAGTGAGCAAAATCAAGAGGAAAAAGAGACTGCTATGGTTCTCAAAAGAGGTGGCTGGGAAGGTAACGGCAAAAAAGTTAGCATTCAGGAGGTATAAGAAGACACAGAGGGAGGAGGATAGGGAGGTGCCGAGGGACCTAATGCTTACCCCTCCCCCGTGGACCCTGCGTGAAGAAAGGAGATCATGTGTGATGTTGATTACTCACAGAATGGGGTGGGCATTAAGATTGACAACCCCCATGGAAGACCCCACCACTTATTCACCAAGACAAGACTCCGGAGACCCCAAACCCTAATTTTTTTTTCCTTTTGCTGCTTGGGAGGTGGGGGTGGGGTGTTAGGGTGACAAACCCTACCCCTACATTTCCCTACTTTTGTGGTGTTAAGTTACCCTAACTAGTGCAGTAACGCAATATCTGTAGTGAGAGAAAGAGAGAATACCTGATCACAAAGTGTTGTAAATAATAATAATAATAATTTATTTATATTGAGCCTTTCTAAAACCAAGGCGCATTAACAATATACTTGTTAAAACAATAAATAAAACACAAATACATAATGCAATACATAAAATAAATTAAAACATCATCATTAAAACATCAATCAGAAAACGCTGCTGACCACAGATGGGATTCTAAGACACGCTTAAATTTCTCCACAGACGTACACCCCCGAAGTGGACGGGGTAGAGAATTCCAGAGGGTGGGGCCACATACATAAAAGCACGGCCCTCAAGATTTCAAAGAAACCTTAGAACCTCTAGCAACTCTGGTGACCGAAAGCGGCGTGATCACTTAGGGCAGTAGGGCACGAGGAAATATTACTACTGAGGGGCCTAATGAGCTCATAAAGCAATGCGCGTAAAGGCTGAGCAGCCTTTATGAGCTCATTAGGCTCCTACATTTCTCTTTATTTATTTATTTGATAACCCAGTAGGTACACTGGTCTGAAGGGTTGTTTTCAGGCATGACCCGAGCCATCGAGATGGCTTGTAACAGTGCAGTCAAAGCAACATACAGATCAAGAGGTACATAAAGTGCAGGCAGAGGATTGTGCATAACAGTTTGTACAGCTAAAAGCAATATAGCTGAACAGAGAACGCAACAAGCAACCAACGACAGTCTAGACCCCCAATAATATCCTCAGACCCATGATCCAGTAAGCAACCACAGTACAGTTAAGCCCACAGTTTGACTGTCCAGGCCACGGTATATGGTAATAGTTCATGAGCGTATGGGACTTTGCTGTCAAATGTCTTATATATTACATAAGGATGGACACAAGATAGATTGTTTAGAAATGTTATTATATTGCATTGCAGTAAGAAGGTTGTTAGACATGTCAAAGGTGATGTACTAAGGTGACTGTTACACGTCAATTTTGTTGCAAAAAGATTGTCGTTACACATGTTAATGATGTTGTAATGACGCGCATATTTTGTGTCTAGTTTGTAATTTTTTTTAATTTTTGCCGAGGAACGGCACACTAAGCTATGATAGCTTGTTTCCAGGTATGTCCTGGGGTTGGGTTGCAGGGACCTGTTTTATTGACAGGTGGGAATGTTGGCCATAACCAGGGAAATTTACCTACTCTTCAGAGGTAGGGGTTGCTCTTCACTTCCTGTGGGAGAGTGAGTCCCTAGTTGATGGAGGTGGATGAGGCAACCCAGGCGGAAAAACATGCCTCCCTCCCCATCTAGAATACTGAGGAGGTAACTGTGGAACAAGTTATGGAAACTAATGAGGGGAACATGGAGTGTGAGGTCATACCTGAGATGCCTGGAATGGTCCAGTCAGGAACTGAACACCTTGTCCTGATTACTGAAGAACTTGTAGAAGGAGAGACGGAGAAAAGAAAGGCTTGCTTGTTAGCATTAATGGCTGAAGAAGAAAAGAAGTATGCAGAAAAGAAAGCCCAGATCCTGTCCCAATGTTGGGCTTTACAGGGCATGAGAGCTGAAGTGAAAGCTGTTATTTCTGAAACTGACAGGTGCATAGAAACATAGAAACATAAAAGTTGACGGCAGATAAGGACTGCAAGGCCCATCCAGTCTGCCCATTTCTTTTTCTACCTTCTGAATGTGCCATCGGCCTTTGCTGTCAATGGCCTATCTATTCATACTCATCTGTATTGCTCCCTTATGCCTATCCCATGCCTGTCTGAAGCCCTGCACTATATTCACATCCACCACTTCCTGAGGTAGGCGGTTCCATGCATCCATCACCCTTTCTGTGAAAAAGAACTTCCTCACATTACCCCTTAATCGGCCTCCCTCTAATCTCATGCTGTGTCCTCTTGTCCTGCTATTTTTCTTATATTGAAACATGTTAGACTCTTTCACCTTGTTAATGCCCTTAACATGTTTGAATGTTTCGATCATCATACCTCTCTCCCTCCTTTGCTCTAGGGTATAGATATTGAGCTCCGTTAATCTGTCCTCATATGTTTTCTGATGCAGTCCCTGCACCATTTTGGTTGCCGTGCTCTGGACTGCCTCCAATTTATTAATGTCCTTGTGCAGGTGCAGCCTCCAGTACTGCACGCAGTACTCCAGATGGGGCCTAACCAGTGTCTTATAAAGAGGAATTATTATCTCCCTCTTATGGCTTTGTGATACCCCTACTAATACACCCCAACATCCCTCTAGCCTTCTTTTTTGTTTTGCTTTGCGTTGCTGAAGATGGAGCTACCATGCTGCCTAGTTGCTCAAATCCTTCTGTGGCATCAGAAACCATTTTTCCTGAGCATGGTTTGTCCAGTATTGTAAGTCCAGTGATTGAGCAAGAAATATTGGTGGTACAAACAACCGCAAGATCAAAGGGCATGCCTCCACCAGTAATAGCAGCCGCTGAAATTGAAAACACCCAGGCTTCCTCTGACAAACCAAAGAAAAGCAAAAGCATGAAGAAGCAGCAGAATGTACACATGACAGGGGGTTCTGACAAATCAGATGGTTCGGTATAGACATCTCGAGAGCCTTGTAATATTACAGAGACAAATAATGTTGCTGTTACAGCAGAACACGGAGCAGTGTCTGCAGTTCTACTGTATCAAGAGCATTGAATTTGCACAGTGGAACTACCCAGATTGTTGTGGAGCCAACTCAGTAGCCATGACAGGTAAGCACTGCAAAGAAGACTGATCAGTCATGGGGGTGAGGGGTTACAACTATGCAGGATGTGACTCTTAGGAAAACGTAAGATTTATGTTTGCTCATAGATTCAGAACAATCATGGTCATAGACTCAGAACAATCAGGGCGGGAGGTAGTATTAGGATTGGATCATTTTGCAGAATGGTGGTTCACAAATTGACCAGACCAAGTGTGTTTGGGTGGCTTGGAATAATCACAACATGACACAGGAGGTGGCCAATGTTTCTTTAGTTTCAGGCCCAATCAGACTTTAAAGGGTTCGATTTGGAAGTCAGAATGATGGAGTCTATAACTGGGAAAAAAAATATCAGCAGGCTGAAGTTAAAGTTAATAAATGGAAGCAGTTATTTATTGATGTAAGCCCCTCCTCCCGATGTCTAGGGGTATCCGGATGGTGAAGGTGGGAGGGGGCATTGTACAACCCAAGCAACACGGTCCAAAGACAGTAAGATTGTGCTCATTACCTGGTTCTTCTGATGGTAGCGAGTGGGCCCTGTTTGTACACGGAGTAAGAACACTTCTTGGATGCAAATGATAAGCTGCAGGGGGCAAAGGTGATTAGCGGGCACAAAATGCACAGTTCAAGTTGATTAAATCCACTGTCCGCTCTGGAATCAAAATGCAACAAACAGGTTTAATGAACAAGAAAGTTAATGAAACACTCCATGGAGTGTAGGGGTTACACATTCGGTGGGGGCATCCACAGGCAGACACCTTAGTTTTCCTGCAACAGTCTCTTTTGCCAACAGACTGAATTATTTCATGCAGTAATTCCCTCGCGCTGACATGGCTACATTCCTGGCAGCAGCAATACAGTGGGCCGAAACAGGCCACATTTAGAGGTAGCTTGCACTTAGCAGCACTTCCATTCCTATTCCCTTCTTTCAATCCAAATCCTTACATAGGTGTCTCTGGCTCACTTTCCATTCCTTAATTCTCAAACACTGGGCACTCACTAGGGACTATAACAGCACGAGATGTTTTTACTGTCCCAATCTCATTTCCAGACTTGATCTTCTGGTACACTTTCTCTGCCAGGGGGGAAGGATCCTTACCCTTTATGGAGCATTTCCATCACTTTCTGGTCTTACATTAGTCAAACTGGTGTTCTTTAGCAAGAACCGAACCACCGAAGACCTTCTGGACACCCAGTCACTGAGGCCACGTGCCTAGAACGGCTTCCTAGGCAGTTCTGCATCCTGATCTGGAAACCAACAGCACCTCCGCTCCTGCAGCAATTCCAATTTCGGGACTTTCTTCTCCCAAGGAACTATTTGCCGTGACACACAGAGCCGTGACACACCAGTGTACATATGAATGGATGCAGAGGAACAGACACAGGGGAGGTCATTTAGGAATATTGAAAAGAGAATAGGACCCAGGACAGACCCTTGAGGGACACTTGAGTTAATGGGAAGTGAAGGTGAAATGGATTTTCCTATCCAGACAGCTTGAGACCTGCCTTTAAGGTAGGAACAAAACCAACTGACTGAAGTGTCAGAAAGGCCCATAGCTTTAAGTTTGTCCAGTAGGAGGGGATGCGCAACAGGGTCAAATGCTTTAGTAAGATCAAGCAAAAATGGCAGTAGTCAGTTCTTTAGCCATACCTGTCAAATTTAAAATATATTGGTAGGCAAATTGAGAGAAACTCTCTTTTACAACTGTGTCCAATCACAGATTACAAGATACATACTTTAAGTATGGAATCAGTGAGCTGAAGAAGGGAGGTAGAAGTGGGGTGAGATTTCCTAAAACCAGACAGGAAGGGAGTGAAAAAAGAGGAGTAATCAAGAAAGGAAGTAAGCTGAGCTAGAACAATGCGTTCCTGTAACTTAGCCAAGGTAGGACGGAGAGAAATTGGACAGAAGTTACCAGGAGAAGTGGGATCACCACCTTTGTGAATAGATATGACAATAGTCTGTTTCCAGACATCAGGAACAGTAGTAGAGGAGAAGAAGAGATTTAGAAGTAGGGTAATGGGAAGGGCAATGGTAGGTGCCAAGTGAAGGAGAAGTTTGGGGTCGAGACCATCAGGACTACCTCCCTTTAGTGGATTAAGAGAAAGCAGGGCCTTTAGGAAAACAGCAGGAGTGATAGGAAATTTGTTAGCATCCAAAAAGAAAATGGTCTATGCATATATATCCTGGCTGAATGAGGACTTGTGTGTTCCAAATGCTTGGCTGTGGGAACTGCTTATGCTTCGAAACAGGGATTTGTTTCATGTATATCTTGAAATTTGTTAACTAGAAAGTATAAAACAGTAGTCAGTTGTTACTTTTATTCTGAAATAATTTTCATTTTTTTAAATGGATCATTTGAATGTTTCCTACCTGATAGTGATGTAAATCTCACCGGTCCTCTCTAAGATACTCGAGAAATTGGTAGATATTCAGGCTAGGGAGTATCTTGACAAACACAGTCTGGTTAACCCTCTTCAATCTGGCTTCAGATGACATCACAGCACTACATCTGCTTTGGCAAATGTCTCTAACGATTGGTTGGAGGCCATGGACTGTAAACAGGTTACAGGGGCTGTATTCTTGGATCTAAGCAAGGCCTTCAATATGGTTGACCATGGCCTTCTTCTGGAAAAATTAAAGGACTATGGACTTGAAAGCCCAGTAGTAACTTGGTTTGCCAATTACCTCGCTGGCAGAAAGCAAGAAATCAAGGCAAACGGGATATGCTCCTCCCTACTTCCTCTGGTAAGAGTGGTCCCCCAAGGGCTCTATCCTGGGCCCTCTGTTGTTTTTGCTATATGTCAACGACTTAAGCAGCAATATTACGTGCTCTAAAATTCACCTCTTCGCAGATGATACAGTGCTCTATACTTCTAAACCATCATTTGCTCAAGTTTGTTCTGAGTTCCAGGCAGATTTTAACCAATTACAGCTAAATTTACTCTATTCTGAACCCTTACTGAATGCTAACAAAACCATAGTAATGTATTTCCATCAACCTAACTCTTCAAACTCCCTTCCAGATCACTATCCTCCTCTAGCTATCATGACTTTACTAGGTGACACGCTCAAAGTAGTAGACAGATTTAATTATTTAGGTTTCCTGCTAGACTCTAACCTTTCTTTTTCCTCTCATCTTGAAGCACTAATCAAAAAGCTGAAGTTACAGTTTGGTTTCTTCTTTAGAAACAAATCCTTGTTCTCCTGGGTTTCCAGACTCAGATTAGTCCAGGCCACCTTCTTGCCTCTCTTGGACTATGCAGATATCATCTATAATAACTACGCAGCCACCTACCTACACAATCTGGATGTCTTGTACCACCAAGCTAACCGCTTTGTTACCAATGGTCCCCACAGAACACATCGTTGCACCCTGTATAAAGAAGTGGACTGGACCTCCCTGGCCTCCAGGAGACTACTACATACCTTTTTATGGGTATAGAAAGCACTCTTGAACAAACTTCCCCCTTACATTGCTAATCTACTTCATCACTCCCAAAGTTCATACGCTCTAAGAAAAAATGCATACATCTCTCTGGATGTACCCAAATTCCGCACTCGGTATGGCAAATTGGCTATCAGCCATATACTTCCTACAGCCTGGAACAAGCTACAAGCTACAAGCTACACTTAAGTTTCGCACCCTAATCCCGTTAAATGCATTCAAATCCCTTGTGACCAAATTTACTACCGACACTTGCCATTGTTAACAAACCCTTACCTTATAATTACCATTCCCCTCGTTTCTGCCATCTTATAGCCCTCTTCATTACTGTCTGTCCCTATGAATTCCTCCCATGACCTCCATTGCTTTATCTACCTTCTATACTTATTCATATCCACCCTTCCTCTGTCCGCATTCAGTTACACTCTTATTACATTTACTGTATGCTTGTAAATTGTTCCTAACTGTATGATATTCAGGTTACTTATTGCATATATTGTATATAATAGCCATTGAATCTATCTTTTTTGCTATTCTGCACTATGTGTTTGTTATCCTTTACCATGTATTGCACTATGTGTTGTACTTAATGTATGTTTGTCCCAAGGGACCTCCTTGCAAATGGGCTTGCTCAACGGATATATCCCTTCACAATAAACTTGAACTTGAAAGAGCAGTACTTTACCTGGAGGCAGTTCTATTTTAACAACAAGAATTAGAACAGCCGAGTCAGTCCTGTGCACCTTCTCCTGCTGGGTGGGTAGTGCAGAGTTCAGCACATGTGTGGTGGAGAACTTTCTTGCACAGCTACCCCATGTAGGCACCCCTCCGCTAGTGTGGATCTTTTCATGGATTGGTCCTTTAGTCACTGTAGTTTGTTATTTTATACAGGAAAAGTTATAATTTGTTAAATACAGGTTGTTCCCAGTTCCCAGTACAGGTAGCTCCAAGTTCCCAATACAGGTTACACCCAGTTCCCAATATGCTAGTACTGCACCCTGGAATACAATAACAGTTCACTAAGATCCCCACTATCACAGCCCTACCAGTTCCTACACAGTACAATAACAGTTTACCCGAAATATGATTATTGATACTCTACTAATAATTAGGCCTATGCAATAATGTGATGCAATTGCTGTGTGGTGCGTAACAGGCACACATAAGGGCATACGACCCTTAAACGTGCATGCCATGGCCATGCAGTATGCACATAGGGTGCACAGAGACGTGCAAATGCAGCCCATGCATAGTACCACTGCAGCAGCACTACGCACTGGTGAAAGGGCAATGCCATGTAATGGCATGTGCGCACCACACCTACGCGCATTCATGACATGCAGTACTTCGATCAAGGGTATGGGACCACAGGCACATCACTACACCATGTGGAGGGCTGCCATAAACTGCATGTGTGCAGGGCCTGCATGCAGGGCATACAGTGTGCAGGGCCAGCATGCAGGGCATACAGTGTGCAGGGCCAGCATGCAGGACATACAGTGTGCAGGGCCAGTGTGCAGGGCATACAGTGTGCAGGGCCAGCATGCAGGGCATACAGTGTGCAGGGCCAGTGTGCAGGGCATACAGTGTGCAGGGCATACAGTATGCAGGGCCAGCATGCAGGGCATACAGTGTGCAGGGCCAGCATGCAGGGCATACAGTGTGCAGGGCCAGCATGCAGGGCATACAGTGTGCAGGGCATACAGTGTGCAGGGCCAGCATGCAGGGCATACAGTGTGCAGGGCATACAGTGTGCAGGGCCAGCATGCAGGGCATGCAGTGTGCAGGGCATACAGTGTGCAGGGCATACAGTGTGCAGGGCCAGCATGCAGGGCATGCAGTGTGCAGGGCCAGTGTGCAGGGCCAGCATGCAGGGCATACAGTGTGCAGGGCCAGTGTGCAGGGCATACAGTGTTCAGGGCCAGCATGTAGGGCATGCAGTGTGCAGACAAACTGCAGGAACAGTAAGGGCCATGGACAGACGTCATAATGGACCACCACTGGCCAAGAGCTATAGTGCCACATATACATACATGCATATACATAGTTGCCAGCAGATTAGGCCTAATGGTCTATCTTGTCTGCCCAACTCAGCTCACTGGTAGTGTATAGTAGCTGCTCTATCCTCCCTCATTTCCCTCCCTTCCCCCCTGTATAACTCTGTTATTCACCAAACCCCCACCCTGTACCTTGCCCCTGTGCCTGTCCCAACCCTTCTAGAAACCTCCCACAGTTACCATTTATACCAGGTCATCCGGCAGTGCATTCCAGGGAAATGGCCTCTCGTAGTCCCCTCCTCCCTTAACATGATTAACATGAACAGACCCTCCTTGTTCCCCTCTGTTGAACCCCTTCAGGTATTTGAAGGTCTCTGTCATATCCCCCATCCCTTCTGTCCTCCAGAGAGTACATGTTCAGCTCTCTAATTCTGTCCTCATATAACAAACCCCCCAGACCGCTAATCATCCTCGTCACCCTTCTCTGGACTCTCTCCAGCAGTGTGATGTCCTTTTTTAGGTGGGGGCACCAGAACTGCACACAGTACTCCAGATGTGGCCTCACCAGTGAGGTGTACAGGGGCAGTATAACCTCCCTTCTCCTGGACGTTATCCCCCTGGCTATACACCCAAGTATTTTGTTTGCCTTAGCCGCTGCTCTTCTGCACTGCTCTGAGTGGTTCCCTTTAGCATCAGTTATATCCATTTACATATCTGGACTATGTAGTACGGTACGGGCTGCACACCCATTGGCTCACGCTGTGGACCAATGGGCGTACAGCCCTTCCTACGGTGTCAGTCGGCGGGCAGCAGGGCGGCAGGCAGGTGGAATGCTGCTGCCCGCCACTGACCGGGGCGGGGTGGGGTCAGTGGGCGGGTGAGGGGGGTACTGCAGGACCACCAGGGCTATTGGACTTCATGTTTTTAATACAAATGCCCATGATCAGGCTACGAGTGGTCCACTGGACCACCAGGGATATAGGACTTTATTTTATTTTTACTTAAGCCCACGATCGGGCTGACAGCAGTCCACTGGACCACCAGGGATATAGGACGTGATATCTTTTTACATAAGCCTGCGATCGGGCTGACAGTGGTCCACTGGACCCCCAGGGAGATAGGACGTGATTTCTTTTTACTTAAGCCCGTTATCTGACTGACAGTGGTCCACTGGACCACCAGGGATATAGGACTTTATTTTATTTTTACTTAAGCCCGCGAGCGGACTGAGAGCGGTCCACTGGACCACCAGGGATATAGGACGTGATATCTTTTTACATAAGCCTGCGATCAGGCTGACAGTGGTCCATTGGACCACCAGGGATATAGGACGTGATATCTTTTTACTTAGGCCCGTGATCGACCTGACAGAGGTCTACTGGACCACCAGGGATGTAGGACGTGATTTCTTTTTACTTAAGCCCACGATTGGGCTGACAACGGTCCACTGGACCACCAGGGAGATAGGACGTCATTTCTTTTTACTTAAGCCCGTGATCAGGCTGACAGTGGTCCACTGGACCACCAGTGATATAGGACATGATATCTTTTTACTTAAGCCCGTGATCGGGCTGACAGCGGTCCACTGGACCACCAGGGATATAGGATGTGATATCTTTTTACTTAAGCCCGTGATCGGGCTGACAGCAGTCCACTGGACCACCAGGGATATAGGATGTGATATCTTTTTACTTAAGCCCGCAATTGGGCTGACAGCGGTCCACTGGACCACCAGGGATATAGGACGTGATATCTTTTTACTTAAGCCCGCGATCGGGCTGACAGCGGTCCACTGGACCACCAGGGAGATAGGACCTTATTATTTTAAACAGATGCCCCACGATCGGGCATGGGGGGGTGCCACCACGGAGGTGCAGCCGGAGCTCGGGTGGCCACCCACAGGTGGCAGCTGCCGTGCTGCACCCTGCAATACGGCAGCTCACCTGTGAGTGGCCAGCCGTTGTTCCTTTTTTTTTGGCTCACCTGTGTGCGGCGCAAGTAGGGGTTGCGCATGCATGGACTCAGCACATCCCGGGCTGAATATCGGGATGTGTGGAGTGTGCATGGGCACGCCCCCTCTACCTCTGGCGCATCATGATTTGTGCCAGGCACAATCCCCATTTCAATATCGCGCCGGAGCGCATCAGTGGGTTGCACATGGCGCAACACTGTTGCACCATGCGCAACCCTTTTGAATATCGGCGCAAAGTCAGTAGAAGAGACCTTTAGGGTTGCCCTCCGCGGTACCCCCATCCTCCCAAGATTGACAGATGCTGGGGTGTGTCATGGGGTTGTGGAGGCCTAAATGTCACCCATTCCATGTAATCATATTCGAAGCACAGTAAAGAAGAATGGGGTGACATTTAGCCCTCACAACCTCAATGACACACGGCATCTGTCAATCTCGGGAGGATGGGGGGACATGAGGGGGGAAGGGGGCAACCCTAAAGGTCTCATTTCCTGACGTTTTGTGTTTTAACTCTAAATGATGCATTAACAATGTTTTTTGCGTAGAATATATATATATATATATATACGTATATCACACATACACACATATATACAAAGAGCAGTAACAAGGTACTTTCCTTTACGGCTGAAGTCCTTGGCTGCCCCTAGTTTCGTCCCTTTCCTCTAGCGCACGTCCCTCCCATATGTCCCACAATGGTAAAGTAATATCAAGGAACCAGTGCTATATAGCCCAGAATGCAGCCACAACACATACACATAATAAAACACTCCCCCCCCTCCCTTCATAGGTGGCCCTGCCACCCCTGGCACGGTACAGGAGCAGTGTGCTCATAGCATGCCACACAGTGACCCCCCACAGCCACATGCCTCACAACAAGACCTATGCCCCTCACCAGGACACACCACGGCAATCATGGGCATGGCAGTCTCAGTCAGCAGCATTCCACCACTGACCAGAGTAATGACTCAGACGTGGGACATATGCGTGGCATACCAGTTTAATATACAGGGCACAGCCAGCCCTTACATGCCAGCAGTACAAATATAAACACCTGTCACTTGACAGGAACACATGACAGTTATAACCAGTATGGATTAGTAGTCACTGCCGCCAAAACAATGGGGCTACAGGGACAGTATGGGGACACAGACTGCCAATTACTGTGCCTCCTCCTAGGAGTCTTCACTGGACCCCATTGGTGTTGTTGCAGTGTACCCCCTCTCTACCAACACAAGGCACTGCAGTGGTCCTCGATATCCCTAGAATGAGAGGAACACAGGCAATGCAGTAGCAGAAGACAGTGGACATACAGGGTCCCTCTGTTCCCCCCTCCCCACAGCACCTACCTTGGAAGGCTCATCCTGGGACCAGTATGCCCCATATCATCCTTGTAATAGGTATCCTGTGTGCCCGCCCATGAGGACAGTCAATATGGAACATGTAGGACCCACCTGGCCTGCTGGGCCACCACCGGTGCCACTGCCCTATCTGACTGCGCAAACCACTCCAGGACAGTATGGTCCAGCCCAGGCTAACTGGTTACAGTTCAATGGGAGACTCCAATTCCAAACTTATTTGCTGGCAAAAAAATCCCACTTAGGACTGCTGCCTCCTGGGGTTCTGAATCTCCTCGCCCACAGCACCAACCCTCATCACACCAGAAGCTCAGCTTGCCAGTATTTCAAGGTTCCCCATTGTCGATCCACCCAAGGCTGAAGGTCATTCACCTACTGGGCTCCTCTCTGGTTTAATTCCCTCCCTGAAGACATAGCTTCCTTACCCACCCTGGGTTCATTCAAGCGGTCTCTCAGAAATCAGTTTGTCTCCCAATACCATCTGTGACTGCTTCCACTAACTGCATCCCATTCCCAAGGTAAACATTCTTTCTTAACCCTAATCCCCACTAGCCCAGGTACTTAAGGGTTCCCTTATCCCCCCCTGCACTCCCCCACACACTCCCTCTCCCCTCCTCCCACTCTTTTCCAACACTCCCCCCCCACCCATTCTGACCAGGATACCTGGACCCCCTCCTGTCTCCCACTCAATTGCTTTGGTCTATCTTTTAATTGACCATATCTCATAATGGTCTTCCCACCTGACGTGGCACCTGGGCTGATTCCTTTTACCTTCCTTTACTCATATCTGTTCCCTGCTCACCTCCCCCCCTTTTTCTGACCAGGATTCCTGAACCTAACCTGTCCATTCTCTCCCACTAATCTGCCTCAGTCTGTCCTTAATTGAACATATCTCTATTCGGTCTTCCCACCTGACGAGGACCCTGAGCTGACTCCTTCTACCTTCCTTTGACTCATATTCTGTTTCTCTGCTCACTACCCCTTTTTTGCTGTGCACTTAGCAACACTGATGTTAAGCTTTGCAATTGTACCTTGCTTTTCTCTGCACTTAGTAACATTTATGTAAGTTTTTGCTCTTGTACCCCCTGCTGCCTCTTGTTAGCCTCAATTTGTTAATTGTCCTTAATCCAAATGATTGCTCTGTAATAACTACTTGTTTTTGCCAGTCCTGCCTGTATAACTTTGTACCTGTATGTTTGACGTGGAACCTACTTAACTCATTTGCTCCTGGTGGCCATTTTGGGTCGGATCTAGCTCACAGGTGTTATCCGAGAAACCTAAATAAGTTAAAAATAAAATATTGCTGTTTAGAACAATACACAGCATTTAATCAATATGGACCTGAACTATGTCCATTATTTTCTTTATTTTTATAGTAATGTACAATATCTCCCTGGCGAAGTGAGTTTTTGACTCATGAAACATTGGAACAATATCACTACTGACCATAGAAAAAGAAGATCACAAATTTTAGTGAGAAAGAAACAATGTAACCTGCTGGGAATTCAACTTGAATTGAATCAAATAGATAGGGCACGTTGTTCCTTTCGCACTACAATTTGTGATCTGAATTGCTTAGCAGTGGCTAATACTGCACCAAAAACATATGTCAGGTAGAAAGATAAAAACATTTGATTGGATACTGATTAGTGAGCCATTTGTCCAACATTCCTAACTTCTGTGCATACACCATGGTTGAAGCAGTCTTTTTATACTTTGCAGATTCGGGGATCACACTAGCTGTCTTTGTATCTGCAGTACATGCTGCCATGCTGTGCCCAGCACATCATCTGGTGAGCAACATAACTATCAGGTGAGGCACCCATGAGCAGAGGTGCCCTTCTGGCTCCAGAGAGGAGATGGACATGGCATATAGCAGCTGCCCTCAGGATCAGGGGACCCGTGGACACTGACACAGTAAACCAAGTATTGTTCCTGGCTGTGTGGGTCGCCAAATTGTACAGGTGTGAATGAATGGTTCCTCCGGCAGTGGATGTGTCCCACACCACTCACTGGCCAGGAGCCACAGTGTCAAAGTATGTGTAACCTGTCAGATTACTATAGCTGTAGTATAGTTGTAGAACAATAGAAACATAGAATTTGTCAGCAGATGAGGACCACTTGGCTCACCTAGTCTGCCCATTTTTCTCTACCTACAGTATCACCGCAGACTCTACTTGATCTCCGGTTCTTTCTCCCTCCCCCCCTTCCTTTCCACTAAGATATGCCTATCTCATGCATTCTTGAAGCTCACCACTGTTTTCACACTCACCACTTCCTCTGGTAGGCTGTTCTAGAAATCCACCACTCTTTCTGTGAAGAAGTAGTTCCTTACATCTCTCCTGAATTTACCCCAGCTCCAGCTTCATAGGATGCCCTAGTTGTTGAGTTTTTTTTCCAAAAAATATTTTCCTCCTGTACCTTATTTATCCCTGTGAGGTATTTAAAGGTCTCTATCCCCCCCCCCCATCTTCCAATGTGTACATATTGCGTTCCTTTAGTCTATCCTTGTAGGGCTTCTGACGCAGACCCTGCACCACTTTGGTTGCCCTCCTCTGGACCACCTCCACTCTATCTATGTACTTCTAAAGATGTGGTCTCCAGAACTGGACACCGTATTCTAGGTGAGGTCTTACCAGCGATCTATACAGAGGCAACACCACCTCCCTCTTCCTGCTGGTGATACCCCTCCCTATATACCCCAGGATCCCACTGGCCCTCCCAACTGCTTTCTCACACTGCCTGGACACCTTTAGGTCATTTAGGGCCTTAGATATGATTACCCCCAAGTCTCGCTCCTGTTCCTCCAATTAATTTCATAGAGTAGATCAGGCTCTGACCTAAGGTATTACCTCATTCACTGGTGTGTGGATCCAAATGTAAAAGGGAATAGAGGGTCTTGTGTGGCTCCAAATGTGCACTGGGCACAACCTTTCCAATGAGGGGCTCCAAGGGTTCTGCCTTATGTCCAGGCTCAGGACCAAACCTGCTTGTATAGTTCCAGTATGGAGAGTGACTGCGACTATTGATCCCAACTGTAATTGCTGACAAGTCAGTAAAGCATGACCACTGCTTCATACACCACGTCTGAGTACTTTGTTCCTTTCAGAATGAAGGTCTGAACTGTACTCATCTCACGGTCAAGGACCTGGGGTGTGTAGTGACTGGTGGTATTGTTGTAGGATGGGTCTTCAACAAGCATACCATCCTTACTTCTTGTCAAGGAGGGTTTCCCTGGGCCATGCCCACCTTAGCTAGCTTCCAGCGGAACCAGAGTTGCAGAGTACATGTTATAGAAATACACAGGAGAAAGAGAGTTTACAATGTGTGGGCACTTCATCCTGGATATGAAGGAGTTGTGTGGATGATTTACCAGCCTGTGACTGCAGGACAGCCCCAGACATCTCATACAGAGAACTGAACAAAAAAAAAAAACATTGCAGGAAACAGTCTATGAGTTTGACAAGCAGTCACAACTAAAGGGGCAACATTCTGAGTGCGAAGGGAAAGCACGTGAAGATTCTGACATGTGTGAAAGCTCTGAGAATGAGTGACAAGTATGGAACTCGGACTAATTTGCATCTAATGAATCAGAGCTGAGATTCCTGGGGATTGACTGGACCTCTAGGGTTGCTGTGATTGGTTGGGAAAGCACGTGAGTAGCATGTGAAGCTGTGACTGTGAGATCTGTGCACCCATCCACTGGTAAGCACAAAAAGTTGCCATTTTTGAGACAGTTCTGAGGGTGCTGAGCTTTGAACTTCTCAATAAAGCACCAAGATTGATGGGTGAAACTTTACTTTAAGTTTCCTTCACTACACTATAGTTACAGTGTAATATAGTTACATGCAACAAACACATAACTACAGTGTAATTACTCCTGTTGCATGTAGTTACTAATTACCTGCCCCTCAGTTACATTGAAACTGACCCTTAAAATAAAGTGTGGCCAGCAGGAATGGAACCCAGCTTGAGATGCCAGTTCCCATTGTGTTTGTGGCAGTCGAGGTGCCAGTGATGGCAAGGCAAGGCAAATTTTATTTCTAAGGTGCCCAATCCCTGAGGCTCTGGGCACCTAACAAAATACAAAATTAAACAATAACTTACAGAATAAATAGAGTTTTAAATTCCAGTTTTACAATCATCTGTTATTATTAAAAATAGCCAGTCATAAAATTACTTTATAAAAGCCAGGCTGAAGAGGTGGGCTTTTAGCCTCTGCTTAAAAATATCAGTCGAGTGGGCCTCCCGGATTGCAGATGGAAGCGTGTTCCACAGGGTCGGCCCAGAGACACTGAATGCTCGATCACCAGATGTCTTGAGCCGAACCCTGGGAACATCCAGGAGGCCTCTTGAAGAGGAGTGGAGGGAGCGAACAGAGGCTGCAGGTAACAGGAGCTCCGACAAGTAGCCAGGGCCCAGTCCATGTAGGGCCTTATAGGTGAGCAAGCCCACCATGAAAATGACCCTCCACCTGAGCAGCAGCCAATGCAAAGAATGCACGATCGGGGTCATATGACAAGACCTAGGCAGGCCCGTCAGCGACTGGCCACTGTGTTCTGCACCAGCTGCAGTCTGCGGAAGGTCCCTCCCATGACTCTGAAGTAAAGAGCATTACAGTAGTCGAGCCTAGTGGTAACAAAGACATGTACCAGTGTTGGCAGATCCTCGGGGTGGAACGAGGGGCTTGATCCTGGCAATGTTCCGCAAGTGGTAAAAAACACTCAACTATAGACGAGACTTGATCTTCAAAAGTCAGTCGCTATCCAGGATCACACCTAGATTATGTACCCTCGGGGAAGCCACCAATGGAGCAGGCCCCAGGAAAAGACCCGTGTCTCCTCTAGGCTGCAACCTATCATGCCCGCGACCCATCTCAATCACTAGTACTTTTGTCTTATCCGGGTTTAGTCTCAGCCAGTTTGAAGCCATCTAGTCATTGATTTTAGCCAGACAGATGTTAAGCATGTTGACAGCACCAGATTTTCCGAGTGCAAATGACAAATACAGCTGATGCTAGCATAGGTGGAGGACACTGTAAACTCATTGTCCTGTGCCAGGTTTGCAGGATAGAGATGAGTGAGCACCACTATCTGGTAGTAACCAGAGAACAGCAGCCAGAACTGATTGAGTGGCATCAGTTTGCAGACAGCTACCCGCCTCCCCCCCCCCCACACTGCCTTCACTAGGGGTGATTTGTGTCCAAAACTGCAAAGGGAAAGCAGCTAGATTCACCCAGCAATGATGCAGTAATCCTTGAGGCCATCACCGATGCTTTGTTCAGTGAAGACAAAGAACCAGATGCCCTGTTCCATGCCAGCAGTGACCTGGACAGTGCAACAGCGACCCCACCAGCAGTTGCTGTAGATTTTAATTCTGCCATCCGGCACAACTGCTGGGACCAGTCAAATGTTGTCTCCTGAATTCCGTGATGAGAAAACCGTACGTCATTGGAGAGGGCTCTGTATTTTAAGTAGTCACTAATGTCTATGTATAGTTATAGCTATTTAGTTGTTATTTGTAACTTATAATGCTGTGACATTGTAAATGAGCCTAGACTCAACTGAGTTTATCCTTTGTTCATAATGATATGAATACAAATATTTTTTACTACGACTACTGGCCACAGAGGTATGTGGGCGGTGATAAATCACCACTTGTCCACATACTGGTGACAAGGAGCCAGACACTTAGCCTGAGAGGGAGCCAAAGGACCTGGGCCAAGGACAAGGATTCCAGTGCAGAGAAGCCCTGAGCCAGACACTGATCCCACACCCGAACATTGGCACACACTGTACAGAGAGATGCACAGTAAGGGGCCAGTAGGCATCAGTGGGACTCGCTGTGGAACCCTTGCCTCTGCCACAGCTGGCATTAGAATTGGTGGCACGGTGACACAAGAGGGATCCTGGCTAGATCCAGGTCATGGCCTGTTCGACCTTGTCAAAAACTGTTAGATGGACTGAAAGGTAGAATGAAGGGTATTCAAGCAGTGACGGCATGATTTCCTTTACATGCCCTTGTGGGTCTGGGAGACCGTGGACAGACATAGACACTTGTCACCAGCAGGAGGCTGAGGAGAAATTGTGGCACACAGAGATGGAAGGCGCAGCAGACTACGAATACAGGGTGTAAGTGGCACTGACAATCTGAGATGTAGGAATGAGAATAAAGACGCATAACGTGGTGTGCATCAATGCCTCTGGTGATGCAAATTAGAAATCTGTCCAGGTTTGGGAACATGGCCAGTTCAACCAAAAAACACATCCAGCTCACTAAAGACCACCACAATACAAATGGGGCTAACCATACCTCTACAGACTAGCTCCGAGAACCCCCAGCTTGAGGTTGGCAGGAAAATCACTGAAACCTGCTTGAAGCAAGGCACCTGAGACTGCATTTTGTCCCCTTGCAGCAGCCATAGGCAGCAGTATGCGGGAATGGAGCTAACCTTCTTCATGCCCTCTGGCGAAGATTGTTTCACTGTTTTATGGACTTTCACTGGGACTTAAAATGTACATCATTCTTTGCATTATGATTTTTTTTTATTTATTTCTATTTTACCAGTAAGGTGGGTGGACTGGCTTGAAATGATCCATTTTCTGCAACGCCTGGGGATAAGGGTTACAACAGAAGGAAGACAATTAAGCAATATGGCACGACTGGAGGAGGGGTGTTATGGTGGGATAATGGCCTGCCTCAGATGGGTTGAAGCACAAGGCAAAGCCAAGAGCTTCCAGCACCCTAAAAGGGCCGTTAGCCCACCTTAACACATCCCCTGGATTGCCTTTTTGCAATTATGAAATGGGTCCTTTTAAGTAAATCGGATATCATTTTTAAACATATTTTGTTGAGCTACTTTCAACTGGGCTGCTGTGCTGTGGTAACGCCCTGGCTGAAGTGCCTCTTGGCCAATCAGGAGCCAGCACTCTTTCTACCCATTTCATAGTATGTGTTACAATACAAAATGCATTGGGCTGTTGGTTATTCCCAACCGTGACTTGCATGCCGGTGGAGACCCATGGCAGTGAGCAGTACTAGCTTGGTGGAGGAGAGCCCAGGAAGTCTCCCAGGGCAGAGGAGAGTCCATCTCTTGCGCCAACACCATTTAAGGAAGATATACCCTAGGCAGGGCCCTCCTACATGCAAAGACTTTATTGAACTGTTTACACCACACACTGATAAGTGATACAGAGCATACTGGTTCGGCAGCCATGCACTGCAAGCCTGTGCGGCTAAAGAGGGATTCTAATAACATCAGACCTTGCGAGTGAAGCTTGAGAGGTCTGATGTAATCAGAACCCCAAAGGTGGCAATGCAGACTTATTGTTCCAATAGGTTCCCATCCACTGTTTGTTATAGCGCATAGTTCGTCATTTTCACTTTGTAAAGTAGACGTGGTCTTGTGGTGCTCTGTGGCAGCAGTGACAGCACCACTGCTTTCAGTTCAAAATGTGAACTGATTGGTGAGCATGCAGCAGCGTGGTGTAAAACATGAGTTGCCAGGAGAATTTCTGATCAGTTGGAATGTTGTTGTACCATAAAAGGATACAACAACATTCCATGACCTTTGTACTGTGGTACAACAACATGTCAGTTGAAATGGAATCTATACAGAACAAGGGCCAACTATACACTATAAAAAATACTATAATCATATATTAGATTAGAAAGCAACAACAGTATTACCATACTTTCTTGTGAAAAGTGCAGACTGTCTTTTTATACGCCTGTGACAATTTATATTTTTAGACCTCAGTAAAGAAAAACTATATCTTTTTCAGCATGCTGTGTCATGACTTTTTCTCTTGTGGGAGGGTGGAGGGTTGTAACTAGTCAGATTATAAGAGGGGGTGACAGTTGGACCCTCGAGCATGGTGATGTACTGGACTAGTTAGGGACCTGGATGGGACCATCTGCATTGGACATGCCCCAGGGGAGAGTTGGCTCTGCTGCCAGGACCCAGAAGCAGGTAACTGGGAGGCAGAACACCCTTGGAGGAGTTGACTGGCTGCACATATCCACTGGTGGGTGGGAGGTGTATGCTAGACTGTGTGCTGGCGGGACAGCCACTAAATGTGTCATTGTGGAGGAGTTGTAATGAATGTGACTAGGGCGCCCACATATGCTGCAAGGGCAAGTACCAATACATGGGTGTGTCAGGGTGCTACTTAGATTGCAGAGGTATGGCAAGTAACATTTTAGTAACCAGGCTCAGAATAGGGGGTAGAAGGGTGGGTTGGGATGACTCGTACCAGAATGGGAAGAAGGGTATTTTCTGTTCTGATGTGGCCATGGTTGGGAAGGGGTGGGTTGGATACTACAAGGGTGGGGGAAGGGATGGGTGGGAGGGTGCTGTGAGAGTGGGGGATGGTCTTTTTTCTCTTTTTTTTTTGTTCAGCCATTTGCCATATAGAATTTCCTGAACACAAATAGTCCCATATGTGGAAGGACTCCTCAATATATGGGAGCCCTACTATAAAGTGATATTTGGGAAATACTATCCAGTCCTTGCACACCTCTACTGAGTGACACAACCATCAGAGACGTGCATTATTCTCTTAAGACCACACACCCTAGAGTGTGGTAACCCACTTATTAAATGGGCTTTATGTTTTTTTTTTTATATTTACTTCAGGTCAAGTGTTCTGTTATCAGAAAATAATAAACAGTCAAATGATATGTTTCAACCAGTGAGGTCACAGGATTTTCATGACCCATTTTATAGAAAAAAAAACATAATTTAAGCACATTTCAGTTTACATTTCTTTTCTTGTCCATTTCCCCCTGTTTCATTATAACCTGGGCATTTAACACTAAACCAGGGTAACTTTATCTGCCCTGGCTGCTTGTCTGCAGCACAATCCTCTGCTTGTGACATCACAGTCTGCTGCTACTGGCTATGATGTCACACGCAGGTGCCGGCAAGCAGCAGGCAGTTGAATAATAAGAGACAGAGATCGCGGTTTTATGTCCTTAGGTGCAGTTTTAATGAAAGTGAGAATTTAAAGCTAAACTTAGAAATGACATGAAATGCAAGCTGAACTGTGTTACAAAAAAATATGTTTTTCCAAGTGTCTCTTGAGCTGTTACAGGACTTTTTAAGTAAGAATGATTTGCATTTCTTAGAGGACAGTTTCATTTGTTGCTGTTCTTGCTTCCAAGAAACTGTGGCACTTGAGGCGGGCATCCCTATAAACAGAATTAATATTTAAAGCTGTTAATTTGATGGAGTGAGTAAAATAGGATTAGCCTGGCGTGCCAGTGGGGGGAATCTCATTTGCTTGTGCCAGTTAATAGGAAGGTAACAGCTATGACTGACGAGGGAAAGAAGATGGTTTGAAGCCTCCAAGAATATGCTATATGGGAGGTATACAGATAGCTTCCATTCCGCTTGTGATTGGATTAGACACGCGTTTAAATCTCAAGTGCCTGTACAAGACAGAGGCTTAGCTGGTGCCTGTTTGGCTGAGGGGCTGCTGTGGAGCCAGTCGGAGTATTCCTGCCTCCCCAGCAGGCCTTCTTGGCTTTTCACTGTCAGAGGACAGAAAGGCCCCACTGCTGGGCACCGTCTAGCCCATCTTCTTAGGCGTTAGACCTTTAACCCGTTCCCACTGAAAGCTGAGATCCTTTGCCTCCATCTGTTCGCATGACACACGTCGACAATTGGAAGTGCACATTCCCCCAAAAAAAAAAAGCCAAGCGTGAAGTGAATCCTCACTGAGTGTGGGTAGAGAAATATGTTTTTGTCCAGATGACCGTTTTTTTTTTTCACGGTCTGTTTAGAATATAAAGCAGGTTTTTGACACATTTTTCATCTATGCTTGTCAGGACACTGATTATTTTCACTAAGAGAAATATGAACCTTCCCAGCTCCCCCAACCCCTGCTCCATTCTGCAAGTCTGGAGATGTAGAACTTTTCCAGTAGTGCTCTGATTTGCTTTTGCAAACAGGATATCATTTTGAGATAAAAAGGCAAACAACAATATTATTTCCTTCCCCACATCATTGTCATTTTTGGCACTGGCTATTCCTACTGTCATGGGGGGGGGTGGCATTCAGAGCTTGTGCATCACATTAGTTTTAACATTTTTTTTAAATAATTTTAATTGTTGTGACTGTTAAAACTACCTTAAAGAATATCACTAGGACTGGCCTGTCTGCACACGGCCACTGTTGTCACTCATGATGCCAATGACCCGGGTGCATGCCTTGAGCCCTGAGCGTCAGAGGGATAGCAGGATGAGCATTCTGGGATCTTTTCGTCCTGCAGGATGGGAGGAATGTGCCCCTTGCTGTGCTACCACCAGCTGGCTGAACACAGGTGATGGTGCAGCTGAGACTCCTGAGGCACATTTAGAATGAGAGAGTTTGCGGATTTTGGGACGTCTGTCTTACCAGCACCTGATGACGTCATCTCACACACTTCTAAGGTAGGTGGAAAAGGGGGGAACAATGGAAGTCCCTGATTGGACAGATGAACATGTGAATATTGGGAGCAGAAGAAGACCCAATTGATCTATCAAGTCAGCTCATGTTGTGGAGTCCTCAGTGGCTACTAAGGGCTCCACCCTCCTCCCTGTCTACAACTCCTCTTCTTGCCTACCCTGCCTTGGCTCTGACCTTTCCCTTTACATTATCCTACCGTCTTTTGCATCTGTGTACCATCTTCAGGAAGACCACTTCCTTGGGGAGTTCATTCCACCTTTTAACCATTCTCTCTGTGAAGTGCCTCCAGATCTCTCCTCTCTCTCTCTCTCTCTCTCTCTCTCTCTTTTGCTCCCTCTCTCTCTCTCTCCCTCCCCCTGTCCGCCACCTATTTAAGGCAGTAACCCTCATGGTTTTGTTAGGGCTCAAGAGGCCCTCAGTGTTCACCTTATTGACACCCTTCAGACACTTAAAGGTTTCCAGACTCTCCTCATCCTGCCCTGCTGACCCTGAATCATTTTTGTTGCCTGTCTCTGGACCATCTTTATCAGGTTAATGTCCTTTTTTGGGTAGGGCCACCAGTACTGTATGTTGTATTCCAGGTGAGGCCTCACCAGTGATGTGTGTAGCGGCAGTATAACCTCCTCCCACCTGCTAGTCATTCCTCTGGCAGGACGGCCCAGCATTTTACTGGCTTTCGCCGCCACCTTCCTGCAGTGTGAGGAGTGCATCAAGTCACTAGTGATAATCACCCCCAAGTCTTTTTCTTCTTCAGATTTGATTACCAGGCCCTCCACCCAGTTGTACTCAGTCCTCAGGTTCCTGCCTTCTATGTGCATGACTTTGCATTTCTCGGCATTGACGTCCAGTTGTCATGTCCCCGACCGCCTCTCCTGCCTGGCCAGAATTAGAGTCCTGTATCCCCTTCACTGTATCCAACCTTCCACAACGCTGCCTGCCCTCCAAAGGCCAATAGATTCTGCTGTCCCCCACCTCTGGCACCCCAAATCCACTTTGCAGTGGCTGGTATGATTTGGTGGATTTCACCTGCTGAGTCACTAAAAGACAGGGTACCACCTCATGGGCTACACAAGGGGCATGATGGGTATCCTGGGGGAGCTATGGCAGGATAGGGCTTGGTGGCCAGGATGGGGACAACACTGGCAACAACCTAAGAACATTCCAGCTGGAGAGGCCAAGAAGGAGCAGAGAAAAGTGTGTTAAAGTGCATTGCTGGACTGTGCATTACCTATTCATTTGGCATCATATTCCGGACTGTGCATAGCCTATTCATTTGGCATCATATTCTGATCGAATTAGTCACTTATGGATGGCTCAGTCAATTGGAGGCCAATTAAAGGCATGCAAAGGGTGGCTGGAGTAAGCCAAAGGACTAGTATAGCACTGCTCTACAAACTGTGTAGTGCTAGACAGGGTAGATGACATACCGCTGTGGTGAGGGGGATTGGGTTGGGAGCCCCATGATTAACCTCGCTGGTGGCCCCAAAAATTCCCAAGGTCAGTCCTGCCCCCACATAGCTGACATCCGTGCACTTTATCAATATTGCATTTCAGTGTTACCTACTGTTTTCCTAACATTTTGGTTCTCAGTCTAAAAGTACTTACCACAGTGTTGTACATTTTCTGTGCTGAACATCAAACAGAATAATAAATTGGGAATCCTTAGTTACAAGGGCTGTAAAATGTGCACAGTATGTACCCCTGAGGTCTGGAGTAAACACCACCTTGGCGATCCCTAAACTTAGAACCAGGACTGGAGAATCCTCTTTTGGCTATGTGCCGCTCCAACACTATTGAACTCCATTCCAGCCGAAATTCAACAAAGACCCTCGGCATCCTCATTTTGCACAAGTTACCGTGAACACCTTCTCAGAATGTCTAAGTGTTCCTGCCCCTGAATCATATTTGAGCTGGCTCAGTTTTAGAGATTTCTGTATTTTCATATTTGCTTAATCACAATAGCGAACTTGTTTTGTGTGGTTAGACCATGGCTGCTTATCTTCGCTCTGCACCTTTTTTTATTTTTTTTTATTTTAAATCTTTGTTTTATTTTAAGTCACTCGGAGGAATACTGTACATTCCAGAAGTCCGAAACAGGAACATAGTTAATTACAAACCATTTGAAAATAATATATTACAACAGAATGCATTCTGAGCAAGCAAACTTCACATACAGTTCTTATGAGTAAAATGACATTACTGTAAAGTTAACATATTATTACAATTTTTAAGGTGTGTAAACTCTAAGAGGCACCCTAAGAAGGAGTGTATTCTGCCTTTTGCTAATGTACCAAAGGAGTGGCTGATTCCCCAAATTCCCAAAACAAATGGTACACTCACTTAAAGTCCAGTGGGAAAGCTTTACTCTACATGCCTATATCTCCCCAGCTGACCGTTTTTCTTTGTAATGAGAGCCTCTGAGTTATTTTAAGGCATGAAATCTGTATAGTGGTCTAGCTGGTGAAGCACCCACTTCCTCCAGCGGATGTCTTCGCACCTTATCGCTCCTGGTCCCGTGTGGATTGGTGGATGCATTTCACTGTTTTTATTTATGTTTTAACATTTTCTATACTGTTTTTCCACTTATGCTGTTTTGTACACTGACTTGCTCCGCCTGAACTGTCATTGCCTTGTACCACTCTTTGTAATCGCATTTCATGAATGTAATCTCCTGGGTCGTGCCTGAAAATATTGTCTGCCTAGTGCACTTACCTGGTCAACAAAAACTAAATGAATAAATCCCACGGAGGGATTCTGGAGACATTATTAACCACAAGAGCAATGCTTGAGGCCTCCCCGATGGCCCAGAGACAGCAAGTTGTGCTAATGTGCTGACGACTTTGGTTCAGAAACGAACCCGAGTCGCTGCATCAGGAGGCAGGCTGGGCTGACGTAGCCACTATGATGCGATGTGCCTCAGCCAGGGAAGTTAGATGGTGAGCTCTGGAACTGCAGCGACCCCTGTGACTGGGCTACGGCGTTTGCTCCTGCTGCAGGGGACATGCTGTGTGCGAGCAAGGCCAGCATAGGCTGCGCTCATGTTGGAAAGGTGAGGAGGTCCAGAAAAAGGGAAAAACCCACAGCCATCTAAATGACAATCTGGGATCCTGATTGCCCTGGGTCCTAGTGGATAGCTCTCCCCTGGAGCCCCTGCCATGGAGAGAAGAGCCGTTGGGGGTAACTGGAAGGTTACTCTGGCTGTGGGGGGGGGGGAGTTTAGGGGATATAGGGGTGAACTGGGTACATCCTTAGTACCAGGATATATCTCTGTGTGATAAATGTAACTGGAGGAGAAGAACCTTTCTGGACAAAAAAGAGCGAAGCTTGACTCACCAGAACACTGAGACAGAAGGTTAAAGAGACACTGTCAACCCTTTGGCATCATATTTTTTTCTCATGAAAAGAAATCCTTTTGTCATTGTTCTCCTTCAGTAGAATTTATTGTTGTTGCTGGTTGTTTTCATTTACTTCCCTTTTTTAATTAAAACAGAAGACAAAAAGTAATCATACTGTACCAAAATGGGTCTTGTTTCAAATCCTTGAACTCCTCTTATTGCATACTTCCTGAACTTTAGAAACTACCCACATACCATTTATTCCTTCATGACTCCATTGTTTCCTCCCATGGCATCATGAGTGGCTAGACTGTGCTGGGGGGGCAGTTTCAAAAAGGATGCAGTAGAAGTGGATCAAGAACTGTAAGCAAACAGGGTTTTGTTTGATAACATGAATATAGTGGGCAGTCATTTTTCTACTTTTAATAAAAAAGGAGGCCAATGTAAATCAGCCTAATATGTCAATGTATTCTACAGAAAGCGAGCAACCATTAAATTTGTGGGTCCACCTAGGGACTGTTTGAGACCTTAGGAGCATTGACAGTTAAGCCCTGTAATTGCCTTTGTTTTCTATAATATGTTATGCTCTCATATGGTGTACTTTTTGACTGTCCTAACCAAGGCAAGACCAGGCATTTATTTTTATTTAACATTTCATTTTTTTTAATTTCAGAACTCCTCAGAATTAGGTGGAATTTCCAAAATGCTGCTGGATTCTGCTGGAAGCGAAATTTGAAACTTTCTTTCTAATGATCCCCTGATCACCATGTCTGAGTTCACACCCCTGCCTGGTGACTGTACAGGGCCCAACTGGTTGAGTGGTTGGGTTCACTATTTCTCCTGTGGTAGGGGGAGTTCATTCAAGAACAAATGAGAAACAGCACGGTGCCTTGACCCAGAGAGAATAAGAGGGCCAGATTTTGTGTGTAGCACCACCCGCTGGGATGCAGTACTTACCCACCTCCCTACAATGGACTGGACCACCCTCTAGGGACCAATAAGACAGTTGTTACCTACATCAATATACATTTCAATCAGACTACACAAATGTATCATACACACAGAAAAAACATTCAACAAATTAACAATGCTTTTATTTTGTAGCATAGACTTGGAATCTGGAAATGAAGATGGGGTTAAAACAGTTGCAAGTCACCTTAAGTGCCCCCACCTGGTAACAATGCCCTCTGGGAGCCACCATATGGTGGTTCACTACCACCTTCTCAGGTCCTACACAGTCAATGATGTACTCACCCAAATAAGAAGCACACTACAAGGAATTACTTTACACAGCAAGGGGTATACCTTCAAGATGTTACCAATACTAGAACTATAACCTCAAGTATGAAAACAGCAATCAATGACTCTGGGTACCCAAGAATTGTTTGTTTGTTGAATTTTGTTGACACGGTAAGCCCACTGGGCCTAGAAGTCCCTTTTTCAGGGGCGCTGGGGGGGGAAGGGGGATACAGATGCTAAGCAACTGAAATTGAACCAGATTAAGCTGTTGGTGGGATTTTTAGTGAATGAGGGAAATTTGGGAGGGAAATTACACTAAGTCCCAATGCAGGCCTGGCAACTATGTTGCCCAGGTTCTTTTGGTTGTGTGTTTGTTGAAAGAATTAGCAAGCTTGCATTTAACAACCCCCCCCCCAACAGGCCATGGTGTGCTTGCACAAATTAGAACTTGAAACTCCAAAGGAAAGTACTTGAAAACCAATTGTGTAATCACGAGGTAACTGTAACCCAGATAGGAAAACTACAAAAGAACCCATCCAACAGTGTTGACACTCACATGACCAGCAGATGCAACAGCTTTGATGAGGCGGTAACCATCACACAGCAGCAGTTCGAGCAGCATTCAGAAGTAGGCCCTAGCAGCCTGGACATGAAGCACTTTGGACTTTCTCAGATGCTTCATGGCAGCACAGCCCCTCTGGCTCAGCCGTCGCAGCACACAGGAGCACTAAGCAGCAGCTTCCCGGTTCTCAAGGATGCCAGACCCCAGGAGAGACTCTCATGGTTCAACTGCCCTGTGGCTCGAGAGTACCCACATACTCAGGGCATGCTCCCGTGACTCCCGTTTCCCTGATTCACCCCAGTCAATAAGGACTAGCAGACCCCCCACCTGGCTCTGCAGCAGCTCAATGGAGGTGCAGGTTCCTGTCACCAATTCCTCAGCTCAGCAGCTTTCCTCAGAATTTGAACCTCACAAATTCTCTTACAGCAGCTTCAGTCTGGTGGTGCCCTTCTGGCACAGTCTCACAGATAGGATAGCCTAGGATAGGGCTTACAATATCTGGATCTGGCTAGGCCTCCAGTTCTTTCAAACAGTAGTACATCTGCTTGCCTCTGAGTCTCTTTCCATATGCCATGAGCTCCTCATAAGCTCAGAATCTTCTTTCCTCTAATTCAGTGTGTCATTGGTAAGGCAGGGCTGTCCTTGCGGAGATAAGGTCTCCAGAACTGCATGCAGTACTCCAGATGGCGTCTCACCAACTGTCTGTACAGAGGAATGACAACTTCCTGTTCTCTACTGGTGATGCCTCTCCTTATGCATCCCAGTACCTCCCCAGCCCTCCTTACTACGTAATTATTGGTGAGTGCTAATAATATGCTCATGGACATCACACTTACCACCAGGGTTCTGGCTTCTGATGACACACCCTGGGTACCTGCAAGGAACATTTACCAGCAATAACAGTATACATTTTGGCTAACACAATAACTTGAAGCTGAGTAATAATATGCTCATAGGCCAGATTAAACTTCAAACCATAAAACCAACTTATTAAGGGGACTGAACAAGGGAGTGGGGTGTGAATTTAGATGAAAGCTAAGATATTCTGATTTTTATAACAGTATGCAAACTTTTCATTTGACCCTGTATAAAACAGTATTTAGCTGCTGGGTACCCAGTTTGAAATTTAGGTGCAGGTCTGAGGCATTGCCATGGGTAGGCTGGCGTTGCAGCTGGTTGGGGCCCTTAAACAAATAAACTTACTTTTGGTTAGAATGAACCCTTTTAAACAGTAAGGCAATTGTAATTCACTGCCCGATTGCTGGCAATCAGAGTAAACACCAAAGTAAACTTAAGAAGCAAATCAGATGACCACAAATACTTTAATTTTTGTTGCAGGGTTAGGAGCCTGAGGTTACTCATGGTACCAGGACCAATGGAATTGATGGCTGTAGTCAGGCTGGATTCTTGCGTGCCAGGCAGGAACATGGTGACTGGGGCCAACACGACTCACCTCTGCTTCACGGCCTTTCCCTTCAAGGTGGCCACAACCTGCGATGCTTCTCTCTGCCGGGGCTGACTCCCTGAGCTGGTCTTTAGTCAGGATGGGCAGCAACTCACAGCAGCAGTCTCTAGGGCCTTCTGTGACACAGGCCCAACGCACACAGTTCGGTCTCTGGTGCAGTTTAAACAGCACACGCAGCTTAATTCTGGTACAGGAAGTCCTTGCTGCAGAAGGCGGGAAATATTTTGAACAGGTCCCCCCCTTTTACTATTACAAGGGGGGAGGATGGCAGTGTGGGGGAAGGGGAAACCATCAGGGCTAGGATAAATGGTTCGGGTAAGAGAAGGTTAAGGGGGACACCTATTCAGAGGGGGTTTGAGTTAAGTGGGCAAAATAACGAGGGAGGCAGAAAGGGAGGTGACAAGGGGTCTCTAATAAGGCAGGAAGACTCCCATGGAATTGAGATCATGAATAAAGGGGAAGGGGGCTGAGAGGGCATAGTGGGTAACCATAAGGATGATGGCGGTGTTAAGGTTGTGTTATTGGGAGACTCGATGATTAGGGGTATCCAGTGGGAGGGACGGGGGTGGATGCCATAGCCAGGTGAAGGTAGTGAGTATCTCTGGGCTGACAGTGCACAGAGCAAAGTTCATGGTGTATGGAATGGTTAGGGATTGAGGAGGAAACCGGATTTCCTGGTGCATTTGGGAACTAATGATCTAGAAATAGCATTTGGAAATCCAAGCAAGGTTCCAAGAACTTGCCAGAGTCTGTCGGGATAATGGATGCAACATTTCTTTTGGAGATATTGCCAGTACCAAAGGCCTCAGTGGAGAGAAAATGAAGTTCACAGAGGTTAATGACTGGCTCAGGAAGTGGGGTGAAGAGAGTGGGTTGGGGGTGTTAGGGAACTGGAATGGAGTTTGGGAGGATAAGGGACTATATGCCAAGGACAGGCTTCATCTTGCCCCATTAGGGAAGGAAGTCCTTAAACAGGGGATGGCTGACTACATTCAAGAAAGGTGGGGTTTAAACTTGTGAGGGAAGGGATAAGGGAGGGCTGACCAGAAGCCCTCTCCTATAGATGAGGAGTAGCCTTCAAGCCTAAGGGGAGGGAAACAGACTGGGGTGGAGGTTTCAGGAGGGCAGAGGAGGATGGAAGTATAAGGAATCTGGGTGGGGTTCGACAGAGAGGATCAGGGATAAGGGTGGGGTTGGTGTTAGTAAATGCTAGGAGCTTGGGAACAAGTTGCCAGAGTTCCAGCCATGCTGTTCGAGGGGGTGGATGTGACGCGGGGTCACGAGACGTACAACAAAACCATGACTGGGACCTAAACGCACGGGGGTAATTATGCTTAGGAAGGATAGAAAGGAGGGCAGAGGGGGTGGAGTGGCTATGTTCATTAGAGATGACATAGAAATTGCTAGGGTATAAGAGGCAGAGGGAAACTTGGAGGCCTTATGGGTTACCTTACAATCCCTAGCAGGAGATAAGGTCAAGCTGGGTGTAGTATATAGGGCCCCCAGGATGAGTGATGTTCTAGAGGATGGTTTGCTGGACAACATCATTGCCCAGTGTGACCAAAAGGGAAGGAGGGTGTTGATGGGGACCTTAATATGCCAGGTACAGACTGGGGAACCATGTCCTCTAAGGTGGCCAAGGAGCAGAGGCTGCTGGATGGCTTCCAGGATGTGTTCTTAACACAGCATGTGATGGAGCCCACAAGGGAGGGCATGTCCTGGATGTGGTTCTGGCAGATGGGGATCTGGTAAGGACCTGATGTACAGGACCCTGACTGGGAGCCACCTCAATACTGTTTGGTTTCAAATAAGCATGGGGAGGGGGAGATCTAGGACACTGGCAGTGGACTTCAGGGGGCAGACTTGAGGGCATGGGAAATATTTTCAAGGATCACTTGAAGGGATTACATCAATAACAAGTGTGGAAAGGAGATGGGAGGTCATAAGCGGGACTTCATGAGGCAGTCAGGATCTCGCTAAGTTGAAATGTAAGGAGCAAGGTCACATAGACCATGCTGGTGGTCCAGTGAGGTACAGGTAGCAGTCAGAGAAAAGAAGGCGGCCTACAAAAATATAAAACAACAAGAGGGATAGGATAAGGAAATGTACCATCTTGCATCTAGAAAAGTCACCCGTATGGTGAGGGGAGCAAAGTCCAGTAAAGAGCAGTGGCTGGCACAGGGGATACAAGGAGGGGAAAAAGGGTTCTTCCGGTACATTGGGGAGCGGAGAAAAACTAAGGGCCATCTCAGCAGATTGAGATCAGAAGGAGGGTGGGTGGAAGAGGCGAGGGACCAGGCAGAGGTATTTAACGAGTACTTTGCCTCTGTGTTCACTAGTGAGGGGGATGCGATATCTACAAAGCAAGGCATGAAGGTGATAGAAGTGGCAGTGAGTGGGATCAGGGGAGCAACAGAAATGGAGCAAGAGGGAAGGAGAGGTACCCCAGGGGTGTCACATCTGGATAAGGATAAAAAGGCCAGTAAGGTGGAGGGGACGGATGATGCTATCTCCGCCAAAAGGGTGTGGTTAGCCCTCAAGGCCCTAAAGAAAGACAGATCTCCTGGGCCGGATGGCATTCATCCGAAGAGTACTAAGGAATTGGCGGACATACTGGCTGCACCTCTGGTGGAGCTCTTCAACAGGTCACTTGAGACAGGGAGGGTAACTAGGATTGGCGAGAGCACATGTGGTGCCAATCCATAAAGGGGGTCGAGGGTACCAGGTAACTATAGACCCATCAGTTTGACCTTGGTGGTAGGAAAATTAATGGAGAGTATACTAAAGGAATGATTGGGGTGTACTTGGAGGAGGTGGAGGTCTGGATAGTCGGCAACATGGGTTTGTGCCAGGTAGATCATGTCAAACCAATCTTGTGGAGTTCTACGAATGGGTAACATCAGAACTGGACAGAGGAAAGCCTGTGGATGTATTATTCTTGGACTTCAGCAAATGACTCTGTCCCCCACAATGGTCTGGTTGAGAAACTGATGGGGTTAGGAGTAGGCCCTTTGATGGTCAGATGGATTGAAAACTGGCTAGCTGGACATACCCAGAGAGTAGTGGTCTGTGGGGAGCTCTTGAACCCTAGAGATGTTGGTAGTGGGGTACCACAGGGCTCGGTCCTGGGTCCAATCCTGTTTAATGCATACATATTGGACATCAGGGAGGGTATAGGGTGTGAAATGAGTCTCTTCGCAGATAACTCCAAGATGGGAGCAGTAGTTGAGGGAGAAGAGGGAAGGTTGGCCCTGCAAGGGGACCTGGACACCCTGGAAAGCTGGGCTTACAAGAATAAATTTCAATATCACTAAGTGCAAGGTGTTGCATCTTGGTCGGGAAGCCCTAAACACAGGTACACCCTGGGAGGAGGTGCTAGAGGCCTCAATAGGGGAAAAAGACCTAGGGGTCATGGTGGATGCATGTATGAATAACTCTGAGCAGTGCAGGAGAGCGGCTAGCAAGGCAAACAGGATGTTGAGATGCATCGTAAGGGGGATCACCTCTAGGAGCAAGGAAGTGATTCTGCCGCTGTACAATGGACTGGTTAGACCACAGCTTGAGTACTGTGTACAGTGCTGAGACCACACTTGAAGAGGGACATACAGCTCCTGGAGAGGGTACAGGAGGGCAACTAAGATGATACGAGGGCTAGGGATTTGGCTGATGAGGACAGACTTGAGGAGCTCTGCCTGTTTTCATTGGAGGAGAGGAGGCAGAGGGACATGATTGAGGTCTTCAAGTACCTCAAGGGAATAAATAGGGTAAACATGGAGGGGATCTTTAGACTAAAGCAAGGAGGCATCACCAGAGGGCATGGTTTGAAGTTGGAAGGTGGAAGGGTGAGGGGAAAAAGAGGAGGTGGTTTTTCACTGAGAGGGTGGTGGACCCTTGGAATGCACTGCCTGGTGAGCTGGTTCAGAGATCCACTGTGGAGGGCTTCAAGAGAGGGTGGGACAGACACAGAAAGTGGATGTATCAGATGATGGCCTGTCCCAGGGGGGTGGGGATGGATGATAGGGGGTTTCTGGAGCACAAGGGATGGGAGGGCCTCGGCACCCAACTAAGGATCTAAGGTTCGAGCAGACTCGATAGACCGTAAGGCCTAATCTGCTGGCAAATAGTATGTTAGTATGTTAATACATGTAGGAGACACCTTCAGCATTTGCAGGCTCCACTTTTTCACAGGGGTATCTGGAGCAATCTCCTCACAACAATCTCTCAAACATCTGAGACAGTTCAGCAAAAGTCACCGCATTTAGCAAAGTGCTGTCCTTATCAGCTCTGGAAGCTGAAAACATTCTCTTTCTGCTTTGAGGCAGTCCCAGAACTGGTGATCCACACACGATAGAGTCACTCTCACAGAGATAAAACAAGCCTTTTTCCTGCGACTTGCAACTAAACCACACAGGCTCTCACCTCTACAAGAGCTCAAGCTGATCTGAACTACTGTTTAAACAGACTCCCAGCTGAAGACCGGGATTTCTGTATTCCGGTTGGCTGCCCAAACTGTCAGTCACATTCCTGGAGTCCCGACTGGTTAAAATAGGAGCCAAGAGGAAAGTTCACAGTTCCTCCCAGAAGTCACTGTAATGAGGACCCCTAAGGACCCTTAGAGTTCTGAATGGTCCAAAGGCAGAATCCTGGTCCAAACATGGTGGCTCCCTTGCCAAAAAATACACAGTCCCACATTTACAGTTCATTTTAAATGGCAACATTACTGTTTTAGAAATAAATATTTACAGATTTCAACTGTGCTCCCTTTGCTTTATTAAGTGACTGCAGAGCAGCTGATCTCAGGGTTTTGCCTGGCTGGTCACGAGCTTTGTTTTACTCAGACCCAGCTCAGGTTATGCACACTATACACACAGGCTGACTTCTTAAAGGAACAGTGCGGTGGCATGGCCTGCACATGCGCATGCACACATCAATAGCACAACAATACTGTACATGGATTTACTTTCCTCTACTGGATGTCAGCCAGGCAGTGGGCGTTAGAGAAGCCCAGGGAGACACTTAAGGTAAGCCCCCCCAATTTGCGGGGGTTACAATCTCCCCTGCCCAGGAAACTTGGCATCCACGTCAAGTCTATAATACAAATGGCACTCATTAATAAAACCTGTTATATATAGGTCTAGACCATACACTATTATACACAACATCTGCGCAGATATCAGATAACTATGCACATTATAGCATGCTCTAACTTTAAATGGTATTCTTTTAAACATTTGCACAGTTTAAACATTTGGCACATTGTCATGACATTCTGAATTTAACCATCACACATTGTTGTAGGCATTTAACAATATGAATTGACATTCAACCTTTTATGCCTCTAAGTATTGATCCTTTTGTATGATAATCTAGCATATACAGTACTTCAACTAACCCCTCTGACTCTGTAAGGGTGACCTCTAGGATACTGGATAGAGGTTTTGAATTTTATTTTAGAGGAGGCAGTGAACACTATTTTGGGCAGAGGGTTAGCTGTAATGTACACTCCCTTATGAACAACATTCATAGGTAAGTCAACAGGCTTTCCTGGTGTGTCATATGGGACCCAAGCCATGGGTTTTACAATTCTTTCTGATCGTCGGGGCATAGGAAGCATTGGCACTTGATTTTCAACATTAGCATTCGGGTTCACGACTCCTGGCTCATTGTCCAGCAACAAAATGGCTTCTGATGAAAGGGGTACCACTGCACTCTCTTGAGGATCAGAACTTGTTGTAGGCCCATCATTTTGCACATTCCTATTACTTTCTGATTCTTTAGGCTCATCTTCATCAGAAAGGGGTACTTCCACAAAGTTATCATCATCCAAAACACAGTTGGCAGCTTCAGGGACAGCAATACTGTCTTTGGAATGAAACAGCTCACTTAGACCACTTAGTTCAGTAGCACTTTCAGATTTACTTGCAGGTTCACTACAGATTTCTTCTGATTCAGGTACACTGAGTTCGGTTAACTCCACCACACAAAGGGAATCATCACTTTCAGAGCTCACACTGTGGGCATCACTTTCTGGAGGTTCAGGAACAATGGATAGATCAGGATTGTCAGAAACCACAGGGTCACTGGAATCAAATCGAGCAAGTTCAAGTGATGAGTAGTAAGCAGCACCAAACTCACTTTTATCATCTTCAGAATTAGCATCATCACTACAAGCAGCATTATTGGATGGAGGCCCTGACTGGTGGGCAGCAGGAGGCAGATTAAGTTGTTTATTACAGGTAGCAGATCTGGTAACAGGGCCTGTGGGCACTGCAGCTTGTGGCACTGTGTCCAAGACTATCTGTCCGATAGGCAAAAGATGACTTCTGTGAATGGTTTTGACAGCACGAGGGTCCCCTTCTAGACGCACTTTGTATACAGGCAACACATTCAGTTTACTGATTGCAATGTAGGGGGTATGACTCCAGTGGGCAGCTATTTTATGCTTGCCTTGAAATCCAAAGTTGAGCATCAGCACTCGGTCTCCTGCCTTGAGTTCTTGGGCCTTGACGCGTTTGTCATGGCGAGCTTTGTTGGCCAATTTTCTTTTAGCAGCCATGATACTAGCAAGCTGGTAAGCATGGTTCAATTGTTCTTTCAACTTTTTAACACACTGAAGGTAGTTTTCAGATCGGGCACCATTAGGAGAGACACCAAAGCACACATCCACAGGAAGATGAGCTTCTCTGCCAAACATAGAAACATAGAAATGGTCGGCAGATAAGCACCGCTAGGCCCATCAAGTCTGCCCATAAACCCTATACTTAGATTGTGGTCTTTGACCCTATCTGGTCAGCAGCTTTTTCTTCTTCCTTCCTTCCACCACTAAGGTTCCCTTATGCCTGTCCCAGGCATGTTTTAATCCCTCCACTGTGCTCACTCCCACCACCTCCTGTGGCAGGCCATTCCATTGGTCCACCATCATCTCTGTGAAAAAAAACATTCTCACATTTTCTCTTAACCTGCCTTCCTCCAGTTTCATATCGTGCCCCCTTGTTCTAGTACTCTCTCTAACTTTGAAGATGTCTCCCCCCCTGCACTTTGTTTATTCCCTTGAGGTACTTGAATGTTTCTGTCATGTCCCCCTGCTCCCTCCTCTAGTGAATACACATTGAGGTCCTTTAATCTCTCTGCATATGTTTTGTAGTGAAAGCCCTATACCATCTTGGTCACCCTCCTCTGGACCGCTTCCATCCTGTCAATGTCCTTACAAAGGAGCAGCCTCCAGAATTGCACACAGTATTCTAGGTGCGGCCTCACTAATGTTTTACACAATGGCATCACCACCTTCTTCCGTCTGCTAGTGATACCTCTGCCTATGCACTCCAGCATGCCACTGACCCTCCCTGCAGCCTTTGTACTCTGCTTTGACACCTTTAGGTCATCAGTGATGTTAACCACCAGGTCCTTTTCTTCCTTGGTGATAGTCAGCTCCTCTCCCCCACCCATCCTGTAGCTCTCTCCAGGGTTCCCTCTTTCCAGGTGCATTATTTTGTACTTCTTTGCATTGAATCCCAATTGCCACACCTCAGACCATTTTTCAAGCTTCTCCCCAGGTCCCTCTTTATTCTCTCCACCTCGTCTGGAGTATCCACCCTGTTGCAGATCTTGGTGTCATCTGTGAACAGGCAGACTTTTCCCTTCAGCTCTTCCCCAATGTCACTAATGATGACATTGAAGAGGCCTGGCCCAAGGACTGATCCCTGAGGTACCCCACTGGTCACACTCCTCTCCCTGGATTGGACCCCATTTACCACCACCCTCTACCTCCTGTCCGTCAGCCAGTTATTAACCCAGTTAACCACCTTGTTCCCCATGCCCAGACTACCCATCATGTTAACCAACCTCTTATGTGGGATGGTGTCGAAGGCTTTACTGAAATCAAGGTATGCCATGTCCACCGCCCCCCCATCCCCGATTTACTTCCTTCGTCACCCAATTAAAAAAAATCTATCAGATTTGTTTGAAAGGATCTTCCTGCTATGAATCCATGTTGCCTCAGATCCTGGGCACCGTTGGATTCCAGGTGTGCTGCTATTCTTTCTTTCAGCAGTGCCTCCATGATCTTCCTCACAACTGAGGTGAGGCTGACCGGCCTATAATTCCCTGCCTCTTCCCTACTACCGCTTTTGTGAAGAGGGACTAGATGTGCCGTCCTCCAGTCCTCTAGAACCACTCCCGTGTTGAGTGACTCAGTGAACATGGCTGCTAGAGGTGCCGCTAGTTCCATTCGCAGCTCCCTTAATATCCTCAGGTGTATGCCATCTGGCCCCATTGCTTTATCCACGTTCCATTTTGTGAGCTTCTCTAGGACTCTTTCCACTGTGAACAGACTGGTGTCTACCTCCCCTTCCCCCTTACATCTGTTGCCCATCGGTGGTCCCTGACCTTCCCCCTCCTCAGTGAATACTGAACAAAAGTATTTATTCAGTATTTGTGCCTTGTCTAGGTCTCCCTCCTTACACTCTCCTTCGTCCCCTTTGAGCCTTACAATCCCCCCCTCTGGTGTTCCTCCTTTCACTGAGGTACCTATAGAATGTCTTGTTCCCTTTTTTCACTGACTGCGCTAATCCCTCCTCAGTCCACACCTTTGTGCTTCTGACAGCCTTCCCTGCTTCTCTTAAATACTTCAGGTATGCCTCCCTGTCTTCCTCACTTTGGGTCCCTTTATATTTCCTGAAACTTGTTCTTTTAGCTCTGACCTTGTCTGCCACCTCTTTTGAGAACCATAGTGGCTTCCTCCTTTTCTTCCCTTTGGACACCACCCTGATGCATTGGTTCGTCACTTCCACTGTGGCTCCTTTTAGTTTCTCCCACTACTCTTCAACCCCCCCACCTCTCCCTTTTTCAGGGCTACTCTAATACATCTTCCCATTTCAGCGAAGTCTGCCCTCCTGAAATCTAAAACCTTCACCTTTGTGTGACTTGATTGAGTCCCTGTCTCTATGTTAAACCACACTATGTTGTGGTCACTGGAACCCAGTTGTCCCTCTACCAGACTTCTATAACTCTGTCCCCACTGGTCAGTACCAGGTCCAGAATCACTCTGTCCCTGGTGGGATCAAGCACTAGCTGCCTGAGACCAGCCTCCTGTGGGGGATCTAGGATGCCTCGGCTTCTTGTTGAAGCAGCTGCCTGGATGGTCCAATCCACATCTGGCACATTGAAATCCCCCAGCAGCAGAACTTCACCTTTCATTGCCATCTGGTGTATTTCATCCTCCAGCTCCCTGTCCACTTCCTCCCCCTGTGCTAGAAACCTGTATATCACCCCTGTGCATATTGCTGTCCCATTACCAGGTTCAAGGGTGACTCACAGTGCCTCAGCCTCCCCCTGCCTACCTTGCATCTGTGTTGCCTTTATACCTTCTCTGACATACAGGGTGACTCCCCAACCTTTTTTACACCCCCAATCCCTCCTGAACATGGCGTGACCCTGTACATTTATGTCCCAGCCATGATTTGTGGTGTATGAGGTTTCAGTTATTGCTACTGTATCCAGGTCTGCCTCTCCTATCAAGGCCTTCCAGGTCTGGAATTTTATTTCCCAGGCTGCAGGCATTAGTTACCATCACCCTCCATGTGCTGCAACCTTGATTTCTTCCTCTGTCCCTGTTGCTGCACCCCTGCTGCTTTCCCCTATCCCAGTTTCCTTTCCTGAGTGGTCCTGATTCTCTCACTTTGCCCCTCCGACCGCTTCTGTTTTTGCTGTCAGTTTTTTTTTCCTGCCCATAAGGTGGCATGGTGAGTAGCATCATTTTTTGTACAATTGTAGGCAGATACCAAAGCACTTATTTGTTGGCTCCATCTGGGATTGTCTTTTGGGTTTAGGGTGCCAAGCATATCTAATAAGGTACAATTGAATCTGTCCAGGTGGGGATCTCCTTGTGGGTGATAGGGGGTAGTTCTGGATTTTCTGACACCCCAGATAGATAACAGTTCTTTAATCTGCCTGCTCTCAAAATCTCTGCCAAATGATCAGTCGCTGCTAGTACATTAACAATGTTCTTTGAATCCGGCTCTAAGCTAAGAAAATCAATGCATTCCATTGGGGCACTTGTAGTTATATTGACCAGTGGAGCTGCTCTTTGAGGCTGGGCCTTTCTTTGAATACATCTGCTGCAAGGTGCTGGGTGTGTCTGTGTGGATCCATGCCACTTGGGTCATTAAACTGCCTGTCACACTGTGGCTTGGTGCTGCTGTTACTTATGCTGAGTTCCCACATCAGGCAAGGCTGCTGGTGTTGTGTGTCCCTTGCATGGCTCGATCATGCTCCACTGCAGCATAGCACACACATTGTATGTGCAGTCCTCTACTGTTTGGGTCCACAATGTTGTCTCTGGTATGCCACGTACATTCTACTGAGGCTGCTTAACTCCTTCCACCTCTGTGTGTCATGGTGGCCCATGTGTTTGCTGGTTGTACTTCTGTTGTGCACATTATACCTCTCCTGTGCCCCTCACCCTGTGTGCACAGCTTGCTGAGTTCAGTGCATGCCTTTCCATTAGTGCCCGGAGGAATGCTGCAGCCTGCAGGGATCAGTGGGAAGCAGCCATGCCAGAGGGACAGGATGACCTCCTGAGATGCCAGGTATGCCTGCTGTGACTGCTATTGCAGTGGGTGCATGACTGCATCTGCACGGTGGGGGAATGTACCTGGGTGGTGGGGGAAGTGCACCATTGCAGTAGAGGACATGCCAGTGACACCGACAAGAGAACCAGGGCAGCAGTCACCACCACCACCTGCAGCCCCTTAGTGGGGCATGTGACTACGAACATTCAATGACATGTGGGGGCCCACTTTTCCATTGTTTCTTCCCACATTTATACAAGTGATTACTCTTTTGGTTTGGTCCCCCCACCCCCATTTATAAGGGTGGTTACTATATTTGTTTTGCCCCTTCCCCATTTATACATGTGGTTGCCCTTTTTTGTTTTGGTTCTCTCTCCCCCACTTATATGTGCGGTTTCCTTTTGTTTGGCCTCCTCATTTATACAGGTGATCAGCTCTTCTCTCCCCCATGTATACAGGTGGTCAACCTCTTCTTCACCCCATTTATACAGGTGGTTGCCCCTTTTGTTTTGTTACTACCCCTACTATTTATGAGGGTGGTTGTCCTTTTTGTTTTGGTTCACCCCCATTTGAACATGCCCTTTTTGTTTTGATAGTATTGTTGTTACTGTTTTGGTAGTATTGTTGTTACTGTTTTGATAGTATTGTTGTTACTGTTTTATTAAGTTTTATGGCCAGTTGCCCTTTTTATACAGTAAAGTTTATTGCCGATACCTATAATGCGGTGTCGTGTGTCTTTCATTGGTGCCCTCCTCACACCCACAGCTGCCCCCTGTGTTCAGCGCTATATCTATTGCTTTATTCAGTGCTGCACAAGTACAATGCAGTGCGTGGGCACTAGTTATGCTGTGCCTGCACAGAGCATTTGTGCACTGCATATATAGCCCTATATTCAAAGGTGTTAGCATCAGGGCAATTCCTCTGAATATTCTAGGCAGTGTACGGGTACTAGCACAGCAAGAGGCGCTGTTCGCTGAATATGGGGTCCTGTTTGACTTAACGACTCCTAGTAAAAAGTGGACACATTTAGTTATTGCTTTTCTTTATTTTGTCTATATAAGTTTTTCTACCCACAGCCATATGCCAGCCCCTTACGACCACCCATCCGTAACCTCCCCTGGCCCCACTGCTTCAGTCCCCTACGGTCCAACCTCCATGATGGGCATTCTGAGAGGGGTCTGTCTCCCCCAGACATAAACAGGATCCAGGCCAGTGCTCAGGCAGTATGAGAGGTACTCAAGCATACACAGGCCATCATGTAGACAGAGGACAGATTGTTACACCTGAGTTTTTCTCCCTACCTCTCTCCAGCCACTTGATGGCACTGCACAGCCAAGCAGAGGCAATGGTCAGCAAAGTGGATCCACTGACAGGACCAAGCTTCCTGGCATGCCACAGGGGTTGCCGTGGTGCCAGACACAGCACCCCCCCCCCAGGCTGGGAAATGTTCTATCTCCTAGCCTGGCTATCCACATTTGCCTCCCAAGTGCACTCTCGAACCCAAGCACTAGCACAACAGTGCATCCTGCTGCCGCAGGGCCAAGGGGCAGCCATTTATTACATTTCTGAAGTCTAGTGACTGTAATTTCCTTTACAGACAGTGAGAAAGAAAGAAGTCAGCTAAGTTACTTGAAATACATGCTTGTAAGCTCACTGATGCTAAAGGGTATTAAATGTTAAATGACGGGTTTAACAGGATTACCAGACAAAAGCCAACTGCAAGTTAAAACCATACTGGGCCAATACAGTACTGTACATTGTGCATTTTGTCACATGTAAAATTCCTGAACGACTACATAATCTGATTACAGAATACAGAAAAAAAATCTAACATTTATGGGAGTGAGTCGTTGCTTAACTATTTCCATTTATACTTGTGTTGCTTATTTTCTAGGTCAGTTGCATATATTTTTTTTTGAATTAAGCGGTCAGAGTATCACCCCTACCCTAACCGCAGGCCTGAAAAGGTCATTTTTACCTAAACAATGACATGGTGCCTCAGTGAAACACGACTGCTATCCTTTCGCGTCACTTTCTTGTATATTCTCACCCACACACACACGGACACGTACATTCATATATACTGTATATATACACACACACACACACACACACTTGTTTAAATGCATAGGGAGGTCTTTTTAAAAGGACCTATTTATTTACTGAACTGTAGATTAACTATTCGCAAAATTTCGCTTGGTCATGGATCATTGCCACGCTAGTGAAAGTTGAGCTAAAGTAACTATTCCTGAGGAAAAACGTTCAATTCAAAACAAATTTGAGATTGAAAGCACATCAGCTCAAGCACTAAGCTGCAGAACGTGTTCTGGGAAAACTGTGGTACCTATACTGTTAATTCTGTTAAATTGGCCTTTTCCCACCATTGTGGCCCTGCTTTAACATTGTTTTTAGATTTTAAATAATTAATGGTGAGCTCTGTTAAATATGGCCGCTGTCCCAGGTTTCTATTAATATGCTTCACTGTATTTCAAAACCCGGGGCCCAGTTTTCAAAGGGCCTGACATGTCTCAGGGACTAGGACCTTGTGCACAACCCCTGCTGCAGGCAGACATCCGCACACCTGTGGAAATGCTGTTCTACCCATTTTCCTTTTTTCTGCAGCTGCACAAAACAATATGCATAAGACACTGTAAACTGTGCAAAGGGTTGCAGAAAAGCAATCTTTTTGAAAATCGGGTGCGTGCAGAAATAATTATGGTTGTCCAAGGAATCCCTCCCTTGTATAACTTTATTTTTCTCATTGCACAGTTTTTCCACTTTTGAAAATCTGTCCCCAGTTGTTTAGTACCATACTTTCTGTGTTTAAAGAAACGACAACCAACCAGCTCCTCTCAGTGCAGTTTATGAGCCACTGCAACACCAGAGGAGGGGAATGTGAATTTGAAGGAAGGTGTGGGACAGCTGCTGCAGCTGTGTGAACCATGGCTCAGTGGCAGAGCACTAGCACAGAATGCTAGGGGTCCTAGATTCAGTTCCTACTGGTTCACATTTTCCCTTTCTCATTGTAATTCATGTGTTTAAAGGGGAAGGAAGCATTGCAGGGCCCACTCAAACTGTGAAAGCCCAAGCAGACCCATTGGTGCAGTAGCAGTGCTACCACTCATGGATCTGATGATCCGGGTTAAGGAACAAACCAGGAGCATTGGAGGGTCACCGGGGGTGGGGGGGAGGCTTGAATGTCTGGTGGACTGCTCTTCTTCTCCAGGGTGGGTGGGTGGAAGCGGTTGGCGACAGTCTTACTCCTGGCTGGGGGTAGCTGGGAGTCCGCGCATCTGACACCTCAGCATAATTGGGGATTGGTGGCCTCGGTCGATGTTGGCATGCACACACACTCATGGGAACATGCATGGTGTGTCTATGACATTACTGCATCTCTGAGTCACTAAGGGAAACACCAAGGAAAACCCTTCCTGCAGTGCAGAATGGTGCCCTTGGACCACGGCCTCTGATTCAGTCAAAATTATGCCACCATAAGGCTTGGCACTACAGTTTGATCTTGATCTCACCCTTTGAGGAACCTCATCATGAGAGGAAAGTCATGGGCCTCCTGGCCCGGGGCAGCTGGGGGATGCTGGGGGGGGGCATCTGGACCTAGTGGGCAGTTATAGGGTACACCCCCCCCGGAAAGAAGTGCAAAAATATAGGGCTGAAAAAAAATTGTGAAAGCTAATGAAAAGATCAGACACAATCTTAAAACAGAAAGTGATGTCACTAAAAGGCAAGATGTCCCTCAGTGACATCACTATCTTTTTCAAGATTCCACGAAATGGCTGCTGGCTTGATTACATTTACAGATGGTCCCAATATTCATCTCTCAGGACTCCTGAGAACTACAGATAAGCCCAAGACCTTATTTGAAAGATCTTTCCATGGGCGCTCACATTTTGTGTGAGCCCTGCAATGTCTGATTCTCCTTTAAGATGGCTTTACATGCAACAGCTAACTGCTCCGTTACCTTTTGTGACACTGGGGACAACATGGTAACTTCTGGCCTCAAAACTGAAGTGCTAATATTTATTTATTTATTGTAGCTCTCCTTTATTTATTTATTGTAGCTCTCCAGTCAGCAAAAGCTCATTTGCAAGGAGGTCCTGGGTAGGACAATAGGAACAATACATACAATCTGGAAATACAGTATAGAAATACAATGAACTGATGGTACACAATACATGATACATAGGATGGCTGTATACAAAAAGCAGAGGATAACAGTTCAATATTGGGAAAGGGATAATGAGCTTTATTCTTAGCGTCATCTTTTGGTACAAAATGTTTAAGAAAGAAAAAAAAGCAGAGGATTAACAGACAACAAAGTAGCTTAATGCACAAGGAGAGAGGTTACCGCAGTGAATACTGCTCATAATACTATTATCAAATACAGTATTAAAGGCAAACACATTTATAAGTGCAATGTTGGTTAAGAAGAGTATGAAAGTATGAGGTACAGACCAGGGTGGGCAATTTAAGTAGTTTCTGAAGGGTATTCTCTAGGGGCTCTCTGGCTGAAGGCCATCTTCCCATATTTTGTGAAGTGCCTAGGGATTTCAAACATATATTGTGCAGCCTAAGTGTATATGGGTCTTGGGCCCTGTGGAGGAGCGAGGGGATATATCTGGGTAGTGAGTTACGTTGAGCTTTCAGGGTCCAGAGATTTAGGTGTCTAAGTTTTCTAGTACCAAGCGATGGCCAGCCTATTTCCTTATATAGGAGGCAGTAATATGTAAGGGCAGGGAGCTCACCGATGAAGCGAAGAGCTCTATGGTAAAGAACGTCTAAACTACCGAGGTTTGAGGCTGTGGCACATCTGTAGATAATGTCACCGTACTCCAACAATGGGAGGAATGTAGCCTGCACTAAAATGTTCTTATCATCTCAGTTTAGGCAGGATTTATTATGAAAGTAAATAACCCAGTTTTTGTTGTAACTTCTTGCAAAGGGCGTCTATATGGACATTAAATGTGAGCGTGTTTTCTAACCACAATCCTAGGTATTTAAAAGTACATACAGGTTCAATTGGTTCTTTGGTGAATGTGTTGATGGCAGATACATGGGGGGGTAGGTTTATGTGGGAACACCATATATTTGGTTTTGGCAGTGTTCAAAAGTAGCTTAGATGCATGAAGGTTGATTTGTAATAAGTTAAACTCCTCTTGTAAGGGCTACAAGGCTATATCTGGGTCTGGGCTTGTGGTATAGAGTACCATGTCGTCCACATAAAAATGGGAGGTTGGCATTGGTAAAATTTTGGCCTAGATCATTAATATAAATTGAAAACAATAATGGGCCCAATATGGAGCCTTGTGGCACACCTTTGCTAATGCGTACACAAGTGGAGGTTAGGCTTTCTACCTTCAATTGCTGGCGCCTGTCCGTGAGGTAGCATCTAAGCCATTTTACTGCACTTGGACCTAGTCCAATGCTTGCAAGATTACCCAACAGGATATTATGGTCAATGGTATTAAAAGCCTTACTTATGTCCAAAAAAAGTGCAACAGTGGTATGTTTATGATCTAAGTGTAACCCCTAGATTACTCCCCTGTCTGCGTGACTAGTTGCAGGTTACGGGGCCTGGGTACTGAAAACGGGTGCCTCCACCCAGAGGACTGGGTTAGTAGTACCCTCCTGTGACCCCCCTCTTTCCCCTCTAGTGGCCTAAACAATGTACAGTGCACACAGGTACAATAGCCCCCAAACAGCAGATATACCCCCACACTTATTACACTTACCACCAGGGCTGGTTCCACACTTTCGGATTCAGTCCAATTACAATTAACTGAAGGATTCCCTACCAAGGGGAAATGAGGCAGGCAGGCCAAACACAGCCTTCCCACCAGTTTCCTGTGCTACTGTGCAGGAGCAGCTGCTCGAATATCTCAAGCTGTTCACTCTCTCAGCTCCAAACTCAGATTGACTTCTGCTGCAGACAGCACTGCGACTTCCTCAAAGATCCAAAAGGTTTGATTCATTGATTCATCTGTCTTTCATAGTAAGGGCTCCCCCTCAGGTCCATTTAGGCACCAAAGTGGAAAAACTACAATTCCTACAAAAATTCACTTCCACAAGACCCCTGGGGGCAGGTTCCATTTTAGGGCCCCCAAAGGTACTGATTGGTCCACAATGGCAGTCCAGAACCAAGATGGTGGTGATTTACAGAAACGTCCATGCTGCAAAGAAGGCAGGTTTGACAAACTTCAATATCATTATTATTAGAATAGATAATCAGCAAATAAGTACAGCTTCTAACAGAGCTCCCTCTGCGCAATTAGCAATGGCAGAATGGAGCAATTCTCTGGCAGTCCAGGTGGGACTCAAGCTTAGAAACACTCAGCCCCACCTAGATTAATTATACACTGCGATATAGGCAGCTCTTAAAGAGACAGGACACAGAGGCTATAAAGGCACTCCCATGAAATAGCATTTAAACAGTTAAGATGCAGGACAACAGCCTGGCAGTGGACATTTAGGCACACCCAGGAAGACTCTTTAGGAACCCCCATTTGTAGGGGGGGTTACACCCTTCTCTGCCTGGAAAGAACTTGGTGTCCGCGTCAAGTCTATGCTCACAATAACGTTATTTGAAGATATTGTACTTATACAAAATACATGCTTCATTACCATTACTATACGTATCCAAAATTGCTAATACATATGATTATATATACGTTATAGCAGCAGTTATGCATTTTCCATACATTCAAGTAATGATTTTACTGTGATTCAAACAATGACATTACTGTATTCATTCATGTTATAGTTTCTTGCATTCTGAACAACATAGATGGAGTCCCATTCCTATCAGCTAACTTGGGGCTAGATGGGGCAGGGGCACCATGTCCTGAAGGATGGGCAATTAACTTAGAAGTAGAAGAAAGGCTCAATTTGGGCAGTGAGTTCTTTGAAACAAAGACACCCTTGTGGACAACATTTAAAGAGAGATCTACTGGTCTTCCAGGGGAGTCATAGCTTAGATGTATTATGGGTTTAACTGCTCTCCCAGACTACCTTGGGGAAACAAGTACAGTCTCTGGGGTACCAGCATTTGCATCAGTCTCTACTTCAGTAGGAAGGGGTACCTCTGCACTGGGCGAAGTCTCCAGTAGTGGAACGTTACCGGCTTCTGACTCTGTTAACTCTGTATCCACCACATTAGATACTTCAGTATTCTCTGCAAGAGGTCTGGATTGGTCATCCAGGGAAGGGTCTGAGACAATTGGACTTTGGAGCACTGCAGTGGGATTTTAAACATTGTCATACAGTTCCTCAAGTTCTGATATGGCACCAGGAAGGTTTGTACCATTAGCTTCCTCCTCGGGCAGGTCAAACAATTCCACCAAGCACAGCGAGTCAACCAGTTTGGACACTATACTTTGCACCTCACTTTCTGGGGACATGGGCTCCAAGGAGGAAGCCTGGGGGTTAGATAGTCCTGTTGGCCCAGCTTCATCCCCACAATTATACATTGGGTTACCTTGAAACAACAGACTGAGTTCATAAGTGGGATAATAGGGAGCACTGCACTCACTGCTGTTAGATTCAGACTGACCGTCATCGTCAGGCTCAGCCTGCTGAGGGGAAAGCCTTGGTTGTTGCACGGTTGGAAGGGTTGACTCTGGCACCTTTTGGCAGCGGCATGGGTTACTGGCCCAGGAGGGGCAGATCTGACTGTTTAGCATCGATCATTACTTGCCCAGTGGGTAGTAAATGGTTCCTCTGCGCAGGTTTAACAGCTCTAGAGTTGTTCTCAGGACGCACTTTGTACACAGGCAGTTCATCCAGTTTACCGATCACTGTGTGTGGAAGGTGATGCCACCTGTCAGCAATTTTATGCTTTCCATGCAGTCCCAAATTGCACAACAATACATGGTCTCCGGGCAGTAGCTCTTGAGCCTTTACTTTCTTGTCGTGCCTCTCTTTGTCGACAAGGTTTCTCTTGGCAGCCATTGTTTGAGACAGTTGATACGCATGGTTCAATTGAGCTTTCAGTTTCTGTACATATTGTAAATAGTTCTCAGCTTGGACCCTATCCGGGAGACCCCAAAGCAAACATTTATGGGCAACTGGGCTTCCCTCCCGAACATGAGACGATAGGGAGAAAACCCAGTAGCATCACTTTTGGTGCAATTGTAAATGTGTACCAAGGTGCTAATCTGCTGACTCTACTTAGACTTGTCTTTAGGATGGAGAGTACCCAACATGTCCAGAAAGGTTCTGTTAAAGTGTTCTGGCTGGGGGTCTCCTTGAGGGTGATAGGGAGTGGTTCTGGACTTTCTCACCCCATAGAGAGAGAGAGAGAGAGAGAGAGCATTTCTTTGATTAGTCTACTTTCAAAATCTCTTCCTTGGTCAAAATGGATATGATGGGGTGCCCCATAGTGGACAAAGAACTTTTCTACTAGCACCTTGGCTACCGTAGAGGCCTTTTGATCCTTGGTCGGGAAAGCTTGCGCGTATCGGGTAAAGTGATCGGTTACTACCAGTACATTGCCAATGTGCTTTTGATTGGGCTCCAGACACCGGAAGTCTATACAAACCAGTTCCAGTTCCATGGGGGCACTGGTAGTGATGTTGACAAGTGGGGCAGCTTTCTGGGGCAAAGCTTTCTGCTGGAGGCAGCGACTGCAAGTTTTGACTTGATTCTCAACATCTGCCCCCATTTTCATCCAATAGAATCAGGACCGTACTAAGTCGAGAGTCCGGTCAATACTGAGGTGTCCCATGTGGTTCTGGAGGGACCTCAGGACCAGCTGTTTGAAGACTGTGGGTAGGAACAACTGCTGCTTGTCCACTTGACCGTGATGATCTACTGTCTCTCTATATAATAACTGATCTTGTAACTTTAGTCTGGGGCCTTCTTTGAGTAACAATGCAGTTCGTAAGTCATTAGAACATAATTTAGACACATTCTTCCCCGCACGCAGGGCATCAAGTGTGGGCTGAATCATGGGGTTATGGGATTGAGCCCACTGAATGCTGTCACTATCAAACTGGGGCAAAGCACTGATATCTAATGCAGAAAAATGACAATAAGCGGCAGGTATGCAAGTATCGAGGGGCCCAAAACAGTCCACCAGGCAGTCAATTGCTCATCTTTGTCAAACTTTTGGCACAATGCTTTAATAGAAGGTTCAGACAGCCTCACCCAATTGTCTTTGGAACTTAGCCGCTGTGAAAGGGTGTCAGTATCAATATGGTTCAGTCCAGGCCAGTATTCAACTGCATAATCATAAGTTGGCAAGGCAGAAAGCCACCGGTGCCCAGCGGCGTCCAACTTGGCTGAAGTCTATATATACATTAGAGGATTGTTATCAGTCTTTACTAATATCTTGACCCCATAGAGGTACTCACGGAACTGATCAACTATGGCCCACTTTAGAGTGAGGAACTCCAACTTATGCACAGGATAATTCCACTCGGAGGGTGTCAAGCTGTGACTGGCAAAGGCCACTGGTCTCAGGTCATCCTCATATTCTTGATATAGCACAGCCCCAAGCCCTTTCAGACTGGCATCTGTGTGCAAGATGTATGGTTTGGTGGGTTTTGCATATGCAAGGACTGGGGCATGGGTAAACTGATAGATGACTTTGAAGAACGTCGCCTCGCACTCAGGGTTCCAACGGGCTCCAAAAGGTTACATTTGCAGGGGGGTTACATAAGGCTGTAAAACCAGTCATTAGTAACTTTGACCAAGGTGGAGATAGTGCTGTGCTTAGAGTGGAAACCTGACTGCATGGGGTTGATAAGGGAATGTGCCTCACAATAATGTTTTATTAGTTATGAATCTGTTTTTCAAACAGTTTGGCTAGTACAGGTAGGATAGAGATAGGTTGATAATAATGCAGTGAGGTTTTATCCCCTGACACAAAGAGTGGGATAATATGCGCTATTTTCCATAGTGATGGAACCTCACAGTTTGATATTGAGAAGTTGAAAAGATGCAAAATGGGTGCAGTAAGGATAGGGCATCCTATTTTTAAGAAGAATGGTTCAATATTATCTGCTCCTGCGCTCTTTTTAGGGTCGAGGGTTAGAAGTAAGTGTTCCACCTCTTTATATGTAATATGCTGAAAATTGAAACGATGATAATTTTATTCTGTAGAAATGGATATATTACTGAGTCAGGGACTCATTTATTATGGTTTCCAATAGCTGCAGGATCTGGTTACAGGTTGGAGAAGGTACAGTTTATATATCATAACTTGAGCACAAAGACAGATTTTCCGCACAGTTACAACAATATTTTATATATCGCTTATCCCCCACATAGAAAGAGGCACTGTGTCACACAGCAACAGATTACAGTTACCTTTCACGTATGTCTCACATGGATAGATGTACCCAATGGCATCAAGCATATGTTGTATGTTAGTACAATGTGTAGTTACCCATACCATGGGCTCTCCAAGCTTGGTCAGGTACTGCATGGTACACGTGCTCCCTTTACAGCACGCAGAATGCGCACTCTTTGTTATTGCATACAACGGCAGGCTGAGGTGGTGAGAGGAGAGCGGTGCCAGTCACCATATGGGCTCCCTGCAGTACTTGGGATTATGGTAAGGGGGTGGCAGGGTGGCATACCCGGTGCAGGCATCATGGAGGGGGCTGCAAGATGCCAGGTACTTCTTGAACATAACTGCAGTGTGTGATTGGAAGGTGGGGGGTGATGCTGAACATCAGGGAAGGTTTGCTTTCTACCAGGGCCAGGGATTGGAGGGTGTGGGGGACCACTAGACACCAGGGAAAGCGTTAATTACCATGGGGATGGGGACTGGAGGATGGAAGGGACCACTGGACTACAGGAAAAAATGTAGGTTTAATGGGGATGGGGATTGGAGGAGGGGGAGTGATCATTGGACACCAGGAACAAGTTCATGTTAACAGGGTCAGGAATCAGAGAGTGGTGGGCCACTGAACACCAGGGAAAGAGTTCATGTCAATAGAGATGGGGCTTGGAGGGTTGAGGGAACCACTGAACACTAGGGAAAGAGTTCATTATTACAGGGATGGGGATCAGAGGATGAGGGGACTACTGGATTCCAGAGAAAAATGTAAGTTTAATGAGGATGGGGATAGGAGGATGGGGGAGCACTGGACACCAGGGAATCAGTTCATGTTAATGGGGCCAGGGACTGGAGGGTGGGGAACCACTGGGCACCAGAGAACAATTTTATGTTAACAGGGACAGGGATCAGAGGGTGGGGGGGTGATGATTAGACACTAAAGAAAGAGTTAATTTTCACAGGGATCGGGACTGAAGGATGTGGGAGACCACTGGACTCCAGGGAAAGATTTACTTTGAACAGGAACAGGGATCAGAGGAGGGGGGGCCATTGGGCACCAGGGAAAAATGTACTTTGAACAGAGATGGGGATCTGATTACAGAGGGGACCACTGGACACCAGGGAAAAATTTACTTTGAAAAGGGATGGGAATCGGAGGACAGGGGGACCACTGGGCACCAGAGAAAAATATAGTTTGAATGGGGACAGGGATCAGAGGACAGAGGGGACCACTGGACACCAGGGAAAAATTTACTTTGAAAAGGGATGGGAATCAGAGGACAGGGGGACCACTGGGCACCAGAGAAAAATATAGTTTGAATGGGGACAGGGATCAGAGGACAGAGGGGGCCACTGGACACCAAGAAAAAAAATCTAAATTTAATGGGGATAGGCAATCGGAGTGGGTGGGGCTTGCCACAGGAGGGGCACAAACCTCCTATTGCTTCTCATGCAAATGAGCCCATACTGGGCATGCATATGGCCCCTTAGCACCTAGCATGCCTTATGGGCTCATTTGCATGGTGCCAGCTGAATATCGCACTAGGGCACCAGACACTATCATGTCAGAGGGTGCTGTTCCCCGCACTTGTAGGATCCATGTTGGGGCAACGTTACTCAACTTAGTGCTGTGCCAGCATGCCCCTATAATCAACTGGATAGCACCGGTGCACTGTCCGACTGAATACAGCATCCTCAGTGTCACGGGCAAGGGCAAGCACAGCACAAACCTTTGCACCTGGCTTTTGCCCCTTTTCCAATATCAGTCCTCAGGGGGTTGAAAATGGGTGCATAATGATGTACATTATGAGTTAATAGGGCCTCTGAGGTATGTCTATTATAGTAGGAGAGGCCAAGTTTGAGGTTTGGGTGAGAAGACCAGGAAGTGAGGCTGAGCAGTTCTGGCTGCTAAACCTCATACATAGCATCTGTTATACCATAACAGACAATGCATGGAGGCTGTATTGACTCCAGTTAGCTAAAGTGATTTATAGTAAGTCCTAAGCATTTTTTTAATTTAAAATGTAAACAGAGCCCCCCTTCCCCTGACTGTGGAGTGGACTGCTCCACTCCTGATGTTCCTGCACAAGAGACCACTGTACCCAAGATATGAGGTACAGGGGCTCTGTGTGCTGACTGGCTGAAATCATGTAAGGGATGTATATTGAACATTTCTATCATGAATGGCTTCTTTATGGGCACAGACTATGTCCCGATAATGAAGGTTTTCTCTGGTTTTCATTCTTTGGGGGACAACATTATGCCCAAAAGACATGGGGCATGATTTTAAATGGCTTAGATCTCAGCAATCCCTGGGTGCGCCAACGATACAACACATGGGGCTTGGAGTGATCTTATGGGTGTTTCTATCCCATATGGTAATTGTCGCAAGTTAGACCAACTTTTTGAGGTCTAACGTACAGCGATCCTGGGGGCCTTTTTTTATGGAGCGTATACCGGATATTTGGCACAAGCTGTCTTAAATCATGAAAACTTCTACAACTATGACAGAGATTGTAAAATCAGGCACAGTTGCGGCAAAGGGGTTGGCGCACTGCAAGAACCTAGGTGTCATGGAGCAGGACTTGGCGCAAGCCCTGCGCCATGTTTTGAAAATCCTGCCCATAAAGTTCAATATGCAGATTGTTACTGTGCTTGTTAGGTTGTGTCTGTTGCACCATCATTGTACTGTGCATTATTAAATGTACATTCCCAGGTAGTGCTGGAAATGGGAAACATGTTTCTTTAGTGCATCTAACTGGTCCACAAAAAAGATACTAAATCAATCAATAAATAAACAGATGAAGAATGCTGGGATGCATCAGGATAGTATCTGGAACACAACAAACTTCAAGGACCAAAACTCTCAGTCCTGGTTAGTCTGCAGAACCATACTGTATGAGATGAAACCTAAATGATAAAACTGCATTTAGACTTTTCAGTTCCTCTGTCCCGCCACCTGGCCATTGGTTCGGTTAATTAAGTAATGTAAGATCAGCAGGTGCACTGAGGCCCATCGGGTCTGCTCCCACCCCTTCTTCAGAAGTTGGGATTAATAAAATGATTGCACATAAACACAGGGATGTATATTTACAATCTGAAGAAAGTTTAAGGAAGTCATGGTCTGTATCAAGAGAAACTTCATTAGTAGACTGAAGAATGTTCTAATGCCTCATTCCAGTTTACTAGTCAGACCTCCATTTTTTTTTATGTTCCGTTTATGTCCCCTTCATACTTCAGCCTGCCCCACCATTGCCCGTACCTACAGCTTCTTCACCTACCTTCTCTGGGACTAGCTTCTCCCAAGGTAGAGGCCATTAGGGTGGACCAAGCCCCCCTTGGCTGTACTCTAAACCAGCATAAGAAGGGAACCGTGGCTGGTGGTATAGGACCTGAGAAGTGGGGCAATGGCATCCTGTAGTGGCTAAGGCTTGTATTTCCTTCTGTTTCCACCTGCACTGCAGGGTACCGCCATACTAGGGACAGCATGGTTCTGACGAGCACACCATGTGTCTGTCGTGTCACTGCCAGCCAGCATCCTTGCTACCACACAGGCTCCAGAAGTGCACTGCCACCTGTGGGTCACCCAGGTGGCAGTATTGCAGTGAGAGCCAGTAACTCTCCACACTTCAGAGAAGACCTTCCAACGGGATTTTCAGTCCACCTCCCTCCAGCTGACAATGACAAACCAGGCTCATTCCCAAACCAGGGTTACTGGCATCACAAGTGGTAATGCTACTGCTGTGCTGATTAGCTGGCTCTCAGGCCCCAACTTAAGTGTAGTGCACAGTCCTGGTCCCCATATCTAAAGAAAGAAATTTGTGAGACTGAAAAGGTATAGAGGAGTGTGACCAAAATAGCTGAAGGCCTGGAAAACATGGTCTCTGAACAAAGGCACTGATTTTGCTGTGTTTGCTGGTATTTACCCTCAAAAAATATCAAACTGAAAAGTGCTGATGAATGGACATTTATAAACCAGCAGCAAGCACAAGCGATTTTCCCAGAATTTTACATTTTTAGTCACTATAAATCAATGCTCCTGGATACTACTGTACAATTGACTGACAGACATGATATATTTATAGTGTTCAAATATTCGTAAGGAATAACACTGTCAGACCAGGTGCAGCTTTTCAGGCTGTATAGGAATGAAAGGACAAGGAGACAGTCAATATTTTTAAAAGGAGGAAGATTTCAAGGAAAATGGCAAGAAAAACTACTTCCTTATACTTTTTTGTAGTTTTTTTTATAACCTTTTGATGCTTTTGTAGGCCAAACTTGTGAAAGCAAGTGAAATAAGGGTTGCCTGAGGGGTGTTGGAAATGTTCGCAGTGTGACCAAGGGCATTGGGTAAATGCCTATTTGGTTGCAAACTACATAGCTCTTATTTATAGAAGGTGTAATATACAGTATCTAAAAAAAAGGAAAATTGAAAAAAGTTTAAAATCAACTCACTATTTTAATATCAATACATAAAATTTATATATTAATATAATAAAGTGTCAATATAAGGAAATAGCCAACATTTTACCTTATCAACATTAAAAAATCCATATACTGATGCTATAATTGAAAAGTGAAAAAAATAGTACTGATATATTATGTATTTTTAATAACATATAATATTGACATGAGTACACATATATTGGCACAAGAAAACCATATCGATATGATTTAGTCATGTTGCTCTGACTCCAACCTTTCATTAAAAAAATTAAGTTTCATGCAACAGTGGTTCGAAAGTTAGATCTTCAAAAGTTTATTTATTTAAACTGGGCTAACTTTGGAACCATTAGAGCTAGGAACTTTTTCTAAATTAAAACTTGGTGTCAGCTAAATGTATTTATCGCTAGATTATGTTGCTATAACTTCCATGTATTGATGCCAAAAAAAAAAGTTTTATTTATCTATTTATTAGCTTTTGGTAACCGGGTAAGTGCGCTAGGCAACAGACCTGCCTATTTTCAGGCACGACCCGGGAGAGCACAGGACATTGGTTACAATATGCAGAAATGCACAGACATAATATAGGTGTACAGGAGCAAAACAAGATATACATTGGGTAGCACAGTAATAGTTACATAAGGTACATTTTAGGCATAGATCATAATAAGGATGTAAAATAAAGCAATTAGGGTAACCATAAGACAGCTGAGGACAGTAAAGACATCAAGGTTCATAGCCACCTAGACAAGCATATTGCATGGGAGAACATTAGTGTAGTAACTCAGGGTCAGACCCACAGCCTGCAGTGGGACAAAGGAAATTAAGAGCATTTGCATTGGCCAGAGGCTAGGAGGTGGGTGAACAGCGAGTTTTTGAATTCTCGATGGGAGGCTGAAGTTTTCACCATAAGGGGGAGTGAGTTCCAGAATTTGGGAGCAAAATGGGCAAATGCCTGTTCACCCATTTTTGTCATGCAAGGTGTAGTGGAGAGCAAAAAGAGGAAGACCTGAGGGTACGGGTGTGTGAGGCAGGAGTCAGGAGGTTGGCAAGATAGACAGGGCAGGAGGGTCTAGACAGGGAGTCGATAAACCTGTTGTTTTTATCAATGTTATATCAACAATAAGCCTGAAAGTTGAGAGAATATAAAAATGATATACTGATGTTCCGTAATATTATAGATATACAACATGTGTAGTTGGAAGATACTAGTGATTATTCTGTTAAAGAGGAAACACAGCCTTTTCTAGTACTTTTTACTTTGAAGCAATTTTGAGATCAAATTTGAAGGAAAGACGCCACGCAAATATAAACTGAATGATAGTATATGGTTAGATGTTGTTACCAGCTGAAATTTTCTATAGCTGAAAGTTCACCGTTCCTTCATCCCGAAGTTAGGCCATTGTTTTACCTTCATTCTGATGTCAGATCGGTAATACAACAGTATTCTAAAGTCAGAATTGCACAACCATACAAATCTGACAACAGTCTGACAGCATAAAAGTACTAAAATAAAACAACAAAAAAGATAAATTCCATTAACAGCCCATCCCACTCCCAGTTGCTCAATACTCCACCCAGCTGCAGTGCTGGATGTGGGGGGGGGGGGGCAGGGCAAAGTTTCATCTGTCTGGTTGGCTGCCATTTTCCTACCCTTTTCTCCTGTTGTGCTGCCCTGCAGTGATGCTCAGACATCTCGATGCATGCTCCTGCACAGAGCGTGCTGGTGCCCTGCAGTGATGCTCAGGCTTCTCAGTGTGTGCTCCTGCACAGACTGTGCTGGTGCCCTGCAGTGATGCTCAGGCATCTCAGTGTGTGCTCCTGCACAGAGCGTGCTGGTACCCTGCAGTGATGCTCAGGCATCTCGATGTGTGCTCCTGCACAGAGCATGCTGGTGCCCTGCAGTGATGCTCAGGCATCTCGTTGTGTGCTCCTTCACAGAGCGTGCTGGTGCCCTGCAGTGATGCTCAGGCATCTCGTTGTGTGCTCCTGCACAGAGCGTACTGGTGCCCTGCAGTGATGCTCAGGCATCTCAGTGTGTGCTCCTTTACAGAGCATGCTGGTGCCTTGCAGTGATGCTCAGGCATCTCAGTGTGTGCTCCTTTACAGAGCGTGCTAGTGCCCTGCAGTGATGCTTAGGCATCTCAGCGTGTGCTCCTGCACAGAGCGTGCTGGTGCCCTGCAGTGATGCTCAGGCATCTCAGTGTGTGCTCCTTTACAGAGCGTGCTGGTGCCCTGCAGTGATGCTTAGGCATCTCGGTGTGTGCTCCTTTACAGAGCAGGCTGGTGCCCTGCAACACCATCCACATAAATGAAACCAAGGTGCGCTACTATCAACCTTCCACTAGATGGTAGTCATGCACCAAATTCTTAACCCCCACCCCACCCTTGATAGAGGAGCTGCTTCTTCTCTAAATGGACCTCTGATATCTCAGGCTTGTTCCTAAACTCGAGTCTTTGGCAACACAAGCTGTATTACTATGGCTGCACCAGCAAGCTGGCACCATTTGAACTTATGCTGACTTTACATGTTATTGTAAAACTTCAGATGAAGAAACTCTAGGATCAGCTCCTGTATGCTCTAATATAAATGCTTTATTTACAGTACGTCTGTCCACCTTAACGTTGACTTTTGTAGCTGGTGAGCTACTTCAGCAGAACATGGCACTGCTACAGCTGCAATAGAAACAAATACATTTACAAAAATTAATAACCTAATGTAATATATTACATAAGATTTTTAATGTTTGTAATTTTTTTATCATTTCTATTGTAGTAATGCTGTGTTCTGATGAAGTACAGTAGCTCATCAGCTATGAAATGTAAACGTTAAGGTCGACATGTAAATAAAGAATTAATGTTACAGGATACAGGAGTTGGTCCTTGGCGTTCTTATTTTGATACAGTGATCTGCTCTCTGGATCCTCAGACTTATGAACTTTTATTAATTCCATCAGCATCTTGAGCCTTTCTGGTGGCATACTACAAAACTTAAAAAAAAAACTCAAAAAAAAACACTTGCGCCCCGCTGCTTATCAGTTTATCCATCCAGTGCCCAAAATACCCTTTCGTGAGACTAACATTTTAGTTTTTGCAGTATCAGTAAAACAACAAACTCTGACCCCATGCTTTTGACATTTCCTCCCAACTAAGTGAAACCCAACAAATCTCAGTCAGGAAGAAATATTAAAGGCATGAAGTGCCAACCATTGCTAGTAATAAGACTAAATCCGAAAAGGGCAAAAAAGGTTAACACACAAAAAGGTATTTCTAGTAACTAGCAGACTAGGTGGGCCTGTCGGTCCTTTTCTGCTGTCACACTTCTATGTTTCTAGCAATGACAGTGTATTTGTGATATTATACAATTTATATCATCTCAGCCCTGAGGTGTCAAAATGTTAAAATTCAAACAGTATAGACTGGTCTTGCATCAGCTGATCCCCCAACGACAGATTTATTTCTCCACTGAAGAGACCAGATACCCTGAAGTCCTGTTCTAGTCATTGTTGCTAAGTCTTATTAGTTTTGACTACCATTTTATATATTTTTTTAAATATCAACTTTGTTCAATATTCAACATTAGTTTTGTCTAGTTTAATTCTGTTTTAGAGGATTTTCACAAATTCTCTGTCTGTTTCTGAAACTGGTAGAGCAATGGCTTTCATATGTTCATGGTTCAGAGTTTCTGGTTCCAAATCAAACAAAACTTTATAAACTTTGTTTAAACTGAGCTTTATTTCTTTTCAAACGTTTGTACTTTTTTTCTTCAGTACAAATATTAAATGTTTCTTTTGTCTCCTGTCAAATTGCCATGGCATTGAAGCCTAAAAAGAAAACAGGGCATATAGGATTTAAAAGTGTGAATCCTAAAAGCCTTGGTTGGCAAAAGAGGATAGCCACAACTTTTTCTTTGATGGCTTGGGCTCAGGTAACAGTCTTGGAAACTATGAACTCTGTTATGTCTTCTGCCCTTAGACTAAGCAAAAAAAAAGGCAGCTAAATGGCAGTCTCTGTTGGCACCAGTTTCCACAACAACTTCATTACAATGCTCGAATGTAACGCAGGCTGTGTCACTAAAGATGGAGAAAAATATCAGTGAAGGTAGAAGGTATGCTTCAGATGTCTGTTCCTCTCTGCAGCTGCCTCTGGCACCCAATGAGACTGAAAAAGGTACAAAGCACTCAGCTAGTAAACAGCAGTTGTCTCTGGCTCCAAAGGAAAGAGAAAAGGCTGCAAATCCACCATCTATTAAAGAGCTAGTGGAACCACAACAGACAGGCAGGAAAATGATGCAAATGTTAAGAAGTAGTCAGTTGTAACTTTTTAATTCTGAAGTATTTTTCTTTTTCCTTTTACTCACTAGAAAGTTTTCTATGAGATAATATTGTGTTGAATGTGTGCAATAGCTCTTGGCCTGGCAGCTGACATATCTAGCTCTACCCTTCCCACTACATCATCAGCAGTGTCATCTCACTGACAGTGACATCACAGGTGACTGACCTGGCAGCTACTGAGTGGCTGTTCCTAAGCAGCAGTGATGTCACAGTCAGTGAGGTCACAATGTAGATGATGTAATGGAGAGAACAGAGATAGATATGCCAGCTGCCAGGCAAACTGCAGTTGCCAACATCACACCTACTAACATCAGATAAGCAATCTTCTAATTAACCAAAGGGAAAAGAAAAAAACCTCAGATATAAAAAGCAGTGGTTCACTGCTTTTAAATATTAATATTAGTTTTAGGCAGTACACTAGCTCTTTAAAGAATACGAGGATGCCAGCTAGGATCACTCTGATAGCTCTGATGGCAATTGGAGAAGGCAAAAAAAAAGACTTTCTGGACACCTGCCAAGCACAACAGCTGGTGAAAGAAAGCAGCATAAAGAAAAGCGCCTTGAGGTCCCTTTGCCTGAAAAGCAAAAAGAAGAACTGGCACTACCTAAAGATATGCCCAGCTTGGAGGACATTAAGCATGTGGCAGTTTTTCAAAACAATTCAGAGTTTTGACAAACCTGTTTCAGATTTGCTTCCTGTTCACCCTCATGAGGATGTTTTTGAAGAGGAAGAGGAAGAGGAGGAGGAGGAGGACTGATTTGTCAGAGGATCCTGCTGAAAAAAAAAATTGGAAAACCTCCAAGGGTGAATGAAGACAATTTATTTATTTATTTATTTTACAATTTTTGGCTTACAAGGGCACACTGATCTGAAGCTCATTTCCAGGTGAATCCTGGGAGCACAGGGAGGTTACGTGAGGTGCTCAGGGCCACACAGTGTGGAAGTGAAGGTTGTGGGACTCAAACCAAGGTGTTCTAGATGTACTTAGCTCACTCACAGCTCATTGCTCTGACCGCTAGGCTATGCTGTGACCCAGCTGGTCATCCTAAATAGCATTTCTGAGACAGATGGCTGATATATTGAGCCTGCATACAACTAAAACGAAGATGGCCGCAATGCTGCTGTGCTCCGTGCGGCCCCAAATATGAAGTGACTCCAGATCTTTTTTCAGTGAAACCTTATTTAATTTGAGTTAGTGTATGAAATCTCCACCAAATGTTGCCTTTTTGCCGATGTGACTTTATTCTTAGCTACACGGAGATGCATGCTGGAATTTGTTGCCAGTGCTAGGTGCTATGATGGCGCTTCTGATGGCGTTCCAAAGGCACTTTAAAAGTCCAAATGTTTTTACTCGTTTCAATTTCAAGGAGTTAATGAAAGAAACTGATGTTATTTTTGCACTTTATTGGCAGAAATTAGCTATTTTCCTTAAAATTATAATGTTAAGGAGCCACATTGAGCTCATTATGGAACAGCCATGCTGGCCGCCGCCAAGTTTTTTGGTCTCCCTTTGTACTGGATGTCAGCTCAGAATGAGAAAAATAAAATGTATGGAGGATTGTGCAAACAGAAGGTATTTGGTGCTCAGGTGTAACTGGGGTTTGGAGTGCACCGTTGAGTTCCTGTCTCTGCATGAGGAACTATTATTTGTACATGGAACCAGACCAATTTTAAATGGAAAAGGGAGCTACTTGGTGTGTTGATGTCTACAGGCTTATTTTACCTTATTTAAGGTATGCCAATGCTGCCTCAGGGTGGGGGTACCTCTGTATGTTTCTGTTCTAAATCCTTAAGTTATTGTGCTCAGGGGAGCGTTGTCTTTCTGTTTAATTTAACAGGTACCAGTCAATGAGAAATGATGAGACAAGTCTCCAGGGAATGCAAGACAGAGATTTAATGACTGCAATGCTGAAAGGGGATCCTAAATTCAATATGGATATAGCCTGTGAGGCCCAGATGTGTACAGCTTCTTGCAAGTATCTGTGTGGCTGACAAGTGTATTGGGAGACTGAGAATCCAAAAGAGTTTTGCTCTGCAGGTACTGCTTTATGTTATTTAAATTGGAGGAGCCATGTTATATGGCCATCAAGTATACTGAGTATGGTTCCATGCCTCAGGACTCCTGGTAATGGAGCCACACATTAAATAGTAGCCTGTCTCTGTAGGAGACAGTTATGAGAGGTATAGCAAAAAAGAAACATAATTGAATTGTTGGACCTCATATCAGGATTCCTGATTAGGAATGGCTGCAGAAGGCATTTGGAAAAATTTCCATATGGAATTCATGTTTTGCAAATCTTTGGCACTGTTTATGAAGGACGCCTGCATTAGCTTGGCTTTGATTTTCTATATGGTTCATACTATTTCATGGACTCCTGTTTTCTGGGAGCCTAAGAACAGTTGATCTAAATGAAAAGATTACTTAAAGTTTTATTTTGTGCAGGCTGTTTAGCACACAGAGTAAATATGAACCCCTGAATCAGGTGGGGGCTTGCAACATTGAGGCTTGCTCCTTGTGGACTAGAATTTACTTATTTAAATTTGTTGAGTAATTAAAGTGTTTAATCAAATAAGGCTCCTCAGTATTGGAGCTGCTGTGGGTCAAGGCTTCTTTGATAGATTCCCCAAACGCCCGAGGTCCAAATATCTGTTCTCGGATCTAATTGGTGTTGTGGGAATACCAAGCTGAGCACTGCTGGTAATATGATTTTTCTTGTACATTTAGATTCATTTACATGTCTGTGCCAAATAATTGTATGGACTCTTAAATATGAAAAGGAGCCTTTTATACGTATTGATTCATGGACCACAGAGCTAAAGGAGCCTTTAATGTTAGTTCTAAATGCATGGACTCCTGACTACAGTGGAATTATAACTCTGCTCAGTTGAAATTTATCTTTCAATGATTTATGTTAAACATATGGTATAGATGATAATAGCTGATAATTAACTCTGAGGAGTACTATTATAGTTGCAGGACATATTCCCCACATTATTTATCCAGTCTGATTTCAGGGTTATCTATAACTTGAGATAATCTCAAGGAAAATGTTTGCACAAATGTTCTTAAGAAGGATCCTGTTTTATTTATGTACGTGTTACATAACTATGTACATTTTAACTATAGATTGTAACATGTCTGTGTGCTGTTTCGTAATGACTTTTAGTCAAACAAATAAATAAATTAACTAACTACAACTAAAACAGACGTGAAGGTAGAGGAGGCAGAATTAATGAGTGTGCTAATTTTGACCTAAATAAAAAGTCTGCACAAATCCATAAGGCTTTTAAAAATGCTACAATGAGATTCTTGTTATGCTTACAACAATAATGGCTAAAGACAAGAGAACTCAGAAATCTATCACGTACCCAAGGAGGGCTCCAACTTCATTTTCACTCATCTTGACTCTCGGGGAGTTATTCCAGCAGCCATGCTTTTCAACTGCCCCTGATATTCATAGACGTTCATGATTTGCCTCAAAGATTTCTTCCTACCCTCCAAAAATTAGCATATTTGTGACTGAACAGTGAGGATCATAAGCATAAAATAATGCCAAACATGAGAGTGAGAGACATGTTATTCTTCGGAAAATGTGTTTTACACTACACCCCTTATTCTATCAGCTTCCTGAGTGGATGTCAACAATTTTAAGATGTTTCCCTGATCTTGTCCTTTGTCCCTGGCTATTCTGAGATTTGTCCCTGATTTATGAAGCAGGGGGTTGTGGGGTATGCAGGCAGATGCCAATGAGACAGCTAAAATGAATGTCTCTGCAGCACCTCCTGCTAGAGATTTCAGGCAAATTGATATAATGGCAAAGAAGGCTCACACTACCACTGCTTTATTGTAGAGGCAAGATGCCTGCCTGAGTTACTTTGCAAATTATCAGCAGACACTGCAGAATACAATTTGGCTCCTATGTGAAGGCTTGGCATTGCAAGAGAAAACCCACCTAGCACATGCAGCACAGTGTAGGCTGGTTTGGAAGCCACTAAGCACAATTTTCAGATAGCTCTTGATGTAAATGACATTGCATTCAAGGAAGTGGCAAATTCAGTGTTGGCTCAAAGATTTGCATTGCTTAGAGCAATAGGTTTGCTGCAGAACATGCAATATAAGGCAGCCTATTTTCCTTTTGAAGCCACCTCCCTATTTGGTGAAAATACAGAGCTATACATGAAAAAATCTGATGAGTAAAAACAACTTTTAAAATTTTGACTGAAAAGGAAAAGGCCAACATAACTAACAGATACCCCGAATGCTCTCCATGGGTCCCTCACCTAACCCCTAAGGGTCTTGTATCTCTCATCTACTCCCTTCCTCCACCATCTCAAGGGATCTCTCTGGAACACTGCCTTATCCCCTTCTCTCTGGCCCCCCGTCCCCCTGCAGGGTTCCTCGCATCCTGAAGGGGTCTCCAGGGATACGACTCTTCCCCCTCCCACCACCTCACCCTCCCTCCCATTTCCCCCTTTTCTTTCATGTAGCACTTGTTTACCTATTAACTCGGCACTTATTATTGTCCACGCTTTTTACATCTTATGTGCAACACTGTTGTAACACTGTTTGTAACACCTGCCTTACAACTGTATGTTAATGTTGATCTTATAACTTCAATGTTTAATTGTCTCAATCCAGTTGTACCCCTTCCCCCCAGGTTGCAATGGGAGATGAGTGACTTGTTGCTCAGTATGTCTTCCTTGTGAAACATTTCAATAAATAAATAAAAAGCAGGCCTTACATAAGGTGAAGGTATAGGAAGAGGCCAATATAGCAGACCCTATGTTCACTATATGCAATATATACTCAACAGGAGGCACTACCCCTGCCACTGAGAAACTCCAGTGTCCCCCCACTGGAAGTCCTTAGAATATCCACAGACCTGGGCAGCAGAGCGTTTTCTTTCTTAGCACCCAAGTTATGGAATAATCTCTCTCTGCCTCCTGCTGCTCTCTTGACTCGGACCTTATGTTCAAGACACACTATAAAGCCACCTTATTGTCTGCAGCAATGTGTACCTGCCCCTTGGGGTGACTCTAAATGTATGGCTCTGTATCTTAAGTCTTTGCTCAATCTCTGCCTAATGAGTTATACACTTATCTCTGGTTGTGAATCTCTACTCTCTCTCTGTATTCTAATTTAAAATGTTACATTTGTAATTGCCCCTTTATCCCTATTTGTAACTGTAACTATATCCTTACCCATTATATGTACCTGAAACTGTAAATACCTGACCATGCTTATGTATGTACCATCTGTATTGGCCGGGTCATGCCTGAAAATGGTCCACTGGATCAGTGCACCTACCCAATAAACAAATAGACACATGCATACATACATACATACACGCACACATACATACACACATACACACATATACACATACATACATACACACACATACACACATACATACATACACACATACATACACATACACACATACATACACATACACATACACACACACACATACATACACATACACACATACATACATACATACACACACATACATACACACATACATACACATACATACACACATACATACATGCATGCACACACATACATACACACATACAAACATACAGACACACACATACATACATACCCATACATACATACACACACGTACATACACACATACATACACATGCATACACACATACATGCACATGCATACATAGACAATACATACATACACACACATACATACACACATACATACATACACACATACATACACACACATACATACATACATACACACATACATAGGCACAATACATACATACACACATACACACACATACACACACACACATACATACACATACATACATACATACACATACATAAGCACAATACATACATACATACATACATACACACATACACATACATACATGCCACACACACACATACATACACATCCATACATACATACATACACACAACATACATACATACACACATACATACATACATACACACATACATACATACATGCATACATACATACATACACACATACATACATACATACACACATACATACACATACATACATCACATACATATACATACTACATACATACATACACACACACATACATACACACATACACATACATCACACATACATACACTACATACATACACACATACATACACATCATACACTACATACACACATACACACATACACATACATACACACATGCATACACACATACATACACACATACATACACACATACATATACACATGCATACACACATACATATACACATGCATACACACATACATACATACATATATACACACACAAATACATACATGCATACACACATACATACATACACACAAATACATAGATACACACATACACACATACATACACACAAATACATACATACACACATACACACATACATACACTCACATACATACATACACACAAATACATACATACATACACATACACACATACAGACATACACACATGCATACACACATACACACACATACATACATACACATACATACACACATACATACATGCATACACACACACATACATACATGCACACATACATACACACATGCATACACACACATACGTACATACACATACATACACACATGCGTATACACATACATACATGCATACACACACATACATACATACACACACATACGCACATACATACATAGCAGACCCAAGTGACTATGCAGCTCCAAGGGGCAGATGGACGAGGTAGATCTCAGTAGTTAACTACGAAGAAGATAGGAATGGACACACAGGACAAGCTGGGATACTTCTGTCTCTAAATCTTGTGTTCGTTAGGAAAAGGCAGTGTAAGTTTCTCTGTGTGGTGATTTCAAAGGTGGACTGTATGTCACCAGGCTTGATCAGGGAAGTGCAGGTTCCAGAGTATTGTTACTTGAGATTTTGTATGTTCGAACTGATATGGAAACAAAACCTGAATATCCAGATTAGTCCAGAATGCTGTTCCAGGTGTTAGTGGACCACACACAAAGGTACCCTGGACCCCAAAGGCCAACTCGTCTAGCAAAGGATTCTGGGAAGATGGCCTAGGAACCATTAAAGCTAATACACATGGATGTGCAGATTCCTGACAAATGTTGGAGATGTCAGTATTCACCTGGGACCAGCGCCCACATATTATGGGCTTGCTCACACCTACAAAAGCACTGGGAAGCAATAAGTACACCAAGGCCACCTATTCTACCAGGCCAGGTCCCACTCTCTCCCTTCTTCTGTATACTAGAAGACTTGGGAGAACTTCAAGGTGAGGCGGAACCCACAAGCTGCTCCTACTGGCTGTAGCTAATGAAGCGAAGCATTAGATATTAATGAAATGGAGGCATCCAGAGCCCCCAGCACTACTCCAGTGGGAAACTGGGGTGCCTAGGTCAGCTTCGTACCTCCACGTGCTGTATAAAAATAGGGGACAGGGATACAAGTGGCTTGAGTGCTAGCAGTGCAGACAGTTGGTTGAGCAGAGACTGACGTGATTACTGCCCCAATTACTGGCAACTTGATGTGGAAAGATCTGCCAAAAAGGAGAACAACAGGGGTTGGTCAGTGGTGCTATGAGGAGTAGTTTTGAAGGTGTTGGAATAGACCTCACATCCAGGGCCTGTCAACAGCAGAAAAAAACAGATGTGGCCTTTTGAAGAGTACTCAAGAATAAGACATGGGTGAACCATTGAAATTCTTCACTGCTGTGGGGTTTGTGGGATTCCAAATGTTGAGAAGACCTTGGCAAGATGCGGAACAGTAGCTGATGCTGAGATCAACTTTACGACCTCAAGAAAAGGATAACAGCAGTACTCATTGAGGTCTATAAGAAAATAGTCCCCAGAAGGATTTGCCGAAGAAATCTCCATTTAGATGAAGCCAGGGTCCAGGAGACAGAACAGACATATTTAGAGTCATGGTAGCAGATTGCGGCACTGCAGCTTAAAAGGGAATGCCATGTAGAAGCCCGTGTTTTGAAGCTGATGATCCATCGTTGCCTTCTGCAACATAAAAAGAGTCCAATGTGCACTTCAAGTTTGCTGTGATTAGACTTTAAATTTGCTAAACAGCATTAGTTCTTGGTTGGTTCTATGAGGATATATATATATATATATATATATATATATAATTCTTCTCCAGTAGCTTGCTAGTGTTTATGTCCAGGTTTTACAGCCACCTTAGAACTCCCTGTACTGTTTCTGTTTTGGTTCAGAATCCCCCTGACCCGACCCTGACCCCGACCATGATCATGTTACATGACAATGCTCATGCTCCTTGTTTGCTGTGACCCCACTGCCATTTTGCTTTAATTAATGTTTGGATTTACATACCATTATGTTTTTTCTCCCCCATTGTATCTTGGAATAAGTCGCCTCAAGATATTATTGATATTAAATGTTTTTTTTAAAGTTTAGATGAATACATGGACACCTAGGAGGATATATGGGTCTCCACTGTAGTGGGGGTAGACAAGAAGTGCCTTTGGTGTACATCTACCCTAAAAATACCTAAGTACCTAAGTATATTTTAGCAGGTATGTAACTGTTCCTGATGGACTATGTTAACCTGTTGACTGCTGCTATGCTCCCTAGGACCTCATAAAAATAAGATTTTGTATCTCATAGAGTTAACCTGGCTGGAGTCATTTCAAATAAATAAATAATTGTTGGCTACAGGGTGACATGAGACTGAAGCACCTGATATTTGTGCATCTAGCAGATTTACACTTGCACTGGGCTCCCTCAAAAGGTTGGTGGGGATTCCCTGAATATGGACTGCAATGATATGTGGGTGGTTATACACTGTGTATAGTATGTGCAATGAATAACTATTCCTCATCCTTGCAGAAGGAGTTTGGTGGCTGGTATAGCTCACTAAGTGGTTGCACTGTGATTCTGGTTAACTTCCTGCCATACTGGAACTTGTCATTCAAAGTTGGGTCTCAGACCCTGTAAACTAGCCAATGGTGCGGACCTCCTGTATTCAGTACAATGACTCAGTTTTTCTCATGTCATCCACTGCTTCCCTCAGCGTAATTCTCAACAGTCCCACACTGTGAGTGATGTCCCTCACTTTATCCATTGGAATGGCTTTCTCTCATTGTTGTCCCACATAGAAAAGGAGCTATATGCACAGACAAGGTACTGTAATCTCTGGCTTTAAAGCCAAAATGTATCATTTTCTATGATGCTAAGGCAAAATTAAACTTTGCACAAATAACATGCACTATTTACTAGTGATAAGAGCTTATCTCCTTGTTTGGTGCTGTGACCACATTTTTAGAGACAGTGTATTATATTTTGAGTGTCAGTGTCCCATATTTCAGCGGCAAAGGTTTAAGAAGTATGTCCCTCTGGCTTAGCTGGAGTTTTGGTCACCAGGGTGAGACCATGAGCTGCCACAGCCATAACAGGCACTGCTGCTGTGAGAAAAAACCTGGGAAATGGTTGGAGGTCTTGTTCATTTAGATATCTAGTGTTGGAGCTGAAGTGCTGACAGGATGTGAGAAGGGTGAACATCTGTGCACGTCACTTGCTCTTTGCCAGCTGCTTAGAACTCTGATGTCACCAGCGTTCTACCATTGAGCAGGTTAGTGGGAAAGTGACCTGCATCCTGCAGAGCCCAACACTGAAGGCACTAGAGGAGCAGGACAGAGTGATCTGCAACTTGAGTTCCTTCTCTAAATTCACATGTAGCAGTAAGATGGTGAAGAGGGGGAAAGGGGGGAATTGTTTAACCAGGAGTGACACACTACACTGAAGCTTGATTCCAGGTGCAACCTGGGAGCACAAGGAAGTTAAGTGACTTGCTCAGGGTCATACAGTATGCAAGTGGGGGCTGTGGGATTCAAACCTAGGTCTCCAGGTTTGCAGCTCAGAGCCTTAAACCACTGCTCCATACTGCCTCTTGGTGTGTGGTAATAAGTCAGATCTCTGTGCTTGCTGTCTTGATCACTGCAATATGTAAATTTCATCCTCACCATCACTAGTGTACTTTTTATAGATTCTTAGATACTGAGACACACTGCTCGAGTCATCCCAGTTGAAATGATCATGAACTTTTATGAATGTTCATGAGTTATTCATAAACATTTCATGAATAAAGCTCATGAACATTTATCAAGCATGCATCGAATTGTTCAGGAATGCACATGAATTATGCATGAACATTAAATGACAATCCTGTGTTCATGAACATTCATGAACATATAGGTTCATAAAGATCCATGAACGTTCATGAATCTCCTCAACTGAACGTTTATGGACAAACTCCATCAATATTTTTGATGATCAGAAATGCTTGTCATGCTCCCGTTAGTTGGGTCATGAAGAAGGAACGTCATGGACATGATTGCTATCTCAAGTAGGTCTTACAGAAAGGGGCACTGCTGGGTCCCAGAACTGGTGGATGTAGTCACCCAGCAAGGAGAGGCAGGAGTCCTACTCAGAGAACAAAACGAAGCAAGGAATTTATTTAGTGGGAAAGTTGGCAAAGGTCAACAAGGCAGGATTTCATCAACAATAACAGTATGAATGGTAATAAATAACAATGTAAGTAAACAGATGAATAAATAATTATATAAATAAAACTGAGGCACACCTCTAAGCGTCTGCTTTACTGTACCCAGCTGCAGCTGCAATTATTTTATGGTGCCGTTTCTACCTGGTCGACCAGTTTTAGCCTATACTTTATGCATGAAAATATACATCACTTTAAATGCATCAGTTCAAGTTAGGTAATGAAGTCGCTCTGGAGTCGTACCCTGTCAGCGAGGTGACAGCATTACAGTGCAGTAATGTTGTTGCTGCAAAAAGGAGTGAGAGTGACAGGGCACAATCTTGATTTTAGATCGCCCCGCACTCATGCCTTGCTGTGCACTGACACAATTTCTGTGCCGTTCATGGCATGCCTGCCCTGGAGGAGGTTTGGCACTGTAACTCCTGGGGAGGTGTAATGCCTCATCCTGTAGTGCCAGGAAGCATGTTGCCTGCACCATAATTGGCATCGGCAACATGCCTGTTGCTGCAGCATGAGTGAACCCTTTGGAGTATAAATCAGGACACTTGGAAGAATTTTAGCAGAGAATCGAGACCTGAATGGGACACCTGGACCACAAGGGGCATTGGCTGCAACAATGGGACTAATACTGTGGTGAGGAGCCTCAGTTAGGCCACTGGGACATGGAAAGGACTTTGCACCCTGAACACAGATTCACTGGAGCTAGAACAAAGAGAAACTGGGTTGCAACTTTGAAGAAGATTTGGCAGCACAAAGACCACCCCTGGACCACTGGGGTGAGAAGGAAATTTGAAGAAGAGAAGAAGATGGTATTCGGATGTTGGACAGGGTGTTGATCTTCAGACAATGCCCCTTGTGCTGACTGTTTCCCGGGGAGGCCCAGGACCCCAAAGGGGAAGGAAACAACTTATGGTGGGGGACTCAATTGTTAGGGAGGTAGAACTGGGGGAGGGAGGGGAGAGGGAGGTAAGGTGCCTGCCCGGTGCCAAGGCTTGAAGGGACAGGAAATGAATCCACAGGATCGTGGGAGCAGCAGCAAGGGGAAGGGAGCTGGATGTCATTATCCACCTAGGGATGAATGACCTGGCTGAGAATGGAATCAGAGCAGTGCAACAGGAGTTTGTGGAGTTGGGGAGGGGCCTTAGACAAGTAGCAGACATGGTAACTTTCTCAGAAGTGCTACCTGTCTATGGTATGGATGAGGCTAGGGCACTCTGCACCATGGGATTCAATGACTGGTTGAAAAGCTGGTGCAGAGCTCAGGGATTTGGCTTCATTGGGGACTGGGGCTCCACCTGGAGGGATGCAGGCCTATACAGGCGTGATGGTCTGCATCTATCCTGGAGGGGAACCAGGATCCTAGGTGATAGGTATAAAAGCTTCAATGGCAAGCATTTAAACTAGCCAAGGGGGGAGGCATTGAAGAGAAGACAGGAAATCCTCACTCCCCCCAAAAAAATCAGGGTAATTAGTGAGGTAAACATCAAGATAGAGCAGTCGATAGGGAGAAGGGCAGGGGTAAATGGAGAAAAAGACAAAGGCAGTAGGGACAGTGATGGGGCAAAAAGAAATAAAGCCATAAAAAAATGGAAGGTAATGAGTACCAATGCCTGTAGTCTAGGTAAAAAGCTCCCTGAAATGGTGGCTTTGATGGAAGAGAGATTTCTGGATATTGTGGCAGTCACAGAAACATGGTACACAGAGAACCATGACTGGGATGTCAACATACCAGAGTACACAATCTACAGGAGGGATAGGGAGGGATGAAGAGGAGGAGGAGGAGTAGCTCTCTATGTAAGGGAAGGGATCAAAGCAACAGAGCTAAAGGGTAAACAGGGAGGAGAGGAAGCATTGTGGGTCACCCTGGACACTGGAAATGGCTCCACAATCCACACAGGGGTTGTATACAGACCCCCATCTCAGGGGGAAGAAATGGACAAGGAAATTGTAGAAGGCATCCTTGGGATGGCAGAGAAAGGGGAGATATTGCTGATGGGGGACCTGAATATGCCAGATGTTGACTGGAGCACCTTTGCTGCAGCCACATCCAAGAGCAGGGCCTTTCGTGATGCCCTACAGGTGGCATGCCTTAGACTAGCTAGTTTTGGAACCCACTCGAGAGAGCAATCTTAGACCTGGTACTCTCAAATGGGGACGGAGAGAGGATCTCTGATCCTGAAGTGGGTAGCCATCTGGGAACAAGCGACCACCAAACAGTGTGGTTCACGATAAACTTAGCTGTAGAGTCAAGCCACACAAAAGTGAAGGTACTGGACTTCAGGAGGGCTGATTTTGTCAAAATGGGAGAGTGCCTCAGAAAAGCACTAGCAGACAGGCAAGAAGGTGGGGTGGAGGAACAATGGGGAAACATCAAAACCGCTATCACAGAGGCAACAAGCCTTTGTGTAAAGCAAGTAAACAAATCAAAACAAAAGAAAAAAACACTATGGTTCTCAAAAGAAGTGGTGGGGAAGGTAAGGGAGAAAAATATAGCATTCAGGAAGTAAAAAGAAACACAGAAGGAGCAGGACAGAGAACTGTACCAGTTCAAACAGAAGGAAGCAGGTAAGGCAGTCAGAATAGAAAATGCCCAAACCAAGGAAAAGATAGCCAACTCAGTTAAGAAGGGGGATAAAACCTTTTATAGGTACATCAGGGAGCAAAGAAAGACTAAGGCAGGGATACTGAGGCTGAACAAAGAGGAAGGTGGTTGGGCAGAGAGCGACAGTGAAAAAGCAGGGATACTGAACAAATACTTCTGCTCAGTATTCACAATGGAAAAGCAGGGGGAAATACCTAATTCGGTCAATAGAAGCACTCTGGATAGGGGGTTGATATTAGTCCTTTCACAGAAGAAAGGATTCTGAAAGAACTCTGAAAACTGAAAGTGGATAAAGCAATGGGGCCTGATGGGATTCACCCAGAATTCTAAAAGAACTAAGGGAAGAACTAGTAACACCACTGACTACCCTTTTTAATAAATCATGGGAGGATGGTGTGGTACCTGAGGACTGGAGAAGGGCGGATGTGATTCCCCTTCACAAAAGTGGGAGCAAGAAAGAGGTAGGAAACTACAGACCTGTCAGTTTGACCTCAGTGGTAGGGAAAATGATGGAATCACTTCTGAAGGAAAGAATTGTTGAGCACCTAGAGGCCAGTGGGGCACAGGACCCAAGGCAGCATGGATTCACAGTGGGAAGGTCATGTCAGACAAATCTAATTGATTTCTTTGGCTGGGTGACCAAAGCAGTAGACCAGGGAGGGGCTGTGGACATGGCCTACCTAGACTTTAGCAAGGCATTTGACACAGTCCCACACAAAAGATTAATAAACAAATTAGCCAGCCTGAGAGTGGGTCCCAGGGTGGTAGCCTGGGTAAAACACTGGTTGGACAACAGGACACAGTGGGTAATAGTAAATGGAGTCCACAGTGAAGAAAGGAGGGTTACTAGTGGGGTACCGCAGGGTTCAGTACTGGGGCCGGTCCTTTTTAATGTCTTTATAAGTGACATTGCAGAGGGACTGGAAGGGAAAGTATGTCTCTTTGTAAATGACACAAAGATCTGCAACAGGGTTGATACACAAGGTGGGGTGGAAAGGATGAAAAGGGACTTGGCAAGGTTGGAGGAATGGTCAAATGTATGGCAGCTTAGATTCAGTGCAAAGAAGTGCAAAGTAATGTACCTGGGAAACAAAAACCCAGGGGAAGAGTACACAATGGGGGGTGAGATACTGACAACAACAAAAATGGAAAGGGACCTGGGTCTAGTCATATCAGACAACCTAAAAGTGGGCCAGCAATGTGAGAAGGCAATAAAGAGGGCTGGGGGATGCTGGGATGCATAGGGAGAGGCATCACCAGTAGAAAACAAGAAGTTGTTGGCCCTCTGTACAGACAGTTGGTAAGACCACATCTGGAGTAGTGTGTACAGTTTTGGAGACCCCATCTCCACAAGGACATAGACAGGGTGGAGGCTGTCCAGAGGAGGGCAACCAAAATGATGCAGGGTCTGCATCAGAAGACATATGAAGGAAGACCAAAGGAACTAAAGATGTATAGCCTCGAGGAAAGGAGGGGGGGGGACATGATAGAAACTTTCAAATACCTCGAAGGAATCAACAAAGTCCAAGAGGGTAGCATCTTTCAGAAAAAGCGATGTGCCAAAACCAGCGGGCACAATTTGAAGATAGAGGGGGGATGGCTCAGAGGTAATGTGAGGAAGTATTTCTTCACAGAGAGGGTTGTGGATACATGGAACAGCCTTTCTGAGGAGGTCATAGAGTCAAAAACAGTGAGGGAATTCAAGAATGCATGGGACAGATATAAGACAATTCTAGTGGGGGGTAGGAGGAAGTAGGCTGTTAGTTAACTAGGATCTGCAGCTTATCCAATAGGTGGGGAAATGGGCAGACTAGGTGGGTCAAGCGGTCCTTATCTGCCATCAGATTCTATGTTTCTATGTTTCTAATGGCTCTAGAGGTAGATCTTCAGATGATGGTGGCAGATGCTGGTCCCGTAAAAGAAAAACTCATCCCACTGCTGATGGAGGCCCTCTCTAGTGAGCCGGTGCCTCTCATTTACTTCCTTTATTTCTTATCAGGGTAGAGATGTAGCTTGACAGCATAGCGTATGGGACCTGTCCTGACTATCGCCCTAATGCTAGCGAGGTAGGTAAATGGTGCGCACAGGATCAGTGGTGCTAATGTAAAGTAATCAGCTTTTAAATATTAGTAAAGAAAGAATCAGCACTTGCTTTCTGTAGTTCAAAGTGTACAGGTGCAATTTTAATCTAGGAAAGGTGCCTCGTAAAACCTTAGCCCTGCGCTTCAACTCTCAAGCGGGCTGCCAAACATAACACCAGCACTGGGGTGCCCAATCCCCAGTGTTGGTACCTGAAATAAACAAAACCATCCTTCATAGTCTTTTTTATTTTATATACCTATAAAAAAGAAAACTGTCCATTGATGTCTGTTGCCGCTGCCGACACACTGCTACCGTTAACCTCTCCCCACCTGCCCCCAACTCAGCACCCACCACCCCAAATACCCCCACCCCTTAATTACCTACTGTGGGTCCAATGCTGTAATCCTCTCTGGACTGGAGACATGTCTTCACTAGGGGTGTACAGATAATTTATTTCAATTATTCATCTGAAATTTCAATTTGGGGGCCCAAATATTCGGGTATTCATTATTTATATTCGGAGAGGAGGGATGTAATAAAAAAAAAAGAAAATTAACAGTCCCCCACCCTCTTCCCCAGCCCAAATCACTAAATCCAAGTCCTCCCAAGTCAGAAAATCACTGGTGTCTAGTGGACCCCCCACCCCGTCAATCCCCAGCCCCAGTATAAAAAAAAATATCTTCAATCCCTGGTGTCCAGTGGAACCCTCCCCCCCGTCGATCACGGCCCCCAATACAAATAAAAATATATTTTAATTCCTGGTGTATAGTGGACCCTCCACCCCCATCAGGCAATCCCACACCACCCCACTCCCTTCCCACCCTGACCGGGCCACCGGCACAGCCCTCCACTCACCTCCGCAGCCGGCAGCCCAACTGAGCTGATGATGAATGAGCATGTGCTAGTACAAGCACATGCTTAGGCTGGCGCAAGGCATCAAGAAGGGAGAGGTGGAATTCTTCAGCTACATCAGGGAGAAAAGGAGTTGTAGGAACAAAATAGTAAGGATTAAAATGGATGGGGTGGGTGGAAACTGGGGCAGAGCAGGCAGACGCACTTACTGAATACTTCTGCTCAGTGTTTACTAAGGAGAAAGGAGAGGCACTACCGGGGGGGTGGGAGGTCAGGCTCGGGGCAGAGGAGGTGACAGATGGGGGAATCACAGAGAGCAGGGTACTGGAGGGTCTGAGGGTGGACAAGTCACCAGGTCCGGATGGCATTCACCCCAGGGCACTGAGAGAGTTCACAGAAATCCTGGTGGGGCCTTGGCAGACCAGTTCAATGTCTTCCTGATCTCAGGAAGTGTACCGCAGGATTGGAGGATGGCTCACATGGTATCCCACCATAAAAGCGGTCCCAAAGATGAACTGGGAAACAACAGGCCAGTAAGCCTCACATCCATTGTGGGAAAACTGATGGAGACAATCCTGAAGGAGAGGCTGGTGTCCCTTTTGGAGACCAGTGGGCTGCAGGACATTAGGCAGTATGGGTTTGTCCTGGGCAGATCCGGTCAGACCAACCTGGTGGATTACTATGACTGGGTAACTAGACAGCTGGACAAGGGCCATGCACTGGATGTCCTGTTTCTGGACTTCAGTAAGGCATTCAACTCGGTGCCACATGGAAGACTGGGTAGTAAGCTGGCAGGTACAGGTGCCAGGGCGAAAATGGTGGGGTGGGTAGTAAACTTGATTACAGGGAAGGCAGCAGAGGGTGGTGGTGGTGGTGGAAGGGGAGCTCTCATCTCCGAGGGCAGCAACAAGTGGAGTACCACAGGGTTCAGTGCTGGGACTGGTGTTGTTTGGGTTGTTCACATCAGACATCTCAATGGGCATCATGAGCAAGATCAGTTTGTTTGCAGATGACACCAAGATGGGAGCAGTAGTGGATGACCTAGGAGGGTGGCACGGGTTGCAGGATGATCTGTCAAAATTGGAGACCTGGTTGGACACCTGGCAGTTGGGGTTCAATGCCAAAAAGTGCAAGGTGCTACATTTCAGGACAAAAAAAAACAAGGAGCTACCAGCTTGGGGGGGGTCAGCTAGCCATGACAGAGGGGGAGAAGGATCTGGGGGTGGTTATAACGGGCTCAATGAACAACTCAGCACAATATAGGAAGGCAGCTACAAAGGCTAACTAAATGCTGGGTTGTATTGCCTGGGGTATATCTTCAAGGAGAGGGGAAGTGATCCTGCCATTGTATAGGTCACTGGTTAGGCCACACCTGGAGTACTGCCTGCAGTACTGACGCCTGTACCTGAAGGGGGACATTAAGTTACCTCATTACCTCCAATAGCTCCACATGAAGTCCAAACTATACATTGTTTACCTGACACAAAATGGCCACCCAGGAGGTAATGAGTTACTGGAGGGGGTGCAGTGCAGGGCAACAAAGATGATTCAGGGAGTAGGGGACATACCCTATGTGAGCAGGCTGAGGGAGTTGAACATGTACTCACTGGAGGAGAGGCGAGATGGGGGGATATGATTTAAACCTTCACGTACATGAAGGCAATAAACAAAACAGGCATGGAGGGACTATTCAAGTTAAGGGGAGGTAGGGGCACTCAAGGTCACGATCTCAGATTGGAGGGGGGAAGGTTCAGGAGGGAAGTAAGAAGACACTTTTTTACAGAGAGAGTGGTGTCTGGGTGGACCATGTTGCCTGTGGAGGTGGTATCCTGTAGAACAATGGACTGCTTCAAAATGGGAAGGGATAGGGTAAGATGGAGGGGCAGGGGAGGGAGGGGCAGTTGCAGAATTAAAGTTGCTAGCTGCACACTCGGGCAGACTCGATAGACCATAAGGCCTTTATCTGCTGGCAAATTCAGATGTTCGTATAAATGACACCTGTCATGTTCAAAAGGAGTGGTCATAAAAAGAATATGTTGAAAATTTAGGGGTCAAAATGTGAAAAAAACAACTAAGTTATGAAGAAATGTTGAATTGTTCCATTTACTCAACTTTATTTTTGCAGATATCGGTCCCTAATGTTTAACATATCCCTTCTGTTACTCCACCTTCTGAACTTGACAGGCGTCATTTTTCAAATCCCTTCCAAAACTTGTTTTCACAGTTGCACAGTGAAATCACCTTCACCTGTCTTGATCATAACATCAGGTCATAAAAAGACTGTTGGAAATTTGGGGTCAAAATGTGGGAGCCCACTGAAGAGTACATATTGCCCCTCAGCTGGCCTCTCCTGGGTATATATAATCTAAAAATGTGTAAAAGCAGGACACCACTGAAAATGAGATACTGCATCTCATCTGGTCTATCCTGGGTATATACATAGTAAAAATGCGTACAAGCAAGACCCAGTACAACAGCAATGAAAGCAGCGAACATTCAGCATTGACAAATGCTTGTTTCCCCTGTGTGTGCTCTATGGCCCTGAAACCCAATGTACTAGCTCCTATAGAGCCTTAAGTAATTTGCCCTATGGGCAATTCTAAGGCTGTTGTGACCTACCTGCCCCCCCACCCTTGGGCTTGCTTCTTGAGAAGCTCATGTTTAATTCCTATGCTGTGGGTGGTCGTGATGCTGCGGCCTTGCTTGGCCCACCCTAGCTCCAGTGGAGCTGGTTTTTTGTTGCCTCTGTGGACAGTCCTGAGGGTGGGAACACCTACCAACCCACACAGCATTGATCGCTTTAGTTTGCACTGCTCAGCGTAGTTTATTTAAATAAAAAATAAAACTTTTACATTTGTATTCTGCCAGGCGATCAGCACTGAGCAAATGTGCTGCCGCCGCATTCACCACCGCAATCCAGATACGGAGTAGTCCGGAGCCGGAGGCACCACTCCTGAGATGTTGTTGAGGAGATGAGGTGTGGAGAAAACAGGAAGGCCTGCCCAACCGGGAGACACTGCTCCCACGACTCTACTGCTGTGGCTGCTAAGGAGGCACTGGAGGGTTTGGAGCTACTGATCTGTGTGATCAACACGGGAGAGAGTCAATGGAGTCCACTGACAGGAGGGAGCTGATGCAGGAAACACCTACCGGAGGAGGCCAGCACAGCTAGTGCTGACAGGACCTGCTTCAGCCATGAGAGTTAAACCTAAAAGGTCCCCATCGCACCCTGTCATTCTCTGCCTCCCTGGTCTCTCACACACTGCTTCCCTAATGGTCATTTGGGGTTCTAACTGTGAACCCCAAACTCGAGCCATAATGGCACTTTCATTTGAAAAATGCCCACGTGCTGGGCAGGGATAGTAGTCCCAATGCATGGCTTACTTTCCCTTCCACTGCCTGATTAAATGGGGAGGGGGGTCTGCGAGCAGGTGGTAACACAGAGAAGAAGAAATGTTTAAAAACATAGCCCTGACTTGGCTTCTGGTGCAGGGCTACTGACCTAGAGGAGGAGGATTTTCTGGCTGCAAGTGGAGACACTGGCTGTTGCTGGGGGCCTTTTCTGGTTGCTGAAGGGGGTTATTACTGGGGACAACTGACAGAGACAACCGGCTATGGTTGGGAGGGGTACTGGACTACAGGGGTACTGATGCTCGGCTACTGGGGAACACAGGAGGTTTGCTGCAGGCCGCTGGGGAAACTGGTGCAAAGTGTATTAATGGGGCCCTGCAGGAGTGTACAGTGGCAGCTAGGTGGGGGGTTCTGGCTGTATTGTGAACCTGCAGGGAAGGTACTGTGGGCAGTGGGACAAATGTGTCCCAAAACTACTGTTCTCTGAGGCCCCAAATACCACCTGCCCATTCCAATGGCTATCTCTATGGGCCTGTAGTGTCCTCAAACACCTACTGGGCCCTCAATCTACTCCCCCTGAGGATCGCAAACCTATTTCTCTGTAGGGCCCCAACTCTGGGGTGCTACAACCTGCTTTCAGATAACCTTGTTTTAGCCCTAATCTCAAAAGATTATTGCCCTACGTACAAATCAGAGGCAGACCCGTTCAACCCTTAGTTGTGTTATTACACAAGCTAAGCAATTAACCAAGACATTTGAATTCTTTTAACAAACTCCATATTTTCTAATTAATAACATTTCTTTCCATGCATTTTAGAATTTGTGACTTGCCTTATACTTACTTTCTGTTCTGCTACTCTTCTTTTAAACGGAATCACTGCTCACAGTCTTTTCATAAACAGAAAGGCCTAAGTGTTATTTATATCTACAGGACCTGACACTCTTAAACTGTGGTGACTTAACATTTTAATCCTTTTGGGTGCTCAGATAGTTAATTGCCTTCATAGAACGTATACCTGAATATTCCACTCCTAAACTGAAAACTTCTGATTTTGTGATGCTTTATAACTGTTATAGGGAGAAACAGTGCATTCTGATATGCAAATAAGGTATGCAAATTAGTTATGCAAATTGATTTTTGTCTCGGTTCAGCAGAGTCCTTTAAAGGTTCAGCAACGTCATGAACTTGTGTTGATCAACAGTTTATGAGCTAGGTTAAAGAACAGTTAGTGAACTTTGATGGATATTCCTGAACCATTTATTATCGTCCATCAAAGTTCATGAATTGATGAGCTTAATTTCAGCTGGGATATCATATGCTTACCTTGCTTATTTGTTAGTGTATCAGAAGAGGATGCAAACTTTGCTCTCAGTGCTGCTGATCCTACTGCACTACTGACAGATGGTAGACTTAAGTAATAAGCCATGACAGGGTGTGCATTATAGGATTTTAATGCATACCTCTGGGGTGTAGTAAGACAAGAGACTGAAGGACGAGTGGCCCTATGCCCCTGAGAAGTGCACTAAAATCCTATGATGCACACCTTGGAGGGGCCTATTACACTTATAAAATGGCTCTAAGTAGGTTTTTTGTGGGGAGGACAATGAGATTTGGCACCTGACCATCCGTTTATAGAGATTTAATGCATGGCCAGGTGACACCTCTTGACCAATGACATTTCTAGATTTTTTCTTGCCACTTTATAAAATGTTTTTTATTTCACTCACTCTCAGACTCCCCTGGAGGTCTCAACCTCAACATAAAAATTGTGGCTTACCCCCCCAGGTCGGGGCCATGGGAGCAGGATCCTCCTGGCAGATGTCGGAGGCAGTGGAGACAGCAGCAGAGCAGGGTGTCATGCCTGGGGGCCGGCCTTTTTTGCAAAGGCTGGATCCTCGGGGGGGTGGGGATATGCAATGATGTCTAGCATCTGCCCCGCCCCCTAGATAATGGCGCTGGCAGCAGCGGTACCGCCCGAGTTCTGTGAAGTGCCCGGCACTCTTCCCCTCCCACGGAGAGAAGGAGTGCAACCCAGGATGCTCAGTCCTTCTCCCCCCTGGCTGGCCCTCCAACTCCTGACTCCATCACCAAAGCCGGGATGTCGGCACTGCAAGCAGAAGCCCTGCCGCTGCACCAGCGGGCTGGCCCAGGACTAGACAGATTCCTGAGGAAGACTAGAATTGAGGATTACACTGCACAGCATAAGCAGGCATAGCATTCCATCTGATAGGTTTGGATGAGTGTTCATACAGTGGTGGGTGAAAGAGGTGGACCCAAAGTCCCTTCCATAAGCACAATACTGTGTTATTGAAACAAAACTTGGAACTCCACTGCAGGAGGAAACCTTAGTTGGTCCTGATTTAGGGAGGGACTATCACTCTTGACAAATCTCTTTTTTTTTCTTTCTAGGGGCACTATCATTCTTGACAGAGCTCTTTTTTCTTTTTTGAGGAGAGGATGGGGCGCGACAAGGGCAGAGGCTACTAATTGGCTAGGGATGAAGTTTCCAGGAAAGGAAATGGAAGCGGCAGCTCCAAATGTTGCCCTCTGTGTTGTTCTTGACCTCTCGGTGCCTGGATTACGAGCTCTGGGAGCCAGGAAGAAAAAGAACAGGGAATCAGATGACAGAGGCACAGGTTGGCATGTCTGCCTCAGCAGTGTGATTCACAGCTTGAGCAGGAAGTATTTTATATCAGGTTAAGAAGTCCGACAGGCAATCAAGGGGTGAGGCTTTAGACCATGGTCAGAAGATCCTTGTAGATCATTGGACAAATAATTATTTTTTTTATCAGGAATGGTAGAGTAAGCTTTTAGTATTGCTGTGGCTTTTCTAAAAGTAATAGCTGACATATGCGACGCAGATTGCAGCGTCTGTAACAGATACATCTTCTGGCAACAGTAATTAAAGGAACAGGGTAATTTGTGAAAACTGAATTCAGACTCATGTGAAAGTACTTAACCATCAGTCCTCAAAGAAGACATGCAATTAAGCCGATATTAAAACAACCTAAAAAGATTCTCTGTAATGCTTTGAATGTAATCAAAATATTTTTATTTTGCACTTAAGGAAATTATTAAAGCTCTGAAGTATTTAAAAGTAACACTAGAAGACACAGTGGAGTCATACTGCATCCAAAAAAGCTTGAAGTCTGTCACAGTTATAAACATTGACACCCTAATTTTTGTTAAGAAATGTGGCACTCACACATCTATTGTAATTAATGCAAACATTCAGTTGTAAATGCTGTCCCATATGATTAATGCAAGCACTTTGTATATTTGTTGAATTTTGTTTTTATGTTTATTTTTTTATGTTAAAAAATTAAACTTGAATACAGAGGGATTTTCAGACAGTCCCATCACATTTTGGGAGCAACTGTGCCACAGGTTTGGACCCTGTTAGGTGGTCTAGCAATGTCTGAGCTTTGTATCAGGGCTGGATTAACCCATACACCAATAATGTTTATACCATGGTGTAGGGCCCCCAGGCCGATGGGGGGTCTCCCGGTTCCAGAGTATAATTTCCTGCTGCTGCTAGAGGGACAAAGGGAAGCACAGCCCCTTTAAGAGCGGAGCAGGCAGGTACAGCACTGGCACATGGGAGTGGTTGCCATGGAGAGGGAGTACGCAAGAACCCGAGAATAGATTTGCTGGATGGACCCCAACAACAAAACACCATTACCACGATGTGACTTTTATTCATTTTGCTCCTTTGCTTAGCCATGAGTTCATGAAAAACACTACTGGGGCATTCTGAAATTAACCCATGCAGTAAAGCAAGAAACGTCTTGGTAAGGTGAACCGAAGAGGAGGGGCTGGTTCGTTGTTTCTAGCAATTTTAGCTAAAAAAATTGCCTGGGTACAATCTTTCCAGAGAAGCAGGTAGACTGAATGACCCCCTGTGCCAGTGTCACATTCACGGAAGACTGGGCTTTTTTTTCCCCTACAGCTGGTTGCTTAATGGATTTAATTGCCTCTTACTGCACTAAGGGATGCTTGTGTTTTTTGAGCCAGTTTCTTAGAGCAGGTATGATAGATGTTCCCTGTATGCCTCGTTCTGCATGGTGCAGATGAATTGATTTAATATAGTGCTGACTTAGACGTGGGTATCACTGAACTGACGACAAATACAGATCAGCCTATTACTCATTTAAAAGCAGCAGTATGTGTCAGTCACCCTATAGCTTTTTTTTCAGCAATAATGTTTTCCTGGCAAAAATATTAAGGTACACATTTTAGTTTTTCTTTTCTTTCATTCCTGAACCAAGATGCGGGATTCTGAAGTTTTTAAGAGTTCTTGCTCCCATTCCATGCCCACCATACAAAAATTAAATATATTGGTACAGTGATGTGCTGTTTTACCAACAGAAACATGCGGTGACACCATCCTAATACATAAAGAACAAGCATTTGTCAATGCCAGATGTTTTCCACTGGTATTGATGTTGTACTAGGTCTAGAAGCAGATCCCCATGCCAGAAGACTAATATGGGCAGGACTTGGGATGAGCTGGGCATTGGCGGGGGGCAGTTACAGCAGGGCAGCAACAGACTGTCATTTAAATCAGAAATGACATGTATAAGGCTGAAAACTGATCTACATAGCGGGGGAATGTAGACTAGCAATTTTTGCACTAACCACTGAGCCACTTAACTTCACTTTCTAATTGCTGTGATACACACACTAATACATATACACATACATGCATATATATTCCAGTGAGCATAACATAGCAGGGCACCGTCTACACACATGTTTACAGATTAAAAGAAAAGACATCAAGGGATTGTTTTCTTCTTTTCAGGCTCTGAGGGACATCAGAGGGTTGGGAGTTGCCACTAGACACCTCAGTTAAATCAGTAATAACATACAGAAGGCTGAAACTGATCTGGATAGCGGGGAAACGTAGACTAGCACTTTTTGCACTAACCAAAGAGCCACCTAACTGCACTTTCTAATTGTTGCGATACACATATGCTGACTGATACAAACACACATATATGCATATATATTACAGTATAACATAGCAGTGCACCGTCTGCACACATAGAGCATTGCCCCCCCCCCACACACACAGACACACTAACACATATACACTGCCTTATATGGGGTATACCATTCGAACATCAAAGTTTAAACATCGACTCCCCGATATAGAAACCGCGACTTCGACAGATTTTGCATCGACAGGGAGTTTTTTTGTTGAAGGGGTAAGCACCTAACTCCACTGTCTGTGTGGTGGTAGATATTAAGTAAGATGGATGCAGAGCTGCCCCCCCGATTGATACAGTTAAGTGTGGCGGTTGGTGGTGGTGTGTTGCGGGTCATTGTTGGGACACGTCAGCGATGTCAGCGGAATTGCATTGATGTGAAGGATTGTGGTGAAATTTCTGTCACTGTGGCTTGGTGGAGCCATTATATGGCATTTTTTTGTTTGCTTGCATGCATGTGCAAGAAACATAGTGCCACCATACCAGTTTTTGTAGGTGTGCCTCCCCCACTTCCAATGCCCTGCTCCCTTTTGCAGGCGCAGCTGCATCGTGCCAATGAATGTCCGAGCTGTCTATGACAGCCATTCAGATACAGATGGTTTACAGTTCTGTGGAAAACACTGCCACAATGAGCAGTGGTAACGTAGGCGAATTTGCATGCACAAGTGGCCCGGTATACGAATTACAGCTGCGATCAACTGCATCTGAACTGTCATAGACAGTTCATCGTCACCCCCAGAACACTCACGTAGCATGCTGGGAGCCCACCCCACATGCTCATGCACTCCCTCCACCCCAGCACACTGTATGACCGACGGGGTGCCCAGTCCCTCATCGGCCCACTGCCTCCTCAAAACAGACTTCTGGGTGCCGCTGGGGCCACCCCCAGCATGACAAAAAGTCCTTATAGCGTGGGGGTCCAATCCCCGTCGATGCTGCTCACCCCCCCAAAAAACACAGACTCGTAGGTGCCACGCTGGGAGCCCACCCCAGCGTGGCAAAAGTCGGTATGGCTGATGGGGGTGCCCAATCCCCCATCGGCTCCACTACACCCCCAAAATACCCTTCCAGCTGCCATGCTGGGAGCCCACCCCAGCGTGGCAAAAGTCCTGTCATCTTCCTAAATAAGGAAAAAAAAAACCTGTAAAAAAAAAAAGGCCCTCGTTGACTGTCTTGCCCCATCCCCAACCTGCGCGTGCCAACTGCGCATCCACTTCCCCACACCCCCTGACCCCATACTTACCTCCGGAGCCCATCGCAACGATCTTCGGTGGACTGGGAACACGTCTGCACTCTTCAAAGCTGACCGCGAACTGAAGAAATGCCGGTAAGCTCTATAATGGCATAAATGTTTTTTTTTTCAACTTTGGTGCATATCTCGGCCATTTTGGGGAACTTTTTCACCAAATTTTCAACATGGGGTTCTTGGGGCCCCACCTCATGAACTTAGTCACTGTCATTTTGTTATTCAGTCCCAAAAGTGATTTTGTGGTCACTGCATGGAACCACCTTTTGGGACTGAGTAATGAAACAACAGTGTCACGGTTCATGAGGTAGGCCCCCCAAAACCCTAGTTTGAAAATTTGGTGAAAAAATTCCCCAAAATGACTGTTTTATGAGCATGCATTGCGCAGTTCCTACGCACGCTCGTAACGTCACAAATTTTTTATATTTTCACTCCAGATTTTCAACATTGCCATTTTACCATACCTCCTTATGAGCAGTACAGCTGTCATTTTTCACATCTTGCCTAAAATGTGTTTTCGCGCACGTAGAGCACAATGGCACTGTCTGTGTATGAAATCTCTGTTCGGGACAAATTAAGAAAATCACAGTGACACTGTTCATGAGCAGAGGTCTTAAAATGGCTATGTTGAAAATTTGGTGACAAAAGTCCATAAAATGACTGTGTTAAGTGCGTGCATTGCGCAGTTTCCATGCACCCTCGTAAGTTCACAAATTTGTACTATTTTCAGTCCAGATTTTCAACACTGGCATTTTTCAACACCTCCTTATGAACAGTACAGCTCTCATTTTTCATACCCTGGCTGAAATGTGTTTTCGCGCTTCTGGCACAGAAATGCGTGGTCGCTATGGGAAATCATTGTTCGGGATGGATTAAGAAAATCACAGTGATTCTGTTCATGAGCAGAGGTCCCAAAATGCCTGTGTTGAAAATCTGCTGTAAAAAATCCCCAAACTAATTACATTATGGGTGTGCATTGCACAGTTTCTACACACGCTCATGACTTCACCAGTTTTTTTATATTTTCACTCCAGATTTTCAACATTGCCATTTTTTACACCTCCACATGAACAGTACAGCTGTCATTTTTCACATCCTGTTTGAAATGTGTTTTTGCACCTGTGGTGCCAAATGCCGTAGTCGCTGTGTAAAATCAGCTTTCGGCTAACAAACTGATATTGCCACTGCTCATGAGGTGGGGTCACAAAAATCCCATGTTGAAAATTTGGAGTGAAAATACCAACCAACACCTGGGGCGTTAGGGTTTCAGACCATAACGCCTCACCCTGTAGAGACTGACAGGCATCAGGGATGTGACTTGGGATTGTCGCCTGTAATGCTCATGCCATTCCACCCCCACCTACACCCTGCAGCCAGTGAGAGGCATCAAGGTGTGCCTTGGACTTTTCAGCCCCAAAGTTCACCCCATTCTCCTATACTGCACCCATCTTACCATATTTCCTTATGGACTGGGGTGAGCATAAAGCCCAAAGACCCCAAGGAACACTGTGACACTTGTCGGTGTCTGCAGGGTGGGGTGTGGTGAAATGGTGTGGCCGTTATGCCTGATGACCTAAAGGCACACCCCAATGCCTGTCAGTCTCTGCTATTATGCATCTTTGTAACTCCTCCGCTACCAGTGCCAATGCCAGCAAGCAAACATTCGTCATTGACAAATGCTTGTTTACTTATACATCTAACCCTAACTTTTACTGTATTTTGGATAAGCACTGTGTTTTGCACTAACTCATTGTACTAATCTACTGCATGACTGGGTAACTAAGGTAGGACCAGGGAGGTGCAGTGGATGTGGCCTATGATGAACAAACTACACAACCTAGGGGTGGATCCTAAAATAGTTCTGTGGGTAGAGAACTGACTGAATAGCAGGAGTCAGAGTGTTGTGGTAAACAAGGAGTACACTGGAGAGGGAGAGGTGACAAGCAGGGTGCTTCAGGGGTTGGTGTTAGGGCTGGTCCTTCTTCAGTGTCTTTGTTGGGGACATTGCAGAGGGACTGGAGGGGAAGGCATTTACAAAGGTATACAATAGGGTGGACATGCCAGGGGTTGTTGAAAGAATGATGGAAGACCTTAAAAAATGGGAGAGTCAGCCCAATGGCACTAAGGATTGAACCACTGGATGCCACACCTCATGCTACGCCAGTGACCCTGGTTTGGGAGCGAGCCCAGTTCATCAAAGGCTGGCTGGGGGGGGAGAGAGCAGGATTGAGCAGCCACAAGGCAGTTCTCCTCTTCTGGGGAAGGACCCTGTCACCCCCCCCACAGTCCAACTGCCCCCAGGTTGAGGACTGAGGGTAGCACAGGCAGGCAGGTGGCAAGTAGAGGGAGGGCACTGCAGAACCACAGCATGCGCATGCCTCCACAGGTGCACGCACGGCCGCGGCACAGGGAGTCAGGCAAAACTGGGGAAAAAACAGGGGCATAAACACAATAAAAAAATGGAGAAATAGTCTGAAGAATGGCAGCGGGGATTCAATGCAAAGGAGTGCAGGATCATGCAGATAGGGCACAAGAACCCAGGGGCAAAGTGCAAGCTATGTGGGGAGGTACTTACAGTCACAAAGCAGGAAAGGGACTTAGGAGTTATCATCTCGCAGGACATAAGAGAAACTAGACAGTGTGATACGGCAGATGGAAAGGCTAGCCAGCTGCTGGGATGCACATGGAGGGGTATCAGTAGTGTAAAGAGGAAGACATCTTGCCTCTGTATAAGACACTCATGAGATCACACCTGGAATACTGCATTCAGTTCTGGAGGCCCCATCTGAGAAAAAACATAGACAAGGTAGAGGTGGTACTGTGGAGGGCAACTACAATGGCGCAGAGCATATGGGATAAGACCTCTGTGGAAAGACTAGCCAAGCCAATATTTAAAATATTTATTTTATTTGGGCAAAACATTTAAACCATTTTAAATATTGAATTTTTACAGGTTATGCCAGTTGAGATTCAATATATGATATATCGAATCTCAACTGGCATATCCTGTAAAATATCAGTTACAGTGCGACCATGCTTTTACCCATTATTTCTAATGAATTTGCACAATGCACATCTACTGAGAGGCAGTTTCAATGTGGTCTTCCTTTTACACATGTTTACAATGTGTTTTCCAAGAATATGCCTGCTGATTGCTAAATATTTAGCCTGGATAATTCACAGAAGACGTGGCATCTTATTTTCCGTGGGGCTCTACATCTGCACAGTATTATGCTGCACTGCGTAAAATCAGAACACACTGAAAACAATATTTTACATCTGGACTAGGCTACCCTGAATAAATACATTATAAAAATGGTAAAATCACGACCCCACTGAAAACAATATACTGCATCTAATCTGGGACATCCTGAGTAAATACAGTGCAAAAATGAGTAAAATGACGATCCCTATAAGAATGAGATATAGCATCTCCCTTGTGCTATCCAGGATACAGAATATAGGATAAGAAATATTTAAAGGAAATCTACTGTAAACTGAACTTCACTGTGTTCCACATAACCAAGACTGACATAAACAGTTTCTTTACTGTTTTATAACATATTTGATTGTAGTATTTATTTTGAATGTTGTGACCATGAGGATGGTGTGTACAGTATGTGTGTGTGTCTTTGCTGTAGCTCAATATAAATATTTTTCCCCAAAAAGCATAGTAAAAGGAGTAACACATAATACCATTTCTTACTTGTCTTACAAGTTAAAGTAGCAGCTGTCTTCAGCTATACTAACATGCATTCTAGATACTGCTGGTTGTGCTATGCACTTAGATTTGAAACCGGAAAAGGTGGCTGTTTTCAGGGCTACAAGTTTCATAATGTGGTTGCCATCTAAAGCCCAGTATAAGTATTTTTTTTCCAAAAGCACAGTAAAATTAGTAACAAAAGATAACAGTTCTTTACATATATCTTCTGCTATATTAAACTATGTGTGAGACAGTGCTTATCAGCGAGTGCCTTAAGAGGTTAAAAAAACAGTGTAAATGTTTTTAGGCGATTCCTTGCTATGAAAGGGTGACATTTATGAGGTATGAATCTTTCTTGAAAGAGAATACCTGCCCAACTGAAGCTAGTAGCAAGAAAATGTCATAAAGACCACAGAAGCCCTACAGTCTTGTTTTACAGTCCAGGGGACCGGAGGGTGAAACATGATTCAGTGGGGCCATAGCCCAATAAAGGTAAGCCCCAGATTGGGGGAGGCTTACACACACCCCCTTGTCAAATTCTTGGTGTCCTCACTAAGACATTACCCATCTAGTCCAATTAGCAAAGGAATACAATTCAACACAACATTATATAAACTTGCTAACAACTGGTACCTAACTATCCAGATTATTTACACACACATTGAATATTTGCTGTCTAGACAATTAGTATATGTCTAACGACAGTAGTTAACTGGCAGACAAATGTACTTTCCCACCACAGTGTGCTTATGAACCACATGAAGGGGGGTATCAGAGGAGGCACTAAAGGGAACCTGCAACAATTATCTTAATTGCTCCAGACTGGGCCAGGAAGACCTGGTATTCTCTGTTCCTGTCCCTATCCAGAAAACCTCCAACCATCCTTCCTCTGAGGTACAATCTGCTGACCTTGCCTCAAGGCAGGATAACATTTCCAGACACAAGCACACTGAAGTTCAGAGCCTGGTACTTGAAGAGTTAGAATATTCCAGATTAAACCTTTCGAAGGAGGTTTTAAATGTATTAAAAGTTGATAGAAAGCCAGCCACCAAGAAAACCTCTGCTTAAAAGTGGAAAAAGTTTTCACTGTGGTGCTCTTCCAAGCAGTTTAATCCTTTTCAGACCAGCCTGTCCAACATCTTGGATTATCTGGTACACCTGCCGTCCCTGGACCTTTGGCCGTCTGCCCTAAAGGTGCATCTAGCGCACTCTCAGCATTGGTCTCAGCTGGCAAGGATAGGGCAATAACCTCCTTGGTATTTTCAAACAGTGGGGAATAGCTCCTCCACAGCCTCTACATAAGCCCTCCTTTAACACACCTCTCTTACTCAGGGAGTGTTTTTCATCCACCACCATCTCCTCCTCCTTCTCCGGCACTCTTCTCACCCTTGCTCATGGGCCTTATATTCCCTTAAAATTACTACCTACCTACTGCTACTCAAGGCTGGGAATAGAGTAAAGCCACAAAAAGTACTACAAGTTGCACAAGCACTATATACCCCATCTCTCCTTATTGCTATTCCACAAAATTGAACTTATGTTTGTTACTGTTCTACAAAAATTCAGTAAACTGTTATTGAATCTGACTCTTATTGTGTCCTTCTCTTTTCTGCTGATCACTCAGTGGTACCCACGTAGGGGAACAGAGCCACCCTTTTTATTCCATCTCTCTCTAAACTACAAATTGCTGGTGCTGACTGGCCTGTGTTACAGGGGTCAGTCACCCGGTTGTTGAGCAGATCTACCCAACAAGGCCCCTGCCCTCCTCCTTGGCTATAGGCTTTTGAATCCCAGACAGGGCCGGTTGCAGTACTTATGTATTTTTGTCTCCTTCTCCGCCCCCCCAGGTCGCACCTGGAAATGAGCCTCAGCTCAATATGCCTCTCCCAGTTACAAACTTTAAACAAAAATAAAAAATAAATAAATATATCAGAAGAGAAAGTACATGAGAACAAGGGGGCATGCAATGAAGTTGGAAGGCAGGAATTTAGGAGGGATGTAAAAAAACTACGTCTTCACTAAAAGAATGGCTGGTGCCTGGAACAGTCTTCCAGCAGAGGTGGTGATGGCGGAAACAGTGGTAGACTTCAAGCATGCATGGGATAGGCACATCTTAGTAGGAAAACAGGGTGGGGGGATTAGCTGGAAGATCTGGTGGAGTCTGCGATGACAGTATACACAGGAAAAAATATGCAGACTGGGTGGGCCAAGCAGTCCTTATTTGGATGGTTTTATTTTATTTATTTATTTATTTATTTGGTAACCGGGTTGGTGCACTGATCCAATGACCTTTTCCAGGCATGGCCCAGGCCAGAAACTGGCACAAACAGTGTAAAATACAGTGAGAGAACAGCGTGGATCAAACAGGAAACATTACAGAGAATCAAGTGTAGGTCAAGCTAACAGAGAAAATATAAGGTAAACAGTATCAGATACATCAACAATTGAGCATACCAAGGTATATAACATTTAGGTAAACTGGGTAAGGTTGCTCCATCATTCAACAATAGGAATAACAATAGTATTCAGGGTGGGCGAGGACAGCGGAGCACTAGAGGGGGTTACTGTTAGTTCTGATCACAATTGCATATACAGGGAAAGAAAACACAGGGAAATATCTTCTAACCAGTTCTATGGGGGAAAGTCCCATCCATGTATTTTATATCTAAGGGATATGCAGGCGGAACCTTGTGTGATACCTGATCTATCTGTACAAGTGCTGTTTGACCTCAGGTAACCTCAGGCGTGGCGTAAGCCACAAGTGAGGTGTCCGAGGTCAAACAGCTTATGTACAGATAAATAAGATATCACACAAGGTCCTCCTACCTGCATATTCTATGTGTGCAATAGGGCAGGACCTTGTATGAGTATTTTTTTTTAATTAATTGTTTTTATTTTTTTTTTTATATAATCAATAGAATTTGTGGGACATTTTTGTGAAATAGTGGCTCTACATCTTACTGTACATCTCTACATCTTACTGTGCTGGCGTTGCCATAGGCATTGCCATTGATCCACTGGCATGACGCAGACACTCCAAAATTACTGCTCATTGGTGCACAAGTAGGGATTTCAAAAAAATGTGTGGCAATATGGTGGCTAGGTTTAGCAAGTGAGCCCAAGTAAATAAAAATATATTGTACTAGGAGTGGGCCTTCTGTTAATAATCAAAAAAAAGTGTTTTTTTATCTTGTTTAGGTGTGTGGCTGGCAAGTGGGGGGAGAGGTGTGGAGCGGTGAAGCAAGCTGATTCAGCATGTGACTAAGTGGGAGAGGAACAAAGCGGAGAAGCAAGTCTGCATGGGAGAAAAGCAGAGCAGTTATGGAATGAGTAGCATTGTTTTCCTTTTCAGGTCAGTGACTGGCAGTCAGGCAGTTTTGTTATTGCTGCCAGGGAGAGATTTATTTTTAAAAAAGCTGGGGTTTGGCCACTGGGTTAGTTGTTTTGAGAGCTGGCAGCAGTGGCAGTTAGGGATAAGTTTAGATAGCTAGCGGCACATGAGGAGAGGGAGGGAGTGCAACCGCAGTTTTGCTCTTCATTACCAACATCAGGAGAAAAGAAATGAGGTACTGTTTCTTTTCTATCGAAAATGGAATCTTTGTATTTTATTATTGTGTAGCAGTGGTTCCAAATTAATAAACTGTGGCAGTGTGTTGAGCTGTGCGAGTACAAATAATGGCAGTGCGGGGAATGTGAAAGTAAATGCAAATGCTGGAAGTAGTGCTGGCAGCAGGTGGGGGGCTACTAATGGCGCAGAAACTGTGTATATAAATGGATGGTGACGTAGTAACTGTGTACATAAATGTAAGAGTCTACATTTATACACACAGTTACTCAGATAACCAACTTTATCACACTCCATTTATGTCCACATCTATTGTATAAATACATATATTTTACAGAGGTGCGGCCGTGCCACTAAAGTTAGGGCTGAGTAGGCACTTCAATGTTAAATCCCAATTTTTGCACTTTAATAACTTCTCAACCCTTCAGTGAATGTGCATCACATTTTGTATGCATGGTCTTGTATGATAGATCTCTGGATGTGCCAAGTTTCTTTCTGGTCAGATGTGTGGATTCTGAGGGATACATGACAGGTCGTCGACAAAATATTTGTCGAACGACCCGACAGTGAAACTGGCAGGTTGACTGTATTTTGCAGTCGGCTGCCGGTTTGCAGAAGCAACAAGTGTTTTCTTCAGGGGGCTTTGCCCCCCCAAAACCTCCCACATCTCCCCCACTTAGGATTCTCAACTCCGAGTTGGAACTGAGTCGGGGGGGTGCAGGACCCCCCCTACAGACAGTGCCAGGTTCCAACAGGTTCCCTACAGTGATGTGGTGCTGTTGTTGCTGTAGGGAACTCCGCTGTCGACATGTTGCTGTTGGAGATGTATACCGATTCTGAGACCTGGATAGTGCAAAAAGTGGATTTTCAGGGGAAGGGGTTGCTGTTTATTTGGTGACACCTGTAGTGCACAGATGGTTTGGAATTTTGGTCTGAAATTTTCAGGGTAGAAAGGAGCTGTCCCATAGATATGCATTTTGCTGGTTTGGTAAAAGAAACTATTAACCCATTCCAAAGTTATTACATTTTGAATTTTTGGGTTCTGAGCATGCTCAGTAAGTACTTCAAGATAGCAGTATGAAACGAAAAAATAATTCTTTTTCATATGGGCCAATTCTTTTTTTGTGAGGGAAAAATCCTTTTTTGTTTACCGCCATCTTGTTTTCTGTTTTTTGCTAAAAAAAAAAAAAAAAAAATTAAAAACCTACAGAAATGAACCTAGTGACAGAACAACACATCTACATTACTTGTTCATCGGGACTCCATTAGGTGGATTCTGAACTTAACTGTTGGAGAAATTACCTGGAAATGTTTTTTTTTCTACAGTTTAAATTCCTTTTTTGTGACTTGCTTCCAGTATGAAAAGTTTCATATGAACAAAAATATCATACAAAATTTTCTGGTTTTATTGCCATTCCCATATTTATGTAAACTTTCCCTTGTGTCTAGTGCTCCCCCAACCTCAGATCACTGTCCCCTTAATTATTTAATTGTTCCTTGGTGTCTAGTGGCACCCCCACCTGCCGATCACCATCCCCATAATTATTTAATTATTCCCTGGTGCCTAGTGGCCCCCCACCCACTGATTGCTGTCCCTGTAATTATGAAACCTTTCCCTGGTGCCTAGTGAACCCCTGCCCCACCCCTCCAATTGCCATTCCCATAATGTTTAATATTTCCCTGGTGTCTAGTGGCAACCCCACCCTCCGATCCTCATCCTCATAATTATTAAACTTTTCCCTGGAGTCTAATGGCACCCCCCACCCTCCGATGCCCTCTCCTTAATGACTGTATTTTTCCATGGTGAATAGTAGCACCTCCCCCACACACTCTCTGATCGCCGACACTATTCAGATTTCTTATTTCTCTGGTGTCTAATGGCACCCCATACCACTCCAATCGATGTCCTTTCTGAAATAAAGAAAACATTCCCTCAATGTCTTTTTTTCCTTAAAACCTGTAAAAAAGAAAATGTACCTCGCTGATCCAACCCCCCACCCCAACCTCCCACTCAGCACCCACTACCCCACACTCCCCACAACTTCACTCACCCTCACTCATAGAAACATAGAAACATAGAAGTTGATGGCAGATAAGGACCACAAGGCCCATCCAGTCTGCCCATTTCTTTTTCTACCTTATAAATGTGCCATCGGCCTTTGCTCTGTCAATGCCTATCTATTCATACTCATCTTTATTGCTCCCTTATGCCTATCCATGCCTGTCTGAGGCCCTGCACTGTATTCATATCCACCACTTCCTGGGTAGGCGTTCCATGCATCCACCACCCTTTCTGTGAAAAGAACTTCCTCCACATTACCCCTTAATCGGCCTCCTCTAATCTCTTGCTGTGTCCTCTTGTCCTGCTGTTTTTCTTATATTGAAACATGTTAGCCTCTTTCACCTTGTTAATGCCCTTAAGGTGTCTGAATGTTTCGATCATATCACCTCTCTCCCTCCTTTGTTCTAGGGTATACATATTGAGCACCGTTAATCTGTCCTCATATGTTTTCTAATGCAGTCCCTGCACCATTTTGGTTGCCTTCTCTGGACTGCCTCAATTTGGTTAATGTCCTTGTGAAGGTGTGGCCTCCAGTACTGCATGCGGTACTCAGATGGGGCCTAACCAGTGTCTTGTAAAGGGAGTATTACCTCCTCTTCTGACTTGTGATACCCCTACTAATACACCCTAACATCCCCTAGCCTTACCTACTGCTTTAGTGGTCTGCTTGGATGATTTCAGGTCATCTGTGATAATGATGCCCAAGTCTCTTGCTTCCCTTATGACTGCCAGCATTTCCCCTCCCAGCCTATAGGTGGCTTCAGGGTTTCTCTTCCCTATGTGCATGATCTTGCACTTCTTTGCATTAAACCCCAGTTGCCACTTTTCCGACCATTTTGCTAGTTTATCCAGATCTCTTCTTATTCTGCCCACCCCATCTGGATCATCTACTCTGTTGCAGATCTTGGTGTCATCTGCAAACAGGCAAACCATACCCTCCAGTCCATCTGCAAGGTCACTAATGAAGATATTGAAGAGGACTGGCCCCAGGACTGATCCCTGAGGAACCCCACTTGTGACTTGCATCTCTTCTGACTGTATACTGTTTACCACCACTCTCTGTTTTCTGCTCCTCAACCATTTTGCCACCCAGTTGACCAACTTCTGACCCACCCGAGCCTACCCAGCTTATTAATCAATCTTCTATGTGGAACAGTGTCGAAAGCTTTACTGAAGTCAAGGTAGGCGACATCAACTGCTCCTGCTTGGTCCACCACTCTGGTTACCCAGTCAAAGAAACCTATGAGATTATGACAGGACCTTCCTTTTGTAAACCCATGCTGTCTTAGATCCTCTGCTCCTGTGGATTCCAGGTGTTGCACTATCCTTTCCTTAAGGAGTGCCTCCATAATCTTGCCTACTACTGAGGTAAGACTGACTGGTCTGTTTTTCTCTGCCTCCTCCCTGCTACCACTCTTGTGGAGCGGGATCACATGAGCCCTTCTCCAGTTTTCTGGGACCTCTCCTGTGCTCAGAGACTCACTAAACAGTTCTGATAATGGCTCTGCTAGTTCCACCCTTAGCTCCTTTAGTACCCTGGGATGTATGTCATCAGGTCCCATTGCCTTGTCCACCCTGAGCTTATCAAGCTCTTGTAGGACCCTTTCTTTTGTGAAGGGACAAGTGCTCACCTCCCTCCCCCCTGTGTCCATGGTGCTGAGCTGTGGGCCCTGCCCTACCTTCTCTTCAGTAAATACTGAGCAGAAGTATCTATTTAGGATAGATGCTTCTACATGGTCCTCCTCCTCACATGCCCCCTTGTCTCCTTTGATCTTAGCAATACCCCCTCTGGACTTTCTCTTTTCACTAATGTATCTATAGAAAGTCTTGTCACCTTCTTTTACTGTCTGTGCTAGTGTTTCCTTGGTTTGGGCCTTTGCCTGCCTTACTGCCTTCCCTGCTTCCCTTAGGGAAGTTTGGCATGCCTTCCTATCTTCATCCTGCTGTGTTCCCTTATATTTCCTGAAGGCCAGCCTTTTGGCTCTGACCTTTTCTGTTACTGTTTTTGAGAACCAAAGTGGTTTCCTTCTTCTTTGCACTTCCTTTTCTCTCTAACACAATGGGATGTTGCTTCAAGTATTGCACCCTTAATGCTTGCCCACTTTTCCTGTACCTCTTCACCTGTATTTCTTTTCGCCAGGGCTAGCTTAACTCTGTTGGCCATCTTATCAAAGTCAGCTCCTCTGAAGTCCCATATTTTTGCCTTGGAATGGGATGATTTAGTTGTAGTGGCCAAACTGAACCATACCATGTGATGGTCACTAGCCCCCAGGTGACCTTCTACCTGGAGATCTGTGATCCTTTCCCTGTTAGTCAGTACTAGATCTTGGATAGCCCTCTCTTGTGGGTTGTTGTACTAGTTGTTTGAGGCCCTCCCCCTGCAGGGAATCCACCATGTGTCTAGTTCTGGCAGATGTTCCTGCTGGTATTGACCAATCTGTATCTGGCATGTTGAAGTCTCCCATTATCTGAACCTCCCCTTTAGCTGTCATGTTTTGTATATCTTCTAACAGTAATGTGTCTGTGTCCTCCTCCTGGTCTAGGGGCCTGTAGACAACCCCAGTTCTTATAGCTGTCCCATTTCCTGTTTCCAGGGTGGCCCACAGTTCTTCTGGCTCCTTATGTGTATTCTGAACTTCTGTAGCTTTGATATTTTCATTGACATATAGGGCCACTCCACCCCCCCTTTTTGCACCTTGGTCTCTTCTGAACAGTACGTAGCCAGGTACTGAAGTCTCCCAAGTGTGGTTACTGGTAAACCACATCTCACTAATTGCTACTATGTCCAGTTTAGCCTCTGTCATTATTGCCTGCAGGTCTGGGATCTTGTTTCCCAGACTGTGAGCATTTGTGTACGTGATTTTCCATTGGCCAGATTTCGGTGTGTTTGTTGTTGGGTGAGGTCTGGTGTTTCCCCTGTGCATTGTATGGGAAGCTGGACCTTTTTCCTTACCTGGTGATGCAAATGAACTGCAAACATGCTGAACCACTAGCTGAGGGGGGAAGGGTGTTCTTCCCATTCGACGTATGGGGTGCTGCACCCCTCTCCCCATTTGCTAGTTTAAATATTCTGCAAAGATGTCAAACTTCTGCCCTAATGCACTGACTCCCTCCTTAGTCAGATGCAGTCCATCAAATTTAAAGAACTTTCACTCCCAAAACTGTTGCCAGTTCCCTACAAATTTGTATCCTTTTTCCTGGCACCAGCCCTTGAGCCACATGTTTAACTCCCCTGTCTCCCCTTCTCTGACCTTCCGTCCATCTGTCTCCCTCTCCCAGACTGGCAGGATCTCAGAGAAGGAGATACCAGATGAAATGGATGATAGTTTATTACCCAGTCTGGTCAGGTGTTCCTTGGTCTGCACAACTGACTGGCTGGCTAGATCATTAGTCCCTATGTGTACCAGGGCGTCAATGTTTTCCCTTACTTCCTGAACAATTTTAGCAATGTAGTCAGTGTCTCTCCACACTGATGTATCGGGGAGACATCTGACCATTACTCCTGGCTGGAGATAGGTATCAAGTCCCTGACTCATGGAGTCTCCTATGATCAGAAGTTTTTTGGATTTCCTTTTTTGCTTTTTTTGTTTTGGTTCCTGTTTTGGGCAAGTTTTGCTATGCTAGCTCCTATGCTGCAGTGTTCTGCTCTGCAGTGTCCTTTGGCCCTTTGATTACAGAGATAGAGGCAGATACTTATTTGTAGTTTTGATATGGCTTGTGGAGGTAATGTGTTGGAGAGCACAGAGTGATGGGGCACCTGATTTGCCCCTCCCAGCGATCTGCCAACCTCCTGGACCAACTACCCTTTGCAGTCTAGGTGCTTCTGTTGGATGTTGGGGAAATGGCGGGTGGTTCTTATAATATATTTCCTCTTGAATATGAAATTTGAGGTGCACAATCTCTGCCCATGCTGCCTGGAGCTGAGCCCTAAGTTCGCCAATGGCCCAGCATGTATGACAGTGTCCTAAATCTTGTAAAACTGCCCTTCTGAAAAGTGTTCCACAGTACCTGCAGTTAGTGATATCCACCCAGATAATCTACTGGGTTTATAACCTGGTCAGAGTAATTAGAAGGAAGAAAATGCAAGCAAAAGTTTGATTTTGTGTTTTGTTTGTTTGTTTTTGTATAACTTGTTATAACAAGTTAAATTGCTAGTGCCCCTGTAAATGAGGTCACCGTGTGGCTACCCCACTGATCCGCCCCTTCCTGCTTTGCCACAGGAAATGTCACGACCGTGCTACCCTATAAAAGGAGTGTAGTGTGGGGGTGGCTGTTGAAGGGGGTGGGTGGCTGGGCCCTTCTCCTGCCGAAAAAGAAGAACCACAGATGAAAGAAACAAGGAGGTAAGAGCAGAAACAATCAGTCAGCAACAAATGTAGTAACCCTGAAAGCTTATCCTAATGATAGATAAAACTATAAAACCTGTAAAGCACCACCTGTAATAATTTCACAGAAGATATATCCCATAAGAAACACTTTGCTACAGAGAATAATAAAGCAGTAACAGAAGATATACCTTGCAAAAGACAATTTGAATGAGAAGATTACAGCAGTAATCTGTTAGCACACACCCATAGGCACACCTTGTAATAATGCAGCAGAAGGTATACCCAGCAATAACAATTTGAATCAGAGAAAAATAAAGCAATAAAATGTTAGCAACAAACAGTAACAAACCCTGTGAGTACAAAATAAAAACAACACACAGTACATCTGCCTAGCCAAAAGAAGTCTTAATCCTTTTCCTTGCTCTGGTAAGGTTCTTTGCTCTGTCCTTTCAAACAACCTAGAAGGAAAGAGCTCAGGTGAAGCTAGGTGCCTTGGCCAGCAAACCTAGTCTTCCACCTGAACCTCATCTGAACAGATCCCAGGGTGAAGATCCATGTTCTGAAGGAAGACATGTCTTGCTGCTGGAAATGCCGACTGTCATAGGAGAAAGTAAGGTAAGTGCTGCTCAGTGTATTTCAAATAGTTTTCAACTTTGATGCATGACTTTGCCATTTTTGCATATTTTTACTTCAGATTTGGAACATGGCCTTTTTGGGACCCCACCTCATGAATGACGCAATGGAATTTGGCAAATCCCACTGAAAAGGTGATTTTGAAGTCATTTGGTGAAATCACCTTTCGAGCAGGATTTTAATATTTTCACTGCTCTTGTTCCTGAGGTGGGGTCATAAGAAGGCTATGTTGAAAATCTGGGGTCAAAATATGTAAAAATGGCAAAGTTATGAGCATCCATTTAAATTTTGCTAAGCTTGCTTGTAACTTCAGAAATTTTAAATATTTTGACACCAAATTTTCACCATAGCCTTTTTTTTACATCATCTCATGAACATGGCAGCTGTCATTTTTCAAACCCTGGCCAAACTGTCTTTTCACACCTGTGGAGTGGAATGATATTGCGGTGGCATGGAATCACATTTTGGCGGGGATTTGAAAATTTTCCATACCAGGTACATGAGGTGGGCTAATAAGAAGGCTATGCTGACAATTTGGTTGCTGTTGTCCTACAAATGGAAATGCAAGGCCCTCTGGGCCCTGTGCTTCCACAGCAACATACATATACGCATCTATGAGCCCTGCACTCCCACAGGCAAACAAGGATATGATTTTACTATCTCAAAAACTGTGGATGGATGGGAGCCCAGGGCTTGGATGGTCCTGTGCTCCCACAGGCAAATAAAGATATGATTAGAATATCTCAAAGTAAGGAAATTATTTGCAAAAAAATGTGTTATTACATCAGTTATGGTTCAGGGTAAAGCAACAAAAGTAGGGAAATGTGATATTAGAGTTTGCAGCCCTAACACCCCTGCCCCACCCCTGAAGTCAATGAAGGGTGGAGTCTTCCTTGTGGTTGTCAACCCTAATGCTAACCCCATTCTATGCACTCATGAAACATATACACCACCCTGCCGGCCCAGTGGTGCAGAGGCGCCTTGTGTCTCACCTCTCCCATGCTGGTGACCTGTGTTCGCGTGTGAGCTCAGGGCACCAGGGGTTGACTGGGGAGAGGTCTGGGAGAGGAATGAGTGGCTGCAAGGCAGCTTTCCTCTCTTGCATTGGGGAGGTAAGCCCTCTCAGCCCTTGACTGCCACTGGGTGGAGGCCTGATGGTAATGTCAGGTGGGGGGGCTGGTGCTAGGCTGAGTGGGAGGATCAAGGTCATTTGGGCCTCAGGGCACACGTGTGTGCCTCCTCACACATGCGGGATCATGCTACTGAGACCTCAGGGATAAAGTGGAGAAAATGGAGGAAAAACGCCCGCGATGACAGGATGAAGACTAACCTCCCGCAGGCAACACACCAGTGACCAGGCACCTGCCACAGTCCTGTGGCAGGGGATAATGGCAGCAATAAGGTAAGCCCCGGAGGAGCCGGTAGACAATGGCTGGAGGGGTCAGCTGGAAGAGCGTCACTGTGGGAGAAAGAGGAGAAACAATGGATGGAAAAAATATATACACACCTGTCTCCATCACATCTTAGTTTTTCTGTTATTGCAGTGGGGTAAGTGTTAGGGTTGACAACCCCAAGGAAGGCTTCACCCCTCATTCACTTCAGGGGTGGGGCAGGGATGTTAAGGTTGCAAACTCTAACATCACATTTCCCTTAATTCTCTACTTTTGTTGCTTTATTCTGAACCCTAACTGATGCATTAATGTAGTTTTTGCAAAGAATATAAATATGTATTTTGCAAAAAACGTTGTTACTGCTCCAGTTAGGTTTAAAGTGACAAAGGTTGGTAAATGTGGCATTAGAGTTTTCAACCCTAACATCCCCCCCCCCAAAAGCAGGTAGGAGAGAAGGTGTGGGGTGTGCCTTGGGCTTCTCAAGCCTAACACTCACCCCATTCCAAATAAGGTTAGGTGTGAAGATTTTATGAGAATGGGGTGAGTGTTAGGCTTGAGAAGCCCAAGACACACCCCACACCTGCTCTCCTGTCTGCTTTTGTGGGGGGGGGTGTTAGGGTTGGAAACCTTAATGCCACATTTCCCAACTTTTGTCACTTTGACCCTAACTGGAGCATTAACAAAGTTTATTTCCACATTTTTTGAAGCAGTATAAAGCGCAGGGGCATTTTTTCTTATCTTATATACGTTTGGTAGTACTTTCAGGATACTAAAAGCACATACTTGCATTACAATAAATTTCTGTCTCTAGAGTTTGCTGTATCAGCTGGTATACATTTGTATGGAAAGCAGGGAAGGCTGTAGGGTATTTGGCACCCCGTCAAAAAAAATGTAAATTATCCCTAAGGTTTTTTTTGTTTGTTTTGTTTTAATAACAGTGTATTTCCAGTGCCCCTTATTGCTGGGTGCTCTAGGCAACCATTTAATTTGTCTATTCTTAAGGATGGCCCTGAAGGGAAGACTGTAGACAAACATTTTGCAAATGTGGCAATTATCTTTAAAGAGCTCCTGACACGGTTGAGACAACTTTTAAAAAATGCAATATTTGAGCATAAATGTGGCTTATATTTCATATTGTATTCTGTAATTCTCACCCTTATTTCCTTATTATTAAGAGTATTTTCATGAATACAGTACCTCTGCCCTTTTAGCTCTGGCTGCCTGTCCACACCTGACATCATAATTCTGTTTATGACATCAAAATGTGTTGCTGTGGAGATAATTATGATGTCATAAAAAAGGGATTGTGATGTAATGTGTAGAGAAGCAGCCAGAGCAGATATAGTCTAGAGGACAGGGATACTGTTTTCATGCAACTGTTTTCAGTACTAAAGAAAATTGGGAATTAATTACTGAAAATATATGAAGTAATAAAGAAAATGGGATGGAGTTTAATGTAAGTCTTACCTTTTTCAAAGTTTTCCTAATGCTGTCAAGGGCTCTTTAAACATGCATTACTCCCTTATACCAAATTTTTCCAACCCAGCAAAGCATGAAGTTAAAATGCTTTAAACATAGTTACTGATATGCACTGATCTAATGTATATACAGTATTATATGAACTGTACTTTACATATAATGCAGCAAATAATGGTTTTGTTTATAATTTTATTGGCTATATTCATATGGCTCCGATACTAAAGCACAGACCAAGTGCCTAGCAAATTATTTTATAGACGTCAAGAACACTGTTACTTGTATGTTTAAAATATTCCATTGCAGAGCTTGTTTCTATATTGACTTTTAAAGAAATAGTTATTTGTCTTACTTTAATTTTATTAAGCCTTAAGGAGCCCTTGCCACCACAAAGATAACATTTAAGTATCTAATATTTAGATACAGTTAAGGTTAAGTTAAACTTGTACTACAGTACAAACTGTAAGTTTATTCAAGATCAGTTTCAGGCTGATTATGATACAGTCAGTGTCTGATCGTAATATGCATTTGCAATTTTGTACTGTACTGGTGGTTAGTGGCTCCCCACCCTCCCATGTCCCATGCAACCTGTAAATAAGAAACCATTCCTCAATGTTGTGTTTTATTTATTTATTTATTTATTTTTACAATCTGCAAAACAAAAGAAAATTCACCGATGATCACACCCGCACCATCTACCAGACCTCCCACTGTGCACCCACCTCCCCGCACCCCCCTTGACCCCCCACATGCCCTACTCACCTGAACTGCCAACAGACTGTCGTGCTGCTGGAACTGACAACTGCTGTCTGGCAAATTAGGTAACTGCAGTTGGAAAATACATTGAACAGCAGTTACCTGACTTATCAGACTGCAGTCACTGGTTGCAGTAGCAAGGCATGTCTTCGATCAGAGAGTGGAACTTCAGTGTGTTGCCAGTTTAGGTGAGTGAAGGTGTGTGGGGGGGTCAAGGGAGGTGGGTGCACAGTGGGAGGTTGGGTGGGTGTTGCAGGTGTGATCAGTGGTGGACTTTTTTTTTTACAGGTTGTAAAAAAGACAACGAAAAACATGACATCGAAGGACAGTTTTCTTAGTTGCAGGTTCTCAGGGACATGGGAGGGTGGGGGTAACACTAATCATCAACAGGGTGAAAAATAATAATAAATATGGTGATTGGAGGGTGGGGGAGTACCACTAGACACCAGGAGAAGTGGGAAACATCAATCAGTGGGTGGGGGTGCCACTAGATACCAGGGAACATATTTATTTATTTATTTACAGTGATGCCCAGATTGGGGGATGCCACTATACACCAGGGAAGTGTATTAATAGGGTGACAGTGACTGGTGGGTGTGGGGTGTCACTAGGCACCAGGGAAAGTTTTTATTATTAAGGGGACAGTAATCAGAAGGGTGGATGTTGCCAGTTGACACCAGTGCAACATCACACATTGCCAGGGATGGCAATGAAGTGTGTTGGGGTGGCACCACCAAACACCAGGGAAACAGCAGCTCACATCTCACACTGCAGCTGGCAGCACGAGTTCAGCTGCAGCTGCAGAAGACAAGAAATTCTCACTGTTCTCATACAGTGAACATGGGGGAAGCACTTCTCTCACTAAGCTGGGTACCTGGGATTTTGGGTGCCCAGAAAGATATTTGTGGTCATTATGTTCAGAAGCAAACATCAGAATCTAGCTAAATGGGTGCCGTTTAACTAGGTTCTGGTGTTTGATTTTTAAAATCCCAGTTATTTGTATGTATTTTCCACATTTGTTGGTTCATGGAAAAAATCAATAAGATGGCGGTTGGCAGAGCACAGAAAATGTTTGGCGCCCTGCCAAGCAAGTGGCGTGAAATCAAAAGCTTGTATTTGTGACATGAATATTTTCCTTTTGCCGCAAAATGTTATCTCTGAAACCCAACTGCATAGATGTAGGTTGGAAACCATTACATCTTAAAGCCTTATAATTTGGGAACCCTTTATTATTTTTTAACAGACCTGTCAAAGGCACTACCTTAGGACATGATATATGTTCCCTGCAAGTTTAGGGAAAAAATTATATTCCATGTAGGTTGTAGGGGACAGCAAAAAAAAAAAAAAACAACATGTTAAGTATAGGAAAAAAGTTAGACTTTCCCCCAAAATGACAGCTGCAGATCTTTAAATCCACTCAAGCTGTGATCACAAAATTTTCCGCACATCAAGACCTTGCATCTTAGACAACACATACAAAATTTTAACTAATTTCATCAAACAGCCAATGATATTAATGTGCAAAGTTAGGAGTTTACCATTAAACAGGCTACTCAATCCTAACTGTAGGAGCTACCACTCCCTAATATATATATATATATATATATATATATATATATATATATATATATATATATATATATATATATATATATATATATATGTATATATGTTGCAAAAAACTTTGTTAATGCTCCAGTTAGGGTAAAAGCAACAAAGTTGGGAAGTGAGGCATTAGGGTTTCTCTAACACTCCACCTTCCCAAACCAGGCAGGAGAGAAGGTGTGGGGTGTGTCTTGGACTTCTCAAGCCTAATGCTCACCCCATTCTATCTGTGAATAAGGTCAGATGTGTGGACTTTATGAGAATGTTATTTATTTATTTATTTTTATTTATTTTATTTACTTGTACAAATCAGATTTACAACCTGGGATGAGCATCAGACTTGAGAAGCCCAAGGCACACCCCACACCTGCTCTCATGCCTGGTTTGGGAGGGTGGGGTGTTAGGGAAACCCTAACGCCTCATTTCCCAACTTTTGTCACTTTGACCCTAACTGGAGCATTGACGACATTTTTTGCAACTTATTTCCTTACTTTTTGAGATAGTATAATAGTATCCTTATTTTACTGTGGGAGCACAGGGTCCTTTGGACTCTGCGTTCCCATCCCTCCATAGATGTGTATATGTATGTATCTGTGGAGGGCCCTGCACTTCCATTTATAGGACAACAGTGACCAAATTGTCAACATGGCCATCTTATTACCCCACCTCATGTACGCGTTACAGAAAGTTTTTGAATCCCCACCAAAATGTAATTCTGCGCAATTGCAATGCCATTCCATGCCACAGGGGCAAAAGCATATTTTGGCCAGGATTTGAAAAATGACAGCTGTGACATACATGAGGTGGGGTAATAAGAAGGCTATGTTAAAAATCTGGGGTAAAAATATTTAACATTTCCAAAGTTACGCGCAGGCGTAGTGAAATTGCAATGAATAGTCATAACTTTGGCATTGTTTCATATTGTGACCCTGGATTTTCAACACAGTCTTCTTATAGTCCCACCTCATAAGCCCCATAGGTGAAAATTTGTAAATAGGTGCCAAAGCTCCATTCCACACCACAGGTGCAAAAACACATTTTGGCAGAAAAATGACAGCTGTACTGTTACTGAGATGGTGTGAAAAAATGGCTATGTTGAAAATCTGGAGTCAAAATGTTGAAAATGACCAAAGTTATGCATATATATCAAAACATTTCAATGAACATGCGCAACTCTGCCATTTTTAGGAATTTTTCACCAAATTTTTAACATGGCCTTTTTGAGACCACACCTCATCAACATTGGCGGTGAAATTTCGTTATTCTGCCCTGAAAGGTAATTTCATGCAGAGACTGCGAAATCACCTTCAGGGGCTGATTAATGAAATGACAGTTGCAGTGTTCATGAGATGGGGTTCCAAAATGGCCATGTTGAAAAATTGGAAAAAAATTCTAAAAAATGGCAAAGTTATGAACATACTGTAAGTTCAAAACGCCATTGAAATACATGCTATGGCACTTACCTTTATTCCTCAGTTCATGGTTCAGCTTTGAAGAGTGCAGACGTGTCTCAGTCCACAGAAGATGACAGAGTTTGACCTCCAGTGGTAAGTATAGGATAAGCAGGGGTGTGGGGTGGTGGGTGTTCAGTGGGAGGGTCAGGATGGGGAGATGGGGATGGTGGTGGCAACTAGGGATCATTTTCTTTTCAGGTAAAAAAAGATGTCTGGGGACCATTTTCTTTTTTGCAGGTACAGTTATAACTTACTTCAGGATGCTGGGGGTGGGCTCCTCAATGTTCCACACTACTTAGGGGGGCACATCAACACAGGGGATTGGGCACCCCTGATCTCGGCAACAACATATGAAAATGGGCTGGGGGGGCAACGATAATAAAACAACATTCCATACTGTTTAATAAGCTATCGCAAGGGATTGGGCCTCCCCCTGGTGTGCAGATAGTTGTGCATAAAACAAGTGGGGGGGCATCTGACAACGGAGGTGGGCATCCCAGTGTCAGATTATATAAATATAAATTAAAAAAACAGGGGACAGAGATCGGAGTGGGGGTGCCACTAGAGACCAGAGACTAATATAAAAATTAGGAGCATGGTGATCAGAGGGTGAGGGGTGCCACTAGACACCAAAGAATATATTACCTATGGGGACTGTGTGTGTGTGTATGTGTGTGGGGGGTCGCACCACCAAACACCTAGGAAATGGCAGGGCATCTTACAGATCACACTGCAACCAGCAGCAGGAGTTAAGCTGCAGCTGCAGAAGTCAAGAAAATCCACTGGAGAACATGGGGGAAGGCTCTTCTAGCTAAGCTGGGCATACGAGATTTTGGGTGCCCAGACAAAGTATTTCTGACCCTAATTTTGAAAACCAATATCAGAATCTAGCTAAACGGGGCCTGTTTAGCTAGGTGCTGGTGTTTGGTTTGTAAAATGACAATATTTTAATGCATTTTCCAGACTTTTTAGTTGCTGGGGGAAAAAAAAGATGGCAGCTCACAGAAAAGGATTTTTCCTTCAGAAAAAAGGAACTGATCTCATGATAATGAATCCTTTTTCATGAGATCAAATCCTTTATCAAACTTTTTGCCTCTATCCTGAAAAATGAACTTCCCATAGGAAATAATGGGAACTTAAAAACAGAGTAACTTTGCAACAGGCTAATATTTGTGCACCAAACAAACACTGGCAGTTCTGTTACTCAAGTTCTTTCTACCACAAACAAATCACACCAAAATTCTACATCATCTGGGCGCAAACTGGTGAGGAAAACACTGCAGAAAGTGATGACTTTTTACTTTTTTACACTATCCGGATCTCAGAATCCGCACACCCGCCCATAATTAAACTTGCCACATCAAGAGAACTACCCCACGGGACAGTGCATACCAAATTTTGTGCAAATCCATGGATTGGTTGCAAAGTTATTAAAGTGCACAATTTGAGGTTTAACATTAAACAGCCTACTCAACCCTAACTATAGGGGCCTGGCTGTCCCCCTATAATTATAGGGGTGCAGTTGCACTCCTATAGTTAGGATTAAATCTTCACTTCTATGTTAAATTGAAAATTTTGCACTTTAATAACTTCACAACTGTTCAAGTGATTCACATGACATTTGGCATGTGCCATCAGGACCAAAGATCTCTTGATGTGGCAAGTTTTGTTCCGGTTGGATGTGTGGGTTCGGAGATACAGAGCATCAAAACACATGCAAATTTCTGTTTTTTTTTTGTCAAATTCTTTGTCACCGCGTTGCTCAAAAACTGTGTGAAATGTTGGTCTGAAATTTTAGGGTATATAGGTCTTGGGTCACAGTGGTGCCCTTTGAGGGTTTGGTGAAAAAATATGAATCCGTTTCAAAGTTATAAAATTTTAAAGTTTCCCAATATTTCCTATGGGAAAAGTTAGATGTGAAGCTTGAAACAGGTAATCCTGAGCCACAAATGAGTAATCCTGAGCCGCAAATGGGAAATCCTTTTTCGTGCTGCCTTCATCTTGTTTTCAGTCAGTGGTGGTAACAAAGTTAAATTACTTAAAACATGTATGGGTTACTGGAAGAAGAATATTTCTCTTTAGCTAATCAGGAGCTGTGGAATCTGATTCTGCAGTTAGATTTTCTGTATGTTGTTCTGAAATGTGTTTTTTTTACTTCTGTAAATCCTTTTTCGCAAATCACGAGAAAGCTATGCCGTGAAACGAGATCCTTTTCCACAATTTGCAAAAAAGGATTTCTTTTACTGTAAACTGTGGCAAAGAAATCTTGAAAAAGGTTCCTTTGTTGCAATTTGAGGGAAAGGATTTCCTTGGTAGTCTAGTGGCCCCTCCCCCCTCTCCTGATGTCCCATGGCAGTCGTGCTATCAAGGAATAATATTATATTTTGTATAAAATAATAAATATATAATAAAATAACAAAAAAAATTAATTTTTCTTCAGTGATCCCTGCCATCTCACCTGATGTCTGATCGCCATCCCCATATAACACATATATTTCCCTGGTAGTCTTGTGGTCTCCCCCTCCCCCCCGGTGTCTGATAGCCGTCTCTGTAAAAAATATTATATTGCCCTAGTAGTCTAGTGATCCCTCCCCCAATGTCTAATCGTTTTCCCATGAAAAAAAATCCTGGTAGTCTAGTGGTCCCTCCCCCCTCCCATGGTGTGCAATCGCCTTCCCCGTATAATGAAAAATTTCCCTGGTAGTCTAGTGATACCCCTCATTTCCCACAATGTCTGATCCTCATACCTATATAAAAAAGAATTCCATGGTAGTCTAGTGGTCCCTCCCTGTTCCTAATCCCTGTCCCATTAAAACTCACTCACATCCGTGGTGGTCCCTTGGACCCCCACCCTGTCAGGTAATCATTCACCACTCCACTCCACTGCCCCCATCCCGACTCCCAGTCGGCAACCAGCACAGCCCTCCTCTCGCCTCCATGGCTAGCTGCCCACTGAGCTATGAAGGAGTGCGTGCTAGACAGTATGCACTCTTTCATAGCTCAGTCAGCAGCCAGCCAGGGAGGTGAGAGAGGCTGTCCTGATCACCAGCGGGTACTTGGGATGGGGGAATTGGGGTGGTGGGTGATTACCTGACAGGTGGGGGGGGTAGGGTGCACTACACCGCACTGATGGTAGTGGGCTTTAACAGGATGGAGATCAGAAACAGGGAAACCACTAAACTACTATGAAATTTCTTTTATATGGGAGGGCAATCACTAGACTATTAGGAAATATATTTTTACAAGGAAATTAATTTTTTTCGGGAGGTGATCAGACATTGGGGGAGAGGGAGAGGAGGGACCACGAGATTACCAGGGAAATATAATATTTTATAAGGGGATAGCTATTAGACACTGGGGGGGGGGGCCACTAGACTACCAGGGAAATATATTTGTTATAAGGGGACAGTGATCAGACATTGGGGAGGGTGGAGAGACTGCTAGACTACCAGGGAATATATTTTACCATTGTGTGCAATGGTATTAGCACAAAATGGGATCTTGTTTTGTGAAAAGGGATCCTTTATTGTGCTTTGCCATTGACCACAATGGGATTAGCATGATTTAGAATCCTGTTTCACAAAAAAGGATCTTTTATTGTGCTGTACTGTTGACTAAAATGCCCCACAAGCAAATAAGGCTACCATTATACTATCTCAAAAAGTAAGAAAATTAGTAAGTAAGGAAATTAGTTGCAAAAAAACTTTGTTGCTGCATCAGTTAGGGTTTCACCAACAAAAGTTGGGAAATGTGATATTAGGGTTTCCAGCCCTAACACCCCACCCCCACCTTGCATGTAACAACAGACGTGGGTGTGTGTACCTTGGGTTTGTCAACCCTAATGCTCACCCCATTCTCCTATACTGTACCCATCTCAGCTTATTTATTTATTGAATGGGGTGAGCATTAGGATTGACGACCCCAAGGCACACACACCCACTTCTGTTGCTACATGAAGAGTCAGGGTGGGGTGTTAGGGTTGTAAACCCTAACATCAGATTTCCCAACTTTTGTAGGTGGAACCCTAACTGCTGCATAAACAATATATTATAGGGGTGCCATCGCCCCACAATAATTAGGGTTAAAATCTCACTTCTATATTAAACTCAAAATTTTCACTTTAATAACTTCATAACTGTTCAACTGATTTGCATCAAATTTTGCATTTACCATCAAAGACCAACAATTTCTTGATGTACTAAGTTTCGTTCTGTTCAGATGTGTGGGTGCAGAGATATGGAGTGTCAAAAAATGTGAAAATTACATTTTTTTGTAAAATTCTTTGTCACGCCGCTGCACAAAAATGGCTTCGGAATTTGATCTGAAATTTTCAGGATAGAAAGGTCTTGGGTCACAGATATGCCTGGTGAAAAAATATTAACCTGTTCAAAAGTTATTACATTTTTAAAATTTCCTTTATTTTCAATGGGAAAAGTTAGATGTGAGCCTCCAAACAGGAGTCTGTGTCACAAATGTGCAATCCTGAGTCACAGATGGGGAATTGTTTTTGTGCTGTTGCCATCTCATTTTTTCTTAGCAACAGAAACAAACTTAAAAGGCAGAAAATTGTGATGTTTTGGAAGTAACCAACACATGTGTTCTACTAATCGAGACCCATTCTACCCAATTCTCGGGTTACTTTCATAAATCACCTGGAAATGTGTTTTTTGAAAATGCCAAAATCTTATTTTGCAAATTTGCAAAAAAGAAACACAAAATAGGATCCTGTACCACAATTTGAGAAAAAGGATTTATCTTTTTTAATAAATTGTGAAAGAAGAAGTGAAACAGGTTTCTGTTTCACAATTCATGAAAAAGGATTTTTCTTTTCTGCAAATTGGAAAAAAGAAAGCTTGAAACAGGATCCTGTTTCGCAATTTGCTAAAAAATAATTTTTATATAGCTTGTTTTGTCACTTCACCGTAAAGAAACGATTTTGAATTGTGGTCTGAAATTTTCAGGGTACAAAGGGCTTGGTTCACAAATGTGCCTTTTGCTGGTTTGATGAAAAGTTATTCATTTGGTGTGCAGTTATACAGGTTTAACATTTTACTGTGCTTCCCATAGAATAATACTGCAATGTGAGGTGTTTCTCGGGTGCTGCGCACCACGGGATTGGACATGAGTATGGTATCTTTAAAAATATGGAAAATGGGAGTGCAGTGCCTTTCATATGCAAATATGGATATTACTGTATACTGATGGTTACAATATCTGAAAAATCATGGATGGATACTAGTGCAGGGCTCAGAGGGCCCTGCGCTCCCACAGGAAATAAGGATACAATTATTCTATCTCAAAAATTAAGAAAATTGTTTGCAAAAACTTTGTGAATGCACTAGTTAGGGTTCCAGTGAAAAAAGTAGGGAAATGTGGTGTTAGGGTTTCCAACCCTAACATCCCACCTGCGCCCTAATACTAGTACCCCACCCTCAAACTGCAAGCAGGTGTGGGGTGTGCTGTGGGGTTACCAACCTTAATGTTTACCCCATTCTCATGTATTCAGCTCAGCTTTCTTACATATGGAATGGGGTGAGCATTAGGGTTGACTACCCCATGGCAGATATAGACATAGATAGACAGATAGATGTGACAGCCAGCATGCAATGCAGAAATGCTGCAGAATATCACAGAATGCTGCAGTTTACTGCAGGGGCCATTTTAAGTAAGTGACAATTAAGCCCTTTTGTCATGCAGGATTTTGTGACATGTCATTACTGCAAGTTCCTGTGCTTTATCGAGGCTGACTCCACTGTATGTAGGGTCACGGTCGCTCAACCCATTCTCCTATACTGTACCCATCTCAGCTTATTTAGTTATGGAATGGGGTGAGAGCTGGGCTGATGACTGCAAGGCACACCCCCGATGCCTGTTGGTGTGTGCAGGGTGGGGGGTGGGTGTTAGGGTTGGAAATCATTACATCATATTTCCCTCCTTTTTACAGTTTGATATCAACCCTAATTGATGCATTAATATAGTTTTTTGCAAAGAATTATACTGGTGTGGTAGCATCAGTATATTAGGGTTGAGTGCAAACTTCTATGTTAAAGCTAAATTTACGAACTTTAATAACTTTGGAACCATTAAGCGGATTTGCATGGAATTTAGCATGCATAATCTCTATGGGTAGGTCTCTTGATGTGGTACATTTTGTGTGAATCCGTTAGGCAGTTTTAATGATATTAAAGTTAAAAAATCCCTAAACTTATCATTTTTTTTTTGCCATTTCTTTGTCCACCTGTATCTCAGAAACAGCTTTAAGTTATGGTCTGAAATTTTCAGGGTATAAAGCCTTTGCCTCACAGATGTGCCTTTTCAAGGTTTGGTAAAAAAATATAAATCCATTCAAAAGTATTACATTTTTAATTTTTCCCATTATTTCCTGCGGGAAATGTTAGATGTTCTGCACAAAAATACTTTTATTTTCACAGTCATCCAGTTTTGCATACTTTACACTGTAATAATTTTGCAACCATTCAACAAATTTATATGAAATTTTGCATGCATAATCTCTTGGAGTAGTTCTGTGGATAGTGCTACTGTCATTTGAATCACTTTGTGGTTGTTGAGATACTGGGTCTCAAATTTCCTTATATGCATGTGTTTTTTTCCATTTTTGCAGTTATCCAGTTTTGCATACTTTGCACCTCAATAACTTTGCAACTGTTCAAATGATGTGCATGACATTTTGCATGCAGACTTTTGTGGGGGAGATATGTTAATGTATCTAAAGTCATTTGAATTGCTTAAGTGGTTTCCGAGATACTGTGTCTCAAACATCCTCAAATATACATGTTTTTTCCATTTTCACAGGCATCCAGTTTTGCATAATTTGCACCTTAATAACTTTGCAAGCATTCAACAGATATCCAAGAAAGTTTGCAAACATAATCTCATTGGATAGGTCTATTAATGTGGCAAATTGCCTTGTAATCACTTGTGCAGTTCCTGAGATACAGAGTCTCAAACTTCCTTAAATGTACGTGTTTTTTTCCATTTTTGCACAGGTAATTTTGCTTTACATATTTAGTAACTTAATAACTTTGCTGCCATTCAATAGATCTGCCTGCTATTTTGCATGCATAACCTTAAGGGGCAGATCTGTTGATCTGGGAAATTTCTTTTGAATTTCTTGTGTGATTTCCGAGATGCAGAGTCTCACTAATCCTTACATTTATGTGTTTTTGGCTAACCCATAACCCTAACACCTAACCCTACCCTAATCCTAACCCCAACTGTAACCCTAGCCCTAACCCTATCCTCTAACCCTAACCCTAACCCAACCCTAACCCTAACCTTAACTCTAACCATAACCCTAACCCTAACCCTAACCCCTAATCTATCCCACATAGGAGGCTAGTAAACAAACTGGACAGCCTGGGAGTGGGACCTAGGGTGGTGAACTGGGTCAAAAATTGGCTGAGCAATAGGACACAGAGAGTGGTGGTGAACAGAGTTCAATCCGAAGAGAGTGGGTTGACCATTGGGTCATGCAGGGATCAGTGCTGGAACCAGTCCTTTTTAATGTCTTCATAAGCGACATTGCAGAGTGGCTGGAAGGGAAGTTGTATCTCTTTGCAGATGACATGAAGATCGGCAACAGGGTTGACACTCCAGGAGGGGTAGAGAAAATGAGAAGTGATCTAAGCAAGCTTGAGGAGTGGTCAAGGGTGTGGCAGCTAAGATTTCCAGCGGAATGCAGGGGTGCATAGGGAGAGGTATCTCCAGCAGAAGGAAGAAAGTGGTGATGCCACTGTATACAACATTGGTGAGACCTCATCTAGAATACTGTGTCCAGTTCTGGAGGCCTCATCTCCGAAAGGACATAGGCAGAGTAAAAGCAGTTGAGAGAAGGGCGACAAAAATGGTGCAGGGGCTGCACCAGAAGTCATATGAGGGTAAACGGGAGGATTTCAATATGTATTCCCTGGAGGAGAGGAGAGGAGAGGAGAGGAGAGGAGAGGAGAGATATGATAGAGACTTTCAAATACCACAGTGATGTAAATAAGGTACAACAGGGTCGCATCTTTAAAAAAAAAGAAGTTCAAGAACAAGTTACCAGGGGGGTAGACTTAGAGGTAACGTGAGAAAGTATTTTTTCACGGAAAGAGTGGTGGATCCATGGAACAGCCTTCCGGCAGAGGTTGTACGGGCAAAAATGGTAGGGGAATTCAAAAATGCATGGGACAGACCTAAAGGAACTCTAGAGACAGGAAAGAGAGAGAGTAAGTCACACATCATTTAGGAGCTGCAGTATATGGAACAGGTAGGGAAAATGGGCAGACTAGGCAAGCCAAGCGGTCCTTATCTGCCATCAAATTCTTTGTTTCTATGTTTCTGAAAAACCCTTGAACTGCTGCAGCTGAGGTATTTTCCAATTAACAGTACATAAAGCATCAAAAACACATACACACGTGATCATACCACTATACAAACCATACAGTACATATGGTTATTTTAAAAAGACACCTTGTGGGGCCACTCAGTGGCCTAGAGGTAGTTTATTGCGTTCTGACCAGGGGAAAACCAAGTTTAGGAGCGAGCCCAGGGGGTTGGCCACTGAGCGGTCAAAGGTTCAGTGATGGTGCTCATGTTCCACAGCCACAGTGACCCCAGGTTCACCTTTCTACAGCAACAGGAAGCTGTGGCTTGCTAGGACACCAGTGGGCATGGCATGGCACCACGAGGGAGGTGGGAGGGACTGGGAACTAATTAATATTGAATTATTAGCGTGGTACAGTAAATTAAATTTGGGGCAGACTGGGTGGGCCTTTTCTGCTAACAAATTCTATGTTTATAAGTAATACAGAGAAAACTATGTTGCCATCAGCATCTAAGTAATGTCCACCATCACTCTCAGGTCACATACTGCATTGACCCCCCGGTTAGGAGTTTTCAGGGCAAAGTTGAAGATTGCCAGGCATATCAATCTGAAGACCAAGAAGAGTGGTAACAGAGCAGAAACAAAACAAAAATGACCCCCAATTTTGATGACTTACTGTAGTTGTACAGCAAGAACACAGTGTCACATGACCCTCATTAAATCAGCAGGTATGCCCACCGGACAGCGACACCATTACAGCAAACAACGTCAATGTCAACAGCATCGACAGTTCACTGTAATGGTGCACTCAAGACCCCAGCACTCTTGTCTCCCAGTCCTGCACCCCCTTCCTGAATCAACTCCGACTTTGACGACTAGACTAGAAAAATGGACCGGGTTTTCTTATGGATTTATTTCAACCGCAGCTTGTGGTTGACATAACTACGTCACTGTGATGCTGGTCAATGAAATAGTTGTCGAACCGGCATTGTAGAGCCAAAGCAGCAGTACTAGTCAACCAGGAAGTGTTCATCACTTCCCAGATTTTTACCCTACCTGCTAGCTTAAAAAGACTGAGTTTACTTTGCTGCTTTTTACTGTTTTTTGATAATTGCTTTCCTTGATTTTTAAAAATGTTTAATTACTGGTCATAATTTTTTACATACAGATAACTATGGTTTTACCCCACATTACAACTGCCTGGTTGATATTTTGCATTACAATCAGGGGGTTGTAATCAGTGACTGTCAATCTAGCTCACACTAGTCAGCGCACGCTTACCAAACTGTTAATTTTGCCAACACAGTCAACGCAATGTTTATAAAAACTGATGACCAGTAATTAAATAAAACAAATCATGAGTGGGTCAGGTGTGTGTAAAATCAGAATTTTACACACAGCCTCAGTGTGGGATGCTTTTATAAACACCTCGAGTTTTGCTCTTGGGGGTTTATGTAGCATCCCACACCTCAGGTGTGTGTAAAATTCTGGTTACACACACCCACCCATGTATTATTTTATATATATTCATGAGAGTCACTTCCCACTCACTAATAGAAGGGTGAGGGGTGGCTGCACTACATGGATCACAAAGGAGCTCTTGGCACTCATGAAAGAAAGGGCTCCAGATAGGTTGCCTACAAACAGGCGCCCACTCCTGACCTCTGGAACGATTATAGGAGATTGCGAAACAAATGCAAACAAACTGCCCAGTCTCAGAAATGCAGTTTCTACTAGAGACTTCAAAGGGATAACCTCGCAAACCCTCAATGTTTCTGGAGCTCCCTTGGCTCCCTCCTTACTCCACGATCCCAGACCATCATTATCAACTTAAACTCCCCTGCTGACCCTCTGACAGATCCATCGGAGATCTCCTGGGCTTTTAACATAAAGTTCACTTACTTTACTGCCCACCTTAATAAACTCCCCTCCCAGCAACCTCTCAGTCCAGTTGACTGTGCTAGTGACCTGCCCCTTCCCTCTGCTCCCTCTGTTGCCCCCCCGCCTTTCTATTTCAAAGCCATCTCCCAAAAGGTTACCACCAAACTACTCAAAAGCCTCCCTACCAGGGGTAGCCCTGGCACCGATGGCCTCTACCCCTCTCTGCTTAAGCGCGTAGCTCCTGCCAGCTCCAAACCTCTGACTTTAATTTTTAACCTTGCCCTGGCCTCGGCAGCCATGCCTGACTCTTGGAAGAATGCCAAAGTCATCTCAATATTTAAAGCCGGGGACCCTCTTTCTACAGACAATTACCAACCAATCTCCATCCTCCCCCACCTGAGCAAACTACTTGAGAAAATTGTCCTTCACCAACTTACAGATCGCATGTACAAATACAACTTTTGTGCGTACAGCAACAGAGATTCCAAAAGAACCATAGCACCACTTCTGCCCTAGCCCTCCTAACTAACCATGTCTACAGAAACATGGATCGGGGTAAAGCCATTGGTGCTGTGTTTGTGGACTTGATCAAGGCCTTTGACCTGGTCAGTCACCTCCTACTGCACACCAAACTCCATTAGCTTGGATGCTGTAATGAGATGTTGTGGTGGTTCCAGAGTTATCTATTGGGCCGTTCCCAACCAGTGACAATAGGAACTGCCACCTCCCTGGAATTGCCTGTCTCCATGGGTGTCCATTCTGGGCCCCTTACTGTTTACTATATTCATTAAATCCCTCACCAACAACAGCCGTACCTGCTTTGCCCTGCTGTATGCCAATGACTTAGTTATCTTCCATAGTGACAAGTCACTACAGAACATATCCGCAGTACTTACTCAAAATGATGGCCATGCCCATAACTGCTTTTTGTCAAACATGCTTCTGGTTAACAACAAGAAAACCAAGGCTATGCTCCTTGGATCTAAGCCCTACCTGTCAAAAACTGAGAAATCCAACTGCTCCCTCTTGGTGCTCTCCCCATCCGGGCCAGCCCTGCAGAACATCCCCAATTTCAAATACTTGGGTGTAACCCTTGAACCTTCCCTCCCTCTCCTTTAACGAACATGGTAACACCATTGTACAGAGAGTAAACCTGAAACTAGGTACCGCATATCGACAAACAAAGTACCTAACTCCGGAGGCCAGATTAGCCATTGCCAGGGGAAATCTGCTCCCCATCCTTGACTACTGCTCCACTATCTACTCCTCCTCACTGTCCTCTACCCTTCTCCTCAGACTCACCTCGGCCTTACAATGGTGTTTGCTGCTTTGCATTACTGGCTCCTTATCTGACCCATCATCGGGACTTATACCAGTTTCCAGGGTGGCTCCCAGTCAAGTACCACTATGATTACGCACTTGGTTGCATCATTGATAGTGCCCTGCGAGGTGGTGTTGAGTCCCCATACACCTCCCTCTGCAAGGCCCAGATTGCTCCCAGGTGTCTTTGGGAAACTTCAGTCCCCCCCCAGAGATCCCCAGAGTCTCCACTGTAGTGGGAAGTAAAGCTCTGTCAGTGGCTGCCCCCTTCCTATGGAACAGAATGCCGGGACCCCTATGCTCTGCTGCCTCGCACGACTCCTTCAAAACCCCACTCAAAACCTGGTTATTGTCTGAATCCAGCTGCTCTTCCTCACCAGGGTGACTCCTCTCCCCTCCCAGAGACCTGCTACTGCACCCCCACAGCACTTTGTTTCACCCATCCAATCTATATCTATACTTACACTCTCTCTCTCTCTCTCTCTCTCTCTCTATATATATATATATATATATGTATATATCACTTGGGCTGGCAGTATAGGTTAGAGTAATGAGCTGTGAATGAGCTTGGTACATCCAGCAGAACTGGGTTTGTTCCCCACAACCTCTACTTGTATACTGTGTGACTCTGAGTAAGTCACTTAACCATCCAGTGCTCCCGGATCACCCCTGAAATCAGGCACTTGTGTATAGTGGTCCTTGCCCAGTTACCAAAAAGAATAAAATAAATAAATAAAATATCCCAGCTCCCCTTCCTCTACCTGCCCCCAAGTATTATTTTTTTCTGCTTACTCAAATCTTTGCTTTACACCTCTCCCTTCCTAATGAATACTCCCTAATGTCCTACCTCTTTGCCCTCTATTTCTGCTCTTTCCTCTGGATTGCTAAGTACCATTGGTGCGTGTTCACAAACCTCTGCTGCACTTTAACTCTCTGCACTTTCTCCATTTCCAGTACAATCATCCTCCACCTCAGGTGTTATTATCTTGCTATGTAATTGATCTTGTACACTGATTTGTAGTCTCTGTAACTTGTATTGTAAAGCTTTGTATACTGTATTGACATTGCCATTTTATTGTACTGTACTTTAATCTGTACCATTTGTTGTGTCCCGGGGTTGTGCCTGAAAACAGTCCTTGGATCAATGCACTTACCTGGTTATCACATAAATAAATATACAATATTGTGTGGATCCACAGGAAGTATGGCAGCTCTCATAACGTTTCCTGTTTTTCATGAAAAATGAAGCAGTCCAGTTACATCAGGCAAAATAGCCAGTGAGAGAATGGCACCACCCCTTTTCCCACAGAATTCATCATGGCACACCTGGCAAAGGTCTGTTCTATATTGTCAGAAAAATAAAGAATATAAAGGAAACCCCGAAAATGGAAAGCAAAGGATTTAAGTTTTGTCAGTTGTGGGGCTTCTCTAACAGAACAATTGTTGCTGTCCCACTGGTGCAGCAGTAGTACTACTACTCTCAGCGGCACTGACAACCAATGTTCAGAAGTGAGCACGGGGCATTAAAAGGTTGTCAGGGGGGCGGTGGGATGAGCATCCCATGGACAGCTGTCCACCTCTGGGGGGAAGGTTGAGGTTTCCCCAGCATGCTAGTGATATCCAGCGGGGATTGGATGTCCAGCAGCCAGGAATGCCTTGCACTGTGGAGACATCAGTGGACATCTGTGGGGCGGGGGCAGGAGTTCGCCCACCCCGCACTGATATCATTGCACATCTGTGTCTCCTGTGAAACCAAACAAGGGAAAAAACCCTGCCCACAGAACTCCATGATGCCCCTGGACCACCTCCCGAATGACGCCCCAGATGTAAGCCTCGGCTGGGGCTTCTGGTGGATTTCATTCTCTTCCCCAGCCCCCGCCAGGAGCCCCACCATAGGGGCAAGCTATGGGCCACCGAGCGGGGTGGATTGATGGGGGACCGGGCCATAAATAGGGGTATATCCCCTGCCTGTAGTCCAGGAGACAAAAAATAAAATAAAATAATTGTTAAAAATAATATTTTTTTAAGTAGTACTGCTGCTTTGACTGTCTGGTGATAGTAGCAGAGCAGGTGGGTCCTTGGCCAGGCCTAGAAATGGATTTGATGTGCACTGGCTGTGCTGTAAGACATATGTTAAATATATTCACTCACCTACTGTTAATACTCTGTTTAGTCTGTTTGGTAAAATGTGGGAGTAAATTGTTGGCAATCAGATATAAATTGGGAGGGGGTTGGGCCTAAAATAATCTTGTAGAGATCGGAATTTACAACAGGATGTAGGAATTTTGCCCACACCACATGAAAATCAGTCTCTGCTTTAATTTGTTTTAGAGTGTGTGTTTGTCATAACAAGCTTGTCAGATAATGCTTCAAGCCTCAGTTGCCTTCACAGTATGTAAAAAGAAAAATGGGCTATAATTATCTTTACTGTAAACTTTGTCTCTTATGTAGTACAGTAGTTTTGAAGTATTATAGCTTAATAGCCAACAGTATGATTGTGGGTGGCAGATTCAGCTGAACCTTGTGCCTTAATTATCAATCTGACACAATATGCTGTACATTTAAACAGATATTGTCAGGTGACAGGAGATTATCAGCTCCACGTTGAGTGTTGCTTTAAAGTGAAATTTTTTCTTTTGAGAAAATTTTGAATATATAAAAGAAATTGGAAGCAAATCAGCTTATGGTTGATAAATTGTCTGCATTTCGCTTCATGTTGTTCTTCATTACAAGGTTAATTTGCATTGAAAGAGGATTGTCTGCATTTTGCTTTGTGTTGTTCTTCGTTTCAAGGTTAATTTGCATGGAAAGAGGATCCTTGTCCCCTTGAGTTCATCTACTTCTGTCACTGAATCCTTTGTTGAAGCCATAACTAGGGGAGCTTGGATAGTGCCTTTTGGGATCTGAGTGTCCTCTGATGTATAGTCCTGCTGTTCATCTCAGAGCTGATCTCCATCCGACTAAGCTAGGATTTCAGGTCCCCAGTCAGATTCGAGGGTCCGAGGTTGGATTTTGGGACCCAAGGCTGGATTTTGGATCCAAGGATTGGATTTTTGGATCTGAGCCTCAGATAGTTGCAATCTGATGGGATCCAAACTTTGAATACCTCAAATCCAATCAGATTCTATGATTCCAATTGGATCATCTAGAATAATGTATGGGCAACCATACACAGCAAGGCTATGTTTCCACCGAGGGGTTGCTAGGATGACAGAGTGACTTCAAGAGCAAATCTCAAGGGGTCCCTGTTGTTATGACAACCACAAGGCTGAAACACAGCCTTGGAGTGTAAGGTTGCCCATGCGGTATTCTGTATAGTATATGGGCCCATAGTGTATGGGCAACCATAAAAACAGGAGAGAAGTTCATGATGACAGGTGCAAAGGAAAAAGAAACTTTCTCTCTCTCTCTCTCTCTCTCTCAAATGTCTTTTATAATGTCCCTCTTCACGACTTGTCCAATTGCCCTCCATGCTGCGTGTCCTCACTCTCTGATGAAACCATTTCTTTCTACTTTCTATATAATTTCTCTTTCAACAATAATGGAAATTTTGTCTCATTGCTGACTGCCCTCCCTACTTACAATGCCACACTCCTGATTGTTGGCATCTCTCTCTCACTGTGCATTGCGTTGTGACGTAACTACTGCAGTAGAATGAAAAGTCATTCTGCTGCGGTAGTTACATCACTACTACAGCAGAAGTGCTTTTTCCAGTTTTTGGATTTCCATACACAACGAACTCTACCCATAACTATAATACTGTACATAGGATCTGAGGTAATCAGATACCAGAAATATCTGATGGCATCTGAAATCTGAAAAAGGGTGGTGTCCAGTGGTATCCAACTTCGACTGATACTGTCCGAGAACCAATCATTTGCAGCAGGGGAAATAGTTATGATGTCACAAACAGAGGATTGTGACTTCAGCAACGATTAAACAGCAGGAGTAGAGCCACTGTAAAAGACAAGGGTCCTGTTCCTATGTAAATAAACCTAGTAATGAAAAATAAAGTGTAGAAATACAGAAAATGGACACAGAATGAGCTCAACTGGGTCTATTCTGTTTTTTTTTAAGTTTTCCTTTAAATGTTAAACAAATGAGACAATGCCCATACGGTGATCCGGTAGTAAGCATGTTGGCTTCCCATGTCTGCAACCTGGAGTAACACGTTGAACTTGGGTCAGTGCTTAATGGGTGCCAAAGGCTAGTGAAAGCACCCCTCCTTGGGCTTTCCCTGCCCCCTGGGTGGGTGAGAGGTTCCTGCTGTTACACCGCTTCCCCTTGGTGCTTTACAGGAGAGATTGGGGGAGCAGAGCGCTGTGCCTAGGATTATGCAGTCCATTGTGGGGTACAAGCTACTATACATGCTCAGTGCTACACGTACATTGCCTTTGGAGGAGTGCAGATGAGGTGATGGGGGTGTTAGAGTATTACAAAGTTCAGGGGCACTTAGTCTGCAAAGAAAGCTCCTGTGGATGATATCATCTTTGACTACAGCTAGGGGGGATTCACAGGTGCCTTACACGTAACATTTGAAGGAGGCACAGGATCACCATATAGGAACTGGTATAATTCGTAAATGCTGCCATTGAAACAGCTGCATTTGCAGGAAATGTGGACACCAGCAAACCTGTACATTAGGTGTGGGGCTATATAGATATGGGGTCCCCTTTACAGTTAAAGAGGCACTGGCACATTCTTGTGGCCCTTTTTGTGGCCCCACAAAATGTGAATTAAACTGAATTAAATGAGTAATGTTTGTAGCCATGCATTGTCCTCGTACGAATAGATGAAAAAAGGAGGTGCTCTGATGCCTTTTATTGAACCAATCAGAATTTTTCAAATGATTTAAATGGAAACTGATTACAAAAACTGAAGACCACTGTATTTACTTACTTGCCTTCTGTTGCCCATGCAGTAAGTTTTTCTTCTATTTACATTAATAAATGTCCCAAGGACTGACGTGTCTTAATATGTGTCATGTGCACCACCACTGAAACCCCCTTAAAGTTGCTGTTCATGTTACATCACACCTTTTGTACCTACAGAATACATTTTTTTGTATTATGCTGTTTTTCACCCACACTCTGGCCAGTGCACTGGACAAGTAGCTGCTCACCCTCATCCTCCATTAGCCCACTCAGCATCCTTTAATGGTTTACCCCATAGCAGGTCAGGAGGGCTAATCCCCCAAGACATCTGATGGGCTGGGGATCCATGGGGGTAAGGTCCAAGAGTCCTGCCTTCACGGTTGGTTCTGCCAAGTATTTTCCATGTTCTTCCCTACAATGTTCCCTAAACACTCACCACATGCAGTCTGTTCATGCAGTGCAGTACAGCACAAGTTGCATCTCTCAACAACATTCTGGCACCAGTCTGTTCAGCAGTAAAACTCAGACTGAACTGGGTCTAGAACAGTCCCTGCTGTTCACCGGGGAACCGACCCACAGCCACGATTGGTAGTTTGAGCTGTCAGTCACAGTAGGCAGTTCCAGGAGATCTGTCACTTGACAGGTGATTGGATGTTGCAAATGGATTAAGCTAGGAGTGGTGCATAGACCACCATCCCAGATGGAGAAGAAGGACAAGAAGTTAGTTAGTGTTATACAGTGGAATTACAGAAGGGCAGCACAGTTGTGGTTGAAGACTTTAACTTACCAGGGGCAGATTGGGCTATCATGTCATCTAATCGCAACAGGAAACAGGTTATTCTGGATGCGTGTCAGGATGTGTTCTTGTCTCAGCTGGTAAGGGATCCTACAAGAAAGAGCAATATATTGGACCTTGTATTGTCAAATGGCAATCAAGTAAGGGAAACGATGGTGGATGCTCCCATAGCGGGGAGTGATCATAGCACTGTATAGTTTGCACTTGAGTTACAGTCAGGAAACAAATACAGCCACAAAGGTTATTGATTTTAGGAGGGCTGATTACAGTAGGATGGCAGAAGTACTAAGGAAGCATGTGGCTAGTATAAAACCTGACATGGATACTGTCACAAATCCACTCCTGGGGTCAGGCCCTCTGCTCCCACAGTGCCCAACCTTGAAGTGCAATTTATGATCGGGGACAAACTGGGACTCCCTCCTGTTTCTTTTGGGTTCGAGCAAACTACTAGTCTCGAGTTCTGGGGTGAATTATGAACCCTTTTTAGCTAGTACACCCAGGTAATAAGTCCAAATGTCTCACTCTCTTTGGGGAAGGCAGCGCAATACTTGACCCAGTGGGCATAAAACCAACCTGGTTCACAACCCCCTGCCGACTCAACTGAAACTCAGGTGTTTTCTTACCTTGCTGGATCTTTACACAGATGCTTGTTAGCATGGCTGCATATGGTGATACTCTAAGCACTTTAACAGTTATGTCAGAATTATCAATACTGTCCCACCATTCACACTCAAAATGAGAAAATGTCTCAGCAGGTTTTAAAGAAAAACAAAGTTTACTAAAATTAAAAATAGTAAATAAATACAGTATATAAAATAGAAATATATATATTAAGGTTACAATCAAAAAAAGAAATGGAAAATTTCAAATTAAAGTGCCTTGCAACTGATTAGTTAATTCTACCTTAGTGTTCAGTTGGCAAGGGGTTCACACTTGAATTACCAGGCTTGGCAGTAGTCTCTCTTGAGTCCAGGAACAACATGTCCCTTAGAAGTCCCGAAAAAAAGTGTCTGTCTTGAAAGTCCAAACACAGATGTATACGATGTTCCCTCAGCAACTTTACAATATCAGGGGAAAAGTGTCCCACCCAGCTTGTGAGGTCACAGCTCTGTGATGATGCTAGCTGTGAGGTCACTCTCATTCCTGAATACTGAATTAGTCACATGCCAATGCACAAGGCCAGATATTCCAATTATAAAAAAAGTCTGTTTTCTCCCAAGTGAATCTCACAGCATGGTTTATGGCAGGTTAGGATTACTCCCCTTTGATGTTTCAGAAAACCATCCTGATGAGCGATTTCACAACATTCTGGGATATTTCACATAGGCTTTCCAAAAACAGTTTTCCTCTTGATACCCCATAACATGCACCATTTTCAGTGATCAAAGCGCCAGATCTCCAAGAACATGAGTTTTTTTTTTTTTTACAGTTACACAGGTTTGGCAGATATGTGTGAAAACAAGAAAAAGAAACCATAGCCATCTAGCTCCAGCAATCACCAGCCTTTGGGGTCAAAAGGTCAGGCCCCTTTAAAAACTAGTCTTTTCCCATGGGCCTGTTGACCCGGCCAGGTTTTATAAGCAGAAATCCCATAAAAACACACACGCACATATATATATGTATGTATATATATGTATATCTCAAGATTATGTACAAATAAAAACTGGTAGATGGCTATTCTAGCCACATCCCTCCTTCCCTCCTAGACTGAATTTGTGGGAATTCATTCCTAGGCATGGGATGAGTTTCACAAATTCATTTCACTGCTGTTAACTGGTGCAATATCCTGTCTGCATTGGCATTCGCCAATCCAGCCCTGTGGGTAATGGTCATATTGTATCCCTGTAATGCAAGGCTCCATCTTAGAAGCCTAGCATTTGTCTTACCCATTTGTGCCAGCCAAACCAGGGGATTATGATCCACCTGTACCTCAAAGTGCCTCCCGTATAGGTATGGCTCTAATTTCTTCAGTGCCCACACCAGTGCCAGGTACTCCTTCTCCACTGTAGAATAAGCCTGCTCCCTGGGAAGTAATTTCTTACTGAGATACACTATTGGGTGATCTTTCCCTTGATTAGAAGTCTGGCTAAGTACTGCCCCAATACCCATGTCTGAGGCATCTGTCCGGACTACAAATGGCTTACTGTAGTCTGGACTGGCCAACACAGGAGCACCACATAAGACCTGCTTTAGCTGTGTAAAGGCTCGTTCACAGGCTGGTTCCCAGTTCATCCTTTTTTGCATTCTTTTCTTTAGCAGGCCAGATAGGGGAGCTGCCAGGGCACTGTAGTTTGGTACAAACATTCAATAATACCCTGCGATCCCTAGAAAACTCTGAACCTGCTTCTGTGTTTCAGATCTGGGCCCATGCCCTTTATTGCTTTAACTTGGCTTGATTAGGATGGAGCTGTCTCCACGTTACTATATGCCCTAGGTATGCCACTTCTGCAATGGCCACCTGGCACTTTTCAGCTTTAACAGTGAGCCTGGCCCTCTGTATCCTGCCCAACACTTCCCTCAGGTGGGACTGGTGTTCCTTCCGGCAGGCACTGAAGATGGCAATATCATCCAGGTACGCCACTGCATAGACTTCAGTACCATGCAACACCTGATTCACCAACCTTTGGAAGGTGGCAGGGGTGTTCTTCATCCCGAAAGGCATTACCTTGAACTCAAATAACCCTATCGGAGTGATGAAGGTTGACCACTCCCTAGCTCTGGCAGTTAACTCCACCTGCCAATACCCTTTTGTCAGGTCAATGGTGGTAAGGTAGGTCACCCCTTCCAGCTTATCCAATAGTTTGTTTGTCCATGGCATTCAGTGGGCATCAGACTTCATGACTGCATTGAATCCATGATAGTCCACACAAAAACTGGTATCTGAGGTTGTCCTAAATGACAGTAGGGGGGAGGTGGAAGGAATGTTGGATTTAAGGGTAATCCAGAATTCACCAGCCTTGGCTCACTTATTACCTCATTCCCAAGCTGGATGCAGCTTGGGAATGAGGACAATGGTGAGCCCCAGGGCTGTGGGAGTTCTGGATTACCCAAATCCAGCATTCCTTCTACCTCCCTCCTAATGTCCTTTAGGACAACCTCAGATAGCAGGTATGCTCTCCGCCATATGGGCGCATGCATCTCCATGTCTACATCGTGTGTCGCTAAGGGGGTTAGTCCAAGCTTTGCATTAAACAAAGGGGCAAAGTCTGCTAAAACCTCCCTTATTTCCAGGGTCTGTTCTGGGGTCAGCTGGGGCAACAGTTTGATTGCATCCACAGAGGACTTCTGCTTGTTTTTCTAAAGCAAGTCCAGAACGGGGTCTTCCTCATCCGTCCCCTCCCCAGGACTACACACTGCAAATACCATGTCAACCCTATTTGTATATGGCTTCATCATGTTGACATGGTACATCCTATGGGTATGTCTTCTGTCAGGCAGTTCTACAATGTAGTTTACATCATTCACCTGTCTGACTACTTTGTATGGTCCTGCCCACTCGGCCTGCAGCTTATCCATCCAGACCAGGATTAGGACCATGACCTCCTGACCCACAGTGTACGAGCGAGCTCTGGCTCTGTAGTCGTACCATACCTTTTGCTTCTGCTGGGTGGCTGCCAGGTTGCTCTGGGCTGTTCCCATAAGCTCCTTCAGCTTTTCCTTAAACTTAAGGACATAATCCACTATGGGAGTTCCCTGGGTGGCATACTTGCATTCTCAGTCCTCCTTGATCAAGTCTAGGGGCCCACACACCCTACGTCCATATAAGGGTTCGAAGGGGGAAAACCCTGTTGACTCTTGGAGCACCTCCCTGTATGCAGACAACAGGTGAGGAAGGTATTTCTCCCAGTCCCTCCCATGCTGTTCAGCAAATGCTTGGAGCATTGATTTAAGGGTACCATTAAACCTTTCCACAAGCCCATTGACCTGCAGGTGATAAGGTGTCATGCGTCTCTGCACTACCCCACACTTCTCCCACAAAGACTTCATCAGGTCTGACATGAAGGTACCCCCTCAATCAGTGATAACCTCCTGAGAGAACCCAACATGGGAGAAAATTCCTTGCAAGGTATCTGCCACTTTGTCCTCAGTGAGGATAGGGCAACTGCCTCTGGGTATTGGGTGGCATAATCTACCACTATCAGGATATACCTCTTCCCAGAGTAGCTTGGGGTACTCAAAGATCCCACAATATCCATTCCTACCCTTCGGAGTGGCTCCTCCACTATGGGCAAGGGAATTAGGGCAGCTTTGCTTTTACTGCCTGCTTTCCCTATTTCTTGGCACCGGTGACAAGATCTGCAATATTCCTTCACCTGCTGGGTGAAGTTGGGCCAGTAGAAATTCTGGGCCAATCACAGAGTAGTGCATGCAATTCCCAGATGTCCAGACATGGGGATATCATGAGCAATCTTGAGCAATTGCTCACAGTACCCCTGGGGAACAACAAGCTGCTTGCCCATCACCCCTCCCTCTGTCCTTATGTCATTCGTAAGTCCATTGTCCCAATACACTCTATGTCTCACATCACCTCCCTGTGTCCCATCAGATTCTGCACAAGCCCTCAGCCTCTCTAAACTAGGATCAATCCTCTGAGTAGCTGCACAATCCACATATTTTCCCAAGGCATGGGACATGTCCCCTTCAGTCTCTAAATGGGGTCCATAGCTGTAGCATCAGGGCATTCAGGGTCACTGCCATCCCTAACCCTCTCATCATTGGCTACCCCTCCGTCCTCAGAGTAACCTTCTGTAGCTGTTTTGTGAACTGCTACCTGGGGAAGTTCTACCTTCATTTCACCACTCCCCATTTCAGGAGACACAGGCTGGGGAACCAGCCTCCCAGCATTTTCCACAGGGGCTTCTATGGGGTTTAGGGAACTACAGTCAGCCTTTGCCGTCCAACTGCGGGTAACTGCACACACCACCCCCTTTTGTAGATTATTCCCTATAATCACATCCAGGGCGAGGTTGTTGGCCATAGCCACTCTATGCACCCTCTCTTCTGTCTCACCCCAGTCCAGGAGAACACTTACTAGGAGCAGAGTATTTTCCTCCCCAGTAAATCCCTTACAGTTATGAACTGATTGGGTATAAGCTGTCCAGGCTCAACCAAATCCCCTTTTATCAAAGTAAGAGATGCCCCTGTGTCCCTTAGACCATGGGTCTGCACCTCATTCACAGTAACTGGGTGTATGTGCTCCCTCATGTTTACTGGCATGCTTTCAGGGATACACAAAAAAAAAACACCCCTTTTCCAGCACCACTTTGTCCACTCTGTGCCTTTTTAGGACACTGTCTAACAAGATGCCCAGGTTGTTTGCAAAACCAACAATCATCATTTCTTTTATCAAGCAAATCCTTTCTTTGTACCTTGGGTCTGCCTGCTTTCTGGGTAGGCAGTGAGGATTTTAGCTGCCCTGAAGGTGTGCTTTTCCCTTTCTGTGCTGCCACACCCAACCCACTCCCTTTCAGAGCAGGCCTGTTCCTGGCATAGCAGTCCAAGTGCTCGGAGGCACTGTTTTTGGATCTGAGTCCTCCAGCCAGGTTTTCAGCTCTGCTTGGCAAGCCCAAAAGAATTGCTCCAAAAGTACCACAGCCTCTATTTTCTCTATAGAGTCTGCTTTGACCCCTTCCACCAACGTGTTAAAAACTGATATTGCTTTACGGGGAGTTACTCGTAGCTCATGTCAGGGCTTCTCCAGAGCTTACAGAACTTAACCCTGTAGGCTTCTGGAGTTAACTCATACTTTTTAAGCAAGGCAGCTTTAAGTTTCTCATAATCATTACTGTCCTGATTGTCCATTTGACCCAATGTGTCACGAGCTTTACCAGTAAGTAGTGGGGATAGTTGGAAGCTCCAGGACTCCCTGGGTATTTAGCCTGAATACAGACCTTTTCAAACAAATTCAAAAAAGCATCCATATCCTCCCCCTCTTTAAATTTGGTTATTAATTTAGAATTTAACTTGTATCCCAGTCCTGGAGGTCCCAGTTCCCGCCTGCCTCCAGGACTGGATCTAGTTAATATATATATATATATATATATATATATATATATATATATATATATAATTATGTACAAATAAATACTGGCAGATGGCTATTCTTGCCACAGATACCACCCAAAAATGAGACATCATAAGGTTGGGACTGGTGGAGGCCACTAACTCTTGTACTGTGTGAGAAGTAAGAAGCCAAGGTCTAATAAACCAAGCTGGTGGACCAGAGAAGTACAGGTGAGAGTGGGGGGGGGGAAGGAGGCTTTTAAAAACTGTAAGAGGACTGGTATGGAAGCAGATAAGGAGGATTAGATTAGGAGTTCCAGGGAGATGACAATGTTAATAAGGGCTGCCAAGGCTGAGAAGGAAATGAGGCTTGCTCAAGGGATTAGGCAGGGTGAAAAGGGGTTCTTCAAGTACATCAGGGAGAGAAGGAAGTGCAGAGAGCAGATCTGTAGAGTTAAGACAGATGAGGGATGGGTAGATAAGGGGGGGGGTGAACAGGCAAAGGTATTTAATGAATATTTTTGGAAGGCTACAGCCTGTAGTTTAAGGGGGCGGTGCAACTGGCCACACATCCTTTTGGCCTATTTAAGGGCTGCCCTTCTCACTCCACACACAAGCATTTTCCCTTGCAGCTGGAGGCTCTGTCTGTCTGTCTTCTCTCCTGGGGCCTACTGGGGCTTGCTCCACCCCCATGCATCCTTGGACTCTGCTTGGTTTGTGGTGGACATCTGTTTTTCTGTTCTACTGTTTTTGGTTTGTATTCCTGGGATCTGGCTGCTCCATGCTTCTATGTGTGCTGGTTCCCTTCCTGTTCCTGTTCTTGTGTTTGCCTTGTTTGTTTCCTTTGGGTTTTCTAGTTTTCTAGTGCCCTGTCTATACATTGCTACTTGTACTTCAGGTTATTCCGTGTTTCCTTGCCTCAAGCTATCTTGTGCCTGTACCCTCAGGATCCATTTCTCGCCTACTATTGCAGCCCTCTGTTCACTGCATTGTTCTCTGTATGCTTTAGCTCAGCCTGCTTTCCTCTTAGCAAGACTCAGTCCCTGCTGTTGTCATTGTCTGTATCAGCTCACACTGCAATCTGCTGCCATGCTGTCTGTCTCAGCTCACACTGCAATCTGCTGCCATGCTGTCTGTCTCAGCTCACACCGCAATCTGCCGCCATGCTGTCTGTCTCAGCTCACACTGCAATCTACTGCCATACTGTCTGTTTCAGCTCACACTGCAGTCTGCTGCCTTGCTGTCTGTTTCAGCTCACACTGCAATCTGCTGCCATGCTATCTGTCTCAGCTCACACTGCAATCTGCTGCCTTGCTGTCTGTTTCAGGTCACACTGCAGTCTGCTGCCATGCTTCCCTTAATTGATTACACCTGTTCATGGCTTTGTTGCCTAGCTAACAACTTCTCTCTGTTTACTGCTCCACAATAACCTAAGCAACTTAGTCCATGGAACTCAGTCCTGCTTCCTGAACTTATACCAAGCAAATATTGCTGCTCTTTTCAGTGCATTGCCTCTCCCTACAGTTTCTATGTTCATTCAGATTGCTACCCCTACAAGCTATAGTGAATTGCTGCTGGATGCTGCTTAATTACTTTTGCAGTCCTACTGCATTACTCCTCACTTCTATGTTTGTGTTATTTAGACTCATTTATTGCTACTCCCTCCTTTACCAAACCTTACTTATACCAAACCCTCAGCAATTTTTTCTGATGATAACCTAAGCCTGCTTTCATGGCTGGCATGTATTTAAATTATTTCATTAGCTGCTTGGTGCTGTGGTGTCATGTTTGTGGCTGTTTCGTTTTTTCTATGGCGGGGAACTAAGGAGTCACATCAGGCATCGTGGCTCCAGGCAGCGGGAGCAGCTTTTATCTTCTTATAGGTTTTATTGGTCACTGGCTTGCCCCGGCCTTCTATTGCTTCTCCACTGTGCCTTTATGGCATTCTGCAACCAACTATTCCAGGCAACTCAATACCTTAGGCAGCTGGCTCCGCCCAGCCTTCTACCATCCTTTCCCTGCTATGTTGTACCTGATTTACACAGTCTTACCCATCCTTCCTGTCCCTTGTAGTCCTCCCTGCCTTCCTGTCCCTTGCACTACCAGTATTGCTCATATACCAGCCATTATGGCACTAACGCAATCAGCTTGCAAATCCGTTCATTCCAGGACCTCTCTCCTTTCAATTCTGGCATCCCCTTCCAAGTCTGAGAGCATATCATGTTTACTTGCTTCAAACTGCACCTTCTACCATACAGGCTTTGCAGCCTCCTCCTACCTAACCAGCTTCATAGCCTCCTCCTCTTCAACCATCGGCCCCAGGCTTTGCCTGGCCTCGCTATTCTCTTACTCATAATATATTATCCAATTCACTCCCAATTTGGCTTTCTAATGGACTTGGTCGACATGCATTCCTGTGGCTGACAACTGCTATTTGCCTTACCTAGACCCACAAGAGGGCCCATATTGCTCAGCTTGACCTATGTACGGGTCTCATCCAGTCAGGGCCCATGAAAGGGTCCACAGTGCTCAGTCTGACCTACATACAGGTCTCCCGATGTCTGCTATCATCCATTATGACCCATGTGTGGGTCCTATGCTCCTTACCATGTGCAGGTCTCATGCTCATTACAACTCATTTTTCCACATTTTGGAGACATGCCGACCATATCCATAACTCCAAAACTCAGGGCTAGCCCTGTGGCCAACAGTCTCGCTTTGCACCCTGAAGTCTGCATCTTGAGCATGTGAAGCTTGGGGTGGGGTCCTTCTCACCTGGCCCATGGATGGGAAGGTCCTCGCTCCGAGTGGACCTTCAGTCATCAACCCTACCAATGGCACCTCTCGATCTAGCATTTAAGACTTCAGCAGTGAAGGGGTGGGACTCTCATAGGAAAGACCCCTTTAGCTGTCCAAGTGAGTTCAGAGGTACCCTTTCATGTTATTCTCCCTATGACCGCCTCTGGTTCACCTGGTTTGTTCATAGATCAGTAGGCCAGCTGAGTGCCTCAGCAGTCGTTACTCTCCTCCTCCTCCCATCTTGGTTGATTCTTATTGCAGAGTGTGCTCGCAACCCTCCATGGCATTCTGTTAGAGGGACAGAGTGAGAGTGTTCCCCGAAATTGCAATTGCCTTGGATTGGTCTACTAAATTGCAGTAGCAGAGCCGTCACTAATCCAAACTGTCCGAAAGCCTGGAGGGAAGGTGACCTAGGCCTTGGATCCCCAGAGATTTCCTCCTTGAAGGGGGTTTTTCCTTTCCTCTATGCCAATGGTGATAATACTAGATAGGCATCCTTGTTGTCCCTAGGTCACTTAGGTAGGTTTCTCACTTAGGTAGGTTTCTGCTGTTGGATGGAGTTGGGTGGATGTTCCATAATAGTTCTGTCTCCCCCTTTGGCTGTTCTCTCTCTCTCCTTAGAAAGCCAAACCTCCATGCCTTATAGTCAGACCTCCGAGTGGGTCACTAGTCACCTGTCACTTCCTGCCTACTTTACTCAAACAATACAACCAACTGACCTATGCTACCAGCTGAACCCCATTACCAACCGACCTACTTACAGGTCTTCATTGACCCATGCTACCAACTAAACCTATGCTACTACCCGTCCTACATACAGGTCTTCATTGACCCACGCTACCAACTGAACCCATACTACCAAATGACCTACATACAGGTCCTCAACCCCGTTACGTGTTCACTACCTTGTATGCTTTGCTTGACGCTCTTTTTGGCCATCTTCCTAAGGTACCTTTAGGCAAGGGAATCACTCCCATGGTGCCTTAAGGGGTGGAAGGTTCCTTGCCTTCATGCCCCTACAGGGTGGTATATTCCATGGATAGAGAGGTGAACAGCCAAAGTTTATATACCTTACGCAAGCACAAAACCAGTTGCACAGGCACATTGAATTGGAAGGCTATAGCCTGTAGTTCAAGGGGGTGGTACAAGTGGCCACACACCCCTTTTGGCCTATTTAAGGGCTGCCCTCCTCACTCCACACACAAGCATTTTCCCTTGCTCCTCCATCCACCCCATCTCCTCCAGAGGCACACCTCACTCTCCCGTGAGCTTCTTCCTAAGGTACCTTTAGCCAAGGGAATCAGTATCATGGCATCTCAAGGGGTGGAAGGTTCCTTGTCTTCGTACCCCTACTGGGTGGTATATCCCACAGATAGAGAGACGAACAGCCAATGTTTATCTACATTACACAAGCATGAAACCAGTTGCACAGGCACATTGAACTGTTCAGTTTTTAGAAGGGAGAGGGGATTACCTAGTCATCATGGGCAGAGAAATGAGCGGAATGTTAAGGGAGCAAGGATGGTGGATGAGGAGAGCAATATGCAGAGGGTACTGGAGGGTCCAAGGGCTCTGAGAACAGATAAAGCACTGGGACCAAATGGGATACACCCGAGGGTTCTGAGATAACTTGTGGCAGTGCTGGCAGAGCCTCTGACAGACATTTTCAACATGTCTGTTCAATCAGGTTGTGTGCCACAGGATTGGAGGATGGCGCATGTGGTGCTCATCCACAAGGAGGCTCTTGGGATGATCCAGGGAACTACAGGCCGGTTAGTCTCACATCAGTTGTGGGTAAACTATTGGAGACTATCCTGAGGGAAAAAATAATGGCATTTCTGGAGGAGAATTGTCTTTTAGACGAAAGGCAACATGGGTTCACACAGGGAAGGTCTTGTCAGACCAGCCTTGTGGATGTTTATGACTGGGTGACGAAGGCCCTGGATGAGGGTAAAGCAGTGGATGTTCTGCACTTGGATTTCAGCAAGGTCTTCAACTTGGTGCCACACAGGGGACTGATAGACAAGCTGAGGAACCTGGGTGTTAGCGATAGGGTGATCAGCTGGATTGGTAACTGGCTGGAAAAGAGGCAGCAGAGGGTGGTGGTAAGGATGAAATTATCAACACCACGGGAGGTCATCAGTGGGGTCAAACAGGGCTCAGTGCTGGGACCAATATTATTCAACATCTATGTAGCTGATATGTCAGTTGGGGTTCAGAGTCGGATGAGTATGTTTGGTGATGATACTAAATTGGGTGCAGTGGTGGATGGGGTGGACGGGGAAGGAGCTGCAGAGGGACCTAGAAACCTTGAAGAGGTGGTCAAGTACCTGGCAGTTAGACTTCAATGCTAAAAAGTGCAGGATTATGCCCTTTGAAACAGGAATCCTGGATTTAGCTATAAGCTGGGAGGTGTGCAGTTATTGGTATCCATTGAGGAGAAAGATCTGGGTGTGCTAGTCACAGGCCATATGAATCACTTTGCACAGTGTAGGGAAGTAGCAGCAAAGGCTAATAGGATGCTGGGGTGTATAGCGAGGGGAATCACCTCAAGGAGTGAGGATGTGATCCTGCCACTGTACAGGGCATTGGTGAGCCTCACTTGAAGTACTGCATGCAATTTTAGCATCCATATTTAAAAAAAAGGACATCAGACTATTGGAGGGGCTACAGAGGACAGCAACCAAGATGTTGAGTGGGATGAGGGAAAAGCCCTACGAGGAGAGGCTACAGATGTTCAATATGCACTCTCTTGAGGACAGAAGGGACGGGAGGGGGATATGATCAAGACATTTAAATACTTGAAGGGCATTAATAGAGTAAGTCATGAAGGTCTGTTTAAAATTAGAAAGGAAGAAATTACAAGACAGCATAGTCTAAAGTTGGAGGGGGTTCAGAAGGGAGATGAGGAGGCACTTTCTCACTGAGAGAGAGGTGACAGAATGGAATGCTCTGCCAGAGAAACTGGTTTCAAGAGCATCAGTGGGGGGATTTAAGGGGGGGTAGGATAAACTTAAGGGAAAAATCAAAATGGGGAAGGGAAAAGGTAAAACAGTTGGATCAGTTGGTGCGGAGGGGGGGTGAGGGAAGGGGGACAGCATCAGTGCACAGCACTGAGAGCTACACACTCGAGCAGACTTGACAGGCCATTAGGCCTTTATCTGCTGGCTTCAACGTATGTAAATACACCTGAATTAATGAAGTCCTTCACAAGCCCAGGAGCCCTCAGGCTCTCTCCACAAGCAATCTGACCCAGATTCATCAGCCAGTCCCCCTCGTATACCCTACCACCATGACAGCTTAGGTCAGAGGTAACCAAAATGGTTGCCAACTTGTAGTCTAAAGGCAGTTTTTCACAAGAGTCCTTATTTGCATATGCACTGTGGTTTCAACCTAATGCCGCACCTGAATCAGCCCTCACAGGTGCTATCTTGTGTCCAGTTCAGTTGATCAGGAAATTCTAGTCACTAGCATGGATACCTTAGCTTTGTCGTCATCAGCTGGTGCCTTTGATGTGCACATAGAAAGGGGCCTTAAAGGTACTGTAGCCCCATGGTGATTAGATTTGTTTGAATGTCACCTTCCTAGTTGGTTAAGATAACAATTACCCAGCAGTTATGACAAATCCTGGCCACAACATGGAACAACACAGAAAATTACTTTTAAGAACAAACGTACTGCTCAGATTGTGAGTTGCAAGTAACTAGATGTATAGCAGTTGTCTTCTGCATTCAGAATCACATCATCACATATTTTTTGAGCAATGGGGGGAAGATAGGAGGGCTGAGGGCAAGGAAAACAAGGGTGAAGATCAAGGGAGGAAGGGGGGGTAGCCTTATAAAGGAGAGGAGAGGTACATGGTCAAATAAGAAGGGAGGGAATCAGGAGTGGTGGAGGGTGGTGTCCCTCAATGCTAGAAGTCTGGGAACAAAATGGATGACCTGCAGGCCGAGATGGTATGGGGAAGGTGAATCTGGTAGTGATCAAAGAGACATGGGTTACTCTGAACCATGACTGCGACCTCTTTATCCATGGTATTCTCTCTACAGAAGGGGTAGGCAGAAGGGGAAAGGGGTGGGGTAGCACTTTCCATTAGGGAAAGCATCACTGCCACCAGGGAGGACATGGAGGAAGGGAAGGTAGAGGCATTGTGGGTACAAATAGCAATGGGAAGGAAAATTTAGGCTAGGTGTAGTTTATAAGCCACCAAATCAACACAAGGACAGGGACAGGGAGTTGGGTACCATGACCAGGATGGCAGCGGACAGGGGTGAGGTGGTGGTAGTGGGGACTTCAATATGCCTTGGGTGGATTAGAGCGTCCCGTCCACTGCCTGTGTCAGGAGCCAGTTGATCCTAGATGCAGTCCAGAGTGAGTTCCTGGTTCAGGGGATAACTGAATCTACACATGAAGGGGCCATTCTGGACCTGGTATTAACTAATGGAGAACATGTCCAGAACATCAAGGTAGAGAGCATAATGGCAGGGACATCGAGGTGGAAGAGCCCCTTGAGAGCAGTGACCACTGAGCAGTGTGGTTCCAAGTGGATATGAGTAAGGAATTCACAAGTACTAGACAAAAGTGTTAGACTTTTGGAAGGCTGATTATAGGAAGACAGGATAGATACTGAACGGACACCTAGCTAACCATAAGGATGGTATGGGAGTGAATCAAAAGTGGACAGTCATCAAGGAGGGAATAGCAGATACCATGAATGCCTGTATTAGAAAGAAAGGGAAAAATAAATCCAAAGCCAGGAGAACAAGTTGGTTCGATAGGGACATGGGCCATGTAGTGAGGGAAAAGAGGGCTGTGTTTAGGAAGTCCTAAAGGGATGAAGATAGGGGGAACTACTTGGAGAAAGTTAAGGAGGCAAGTATGAAGATCAGGCAAGCCAAGGCTAGAAAGGAGTTACAAATTGCAGTAGGGATTGAGGAGGGGGAAAAGCCTTTTTCTAGTATATCAGCAAGAAGAGGGACAAGAAAGAAGAAATAGTGAAGTTAAAAAGGTGGGAGGTGTGGGTGGAAGCAATACAGAGAAAGCAGAGATATTTAATGAATACTTCTGCTCTGTCTTTACTAAAGAAAAAGATGGACCAGTGCTGCAAGGGAGGATGGGGGGGGGGGAGAGTAGAGCTGAGGACAGGATTCCAGAGGACAGGGTGAGGAAAAGGCTCACAGCCCTCAAGGTAAATAAGTCCCCAGGTCCAGATGGAATGCACCCAAGGGTGTTGAGGGAGCTCGCGGTGGATCTGGTAGGTGCACTGGCAGATCTATTCAACAGCTCACTAGATACGGGAGTGGTACCACAGGAGTGGAGAACCACATATGGGGTATCACTGCACAAAACTGGGCCCAGATAGGACCCTGGAAACTACAGGTCAGTCAGTCTGACCTCCACTGTTGGCAAACCAACAGAGACCATTCTGAAGGAAAGGCTAGTCAGGTTCCTGGAGGCAAATGGGCTCCAGAACAAGAGACAACACAGGTTCATGTCAGGGAGATCCAGTCAGACCAACCTGATCAGCTTCTTCAACTGGGTAATTAAGGCAGCAGACAGTGGTCAAGCGGGTGAGGTACCATACTTCGACTTCAGCAAGGCCTTTGACTCAGTACCCCATAAGAGGTTGATTCAAGAAGTTGGAGGACCTAGGGGCAGGATGTAAATTAACAAGGGGGGTAGCAAATTGGCTTAGGGGTAGAACACAAAAGGGAGTTGTGAAGGGAGCTCTCTGGTATGCGGGAAGTCACCAGCAGGGTCCGCAGTGGTCAGTGCTTGGCCCAGTGTTATTTAATGGGTCCATAGATTACACTGGAGCTGGCATTAAAGGTAAAATCTGCCTCTTTGCAGATGACTCCAAGCTCTGTGGTTCGGTGGACACAGATGAGGGGTACAGGACCTTAAAACCTAGCAAAGCTGGAAAGATGGTCTGGCATATGGCAATTCGGGTTTAGTGCAAAGAAGGGCAAAGTCATGTACATTTATTTATTTATTTATTTGAAAAGTGGCGACCGGGAAAGGCACCCTGAGCCAAAGTTTGCTTCCAGGTGCAATCTGGGGGAGGGGAATAGTGGATACAAAATACATAGCATAAACACATATTATTGTTACAATAAAGTGCACTCAAAGAACATGAGTTAAAACAGGAGTAAGTGCAAAATGAGCAATCAACAAAATCAGTTGTTTCAGCCACATCAACACCTGCACAGGAGTCAACAGCAAGGGAAGCGGCCAGGTATGGGGAAAACAGGAGCGGCCAGGTATAGGAGAAATGGGCGGGGGGAGGAAGGAGTTTCAGCTGATATCTGAGGGAGCCAAGGGAGGCAGTGAAGTGGGGGAAAGAGGGGAGTTGGTTCCAAATGTGACGGGATATGATAAGAAAAGGCTGATTGCCTAGCAGAGGTGTGGGGATGAGGAATGATGAAGGTACAAGGATAACTGGACAGGAAGGAGCAAGAGGCAGCAGGCATGATGGACAAGAGTGATAAGCGGTACCAGAAAAGGAAAAGAGACCCAAGCCAGTATCTGGATATGAATGAGGCACCGTGGTTCTGGTGACATGAAGGTGAAGGGAGAATGTGTAGGGACAAATAAAGTGAGCGACGATGAGCACGAGAGGGAGAACTGGTAGAAAAGCAGCAGAAGGACTTGCAGAGGGTGTTCAGTCTGGCCAGGGAGGGAGCAGTACCATAGACTATGTCAGCATAGTTAAATACCAGGAGCACCATTTTGGTGACAAGCTCACAGCAGACCTGCAGAGATAGGCAGTCTTTATTGCAGTACAAGGCACCAAGTTTAGGGCGGAGCTTGGCATGGATGGCAGAGAAGTAAAGTTTGCTGGCTAGCTGCACACTGACATACTTGAAAGACTGAACCACTTCTAGAGGGGTGCCATCCAAGGAGGAGAAGATAGGGAGAGTTGAGAGTCTGGCCACTTTCTAGCCTGGCCAAAGGTCATGGACACAGTGTTTTTGTGTTGTCCTGGAGTTGGTTTGACTGGAACCAGTGCAGGACACTGGAAGTCTTGCTGGAGCCAATCTTCCATGGCTGCAGTGGCATGAGTGGAGGTGTAGATGACTGTGTCATCTGCATTCATATGGATATGTGACTTGGCACAACCTAAGGGGAGGTCATTAAGGAAGATGGAGAACAGCATGGGCCCCAGGATGGAGCTATGCAGGACCCCTCCCTGTTTGGGAGTGAAGGTGACAGGGTGCTACCAACCTGTCCTGACTGCAGATGGCAAAAAAGGAAAGAATGGAACCAATCGACAGCAGAAGCTGAGATGCCAGCAGAACTCAGCTTATCCAGGAGGAGTGAGTAGGACACAGAGTCAAAAGCCTTGGCCAGCTCAGTTAAAATGGGAGCTGTTATGTGCCCCTGATCCATCCCTAAGAAGATAGAATCAGTTACATGCAGCAGGAAGGAGACAGTTGAAGCCAGACTGGAACGGGGAAAGGAAGCCAGTGGATGATAGGAAATCTGAGAGCCTGGTATAGATAAGCTTCACTTGCAGCTTAGCATGGGAAGGGAGGTGGAAGACTGTCCAAAAGTTGCCCAGTGAGGAAGAGTCCCCCCCCCACTTTGTGGAGTGAAAGAACTCTGGCCAACTTCCAGGTCTGAGGGACAGCACTGAGGGAGAAAGAGATGTTGAGTAGGTGAGTCTAAGGAGATGCTATAGCAAGAGTAGAGATACAGAGTAGTTTAGGGTCCAGTCCCTCAGGGCTGGATGTGCATAGGTTGTGGGGAATAAAGGGCAGTCAGGATTTCCTGGGTAGTAACAGGGGGAAAGGGGAAACCATTGGAAGAGAGAGAGGAGAGGGAATATGGGGTGGAGTGGTGAAGGCTGGAGGGTGAGTGAACGGAAGAGCACAAGTGGTGAAGAACTCATTAAAATGAGCAGCAATAGAAAAGGGATCAGACACTAGTGAACCATTTACCAGAAGGACCAGAGGGGGAAGACTAGGTGGGAGGGTCAAAGAGGGAGTGAATTACCTTCCAGAACTTTGAAGAGGCATTAAGGTTGTTCTGGAGGTTGGCCTTGAAATATTGCTGTTTCACAACCCGGATAGTCTTTGTACAGGAGTTCCTGATAGTCTTATATAAGAGGAGATCAGGCAAGGAGTGAGATAATTTAAAATGTGCCCAGTCAAGATAATGGGACTTGCACTGATCAATGATTTCCAAGCTACTCCAGAGGTGATGGTGAGTTTTGACCCTGGATTTTCTGAGTGGGGCATGCTTGTCCCAGGCAGGAGAATTCGGAGTGAAACAAGGATTGGGCAATGTTGCTATCAGTGGCATGTAGGAAGAAAGAGCCCAACGACTGAGTGCAGCCTAGGGCGGGTTCAGTTCACTGAATCAGAGACAGAGAAGAACTTGGGAATAACAATCCCATGCCACCTAAAACAGGTTATGCAGTGCAGAAAGTCAGAAGCCAAGGAGCTCAGAATGCTGGGCTGTAATTCAAGAGGATTCATGAGCAGATGGGAGGAGGTTATATTGCCCCTGTACAGATCATTGATGTGACCACACCTGGAGTACAGGGCATGCAATACTGGAGCCCCTACCTGAAAAGGATATCAATCAGCTCAAAGCAGCCTAGAGAAGGGCAACAAAAATGGTCCAGAGGCAGCAGGGCAAGGCGGATGAGGACAGGCTGGGTGAACTTAACATGTACTCACTCAAGGGGAGGAGGGAGAGTGGAGATATGATTGAAAACTTTAAGTACCTGAAAGGTATCAACAAGGTCAATAAAGGGGAATTCTTTTGTCTAAGTGGGAGCAAGACCACAAGGGGGCACTACTATAAACTAGCAGGGGGAAGAATTAAGTAGGAGGTCAGGAGACACCTCTTCACAGAGTAAATGGTGATAGGGTGGAATGAACTCCCAGCAGAGGTCGTCACCCAAAATATGGTGAGGGTGGGGGTTCAAGATGGGGTGGGACAGGGTGAAGGGGAGGGTCAGGGTTGGTGGGCAGGGACAACGTTCACAGTAATTGCTGGATAAAGGCATCCAGAACTGAGCAGACTCGATAGACCATAAGGCCTTTTTCTGCTGTCTATTTCAAATGTTCATTTAATAAAAGGTGGAAAAATGTGACGGTGTCTCTTTAATACTGCTTCAGGTTACCGGGAATCTTCTAATCCTCACAAATGCTCTAGGTGTTTCAGCTATGGAAGTTATTGCTACGTGACATAGCACTGTCAATAATAATAGGTTTTGTTTGTTCTTGACACAGGCTCACACATTAGGTTTTGATATGTAAAGCGCTGTTGCTCACGCCCACTCACTCTGGCACTCTTCCAGCAGGGTTATGGCTAGCATACTCCTTTTTAAACTAAATGTTAGTCAGGGGGTACTACTGTACCACTGTGACTTTTCAATGCAAGTTTATTTTTTTGTAATTGAGTATTCAAGAGTAGAGGTGGGCATGAAACCGGATATTTTTTTCCGAACACACTGAGGGGTGTTTGGCAAAAAATGTTTGGCACGCTTCCACACCCACACACATACATTATTGTATGCATCCCACACCTTCTACCCTGCTCCAAAAGTCCCAGCTGCCCTGTACCTTTCCAAAGAAGGACTGAGATCACCCCCAGCAAATAAAAATCCCACTTAGCAGATCCCAGTTACACAAGAATCCAAAAGTGAATGGAATTTCAAATCGTTCTTTTTTTTAACCAGAAGAGACACAGTAAGCTGAAGTTTGTTTCCAGGTGCAACCTGGGAGCACAAAGAAGTTAAGTGACTTGCTCGAGGTCATACAGTATTGTGGGATTCAAACCCAGGTCTTCAGGTTTGCAGCTCAGAGCATTAAACCACTGCACTATACTGCCCCCTGTGCTTTAAAAATCAGGATACATGCATCAAGCCACGATTAATTACAGGGCCCCTGGATGAGCCAGTAGCAGTGCAACGTGTTGCTGGGCATGTGTCCTAGGTTCAGGAACAGACTCAGCAAGCAGTCTCGGGGTGGGGGTGGGGAGATAATGGGCTGAAGCAGGTGCCATGTGACAGTGCACTCCACTCTGATTGGGCAGACAGCAGGTTCCAGCACCAAAGCCACACCTGTATGAGGGCCAGGGAGCTTGCTCCCAGAGCAGTTCACTCTGCGTACCTGGTGCTGAAATACAATCACTCACATCACAGGGTGATGGAAGAAACCAGAGAAAAATACAGGAGAAAAAAACAGCCAGTTGCCAACAGCATTATTGCTTTGGTCTGATACAGAGAATATCCCTGATTTGAGGTGTATCCCTGATTCGGGGTATATTCCTGTAAGGCATGTGGCTGGTCAAGTGGAAGAAAGGGCTGGCAATGTAGCCTAAAGGTTAGAGTAATGAGCTGCGAAGAGTCTGGTACATCCAGCAGACCTGGGTTTGATTTTTACAACATCCACTTGCATACTGTGTGACTCTGAACAAGTCATTCTACCTCCCCACTGCTGCCGGGTCACCCCTGAAACTAGGTATTGTGCCTTGTGGGCCTTACCTGGTTACCAAAACATGAAAAAAAAAAACACAACAAAAACATGAGCCTTGTGTCTTACGGTTTAGTTTGCCCATGTGCTATCCAGGAGCTGAGTACATAGTTTTCTGACTGTGGCATTGCTATAATTTCCTTAGCAGCAAGCTGTACTGTCACAAGCAGAGGATTATGACCTGAACAGCATCAGGACAAATTTAACTGGACAAGGATTATGTTTTCATGCATATATCCTTATGTAGCATGGCTCAGTTGGATGTACATCCGTCTCTGTGACTGAAGATTTTGGGTTCTTGTCCCACACTGGGATTGGGCTCATACCATCAACACTGGTACCCGAGTGCAGTACTAGAGGGATACTGTACTGTCAGGGTGCACCATTCTTCAGATGAGATGTTAAACCGAGATTGCTTTGATCCATTTGTGGTGCTGTCCTGGTGGGTGTCCAGGTGGCAGTAAATGAACCCGAGGCACTGTTCGCAAGGGTGGGGGAACTTTTTATTAAAAGAAATCAAACAAACTCAGAAACATATGTCACCCCCAGTGGACTTACCTGTTTTGAAACCATGGCTCCAGGCTCCCTGGGTGCCAATCGGCCATCTGGCAGGATTTGGACCGCGTTAGTTCTTTTGTGGCTCCGCCACCAGATCCCAGTGCTCGGTTCTTGTCAGGCTGGCCGAGTGCCGGGGGTTGTTTCTACACCGCCAGGCACATTCATGGTCCTGGGTCCAGTTTTTGGGGTGACCAGACTAGGGATGGCACCGGGGGAGAGGCAATAAATAAACAAATAATATAAATCATTTTGGTGGCCCACGCTACTGTCCATGTACGGCTGCCAAGTTAAGGAAAATTAAAGGAGTGGCTGCTCCATTTCTACAGGGAGTAGTTGGTGCAATAGGGCAGCAATATAAATAATTATTTCAGGATTACCAGTCCTGTAGGATTTTGGGACACCAGGTGGTTTTGGCACCTTTGGGGATGGTCCAGATTGGACCTCTGGGTTTTTGGCACCTTTTGAGGAGAGGATAAAAGCAGGTGCAGTGCAGGAAAATGGGGGAATCAGAGAGAGAGAGAGAGAGAGAGAGACTGAGGTGGAGAGAGGACTGAGTAGGGGTGATTGCCCACTCAGTCAGGGAGATCACAATTTTTATTTTATTTTATGTGTGGCAGTAAGTTTGGATGGTGGGAGGTCATGGCAGCGACCGTTGGTTGGAGCCCCTGTGTGGGGCTGGTTTGAGCCTAGAAAAAAGGAGGAGCAGAAAAGAGATGGATGTGGGACCACCTGCATGGGGATGGGCTGTCAGTCATTAGCCCAGAGGACAGCTTCTGAGCAGGACCCCAAAAGAAAGATTTCTGCTCTGGAGGGAGCAGTGGGAGATGCCGCTGTCTGCCTTTAGGCACCAGAGAAGGACAGAGGAAAAACAAGAGACTAGCATCTGAGAGGTGAAGGATCCAGGGGTCCAGGCATAGCCCCCAGTTCCAAGACTGTTCAAAATTTGGAGGGCATAGAGAAACTGTGATTTTAGGGGTCCCTGTGGGATCTGGGGGTCTGGAGCAATCCCTGGTCCTGTGTGTCCCCTGTGCAGAGATTGCCCAGTTTCTGAGTGCATGGCCAGATGTGGGGACATTTACTTTTGTGGCTTGGGGTGATGTCACCTGCCTGAAAGGAGGGACTGTGGCTGCTGGTTGTTGAAGGCCTGATTTGGCCTACGTTTGGACTGCTGACTACCCTAGCCTAAGGGTAGCTGCCTGGACTTGATGCTCAAATATGACCTCCACGTTCCAGAGTATTTCGCTGGCTTCGGATGTGACCGTTTTGGTCCTGAGCACCTATCAGCTTTTGAAGTGACCTCTCAGTCCAGAGCAACCTGTTGTGTTTTACTGCTTCATGGAGTGACTGTTCCTGTTATAATTATCTGTTCATTAAATGGGATCCCCTGTTCCTGCAGTTCTGATGTTTGCATCGTTTGTTTAGATAAATGTTTGCTGCTTAAAAGGACTTTGCCTCCACAGCTCAGCTCCTAGTGTGTGTTCCAGGGTGTGCATTGGTGGGGTCTAGTGGACCATGCCAGTACTGTCCCTAGACCAAAGAAACAGAGGATCATCGAAGAAGGTGGCGAGAGGCCTGCCTGGTGAAGGTTGTCTCCAAAGGCCTCAGTGGCGAAGATGGCAAGGCCAGGAAGGGGAAGACCAGCATCTCACTTCTCCAGTCAACCAGGTCTGCACCCTGAAGAACGGGGCACACCCAGTTTCATCAGCTCTGGTAAACCAGGCCGACCAGGTATGTGGACTGTTTTCTGCAGTACAGTGCCCCCTCCCCAGAACTTTTACCACTATACCCCTAGACGCAGGGAGGGGGGACTTACACATATAACACACATAACACCCAAATTCAGTCATATTCATGATGCAAAAATTGAAAACCAATTACACATAAGAATCCAGTAACAGAGTAACCCCTTTTTCCCATTCTAAAGTCTATGGGATATCTCCTTCTCAGACTTGCTCAGTCCCCCTGTTATACATACCAAGATACTGAAAAAGAACCAAAGAAAGAAAGAAAGAAAGAAAGTTATACAAGCAAATACAGCTGTAAAAGGATACGTTTAAATCCACGTGGTTGCTTTCCAGAATTTCATAAACTGAACCTGTGAAAACTGTTCTTGCCCCGTTTACCTAATGTCCTTTAGAGCAGTTTCAAAAATGTTTTCAATGGACAGATTTGTAGGCTGAATCTGTGGCACAACATACTGACATATTGCCTTCCACAGGTAACATTTTAGGCTGGCAAAAATGACTTGCAATATACTAATGTTATACCATTGCCACTGGGAGGCATATTCTCCTAGCACCAGGTTATTATAGAACAAATGTTGCATTCAAGACAAAACTGGGTCACAAAATTCCATTCTTTTTTTTTTTCTCTGTGGTATTTTCTTTCTGTCCTGGCCGGCACTCCTGCTACCCTTCTGCTGTTCCCCCTAGCACCGTCCCCCAAGGATCACACTCCCTCCCTTGAGCTCCCATGACTTACCCTTCATAGCAGGGTGGTGGGGAGCATCTTAACCCACCTGAAATGGATCCAGTCAGGGAGGTGCCTTCTCAGGGGTGGTGCCGCGGAGGACAGCTTCATGCTGCGTGGCCAGGACTTTTTCCGGTTTTCTTCCTCACAGAGGTGAGGCGTGCAATGTCACCCATGGAGAGAGCACGCATGCAACTGCACACACTCCTCCAAGTGTCTGCCCCATCTCCTCCCCTTTCTGCAGCATTAGTGCACTGCCCCCCAGCTGCTGCTAGGGGCCAGTTGGATGCTGACCACTGGTGGACTCCCCTTCCCGGAGAAGGAGAGCAGTTCATCGGATGCTCGATCCTTCTCCTCCCCTGCTGACCCCCAGCGGCCTGTGCTCATTCCCAATCATGGGTCACCAGGGTAGTGCAAGGTAAGGCATCCAGCACCTCAGCCCTTAGTGCCACAGGGCCGACCACAAAATTACATTTTAATACAAAGTGCTCTTGAGTTTCCACAAGCTGAAAACATTCAGGCCTTGGACAAATCCTTTCCTCTATACTGTTATGCTTGTTGTTCCCCTTAAAAGAAGGTGACAAGACTTTCTATAGATACATTAGTGAAAGGAGAAAGTCCAGAGGGGGTATTGCTAAGCTCAAAGGAGAAAAGGGGGCATGTGAGGAGGAGGACCCTGTAAAAGCAACTATCCTAAATAGATACTTTTGCTCAGTATTTACTGAAGAGAAGGTAGGGCAGGGCCCACAGCACAGCACCATGGACACAGGGGGAGGGAGGTGAGCACTACTCCCTTCACAAAAGAAAGGGTCCTACAAGAGCTTGCTAAGCTCAGGGTGGATAAGGCAATGGGACCTGATGGCATATATCCCAGGGTACTAAAGGAGCTAAGGGTGGAACTAGCAGAGCCATTAGCAGAACTGTTTAGTGAGTCTCTGAGCACAGGACAGGTCCCAGAAGACTGGAGAAGGGCTCATGTGATCCCGCTCCACAAGAGTGGTAGCAGGGAGGAGGCAGGGAACTACAGACCAGTCAGTCTTACCTCAGTAGTAGGCAAGATTATGAGGCACCCTTAAGAAAGGATAGTGCAACACCTGGAATCCATAGGGCACAGGATCCAAGACAACATGGGTTTACAAAAGGAAGGTCCTGTCAAACTAATCTCATAGATTTCTTTGACTGGGTAACCAAAGTGATGGACCAAAGGGGAGCAGTTGATGTCGCCTACCTTGACTTCAGCAAAGCTTTCAACACTGTTCCACATAGAAGATTGATAAACAAGCTGGGTAGGCTCGGGGTGGGTCAGAAGTTGGTCAACTGGGTGGCAAACTGGTTGACAAGCAGAAAACAGAGAGTGGTGGTAAATGGCGTGCAGTCAGAAGAGATGCAAGTCACAAGTGGGGTACCTCAGGGATCAGTCCTGGGGCCAGTCCTCTTCAATATCTTCATCAGTGACATTGCAGATGGACTAGAGGGTAAGGCTTGTCTGTTTGAAGGTGACACCAAGATCTGCAACAGAGTAGATGATCCAGATGGGGTGGACAGAATGAGAAGAGATCTGGATAAACTAGCAAAATGGTTGGAAGAGTGGCAACTGGGATTTAATGCAAAGAAGTGCAAGATCATGCGCATAGGGAAGAGAAACCCTGAAGCCACCTATAGGCTGGGAGGGGAGTTGCTGGCAGTCACAAAGGAAGAAAGAGACTTGGGCATCATCATCACCGATGCCCTGAAATCATCCAAGCAGACCTCTGAAGCAGTAATTAAGGCTAGGGGGATGTTAGGGTGTATTAGTAGGGGTATCACAAGTCGTAAGAGGGAGGTAATAATCTCTCTTTACAAGACATTGGTTAGGTCCCATCTGGAGTACTGCATGCAGTACTGGAGGCCACACCTTCACAAGGACATTAACCAAATTGAGGCAGTCCAGAGAAGGCAACCAAAATGGTGCAGGGACTGCATCAGAAGACATATGAGAACAGATTAATGGAGCTCAATATGTATACCCTGGAGCAAAGGAGGGAGAGAGGTATATGCTCTAAACATTCAAACACCTTAAGGGCATTAACAAGGTGAAAGAGTCTAACATGTTTCAATATAAGAAAAATAGCAGGACAAGAGGACACAGCATGAGATTAGAGGGAGGCCAATTAAGGGGTAATGTGAGGAAGTTCTTTTTCACAGAAAGGGTGGTGGATGCATGGAACAGCCTACCTCAGGAAGTGGTGGCTATGAATACAGTGCAGGCTTCAAACAGGCATGGGATAGGCATAAGGGAGCAATACAGATGAGTATGAATAGATAGGCCATTGACAGCAAAGGACGATGGCACATTTATAAGGTAGAAAAAGAAATGGGCAGACTGGATGGGCCTTGCGGTCCTTATCTGCCATCAACTTTTATGTTTCTATGTGATCTGCAACCACCCATGACTGCAGAGTCACAAAATGTCCCACATTCTCTGAGGTACTCGGACGTCTGTCAATTGTGCCAGCACCAAATCAGTTTTATCAGGAGTACGAAAAAGGAAAATAGGAACTGAAACCCGACTCTGACTTAAAGAGCAGGTTCACAGTTAGTAGTAGTAATAACATTCTTTTTTTTTTTACAGGATAAGGTGATACAAACACATCATTAGGGCCCGAAGGTCCTATTTACAAGATGGTCCTGAATATATAAAAATAGTAAAATATAAAACATATAAGCCAAGATATTCAAAGGAGTTGCACCTGGTGCAACTGAGCTGCACCAGCGCAACCCCAGAAACGCACCCGGCTATATTCAAAAGGGGAATTGTGTGTGTAATTCCGTGCACCGTAAGACAAAGATAATGTATGTAGCGATCTCCAGGGGCGTGCTCCATACATGTGGTACGTCTTGCTATTCAGCCAAGATGTGCAGCGCATCTGCCGGCACATCCCGGAGATGTGCCGCATACATGGGCACAAAGCTGAGCATGGAAAAATCATGCTCACGTGGAAGCCACCCACAGGTGAGCTGCCATAATGACTTCATTCACTAAGTCGTGTATGACTAGTACAGTACACACTGCAAGCCCATCGGTCATCAGTGTGGACCAATGAGCTTGCAGCACGTACTGTAAGCTGTCATTTGGTGGGCAGCATGGAGGTGTGCAGACAGGTCTGCCCGCCGATGACGTGGTGGGTGGGTTGGGGGCTGGGGATCTCTAGACTACCATGAATGTGGAGATGCAGTTTTTGTCGACTGGGGCTATGGGTGGGAGGGGGTACCACTGGACTACCAGGGAAAGAGTTTTATTCATTACAGGGATCGAGGTATGAGATTGGGATGAGGTACCACTAGACTACCGGGGAAATAAAGCTTTATTCATTATGGGGAATGAGGTATAGATCAGGAAGGGGGTACTACTGCGGTTCCTGGGACAGAGACCGCCTGCTGTGCAGGGCGCCAGGCGCATTTTGCTTGCCAGCCCTGCACAGCTAATGCGAATGGGGCCATAATGACATGCAAATGGCCCCATTTGTGTATTGCATGCATTATAGCCCCATTTGCATATTTGGTTCTGAATATCAGGAATTTGCACCGGGTGTATCTCTGATGTGCTGGCACATTTCCCATTCCTGGTATTTAGACCTGTCTGGGGGATACACTGAGGCATGTTATTTGCGCCACAGGCATGTTTTGATATATTCAGACGAGATGTGCCATGGCACATCTCTTTTGAATATATCCCTTTGTTGCTCCAGCACAACTCAGTTGTGCGGAGCAACCACTTGCACCATTGCCAGGTGCACTTTTAAATATCTAGCACATAGGTTTCACTGTAAAGTACAAGACGTGCAAATTGTGACACATGCAATACTTGGACTCAAGCGTCTATCAAACTGTAGTGCAAAATTTTTGTGTTATCAAATCATGAGTTGACTCTCTGCTCTCTGGCAGGGTTCTCAGTATCCTGAAGAGGCCTAGTCTTAGGCAAGTTTCTCCCCCTCCTTCCCTTTACCATCCCTTCTACTATCTCTACCCAACTTGTTCTTGCCTACTCCTGCCGCTTACTCTAAGTCCTCACCTCATTCTGCCACTGGCAGCTATCTCTGCACTCTGAAGGGGCCAGTTCCAGGTATGACTCATCCTTCCCTTCCCTATCCCTTACCCCACCTGTCTCCTGTCCCCCTCTCTACCTCCCTGCACTTAATCAAAGGAATTAGTTCACCTGAGCTAATAATCTGCACTTTTTGTTCTGTCTGAGATCGCACTAGCATTGTGTTAACTTGCCCTTCACAACTGATTATTTTTATTTTCTTTGCTCATTTTGTTCCGATAATGCTCCCCCCATCTTTATCCTCTCCTTCCCCCAGCTGGTTTCTCCTGTATACCCCTTTATCCTCCTTGATGCCCCCCCCCACTGCACCTCATTCATTCAATAATTGCTAAATAATCCGCCTCTTAACTGGATCCATTCCTGCAAGGAGCTGGCTGCAAGGCTACATTAAATTTCTGCACTATGTTCCTCAGATGTGCCACTTGTAATTAAATGCATATTCCACAGGTATGACATATTTAATTGTATGCTATGTTACAAATGTGACTGTATGATTATTTATGATATTTTTTAACTGTATGTCTTGTTACAGATGTAATTGAATGTTTTAATTTCTCGGACATGATAAATGTTAAACTGTATGTCTAATTCTTCATCCAGTTGTACCCCCCCCCCCCAAGGTAGCACCGGGAGATGAGCAACTTGTTGTTCAGTGTGCCTTCCTGGTGAAACAGTGTAATAAATAAATATTTCTATATGTAAATCGTTCATCTTTATATTACCCATTACACATACCTTAAGTTTTCAATTCATGTTTCAATACAGCTAGTTCCCTTCCCCCAAAACATATACTGCAGCTTACCTGCCCCAAAATGGATTATGACAAGAAGTTTCACTTATTTCTGGCTGTACTTTCAGAAAAAATGCTCATAATTTTCTCTGTGCCAGCCTGCAGCCCAAACGGACCTAGTTCCTTATACGGAGACATGCCCCCCGATGTGCTCCACAGACTATAATGAAGGCAGATTTAAAAGCCTTTTTTTATACTTTTGAGTGATAATTTTGACAAAGGAAGGCCACCACTCAACTAACAAGGACTTGCATAAAGGAAGCAGAGAAGTATCACCATTCAAACTGTGTCTATTCTGCGGATAAGTCTAAGGGGCACAGTGTGCCATTGCTTCAGATCGGCTATCAATTGGGCTGCCAACAATCTTATATTAGCCTCCTACAACCTATCAAGCCGACAGAAGGAGTTTAATGCCAAGGTGTTTCATTTCTTGCAAACTCCACTGAAAAGGGAACCTAGCATGGAGTTCTGCTGGGGGCTGCCAATTAAACGTCAGCACCTTGATTTTTGTGGTGTTCAGTTTGTAACTGCTCCAGACTCTCCAAGATGGGGAATACCTCTCTCACGTTGTATGCAGGTTTGCAAGATATAGGAGGACATCGTCAGCATAAAGAGCAACTAGATGTTCCCTGCCCCCCATATAAATCACCAGAATCATTAGGCTCTCCCTGATGTCTTGAACCAGTGGCTCAATATACAATGCAAACAACAGCGGGGAAATGGGCATCCCCCCTTTCTCTGTTGTTAAACAGGAAATGAAAAAATACCAGTATCAGAGAATGGCATCCCTTTTACAAGAACAAATGTTTCGGACACAGGGGCATAGGGCCCATATTAATCCATTTGAGGACTGTAAAATGAGGGTTAAAAAAAAAGAGTCATCTCACATTTAGCTGGTGATTTAGGGAGTATGTACACATTATTGGTATCTCAGAATTGATGGATCAGTTTATTTCAGATACTTTCCAGAAAAGTGGTACTGCAACTGAAGCCTGGGATACTTTTTAGACTCCCTTCAGCTTCATGATCTTTTGGAACACATTAAACATAATCTGGTGGCAGATATTACTACACAGGAGGTAGTAGATGCTATTAAATCTTTAACTGACAATAAAGTTCCTGGAAGTGATGGGATTCCTGGGGAATTTTATAAAGTATTTCGACTAGAACTTGTGGATCCTCTGGCAGCAGTATTTAATGAATTTTTGGCAGAAAGCACTGCAAGTAATATGTTCCTGCAGGGTATTTTGATTCTTATCCATTAAAAATGGGATAAAGGTGATCTTAAGAACTAGAGACCTCAGTTTATTAAATACTGATTTTAAGATTTTGTTAAAAATCCTGTGTAAAATATTGACTGAAGCAGCATCTGCCCTGATACTTCAGACCCAGACTTATGCAATACCAGGAATTAAAATACAAGATAACTTGCTTTTGCTTCAAGAACTGGTGGAACAGAAGAAGTATCATAAGGTCAAAGCCCTTCTTTTGGCCTTTGACCAGAAATATGCCTCTGACAGGGTAAACATGGATTTTTGTTTGCTGTCTTAACTAAATACGGTATTCTGCCTAAGGTTTTTTTGCTTACATTCTTCTATGGTGCCAGTACAATTTTTTCTATGGCAAATAGTACTAGAGGGGCAGAATGTGCTCTGAAGACTGGGGTATGGCAAAGGTGCCCCATGAGGCCAGTACTGTATTTATTTGATTTGGACCCATTTTTGATGGCCATGCAGCAAGACCCTGATATTAGAGGTATACAGACAGTCCTAGGAGCCTTGACACAAAAAACAGCAGCTTGTACTGATGATGTCTGTTTACTCGTGAGGAACATGGCTTCTGGTCTTAGAGATCCTTCACTTTGAGATATATTCGGAGGTTTCAGACTCTAAACTAAATCTAGCTAAGAGTATGGGGATGATGTTGGATGCTGGTGACTCTGATGCCCCTATTTCTGTAGGCGGTATAGGTATAAAGCCCGGTCCCATATAAATCCCAGGTATGTGGTTCGGTGCTATGGCTCAAGCAGCTTGTAACTGGGATCTGCATTTACGAGAAGAAGTTTATGTTACTGGATGGTGCCTGTGGCCCATGGGTCAATATACCAGCACTTGGCAAAAGTGGACACTAAGTATGTTGTTTCACCTATTTGCCTGCATTAAATGGCGTGTCTGGCAAGTTAGATGTCAATTTGTTTTGCAGAAAAAGATTACACGGCTTAGTGTATTATTAGGTCAAATACAAAATGAACTCGCTATGGTACAAGCACACGAATATAGGTTTCTTTCCAGAGACATGTTTAACAGACTATGGAATGGTTTTGATTGGCTGCACTGAGGTTCAGTTGGCAGTGAAGACTGTACGTGAATTAATTACTTTTTTCTTTATCTTTTCCTATTTTTCATTCACTATTATGCTTTCAGCAATAGAGGATTGTAATTAGTATATATGCTGTTTTGATTTTTTTATGATTTGTCTGCACTGATTTACTGTAGTTTGACTGCAATGTGTGTAGTAATTGTTACAGTTTTGATTTTGTACTTATTAATTTTCTTTTACTAAAACTGCCCCTACTCTACCAGTAGGGGAACCTTCTGGATGTCTGGCTAGCTGCCAAGATGGCCAGCTGGGTGAATGGAAGAGAGGACACTGTAGGTGAAGGGAAGCAGGCCTCCTTCCTTTCTACCTGTTTGACTGAGGCCTGCAGTGATGCCGGTGTCTTGGCAGTGGAACATATGGAGACCAATGTAGTGGAAGCAAAAATGCTTCAGTCTACAACATTAATTGAACATTTTGTTGGAGGAGGAGAAGAAACTGAAGAAGGCAATGGAGGAAAGGAAGCAGCACCTGCTTCAGCTAGTTGGGTATTGTGGCGTCTGCATTCCCAGCTGATGATGGAACATCAGAGGGGCCTCTTGTCAAGTGTTCCAACAAGCTGTTAGACAATGAATGTACTACTGCTCAGACTGGTATGCCCACAAACTATGGACTGGATACTGTTCTTACCTCATCTACCCTGCATAACATAGCTTTGCATTCTATAAATATGGCAGATGAAGTTGTTCCCCAAGTACTGTAATTGTCCATGGCATCCCCAGCAGAAGCACTAGTTGCAGAGCAGCAGAATTCGGATACCGTGACTGTGGGTCAAGCAAACTCAGCGATCTCGAGTGTGGTAAAAAAATGCAGCAGCAGTACCCACTTGATGGAAACAGCATCAGCTCCCAGCACAAAGTCTGAAAAGGCACACACAAGCAAATGGCTTGGCCTATGACACAGGTGTTCTGCACAGCTGCAGCAGATGTTTACTGCCCAAACTGAATGGTAGGTGGAATCCACCCTCAAAGTGGCCGGCTGGGTTAGTTCTCTTGATTGCAAGTCCTGGCTACAGGGAGAATCTGTGGTCGTCAGTCCCTGCATGGGCATTGCCCAAACTGTAAGTACTTTTGGGGAAACACCTGCAGAAGGGGGGGGGGGGGTCCTGATGATTCCTGCACTTGGCCCTACTGAAATGAATCCTATTATTACAACAGGCTGTACCATATCACAGGAGACTTTACCTGCATAAGTTATAGAAGGGCAGCCAAATCTTCACCCGTAGGTTATGGCTTCACAGACTGACACTGAATTTCCCCCTACACCTGGTACAAGCCAAGACCATTCCTCCAGTTCTGCTGGAGACAGTCCCCCCTCCTGTTTCTCATCTTGACATAGACAATGTAGATGCAAGAGGAGATAGTACAGGCTTTGCTGCAGAGTTTGAAGATATAGACTCAGGGGTGACTGCAGTGGAATCTTCTCAGCAGCCTGCATGTTCTCCAGGGAGACCTTCGCACTTTAGAATGGCAGACCTGTTTGCATCTTGATGGGAGCTAGCACAATACAGGAATGCTATAAAATTACAATAAAAGCAGAGATTAGAGCTCCCTCGCGACAGGGTGTTTGTAATCAGGTCTCTTTTGAAAGACTCAAGTTTTTTTTCTTCAGAATTATATGCTGTGATCCATGTGTCTAGAGAAACTGTCTATGATATCAGCTTCAAGACTCAGAAATCCCTGGAGAGGTTCTGGGTCAAATATGACCAATTAAAGGACACTGCACTGTGGTCACCATTTCTTGCAATCCCCTTGTCCAAATTTGCAATTAAAAGCATCAAAGTCTTGTTCAGGAATGAGGGGGTAAGCGTAGCTGGCATTATATACTGGTTAAAACATTGAAACATGGACTTTGACAGTAGATAAGGACCACTTGGCCCACCCAGTCTGCCCATTTCTCTACCTATTGGATAGGCTGCAGATCCTTGTTAACCAACAATCTACTTCCTCCTATCCCCTTCCCCACTAGAATTACCTTATGTCTGTCCCATGCATTCTTAAATTCCCCCCTCTGTTTCTGACCCCACAACCTCCTCAGGAAGGTCGTTCCATGCGTCCACCATCCTCTCCATGAAAAAAAATACTTCCTCATGTTGCCCCAGAGCAATCCCCCCATCTATCTTCAAATTGTGCCGACTTTTTCTTGCACATCTCTTTTTCTGAAAGATACTCCCCGCTTGGACTTTATTGATTCCCTTGAGGTACTTGAAAGTTTCTGTCATGTCCCCATGAAGCAGCAATGTGAGGTTCTTGATCAGCCCATCCCAATTATTGATACTAAGCAGGTTTGGAAAAGGGGTTGATGTTTTGTGTAAAATTGAGGCAGATGAATACTAGGGTATGCCACCTTCCTAGGAGCTTTCTTCTGGGTCATGAGAGAGGCATGTGCTTCTACCCAGGACAACCCCATGCTTGTCACAAATGCGGGTCTAGGTTGCATTTAAGTGCTGCTTGTGATGCAGACAGATGTAACAGATGTTTGAATATGGTCATGTTCGTTTTCACTGTTTGAATTCATTTAAGTGCAACTTATGTAAGGAGCAAGGTCGTATGTACTGACAATGTCCTTAGGCCTCCCATAATAGAGCAGGGGGTCTTAATCAAGAAGAACCAATTGTTAAGACAGGCTCAGGGTGTTGCTAAAGCCCTCAGCAAAATGGTTCAAAGGCACAGCACAAGCTGACCCCTCTCATGACTATGCATCCCCTTTCCAAGGTCTCACAGTCACATCCCATCTCAGTGGATCTTTGGATGCCATGGTACCAACTGATCCAGTAGATCATGTTGCCTTTAGACCTGGACTTAACATCAATACTGACACATGTCAATAGCCCACTCCAGACCCCATGCCTCTAGCAGTGGTAGATTCCACTCCCATGGCTCTCTCCTTCCCTGTATCTATCTAACAGACACAGGAAGCATCAAAGCCTGAAATGGTCTCACCTCTGACTCCTGCTCAGATTGATATGGAGGTTGCTTCCTCACAAAAAAGGGACAGATACCGGAGGGCTAAAAGTATATCTGCTAAAACCCATGCCTGTTCCTGTTGGGAATATATATGCTCCATTTGCACCCAGAGACAAGTGGGATGATACCGTGCAGGAGGAAGGGGACTCAAAGGCATCCTCCACAGCCTCTTCAGCAAGGGACCACTCATCAGACTGGGATGACTCTATCTCTGAAACATCTGGAGCCAAAAAGAGCTGGAGAAGAAAAAGGTCTCAAGTACAAGCTGCAATATTGGACCATCCCTGTTAACCTGAATAATGTATGTTGACACAACAATATACCCTGCAGCCTTGAACATTAGTAGTATCAAGGCACACAGAAAACATATGACCACTAGGTCCATGTTAGAAACCCTCCCTGGCAATGTCCTCTTTATACAGAACACTAATATCAAATCATTATTTAAAGTCTCAGCTACTAAGAAAATGTGGATAAAAGGGCTTTTTTTCTGGTTACAAGGAGTTGAAAAATGTGATGAGTGGGGGATATTGTTTCAAAATACTACAATTAAGGTACTTAAGATAGTGAAAATCGACCCAGGAAAAGCCTTTACTTGATGTAATTCTGGATGGTAAATGCTTTCGGCTTATCAATATATTTGCACCACAGACAAAGGCTGCTAAAGTTGCTCATTTTAAAGCAGTTAGGCCATACAGTATCTGCACATGAGTAAACTGCTAGTGCTGGGAGGTGACTTTAACTGCAGCCTGTCTTTACAAGACAGGAGAAAAGATGTTGGCAAATTGTGTGTGATGATTCTATTTATTTGAATGACATGATTAACATCACTGGTTTACAAGATAATCTTCTCAGCCATGCCAGTACCAGCAGAATTACCTTCCCAAAAGGGAACCAATCCACTAGAATAGATTCCGTTTGTGTCATCCGCTCTGAAAGTTAGCACAGCCAAAGCAATTGCAGTAGAAGCATCTGACCACCTAGCGGTTGCATGTCAATGTTATGCTACCCTGTCATCTGTTCCCCATTGTAAGCCTTGGAGAATGAATACCTCTTTACTGGAACTGGAGACCATACAGATCAAATGGCTAGAGTTATTTAAAGCAAGATGCTCTGTTGTCTCAGCATATCATAGCCTGTCAGACTGGTGGGAGGATATAAGAAAAGACTTCAGCTCTGTTTTACAGGCAGAAGATCACAATAGGAATAACAACAATTACCTGCGCTATCTTAGTCTTAGGTCTAAATTACTCAATCTTATTTCTGAAATGAATACGGAGAGTACAGATTTATGAGAACACATTGTTATTATTAAGGATGGCATGAAGAAGTACCAATATTAAAAGGGCAGCTTCTTTGGAAAAAATGATAATTTGGCACCCAAGGTTGCTCATAACATTTAGATGTTTTTGGGATGCCGTGACAGGGTATAACATAGACATTCTCGGATTGAGTCGGGAGGAAGATAGTAAAGTCTTTATCATCAGATGACAACATGGATATTGTTGGCTCACATTTAATGGAAAATGTTGAAGTGTCAGCTGAACCCCTATGGGATGTGTCTGTTGTGTCACAATCAGACATAGCTGAAGCCCTAGAACAAGTGTTAGCTCAACTGACAGATCAGATACACTTATCAGAAAATGACTGGGATGTGAAACGTCTGAGAAATAATACTGCCCCCAGATTGGATGGACTCCCATCAAAATTTTATAAGCCTTTTTTAAGCGATCTAGGCCCTGCATTACAATTGGTGTTCAACTCCATTTTGGACATCAGACACTTGCCCCCCTCAATGCAGTCAGCTGTTCTGATTATTTTTGTTTAAAAAGGAAGTAAAACACTCAGTGGAACAATTGGTGACCGTTGTGTTTGTTGAACACAGACTTACACATTTTAACTAAAATTTTAGTTAAAAGACTGACACAGGTAGCTGCAATTGTTTTGGTTATGGCCCCTAAACATGTGCCATTCCACAGAGGAATATAGCTGACAATTTAATACTCCTCAGGGAACTACGGGAGTGGGATCAGAAAGGACCGCTGGAAGGTTACTTATTGTCTATTGATCAAGCTAAGGTATTTGATCAGGTTCCCCACAACCACCAGTTTACAATACTCGGACATTGTGGGCTCCCCGAAAATCTGTTGAACTGGATTGACATTTTATATAATGATTTGACCATATGAAATGCTTGGTTAAGCGGGGAGCGAGGCAGGGGTGCCCTTTAATCTCCCTGCTGCACATCTTTGCTTTGGACCCATTACTCAGGTTATTGCAGAAACACACAAATGTTAGAAGATTACAGTTACCTCCAGATACCCTGGAGCTTACCACACTTGCTTATGCAGGTGATTTATGCATAATATTGCAATCCTCAGAATCAGGGAAGCAATTAAGGCAACCATCGATTCCTTCTCTAAAGTGAAAGAAGCTACAGTTAATTACTCAAAAAGCTCCAGCATCCCCCGAGTGAAAGCAATGGATTATTGACATGTCTTGTCCCTAGGAAGTACTGAGATAAGGGAAGATCCTATAAAAATCCTGGGTCTAAAATTTGGTCCAGGAGATATGGCCCTAGACAATTGGCAAGTGTGCATAGGGCAAGCTGATCATAAGTTGTCCATCTGAAAAAACAAACCTCTGTCAAAACAGGAAAGAGTGTTTTTAATTCAGACTCTTTTGTTGCCTTGTTTTTTGCATGTAAGCATGGTCTCCCCCCACCGATACCCTGAAGGTTAAATTATACAGTTTATATTTTTAGGTCTGTGGGAAAGCAGACTAAATCCAATTAAAAGAGAATTCACATATAGATCTGTTAAAGATGGTGGAGTTAAAGATGGTGAACCCTGTAGTGCTTTTTATGACCATATTTTTTATACTTTAATATAAGACAGGCATTGAAGGTGGTGAGTAAATCATGGACCTCCAATTATAGACTGGATTACCTGATGGTTAATAGAATGGCAATCAGATGGATGGTGAGCAGGATGAATGACTACAGCCACGTGACTCCTTCATATTTATATATATATACTTGGCTATAGGGAAAATCAGGTTATGGGAACTCACCATAGATACGGTTAAGTCTAACACTAGGTGACAACTATACTCCCACATAATTACTTATGGATATACCTAACTCTTGTGTTAAAGAATTGCCCTGCAGACATGGTTCTTGTGGCAACTGGGCAACTGCAAAACACCCATATTCCTTGTCAAATGCAGGACATGCTTTGGCTTAGTAGAATGCCTGTAAAGGATTCCTTCAAACACAAACAAAATTGAGGAAAGGTATTGCCCAAGAGCTAGTTGTACCTTGATCGTGGAGACCAGGTTCATCTCTTGTTAGAATGCCGATATGCCAGGAGTTTAGGGGGCAATCAGTACCACGTGGCAGGAGCCTTTGTTTAAAAAAATAGCTTATCAAGTGGTTGTGCTGGGATTATATTCAGGTTCCTAGAAAAAGTTTCACTCTTCAACCGTGCTTTTATGCTTTGCATGTTGTCTATTTTATTCATGGCAAGCACAATGTGCTTTATAATTGAAACAAAAATCTACTACTGCAGACTCTGTAATTAGAGTTCATTAGAATGTATCTACACTTATGTACAGATGGAAGTGCAAGGCCCACACATGAAAATCAGAGACAATTACAATATGCATGCCTGCAGGCCCTGTGCTCCCATAACCACACATGGGCAACATTACACTTTTTCAAAAAGAAGGGAAATTCATTGCAACAAACTCCATTAATGCATCAGTTAGGGTTTCTATTACAGTGACAAAAGTTTGGAAACTTGGTGTTAGGGTTACCAACCCTACCACCCCATCCCCTACTCTTCACACCCCAACAGGCATTGGGGTGTGCCATGGCGTCATCAGGACTAGCTATCACCCCATTCTCCTATACAATACCATCTGAGCTTCCTTGCAAATGGGATGGGGTGAGAGTTAGGGCCGATGACCCCAAGGCACACCCTAATGCCTGTTGGTGTGTGGAGAGTAGGGTGGGGTGGTAGGGTTGGTAACCCTAACAATACATTTCCAAACTTTTGTCTCTGTAATAGAAACCCTAACTGATGCATTAACAGAGATTTTTTTGCAATGAATATATATATATATATTTAAACTTATAAAATGGCAAGAAAAAATCTAGAAATTTCATTGGCCGGAAGGCATCATCTGACCATGCATTAAATCTCTATAAACGCACGGTCAGGTGATGAATCTCGTTCCCATCAACAAAAACCTATTTAGAGCCATTTTATAAATGTAATAAGCCCCTCCAGGGTGTACATCATAAAACTTGAATACACTTCCCAGGGGTGTAAGGACACTCAGTCTTCAGTCTCCTGCCTTACTACACCCCTGGGGCATGCATTAAGCAAGCAATAATATCCAACAGGGTGTGTGGTATTGGGCTATACCTGCCCATCCGGGGGCGTAATGAGGCCCGATGCCACAGGCGGAGGACCTTATAGCCCCTGGAAGGGTGGGTATAGCCCAATACCACCCACCCTGGAGGATATTATTGCACTTAGAAAATGAGTTTTAAGTGTAAAGAATGAGACAGACACAAAGTTTAAGTTTTAAAACTATGAAAAATTTATTTTTATTAAACAGTTGAACTGTTGGACAAAAAAACAGTCCCTGGAAAAATGAGTATAATGAAACAGTTTTTATTGTGTTGAAGTCCTTTTTTTGTTTTGAACTTGAAAAGAATCACTTGCTGTATGTGATGAACTGAATAGGTGCGTGAAAGGTGCTGCAGGGCTCAACACGCTTTTCTATAAGAAGGTAAACAGCAGCAGTATGGTCTCTTGAAATAGGTTGGGGGGATGTTTCTTATTTTAAATGTTCCCTTTTGCTTTTTATGTTGTCTTGCACGCACATCGCATGAAACATATTGGGGTTGCTTGAAGTGGAAGAGCAGGTTTTGGAGGTGTGGTCATGTTGTGGCCAGTGGCACCACTGCTTTTTAGGGCTAGGCTCCATGGCATGAATTAGATTGCACGCTGTCTATGACAGCAGTTGCAAAATGTGCCACCAACTTGAAATGTTTTAGCCGCTGCAATGAGGGAGCAACCCCTCATTGCAGGGCATGCCTTGCCTGATGTAACATTTCAATAAACATGGTGGGTGGCAGCTTGCCACTCACCGCCCACTGCTCACAGTCCCTAGGAAGCCGATGTGGGGGATGCCCAATCCCCCTGTCGGCATATGTGACCCCTTTACTGATGTGGTCTGCTGAGGGGGTGAACAATCCCCCTCGGCATCATGCTTCTGAATGCAGATATGCTTGCCAACGGAGTGCCCAATCCTCCTGTCGGAATGTTAACCCCCCTTCCCATTTTCCTGCTGCTATCCCACCACAATTGTGTGCCACACTGGGAGCCCACTCCAGTGTGGCTAACATGCCCCCCAAAGAAATGTGCCACACAGGGAGCCCACCTCAGTGTGGCCATACCTGTAAAAAAAAAAGAAAATGGTCCGCGGTAATTTTTTTAATTTTTGTTACCTGAAACAAAGGAAACAGTCCTTCACCATCCTGTTCCCTTCCCCAGACTGCAGCCACCTTCTGCAGACCCCATCTCCCCACACCCCCCTCACCCCATACTTACCTCTGGAGCCTGGCACGACAATCTTCGGTGGACCGGGAACATGTCTGCACTCTTTAAAGCCGCCCATGAACTGAAGAAATGCCAGTCAGCTGTATAATGGCATAAATGCTTTTTTTTTCAACTTTGGTGCATATCTTGGCCATTTTTGTGAATTTTGGCACCAAATTTTTAACATGCGGTTCTTGGGACCCTCACCTCATGAATTCAGTCACTGTCATCTTGTTATTCGGTCCCAAAAGGTGATTTCGCGGTCACTGCACGGAATCACCTTTTGGGACTGATTAACAAAGCGACAGTGTGACTGTTCATCAGGTGGGCTCCCAAAAAGCCTATGTTGCAAATCTGGAGAAAAAATTCCAAAAAATGAGTGTGTAATGAGTGTGCATTGCACAGTTTCTATGCACACTTGTAACTTCGAGAATTTTTAATATTTTCACTCCAGATTTTCAACATTGCCATTTTTTCACACCTCCTTATGAACAGTACAGCTGTCATTTTCCTCATCCTGCCCAAAATGTGTTTTTGCACATCTGACGCACAATGGTGCAGTCGCTGTAGGAAAACAATGTTACAGAGTAAGAAAGTCACAGTAACACTGTTCATAAGCAGAAGTCCCAAAATGTCTATGTTAAACAGTTGGTGAAAAAATTCCACAAATGACTATGTTACAAGCGTGTATTGCACAGTCTTAAGTTTGAGACTATTGAGCACAATGGTGCAGTCGCTGTGGGAAATCAACGTTTGGGACAGATTAAGAAAATCATACTAGGGCGTGGCCAAGCCGGCATCCAGAATGGCTGCTTAACTCTGGAGCTCTGAGCCTTCTCCACTAGATATTCTGTCCCCGCATACTCCCTGGGACCCATTTAATTGAATTAAAAGTAGACTTTGTTATAGAAACCTGGTATGCCACCAAAAATGTCAAAAAAACAAAGACATCTAATATTTAAGAGCTCCAGCAGCAGATCGAAAGCTTCTGGTGCAGAGGGCCTACAACCACGAGCCGAAGCATCTGTAAATGCGGCGACTGATGGCCTGGAAGAGCCCACTACGAGTGCACTGTTATTAGCCTTAGAAAAGCTGTTTAATGAGCTCAAATATGATCTTACCTGTAATATGAATGCTGGATTCGAAAATGTTTCAGCTCAACTGGTGCATCTCCAAACTACTGTAAACTCTCTCGGAGAAACGGCGGAACAACACTCGACCAGATTAATGGGGTGGAAGAGAGAGTAGGCGCTCAGGAAGATTGGTATGCACAGATGAGCCCTCAACTGCAGTTAGCTTTGGATGAAATAGAAAAACTGAAGGGAATCCTGGATGATAACTAAGGGAAAAGCACTCTTCTGTGGAGCTTCCATAGTTGTGCAGAAGACTAAGCACACAACAATAAATGCAAGGGTGTTGGGTTCGAGACCAGCCTCTCCATATTTTTTTCAACCATTATTGTAGGTGGAAGTAAATATGGAGTCACTGCTCTCGAACCCGGGACCCTTGCATCTCCAGTTATGTGCTCTGTCCTCTGCACCACCACAAAAGCCAAGCAGCAAAGTGCTTTTTCTTTATTTAACAAAATATTTTCATCTCGACAATTGGCAGCATTTTTGAACATCAAGGCCCGGATATTCAAAAGGGTTACGCATGGTGCAACCCACTGATGTGCTCTGGCGTGATATTCAAATGGGGAGTTGTGTCTGGCACAAATCCTGATCATGAGCAATCAGTAATGTATATCTTGGCCCTAGTGGGGGCGTGTTCCATACATACCCGCACATCCTGATATTCAGCCGATATTCATGCTGAGTTCATGCATGCACAACCCTTACTTGCGCTGCACACAGGTGAGCCAAAAAAAAAGTAACAATGAATGGCCACCCTCAGGTGAGCTGCCGTAGTGCAGGGTGCAACATGGCAGCTGCCACCTGTGGGCGGCCACCCGAGCTCCAGCTGCACCTTAGTGGCGGCGCCCCCCCATACCCGATTGCGGGCTTAAGTAAACATAAATTGACGTCCTACATCCCTAGTAGTCCAGTGGACTGCTGTCAACCCGATCGCAGGCATAAGTTTAAATAAATGAATTACAATATTCCTGGTGGTCCAGTGGACTGCTGTCAGCCCAATCGCGGGCACAAGTTTAAATAAATGAATTCCAATATCCCTGGTGGTCCAGTGGACCGCTGTCAGCCTGATCGCGGGCATAAGTGTAAATAAACTAATTCCAATATCCCTGGTAGTCCAGCGGACTGCTCGCAGCCCGATCACAGGCATAGGTTTAAATAAATGAATTCCAGTAACCCTGGTGGTCAAGCGGTACCCCCCTTCCCACCTGCCCACTGAGCCCCACCGCCCCACTCCCCCCCGGTCAGTGGTGGGCAGCACACCACCCACCTGCCACCCTGCGCCTGCCGACTGACAGCGTATGGAAGGGCTGTATGCCCAAATTCACATATCTGGATTGCATAGTACAGTACAGGCTGCATGCCCATTGGCTCATGCTGTGGACCAGTGGGCACACAGCCCTTCCATACGGTGTCAGTCGGTCGGTGGTGGGGCAGCAGGTGGGCGAGGGTACGCCACCCGCCACTGACCAGGGGAGCGGGGTGGTGGGGCTCAGTGGCAGGTGAGGAGGAGGCACCACTGATCACCAGGTTATTGGAACCATATATTTAAACTTATCCCGGATCAGCCGCGAGCGACATAGCCACCGAGATAGTAATTCTACTCGTACCTGCGTGATCGGCGACAACAATCCCGGACCACAGGATATAGAACAAATTCATTTTACCGGCTGCAATTGGGCTGCAAAAGTCTACTGGACCACGAAGATACAACATAATTTATTTTATAAGCTCATAATCTGCGCGAGTGGTCCACTGGACCACCAGGAATATAGGACGTGCTTTTATATATACTCAAGCCCGCGATCGGGCTGCGAGTGGTCCACTGGACCACCAGGGATATAGGACGTGCTTTTATATATACTCAAGCCCATGATCGGGCCTTGAGCAGTCCACTAGACCACCAGGGATATTGGAATTCTTATATTAATACTTATGCCCACGTTAGGGCTGTGGGGCACATTGCCACGCTGTGCAGGGGGTGTCAGTCCCTGACGGCTGCTACCTGGCAGGGCACCAGGCACAAGTTACCAGGGATTGGTGCACTTGCATGCAAATGGGGCCATAATGACATGCAAATGGCCCCGTTTGTGCCTTGCATGCATTATGGTCCCATTAGCATGTGCACTTTTGAATATCGTGGTTGCGCATAGCGCAACGGAACTTGCGCTAGTGCATCCCCCTGCTCCACTCTGGCCACTTGCGCTGGCGCAGTGCCACTGCACCATGCACACTGCAGCTGGCCAGGGCGTGATATTCAACAATGCTGTGCCATGGTGCAGCTCCATTGAATATCGCCCTGCAACCCCCCTGCCCAACAAAGTTGCGCTAGTAACCAAGGTTACACACAGCCTGGCGCGAGTCTGAATATCTGGGCCCAAGTGTCCAGTTTAGTGAAGAGACTGATCTAGCCATGGTGCACAGAGAATGACACTGCACAACCTCCACAGGTAAGTATAGGGTAAGAATGGGGATGTGTGAGGTGGTGGATGCACAATGGGAGGGTTGGAATGGGGGAGGGGGATGGCGGGGACCACGAGGGATAGTTTTCTTTTTTTTCCAGAAAAAAAAGATATTGGGGGACTGTTTTCTTTGTTACAGGTTTTACAAGAAAGATTTCAGGACACTGGGAGTGGGCTCCCCAGTGTCCCAGACTAGTGGGGGGTCACACATCTAGGGACACTGGGAGTGGGCTCCCCATTGTCCCACACTGGAAGGGGGAGGAGCGGTAATGGATGTCTTGAGACACTGGGAGTGGGCCCCCCAGTGTCCCATGCTACAGGTGGCTGGGGGACATCACTGGTGACACTGAGAGTGGGCTTCTCAGTGTCCCACGATTTCATGGGGGGATTGCTTATATATGAGGACACTGGGAGTGGGCTCCCCAGTGTCCCATACTAATGGGGAAATACATGACTGGGGACACTGGGAGTGGGCTCCACAGTATCCCATGCTGCTGGGAGGGAGGCAACATAAACAGAGGATGCCAGTAGGCAGAAAAAGAAAGGAGCAGCTCAATCCTGATTCTGTGGCTGGCAGCACGAGTTACAGCTACAGCAGCAGGAGTCAAGAAAAGCCCGCTATTGTAATACAGAGAAGCAGCAGAAGTGGTCCTCTCACTAACCTGCGCACCTGGGATAGCAGGTGCCCCCCCAAAATATTTCTGGATAAAATATAAAACAACAGACATCAGAATGTAGCTAAATGGGCCTTGTTTAGCTAAATTCTGATGTTTGTTTCTTACTTTCTGTCTCTTGCTAATGGCAAAACAAGATGGTGGACACAACAGAGCTCTGCGAAAGTAAAGCAGGCTCTGTGTGACCCTACATGCAGAAAGACAGTAATTTTTGCAAAAATAAAATTGCTAAATGTGACCCTCCATGCAAAAAAGTGTGCAAAAAAAAAATATATGCTATTATTTGCGCAAATAATAACATTTGCAATCACAAAAATGCTTTCGCACCTGACATCTAAATTTTCACAGAGGAAATAAAGGGAAATTTTAATAACTTTTGAATGGATTAATACTTTTCATTAAACCTTCAAAAGGCACATCTGTGACCTAAGTGCTTTCTACCCTGAACATTTCAGAGCAGATCATGAAGCCATTTCTGAGATACAGGTGGACAAAGAAACGTAAACAAACCTGGTAAATTTAGGGTTTCTGATGCGCTATATCTCAAAAACCACAAAACAAGTACATGCAAAATGCAGTATTTCAGAACTACATCTAGAGATTATGCATGCTACATTTCATGCAAATCTGCTGAACAGTTCCAGAGTTATTAAAGTTCAAAAATTTGGGTTTAACATAGAAATTTGCACTCAGTCCTAACTATAGTAATATATATATATATTTACATTATATATATATATATATATATATATATATATATATATATATATATATATATATACTATTGCTTGACAATAGTTGTATTGCCTTATCACCAACTAGTGCATTAACGCAGTTTTTTGCAATGAATTTCCTTACTTTTTGAGTTAATATAATCATATCCTCATTTACCTGTGGGAGTGCAGGGCCCAGAGGATTCTGCGCTTCCATCCCTTCATAGATTCATACATCTATGTTCCTCAGAGGGAATAAGACAGAGAACTGCATCTGGAAAAGCAGAGGGAGGCAGGGAAAGCAGTCAGGAGTGCAAGGGCACAAACAGAAGAAAAAATAGCCCCGGCAATAACAAAAGAGGACAAGAACTTTTTTGGGTATGTTAGTGAAAAAAAAAGACTAAAGGTGGGATTGTGAGACTAAAAAGGGAAGGATGGAAGTGTGCAGAGGGGGACCAAGAAAAAGCAGAAATCCTGAGCAAGTATTTTTGTTCTGTATTCACTGTAGAATGGGAAGGGAAGGGACCAAAGTTAGGCAATGGAAGCACCACTGGAAGGGAGGTGGACACCAGTCCATTTAAGGAGAAGAGAGTCTTAAAGGAACTCGCTAATCTAAAAGTGGACAAGGCAGTGGGCTGGATGGGATACATCTCAGAGTATAACAAGAACTCAGGGAGGTGCTGGCAGCATCACTGACAGCCCTGTTCAACAGTTCACAGGAAGAGGTGTGGTACCAAAGGACTGGAGGAGCACAAATGTAGTCCCTCTCCACAAAAGTGGGAGAATGGAGGAGGCTGGCAATTACAGATCAGCCTACCTGACTGTGGTGGTGGGGAACCTAATGGAATCACTACTAAGAGAAAGGTTTGTGATATATCTTGAATCCAACAGAGCACAGGATCTGAGGTCGCATGGATTAACAGTGGGAAGATCTTATCAAACAAATCTGATAGATTTATTTGATTGAGTGACTAGGGAGGTGGATCAGTGAGGGGCAGTAGATGTGGCCTACCTGGATTTCAGCAAGGCCTTCGACACTGTCCCACATAGGAGGTTAGTAAACAAGTTGGGCAGCCTGGGAGTGGGTCCCAGGGTTGTAAACTGGGTCAAATATAGGCTAAGCGATAGGACACAGAGGGTGGTGGTGAACGGAGATCAATCCAAAGAGATGAGCGGTGACCAATGGTGTCCCGCGAGGATCAGTGCTTGGACCAGTCCTCTTTAATGTCTTCATAAGTGACATTGCAGAGGGGCTGGAAGGGAAGGTGTGTCTCTTTGCAGACAACATGAAGATCTGCGACAAGGTTGACACTCCAGGAGGGGTAGAGAAAATGAAGAGGAACCTAAGCAAGCTTGATGAGTGGTCAAGTGTGTGGCAGCTAAGATTAAATGCAAAGAAGTGCAAGATCATGCACTTGGGGCACAGAAATGCGGGGGAGGAGTACATGATGGGGAGGAGGTATTGATAGCCACTAAACAGGAAAGGGACCAGGGAGTAATCATATCTAATGATCTAAAGGTTACCAAACAATGTGAGAAGGCTGTGAGGAGAGCCAGTGGAATGCTGGGGTGCATGTGGAGCGGTATCTCCAGCAGAAGGAAGGAGGTGGTGATGCCACTGTATACAACATTGGTCAGACCTCATCTAGAATACTGTGTCCAGTTCTGGAAACCACATCTCCGGAAGGACATAGACAGAGTAGAAGTGGTGCTGCACCAAAAGTCAAATGAGGGGAGACTGGAGGATCTCAATACATATTCCCTGGAGGAGATGAGAGAGAGGGGGGATATGATAGAGACTTTCAAATACCTTAAGGGTGTAAATAAGGTACAAGAGGGTAGCATCTTTAAAAAAAAGATGATCAAGAACAAGGGGGCTTGATATGAAAATAGAGGGTGGTAGACTTAGGGGCAAAGTGAGAAAGTATTTTTTCACAGAAAGGGTGGTGGATCCATGGAACAGCCCCCCAGGCAGAGATTGTAGGGGCTAATCTGGCTCATCGTTATCTGAAGTCAAGGGAGTGCTTCAAGCGGACTTCGCACAACTTGAGCATAATTTAATAAAGGCAAAGCTTCTGCTCAATGCCAAGAAGACTAAAGCGATGATATTCTCCCACAGTGCTGTCTCAGGCCCCCCCAATACTCTTGCCCAAGACTTCATTGTCACCACGCTAAACGAGCCTCTGGAAGTTGTAACCAAATTTAAATATCTAGGTATCTGGATCGACAATAAATGATCTTTCAGTGACCACATCGAAGATGTCTCTAGAAGGTTAAAAGCAAAGTTAGGTTTCTTCTACAGAAATAGGCCCCTTTTCCCCCTTGAAACTCGAAACAAGCTTGTACAGGTCACTTTTCTCCCCCTACTCGACTATGGCGATGTAATCTATTCCTCCACCACTCTTGCAAATCTAAGTAAACTGGACATCCTTTATCACCATGCGTTACAGTTCATTACCAACTCCCCTTACTGTTCGCACCATTGTGACTTATATGCAGCTGTTGGCTGGACATCCCTTACTACTAGACGCCTGCTCCATGCTGGGCTATGGACTCTTAAACTGCTCCTGCAGAAATTGCCAAGCTATCTCTCTTCCCTTATTAGTATCTCACATAGTGCATACTCGTTAAGAAAATCTGACTTTATTATGCTTGACATACCAAGGACGCGGACTTCCTTTGGTAAACGTGCTATTGCATATGCCCTTCCCTCCATTTGGAACCAGTTACAAACCGTACTGAAACTAACTAGCACAGTTTCAATACACTTCTACAAATCGCTAAGTTCAGCCAAAATAAAAGACACCTGCAACTGTCATTAAGTCTCTTCCTTCCCCATGTGTGCCATATTTATCCACTGGTAAGGTATAATTGATTTGTCATATTAACTGCTTTCCCTTCCCTTCTACTCCTGGCTTTATCTTTGCTTACGCCACTGCTACTCTATCAAATCTCTCTCCGTCCCATATCAGTTGTAGACTGTTGTTTGTTCTAGCTGCCAAAATACTGTATATTTGATTTGATTTGATTTGATTAAATCAAATCACACCAGTCATCATGTTTCATTTATCAGTATGTGACCTATAAGTCGCTTCCCTGTCTCATATCAATGTTTACCACCTGAGGTCACCCTATGTGGTACCCTTGTATGTATATCCAGCCTGTATCATGTAACGTGTATTTCATGTATATACTGTTATTACCTATCTGTGTTTGTACTTTAAGTGTTTACGTCACAGGACCTCCTTGTGAATGAGCTTGCTCAATGGAGTTTTCCTGCAATAAACTTGAACTTGAACTTGAACTAAAACAGTAGGGGAGTTCAAAAACACATAGGACAGACATAAAGGCACTCTAGCTATGGGAAAAAGAGGGTAAGCCACAGGTAATTTAGGATCTGTGGTACATGAAACAGGTAGGGAAAATGGGCAGACTAGGCAGGCCACATGGTCCTTATCTGCCATCACATTCTATGTTTCTATGTATTGAAAGCAGCAGCAGTTACTATCAGAACGCAGGTGACAGCCTTTTGTGGGGGGGGGGGTCAGAAAAAAACTGATGCTCAGTGATAATGAAAAATAAATCATGCAGTGGTGTAATTACCCAAATTTAATACACCCCCAAGGTGTGTGATGCTACATAAACCCTGAGCACTCACACCATCCCATGTATTATTCTACATACAAATGCACAACTGGTCATGTGTTATATCCCTTAAAGATGGAAGCATGGAAAACTGTAGGAATTTGCACTTTCATGTTACTAAAGCATGCAGTTCATTGAGTGGCATAGATTTCCCTGAAGCTTTGCTTTAAATCTTAGTTACACATGTGGGACAACACTGTCTGCATGTGGGACAGAAGACTTCAGAGTGGTAAGACAAGAGACAGTCTCTTCTAATGTAGGACAGCTGAGAGGTATGGAGAGGGGACTTCTAATTGGTAAATTAAGGGACTGTCCCTTGCCATGTGTGACTCGTGAGGCAATCTTTGTGTCTTTTTTTACTTTACTGCACTGATCCTCCAACAAAGTTAAATATTTCCTCCCAGTCCTTCAGCATGCTGTATCTAGCTTGTTATAACATTCCAGCCAAGATGCATACCTGATAACTCACACTAAGACTGAATTATATAGTGGTAGAGAAACAAGATAACCTGTTTATGTACTCAAGGTAATCTTATTATATTTTTTTGATAGCAAACAATGGGGCATTTTGCATGTGTCATCAGTTTGATGGGGAAATGTTTACTTAAAGTAGTAGTATCCTGTTGAACAGGACCAGTAGCTTGTCTAGTACCTCCCAGACACATCTGTGAAAGATGGTACACTTTGTTTCACTTTTTTTCCCCTTGAGGTGTAGCTTATAGAGTTCTGAAAAAGTAGAAAGAGGATTAAAACATTATCCTGTTTAGCATTCATAACATGCTTCATGGTGTTCAGTTTTGTGTTCTCCTATTACGGGGTAATCCTGTTAATGTGTGCTTCTGTTTGCCAAGCAAAACTTTTATTGTGCAAAAGAATTTGCTTTATAAAATGGACACGAAAATCCTATAATTTCTATTGGCTGTAACCAGTCACCTAATTGTGCAGTAATACAGTGAAATGCATGGTCTTTCTGGTATTTAGCCTCATTACAAATACCTATGCTGCATAAAATAAAATAAAACATGTGTGGCAGCTATTTTTACCGCTTGTTACTTTGATCAGAAGCCCTAGCCTGTCTCTATTTGTCTTCAGGCCAGCTGCCATGTTCAGCCCCCAGTTCAACCAAAGCTATAAACCCACACAAACACCAATATAAAAAAAAAACACTGCGAGATCTGTTTATTATTTTGTTCTCCCCAAATGCAGTAAACAGCCTTCTATTAAATGAACTTTACTTGTGATTTGGGCACCCGAGTCTGGCCGCAGTGCTGACTTAGTCTGTTTCTGCTGGGTCACTCACAGCCCTTATTCATCACCCGGAAAACTTGAAAATACAAATATTGAACAATTTTTTTAAAAAATGCTCAGTTTTTCATTCGTTTCCTTTCCATATGAGTGACTGAGCCAGTTAGCTAGAGTGTGTGGCCTGGGTTACGGGTCAGATCTCTTGCAGCAGAAATAAATCTGTACATGATCAGGATAAAAAAAAATCTCCATTAAAACCACTTTGTGTTTTCTGTTTCTTGCAGTTATGACTTGTGCAGGGGAGAGGACAACATTTGCCTGTATTGAGACAGCTCAATATTTTCCACGTTCTTTGTGATTATCACTCAGGAGGGTGAGCACCTGGGGGGGGGGGCAACAGGTGAAAATTGCACCATTTAATTTTGAAAACATTAAACAATCATGAGAGTTGCCAAAAGTTTAATGCTGACTGTTATCACTGATCACCGACACCTCTCTTTTTACAGTTTTGCAACTCTGATCAGAACACTGGATCATAATTACACAGCACAGCTTACAGCTGCTTTGCTTTCAATAGATATGCACCTTCTCTTACAATGCTCACTTCTCTTACCCTCACAGGCAGTGCATATAAATTGACCCTGAAATAAAAAAACAGAGGAAAGCCAACTAAATTTCAGTGTTGTATTTTACTTTTTTTTTAACCAATGTGTGTGTTGGGGGTGAGCAGAGGGAACTGCAAAAACTACAACTACTAAATCTAAAGTAGGTCAAAAGACCTGAAGCAAAGCTTTAAATTCATTGTAGTCCTAATAGGTGGATGGACTACTTTATGTAAAAACATGCATTCATTTTAAATTTAACATGGTATAAAATATGTGTTTTAATAAAGAAACCTATTTAAATAATAAAAGCCCATTTTAAAAGCATAATAAGACACTCCAGGGGTGTGCGTTGGACTGAGATAACTGCACTTCCAGGGGCAGAAGGCACAAGGCCCCTCACTATGCCCCTGGGTGTGCAGTTATCTCAGCATAATGTACACCTTGTTGTGTCTTATTGCTTACATGCAGTACATGGGGTGCATTCTACAGCTGGGAGGACCACAAAAGGTTCTGAGGTTCTAAAAGGTTCTACTAGGCCGTGGAAAGTTCTGATAGTTATTCTGAGCTTTGTCAGAACTTTTAGAACCTGTTGGAAGTTCACAGTACAAGTTAGAATGCAGAGCCTCCCCTGAACTGATGTTACTGGGTTCCAGAACTCATGTAAGCAATATTCCACAAGAGGCATGTGCTTCTGGAGAGTTGAATGGCTACCCAGGTGAACTGGAACTCACAAGAGCAATAGCCGAGGGACTTTCAGCGCATCTGAAAAGTGCATTAATTCTCAAGAAACCAATGCCATGGAGTGGGTTATTGCACTTATAAAATGGAAATTATACAATGGGGTATGAAAATCCTATGACCTCATTGGTCAAAACACGTCACATGACTGTGATAAATCCTCCAGTATACCCACTGTAAAAGTTTTATATCACTATAAAAATAAAAAAACAAGTTGAACATTGTATAATAACAATATACCATGACAGGGAGTGGGTATATGGGTGGATTTACCACTTCTGGTGTGGTTAAGTCACTTGGTTGCGCCTCGAGACCGAACCACACCAGGCGTGGTACATCCACCTATATACCCACTCCTTGTCATGGTATATTGCTTATATGTTTCTTTAAATGGAAAAAGGTTTTATTTTCCTTTAGTTAGGTTGTTGCTAGGTAGAACATGTGAGTTTTGTAACAAATGCAAAGTACCTTTGAATGAACTCAGAACAAGCATTTATTTTGAAGAAACCTATGCCATTATGTTTGTGTGTGTGTGATGTGTGGTGTGTGATGTGTGTGTGTGTGCATGCGTGCGTGCGTGCACGTGTGTGTTTACAAAGGTGCTAAGAAGGCAGCATCAATGAGGGTCTCATCTCATCGACAGGTAGGAATGGGGTCTGCCAGCAGGACTGTGGTAGCAGAGAGGACATAGGTTTCATTGCCTGTGCCCAATTTGATTCCAGACACACATCCTAGCTTTTCAGCTGAAATATTACCCTACTCGTGTGTGTGTGTGTGTGTGTGTGTGTGTGTGTGTGTGTGTTTCCCCTTTAATGCTTTCAAATGTGCCTTGGAGTCACATTCTTCACTTTTTGCAACTTTCTGCTCCACTGTTTCCTGGTCATTCTATGGAATCTAGTCTCATTGTTCCTCACAGATCAATCAGCACATTGGAATGGTGTGAAATGACATCACTGAATGTTCAGGAGTCCTAGAAACATATAGCATAAACAATGACAGGACAGAAAGCAAGGCACTCTTTGCATCCTTCAGTTAACTAAGAAAAGGATTACTGAAGTGGGAAAAAGCATATAACATATGAGGAGATTTAAGCAATAAGGCAAAACCAGGATTATGGGTTTTTTTGGGTACTTTTTTCCCTGGGGAGTCCTCTGCAATCTCTCTGACGTCCCCCCCCCATGCTGGCAACCAGGTATGAGGTCCCCTTCCCTTAACCCCCATGACTTACCCTTCGTGGCAGGGGGTGGGGAGCGTCTCGACCCACCAGACCGGATCCAGTATTCGGGGAGGTGCATTCCTGGGCCGTTGCAGTGGGGACTATCATCATCCATGTAAAGGGTTCCCCATTTTCCACTGCTCTTCCTACCCCTTGAGGGCTGTGGTGTGCAATGAAGCCAGTGGCGGTGACATGCACGCTTCTTTGCACATTCCACCAGGCATCTGCCGCAACCCCCGCCCACTACCTCCAGCGTTGGTGTGCCACCTCCCAGCCTCCGCTAGGGGGAAGGCAATCTCCAAGTGCTGCAATCCTCCCCTCCCTGGAGAAGGAGAGCAGTCCTATGGACACTCAATCCTTCCCCACCCTGCCGACCCCCAGCAGCCCATGCTCATTCCCGAACACATGTCGTTGGCCTGGCACGAGGTGTGGAGTCCAGCACCTCAACCCTCAGTGCCACCAGGCCAGACTAAGACCAGGATTACGTTAATGATCTGTTACTCACTCTCTCCATAATGTGGCATGAGGCATAGCCAAATGCTACATGCCCCTAAAAGAGGATTAACAGATCATTAAAATAACCCCTAGGAGTTCCTTATAGCAATTATAAAATGTTTCATAATAGAGGTACACAGGAGTGTAGGTAGGGCACTCGTATGTGGGCATAAAGCGCTGTTTTAATTTGGTAGTGAAGATTGAGGGAGAGCAAGTACTATCAGAGCACAACGTATTCCATACTTGGGGCAAGCAGAACCTAATTGCTGCTTGGCAAGCTTTCTTTTTTATTGTGGAGGGGTGGAGATATGCAGCCTTTTATCCATCTCTGAGTACAGCAGGTAGAAAGGGTTCGTGGCTGGAAATAATTGGCCAACAAGGTAGGAAGGAAGTTTGTTAGCCCAGAATTTGGCTTCAAGCAAGGCATTGTGGTAAGCACACCTACAGTCCAGATTGGACCAGCCTAGAGTGGAGTACATTTAACAGGGATGGGTATGAGGTGCCCATCTAGGGACAAATCTGCAGTGGGCATTGAATAGGCTGTTCAGCTTGAAAAAAAAAAACTGTTTAGAAGCTGCATACACATTTTAATGTATTTTGCCTGCCTGAACCAATAGGTATCAGCACTGGTGCACTTCAAGCTGGCAGCGGAGGTGCTTTGTGTCTGACAGCGGTGTGTGTCCTGCTTTCTAGTTATTGAAACTCCTAGAGAACAAGTATGGTGTTTTCTGATTTCCAGGTGCTACTAGAAAAAAAATGTGTTGCCTTTGCATTTTGTAACTGAAAGATTTACTGTATATACGCATGTATAAGTAACATTTTTGATGTTAAAGATAGACCCCCAATTAGGGGGACTCGACTCATCTACAAAGTCAGCCTATCTGCAGGGTTTATAATGGTAAACCATTTTTGCAACTGTATAACCTAATTTTGTATCCAGTTCTTGCCACAAAGACAGATCCTAAACAGAGTTTTCCATCCAATTTGGGCAGCAAAATAATGTACGTAGCTTTACAAAAATTGACAAGGTTGGGGGGGGGGAGTCAACTTATATGTACAAGTAGAAAAAGCAACCTTTGTATTTTCTTGATCATCTTTGAACAAGGCCTGATTAATGACAGATAGTCACAGTTTTTGTTCTGCTGTATTTAACAGGTTCTGTCTAGCTGGGTGCATTCACAAAGGGATTCACTTTCCGAAAGCTAAATATATACATTATGTCAGTCTGTAAGGTATGCTAGACAACAGCATGCATCTTTGTATAATTTTCATGTGAACAGAAAAGCCCAAGAAGTCCCACAGTTTTCTGTCAGTGCCCTAAAGCAACTTTTTAAATTTCAAACCTGTTCACAGGTGCCACACCCAAAGACTATAGCGCCCATGAGCAGAGGAGAAAAAAAAAAAGAAAAGAAAAAGAAACAAGTTTTATGAAACTGACTGTGTAAACTTTTAAGACGTTATCAATAACTGGCAAAGCCTCCAGGAGCACTTTTCATTCTTTGCTTGTTTTTCTCAAGCCCGTATCACTATCGCCTCGCTTCATTGTGCATCTCGTGAAGCGAGTGACAGTAGCTTGCATCTAAGTCAAAGTGGATGTAATGTGACCTGAGTACACTCATGCGACATGGAAACCCCAAATGTGTGTGTTTATAGTTTCTGGGAGGAACTGCCTGAACGGTAACTGGCATTATACTCTAGGGGATATGACACATCTTTTCCCATGCTGTGTATTTTGGCACTTTTGATTATCTGTGAATGATATTAATCAGCTAATTAATTCTTCACCCTGTGGCATATGTATTTCTTGATGTTTATTGTTATCTCCTTTCTTTTCCTATTGGCTGAATCACTGGAATGCCGGCAAGGATGTGCCCCTCCATTTTCTTCTGCTACGCTGTACTTGCTATAAGTGTGCAGCCCATCTAATCCAAATAGTCATTTTCCCTACATAGCCCGATAGAAATCCATTGAGCCAGACACCTCAAACAGACTCATATCAGCTAATGAAAATATGCCATCCCATGGTCCAGCAGAAATGCTATGTGCTTCCGCACTGACAACCCAGGTTCCCGAGCAGACTAGGGAAGTGGAGTCGGGTGGCCATGGAGACTAGGGTTGTGCTACCATGTGTTGCTAGCCTTGCTTGTAGAGCAGAAAGCAGCTAACTAAAAAAGCTACATTTTCTTATTAATTTAAAACTTATATCTCAGCAGGAGTCAGTGTCTGTTGAGATTAAGTAGACAGATACTTTATTAGAAGTAGAAGGGGTCTTATTTAGGGTTAAAAAAAAGAAAGAAAAGAAAGAAAGTCAGTGTGTGTTCTGTGCTGGGAAGGGTATTATATCAGCTGACTTTGCTAAACCAGTAGGAGGAGAGAGAGCTTAACTGGGGGTGTGGCTTAGACACTATAAAAGCAGGTGATTCAAATTACAACTTCCTGTTGCTAGCCTTTTTTCTTACTAATTGCCCTACATCCCACCCTAAGCCAGTTCTACTTTTATAGCCACTGGATCTGACTGACAACAGGAACTTCCTGTTTGGCAGTAGGAAGGAAGGATCATAGAGAAACATTGGTTTTGTCAACCTAAAGGAAAAAAGTAGCTCACTCCCCAGCTGGTGGTGGTCTGACATTGAGCAAGGAAGAAGGAGGCTACTAAAGAAGATAGGAAGTTGCTGTCCCAGAACAGGAAGGGTGAGAGTTGTAAGGAGAGGAGAGAGTAAGCATACAGAGAAACAGGAGGGGACACAAAATAAGGCATGATAGGAGTGGTGCAGTGCAATGGCTGTGGGGCAGCAGTGTTCCGGAGAGAACTTCTGGAGGCTGCGATGCTGCCCAATTTGCAGAGCACCTCTGGTCTGAGAGGAGGTTGCCCGTCTCCAAGGCTGACCTGGCTAGGATTCAGTGAACCTCCTCCCCACCCAGGGACCACCAGGGCCAATGCCACTACCTCAGAGGTTGCCAAGAAAGAGAGATTGGACCAGGTGGGCTCAGGGAGGGAGAGGGTGGTGGAACAGAGTTGCATCCCCCCAGCTGTACCTCTCCACAATTCATTCACTCTTCTGGTGGATAGTGGTTCCTCTATGTAGGCACCTGCAGTGGAGACCAAGGAAGATGCTGGGAACCTTCACAAAGGAGACCCACAGGAGAGTGGCATGGGACCCCACAGGGGAAGGAAACAACTCCTGGTGGGAGACTCAATCATTAGGGGGGTAGAAATGGGGGAGGAAGGGGAGAGGGAGGTAAGGTGCCTTCCTGGTGCCACGGCTTGGAGAGACAGGAAGCGAATCCTCAGGATCGTGGGAGGAGCTGCAAGAGGGAGGGAGCTGGATGTCATTGTCCACCTAGGGACAAATGACCTGGCTAGGAATGAGATCAGAGCAGTGCAAGAGGAGTTTGTAGAGTTGGGGAGGGGCCTTAGACAAGTAGGCGCATACGGTAGCCTCCAGAGGTGCTGCCTGTCTATGGCAAGGGTGATCTGAGGGCATGCCTCACCAGGGAATTCAATGAGTGGTTGAAAAACTGGTGTGGAGTTCAGGGTTTTGGCTTCATTGGGGACTGGGGAGCCACCTGGAGGGATGCAGACCTATACTGGTGAGATGGTCTGCATCTGTCCGGGGAAGGAGGAACCAGGATCCTAGGTGAGAGGTTTAAATGCTTCATTGGCAAGCATTTAAACTAGCCAAGGGGGGAGGCACTGAAAAGGAGCAGGGAAATCCCAGCCTCCCCCCACAAAACATGGTAATTAGTGGGGTAAACACCAAGGTAGAGAAGTTATTAGGGAGCAGGACAGAGGTAAATGTAAAAAAGGCAAAAGCAGATGAGACAGGAATGGGGCAAAAGGGGTAAGGCTATCAAAAAGTGGAGGTGATGAGTACCAACGCCTGTAGTCTGTAACAAGCTCCCTGAACTAGTGGCCTTGATGGAAGAGTTGCCTGGATATTGTGGCAGTCACAGAAACATGGTACACAGAGAACCATGACTGGGATGTCAACATACCAGGATACACAATCTACAGCAGGGACAGGGAGGGTAAAAAGAAGGAGTAGTAGCTCTCTCTATGTAAAGGAAGGGATCAAAGCAACAGAACTAAAGAGTAAACAGGGAGCAGATGAGGCACTCTGGGTCACCCTGGAGACAGAAAATGGCACCACAGTCCACACGGGGGTTGTATACAGACCCCCATCTCAGGGGGAGGAAATGGACAAGGAAATGGTAGAAGGCTTCCTAGGAATGGCAGAAAAAGGGGAGATATTGTTGATGGGGGACCTGAATATGCCAGATGTTAACTGGAGCACCTTTGCTGCAGGCACATCCAAGAGCAGGGTCATTCTTGATGCCCTACAGGGGGCATGCCTCAGACAGCTAGTATTGGAACCCACTTGGGAGGGAGCAATCTTAGACCTGGTACTCTCAAATGGGGACGGAGAAAGAATCTCAGATTTAGAGGTGGGTAGCCATCTGGGAACAAGCGACCACCAAACATTGTGGTTCATGATAAACACAGCCATGCAATCAAGCCATACAAAAGCAAGAGTATTGGACTTTAGGAGGGCTGACTTTGGGAAAATGAGAGAGTGCCTTAGAAAAGCACTAGCAAACAGGCAAGAAGGAGGGGTGGAGGAACAATGGGGAGCAATCAAAACAGCCATCACAGAGGCAACAAGCCTTTGTGTAAAGCAAATCAATAAAACACAATGAAGGAAAAAAACGCTATGGTTCTCAAAAGAGGTGGCAGGGAAGGTTAAGGAGAAAAGGATAGCATTCAGGAAATATAAGGAAACACAGAAGAAGCAGGACAGAGAACTTTATCAGTTAAAGCAGAAAGAGGCTGGGAAGGCAGTCAGAATAACAAAAGCCCAAACCGAGGAAAGGATAGCCAATTCTGTAGAAGGGGATAAGACTTTTATGGTTACATTAGGGCGAAGAAAGACCAAAGGAGGGATACTGAGGCTTAATAAAGGAGGGAATGTGGGTAGAGAGGGACAGTGAAAAAGCAGGGATACTGAACAAATATTTCTGCTCAGTATTCACAAAGGAAGAGGAGGGGGAGGTACCTAAACCAAACAAGAGAAACAATCTGAAGACGGGGGTAGGTACCAGTCCATTTACAGAAGAAAGGGTTCTGAAAGAACTAATAAAATTGAAGGTGGACAAAGCAATGGGGCCTGATGGGATTCACCCAAGAATTCTAAAAGAACTAAGGGTAGAACTAGTGACACCACTGACTACTCTCTTTAACAATTCATGGGAGGATGGGGTGGTACCTGAGGACTGGAGGAGGGCAGATGTGATTCCTCTTCACAAAAGTGGGAGCAGGACAGAGGCAGGAAACTACAGACCAGTTAGTTTGACCTCAGTGGTAGGGAAAATGATGGAATCACTTCTGAAGGAAAGAATTGTTGAGTACCTAGAGGCCAGTGGGGCTGGGACCCAAGGCAGCATGGATTCACGATGGGAAGGTCATGTCAGAGCCAGAATCTAGTAGATTTCTTTGACTGGGTGACCAAAGTAGTAGACCAGGGAGGGGCTGTGGACATGGCCTACCCTAGATTTCCTGACATTTGATACAGTCCCACACAAAGATTAATACACAAGTTAGCCAGCCTTGGAGTGGGTCCCAAGGTAGTAGCCTGGCTTAAAAATTGGCTAGACAACAGGACGCAAAAGGTAGTAGTAAATGGAGTACACAGTGAAGAAAGGAGGGTTACTAGCAGGGTACCGTAGGGTTCAGTACTAGGACCGGTCCTTTTTAATGTCTTTATAAGTGACATTGCAGAGGAACTGGAAGGAAAAGTATGTCTCTTTGCAGACGACACAAAGATCTGCCACAGGGTTGATACACAAGATGGAGTGGAAAGGATGAGAAGGGACTTGGCAAGGTTGGAGGAATGGTCAAATGTTGGCAGCTCAGATTCAATGCAAAGAAGTGCAAGGTAATGCACATGGGAAACAAAAACCCAAGGAAGAGTACACAATGGGGGGTGAGATACTGACAACAGTAAAAATGGAAAGGGACCTGGGGGTAATTATATCAGATGACCTAAAGGTGGGCAAGCAATGTGAGAAGGCAGTAAGGAAGGCTGGGGGGATACTGGGGTGCATAGGAAGAAAGTAGAAAACAGGAATTTGTTATCCCTTTGTACAGACAGTTGGTGAGACCCCATCTGGAGTACTGTGTGCAGTTCTGGAGACCCCATCTCCGCAAAGACATAGACAGAGTGGAGGCTGTCCAGAGGAGGGCAACCAAAATGGTGCAGGGTCTGCACCAGAAGACATACGAAGAAAGACTAAAGGAACTTAATATGTATACCCTTGAGGAAAGAAGGGAGAGAGGGGACATGATAGAAACGTTCAAGTACCTCAAGGGAATCAACAAGGACCAAGAGGGTAGCATCTTTCAGAAAAGAGATATTGTGCAGAACAAGGGGGCACAATTTGAAGATAAGAAGTGCAGCTCAGAGGTAATGTGAGGAAGTATTTTTTCATGGAGAGAGTTGTGGATGCATGGAACAGCCTCCCTGAGGAGGTCATGGAGTCGAACAGTGGGGAAATTCAAGAATGCATGGAACAGACATAAGGCAGTCCTAGTGGGGGGTAGGAGGAAGTAAGCTGTTGGTTAACGAGGATCTGCAGCTTATCTGTTAGGTAGGAAAATGGGCAGACTAGGTGGGCCAAGCGGTCCTTATCTGCCGTCAAATTCTATGTTTCTATGTTTCAGCACTCTCAGCCAGGGAGAGGGGTTCTTTAGCTTCCACCACCATAGTGACCCCTGCAGTGGGCCGAGGGAGCTAGTGTCCTCTGCAGAGTGTTACTGCTTGCGTGCAAGGACTCTCTTGAGCTGTGCCTGGCATCAGGAGAGGAGGGAGGGAGAAAAACAGAAAAAACATGTTCTCCCAACCACCATGCATGATGGTCGCTGGTACTCTCTGACCCCACACTGTGAATCTCCAGTGGTCTCAACAATGTGGGAAGCAGCAGTTCAGATTGGGGGGTCCCTTGCTCAGCAGCCCTAAGAAAGGATTACACAGCAGCAAAGGGCAAAAAGCTGTTTGAAAAACAAAATCAAATCAGAATCTGTAACACCATCCTTCCTATGCACTCTGGTTGAATGACAGTGGTGTTGCTGTGAAATAAATTCAGTTGACTTCAGTCAATCAGTGTTGATGATGTTGCAATGAAGGCCTTGTTATAAGCATAAGAGTGTCTCTTGTGCAAGATCTGTAAAAGTGAAATGTTCCGTTTACAGAATGGGGATTTTTTATTTTCATATTTAACTGCTCCTTATTTGTACAGTCCAGGGCCTGGACCCAGAAATGGGCTAGATTCTGGAGCTTGTTTGAAGTAATATCCCTAACATTCACATGACTGAAAAAAAAACACTCTAATGGTAGGTCACCAAAGCATGTAGAGTCTTTGCAGTAAGATGTCCAACTGCACAACAAAAGTATGATTGTAGCAAGTGCCTCATACCTCGCAATGCACCTGGGCATGCGGTTTACAAACATAAACACACACACCCTGCCGTATCTTATTGCGCTTACTACTGACTAACAGGGAAAGGATCACAGCTCTCCAGGTAGAAGGTCACCTGGGGGCCAGTGACCATCACATGGTATGGTTCAATTTGGCCACTAGAACTAAATCATCCCATTCCAAGGCACAAATATGGGACTTCAGAGGAACTGACTTTGATAAGATAGCCAACAGAGTTAAACTAGCCCTGGCAAAAAGAAATACAGGTGAGGGGTACAGGCAAAGTGGGCAAGCATTAAGGATGCAGTACTTGAAGCAACATCCCATTGTGTTAGAGAGAAAAGGAAGTGCAAAAGAAGAAGGAAACCACTTTGGTTCTCAAAAACAGTAGTAAAAGGTCAGAGCCAAAGGTTGGCCTTCAGGAAATGTAAGGAGCATGGCAGGATGAAGATATGGAGGCATACCAAACTTCCCTAAGGGAAGCAGGGAAGGCAGTAAGGCAGGCAAAGACCCAAACCGAGGAAACACTAGCACAAACAGTAAAGAAGGTGACAAGACTTTCTATAGCTACATTAGTAAAGGAGAAAGTCCAGGGGGGTATTGCTAAGATCAAAGGGGATTAAGGGGCATGTGAGGAGGAGGACCATGTAAAAGCATCTATCCTAACTAGATACTTCTGCTCAGTATTTACTGAAGAGAAGGTAGGGCAGGGTCCACAGCTCAGCACCATTGACACAGGGGGGAGGGAGGTGTGCACTAGTCCCTTCACAAAAGAAAGGGTCCTACAAGAGCTCGATAAGCTCAGGGTGGACAAGACAATGGGACCTGATGACATACATCCCAGGGTACTAAAGGAGCTAAGGGTGGAACTAGCAGAGCCATTATCAGAACTGTTTAGTGAGTCTCTGAGCACAGGAGAGGTCCTAGAAGACTGGAGAAGGGCTCATGTGATCCCACTCCACAACAGTGGTAGCAGGGAGGAGGCAGGGAACTACAGACCAGTCAGTCTTACCTCAGTAGTGGGCAAGATTATGGAGGCACTCCTTAAGGAAAGGATAGTGCAACACCTGGAATTAATAGGAGCACAGGATCCAAGACAGCATGAGTTTACAAAAGGAAGGTCCTGTCAAACTAATCTCATAGATTTCTTTGACTGTGTAACCAGAGTGGTGGACTAGGGGGAGCAGTTGATGTCGCCTACCTTGACTTCAGCAAAGCTTTCAATACTGTTCCATGTAGAAGATTGATTAACAAGCTGGGTGGGTCAGAAGTTGGTCAACTGGGTAGCAAACTGGTTGACGGGCAGAAAACAGAGAGCGGTGGTAAACGGTATACAGTCAGAAGAGATGCAAGTCACAAGTGGGGTACCTCAGGGATCAGTCCTGGAGCCAGTCCTTTTCAATATCTTCATCAGTGACAATGTAGATGGACTGGAGGGTAAGGTTTGTCAGTTTGCAGATGACACCAAGATCTGCAACAGAGTAGATGATCCAGAAGGGGTCGGCAGAATTAGAAGAGATCTGGATAAACTGGCAAAATGGTCGGAAGAGTGGCAACTGGAGTTTAATGCAAAGAAGTGCAAGATCATGCACATAGGGAAGAGAAACCCTGGAGCCACCTATAGACTGGGAGGGGAGTTGCTGGCAGTCACAGGGGAAGAAAGAGACTTGGACATCATCATCACTGATGACCCGAAATCATCCAAGGAGACCACTAAAGCAGTAGCTAAGGCTAGGGGATGTTGGGCTGTATTAGTAGGGGTATCACAAGTCGGAAGAGGGAGGTAATAATCCCTCTTTACAAGACACTGGTTAGGCCCCATCTGGAGTACTGCATACAGTACTGGAGGCCATACCTTCACAAGGACATTAACCAAATTGAGGCAGTCAGAAGGGCAGCAAAATGGTGCAGGGACTGCATCAGAAAACATATGAGGACAGATTAACGGCTCAATATGTATACCCTAGAGCAAAGGAGGGAGAGAGGTGATATGATCGAAACATTCAAACACCTTAAGGGCATTAACAAGGTGAAAGAGTCTAACATGTTTCAATATAAGAAAAATAGCAGGACAAGAGGACACAGCATGAGATTAGAGGGAGGCCGATTAAGGGGTAATGTGAGAAAGTTCTTTTTCACAGAAAGGGTGGTGGATGCATGGAACAGCCTACCTCAGGAAGTGGTGAATATGAATACAGTACAGGGCTTCAAACAGGTATGGGATAGGCATAAGGGAGCAATACAGATGAGTATGAATAGATAGGCCATTGACAGAGCAAAGGCCGATGGCACATTTATAAGGTAGAAAAAGAAATGGGCAAACTGGATGGGCCTTGTGGTCCTTAGCTGCCATCAACTTCTTTGTTTCTATGTTTCTTATAAAATGGGCACCCAATGTGAGTACAATGGAAAGCTTTCAGTAGTGATTTGAGATTGAAATTTTCTGAAAAAAAAATTGAAAAAAGAGAAAAAATAGTCCCTTTAGTGGTTCACAGACATAAACACACACATAACGCGCGTGCACGCACACGCACACACACTATTGGGGAGGGTGTGTGTGACAGAGCTGGAAGTTACTTTTTCAGTAGATGTGCCAAACCTGACTGCAAAACACCAAGACTGAACACTGACTGATTTATCTAATAATGCTCTTAAAAAAACAAACAAGCAGAATTGCATGGTGCCAGAAGGCCTCACAATGCAATCAGCAAAGGCTGAGAACAGCAGGCACAGACATGTGTTTCTTCATCATTTGGACTCATTAGTGTGCCACATCTGTACCTTAGCCCAGGGAGAGGGAGCCAGACACCTTTGAGGAGATCTTATTTGTTTGGGTCATGGGGAGCCCAAAGCAGAGAGAAGGGAACTACAAAAGAACCCTAGATCCCCAATTATTTCATGGGAATTTGGAAATACAGTTTTATAGTGGTATCTCTTGCTGCTGGCTTTGTTTTTCTTTTCTGTTTTGCCATTTCAAAGTAAGATGCTTCATTCACATATTCTTAAACTTTGACCCTGACACACAACACCCCTGAAATGCAGCCTCAGTGCAAATTATTGTTTTTAAAAGATGTTCTTTTTATGGTCCTGAAGTCTGTTACTGACTTGAGACTAAAGAGACTTCCATGCGGCACTCAGGCCACATTGTTGGCACACATGAGGAAACGCAGTTCTATGCAGCACTCAGACCACATTGTTGGTGCACATGAGGAGACAGTTCCATGTGGCACTCAGGCCTCATTGTTGGCACACATGAGGAGAAGCAGTTCCATGCGCCACTCAGGCCACATTGTTGGTGCACATGAGGAGACACAGTTCCATGTGGCACTCAGGTCACATTGTTGGCAAACATGAGAAAAAGCAGTTCCATGCATCACTCAGGCCACATTGTTGACACACATGAGGAGACACAGTTCCATTCGGCACTCAGGCCACATTGTTGGCACACACGAGGAGAAGCATTCCATGTGGCACTCAGGTCACATTGTTGGTGCACATGAGAAGCATTCCATGAGGCACTCAGGCCACATTTTTTGCACACATGAGGAGATGCAGTTCCATGTGGCACTCAGGCCACATTGCTGATGCACATGAGGAGAAGAAATTCCATGTGGCACTCAGGCCACATTGTTGGCACACATGAGGAGATACAGTTCCATGTGGCACTCAGGTCACATTGTTGGTGCACATGAGAAGCACTCCATGTGGCACTCAGGCCACATTGTTGGCGCACATGAGGAGATGCAGTTCCATGAGGCACTCAGGCCATATCATCAGGGCACATGAAGAGACACAGTTCTGAGTGGTACTCAGGCCATATCATCAGGGCACTGGAGGAGACACAGTTCTGAGTGGTACTCAGGTCATATCATCAGGGCACTGGAGGAGACACAGTTCTGAGTGGTACTCAGGTCATATCATCAGGGCACTGGAGGAGGTGCGGTTTCATACAGCTCTTAAGCTGCATTGTCAGGGCAAATGGGGAGGTGCGGTTCCATGCAATTGTCAGGCCACATTGTGGTGGCACATTGAGGTGGTAAACAAACTGACTGGTGTTGTATCTGGCCACACTGCTAATGTACAGAATAGGGCTGGGGGTGTGGGAGAGAAGCGGAAGAAATAGATGCCTTTTTCTACAGCTGCAGTGGCTGTCAGAAATGCTGATGGACATGTTAACATTTGGTCAGGGAAGTGAAAGAGTGCTGAATTGTGATGTGCTTCCAGAGCAGCAACTAGTAAGCTCCTGAGTTAGGAGGAAGTGTGAACTTATTTTCCTTACGGAGTTCATTTTGTGGCATGAAGGCATCAGTATTAATTTGTGTGGGGATGCCAGACTGACTATGACAGTGAGTTCCTGATGTAGAGAACAGCCTAGTCAGAAATCAGTACTGGTAATTCTAAGGCTTCCTTTTCCAGATAGATAGTAAAAACGTAAATAGATGGTAGACTGGGGGAATAAATATTTCTTATGTGTGATGAGCTCTGTGCGGTTGTAATTGATGTGAGGATGTCTGTAGAAACACAGAAACATAGACAATGATGGCAGTAAAAGACCAGTGGTCTGTGGCAGAAAGTCCAGTAGGGAGTCACCATTTTTGCTGTTTTTAGAATCACAGGCTAAACAGTTAAGATATTGTCTAGACATCACCAATATGGATGCCAGAAATGTTTAAAAATATTTGTTGAGAGGCATTGATACTTGATCGTGGTGAGTCCTGCCTGCTGGAAGAAGCCTGAAGTCATAAGTTTTCTTTTCTAAACTACATGATTTTGGGATCTTTTTGACAAACCTATTACCAAACTTGTACCACCAGTGAATTCCTGTAACACCGATTGCTTTTTTAATTTAAGCGTTATGTACTGTACTGTTTTGTGTGCTGTGCTGTCTTGACGAGGTGCTTTTGTAAATGAGTCTTTGACTCAAAGGTCTGTAAACCGATGATCTAATAAATAAATAAATAAATAAATCAGGACACAGGAAATTCCTTACACATTTTATGAAGTAGCAAGGCACTGGGTTGCCATTAGTTAATTTAACCTCTGAGGTGTTGTGAAACACAAGGCAAAGCCTTTTCCCTCTATTGTTAGATAACGAAGGTAATCCAACTCCTGGAGCACCTTAATATAAATATTAAAATTAAATTGTTTTTAGATTTAAAAATAGTGTTTTTGTTGTTTAAATTCTTACTGTATTATTACACTTGACGGTTTCCAGCTGTTAACATAACCATTTAAAATGCTGTCAGCCAAACATAATGCTCCTTTTCATGCCACTGTTTTATAATAGGAACTTATATGCATAGAATCATAGAATCTTGACAGCAGAAAAGGATCACACTGGCCCATGTAGTCTGCCCTATACCCCCAATCCCCTCTTCTAATGTATTACCTACTCCAACCCCAGGAAAGTCCCATTTCAGACAGGTAGATCGTGAAGTGAATATTCCATTCTTAAGATATGCTTTTCACTGTTTATCTCAGGAATGGTCATGGCTCACTGGGGAGTTGTCCACACTCTTTCTGTCGTTATTAGTTTATTATTATTTGTAATTTTGACCGGGAAGGCCACACTAAGCTTAACATAGCTTGTTTCCAGGTGCATCCTGTATGTGTGTGTGTGTGTGTGTGGGGGGGGTTGCATGGACCTGTTTTATTGACCGGGGAGTGTTGGCCATGGGGAAACTCCCCACTCATCATTAAGTTCCATGGAATCGTTTACATCTACCTGTACAGTGATCAGAGGTGGACAGAAGGGACCTTGGTTTAACATCTCATCCAAATGACAGCACCTCACCAGCACAGCACCCCCATGTACTGCACTAGTGTCAGCTATGGGTATTACCCCAAGTACCTGGTGTGGAGCTAGAACCCACGGCCAGCTGATCCTCCAGCCCCAGTGGCAAGCGTGCTACCTACTGCACCACTGACACTAAAATAATGCCAGTGAGGATGCTACAGCAGGATTAGAGAGCTTCAAGACAGGATGAGTATAGCTGTTCAGAGTACCTCCTGGACTATCCTTGAAGCAGCACAACAGCCTCCACCCAACCAAGCCTCAGAAAGCTAATGCTGCTGATGCCACCCTTAGCCACTAGGAGCAGCAGGGCGACCACCCCCTCCTGAAGGAGCAGGGCATCCACTTCAGTCTTCTTTCTGCTAACATGCAATGACATCCTGGGTTCGGGAAACAAACCCAAGCAGCACCCCAACTGCAGACATATCATGCAGACCAGTCTCACATCTTTTTAGCTTTTTATAATAGAATTTGTAAGAAATATTGTTGGGGCCAGCGTATTGATGCAGGGATAGGGCTGCTCATCATGTCAGTGACCTGGGTTCAGGAATGAGCCTGGGTCATTGCCGGCCATCCAGGGGTAGGCAGGATTGAGTGTCCCAGAGGTCGCTGTCCTCCTCTGGGGAGGGAGGAAAACAAGCCTTGCTATGACACTGCCCCCTGGGTGACCACAGGTGACAGTTCAGTCAGATGCTGCTTCAGAAGGGAGGTGCCATGTGCGGCGACACACCTGTGTGCATATGCACAACCAGTGCCTGCGTTGGTGGTGAAACCAAGCTGGAAAACCCCCAGAGCATGCAGGATGAGTCCACTGCTCCTGGAGCCAGCCACTCTGACAAGTCACCACCACCCCACATACAACAGATCTGCAGAGGGTAGCCGTTGACCTCATTGGGATTCACCACGGAGCCAAGTACAGAGGAATGCATCCAGGTGCTGAATGTACATGGGGTTTCTGGGTGTCTGTGACTGAGAGATTGCTACGGGTTTACTTGAATTTACAGTGCACTGCTGCCCCCTCTGTAAGTAAATAAAACTGAACTCTTTGGACTCCTGTGTGCATGCTCTTCTCTTTGTTTGTGTTTGTTGCTCTGTGGACCCCTTATTCTGTGGTAAAACTGTGGAATGCTATTCCCGATTGATTGATGCAAAAAAATTGTTATTTAAATGGCATTGTTATGTCTCATCTGTTAGCCAGTGCTTGTTGTACTTGTTTTAATTTACTGTTTATTTGTTCATGTTGCTCTTTTGTTCTGTTTGGTGATCCTAGGTCCCCCTTGATAATGAACATAGTATGACCTTGGGTTCTTACTTGGATATCAAAAAGTTTAAATAAAATAAAAAAGAGGTAAGTCCCTACACATTGGGGGATTACAAACAGTTATGGATTATGCTGTGTTAGCACCCCCCCAAAAAAAAAGATTGGATGAATTGGAGGCATTCAGCTGTACCTCAGACCCAGCCTGCAGTATGTTAAAGCAGCAGTATTTGTTAGCAAAAGATGTCATCATATTTTTTGACACAAATGTATTTCTGACATCCTTAGATTCATGTTCAGTTTATTTTTCGTTTTCTTAGATATTGTTAAAACAGTTATTACAGCTAATTTTGTAATTAATGATTTGTGTCATTAAAGATGGCCAACACATGCAGTTTTTACAAATCTCTTCCATTGAGGATACCTCTTGAAGGTACATGCTAGATTCGTAGTGTGGATTTATTAGGATGGTGTCACCACATGTTTCTGATGGTAAACAGTACAACACTGCACCAAGATATGTAAAAACATTTAAAAGTCTATGTCTCAGTTCAGAAATGAAAGAAAATGAAAAGAAAATGGGATATCTTGATGTTTTTGCCAGACAAACACAAACATGAAAAAACTACATGGCCGTTAACAAATCCTGCCACTTTAACATTTTGTTGTGTTTTATTCAATAGAAAGGATGACAGAGATAGAGACAGTAGATGGCTAGACAGACAGGCAGGCAGACAGACAAATATTTCATTGCAGTGAGCTTTGTATTTTTGTGTCAGTAAAGCACATGTTAATCCTGTCTGAAATGTGGGACATTGAGCCCTCACAGAGAGAGAATATGCTGATAAGGAAGGAGCAAAATGTCAGTGGAACATGAAAGAAATCATGGGTGGGTGTTAGCCCAAGGGCTTGAACTGGAACATATATAGTTTTGTTGTGGTCTTCTCCACCCACATTCAAATATGGTATGCTGCCTAGCATGGCATGCTATGTACGGTAATGATCAGTTATCTAGTACACGAACCATGGGCAATCCACAAAAATATAACCCCCCTTCAGTCAGCCAGCCAGCAGCACTTATCATAACAGATCTTGTCAGCTTGACAAGCTTTTACTAGGTAATTTTAGACAATTTTACGCAATTAGCCTTTTCTAAAGCCTTAACTACAAATTAATTATCCCCCAAAGTACATAAAGGCCCCTTTGTAGTCACTGCACTGCTTGCTTAACCCCTTGCCACTTTTTGTGAGCAAGTCCTGTTACTTTCGGGGCTGATACTGTATCTCACTGAAAGGTATCTCACAGGAAAGGCACACTACACATTGCTGAGAAGCCAAGACTTACAGCTGTTCAACAAGGTAGTCGGCTCTTTTTTTAATCCTTTGTTTTTTTCTCCTTGTTTCTCCCCTGACCGGTCCCTGTCTGGACCAGTTTCCCCCAGGCTCATCATCAGACTTCCCTGGTCCTTACTTTGCTCCACTGCCCTCGCCACAGGAACTGGTTGGAGATGCCCAGTCATTGGCGTGGTGCTTGTGGTGGGATTGGGCCATCATCCAGCATGGCGAGCGTTTTCCTCCATTTTCTACCTCAGCTCCACACACACACACACACACAATGGCGCAATGTCATTTGCCATTGGGGCCATTGTCGTCTGTGTGTAGGGTCCCTCTATACACCTGCAGTCCTGCCATGCAAAATCCTCTAGGTGGCAGCCGATCAGTAGGACACGTGCTCCTCGGTCCCCATGGGAGGAGGGCTATCCAAGGGATACCCAATCCTTCCTTCGTCGGCCAGCTCCTGAGTGACCAGAGTTCTTTCCTGAACCCAGTTTGCCTTTGTAGCTGGCAGTAGCTCTATTGCTGTGCTACTGGGCCGGCTAGGCATAGTACTGAATGTCTCACTGAAACAAGCCATTATGAAACAGAAGATAACAATTGTTTCAGCTAAAAGCGGTAAAGATGAGCAAATTTTGGTTATTCCAAAATGGAGGCGGAGCCTCAATCTACTCCCTTCTGTGTTTACTCTATCACTAAATTTTGCCAGTGTGCGTTAGCCACCAGGTGTAGCAGAAGCAGGGCTGCATACCTCTCAACCTCTCAGCATTAAAAATCATAGCAGTGGCCTTCAAAAATCATAGCAAAGGGCCAGACTGTGTAGCACTTTCTTATTTTGAGCAATAATTTGTATACAGATAGTGGGACCCATATAGCTAGTGATAAGGAGCGTTTCTATCAACTTCGTTCAATGATTTAAAAGTTAGTGTGTCCTGAAATAGCTGTAACTTTATGAGGAACATAGTAAACCTATGCAGAGCAAGGGTAAATCTGAGTGTGAAAATCATGGCGCAATGCGAAATTCATAGTGGTTGAGAGGCATGCAGAGGTGTGAGGGGGACATAAGGGTTTGGGTGGGTCAGAAAGTGTTTTACTTTTGGGCATTACCCTTGAAAGTAGTTTGGCTTAGTGATATGGAGGAAGCTATCTACACTGGCTGGAGTCCAAAGCTGTAAACATAAAGACCTAGGAATCCCACAAATAACACTTTCTGACATCATGACCTTGAGCAAGTCTTAACTTCTAAGTGCTTTACTCTCTGTTCTCACTCTCCAATCTACCTTTGTCCTGTGTGAATCTCCTTGTACACCTGAAATGATAGCAACATTCTTTCCCCCTCCCTGTCCTACACTGTAAACTACTTTGAGATACAGTGTGTATGAGTGGCACCAGATAAAACCAAATTCATTTATTTCCACTCAGGTGGACGTGAAAATTCACTGAGCAGAGAGGATACAGATGGGGTGTTTGTTAATCACGTAGTGTTGGGTTTGACAAAGAACTGTGGTCAGGTGATGGGAATTTGGGCAGCTGGCTGGGGGAATCTGAAACAAGGATTTTTACAGGGTCAGAGCCAGGGTGGGATTTTTCATTAGAGATTTGGGGATACCACACATGATGGTGATTTTCCCACTACATTGGGGAAGGGACAAAGCTGATGACCAGGGGGTTACATTCTCTGCTGTCCTGGCCCGTGAACCTCACCAAGGCAGTCTCACAGTTGTGTTTGGGGCAGAAACCATGCTGTGACTCTGACCATAGTCCATATTTCTCAAGATGATCAGTCACCTGGTCGGAAACCACCTTCTCTAATACCTTTGACAGTGGAGCCAGTAGTGACGTAGGGCAATAAATGTTCAAGTTTATTTTACTTCCAGTTTTAAATATAGGCTTCATCAACGCACTCTTCCACTTAGTATGGAATATACCATAGCACAACGAGAAATGAAAAAGTTTAGTGAGTAGTGGAGCAATTTGATAACCAACTCTCTTGAATATCCTATAGTCTAAACTATGAAAACCAAGACTGGCTTTGGGATTCATTTTAAAAATATATTTATAAACATCACTAGGTGTAAGATAACAAAAATAAAAACTGGGAATAATATTTCCAGTCCTAACTCGTAGGTCACTGTTAGAAGCAGAAGGGACTCCATTTAACTTTGTAACACCAGGTTTAAACCTCTCCAAATTAGAGAACTAGATGCATAGATGCATAGACATGTGTTGGCAGAAAAGGACCTTCCTGGCCCATCGAGTCTGCCCATTCCCTCCCTTTACTTATCCCCCACCTCCAAGATTCCCCTCCCTCCTCCCCCTGACAATCCCTTGTGTTTGTCCCAGGCTTTCTTGAAACCCTCCACTTTACTAGCCCTTACCACGTCCACTGGCAGCCCATTCCAGGGCTCACCACTCTCTCCATGAAGTAATATTTCCTAACATTTCCCCTAAACCTCCCCCCTTTCAATTTCAATCCATGACCTCTAGTTCTTGTATCTACCTTCCCTGAAAATAAGCTCTCCCCCACTTTATTGATCCTCTTCACATACTTGAAAGTTTTGATCATGTTCCCTCTCTCCCTTCTTGTCTCAAGAGAATACAAATCCAGCTACTTCAGCCTCTCCTCATAAGTCTTCCCACTTAGCCCATGCACCATTTTAGTGGCCCTTCTCTGTACCCTTTCCATGCTGTCTGTGTCTTTTTGTAGATGGGGCCTCCAGAACTGTACCCCATACTTCAGGTGTGCCTAACCATAGAACCGCAGAGTGGCATAAGCACCTCCCTCCTTCTGCTGGTTATCCCTCTCCTTATGCACTTCAACATTCTGTTAGCTTTGCCCACTGCCTTGCTACACTGGGTCCCCAATCTAAGGTCATCAGTGATTATAACTCCTAGATCCTTCTCCTGCGTGGCTGCAGCCATTATCCCCCAGTGTGTATATAGCATTTGGGTTCCTCCTCCCCAAATGCATCACTGTTCATTTCCTGGCATTGAATTTTAGCTGCCATGTTTCCAACCACTGTTCCAGTAATCTTAGATCATTCTTCATTGCCTCCACCCACCCCCGGGGTGTCCACCCTGTTGCTGAGTTTTGTGTCGTCTGCAAAAAGACAGACCTTCCCCTGCAGCCCCTTTGCTATGTCGCTGACATAGATGTAACAGAATGGGCCCCAACACCAACCCCTGGGGAACCCCACTCATCACTTCTGTCTTCCCAGAGTGCACCCCATTGACCACCACCCTTTGGCTTCTACCCATCAGCCAGCTCTCCACCCATCTTGTTATTTTCTACCCCACCCCTAGACTCCCCAACTTATTAAGCGGTCTTCTTTGGGGCACAGTGTTGAAGGCCTTCCTGAAGTCAAAGTAGGCCACATCCATTGCCTCACCTTGATTAACCACTCTCATCACCTCATTGAAGAATTTGATCAGGTTCGTCTGACATGACCAACCCTGAGTGAAGCCATGCTGCCAAATGTCTTGCAGCCCCCCCTTCCAAAAAGCTCACCACCCTTTATTTCAATATTGTCTCCATTACTTTACCCACCACTGATGTGAGACTGACCGGGCGATAATTGACCACCTCCTCCCTGCTGCCACTTTAATGAAGTGGTACCACATCTGCCTTCTTCCAGTCCTCTGGTACCCACCCTGTATTCGGGAACAAGTTAAATAACCCTGCCAATGGTTCCACCAGTACCCTCCTTAATTCCCTGAGCACCCTAGAGTGTAGGCCATCAGGGTCCATGGCCTTGTTCACCCTCAGCTTACCTAATTCCTCCCTTACCTCTTCCACACTGAGAGAAATTGGTGTTAAATATTTTGACTATCTCCATGGGATCTGAAATTACTGAACCATCAACTTCAATAGAGTAATTATCTGTACTCTTTGATTTACCTAAAATTGTATTAAGAGTATTTCAAGTAGCTTTTGAATTTCCTTTGACTTCAGTCAGGTTCTCTTTAAAAAACACAGACTTACCAGCGTGAATTGTAGACTGACACTTGTCTCATAATTCTTTGTATTTTTGTTGGTGTTGTAACTGTTTAGTCTTTGTGAACAACTTCCAAACCTTATTGCGCAATCTTATCGGTGCACGTAGCTTGGGAGTTATCTAGACCTTATTATCACTTCTAATTCTAGCAGTTTTTAAAGGGTGCAACGTATCACAAATTAAGAGAAATTTATTACAGAAAGTGTCATACACCATATCTATATGCTGTATATTATCTAGAAATGATCAATCAGTAAGTGATATTTCAGCAAAAAATGTTTGCTCATCCAGAGCTTTTAATTGTTGATATGTAATAGTTTTATGTATTACTTTTGAGGATTTGAGAATCCAATCACAATATACAGCACAATGGTCGCTGATTCCATCCAGAAAAACACCAGAATTAACTATATGATGAGGGTTGTTGGTAATTATCCAATCTATTAAGGACCCATAACCTGTTTCATAGTTAATCTAGGTGGTGTCAGAGGTCAACTGCTGCCACCCTAAGAGTCTATAACAATATTTTTAATGTCCATAGCTTTACTCGACATCCAATTCAAATTAAAATCACCTAGAATAATGACCTCCCCTTTAATCTGTGTGGCTGAAAATCTATTAAAAAAACAGGGGCATGCCAAAGTTAGAATTAACTGGGGGAACATAAACTGTACAGATGGATACATTTTTACAAGGACCAAATTTAACAAGGATGGTTAATGGTTCATAATGACAGTCATCTGGAATTAATGACAGCTCAGTGATATTTAGATGGTCAGAAACATAAAAACATACCCCACCTCTCTTACCAATTCTATCCTTCCTAAACCTAGTATAGCCCTGTATTTGAATTTCTTGATCAGAAAATTTATCAGTAAGCCAAGTTTCGGTCAGGGCTAGAACATTCATTTTATGTTCAATAATCCAGCATTCAATCAATGTTTTTTTAGCCACAAAGCTCTGTATATTTAAATGAGCTACATGAAAGAAAGAAGAGTTAGGATTATGAGCAGAGTTAGTTAAGGACTGTCTGTGTGATGGTCCTGGATTAGGATGCATGGAACCAGACAACAGTAACAACAATATAATTTGTTTGTATCTATGTCCATATATATCCTTTTTCACCATTAACCTGCTAGAAGAGGAATTTGAGGCTGCACTATCCCTAATGGTTTTAAAACAACATCATAAGTGAACAGACCAACTAACTATTCCACCTCCTATCATAAGTCCCTTTGGAAACACTTGTGGGGGAGGTAGTTCCTTACTTGCAACCCAGTTAACCAAAAGCTGTTTTGCAAATCCGGAAAACTCTCAACTATTTGAGGACTGACAGTACTATGATACTCCACCATAACAGTATTAAGACCCCCCAGAAAAAGAACTTAGAATGTTAGTATGTTGAAACTTTGGGATATTATTTCTAATTCATTAATAGCTACTTAAAATACAACAACAGTTTAAAATAATAAACAGATACATTTAAAATAGCCTCCCAGCAGCCTCCCGCTGTAGACTCCTGCTGGTGTCTCCCGCCACTCCAGCGGGAGCTACTCACGTGGAGAGCCGCACCATGGAGAGCTGATGCAGCAGCTTGGCTTTTAAAGTTCAGTGCCCCAACCCTTTGAAGTGTCAGTTCCAGGGTTAAAAGGTAAAATAAAAAGTCTTTAAAAACCCTTTGCTCCTCTTCCAAGTGGTAGGTGCTGGTCCCATGGCCACAAACTATCCCCTTCATAGTGTCCCATCGTCCCTCTACATACCCCTCCCCACCCCCACCTGCCCCATCTTCCCAGTCCCTTACAATGTATTATCAAGTTTGTTTAAGGGAGCTAGCCCCAACTGTATTGTTTTTATGATACCCCCTTCCTAGCCTGGTGCCCCAGGCCTCAAAGGACCCCATTTATCAAACACCTCCTTTGATTCCCTGATCCATGAACCGGGGGAGGTAATCCAGTGGTTCCCCCTTCCTAACCCAAAGAGATGTGCTGTAACCTTGGTGTGCTCTCAGCTGAGAGTCCAAACACAACATGCGGGGGGTGGGTAGCTTTCTGTGTGTTATTCGGTGATGCTAAGAAGGAATGGGGCTTTGTGAAAAGATGCATTCACTTTCACTATTCCAGACCCCTCACAAACAACTTAACAATTCATTTTAAGTGACTGGGAAGACAGCCTGCGGTGGAGGCACCACAGAAGGGGGAGGAGGTCATGGGAGTAACCTGGCCCTCTGGGGTGGGCTAGAGTTTTTTTTTTTTACTTTATAAAGCTTTTTTTAATTTCCAAAATATAATAACACAAATAGGGATTGCTATTCCTTGTTTTGTTCTGAATAACAACTGTCCCATTATGCATGGTATTCGACAAATGTTATGCGAACAGTAAGATGTTATAATACATATACTTTTAATCCAGTCTTGCTTCATTTGCTGTTGCAATGTGGCAAAAATCCAGGCCCTCTTTCCCCTATGGTAATGTGGCACTGTCCACTTAAATCCAGGCCCCCCTTCCCCTATGGTAATGTGGCACTGTCCACTTAAATCCAGGCCCCCCTTCCCCTATGGTAAAGTTGCATTATCCACTTAAATCCGGTCATCCCCTTACCCTATGGTAACATGACATTATTCCTTATATCCAGGCCCCCCTTTACCCTATGGTAACATGACATTATCTGCTTATATCCAGCCCCTCCTTACCCTATGGTAACATGACATTATCTGCTTAAATCCAGCCCCTCCTTACCCTATGGTAACATGACATTATCTGCTTATATCCAGGCCCCCTTTTACCCTATGGTAACATGACATTATCTGCTTATATCCAGCCCCTCCTTACCCTATGGTAACATGACATTATCTGCTTATATCCAGCCCCTCCTTACCCTATGGTAATATGACATTATCTGCTTAAATCCAGCCCCTCCTTACCCTATGGTAATATGACATTATCCACTTAAATCCAGACCCTCCTTACCCTATGGTAATGTAGCATTATCTGCTTATATCCAGGCCCCCCCTTACCCTATGGTAACATGACATTATCTGCTTATATCCAGGCCCCCCTTTACCCTATGGTAACATGACATTATCTGCTTAAATCCAGCCCCTCCTTGCCCTATGGTAACATGACATTATCTGCTTAAATCCAGCCCCTCCTTACCCTATGGTAATATGACATTATCCACTTAAATCCAGCCCCCCCTTTACCCTATGGTAATGTAGCATTATCTGCTTATATCCAGCCCCTCCTTACCGTATGGTAACATGACATTATCTGCTTAAATCCAGCCCCTCCTTACCCTATGGTAATATGACATTATCCACTTAAATCCAGCCCCTCCTTACCCTATGGTAATATGACATTATCCACTTAAATCCAGCCCCTCCTTACCCTATGGTAATGTGGCATTATTTGCTTAAATCCAGCCCCCCTGCTCCCATATTTATCCAACTCAGTTCAGAAAACTTTAGAGATTAATTTAGCAACATACATGGAACAGATTACAAGTCTTTTGGGAAATTGGCAACATAGATGTTATCTTTATGGGGAAGAATTTAAGTTATAAAGATGTTAATAATGCCACATCTAATGTTTCTTTTTCATGAGATACAGTGAGAAATCCCACTGTCTTGGCTGGAGCAAATGCGTACAATATTCAGAAATTTTTGTGGCGTGGCGGAGTCCCAAGAATAACCTGAAAAAAACTTGTTGTCACTTGCAAAGAAGGTGGTATGGGATGTCCAGATCCCTTATACTATTATTGGCAGCTAAAATGAAGCAAACAATTTTTTTGAATTGATGCCCAGAAAAATACAATCGATATGGAGGGATCCTACCACTCTCGAATACAGTGATTATTAAATAATGAATATTCATCATTGAAAATGCAAGATGTCCTTGCATATCCATGATTATTTTCACATATTAATAATACAATAATAAAGGCAATATATAAAATATGTTTGAAAATCAATAGTTTTTTCCCTGAGAACAGTCTTAAACTAACCTCTAATAGAAGAGGTAACCCAAAGATATGGAAAAAACAGAATGAAATCTTGATAAGAAAAGAAGAATAAAGGGAATTAGGGTTAAAAAACTGGATAGACCTCATGGAAAATGGAAAAATAATAAACTGGGAGGATTTTGAAAAAAGATGTAGAAATAATCAAATACAAAATGCCTTGTTAGAATATTTAACAATAAAAAGCAAAATTAATAAACATATTATAAAGACCAGGAGAAAAGAAATGGCAAAAACTATGGATATAACATTGGTATTCCAGAAATTTGATGGGAATAAAAAAATGTGTTTAATGTCATTTTTTTTACAAAGCTTTCCTAAAAAGTAAAACTAAAAACACAGACAAAACTACTCAAAAACATTAAAAAAATTGGGAAATCAATTAAATATTAACTGGGATAATAACAAATGGAAGAAAATTTGGATACAAGCCAATAAGTGCTATGCTAATACTAAAAATAAGTCCACATGGTTTAAAATCATCGATCGTGCCTATGTTACTCAGAAAAAAACTTAACTATATAGATCCTTCATTTACTCCAACATGTTGACATAACCGAGGCAGTATAGCACAATGGTTTAAGACGCTGAATTGCAAATCTGGTGACATCCAGCAAACCAGACCTGGGTTTGAATCCCCCAGCTTCCACTTGCCTACTGTGTGACCCTCAGCAAATCACTTAACTTCCCTGTGCTCCCAGGTTGCGCCTGTAAAAAAGTTTTTAGCTTAGTGTATCTCACCTGGTTAAATAACTAAAACAAAAAAAAAAAAACTGTAACTCTAATAAGTCAATAGATCATTCCCACTTATTTTGGGACTATGAGGAAATTCTCAAATGATGGCAACAAGTATATCAAAAAATAATGAAAATTATAACAAAGGAAATACCTTTTTTACTAGATCTATTCCTTCTCAACGATTATGGGGACTTAAAACTACAAACAAAGGAAAAAAAAGATTATAGCTTTAGCTTCCATGACAACTAAAAGAATGATTTTAGAAAACTGGAACTCTGTCAAACTACCAGAATTTAATCATAATAAATGGAGTACTAACTTCAAAAATATATTGGGTGGGATATTCAAAGCGGTTGCGCATGGTGCAACTGAGATGCGCCTGCGCATGTGTGGAAATGCGCCAAGCAGCAATATTCAGCGGGAGCCAATGCGCCGTTGAAATCACAGTGCACCAATGTGCAATCCTAATGAATGTATGCGCAAGTGCAGGGGGCGTAGCCATGAATAAGCGGCACAGTGCAATATTCAACAGCAAGCAAACAGCGCAAGCACAGAGCAACAGGGACATGCGCAGAGCAAACTTGAGCCCATAAAAAGAGGGAGCAAGCAAAGGATGGAGGCATGTGCTACAGGGGAGCAGGAGAGAGAGGGAGAGTGAGTGGGCAGGCAGGACAGCAGGAGGGGTGCAAGACAGAGACAGAGGCAGGTGGGAAGTGCAACAGAGTGTGGGACTGGGCGTGTGACACTGAATGAGCCTGCGTGTGTGTGTGACAGGTGCGGGGCAACTACAGCAGCGTGAGTCTGTGACACCGGGCAGAGGAGTGGCAATGAAAGTGCCTGGACAGGTGGGAGGTGGAGGCCACAGCCAACAGGCCACCAGCTGGGAACCCCAAACTTAGGTGTGCGCCCAGCGCAGGGGCACACACAGCAGCAAACACCCGGGGGTGCCTGGGGAGACAGCCACCTGGGGGGGAGGACAGCCCAGGCCATAGCCAGTGCCATCTTCCAGATGGAGGCAGTAATGAGGGGTGTGAGGAGGCAGAGCGGCACAGCCGTGGAAGGGCCCATCAGCGGTATGCCCGGAACAGGTGGTACCATGCCCGCACCACCTTTGAACAGTACAGTGACACAGAGATTGTGGGCCGGTACTGCCTGAACTGGGCAATCCTGAGGCAGCTCTGTGAGCTGTGCAGTGATGAGATGCAGGCACCCACAAGACAGAGCCACACCCTGTCAGTGGAGACCAAGATCACGGCCGTCATGTGCCTGCTCGCCAGGGGTACCTTCCAGAGACCAACAGGGGACACCACAGGCATAACCCAGTTGGCCGCGTCACTGCTTCTCACACAATTCCTCAATGCACTGCTGCCACATGCTGTGGAATACATCCATTTCCCCAGCACACAGGCAGAGCATACAGAGAACATGCAGGAGTTCCACAGGGTGGCATGTATGCCTGGCATGCTAGGGGCCATCGACTGCACCCACAAAGGCATTCGCACACCACCTGGGCAGGAGGGGGTAGCCTACATCAACAGGAAGGGCTACTCCAGCATCAACTGCCAGGTGGTGTGTGATGCCATGGGGCGCATAATCAATGTCTGTGCCACACACCCTGGTGGAGTACACAATGCCTTCATCTGGCACTAGTCAGCACTGTGCCATGGGTTTGAGAGTGGAGACATCCCCACTGGCCACCTAGTAGGTGAGTATGCAGTTGGAATGGGCAGCCTGGCACAACAGGGTAGGGAGTGGGGGATGCTAGGCCAGGGGCATCAGAGGGTGTGGCCGGGAAGGTGGGGGGGTGAAGCTACACAGACCACCATGTTAACCACACATGTCAACACACAGGTGACAGCGGATACCCACTCCGGCCCTGGCTGCTCACACCATACCGGCACCTGTCGACCCCAGCGCAGGAGCAATACAATGAGGCACACACACCAGCTCACGGAACATCATCGAGCGTGTGTTCGGGCTGCTGAAGGCCCAGTTCCGTTGCCTGGACAGGTCTGGTGGTGCCCTACAGTACAGCCCCTCAAAGGCCTGTGGCCTATTCCTGGCCTGCTGTATGCTACACAACATGGCCAATGACCATGGGATAGCTGCCGAGGTTGAAGAGGGGAACAGCAGTGGGGCCAATGCAGACGCCGGGCCAGGTGATGGTGGGCAGCCCCCCCCCGGGTGAAGGGAACCCCGGCTGAACAGGATGGCCCAGAAGCACCAGGACACAATTGCAGAGGAGCACTACAGTGCACGCAGGTAGGTGAACATGACCACACGCATATCCCAGGGACCATGGCACAGTAGTCAGGCATGCAAGGCCAGGCCCCATGACAGACACGGCTGGTGGGTAGCGTGGATGGGCATGGGAGTGGACCCTATGGAAGCATCCTGTACAGCACTGTAAATCCCACCCACATCCCCCCACATACACCTACACACACATGCGCATGCCCAGAGGCTGCCAACGGGCAGGTGTCAGATGCTGAACACTGGTTTACAGTAGCGGCCGGTGTTGTGTAGGCATCATCATGTACATGCCACAGTGGCCAGTGGCTGGGTAGGTGGCACAAGGCCTGTGTGCGACTTTGACCATGGAGAACATGTCCCTGGAATGCACATGCACACGCCACACCAATGTGCACGCAGGGCAGCGGCAGACAGTGGACAGGAAGGATGGCAGCTCAGGACCACCGTGTGGTCTCATGGCCACCGCGGACACATGGACAGCCCCGCTGAGACTGCACAGCAGATGCAGGCTATGCGACGGCCATAAGGGGTGTCTCTGACGGTTCTCCGGGTGTGTTACTGTGGGAACACGACCGGTCCCACGCAGGGGTCCGCAGGCTCCCGAACATGCCCGCTCCAGGCGTGCCCGGAATGCCCACAGTGGATCCCAGTGTCAACACTGAGGGGGGTCACATGACACCATGACTGAGGGGTGGAGAAGGCACTCCATGGGGTCTGCAGTGGATGGCCATGCACCAGGGTGTCCAGTGGTGCTAGACCAGCCATGACCACAGCGGTAAGCCAATCCAGGGCTGCAGTCGTGTCCTCCTGCATACTTGTGGTCTCAGCCAGGAGCTGCTCAAAGTCTCTGTCATGCCTTCCTGCGGACTGGTGCAGCTCTGTGCGGAGTGCACACACTTCTGCCACAACCAGCACCTGTTGCTCCACGGAGGCCCATAGCAGACAGGTGTGCTCAGTCAAGGAGTTGGCGCCCTGGGGGGCATGGGCATTGTGCTGACCCATGGGTGGTGCTTGACCCCGCAGCACAGCCACGCTGGTGGGGGCGTGCAGTGGGGCCTCCTTGAGGCTAATCAGTCTGCGTTGCACCATTGGCGGCCACTGCACCTGGCCCCCCATCGACCTCATCCCACTGCCGCTGCTGCCCCTCCGGCCGCTGTGCGCAGATTGGCACTGGTGTGACTGCACCACCACCGCCACCCCCTGCAGACTGTGCTGCAACAATGGCGCCCACAGCATCGCCGGGTGTGGTAGCCAGTGGGTGGACAACCTCTGCCAGGGCACCATCTGCGCTGCTGTGGCAGATGTGTGGTATGGGTGCCTCCCCCTGAATGGCAACACCACTATCCAGGATACTGGTCACATCACTGTCATTGGTCCCAGACCCCGCCCTGATCTGTGTCTTGGCATACTGGATGCCATGGCTGGCGTCCTGCTGAAACAGGGCCAGGGCCTCGTCCGTGACCACACCACAGGCATCTGGATGGACAGTGGGGTTGGCTGCCCTCGGTTCGGACCCCAGTGGAGGTGGACGGATGGTCCTCCAGGTCCAGGACCACCCCTGCCGCTGCATGAAGGCACTCTCGAGCTGAAAGAGAAAACAGTCACATTAGTGGCACTGGCACACACCCCTGCCCTTCTTCCCCAGGCGCTGCCATACCCACCATGCAATGATGGCCTTCCCTCCATCTGGAACCCTCCGCTGGGCACCCCCTTGATGGCGCAACCGCATGGACACCACTGCCAACTCCTCCTGCAGCAACAGCTGTAGCACGGCCAGGCTGTCCACCTCCATGGCAGCCGTGCAGCCCGGATGGCATCCAGCTTCTCCTTAATCCTCCTCTGGTCGGTGCCTACCTTCTTCTTGCACTCCTGTGCTGTCCTTTGATGGCTGCCCTGCTGGTTCACAGCCCTGGCCACACCCTCCCATGCTGTTGCCTGGGCCTGTGGGGTGTCTGTTGAGCCACTCAGGAGAGGCTTCTGGTCCAGGTAGGCATCGAATAGGGCATCACTATGTCCTCATGAAGTTGGGCCTGCGCTTACATGCGGGCCCACGCTCCTCAACCTCCTCATGTTCCATCATGCTTAGTCCTGTGGGTATGAACATGTGGTTAGTGATGGCTGCAACCCCACACCGCCCTCCCATTCCACTGTCCTGACAGGCCCACGGCCAGGTGGCTTACCTCTGAAGGATGCAATACTGGTCTAGTGCATGTGCAGTCCTGTGGCGCATTTATAGCGCATCACATGCAAATGAGGGGATGCGCAAATGAAATGAGATGCAAATGCCTCTGATGCACTGCCGATATGCTAAATAGCTAATCTGCATATGCCGGCTGAATATCGCGAAATTGCACATGGCGCATTGGTGTTGTGCATGCACAAGCCATGGTGCAACAGTATGACGTGCGCAATAGGCCCGGCAGTGCGCATGCATGCAGTGCAGTCGAGTACGTCAGTGGCGCATCCTACGCACACTGCTTTATACATGGTACAGCGCTCTGCCGCTATTGGGCATGTGGTACTCGTGCGCTATGTGCCCTATGGCACCTGTGCGCGATTGGCACATGGCCCATGGGGCCCACATGCCCCTGTTGTGTACCATGCATGGCGTGGTCAATCGCGCTGTTGCACAGTGCGCATGCTGACCCTTGACCCCATGAGTGCCCTTTGACCCTCCAGGTGCCCTGCAGCACGTGCCAGTGCTGCACCAGCTGTATCACGCAGCACCATGGATGCGCGATTGGAGATGGCAGCGCATCACCAAGCGGGTCGTGCACCCACAGCACGTGTGGATCGTGCACTACTGGGCACCATTTTGGTTGTGCAACTGCAGGAATGACCATGCTGTGCCGCAGCACTGCAAGGGCACCCAATTGGTCGCAGGTGGAGTTGGTTAATCTTATGGCCCTTGTGGAGCCACATGCAGGCAGTTTGAATGCCCAGGTGCCCCTGGATTGGCCACGAACGGAGGTGTGGCAGGAGGTGGGCTGAGGGGCTTGAGGAGGCCACTGGGGTGCAGCGCAGTGGTTTGCAGTGCCACCACCGCTACCTGTGGAGGAGGGACCCTAAGAGGCTATGGGCACTACTGGCACATGTCCAGAGAAGCGCCGTGCCTCGTCCAGGTAAGTGCACTACACCCATGTCCGTGCCATTCCAGTGTTCTGTGGGGGCCAGCAGGGTATCACACCATGCTGTGGGGGGGCTGTGGCTGCGCATTCTGTTGGCTGTGGCAGTGCACCATGGGTGCACTGTGCCACCGCACTGCAGCTGCGCTTGGCCGGGGGGCATGCTGTGCTGGAGGGGCATGTGGTGTTGCCAGGTACTGATGTGTCTTTCTCCATGTTTTTCTACTAGGCCCTGAGGATAGAAGGAGAGCACAGCTGGCTGGCACTGCGGGTGGGCCAGGGTGGGCCACCACAAGGGCTCGGGTGCAGGATGCAGGCCGCATGGGCGGTGCCGCCAGAGAGGCACAGGGTGCACCGCAGAAAGCAGGTAGGCACTGTTCCCAGGTATGATGTTGTGCAGGGTGGGGGTGTGCCACAGCCCCCTGTGCACATGGCCATTCCAGCTGTGCACCACCGGCAGTGTCCATTGCACCATGCTGTGTCTATCACACATGTGTGTGGCTGCTGCAGGTGGGCTGTGGGTGCACCCAGATTCCAGCTGTGCCACTGCCATCCCACCGCTTAACCCTGTTGCCTGGCTGCCATGGTTGTGGTGTGCGGCACATGGGTGGTGTTGGTGTGCAGTGCTCTGCATGGCTGTGGATAGTCGGGTTGGCAGCTCGTGTGGGTGCACATGCTGCAGGAGGCTGCGTGCCATCTCAGGGGGCACATGTCACCACTGTCTGCTGCGCACGGAGGGTGGGCTACGGTCATATGGACATGCACTCATACCATGTCCCCTCCTTTGTCCTAGGTGTCCAACACCCTGATGTCCACACCAGGCTCCTGAGGAGGATCCTTCAAGTCTTCACTGCCACGCTCCGGGTGGCACATCTGATACAGTGGGCCCTGTGCAAGCCACAGCAACCATGTCGGCGTCAGGCACCAGTGGGGGCGTGGATGCCCATAGGATCCATTGACTTAAACCTGCTTACCTTCCCTGTCCCTCCCCTTTCCCTCCCTTGTACCCTTGTACAGCCATTTCCCCTGTCCCCCTGCCTCCCTTCCCCGGCCTCCCGGTTTGTTTGTGGCCTCCCCATTCCTTGCTCCCTGTACCTGTTATTTGTTTTACTGTATATAGTTGTATCCTGACTGGTTTTAATACACTTTTCTATTGTTAGCCATCTGTGTCTGTGTCTGCTTTGCAGCTGGCGTGTGGAGCCATGCTGTAGTGGTGTGCATGGTGGCTGAGTGGTACGTCTGGGGTTGACTGGGGATTGTGCCTGGTGGTCTCTGCCCAGTGGCTGTGCCCTGGGGTGGCCATGTGCTCTCCGTTCATGTTGTGTGATGTGTGCATTGTGTGCTGTTGGCATGTATGTTGCCATCTGTGGTCCAGGTGGCATGTCCCGTGCCTTCCTGTGGGTGCTGCCGGTAGCTGTTTGCCAGTGGACATTGGTGCCACCCTGCCTCCATGCACTACTGTGGTGCGCCTGGTCAGGGGCCTGCTGCCCTGTGCCTGCCATGCCTCCCTCCTGGCATCCTCTGCACCCTGGTTGTGGTCTTTCCCACCCTGGTGGCATGCTCCTTGCTGTGCCTGTTGTCCTGTGTCCTGGTGCATGCGCCTCTGCCCCTTGCGCACCCCTGGTTATGCTATGGTGCATGTTTCTTTGCTCCCTGGCACAGCCCTGGTTGCGCTATGGCACATCCTTGTGATATTCAGCCATGTTGAGCTGGTGCTTGCCATCATGAGCAAGCTTTGAATATCACATTCGATGTGCCATGGCGCAGTGTACTTGTGCTGCGCCGCTACTGCGCCTGCCTCTGGCGCATTTCTGAATATCTCACCCTCTAAGTATAGAAAGATCAATGGATCCTGGTAATGAGGAGAATGACATTTCTGACACAACATGAAATGACAATTTGAAAATCTTACCTCCCTTACTTCAATTGTAACATTGTAATAAGAACTATTTCGTCATGATATTTGGAATAAAGTCATTGTATTTAAAGGCACTGAAATTAACTGCTAGGGGCGAGGTGGTTCCAAAGAGCAGTTTTGAAAGGGGCGACTTTTGAAGTGTTAGTGACAGTTATAGGAAGAGAGTTAAACCAGGCAGGGGCCCTGTAACCAAAGGATCTCTGAGCTAGGGAGGTCCTGGTTCTGGGTACCAGTAGTGTGGCCTTGTCCAAGCTGCAGGTGGAGACAGTGGGGAAGGTATGTTGAAGGGAGGCAAACACCCTGGGGTGGGAGAGTCCGAGCAGAATTTTCTTGGCTAGTAGGCAGGTTCGGTAGTGGAGTCTTTCTTTGAGGTTGAGAAGATTGGCAGTGGAATAGAGAAGACAGGTGTGGGTGAGCCTGGGGGCACTGGTCAGGAGTCTACAGGCCTTGTTCAGAGTGAGTCGGATCTTATTGAGTGCTGTATTATCAGCAGCCCCATGTACAGGTAGGCTGTAGTCCACTAGGGACAGGACTGAAGAGGTGATAGCCAGCCGGAGAGCATCGGGTGGAAGGCAGTCCTTATGGCAGTAAAGGAGGCCAATTCGGGTGTTGGTGGCTGACGCGAGGGCATTAATGTGGGTGTGAAAAGTGAGTGCAGTGTTGAAGGTAATCCCTAGATATCTGTAGGTGTATACTTGCTCGAGCAGGTGTTGAGTGCTGGGTAGAATAAGGAGGGGGTTATTTCTTGCTTTGTTTTGGTGGTGGGAGAAGAGCATCAACTTGGTCTTTTTGAGATTAATGGCAAGTCTACGCTCCTTGAACCAACTTTCTGCTTGGTTGAAGGTGTGTTGGAGAGAGTCCTGGAGGGAGGCAGATTAACGGTGAGAGGCATAAAGAACATCATCATCTGCGTATAGAAGAATTTTGCCGGGGCAGGCACTGGGCAGGTTGTTTAAGTAGAAACTGAAAAGTAGGGGACCCAGGATGGAGCCCTGGGGAACCCCAGAGCAGACAGGGCGGGTCTCTGAGAGTATCCCATTGATTTTAACATACTGGGATCGAGCTGTTAGGTAGCTAGTGCACCAGGCGAGGGGACCAGTGGAGAAACCGATTTGGTAGAGGGAGTCAAGTAAGAGGGGGTGGCAGACGGTGTCAAAGGCCTTGGAGAGGTCAATGAACACTGCTCCAGCAAGGTTGCCAGAGTCAAGGGAGGAGTGCAGAAAGTTGGAGAATTCCAGTTAGGCTGTGCCAGTGCCTGCACAGAAACCATGCTGCTCAGGGCATAGAACGGAATATTTAGTCAGGTATTCGGTGAGCTGTGTGGCCACCACTTTTTCTATGGCTTTGGAAAGTGGAGGAAGAATGGAAATTGGCCAATATTTGCTGGTGAAGGACCTGTCCCCACCTTTATGAATAGGTGTGACGACAGCAGTCTTCCAAACACTGGGAAATTGACCCAGGCAGAGGGACTGGTTAAGTAAGTTCATGAGTGGGACCAGGATGTCATCCAGGACAAGTTGTAGAATTTTGGGGTCCAGGGAGTTGTTACTTGGGCTGTTGCTGCCTAATGCTTTTAGTAGGAATGGTCTGGCTTCTAGGGCAGATATTTTGCATAAGTGGAACCAAGGATGTTGAAGGACAGGGGGCTGGGAATCAGGAACTGGGTCAAAGAAGCTACTGGGAAGGACAGAGCTAAGATCCATGAAGGAGGTATTAAGACAGTTTGCTATGTTAAGGGGGGGGCCGTGGTAATGGAGCCGTCAATAGAAAGCTGGGATGGGGAAGGGGAGTGTGATTTCCCGTTCAGTTCTTTAACGTCCCAAAAGGTCTGGGCTGACCCCCATGAGGAGGTGAGGGTAGCCTGGTAGTGGTCAGCCTTGGCCTTGCGGATGGCCCACATGCACTTATTGCATGCCACATTGTAGGCTTGTCTATCTGCCGTCCTGCTGGTCTCAGTGGTTAGGTGCCAGAAGTTATCCCTCTCCCTGAGTTTTTGGAGCAGGACGGGGGTGACCCATGGTGCATTTTGCTTTTTGGAGCGGAGTCTGGTAAGCGGTGCGTAGAGATCACAGGCCTTGTTAAAAGCCTGTGTGAAAAGGGCAAGTGCAGAGTCAATGCTGGGGGCCTGGTTGATGGGGGACCAGTCAATGTGGGTGAGAAATTGCTTGAGTTTATTCAAGCCACCAGGGCGGAGGCACCTGCGGAGGGTGGTTTGGGTCACTGGTTTGGGGGTAGAGGTTGACCAGAGGAATAGGATAGGGAAGTGGTCACTTAAAGAATCAGGGAGAATTTTTACGTCCTGGATTTTGTGGGGGCAGTTGGAGACTATGACATCCAGGAGGGTGCTAGATCCACTAGAGGGACTGAGTCTAGTGGGCTGGGAGACTAGTTGGGACAAGTCAAGGGCGGCGAAGGAGTCCCTTGCATGGGAGGTGGAGGGACTGAGCCAATTGACATTGAGGTCCACTACAAGGACTTGTTCTGCTTTGTGTGGGAGGGTGGCAAGCTAATTTGTAAGTGACAAGATTGCCAGATTCTGGTTCCTTGGTGGAACACAGGAGACCATGAGGTAGAGCTGCCCCCCTAGAGGGATCAGGGATGACTTTGAGGGTGAGGGCCTGTGCTCCTTTATCGAGCTTGGGGGCAGGGAGCGCATGACCAACAATAGTGTCACGTATAAAAATTGCACAGCCACCACCATGTTTTCCCACTCTATCCTCCCAGTATAGGGTATACCCAGGGAGAGAGACAAAGGAGTCGGGGGTGGATTTGGAAAGCCAGGTCTTCACTAGGGCAATGAAGTCGGGCTGGTGAAGAATGACCCAGCATTGGAGGGCAGCATATTTTTTCAGCAGGCTGCAGATGCTCAAGGAGGCAATGCGGAGTCCTGATGGCAGGGTCTGGGGAGGACTGGTGGGGGTAGGGCCTGGGTTAGGGTGGACATTACCAGAGAGGGAGCAGTAGTAAAGCAATGATTCTAACCAGTGGGTGGTAGCTGTTGACCTCCTTGGAAGTATATCAAGATGTGGGTGAAGCCACAGGGGAGCAGGGAATGGGTAGGGCATGAAGGGTTGAGATGGCAGAGAGGAGGTGGGTCTAGGTGGGGACCGGGTAGGCAGAGGGGTTGGGACGGCAGCCAGGAGGTGGATGCCGGGGCCCTGGACATGAGGCCAGAGTTGGGGGAAGCCGAGATAATCCAGGGAGGTATAGGGGAATACAATGTCAGATGTATTTGGTTTGCATCTAGTACTAATGAACAAGAGACTACATGGTTAATTGCAATTTTGCATGTGTAAACCCCTCCACCCCTAAACGATGGGGTTTACCTGGACTCCTCTTTTGCCATATCCTGGACTGCCTGCCAGCTCACTCTGGTCCCCAGGACTTCAGCCTGGTGGGGACCAGAGGAGCTAACATTTGAGCCACTGCCTGCTCAGTGGTTCATCAATGTTCGAGCTGCCCCCAGCTCAGCCATTTCCTTCTCAGCAGTCAGCGTGCATGCACAAAGTGTCTGCTATTGCCACACTGTGGCATGAACTGCCAGCCTCCTCTAGTGTGCTCTGACTCCAGGAACACTAGCAAGGCATCGGGGGGATGGAGACACTGGGGGGGGGAAGGAAGGTCACGAGTCTGGCACCATTGTGCCTGGCAGCAACCATATCTCCAACCACACTGATACAAACATATGAAATTGCCAGCAGATAAAGGCCTTATGGTCCATCAAGTTGCTCAATTGTGCAGCTAGCAGCCCTTATACTGCAGCTGCCCCTCCCTCCTCCCCCCCCTTCCTGTGACCCTCTCCCTTACTCTGTCCCATCCCCTTTTGAAGCAGCCCATTGTTCTACAGGATACCACTTCCTTTGGCAATGCATTCCACCCAGACACCACCCTCTCCGTAAAAAAGTGTCTCCTCATTTCCCTCCTGAACCTTCCTACTTCCAGTTTCAGATCCTGCCCTCGAGTTTCTCTACCCCTCCTTAATTTGAAAAGCCCCTCCATTCCCATCTTATTTATTCCCTTTATGTACTTGAAGGTTTCAATCATGCCCCCCCATCCCTCCTCTCCTCCAGGGAGTGCATGTTCAACTCCTTCAGCCTGCTCTCGTAGGGTAAGTCCCCTAGCCCCTGGATCATTTTTGTTGTTCTGCGCTGCACCCCCTTCAAAAATGAGAATCGCACTATCTATGGGAGCAGCAGCACAAGGAGCTTCCAACAGCTCGGTGGAATCCCCAGTCTCACCAAAAGCTTGATAGGAACATTAGGCACCAGTATGACTACATCTTCTGGGGGTCAGCCAAATTAAATCAAGGGTTGGAGCACTACAGAAAGACTGTTTGAAGCCTATAGGACTTGCCAGAATGGGAGTCACCATCTTGCCAACCCCTGACCTCGCCACCAACCAATAAGAGGTCAGGGAATTCTGCCTGTGACCTCAAGAGGATTCTGGGACAATGATTTTGCTGTTTGCTTGGCTCTCTTTCTGTCTACCAACAGGGTATCTAGTGAACATTCTGCCAATCAGATGTTTGCTTTGTCCAGAGAAAGGCTGAAGGCAGATCCAGAACAAGGAAGTTGGCAGTAAGTTCTCACAGTGTGATTTATTTTTTTTATCATTACATCTTTTCTCCCCCTCTGTGGAGCAGGACCACGACCTCTGGCCACCGGCACCTGCATCTCCAAGCCAGGTCTGGCATGCGGATAGTTGCCCCATGCCACAGGGGTCGGCTGCCCCCCCCAGACAAGGTGCCTCTCATGCTCGTGGGCACAGGGCATAGGCATCAGCCACAAGATTGCCCTGCCATTTTCCACTGTTATTTCCCCCTGGGGCACCAGATGTGCAATGGTGTTCTAAGCACATCAGTGATGACACCCGCCGTGCTCCCCCCCGCTGAAGCTCTGCACGCAACTGTAGTGTGGCTGGCCTCTGCCAGTCACCGCTGTAGAGCGGTGCATGACCCATACCCACCCCAGAGAAAGGAGAGCAGTTGTAAGGACGCTCAATCCTTCCTCTTCCTTGCCAGCCCCCAGCGGCCCGAGTCCGTTCCCAAACCCGGGTCGCTGGCGTGGTGCAAGGTGTGGCATCCAGCGCCTCAACCCTCAGCACCACTGGGCTGGCACACAGTGTGATTTAAAGAGGAGTTGAACTGGTACCAGTGAGAACTGGTAGGTGGACTAGTTATCCAATAGGTTACAGCTACTGTATTGCATTGTCTGGTGGGGGTGGGCACAGCTACATAAGGTTACTGCTATTGTAAAGTGCTTAACAGGCCGAGGCCAAGCTGCTTACTTGCTGCCCTGCTGACCAACAGGGCACTGAGTGAGCATTTGTCATACTAATTTCAATGACTGGTAGTTTAAACAACAAACCACGCTGAAAAATCACCTGATGAAGAACCTCAAGGTTTGAAGCACTGGGATAAGTTTTGCCAGTTTTATTTGTTCTACAGTTCTAATAAATCACTGCTTATACAGCATGTCTGCTTTCAGCACTGACATTTTTTCAGTACGCTTTGTTGTTCTGACTTCCAGTGGAGCTTGTGGACTTACCACAACTACTCTCAACCACGCTGCAGCTGGACCCCCTTCTCCTCTAATTTCAATGACTGGCAGCCCTTGTGTGCCTATCAGATGCTGCCTTTGTCCAGAGAATTGCTGAGGGCAGATCCAGAACAAGGGAGTCCACAGTAAACTCCCACAGTGTGAGAAGGGCTTGTGCTGCTGGCGACAGCCAACTGAGGGAAGCCTGCCTGGGGCTTCTACAGCTATTCATCAGGAGGTGACTTTGAGGTTTCTACAACCTACAATGTACAGAGACTGAGCTGTGTGTTTGCTGATTGTGTCAGAATAGCACTTCTGGTGAAAGAGACTGTTCCTCCTGGTGAAAGAGACTGTTCCTGTGAAAGGAGGTAAGGGCGAGCTGCTCCAGTAAAGTGCCACAGCTGCTAACCTGTGTGTGACAAAAGACTGAGTGAGTACTACTATAGGAAATCCTGCACTGGGACTGCAGACAGTTAGGGAGGTGGCCTGTCAGTGCTACTGCTAGGCACTGGCTAATGGACCGCATGAGGTTCCAGAAGCTTAGAAGTGCGTGTGGCACCTGCTCCCTAGACTGGTCTGCCCTGTGGAGGAGGAAGAGAGGAGCCAGAGAGGTCCGGATGACTGCAGAAAACTGATTCACATCCTGAGACTCCTGCAACCTGCATCATCGACCTGACCCCCCCCCCACAACTGCACAACTTATCAACTGTTCAAGAGAACCTGCACCTTCAGAGAGAAGGAGGAGGAGGAAAAGGAGCCCAAGTTGTCAGGGAAGCTGGAAACACCATACCCATAAGTACTCTCAGGACTTGGCCTGCAACTGGGATTTTGAATAAAGTTTGTCACCAAAGTGCTGCCCGATGGCTCAGTGGAAGTGCGTTGCGAATCCATGTGGTGACACGGGCTCAGAAGCGAGCCTGGGGCTACAGGAATCGGGCGGCCAGGCTGGGGAGTGCTCCCAAGGGGTACACAAGCCAGCTGGGAATGGAGATGGCTGGGCTCTGGTGCGGCAGCACCCCCCCCCCGTTTGCTCCCTTGTAAAGGGTGGCATCAGCCCAGCTTGCGCTGCTGAGGCCACCAGAGGCTATGCCTGATGTCACAGGATTGTGGGAGGGGATAGCTATGCCGATGTCACAGGGTGGTGGGAGAGGAATAGGGAAGAGGGAGAAACCACAAAAAAATATGTGCCTTGGCCATCAGGAGTGACGGTCCCCTTGGTCCTCAGGCCTTGATGCACCTCGTGGATCCCTGCCAGCCACAACAGCGAGGGGAGCGGCAGTCAGAGGTGGGGATCAGCAGGGACCCAAAGTCAGGAGAAGACGGTGGTCAAACAGTCAAACAGCTCTATGAAAAAGGAAAAAGTATGCCACCAAAGCTACAGCTCTGGCCAACAGGCCAGGATCTACAAATACATCAGCTGAGGTTTGTTATTTTAGCAATTGCATTGCCTTTTGGGGGTTGGGTTTAACAAAAGTGTTTATTCTGTTTAAAGTGCACCACCACCAGTCAATCAGCTGTAACTACATAGGGCTGCACTGTTTCACTGGCTAGGTAGCCAGTGAAGCACAAGGAGCTCCCATTTGGTTTTAAAAGGGTTTAAACTGGTACCAGTAGGGAGTGGGTGGTGCCCCCAGTACAGGTGGGCTGGTGATCCAATGGGTTACCGCTACTGTACTGCATTGTCAGGTAGGGAAGGGCACTGCACCATAAAGTGACTGCTGTTGTAAAGTATTTAATGGGCCAAGCCTTGTCAGGCACTTAACTTCAACCCTGTGCTCAGAGGGCACATGTTCTCCCGAAAGGAATTTTGCACTTCATTCCCCTATCCCTCGTGAAAATCCTCCAATACATATATTACTGGTATTTTTCATTTTGTCGTGTGAGCATATTATTAGTAGTAAGTCATTAATTGCACTTTTGTTGATGTTAAGGTTTCACTCAGGTATAAGGGGGCGCTGTAGGGACTGAGGAGGCATGGCACCCCAGGGGGCTGTACTGCTCTGACACTAAGCCCACTTCAACTTAACTCTGGGTGGAGGCACTGCGTAAACCAAAAATATCTGGACTCGAAACCCCCCTTCAGGAAAATAAAAACCCAGGACCCTCAACCCTGTTTGAGTCCACAAGGCAGGGGTAGTAACTAGAAGGCAAATTGATGATGCCCCCGTCCCCTTTACCCCAGATATTGTGTAAGCAATGGGATTCTTGAACAAAGTTATCATCCCCTGCAGGAAAACACTCAAGCTCATTGTGGAGTGGTAACTGCGCAAGTGTTTCTTGATATTAAATATAAAGATTTTGTTCATTTATAAGAAAATCAGGTTTCCTCATGTAACTATATTTTATTGATTTATCCAGAGCAGTAAATGTACATGCAAATATTCATGAGGAAATTAAATAACTATTGAAAAGGTAGCCCAACATTGCCACATTAGGTGAGTGCAGATGATAATTTGCTATTAAGGGTAACACCAAAATAAGTCCATGTCAATGATATAAATGTATTTTATTAATAATATGATACCAGTTGATTTTTAAACATATGTATAGAACATGTCTAAATGTTATAATTTTTTTTTTGTTGCACAGTTTACTCATGCCTTGAAAAAGTGTCATCAGACACGAAACGTTGTCAAGCCATAGAGCAAGTTATGTGGCTGTTGGAGGACAATAAACAACCTGAAGTGTCTGAACAGCTGAGTTGAGTGAGTTCATTATTTATTCATTTGCAGAGGCGGTAACCGCAGCATCCATGGTGATGCAGTTACTGACACACATGCTCAAAATTCAAAATATCTGCACTTGCAATTTGCTTGCTGAGGCAAATTTTAAAGCAAGAGGAGCCAAAGGTCTGGGCACACTACAGTATATGTACCTATGTGTTGAAACCTTTTTTGGATTTCTTGCATGGTCTCTTTAATTGGTTGCTTCTGCTCTCTTATTTTGCATGCTGTTTTACACATTCTAAAAAGAGCATTTAGGTGCTGTAGTGCTTTATGCCTTGAAACAGCGCTACTGTATGAAGCGTTGGCACTTTCTGGTGCTCTGCCGCTGTTTGTAAGTACTCACACTTCAGTGATCTATGCAAGCAATACAATAGTGTACTGTATATTTATGCATGTGGGCTTTTGTCTACTGGGGAGATGTAGTGTGCCAAGGCCTTTTGCTTCTGTTGGTTGGTTGGTTGGTTGTTTCTATTGCTGTACTGCACTCTGACCAACTGATTTCTGCTGGTCTTTTTTTGGGAGGGGGCCGATAAATGGCTGCCCAGAGTCTCCATGAACAGGAGTATAATTTATAACTTTCTGGGCAGGCATTTGTGAACAACAAAAGTGTGGCAACCAACTTGCATGCACTAGTATTTGGGATATATATTGCCAAATTCCTAGATGTAAACAGCCGCTGAAAGCAGTGTTACACAAATATAGGTGCACATCGCTGTGGGGAGGGAGGAATCCCCCTGTGACAGTGGTGCAAATTTGTGGCCCAGATGTTATTCATTAAGCGTTCCATTACAACCATATCATCTTCTCCAGAGATGATCCAGATGTTAGCAGATGCAAACAAGGTCTGTCACCATTAATACCCCAGATTGCAATTGCAACCCATCGTGGCATTATGCCAAAGGCTGCACCACAGTGGTGGTTCCAGGCAAATTGCCACTCCCCTCCCTAACCCTGCCAAGCTAAATGCCCTGGAGGACAGTGGTTCTCCCTTACATAGTGAACAGGAAAGTCTCCCTGTCGGATCCAGACCCAACCACCCACTTAGAGGTTAAACGTTGAGACAGAACCATTGTGTTCTAACCCCACACACCATAATCTGTTGGTGACCCGTTGGTGGCCCCTGATTTCAGTTCATTGATGACTTCCATGTGGTCACTTGTTGAATATTTGTGCCCTTGGTACCTCCTGCTTTTAAAAGGCAGTAACCACGGGAGGGTGCTGTGGCATTCAGCTGGGCCTGCAAGTGCTGCCAAACCTCTACGTATGCCCCTGTGACTCATTTGTCTGGCAATGCCCAACCCCTTTCCTGACCACCCATAATGATCTTTACAAGTGCTCAGGTAAGGGTTGCGACCCCACTGAGTATGACTCAACAGAATCACAAGGTACTGGCCAGCAGTGATCTTTGTGATGACTTAGAGGTCAACAGGATTGCAAAGTACTTGCCGGCACTGATCATTGTGACTACTTAGCACTCAATGGGATCACAAAGTATTGGCTGGCACTGTTCTTTGTGACTTCATACTGCTGGCCAGGATAATGCCTTTGAGAATCGGGTCTGTAGTGATGAAAAACTAGATGTGGTGTCCCTGATGGCTCAGTGCCAGTGCATTGTACAGCTATGCAGTTGATCTGAGTTCAAGAGGAACTTGAGTCATTATGTTGGGAGGCAAGATAGACTGCAACAACTGCCACTTGGCAACATGCTGGGTGCTGCAGTGGGGAGGGATGGCATCAGGTACCGGCAGCAACTCCTGTGGTGGGTCAGGGGAAGCTTCTTCCTTCGACAGGCATTGTTGCATGCATCTAAGGCTATCAAAAGGATCTGCCCATGACAGAGGAGGAGGGAGAGTAATGGAGAGAATAATACCAACCCATCGGCACAGTGGTTGGATTTCTGTCTGTGACGCCGGCGATCCAGGTTTGGGAATGGACCCTGGGTCGCTGGAGGGCCGGCCGGGGGGAGAAGGATTGAGCATCCAGGGACGGCTTACCTTCTCCGGGGGGGAGGACAGGGATGTGGCCCAGCACCTGCTGGCCCCTTGTGGAGGCTGGGAGCCCAGCAGGATGTCAGGTGCCAGATGACAGGGGAAGTGGTGGACGTCGGTGTACACCTTGATGTCTGTGGCACGTCACCCCCAGGGAAAAAACCAGAAAATAGCTCCCTGCCCAGCTGGATGACAGTCCCTGGCCCCCATTGCTGCCAAGGCCTAGATGACGGACCCACATCAGCAACACCCGGGCCAATGAAGAGTGCACTGGCCACCCCCACCAGTGCCTTCCCTCTCGGAGGAGGGGGACCCGTCTGGTAAAGGGATATGCCGGATTACCCAGGGGGTTGCAATGTGAGGAGGGCACACAAAAAAAAAAGGGAGAAAATAGTCTAAACTCCCATGACTGTTTAGGTGACTTCTGACATTCATGGCTCCTCCGGGTTCTAGGGCCCCCAACACAAGATCCTGTCCACCCAGTGGACTTTTTTGGGGGAGGACTGTCTCCCCCCTCTGAGCCCTTACCTATGGAGGGGCAGCCCTGGGAGTTGTTGAGTGGCAGCCAGACCCAGGGGATAGGGGAACACCAGGCCTGAAAAGGGGATATACCTGGGACTGGGGTATATCCCTGACGATGACATGACTAAAGAAGAAACAGATTTATGGGGGAGAAAAGGTAGTTATGTGCCCTCCAAGTATTTGCACAACATGGTATTTGAAATTGATAAAATGTTTGGATTCAGCTGGTATATTTTCAACACCAACTACTTTTTTGTCATGTCCGTTGCTTCAGCTCATTTTTTTCTACCAGATTATAAACAATGTGATTCATTAACATAGCTTACTTCTTGCAAGCTTTGCAAGAATGCAAATAACCAGTGGGAAAAAGTTCCACCATTAGCTGAGAATGTGCTGTCCTTGCACCATGGCAGAATAACTTTCTGCTCATTTGTGATAGCCTAAATACCTCAGAGTTTTGCTTTATCAGAAATAATGTTGAGTGTTACAGTGCTTTTGTTGTGCTAGACTGGTGGCTTGCTGATAACATGGCAGAACAGTACTGGTTTGTAAGTTATGTTGTTGAAACAGAATAAAATAGAAAAGGATTTGGTTTTATTTAATTTATTTATTGAATTTTGTTGACCAGGTAAACCCACTGGGCCTCAAGGAGTCCCTTTTTCAGGGGCGACCCAGGATTAATTACATGAACTAAAAACAAGATCACAGCATAGGGAAGTTACAAACATCGAGCAGTACAGTTTAGAACAGATTGCAAGAAGGAGGTAACATACTTAAGAAGAAACCTACATTTTAATATCATACGCATCAGATTATATACAAATATTATAAAATGAGACAATAAGCAGATAAGCACAAGTTAAAGTGTGACAATTTCAAGCATCCAGCATATCTGGGATATTGGAGCAAACGTTTTTTTCGGGGATGGCAGTTGCATTGGTTTCTTTCTAATATGTGGGGTTTTAGGCCCTTCTTAAACCCCCCAAAGAGAGAGTACCTTCAGCTCATTTGGAAGGGCATTCCAGAGAGTAGGGGTGAATTTAGCAAAATATCTACTCCCAGTTGCAGTTTTGGTTTTAGGGACATGAAGAAGCTTTCTGCTAGAGGATCTGAGGGGTTGTCTGTCAAGTTTACTCATTAGTAACCCATGTAGACCTGGGGGCATTTGTACCTATCAGCTGATAGGCCAGGAATAGTGATGCATACTCAAGTCTACCAGTGAGAGCGGGCCATTGGAGGGAGTCTAGGACTTTACAGTGATGCTCCTTGAATGGGGCACCGGCAGCAAAGCAGGCTATGGTATGGTACAGAGATTTTAATTTATCTTTTTCGGAGCATCTAGTTGAAAGTATAACAGGAAAGCTGTAGGGGGTGTTGGTAGAAGGGTTGAAGTGGCCATATGTAGGCGTGAGTCTTTAGAGAAATAGGGGCTTAGATGGTATAGTAAGCCGACTTTCTGATGGAGAGTTTTTGTGAGATATTTGCTATGATTTTTCAAGGAAACGTCTTAGTCCAAACAAATACCCAGATAATTAAGGGAGTCAACCGTCTTGAGTTTTATTCCATTTACGAAGGCGAATGTGAGTAGGTTACCACCTGTGAGTGCCTGAGCTCTTCGGGCTGAAGAGAATGGACTTGGTCTTATTGCTATTAAGGACCAGTTTAGTTGTTAAAAGCCATTTCTCTAGTAGATGTATATTATATCGGAAGTAAGTAGATTGTTAATTTCCATGATGTTGGAGCTACAGTATAGTACAGCATCATTGACATAAAGTATTAGTTTACCCCGCTATAGCTTGTTGGCATTTCATTAATATAGAGTGAAAATAGAAGCAAGCCCAGTATAGACCCTTTGGGGACACCATCCAGGATCAAATCCATAGCATACACACACACTCACACACACACACACACACACACATACAACACACACCTTCCCCACACACATACCCCACACACACAGATACACACACCACACCAAACCACAGTACACTACATCTAACCATGCCACACCACCAAAGGAGGAAACGCGAATGTAAAAAACCCCACCATCAGGACGGTGTAAATTGCCTGAACAGGCTATGTCTGTGAGCTGACAACAGGGCAAGGACATAAAAAACCCTACTAAAAAACAGAAATCCATGGATTGTTAGCCCCTGCACCATAGCATGCAACAGGTCATAGAAACATAATTTAACGGCAGATATGAACCACTCGGCCCAACCAGTCTGTCCATTTTTCCCTACCTACAGTATCACTGCAGACCCTAATTGGTCTCCATCTCATTCTCTCTCCCCCTTCTTTTCTACTAAGATTCCCTTCTGCCTATCCCATGCATTCTTGAAACCCATCACTGTCTTTGTCTCCACCACTTCTGGTGGAAGGCTGTTCCAGGAATCCACTACTCATTCTAAGAAGAAGTACTTCCTTACATCTCTCCTGAATCTACTCACCCCACCCTGCAGCTTCATAGCATATCCTTTTGTTCTTAAGCTCCTCTTTTTTCTGAGAAAAACATCCCTCTTGTACCTTATTTACCTCCATGAGAAGGTCTCTATCACATCTGTCCACTCTCTCCTCTTTTCCAGGGTTTACATGCTGAGGTCCTTTATTGTCTCATCATAATGCTTGTAGTGCAGATCCTGCACCCTTTTAGTTGCCCTCCTCAGGACTGCCTCCACTCTGTGTCCGTCCAGAGGTGTGGTCTCCAGAACTGGACACAGTACCCTAGGTGGGGTCTTACCAGTGACCTATAAAGGGGCAACACCACTTCTTCTTTCTGCAGGTGATACCTCTCCCTATCCACCCAAGTATCCCATTAGCCCTCCCAACTATCTTGTTGCACTGCCTGGCCACCATTAGGCCATCCAACATGATTACCCCAACGACTGTTTCCTGCTTTGTGGTCGTCAATATCACTCCACCCATTTTGTACTCCGCCCTCAGGTTTCTGTGCCATAGGTGCATTATTTTGCACTCTTTCACACTGAAGCTCAGCTGCCATACCCTAGATCACTCCTTGAGTTTTCTCTGGTCTCTGCTCATCCTTTCCACCCCCATTGGAATGTCCACCCTATAGCAGATTTTGGTGTCATCTACAGAAAGGCAGACCTTTCCTTCTAGCTCCTCTGCATAGTCACTTTTAAAGTCATTAAAGAGGACTGGTCCCAGCACTGACCCCTGAGGTAGCCCACTAGTCACCCTCCCTTCCTAGAAGTTAACTTTGTTTACCACCACCCTCTGTTGCCTATCCCCTAACCAATTTCTTACCCAGTTCACCACCTTTGGACCCTCTTCTAAACTACCCAGCTTGCTTACTAGTCTCCTATGCGGAATGGTGTTGAAAGCCTTACTGAAATGTGCCCCCCCCCAATCCACGCTGCCTTGGGCCTTGTAACCCATTATATTCAAGATATCCCACAATCGTTTTCTTCAGCAGTGTTTCCACTAACTTTCCCACCACCGATGTCAGGCTGACTGGCCTACAATTGGCAGCCTCTTCCCTACTATCACTTTGTAAAGTGGGACTACATCTTCCCTCCTCAGGTCATTCGGAACCACTCCTGTTTCTAGTGAGCTGTTAAATAGGACTGTTAGAGGTGCAACCAGTACCTTCCTGAGCTCCCTCAATACCCTTGGATGCACTCCATCTGACCCCATTGCTTTGTCTACTTTCAGATTAGCAAGTTCATTCAGGACTCTCTCCTCAGAAAAAGGACTAGTGTCTAACCCCCCCATAGCTCCTGTTACATTTTGTGGTCCCCCCTTCTCCTTCCTTTGTGAACACCGAGTAAAAGTGTTTGTACAGGATGTCTGCCTTTTTCTGGTCCCCCTCTGCACAGTGCCCCCTTCCCTTTTTAACCTTACAACCCTTCCCTGGTCTTCCTCTTTTCGCTTATATACCTAAAAAAAATGTCTTGTCCCCTTTTGTTACTGTCTGGGCTATTCTGTCTTCAGTTTGTGACTTCACGCTCCTTATTGCTTTCCTCTGTTTTCCCTGATACACCACCCTATCCTTTTCCCTCTGCGTCTCCTTATACTGTCTTCTTATTTTTTATTTATTTATTTATTTCTTATGCTTTTTGTTGCCACCAGCCACCGTGGTCATGGACCCTTGCTCTCACCTCCACATCGGACGTGCCCCTTCGATACCCCCTGGCTTGCCCCTCAAAGGTGCTGCAACAATGGGATAGGTCGAAGGGGCCATCCTGGAGGCTAATTGGAGCTGACGGTGGGCTTCATTTAGGGCAGCCAGCTTCGTTATTTTCTACCCGGTTATGCAGGGGCTGGAACGTGCAATGATGGCCAGCGTCTGTCCCGCCCCTGAGCCTACTTGTGGTGCTAGCATGCGCAGTACACCCAGCCACCGCTATGTGTCTGCGTTGCGCCAAACACTGTACTCCCCTCCCCCCTGGAGAAGGAGAGCAATTGTTGGATGCTCAATCCTTCTCCCTCCAGCAGGCCCTCCGATGGCCTGGATTTATTCCCCAACCCAGGTCGCCGGTGTCGCAAGCGGAAATCCAATCGCTGCTCCTTATACCTTCTTAATGCAACTCTTTTAGCCTTTACCTTGTCTGCCACCTGTTTCGAGAAGGCAAGGCAAGGTAAGGCAAATTTTATTTCTAGGGTGCCCAATCCCTGAGGTTCTGGGTGCCTTACATTGAAACAGGTTAGGTAGGAACAGTACAACTCTTTAAAACAATATATAAACAAAATTAATAAAAACAGTCATTAGAATTCAAAATACATAAAACCACTGGTGGTCAGTACGGGTCAGACATCTTCACTAGGGAAGGCCAGGGAAAACAGGTGTGCCTTTAGCCCCTTTTTAAAGGCCTCAACGGTCGGGGCCCCCCTGATAGCAGCTGGAAAGGTGTTCCAGATGGTTGGCCTGGCGACACTAAAAGTGCGGTCACCAGATGTTTTCAGCCTGACCCTGGGAACATCAAGGAGGCCCCTGGTGGAAGACCGGAGGGAACGGACTGAGGCGGCAGATGTAAGGAGATCAGCCAGATAGCCAGGGCGCAGTCTGTATAGGGCCTTGTAGGTGAGCAAGCCCACCTTGAAGATGACCCTACACCTAACCAGCAGCCAGTGCAGAGTCCGCAGGACTGGGATCACATGACTAGACCTAGCCAGGCCCGTCAGCAACCGAGCTGCTGCGTTCTGCACCAGCTGCAGCCTGTGGAGGGTCCCCTTCAGTGACCCTAAAGTAAAAAGTGTTTCAGTAGTCGAGCCTTGATGTAACAAAGGCATGTACCAGTGTTGTCAGGTCTTCTAGCAGAACTAGGGGCTTGATCTTGGCGGTATTCCTCAAGTGGTAAAAAACATGTTTGACCACAGATGACACCCAAGCTTCAAGTGTCAATCTGCTAACCAGGATGATGCCAATATACTACACCCTAGGGGAAGCTATCAACGGAGTGGATCGGAGAAACAATCCTGTACCCACTCCGGAGGCACTCCCATCACGCCCGTGAACTGCCTCAACCACCAGTACCTCTGTCTTATCCGGGTTCAGTCGCAACCAGCTGGAGAAAGTTCTTGCCTCTCACCCCCCCCTTCTCCACCTGCCCTTCTGGGTCACCAGTGTGCACAACCTAACCCCATCCTTTTTACTTCAACAGCATTTGCATACTACCTCGAGCCTACTCCTTACACACTCATGCACTATAAATGGTTCTACATAGATACATAGATACATAGACAGTGTCGGCAGATAAGGGCCTATGGCCCACCCAGTCTGCCCATTTGAGCTTGTAAGTTCAGTTTATGTTTTCCTAGAAGTCTGTTGCATTATTACTGTTTTGTACGTTTATATGTTCTTTTGTGTGATTTTGGACACGTATTGTAATTTACCCGATGTTCCACTACTGTTTATTGTACAATACCTTGTGTTCCAACTGTTGCACAATCTTACAATGTTTTGTATTGTTTGTGCTACCCACATGCTACTGTAACTGATCATCCTTCACAACCCTATGTAACCCCTCCCTCCAGGTCACACCGTAAGACGAGCAACTTGTTGTTCAGTGTGCTCTGCTGGTGAAACATTTCAATAGATAAATAAATAAAATAAACCATCCAGTCACTGATCTCAGCCAGGCAGTTGTTAAGCAATCCCATGGCATTGAGTGTTCCAGGGGCAAAGGGTAGATGCAGTTGGGTGTCATCTGCATAGCAGTAAAAACCCACACTGTACTGTCGAATGAGCTCATCCAGGGGTAGTATGTATTCTGTGAATAACATAGGTGACAGGATTGAACCCTGAGGAACTCCGCCAACAGGGGCCTTGAGGAGGAGGAGAAATTCTCCATCACTACCCATTACACCCTCCCCAAGAGAAAGGACTCAAACCAGTCGATGATAGTGCTGGTGAGTCCACAATACTTTTGAAGGTGATCCAGAAGCACAATGTGATCCATGGTATCAATTGCTGCGGAGAGATTGAGGAGAACAAAAATTGACCACTCTCCTCTATCTCTAGTCCTGAGGAGGTCTTTATATGCCCCAGCTAACACCGTTTTGGTGCTATGCCAAGCCCTAAAACACAAATGGAATGGCTCATAGATATCAAAAGACATGAGGTGTTCTTCGAGCTGTTACACCACTAGCTTTTCAACAATCTTGCCCAAAAATGGCAGGTTGGAGACTGGACGGTAATTCACTAGGATATCAGTGTTGAGAGATGGCTTCTTCAGGAGAGGTCTCACCAGAGCCTCTTTCAAGGCATCCAGGAAGACCCCCTCCGACATCAAACACCGGACAATCCCAGCGAACACTAAGTTAATGGACCTGGCACATCTCATCAGGAAACAGGTCGGGCCAGGTCCAGTTCACAGTAAGTGTGCTTTAGCTTTCCGATACCCTCAATGACCTCAGTTACCTCCACTGGTTTAAACTTGTCCCAGACAGATGGAGCGCCTCTGCTCATCACAGAACCATAACCTTCTCTTTTTCCTCCTTCTTTTGCTCAGTTGCTTGATGCAAACGTTTGTCACCTTAACTATTCCACTTTTAGCATTGCCCACTGTTCTTCCCCCCACCCCACCCCACCCCAGTACACACACCTGCAAGGTCATCCCTGAAGCATTCACCTATTTTTGTTACTATGCTTTTTCCTCCCATCAGCCCGATCTCTGCTCCCAAGTCCAGGACCCTCACCCTTGTGTGGTTCAATTCTGCAGCCATCCTTATATCAAATCACACTGTACGGTGATCACTGGTCCCCAGGTGGCCTCCCACCTTGACATCTGCAACACTGTCCCTGACACTGAGTGTCATGTCCAGTCTTGCCCCATCATGAGTGAGTTCACTGACTAGTTGTCTGATGAATGCCCCCTGCAGGGACTCCAGGATGTCTGTGCTTATAGCTGAAGCAGCAGCTAGGAGGCTCCAATCTTCATTCAGCAAACTGAAGTACCCCACCAGCAGCACTTCCCTCTTTTCTGTCATTTTGCTAATGGCTTCCACCAGTACCTTATCTTACACCTCCTCCTGTATCAGAAGTGCGTAAATCACACCAATGCAGATAGTGACTTTTCTCCATCTCCAGGGTGACTCACAGTACTTCTGTTCCCCATATTGCCTGTATCTCTGCCACTTTTATGCTTTCCCTCACATAAAGCACCACATCTCCTCCTTGCCTTCCCATCCTGCCTTTCCTGAATAAAGTAATGCCTGGTATGGCCATGTCCCAGTCATGGTTTTCAGTGCACCGTGTCCTGGTAATGGCTACAATATCCAGGACGGCCTCTGCCATGGTGGCCTCTAGGTCAGGAATCTTATTTCCTAGACTTCCAGCATTAGTACACGTGGTCTTCCAGATTTTGTTAGCACTCTGCTTGTTCCCTCCTTTTTCCTTCTCCCCCCCCCTTCCCTCTCTACTTTTTAATTCTTCTGATCCCATCCCCTTTCATTTATATCCCCCTGTTTCCTTTATTAGTTTGTACCCTGTGGGGGGTTCCTCTCCCCTCGGATTCTCCTTACTCTCTACTTCAGCCTGTGGGGGGGGGGCAGTTTCTGCCTCCTTGATTTCTTCCACCACCCTATTCAGCTAGTTTAAATGTTCAATGTAACATTTAAATCATCCACCAAGGACTGCAGTTCCCCTCCTGGATGGATGCAGGCAATCACCCATGTATAGACCATTATCTATTCTGGTGAATTCCCAGTCCCCAATGTAGCCAAATCCTTCCTCTCTGCACCATTCCTTCAACCATGAGTTGAAGCTCCTGGTGCGGATATCCTGGTCCTTCCCCCATCATAGACAGGCAGCACCTCAGAGAAAGCCACTGAACATGCTACCTGTCTAATACTGCTCCCCAGCTCCCTAAGCTCCACTGCACTATCTTAGCCCCGTCCCAAACCAGGTCATTGGTCCCCGGGTGGACAGTGACAGCCAGCTGCCGCTTCTGTCCTGCTGTCCTAGTGATCCCCAGGATCTGCTTCCCATCCCTTCAGGCTATGGCATTAGACAGGCATCTGACCTTACTCTCCGACCCCTTCCTAGTCCCAAATTCACAAAAGTGGTAGCAGAGAGTAGGCTGGCAATTGTAGGTCAGTCAGCCTGACATCGGTGATGGGAAGGTTAATAGAATCATTTCTGAAGGAAAGGACTGTAGAATATTCAAAATAAAAATGTGCCTGTGAGCTCCATGGGGATTAGTGTTACATCGGGCCAGCTGGCCCCTTAGGATTATTTCTGGTCCTGTTTCCAACTTTAGCAACTGATGTACCCATTGCCAGGTGAGCGCTTCATTGATTTTTGCAGCCTTTCTGTGTATTCAGCCCCTGTTCCAGTCGGGAGCTCAGTACTGTGAAGGAGGCATTGCTCCTGTCTAGCACTGTTCAAACAGCGCTCCACATTCCATTTTGTTGTGCCTGTGAGCTCCATGGAGAGCAGTGTGACATCAGACCAGTCGGTCCCTTTGGATTATTTCTGGTCCTGTTTCCAGCTTTGGCAACTGGTGGGTCCATTGCAAGGTGACTACTTTGGTGATTTTTTCAGCATTTCTGTGTAGCCAGCCACAGCTCCAATCAGGAGCTCAACTCTGTGAAGAAGGTGTGACTACTACTTACGTTTCAGTGTATTTCAAGTGTATTCCCCAAGTGGTCCTCCGCTGCAGTCCTTTCACTAAAGGACCACAGTATTAAGGGCCTTATACAGTGGGCGTCAGTCAGCCAGAGTCTCTACACCCACATTAAGGCATTATTATCTACAGCATCAGTTGTCTTTAATTTATCTGACTAGCCATTTATTGTTTTTTCAATGCAATGTAGCTGGTGTGTGGTATATTGCTTGCTTTCTCATCTATGTGTTTTAATTCTAAATGCATTACAGTTAATTTCATGTGGTGTATTGCAAGCTGCTGCGTATAATCATATCAACCTGCTCATATCTGTGTATCTGTTCAGTTGCATCTGTGAGGGTTACTATATTTTCCAAAGCTTAACTACTTGTGTTTACCTTCAGTTTAATACATATGGTGACTAGTTATTTCATCTCTTATTGTTTATCTGCTTCGGTTAATGCATAGTTTAAAGTTTCTCTGCTCTGTCCTTATCTGCCGTCAAATTCTATGTTTCTGTGTTTCTATGTTTCTGTCAACCTTGTTTACATCCCTAATGCCTTCCCACCTGGGCCTGTTAAACATCTAATGTCACCCACTATTCCTCCCACTGACCTCTTTTCTCCTAACTTCTAATTATCTGCCACCTTTCGCTCCTCACCATGCAGTTAATTTCTCTTGTTTTTTATGTTTCCTTGCGCCCTCATAAGAAACATCTTGGTAGGATTAACAGACATTTCAGAGATGTGACACTGCCGAGCCTATCGCAGCATGCCCTGCAATAGTCTCGGCAGTACAGACCAATGACCAGACAAGTGGATTATGATGCTAATTACGCAAAGTAGTCCAGATGGCCTTGACCCAAAACTTCTCCTACTCGCTGCACCTGCCATTGCTGCCCATTATTCTTCTCCTCAATCTTTCCTTTTCCTCTGCTACTTTCCCTGATATTTGGAAACATGCTACTGTCATACCTATACACAAAGGTAGTGATTCCACCACTCCTGGTAACTTCAGTCCTGTATCTTTCCTTCCCACCTTGGCTAAATTACTGGAACACATTTTTCTTTCTCAGCTCACCTCCGTTCTTGACAACTCCTCCTTTTTCACACCATTCCAGTCTGTTTTTAGGAAATCTCACTCTACTTTCAAATCCCTCCTTTGGCTCACTGATTCCATACTCATAGGTATGGATCAAGGACTGATTACTTCTACCATTATTGTTGGATCTTGCTAAAGCTTTTGATACTATGGCACATCCCCTCCTTCTGGACAAACTTAAGGGAGCAGGTCTCTGTCTCTTCTTTAAGTTGGTTTCATTCTTACATTGATGGTAGGTCTCAAGCTGTCCAGATAGGAAAATCCATTTCATCTCCACTTCCCATTAGCTCAGGTGTCCTGCAAGGGGCTGTCCTGGGTCCTATTCTCTTTCCATATTTTTAAATGATCTCCCCACTGTCTGCTCCTCTACATCCATTCATATGTACACTGATGACACAGTTCTTTTTGATTCTGGTTCCTCTTCCCATGACCTCACCTTCTGGCTGCAGTTGGATTTTGACAACATCCAGGGCTGGTTCAAGGCTAATCAGTTGTCCCTCAATGCCAGAAAAACAGTCTTCATGACTTTTGGCACCTGACAGGGGCTTACCAGGCTTACTTCTCTCCCGTCATTTAATACCCTTGATGGTGCTAAGATAGAAGATGTTTCCTCCTTTACATACCTCAGGGTCTGCCTTGACCTGCATCTTGATTTATCAGTGCATATTGATGCAATTCACCATAAGCTACACCCTAAGCTTGGAGCACTGTGCAGGAATGAAGCGAGTATTCTGTGTCCTGCCCGTCGGGAAATTGTAGTAGAAATGATTCTCCCTATCCTAGACTATGGTGGTGTCCCTAAATCTACCCTTGCCAGACTGGACCCCCTTTTTCATTCTTTATGCCACTTTGCTTTAGATTGCCCCCTCGTACTCACCACTGCTGTCTTTACTCAGCCCTCTCTCTTTCTCCCCTCTCTTGATGCTAGCCACCTTTCTCACTGTGTCTCTTTTATATCCAAATTCTGGTTCAGCTCCCTTCCCTCCTATCTTAAATCCCTTCTATCCTCTCCTCCTTCTTCCTCCTATCTTCTCCGTAACAATTTTTCCCCTTCTCTCTCTATTCCTTCTAGAAAATCTAATATTGGTCAATTCTGCTTTTTCCTATCAATTTTCTAAACTTTGGTCCTTCCTTCCCATTTCTATTCAATCTGCCTCTTCTTCCTCCCTAAAATCTCTTCTTTTTGACTTTTGTTATCCTACCTGCAACTGTCTAGGACCCTCTCCTCTTCTTGTTCCCTTACTCTATACATATGAGCGTGTTTTTTGTTTTCTGCTTGCATTCATTTATTAATTTGCCTCTAATTTTTATAATTATACTTCTTGTAGTACTATATTATTGAAATTGACTTCTCTTCAGCAGTTTTATTGTTTATCTCATTGTCCCCTCTCCCCCAGGATTCCTCTGGAAACCAGCTGTTTTCAGCTCAGTATGTCTTTTCTGGTTAAACTTTTAAATAAATAAATGAACGAACGAATGAACAAATAAATACATAAATATCTTGAATCCACTAGGTTACAAGACCCACGACAGAATGGTTTCACATGGGGGAGGTAATTTCAAATGAATCTGATATATTTTTTTGACTGAGTGATCAAGAAACTAGATCAGGGTGGAGTGGTGGATGTGGCCTACCTAGATTTCAGCAAGGCATTCAACACTGTTCCATACAGAAGACTAGTAAGCAAGCTGGGTAGCTTAGGAGTGGGTCCAATGGTGGTAAACTGGCTAAGAAATTGGTTAAGAGGTAGGAAACAGAGGGTGGTAGTAAACAGAGTCACTCCAAGGAAGGGAGGGTGACCAGCATGGTACCTCAAGGATTAGTGCTAGGAGATATCCTCTTTAATGTCTCTATAAGTGACATTGCAGAGGAACTGGAAGGGACGATCTGCCTTTTTGTGGATGACACCAAAATCTGCAATAGGGTGGACACTTCGGAGGTGAGTGAAAAGGATAAGCAGAGACATAAGAAAACTAGAGGAGTGGTCAAGAGTATGGCAACTGGGTTTCAATGTGAAAAAGTGCAAAATAATGCACTTAGGGCACAGGAACCCAGGGGCAGAGCACAAAATTGGTGGACTGGTATCGATAACCACCAGGCAGGAAAGAGACCTGGGGGTATCCATATCAGATGACATAAATGTGGCCAGGCAGTGTGACAAGGCAGTAAGGAGGGCTAGTGGGATGCTGGGGTGCATAGGGAGGGGTATCATCAGAAAGAGAGAGGTGGTGTTGCATCTGTGTAGATCACTGGCAAGACTCCACCTAGAGTACTGTTTCCAGTTCTGAAGACCACATCTCTGAAAGGACATAGACAGAGTTGAGGCAGTCCAGAGGAGGAACACTAAACTAGTGCAGGGTCTGCATCAAAAGCTCTATGAAGAAAGACTAACAGACCTCAATATGTTCACCCTGGAACAGAGGAGGGAGAAGGGGGAATATGATAGAGACCTTTAAATACCTCGTGGGGGGGGTAAATAAGGTACAGGAGGAAAGTATTTTTCAGAAGAAAAGGTGCTCAAGAACAAGGGGACATGCTAGGAAGCTGGAAGGGGTAGATTTGAGAGATGACAGGAAGTACTTATTCACAAAAAGAGTGGAGGATTCCTGGTATAGCTTTCCAGTGGAGGTGGTGTGGGCGAAAACAGTGGTTTGGTTCAAGAATGCATGAGATATGCACAAAGGAATCATAGTGGAAAGAAATGGGAGAGAGACAGAGCTGTAGATCAGGCAAGGTCTCCAGTAATAGTGTAGGCAGGGAGAAATGCATAGACTGGCTAGGCCAAGCAGACTGTACCTGCCATCAAATTCTATGTTTCTATGTAAATCTATCATCCTGACAATCTAGTCCACTACCAGAAGTGGCTTCTTCCTCCTCTGGGATCTTTCCCCACCCTCCTTGGGGTTTCTATTGTGGAGGACCCCCATATCCTCTCTGGCCACTACCATGGGTGCCTCTTCTAGGCAGTCCTGCCCCACCAGTGGTGTAGTAATGTTGTAGTGGTATCGGTTGAGGAATGTTCCTCTGATCCACCACTCTCACCCTTGCAGAGCCCACCACCCCCATCCTTCAAGAGCCCATCATAGTCCAGCTATTCCTTCTCCCTGGCATCCTCGGAGGTAACAGTGGCAGACTTGGTGGCCCCTGGGTGGGGGAGAAGGTACCCCGAATCCTAGCTAACTTGGCCTGTAGACTTGCAGCCTCCTCCCTCAACCCAGAAGCATGCAAACAACTGCCACCCAACAGTCAAAGCACTGCATCACTCTCAACATTCCCAATTCCTGTTCTCTCTGTGTTACTTGGAAATACTCATGTACCCTTACCCTTGATAGTGTAGGAAGTGGCTGAAAAGGTTAAGGCTAAAAGGGTAGCATTCAGGAGGTACAAAGAGACAAAAAGGGAAGAAGATAAGATGTACCAGGAAAAGCAGAGGGAAGCAGGGAAAGCAGTGAGGGGTGCAGAGACACAAACAGAGGAAAGGATGGCCAAAAGAGTAACTAAAAGGCACAAGACCTTTTTTAGGTTCATAAGTAAGGGATTGTGAGGTTAAGAAGGGCAGGAGGGGACTGTGCAGAAGATGATCAAGAAAAAGCAGATATCCTGAATAGATACTTCTGTTCAGCCTTCACAGTGCAAGGGGAGGGGGATGGACCACATAAAAGTAGCAGCTACACTGAAAGGAGGGAAGGAGGTAGACACAAGTCCATTCATAGATGAGCGAATCATGAAAGGACTTGTGATCTGAAAGTAGATAAAGCTATGGGGCCTCATTTGGTACACCCAAGGATGTTAAGAGAGCTCAGCAAGGCACTGGCTGCACCTCTGACAGTCTTAGTCAACAACTCACTGGAAACAGGAGCGATTCCAGAGGATTGGAGGAGGGCAGATGTAGTCCCGCTTCATAAGAGCATCAGCAGGGAGGAAGCTGGCAACTATTGGCCAGTCAGTCTGACATCAGTTGGGGGGGAGGGAATGGAGTCACTTTTAAAGGAAAGGATTGTGAAGTATCTTGAATCCAACAGGTTACAAGATCCAAGGCAGCATAGTCTTTATTTGGGATGTCACGTCAGATGAATCTGACAGATTTCTTTGACTGGGTGACCAGAAAAATAGATCAGGGTGGGACAGTGGACAAGGCCTACTTAGACCTCAGCAAGATCTTCAACACCATACCACATAGGGGGCGCATAAGGAAACTGGGCAGTCTGGGGTGGGTCCTAAGGTCATAAACTGGGTAAGAAACTGGTTAATGGATAGGTGACAGAGGGTGGAGGTAAACAGATCTCACTCAGGGAAGGGGAGAGTGACCAGCGGGGTACCTCAGGGCTCAGTACTGGGACCTGTCCTCTTTAATGTCTTCATAAATGACATTGCAGAAGAGCTGGAAGGGAAGGTATGCCTCTTTTTATACGACACCAAAATCTGCAATAGGATAGACACTCCAGAGGGAGTGCAGAGAATGTGTGGAGACCCAAAAAACTTCAAAGAGTGGTCAAGGGCATGGCAGCTGGATTTCAATGTGAAAAAGTGTAAAATCCTGCTCCTGTGCACAGAAACCCAGAGACGGATTATAAAAGGGGAGAGGGGCTATTGGCAGTCGCCAAACAGGAAAGGGACCTTGGAGTATATATATCTGATGACCCAAGGTGGCGAGGCAGTGCGACAAGGCAGTAGGTAGGACCAGTGGGATGCTGGGATGCATAAGGAGGGTTTCAACAGCAGAAGGAAGGAGGTGGTGTTACCACTGTATTGCTCGTTGGTGAGACCCTCACCTGGAGTACTGTCTCCAGTTCTGGAGACTACATCTCAGGAAGCACGTAGACAGGGTGGAGGCTGTCCAGAGAAGGGCAACTAAAATGGTGCAGGGGCTGTATCAGGAGTAGGGATGGGCTACCTGATGAGTAAGTAGGTCAGGCAGTTCAGGTATTGGCAATTTTTGGCCAGGTAGGGTAGTTCAGGTAATGTACTACCCTACCCAACATAACAGTGTACTTCTCGGGTTGGGTAGTTTTGACATGGGTTAATGGGTAACAGGTAATTGGAAACAGGCATTACAGGGCAGCCAAGGGCAGCCTGTGGGGTCCTGGGACTCCTGCCAGGATTTCCAGGCTTGAAACAGGCATTAAAGGGCAGTCTGTGGGGTCTTTCACAAGCTTACAACAAGAATAGGAGCACATGACACTGAGCAGACAACCTGATTGGTCAGTGGTGTCTGTGCTCCGTCTGCTGTGAGCTTGTGTTGTGCAGATAGCAGCTGGCAGCAGTCTGGAGTGGAAGCAGCTCTGTGTCCATGGTTGGACGCTCGCCCTGCATGCTGCAGCTAAATCGAGGCAATCATTTAACTAAAAGTTGAATAAAAACAAAAACTGATCAAATAAAAATAAAACCTCCACAAAGGAGCAAAGGGAGTGGGGGTTGAGTTGGGGACTGAAATGATCTCAGGGAGGGGGGAATTGGGGGGATCAGCCTTTGTCAAGGAGGTGGGTGGTGCGGTGCTGGGGAGAGAACAGAGAAGGGAGCAAGGAGGGGGACAAAAAACACAGAAGGCAAGGCACTGGCAGCTGGTTTGAAAAAGTATTACTGTTTGTTAGATGCCCCTGAGCCCTGTCATTAAATTATTACTGTATTAGTCAGCTATACTGTGTGTCTCTGCAGCATAGTGAAAGCCTTGTATGGCTGTGTATTACTCTGTCTGTTAGGTGCCCCTGGCTGAGCCCTGTCATTTATTACTGTGACAGTCATACGCTGTGTGTCTCTGCAGCATAGTGAAAGCCATTTAGGCTGTATTACACTGTCTGTTAGGTGCCCTGAGTCCTGTCATTTATAACTGTGACAGTCAGCTACACTGTGTGTCTGTAGCATAGTGAAAGCCATTTAAGCTTTATTACACTATGTGTTAGGTGTCTCCAGCACTGTCATTTATTACTGTGACATAGCTACACTCTGTGTCTCTCTGCAGCATAGTGAAAGCCATTTAAGCTATATTTATTTGTTTATTTATTTATGTATTTAGTTTTTGTTGACCGGGTAAGTGCACTAGACAAATTTTGCCTATTTTCAAGCATGACCCGGGGCAGGGGGGGGATACAAATGAATGACAACTGACCTTAAATCAGATTAAACTGTTGGTGGTATTCGTTATGTGTCCCCCGAGCCCTGTCATTTACTACTTTGACATAGCAACACTGTGTGTCTCTGCAGCATAGTGAAAGCCATTTAGGCTGTATCACACTGTTTCTTAGGTACCCCAAGCCCTGTCATTTATTACTGTGACATAGCTACACTGTGCATCTCTATAGCATCGTGAAAGTCATTTAGGCTGTATTACACTGTGTGTTAGGTGCCCCAAACCCTGCCATTTATTACTGTGACATAGTTGCACTGTGTATCTCTGCAACAGTTAGTGAAACGATATCCATTCTTTTCATGGCTGTGTCTACAATGTCTCATATTTCCCAGTATAAGTCTACTAAAAGGAACCATAGTACTGCTGCACGTGCAACTGTTAATGATATGAACAATATGAATCATACCACTAATGAAGAACATAGCAAGAATAATAATAACATCATCAGGGCTGGCACTAAATGTCCTCCTGAACCAAAAAAGCATGTTAGCAATGAAATGATAGTAGAGTTTCAGAAAAAAACTGACTGGAGTTACTCGTAGAGGTACTGAATGTTTTGCCACATGTGCCAGGATACTTCCAGCTGCTGAAGCAGCATGCAAGGAGGTATCCTTCTCAAATATAAGCTCAGATGCCGAGGCAGCAAATTCAAATAGAAATGGTGGTGATAGTGAGGACTGGGTATGGGACAGTCCAGGCTATGTCCCACATGATGATGACAGTACTTGCAGTTCTTCTGAATCTTGTGGTGATGAGGTCTGTAGTTTAGATGAGGGGGTAGGAAAAGATGCTGCTGTAAGGCACGAGAGGCAAGCACAGAAAAAAAAATCATGTGCTAAACATAAGAATAAGAAGATGAGCATGAATGAGAACAATTCATCTGAACAAGGAAATGGCAGTGTCGGGTTTCCTCCAGGTCCCTTGACTGTACAAGAAATAATGCCAGGCACTATGGCACAATGCAAAAAAGGTAAATCTTTAGAGTGGAATTTATTTGTTGCATTATTTTGTTATTAACTTATTATTACTGTTATTGTTATTATGTGTTATTAATGTTGCATTCACGGACCTCAGCAATGTGTTGCCACCTAAATACCTGAATCACACCCTCGCAGACCAGCAGCACAACCTCAACACTCCATCACCACGGGATAATGTTACCCCACCATTCTACTTAAGGCAAATCTCCCCAGGTAAGACTGTCAAAAATATCAAACAGGTCCTTGGAAAGACCAGGATGGGAAGCGACATGATCGATATGAAGATGGTAGCACTCACATTAAATGAACTTGTGGCATTGCTCACCAAGGTATTCAATGCCTCTCTGAGATCTGGCATCTTCCCTGACAGGTGGAAAGAGGCTCTAGTCACACCTGTTTTTAAATCAGGAGACAGAGCTGATTTAGAAAACTTCTGGCCCATCTTGATTTTGCCCCCCCAAAAGCACTTGAAAGGGTGGTCTCAGAACAACTAACTGAGTACCTAGAAAAATATAGGCTTCTCTGCTTGCAACAACATGGATTCTGACAAAACCACTCCACCGTCACCGTGCTAGTTCAGTACACCACTCAGCTTTGTGGGGCCCTGGATAAAGGGATGGCGGTGGGGGTCTATCTTCATAAACCTCACCAATGCCTTTGACACAGTCAGTCACCAACTGGTACTGAAATGTCTCCTCTCTACAGGATTGTCGATGGACTCTGTGGTCTAGTTCCATAGTTACCTCACCCATAGATCTCAACGGGTCAGGATTGGCAATACAATCTCTGAGCCCAGGGAAGTAAACCTAGAAGTCCCACAAGGTTCTAGCCTTGGTCCTCTCTTATTCAGCCTCTTCATAAATGACATGCCTTCCACCTGTTCTGCACACTCCGTACTCCATGCAGATGAAGCTGTTATCTCCATCCCAGGGAAAGACCTGGGATCAATTAGCTCTGAACTTCAGCACAATTTTCGTGCATTGGAATCCTGGTTCACCAGAAATAAACTGCTACTCAACTACAAAAAGACAAAGAGCATGCTCTTCAGCACCCCACAGAGCAAGATTCGAGGGTCCTCACTGCAGATACTTAGTAGCGAAGGAGAAGTACTAGACCAAGTCAGCACATTCAAGTACTTAGGGATTCATCTTGATGACACCCTCACCTTCACTGCCCATGCTGAGCAACTGGTAAAGTCCACCAACATGAAGCTTGGCATCCTGTACAGACACTGCACTTCTATGACACCGGCTGCCCTGAAACTTGTTACGTGCAGTTCAGTTCTCTCATCTGTGGATTATGGCCTTGTCATATACGGGGTAGGCACAGACACAGCACTTAAAAGGGTCAAAACCATCCTCAACAAGGCCTGCTGCCAGGTCCTGGGAGTACACAAAATGACTCACTCTTGTGACCTATACAAGGAAACTGGCTGGCTCCCACTCCACCACAGACTCCAATACCAGGCCTGCCTCCTTGCAAAAAAGTCCCTGATGGGGTCCATGCCTAGTGCTACTTCAGCTCTCTTTGAGCCTGCACAACCATCTAAATGCACAAGGAGTGCCTCCAGGGCTGTTCCAACTGTTCCCTTCAAATGAACCACCCTTGGCCAAAGATCCCTCTCCTACTGTGGACCTAAATGGTTCAGTGATCTGCCTGCAGACCTTGCCGACTCCCCCAGACTTGGCCACTTTAAAAATGGGCTTCAATCTCTTCTTGCCAGCAAATCTGACTGCCAGTGTTTCTGTTAACCCATTGCCTCTGACAGCCGTTCTCGTACCCGTCAAACACTACCCTCTCTCACTCCCACCTTCTTGTTCCACAACTGCCCACCTCCCCCCCACCTCCCACTACATACTACCTCCCTTTGACAAAGCATCACCTTGGCTGCTAAGACTGCATTTCTGCAGAATGGGAGCACCTCGTCTGAACTGTAACATGATTGTTAAACACTGTACCGCACTTAATTAGTGCTGCATTAATATGTTTCTCTGCAAGTGTGGTCCTGTTTCTCCACACTTGTTGTACCCTGCTTAATGTTGTAACTGCACACTAATATACTTGTTACTTGATGTTCTTTCTATTCTGCAATGTTTCATCACCTGTAAATTGTCTTGTATTCCTTGTTGACTTGGAGCCTTTGTAAACGAGCCCCCGGCTCAAAGGTATTAATCCGAATTTGAAATAAATAAATAAATTTTGTACTGACTCTGCAGACAGTTCTTGAGCTGTATGTAATCCATGCAAAAAGCACGTCAGTCATGGTGGCAAAATGGCATATTTTGGAACATCAGTAATGATATGAAATGCAAAGGAAAAACACCCAGTTGAGTGGGCCAGAGCTAGAGGTAGTGTGGTTGGTATGAACAGTAGTGGAGGTGGTGCTGACGGTGACCATAATGACAATGAACTGGAAGCAGGAACTGACACTGAATCACTTGATGTGTCCTTGCAGTCTTCCAAGACAAACATAGATTGTTTTCTTCTGACACCATCAAGTACTACAAAATCCCAAAGCAGTAATCTATGTGAAAAATACATTCCCCCCAAATTAAAAATATCTCATGATTCTCATCAGCTAACATAAAAAGAAAGTGTTGTGAGGACATTAAAATGTACCCACAAGCATCCAACATGACAGCTGATAAATAGAGCCATTGCAGAGCTGTTGGCCGATTGTCAACTCCCTTTTGCTTTTGTTGCCCAAAAAGGTTTCCTCAAGTTCATGAACCAGATTGAACCATGGTACACCATTCCCTGTCAAGCATATTTTTTGGAAAAGGCTGTTCCACAGTTGTATGACTTGGTGTATAGTGCAGTTACTAAGCAGTTGAAACTCTCTGAGGGGAAGCAGGGTCACATAACCACAGATATATGAATTAGCAACAAAACAATTGACTATATGACTGTTACAGCTCATTGGGCAACTTTTCAGTGAAAAATAATAATCTCGCTCTACCGTAAGCAGTAGGAAGCAGGCTGTATTATGTGTCACTGCTTCTGAGGAAAACCACACTGCTGTGAATATTTTGCAGGAGCTGGAACAATTCCAGAAAAGGCTTACTCCATATTCTTTATCTCCAGGGTTCACAGTGTCAGGTAATGGTGCCAACATACTGTAGTCAAAGCTGTTAGAGATGGCAACTACCAACACATACCTTGTTTTGCACATCATTTAAATTTTATCATCCATAGTTTCTTAAATGGAAACAGAATTGCTGAAAACCTGTTAGGCTATGCTAGGCAAATATATGGGCATTTCAGCCACTCTGTGAAAGCAGAAAAAATCCTGAAGGGGCTGCAGAGGTCAAACAGCTTATCACTGCATACATTAAAGCAGGAAGTTACAACCCACTGGGATTCAACATTTTACATGTTGGAAATGCTTCTTGAGCAGAAAAACACTGTACATGACTACTCCCTGCAGAATCAAATAGGTAAAGTAGACAGCTGGACTCTGCATGAATCTTTGGTCACTTTATTGGAGCCATTTGAAGCTGCCACACATGATGTCAGTGCAGACAGTGCAACTCTGAGTCAAATTCTTCCTCAAATAAGATTTCTTCACATTTTCCTTGTTGACATAAAAAAAAAAAACTTTGTCAAAAGAAGACATCACTGCTATTATGCTGGCAGATGACTTGCGTCTCAGACTGTTTACTGATCAGAGAATAAATGCTATGTTTAAGAATGACACCTATGTGTTGGCTAAATTGCTAGATTCCCTGCTTTAAGGTTAACATTGAAGCCATCCTTCCTGCAGAGAAAGACCTTGAGTATTGGAGAAATCTTATGCTAACTAAATGTGACGTTGTTCTACCAACACCATTTACTGATGCTCAGCAGTCAAACGCTGCTGAACCATCAGAGTGCACCTCTGGCACACACAATAGCCCATCTATAAACTCTCCTGATCCATGACACTGCATCAACAATTTCTTGTCGGCGTAACATTTTCCCAACACCACTGTGTCAACCTCAATTGTGGTCAGCATGGTGCCAAAGAGAACAAAGTTGTTTTTTTGGAGGGCTATGCCCCCACAAACCCCCAACTTACTATTATCAACTTTGAGATGAAGCTGATTCAGGGATGGGATGCAGGACCTTGGGAAAGGGTGCTGAGGTCCGCAGCACACTTTACAGTGATGTGTCAATGTTGTCGGCATCGACCACATCGCTGTAAAGTTGTCTCTGTAGAAATGGCACACCAAATTCTTCACAATCACCAGTGTCACCAGTGAGGGAAAGGATATCTACAGCTATTTCTCAGGCATCCTATGTTCAGGGTCAGAAAGGCAAATCATTTCTGAGTCACATGTAACAACATAGACTAGTATCCTGTAAAGAAAGTGCAGCTGGTTTATCTGCCAGACTAGTAACCGTCTCACACAGTACAATGATCCTGGAGTATTTTGCAGACCATACTGTGATTAGTCTCGAGGAAGATCCATTACTGTACTGGAAATGAAAGAGAACAATACGGCCAGATCAAGCAAATCTTGCAATAATGTACCTCACTTGTCCACCTTCAAGTGTATATTCAGAACGCACATTTAGTGGAGCTGTAGGAATAGTCACTGAGCAAAGAACACTGCTAAGTTCTGTAAATGCAGAATGGCTTTCATTTCTCAAAATGAATGCTGACAATTTCCCAGTTGTCGCAAACACTGAATTATGTGATTCTGACCCTAAACATAAACAGCAGCCTGCAAACAGTGATACTGAATATGATGACTAGGTTGTGCATGAAATGAATAGAACCATCACCACTGCCACAATGCCAGCCACATGTGCCACGTTATCCTTAGTTTTCTTTTTGTCAATCATTTGTTTTATATTATGTAACTTTGATGCCCATTATAGGTATAGTTTTTGGAACCAGCTGCCTCACTCAGAGCAGCTGCACCTCTCGTACCTACCTCAACAATGCCCGCCATTGGTATAATTTTTGGAAACAGTAGCAGGCTCACTCATAGCAGCTGCATCTCTCATACCTACCTCAGTAATGCCCACCAGTGGTATGCTTTCTGGAAACAGCAGCAGGCTCAGTAAAAAGCAGCTGTTCCTCTCATACCTGCCTCAGCAATGCCACCATGAGTATAACAGCTCAGGGCACCAAACAAACAGTGTAACAGTCAAAAACAGCCTTGCACATAATTTTTGTCATGGTCAGGGTCGAGTAATAGGGTTGTAGAATGAATCAGGTAGTAACTACCCAACCCAAACCAACTACTGTTTTTCATCTGGATATTTTTAGGGTAATTTCAGGTAGTTTAGAGGTACCCATGAGTAGCCTTGAGGGTCGGGTATTTTAGTACCCGCCCATGCCTACTCAGAAGCCCTATAAGGAGAGACTGAGGGATTTCAGTATGTACACCTTAGACTGTAATAATAAAGTTAAAAAGGGTAACAAAGTAGGTAGGGGAAGCTAACACAATGGGCTAAAAGACAATGGGCAGACTAGATGGACCTGGTAATATCCTTCTGCCATCAACTTTTATGTTTCTACACCCTAGAAGATAGAGGGGTAGACATGATAGAGGCCTATAAATACCTCACAGATTTGAATAAGGCAGAAGGGGAATATTTTTCAGAGGTGAATGTGCACAGTAACATGGGGGCATGCAATGAAGCTGGAAGGGGGGAAATTTCAGGGGAATCTGAGGAAGTACTTCACTGAAAGTGTGGTGGGTGCCTGAAACAGTCTTCCTATGGAAGTAGTTGAAGTGGGTGAAAACAATGGTGGGCTTCAAGCGTGCATGGAATAGACCCAAGGGAGTCTTGGTTAGGAAGTGGTGTGGTGGTGGGTTGGTACCCAAAGATCAGGTGGGGTCTGCAGTGACAGTATTGACAGGGACAAATGGGAAGACTGAGTGAGCCAAGCAATCTTTATCTGCCAACAGATTCTGTTTCTGTGTTTCCTAATAAAATGACTTGTTTATACCCAATTATTTTTAACGTTGCCATTTTTTTTCTTCTTGAGTGTGGTTGTTTTTATATTACAGTTTTTAAGTTGGCTCGCTCTTGCGCATTAGTCAACATATTGCAGTAGTAGCAGATTTGGAGGTGCGGTCACTGTGGGCGAATGCAGGGCATGCATTAGTAGGTTCGTCCCTCATTCCCCAATAAGGTAGCATGCAGGCGCCACACCAGCAATATGGAATGTGGCCACCAGATCTAAGAAAAGGTCAGCTGCAATGAGAAGTAAGCTTCTCATTGCAGCGGCACTGTCTTACGCCTCCAGACGTAAACATGGCCTACTGGACTACCGCACCCGACTTCAGGGTGCCCAATCCCTGTTGCATGCCCCGACCCACTTCATTTGCTGACGGGGAGCCCTCCCCATCAGCATAATGACCCCCTGAAATGTCCAAGGTACAGTCCTGGGCATCATGCGCCCCCAACAGTGTTCTCTGCCAATGGGGGCCCAATCCCCATCGGCTACAGTCCCCCTTCCCTGTTTATTTTGCCAATGGGAGCCCACTCCCCATTGGCATAATGTCTCCCATCTGTTGCCCAAACCTCCTGGCTCTTGCCCCACCCCTTTCGTATGTGCTGACGGGGGTGCCCAATGCCCTGCCGGCTACAGCCCCCCAAAACAATCAGGTGGCACACTGGGAGCCCACCCCAGTGTGCCAAATGTCCTTGAAAAAAAAAAAAGTCCTGCAATGTTTCCCCCCTTTTTTTTCACCTGCAAAACAGAAAATGGTTCATCACGGTCTCCCTGCCCCCTCCTCCAACCCACGCCCACCCTCTGCGCACCCTGCCTCCCCACACACCCCTCACCCCATACTTACCTCCAGAGTCTGGTGCGATGATCATCGGTGGACTGGGAACACGTCTGCACTCTTCAAAGCTGACCACAAACTAAAGAAATGCCATAAGCTGTATAATGGCATAAATAGGTTTTCCAACTTTGGTGCATATCTCCTGCATTTTGGGGAATTTTGACACCAAATTTTCAACATGGGGGTTATTAGCACCCCTCCTCATGAATTTTGTCACTGTCATAGCGTTATTCAGTCCCAAAAGGTGATTTCACAGTCACTGCATGGAATCACCTTTTGGGACTGATTAATGAAACAACACCAAAACCAAACAAGAGAAACACTCTGAAGACGGGGGTCGATACCAGTTCATTTACAGAAGAAAGGGTTCTGAAAGAACTAATAAAATTGAAGGTGGACAAAGCAATGGGGACTGATGGGATTCACTCAAGAATTCTAAAAGAACTAAGGGTAGAACTAGTGACACCGCTGACTACTCTCTTTAACAAATCATGGGAGGATGGGGTGGTACCCGAGGACTGGAGGAGGGCAGATGTGATTCCCCTTCACAAAAGTGGGAGCAGGACAGAGGCAGGAAACTACAGACCTGTTAGTTTGACCTCAGTGGTAGGGAAAATGATGGAATCACTTCTGAAAGAAAGAATGGTTGAGAACCTAGAGGCCAGTGGGGCACAGGACCCAAGGCAGCATGGATTCAGGATGGGAAGGTCGCGTCAGACGAATCTAATAGATTTCTTTGACTGGGTGACCAAAGTAGTAGACCAGGGAGGGGCTGTGGACATGGCCTACCTAGACATTAGCAATGCATTTGATACAGTCCCACACAAAATATTAATACACAGGTTAGTCAGCCTTGGAGTGGGTCCCAAGGTGGTAGCCTGGATAACAAGTTGGCTAGACAACAGGACACAATGGGTAATAGTAAGCAGAGTCCACAGTGAAGAAAGGAGGGTTACTAGCGGGGTACCGCAGGGTTCAGTACTGAGACCGGTCCTTTTTAATGTCTTTATAAGTGACATTGCAGAGGAACTGAAGGAAAGTATGTCTCTTTGCAGATGACACAAAGATCTGCAACAGGGTTGATACACAAGATGGAGTGGAAAGGATGAGAAGGGACTTGGCAAGGTTGGAGGAATGGTCAAATGTATGGCAGCTCAGGTTCAATGCAAAGAAGTGCAAGGTAATGCACCTGGGAAACAAAAACCCAGGGGAAGAGTACACAATGGGGGTGAGATACTGACAACAGTAAAAATGGAAAGGGACCTGGGGGTAATTATATCAGATGACCGAAAGGTGGGCAAGCAATGTGAGAAGGCAATAAGGAAGGCTGGGGGGATACTGGGATGCATAGGGAGAGGCATCAATAGTAGAAAACAGGAAGTTGTTATCCCTCTGTACAGACAGTTGGTGAGACCCCTTCTGGAGTACTGTGTGCAGTTCTGGAGACCCCATCTCCACAAAGACATAGAGTGGAGGCTGTCTAGACATATGAAGAAAGACTAAAGGAGCTTAATATGTATACCCTTGAGGAAAGAAGGGAGAGAGGGGACATGATAGAAATGTTCAAGTACCTCAAGGGAATCAACAAAGTCCAAGAGGGTAACATTTTTCAGAAAAAGAGATGTGCAAGAACAAGAGGGCACAATTTGATGATAGAGGGGAGACGTCTCAGAGGTAATGTGAGGAAGTATTCTTTCATGGAGAGGGTTATGGATGCATGGAACAGCCTCCCTGAGGAGGTCGTGGATTCAAGAACAGTGGGGGAATTCAAGAATGCATGGGACAGACATAAGGCAGTCCTAGTGAGGGGTAGGAGGAAGTAAGCTGCTGGTTAACTAGGAACTGCAGCTTATCTGTTAAGTAGGAAAATGGGCAGACTAGGTGGGCCAAGCAGTCCTTACCTGCCGTCAAATTCTATGTTTCTATGTTAACAGTGCTACTGTTCATGAGGGGGGCTCTCAAAAGGCCTATGTTGCAAATTTGGTGGGAAAAATCCAAAAAATGGCTGTTTTACGAGCGTGCGTTGTGCAGTTTCCACATACGCTCATAACTTCGTGAATTTGTAATATTTTCACTCCAGATTTTCAAAATTGGCATTTTTCCACACCTCCTTATGAACAGTATAGCTGTCATTTTACATATCCTGGCCAAAATGTGTTTTTGCACGTCCGGCTCAGAATTGCATGGTCACTGCGCAAAATCAGTTTTCGGGACAGTTTGAGGAAATGACGGTGACACTGTTCATGAACAGAGGTCCTAAAATGCCTATATTGAAAATTTGGTGATGAAAGTCTATAAAATGACTGTGTTACAAGCGTGCGTTGTGCAGTTCCCACGCACCCTTGTAACTTCACAAATTTGCAATATTTTCATGCCAGATTTTCAACACTGCCATTTTTTCACACCTCCTTATGAACAGTACCACTGTCATTTCTCACATCCTGCCCAAAATGTGTTTTCGCACCTGTGGCGCACAATGGTGTGGCCCTGTGGGAAATCAACTTTTGGGACAAATTAACAAAATCACAGTGCCACTGTTCATGAGGGGAGGTCCCAAAATGCCTCTGTTGAAAATGTAGTTAAAGAAATCAATAATTGGCTTACGGACGTATGTTGCACAGTTTCTATGCATGCTCATGACTTCGCCAATTTTTTATATTTTCTCTCCAGATTTTCAGCGTTGCCATTTTTTTACACCTCGTCATGAACAATACAGTTGTCATTTTTTACATACTGCCCAAAATGCATTTTCGGACCTGTGTCACCAAATGGCATAGCCACTGTGCAAAACCACTTTTCAGCTAACAAACTAATAGTGGCACTGTTCATGAGGTGGGGTCATAAAAAGCCCATGTTGAAAATTTGGAGTGAAAATACCAACACTCGCCTATGGCGTTAGGGTTTCCAACTGTAACACCCCACCCTGTGCAGACTGACAGGCGTCAGGGGTGTGACTTGGGATCATTGGCTGTAATGCTCCCTATTCCACCCTTCAGCCAGTGACAGACATTGTGGTGTGCCTTGGAGTGTTCGGCCACAAAATTCACCCCATTCTCCTATACTGCACCCACCTCAGTGAATTTCCTTATGGAATGGGGTAAGTATAACACCCAAAGATCCCAAAGCACACCATGACACTTGTCAATGCCTACAGGGTAGGGTGAGGTAAAATGCCATGAGCGTTATAGCTGATGATCCACAGGCACACCCCAATGCCTGTCAGTCTCTGCAGGGTGTGGGTCGGGTTGGTGTCAGTGCAATACTTCACTGCCATTCCTATTATGCGTCTCTAACTCCTGCACTACCAATGCCAGCGAGACATTTGGCATTGACAAATGCTTGCTTTATCTTTGCTGGTACTGCCCATTTTTGTTTGTTTCTGAATAGTTAAATATATTTTTGAGTAGGTTTCTATGTTTAGGTGAGATTTTGTGTGTTTCAAGGAATTCATGGGCATGATTTTGATTGCACAGTATATTGTTTTGGTATATAAAAATCTGTGTATGTTTAACTGGCTGTTGCATGTTTTTGAGGGTGTTGTCTGATTTTTTGGGATTAGCCTGTTGGACAGTTAAAACATTTTACTTACTCTGTTTTATTGATGGTCTTCTATTGGAGACTGTATTTTGGGAATTGTTCTCCGACAGCGAGTGATTTTCCTTTTGCATGCCTATGCTGTAATAGGCCGAGTTCAGTTTACTGTTTACTTGGACACGCAGTCTGTTTTTTTATGGTTCTGCTTGGTGACAGTTGGTTTATAGTGTGATCCAGCTGCTTGTTTTCTCTTCCCAATTACTTGGAGCCTCCCCCCATATTTTTACTCTCCCTACCTTTATTAGTTGCTGGGGGTGGGCAAGGAGGGGGGGCTACCCAAGAGACACCAGAGTTGCAAGGCAATCAGTGGATTTTGAATCTAGTCCCTACACATATCTTTTACCCTCAGCTTCATTTCCTCTCCATCGAACTCTGTCCTCATTTTAGTTAGATACAGTTGTTCCCTTGAGGAGCTTCGTTTAAGTTAGAGAAGCCCCCTTACTTACTGAGACAGCGTTTAAATTAGAGCGGCATAGCCTGGCTGTTATTATCCTTGCAACTATACAGTGTGTTCATATTTTTCTTTCCTCCCCCTTGAACTCTGTTCTTGTTTAAGGTAGAGAGGTACAGTACAATGCTTCCCTACAGGAGCTTCATTTTAAATTAGCGAAGCCCCTCTCCTATTGAGACTGGGTTTAAGTTAGAGAGGCATAGCTTGGCAGCTATTACCCTTGCATCCATACAGCATGTCCACATACAGTATATATTTTTTATGGCTCTGTTTCTTTGAGAGGGGCAAAATATTCAATGTGTTCAATGGGGCCACTGTTAGAGATACTGATCTAAGGCAGAATCCTCCAGCCACCTCCAGTTGTACACTTGGCTTCCACCTCTGTTTTTCCACTATAGAGCACTGTCCTCACTTAAGTTAGAGAGGAACAGATCTTTACTGTACAGGTTTCGCTTAAGTTAGAGAAGCCAACTGTTACTTTGATTCTGACCTAGTTTGAGGGGCTAAGCTGGCTGATACACATCCTCACTCTTTATTTTTTACTCACTGAAACTGCAGCTAAATCTTCCAGATAAAGGAACTGAGTTCCCACTTTTCAATTTAGAGTTGCCGTTGGGGATACTGGATTTCGGCGGGCTCTTCCAGACGCCTTCATTCCGGTTTTCATGTCTGTATTGGGACCATTCTGGGTTCGAGAATGGATGTGGCTCAGTCGAGGGTCAGCTGGGGGAGGGAGGATTGAGCAGCCAAAGGACAGGTATCCTCCTTGGGCCAAGTGGGGTCACCACGACCCACTGCAACACTGCCATCTGGAGATGTCTGGGTGGCAGTACAGGTCTAGGTGTGCCAGGAGGCAGGGCCATGGCTAGATGTGTTCAGATGTCTCCATGGAGATGGAACTTGCCCACCACATGAACTGCACAGTCCGGACCATAGGCAAAATTTACAAAACAGGGTGGAACCCCCCCCCCATTGGTCGCAGGATAAAGTCCGGTCCCTCGTAGGCCCCGCACCAGTTACTGGGCACCTTGTCACAGTCCAAAAACTGGGACATTGGTGGGAAGGTAAGTGCCAGAGAAGCTGGGTGACAGGGTTGGGGGGGGATTGGATCAGTGGTGCAAGTGGTAGAAAAGAAGTACAGGAACTCAGGCACTGGCAAATATGAAATGCAGAATGAAGATTCTTAATATGAAGGATAGCCGTGTCAAGACACACCTACCTGTTTCGACACTAATAGATTCAGTTAGAGATAGTGAAGTATTTGTAGGAAATAGCACTGTTGTGCAAGTCAGATTTTGTTATGGAACCCCTGATGTCAGGTCACAGGCCCAGAAACTGTCATTATGTTGCTGGTTTAAGAATTTCAGTTCCCCTGTCAGTGGGAAGAAGTACATGAACTCCGTTCCTGCTGCAAAAAAGGTACAGGAACTGAGTTCCTGTGCGTTCCTGTTCACTTTCTTCACTGGATTGGATGGAAGAAGACGTGACATGAGCGAATGAAGTCATAAAATGTATATAGAAAAATGTTTGTCTTACTTGACTATTCTTCTCCCTCCTGCAACTTCCATGATTGTATTTTACACACACACACACACACACACACCACTAGTTTTGCCCTGGCAATCTGCTTTTTGATTTTTGTCTTCTATTACACATACTTATTATACTAATTGTATTCAATTTGTGATTATGCCCATTAATGTATTACAGTATATTTGCTGTATGATTTTTCCACATACCCTACCCCCAGGACACATCTGGAAATTAACCGTTAGCAGCTCAGTATGTCTTTTCTTGTGAAACTTTTTGAAATAAATAAATATCCAGTTTTTTTTTAATGGATTGTAAAGACTGTCTTTGCTGAACAATAAAGATTATTCGGTCCAACCCAATCCCTTTAAAATTTAAAAAACTGAAATCATGTCATCTGAATCATCTTACATATCATTGCTCAGTTCTTTTGAATTACTTGACTTGATTATACCTGTTTTGTGGTGCTACCTACTTCATTTTTGTTATAAACATATGAATATTGTGAAAAGTACATATTGCAGCTCAGCTCTGCCATCCTGGCTCACTAAAATCCCCCAAACACTGGCACGGTTTAAAGCAATTTTATTTTGCACACAACAAAACAAACGGTGGAGTAGCATTCTATGTACTAACATGCATCAGTGTTTCACTTGTACTGATGCATTTTCTAGACAAGAAGCATGACCCCACACATACTCATTATATAGTGCCTAATGTTCAAAATAAAATTTTTTTAACCGATCCAACGTTTGGGGATTTTATTGCGCCAGGATGGCAGAGCTGAGCTAAACTGTGTACTTTTAGAATTCCTTAATTTTTCAGCTTTGGGCTCCTTCCCACGGTGTTCTGAGTCACCACCTGTTTTTGCATATGAATATTGCCAGCAGAAGAAGACTTAGTGGTCTATCAAGTCTGCACATGATTGTGGATTTCTTTGTCAGTAGCTACTGAGAGCTCCGCTCCCTCCTTATTCAAACCCTCCTCTTGCATGCCAACCCCTCCTTTGGCTTGCCTACCCCTTCTTTGATCCTGACCTTCCCCTTCATCCTATCCCACCTTCTTTTGAAATCATCTACCATCTTCAGATAGACCATTTTTTTCCAGAATTCATTACACCCTCTAACCACTCTTTCCATGAAGAAATGCCTCATGATCTCCCTCTTTAACCTTCCCCCCACCAGCTTAAGGCTGTGCTCCCTTGTGGCTTTGCTTCCACTAAGACTAAAAAAGCTCTCTATGTTCACCTTGTTTATGCCTGTAAGGATATTTGAAGGTATCCCTCATGGGTAGTACCCATGTAGAGTGCTGATTACTGAGCGCTGCACTTTGAGCGACTCAGTAATAGCGCTCTACAAGGGAGCAAGTGGTGCAGTACGTCGCTATATCCTGAATAGCAAGTATAGCAAGGAGCTGTACTCACTACTACAGGATATAGGATCCTTTGTGGTCAATTCCCACCATGCTGCTCGCATAGCATAGTGGTGTACACCACAGCTTGCGATGCTAGTAGACTTGATTTCAGGTCCTGCTATGAGCAGAATAATTTTATTTTTGTCGAAATCCAATAACTTGCCCTGTAGTCCACCCCCCCATTGGAGTTGTTTATTTAAGTTTGGGGGGTGCGGTGGGCTTACCCCCTGCAAGGGAGGGGGGGTGCAGGGGCACAGCCCCCTGCATAAAATAAAATTTTTTGTGTGCTCTTGTAAAGTATTGTAGCAACCGTCGCTATTTGCGACAGTCGGTACAATATCCATCTCCGTGTTGATCATGGGCTCATATTTGTTTGCTTTATGTGATAAGTGGTCTTTCAGACTCGCCTTTATCACATAAAACCTCAGTCATGTCCCCCCTTTCCCTTCTCTCCTCTAGTGAGTACATGTTGATGTCCTCCAGCCTCTCCCCATATGTCCTGCCCTCCTGTCCCTGAACCGTTTTCATCGCCTATCTCTGGATCAGTTCTAGCAGGTTAATGCCCTTTTTCAGGTGGGGTGGTCAGTACTGTATGCTGTGCCCCAGGTATAGCCACAACAACAATCTGTATAGCAGCAATATGACCTCCTCCCACCTACTAGTAATTCCCATGATGACGGAGCCCAGCATTTTCTTGGCTTTGGCCACCGCCTTCCTGCAGTGTGAGGAGTGCTTCGAGTCACCAGTGATGGCCTTTCCCAAGTCTTTTTTCCCCCTTTGATTTAGTTACCAGGACCGCCCCCCCCCAGGCTGTACTTCATCCTCAGGTTCTTTCCTCCTTTGTGCATGACCTTGCATTTTTTTGCATTGAACCCAAGTTGCCATATTCCCAACCACTTCTATAACCTGGTGCAGTATCCCCGCCACTGTATCCACTCTTCTACATAGCTTTGTCTCATCTGCAATAGGCAGCTCTTACCTTTTATGCTGTGTAACTCCCCCCCATGGGTGGGAGCTTACCTTTTGCCCCGGGAGCCCATTCTTTTCCCTGCTCCTCCCATTGCCCTCCATCACTAGTCTGGGTCCTGTGTGCCCATCTAGGTCTCTGGCTGGCCCACATATAGTTCCTGACCCATTTGGGATCCAGAGGAGTCCTTTGCTGGACTACCACTGTTCTGGGCACTTTAAATAGCGCCTGTGGGGTCCATGCATGCATGCTAGTGTGCTGACAACTTCTCACCACTCTGGCGGCTAACTAATAGCCTTCCCAGTGCTCTCGATCCCCTGTAAAAGTTAAACAGGGGTCAGACACCTGGGGGAGGCATATAAGAAGTAGCCGGGTTTTTTTATTTAAATGCGCCAATAAGTGCTACTGTTTGGGGACATATATGAATAATAATGAGGACCACATGAATATTAATGAACTTGATCACTGCTCCAGGGGGGTCTGATGAAACAGAGCTAGCAACAAGCCAGGGGAGGACATTGTAATAATGATACTGCAGTCGCATGCTAAATGATAAAGACTGCTACAGGACAATGGGGCAAATGAGTGCTAAGATCCTGTATTTTGGCTGTAAAGCCACTTAGAAGGGGGGACTGCTATAAAATTGTATGGGACCGTGTACACTGGCAACCATCTTTGCTAGTTTGACCCCCTGTGCCAGCCAATCACTAACTTAGGTGCCCAAAAGACAGTTGAAGTGACTTATGGGAGAGGTGTGAACTTTATGTCAAGTGCCAAAACCCGTTTACCAATGAAAAACTGAACCAGGTTAATGTTTATTAATATTTGTGAAGGACAGCAACCAATCAGAAGCTGAGATTTGTGTGAGCAATCCCAGGAACTGTCGCAGTTTGGGGCAGTCTGGTCTGGGCTCTGACTAAGTCAAGAATGGCTCATACTATGTGCTGGGAAAGGTTGGAAACCTTTTCAGGACTCTATTGGTCAAATGGTCAATCTCCTGAGAATTGGAAAAAGGCATTTATTCTGCTTGAAGGAACTGTGGTTGTAGCTGAACGTTCAAGGCATTGGGTGAAAGCTCTTTTTTTTCTTGTTTTGAGACCCAGAGTTTGCAGTGAGCCTGCAGCAGTGTGGTAAACCCTGAGCCTGTGAAAAGGGTTATTTGAAACTGTGTGTGCTTGAGCCTGATGTTGGCACTCGTTCTGAAACTGCAGACAATTGTGGAAAAGATTTGCAGGTATCCAGAGCTCAGGGACCTATTGGTCTTGCTAAAATCCAGCTGTGGAAAGGTGGAGGACCACTCCAAAAACTGTATGTTGCTAGCCAATAGCCACTGGCCAGGTGGAAGTCAGAGAACCTATTGCTACACACTAGAGCTGATTATTTCTGTTTAGGCAAAAGATGAAAACTACAATCTGAACAGCTGCTACTTGAAGCCAGGTAGGGGAACTGCTAACCCCTATCGAGTAGGGTGGGCTGAGCCGCAGGGAGCCATGGGTGTGTGCCTGAGTGCTAGGGCACTTTGGACCCATATGGGGAGTCGGACGATGGGGTCATTCTTGGGTCTAGGTTCACTTGTGGCCTAGGAAGCCTTGCGCTTGCATTCTGTAGTCTGTCCTGCTTGGCAGGTCGAAGGTGACAAGCTGCAAGATTCTTCAAGCAAGTCCAGGTTGACCAGCTGCCAGCATTTGCTTCATCCTCCAAGCCAGTAGTTGTTGTCCATCTGCTTGCTGCCCCACGGAGCGGCAGTTTCCTGCTTGCTCGAACCCACTGTGCTAGTACCTAAATCTCAGTGTCTGCAGAACCGTGAGTAACCCAAGGCTTGCCCTGCCAAAGGGGATTAATTTAAAGTTGTTAACATTTTCTGGTAAAGTTTACTCCAAGGGCCCCAATGCCAGCCAACCCGTGGAATCTAGCAGGCCTGCGTTAAAATCTGGGTACCCAGTCAGGACTGGAAAAAGGGGGATTTACACTGGTACCAGTGAGGGTGGGCACTGTTAATGTTTTGGCCTACAGGCCTTGCTAATTCAACCAAACATTTCATTCTTAACAATAATCCCTTGTTCAGGTACCCCTTCCCTAGCCCCACCCCTAAAATAAAGCTGTGTTTTGTTCTTTGCAATTCCTGTGTTGTAAGCATATTGTTAGCTATAGTCATTAAGTGTATGTATTTTACAGTATTGCCAAACAAAGAGGTATTCAGTGTGTGGGGTGACTAAAAGGAGAGGGGGGTAGCTACAGCATTCCAGGGGGTTGTACTATTCCAACACCTGGCCTACAGTCATTTTACTCTGGGTGGAGGCACCATGCTATTTTATTGCTATTTTGGGAAAGAACCCCTCAATCACCATCGAAACAGAACCCAGGTCCCTTAACCTGTAAAGTAGTCAGCAGGCAGGGGTAGTAGCCCAGTGGCACACAGTGCTGGGGCTACAAGCTGTCTTTGATCTAATTTATGAATACATTAAACACTAGACCAAGCACTGAGCACTATGGAACCCCACTGGTGGGAACCCTGTTGATGACTTCCTTTGTGTCTTAAAGTCCCTTCCACTACTACCCTCTTGGTTCTACCATTCAGTCAGTTTGCCACCCATCTAATGAATTTCTCCCCTACCCCTAGATCCTCCAGCTTCCTAATCAACCTCCAGCGGGGCACTGAAGTCTAAGTAAAGGATGTCTACCACTTGGCCCTTGTTAACTGTTCTTGTTACCCAGTCAAAGAAATCGATTAAGTTTGTTTGACAGGCTCTTCCAACCATGAATGTATGTTGCCTCCCATCCTGGAGACTGTTCTCCCAAGAAACCCTACCAGCCTTTCTTTAAGGATCACCTCCATGAGCTTACCCACAATTAAAGTCGGGTTGGCTGGTCTGTAATTATCCAGGTCATCTCTGGGCCCTCTCTTGTGGAGTTGCACCATGTGTGTGTGGTTCTCCATTCCTGTGGCATCCCCCCCACCAACCTAATGAACTGTTGAACAGATCCGCCAAAGGGGCTGCAAGTTCCCCTGCCAGTTCCCTCTACATCCTGAGATGGATACCATCTGGGCCTGGGGACTTATCCACCTTTAGGGTCAAAGGAACATAGAAATTGGTGGCAGATAAGGACTGCTAGGCCCATCCAGTCTGCCCGTAGGCCCTATGCATTGTATATTGCCACTGAACCTATATGATCAATGGCTTTTCATCACTCCTTCTCCTCCCAAGGTTCCCCTGAGCCTGTCCCAGGCATGCTTAAACCCCTCCACTGTGCTTGCCCCCACTACCTCCTGTGGCAGGCTATTCCAAGCATCAACTACCCTCTCTGTGTTAAAAAAAACTACCTCACATTACCCTTTAATCTACCCCCCTCCAATTTCATATCGTGCCTCCTCACTCTAGTACTTTTTCTGCCTTGGAAAAGGTCCCCGACCTGCACTTTGTTTATGCCCTTGAGATACTTGAAAGTTTCTATCATGGCACCCCGCTCTCTCCTCTCTTCCAGTGAGTACATCTTGAGACCCCCATGTCTCTCCTCTTATGTTTTATGGTGCAAGCCCTGCACCATCTTTGTTGCCTTTCTCTGGATAGTCTCCACCTTGTTTATGTCCTAGCACAGCTGTGGCCTCCAGAACTGCATGCAGTACTCCAGGTGAGGCCGCACCAGTGTTTTATACAATGGCATCACTGCCTCCCACCTCCTGCTAGTGATACCACTGCCAATGCACCCCAGCATGCCACTGGCCCTCCCCACCACCTTTGCACATTGCTTCAATACCTTGAGGTCATCAGCAGTGATAATCCCTAGGTCCCTTTCCTCTTCAGTGACAGTCAGCACCCCCCCCCCCCAATCCTACAGATCTCCCCAGGGTTCCCTTTACCCAGGTGCATTATTTTGCACTTTGCATTGAACCTCAGTTGCCATGTCTCTGACCATTTTTCAAGCTTCTCCAGGTCCCTCTTCATTTTCTGCACCCCTTCTGGAGTATCCACCTTGTTGCAGATCTTGATGTCACGAGTCCTTTCCTCACCATGTCTTCAGTGATCTTCTCTTCAGTATCTCCCTCCCCCCATTTCTTCCCCTTGCAGTACATGGCTATCTTTCTCTTTTGTAAAGACAGAGATGTATTCACTCTACCTTGTCCATAGTATTTTCTGGCCACCCATCCCCCTTTTAGCCTTATAATGTCATCCTTCTTGTTCCTTTTTCCCACAATGTCCACTTTTCTTTATGCCATCAGTACCCGCAGGTCATCCATTGTGTTCCCAAGGCTTCTTGGATTTAGGGGCAGCACTCTTCACCATGACTCCATGCTTCTCTTCTCTTCAGCCTGGTTGCCCTCCCGCTTACCCACCTCTAACCTCCCTCCTCCCTTGTCCCTCACTCCCCCTGATTCTCCCTCAGGTCCTCTGATCTCCCCTTTTTTTAAATGCCCTTAAGTTAATTTCCCTATCCTTCCTCCACCAAGACCCCCTCCTCTCTGCTCCCTGCTTATTCTTGCACTCCTCTTCATTCTATATTTTGTTTCCATCTCAATCTCATTAGCCTGGGAAGAGGTGCACAGAGGGTTTTGTCATTCTAGGTGCCTTCCCAGCTCCCTATGCATCCAAAACCTTCCTCCTTTTACCATTCCTTCAGCCAGCTACTGAATTCCTCAATTCTTGTCTTCTGGGCTGGCTCTCAGTACTGGCAGCGCTTCTGAAAAGGTTACCAATCTGCATCTGCTTACAACTTCTCACCACCACCCTAAACCTCTCCTGTACTACCTCCACCTCATTTCCAGCTAGGTCATTCATACCTAGGTGTATTATTTTGTGAGGTTTACCTCCCAATCCTCTATGTAAGTTGACCTGTCATTGGTACACATGTCCTGCCGTTATTCCCAGCCTACATACCACCATCCCGCTTCTGTGTGCTTCCCTCTCCCCTCCCAGTGTAGTCCTTTCACAGCTGAGTCACCCAGGACTACAACTCTTCCACCTCCATCCCCGTCTCCTTTCGTCCCCCTCCCATCCTACCCATCCCCTGAGTTTCCCCCTTCCTAACTGTTCCTCCAGCTATTTCCCCAAAACTCCCTCTTGTCCAATGTGTTAGCTGCCTGATCTCCCCCCTACCTTTCACAGCTGCCTCACTTGCTGTACCCCCCAGCTATGCTTTGCCCTCTTGCTACTCCTGGTTCCTCCATACTTTTCCTCTCCTACTTACACCCCCTTCTAATCCCACCACTTCTGCCATTATCTTTTCCATCCCACTCCACCTGTCTAACCTTTCTCATTCCTCCAGCCTGAACTGCCCCCCCCACCCATCTTGGCCACCCCATTCCCCTCCATGATCAGTGGGAGGAATCTGTTCCACAATGGCACCCCTATAGGTGCTCCCACTCATATCTCCTCCAGCCTGGAGCCCCCACTTCCTCCCACCACTCTCCAACCTCCTCCCTCAGATTTCTCATCCTCTGAGGTAGAGGAGTCCAATGAATCCTGCTGCTTCCCTCCTCAGCCCTCCTATTCCTGCCTGCTTCTCTCACCTGGTTAGTCCCCCAGCATCTCCCTCCTACCTGGCCCAACCTACACTCCCCTCCCACCAGTGTTCCCAGCTTCAACCTGAGCAGTCGTACCTCTACCATCAAGTGGTTCAACCTACTGCAAACAGGGCACCCACTTGTTTCCAACAGTGTACCCAGAAATACCACAGTTCCATATACCCTACAGCTTACTCCCTTCCTCTACCTTCCTGCTGTTCCCTACCCACATTATGCTGCCTTAGCCAGCCTTTGTTATGCTGTTGCAGTTGTTAGGCAGTGACTTCCTTCCTTCCCGTATCAGCCTCTACTCCAGTTTTCAGTAACTGCAGTCAGTTCCTGGGTTGAGCCCATATTTACTTTCCTACCTCAGATAGGAAGCAGAAGCTATCCCACAATACCCTGCCTCTGTGGGTCTACCTTAGATAGGTAGTAACTGCAGACCTCAATAGTATCTGCTTCTGTAGGCCTACTCTAGATAGGGAGTATTGCAGGCACCACTATTTCATGCCTTCATTGGCCTACTCTATATAGGGAGCAGCTGCAAACCCCACAGTTTCCTGCCTCCATAGGCTCATCCTAGATAAGAAGCAGTTGCAGGCCTTATGGTATCCTACCTCCGTGGGTCCACACCAGATAGGGAGTACTGCAGACTACACTGTCCCTTACCTTCGTGGATTCCCTGCCTGCCCTCTGCCTCACCTGCCTTAACCTGGGCAGAGTGGCCTGTGACCTGCGGTCCTCCCTGCAGATGCCCTGCCGACATCCCCAGATACAATTTACTTAGGAGCCACACTCCTGCTTCGTGCCACTCATGCTTCATGGTCGCTCAGGAAGGAATCGCTTGGACTTGTGGGTATTTTATAGGGACTACAGTCATCCTACTGGCTGGCTGCAACCAAATGGTTTGCTAGTGCCTTCTATCGTGCCAGCTAGTCCAGCTGTACTCCTGCTTTCAGCCCTCCCTCTGCAGGTGTCCTCTCTCCTTCTGGAACCCGAATACCAGAGTAGTTCTCTCAATGCAGTGTTATTTTATTATCAGCAATAAAGAACATTCTTTTAAAGACTCCCCCCCCTCCCCAACACTTAGCTGGTGTGAATTTTGCCTGGCTCTGCTCCCCTCCAAACACTCAGCTGCTTCTTGTTCTTGGACTTTTGCTGTTTTGCTGTCTTTGACTTCTCAAAAGAAGACTCCTTATATATTCTTGGTTTTAAAAAATCATGTTTTAAAAAGGTCCTTTTCATGGAGGCTGACAGCCAGAACAGTGCTGCATGGGGACACTTGAAACTATATGGATAGGAGAAGTCCTGAAAGTTGATTTGCTGAAGCAATCTTTCCAGTCAGGATGCTATGTCAGAATATCATTGGGTCAGAACTAAGGCTGGCAGAACTCAGAACACCGGGGGTTCTAATTAATCCTGATTAGTTTTGATTAGTATAAATATTTTATTATACAGTGGGGTGTGAAAATCCTCTAACCTCATTGGTCAAAACACATCACATGACCATGGTAAATCCTCCAGTATACCCACTGTAAAAGTTTTACATCACTATAAAAATGTGAAAAAGTTGAACATTGTATAATGGCAATATACCATGACAGGGAGTGAGTATATGGGTGGATTTACCACTTTTGGTGTGGTTAAGTCACTTGGCTGTGCCTCGTGACCGAACCACACCAGGCGTGGTAAATCCACCAATATACCCACTCCCTGTCATGGTATATTGCTTAAATAAATGTGTTAAAATGCATAATGGGGGCATAGTCTAAAGTACTAAACACAGATGAGCAAAAGGAATACATCAAATCATTATTTGTATGAAAAATAAAGTGAAACTGTTAATGTGGAAGGGAGACAAACAAGCTAGATAGTGACACCCACTGGGACAAGGATGGCTACAACACATGTACTGTAGCACACTCAGCATACAGTAGTTCCTTCATGGCCTTCCATGCTGACACACCTGATGGCGTTGCATTGCATATCCCTGTGTACCTGGTGCAAACAGTGGTACTGTTTAGTCACACACAGCTGTAAAATCAGTTAACCCCATTACATATTTTATTATTAATTTTAAAAAGCACTCTCAGCCATACCCATCTTTCTCAAAAGCCGTGTTTACATGGCTGACTTTGCTCCTTCTGTGGAGCATTGAAGCACTGCCCCGACCCAAGAAGATGCATGGCTTCTGCATTTACACAGCCCCTCTGAGTACTGATGCAATACATGCTGGAGAGGGGCTGGGAGTCAAGTTGCGGTTGGCTAATAAAAGCCAAAGACACCCACCGGGGCTGTCATGTGGGAGCGAGTGGTGCAGTCTGCCCACACGGCTTCTTAAACTGCTCACTCCAGAATGAATTCCCAGACATTCTGGGACTGCGGGAGCAGAGTAAAGACTGGCTTACCACAATCCAGTAAGTGTCCACACAGCGGCATTTGCACCGTAGCAACCCGAGCGCTCGGGTTGCTGTGGTGCAAATGCCAGCATGTAAATAGGACTAAAGACTGCAACTACAATGACAGAGCTGGGCTATAGCAGCAGAAGCAGTTCTACTGTACTACTAAAAGGTAGGAGGTGGTGCATTCTGGTGCATTTTGGAGGTAATACAGATAGGATTTATATATCAGAGCTTCTGAAGCCTAAAAAGTTGCTTCTTTCTTATTCACACATAGTCACATCTAGCCATGTAATTGGCATTCTAGCCCCCAAGCAAGTTGTTCCCCAGCACCCCTCCTGCTGCAGCCCAGCAAGTTGAACACTCAGGAGACTCCCTCTGACTCTGAGCCCAGCGAGTTGCTATCTGATTCACATCCAAGCAAACTGCTCCCCAGTCTAGCCTTGCAGTTTGCTACTCTCCATGCCCAACTGATGGTCACGCAAGAAAGAAGCACTTTTTGCCCCAGTCACCTTCTCACATGATGCCTCCAGTCCATACCCCCTGCCAGTGTCAGGTCATTCTGGAGTTTTAAGTTAAATCCAAATAGTCATAACAGCTGTACTTTTGCTGAATCCTCTAAAGCTGATTTTGTCCCTCCCCACTGGTGCTGCAGACTTTGTTTTCCCACCACCATGCCACAGAGCAGTTTGCCATCCAGCCTGATCAACGCGTATAGACTAACCGCCAGATCTTTAGTGACTGCCTCTCCCTCTTTGCTGCTCATCACGGTTCCTGTCACAGATCCTTACTGTTACTCGGAGGCTCAGAGCTGCCTCTCCTTCTATCCTCCCAGCTTGTACAGTGCTCTCACCGTCCACCGGCACAATGTCCTCCCACCAGTTGCAAAATCAAATCTCCATTTCTGCTGCTGGCTGCTCCTCATCATGGAGTACCCAAGCTCACACCCTCCTTCTGTGCGTGTGCATAGGACACCCGCTTAATCCTCCAGGCACTGCTGACCATGTTGTTGGGTTCAGCTGAGTCCTGCAGCCCTCCAGATCTGTGTTCAGCAATCACTGGCACGGAACCAGATTTTTACAGTCAGGTTCTTGTTTATCTGAGTCTGAGGTACATTGCCAGATTGGGGGGGGGGTCTAATTCTCAGTAAAACATTCCATCCAGCCTTAATCATAATGGCATACCTGTATCAGGAATATGCCCACACTTTGGAGACATTTCATAATTCCAATAGGAAGCTCCTGGTTGTGGTATAGCATGAGATATCACACTTCTTCTGTAGTTGGAGGCACTCTGCTTCATCTTGTGCCTTACAACACATCCAGGGTATGACAATATCTTATGATATACCACAAAACTCTTGTGTATTACTGCTTAAATGCAGTCCACGTACATGCTGCTAGCATTCTCAAAGTATTTGCACCATACTTTGAAGAAGAGATTCCCAGACTACCACCCCCCCCAAAATCCTAGGCTGCCAGTAAATTTGCTGACCGTTAGGATAGCATTCAACTGACCATGTTCCTGCATTACCGTTTTATGTAACCCTTAACAATGACCCTGTGTTTCAGTATCAGCACAGCCATCCTGATTAGAAGAGCAGCTGTAAAAGAGTCATAAAGTCATATCAGAGCCTTGAATGGGAATACTTTCTCTGTTTCTTGAATGGAGCTGGTACTGTTAATATTTACTCTTTATTGCTTGCAAAGAATTTAAACAGCACGTCACCCTGTTTGTGCTGAAGCATGCTCATAGTAACATCGTAATTTAAGTTTGGAAGGGACTCTAGATCCATTATGTGTGTCACCCATGCTTCATAAGCAGGGATGAAACAAGTATTCTGTGATAGCATTCTAATTCACTGGGATTCCTTACCCACTCTTCCACTACCTGGGGTACCTGTTGATTCCCTTGGTAAGCAACATGTGTTTAAGCTTACCTTGAAGGCATGTACTGGCTTCATGCCCACTGTCATCACCGGTAGGCTGGTCCACATGTTCACCACCCTCTGGGAGAACACAAATCCTAATGTTACCTCTGAGTTTACCACAGCTGAGCTTCAGGGTGTGTCCCCATGTTCAGCTGGAAGACACCAGATCAAAAAAAAAATCTCTGTATGTTCAACATATGGATGCAGAAGGCTAAGATCACGTCCCTTAATGGCCACTAGGGTGAATATGTTCAGGGATTCTATCCTCTCCTCATAACTTTTGTTCCTCCATACCGCTGATCATTTTGGTGGCCATGTGTTATACTTTCTCAACTGAGTTAATGTTCTTTTTGTACTGAGGAGATGAAAAATTCCCATAGTTCTCCAGATGGTTCCTGACCAGGCCCTTTTAAAGTGGCAGGGATACTTCCCTGCCCTCCTGGTCACTCCCCCTCTTTAATGCGCTCTAGCATTCCGATGGCCTCTTGACAGCAGCCATGCTGTGCTTGCCATGCTTTAGTCCCTTGTCTGTTATGAGCCCTAGGTCCTTCTCCTCCTCCACTGCAGCCAGAGGAGCCCCACCCTGTGTGTAGGTTCAACCTCAGCTCCCCCCCCAAAGTGTAGCAACTTGCATGTGGCTACCTTGAATTTGAGTCTCTCAGTGTTTGACCAATCACTGAGCATGTTCAGATCTTCCTGCAGTTTGTCCCCATCCTTAAGGGAGTCCACCACCCTGGGCATCTTATTGTTTTCAACAAACGTAAGCAACTTGCTGCAGACCCCAGCTTGCAAATTATACAGTAATTGAAAATGTTAGACAGATTGGGCCACCTGATGGACCAGCAAAAGTGCTACATACTTCTGTGCAGATGACCTGGGTTCAGAAGCAGACCTGGAAAGTCGATTGAGTGATGGGGGGGGAGAGGGCTGGAGTAGCGCTTCTACATGCCAGTGTTCCCAGCCAAGGGAGGGAGGTGCTCTGCTTCCTGCACTGTAGCAACCTCTGCAGTGGGCGGAGGGAGTTTATCTCCCTCGCAAGATGTCTCTACATGTGTCTGAGGTGACGTGCATGAGGGTGCATGTCCTGTGCCAGTGCACAGGGTGAGGGGAGAGATCAGGAAGACAAAAATGAAAAACCTGATGTTCATCAGTGGCCCAGAATGATGGCACTGGCACCCTTGGGTGTCTCCACATGTGGATCCCCACCAGAGGGATGGCGGAAGGAGTGACGGCTGGGACTGAGGGTGCCGGAACAAAGAGCCTGAACCAGGTAGAGGTAGCCCCTGTGGCCAAAAAGCTGGATGACAAAAAAAAAGGAAATGTTAGACAAATGCAACCCCAGCACTGATACACCTCTCCACTCAGCATAGTGCCCATTCATCACCACCCTTTGCTTCTTGCCCCTACACCAGTTAGAAGTTTATCCTGAGTATGTCTCACCTACAGAGCTGCCTCCCAGAATGAGACACAATATCACAGTTATAGCCCATGATATCTTGCAGGGTACTGCAGAAGCCAGTGTAATCTAATGGTAATTACTTCAGTTTGCAATGCAGGAAGCTGTGATTACAGAGTGCTTCATCCTGGTCAGTGGCACTGTACACCAAACTGGCGTACTTGACCCAGAATCTTGTAATGTGCCACAGTATCACAGGCCTTCCCAGTTGAAGTGATCATAAACAGTTCTTGAACAGCCAGGAATTATTCATGAACAACTCATGAACTGAGTCTAGGAATGCACATGAAAGTTCAGTAATTGGTGTGGGCCCAGTGGAGGAGTGGTTGTGCTTCCTCCCCCCATGCCGGCGACACAAGTTCAGGAATGGATGAGGGTCACTTGGTGGGCTGGCAGAATGAGGGAGGATTGAGCACCCAATGGCAGCTCTCCTTCCTTTTGGGGGGACACCAGTTCCCACTGCAGGGACTGCAACCTGGTGGAGGCCAGACAGTAATGCAGCGGGACTGCACACAAGTGAAGAGTAGGGCTGGAGCGTGGCGCACTGGTACACATGTCCTGACATTGCAGCCCAAGGCAGAAAACTGCAGGAAAAAGATGCCAGGCACTGCCCAGCCAGCAACCCCCACATGCTCTCGCACAATCCACACAGCTATTCACCCTGCCAGTGGGTTCTGTGCAAATGGTGGATAACAGATAAAATCCATGAGAAGGTCAGTGATGGGGCTGGAGGGTGCTGTCGGGCAGACCCAGGGGGAAGAAAATACTGATTAAAAACAAAAAACAAAGTTCCGCAATCTTGTTCGTGAATGTTCATAAATTGAGCAAACACAACGAATAGGAAACTGTATTCGTCCAGGGGAAATCGTGTCAGACAAACCTTGAGGAGTTCTATGACTGGGTGATGAGTGCCTTGGACCTGGGTAGACCAGTGGATGTCCTCTTTCTAGACTTCAGCAAGGCATTTGACTCTGTTTCTCACATGGGCCTGTTGGATAAGCTAGGAGAAATGGGGATGCGGAACCAGATAATCAGATGGATAGGCAATGGGCTCCAGGACCGGACCCAGAGGGTCGTAGTTGGCAGGATAGTCTCATCCCCAAGGAGGGTCATTAGTGGGGTCCCACAGGGATCAGTCCTTGGGCCCCTCCTGTTCAACGCCTATGTCTCTGACATAAGGACAGGTATCAGGAGTGAGATGAGTCTCTTTGTGGATGACTCAAAACTGGGGGCAGTGGTGGATGGGGAGGAGGAGATGGGTGGCCCTACAGGGGGAACTGGAGGCTCTGGAAACATGGTCTAGAAAGTGGAAGCTGAGGTTCAATGCAGGAAGCAAGGCATTGCACCTGGGGCCAGAAACCTGGGCCAAGTGTACACCCTGGGGGGAATGCTCAAGTCTCGGTGACTGAGAGGGACCTGGGGTGGTGGTGAAGTCAAGATGAACAACTCGGAGACTTGTAGGAGGGTAGCAGCTAAGGCCAACAGGATGCTGGGATGCATCGCTAGGGGATCACCTCCAGAAGGAGGGAAGTGATACTCCTCTGTATAACTGCTTGGTGAGGCCGCACTCGAGTACTGCGTGCAGTTTTGGAGGCCACACTTAAAGAGGGACATTAAACCCTGGAGAGGTTCCAGAGGAGGGCAACCAAAATGATTTGGGGCTTGGGGACAGAACCTATGAGGAGAGGCTCAAGAGCTAAATATGTACACATGGAAGAGAGAAGGACCGGGGACATGATAGAGGTCTTCAGGCACATGAAGGGGTAAATAGAGGAGGAACAGTCAGGGTGCTTCTAAGGAAGGAGGAGGGGCCATTAGAGGGCATGGGTGGAAGCTGGAGGGGAAGATTCAGGGAGAAAGGAGGAGGAGCTACTTCACTGAGAGGGTGGTGGAGCCATGGAATGCACTGCCTGGGGGCTGGTGGAGGCAGAGACGGTGGAGGGGTTCAAGAGGGGGTGGGACAGGTACAGGGGAAGGGTTCTGGAAGCAAAATCCAATGCAGCGAGAATATCTGGAACTGGGAAGGGAGAAGCCAGAGAAGGTGAGGGGGGGCAACAAGGTCAGCTCCCAGGGCGGGGGCTGACCAAACGAGCAGACACGAAAGACCGTTAGGCCTATTCTGCTGGCATTTTAGTATGTTAGTACGTTAGTATTCATGAACATTCCTGAACATGGACTGGTTCACGACGATCCCTGAATGAACATACAATTCCTCCACTGAGCGTTTATAGGCACAGTCCATCAATATTTTTGGTGACAAGAATACTCTGCCTTTATAATATTGGTTAATCCATTAGTAAACTGAGATTAGCCCTATTCTCAAAAGTTGTTTTTTCCTCTGAACAAGCTGACCTGTTCAACCCTTAGTTGTTTTATTACACAGCCTAAGCAATTTACCAGGACAATTGAATTTTTAACAAACTCAATATTTTTCTAACAAATGGCATTTTACAGTGCATTTTTTTCAGTGGATCAGGATATTCTACAATTCCAACATGACTTAGATGTGTCAACAACTGGGCAGTACAAAATAAGATAACTTTCAACATGGAAAAGTGTAGTGTGATGTCTTTGGTAGAAACAACTTACTGGCAACGTATACATCGAAGGGGAAAGAACTAAGGAGTATGGATTGTGAGAGAGTTCTAGGTTGTATAGTCTCAAATTACCCCACTTTTGAGAAACATACAAATTAAGTTGTTAAAAAAGCAAACAATATTAACAATGGCAGTTTAAGGAACATTAAGAACAGAGAAAGTCAAGTGATAATGCCCCTGTACATGTCACTCGTCAGGCCACTGGTGGAGTGTACTGTGCAGTTTTGGTGCCCCTACCACAAGAGGGACATAAAAAAACTGGCGGGTGTACAGAGAAAAATAACAAAAACAAAAATCCGAAATATGCATTGCCTTACATATGAGGAAAGGAAAAATACATTAGGACCTTTTGGCTTGGAATACCGTAGGCTAGGAGAAGACTGATGTTTAGTGTATGCAGCATACAGAAGTGCTGACATATGGGAATGTAGTGGCCTGCAAAGAAAGGAGTCAGTCAAAAATACTAGATCACATACCTTCCAACTCAAGGGTGAAAATTATAGGACCAAGAAGAGAGGGTCATGGATCAAACAAATGAAGTCCAGTGTACCCCCCCAATCTGCCCAAACAGGCCTGTATTGGAAGATTTTTTAATCTCTCATGTCCCAAATAGGGGCTGTTAGTTATCAAACTTTGGCCAAAATGTGAACAAGCCAAACCACTCCGTCAAAGTGGCCCCAATCGGTTTGGTCCTGCACTTTTTATAATGTAAAAAGTACCTTGCTGATCTGAGATAGAGTCCTGCTGGGTCATGGATCAACCAGAGAGTTGTATCAATCTGGAATATCCTCCCCACAAATGTAGTATTTCTACATCCAAATTGAGACTAGATGAGTTTATGGGGAAAAAGTTAATCATTGAATGAATGTCAAGTCCATTTTTGGCGCAAGCTATTAGATTCGTATTCCGAATTATGATACTTAGGATTTTAGAATTAGTAACTTACCTTATGCTTATTTTTTCTCTTGGTCTGCAATCAAATGGTATCACTGTTCACCTTCCTTTCATAAATAGTGATGCCCATTTTGTATTTATAGCAGCAGAATCTGAAACTCTTAAAATCTGGTGAGTTGATCTAGTTGGGTGTTCAGATAGTTGCCTTGTAGAACATACATCTTACACTTTGAACTGCAAAAGTTGTGATTTTGTGATGTTTTATAACTTTACAATGGAAAACTGCACATTCCAATATGCAAATTAGTTACGCAAACTGATTTTTGTCACGATTCTTCATGGTCCTTTAAAGGTTCAGCAACTTGATAAACGTTGCTTGATGAACCGTTCATGAAGTAAGTTTAAGAACAGTTGGGGAACTTGGATTGATGTTTGTGAAACATTCAAGAACATTCATCAAAGTTCATGAACTAATAAACTTAATTCCGCCTAGGCAGCAAAGATCCAGATAGACTATGTACATTAAGCACTCTGTTAAACATCATGGGCATTTCTGGGAGCATATGTGAATTAATACTTTTCATCTTGATTCACTCCATAGTCCATTTACAACACTTTTCTTACATTTGTTTTATATAATCTATTTGGGTAGTCAGACACTGCTTTGTTTTCAGTTGTATTAGGGATTTAAAAAGTACATAAGCAGCGCAGGAGTTAAGCTTTTGGATGACTGTGATGTGAGTTCAACAGGATCACTAACTGGCAGCAGATGTTTGTATTCCTTTGCTGATCACTGCATTGCTTCAGTCAAACAATCTGTCTCGCAGATCATGGGATCCAGAGAGAGCATGGCTGATGTCAGCTCACATTAGTCTTCCTTCTGTGTTTGGGGAGTTCAGTTCTGCTTTACAATATTTGTTTTTAGGTGTTTAAATATGAGCCATGTCAGTTTAACTCTCTTAATCACTGATTGCTGGGACTTGCAAACGTTTTTTTGTGCAGGACCTAATTGAATTTTAACTATAGAATATACGTTCCGGACAGTATGACATCAATTTTTGTTTGGATCACAGTGCCATTTGCCTGCACAGGAGAGTTAATTTCTGCATTAAAATACTGTTTTTTTTTTTTTTCTGAAACGGTGAGCACATGTCAGTTTTACTGTGTTTGAAAATACTTGCTTGGACTTATTAACAGTTTTTGCTGTAGAGACAGAACTGAGGAATTGGTATTGGTAAGATCTCTCCTCTTATAAATTTAGTTCATACTACTTGTTTGTGTGCATTTACATAACCATGTTTTGAAAGCTGCATTTCCACGTTCTGTTTTAAAATGAACTATGAAGAGTTAGAGATTTGCTATGTGGGGAGCTCGGTGGGGAAGCAAGTATTTAAAATATTTTTTAATCTAATCTTTGTTTAATCTAATCTATATATTTTAGAGAGTGCTGGGTAATTTAAGCCATCCCTCAACTTTACACAGATCACTAAAGAGCCCACCTACCTTAATCCCCACACCACTACCCATTCCTAATTGTCTGGGCCCCCTCATATCACCCCTATTGTGCTCATGCTGCTGACACTCTCCTGGACATGCTCAGTGATCACTGAATGGTCTACTGAGTCTTCAAGATCCATCACCCAACCCCCACCACCACCAGGTTACTCTGGGTCCACTGGTCATGTACATCCTCAACCTGCACTCCCTCCTGGATGATCTTCAGTAGACATTTTCATTCTCCATTATTTTATCAACTGATACAGATGTAGCCCTATCCCAGTTCTGGACTAAATTCATTGCAACCTGGGACAAACACCCCCTTTTGGGAGGTTTAAAATCTGAAGGCCCCACCTTCCTTGTACTGCAGAGCTTACTTGCCTCTTTAAAGCCTGTGACTCTGCCTGTCATCTCTGCAAGGCTTCTGGTGCCCCTTATGACTTTCTGAGATGCAAAAGCTACTGTATATCAGCCTAATTGTCATCTGGCAGGCCAAAGCAAATTACTTCTCTTCCAACATTCAGAAGAACCTTAATTCCCCAGTGAGGTCCTGGAAAGTAATTTACTCCCTTTTTGACCACCCTACCCAGTCCTCTGTTCCAGTCCTCAAATTAAGTATCTGTCTCACCTCTACCCCCCCAAACATGCAACTACTGCTTTTAATGAGTTTTCCACCTCTTGTACCTTCACATTCCTCCCCTTACCTCATTTCCCTCTACAACTCAACTCCTCTACAACTCGCACCCTCTCTCCTCCACTTCGTCAAATTTCTCAAATTCATTTAGTCACCTGCCCTACTGCTGTCCTCTCTGCTCTGCGCTCCTCAGTCCATCCAAAGGTCACAGCTCTGATTAGTTAGACTCCAAATATTTTCTTCTCTCTGCCCCCATTGTTGCAGCTCTGTGTGTTTCCCTCATCATCATCATCATCATCATCATCATCATCTCATTTCAACACAATGTTGCTCCCAAGGTGTGGAAACAGGCTAATGTCCTCCCCCTCCACAAAAGAGTGAGACCTCTCTTCCCCTGGAAACTACAACTCAATTGCACTCTTTCCTGCTTATTCCAAAGTACAGGAGAAACTGGTTCTTTCTCAGCTTTCCTCTTTCCTACGCTCTTCCTTCTTCCTGTTCCCCTTCCAGTCTGGCTGTCATAAATCGCTTTCCAGCAATATCTCCTTCTTATGGGTCCCTGACTCCTTTCTTGCCTGCTGTTAGCCTCATCTACCATCTTCAACTGCACTTATTCCTTCTGTCTGTGATTTTAGCTACTTTTCCTGACCCTTCATTGTTACTGCCCCCTCCCCTTTGCCCCTCTCCTAATTTAATATTTATGCTGCAAGTCTAACATTTTATAGAACATTAGCTAACTGCACCATGAACATTTAACCAAATTGCAAATTTTGTTGCCAATCCTTAAAAAGTCATGACATTTTATGTTGGAGAGGATGCAGTCCATGAAGCACGTCAGTTTATATTTACTGGCAGTGTCCAAGGATACATCAATTTTGGATTGACATTAGTGAAGCGCTTAAAATGATCATTGGCTTGCATACTGAACTCAGAGCTGAATGCCTGATTTTAGGGCTGTACCCAACTGGTAATACGCACCACATAAAGAAATAGTTGTTTCATATCTGCATAGCGACTGCTAACGAGTGCATCAACCAAATGAAGTTCACTAATGCTTCTCCAACAAAAGGGGAATGGACACAAAAATGTAAAGATCTGAAAGAAATGGAGATGGTAACCACCTGGCTTTACATTCAAGAGGAATTTCATAATGGCCCCTTGGATGCGCTTTATGGATTTTATTGCCCTGACTGAAGGAGTCCCCATGATTTCTCTGCTGGCAGAGCAGAATACACAACCATAAATATAAATATGGCTGTAAAAACTCAGCTGGGTCTTTGATCTGGGCGGTACCTGGCATCCTACATGTGCTATAAAATGGGTGTGGAACCCTAGTCCGGGGTAATCAGGAGGAAATGTGATTTTGATTAATCATTTAACTTAGAATAAGATAGGAGGTTTTTAAAATAGGTTTTATAAGTGGCTATTTTGATGTGCATTCAAGAGGGGCCCTTTTTGTTTATTTGATGTAGAAGTACACAGAGTTTTTAGCCATACAGAAGTTACAGAATAATAAGGCTGCAGGATACAATGGTCTAACTTCAGAGTTTTACAGACTTTTTTTGCAGCACACATTAGCCTTGTCCTGGTGGAAATTGTGGGTATTTGTGAAGCCCCATCTGTGGAAGTTTTTAAAGCAAGGCTAAAGACTTACCTTTTTCATGCAGCATTTTGGTCCGCTTAATAATGTTAACTAATGTATTTTATTATAAAAAAAATCTTAATTTTAATATTTATTACTTTATCATCTGGTTTTATGTTTTGTATGTTATGTTATTTAATTGCTCTGCTTCTGTATGGTGCCCAGAGCCTCTGAGATGGATGCCTAACAAATAACTTGCCTTGCCTTATATCCTGGGAATGGAAGCCACCATGTATGGCAATGTACGGTATTCAAAATTAAAGCTCATTGTGCTATGCTATTTACATCCACACATGTATGACTGCCATGCAAAGCAAACTGTAAGCAGCAGCTGTATTATAATATGTGTGTCAGTAATGAAAATGAGCCGAGTTTGGGAACGAGCTCAACTCGCCGGGGGGTGGAGGGCAGAGAGAGGATCAAGCAACTGCCTGGCAGCTCCCCTCTCTTGGATTGGGGATATGAACCTTCCCAACTTTTGACTGCCACCAGTGGAGGTCTGCTTGTGCAGCAGATGTCCAGGAAGCAGATGTAGTTCAGGGGAGGGTGGAGGGAGCCACAGTGCTGGAACGCGTGTGCACTTCCATGTGCATGCATCCGCCGAGTCATCACAGGCTCTAGACACTAGAGGGCAGGAAATGGTAGAAAAACTAAGCAGACTGGGCTTTGTGAAGCTGTGCCTGGACATCTGCCCTTCCACTCCATCTGGGTAAGGCATCTTGGACTGCGTGCTCCAGGGGAGAAGGGAGGACGGGGATGGTCCAAGATGCATGGGGACATGGCTGAGAAGTCACCCATCTGGCTTAGGAGGATAAAAACCTTTATAGAAAAATAATCTTATTCCAAAAATCATTACATTTTGACCTATAACCTGTAGAACTGCAGTAGCAAGTTGGGTACTTGAACAATGTCCTTTGTAGCTAAATACTGAACTGCTTAGCAAAACACTGTTGGGATAATGCCAGCAAATGCTACAACTTAGATTGATATTATAGTGGCTCTGTAACTTGATGAAACATGAGGATGTACAGTCTGGGTCTTGCATGTAATACTAAATCCTGTGTTCTATGCAAGATTACTGCAAAACATATGTAACCCTCTCTCCTGGATACCTGAGTCTACCATCTTTACTGAGAACTAGCTAGGGTAGGCATGGTCTGAGAAAACCATCTGAGTCAAGGGGTAGGATGGTATGCTCTCCAGAGGGCTGCCCTACAACAATACCCAACATCACCGCACACCCCAGGTCCCCAGCCTTGGGGTGAGTATGGCTCAGACCTCTGCTCTGATAGGAATAAATCACTATAATGTGGTGGATTAAGCAGTAGCCACACTTTCACTGACAAGTCAGAATTACATTCAGGAACCCCAGTCCCCGGTCACTCTTTTTAATTGAATTGTACAAACAGCTTCGGTCATGACCCCAGACAAAGCGTCAAGACTCTTCAGCCAGCCTGTTGGTGCAGCAGTAGCACTACCACTCAGAACACTGTTGACCCAGGTTCAGAAGTGAACTCGGGGGTTAAGGGGACTGGCTGTGGGGGAGGAGGAGGAGGATGAGTGTCCGACAGACAGCTCTCCTGCTTCAGGGAAGGGGGGGTCTCAGAGCCCAGTGATATAATGACCCATAGCAGTGGCCAGGGACCAAAATATAAACTGGAATTGGTGGAAGTGGCACGTCAGACTTGGGAACACATCCGGCATGCCAGGACTTCATTGCATGTCCACGCAACCAGGGAAAGGAACAAATAAGCACGATTCCCTCAAGGCAGCCCAGCAAGAAGCTTCCAGGACCACCACCAAAATCCTACACTAAAAAGATGCCTGCATAAGTCTCAGATGGGACCCCATGGTTGATCTTGGTCTCTCCCCTCAGGAAGCCCAGCCACGAGGAGTAAGCCACGGGCCACCCCGCCTGGACAGCTTATGTATTGTAGATTGTCGGTGGGGGCTACAGTGTGTATATGTCTGGAACAGATATGGGGCACATCCTGCCTGGCTTAAAAGCCATTAATAGAGCTGGAAAAAAAAATAAAGGGTCAGGACCCTTGGGGTCCATAGCATAGGTTGTGCCTGCACACACAAATAGAACCACATAACTCCCTCTAGTCCTTTTTAAACTTGTAGCCACATACACATGTGGGCGATGTTATGCTTCAGGTCAGAGCCTGATCTGCTCTCCACAATTCATCAGTGCTCTCCATGTTTATTTATTGATTGATTTCATTCTACCAGGTAGGTGGACTGGGTCAATGACCCATTTTCAAGCACCTCTGGGGAAAACAGTGTGCAACAATAGGGAAAAACATACAACTTACAAAATACATCATAATAATAGTAGTACATAAAAACAGTATACAAAATTGATACAACATTTTATACTAAAGAAGTTGCATGTACTAAAAATAAAAAATATTCACAGTTTAGTCATTACAATTGCAACAGATATTTTTGTGCAAATAATCTTTACCTTTTTATTCAAAGCTAGTACTTTTCCAAAAGGGATCAACATTTTGTAAAATTAGATTTAGCAGCTTTGGTGCATAATACGTAAATGAACGCTCCACAATTTTTGTTTTTGTCGTTTCTCGATATCGTTTTGACTGTGGGTTTTCACAAGGATTTTTAAATTGCCCACAGGTTGTACGTGTTGGTGAGTATTATCCTTTGCATAAAATTCACAGTCACTTGATATTTGAATTGGTGACAGAACTCCCAGTTTTTTGATACAACTCACAGTGGTGAGTCCTCATTGGTAACAGTGTCACAAATATGCAAATATTATTAAATGTCATAACAGACTTTTGCAATACACAGTCAGGTAAACTATAGAATAATATAGAATTGCATTCCAAGGCAGTAAAACAAATCTGTTTAGCCATAGTTCTTTTGACCTGTTTTGAAAAGTTTTTGTCAGACTTGCCTGATTTCTGTATGGGAAACCCAGTTTTCCATTAACTTTGTCCGTAACTGTGCTACATGGAACCACTCAATGGCTCAGTGGAGGCACTCCGTACTTCCATGCCAGCGACCCGGGTTCAGAAGCAAGCTCAGGTCTGCTGGGATCAAGCGGCCAGGCTGGGGAAAGCACCCAGTTAGAGCATGAGTCAGCAGGGGAGGGAGATGGCCCAGATCTAGTGCAGCAACAGCCCCTTGCAGTGAGCCAGGGAGCTTCTGCCCTCGCGAAGAGTGGCGCATGCCCAGAATGCATTGCTACTCTCATGGTGGACAGAGACTTTGCTGGCTGTCATGGGGTGGTGGGATGGATGACAGGAGGAAAAAAAAATCACTGGAGGAAAATAGGAGCCTGGGTTACATGAAGCCCTGCTTGCTCCCCGCGCAACTTTGCTCTGGGATGCCTTGGCCAAGATTTGGATGAGCAGCTGGGGAAGGACAACCCTCCTTTCTCAACCCTGCTTTGCAGGGTTAATCTGTAGGGACCAAAGGGAGAAAGGTAGGCTCCAGGGGAAGATGGATGCCGGTGGTGTGGGGTGGGGGGGTGCAGGAGCTGAAGCAGTCACCCAGATGTCCTCAGATGAAAAACAGTAGATGTAAAGAAAAAATATTTCTTTGTGTCTGTGCTACAAGTGCACTTCTTTGACGGGTTTCACATAGTTTAGCACCTTGGTGCTGGGTCAGGAAGTGATGCAGAAGGCATCCACCACTGGAGGGACATTTAATTTACACCTGTACAACTTTGGTTGCTCACTCAGCTAGGAACAATATATGGTTTGCTGTATCAACATCTATGGGTCTCTAATCCTGAGGGCACCCACTAGGCGCCATGTCAGTATCCCCTTTGGGGCCAGGAGGTCACCCCTTCAGTGGATGCCTCCCTTCACAGCTGCTACTACTCACCCGATGGTGTGTTTGGCACACTGGGGCAGTGCATGTGCCAGCCTGCCCACTGCCACCGGCTGACAATTGCCCCAGCCCCATTACCACCAGCCGACAATTGCCCCAGCCCCGTTACCAGAGGCGACAGCTTCAGTATTCATCCCCACTTGGGATTTGCTTTCACTCAGTGTTTTTTATTTTAGTTTTTGTTGACTGGAAAAGGAAGACTAGGCAATTTTGCCTATTTTAGGTCTTATCCCGAGGGGTGGGGGGGGGATACAGATGAAACCAACTGAAAATGAACAGATTAATCTTTTGGTGGTATTTTTCAGTGAATGGGAGAATTTTACCAGGACACCAGGGAAATTCTGTTACAAGAAACTGAGGCAGTTGATCTACTGAATAAGATGATTCCAAGTCAAATGTGTGATATTATGAGGTTGGGTGTACATGGGAGTTCAGCAGTCAAGAACTCCCTGAAACATAAATAAATAAAGGAGAGATACTGCCCTAGTGACAGTCGTGGGACTACTTTAGAAACCCAGTCACATTTCCTAATTGTTTGTCCATATGCAAAATCATTCTGGAGAACATTGTCAGACATGGCAAGACCTCCTTTTCCAAACAGTAGATTATATATTTGTTTGTTTGATTGATTGATTGATTGCTTGTTACACACAAGACCCTTTAGGCTGAGCCTATTTTGAAAGGGTCTAGAGTCAAGACTACAAAGGTAACAAGCATTTGTCAATGCTGAATGTTGTCTCGCTGGCTTTGGCATTGGTAGTGCAGGAGTTAGAGACACATAATAGGAATGGCAGTAAAGTACTGAAGTGACATCAACTCCACCCGCACCCCTGCAGAGACCGACAGGCATTGGGGTGTGCCTTTGGGTCATCAGCTATAACGCTCATGGCATTTTACCTCACCCTACCCTGTACTGTAGACACTGACAAGTGTCATGGTGTGCTTTGGGGTCTTTGGGCATTATACTTACCCATTCCATAAGGAAATACAGTGAGGTGGGTGCAGTGTAGCAGAATGGGGTGAACTTTGTGGCCGAACACTCAAAGACACACCACAATGTCTGTCACTGGTTGTAGGGTGGAGGTGGGGGTGGAATAGGGAGCATTACAGCTGATGATCCCAAGTCACAGCCCTGATGCCTGTCAGTCTGCACAGGGTGGGGTGTTACAGTTGGAAACCCTAACGCCGTAGGCGTTTGTTGGTATTTTCACTCCAGAGTTTCAACGTGGGCTTTCTGTGACCCCACCTCATGAAAAGCAGCACTATCAGTTTGTTAGTTGAAAGGAGGTTTTGCACAGCGGCTATGCCATTTGGTGACATAGGTCCAAAAACACATTTTGGGCAGTATGTGAAAAATGACAACTCTATTGTTCATGAGGAGGTGTTAAAAAATGGCAACGTTGAAAATCTGGAGTGAAAATATGAAAAATTGGCGAAGTCATGAGCATGCAAAGAAACTGTGCAACACACGTCCATAAAATAGTTATTTCTGGGATTATTTTAACTACATTTTCAACATAGGCATTTTGGGACCTCCCCTCAGGAACAGTGGCACTGTGATTTTGTTAATTTGTCCCAAAAGTTGATTTCCCATCGCGACCATGCCATTGTGTGCCACAGGTGCGAAAACACATTTTGGACAGGATGTAAAAAATGACAGCTGTACTGTTTATAAGGAGGTTTGAAAAAATGCCAGTGTTGAAAATCTGGCATGAAAATATTGCAAATTTGCGAAGTTACAAGGGTGCATGGGAACTGCACAACGCACGCTTGTAACACAGTCATTTTATAGACTTTTGTCATCAAATTTTCAACATAGGCATTTTAGGACCTCTGCTCATGAACAGTGTCACCGTCATTTCCTCAAACTGTCCTGAAAACTGATTTCGCACAGTGACTGCACTATTCTGCGCTGGACGTGCGAAAACACATATTGGCCAGGATATGTAAAATGATAGCTGTACTGTTCATAAGAAGGTGTGGAAAAATGCCAATTTTGAAAATCTGGAGTGAAAATATTACAAATTCACAAAGTTACGAGTGTGTGGACACTCACGCAATGCACGCCAGAACAGCTAGTTTTGGATTTTTCAGCCAAATATGCAACATAGGCCTTTTGAGAGCCCCCCTCATGAACAGTGACACTGTTGTTTCGATAATCAGTCCTGAAAGGTGATTCCACGCAGTGAGTGAGAAATTACCTTTCGGGACCGAATAATGCCATGACAGTGACAGAATTCATGAGATGGGGTGCCAATAACCCCATGTTGAAATTTTGGTGTAAAAATTCCCAAAAATGCCCGCGATATGCACCAAAGTTGAAAAAACCCTATTTATGCCATTATACAGCTCACCGGCATTTCTTCAGTTTGCCGTCAGCTTTGAAGAGTGCAGACGTGTTCCTGGTCCACTGAAGATCATCGCTCCAGACTCTGGAGGTAAGTATGGGGTGAGGGGGGTGTGGGGAGGCAGGGTGCGCAGAAGGTGGATGCGGGTTGGTGGAGGGGGCAGGGAGACCGCGATGGACCGTTTTCTGTTTTACAGGTGAAAAAAAAAAGGTGGAACATCGCGGGACTTTTTTTTTTTCAGGGACATTTGGCATGCTGGGGTGGACTCCCAGCATGCCACCTGATTGTTTTTTGGGGGGGCTGTAGCCGACGGGGGATGGGCACCCCCGTCAGCACATATGAAAGGGGTGGGGCAAGAGCCGAAGGGGATTGGGCACCCCTTGGTACACATCACAGATGGGGAGACATTATGCCAACGTGAGTGGGCTCCCCATCGGCAAAATAAACAGGGAAGGGGGGGTCAGCTGACGGGGATTGGGACCCCATTGGCAAAGAAAGACTGTTGGGGATGATGATGCCGAGGGGATTGGGCACCGCACACTTAAAATATTATGCCTTCCGTGCCTGTCTAGGTTGGGGAGAACGATGCATTAGGATTAGAGATCATCTAGGTCAACTGCAAAGAGGGAAAACGAAGCTGGGGCTGGACCAGCTGGTAAATTCCTTGTAGTCATGGAAGATGAGGAGACATTGGAAGCTGTCAGAGGGCAAAGAGAGGCAAGGTGAGAAAAGGAGCCACATTGCAAGCAGGAATATGCTTGAGGCCAGCAAGTCTTTCAGATGAGATGTTAAACCGAGGTCCCATCTGCCTAGATTGGTGGTAGTTCAGGTGGATGTTAAAGATCCCATGGCACTTATCAAAAAGAGTAGGGGAAAGTTTTATTGAAACAAGATATTATGCAACGTACATCAAAACAGAACCAAAAAAAAATCTGTACATAAGAAGAAAAGAAAAACAAAAGGAATACAGTACTTTACAAAATTCAAACCAAAAAGGAAAAGATAATACAAAAGTAAGACTGAGAAGAATCCATCAAGTCACAGCTGAATCCGAATCTGTTATCCAAGGAAGTGCTTTCCATAAGGCAAGCAGCATAGATTCCATATGCAATGTCCGTTCATGTTCATAGATGGCTTTTAAATCTTTCACAATCTTATTTTCAATTTCCAAATATGTACATTCTCTTTGCTGGAGAGTGAACTGACATTCGCCATCCAAACATTCCACTTAATCACAACTAAAATAAGGTTTAAAGTGTCCGAATGCCAAGAGGACCATTGAGAAGAAAAAACACCATACATGACTGTCTGAAAGGATACTGACCTAAAAATCGGAATAGCCCACCTTTGTGCCAAGAAATTCCACCACTGTTGAATAAAGGTGCATTCAAAAAATAGATGAGATATCGTCTCCAGTTCAGCATTGCACAAAGGTCTAGAGCATAATCTGTCTTGAAACTGTTTGTGTTTGTGTTTGGCTTTAACATTAATCATTTCGTGGCAAGATAGCCAATGAAAGTCCCACATGTGTGCAGGAATTCATTTACAGCGTAACAAAGATAAAAGGGAAGAAAGATGTTGGACCGGACATTTATTGAAAGGGGACTGAGTCTCACAGACAGAAGAAAGAAGTAACTTATATAGAGCCTTACGAGAATGGGCAATAAGCATCTGAGGTGATACGTGCCATTGTTTTAAGCGTTGGAGCATATGTTTCACGTATACGGCACACCTTCAGTGTTGCACAACACACGTAAAGAGTTATGTTCCCACTGGTGGAACCAAACTCTACAGGAATCATAAAACCATGCTTCCCATCCTTTCTGAGAGTTAATCAGAAGAGGCCGCAAATTTGCTGTGAAAAAAATGCTGGAAAAAAACCACAGAGGGTTTACCATACACACACCACCCTCCAAAATGGGTAAATAAGTGGTATTCCGTTTGATCGGATTCAGCCTGCTCCCCCATAACGCCTGAAAGAACAAGCTGAAAATTGCTGTTTCCATTTGCTTCGGTATAGGAAATACATAACTCAAATAAAGAAACAATGATATCAAATAAGTCTTTATCAAATAGACCCTTTTCTTTTTTCCAATTTGCCCCCTATTCCAAGAAGCAACTTTCATTCTACCCTGTTGCAGCTTAGCATCCCAATTGAGAAAATCCGAGTCTCTAGTTCCAAATAAACCCCAATATCACGGATAGGGCCCTCCACCAATCTCAAGCGGACCTATACAACTATTCTGGGTTGCGATGGATCCCAATCGTATGCCCAAACTCTTACTATAGTTCAGACACGCTCTAGGGAAATTTCGAACAAGGAGCATTCTTGTAAAGAGGCCGTCACCGAGGCTTCATCAGCCACTAGGAAGCAAATGTCATCAGCATATGCTATAGCCTTATAAGGTGCAAGCATAGCAGAGCATGAAATGGTGTGGATCTGAGGGTGAGTATTCAGACGGCGGAGTAGGACATCTAAAAACAGGACATATAATAGAGGACTCACAGGACAACCCTGACGAACACCTCTTTTAACAGGAATCATAGGTCCCACCCAACCATTTACAACAGGAACAACCATGGCCGTCCTGTAGAACTTACGCAACCATTGGACCATGATATCTGGAACATGTAAAAAGTGAAGCGCTTTCCATAAAAAGTCGTGGTTAACCGAATCAAATGCCACCTTCTGATCCACTGAAACTATAATACCTGAGGTTAAACCCGCTAATCCATGGGAAAATAATTCCCGTAGGAGAATCAGGTGATCCGAGATTCGCCTGGTAGGTATGGTACAAGACTGAGCTGGATGCAAAACCGATTCTGCAATTCCTATCAAATGCTTCATAATAATTTTCATTAATATCTTAAAGTCAGTATTTAACATGCAGAGAGGGCGCCAGTTCTCAAGAGAGTGGACGTCACCTTTCTGCTTGTAAACATAGATTAAAGCACCTTTCGTAAAGTCTAATGGTATTGACTCACTACTGAGCAGGGAATTATATACAGAGGTCAATTCAGAGACCAGGTGGTCACTTAGCACCTTATACAAAGCAGCCGGGAGACCGTCCGGACCAGGAGTTTTTTGTAAGGGCAACGAGGAAATTGCCACAGTCAACTCTAACTCTGTTATGGCAGCACAGGCCACAGCCACACTCTGCCTCGAAGGGATCGGAACACCAAGATCCTCGACAAGGTTGCAGGGTCTTCCACAACAGCAGGGAGGGGGGAGAATAAAGCAGTCGTGTGTTCCGTCACAATCTGCTGGATATCAGTACGTGTGGAACATAAAGTCCCTGCAGAATTTGCAAGGCACAGCATTGTTTTCTGGGTAACCTGTCGTGAATTAGATTCAAAAGGGCAAACAACTTCCTGTGTCCCTGACACATTAAATCTGTGTTGGTGGTACAGTTGTCGTGATGTACGAGACTGGTAATACAACATATCCTTCCGAATTGATTGAATTTAGTGGGAAAAATCCTGTCCAGTCGTATGTGCTATGGACAGCAGTGACTATAGGTGTGCTCTTTTCTGTAAATAGTCCAAATAGTCTCTCCTACTTTTATTTCGACTGTAATTTTTTCAGAAAAATAATTAAAGCATGTTTTGTATCTAACCACCAATGTAGCGGGTCTTCATAACAAATAAACACAGACTTACAAGCAAAAAGAAAAGATAGGAGAGACTGTAAAAACAGCTTGTCCTGTAACAGAGATGTGTTGTATTTCCAAAATCCCGGTCCCTTGCAAAAAGGGGCAACTGAACCTATACCAACAGAAAGTAATTTGTGATCAGAGAAAGCTACCGCTTGAATCTGAGCAGAGTCAATCGGTAACGTACGCGATAAAAAAACAAAGTCAATACGTGTTGCTAATTTGCCTTTTGAAATGTAGGGTATGTTGGTTCGTAAAGAATGATAAGCATCAGTCAAGTGTGCAGTGCGTATTAATTTACCTAATTCATGAGAATCGCAATAGAGTTTCTTGGTGGTGGCAAATGAACTCTTGTCCTGAAAACTTAAGCCACAGTTAAAATCTCCAGAAAATATTAGTTGGAAGAAAGTATGGAGATAAGGGCGAATTAAAGAAAGTAAGGCAATACGGGCCATCTTAATCTGGGGAGCATAGATGTTTATCACCCGGTACGGGCAATTTCCTATAACAAAATCTAAAACTAGAGCTCTACCGGAGCTAAATCAATCAGTTTCAGTAGATGGAAGTCCGAAACATTGAGTAATATGCCAAGTCCCGAGCAGGGGTCCTGGCCTATAGACCAAAACGAAGGGCCTAAAAGCCAGTCACGTGTTGCTTGCTGAATCTCTTGTGTTGTGTGGAGTCTTGTGTCCTGCAAGAAAAAGATACCTAATGGCAGAAGTCTCAAAAAGGAAAACACTAACCTTCTTTTATCTATACGCTTCATACTATTAACGTTGATAGTGTGGCAAACAAATTGAGCCATAATACAAAATAGAAAGTACTAAGGAACATCACAATTTTCTTTTCCCAGCCACACTTTTCCCTTTTAGCCTAACTTTCGCTTTACGTTTTTGTGAAACACCTGTACCCAGTTGGAATTCGGAATCAGTAGTGCCATCAGGGAGAGAGGACACAACGGAGGAGGAGTCAGACTCGCCACCAGCGTCGTCGGAAGTCAGCTGAAGCACCTCAAAGGTGTTCGACAGGACTAAGGGTTGAGACAATAAAGGCATCTTAGGAGGCGTCAAGTTTCGAGGACCAGTCCTCATAGACCTTCGGCGCATGACAGTAGTAGGTTCACTGGGTGGTGGCATAGTACTTGGACCCGGGATTTGGTCTAGGTCTGACGCAGCAGACTGAACATGCGTCAGTGTGGGTGGTTCCACTATGAAAAGGGGTTCAACATTAACAGCTATCATAGGAGTGGTAACCTGGGTGGCACAGGCACAAGGGCCTTCAGAGCCATGTTCGCCACCTCAGCAGAAGGTGCAGCTGAGGAGGCACGAAGCCGAGCCTTTTGCGCCTGCGTAATTACAAAGCATTGATCAACCCCTCCATCATGATTCGCCTGAGCGTGGGCAGCCCATTGACAGGTTCGAAACGTATGGCCCATCTCATCACAAAGATTGCATCTGCTGACATTCTGGCAATGAATTCCCACATGTCCCAGCTCACCACAGTTATGACATTTCATCTTATCACACACATTACTCAGGTGCAAGGGGTCCCCACACCTACAACAGGCCTTAGGCTGACCCCAGGTAAAACAGGACCCCCCTATCACGGCCTAAAAAAAAGGAATTAGGTAAATGCACTGGACCAGAGTCATTGGTGTGTAACACGACCCTAAACCTCCAGCCCCCTGTCCAAATATTTTCTGTGTCCAGTATAGCTTCAGGAAGACCCTGCACCGTACAGCGCTGCTTCAACCAATAAACAACATCAGACACTTCCACACCTTCATTCCGAAACATAACCATAATGGTCTTGAAGGCAGGTTTTGAGAGGGGGACGGCCTCAAAAGGGGTCCATAAAGCAGTGTTCCTTAGGGCGTGGTATCTAGACCAGAAACTATCTAGTTCACGAGATGTCTGAAAACTCACATCAAATGTGGTTTTGCCCGATACATGAATCAGGGCGTAGATCTCATGGGCAAAAAATTTCAAAGAATCCTTCAGCAGAGACCTGGCCATGTACACACGGTCTGGAGGGTTAGGTAGTCCTCCCTTATAGATAAGCCGTACAGCGTTATGTCATTTTGCAGCTAGAACTGGTTGTTTAAAAAGTGAGGAAAAAGAATGTGTCAGCCCCACCTGTTTTGGAGGCGGCTTTCCAGACTCTGAAGCAGTAGTGTCTGTATGACCCTTAAAAGTGAAGGCATTTGATTTCGACCCCTGCAAGATATCAAAAACAGGGTTTTGTGTGTAGTGCAATTCTGCTGGCAAGTTCAAGGGGTCAGAAGAGCCCTGTGTATCCTGCATCGTCTGTCGTTCTTCCAGGAAGTCCTCCGGACGGGGGGACCGAATTGGGGATGGACGAGACCCACTTTCCAACCCTGGGTTCCTGAATCACCCTGCACTCGCACCGATTCCACCAACCAGGTAGGTGAGGCATGAAGTTTGCAGCAAATAGGGAATTGATAGTGAGGAGGCTGTATAGCAGATAGCAGAGACAACGTCAATGTCAGTAGAGATATGCCCAAGCGGCATCTGTGAAAATGACTGAACCTTGGTGTCAATGTTAGACAGCACCAGACTCGCCGTCATGGTCGCCAGGCCAGAAGACATCTCAGGGTTTTCCACGTTTCCTGCAAGTGAAACAGAGGTGCTGTCTCCTCCAGTCGCGCCACTTGGTGCACTCAGAAATTCCTGTCGCAAGTCTTGATGTGTGAGCGCAAAACGGCTTTCCGCCGTTTCCAAGCACTCTCGAATGGTGCAGTCTCTCTCTTCAGTAGCAGCAAAAGCCATAGGTAAATCGTCCCCCGTCGAAACAATAAGAGCAGTAGAGCAATCAGTTCCAGCAAAGTCTTGAAGAGTTGCAGGCATAGCAGCAGGTGCAGCCTGATAGGCACTTTCAACCAAAACAAAGTCCTGCACAACCTCAACGTTTTTCAGTATGGTCCCCAGACAGTCAGAGACAGGAGCTGAGACCAAGTCTTCTGTCCCTCCAGCCACCTCTGCAGCAGGCAAAGAAGCATCCGCCATCTTGGACAGAGTACTTCCCTCTGAAGAGTAGGGGAATTTCCCTGGTGTCCTAGCCAAATTTCCCTCATTCACTAAAAATACCACCAACAGCTTAATCTGGTTCAAGGTCAGTTAGCATTCATCTGTATCCCCCCTCCCCCGGGCCATGCCTGAAAATAGGCAGGATTTGTCTAGTGCACTTACCCGGTCAACAAAAGCTAAATAAAAAGTGACGGCAGAAGAGTTCATTGTCCAGGATGGCCCAATTCAGTATTGTATTAAAATGAGCCAATGCAGTGGCAGCTTTAGCGGAAAAAGACCGATGATAGTCATAAAAGTGGTTTCCTCCATATTGGATGCCTAGATCGATGATGAGATAAAGATATGAATCCAGTTCTTTCCATCTAGAGGGGTAAGCGGAACAGATGACGGCATGGTATAAGCTGCAAGGAAGGACAAATTTGGGTATGGTTAATTTCTTTAGGAGTCTGGGATCTTTCAACTTCAGGACGATGGAGATGTCACCACATGATACTATTCTATTTTCCATGGTATCATGGGATGAGATGAAATATATCAGGTTTATGTCCTTCCCATCTAGAATATCTTTGCGGAGGTGACTTGGGATCAGGTGAATGGGAGATATGAATGGTGGAAAAGTGGCTAAAAGAGAGGTACCTGATTCTTGTCATGGCTGAAGACTAGATGTAAACAGAGTGCTCATAGGAAGTGCAGAGCTAGCTGAAGCAGCACTCTCATGAATATGATAAGTAGTCATAGAAGTAGTTGAAGTCATTGAGCTGGAAGCTGGAAGCTGGGAGAGGTTGCGAGGGAAAGCGAGCTTCGACAAAAGCTATGTGGGATTGCAGCTCTGATACTGAGGTAGCCATCTGAGCCATGAACTCTCTGATTTTTGATAAAGCAGAAGCTGGTTGGAGAACAGGCTGGCTAGGAGTAGGATTCCTAGTGGGTTGAGGCTTAGCTACTAAGAATAAATCGAATAGCTCCTGCTTCTGAGCTGACATTGAATGAGAAATACCCAGTTTTTGCAATTCAGAAATCAGGCATGGAACAGTACAGTCTTTTATGGAAATTTTTAATTTTGAAGATCTTTTGAGAGGTGCTAGTGACTGTGATGAAGTCTGAGGGAGCACTAAAGGACCTTCTTCGGCATTTGGAGAGGACGCATCAGATGGGGTGTATGCCATGGCACTGTAATAGTATTGCAGTTGCTGATAATTAATGGCCTGATATTCAAGACTCAGATTCCCATCTCTGGTGGACAAATTGAATCCTGCCTATTCTCACTGACCTCTCGAAGGTATGAAGTAGTGAGACAAAGACTGGTTAGGCTGCTGGTTAGAGCTGCTAGAAAAGGGGAGCTGAAAGTGTGAAGAAAGGGCAAAAGGGGGCTGAAAAATAAAGGGAATAGGAGGCAGAGTAGGGCAATTAGTAGTAGGGAGAAGTTATAGCAGAAAATACAGCCAAATGTGTATTTTAAACTAACAAGTGCAGAGGGAAACCAGATAACAAAAAATGTTATTGCAGCTTTAAGGCAGGTGGTGACATCACCACGCATCACAAACCCAGAAGAATGGCGGCTTAGAATACAACCATGGACAAAACAGTAGAGCAAGCCCAGAAACCCCCCAAATAGAAATGAAAAGCACCAGGACAAGAGAAACGGACCCAGGAAGGCAGCAGGACAGGAGGTACACTAGGGAAAGGGGAGGGGGGAGTGGAGGAAACCCGCTGAAGCTGCAAGGTGGCTTAGAGGAGAAGGGCGAACACCAGCAGGTGGGAGTGGGGGGGGGGGTGAATGCAGGCAAAGAAGGGAAGCAGTGAGATGCCAAAACACAGAGAGAGGGGTAGGGAGCAAACAGAGCAGGGGGGCGGCGAGACGCAGAGAGAGAGAAAACAAGGAACAGGTAGCAAAGGCAGAAGCGGTGCAGCCATATGGACCACACAGATCCCAGCGGTTGAAACACACTAAGCACTATAGTGCGGGGAGAGGCTGGCTTAAGTGTAGGCAGAAATTATTCCCCCACATTGAACTTCGTGCAACTCCCTCCCATTATGTTGTGTCACTTACCTTGCTCAATAAAATCTGTTCAAAAAATCTTTCTCTGCATGGAAGCACCATGCTGTTTCTACTGTCTGGATACATATTTATTTTTTATTTTATTTATTGAAAAGATTCACCAGGAAAGGCACACTGAGCTGGGAGCTCATTTCCAGGTACGTCCTGGGGGCAAGGGGGAAATGCTACAAAGTGAGGTTTGTTAGCTTCATGATAATTGCATGTTGGCACTGATTTACAACTCAGAGATAGCATTCGATATTACATTGAGAGTAGTTACAATACAAGACATGAGAACTGGAGTACAAGGAAAACAGTTGGCAATCCAGTTACAGATTGGAGATATACTTCAGTCAGATGCTGAAGTGCACCTGCTTTGTCAGAGACTGAGGCCCATAAGATGGGTAAGGGGTATTGCACCCTGGTCCCCCCCCTTGTGCGCTTGGCCCAGGCCAGCAAGTAGCATTCAACAAAGGGTCAGGAGAGGGCTGACTGGGTTGTACTAATGTAGTTACCATGTATATCCTTCACCTACTGCCCAACGGACCCCTTCAGTGCATGACCATGTGAAATGTCGATATTGTACAAGCCTTGGTCGCTCATTGCTTCTCTATTTCCTGAAGGGCACCAAATGTTGCGGTGTACACTAGGGTGTATGTATAATGTTAGTGTGCTTCAGTAACAATAACAATAAAAATCTTTAACAACAAAAACAGATTGGAGATATAGCTCTCCAGTTCAAATATATTGATAACAAATATAGTACAGGTCATAAATACCTGGAGAACAAGGAGGCTGTTACAGAGGCCATTAAAATATTGAGTGGATGGATCGTAAGTGCCTATAAACAGTGGATTACCACTGGAAAGAAAGGGAGATAGGAGAAGAAGTTGGAGAGGCAAGGAACAGTGTGGGCTGGGCAGGGGTGAGGAATTTAGGAAGAACTGCAGGAGGGGGGAGTGAGGCCTCTGAGGTGGTTTGAGAGGGTCCAAGGGGAAGGGACATGCTGAATGACATGAGGGAGGGAGTTCTGGATTTTAAGGGAATGGTAGCTGAACGCTGCTTGGCCGATGGTTGTGGAGACTCAAGGGACTACTAGGGTGCAATCATCTGAGCTTCTGAGGATGTAGGTTTGGGGAAGGGACGGGAGTGAGAGGCAGAGAGGTAGGAGGGGAGAGCGCCGAACCAGAATTTACTGATGAAATTTGCACAGTGGGCATGGCATCTGTCCACCAGAGAAGGAAAGGAGAGAGACTGATGCATTTTTTTTTTTTTTTTTTTAACCAGGTATAGCACACTAAGCTGAATGCTTTTTTACAGGAGCGACCTGGGAGCACAAGGAGGTTAAGTGACTTGCTCAGGGTCACACAGTATGCAAGTGGAAGCTGTGGGATTCAAACCCAGGTCAGGTCTGCTGGATGTCACCAAATTTGCAGCTCAGAGCCTTAGACCACTGCGCTATACTGCCTCTATATGCCTCCTGATACATAGAGCAGTGATGAGTGCATGGGGGAAGTCAAGAGCATAGCAATAAAAAGAGTTTAAGAGAGCCTCCAGTCTGGCTAGAGCAGTGCCTAGGGCAGCACTATAGACTATGTCACCATAGTCAAAGATAGGGAGGGTCATTCTCTGGATGACAGCGCGGCATGCTGGCAGTGGGATACTGTCACAGTTCCTGTGCAGGGCACCTAGCTTCGCGTGAAGTATTTTGATGATAGCACCCACATGGCCAGAAAAGTTTAGCTGTTGGTCAAAATGATACCTAGATACCTAAAGGTGGTAACATCTTCTAGAGGGGAGCCATCCAGGATGTGGAAGATGGGAAGGTAGGGGAGCCTAGAGAGTTTCTGCCTTGTTCCAGAGGACATGGAAACAGTTTTCTTGGCATTGAGGAAGAGCTGGCTAGAGTGTAGCCAGAGCTGAACTTGATCAAAGTCGAGCTGGAGTCTGTGCGCCACATCACCAGTGGGGCCCGAGGTGAAAAGAACCATGTCATCTGCACATATATGAATGGAAATAGACAAGCAGGCAGAGGGGATATCATTGAGGAAAATGGAAAAAAGTAGGGGGCCTAGCGCAGAACCTTGTGCAGCCCCAGTGGTAATAGGCAAAGGAAAGGAGAGGGTGTCACCAATTTTGACTGACTGGGACCTGCCCATGAGGTAGGAGCGGAACCAGCTGATGGCCGCATTAGAGAGGCCAATAGCCTGAAGTTTGGCTATTAATAGGGAATGGGAGACAGCGTTGAATGCCTTGGCTAGATCAACAAAGATGGTGGAAGTGAAGAGGCCATGGTCCATACCATTGTGAATGAATTCAGTGAGCCTGAGGAGGGAGGTAGTTGTGGAGTGATTCTTCTGTGTGCCAGACTGGTAGGGGGTGAAGAAGGAAGAAGAGTCCAGGGAGGGAGAGAGCTGGGATAAAACGGTTCATTCCTATATTTTAGACTGAATAGGGAAGAGGGAGATAGAGTGGTAGTTGCTAGTACCAGATGGGTCTCAGCCTTTTGGAAGGGAAATGACAGTGGCAGTCTTCCAGTCAGCAGGGATAGAGAAGCAGGAGAATAAAAGGTTAAAGAGGTCAGCCAGGAGGTAGGAGATTGCAGGGGCAGAAAGATAGAGGAGCTTGCTATCCAGACTGTCTGGACTCTTACCCTTGGAAGGACTGAGGGCAAGAAAGGCATTGATAATGGAGGGGGTAGATACTGGAGAGAAGAAAAAAGAGGGGGATAGAAGGAGATGGCCAATGTGAGGATCGTCAAGGCTGTGAGGCAGGGGAGGAAGGTGGGAGGGAGGAAAGAAGAGAGGAAGCGTAAGTGGGGATGAAGGAATTTAACTACGTGGTGACAGCGATGGGGTTTGAAACCAAAGTATCACCCACTTTGAGGACTTTTAATGGTGGTTGAGTAGGAGGGGAGAAGAAATTGTGGACTATCTTCCAGAATTGTGATGGGTGGTCAATGTTGGCTTTGAAGGTGGATGTGAAATATTCAGCTTTAGTAAGCTGAGCTGCCCTGGTACAGGAGTTTTGGCTGTAGCAATACCTCTGGAAGGCAGTGGGAGATGGGTTGCATTTATTTTCAGACCAGGCCATATCTCACGCACAAAGGCAAACAATGAGTTCGGCTGTGACCCAGGGGAGGTGGGTTCCTCTTACTCTTGTCTGGCGTTGGGGGGGGGCGTGTTTGTTCTATAACTCGATGAATTTAGTTTTGAAGTAATTTAGAGTGGAGTTAATGGAGAAGGCTGAGGAGATAGGGGACCAGTCAGTGATACTTAGTTCACAGTGGAGGGGAGTGTGGTCCAGAGATTTGAAGGAGCGCATAAACAGAATTTTGGGGGGGGCTTTAGGTTGGTGTATCTTGCGCACGCAATAGGTAAGATGATGGTCACTTAAGGCATCTGGTAGGATACTAGCCTTGATGATTCAGAGGGTGGGAGGTGAGGACCCAGTCGATAAGGGAGTGGTTGTGGGTTTTGAGGTTTAAGCGAGTTAGATCAGTTATTAGTTGGGTCAGGTTCATGGAGGTGATATCACAGTGTGTTTTGCAGAGGGAGGTGGAGAGCCAGTTTAGGTTGAAATCATCTAGTATAAGGGTTTCTCCAGTGGAGGTTTGGGACAAGATGGAGGAAAGGATTTTGGTAATACTTGAGGGTGTTGAGCCAGTGTTGAGGTACATGAGGGGGCATGGGGATATGAACCCCACACCCACCACTAGTGAAGGAGAAAAAGAACCCAGTCCAGGAGCCACTGAAACATTTACAGCAATTGGGGGCATTGTAAGTTAGTGGCAACTCCTACCCCTAAGCTAACTGGGATGATGCGTGTCCTGCAGGGGTCTTACAATGACTTCTGTGTAACAACTCATCTACAGTAGGAGGTAGGGTCATTGCTGTAGTGTCCATCTGAGGAATGCTGTGTTGGAATCACCCACCAGTGCCTTAGTTGGGAGGAAGAGTTTAGGAAAAGAAGTATACAAGAAGCAGTTAGACAGGAAAAGAGAGGGGTGACCCATGGGGAGCACAGGGTGCATGGGCTAAAAGGGGTCATAGAATAGTAGGCAAGAGGTGAAATGGTGACACAGGCCTCATAGGAGTTAAGGGCATCCTGTCTCCTGGATGCTTCTTGCAGAGTACCCATGGATTAGTGGAAAGTAATCCCAGTGCATTTACCTGGTCACAGACTAGGCATGGTCCTGCAGGCACTGCCAGTGTGGTCACAGAGTGTCAGCATGATGCTTGGTTGGAGGTGGCACACAAGGTGCTTGCTCAAGGCTGGCTTAGGACTTGGGTGAGGATGTTGGGTCCTGTTGCAGGCCACCACCTGGGGCAAGAGTGCAGGTCACCCTTGGTATCCAGTGGCACAAGCTTGAATCCTCTTATTCATGAGGGGGTATGGGGTTCCATGATCACCCAAATTTGGAACTTTGGGTGGGACTGCCCTGGAGGTCAATGGATTCTAACTTGGTGGGCCCATAGCAAGGGAAGTGTAATGGTTTAACCAGAAAGGGCAAGGCTATCCTGGGGGTACTCCATCAAGAAGTGGTTCCTAATGGCTCTTGGGCCTGAAGTGGACTTCTCTGAAGAGGGGGCTTCCAACAAAGGGGGGAGTCAATGAAGGCCTCCGAATGATTGTTGGGTGGAATACAAGGATGTGCAGGGTATCCACAGCTACAGGTTGGTAAGATAGGATGCTTCTGAAAAAGTGGTCAGTAGATGTGTTCTCTACAAGATGTTTTTAGTGTCAGTGGCTGTCTGGTTCAGGAGGTCCCCAGGGATGAGCTATTTGGTGCCCCGAAAGCAACTGGGGGGCTCTGGCTGATGTGGCATACCCTTATAACAGTGATGCTCTTACAGCGATGCCGTTACAGCAACAGCAACCTGTCGACGCCCGCAATGTCAGCCAGGTTGCTGGAGCGATGCCAGAGTCATCGACCTTGGAGTTTGGTCTCTCTCCCCCGAGATCGCCCTCCCAGAGTTGGAATTCTTGAGTCTGGGGGGGCGAAAACCAATAGTGTGTCGGTGCATTTTCCGTTTAGGGACCGGAGTCAGCAGTGTCAGGGATGTCGGCGACCATGTGTCACTGTAGGGGAGGTCACCGATATTCCTGTCACCGTGGCAACATAGAACCAGCTGATGTCACCCAGTAACAAAATAGGGGCATTGAGAGTTCCAGTACACCAGTGTATGGAGTTAGGAAAAACCTATTCTGGTGCGTGTTAGAATGATGTTTGCCACCCTAATTTGGTGCACTTCACTGGTGTGCTGAGCTGTGCTTTACATAAGGCCCAGGGATAAGGAGCAGTAGAGATGGCACATAGAAAGCAGGAGAAGGGCCAGGCTGAAGCAATGGTTGAGAAAGAGGGTAAAAGGTGAGAGGTATGGGTTAATCCATGTGTCAGTGACAATCCCAGCCCTCGGTCTATGGAAAAGATAGAAAACAATTGTGATGTAAAGTAGACATGAATGGAGTTGGGATCCAAGGTCTCAGTTAAAATAATTGTATGACATGAATTCTGGATCCAACCCACCAAGTAGAGAGAGTCAGGTGTCTGGACCCTGTTGTCAGATTTATTTGTCCACAATTGCAGGTGCCTGTCCCTGTAATCCTAAGAAGAGGAAGAAAATGACCCAGTCTGTGATTTCTGCAAGGGGCTCCTAGAGAGCATAACACCTATATCCCTAGATGTGGGAGTACACTGGGCCATGCCTACTCCATTCAAAGAGCATATCCCAGTAGTCGGCTCAGCCAGCATAAAGTGTGGGGGGTTACATCTGCAAGAAGGGCCAGTGAGTTGCAAGTATTTTGTTCAGACCCCTATTTCATGATGTTTCTTGGGGATAAGGTGGTGCTTAGAACAAATATGAAATTTTTACATGAAGTAGTTTCCTAGTTTCCTTATTTCACATATAGCAGTGCAAAACATTGTCTTGCTCTTTCCAAAGTCTCACTCCAATGTAGGAGAGGAGAAATTCATAGCCTGGACATCAAAAGGCCTCAGGTTTCTAGATCCAAAGAACTGAACAGGAAAAGGTAAGCCTGCTGCAAGAGAGACAATTTCTCGTTGGAGTGTCTCTTGTATTGAATGCTGCTTTGGTAAGGGTGGTAAGAAGTTACCAAAGGACTTGAGGATACATTCCACCTGAGTAGCTTTAAGGGATATACCCTTGCTAGAGGTATGCGAGGCAGCCACATGGTCTACAGCACTCACCTTCACTTCTCTGTGCTGTCTGGACATCCAAATTAGAAAGGATGCCAGCTTTTGTACCTCTGTGCTTCAGAATCTTTTTCCAAAATAAACTCTAGACCCTACCCTCCAAGTATTACTTGGAGTCTGCAAATTGTATGACATCACAAATACACTCTTGTTGCTAGAAGAAAAACACAACACACCACAGTAATAATGTTTCTCTAGAGGATGTATTTATGAATGATTCAAGCCCTCCCTTTCCCAGAACCTGCATAAAAATAGCTGTATGGGTCACAGTGTATCAAATATTTTAAACTGTTCCAGCTTTATCAGTTTGCAATTTCAGACTTTGCGATTTTTACAACTTTTCACATTGTGGTCTGTCATTTCTTATTGCATTTATATTTCATAATACATACTGTATAATAGATCACTGCTCTCTTCTGCTCTTCAGCTGTAATTCTGCCATTGCTGGGTCCGGTGGAGCATTGCCACACTGCAGAGTTTGAACTTCAACATTCTAAAGGCCTATCTCTGGGGCAACACTTCAGGGCTGAAATGATGCAAACTGTATGCTTTCAAATACACCCCCAGCAGAAACATCATTATTACAGGGAGTGATATTTTCTTCTGGACCTCACATTTTTCTGCTACTAAAGACAATGTATATGAAAACATGCTCATAGCCTCATCAGTACCTGGTTAGAATAGTGCTACCATGTTGGACCTGGTCTTTTCGCTGGGGCTTGAGATTGAGAATCTCAGGACTGATCGGGTTGTTTGGTCCAATTATTGCACGGTGAAGTTCTTGCTCAGGGCCCCCTCTGAGATCCCTCCCCCTGCAGAGATGGTGAGCTACTGCCCTTTGAGGGGATTGACCCCGGAGGGTTTTTTGGCGTTGACGAACCTATCTAGTGTAGACAGTGCATGCAGGGGAGGTGTGGGTGAAGCAGTTGATACTTATAACAGGGTAGTGACTGAGGCACTCGACTCCCTTGTACTGGTCCGTGTACAACCCAGATCTTCTCACTTGATGTCCCCATGGTTTAATGGGGAGCTCAAGGCACTGAAGATCAAGGGTCGGAGGTTGAAGCTCTGCTGGAGGAGGTTCGGGTTGGAGGCGGACAAACAGGCTCTGTGTGCACACTATGGTGTGTACCAGGGGAAAATCAACCATAAGAAGGCAGTGTTCCTGTCCAGGGAGATTGCTGCTAGAAAAACTGACCAGCAATGCTTTTTCAGACTGTGAACAGGCTATTACATCCTGCCTGTCTACAGCCGAAAATAGCAGTTTCTGAAGCCTTGTGCAATGAGTTTGCTCGTTTTTCCTCAGACAGGGTGTCCGCCATCAGGCAGGGAGTTCCACCAGTGAGCCGTATCATGGCCAACAGTGGTCGCCTGGATTGTCAACAAAGCACTCAACCTGGTTGGGGGGAGTTTAAACCAGTGGAGGTGGCTGATGTCATTGAGGTGATCTTAAAGCTGAAGCACACATATTGTGAACTGGATCCAGCGCCGACGTGTTTCCTAGTGGGATGTGTCGATGCTGTCGGCCTGGTGTTTGCCTTGATTGTCTGGTGTTCCCTGTCTGAGGGGGTCATCCCAGATGCCTTGAAGGAGGCATTGGTGAGACCCCTTCTGAAGAAGCCATCTTTGGACCCCGACATCAAGGTGAATTATCGACCAATCTCCAACCTTCCATTTTTGGAAAAGGTTGTAGAGAAGATTGTGGCACAACAGCTGGGAGATCACCTCATGGCATTTGATATTTTTGAGCCACTCCATTCAGGGTTTTGTGCAGGACACTCAACAGAAACCGCATTAGTTCGGGTGCACAATGATCTCCTCAGGGTGAGGGATCGAGGGGAAGGGACAATTCTCATTCTACTTGATCTCTCCTCAGCTTTTGACACGGTGGACCATCAGGTGTTACTCAATCACCTGAGGGACTTCTGAGGACTCACCAGCTCTGTCATTCGCTGGTTTGAGTCCTTTTTGACAAACAGAAGACAGAGGGTGGTGATGGGGAATTTTTTCTCATCTTTGAGCCTTCTGACTTGTGGGGTACCTCAGCGTTCGGTGTTTTTACTGATGTTATTCGCAGTGTATATTGTAACCCCCCTGATACCCGGGGTTACTAGAATCCCAGTAAGACCTAGTGGTAGACAGGGAAGGCAGCTTGTGAAACTCCAGTTAAATGGGTTTCACACTGTCTCACTCTGTTCTCAGTCACAGCTGAGACTTGAGAGATGACATCATCATAGAACTGTCGCAGCTGCATAAGCCACATTGGAATCTGCAGCTCAGGGAGTGAGTTTAGAACTTTGGGAGTTTTCAAAGTTAGTTGTCTGTTTACCTCCCATCAAGAAGGAGTTTTTTGTGTTTACCTTTTGAAAGTGGTGGAGACCGTTGTCCAGGTCTCAGTGCCCCCTCCCTCCGGGGGGGGGGTGGAAGAAAAGTCCCTCTGTGGATGCCAGGGGCAATTCCCTATTTCCACTATGGAAGAAAGCTGCCTGTTTTCAGTTCTGTTCTTCTATAACAGTAAAAGAAGTGGTACTTTGCCTGTGGGGCACCTGCAACGAATGGGTGAGTGTTTTGCCTCATTTGAAGGGGCAAACCAATTGTTTCATCAGTTTGGAAATATAAAGGAAGTTGGAATGTGGACTGCTATTTGGGAGGACTATTTCAACTAGGACAAACAAATAGAGCAGTCAAAAAGTCTAAAGTTTAATGGATTTCAAGTAATGCTGTAGAGGGGGTGCTTCAGGTCATCCACCGTTTAATCTACATTTTCACAGTTTAAGTTTATGTTTGTCCAGAGAAATGGCCGGGTATGGGCTGTGGGAGCTGGAGGTGGAACACCCCCATCTTTAGTAACCAGGTCCACCTCTATGGATTTCTTCTGTGATTTTACTACTTGCCTCAGCATGCGCTTGGCCAGTGATGAGGGTACCAGGTACAGGCAACTTGAAAATCTCTCTAGGAGTCGCAGACTCTAAGTGGTGTGGGGAGCCACAGGATGGGAAGATATACTCTTTGTTTGATGGTAGTCTCCTTGTTTGATGGGAGTTCGATGGAAGTAAGAAATCAAATCTCTCTAGGAGTCGCAGACTCTATGTGGTGTGGGAAGCCACAGCTTGGGAAAATATACTCCTTGTGTGATGGGAGTCTCTCCAAGTAAAGTTTGGGTTCATTCTTTAAATGGACCGTCAGTCAAGTGGCCGGCAGGGGAGCCGGGCCAGTCGGGCTGTGTATCCAAAGCGCATGCAAAGTCCGGGCTGAGTGCCTGGTGGGTCCAGAGCCAGACAATTGTAAAATGTGTTCATTCTCAAATGGACCGCCTTTAGTCTCTATCTGCATATACAGTGAACATAGCCCCTTGGGGGACCATTCAATGCTTTGTCATGTATCATCTAGATTTGAATAAAGCCACACTGAAAAATCCCAATCCTGGTTCTGGACATTACAGTTATTGTTTCCTGTAGTTGGATTTACTTGGGTGCCCCTGTGCAGAGTAGCCAAACCTACGTCCCTTGTGCCAGGTAACCTCATCCTCCTCGAACCCAGGTCCCCACCAGGTATTGCTGCCAATGCCAACAGCATGCCACCTGTCATTTTAGTAAAAAGGCAGGGATGAGGGGTTACAATATGCTGCCCCAGGGAGAGATCATTAGGAAGTACAGCTTGAGGTTTCATTGTCATGCTGATGATACCCAGCTGTACTTATCCTTTGCCCCTGGAACATCCAACGCGGTGGAAGTATTAAACAACTGTCTGGCAGAGATCAACGACTGGATGGCCTCTAGCTGGTTGCGACTGAACCCCGATAAGATGGAGGTTCTGGTGGTGGAGCCGAACAGGAGGCCTGAGGGGTTGCCCTCTGGGGCAGATTCTGGACTGGTTCTAGCGTCTGTCCCATTGATGGCTTCCTCTAAGGTGTGTAATCTTGGCATGATATTTGACAGCGGTTTGACAATGGAATATCAGGTGTCTGCCATTGTCAAGGTGAGTTTTTTCCATCTGAGAAATATAGCCAGGATTAGGCACCTGATTCTGCCCCTGGACCTCCCCACCTTGGTACATGCATTTGTAACATCTAGGCTTGACTACTGTAATGCGCTTTACCTCGGGGTCTCTGGAGGTACCCTCCATCGACTGCAGCTGGTGCAGAATGCAGCTGCCAGGTTGCTGACTTGTTTGTCAAAATACTGCCATGTCACCCCGGTGCTGAGGGAACTGCACTGTCTGCCAGTTCAGCGGAGGGTGCTTTTTAAGGTGGGATTGCTCACTTATAAGACCCTACATGGACCGGGCCCTTGCTACTTGGCTGACCTTCTTACACCTCAGTTCGTTCCCTCCGGCCCTCTTCGAGGGGCCTCCTGGCAATTCCCAGGACAAGATTGAAAATGGCCAGTGATCGAGCTTTTAGTGTTGCCGGCCTGTTATGTGGAATTAGCTTCCGCCATTGGTGAGGGAGGCCCCATCGGTAGAGGTTTCTAAGGCCCGCTTTAAGTTTTATTTGTTTAGACAGGCCTTTGCAAATTCTGTATGATATCATTGATACTTCTGATACTATTGTTATCAGTCCTGTGCAAACTAAAGTGGGGTAAATTTATGTATAGTAATTGAGTGTGTTTTTATATTTGTACTAATAAATTATATGTTCATAATTTGTACAGCGCCTAGAGCCTCTGGGATTGGACACCAGAAAAATAAAATCTGCCTTGCCTTGCCTACCAGAATAGTGCAAGGAAAGAGAGTGCTAGTCTGGATAGCTCTGCCATGGACAGTGAGAGGGGATTGACAGCACTTGTAGTAAGTGCTCCCCTGGTCGCTGTCCGTGGTGCTAGTACAGCACAAGGGGAGAAGGAGTCAAGACATTGGCTTATCTGCTCTCATGGTGTGAAGGGCTATGGGAGATAGCAGCTTGCTTGGGTGGCAGTACAGACCAAGGTTCTAATCCTGGTTTCCCCTATTTTTTGTCTTCCCAGAGTTTGTTTTTTTACAAGGGGCCATGGAAACAGTATTCCATGACCCCACAAATTTTCTCTTGTTCCATGATCCGCTCCCCCTGGAGTTAGAATCTTTTAGTTCGGGGGTTGCAGGGGGCAGAGCCCTGCTGGCGATGTTCGGACCCAATGCCGCCCCATCAACTTCATCTGTTCCTGCTGTTGTTTCTGTCTTTGAAGTCACACTCCTGTACTTGTGATATCAGAATCATTTCCATGGTAACAGACTGTGATATCAACCAGAGAATTATAACTTTAGGGCAAGAAAAGTAACAGGAACAAATGAAATCTACGGTGCACAGGACCTGATTTTTTTTTGCCTCCTACTGGTAGTTATGTGCCCCCTATCCAGACCACCCCACTCCCCAGCCCCATCTCCCAACTTCTTGTGGACTTACCATGTTCCCCTGTTGGCCCCCATGGCTTTCTGCCTATCATGGGGTATGGCAGAACCACAAACTGCCAGTGCACAAGATTCAGTTTGGGGGAAGCAGCCACATCAGTGGTGTGGGGCCTGTGAGGGGTCAGTCCATCATTTTGCCCCAGGCCCACCACTGTCCTCCACTTACTCCCTTGCTCCTGAGATACCAGCCTGGTGAGTGTCGCAGGCACACATGTGAGCATGATGCTGATAATATGCCAGTGTCTCTCCACCCATCAAGTTGCCCCAAGTGCAGTGCCACCTGTGGTCACCCAGGTGGCAATCATGCACAGAAGCTGGCTGCCCTCCATCCCCAGAGGAGGGAGAGGGGAGCATCCTCTGGGGTACTAGATCCTCCTTCCCCCAGCCAGCCCCTGAAAACGTGGGATCGCTTCCAAACCTGTATCACTGGTGTCACAAGTGGTAACACCACCGCTGTGCCCACAGACCAGCAAAGGACTCTGATTTAGTAATAAAGAATGGAATGTCTTTAAATTCAATTTTTTATGAAATGTTATAAGATCTGAGTCCTATTGATGCAAACATTTTGCAGAAAACTGGAAAATTATTTCAAAGCATCAGTGCCACAAAACGGGGCAAAAATGTGATCCTATCCTTTTCACTATAGAATATTTCAGGCATCCTCCAATTTTATTTGGTGGTAAAAGTGTCTAGTTTCACCACAATATGCATATTTTATAAATGTTTTAATTGATTTTTTTCTCAAGAAATAAAAGTCACCACATTTGGCTTATAAATAACATTGTAGACCTAGCAAGGGTTAGGAGCGACAAACCAAAAATCATGGTGCGTAGCATAGGAGGTACCTAAAAAGGTGGATTTGACAGGTATGCTGATAGTTTTATTACTTGTAGTTGAAATTAGCTTTCTGGGGAAAACAAAATTGTTGTACTGCTGCTTTAATGTATGGAAATTTATTTCTTTTTTTTTTAAGTCTATCTGCTCCGGTAAAATGTGATCTTGGCTCTGAAAACGTCAGACTGATCATGCTTTTATTTCTAACCCCAGATACATGACCAGCTGACAACATTCTTTGTCACAACAAATATTGCAAACCGTGCTGAAAGAGCCCAGGTTGTCCAGCTGCCTGCTATAAATGCGTTGTGTGCGTTATCTGCAAGTTGGAAATTTTGCGTCCTTGTTCTGTATGGCTCTGCTATTAATGCCCAAGTTATTGATAAGCCTAATAGCTCAGATAGCTACTGCGCTTTTAAGTCTGCCCCACACCGAGCGGCTTGCTTTCATCTGGATTTTGCAGCCAAGGACAGGCTTGCAAGCCTTACAGCTGACTGGCTAATCAGTAATAGGTAGGTAACTTTGCTTAATCAGACAGTTCTCTGAAATATCGGCTGATCTTTTGATGCTTAAACTTTGTCATGCTCAGTGTATAGAGGAGAGGTGATAAACTGACACGTTATCATCTTACTGCTTTCTTAAAACACATTCAACTTGAATCCAAGGTCCTTGGCAGTTGGCACTCAGGTAGAGACATGTTATTAGAGATGGGAGAACTGGTTCGGATAAGTTCAGACCCCCCCCCCCCGAACTTATGTTATTTTCTTTAATAGAACCTTACCAGAACCATTTTTCAGGTTCTAATAAGGGTCTGATAACTATTAAAGCATTGATTCTGGAGCTTAATATATTTCTCAGCAGGTCTTTATCTAGCAAGAAGGCTGGTGGTGGTAGTAGAAAGACCCAAAAGAAAGGTGGAGGTAGTGTAGTACCACTCCAAGTTGTTTTTAAAATTTCCTTTCACATCACTGACAATAGCTTAAAGGTTAACAATGATAATTAAAACCGTTTTTGTACTTTAAAAGGTTCTGAAAGTTCTGATTAGGCTCAGATAACTATCAGAACCTTTTATAGCTTATCAGAACTTTCGGGAACCTGAGAACCTTTTGAGATTCTCTCATCCTTATGTAAGCCCCCCTTAAAGGAGGGGCTTATTGCTCCCATTCGGACCCCCCTTCCCCCTCCTACCCACACAGAGCTAGGGAATTTATTAGTGCTCTGGGGGTTAATACCTGCTGGATGCCTCAAGGTGGCAGCAGAGGGCAGGCTTAGGTAGGTATATAAGCTGGAGACAGGAAGTTTCGGGGCCTTTTCCAGCCTGGGCAGTAGGCCTGGGCTGGAGGGGGCGGTTGGAGGAGCAGGGATGGCAGGCAAGAAGGGAGCTCAGCGGTTCGGGTGGGCCAGTGGAGCCTCCCCCCCCCAAAGTGCAGATAGGGACAGATTTGGCAGTGACATAGCACTGAGGAGTAGGGGAGGAAGCTGCTTGGGAAGGATGGTCAGCCAGTATGCCTGCGTCATTGGGATAGGGACAGTGTAGGTGGTGGTGGTATGCCAGGATAGGCAGAAGCCTTTAGAGATCTCTTTGGTAGTGGGCACTCAGGCCACCAGGGCTGTGGGGGCAGTGGCAGGGTCCCCACAGGGAGAAGGCCAGTGGCAATGGTTCTTCTCCGTACCTGGCATGGCAGGGTGTTCTGAGTTTAGATGGAGCCAGGGGGCCTTTCACCCAATTTGTAGGGCCTGTGTGGAGGGCAGGTCCTGGGGTGGGTCGCAGATCTTCGGACAGGCCTTGGATGGTGCCTCTGGTGGGGGTTTAATGCAAGCCCAGGGTGTGTGGACAGAAATGTGGGGCAAGGAGCTGTGTACCCCTCCTTTCACAATTTGTCGTCTGGGAGCACTGAGAGAAGTGGGTTGCTCGGAGGGGTTGGGCGGTGGAAGGGCCTAGGTCCCTCCTATGGTAGGGTAGCCTGGGTGAGGTAGCTCGAGTGCTGGAGCAGGGCCAGGTATTGGGGCTGCTGCACCAGAGAGGGAGAGAGCTGAGCTGCGGACGTGGGACTGGTGCCGTGCGTTTGGTAGCACCAAGCAAATTCAGGTTCACTGTAAAGCCAGGGAGGTTGGGTTACAGGGCCTGGGTCAGAGGAAAACATCCTGGCACTCTTGGTAGATTTGGGCCAAGATCCAGGGGCCAGACGGAGGAAGCAACCCGCTTTCCTGCGCCAGAGATGGGCAACCAACCAGTGCCAGCCCAATTTTAAGAAGGTCATGTGGGTAACCCAGGAAACAAAGAGAGAGAAAGATAGAGAGTTTGGCTTACCAGCACCAGGGAGCCAGGAGCCTGTGGGTTTCTTCTAGATAAGTGGGTCCTTGGGTAAATCATCCAAGCTGTTAGAAATGAAATCCTGCTTGTACTGCCTGTAATCCATTTGTGCTGGTCAGAATGTCCAGCTAGGGTAAAATTGTACAAAGTTCAGATAGCCCCATGGAGCTGTTTTATTTGGTGGAAGATGAGAGCCCTGCATTCCTGGAATCATCTGGCATGCAGGAGCTAAATAAAGATGTTGGTTTGGGAAGAAATTGGTAGTGATGTTCTTCTTATTTGAGTTAGATGGGGGGGACAAATGAAATAGAAACCCCCTTCATGTGTCTAATTTATTTCACAAGTTTTTAATTCCAGAAGGGTTCCATAGAGCTGTATTGGAACCGAGGGGCTCGGGGGCTCAGAGGAGACAGGAGGTTGCAGCATGGAGATCCTGGTCTGGTGGACAGCATTTAGGGAGACTCCAGATTTGCTGTGGTGAGATTGAGAGTGCACTTGAAAGTGAAGCCGCCGAAAGGTAGGACAGCTCTTTTCCTATCTTGTTTGAGTGCTCTGGCTCAGGTTAACATTTTAGATGTGTCCCCCCCCCATGCTCCCTGGACCATCTGCGAAGTGAAAGTATGCCCGTAGATGGGGGGGTTTACGCTTACATGTTATCCCGCAGGTTCTTTTGGATGCCTTGTACTGTGTAATGAAGGGACACTGGCACCCTTGTGCTTTTCCCTTGCCAGGACAGAAAAGTAAGTTTTGCTTCCTGCTAGCACATTGGACTAGCGTGGGTGGAATGTTGGTAGTCTACATGCATCTAGGTATTCAAGACCCTATTTATTAAAGTCATAAAGGTATGAATGCCTAAGTCATGTACCCACTCACTGTTATAAAACTGGATCAAAAATATAGCTTTCTGATTGGCTGGGACTCATGTGAATCTCACACTGCATCCATGTGTTGCACACGCCACCATTTCCTAATGTGGTGGTATGTACGAACATACAACTTTCAAAATTGCCAGCAGATCCAGGCCATTTGGTCCATCTAGTCTGCTCAAGTGTGCAGCATGCTCAGGGTCGGACTGGCCCACCTGGATACCTGGAAATTTCCAGGTGGGCCCCCCTCAGTTGGGTAAGTGGTTACCTTCTGAACTCTGAAAACTTTTGCATTTATAATCTTTCTTTTAATTAAATGGGGTATCTGGGACACTGTTAATAAATGTAAGATACAAACACAGAGCTAGTGTATTAGATTGAAGTGGAATATTAATACAAGTGTGTCAACCTCAGCCCTCCTCTACTGATTTTCCAGGTGGGCCCTCTGTATCCCAGTCCGACCCTGAGCATGCTGTCTTGTTAAACTGCAGCTCTCCCCCTCTTGCTCCCCCTTCTAACTTAGTGCCCCCACTTCCGACCTCCCCCCACACCCTCTCCACAGTTTTGACCCTCCCTTTGGCTCTATCCCACCCTCTCTTGAAGCTGCCCACCATCTGCAATGCCACTACTTCCTCTGGCAGCGCATTCCAACTTGCCGTCACCCTCTCTGTGAAACAGTGCCACCTCATCTTTCTCTTGAAACTCTCTCCCTCCAATTTCAGGCTGTGTCCCCTGGTGTCCCTCCCCCTTTTAACTTAAACAAGCCCTATGAATTAACTCTCTTTATGCCCTTCAGGTACTTGGATGTCTCAATCATATCCCTCTCTCCCTTCTATCTTCTAGGGTGTACATGTTAAGCTCCCTCAGTCTCTCCTCATATTTATGTCTTCATCTTTGTCATCCTACGCTGGACCCCCTCCAATAGTTTGATGTCCCTTTTCAGATATGGGCACCAAAACTACACACTGTTCTCCAAGTGTGGCCTCACCAGGGACCTGTACAGGGGCAAAATGACTTCCTCCCTCCCTCCGAGAGGTGATTTCCCTGGCGATGCATCCCAGCATCATGTTCACTTTTGCAGCTGCCTTCCTGCGCTGTGATGAGTGTTTCATGTCCCCTGTCACCAGCTTTCCCAGATCTTTCTCCTCATCTGAAGGGGCCAACTGCCCCCCCCTCCAACCAGTAGCTGTTCTTTGGGTTTTTAGCCTCCAGGTGCAAGACTTTGCATTTTTTGGCATTGAACCCCAGCTGCCATGTGGCTGACCAGCTCTCAAGTGTTGCAAAATTCTGCAGTACCATACCCCGTTCCTCACTAGCCACCTCTGCACAGATCTTGGTGTCATCTGCAAAGAGGTTAATCTTGCTCCTTATCCCTTTTGCTATGTCTGCTATAAATATGTTAAATAGGACTAGTTCTAGCACCAACCCCTGTGGTACCCTGCTGGTTACCACCCTGGGTGCTGAGAGCTCTCCCACAACTACCACCCCCTGCTGCCTGCCCTGCAACCAGTTCTTTATTCACCCCACCAGCTTCCTCCCTGCTCCCAGGCTACTTAACTTGCTATTCAGCCTTTCATGGGGCATGGAGTCAAACACCTTACTGAAGTCCAGGTATAGGACATCAACTGCATGGCCCCTATCCAATGACCTCATCACCCAGTCAAAAAAGTCAACAAGGTTGGTCTGACATGATCTCCCAGACACAAACCCATGTTGCCTGTCGTCCTGTAAGCCATTCTCCTCCAGGAAACACACCAACCTTTCCTTGAGTATAGTCCCCATTAGCTTTCCCACAATGGCTGTAAGGCTCACTGGTCTGTAGTTCCCATGTTCATCTTGGACCCACTCTTATGGATTGGCACCACATGTGCCATCCTCCAATCCCTGGTCACGCATCCAGTATTCAGGGAAGTGTTGAACAAGTCTGCCAGTGGTCCTGCCAGAACCCCTGCCAGCTCCTTGAGTACCCTAGGATGCACTCTGCTGGACCAGTTGCCTTGTCCACTCTTAGGGACCTTAGGCCCTCTAACACCCTGTAGACTGGGATCTCCACATCTGTCAACTTCTCTCCCCCTTGTCCCCATCCACCCTCCCCCTTAGGTATAAGCCCATCCTTCTCCCTGGTGAACACTGAGTAGAAGTACTTGTTTCATACTTCTGCTTGCTCTACCCTCTGCTCTATCCACCCACCCTCCTTTCTAATCCTTATAATCTGGTCCTTGCACTTCTTTCTCTCCCCTGTATACTTAAAGAAATCCTTTTCCCCTTCCTTGATCCCCTGCGCCAGCCTTAGTTCTTTGGAAGCCATGGCTGCCCTAATTACTTTGCTCACTTCCCTGGATTTCTTCACATATTCTTCCCTATCCTCTTCCCGGCGGGATCTCTTATATTTTCTAAAGGCCTCTCTCTTTTCCCTCACCTTTTCCACTACAACTCCATTCACCCAGCTAGATCTCTTGGTCATGGCCTTCTTGCTTTGGCACTTGGTGCAAGAGCTAGTGGCCTCTGCCAGGTCCCTCTTTATGATGTTCCATTTCTGCTCTGCATTCATGTCTGAGCTGATGTTGTCTACGTGCTCTTTCAAAATGATTCCTATCCTGCCAAAATCTGCCATCTTAAAATCCACCACTCGTATTTTTGTATTGGCTACATCCTTCCACAGGTTGAGGGAGAACCACACTGTGCAGTGGTCACTTCCTGCTAGGGGGTCCTCCACCTCAATGCCTTAGACTAGCTCTCCATTCATGAGTACCAGATTTAGAATGTTCCTGTCGTAGGGTGTTATGAGACCACCTTGCTTTCCTGAACCCTCTTTTCTTTAAGTCTGCTACAGCAGCATTGCTTTCTTTTCTGTCCTTCTTCTTTCCTATCCACTATACCTGTGTTTCTCCCTTTTCCAGTTAGGCCACCTGGGAAAGGTTCTTAAACTATCCTTGTTAGTTTCTATCTGGGTTCCGAGAAAGAGGTCTCTCCTGCCCTGAGAAATCCCCCTGTATCCTCCAAAATTAAACCTGCGTTTTGTCCAAAATTAATACCAGATTTAAGGGCTGGCAGTCCTAAGTAAAGTTATGCATAACGAAGCCTTAGAAAAATAAAACATAGAAAGATTGGTAGTTTTCAGGCAGCCACGGTGTAAACCCCCCTTTTGTTTTCAATATTTGGCTGCAGGATCAGCTAAGCGTTAGTAGCACTTGAAAAGGAATGAATTCCTTCCTAGTTGTTGAGGAATCGATATAGAATGAGGCGCGCTCGCCTCACATAGTTGTTTTCCGTTGGCGGTTACTGCTTGACAGTGCGCACGTTCAAGCGGTAGCGTTTGCTGTAACATCTTGTTTTTCTTCTGCTGTCTCATCCTTCTCTTTAGCGATCAACACCCAATTTCAATGTAGGATGTTAATCGGGTGCTGGATGCCAGAAACAGGGAGCAGTGAGAACAAACCTGGAAAGTTTGTAAAAGCGTCCTAAGGTACACTTTTGGAGTTTTCATTTTAAATGATCAGTGGGCACAGTGTAAAAGGTGCTAAAGCGTAGGGAGCACTTAAAATAAAGACACTGTTTCGTTCTGTCTCGGAGCTTATAAGGTACACGTGTACAGAACGACCTCTGGCACACAAATACCTTTTACTCCCTGATTTGGAAGTTTATGTTTCCCTCTAGTTCTCAGAATAAAGACGTTTATGGGGATAATTTAACAAGAACTACACTGTTATAGTGCTGTATAATATAATAAAACATACCTGACTGGCTATACAGGAAAATATTATTGTTTGTCTACATAGCATATTGTGAGAAACAAAACTGTGTTATATTGTTTTTATTGCTTCACTGTTTTACAGTGAAAATGAAACTGTGGAATGGAAAAGGAGGATTTGCAGAAATGCATAGGATAATGTCATGGCTATACTTACCCACCCTAGCTGTAGTACCTCCTCCTTGAGATTTACCAGTGTCTCTAAGAGCCGGCTGGCCCTGTTACAGAGAACTAAACACTGGCAAACTCAAGGGGAGGGGCCTGTGGCTAGGAGGTATTAGGAAAACAGAAATAAGATGGATATTTTAAGATTAAAAGGTAGTATTATATACATTTAGATTATAGTAGTGTGTTGTTGTATAATTTGTATTAAAATAATGGCTTTGTTCATGATAAAAGTTTTTGGAAGCAAGTAGGCGGAGTCTCAGGTAAACTACCTGACCTCCACTAGTATAAAGGAAGCACCTTTCCTCTACCTCCTTTGATGAGTGGAGAGGCTGGTGGAGTACTGACTTATTGCTGTGATCTCGTTATTTCCTGGAGTAATTCTGGATGTATTTTGCTTCTGATTTATTTTTGCCATATACAGTTCGTATTTATTTTCTTTTATGTGTAAGTTCTGCTGGTTGTTAATAAAGAACTTGCCTGCCATTTGCTTGGCTCTTCTAGTAACATCTGTTTCTGCATCCATCAATTACCATGACTCCTTGACCGTTCCCCTCCCTGATTGGTTCTGTCACCTTCTGTGAGAGGAAGCTTTCCTGGAAGGCCTCCAGGAGGACCTGTTCTCTGGCACTTGAGGTGGCTGGAGAATTCCAATCCACCCCTGGCAGATTGAAGTCCCCGACCACCATTGTGGTGCCCTTACCAATAAGCCTCTTAATTTGTTCTCCCAGCTCCCGGTCCATTTTCACACTTTGGGATGGTGGTCTATACACCACCCCCAATTTCACCCTCCTACCTTTGGAGTGTTGTAGGTGAATTCATAAAGCTTCAGCCTTGCCCTCCTCCCCTTCCTCCCTGTTGCACAATATACACTCCTTAACATATATAGCTACCCCTACCCCCTTGTCCCTGTCCCTCTGGTACAGTTTGTACCCAGGGATCACTAGATCCCAGTCCTGGTACTGGGTGGCCCATGTCTCTGTGATGGCAGCTATATCCACCTCTCCTTCTGCCATCAAAGCCTGCAGTTTGACTGTCTTATTACCAAGTCTTCTTGCATTCAGTGAGACCACCCTCCACTGTGAGTTCTTCCCCTGTTTGCCTTTTGCTTGTCCTCTTCCTCACTGTCTATGGGAGGGAAACTGGTGGTCTCCTTTGCCTGGTGGCTGAGTTTGCTGTCCACCCCTGTCTCCCCCGCCTAGTTTAAATTATGCTTTTTGCTATGAACTCCCGCCTTTCTTTAGGACCTCTTAGTCTTTCTTACTCAGGTGCAGCCTATCCAGTGCATACAGGTCCTGGTTCTCCCATGTGCTGCTCCATCCCCCCACCAGTCCACATCCCATGTCCTCACACCATGTCCCATGCCATGTATTGAACTCTGAGATTCTTAGTTTCCTGGCCATGCTAGCCCTTGGTACTGGGAGACCCTCAGAGAATGCCACTGTCCTTCCGTCACTCCTGCACAACCTTCTTACTTCCTTGAATCTCTCTTGCACTTCCTGCAACGTATTTCCCTCCAGATTGTTAGTGCCCAGGTGTACCACGATATGAGGTTTTTCCTCTAGCCTCCCCACACACCTCTTAACATGCTGCCCCACCTTTCCTGTTGTCATGTATAGAACTGACAGTTATTTTAATATGTTTAAATTTCAAAATCATGCTGGACTAACTTACCACCTTTCATAATAAGGGGTAAGGTGACTTGGGGGGGTTAACAATCGGTAATCCCACTCCTACCGTTTTGTGCATGGGGGTGGGATTAATTATTTACTTATTTGGAACTATTCCAACTGAGATAACCCCATAAACATCTCGTTCTCTTGGGGGTCCCAGAAGGACAGCAGCAGTCAGCAGATTAACATACCTGTAATTCGATACATGCAGGCTAAAATATGGAAGGAAAAAAAACTGTAAAAGTAAGTACATCCGCACAGTAATCAAAGCCAGCTTACAAAGTGGTGTTACAGCAGACTAAGACAAAGATCACTGGTATTCAACATGATCATTGACAGGATAGGGGGGTACTGTACTAAAACAAACACAGAGTGTTCTAAGTTGTCTGGATTACCTCATTGTAACCCCCCCATTCGTCATGACTTATCACTTAAATAGGATTCTTTTTGGGCCCGGTGGCACTGAGGGTTGAGGCGCTGGACACCACACCTTGCACCACGCCAGCGACCCGGGTTCGGAAATGGACCCGGGTTGCTGGGGATCGGAGGGGAGGAGGAGGATCGAGCATCCCAATGGATGCTCTCCTCTTCCAGGGGTGGGACCTATGGGTGTTTCGTGCACCCGATGCTCCGGTGCCGGTGACAGCATGGGCACCAGGGCATAGGCGGCTCTACGGAGTCGGGGAGGGGAGGGCATCTGGGGCACTTGACAGTGGCGTGCATCAGCACGCCATCTGTCTGGACGTCAGTCCTGCGTGCCAATGTCCTCAGGGGTAGAGGGATCAACAGGGAAGAAAAACAGAAAAACACCCTCCTAACCCTGGATGATGACTGGTCCACACCCAGAAAATTCCTACCCATGGGCAAGACTCCACTGTGCAGGCACTCCGAGGGAGGAAGACGATTGAGGTAGCAGTTGACCGGGCACTCTAGGGGCAGATACCGTGGGTGGATTCCATTAGGGAACTGACCAAGTCCGAAGGAGTAGGGTAAGAGGGCAGTAAAGATGGAATAAAAAGGAAAGTATAAAAAAAAAAAAAAAAATAGGATTCTTTGGATGTTTGACGAGCTCCCTATTTACATTCCCCATTGCATCACATACCTAGACCCCTTATTTTCAAGATATAGGCAAACTGGGTTTCCAAGGTGGACCCTAACACAGCCTGTCCTGTCCCTGCAAGAATGTTGATCACCTCTCTGATTTTGAAGTTAAAGATTTTATTCGACACACACACACACAACAATACATTACATCCACCTGGGGACCATCGCAACATTTAGTGTCTCCAAGTACCCTTTGAGAACATACCAAAGACCAGCTCGCGCGCCTCAGCAGTAGGTGGGGTGGAGACTAGGCAGCAAGCCAATAACTGATAGAAGTTTGCCTATGGTCGTACTTCTGATTTACCACAATAAATCATTTATTTTTGCATCACATTGGTGACGAGTGCCTGTTTTGAAGTGCTGACTCTTTTTACTTTACTTTTTGAGAACATGACTGGCCACCTTAATATACACAATGGCTGGGATATTCAGAGCAGTTGTGCTATGTGCAACAGGGATGCACTGGCGCAAGTGCAGCAATGCACCGGAGAGCGATATTCAGCGGCAGGAAATGCGCAGCGCAATTCCCAGTGTGCCACTGCACAATGGTAATGAATGCATGTGCAAGTGCAGGGGGCATAGGTATGAATATGCAGCGCACTGCGATATTCAACCGCAGGCAAATGGCACAAGTGTGGAGCAAACAGGAAATGCGCGGAGCAGACTTGAGCACATAAAAGAGGGAGCTAGCGAGGGAAGGAGGCTTGCGCCACAGGGTAGCTAGACTGAGGGAGTGTGAGAGGGCAAGCCACACAGCCATAGGGGTGCCACAGAGTGCGAGGCAGGCAGACAGAGGCACAGAGTGGAGCCCAGGGAGCCTGGCAGGGCCAGACACTGGCCAAGTGAGTGTGTGTGTGAGCGAGAGTGTATGTGTAGGCATGTCTGCCTGAGTGGGTGTGGAAAGAGAGCAAGGCAACCCACAGTGAGTGGGAGTGACACCCAGCACAGGAGGGGCAGCACAGAGGCACTGTGAGGTGGGAGGTGTAGGCCACAGGCTGCAGGCCAGGCATCCCCACACAGGGGTCCGCCCAGTGCAGGGGCACAGACAGCAGCCAACTGCCGGGGGTGCCAAGGGAGAGAGCCACCCAGGGGGGAGGACGCACAGCGCAGGTCATGGCCAGTGTCACATTCCAGATGGAGGCAATAATAAGGGGTGTGAGTAGGCAGGCTTCAGACCAGCGCGGCTGTGTAAGGGCCCATCGGTGGTTTGCCCAGAACAGGTGGTACCGTGCCCACATCAGCTTCCAATAGTACAGTGATACAGAGATCGTGGGCCGGTACCACCTGAATTGGGCCATTCTGAGGCGGCTCTGTGAGCTGTGCAGTGAGGAGATGCAGGCACCCACAAGATAGAGCCATGCCCTGTCTGTGGAGACCAAGGTTATGGTCGTCAAGTGCCTGCTCGCCACAGGCACCTTCCAGAGACCAACAGGGGACACCACAGGCATAACCCAATCGGCCACGTCATGGCTCCTCACACAATTCCTCAGCGCACTGCTGCCACATGCTGCAGAGTACATCCAGTTCCTCAGCACACAGGCAGATCATACAGCAAACATGCAGGAATTCCACAGGGTGGCACGGTTGCCTGGCATGCTAGGGACCATCGAATGCACCCGTGGTGGTATCCGCGCACCACCTAGCCCGGAGGGGGCGGCCTACGCGAACAGGAAGGGCTACCCCAGTGTCAACTGCCAGGTGATGTGCGATGCCATGGGGTGCATAATCAATGTCTGTGCCACACACTCTGGGGGAGCACAAGATGCCTTCATCTGGCACCAGTCGGCACTGTGCCAAAGGTTCGAGAATGGGGACATCCCCACTGGCCACCTAGTCGGTGAGTACGCTGTGGATGCTATATGCTGGGTACAGCAGGGCAGGGTGTGTGGGATGCCAAGACATGGGTGCCACAGGGTGTGGCTGGGATGGGGGGCAAGGACACAGACCACCATGCTAACTAGACACCTCTCCACACAGGTGACAGTGGCTACCCACTCCGGCCATGGCTGCTCACCCCATACCGGTGCCCATCGACCCCAACACAGGAGCACTACAATGAGGCACACGCCAGCACATGGAACATAATCAAGTGGGTGTTTGGGCTGATGAAGGCTCAGTTCCGTTGCCTGGACAGGTCCAGCGGTGCCCTAGAGTACAGTTCCTCGAAGACCTGTGATCTATTCCTGGCCTGCTGTGTACTACACAACATGGCCACTGACAGTGGAATAGCTGTCGGGGTCCAGGAGGAGGACAGCAGTGGGGATGACAAGGCCGCCGGGCCTGGTGGTGGGCAGCCCCCCCGGGCAAAGGGATCCCCGGCTAATGAGGATGGCCCAGCAACACAGGGACACAATCACTGAGGAGCACAATGGAGTGCACAGGTGGGTATACATGGCCACAGGCAAGGGCCAGGTCCCAGGGCACAGTGGGCAGGCAGGCATGGGTGGGCCCCATGCCAGGGTCGGCAGAAGGGGGGGTAGGCAGGTGTGGGGAACAGACACTCATGCAGCACATGGCACAGGCATGCATGCCACGCACACAAACCCACGCACACGCACACACACATGCACACAGGACCCATGACACCCCCACCCTGCAGCGGGCACCGGGCATGTGTCAGATGCAGAGGGGTGCTGCACAGTGGCCGGCAGCGCAGTGCTGACTTCATCATGCACATGTCATGGTGGCCAGCAGCCGGGTGGGTGGGCACATGGGCCATGTGCGGGGTCACCATGCATGCCACGGACATGGGACGCACATGCCACACCGATGTGCACACTGGGTGGTAGCAGCACATGGCGGATGCAGGGCAGCTCAGGACCACCGCACAGTAGCACGACTGGCGTGGACACGTGGACGGCCCCGCCGAGAATGCTCAGTGGTTGCAGGCTGAGCATCTGCCACAGGGGGTGTCACAGACGGTCCCCCAGGGGTGACGCCGCGGGACCATGACTGGGTCTGCGCAGGTGTCTGCAGGCCTCCAAACATGCCCGCACCAGGCGTGCTTGGAATGCCCACAGCGGACCCTGCCATTGACACCGAAGAGTGCGCCTCGCCAGGCCCGATGAGTGGAGTATGTACTCCGCGGAGTGAGCGGCGGAAGGCTACGAAGCAGGGTGGCTAGTGGTGCCAATCCAGCCTTGACCACAGCAGCCATCCAATCCAAGGTTGCAGCCATGTCCACCCGCAGTCGCGTGGTCTACACCAGGAGCAGGGCGCTGTCCCTGTCCCACCGCTCAGCTGCCTGGCACAGCTCTGCACGTAGTGCACGCACCCCTGCCGTGAGCTGCAGCTGCTGTTCAACAGAGACCTGGAGCAGATGGGTGTGCTCATCCAAGGGGTCGGTGCCCTGGGTTGCAGGGGCACCCTGCTGACCCACAGCTGTATCCCGACCCTGTGGCCCAGTGCCCCGCGATGGTAGGCACTGCACAGTGGGTCCCTTCTGGGGCTGGATTCCGTGTGGTGCCCCGGCGGCGGACACTGTCCTGGGCACACCCTCAACGCTGTCCAGCCACCGCTGCTGCCCCTCCAGCCACTGTGCACAGGGTAACACCAACGGGGCTGCACTGCCACCAGCACCAACGCCACCACTGCCAGCCGTAGCTGCACCTGTTGCAGCCATGGTGGCCGGTGTGTGGGCAGCCACTTCTGGGCCACCGTCCACGCCACTGGGATGGGTCAGTGGTATGGGTGTCTCCCCAGTGTCCCCGACATCGCTGTCTGGGATGTGGGTCACATCATCATCAGAACCAGACCCCGGCCTGATCTGCATCTCCGCACACAGGACATCATGCCTGGCGTCATGCTGAAACACAGCAAGGGCTTCGTCCGGCACCGCACCACCGGCATCAGGACGGACAGCGGTGCCGGGCCACATTCGATCCAGGCCATGGTGTCTGGTGGAGGTGGATGGATGGTCCTCCGGGTCCAGGTCAGCCCCCACGGCGGACACCACCACCACCACTGCCACTGGATGCAGGCGCTCAGGAGCTGAAAGGGAACACAGTCACATTAGTGTTGCTGCCACGCACACCTGACCCCGGCCCCCCTTCCCCTGTGTCCCCAATGCAGCCGAGCCTACCATGCAGTGATGAGCTACTGCCCATCTGGAATTCTCCGCCAGGCACGCCCTCGACTGCGCTGCACTGCATGGTGGCTGCCACCATCTCCTTCTCGCGGAGTAAGGGTGGGCAGGGTGGGCTGACCCCATCTGTGGCTGCTCGCGCTGCCTGGATGGCAGCCATCTTCTCCTTGATGTGCCGCCAGTCTGTACCCACCTTCTTTTTGCACTCTTACACAGACCGTTGGTGGCTGCCTTGCTGGTTCACAGCACAGGCCACACCCTCCCATGCTGTTGCCCGGGCCTGTGGGGTGCCGGTGGAGCTGCTCAGGAGTGGCTCCTGGTCCAGGTATGCCTGGAATAGGGCTTTCGACTCTACCCTGGTGAAGTTGGGCCTGCGCTTCCGAGCAGGCCCACGCTTCTCAGTCTCCTCATGTTTGGACATGCTTCTTCCTGTGGGGACAGATACGTGTTGGCATGGGCTGATTATTCTCACCTACTCTCCCATGCCACTGCCTGGCTATCCTGCAGCCTGTATCTCACCTGTTAGGGATGCGATACCGGTCCTACCATGTACATTCCCCTGCACCTTTGTAGCACATTGCATGCGAATGAGGGGTTGCGTAACTATAATGACATGCAAATGCGGCTGCTGCGCCACAGATAGGATAATTAGCTGATTTGCATATCGCAGCTGAATATTGTGTGGTTGCGCATTGTGCAATGGGGTTGTGCATGCACAACTCAGGGCACAACATTGTGACGTGCGCAACATGCCGTGCCACGTGCATGCGCATGGGCACGTCACGTATGCCAGTGGCGCGCCATTCGCGACTTGCGCGATAGGCAGTACAACGCCCGTCCACTATTGCATGGGTGGCGCTCATGTGTTGTGTGGCCTATGGTGCCAGGGCACTACTCAGCTGATGGCACTGTGGTGCCATGCCGTTGATGGCACCCCGGGCACAATGGGGCCGTGTACAATGGCTCACACATGGCCCTACTACGCAGCATGCCTGCAGTGCCCAGTGGCGCTGTAGCGCATGGTGCATGGGCCAGCTCTTGACCCCAGATATGTCCTTTGCCCTTGTAGATGCCATGTGACACATGGCAGTGATGCAGCACCAAGTCGTGCAACCACATGCCTGCGTGATGGCAGTGCATCGTGCTGCTAGGCGCGCGGCTCCAGCACGTGCTGCACGTGTGTTGACGGGTGCCATTTTGTCTACACCAGAGTGCTGGAATCATGCCATGTGGGACAACACCCAGGGCACAGATATGGTCCCAGGTTGAGTTGGTTAACCTGGTGGCCCTTGTGGAGCCACATGCTGGCGCCCTGTGTGGTCAGGTGCCATTCAACAGGCCTCGGTCTGAGGTGCAGCAGGAGGTGTCAGATGCACTGGAGGAGGCCACGTGCTGGCTCCCTGTTTGGTCAGGTGCCATTCAACGGGCCTCGGTCTGAGGTGCAGCAGGAGGTGTCAGATGCACTGGAGGAGGCCACGTGCTGGCTCCCTGTTTGGTCAGGTGCCATTCAACGGGCCTCGGTCTGAGGTGCAGCAGGAGGTGTCAGATGCACTGGAGGAGGCCATGTGCTGGCTCCCTGTTTGGTCAGGTGCCATTCAACAGGCCTCGGTCTGAGGTGTGGCAGGAGGTGTCAGATGCACTGGAGGAGGCCACAGATGCACAGCGCACTGGTGAGCAGTGCAGGCACCACTACGGGGACCTGCATTGGAGGGACCAGGATTGGCTACAGGCTGTTCAGACACGCGTCCGGAGGGGCGCCATGCCATGGCCAGCTAAGTGCACGGTGCATGTGCCCATTCACATCTGGGGGGCCGTGGTGTGGTGCCATTGGCACACCCTGCTGGGGGGTGGCTGGGGCTGCATGCCCTGTTGGGGGGGCGGTACACCGTGCCTGCCCTGTGCCACCGTGCCACAGGCACGCTGTGTAGGGGGTCACACCATGCCAGGGTAGGGGACTGTGATGTCACATGGTTCTGATGTTTCCTTCTCCATTACTTTCATCTAGGCCCTGAGGATAGGAGGTGGGCGTGCCTCACTGGCGCTGCGGCCGGGCCAGGACGGGCCACCACAGGGGGTGGTGCACCATCGGCGGGAGGCACAGGCATGGCAGCCGGACAGGTACTGGATGCATCTCTGCATGCAGGTAGGCACTTGTTCTTGTTTCCTCATTGTGCAGGGTGGTCAGCGTGGGTGAGGGTGGAACCCGGATCCCTGTGCGCATGGCACCCTCCAGCTGTGCACTGCCTGCGGTGCCCATTGCACTGCATTGTGGCTATCGCACATGTGGGTGGCCACTGCAGGTGGGCTGTGGGTGCACCCAGGTCCTGGCTGTGTCGCTGCCGACTGCCTGCATGGCTATATTGCCTGCCTGCCATGGTGGTGGTGTGCTGCACATGGGCGGTGCTGGCGTGCAGTGTTCAGCATGGTTTTGGGTCCCTGGGTGGGCGGCTCGTGTGGGCGCACTCACTGTGGGTGGTGGCATGCCAGCCCAGGGGCGCATGTCACTGATGCTCTCTGTGTATGGTGGGTGGGCTGTGGCCTTCTGGACATCCACTCATACCATGTTCCCTCCTTTGTCCTACATGTTGGGCCCAGTGATGTGCATGCATGGCTCCTGCGACAGATACTGCGTGTCACCACTGCTACACTCCAGATGGTTCAGCAGCTGGTGCAGGACCAGCGCAGATGGAGGCACCAACACCAGTGTCGCCCACTTGTGGGCCATGGTCAGCCTTAGGACCCGTGTGCCAGACAGTTTCCCCTACCCTGTGCATCCTCCTCTGCCTTCTCTTGTCCCCTTCCATTGTCTTTGCACCTGATCCCTGCCTCCCTTCCCTGACCCCCTGTCTGTGGGTGGTCCCTCCTTTCCCTGACTGTTGGTATGTTTGTAAATATTTTATATATGACTGTTTCAATACATTCATTTTGGTTACCCATCTGTGTCCATGTCTGCTTTGTAGCTGGCGTGAGGAGCCATGCTGCAGTGGTGTGCATGTCTGCTGTGTGTTCCGTCTGGGGTGGACGGGGGTTTGTACCTGGTGCTGTTCCACCATGGGTTGTGTGTGGTGTGGTGGCTGTGGTCTGTCTCTTCAGGCCCTGTGGTGAGTGCCTTGTGTGCTTGTTGCCTGTGTGTGTTGCTCCTTGGCTTGCTCCCCTGCTCATCCCTGGGTGCACTATGGCGCTTCTTGACTTGCTCCCTGGCACATCCCTGGGTGTGCTTTGGCACATCCGTGCGATGTTCAGCCGCCTTGCGCAGGTGCATCCTGCCATGCGCAAACTTTGTATATCACGCCCATTGCGCCACGGCGCACTGTTTTTGCACTGCACATCTCTTGCACCTCCCTCAGGTGCATTTCTAAATATCCTGGCCAATGATTATAACTATCTCTAGAGATTCATGAGACACGTTTATCCTTCAAGAAGGCTATCCCTCTCCCCTTATTTAATCCATCACTGTTATCCAGGACTTGGTCTCCCCACCTGGGGGGGGGGGGAGTACCTCATGTTGCAAATCATATACTGCAAACAGGACCTCTACCTGCTGTGCCATGAAAAGCTGCTTGGGTAAGGGTTTGTGGTGTGTCATAAGCCATTTAGTACTCCTGTAACACGTAACTATATACAAAGTGGCAATTCCTTGTGAAATGAAGCAAAAGGAATGATGAGATGTGAGATACTAGAGAGGTGCTTGGGGGGGTGGTAGTGGGGTTGGTAGGATAGTCGGGGGGGTGGGCAAAGCTAGGTTACTCCATTCCCATCAGCCTGTGTCCAACAGGAACTTGTGACAGTATTTCAAGTCAAGGAAGGACTGCCAACATTTTGCAAATTTATCTACTGTGGCCCCCCCTTCCCCGCAAAGCTCGAGAGTCTCTCACATGTGGCAACTTGTGCTAGAGCTAAGAGGAGTTCAGCAAAGGTTGGTATCTCCGTGGAGCGGCATCTCTTCAGTATCAGCTTCTTGGCTGCTGCCCCTACTACCGTGGCCCATTTAGCTCTGGGGCAGTCGTTGGGAGTATCTGGCCTCCTGCATCCCAATAGTAGCGGAGGGGGTTCTGGGGTAACCAATGTGTATACATTTCGGCACATGCTTTGGATTGCTGCCCAGAGTGAGTGGAGCTGGGGGCAGTCCCAGAGGACATGGAACTGGTGGGCATCCTGGGTCCCACACCTCCAGGGTATCCTGTGATAAGAACATCCACTGTTGAGCGCTTACAAAAAGGGCAACTCAATAGCGGCACCTGTTCACAGGGCTACTGGATGGGGGGGCAAATACGGAAGGGGAGGGAGGGTTTATGAGGTGTAGTGCGGTAGTGGGTTGCTGAGCTGGTCCTGTGGTGTGGTGGGTGGGTGGCAGAGCTAGGGTTGCGGGGTGCTGGGTTCGGTTCGGGTGTGTGTTCGTTTGTTGCATGCCCAGCTTAAAATGTTTTCCCAGTTTTGCACCCCGGACATGCACCCCCTGGAGTTGAGAATCTTTTAGTAGGGGTGCAGGGCCCCAACCCCCATAAACAAAAAAATAACAAGTTCCCTGTGCCATTTTGCCATGCACCAGGAGTGTACATCGGCTAAATGGATTTTCGCCAACGTACATTCGCCCTAACGGCGATCACCTTTCCATGATCACCGTTATCACATGGAACCCACCTCCAACAATTGTCACCAGGGGAGATTCCTAGCTGCTTGAGTTTGGCGGGGGTGTGGTACCATCTAATTAGGATCTTGTTCATTATAAGACACGTGCGCCCATCCCGACAAGCCATGTGGATTCTCATCCAGCCATGGGCCTCTTGCTGATTGGGAATTTGGGCATTTAGCTCACATTCCCATTGGGTTTTGGCTGATTAGATTGGGTCTCAGGGGGTGTCTCTGAGTGCAGCATAGATCTGGCTTGCTTTGTTCTTGGCTAGCTTTCCCCAGACTCCAATTGGTGGGGGTACATGTGGAGTCCCTTTGTTGTGGGAGCATTGGGTGTGTGAGCAATGACATCCCTTATCTGGAGATACCTCCAGAAGTGCGTAGCTAGGAGATGGTACCTAACCCTGAGAGACTCAAAGGAGTTGATCAAGTCAGAGCCCGGGAGTAATAAGTCCTGCACCAGAGCAATTCCCTGGGCCTCCCATACATTCCAGTGAATAGGTTCTCTCCGTATCAACAGAGCCTGATTGCTCCATAGCGGCATGTGCTTCCAAGGGGCTAGATTCTGTTCCAGAAGGGAGTGTACTTTCTTCCAGTGTTTTACTGAAACCTGCATGGGGGTGGGGAAGGTGAATGGGGCTATGTTTCATACCTAAGAGTACCACTGCTGGGGATGGGGCCCCTGCCACCGAAGCTTCAAGAGGGAGCCATGTTGGAGAGGCTTGTTCTGTTCTTGAGAACCACCTGATGGCCTGAGCCATGATGAATGCTATGTAGTACCCTAGCAGCCATGAAAGTCCACAGCCCCCCGCTCCAGTGTTATCTCAGCTTCAGTCTACTAAAGCTGGGGGGGCGACCCTCCCACAGGAATCTGCCTATCAGCGCTTCCATTTTTTGGAACCATTTCTGGAGGGTTGGGACAGGTAGATGTGCTAGCAGGTACAGCAGTCTGGGGGGCTGTCATCATCTTGATGGAGTCTATCTTGCCTGCTAGCTAGAGTTTTCAGGCTTTCCACCTGTCTAGGTCCTGTCTAAGGGAATCTGGAAGATTTGAGAAATTGACCAAGATCATTTTGTTTAAATTTGGATGTAAAATGACACCCAGGTACTTAATGCCATCTGGGGACCATTTGGGTCCCCGAGATGTGAAGGCCTCTTCAGAGCTTGCCAAGTTCAGTGGAAGTACCTCTGTCTTGGCCTGGTTGACCCTCAATCTGGAGACCCAAGTGAAGTCAGCCAGGATATCTAGGATCACCTGGATCACTTGGGGAGTGTAATCTGTAGTTATTAGGAGGTCATCGGCATACAGAAAAGTTTTCAGGGTGGAGCTGCCTACCTGAATGCCCAAGATCTTTTGTGATTCCCTGAGGGCTATGGCCAAGGGTCCTATGGCTAGGACAAACAGGAGGAGCGAGAGGGGACACCCTTGTCTCGTACCTTTCTGCAGTCCAAATGGGGGGACATTGTACGATTTGTCAGTACCGAGGCCATGGGAGAGGCATATAGTTTTATCCAGGTGATGAAGCTCAGCCCTATGCCCATTTTGGTGAAGGTGTGTAGCAGAAAAAGGCCATTTGACTGACTTGAAGGCCTTCTCAAAGTCAGTTGCAAGGGCCACAGAGGGGGTTCGGGACACCTTGGTCACGTACATTAGGCTGATCAGAGTCCTGTGATGGTCTGACCCCAGTCTCCCTTTGACAAATCCTGTTTGAGCCGGGTGGAACAGGCCTGGTAGAAGTTGTTCTAGCTGCCCAGCCAGTACCTTTGCCAATATTTTGGCATCAGCGTTTATGAGAGAGATGGGACGATAGCTTCCAGGTAATAGCAGGTTCTTCCCCTTTTTGGGAAGTACCGTGATGGTGGCTTCTCTCATGGAGGGAGGTAGTAGCCCTTTGGTCAAAGAGTCCTTGTATGTCCTGACCAGGTATCAGGCTAGATTAACTCCCCATACTCTATAAAGATCTATTGGCAGGCCATTTTTCCCTGGGGCCTTGTGGGGGTTCATGTTCTGTATCACCTTCCTGACTCCCCCTACAGTTATTAGGGATTCTAGGCCTCTGGCTTTGGTGTCTGTTATTTGCAGTATAGGTAGATTGACCAGGAAGTGCTGTATGTTGAGGGGTCGGGGGAGGGATGGTACAACTGTTCATAGAATTGGGCCATGACTGCATTCATCCCTTTCTGAGACTGCCATTTTATGCCATCCCTGTCTGCTAGGCATGGATGGTCCTTGCAGCCTGCTTGCTTTTGAGCCTGTAGGCCAGTAATTTACTGGCCTTTTCTCCCCCCCCCCCTTCCCAGAAGGAGTGGTGAAGCCTCCTCAGGTTCAACTCAGCCTGGTGGGTTAAGTGAGCATTAAGTGAGGTCCTCATGCTGGCCAATTGTTCCAGTAGGGTTTGTGGTGGAGGTTTGGATTTGAGACTTTTGTACTGAGCTTCCAAAGTGGTCAGCTGTTTTTCAAGGGCCCTTTGATCCACCTCTCTACGTCACCTCCTGGCTGAGGTAAAGGCAATTATCCTGCCCCTCAGAGTGGCTTTAAAGGCCTCCCACAGGGTCGAATCGGATACTTCCCCATTATCATTGTTAATCCAGTATTCCTCCACCTCTGGCCCCAGCCATTTCTGGAATTGTGCATCATCTAGCAGGAGAGTGTCCAGGCACCACGTGGAGGTCAGGGATGCTTCCTGTCCCTGCCTGATCACCAACTCCAGGGAGGGCTTGGTCAGAGATGATAATAAGGTGTGACTGGGTTTTGACAACCCCATCGTATGCCTCACTAGACATTAACCATAGATCTATCCTGCTGGATGACCTGTGAGTTTGGGAAAAGCACGTATAATCATGCACTCCTGGGTGTTGCATTCTCCATGCATCCAGCAGCGAGCGCTCCGGAACCAACCTTTGGACTGCCTTCTTGGCCTGCCTATGGGGGTTCGGGGGTTTTGTTGCTCCTATCTATAATATGATCTAGTGCAAGGTTAAAATCCCCTCCCATGAGCACTGGGGCTTTTGTAGTGTTGAAAGAAGTGAGGGCTTGATTTACGCCATGGAAGAACTGTGGGCAGTCCTGGTTGGGGGCGAAGATGTTGGTTAGGATCAAGGAGCCTTCAGGGGTTTCCATTTCGGCTACGATCCATCTCCCTTCCTTGTCTTGTATCTGTCGGGTCGGTTTCCAACCCAGATTCTTGTGAAGGAGAATGACGACTCCCCTTTTATGGAACGTGGCCACACTACGTATGTCCTCCGCCACCCTCCCGTTTCAGTTTCTTTGTTCCCCCAGAGGAGGGTTTAGTCTCCTGGAAGAATGCTACCTGGGGGCTCATCCTTTTTGGTGCAAAAAACTTCTTTTTCTCTTAATTGGGGAATTGTGCCCCCTAACACTCCAGGATATTAATCTAGTCTCCACTGGGCAAGTAATTAAGCATATCCTGTAAGGGGTGTGGCTTAACTTTCCAACCTGCTCCCCTTTTTCCACTGGGGCACCCCTGTGGTCCCATTACCCCTTCCATCCACCTCTTTGTTTTCTTTACTTCTCTGATCACTGGATTGCCTATTTCCTTAACACAACTGGATACATAAACCTTACTGTCAAAAAGCAGTTGTACCTCAAATATAGGTAACAGGAATAACATTGTCTGGACACATAAAACATCAATAAATCTTCTCCCTACCCACCCTCCTCCCTGTTCCAACTCTTAACCAGATTCCGCTTCTTGAATTGACTGACCTGCAGCCCAGATGTGCACAGGGGTCGCTGGGGGTGAACATCCTGGTGTGTTCATCAAAAGTTTGTGTCCTATGACAGCTCATTTCATTGCTCTCACCCTGATTTGCTGTTTCACCTTCTGCAGCTCAATGTGATCCGAGCCATATTATTGCTTGTGTATATTTGTCTCTGTGTCAGCCTCAGGATGCCCCTCCCTTCCATCCCACTCGCAATCCTTGAAATTCAGGGAGACCCCGGGGGATGTTCATTCAGCCCCCCCGCGGACCCCAAATGAAGAACACGTTGTGCTCTTGCCCTTGACCAGTCCCCAAGAATGGGGGGTGCTAGCCTGTTCCATCCATTTCCATTGTGTTTCCCCTCTAATCTCACATGGTGGGGGGAGGAGGGACTGGCCCCCATCTGCACCCCCCTATGTCAGGGTCCCTGGGTATGGGGGGCTTCTGTCTCCCTATTTGTTAGCTCGGGGTCCTTAGACCCCTTCTCCGGTCATGTGAGTTGGGATCACCATACTGTATATATGTCAGAGAGGGCTGGTGCCTCTGCATGCAGTAGGGAATTCCCTCAGTCTGAAAGACCAGACCCTTGGGTGAGCCCATGTTAGGTCCCTTGTCAGCTACTGAGACGGGCTCTGTCTGCGCAAGGGAACCTTCTCAGATGTGGAAGTCCCTTCAGCTGGTCAGCCTGTCAGTCTCCCTAGTCACCGGCATGGGCTTGCTGCCAGTGGGGAGGGGGGGTACCTGCCTAGTGGGACCCAAAGCTGCCCCTAAACTGAGGTAGCAAGGGATCAAGCACTGACTTCCTGGGGTTTTAGTCCCCCCCCCCACCTCCCCAGGCTGTGGTGCTAAAATGCTCCTAGATTGCGTGGCCAGGGGTGTGACCAAGGGATACGATCGCTGCAGGAGCCAGAGTGGGGAACCCCCTATTAACTCATCCAGCCCCCTAAACCCTCCTGTGGAGGAGGGAGTGGGTGGGTACCTATGTTGTTGCCCTGAGGAGGTGTGAAAATTAACACCCCAACTGGTAACACATCATTGAGGGATCCTGAATACCAATCATCATTCGGGGGTGTAAAAGCCCAGACTCGTGGGGCCATGCGACCATCCATGCTGCCTGCAAACTGCTGCAGAGCAGCTACCTCATGTAACACTTATAGAAACTGTATAGCCACCAACTGGGCTAGGTAAGCATGTGACAATAAAGCTACAAACCTTGTGAACTTAGAAGGCCTCCCTCACTCAGCTGCATCTCGCGGGGGTCTGTTGACAGCTCTGGCCCCAGCCTTTTCCGATAAATAACTCCTTCCCCCTTGTGAGATATAAATGCCTTATATAGAAAAAAACCACTTACAAATAACCAGGCAGGGGCAGATGCAAGGGTTACTATCCGGAAAGACAGAGAAAAACAGGTAATGACATCCAATGTGCCGTCTAAACCCCCAGCGTCAACCTACCTGCTCGGCATCTGGTATAGGTAGTGGGATGGCCTCCAGTGGGAGCATTGGGGCTTCTAGTGTTTTGGCCTGCAACAGGGCCTCTGACGCAGCAGCTTCAGTTTCCTCGGCCCACGAGAGGCTCTTTGCCTCTGGGGCCTCTGCTATGGAAACTGCGGAGTGTCTGGGTGGTAGTGGCAGGTGATGTGATGGTAAATCCACCAGAGCTGCATATTTATTATTTCTCATGTCGGGGCCTGGAATGCCCAATGAAGCCTTGAAATTGGGGCTGTCGCTGTGGCTCCTGGAGTGGAGTCTGGGGGTTTAGTCCATGTGTGCCCCTTCGTCCCTTGCCCCTGTTCTATTTTTTCGGCTGCTCTTAGGGGACGTGTGGGGGGAGTCCCAATCTGGCAAACAGGTGTTGATGGAGGTCTTGAGCACAGGAGGCACTCACTGTTGGATGCGATCTGTCAGCTGGTACTCCATTGGGGTGAGCTTTGCAGGAGAGCCCAGTGGTTTGCCATTGTCCCATAGCCTGCCCTAGTTGAGCTTTGGGGCCTGAGCTGCAAGGAAGTTTTCAGTGGCCGTGGGTGTATCGAACACCATTGGGGACCCATTTACCACCACGTGGAGCGAGGCCAGGTATCGAAAGGAATACTACCACCTGATCTCCACACAGGCCCTTCTCGGTGTTGTGTAGGCCCTCCACCTCATCAAAACCTCCTGTGAGTAATCAGCAAAAATTTGTATTTTGTGCCCCTTCCACTCTAGTTCCTTCTCTTGTCTGACCAATCTGATGATGTTTTCTCGGTCTTGGAATCAAAGGAACCGGGCTAAAATGGTGCGGGGGTGGCCTCCTGGGGCAGGCTGGGGGGCTAGTGTTCTGTGAGCCAGATTGATTTCAGGTGGGTCCCCATGGTGCCAGCCCAGCATTGAGGGCAGCTCTCTTTGTAGAAATAGCACTGTGTCCTTTCCCTCGTAGCCTTACGGGAACCCCATGAACCTGAGGTTATTTCAGCGGCTGCCCTTTTCCCTACTGGGTCATAATGTCATACGCTTAATAGTGTATAACATTAGGGTTAACCCAGAATAGCGCTGTACGAGACAGTGAGTGGTACAATACCATGAATACTGCTGTATGCGGTATTGCACCATTCACACTATCCCAGGCAGAGGATAAGACCTCTGTTGGGATAAGGTTTTGCCAAGCAGCTGCTGTGGCTCAATGGCCTGAGCCACTGAAACAAGGAACCCACGTGCTGTGTCTGGGACTGGGTTTGATTCCTGGTCCCAGAAATTTATATTTTTTTTCACACTTTGTGCGATTTCATGTTGAACCCTCCCCACACCCAGAGTTGAGAATCCTTATTGGGGGGAGTTCGGGGGCACAGCCTCCCATAACAGAGGGTGCAGGGGGTAGAGCCCCCCACAAAAAAAAGAATTATGCTGCATGCAAGAAATCGCACTGTATTGGCAATGCGATTTTTGCATACGGCATAGTCTGGTATCTATTCTGTGCCAGCCGTCCTCTGCCTCTGCCAGCCTGTGTTCAGTGACACAGGCTCTTTGGGATAATTCAATAATGTCTGCTGTGTTCCTTTTCATGGCTAGGTCCATTTTATCTATACATTTCAGGATTTCTGAAAACATTTGTCTTATCTCTTGTAGGTTGCCTTCCGGTGGTTGTGGTGTTGTCCTGGAATCATCTCGGGGATCCCCTCATGTAAGCAGGTCTCTTGCCGGTACTTTGTAGAAAGTTGACATAAGTTCAGGGTGTCAGCAGGCCAGAGCTCAAGCAAGGAGTCATAGAAAAGTTAAGCTCAGTATCAAAGTTCTGAGTTAATGTGAGGTTACTCGCTGCAGAAATAGCAGATTTATAAATGGATTTATGCCAGGGTTAGGGACAGCTGAAGTCTCCAGCGACCATTCCCTTCGGCTGTTGACCACGCCCATCACCTCTCTGGTTTGGTTATTTTTGGTTAGGCATTGACTCCGGATTCTTTTTTTTTTTTTCTTTTTATTATTATTTATAGTTTGTGCTCCTTCTCCAGAGTGGCATATCCCCCAGGTGGGGCAAGCCCGGATGAGAGAGTAATCCTGGTGAAGATGAGGGCCTCCAATGATGACCTTCAGGGTAGGGAGTGGTGGATTGGTTTACCTGGGCCAGAGCCTGAATGTGCCCCTTCATCATGCTGCACTCTGGAGCTGCCTTTGTTCCTTATTCATGTTTCCTCCCTTCTGGAACACACCAACACACTAAGGGGACCAATATGCATGCGCACGTAATATGTACATAATGTAGATCACTAGTTGGCATCATTCCCTCCCATGTAGCGCCATGTCTCCTCTTCCACCTGTGGTCCCCCAGGTGACAGTAACGCAGTAACAACAGTGTCCCTCCCTTCCCAGAAAAAGAAAGCATCTTCTTGGATGCTGGATCCTCCTCTCTCCTGCTGAATCCCCAGGCCCAGGGCTTATTCCTGAACCTGGGCCATCAGCATCGCAAGTGGTAGCCCTACCTCTGTGCTGGCCCTCTTCACCTTCTTTTTAAGCAGTGGCCCTTCACTGAGTGGAGCTGAGGTGCAGCCAACTCACTCAGCGCCCTCTAGGACATGGATATCCTGTTGTGCAGAGCAGGTGTCTGAACACTTGAAGAGGAAGGTTCATGGGCAGTATCTCTAATGGTGTGAAAGTATGTGAAAAGCTTTCAGACAAGACTTAGGGCTTAGCCATAAGTGTCAGCAGCTTGGAGCTAACCATTACTAAGTCTGCCCTGTACTGATTCCAGGAAAGAGCCATTTCATGGCATCCTGAGACAGCAAGATGATTCATAAATGTCACCTTGGAATACAGCAAAAAAAGTTAAAAGGTGCCCTCTGTTTTAGGTTTTATATCTTTTAATATTATTAGTACAGCATGTATACTAAGCTGCTTATTTGTAATTATAGTCTTAGTAAGTTCTCAGTATTGCACTACCTACCTCTCGAGCTTCCGTCACTGAAATGAGGGACACAGATACTCAAAATAAGGGACACTGTGGGACACTGGCCCGGAGAATGACGGGCACATCATCAGACAGGAAGGTGCAAGCTCACAACTCTGTGGAAACCAGTGCTTGTATTACTTGCTCAAAGTTTAGTTTTTCTTAAGCAAGATGAAATGTTACGGATTTCTGCTTTAGAGTCTGAGTTTACAGCCTCTCCTCTATGTGGCAGTACATTTTCAGTGTGGGATGGAATACTTCTGTGGGTTAAAATGAGGAATGCCCCTCATGATGAGGGACAGCTGAGAGGTATATGAACTATATTTAGTGACAATGTGCCAGTCGTCTCACTATATGAAGCAATAATATGACTGTCGAGTGAATATAGTTTGAGGCCAAAGGCTGAGTGCTTTACCCACATGAGACAATCACATTACAACAGAGGATAGTGAACCAACTATCGCATTATCGCTGTCATGCTTCACGTGTTTCCAAAAAGTCAGTGGTACTGATTTTTTAACTCCTTTTTTTTTAATTTACGGTAACTCTACTGCAACCCCCATCCCTGCACCACACTTGTTTGCTGTTGCTGCTGTGTGTCTGCAGACCAATCCACACATAAGAAAGGATGATAATGTCACTACTGTCATTTTATTGACAATAATATGACTGTTCTGAGCTCTCAGCAGTCATTTTATGAAGAATAAAATGGCAGTTGTGAGTTTGCTATGGAATATATTGCTTGCAACTCTCTTGTGATTGGAGGAGAGGGTCTACACATAGTATAATTATATATAATGTAGTAAGCTATTCAGCTATGGCAGGTGGCAAAATTATAGGGGCACCATTGATCTTAATTTACTCCACTGGTGAACTTCATTTAGGATTCCACGAGTCACGAAATGAATTCCAAAATGCTCTAGGGTTGTTAAAACTATTAAAGCAGCAGTGTCTGCAAATGGCTACAAATGACATAATCGATTGTTTGTTTGTTTTTTATGAGAAATGTATTTCTGACATCCTTAGGTGTATCATACCAGCATTGTTTGTTCTTTCAGAAATTTGTAAACAGTTTTTATCAGTAATTTTGTAATTAATGACTCAAGTCAATAAAGATGGCTGTCACTGTGAATTTTCTACTGATATCTTCTGTTGAAATTACATTTTCTGACAGTACAAACTAGATTCATACCATGAACATATTTGGATGGTGCCAGGACACCTTCCTGATGATAAGCATACTAATATCACACCAAGATGTATAATGTATTCACAGTGGGTGCAGCAAGCAATCAGAAACTTTTAAAAACATGTTAAAACCACATATCTCAGTTCAGAAATGAAACAGAATAAAAAGAAAAATGGACATATTGTTGGTTTTGCCGGGTGCAGTGTGTGTGTGTGTGGGGTGGGGGGGCTGCCCCAGGACCAGACCACAGTGCAACAACAGTCCAAGCAATCCTGAGGCAAACAAAGGAGTGCACCCATGGGGAAAGATAGACTCTGGAGACAAAAGGTAATAATTATTGTACCTTTTTATTTTGTAAAAAGTTCTGACACAGTGCATTTCATGTGCAGACTGTTACCATGACATGCATGGATGAAACAATGCAACTGGACGCAACAGTTGCTGGCCCGTAATTCTTTTTTTTTTTATGTGTATGCGAAACCAGATTTGACCCATTTCTCTAAACTGCCATCAAACCAGACTGGCCTGAACACGTGTCCCATCCTGATTCCCAGCTGTTTTGAAAGAATATTTTACTAATAACACTCCAATGCTTGGTTATGTGCCCTCTTTAGCAACAGAAACAAGTCTAAGTGTAAAAAACAAAACAAAATTGTAACGAACATAAATGTGCAAACAATTGCAAACACAGCCAAAGAAACACGTAAACATAAAATGTATTTTATTTATTTATCTGGTGATACTGCAGGCAGCACAAGGCCTTGCAGCCTATCCCTAGATACATAGGCAGTGACAGTAGAAAAAGGCCCGTCAGCCAATCCAGTCTGCCCACCCTACCTAACTGCTCTGCACTGTCCCTAGTGGCTATCCCCCGGATTTGTTTCTACTCCCTCTTTTATGTTGCTTGTGCACATGCTCAGAAACACGTTGTATGGCAACTTGCTGTAGAAGCAGGTTGTAAGAGGTCGCAACACTGTCATGGCCAAACCCTGCCTTTACGAGGCTTAGCCGCTTTCCCCAATGGGGTATGCGCTGCTACTGACACCTAGTTCAGCCAGCATACCACCACCTTGAAACATTTTGCCGCTGCAATCAGGGCGCCTTGTCATTGCAGTGTTGCTGGCTCCGTTGCAATGAGGGGAGCGACTCCATCATTGCAGGGTGGTACCTTGCATGCCCCGACCCAGTTTGCCGATGGGGAGCCCAGTCCCCATCGGCATAATGTCCCCACACCCAGGTTTCTGCTGTATGCCGAGGGGGTGCCCAATCTCCCTCTGCATCATGCCCCCCCCGCTTTCTTTGCTGATGGGGTGACAAATCCCCATTGGCTTCAGTTCCCTCTTCCAAAGTTGAATTTGCAGACGGGGGAACCACTCCCCATCGGCATAATGTCTCCCCCCCCAACTTGTTGTCTGTCGAGAGGGGTGCCCAATCCCCTGTCGGCTCAGCCCCAAAAACACTCAGGTGGCATGATGGGAGCCCACCCCAGCATGCCAGAGTCCCTGAAAAAAAAACAGTCCCGCATGTTTTTTTGCCCCCCAACACCTGTAAAATAAGAAAAGCGGTCCCTTGTAGAGTTGGTGGTCCTCCTCCAACCCGCACCCACCCTCTGCGCACCCCCCTCACCCCATACTTACCTCCAGAGTCCAGCGTGACGATCTTCGGTGGACCAGGAACACGTCTGCACTCTTCAAAGCCGACCGTAAACTGAAGAAATACTGGTAAGCTCTATAATGGCATAAATAGGGTTTTTTCAACTTTGGTGCATATCTCGGGCATTTTGGGGAATTTTGGCACCAAATTTTCAACATGGGATTCTTGGGACCCCTCCTCATGAATTCAGTCACTGTCATTGCGTTATATGGTCCTGAAAGGTGATTTTGCGGTCACTGCTCGGAATCACCTTTTGGGACCGATTAACGAAATGACAGTGGCACTGTTCATGAGGTGGGCTCTCAAAAGGCCTATGTTGCAAAACTGGTGAAACAAAATCCAAAAAATGGCTGTTTTACGAGCGTGCGTTGCGCAGTTTCCATGCATGCTCGTAACTTCATGAATTTGTAATATTTTCATGCCAGATTTTCAACACTGGCATTTTTTCACACCTTATGAACAGTACAGCTGTAATTTTTCACATCCTGGCCAAAATGTGTTTTCGCACTTCTGGCACAGAGTAGTGCGATCGCTGTGGGAAATCAGTGTTCGGGACAGATTAAGAAAATGACAGTGACAATGTTCATGAGCAGAGGTCCTAAAATGCCTATGTTGTAAATTTGGTGACGAAAGTCCATAAAATGACTGTGTTACAAGTGTGCGTTGCACAGTTTCCACGCACCCTTGTAACTTCGCAGATTTGTAATATTTTCATGCTAGATTTTCAATACTGGCATTTTTTCACACCTCCTTATGAACAGTACAGCTGTCATTTTTCATATCCTAGCCGAAATATGTTTTCGCACTTCTGGCACAGAATAGCTCAGTCGCTGTGGGAAATCAGTGTTCGGGACAGATTAAGAAAATAACACTGGCACTGTTCATGAGCAGAGGTCTAAAATGCCTATGTTGAAAATTTGGTGATGAAAGTCCATACAATGACTGTGTTACAAGCGTGCATTGCTCTATTTCCATGCACCCTTGTAACTTCGCAAATTTGTAATATTTTCACGCCAGATTTTCAACACTGGCATTTTTTCACACCTCCTTATGAACAGTACAGCTGTCATTTTTCACATCCTGGCTGAAATATGTTTTTGCACTTCTGGCGCAGAATAGCACGGTCGCTGTGGGAAATCAGTGTTTGGGACAGATTAAGATCAAGCGAGTGAGAGGGGGGAGTGAGCGAGCTGAAGTGAGCTCTGTCGGGACTGCTGCGGATTTCTTTGTGGGCATAAAAAGGCGTCAACGCAGGCAGGGGACCAGTACAAAAGGGCAGCCTGCAGCGCCGGGAGAAACAGAACGAGCAAGTGAGGGAGGGGGAGTAAGCAAGCTCAACGGAGCTCTGTCGGGACTGCTGCGGATTTCTTTGTGGGAAGAAAAAGGCACCAACACAGGTAGGAGCCTAGTACAAAAGGGCAGCCTGCAGCGCCGGGAGAAACGGAACGAGCAAGTGAGAGAGGAGGAGTGAGCGAGCTCTGTCGGGACTGCTGCAGATTTCTTTGTGGGCAGAAAAAGGCACCAACACAGGCAGGAGCCCAGTACAAAAGGGCAGCCTGCAGCACGGGGAGAAACAGAACGAGCAAGTGAGAGAGAGGGAGTGATCAAGCTCAACAGAGCTCTGTCAGAACTGCTGCAGATTTCTTTGTGGGCAGAAAAAGGTGCCAATGCTGGCAGAAGCCCAGTACAAAGGGCAGCCTGCAGCTCCAGGAGAAACAGAACGAGTGAGTGAGAGAGGGGTAGTGAGTGAGCTCAATGGAGCTCTGTCGGGACTGCTGTGGATTTCTTTGTGGGCAGAAAAAGGCACCAACGCAAGCAGGAGCCCAGTACAAAAGGGCAGCCTGCAGCATCGGGAGAAATAGAATGAGCGAGTGAGAGAGGGGGAGTGAACGAGCTCAGTGGAGCTCTGCCAGGACTTTAGAGTTGCCCACCCTCCCTTCCAGGGTCCTCTGTGGTCCTATATTACAGCAGGATCTCTGGGGTGGAGACAAAGCAATGGTTGGATACTTTTAGGATTGCTGTAATAATACAGATTTAGTTGTTCTGATTATTTCTCTAACTGAGCTGAGTAAAACTTTGAGTGCAATAGGATTTCTAACTGGGCTAAGTGAAACTATATGAGAGCTGAGAACAAAAAGTATGGTAGCTGAGGGGTGAAAAATGGACAAGGAGGCTTTAGGATTGCTACAGTAATACAGTATCTAACGGATCAGATTTGAGACTGAATTAACCTGGTTGGCAAGGGGGCAGTAAGGGGACTAGTGTGGGGGGGGCAGGAATTTGAGTAAACAGGGGCGTAACAGTTGTAGTAGGGTACAGAACCTGGGAGTATGAGCCCGTAACATAAGATGGGGGCCAAAATGGGGCAGGTGCCACATGTCATTAGGGCAGGCATCTTTGGAAAGGTGGTTGGCTGAACAGGGTGTGGGTCCGCCATGATCCTAGACTGGGCTTAGAGTATGGGGGGGGGGAGGTGTATGGTCTGTAGATGACTGGCTAGTTTGAGGGAGGAACTGTGGAGGTTAGGGAGGAGTCTAAGTGGCAGGGCAGATGAGTATGGTAGGTATCTGGAGGGGGAATAAGGGATGGCAAAGGGGGATGCAGGAAGAACAACTAATGAGTGAAACCGACCCCAGTATCAGAGGAACTAACAGAAAAGACAGGAGAAGGGAGGGGGTGCCCGAGGCGAAGGAGTGGCCTCCTGATGGGGGAGGAAGAGACCATGAGAGCAGATGGCTGTGGGTAGGGAGGGACCAGGGGTGGCACGGAGGAGAACAAGTAGGAGGGGAGAACCGATAAGTGAAGAGATGTAGGAGGGGTATCGACTAGGAATAGATACGAACCTCTGCTATGGGAGAGAGAGGGAGAGCAGGAACATACTGAAGGGGGGGGGATAAGCAGGACATGAGAGGGATGGCAACAGCTGGGGAAGAGATAGCGAGGAAGAAAGGGTAGAAGGGGGGCTAGCAAGGAAGGAGGGGTGGTGACTGGAGGAGAGAAGGCTACGGGAAGGGGGAAGGATGGGAGGGGCATCACTTACGGGGTAGAAGGGAATGGGGGCTCTAAATCGACAACAGTGGGGATAGGAGAGGGGTTGGAAATCAGCAGGGGAGGAGGAGAGGGTGACATGGGAAGCCCAGTAGGAAGTAGTCAGGTTGGGAAGGGGTTTAAGGGGAATGGGAGGAATAAGGCAGAGAAAAAGGGTGAGGTGTAAGTAGGGGGTACAGACACAGAAGTCACAGAGGATACATCTGGTGGGGGTAAGAGGTAGGGAAGAACGAATACTGGGGTGGTAGAAGGGGCATTAGAAGGGAAAAAGGGGGTAAGGGACGGGGGAGTACATGTCCTGAGGATTCTACACTGAAATGGGTGAGATGGAGCGGAAATGGGGAAAGGCACAGCCATATTTGGGTTGAAGCTGTCCCCAGGTTGACTGCAGGAAGGGCAGGGCAGGCACTGCTCAAGCGTGCAGCGAGGGAGGAAGAAACCTCATTTACTGTTGCATGTACGTACAAACCACTTGACGGGAGACATTGTGGAAGTAGTGAGGGGGAGGTTCGAGTAGTTGAGCAGTCAGTGTGAGGGGGTGGGGGAGTCGGTGGCATTTTTGGAGGTACTGCCAGTACCATGTGCAAGCATGGGGAGGAAAGGTAGGCTTGAGGAGTTCAATGAGGTGCTGAGGGATTGGTGCCACACCAAACATTATGGGTTTGTGATTAACTGGGGTAGGGTCTGGGGGGAATAGTGACTTGTACGCGGGGGACAGGGTACACTGGAGCAGGAAGGGGAGGGGAGTATTAAAGGCAGCATTACTGCCGGTCCACTGGCACTGAGGGTTGAGGCACTGGACGCCACACCTCACGCCACGCTGGCGACCCAGGTTCGGACACGAGCCCAGGCTGCCAGGGGTCGGCAGTGGAGGGACAGGATTGAGCATCCAGCGGACTCCTCTCCTATCCTGGGGCAGGATCCAGGGACCCACTGCTCTGTAGCGGCCCCTGGTGATGACCCGGGGCACTACTAGAGCGGTGTTGTAAAGGGAGCAGTGTGGCGGATGTTGGTATGCTGTACGTAAGCATCGTTGCTCACCCACACTCCGCAAAGGGGAGAAAAGTGGAAAATGGGCTACGGTCAGGCAGCATGAGCTTCCGACCCCACTGACAGTTCTTAGGCATGGTACTTTCACTTCCAGATACCTAAACAGCACATATAAGCAAGCAACAATCGGCATTGACAAATGCTTGTCTAACTAATCCCATACTCCTGTCCCATCCAGCATGTCTTGTGAGGTTGTATATGCCCCCCCCCTCCGGGAATCCTGATCAACCACTCCATTCCCTTGCCCCCCTTTGCTAGCACTGCATCCCCTCATAAAGCTTTCCACTGTTGTTGCACCGCCAGTTCCTCATGTAGCTTGACCCACCCCCACCAACGCAGTACAAACATGACAGATTCAGATATCAAAAATATGATCCTTGCACAGCCCAGTAGACATGGGCACACCAGAAAACATGTAACTAGAGCCAAGTCAGTGCTGAGCCAAGGGTCTGGCTTAGATCTATCAGCCAAAACAGGAGACAAACTGTAGAAGCAGACAACAATGCGCATGCAAGCATGTCCACCGTGAGTTACATGATCCCACCACTGCACTGGCTGGGCTCAGGATGACAACAATGTGAATGCAAGAATGTCCATCATGAGTTTCAGGTTTCTACTGCCTAGCTTGGTTCAGGCTGGCAACAATGCGAATGCATGTCCATCACAAGTTACAGATTCCCACCGCTGCACCAGCTGGCTCAGGCTGACAATAATGCGCATGTATGTCCCTCATGAGTCACAGGTCCCCACCGCAGCACTGTCTGTGCTCAGGCTGACAACAATGTGCCTGCATGTCTCTCATGAGTCACAGGTCCCCACCGCAGCACTGTCTGTGCTCAGGCTGACAACAATGTGCATGCATACCCCTCATGAGTCACAGGTCCCCACCGCAGCACTATGTGTTCTCAGGCTGACAACAATGTGTGTGCATGTCCCCCGTATGCATGCATACATGTCCCTCATGAGTTACATTCGATTCAATTCAGTTTTATTCAGGATACAAGCCACTGAGCAGAGCTCATTTACAGTGGTGTCCTGCTAAGGCAAAACGTCTGATGACAAGTAGTCATATTTCAGACATAACTAGCACTAGATGCAGTGTTGCATGTTCTCACTGCTGCACTAACTCTCAGGCTGACAATAATGCGCATGTATGTCCCTCATGAGTCACAGGTCCCCACCGCAGCACTGTGTGTTCTCAGGCTGACAGCAATGTGCCTGCATGTCTTTTACCAGTTGCAAGTTCCCATTGCTGCACTGACTGGGCTCAGGCTGAAACAAAAACACTTGTGCTAATCACAGTTACTTTGGTTCTAACTTGTCTCTTTAAGCCAGGCCAGAGCTAGGTATTGGGCTCTGAAGAGTCTCTAGCTACCCTTGTGTTGCCCAAGTTTTGTTTATTGCACACTCACAAACTGGTTTCCTTAAAGAGGATCAGTCACTACCGAGAGCTCCATACCTGTCTGGGGGCTGGTCCTAATTTGCACTTTGTGTGCAAAAACTTCTTTTTTTACTTACTGTTTACTGCAGAATTGTAGAATGCATCAGGCAGCTTCTACTGACTCTCAAGCTGACATTTGATGTCACCAGAAATCCCAGAATCCCCTGCAGCTGATGTCAGAGCTGGACTGCAACACTGGAAGATTCAATAGCCTGCAGTGCACGTTAGAACTTTAATAGTTCAGATCAGTACAGTCCTGTGTGATGCCCAACTCGCTCACTCCACCCTTCTGATGCTGGCCTGCTTTCTGTACCTATTCCTAAGCTTCAGCAATCTGAGGACAGAGTGTTCTGTGTGGCAGCCCCCACTTTATGGAATGCTTTGCAGAATATATCACATCTGCCCCCATGTCAGAGGCCTTTAAGTCGAATTTTAAAATCTTCCTCTTTGCTGAGATATTTCCCCAAATTTTAATTATTATTAATTACAATTTGATACACTGCCTTTTTTAATTGAGAGTTTGTAGTTGCCTTTATTTTAAAGTGCCCTGAGCCTTCAGGAAAGGCTGCTGTAGGAACAAAGTTGCCTTGCCTTAATTAGCACCAGAAGGACAGTGAGAGCCGGCCTGGTGGCACTGAGGGTTGAGGCACTGGACGCCACACCTCGCATCACGCCGGTGACCTGAGTTCGGGAACGAGCCTGGGTCAGCAGGGGATGGAGAGGATTGAGCATCCGAGGGACAGCGCTCCTCTCCCTGGAGGGAGGGGGCATTCGCCCGGTGCTTGGCTGACCTCTGGCGGAGGCCAGAGGAACAGCAAGCGCAGGAGCACGTACAAGAGAGGGCTGGGAGTGGCGGTCATTGGTGAAATGCCTTGATGTCGGGGCGCCGGCCACTTTCTCAGAAAAAGGGGAAAAAACACCACTGGAGCACGAGTAGACGGAGCACTAAAATACTGACCCTAATGGCGACTGCCTGCCTGACCACCGGGGACCCTACGTGACATTGAAGCATCGGGACATTGGGGTCCCATCCTGTACCCATCTGGGGGGTATAGCCACGGCTCTATGGGAAACTCCTGGGGTATTAGGTAAGGCAAGTCGTGGGGTGGTATCTGGTGTCTCCCAAAGAAGCGTAGCTCCGGGGTGAGAAGGTGGATAAATAGAAAGTAAATAAAAAAAGAAGGACAGTGGGACCAGCAAACAAAAGATCAAATCAGACCTTATAAAAACTCTAACATGCACTGCAGTGGTAGCACATCATGTTGGCGAATGCGAAATGGCAACTGTGAAAACAGCGCCAGCTTTACAGGGACCGGAAATATGGCGACATTTGCATTCCCCCCCTCCCCTATGTGCTACAACCTCAGAGCTGGCATCTGTAGAAAGGGGGGGTGCAGGTGGCATAGCCCCCCGCAAACACAAAAGTCGCTGTGTTTCCAGTCACTGTAAAGCTGGTGCCATTTAGCATTCGCCGAAATGACATGGAACCCACTGCAGGCTATAGAATTTCCCATTGCTGTAGCCACCTTCTAACTTTAGCTGAAGGGGATTCTGGGATTTCTAGTTACAGCAAATGTCAGATTGGGAGTCTGCAGAGTCAGCCTGATGCAATCTACTACGTAATCAATAACATACGACAGGGTGTGGGTTAGTGTGGGATAAACACATGCTAGGGGCATAGTGAGTCACAAGGCTGCCCCTAGAAGTGTGTTTATTGCAGACTAACCCACTCCCCAGAGTATATTATTGCACTTATAATATGGGTACATGTTGAGAAACTGTGATCTTGTTTAAAAAATTGGTAAAATATTTTAAAAAGTTTAATTTTAAAGTAAATAGTCCTCCGTTTCCCACATGTTGTCTGGGGGTGCTGTGCGGTTGTTTGGTGTCACTAGGGGCTCTGTACTGTTCCACAGTGTGTTTGAGACACTCACCAGGTCTGTATGCTAGGCCGACGACAAGGCCACTCTTTTGTTTTGGTCTTGCCGGCAGCACACTACCATCTGTGGTAGAGACTCTTACAAAACTGCCGGCAATCTCACTGTCTGCAGGTCGGGAGGGACAGCGAGACACTGGGGTCAGCCCCAGTAAGGTACTTGCATCAGGAGTGAGAGCGAGTGAGTCAGAAGGGAGGATGAAAGGGATTTTACACATAAATAAACACTTTTGAAGTGTTTAACATGCTTTTTTTAATTTGTTTTTGTGGTTGAATGAGTGGTTCACTAAGAAAACAATATGGTGGCCAAATTGTTTTGAAATGTCCTATCTTGTAGAACATTGATTTATTTTGGTTGTGAGGCTACAGGTACTGGGACATGTTTTATTTGTGCTCTACTAAAAAGAAAAATGCATAGCTGGAATGGTCTCTCAGCCAATCAGCATTCATGACTGTCATATGAACATATGAAGAAGTCAACAGAAGAAGGCCATTTGGTCTATCAAGTCTGCCCATATTGCAGGGTCCACAGCTTAAGCTAATGTCCATGCCCTCCCTCCCCACTCCTCCCATCCTCTCTACCCATGATCCTTACCTTCCCCCATGCCTATCCCATCCTCTTAAAGCTGCCCACTGTCTTCAACAAGATGACCTCTTCCAGCAGCGCATTCTAAGTGTCCACCACCCTCTCTGTGAAGAAGTGCTTCCTGACCTCCTTCCTAAACCTCCCACCCTCCAGCTTAAGACTGTGCCCCCTAGTGTTATGGTTGCCACTCAGCTTAAAGAGATCCTCCTTATTAACCTTATTTATCCCTTTCAAGTACTTGAAGGTCCCAGTCATGTCCCCTCTCTCTCCTGTCTTCCAGGGAGTACATGTTCGGTGCCCTCAACCTCTCCTTATATGCCTTACCCTGCTGACCTGCTATCATCTTTGTAGCCCTCTTCTGGACCTTCTTCAGCAGGTTAATGTCCTTTTTGAGGTGTGGGCACCAGTACTGAACTCCACACTTTAGATGCAGCCTTACCAGTAACCTGTACAAAGGCAGTATAACCTCCTCTGTCCTACTTCTTATCTCCCTAGATATGCAACCCAGCATCGTGTTTGCCTTTGCTGCTGCTTTCTTGCACTTCATGGAGTGCTTCAGGTCACTAGTGATCATCACTTCCATGTCCTTCTCCTCCTCTGATGCAGATACTCAGACTCCAACCAGGTAATACTCTGTCCTGGGATTCTTGGCTCCAATATGTATAACTTTGCATTTCTTGACATTGAAGTCAAGCTACCAGATCCTGGACCACCTCCCCAGCTTTTCCAGATCTTCCTGAAGGTCCTGTATCCCTTCAGCTGTGTCCCGTTAACCGTAAGTTAAAAAAAGTTTGCACACAAACTGAAAATTGGGACCAGACCCACACTTGAGTGTGGGGCTGTTAGTGCTGACTATTCCCCTTTACACCAGTAGTGCAGTGATACTGAATGTATATTGGCTATGTTCTGTGTGAACAGATGGCATCAGGAATTGAATATCATAAAATGGGCAGAAAAAATCCTGAATGCTGATTGGTGTAGAGGCAGTTCCAGCTATGATAGCTCAGTATAACATCACAGTCTGAAACTCTTATAAACACCTACTGTACAAAAAAGACGTTTGTTATTCTGCAGTATAATCATAACAACTTCCTGATGTCACTACTATACTAAAAGAACTCTGAGATTGCTGTTGTTTCAATATACAACAGCACTCTTCCTAATACTATAAGAACCGCCAGGGTGAGTGTTACTGTATGTTGGGATAGTAACACTTCTCAGGTGGTGGAAGGCACTTGGCTTTACCTCTTGCCTTACACTACACTCAAGGTATGCCATTATCTCAGCATAGCACATGCCCTGTCCTGCCTTATTGCTTTAATTACCATCCGGACTTTGCACATAACTAGTCTACCCTCTCTGAAGTTGAACAGATTATCTCAGGTGCCACAAGAAGTTATTTTGTTCATGTAAATATGCCAGGCAGAATCCATATTTTGAGAATGTCACTCATTTATCCCCCCCCCCCCGTATTTCCTATCCCCCACTTAGAGACATAAGTTTCCCACAGCTTCACCCTTCTGCTGGCTGGGGGGTGGGGGGGTAAGTGCCACAGATAATGTCAGTTCCATTCCTTGCTCTGTCAGCTAGGGATGCACCAGTCACAAGTAGTCTTGCATCAGTATGGTGCCAGAAATGCTACCTTTCCATTCACCATTCTCCTACCCTACACTCTTGCAGCCATAAGAGGACCCCTCAATGCTTTCGTAAATATATAACAATGGAGCATTCTCAGGGGGTTCATTGAGCAATAAGTGATGACAAGGTGTGCGTTATTATGAGATAACAGCCTGCCTCGGGAAATGAGGCAAGAGACAATGCTGAGTGCCTTATGCACTGGAGAAGTGCCGTTATCCCACAGTTACACATACCCTGGAGTATCTTATTGCTCTTATAAAATGGTTCCTCGGATTTGTACGTTTGAGACTGAGTAATGAGGTTCAGAACATTAAGGAATTCTAACCTGTGCTGTTGTGCTGGAATAAAGCACAGTCATGTGATCACATTTGACCAGATACAGGTCTTGGTTTCTCTTACCCATTTTGTTAATGTACATTTGAGTTTTGCTGAGGTCTACTGTGGCTGCTTTGCTGGTTGCTGGATCCTGGGCTGACTGTCTATTGGTCTGCAGAAGGATACTCACAGTCAGGTTGGGGGCACTTCATTAGTGTTTTAGTAATTTGGCACTGAGTTCACATTGTGATTTATATTGCTTCTTGGCCACTTTCTACAACTGTCAGGGGAGTATGCCTTTAATCCAGCTGTATAAATTGAATGACAATTTTACCAGTCCCTGCTCCCTGAAGAACTCTGCTCCCTGAAGAACTGCAAAGGTTTGATGTGCCAGGGAGTTTTTGTACCAGGTGTCATGATTTTTTACTATACTCAGAAATAATCCCCCACCACACTACAGATCTGATTGTGAGTACCCTTCTGTGGAGTGTGACTTTTTTTTTTCTTTTGTCTGCTTGAGTTTGGGAGCCCCTGCTCTACTACAGGCAGAAGTGGGCTGTTCATTTGTTTGGGTTCTCTGCTGTCCCCTATGGCTTCACACAGTTCAGTACAGTATAAATTTTGAAAGCAGAGAATCAAAATAGTTTTGCAAATTAGTCATTACATTTAAAACTTGGTGGATACACTGATGAAGAAAGCTGGAAAAAGGCGTTCTAACTTCGGGCCAGCTACTGGCATTTTTCAGGCTAGCTATGAGATCACACTATAAAAGGAAAGGCACTGTCGCTTTGGGGGACAGTTATAGGAACTAAAAAGAGGGAATAAGCAGCAGTAACACAAGGACCCGACCTGCTAGAGGAGATAGTAGCAGGTCATTCCAGTACTTGGGGGAGGTGCAGTAGAAGGCCTTCCCCTACATTATCCACTTGCTTACCTAAAAAGGACGCCACAGGGGGAACCAGGATTGGGGGCAATGGAATCACAGTAACAGGATGGGGAATACAGGATTGCGATGGCACTGGTGGGTGGTGGTGGTGGCAATAATGGGACCTTACCTGCCAGGAAAGGCAGCAACAGGTGAGAGTAATGTGGTGAGGGTCATGTCGGAAGACCCCCTGTTGCTGTAGTAATATTCCCTGCCACAGAAGGCAGCAGAGCACCAAGGGGCCATGCCAGGATGGATTCTGCATTGACAGGCCAGCCAGTTGTATTGTAGGAGCCATGAGGCCCCCACAGTTTAAAGGCATGGGGACTGAGTAGTAGGGAGTGCAGTGGGGGTGTGGAGTCGGGGCTAGAGGGGCTCTGTGTACTTACTTTGTAGTGGTGCCCAACTTACTTACAGTTATCAAAAGCAACCATTAGTTTAAGGGGCTATTTTTATACACCAAACTGGTAAACCTGAAACAAACGCTTCAGACTTCTTGGGTTTGATGTGAAATATTCAAAAAATTAAATTATGTGATGTTTGCATAGTTCTAGGTTGGTCCAATGGCATTGGAGCAGGTAGGTAGATGCAGCAGTGCAAGAGATGACAGCCAGACTCTGGGAATAAAGACACATTTATAAAATAGTATAGTGTGAAAGTGAAGAAAAGCAAGCTACTGTACTGTGACATGGTGTGATGTCCCAAGCGTGACAGAGTACGACCTGCTCACATCAACTTTTAATGTGTCCCTCCAAGATTGCAAAAGTTAATTAAAGTGACCCAAAGGAAAAAAATGCCCATCAAAATGTGACGGGGGTTATTCTTTTGACTTTGATCATTATGGCTTGGGCGCACAGACCTAAAAAGTCATGTCAAACAGCAGCCAGGAGCCAGTTCAGACATCAGAGGAAGGGCTTTCCCAGATTCTGCCAAAAAGTAAAGTGCAAGTCAGCAAATGAGAACAAAGTACAACATGCCCCGCTTTAGTGACAAACATTCCTCAGAACATTCACTGTAACACAGGCAACTGGAATTCTTTCTCCGCACTTACTGTTTTTGCAGTTTATTTACCCAGTATAGCCTAGCTGAGATAAAAAAAAAAAATCTTGTTTCCAGTGTGGTCCTGCTTTTACCTATTTCCACAGCTGGGTGGACTGGAGCACTGGAAGGTTAAGTGACTTACCTAAGGTCACACAGTTTGCATTTGGCTCTGGTGAGTTACAAACCTGTGAGCTCCTGCTTCCCACTATGACAAGCTTACACTTACTGCTGCTTCTCAGTTTAAACAGTTTTGCTGCTACATAGTCACAAATTCATGTGCAAGGACCTGATAAAAAAAAGGCGCCAAGCCTGTAGGGCAGGGGTTTTGTCTGATCCCCAGAATGTCACAGTAAGGTCCAGGGAGGGAGGGTGTGTGAGACAGAGGTTTGTATGCGAGCCCCCGGACTGTCACATTGAGGCTGGCTGGGGACCAAGCTTTTCACAGAGGTGAGATGGATCTCGACACCCAGGCAGGAAAGGTGCACGGGACAGGTGTTGGTGTGCGAGCAGCAGAATGTCACACTGAGGCTGGCTGGAAACCATGTGGTGTCACTGGGACTTACTGGGAAGCACTCCCTCTCTCTCTCTCCAAGACCCAGTCTGTGTGCTCCCTGGCTTGTAGTAGTACCACCACTCCTCCCTCCCTGGTCCTTTCTGCATGTCTCCCTGACATCTAGCAGTACCCCCTCTCTTTCTAACACAGTCCTTCTGCTCCCTGCATGAATTCCCCTGGAGAGTAATATGGTGAAGGGTGTGTGAAAATCCATGACTAAATTCTGCACAGCATTCAGCAGGTGTGGGACAGTGTTGGAACCAACCCTAACTGTGCACACCAAGAACCGGACGATGCTGCCAGGATAGAAACATAGACGTTGACAGCAGTTAAGGACCGCAAGGCCCATCCAGTCTGCCCATTTCTTTTTCTACCTTATAAATGTGCCATCGGCCTTTGCTCTGTCAGTGGCCTATCTATTCATACTCATCTGTATTGCTCCCTTATGCCTATCCCATGCCTGTTTGAAGCCCTGCACTGTATTCATATCCACCACTTCCTGAGATAGGCCCTTTCTGTGAAAAAGAACTTCCTCACATTACCTCTTAATCGGCCTCCCTCTAATCTCTTGCTGTGTCCTCTTGTCCTGCTATTTTTCTTATATTGACACATGTTAGACTCTTTCACCTTGTTAATGCCCTTAAGGTGTTTGAATGTTTCGATCATATCACCTCTCTCCCTCCTTTGCTCTAGGGTATACATATTGAGCTCCATTAATCTGTCCTCATATGTTTTCTGGTGCAGTCCCTGCACCATTTTGGTTGCCCTTCTCTAGACTGCCTCAATTTGGTCAAATTAGGCAAAAAAAAAAAAAGCCAACCTACTCGAAGAAATAATAAATTCCGGTGAATTTATTGTGCAAAAGGTTCAGGCCCCAACATCCCAACACTTCTAATTGCTGCACTTTCTAATTTTGTTTTTTTCTGGGACAATGTTGGGCAGGCAGCAAAGAGGACAGAGAGAGAGAGAGAGAGAGAGAGAGAGAGAGAGAGAGAGCTTGAAGGTGGCTATTGAGAGAGAAAGCTGCAGAGGACAGCATGAATCACACAGCAGGAAGCACTGTGTGCAGGAGCTGTGGCCTGTGAGTATCAGTTACACTGCATAACACCTACCATACAATCGAGAGACGGCAGGGGCCATATCAGCGATCATCTGCCTGTGGACTCTACACACCACAATTATAATCAGTGGAATTAGAAGATTGATGGACATATAGGATGAGTAAGCAGGTGTGTAGACTGCAAGGGTAGTGAGCAGCAGGTGTGCAAAGAGCAGCACCTGCCAAAGATCTACATTGTATGTCACTTTATTTTGTGTGTGTGCGTACGTGTGTGTGTGCGTGCATGTGTGCATGCATGCGTGCGTGTATATCTCTCTCACCATGTTGTGTATGTCATTGTGAACTGTGTGGGTGTCAATGTGTACTGTGTGTATGTTACTGCGTTGTGTCACTTTGTGCGTGTTATGTGTGTCACTTTGTTGTCTGTACTGTTTGTTATGTGAATGTGTCAGTGCATGTTGTGTGTCCCTGTACTGTGCCTATCATTGTCTTGTTTGAGTGTGTCACTGTGTGTGTGCTACAATGCATTTTGTGGGTGTGCTGCAGTGCATTTTTTGTGTCACTGTGTTTGCTGCTGTGAGTTGTGTGAGTCTGTATTACTGTACAGTGTGTGATTGTGTGTCACTTTGCGTGTGTGTGTGTGTGTGTGAATAGAATGATTGCAACAGTCTTGGTGTGTGTTTTGTGTCACTGCTGAATCACTATATTACAGTGATTCATTAGAACAGTATGGGATCACATTGGTTTCACTCTTTTTGGAGCTCATCAGCTGTAGGTCAAACCCTGAATGTGTCCTGTTACCTGGCCCACATGGTGCGATGCCGAACAGTATAAAGTACTGCCAAGCTAAGGTTCTTTCACAAATTGTTGTCATAGCCGTAAACATTTTAGTTGAACCCTCTCAATCCAATTAGGAATTACCAGGGTGGATTGGAAGGATTTGTTGGTAAGAAGCGTGGGCACAGTAACTAGAGGGCATGGAACTGGAGACTGATGGGTAGGGGAAGAGGCTCATTTCCATGTGCGACCCGGGGGAGAGGGAAAAGTGATTTACAAAAGGTCAGAGTCATACATCATTATACACTCATGGTTACCATAGTACAATATACAGAAATTGGCATAATACACATCGTAGTTACAGTAACAGTGGAGCAGAAATGTACAAAAATTGAGACACTTGGGTACAATAGAAACAATGTACAGGAATGGCAATATAAACAATTAAGCTGCATGTGTTGAGGTAGCATAAACAAGGTCATAGTTCATGCGGGCATTTGTAGACAATGCTAGCATTGTGCATAGTTCAAAATTACAGTTATGACTAAGAAAATCATTGCACAACGGCAAAGTAGATATCATGCCAGGAAAGAACAAGCATTTGTCAATGCCGAATGTTGTCTTGCTGGCATTGGCACTGGTAGTGCAGGAGTTAGAGAGATGCATAACAGGAATGGCAGTGAAGTATAGAACTGACGTCAACCCCACCCCACCCTGCAGAGACTGACAGGCATTGAGGTGTGCTTTTGGGTCGTCGGCCATAACGCTCATGCCTTTTCACCTAACCCTACCCTGCAGACTCTGACAAGTGTCGCATTGTGCCTTGGGGTTGTTGGGTCTTACGCTCACCCCATTCCATAAGGAAATACATTGAGATGGGTGTGCATAGGAGAGTGGGCGCCCCAGTCGGCAGACGAAGTGGGTCGGGGACGGCAAGGTACCACCCTGCAATGATGACTTGCTCCCTCATTGCAGCGGCAGATTTGTTTCAAGGTGGTGGCATGCTGGCTGAACTAGTGTCAGCAGCAGCGTGCCACTGCATTGGGGAAAGCAGGCCAAGCCTCAAAAGGCACTGGGGCTACTGGCCTCCACAGTGCCGCCCCTTCAAAACCCCGCTTCTCTCCTAAGCAGTGATGAAATGTTTCTTGTGCATGCGTGCAAGAAAACATAAAAAAGGACCTAGTCACTTTTATTTTCATGGGCATAAAGAATGTGACATTAGGACCTGGGTGGGTGATCTGGTCAACAAGCTGCTCTCGAGGGAATCATTGTGGCAATACAAACTGAGAGCAGGCTGGCATCCTGAACTGAATGCCACCTTTTGGGCAGGAATTGAAAATGTTCTCTGCCTTTTTTCATGAAGCAAAGTCATAAGATGGCTATGAGCCTACATTGAACTTTGCAAACACAGGCTCATAACTTTGGTAATGTTCAATATTTTTACCCCAAATTATCAACATAGCCATTTCTTCACAGCATCTCATAAATGTGACAGTTGTCATTTTTCAAATCCTGGCCAAAATGTGTTAGTGCATCCTGAAAGGTGATTTCATAATCCCTGCATGAAATCAACTTTCAGGCAGGAGCTGAACATTTGTTCTGCAATTGTTCATGAGGTGGAGTGATAAGATGGCTATGTTCAAAATTTGGGGCCAAAATATTAAAAACAATAAAGTTATGAGCCTATATTGAACCTTGCGAATGCAGGCTCGTAACTTTGATACTTTCCAATATTTTTACCCCAAATTTTCAACATTGCCATTTCTTCACAGCACCTAATGAGTGCGGAAGCTGTTATTTTTCAAATCCTGGCCCAAATCTGTTCCTGCAGTCCCTGCATGAAATCACTTTTCAGGCAGGAGTTGAAAGTTTTCTTCACACTTGTTCATGAGAGGGGGTCATATGAAGGCTATGTTGAAAATTTGGGGCAAAACCATTACAAAACAACAAAGTTATGAGCCTGTGTTGCCACTTACAAATGCAGGCTCCTACCTATGGTGTCACGTAAGCCACAAAGTGCACCACGAAGCATCCCGTACCCCAGAACTTCTATACCAGTGGCGAACATCCAGCATTGACAAATGTTTGTTAAAAAATGGTTTATCTTACCATGCATTTTAGAATTACTAACATAAGTTATTTTTATATATTTTTTGGTGATGTTTTTCTTTCAAATGTATTTCCTTTTAGTTCTTAGAATGGCACAACAGCTATCTATAGTAGCAGAATCTGAAACTCGTTTAAAATGTGGTGATCAATGTTAACCCTTCTGGGTGCTCAGTTAGTTAATTGCCTTGTAGAACATACATTTTCCACTCCTAAACTGAATAAGTTCTGATTTTGTCATGCTTATAACTCTTACAGTGAGAAACAGTGCACTCAAACATGCAAATTAGTTATGCAAATTGATTTCTGTCAGTTCATCATGGTCCTTTAAAGAGTAACTATCCAGGTCCCTGCCTGAAAAAACAAGACAAACCCTCACCTGGCCTGAAGTCAAATGCTTTATGTGTTTTCCTTTACAGTAGCTCCTATTTTGGAAGGGAAGGGATCATAATTTGGCACCGTGGAGCTGAGCCGTGCCAATCTCTTCCACTTCTTGGTACAGCTGCAGATTGCAATCCGCCGTCGCGTAAGCATGTTTTGTGACATCACTATTGGGAGAGTGTGTGTGTGGGGGGGTGCGCTCCATATATTTGAATGGGGCTGTTTTTTAAAGTTGAATTTTGGTACTTTTGATTGCCATTTGGAACAAATCATGGCTACCACTTTACTAACAAGGTCCCTGTTGGTTAAGTGGTGGCCATGATGGTCAAAATAGCAATCAAATCAACTTTAAAAACCCCATTAAATATATAAACACGTTCCCCCCCGCATTCTCCAAATAGTGATGTTACCAAAAGCGATGCTTACGAGGCGGATCGCTTCTGCAACTGCACCAGGAAGTGAAAGGATCAGCGTGGCTCGGCTCCACGGAGCAAATTATGATCCCTCCTTCAAAATAGGGTTACTATAAAGAAAATATATGAAGCATTTGACTTCGGGCCAGGTGAGGGTTTGTCTTGCTTCTTGGGGGGGTGGATTTTGAAATAGAGCAAGAATATTGCTCTGTAAAGGTTCAGCAGCTTCATGAACTTTGTGTTAATGAACAGGTCATGAACTTGGTTCATGAACGGAGCTGCAGAACACTTGGTGATCTCCCATGGATGTTCATGGGCCATCTACAAACGTTTGTCAAAGTTTTTGCATTGATTGACTTCATTTCACCTGGGTTCTCTTGTGCAACAGCCTTTTTCTTCAGAACAGAAACTGAAGCCACCTGCTGTTTTACTTTCAGTTCCCTCCTACACACAGAACCCAGACCCTCCCCTAACACAGAATAATATTGTGTTGTTTTATCATGTTAAAAGCAAAAAAAAAACCCTCTCACTTGGGAGAGTTGTCAGCAGCTGTGTGAGAGTGTTTTAAATTATAAACAAATAAACCAAAGATTTCCTGGGCATTAAGATGCAGTATTTTTTTGATGTGTTAAACCATATACTACACAAAATAATATATGGCCAGCCATGCACAGCTCAGCAGAGTTTCCATCTCAAGGTTCTAATGTCATCAGGGAATTCTTCAGCTTCACATTCGCCCTCTGCAGTGACAGAAGCTCTCCGCTTTTGCCCCTTCCTGGTTTCCCACAGGGGTAGCTCTTGGCTGATGCTGCCCTCCATGTGCTTGGTGACTGTGTCGCTACACCAGAAAACATGACGTTCAGGCAGCTGTAAGGTTTCCATGTCATCGGAAGGAAGATCTCCTCTGCTACCTGGTTATCAATCAGACCCCAACCATCTCCATTTCTGCAGCGGCCACAAATCCTCTCGCACGTCTACCGTTATATCACAAGACCAGCCACTTCTTGTTTGAACTGTAGTTTGATTAGATGTGAAAACTACATAGTACATAATTAACAGCATTAAAAAAACTGGGTTAAATATTAATTAAAGTAATTTGGGAATCAACAAGTACAAGGGTTTATCATTTTTTCTTGCTGCTTAGCTATTTTTTTTACCAGGAGATGGACTGGGCACTGCCCTTTTTCAGCCACGCCTGACACAAAACATACAACAATACCAAATACAACACATAAATAACAACAAAGTTTTAAAGAGCTTGGCCCAGATGTTCAGAGATGCACCAAAGTCCAGCGCAAATCTGATGCACCATGGCGTAACAGGAGCCATATTCAGAGGTTGCGCAGGCCGAACTGCGCCAGTGCAACCCAGCTGAATATGGCAGAGTTGTGCCATGGCGCAAACAGAGATGCTGCAGCGCAACTGTGGGAGCAGAGCAACAGAGCAATAGAGGGGGCACAGCGCAGAGAACAGACCCAGGGACAGAGCCATGGAAGCACAGTGACAGGCCACAGGAAACCTCCACTAGCAGGGCACATACAGTGGGGCACGGCACAGAGAACAGACCCAGGGACAGAGCCATGGAAGCACAGTGACAGGCCACAGGAAACCTCCACTAGCAGGGCACATACAGTGGGGCACGGTACAGAGAACAGACCCAGGGACAGAGCTATGGAAGCACAGTGACACGCCACAGGAGGCCACCACCAGCAGGGCACAGCAGGGCACACAGACACATGACCTCAGAACACAACAGTGGCACAGATAGCAGGTGACAGGAGGTGCCAACAGAGGGCCACCAAGGGAGCCGCCCCCGCAGGCCGCTGGCCATGCCCCCCACCCAGACCATAGTAGGTCACACCCAGGACCATGCAGCCAAGCACACACACGCCACACTGTCACACAGGAAGCCCACACAGTAGGCACTGAACATGCCAGGTGGCAGGTATCATGGCAGTCCACATGGGACAGGCCGCAGAATGCCAAGCATGGGCCCCAACACAGTGTGTGGACAGTATCTGATCAATGACCATGGCTGTGTGCCACCACCACACACACAACCGCCACACACCCCTGACAGTAGCCCCATGGGCACCTCAAGGCACAGCCACCGACCCAAGGGATAGACACCACCACAGTGGGACACACCACAGCACACAGCAGTGAACCATGGAAGCACAACATGCACCCCTTCCCATGCACACCACATGGACAGACACTGGACCACTGCAGCATGGCTCCTCACACCACCTGCAAAGCAGACACAGGCAGGTAAGTCAGAAAAATATATTTGTAAGCAAACTATATACAAACAACCAGGGGCTGGGAAAGGGTAGGTACAGAAAGGGAAGGGGACCGGGAACAGGAACTGTACAGTGGGAGGGGGGACTGTAGCGGAAGGTACATCAGGGCAATCAGGGGAAAACAGGAGCAAAAGTAATGGTGGCCCTGTCCGGCCACCCCAGCAAGCAAACGCTCCCTCCTCTCAGCCTGCAGCATGCATCTGATCTGCACCACCACCACCTCCAGGGTCGAAGAAGCCATGAGTAGCGTCTGGCACAGCAGTCGGCTTAGCATTGCCCTAGGCGGTCATCACCGCTGGATACCTATAACAAAGGACAGGACAGGTGATCAGTGCAATGGCCCATGGAACCATGCCCACCCACAGTGCGCAATGGGCCGTGGGAACACACACACCCCTGAAGGGCCCATAAGGGCCACCCACAGCGGGGTGGGCTAACGCCAGCCAGCAACTCGGTGCACCACTGTCTCACAATGGCCACATGACTGTGCAATGAAAGTCACATGGCACAGTGCATCAGCAGCACCACAGCAACAACAGTGGCAGCCGGGCGCACGCCCAACCCACCAACAGCCAGCACACGTGTGCAATGGATGCGCCACAGTGGCATACACCATGTACAGTGTGACACACATAGCTGCCATGGCACATGGCACAGGCAGCCATGCCCACACCCACTCCCCCGCCACCCCCAATGTACAGTGCGAAGGACCATGACAATGCCTACCTGCCCCCTGCGGCCCTGCTGGTGCCGGTCCAGCACCATCACGGTGCACTGCTCCCTGCTGCACTGCTGCAGCCCTGGACTGCCATCGGTCCTCTGGTCCTGAGAATGGAAAGAAGACAGGTGCACATCAGTAACCGACCACAGCAGCTGCTCCCCCCAACCCCTGTGCACAGGGCGTGCCCCTACCCGACACGTCCTGCGCGCCTGCATGGCCGCATTGCAATGCAAGTGGAAGCATGCAATGCCACTCCGTGATGTGCATGATGATAGTGTACCCTTCTGCAGGGCATGTCAGGCAGCCAAGCTAACACCACAGTACAGCACCAGGGCAGATATGCAACAGGGGATGACTTACCTGACTGTGGCACAGCCCATTGCCTGGCATGTGCCTGTAGCCTCTTCAGCCTCTCTGGGTCCCGCCGCATGAGGTCCTCATAGCGGTGGCGGCAGTGCTCACCTGTCCTGGGCACCCCTGTCCTGTGCTCCAGGTTGGCAGCTATCTCTTGCCACACTGTGCCTCTGGCCCGTTGCAGGGGCACATGCCCGAAGAGCTGGGGGGCGTGGGGCTCCATGCAGGCCACAAGGTTGGCCAACTCCACCTGTGACCAATTCTGGGCCCGGCTGCATCTTCCATGCGCCATGGTCACAATAATGCATTCGGTGGCGAAAATGGGAGGAGGCGCACGTGTCCACAACATGCACCTGATGCGCGGGAGCATGCACAGTGCTTGCCCATTGCACAGTGCCGGAGATGCACAGAATGGGTGTAGCTACATGGGGTCACAGGGTCAGAGGTCTGACCCAGGGGTCAGGGGCCACCCGCCATTGCGCACGTGCACAATAGGGCACGGCACCCCATGCGTGACCATGCACGTAGCTGGCCATGCACAACATGTGCAATGCCACTGCATCACGCTGTCCACACATGGTGCGCAATTGACACCATGATACCGTGACGTGCATGTGCACTGTGGGTCTGCACACCACACATGTGTGAGCATTGCATCACCGTGACTTGCTCCGGTGCAATCTCAGTGCGCACGGTGCAGTTTCTTGATATTCAGACACTACTTGCAGATGAGCTCATCAGCCAATGCGTGGTGCAGTGGGTGCATTAGCATGTCATTACTGTTGCGCCCAACCTCATTTGCATGTGTTGCGCTTTATAAGTGCCACGGAACAGCACAAGCCATGGACTGGTATTGCAACCTTGATAGGTAAGTTTTACATGCCGCTGCAGCTCACTTGGAGCAGACAGCACTGCAGGGTGCGACGGACCAGGGAGATGCTGCCACTAACACACTGTGCTGTCCATCTCCACAGGCAGCAACATGTCAGCACATGAGGAGGATGAGGAGCGGGGGCCTGCATGGAAGCAGAGGGCCAACTTCACAAAGGCCGAGACTGATGCCCTGTTTGAGGTCTACCTGGACAGGGAGCCCCTGTTGAGTGGTGCCACGGGCACACCACAGGCCAGGGCTAGTGCATGGGAGGAGATGGCATCCTATGTGAACCAGCACGGCAGCCACCAGCGGTCGGCACAGGAGTGCCAAAAGAAGGTGAGAACAGACAAGCGGTGGATTAAGGAGAAGATGGCAGCCATCCAGGTGTCCCGTACTGCCACCGGAGGTGGGCCTGCGGATGCACCCACACTAATGCCACAGGAGGAGTTGGTGGCAGCCACCATGTGCCACACCATGGTGGAGGGTGTGCCTGGAGGAGGATTCCAGACGGGTGGCAGCCCATCACTGCATGGTATGTATGTCAGACACACACTGCTGGTGGCATGGAGGGTGTGTACACAGGCATGCCGGCGTGCATGCAGCCGGTATGCATGCCATGTGCATGTGTGTGCACTCACGCACATACCATGCTGCGGGACACATGCAGCTGCAGTTTACGGGGAAGCACATGTGGGCATTGCATCACTGACATGCCATTTGTCTCTTGCAGCACCAGCATGCCTCCATGCAGAAGATGGGGCGCCGGCAGCGGCAGCAACAGTGGACACCGATACGGTCCCAGAGGACCAGCCATCCACATCCACTGGCATCTGGGGGCCCAACAGGCTGCAGCTGAGCAGCATGGTGCAGGTAGATGACCTGGACCTGGGGTTGGATGAGGTCTGGATGTGATCCTGCAGGATGCCAGCCTTGGTGTTCTGTGTGTGTGGAGACACAGATCGGGGTGGGGTCCGACTCCGATGAGGACTACTCTTGGCTCCTGGACAGCATGGGCGACATTGTGGGTGTGTCACTTCTGCTGACATCTGACACAGGCTCCACACCCAGCACTCTGCCAGCAGCAGAACAGCTGCCTGCCACCACTGTGGGTGCAGCAGTGTGCGCTGACACATCTGTGCCCTGTGGTGGTGGTGGTGGTGCGGCTGCGCAGGCGCAGGGTGAGTACAGCGGCTGGATGGGTGATGGCAGCAGGCTGTGGGTGCCACCATTTAGCCAGACACAGGGTCTGCCGGCGGTGCACCTGCTGTGCCCATTCTCCCTGCAGACCCCACTGTGCAGCATCCACCGGGGGGGGGGCTGTGCAGCGTGGTCAGTCACCACAAGAGGATCGGCATCCCACCCAGGAGTCCCAGGACGCTGACTGTCTGGCTGAGCACATCCCGCTGCTGTGGACTTCCATTCAGCAATAGGTGCTGCTTGCCGCTGGGGTGCGCCACTTGGCTGAGCAGCAGGAAAGGGTCACTGTGCAGATCCTGGTGGGGATGCAATGCATGCATGAGGCCACAACTGCATCACTGGATTGCATTGCCAGTGTGATCACAGATGGCTTTGCATTGCTGGCTGCCACAGGGCATTGCCATGCACAGGTCACCCCCCGCAGTGTGCTGTCCACCCCATGAACCCTGCATCAGGCGACCCTAACACAGTCAATGTCAGGCTCTGATGTAGGCATCCCAGGCACGCCTGGGGCTGGCCTGTTTGGGTGCCTGCACACCCCCGCGAGGACACGGTCGCAGTCCCACGGTTCCACCCCTGGGGGGCTGTTGGACACCCCCCAGCTGATGCGCAGCCTGTGGCTGCCGATTGGCCCCAGTGCGGCCGTCCCCATGGCTGTGGTGGAAATGGCACTGTGCAGCAGCCTTGATCTGTGGGCCACCCTGACTGCAGTCTGCGGCTGCTGCCCTGTGAACACATGGCCGGTGTGTGTGCCCACTATGTGTTGAGCTGCACGCTGCCTGTGTGTGTGCTTGCCCGGCCGCTAGACCATGTGGCATGGGCATGATGAGGGCAGTCTAGCACCAGTTGCGCCTGTGCACTGGTGCAATGCGTCTGATCCACGCCACATACCAATACCTGGGTGGATGGGTGCATGTGTGTGTGTGTGTGTGTTGCTGTGTGTGGTTGGGTGCCACTGACTCCCCTACCCCTGCATCACACCTCTGTGTATGCATGCCCATTGCCATGCACACCCCTGCATGTGTGCTGTACCTGGTTGTGTGGTCCATGCTTGTGTACCGCACCACCTACCTGTGTGCACCATAGTGCTCCTGTGCGATGGTGTTCCCGGTGGCATCGCACCTGCTGGAGCAGCTGGGGGTCCCTCCACCCAGGGAGTGGCTATCCACCACCCTCTAGCTCATTGCCTCCGTCGATCCCACTACTGTCGCCTTCATCAGCCTCGACAGCTATCCCACGGTCAATGGCCATGTTGTGCAATATGCAGCAGGCCAGGAATAGGTCACAGGCTTTCGAGGGGCTGTACTGTAGGGCACTGCCTGACCTGTCCAGGCAATGGAACCATGCCTTCAGCATACCAAAGACCCGCTTGATGATGTTGCTCGTGCTGGCGTGTGCCTCATTGTACCGTTCCTCTGCTGGGATGACGAGCGCCGGTAGGGGGTGAGCAGCCAGGGCCTCAGTGGGTATGCACTGTCACCTGTGTGGAGAATGACATGGTTAGCCCTCTGCTATGCTGTGCTGCACCCCTTGCCTGTCCCTGGCACCCACGCCACCATGCACACCCTGCCCTCCCCATCCCCAAGTCTGCTCTGCCCATCGCCCCTTGCCCATGCCATACTCACCCACTAGGTGGCCTGTGGGGATGTCCCCATGTTCAAACCTGTGGCACAGCACAGAGCTGTGCCAGATGAATGCGTCATGTGCACTCCCAGGGTGTGTAGCGCAGACATTGGAGATGCGCCCCATGGCATCGCACACCACCTGGCAGTTGACACTCGGGCTTCCCTTCCTGTTGATGCATGCAACACCCTCAGGGCTGGGTGGCAATTTGGATGCCCACATGGGTGCAGTCAATGGCCTCAATCATGCCAGGCATGCGTGCCACCCTGTGGAAGTCCTGCATGGTTGCTGTATGCTCCGCCTGTGTGCTGGGAAAACATATATATTCCAAAGCACGTGGCAGCAGTGCATTGAGGAACTGTGTGAGGAGGTAGGACATGGCTGACTGGGTTATGCCTGTGGTGTCCCCTGTTGGTCTTTGAAAGGTGCCCGTGGTGAGCAATCACATGACGGTGGGCACCTTCATCTCCACAGACATGGCGTGACTCCATCTGGTTGGTGCCTGCATCTCCTCACTGCACAACTCACAGAGCTTCCTCAGAATGGCCCTGTTCAGGTGGTACCAGCCCACAATCTCTGAGTCGCTGTAATTCTCAAAGGTGATGTGGGCACGGTACCACCTATGTCGGGCATACCGCAGACGGGCCCTTCCTCGGCCATGTCACTGTTCCTCCTGCCCTCTCACACCCCTCATTATGGCCTTCATCATGAAAGGTGCACTGTCCATGGCCCTTGCTGTCCACTGTCCCCCTGGGCAGTTGGCTACTGTCTGTGTGACACTCTGGCACACAGGAGGGGTTTGTGTGTCTCTGTCTCTGCCCCTCTGTCCCTCTCCCAGGCCACCTATCTGTCTCTGTTCATCTGTGTGTGGCCTTTGTCTGTCTGTGTCTCTATCTACCTCTCTTTTTGTCTTTCCCTCTCACTCTCACACCTGGCACAAGTGCTGTCTGTGTGTTTGCGCCCTGTATTTATAGGAACAAGTTTGCTCAAAGCAACTTCGATTTGCTCCACACTTGCACCATGGTTTCATGGTTGAATATGCCACTGCGCTGGATATTCATGGAAACGCCCCCTGCTCTTGTGCCTGCATTCATTATAGTTGTGCATTGGCACAATGGATTTTGTACTGCCCACTGGCTCCTGCTGAATATGGCTGCTTGGCGCAATTCTGCACTTGCGCTGGCACAACTCAGTTGCGCCATGCGCAACTGCTCTGAATATCTGGGCCCTATTGCACTGCCTGGTATTAATAGTATCTTACAGAAGTAGCCAGCAATCACTTCTTATATCTGAACTATTTTTTTTCTTTTCTGTATTGCTAATTAGAAATTTTTTTTACCCCACAGTACTAGGTGAGGTGTGTGGAACAGCACTTTACATGGAGACTGACATTTTCAGTTCTGTTCCTCCCTATACATCATCAGCACTGTGACCTCAGTGACTGCGACATCACTAGCAACTAAGGAGAGCCCACCTCCTGCTGCTTGATTGGTAACTTGTGACAAGTGTTAGCAGGGGCGCCATTTAGGGGTAGCCAGGGGTTGTGGATGAAACCCCAATGACTTCTTTGCAACCCCTATGATGTTCACTGCTATCCCTAGGAATCCCAAAAACAAAGTTTCCTTAGCATTTATTTGTAGAACATTCCATGGCTGTAGAAGCTTTGCAACTCCTATAATTCTGCTGCAATTGGACTTTGCAACCACTACGATTCTGGGGAAATGATGCTTCTGCATGTTACCAATGAGGCAGCAGGGCTTCTGATGTAACAATGAGTGAGATCAGATGCTGATGATGTCATGGGAGGAATAGAACTAGATATGTCTGCTTCCAGGTAAAAAGATTGCTTTTCACATTACACCCAGTGTTATTAGATAGAAAACCATCTAATGAGTACATAGATTAAAAAAAAACAGTAATGAGGTTTCTTTTAAAAATTAATAACATTCTTCTGCCTGCTATTTTCTGGCACCACTAGCTCTTTAAAGCAACAGTTTATGTTAAGAGTTTGTACTGGTTTGTGCATCTGCGGTGTTCAGTTATAGCTCCAGAAACAAATGGCGACACAGGCAAGCCAGACCCAGGGCATAGGTAGATGCTGATTGTCACGCAGCATGAGTAGAGGTAACGTTCTAGCAGATAAGCACAGATGTGTGCCTGTACTCAAACTGGATCTTGTCCCTGCTGTGTGGCAGACTGGGTGCAGCCGCTGCAGTGTGGCAGATTGGGTATACAGTAGTTGCTGTCATGTGGCAGATTGGATACTGCCACTGCCGTGTGACAGGAATGATGAACAAGCTGGACCCTAGTTCTTTTCTGTCAACATGATACAATGTTAGATGTCCACAACCAAGTCAATGATGTCTTGAGACAGGGCATAGTGGACAACAGGTAACGGACTCAGCATGAAGAGTACTGGGGCACAACAAATGCTTGTGGCCTTTAGGGCCTCCGTCTGGAGTAGGGATGAGAACTTGTTAAGAAAAAAGCATCCGCTGCTGAGGGCCAACAAAGCATCCCACGGGACTCTTGCCTACTCCTTGGGGGTGCAGAGGCTTCCTATTACAGCACTGCCAGCTGGGTGACCACAAATGGCAATGTAGCTGGGGAGAATCCTGGAGGGTGTGGACTGCTAGTATGGTGCACTGGGACCTGATGCATGCACAATCCTGCATCCTAGTGGGCAGGTTATGAGGAATCGAGGAAGAAAAGGGGGGGGAGGTATCAGGAGGATGATGCTGCAACGTCATCAATATCTGCAGGAGCCACGTCACACCCCTCAGGCATGGGATCGGCATAAGGGAGCAATACAGATGAGTATGAATAGATAGGCCACTGACAGAGCAAAGGCTGATGACACATTCATAAGGTAGAAAAAAGAAATGGGCAGACTGGATGGGCCTTGCAGTCCTTATCTGCTGTCAGCTTCTATGTTTCTATGTTTCTCTTGGAGGGGTGCTCTACCCCTCCCTCACTGGATAGTGGACTTAAGCATTTTCTTTGTTCTACCTGCTAACTAGATAAATTTATTTTCATTAAGCACAGCAATGCCACCCCAAAGCAGAATCGGTGTGCTACTGATAAAAATCATGAAATAAGCCAACAGAATCAGTGCACCACCACTACCAAAAGCAGATATTTATTAAAACACTATCGCAACTATACTTTGTTGTTTGTGCATTTCTTCACTTTTGGTAGTGGTGGTGTACCGATTTTGTTGTCTTGTTTAATTTTATTGTCAACAAACAGCTGCTGTAGTGATTTAGTTAGTGATTTAGTTAGTTAGTTAGTGATTTCGTTAGTTAGTTAGTTAGTTAGTTAGTTAGTTAAAATTGGTAACCAGGAGAGGCACATTGAGCTGAGGCTCATTTCCAGGTGCACCCTGGGGGAAAGGAGAAAGGAAGTGGTGCCACAATTACAAACAAAATACAGCCAGCCAGATAATGTGGCTACAAGGAGGGTGACATAAAAAGCATAAGTTGAGTGCAGTACAGTACAGACGAAATGGCAAAAAACTGCATACGGAGGACAAATGAATTAGCATACAAATCATCTGTGCAAATTGGGCAGACTCAAAGTGCATAGTGTCAGAGTGAAGGGGGGGCTGAGCTGGTGCTGAAAATAGTCAGAACAGGTCGATAAAGTTCAATGAGGTTGACGGAACTATGAGGTTGAGGTGAGGAAGCGGGAAGGGGTGGTCAAAAGCCATGCAAGGGTGAGGAAGGGTGCAGGAAGAGGGTGGGTAGAAGTGGGAGGGGGAGAGTTTTACCTGGCATCTGATGGAGGGAAGAAAGAGGGAGACATGGATGTAGGAGGGTAGCTGGTTCCAGGGGGGGAGTGGTATGAGAAAGCAGATTTTCCAGCTGAGAAGTATGGGTAGGGAAGGGAGAATGTGCATGGGTCTGTTGAGCACAAGGAGTAGGAGGAAGAGGGGACGGGTGAGAAGAGATGGGATAGGTATGAGGGGAGATACCCAAACCAGTATTTAGAGATGAGGGAAGCACAGTGGGACTTGGTATGTGAGGGGAGAGGAGGAGGATGGATAAGTAGGAGTAAAGGGAGCAGTGATTAGGGTGACAGGGTGAGTTGGTAGCAAAGTGGCAGAAGGCATTGCAGAGGGTGTCCAGTCTGGCAAGGAACAAGGAAGGTGGAGGAAGTGGTGCCATAAACCACATCCACTGTGTCTAAAACTGGGAGAACCATTTTGGTGACCAGCTCCCAGCAGACCTGGGGAGAAAGGCAATTCTTATTGCGGTGCAGGGCCCCAAGTTTGGAACAGAGTTTGGCACAGAGTTTGGCACCGAGTTTGGCACAGAGTTTGGCATGGATGGAATTAATGTGGGCAGAGAAATTAGCCTGCTGTCTAGCCACGCTCTGAGGTACTTTAAAGCTGGGACTACTTCAAGCGGTGTGACACCCAGGATAAAGAAGGGGGGAGCTGGGATAGCTTCTGGCTGATAACAGAGGTCATAGGCACTGTTTTGTGTTGACCCAAAGTTGATTGGACTGGAACCAGTGCAGAACATTCTGAAAGTCTTGCTGAAGCAAACGTTTTGCTTTACAGAAAAAACAAATAACTATTCAAATATACTCATTGTTAAGGTATTTACTTTTTGTACAAAAGCAGACACACCTGTTTGTAAAAGTTATAGCAGCCCAACGGCCTCCCCCATTCCCCAAAAAGGGTGTTCTCTAGCCCCTCATTATTCATGTATGAGAGTGTTTGTCATACAATCGAGTCTTTTCCACTGATGCACCGGAGGAGTGTTCTGTACCTTTAAAGAGAGAAAGAGAAAAAAAAGTTTGATGACCTTTAGTCCTAATCTTAACTTTTATTGTGTGCGCCTTTAGTCTAGTGCCAAGCTAAACATTGTATCCCAGTTAAAATAAAAAAAAAAAGACTTCCACATTGTATATTATGGTGAAAAAAATATCTCGAATTAAAGCCGTCAATCTGCAAGAAAAAAAATCAAACAAATGCTAGTGTGAGTTATGAGGGGGCTTGGTGTTGGAAGGAGTGTCTGAGATCCAGTTCATCAGGTACCTCCAGTTTTACATCCAGACTAAGAATTATTGGGGGGAGGGAGGGGGGCATCTTTCAGAACTCTGACTTGAACCATCAGAGTTCATGCAATAGTACCATTTACTTAAAGGAGGTGGGGCGGTTTAAGAGCAGGGCATCTGTGGGACAGGATGACTTTGTGAATCGGTAGTGAAGTTAGGAGCCTTTCACCTCTCAGTCACTGGTTCAAATCCCTGTCCACTTAAAATGAACTCCGTAACCCCATTTGAGAGTACGAAAAGCTGATACACTAAATAGCCCATTAAATCCTGCTCCTGTTGTGGCAGCCTAATTTTAAAGTGATTTTCTTTTATATCAACCATGCTGCATCCAGCCCAGCTTATTCTGGGTGTAATACTAAACTGTCATTTCTGCATGTGCTGACTGATCTTTGAATTCTGTGCCCTAACATAATGTGTAACGGCACTTGTGATGTAGTTGCAAAAGTGCTTTGGCTCAGCAGGCTGTGTAAACTCTCCCAGTCATTATCTTGACTATTAAACTTTGTGATTGTTAATTATATATGTAACCCCCAGGTGGCGCTATCCCAAGGGCTACTACCCCTGCCTGTTTGGCTACTGACAGGTTGAGGGGCCTAGATTCTATGACAGGTGTCTCCACCCAGAGGTCAGGGTTAGTAGTGGTTAAACTAGCTCGGGTGCAGCCCTCTGGGACACTGCAACCTCCCTTTTTTCCCACTAGTGGCCCACACAATGCACGGGAGTTACCTTCCCAATATCTCACATATGCACACCTTTTACATATAGAGATACCACCTACCCTCGAGACTGATTCTGCAGTCCGTCTCGGAGGACCCCCTGTAAAACAAGGTTAAACAACCCACACAGCAATCGGCAATGCAGTTCTAGATGCATCAACACCACAGCCAGTATATAGTATAACAACAACAAATCTGGTTTATTCAGGGGCAGTAACATGGGAGGGGGGTAATCAGGTTGATTAGATAAGTTCGAATCACAGTACTGTGCACATATATTTAGGGTCCAAAATGTCACTCTCTGGATACCCAGGATGGTGGGGGGACTAGCCAGGTCTGTTGCCCGGGGTTGGCCGGCTGGTGCAGTGGATGGGGCCCTGTAGGAAGAAAATATATGCACAAACAAATTGTAATCCGGAGCCGGATGGCTCAGTCCCCAAACAGAAGCACACAAAACAATCAGTTGACACACTTTGATTAAATGAAGGTGGGGGGGGTGCCCCTATTTGTACTCACAAACCCCAAACCAATAGCTGAATTGAGGAGGTGGCTCTGGATGGCCAGAATGAGCAGGGCAAGGAGATGAGACTCTATTGACAGGGCCTAACCGACTGGGATAGCAGACGGATTCAGTCCGATTAGCTTGGAGTCCAGCTTCTAGCTTCAGCTCACAACTCACAAAACCAGGGGAAAAAGAGTCGTGATCCCCTACAAACACCAAGCACATTAATATGCAAAGGAAATTACTATACCAGGCAGCTGCTTCTGGATTCTGATCGCAAATACTGCAAAACCCAAGAACACACGCAGCAGCAGAATCTCTGACAGGCCGATCGCACTTCTACAAATCTTTGGTATTCTATGGGCAAGCCTGGATCTGCACACTTCTTCCTTTTTCTCCACAAACTCGGATTCAGTCCGATGAGCACTCGCTAACGGTTACAGGCTGACTTCAAGACCTTACACGTGCTTCCCGCGAGAACTGCACGCCACAGCAGAACAGAGCTCCTACTTCCTTCACAGTGAACTCGCATATGGATCTCTAGCAACAGTTCAGAGCATTTCCCTTAGACTCCAACAGGTACGGTTGGTGTATACAGCTGTCAATCACTGCAGGGCTCCCTCTGTTGGTGCAAAAAGGTGCCAAGGTCCAAACTACAGTTCCCAGAAGCACTAACCATATATTCCCCTTTAGGCAGGCTCCAGGTGAGAGTCCAAGTCCTGGTTGGTCCAAGCAGTCTCCATTTTAGGGCTCCCCTAAACCCAACTGGCCCAGCGCAGCAGTTCAGGTCCAAAATGGAGGGGCACAACACACAGAGTCCCAGCTGCAATAAAGGCAGGTTAGACAAACTGCAATTTTACTAATGCTCTAAAGTCTAAACGATTACAGGCAAACAGTTACATCTTTCAGGTGGGCTCCCTTTATGCTTTCAGCGACTGCAAAATTGAGCAATTACACCATAGCTTGGGCGGGATTTGAGCATTAAGCACACAGTCCCCCCATATAGAACTGATTATGTCTGCAAGCAGACAGCTCTTAAAAAGACAGTACGTGAAGGCTCTACAAGCACTTGCAGTGCCATTCAAACAGCTTAAGCGCCGAACGCCAACATGCAGGGGGAACACTTAGGCAAGCTCCTAGGAGGGTTTTAGGAACCCCCATTTGTAGGGGGGTTACATATAAAAAAGCAATGGTGTTTTTCACCTGAGAACAGGTATGGGTCTCCTATGAAAATACAGTGGAGACCACCCGGATGCAACTCAGTGTTATAGATTCCTGAGTAACAAAAGGGATTAACTGCCATCAAAATCACACTGCATCCTGCAGTAACTCTGCAGAATTCTGCATTACTCTGAGTTGCAGCCTGGTGTGCCCCACTGCAGTTATATATGGAGTTCTTGAAACGGTATCCCTAATTTGTTCACAGTAACCCATTCAAAATACCGCATGAGATCTATTAATAAGAGCCTTTTCAGATTTCAGATTTGAAGACCATGCAGGGCCAGTGATCATTTATTTAATTATTTGAAAATTGGTAACCGGGAGAGGCACACTGAGCCAATGCTCATTTCCAGGTGCGACCCAGGGGAAGGGAACAGAAGAAGCAGGTGTACAATACGCAATAACAAGTGAACTGAGCAAACGTTTGGTAAGTAAGTTGGTACAAAAATAAGGAGGTGCAGAAATGAGTGTGGTCAAGCAGAGTATGGGATGCCTCTTCACGTGCAAAATAAACAGTGTCCATGCATACCTGTCTGTATCCTGTATCCAATAACTGGACCTGTTGCACAGAGTTTTCCTTTGTATTGTAAATCCACTGTATTCTTTATACACTGCATTGTACTCTACAAATCCCTGGTGAGGCCTCACCTAGAGTATGCGCCCAGGTCTGGAATCCTCCACCACAGAAAGGATAAGGATAGGTTGGAAACACTGCAGCGCAGAGTAACAAAAATGACTCCGGGCCAGCAGGGCAGATCCTATGAGGAGCGCCTCAAGGTACTAAATATGTACTCACTGGAGATAAGAAGGGAGAGGAGAGATATGACAGAGATCTTCAAGTGCCTTAAAGGAATTAATAAAGGGAACTGCTGGGAACTATTTAACTTGAGTACCATTTTGCGGTCACGTGGATATGAATAGAAATTATAACAAGCATTTGTCAATGCTGAACGTTGGTTGCTTGTTTAACGCTGGCACTTCCCTGAGCTCCCTTTATACCCTTCAGTGTACCTCATCTGGTCCCATAGCCTTATATACTTTCAAGGCAGCAACTTATTTCGGTAACACCTATTTAAATCCCACCCTCCTATGCACCTAGCACCCACAATTTTTTTTTCTCTGTTGAAAAAAAACTTTTAATGGGGACCGGCAGAACCCGGCTGCCTCCACAGCCGGCTCCCATCTTATAAACTAATTTAAGTGAAAGGCAGCAGCACCAAAAATGCAGAGTAATCCCCCAAATTTAAGTCAGAGGCAACAGCGCCAAGAATACAGAGTAACCCCCTCCAGCAACAACAAGCAGTGACCTGACCACTCTGTCCGTCCATCGCCCCCCCCACCTGGCATCCAGCACCCAATTCTACTTATTAGGAGAAGGTAATTACCACTGCCACCCACCAGTCCAGCACAGCACAACCCTCCCTCCTCTGCTGCCGAGCACCGGGGTCTAATGAATGAACCCGCGCTACTTGTTGCTATAGTACAGCCAACAGATCACATTGCAAAAATATACATTAATGCATCAGTTAAGGTTTTTATTAGATTGTCAAAAGCTGGGAAATTCAGGGTTAGGGTTCCCACCCTCACCCCCACCCTCCACACACCAACAGGCGTCAGGGTGTGCCATGCGTTCGTCAGGCCCAACTCTCACCCCATTCCATGTGTAAACAAGCTGACATGGTACAGTATAAGAGAATCGGGTGAGAGGCCTGATGACCCCATGGTACACCCCAACGCCTATTGGTGTGTGAAGAGGTGGGTGGTGGGAGGTGGGAACCCTAACATCAATTTCCCAGCTTTTGATGATTAATAAAAACCCTAATGATGCATTAACATAATTTTTGCAATTAATTTCCTTCTTTTTGAGACAGTATAACAGTATCCTTATTTTACTGTGGGAGCGCAGGGTCCGAATTCCGCAAAGTTATGTGCGTGCGTGCAATAAATTCAACGGACGCACATAACTTGGCATTTTCAGGAATTTTTTCGCCAAATTTTCAATGTGGCCTTTTGGGGACCACACATCATGAAAACTGACACTGTCATTTCATTAATCTGTCCCCAAAGTTGATTTTGTAAAGTGGTCGCGCTATTCTGCTCAACAGGTACGAAAACATGTTTGGTCAGGATGTGAAAAATGACAGCTGTATGCTGTTCATGGGGAGGTGTGAATAATGGCAAAACTGAAAATCTGGAGTAAAAATATGAAAAATTGTCAAAGTTTTGCGTGTGCATAGAACCTGCGCAATGCACGCTCGTAATGCGGTCATTTTTGGGAATTATTTCACCAAATTTTCAACATGGGGTTTTTTGGACCTCCCCTCATGAACACTGGCACTGTGATTCTGTTAATTCATCCTGAAAGTTGATTTCACATAGCAACTGTGCCATTCTGTGTCACAGGTGCGAAAACACATTTTGGGCAGGATGTGAAAAATGACAGCTGTACTGTTCATGAGGAGGTATGAAAAAATGGAAATGTTGAAAATCTGGAGTGAAAATATTAAAAATTGGCAAAGTTACAAGCGTGCATATAAATTGCACAACGTAACCGTGTAATGCAGTCATTCTGGGGAATTTTTGCACCAAGTTTTCAACATCGGGTTCTTGGGACCCCACCTCATGATCACTGGCAATGTCATTTCGTGAATCAGTCCCAAAAGGTGATTCTGTGCAGCAACTGTGAAATCACCTTTGGGGACCAATTAACAAGATGACAGTGTCAGTGTTCATGAGGTGGGGTCTCAGGAACCCCTCGTTGAAAACCTGGGGTCAAAATTCTTAAAAATGGCTGAGATATCAATATAAATTGAAAGCCCCATTGACAGCCAGTATACGGTTTACCTTGATTCCTTCAGTTCGTGGTTCGCCTTTGAAGAGTGTAGATGTGTCCTGGTTCAGAGAAGATCACAGCCACTGACCTCTGGAGGTAAGTATGGGGTAACGAGGGGTGCGCAGAGAGAGAGTCGGGATGGCGGAGGGGGGACGTGGGGAGACGACGAGGGAATGTTTTCTTTTTCCAGATTTAAAAAAACAAACAAAAAAAGACATTGGGGGACTGTTTTCTTTTTTACAGGTACATTATACATTTTGGGACACTGAGAGTGGGCTACCCAGTGTCCCACACTGTTAGGGGGTTACTGCTGCCACCGGGATTGGGTACCCCACTGCCGACAAACATAAGGAGGGAAATGGCAACACTTCTGGGGGGAAATACTGGGAACACTGGGAGTGAGCTCCCCAGTGTTCCACAGCAATAAATGAGGATTTTATACACAACTGGGGACACTGGGAGTGGGTTACCCAGCGTCCCACACTGTTGGGGGAGGGGGGCTACTGCCGACATGGGGATTGGGCACCCCACTGTTTACAACCTTGGATCAAGTGAGGGGGATGGAGGTGCCTGTTTTTGTTGATCTGGGGAGGAGATTTTTTTTTTTTTGAAGCCGCTGTTGCAAGGCATCCCCTTTCACTCCACAAGCCGATCAGCTGTTTACTGATGTGGGCTTCATGCAAATCAAAGGACCGAAGCCCTCTCTGATTGGAGTGACTTTGACTCTTTGAAGTGCATGACCGTTCAGCCCACATAGCAGAGAGCTGCGTCAGGACCACACCAAGTGGTCATTGGTGCCAACTACACAGCCCATTACAAGCCCCTGGCTTTGTGTACTGCAATGGGCTTGGCAGCGACACCCCCCAAAATCCCATATTGCAATAATACGTTGGTTTGCACATGCGCACAACCAACATAAAAATGGTCACAGAAATGCTGCAATCTGATTGGCTGTAAGGATTCTGACAGCCTTAAATTAATCCCTGTTATACTGTCATGTACAGCCTGATCACCATGGCACATGAAATCTTCCTTCTAGCATTCCATCCTTCTAGCACTGCCGAATGACTGGAATGATGCATTCTGATTCTAAATCAGCATTCTTAAACTGTTGGTGGAATAACTATTTTATTAAAAATCACCATCTTAATGAGGAAAACATTCAAAAAGTACACTTTTAACACTTTTTGGGAATAATTTTTATAATAGCAATATGGCACTCCCAGGAATTAGATTAACAGTCAATCACCCCTTAAAGGCAATATGGCACTTGGCTGCACCTCATGCCACATTACACCCCTAGTGGGTGATTAATGGACTGTTAATCTAACCCCTGGTCATGCCTTATTGCTTAATTAACAGGAAGTAGGTTCAGAAGGGATGTGAGGAAGTACTGCTTTACAGAAAGGGTGGTGGAAACGTGAAACAGTCTGTCAGTTGAGGGGGTGGGTGAGAAAACAGTCAGGGGATTCAAGCAGGGCTGGCACATAATGAAGGGAATAGTGGTTACCAGGGGTGGCAGGATCAGGGTGGAGAATAGAGGGATGACGGGGAGGGTTAGTACCCTGGAGGAACAGTAGGTACCAGGGATTATAGGGAACTTGGGCAGACTGGATGGACCTCTGGTCTTTTTCTGCTGTCATTGTCTCTGTTTCTACGTATTCACTGTATTTTGTCAGTTATTTATGCACTGTATGAATTTAGTGTCTGTATGTATACTGTCTCTATGTTTTCCATGTAATTAATTACGGATCGCTCCTGGAAAAGGGATACCATATCTCAGTAAGCCTACTTCTTTTCCTTTTGGTAGATTAGAACATTTTTTACCTGGTGTTAGTAGGAGTATTGTGTGGAACAGTACTCTGAGTGGCCGTTGACACTTCTAGCTCTGTTTCTGCCATGAGGTCATGAGCATTGTGACCTTACTGAGTGTGACACCACAGCTGCTCAGGATGAGTCACTCAGTGGCTGCCAGGGCAGTCCCCTCTGAAGTCACTGTCCGTGAGGTCACAGTGCAGATGCTGTAGTGGGAGGAACAGAACTTGATTTGTCAGCTGCCAGGGCAGTCCCCTCTGATGTCACTGTCCATGAGGTCACAGTGCAGATGCTGTAGTGGGAGGAACAGAACTCGATTTGTCAGCTGCCAGGGCAGTCCCCTCTGATGTCACTGTCCGTGAGGTCACAGTGCAGATGCTGTAGTGGGAGGAACAGAACTTGATTTGTCAGCTGCCAGGGCAGTCCCCTCTGATGTCACGGTCCGTGAGGTCACAGTGCACATGCTGTAGTGGGAGGAACAGAACTCGATTTGTCAGCTGCCAGGGTGGTCCCCTCTGATGTCACGGTCCGTGAGGTCACAGTGCAGATGCTGTAGTGGGAGGAACAGAACTTGATTTGTCAGCTGCCAGGGCAGTCCCCTCTGATGTCACGGTCCGTGAGGTCACAGTGCAGATGCTGTAGTGGGAGGAACAGAACTTGATTTGTCAGCTGCCAGGGCAGTCCCCTCTGAAGTCACTGTCCATGAGGTCACAATGCAGATGCTGTAGTGGGAAGAACAGAACTCGATTTGTCAGCTGCCAGGGCAGTCCCCTCTGATGTCACTGTCCGTGAGGTCACAGTGCAGATGCTGTAGTGGGAGGAACAGAACTCGATTTGTCAGCTGCCAGGGCAGTCCCCTCTGATGTCACTGTCCATGAGGTCACAGTGCAGATGCTGTAGTGGGAGGAACAGAACTTGATTTGTCAGCTACCAGGGCAGTCCCCTCTGATGTCACTGTCCATGAAGTCACAGTGCAGATGCTGTAGTGGGAGGAACAGAACTCGATTTATCAGCTGCCAAGCAGAGCGCCATTTCACACACCTATTTAGGAGGCAGTACAGAGCAGTCGTTTAAGGCTGTGAGCTGCAAACATGGAGACCTAGGTTTAAATCCCACAGCCCCCACTTGCATACTGTGTGACCGTGAGCAAGTCACTTAACATCCTTGTGCTCCCAGGTTGCACCTGGAAACAAACTTTCAGCTTAGTGTGTCTCTCCTGGTTAAAAAAAAAATACTATCACATATAAAACTGACTAATGAGCAAAAAAGGAAAATAACTTCATAACTAAAACGTTACAACTGACTACTTCTTAAAATTTGTAAAATGTTCCTGTCTGCTGTTTTTGGTTCCACGAGCTCTTAAAGCATATCATTTATATATTGTCTGTATTTCTCTCCCTTTTGGTCTTCATTATTAGATGGATTTCCATGGGAACAGGAGCTTTCCACTGTGGAGTTCACCTGCTTCTGCTGCTTAATCCTGTGCTGAAAATCCTAATCCTCAATTTGAAACACCACATCTCGTTGCCATGAACGTGATTATGATGTCACAGAGGATTGTGACTTCAACGAAGGATTAAACAGCAGGAGTGGCTCAGTTGTAGGAAACAATGATTCTATTTCCATATAAATAAATCTACTTTAGTAGTGAATAACAGAAACAGAAATTCAGAGAATCCATACAAGATAAGATGAATTGCGTCAAAATATTATGTTTCTTAACATTTTCCCAAAAGTATCATGTAAAGAAATATTTCTTAGGATTAACTGGCGGTCTTTGTTAGCAGAGACTGTTCTGTATATGGCATGTATATTATATTAAGAACAGTTCAGCAGTTCTGTGTGTACTCTTATAAACACGATGTTTTAGCTGTAAGAATTTACTAGATAATAATTTTGTTTTAATTTTCCTTTTTAGGGTTTGCAATGCATTTTGATCATATGCCCCAAAAAAACTATATAAAAAGAATTAGCTAATGCCCTAGCAACCTCACGGTGCCTTTGTTTATGACTTAAGAATGTTCACCATGACAACAGACTGTGATGTCACCAACATCAACTGTGAGATCAGTAGGAAACAGTCAGATGCTTTTTGAGAGACTCCATGAAATATGTACTGCATTTTCTGAAATGTTAAGTAGACCAATTCAAAAAGAAAGTAAAAGGAAAAAACATTAAACTTAAACATAAGTGTTGGAAAGGAATCCAGTACTTTTCCCAACTGTGCCATGCACTGATGCCCTAGCTGCTCCACCACCGGAGTGGCTCAACCAAGCACCCAGCACACGGCAACTTCTCCTCTCTTTCCACCAGTGTCAGTGACAGGGGCAGCAGTAAATCCCTATTGCTATTCTACCTCTGTCGCTGTGATTTCAAGTGCTGCATGTACAACGCGGTTACTACCGCGCTGTCTTACATGCGTGGTATTGACCCAACTGGCTGTCACCTTCCTCCCGTGGAGAGCAATGACATCCAGATTTAAGGTCCTTGTCACCACTCAACATGATCATATATGCCCTTGATGGCACTGGGGTGGGGTGTCAGGTGACATGTGCTAACCTGTGCCACCTGTGGCATAACCGCCAGGCGTATCCTAGCTGTGGGTCAGTGAGAGGCTTCAGAACCTCTTGGGAGGACAGCATCTGTACAGTCGTTCATTACCCTCCCTGTCAGCCTATGCTTCTGTCTTCCAGGGTTCAAGACACGAACGTGGATCACAAGTGTGCCTTGCAGCCCCATGTGACCTGGTGCCACAGAGATGGCCTTGCACTATTTTTATGAAACAAAGTTATTTTTCTTCCTTCTGAAAATGACAAGGGTTCCAGAATGGTTTGATTTTAGCCAGATCTGTTGTCCCAGTCACAGTCTCACTGGATCTTTCCTCTTTTTCCTCTTTCACATTTCTGAAGACAGGGCTGTTCTGCAGTAAATTTTTAGCTTTTTGATAGGGTAGGGATGATCAGTTGTGATCTGGTTTTGATTCCATCTCTGATCTGTTTTCAAAAAGTTCTGATTTCCTCTGGCTTGCCAAAACATGTACACTTTCCAGACTGGTCCAGAACTGGGTCAAATGACAGAATCAGATTACCCCCTCACACTCATCATCATCCCTTTCTTTATGTCATTTAATAATTGAAATAGTTATTGTGTTTGCTTGCACATGTGCACAAGAAACACATTGCGTCAGCTTCCTTCACTAGCGAGTTGTGGAGGTGCGGCAGTGTTGTGGCGAATGGCAGCAGTCCATTCTGGGGCTGGTTTCTGCCGCACCAATAGAGGGGCATGCTGTCAATAACAGCAGTTAATGAGCGTGCCACTGTGCTCAAACAAATTGACCACTGCAATCAGGGAGTGCCTCATCATGGAACAATCAGCTGTGATGCTGGGGCGTTCACGATTGTAGCTGTCAGTGTAGGAGAACTGAACCAGCTTTGCTACATCCTCCCTTCTACTACTCTGTTTCACCCCGGGGAAGGTGCTCGTAGCATGCACAGGTAGTTGTAAGTTTAATTTTTAGATTTGCTGTGCCCAGTGAGCAGCAGAGAATAGGAATGGGTTACAAGACAGGGTGACAGCTTCTCCATTGGCCTCTCACAGTCCCCACGAAGCCGACGGACAGCCGCCGCCTACCTCTCCCAGTCCCTGTTAAAGCTGACGGGGGTGCCCAATCCCCCTCTCAGCATGCCCCCTCCAAATTTCATTTGCTGACGGGGTGGCCCAGTCTCCGTAGGCATGATGCACACCCCCATTTGTTGTGTGCCGAGAGGGTACCCAATCCCCCTCGGCTCATGAACATTCCCCCCCTCAAGCACAGTGTATGGCTGATGGGGGTGCCCAATCCCCATTGGCTTCAGTCCCCCCCAACAAACACCCAGGTAGCATGCTGGGAGCCCACCCCAGCATGCTCATGCGCTCCTCCCCCCAGCACACTGTATGGCTGATGGGGGTGCCCAATCCTCGTCGGCTCCACCCCCCCAACAAACATCCAGGTGGCATGCTGGGAGCCCTTCCCAGCATGCCAAAAGTCCTGCTGTGTCTTTTTTTTTTATTCCTGTAAAAACCAAAAATGGTCCTTCGTTGATTCTGTTGCCCCCTCACCCAACCCACACTCACCCACTGCGCACTCCACCTCCCCACACCCCCACTTACCCCCATACTTACCTCCGGAGCCTGGTGTGATGATCTTTGGTGGACCAGGAACATGTCTGCACTCTTCAAAGCTGACCACGAACTGAAGAAATGGCGGTAAGCTGTATAATGGCATAAATGTTTTTTTTTTCAACTTATGTTGATATCTCGGCTATTTTGTTGACTCTTGGCACCAAATTTTCAACATGAGGTTCTTGGGACCCCTCCTCATGAATTCAGTCACTGTAATGGCGTTATTCAGTCCCGAAAGGTGATTTCGCGGTCACTGCATGGAATCATCTTTCGGGACCAATTAACCAAATGACAGTGTCACTGTTCATGAGTTGGGCTCTCAAAAAGCCTATGTTGCAAATTTGGTGAAAAAATTTAAAAAAATGACTGCGTTACAAGCATGCATTGCACAGTTTCCACTCACACTCGTAAGTTCACGAATCTGTAATATTTTCACTCAAGATTTTTAACATTGCCATTTTTTTTACACCTCCTTATGAACAGTACAGCTGTCATTTTTGACATCCCAGCCGAAATGTGTTTTCACACTTCCGGTGCAGAATAGCATGGTCGCTGTGGGAAATCAGTGTTCAGGACAGGTTAAGAAAATCACAGTGACACTGTTCATGAGCAGAGGTCCTAAAATGCCTATGTTGAAAATCTGGTGACAAAAGTCCATAAAATGACTGTGTTACAAGCGTGCATTGCGCAGTTTCCACGCACCCTCGTAACTTCACAAATTTGTAATATGTTCACTCCAGCTTTTCAACATTGGCATTTTTCCACACTTCTTTATGAAAAGTACAGCTGTCATTTTTTCACATCCTGGCCATAATGTGTTTTCGCACTTCCAGCGCAGGATAGTGTGGTCGCTGTGGGAAATCAATGTTCAGGACAGATTAAGAAAATGACAGTGCCACTGTTCATGAGCGAAGTTCCCAAAATGCCTATGTTGAAAATCTGGTGTAAAAAAATTCCCCAAATATTTCTGTTACAGGTGTGCATTGCACATTTTCTACGCATGCTCGTGACTTCACCAATTTTTTGTTATATTTTCACTCCGGATTTTCAACATTACCATTTTTTACACCTCCTCATGAACAGTACAGCTGTCATTTTTTACATCCTGTTTGCAATGTGTTTTCGCACCTGTGCTGCCAAATGGTGCAGTCACTGTACAAAATCACCTTTCGGCTCACAAACTGATAGTGTCACTGTTCACGTGGTGCGGTCACAAAAAACCCATGTTGAAAACTTAGAGTGAAAATACTAAGAAACACCCAGGGCATAGGGGTTTCCGACCATAACGCCCTACCCTGTAAGGACTGACAGGCATCAGGGGCGTGACTTGGGATTGTTAACAGTAATGCTCAGGCCATTCCACCCCCAACCCCACCCTGCAGCCAGTGACTGGCATGGAGGTGTGCCTTGGACTCTTTGGCCCCAAAGTTCACCACATTCTCCTACACTACACCCATTTCACTGTATTTCCTTATGGAATGGGGTAAGTGTAAAGCCTGAACACCCCAAGGCACACCTCAACACTTGTTGGTGTCTGCAGAGTAGGGTGACGTGAAATGGTGTGAGCATTATGGGCGACAACCCAAAGGCACACCCCAATGCCTGTCCATCTCTGTAGGGTGGGGGTGGGGTTGGCGTTAGTTCAGTACTTCACTGCCATTCCTATTCTGCATCTGTCTAACTCCTGCACTTTCGATGCTAATGCCAGCAAGCAAACATTCAGCATTGACAAATGCTTGTTTTATATTTTGTCAATGCTTTTTTCTTGCGTTATTCTCTGGTAACTGGGTAAGGCCCACTAGGCACAAGCTAGAGACCATTTTCAGGGCAGCCCAGGAGCACTGCAAAGGTAAAGTGACTTGCTCAGAGTCCCACAGTACGCAAGCGGAGGTTGTGGGAATCAAACCCAGGTCTACTGAACATACCAAGCTCATTAACAGCCCGCTACTCTAACCTCTAGGCTATACTGCCAGCCCTATTATTAACAGGAATTAAGCTTCAGAATCGCTTACATTATCAGAACTGGGTCAGAACCGGGTTACATAAAAATCTGAACCTGGTCAGTAGACTGAACTGCATCAAACCGGAATCGAATCAGAAATGGCTCTGATTTCCAGAGGCACGTCAAGGCAGGCAGTTCTTGGGGGGGGGGTCTGATCTGACACTGAGCTGGCCCTCCCAGCTCTCCCACACCTACAGTACGTTTTGGAGAAACAGCTGGATCTGATAATTGCAGCTTCTTTTTTTTTTTTTGTTAAGCCGAAGAGGAAGTATCTCTCCCCCCCCCACCAACATGCAGTGACAGCTTGAAAAACTTTGTTACAAGTTAGCAACAGGAGTAAATACCGGCCCAGATTGGATAGGTCACAGGTAGATAAACTGCAGCCATCCAATGAAGAGCAAGCTTTTTAGGTTGGGTCCTTTGGAATTCCAAAATTGCTGTCGGGCCAAGAGCAGAGTTCCTCATGCCTGTATTATTTGTTCAGAGGGCATGACCACTTTGGGCAGGCCTTTCATGTGAGTTAGCTTTTGAGCTGATCCCTTGGAAAAATTCCTTTGTGTTGTCAAGCAGAGTTTGCTTAACTTTTTCAACAGAGGATAATCTGACTATTTGGGAACACTGATGTTTAGGGCCTATTTGGGTCAAATGGTAAACTTCATTCAATGCAAAGCATATTCAAAGCACCGCTCTTTAAAAGAAAATTAACTGTTGAGTATATCATAAATTTGAATATACCTGTATGACTCTGCATTCCAAAGTTTTAAACAATAACTGACAATTTAACCTTTTAGATACAGTAGTGTACCGAAGGGGATCTCTTGTCTCTTATGAGGGCTTCGGAGTCTGGACTTCATGTTTGGATCTTGTTATACACTGTGTTTTATGTAATCTTCCATTGCTTTTTTTTTTATTCTTTTGGTAACTGGGTAAGGCCCACTAGGCAGATGTGCCTGTTTTCAGGGGTGACCCAGGAGCACTGGGGTAGTTAAGTGACTTGTTCAGAGTCACACAGTACACAAGTGGAGGCTGTGGAAATTAAACCCAGGCCTGCTGGATGTACCAAGCTCATTCACAGCTCATTACTCTAACCTCTAGGCTATACTAACAGCGCCCCCCCCCATTAGCTGAATTAAAAAATATATGTTTTTTGTTTCTGAAGGATTTAATGCTAGCAGATCACTCTAAAAGAATGCAAATAAATCATAATATAAAATGGGGAGGACTCCTGTACCCCAACTGAGCCGTTGAAAATCCATTCCCCTTATCTTTATTTATTTTTGTACTTTATATAATTTCCAGATGATTCTTAAATGTTAGCAGTTTATCGTCAATGGACCTGTTCTGGTTAAACAAACTGATACAAACACTCTGTTTTTTAGTTGCTTTATGATATGTTTTATTTATTTTTCTTTATTCCCTCCTCTGTTTTTCAGCCCAATGAATTCCCCCTGTACCCAGCCAGCCCTGATACTGGGGATGCCCCAGCTGAACCATTGTTCCGGTCGGGAGGGATGGCGTGCAAGTGGCTGCCTTCACAGCAAACCGCTCAGCTGCTAAGCTGTTTTTACTATGCAACCAAGTGCGTGAGCACGTTAGAAACCTAGAAATTTTGGCAGATAAGGACCTCTAGGCCTGTCCAGTCTGCCTGTAAGTCCTGCAGTAGTTTGTAGCCTCTGACCCTACCTGGTCAATGGTTTTTCACTACTCCTTCCCACTTCTAAAGTTCCCCTATGTGTGTCTCAGGCATGTTTAAATCCCTCCACTGTGCTCACTCCCACCACCTCCTGTGGCAGACTATTCCACATGTCCACCACCCTCTCCATGAAGAAAAACTTCCTCACATTTCCCCTTAACCTGCCACCTTCCAATTTCATATCATGCCCATTTGTTCTTGCACTCCTCTAATATTGAAAGATATCTCCCCCCTGCACCTTGTTTATGCCCTTAAAGTACTTGAATGATTCTATCATGTCCTCTTGATCACTCCTCTCCTTAGGCCAGTACATTTTGAGGTCCTTCAATCTCTCCTCATATGTTTTCTGGTGCAAGCCCTGTACCATCTTAGTCACCCTTCTGTGCACCGCCTCCACCATATCAATGTCCTTTTGAAGGTGTGGCCTCCAGAATTGCACACAGTACTCTAGGTGAGGCATCACCAGTGTTTTATACAATGGCATTACTACCTCTCACCTTCTGCTAGTGACACCTCTGCCTATGCACCCCAGTATGTCATTGGCCCTCCCTGCAGCCTTTGCACTCTGCTTAGAAACATTTAGGTCATCTGAAATGATAACCCCCAGGTCCCTTTCTTCCTTGGTGAATGTCAGCAACCCCCCTTCCCATCCTGTAGCACTCCCCAGGGTTTCCTCATCCCAGGTGCATTATTTTGCACTTCTTTGAATTGAACCTCAGTTGCCACACCTCAGACCATTTTTCAAGCTTTCCCAGGTCCCTCCTCATCCTCTCCACCCCGTCTGGAGTAACCTCCCTGTTGCAGATCTTGGCGTCATCTGAAAACAGGAAGACCTTTCCCTCCAGCCCTACTGCAATGTCACTAATGAAACATTAAACAGGACTGGCCCAAGGACTGATCTCTGAGGTACCCGGCTGGTCACCCCCTCCCCGGATTGGATCCCATTTACCACCACCCTCTGCCTCCTGTCCGTTAGCCAGTTCCTAACCCAGTTTACCACCTTGTGCCCCATGCCCAGACTACTCATCTTGTTAACCAGCCTGTTGTGTGGGATGATGTCGAAGACCTTGCTGAAATCTAGGTAGACAACATCCACCCCTCCCTTGATTTACTTCCTTTGTCACCCAGTCAAAAAAATTATCAGATTCCTCTGACACGACCTTCCTGCTGTGAATCCATGTTGCCTCAGATACTGGGCATCGTTGGATTCCAAGTGTGCCACTATTCTTTCTTTAAACAGTGCTTCCATGATCTTACCCACTACTGAGGTAAGGTTGACTGGCGTATAATTCCTTGCCTCCTCCCTACTACCACTTTTGTGTAGCAGTACTACATGTTCCCTCTTCCGGTCCTCTGGAACTACACCTGTGTTGAGTGACTCGGTGAACATGGCTGCCAGAGGCGCTGCTAGCTCTCTCCGTAGCTCCCTTAATATCCTTGGGTGTATGCCATCTGGCCCCATTGCTTTGTCCACCTTCAGTTTTGTGAGCTTCTCCAAGACTCTCTCCACTGCGAATGGACTTGTATTAACCTCTCCCCCCCTTCATGTCTGTTACCCAGCTGTGGTCCCTGGCCCTCCCCCTTTTCAGTGAATACTGTACAGAAGTATTTGTTCAGTATTTGTCCGGGACTCCCTCCTTACACTTCCCTGAATTTCCTCTAAGCCTTACAATCCCCCCTGGCTTTCCTTCTTTCGCTGATGTACCTATAGAATGATTTGTCTCCTTTTTCACTGTCTGAACTAATCTTTCCTCAATTGGTGCCTTTGCTCTCCTTACAGGCTATTCCTCTTCCCTTAGATTCCTTAGGTACACCTTCCTGTCTTCTTCCCTTTGAGTCTCCTTATATTTCCTGAAACTCGCCCTTTTGGCCCTTACCTTGTCTGTCACCTCTCTCGAGAACTGTAGTGGTTCCCTCCTTCTCTTGCCTTTGTTCACCATCCTGATGCATTTATTTATTTATTTATTGAAACTTTTCACCAGGAAAGGCACACTGAACAACAAGCTGCTTGTCTCACGATGTGTCCTGGGGGAAAGGGTACTGGAAATACATACAGTACATGCATGCAACAGCTGGTATCCTGTGTTATGTTTACCTTAAAGCTTACCATGGGATGGTCGCTGTTGCCCATATGGCATCCCACTTCAATGTCCCTGATCCTTTCTGACTTTGTGAGGACAAGATCAAGAACGGCATCTCACCTTGTTGTTGTTTTGGGGCTTTGACTAGTTGGCACAGTCCTGCGCCTTGTAGTGACAATAAGAAGTCCCTACTTCTTGTTGCTGCCGTTAGTGTGCTCCAGTTAATATCTGGTAGGTTGAAGTCCCCACCAGTATTACTTTGCCTTTATTAGACATTTTGTGAATTTCCTCTATTAGTTCTTTGTCTCCTTTATCTCCTTGATTTGAGGGCCTGTACATAACGATGATTCTGAAGGGTTTTCCCTTGCCCGTGTCTACTGTTAGCCACAGTGACTCGAAGTCCTCAGGTTGCCCTTTTACTTCTGTGGCTTTTATTTCCTCCCAAATGTAGATGACTATGACCCTCCCCCTCTTTTTTTGCCAGCCTATCTTTCCTGAACAGATTGTAACCGGGAATGGCTGTATCCCATCTGTGGTTTTCCGTGAACCTTGTTTCTGTTACAGCCACCCAGTCCAACCTTTCTGTTTCCAAGATGACTGTGAGTTTGGGAAGTTTGTTGGTTAGACTCCTTGTATTTGCAACCATTGCCTTCCAGGAATATACATCCTCATTGGTGTGAGGTTGTACCCTCTTTCTGGACTGCTCCAGTTTGCTCTTTCTGGCCAAGAGATTATGGAGGTTGCTGGTTCGGGTGGATGTTGGCTCCGATTTGTTTTCTGAGGATGTATGCACGTATTTGGCATTTTGGGGAGTGATGACTAGCCCACCAATGGCAGGGTTGTGAGCTGCTTCATACTGCCCTTTATTTAGTTTAAACTACCTGTATAGACATCTAATTTTTGTCCAAGTACTCACACACCTTCTCTGTTTAGGCGTAATTTGTCGTATTTAATAAAAAGCTATTTACCAAAAGTTGTGCCAGTTCCCTGTGTGGTGGTATCCCTTGTTTTGGCACCAATCATGCAGCCATGAGTTGAATTTGCCTGCTTCATTCTCTCTGAATTGCTTGGTGCTTTTTCCTTTTTCCCACACTGACAACACTTCTGAGAAGGTTAATTTGGACAGAAGAAAAGAAAGTTTGTTGGCCAGGTCCTCAAAGTGTTTCTTGACCTCCTGGACTGTGTGATTTGCCACATCATTGGTACCAAGGTGTATTATTATATGTGTAACATCCCCTGATTCCTGCACAACTGTCTTTATGCGGTTAGTGTCCCTACTTGCCGAGGCTCCTGGTAGACACTTTACCCCGATGTCGCTTTTAACATTTTGTGTTAGGTGGTGTTCCATTCCTCAGATCATGGACTCCTCGATTATGAGAATTTTGCTTTTGTTTATATTTGTGTCATTTTATTTTGAGTTAAAGTAGCATTTTATTATTATCAATAACAGTAAAATAAAAATTGTTCATTATAACTATTTATAAAGGCAATACAAATAGAGAAAACAAAGCCCTTCATCTGAGGGTCTCTCAAATTCCAGGTTTCAGTCTTTCTAGCAAAATTATTGCTGCTTTTTCCATAACAAGTCTTTGTCTTGGAACTCGTTAAGGAGACATCCTGTTTTTCACAAAATGTTCAAGGGAGGAGGGAATTCTAATGTTTGTTTGATGGGGGATAAAGATATTGAGCTTCTAAAAAAGGATAAGAAACCCTCTTTTCACTCTGATCATGATCGCTTGACAGAATGAATTGGTCTGGTAGAGGTTTATAAGAACAGTGTCCTTCTAGTGGTAAAACTGTATAAAGAACCAATAGCAAACTGTATAGATAGTCATCCAATCAGCAAATAGCACTTTAGCTATAAAAGTAAGTGTCCAGATAGGGCAGGTGGGAGGGGGGTCGGTGAGTGGGGAGACACTGCAAGGTGCATGAACAACACTGTGCATATTAAAAGAGCAAACTGAATTAAAATTGCAGTAAATCTAGCAAACTCAGAGTCAGAGTAAATCTAAAGTTGTAGTGGTGTAGTGAGAAAAAAGCACCACATTTAAATTGTCTTAGAAGTAGGGCGCAGTCTCTATTGGGGTCCTGGCTGCTGAATGTGTCCATACCTTAGAAATGCTGGTGGATGGGTGGAGGAGCTGCTCTGTGGATGGCTGTGGCCCCGTTGATGAGATATGGCCTGAGGGGAGGAGAAGAAGGGAGGGTCACCGAGCAAAGAAAGTAGAAGGGAAGGTTACTGAAGGAGGAATGAGGGAAGTCAGAAAAGTTAAGTAAGCAGGCTGACTCAAGTGAGCAGGCTCACATGTTACAGAAGCAGAACAAAGGGGCCAGAAAACAACAGAGTCCAACCACAATCAAATATGTAGCAAATGCTGCAAATGAAGCTGTTGGGGTAAACTAAATAAATGATTTGGAAAAACAACACTGTGCCTATTAAAAGAGCAAACTGAATTCAAATTGCAGTAAATCTAGCAAGCTCCAAATTACAGTGAATCTAAAGTTATAGTGATGCACAGAGAGAAAAGATGCCAGGTTTAAATTGTCCTAGAAACAGGGCGCAGTCTCCGTTGGGGTCCTGGCTGCTGAATCATTCCGTAGCTTAGGAATGCTGGCTGGTGGGTGGAGGAGACAACACTAGTACGTGGTCCTTTTGGTACAGTGTTTTCCTAGCACTTCAACATGCACCAGGGTTGTCTGCTTCCCTAATATATAAATCCTTTCACAGTCTTATCTTCCACTTTGACATCTATTTACTTGTCCCAGTTTGCTAAGGACAAATCTGCTCCAGTGTGACTCTCCTTACTATGGCAGTTTCTTGCAATATGGCCTGGCTTATTACAGTTATAGCAAATAAAGTCTTTGGGTGCAGATTTGTTACCCCCACCAGACTTCTTATCAGATTTGGAGTTAAAGCAGGAAAAAGAGGGTCTTACCGGTGCTTCGCTGTTACCTCGCTGCTGTGGCATTTTCTGGCCATCAGATAGTCTTCAGCCAAAGAAATGGCCTTTTACCCACTTTCAGGTCAGTGTTCTTTTACCCAAAGCTGCACATCTGTAGGCCAGATGTTGATGAACTGCTCCATTGCAAGTGTGTCAATGATCTGTGGGATTGTGTTGCCCTCTGGGTGGAGCCATTTAGTAAGGAGTTCTCTGAGTTGGGTGAAGGCTTCTCAAGGATTGTCGACTGAGTTGTACTTCAGAGATTGAAATCTCTGCCTGTAGGTCTCTCCTGAGATGTCATATCTTTTCAGGATTTCTCTTTTCACCAGGTCATAGTTCTGACTCTGCAGTGTCCATATTGCTGTAGGCATGTTGGGATTTACCTGTAAAGTAAGGTATCAGCCTGATTGCTCTTTGCTGCTTTAGCCACTGGCAGGCTATGGCAACCCTTTCAAAAGTTGTCAGATATGATTCGATATCATCCAAAATACACAACTTTGTAAGTTTGTTGTATTTTAAGTTGTTTGTGTCTTGTTGCTCTGCTGGACCCATGCCAGATCCTCCAGCTTTGATAACTTGCAAGGCATCCAGTCATTGCTGCTCCTTATACTAAGTTCTTATACTAGGAATAGAACTGTAGAAGGCCATTAGGCCCATCTGTACCGTTCCCCACATTAGTGGGTCTGTTTCATCCTAGTTTGTACTATCAATTTGTCCACCTCCTTTTTGACGGTCATTAGGGAACAGCTAGATACTACCTTAATTGGTAGCGTGTTCCATATCCTACCAGTTCAGTTTATGAAGGAGAAGTTTCTATTTCTTTTAGCTATCCCTACTTTTATTTGCATTTTATGTCCCCTTAGACCCCTAGGTTTATCCTGTACCTCTATGCCTATCTCACCTTCTAATTCCTCATCCCTTATTATCTTATACATTGTCACTAAAGTCACCTCTTATTCTTCTCTGTACCAATGTAACTAGGCCTGACCTCCTTAGTCTTTCATTATAATTGTGTTTTCCTAAGGATCCTATCGTTTTTTTATAACTTCTCTGCACTTTCTCCAATCTATTTATTTCACCCTACATGTATGGGCTCCATAGCTGTGACCCGTAGTCCATCTATGGCCTTATATATTTTATAGAGCGGCAATAAACATCCCATTGTTTTATTAACAAAGCCTCTCTTTATGTTGCAAACCATATAGTTGGAGTTCTGTATTTCTTGTGTCCTGTGGCATTTGAAGTTTAAGTTTTTATCTATTATAATACCACAATCTTTCTCTTCTATCATACTTTTTAAAGGCCTCCCATTTAATGTGTACAGTTATTCATTATTCGGCTGCCCTAGGTGCATTACTGTGCATTTATTAAGGCTAAATGGCATCAAATTATTGTATGCCCATGTTTCTATTTTGGACAGGTCCTTCTTCATTTCAGCCTGATGATCTGCTGTACCAACAGGCGGGGTCCCTAACTTAATATCATCATCAGATTACTTGGTTAGATATATCATGGTGTAAATCACTAGTGTATAGTGCAAAGGGGACTGTCCCTAACACGGAGCCCTGTGGGACTCCACTCATCACATCTATAGGATCGGAATAATCACCTAATATTTTAATTTTTTTGTGTCCTGCCATCTAGCCAGTTCTTAGTCCATGCTGTTATCCTACTATCTACATCAATTTTCAGCATTTTTTCCAATAGGTTAATATGAGGAACTTTATTGAAAGCTTTCTGAAAGTCCAGGAATATTATGTCCATTTGTATATTACTGTTCACTTTTTTATGTATATACTTACAGACACACAAATTATTTGTTATACATGCCCTATTCTTTCTAAAACCATGCTGTGTTTTATCGACATATCCCATTTTGTTTTAGGTTTTCTTCAATTTTGTTTTAAAGGATGCTTTTGGCAATCTTCCCCAAAATAGCCATCAGACTTACAGGTCTGTAATTTGACCTATCTGCTCTATTGCCTTTTTCAAAAAGTGGCACTACAGTTGCCTGCCTCCAATCATTCGGAACTACCCCAGCATGGAAAGATGTACAGTATTATAAATTAATGCCAAGGGTTCAGAGATTTGCATCCTTACTTCTTTCAAGTACCTAGGGTTTAACTGATCAGGACCTGCAGATTTGAGGGTCATTGACTGATTTAGAAATACTTCTACTTCAGTCAAGGTTATGGTTAGATCCAGGTTCGGGCATATATTAGTATCTGTCTTCTCAATACTATGATCTCTATGTTTGTATTCTGATCCGCTGTAGCTGTTAAATGCATTTACCATATCTATTGATTCCCTAACTTCCTTATCCTCAACAAGTAAGGGTCCCATTTATTTATTTAGTTTTTGTTGACCGGGTAAGTGCACTAGACAAATCCTGCCTATTTTCAGACACGACCCGTGGGAGGGGTATACAGATGAATGCCAACTGACCTTGAACCAGATTAAGCTGTTGGTGGTATTTTTAGTGCATGAGGGAAATTTGGCCAGGACACCGGGGGCATTCCCGTACACTTTTCGATAAGTGCCATGGGATCTTTAACATCCACCTGAACTACCACCAATCCAGGCAGATGGGACCTCAGTTTAATGTCTCATCCGAAAGATGGCACCTCAGAAGTGCAGCACCCTTCTCATGCTGCACTACAGTGTCAGTACTAGGATATTAACCCAAGTGCCAGATGTGGGAACTGAACCCACAGCCCTCTGATCTCCCAGCCTCAGAGGCGAGTGTGCTACCTACTGAGCCACTGACACTGCATTTGATTGCTCGCTTTCCTTTGTTGATTAATGTATGCGTATAAACTTTTCCCATTATCCTTTCTATGTGCTAGATTAATTTCTATGTTATTTCATTCCATTTTTATTGTTTTTTTTGAGTTTCTTTAATACAGTTCCATAGTGCTGCTGCGCCTTATCTGTACCTATTATTTTCATTTTGGCAAATGCCTTTTTTTTGTGCGCTTAACTTAAGCACTTTACTCGTACACCATGGAGGTCTTTTACCCCTCTTGTACATTTTTTATTTGTTATGTATTTATCTTTAAGCTGTCTTAATTTATACTTTAAAGCACACCGCATCTGTTCTACACCTTTACCTTCAAAATTTCTTCTCCAATCCCACTTAAATACTTCTTGCTTAATTTTTGTGAAGTTTACTATAATTCTTTGCAACTGTTGACCCTTTTATGTGTGTCTGTTGATTCTTTATAAAGAATTCTATAATATTATGGTAACTGTTGCGTAAATGTTCCTGTACCTGTATTTTATTAACTAAGTCTTCCATATTTGTTATTATTAAATCCAGCACATTGTCTCCTCTGGTCAGTTTGTAAACCAATTGATTTAGCCTGGGCATATCTAACATTTCTAAGAAGCATCTTTCACTTGGATTTTTAAATATTTGTTGTACCTAATTAATTTCTGGATAACTAAGGTCACCAGTAATAATTACATCACCTTCTGCAGCCATGTGCTCTATTTCTTGTTCTATGTTAACGTCCATTTCTCTATTTGTGTTAAGTGGCCTATAATATATACCGAAATATAACTTTTTATCAATTTTTCCATGGGCAACTGTCTACAATGACTCAGTGCCTACATTGTCCCCTACTTCATTGTATAGTGTACTATTTATTGAATCTTTAATATAAATGGCTACTCTGCCCCCTTTTTTGTTTGTTCTGGCTTTTGAATAAAGCTTATATCCAGCAATGTTTTTATTCTAGTTTGTTTCTGTTTCTGAGTCCCACCACGTTTCTGTTACCATGAAAATGTCCACATTTTCTGCTACCGACATAGCCTCTAATTCAGATTTTTTACTGATATTAAGGCTCCTGGCATTCAATGACCATACCTTCATGCCAGCCACCCTGTTTGTACATCTTATGAGTCCCGTGTTTGATGCCTTCTTAACCACATGGTGGTTGCCCCCTCTCCCCTTACCTTTTTATTTATTTATTTATTTATTTTTATTTAGTTTTGTTGACCGGGTAAGTGCACTAGACAAATTCTGCCTATTTTCAGGCACGACCCAGGGTAGGGGGATACAGATGAGTTCTGCCTGTGATTCACCATGCTGCAGTCACTGCTTGGGGTTTGGCCCTGCTTCCTCTGAATGTCTGAATCTCTTCAAGTGGAATTTGTGCGCACATGGGGCACGCCTACAGACGTTGCCCCTGGGCTTCGCACAATAGGGAGGATTGTCCTTCGCGGGAGGGTTTATTAATACTGCGCAACACCAACAGGCAAAAAGAGCAGCCACACTAGATTTGCAAACCCCCTCAGAGACAGGACCACAGATCCCACCACAGGTAACAGAACCGTAGCAGGTAGAGCAAATGGAGGTAATTGACATGGCACAGAACACAGGTCCTGTAATGAAGGTATCGGAAAATCTCCCTTTGAGCGAAGACACAGCACAAGGAAAAACTGCCTTAGAGCAGAGGGCCATGCCGCCTCCCCCCTCCAGGAGATAAGGAGGGAGCTTTTACAGTAGTTTCACAAAAAAAGAGGCCAAGACAGGGATGATCAGAGGCTCAAAAACCAAAACAGAATTTAGGTAAAGGGGGTCACACTCAGGTGTCATAGAAAACAGGGAACAAATATGCACCTCTCCCTACTGGCAGTACTGATAAAGACTCTGAAGGTGCTGACTCTGACTCCTCCTCGCTCGCTTCAAACACGGATACGGGGGGGGAGGGGTCTAGAGCAAAGTGCACTAGGCAGCGGTGGCTATCTAAAACCCCTTAGGAATTTCCTTACTTGTATTGCTTTTACTATGGTAGACTGAGTATTCATTTTTTCTAAAAATAACCTTGATGGAACAGCTTACCATAAGTGCACTCAATATAAATAGTATTAAGAATGCGAGGAAGCACTCTGGGACTACGTTATACTTTAAAAGGTTATGTAGTAACATAGTATGCATACATGATACCCACTTAAAAACTAACTATGACTTCCAACAAACATCTAGAGCATGGATTTCAGGTCCCTCTTTTTGGTCCTCAGGCACAGAGGTTTGTGACGGGGTGGGCATTTTAGTTTCTAATCCACACTTAAGGGAATCAAAGTTGGTCGGTATTTATCCTGGCTGAGCTCTGCTATTAGGTGTGTGTCTTATTTTGCACACAGACTACGTATTATTGCTATTTATGCCCCTCAAACGAAGGCACAGAGGGTCTCTTTATTTAAAGAAGTACAACCTTTTTTGCACACCTCTCATTATGTAAACTGGCTAGGAGACTTTAATTGTAGACTAACAAAATTGGATAGAGGTCTACAAACTGATAAACTATTTTCTGACTCGCCTACTTTACAGACTATCCTGAATCATGCAGGATTAGTGGATGCGTATAGGAAAATACATGCAAAGGGTGGCTACACATATCATAGGGGGACTCTAAGAACATGGATAGACTTCATTTTGGTAGCTTCCACATTGTCTATTAAAGGAGTATCAATTGCTTCTTGTGAATTCTCAGGTCACATGGGACTTACAGTGACGACTTCATATGGTACTGGTACACAGTGCAAGAAGTCCTATTGGAAATGAAATGAGTCTGTGCCTCCTGACCCTCACCTACAGAAAGCATAGAGAAGGGAGTGGTCTGCCAGGCTATTAGTTGTGGAATGCTATTCTGAACTTTCAGAATGGTGGGAGGACACCAAACAGTCCTGGCAACAATTTTTTCAGAATCGAGCACGACTACACTCTAATTCTGAATATTTTAATTACTGTATTTGCAGCTTCGACAGCACTTGCAGGGAGTCATCTCACAAATGGAGCTTACAGGCCAGGATTTTAGCAAGCAAATTGCTAATATAAAAAAGCAAATGATCGCATTACAGTATGATAGGGCTAAAACATTGCAACATGAACCAAGGTTTGGCACACAAATTTCAAAAGGTTCATTGGATCCCTATAAAGAGAATAAAAACAGAACAGATGCTACAATAATTACATAATTAATTTCCTCCACAGGGACTTTGGTGAACACTCCACAGGAGCTGTTTGAGGTTTTAGAAGGTCATGTTAGGCAAACTGTGGGCTCTCCCCCACCTGAACCTGAGGTTCAGGAAATTTTGGCCTCTTTGGGATTACCTACAGTCTTACAGCTAGATGCCCAGAAACTTGTAGCTGAAGTTACACTTGAAGAAGTAAAGATAGCAATCTCTCAACTATCTTCAAATACTTCTTCGGGATATGATGGGCTGAGTTCGGGATTTTATAAAACATATAGTAAAGAGTTATCTCCAGCCTTGGTTATTTTATTTAATCACATACTCTCCTCTTTGCAATATGCTAATTCTATGTTGGACGCAGTATTGGTTCTTTTACACAAAAAAGAGGCTCGGCAAGACATAGGGAATTGGAGGCCTTTATGTTCGTTAAATTCATATCTAAAGATACTAAGTAAAATTTTATTGGCGTGACTTTCTGCAGTAGCAAAATATTTAATTAGTCCATATCAAATGTGTGCACTACAGGGCAGAAGACAGCATGACAACTTAATTGTCCTCAGAGAATCGTTTTATAGAGGGGGAAGTAGAGGGTAGACCTGGATTAATTTTAGGAATAGATCAGGAGAAGGCCTTTGATAGGCTTTCCCACCATTTTTTTATTTTTCACTTTGATAGGATTTGGTATCCCTGAGATTTCTGTAAATTGGTTAAAGGCTATGTACGATGCTTAATTTTTGTGGCCTGATATAAATGGATGGTTCGGAAGGAAAGTACAATTTCGGAGGGTAGTAAAACAAGGTTGCCCCCTCAGACTGCTACGATATGCTTTTGGGATAGATATTTTAATACAACTTATTATAGCACATGAAGACTTGAAGGGTATAACACTTACAGACACAGTGCAACCTAAAGCATTAGCGTTATGCAGACAATTTAGTTTTAACTCTTTCCACTACCACGTCTGAGTTAGCTTTATGCAGTATTGGTACAGTGATCATATCTTTCTGGGTCCAAAATTAATTTGGCAAAAAGTAAAGGAGTAGTGTTAGGCAATACTCCAGTTCCGCCTTCAGGTCAATGGGCGGGTATTACGGTGTCTGCAGACCCCAAAAAATACTGGGTATTAGGTTTCGGCCTGGAGACATAGCACATTTCAATTGGACTGATAAAATAGCACAAGTAAATCGACTTCTGGCTAGTTGGAGAGGACAGCAGCTATCTAAAAAGAAAAGGTAGTTTTAACTAAATCTCTGATTGTACTGCTGTTTCTCTACCTCAGCTATATTCCCCCCTCCACAGTCTATAGTCACAAGTTTGTTTGGAATATTTTTTCAGGTGCTTTGGGGATCAAAACTAAATCCTATAGAGAGTTTGCATATCTCCCCATAAATAAGGGGGGTGGGTGGGTATGATACATCCCATTGGGTTTTTTTAAAGCATGTTTTTGTCTTGTAATATTAGCCCCTCAGTACGTCCAGGTCTTAAATATTGTATACCATTGATACAGGAGTGGTTGTCTCCCTGTCTCCAGCCTTGGGAAGAGCAAAAAGTGAGAACCCTTCCTCCAAAGACTCCCACTTATGGTAGAGACTGTATTAGGAATGTCATAAAATGGGGTATTACATCCACACAATAAGTATGGAATGGAAGGCTATGCAACTATTTTAGTTGCTGAATGTACCTCAGAAATAGAATACCTTGGGTGTCCAGGTAAATACAGTACAATATGTTTTGCAACAACTCTCCAATATTAGAATTCCACCTTTTGCATGGGATAATACATGGCTAAGCAATTATGGTAGAATAGAGGTCAAAGGGAACAGCAAAGCACAAACAGATAACTGAGCGATACTGTTCAAGAGCGACTTGCTTGCAAATCATTGAGACGCAGCAGCATCTTTTCCTAGACTGCTCTTATGCTACTGCCTTTTGGTAATTTATCCCAGGCATGGGCAGACCCTAGTTTTGCTACTCTTTCATATCAGATACTCCTGTATGGACCAGATGATGCAGGGTTTAGTACATATCATAGGGACACTATGTATGTCATGTTGGCAGTAATTAAATAGTATTTATGGCAATCTCATCGTATGCTAATCCTGAAACAGAAAATGGTTACATATCAATAATTTCTAAGTAATAATCAAAACTCATTACAGGTAGTTCAGGGATTAGATTTAAAACATTTACTATTAGAGAAAACACAGCATTTATGGGTACATTGTGATATTTGGTTGGGGAATAACAGATGAACTATTTTGCTTTATTAATTAATGATTTTTGGATTTTATTGGTCATATTGATTGATTGCATTTTTGTGCTGAAAGTGCCATTTTCTTGACTTTTCTTTCTTATTTTCAGGTTTTTGATATGTGCTTGCTGTGTATTTTATTTTGTTAAGAAGTTTGCATCATTATTATTGTCAATATGGGTGGTCAATGGGGGTGGAACCAAATGTGTGGACAGACCATCACACTATAAGATTCAGTTTTGGGGCACCTCCTAATAGGCCTGCCCCTACGGAGATGGTCCAGTATCGCCCTTTAAGGGGAGTAAACCCAGAGAGCCTTCTAGCGGTACTGGACCTATCGGGCGTTTTGGTTGAGAGCATGAGTCCAGGAGACCTTGTTCTTGCCTATAATAAGGCAGTGAGCAGGGCCTTGGACCAAATTGCTCCTGTTCGTGTTCGCCCACTACCCAGTGCCCAAAGACTCTATGGTTTGATGAGTCTTTGAAGGAACTGAGGAGAGTAGGCTAAGGCTAGAGAGGGTCTGGCGGAAATCTTGCCTGGATGCTGACAAACTTAGATTGATGGATCATTATGTTATCTATTAATCGGCAATCACCCATAAGAAGGCAGAATTCCTGTCCAGGGAGATTGCTGCTGCGTGGAACCGACCAGCTCAACTCTTTCGGACAGACTGTGCAATCCACTCTGTCTACAGTCTGGAAGAGATTTTTCACAAATAAAGTGTGATGAGCTTGCTCGGTTTTTCACTGATAAGATTGCCGGCATTAGGTTGGATATCGGCCAGGCTCATTCTTCAAGGGCTTGCAGTGATCGGCAGGGGGAAACAAACACCTGTGTTGCCTGGTTTGATTTTGGTAGGCCAGAGTTCATGGATATTGTGAGGATTGTCCAGATTGTACATCCAACCAGCTGTAGTTTGGATCCGGGCCCTACGCCTCTATTATTAAGTTGCGTAGATACTATCTGTCCGATCATTGCTGAAATTGTTTGGAAATCTCTGGAGCAGGGGATCTTTCCTGATCCCCTAAAGGAGGTGGTCATTCGACCACTCCTAAAAAAACCTTCATTGAACCCGAACTGTCCAGCTAACTACAGACCTGTCTCTAACCTGCCCTTTTTGGGTAAGGTTATTGAAAAGGTGGTTGCACTGCAACTGGATGACCATATTACAAATCACAATATATATGATACTCTCCAATCAGGATTTAGGAAAAGACATAGTACTGAGACTGCTCTTGTCCAGGTTCTAAATGATCTCCTGATAGCGAGAGATTGAAAGGCGTGTACTATCTTAGTCCTTCTTGATCTCTCTGCAGCATTCGACACTGTGGACCATGGTGTGCTTTTGGAACGCCTGCGGTGTTACTGCAGACTGTCTGGTACAGTTCTGCAGTGGTTTCAATCTTTTCTCACGGGGTGGAGACAGAGGGTTATCACTGGAATTTATTTCTCCGATGCCTTCTCTCTGCCCTGTGGGGTTCCGCAGGGCTCCATTTTAGCACCCATGTTGTTCGCTGTCTATTTGCTGCCATTGGGAGACATTATTAGGCAGTATAGCTTGGGTTTTCACTGCTATGCAGATGATACCCAGCTGTATTTGTCTTTTAGTCCCGGACAGGAAGATACAGTCTCTATACTTAACAGCTGTCTATCCGAGATCAAGGATTGGATGAGTGCCAGCTGGCTAAGGTTAAACCCGGATAAGACTGAGGTGTTGGTGGTGGACCCAGGTCACCTTGAGGCAGGTTGTAGGGCTGAGCTTCCTTCGGGCATATGGATCGATGGTGCCCAGCTCTCAACCTCAGACCAGGTGCGTAACCTGGGCGTTATTATTGACAATGGTTTGACCCTGAAGTTTCAGGTGTCATCCGTTGTCAAATCTTCCTTTTATCATCTTAGGAATATCGCTCGGGTGAAACACCTGGTTCCTCCGGCTGACCTTCTGGTATTGGTCCATGCCTTTGTTACTTCTCTCCTTGATTACTGCAATGCCCTGTACCTAGGGCTACTAGGGGTTGATATCCACCGCTTGCAGCTGGTGCAGAATGCAGCAGCCAGGCTTCTGACTGGGACATCTATGAGAAGTCATATTACACCTGTGCTGCGCGAACTACACTGGCTGCCGGTTCAGTGGCGGATCACCTTTACGGTCGGGTTACTGACCTATAAAGCCCTACATGAACAGGGACCACGGTATCTTCAAGATCTTCTTGTTCCCTACTGTCCCTCTCGCTCGCTCCGCTCCACTGACAAGGAATTGCTAGTGGTTCCCAGGTTCGCTTAAAACCTCTGGAGCTCGGGCTTTTTCTTATGCTGCTCTCATCTGTGGAACTCCCCACCAGTCAGACACGAGGCTGCCTGACCGTTGAGAGTTTTAAGTTAGAATTGAAAACTTATTTATTTAAACAGGCATATGGAGAGTGATTTTATTGTTTTTATTGTAATCATATTGTTATTGTCGTTGTCTGTTATATGTATGCATTGTAACTGTGTATTTGTACAGCGCTTTGACTTTGAAAAGTGCTTAAAAATAAATTTTTACTTTACTTACTTTACTTTACTAATATTGTAATGAAGTCCACTAATAAAAATTATCCTACTCTTTTCGAGAAGTGCTATGGGATCTTTACATCCACCTGAACTACCACCAGAATAGGCAGATGGGACCACAGTTCAATGTCTCATCCAAAAGACGGCACCTCAGAAGTGCAGCACCCCCCTCATGCTGCACTACAGTGTCAGTACTGGGATATTATCCCAAGTGCCTGGTGTGGGGCTAGAACCCACAGCCTTCTGATCTCCCAGCCTCAGAGGTGAGTGTGCTACCTGCTGAGCCACTGACACTGACTTTGAGTTTAAATATTTGTCGACTATCCTTTTAATGGTAATCCTAACCTTCTGCTCCTTTTACTCAGATGCAATCCATCCTGGCAGTAATACTATGGTTCATTAATAAATTCCTCCCAGTGAGTAATACACTCAATATCTTCTTGAAGTGTCCAGAGCCTTAACCAGTTGTTTAAGCCTTTAATTTTGTCAGTGTTGAAGCTGCTTTCCCTAGGTACCATCAAAATTCCCCAAAAATATACTTTACAGTTCAATCTATTTGCCTCTGTCTGTATATTTTTACACTCTTGTTCTATCTCTGACTGACCCTGACCGCTGATGTTGTTCACTCCTAGGTGTAAAATTATAGTGGCAGTACCATCCTGTTCCTTAATAATATTCTGTAACTTGTCTTGGACTTCTCCAATCTTGGTCCCTGAGGAGTAACTAGTTGTAATATTCTCTTCATTGCCACTAGAGGTGTACCTATCAGTGTACTTAACAATAGACTCGCCAAGCGCATACACTTTCTTTGTTTCCCGAATTGGCAGAGGTACATCGGTTACCCCAGCAGTGTGCGTCAGAGTATTTGGAAGTGTAGTGTCCATTCCATTCTCCCCAGTGCTCGCTTGGTGATCATTTGTTCGCTTGGCATTACTCCGGTTATTGGGGCTACTAGTCAAATCAGTCATGGTCTGTGTGAGGCTGTCCTGGGGTGATTGCTCATTGCTTTGTGCTCGTGTAACATTTCTTGATAAGACATCAATACTGCTTATACTTGTAGCACTCGTCGTGTCTTTTTGAGCTTGTGTGGTATTTCTTGATGCTCTATAAGCATCATTACTACTTATGCCCGTAATACCCCTATTGCTATTAGCCCCAGGACCACCGTCACCCATGCTATCTGTGTCAAGCATTGATAGGGGCTCGAAGCTGTTTTGTATCTCTAAACTAAATCCTGTTGTTCTTCTTCTTCCGTTTTTATGTTGGTCCATACTTGTGTGCCAGCCAACATATTGCATTAGTAGCAGATTTGGAGGCACGGTCACTGTTGGACGAATGCAGGGCACACATCAGTAGGTGCATCCCTCATTCCCCAATAAGCCAGCATGCAGGCATCACACCAGGAATACATAATGTGGTGAGCACATCTAAGAAAAGGTCCACTGCAATGAGAGCCAAGCTCGTCATGCAGCGGCACCAAAACACACCCTCCCTACGTGCCTTTCGTGGTGAAGCCCTTCAATAAATGTGGCAGCGCTGACTGCTGCCGCATGGAGAGCCAACTTCAGGGGTGCCCAATTCCCATCAGCATGCCCCAACCCACTTCCTTTGCCTATGGGGGAGCCCACTCCTCGTCGGCATAATGCACCCCTCATTTAAAGTGTGTACCGAGGGGGTGCCCCATTCCCCTCGGCATCATGTCCCCCCTTCCCAGTTTAATTTGCTGATGAGGGAGCCCACTCCCTGTCGGCATAATGTCTCCCATTTGTTAGTGGTGCCGATGGGGTGCCCACTCTCCTGTAGGCTACAGAACCCCCCAAAAATACTCAGGTGGCATGCTGGGAGCCCACCCCAGCATGCCAAATGCCCCAGTAAAATGAAAACAGTCATGCAATGTTTTTGTTTTACAAGCTGCAAACCAGAAAATGGTCCCTCATTGAGTCCAGTGGTCCTCCCCCAACCTGCACCCACCCTCTGCGCACCATGCCTCCCCACACCCCCCTCACTCCATACTTACCTCTGGAGCATGGCGTGACAATCTTCGGTGGACCGGGAACACGTCTGCATGCTTCAAAGCCGACCATGAACCGAAGAAATGCCAGTAAGCTGTATAATGGTATAAATAGGTTTTTTCAACTTTGGTGCATATCTCGCCATTTTGAGAATTTTGGCACCACATTTTCAACATGGGGTTGGGACCCTCCTCATGAATTCCAGTCACTGTCGATGCGTTATTCGGTCCTGAAGGTGATTTTGCGGTCACTGCGCCAAATCACCTTTCAGGACTGATTAACAAAATGACAGTGCCACTGTTCATGAAGGGGGCTCTAAATCCAAAAAATGGCTGTTTTAAGAGCGTGCGTTGCGCAGTTTCCACGCACGCTCGTAACTTCGTGAAATTGTAATATTTTCACTCCAGATTTTCAAAATTGGCATTTTTCCACACCTCCTTATGAACAGTACAGCTGTCATTTTACATAGCCTGGCTGAAAAGTGTTTTCGCACGTCTGGCGCAGAATAGCGTGGTTCCTGTGTGAAATCAGTTTTTGGGACAGTTTGAGAAAATGACAGTGACACTGTTCATGAGCAGAGGTCCTAAAATGCCTATGTTGAAAATTTGGTGACGAAAGTCCATAAAATGACTGTGTTACTAGCGTGCGTTGCGCAGTCTCCATGCACCCTTGTAACTTTGCAAATCTGCAATATTTTCATGCCAGATTTTCAACACTGGCATTTTGTCACACCTCCTTATAAACAGTACAGCTGTCATATTTTACAGCCTGCCCAAAATGTGTTTCTGCAGCTGTGGCGCACAATGGCGTGGTCACTGTGAGAAATCAAACTTTGAGACAGATTAACAAAATCACAGTGCCACTGTTCATGAGGAGAGGTCCCAAAATGCCTATGTTGAAAATGCGGCTAAAAAAATCCCAAAAATAATTGGGTTACGGACATGTGCTGCACAGTTTCTATGCATGCTCATGACTTCACCAATTTTTCATATTTTCACTCCAGATTTTCAACGTTGCCATTTTTTTACACCTCCTCATGAACAATACAGTTATCATTTTTCACATCCTACCCAAAATGTGTTTTCATCCCTGTGTCGCCAAATGGCATGGCTGCTTTGCAAAACCACCTTTCAGCTAACAAACTGATTGTGCTGCTCTTCATGAGGTGGGGTCACAAAAAGCCTATGTTGAAAATTTGGAGTGAAAACACCAACAAACGCCTACGACATTAGGGTTTCCCACTGTAACACCCCACTCTGTAGAGACTGACAGGCATCAGGGGTGTGACTTGGGATCATTGGCTGTAATGCTCACGCCATTCTACCCCCACCCTCACCCTGCAGCCAGTGACAGGCATCGAGGTGTGCCTTGCAGTGTTCAGCCCTAAAGTTCGCCCCATTCTCCTATACTGCACCCACCTCAGCATATTTCCTTATGGAATGGGGTAAGTATAAGGCCCAAAGGCCCCAAAGCACACCATGACACTTGTCAGTGTCTACAGGGTAGGGTGAGGTAAAAAGGCATGACCGTTATAGCTGATGAACCAAAGGCACACCCCAAGGCCTGTCAGTCTCTGTAGGGTGGGGGTGGAGTTGGCGTCAGTTCAGTACTTCACTGCCAATCCTATTATGCATCTCTAACTCCTGCACTACCAATGCCAACGCCAGTGAGACAACATTCGGCATTGACAAATGCTTGTTTAGTTTTCTTTCTTCTTTTTCCCAGATGCTTTCTTGTTCCTTGCCCCTTCTTGTCTTTCTTATATCTTTTCCTGCTATCTCATCCCCTACTAGACCTTCCTGCTGATTAACCTCTGAGTCGTGGAGCAAAATATTCTATTGTATTGTAACCAACTTCATTTCCATCTCTAATAGCTTATGCTTTAACTCCTTAATTTGAATACACTGTTCACACGTGTAGAGTAGCATCTCATTAACTACATCTGTACTAATTTTTCTACAAATGATGCACCTTAGACCTAGTGCCCCCCTTCTAATTTTACTACATTTGTGTCCGTAATTTAGCTTTAATAGATGCCTTTGTAGCGTTAAAATTACTACAAGGTCTAAATAATTAGAATCCCTCTTATCCGCTCCCATTTCCCACCTATTCAACTCCTCCCTAATGCAAGGTACGTTACCCAACCTTTGGAAAACTGCACACATCATCCCCTTGCTCAAGTCTGGGGACCCAAACGATATGAACAACTACTGTCCAATCTTCCTACTACCAACTCTGTCTAAATTACTTGAAAAAATTGTTAATATACAAGTCAGGGAGCACCTGGATTCACAGAACTTCTAAACGCCACCCAGTCGGGTTTTAGAGCTAAGCACAGCACAGTCTCTGCCTTTGCTAAAGTAACCACAGACTGGCAAGTGGCCCTTGATTCTAAGAAACATATGTTTGCCCTATTCCTTGACCTCAGCAAGGCCTTCGACACCATGGACCACAACATTATGCTTAGTGCCTTGAGTGACATCGGTTTTGACAGCGCCGCCATTAAATGGTTCTCTTGCTACTTTACTAACAGATTTCGGCAAGTTAAAGCATCAGGAGATCTGTCTCCCATAAAGCCATTGCTACAAGGTGTCCCCCAAGGCTCCATTTTGGGTCCTATCCTATTTGCAATTTACATCAACAACCTTGACTCTCATCTGCCACAGCTATTGTACACCTCTTTGCTGATGATACTGTTCTCTACACCATTAACTACTCTCTAGATCTAGCATATAAGGACCTTCAGTGTGACTTTATCTCTCTCCAGCACAATCTAATAAAACACAAACTCCTACTCAACGCTAAAAAGACCAAAGCTATGATTATCTCCCCAAAGACAGCCCCCAGTCCCACCAGCGACCTAAAGATCCTAACACTACTGGGTGAACCCCTTGAAATGGTGGATAAATTTAAATACCTAGGGTTCTGGCCGGACAACAAACTGAGCTTTCTACACCACCTGAATGAGGTCTCCAAAAAACTGAGACAGCGCTTAGGCATTTTCTACCGCATCAAACATCTCCTCACCAAAGAAGCCAAAAAAAGGCTTGTGCAAACTACATTCTTGCCACTCCTGGACTATGCCGACTTCCTTTACAATAACTGCCCCTCCTCAGTGCTTAGTAAGCTTGACACCCTCTATCACAGGGCCTTGAGGTTCATCCTCAACCTACCTTACTGTACCCACCATTGCCTGCTATACCGCGAGTTGAGGTGGTCCTCCCTTCCTATAAGGAGGAAAAGAAATGCTCTACTCTGGTTCTACAGAGCACTGTCTGATAAGCTCCCAGAGTACATTTCGAGCCTCTTCGAGTGTGCAAAGGGTGCCTATGGTTTGAGGTGCTTCTTCATTCTTTGCTTTCAGATACCTAGAACAAAAACATCCCATGGCTCAGCTGCAATCAACTACTCCCTCCCCTCCCTCTGGAATACCATGCAAAGCTTCCTAAAACTTTATACCCTTCTGGGACCAATCACCTTCAAAGCAATAATATCTGACTACCTGTCTGAAACCTACAACTGCTTTAGGTGATTGAGCTCCTTCAACTGCCAACACTTGCACGAGCTAGTGGGCTCCTAGCTACGCTTAGCTCCCAAGTAATGGGGCCCAACACTTTTACCTTCCTTCTCATTTTCTTCCTTTCTACCTCTCTTTCTGTCTCCCTCACCTCTTTTACACAGGTCTGTCCCATAACACACAGGTCAAGATCTCCCAATCTGCCTGTAATACTGTCAAATGGTATATTACGATCTGTCTGATATTCCACATGTATTTTTTGGTACACATGTTACTGATTTACTGTCTCTTCCAAACTGCTGTAATACTGTTATCTATTGTGATACCACACATGTATTTTTTGTGCTTTGTTTACCCCTGTCTGTAATCTGTCTTTGTCCAGGACCACAATGAAATGAGCTTGCTCAATATTGTCTATGCCTGGTTAAATAAAGTTTGATTGATTGATTGATTAATTATTCTTTAGTAGCACAAACACTATGGGTTGAAAGTACTAGTGCTGTAAGTCAACCAAGGTCATGTTATCTGTCCTACCTGATGGTTCTCTGACAGTCTTTTTTGCCCTTCCACCCTGCTTCCCCTACAGACACCTGCAGACATGCTTGCATGGGGCATCCTTTTTATGAGTTCCAGCAACCTGGAAGTTTATAGATCATGTGCTGTCCCTTGATTTACCTGGCTCCTGCTCCACCTTAAAATTACATAATTTTAAAGCCCCTAGCTAATCTTGCTGTTGTGTAAGACCAATGGTCCCTTACGGGCTTCCAGTTTCTTTTCAGCTATTGTATTTAGAGCTGTGCTCACACCCAATTATCGGGCGGCAAACCAGCAGTGAGTAGTCCAGTAATGCTTCTCCTGGACTACAAAGCCCCAGCTGTCCCTTGCCACCTAAGACCAGTCCCCACAATATAATGCAGTCAGCTCAAGTATAAAATACAGCACAGACATGAGGAGCACTCGCCTGATCTGCCTCACTGCACTCTGACAGTCTCGCAGCACATGGATGAGCTGCATCTCCTCTCTTCTCTGCTGCTCCATCTCTTTTTGTTGTATAGACCACCATTTGGAAAAGGCAGTCAGGCTTTCAGATTCTGTCACTGCCTGTTCTTGTTTTTCCACAATGTCCACTGGCTGTACAGCCTCAGCTTGGACTTCTGTCTCTGCTAGTTTGGCTGCTATTCTTCTGGTAATTACTCCTGGGCTTGCTGCTGCAGAATCTATACCTTTCTTCTATGCTTCCCTGGTGCCAGGTCTAATACCCATGCACAAAACTCCTGGTTTAGAGTATGCATGGCGTAAATCCATTGTAGTCTGACAACCTATGTCACTGAGGCACAGTTCAGGATGCATAGGAAAACCAGGAGCAGTTTCAAAATTTGTAAGTAGCATTTTATTATCAATAACAGTAAAATAATGAAATAAAAATTGTTCCGTATAACTATTTACAAAGGCAGTACAAATAAAGAAAACAAAGTCCTTCATCTGATGGTATCTCTAATTCCAAGTTTCAGTCTCTGTAGCAAAAATATCACTGTTCTTTTTATAACAAGTTTTGCCTTGGAACTTTTTCACAAAATGTTCTTGTCAGTTTCTTTGCATAGCAGGCTTGCAAATAGAACAGTGTCCCAAGCTGGCCTCCTGCTGAAAGCTCTGCAAGAGAGTTTGCAAACAAGCCTGAGAGGAGCTCAGATGGCATCTCAGGTTAACCCCTAAATTCCAAATAGCTTTTTGCAATCATTTCAGCAGTATAACTACATACATTTCAAAACAAGGGATCCCAGTTTCACACATATTTTTATAACTGCAGATATGCAAGGTAGAAGAAAAGACAGAAACAGCAAGTGAAGGTAGAGAGATAGCAATAGGTGGAGAATTGTGAGACCATCAGAGTGATCATTTCCTAGGTCTTACAAGAACATTTGGTTGTGCAACCAGACAGACAAGAAACAGAAAAGGAAAGGATAGAATAGATCCTTGCATTTAACCCTTTCTGCATAACAAATGGGACAGGGCCTTATTCAACCCTGTCACAAGCCTCCTGACAAAAACACAGCCTTCGGGTACAAAAAAGGCACCATACCCAAGCATTATATAAAACAAAAGATAGGAAAGTGTGGTGCATAAGGATATAATTCAACCATCTTGGGTCCTAATGAGGTCATAATGCCACTCGCCCTTCAGGCTCACGGCTTATTGACCTCATTAAGACCCCTCAATGGAATTATAATCCTATACACCGCACTTATCTATAATTTATTTTATGATATATATATATATATATATATATAGAGAGAGAGAGAGAGAGAGAACAAATAATGGCAAAGTGTCGAATATAAGGAAATAATACCATCTTGGGGTTGAACAAACTGAAGGGAAAGTGGCATTTATGAGTTTGTTCAACCACAAGATGATATTATTTCCTCACACAGGACTTTCCCTTCTTTTATTTTATATATCACATGAGGTTGGGCACATTTTGATGTGTCCTATGTGTTTCCATAGTGTATTGATATGTGCTAATGGTAGTTCTGAGGGACAAAATTGCTTGACGAGGGTGTATTGGGTGTTAATGTATTCTTGATACTTTAATTCAGTATAATTAGCTATGGGGTCTAATACCTTAATAGGCATCCAATTTAGGTCATAGTACCATAATTGGCACCCAATAAAAGTCATAATACCATAATTGGCAACTAGTTGAAGTCACAATACCCTAATTGGTAGCTAGTTGAGGTCATAAATCCTAATGGGCAGATAGCTAGGGTCATAAATCCCAGTAGGCAGTTAGTTAGGGTCAGAATACCCTACTTAGCTATTATCATATATGGGAAAATAAATTATGTATTTTTCAATGGGGAAAAGGCCCAACCATGTATTAGATAGATAGATAGATAGATATACAGACAGATAAAGACACACAGACAGATATATACATATATATTATATTCAATGGGCTGACTCTATAATATGCAATTTATAGAAACATAGACTTTGATAGCAGATAAGGACCGCTTGGCCCACCTAGTCTGCTCATTTCCCTACCTACTGTATAAGCTGCAGATCCTAGTTAACCAACAGCCTATTTCTTCCTACCCCCCCACAAGAATTTCCTTATGTCTGTCCCATGCATTCTTGAATTCTCCCACAGTTTTACACCCCACAGCCTCCTCAGGCAGGTGGTTCCATGCATCCACCACCATCTCTTATCTTCAAGTATGAGGGGGCAGGACCATAACACAAGAGTGGCAGAGCCACAAAGGAGTTTGAAAGTCCTGCCCTCTCACAAGTGATGATGTATTGCCCACTTTGAGTTAGGCTATTGTATTTTTGATATATACAACAGTAGTTTACAAGTTGTAGCTTTTAAATCTGCGGTTTGAAGATTTTGCTTTTTTCTTTGATTTGTACAACTTGTTGTAGTGCAGTACTGGGCAGTGTGATGTCATCAGCATTGTGAAAGCTGCTCCCTGATTAGTTCAGTATTCACTGGGATGACAGTAACCTTAAAAATATTTATTGTGACAACAACAACAACAACAATATCGTTTTGATATCACAACCTATCTTTTCTGTCTTGTCATTTTTACCCCCACTCCTGTTTTGTGTGTGTGTCTCTCTCTCTCTCTCTCTCCAGTATTTATCAGCCTATCTGTGTCTATCTATCTGTCTATCTGTCTGTCTGTTTATCTATCTATCTATCTATCTATCTATCTATCTATCTATCTATCTATCTATCTATCTATGTATAGTATCTATCTATCTATCTATCTATCTATCTATCTATCTATCTATCTATCTATCTATCTATCTACAGACAGTATCTATCTATCTACAGACAGTATCTATCTATCTGTCTATCTATCTATCTACAGACAGTATCTATCTATCTATCTATCTATCTATCTATCTATCTATCTATCTACAGACAGTATCTATCTATCTATCTATCTATCTATCTATCTATCTATCTATCTATCTATCTATCTATCTACAGACAGTATCTATCTATCTATCTACCTACAGACAGTATCTATCTATCTCTATCTATCTATCTATCTATCTATCTATCTATCTATCTATATCTATCTACAAACAGTATCTATCTATCTATTATACTGACACAGTATTGTCAGTACAGTTAGAGCTAAATATGGTGTTTAATGTGACACACAAGTTTTTGTACCTTAATAACTCAAGCAGCATCTGGTGAAATAGCCCAACATTTGGCATGCACGGTCTAGCTGGCAGGGTCTCAAGATATGAAAAGTTTCATGATGGCATCTTGGGTGGTTTTTGAGATGCAGAACATCAATTTGTAATGAAGTGCGGTGTTTTCTCCTATACTTAATACCTTTTTTTTTTTTTTTGCTGTCTTGTACAGCCTAGACAGTACGGAATTTTCTCCCAAAACATTTAGAGTAGAAGCAGCATGTGCAGAGGTAGCACCTTTTGAAGGTTTCATGAAAAAATATTAATCAATTCCAGCACTATAAGGATTTAAAGGTTTTTTTTCTGAGCATGCTCAGTAGGGTTTTTGGATTAGCCTCTGATACAAATCATAAATTTTCAGTTCACAAGAGCATGTTTGGTTTGCATCATTAAGTTGTCAAGAACCAAAACCAGCTTTCATAAAGTGAAATTTTTTTTTCAGTTCATGACAACTGCCATTTGTTTTGTTTTTTTTACAACTAAAAAAAATTAAAAATACATAAAAATTATGTATTTCCAAAAAAACAAACACTTGAATCTAGGTAAAAAGGACCCATTTATCTAGATTCTCATGTTTATTTTTTGAGTATGATGCTGGAAGTAAGGTTTCTGGGCACCAGATAATCCTGAGTGCCCAGCTAAGAGAGAGGAGCTATTCACCCACGTGCTCTGTATGAGAACAGTGGGACAATTTTTGACTTCTGCAGCTTCAGATGGAGTGCTTCTGCTGGCTTAAGTGGCAGCAGTGAGCCAGCAGCCTAGTGAGCCAACAGTCTGTCCCAGCTGATTATCTATCTATCTATCTATCTATCTAGCCATCTCTCTTGCTCTGTCTCTCTCTTTATAAATTTTAAAGTGAATTGAGGTGTCCACCCCGGTACCAGGAAATTATTCTCCCCTTCCCCTTGGGAGCACCCCCCCCCAATATATAGGTGGTGGCATGAAGATGCCCACCTCTGAGTGAATATTGAAATATTTGAATGTTTACTCCTAACTTTGCTCATTTTCAATATTTAGACTCCAAACTTTCAACATTACCATTTTTTCATGCCATTTCATAAATGTGAGAGGTGTAATTTTACAAATCCTGGAGGAGACCTGGTTTTGCACTTGGGGTGTGTAGTGACATTTCGGCCACTATTTTATAAATGCCACAGATCATGTTTATAAAGGGAAGTCATAAAAAGACTATCTTGAAAACCTGGGTTAAAAATTACAAAAATAGATAATTATCAAGAAAAGTTGTGTGTAGTGTCAACCTTTACCCCAGCAGGTAGTGCTTTGTGATTCCATGCCAGTGAGCTGAGATAAGGAATGAGCTCAGTGAGCAAGCTGGATGGGACAAGGCTGAGGCGACAGCACTGTCTTGAGGCACCATCTCCCCAGCCTGGGAAGGGAAGGTGCAGAGTTGCCCACAATGGCGCAAGTACCATATAGTGAAGAGAATGCTTCTCTTGGCATAGAGCCCTGCACTTCTGCACCCATGGCTGCCAGAATGTCCTGCACTTCGGCTAACAGACGGACTCTTTGCCCTGTATGCCTGTATCTTTAACCACATGGAAGCACAAGGACCAGAGGGCCCTCTGCTTCCACAGCCTGCCAGACAGCCCCACAAATCCTTAACATCATTTTCCACATGGAAGTGTAGGGTCTTGCACTTCCACATGCAAATGGATCTTCCCTTGGCACATGGCCCAGAGGGTCCTGCATGCATGCATCTGTTTACCCAAAGGGACCTGCCTGAATGAGGATACAATTCCACTATCTCAAAAAGAAATGAAATTCTTTGCAAAAAAAAACTATGTTGAGGTTGTTTGTGTGGTCTTTTCCTTTTGCTACTGGGTGTGTATATGGGGAGTTAAGGTTGGAAAACCTTAACACCACATTCCCTTAGTTTTGTGGCATTAAGTTGAACCCTAAGTGGTGCATTGACACAATTTTTTGCAGAAAATATATATGTGTATTATGTATTTTCAATTTGTGACTATATATATATATCATTATTGAATTTTTTTAACTGGGTGTCCCACTGAGACTCAAAGTCCCTTTTTCCAGGGTGATCCAGCATTAATTACAATGAGAACACTGATAAGCAGTGGACAAGAAATGAAATCACATACAAACCATATACACGTACTATGGTGGAGGAAGTCTCTCCTCCATAGCACACATCTTTTTTCTACTGTTAGTTGCTACAACAGATGCTAAATGGGCTATTTTGATGGTCCTCTATGATGCAGTGCTTCTCTTTTTCCCAACAAGTCATCAGAGGGAGTGGAAATGGTGTCTCCTCTTCCATTTTGTGGTCTACAGTGTTGGGGTAAGCTTCGGGGAAGGTGATTTTTTAGAGCTGTGTAGAATGCAGATTTGTGCCGACAGAATTCAGGCAAATTGGCATTTCTGCTTCCAAGATGCTTTTTTTGGAATTTTTCAATAAATTCTGCAGAACTACAAAAGTCCTTTAATTTAAACCACTGGATTTGTTTTCTACGGATTACATGAACCACGGATTAGGTTTCTGTGTTCTGCAGAAGTCTAATCAGTGGTTTATGTAAACCATAGTTTATGTAAACTGCAGATCACTCTAATCCACAGTATAAAGTCCATCACTGGATTTTCAGACATCAGCTTCTCATGAAATTCCAAGGAATTAGATGGAAT